>OY728146.1:1614342618-1624342618 GCA_963277665.1 Viscum album | reverse complement strand
GGGAGCGGGAGGCTCAGATGCGTGCTCAATACCCTCATTTGTTCCCCTAGTTTATGTTGTAGCTTTATGGGGACGTAATGCCCTGAGGTGGGAGTAATGTAAAGACCTAGAAATTTCAAGGATTTTTTTTTGGGATTTTACGAGTCTGTGGCTTTGGAATACGCTTGATTCCAAGGCCCAGTGTGCCCGGAATCAATTTTCAAAGTTTAGCTCGGGTACGTTCAGTGAATGAACGAGCGGGTTTTTCTATCTTTTAATCGGTTCTCGGAATTGAAATCCAAGGCCACCGATGAATTTGCAGCGTCAGGATTCTCTTAGGAGAAGCTTAACATCGGCCGGAAAGGGCCAAGAGAAAAAGTTATTTTTTTCAACCCTTTCGAGAAAAATAATAAAATAATTTAAATGAATTATTTTATTTTTCTGTTTCCCATTTTGGGTGATGGGGCAGTGACAGGGCGGTGACGATGCACATTAATGGGTCATTAAACTCATAGCGTAACGACGCTTTAATGAAACCATTATTACAACACTGCGACGTGCACCTTTTTATATTTTGGAACACTGAGAATATGTGGAGGAAGGAAATTGGAGGATTCTCTGGCAAACCACTGACGAACTTCTACCCCAGCGAAGAATGAAGAACGCCGACAAAACTTCTTATTCTTCGACGCCTTTTGAATATCGGATCCGGAAAGTGATGCCGACGCCTTAACCCCCCTTGAGGACGAACGCGAGGAAATGAACTACTAAGAGGTAGGTGTTATTTACGTTCATAATTTATTTAACATTCTTCATTAATTATTGGCCGCATGTTATCGACATAACAGGAGGAGATCGGGCCGCACAAACACGGCCGATCCTCCTCTCCTTTTTTTGTTTTGTAGATCCTCGTTGAACTTGTGGTGAAGGTGTCGCGGTACCATTGCACCGCATGGGAACGAGAGAACTGCAGCTGGAGCGGGCCGCGGCGGAGGTGCGCGGCACTGACGTGCAGCTCTGCGCCGGTGAAGCCGAAGGAACCACGACCGGAGCGGGCCGCGGCGGGGGTGCGTGGCGCCGGAGGACCCGAGGGAGGCCGCGGCCGGAGCGGGCCACGGTGGAGGGGTATGGAAGAGGGGCGTGGTGCCATAGCACCCCGCCGGTCAGGGAAGAGCCGCGGCGGTTCAGAAGGAGGTGGCCGCCCAAGCCGGCCGCCGGCGCTCGAGGGGGCAGGACCCCCTTGGGTCCCGCGTAGCTCAACCGACCGGCTATTATGGCCGGCCTTTTCTGGAAATACCAGGGGGTTGAAACCCCCTGTCGGTCTCCTAGGACGGACCCCACCAGATGGGGGCCGCCATTTCAAAACAAAGGGGGTAGCGCCCCCCTTTCGCACCCCGCAGCTAGCTTCTGAGACGGGTGGCAGGTCGGGCTGCCGCGCTGGGCCGGACCGCCCGCACCGGGCCGTGCCGCGCCAGCCAGGCCGGGCCGCACCATAACGGGCCAGACACGGACCCGGGTCTGGTCGACCCGGTTCAAGCCGACATAGGGGGTATTGAGCCGGGTCGGACCGGGCCCAAACCCCCTATTTTCGGACAGATCCGTTCAAACACACATATCTTGGGCTACAGACCTCCGATCAATGCACCGTCAGTTGCATTGGGATACTTGGATCAAGACGGTCATTTAGGTATATTGCACTCAAGGTTTTGGAGAACTTTGGGTATGGAGGGGTTGGTTCGAACACGAAACCAACCGGGACCAAGGAACGGAAACACTTATAACTTGAGCTCCGGATGTCCGATTGACGTGCCATTGACCTTATTGGATTCCTCTTAGTGAGACGGTTCTTTTGGGTTATTCCGCTCGAGGTTTTGATGCAGCTGGAGTACATTTGGGTTGGTTTTAGCTTAAAAACTAACCGGGCCCCTGGGACGGAAAAACCAATAACATTAAGACCCGACGTCCGATTGATGCGCCTTCTGTCACGTTGAGTTCCTATTGAAGAGATAGAACTTTGTGATACATCAACTCTGGACTTCATGATAGTTGATGTATCGAACCCCTTGGCTCATGGAGCGGACCCTCCCGGAATCGAGCATGCTGTGCGCGGGAACCCTAGAGCTGGCTTCGGCGAAGATGACGACTTCCGTACAAGGATCCTAAGTGGGTTCGATGAGGATGACAACCGTACTAGGATCATCAGTGGGTTCGACGAGGAAGACTATCATACTAGGATCCTATGTGGTTTTGAGGATGACGTCTACCGTACTGGGATCCTCCCTGGGTTCGACGACGACGTCTACCGTGCTGGGATCCTCCGTGGGTTCGACGACGATGACTTCTGTACTAGGATCCTCTGTGGGTTCAGCAGCGTTGTCTACTATACTTAAGTCCTCTATGGGTTTGGAAGCGATGACTACTAAACTTGGATCCTCCATGGGTTCGGCAGTGATGACTTCTGTACTTGGATCCTACGTGAGATCGGTAGAGGAGATGATTCAGAGGCAACATCTAATCATCTCCACCTCTCTTCAGAAGTAGTACACCTGTGTGAGATGAGTCTTGATTTTCAATCATTATCATTGATATGATTGACTTATTTTCATGTGTGGATTGGACTTTTCTTTCCTGTATGGACTGGGTTGTGCTTTCCTGTCTGGACTGGGTTGTGCATTCTTGAGTGGACTGGGATGTGCTTTCCTGTTTAGACTAGGTTGTGTTTTCTTGTGTGGACTAGGTTGTACTTGGGATCGAGAGTTGGAGACGAACTGGGTTTGATGAATTAGGTATATGTATGGTTATATACCTAAGTAGGGTTTTTTGATATCTCATGTTGGAATCTCTCTTTTGTTTTTTATCATTCGTGGATTCTAGGAGACCTACGGTGGTCTCAGGGTCCCTAATGAGTATCGTATACTCACCCATGCACGGGCTATGCCCGCACAACGTTGTGTTGGATGCACACAATGGACAACGCTATTCGAGGTGGAGGCTCGTGGAGCTGGATGGTACCTGGAGGTGGATTACTGGATGGGACGCACACGGAGCAGACGGCTGGACCCGAGGAGCTGAGGAGACTATCTGTACCCACCCTTCAGGTAGGATTTACAAATGATGGCTTGATGTTGCTGATTTATTTTTCTACTGCTGTACTTTCTTTCCAATTGTACTTTACTTTTAGTTGGGTTTGAATTCTGCCCCATTTAAATTCCAAAACTTACTTTTGTACTCAGTTTACTTAGTGTTTACTTGAGCTTGCGCACTCTGTGGTGTTGGTTTTATTATATAAAGGCAATGCCTTACCTTTCATCGGATTTACGTCTTTGGTGCTAGTTGCCAGCCCCTGACCTATGGGATGTGGGCTTGGTGTAGTCACGGCACGGGCCCCGAGGACAGGTCGTGACAGCTAATATCTATACTAAAATTGAACCATTATTTGTTTCCATTATCCTTAATGAAGTTATATAGATGTACGATCTTATTCCCTATTTTTAGGACATTGATCCATTATTCATATTTCATCCAATCAATCCAAAACTAAAGGTTGATACTAGATGAGGAGATTGTTTTACCCTTGAGGTATGTGGTTTATTACTAATCCATCTAGTGTCACCATTTTATAAACTGTTGTCATTGTGTGTACACTAATTTCATTAGGAATTTCTAACTAAATTTACATTCCATGCTTATAATCATCATGCTCATATTCTAGATCCCTATTTATATTTTTTAATCATGCTGATTTGAACCTCAATTCTTTAAACCCCATATAGGGTATGCTCTTTATTTACGCCTTAAATGGTTTTTATGGCTGTCTACACCACCATTCGGGTGTGTTACTATTAGAACCTTATAAGTTAAGAGTTCTTATATGATTAATGTATCCCTTATTGCTAAATGGATAGAACACGTATAGTTTCCACTTGACCCTTATAAGGCAAGCGTCCGAATTAATTAATTTACCTTTTGAATGTTAATCAGTCGGTATATTTATAAACATCATTTGACCAATTTAATTATAATGGAATGGTATTTGGATGAATATCCTTAGCCTACACTCTCTTGATTACGAAAGGTAAATGATTTAATGTAATAATTGAATATGACCTAAAGGTAATAAATGATTTGATGACCTATCTATCCTTATCAGTTAGTATGAAAATGTATTTGAATGAACCTTCTAATTTATTAAATGGAATGAGTATTACATGGCATAAATTAAATAATCAATTATATATATGGTTCCTATTTCATTAGACGTTTTCATATATATAGAAGTGGCCAGACTTGATCTAGACTTGGATTCTCAAGGTAATACCATGAGAACCCCGAGAAAACTATTCCAATTCAAGGAGATAATTTCCAAAGGATGTCACCACCTTAAAACATGTTCTGTATTTATTAATGAATTTGTGACATGGATCCATAAGATCCCTTTAATATCTTCTAAATATTATGATGATTTTTATACACACCTCACATCTTGTGTGATGTCTTCAGACACATGGTTCCACGGATACACCCTAGTATGCATATTCATGCTTTCCCCGTTTTACCTTGGGAGAGATACTTGCACTTGGTTTTAACTATTTACAGTGCAATGACTTGATAGAGTCCCCTTGGATTACACACACACACCTTATGTCTGGGTTCCATGGTTTTACTAAGTTCGATTGATCCCTGAGGTCAAGGGAGACTTGATTTGATACCTTAGATCCTCTTTACTATTATCATAATTATAGGATTCCTTATAACACCTTGGATCCTTTATTGTTATTATTATCATGATACATTTTTTAGTTCTATTTGTACCTTATGTGAATCATCTATAAAAGTTGAACATAAATGAACTAAATAATGATTACTTGTTCAGAGATATACCATCCAAGGATGAAGTAGGTATCAGCATATATACATTACTACATTGCTTTAAATTTATATACCCACACACTGTATCAATTTATATTACATTGAATGGATGATATAAATGTCATTGGTGGTGTACACATGAGATTTATCTCACACCCTATCTAGAACATTGATGGTACCTAAGCAGATTATATGATTTCATGTGTTGATAAGGGGAATCGTCCCACCTTAGAAACCTGGCCTTTCATGATTTCATAGGATAGAGATTGGTATCAGATGACCAGACCAGTTCTTAGGATGCCAAATAGTTTTAGATTCTTTTTTCAAATTTTCTATATCATTTATTTGATACTATCTTGTATACCTGTATTATAGTTTTTTAGAGACATGAAATACATTATCACCAATTTTTATATATTATTTAGTTTCCATATTTTATAATAATTATATTTTTCTTGAGTTTTTGTTCATTTCTATACTTCTTCCGCTATGACGGGTTAATGGTCCAGTTTTCATAAACTTCATTTCTTGTGCTCCATCAGTTTACATATTCTTCTACTATTTACATGACATTACTTGTCCGATTTTCTACACTCTGGTAATGAGGTCATAGTCTCCCCACGGTCACACCTTCAGACCACTCTTCTAGTTGTAAACCTCTTGCATATGGAGAGGCACATTTGAGGCCATGTGGATAGTCATATTTGAGGAAACTTTGAGTGGTACTTAAATCGGGACATCAAAAAGTGGTACTAGAGAAATTTACTTTCTTAATTTACTATTTTGAGACAATATACAAGAGATTAGGAATCCTTTGGAACTTGGTTTTATGTTTTTTTTGGTCATATCTATCCAATGTTCTGGGTAAATAACGATTTTCCAAAAATAAGAATTGTTGTTCTGTATTTTTGTTTTTATAATTGATATACATTCACAACTGGGTGATGTGCGTGCTTTGTGATAGTTACTATTATTTTTATGATTGATTATTTCCTTTTATCATTATCATGACGAGATGAGAGAAATGAATCATCAATCATGAATCATTATATGCACCTAGAATTCACATTTCATGTATATTCCATGCCATATATGTGCATTTCATTGATTGAATTTCTTGTATTGCCTATGATTGTTGTGCGAGTCATGCTTACTTTATATTATTTTGTTTCTAAAATTTTATATTAGGTTATTGGATGGGTTATTTAAATCATAAATTCAATCTAAATAATGTTTTCTTATATAGTTTGATGGTGGGATTTTAAATAGATGGTTTATATAAATGTCATATTTGTGACTTTATTTACATGAGATACTCTTTTGTTGGGATTGATTGATTTATAGTTTCAATTCACGAGGTTAATGGACCCTCATGGATTGGTATGTGTAATTTTTAGAGTCAATCCATCATATATTACCTATCACTATCTAAGATTGAATATATATGTGTCTATATAGAAATTAATGGCTTTTGATTTTTGTAACAAGCTGTACGGGCCCTGATTCACTGGGAATGGTGATCCAATTTAAATCTAACATTGTTATTTGTATAAAATAAAATGCAAAAGTTTAATGCAAATCTTGAATATACAATGAAATGTCTTCCAGTAAATGAAGCAGTAAGGTATAATTGACCCTTTATCTACTTGAACCCCTATAAATTAAAATCAAACACTTAACAATACATGGACATATTAGAATGTTTTTAGGGTAGAATTTATTTGGAAGTTATCCCTTATCCTTATGTTTTTATTCTACTAGTGTATCTAAATATGTTAAATCTTGTTCTAAGGAACGTTATTTTAATTTTTAGTGTTTTTTGACCATGATGTCCTTGTGTCATATACCAGGAAGGTAGCAACAACCATGATCCAGAGGTGGTGAGCCCTACATCAGTAGTTCTTCCTCCTATAGTTCTAATTGTGTCACCGCCTTATATACCTAATATGGGCACTAACTTTTTTAGAAGGTTTTCTAAATATGATGTAGTTCATGCAGGGTGACCCATGATCTACACCTACTATGGATGATCTAACTCATGGGATCTAGAAGCAGCATCCTGACATATTTTCAGTGGATAGAGGTCCAACAACTATTGAGTCTTGTATATAGGCCCCTAAATATATCTTTGGGCATCCAGATATTCTTATAGATTGGAGGGTCAATCTTTCCACCTATTGGATTCATGATTCGGCCAAGCGCTGGTGGGATGCGATTACCTAGACTGGTCTTCATCAGGGCATGGTTTGTGCAAATTTTTAGATTAAATTATATAACTAATTATTTCCTCATTTGCTGAGGGATGACCGAACCAGAGAGTTTATAAATATAGAGTACAGTTCTATGATATTCATGTATTATTAAGAATGTTTTGATGAGTTTTAGTTCTTTATACTACTTTTATCCAGGGATGAGATATCATGTCCAAGATTCTTTGAGGATGTGCTTAGGTATTCCTTCCATACATAGGTGAATGTCCTTCACCTACATAATTTTTCAAAGATCTTAAATCATGATATTATCAATGAATACAAACTA
Organism: Viscum album; assembly: GCA_963277665.1. Classification (NCBI taxonomy): domain Eukaryota; kingdom Viridiplantae; phylum Streptophyta; class Magnoliopsida; order Santalales; family Viscaceae; genus Viscum; species Viscum album. The sequence continues at coordinate 1,624,335,232 of OY728146.1, read as the reverse complement.
AGGGAAGGAGATAGTCCTGAAAAAAGTGGTTCAGTACCGAGACACATAAGTGGTTCTTTCGGCAGCAGGAAGTGTCACCTTGGGTTTTCTCGGCAGAGAAGTGGAAGTCAGAGTAACAACATGGGAAGCATTGTTATATACCATTAGTGTGGATGAATGAAAAATATCAAGCCTCAGTGTGATAGAGACCTAATGGAGTGACGTGCTTACAGATGTATGGGGGGATCATCCAAGATTCTATCTGACATTCCAATATTCTTCGAGTGGAAGAGGTTCTGTACCAGCTCCACATTCAGGGGTGGGAAATTTTATGCAACATCAGGCATGATGTTTTTACTTGAACCTATAGGACTGGATGGGGAGGTCATGTCCTTGTCAACAGAATTCTGATTATTAGCTCCTATAGAGTAAACTTTCTCATAGTAGTCCAACTGTAGCACAAGGCTTTAGATTTGGTTAATTACATGAATTACAACTGATTTACAAGGATTTGAGTGCATAACTATCTACAGTATGTGGTAATATTATAGTATCCTCTACTATTTTATCCAATTATTAAATATAAGTGTTTTTTCTCCTTTATCTCTTTATCGGCCATGGAAAATCCTATACTTGAAATTCGTTATTACTATTGTGTGATGACACTAGATACATTGTTGGGGGGTGATATCAGAGGGAATATGACTATACAGGAACATTCACCTTGAGGTAGAAAGTTATCTATTATTACGGGACCTCTTCAGCCTTGAGATGATAGGCTTTTATGACATTCTTGGGATGGGTTTGTTGGTTCCATAACATGTATTTTTGGATTGCTATTACTGTGGGTTGTCTTTTATATAAGTAGAGGGAAACAACTATGTACACAAGTGTGAGTGGTATAACCAGGATGGTAGATATGGACAAGAAATCTCGGGATAGGTATAGTAAACTCCAGGAATGCTAGTCTCTTTGTGGAGGAGTATAGAGTACACATAGAAGATTATCCTCCCATAGTAGATAATTTCATTGACAACATTCCCGATGATTTTTCTATCTTACCTATTGAGAGAGAGGTACGGTTTATGATTAAGCTCATTCCAAGAGAATCAATAGTGTTCATTCCTCCATATAGGATGGAACCTATAGAGATATAGGAGCTAAAGAGACAGTTAGAGGATCCATAAACCAATGGTTTCATACGATGTAACACATAATCTTGGGGTTCATGTAATGCCCAGACCCTAGTTACCTAGAGTCAGTGCATTATTACATAACATTGGAATGATATAAGGAATTATGTCTTGAAATACCGATCAGTTTAGTAGCCTTGGAATTACTAGATACATTAATAAGTTTTACATTACATCATGAAATAAAAACATCAATTTTTTCCCCTTTTGAACACACTTATATCTTTATCCTATCCCTGCAAGTCAACCATAAAATACTTCTTCACATCCTGGGAGAAATATAACATAGAAATGTGTGAGCTCAGATGCTCAGTAAGGAAAAAAATATAGTAGAAACTGTAACAAATAAGCCTCAATATTTAATGAAATATATTAGACTAAAACAGAATCCTTTTAAACATAAACTTCAGTATAATATGGACAAGATAAAATCAAATAATTCCATTTACTTATTCACATGGATATTCTACTAGTCTAATAATCACATGAAATATCAATAGCCACTTTCATAATGATGGAATGCATAATTACAGACTTCATAACCACATAGTCAAGGCCTTGTTCCAAGACTATAAATAAGATTTTGTCAAGGACTTGTGCCAAGACACTATTTTTTCTCATGAGACCTACCGATGCGTTAATGAGCTGTAGCAGGCTCCACCGGTCACTTACTAAGTCCAATGCATTCCTTTTATAAAAAGGCTTAAACAAAACATAAACATTTGTATTAAAACTATCATATGAAATGTTAATACTTTATCCATAAAACACGAATCGTATAAGAATAACACATCTATAGTCAAACATATCACAACACCTTCAATACAATATGGAAGATTTGTATCATAATAAATCAATTTAAAACAAGATTAAAATCCATCGAAAGGATGTTGACATATATGAAATAATTTTTTTAGAGAAATATCTCTTTTTTATTTCGAAATCATTTAAAAGTCATATAATTATAAAAGTCCTTTTTGCATGCATCTACAAGCTCTCTCCACGGTCATGGAGGCAAGATGGGGTTAGCGTCTTGGGACCACTAGACCCAAACATGCTCATTCTAATGTCCTCCTTTCAGATGACTGGGAGCGAGGGGAAGAAGAAGAATGATTTGGTGGTTGAAGTAGGCATGTTTTATTCTTTGTTTAGGACGAAGGCTCTAAAAGAAGGCCTAAGGGTTGAAGTGAAAAACCGATTTGAAGGCATGGCAACTCACAAACAATCATTGTCACAGGAGGATGATGATTCAGGTGATGATAGTTTTATGCAACTCTCAGTGGACATCCAGGACCGATTCCAAGGGATAGGTCCCCACAACCCAAGAATGAAGAAGGGGAAAAAGGAAAGTGTGACTCGTGGAAATGCACAGTGGTGCAGGGGAAAAACCCCTAGGGGGGAAAGACTACTCTCAATTGCTGAAACCAATGGAAACCAAGTTAGCCAAGAAATGTAGAAGTAAGGAAAGATAATGCCTTAAAGAAGGGGAAAGTGGGGATCCAAGCTGAGAACCAAGAGTAATAGAAGAAGAGGGTGTGGAGTGTATGAGGCTCATATACAACTCTAAGGAAGAGATACTTGAAAATTCCTTCGACCAAATGCCACAAATGAAGAGATTTTAAGGATTTATGAAATACAATTGTAGACCACGGCCATAGAGGAGCTAGAAGCATGCATAGAAAAGAAAGACATAATCATAGCCTGATACTTCAACCAAGGAAGAATCACCTTGGAGGAACTCATCCAGATAATGGAAAAAATTGTTTCTCACCTTGAAGAACTTATTAGGGAGGATCTAGACACCCAGGTTAGTACTATGCACTAGGAATTATATAGAGCATATGACTCAAATAACCTTAGTCTTGTGTTTAAAAATTTTGTGAGATATTTTATCATGTAGTTGCCCTTGTGGGAAAACTTTGGTTTCCCACTTTTCCATAAAGTGGATTAATAAAAAAATTATAGTTGGAGTTGGAGAAATAATATTTTAGTAGTATCATCATTTTGGGAGTTAACTAATATGTTTTCCTTTATATGCTCGGTTATGTAATCCATGTTTTTTAATATAGGATGTATTTTATTCATATAAAAATTGATATTAAGTTCTTAGGAATTATTTTTAATCAAAAAATAAAAATTATTCTTGAATGAATATAATGGGGAATTAATATCATCGCGTTCAGGGAGACAGTAATTCATACATACACAGAAGCAAAAATATCATTATATTCATGGTGAAATCATATGAAATTGGATGGTATATCATACATATAGAATCATTAACATGTTATATTTATTATTTACATCATTTATAGTCATCATTATACCCATCCATATAATGTAGTGTTTGAATAACAAACTACACCACGACATGGATACGGTAAGCCGTACATACGCATGTATAATGACTTTGTCACTCAAATGATGGATAGAATAATGAATATGTTTGTACCATTTTAATAACATCACAGTATATATAAGATACTAGAGTTATTATTTTATAATGGAAACAACAAAGAAAGAGGAAGTGGAAGAAAAAAATAACTTGAAAGAGGTGTTGAAATATTTACCTCTTCTTCAGGTTCTTCCTTTTGATTTGATCAAAAGGGACCCTCAGGTTAGTTTTCTGACCAAAGGAAGGCCTCTATTATGAAGGTACGAATGTTGGGAGGATATTTGGGAAGGGTTTGGCCGAGAAAAATGGCTTTGGAGGGGTGAAATTAAGAGAATGGGAAGTACCCTTTTATAAGAGAGGTGAGGGTCATTTTAGGAAAAGCTTGAAATATTATTTTATAATATAATAATTTTCTATTTATAATGGCTCCAAAATGATTACTTTAAAGGATAAGGTGGGTATGGGTAGAAAATTTCTCAAAAAATAGGTTTTAGATACGTTTAGGTCACCATATTGACATTATCTTTTAGACTTAACTATTGGTTAAATAGTTTGACATTTACCATGTCTCTTTGAATTTTTATATTATATGGTTAATAAACTTACTATAAACAACCAAGGGAACCCCAAGTGGTTCATTACTAATATATATAACCTTATATAAATTCTTTTTCCAAAACTTTTATTTTTAAGAATATTATATCAATTAACAATATAATATTTGTTTTTAAAACTCTTTTTTGTCAATTTTGACACTATTTGGTATTTTGTTTTTGTTAAAGTCATAACAGGATGATTAAATTGAAACAAATTCATCTAAGCATCCCTAAAATGTGATATTAACCTAGAAAATTAGTGGAATTCATCAAAATTATCAAATTGTATTTATTTGGATATTTATAATATCAATTTTTTGATCTTTCATTAATAAGGTAATTACTGCATCATCATTGTGTCATAAATAAATTTAATTATTTAATGTCTAAAAATTATAAATAAAATACCATTATGTAGGAAATATTTTTATATTTCTTTTGAAAATTTATAGTCGAATTTATCTTATTTATATCCATATATTAATAATGGTTTAATTATTAAACATTGAATTTAACTCTTTTAACTCTTCTTTAAATAAAATAATAATAAACGTCCTAATCTAATCCAAGTGGACCAAATGGGATCATATTTTATTCATAAGGTTGTTTGTGGTCGAAATAATCTTATCCAATAGAATTAGGACATGTGTTAGGGTTATAATAATATCATTTTTACCATTAATTATTCTATTTACTTTTATCCATGGTAAATAAAACTTAAAAGTTACTATTCACCAAAAATTATTTTCATCTTATTGAACCAAATTTTACTCATTGATATCAACCATGTCTCATGGATTTTTTAAATTAAATTCATACTAGCTGTAAAATTATGTTTTATGTGAATTTCAAATGCACTTAGGATGTGGATAAAAGACGGTAAAACGTTCAATAAAATTTTTATATATCTAAACTTATTATAAAATTACTCCAATGAATTACATTGAACTTATATAAGTATTATGTATCAATTTTGATCTAAAATAAATTTAAATAAAATAAATAATTATAGAATTCAAAATTTGGTTTTAACCAACAACGCAGTGTTTTTCACTATTCATAAAAAATTGAATGTTTTCAGAAAAATAAGAAAAATTCACCCTAAGCTAATTTCAATATTCTGAATTCAAAAATGAAGTCCACTTTCAAAAATAAAATTTATAAAATTTCAAAAAGTGGGTATTACTATTCATAACGGTTAATTTGATAGGTCGCGGTGTGTTAGAATCTCGAAGTTGCATACAATGCAAGCTATTACATTATTCAAAGGAAAACATGACGCAGAAGCTTGGGGTGTTACATTATTCCCTCCTTCAAATAATTTCATCCCCAAAATTTCTATAATATCACCACATAAAAAGATTTGGGTGGTTCTTCATCATAAGATCCTCTGGTTCCCACGTTGCCTATTCCATCTTATGGTTTCTCCATAGAACTTTTACCAGACGAGTGATCTGGTTTCTCATCGCTTCTTCTCTTATATCTTGAATTTTGAAAGGATTTTTACAATAAAACAGATCAGGTTCCAATTTAATTTCATCATAGGTTAGTACAATCATTAGGTTAGGAAAGTATTTTCTCAACATTGATATGTGGAACACATCATGAACTTTGGAGAGACTTGGAGGCATTTCCAAACGATAAGCTACAACTCCAATTCGTTCTATAATATTGAAAGGTCTGATGTACCTGGGACTCAATTTACCCTTCTTACTGAAATTTATAACACTCTTCAATGGAGAAACCTTCAAGAAAACATGATCTCCTATGAGAAATTCCAAATCCTTCCTTTAGTTATCGACATATCTCTTTTGCCTACTTTGAGCAGCTTTGATGTGGGTTTGGATAGCCTTCTCCTTTTCCATCGTCTTCTCAACAAGTTCTAGGCTTATGAGTTTTCTTACACCAACTTCATCCCAACAAGTTGGTGTGTGACATCTCTTTCCATATAACGCTTCATATGGTGCCATCTGAACACTTGAATGGAAGCTATTATTATAGAAAAATTCTACTAGAGGTAAATATTGATCGCACATACCTTGAAAGTCATGTGAGAAAGATCTCAACATGTCTTCTAAGGTTTGAATAGTCTGTTTAAATTGTCCATCAGTTTGAGGGTGGTAGGATGTGTTCAAATGAATTATAGTATCTAGGAGCCTTTGGTAGCCCCATGACAATGTACATCATAATATTATACCATTTCTACTCATGTATGGGAAGAGGTTTCATGAATCTTCCTGGCTGTTTCCTTATAGCTTTCACTTGTTTACAAACCATTCATCTTGACACAAAATCAGCAATATCCCTATTCATGCCATCCCCCCAAAAATTTTCTTTCAAATATCTATACATCTTAGTGCTACCGGGGTGTAAAGAGAAATTGGAGCTATAAGAATCATCAAACAATTCCCTTTTTAGATCAGGTATATCGGGATCACAACATCTCTTCCCAAATTTCAAAATTCCTTATTTATATATGAAGTCGTTTAATATACCATCATTCATAGCTTTAATTTTCTTTTGAAATTCCTCATCATCAGTCTAAGAACTTTTTATCATTTCTAGTAAATATGGTTTGAAAACCATTTGATAAATTATTTATGTTTCATCTTCCATGGTAATTCACATATCTATCTTTACTGGATCCATGAAAATAGGATCCCTTTCAACTCTCATCTTTTTAAAAACTCCATGATTACTTCTGCTCAAAGAATATTCAACCTTATTTTCCTTCACCAGGAGGTAGTATATTTTGAAATCATAATCGTTGAGTAGTTCAATCCATCTTGTTTTCCTCATGTTTAGTTATTTTTGTGAGAAAATATACTTCAAACTCTTGTGATCAGTATAAATCTCACATTTTTCACCATAGAGATAGTGTCTCCATATTTTCAAAGCAAATATTACAGCTGCTAACTCAAGATCATGAGTGGTATAGTTTTGATCATGAATTTTTTGCTGCCGTGATGCATAGGTAATAACTCTATCATTCTCCATAAGGACAAAACTATGTCCTTTCTTTGAAATGTCACTATAAATAAAAAACCCATCATTACCCGATGGTAGAGTTAAGATAGTATAATTAACTAATCTTCTCTTAAATTATTTAAAACATTTTTCACACTATTTTGTCCAAATAAATTTAACCCCTTTACGAGTGAGCTTGGTTAATGGGTTTGCCAATTGTGTATAATTCTGTACAAAATTCCAATAAGAACCTGCTAAACCAATAAAACTGTGTACCTTAGTTATACTCATTGGTGCTGACCATTCTTGGATTGCCTTGGTCTTTGAAGGATCAATAGAGATTCCATCCTTAGAGACAATATGTCCAAGAAAAGAAATCTCTTGAAGCCATAATTCACATTTTCTAAACTTCCCATATAATTCATTTCTTCTAAGAGTATTTAGAATAATGCACAAGTGATTTTTATGATCATCATAGATTTTGGAGTATACCAAGATATCATTAATAAATACCACGAAAAAGTCATCATGATATTCCTTGAAAACTCTATTCATTCAATCCATGAATACATAGGGTGCATTAGTCAATCCAAAAGACATTACTGTAAACTCATAATGCCCGTACCTAGTTAGAAATGCAGTTTTCAGAATGTCTCCCTTCTTCACACACAACTGATGATATCCATATCGAAGGTCAATCTTTAAAAAATCTCGAGCTCCATGAAGTTGGTCAAAGAAATCATCAATGCGAGGTATGGGATACTTGTTCTTTATTGTTATAACATTGATCTCCCTGTAGTCAATTCACAACTTCATAGATACATATTTATTTTTTTTCAAAAAGGACATGGGCTCCCCATGGAAAAACACTAGGGAAAATAAATCCCTTATTACTCGATTCCTCTAGTTGTTTCTTTAGTTACACTAATTCCATGGTGTCCATTTTATAAGGGGTCTTCGATATGGGCCTTGAACCAGGAATTAAATCAATGGAAAACTCAATTTCTCATTCAAGAGGATGTCTAGGTAAATCCTCTAGAAATACATCACCATATTCTTGCACAATAGGTACATCCTCTATTTGAAAATTCTTTTCCTCACCCATAATTATTTCATTATCATACTCCCTAATAATTGAATTTAGTAGAGCTATCGGCGGTGGATCTAGATAAGAATCAATTAGTGACATTTCTTCTCTAAAGATAAGGTACTCTTTATCATCATCGAGAATTGTAACCTCCTTCTTCTTAAAATATATTTTTGCATCATGGTCCAAAAGACAATCCATACCAAGGATTATATCAACTTCAATAATGGGTATGACGATGATATCAGTAGATAAAGAACATTTATATGCCCTAATGGGAACCGATTCACAAAAAATTGTTGCAATGATACTTCCCTTAAGAGTTTTAACTGAAAACTCCAATTTTAAATAAAATTAGAAATATATAATTTTCTTAGAAAAATAATAAGATATGAAACAATGTGATGATCCAGAACCAAATAAAGAATTGGCTAAACATGAGGAAACCCTTAAATTACCTGCCACCATGTCTTTCGGAGCTTCAACCTCAACAGTAGTGATCGCATAAGGTTGGCCTTGCTCTCTTTACCTTTTCTGAGGTAAGTTCCATTGGTTCTTAGGACATTTATTTGCATAATGTCTCTTTTCTCTACAATTTTTTCATTCAACACTGACAAACTCTTTCATTCTTGAGCAATCACAAGCTTGGTGGCCTTTTTCACCACACTTGTAACAGACTCCCATTCCCATCCGGCAAGTACCAGGGTGTTTCTTCCCACATTTACCGCATTATAGATATTCAACTTTTACCTTCTTCCCTTTATTTCCATTTTCAGAGTATTCAGAATATCTCTTCTTCTCCAACTTTTCTTTAAATTCGTAAGACTTAGAGAATTATTTTTCTGTCATGATAGCACATGAGACGATATCTTCATATGTTAAAAAATTATGGGAGAATAATTCTCACCAGAGAAATTGTTTAACCTATCAAATAATCGATCAATCATACTCCTTGTGTTACGTATATAATCTACAACATTCCTTGATAACCTTGTAAAGATAGCCTCATACTTTACGACATTCACATCCTCCTTTCGCCTCAAACTCAGAAATTGTCTTTCCATATCTGCTCGATGGTCACGAGGAAAGTATTTTTATAAGAAAATCTTTTTAAACTCCCTCCATTATATGTTTGACACTTATTCATCTTCCTTTTTGTTTTGAATCAATGGCCACCATTGATCTGCATCTCCCGTGAGACGATAAACTACCTTTAAAATTTTTCCCTTTTGCTACTCCCAAAGAATGAAATATTTTCTCTAAGGAACTTATCCATTTCTTAGCTACTAAAAAATATTTACTCCCATTGAATGTTTGTGGTTTTTTCTTCACAAAGAGGTTTAATATTGATCCTCTGCATTGTAGATCAGGGTGCTCCATACGTGTAAGGTTATTATTCATAACAAGAGTGAGTTGTCCCAGTATGGTGATAAGATGATTAGCACCAGTTGCATCCAAAAATCCACTATAATTATCTTAAGTAAGAGGTAAATACCTCCACGGATTACGTGTGTTGATACAGATTCCGTTCCTTCCACTAGGAACCATTTCTAAACAATAGCATATGGTATATTTGTTTATAAATCACAATATATAATTCCAAACTTGGAAAACACTTAACATAAATTGAACAGTTTATGGATAGAATCCATAATCATAAAAATATTTTCATTTAGGAGTTATATAATAATAAACCCTTCATAATGGTTTGTAAATAAAACCTGAATTATCCTATGCATATCCCCTGGGAGTGTCGTAACCAAGAGTGCAGCAAGGCCTGTTGTCGTGCACCAGTCCCGTTCGAGTCTAGCTCAAAGTGGTATTTTCGAGTTTCACCCCTAAGTACATCTGTGGCAGATCCGCCTCTACCTTCTCATATCCAGATATGGATGTATTTCTTAGAAAACATACAAAATCTCTATAGTACCAAAATTCTAGGAAGTTCTTTTATACCAATCATCAATGTCTATCTTAGGGTAGTGTTCTCTAATCAGAGTTTTTCTAAATATAGTTTCCAAGGTTTGTACTAAACTTTCTCTGATACCAACTATTAAGCCCTGAACCCTGATACACAGAGCCAGTGCATTATTACATAACATTGGCATGATACAAGTAATCATATCTTGAAAGACAGATCAGATTAGTAGCCTTGGAGGTACTAGATACATTCATAAGTTTTACATTACATAATGAAATGAAAACATCAACATAATTTTTTCCCCTTTTGAACACACTTATATCCTTAGCCAATCGCTGCAGGTCAACTATAAAATACTTCTTCACATCCTAGGAAAAATAAAACATAGAAAGGGGTGTGCTCAGATGGTCAGTAAGGATAACAATATAGGACAAACTTTCACAAATAAGCATAAACATTTAAGGTAATGTATTAGACTAAAACAAAAGCAATTTAAACTTAAAAGTCAGAATAATATGAAAAAGATAAAATCAAATCATTCCATTTACTTATTCACATGGATATTCTACTAGTTGAATAATCACATCAATATCAATAGCCACTTTCATAATGATGGAATGCATAATTCCAGACTTCATAACCACATAGTCAAGGCCTTATTCCAAGACTAAAAATAAGATTTTTTTCAAGGGCCTGTGACAAGAAACTAGTTTTTCTCATGAGACCTACCGATGCATTGAGGAGCTATAGCGGGCTCCACCCATCATGCACTAAGTCCAATGCATTCCCCATATGAAAAGGTGTAAACATAACATAAACTTTTGTATTAAAACTAACATACAAAATGTCAATAACTTATCCATAAACCATGTATGGTATAATAATAACACATCCACATCCAAACATATCCAAAAACCATCAATACAATATATAATATTTGTATCATAATAAATAAACTTCAAACAACCTTAAAATCCATCAAAAGGATGTTAACATAGGTGAAATCAAAACTTTTTAGAGAAAAATCTCTTTCTATTTTGAAATAATTTAAAAGTCATATAATTATAAAATAAAACATTTATTTATAAAATATTCTTATAATATTATAAGGGAAGATTCTATGGTACTATAATAGCATAAAAAATCCCACTCACCGTATAAGTTAAAAAAACATTCTTACCGTAATTTTGTCGAAAAGGTCATAAAGAACCTTGTTTGGAAAATGACAGAAAGATTCATTTCAAAACCTATAAGGTCAAATAAGAGTATAAATGACTCGAACCCATATTATAGTAAATATTAAAAATGTTTTGAAATACATTTTCAAGAAAACAAAGATGTGGATGATAAAGAGGTCCGAGTTGTTACTTACGTAAAAATAACCTCCTATAATAAAGTGATTGTGCAATTAACCCTTAACTTGTACTTTTACATGGTAAAGGGTACATTAAAATCATATATAATAGATAAATAATTGTTATTAAATTATAAAATAACTATATACATAAATATGATATCATATATGATCCTCTAATAATGCTTTGTTAATAATATTTTAGTAGTATCATCGTTTCTGGTGTTAACTGATTCATTTTCCTTTATATGCTCGATTACGAAAGCCATGTTTGTTATGGGTAGGATTTAATTATTCATATCTAGAATGATATTATGTTCTTGAACATTATTTTTAATCATAAAATAAAAATTATTCTTGAATGATTACGATGGGGAATTAATCTCATCGCGTTCGTGGATAAGGTAATTCGTACGTATGCACGAGCGACAACATAATTATATTAATGGTGAAATAATATGTAATAAGATGATATATCATATATACAGAATAATTTACATGTAATATTTATTAATTATTTCAGTTATACTCATTATTATGCTCATCCAAATAATGAAGTGTTTGAATAACAAACTACACCACGGCGTGGAGACGGTAAGCCATATGTACACATGTATGGTGACTTTTTCATTCATATGATGGATAGAATAATGAATATGGTTATACCATTTTAATAAAATCACATTATATAGAATATACTAGTGTTATTATTTTAGAATGTAAACAACAAAGAAATAGGAAGTTCCGGAAGAAAAGAACTTGAAAGAGGTGATGAAATATTTACCTCTTGTTCGGATTCTTCCTTTTGATTTGATCAAGAGGGCTTTGTAGGTTAGATTTATGACCAAAGGAAGGCCTCTATGATGAAGGTAGGAATGTTGGGAGGATATTTGGGCAGGGTTTGGTGGAGAAAAATGGATTTGGAGGTGTGAAATTAAGATAAGGGGAAGTACCCTTTTATAAGAGAGGTGAATGTCACTTTAGGAAAAGCATGAAATATTATTTTATAATAAAAACATTTTCGTTATATAATGGATCTAAAATGATTTATTTAGAGGATAATGTGGGGATAGGTCAAAAAAATCTAAACCAATACGTTTTATATAGGTTTAGGTCACCATATTAACCTCATCCTCTAGATTTAACTCTTGGTTAAATAGTTTGACATTTACCATTCCTCTTTGTATTTTTATATTATATGGTTAATAAACATACTATAAACAGACAAACGAACCCCAAGTGGATCATTAATAATATATATAAGCATATATAAGTCTTTTGTCTGAACCTTAGATTTTTAGGAATATTATATCAATTAATATTATAATATTTGTTTTTAAAACGCTTTTATGTCAATTTTGACACTATTTGGTATTTTGTTTTTGTTAAAGTCATAACAACATTATTACTTCGAAAAAAATTAATTTAATCAACCCTAAAATGTCATATCAAACTTTAAAATTATTTTAATTCCTCAAAAGTCTAAAATTATATTTATTTGGATATTTATAATATCAATCAATTTAATCCTTCATTAATAAGGTAATTACTCCATCTTCATTGTGTCATAAATAAATTTAATTATTTAATGTCTAAAAATTATAAATAGATTACCATTATGTAGGAAATATCTTTAGATCTCTAATTAATATTTATTGTCGAATTTATCTTAGGTATAACCTTAAATTAAAAATGGTTTAGTTATTAGACTTTAATTTATCTCTTTTAACTCTTCTTTAAATAAAATAATAATAAATGTCCTAATCTAATCCAAGTGGACCAAAGGGGATAATATTTTATTAATAAGTTTTTTTTGGTCTAAATAATCTTATCCAATAGAATTAAGACACGTGTTAGGGTAATAATAATATCATTTTTACCTTTAAATACCCTATTTACTTTTAACCGTGGTAAAAAGAAGTTAAAATTTACTATACACCAAAGATTTTTTTCATCTTATTGAACCAAATTTTACTTACTGATATCAACCATGTCCCTTGGATTTTTGAAATTCAATTCCCAAAAGTGGTAAAATTATGTTTTATGAATATTGGAAAATGCTCCTAGGAGGTGGGTAAAAGTTGGTAAAAATTTCAATAAAATTTTTATATATCAAAACATATCATAAAATGACCATGATGAATTAAATTGAACTTATATAGGTATTATGTATCTATTTTGACCTAAAATAAATTTAAATAAAATAAATAATTATTTAAATAAAAAGTCAGTTTTGACCAATAACGCAGTGTTTTTCACTATTCATCAAAAATTGGATGTTTTCATAAAAATACCAAAAATTCACCCTAAGATAATTTCGATATTAAGAATTAAAAAATGAAGTCCATTTTGAGAAATAAAATTTATAAAATTTCAAAAAGTGGGTATTACTATAAATAACAGCTAGTCTAATTGGCCGTTGTGTGTTAGAATCTCGAACTTGCGTACAATGCAAGCTATTGCATTATTCAAAGGAAAACTTATCATGGAAGAATGCGGTGTTACAGTTCACCCATGATTTTCACCAATAAGGTGGATGTAACCCATCATTTATTCAGGTATTATTGAAAGTTGAACCAACTTATGGTTAAGAATTTTTATACACTACCTCAAATAGATGATCTCTTTGACTAGATCCATGGATCTTGGGGTTTGTCGAAGATCGACATGTTATTGGGCTATCATCATGTGTGTTTCAAGACTTCAGACATACCTTTTACAGCATTTCATAATAGTTATAGCCTATATTAGTATCATGTTACGACTTACGGTCTTAGGAATTCACCTACCATTTTCATGGATTTGATGAATAGGGTTTTCCACCCCTATCTGGATTCTTTTGTCGTGGTCATTGGGATGAAAATTTTGTGTATTATCACACTCGTAGTGGCTATGATCAACATCTTGATCTCATTCTGAATACACTAAGAGAGTATCATATTTATTTCAATCATGATGAGTTCCACTTCTTGATAAAAAATGTTCACTTCTTTTGCCATATTATCTCAGAATTAGAGGTGTCTATTGACCTAGATATGGTGAGTGTTGTGGTTCATGGAAGTATCCCAAGAACATCTTTGATATACATTGTTTTATGAAGCTGGTTGGATATTTCATGAATTTCATATAGGATTTCTCGTGCGTTGTTGAACCTTTTACTTGTATTACAAACAAAGGTGTGATGATCCTGTGGTCAGAAGCTTGTGAGAAGACCTTTCAAGTAATGAAAGATAGGATTATCTCGACACCTATTATAATTCTTCTAAAGAAAAGAAGATGTTATATAGTATTATATAACACATAAACCATTGGTATGGGAGTGGTTTTGATGCATGGGGATGAAGCCATTGAATAAAAGTATTGGAGTTTGAGGAATCATGAGAGAAACTACCCCACCCATCACCTTGAGACAATAGTTGTTTTCCATGCCTTACGTTGTTGGAGACACAATCTATTGGATGAGCACTCTATTTTATATATGGACCCCATGAACCTCAAATATATCTTTATACAGTGTGACTTGATTGTGAGGAAAATAATATGGGTCAAATATATATATTCCTTTGACTTTTAGCTTTCCAATATTCATAGAAAAGGAAATGTGGTAGTGGATGTGTTGAGTCAAAAAACTCAGGCACATTCCATACAAGAAGCTAGAGGTGAATGGAATTTTATGACCCTATTTTTTGAATTTCATCTCGATTTTCAAGGGAGTCATGATCAATATTTTCTATAGCCTTGATAATTACCTCTTCAACCCTCGATATAGTGAAGAATATGAAAGTTTCAAATCCAAAAGAGTTAGTCCGATGGGAAAGTACTTATGAGGGGGACCCACCTTAAGATTTTTCTGTTGATAGAGATGGAATCAGACATATACAAAATCATATTTGGAGTACTATAGTTATGAGAGAGGAAATGATGTGATATTACCATGGTTCCTAGTGGTTAGTTCATCTAGGCATCTCCAAGATGCATCGATATATGAATTGCTAGTATTGCTGACCTGGATGAAATTTTAGATAGAAGGCTTTATCCTGAGGTGTTTCACCTATCATTAGGTGAAGGTGGAGCACCAGTGGCTTTCTGGATTGTTACATACACTTATAAACCTGAATCAAAAAAGGGAGGATGTTTCTATGGTATTTTTAGTCAGCTTACCGAGGCTTCCTTGAGGTATCGATACAGCTTTGGTAGTCCTGGATCGACTGGTGATAGTAGACCACTTCATTACTCTCGGGGAGACATTCTCAGTTGATGAGTTGGGAAGATTGTATTTCTGTGAGAGTATACAAGTATGTTGGGTCCCTCATAGTATCATTTCAGATAGGGATTCTTGTTTCATGTCATGGTTCTGGAATGGGTTTTTGAAAGCTATGGGTACAGAGCTTATTGTCAACACAAATTTTTACCCTCAGACTGATGGTTAGTCAGAATAGATACTACAGGGGTTTAATGACATGATCTAAGAAGGAATACTTTGTTTTAGTAGTTCTTGGGAGAAAAATACCCATCTTATTGAGTTATCTTAAAATACGTTCTGTCAGGTGATTATTAAAATGGATTCTGTTGAGGACCTATATGGAAGGTCACGTCGATCAACCCTGTTATTGATTGAAGAAGGTGTAGCAGCGCTACTGGGTCCATGACTCATTACAGATACTCTGAAGTAGTTTTAGATTATCATGAATCATATGAATACTACTAAGTATAGATAGAAATTTTAATATAATCTTCATCGATAACCTCTAGTGTTCAAGGCCAAGGATTGTTTTTTCCTGTGAGTATCTTCCAAGATAGGGAATAGATGGATTTAAAGGCAAGGGAAGTTGTCACCATTCCTTTTCATACCATTGGAGATTCTAGATAGAGTTGGGATGGTATCCTATTAGTTTTTATTGCCTCATGGGTACTATTCCATGCATGATGTCTTCCACATATCACTTTTTTTCTGTTATCATGATAAACCATATGATACTTTTGTTCCCGAGTAGGTTGAGTTAGATGTTGATGTTTCTTTTGAGGACTATCCAATATGAATATTTGAAGAGATAAATAAGGATATTTGTGGCTATTTTACCCCTTTAGTACATGTGTTATGATATCATGACCATGTACATGGTGAGACCTAGGAGCGGGAGGCTGATGTACATGCCTATTGGATGGATTTATTCTTAAATGAAATCTTTCCACCCTATGAAGTTGAAATCAGGGATGAGAACCATTAATGAGGAGGACATTAATAACCTTGTTTTTATCTCAGGTATATATCATTACTGTAAGAACCATGTTTTTATCTTAGGTATGTATCATTTTAATATTGGTCTAATTCTTTATTTTGGACCTAATACAAATGCCTAATGAGGTCATAGGTGTTTCAGGGGTGTCTGGGGCACGTTCGGAAACAAGAATCCATCTTTTTGGGGAAAAAATACAGGCCACACGGTTATAATAAACCACAAGGGTAAGGACACATTGTTTCCACTCATCACATGGGATGAGATAGAGGAGAAAGCATGGAACACAGTTTTCCATAACCATGAACCTGGGATTCCACTCCCATGTAGATGGTCTAAAATTTTTAGTAGATCCATTTAACATAGTTAGCACACAGTTTCAACAATTGTGTGGCGAAACCATACATGTACCCAATTTAAATAGTGATTCATGCACGATTGGTGCTTATTTTGGCCAATTGTGTGGCCAAGCAATGAATCCATGTTTTTCTTGGGTAAAAGACAAAAATTCTCTTAATTAACTCCTCATTATTTGATCATTCAATTGGGTAGATTTCATGAACCAACCTGGGTTTACCCTAAACTGGTCACCCGAGCTGATCCGTGACTAGGACCACGAGGTATTCCTAATCCTCCCGGTATGGCGACAAGTTCCAGGGCATTGACAGATAAAATGGGAATGATTTCTCCCAATGAAAATAAATAAAAGTATAGGAAATAATAAAGAGAAGTGAAGAATAAATAAAAAAACAACTAAAGAAGAACTAAAGAACATAAAACAAACCAAAATCTACATCATAACTAACTCTATGCGACCCCACGAGCCACTCCCCAACTCAATGATCAAGCATTGCCCAAGGTGAGAACACCTAATATGGTGCCTTCACAAACACTAAAAATAGAAAATACTTATAGGCGCGAGTGTTAAAACCTAGTAGGCTAGCATGATATACTATTTCCCAATGCACTACTTTTAAAAATAAGAAACATCAATTCTAAGTTTGAACTACAATATATTAAAGTATACCTTTATACAATTTTTACTTGAAAAAAAAGTACAAACCATTTACATTAATAATTTGGAAAACTAGACCAAAAGAGTTTGAAACAAATTTAATTTCGAAAAACATTTTCATAGGTGTTAGGAAACAAAAATGTCACTTTTCATGAATTACACCATGCTCTTTGGGAACCTATGGTGGCCGAGGATACTGCCATCCTTGAAGGTATGATGCTCGACAAGGATTGAGGATGGGATAAAATCAACCTCGAAACAGAGTATCTCACCATTATCAATGCTATCAATTTCAACGACGGTGACCTCCAGTCATTTGGATCCTCCGTCTGGTGAATCCTATCTCTCTGTCAAGGCTTCTCATCCTGCAAATTATCCTTTACTAAAATGGGAGGAAACAATACTTCCCATAAGCTGGTGGCCTTGGGACTCGATGATGTTAACCAGTTCTGGCTGAATTATTTCCCTTCATGGCTTGGCGTTTGTACGTCCGTTGATCTTTGACATTAATGAATCAGTCTTTTCAAAAAGAAAAATGATAAGACAAGGGAAATGTAAATAGGTATGAAAGTATCTCAGCAACAATTCAATAGCTAAAAACCACTAGACATGGGAGAACTCTAGAGATCAAGAATAATCCAAATGACACTAATACCTGTGACCCAATCTACAGTAGCATGCCACATACGATGAAATATAATGCTCCAAAATGCTCGTCCATCGTTTCATAGGAAGGTCAAGGGAAAATACCGTAGCAATAGACCCAAACATATCTGCCTACTATAGGCCACTGGTTAGTACCATAACCTACCAGCATAGTACTCATCTCAAACAATTCTCTCAATATTCCAGGTTCGTATGTCACAAGTATAAAAGGTATTGAGCCAACAGATGCTACCGAGCATCAATTCACAACCTATATTTATAATAATATTTCACAGCAGGTCCCACCATGAGTCTCCCCAAGGATGACTCTCATTCCTTATAGTCAAGAGATACCAAGGGTTCCCAACCGAGGGAACCATATAATGGATCCTAGGGATTCCATACCGAGGACATCCCAACCATCCCATGTCAATGAGGCACGAGGAGCTTCCATGGGGGGTTTGTGACAAACACTTTACATCATTTGTTTCCAAAGTGGAAAAATAATCCCTCAAATACTATTTACAAAACCCACTTTTTTCAATGTTTCAACTTCCACATTTCTAAAAGTGGTGTAAACACATCATTTAACACATCTAAAAATGGATAAAACGTTTTTTAATATAGTTAGACTAAACACTCAAGACCCGACCATTTTTAATAAAATGGAAAAACATGTTAAAACACAATACACATTTTTGTAAAAGCCAAAACACTTGGGAAACCATAGAATGAACTAAAAACATTTTTACGCACACTGTTGATAAATTTTTAAACCCCTATAATTTATTTTACATCACACTTTACTCCAAAAATCCAAACTGGCATTTTATAAAGAAACAAGGCATGCAATGTTGAACAAAACAATTTCAATTTAACACTCAACAAATTTTGAACCCCAATCTGTATGAAATACTTTTATTTAAATGGTTAAATCTTGTTTGTAAACATTAAAAACCATGTGTGTAAACATCCAATATTCATAAATCAACAAAAAACACCACCCATTCCAAATCTATTTTTAAAATAAAACCCACCCAGAAACACTAATTTCTATATTTTTCACTACCCAAATAATTTACTAAATGTTTGAGTAATTTATGAAGCATAAACTAGAGGAATAACAAGGTTATACATCAAAAACCACCCAATTTTACAAAAAAAATTACTACTTCGAAATTAACTGCACAAGAAGACCATATCAAACAAGAATTCACATGTCGACACATAAAAAACAACTAATCTAATGTTTTCACCAAAAATATTTACATGTATATGAAGTGTGAAAAACATAGGATTAAATTTTCTTAAATTAAAAAGGGAAAGTGAAAGGGGATTCCTACATTGAGATCAAAGCGCAATGACAAAACAACCTTGGGAACACTTCACACGAGACTTAAAATCTCAAACCTACCCCAAACAACAATTAATTAAAAAAAACATCTAATCAACCATGGTAAAAAAATATAAATCAAATGGAAATATCAAATAGAGTTTGAAATAAATGGGTAAATAATATATTACACATCGGATGAGAGTTGCGTACTTTGAAAGGAGGGGTGAGGGCCAGTCAGCTGGAGCAGTGCATGCCAAACGGAGGGGTTGGCTGTGGATGATGAAAGGGAAACAAGAGGATGGTCAGGGGAAAAGTGTTATACTACTCAATAGGGAAGATGTTCGGGAGGCAGCTGGATGGTTAGGGAAAAGGTGTCGAAATCAGGGGGAGGGAGCAGCTGGGAGGAGAAGGACCAAGTCTGAGCTACGATGCTGGGAGAAGAAAGGGGAGGTTGGGGCTGGAGTGGGGAAATGCTATAGGGGGGAATACGCCGAGTCTGTTGCATGTGAGAGGAAGGATGAAGCTAAGGAAGAAGTAGCGTCAAGATGCAGGAGGGGAGGGGTCTACTGGCACGACCTGAGAAAGGGAGCCTGGAGGGGTCTCACGGCTAGAAAAAAGGCAGTAGGAGGTCAAGAAGTTGATTGTAAGGTCATTCAGTGTAGGTTTGTTTGAGTGCAGCAAGGGGGAAGGTTAGGGTCCTAGGTTCGTTGATGTAGAAGGAGGTGCTGGTGTGAAGGAGGGCAAGGGCTGGGGCGAGGAGGCGCACTGAAGGGGTAAACTGAGGGCTCGTTCTACCACGAATAATTTTTTAATATGGGTTTTATGAAAAAAAAATTGGGAAAAGGGGTTAGGGTTCCGATATTTTTAAAATTGGGTCCGGGATGCGTGAACGGTGTGCACGCATCTCAGAGAGAACTCAAATCCTACTCAAAATGTATAACTATTAATTATAAACTAATACACTTAATGTAAAAATTAATAAATATTAATAAATATCAATTAAATAATAGAAAATATTGAAATAATGTTAATAATTATTAATAAATATTCATGAATAATAGATATTCATTAAATAATTATTAATAGAATGGCTTGAGTATTATCTAACATATATTGAGAAATATATAATCTTAGCATCTTTCACACACTAAAATTTTCTCAACATGTTGTAGTTAAACATCTATTTTCATAAAGATCCTCATATGGGTCCATTTGCATTCTAAAGTGGAAACTATTATTATATATGAATTCCACTAACAAATTTTGTCGATCACAATATCCCTTGAAATAGATCAAGAAATATATAAGCTGATCTACAAGCCTTTTGATAGTTTAAGCTAGTTGTTTCTTGATATGTGTAATTCCCACGTGAGTTGTCATATGTTAACTATGTAATATTGTAATTTTCATGTGTTATTTATTATCCTAAAATGCTGTTATACTGAGATTGAATCTGATTGATTTTTTACGCATGTGGGCAAGGATTTTTTTTTTGGGCGAGAGTTTTTTATGCTAGTGCGAAAAATTTGTTAGGCCTAAGGGAGAAGACTTGGTTATGAATGATTTATATGGTGAAAAAGACTTCAGAGTAGGAATAATGGGACTGGACCTAAGTCATCTTAGGAGCATAATGAAATAGGTAGTCGGTATAGCTCTTATATAAGGCCGAGTAGCCCTTCTATCCAGTCTTCATTTTGTGGGGGTCCATTACTGGGATGCTATTATAGAGAATTTACTAGGGATTTCTCCTAATATGATAATTTATTTAGAGATTGATCTATTGTATGATGATTGTAATATATCAATTCCATAATATCATATATAAAAAACTTGGTTGAAATTGTTGAAAGTGGAGATTGAGGATCTGGAGGTGAAGAGATTTATTTGACCAATCACTTCTCCTTGTTATTCTCTTATCCAATCCTCAAAGAAGAGATATTGTAGTATTAATTTATGTGTGTAAGACTAGTAGTCAAATAATTTCACAATGAAGAATAGTTATATACTTCTATGGATAGATACTCTGTTTGATCAGTTGAAAGGATCCAAGTGTTCCTTTATAATTCCAATAAAATATGGCTATAAAAACCATTGGGTTAAGATTGAGGACATTTTGGAAACATTTTTTACAAGTCGGTAATGATATTATGAGTATATATTCATGCCACATGGGTTTATTAACCACTAGCATTGTTCATGAATATCATAAACACAATTTTTATACTTTATAATACACCTTTTTCATTGTTTTTCTGATTAAATATTGGTATATTTGTGAACAAATGAGTTACATGAAAAACATCTAGTGATTGTGATGAGTGAACCATGATCACATCATCACTTGCTAAGTTCTCAGAGTTTCATTTCTAGATCCAAGAGTAATATTTTTTAAGGCATGTGATCTCTAAAAATATCATTTTATCTAAATAAGGTGGAAGAAGTGATGTCATGGACATGACCTAAGTTTTGAGATGCATACTCAATAATCTCACTCTTTAGATTGCGTACCAGTAGAAATTGTTTCCTTTTATAAAGTCTGAATATGTATCTTCTCAAAATTGGCCAAATGAATGTCTAATTCATATTGTAGTTTTCAATTTTGTCCATAAACAACCATACATGTGAAATCATGCTCAGAGTGTATCAATTATTAACCAATGGTAGATAATCAAAATTATCAATGAAATTCTAAATCCTGCACATACTTCACCAAATATATTAAAAAGTTCAAGTGAAAAGATAAATCTCCCCTTTTCATCCAATCTTTCCATCAATCAAGATCTCCCCCTTAATTGAAATGAGAAATATAATTAAGAACAATGGATAAAGTGTGATTGGAATACCTCAAGTTTCATCTTATTGAGATGATATGAATTTCAAGATTTGCCATGAAATAATCCTTGGAATTTAGCTCAAACGTATTCTTGGGAATAGTTTCTTTCACAGTTTTCCTGACTTCATTGTTTTTCATATTCCTAATGGAAGATTTTCCAACTATTGTTCCATTCTTCTACACTTGTTGTGGCCTTTTATTATTATCAACATATGCATTCTGCATGGTTGGACTAAAACATCACTCATCATAACTGTGACCACTTCTATTGCAATTTGAAATAATTAATATAATTAATATTTATCATTTAATTTAATCATATTATTTATTATACATATATATATATATATACATTGGTAGATAATTTTATATCAGTAAGACACTTATTAAAAATATAATAGAAGTCTAGATAACAGTAATACACATACAAAATGTATCATAAATCAAATGTCAACCTAATCTATGCCTCCGGCGTGGATGCTTCTCTGTCCCACAGTCAGGCGTATACTGGATGCGTCAATGCCATGTCTGTCTACGTCTATGATCTGGCGTACGCTGCGCATCCTCATCGATAGCCAGCTCCACATCCTCCTGTGTGACAGACGGTGGATGTACAGTCTCACCGCCTGTACCCTATCCTGCATCTAAGGATAGTGGAACCTGGATGGAACTCTCACAAATATAGAAAGTAGATGGCTGCTCTGCTGTGGATGACTGCAATTAAACATCGAACTCAATCCAGTAAGCCTCGTTAAGTACCTGTAGCAGTGCCTGAGAAGCTGGAGGAGCATCTGACTGATCATGCTGAACACCCTCCTTGAGTGGAACAATATCATGTGGCTGATCAAGCTGAGCAACCTCCTCCTATGGAAAAACAGCATCCATAACAGGGTCGTCACCCCCCAAGTACATCTATGTGTGGCTCATCAGGCTCCACGGCCTCCGCAGTAGGCTCCGCGGCCTCCGCAGCAGGCTCCACGACCTCTGTAGCAGGCTCCGCGGCCTCCGCAGCAGGCTCCGCGGCCTCTACAGTAGGCTCCGTGGCCTCCGCAGCTGGTGGTGGATCAAAGAAAATGCCATGATAAATCTCGTCCATCAACGGTAGCATCTTTCGTACAAGGATGTGAAAATATGGTGGGTCAAAGGCAGCTCTCTCCACTGGATTAGACATATGAATTAGATGACAAATACGAGCATCCTACAAAAACAAATTCTGTTGTTAAATAATTTGAATAAAAAATATGTTGAACAGTGAAAGGAAGAATGCATACCAAGTCATGGAAGCCCCGTCCGTGCCATGTCAGAAATCTGACTGGAGACCTGATGTACCAGCCTGCATAATCCATCTGATCTATCAAATGAAAACATATTGTCCCTGCCCCTCGCAACTGGGACTCCCGTCGTCTGTCCCATAACGCAACATATCTGGCATGGTAGCTCCTCCAATCAAAATATCCTTTCCTTGACATCATCAGGGAATGAAATGAGTCCAACTGACTGGGCGGGTCAGGAACTGGCTGAAGGAATCCAAACTGTCTCATAACCCTATCTGTCTGATGCCACTCGACTATATGAAAATGAATCAGTGGAACCATGCAGGAGCCGATATCAAGCATCACTATACATTATGGGGGCAGACTCTGAAGGATATCATCTGTATATGGCATCCATGTAATCTGAAAGAAAAAATGAATAATCAATTAATAAATGAATAGATGTACAGTAAAGAGTAAAGATTTAACAATATAAATAATAATCACTTACATTATCTGGTTGAATGCTGTCTAACATAAGTGTGTAGGCGTGAACATCATGTCTGGGAGAATCTGAATGTAGATGCGCCTGACTCCACCTATAGATAACATTATTATTTTTACATTTCATAAAATAATTTTATACAATTAAGTCAGATATTAGTAGGAATTAATAACAAACCTACATCCATGTGGAGCCTCTGCTACAATATCTATGGGTAATGGCGAACGGGCATGTGGAGCTAAACGAGGTATGTGCTCCCATACCCACATCTGTAGAAGAACCATGCATCCTATGATCTGCATCTTATCGATGCGACATGCGCTGCATAGGGATCTGTATGTATATGCTAGGCAGGCAGACCCCCAACTATATCGGCCTGCCTGGTCCAAATCCTCCAAAAAAGATAGATACATCAGGTGCACAAAAGTAGTAGAGTGGTCAAAAAAAAGTGTGCCACCGATCAGCCTCAAAATATATGCACGTGAAAATCGCAGCATGATGACATCGTCGACATCATTTGGTAAATGTGTGAAGTGCTGGTCTAACCAAGGAAGCCGCAATCTAACACCGACGATGGTCCTGCCATCATCCTGGACCTCTATGCCCAGAAGTCTATGAACAAGCTCAGGAAAATCTGATGGATCTCGGCCTATCAAAGCATGTCCATCGATAGGGTGGCCCAACATAATGGCCACATCATGCAACGTAATATTCATCTCCCCCTCAATGAAATGGAAAGTATGTGACTCTGGTCTCCATCTCTCTACAAGTGGGGCAATGAGCTGATGATCAAGAAATGTGAAGTCGCACGTCGCTACTCCATAGAATCCAGCTCGACGAAGATGTGGGAAGATAGCGGGATGTGGTGTAGTATGATGGAAATGGTGAGATCTATGTACACTCAAGAGAGCCACATGACGTCCCTCTAAAAGCAGTCATGATACATGAGTATCCTGAGATGTAAGCAATGGAAAACCCGCCATCTGCACACATGATATCATCGTTACTTATTAATAGTGGAATCATGATATATTCATTTTCATTTGGTGTCACAATCAACATTAGACTAGTCTCACAATCAACATTATTTAATGATTCTCAGACACTCAGATTCCATTACAAAAACTAGACATATTATAAGAAAACCAGAATATAAAAGTGAAAAATTAATTATTTCTACTTTTTTGTGAAATTATGTTTGTTAATTTATCCATTGTCCATTAAATAACCATTAACATTATTCCACATTATATTAAATTTCATTACATTAATCATCAGAGTAAGTTCCATTACCTTTAAGAAAAATACAAACCATGTACTCTTGGAAGACCATCCAAAGCAAACTCTAAGAGGAAACATGCAACCAAGAACATCCATATTCATAAGTGAGAATTTCATCTCTCAATATCTCCTCAATAGATATTCCCAGCTTTAATCTGCTCATATCTATAGCACATTAAATAATTAACAAGAAAAAATAAATCCACAGGGAAACTTGGCCCTCAAAACAAGTCTTTAAACCTTCTCATGAAAATGATCATTTATGACTCCAAAACAAGGCACTTGAACTCCTCCAGAAAAAGTACAACTCACGCTCTAGAAATTAATATTTATCACAAAAATGGAGAAGGTACACAGACTCGATCATTGATGATGAGATGTGGAATTCTGTACTGCCACTTGGGGACATCTCTTACGAGTATGTCCTTCTGCATGACAGATACTGCATCATATTCTCCCTCCTCGTTGCTGAGGCCAATCCATCTCATTTCTGATGCGAGTTTACTTCGGTCTACCTCGGGTCCACAACCTGGTAGTATGAAGCCAATAATTTTAAAAATGACAGACATTGAAAAAATTATAAATGAAACCAAAACCAACTTATGAAAACCTGGAAATATCAGGGACAATGGTCGGTTGATCAGCAGGAAATGTGATAGAATGGAAGTCACCAACAGGCATCCAAGAAGCACTATAACAGTTAACCAAAGTGCTCATGTGATACACCGGGTCAACATATGGCTCCCATGATATATTTATCGAAGCGCAAGCTACAATAACATGTACACATGGATATCTCAATGCCTGAAAGCTGCCACAATCACAGTACCTATTGTACAACATCACGACAAACACTCCACCATTAGTGCATGTACCCTGGTCATAACAATATCTTACCTGAAAACTCCTCTTTTCCCTATCAAATGCTATAACATTACATCATGAAGCCTCATTCCATATCCGGTCAATATCAGTTTGAAAATGATGAGTAAAAAGCATTCCATTTTCCAACCTCTGGTAGGCCTTTTGGGACTGGTCAACAAAGTAGTGAACACATCTAAAAAATGTCTCTTACACTAACCCTGTGATTGGGAGTTTGCGCACACCCTTGAGGACCCCATTTACGCACTCCACTATATTAGTGGTCATATTCCCATATCTCATGCCACCATCATATGCTAATGACCATTTTTCCTTTGAAATTTGTACTATATATTCATATACCTCCTCATTAACTGTTCAGATCTCTTCAAGATGTCGATCAAACCTTTTTTTTGGGGTTCATATGCTGAAATCATAACATAATAATGTATTAAAATGGATATTAAATTTTTGTTAAAAAATGCAAGTTTAGAAAACCATTCCCAATTTGAGGATTGCCTTCTTTATTACCTCATCTCTAAACTGCTTATGCACATTTCTTGCAATATGTCTAATGCAATAACGGTGATAAGCATTCGACTCAGTCCAAGAAACCCATTCACTACTCACAACCTCAATAATCGCTCGATGACGATCAGATATCAGACACACGCCCTATTTTTGAATGACATGAACACGTACACATGCCAAGAACTAGCTCCATCATTCAAAATTTTCTTTTTCAACAACAGAAAAAGCAAGTGGCAGAGGAGCGCGATTACCATCATGTGTGGTAGAAATGAGTAGAACACCTGTATACTTTCTATAAAGGAATGTTCCATCTACCTGAATAAATTGTTTACAATAGGGAAATGCAGCAATGCACGGTCTGAATGCCCAAAAAATCCTATTGAACTTTACCTTTGACCGATAAACTCGATGATTTTTGGGATACATACTCAACACTTTCCAATTGATAAAAAATCTGATTATTGAGAGACAAAAATTCCATAGGATGTGGAAACATCGCATAAGACTCATCCCAATCACTGTAACACCTGAGACTTTTATGTTATATAAATCATCAAAGGAATATTTTTCTACACAACACTTGCTTGGATTTCTTTACACGCAATCGCGACCTTCCTCGATAGCTTGCATCGTACGCAATACCGAGTTTCACTAAACAACAATATGCTATTAAAACTAGCCGTTATGAATAGTAATAACCACTTTTTGAAATTTTATAAATTTTATTTTTAAAAATGGAATTCATTTTTGGACTCAGAATATCGAAATTAGCCTAGGGTGAAATTTTGGTATTCTTCTGAAAACTTTCAATTTTTGATGAATAGTGAAACCACTAAGTGGTAGGTTAAAAACTGAATTTTGCATAAAACATAATTTTACCGCTTCTGTGAATGGAATTTCGAAAATCTGACAGACACGGTTGATATCAGTAAGTAAAATGTGGTTCAATGAGATAAAAATAATTTTTTGGTGAATAGTAACTTTTTTACTTTTTTTACCGCGGTTAATAGTAAATAGGGTAACTAAGGGTAAATATGATATTAATATTACCCTAACACATGTCCTAATTCTATTGGACAAGTGTAATTCGACCAAAAACAAACTTAGGAATAAAATATGACCATTTAGGCCCACTTGGATTAGATTAGGACATTTATTATTAATATATTTAAAGAAGAGTTAAAATAGTTAAAATCAAAGATTAATAAGTAAATCATTTTTAATATGGGGTTATACATAAGATAAATTAGACTATAAATATTCATTATAAATATAAAAAGATTTCCTACATAATGGTATTTTATTTGTAATTTTTAGACATTAGATAATCTAATTTATTTATGACACAATGATGATGCTGTAATTATCTTATTAATGAAATATTGACATAATTGATGTTATAAACACCAAAATAAATGTAATTTGAGACTTTTTATGAATTCCAATAATTATCTAGGTTACTATGATATATTAATGTTGATTTAATCAACTTGGTTCGAACATATAATTCTGTTATGACTTTCACAAAAATCATATATCAAATAGTGTCAAAATTGACACAGAATAGTTTTTAAATCAAATATTATATTATTAATTGTTATTTTATTCCTAAAAATCTAAGGTTCGGCCAAATAACTTAGATAAGGATATATATATTAATAATAAACAATTTGGGGTTCGTTTGGCATGTTATAGTAAGTGTATTAACCATATAGTGAAAGAAAACAAAAAGACACGGTAAAAGTTAAATTAATTAACTTAGAGTTAAATCTAATTGATAAGGTTAAAATAATACCCTAAACTTGTCTAAATCCTATTGGTTGATAGGATTTCTACCCATCCCCACTTTAGATTCGAAATAAGACCCTTTGGAACCATTATAAACCGATTTTAACTTTAATATAAAATAATATATTGAGATATTCCTAAGGTGCCCCTCTCCTCCCTTATAAAAGGGCACCACCTCCCCCTCCTCCTCACACCAAATTGAGCAATCAAGCTCCTCCAACCCCTGCCATTTTATCCTCTCCACTTCCCTAGAATAATCCTAGAGGTCCTGGTCTTCTTCAAAGACCAATCTTAGTTCCCTAAGTGGAGGATTCAAAGAGGCGTTCCAAAGAAGAGGTAATATCCATTACCGATCTTTTCAATTTCTTTCTTCTTCAACTTCTTCTTCTTTAGTTGTTTCATGATAAAGTAATAACATAAGTATTACTTACATACTGATATGTTATTATAAATATGAAACAACCCTAATTCACCTTCTATCCATCCCACGGAAAAATGAAATCACCGCGCGTGCGTACGTACGGAATACCGTCTCCACGCCGTGGTGTAATCTATTTTTCCACCATCACTTTACAAGGATGGGTATAATGGTGTAATGAGTAACTATTTATGATTATTATAAATTAATATTGATACTGAAATAATATATATATACTCCAATACAGTTTCACGATCATAGGAACGATATCATCACTCGTGCGTACGTACGGAATACCGTCTCCACGATGTGATGGGACTCGTTCTACATGATCATCATTACATAGTAATTATATAAATGAATTGAATGAATTGAATGAATAAATATGATATATGTTACACTAATACCATTCTGGATATAAGGTATCTATAAACTTAAAAGAAGAATAAGAATGTATTCGACAAAAATGCATAAGAAGAAAAGGCAATAAAGACCCGAGTAACAAGTAACAATGAAATATTACTATCAAGAAGCTAAGAATATGAACATATATGATATCATATCAATATGTATAATTCTGGAATAATTCAATAACATTATTTAAACCATTATACAGGAGCTTCGGACACGTACAAAGCAAATTGGACCTAAGGTAAGGGAAATATCACAATCTCATTTTTATCCGAGATTGTTTATTCGTAAGTATTTACTGGGTTGTATTTTATCATCCACATCCATGTTTCATCAATATGTAATATTATTTCCATCCACCTACAATTTTTTAAATCTATTTTTACCCTTCGGTGAGTTTTTAGTAATATGTATGAAAGGAATCTTTTGTCGTTTTTCGTACGAGGTACTTTTTGACTTTTCCGACAAAAGTACGAAGAATGTTTTTTTTAACTTATACGGCATGAATGGATTTTTAAAACATTATTTCCAAGAAGCTTCCTTTACAATTTTTCAAGTTTATTTTTAATCAACTTCTTTTATTTTAAAGTCGTATGACATGTTATGAAAGAAAAAATGTTTTTGAAGTAGAAAGGATATTTTACTCAAGAATGGAGTTCAAGTATTTCATCAAAATTATTTTCCATCTAAGACAATAAAAGGGTTCTGTTTTTTATCCCTATTATTACATGGATTTGATTATGTTTTGATGGAAACATTTTTATGAATTCCTTTATCTTATATGAATTGTTTTATGATGTCATGTTTTTTAAGAATCCCATTTTTATTACGTGGATTACTCTATGATGTATGGTTTATGATTATGTAGCACACATAAGAAAGGATTCATTATAAGATGGGTGGGACCTATATCTCCCTCCAATGCATTGGGTAAAGATTTTATATATCATGAGATAGACATGGCTGGAACGGTAGGTTATACCGGTTCAGTGAAACAGGACTGGAACGAGGGTGACTCAGTTCAGAAAGGGACTTTGTCCACTATGATAGTCTTGGCAATGAGTCATGACTAAAAAGAAATGATTTTCCATGATTATGTGTGCATGCCACAAAGTTTCAAGTTTTATGTTATGATTATGGGGATCTCATTTTCACTTCTATGATTTATTCCATGTTAAGATATTATGATCTCTTTTGCAGGTTTGATTTTCAAAAAGATATGATATGATTTTTATTTCCTTTATTTTCCCTTGCTGAGCATTTGAGCTCACCCTTTTATGTTTTCTTTTCCCTAGGTCAGGAAGATGGATATTAAGTAGAATATGCTAAAAGGGACCCTAGATATGGTGAAATAAATGGGAGACACTGTAGAAGATTTATGAACCAGTTGTTTATGTTTCCCAGTTTCTAAAGACACTATACCTATACGGTCCTTTGTGGTTTTGTCATATGTTGTAATAAGTGTGCTTCAATTTTGAAGTATTAACAATGTATGTAAAGTATGGGTCGTTATAGTTGGTATCAGAGGCAAAGGAGGTAGGAATGTATCCGATCCTTGGGAACTCTCACATGTGAGCGTTGGACGAAGCATGGCTCTCTGCCCAAGGGCTTCATGAGGAAATGGCTGCCACTGGGGATGGTGGTGTGTCCCGCCCAGGGGGTGTAGCCGCCCATGGAGTGCCCTGATAGGTATCAATTATAGTCCACTGGAATTAATTCCAGACCGTTATAGTTGGTATCAGAGGAAAGGTATAGTCAACCTTTGGAAACTAGGATGTGAAAGCCTTAGTAAGAACCCTAAGGATAAGTCTAAGCATAAAACACAATCTTAGTGTTTTAGAAATGGCCATGAATACCCTAGGATAAAACCTTAAGTGTGAAATTTTATCCTCGATTATGTGGTTTTCCTATTATAATTAGTGTTGCTCACACTATTATTCTTGGTTTTAGTCAATGGCTGGAACCCGAAGGAACCATGTTAATGCGGAATGCGATGGGCAATGCAATGATTGTCCCCCTGAGCAACCAAACGATATGGGAGCTGGAATGAAAAATCTTGTAGCCA
The DNA here is from genome assembly GCA_963277665.1 of Viscum album. Lineage (NCBI taxonomy): Eukaryota > Viridiplantae > Streptophyta > Magnoliopsida > Santalales > Viscaceae > Viscum > Viscum album. The sequence goes on along the minus strand of OY728146.1, from coordinate 1,624,303,564 downwards.
TGCTCACACAACTTTCTCAAGCTATGAATCATGCAGGACTTCCAAACGAGCAAAGGAAGGAGCAAGATTCTGTTGAATCCTTCATGAGGCAGCGTCCACCTTCTTTCAGTGGGTCTACTGATCCATTAGTTGCTGAACAATGGATTAGTACTACTGAAAAGATATTTTCAGTTCTTCAATGTTCTGAACATGATAAAGTCATCCTAGCAGTGTATCGTTTGTAAGGAGATGCTGATCAATGGTGGAATCTTATTAAGAATACGAGGCAAAGGGATGAAATTGAGTCTATGGAATGGGACGAGTTCAAGAACTTATTTTTCAATAAGTACTTCCCTCGTATTCTCTGAACAAAGATGGAGAAAGAGTTTCTTGAACTGAAGCAAAGGGATGATGAATCTGTTGGTACCTATGAAGCAAATTTTACAAGACTTGCAAGGTACGCTTCTGGTATTATTATCCAACCTGAGAGTAAGATCGATCGATTCTTTAGTGGCTTAAAACCAAGTCTTCGAAGGGCGTTAGCCATAAGGGACTTCAATAGCTACGAGGAAATCGTTCGATGTGCTCTCAAAGTCGAGATGGAGATTGGAATAACTCATCAGTCACATGGGTTTGATAAGAAGAGGAAGATGGAATTCAAAGAAAAATCTAAAGAGCACACGGAAAAGAAGATGAGCTTTTCCTTATTCTCAAAGTGTGGAAAGAAACATGGAGGGAGTTGTCTTAAAGGGACAAGTAAATGTTTTAAATGTGGAAAGGAAGGTCATCGGGAATTTGAATGCCGTGATAATGGGAAGAAGATGTCTAATGATGCAAACAAAGGAAGGGATACACAGAATGAACCTACTACACTTCAATTTTTCAAGTGCAAGGAGATGAGGCATTATTCCAATCAATGCCCAAATCCAAGGGTTGATGATGATGGTCGACGTCAACAAAATCTTAAGGCTAAAGACAAAATAAAGTCACATGCAATTTCTATCAGCGATGTGGAGTACGATAACGAAGTGGTGAAAGGTACACTTACCATCCACTCTAAAGTAGCAAATGTTTTATTTGATTCTGGATCCACCCACTCTTTTATTTATAAATAATTTTCTAAGGGTATCACCGTATTACCTCAACAATTAGATGTTGAGTTAGCTGTGACAACACCTAATGGCACAACAGTCGCATCAAAAGTTTATAATTCTTCTCCGATCGAAGTTTGTGGGAAAGTGCTTCCTGCAAATCTTGTGATCCTTCCTTTAGTGGAATTTGATGTGATTCTTGGCATGTATTGGATTTCTCTACATGGATCTCATATCAATTTCCAAAGAAGGGAAGTCACATTTCATATTCCAGATCAATCTACGATCGTATATCAATGCAAGGATGAACATAACCTTCCAGTGGAAATTTCTTCCATCTTATGGGTATTGATTCCACTAAATGAAGGTTATTTATCTCAAATGGTTGGTGAGAAACTCACGATTAAGAATATGCCCATTGTACGGGAGTTTGATGATGTCTTTCCGGAGGAATTACCGGGTCTTCCACCAAATCGTGAAGTTGAGTTTTCTATAGAACTCGTACCGGGTGCTTTTCCTATTTCAAAGACACCATATAGAATGGCCCCAACTGAGTTGCAGGAATTGAAGAAGCAACTTCAAGAGAATCATGATAAGGTATTCATACGCCCTAGTGCGTCACCTTGGGGAGCACCTGTTCTATTTGTTAAGAAGAAATATGGATCAATGAGACTCTGCATTGATTATCGAGAACTTAACAAGATCACTATCAAGAAAAAATATCCTCTCCCACGCATTGATGACTTATTTGACCAACTACGCGGAGCTCAACACTTTTCCAAGATTGATCTTCGTTCAGGGTATCATCAATTAAGGGTCAAAAGGGAGGATATACCGAAGACGACTTTCCGTACAATGTATGGACACTATGAATTTGTAGTGATGCCATTTGGTCTTACTAATGCCCCTGCTATCTTCATGGATCTAATGAATAGAGTCTTTAGAGACTATCTTGATAAATTTGTGGTAGTCTTTATAGACGATATTCTTGTCTATTCAAAGAGCAAGGAAGAGCATGAAGATCACTTGAGAATTATATTGAAGACCCTGAGAAAGGAGAAGCTTTATGCCAAATTTACCAAGTGTGAATTTTGGCTTCAAAAAGTTGCATTTTTGGGTCACATAATCTCAAAAGAGGGGATATCTGTGGATCCAGCAAAAACAGAGGTTATCGAAAGATGGTCGAGACCAACAACAGTAACTGAGATTCGAAGTTTTCTTGGTTTGGCTGGATATTATCGACGTTTTGTAAAAGATTTTTCACGATTATCTAATCAACTCACCAAGTTGACTCGGAAAGGAGTTAGGTTTGTCTGGAAAGAGGAATGTGAAGAGAATTTCAAGGAGTTGAAAAGAAGGTTATCCAGTGCACCTGTGCTCACACTGCCTTGTAGTGGAGAAAGGTTTGTGATCTACAGTGATGCATCCAAGAAGGGATTGGGGTGTGTTCTTATGCAAAATGATATGGTGATAGCTTATGCCTCACGACAGTTGAAAATCCATGAGCAAAATTACCCAACACATGATTTGGAGTTGGCTGCGGTAATCTTTGAATTAAAGATTTGGAGGCATTACCTTTATGGTGAAAGGTGTGATATTTATACTGATCATAAAAGTTTAAAGTATATTTTCACACAAAAGGAGCTGAATATGCGCCAAAGAAGATGGTTGGAGCTGATTAAGGATTATGACTGCTCAATCCATTACCACCCTGGGAAAGCAAACAAGGTTGCAAATGCATTAAGTCGACAAGACCATGCTAGTTTATCCATGATGAGGATCACAAAAGATCCAATATTTATGGATTTACAAAGGATGGATCTTGGAATTATAATGGAAGGGGAAAAATCTTATCTTTCTCAAATGAATGTTCAACCATCTATACATGTGAAGATTAAAGAGGCACAGAAAGAAGATGTCTAGTTACAAAAGAAGGTGAGAAATGTTCCTGAATTCAACCTTGATTGTGATGGGATAATAAAGTTCAGGAATCGGGTTTGTGTTCCTTCCATCCCCGAATTAAAGAAGAAGCTGCTGGATGAGGCTCATAGTTCTTTATTCTCTATTCATCCTAGAAGCACGAAGATGTATAGGGACCTGAAAGAGTACTTCTGGTGGGATGGCATGAAAAGAGATGTTGTTGAATATGTCTCTCGATTCTTGGTTTGTCAACAAGTTAAAGCTGAGAGACAGAAGTATAAGGGGATGTTACAACCATTACCCATACCCGAATGGAAATGGGAAAACATCACTATGGACTTTGTCACAGGACTTCCTAAAACATCCAAAGGCAATAATACTATCTGGTTCATAGTTGATCGTCTTACAAAGTCTGCACACTTCATTCCTATTAGAGAGGATTTCTCTCTAGATCAGCTTGCCAGGATATATGTAAAGGAAGTGGTAAGATTACATGGAGTACCACTTTCTATTATATCTGGTCGGGATCCGAGATTTACCTCGAAGTTCTGGTGAATTCTTCAGCATACTATGGATACAGAGTTGAGTTTCAGCACTGCTTATCATCCCCAGACAGACGGTCAGTCTGAGAGAACAATTTAAACCCTAGAAGATATGTTGAGAGCTTTCTCTATGGATTTCAAAGGAGGTTGGGATCAACACCTACCTTTGGTGGAATTTTCTTATAATAATACCTTTCACTCCAGTATTCAGATGGCTCCTTATGAAGCTCTATATGGAATGAAATGCAGGACTCCAACTTGCTGGGATGAAGTTGGGGAAAGAAAGCTATTAGGACCTGATCTCGTTGATGAAATGGCAGAAAAGGTCAGATCTATTCAACAACACATAAGAGCAGCTCAGAGTCGACAGAAATGTTATGCCGACAACCGAATAAAAGACCTAGAGTTTGAAGTGGGAGATAAAGTGTTCTTACGAATATCTCCCTGGAAGAGGGTTATGAGATTTGGAAAGAAGGGGAAGTTGAGCCCTAGATATATCGGTCCTTTCGAAATACTGGATCGTGTTGGGAAGGTAGCTTACCGATTAGCGCTTCCACCGAATCTCTCTCAAGTTCACGATGTGTTCCATGTATCTCTCCTGAGAAAGTACATACCTGATCCTTCACATGTACTCATCTCAGAAGTTGTACCGCTGGAGCAAGATCTTTCTTATGAAGAACAACCGATAGAGATTCTGGATCGTAGCGAAAAAGTCCTACGAAACAAGACCACTCGATTGGTAAAAGTTTTATGGAGGAACCACCAACTTGAAGAAGCTACATGGGAGCTTGAGGATATGATGAGGGAGAAGTATCCTCATCTGTTTTTACAAAGTGACGAATTTCGAGGGCGAAATTCTTTTTAAGGGGGGTAGAATGTAACACCCGAGACTTTTATGTTATATAAATCATCAAAGGAATCTTTTCCTACACAACACTTGCTTGGCTTTCTTTACATGCAATCGCGACCTTCCTCGATAGCTTGCATCGTACGCAATACCGAGTTTCACTAAACAACAATATGCTATTAAAACTAGCCGTTATGAATAGTAATAACAACTTTTTGAAATTTTATAAATTTTATTTTTCAAAATGGACTTCATTTTTGGACTCAGAATATCGAAATTAGCCTAGGGTGAAATTTTGGTATTTTTCTGAAAACTTTCAATTTTTGATGAATAGTGAAACCACTAAGTGGTAGGTTAAAAACTGAATTTTGCATAAAACATAATTTTACCGCTTCTATGAATGGAATTTCGAAAATCCGACAGACACGGTTGATATCAGTAAGTAAAATGTGGTTCAATGAGATAAAAATAATTTTTTGGTGAATAGTAACTTTTTACTTTTTTTACCGCGGTTAATAGTAAATAGGGTAACTAAGGGTAAATATGATATTAATATTACCCTAACACATGTCCTAATTCTATTGTACAAGTGTAATTCGACCAAAAACAAACTTAGGAATAAAATATGACCATTTAGGCCCACTTGGATTAGATTAGGACATTTATTATTAATTTATTTAAAGAAGAGTTAAAATAGTTAAAATCAAAGTTTAATAAGTAAATCATTTTTAATATGGGGTTATACATAAGATAAATTCGACTATAAATATTCATTAGAAAGATAAAAAGATTTCCTACATAATGATATTTTATTTGTAATTTTTAGACATTATATAATCTAATTTATTTATGACACAATGATGATGCAGTAATTATCTTATTAATGAAATATTGACATAATTGATGTTATAAACACCAAAATAAATGTAATTTGAGACTTTTTATGAATTCCAATAATTTTCTAGGTTACTATGATATATTAATGTTGATTTAATCAACTTGGTTCGAACATATAATTCTGTTATGACTTTCACAAAAATCATATATCAAATAGTGTGAAAATTGACACAAAATAGTTTTTAAATCAAATATTATATTATTAATTGTTATTTTATTCCTCAAAATCTAAGGTTCGGCCAAATAACTTAGATAAGGATATATATATTAATAATAAACAATTTGGGGTTCGTTTGGCATGTTATAGTAAGTTTATTAACCATATAGTGAAAGAAAACAAAAAGACACGGTAAAAGTTAAATTAATTAACTTAGAGTTAAATCTAATTGATAAGGTTAAAATAATACCCTAAACTTGTCTAAATCCTGTTGGTTGATATTATTTCGACCCATCCCCACTTTATCTTTGAAATAAGACCCTTTGGAACCATTATAAACCTATTTTGACTTTAATATAAAATAATATTTTGAGATATTCTTAAGGTGCCCCTCTCCTCCCTTATAAAAGGGCACCTCCTCCCCCTCCTCCTCACACCAAATTGAGCACTCAAGCTCGGCCAACCCCTACCATTTTCTCTTCTACACTTACCTAGAATAATCCTAGAGGTCCTGGTCTTCTTCAAAGACCAATTTTAGTTCCCTAAGTGGAGGATTCAAAGAGGCGTTCCAAAGAATAGGTAATATCCATTACCGATCTTTTCAATTTCTTTCTTCTTCAACTTCTTCTTCTTTAGTTGTTTCATGATAAAGTAATAACATCAGTATTACTTACATAATGATATGTTATTATAAATATGAAACAACCCTAATTCACCTTCTATCCATCCCACGGAAAAATGAAATCACCGCGCGTGCGTACGTACGGAATACCGTCTCCACGCCGTGGTGTAATCTATTTTTCCACCATCACTTTACAAGGATGGGTATAATGGTGTAATGAGTAACTATTTATGATTATTATAAAGTAATATTGATACTGAAATAATATATATATACTCCAATACAGTTCCACGATCATAGGAATGATATAATCACTCGTGCGTACGTACGGAATACCGTCTCCACGATGTGATGCGACTCGTTCTACGTGATCATCATTACATAGTAATTATATAAATGAATTGAATGAATAAATATGATATATGTTACACTAATACCATTCTGGATATAAGGTATCTATAACCTTAAAAATAAGAATAAGAATGTATTCGACAAAAATGCATAAGAACAAAAGGCAATAAAGACCCGAGTAACAAGTAACAATGAAATATTACTATCAAGAAGCTAAGAATATGACCATATATGATATCATATCAATATGTATAATTCTGTAATAAGTCAATAACATTATTTAAACCATTATACAGGAGCTTCGGACACGTACAAAGCAAATTGGACCTAAGGTAAGGGAAATATCACAATCTCATTTTTATCTGAGATTGTTTATTCGTAAGTATTTACTGGGGTGTATTTTATCATCCACATCCATGTTTCATCAATATGTAACATTATTTCCATCCACCTACAATTGTTTAAATCTATTTTTACCCTTTGGTGAGTTTTTAGTAATATGTATGAAAGGAATCTTTTGTCGTTTTTTGTATGAGGTACTTTTTGACTTTTCCGACAAAAGTACGAAGAATGTTTTTTTTAACTTATACGGCATGAATGGATTTTTAAAACATTATTTCCAAGAAGCTTCCTTTACAAGTTTTAAAGTTTATTTTTAATCAACTTCTTTTATTTTAAAGTCGTATGACATGTTATGAAAGAAAAAATGTTTTTGAAGTAGAAAGGATATTTTCCTCAAGAATGGAGTTCAAGTATTTCATCAAAATTATTTTCCATCTAAGACAATAAAAGGGTTCTGTTTTTTATCCCTATTATTACATGGATTTGATTATGTTGTGGTGGAAACATTTTTATGAATTCCTTTATCTTATATGAATTGTTTTATGATGTCATGTTGTTTAAGAATCCCATTTTTATTACGTGGATTACACTATGATGTATGGTTTATGATTATGTGGCACACATAAGAAAGGATTCATTATAAGATGGGTGGGACCTATATCTCCCTCCAATAAATTGGGTAAAGATTTTATATCTCATGAGATAGACATGGCTGGAACGGTAGGTTATACCGGTTCAGTGAAACAGGACTGGAACGAGGGTGACTCGGTTCAGAAAGGGACTTTGTCCACTAAGATAGTCTTGGAAATGAGTCATGACTAACAAGAAATGATTTTCCATGATTATGTGTGCATGCCACAAAGTTTCAAGTTTTATGTTATGATTATGGGGATCTCATTTTCACTTCTATGATTTATTCCATGTTAAGTTATTATGATCTCTTTTGCAGGTTTTGATTTTCAAAAAGATATGATATGGTTTTTATTTCCTTTATTTGCCCTTGCTGAACATTTGAGCTCACCCTTTTATGTTTTCTTTTCCCCAGGTCAGGAAGATGGATATTAAGTAGAATATGCTAAAAGGGACCCTAGATATGATGAAATAAATGGGAGACACTGTAGAAGATTTATGAACCAGTTGTTTATGTTTCCCAGTTTCTAAAGACACTATACCTATACGGTCCTTTGTGGTTTTGTCATATGTTGTAATAAGTGTGCTTCAATTTTGAATTATTAACAATGTATGTAAAGTATGGGTCGTTATAATCACCATACACTTTTACAATGGCTTTCTGTTTTTCATTCCAAGCTATGTGTTATAATACCTTATAGTTATACAACTTTTGAATTCTTTCCTGAACAAGGGCAACAGGAAAATCCTGACTTGTTCGTATCATCTCACAAATAACTGTAGATATAAACTCTACATCAAGGGAAGAGTGATCTTGTGCCAAGCTGGGATGTAGTCAAGTGTGTGGGCCTTCTAATTTGGTTATCTTCCAACATCCATAATATTTATCAAATATTGCTCTTAATCGAAATTTACATTCTGACCCATATTTTTCACAACGAATGAGATATTTGGCCTTCTTTGACTCATAAACCACAAATGTGAAATGTCGCTCAATGTGGTATTGCTTTATCACATTTTTCATGACCTATTTACTTTCGAATTCCTGCCCAACATATATGGAATTATCATTTGATGCAGGCCTACTCCCTATAATTCCAGGGAATTCAGAAGCTGGTGTAATGACATCCCAATAAAAATGTTGTTCACGAGACATTCCTCCAACTGAGGAACTAAAAAATGAAGGCTGATTACCACAGACTGGTGGATGTAGTGGATGTCTGTTTCTCAAAGGAACCTTAGAAGGTTCATTACCAACCACATCATCTCCTGCTGACTCCCCAGATTCTTCTTCCTCAGATAAACTTTCATGCACTATATCAACACAGAAAGGGATGTCATCTACATTTACTTCCAAATTTTTATGATCTTCCTCATTAAATTCTTCCATAGGAGTCATATGAGAAGGAGGCAATGAATAAGACTTTTGTGAAGGACCGACTTCTATAGAGGTCACAAATCATGGTTCTGTAGTAATCGATTGCAACACATCAATATTATAAATGACAATAAATAATTCCATAAAACCATTAATACATTGTTTCTTGAATAACTGAGAAGCCTCCATCCAATCATCATCATCGACTATAGGGTAGTCGTTGTGCCACAGACGCTCAAGATATTGAAGATTTCGGTATCTAATTGAAATAATTGCTTTTCCTGCACTCAGTTTTAACCAACTTTGAATCTTATTACGAACTTCATCCAATGTCATACAACCATGGAGATTTACCACTTTGACAGGTGGTACACTATAGCTAAAACCCTGCTCGGTATAAATTCCCTCACCGTTGCAATATATTTGAGCATACATAATTACCTATAAAGAATAATTTAAAATATATTATACACTACATTAAAATTTTAAATTATTTAATTTGGTTTTGAATAATTGATTATCTTGACACTTTTTTATGTATTGATTTATCACTGTTAAGGTATAGTGATTGTGATTTTAGCACAAAAGAAAATTTAATATAATGTTTCATAAAGTTTAATTACTTATGAATATATAATCATGACTTGATCTTGAGACTTACGATTAGTTTATCATTATCTGATAAACTAACCACAACCTATATGGGTAAAATCCTGTCTTTATTATCAAATATTGCAGCAACCGCCAATCTCCTATCAAACAGCAACGCCTCCTCTCGAACGAGTTCTCGAATGCCTCTTCGTCGACACCTCTTCGGGGATGCCTCTTCGTTGACACCTCTTTGGGGCTTCTGTCTTTTAATTACAAATTTACTCACATGCATGTGAGGGGGGTCTAGGGGTATGAAATACATAAATTATTTTTAAGCGGACACGCTGGTCCTTACACTTACTGAGAGATGACTCGCAGGTCATCAATGTGAAAAAAATGAAATTATTACAAATTGAATAACAACATACACAAAATAAAACATGTAATTTCAATTATACATGGTCGGTCATCTCAAGATTAGTCCTCACTCATACCGTGTTTTTTGGTATATTTATTATATTATCCGTATTATATAAAATCTATATTAAATACTACACCTCTTTTACAAAAATTTAACTTCATGTGTATATATATATATAATTATTAATAACATTTAATAAATTTTATTATAACTGATCTAATTGAGATTTACATAATAAACACTTTTTTTATTTTAAATTTTATGAAATTGTAATGTTTTTTGGGCATTCTTATACTTTTCAAAATATAAGTAAATATATTTTCTACTTTATTGATTAAAAATATTATTACTAGTAAAGAAAATTAATTTAATTTACACTTACATCAAAACCATTCATTAAAATAAATTTCTCTATCATAAATTACTTTTACTTAACATTAAAAATTTTCGACATAACATAAAACATTCAATATTCAGACAACATAAATTCAAAAAAATAAATCATACAAACATTCAACATCAAGAAAATTAAATCATACAAAACATTTCATGCATAACATATGAAATAAATAAATCATACACACAATTAAACATATAAATGAAATAAATAAACACAATTAAACAATTATATTATTAAATATAAATTTTACCTCAATAAAAGAAGAAAATATTTGTTGAGAAAGAATTCTTTCAGAGCTTCGCAATAAAAACTAGAGGAGAACAATGGGTTTTGGGGGGGGGACCCCTCCTTTTATAGAAAATCTCGGCTGGATGCGTGAACGACGTTCACGCATTTTTTAGGTAGTCCGCGAAGGATGCATGAACGGTGTTCACGCATCACTGCCGCGGATTGGATGCGTGAACGCCGTTCACGCATCTTTTCTTGCGCAAGGATGCGTGAGCGGCGTTCACGCATCCTTTAGATGGTCAGCAAAGGATGCGTGAACGCCATTCACGCTTTACTACCTGGGTCCAGGATGCGTGAACTCTGTTCACACATCCTTCGTCGCTGAAGGATGCGTGAACGCCATTCACGCATCCCAGACCCAATTTTAAAAATATCGAAACCCTAACCCCTTTTCCCAATTTTTTTTCTTCATAAAACCCATATTAAAAAATTAGCCTTCTTCCACGCATAGAGAAAGATGGGGGGCACTCAAACTAGAGAGAGGAAGTTGGAAACCCTAAAGAGTAAAATAATAATTAAAAAATAAAGATAAAAATAGAACGAAAAAGGAAATAATAAGCTACATTCAATAATAATAATAATAATAAGTATAGCATTCATAATAATTATAATTATAACAATAATCATAATAAAAATATTCATAATAACAATAATCTTAATACAAAAATAAAATAATTCCCAACTAATGTTTTAATTAACATTAATTTTAATTGTAATATTTATAATAACAATTATAATAATAAAAATAATTACATGATGATAAAATTAAAAATAATGAAAGTATTTAATTCATTTTAATAATAATAAAATCCTTAATAACAATATTTTTTTTAAAAAAGACCGATTAATGTTTGTTTTAATTACAATATATATTTATTTTCATTTTCTGAGAACGGGTGGTCGTGCAGTTGCTAGGGCGAAGCCGTGCAGCTTCCAATTTCATGCTCCGCTTGTACGCCCAATGACATCAACACCAAAAAGTGCAATTTTTGACATAAACTCAAAATCTTCATCTGATTCTCACCCCAAACCCCAGAAAAAATATTTAAAAGTAGATAAATAATTAAAAAAATATATCATAGGTTGGGGTGTGATAGTAGATGTATAATTCCTATCCTATTATGAACTCCCAAATCCATCTATAGGTTTTGATCATGATCCTTCATCTGATGCTTCATTGAAGAACTGTTCATCTATTTGGATTCATCCAGGTAAGCTCTACAATCATCTTGATTCATTATTCATTTCTCTTCTCCTCAATGGAGTTATTTATATATAGGATATTATTCCCTATTATTAAGGAGTTGATCCATTATTCATTTTTCTTCTAGTCCATGCCAATCTAAAGGATAATACTAGACGAGGAGAGTGTTATAGCCTCAAATTAGGTGGTCAATGACTCATCCCTCTCATATCTCCATTTTATAAATTGAAATCATTGTGCTTATGCTGATTTCATAAGGTGTTGCCTATTAAATTTACATTCCATTATTATAATCATATAGATGTTATTCTAGAGGATGGTTTATATTTTTATTTATATTGTTTGGAAGCTCATCACCATACACCCCATGTAGTATATTATCATTATTTATTCCTTAAATGGTTTGTTATGACCATTTGTACTACCGTTCATTAGTGATACCACTTTAACATTCTAAGGCAAGAGTTCTTATATAATCAATGGAAACATAATTTCTAAATGGATAGCACATGTATTTTTTTCACTTGACCCTCCTATGGTAAGTGTACCAAATGACTAATTATCCTTTAAAATGTTAATCAGCATGTATATTTATAAATATCCCTTGGACTATTTAATTATAATGGAATGGTAATTGGTTTCATGTTCATAGCCTTCCATTTCATGATTATAAAATGTAAAAGAAAGAACCTAATAATTGAATATGAACTGAAAGTAATAAATGGTTTCATACCATATATAGTACTGTCAATTAGTATGAAAATCATTGGAATGAACCTTATAAATTATAAAATAGCATGAGAATTACATGTAATAAATTAAATAATTAATTATGTATAAGGTTCCTATTTCATATAGAACTTTTACCCTTTATAGGAGTTGGCATACTTAAGCTAACCATGGATTCCTAAGGGAATTACTTGAGCACTCAGAGGACTCCATTCTGATTCATGAAGCTAGTTTCCAAGAGAGATACCCACCTTGTAACATGGTTCTCATCTATTAGGAGTTTCCCAACATGATATTGTAGGATCCCTTCACCATATTCCAGATATTATGATGCCTTGTATATAGTCCATGGATCCATCGTAATGTATTTAGACACAAGGTTCCATGGATACAACCCATTGGGCACAATCACGCTTAGCCCATTTTTCCTTGGATGATATCCTTGGGCTTAGTTATAACTATTTATAGTTGAATTCCTTGTTGGATTCCCCTTGGATTACACTAAAACCCCTTATAGTCAGGATTCATATTATTATAGAGTTATCTTGACCCATGAGGTTATGAATTAATTTGTTATTACCTTGGATATTCCTTACTATTATCATAATTATAGGATTCTTTATTATACCTTTCATACCTTATTGATATTATTATCATGATACATTATCGGTGTTGGTTATAACTCATGTGACTCATCTCTCTAAGCTAAAAATAAATGTAACAATGAAATGATTAGCTGTTTAAAGACATACCTGCTAAGTTTAAAGAAGGTATATTGATATTTTTATTACTATATCACATAGCATTTATATACCAACACAATATATTAATTTATATTTCATTGAAAAGATGGTATAAATGTTGTTGCTGGTGGGTTATTGAGATTTATCTAACACACTATCTTTTCCCCTAATGGTACCATGGAATGTTATATGATTTTATGTGTTGATAAGGGGAAGCATCTCACTTTTGGACATTATATCATTATCTATTTCTTGTATTGGATATTAGTAGTAGATGTACAGGACAATGCTTGGGATGATAGATAGTTTTGGATTCCTATTCCTTTTTTGTATAGAATGTATTTACTACTACTGTGTATAACTATTTTATAGTTTTTTTTAGAGACACGATATACATTATCGGAATGTTTTTATATTATTTAGTTTCCAACATAAAATATAATTATCTATTGCTTGAGTTATTGTTAATTGCTATACTGGTTATGCTATGGTGAGTTACTGGTCCAGTTATCATAGTGTCTATTTCTGTTGTTACATCTATTTAAATATGATTCCACTATTTAAATATTATTACAAAGTTATTGTTCCACACTTTGTTAATGAGGGAATAGTCTTCCCATGGCCACACACACTAGGGTCCTCACTACTAGTCATCTACCTCTGATGTATGAGGTGGGGTGCTTAAGGCCATTTGGCCTACCAGCTTTGGGGCTCATTTGAGTGGAAACATGTTCGGGACTTCACACATTCTTCATAACATTATATTACCATTAAAAATTGAATAAACAATATTCTTATAGACTCTTGAAGTCCATCCTTAAAATCTTGAGGGATTCGACCTTGGATCCTTCAGGCAACAATCACCGATGATGAGCAGTTGTTGAATGTGCCATCAATCCAAATGAGGTAATCTTCATCATTTAATTTTTGTGAATAAATAAATTCATATGAGATATTTGGACCCTACTAAGGATAATATCAGAAGATATGATGAAGTTACATCAATTCATATATAAATATTTTAAATCTTCATCCAATCTACTTTTATTATTCACCCTAGTACCAATATAGTGGGCCAACATAATGTAAAATTAAGAATATTATATCATGTTGAGAGGTGGCATTATAGAATAAACATTGAATTGATAAATGAATATTGAAATAATAATCCATTTGGGTTAAAGGTATTGTAACATGAAATCTTTATAATGTAACTAGTCATTTTTTATATAATTGATAATCATGAGGAGAATCCTAAATAAAATGTCTAGATAAATGAAATAGGTTATTCATATTGTTTTTTTTGGAATGGTATTCGGATATATCTAACATATCTATACAAATACATATATGAGAGTCTTCCCATATAGTCATATATGACTATAATTTCTTGACCCAATGTGGATTATGATATATTTTTTGGAATTGTTAGTAAATGTTGGAACCATTATTTAAAGGTTAGAGAAGTGTTGTGTTTGTCATAAATATAAGAATATAATTTGAGTTATGTTTTTTTATTTTTTCTTGAACAAGGCTTGGAGATGTATTATAGATATTGGAGATATTTTGACTTTATTTTATAAAGGAAGGAAAATCCATGTTGCAATGGACATGATCACACCATGAAGAGTGATGCATTTGCATAAATTGAAGTGATGGTAGTTTTTCAAACCATAAAAGATTTCATCACACCATAATGAAATATTTTTCACTATAATTAGGACCCCATAAAAAATTTCTATGAGATATTTTAAAGAAAAACTCATGGAATTCCATAACACCATTTGTTACACCTAAATGGATGACACAACACTACAATGACCTATTCTCATGACTCGGTGGTATGTATATAAATCTATATAATTGAAAGGATCATGAAAAAATGAATTATGTCGTGATTAAATTTATTTTTGATATTTGAATATTTGTAGGATAGTGTGATGATCATAAAGAAGTTTAAAATACTACGTTAGAAAAATATTTTTGGATATAGTTTCAATGATGTATCATGATGTAATGAAATGTGTTATACTACAGCATAGTAATGTAGAAGAAAATCATGCCACACTACCTATGTTCATTACTTGATATGGAAAATTACATATCATTTTGAATATTTTAATGTTTTTTTTGAAATATGATAGATTGGATTTGATTATGGAAATTTTATATTGAATTTAATGGATAGTTTTTCAGGTCAATAATCTGGTGTCATGTGTCAACTTCAAAATAAATTTTTGGAAATGAAATAAAAAAGTTAAAAAAATATTGCATGAAATGATAATAATAGTGATTATAAAGAATAGAGAGTTGAAATTATACTATGAGGAACTATATTAATTATACAGATTTGAAATAGGATATTAAAGCATATAAAAAAACACCATTTCCATTTTGTGTTGATCAGTTCTATAGAAATTTTATAGAGTGAACTTCATGTTGTATATTTTATTATATATCTTATATAGAATAGTATGTGAGGAATAAGTGTGATAGTGTGACACTAGTATCAGTAGTGATCCCTTCCTAAACATTGTAATTACATACAATTCATAGTGAAATCCAAGTATATTGACATATTGTTGGTGTCTTTTCTATGGATTATCCCATTTTGAAAAACTGAGTAAAATCTCTTTGTCGATGTGTTTACTTTTTTATAATTATATGTTCTGAATTTATGTTATATAAAAAAGGATTATATTTTTCTTTAAAATATAGAATAAGATCTGTATGAAGTCAAGAAGAACTCAACACCCTAATTCATCCCCTTAGTTGGTTTGTTTTGGATGTTATGGTTACAAAAAACTAGTATTTTATCGATATGGTCCGGCTAATTGAATTTATCAATGGAAGTTTTTTAATTTAGGGAATGATTTGAATGTGATATAAGTTTTATAATTAGACGGGTTCAATTACCATATGTAGAGTAATTTAATGAGATCATATACATAGCCTCTTAAACTTGATGTTTACTCTAATGTTATTCATGGAACACATGTGAGCGATGAGTTAGAGTTATCTATGATAGAATAAGATATAATTTTTTTAATACTACTATAAAGAAAAGAATATCTTATTTTATGCATTGAAAAATAATATTTACCTGAAAGTGATAATATATATTTTAGTAAAGTAAATTTTGGATAAGTTTTCCAATGTTTTTTTAAGGAAAAAACAAGGCGAATGAAGTAAAATTTAAAGTGATATATATTATGTTTTATGATTCAATGATTCATGCATGGGAAAAATTAACAGGTCATTAATTGAATCATCAAGGATATTAGATCTATTAATGTATTGGGTGATGGGATGCTGTTTTAGAATATCATGAATAAAATTTTAAGAATATTTCCTCATTTATATAATAAAAAGTTCTTGGATATTGAAGAATGAAACCTTATAGAGATACCTCTAAAAGATTTATATAACAAGATGGTTTCAATGAGTTCTATGTGAATCCAAATAAAATTTCACGTTTTTTATCCATTGAGATTTCATTTAAATATAGCGAGAGGATTGATATTAACAATATAGGTGATGGATAAGAAGCTATAAGTGATGAATTAATTTTACTTCATGTAAAATAAACTCAAATTTTGTAATGGAAGGTTTGAATTCAGGATTCCATTACCTTGTTTCAATTATAGAAAGGTTAAAAACACTATTATATGGTGTCCAAAGGTGTTTTATAGAGAAAATAAAGTTGATTAAATAAAAATAAAATAAAAGAAATTTCCACCTAAAATAAACATGAAATGAAGGAAAAAATATGGAGAATGGTTTCAACAAAAAAGTTGGTGAGTTAGTAATATGATGATGGTGAGTTTTTTTTGAAGTATTAGGGAATTTTTTTATTTTAGAATTGGTAGATGGTATAATAGAAATGATAAAAAAAGTTCAAACTGAAACTAATGAGTAAAACTAACTAAATGTAATTTTAGATCTTAATGTTGAACTTGAAGGTTCTCTTGAAGATCCTCAATTAAAATGGAATAATAATAAAAATCATTGGATTACAAAAGGATTATTTATAATATATTGACCAAATCAAATATGAAATCACTTTATTGTATGATGAATGTGTAGCTCATAAAAATCTTGGAGAAATTTGTTATCTCAAGTTATAAATTTAACAACAAGTTTTGGTAATTAGTGAAATTAAATCTTATATAGAGAAGGGAAAAATAGATCTAAAGTAATGAAAAAGAATTTGTAACTATGAGAAATAATATTGAAGTTGAAACAAAAATAATTATTTCCAAATAGTAGCTTTAGATTAGAAAATTTTCTAATAGAGAGAATAGATAGGAAAGAAAAGGCATGTAGAGTTTCTAAAAGGTTATAAAGGATAAATTTCCTTGAAATATTGGTAGAATTATAATAAGTTTCATGGAAAAAAATCTATAGAAAGAGAATTTGTCTTTAATGGGAAAATAAAATAAAACTATAGAGATAACTCTCAATCATAATGGGTTTATCAAATAATTTTTTTTAAATGGATCAAAACATGTTGAGATAATTAGGTGAAAAAATATTTTCCTTTATAAAGATCTACTTTTGTAGCTATTTTGTTAACAAAATAACCCATTAAAAAGATTCAAAAAGCTACATGAAGGGAAAAACGCCCAAAAGTCAACAAATAAGGAAATTAAAATATTATAAACTTAAAAAATGAAACTGTTTTTACTGAAAATGTATTTATTTCTCTAATATTGGTTATAGATTTGTGAATTTTTTGCAAAAAAGGAGTCAAAATATTTCTTATGAGTGGACAAGTAATTTAGATGTACGACCAATAAACTCTATTCCTTTGGGAAAAATATTTTTCTATATAAAATAATAATGGTATGAATATTCTATTTATGTTGAATATAATAAAGAATGATTATCATATATATCAACTTAAGTAGACATTTCATAGAAAGAAAGAAAGAATAATGAGAAATGTATCATATTTGAGATCAAATTAAAAGCTCTAAGGAACAAAAAGTATTGGATTCTTGATTGTGGAAATCCACCCCACATGGAAGAGAACATAAATTTATAGATGAAAAAGAAGGAAATTTTTGATGAAATTGTTTAATTTAATAATGACGGAGCATTAAAGATCAAAGGAAGTAGAAAAATTAGGCTTATTTGTGATGAGTTTAAGAGTAAATAATTTCTTTATATAGATGGACTTAAACAAAAACTATTTAGTGTGATATAAATATATGGATCAGGACATGAACTCACATTCAATAAGAAGGGATTCTTAATTAATCGAAAATTTTATAATTCCTTGAAGAATTGTTGTAGATAAAATGGAAACTTATACCAAGTTGATAGTAAAATAAAAAGTAATCTTGTTAAAATGGAAGAGAATAAAAAATTATATCATTTATGGATTAGGAACATTCAACATTATATTATAGATAATTTATCAAATATGCTGGTTTCAATTGATATTCCTTATATAAATCAGGATAGGTAGAAAGATTGTGATACTTATGTGTGAGGAAAGACAGTGATAAATCCATATAGATTGAAGAAGAGGACATTAAAATTGATTAACTTAGTTTACAATTATGTTTTTGTTATAATGGAATATAGAAATATAGATGGTAATAAATATTCTATTCTATTTCATTAAAAGTGAAATAGTATGGGTTTTATATTGTTTACGAAAACCAAGAAGAAGTTGATAGAGTTCATCATACATTTCCATTGGCTAGATGAAAATGAAAATAGATGATTTATCAAAATAGCTAGATTTGATATTGACATTTAATACACATCCATTCAGGTGGAAAATTATCTTGAGAATCATAGAATAAAGAATGAATATTTCTCTATGAGAAAACCATATAAATATATATTTTTGGAAATAAGGAACCAAATGGTTAATAACATAGAAAAGAAACTTATTATATAGAGTGAAATCTTGATAAATTATTAGAAGAAACAAACATAAGTGGTAGTGCATGCTAAAAATCAAGATTTTAGGAATCCCAGAGAGGTAATAACACTAGAAGATATGTTTCATAGAAATAATATAATACTTAAACAAATTATAGTGTTTTGAATTAAGTGTCATATCAAGAATAAAGAATGAATTATGGGAAAATATACAGTTGCGACTAATAAAGGGGTGTTCCCAGGATACTCAACCAAGATGAGGACATACAAATACTAGAATAAGAGGTTAAATAAAATTATAGAGAGAACCAATATTTATTAAGTTAAAGACACTCATGTGTCTTTTTTTGAAAATTATAATACACTTAATAGGAATTTTTTGTAAGTTTAATCTTTTTCTCAATTTTTTTTGATTTATGGATTGAGAATTTGGTAAATGAATTTCTATAGATTTTAGCAAAAAGATGAAAATCTAAAGAACTAAATCTCACAACTTTATTTGATTTCATCAGATGTACAAGCACTATTGAGGTGTATGAAAAACTTCATCAGAAGATGAGAAGTAATATTGTGTCTATCAGAAGATGATAAATTTTATTCTAATGTAATCACAATTGACCCAAAAGAGCATGAGATATAACCAATGAAGATTTTATTATAATCAGTCTATTTATTCATGGGATAAAACAAAAACTATGAATAATGTAATTGAAATTATTTAAAGAGATACAATGTATTTCAGAATCTTAAAATTTATTTTTTAGTGAAATTATGATTATTTTAGTTTTTATTTCTTATAGTTTTTCATGGAGTATATGTCAGTGATGATATCATTATAAACAATAAAAGTTTTATTGATGAAATTATTTTTTTAATATTATTTTTGATTAAGGGATTCTATGGAAAGGATGTAGAGTTGGGTATTTTTGATCATATTAATCAAGTGATTATTTGGATATGAAGATGAATATTGTCCCCATCAAGTATGATTGAGGGATTATTAGGTTAGAAAGATAGAGAACCTTCAAAAGGGTTTATGTTGATTTATTTCATGGATAAGAAGACAATATATAAATTCAGTGATATTTATATTCATGTTTGAAGAACTTCATTTCACATTGAGTAAAAGTGTAATATTAATAATATCCTTTATTGGAGTATTTTAATTGTAATACACAAGTCTTCAATTTTTTATTTTCTTCTATCCATATATTTTGAAATTTTAAATTCATACAAACTTACTAAACATAAAAAAATTAATTTTAGTGATGTTTAATTAATATATTTGTACTTAAATAGTTTTTCAACTCATAAACTACAGGAAGATATACATTT
This sequence comes from Viscum album, assembly GCA_963277665.1. Taxonomy (NCBI): domain Eukaryota; kingdom Viridiplantae; phylum Streptophyta; class Magnoliopsida; order Santalales; family Viscaceae; genus Viscum; species Viscum album. The sequence continues at coordinate 1,624,283,199 of OY728146.1, read as the reverse complement.
TCAATCAATTGATAAAAAATCAGAGTATAGAAGATATGCATGAAGAAAATTAAACATACCAGATTTTTATAAACTTCTGAAAAAAATATACAATGAAAATAGAAACAATTAATAAAAAATATTGGTAGAATAGAAACTAGAAAAACAAAAATTATTGGTTAAAAAACCAAGTAACCCTTAAAGTATTTTATATCGATACACTTACAAATATTATAGGATGGAGTTGTATACCTGATTCAAGGTATCCTAGTATTTAACCTATAGAATGGTCTATCTTCTAATCCTCTATAATCCCTGGAATTAATCGAACAGAAGGCATTATCATCCAAACATAGACACCCCATATTTCTCCTTGGAATTTGTATATGTAAACTTGTTAGAACGTATTAGTTTCCAAAACTAGATGCATTTTCTTCCACCTCAAAATCCCTCGATGTAAACCCATCAGAATATATTAGTGTCCAAACCCAGAAACTAAGTATTATTCCATAGAAGTCCTTGATCAAATTTATATATAGAAGCAGTGCTTCCACAAACCAAAATCTAAAACTTCATATCGAAATCCATCAATCTTAAAGGATCATAAACACAACAAAAATTACAAGAAGAGATTATATGATCTTTACAATGAAATCATCACATGGTGGTACCATTTAAAACATACTATAAGAATATGGAGATTATTTTCAGGTATGGGTTTTTTATGGTTGTTTTTGAGAAAAAGAGGAGTTTAATGAAATTTCAAGAGTACACGCCGTGTACTTGGTTGCTGCAGTTAGCCATGTACAGGACGTGTAATAGCCGAGTACATGGCTGTGTGGGATGAACTAGAGGCTGCCTAAAGCAGGGCCCAGAAATGGAATGTACACATTATGTACATTTAAAGAACATGCCGTGTACTTTTATTTTTTATTACATTAAATGGGTCGGGGTTGTGTCTAATTGGATGAAACTATTTATTCTTGACTCAACTCATCCAAGAGTGAACGAGACTGATAGGTCTTCTTTAAGCCCCCACCTCTCCATGCTTTCTCTATTTTAACCATCGTAGATTGCATTGGAATCACCATGGGGAGTTTTTCCTTCTTCTAGAACCTCATATCTCGATTTATTCTCTCTCATGAGATATCATTGGTTGAATGTTTTTGACATTTTCATATATCTACCATGTTCTATGTCAATTCAATGGTCTATGCCGAAGTATATCAATCGTACAATAACAAGGTAGGTGGTTTTTTCCTTTCTGTAGTTAGTCTTTGAGTTATATGTGATAAAGTTCCAATACCCTTTTTCTAGGTATTTCATGTTTAGAGATTTTAGCCATGTTAATTCCTGCTATGTCTTTTTTTCTTGATTAGAGGTTTTTAATAGGGAATATGGGTTTTTTTCTATGATATGGAGGTGTTTTCCCATGTTTAATTTGATATAGACCATTCGGTCTAGATTTGCATGTTAAGATGTTTTGTTTTCCATGCCTAGTGTTGTTATGATGGAGTGATTTTATCTGACATGATATGATATGTTGTAGAATGTTTATCCAAGTAGTTCTTTAGGTTTTCTTTGGATACTATATACCGTTGTGCATGATTGACTTACACAGGTCCATGGGAACCTAGTATAGTAGTCCATAGGGGGAATATACGCTGAGGGCTTCCCCAGAGTGTCTGTTTACCTTTACGTTGTGATACCATAGGGGGGATGGACCTTTTGCTCCCTAAGAGTGTCTGTAGTTCCTCGTTGTGAGAACACAAGGGGGATTGGACATTGAGTTCTTCTTCAAAGTGTTTATAGTTCCTGATACAAGACCACAAGGGGAATTGATGGTGAATGCTTCCTTAGAAAGTCTATTTTAATGTTGAACCAGAAGGGTTAGGTTGTGGGTACTTTGATAGGGTTACTAGTGTTTATTTATCTATTACATTGATAATGAAAATGAATGTAATTGAAACTCTAGGATTTTTTACTTTTGAGTACATCCTTGTTTATTGCATCATTTTTCTTATTGCCTGCCACATATATTAACTGACTGTTAGGCACAAATTTTAGGTGGTTGCCTACTGGTATTCATATCACACCCTGTTTGGGTCATGCTTTTGGGCCCAAATATATTATATTATTGTAGGTCTAGATAAGGGAAAGCACCCTTCTACTTCAGGTACATAACTATTTTGGAGCTGGAGAGCATGGGACCAAACTGAGGCTTGCGATGATGAGTAGTTTTTACTTGTTTTCATTTGTAATTTGGTTTATTTCTATATTACAACATTGTGACTTGTTTGTATTCTTTCTTATATACATGTATCATGCCTCAATATTGATATATATATGATGCAATTGTTTATTTACTTTCAGTCTTCCACTGTTTACTATTGTATGGTATTATTACTGCTTCCGATTTTGTTATCTGTTTACTTCCACTGCTTTACCCTACCAATGAGGGAATAGTTTTCCCTCTTTAAAACCCAAGTCCCTCACAACTAGTAACCAACCTCTGTTGTTTGGGGAAATGTGCCTGAGGCCATGTGACCAACCAGGTATGGGGCACCTCTGGGAGGCACCCAGAACTGGTACTTTACAAAGTGGTATCAAATGAATTATTTTCTTCTTGACTTAATATTTGGAGACTATAGTTAGGGATAAGAAAAAATAGGTACTTGGTAATAATTTCCCTGTAGTATCTAACCTGTATATAGGGAAAATCCAATTTACCTTTTTTATTTCAATTCTTATAGTTTTTCACTTATTACAGTTGACTAGATTTCACCGTTGGGTGATTCACATGTATTGTGCTGTTATCATTGATATTATTGGGGTTCTATTTCTGTTACAAATCTATGTGATGAGGGAATCACATTACTTACATCATATAAGAACTTTCTAGAGATCACATGTCATATATTCTTGCCATTCCATTTAGGGAAAATTACCGATTGCATATATTTGTGATAGATGTTGTGCTAGATATGCATGTTGTTGAGATATATGCCTTGATAGAATACCTTATATTTTATAGGATATTAAATTGTGTAAGGATTAGTTTTAATGAATTTCAAACTGTGGTTCTTGAGTCGTTATGGGCCCTCATGGATTGGAATTTTGTGGATCATCACTTTGTTATGCTTGTTTATGACATGTATAAGATTCCAATCATTGATTCGTGGGGAGTATGGGCCCTCAAGGATTTGAATTTCCACTTTGATATTTGTTTTAGTTTTTTTCTGTGGTTTCAGATTAGTTTCAGAGGATTACTATCTAGAAAAAACCTAGAATACTTGGTGGGCATTGCAGAATATACGCCATGTGTTCTTCTATTTGGGAAGGAACTGTTTTTCTTAAGTACGCGCCATGCACCTTGGGTACATGCCTTGTAGTCTCTAACCATGTCACTGACCATCTGGGAAGAGACATAGGGTTGGGAAAATATTAGGTGGGACTTGCCGTGTACCAGATGTACACGCGCTGTCATAGAGACTATGTATCCGGACGCGTGACTAAGGACATTAGTAGATGATAATTAATAAAGTAGACGTTGTGCCCATCTGGAACACGCAGTGTAGAGTCTGCCATGTAACCGTCCTTGTGACTAACAACATGGGTTGGTGATGTTAGTCTAGTATATGTCGTGTCTTTATGAACACGATGTGTGTATGGGGTGTTACATGACCAAGTTTGGTAGGAGTAAACACCCATGTGAAGGATTAACCGAACACGCCGTGTAGGGGTTATACATGTCATGTATCCATGTTTGGAAAAATTGAATGCTTTCATTATTTTGTTAACTAATTACAATTCTAAGTTTCAGTCCTTGAAAATATTTACTTAAGGTGTGTGTTTGAACTTTCAGAGTCATGCCCCCAAGATATCCTCCGGTTGTATGACAGTTATAGGGCAGTGATCAGACACCGGACATGTCTGATTTGGGACTACCAGCAAATCATCATATAGTGCCAGTATTAGAACCAACCATTATTATGGATACAAGTGATGATGCATAGTTCTGAGAGGGATTTATGAGGTTCATGCAGACCATCTGAGGAGTACCACATCCTTCCCCTTCTATGGCAGAGCTGACGCGGGTTTTCCAGCAGTATCATCCTCCAACCTTCACAGGGGACAAAGGACATCAAGCTGTAGAGTCATGGTTAGAAGCCATGCTTTCTATATTCGAGAATTTGGAGACTCCTCCAAATAGCAGGGTGACACACACTGCATATATTATTTAGGATTCCACCAAGAGATCGTGGGATGTGATCTCATAGGTAGGATGCCAGTAGGTTATAACTTAGGATGAGTTCTATCGTGTCTTCTATAGCTACTTTTACCGAGAGACTTTGGGGGCCGACCGAGCCCGAGAGTTCATGAGTCTGGATAAGGGTACTCTCTCAGTTATTGAGTATTCTTCTTAATTCATAGATATGCAGTGATTTACACCCATCCGAGGAGGTGATAAGTTATTTCTGGGGAGGAAGTTTGAGGATGGTCTCAGGCATGAAATTTGATCTTAGGTGAACATCTTAATGTTGAATTCTATCACATCTATAGTCAACCATGCACTGATCAAGGAGTGAAATCTGAGGGATTATAGAGCTGTGATACCGGGTGGTTTGGTATCCAGAGTTGGTACACCTCAGAATGAGAGTAGGAAGATTCGTAGGAAGTCTACAAATAGAGATCATAGTAGGTGGGATGCTTCTTTTGGTACCCAGGTGGTGTGGTACTTGTGTGAGAAGAGAGGGCATATGAGGCCACATTGCCCGAGAGAACCAGTGGATTTATGATCATGTGGCAAGATGGGACATCTTTAGAACTTCTAGAATATCTTCTAACTAGTTTCTGGTGATAGGGGTTTTATTTCAACTCCTCGTATCAGAGCAGGACCACTAGTTTCTCATCAGTCTGGGAACTGGAGTTCTTTAGGACCATCAAGATGAGGTGGAGGTCATCGACGCAGTGGTCCGATGTAGGGTTTTTTACAGCCACATGGTGGACCAATTTAGGGATCACAGGGCTGCGGTGTAGGTCAGAATTTTATAGTAGAGTAGACCCAACAGGAGTATGATCTCGGACCCTTTACAGTTCGAGGTACGATCATAATTTCCTCAGTTTTAGCTTATGCACTTTTTGATATAGGGGCTTCCCATAGTTTCATATCTGTTGCTGTTGTGGTGATCCTTGGGTTCTATATCTTTACTTATGCTGATGTCTTGATGCTAGACAATCCGTTGGAGAAAAGAACGGCTAGTGTACGTCAGTGCAAGGAATTCCCTCTTGAGGTCAGTGGGTTACACTTCTTATGGGACCTCTATGTCTTAGAGAGGACATGCTATAATGTCATTCCCGGTATGAAATAGTTAGTTTCCTTCTAGGTATTTGTCGAATTTTATCATCGTAGGGTGAGTTTCACGTCAACAGAAGGAGGTTTTCATTTACACAAGGGCGAGTGGGATTTCCAAGTGAGCAGAGCAGGACTGGAGAATCATGGTTTAGGGGGAGTTACAACCCAGATATCTAGTCTATATCTTGATGAACAGGGGACTTCACAGTTGGAATTTCCTCCAGTGGTGGAACATTATAGGTATGTATTTCTAGAGGACTTTTTAGGTTTTCATTTCGAGTGAGAGGTGGAGTTTTCTATTGAGTTTGTGATATAAATGACACCAGTGTCCATTCATCATAAGATGGAAACACCAGAGTTACAGAAGCTCAAGAAGTAATTTGAGGAGTTGCAGGAAAAGGTTTTTATCCAACCCAGAACTTATCCTTGGGGTTCGCCTATCCACTTTGAAAATAAAGGAGACAGTACCCTCATACCTTGTGTGGATTATCTGTAGTTGAACCAGTTTATGGTCAAGAATTGATTTCCCTTGCCGATGATTGATAATATCTTTGATCATCTTCGAGGAGACAGGGTGTTCTCGAAGATTTACATGAGATCCGGTCACCATCAGTTGTGCATTATACCATCTAACATACCTCTTATAGCCTTTCAGAGTAGGTATGATTTCTATGAGTATGTGGTTATACTGTTCGTTCTCATGAACAAATTTCTTTTTTTCATGGAACTAATGAATCGAGTATTCCATCCATACTTGTATTTCTTCGTGCTATTCTTCGTGGATGATATCTTGGTGTACTCTCACACTCGACATGATCTTGCTACCCATATTGAGGTCATTTTGAGGACACTAAGGGAGCATAGATTATATGTTAAGCTCTCAAAATGCCACTTCTGGATGGACCAGATTTATTTCTTAGGTCATGTTATGTCAGATACAGGAGTATCAGTAGACCTATAGAAAGTGAGAGCAGTGGTTTCCTGGGAGCAGCCAAAGAACATCTTTGAAGTAAAAAGTTTTCAAGGAATGGATGGTTACTAAAGATGTTTTATACTAAACTTTTCACACTTATCTTTTCCCCTAAGGGGCATGAATATGAATGGTGCGAAGTAATTGTGGTCAAATTCTTGTGAGTCAACATTTTAGGAGCTAGAAGGGAGGTTGACATCAGCACAGGTACTAGTTTTTCTAGAGCCGGGCCAAATCTGTCCTTTTTACTATGATTCATCTGGTATCGGGCTAGAAAATGTGCTTATGTAGGGGGAAGGATTCGTTTCTGACGGGTCTCAGAAATTGAGTCCACATGAGAGGAATTAACCAACACACGATCTCGAGTTGGCTGTAGTTGTTCATGCCTTATGCTGTTGGATACATTATCTTCTATGAGATCAATTAATGTTTTTCACAAATCACAAAAGTCCCAAGTATATAATTAAACACTGTAATCTAAATTTGATACAGAGAAGGTTGGTTGAGTACCTTCAGTCCTTCGATTTTGAACTTTCCTACATGCCTGAGAAAGGAAACATAGTGGTCGATTCATTGAGCAGGAGGACATAAATATATGAAATTATGGAGGCCAACATTGAATGGAAGCTTATGGATCTGTTTTATGAGATGAATTTGGATGTTTGAAATAGACTGGGTTAGATTTTTTTTCTTATGTGGCTGTTACCTCTACTCTTCTGGATCGAGTGCGAATGAGGCAGATATCAGATTCTAAAAGCCTAGTCCTATAGGAGAAGGTGTCAGAAAAGGACCATATTCCTAGATGGACCTTAGGTGGGGATACGATCTTGCGTTTTCATGGGTGCATGTGGGTGACCACAGATATACGTGAGGAGCTTATAAAGGACTTTTATTCCCCAATTTGGGCAGTTCATCCTGGTGTCACCAAGATATATTGAGATTTGCACCATCAGTATTGGTGGCCAGGTATGAAAAGAGATATTTTTGGTTTTATGATGAGGTGTTCCACCTGTCAACAGGTTAAGGCAGATCCTCAGCGACCAACATGGCTTTTTCAGTAATTATCCATTCGTAAATGGAAGTGGAATGATGTTGAGATGGACTTCGCGAGAGGGTTTCCGAGGTTTCCTAGAAAGAATGATGTAGTTTGGGTTGTCATTGAAAGACCCATGAAGGTTTCTTAATTATTCCCAATCAAGGAGACCTGCAGTTTTGACGAGCTGAGAAGGTTTTACATCCAAGATATTTTACGTCTACATGGGGTTCAACACTCTATTTTTTAGATAGGGATGCACATTTTAATTCTCATATTTGGAAGGGACTACAAAGGGCTTTGTGTACACTGGTACTTCTGAGTAAAACATACCATCCCCAAATAGATGGCTAGTCTGAGCCTATAATTCAGGTGCTGGAGGACATGCTATGAGCATGTGTCCTAGATTTTGGAGGTTATTAAAAGATTCTTATACCTCTTGGGGAGTGTTTCTATAATAATAGTTTTCAAGAAACTATTCAGATGTCACCTTTTGAGGATTTGTACGGTAGGCCATGCCGATCACCCCTATGTTGGCTGGAGGCAGGAGAGGTAGCTATGTAGGGACCTCATCTTGTCTAGGAGACCACAGAGTAGATGGAGTTGATTTAGAAGAGGATGGATACTACTCGGTCATGACAGAAGTATTATGATGATCGACACAGACGACCTATGGAGTTCACGGTTGGAGATTAGGTGTTTCTACGTGTCACACTAAGGATGGGACAATGAAGGATTTGGAGACAGGGTAAGCTTTCAATAAGATATGTTGAACCCTTTCAAGTTCTGGAGAGAGTCAGGCTAGTTTCTTACCGGTTGCAGTTACCTCAGAGGTACTAGGTTATGCACGAAGTCGTCCATGTTTCTCATCTACGGTGTTACATCTTAGATCTGTCTCATGTTTTTCAACCCGAGGAGGTTGAGTTGGAGGTGGACACATCGTTCGAGGAGCATGCTATACAGAGTGATAATCATAGTGCGAAGGTTCTCCATGGCCAGTCTGTTCCTCTAGTATGAGTGGTATGGGAGCACAGGTGGGTATAGGATGAGACTTGGGAGAGGGAGGTCGATGTACGATCGCAGTGGTCGGAGCTATTCGAGGATTCTTATTTAATGCCACCTTTCTAGGGAAATTCAGGGGAAAATTTCTTTAAGGGTTATGTTTGTAAGTACCTGGACCTTATTTTCAGGTCTGGGTTTTCTTTATGATTGTTTTTGAGAAAAATTAACGTTTCTTGAAATTTTAAGAGTACATGCCTTGTACTTATAAGTACACACCATGTACTCTGTTTCTGCGGGTAGCTGTGTATTGGCCGTGTAACAGCCGAGTACATGGCCGTGTGGGGTGACCTGGAGGCCACCTAAAGCGGGGCCCGGAAATAGAAAGTACATGACATGTACATTTAAGTAACTCGTCGTGTAATTTTGTTTTTATTCCATTAAACGGGCCGGGGTCACGTCTAATTGGAAGAAACACCTTCTTCTCAACTCACCTCATCCAGGATTGAATGATACCAATAGATTTTCTATGGTCCCACGCCTCTCTACCCGTTCTCTATTTCAACCACCGTCGATTACGTTAGAATCACCACTGTGAGTTCTTCCTTCTTTTAGAACCTCATCTCTTGATTTCTCCCCCATCACGAGATATCCTTGGTAGAATGTTTTTTACGTTTTCATATATTTACCACATTCTAGGTCAATTCAAGGCCCGAAACCAGATTATATCGATCATACAACACCGAGGTAGGTTATTTGTACCTTTATATAGTTATTCTTTGAGTTATATGTGAAAAGTGCCAATACCCTTGTTTGGGGGATTACGTGTTTAGGGATTTTAGCCATGTTAATTATTGTTATGTCCTGTTTTCTTGAGTACTGGGTTTTAACTATGAATAGTATTTTTTTCCATGCTATGGAGGTTTTTCACCATGTTTGATTTGATATGGACCATTCGGTCTAGCTTTGCCTATTAGGCTGCTTTTTTATCCATGCCTATTGTTGTTAGGACGGATTGATTTTATCTAACATGATGTGATATGCTCTAGACTATTTATCCACGAAATTCTTGAGGTTTACTTTGGCATCAATATATCATTGTGAATGATTGACTTACGCAGGGTTGTGGGAACTTGGTGTAGTAGACCATAGGGGGAATAGACGCTAAGGGATTCCCTCAAGTTTCTGCTTACCATTACATTACAAGACCATAGTGGGGATGGACATTGTGCTCTCTCAGAGTGTCTGTAGTTCCTCTTTACGAGACCACATGTGGAATTGGACGTTTAGGGATTCCTCAGAGTGTCTATAGTTACCAATACATAAACACAAGGGGAATTGCGGGTGAGTGTTTCCTCAGAGAGTCATTTATAAAGTTGAACCAAAGGAGTTAGACTATGAGTACTTACCTGAGGGTTAGTAGTGTTTGTTTAGATGCTTACTTTGATAATGAAAATGAATGTAATTGAAAATGTTGGATTGTTTACTTTTGAGTAATTCCTTATTTATTACTTCATTTTTCAAATTTCCTTCCATATGTATTCACTGACTATTAGGCACAGATCTTTTGGTGGTTTCCTAATGGGATTCATCTCACACTCTATTTGGGTCATGCTTTTGACCCCAAATAGATAATATTGTTGCAGGTCTAGATTAGGGCAAACTCCCTTACACTTCAAGTACTTGACTACTATGGAGCTGGAGATCATGGGACCAAGATGAGGATTGTGATGCTGAGGAGTTGTTTAATTGTTTTCCTTTGTACATTGGTTTAGTATTGTATTAAAGAATTGTGACTTGTTTGGATGCTTTCCGAGATACATGTATTATGCATCATTATTGATATATATTTTCTGTAGTTGTTTATTTACTTTCAGTATTCCACTGTATACTATTGTATGGTATTATCACTACTTCGGCAATTGATAATTGTTTTCTTACGCTTATTTACTCTTCCAATGATGGAATAGTTTTTCCACTATCACACCCAAGGCCCTCACTGCTAGTCAGCTGCCTCGGGAATTTGGGGAAATGATCTTGAAGACATGTGACCAACCGGGTATGGGGCACCTTTAGGCGGCACCTGGAACCGGGATTTTACAGATACTCTAATAAAGAAATAAAATTGGAATTATTATCATGAAAAAAAGTTTTTGTGGAATTTAATTTATTAAATTATTTCAGAGTAATCTCTTAAATTAACTCTTTCAATCCTCAAATATACTGTCAAATTTATAGTCAAACCATTAATGGATGTAGTTCACATTATTTATTATCTATTCTTACAATATTTGATGATTCTTTACCATATTCTTATGAAAAAATTAAGGCTACATGTCATCCAATGAATTGAGTATAGTGCAACTAATGTTTTCATAAATAAAATGAAAATAATCTTAATAGGAAACTAAGATATTGGGATTTTAACCCTTTGAGATAAAGGTTATAAAAAATTCATTCTACACCAAAAAACACTAAAAACAAAAACCACTACGTTAGTAAGAATTATTACATGAGTTTTATCAAATTTTTAAAACTAAATATAAATTTAGTCTATTAATGAACAATATACCCTTTATGAAAAGAACAAACACAAATGAAAAAACAAAAAAAAATGACATTTAATTAAATAATGAAATATATTTCCTTTGTAAAAAAAGTTATGTTTTAAAACTCTCCTCAATTTTTAAATAATTTAATTTGGAAACATCCAAAAACAATGATTATATCATCAATTTTTCTCAAAAGATATTTACCTTTGTGTTTTTTCAAAAAGAAACACAAAAAGGAAAAGAAATGAGAGTAATAACTTCTATATGATTTAAAGGAAAAATACCTTCATGAAAAGAAATAATATTTACGAAATCACCCCACCAGTTAATATTTATATATGATATACTGAAATAATAAATAAACACCCGTATTTACTTTTGGATTATTCAAAGAGAAAAATAAAAAAAATCATACATTGGAAAATAAAAAATTTCAATGTAATATAATATATGAATATTACAAAAACATATAAGGAATATCCAGATGAAAAGTATTAGAACTATCAACACAATAAAAAATAATGATCATTCATGTAAAGAAAATTAAATGAATCTGTTAAGAAATAATATAATAATTTGAACAATAATTTTATAGATAATAATCAAATAAAAAAGCAACATAAAAATAAATTAAACTTTCCTTTAAAAAATAATTATAGAAACCATCATAAAAAAATTTCAAATTTCAAATTAAAAATATATCAATAATTAATGAACACTAAAAACTTTATGTTCCAAAAAACAATTAGTTAATAATATTAGAATCATAAAAATTTTAAATTAATACAATCATAGGAAATTAAAAATCTAGCCTAATTGGTGAATTTTTTGAATCATATTTCATAGTCTCTTTATATGAAATTTATGATCTTATAACTTAACATCTTTGTCAACCAATTTATTTCTATTCCTTAATCGTCTTCAATTATTCTTAGGAATTTTAAATTAACACGTCTATCAGGTTATTCTAAAATAAAACTAACTTCTTCGCTCTGTAATAAATTGATCCCATTGGTCTATCTTTTCTCCGTTGTCTTTAATAACTTCTTCACATTCTATATTCCTGTTATATAACTATTTCAGGTATTCATAGAGAGAAAAATTCTAATAGTTCATGACCTCGATGTATTTTTATAAATAAATCATACATAAAAAATTTCTCAACTTCTTATTATGAAATATATCTTCTTATTTGAGATTTATTAATGTTACTTTAATTTTAACCACAAAATATATCATTTTATTATACAATTTTTATTATTTAAAATTAACTAGATGATCTTGAATCATATTTACCCAAGAATTGATCATTACCAGAATTTCTAAAAAATTAACAACATTTTTAAATACAATTTTTTTAAAAGAATGGGGTTGAAGCCTCATTTATTATTAAATCAAAGAAAAGACCTCTTTAACCGGGTAGAGGGAGACCCATTACATAGCCCAAAGGCCCAGTGGGAATTTATCCCATTCATGGACCATAGGACCAAATTTTTGGCCTAAGGCCCATTCTGTAAATAGTAATGCTATAGTACCTGCCTTCTATAGTGACACCCAGTACCTGTCACTGCTATAGTGACCTGCCACCGCTATAGTGACCTACCACCGCTACAGTGCCCACCATTTCTATAGTGTCACCACTACTACAGTACTCTCAAGTACTACTACAGTCTTTCACCCAATGTGATTTGAAGCCCCATGTTTCATGTAGGATTATAGGGTGTTTAACACTAAGCCAAACCCCAACTAAAACAAAATATTTAAATACAAAAGTATAGTAATCTATTTTATGTTCAATACTTTAATTTCCTAAGGGGGTAGTTTCTTATAATAATGTATCATATTTATCAACATATCCATTATGATATTTTGGTTAGTCTCAATAACGTTTTCATTCTCAAGAGTTTTATCCACAAAATTTATCATCTCTTCTCAAATATCTATATCTATTCTATTCAAAAAAAATCAAATTATAAGGGAATAACCTTCTAAATTTTTACTAAATTTTATTTGGATTACATTAATTCTTTTATGAACTCAATACATGATATGAATTCGAAACATTAGACGATGGAGATGATGAATCCTATAGTAAAAAATAATTTTTAAATTCTTCTTATGGGATCTTTATCATGTATTTAAACTTAATTTTTATCCTATTTTTCTATTCTATTTTCCCTAATCAAAATGTTAGTTTCTAATGATTAAATTACTTTATTGGTAGTAGTAATGGTAATTTCATCAACTCTTTTAGTTGCTTCTCTAACTTCATGGTGATGAGAAGAGAGGTCTAAGGAGTTCTCATGTGGTTCTATTCTTTATAATTTTACATTTCTTATGAAATCAAGTTTTATTCTAACCAATGGTATTCCAAGAATCATATAATTGATAAGAAATAGAGGCAAAATAACTTTTTAAACCTAATAATTATTCAACATTAATTAATATCCCTTTTTATTGTTCACTTCCTCTAACTTTCGATGATCATCAACTAACCTTTGAAATTATTTTGTAGAATAAAATTTTAATTTTGGAACTCTCGAAAATGGATCTTTACCTTATCCCCATTTTTAATTCTTATATAGAGATAATTTTATCGAAAATACATATATGATAATTTTTTTGACTTCTTTTTAATGAATTTATGAATATATTTTAAAGACCCATTTAATGATATTTTTAAAAATCCATTTTCATTATAATAATACCTAAATATCATCCAAGATATTTTATTGTAATGAATATATTTTTCATTTACTCATTTAGAATGAGCCTTATTATTAATCCCTTTAAATTCCAATAGCTTAATGAGAACCCTGTTCTGCAACCAGCTGTGCAAAAAAAATCTTTGCTTTTCCATTTTAGAGCGTATAACTACAATGTATCTATAAATAAACTTCAAAACATTAAATTAATATAAATTGTTATGGGAATTCATTGAAAAAATTATATTTTAATTCTATTGTTTTATCATTTTATTTGTAAAAAAATTTAATGTACTCATTGAAATACTATTCTAGAATCTAAGGGATGATAATTCATATTTTGAAATTTATATTTTAAAATAATGAAACTTTATTTAGTATAATCCCTAGGAAAGGTACCATGAAATCCAAAAAACATGTGGGATGAATAAATATATTCTAACCCAAGTGTAATTCCATGAAACATAGTAAATATTATTAGGGTTAAAGTAAACTTATTCTCAAAAATAAAAAAGGTTACACAAATATCACTATTTATACTAAAACTCATTAGATATGTAAAAATAAAGGATTAAAAAAGGATACAATAAATCATAGTATTATCTTGGAAGAAACATGGATTCCCAACTATGGAACTTTATCCCATATTTCAATATAAAGTTATACATTGAAAATAACATAAGATCTATCGAGATTTCTCAAATATTCTCCCTCAAATAAATTTATCTATATGATTTAAATGTACAATTGAAGATTGAAAATAATCCCAAAAACAATGATATAACCATAATAAATTTTGAAATTAATGCATCCAACCAACTTTGGGTTCACATCCTTTTTATAGGAGTCATAAGTAGTAATGAGGAACTATTTATTGACTTTGTTTAGATGGTCTAGCTTATTTTCAACAAAAGCATATGTCATTATTACTCTTAAATTAATTAATCATTATATTTATAAAAAATTATTAATTAAAATTATAATGAAATAAAAATATAAAAAATAATGAATTTTCATTCTACAAAAACATTTAATTCAAATAAAATACAAATATTTAAAATCTATAAAATCATGAAATTAAATACATGACCATGTTGAAGTTATCTAATAGATGTACAATTATGATATTCTTATTTTGAATATAGTTCTAGAAAATGTATGTAAAAATATTATAGTAGACAAATTATTTATAATAAATCCTTCTTATAATAAATTTTATTTCTTTGATAGCATGTTTCACACACAACAATGTGATTAAATGAACCGTGAAATACTATTAAAATATAATTATTTAAATGTGATTGTTAAAAACTAGTTATCAAAATTCGAAGTATGAATAGAAATGATTGTATTATATAAAATACTTATAATGTTTTTTATAATCTAAATTTCTTTATTAATTAATAATAAATAATTACTCAATTTTCAGTGAATTCATTTTATTCGTCAAAAATATGTTTTCTTCAAAAATGATTTTTATTGATTTTTGTGCCTGGATAACAAAATTTATTTATGATAATTATATTTATAATATTTTATAAAAAGGGTATAATTTTATAAATCAACATATCAAAATTATATTTGTATTAAAATTTTTAGATTCTTCTAAAAATAGTTTTTTAGTGAATAGTACAAAATATCAATTTTTGTCAAACTGTTTTTTCCATTCATTTAAGAAATTAATTTAAAGTTTGAAATATTTTTAATTTAAAAATAAGTTATATATTAATCATTTGGTTTTTAAAATTCTAATTAATTTCATTTTTATCATAAATTTCCATCATTTTTGTATAATTTTTTGTCTTAAAACACATTTTTTCTAAAAGTAATTTTTATGTTCATAATGTAATTCCATTTTAATTAATTAAGATAAACCCTCACAATGAATTATTTAAATTAAAATTATATATATATATATATATGAATTCAAATTTGAATAATGAATAAAACTAGTCATATAATTAATGTGAAATCATCTTTTCTTTTAAAAATATTTTTTTTGAGAAACCACATTTCATTACACTTTGTAAGTATAATTTTGAATTAAAATTAAAAAATTATGTGAATTTAATAATAATTTTTTTTCTTTTTTAGGAATAATGATGTAAATATTACATAAATATGATAGTTTTTTTAGTTATTATGAATAGTAACTATCGTAAATAAATATCACTAATGTAAGGGTAACTCACTTGATTAATGTTAAAAAAAATTACAAGGACTAAAATTAGACCCTAGCACATTAATTTATCTTATTGGATGAGTTTATTATAGATATTTTCATATAATTACTGAATATATGACCACTTGGTTCCATATTTAGATTGTTTTGACCTTTATAATATTTATTTAATAGATATGGACAAAAATGTCATTTTCATTGTTTTAACGACAATATTATTTTATGACAAGGATAAAAATAACATATATTTATTTATAAATATTTATTTCAAATATAATGTATTTTTTAATCAATATAATTTATTTCTATTTTTTATTAATGAAATAATTACCACAAATTCTTATAAAACACCGGAATAATATTTGTACAATTAATTGAAAACTAAAATAAATGATTTTAAAAATGAAAAAAGTAATATATATAGAATGAATTATTATTTTATAAGAATTATTTAGATATATTTAATATTTTATTTATGTGTTATGGATTATATTCTAATTCCATTTCTATCATGTTATTTTGAATGTGAAATTAGATAAATATTTCCAAAAATAAAATTAATTATATTTTGTAATAGATAATATTATATTAAATGAATTCAAATTAATAAAAATCTTACATTAAAAAAATTATTGGGATATGGTTGAAATTATTAACCATGGTCCAATTTTTGTTCAAATATTCTTTTATTGTAACTATCTTGGCCCCTAAAGAGTAAAATATTTGTTATAACAGTTATTATCAAAAAAGGATAGCATGGGATAAAACAAAAATATAAAAGGTAAAAACTGAATATAAATGTGTAAAATTATTTATTGGAAGATATTATTGTTACCCATGCTCGTCCTATCATCAAATATATCTTTTTGGATCCTTTTTATATGAAAAATAATTTATATTAATTTAACATTGTATGAAATTTCAAAAGATCCCCACCCCGTACTTCTAAAAGGGAATCCCTCTCATATTTTTTTCACAATTAAAAGTTTCTTGGTTTGAAAAAAAGAAACTAAATCCAATAATTAATTCCATTTAGATGACCTAGAGTATTTTTATTTGAAAACCTTTATAGGAAGGATTTTGTTGTAAACCAAATTAGGTTATCTGAAAAAGAGGTATCCTTAATAACCAAGAGTTCTGGTTTTATTTCATCTTCCGACTCATTAAAATCATAATAAACCATGATTATATAATAAAATACGAATCAACAATATAATTTTTTGTTTTCAGGTTAATTTTATAACAAATATCCATATCCCCTTCAATAAAATTGGAAATAAAACCATCGTTCATATGTACAATGGACTACCGCCTTACGAACAAATGTAATTCTCTTTCTATCACCACCACTCACAGTTGGTTTTAATTATAGATTCACTAATCATATATATATATATTATTCATGAAATATTTATTATTTTATTAAAAAAATAATTCATATAATTTCTTACTTTTCTAATTATTTTAAAAAGATAATGCCATTCACTTGTATGTGTAGATTACTACCTCCACGAAGCGATGTGATTCTTTTCTCATAACCACAACACATGGATTATATATATTTGTTTATTTAATTAAATAATATTATATTTATGTTATAATTTTCAGTATATAACGTTAAAATAATTTTAAGTATATTTCAATCATGATCATTGAAAAATGGAAACATTACTTATGCTTATTCATGACTTAGTGTCTCCATGATTATAACGAATTTCATATTTAATAAATGTTTTTCATAGTTTGTTTGAAAATTATAATATGTTTTTAAAATTGATAATTATTTAAATATTATTATTTTATATATGATGTAATAATTACTACTTTTATCATAGTCAACCCACCAAAGTTATTTTGGACATAAGAATCGAATCCTGTCAAACCATCCAATGTGAACATAATAGATTATATAATTAAATATAACATAGAAATGAATAAAATAAATGGAATAATAAAAATGAAATTTTTTCTTAATTGTGTAAATAACATACAGAATTTAATTATCAATGAGATAAAGAACATATGCGATGAGTCGCACTTGAGGTAAGATATTTTATCTCAATTTCCATTCATTATGGAATATTTTATTGTTATGCAACTAAATCAATTGAAGGGGCATATGTACCAACCCATTTAAATGATATATCACTATTAAATTTATATTAATGTAATATAATGATTCATTTGAATCTATTTCATTCATTATGATCATTACATAGAAATTACAAAAGTGGCAAGAGTTTATTTCAAAA
This sequence comes from Viscum album, assembly GCA_963277665.1. NCBI lineage: Eukaryota > Viridiplantae > Streptophyta > Magnoliopsida > Santalales > Viscaceae > Viscum > Viscum album. The sequence continues at coordinate 1,624,265,171 of OY728146.1, read as the reverse complement.
TCTCATCATTATTCAAGAATGTTTATGTTTAAGTCAACTATGGGGGAATTATATGATAATTATATTTTAAACCCAATATATTTACATATTATCCCTTTATTTGTTAAAATTATAAGTTTTCATTTAATTTTCCACTTTAATGTACTAAAGATATTGAAAGAACGTTTTTAAGGAAAACCATTTTTTTCCATTAAATCAAGAATCTTTTTATTATATGTCCATAATTTCTATAAAATACACTAAAAATGAATCTGATATTCTATAATGATTTATTAAATAATTTTTTATCTGTGTTTTTCTTTTTAAAAAATGTTTTAAATTGAATATGATTTTATTTTTTTAAAAAAGGCACCTTTTTTTTGGCATTTATTGAAATTTGGAAATGAATTTTTGAAACAGAATCTAAATGAATGGAATTTAATTACATCATTACCACTAAATAATTTTTTTAATCCTTTAAATGTTTCTAGGATTGTTTTAAAATAACTTTCTCCCAAAAATTCAGTAATTTTTTAAATTTTTAAATTTAGAAAAGGATATTTCCCTCAAAAATGTTTTAACAATAATTTTTTGATATTTTTAATCATTAATGGTAACTATATATTATTTTACATTTTATAAAGTAGGGAAATGCTTTAATGATAAAATACATATTCATTATTTGTATGTTTTAGGATTACTTTTATTAAGGAAATATAAACAATTCAAATACAAGTGTTCTAACATGAAAGATTATATTTACTATGTATTGAATTATTATTTGAAACATTCATATGATGAATGCATTAAACACTATAATTGTTGGGTGAGGCCCTATATAACCCCTTAATTAATATATATGCATCATGGTAAAAAACAATTTGTTATTTTGTTGAGGCCTTACCCATTTTTAAAATATGTTCTTGCATGAGTCCCTGATTGTGTTTTTAGGTTGTCTAGAATTAGGAATTACATCATTATGAGATTAGTTATTGTTATCTATGTGAGTATTTGAATAGTTATGAAATCCATGGGGATGTATAAATATCATATTATTATTTATATGGAATTTTTTGATAATCATTTTTCATTCCATATTATTATTCATTCATATGTTATTTATTAAGTCACATGTGTTTTCTTTTAGTTACCATGACATATTTATCATTCCTTATTTATGAATGATAGATTATTCCATACATAACCCTTAATGAGAATTTGACATCAACATTAATTTATTTTATTTTTCTAGGATATAAGGAAAGAATATTGAATGAGTTTAAGGATGATTTTTTTCTTCCATAATATTTTATTTTTACATTTTCAAATTTAATTGTGAGATTAACGTGTGCTACAATTTTACTAAGAATTATAACCTATTTGGTCCCTTAGGATGTGATATCTTCTATATTATTCCAATATAATAAAGTGAATAATGGATCTATTATACTTGGATTATGGTATTTATAGTTGGAATCAGATAATGTTTAGTAGAAATATTGTGAATTAGATTTAAGAAAAATATATTAGTGAACAAAACCCTTTGAAAAAATATAAGGATATGCCTAACTATAGGATAAGAAAATAATGTTTTTAGTAAGTTAATTTTTATCTAGTTTTCCTATAAATACATAACTATTTGGATATTACAAGTGGTTGATTTTTCAGCATAAATGAATATATGGGTAATCACCACAAAAAGTGTTTGTCGAGTTTATCTTGGCCATTAATCTAGTGCAAAATGAGTGTGCCCTTACTGTTCACCTAGTTTGATAATCCTTTTGGATATTATTATGTTAATTCACATTTTCCTTATAAACCATCATTATTAATCAGTGAAAAAAATTTGAAAACTAATGATATTCCATATTTATATGGGTTAAATATAAGTTGTAATGGGATGACAAGTTTATTATTGGTCATATTATTAATGAAAAATATACCTCTTTTGAGATTTTGTGTGATAGGAATTTACCATGATTAAAGATATTTTCAGATACATTTTTGGAAATAAGACCCATTAGTTAAGCATAAGATTCACGAAAAAGGTTATTTGAGGAATAATTCCATTTATTATATAGACTTAAGTAAAAAAGTATTGATAACCTTTAGGTTATATATAATCTTTGATGATGATGTAGTTCTAGGTTATTTAAATTTTACAACATATATTTTATTGTATAAATAATCATGGGATTGAAAATTTGTTTGATGATTAATTTTTTTAGGATGTTAATCATATTTTTGGGAATAATATAGTTTTTATATTAATACAGATTTATAAAATTGATAACCCATGTGTTGGGTGATAACCTGTCACACCCAGTAAGGGCATGGGTCTTGAACCCAAAACTGAAGGGAGACAAGGGTGCAATGACTACCACTGGCCTATGTGACGTACTAATTCACATGATATTTTTTATATAAATGGTTTTATAGTTAAATATTATTTTGACTTTGGGAAGGATATTATAGGATCAAATATTTTATATTCTGAGCTGATTAATGATATTTTAGTAGAACTTTTATTAAGTTAATGTTTATAAAACCATTAGCTTAAACATAAAGGATTATTTAAAATTAATTATATAATGTTTTTGGAGGTTTAAGTTTTAGGGTATGGAAAAATTTTAAGGATAAATATTCTATAATGATGAGTAGAATTGTTTTGGTATATAGTGTTATTTATTTAAGGAATTATCTATGTTAAACCTATGGTTTTATTGTTTAATTTTAGAGATTTATTTATAATGGATTATTCATTTTGGGTATATTATTACATTTATCTAACTATTTTGGTTTTTGTAAATAAATGAATAATATCTTGTTATTATTTTGTGGATTTTATGATCCATTAGAAGTTTGTTTTAGTTCTTCTGGCATGAACAGTTTATCATAAATACTCATCATCAGAAGAAAAAAATAGATTTTGGAGGAAATTGATCAAAGGATGAAATTATACTTGTCAAGTAAGTATATTTAATTATATTTGTTATTTCGTGTATTAAATTAATTCGCAAACTGTAGGAAAAAGGACATTGAAATAATAATGTTATAATATTAACTTCATTTCATATGAATCGATGAGCTTTTTCACAACCCTTGTGTTTATGGTTATATGGTCATTAACTTTATCTTCATCATTAAATTTATTTTTATAAACATTATAATCATTTTACATCATTATTTAGGAAGTTCAATTATCCTATATGTACATATTTTCACTTCTCAATAATGTTATCATATTTTTAAATCAAGTTATTTATTATTTTAGATGAACATTGTATTTTTCTCTCCCTATTCTAAGAGGTTTCTTTTATTTATAATTTTTAAAATATTTGTTTTAAATATAAGGTATATTAAATTATCAATATAAATTCATAATATTTTTAATGAACATTATATCCTATATCATATTCAACAAAAAACATTGAGTTTAATTAACCTATGATATAATTTTAAATTATTATTATACAAACTTGACCAATTTAAACAAACCCAAAAATTTAAGGGTTTGAAATTTATTTACTGATATATAAAAAAGAGATAAAAGTATAATATAAATTTATCAATAAATTTTTAATAATCACCAAACATTTAATAAGGATATTTTATTCTATAAAAAACACATTTCCTCCAAAAATATATTTTATTAATTGTTTTTAAAAAATAATATAATTAATTTATAGAACTTTTATTAAATTTATTTTATAAAATTAACATCATTTTTAAATCACTATATCAAAATTTACAAAGGATATTGTTTCCAAAAATATCATATTTTCAATGAATAGTGAGAAATAATGATTTTTGTACAACATTCATTTGTTTTGAATAAATTAAGTAGTTTAAAAGAAACTTATTTATATTAATTTTCATTAAAATAAATATAATTATTTTTTAGTTAAATGTAATCTAATTTATAAAATTTTAATCATATTTATACCAAACATTAGAATAAGTTTATTCTTAGGATTAAAAGATTTTTTTTGAAAACTATTTAATATAGAATAATGTTTGTCCATTTTATTTAATTAAAATAATCCCCAATTAAGATTTATTTAAATAAAATTTACATATTAAAAATACAGGTATATTAATTTAAATTAATATAGTAAATATTATTAGTCTTAGACTTAATGTAAAATCATCTTTTCATTGAAAAAAGTATTTTTCAGGAAACGTCATTTTCATCATGCTTCCAAGATTAATTTTAAATTAGAATATTTTTTTTATATGAATTAAATTTGATAAAACATATTCCATATTTAGAATCAGAAATTTTTTTATTATATAAAAATTACAACTTAATTTTCTGGAATATTGAATAGTAGAAATAGTAAAAAAATGAGTTAACTTGTTAAAAAAATTAAAATGGTTAATGTTTGTAACCTTAATGGTAAATGGAATAACATGTTTAAAACATGTTTAATTTTAGTGGTGGAGGTGTGAATAAGTATTATAACTTCTCAAATATTTTTTTTAGTTTTTAGGCAGTTGTCTTCAGAGTGAAATCCCATTAGAAAATAAATTTTGGTATTTATAAAATAGACACTCCTAAATTATAAAAGAAAACCCCATACCTTAAAATATTCACACATATCAAGCCATTTTTCATAACCAATACCCAAAAAACACTCTCCACAACATCAAAAATACACAATATAGAGATACTATTATTCCAATAAGACATTCATTATAGTCCTTAAAAAGAGATCCAAAGGAGGTTCTTCTAAGTGAAGCTATGTATGGCAGACAACCTTCTCAAGAAGCGATGTGATTTTTTATTAACAAATAATATAGAATGTATATGTAAGATTATTTAAATAAATAAAATCATATTTATTAAATAATTATCATTATATAAATAATAAATAACACTTAACTTCATTACGTCCCAATCATTGAAAACTGGAAACGTTACTCATGCGTATGCATGACCTACGATCTTCATGATTGTAACATACTTAATCTTTCATAACCAAAATTCATAGTGGGTTTTAAAAGTATAATTTATGTATATAAATTATAATTTTTTTTAATATTATTATTGAGATTATGGAATAAGGACCCTATTTACCATGATCAACACACCGATGACGTTTTGAAATTATGAATTGAACATCCTCAAAAAATCCAACGTCGACATAACTAAATAGGTAAATAAATATATTATTAAAATAAATAAATTATATTATTTATGTATAATTGTTTATACCTATAAAATTTTATTATGAGAAATACAATTGATATAATTTTTATATAAAATTGGTAATGTACATGTATTCTAAGTCTATTATCGATATAATAGTTTCATCTATAACCTTCTTTCATTGAGACATATTCTATTTTATGCACCTAATTTATTTTAAAAGGTTTATATACTACCCAATTACATATTATATCATTATTCCTCCATAATTATCTATATTTTTTTGTTATAATTCATTTAATTTTTTCATGGGAGTTATGATTTAAAAGTAACATAATCGGTAAAGGTTTATGTATCAATCCTATTTTAATTGAGATTATTTATCCTTTAATTTCAATTATAAGAAACTATTTTATCATTTTTTAATAAAAAATATCCATTTTCTTATCCTATGATTATTCATTAAATTTTCCATTAATAGTTCATCTTTCCTCTCTTTGGTACTTAAAATGATTGAGAAAATGTTTTAAATAAATGAATAATTTATTTCTCTCTTTAGTTGAAATTTATTTTTATTACATATCCATTTTTTCAAAATATATTTAATTTTTTTTATTATAAAAATTATTTATTATTTAAATATTTACATATGTTTTAATTTTTTAAAAATCTATCAAAAGTAATCTTCTTTTACTTTTCTTGAAAGTGGTACTTTTAAAACTTTTACAAAAGTAGGAAAGGAAAGTTTATTTAAAATTCTATGAAATGTATGAAATTAACTTCTATCATGGCCACTCAAGTATTAAATTATTCTATTAAAATAATTATTGGTGTTTGAAAAAATATATATATTATTATGGATTTTTTTATATTTTGGTGAAGTGATTTCTAAGTGAAAAGTATAATTTCCTCAAGAAATATTTGATGTATTCTTTTAAAGGAATTATTATCAATGAAGAAAATATATTTTTTATTTATTTTTTAAAATTATATATATATATATATATATCATACACATATACTTATCTTAATATCACTTACTTTGATTGGATCCTACATGCCTTATTTTCATCTCTCATATTCCATCATTAAGTAATTTCATTTTTTATGATATGAGAAAAGATTATGAAATCCTTTTATTACGTTGGGTAATTCTTTTGTTTATGCATTATGATTTATATTTAAAAAAACATAAGAAATAAATTTTTATGATGGGTGATCCTATATAGTTCTCCAATGAATTAGGTAAAGCTTTAGTCTCATGAGAAGTCATGTATAAGATTTGGGAGTAAACCTAATCCATTATATGAATTTTTCCACCATGTGATATTATCCATCTAGTTAGCCTTGACTAAAGTTTATTTCATGTTATATGTTTCATCCACAATTCCTATAATTCCATGATATTATGATACCATGTTATTTATTCTATTCTCCGATGTGATTACCCTTTATCCTTCTCTTTTATGATATCATGTTATACCTTTGACCCACACATTAGGTTTTTTTATCATGTTTGTTACCTTAATGTGATTATTTTCTCACCCCATTTGTTTATGTATTCATCCGGTTATCCCAAGTAATTTTAGGAGATCTATGGATTTAGGAGCTTATAATTGGATTTAAATGAAAATGTTTTATTTTTAGTCTCACTTTCATGTATTGTGAACCTATTGTTCTACATACACTATGCCTCACAATCATTGGTATGTAATTAGTAGTTGTTTTTGTTTAAAATAATATAATAATATGGGAAAAACATTCTATCACAATTGTTGGTATTAGAGAGAGTTATTGTTATTTTGGGGGATTAATACTATAATAATTTATTTTCAACCCTAGGGATAAGTATATGGATAATTATATATATAAAAAAACATCCTAGAATTTTGGTGATGTATAGAGAGATTGGGTTCCAAAAAATTACATCTCATTTTGGATACTAAAAGTTGATGGGGCTAGGTAATAGTTGTACCTTGGTGTAAGAACATCAAAAAGGTGCACTTGGATTGACTGGATCATCCGCTAGTGCATGAAAATGGGACTTGATGGAAAACTGGGTTGACATTACTGGGTGACATACTTGGGAAATTCCAAAACTCTTTACAAACCATTATAAATGATATGAAAAAATTATGTTTGATACTCTAATAGGAAACAATACTACAGATAACCTAGGTTTAAACCTAGAGACTCGTAATACAGTATATAATTATCATTTATAAGTTATTTCTTCTTGTTTCATAAGTTCCCATTTTTTATGTTAATGCATTCTCATGTTGTTTCTTTTATTATCTTTAGTTAATATTGGGAAGTAGTAGATGGCATACCAACAACCCATGTGATGAGATATGTAATGATTTCCATAATGATATGCCTAACCTAATGGGAACAAAAGTTAGAAATATTATTATAATTCCAAATGATCTAACTAAAATTACAATAAAAAATGGAATATATTTTAACTTATAAACCCATAAAATAAGACAAGAATGACATATCATAGAGTTACGATATTAAATATGATAAAGAACAGAATATTCAATTTCCTTCATGTCAAAAATATGGGAAGAAGAAGCATGAAAATTCATTGAATGAACTTGAAGATGATTTATGCAAGGGAATGTAGGCACCAAATTAAGTAATTTCAAATGGAAAATTCATTTACTGGTTAATAATGGACATAAAAATAAATTTCAAACAATGGAACCATTAATAGATCAATTTCATTGATGTGGGTAACTATGTTGTTATACAATAAAGTCCCTAATACATGGATTAATTCATAAGGGCCTATGGTATGAAAATAATTAATGTGGAATGATTCAATTGTATATAATTTAGAATTCAAGAATTATGTTGTTGAATAATATTCATTACGGGTATTCTGGTTATAAGAATCATGAAACTCATTATAATCGTTCTATAATAGTTTTTCTTTAATGATTTTAAAGAATATGTTGAATGGTAATATTTACCTAGAAAGATAATTTGTTTATAATGTGATATTTTATAAAATAAAATATGATTGAGGAAAAGATATTCATTATCATGTACTTGGTATTGAAGTAATTATAGTTAAACAAGATAAATTGATCTTGTGGTGGAAAATATACATAGAAGACTTTAGTGGTAAAAAATGATTTTATTATTAATGTAATATTAAGTATGTTCATCTTATTTTGCTGAAAATAATAGGAATTATATAAATATAGTTTTATAAAAAGGAAATTTTTTTTGTTGTATGTCAACCCATCACATTTGGAAAGACCAAGAGGCTTGAACCCACAACTGAAGGGAAATAAGGGTTCAGTGACATCCACTATCCTACATGATGCATTGGATAATATTAAACTATTTATACATAAATAAATTGGTGTATAAATATTACTTTTATTTTAGAAAGCATAATAGAGGCTCAAAAATTATTAAATTTCTAGGATCTTTAGGTGATTAATATTTTAGGACACATTTTATTATTTTGACATATATCTAACCATTAGTTTAAAGTAAATGATTATTTGGGAAGAATACTATAATTTTTTAGGATATGTAATTTTAAGGTTATGAGATAAACAACTAGGTTAAAAGATTCATTCATGATGGGGTTATTTGGGTAATTTGGGATATAGAGCTATTTATTAATGGAATGATCAATGTTAAACCTTGAGTTTTATTTTTGATAAAAAAATTTATATTAATAAATATAGGAGGAATATCTTGTTACACTTTTATGGATCTTATGATACATTTAAATTTAATTTTAGTGTTTTATGCATAGAAAATTGATATTAGATATTCATTCATTAGAGTAAGAGGTGAAGTGGAAAGTCATTAAAGCAGAACCAAAGGATGAAATTGTGTTTATGAAAGAAAAAGATATCCTCTAATTATATTTTATTGTGTTATGTATATTAATAGTAAAATATTTACTCAAATATAGTAAAAGTATCTTAAAAAAATGGTATCATTTTACCTTTATATCTAATGAATCAATTGTGTTTAACTCGTCACATATTTATAGTTTTGCAGTCATTAATTTTCTCTTCATCATTCACTTTATTGTGATATATAAGCTCTATCACTCTCTATAATTATTTATTCATTTCTAACAATTATATATTTCCACTTCCTAACAATTTTTCTTACATGGAAACCCATTTATATGATGACATTCAAATTCACCTTTCCATCTTTTTAAGTGGATTTTTTATTAAATGTTTTTACGTTATGGGTTCTCCAAAATATAATTTAAAAATTGTAATCCTTTGATTACTAAGATGAAGCTTAAATTGTGAAGAAGTAATTTATTTTAATAAGGGTATAATGAAAGATCTAGATAGTTTAAAAGAAAACTACATTCAATTGCGTATTAAACAAAAAACACTAAGTTTAAAAGAACTGTGATATAATTGAAAAAAATTACTTTATAATCATGACCGATTTAAAATATATATTAATTTTTTCTGGTTATAATTTTATTAATAACTTTATGAAATATAAAAAAATTTATATATAAATTTATTAATAAATACTTAATAAGTAATCAAATTTTAAAAATGATATTTTATTCTAAAAAAATACAAATCCTTCAAATAGAATTTTATTACATATTGTAGGAAAATATTTTTAGTAATTTATAGAAATTTTAGAAATTTTATTTCATAAATTGAAAATAATTTTTAAAATCTACCTATCAAAATTTACTTAGGGTGGTTTTTTTTGTATTTTTCAAAACATATTGTTTTTTCAAAGAATAGTGAGAAATATAGATTTTTTTAAAAATATAATTTATATTTAATAAGGTAGGTAATTTAAAAGTACCAATATTGTTTTAATTTTATTTTAAAGTAACATAAATATTATTTAGTTATAATTTTTCTAGTTAATTACATCTTAATAATATTTATACCATATTTTAATATAATTATATTTTTAGACTTAAAAACATATATTTTTAAACTATTTTAAAGTGCATAAGGATTATATATTTTAATTAAATAAAATAAAACATAATAATTAATGATTCAAAATAAATATATAAATAAATATTATATATATAAATTTAGGATTTTAAATTCATATAATGATGATTTATAGTCATATAGTTATTTTAATATCATCATTTCCTTAAAAATGTATTTTTCAAAATACTGCTTTCTCATTGCACTTATGTGATTTATCTTTAATTAAATCCAGACTTTTATCTAAATGAATATGTTAAAATTGATTCCATTTTTTAAATAATCATAATTTATATTATATAATAAGGTTAACTTAATTTATGGTAATTTTTAATAGTATATACAATGAGAAACTTGGTAACGTAGTAAAAAATTAAAAATGGTAAAAGTGATTATCCTTAGAGGTAAAGAGGACAACATGTCAGAAACATGTTTATATTTATTAGTGTAGGTGTTTCTATACCTTATAAATTTTAAAATTATTAATTTTACAATTATTAAGGTAGTTTCCTTAAGAGTTACATCCCATTATTTAATAATTTTGTGTATTTACAAAAATATCACTCCTCCATAGTTTTAAAAGGCTCACCCTCCCCTCACTTATTTACACCTTTGAAGTCATTTGGATTGAAAAAAACCTACCAAAATATTTCCCCAAAATCATTATTCACATTATATAGCTTCTGGTATCCCCAAAATACACTCCAAAATGTCCTTAATAAGATATCCAATGTAGGCTCTTCTAAGCAAAGGTAATCATCTTCACTGAGCCCATTTTTTTACTTATTCATTTTTCGACATCAATTATTTCTTAAAAATTCCAATATTATAACAACATTATATCATATGTAATTATATTTTATTATTTTGATGTAATTATATTTATACATATCCTCTTCCATCAAATTTGAAACAAAACTATCATTTTTGTGTATAATAGACTACCTCCTCATGAGATGATGCAATTCATTTTCTCTCATCGATTCTAAAAAAAATCACGATAATGTATTTAATTTTTATATATTATATTAATGATATATTAATCATTTTATAAAATTAATATCGCATTTTTATTCCTTTATAGGTATTTTTTAGCTCACCCTTATTATTTATGTATTCCCCAAGTTATCCCATTAATTATTAACAGATCAAAATGATTTAAGAGCTCATTATAGAGAATAAAAAAATATATTTTATTTTGAGTCTCACATTTAGGTATTAGGAAAATAATTATCAAAATACACTATCCATAAAAATATTGGGGTTTTAATTAATATATTTTTATGTAAAAAGAATTTAACAACATATGAAAAGGCATGGGTCGCTATAGTCAAACCCCAGATTACTGAGATAAAGTTAAAGTTGTGAGGTTTTTATTTATTTGTGGGGGATATAATTTATCATACCAATATTTTATAATATATTTATGTTTAAATAAATATGATTTATTTGACAGATTTTTTCAAACAAAACACTAAGATTAAATGAACAATGATATACTATTAAATTATTATTATTTAAAAGTTACCTTTATAACATGGCCATTAAAATATAGAGTTTGAATATTAATAAATATACTATAAAAAATATCACTAAATGAACGATTTAGTCTAAATTTATTGACTAATGAATATTAAATAAGTACTCAAGTTTTTTTAAATTCATTCTTTGAAAAAAGAATATGTTTTTTTTCAAAAAATCATTTTCATTACTTTATACATGTGGATAATATGATTAATTTTCAAACCTTGTAGTGATGATATTTTATAAAAAAAATATAATTTCATTATCAATATATCAAAATTATCTTTGGTTGAAATTTTCATATTTTTTTAAAAAAGATTGGGATTTTCAGCGAATATAAAAAATATAAAATTTTATAAAACTATAAATTCATTTATTTTTATATATAAATTTAAAGTAAGATTATATTTTAAATTTAAAGATAAATTTCATTTATATTTTTTTAAATTAATTTAATTTTAATATATAATGTTCATGATTTTTGTATAAATCTATTTTTATTCTTGAATCATAGTTTTTCTCAAAACTGTTTTTAAGTTAGTAATGTTTTTATATTTCAATTAATTTGAATAAAACCAAATGATGAATTTTTTAAATGAAATTTATAGATTATATAACTATATATTTTAATCAAAATTCATATAATTAATATTAATAGTTATAGAGTTAATGTAAAATTATATTTTCCATGGATAATGTATTTTATTGAAAAACTACTTTTCATCATGCATTGCGAGTCTCATTTGAAATAAAATTCTTCCACTTACGTTTATTCAATATTAAAAATTTGGTACAAAATATGGGATCATTAGGTTAAAATTTTATAAATAGTACCCATTTATTTTTATTCATTATGAATATTAACTATATTAAAACATTATTACAAAGATACGGTTAGAATAGGTAATTAATGTTAAAATATTATTATAAGGATAAAACATTGACCGTAACACTGGTATATATTTTATTGGATGGGTGCAGTTCAGAGGTTTCCATCAGAGTCTTGAATATATTGAATCTTGGTGCTATATTTCATTTATTTTTACCTTTATAAATTTTAAGTAGAAGAGAAAGATAAAAATTTCATTTTACTTCTTTTAATAACTATAATATTTAATGAAAGAGATAAACACAACATATATTATATTATAAAGAGTTAATTTAAAAATTAGTAATTTTATTTTCATGATTTGTTTTAAAATTTTAGTACTGAAATAATTAACTTAAATTCTTAGGAAACAATAACAAAATATTTATTCAATTAATAGAAAAATAAAATAAATGATACCAAAAATATTAATAGTAATATGAATTAATTATTTTATCCAAGATTTTTTAGAGAAATATTATACGTAAGTGATGTGATAAAGTATCATATTTTAATTATATTAGGGTCTTGTTGTTTTCAATACCAAATTAAAATATTTGTTAAAAATTATAATAATGATATTTTATAATAAATAATATTTTATTAATTGAATTAAATTTTTTAAAAATCATTTATTCTTCCAGATCCCTGGGATATGGTTTAAAATATCATCCATGGTCCATTTATTTTCCAATTTTTATTTTATAATAACTATCTTAAACACTAAAGATAAGACCCATTATTATCATAGTAATTATAAAAAAGGGTTAATGTAGGTGAAAATAATATAATAAGGATAAAAAATAATATGAACTATCCAAATTTTAAAGTATCATAAGATATAAGGCTATAATAATCCTATATTCTAGTTTTATTATTTAGGAACCCTTTATCCATGAATATTACTTTATGTTAAATTAATATTTTATAAAATTCCCAAAGTGCCCCTTGCCATAGTTATAAAAGGGAACTTCCTATCCCCATATCATTAAACATACAATGCCTATTGGTTATACCAATACCTACCATAATACCATCCTTATATCCTTTAACATTTCTTAGATGACCTGGTTTTATTATAAAACCCTCATATGAAGGCTTTCGGTGAAAACCTCAAAACGTTATTTGATGAAGAGGTATCATTCTTAACCGAGCATTTTTATTTAATTTATTCTTTCACATCTTAAAAATATTATTAAAACACTATTACGCAATAAAAAATTATCCTCTATATATTTATATGTTTTAATTTTAATGGCATACCCTACATCTATTTCCACTTCCATCAAATGAGAATCAAAACCGTCATTTGTGTGTACGACATACTACCTCCTTGCAAACCTATGTTATTCATTTTCAATCACCAATACAAAATAGATGGTTTCAATGATGGATTAATAATATATGTATATATTATATTCATGTAATATTTATAATTATATAATAATAATATATAATATAATTTCTTACATTTCCATTCATTTAATAATGTTAACATCATTTGTTCCTATGTGTGGATTACCACCTCTATGAAGCGATGTGATTAATTTATAATAACCACATCAAAATAATTCTTTATATAAGTATATTGAACAAAATAATTTGAAATTTATATCATAATAATCATTCTATAAATATAAAATAATACACATGATCATTCAATCATGATTATTAAAAAATGGCAATGTTACTCATGTGTTCATATGACTTACCATCTCTATGATCAAAACATAGTTTATTTTTAATAAAAATATTTCATGTTTTGTTAAAAAATTAAAATTTATATAAAAATTTATAAAAATTTCATGATTATTATTTGGAATATTATGGAGCGATGACCACTCTTTCCATAGTAAAAAATGAAGTAATTTTGGACATATGAACCGAATATCATCAAAACGTCCATCATGAAATAAATTTATTAAGTAGTTAAATATAACATAGTAATTAATAAAAAAATTCAATAATAAACATGACATTTTTTCTTATTTAACAAAATAAATAACATATGTTTATTATTCAGGAAGATAAGGAAAGAACATGAAAATTTTGATCTATGGTAAGAGATTTTATCTAAATTTCTATTTATCATGGGATATTTTATTGTCATGCACTGACATTATTTTATGTGGTGTATATGAATAATTTTTTATATTTTATATCATGATTAAATTTATATTAATTTTATTTGAAGATTAATTTTTTGTTATTTCTTTCATGGGGATTATGATACAAAATTTACTAAATCCGTAAGGGTTTATTTCACAATCTATCCATTATTCAGGGTTTTCTAGGTTTAAGTCTCCACAGGGGGAATGATATGATATTTCTATATTAAAAAATATATTTTCTTATCTTATGGTTATTTTTAAACCTAATATGTTTTCTATTCATTTTATGCTTTTATGTACTTTGGATATTGGAAGAATGTTTTTAATGAAATCTGACTTTTTTATTCATCTAGAATATTTTTCTACCACATACATATATTCTATAAAATGTTATAAAGGAGTTTTTATTAATACCAAATTATTTATTAATGGAATTTTTTATTAATGTTTTACTTCTTACAGAATCATCTAAATGGAATATTTTTTTTTCATTTTCTGAATAATGTACTTTTTAAATTTTTCGAAAACAAAGAATGAAATAATTTTTAATGTACTTGGAATGAATGTAATTTCTCTCTATAATGAATACTCAATGATTTTCATATTACTTTACAAGTATCCACGATTCTTTTTAATGGATTTTTTTCCAAATATTATTGAATTTTTTAGTCTTTACAAGTGAATTTCAAATAAAATGGGAATTTTTTCCAAGAATTATAAAATGATATTTTCATAATATTTATATTTATCAATGAATATTACCATTTATTTTAATTATAATTTACTAGGGATATGTTTTAATGACTCTAACCTTTTTTTTATAGTTTTTTATGATTACTTTGACCGGGGTAATATTAAAATTTCTTACGCTAGCTTTCCAATCTGAAATATTATGTTGATTATGTATTTATTTACTATTTCCACATTTCATATAATAAATGAATTATTATTATTAAGTGACATTTAAGGCATTCTATATCCCCTCAATGGGCCATTATTTCTCATGAGACAAACTAGATTGATTAATTGACAGATGTCTTAGACATTAATGTAATATGTCATGGAACAAGGTCTCGATGACAAGTTGAAGGTGTATGATATTATGCATTCCATCGTTATGAGATTAGTTATTGATATATATGTTATTATTAGACTAGTTGTGATATCCATGGATATTTTTCAAACTCACATGTTAATTTATTTTTAATTATTTTATCATCATTTATTCAATCAATATTATTCTTTTTGATCATGTTATATATTAAATAACATGCGTCTTGAGTTATATACACGGAATTATTGATTTTTCCTTATTTACTCGTGATAGATTCCATTGTATAAAACCCTTAATGATTTTTCTCACCATTATTTCACCCCTTTTACCGTTATATGACAATAGAATCATTAAATGAGTTCAAGGATGTAAAATATTTACTTTTTCTGTGTGTTTTTTTTTTCAAATTAAATTGTGAGATTAATGTGTGTATCTACTTTGCCAATACTAATAAATTATTTGGTCCTTTATGATCCGATCTATTGTATTTTATTCCAATGTAATAATGTATTCAACCACTCTAGGATAAAATATTTGGGGTCATTACATGTATAAACTACTTATAAATTAAAATCCATTTCATTGAAAAGTTATATAAAGAAAAAAGAAACAAAATTCACCATAAATGGAAATAATTAATAATAAGTATCCATAAAAACATTAAAAATTAAAAAACCACACTTATAAGGATAATTAAAAAAATACGAATGTTACAAAAAACTTGAAATTATTGTTACCAGTTACCAGTGATTTAAATTCAACTACAAGTAAAATAGATATAAAAATTTGAAATTAAATATTTTTAGTGAAGTTTCATCTTCGATTGCATTATATTTGGAAAAATGGACTTATTTGGTAATTAAAAAACCACTACTGAAAATGAACGTTATACCAATGGTTTAAAACCGTTGTTCTAGGTTGGAAAACCATTGGTATAGCCTATACCAACGGTTTTCCAAACCATAAGTCAGTATGCCACGAGGAAATCCCTATACCAATAGTTTGATCTAAACTGTTGGTATAGGCCACTGGATGTATTTATTTAACAAAGGTCGTAGGCTAACCATTGGTATATGTCTGTATTGAATTTTTACCAACAGTTTCATTGAAACCGTTGGTAAATATTGATGACTAAACACTATAACAACGGTTATAAAACCATTGGGATAGTTTTTAAATTTCTGTCAAAGTATACCAACAGTTTAAAACCGTTGGTATTGTGTATTTCCAGAACAATTGCACAACAGACCCTCTATAGCCCCTCTAGTATACACCTGCATAAAAAATATCACAAAAAACACATACAAACAGACTTAAAACAACATAAAAACGCCTGAGGTATCACAAAAATACACATAAAACCATCAAACTACTCCAACCATGTCATGTACTACAATTCCCTATTTCAGTCTTCATATGACAACAATCATCCTGTAAATTTGAATAATAGTTTCAACAACTCAAAAATTATTTACACCCATTTAAATCTTCATATGACAACCACTCTTCCAGTAGTAATTCACCTCACCCCTGCACAACCCCCCCAACCAGCACAACCCCCACCTCCCATTCAAATTATAATGTGCAGAATAGTCTGAAAAATACATATTAGAGTTGAATATGAGTTTGAAATTGGATCAAATCAAATATTTTTTTTTCTGATCCTATATTTGGGTATGTAATGATTTGTGATGCATTTTTCAATGAACTTGTATTTTTTATAATATATGGTGAAAATGTATTTTTTTAGGAGTCTCTTCACGTATGAACCCATGAGTGGAACTCGCCAACTCAAGAAAAAGTGTTTGGGACTATTGTTGATGAGTGTAAACTTCAGTTGTTGATTTCACTTAAAATGTAGTCCATTTCAAAAAAAAGTGAGACAAATTCAGTGGTGTCGGCCAAACCGTGCCTCAAATTGAGGTGGTGTTGACTCATACATGTCAAAAATGACCCATGGATCATTTTCTTAATGTTTCAATAGAATCTGAATGTGTTTGGTCAGTTTTCCGTATGTCAGTTGTTGTTTTCACTTAAAATGATGTCCATTTTAAACAAAACAGAGACATTTTGAGTGGTTTCAGTCAAACTGCACATTGGATTGAGGCGAAGATGACACATACACGTCACAAATGACCCATGGATCGTTTTACTAAAGTATCAACACAATCCTAATGAATTTGGTTGGTTTTCCGTATGCCAGTTGTTTTTTTCACTTCAAATATTATCCATTTCATATAAGAGTGAGACAGTTTGAGTGGTGTCAGCCAAACCGGCCCTCGGATTGAGGCAAGGTTGACTCATAAGCATCACATATCACCCATGGATCGTTTTCCTAAAGTTTCAATAGAATCCAAATGCCTTTGGTTGGTTTTTTTGTATGTCAGTTGTTGTATTCACTTAAAATGATGTCCTTTAGAAACAAAAGAGAGACACTTTGAGTGGTTTCAGCCACACCGCTCCTCCAATTGAGGTAGGGTTGCCTCTTACACGTTAAAAGTAAACCATGGATCATTTTCGAAAAGAATCACCACAATCTGAATGTGTTTGGTTGGTTTTCCATATGCTAGTTGTTCATTTCACTTAAAATCTTGTCCACTTCAAAAATAGTGGGCCAGTTTGAGTGGTTCCGGCCACATCAGCCCTCAGAATGAGGTGGGGTTGACTCGTACACATCACATATGACCCCTGGATCGTTGTCCTAATGTTTTATCAGAATCAAAATTCCTTTGGTTGGTTTTCCATATGTCAGATGTTGTATTAACTTATAATGATGTCCTTTTGAAACAAAAGAGAGACACTTTGAGTGGTGTTGGCCACACCGTGCTTCGGATTGAGGTGGGGTTGACTCTTACACATCACAAACGACCCATGTATTGTTTTACTAAAGTATAAACACAATACAAATGTATTTGGTTGTTTTTCCATAATCCAGTTGTTTTTACTTCAAAATGTATCCATTTTAAACAAAAGCAGTAAACTTTGAGGGGTACCGGTCACACCATTCCTTAGATTGAGGCGGGGTTGGCTCATACACATCAAGAATGACCCATGAATCCTTTTCCTAAATTATCAATAGAATCCTAATGCGTTTGGTTGGTTTTCCATATGTCAGTTGTTGTTTTCACTTAAAATGTTGTCCATTTCAATGAAAAGTGAGACACTTTGAGTGGTGATGGACACACCGCACATTATATTGAAGCGGGGATGACTCTTACAAGTCAAAAATGATCCATGGATCGTTTTCCTATAGTTTTAACAAAATAAGAATGCATTTGGTCAGTTTTCCGTATGTCAGTTGTTGTTTTCACTTAAAATGATGTCCATTTTAAATAAAAGAGAGATATTTTGAGTGGTGTCGGCCACACTACACCACAGATTGAGGCTGGGTTCACTCTTACATGTCACAAATGACTCATGGATCTTTTCCTAAAGTATGAACTCAATACGAATGTGTTCGGTCGATTTTTTGTCTGCCAATTGTTGTTTTCACTTAAAATCCTATCCATTTTAAATAAAAGTGAGACAATTTGAGTGGTTCCGGTCACACTGTCCCTCATATTGAAGAGGGGTTGACTTTTACAAGTCACATGTTACCCATGTATTGTTTTCCTAATGTTTCAACAGAATCTAAATTCCATTGGTCGGTTTTCTGTATGTCAATTGTTGTATTCACTTAAAATGATGTCCTTTTGAAACAAAAGAGAGACACTTTGAGTGGTGTCAGCCACACCATGCCTCCGATTGAGGCAAGGCTGACTCATACACATCAAAAATGACCCATGGATCTTTTTACGAAAGTATAAACAGAATCTGAAAGCATTTGGTCAGTTTTCTGTATGTGAGTTGTTGTTTTCACTTAAAAAACTGTCCATTTCAAATAAAAGTGAGAATGTTTGAGTGGTGCCGGCCACACCAGCCCTCATATTATGGCAGGGCTGACTTGAACATGTCACATATGACCCATGGATCATTTTCCTAAAGTTTCAATAGAATATGAATTCCTTTGGTCAGTTTTCCGTATGTCAGTTGTTGTATTCATTTAAAAAGATATCCTTTTGAAACAAAAAAGAGACACTTTGAGTGGTGCCGGCCAGACCGCACCTCGGATTGAGGCAGGGTTGACTCAGACATGTCAAAAACGACCCATGGATCGTTTTACTAATGTATCAACACAATCAAAATGTGTTTGGTCAGTTTTCTGGATGCCAATTGTTTTTACTTAAAAGGGAATCCATTTTAAACAAAAGAAAGACACTTTGAGTGGTATCGGCCACACAATGTCTTGGATTCAGGTGGGGTAGACTCGTACACATCAAAAATCACCCATGGATCCTATTCCTAAAGTATCAACAGAATTCAAATGTTTTTGGTTGGTTTTCTATATGTAAGTAGTTGTTTTCACTTAAAATGTTGTCCATTTCAAAGAAAAGTGAGACACTTTAAGTGGTGCTGACCACACCACGCCTCATATTGAGGCAAGGATGACTTGTAAATGTAAAAAATGACTCATGGATCATGGTCCTAATGTTTCAACAGAATATGAATGCGTTTGGTTGGTTTTCCGTATATCAGTTGTTGTTTTCACTTAAAATGATGTCCATTTTTAACAAAAGAGGGATATTTTGAGTGGTGTTGGCCAAACTGCGACTCAGATTGAGGCGGGGTTGACTCATTCACATCACAAATGACCCATGGATCGTTGTACTAAAGTATCAACACAATATAAATGTGTTTGGTAGGTTTTCCGTATGCCAGTTATGGTTTTCACATAAATTCTTGTCCATTTCAAATAAAATGGACACAGTTTGAGTCCTTCCAGCCACACCAGCCTTCAAATTGAGGAGGGTTTGACTCATACATGTCACAAATGACCCATTGATCATTTCCCTAAAGTTTCAACAGATTCTGAATGCCTTTGGTTGGTTTTATGTATGTTAGTGGTTGTATTCACTTAAAACGATGTCCTTTTGAAACGAAAGAGAGACACTTTGAGTGGTCCCAGCAACACCACACCTCAGATTGAGGTGGGGTTGACTTGTACATGTCAAAAATAAACCATGGATATCTTTCCTAAATTTTCAAAACAATCCTAATGCATTTGGTTTTTTTTCTGTATTCCAATTGTTGTTTTAACTTAAAATCTTGTCCATTTCAAAAAAAAGTGAGACACTTCGAGTAATACCGGCTACACCACATCACAGATTGAGGCGAGGTTGACTCTTACACGTCACATATGACTCATGGATCATTTTCCTAAAGTTTAAATAGAATATTAAATCATATTGTAGGTTTTGTGTGTGTAATTTTTGGTATTCACTTAAAATGATGTCCTTTTAAAACAAAAGAGAGACACTTTTAGTGGTTTCGGCCACACCATGACTCGGATTGAGGAGGGGTTGACCTGTACACATCACAAATGATCCATCGATCTTTTTCCTAAAGTATCAACACAATCTGAATGCGTTTGGTCAGTTTTCCTTACGCCAGTTGTTGTTTTCACTTAAAATCCTGTCCATTTCAAATAAAATTGAGACACTTTGAGTGATACCAGCCACACCATGCCTCAGATTGAGGCGGGGTTGACTTTTACATGTCACATATGACCCATGGATCATTTTCCTAATGTTTCAACAAAATATGAATGGCTTCGGTCGGTTTTCTGTATGTCAGTTGTTGTATTTACTTAAAATGATGTCCTTTTGAAACAAAAGCAAGACACTTTGAGTGGGTTCCGGCCACACCACACCACTAACTGAGGTGGGGTTAACTCTTACACATCAATAATGTTGCATGGATCGCTTTTCAAAAGTTTTAATATTATTCGAATGCATTTTGTTGGCTTTCTGTATGTAAGTTGTTGTTTTCAGTTAAAATGATGTCCATTTTAAACAAAAGAGATACATTTTGAGTGGTGTCGGGCACACCGTGCCTCAGATTGAGGCGGGGTAGACACGTACACATAAACAATGACCCATGGATCGTTTTCATAAAGTATCAACACAATCCGAATGTGTTTGGTTGGTTTTCTGTATGCCAGTTGTTATTTTTACTTATTATCCTGTCTATTTTAATTAAAAGTGAGACAATTTTAGTGGTGCCGGCCACACCGTGCCTCAGTTTGATGCGGGGTTGAATCGTACACATCACATGGGAATTTTGAGTGCCTTCAAGTTCGGATTGAATATTTGGGAGAGTCTAATCTTCTCCTTGATTCCTCTTTTCGATTAGGGTTTTCACACTTCTCGCATCTTCATCCGAAGCTCTAATACCCTATTTTCCATTGGGATTTAGGAAGAATCTTGATGAGAGCTTAGATTGGGATTCGGGGTCTAGGGAGGAGGGTTGGTGGGGCTTTCTATGGGGCTATATGGGGTCCAGGGAGGATGGTGGTGGTGGGGGGGGGGGTTGTCTGGGGGGCTGTCTGGTGGGCAGTCCGAGGTCCAGGGAGGAAGGTGGGGGGCTGTCTGGGGTCCAGGGAGGAGGGTGGGAGGGGAGGGGGGGGGGGGGGGGTTGTTCGGGGTCCATAGAGGATGGTGGGTAATGTATCTAAAACTCTATCTAGGTATTATACATCGAATTTGGATAGGACTGTGAACTGTCATGGGGTGTCATCCTGAAGCAGGGCCAAACCATGGCATTAATGCGGTGTAACAGCGACGTGACCACCGTGTGATCGCGGCGTGACCGTGGTGTGACCATGGCATGATCGCGGCATGACCGCGACGTGTTGGCCCAGTCTAGTGACATACATGGGGAAGCATCTTCCGGTCAGGAGCGAAGGGAGCGAGAGGAAGTGGGGCGACATTCCAGTCGTCGCCTCCCTCCCCATTAACTATGGATGGGTAATGTATCTAAAACTCTATCTAGGTATCATACATCGAATTCTGACAGGACTGAAAACTGCCACGGGGTGTCATCTTGGAGAAGGGACAAATCACAACATTACCACGACGTGATCGCGACATGACCATGGCGTGACCGCGGCGTGATGACGGCGTGACTGTAGTAGGATGACGGTGTGACCATGGCGTGACCACGACGTGACCGCGGCGTGACTGCAGCCTAACCACGGCGTGACCGCAGCGTGTTGGCCCGGTCTAGCGACATCCGTGGGGCATCATCTTCCACCCAATATTCCAAATAAATCCTATGTAGATTTCCTTCACATTATAGAATCTGATCTTATGTTAATAAAATAGAATCTTGATTCAGGATTGTGGTATGATAAACATATATATTTTATATTCGCTGTTTTTAAAAGTGGTACTAGGTAGTTGAAACTACTGATTGAGTGTCAAATTATCACACCCTAAACTATTACTGTGAGTTTTCACAGACAACGCACCTCTATTGGAGGGGTTTTATTATAAAAACAAGATTTTATTTATCAAATGAAACAATTATATTAAAGAACAATTTTTCAAGATATACAATTAAATATAATTAAGAAGAATTAAGAAAGAAGCTAAATTCAACTTAAATCATTCTTAAATTAAAGAGGCTACGAGAGGGAATCTACCTCAAGGTGGAACCAAGCCGTCCACTTCAGCTCTTGGAGCTTTCTAACTAAAAGCTACTGCTCCTCCACTGGGTATAACTACCTTCACCCACTTTCAAGGACACCTAGCCCCTATGCACACACCTGCATGGCCATGAGCATGTACAAGGGGATCTGTAACACCCGAGACTTTTATGTTATATAAACCATCAAAGGAATCTTTTTCTACACAACACTTGCTTGGCTTGCTTTGCACGCAATCGCGACCTTCCTCGATAGCTTGCGTCGTACGCAATACCGAGTTTCACTAAACAACAATATGCTATTAAAACTAGCCGTTATGAATAGTAATAACCACTTTTTAAAATTTTATTTTTCAAAATGGACTTCATTTTTGGACTCAGAATATCGAAATTAGCCTAGGGTGAAATTTTGGTATTTTTCTGAAAACTTTCAATTTTTGATGAATAGTGAAACCACTAAGTGGTAGGTTAAAAACTGAATTTTGCATTAAACTTAATTTTACCGCTTCTGTGAATGGAATTTCAAAAATCCGAGAGACACGGTTAATATCAAGGACTTAAATGTGGTTCAATGAGATGAAAATAATTTTTTGGTTAATAGTAATTAGGGTAACTAAGGGTAAATATGATATCAATATTACCCTAACACATTTCCTAATTCTATTGGACAAGTGTAATTCGACCAAAAACAAACTTAGGAATAAAATATGACCATTTAGGCCCACTTGGATTAGATTAGGACATTTATTATTAATTTATTTAAAGAAGGGTTAAAATAGTTAAAATCAATGTTTAATAAGTAAATCATTTTTTAATATGGGGTTATACATAAGATAAATTCGATTTTAAATATTCATTAGAAAGCTAAAAAGATTTCCTACATGATGGTATTTTATTTGTAATTTTTAGACATCAAATAATTTAATTTATATATGACACAAAGATGATGCAGTAATTATCTTATTAATGAAATATTGAAATAATTGATAATATAAATACCAAAATAAATGAAATTTAAGACTTTTTATGAATTCCACTAATTTTCTAGGTTACTATGATATATTAGTGTTGATGTAAGCAACTTGTTTCGAACATATAATTCTGTTATGACTTTCAAAAAAATCATATATCAAATAGTGTCAAAATTGACACAAAATAGTTTTTTAAATCAAATATTATATTATTAATTGTTATTTTATTCCTAAAAATCTAAGGTTCGGCCAAATGACTTAGATAAATATATATATATTAATAATAAACAATTTGGGGTTCGTTTGGCATGTTATAGTAAGTGTATTAACCATATAGTGAAAGAAAACAAAAAGACACGGTAAAAGTTAAATTAATTAACTTAGAGTTAAATCTAATTGATAAGGTTAAAATAATACCCTAAACTTGTCTAAGTCCTATTGGTTGATAGGATTTCGACCCTTCCCCACTTTAGCTTCGAAATAAGACCCTTTGGAACCATTATAAACCGATTTTGACTTTAATATAAAATAATATTTTGAGATATTCCTAAGGTGCCCCTCTCCTCCCTTATAAAAGGGCACCTCCTCCCCCTCCTCCTCACACCAATTTGAGCACTCAAGCTCGGCCAACCCCTGCCATTTTCTCCTCTACACTTCCCTAGAATAATCCTAGAGGTCCTGGTCTTCTCCAAAGACCAATCTTAGTTCCTTAAGTGGGGGATTCAAAGAGGCGTTCCAAAGAAGAGGTAATATCCATTACCGATCTTTTCAATTTCTTTCTTCTTCAACATCTTATTCTTTAGTTGTTTCATGATAAAGTAATAACATCAGTATTAATTACATACTGATATGTTATTATAAATATGAAACAACCCTAATTCACCTTCTATCCATCCTACGGAAAAATGAAATCACCGCGCGTGCGTACGTACGGAATACCGTCTCCACGCCGTGGTGTAATCTATTTTCCACCATCACCTTACAAGGATGGGTATAATGGTGTAATGAGTAACTATATATGATTATTATGAATTAATATTGATACTGAAATAATATATATATACTCCAATACAATTCCACGATCATAGGAACGATATCATCACTCGTGCGTACGTACGGAATACCGTCTCCACGATGTGATGCGACTCGTTCTACATGATCTTCATTTCATAATGATTATATAAATGAATTGAATCAATGAATATGGTATATACTACACTAATACAATTCTGGAAATGAATTATCTATAACCTAAAGATAAGAATAAGAATTTATTCAACAAAACACGCATAAGAACAAAAAGTTTTAAAGACCCGAGTAACAAGTAACAATGAAATATTACTAAAAAGAAGCTAATAATATGACCATATATGATATCATATCAATATGTATGATTCTGGAATAAGTCAATAACATTATTTAAACCATTATACAGGAGATTCGGAAACGAACAAAGCAAATCGGACCTAAGGTAAGGGAAATATCACAATCTCATTTTTATCCGAGATTGTTTATTCGTAAGTATTTACTGGGGTGTATTTTATCATCCACATCCATGTTTACTCAATATGTAATATTATTTCCATCCACCTAAAATTTTTTAAATCCATTTTTACCCTTCAGTGAGTTTTTAGTAATACGTATGAAAGGAATATTTTGTCGTTTTTCGTACGAGGTACTTTTTGACTTTTCCGACAAAAGTACGAAGAATGTTTTTTTTTAACTTATACGGCACGAACGGATTTCTACTGTTTTATAAAGCCTTATTTTAATGAAGCTTACTCTAAAATATTTCATGACTATTTTCAATAAAATCTCTTTCTTTTAAAATTGCATGATGTTTTGTGAAAAGAAATTGATTTTGAAGAAGAAAGGATATTTTCCTCAAGAATTCAATTCAAGTGTTTTATCAAAATTATTTTCCATCTAAGATAATAAAGGGTTATGTTTCTATCCAAATTTTTACATTGATTTGACTATGTTGTGATGGAATTATGTTTATGAATTCCTTTATCTTATATGAATTGATTTATGATATCATGATGTTTCAAGAATCCCATTTTTGTTACATGTGTTATGCGATGATGTATGTTTTATGATTATGTGGCACACATAAGAAAGGATTCATTATAAGATGGGTGGGACCTATATCTCCCTCCAATGCATTGGGTAATGATTTTATATCTCATGAGATAGACATGGCTGGAACGGAAGGTTATTTCGGTTCAGTGATACAGGACTGAAACGAGGAGTGAACTCGGTTCAGAAAGGGACTTTGTCCACTAAGATAGTCTTGGCAATGAGTCATGACTAACAAGAAGTGATTTTACATGATTATGTATGCATGCCACAAAGTTTCAAGTTTTATGTTATGATTATGGGGATCTCATTTTCACTTCTATGATTTATTCCATGTTAAGATATTATGATCTCTTTTGCAGGTTTTGATTTTCAAAAAGATATGATATGATTTTTATTTCCTTTATTTGACCTTGCTGAGCATTTGATCTCACCCTTTTATGTTTTCTTTTACCCAGGTCAGGAAGATGGATATTAAGTAGAATATGCTAAAAGGGACCCTATATATGATGAAATAAATGGGAGACACTGTAGAAGATTTATGAACCAGTTGTTTATGTTTCCCAGTTTCTAAAGACACTATACCTATACGGTCTTTTGTGGTTTTGTCATATGTTGTAATAAGTGTGCTTCAATTTTGAAGTATTAACAATGTATGTAAAGTATGGGTCGTTATAGTTGGTATCAGAGGAAAGGTATAGTCAACCTTTGGAAACTAGGATGTGAAAGCCTTAGTAAGAACCCTAAGGATAAGTCTAATCATAGAACACAATCTTAGAAATGGCCATGAATAACCTAGGATAAGACCATAAGCATGAAAATTTTATTCTTGAATTATGTGGTTTCCTATTATAATTAGTGTTGCTCACACTATTCTTCTTGGTTTTAGTCAATGGCTGGAACCCGAAGAAACCGTGTTAATGCGGAATGCGATGGGCAATGCAATGATTGTCCCCCTGAGCAACCAAACGATATGGGTGCTGGAATGCAAAATCTTGTAGCCATGATCACACAACTTTCTCAAGCTATGAATCATGCAGGATTTCCAAACGAGCAAAGGAGGGAGCAACATTCTGTTGAATCCTTCATGAGGCAGTGTCCACCTTCTTTCAGCGGGTCTACTGATCCATTAGTTGCTGAACAATGGATTAGTACTACTGAAAAGATATTTTCAGTTCTTCAATGTTCTGAGCATGATAAAGTCATCCTAGTAGTGTATCGTTTGGAAGGAGATGCGGATCAATGGTGGAATCTTGTTAAGAATACGAGGCAAAGGGATGAAATTGAGTCTATGGAATGGGACGAGTTCAAGAACTTATTTTTCAATAAGTACTTCCCTCGTATTCTCCGAACAAAGATGGAGAAAGAGTTCCTTGAACTGAAGAAAAGGGATGATGAATCTGTTAGTACCTATGAAGCAAATTTTACAAGACTTGCAAGGTACGCTTCTGGTATTATTATCCAACCTGAGAGTAAGATCGATCGATTCTTTAGTGGCTTAAAACCAAGTCTTCGAAGGGCGTTAGCCATAAGGGACTTCAATAGCTACGAGGAAATCGTTCGATGTGCTCTCAAAGTCGAGATGGAGATTGGAGTAACCCATCAGTCACATGGGTTTGATAAGAAGAGGAAGATGGAATTCAAAGAAAAATCTAAAGAGCACACGGAAAAGAAGATGAACATTCCCTTATGCTCAAAGTGTGGAAAGAAACATGGAGGTAGTTGTATTAAAGGGACAAGTAAATGTTTTAAATGTGGAAAGGAAGGTCATCGGGCATTTGAATGCTGTGATAATGGGAAGAAGATGTCTAATGATGCAAACAAAGGAAGGTATACACAGAATGAACCTACTACACTTCAATGTTTCAAGTGCAAGGAGATGGGGAATTATACCAATCAATGCCAAAATCCAAGGGTTGATGATGATGGTCGACGTCAACAAACTCTTAAGGCTAAAGACAAAGGAATGTCACATGCAATTTCTATCAGCGATGTGGAGTACGATAACGATGTGGTGAAAGGTACACTTACCATCCACTCTAAAGTAGCAAATGTTTTATTTGATTCTGGATCCACCCACTCTTTTATTTCTAAAGAATTTTCTAAGGGTATCACTGTATTACCTCAACAATTAGATGTTGAGTTAGCTGTGACAACACCTAATGGCACAACAGTCGCATCAGAAGTTTATAATTCTTCTCCGATCGAAGTTTGTGGGAAAGTGCTTCCTGCAAATCTTGTGATCCTTCCTTTAGTGGAATTTGATGTGATTCTTGGAATGGATTGGCTTTCTCTACATGGAGCTCATATCAATTGCCAAAGAAGGGAAGTCACATTTCATATTCCAGATCAACCTACGATCGTCTATCAATGCAAGGATGAACATAACCTTCCAGTGGAAATTTCTTCCATCTTATGGGTATTGATTCCACTAAATGAAGGTTATTTATCTCAAATAGTTGGTGAGAAACTCACGATTAAGAATATGCCCATTGTACGGGAGTTTGATGATGTCTTTCCGGAGGAATTACCGGGTCTTCCACCAAATCGTGAAGTTGAGTTTTCAATAGAACTCGTACTGGGTGCTTTGCCTATTTCAAAGACACCTTATAGAATGGCCCCAATTGAGTTGCAGGAATTGAAGAAGCAACTCCAAGAGAATCTTGATAAGGGATTCATACGCCCTAGTGTGTCACCTTGGGGAGCACCTGTTCTATTTGTTAAGAAGAAAGATGGATCAATGAGACTCTGCATTGATTATCGAGAACTTAACAAGATCACTATTAAGAACAAATATCCTCTCCCACGCATTGATGACTTATTTGACCAACTTCGCGGAGCTCAATACTTTTCCAAGATTGATCTTCGTTCAGGGTATCATCAATTAAGGGTCAAAAGGGAGGATATACCAAAGACGGCTTTCCGTACAAGGTATGGACACTATGAATTTATAGTGATGCCATTTGGTCTTACTAATGCCCCTGCTATCTTCATGGATCTAATGAATAGAGTCTTTAGAGACTATCTTGATCAATTAGTGGTAGTCTTTATAGACGATATTCTTGTCTATTCAAAGAGAAAGGAAGAGCATGAAGATCACTTGAGAATTATATTGAAGACCCTGAGAAAAGAGAAGTTTTATGCCTAATTTACCAAGTGTGAATTTTGGCTTCAAAAAGTTGCATTTTTGGGTCATATA
Organism: Viscum album; assembly: GCA_963277665.1. Lineage (NCBI taxonomy): Eukaryota > Viridiplantae > Streptophyta > Magnoliopsida > Santalales > Viscaceae > Viscum > Viscum album. The sequence continues at coordinate 1,624,235,746 of OY728146.1, read as the reverse complement.
ATCTCAAAAGAGGGGATATCTGTGGATCCAGCAAAAACAGAGGTTATCGAAAGATGGTAAAGACCAACAACAGTAACTGAGATCCGAAGTTTTCTTGGTTTGGCTGGTTATTATCGACGTTTTGTAAAAGATTTTTCATGATTATCTAATCCACTCACCAAGTTGACTCGGAAAGGAGTTAAGTTTGTCTGGACAGAGGAATGTGAAGAGAATTTCAAGGAGTTGTAAAGAAGGTTATCCAGTGCACATGTGCTCACACTGCCTTGTAGTGGAGAAAGGTTTGTGATCTACAGTGATGCATCCAAGAAGGGATTGGGGTGTGTTCTTATGCAAAATGATATGGTGATAGCTTATGCCTCACGACAGTTGAAAATCCATGAGCAAAATTACCCAACACATGATTTGGAGTTGGCTGCGGTAATCTTTGCATTAAATATTTGGAGGCATTACCTTTATGGTGAAAGGTGTGATATTTATACTGATCATAAAAGTTTAAAGTATATTTTCACACAAAAGGAGTTGAATATGCGTCAAAGAAGATGGTTGGAGCTGATTAAGGATTATGACTGCTCAATCCATTACCACCCTGGGAAAGCAAACAAGGTGGCAGATGCATTAAGTCGACAAGACCATGCTAGTTTATCCATGATGAGGATCACAAAAGATCCAATATTTATGGATTTATAAAGGATGGATCTTGGAATTATAATGGAAGGGGGAAAATCTTATCTTTCTCAAATGAATGTTCAACCATCTATACATGTGAAGATTAAAGAGGCACAGAAAGAAGATGTCGAGTTACAAAAGAAGGTGAGAAATGTTCCTGAAATCAACCTTGATTGTGATGGGATAATAAAGTTCAGGAATCGGGTTTGCGTTCCTCCCATCCTTGAATTAAAGAATGAGTTGCTGGATGAGGCTCATAGTTCGTCATTCTCTATTCATCCTGGAAGCACGAAGATGTATAGGGACCTGAAAGAGTACTTCTGGTGGGATGGCATGAAAAGAGATGTTGCTGAATATGTCTCTCGATGCTTGGTTTGTCAACAAGTTAAAGCTGAGAGACAGAAGTCTATGGGGATGTTACAACCATTACCCATACCCGAATGGAAATGGGAAAACACCACTATGGACTTTGTCACAGGACTTCCTAAAACATCCAAAGGCAATAATGCTATCTGGGTCATAGATGATCGTCTTACAAAGTCTGCACACTTCATTGCTATTAGAGAGGATTTCTCTCTAGATCAGCTTGCCAGGATATATGTAAAGGAAGTGGTAAGATTTCATGGAGTACCACTTTCTATTATATCTGATCGGGATCCGAGATTTACCTCGAAGTTCTGGCGAAGTCTTCAGCATACTCTGGATACAGAGTTGAGTTTCAGCACTGCTTATCATCCCCAGACAGACGGTCAGTCTGAGAGAACAATTCAAACCCTAGAAGATATGTTGAGAGCTTGCTCTATGGATTTCAAAGGAGGTTGGGATCAACACCTACCTTTGGTGGAATTTTCTTATAATAATAGCTTTCACTCCAGTATTCAGATGGATCCTTATGAAGCTCTCTATGGAAAGAAATGCAGGACTCCAACTTGCTGGGATGAAGTTGGGGAAAGAAAGCTATTAGGACCTGATCTCGTTGATGAAATGGCAGAAAAGGTCAGATCTATTCAACAACACATAAGAGCAGCTCAGAGTTGACAGAAAAGTTATGCCGACAACCGAAGGAAAGACCTAGAGTTTGAAGTGGGTGATAAAGTGTTCTTACGAATATCTCCCTGGAAGAGGGTTATGAGATTTGGAAAGAAGGGGAAGTTGAGCCCTAGATATATCGTTCCTTTCGAAATACTGGATCGTGTTGGGAAGGTAGCTTACCGATTGGCGCTTCCACCGAATCTCTCTCAAGTTCACGATGTGTTCCATGTATCTCTCCTGAGAAAGTACATACCAGATCCTTCACATGTACTCAGCTCAGAAGTTGTACCGCTGGAGCAAGATCTTTCTTATGAAGAACAACCGATAGAGATTTTGGATCATAGCAAAAAAGTCCTACGAAACAAGACCACTCGCTTGGTGAAAGTTTTATGGGGGAACCACCAACTTGAAAAAGCTACACGGGAGCTTGAGGATATGATGAGGGAGAAGTATCCTCATTTGTTTGTTACAAAGTGACGAATTTCGAGGGCGAAATTCTTTTTAAGGGGGGTAGAATGTAACACCCGAGACTTTTATGTTATATAAACCATCAAAGGAATCTTTTTCTACACAACACTTGCTTGGCTTGCTTTGCACGCAATCGCGACCTTCCTCGATAGCTTGCGTCGTACGCAATACCGAGTTTCACTAAACAACAATATGCTATTAAAACTAGCCGTTATGAATAGTAATAACCACTTTTTAAAATTTTATAAATTTTATTTTTCAAAATGGACTTCATTTTTGGACTCAGAATATCGAAATTAGCCTAGGGTGAAATTTTGGTATTTTTCTGAAAACTTTCAATTTTTGATGAATAGTGAAACCACTAAGTGGTAGGTTAAAAACTGAATTTTGCATAAAACTTAATTTTACCACTTCTGTGAATGGAATTTCAAAAATCCGAGAGACACGGTTAATATCAAGGACTAAAATGTTGTTCAATGAGATGAAAATAATTTTTTGGTTAATAGTAAATAGGGTAACTAAGGGTAAATATGATATCAATATTACCCTAACACATGTCCTAATTCTATTGGACAAGTGTAATTCGACCAAAAACAAACTTAGGAATAAAATATGACCATTTAGGCCCACTTGGATTAGATTAGGACATTTATTATTAATTTATTTAAAGAAGGGTTAAAATAGTTAAAATCAAAGTTTAATAAGTAAATCATTTTTTAATATGGGGTTATACATAAGCTAAATTCAATTGTAAATATTCATTAGAAAGCTAAAAAGATTTCCTACATGATGGTATTTTATTTGTAATTTTTAGACATCAAATAATTTAATTTATATATGACACAAAGATGATGCAGTAATTATCTTATTAATGAAATATTGACATAATTGATAATATAAATACCAAAATAAATGTAATTTAAGACTTTTTATGAATTACACTAATTTTCTAGCTTACTATGATATATTAGTGTTGATTTAATCAACTTGGTTCGAACATATAATTCTGTTATGACTTTCAAAAAAATCATATATCAAATAGTGTCAAAATTGACACAAAATAGTTTTTTAAATCAAATATTATATTATTAATTGTTATTTTATTCCTAAAAATCTAAGGTTCGGCCAAATGACTTATATAAAGATATATATATTAATAATAAACAATTTGGGGTTCGTTTGGCATGTTATAGTAAGTGTATTAACCATATAGTGAAAGAAAACAAAAAGACACGGTAAAAGTTAAATTAATTAACTTAGAGTTAAATCTAATTGATAAGGTTAAAATAATACCCTAAACTTGTCTAAGTCCTATTGGTTGATATGATTTCGACCCTTCCCCACTTTAGCTTCGAAATAAGACCCTTTGGAACCATTATAAACCGATTTTGACTTTAATATAAAATAATATTTTGAGATATTCCTAAGGTGCCCCTCTCCTCCCTTATAAAAGGGCACCTCCTCCCCCTCCTCCTCACACCAATTTGAGCACTCAAGCTCGGCCAACCCCTGACATTTTCTCCTCTCCACTTCCCTAGAATAATACTAGAGGTCCTGGTCTTCTCCAAAGACCAATCTTAGTTCCTTAAGTGGGGGATTCAAAGAGGCGTTCCAAAGAAGAGGTAATATCCATTACCGATCTTTTCAATTTCTTTCTTCTTCAACTTCTTATTCTTTAGTTGTTTCATGATAAAGTAATAACATCAGTATTAATTACATACTGATATGTTATTATAGATATGAAACAACCCTAATTCACCTTCTATCCATCCTACGGAAAAATGAAATCACCGCGCGTGCGTACGTACGGAATACCGTCTCCACGCCGTGGTGTAATCTATTTTCCACCATCACCTTACAAGGATGGGTATAATGGTGTAATGAGTAACTATATATGATTATTATGAAGTAATATTGATACTGAAATAATATATATATACTCCAATACAATTCCATGATCATAGGAACGATATCATCACTCGTGCGTACGTACGGAATACCGTCTCCACGATGTGATGCGACTCGTTCTACATGATCTTCATTTCATAATGATTATATAAATGAATTGAATGAATGAATATGGTATATACTACACTAATACCATTATGGAAATGAATTATCTATAACCTAAAGATAAGAATAAGAATTTATTCGACAAAACACGCATAAGAACAAAAAGTTATAAAGACCCGAGTAACAAGTAATAATGAAATATTACTAACAAGAAGCTAATAATATGACCATATATGATATCATATCAATATGTATGATTCTGGAATAAGTCAATAACATTATTTAAACCATTATACAGGAGCTTCAGACACGAACAAATCAAATCGGACCTAAGGTAAGGGAAATATCACAATCTCATTTTTATCCGAGATTGTTCATTCGTAAGTATTTACTGGGGTGTATTTTATCATCCACATCCATGTTTACTCAATATGTAATATTATTTCCATCCACCTAAAATTGTTTAAATCCATTTTTACCCTTCAGTGAGTTTTTAGTAATACGTATTAAAGGAATCTTTTGTCGTTTTTCGTACGAGGTACTTTTTGACTTTTCCGACAAAAGTACGAAGAATGTTTTTTTAACTTATAAGGCACGAACGGATTTCTACTGTTTTATAAAGCCTTATTTTAATGAAGCTTCCTCTAAAAGATTTCATGACTATTTTCAATAAAATCTCTTTCTTTTAAAATTGCATGATGTTTTGTGAAAAGAAATTGATTTTGAAGAAGAAAGGATATTTTCCTCAAGAATTCAATTCAAGTGTTTTATCAAAATTATTTTCCATCTAAGATAATAAAGGGTTCTATTTCTATCCATATTTTTACATTGATTTTACTATGTTGTGATGGAATTATGTTTATGAATTCCTTTATCTTATATGAATTGATTTATGATGTCATGATGTTTCAAGAATCCCATTTTTGTTACATGTGTTATGCGATGATGTATGTTTTATGATTATGTGGCACACATAAGAAAGGATTCATTATAAGATGGGTGGGACCTATATCTCCCTCCAATGCATTGGGTAATGATTTTATATCTCATGAGATAGACATGGCTGGAACGGAAGGTTATTTCGGTTCAGTGATACAGGACTGAAACGAGGAGTGAACTCGGTTCAGAAAGGGACTTTGTCCACTAAGATAGTCTTGGCAATGAGTCATGACTAACAAGAAATGATTTTCCATGATTATGTATGCATGCCACAAAGTTTCAAGTTTTATGTTATGATTATGGGGATCTCATTTTCACTTCTATGATTTATTCCATGTTAAGATATTATGATCTCTTTTGCAGGTTTTGATTTTCAAAAAGATATGATATGATTTTTATTTCCTTTATTTCCCCTTGCTGAGCATTTGAGCTCACCCTTTTATGTTTTCTTTTACCCAGGTCAGGAAGATGGATATTAAGTAGAATATGCTAAAAGGGACCCTATATATGATGAAATAAATGGGAGACACTGTAGAAGATTTATGAACCAGTTGTTTATGTTTCCCAGTTTCTAAAGACACTATACCTATACGGTCCTTTGTGGTTTTGTCATATGTTGTAATAAGTGTGCTTCAATTTTGAAGTATTAACAATGTATGTAAAGTATGGGTCGTTATAGGATCCTTGCACATATTATTATATGTATATATCAGTATCCACTCACCTATGTATGCATTTATATATATATATATAATGGGAACACCTAGCCCCATACATGCATAATCACTGCCATGGGTGACTATACATGTAATGGGTAATCCCAGATACATATACTTACTTACATATGCACATGCAGGTGAGTGTCCCTTGACTTGGAAACTAGAAACCAATAAGAAAGGATTGATGCACTACATAGAGGATTTTAATAATCTTAAAATACATGAAGGAAGCTACATAACTAGTGATAAACCGACCAATGGAATTAACGCCTTACCTAGATTGGCAGTGCAGAACCAAATCCACTCGAACCAACACAAAAAAATCCAAAATCCTACCGAAGAGATAATATGGAGTAAAAAACACTAAATCCCCAAATACACAAGTTGCAAGACAAGTAGTAACTATATAATCTTACCTCGGATCAAAACTGGTGAACTGAATCAATCTGAACTCCTTCTGGCACCCTTCGCAAAATATAACTACCCTCTGTCCATAGAAATCAGTCAAAGATCTAATTGACCAATGCAATAAAGAAAATAAAATAAAAACTAAACTAAAACATACTTGTCTCCTGTGAATATACCTATCACTACCCAATATATAAGTACCATAGCGCCCCATGGGTCAAATCATAGTCCTTCAAGCAAAGGGGAAACTGATCAATGTTTTAAAATGATACTATCAAATAGTACATTCCTATTAATTAAGAATTAGTCTTCTTATTTATGTAATATAATCAATTTGGCCTGAGTTTCAACTTAGTTTGGTTTTGTTCGATACAAGGAATGAGGTGTTATTATTCTTGGTTTTTATGTTAACACTTGAGATATTTTTTTAAAAATGATGCATGTATTTGGAATTATTATATATCGTTTTAGTTCTTATCCTGTTTCCATAAGGCCTGTCCATATGAATAATTCATGGAATGTAGGGTTCAATTGAAATTTATGAGCTTTAATGTGATTGATGTCACTAACGATGAGGATGTAGATCAAGTAAAATATTCCTAAGAGGATTGGGCCTTGTAGTGATAGGTGTGAAAATTTTACATCTAGCGTTTGATGAGGAAATACTTATGAGGATGGATTGGACTATTGGTAGGTTCATAGAGTGGGATAGTCTCCCAGAGTATATAAAATGTATTATGAAAGGTTTTACTCCATTTAATGATTCAAGAGTTCAACTAAAGAGATGAAGGAAGAGATGCTAGTGTGGTTATTGGGTATTTTCAAACAGATTGGCATTATAATGCCAAGAGTCTTGGTGTGATTTAGCTTAAGATGGAACCTGGTTGGTGGGGAGGAGTTATAATACATGATTTTGATGAGGTTATTGACTGGATTATTGGGAATATAATGTAGATGGGATCGACATGGTGTGCTTTTGTGACTAGGATAATCATAAGGTGAATAATCCTATTTGTCTAGTTGGATGATGAGATGTACATCGATGCATGGGATAATCCTCGAGAGATGAGTCTAGACTATGTGACTCAGAGGATAAACTAGGATAGGTTTGATAGGATTGGGTGAGTGGCCAACCCATGCGAGGATGATACGATGTATAGAGACAGTTGGAGACACTTGGGGTTATTTATGCTATCTCATGGAGACACTTGGGGTTATTTAATGACTCCAACATACTCCAAAAATGTTCCCACACAATGTTTTTGAAAAATAATTTCATATCATGGAAGACCCCAAGTATCCTATATCTTCTGATGTTTCCTCACACTCACACCACATGGTATTACAGTATACAAGTGATCTACGTCAACTAGTCAGGATAGCATCACTACCCCCCGTCTGAAGAAAGAAGTAAAATACCGAAGTGTTCAATGTGATAAAGAAAATAAAATAAAATCTAAACAGAAAATACATGTATCCTGTGACTATACATGTCACCAACCAATATATAAGAACCACACCACCCCATGGATCAAATCATGTTCCTACAAGCAAGGGGGAAACCGTTCCATTTAATAATCTCTTTATTTTTCATTATGTTCATTATATAGAACATTGTTGGAAACAACATACTAGTACACTTATCATTTGAATATGCACCTATGATACATTAGTTGAGTTGAATATTGTGCACATAACACTCTTTACAATGGAAAGAACCTCAAAGGGACCACAATTAATATTTAATAGTTGATCCTACTCTTGAACCTAGTTGGGAACTAGTCCATGAACCAGATGGTCTACTTGGTCATGAGGGTGTAAAGCATTTAATTATAATATACTAAGAATAAAGGTGTTGTAATATTTTCTACCATAAATGGGAATTTCTCAAGGCTTGAGTTCCAATCGTCTTAAGTTCCTAAGTTAATGGCCCCTTAACTATCCGTAGATGTCAAGGGGTGTCTCCCATGGGTGTCTTGTGGTGTGTAGTGTCTATCTATGAATTTTTTGGTGCTTATGTATTGTGTGAAAAGTGTATTGGATGGTCAGTTTAATAAATACAATATTAAATTATAAAATACACCCATATTCAATAGATATATACCCACTTTTGATAGAGAATACCATCCAAATAACCAACTTAGAAATCTGAGACCGACATTTTACTTTACCAATTCCAATTACATAAAATATGCAACACCAACTTATGTTTTATGAACCAATTCTTTAAAGGGAATGTAACTCCTTACAATAACCCATAAAATCTCATATAGCATCACTCACCTCTAATTAACCCACATCATTGCACATCTTAAGGACGATGCACCCTCATCACATATAGGTTAAATCAAAACAGAAACAAAAACATATAAACATCAAAATCAAAACTAAAAACTGAAATATTAGATAAATTTATATAAAAATAAGGTACAATTTAAGAAAATACCTAATTTAGGATGGGTCGGATGGAGATTAAGTAGGATATTCAGCATCTTGGATGGGATGGAGGAAGAGGAAGCTGAAGGAGCTCCTAGATCGCCGAGAGAGAGGGAGAATTTGGGAGAAATACTCCTATTTAGGGTTTTGTATCCAGAATGGGAGATAGGAGGGGCTTCTGTTAATATGGGGGAAACTTTTACCAACAGTTTTTAATGACCATTGGTAAAAATTTTCGGGCCACACTTATACTAACGGTTCACAGGAACCGTTGGTAAGAGGCCCCCTAAGACATCCTTTTACGAACAATTCTATTTAAACCGTTGTTAAAGGTTACTTAAGACTTGATTTACTAATGCTTTTATGAAACCATTGCTAAAAATATTCTTTACCAACAGTTTTATAAAACCGTTGGTGTGGATGTGTTGGGAAAAACCCATATTCCAGTAGTGAACTCTGGGAACTGGAGGAAACAGTTTGTGTATTTTTCTATTGACGGGTACACTCGATATACTTGGACCTATTTTCTCACTCAAAAATTTGATTCTTTCTTATGAATTTTTTATTATTCTATTAAAAATGAGAAATTTTTTTTTATTATTATCCAGAGTGATCATAGTGGTGAGATTTAAACTTCCAATTTTGAAACATTTTAGAGTAATAAAGGAATTACTCATAATTTTTCCACACCAAGAAAACCTTAAAATATTTATGAGATGAACTATGAAATAGAATGCTCTATAAGATGATTGAAACATCGTTGAGTGATTATTCTATTGCTGAAAATTTTGGTTCAGAGGATATAATTACAAATTTTTATACTAAAAATTAATGTTTTTTTATTTTAAATTTTCTTAATAAAATATCTTACAAGTTTTGGAATAGAAAAACAAAAAAAAATCCAAACTTCAGAGTCTTTCAGTGTAAGGTATTCAACATGAATACTAAATATATAATTAAAAAATTTGACCCTAAGGATGATTAATGAATTTTTATTGGTAAATATACATCTAATAAGTCATATACATTGTTTAATAAATGAATTAATATTTCTATGGAAAATTTTAATATACATTTTGATAAATATGATCCTTATGTTTTTTATAACCACTATAAGTTAATATTTCAAATGATATTTTTGAAAATATTATTTTATTCTATAAAATTTTGTGACACAACCATTGGTATTAAATCATAAAGAAAATTTCCCATTAAATTTTTAATACATATAAATAATTCTAAATAATTTTAAACAATAAATTGTTGAGGAAATGATTACCTTTTTTTAATAACATGTTGATCTTAAGGAATTGTCCCACTGATAAATATCATGTGATATGTAACTGAAAGAGTTAGAACATAAAATTCCTTAATAAATTAGTGTGATCATTTCAAATTCCTATCCCATATGTAATATAAGTTTTTAGATATATCCTTAGGTAAAACAATCTATATTATTTCTATGAAATATTAAATTAATCATTTTGAAAGGAATTTAGTTTTTAATGTTGATGAATTACCTAAGTAACTTCTGATATTTTCAATAAAATGGGTTGGGAATGAAATAATTTTAATGGAAAAATTAATAATTAATGATAAAAGTTATTTTATTGAAGAATCTATTGACTATGGAGATAATTTAATTTGGTATCTAGGCTTGATTCTATTTTAATATTACAATTATTTATAGGCCATCTAAAATCAACATTGTTTCAAATGGATTTGAAAATTTAGATTCTTAACAGTTATATTCAAGAGGATGTATATATTGGAAAACAACATGGGTTTGGAGAAAAAAATATAGAACTTGTATTGAAACATAATAAATATTTTATGTACATAAAAATCTATAAGTGCCTTGTATCATAGACTTATATTAATTTCTACATCAAAATTACTATTTTAGGGTAATACTAACACATGTATTTTTATAAAGAGAGTTTGTGAAGAAAACAATTTTTTTCAAATTTATGTTTACAAAATTATTTTCTTACCAACTCCAAAATAACATTAAGATGATTTTTCATATCTTATAAAGAATGAGTTTGTAACGAGGAAGATATGTGAACTCAATTTATTAATGGGTTTTCAAATTTATAAACAATTATGAGGGAAAATTTTACCTCAATATAATTATATTAGTTATTTAATAAAATATTTTAGGTTGGAAAATTCTTGAAGTATTAGTATTATGGTCATTACCTTGATCAAATTTGATCAGGTTGAGTCTAGTAAACTAGTAGGTAAAAAATACTATCGATATACGATTGGATGTTTGTTATATTTAATTTCTAGTTATCCATGAATAATGTTTTAGTATGTTTATGTGTGTGACTTTATGAAAATTAGATGGAATCACACTTAAAAGTTATAAAATTTATTTTCCATTACATTATAGGTTTTCTAAAATATGATCTATTTTATTCTTATTAAACTGATTTTACTCAAAAAAGTTCCTTAGATGGTGACTTCAGAGGATCTAGGTTATATATAAAGAGTACTTCCAAAATATACCATTTCATAGGATAAGATCTAGTTTTTTTGGTTGTTAAAGAAACAACATTCTCTTCCACTCTCCATTACAAAAGTTGAAAATATAGAAGATTGAAATTTTATGATCAGGTGTTGTGGATGTAAAATAAAATCATGGATTTTTGTTTGAAATTAACAAAAAATTCAATATTTTATGAGAATAGTAGTGTAATTTCACTACATAAAAATCTATAATGCCAATAACACGATAAAAAATAGATATAAAGAATAATTTACTTGGGTTCACATACCAAAATGATAAATTTTCCTTGAATTTATCTTAACAAATAATAATATTGTTGATATTTTTACCTGACCTTTAAATTTTGAAGGATTCAAATTTATGAAACAAAAGTTGGAAATGATCAATTTAAACTGGTCTTCATCTCACTTATAATTTATCCTATCTATTGGTATTGACACCTTGAAAATTGGTAAAAAAATTAATTAAAAAAATAATTTTAGATTTTATTTCTGGAACTTTTTGATTTTTAAATTCATCAAAAATACATTTAATGAAGGGCGTTACTATAATAATTTATACATTTAATATATCTTAGTTATAAAATTTATCATGATTAATTTTTTATTCATAATTAATGTTTTTTTATTAAGATGTATGATAAAGAAATATCTTAAAGTATGGTGTAAAAAGTCCAAAAACACATTATCTAGAGGGGAGATTTCTTTACATTTATCTGATATAATATTAAGGTGATTAAAATTTTTGAATCTAGTGAAATTAAATTAATATAAAAATTTAAGATTATATATTTATACTACGATTAAAATGTTTTATATGGGGAGTACTTTTAAAAATGTATACTTTATAAATATTTTAAGATATTAAATAATGGGGGATTTTTTTTATTTTTTGAATATTAATTTGTCTCAAAGGACGAAAAATTTGAAAAATTTAGGAGGGAAGTTTTAATATTTATCTTTTCATATGTTATTTCATTAAATAGGGGAATAATTTATTTTAAAATAACACATGTGCATAATTATAAGAAAAATTTTATGTTTACTTTGATTGGAAAGAATATAAGAAAAGAGGTTAAATACAAGAAAAATAATAATCTTTTATTCGTTCATAATACGGGAGAAACTTGTGAAATTGATAATCATTTATTTTTATTATGAAGTGGGATATTTAGTGTAGAAATATAAAATGGGAATAATAATTTTAATTTTTATTATTTTATTAAAAATGAAGAATTTCACTTCAATGAAACTCATATAAAGTCTCTATATAAAATTTATATGATCTTATCATTTTTTCATGTGAGTCTTATTATTTCTAAATATTGGGGGATCATCGAGTAAATGAATCTTTGTATTCCATTTATAAAAAATAACAATATACTTAATAATAATGTGATTCATCCCAACGTTATATTTATTTTTTTATTTTATAGATTGAAAATCTTATATATAAATTTCATGTTATTTGAGTAAAAAAGATGAAAATCCGGAGAACTAAATTTCATGAACATATTTTATTTCACTATATAATAATAACTATAGTGGTGTAATAATAAATTCATAATAATATGAATTGTAATTCTATGTCCATTGGATGTTCACAAAGCTACTTCTGATATAGTTTCAACTGACCCCAAAGATAGTGGTATCTAAACATTAAGGGTTTTATTATAAAAGGACTTATACTTTGAGGATTAGTAGAATAAATAAGAATACAATAATTAGAATTCTATAGATAATAGTAAAAAAATGTTGAATATTTAAATGTATTATATCTGAGTTCACTTTGAATCATTGTAGTTTCTCTTGATGAGATTTTATCTTATTCAAATTGTTAGTGAAGATATTATTGTAAATTATCAATATTTTCATAATATAATTGGTATTATTTCCAATCATTGATAAAGTTATTCTAGGGATAATAAGGAAGATCTTGGTTTAATATAATTTGAACTTATTATTCCATGGATATGAATACACATAACCTTCTAATGTGTTTAGGTTGAGGGTTTTTTGGTAACAGAATACATACCTTCTTATTGGTTTAAAGTTAGTGATACCTTGGGTTAGGTTTAAAAAATATCCTTTCACTTTGGGTACAAGTGTTTTTTATAGTATCTTTTATAGGATTATTTTTATTTAAATACCATACTATTTTTTTTATTTTTCACTTTCCATAAAATTTGAAATCTTATATTATAAGATCTTACTAAATTCAATAAAAATCAATTTTCACTATGTTTAATCTATGTAAATTTTCTTATTAGATTTTTTCTTTAAAAAATATGAGGTGAACAAATGATCATTAATTCTAATTTTTTATACCTTAAGGTGTAATTATAATTTAAATTTTAGAATTTAATTCACCAACATCATATAATTTATCTATCTATAATAAATGGGATGAAAATTCATTAATAAGAAAGATAGAAGTAAATTTTAAATTCTAAATCTAAATTAATTTGTGGATAAGGAATTTTATAATGAGAAAAATTATGGATATTATTAAAATTGAAAAAATGAATAATATATCAAGGTCAAATCATATGAAAAAGTAACTATGGAATAGATATGTGGGAAAAACAAGGATAAAAATAGATTAAATAGATGAATAAAATATCATTAGAGGTAAAATAATCCTATAACAACACAGTGGTTTAAAATTATATAGCATAATGATCTATTACCAAAATTATAACCATCATCATTTGAAAAAGTAATGAAGGATGAATCATGGTTCGAGGTCATGAATGAGGAGTTGGACTAATTTATGAAAAAACTATACATGAAAGTTCATGAAATGACCAACTAATCACAATTTCATTAGAGTGAAAGGGGTCTTTAAAAATTATTTTAGAATGTATGGAAGAGTAATATAGAATAAGGAAATTTTGGTGTTCATGTGTTATAAAAAAAATTACTTCATGCATGTAGATAATAACTTTTAACTAGTGGTTATATTGGAGTTAATAATACTCTTCTTGTATGTTTTAATTAAAATAGTATTTAAAATGTATCAAATGAAAATGGAGAAAACACTTTTGAATGGAGTTATCACGGATGAAGTGTGAATTTCATGAGTAGTGGGTTCTGAATTTCTTGATGAAAAACAAAAGGTATTCCTACATAAGATGGATTTTAATGTCTTGAAACTAGATCTTTGTTCTTATTATGATACGTTAGATACTTAACTAAAGAAATTATATTTTTTATAGGTTATTTTTATCACAACCTCTATATTCAATCATCAAAAGTGGAGTGGTTTATTCCATTAATCTGTGTTTATAATATAATTTTTGTAGAAGAAAGTAGAAATTAGTAGAGGAATATACCAAATTAATGAGTTCAATATTTATGATTTAAAAAATTGGTGAGATTATATATTTTCTCAATCTACGATTGAGTAAAAATAAGGGGTATCCATTTATTTTTGACAATAATTATGTCAGGGAGTTGCTGAAGAATTCATGTTTCATCATATATGACTAATTTCAACACTAATTATGATTAGAACTAAACATATTAAACATGATGATTGAAGAGATGCTTATCATACATTATAATTGGGAATTATTTGGGTCTTACTATACTTTATAATAACTAGTAATAATATTTTAAATAAAAATTTCGTTGCTATCTGGTTTCAAAGTAGATTAGGGGTGGACTATATCAGTGATATAGAAATAATCATAAGGTAAATTCATGGTACTCATGATATAGGTTTAGTTTTTGATATATGAAAATAATACGAATTTAATATATGTTAATATGAGCACTATGATGGAGATATTCTATATAGAAATTCTATAAGTAGATAATATTTCTTTATGGGGGAAAGTGCATTAGCTGGAGAAGAATGATGTTGTATAAAAAATTTCATATCATATCTAAAGTAGATGATATTTAATCTACCAAGATATGTACAATGTTTCTATAGATGAAAAAATGGAGGATATTTATGAATATGTGTGGGTGTTGATTGTTATGCACTAGGATAATAAGAGTTCCATTAAGTTGGTAAAGAATATAGTACAATAATATCATACAATGGACAACAAAATTGGGTACCATTTCATTAATTAAAATATTTTTCATGGAATCATTAAGATGATTTTTATTGTAATCAATCAATTTCTAGTAACATTCTCATAAATCTATTGGCCACACTTGTGTGCGAGAAGCATCGTTTGAACCTTAGCATTCAATGATCTTCCTTAGCATAAACAGGTTTGAAAAATATCTTATATATATGCATTTTTTATATAAGTTGGTTGAACATGTTTGATAGTATATTCTTCTTTGGGTTCAACATCATAAATTCAGAAATTGGTGCATGTAAATGAAACACAATGAAACAAATTTCCATGTTAGTTTGTTTTCATTTTAATGCTATTTATAATGTTTCATTACTGCGTGAATCATAGTAAGTGGGTTTTTTTAAAATATATATTATAAACTTTGTTAATGTTTTTAACATAATTTTTTTTAAATATCATAGAATATGAATTTAGAAAACTTATTTTATAAATTATTTAAATTTAAAGCATCTGTTTTACAAGAAAAATGATGCATTATATACTTTTCATCATCGATTATATATATCATTGATGTTGAATATAAAAAATTGAAGAAATAATTACTAAATTTTTTTAAATTTAGTTTTCAATAAAGAGAAATGTAACATATAATTTCAATGCTATTTTCTATAAAAATGTGACGTCTATGTAAATTATTCATCTTTTTTTTGAAAAATTAATGTAAAAACCTCACAATTTTATTTTTTACGATGTTTTTTCCAAAAATGATATTGAAAATTTATTTTTTATATAATCTAGTAAAAAATAATCCATACAAAAACCAGTAAGATAGAAATGTCAGAAAAAACAATTAGTAAAAAAAAGTAATGTTTATAAGAACAATTTAACCTAAAAAATTGGTATTAAAAATTTGTTACAAGTACAAAAAATTAATATTTCCACGTTGCAATACCAAATATTCAAAAACTTATAAAAATGAACATAAATGAAATTAAAATTAAAATATAAGTATAAAATCTTTATAGATGATTCAAATAATATGGACAATAGTGGATATATTTATCAAAAGGCTTCATAATAAAAATAATCTATTTAATAATTAATATCCATATAATTATATGAAAAATAATAAGATTTTTTTGACAAAAAATTACCTTTTCAAAAGACTTAATTGTTTATTTTATAATTATTTCACATTTAAATGTCAAAACATAATTTATACATTTAATATTTACGCATTTATGAAGAAACTATATTTTCAAAACAAGTTTTAAACTAAAAATAACTTCTTATGCAGTTACTAAAGAACTTCTTAAAAAATAAAATTCACCTCTACCAAAAAAATATTTGATTATTCTGGACATTTTTTGACATATTTCTATAGTGTTTCCATGAACTATTTGAATATGATAAGAATTATAAAACAAAATAACAACTTATTATAATAATTTAGAATTAAATTAATATAACATATTTTTGTTATACTTAATATATGTTGTCTTATATGATACAATGTGTTGAGCATATCCAATAAGTGATATTTTTTAAAAAGGTAAGAGATTTTTATTTATAAAAAAGTGGTAACACAAGTATAAAGTAAGGTATTTTTCTAACATCTTGAGGATAAAAAGGGATTAATTCATATGGGAGATCATCCATCCAATGTAAGTCATGAGTAACTCCAAGGCTGGCAAGCCCATCAACAATCATGTTGGCTTCACGGAAGGTGTGAGTGGCGATGAATGTGTATTAAGAAACCTGTAAAATAATAAATAATAAATTATGAGTTATATTAAATTGATTTAATTAAAATAAATATGATAATAAATTACATATAAATGACTTGTATCAATCCAATACCTATCATATAAACAACCCAAAACTCTAGGGTTTCTTTATTAAATTTCTATTTTTTTGATTACCATGTTTATCAAATTTATAATTCACCAATATTGGATAGTAATCAACCAATATACATAAATATTCTGATAACTTAAAATGTTTTTTGGATATATGAAAAGTGGTATCAAAAGGGGTAGTAGTATGTTGTTTTTTTATATACAACATTGAGTCAATTAATTTTATGTATTCCTAATATATATATCATCAAATAAATTTGAAAAAATTATTAAATTTAAAATATAATATATACATGTGTCATTGTTTATTTGATATATAATTCTAGATAGATAAATAAAGAAATGTTCGAAACTATATCCAAGTGTAGCCACCTAATCAATAGAGAATTACATTGTATCAAATGCATTTAAAATATCTTGTACCATTAACCTTAGCTGATCTAACTCAAAATTGTGATTAAATAATGTATCCCCAATATATTGCATCA
The DNA here is from genome assembly GCA_963277665.1 of Viscum album. Taxonomy (NCBI): domain Eukaryota; kingdom Viridiplantae; phylum Streptophyta; class Magnoliopsida; order Santalales; family Viscaceae; genus Viscum; species Viscum album. The sequence continues at coordinate 1,624,218,164 of OY728146.1, read as the reverse complement.
TACAATATTCTATAATTTTATATTTGGGATCTAAAATGTATAAATCATAGTATGTGGTCGACTATGGAGGAGGTGGTGGTGTAATATATAGTGGATGAAACTATCTATTTATGTCAAAAACCATTGACTACATCTATGATCTAATCCATTCCTCCTTCAAATCACCAAACTCCTAAAGTTTTTAATTTTAAACATTAAAATTCACCCTGGTATTATTCCTACATTGAAGATGTAGAATTTTGACCAAATATTTTTAAAAGATATACACCCTCCTTGTATGGTCGTTCACATACCATTTGTTCTTACATTCCCAACAAAAAATCTAGTATTTTCCTCCTACGCTCTCATAAAAAGGTCTCTTATGTTCTATACTATTAAAGGTTTTCCTATATATAATATTTGAAAAATATATTATTGTTATGAAATTTTAAAAATAGTTATGAAAAATCATAAATTTATCTTTATAATCATATCATATACATACTCCATCTCTTTAGTATGATGTATCTACTTTTATTATATTCATACCCTTTAATATTTTTTTTATGGAGAGATGGGTGAGGAGGGTTCAATATCAAACGATCCTTATAATCTGACTCGAAATTTTTAAAAAAATTTGGGAGTTAGTTTGTTCATTATAATACATACCATCCCTAAGATATAGTCTGAGGGTATACATTCTTCTCCTATATTTTTATTAATTTATTACTTTAGTTTCTATTATCTAATGACAAATAAATCGTTAATAATATTTTCTAACAATTTTATAAAAAAAATTAAATTCCCAATTTTAAAATTACACTTACTGATAGATATTATAACTATTTTACTTGAATAAAATTCTTCCATATATATTAATATAATTTTTTTAAATATTCCAATGGTTTTTTATTTTATTTCCACAGAATTGAAATCCAAAGATAATTTTGATTTAAATTCCAATTAATTATTTTATGAAAAAGACAAGCATCACTGCCTAACTTCAATTGTATCATGTAAATCCAATTCCATATGAATGTGAGAGAAAATAAAATTTAATATCAAAATTGGTTAGTAGTTTTCGAGGAAAATAAAATATAATAATAAATTATTTACCTTTATGGCCTCCCTTAGATGATATCATGTCATTTAGTTTGCAAAAGTCTAATCCGAATGTAAAATGATTCTTATTTTGTGATCTTCTAAAGACACAAAACTCCATTTTTACTTTTGGATATGATGTAAAATTATTATCATAAAATTAAATTGGTGTCATATGTTACTTTACATGACTCTGATACAATCTAGGTAAATGTGTACTAACATGTTTACCAACCCTGAAAGTCTTATCTTCCCTTATATATATAAGAGGCTATTATGTAGAAGAATGAGAAGGCTTCTAAAAATAATAATATTATAGATCCTATCTAGTAGATTGGGATAACTTAGTAGTTAAACAATATATGATTCAATAAATCAAATTAATTATAAAATATTATGAATTAACATTTAATTAATTTAAATATTAATTTGGCAGTTAAATTTGTTAATAATTGTAAAAATTAGAATAACTAAAACTAATATCTAGAGAAAATTAAAAGTTTTCTAAAATAATAATATATAACAAAATAAAAAAATTGTAAGATATAAAATGGTGTAGAAAATACTAATATAAATATTATTGATATTAAAATTGATATATAGTATAAAAATAAAATTAATCTATAAACATAATTAAATAAAAGTTATTATAAAATAAAGTTAGCATAATTGAAAATATAGTTAACCTAAATAATAATATAAATTTTGATAACATTTTTTTGAGAAGAAATTGTATAGAAAGAAGAAAACTATGATAAATTAATATTAAATATGATATAGATATAAAAATGAAATTAAGATTTCATAAATTAATTTCAATTATTATTATTATTACTTGTATTGTTTTTTATGTTTTATTTTAATATTATTTATAATATTTATTGTTTTTATTTCTAAATGGAAGGATACGACTTTTTTTAGTTTTTTGTGAATTTTTGATGAAAATGAGAATACATAAGAATTTTGGAGTGTTATGTTTAATGAAATCAAAAGGGAAAAATACGATACATGGTTGAATAAACTAGATCCTATCTATATGAGAATAAATAATGTGAAGTTTATCCTTCGTGATAAAGGAATAAATGGTGGAACAAATTTGATAAAATAGAGGAGAATCATTTATTAATAGATAAACTGTGGGTTTTCATAGATCGTATCCTGATAACACATGGGGGTTGAGTTGGATATCAGTACTTAAGAAAAAAATGAAGGGTTCAAATTAGATTAATTAAAACTACAAGGACCAATATGATATTATACTGAGGGGCCATATTTGTTTAACTTAAATGACCTAAAGTCATGTGATATTAAAATTAATATATGTGATATTAAATTAGGAGGGTGTGAGATAAATTATAAGGATATTTCATAGTAGAATATTACTTTGAAGAGGAAGGAGTGGTGTACCATGATCGAAATTGTTTCATCTTAAGACCCAACATATATAAGATATTTTGAAATCTAGGAATACTATTTTTTCATGGTTCATGGGATATATTTAATGAGTTTGAAGAATATATGAGACATTATAAAATAGAAGAATCATGTGATTAATTCATGCATCTTGATATGGTTTTGGTGCTGTGAATGTTCTCTCACATTTTGGTTTCATGTGATGGAGAAGGCAATTTTTTTTCTTCATGGAAGGTGGATATTTCAAGAAGAGATACAGTGTGGAATGATTATAAATATACTAGGAAAGGAAACATCAGACTTATATCTGGTACATCATGGAGAAAAATATTTCACCATACTTTTTATATGTATAGCCAATATGAAATGATAATATTTCTATATTTTTGAACGCTTTATCAGTGATATGTTTTGGTAGGATAAAGGTGGCCCTGAATTCATTTTTAATGATTATATATGATAAATTTGACCTAAACATAAATGTGTATCTAGATATGGAGATTTATAGTGATATCATGAAAAGTATTTGATTCCTATAAATAAAAGTCAATGTAACACTTTGGATTCATCAACCATAAAATAGGGTATCACGATAAGAGTTTCTAGGAGGTGATGAGGTAGGGTTGATGGTTAGTTTTATTTTTCTCTCTCATGTATAACACGGGGGGTGATTTTTTTACAAGTTATATAATCAAATGGTACTGATACATTAAAGTATATCTTTTTTGAATAATAGTCTATGTTGGTTTTTTAATTCATGTATTATTATATATCTTCCCCATTTATAAAGAATGGCTATTGTGTAATTATGGTTGATATGATTTATAATGCGTTGAACAATTGGTTTGATTCATACATGACCAATAAGGAGTCATAGTGATTATGTTTAAATATTTTCTTAGTTTACCTATCTTTAAAATGAACTAAAGTACCTATCTACAAGAAAATTTATGTTTATGAGTTAGATATTGAATACTCAACCAAGTATTTTATTAGACCAAGTTATAACAAAATATAGCTATAAATTTTTTATTTCTTGATTCACTAATTAATTTTCACATATTTACTAAACCTTGGTCTTTTTTCATCAATTTAAGTTTTATTTAATTATTATATATATTTTAGTTATAAATTAGTTTTTTAAAACATTATCTATGTGGGTTGAAACTTGTATGAGCTACTTTGTATAGCCTAGTAGATAGTAGTGAGGATGATATTTTTTTTCTAAACTTAATAAACATTAATAATTAATTGTTACATATTGGAAGTTAATGTTTTATCCCAATTATAGGGTGTTTCATTTTGGAAATTTTTTGAAATTAATCATTTATCCTTTTTTATATTTTATATTTTATTTTTTATTTTTTATTTTTAGTGTGTTAATGATGTAAATATCTGGGTAAATATTTTGATTCATATGTACTCAAATTTTGATAGAGGGAAAGATGTATTTGAATTTGATCTTGAGATATAATTTAACTTGACGAATAATAATAAGGGAGAATTTATAGATGGAGTAGAGTGAGAATAAGGGGAAGATCAAATTGTGCAATGATGAAATAAAAGGTAAATAATGAAAATAGAGTGTGGTATAAAAATAAGTATTGGAGTAAACCCATGTATCTTCAAGCATCTGGTTGTTAAAATCCAATTTGAGATAAATTACCGTATCTTCCAAATGATATTAAAATTAATTCAATTTACTACGCAACCACATAATGATTTTAATTCATAATTGGGTTGTTTTCATGAATTTTGAAGTACTTTCCAATTTAATAGTGTATCCAATGATGTGCTAAGTATAATATTTTTAATAATTTCAATAAGATAAAAATAAATAGAGTTGATATATATTTTGGAAAAAAATGGCACTAAATGGGATGAAAATGAAAAAAATAATATTATTATTATTTCATGCCTCAAAATATATGAGTATTTGTGTTGATACATTAAATTTAGATCAATTTGATAAACAATATATTTAAAATTGTTTATAGATGTCTAAATATTTTTTATGAATGTTTCCTCACCATGGTAATAATACTTATTTCCTAATTAAATCATTTTACATGGGTTTATCCCATGGTAAAAGTTCAATTATGGATTTCGATACTATATTTTATTGATGGAGAAGCTATAATACCTTAAAACCCACCACTACCATTCTAGGAATAATTAAGTAAGGTAAAATTAGGGGAAAATGCGTAATTATTTTAATATTTTTAAACTTTATATAAAAATTATCTCAATAGAACATTTAGCGAATATGACCACACATACACATTTAATGAAATAGTGTGTTTCAAATAAGAGGAATCATTATGATATAAGCACAATATCACTCTGAAGAGAATGATAATCCATGGGTGTGAGATTTTTTGCAGTGATTTAGTAAGAACTTGGTAGTTTTTAAATTACTATTATTATTTTAGTTTTGATTTTTGAAAGCATTGTGTGACCTCAGTGCATATGTGAATATCATGTTTTACTCAGAATTAAAAATATTTTGATTGGAGGATATGAATCCCACCAAATACTATATTCAATTGATATATATAAATTTAATATATCCAATTTGATTGAATGAATATGTTGTTTATAAATTATATAAATTCAATTCTTTGGTTGAAATTAATATACTTGAGATGGATGAAAAGAAACAACCCATTTATTATTTGAAGGTTGTTTTCAGTAATGATAATTTATTATGTTTTTGTTTAAAATGGGGAGTTATCTTTGAGGATAGGTGTTAAGAATGTTATAATTAATATTCCTTAAGTTATGAAGAATTTTTATGAATAAGGTAAGTATATGAGTGAGGGAAGTATGTTAGAATTAAAGTATTATGCTTCCACTAATGAGAAGATGGAAAAAGATTATTTTAATAATAAATAAGAATATGAGATTAAGGAAAAGAAGGAGAGAAAAAGACTACTTGAAATGATTTATGATGAAAAAGAATATTTTTAAATTAATTAATTTTAATATTTCTAGTAACTTTTTTTAGAATATGAGTTAGAATTTAATTGTTTAGAATTAACTAAAAATTAGTGGATTGGTCCTATTGAAGTGAAGGGGATTCTACCACAAGGAATAATAAATTGAATTTATAGAAGTAATGAAGACACATATTTTTAGAGGAATATCAATTGATACCAATTGTTGACACATATTAAATAACTTATTTCTAATCATCCATTATTTGATATGGTGACGTAAGGTCTAGATAAAATAAAATAATTTAAGTGAATTTGGTAGTCAATCTAAATTTTCTATATCTTCTTCGAAATTAATTATAATATTTATTTTATTAAATTGAACTTGGATTTGGATATATGTTTAATCACCCTTATTTGTTATGATTTTTTGGAATGGATCTTATACTTTCAATAGTTGTTTTAATTCTATAGGTAAATGAATAGGGGACCAAGACCAAAACATAAAGAGGTAAATGAATATATTTAATGGATAAAGGAGTATAGTTATACAATATTTATATCTTTTGATTTCCATTTAGTTTGATTTTATGTTGGGGAATTTATATACCATAACTAAATTTCATGCAATAATTTAATCTATGATGAATTTTTTTAGGAATACCATCATACTTTGTTTAAAATTTCATTTTTATGGAATTTAATTAGTAATATTATGAGTAAATGAGTAAATATAAGAATGAGGATATTGATTCAGTGACTCATGATTTGGGAATATTGGTTGATTTATATAGATGAAATTTCTCATGTATTTTTATATTTTGATTCTATAAAGTTTATATTAGTTGATTTATTTCATTATTCATTCTAAGAGTGATTGATTAATATTATGTTTCCAATTTTCAATAGGGTTTTAAACTTTTTGTTCATTTTTTACTAATTCCATATTTATTGAGAGATAATTGGTGTATACATACTATTATAATATTCATTGACATATTTACAAAGAAATGAATGAACAAGGTCACCTCAAGATGACTGATGAAATTTTTTTGACCACCTTATACCTTTGAGGACCACTATTGCATTTTATATTTCTTTTAATCATATATAGTCCAATAATTCCCTTAATAAGGGAGCCATGTTACAAAAGTGTAGGAAAAGTGGTAATTTTTCATGATTTATAATTGAATAAGTGTAGGGAATGTGTTTTTTTTTCGGGATGTTCAAGGGAATGATTTATATCGTAAAATATGAAAATGGGAGGTAATATCATTGCTTATGGGGGAAATGCTCATAAATATATTTTAACTATGAATTATTTACTAACCTATAGAAAAAATAAAAAAATAAATAAAATTGAAAATAAAGGGTAAATGAAGAATTGTTATTAGGTATTATAGATTAAATATTTTATTACCTATCTTCATTATTTTTGAGCCTTCATAAGAGGAACATGATTTCTTGGGTGATGTATATATTTAGATTTATACATTTTTAATGAGATTTATGATTATATAACATAAATTATACTTAATGGTTTAACATCCTCTTGGATATTTATAATATTTTTTCACATTAATATACAAAAAACCTTTAGTATTAGAGTAATTTTATCCTTTTTTAAAGGCCCTAATAATTAATATTCATTTTTTATTTATGAGTTAGAGATTTAGAAATTTTGAAACTGATAGTTATGATGCATGTACAAAAATAATATTTTAAAAAATATATATCAGAAGTGGTAATGAATATTAATAATGATATGAAAAATGTGAATGAAATTTATGAAATGTATCAATAATGTCAATAGGGAAAGTAAAATACGTGGATGATGGGTTTTATTGAAAATTTTGGAGTTGAAAAACAATTCATATGTTATTCTTAATTTTTTTAATTATTGATATTTTTTAATTTTTTTTGAATATATTGTTTAAATCAAGGTAGGATGGGGCTCCTTTATGATGATGTGGATATTTGTTTCTTTAGGACAAGTATGTGTTTATGTGTATGGCATTTTTAGAATAATATCATGCATTATTATTATCATTGTCATTATAATAATATTAATAAATATTATTTATATACATATTCCAAATTGCTATTGTTTATATTATTAAATGAATTGAAATGTGGTTTATGGAGTTCTTTTTTCATTATTGACGAAGATGATAATAAATGAGCGGTTTGAGGTACTTACTAGGATTAAACCAAAAGGGAACCATACTATACATGACTAAATTAAGTGATGCTTGTCTACATGCAATTAAATCATGGGAAGACCTACTAGGATAATAATAAATGGAATAAAAAATATTAAATTTAGGAATAAATCTATTGATAAATGACATTCATAAGATTAAACATATATTTTCAAATATTTTATTAGAATAACACACATGGGCTGGGGAGGGGGAATAACACACATGGGGAGGGGAAGTTCAAGTGGGCTAGGCCTACGAGTCATGTATTGGGTGTGGTATGCCTCTGGGCCTTCGGGTCACGTATTGTGAGTTTGTTGGGCCTTGTGCCTTGGGCCTACGGGTCACGTACGGTTTCCCCTTAAATACATAAAAGGTGCATTATCCATAATAAAAAAAAGAAGTCCCTCGGCCCATTCGGGGGGGAATGAAACACATGGGGTGAATTGGATATCACTATTTATAAATTAATAAAGGGTTCACATCAGATTAATTCAAACGTAGACGACCTATATGAGATTAAACTAAGGAACCATGAGTGATTATCTTGAATGTACTAAATAAAAATTTGATTAAAATGATGTTGTGTGCTATTAAAATGGGGGTGTTTGAGATAAAGTTAGAAGGATATGTCATTATAAAAGATTACTTTGAAGAGGATGTAACACTGTACTGTGATTGAAAAAATTGTATCACAAGCACATGCATACATGTGAGCCTTTAAAAGCAATGAAGAATATTATGCCATGGATTATGGGAGCTATGTTAAATGGGATAAGAAGATGTTAGATAGTTGAAATGTTAAGAATCATGTTTTTGATGTTTTTTCCATGAGAAATTTATTATTAAATGAATATTTTATTTCATAGTTGTTGGATGTGATGAAAAACACAATGTATGTTTATATCGAAGGTGGATTTTAAGGGGAGAGTTGTGTTGCGACATGATTATGAAAGAACTAGGAAAAGAATCTCATGACTTATATCTATTGGGTTGTGGAAAAAATTATTACATTATGGGTTTTATATCCAAAACATATATCAAAAGACAATATTTATACCTTTTTGGATGCTTTTTTGGGGACATATTTTGAGAGGATAAAGTTGGTTCTCCATTTTTATTTTAAATCTTATTTATGTGGAATTTAATTTGAATATAACAGTGTATGGAGTCACCAAAGAGCCTACACCCATGTTGTACATGCTCCTACATGGAAACCATAATACCCAAGATTAAATCTGGTTAGGGACAAATTTCTGGTACTATAGAAGCACTGTAGCAGGGGCACTATAATGGCGGAGGAGTAACTGTAGCAGGAACTTTATAGGTTACCATACTATAGTAGGTACTGTAACAGCTCGGGTACAATTGTAGTCCTATTCAGCGATGGGACCTTTGGGCCGAAATGGGATTTCAAGCCTAGTATTCAGGAAATTTGGCTTTGGGGATTTAGCCTATGTAATGGGTCTCCCTTTACCCAGTCAAAAAGATTTATTTTATTTAATAATAAAATGAGGCTTCGACCCCAACCTTTAAAAAAGCTGTATAGATATATGGAGATATATAGAGATATACAGTAATGTTTGGAAGCATATAAGAAAATGTCGATGTTTCACATTTGGTTCATCATTAATCAATTAGAGGATCACTCTAGGAGTTTTTAGGAGGTTCTGATCCTAAGGTTAATGGATAGTGTTTTTTCTATATCATGGCTATCATGATGGGGTTATATTATTTTTTTACAAGAAATGTAATGTTTTAAGATGAACATAGTAATTTATTTTTTAAAATAAAAGTCTAGGGTTGTTTTTCATTCATTTATTATTCTATATCTTGTATTTTTCTTCATGCATGGACATTGTGTGTTAACTATTTCCATGAATTATAATACATTGACTAATTACTTTGATCCATCCATAACCACTGATGAGTTGGAGTGATTTTTCTAAAATATTGTTTTGGGTTAGTATCTTTCAATTGAACAGAAGTACATGAACATAGAGAAATGAGAGTTTATGATTTAGAGAGTGAATAAACAATAAATGATTTTCTTAGACCGTTTCCATCATGAACATGGATATTTATTTTTTATTTTTTATTTTCTCTAATACATGATATTTTATTTTGAAAATATTTACAAAATTTCATCAATAAGTGTTTCATTTTATATCATATTGATTTTCATAGTTCTAAATTAGTTATTTAAATATTGTATATGCGGGTTTGACCTTGGACGAGCCTCTTGTTACACCATTGTAGTCAATAGTTAGGAATTTTATTTTAATTTTATAAACATGATTACTTGTAGGAATTTATGATGCATATGGGTGGTGAATCTCTAAGTGTAATAAAAATTCAAATATTAAACAAAAAATTTACTGTATTTGTGAGAATAGTTAACTTATATAATAATACATATAAAAAAATTATAATTCACATTTTACATAATTTAAGAACTAATAATAGAAAATGTTATATATTTACTATACTTCTAGAAGATTATTAGAGTAATGTTTCCCCATATCCCATATTCATGATCTTTCTATACAACGCGAACTATGTTTTTACTATAGCTTTCAAAATTCGAGGATAATCTGGACCTTTCTGTATGAATATCACATAATTCATTAATACTATCAATATTTTAAACAATAAAATAATTGTTTACTTGTAAAATGATAAAACACCAGAAATTTAATGGTTCAACTACATAGATTTTTTTCATGTTTTTCTATAATAAAAGTGGTAATTATATATTATAATATATTTATATCTTCAAAATTAAATATTAATTCATTGTGATTAATACTATTATTACCATAAACCCATTCACACTTGAACAAAGGGACATGATGTTTCATATAATCAATATCTTATATGTATGTTATAAATTCAATGTGTGAAATTGATGTAGTGATTTTGATTTTTTCAATTATACTTATAAAATAAATTATTTTTGAAAAATCCATTACTCAAGTATTTTAGACTGATTTTTTTAGTTTTTAGTTTTTATGAAATTTATGACCATTAATTTCATACCCGGATCATGTTATTAAATAAAAATATTGGTTACCCTAAAACTATTTGCACATTTTTCAACTATTTAATCACTAGTCACATTACTATTAAACCATGAAAAAATATTTCTTTTGACCATATATTTACCATATTTCTTTATTCATTAAATGTAATTGTTTTCATGAATTTATATGATAAATTATATATTATTGAATATCATTTGTGTTATTATAGATGTATAATTTTTATTACATTATTTTTTTCACATATCAGTGACTTATTTTATTCTATAGACCATTTCCCCCAATAACAATTCCCTCATGGATGGATGGTGGTAGATCAATATGCTCTACTTTAGACAAGTGTTCCATACAAGGATCTAAAAGCTCCTTAGAAATTTACTTTTAAATAATGTACCTCGTAGTCATTGTAAATTCTAAACACACCCCACCACTGTATTCATATACCATTCCAAATGACATGTCCAATATAAATTTATGGGTCAAAATAACATTATTTTTCACACTAAGAGAACTGTTTAATGTACTATGATATTAAAAAATATGATGGAAAGTAAATTCCTATTTTATAAAGTATACCGAACGCCTCTTTCAATAAAATTTACAATTAATTTTAATCTGTAGTTTTACCAAAAATAAAATTGATTAAGTACGACACCTTAACGATTATCATTCCAAAAAAGGCTACCAATATTTTATGTTGTCAAACCAAAAATAGTTTTTTCATCAAAACATGAAAAATATGAGATTTCCGGACTAGTCACTTCAAATATTGTAATGAAACAAAACTATTCATATATATAGATTAATCCTAAGGTACATAAACACCATGTTATAAATGAAAAAACTAATTTTATCACTCTTGAAAACCTATTGAAGCCAAGAGGAAAGTGTGTTCATTTTCATTTATGAGTAGAACCTAAATACTCATTTATTCCCATTGATAGAAAGACCAATCCTACACTCAATCCATCCTTTGGATTTCCTTCAAAATCAAATTAACCCTATGGTAATTAAACACCATGATAAAAATTAAAGGAAACTTATTTTATCACTCATGGAAACCTATTAAATATAAGTGGCTTGTGTGTACATTTTACTTTAGGAGTAGAACCTAAATCCTTATGTATTACCATTGGTAGAAAGAATAATCATACACTCAATACATTCTTTGGATATCCTTCAATATCAAAAAATATTCTTATAAAACTATCACAAATATAATACCCAAAAAGTATCACATACATCTTATTTTTTACTTCCATATATCTTCAATAATGAAGCACATAAAATATTGATATTTTCTTGTATATATTTCTATAGTTGATAGATCTTCATCGCTTCGAAAATGTGTCATTTTTCCCACCTCTCAATACATTGATAGATTAAATAAGTAATTGAAGTAATATAAAATAATATCAATTGATTAAATTATTTTTTAAATATATGATAAGAGTGATCTATAAGTTGGATTTATAAGGTTCAGTTAACACTTAATCAATCAAAGGAAATCAATTGAAAACCTTAAATTCCCAAATAAATCATGCATAAAATGGAAACTATGAATAAATAAAATGAATATGTTTTATTTTTCTTTCAGGTGATATTTATAATATCATTATTCATATGTTTGACAAAGGTCACTTATTTTCCTCTATCGAACATCCTCCTTTGTGTTGCATCCATGGGATGATATGAATCACTCAATGATCTGACCTAACTCTTCTCTCTTTAATGATATTCAGATATCTCATAATGTAAAAGATGGATGAGGAAAATTAAAATATAGAGAATAAAAAGGCATCTTGGAAATCTCATATGAACACTATCTTATGGTTATTTCCAAATTTTATATTCCCTGAGAATACTCCAAAAATTTTCATGCATTTACTCGTACATTACATGAAAATTCCATAATTTACAACTCTTTTTAAACCGCAACCAATTCACATCCCCAACATTTCATCTTAAGATATATTTAGATTAATGAATACTTATGTGAAATATGGACTCAATGTTAATTTTTTTTCTCAACTCCCATTATCAATCATATATGTTAATATGAATCATATAATATGATACACTGCATTATAATATATGTCAATAATACACTTATATTTAGTTATAGTAGTTTCATGGTATCATAAAACATTTTTTATGATGTATTCAAAAAAAGGTATATAATATTCCTTAAAAAATGAATATCATATATTATAATATACTATATATCAAACACTATGATATAAATATTTAGGCGATATGCCCATATATCTATCACTTCTACTAATGTTGAATGTACTTAGTTCCATTTTATATTATATTTCATCGAATACAATAACTTATAAAAACATGTCCAAAATTCCTTATAAAAATCTTCCAAAACGCTTTTAGAACTCTATCATAAATTTCACCTGGTATAACATAATATGAAATATCTTGGGAATGTCAATCCAATAAAAATTGTGGATAAACTATAAAATACTTTTAAAGTACACTTTTAAAGTATATTTATTAGTTGAAATCGAGTCCCCATTAGGAAAACAAAAAAGTGCTACCGAATGAGAATCCACATCATTTAAAACAGATATATATTTAGGAATTAATAAATATAAGAAAATATTGGCCTCAATGAAATTAACATCACTACATAAGATATAATGGGATTTGACATCATCTCTACAAAAAATGGATCTTTATACTTGTGTCTACTAATTGTATGATATACACACATGGATAATCATATAACTCATTTTTCCAATACGTAAAGTAACCAGAAGACATAAATTATGTAAATTCAAAATATAAACACATTCGCCCTCAATCCTACAAGTATATAATGAGAAACCCAATAAATAAATCACATGTAATTCACTATTATGGATGAGCACATCACATATCACTAATATAATAGAAAATAATGTCAGAAATATTATTTAAGTATGATTATACACTTCATCGGTGCATATTAATCAGGGTCCTAGATTTCATTATCATTATGTGAGAGGATAAACCCACATTTGTCAAGCTTTAACCAATTATATGATCAACAATATACCCAACCACCCACTGGTTTTCTAAAACTCATGGATTGTATAATAAAGGTGACAAAAAATGATGATTCTCATTCTAGGTATCTCACCAAACTCATGCATAGTTATTATGCATGAAACCAAGAAACATAGTATACAAATGATATAATTTATGACATTATATGTTTTATAATTCAAGGGTCATACAATACACAAATCTTATTTTTTTACTCATGAGAATATTTCATACCACAGTATGAAATCCCACTCCTAATAACCATAAAATTTCTTTATAACCTATAATAATCAATTATGTACATTAGTTTGGGATAATTCAAAATCAAAATTTTATAAGTGAATTATCATTTCACTTTGTGATTATATACAACAAAAATAAGAAAATAATAAAATGGTGACGGGCTCTTTATAACATGATATATTTATTATTCTTAAACACTTTTAATAAATCAAAAAAATAGTATATAATATCCTATACCATCATACCAGATATGATAAACATCCAGACCAGACTTCTATTTTTTGATGTTTTATTATTTTTTTATTTTTCCCATTTTTGTATACTATTCTATCCCATTCTCTATGTCAAGATATGAAAAATACATCCCACTAAAATTCTTATTGAGTAAAATTTATAAATAAATGAATTTGGAAAAATATTGAGGCATATAAATCATATTCCTAATGTTAAAATCTTTTAAAATTGTATTGAAACTAATTTAATTTAAAAAATTCATTTTTATTATGTAAATAACTTTTTCTCAACATGGAAATATTCTTAGTTCACCATAATATTCATTGTTGGAATCCTTTCCATTACAATTTTTAATTTAGATATTTTACATAAAGTTTTGTTAACTTGACCTACCCATTTTAAGATATAAAATTATATTTATCTCTACTGGAATAATATTTTATTTTATAAAATTTAAACATATATAAGTTTAAACATACCCCCACCAGCTTCATAGTCAATATATTATCTTCATAACATCATACTATGATACAAAATAAATTCTCTATTTGTAAAAATCCTTATTTAATTTAGAGAGGATATTTAATAGATAAATTATTGTATCCATATCATATATTTTATTCTATGTGTTTTGAGCATTATTCTAATGAGAATACTTTATTTTTCAAAATTTTCCACTGATGGGTGGTGGTATAAGAATACCACATATTTTAAAAAGCATCCTAGTAAACTACATTATCTATAATGAAACATTTTTATCCTTATAATCCTTAGAGTCATGTTATATAATTTGAGGAATCATAAACCATGTGTATCAAAATCATCAACTCATATTATTCAAAACAAATATTTGTTAAAAAACATATTTTATCCCATAAAATAAATTAGATTACTATAAATATACATTACAAAGACCTATCAAATCATGGTATATTTCTTTACATTCAATTATTTTATATAGAAAATATTTTCTCTACCACTTTAAAGAAATAAAAAATCACCACCAATTTATTCTTCAATTTTTAGATCTTATATAATTAAAACACTTAAAAAATAAACATTTATTATCATATACCAATAAAAATAAATGAATTAATTCAGTAACACTAGTACCAGACATGAAAAACTCAGAGAGGTTTTATACTTCTTAAATTATCCTAGTAAATTCCATCATATATAAACAATTCTATTCATTTTGGATATTTCCTTTAGGTTTCAATGACCAAGGATGAGTATTGGACAATATAATATATTTCTTATTAATTAAACCTTTACTATTTTTTATTATCAACATAGAAAAAAAACTTGAACATCACCTTCACAGTTTAAATTTCCAAAATAATTTGAGAAAATAGATTAATGTTTTATTGAACTCATTCATATTGTTATAAACTTTCCAATGATGGTTCCAAAATAAATTCCATAACTGGAACAAGCCTCAGTGAAAACTTCAAGTCTTTCAATTTCATTAACATATCCAATAATATTTAATATATGAGAGAAGACTATAGTTTATTTGTTCATAACACATATATTGTCTTTGAAACCATAGGTAAATACATTTATGCTTCCTTTAATAATATAGATTTAATTATTAAACTACATGAACATATGGTTACTCAGGAAGGTATCATTTTAACACATATAATTTTATATTTAGCATAAGAACTATTATTATGTTTTATATGTATATAAGAAGATGAAAATAATATGATTCTCCTTTGTAGGACCCCTGGACACCCTGATAGGGGAGGGGTGAATCAGGGTTTCAACTTTTTTCTTTCAAAGTGATGGATATTGTTACCATGTTTGTAAGAACTCATTAAACCTGTATGATGGATAAGAACTCTAATCAAACAATTACATGCATAGAGACGAAATAACAGTTTTACTTTGTTCACCACTAAGGGAAATGTCAAAGGACTATACACACACAATGTGTCAGTTATACCAAATTCAATTAATATTCACTAGATGTGGAATACATATGTTCGATCATAGTCATTATGTTCTAGGCTCACTACCTTTTCATGATTTCAAAAATATATTACTACTACCCTTAGAACACTTCTGTTGACTCCCCCTAGCTCAATGCTCTGAGTGAAGTGAAACACATTTTATCAACATGAAGTTCACTTCATTGATTAGGCATTAAAGACATTATCCCTTACATAGCATGGGACTCTATTTGTACTATTGTCCTAATTTTATGCACACTAAAATCCCTATCCACTTAAACCTGTTCTTCAAAAACTAACTTTCATAATGCTACTTCACCGATTTCCTTTGCGAATCTCAATCCTTCGTAGAGATCAGTCCTTCACAGAGCTCACTCTTTCACAATGCTCACCACTTCACAAAGAACAAAAAATTAAAAATATCCTTCACCACTGTGGAACAAAAATCCTTTGCGAAGCTCCCTTGCTATTAATTAACAACCTACCTTCACAAAGAACACAAACTTCATGGAAAAACCTTCATTCATGAAGCGCACTGAGCCAATGTGGAACATCCCATATTCATGAAGCACTAAATTACTTAGAATCATTGAATGTAGTCAAGACTAAAATAGTATTTTCTCAAATCTCAAGCTTGTATATTCAAATGGTTTGGAAAATAACTCCTTACTTCACAAAATCAGAGAGATTCTAGATTTTCTATGAAAATTTTCTATCAAATGAAGAGGTTTAGACTCTTATTTATAGGCTTGGCCGATCGCAAAGCTCTACTACCTCCAGTGCATTTTTTGGATCATACAAAAATATCTTCAAAGTTCTTCTCCCTTCGCAAACCACCACTTAAATTTGATGTTGTCACAATGTTATCCGTCAAACCCATCGTTCCACCATAATTCTCAACCTCTCGTAACCATAGATATCACCACCATTAATCATGATGCTCATCTTAAGCACATATCACACTGTCAGAATTCTTTAATCCTTTGAGAAATACAATTCATGAATCCCATATTACTAAAACTCATGCATTTTCCATATTTTTATAAGGCCTTTAAGAAGAACCACTTTTCCCAATGCTTTCTATTCTCCAAATTTTATACCCCAAAAATTTGGAAAACATTGGGAAACAATTCCTCCTTCAATACTACTTATGGATTGAACTATATGATACCTTTACTTGTAATCTCATTGATCATATAAGAGAGTATTGAAAACTAACACAAACCAAACACCATTTCTAGCAATGGAAATCCCTGGTTCTAACATCCTTTTCAAGTATTGAACTCAATGATATGTTTTATGGTGATGATTCCATTAACATGAATCATCATATTTTATCAGTGAGTATCATATTTTACTTTCATATAATGGAGATTTATATTAAATGATCTTCCACTAAAATGATGGCTTATTTTAAATTCATTATATCCATTAGTAGTGCATGATTTCTATTTAATCATGAATTAAAAAAAATAATAATGAAAATAAGTAATTAATATATCTGGTATAAAATTATGTCAGTCATATCACATATGGATCTTAGAGAATATTG
Source organism: Viscum album (assembly GCA_963277665.1). Classification (NCBI taxonomy): domain Eukaryota; kingdom Viridiplantae; phylum Streptophyta; class Magnoliopsida; order Santalales; family Viscaceae; genus Viscum; species Viscum album. Next base: position 1,624,200,464 of record OY728146.1, on the reverse strand, counting down.
TGGAAACTCATTTCCTAATCGACCATATGAATTATCTCAACTAAATTCCTCTGGTCTTTCAATTGTTATTATTTCCAAGATTAGTGTAACAAAAATAAAAATCCATGAAGGAGACACGAAATGGTTAGGGTCACATAATAACTTTATTTCATTACACAAGATAATATATTGTAGCACAACATTGGTATTACCTACATATTTTGATGATTAAGGTCAAGAAAATGTCTCATGGAATGGAATTTTACACCTAGTTGTTTAAGAGGATTTAATCTCCCAATATTATCTTATGCAATTCCATTTATGTATGTATGCATCTAATTATATTGTTCGAAATCCTATTTCCAGAAACAAATCAATATATTCAAAAATATTTATGTGTAACCCTTTAGATAACTCATATATTGTGTTACTAACCCAATTTAAAAATACAACTATATTCACACATATCTAAACAAATATTATGAATAAGGTATATGAATCCCTTTCTTGTAAATATTTCTAGTTATATGAAATCAAAAATCCCAATAAGATAAAACTTGGAGAAATAGATAACCGAATCCCACTTTTCTGGGAAAGGCATAAGTGTCATAGCCATTGACTAGTTTGGCCGAAAGTCCTTCTACCAAAGGATAATTTACTCTATAGTGATTTTAATTTCGTCATAATTATATCACTAAATATATATAAATTATGATTTGCCTATAAATTTAAGCTCATAACCCAATACATTACAAAATAAATTTACAAGAAAGCTAAATCAATTATCAAACGAAGGAAGTAACTCCTTAATTTCATGCATGTAAATTTATAGAATCAGTTTAAAATATTATTCCAAATCGTATTACAATTCATAATATAAAAAATTTATAACAAAAAAATATATAGGGAATAAACAAGATAATTGTACAATTCATAGATCATGAAATTATGAAAACTTTATAAATTTTCAATGAATTATTGACATTGTATAATTAAATAAATATAATATCTTTATATTATTTATAATATGAATTATTTCATATTATCATTTATGTGGAATTTAACATAAATATACGATTTTTGAAATATTCACATTTTATACACATGAACTATTCATATATATTATGTAAACGTTCAATATATCACATATTTCTTATTATTTATACCCTAAGCATAAAAATTTGGAAAACTAATTTTGACATGGTTTCAATAATTGTATCACAACAAGTCATTTAAATTTGAACAATTAAAATTTAATAATCACGAAAAATCATTAATATTAAATATAAAATCCTTTAAATTTTGGAATTATTTTGTAATTTATAAATACTTTATAAATTACTCTTATGATTTATATATAAATATTTTATATCCAAATTATATGTCATGTTATATAACGTGAAAAATTATTTAAAAAATAAAAACTAATACTATGGAATATTTATTTAGTAAATGTTTCAAAAAAAATTAATTAATTAATTATGAGCATTTTTAAGTAATTAATTTACAAACATTTAATAATTGAAATAAATATCCAAATATACATATTTTTATAAATTATAAATAATTTAAATCAATTCGTTATTTAAATTATTAATTATTTCAGTTATACATCATATTTAACGATTTAATAAAGTTAGAATAGGTGATGGATTTTCCATAGTGCATTAAGCTCCCACCAGTTCTTTCAATCATATTTTACAATTGATAATTTGGTTACTGATAGGCTATGTTGAATTTGTTAATGTGACATTTTCTCAATATATGTGGTGGCCCATGTAATATAAACATAACCCCTCTTATCAACCATAACCTATGATATGTGGACTATGTAATAATTAAACCTTTTCTATTGGGATATCATTTATTATGATATCGAGTATATTGTATATACAATGTGTTTCCCAGTTTTGTATACGTGAATAAATAATATCACTAGCTATGGAATCTCATATAATATGCTATGATATATATAAAATTGAAGAACATGGATTTCATCAATGGTTAGGATGTCACAAATCAAATATCGAGAACCAATCATAGATAGCAATATCAAATATCCTAACACTAGGAACAATTATAATTATATGAATCTTCACATAATAAAAATTTTGATATCAATAACCTATTTTATTTGATTTAAAAATTATTTTAGGAATCATGAATCATGGTGAAGCACTAATACCACTGATGGGTTTCTATGGCTTTATTAACACATAATGAATTCAGCAAATTAAATTAAAAACCAAAAATTCCTATGATCAACAATGCATGAAAAAAAAACCAAATATAAATTAAATGAAGAACCCATATCTTTCGTCAAATAGATTATTTCACTATATTTACCCAAATACTTTATAGTGATCACTAAGTGATATATATTAGACTCCATACTTTATGATGTATCCATGTGATGTAATGAGTCACTCAACGCTCCATTGGGACTATCTTCACTTCATTGTATCACATAATAAAAAGGATGGGGAAGGAAGAGAAAAATAAGAAGTTTTAGAAATATTGGAAAGGAACTATCTCATTTCTAAATTCTCATTTTATAGCCCCCGAGGATACTCGTTGAGTAAACATGCATTATCATATATTATGAGTAAATTCCTTTAGATAGAACTCACTATAACACTCAAAAAATTTCTTCCCCCAATATCTCATCTTATAAATTCTTTGGATTAATTGTAGCTTATATATAAGATAACCCAAATATTAAAAAAACACTCAACTACTATTATAAATCATATATATTAAAATTAATCTTTCAAAATGATACAAAACATTACAATATATGAAAATTATATGTGATGATTGTACACAGTTTAATGATATCCTATAACATGATCTATAATATACCCAAAATAGGGCATGCGATATTCCTTAAACAATAATATATCACAAATTATGATATATTATATATCATACTCTATGATATAGGTATTTAAGGAATACATCCATCACTATATATATAAAACTTTTAAGACCCATATACAGTATTTACCTCCCATCTTATAGTCACTAATATGATGTTCCAACTACAATAATTTCTATTGGTTTATATTAAATAACATTATATTGAAAAAAATTACTATATACATGGAAATCAAATATAGTGAAAATTATCATGGCATGAAATTTCCTAAGTTTCTTTTTATAAGAATCAAAATCTTTAAAACATTTCACAATAACTATTTCCAATCATTGACTTATGAGATAAGAAAACATCAATTCCATTTATAGGATAATTTTGATAAAAAATTACTAATTTCAATATAACAAATTTCAATTTTATACAAATTTATGGGTTTAATTATTAAATTAAAAATATAATATGTTATTGATAACGTTTTTACCAAGAAACCAATACATACACATTCCATCTATGTATAGTCAATTTCTATGATTTTGAACTTCATTTCAAATTATATGAAATATTGATTAATTTTTCTCCTTCATGGGAAATTTATTGGATGATCTATTTTTCAATCACATTTTCACTCTTCTACTTGTTTTATTAACCATTTTTCATCATTTGAATGTATAAACAAATACATCAAATGGGGAATTATAGAAAGCTTCCAAATTTCCTTTGAAGGTTTTTTGGTACTCTTTTCATAGTAGGTGAATCAACATGTGATATTAATATCAACTTATACCATGATTTCCCATGTTTATAACACTAGTAATCCTTTATAATGTCTTCAATATGACACACAATCATTAAGGTATGAGTGGTAAATTAAAACAGTATGAGCAATTTTACCTATTTTATTCTATACATTATGCTAAAAAATGGTTGGGTTAGGAATTTTTAAGGTTCTAGATGTTTTTATGCGTTTTGGACATGTTTTTTATGATCCATGATTAGGAGAAACCATGACGATTACCTAGGTAACTCTGAGAGAGCTGATGAGGTCTTCTAGGGAGGAACATAATTGGTTCTTTCTTAGGACAAACCATTTAAAAACTATGTGACTTAAATTTCTTGGGTATATATCCAATACGCATAATTATCACATTTTTTTCCAAACCATGTGGTCTAACTATGCTATGTGATTAATTAAATGAAAAAAAATTATTGATGTCTGGAAAATCCATCTAAAATCATCATTATCCTTCCTAAAACCTAGAATCCTAATTTCTTGTACATCCTAAGAGATTTTTAAGGAATTATACCTCTGAATGGTTTATTTCAATGGTTAATAGATCATTGTATCTTGGAAATTTATTTTAAGAATCTAGTCATTATTCCCTTTCTATGATGGTCTCATTTAATATAAAAAGTAACCTTAGGCCAGGCCTTTCTTTTCTAGTTATATTGGTTAGATCATGTCTTGATAAATTTTCTTTGGGAGTCATTGATCTTCCAATATTGGCTTATCTATACTCAACTTAAATAGCACTTTTGATTACCATAACAAGTATATTGTATGTTATACATGATGTTCCATTACCATTATAGCCTAAATATTTTTTCCTCCACTGTTTAAATGATAATATCCATAGAATATTTTTCATATTAAAGAGTTATAGAAAATCACATGATTGAATAAGAATCATTGGATACTATGAAATTAATATTAAAAAATGTCCTACAGTCTAGATATGTCATATTGGGACCAATTTGGATCAATATTGTTTTAGGATGAAGAAAGAAGTTTCTGGTGAGTGTTTTGTATTTTTTCATCAATACAAAAAGATAAATTCAGTTGGTACATTTTTGTGGTCTGCAAAAATGAGAATCATAATAAGAATATTTGACACAATATTTATAAGAATGTTCATTTGTTTTGGTTTTTTTATCTGGAGATGTTTTTTGGATGATGTTGTTTTTTAGACTCACTATGTGTTTGGAAAGTACGTTTCAATTGGTACGATGAAATGTATCAAAGTTTGGATATCTCGATAATAAATCTCATGATATTTTAAGGATATTTAAGAATTTAATATCATATATTTTTAGAATATTATGATCCATCTATTATAATATAAATGGAGAAAATATGGTTGAGTCATTCTTATTAGTGCCAATTAGATTGAGTTTTAGACAGAACGATAGAAGAATTTAGATGAATGGGAAGTCATTGGAATTTAAAGTGTATGTCAGATGATACTATGTCAGTCCTAATGTTCTCAATGTCATGAGAAAGTCATGATAATCAAAAAGTTTCTTGAATTAGTGGGTATAATGTCTTCTAGTCCCAGTTCATCAGTATGAGTGATACCAGACACAGAAATTTCATGAATTCTAGGAAGTTTGAAGTTTATAAAGTTGAAGTGAAGCACTATTATCACCGATCCAGAAAGAAATATTATTCCACCGGTCCATTGGAGAAATTATGACACTGATCTATCAAATTCAATTGATTGTATCTATATGGAATTAGAGTCAAAACCATTTATTTTAAATATTGTGACCATTGAATCATCTAAGATTAGATACTAATCAATGGGATTAAGATCAACGATGTAGTCAAAAAATTTCATAAAAAAAATATTCTTTTTCTTTAATTGAAACACGAGTCATTGCATAAGTCTTGAAACCAATTCATCAGAAAGAAATAGAGACCAATCCATCAGATGCATGTAGACACCTATAAGTAATCAGATTCTAGAATTCATTAGATGCAATATCATCAGTCTAAGGATTTGAAGAAAATGAGAAGTGCTTTGAAGAGTTTTTCTAAATTGTTTTCAAGAAGTTGGTCAATGATTTAGATGTTACAAAATGTTTTTTTCATTACAGTTTAAAAAATCCATAGTGTTACAGATTATCAGAGTGATAATTCTTTCATTATTAAAATGGATTAAACGTTTTATGTCTTCAAGCGGGTCAATAAAATTGGAGTGATCATATTTATTTATCATAATGAAGAAAATTGGAATGAAAATTGGTATCACTGTAATGAATTTTCATGAAGTTAAAAGCAGGATGAATTTGTGAGACGGTTTGAAAAGTTTTGAGAAGAGTCATTAATAGTTAATAAGTGTTGAAAGAGTAAAATATGGATTAAAAATGAAATTAAAATATGGGTTTATAGAAATTTGGTGGATCTGGAAAACAATTTCTGATTTTCACTCATTCCTCTCCTGGTACACCTATAAATTGAAGGGATTAAATTGTAAATTATGAATTATGTATTGCTCATGTGTGGAGATAGAGAGGAAAAGCATTGATGTATAGGTAATAATTTTCTTATTAGTGTTTTCCTAAGTAAATTTTCTAGACATTAGAAGAAGAATAAATATTTACCAGATCAGACAGACCCATTAGATGTATGTTTTGAGAAAATTTTGATGTGTTTCCAAAAACATTCCAGTATATTATTTCTTATCTATTTTCTAGACTGAATAATCAAACAACGAAATCTATCTGATCCATTGGACTAAGTTTTCATAAAAAATTATAGAAAGGTTTCTTCTTCCTATTGAAAAGTAGGAAGGTGAACAATTTTGTTTTGAAGAATTAAAAAAGTTGATGTTGATAGGATAACATAATAACATTTTGAAAACCAACTTGCGAAATAATAAATACTTGTAACAAAAACATAATTTACATAGTATTTTGCTAGAAGACGAATATGTGCTATTGTACTTATCTTAGTGATAGACTAGTTTGATGGTATATCCTACCTGTTGTATCTACAGAAAAGGGTTTTTTAGTGGATTGTGTGGTATTGGGTTATTTCCAAACCATTCCAAGGATGTAGCTAATATTTTTGAGTGTTGAACCTTGTTAATAATTGTGTTCTTGTTTATATGTGAATGTTTTGTTTTCAGAAAAGTGATACATTTTTAATGGGAGGAAAATATTGTTTTATATGATTGAAAAAATAAAATAAAAATATATCACTAATTAACCCTTCCCCTTATCAGTGATATATGAATCATGTTTTCAAATTTATAAGTGTCGTCATAACAATGTTTTCTATTAGATACTATTTTCAAAAGTTTTTAACAATTAGTTATTATGTAGAATATAAATTGGGGGAAAAGATAGGGGATTCTTGTATTTTATAGAATGAATTATCATATCCATAATTATAGAATTTTTTCATATATTATGCCCCTTGGGTATGATGTTTTTGAAGAATCTATAGATGGATTTAATCCTTATGATGAAAATTTTTCACTAAAATTTGAGGAAAAGTAGAATATAGAGAAAGATGGAATAACTAAGAATTATTTACACTAATCACTTTCTTAAAGCGAGTTTTTAATAGTGTAGTGAGTTTCCACTATCAATATTATATAGGAAACTTTTAAGAACATTAATTAAGGAAATGAAAATTTGAAGAAGGAAAATTTATAAATCTAAATTCTGAAGTATGAATATATACAAATGGGTGAGTTTTACTCTATTGGTGACTTATTTACAAGGCTGAATGATATTTTTAGAGACAATATATGTCTTAGTTAAATTTTGTAATACTCAACTATTTTTGAACTGATCATGAGAAATCTTACTTATAAGTTTGATGTTAATTTTTTATATTTAGAAGATAGAGATCCTATAACTCTATCTCTCAATGACCTCTAGAGTACTCCAATTACTTATTTAATGATAAAAAAGAAAGTTATAAATGGAAAAATAACATTTATCAAGAAATTTCCATCAAGGTCTCCATGAAACGGATGTCTAAGAATGTTATTGAAGATCAGGAAGCTGGTGACTCTGAATCCTAAAATTAATTATGTAACAATCTAGATGAATTTTTATCCTCATTTTCTAAAATTGTGAAAATTGTTATAGGATGATATAAAAGGAAACTTCCCTTGAAATGTTTTAAATGTATAGATTTTGGACACTTTTCTACTAATATCCTCATATGGAATGAAAAAAAGATAGTGATAAAGATAAAAAAAGGACAAGAAGATCTCGGAAGGAATATAGTGAAAATTATAAATCCTTTTCATGGGGAATATATGAAAAGTTCCCCTAATTCAAGAGAAGAATATTTATATTCAATGATGATTAATATAAAGATAGTGATGTCTGAGAATAAGAACCTACTAAAAATTATATAGAAAATACTATCATTATAATATTTAATGATGATGTTTTTGGAAGTAGTAGTTCTAAATAAGAAGAGTTAGAGTTAGAACTTCATCTAAGGAGAGAACTTAAAAAATGTAGTAGAAAAATTTTAATGCTTGAAAGTGAGATAAATATTTTGAAGAAAAAAAGTCCTACATAAAACAATCAAGAATGAATTTATAAATAGATATCAAATTTACAGGTATATATTGTTTTTATTATCAATTATCTTGTAAATAAAAATAATTGGAATGAACGTTTTTAAATAAAGTTTAAGGAATGGGAAGAAGAGTTATAACTTGTTCGAAAAAAATATTCTAAAGATGGGTAGGGATTTACAAGTTTCAATAATTCTATATTATCTTTTCGTGATAGTTTTGGAAAGTTTCAATATGAAAAAGAATAAAAAAATTTATTCAATGGTTAGAAATAAATTTCTAAATTTTCTAAAGAAGAAGAAGGTAGATAATATTATGTATATTCCTATGACCAAAAATGAAATAAGTTTATAGGTTTCTAAAAATATAGAGTCTGAAAAAAAAACTTTAACCACCTTTGATTCTGGTATTTTTATAAGGACATATAGATTAAAGAAGAATATTCCAGGTCATAACAAAATTTTTGGGGAACAATAATTTTCTGATGTGAAAGATAAGAATGTTTATGAGAGACATGATTATAATTCAAAATGTAAATAGGTTCTAAAAGAATTTATATTTTCATGGATACTATTAGTATTGTGGTGGATATGGTCATAAAATAAACATGTGTAGGTTCGATCAATAATTATCTAAATTTTCTATGAGTTATAGAAGGAAAAGATCAAAGGGGAGTAAATCCTCTCAAAGAAATAATTCTGATAATGATGTATAGAAAGTTGAAAATAGGTTCTAACCTTTGTAAACTATTTTGGAAATATGTTTAAAAATAGAAATTTTATAAGAGGATGTATTTTTTATTACCAGTGAATCAATATGGTTATAATAATTCTTAGAATCTGGATGTGAAGAAATATAAAGGGAAATAAAAAATATCTTATTTTTTAATTTTATTTAAAGATACAAATAGAGAAAGACATTATATTTTTGATATTATTTATTCTTCTCATATGATAAGATACTTGAAATTGTTTAAGATTTTGAAATTATTCAAAGTTGGAAGAGTAATGGTTGGGAATGTTGAATCCCATGTAATCAAATTTGTTGGATCCACTGTTATTAGGGATGAAAAGTTAAAATCCCAGAATGATTCATTTTTGAATGTATTAAAGTGAAAAATGATAAGTGTTTCCCAACATTTTGATTAAATAAATAGTGTTTTTTATAGATAAGATGGGTTCTATGATAAAATAGAGGAATATTGATTTTTTACCAAAGGATAACACACAAGAGGGAATTTTTTTCAGGATGGTGAAGTTTAGAGCTCATGTTACTTATGTATGATGAAATAAAATCAGTTGTGGCATAGAAGGTCAGTGCATATGTGTTAAAGAAACATGAATAATTAATAAAAGGGTGACAATGTTTTGGGTATTCTTGATATCTAAAGAATAATAGAATAGTGTTTCACAGTTTTTTAGAAAGGGATGATTACAAACTCGATGCATATGAAAGTTAATATTCATTAAAATTAACCCCTAGAACCTATGCATTTAGATATTTCTGGGATAATTAGAAAAAAATGAATATTTATAGATAATTACTTTAGGAATTTCATTAATTATTTTTCTCACATTACTTTTCTTATGTATTTGGAACATTAATCAAGAGAACTAAATATGTTTAAGAGCATTAGGAGAAGAGATAGGACGGAAAGTTGGTATTCTATGAAGAAGTTGAGAACTAAGAATGGTGGTGAGTACTGGAATGAAGAGTTCAAAATTTATCTTGAAAATAATGGAATTCATCATGAGTTCATTACACCATACACACCACACAAAAATGGTGTTTATGAAATGAGGAATAGAAGTATTGTTGAAATGGGATATAATATGTTACTTGAACATGACCATTCAAATTATTTTTTGAGGAAATATATGATAGCCACTATTTATATTAAAAATAAATTTTTTCTATAAAACAAGTTATGATATGACTCCTTATGAAGTGTTTTATGAAAAAACTCCATGTTTGAAATAGTTAAGAGTTTTCAATATTCCATGCATCATAAAGAACAAAGGTGGAAAATTTTAAAATATTGATCAGATAGATGAATATGGAATACTTATTGGCTATGATCCATATAAAAGAAGATACATATGTTTCAATAAAGATACAAGAGGATTATTTGATTCATTTGATGTAAAAGTTTTTGAATTAGGTGTGGAAGATGTGTCACAATAATGTGTAGAGGGGGAATTTGATGATTATTAAAGAATTGTTTTTTAAAAATCTGGGAAGGATTAAATTTTTTTTGACAACACACAGGTTGAAGAATTATAATCAGATATTAAAATTTATGAGTAATAATATCATACATATTATCTTAGGGATAGAAATCATGATGAAGATTCAAACAAAATTGGTGATCAACATCAAAAGGTTCAATTAATACGAACATTAAAAGTCATTACATATCCTTATTTTTATTCCAAATTTGAGAAACATATTTTAATAAATATTTTGAACATCTAGAATGGATTCAGGTTATGAATGAATAGTTTCATCAAATTGAGAAAAATGTTATTTGGGATCTCATACCTATATCAAATTACAAAAAGGATTTGTTACAAAGTGGGTGTTCTAAAACAAGTAGAATAAAGATAGTGATGTGACATGAAATAAATAATGGTTAGTGTGAAATTCTAACTCATAGACTGGAGGAATTGATTTTGATGACACTTTTTCTTTAGTGGAATGGTTAGAAAATGTTAGAATCTTTTTTTCAATTGCTTCACAATGAAGTTATTGAATTTTTCATATTGATATAAAGTCAGAATTATCAAATGTAGAAATTGATGAAGAAGTGTATGCTGGGAGACCAAGTGGGGTTTTATTGTAATTAATGAAAGTTATGTGTGTACATCGAAGATATCCTTGCATGGGATAAAACAAGATTCAAGGGAATGATATTAAAAATTGGATACTTGTATAATGAAGTTGAACTTCAAGAATAGAATATTTGATAGAAATTAGTATATCAAAGAAGGTCAAGATATTTCCATTATTTTATTTTTTTAGGTTGATGAAATTATAATTTCTGGAAATGAAGAAATAACATGTGAAATGTTTTCTAAAGAAATGAAAATGTTTTATAAGATGTCCATTCTTAGTGAAATGGAATAGTTTATTTGGTTAAAAATCTCACAAAAGAAGAAACATATAATTATTATTAACAATATTATGATAGGGACCATCTTAATAATTTTTCCATGGAATATTTGAAACCTATTTCCACACCAATTTCAGTGAGAACCATGTTGAATAAATATAGAGAAGGTAAATAAGTTGACTCTAAAGAGTTTTGAAATCCAATTAGAAGCTTGTTGTGTCTGAATTTTTCTAGAACATACATTGATTATATTATTACCTTATGAGTAAAGTTCCAAAGTTATCCAAATGAATGACATATATTGTATGAAAGAATAATTCATATAAATATCATGGGAACAAAAGATTTTGGAATCATGAATGATAGATAAAAAATTATTGATTTGTTTGGTTATACAAATGCAGTTTGGGAAGGAAGTATAGATGATAGAAGATCCATATATAGTGATTATTTATTTATATGGAAAATTTGTTTAAATTTTCAAAATAAGAAAAAGTTTTTTGTTACTCTTAGTATGGATGATGATGTGTATGTTTCGGCCACTCAAGATTTTATACAACTTATATTGTTGAAAAATTGGTTAGAAGACTTAGTTTTTAATGTAAATTAAGATATTCTCTTGGGTTGTCACAATCAGAGTGCTTTAAACCTTAAAATAAACACAATACAAAATTATCATTCAAAAAAAATTTATATAAATTATTATTTCATAAAATAACATGTGTATAAGATTTAATTAAATATGGAATATGTTTCTATATTGGAAAAATTTGTAATATTTTTTTACAAAACTGTTACCAAAGGAAGAATTTTTAAATTTGATGTTAGACATGGACATCCATACACTTTATCTCTAAGGTTGAGGTATGTGTATTTTGCCATTATCTAGTCTTGTCTTTGGATAGTGTTGTCTTGGGGAGAAATATTTCATAATTATATCAATTCATATGTGATAAACCTTTTATGGAAGAATTTATTTTTTTGGAGTTGTGGGTAAGCTGTAAACTTAGCAAGTTAGTGTGTGGAATTTTCTAATAGTTTGTTGAGATGGTTGTAGGAAACTTGTTGGTATTACAGGAAAGAAGATGCTATTTTTAAAGAGTTAGAAAGCCTAAAATATTTTTTTAGATGGTTGTAAGATGATTTTTTTTCATACCAAAAAAGAGAAAATTTTGTGAAGAGATGAAAGGATTGAAAGCTTTTGACATTTTAAGAGAAATTATTATAAGTCACTAATTTTAGATATCATGGTTTTACTATTAATTATTCTTGTTTCCTAGAATGAGTTTGTTGATGTGAGATAATAATTGTTGTTAAGTGAACTTTTTCTTGAGATTATAATGTTTAGTGACTTATGAACCTGTTTGACAAAAAAATCCAAAGGGTCATCTTTTGGGGACCAAGTTGGTCAGAATTCATTTTTGGATTCTGAAATAAGTTTTAGAAAGTTTTTTATATTTATTTATTACCAATAAAATTGATTCAATTTATATGTTTTTGTTATCAGATGAAATGGAAATTACAATCATAATATTTGATGCAATATTGATAAGGTAATTCATTTGTTTGAGTTTTCTTTCCCGAACAAGTTTTTGGGATGTAGTAATTTTTTGACCTCCCCTTCTATCTGGAAAGTGTGTTTTAATTAGTTTGAGGAATAGTATCCATGTATGGATATCTCAATACTAAATATAATGATAATTATTTGGTTTTTATGTCTTTAATATCATATATTTGGTTATAAACTTGTGATCCAATTTTTTTGAGGGAAATACAGAAAATATGGAGAAGTCATTATCAGTGGTTCCAATCAGATCAAGTTTTGTATGGAATGATAAAATATGTGAGATTAATGGGAAGTCATATAAATTTCTAATGTAAGTTAGATTATTCTATTACAATCCTAATGTTATAAATGTTATGTGAAAGTCACGATACTTAAAAAAGTTTCTTCCATTAGTAGGAATGAAGTCTTTTAGTCTCATTTCATTAGCATGAGAGGTACAAAATATAGAAATTGTTTGCAAACTAATAAGTTTGATGTTTCTAATGCAGAAGTTATGCACTACTATCACCAATTCATCAAATATAGTTTTCCACCAATCCAGGAAAGTAATTTTAAAACTGATGCATGCATACACTGGTAAGTCATATGATTCTGGACTTTATAGGACACAATATCATCAGTATGAGGAACTGCTGAAAATGAGAAATAATTTTAAGCCTTTTTCCGAAGTCTTTTCAAGGTGTTGGTGAATGCTTCAGAAGTTTCAATCATGTTTATTGTAGAATAGTTTAAACATTCAAAATTGGTATGGAGATAAATATTGGAAAGATATTAATTTTTTAAATGGATTAAAATTTTTATACTTTTATGTGGTTCAAGAGAATTGGAGTGATCTTATGTTTTTATCATAATGAATAAAATAAAAATGAAAATTCGTATCAGACAAATTTTTTTTAAGGAAGTATGATGATTAATGTTGTTGTATGAAGGTCCAAAAAGTTTTTAGAATATTCAAAATAATTTTATAGGAGCTAAAAGAGACTAAAACATAGTCGAAATGAATTTAAAATTTAAGTTTATGGAAATTTGGTTGAGTAGGAAAACATTTTAGATTCCCTCCTATTCCTCTTGTAGAACATGTATAAATAGAAGTATCTACATTATAATTTATGATGATTTTATTATTCACATCGTGAGAGAGATTGAATGAACTAAAGTAGAGAGAAGAAATCTCCATAATATGTTTTCCTAATGAAATTTTTTGACTAGAAAACGAATAATAAAGAGTTATCAGATCAGACCTAGCCATCAGACACAGGTTTTTGGGGAATTATTGAAGTGGTGCAGTATTGTTTCTAATGTATTATTTATTATATTTTTTTATAATGAATAATCAGATATAATAATTGGATAAAGCCATCAGTCTATGTTTTCATAACAATTTATAGAAAGGTTGTTTCTACCTAGAACTAAGTAGGAAATTAAAGAATTTCATTTTGAAGAATTTAAAAGTGGATGTTTATAATGTATCATAGAAACATGTTTGAAAAAACTAGTTAAAGTTTCTAAACAAGTAAAACAACCTTTTCTTAAATCATTTTTGCTAGGAGAAGAACATCAACTATTGTATTGATCATAGTGATACACAAGTGTAAGGTTATGTCATACTTTTTTATCCACTAAAAAATATTGTTTTCTAGTGGACCGTGTGGTATTGGATTATATCCAAATGAAGCCAAGGAAATAGATACTCTTATTGGTAAGTGAACCTTATAAATAATTGTGTTCCTATGGATGTGTGAACGGATTTTTTCAAAAGAGTGAAATATCTTTAACTGGAGGTGAATTTTGTTATAAAATATTGATTAGATCACTGATTCATCCCTTCCCCCTATTAGTGATATATTGATCTTGGTTGGGCCTTCACACATCATTCTGACGAGACATAGGTAGTGTTTGACAATCCGGTGTTGGGTCCCATTAGCATTGAGACTTATTATCATGAAGCACAAACATGGTGATCTCTAGCAGGTGAGATCCTGAGGATATACCCACTAAAAGTAACACCACATGTTTTAGGTGTCATTATTCATTCCTATATGTGAACATTTGTGTTGGTCTCCTGAAATGATAGCATTATCGATGTGTCCCATTTGATTTCCTATATTGATGAATGGAAAACACCAAGACAATGAAGTCATGTAGAGGAACTTATTATTGGGTGTTTTTTGGAGGCATGACATTGGATGAGTGGTTAGTATAGAATTTTTCGCTTCTAATTTTAG
The DNA here is from genome assembly GCA_963277665.1 of Viscum album. Classification (NCBI taxonomy): domain Eukaryota; kingdom Viridiplantae; phylum Streptophyta; class Magnoliopsida; order Santalales; family Viscaceae; genus Viscum; species Viscum album. The sequence goes on along the minus strand of OY728146.1, from coordinate 1,624,185,379 downwards.
AAAGTTATATCTCGGTCCTAGTGGATTAATATGGTAGTAAATTCGTAAATCCTTGGAAAAGTTAGTCTAAGGTATATCTGTCCAGTTAGATCAACAAATAATAAATAAATGAAGGATGATGACATATGTGTGTGTATGATTTTATGAGATATCATGAGATAAAGAGATTATATTACAAAATGCATGTCCATAGGATTTTTTTTAATGTTCTAACTTTTCCTTATATCTTTAGGGGGCTTTATGGTTTTTTAGACCCCAATTTTTGTCTAAGAATACAATTCACTAATATCGAGATAAGCACCTAGATGGTCACACACAATATAACATTCAATATTCCACTATATTCCATTGAATAGGAATATTGGACATGGTGGACACCATCATAGGGTCCATATTTGTCCAAGTAATCGATCACCAATAAATCAATAAATTCGTTATTATTTTAGTAAAAAATAATTTTGTTGTGAATACATGTAAAAATATTAAATAAATGAATATTATTTTAATATTTAATTTTCATTTAATATTATTGAGAATTAAGATTCGAGTTAATGACTCAGGTTTTATCATGTAATATATATATATATAATATATTTTAAGTTGGTGAAAAAATATAAATAATATTTATGATGTAGTTAGTTATTCATTAATAATTATTTATTACTTATTTAGTGGATGTTAAATCAAAGGGGGTTAGGTAACTCATACTGGGTATTTAAGAATCCACTATATAAGGTAGAGGAGAATCTCATTCCAATGACTGGCCATTATAATGGAATGAGAACCTTTCTATCCTCTTGATTCATATAGATAGAAAATAGATGACTGATTGTTCAATCTAATAATGCATTTTCTGATCGAAGGGATGATATTGATGTGATCATCCATCAACTGAAGGATTCATCAATGTTCCATGATGGAACTCTTAATTCAATGAATTATCATCACAAATATTCTTTTACTATATGTAGAAAATTCAAAGGGGTTCAATTTTGTATTATTCGAGCAACAGTTATTGACAATGAGATGAAGCTGTGCGTGGTTAATTTTTGAACAACTTATTCATTTATTTTTATTTTTTTTATAATTATTAAATTCACATGATATCCTCAGACCTTTATCATTACTCGTATCATTTGAAGTAACAAGTTTTATCACTCCGATGATGAATTATTTTAAAATACTGGCCCATCGGCTTCCGCTTTGCGCCTGAGTAAAAAATGTTATTAGATGGATCACAATATTTTTTTGAGTCAAAATTTTTTCTATATTAAATTTAGTATAGAGTTTCAATTAGGTCCTAATGGAATAGACCGTGCATCGATCTGATTCTAGATGACCATGTTATGTCTCTATGAATATTTTAATACGGATTGAAAATGAGGTAGTTAACGTTTTGTGGATAATAAAATTAAATACACATGAATTGAAATATATATTAATTTTATCATATTATGGTGGTAGGATTTAAATCTGCTGACCCCCTTATTTTCTTTCTAGATGTAGTCAAAATCCAGTTTTCAGAAATAATACTCATTAGAAATAATTGATTCAACTTATTTTTTGGAATTCACAAAAAAATATATATAAAGTAATACTTAAACAACAGTGGCTGAATATTTCCTATTTTTGACAAAATAAAATAAATTATATTTAAAATTAAATATGGATGCTTGACCAAGTGGTAAAAAATGGCTAACCAAATTATTACTTATAAATAAAAAACCTCATCCCAACAAAGACCACAAAGAGGCCAACACATGACTTATAAATAGTAAAAAATAGATCTGGAATCTTGAAGAAGATTCAACACCGACACCCTCCCCCCCTTTCACCATTGAAACCCTCCTATGGATAGACCTTGGCCGCCATCAGTCAATGTCAACTTCCATATGATGTACTGTAGTCATTTGATGCCATCTACCGTGGCTAACCAGTTCTCTACCTAGTGGCATCTTTCCACCACCGTCCAACCATCAAAATTCCAATGACGCCAACCTGATTCACCACTTTCCCCAATGGCATGGTACCACCTGACCCCAACCGCCAATATCCTCCTAATGACTGAACTTCCCCTTTAGTCACCAACTTCATATCCAGCCAGATCTAGTACCATTCATTATCTCAACCAACCACTTTGAAATCCCCACCGATGATCCCCCACATAGCTGCGTTTATGCCTGGATCAGATTCTCATGAGTTGTGTTTGATCTGAACAGTCCCATAGGTAGGTTTTTCTAGACTAGAACATCCTTATATGGGGCTTAACTAACCTGATATGGACCTACGTGGGTTCAACCAGACCATAAATGCTTCTGGGCGTGGTTTCAGGGCCTTATATGTTTTTAAAATATAATAAAAAATAATTTATTAATTTTGGATTATAAAAGTAATAGTTTTAATATTGAAAACAATTAATTTAATTGTGGGTCCAAAATTAAAAGATTAATTTGATTTAGTTTTATAGTAAAAATTAAATTAATAAATTGACCGAATTAAATTAAATTATTTGAATTTAAATAATTTAAATAATTTATTTTAATTCCCACATAAATAATTTTATTTAATTTAATATTATTGATCCTTTATTTTAGATGTAGATTGGTCTTGAGCATCACTCATGTTTTTCTAGTTTTAATTAATTAATTATTACAATTGTGTGTGTTTTTTGTAATAATTATTTAATTTTTATGATGCTCTTCACATCTTCCTATTTTATTTAATATGTATAAGGGTCAACATATCCATCATTATCTTTATTTATTTCACACTTCATGAGGCCCCCTCTCCAATGCGTGATTGTTGATGTACTACTGACAATGACGCTATATATCATGGACTATACCATGTTGAGGTGAAATCCAGAAAAGAGTTGGACACACTGGATGGGGGATGATCTTCATCATGATAAATGCAACAAATTTGCTATGATACCCCTAGGACACAATTGATCAGTTGAGTTTAAATATATCTACTAATATTATATGCTCAAGATCAGTCAGGGAATTTGTTTCCTTCATATATTGTTCCTTATTTTATGAATTTACATGAAAGTGGGAAACAAATAAAAGAATAAAGTGTAAAATGCATAAATATATGATAGATATATTTCTATTTATTTTCAATTGTAATAAAGAAAAAATAATATAAACATGTTAATATAAATGGATTACATTCGTCAAAAAATATTAAAACCCTTGAAGAAATATTATTTCATGAACACCTTTCATCACTCAAATTTGAACAAAACTTGGTGTATGAGGTGGTCTTGAACCAAAGTTGAGGGTGCCTCCAACAACATGGGAGTTCTTATGAGAGTTATTGGTTAACCTAAATGAAGTTTTATGAAAAGATTTAGCAAAAAATAGTTTGTTTCAAATATAGATGAATTCTTTGAGAAAATAATTTTTATGATTTTAGAATCTTGGATTTAACTTAATAGATCAACGAGATGTGAGTTAATATGGTTGGCCAGCATAGTGCATACCTTGAAAATCTCTGAACAGTGGCATAAAAATACATGTAGACTATGAGGGGAGGATTCATGGACTCATCCATCTAGATTATTCAAGGGATAGAGTATTATGATTCAAGTATCGAGCATTTTCAGAGCTCTTTAAAATAGTGGGATATATTTAATGTTTTAATTATCAGTAATAAATAATAACTAATCAAGATAAATGAAATAATCTTACTGTTTTTTGGTTGATAAATTTAACGTAATACAAAAAAATATAGTATTATAATATTGGATGAAGAATATTTCCAAACATGACAGAGTTTCCAATAGGTAGAACATGCACGTCACTATTGGAAATGAGTTCTATGAAAATGGATTGATACCCACAGTTTAGAGAGACCATGCGTATAAAGAATTTGATCGAACCTATACCCATGGTTTTTAATAAAACCATTGGTATATCCAGTTTTATATCTAGCCTCAATCGGGATCCTCCACCCCTCCCACATAGATGAGTCCTAATCTCCCCACTTACGAGCTCTGGCCTCCCAACCTCAACCTTGAACTCTCAACTTCTTCCTCCATATCAACCTCCTAGAATCCTCTTCCATCTCAACCTCTCATCCTCCACCTCTAAGCCTCTGCCTCTACTTCAACCTCCCGACATGCACCACTGCATTGACCTCCCATCCTCCGCTTCCCAGCCTACCCTCCCTCCCTCCTCCTTCCTGCCTCCATTTGGACGTCCTCCTCCACTTACCTACCTTTACTTCCCTGCCTCTACCAACTAGCATCTTCCTCCACCTCCCAGCATCTGCCTCCCCCTCTGTATCCACTATAGCTCCATCACATCCTCGCCTCCTACTCAGCTTCTCCACCTCCCTATCTCCGGCTCCCCATCTTCCAGCCTCCGGTGGCTGTCAATTGGCCATGGGTATGTATTTTTAACCTATATTTTGGGTGGTCTGAGTCCAAATCCGAATTCCATTTCATATTTTTTTCCTTAATCATTTCTTTCGAAATGGTGAACAAGGAATATTTATGATTATAAAGTTATTGATCTTACTAAATAGGTCTACCTCTATAAGTTCTCTCTCCCATATGAATTTTTAATTTCATTATTCTCTTATCTTTGTTATTAAATTTTTTTCAATTACAAATATTTTAGGTGAAAAGAATACTCAGGTTATATTTTTAAAATGTATGTTGCCTTAATATACATGTTTTTATATTTGTATGCATTATCATGATCTGAAACCACATTTTACATTTCATTATATTTCATTTTATATTTTTATAAGATATTGTAGCTTCTATTATATTTAAATTGAAGTTCACATTTCAATTTATATTTCCATGTAAATAAAACTATATATTTCATTTTACCATGAAGTTTATACTGCATTATCATGTAATGAATTTAAAATTTTATTATTGTTTCCATTTTTTTATATTAATATACTTTCTATTTCCTTGAGTAAAAGTCCATTTCTTTTTATATGCATTATATTGTACTGTAATTGAAATTTATATTCAATATACATGAAATTTAATTTAATTATTATACAGGATATTTTGGTAAATTCATGCAGTGTCCTTTTCTAAACATATGATAAATATTAAATGTTAAGCATGTTATACATTTGACAATTTTTGAACCCATGTTTTTATGCTCATTAAAGTAGCAGATTCATCATCTAGGAATGCATTTTTTGATAATGAGATTGAAAGAGAGATAAGGTGTGATAACAAGGTAATGATATATTGTTTTAATTAGCTTGAACATCTTGGGTTTTAATCTGCATTATGATTACTTAACATTCTTTCATAAGTGACTCATCTGATTATTCTATAATGTGCTTTTTATATTCAACTCTAATTCACTACTTATTGATTATTTATTTTCATAGGTAATAATATATGCTGTAGAACCAAAATAAATTCTCTACCCCACATAATAGAATTTAATAATGATTTAAAAGACTACAAAAAAATATTCCACCAAAAGGTAATTGTCTATGTTTAAAGCTAGCAACTTGATAATTAATTATTTGTTTACTATAATAATTTAACACTTCTTTGTATGTTTTTTATGATTCATTAAATAAGTTATCTACCCTCTAACACAACCACACCACATCCATATGATACTTTTCATACTAGTTTAACATTATGATACTAACCATTTCATTCATATAGCTTTATGTTAATTATGTGCCTATATTAATGACTGCTTCCAAACTCATGTGCACATAAAAATATTTCATGTATGCATAACATAGAAACCAATTTGATGAAAATTATTCATCAAATAAACTATGTTCATAAAGATGGTATGCCTTTACTTAAGGTTTATTTATCTATATTGATAACAGCTTAATATATACCAAATTTTGTAGACAAAAATAATTATTTCATACACATTATGTTACATTTGAATTGTGTAATGACTTATATTATAACTGTTACCAATGTATAGTGTTATTTTGAATCTTGATTTCAGTGAATTTTGAAATTTCATGGTTACATATAAGTCTTTCATAATAATTTCAATGAATTTTGAAAATTTTACCAGTGTATTTTCTAATGAATTATATCATAAATGCTCTTCATTTTCAGATTACTCATCAATATTTTTACAAAACAACATTTATTCTGGTACTATTGAATGTAATATTACATCTTCTTGTTAATATCACTTTATATAAAATATAACTTATTTATGAATCACCTTTTAAAAAAGATAACAAATAATGCAGTTCTATGTATTCAATGTTTGAAACATTATTATGTTATTTGAGTGCTGATTTTTTCATTTTATTTTCATTAGTGTTGGATAATAGTTTAGGTAAAAAAATTAATGTTACCATTATTTTTTATATCTCCTTTAATGTTATCTACTATTCTCATTTATGTTTTTGGATTGCTTCATTTGTTCAGTTTTCCTTAGATCAAGATAATGGAATTTTCAATCTTCGTTTTCCTCTCATTTTCCTAAGATCTAGGTAATGAATCTACCTATAAATTTCTCATTGTGAAGGAGAATATTTATTTAATTTTACATATTCATACGTCATTATTCTTTTTGTAAAAATATTTCTTCTAAACTTATTTTTTATGAGATGATATGAATTTATTCTTGTATTGACATGAATCTTGATTATGTTTTTATTAGGGGTATTAAATAAGAATTCTTTAGTATGTTCTCCCACTGGAATGAATTTTAATGTTATGGTGTGAATTTATTATATTATGTAATGACATGCATTTTGAGTGTTTTAAATAATCATCAATTAAAACCATCATCAATTGGAATTTCTATGAAATATGTTTTAATTCTATCTAGTTACCAGTGTTTGAAAACATCATCTAATCAAACATGATTTATTTTACTATAAACCCATTTAATCATATTAATTTTTATGACTAAAGGACCCACTTTTTATACAATTAAATTCAGTTTGTACATTCCATAATTTGCTTATTCATTTCTATTCTACACAAGAGGATGTATACAATCTCATGTAAGTGGTATTATGTGAATTTTTTTCTTCTAAACTATCCTTCCAATATAATATTTTCATCCTTTATTGTGTGAACATGTTTTGACCCATGGGGTGTTGTTGTTCTTATATTGGTAAAGTGAATTGTATAGTTACAAGAGATAGGTTTACTCTAGTTTAGTTTTTTATTTTATTTTATTTAATGCATCCGCCGCTAGTCCTTTTACTGCTTTCTATAGACAGAGGGTAGTAATATTTTGAGAAGGGGGATAGATGGGCAATGAAGGTAGCAATGTAGTTTTCTTTTCAGTGGATGGATATCGGGGAAGTGGAGGGATTAATTAGTGTGTTCAATTTTTTTTCTACCTTTGTACTATGCAGTTTTTGTTTATTTTCTTTCCATTCAGGGTAGAAATTGGAAATACATATGATTTATGCTGAAATTTTATTAATTTTATGATATTTTTTTAATTAATTTTCTCTGGGTGAAATTGTTCCCATGTGGTGATTCCTTGATGCCTCGACACTTGTGACAACCCGTGGTCATAGCCCACCCAACTTAGTCTGTCCTAGTATTTCTATATTAGAGTCTATGTATGAAGCATGGTAATGTCTAGGAAACATGGATAATTATTGAGGGATTGGGAATGTCTAGGAATGAATTATGAATTCGAATGAATAATGATTAAGAATATTAGGATTTATAATGAATATATACGTGATGCTTTGCAATATATTTGAATTCCCAACAAACACCTATGTGTGTAAAGCACTAAATAAATAATATACAATAACATGAATGATTTTCATAAGGTTTATCCCCATGGTGGAAATCAAATCCTTGTTGTATCAACATTTAGACATAGAAAAATATTGTATTAAGTGTTTCTAATCAGGTTATTAGGTATCATATTATACTCAACACCTATACTAGTTGGGAAAAGGTATCATCCTTATGAAAATTATTTTTCATGATAGTATTTATCCCCTTGAATAACTTAAGTATTATAATTGGTATATATAAATTCATACTAGATCTCCCAAGTATTCTAATATCATCCTCCATCTCATGAACAATATCAATCTTCATCTCCCAGATGTTAATATACCAATTATAAGAACTTCTTCTTCAATAGTAGGTCATCAACTAACTCTGAATTAAAAAATTCCACTACAGGCACATCATTCATGTTCCCAAAAAATTAATAAATATTAAATCCATATAATATATGTTTCCTCGAGTTTTCATCTTCCACGGATTATGGAATATTTAGAATATGTAACTTTTTAATCAACAAACTGAACTTCCTTAACTTAATAGATGCTTTGGAACATATAGTTTAGACTCAATATCTTTTTTTTCTTAATTTTTATACCATAAAACTATTCATGTAATTCAATTTTTTAATCTTAGGTTGGCTATTTTTAAAAATTTGTCTTGTATAGTAACTTACTGTTCTATAACATCTATAATTCACACACTAGTGAATTGGAACATGAAGCTCGAGACCCTCAAATTATTCAACCCGAAAAATATTTGGAACTCATGGGTCAAAAAATTATACTCTTCTATATAAATTTTTTATATATATTACATCATTTATTCTTCTTATCAAATATAAATTAAATATATAGTGATTGGATTGAAAAAAATTTATATTTGTACCTAACCCTCCACTGATCCCATTGTGATTCCTGAAAAAAAATAAAAACACATTCATGTATATTATTAAGGTCACCTAGTATGAGTTCCACACAATGTGAATCACATGTGACTCTAGCTACATTGGTAATAGAATCCTCCCTTTGTTCGCAAAGTAACTTTAAAAATTTGCAATCCCACTTCATTGATTCTCCACATTTGGATATATGAACTTCTTCGGGTTTATTTTCTTCAAAATCTTATCTTATCAACATAAGAAAATTATCATATTATTACCCCTTTCATAATAAAATAAATGTTACTCTTTAATAAATCTATATTTTCAAGAGTTATTCCTTTATAACATATTTACATATTCAAAATTATGGATACTTATTTTATACACATATTTCAACCATTTAAATTATGAATAATTACATTTTTATTAAATTTTGGTCTTCTTACATTTAGATACTTAAATTTTATTCATGAACTTATTCTACATCTATATTATTCAATAAAACATTCTACACTCAAAATATTTCATATTATTATCAATTTAAGTAAGAATCATTAATAACTTCTCATAATTCTAGTCTTTCACATCAACCTCTTCAATTTCTAATTTAGGATTTGAAATTTCTTTCTAGTACATTATTCTCTAAGATAATACTTAACATATATTGATTTAATTTCTATATTCACAATCCAAACTATTTGTCCCTCATGTTTTTTTTCTTGTTCTAAACTCTAACCATTCCTATACTTCTACATCAATCATATAAAAAATCCATCTCCCATACTGAACATGAATCATGAACTATTTTCATACAGTTGTGATGATTGATACATTAAATTATCTGTATAGAACCATCTTAGGTAACTTCTAGCATATCAATCTAGAAACCTCAAATTATTAAAAACAAATAAACCTAATATATCACTTTTATTTTGACACATACTTATTATCCTCCTAACTATTATGTAAGAAACTATTAATCTTATGTATCACTCTAATAATTTTAATCATTCCACATTCTTAAGATGTTTTATCTTTTAGTAAAGCCTTATGATCCTTTTCAAGGTTATCTAATTTAGCTAACAATGATACTTCTACTTCTAATTCGTGGTAAACTATCATTTGGATAAACAATAACTTCTGTATATGAATTGTCTTTTGAAAAGGTATCTGCATTCTTTCTTCACATCAACATATATTCCAAATGTGTAGATTCATTCATATATCTTCTTCAATATTCAATTCAGAATAGAATAAATAACATATCTTTTAAAATTGGGATAATAAATTTTAAAATTATCCACCATTTATGTATTGTTAATATTTCAAAAATAATGTTTCCAAACATCATCTCTAGATATTCCCACATCATCCCCCATACTCTACACTAGGATGCAACTGTCATGGGTCAAGACCTATGGGGAGATTGTTGGGTCTTATAGGGGAAAACACACCCATTCTTGAGGGTTCATGGGGCTAAAGGACCCCATCCAAATTTTGGTTTACTGTAGAAACCTAGTATGGGTGTCCATGGAGTAGTTTGGAAACACTATATGGATATTTTTGACACTATAATTACATAGTGTGGGATGTAATTAAATGGGAAATCGTGACAAAGAAGATTTATAACATAAACCAACAAATCTAGAATCAAATAGAATGAGTTTTGTTTAGACTATTTCATGCTGATTTGTTTATTAGGATTGTTTTTACCCATGTTTATATGTAAATTAATTCATTTAAAAGTTGGTTTAATAGATTTTTTCATTAACTCATGATATCTACCATGTACTATGGTTTTTATTTTATTTTTAGGTCATGGATGGAAGGAAGGATTTATTTTCATAAAGGTCAAGGATCTATACCCTAGGTTCAATAACCATGGGTATATTATGTCTGGTGTGATAATCATTACCTTTTTTTACAAACCACGGATATAGATGTATGGACTTAGTTTAAATAAAAACATGGGTATTATGGAAATATCCAGTGCTATACCCACAATTTATATAAAACCATGGGTATATCTCTATACTAATGCCCTAGTAGCCCATGGTTTATGGAACTATGGGTATATCCTCTACCCATAGTTTTTGGGGCTATACCCACTATTCCAGACCATGGGTATAGGTGATTTTTCTAGTAGTGCTTGCCCAAAGTACTTCAATATAAAAAATTCAAAATTCCATTATCCCTAGCACCTGCTAATCCCCTTTAGGAAGCAGGGGTATAATAATTATTATCAGAGACTCATATATGATACATAATATGGTTATTTCACAATGTTACCATCAAATTCCAAAGTTATTTGTGGATACAACATCAATACATGGATAATTTCACATGTAATATAATCTTCAATAAGCTTGGAAGGATAAAGTGAATAAGATATGAACAAATTTTGCATGAAACATATTTTTTTATTTATTGGGGAAAGGAAGTGGCCACCGGCCCACTATATACGTACTAAGAAACACCTAGGGGGTCAAAAATGATGTAAACCGAGGGAGTCCCCCTGGAAAAATAACAAACAGGCCACAGGGAGAGACCCAATACTATTATACATGACAAGAGGCTCCTATGGACTTCCCAAACCTGCGAGCGCATCATCACCAAAATTAGATTCCCTCAGAACATGATGGACCTATTGGCCCTGACTCATCTCCAACAAACATATTTGGGTTAAATAACTAAGTATCACGGGCACCTCAGAGGTCCCTTTGACCATCTTGACCAAAGCCTTCGAATCAGACTCAATAACCTCCACCCGCAAGCCCAACCTCCTGCAAACGGTGAGCCATGTGAGAAGGGCCCTCATTTCCGCCCCCATAGAGTTTCTTGCCCCGAAGAAAGCGCTGAAACCTGCCAACACCGAGCCACACCAATCACAAATATGATCCCCTCCCCGCATAATACCACTCTTGGAAGAGCCTTCCACGTTCAGTTTCAACCCCTGCATGGGGGGGGGGGGGGGGTTCCAGCGTACCCACCTTCCCCATAAATCACCTGAAAAACTAGTCGGGCAGGATCTGTTGAGGAGGCTGCAGAGGGCCAAAATATTGATAATGATATTTCAATGAATCCATTTCCCATATCTTTTTCCCAATTTAAAATATTTTCTTTTAAGATTATAAAAGAAAAACATGGAAAAAACACTTCAATAAATTTTTGGAAATGTTCTCCAAGAAAATAAAAGCTTAAAGAAGGTATAATATTTTGTACATTTGGAGAACAAGTTGGAAGTCACGGTGAAAAGGCCAATGAAAAGAGTGATGTCAAGGGTTAATTTATGACATATTACAAAACATAGGTATTAAATAGAGATTATTTTATTTTAATTCTATGTTATATATCTATGAAACTATAAATTCAATAAACCAAATCAAACAATAATTAGTCACTTCTTCTTCATGTATATTCATCATCTCTTGTGATTTTTTTTGAAAAACATTTTTGGTATTAAATATATTACGACAATAAAAAATGTGTATTAAAATATAGAAATTAATAAATTAATAGATACATTATAACATTTAAGGTGTTTTGTTGATGTAGTTAAGAAAGGGTGGTTCCTAAGTCCTTGATGAGAGGTACGAAACTCCTATATTTCGATGTTTAATGATTCTATTTAAACATTAAGAGTATCACCAAAACATTTATCTCATGATCTCATTAGACTAAATGAGACATTAATCTATTTTTGAATTTTTGTTTCCATGTCTTATACTAAACCAATAGTTCAGTGATGCATGAATCATAAGGAATACATGATGAATATACAATTAAAGACTTGTAAACCCAATTGTGGAAATATAATAGTTTTTTCACAAAAACAAAGTGTATGTCAAGTATATAACCAATATGGTATTCAGAAAAATTGGATTTAAATAAATTTTGTATTATAAACATATTTTGTACTTGAAAAATAACACATTATTAATAAAATTAAACCACAAATATTTAAGAATTAGTTCACCTATAGATAGTGAACTACTCCAAGGTTATGTAGTGCTGTGTATACTACATTAGATTTCATTAAGTTTGTTTATGAAATGTTAAATTTAAGTATGAAATATTCATGGTCAGAATCTATGAGTTTCTTTAGGACCACATGCCAATGAATATCTTGACCAAACATTCATCAATCAATATCATGTAGCATGGAGTAATTCATAAATAAACATTACCTTATCTACATCAGATCTACAATGTTAACAAAAAGGGTCAATGATGAGTCTTACATGTTACCAATGATCAATAAAATGTTTCATAGAGGAATCTAAAAACTCAAAATTCCTTAAACACATCAGTGTCAAAATGTAAGTAAAAGGAGTAATAATTTTAAAACAAATAATCATTTGAGAAACTTATATCTTTTCAAGACATGCTTTAAAAATAATTGTGTTATCCCATAACCATATGCCAACTATAATGATAAATAGATTTGAAATGAGTTGTATCATGATGTAAATCCATTATTTCATTATAAAAACGTTTTTGGATGTGAAATTTTTATCAAGGATATACAAAACCTTCATCAATCAAAACAAAATGTTCATCTAAATTAAATATCCAAAAAGTTTCTTCAGATATTACAGAAACCCTAAGATATAAAATATATATTCATGTTATAGACTATATTTCAATAAAAGGGTGTATGTATATATATTATACATAAGGAGAAAATTTTAATTGGCTTTATTCAATTCCACATATTCACAATTAGTTCACATTGTAACATGTTCTAAAAGAGTGTATAGGATGGATTTTTCTAGAAACAGATACTATGTACGATGGTTAAAACCATAGATATGGTTTTATATTCATTAAAGAAGGTGATACATTATTCATTGAGAATAATAAATCCTAGAAGTTATAATTAAATGGAATTAATATAAAATTGGAAAGATCATTTAAAATTAAATATTGGATTCCATGTATCAAAGTGCATGAGATTATAATTTTGAATACCACAATGTGTAGAGTAGGTGTAAGTATACATGGATGGTACACGTGTGGTACTAATGAGGCTTGATTTGCAATATCAAGTAGATATTCATAAATACATTTGAATTTTACTTATTATAGCTACATTTTATGATATTTTCTATTGCTCATTAGATGCGAAGACCACCATACCTGGAAGGAATATATACTACACAACCAGAAATGGATGGTGATGCTATATAATTCCAATAAGGCAATAAGTCACTGAAATATAGTTTTTCATTAATGTAAACAAACAGATAATATAATATTCATTTGTAATTAATCGATTCTAATTGTCTAAAAGAGGTTAGTGGGAGTGTAGAAAATTTACAAGTAAATTATTTTTGATAAAATATGGAAAAGAATTATTTGTATTGTGGTTAGTCAGGACTAGAATGAATTAAATTCTACAGAGATTGATTTAATGTCAAAAACTATGTTCTATGGAATAGGATCCATTGATTTAGATCTACTAGTTTTATAGTACAATTTAATAATACATATATTGATATGGTATTGATAAATAACAGTTTATAAAATTAGAGAGAATTATTATCAGGGTCACATGGCATAAATCTCTCTAAGAAGTCATTCATGGGAATAAGAGAAGATTAATGTGGTGATTTGAATTCCATACATTTCAGAGAAGTATAAATCACAAATTCCATGATATGTAAAAGAAATTTCCTTTTAAACATATATATTATGGTTGGAAAATATCAATTAAATTTTGGAGAACTTTATGGGAAAGAGTTAGAACTATCTGATTGTACTTGAGAAAGTACAAAAGATACGTATCTCTAACATATAGTGGAAAGAATAATATTTCAAAGGGGATAATGACTAGTATTAGTTTATATCAATGTGATATAATATCACAGTTGGGATAAGGTAAATAGAATTAAAAGGCCATTAAATTTAGTTGTAGCCAAACCTAAAAAAACCGAGTACGTTTAACTTTTGAGGAAGCTAAAGAAGAAGTGGATAATAAGCATAATTTTTTTCCATTTCCTATAATCATAACTACTATGTAATGTTGTATCATAACATGATTTTTTGTAATTCTACTACTAGTACTATCCAATATTTCATGTTTTAACTGTGAAAAAAAGAGACATTATCAGGTATAACCTTTCTTAAGAAGTCTTACTTTAGTAGATAAAGTTATAGATAACAGAATAAATGCATCGAAGAAATGTGGAAGGCCCATGAAAAGTATCCACAAATAAGTAGAAACATGATCTTATAATGTGATATCCACTAATGTTCATTATCAGGTAGGCACTAGTGCAAGTGGGAAGGTTGTAATAGTTGGATCCCTAGACCTATCTTAAAGAGTAATTTTGATTACAAACCCATTTATAAATTATGTTATACATTATTTATACTTTCCATTATTTTGTGGATATTTTTAAATACACTATTTAGATGCTGATTTATATATATATATATATATATATTAATTTTCATACCATAAGGTTGTAGAAGTTCCCAAACTATAATGAGAACCTCGAGACACTACGACATTAATCTTGAATATTATTATATAATCTAGACACATCACTCTGAATAGACATAGATTTGTATGATTATCAGTTGTTAGGGGATCACAAGAATTGAGAGTTCTTATCATGAAGTTCTCATGTGGATATCTCTAGTAGGTGAGATCATGAGGTCAGCCTGAACAATAAGAACACTTATGTTTCAGGTTACATTTCATCATATGTATGAACATGTGGCCTTATGACTTGAGATCATTATCAATGTGTTCCATTGAATCATGTACATTTATTTAAGGAATAAAGTAATGACAATAAATTCATAGAGAGGTATCTTTTTTGGGTGCATCATTGGTTGTATGACATTGGATGAATGGTAAAGATTGAATTTTTCACTTTATAGTTGAGAAAGTAATATCTCTGGCATATTTGATCAGGATGGTAGTACCATAATAAACATTTGACCAAGGTATTCAATGGTAATTTAGTCTAGTTAGATCAAAAAATAATAAAGCAAGGAAAAATGATGGCACCCATATGAATTTTTCTTTATGATGCATTGTGAGAAAAGAGATTATATTACATAGTGCATGTTCATAAGATGGTTTTTATTGCTATAACTATTCTATATCCCTTTAGGGGGATTGATTGGTTTATAGAATTAGCACTTAGTCAATGTATGCTATTTAATACTCTTAAGATAAGGTCCTATACGGCTACACACATTATCATATTCAATACTCTGCCCTATTCCATCGAATATGAATATTGTTCATGGTGGGCCCCATCATGGGGTCTGAGAGTTTTCTAGGTAATATATAAAAAATAAACAAATAAATTCATTATTATTTTATTAAATAATAATAATGTATGATTTTTTATTAAAATGATTTACAGGTTTTTATGTGAATACACAGAAAAATATTACAATAAAAATTCTTATTTTATTAATCATAGTTCATTTAATATTAGCTGTAATTACTAGTCGAGTAAATGAATTGGGTTTTTTCAGGAAATTTATTTATTTAATAGATATTAAAAATAGGAGATAAAATATAAATAATATTTATGACGTAATCAGTTGTCCATGAATATTTATGTATTACTTATTTAGTGAATGTTAAATATACGAGGGTCGGGGTACCCTTACCAGGTATTTGAGAATCCTCTATATAAAATACACGATAAGATCCTTCCAATGACTGTTACCTCTAATAGAACCAGGGAATACCTCTCTTCTTACTTCATATAGAAATAAAATCAGTTCATGAGTGTTTGATCCAAGACTTTCTTCATGGATCAAATGAACAAGATCATGGTGATCATCATGACACCAAAGGCTTCATCACAATCTATCCTAGAACCTAGAACTGGATAGGTGGTGATCACTTAGATTATTGAAGTGTGTGTGGATGATCTTGAAGGGTTCAGATTCAGTTCCATTATGTCATGGTTGATGTTGACGAGTTTTAGTCATGTGTTCATTATTTTCGAACATGTTATTTGGTCAGTTTTTATTTTTGTGCTTATAAAATTCATGTGTGATCCTTAGACCTCAACTGGGGTTTGGATCACTAGAGGCAATAAGTTTTGTCACTATAGTTTTTGAAAATATTTAAACCCCTTACCCATAATCTTTTGAGGATCTCCCCATTAAAATTAATTGAATTAATGCACTAGGAATCACAAATCATTAGGAACATGAGGGAATTCCATGTGTTAAATACACCAAATGTTGGTAAATAATATTATTTTTAAACATTATCTATGAAGATAAAGATTGTTTATTTTCTAAATAAATTTAATATGATTTTAGTTGAAAATCACTTGTCAAATATCTATCAGAAACACCTTTTTACTGTTGTTCATCAAATTTTTAATTATGGGTGACACCAAAAAGGTGTATTATTAAATGATTTTATGAATTCTATTTTTGAAATAAAAGTTTTAATTTTAGAATTTAGAATGAATTTGGTTGGTTTGGGATTAAATGTATATAGAAAGGATCATGTGGGTTAGTCATGGACATGGTTTAAATCTGATATCCCAATGTATTATACCACATAGTGATGTCTTGGTACTAGTGGGATAAATGAAAATCAGGAGTTGGACTGCTCTGAGGTGGCCTTTAGGAAGTTGTTTCATTGATTTGTGTTTTTTATGTGTGTGTTGGTTTAATCCATGGGTGTTTTTAAGTGTGTAGTCTCACTACCTTATGAAAATATTTTTATTATGCTCATATGTTCATTATTTTACAAACTGTCAATTTAACATAAAATATGAGCCAAACTATATCTTGGTTTAGTGGATTTTTGGAGATATATTGGGGTTTACGTAATGGTATTTATAATCAACCATGTATATACACCATGATGTATATTCATATGTTGATTACCATGATATAAGTAATGGGGAGGTTTCATATTTAACCAACTAGAATTGTGATTCTATGGTTTTGGGTATTAGGAGTTGGATATTAATGTTTCTATCATGTATTGGAGTCAGGAGTGGTTCCACCTTAGTGGGTTTTGTCTCTTTATATTTAATTTCATTGGACTTGGATTTTGTACTTATTCCTTGTTCATGAATTTTCTTACTATGATTATTATTTGGTTATGCATTTAGAGTTATTCTGGTTTGGAATCTAGAATCTTATGGCGTATATTTATTTTGGAAATCATTCATGGTGTTTGTTTTAATGGGAAGTCATCCCCCATGATTTGATAAAGACTATGAAATTTATTGGAATAATTTTATGCCTTGGGTATTTCACCTAAGTTTAGTGACATTTCATCCCTTCCTAATCCAATGTGCTGGGTTGGGAAGTTACAAATGGTATTAGTTTTTTATGGTCCATCTATTGGGATGGTAGCAAGAAGATAGAATTCATTTAGAATTTAAATATATAGAATAAAAAAGATGTAGGTAGCCTATATATGTCAAAAATCATGTTACTTGGGTGGTTCATTTAAAAAAATGTCACCAAACACATCTAAAATTATCATCAACTCAAATCCATTAGTTTAATCAATGAGTGTTTATAGTCATTCATTTTTAAAGAGACTTCCCACTTATATTTCAAAATTCATATGTTATTTGAAATAAATGATTTTGAAATTAATTTACTATAGGTATTGATGATTTTATATAATATTCTCTATAACATAGAAGTCGAGAAACATTTTATAACTTACTAGAGAATGTTACTGTGGTTTTAGAATAATTACACTAGTTAGATGACTAAGAAACTAGTATGTGGAAGATTCAAATAATGTTGTTTCTCCTAAACCACATGTGAACCAAGAAATTTTATTGAGAATTTGGAAAGTATTACATGATATGGATAAAAGGTATTATACTAGGAATCCAATCCATAATGATCATTCATTTAATTTTAAAAACATTAATCCACTATTTTTACACGGGGATTCAGGACATGATAAAAATGAATAATAGATTAATAGGATCAATAAAAATTTCAAAATTCTTGGAAAAAATCTTGATAGAGAGGTGAATCTAGTAGTATACATATTCGAGGATCTCTCATGACAATGGTGAGTAATATCCATTCAAGATAAAATTGACCATAGAATTACTTTGGTATAATTCCAAGAATTGTTTTATTTTTTTTCCACATACCTTCAATGTAATTAAAAAAATCTCAAGCAATGAAAAAATTTTCCGACTAAAAAAAAGGGTATATTTATAAATATAGTTCATTTTTCCATAGAGGTAGTAGCTAAAACACATATACCAGAATATATCTTTAAAGTTGATCTATGGTTGGATATTCATTCTAAGGAATCCATGTTCTTGATCAATGATTATAAATACATTTTTAACAGGTTAATGGTGTTAGAAAAATACATATCTTGGAGTGGTACTGGAGTGAACACTTTTTTCTTCACACACATGGGTGGAAAATCCACTACTAGAAATCAGAGGAGGGAAACCTACTCGTAAGAAAGCATTGAACAAGATAACTGAAACACTAAGCTTGTTTATTTTTACCACACTACAGTACAAAACAAGGTTTTTTCTAATGTGTCTCATTAACACATAAGAAAAGGGATTATACAACCCCACCTCAAGACTTTCCCAGCTAGTCCCATAATGGAAACAGCAAGCGTTATTTTATAAGTCTCACAAAGCCAAATTGTAATGACCAAAACATTTATCAATAGAAAATTAACATATTTTATATATGTAAAATATGATAAACCACATAAAATCATTTTGACAACACAATATAGATTTTATAAATTAATAATGAATGAAATAAGAAGTGTTTATAGAAGTGAAGGAACCTATACCGATGAAATAGTAACTTGACCTTTGGAATAGTATTGTGAAACTTATTATTATTAAATCAGAAAATAGAATAGTAACCTCACCCATGAAATTATAAATAAAATTTATTAAACTTACAAGTTACAATATGATAAAATTATATCATAGTATAAGTAAATAAATATTTACATTTTTTTTAATTAAGTGTTGGTATTTTTGTAAGTCATTAAAATTTAATTACAATATTATGATTAATTTAATAAATTAATAGAAAATTTATTTGTATCAAATTTATTCATAAATTAATATTTTGATGTCTTATTATTATAAAATAATTTTATGAGACCTTAATTATTGTTTTCAAAGTGTTGGAAAATCAGTTTTAATTTTAAAATTTACATTTTCAAAGTAAATTATGATCCTAATTAAAAAATAATTTTCTAATACATAGAAAAATATTTTCATAAAATGTATTTCATTTTTGAATTCAACATTTAGAAAAATCATTAGTGTGACTTTTTTGGATTTTTGTGAAATACTTGAATTTAAGTGAACAGTAAAATATGGTAATTTACTGTATTTATACATTATAAGTAAAATATAGTATTCCATGATACATAGCTAAATTTAGAACCATTGATTGGAACTCACATGATATAATTACAGTAATTATTATCAATAATTACTGCTATTTCTTTTCTTGATCAAAATTATAAACTAATGAATTGGGTATTGAGAAAACACCACTCTCCTCCACTATAAATACCGCCCCTCACCACCTCTTCTCTTAAAACCTGTAATGAATTGAGATGTGTCCTCATTCTAATAAAATATATTACCAATCCCCTACCCCACTTCCAAGATATTTTTTCTTAACAAAACACCCAAACTAATCCACTTAAAGACGTTCTCAAGAAGAAGGAATCAATAGGTAAATCCCTCTTCTGTTTTCCTTCAATTTCTTATCAGTTTCTTTTATTTTCTTGTCTTATCATCACATCCCATTGTCCAAGTGGCATTAAAACTCAATTATCATAAATATACTGTAATTTTATCATGTTTATGGAAATATTATTCATCAAAATATCTTATCCTATCTCTTTTATTTTAAGAATGAAAACATTGTCTGTGAGGTGAAGATTTACCACCTTCATGGAAGACGTGCTTTAATATTTTGATTAAAATTTCAAGGATGGTCATGAAAATATTTTTATGGTTGAACCAAATTATATTATATGTATTAAATACTATTTAACTTTCTCGAACCATTATACATACTTTATATTTAATAATACAATAAAACTAGTTTGTGGTGATAAAAAATTGCTCAATTAATCTAAATGATTATCATTAATGATTTATCTAATAAATCATTATTAATTATAAAAAATGGTATTTTTATATTACATATGTCCATTAATAACATATAAGTTCATTTCTAGACAACTATCATCATTCTACATTATTTTCCATATATATATACAAGTAAAACGATCATGAAATGAAAGGAAACTAACGACCCTGATGATGAAATTGAATCTCATCACCCATTAAAAGAGACATAAATGAACTTAATAAAATTATATTAAATAATCTAAATGTATACAAGTTTCTTAAGTAAATAATTAATGTATTGAATTTGATTATTTAGAACACTAAGATCAAGTGCACAATCGTTTTGGACATTAAGTTGGTGATTTTACTGAACTTATATTTTTTCCTTTGGGTTACTCTTTCTATATATTTTCACAAATATAATGATTATTTATTTTATATAATTCTTATAAATTCATTGTGTATGGTCCAAAATAATTTATCTAGATCATATAATCCCTCTTAGTTGGGGTAATACATATTTTTAGAAAGGCTCTCATTTCAATTCGTTCTCATAAGTACGCTCAATTCAAGGGAACTTCCAGATTTCTTATCCTCTTCTAAATCCACAACACTATCTATTTTAAGATATCAATTATTTTTCTAAAATCACCCATTTTATAATGAAAAATCATTTTTGTTCATTTTTTGTTTTATGGAAACAAATACTCATTTTCCTCCTCAAATTAACTTTAATATTTTCCTTAAACCGCACTAAAATGTTTCATTTACAAAGTTTCTTAAACACTTATTTTACATGTTTCCACTTAAATTAGACTTTAATTAAAATGATAAATGAATATTTTCATTTCTGAATTTCCATGTTTGTTTTGAATCTATTCTTTCATGGATAAATTTATGATATTCTAATTTTTTATGATGTGTGACATGATTATGATTCCCATTTCTTTCCATAGGTAACCCTTATGTATGATTCTTTGTGGGCTATACATATTCATAAACATGTTTTTATGGGTGTCCCTTTATGGAACTCAAATTAATTGGGTAATGATTAATCTCATGAGACATCATGTTGGGACATGGAGTGAAATAAACTCCTTTGTGTGACATTGTACAGCATGTTATATAGTCTTAGCGGTCTTAGCGGTTATCCTTGACTCATAATTATGTCATGTTATATATTGATGCCAAATTCATATGATGCTATGATTATATGTTCACATGGTACACATGTTATTATTACATATGTTTATTAATGAAACATTCCTTTTATTTCATCATTTTATTCTTTCTAACCCATGTTCTATGTTTTATTCCTATGCTTATTTCCTTACTGGGGTTTTTAGCTTATCCCTTATGTTCATAGATTCTCCAAGTTATCCTATGTTACTATAGTAGATCAATGAAAATTAAGAGCTCATTTTGGAGACTGAATAAAATATGTTTTCATGATATTAGATTATTTACCCAATCTTACAAAGACACCGGGCTCTACAATCAGTGGCTTGGACTTTTTTTTATTTATTCTAAAAATAAAGGAATAATATGAGTAAAAGGATAGGGTCAGAATAGTTGGTATCAAAGGAAGGATAAGTTATTTTTGTGATTAGGATTAGAAAACTCTAGATAAAGCCTTAGGGATGAGACTGTGTATATGAAAACATTCCTAAATTTTGGTAAGTATAGAATAAGTGGTTTATTAAGAAAATACATCTCTGTCTGGATACTATAAGTCGATGTGGTTATGGGATAGATGTACCTTGGATAAAAAACTCTGAAAAGGTGTTCTGGGACTGACTCAGGGTAACCCAGTACATGAAAAAGGGCCTTTCTATGCACCTAGTTTTAAACTCTAAGGGGATATTCTTTGGTAAATTAATAAGCTCATTACAAACCCTTATTAAGGAAAGAAAGAAAATTACCATAATAATATATATTAGTAAATAGAACATGAATAACCTAGTTTGAATCTTATGGAATCAAAATTTAGGATATAATTTTCCATTAAGAGTTTATCCTTTTATGTATAATTTTTATTTATTATTATTATTATTTAAGTATTCAATCCCCATAATTTTTCTTTTATATTTTTAGTTAATCGTAGGAAATAAAAGAACATGTTCCAACAATCAATGTGATAGGAAATGTGATAGTTGGCCTAATGAAATTCCAAATATGATGGGAATGGGAGCTCAAAACTTCATGGAATTAATTTCTCAACTGCATAACATTATGAATAATAATCGGAATCATGTAGAATAACCTTTTTACCCATATAAAGTTAAAGTTTCCGTAAAATAATTCTTTAAGAAAAGGAACCCCCATGTTTAGTGGATCTTATGATACCATCCTCATAGAATAATGGATTAACTCTATTTAGAAAATATTCGATGTCCTCCAATGCTCAATATTAGAAAAAGTTGTACTGGAAGTTTTTTGTTCTTATGGGGAAACTGTTCTGTGTTGGATATTGATCAAGAACACATAGTCCAAGTTGGAAATTGATTCCATATAATGGGAAGATTTCAGGAAAATATTTTTCCATAAATATTTTCCTTGGACCATCCATCTTACTATAGAAAGTAAATTCCTTATACTAAGGAAATAGGAAGACAAGTCTATCGGGATG
Organism: Viscum album; assembly: GCA_963277665.1. NCBI lineage: Eukaryota > Viridiplantae > Streptophyta > Magnoliopsida > Santalales > Viscaceae > Viscum > Viscum album. The sequence goes on along the minus strand of OY728146.1, from coordinate 1,624,162,013 downwards.
TATGAATGAAACATCACAGGGCTTTCAAGATACACCTTTGTATTTTTCATGAACATCGAAAGTAATATTTATTTTTTATTTAGTGGAATAAATTTGTGTCTCTGAAATGCATTAATGATTTGAGACTTTGATAGCTATGAGAATATTGTTCGTTGCACCTTTAAGTTTGAAATGGATATCAGAGAATATCAGTGGTCTCATGTGACTAAAGAAAAAAGTGGAAAATGTTGTTTAATATGGTTGATAAATCACACAACTGAAAGATGTACTAATACTCTAAATGTCAAAAGTGTTGGAATAAGCATCCTAAAAACTATTTAAAGGGAACCAAGAGATGCTTCAAACATGGAATAGAAGGGAATATGGATAATAATTGATGAAGGGATACCAAGAATCCTAGTAACAAGAAATAGAAAAGGATGGTTCATGTCAATTATATTCCAATAGTGTAGGTTATCAACTATATGGAACATGATCATTTTGAAAACCAATTCCCTAAGCCTAGGGGTTTTAGAGGAAATCATGAAAAACATTCTAGGGAGAATTGAAGGTAAAATGATATCACTACTAATAAGGTGGAGTCTGAAAATGATGTGGTGAAATATATTCTTGTTAGTCATTAAGGAATAGAGAACGTACTATTTTATTTTGGTTCTACACATTCTTTCATATCTTGATAGTTTTCTAGAACTATTAAAAATCCATCTCAAAATAAGAAGGTGGAGTTAAATGCAGGAACAACGAATCACAAAATTATTTCATCCAATGTTCATAACTCCTCCTTGGTTAATGTATATGGAATGAATCTCCAAAAAAAAATTCATACTCCTTTTTATAGAGTTTGATTCTATATTAGTCATAGAGTGACTATCTTTATACAAATACAACATCAACTAATGGGAAAGGGAGACCACCCTTCACATTCTGAAGCATCCTCCAATTATGTAAAATTGTAAGGATGAGGCTGAATATCTTTAAGAATCATCATATAAAGTTTGGATATTTTTTCCTTATAAGAAATAATATCTATCTCAAATGATTTATATAAAGGAGAAAATCATGCTTGATGAAATTCCCATTGTTAGGGATTAAACTGACTTATTCCTGGAATAGTTGTTTAGTCTTCAACCTAATCGAGAGGTAATGTTCTAAATTGAGCTTATTCATTAATATATACCTATATAAAAGATACCTTATAGAATGGTCACCATTGAACTAGATGAACTAAATAAGTAGTTTTAGGAGAATCTATATAAGCAGTTTATACATCTGAGTTCTTCACCATGGGGAGTGACATTCCTCTTCATCAAGAAAAAGGATTAATCAATGCGCCTCTGCACGGATTATAATTGTCTCAATAAAATCACAATATAGAACCAGTATCCCATGCCATAGATATATTATTTGTTTGGTAATCTATGTTGGGCCAGTTATTTCTCTATAGCGGACCATCAGTCATGATATCCCCAATTAATGGTGAGGAAGGAAGATATTCTGAAGACATCCTTTCAAATTAGGTAAAAACACTATGAGTTCATAGTGATTCCATTTAGACTCACTAAATATCCACAAATTTTCATGTAATTAATGTAAAATGTATTTATAAATTATTTTGACCAATTTGTTGTAGTCTTCATTGAAGATATTTTGATATAATCCCAGAGAAATGAGGAATACAAGGAGAATTTGAATTCTATTTCGATGAATTTGAGAAGGGAGAAACTATATAGAATGTATAGTAATTGTGAGTTATAGATGAATGAAGTATCATTATTGGTGAATTTAATCACTAGAAAAGTTATATCTGTAGACCCTTCCAAGACAACGACAATTAAAGAGTGGCCCAGGAGAAAATATTTAATGGAGTTCCATAGTTTCCTTGGTCTAGATGGGTATTAACATCGATTTGTGAAGAACTTCTCTTGATTGTCGAACCCACTATCCAAGATGATCATAAGGGAGAAATGTATTTATTTACCAGTTAATGTGAAGAATACTATATAGATTTGGAAAATAGGCTTATCACTTCACCAATTCTCAAACTACCAATAAGTGGGTAACCCTTTGTGGTGTACAATGATGCTTCAAAAAAGGGATTAGGTTGTGTAATGATTCAAAATGATAATGTGATATCATATTATTTAAAGAATTTTGAAATACATGAGAAATAATATCCCACATATTATTTAGAGTTAGAAGTTATGATCTTTGCATTTAAAATATGGAAGCAGTATATATGTGGGGAGAAGTGTGAGATATATACTGATTACAGGAGTCTCAAACATATTTTAACATAGAAGGAAATTAATATGCACCATCGAAGATGGTTAGATATAATCAAAGATTATGACTGCTCAATCCACTACCATCATGTTAAGGAAAATAATATAGAGGATGCTCTATGTAGAAATGATACTACATCATTATCAATTAATAGAATTAAGAAGGATCCAATATTCTCAGACCTAAAATGTATGGAAATGGAAATCATTAAAGATGGAACATCATAAATCCTTTATCAAATGAATTTTCAACCATCCATTAGGAAGAAAATAAGTGATGTTCAAAGGAATGATGTGGAAATATAGAAGAAGTTGGAAGATATAAGAAATTCATACCTTAGACTTCAAAGTTGATGAGGAAGGAGTTATAAGATTTGTGTCATGACTATTTGTACTATCCGATCTAGAGATAAAGAGGGATATTATGAATGAAGCTCATAGCTCAACCTTCTATATTACCTAGGGAGTAAAAATATGTATCCAGATATCCAAGAGAACTATTGGTGTAAAAATATGGAAATGGTGACTACAGAATAAACATCAAAGAGCCTGGTATATCAACAAGTGAATGCTGAAAGAAAAAAATTGAAGGGGATGATAAAACCACTACCTATACTAACATGGAAGTGGGAGAAAATTACCATAGACATTGTCACCAGAGTTATAATGAAATATAGAAGAAACAATGATATATTTTTAACTATAGATCATCTTACAAAGAGAACTCAATTTATTGCAATTCAAGAGGTCTTATCAGTAGATCAACTTGTAGAGAAATATATTAGAGAAGTGTTAAGGTTGCATGGAGTACCACTATTGATTGTATCTGATTGATATTTGAGATTCACCTCCAAGATTTGTAAAAGTATCCAACATGATTTGAACCTTGAGATAAACTTCTGTATGACCTATCATCCTCAAACTATTGGCCAATCTGAGAAAACCATTCAGACATAGTAAGACATGTTTAGAGCATGTTTTATGGAATTCAAAGGACATTGACACCAACATATTCCATTGGTCGAATTATTCTACAATAATAGTTTGCAGTAGAGAATCCAAATGGATCCATACAAATCCATTTATGGGAAAAAATACAGAACAATGACATTCTAGGATAAATTCCTTGAATGTAAGCAGATATGACCTAAAATTGTTGAAGAAATGATGCAGCAGGTGAAAACCATTTAGCTTCACATCAAGTCAAACCAAAGTCGGAAAAATAGCTATGTAAACAATATTTGATGATAACTTGATTCTAAGGTTAGATACATGGTATTTCTACCTATATCTCTATGGAAGAGGATCATGATATTTGGAAAAAAAGGAAAGATATGTACTAGGTACATCAGAACCTTCTCGATCCTTGATCGTGTCGAAGTCATGTCCTATCAACTATCACTTCCACCAACAATGTCTCAAGTACCCGATGTATTCCATATATTCCTACTGAGATAGTTCGTACCAGATTCTTCGCATATACTTAATTTAGAGGTGGTATAGTAGGGGAATGATCTCTCCTATGAGGAGCTACCGATGAAGATCTTGGATCGTAGAGATAATGTTCTATGAAAAAGACTACTCCCATTGTTAAAGTACTATGGTGGAACCATAAGTATGAAGTGGTAACATGAGAACCTAAGCATGAGATGAAGGATAAGTACCCACACCTATTTTCAACTTAAAATGTAAAAAAAAATTTTAAGGGTGAAATTTCATAAGTGGGGAAGAATGTAACTACCCAAACTTTTATCAATTGAAAATTACCTTCTTATAAATATGGGAAATACTATAAACCACATAAAATAACGTAAATAACACAATAGAAACATTATAAAAGAATATTTAATGAAATAATAAGTATTTCTAGAAGTTAAGGAACCTATATTGATGAAATAGTAACTTGACCTTTAGAATAGTATTATGACCATTATGAATAGTAAAATGGAAAATAGAATAGTAACCTCACCCATGAAAGTATAAATATTTTTTTTCATCTTATAAGTTACAATATGATATAATTAAACCATATTATAAGTAAATAAATATTTTAAAAATTATTAATGATGTGTTTGTATTTTTGTAATTCAAAAATTTTTAATTATAATTTTACCATTAATTTAATAAATTAAAATAAAATATATTTTCAGAAAAGTTATTGATAAATTAATATTTCATGTTGTATTATGAATAGAAGATAATTTTATGGGACCTTAATTGGGTTTTGAATGTGTTATAAAAGATGTTTTAATTTTAAAATTTTCATTTTCCAATTAAATTATGATTTTAATTTAAAATTAAATTTCACATATTTTAAACATTATTTTCATAATATTTCTATCATTTTTAATTCTACACATAGAAAAATGGTTAGGGTTAATATTTTTGATTTTTTTTGAAATGCTCAATTTTTTGTAAATACTATACTACTATAATTTACAGTATTTATACATTATAAATCAAATACACTATTCCATGAGTCATTGTTGATGTAAGGACCATTTTTTGAACTCACAAGATATAATTAATATATTTAGTCTTAGGTACCTACACTATTTCTTATATTGATCAAAATTATAAACTAATGAATTAAATAAAGAGAAAACACCCATATCCTCCACTATAAATACCATCCCACCACCTCTCCTACACACACCTATGAAGCCTTGAGACATGTCCAAATTCTTCTAAAATATATTCCCAATACCCTCCCCACTTCCATGATATTTTTTTTCTTAAAAAATACCAAAACCAATCCCCCTAAGGAGGGTATCAAGAAGAAGAAATCAAGAGGTAAATCCTTTTTCTGTTTTCCTTCAATTTATTTTCAAGTTATTTTCTTTTCTTATCTTATCCTGTCTTACCCTTCTTAAAATGGCATGAAAACTCTAGTATATTACATATACTTTAATCTTATCATGTTTATATAATAATTATTCATCAAATATCTTCTCCTATCTCTTTTATTTTAATAATGAAAACATTGTCTGTGAGTGGATGACTTACCACCTTTGTAGACGACATGCTATCATATTTCAATTCCACCTTCAAGAATATTCATAAAATAATTTTTATGGTTGAAAAAAATTATATAATATTTATTAAAGAATATTAAATTGCCTTGAACCCATATATATACCTGATATTTAATAATATAATAAAACACGTTTTTTGGGATAAAAAACACTAAATTAATCTAAATGATTATTATTAATGATTTATCTAATTAATCGTCCTCACTTATGAAAAAAATGGTATTTTAATATTATATAAGTTCATTAATAACAAATAATTTTAATTCTGGAAAACTATTATCATTATAGATGATTTTTCACACACATATACAAGTAAACTGATCATGAAAAGCAAGGAAACTAACACTCCCGAATGATGAAATTCAATCTCATAACCCATCAAAAGGAACATAAATGAACTTAATAAAATTATAATAAATAAAATAAATTTATAAAAGTTTCTTAATTAATTCAATATTGGATTTAATTTTATTTTTTAGGCATTAAGATCTTCTTCATAATCATTACGGTTATAAGGTTAGTGATTCTACCCGAACAACCATTTTTTCATTAGGTTACTCTTTCTCTCTTTTTTTAAAAATTTAATGCATATTTATTATATATATATCTTTTATTAAATTTTATGAAAATGTAACAAAATAATTTATACAAATGATATAATACTTCTTTGATGGGGTAATATGTGTTTTAGAATGGTCGCCTTTTCAATTCTTCACAATAGGCTAGCCAGATTCAAGGGAACTTCCCAATTTCATACTTGCTTCCAAGTAAACACCATAATCATTTTTCTGAACCCATTATTTTTTTCAAATAAATTATTTTATGATGAAAAACCATATTGGTTTACTTCTGGTTTTCTACATACAAATATTCATTTTTCAAATTAAATTCTATTTAATATTTTCCTCATACCGCACTAAAATGTTTCATTTCTAATGTTTCTGAAACACTCCTTTTACATGTTTCCACTTCAATTGGACCAAAATTATTATGATCCATGCTTGTTTTACCATATTAATGACCATGTATTTTTTCAATCTATTCGTTCATGGACACATTTATGATATGATCATTTTTTATGCATTGTGACATGATTATGATACCCATTTCATTCCATGGGTTACCCTTATATATGATTTTTCATGTGGAACGCATATTCATAAACAGTTATGATGGGTATAACTAGGTAGTAATATAATTTATTCGGTAATTATTAGTCTTATGATACCTCATTTTTGTATAGGGAATAAACCTAACTCATTTATGGGACTTTGTCTACCTAGTTACATAGTCTTTGCGGTTAGCCTTGAATCATGATTTTGTTAGGTTATATGTTGTTGACACATTCCTAAAATTCCACGATTATATGTTCCCATGTTATAAATGTTATTATTCCTTATATTTATTCATGTTCTATGCCTTTTATGTAATCATGTTATAATTTATAACCCATGTGCTATTTTTTATTCCTATGATTATTTCCATGACGGTATTTTTAGCTCATTCATTATTTTTCATGTGTTACCTGGGTTATCCTATGTAGATATAAGAGATACATTTATATTAGGAGATAATTTTTTATAATAAATAAAATATGTTTTCATGATGTTTTATTATGTACCCAATATTCTAAATACACTACACTCTATGATCCTTTGCTTGTAATTTGATGTTTAATTATGCGTAAAATCATGTAATAATATGTGTTAAAGGCTAGGTTTGTAATAAAACTAGTGTATATGTATTGAATTACCTACATATATTTCATAATTAATTAGGTAGGCATTTTAAAAATATTTATTTCTCTCATATTTGAGAATATCAGGAAAATGATAGGAATACCTCAGTCATCCAACTAACACAACTACAGTAAGAAAAAAATGAATTCATAGTGGATGTTTACTAAAAACTATATAGATATAAGATTCAAATCATATCTAATTAACTAGGTCCCTCAATGGTGTGAGGTAACATTATTAATAATTTTATTCTAGTAATATTATTGTTTATACTAGTTCATTTTATGAATTTCTTAGTTTATATGTAGTAATACAATTTTGTTTAGAAATGGGAATGATGCCTTGTATCTTGAGAATGAAGACACATAATAACAGCAAGAATATAGAGGATTTAAGTATCAATCATGTCCCATAATCATTGATGAGTTAATTTTTTTTGAAATTTTATAGTCTATAAATGGATATATTTGATTTGTTCTTTTTAATATAATGGGTGGTGGTATTTAAAGTAAATATTGACTGTTACACCAAAATACAAACATTCACATCCACATATGGTGTGGTTCACTTATTCAAGGTTGATTTGGATATGAATTATATTATATTAGGTTCATTTATTATAGTAAATGAAACCATATCATCATATATAGGAGTAATAAATCTGGGTTGTATTAAAGGAAATGGGACTAGGATAGTTCCTTCTATAGAAGAACATTACCCTGATTTCATTCTACATGATTTTATCTGGTTTACCATAGAATAAGGAATCAAATTTTCTATTGATATAATTTTTAGAACAAGTCCCATTTCCCCTTCTAGCATATAGAATTGAACCAACTAAATTATGGGAAATAAAGGTCCATCCAAAATAACTAGAAACCAATGGATTAATTACATAAAGAAAATCACATTAGGTTTCTCCAGTCTTCATGGAAATAGAGGAATATGATTTTCTTTATTTGTCTGTTGACTATTGTAAGATGAATCTAGTTACAATTTATAATCATAATCGATTTACTTGAATTTATGACCTCTTTTATCAATTGAAGGGATCCTAATGGTTCTCCAAAATTGGCCTATGATCTATGTATCACCAACTCCAAGATAGAAAAGAGGATATTCAAAATACATCCTTCTTGTCACTATATATAAATAGTAACAAAATTTATAAATAAAAATTAAACTGTAATTTTCAGGGATTTGATGAATTATATCTTCCAAAATTAGGTCAATTTTTTTTTCATGGTATTTATTGAAAATATTTTGGTGTAATCAAACTATAAATTTCCATAAGAATCACTTAGAGATTGTACTTTGAAAATTTTATGAGCAAAAACTTTACGATAAATTTTATAAGTGTAAATTTTTGGATACAAGATATTTATTTACTTACTCTTGTAATTTCTGAAAAAGGAATATCAGTTAATCTTGAAAAGATTTAAGTAATGATTTCTTATAAACCGACTAAGAACATGTTAGAGATATGAATAATTCAAAGATTTGGTAGCTATTATCATCACTTTGTATAGGATATGTCAATTATTTATTCTCATATAACCTCTTTAACAGTAAAAGGTATTACATTCAAATGGAACGAGGATTGTCAAAAAATTAGGATCTGATGTCTATAACCCCTTATACACATATCCTCATCTTTTGAGAACCAGGACATGGATACGTGCTAAATTGTGATGTTTTTGGATCTATATTGTGATGTGTTCTTATGATGGGTGAAAATGCTTTTTCATATGGATTAAGAATGTTAAAAATTCCTGAAATGAATTATATGACACGTGACCTAGAATTATATGTGTTAGTATAGAAATTAAAAACATGGAACCAATACATATTTGGTGAAAAGTTAAAAGTATTTATGAACCATAAATTCTAGAAACACATGTTTTCACAATGGTATTTTAACCTAGAGAATTTATGATAGTTGTAATATTTATATATGTATGATTTAGACTTGGTTTATAAACATGAAAAAGGATATTCAAGGGAAATGAATTGATTTCTAAATTTCATAATGAGGAGGTTAAATAATCTCATTACATGTAGAACTAATTAGAGTAATTTATGTAATAAATTTTTATTGAAGGGAATGGAATTAGAATATAGATTTCATTCCCATTACTCTAATTCTTGATTAAAAATGTTTGACCTAGGATTCTAATCAATCAGACCCATTATACCTTTCAATGATGTAAAAAATAAATGGTGGGGAGGCCATTAATATTTATAAAATTGATAAATACTCCATTTTTTACCTTTAGAATAAAATTGTTTTTCCTTCTTTATGTAATGAAGAAATCATTTCTACTAATCACCATTAAAAAAGTGCAATTAAAACGAGTATTCAAAGGATATATAGGGTAATTAAATCCCATTTTTTGTGTCTGATTATACAACAAAAATTTGAAGATTATGTTATTAAATGTATCACCAATCAATAGATAATGTCTAACCACCTTGGACTAGTAGACATGTTTTATTCAATTCCAATACATGTATGGAAATTAAAACGGATTTCAAAGGTCCTCTTCATCATTCTATGAGAGAAACTTTGGATTCGTGATTATATTTGGGTGTTTTAGGAAAAAACATTCCATGTTATCAAATTTCATTCCAATTTTAGAATATAATACATTTTAGTATTTTTAAATATTTTATATCATGGTAGTGGTGAAATTTCATGGAGTATTAGAATCAATTGTATACTATTGAGACCCTCAATTCACATTACAATTTTGTAAATCACTATAATAATCCATTATAACTCACTTGACTATGAGAAAAATATATCATCTCTAAGTGAATGGAATGTCAAAATTTGTGATCCATACATTGAAAAATAGTACTTGATCATGTGTTATTAATTTCACTTGTTCATGGTAATATAATTTTAAATTTTTAGTGTTTTTTATAACAACTATCTTCCAAATATAATAAATATTTCTCTATTTAACACACGATATATCCATCCATTTTGATCTCATCATTTTTGTGTAGAGACTGGTTAAAACTGAATGATTAGATTAAGTGTTTTCATTAAGACTACTATGAAAATTTAAATCATCAAGAAATAGAAAGAAACAACCCAAAGTCATTCAAAATAATATGTAGATCATCAATAATGACCCTTATATTTTAAAAAATATGTCCACATATTCTTAAATGTATACTCGAGACTATGTTATTTTTGTTTGGTAATGAATTGAAAATTTTCTCCTTGGTAAATTAGGTCATTAATGATATTGTAACATACTATTGAAATTTCATATAGGACAACCATTACACTAAGATTTAGTGTTGTCCATAACATTTTACATGAATCCTAGTAAATTATGTACTATCCTAATTATTTCCACATGATATGTTGGGGCCATGTAACCTTTAAATTAGATTCTATATTTATTCAATCCCCGATTCATATTTTGGATTTATAAGAAATGTAGATGTGAGGTAAAAAAATATATTTAGTATTCATATATTTCCGCGTGGTCTAATTCAAGAAGAAACATAGGGAAAGATATTTTTATGATAATCCAACAGTCTAAATTTTCTATGGAATAATTGACATATATCTTCATAAGGATGGGAATCCCCGTCGTGGGGAGAATGTAACACTCAAAATTAGAGATATTTTATTCATTTTATTTTCCATTTTAAGTTGTTTATTTGTTGGTATATTTATTGGTAATGATCTAGATGTTTTAAATTGATTCAGATAGGATTATTTGGATTCATTATTTGAAGAGAGTTAATAGAAAACATGATGATTATATAGGTAAATATGCAATTGATGGAGTGGTGTACAGTGAATTCTCATAGTTAGAACATTTTTATACCAAACATTGTGATTATGGTATGACTTAAAATATTTCAGGATGGAGATGAACTGCATGTCTGGGGAATAAATTTACAAACTATGTGGCCTAATTATGTGACGTGATTAATTAAATATGATGATTTGATTAAAGAACCAAAACCCACTGAAAAAATAATTCTTTCTCATTTAAGTAATGATATTGAATTGTTTCACTCATTGAGAATAGTTTAGAAATGTAATTCTATTGGTGGACAGTTTTAATTGATTAGGGATAATTCAAAATAGAAAATTTAAGTTGAGATCTTTACTTCTTCTTCTATCTACTGGACCGTCCAATTTTATCTAAATAAAAACCTAGGATTAGGACTAAATTTCCAAAATCTATTTATTAGATATTAGTTTGATAAATATTCCTTCAAATTCAATGAAGGAATAGTCTAAAAAGACTAGATATTCAAGATCATGAGATAATTTTTTATTTCAAACACATCATAGTTAGGAGGCATATATTTTTTTCCCGTATTTTATAAGAACATGAAAGGCCATTTTTTCTAAATAAGTTTATTATTAAATTATTTAGAAGACCCTTATGAAATATTCATTGGAAATCCATTTTGGTTTATTGTTGTTTAAATTTAGAATTGTGTCTGATATCATCCAAGAGAGTGACTAAAGGAATAAATGAATTGTTTTTTTGAATGAATGTTTTTGAATATGAGAACATGTAAATTTTTTTTGAGTGTGTTTTTATGTACATATGAAAATGTCCATGTGGGTTAGATGTGGTAATTATGTCAATAGTGTGGTATATTTGATTATTAAACTGAGTGATGACTTGGGACTAGAGGGTTGGAAAATGCATGAGATTTGGATTTTCCAAGATTGGCCTTTGAGAAGTGGTTGCATTGGTTGGTGGTTTTCTTGTATTTTTGGTTTTATTTCATGGTTTTGTTTTTGGGGTGCATAGTTTCACTGAATTATGGATATATTTTTCTTATTCATGGATTCTCATGCTTCCAAATTACTTTTATTTTAAGCTAAATATAAGCCAACCAATTTCTTATGTGAGTAGAATTTGGGGGATTTCTTGAGGTTTACACACTAGGTTTTATACTCACCCCATGTATATGAAACATAGTGTGTATGTAGATACTATTTACCATGATATAGGTATGATTAGGGTAATTTATTAGAATATAAGATCATTCTGATGTTTTAGTCCTAGATGTGTGTAGTTAGAGCTTGTAGTGACTCTTGAGTCTTAGAGTTAGGTGTGGTTCCACCTTGGTAATTTGAATCTTTATATCTTATGTTTTATTTTACTAGGATAATAGAAATATAATTTGTTCCCCCTTCTATGGTTTCTCATATTATTTTTTAGTTATATATTTGTAGTTATTATAGTTTTTTATTATGAATCATATTGTGTATCTTTCTTTTTGTCTGCTTTTAGGGGGTCTATTTAAGGGAAAAATATCACCCATGATTTGTTAATGCATATTATATTTATTATTATCCTATGGTTCCTTGGTTATATCCCCTTTGATTTTTGTATTTTCGACACTTCCCAAAATAATGAGTCAGGTCAGGATATTACAAATGGTTCTTATACCCCAATCCCATCACATATAATTTTTTTCACCATATTTTGAATCATGATGACTATTTTCTTCGATAATCACATAGTTAAATATCTATCGATATTATATAAAATAATTTTCATTTTATCCATTCCTACATTTCTTGTTAATCAATCTCAACATCATAGAGACAAGTATAAATTTGATATAACTCATATAAAAATATTTTTTAGTGTTACTATATAACCAACCAACCATTCATTCTTTCTTAACTATTTCAATATTAATATTACAAATAATTTCCTCTCTCTAATTATATTTATCAAATTGAATATCTCCATCATCACTAGATCATAAATTATTCTCTATTTAACCATATTGGAACTATAAAAACCATGCTATTTATTTAATACTGAAAAATGATTTATTGAAAATATTTGCACTTAATACAAATCCAAAGATAAATAGGTCTACTATATTGGGAAATTAGGTACATTAAATAGACACTTAAAATATGAAATACAATATCTTTATTGAAAACCTCTTTTATATGACCACAACATTATTTTATTCTTAACACTGTATAGGATAACCTGAGGACATATATATGATAGTGGTGGTATATAAATACCATTAAGAGAACAATATGGTAATAACTTTAAGATAATAATACATGTTAGACAAGGCATATCAATTAAGAATAAAGGAACATGAATTTAAAGGCATGATATAGCATGATAATCATAACATGGAAATGTGGAAACAACTTAAAACACTAAATCATAAACATAAGTCAAAGATAAACCACAAAGAATTCATGATGGAAAATGTACCATAAGGGAATAAGGTAAACCCATATCCCAACATGATGTATCGTGATACTAAACATTACTCAATGCATTAGAGCGCTATCAGGGTGTTCCCATCACAATCATTTCAATCTCATGATTAAGTGTGCCACATAGGTCATATAACATGGATTCATTCAACATCATAATTTATTCCACAATCACGGAATGTGGAATAAATAATTTTATGTACTTAGTAAAAATATATATATTCATAAAGGTGAATAAAATTGATTGAATAATGGGTATGGTATTCACTACATGATGATTTTGGCATGGAAAATCACAGGGCTATTTGGGAAACATAACAACATCATATGGAAATTCATAAAATGAATTTATGAGAGTTAAAGGGGTATATCATAATTTATACATGAATAATACATTAAGGAGAGAATATAACATAATATACAAACATATTAAATGGAATTTAAGATGCATAATATAAAATATGTTCTTGAATGGAAATGAGAAGAGAGAAATCCCTTACAAAATATCAGTATAGTAATAGATTAGGTAAGGTTCCAAATGATGGGGAATAAATGATCCCAAATTCAGAACACATTAAATTTATAGTATGTAATTAGTTATAAAAAGATTAAAATATAACCAGTAGAAATTAAAATGAAAAATTGCAAACAAGGTTCTTGAATTCAAAGGAAGAGTGGAGGTGAGGATCCCTTACATGGATATGTGACTCCAAAGGATTAGGATAGGCTTTTTGGGAGCTTGGGGGAGACTTGGGAGGACTCTAGGGAGTACGGGAAAGATTTTGGTTGAGATTAGAATAGTTTTAGTGAAGATAAATGGGATCTTGGGTTGGTTTATATAGGAAAGGAGGGGGATTTATTTATTATTTTGGTTTTGGAAACTACCTAAAAAAATATTAAAAACCAAAAACCACATCATGGTTTTTCCCATGGTTTCAATAAAAGGAGAGTGTTTAATTTTATTTTATATTATAAAGGTCATAAATAATAAAAATATTTCCCTGGATTATGTTGAGATGAGTCAGACTCTTAAAGAAATGAATTTAAAATCTTAAAATAAATTATATGTTTGGGAGGATTTAGTAAGGCTTTATAAAGTAAATAAAATAAGATTAAAATTACATTATTTTAATTAAAAAACATTTATTTGTCTGAATATACATCTTATAGTATTTATTACAACATTTTTAGGCCATTATGATGTCATAAAATGCACTATATATTTATACAGTATTTAATTTTTACCCATAAATTATACTGTATCAAAAAATTATGAAAGATTCACCAATTGATGATTTCAATGTCCGGATTCAAAAAATAACATTCATTTTATATAAATAATTTTCTATATATGTTAATTTTAACTTTTAAAATACAAACCGACTTTTATTGGAAATTGACGGGTTTTGAGAAAAACATTTTTTAATGATTAATAAAAAATTACATTTGACTTCATAAAAATTATATAATCATTTTGATAATAAATTTAATTTAATAATTATAATTTATTAAAATATTATTTATTTTGAAAATTCATTAATTCCTCAAAATAGATTTCATAATTAACCAAAATTTATATTTCTGTTTTATAATTTATTTATAATGTAATAATAATATAAAGAAAATATATTCATTATTTTATAAAAAATGTACATATTATTATTTCAAGCGTCATGATACATATCTCTTTATCACACTAGTTGATTCGTTAAGAGTAAGGTGCACAATGGTGGGGCTTTCATGGGGTCATTCGATGAACATTGTTTGGTTCGTGATCTCGATGAGCTTGAAATTCTCCCATAAATGGTTTTTATCATTATTAAGTTATTGGATATCATCATGGGATTGGACTAGGGAATATTCCAAAAATTATATCTCCCTTAGAAGCCCGGATAAATGGGCTTCATAGGGTACAATCCTACTTGTTGAGTCCATCACTTCCTTTGTCTGTTCCAAATGGATTTGTTAAAATCACAAACTTTTTACTACTCATGTGATCACTATTCGACGACTATATTATCAATGATAAAGATAATTAATAGTCATTTAAAATAAAATTTTATATAATAAAATAAGTGTATGTTTTTTTATAAATATAAGACATTTAATTAAATAAAAAAGGGTAGTTTTATTCATAAATGTTTGGGTCATTACAACCTTGACCAATTATGAAATTTTAGCTGTAAAATTTCATTTTCCCACACCAAAATAGATGAGGGTAACTCTACATTATTTCCACCAATGGTTCCCACATTTCTTATTAAAACTTGTGGATTTTCCAAAACACTTTTAAGATGGAAACATTATTATTTTATAGAACTTTTTCTCTATGATATAATATCATTACTGGCTTCTCCTCATAAGAAAGGTCATTATCCAATGGTACAACCTCTAGATTGAGTACTTGTGATGGGTCTGGTATGTACTTTAATGAGAGAGATAAATGTAATACATCGTATCCTTGAGACAAGTTCATTGGGTGTTCTAGTCAATAGGCCACTGCTCCAACTACGATCGAGGATCTAAAATCAGACGATGTTCCTTGTATTAAGAATTAAATTATCCCCAAATCTCAAGACTCACTTCTATGGAGATATGTGGATGAATACAATGTATCCATCATTGAACTCTAGGTCTCATCGATAATTGTTTTCATATCTCTTTTGTCGACTATGAGAAACCATGATGTGATCTTGTATAATATAAACCTTCTCCACCAATTCATCGACCATTTAATCACCTAAAAGTTTTCATTCCCTAACTTCATCCCAACATACCAATGTTTTGCACCTCTTCCAGTAAACAACTTCATAAGGGTCCATTTGTATTCTCAAATGGAAACAATTGTTGTAAGATAACTTCACCCAAGGAACATATTGGTCCCATATTCCTTTTAAGACCATTGATCAAGCTCTCAACATGTCCTAAAGTGTTTTTATAGTCTGCTCAGATTGGATATCAGTTTTAGGGTGACAATCCATAATTAAATATAGCTCAGTTTTTAGAGCATGCTTGAGACTTCCAAAACATAGAGGTGAATCTTCGATCTCGATCAGACACAATCGATAGTGATACTCCATAAATCTTTACCACTTCTCTAATGTATATCTGTTCTAGTTGATCTAGTGAGAAGTCCTATTGAATCATAATGAAGTGTGATGTCTTTTTAAGAAGATCCACAAAAACCCAGATAACATTGTTTACTTTGGATGTATTTGGATGTTTGGTGACAAAGTACATGGTGTTGTTTTCACATTTCCATTCTGGTATGGGTAATGCTTGCATAATCCTTTTAGGAATTTGTATTTCATCCTTTACTTGCTGACATACCAGACACTTTGATGAATATTCTTCGATCTCTTTCTTCATGTTATCCCACAAATAGTTCTCTCAGAGATCCTGATACATCTTTGTGGTTCCTGGGTGAATATGAAAGTTGGACAATGTGAATCATCCAAAAAAATTTCATTAACTCAGGATGTGATGGAACACATATTATTACCCCAAATCTCCCAATTCCTTCTACAATAGCATTTAGATATATGGATTTCCCTCTTCTTATAGTTCCCACTTTCTTCAGAATTCCTACATCATCATTTTTAGAATCCTTTAACCTTACCAAGATATATAGTTGAGTATTCATTTGTGAAAGTATTGACTATGTTCATTTCTTTAGGAATCCCATGTCTATCCTCTTTAAATATAATATGATCAGATCCTACTCAATTCTATTAAATGATAGAATTGTAGGGTCCTTTCTACTTAGAGAATCCACTCCCATATTCTCTTTCCCAGGATGGTAGTGGATTTAGTAGTCGTAATCCTTGATATTCTCTATCCATCTTTATTGGAACATATTTATATATTTCTAGATGAATATATATTTGAGACATTTAGGATTCATATATATTTCACAGTTCTCCCCAAAGAGATAATACTGCAAGATTTTTAGTGCAATGATTGTAACTACTAACTACAGATTATGCATGAGATAGTTTTGATCATGAACATTCAACTTCCTTGAGGTGTAGATAATGGATTTTTCATTTTTCATAAATACACAACCCAATAAATTATTTGAAGCATCATTAAAAACTATGAAAAGCTCCCACTTTTGGGTAGTGTGAGCATAAGGGAAGTGACAATCCTCCTTTTCAAATCCATGATGTTTTCCTCACGTTTATCATTCCAATAAAATTTAACTCCCTTTTGAGTAATCTTGGTAAGAGGTTTTGAAAATCATGAGAAATTTCTCAAAAATCAGTGATAATATATAGCTAACCCAAGGAAGCTATGGATATCTCTCACAGATGTTGGCCTTATCCATCTCTGAATTTCATTTTTATTAGAATAATCCATAGATATCTAATTTCATGGGATGATATGACCTAATAATGAGACATAATTCAAACATAACTCACACTTGTTGTAATTTTCATAGAGATTATCCTTTTCTTTTCTTTAGCACAGTTTTCAGATGCTCCTCATGCTCCTCATTGGTTTGGGTGTATATAAGAATATCACCTATAAAGACTACAACAAATTTTTCTAGCTAATCTCTAATTAATTTATTCATCAAGTCCATGAATATTTATGGAGCCTTAGTGAGTCTTAATGGAATCACTACGAACTTATAATGCCCATATATTGTATGAAAACTAGTCTGGGAGAATATCATTTTTCTTCACCCATACAAGGTAATATCTCGACCGTAGATTCAACTTTGAGAATTATTTTTATCCACCCAGTTGATAGAAAAATTCATCAATTTTTGGTAATGGATAATTTTTATTTATCATGATTTTTTTGAGCTCACGATAATCAATAAAAAGTCTCATTTACCCAACCTTCATCTTGATAAAGAGGGCTGTTGAACCCCATGGTGAAGCACTCACACATATAAACCATTTATCCAGATTCTTCTATGGTTGTTTTATTATCTCCTCAAATTCTTCAAAAACCACTCTATATAGAGAATTGGATACTTGCAACACCCAATTTATATGTTTGATTAAAAATTTGAACTCTCGACCAGGAGGAAGGCTAGGAAGTTCCTCAGGAAACACATTAGTGAATTCCCTAATAATAGGCATGTCTTCAAGAATTGTTCATTCCTTAATCTCAATCATTTGAGAAATATATTCTTACTCATAGGGAAATAATATCCATACTTGAGATGATGGTGATAAATATGATTCATCATATTCCATGCACTTGTATAGAATCATGGGTCAATTTTTCATATGGAGAGTGATTTTCTTATCGTTGTGTTTTTTTCTCTATATAGGGAAAGCCAATCCATGTCCAAAACTGCATCAAATTCCAACATGAGAAGTATAACAAGGTTCACAAGGATGTTTAATCCAAAAATGGATATATGGGATGAGTTATACTCATGGGATGCTACAATTTCCCACGTTTTCCCTCTTCATCGACATCTCTACTTCCATTATTTGTGGTGATGTTTGAAAAGATCTACTAAACATGTGTGGTATAAAATAATTCGTAGAACCATAAGGAAAAATTAATTTCACAATTATTGAATTAATAACTATCATACCCATCACCACTTCATTTTTTGGATTCACTTCAGCAGTAGTGATGAAAAACGATCACCCTTACTGCCTAAGAAGTTGTTAGCTGCCTTTAAAAACCATTTTCTAGGGAATTGGTTCACAAAGTGACCTAGTTCCATGAAGTTATATCAATGAAAAATGGGTTGAGGATTTACCAGAGTGTTCCTTTACTCTTTTAAAATGGTTGATTTTTTCTATCATCATTCATTGGTTGGGTCCCCTTCTCTTCCACTCCTAAAGCATTTATATGTCCCCCTTAGGAAATTTCCCTGGTGCTTCTTTCCACACTTTGACAAGTGGGATGCTGGAATTTTTTAGTACCATTTGATTTATCCATTAGACTGCCAAAATTGAATTCCAAATTTTGCTTCTTATCCCCATGATACCCATGAGATTCACTAATCCTCATCCCAATATTGAGGTCACATCAGACAATTTCATCATATATATCAAAGTCAATGGTTTCCAAGGCTTTTAGTAGGCTAAGTTTTATCCCACTAAAGAAGCGGTCAACCTTGCATTCTAGGGTAACGTCAAAAAAGGAGGTGTATCATGAAATCCATTTGATGTTTTCTTTGTATACCCCAATTGATTCATCATAATTTTTCTTGGTTGTAAGGAAATAGTTTTCCATCTTAAGATGGAGAGTGTATTGATAATATTTATTTTTATTTTTTTCTAGAATTCCTTCTACTTCATTGCTTTGATCTCTTCCAAAGGCATCGTATTCTAGATCAATGTCCACCACATATCAACATTACCCTCCATATGATAAATATCCAGAAGAACCTTAACATGTTCAGAATATTGAAGGATATGAAGGATATTTTTTATTGAATTTATACATATCTCCATGATTAAGGAATTAGATGATCCATGGAAATTAGGAGGCCTTTGTCTAATAAATATCTCCACTGTCGGTTGCACTCTCTTGGGGGGGGGGCTCTTACTAGACTAGGTTTCTTTTCATAACTTAAGTTAACTGAGAGTGTTTCATTATAATGTTTTCAATTCCTACTCTCATTGGGTTGCCAATCTCATTGGGTCAATCCTCACACTACCCTTCGCATCAGTTGTTATCATGATTCCCCCTATTTCCAGCCATTTCATAGAATAAGAGGAAAATTAGGGATGATTATCTTAAGTAGGAAAAAAATAAAAGGGAATCCAATTACATTAAAGGGATAACATATAAATTATAGTTATCCCCTTAACTTATGAGTTTCCAGGCATCAGTCTATGTTATCAACGATCTACTTCATAACAAAGATTCTTATGGTAATTTTTACCCTTGATAAAGGTTTGTAATAATATTATGAATTTACCAAAGATTGTTTCCTATGAGTGTCCAACTAGGTGCACAATAAGGCATGTTTTCATGTACCAGGATACCCCGAGTCAAGCACAGAACACCTTATCAGAGTTGTTACTCCTAGGTATATCTGTTCTAGAACCACACCCACTTGTAGTATCTTGACAAGTATGTACTTTCTTAATAAACGACTTACTCTGTACTTACAGAAATTTTGGGATGTTTTCTTACACTTAGTTTTATCCCTAAGGATTTTCATTAGGTTTTTCCAAACCTAATCCCAGAAATAACTAAACCTATCATATGATACCAACTATAACAACCCTTCTCTTTATTTCATATTTAAAAATGATTTATTACATATATTTTCACATAATACAACTCAGAAGACTGATTGGTCTATTGTATTGGGAAATTAGGAACATTACATAATAACTTAAAACATGAAATACAACATCATTATTGAAAACATCATTTGTAGGACAACAATATTCGTTCATACATAACACTGCATGGGATAACATGAGGACATAAATAAAAAAGGGGTGAGCTATAAAGCCTAGTAAGAGAATAAAAATCGAATAACATGAGGATAATAATATATTTTAGACAAGGCATACCAGTGAGGAATAAAAGAACATGAATATAAATACATGATATTGCATGATAATCATAACGTGGAAATGCGGCAACAACTTAAAACACTGCATCCTTAACATGAGTCAATGATAAATGAAAAAGAATTCATGGTGAAAAAATGTTCCATAAATGAATCAGGTAAACCCCTATCCCAACATGAAGTATCATGATACTAAACATTACCCAATGCATTGAAGTGCTATAAGGGTTCCATCTTCATAATCATTTCAATCTCATGCTTAAGTGTGCCACATAGATCATATAACATGGATTCATTCAACGTAAAAATTTATTCCATGATCAAATAATTTTAAAATAATACATGTAATTCCTAAATCAATAAATACATGTTCATAATGGTTAATACCCTTGATAGAGGAATGTGTATGGTATTCACTACATGATGATTTTGTCATGGAAAATCTAAGTGCAATTTCGGCAGCATAACAACGTTATATAAAAATTCATAAAATGGGTTGAAGAGAGAGAAAGGGGTATCTCATCATTTATACATTAAATTGACAGTAAGGGGATCATGGAATATAATATTCCAACATATGTAATGTAATTTAAGACTCATAATATAAAATAAGTGCTTGAATGGAAATGGGAAGAGAGAAATCCCTTACAGAATTTCAGCACAATAAAGGCTTAGGTAAGGGTCCAAATAAGGGGTAATAAATGATACCTCATTCACATAACATCTAATGGACAGTAGGGAGCTGATTATTAATTGATTAAAATATAACCAATTGAAAATAAAAATAAAAATTTCAAACAAGGTTCTTGAATTGAAAGGAAGAGAAGAGGTGAGGATCCCTTACTTGGATATGTGACACCAAAGGCTCAAGAGAGGATTATTACAATATTGTGGGTGCCTGGGGAGGGCCATTGATAGTAGATGGTAGGGGTGGTTGAGATTAAAAGATTTTAGTGAAGAGAAATGGGATCCTGGGAGGGTTTTTGTAGGAAAAGAGAGGGATTTCATTATTATTTTGATTTTGTAACTACACAATATGATATTCAAAACCAAAAACCATCCCATGGTTTCCCATTATATTTGTCAAAGGGGAGTGTTTTATATTATTTTATTAGGGAAATGGAAGAAATTATTAAAATATTTCACTTGCTTATGTGAGGTGATTCACACTTTTAGGGAAATGAATTTAAAATCCTAAAATATTTTATATGTTTTGGAGGATTCACTATGGATTTATAAAATAAATAAAATTTAGAAAATTAAATTATCTTAAATTAAAAACATTTATTAGTCCGAATATACATTTTATAGTATTTATTACAACATTATTTTCCATTATGATGTCATATAACTCACTGTATATTTATAAGTTATTTAATTTTTACACAAAAATTTGATTGTTTCAGAAAATTATAACAAATTCACCATCAGATAATTTAAACATCCTGAGTCAAAAAATAATATTCATATTATCTAAAAAATTATATATATATATATATGTGTGTGTGTGTGTGTGTGTGCGAGAGTGTGTGTGTGTGTTTGAATATTTACTTTTTAACTAAAAACCAACTTTTATTGAAAATTGAACAATTTTCACAAAAACAGTTTTTAAAGATTATTAAAAAATTATATTTGACTTTATAAAAATTATATAATAATTTATTTTTTTGGAAAATTATTTTAAAAATAATAATTTATTAAAATATTATTTACTTAAAAAATCATTAATTCCTCAAAATTGATTTTGAAATTAACCAAAAATACTATTTCTATTTTCGAAATTATTTACAAAGTAATAATAATAGAAAGAATACATATTCATTATTATATGAAAAACAACATAAATATTGTTATTTATATGGTATTGATACATATCCTTTATCACACCAGTATATTCCCTAAGAGTAAGATGCGTGATGGTAGGGCTTTCATGGGGTCGTTTGGTGAACATGGTTTGGGTTCTGATCTCTTTGAGCTTGATCATCTCTTGTAAATGGTTTCACTCATTCTTAAGTTGTTGGATCTCAACTCTGTATTGGTATAGGGAAAATGCTAGAAATTATATCACCCTTGAAAGCTCCGATAAATGGACTTTATAGGGCATGATCCTATTGGAGAGGCTATCAATTCCATTATCTGTGCCAAATGGATTTATTTAAATCCCATATTTATACTAGTCATGTGATCACTATTTGAAGACTATATTATCAATGGTAATGGTACATAAAGGTTATATAAAATACAATTGAATATTATAAAATAAGTTTATGTGTTTTCTATAACCATAAGGCATTTAATTAAATAAAAAAGGGTAATTTTATTTATAATAGTTTGGGTCATTACAAGAACCAAGGAAATTAACTTGGATTAAACACATTGAAAATTCAATGATATTTGATTTATACAGATCTCATTTTTCTCATATTATAACAATTACTGAATTAAAAATAATGGGCCACCATTTATAAAATTCCAATTAGAAAATTATAAGATATAATTAACCTATTTTTCATATTCATCATATGTTCACAGTGTAGTAATCCATCTAAAATTCATTATAACCTATATAAACTACCAAATTAATAATATATGTTAATGTATATTTAAAATATAAAATCATATTAAAATTTCCAAAAAAATTAATAATTTTTTAAAATAAACATAAGAATAATAAAAACACTAATAATAACAATTACAAATGCAAAAATAATAACAATATATACAAAAAATAATTGAAATTTTATACAATATATGTAGATTAAAATTGTATAATTATTTCATGAATTATTAGTTCATTAAATTTTCATATGTATATTTTATGTTAAAAGATTATGATATAAAATAATATATATATATATATATATATATATATATATATATGATTTCTTATATGTGACATATAACAAAATATATATAGAACTATATTTATACTAAAATAAGATATATTTAATTAGTAAAAATATAATATATATGATAAAAATTTAACAAAAATATTATCACTAATTTAAATAATTTGTTATATATATTTATTAAATCATAAACATACTAATTATATAATTTTAAATTTTATGAAATAAAACTATTCAAAATCTAATGAAATAAAAAAGTTGAAAATAAAATATATAACTATAAACTAATAATACAAAATAATTATTTTTATAACTAATTTGAATGATATTAGAATAAATAAATATATAAATCAATTTTAATACAAGGATACACATAAAAACAATTTATATTTTAAAATTTTAAAAATTCATAAAAAAATAAACTAGAATCTATTATGGAAGTGAAATTGTCAGAAAAAAAATATTATAGTATTTGAATTCCAAGATCATTAATATCATATAATTTGTTAAAATATATACAAAAATTTAAGAATCACTACTTCATTTTGGTAGAATTCAATATATATTATATATAAGAGGAGATGTGATATTCCTGGAACAATGAGGACTCGAAATCATTCAAATAATGGAAGAAGAGAAACATCAATAGTGGGTGAGTGTTTCTAGAAAGAGAGATTTAGTGGTAAGATTTATATATGCAAGAAAGAATCAATGATGCATGATTTTTCTGAAATAATATATTTATGTTTTATGTTTAAATAATTATGAAAGTTAAGTCAAAGTAATATATTGTATGGAGAGAGTTTATTAGTTAACAATGGGAATTATAATTTTTTCAAGGTTTTCCACAACCGTTATTACTAAAACAAATTTAAAATAAAAATTTTTAATGTGGGTTTTAATATAAAAAATGTTTAAAACACATGTTAGTAGTTTATAATTTTTGTTTTGTAATAAAAAACATTGAAAAATTTTAATGTTGATTATAAAATAATCAACCATGAATATGTGATGTTGTAAATATTTCTTCCCGTCTATAAATATTGATATGTCTCTTCTCAAGGGAGATTCATTTTATAAGGGGGGATATCATGGTATATGAGATATGTGGAGATATGATCCATTGGAAAAATAATCAAGGTTTCATTAAGGATAACATGAGTTATACGATGTTCAATGTATAACAAGTGGGTTTTTCAGGATAAATATGTAACTTCTGCTTCAAGACATATATATTTTCATGAATTAATTTTTTTCCTAAATTCAGAACTACACACATAGAATTGTAGTGATAGTTGGGTTATATTATTTCATTTTTTTTCTTCTGATGGAATTTCAATGAGGTAATTGGAGAAACTTTAGATTTTCAAAAAACCGAAAGGGAAATAATATTGGAACTAATATAATTTATTGTATATATTTATTGAATGTTTGTATATTTTTGGAGACTAGATCTAATTTTTTACATAGAACTAAATTTAAGAACATCTTATGAATCCACACTTGTGAGAAAAGGTTCAAAATTCAAGAGTTTAGTCATAACTGATTACAATATCCAGACATCGTATCTAATATCCACTATCTCACACTGAATCACCATAATAACTTATAGACATTATAGAAGTCACATAAGGAGAAACTGAAAATAACACACACTCATAACAATAAAAAGGTATTTACATGTTTTATAACATAATAATTCTCCATGATAGAAATGTTTATTCTCTTTATTACTAATTGAAGAGAATGATTACAATATTGTGATATAAAAAAAGTGATCTTACTATATTATTTATAAAATATACCAATAAATATATATGATTCAAACACCATCTGATATATGTGTCCAATATCCACTACCGTCAAATCTAAATGGGTAGCCCTCCATAAATTTAAGGACAATGGTTGATATCCCACCTCAACTTTACATAACCCAAATATTTTTCTTTGCGATAATTATTAAACATAATATATCCCTCTTGATGAAATTTAAAAGTCTTATTAAAAAATTCAACGAAATCCTACATAATACTTTCAGAGTTATACCTTCACGGGGTACAACTCATTCCATACATCATCATCAGATTCAATATTCATGTCACTACAACCACTCCATCGTTATCTTCCAATTCTAGATCTCCCTTATTTCCACTGAACACGATTTCACATGAATTCAGGATATATCATCTATATACAAGCATTATAGAATATATAATTCCATTTTTCAAAAACCACTTCTTATATGAAACAAAAATATCCCACTCATGAATTTTTTTCTGAGTTCACCAAAGTTAATTTTTTAAATCTAACACTTCCTTGTAGAGACCCATTTTTTGTTTTGTAATACATTGAAATATTTATATATATAATTTTATCTCCAGGTTATGAGATGAAATGGGATTCCAAGACCTGACATACTCACATTTAATTTTATACAAATATTAAAAATATTTTATATCACCCACAAATGGTATCTTAGGGAAAATGGGATATTAATTAAATTGAATCTTGAATAAAATATTTGAGACCATGGTTGAGTTTGAAACATGAGGTTTACCATAGGCATGACCTAAACTCTATTGTGGTCAGATGATTTTAGTTAAGTAAATAAGTAAATTTAATTATTTAATTAAATCAACCTAATTATATTTCCTATAAATTCATTAGTTTGGAAATTCTATATGGTTTTCTACATAAACCCTCGGTGAATTGAGAGATATTCTCCCTCCCCTACATTGGATAATCAAATTCAGATGATGAAAAAACCCATGATTGAGGAATATAGAGACGCATCAAACACAATGAATTCTTCCATCCATCAGAGAGTGCATTATTTTATGAATAATGATCTATTCTCTAGTTAGGACTCGTTAATTCATGGATTATGCCCTCGTTGATTAAATTGATTATGAAAAATCATCCCTTTCTTTGATCTGTGCCAATTTTAAGTTGTTTCATGCACCAATGTACATGTTTAATGATTTATTCAATTGTTTTCTCACCCAGGATAATCCCTATTATATCCATTGAATAATAATGCATGGAAAAGTATTTCCAAACCCCTAGTCATGGGACTTTATTCCCCAAATTCTTTGTGTTAGTCATCATTGGTCCATGAGGTTATAATTGCACATTTTCATGTAGGTCTGAGCCTGATTAGACCCCCAGATTCATGATGGTTTCATGTGTGATGAATGGATAAAAAAACAAGGATTGAATTTGGGATAAATTGTTTTATAATGGGTGTTGTTTTCATGGATAGGGTATCTAATACAACTGTGGTGGAATGGGAGGTGCACAGTGTGTATGATGAACCATCAGGATGAATCGATATTAGAGTTCCAACCAACAAATTCCTGGAATCAAAGAAAATAGGATTTACATTAGATTTTGGGAGGCTGAGTGGTTGAATCACCATGAAGGAAGTGAGTCTAGATTCTGTAGAAAATATATTTGTTTCATCCAAAAACGATTCTACGCAACATGTAGTATGACGAAAATAAGACATGAGGGGCCTAGGCTACGACAACTAGGGTTTCACCTGAAGTTAAATATGAGACACCATGTGGCTAGGATATAAACTATGTATACTTCCCCTGGTATACAAGTCTTGTGGTGAAGAACACATGCATTACTCCAGGAAGGATGAAATGACCATGCTCACGCTCTATACAAAAGTAAACATACATGACCAGGGAATACGTGAAGGACCCAAAGTGGCTTAGACATGTCGAGTAGACTCACAACATAATGTGTATCACAACATTGGTAGCTATTAGTGTATCGGAAGTTTCATGTACACAAAATGGAGTGGGAACACATGTTGTGTGGGTCCCCTCACATGTTTTTTACCCCTTCATTCCTTCTGAGGAAACATTAACCTCTCATATTTCCTTCGTTTGGAAATGGTTTTTCGATAGCCGGTAAACTATCCAAATTGTTTTCCCCGTAGAACAAGATGGTGGCATCTGAAGTGGATTTTTAGTTAAAATATGATATTTTATACGAATAACTCTTATTTAGTAAATTATCAATGTTGCTATTAATCAAACAAGATCATTAGAGTGTCACCCCTTGACAGACTAGAATGTGGGTCTTCTATCTATCTACTGAGTGGTATCCCATACATCATTAGGGAATGTGTCCTCTATTAATACATAGATTGAAACCACCAATGAAACTAGTGTCTGAGTCCTATTTCTATTTAGTGGTACAAAACTATATAATTAGGGTGTGGGTCCTTGATCTACTAAGTGGTACCCTCGTGCATACCAGCGTGTGTGTCCTTCTTACACTGAGTGGAACCTCCCTAACATATTTGGATCAGGCGATCCTTACACTGAGTGGAACCCCCATAACGAACTGATGTGTAGGTCCTCTTATTAGTGATTGTACCCCCTCAGCTATGTGGTACGGTGGGGAGGTGTGGGCCCTTCCACAAAATTACTTATTTTTATAGATACATGAGATTTTGGGCATCAGTGATGGGTTCTAGAACTGATGTCACTCTTTCATGGGTTGAGCTATGAGATTGAGATCCCCTTCTCTCTTGTTTGTGATTATTTGGTTTGAACACATATATATAGATATATGTATATATATATGTGTGTATATATCTATATCAGTGTCCTTTGGGTTCTATTTACTCACTTACATTAGGTTGATATGTTTTTCTATATATTAACATCGTGTCTCTTACTACCCCCCTTTATCTTTCAGGGCGTCCTACTGGGTATATATATACAAACCCCTATATTGGATTTCCCTAAACATGTCATGTCATAGGAAAATGAATAATAGGTAAGCAGCTACTACAATGTATTTTATGGATACTTGGTACATTTGACTACGTACGATAGTTAGAGTTTGGAGATCAGAATCTAGTCTCCCTCAACACTTTTACATTCATGTTTTGTTTAGATTGGGGCATCTTTATGGTTGGGACATCTTTTTGGTTGGGCATTTATTTTTTCCCCTTTACTTTTTAGTTTTCACTGTCATCCTCTTGAACACCATGGGGGTTTTTCATATGCATGGTTACATTCTAGAAATTTTTAACTTTTATTTTTATACATCTTCACTTCTACATTGAGATGGTTAGGTTTGTGCATAAAAGTACATTACGAAAAAGCCTTCCATGTTAGATATTCCCTTAGAATCATATTTCCAACCCTTGTCCTATGGAGGTAGGAATGGGGTAGTTTTTCATTGATCCACATTAGGTTAGGTCATGTCATTCCTTCCTTCTTCCAGCAAAAAAAATATTTAGTGACTTTCTAATGTTTCTTTATAGGTAACCAAAGTTCCACTAAGTCACAACACTACATCACACATTCTTGAAATTCAACCTTATGTGTCATATCAGTTGGATTTTTAATTATATCTACCTTCCATAGCTCAAACACTCCTTCATCCATGATATTTTTAATGATTTCATATTTCAGTTCAATATTCACTATCCTTGAGTGAAAACTATATTTTTTACAAGATGAATTGCAATATTACTAACACTAAATAACACTCTATTGCATTTACTTATTATGAGATACACTATCAATCTATTCAACCAAATCATCTCCTTCCCTACACTCATGGTAGAAATATACTATACATACTAGATTGATTGTTAAACTACTAATTGTATATGTAAAATAAAATATACGACACTTCCCATATAGGTAAAAAATACCATTATAATTATCAATGTTTTTTATTTATTCCAATGTATGCATCAACATACCTTTTTAATGAGTCAGCCATTTTAAATAATAGTTCCTATTATTCTAGACCATTATGATACTAGAGTATCAAATTCACAACTTCCCAGCGATCTTATTATTTTCCATGAATCTACTATGTACTCCAATTGCAATAGAAAATTTGGATTGAGTAAAAGTCATGGAATACATCAAACTACCAATTAATGAGGAATAAGAAAACATTTCCATCTACTTATCCTTGTATTTTATTCATTGTTACTTCAATTTGGATAATTTAAAATCAATGAATAAAGGGGCATGGATATATTTGGCTTCGAAAATTTGAAAACATTCCACTATATTATGGATATACTCAAACTGAGAAAACATACAACCATTGTTCTTCTAAACCCACCAGATCAATATTCTCAACACCTATTTAGCATCCCTATGAACCATCATCTATAGCCTTTTTGATAACTCTTATTTCATCTCTTTAATATATTTACTCTCTGGTCCCACTAAGAGCATGTCATCCATTATAAAGAGAATCATGAGGAGGTATAATTGTTGAACACCTTTAGATAATAATAGTGGTATACATTGCACCAGATGAACTTATGTTCTTCCATAAAGGTATACAATATTTGGTTCCACTACATGTGTTCTTTCTATATGCTATAAAGAATCAATTTATATTTTTTAAAGTAGTTTAAATATAATCTATTTGAATTCTTTTAGTTCATCCATATATATATATTAATCTATGTCTCAATTAGAAAGGTTGTTTTTATATAAATCTATTCAATATGTAAGTCTTTTTATGAATATAATCTAATACCATATATATTTTAGTGTTCTTAACAACTAGAGATAAAATTTTACAAAATTAAACTCATTACATCATTTGAAAACCCTTCCAAATTAACCTTTCATTCTACCTCTCCCCAACAACCACTTATTCTATCAATCGATATACCAACTTATTCAGATGTTTTATTTTTCCTAGTTGATGTTCTAAAAGATCATGTACTCCAAAATCATTTTGGGAGTCTATATATATCTTCATTGTCAATACCCACTACTTTTAATTATCATGAAATACCATATTATTTAGTCTTTTGGGTTCTCCAAAATCCTTATGAAGTAGATAGTGTAAGTCAAATTCATGCCTTTGAATTTGAGTTTTAACATTAGTATACCACCATAAATATTAAGGTCGTACCCCATTTAGTATAACCATCCTTATTGAAATTACTCATTAATGTCATAGGTGGTGCACTATTTAGCCTCATGCATGCCTCCCCATACTCTAATGGATATCAAATAGAATTGAGGGACAAAATATTACATTTATAAGATTATTCCCCTAATATTATAACCATCATAAACAAACAAATAACCAAAAATAGAGCACACATATAATATGAGTATACAGAAATGAAAAATATCTTCATGATATAACATAATGTAGTAACTTTATTCAATTATATAACCCTATAATCTCTCATTAGGCTCAGTAATAAGAAAAAAATTGTTTACAAAACAAAAAATCATAGAGATGATATAATTCCATCTCTTAGCCAAATTTCACCCCAATCTCAAATCTCCATTGAGCTGAAAAAACCTAATCTGTTGCACAACCTATGGTTAAACCTATAACATAGATATAAAGTATGGAAATGTAGTATAGTACTCATGTAGGGTGTGAAAAACATGTCTAAATAGGGTCTCAACATGTTCCCCTTATATATAGGTGTATTCATGAGGAAAATAAATAATAAAAATATAAAAAAATGCATGCAGATCTAGTCATCATGTACTAACCAAACCACCATAACACCCGAACATTCCTAATTTTCCATCATGAAAGAAGAAATTGAATCAGGCCATAAATATCAACTCATACATGAAGAATCAAGATAGTGTGTCTCAACAAGCCTAAAACCATAAATAAATATATAGGGTAGGGTGTCTCATGAAGCCTTGACCCATATCCAATGACACAGGGTGGGGTGTCTTCTAAAATCAGAATCAATACACTCTCTATTCAAATATTGTCCCATATTAATTTTATCAATCTCATACTAAATGTATATATCTACCCTGTATTTTAGGGTAGGCTCACACAATAATATCTTGAATAATCACACTTTAACTTAGGTCATTTAATCGACACAATCTCATTCAAGTTTAGGTGATGCATCCATATCAATTACAATATCACATCTACCACTCCCCTCTCTTATAGTGGGTAACACACCATATCACATATAAAATCAGATACATTAACCATCCCTTATTATCTAAGGAAGTCCTTATAGAACCTTCTCACTCAAGTGAGTCCTCATAGACAATCTCTTCATCACCCACATCAGACACCACACATCATATTCTAGTGTAGTCCATTATCATTGAAGGTAGTATTTGAAGCACTGTATCACTCAAGGTGAGTACATCTATCACATCAAATAACCAAAAAAATTACATTTACTACTACTTTTTCAATTAAGGTATGGTCCTTCGAACACCTTCACACTCAAAGTGAGGCCCATATTCTTTCACATCATCAAAATACATAAAAATATCATGTTTTTCTAAGAAGTTACTTAGAATAATATGCAATATGATTACTATATAACAAAAAATGATAATATTTTAAATACCAAAATGATAATATAGATAAAAAATTTAGAACCTATAAGTATTTTCATCTCACCTATAAGGGAATCTGGTAGTATTAGGAAACCAAACATGGGATCTACTCACCGTTACTAATTGTAGTCATCAACATATGGTTACCTTATGACATATATTCCATTCCTAACCCTAGAATAAAGGGATTATACAAATACTCTTCCAAATCAACACTAAAATAGGTCATGATATCGAAGGCCCACCCTATGTAACTCAGAGAAAATCTTCTAGAAATCCGAAGCAATGTCATTTAGACAATTCCCACATCCCATGATTAGTCCCCATATCACATATACACTCAAATATTTATCATGATTATCATCTAGAGGAAAACCTCCACATGGCATTAAAAAAATACTCATATGATTATCCCACTCATTATACACACCAGGATTCTCCCAAAACAATAAAGGGGTGTCCAAAACAAGCATGAAACATACAACTATCTCACCCATCGTCACTAGATCTAAGCCTATTTTCCTACCCCAATAGTCCTTAGTAGTCCAAACTAGTATACCTTCGTCCCATCCAAACCGTAATATGAACCTCGATTTGCTAATAAACCAAATGGAACTCTCTCCCCCTCAATGACAAAGTCTCAAAGTTATCACATGATACTCATAATTTAATAGTTCCTTTTCTATATCTATTGTAGTCACTATACCATTATATCTCTTTAACCAGTGTTCCCATGGTCTATATTAATTTCACCCAAATGCATATAATAGTGATGGAATGATCCATCAACCCCAAATAGTCATATGGTTTAGTATTATTTGGACCACCTTCCTCCAACATGGATTTACACTCCTTGCAAGCTCCACCATCCTTGGACAAGCCTGTTAATGCCTCATCAAAGCTTGTAATAAGACATGGTAATTATCTTAAGCCACTAAATTCTAAATAATTAATTATAATATTATATAATATTATTCTAATTTAATATAAAGAGGAATTGAGAAAAAAACCCACCACAAAACTCTATGACACAAAAATCCAAAAAACCCTATATGTTCATCGTTCCAAGATATACCAGACATGAAAAGGAAACACCAATAATCTATTCTAAATTCCATCTTTCCTTAGTGAAATAAACATCAAACCCTAGCCTATAGGAACCTAAATCAGTGAATAACATTGGAGAAGAAGGATGAAGGAAGGATACGAATAATATACTATAAAATATCAAAAAAAACATCCAATAACCACCCATTATAATAGAGATTCAAAGAGAGGAACGAGAGGGGGATGAACTAAATTAAATGGTTCTCCCTAATTCCACCTTTCCATTAAAATCTATGTGGATGACCTGAAAATTACATGTTTTCCCCTAATTTTTATATATTATTAAATGGTGATTCCACAATGTGTCCCTAGGAATCAGGACATTGCACCACTTCCCAATAATCTCTTATCACATGACCCAGTAGGAAATAGAGTGTCACCCAACCCTCATGAAAAAATAAAAAACCTCATGGGAATGTCTCTACCACATGGCCCTCTAGAACAATACTCTCATCACGATGCAACCCTAGTGTGAATTTCATGACCAAACCTTCTCATAGAATTTTTGAAAATGATTTCCATAAGGATATACTGTTATGTTTGATCAGGAAATGATTCCTTTTATAGCATTGTGAAATCTATATTTAATAGCTAGGATTTTTATAGAAATAAAATTTGTGTGTTTCATCTTTTCTTGAAAAATATGACCACAATGTGTCTTTTATATGTAAGGATTTTTCCTTTACAAAATACAACATAGAAAACTTGCATGTCGTAAAACCAAATGGTCATGATAAAACCTACAAATATTACACTATGGGGCCTCCCTCAATCAAAAATTGACACTTGATCAACCCATATTTATTTAATAACATCCATCCATCATACCATGATGGGAAATATATATCAAAAAAAATTTATGAAAACATAAAGATTTAATTTTTTTAGAAAACAATATCCCGTAAATCTTAGGGTTATTATAAACATTATACTATAAGGATTCTTTTCCTCGATAAGAAGCTCATGATTTTTTATTAATTTCTAATTCATCGATCAGGATCCAACACCACCCCTCAATACTGATTTAGAAATAAACCTTAAATGATTCCACTATCCCTATATTAATCCTAGATATTCCATATTTTACACTATAAGACCAAATTTATCACTTATACCAGCCATCCAAACCCAATATGACAAACCCAATGTGGTCTCTACATCACTACATTCAATTATATTAAAAAAATCAAGTTTTTCATCTTATGCTTAGATTTTATTGTAAACATTGTACCACACCTATAAATACACCATAAAATATCCTAATCACGATGCCTTCATTATCGAGGGAATCATTGGATGATCTAAAAACCCACACCAATGCCTAAACCTCATAATTGATTTAATTCCACAATTGGATCCTTGACTAATCGGATCCTTTTTCATACTCTTCCCAGGATCAATAACACATATCTTAATTGACATACCCTTAGATCCCATTATACATCATCCTATTCTTGACGCCAAAAGTTAGACACCACTTAACACTTCATCTAAATCCCAATACTAGTATTTATATATGTACATAATAAAATTGGTTCCACCAAATGGTCACCCTCCTGGTCATTTTGACCATCCACCAACTAGTTTCCCTATAACCATGGACCTTCCAACATGACAGTCAAACATCCATGGGAGATATGATACTCCTAACCATAGTTTCATCATTATCACTATTTTTCTGAAGAAAAATTATTGACCTCTATTGCATTTATTTGGTCCATTACCAAATATAATTACTAAAAAAGACCATCCCACTCATACTCTATGGCCAAAAAAATACACCAAATCACTTACCTTACCTATAATACTAGGAACATCATCTTAGAAATTTGAAAAAAATTCATTCACAATGAGGTCTACACCCTCATAAAACCAATAGTGTGCTTCCAACTGTAATATTTCCCTTACACTAATCCTCATGCACTAACCCAGATGGGTCCTAACATGTAAATTCTCATAATTATATTACTAATATGTTTATCCCAGTTTCTATATCATCCATTAATTTTTTTTGGATTAATCCATTTTTGGGGAATTTTTTGTGATCTTAGTGTATCTTGTGGATGAATAAAAATGGGGTTTTGAGGTTTTTGGGCTAAAATAGGCACAAACACATTTGTGGTATATTCTATTGTGATCTCTGGTGGTATCTTATATAAAAAGGACAAGGAGAAATATTTGGGCATGGACATAGAGTTTTGGGTATGGACCTATGGTAAATGAATTGGTAAATGTCAGCATGCCTGTTTGGGAGACCATTGTGATGAAAAATTCCTCAAATTTTGGAAATATTCTATTAGGGGTTTTCTATTTTTCTCAATATGTTATTGAGACTATAAAAAAGCATAAGACATGGTAGAGGGATTGGAGACATTGGTATGGTTTTTAAATCTCCCAAGCCATATACATTCTTCTCTAATCTTCCCTGTTTCAAAGGTAAAATTTTTAGATATTGAATGAGGTGACTTTAATAAAATTTTAAATGATTCATCACCCATATTATTCAATTCTTCAATAAACCTCCTAGATTTTTTTCATAAGCCTTCTTTGAATTTTAATACAAGGATTTATAAGAACCTATGAAACATCCTTGTGTTGAGCTTCTACCATGATGAAAATTATTTAATATTGACACTCATGATTAAATTTTATATAAGAATTTTTCCTTGAAGGATGGATACCATTATTGTTCAATAATGATTATGTAATTCTCACATATTCTTCTTTTTTTTCAATTTTACATCAGCAATGGGTTCTCTTCCTTCAACTAAACGTTGGATTACTATTGATAGTGGCCAATGTCATTGGGTAAGTGTTATCTCATCAATTAGATTGATTCATTTTTAAGGCTAATTATAGAACCATATCATCTTAGATGGGAGTCAGTTATTTTTACTCTTGGAATGAGATCTTGTTCTAGTAGGTGTGAGAATTTGGTTGGAGTGGCGAAAACCCTGAAAAATCATGTCATTAACACCGACACTCTTGAGGTAAATACTTCAATAACATTTAGAGGGCATGCATATATTTTTTAGAATGAAGTTTCCTTACATTCTTATATTTGTATAAAATGATTTATTTTGATCATATTTGTGTTTTTACATATCTAGTGAGATCATGTTTGATGTTTGATCACATGTGCATGTGTATGTAGCCTATAAAACCCATTTTTGAATTTTATAACATATATATGTCTCACTACTACCACCCATTAATTTCATGTTATGACTCTAGATATATGTGACTGATATAATAAAACTATTTCAATGTGATGTATTAGGTATATTATAAGTTTTATTTCTACTATGAATGGTACCAAAGTGACAGGAAGAACCATCTAGGCTTATTGTCCCTAGAAGTGGATCATGTTCAAACACTGAATGTGATATGATAATAGGGATGAGTTAGAAAGTTCTGAATATTAGAATTGTGGCCCAACCTTGGGGAAATACGATCTCATATGATCTAACCTGATAAGAAAATATGTGGCACTGTGGTCATCATTGACCCAACCTATGATATGGTATTAAGACATGATGGCATTGCGGCCTGACCCATAGTAGTGTTGAGATACAAGATACTTTTGGCCTGATCCTTGTGAGAGAGAAGGCATGATTACCTTGTAGTATGATTGTAGTATCATTAGCCTTGTGGAGGTATGGTATACCTATGGTAACCTTGTGGTAAAATCTAGTTCAGGAATATTTTATGACTACATTTTATTCATGGAGATGAATAAGGTATGATTGGAGGTTTCTGGTGTCTTGGTAAACACATGACCATATGGAACCTGATTTTATTCTATTTTTTGAATAGTTGTATATCATCATGACCTACACATTTATTCATGTGAAAATGTTATTAAGGAATAATTGTTGGCGTATTACTAGGTTCATATGTATACCCATAACATGTAACATGATGTGTATGGAGACTTCATGATAATGGATACAGGTAAGGGAAATTACACATCAATAGGGGGAAAGGAGATTGAGCATAGTGATTAGAGGTGGATCCAATATAGACTCTTGTGTGATTCTATAGTCTTAATTTACATACCTATCTTTCTCACACTTTTTTAACCTCACACTTTCGGTGTCCTTTGTTTTTTTTATCTATGAGTTCAGATATATCCCATGCAATATGTTTCAACAGTAATTATTTATTCCACTTTGTTAGTATTTATATTTTTCTTTATCGATAAAAGGTTATAGTCTCCCCATAGATAGAAATTGGGCCCTTGATTCCATTCAGTAACATATTGTATACGAGGAGTTGTTGATGGGGATATGTGAAACTTAAAATAAAATGTGTTCAGATATTACATGTGACATGATGGCATGAATTCGTTAGAAGATGGGGCATGATGGCCTTCTGTATTGAACTCGGGGTATGATGGTTTTCTTTTATCTAAACATAGAGGTGATAGTGGGGTAGGATGGTCATCAGTGACCTAACCTAGGACATGTTGTTAAGATATTACATCCTTATGGCCTGAACCATGGTTGTGTCGGGATAGGGAATTCATGAGGCCTAATAACTGCGAGAGATTAGTAATGATGGATTTTTATAATGACTTGAGACTTGTTATCCTTATAGAATCATGGGATACATGTTGTGTCCTTATAGTCAAGTCTATTTCACGACACAAATATGAAAGTATTTCCATCATAGAACTGAAGCATGAATAGTATGGGGTGTTGGAAGCTTGGAAAACACACATCTTCTTGGTATATGATTGTATGATCTTTATTTTTCCTTTATTTATTGTCATGGAATACAATCTTATGCATGTGAAGTTGTATTAAGGATTTATTCATGGTGTCTTACTAGGTTTATACATGTACCTTACACAGGTGTCTCAATGAATGAAATGAATTCATGATCAAGGATAAAGGTAAGGGAAAGGGCTCAATGATAGGGAGTTATGAGACAAATCATGGTGATGAGTGGAAGTTCTTTGATGGACTCCAAAGTGATGTTGTGATGTTTATTTACTTACATTCCTTTCTCACACATTTATTAACATACCACTTTAGGGTCCTTAGCTTATTTCCAAGATGAATTGAGATACATTCTGTTCTATATTTTTCATCCCTAATTATTTATTCAAATATTCTATAATTTATGAATTTTATTATTGATACTACGTTTATAGTCTCCCTCCTGATGGAACTCAGGACCTCATGGCTATTTGGAAACCTATTTTCTATGAAAAGGAATGCATTAGTCTATGTGTAACTCTATATTGTACCTAGTGATTCAAGACTGGTAACTACAAAGTGGTATATAAGAGTATTTATTCACTCTTTCATTCTTATAGAATATGTTTTGTGAAAAAGTAGAAACGATTTATCCGATATAGAACTCAAGTAGGGTATTTTCACATGCCCAGCTATAACATATGTAATAAACCTCTGAGTTACCCTTTATGGGGCTGGTATTATAGTTATGGTTCTATGGTTTTATGTTATTCTTGAGTATATTGTGTGGTTACTATTTTATGGGATTTTGTTGTAATCACACATTTTGACATTGAACATAGGATCAAATTTCATATATATATATATATATATATTCTTATTTGGTGATTCAAGGTTTTTATTATATTAAATTCATTGATGTGTACTATCTATGTAGTGAAATATCTATTTTATATACTATTTTGATATTTTTTGGCATTAGATAGTTGAAATTGAGAATGTTAGTTATTATATATATAACCATGAAAAACATATAGGAATAGAGAACTATGATTTAATCTTGAGTAGTACTAGCAGTGATGTGTTTTATATTTTTCTAATCCCTTGTATTTGTCTGTGAACTTATTCGGTTTTTATATAAGTATGATACTATATGTATTCAATGTATAATTTGGAATTTTTGAAAAATCGCACTTGATTCCATCTTATAGGACCACCTAGGGATGTGTGGTATGATGATACTACGAGGGGGGTCTCTTAATTCAACCACTATTTATATAGAAAATGTATCTAATCATGCTCCCACACCCACTATAGTGGTTCAAAAAGAAGGGACACTTTATGCAGGAATATTTAATATATATTCCATATAATAAATAAAAATTTACAATAATATGGTCTAGAATTTATGATACTTTTAGATCCATAACCTTCCATCATTATAGGAATCCAGAGGCCCCAAATATTGGCATGACATGATTGATTTCATCAAAGGGATATTCAATCAAGTAAGGACCCTAAATGATCGATGGATATGGTTTGTTTCCTTCATTCTATATAGACCCACTAAGAGGTGGTGGGGTGTTATAAACCATTTTAGGATATTTCATGGTCTAACTTGGAATACCTTCAGGGACCATTTATTTTATGATTTCTTTCTAGATATGTTGAATATAGTCCACACTCAAGAGTTCATAGATCTTTTCTGGGGATCAATGATGGTATCTACTTACTCAGCATGTTACACTAAGTTTTCAATCTTTTCTCCTATTTTGGTTCATAATGGAGAGCATATGAATTCAAATTTTTATATCATATTCCAACAGAATTTGATACATCATGAATTAGCATTGAACATACAATATATAAAGTGGTTCTTTTCGAGGCACTAGGAACTAAGAATGATATGTATGAGGGTAGAGTTGTGATAATTTCAGAATTTAGTGCACTTAAAAGTGATACTTATAGTAGTATCATGAAGAATGAAGAGAACTCACACTAAAATGGAATCAGATTTTTAGGTATGAGAATAGGTTCTCTAACACTTTTTGTTGGCGGAGGAAGACCTTAGTGTTTGAGATGTGGACAACGTAGGCATTATCACTAGTTTTATCAAATAATTATATAAAGTGTCTTGATTGTAGTAATATTGGAATGTATGGAATTTATACTCAAAGAAATCATAGATGAGGTCTTAAGGGATTTTATTTATAGTCATGCATCAATCCAAGGGACTATCTAGGGTCCTCATATGTTAGCTCACACCCATTAGATAGTGATGACATAGAAAACACATGCATATTGTAGATAGGGATGTCGAAATGAGGAAGGTTGAGTGTATGTGATGGATCATGTTCTGATTGAATATAGAGAGGGAACATTGGCCATTCATGATATGACCTTGATTACGTAATCTATTTCTACTACTATTTTTTATAATCATTCTACCCATTCATTTATATATATCACTTTTTTGGGACTGACTTACCAGTCATATTTTCTTCTGAGTTACTTTATCTTAAAACACTCTTAGGTAAGAAAGTGGGTCATCTTAAAAGATGTATATGGTGTCCCATAATAGTTACTAAATATGGAAATCCATTTTTTCATGATCCTTGATATAAATAGCTTTGAAGTGATCTTAGGCATGGACTGACTAACTAGTTATTGGGTTCACATCTACTACTATATATTACATGTAATTTTTAATATTACCAAGGAGGATAATGTTATATTGATTATTCTGTTATATTTTGGTGCATGTATAGTGGGACCGAACCTTACTCAGGATAAAGATACTATTGGGATATAAGTTGGATAGGTTTATATGATGGAACTTTAAATATCCTCTTTCATTACACCAGCGGTGGATCTGTATCAAGATATACTTCTAGATGAATTTTCAAGACACCCTAATGAGAGGGAAATTAACATTAAGATCAAATATGTGCCTAGAGAGAGCACTATATTGATTCCCCTATATCTTATGGCACTGACTCAGTTAATGGGACTAAATTTACAACTCAATTATTTGGATGTGAACAGTTTAATTAGGTTGATAACATGTCCCTGGGGTGATATAGTGTTATTCATTTAGAATATATATAATAGTATATAGATTCTTGTAAACTATGATAAGATAAAATAGGTAACCATGAAGAGACAATTCTCATTTTTGATAATTGAAAACTTGTTTGGACAATTATAGGGAGCTCAATGGTTCTCTGTGATTTAATTATGGTCAGGATACCACCATCTTTAGGTTATAAAGGATGATATTCAAAATACATAATTTAGGAGTATATAAGGAATTTATGAGTATATTTTCATTAACTTTGTGCTAGAAATATCCCCTTCAATTTTCATTTCTCTCATTAACAAGATTTTCCATCTATATATCTACTCTTTCATTGTATTTTCTTATGATATCCTCATATACGCATAGTCTAATTATTTTTAAGAAATTATCCTTATGATTATATTGAGTTTACATTGAGAACTTACGATTTATTCCAAACTATAAAATTGTAACATTTGGAATTAGGAGGTACACTTGATTTGGAATGTGATCTCTAAGGTGGGACTAACTAAAGACCGAGAGAAGGATGACGTAGTGATGTCTTGGGATTGGCGGAGGAATGTGTTTGAGATAAGTATCCTCCATGGTTTAATTTGGTACAATTATAAATATCATATTGTAATTTTACTATTTTAAATAACCCCTTATTAGGATTAATAATAATTTATTGATGTTCGAGTGAAAAAATATATGTTAGGAGGTGTTTAATGAGTTTAAGTGAAGATTGATTAAAACCGAAATTTTTACCAATCTAGAGAACAATATTGGATATTCGGTGTATTTTTATTCCTTGATAGTTGGGTTTGGTACTATGTTGATGTATAAATATAAGGTAGTTTCTTATGGATCATGTCATTTATGACCCTATTAGAGAAACTACTTAATTCCTAACTTGGAATTGATAGATACTTCCATGATATGAATTGCTGGTGGAACTATCTCTTTGATGATATCTTTTTTCTTTATAAGAACCATAGAAGCCTCCTGTATATTTTATCTTATTGGAATGTAAACATTAGGTAGATGTATTAGGTTGAGTATTTATAGAAATTAAAAATTTATATGGATTATTATTCAGGGAAGTGTAATTTCAGTGTATATTCTATTAGTAATAAGATGCCAAAAACACTAGATCTTAGAGAGTGGCATTCACAAGAGGAATTATGTATGATAAGTTTTTTAGATTTGTGGATTTTGGATGAAATATAGGATCATTGTGTGATTACATGTAATGTTTTGTTTATCACGTCTTACTTGGTGGATAATTTGTAAGATATCTAGGATTTAGACCCCCCCGAGTGCATGGTGATATATGTGTACTTTCAAAGAGATAATTCAATTATATGATGATATTTATATGATGATGACCTGATAATAATCGTTAAGATAAATTTATTTCTAGATTTATTGATGGGGGAGTAGATGATAGACTCATAATTCTTGAAATGGGCAGTGTATCTAGGGTTGATGGTGAGGTATGATGACATCTGACGTCATTTTTGGTGGCCATGTATGAACAGAGATATAATTGGTTTTGTTTCTTGATACCATAAATGATATATCGTAAAGGCCAAGTCACAACATCCATTTTTTCTTCTTTATCAAGTTATGGTAAATATATGTAATTAAGAGGTCATGATGATAGAGTTTGTAAAAGGGTTTCCTAGGACCCCAAGGAGTCACAATGTGATTTTTGTGATAGTCGGATGGTTTGTGAAAGTGGATCATTTTCTGAGAATTTGATGGAGTCACTATGTAAATGTGTTAGGAAAGCGATATATTTGAGAGATTGTATGAATTCATGGAGTGCCTTCTAGTATTGTATCATATAACGATTCAATTTTTTTCCATGGTTTTTGGCATGGAATGTAGATAGATTTGGGGAATTAGTTAAAGATGATAAGATAATATCATCCACAAACCAGTGGAATGTCAAAGAGGAAAATTATTATATTTTAGTATATGGTTCATGCATGAGTCCTAGAATTAATAAATGTGTTGTATGAGAATATCTAAATGGTAGAGTTCATATAAAATAAAAATTTATAGTCCTATATTCAAATGGATCCTTCAGAAGCTCTCTAAGGCCGATCATGTTTCGCACCACTATGTATGCACGAGGAGTGTGACAAAGTAATTATTGGGTTTAGTATGGTGTAGGAGACCTCATTAATAGTGCTGTTGAATAGTAAAGTTGTTGGTTATCACATAGAGTAGGAATTGATCATATTACAACTAGAATAGAAACCATTGGAGTTTATTACTAGTAAACAAGTTTTCTTAGAGGTGACACCTATGTTGGGATATTGACTTTTGTGGAAACCAGGGAAGCCAACACTATAGTTTGTGTGACCGTTGGATATCACCGAACATATCAGAGTAGTGAATTAAAAACTATAAATTCCTTTATATATCAAGGAATCTATGATGTGTTCTAGGTTTCTTATCTTCAGTGTCACATTCCCAATCCTACACATGTGACCGACTATAAAGATGTTGATCTGAAAAAAAAAAATATTTTGTGGATATGTTTTTTTAAATTTAAGACTATAATAAAAAATTGTTTTGGGTGAATATAATTTTAAATTTTCATGTCTTCTAGATGTATGGAAAATCATATAGGAAAAATGGGAGTTGGAGTCTTATGTTAAAGCTCAGTGGGCTTACTTGTTTCAGTAGTACATCTAGATATGCTTCTTGAGGATCAGATATCCTTAATAGGGTATATTCTAAACACTTAAAATTCTGTACCTAACATTTCAAACCATGTTTATATATTGTCCTTTTATATTTTTTTGTGGTCGAGTCATTATTGGGGAATGTTTTGTTTTATCTTCGTGTATCTTTTGGAAGCCTAAAATGGGGGTTTTGAGGTTTTGGTCCAAAATAGCTATCACTATAGCCGCAGTGGTCTCTATAGTTCACCTATATAATGTTAAATGGATGTAAAAGGTTGCAATGAATGTGGATGTGGGTGTAGAGCATAGGTTCTAGACCCATG
Source organism: Viscum album (assembly GCA_963277665.1). NCBI lineage: Eukaryota > Viridiplantae > Streptophyta > Magnoliopsida > Santalales > Viscaceae > Viscum > Viscum album. The sequence goes on along the minus strand of OY728146.1, from coordinate 1,624,118,107 downwards.
GGATACGACTTCAGTGGCCTTACCACGCCTAATTTGGAGTCCATGGTGAGGGAAAATTCCAAAAAATTATGGGAACATCCGGTTAGAGATGTTTATTTTTAAAGAGGATTTAAGAACACCTTACCCATAGCGTAGGATGTAGTTGAAGGTCTGGAAATTTCTATCTATTTTTGAAACATCCAAAACAATCAACCTTATTCATAGATATTTTACAGTTTCAAAGGGGAATCACATGGATCCAGAATGAGGGGTCTTTAAAAAAATATAATTGATATTTATCCCCTACTAATTGAATCGAACATCCTTCTTATCAGTTCCTTTGACCTCAAAATATTTTCCTGACTCCTTTTGGTAATTTCAGTACAAGTATTTAGATGTTCCTAGGAAAGATCCTCACATTGAGTATCTATATATAATAACCTTAATTATTCTCAAACATCAAACTCAATTTTTTTTGGAATAATTGATATTTGGAAGAGGGTATTTATTATTTTTGAATTTAAACCATTTAAATATCACCTCTTTTCCTTTTTTTTCTTCTACAATTGAGGGGTTATCTCCCCTTTACTAAACATTGGCCTACCATTGATAGTGTGGGTTATCATCAGGTTTGTCTTAGTTCCATTATTGGCATGATCCTTAATCAATATTATTCTAAAACCATATCATATTGGATTAGAATCAATTAAAGGAACACTTTACTTGAAATCATGTTCTATTTGGATTAAGAATATGGTTCATCCGAGGAAACACTTAATGAACCATGATATTGATGTTGTCACACTTGAGGAAGGAAGTTACTTATGTTATAAAGTCCATATTTATGTTTATTATCATGATTTACTGTTGTGGTATTATATTATTATACCATTATTTATTATTATTTCATGTACATACATTTATTACTTATGAGACCATGTTTGATGTCTGATCACATTTTTCTGCCTACGTATCCCATGAGAGTCATGTTTGAGTTTGGTCACATGTGTATGTTTGGATACTGTTTCCCATGATTTTCATGTTATGAATATATATATATATATATGTGAAAAGTATTATGAAAATATTTAAATTTTATGTAATTTGTAATCTATGTATGGTTCCAAAATGACAGGGGGACCCATCGTGGCTCTGTAGCCCCACAAGGGGTGCATGTTTAGATGCTTCATGTGACATGATGATGAGACTGAGTTAGATGTAAAGGAACGATGTCTTTGTGGCCTCCAATATGTGTATGATTATTTTATGATTTTACCTAAGAGTTGATGGTGGGTCCTGATGTTCATCAGTCAAATGAACTTGGACACAATACTGGGACATGACGAAATTACTACCTGGCCCAAGTTAATATTGGGATATGAATTCCTTATGACCTGAATTATGTGGGTGATGAGGAATGATGTAATTGTGGTTTAACATAATACCTTTTATCCTTTTAAATATGTGGGACAGAAGTGGTCACCTTGAGTTCAATCCTAGTCTAAGACTCTTTTATGACTATGTTTCCATCTTGGAGTTGAAGCAGGTATGACCATGGATTTTTGGTGTATGGGTTAATGCAAGACTGCTCAATAAAATATTTTATACTATTACTTTAACATTTATTAATTATCATGGGATAAAATATTATTCATGTTATATCATGTTAAGGATTCATTGGTTGTGTCATAATAGGTTTATTTTCACACCCTACATGGGAATCTTTATGTACAATCTTACTTCATGACCAGAGATATATGTAAGGGAAATGACCTACTGACATAGTGCTAAGAGCTGGATCATGGTGATTGAAGGTAGTTCTAGGATGGACTTTAGAGTGATTATATATTTTTTCTCAACTTATTTTTCTTCCTCACACTTTTTTTGACCTACCAATTTTGGGGCTATTGTTTATTTTTTATATGAAAGGAGATAGATGACTTGTTATATGTTTTAGAAATAATTATTTTTTTTTCTATGTTATAATTTTTTCTTTTTTTTTGTTGATACTACTGGTATATTATCAATATTGATGACACTTTGACACTCACTACTAGTTAACAACCTCTTATATGTGGGAAGGCACATATAAGTCCATGTGAGACTCTTTCTCAAACTCAATGATTCAAACTGAGGAATTACACTATATCAAATGCATTTTGCTCTTCCCATTCAATGCTCATCCATATTTGAAAAACCATATAAAGGATCAATATTTGACTATATAACAGGCCATCAATCTATATATGATATATCCTCTTTTATAATGAAAATAAATTTCATTCTCATGAGGTCATCAGACTTGAATGTTAATAATTATTCCACCCCATCCATCGGTCCTTGACCAATATACGAACTCTCACTATCCAAAAACCTAATATTAACTATAAGTAACTAGTGTAAACTTTCCCCCACTCATTGAATATTTTTCTCAAAATACATTCCATACATCACTCTCCTATTCCCAATAATAGTGGACCTCTAAAAACATTCTCATATGTTCTTATTATCTCATAAAAATTTATCTCATTAAAACCCAATAGGTGTATGCTCATGTATCACTAATTTATACAACTACACTCATTATCTAATGAGTAAGATACAATTAAACATAGGATAATGTGCCTAAATAATAGACCATGTTACTCTTTTAGGCTAATTGAATTCATCCAAAATCACTATAGGTTCTTCGGTTTCAACAAGACCAAGGATTCTAAATCAATACAATCAAAATCTAGAATGTAAATCATGTAACCTTGGTATCATAGACCTAACAATGTAATGATGTTCACAAATCAAAGGTGTGAGTCGATCAAAAGATCTGACACATTCATATTACCTATCTAAAATTTACCAAATAATAAGACAATATCAATGATTTAATGGTACCAATTTCAAATTCCTTAAATGAAACTAATAATTTGTATCCCATCTGAGGGGATGTGTGACCTTAAAAATGACTCCTCATATTCCAAAGGATGGTAACTAGTTTTGAGGGCCTAATAGAAATTAGGATGTAACTATTTCTTCATTATCATAATTATTAATAATAAATTAATAATAAAAAACAATAAATATAATTATAATATACAGACATAAAAAATTAGTTCTATAAAAAAGTGTAATATATAAAAATCGGAATAAATCCTACTAATCATCAATTGATCAGTTCAATTATACAAAAAATAAAGTAAAAAAATACATCAGGATGCTCTACTACAATCCTCAATCCTCACTTTATCCCATTATCTAATCCATATTGAGATTATCTAACTCAATTCATTTCACAACCAATGATCAAATTCATATAAAAGATATAATTATTTCATGTACCCCAGATTTCTCATAGTGCAATAAATAAATCTCATTAGTGTCTCAATAAGTTCTCCTAATATATTCAATTACATAGAAGTGTATGGATGATAAAAATAAATTATAAATAAGACCACACATAATAATGCATGTTGTACTATCATATTCTAATCACCCAACCATGAAACTTGATATTTTCCTAATAAGAAGTAAGATCATGCCACAATTCTGAACCCATAACTGAAGGATGAGGGTAGAGTGTCTCTCCATGACCTAACCCATAACAAATATGCATGGTATAGTGTATCACTAAGCCCCAAAACTTATATAAATATTTTTGGTATGGTGTAATAATAAATAATAAAAACATACCCCTGTTCTAGGGTGGCATCCCATCCAAACCACAAGTTTATCATACTTTTTTTAAACTTTACCCTATCCTTTAATGAATGGTCTTACAACCAAATACTAGACCAGTAATCTATCACTAACTGTGTGTAACGCCCCGACCCCAGCTACCCAGAGTCGGTGCATTAATTACATAACATTGGCATGATCACAAGAAAGATCAAATCTCGAAAGACCGATTGGTTTAGTAGCCTTGGAAACACTAGATATATTCATAAGTTTTACATTACATCATAAAATGAAAAACTACTACAACAAAATAATGTTTCCATAGTCCACACTATAATCCCCTCATAATATCCCTGCAGGTCATTCATAACTTACATCTTCACATCCTGGGAAAAATAAAACATAGAAAAGGGGTGAGATCAAATGCCCAGTAAGGATAACAATATAGCGGAAACTTTCATCAATAAGAATAAACATTTAAGGCAATGTATAACTAAAACAAAAGCCTTTTAAAATTTAACTTCAACATAGTATGGCAAAAATAAAAATGAAATAATGCCATTTACTTATTCACATGGATATTCTACTAATCGAATAATCACATGCAATATCAATAACCACTTTCATAATGTTGTAATGCATAATGCCAAACGTTAATTTCATTGTCTAGGCCTCATCCCAAGACCTAGGGGTTACTTCTAACCGGAACCCAACCCGGAGTGCCTCTAATAACCGGACACCAACCCGGAGTGCCTCTAATAACCGGACACCAACCCGGAGTGCCTCTAATAACCGGACACCAACCCGGAGTGCCTCTAATAACCGGACACCAACCCGGAGGGCATACTTTTACCAGTCCCTAACCTGGAGGGCTTACTTTAACCAGTCCCCAACCTGGAGGGATTACTTTTACCGGTCCCCAACCCGGAACATACTTTTTTAGCACATTCATCTGAAGAATAGTTTGAAATATAACATAAACATTCGGATTAAAACTAGCATACGAAATGTCAATAGTTTCACCATAAACTATGAATGGTATAAAATAGCACATCCACAGTCAAACATATCACAAAACCTTCAATACAATATAGAAGTTTTGTATTATAATAAATCAACTTCAAATAAGCGTAAAATCCATTAAAGGATGTTGACATAGATGAAATCAAAACACTTTTTAGAGAAATATCTCTTTCTATTTTTGAAATCATTTAAGAGCCATATAAAATAAAACATTTTCTTGAAAATATTCTTGTAAGCTTGTAAGGAAAGCTTTGACGATTTTATAACGGCGGAAAATAACCGCACCCGCCGTATAAGTAAAAAAAACATTCTTATCTTAATTCTGTCGAAAAGGTTAAAAAGGAACTTGTTTTGAAAACGACGGAAAGATTCCTTTATAAACCTATTACAAAAAGATAAACAAGGGTATAAATGAATTTAACCCATATTCTTGTAAATAATAAATATGTTTTGAAATACATTTCGAAGAAACATGGATGTGGATGATAAAGAAATCCCAGTAGATTATTACGTATAAACAACCTCGGATAATGAAGAGATTGTGAAATAACCCTTACCTTGTACTTTTCCTTGGTTGGGGTAGGTTAACCTCCTGTATAATGGTGAAATAATTGTTATTAAATTATACAAGAATCATATATATTAATATGATATCATATATGATCTTTTAACATTGATTTATTAATAATATTTTAGAATTATCATCGTTTCGGGTGTTAACATACTCATTTTCTTTTATATTTTTTGTTACATAAGCCATGTTTGTTGTATCTTATTCATATCCAGAATGATATCAAGTCCTTAAACATCATTTTTAAATCATAAAATGATAATTATACTTGAATGGATACGATGGAGAATGAATCTCATCGCGTTCGTGGAGACGGTAGTCCGTACGTACGCACGAGCGACAATATCATTCTTTTGATATTAAAATAATATATAAATGAATGGTATATCATATATACAGAATCATTAACATGTTATATTTATTATTTACATGAGTTACACATCATTATTATACCCATCCAAATAATATTATATTGAATAACAATTACACCACGACGTGGAGACGGTAAGTCGTACGTACGCACGTATGGTGACATGTTATTCAAAGGGTGGATAGAATACTGAATATGGTTGTACCATACTTATAATAACATCACAGTATATGTGAGATACTGGAGTTATTATTTTAGAATGGTAAGAACAAAGGAAGAAGAAGTGGAAGAAGAAATGAACTTGGAGAAAGGTGGTGAAATCATTACCTCTTCTTCGGGTTCTTCCTTTTGATTTGATCAAAAGGGCTCCTTAGGTTGGCTTTCTGATCAAACTAAGGCCTCTAGGTTGTAGTGAGGGATGTTGGGAGAGTATTTGGGCAGAGTTTGGCCGAACCAAAAGGCTTTGAAGGTGTGAAGAAATGAGAAGGAGGAGTGCCCTTTTTATAAGAGGGGTGAGGGGCACCTTTGGAAAAGCTAGAAATATTAATTTATAATAAATTCATATTCGGTTTCTAATGGCTCCAAAGCTTATTATTCAAAGGTTAAGGTGGGGATAGGTCGAAAACCACTCAACCAATAGAATTTAGACAGGTTTGGGTACTTATATTAACCATATCTTTAAGTATTAACTCTAAGTTAATTAGTTTCACTTTTACAATGTCTCTTTGTATTTTTATATAATATGGTTAATAAACTTACTATATACATCCAAGCGACCCCCAAGTGGTCCATCAATGATTAACCTATAATAATATAAGTCTCTTGGCCGAACCTTAGATTTTTAGGAATTTAATATCAATTAATAATATAATATTTGTTTTAAGAACTCTTTTATGTCAATTTTGACACTATTCAATAGTTGATTTTTGTGAAACTCATAACAGATTGATTACTTCGAACAAAGTCAATTAAATCAATCCTAATATATCATATTATCCTAGAAAAGTAGTTTAATTCATTAAAAGTTTCATATTATATTTATTTGGGTATTTATAATATCAATTATGTTAATTTTTTACTATTTTAGTAATTACTGCATCATCATTGTGTCATAAATAAAATAAATTATTTAATGTCTAAAAATTATAAATAAAACATCATTATGTAGGAAAGCTTTTTATCTTTCTAATGAATATTTATAATCGAAAATCCAACATGTATAACCCTATGTAAAAAATTTTCTTCTAAAAGATGTAAGCTTATGCCATTTTTATTTTTATTTTAACTTTATTAATATAATGTGTCCCTACCACATACAAGTGGCTCCAAGGGGTCCCCAAATTGACCCAAGGATGCCCATGGTCGGGTATGTGTCCACCAATAAGGTTAGGACACGTTTTAGGGTAATTTTGTATTATTATAATATTATTTTTTAACCCTTATTTACCGGATTTACCCTTTAACCATGGTAAATAAAATATTTACCGCAGTAATTATTCAAAATTTCTAAAAATAAAAGTTACCTATTTACAAAATTTGAACATCCTGATTCCAAATATGGAATTCATTTTCCTAAATTCTAAACACAGAAGTGGCAGAAATTAATTTAAAATTAATTCCCGCTGTCAAAACAAAAAGCGTGTTTTTAAGAGATAATAACTATCAAAAGATTGACACTTGTTTATGTTCGGTTTAATTGTAAAATTATGTCCAATGACCAAAATTATATTAAATAGTAAAAATATATTCTAAATATACTTTAAAACCACTCAAATTCACAATTTATTACTATTAATTATTTTGATTAAAAAAGTTGTTTTTAATTAAAATTTAGTAATTTTCACTATTCATCAAAATATGAAAGTTATCCGAAATGTACCAAAATTTTTCCTTAGGCTAAATTCGATATTCCGAATCCAAAAATGAAGTCCATTTTAAAATATAAAATATATATAATTTCAAAAAGTAGGTATTACTATTCATAACGGCTAGTTTGATTGGTTACGGTGTGTTAGAACTCGGTGTTGCGTACAACACACGCTAGCGTACCGTGGAAGCTTGGGATGTTTCATTTTAAATTTTTGATGTCCCCATTTAGTCAAAAAGTTTAAAATATAGTATCTAAAAAGGGTTCACTATTAAAATTTGGTAAAAGTGAAATACTGAAAATGAATTTGTTCTTACATTATGTCTAAGAAACTCATAATATGGATTCTAAAATTATAAGGATTATATAAAGTTTAAAATTTAGTTAACACTATTCATGACCTCTTTTAATGGCTTTTTTTTGGTAAGTCATGGTGCAATTGAACTCAGTGTTGCGTGTAGTGCAAGTTATTGAATTATTTTGAAGAAATAACACACTATGAAATCTTGGGGTGTTACATTCTCCCCTCCTTCAATAAATTGCGTCCTCGCAATTTGAAATTGTTCTTCAAAAATAAAAGGTTGAAAGTAGAAAATATCTTTGTGGGAAAACCCACATCGGAAATTAGGTTACTAAAATTTAGTCTTAATATGAGGAAAAGAGAAATGAAAGAGTCACCACCAAATTATGATCTCGATTAGGAGAACATTGGTGGCAATTAGAGACATATAATTGGAGGAAAAACGTAAATATTTATAGGTAGTGATTGAGATCATCAATCACAAACAAGTGTATAATTGAGGTCCTTAAACTCATCAATCTATGATGATTTGAAGTACCATCGGTTCAACAAAATATAGGGTATTGGGATAACACATTTTTGACGTTTCAAAATATCTTAGTTGAAATCCCACATCGAAAAATGAATTAACGAGGCCTCTATTTAAAATAAAGAGTCGAATGTATAAAGATTACCGAAAATAACACATACTAGGGTTCCATGTAAGAAAATATGGATATGGAAGAAAAATCTAACCATCAATTATCTGATGGAGAGTGGTAGAGAACATGGCTATGAAAAGGTCAACAATCCAAAAGCCACAAATTAGTGATGATTTAAGGTACCATCTAGGAAAACATTTTTGTTCTAAGTTGCTTTTCTTAATATTGAGGAATTTATTTATGAGATTGGCTAGGATCATAAGGAGATATACTTACTTTATAATTAGAGTTTTATCCATTAATAAATTTCTACCACAAACTCATCTTTCACTCTAAAAGATAATAGAATGTAAAAAAAAAATTCTATTTACACTATTCGTATAGGGTTCCAAAATAAACGAATTTATAATTCATCTACAAGATCTTTTAATAAAAACTACATTATTTAATCTAGGACATCTCGTGGGCCAGTGGTAGGTGATACACCCTTGTCGCCCTTCGGTTGCGGGTTCAAGTCTCGCAGCCTTGCCGGACGTGACGGGTTGCCGCCCGACCTCCGGGTTGTCCTTTTATGGCAATCCAAAATAATCCAAACTAGAATTATCCAAAATACTTCTGTCCAAACTCACAGTCCAACATTTATAAGGAAGGTGAACATAATATAGATCCTTTTTACCCCGTAATAGCATATTAATACCTTCATCATGTATTACCATATTCCTTATTGATTACATTCATGCTCCCTTATTCCATATAGAATGCTGGATATACTTCATTAATCCAAAAATGTTTTAAACCCCAACAATGATGGAATATACAAATCATTAATCAGTTCCAAGGTAGTCAAGAATATCAAATTTATCCAAAACAATCACATATTATTCCAAAATCACTACCTCAGTATCAGAACTATATTATGATTTATCATTCTCTCAACCATATATTTTCCAAAAATTTATCCTGCTATTGAGTCACTTTTCTTTGTTCCACACAATCTCAAGTCCTTAATGAAATAGTACTGCAGTACAATCCTTATATACTCCATGATTATTGTAACAAGTACATTGTTGATACAACACTCAATTGACATAATCAACATAAGAACTCTAATCATTCCTCTTCATCTGTGGTAGTATCATAACTTGATTATTATCCAATATCATCATTTGCGGCATAGTCTGATGACTGGGACATAGGTTCGCGTAGTGTCCAAACTCCTTGCAAATGAAGCATTGTACATTTAAAACCATTTTCTTACCCTTGCAGTCACGTACTTTGTGCCCTTTTCCTCCACACTTATAACAAACTCCCATTCCTTTCAGGCAAGTTCCAGGGTGTTTCTTTCCACAGTTACCACATATGGGAAAATTCTTCTTTTCCCTCTTACTTTTATCCATCTTTCTCTATTCCATCCTTTTCTTCTCTTGCTTCCCTTCAAAGCCATAGGACTCAGTAAACTCTTTACTTATCTTATCAACACATGATATTATTTCTTCATATGATGATAATACATGGGAGACTATTTCTCTTATAAATTCTAGCTTAAGACCATGAAAGATATGATCCTTCCTTCTCTTTGGATCATGTGCATTTCTGGAGTTCTCATTCCTTCTACTGGGCGCCATTTCTAAACAATGGCATAAACTAGATCAGTTTATGAATCAAAATACATAATCCCATACTTATAAAACACTTAACATAAATTGAACTATTTATGGATATAATCCATAATCATAAAAATGTTTTCTTTGAGGAAGTATATACTCATAAACCCTTCATAATGATTTGTAAAGAAAATGAGAGTTATCCTAATCATATCCCCCGGGAGTGTCGTAACCAAGAGTGCAGCAAGGCCCGTTGTCGTGCACCAGTTCCCGTTCGAGTCTAGCTCAAAGCGGTGTTTTCGGGTTTTACCCCTAGGTACATCTGTGCCAGAGCCGCCTCTACCTGCTCGTATCCAGACAGGGATGTATTGCTCGGAAAACTCACAAAGTCTCTACAATACCAAAATTATAGGAAGTTCTTCTATACTAATCCTCAAAGTTCATCTTAAGTCTACGTGCTCTAATCAGAGTTTATCTAAATCTAGCTTCCAAGGTTTGTACTAAACTTCCTCTGATACCAACTGTAACGCCCCGACCCCAGCTACCCAGAGTCGGTGCATTAATTACATAACATTGGCATGATCACAAGAAAGATCAAATCTCGAAAGACCGATTGGTTTAGTAGCCTTGGAAACACTAGATATATTCATAAGTTTTACATTACATCATAAAATGAAAAACTACTACAACAAAATAATGTTTCCACAGTCCACACTATAATCCCCTCATAATATCCCTGCAGGTCATTCATAACTTACATCTTCACATCCTGGGAAAAATAAAACATAGAAAAGGGGTGAGCTCAAATGCCCAGTAAGGATAACAATATAGCGGAAACTTTCATCAATAAGAATAAACATTTAAGGCAATGTATAACTAAAACAAAAGCCTTTTAAAATTGAACTTCAACATAGTATGGAAAAAATAAAAATGAAATAATGCCATTTACTTATTCACATGGATATTCTACTAATCGAATAATCACATGCAATATCAATAACCACTTTCATAATGTTGGAATGCATAATGCCAAACGTTAATTTCATTGTCTAGGCCTCATCCCAAGACCTAGGGGTTACTTCTAACCGGAACCCAACCCGGAGTGCCTCTAATAACCGGACACCAACCCGGAGTGCCTCTAATAACCGGACACCAACCCGGAGTGCCTCTAATAACCGGACACCAACCCGGAGTGCCTCTAATAACCGGACACCAACCCGGAGGGCATACTTTTACCAGTCCCTAACCTGGAGGGCTTACTTTAACCAGTCCCCAACCTGGAGGGCTTACTTTTACCGGTCCCCAACCCGGAACATACTTGTTTAGCACATTCATCTGAAGAAAAGTTTGAAATATAACATAAACATTCGGATTAAAACTAGCATACGAAATGTAAATAGTTTCACCATAAACTATGAATGGTATAAAATAGCACATCCACAGTCAAACACATCACAAAACCTTCAATACAATATAGAAGTTTTGTATTATAATAAATCAACTTCAAATAAGCGTAAAATCCATTAAAGGATGTTGACATAGATGAAATCAAAACACTTTTTAGAGAAATATCTCTTTCTATTTTTGAAATCATTTAAGAGCCATATAAAATAAAACATTTTCTTAAAAATATTCTTGTAAGCTTGTAAGGAAATCTTTGACGAATTTATAACGGCGGAAAATAACCACACCCGCCGTATAAGTAAAAAAAACATTCTTATCTTAATTCTGTCGAAAAGGTTAAAAAGGAACTTGTTTTGAAAACGACGGAAAGATTACTTTATAAACCTATTACAAAAAGATAAACAAGGGTATAAATGAATTTAACCCATATTCTTGTAAATAATAAATATGTTTTGAAATACATTTCGAAGAAACATGGATGTGGATGATAAAGAAATCCCAGTAGATTATTACGTATAAACAGCCTCGGATAATGAAGAGATTGTGAAATAACCCTTACCTTGTACTTTTCCTTGGTTGGGGTAGGTTAACCTCCTGTATAATGGTGAAATAATTGTTATTAAATTATACAAGAATCATATATATTAATATGATATCATATATGATCTTTTAACATTGATTTATCAATAATATTTTAGAATTATCATCGTTTCGGGTGTTAACATACTCATTTTCTTTTATATGTTTTGTTACATAATCCATGTTTGTTGTATCTTATTCATATCCAGAATGATATCAAGTCCTTAAACATCATTTTTAAATCATAAAATGATAATTATACTTGAATGGATACGATGGAGAATGAATCTCATCGCGTTCGTGGAGACGGTAGTCCGTACGTACGCACGAGCGACAATATCATTCTTTTGATATTAAAATAATATATAAATGAATGTTATATCATATATACAGAATCATTAACATGTTATATTTATTATTTACATGAGTTACACATCATTATTATACCCATCCAAATAATATTATATTGAATAACAATTACACCACGACGTGGAGACGGTAAGTCGTACGTACGCACGTATGGTGACATGTTATTCAAAGGGTGGATAGAATACTGAATATGGTTGTACCATACTTATAATAACATAACAGTATATGTGAGATACTGGAGTTATTATTTTAGAATGGTAAGAACAAAGGAAGAAGAAGTGGAAGAAGAAATGAACTTAGAAAAGGGTGGTGAAATCATTACCTCTTCTTCGGGTTCTTCCTTTTGATTTGATCAAAAGGGCTCCTTAGGTTGGCTTTCTGATCAAACTAAGGCCTCTAGGTTGTAGTGAGGGATGTTGGGAGAGTATTTGGGCAGATTTTGGCCGAACCAAAAGGCTTTGAAGGTGTGAAGAAATGAGAAGGAGGAGTGCCCTTTTTATAAGAGGGGTGAGGGGCACCTTTGGAAAAGCTAGAAATATTAATTTATAATAAATTCATATTCGGTTTCTAATGGCTCCAAAGCTTATTATTCAAAGGTTAAGGTGGGGATAGGTCGAAAACCACTCAACCAATATAATTTAGACAGGTTTGGGTACTTATATTAACCTTATCTTTAAGTATTAACTCTAAGTTAATTAGTTTCACTTTTACAATGTCTCTTTGTATTTTTATATAATATGGTTAATAAACTTACTATATACATCCAAGCGACCCCCAAGTGGTCCATAAATGATTAACCTATAATAATATAAGTCTCTTGGCCGAACCTTAGATTTTTAGGAATTTAATATCAATTAATAATATAATATTTGTTTTAAGAACTCTTTTATGTCAATTTTGACACTATTCAATAGTTGATTTTTGTGAAACTCATAACAGATTGATTACTTCGAACAAAGTCAATTAAATCAATCCTAATATATCATATTATCCTAGAAAAGTAGTTTAATTCATTAAAAGTTTCATATTATATTTATTTGGGTATTTATAATATCAATTATGTTAATTTTTTACTATTTTAGTAATTACTGCATCATCATTGTGTCATAAATAAAATAAATTATTTAATGTCTAAAAATTATAAATAAAACATAATTATGTAGGAAATCTTTTTATCTTTCTAATGAATATTTATAATCGAAAATCCAACATGTATAACCCTATGTAAAAATTGTTCTTCTAAAAGATGTAAGCTTATGCCATTTTTATTTTTATTTTAACTTTATTAATATAATGTGTCCCTACCACATACAAGTGGCTCCAAGGGGTCCCCAAATTGACCCAAGGATTCCCATGGTCGGGTATGTGTCCACCAATAAGGTTAGGACACGTTTTAGGGTAATTTTGTATTATTATAATATTATTTTTTAACCCTTATTTACCGGATTTACCCTTTAACCATGGTAAATAAAATATTTACCGCAGTAATTATTCAAAATTTCTAAAAATAAAAGTTACCAATTTACAAAATTTGAACATCCTGATTCCAAATATGGAATTAATTTTCCTAAATTCTAAACACAGAAGTGGCAGAAATTAATTTAAAATTAATTCTCGCTGTCAAAACAAAAAGCGTGTTTTTAAGAGATAATAACTATCAAAAGATTGACACTTGTTTATGTTCGGTTTAATTGTAAAATTATGTCCAATGACCAAAATTATATTAAATAGTAAAAATATATTCTAAATATACTTTAAAACCACTCAAATTCACAATTTATTACTATTAATTATTTTGATTAAAAAAGTTGTTTTTAATTAAAATTTAGTAATTTTCACTATTCATCAAAATATGAAAGTTATCCGAAATGTACCAAAATTTTTACTTAGGCTAAATTCAATATTCCGAATCCAAAAATGAAGTCCATTTTAAAATATAAAATATATATAATTTCAAAAAGTAGGTATTACTATTCATAACGGCTAGTTTGATTGGTTACGGTGTGTTAGAACTCGGTGTTGCGTACAACACACGCTAGCGTACCGTGGAAGCTTGGGATGTTTCATTTTAAATTTTTTATGTCCCCATTTAGTCAAAAAGTTTAAAATATAGTATCTAAAAAGGGTTCACTATTAAAATTTGGTAAAAGTGAAATACTGAAAATGAATTTGTTCTTACATTATGTCTAAGAAACTCATAATATGGATTCTAAAATTATAAGGATTATATAAAGTTTAAAATTTAGTTAACACTATTCATGACCTCTTTTAATGGCTTTTTTTTGGTAAGTCATGGTGAAATTGAACTCAGTGTTGCGTGTAGTGCAAGTTATTGAATTATTTTGAAGAAATAGCACACTATGAAATCTTGGGGTGTTACATTGTGGTTTTCCACCCCCTTCTCACCTAAGGTGAGGCTATTAATCCATGTCTCATACCACATCAAAATGACCAATACCCACTCTAAGGGTGGGTTAGAAACCACATCACATACTAAACAAAACCCTTCTCTATCAAGGAAGTATTAATAGCACATTATCAATAAAGGTGAGGCCACATATCAAGTATTATCTTCACCCAAATCATATGTCACACATTCCATTTCTCTCAATATGGTCATGCTAGAACCTTCTCACTGATAGTGAGGCCATCCATTTCATTTTATCATCTATAACATCACTATAACTACTAAATTATCATCCAATCTAGTCTTTTTTAACATTATATCACATAAGATGAGGTAAACACACATTCACATAAACAAAATAAACACATTTAACACACAAACCTAGAAAAATACATAAAAATGCATCAAATATAATACAAGACTATTATCAATGGATAATATTATCAAGACATCCTTGAATAGAAAATCAAAAAAAATAATAATTGAACCAATATGCACAAATCACCCAAATTACCCCACATAAACCCTATAAACTATAGTCCCTTCCAAACGCTGACCTCATGTGACTGAACAAATCCACTCTTTTATATATATCATAAACTAGTATAATTAACTAGGGAACATAACAATAATTTCACACTAAACAAATTATCAATGAATATTTATTTAGAAAATTATCATGACCCATGATTGAGTCCAATCTCATATCTACCCTTAGATATTTTTATAAGATTTCCTTTACAGAAAACCATATGTCTCAAAATACACCAATATTTAGAGAAATTATAAACTCATGCCTTATCATGGAGGTGTATCAAAATAATTTATTACATATGTTAAATATAGTTATAGTGAATCCTAAGTAGTATCCTGGAGAGGAGTGCACAGAAACACTTATTGACACTTTTTAATTGTTCAGAAAAAAGGGATTGAATTTTGTTTGTGATTTTTAAGATAAATATATAAATTGATAAAGTGGTTTTTAAAGTATGTTATAGAATTTTGATTTAGTTATTGTTGAATAAAAATGTTATAATGATATCATAGTTCTGAAATTCCACTACCTTATTCTAATGATTTGGTAATAGAGGTAGTCTAAAATAGCTTCCTCTATCTCACTTGAAACTATAGTGATAGTGATAATATAACTAAATAAGATATTAGTTTTGTCTACAATACATCTAGAGTATTAATTTGTTTCATTATACACTTATGTTTTCTTATGAAATTTCATATCTAGTCCTATTTGTCTTTAATATCTAATAGTTTCCATTACCACATTCACACACACTGAAAATCATTGAGAAATTTACCACCCAGGTATATTATGTTTTATTATATAAAATCCATTAAAAAGTGTATAGAGATAATTACCATCAATAATGAAAATAATTAAAACCATAATCCAATACTAAATACAATTTCACTTGATAATAAAACCAATATCTTGACTGCTGAAACTGGTTTAACAGAAGAAAGAGTTGGTTTTATTTAATGATGTGCATGCAAACAATAATTAAAAATAGTTTTATCCTTAACATCCATGATCAATTAGATTTTCCACCTCAATGGAAAGGGTATATAGGAATAAACTAAGAAAAAGGTATTAAAATATTAAAACAAGAAATGAAAATGAAAAATAACAATAATTAAACTTCAATTGATCATAGTAGTAGTCCTAGGGTAAAAGTAAAGTCATCCCCTCTTAGTATAAATATAATCATTTTAGTAGGAAATGGGTCCTACTATAATACTAGGAAATCCCATTATTTATTTCATTTTCAGACCTCTGTGATCTTCTTATTTAATAAATTTTCGTTCATTTCCTTTTTTCTGAAATTTTTATTCTATGGGGATTCATACTTCTTCATAGTTTTAAATACCATGAGATCCAAAAAAATATTAATAAATTATTTTGTGAGGATCGTAATTTTTTCCTGATTTTAACCACATGGAATACAATAATTGGTGGTTGGAGTATGTAGGTGGAAACATAGAGTTTTATTATTGATTTTTGGATGAGTTTCATTTGGTTTCTTCCAGAGAAACCATAAGAAGAATCTTTCAGAGGCATGTGTTGACTATGAGGTACACGATTAATGGATACCCCTTGAGGGGTAAAGGACTATAGTTACCATGTGATATAAGATTTACTTTAAGACATGTTTTACATACAATATCTTCACCAGACATTGAATTATAAGTTTTCACATGGCCAATCATCACATTATAGGTCAGATCAACATGAAACACCAAAAAATTAATTCATGATATAAATTGATTACAGATTCATGTGTTTTAGTTACAAGTGACTATGTGATATTTTTAATCAAGAAATCACTTAAGGATATGAAATTATCAACAATGGTCACTCATCCATATAAAATACAAACATTATATGTTGATCATATAAAATAATTAATTTCATTGAAATATCATCTAAAAACCGGAAATAATTATTAAAGAATTTCAAGATTAAATGTCTTATTTATTCTTTGAAGTTCATATATAAATAAAAATATAAACTTAAGAATCAATCCATTTATCATTTAAACTCTTTATTAATCCTTAAAATAATATTTCTATAAGAACAAAATTTTTCTCAAATTGGTGGGTTTAAAATTATTTTAACTTAATATAAAAATTTATGAAATTATTGGCTTCTTAATTCTTCGAAACATATACCTTGGAATGTAGAAAAATTATTTTCAAAAATATTACTCTATCCATATTCAAATACCTTGAAAATATTGAATTCCCATTTGACACCATATTACCCAAGTTATCGTGCCTCCTTAATGTTATTGTTTTCATTGTCTTTATTTTGTATATTAAATTAATTATTAATAATTTTATCCCATCACAAAAAAATTCCTACTATCAAGACTATTCCATTAAATATTAGTGTGTGGTTTTAAAGGAATTTTTTTCTCATTCAAAGATAAAATTTTTTTTAACATAGACTCAATAAATTTCTTTATATGCATGTAAAAAATAAAGGAATTGAACCTATGATAAAAGATTAATTAGGGGTTTTCTATGATTGTGTGATTGGTAGGATTCCAATTTTTAACTGTTGAGGCCTAATTAAGTGGATTTAGATCTACTATATTGATTAATGAATGATTATAGATTCCTAAAATTATGGAATATCTCTAAAAATAATATATCACCACTAAACACCTTTTGTTTTAATTTTTCATTAATATCATTATCCTTTTTTCAAGTAAGCAACAAAAACCATTCATCTCCTTATATCCATTAGCATGTTTTATATAAATTTATTTCTATTTTATTTTTGTTCTCATATTAAAGGAATATATGGCATTTTGAACATTATGTTTTGTGTAGGACTTATATTACCTATATCAGGAAGTGTTTTCTTTAATATTGACGTTTCCAGGGCCTGGTTTGATCTTTTTGTATATATTCATGTGAATGTTAGTTCCAAATTCACCCATTATTTCTCTCCCTCTCTATAGATAGTATAATTTGTAGAACATGAATATAATTTCTCTATTTCTCTATCTTCTACCTCTTTATATCATTATTTTAGTTTTTAAGACTTGTATTTCTCATTAAAATCAAATTATCAGAGTTGAAGATTATAAATTTTCTCTTTAGAACCATTGTACACTTTAATACCTAACTTTCACTAATATCAAGAAAATTTTTCCCTCTCCCCATAATGATTTATCTATATAAACAATAACATAAATGTTACAGAAAGTTTTTATTTAACTCTAATATATTCTAAAACATCTTACTCCAAATCACAATTTTCATTGTCCCCCCACACTTGAACAAAATATAGACCATGAAAAGGGAATAAGATAAAGTTGTATATGTAAATCATTCTTTTAATGGTGCTCAATAAAATTGTCATTCAGGGATAATAATGGATTTATTGAATAATTTTCAGGTTGTCTATAAAAACAATGTTATGGAAAACATGGATAAGAAATCCAAAGAATGCCCCAACAATTTAATGCATTTGTTCCTTTGATTCTACAATTTATGATTATATTACTTCAGATGTTTTGGATATTAAATAATGTCAAGGTTCTCTCAATGTAAGAGAATTTCATGTAATAGGTCAAAATTAGCTCAGAATCTTCTTAGGTTAGTGATGAAGAAGGTTAGGGAAGTATGTAATGGAATGATTTTTAGAAAATAGTGGGTTTGTATGAAATTAAATTATAAAAAATTTGAAAATAATGGATTTTAAGAATTAATTAATAGTGATATCATGGTTTAAATAAGTTTAAACACGTTTTAATGGATTTAATGTTTTTATGGGTATTCAATTTAATCTTATAGGTTAGAAAAACACACTTCAAAAGAAAATGAAAAGATAATTTTTTAAAAAAATAACAAAAAAAATAAAAATGACTAATGAAAAGAGTTTTATCATCCATATTTAATTTATCATGTTTAAATCGTTAATTTAAATTAAAATGTAATGAAAATAGAAAATGTAATCATAATATTAAATCAAATGTTATATAATCGTAAAAACTAATGGGTTTTTATTGAAAAATATGGTAAGGGAGTGTGATCTACTTTACTAGTTATTTAAATAGGTTCTCAATGTATTTATTCATTCTATAAAAATTAACAATTAATGGGTATTAATATTCTTTTTCATAATTTTCACAACACTAAATTGATGTGAATGAGTAGTTTTAAAGGTTCATTCCCATCTAGAAAAATGTTTCCTAGTAGTATTTTTAGTCTTGAGATGTATAATAACACTTTATTTTTTTGGATGAAATGCCTTTGGTTGAGTCATTATATTATGAGCCTCTACTGTTATATCATTTTAAATTTTAGAATTTTTAAATCCCTATCATATAATTTCTTCTTGATATTTCAATAGTAATCTTTTTTCTTTCTCAACTCTATCATGGTCCAGATTAATTTCCTCAATAACCCATTAGGCATTGTGTTATAATTACATAGGAAGGAAGAAATATTTTACATAAATTTTCCTATATATAATATTTCCAATAGGTTTAATTTAGGTGACCCATTAAGCCCATAAGGTATCATCTAACCTTTGGCTCAAATCTATTATGTTTTCTCTGATAGTATTCACTAGAATTCCTTTGATTTCCCTTCTGGAAAATTTGTCCTGTTCAATGTATTTTGGATGTTTTGTATAACATAGATAGGCTTTTAAAAAAAATATTACATAATTTTGAGCATAATAAACCATAAAATACCACACAATATTGTAAAGTCTAATGTCTTCAGAAGAATAGGTACATAATTATAAATCATGGAAGAAAAAGAAAAATAAATTATATTTAATGTCTATAATGAGATCCTAACTTCTATTGAGAACTTATATCTGTATTGGATAAACGTGGGAATACATTAAAAAAGTTATGAGATTAAAATACTAGTATGTGAATTAAAATATGAATACATACTACTATACGAGTTAGATGACATAACATGATGACATAAAAATCATGAATCATGAATAAACATAAGGAAGCATAACATATAGAACAAAAGATCATGTAATCATACCATCATTGAAATGTGGAAAAACATACAACATTAAATAACAATGATTCAAGGATAACTTCCAAGACCATTTCACATATAGGGGCATTGGTCAAGTATAACAAAAAAATCATTACACATAGTGGAGTATAATTCACGGTTAACCACTAAGACCATTTCAAATGAAGAACCATGAGTCAAGGATAATGACCAAGACCATTTCACACAAAATATCATGATACAAAGAAACACCCAATTCATTGGACTGAAACATGAGTTAATCCATCATAAAATTTTCATGCATATACATTCAGTATGAATAATCAAATATAAACATAAAGGTTACACATGGAAACAATCATAATCATGTCATAGGTGATAACAAAAGGGAATATCATAATGGTGTTAATGAAAAAAAAGGATTTAAATCATACATGGAAATTTATAAGGTATAATGGGTATATATCATGATACGTGATGTAAAAATAATGTGAAAATATGTTAAATGAGTATTTAAGAAACATTACAAATGAAACATTTTATTGTAGTTCATGGGATAATTTTAATTTTTTTAAAGGAAAATGATTAATTGTTTATATAAAACATTAAATGAACCAAGATTTTTTTTCATTATAAAATGAGTGATTTTAGAAAAATAATTGTGGATTAAAATAGATTATGGAGTGAAATTGAAAATGGGTAATAAACTAAGAAGTTCCCTTTAATTAGACTTTTTTATCAAGAATTATTGAGAAGAGAACCTTTTTAAAACATGTATTTCCCCATAAATAAAGGATAATATGATATGGATACATGATTTCAGAACATATACATAGAATTTATACGAATGAAATAAAATAAATAATAATTACATTTGGTTAAATAGTGAAAAAGTCTAACTCAAAGGAAAAAATGGCTGTTCAGAAACAATCCTTTACCTTATATTCGAAAGTATTTAACACAATAACATAATCTCTAGGGTAATCAAATTAAATCCATTAATTAATTAATTAATAACTGTTTCTACATTTATTTGATTTATTATTATTTTATTATGTTCATTAATGGCCTTTTTGATGGGTTATGAAACTCAATTTCATCGTTCTTTTCCTTGGATTCATGATTGTTTTACTAGTATACATGCATGGAAAATAATGTATAATGATAATAGTTTTTTTCTAATTAAAATTATATGTTATTAATGAAATTACATTATTTTAAATAGCCTTAAATATCATTTTGTTTCCATATACGAGGATGATTAATTTGATAAAAAGAAAATGATAATAGTTTAGATTTTTTGGCATTTGTTCGATAATCACAAACTAGTTTTGTTTTATTAATTAAAATTATGTATATATACCAGTTATAGAACATAAAATGAGCTGTAATAAATATATTATAATTTTTTTAACCATAAAATTTGTTTTATGTCTATCTATGAAGGCTAAATAAGAAATAGAAAACTCGTTATCATTGAATGCAATAAATAAATATATCACTGATGGTGTTTTAATTTTAAAAAATGGAAAGGGGAAGAAAAATGGTGATGGTTTGTTCTATTAAGAAAAAAAATTCAATTAAAAAATATGATCTAGTTATTAGTTCACTTGGATAAGGGTAGGTGAGGAGATGGAAAAATAAATGAAAATAAATTGAAAAGAAATTCAAATAAAAAGAAAGACGGGTTTTACCTCTTGAATTCACCTCATTGGGAACCTCCTTGAGGCAATTGAGTTTGGAATTTTATTGAGAAAAAAATCTCTTGGATGTGGGGGGGGGAGACTCAGGATGTGTTTGGGTAGAATTTTTCCAATCATCATGGATTTTTAGGTATTAGGAGAAGAAGTGATGAGGGTGGTATTTATAGTTGAGGAGAGGGATATTTTTTTTCATTTTTTATTATTTTGGATCAAGAATTTGAAGAGTTCTGATTGTTTTGACTAAATATAATAACTTGTGCATGTGATTTCAAACCAAAGGTACATACTATATCCATACGTCAGTCATGGATCAAAAAATCTAGGTATTTAGCTTATACCATAAATTACTGTATATTACTATTCACAAAAAATTCAACTATTTTAGAAAAAATAAAAAAAAATTACCCCAACCATTCTTCAACATTTATAATTAAAAAATAATTCCATTTTATGAAAATAATCTTCTAAATAGGAGATTTTTTTATTAAAATAACTATTTACTAAAAAAAATACCGATTTTAATATTATAACTAATTTTATAAAACATTTAAAAATAAATTAATTTCTCTAAACATATTATATAATAATTATAAAAGAAAATATTAATTTTTGAATTCATTTTAAGAAAATAAATTTTATTTTAAATCATTATATTAATTATAAAATAAAAATTTACGTTTTAGAAAAATAAAAAAACAGAATTTATCATTTTTAAATAAATATTTACTCATATTATGAAATAATTATATCATATTTTCATTCATAATATGCCAAAATATTATTTATGCTTTAATAGGTGAGGTTATAATTCTATTAGCCAAATTAAAGTTCCTAAGGGTCGTATCACTTTCCAAAAGGTCACATTACTATTTCATTAGTTTTTGTTCCTTAATTTTTGAAAAGCCTCTTATTTCATTCCTTCTTCAATTTTTATGTTTCTATTATGTTATCTATGTGATTTTATGTTATTAATACTATATGAATTAGTTATAATGAGGAAAATTTTATTGGTAGAATTCAATATCATTACATTCTTCCCCATTATAAAATTTCTCCTTTGATTTTTTTTAAACTAAGGGGAAAACAGGTTAGGGCACTTCTCCAACATTGATTCATATGATTCCCGTGTTTACTCATTGTAATAATGGTTCTACCATTTTACTTTGAGCTGGTGAGCTCTCTTTTTTGATGTATATATTTATCTCTATGATTAAAGACCTTCAGTGGATGCTCCTCGTAAGAGAGATAATTTTTTAACTATACCACCTTTGAATTTAGTACCTGTGAGGGATCTGGTATGTACTTCCTTAAGATGGATATATTTAATACATCATGTACATGAGACATAGTTATTGGAAGTGTTAGTCAAATGTTCAAAGCTCTGACCCGATCAAGAATCTCGAAGGGGGTTGTACCTGGAACTCGACATTCCTTTCTTCCCAAATCTAATGATCCTCTTCCATAGTGATATGAGGAGGAATACCAAATCTCCATCCATAACCTTCATATCCCATCGAGAAATGTACTCATATGTCTTATATCGACTTTGGGTTACCTTGATTTACTACTGAATATTTTTTACCTTTTCTAAAATATATTAGACCAATTCAGGCCATAGTAGCTTATGTTCACTGAATTCATCTTTGAATGTATGTGTTTTACATATTTTACCTTACAGGGATCCATATAACCCATTTGGATAATTTAGTTGAACCAATTGTTGTAGGAGAACTTGAATCGAGGATGATGTTGGTCCCATTATCCCTTCAAGTCTATAGAACATGCTCTCAGTATGTATTCTAGTTTCTAAAGAGTTTTCTTATATTGGACATCAGTTTGAGGATGATATGCTCTATTGAAGCTCAGCTCAGTTTTAGAGCGTGTTGTATAATTTTATTGAACATAGAGGTAAATATTTTTTCTCAGTTGGATAAAATCGTTAGTGGTACTCTATGTAGCCTCACCACTTCCCTAATGTATATTCATGGATGTTTATCTAGTGAAAAGTCATATTGGATTGAGATAAAGTGAGCTATATTTGTAAGATGATAAAGAACAACCGATATTTCATTTCTTTCATATGGATGTCTTTATAAGTCTAGTGAAAATGTCTATGGTGATGTTTTTCAATTTACATATTGGTATGGGTAATAGTTGCAATATCTCCTTCTTCATATTGTCCCACCAATATTTATCTTAGATATATCAATACATTTTTACCCTAATTGAATAAATATGGTTGAAGTATGTGCGTCATTTCGAATAACACTCTTTATCTCTTTATTGTATGGAATATATAGTCTCAAGAAAAATCTTTTGACCCCTTCCTCAACAATTTTGAACTCTGATTATTTTAATTTTCCTATATCTTTCACTTTTTCAAAATTTACTCACAATTTGTTAGATCATCCATTATTTTCTCTATAAGGGATTGTTCAGAAATAATTTGAGAAATGATTGATGATATTCATTCCTTAATGATTCCCATGTACATACATTGTAGTTCTAAGAAGATTGGATCCTTCTCAATTATAGTCATTGATATAGATGTATGATCATTTATAGTTAGAGCATCATCCACCTTACATTCATTACATGGATGGTAGTAGATTGAGTATTCTTAGTAATTTATGAGCTCTAACCATCTTCACTGAATAACATTAAGATCCTTATGTGTGAATATTTATTTTAGGCTCTTATGATCAGTATATATTTTACACTTCTCCTCATAGAGATAATTCCTCTAGATGTTCATTACAAAGATCATAGCTGCCAACTCTATATCATGTGTCGGATAGCTTTTGTCATGAATTTTCAACAAACTTTGGGTGTAAGATTTCACTTTATCATTTTTAATTATTAAACATCCGACGACATTCTTTGAAGAATGTCTGTACACCACAACTAGCTCCTCACTTGAATATAGTCTGAAAATTGGTATAGTGATAAACCACTTTTCAACTTTTTGAAGTAGCCTTCACATTCACAGGTCGAGATAAACATTACTTCCTATGAATTCATCTTGGTTAGTGGGTTTAAAAATTATTATAAGTTCTTAAAAATCCTAGGTAATACCCAAAAAAGACCAAGGAAACTATGGATCTACATTATATATGTTTTTTCGTGCCATTTTTTGATTACCTTTGTCTTGGAAGGGTCCATAAATATTCCTTCACTATGGATAACATGCCCCATGAATGATACCTCTTCCATATATAACTCACATTTACTATTCATTATATATATTTTATCCCGTCTAAAAGTCATTAGCATCATATTGAAATTCTCTTTGTGTTCCTTCTTTATCTTATAATATATTAGAATATCATCAATAAATACTACCACAAAATTTTCATTGTAATCTCTAAAGACTATTTATTAT
Organism: Viscum album; assembly: GCA_963277665.1. Classification (NCBI taxonomy): domain Eukaryota; kingdom Viridiplantae; phylum Streptophyta; class Magnoliopsida; order Santalales; family Viscaceae; genus Viscum; species Viscum album. The sequence goes on along the minus strand of OY728146.1, from coordinate 1,624,092,724 downwards.
GTCCATGAAAATTACAAGAAAATCAGTGATTTTGAAGGGAATCACTATGAAATCATATTGTATATATCTTATTAGAAAGGAATCCTTGGGAATATCTTCTTTCTTCACCTTTAATTTGTGATAAACTAACCTAAGGGTCCACCTTAAAGAAACACTTGGCACCACTAGATAATGAAACACGTCATCTATCCATGGATATGGACACATATTATTTATCATGATTTTATTGAGATCACAATAATCATTGTAGAGGAATAATGATCTATCCTTATTCTTGACAAAGAGGACATGTGAACCCCATGATGAAGCACTCATGCATATAAAACCCTTTTCCAAATTCTCCTGTAAAAACTTCTTTAATTCCTAAAACTTAATGATGGACATTCTGAAAGGAATATTTGATAATGGAAGATATCCATGTATAATTTCAATTGAGAAATAAACCTATCAGTCAAGAATTGGACCAAAAAATTCATCAAGAAACATATTAGTGTATTCCCTCGTAATGGGCGGGTCTTCGAGCATGATTATATCCTTTGAATCAATAATTTGAGCCAGATATTATTTATCATAAGGTAATAATATCCATAATTTAGGCAATGATTTTGATAGAGATTCATCCTCCCCCACAAACTTATAATAAATTTGAAAATTCATCAGGATGTGAAGAGTGATATCCCTTTCCCGACAGTCAATGTTGGATTTGTATAATGATATGTAATGAATGACCAATATAGCATCAAAATCAACAAAAGGAAGTAATATAAGATTTTCTAGGAGGTTCAATCCACAAACATTAACCCAGGAGGAGATATATACATTGGAAGTAGTAATGTATCCCTTTTATATTCTCATAGACATCTCAACATCCATATTTTGAGGTGGTGTTTGAATTGTTCTATTAAACCTACAAGGTATGAATGAATAAGTAAACCCTAAATAAAATAGAATGTTCTCTATTCTTGACTGAATAACTACTGTACCTATGACCACATTATTTTCTGGCTACACCTTAGCAATAGTGATATCATATCCCTTCCATGTTTCCTTGGTGCTTATTGTTGTTTTTTTCTCCCAACAACCCTTTGATTAGGGAAATGGTTCACGTAATTCAGATGTTCTTTAGAGTTTAAAATTTTCAATATAGGCTAAGTGTTTATTTGAAACATCCTTTTTTATTCCAAATTAGTGGGATTATTCATATCACTTTGGTAGTTATTAGCCTGATTCCCCATTCTTCTACATTTTAAGCATTTTTTGTCCCATTAGATAGTTCCCAGGATGGTTCTTCCTAGAATTTTGACATGTGGGATGATGGGTTTTCTTCCCAACATGGGATTTATCTATTGATTCTACCATATTTAAGTCAATATTCTTCTTTTTATCTATAAGATCATGAGACCACTGAGAGTATCTGATATCTATCACAACCTTAATATAACAATTTAAAATCTACTCACATATTTCAACATCTTGAATCGCCTATCAATTTTGTAGACTCAAATTTAGTCTGCTAAAGAAGCCATCCACCATTAATTTGGCGTTAATTACAAAGATGGAGGCATATCATGAAATTATTGTTATGTTTTTTCCATAAACCCAATACAATCCTCTTACATTTTCCGCAGCATGAAGAACTCCCTTTTCATCTGAAGAAGAAGGGTTGAGGTAAAATATTTATTGAAAAATATTTTCTTGAAATATTTAAATTCCATGGAATCAATTTTCTCCTAGGAATTTGTGTTCTATATTAGATTACACCACTAATCCACTTCCCCATAAAATATATAGATTACCAAGAAAACATTCCCTTCTTCTGATCATTGGAGGACATAAAATATCATCTTAATGGAGTTAATCCATTGTTTTCTGAGGAGGGGATTACAAGATACACTAAACATGGGAGTCCTTGTTCATATAAATGATTTTACCACAACTTTACCATTCATATAATAATGAGGGAGTTCCACATGATTCAAGTTATTATTTATAACATGATCCGATTGAGAAAAGTATTTTCATGAAGTTTTCAGTCCCCAATCCCACAATATTTAGAATTTCATTAGGGAAATCATCATATTTCCTATCACATTGATTATTGGCACGAGTTCTCATATTGTTATCCATTAACTAAGAAATATAATTTAAAATTATGGGGAATGAATACTTATCTAATAATATTAATAAAATGAAAATTTGAACATAAAGGGATAAACGTGTAAATGAAAAGAATATACTAACTTGTGATTCCCTATATTTTAATCTAGGTTATCCATGGTCATAGAAGTATCCATAGGGTTCATACTAAACTAATATAATCATAATCTCAAAAAATAATTAGACCACCCTCTAATACCAATTATAATAGACATATCCTTTTATACATATTATTACATAATTTTAAGCATAACTAACCATCAAACACATCCAAAGATCATAAATTCTAGTGCCATTGTATATTTTTTGTAGATAATTCAAAAACATGAAACCAAAATAAAAACATATTTTATTTAATATATATATAAGTAGCTCCTATCTTCCATTGGGAATTTACATCTAGATAGGATAACCTAGGGAATACATGAAAATGATACGGGCTAAAAATCCCACTAAGGGAATAAACATATTAAAAAATAATAATACATGGGTTAGAAGTCATATCATGTTAACATAAAATAAATCATGGAATAGGAATAAACTTATGGAATCATAACATATTGAACCTGAAATCAAGTAATAATAACATCATATAAATATGAAAAAAATACAACATGTCATGAGAATGAGTCAGGGCTAACCGTAAATACCATTTCACATGGAGGAGCATGAGACAAGGCTAACCATCATGAACATTATACATAGAGGAGCATGAGTCAAGGCTAACTGTAATGGCCCGGACCTCTCCGGTCGATTACTTTGTAAAAACGTTTTTTTATGTGGTCAATGCGGCAAACATCAAAAATAATAATTATTATTAATAATAAATGGTGACGTGTTAATAAATTTTTTTGGGGTTTTGTTATAAGTGTTATACTAAATAATTATAATAATAATGTTGGTTTTTTTTTATAGATCTGGTAATAATGATTTAATGATAATTATGTTTTGAATTAAATGCAATGAGATTTGTGATATGAGAATAAATTAAAGATGTTATGATAATTGTGTAAAAATAAATAAATAAAGGTTTAAAATAAATTTGGGGCGTGCCACAAGGAGTGAAAAGATGAAAAATATAATAATATGAAATAAAAGGGGAGGCGCACCAATAAAATAAAGATTGGAGAGAGAAAATAAAATTTATTGAAAAATAAATATAAGAGAGAGGCACCACCTTTTGTGGGAGAGAATCTTGGGAGAAAGAATTAATAAAGATTGGAGAGAGGGAGGAGTTATAAGATATTAATGGGAATAAAATTAAGTGTGAAATAAATAGTAAAGGAGATAATTGGTGATGAATTTCCAGCGTGAAAAATGACAAATGGTGATTGATTGGAGTTAGATAAATAAATAAATAAATAAATAATAAAATATTGTTATCATTTTTTTTATAATAAAACACTTTTTTCACAATAACTTCTTCGTGCGACCTCGGTTTCACGAACCGTCAGTGGTAGTGCGACCCTGACTACGAGACGAAAATTATGAGTCCAATATTGGATATCTTTTTCGGGTTTTCGGATTGGGTACCCGAAACGCTCATTAATTAATAGATTTAATATTGTTATTATTACGGGATCTTGTATCCAACGTATCTCCCTCATATGGTATCAGATTGACGATCCGACAGCGACAGCGTAACCCTGAAATTATGACAGTCATTTTAAGACCATTAATGAGCTATGTTTATGACTCATGCCTCGGGTCAACGAAACACCACATATTGATAGAATTATCATTATTATTAAAACGCGTGGAAACAGCGTGACGTGTTGTGTGTTAACCAATCAAAACATGTAACGTATGTACGGTCACATCGTGTATTCATTAATTCACGCTGAATACGGATTTACCTATTCGTTGCCTATATAAGAACGAGGTCATGTTTTATCTTCCATATTGATCGCTTCTTTGTCGCACGACGACGCTCTTGGACGATCGAGAAGTATTCCTCCTCTAACTTCTTTGTACGAGCTCCGAATTACGATCCGTCAGCGGCCACAAGATCGTAGCGACAAGACGAAGCTTCTAAGCCCAGACTTGTCACCTTTCCTTCTGACCTTCCTTCTCCAGCTTCCATCCTAAGAGGCGTTTGTTGGGTTTGGCGAAGGCGGAGGACACCGAAGGACGTCGTCGGAAGCGACGTGATCAGGACCTTTTGAGGTAGGCGTTTACCTTCGTCTCTCTTTTTGGTGCAACATGCGGGGTGGGATATTTTTATTTTGTTCCATGGGATGCAGTTGAACTTTAAATAAAGATAAAAATCGGATAAAGAAGGGTTTGGGGTTTTGTGCTGTTTCTATTGCCTTCCAGTTTCTTTATCTTCTGATTGTGATTTTGGATTGAAAGGCCTTTGCCTACTGAAAATCAAGTCCGTTGGTGGCCTTTGCGTGCGCAATTGATACCTGAATAGTTTGTGGTTGGTTTTGTTAAAACATGGAAAATGGATAATCACGTAAAGACTGGCTGATTAAATGAGAATGAAAACCTTGTGTGATCACCCCGATTGAACAAAGTTGGAATAATGAACATGTTGGTGGTTTGGTTGTTTTGTGGAAAATGCCTTTATTTATGAAAAGTGTTTTGATTATGAAAAGTGTTTTGAAGTAAAATGTGTTTTCAAATTCGGAAATGTTTTGTGTGTGGAAAGGGTTTTATGTGTGGAACTTTGAAATAAATGAATGATGGAATGTTGTATGGTTGTGATAATCTCTTGTAAATGAAATGGCATGTGGTTTCTTGCATTTTACCTAACCTTGGTTGTGGATGGTAGGGATATGTTTGTGAAAGGTTTTGTCTGGATGTTAGTTGCCCAGTAGTAATAATTTGTTAAACCATTGCATGAAACATGAAAACCTAAATGGGTTTGGGGGATGATTGTTTGGTTGTTGATGCATGCTTCGTGGTAGCAGTGCCGAGGCACATGCTCAGTTTCTCTTTTTAAGAAGCCATAGGTTGGGCTGTGTGTTTGGTATATGTATATATAAAATTGTATCTTTGTGTTTTGTCGCACCACACCCATGTCAAGCACCTAGTGCCGAACACTCCCATTTTATGGGAGAGGGTGTTCCCCCTTAGTTACTAGCTCTTTCCTGCTCCTTCTTCCATAGGCTGTGATGGCTTGAGGCGACCTTTAGCCCAAGACTCTTCGGGCAGGCTTACCGTTCCCAAGAACCTTCGGGATGAGGCCCAGGTGTCTGCGGGCGGGTTAGTGGTTGTGGCCCAGGTGTGTGCGGGCGGGATGCGTGGTTTGGCCTAGGTGTGTGCGGGCGGGAAGAGTGTGGTAGCGTCAGGACGTTTGCCGTTAGGAAGAGCAGCATCTAATTAAGTGGGAAATGGTGCGGGGTACCCAATACTTTTGTTCTATATGTATACTAAACTTGTTTGTGTTACTTGGTGAGTGTGACCAGTGAGCCTGGGTGGATAGTTTTTCCTTGTTAGTTTCTGGTTCTTCTGTTTTCTCACGGGACCTTAGGGTGTCTCCCCACTTGTGCACGAGAGCTTTAGGTTCTCTACTGAGTATACTTGTATGATCACCCTATGTTGTTTCAGGTTTTCAGGAGGACTACCAAGGCCGTGCGGGACCCTACTAGTCAGGCAGTGGGAGCTGTGCAGTTGCTGTTTTCTTGTTTTTCTTTTGGTACTGTACTCACTTGTACTTTGATCTTATTTGTACTTGTACCTGTTTCAGTTTATTTATACATGCATATGGGACTGGTTTGGGTCTCTTTTCAGCACCTTTGTTCTTTTTCCTTTTTGGTGGTTGACTTGTCCTATTTCCGATCCTAACTATAAAAAGGGTAATGCCTCCCATGATTGAAAAAAAAAAAAATAAACTCATACCCTTGGTGCTAGTCGCCACCCCAGGGCCTACTGGAGGCAGGACTCGGGCGTCATTATCTCCCTTTCACCATTTACAGCTCAGGAGGGGCATCTTTGATGGAAGGGGGTCGTGACATAATGGTATCAGAGGAATGGTTGAGAGATAGGATGGATTCTGGAGTTAGGCACAGTGAGGATTGCATGGGATGGTAGGGAAACAGTGTTAGCTGATCTTGGTGTGTGACATAGGCCAGGGAAGACCGGCTAGGACATGGGATTTTAGGGCCCCCCGTGATCCGATGCAAGGACACTGAGCCTACCGAACAACCAAGTGAGGCTACATTGATTTTAGGGTAGAAACCCTAGGAAAGGTACATGCATCATCATGTTTGTGTTTTACTTGATTTGGGGCGTTCTGGGAATAAAGTAAAATGATAAAATGAACCCTTGAGAAATATCCTTAATACTCGAGCTTAGGTTTTCCTTGTTTACCGTACAGCTATGGCACTTGGACGGCGTTCCCAGGTGGCTCAGGCGGCCAAGGCCCAGCAGGTTCAGGCGATCGATCAACTGAGGATCGATCGAGAGGAGGAAGACAGCCAGTGGCAGAAGACCCTCCGTTCTTTCCAGCGTCAGACTCTCAAGAAGTACGAGGGAAGTACATCGGACCTGGAGACGGAGGGGTGGCTTGAAGAGCTAGGGATCGCTTTTACCTTGATCCGTGCTCCGAAGGAGTACTGGGTCCCCCTAGCGGTGAGTCAGCTGAGAGGCGCGGCGCGCCAATGGTGGATTCTCTACCTCAGGGAGAGGAAGGAGGCAGAGATTCCATGGGCTGACTTCGAAAAGGAGTTCCGAGAGGAATTCCTTTCTTCTTTGATCAAGGCGGAAAAGTGTCAGGAGTTGCTCTCCCTTCAGCAGGGGAGTATGACTGTTCGAGAGTTGTGAATTAAGTTCAAGAATCTCCTACGCTTTGCTCCGGAACTCTTTCCGGATGAAGAGTCTCCGGCGAGACGTTTGAAAGAGGCGCTTCGTCCTTCGCTCCAGTATGTTGTGAACCCCTTCACCCTTCCGACATACTTAGTCGTACAGAAGAAGGCGGAAGTTGTAGAGAGGATGCACTTGCAGGGAGGTGCACCCCGAGAAGCGATCCAGGCGGGTCCGTCGAAGGGGAAGGCAGTCAGTAGCAGACCTCCTGCCACCGGACCTTCTAGGTTCAGGCCGGTGGGGAGCAGGCCCCAGCGGTTCCAGTTCAGGTCCTCAGGACCTCGTCCTTCCTTCTCGAGTCCTGGACTGAAGTGTTTTTCTTGTGGAGGTTTCGGGCACGTCCGGAGTCAGTGCCCGACCAGAGCTCAGCACGGTGGAGGTCGTCAGGATCAGTACCCGCCTCAGCAGCAGTTGCCGTCGAGGACCTTTCAGCAGCAGCAGGGCCCTCCGAGGGTAGACCCTGTAGGAGGAGGCCGATCTCAGGGTGCTCCTCAGGGACCTCGACCAGGGCGTGGTCGGGGAGGCGGTCGACATCAGAGAGGCAGAGGAGCTGGGTGTGGACAGTTGCACGCAGCAGAGTTGCCAACTCCAGCAGGACCAGAGGTGGTACGAGGTACGATCTGTTTGTTCAGCACTCTTGTTTCTACCTTGTTCGATTCAGGAGCTTCGCACTCCTTTGTTGCACCCAGTCTAGCCCATTCTTTGGGTCTAGACGTAGAGAGACTTTCTATACCCCTGGTACTGAGTACGCCTGTTGGAGGTCAGACCCGTTTTTCTTGTGTTTGTCGGGGATGCGAGCTGACGTTGGGACCACATCGGTCCATTGGAGATCTTCTTTTGCTACAGATGCAGCCATACGACGTCATCTTAGGCATCAACTGGCTGTTCTCTGTTAGTGCTGTTACCGACTGCTTCCGGAGAAGATTTGTGTTCTCCGATATGGATGGACAGCATGTGACTTTTGTTGGCGAGAGGAGCTATTAGGTGGGAAGCCGGCATGTGAAGCCTCTCTTTTCTTTGTTGGGTGGGATATCAGCGGTTCCAGCTGATACGGAGATGATGAATGTTCCAGAAGTTGTTGGGGAATTCCTTGATGTCTTTCCCGAGGAGGTTGTGACTCTACCCCCTCGACGTGATGTTGAGTTTGGGATAGACTTACAGCCAAGTGCCCATCCAATCTCGATGGCTCCTTATCGGATGGCACCTTCGGAGTTGTGGGAGTTGCGGATTCAGATTGACGATCTAATGGAGAAGGGTTTCGTTCGACCCAGTGTGTCGCCATGGGGTGCTCCGGTTCTGTTCGTGAAAAAGGCGGATGGTGGTCTCAGGCTATGCATAGACTACCGGAGGCTAAATCAGGTAACGGTCAAGAACTGTTACCCCCTTCCGAGAATAGATGACCTCTTCGACCAGTTGAGGGGAGCATGTTGGTTTTCTAAGATTGATCTGCGGTCGGGATATCATCAGCTGAGGGTAAAAGACAATGACATCCCAAAGACATCTTTCAGGTGCAGGTATGGGCACTTCGAGTTTGTAGTGATGCCATTTGGGGTTACAAATGCACCAGCTGTGTTCATGGGTCTTATGAACTTTTTCTTCCGAGAGTTCCTGGACTAGTTCGTCGTTGTGTTCATCGATGACATCTTGATCTACTCAAGATCAAAGGAGGAGCACATTGAGCATCTCAGGGCTGTCTTGGAAGTCCTTCGGCACCATCAGCTTTATGGAAAGTTGTGAAAATGTAAGTTCTTGACGCAAGAAGTACACTTCCTTGGGAACGTGGTGTCTCAGCATGGAGTGCCAGTGGACCCGTCGAAGGTAGAAGCAGTTGTTTCTGGGATAGCACCCAAGAGTGTGGCAGAAGTTCGTAGTTTCCTGGGGTTGGATGGATACTATCGGAGGTTCGTCTCGGACTTCTCTCGAGTTGCTGCTCCGTTGACAGATTTGACTAGGAATAATCAGGTCTTCCTGTGGAATGAGCAGTTCCAGGAAGCATTCGACTACCTGAAGGAGAAGTTGGTTAGTGCTCCCATCCTTAGGTTGCCAGAGTAAGGATCCTTGTATGAGGTGTTTTGTGATGCCTCTGGCCTTGGCTTGGGATGTGTGCTGATGCAGAAGAAGGGTGTGATCTTCTATGGGTCTAGGCAGTTGCGTCCTCACGAGCGGAACTATGCCACCCATGACTTGGAGCTTGCAGCAGTAGTGTTCAAATTGAAGCTGTGGCGATATTACCTCTTTGGGGAGCGCTTTGTGGTCTCCACCGATCACAAGAGCTTGCGCTATATCTTCTCCCAGCGTGACTTGAACTTGCGACAGCGGAGATGGGTAGAGTTTCTCCAAGACTACGACTTTGAGATCTCGTACACTGAAGGTAAGGGAAACGTTGTGGCTGATGCCCTGAGCAGGAAGCCGCATCAGGAAGTGGTTCGGGAATCTGCTGATGCTTGGAAGGCGATGGGGGAGTTGGCAGCCTTGCACTTGGATGCGAGGGTGGAAGGTTCTAGAGGCTGCTTGTTTCAGATGACGGTACAGTCCTCTTTGTTGCAGCAAGTGGAAGAGTCTCAGTGGGGAGACCCTGAGGTGGAAGTGTTACGGGATCGTGTCGATCAGGGGAACGCTCCGTAAGGATGGTCGGAGGACAGCCGACATCGGATGCTCTTTCATGGAAGGTTGTTTGTTCCAGAGGTGATGTGTGATGAAGTCCTTCGTGAGTTCCATAGCTCAGCCTTGGCAGTACATCCAGGTGTTTCGAAAATGTACGAAGCCCTGAGGGGACAGTTTTGGTGGCCCGGGGTGAAACGAGCAGTGGCAAAGTTTGTGGCTAAATGCCAGGTGTGTCAGCAGGTGAAGGCTGAACACCGCGTTCCTGGTGGTTTGTTGCATCCTTTAGATGTTCCCGAGTGGAAGGGGGACGACGTCTCGATGGACTTCATCACATGACTACCCAGAGCTCAGGGCGGGCATGATGCTATCTGGGTAGTGGTGGATCGACTGACAAAATCTGCTCACTTCTTGTCCATCAAGGAGTCAGGACCTGTGAGTACCTTAGCACAGAGGTACGTGGATGAGGTGGTGCGTTTTCATGGAGTTCCGAAGACTATCGTCTCAGATCGGGACACTCGGTTCACCTCACGAGTCTGGAAGGGGTTACAACATGCTTTTGGCACCCAGCTACGCCTTAGCACTGCTTTTCACCCTCAGACTGATGGACAGACAGAGCGGACTATCCAGACATTGGAGGACATGCTGCGAGCATGTGTTCTAGATTTCGGAGGATCATGGGTACGAAACTTTCCTTTAGTAGAGTTTTCCTACAACAACAACTTCCACTCTACTATCGGCATGGCTCCTTTTGAGGCTTTGTATGGAAGACCATGTCGTTCACCCTTTTGCTGGGTAGAGGTTGGTGAGACTGGTACTCTTGGACCAGAAGTAGTGCAGAGCACCACGGAGAAAGTCCAGCTAGTGCGGGAGAGGATGAAAGCAGCTCAGGATCGGCAGAAGTCTTATGCTGATCGTCGGAGGAGGCCCTTGGAGTTCGAGGTGGGAGATCATGTGTTCTTGAAGGTTTCCCCTCGACGGGGGCAGCGGAGGTTCGGAAAGGGGAGTAAGCTCTCCCCTAGGTTCATCGGACCTTTCGAGGTGCTGAGGCGAGTTGGCGAGGTGGCATATCAGCTGGCCCTACCACCTCAGTTGGAGAGGGTCCATGACGTCTTCCATGTCTCCCAGCTTCGTCAGTACTTACATGATGACTCTCATGTCATCAACTGGGGAGAGCTAGATGCGGGAGAAGATGCGACCTTCGAGGAACGGCCAGTCAGGATCGAGGATCGCAAGGAGAAAGTGCTCCGTGGACGAACCATCAGCTTGGTTCGTGTGTTGTGGAGGCATGGCGTCCTTGAGGAGAGAACTTGGGAGCGGGAGACCCAGATGCGTGCTCAGTACCCGGGGTTGTTTTGACTTGTACCTTCCTTTGTTTATTGGTGTTACCCTGTACCTTTGATATATAAAATGTTGGCTTGTTGGATGTGAGATCTTTGTTCCTTGTTCTTGGGAAGTGTGTGGCTTGTACGGATATATGGGAAAGGAAAAACCTGATCCTTAATCAAGATGCATTAATGAGGATGCGATTAAACCCGTGCAGGTGAGTCAGTGCCGCCTAAAGCAGATAGTATCTTGACATAGGAGAGGGAATTCCTAACTCATAGAGATGTTGGTTGGTTCCTTGTCATGACGAGAGCCCTGAGAGGTATTATGTGGAGTGGTTCTTCAAATCCTTTCCTTCTTCTGGGTCAGTTTTTAATTCTCGAGGATGAGAATGTTTTGAGAGGTATCTAATGTAATGGCCCGGACCTCTCCGGTCGATTACTTTGTAAAAACGTTTTTTTTATGTGGTCAATGCGGCGAACATCAAAAATAATAATTATTATTAATAATAAATGGTGACGTGTTAATAAATTTTTTTTGGGGTTTTGTTATAAGTGTTATACTAAATAATTATAATAATAATGTTGGTTTTTTTGATAGATCTGGTAATAATGATTTAATAATAATTATGTTTTGAATTAAATGCAATGAGATTTGTGATATGAGAATAAATTAAAGATGTTATGATAATTGTGTAAAAATAAATAAATAAAGGTTTAAAATAAATTTGGGGTGTGCCACAAGGAGAGAGAAGATGAAAAATATAATAATATGAAATAAAAGGGGAGGTGCACCAACAAAATAAAGATTGGAGAGAGAAAATAAAATTTATTGAAAAATAAATATAAGAGAGAGGCGCCACTTTTTGTGGGAGAGAATCTTGGGAGAAAGAATTAATAAAGATTGGAGAGAGGGAGGAGTTATAAGATATTAATGGGAATAAAATTAAGTGTGAAATAAATAGTAAAGGAGATAATTGGTGATGAATTTCCAGCGTGAAAAATGACAAATGGTGATTGATTGGAGTTAGAGAAATAAATAAATAAATAAATAATAAAATATTGTTAACATTTTTTTTTGATAATAAAACACTTTTTTCACAATAACTTCTTCGTGCGACCTCGGTTTCACGAACCGTCAGTGGCAGTGCGACCCTGACTAAGAGATGAAAATTATGAGTCCAATATTGGATGTCTTTTTCGGGTTTTCGGATTGGGTACCCGAAACGCTCATGAATTAATAGATTTAATATTGTTATTATTACGGGATCTGGTATCCAACGTATCTCCCTCATACGGTATCGGATTGACGATCCGTCAGCGACAGCGTAACCCTGAAATTATGACGGTCATTTTAAGACCATTAATGAGCTACTTTTATGACTCATGCCTCGGGTCAACGAAACACCACATATTGATAGAATTATCATTATTATTAAAACGCGTGGAAACCGCGTGATGTGTTGTGTGTTAACCAATCAAAACATGTAACGTATGTACGGTCACATAGTGTATTCATTAATGCACGCTGAATACGGATTTACCTATTCGTTTCCTATATAAGAACGAGCTCATGTTTTATCTTCCATATCGATCGCTTCTTTGTCGCACGACGACGCTCTTGGACGATCGAGAAGTATTCCTCCTCTAACTTCTTTGTCCGGGCTCCGAATTACGATCCGTCAGCGGCCACAGGATCGTAGCGACGAGACGAAGCTTCTAAGCCTGGACTTGTCACCTTTCCTTCCGACCTTCCTTCTCCAGCTTCCATCCTAGGAGGTGTTTGTCGGGTTTGGCGAAGGCGGAGGACACCTAAGGACGTCGTCGGAAGCGACGTGATCAGGACCTTTTGAGGTAGGGGTTTACCTTCGTCTCTCTTTTTGGTGCAACATGCGGGGTGGGATATTTTTCTTTTGTTCCATGGGATGTAGTTGAACTTTAAATAAAGATAATAACCGAATAAAGAAGGGTTTGGGGTTTTTTCTGTTTCTATTGCCTTCCAGTTTCTTTATCTTCTGATTGTGATTTTGGATTGAAAGGCCTTTGCCTACTGAAAATCAAGGCCGTTGGTGGCCTTTGCGTGCGCAATTGATACCTGAATTGTTTGTGGTTGGTTTTGTTAAAACATGGAAAATGGATAAGCACGTAATGACTGGCTGATTAAATGAGAATGAAAACCTTGTGTGATCACCCCGATTGAACAAAGTTGGAATAATGAACATGTTCGTGGTTTGGTTGTTTTGTGGAAAATGCCTTTATTTATGAAAAGTGTTTTGATTATGAAAAGTGTTTTGAAGTAAAACGTGTTTTCAAATGCGGAAATGTTTTGTGTGTGGAAAGGGTTTTATGTGTGGAACTTTGAAATAAATGAATGATGGAATGTTGTATGGTTGTGATAATCTCTTGTAAATGAAATGGCATGTGGTTGCTTGCGTTTTACCTGACCTTGGTTGTGGATGGCAGGGATATGTTTGTGAAAGGTTTTGTCTGGATGTTAGTTACCCAGTAGTAATAATTTGTTAAACCATTGCATGAAACATGAAAACCTAAATGGGGTTGGGGGATGATTGTTTGGTTGTTGATGCATGCTTCGTGGTAGCAGTGCCGAGGCACATGCTCAGTTTCTCTTTTTAAGAAGCCATAGGTTGGGCTGTGGGTTTGGTATATGTATATATATAATTATATCTTTGTGTTTTGTCACACCACACCCATGTCAAGCACCTAGTGCCGAACACTCCCATTTTATGGGAGAGGGTGTTCCCCCTTAGTTACTAGCTCCTTCCTGCTCCTTCTTCCATAGGCTATGATGGTTTGAGGCGACCTTTAGCCCAAGACTCTTCGGGAAGGATTACCGTTCCCAAGAACCTTTGGGATGAGGCCCAGGTGTCTGCGGGCGGGTTAGTGGTTGTGGCCCAGGTGTGTGCGGGCGGGATGCATGGTTTGGCCCATGTGTGTGCGGGCGGGAAGAGTGTGGTAGCGTCAGGACGTTTGCCGTTAGGAAGAGCAGCATCTAATTAAGTGGGAAATGGTGCGGGGTACCCAATACTTTTGTTCTATATATATACTAAACTTGTTTGTGTTACTTGGTGAGTGTGACCAGTGAGGCTGGGTGGATAGTTTTCCCTTGTTAGTTTCTGGTTCTTCTGTTTTCTCACGGGACCTTAGGGTGTCTCCCCACTTGTGCACGAGAGCTTTAGGTTCTCTACTGAGTATACTTTTGTGCTCACCCTACGTTGTTTCAGGTTTTCAGGAGGACTACCAGGGCCGTGCGGGACCCTACTAGTCAGGCAGTGGGAGCTGTGCAGTTGCTGTTTTCTTGTTTTTCTTTTGGTACTGTACTCACTTGTACTTTTAGCTTATTTGTACTTGTACCTGTTTCGGTTTATTTATACATGCATATGGGACTGGTTTGGGTTTCTTTTCAGCACCTTTGTTCTTTTTCCTTTTTGGTGGTTGACTTGTCCTATTTCCAATCCTAACTATAAAAAGGATAATTCCTCCCATGATTGAAAAAAAATAAACTCATACCCTTGGTGCTAGTCGCCACCCCGGGGCCTACTGGAGGCGGGACTCGGGGGTCATTATCTCACTTTCACCATTGCCAGCTCAGGAGGGGCATCTTTGATGGAAGTGGGTCGTGACACTAACCACCAAGACCATTTCACATGAAATATCACGAGACTAAAAATTACCCTATTAATTAGAGAACTATATGGGTCAACCCATCATATCATGTTCTTGAGTATATGTGACATACAAGTAATCAAACATAAACTAATGGGTTACCCATAGAAGGAATCATAATCATGTTATAAGGTATAAGAAAAAGGAAATATCATAATAGTGTCCATGAATTCGTGGATTTAATTAATACATGAACATCCATACAGGATAATAGTAATAGATCATGATATGTGATTTCAAATTGAAGTAAAAACATTTAAAAATATTATTTAAGAAACATTATAAATGAAACATTTTAGTGTGGTATAAGTAAAAATTTTAATGATCTTTTAAATGAAATGACATAATTGTTTGTGTAAAACCATAAATGAACCAAGATAGTTTTTTCATTATAAAATGAGTTATTTTAGAAAAATAACTATGGCTCAAAATATATTATGTAGTGCACATAAAAATGGGTAAGAAATTGGGATTTTTCCTTTAATAACGATTTCATATCATGAAAAATTGAGAATATAACCTTAATAAAACATATATTTCCCTATAAAACAAGGATGATCTAATCTAGATAGATGATTTTGGAACATATGAACATAATTTTGAAGAATTACCTAAAATAAAGAAGAATTAAATTGGGTTAAAGGGAGAGAAAGTGTAACCCGAAGGGAAATTGGTAGTTCAAAAAAATACCTTACCTTATGTTTGAAAGTGCTATGAACATTAACTTGATATCTTGGATACTAAAAGTAAATAGATTTAATTATTTAATTAAGAAACTTTTCTGCATGTATTTTATTTATTATAATTTTATTCACTCTGTTTATGTCCTTTTATGGGATATGAGATTTAATTTCATCGTTTGGGAGCGTTCATTTCCTTGGTCTTCCTAATCGGTTTACTTATATACATGTATGAGAAATCATGTATAATGAGAAAAATTTTCAAAAAATGAAATTATATGTTATTAATGAATTTTGATAATATTAAATGTTCTTATAAATATGTTTTTATGATGTGAGGAAAAATCATTAGATATAACATTGATGATATCCTCTTATATTATTTTTGTGTTTTTTCGATCATCACGAACTAGTTTTGATTTATTAATTAATATTATATAGATAATAGTTATGAAACATTAAATAAGAAATAATAAATATATTATTATCTTTTTTAACCATAATAATGGTTTTATGACTATCCATTAATGCATTAAAGTAAATTGAAACTCATCATCCTTGAATGTGATAAATCAACACATCACAGACAATGTTTCAATATTTTATAAAAAATGGAAAGGGGAAGAGAAATGATGATGAGTTGTTCCATTAACATAATCAAATTTCAGTATATAATAGATACAACAGTTATCATGTCACTTTGATAACGAGAGGTTAGGAGAGGAAAATAAAAGAAAAGAAATTAAAGAGAAATTAAAAGAAAAAGAAAGAGGTTTTTACCTCTTCAATTGTTCTCCTTGATAACCTCCTTGAGGTAGTTGAGTTTGGTATTTTATTGGTAAAAAATATCCTATCCATGGGGTAGATACATGGGAAGATTATTTAGAAGTATTCGGATAAGCTTCAAGTAATTTGTGTCGTGATGAGAATATGTGGTGAGGGGTGGTTTTTATAGTAGAGAACAAGAGTGTTTTTTGGTTATTTTATTCATCTGTTTATTATTTTGGATCAAGACTATGAATAGTTTTCATTATTGTGACTGAATATTGTTGATGGTATATGTTAGTTGGAACCAAATGTGCTTAATTCATCCATACAACAACCATGACTCAATAATTCATGTATTTAGCTTATACTGTAAATTACTATCTTTCAGTATTCACATTAATTCAACTATTTTAGAATAAACTAAAAAATTCAACATATCAATTTTTTACATGGGGAACTTAAAATGGAATTCATTTTTATGAAAATAATTTTTCAAATATGTGAACTTTTTTTTAAAATAAAACCATTATTTAGTAAAAAAATACTGATTTTAATATTATAAATGATCTTATAACACTTTCAAAAATTAATTAAGGTATCATAAAATTATATTATCATAATAATTCAATAAAAATAATTATTTATGAATCCATTTTATTAAAATAAATGTTCTTTTAATTGTTTATATTAATTATAAAATAAAAATTTATGTATTATAAAAATACCAACACGAAATTTATCATTTTCAAAACATTTATTTACTTATACTATGATGTAATTATATCTTATTATCATTTATAAGAGTCCAAAATTATAGTTGTAATTTCATAGGCTTGGTTACTATTCTATTGGATAGATTACTATTCCAAAGGGTCATATCACTATTCCAAAGGTAATGTCGCATTTTCATTGGTTTTGGTTTATTAATTTATGAAAAAGCCTCTTGTTTCATTCATTATTAATTAATAATGTTTATATTGTGTTATATAAGTTATTTTATGTGATTTATACAATAAAAAATAATTATAAGAAGGGAAATTTCATTGAAGGAATTATTGGCCATTTCATTTGGGTATAATGGTTTATAATGTACCCCATATTTACTCTATAGAGCCTCCATTACCCATTTTAGTAAGTGATTCCCTTGAAAACAAATGATGGATATGGGGACATTAAACCAAAAAAATGTCATCCTTAGAAAAATTACACACAACAAGAGTAACATAAATTTTTGTGGCTTTGTCTCTGAAACATCATGACTCGACTAACAACAAGCATGATTGCCAGACCAGTGGGTCAGATGGCCTCATGCACTCCTCCCCATATGCTTAGGCTACCTACTAGAATCAAGGGTGTAAAGATTGTACAATGTGGAAACTATACCCTCCTGTCATAGTAGAAGAGTGATGTAATAGGAATAAACATCATACAATATCATAATAAGTATATAAATAAAAGACAAAAGTAGTATAACAATAATAAGAACTTTATATAAATGAATGTCCAGCACCATTATATAATAGCTCCATGCATGACCTGATGATAATACATAACTACTACAATAGAAATATAACATGAAACAAGATACAATATAGTATAAAAATAAAGCAAAAACAAAATGGACCCTAAGTGTGATCTCCACAAGCTTCCCAATATCCAGCACAATTCATTTATCCCAACTCCCAGGTACAAGGTGAACCGATCAAGCAATCAACCATTGTCCTATAAACTCATGGTCTACTCAAGTACCCCAGTGCAATGGGGCCCGTGTAGGGGAGAGATAATAATCCTATTTTGTTCCCACCCATAGTGTTTATTTTTGAAACAATTTTGTGAAATACAAAAGTAAAGTTGTACACGTATAATAGTAAGATAAAAAAATTAATAAAAAAACAACTTCTCACCTAGGTTCCTAAGACACACCTGGTCATTATACCTACTTTGTCTCATAAGTGAAATTCATTTATAACCAATGAATATATATATATTAATAATTATATATATATATATATATATATATTAGTTATATAATACATCATCTTATATTAACCATGTTTGTACGGATTCCTAATGACCATATACCTCGAATACTAGTTGCTGGCTAGATCAGGGCATAACTTAGGCATCCATAACTAGTCTAAATGAGCCTATATGATCATTGAATTGGGTAAATTATCTACATCTCTATAGAGTGAGATATGTAATGAAACATCACTAAGGATAGTGAGGGAGCCACTATTAAAAAATCTAATCATGGTACAGGGCGCCTCAACCCAACATCCAAATAGTATCATCGGTGCGAGACCTAATGCTCAACACCCAATGTAAGGGAGTTTGATTTCCCTCCTGGATGAACACTCCTTTCCATCATAAACAACCTATGTAAATGTGAAACCATATTTATAATTAATTACCCTTAGGCAATATCTCTCATGTGATACATTTATCCAGCCCAAATAAAGGCATCACCCCAATTAAAATACATTCCATGAGGAATTACATCTCATGATTTTAATTTTAATATCCTCTTTTAATCAGGTAAATTCAATTTATAAAAATTCAAATTAGACATGAAATAATGGTGTGGCATTTACACACATTACTTTTCATTTTATTTATCATATTCAAAAAATTTAATGCATTTACACCATCACGATTAAAATAGTTCAATATGATTAAGATGTACCATTTAAAAAAACCAAGGAAAATCAAATCCTCTTGAGTAATATATACAACATGAAACATTACATTTTGTTAATAAAAACATCATAATTGAATTTTCAAGGCTCAAAGAGGCACTTAGGTTGTGATATGGTCAGCTGGGAAACTACTTACATTGGTGATCCCATTTTCCATGAAAGTCAAGCACTTAGGAGGTGCTCGGTTCAAAATAAAAATTTATCAATGGAGGGAAACTCCATTAATGGTTTACACCAAGGGCCATGTCACAATAATTCTAAGTAACTAACCATAATGAATGTTTTAAGGTAACACTAACGAAATGAATTTAAGAATTTAATAAAACTCCAAATACCACTTTCTAATTTTAAAGATTGTGAACCTCATCTGAGGGGTTTTATTTTTAAAATATGACATTGTTCAAAAAAATTGAATTTTCATATTTAAGAATCAAAAGAAAGATTCATAACCCAATTCAAAATGGTTCATGTTCCATCAGTAAACTTACATTATCATTTAGTTGGGTTCATAAAAGGGAAAATTCCATTTATATTCTAATCAAAATTATTAAATTCATTTCATGATTTCAATCAATTAATTATAAAGTATAAAATATCCTATAACACTGAAGGGTTGTCCATAGTTAGGGGAATCATCATGTAATTTACTGAACATTAATTATAAGAAGTGCATCTTGGTGATATGATCACTTTTACATGAAGGAACCAATTAATAAGACACGTGAAAAAAAGGATAGTGTGTGGTGTAACAACACTACCCCTAAAACAAGAGAAAATTAAGGAAAGATATGTAGACCACCTATATCATACTTAAGATTACCTACTCATCTAATATTGAGGTCTGATTCAACCAGGTTTGGAAGTAATCAAAGAAAAATACATTTTTCCTAAAAACATGGAAAATGATCTGGCACCTAAATAGCAAAATCAAGAGGATATTAAATGAAGAATGTTTGAACATTAGTCCAGAGATTACTAGGGCAGAACCATAGAGACATATGGAGAATGAATCAGACGACATACTAGAGAGATATAATCATTTGCAGCTCAGGTATAGAGGAATTAAACCCACAACTCAAATAGAGGCTCACACAGCTGATGGAGCAGAGTGAAATATGGAAGTGATATTTAAATCCCATTAAGAGAAAATCTGTTATTTCACCATAAAAACTCAGTTTCATGGTTTGGCCAAACTATGGACCTACCATATGGCACCCATTTATTAAGAAACTATCTCACAATGTTTGACCCGCATGGTTATCCTAACCGTGGACCAACCCTATGATAAATAGTGATTAATTACTACCCATTTTGGTATGAGTGATGTGGGATAGGTTCATAGTTTGGGTAAATTGTGAGAATCCTATTCGGGGAATTTATACTTTATTGTGGTAACCACACATTTCATTACTGGAGGCCAAACACCTTTAGACAAACCATATGCCTCTATTAGACCACCCAATCCATGAGGTTTTTGGCCCCAGAGCTCCTGAAAATCGACGAGATACATATGAATCTTCTCAGGCCTTTACCCATATCTAAAAAACACATTGAAGTGTTCCGGATCTATGAATTCCATTACAATTAATGTTTTACAAAACTATCAATCTAATAAATTCAAAGTGTTTAAATTATCTTATAATTATTCCATGAGTCAAAACATGGATCCATACAACCTCCCCACAATAGAACATCTCATCCCAGTAAGGCCTTTGGAAAAAAATAAAAACATCACTTGACCTACGAGGGTCATCAAGCCTCATTCAAATTGCCACGTTGCATTTCCAAATGGTCAACTCACCTCAGAGCATTCATTTAAGTACATGAAACTTTAGATTTCAAAACCATATCCAATAACCATTTTCTGAAGAAAACATTGATATGGATCTTACCTGATATATTTTAACTAGAGACACAATCACATCATCATCTCTTAAAAAATTTATCCCAAGGTGCATAGAACAAGGAATTTATCATTTAATGGAAAATTATGAACTATGACATCTCCACTATTGGAATTTTCTTACAACTCATTCCCCTTATAATTCTAACAAGGCTCTTGGATTTATTTGGAAATGAAGAACTTATAATTAAGAAAACCAAAATCAATCATGTACAAATTGCTATAAATACACTTCCAACTTTAATACTACACCCATATTATCATAGAGACATGCTCTAAGAAGTTACTCACCAACCGTAACCACATAACAAGAAGGATAATAGGTCAATCCATCTTTGGCGGACCTTTCCCAAAATGCTCATCTTAGACGGATGTCATTAAACAAATAAAACCTCAATGCCTTATCACAAGTCAACTTGTGTTTAGCACGAACATGCTCAACGAAGCTCATACCTGACTTCAAGTAATGTTCCATTCCTGAACCATCACCTGACCTTTTAAACTATTGTTCCTCAACAAAAACAATAGTATAATAATTATCCATCCCACTGGAATCATTATCCTTTAAAAATCACCTCCAAGCCTGACAACAAGTCTAGTATAACCTCAGAATTCAACCATTGGAGTCCAATGTACTAGCCTAGGGATGTCCATACTCTAAATTTACAAAAATACTTTGGTACAAGGCCATGAAATCAACATATGATCATAGAATAAAACAAGATTCCATCCATGTAATTCCTACATAGGAATCATAGTCCACTCAAGACTAACCATGCCTCAAAATAAAACATGCATTCAACATGAAACATAGAGAAATCCTACCAAACAAGCCCAATATCCTTTAAATTTTCAGCATGGAGTAAGACTGAATCTCTCTTAGTTCATTAAGGGAAATTCAGGATAGGGGACATGATAATCTCTTTAATAAGAATACCCTATGAAGAAACTAGGAAGGCTGAAAGAAGAATGGTCGAACCACCACTAGTAAACCTCTCGAAATAAAATCAGATTCACCTACCGACGCATCGCCAACTGAGCATAAGACTTAAACACCTAATTCATCACATGATCATTATATATTAACAACCAAATTCCATCCAAGACGAAAAGTGTTTCTCAGGGGTTTCATGCACAACCAACCATAGAAATGAAATGACTCTAAGAATGTACCGACACATTTCAAAACATGCAAGATCACAAGGAATTTGAAAAAACTAACAATTTACCAAGTGATCATATTTGGATGTGTTACTTATACTAAGGAGGACAAGAAATGACTAGAAATGACATGGTACTGTATGAAGGGCCCCGGAACACCCTGAGAGGGGAGGGGTGAATTAGGGTGTCAAATTTTTCTTTTAAAATTTCTAGATCTTAATCTCACGTTGGTAGGAACTTGTTAAATATGTTAGTCAAATGAAAGAAAGGAGATGACACAACACTTTTACTTTGTTCACTGCAAAGGGATACGTCCAAGGAGCATATGAAGATAGTGGGTAAGTCGTACCTAAAACCACTAATCATCGCCAATTGATCAGTAAAAGAGTTTGTTTACAATCACTCTGTGCTAGGCGCACTTCCCTTACAAAAGTTTTGGGATTTCTCACCACTTCCCTTGAACCACTTCCATAAACTCCCCCTATCTCACTACTATTGGATAATTCTAACTCAACGTATTGTCTTGAAGGTCACATCTGATGAGAATTGGAGTCTTTGTCTCCTTCCAGCATGAGACACTGCTTGCATGAACGACCTGAGTAGATTCTCATTGAAAGCCTCAACCACCAAGCACAGATACTCGAAACAAACCTTCAAAAAGACCCTTCACAAATGAAACCACCTCACAGAGCCCAAACCTTTTTGGAGCTCACTGCCTAGTAGATCACAACCCTTTACAAAGCCCACTACCTTATAGAGCATCCTACTTCGCGAATCTCACTAAGACAACGTGGAATATCCCATCTTTGTGAAGTGACTGAAACGTAGAAGCATTTACTTAGATCAAGACTAGAATAGTAATTTTGCAAAGATAAATCTTGAAATGAATCATTACCTCATGGTGCAGCCATTGATTTGCGAAGCTAGTGGGATTCCATATTTTCTATCTTAAGTTTGTATATAATGGAGAGGGGTGGCCTCTTATTTATAGGCACGGTCGAATCATGGACTTCCATTTCTTTAGGCGTGAATGTTGTATCAGTCAAAATGTATCTGCGAAGTTTTCTCTATATCGCAAAGCTACTCTGAAATTTTTGATTCATAGAGCTCGTTGTAACTATAAAAGAAACACCATCAAAAACTACTGAGCCTCATTTCATCGAAACCCTCAAGACAGTCTTTGAAAAAACCATGCCTTTTCCATATAAATAAAATATTGATTCAAGAAGAATAACTTTAGCGAAACTCAAAGATCAAACTCTCATAATCGCAGAGCACATCATCTTAGTTCTTTAAATATTTGCGAAACACAAATCATGAAACCCATCTCTTCAAAACTATCTCCTTTTTTATATTTTAATAAGGCTTCCAAAAAAACCACTTTTAGAAATGATTTACATTATCCAAATTTTGGACCCAAATATTTGGAAAACAATGAGAAAAGACATCATCATCAAAACTGATTTCGGATTGAACTATATGACCCCTTACCTTGATATCTCCCTAATCATTCATGAAAGGATTGAAAAAAAAATCCTTTTTTCAGAAAATAATAGCCTTGGTTCCAATACTTTCCATATTAAGAGTGTCCTATTAATTGAAAAGGAAAGAAATACTAGATTCACACAAGAATTCCCAATCAACACCACCTTAAATTCACACATGATGATCCCCCAAGCCATGATCACCACATCCAATTATCCGGATTGAAACCAAAACCAACCTGACCTGACTGGTGTGTGAAAACATCCAAGTCACAAGGAAGTTATCATAATCATTGAGAAGAATTTGATTCCCTTTAATGATGAGGCCAATCTACCATAGAGATGACCAGAGACCCTACTCAATAGCACGAGGCTCACCAATTTCATCATACTCTACTGGTAAGTTACATCATTTGAACTTGATCAACATCCCACATGTGAACACATTCTACCTCATGGTATCTAAATAATAACGAAACACCCTTAGTAAAATCCATAGGTTATCTGCCATATGCATCAATGTCCCAGGTGGTATGTGCAAGAGATTTTACCAAAAGTCATTTTGAATATATAACCATTAACAAAGATGATGAAATGTCAATCCATCCATCACTCAGGTAACTAAAGGTGGGCAAGCGACCTATGAAGCGGTCGACCATACCCTAAGAATGTCTAACCTGCTAAAAATGAGCATTTTCTTGATTCTCGTGCCCATAACAAGGCTTAGAAAAATATTAACACCCATCCAATCAAGGGTTTAATTTAAAAGTAACAGTGAAAATAGGGATAACAGAACTTGAATGGAAGCAATCATTAAAAAAATCACAAGATTAACAAGGCATTAATTCACTAAGGGTGCTACCTACATCAGGCTAGAACCTTATGAAGAATAATCATTGACCCTATCTCATGGTCACACTAAAAAAGTCACTAGGATAAAAATCCACTCATTTTAGATGATTCTATAATAAAAGAAAACCTATTGAAAACACCCATGCTTCTGTTCCAAGTCTACACAAGTGAAACTAAAAATATTTTTACATGAGGGTTTGAAGAGAGGAAACCACCTAGGCTTCCATTTTCACAGTTTTTACATTAATTCACATTCTAACTTTTAATAATTAAAGAGACTTAAAACAAAGAACCAAAAATAATAGAAAGGTTGCACAAAAAAACATATTAAATGTTAAACATTATTGATATCCCTTGAAAATTAAGCAATTTATCAATAAAATTCCTTTTAATAGATTTTGTGATCTACAAGGGCCCCTCTAAGCAACTTTGGTTCATCATAATGTAACCAAATAGAAGATTCTTAGTTATCAAAGTTGTAAAAACCCAAATGGGTCATCTCTTTAGAATCATTACCCAACTTACCCACTTGGGTCTCACTGAGCATTTATGTACTGAACCAATTCACTGCATACTAAAGATAAAATTATTTTATATTTATATGAATTTCAAAATATATAATGGTAAAATAAAAAAGTTTTATTACATGCGTTTCTACAACCCCAATCCATTAAGAACTCATAAACATTATTGACCAATGTCTAGAAACCATTTTATCAAATCAAATTTCATTTTAGAATAGATCATGATCATCTAAAATGTTTCAGTCATATGGCTATCCATCTACCAATCCATAAAGCCCCAATAAACTTTAAATCTTTTATTTTTCCTCCCATTCACTTCAAATAATAAAATTTCTCCCATGAAACCATTTATATATCAAAACATATATAAACAGTTATCGTGAGAAAGAAACATAAAGAGATATGTTGTAATATAAAAGCAGGATACATAGGCAATAAATGCATATTAATTCAAGAATAATGGAATCTAACTACCTTGTCATGTTATAAAAATAGGCATACTCATGATTTAACTGTGCAGGTACAAAAAAAAGAATGTTATTAGAATACCTAACATCGCATAGAATTCATGGAACAAAATAAACTCAGTAGTCATCTCTAAAAATGCAACTACCTGGAATAGAATATGCATGATATATTAATTTCTATGGGCCTATTTTGATTCATGTAGTGTCACTTCATTGCAATAATGAGCCAAGGGTAAAATTATATAATTCAATAAATAATTATTCCATGGAAGGTACATCATTTACTCAAGGTGAAATCATATAAACTGTAATTGAAGTCATCACGAACATCCATCCCATCCATAGTCACTTGAGTATCTCTCAATGGGTGGTGTGATATATCACACACAATGCTATTTACCAAGCTCTGAAACATTCCTATTATCCTATCAACCATCCAAAAACTATAATATAAAGGAAAAATTAACCAATGATACCACTTTGTAACATCTCAAACTGACTAACCAGTATTACTATCACCGGATTGATGTGTCACATGGCCTAAGACATGCCTCCCTGTATGCCAGTGGCTGAATACTAGAAGTGATGGTGTAGTGAAGGTATTGTGGGGAGAATATAACCTCATGTAATAGTAGAAAAATGGTAAAATAGGAATAAACATCATAAAATTGCAGAAGAATATATAAATAAATGAAAAGAGTTGCATAATACTAATTAGAACTGAATAAAAAGGAATAGACAATGTCATTATTCAACAAATTCATGCATGTGTGGATGATAATACAAATATAATATAACATACATAAAACATGAATCATGATAAAATAAAGTAAAGAAATAATCAAAAGACAACATGAACCTCATGGGAGTTCTCTAAGAGCATCTCTAGATGCAGCTTAGTCCTTTTCTCCTAAATCCTAGGTACAAGCTTAACAGATCCAATAATTAACCTTGGTCATGAAAACACAAGGTCTACTTGGGTATCCCTACCCAATGGAGGCCCAAGAAGGGAATGATATAAAAATACCACTAAGTTCCCACCCATGGTTTCTATGATTTAAATGAGTCTGTGAAATATAAATATAAATATTTTCTATTATAAAACAAAGATAAAAAAGACTAAATAAATAAACATTGTCCCTTACAACATCGTAAGGGAAACATAGATGTTATGCCTACTTCAGATCATGGTTAGAATACATGTCTTACCATTGACTATATATATTAATAATTATATATATATATATATATATTAGATATATATTTCATCCACCTATATGAACCAATTGTGTGTAGATTCCTAATGTCCATCTACCGTGAATACTGGTTGCTGGTTTGAAAGGGGAATAACTCATGTATCCATAACTAGTCTAGATAATCTTATAATCTTGTGAAATAAGGTAACTTCCCAACATCCCTATAGAGTTATATATGTCATACAATATCACTTGTGATGAAGAGTGATCTTCCATGGAAACAATATAATCATGGTATGTGGCCTCTCATACCAATGACAATATAGTATCATTTGTGTGAGACGTGTTTCTAAACAACTGATGTAAGGGAGCATGATTTCCCTCCTAGATCAAAACCTATTTACATCATAAATAGTATGTTTAATGGAGTAATAATATTTATAATTGACGTCTATGATGAAATACCTCTCATGACTTACATTTATCAAGCCTATGTAAAGGAAACATCACAAATATTATACAATACATGAGGAAATAATTCTTATGATTTTAATTTAAATAACCCATTATAATCAAGTAAATTCCATTTATAACAATTAAAATCTTACATGAAATATTGAAATTGATTTTCCGCCGTTTACATTTGATTTCAATTGACATATTCAAAAAATACAAGGCATGTCAACCATCATGAAGCATGTTGTTCAATATGTCCAACACATAACATTTTAAAAAAAAAGGAAAAGAAATCAATATAGATTATGATATTCAAATTGAAATGTTCCATTTAATTAAGAAAAAAATAGAGATTCACTTTACAGGGCTCAAAGAGGCAATTTGGAAGTTCTTGGGTCAGATTGGAAATTACCATCATGGTTAATCCCATTTTCAAAGCATGTCAAGAACTTAGGAGGTGATTTGTTCAAATTAAAAAAATTTCAAAGGTGAGAAACTCTTTTTAAGGTTTCCACCAAGGGCCATGTCCCAATAATTCCATGTAAATATCCATAATGAATATATAAAGGGAATAATAAAACAATACAGCCAATAATTTCATAAAACTCTAAATAAAAAATTTTTAATTTTGAATATAGCACACCTTATGTGAAGGGTTTTATTATTAAAACA
This sequence comes from Viscum album, assembly GCA_963277665.1. Classification (NCBI taxonomy): domain Eukaryota; kingdom Viridiplantae; phylum Streptophyta; class Magnoliopsida; order Santalales; family Viscaceae; genus Viscum; species Viscum album. The sequence goes on along the minus strand of OY728146.1, from coordinate 1,624,065,286 downwards.
TGAAATTGTTTAAAAAAACTCATTTGTCAAATTTTATAATCAAATTAAGGTTCTATAATTATTTTAATAATGGTTCTAGTGTTATTATAAAGGTTCGATTATTATTTAGTCAGGTTCATACAATGGACAATTCTATTTATAGTCTATGTTGAATGCTTAAAATCCATTCTAGGATTTTACAAAATTAAATTATAAAGGGTAAAATCACTTGGAACTCCCATGGAGTGTCCATAGTTTAAGGAATCATCCACTAATTTACTGAAGATGAATCATTAGGAGTGAATCTTGGAGACACAATCATTTTTAAATGAAGTGTCTAATTAATAATAAATGAAAGATAAATACCGGTGTGCGGAGCAAAGGTGAAATCCATAAAAATGGAAAATTAATTAAAAATCAACAGAACACCTACCTCATACATAGAATGACCTACTCATACCATATAAAGGTCTGATTTGATATGATTTGAATGTAATCTAAGAAATAGACCTTTCCCATAAAATAGGGAAAATGACCCCTCACCTAAATATCCTAGTCAAGAAGAGATTAAACAAAGAACGATTAAAAAGGACTTGAGATATTACCAATATTGATCCAAACAAACCAATATATCTTGAATTAGATGATAGATAAGGGAGATATCATCTTTCCTTGGTTAGGCATGGAGGAGGAAGAATCACAGATCAAAGAGAGCATCATGTGACTGCTGGAGGAGAAGGAAAAAAGGAAATGAGATTTTAATCTGATTGAGGAAAAAAATCTATTTCACCATAAAAAATAAATTTCCTACTTTTGATGCAGAGTTTGGCCAAACAGTAAACCAACCTTGTGACACCCATTTTTTAAGAAACTATCTCGCATGGTTTGACCCACATATTTACCCTAACCGTGCACCAAATGTGCGATGGATAGTCCTAAGGTACTTGAAATTATGGCACAAACCATGCGGGCTTGCTGCATAATTGAAGTAAACAAGGCACACCCCAAGAGGGAAATTTTGACTGTATTTCTACAACCACATAGTTTGTTATTGGAGGCTGTATAGTTTCAAAAAAACCATGTTCCTCTATCAGACCACAAAATCCTTGAGGTTTCCAGTCCTTACACTCCTAAAACACAAAATGACACCCCTGAAAATTCTCAAGACATTACCCTATTATAAAAATACACATTAAAGTGTTCCAAATCTCAAAACTAAATTCCAAATATTAGGTAATAAAATTAACCATCTAGTAAATTCCAAGAGTTCATATTCCATAGAAATGTTTTGTTGCCTCGAAAAATGGGTAGTTACACTTTCACCCCATTTAATTACATAATACACTAAATTTTTTTATAATATTTTAAAAATGAAATCAAGAATATATGTAGGAAATATATTTTGTGAAATTTAAATATTTCATAAAAATATACTTGGACATTGATGAATTTTCTATGTTTTTGAAATACTTAAAGAAAATTGACAATTTAATCATTTTCTAAAAAACACTGGAGATTATTTAAACAATGTGGCCCAATAATTAAAAGGTTTTAATAATTTATTTATTTATATTTGAGGTCCAATGTTTCCTATATAAGGGAATTTGTGAAAAAATTTAAAAAAAATTCAATTTTAGTTAAGAATAATCTAATAATTTGATCATTGAAAATTTTCAAACAAAGAAAATCTTCCCAAATATTATAATTGGATTTAGATTTTGCTTAATTTGGTTAGGATTTAAGTGTGATTTTTGGTTTATATGTTACCATTTAACTTATAGTGTCTATATACCATGTTATATTGCCTTTTATCAAGTAGAGTTGTTCCAATGGAATGTGGTCTGATTCTAGTGTGTCGGTAAGAATATCTACTTTTTTTATATTGGGTAGTTTATTTAAGTGATTGGAAACATGGTTTTTTGAACATTTAATATATTTGATTTCCAATTTCCACTTAAAAAGAAGTATCATCTATATTATTAGTTTGGGATAAAAATATTTCTTATTCATGCAATATCAATGTAATACATGGTCAGAAAATACATAAACATTGGTGCCAAGAAATTATTATCTAGATCCTTCAAAATCAAAGAAAACGAATGAAAACTATTATTTAGTAGGTTTTTACATATAATGGGGAACATAAATGGATATAGATTCATAAAAAATGACTTTTGGTATACGACCAATACTTTGAGAAAGAATCTCTCCAAATACTTGGTTGTAAGCATTAAGAAGCTGCTTAGATGACTTAACCCAATTTGTCGGATGCATCGTTTTAGGGGTTATCAGTCTCTTTTTTAAATAATCAAAGGAATACCTAAACTCCTTATTAAAAAAAATTAAAATCCTTTGAAAAAATGTTTATATAAGGATATAAATATTACTAAATTCCTATATTAACCTCATGTAGAATCCTACGTGTACTAAGAATGATTTAAAATATTTCACACAAGTGGGTTAAGAATTCATTAATTCATTTTTTAATTTATCCACCAGATTGATTTTTTAAAATAATATGGTCACAGAAAATTACTCTCTCAAACATGAAATGAGAAATTTTAATACTCAAAAAAATATTCTTTTCAATGTATTATTTGATGAAATGTTCTAGATTCTAAAAATAAGGGTCAATAGAGTTTCCAAAAATTGTAAAATAATCAAAGAATACATCACTATTGAAAAATATGATTTTCCACATCAGTTTTTTTACCTTTTAACATCATTTATCTAGATATGCTATTTTAAGAGATTTTTTAAATTGGTTTTCCATGCAAGTTATTGGTAACCGATTTTGATAATAGTTTGTCATATTGATTTTTAAAACAAACAATCACTAAAATTAGTAAAAAAATTCTAAACGGGACTTTTCCCATGTTGTTTATTCTATAATATATATTACTAAGTGTCATTCATATCATTTATTTAATATAACCAATATGGTAAAATACTTTTTACCTCAGTTATATAATAATCGATGTAAATAATGATTTTTAAAAAAATAATTAAACTAAAATATAATATATTAGTAGTTAACAAACATAAAATATTCATAAAATGAAAAATAAATATAACTAAAAAACATAAAAAAAATTCAAGTCATTGGAATTGTATAATTTGAAATTTAAACATTAAAATATATATTACAAATATATAAAAACCATATCAAAACTAGGAAATAATATACCCATTATCCATTTCACGGATTTAGAACATTTTTAAAACAATGGCTTGAATAATAAATATGCGAAAAATTAAATTTAAAAAAAATATAACTTGTAATCTCAAAATAATTATAAGATAAATTTAAAAAAAATGTTTGGACAAAATTTTACCTCATAAAATTTTATAACTATCTCAGTTGAAATTATATCAAACATAAACCATAAAACAAAAAATCCACATTTCATTACATCATTTTTATGATGATTGTTTTATTTCAATTTTATTTTTAAAATCAAAATAACATTTTATGTACTTTCAACCAAAATGTAGTAATTATAAATGAGAATTCATCTTTTCACACATATATTTTATTTTTTCTATCCTCTTTCATATTTAATCTATAATGTAATCTAACTGTATGTTTTAATATAATGAATTGGAAATAAAATTAAATATACATATAATATAAAAGTATTTAAATAATCAATTTTTTGTGACCAATGTGTTGTGAAAATTTTCTCAGACGTCACCATATATAGAACATAACTACTATGTTATCTTATATAGGGGTAAAAGATAAATCATATCAAATGGACACTAATATAAAAAAATATATATTTTGAGTAGTTATTCAATTAATATAAATAAAACCAGAATATATATATATATATATATATATATTTCATACCATTCAGGGAAAATAATCATCAAACAATGAATTGCATTATTTCAAAATTATTCAAAAATATATTCTCGTTTTTCTATATATTTTCTTGTCATTGTTAGGGACGAAATATATCTTAGGTCCAAAAAAACATATAATGATGTTTTATCACACTGAATTAAACGTGTATGAGGATACCTAATAAAAAAACATAAGAATTAAGTGTCATTAAATTATAATACTTGACATAAATATGATAATTGACATACATGGGAAAGACAACGACCATGTTTCTTCTCGATAAATCTCATGTTACATGCCACATGATATTTCTCTTTAAATTTAACAAATCCATTTTACACAAAAAAATGTTAGCATCCATTGGAATCTAATAAACACCCAAGAAAGTAGATGAATATGTTGATAATTTATAAAGTTCGTAAAAAGTATAATTTGAAGACATATCAACCAATAAATGTTGTTTCTTAACAATATATATCTATAATTAATGTAATATGGTAGACAAATACAATTAAATATATAAATATTATTGTGTTAGGATAAATTTAAAAACATTATTATGTAAAGGATATAATCTATATATACCTTTATTGAAATATTATGGATAAGTATTGAATTCCAAACTAAAATAATTATGATACATTGTCCAACATTAATTACATCATCTATAAAAATGTTATACTTTATATTCTATGTCAAATATCATAAAATGTGACCCTAAACTGATACATATCTTTGTATTGATGATAAAATACATTTGAAATGTATTATATAATCACATAACAGACAATATAATACCATGGAACCAAAACATATAACTCATAATATATGGGATGCCCTAGAGAATGAGGTGTACGAGTTGGATATGTAGGTGGAGGTAGAGGAGTGATATATACCACTAAATATTATTGAGTGGGATCTAGAGCACAAAAATAAAATTTCATTCTTTCAAACATCAACTGTACCAAATCTCTAATAATCCCTTCTATCATATCACCCATCTCATTAACATTAACCACTAAAGCTTGTATTTTCTTAAATTATATATATCCTCTTATGTAGATGCTCTAGAATGAACATATACTTTTTTTATTGATAAACCTTCATCATATCCTTCTAGACTTCCTATGTGTGCAATTAATTAAAATATTGTAGACAAAACATCATTCATTCCCTTAGGTATAAATTCCACCTATGTGTTATACTCTTCAAGGTATTCCTATATAGAATATTTGAAAAATTCCTTTAGAAATATAAATATATAAATATTTTAAATAATTGAAGTAAATTAAATAAATACTTATAGTCCTCTCATATAAAACCATTAATTCTTCTATAAGTCATAATTTTTTTTTCTCATTTTGACAGCCTTCTATTTTTATTTCTATTTGAGGGGATAGAGGGTCAACCTCTATAGATCCTCAAGAGTCGACTCAATTTTTTTCAAATTTCTCTTCCATCATTTTTATTCCAATAAATTATTCCTCCATGATACAATGTATGAGTGTATACATTATTTTATTGGATCTATTAACATGGATTTATCATCTTCAATAAATTAAGGACAAAAATATTTTTAAGAATAAGAAGAACCGAGGTGTTTTTTTAAGAAGATGTTGGTTATGAATGTATAAGGATTTATTAATTTTTACATTTTTTTCACACATAAATTTATAAAAAAATATTTGATTCCATAAAATGTTGATTATAAATAGGCCGAGAGGCCGAGTTTACTAGACATAGGAATGAAATTTATGGCCAATTAAACACATAATTTCAAAAAACAAAGGTAAATAGACTGGGGAAATCAGAAAGTGACTAACATACCGAGTAAATCCAAAAAAATCATTATATTCATTATTAATCATTAAAATTCCAAAAAAAAGTTCATATAAAGGAATTCCTGATTCTAGCATAGGTTTGTTAAAGGATGTTGTTTCTGGAACATGGTGGAAAGATGATTCAGGTACAAATAGAAATGTTGTGGAATTTGTGGGAAAAGTTGTGCCAGATAAAGATTTATAGGTGAATAAATTTAAAAAGGATACTAGAGAGACATATAAAAATATTAAGTAATGGATTAATGACGTTTTAGTGAATAAAATAAATTAATATAATGACTTTTTCAAGATATAAATGAAAATTTTCATCTTATTAGAGAGAGGTTTTCTAAAAAACTCACTAAACAGAGGAACCATTAAATGATAATTAGATAGAGAGGATTTTGAGAAATATTAAAATTTAATGGAGTTCTAAGAAATTAATTGAATAGATATTTTAGTTATGATTTATTGAAAAAAGGATTCTGAATGAATCCATCAGACTGAGGCTTTTAGATAGAGTGCACCAGACTGATATTGTGTATGGATGCATCGAATAAAGGGTCCCCGGTATGGACATGGAGGGAAGTAACTCAAGGATAACCAAGAATAAGAAAACAGTAATAGTATTTTGATGAAGAAATATGATGTATATTATATAGAGGGTGGACATAAAAAAAAGAACCATACGGGTTTACTAGATTGAGATGTTCATATGAAGATTATCTAGAAGAAGTTTTTTGAATATTTATATAGTTTTTGTAATTTTATTTAGTGTGATGATGATATGATGGAATTTATATGATCCAATAATCAAAATTATTGAATCATATAAAAATAATTTTTCTAAAATATTTTAATAATATTAATGGTGAGATTTAAGGAAAGTACTTATGAATTTTAATTAAATCATATTTTTAACATGTTTGAAGGTGGTAAAACTTATAATTTTTTTAGTGGGATATTCAATTATTGAGAATGAAATATGAATTTTTAGTTTTTACTATAATATATGTTTTTAGAGAATCTACACCTCAATAAATTGGATAAGGTGAAATATGACATGGTTGACCGAGTTATTATTGTTGTTAGAATTGTTAAGTAAGTGAGGTGTTGACCGTGGATCATGGTTGTTCTTATTTTTGAAGAGATGACATAATTAAATCGAATAGAGGATAAAAAATGTTGAGGTGTTGAATAGAGATACATAACAGTTGGTATAAAAAGGATAGGGTGATTATGTAATTGATTGAATATCTCATCAGATCAAGGACATCATATTATGTGTACTAGATAAAGGGTAAAATATGGTTCACACAAACAAATTTATGTAAATGTTCTTACATACTATTATGAAGGAAAGAGAATTATAAAAATTAGAACTTAAAGAATGAAATTGTAAACAAATTTTAATTTTAAAGGGGCTAATCATGAATCCTATTAGTAAAGGATCTTTTAATAATGAAGAATTTATTATATCATATTATCAGTTCAAGGAAGCCATTAACAGTCAAAGGACTATACTATTGTACAAGTAATGGAAATTCCTTTCCTACTGTGATGAATAAAGGATTATTTTCTATTGGTAATGTAGAATTTTTTTCTTCCAATCCATGCTATGAATTATCTATAATTAATCAGTATTAGACCATGTAAATGCTTGTATTCATATTTATGTGTTTTTTTGTTGTGGTCCATAACATTCATTTCACACTAAAAAATGGAAAATGTATTTTACATAAGAAATATAAAAATATAATATGATAGATTCAACCCTCCATCTCATTGTGATTACATATATCTTAATTGGTTCTTTTAATTGGTTCCAGAGGGAAGGTTTATTCATTGACTTTTTACTATGTAATGTTTTAAGAAAAGAAATATTAAATAGATATTCCAATCATACTAAATGGTTTGGTGATTCTTATCTTCATTGGGAAGAATAATAATATATTATGGAAATAAATTGACCCCATATCTTATCGATTGGATATAATATCCTTGAAGTAGTTATATATATATATATATTCTCTTCTCATGATGAGGGTACTCCGTTAACAATTGTCGATAAGAATAATTTGGATAATGATTAGAGAGCTAGAAGTGATAATCTTTCCTCTCACTTGAAAAGTGAATTTATGGGTTTTAGAGGAATTGGAACTGCTAAAGGAATCTGAGAAAAGTATAAGAACTTTTATCAAGTAAATATGAAAGTGAAAAAAATTAAATTTTCAGATCTAGATATTTATGTATGATGATCTTAACTTTGGTGAAGCTGAATCTATTAGTGACTTATTTATATGGGTTAATAATATCATAAGAATCATAAGATTTTTTAATGAGATCTTATATGATTAAACTATTATTGAAAAAATTATAAATATTCTTCTTGATAGATTTGAAACTAAAGTATAATCTTTAAAATATATATATTCATAATCTCTCTCACTATATGATCTATATATAATTCTCAAAACATATGAAATGAGAAGAAAAATGGATGTTAGATTTAAGGAGAAGGTTGAACAAGAAATTTTTTTCAAAGTTACAAGCATAAAAAATATAAAACAATTCCAAAATAATATTTCAACAACTCTTATAATATTGATGAGGTAAATAATTTTTTTATGATTTCAACAAAAAAAAGTATAAAGGTGAAAAAACGCACATAGAAGTAAAATGGAATGTTACTGCCAACATGATCTGACTGATGATCCATATAAACATTGAAATAATAAATAAATTTGAATATAGCTGACCAGGACTATCGTTGAAGCCGATCAAAGTATAATATTTATATTCCTACTAACTACAGTATATGTGGAAAGCAGGGTCAAACCCACTGGGAAGGTAAATTGGAAACTACTCAACTAAAAACCTTGAAAACTCCACTATTGTCAGCGACGAAGTGGTTTTTCTAAATATTTTTTATCTTTTAATTTTTTTATGTTTTTATAAACTGTAAAGTAAAAACACACATCTCTTTAAAAATTGTTCTAACCTATACTTAAAGAGAAAAACACTGAAAATAAGATGCAATAAAGAAAATAAAATGCTGATAAAAGAAAAATAGAAAATAATGCTGGAGGATTACTCTAGTCTGCTGGTTTAAATTGTTTTTCCTATTCATGTAAAAATACAGCATTTTACCACTGCATAAAATCAACTAACTTCCCTTTCCAGGAGTTAAGTCATGGAAATTGTACAACTTGGAGTTACCCACTCAAAGATGTACAACTCTATAAAGATGATTTAAACGAGGAAAACAATACAAAATTGCCATAAGTACTGAAGTTTTTCATTATGAATTGATTGTTTAGAAGAGGATTCCATTATAAAACTCGCCGAATGATTACAGGGATTTGAAAATTCAGTTTTGTGGTACAAATAGAAAAGTGTAATTAGAATCAATCTCACCGATCAATTCTAATAAAAGAAGAAATGTTTAATGAAAAGGATGAATATGATCACCAGAAGAACAAGAACTCTCCCCGAACTAAAAATTTAGTTAGACATAATTATGTAATATATATATCAAGATCATAAAATTTCATAGGAGAATAATTCAAAGGAAACAGAGGAAGAAAACTTGTAACGCCCTGACCCCAGTTACCTAGAGTCAGTGCATTATTACATAACATTGGCATGATCACAAGAAAGATCATTTCTCGAAAGACTGATTAGTTTAGTAGCCTTGGAAACACTAGATATATTCATAATGTTTTACATTACATCATAAAAATGAAAACTATAACAACATAGTCTCCATAGTCTATACACTTATCCTGTCATACTATCCCTGTAGGTCATTCATAATTAACTTCTTCACATCCTGGGAAAAATAAAACATAGAAAATGGGTGATATTAAATGCCTAATAAGGATAACAATATAGCGGAAACTTCCATAAATAAGAATAAACATTTAAGGCAATGTAAAACTAAAACAAAAACCTTTTAAACATGAAATTCAATATAGTATGGAAAAAATAAAATGAAATAATTCCACTTACTTATTCACATGGATATTATACTAATCGAATAATCACATGCAATATCAATAACCACTTTCATAATGATGTAATGCATACTGCCAGACTATCATAACCACATATCCAAGGCCTCGTTCCTAGACTACAAATAAGATTTTTTCAAGGCCTTTTGCCAAGACACTAGTTTGTCTCACGAGACCTACCGATGCATCTAGGAGCTATAGCGGGCTCCACCCATCACTTACTAAGTCTAATGCATTCCCATATGAAAATTTTTAAACATAACATAAACATTCGTATTAAAAATATCATACGAAATGTCAATACTTTCTCCATAAACCGTGAATGGTATAAAAATAACACATCCACAGTCAACCATATCACAAAACCTTCAATGCAATATGAAAGTTTTTTATCATAATAGATCAATTTCGATTAAGCTCAAAAGCCATCAAAGGATGTTGACATAGATGAAATCAAAACTATTTGAGAGAAATATCTCTTTTTTTGAAATCATTGAAAAGTCACACATTTATAAAGGAAGTAATTTAAAAGAGATTTTTGAATCAAAGTGTACCATACCACTTTGAACCTTTTGAAAATAAATATCATTTCAAAACATTCATGTCCATATAAATAAATCCTTAAAATAAGTTTGAAAATATGGACATTAATTAAAAAGATTTAGAAAGATAAATCTTTAAAACATTTAAAATTCTGATTTTGATAAAGAGTACCTTTCAGAAATTCTTAAAATATTCATTTTGAAATCATTTAACAGTCACATAATTATAAAATAAAACATTTACTTTGAAAATATCCTTATAATCTTGTAAGGGATGCTTCGACGATTTTATAACGGCGGAAAATAGCTGCACCCGCTATATAAGTTAAAAAAACATTCTTACCTTAATTCTGTCGAAAAGGTTAAAAGCACCTTGTTTGGAAAATGACTGAAAGATTCCTTTATAAACCACTTATAAAAATTCAAACAAGGGTATAAATCACTTTATCCAATATTCGTGTAAATAGAAAAAATGTTTTGAAATACATTTTTAAGAAACATGGATGTGGATGATAAAGAAATCCCAGTAGATTATTACATACAAACAACCTCGGATAATGAAGAGATTGCGAAATAAACCCTTACCTTGTACATTTCCTTGGTTGAGGGTAGTTTAACCTGCTGTATAATTGTGAAATAATTGTTATTAAATTATACAATAATAATATATATTAGTATGATATCATATATGATTGCTTTTTTAATAATATTTTAGATTTATCGTCGTTTCGGGTGTTAACTTACTCATTTTCTTTTATATGTTTTGTTATGTAAGCCATGTTTGTTATGGATAGTTTGTATATTATTCATATCCAGAATTATATTAAGTCCTTAAACATTATTATTAATCTTCAAAATAGAATTAGACTTGAATGGATATGATGGAGAATGAATCTCATCGCGTTCGTGGAGACGGTAGTCCGTACGTACGCACGAGTGACAATATCATTCTTTTGATATTAAAATAATATATAATTGGATTTTATATCATATATAGAGAATCATTATCATGTTATATTTATTATTTACATGAATTACACATCATTATTATACCCATCCAATTAATAATTTATTAAATAACAATTACACCACGACGTGGAGACGGTAAGCCGTACGTACGCACGTATGGGTGACATGTCATTCAAAGGATGTATAGAATAGTGAATATGGTTGTACCATATTTATAATAACATCAAAGTATATATAAGATACTGGATTTATTATTTTAGAATGGGAATAACAAAGATAGAAGAAGTGGAAGAAGAAAGGAACATGGAAAGGGGTGGTGAAATCATTACCTCTTCTTCGGGTTCTACCTTTTGATTTGATCAAAAGGGCTCTATATATTAGCTTTCGGATCCAACTAAGGCCTCTAGGTTGTAGTGAGGGAAGTTGAGAGAGTATTTTGGCAGGGTTTGGCCGAACCAAAAGGCTTTGAAGGTGTGAATTAATGAGAAGGGGGGTGTCCTTTTATAAGAGGGGTGAGGGGAACCTTTGGAAAAGCTAGAAATATTATTTTATAATAAATTCACATTCAGTTTCTAATGGCTAAAAATTGGATTATTTAAAGGTTAAGGTGGGGATGGGTCTAAAACCACTCAACCAATAGAATTTAGACAGGTTTGGGTTATTATATTAACCTTATCTTTAATTATTAACTCTTAGTCAATTAGTTTCACTTTTACAATGTCTCTTATTTTTTTATATTATATGGTTAATAAACTTAATATATACATCCAAGAGACACCCAATTGGTCCATTAATGATACAACTATCATGATATAAGTCTCTTTGCCGAACCTTAGATTTTTAGGAATTTAATATCAATTAATAATATAATATTTGTTTTAAAAACTCTTTTTTGTCAATTTTGACACCATTCAACAATTGATTTTTTTAAAAATCATAACAGAATGATTACATAGAATAAGGTTAATTAAATCAATCCTAAAATTTCGTATTAACCAATAAAATTTTTGGTATTCATAAAAAGTATCAAATTACATTTATTTGGGTATCTATAATATCAATTATTCTAAAATTTTATTAATTAGATAATTACTACATCACCATTGTGTCATAAATAAATTAAATTATTTAATGTCTAAAAATTATAAATAAAATAACATTATGTAGGAAATATTTTTATCTTTCTAATTAATATTTACAATCAAATTTATCTTATGTATAACACTATATTAAAAATGTTTTAGTAAATAAACTTTGATTTTAACTCTTTTAACTCTTCTATGAATTAAATAATAATAAATGTCCTAATCTAATACAAGTGGACCTAAATGATAATATTTTACTCCTAAGGTTGTTTTTGGTCGAGATACACTTGTCCAATAGAATTATAACATGTGTTATGATAATTTTAATATCATTTTTACCCTTAATTACCCTACTTACTTTTAACCGTGGTAAATAAAAGTAAAAACTTACTATTCACCAAAAACTATTTTCATCTCAGTGAACCACATTTTACTCCTTGATATTAACTGTGTCTCTCGGATTTTCGAAATTCCACTCACAGAAGCGGTAAAATTATGTTTAATGAAAAATTCAGTTTTTTAACTACCACTTAGTGGTTTCACTATTCATAAAAAAAATAAAAGTTTCCAGAAAAATACCAAAAATTAGGCCTAATATATATTTGATATTATGAATTCAAAAATGATGTCTATTTTACCAAATTCAAAACATATCAGTTGCATTAATTAATTTAAAAATTAATTTCCGTCGTCAAAACAAATAGCGTGTTTTTAAGAGATATTAACTATCAAAAGATTGACACTTGTTTATGTCCGGTTTAATTGTGAGATTATGTACAATGAACAACATTGTATTAAATGGTAAAAATATATTATCAATATACTTTAAAACAACTCAAATTCATAATTTATCAATATAAATTATTTCAATTAAAAAAGTTGTTTTTAATTAAAATTTAGTAATTTTCACTATTCATCAAAATATGAAAGTTATCCGAAAAGTACCAAAATTTCACCCTAAGCTAATTTCGATATTAAGAATCCAAAAATGAAGTCCATTTCGAATGATAAAATTTATAATATTTCAAAATGTAGGTATTACTATTCATAACAACTAGTTTGATTGGTTCTGGTGTGTGTTAGAACTTGAAGTTGCGTACAACACACACTACTGTATTATTCAAAGGAAAGCGTACTATGGAATCTTGGGATGTTTCATTGTAAATTTTTGATGTCCCCATTCTAAAAAGTAAATTTATTTAGTCAAATTTAATATAAGTTTAAAATATTGGATTTGAAAAGAGTTCACTATTAAATATTGGTAAAAGTGTAATACTGAAAATGAATTTGTTCTTACATTATGTCTAAGAAACACATAATATGGATTCTAAAAGTATAAGGATTATATAAAGTTTAAAATTTAGTTAATACTATTCATAACCTCTTTTGAACAGCTTGTTTGGTAAGTCATGGTGCGCTCGAACTCGGTGTTGCGTGTAGTGCAAGTTATTGAATTATTTTGAAGAAATAACACACTATGAAATCATGGGGTGTTACATTCTCCCCTCCTTCAATAAATTGCATCCTCGCAATTTGGAATTGTTCTTTGAAAACAAAATTTTGAATATAGAAAATATCTTTGTGGGAAAACCCACATCGGAAATTGGGTTAATAAAATTTAGTCTTAATAAGAGGAAAAGAGAAATGAAAAGGTCACCACCAAATTATGATCTCTATTTGGAGAACATTGGTGGAAATTAGAGATATGTAATTGGAAGAAAAACATAAGTATTTATAGGTAGTGATTGAGGTCATCAATCACAAAAAAGTGTAAAATTGAGGGCCTTAAATTCATCAATCTATGATGATTTAAAATACCATCGGTTCAGAAAAACATATGGTATTAGGATAACACATTTTTTTAAGATCCCTTTACCAAAATATAAGAATTAATTTCTTCATTGAATAAGAGAAGTTGAAAAATATATACTTGACAAGTAGAGTCTCATCCTTTATCTAAGTTCTACCACAATCTCATCATTCACTCTAAAAGATAATAGAACATAAAAATAACATTCTATTTATCCTATTCGTATAGGGTTAAAAAAATTATTTTATAATTCATCTAGCAGAACCATTAAAAAATGATGTTATTCAATCCAGGACATCACGTGGGTCAGTGGTAGGTGATACACCCTTGTCGCCCTTCGGTTGTGGGTTCAAGTCTCGCGGCATTGCCGGACGCGACGGGTTGCCGCCCGACCTATGAGTTTCCCTTTTATGGAAATCCAAAATAATCCAAACTAGATCTATCCAAAATACTTCAGTATAAAATTTATAAGGAAGGTAAACACGATGAAGATCCTTTTCACTGCGTAATAACATGTGAACACCTTCATCGTGTATTCTTTTAAAACACTGCAACATCCTGAATTACCATACAACCTTATTGATTACATTCATGATCTCTTATTCCTTAAAGAATAATAATTATACTCCTTCAATACAAAAATGTTTTAAACCCAAACAATGATAGAATATAAAAATCATTAATCAGTTTCAAGGTAGTCAAGAATATCCAATATAATTTATCCAAATCAATCATGTATTAATCTAAAATCACTACCTCGGTATCAGAATCATATTATGGTTTATCTTTCTTTCAACCATATATTTTACAAAAATTTAACCTGGTATTGAGTCATTTTTCATTGTTCCACACAATCTCAAGTCCTTAAAGAAATAGTACTACAGTACAATTCTTATATACTCCATTATTATTATAACAAGTACATTATTGATACAACACTAAAATGACATAATCAACATAAGAACTCTAATCATTCCTTTTCATCTGTGGTAGTATCATAACATTATTATTATCCAATAGCATCATTTGCAGCATAGTCTAATGACTGGGACATAAGTTCGCGTAGTGTCCAAACTCATTGAAAATGAAGCATTGTACATTTGAAACCATTTTCTTACCCTTGCAGTCACGTACTTTGTGCCCTTTTCCTCCACACTTATAACAAACTCCCATTCCTTCCAGGCAAGTTCCAGGGTGTTTCTTCCCACGGTTATCACATATGGGACAATTCTTCTTTTACCTCTTCCCTTTATCCATCTTTCCCTCTTCCATCCTTTTCTTCTCTTGCTTCCCTTCAAATCCATAGCACTCAGTAAACTCTTTACTTATATTATCAACACATGATATTATTTCATCATATGATGATAATACATGGGAGACTATTTCTCTTATAAATTCTTGATTATGACAATGAAAGATATGATCCTTCTTTCTCTTTGGATCATGTGCATTGCAGGAGTTCTCATTCCTTCTACTGGGCGTCATTTCTAAACAATGGCATACACTAGATTAGTTTATGAATGAGAATACCAAATCCAAAACTTGTAAAACACATAACATAAATTAAATAGTTTATGGATATAATCCATAATCATAAAAATGTCTCTTTTGAGGAATTATATACTCATAAACCCTTCATAATGTTTTGTAAAGAAAATGAGATTTATCCTAAGCATATCTACCGGGAGTGTCGTAACCAAGAGTGCAGCAAGGCCCGTTGTCCTGCACCAGTTCCCGTTCGAGTCCATCTCAAAGCGGTGTTTTCGAGTTTTACCCCTAGGTACATCTCTTCCAGAGCCGCTTCTACCTGCTTGTATCCAGATAGGGATGTATTGCTCGGAAAACTCACAAACTCTCTACAATACCAAAATTCTAGGAAGTTCTTCTATACTAATCCTTAAAGTCCATCATAGGTCTATGTTCTCTAATAAGAGTTTATCTAAATCTAGCTTCTAAGGTCTGCACTAAACTTCCTCTGATACCAACTTCCATGCCCCGACCATAGTTACCCAGTGTTGGTGCATTATTACATAACATTGGCATGATCACAAGAAAGATCATGTCTCGAAAGACCGATTAGTTTAGTAGCCTTGGAAACACTAGATATATTCATAAAATTTTGCATTACATCATAAAAATGAAAACTACAACAACATAGTCTCCATAGTCTATACTCTTATCCCCTCATACTATCCCTGCAGGTCATTCATAATTTACTTCTTCACATCCTAGGAAAAATAAAACATAGAAAAGGGGTGAGTTCAAATTCACAGTAAGGATAACAATATAGCAGAAACATTAATAAATTAGAATAAATATTTAAGGCAATTTATAACTAAAACAAAAGCCTTTTAAACTTGAAATTAAATATAGTATTGCAAAAATAAAAAGAAATAATTCCATTTACTTATCCACATGGATATTCTACTGATCAAATAATCACATGCAATATCAATAACCACATTCATAATGATGGAATGCATAATGCTAGACCATCATAACCACATAGCCAAGGCCTCGTGCCAAGACTACAAATAATATTTTATCAAGGCCTCGTGCCAAGACACTAGTTTGTCTCATGAGACCTACCGATGCATCGAGGAGCTATAGCGGGCTCCACCCGTCACATACTAAGTCCAATTCATTCCCATATGAAAAGTTTAAACATAACATAAACATTCGTATTAAAACTAGAATATGAAATGTCAATACTTTCTCCGTAAACCATGAATGGTATAAAAATAACACATCCACATTCAAACATATCACAAAACCTTCAATGCAATACAAATGTTTTGTATCATAATAGATCAATTTAAATTAAGCTTAAAATCCATCAAAGGATGTTGACATAGATGAAATCAAAACTATTTGAGAGAAATATCTCTTTTTTTGAAATCATTGAAAAGTCACACATTTATAAAGGAAGTAATTTAAAATAGATTTTTGAATCAAAGTGTCCCATAACACTTTGAAACTTTTCAAAATAAATATCATTTAAAAACATTCATGTACATATAAATAAATCCATAAAATCATTTTGAAAACATGGACATTAATTAAAAAGATTTAGAAAGATAAATCTTTAAAACATTTAAAATTCCGATTTTGATAATGAGTACCTTTCAGAAATTCTTAAAATATTCATTTTTAAATCATTTAAAAGTCACATAATTATAAAATAAAACATTTCATTTTAAAATATCCTTATAATATTTTAAGTGAAGCTTTGATGATTTTATAACGGTGGAAAACAGCTGCACCCTCCGTATAAGTTAAAAAAAAATTATTACCTTAATTCTATCGAAAAGGTTAAAAGCACCTTGTTTGGAAAACGATGGAAATATTCCTTTATAAACCTCTTATAAAAATTAAAACAAGGGTATAAATTACTTTAACCCATATTCTTGTAAATAGTAAAAATGTTTTGAAATACATTTTTAAGAAACAGGGATGTGGATGATAAAGAAATCCCAGTAGATTATTACACATAAACAACCTCGGATAATGAAGAGATTGGGAAATAAACCCTTACCTTGTACTTTTCCTTAGTTTGGGGTAGGTTAACCTCATGTATAATGGTTAAATAATTGTTATTAAATTATACAGAAATCATATATATTAATATGATATCATATATGATTGCTTTGTTAATAATATTTTAGAATTATCGTCGTTTCAGGTGTTAACTTACTAATTTTCTTTTATATGTTTTGTTATGTAAGCCATGTTTTTTATGGATAGGTTGTATCTTATTTATATCCAGAATGATATTAAGTCCTTAAACATTATTATTAATCTTCAAATGAGAATTATACTTGAATGGATATGATGGAGAATGAATTTCATCGCGTTCGTGGAGACGGTAGTCCGTACGTACGCACGAGCGACAATATCATTCTTTTGATATTAAAATAATATATAATTGGATTGTATATCATATATACAGAATAATTATCATGTTATATTTATTATTTACATGAATTACACATCATTATTATACCCATCCAAATAATAATTTATTGAATAACAATTACACCACGACGTGGAGACGGTAAGCCGTACGTACGCACGTATGGTGACATGTCATTCAAAGATGTATAGAATACTGAATATGGTTGTACCATATTTATAATAACATCACATTATATATAATATACTGGGGTTATTAATTTAGAATGGTAATAACAATTATAGAAGAAGTGGAAGAAGAAAGGAACTTGAAAAGGGGTGGTGAAATCATTACCTCTTCTTCGGGTTCTTCCTTTTGATTTGATCAAAAGGGCTCCTTAGATTGGCTTTCTAATCAAACAAAGGCCTCTAGGTTGTAGTGAGGGAAGTTGAGAGAGTATTTGGGCAGGGTTTGGCCGAACCAAAAGGCTTTGAAGGTGTGAAATAATGATAAGGGGGAGTGTCATTTTATAAGAGGGGTGAGGGGCACCTTTGGAAGAGCTAGAAATATTATTTTATAATAAATTCATATTCGGTTTCTAAGGGCTCCAAATTGGATTATTTAAAGACTAATATGGGTATGGGTCAACAACCACTCATCCAATAGAATTTATACCGGTTTTTGTTATTATATTAAACTTATCTTTAAGTATTAACTCTTAGTTAATTAGTTTCACTTTTACAATGTCTCTTTGTATTTTTATATTATATGGTTTATAAACTTACTATATACATCCAAGAGACCCCAAAGTGGTCCATTAATGATACACCTATCATGATATAAGTTTCTTGGCCAAAACTTAGATTTCTAGGAAATTAATATCAATTAATAATATAATATTTGTTTTAAAAACTCATTTATGTCAATTTTGACACTATTCAATAATTGATTTTTGTAAAAATCATAAAAGAATGATTAAATCAAAAAAGGTTAATTAAATCAATCCTAACATGTCATACTAACCTATAAAAAAAAATTTATTCATAAAAAGTCTCAAATTACATTTATTTGGGTATTTATAATATCAATTATTCTAATTTCTCATTAATTAGATAAATACTGCATCACCATTGTGTCATAAATAAATTATATTATTTAATGTCTAAAAATTATAAATAAAATACCATTATGTATGAAATCATTTTATCTTTATAATGAATATTTACAAGAGAATTTAGCTTATGTATAACCATATATTAAAAATGTTTTATTAAATAAACTTTGATTTTAACTCCTTTAACTTTTCTTTGAATTAAATAATAATAAATGTCCTAATCTAATTCAAGTGGACCTAAATGATAATATTTTTCTCCTAAGGTTATTTTTGGTCGAGATACACTTGTCCAATAGAATTAGAACATGTGTTAGGGTAATATTAATATCATTTTTACCCATAATTACCCTATTTACTTTTAACTGTGGTAAATAAAAGTTAAAAGTTACTATTCACCAAAAATTATTTTCATCTCATTGAACCACATTTTACTCCTTGATATTAACCATGTCTCTCGGATTTTCTAAATTCCACTCACAGACGTGGTAAAATTAAGTTTTATGAAAAATTCAGTTTTTTTACTACCACTTAGCGGTTTCACTATTCATAAAAAAATGAACGTTTCCAGAAAAATACCAAAAATTAGGCCTAAGATATATTTGATATTAAAAATTCAAAAATGATGTCTATTTTACCAAATTCAGAACATATCAGTTGCATTAATTAATTTAAAAATTAATTCCTGTCGTCAAAACAAATAGAGTGTTTTTAAGAGATATTAACTATCAAAAGATTGACACTTGTTTATGTCTAGTTTAATTGTGAGATTATGTACAATGACCAACATTGTATTAAATGGTAAAAATATATTCTAAATATACTTTAAAACCACACAAATTCATAATTGATCAATATAAATTATTTGGATTAAAAAAGTTGTTTTTAATTAAAATTTAGTAATTTTCACTATTCATCAAAATATGAAAGTTATCCTAAAAGTACCAAAGTTTCACCCTAATATAATTTCAATATTACGAATCCAAAAATGAAGTCCATTTAGAATGATAAAATTTATAAAATTTTAAAAAGTAGTTATTACTATTCATAACGGCTAGTTTGATTGGTTGTGGTGTGTGTTAGAACATGAAGTTGCGTACAACACACACTACTATATTATTCAAAAGAAAACATATTGTGGAATCTTGGGATGTTTCATTGTAAATTTTTGATTTCCCCATTCTAAAAATTAAATTTATTTAGTCAAATTGAATATAAGTTTAAAATATTGGATTTGAAAAGGGTTCACTATTAAAAGTTGATAAAAGTGTAACACTGAAAATGTATTTGTTTTTACATTATGTCTAAGAAACTCATAATATGGATTCTAAAATTATAAGGATTATATAATGTTTAAAATTTAGTTTATACTATTCATTACCTCTTTTGATCGGCTTGTTTGGTAAGTCATGGTGCACTTGAACTCGGTGTTGCGTGTAGTGCAAGTTATTGAATTATTTTGAAGAAATAACACACTATGAAATCTTGGTGTGTTACATTCTCCCCTCCTTCAATAAATTGCGTCCTCGCAATTTGAAATTGTTCTTCGAAAATAAAAGGTTGAATATAGAAAATATCTTTGTGGGAAAACCCACATCGGAAATTGGGTTAATAAAATTTAATCTTAATAAGAGGAAAAGAGAAATGAAAGGGTCACCACCAAATTATGATCTCTATTCGGAGAACATTGGTGGAAATTAGAGACATATAATTGGAGGAAAAACATAAATATTTATAGGTAGTGATTGAGGTCATCAATCACAAACAAGTGTAAATTTTAGGGCCTTAAATTCATCAATCTATGATGA
The DNA here is from genome assembly GCA_963277665.1 of Viscum album. NCBI lineage: Eukaryota > Viridiplantae > Streptophyta > Magnoliopsida > Santalales > Viscaceae > Viscum > Viscum album. The sequence goes on along the minus strand of OY728146.1, from coordinate 1,624,044,407 downwards.
TTTAAAATACCCTCGGTTCAGCAAAACATATGGTATTAGGATAACATATTTTTTTTGTTTTAAGATCCCTTCACTAAAATATAATAATTAATTTCTTCATTGAATAAGAGAAGAAGAAAAATATATAATTGACAATTAGAGTCTCATTATTTAACTAAGTTCTACCACAAACTCATCTTTCACTCTAAAAGATAATAGAACTTAAAAATAATATTCTATTTATCCTATTCGTATAGGGTTAAAAAATGAATTTATAATTCATCTAGTAGAACCATTAAAAAATGACATTATTCAATCCAGGACATCACGTGGGTCAGTGGTAGGTGATACACCCTTGTCACCCTTCGGTTTTGTGTTCAAGTCTCGCGGCCCTGCCGGACGCGACGGGTTGCCGCCCGACCTCCGGGTTGTCCTTTTATGGCAATCCAAAATAATCCAAAATAGAACTATCCAAAATACTTTACTCCAAAATTTATAAGGAAGGTAAACACAATGAAGATCCTTTTTCCCGCATAATAACATGTGAACACCTTCATCGTGTATTTTTTTAAAACACTACAACATCCTGAATTACCATAAAACCTTATTGATTACATTCATGATCCCTTATTCCTTAAAGAATAATAGATATACTCCTTCAATCCAAAAATGTTGTAAACCCAAACAATGATAGAATATACAAATCATTAATCAGTTTCAAGGTAGTCAAGAATATCCAATATAATTTATCCAAATCAATCTTGTATTATTCTAAAATCACTACCTCAGTATCAGAACCATATTATGGTTTATCTTACTTTCAACCATATATTTTCCAAAAATTTAACCTACTATTGAGTCACTTTTCTTTGTTCCACACAATCTCAAGTCCTTAATGAAATAGTACTGCAGTACAATCCTAATATACTCCATAATTATTATAACAAGTACATTGTTGATACAATACTCAAATGACATAATCAACATAAGAACTCTAATCATTCCTCTTAATCTGTGGTAGTATCATAACATGATTATTATCCAATAGCATCATTTGCGGCATAGTCTGATGACTGGGACATAGGTTCGTGTAGTGTCCATACTCCTTGAAAATGAAGCATTGTACATTTGATACAATTTTTTTACCCTTGCAGTCACGTAATTTGTGCCCTTTTCCTCCACACTTATAACAAACTCTCATTCCTTTCAGCCAAGATCCAGGGTGTTTCTTCCCATTGTTATCACATATGGGAAAATTCTTCGTTTCACTCTTCCCTTTATCCATCTTTCCCTCTTCCATCCTTTTCTTATCTTTCTTCCCTTCAAATCCATAGGACTTAGTAAACTCTTTACTTATCTTATCAACACAAGATATTATTTCATCATATGATGATAATACATGGGAGACTATTTCTCTTATAAGTTTTGGCTTAAGACCATGAATGATATGATCCTTCTTTCTCTTTGGATCATGTGCATTGGTGGAGTTCTCATTCCTTCCACTGGGCGCCATTTCTAAACAATGGCATACACTATATTAGTTTATGAATAACAATACCTAATCCCAAACTTGTAAAACACAAAACATAAATTAAATAGTTTATGGATATAATCCATAATCATAAAAATGTCTCCTTTGAGGAAGTATATACTCATAAACCCTTCATAATATTTTGTAAAGAAAATTAGAATTATCCTAAGCATATCCCCTCGGAGTGTCGTAACCAATAGTGCAGCAAGGCCCGTTGTCGTGCACCAGTTCCCGTTCAAGTCCAGCTCAAAGAGGTGTTTTCATGTTTTACCCGTATGTACATCTCTACCAGAGCCGCCTCTACCTGCTCGTATCCAGACAGGGATGTATTTCTCGGAAAACTCACAAACTCTCTACAATACCAAAATTCTAGGAAGTTCTTCTATACTAATCCTCAAAGTCCATCTTATGTCTATGTGCTATAATCAGGGTTTATCTAAATCTAGCTTCCAAGGTTTGTACTAAACTTCCTCTGATACAAACTTTAACTCCCCGACCCCAGTTACCCAGAGACGGTGCATTATTACATAACATTGGCATGATCATAAGAAATATCAAGTCTTGAAAGACCGATTAGTTTAGTAGCCTTGGAAACACTAGATATATTCATAAAGTTTTACATTACATCATAAAAATGAAAACTACAACAACATAGTATCCATATTCTATACTCTTATCCCCTCATACTATCCCTGCAGGTCATTCATAATTTACTTCTTCACATCTTATGAAAAATGAAACATAGAAAAGGGGTGAGTTCAAATGCACAGTAAGGATAACATTATAGTGGAAACTTTCACAAATAAGAATAAACATTTAAGAGAATGTATAACTAAAACAAAAGCCTTTTAAACATGAAAATCAATATAGTATGGAAAAAATAAAATGAGATAATTCCATTTACTTATTCACATGGATATTCTACTAATCGAATAATCACATCCAATATCAATAAACACTTTCATATGTTGGAATGCATAATGCCAGACTATCATAACCACATAGCCAAGGCCTCGTGTCAAGACTACAAATAAGATTTTGTCAAGGCCTCGTGCCAAGACACTAGTTTGTCTCATGAGACCTACCGATTCCTCGAGGAGCTATAGCGGGCTCCACCCGTCACTTACTAAGTCCAATGCATTCCCATATGAAAAGGTTTAAACATAACATAAACATTCGTATTAAAACTAGCATACGAAATTTCAATACTTTCTCCATAAACCATGAATGGTATAAAAATAACACATCCATGGTCAAACATGTCACAAAACCTTCAATGCAATACGAATGTTTTGTATCATAATAGATAAATTTCAATTGAGCTTAAAATCCATCAAAGGGTGTTGACATAGATGAAATCAAAACTATTTGTGATAAATATCTCTTTTTTTGAAATCATTGAAAAGTCACACATTTATAAAGGAAGTAATTTAAAAGAGATTTTTGAATCAAAGTGTCCCATACCACTTTGATACTTTTGAAAATAAATATCATTTCAAAACATTCATGTCCATATAAATAAATCCTTAAAATCATTTTGAATACAAGGAAATTAATTAAAAAGATTTAGAAAGATAAATCTTTAAAACATTTAAAATTCTGATTTTGATAAAGAGTACCTTTTATAAATTCTTAAAATTTTCATTTTGAAATCATTTAAAAGTCACATAATTATAAAATAAAACATTTACTTTTAAAATATCCTTATAATCTTGTAAGGGTAGCTTCAATGATTTTATAATGCCGGAAAATAGCTTCACCCTTCGTATAAGTTAAAAAAAATCCTACCTTAATTCTCTCGAAAAGGTTAAAAGCACCTTGTTTGTAAAATGACGGAAAGATTCCTTTATAAACCTATTATAAAAATTCAAACAAGGGTTTAAATGACTTTAACCCATATTCATGTAAATAGTAAAAATGTTTTGAAATACATTTTTAATAAACATGGATGTGGATGATAAAGAAATCCTAGTAGATTATTACGTATAAACAACCTCAGATAATGAAGAGATTGCGAAATAAACCCTTACCTTGTACTTTTCCTTGGTTTAGGGTAGGTTAAACTCCTGTATAATGGAGAATTAATTTTTATTAAATTATAAAAGAATCATATGCATTAATATGATATCATATATGATTTCATTGTTAATAAAATTTTAGAATTATCGTCGTTTCAGGTGTTAACTTACTCATTTTCTTTTATATGTTTTGTTATGTAAGCCATGTTTGTTATGTATAGGTTTTATATTATTCATATCCAGAATGATATGAATTTCTTAAACATTATTATTAATCTTCAAATGAGAATTATATTTGAATGGATACGATGGAAAATGAATCTCATCGTGTTCGTGGAGACGGTAGTCCGTACGTACGCATGAGCGACAATATCATTATTTTGATATTAAAATAATATATAATTGGATTGTATATCATATATACAGAATCATTATCATGTTATATTTATTATTTACATGAATTACTCATCATTATTATACCAATCCAAATAATAATTTATTGAATAACAATTACACCACGGCGTGGAGACGGTAAGCGGTACGTACACACGTATGGTGACATGTCATACAAAGGATGCATAGAATACTGAATATGGATGTACCATATTTATAATAACATCACAGAATATATAATATACTGGATTTATTATTTTATAATGGGAATAACAATGATAGAAGAAGTTGAAGAAGAAAGGAACTTGAAAAGGGGTGGTGAAATCATTACCTCTTCTTCAGGTTCTTCCTTTTGATTTGATCAAAAGGACTCCTTAGATTAGATTTATAATCAAAATATAGCCTCTAGGTTGTAGTGAGGGAAGTTGAGAGAGTATTTGGGCAGGTTTTGGCCGAACAAAAAGGCTTTGAAGGTGTTAATTAATGAGAAGGGGGAGTGTCATTTTATAAGAGGGGTGAGGGGCACCTTTGGAAGAGCTAGAAATATTATTTTATAATAAATTCATATTCGGTTTCTAAGGGCTCAAAATTGGATTATTTAAAGGATAAGGTGGGTATAGGTCAAAAACCACTCAACCAATATAATTTATATAGGTTTGGGTTATTATATTAACCTTATCTTTAAGTATTAACTCTTAGTTAATTAGTTTCACTTTAAAATGACTCTTTGTATTTTTATATTATATGGTTAATAAACATACTATATACATCCAAGAGACCCCCAAGTGGTCCATTAATGATACACCTACCATGATATAAGTTTCTTGTCCGAACCAAATATTTTTAGGAATTTAATATCAATTAATAATATAATATTTGTAATAAAAACCCTTTTATGTCAATTTTGACACTATTCAATAATTGATTTTTCTAAAAATCATAAAAGAATGATTACATCGAAAAAAGTTCATTAAATCAATCATAACATGTCATATTATCCTAGAAAATTATTGGTATTCATAAAAAGTCTCAAATTACATTTATTTGGGTATTTATAATATCAATTATTCTAATTTTTCATTAATTAGATAAATACTGCATCACCATTGTGTCATAAATAAATTAACTTATTTAATGTATAAAAATTATAAATAAAATAACATTATGTAAGAAATCTTTTTAGATTTCTAATTAATATTTACAAACGAATTTATCTTATGTATAACCCTATATTAAATATTTTTTAGTAAATAAACTTTGATTTTAACTCTTTTAACTCTTGTTTGAATTAAATAATAATAAATGTCCTAATCTAATACAAGTGGACCTAAATGATAATATTTTACTCCTAAGGTTGTTTTTGGTCGAGATACACTTGTCCAATAGAATTAGGACATGTGTTAGGGTAATATTAATATCATTTTTCCCCTTAATTACCCCATTTACTTTTAACCGTGGTAAATAAAAATAAAAAGTTACTATTCACAAAAAATTATTTTCATCTCATTGAACCACATTTTACTCCTTGATATTAACCGTGTCTCTCATATTTTTTAAATTCCACTCACAGAAGCGGTAAAATTATGTTTTATGAAAAAATTTTGTTTTTTAACTACCACTTAGTGGTTTCACTATTCATTAACAAAATGAAAGTTTCCAGAAAAATACCAAAAGTTAGGCCTAAGCCATATTTGATATTATGAATTCAAAAATGATGTCTATTTTACCAAATTCGAAACATATCAGTTGCATTAATTAATTTACAAATTAATTCACATCGTCAAAACAAATAGCGTGTTTTTAAGAGATATTTACTATCAAAAGATTGACACTTGTTTATGTCCGGTTTAATTGTGAGATTATGTACAATGACCAACATTGTATTAAATGGTAAAAATATATTGTAAATATACTTTAAAACAACTCAAATTCATAATTTATCAATATAAATTATTTCGATTAAAAAAGTTGTTTTTAATTAAAATGTAGTAATTTTCACTATTCATCAAAATATGAAAGTTATCTGAAAAGTACCAAAATTTCACCTTAAGCTAATTTAGATATTAAGAATCCAAAAATGAATTCCATTTGGAAAGATAAAATTTATAAAATTTTAAAAAGTAGGTATTACTATTCATAACGGCTAGTTTGATTGGTTGTGGTGTGTGTTAGAACTTGAAGTTGCGTACAACACACGCTACTGTATTATTCAAAGTAAATCATGCTATGGTAGAACGGGATGTTTCATTGTAAATATTTTATGTCCCCATTCTAAAAAGTAAATTTATTTAGTCAAATTGAATATAAGTTTAAAATATTGGATTTGAAAAGGGTTCACTATTAAAAGTTGGTAAAAGTGTAATACTGAAAACGAATTTGTTCTTACATTATGTCTAAGAAACTCATAATATGGATTCTAAAATTATAAGGACTATATAAAGTTTAAAATTTAGTTAATATTATTCATAACCTCTTTTGAACGGCTTGGTTGGTAAGTCATGGTGCGCTTGAACTCGGTGTTGCGTGTAGTGCAAGTTATTGAATTATTTTGAAAAAATAACACACTATGAAATCTTGGGGTGTTACATTCTCCCCTCCTTCAATAAATTTCATCCTCGCAATTTGAAATTGTTCTTCGAAAATAAAAGGTTGAATATAGAAAATATCTTTGTGGGGAAATCCACATCGGAAATTTGGTTAATAAAATTTAGTCTTAATAAGAGGAAAAGAGAAATGAAAGGTTCACCACCAAATTATGATATCTATTCGGAGAACATTGGTGGAAATTAGAGACATATAATTGGAAGAAAAACATAAATATTTATAGGTAGTGATTTAGGTCATCAATCACAAACAAGTGTAAAATTGAGGGCCTTAAATTCATCAATCTATGATGATTTAAAATACCATCGGTTCAGCAAAACATATGGTATTAGGATAACCCATTTTTTTTGTTTTAAGATACCTTCACTAAAATATAAGAATTAATTTCTTCATTGAATAAGAGAGAAATAAAATTATATACTTGACAATTATAGTCCCATCCTTTAACTAAGTTCTACCGCAAACTCATCTTTCACTCTAAAATATAATATAACCTAAAAATAATATTCTATTTATCCTATTCATATAGGGTTAAAAAAATGAATTTATAATTCATCTAGCAGAACCATTAAAAACGAAATTATTCAATCCAGTACATCACGTGGGTCAGTGGTAGGTGATACACCCTTGTCTCCCTTCGGTTGTGGGTTCAAGTCTCGCGGCCTTGCCGAACGTGACGGGTTGTCGCCCGACCTTCGGGTTGTCCTTTTATGGCAATCCAAAATAATAAAAACTAGAACTATCCAAAATACATTAGTCCAAAATTTATAAGGAAGGTAAACACAATAAAGATCCTTCTTACCGCGTCATAACATGTGACCACCTTCATCGTGTATTCTTTTAAAACACTACAACATCCTGAATTGCCATAAAACCGTATTGATTACATTCATGATCCCTTATTCCATAAAGAATAATAGATATACTCCTTCAATCCAAAAATTTTGTAAACCCAAACAATGATAGAATATACAAATCATTAATGAGTTTCAAGGTAGTCAAGAATATCCAATATAATTTATCCAAATCAATCTTTTATTATTCTAAAATCACTACCTCGGAATCAGAACCATATTATGGTTTATCTTTCTTTCAACCATATATTTTCCAAAAAATTAACCCTCTATTGAGTCACTTTTCTTTGTTCCACACAATATCAAGTCCTTAATGAAATAGTACTGCAGTAGAATCCTTATATACTCCATAATTATTATAACAAGTACATTGTTGATACAACACTCAAATGACATACTCAACATAAGAACTCTAATCATTCCTCTTCATCTATGGTAGTATCATAACTTGATTATTATCCAATAGCATCATTTGAAGTATAGTCTGATGACTGGGACATAGGTTTGTGTAGTGTCCAAACTCCTTGCAAATGAAGCATTGTACATTTGAAACCATTTTATTACCCTTGAAGTCACGTACTTTGTGCCCTTTTCCTCCACACTTATAACAAACTCTCATTCTTTTCAGGCAAGTTCCAGGGTGTTTATTCCCATAGTTATCACATATGGGAAAATTCTTCTTTTCCCTCTTCCCTTTATTCAACTTTCCCTCTTCCATCCTTTACTTCTCTTGCTTCCCTTCAAAGCCATAGGACTCAGTAAACTCTTTACTTATCTTATCAACACGTGTTATTATTTCATCAGATGATGATAATACGTGGGAGACTATTTCTCTTATAAGTTCTGGCTTAAGACCATGAAAGATATGATCCTTCTTTCTCTTTGGATCATGTGCATTGCTGGAGTTCTCATTCCTTCTACTAGGCGCCATTTATAAACAATGGCATACACTAGATTAGTTTATGAACAACAATACCTAATCCGAAACTTGTAAAACACATAGAATAAATCAAATAGTTTATGGATATAATCAATAATCATAAAAATGTCTCCTTTGAGGAAGTATATACTCATAAACCCTTTATAATGGTTTGTAAAGAAAATGAGAATTATCCTAAGCCTATCCCCCGGGAGTGTCGTAACCAAGAGTGCAGCAAGGCCCGTTTTCGTGCACCAGTTCCCGTTCGAGTCCATCTCAAAGTGGTGTTTTCGGGTTTTACCCCTAGGTACATCTGTTCTAGAGCCGCCTCTACCTACTCGTATCCAGATAGGGATGTATTGCTCGGAAAACTCACAAACTCTCTACAATACCAAAATTCTAGGAAGTTCTTCTATACTAATCCTCAAAGTCCATCTTAGGTATATGTGCTCTAATCAGAGTTTATCTAAATCTATCTTCCAAGGTTTGTACTAAACTTCCTCTGATACAAACTGTAACGCCCCGACCCCAGTTACCCAGAGTCGGTGAATTATTACATAACATTGGCATGATCACAAGAACGATCAACTATCAAAAGGCCGATTAGTTTAGTAGCCTTGTAAACACTAGATATATTCATAAAGTTTTACATTACATCATAAAAATGAAAACTACAACAACATTGTCTCCATAGTCTATACTCTTATCCCCTCATACTATCCCTGTAAGTCATTAATAATTTACTTCTTCACATCCAGGGAAAAATAAAACATAGAAAAGGGCTGATCTCAAATGCACAGTAAGGATAACAATATAGCAGAAACTTTTAAAATTATGAATAAACATTTATGGTAATGTATAACTAAAACAAAAGCCTTTTAAACTTTAAATTCAATATAGTATGGAAAAAATAAAAAGAAATAATTCCATTTACTTATTCACATGGATATTCTACTAATCGAATAATCACATGCAATATCAATAACCACTTTCATAATGATGGAATGCATAATGCCAGACAATCATAACCACATAGCCAAGGCCTCGTGCCAAGACAATAAATAAGATTTTGTCAAGGCCTCGTGCCAAGACACTAGTTTGTCTCATGAGACCTACCGATGCATAGAGGAGCTATAGCGAGCTCTACCCATCACTTACTAAGTCCAATGCATTCCCATGTGAAATGGTTTAAACATAACATAAACGTTCGTATTAAAACTAGCATACGGAATTTCAATACTTTTCCATAAACCATGAATGGTATAAAAATAACACATCCACAATCAAACATATCACAAAACCTTCAATGCAATACGAAATTTCTGTATCAGAATAGATCAATTTCAATTAAGCTTAAAATCTATCAAAGGATGTTGACATAGATGAAATCAAAAATATTTGAGACAAATATCTCTTTTTTTGAAATCATTGAAAAGTCACACATCTATAAAGGAAGTAATTTAAAAGAGATTTTTGAATGAAAGTGTCCCATACCACTTTGAATCTTTTGAAAAGAAATATCATTTCAAAACATTCATGTACATACAAATAAATCCTTAAAATCATTTTGAAAATAGGGACATTAATTAAAAATATTTAGAATGATAAATATTTAAAACATTTAAAATTATGATTTTGATAAAGAGTACCTTTCAGAAATTCTTGAAATATTCATTTTGAAATCATTTACAAGTCACATAATTATAAAAGAAAACATTTACTTTGAAAATATCCTTATAAGATTGTAAGGGAAGCTTCAACGATTTTATAACGGCGGAAAATAGCCGCACCCGCCATATAAATTAAAAAAAACATTCTTACCTTAATTCTGTCGAAAAGGTTAAAAGCACCTTGTTTGGAAAACGACGGAAGGATTCCTTTATAAACCACTTATAAAAATTCAAACAAGGGTATAAATGACTTTAACCCATATTCGTGTAAATAGTAAAAATGTTTTGAAATACATTTTTAAGAAACATGGATGTGGATTATAACGAAATCCCAGTAGATTATTACATATACACAACCTCAGATAAAGAAGAGATTGAAAAATAAACCATTAACCTATACTTTTACATGGTTGAGGGTAGGTTAAAATTTTTTATAATGGTGAAATAATTTTTATTAAATTATAAAAGAATCATATATATTAATATGATATAATATATGATTGCTTTGTTAATAATATTTAAGAATTATCATCGTTTCAGAGGTTAACTTACTCATTTTACTTTATATGTTTTGTTATGTAAGCCATGTTTGTTATGGATAGGTTGTATCTTATTCATAACCAGAATTATATTAAGTCCTTAAACATTATTATTAATCTTTAAATGAGAATTATACTTTAATGGATATGATGGAGAATGAATCTCATCGCGTTCATGGAGACGGTAGTCCGTACGTACGCACGAGCGACAATATCATTATTTTGATATTAAAATAATATATAATTGGATTGTATATCATATATAAAGAATCATTATCATGTTATATTTATTATTTACATGAATAACACATAATTATTATACCCATCCAAATAATAATTTATTGAATAACAATTACACCACGACGTGGAGACGGTAAGCCGTACGTACGCACGTATGGTGACATGTCATTCAAAGGATGTATAGAATACTAAATATGGTTGTACCATATTTATAATAACATCAAAGTATATATAAGATACTAGAGTTATTAATTTATAATGGGAATAACAAAGATAGAAGAAGTGGAAGAAGAAAAGAACATGAAAAGGGGTGGTGAAATCATTACCTCTTCTTCGGGTTCTTCCTTTTGATTTGATCAAAAGGGATCCATAGATTGGCTTTCTGATCAAACTAAGGCCTCTAGGTTGTAGCGAGATAAGTTGAGAGAGTATATGGGCAGGGTTTGGCCGAACCAAAAGTCTTTGAAGGTGTGAATTAATGAGAAGGGTGAGTGTTCTTTTATAAGAGGGGTGAGGGGAACCTTTGGAAGAACTAGAAATATTATTTTATAATAAAATCATATTCGGTTTCTAATGGTTACAAATTAGATTATTTAGAGGTTAAGGTGGGGATGGGTCGAAAAACACTCAACCAATATAATTTAGACAGGTTTTGGTTAATATATTAACCTTATCTTTAAGTATTAACTCTTAGTTAATTAGTTTCACTTTTACAATGTCTCTTTGTTTTTTTCTATTATATGGTTAATAAACTTACTATATACATCCAAGAGACCCCCAAGTGGTCCATTAATGATACACCTATCATGATATTAGTCTCTTGGACGATCCTTATATTTTTAAGAATTTAATATCAATTAATAAAATAATATTTATTTTAAAAACTCTTTTATGTCAATTTTGACACTATTCAATAATTGATTTTTCTAAAAATCATAAAATAATTATTAAATCGAAATAAGTTAATTAAATAAATCCTAAAATGTCATATTAACCTATAAAATTATTTTTATTCATAAAAAGTATCAAATTACATTTATTTTCATATTTATAATATCAATTATTCTAATTTTTCATTAATTAGATAATTACTGTATCACCATTGTGTCATAAATAAATTAAATTATTTAAAGTCTAAAAATTATAAATAAAATATCATTATGTAGGAAATATTTTTAGATTTTTAATGAATTTTTAAAATCGAATTTATCTTATGTATAACCCTATATTAAAAATGTTTTAGTAAATAAACTTTGATTTTAACTCTTTTAACTCTTCTTTAAATTAAATAATCATAAATGTCCTAATCTAATACAATTGGACCTAAATGATAATATTTTACTCCTAAGATTATTTTTGGTCGAGATACACTTGTCCAATAGAATTAGGACATGTGTTAGGGTAATATTAATATCATTTTTACCCTTAATTACCCTATTTACTTTTAACCATGGTAAATAAAAGTTAAAAAGTTACTATTCACCAAAAATTATTTTCATCTCATTGAACCACATTTTACTCCTTGTTATTAACCGTGTTTCTTGTATTTTCAAAATTCCACTCACAGAAGCGGCAAAATTATGTTTTATGAAAAAATCTGTTTTTTAACTACCACTTAGTGGTTTCACTATTAATCAAAAAAATGAAAGTTTCCAGAAAAATACCAAAAATTAGGCCTAAGATATATTTGATATTATGAATTCAAAAATGATGTCTATTTTACCAAATTCAAAACATATCAGTTGCATTAATTAATTTAAAAATTAATTCCCGTCGTCAAAACAAATAGTGTGTTTTTAAGAGATATTAACTATCAAAAGATTGACACTTGTTTATGTACGGTTTAATTGTGAGATTATGTACAATGACCAACATTGTATTAAATGGTAAAAATATATTCTAAATATAATTTAAAACCACTCAAATTCATAATTTATCAATATAAATTATTTCGATTAAAAAAGATGTTTTTAATTAAAATTTACTAATTTTCACTATTCATCAAAATATGAAAGTTATCCGAAAAGTACCAAAATTTCACCCTAAGCTAATTTTGATATTATGAATCAAAAAATGAAGTCCATTTAGAAAGATAAAATTTATAAAATTTCAAAAAGTAGGTATTACTATTCATAACGGCAAGTTTGATTGGTTGTGGTGTGTGTTAGAACTTGAAGTTGCATACAACATACGCTACTGTATTATTCAAAGGAAAGCATACTGTGGAAGCTTGGGATGTTTCATTGTAAAATTTTGATGTCCCCATTCTAAAAAGTAAATTTATTTAGTAAAATTGAATATAAGTTTAAAATATTGGATTTGAAAAGGGTTCACTATTAAACATTGGTAAAAGTGTAATACTGAAAATGAATTTGTTCTTACATTATGTCTAAGAAACTCATAATATGGATTCTAAAATTATAAGGATTATAAAAAGTTTGAAATATAGTTAGTACTATTCATAACCTCTTTTGAACGGTTTGTTTGGTAAGTTATGGTGCGCTTGAACTCGGTGTTGCGTATAGTGCAAGTTATTGAATTATTTTGAAAAAATAACACACTGTGAAATCTTGGGGTGTTACAAAACTCCCTCTGATTGCATGAACTATTGCTTCTGGACCTCGGATCTCCAAAGGCTGGTTCTCCAAAGGGTTCTCCAGAATTCGCATCCAAGGTTTCTACTCTACTCCAAGCCTCATGTGAAAGTGAATGAATGCTCTCCAAAAATATGCTGCTTTCCCTGCTTAAGTATCATCTGTCATCTGCTTCACACCACAATAACATCTTCTACTGACTTCAAAAGTTCTTCACCCGCACATTGCAAAATGTGCGTTTTTTCGCGACCAACACTTCGCGCTATCTTTTCTCACATAACTAACGTCGGACAAGTTAGTTGTATGTATCTGGACGCTTTTAAGTCCCTTGAATGAACCTGAAAAGTTAGAAAAGAAAACGAACATAATGAATGAAAAATGGTTAATTTTAAAGTTAAGTGTTATTTTAACTTGTTAATAGTTAACTAAAGTAAATTGATAATTTATTTAGTTTTATAATTTTTATACAATTATCCACTAAATATTACCATAGTAAAAAATAATTTAATTAAAAATTTATTAACTTAATTAGGTTAATAAATATAAATACTAAGTTATTAGTTTTAACACATTAAACTAAGTTATTAAATATTAAGAAGATAAATAAATAAATAAATAAGATAATATTTTAGACTGTATTAATAATTTAATTATTACTATGAAAGAAATTAAATTGTAAGGTTACTTAATTAATTAGTTAATTTTAATTTAGTAATTAAAATTATTACTTACGTTTTAAGTATTTTTAAATTAATAAGTATGTTTTATTTATAATTATTATTAATTAAATAATTTATACTATTAATAGTAAATTAATTTACTATTTACATTTATTATTAATTTAATTTATAATTTAATTTATAATTTGTTAATATTTTAAATTTATAACTTTGATAAATTACTTAATATTTATTTGACTTTTTTAAGTTAACTTTAACTTTAACCAACATTACTTTTGTTTTACTTTAGTTATTTTATTACTTTAATTTTTTAAATCTTCTTTTTAATTTTGCTTTTATTATTCTTCATATTATTTATTATTTTATTATTTTATTTTTTGAAAATCTTTCTTCTTCTTCTTCTTTAGTGCCACAACCATGGAAGCGGTGGCTTCATCAACGTGGCAGTCCTCAGCTCCTCCTCTTCAGTGCAGCAGTCCGACGGACCTCCTCCATAGCTCCAGCGCAACAGCTCTCCTGCTCCTCAAGACGTCGCACCAAATCAGAATGTCTCCTCCCGCTTCTTCTTCACCATCAGCGGCGGAAACCTCCAGTAATGCGCGGTGGGTCTTAGACAAGTCTCTTTCTTCCAAAGCAGCGACAACCCTCCTCTTCACACAGCAGCTTCTCCCGCAGCGGCTTCCCCTGTGTAACACCCGAGACTTTTATGAGAAATATTTTGTTTTTATGTTATATAAATCATTAAAGAAATCTTTAACTACACACAACACTATCTTGGCTTGCTTTACACGCAACCGCGGCCTTCCTCGATAGCTTGCATCGTACGCAATACCGAGTTTCACTGAACAACGATATGCTATTAAAATATTATTAAAACTAGCCGTTATGAATAGTAATAACCACTTTTTGAAATTTTGTAAATTTTATTTTTTAAAATGGACATAAATTTTGGATTTAGAATATCTAAATTATCTTAGGGTAAAATTTTGGTACTTTTCGGATAACTTTCATATTCTGATGAATAGTGAAAATTACTAAATTTTAATTAAAAACAACATTTTTATTCGAAATAATTAATAGTAATAAATTATTAATTTGAGTGGTTTTAAAGTATATTTAGAATATATTTTTACAATTTACTACAATATTGTTCATTGGATGTAATTTCACATTTAAACCAGACATAAACAAGTGTCAATCTTTTAATAGTTATTATATCTTAAAAACACGCTATTTGTTTTGACAACGGGAATTAATTTTTAAATTAGTTAATGTAACTGATATGTTTTGAATTTTGTAAAATAGACATCATTTTTGAATTCATAATATCAAATATAGATTAGGCCTAATTTTTGGTATTTTTTCTCGAAACATTCGTTTTTTGATGAATAGTGAAACCACTAAGTGGTAGTTAAAAAAACTGAATTTTTCATAAAACTTAATTTTAGCGCTTCTGTGAGTAGAATTTTGAAAATCCGAGAGACACGGTTAATATCAAGTACTAAAATTTGGTTCAATGAGATGAAAATAATTTTTGATGAATAGTAACTTTTTTCTTTTTTTACCACGGTTAAAAGTAAATAGGGTAATTAAGGGTAAAAGTGTTATTATTATTACCCTAACACATGTTCTAATTCTATTTGTTAAGTTTAATTCGACCAAAAACAACCTTAGGAATAAAATATTACCATTTAGGCCCACTTGGATTAGATTAGGACATTTATTATCAATTTATTTAAAGAAGGGTTAAAATAGTTAAAATCAATGTTTAATTACTAAATCATTTTTAATATAGGGTTATACATAAGATAAATTCGACTATAAATATTAATTAGAAAGATAAAATGATTTCAAACATAATGGTATTTTATTTGTAATTTTTAAAATTAAAATAATTTAATCTATTTATGATACAATGATGATGCAGTAATTATCTTATTAATGAAATATTGACATAATTAATGTTATAAATACCCAAATAATTGTAATTTCATAATTTTTATGAATTCCAAAAAATTTCAATGTTAATATGAAATTTTATTATTTATTTAATTAATTTTTTTTGAACTAATCATTCTGTTATGATTTTCACAAAAATCAATTACCAAATAGTGTCAAAATTGACATAAAGTAGTTTTAAAAAAAATATTATATTATTAATTGTTATTATATTCCTAAAAATCTGTGGTTCGGCCAAGATACTTATATAATGATAGTTTTATCATTAATGGACCACTTTGGGGTTTCTTGGATGTATATGGTAAGTTTATTAACTATATAATATAAAAATACAAAGTGACATCGTAAATGTCAAAATAATTAACTAAGAGTTAAAACTAAAAGATAAGGTTAATATAATGACTAAACTTGTCTAAATTCTATTGGATGAGAGTATTTCTACCCATACCCACCATATCTTAGAAATATATAAATTTTGAGCTATTAAAAACAGAATTTTACTTTATAATAAAATAATAATTTTAGTTATTCCAAACGTGCCCCTCTCCTCCTTTATAAAAGCGCACCTCCTCCCTCTTTTCCTCACACCAATTTGAGCCTTCAATCTCGCCCAAACCCTGCCAAATTCTCTTCTCCACTTCCCTAGAAACATTCTAGAGGTCCTGGTCTTCTTTAAATACCAATTTTAGTTCCCTAAGAGGAGGTCTCAAAGAGGCGCTTCAAAGAAGAGGTATTGTTCGTTACCGATTCTTTCAACATTATTTCTTCTTACACTTATTCTTCTTTATTTGTTTCATTATGAAGTAATAAAATCAGTATCACACAGATACTGATATGGTATTATAAGTATTAAACAACCCTATTTAACCATCTATCCATCCTACGGAAAATGAAATCACCGCGCGTGCGTACGTACGAAATACCGTCTCCACGCCGTGGTGTAATCTATTTACCCCCACCACCTTACTTGGATGGGTATAATGGTGTAAATAATGACTATATATGATTATTGTAAATTGATATTGATTCTGAAATAGTATACATACACTCCAATGCAATTCCACGATCATGGGAACGATATCATCGCTCGTGCATACGTACGGAATACCGTCTCCACGATGTGATGCGACTCGTTCTACATGATCTTCATTGCATAATGATTATATAAATGAATTTAATGAATTAATATGATATATATTACACAAATAACATTCGGGAAATGAGGTATCTATAACCTAAAAAAGAAAAATAAGAATTTATTCGACAAAACACGCATAAGAACAAACAGTAATAAACACCCGAATAACAAGTAGTATTGAAATATTACTAATAAGAAGCTAAGAATATGACCATATATGATATAATAAAAATAATTATGATTCTGGAATAAGTCAATAAAATTATTTAAATCATTATACAGGAGGTTCAGACACTTACGAAGCAAATCGGACCTGAGGTAAGGGAAAATATCACAATCACATTTTATCCGAGCTTGTTTATACTTTGGTATTTACTGGGGTGTATTTTATCATCCACATCCAAGTTTCCTAAATATGTAATATTGTTTCCATCCACCTACAATTTTTTAAATCCAATATTACCCTTCGGTGAGTTTTTAGTATAAGATATGAAAGGAATCTTTTGTCGTTTTTTGTATGAGGTACTTTTTGACTTTTCCGACAAAAGTACGAGAAGAATGTTTTTTTAAATTATACGACATGAATGGATTTTTAAAACATTATTTCCAAGAAGATTACTTTTCATGTTTTCAAGTATATTTTTAATCAACTTATTTTAGTTTAAAATTGAATGACATGTTAAGAAAGGAAAATGTTTTTGAAGTAAAAAGGATATTTTCCTCAAGAATGGAGTTCAAGTGTTTTATCAAAATTATTTTCCATCTAAGATAATATAGGGTTCTGTTTCTATACCTATTATTATATTGATTTGATTATGTTGTGATAAAATTATTTTTATAAATTCCTTTATATTATATGAATTGTTTAATGATGTCATGTTGTTTAAGAATCCCATTTTTATTACATCGGATATGCAATGATGTATGATTTATGATTTTGCGGCACACATAAGAATGGTATCATTATGAGATGGGTGGGACCTATATCTCCCTCCAATGCATTGGGTAAAAATTTTATATCTCATGAGATAAACATGGCTGGAACGGAAGGTTAAACCGTTTCAGTGAAACAGGACTGAAACAAGGAGTGAAATCGGTTCAGAAATGGACATTGTCCACTAAGATAGTCTTGGAAATGAGTCTTGACTAATAAGAAATGATTCTCTATGATTATGTGTGTATTCCACAATGTTTTATGTTTTATGTTATGATTATTGGGATTACATTTCACTACTATTATTTATCCCATGTTATGAAATTATGATCTCTTTTTCATGTTAAGATTTCCAAAAGTTATGTTCTTATGTATACGATGTGATTGATATTTCTTTTGTTTACCCTTACTGAGCATTTGAGCTCACCCTTTTGTATGTTTTATTTACCAGGTCAGGAAGAAGGTTATTAAGTAGGATATTTCAAAAGGTACTCTAGATGTGGTGAAATAAATGGGAGGAAAAGTAGATGATTTATGAACCAGTTATTTATGTTTCCCAATTTCTAAAGACTCTATACCTATAGGTTATTTTCCTGGTTTTGTTATATGTTGTAATAAGTGTGCTTCAATTCTGAAGTAATAACAATGTATGTAAAGTATGGGTCGTTATAGTTGGTATCAAAGGAAAGGTATAGTCAACCTTTGGAAACTAGGATGTCAAAGCCTTAGTAAGAACCCTAAGGATAAGTCTAAACATAGAACACAATATTAGTGTTTTAGAAATGGCCATGAATAACCTATGATAAGACCTTACATGTGAAATTTTATTCTCAATTATTTGGTTTTCCTATTATAATTATTGTTGCTCACACTATTCTTCTTGGTTTTAGTCAATGTCTAGAACCCAAAGGAACCAGGTTAATGCGGAATGTAACGGGCAATGCAATGATTGTCCCCCTGAGCAACCAAATGTTATGGGATCTGGAATGAAAAATCTTGTAGCTAGGCTCACACAACTTTCTCAAGCTATTAATCATGTAGGACTTCCAAACGAGCAAAGGAAGGAGCAACATTCTATTTAATCATTCATGAGGCAGCGTCCACCTTCATTCAGCGGGTCTACTGATCCATTAGTTGCTGAACAATGGATTAGTACTACTAAAAAGATATTTTCAGTTCTTCAATGTTCTTAATACGATAATGTAATCCTCGAAGTGTATCGTTTGGAAGGAGATGATGATCAATGGTGGAATATTATTAAGAATACGAGGCAAAGTGATGAAATTGAGTCCATGGAATGGGACGAGTTCAAGAACTTATTTTTCAATAAGTACTTCCCTCGTATTCTCCGAACAAATATGGAGAAGGATTTTATTGAACTAAAGAAAAAATATGATGAATCTGTTGGTACCTATGAAGCAAATTTTACAAGACTTACAAGGTACGCTTCTGGTATTATTATCCAACCTGAGAGTAAGATCGATCAATTCTTTAGTGGCTTAAAACCAAGTCTTATAAGGGCCTTAGCCATAAGGGACTTCAATAGCTATGAGGAAATCGTTCGATGTGCTCTCAAAGTTGAGATGTAGATTGGAGTAACCCATCAGTCATATGGGTTCGATAAGAAGAGGAAAATGGAATTTAAAGGAAAATCTAAAGAGCACACTGAAAAAAAGATGAGCTTTCCCTTATGCTCAATGTGTGGAAAGAAACATGGAGGGAGTTGTCTTAAAGGGACAAGTAAATGATTCAAATCTATAAAGGAAGGTCATCAGGCATTTGAATGCCGCAATGATGGGAAGAAGATGTCTAATGATGCAAACAAAGGAAGGGATACATAGAATGAACCTACTACACTTAAATGTTTCAAGTGAAAAGAGATGGGGCATTATGCCAATCAATTCCCAAATCCAAGGGTTGATGATGATGGTCGATGTCAACAAACTCTTAAGGATAAAGACAAAGGAAAGTCAAATTCAATTTCTATCAGCGATGTGGAGTACGATAACGATGTTGTGAAAGGTACACATACCATCCACTCTAAAGTAGAAAATGTTTTATTTGATTCTGGATCCACCCACTCTTTTATTTCTAAAAAATTTTCAAAGAGTATCACCGTATTACCTCAACAATTAGATGTTGAGTTAGCTGTGACAACACCTAATGGCACAACAGTCGCATGAAAAGGTTATAATTCTTCCCCGATTGAATATTGTGGGAAAGTTCTTCCTCCAAATCATGTGATCCTTCCTATAGTGGAATTTGATATGATTCTTGGCATAGATTGGCTTTCTTTATATGTAGCTCATATCAATTTCCAAATAACGGAAGTCACATTTTATATTCCAGATCAATCTATGATCATCTATTGATGCAAGGATGAACATAACCTTCCAGTGGAAATTTCTTCCATCTTATGGGTCTTCATTCCACTAAATGAGGGTTATTTATCTCAAATGGATAGAGAGAAACTCACGATTAAGAATATTCCCATTGTATGGGAGTTTGACGATGTCTTTCTGGGGGAATTGTTAGGTCTTCCACCAAATCGTGAAGTTGAGTTTTCAATAGAACTCGTACCGAGTGCTTTGCCTATTTCAAAGACACCTTATAGAATGTCCCCAATTGAGTTGCAGGAATTGAAGAAGAAACTCCAAGAGAATATTGATAAGGGATTCATACACCCTAGTGCGTCACCTTGGGGAGAACCTATTCAATTTGTTAAGAAGAAAGATGGATCAATGAGACTCTGCATTGATTATCGAGAAGATAACAAGATCACTATCAAGAACAAATATCCTCTCCCATGAATTGATGACTTATTTGACCGACTACGAGGAGCTCAATACTTTTCCAAGATTGATCTTTGTTCAGGGTATCATCAATTAAGGGTCAAAAGGGAGGATATACCAATGACGGATTTCAGTACAAGGTATGGACAATATGAATTTATAGTTATTCAATTTGGTCCTACTAATGCCCCTGCTATCTTCATGGATCTGATGAATAGAGTCTTTAGATAATATCTTGATCAGTTTGTGGTAGTCTTTATAGATGATATTCTTGTCTATTCAAAGAGCAAGGAAAAACATGAAGATCACTTGAGAATTATATTGAAGACCCTGAGAAAGGAGAAGCTTTATGCCAAATTTACCAAGTGTGAATTTTGGTTTCAAATAGTTTCATTTTTGGGTAACATAATATCAAAAGAGTGTATATCTGTGGATCCAGCAAAAATAGAGGTTATCGAAAGATGGTCGAGACCAACAACAATAACTGAGATCCGAAGTTTTCTTGGTTTAGCTGGATATTATCTATGTTTTGTGAAATATTTTTCATGATTATATAATCCACTCACCAGGTTGACTCGGAATGGAGTTAAGTTTGTTTGGACGCAGGAATCTAAAGAGAATTTCATGGAGTTGAAAAGACGGTTATCCAATGAACCTGTGCTCACACTGCCTTGTAGTGGAGAAAGGTTTGTGATCTACAGTGATTCATCCAAGAAGGGATTGGGGTGTGTTCTTATGCAAAATGATATGGTGATAGCTTATACCTCACGATAGTTAAAAATCCATTAGCAAAATTACCCAACTCATGATTTGGAGTTAGCTGCGGTAATTTTTGCATTAATGATTTGGAGGCATTATCTTTATGGAGAAAGGTGTGATATTTATACTGATTATAAAAGTTTAAAGTATATTTTCACACAAAAGGAGATAAATATGCGCCAAAGGAGATGGTTGGAGCTGATTAAGGATTACGACTGCTCAATTCATTACCACCCTGGGAAAGAAAACAAGGTGGCAGATGCATTAAGTCGACAAGACCATGCTAGCTGATCCATGATGAGGATCACAAAAGATCCAATATTTATGGATTTACAAAGGATGGATCTTGGAATTATAATGGAAGGGGGGAAATCATATCTTTCTCAAATGAATGTTCAACCATCTATACATGTGAATATTAAAGGGGCACAGAAAGAAGATGTAGAGTTACAAAAGAAGGTGAGAAATATTCCTGAATTCAACTTTGATTGTGATGGGATAATAAAGTTCAGGAATCGGGTTTCTGTTCCTCCCATCCCCGAATTAAAGAAGGAGTTTCTGGATGAGGCTCATAGTTTTTCATTCTCTATTCATCCTGGAAGCACAAATATGTATAGGGACCTGAAAGAGTACTTCTGGTGGGATGTCATGAAAAGAGATGTTGCTGAATATGTCTCTCGATGCTTGGTTTTTCAGCATGTTAAAGCTGAGAGACAGAAGTCTAAGGGGATGTTACAACCATTACCCATACCCGAATGGAAATGGGAAAACATCACAATGGACTTTGTCACAGGACTTCCTAAAACATCCAAAGGAAATAATGCTATCTGGGTCATAGTTGATCGTCTTACAAAGTCTTCACACTTCATATCTATTAGAGAGGATTTCTCTCTGGATCAGCTTTCTAGGATATATGTAAAGGAAGTGGTAAGATTGCATGGAGTACCGCTTTCTATTATATCTGATCGGGATCTGAGATTCACCTCGAAGTTCTGGCGAAGTCTTCAGTATACTCTGGATACAGAGTTGAGTTTCAGCACTTCTTATCATCCTCAGAAAAACGGTCAGTCTGAGAGAACAATTCAAAATCTAGAAGATATGTTGAGAGCTTGATCTATGGATTTCAAAGGTGGTTGGGATAAACACCTACCTTTGGTGGAATTTTCTTATAATAATAGTTTTCACTCCAGTATTCAGATGGATCCTTATGAAGCTATATATGGAAAGAAATGCAAGACTCTAACTTGCTGGGATGAAGTTGGGGAAAGAAATCTATTAGGACCTGATCTTGTTGATGAGATGGCAGAAAAGGTCCGATCTATTCAACAACACATAAGATCAGCTCAGAGTCGACAGAAAAGTTATGCCGACAACCGAAGAAAAGACCTAGAGTTTTAAGTGGGTGATAAAGTGTTCTTTTGAATATCTCCCTACAAGAGGGTCATGAGATTTGGAAAGAAGGGAAATTTGAGCCCTAGATATATCGGTCCTTTCGAAATACTGGATCATGTTGGAAAGGTAGCTTACCGATTGGCGTTTCCACCAAATCTCTCTCAATTTCAAGATGTGTTCCATGTATCTCTCCTGAGAAAGTACATACCTGATCCTTCACATGTACTTAGCTCAGAAGTTGTACCGCTGGAGCAAGATCTTTCTTATGAAGAACAACCGATAGAGATTCTGGATCGTAGCGAAAAAGTCCTATGAAACAAGGCCACTCAATTGGTAAATGTTTTATGGAGGAACCACCAATTAGAAGAAGCTACATGGGAGCTTGAGGATATGATGAGGGAGAGGTGTCCTCATCTTTTTGTTAAAAAGTGACAAATTTCGAGGGCGAAATTCATTTTAAGGGGGGTAGAATGTAACACCTGAGACTTTTATGAGAAATATTTTGTTTTTATGTTATATAAATCATAAAATGAATCTTTCACTATACACAACACTATCTTGGCTTGCTTTACATGCAACCATGTCCTTCCACGATAGCTTGCGTCGTACGCAATACCGAGTTTCACTGAACAACGATATGCTATTAAAATATTATTAAAACTAGCCATTATGAATAGTAATAACCTCTTTTTGAAATTTATTTAATTTTATTTTTCAAAATGGACTTCATTTTTGGATCTGAATATAGAAATTAGCTTAGGGTGAAATTTTGGTACTTTTCGGATAACTTTCATATTCTGATGAATAGTGAAAATTACTAAATTTTAATTAAAAACAACTTTTTTAATCAAAATAATTAATAGTGATAAATTATTAATTTGAGTGGTTTTAAAGTATATTTATAGTATATTTTTACGATTTAATACAATTTTGTTCATTGGATGTAATTTCACATTTAAACCAGACATAAACAAGTGTCAATCTTTTGATAGTTATTATCTCTTAAAAACACGCTATTTGTTTTGACGACGAGAATTAATTTCTAAATTAGTTAATGTAACTGATATTTTTTGAATATGGTAAAATATACGTCATTTTTGAATTCATAATATCAAATATAGCATAGACCTAATTTGTGGTATTTTTTCTGGAAACTATCATTTTTTGATGAATAGTGAAACCACTAAGTGGTAGTTAAAAAAAACTGAATTTTTCATAAAACATAATTTTACCGCTTCTGTGAGTAGAATTTCAAAAATCCGAGAGACACGGTTAATATCAAGGACTAAAATGTGGTTCAATGAGATGAACATAATTTTTGGTGAATAGTAACTTTTTACTTTTTTACCACGGTCAAAAGTAAATAGGGTAATTAAGGGTAAAAGTGTTATTATTATTACCCTAACACATGTCCTAATTCTATTGGATATGTGTAATTCGACAAAAAACAACCTTAGGAATAAAATATGACCATTTAGGAACACTTGGATTAGATTACGACATTTATTATCAATTTATTTAAAGAAGGGTTAAAATAGTTAAAATCAATGTTTAATAACTAAATTATTTTTATTATAGGGTTATACATAAGATAAATTCGACTATAAATACTAATTATAAAGATAAAAATATTTCCAACATAATCATATTTTATTTTTAATTTTTAGACTTAAAATAATTTAATTTATTTATGATACAATGATGATGTAGTAATTATCTTATTAATGAAATATTGACATAATTGATGTTATAAATACCCAAATAAATGTAATTTGAGACTTTTTATGAATTAAAATAATTTTCTATGTAAATATGATATGTTATTATTGATTTAATTAATTTTTTTCTAACTAATAATTCTGTTATGATTTTCACAAAAATAAATTACCAAATAGTGTCAAAATTGACATGAAATAGTTTTTAAAACAAATATTACATTATTAATTATTATTATATTCCTAAAAATCTAAGGTTCAACCAAGATAATTATATAATTATAGGTGTATCATTAATGGACCACTTTGGGGTCGGTTGGATGTATATGGTATGTTTATTAACTATATAATATAAAAATACAAAGTGACATGGTAAATGTCAATCTAATTAACTAAGAGTTAAAACTAAAGGATAAGCTTAATATAATGACCTAAACTTTTCTAAATTCTATTGGATGAGAGTATTTCTACCCATACCCACCTTATCTTCGAAATATATCAATTTAGAGCTATTAATAAACGAATTTGACTTTGTAATGAAATAATAGTTTTAGTTATTCCAAAGGTGCCCCTCTACTCCCTTATAAAAGGGCACCTCCTCCCTCTTTTCCTCACACCACTTTGAGCCTTCAAGATCGGACAACCCCTGCCAAATTCTCTTTTCCACTTCCCTAGAAACATCCTAGAGGTCCTTTTCTTCTTCAAAGACCAATTTTAGTTCCCTAAGAGGAGGTCTCAAAGAGGTGCTTCAAAGAAGAGGTAATGTCTATTACCGATTCTTTCAACTTTATTTCTTCTTCCACTACTTCTTATTTATTTGTTTCATTATGAAGAAATAACATCATTATCACTCATATACTGATATGTTATTATAAGTATGAAAAAACCCTATTTCACCATCTATCCATCCTACGGAAAACGAAATCACCGCGCGTGCATACGTACGGAATACCGTCTCCACGCCGTGGTGTAATCTATCTTCCACCACCACCTTACTTGGATTGGTATAATGGTGTAAATAATGAATATATGTGATTATTGTAAAGTGATATTGATTCTGAAATAGTATACATTCACTCCAATGCAATTCCACGATCATGGGAACGATATCATCGCTCGTGCGTACGTACGGAATACCGTCTCCACGATGTGATTTGACTTGTTCTACATGATCTTAATTGCATAATGATTATATAAATGAATTCAATGAATGAATATGATATATATTACACTAATACAATTCTGGAAATGAGGTATCTATAACCTAAAAGGAAAAATAATAATTTATTCGACAAAACACGCATAAGAACAAAAACTAATACACACCCAAATAACAAGTAGTAATGAAATATTACTAATAAGAAGATAAGAATATGACCATACATGATATCATAAAAATAAGTATGATTCTGGAATAAGTCAATAACATTATTTAAATCATTATACAGGAGGTTCGGAAACTTACGAAGAAAATCGGACCTAAGGTAAGGGAAAATATCATAATCTCATTTTATCCGAGGTTGTTTATACTTTGGTGTTTACTGGGGTGTATTTTATCATCCACATCCATGTTTCCTAAATATGTAATATTGTTTCCATCCACCTAAATTTTTTTAAATCCAATTTTACCCTTAGGTTAGTTTTTAGTAAAAGATATGAAAGGAATCTTTTGTCGTTTTTCGAACGAGGTACTTTTTGACTTTTCTGACAAAAGTACGAGAATAATGTTTTTTTAACTTATACGGCATGAATGGATTTTTAAAACATTATTTCCAAGAAGCATCCTTTATAGGTTTTCAAGTTTATTTTTGATCAACTTCTTTTAGTTTAAAATTGTATGACATGTTATGAAAAGAAAATGTTTTTGAAGTAGAAAGGATATTTTCCTCAAAAATGGAGTTCAAGTGTTTTATCAAAATTATTTTCCATCTAAGATAATATAGGGTTCTATTTATATCCCTATTATTACATTGATTTTATTATGTTGTGATGGAATTATTTTTATGAATTCTGTTATCTTATATGAATTGTTTTATGATGTCATGTTGTTTAAGAATCCCATTTTTATTACATGGGTTATGCAATGATGTATGATTTATGATTTTGTGGAACACGTAAGAATGGTATCATTATGAGATGGGTGGGACCTATATCTCCCTAAAATGCATTGGGTAAATATTTAATATCTCATGAGATAGACATGGCTGTAACGGCAGGTTAAACCGGTTCAGTGAAACAGGACTGAAACGAGGAGTGAACTCGGTTCAGAAATGGACTTTATCCACTAAGATAGTCTTGGAAATGAGTCTTGACTAATAAGAAATGATTCTCTATGTTTATGTGTGTATGACACAAAGTTTTATGTTTTAAGTTATGATTATTTGGGATTATATTTCACTACAATGATTTATCCCATGTTATGAAATTATGATCTCTTTTGCAGGTTAAGATTTCCAAAAGTTATGTTCTTATGTATATGATGTGATTGATATTTCTTTTGTTTACCCATACTGAGAATTTGAGCTCACCATTTTGTATTTTTTATTTCCCCAGGTCAGGAAGAATGTTATTAAGTAGGATATGCCAAAAGGGACTCTAGATATGACGAAATAAATGGGAGGCAAAGTAGAAGCTTTATGAACTAGTTGTTTATGTTTTCCAGTTTCTAAAGACTCTATACCTATACAGTTCTTTCCTGGTTTTGTTATATATTGTAATAAGTGTGCTTCAATTCTGAAGTAATAACAATGTATGTAATGTATGGGTCGTTATACCCCGACTCCAGCGGTGGCTCTTATCTGTTGAAGGAAAAAATCTTTCTTAATTAAAAACCTGGTTTGTGGAGTGTGGGATAATGTGTGTTGTGGTTATAATTTTTTTGTGCAGAGAAAATGATATTGTTGGTCAGGAGTAGAACAGAGGAGTGGCACAATGAGATGGGCTGCGAACATCGGTAGCAAGGACAGAAAGGGAGTGAGACCGATGAAAGGATGGAATCGGTGAGTCACGACTCACCGATAAAAATAAGACACCAAAAGATAATAATAAAAATGAGTCATCGATAATTAAAATATTAAAAAGAAAATGGTGAGATGTGAAACGTGAAACCAATGATGATTTAGGATATGGAATTTAAAAGAGACCGAAACCGGTGGAAGGATCGGCACGTCGCAACATCGGTGTTTCGCGAGAGACGGATGGTGTTTTAAAGTAATCGGTGAGTCATGACTCACCGATAGTTATAAAAATCTTCGGTGTGACATAACATCGGTGCGACACTCACCAATAGTTAAAAATTACAAATAAAAATAACAAAAATTAATTTACAAAAGATAATAAAAAGAACTATACTAATTAATAAACACAAAAGAAAATTTAACTATGCTGTTTATGATTAAATAATTTACTATAACTAAAAACCAACTTAATTAAATAACAAAATAAAAATAAAAATAAATTAATTATTAAATAAGACTATAAATGCTAAGATTAATTCAATATATTTCTAAACAAATGCAGAACTCCAACAGTTAAATAACTGCAAACATTTAATTACAATAATTAGGAATAACTAGAATTATTAAACAACAAAGTGAATTAATTAGATGCTAAAATGAAACTTAACATAAAAAATATTATTTTATTAAACTTGAACTTAAACATAAACACAACTTAATTATTAACTAGATAACACTCAAATTAAGAACAAATTAAATAATAAACTACAATTATAAAAGACTTAGATTATAATTAATTAAAGAACAATTACAAGGTAGCAGAAGGTGAAAATGAGAAGAAATAGTGATTCTTAATTTCACCGAAAGATCTTATATACCTCACCGGTAGACTAAAACAATTATAAAATGAAAAAAAATCTGCATATATAAAATAATAAAATTAATGTTAAAAAATATTAATTATTTAATTATTTAATTATTTGAACTAATAAAATAAAAAACGAACTATTTAACTTAATTTATAATCCCACATTACTTACATAAATGGTTGGAAGGATGACTAAATAAATAAATTAACAAAATTTATCTATTATAATGAATCCAAATTGAATAATAAAATATTAAAATAATGTCTAAAAAAACAAAAAATGATGTTATAAGATTAATAATTATTAAAGTCAAATTATTTAAAAGGGTGATCAGATTAACATAACTATTAATCAAATAATAAGTTTAGATAAAATAATTAAGATAAAAAAAATTAACTTAAGGACTAAAAATACAAAATTAATTATAAAAACTAATTAATTAACAACATTAATTATAAAAATACAAAACTATAATTATTTATTAAAAATTGATTAAATAATTAATTAAATCATTAAAAATTAAGTAGAATGATGTGGCAAAACAATTTAAAAATAGAGCCACATCAAATTCCCCCAAACTTAAGCATTTTTTGTCTGCAAACAATCCCATGTTTTATTTTCTTTGAAAAACTGTAAATTGTATTTATGATTTAGATCAAACTGTAACATGTCCAGAACATTTAATCAGAGGTCAATACATAACAGCAGGCCTTAAGAAAATGAATTACTCATATGAATCTTTCCCTAAGTAAATACTCACTGGTAATTAATAACACAAAGACCATCCTTCAAAGAAGATGTCATGCCTCATATATGATACATCTTAATGAATCACTTAAATCCAATCTCAGGTTCTAAGTCCAAGAATGACAGGGGATAAAATTTCAATGGAATTAAGACCATAACCAAGGAACTTTGCACTTGACTCATCACCTAGTTTCCAACAATAAATAGTTTTTTTTGTGAATCACCTCAATGATAAAACCTAAATGATTTCCATATAAACCATTTGATCCATTATTCATCTGGCGTTCATCATTCCTCTCACCTTAATGAGCACATTTTTGACCCTATACACTTTATTTATTTTTCCCCAAGCCATGTATCATGTGCTAATCACTGTGAAATATGCACTTATTCAAAGTGTACAGAGGGCTTTTATTAAACAGAAACGCACCCAGCATCTAGGGTATCAGAGACTCACTGTGGGATCCCAGATTCCCAAATTACTCCAGTTACAAAAGATTTATATAGAATTCATTCACATTGGCTCATTAAAGCAATGACTTTTTAATAATTAGAAGATGAATGAGGCCCCTAGAACCAGAATCAAACTTCTTATTCCAAAGTGTTATGATCATAATTCCATTAAAAAGGGTAACCATGTCACTATCAGAAGTAGTTCCTAAACCAAATTTCCATCAAATCTGTAGAGACCCAAAGCTTAACGTACATGGACATTACACTACTTTTGTGTAATACTTAGTACATTACAAAAACACACACACAAGGATCGTGACATCATAAAACTATTCATATAAGATAAAGGAATTCATAAAAATATAATTCCATCAAAACATAATCAAATAAAATAAATAATAGGGATAGAAACAGAACCCTTTATTATCTTAGATGGAAAATAATTCTCATAAAACACTTGAACTCCATTCTTGAGGAAAATATCTTTTCTGCTTCAAAAACACTTTTCCTTTCTTAACATGTCGTACAATTCTAAACTAAAATAAGTTGATTAAAAATAAACTTGAAAACTTTTAAAGGAAGCTTCTTGGAAATAATGTATTAAAAATTTATTCATGCCGTATAAGTTAAAAAAACATTCTTCGTACTTTTGTTGGAAAAGTCAAAAAGTACCATGTAGGGTAAATAAAAGAAATATTCCTTCCATACCATGGGGTAAAAGACAAAATGGGTAAAAAGGACTTTAAAAATACATGAATACACTTTTATAAAACATGTACATGGACGATAGCAATAACCCCCATAAAATACTTACGAATAAGCAATCTCGGATAAAAATGAGATTTGCAAAATTATCCCTTACCATAGGTCCGATTTGCTTTGTAAGTGTCCGAACCTCCTGTATAATGATTTAAATAGTGTTATTGACTTATTAAAGAATCATACATATTGTTATGATATCATATAAGGTCATATTCTTAGCTTCTTATTAGTAATATTTCATTACTACTTGTTATTCGGGTGTTTATTACTTTTTGTTCTTATGCGTGTTTTGTCGAATAAATTCTTATTCTTCTCTTTAGGTTATAGATAACTCATTTCCAAAATGGTATTAGTGTAATATATATATCATATTCATTCATTAAATTCATTAATATTATCATTATGCAATGAAGATCATGTAGAACAAGTCTCATCACATCGTGGGGACGGTATTCCGTACGTACGCACGAGTGATGATATCGTTCCTATGATCGTGGAATTATATTGGAGTATATATATACTATTTAAGAATCAATATAACTTTACAATAATCATATATAGTCATTATTTACACCATTATACCCATCCAAGTAAGGTGTTGGTGGAAAATAGATTATACCACGACGTGGAGACGATATTCCGTACATACGCACGCGCGGTGATTTCGTTTTCCGTAGGATGGATAGATGGTGAAATAGGGTTGTTTCATAATTATAATAAAATATCAGTATATGAGTGATACGGATGTAATTACTTCATAATTAAACAACCTAATAAGAAGCAGTGGAAGAAGAAATAAAGGTGAAAGAATCGGTAACAGACATTACCTCTTCTTTGAAGCGCCTCTTTGATACCTCCTCTTAGGGAACTAAAATTGGTCATTGAAGAAGACCAGGACCTCTAGGATGTTTATAGGGATGTGGATAAGATAATTGGGCAGGTTTTGGCCGAGCATGAAGGCTCAAAGTGGTGTGTGGAAGAGAGGGAGGAGGTGACCTTTTATAAGGGAGGAGAGGGCCACCTTTGGAATTCTTAAAAATATTAATTTATAATAAATCTAACCCCACTTAAAAACCTCCAAAAATGAATAATATTCGAAGATTAGATGATCTATGGTTGTAATATCATCAACCAATCAAATTTAGACATGTTTGGATCCTATTTTAAGCCTTATCATTTTTATTTATCCTTATTTAATCTATTTAAGTTTATTTGTGGTATTAAAATTATAAATTTTAAATTATAACAAATAATTACTTATTTGTTGTAAATTTCCCATTATTGTTAACTTTATGACATTATAGACCATATAAATTTAAATTTATAAATTTTAAATATTTTTGTGATTTTTTAAAATTTTTATAATATGTTATTTTTATAAAATAACAATAGTGTCAATTTTGACACTATTCATTTATTTGAATTTAAATAAAATATATACAGAAGATATGTTCTAACTAAAAGATTTAATAGATTTATAAAAGGTCATATGTATCTATAAAATTAGTTTATCACATTAAATAGTTCATATAATATTTATTTTATTATTTTTAAAACCATTTATTTGGTTTATCTCTTAATAAAATAATTACTACAACATTTTTGTATAATTATTTAATATACTGATTTGTTGCATAAAAATTAAAAATAAAATCCTATGATTAAGATAAATCTATAGCATTTCACAATAATACTTTTACTCGAATTTATCTTCTTAAAATCACAATATTTAAATTGTTATATTTATTAAATTATGAAGGTGACAACTTTGGCATCATTTAAAATAAAATAATATAAGTGTCATAATCCCTTTTATAAGGCTCCAAACGGTTATATATTAGGTCATTGTATTATTAAGGTGTATACATACACTACCAATAAGTTTTGGTCAGGTTTTTGGACCTTTTAATGGGTATTATTATTTCAATAAAAACTATATTACTCATTTCCCACTTAATAAATAATTTCTATATCATTAATGTATCACCATTAATGACAATTGTTTAATCCCTAAAAATTCTAAATAAATTATCATTATGTAGATAATTTTATTATATTTCTGTAGAATATTCATTTTCTAAGTTTTATGATGTTTATCACTAAATTAAAATTATTATACTTATAAGATTTAAGAGAGTGACATGTTGTCACTTTCTTTGGTTTTAATAATAATTAAATTATTTTCATGGTCAAAAGTCCTTAAAATGAATCTAATCTGACCCTTAGGTTATATGGGTCTACTTTTATCCATAAAATAGAATTTTGGAATGTGTTAGGGTAATTTTATAATATAATTACCCGATTAACCTTTAACTATGGTAAATAAAATTTACCGTAGTTACTATTCATAATTCCCAAAAATAAAAAGTAGCTTATTAACATAATTTGGACCCACTGATTCCAAATATGGAATCCATTTTTCCAATTTCAATACAAAAAAGTTGCATAAATTAAATCAAAATTAATCCCGTTGTCGAAAGAAAATGGGTTTTTCTTTAAAACATTGCAAAATATTGAATTGATTTAACCTATGAATTTAATGTAAAATCAATGCTAATGACATAAATTATATTAAATTGTAAAAACATATTCTATTTATTCTTTAAAACCATTAAATATTATAATTTAACCATATAAATAATTGCAATGAAAAAAGTTGTTTTTAATTAAAATTTAGTAATTTTCACTATTCATCAGAATATGAAAGTTATCCGAAAAGTACCAAAATTTCACCCAAAGATAATTTCGATATTCCGAATCAAAAAATGAAGTCCATTTTGAAAGATAAAATTTATAAAATTTCAAAAAGTGGGTATTAATATTATAATAATATCTCATTTAGTGAAACTCGGTATTGCGTACTACACACGCTATCGTGGAAGGTCACAATTGCGTGTAATGAAAGGAAAGTAAAGGATGTGTGTTGTGAATGCTCCTATTGGTGTAGCGTACAACACAAGACATGAAATTAAAAAGAATATTTTTCATAAAATCTCGGGGTGTTACATTCTACCCCCCTTAAAATTAATTTCGCCCTCGAAATTCGTCCGGGTTATAAATGGTTTACTACATGAAAGTTTGTTTAATAGAAACCCACATCTAAAAAAGGAATACCAAAACCAATATTTAAAAAAAAGTATGAAACATAACGGTTACCCTTATAAACTAATCACTGGGTTTCCACATAGGTGAAAATATGGATATGGAAGAGAAATCTAACCGTCATGTTCTGATGGATAGTGGTAGAGAACATGGCTATGAAAAAACCAAAAATCACAAAGCCATAAATTTGTGATGATCTGGGGTACCATATGATTTATCGGATATAAGGGTAGTAGGACAACATTTTTGGTTTTCAAGATCATTTCCCTAATGTTGAAGAATTTGAATTAGAACAAATACTTACTTTATTTTGGTAAAATCTCACTATTTTTCGTGCCTTGAACAATTTCCACTTCATCTCTTAATGAAATGAAGTTGAATTTGTTATTCATGAAGTGTTAGCAGATCATGTGATAGAATGACAGGTCATTCCATCTATCTCAAACAAAATGTTAGAAAAGTTATCAAAAAATACATAAGTCCATCTATAGTAAGATTAATGATATATGGTTCCTAAAATGGACTTATACATCATATATAATAATGCTTAATATAATAAAACTAGTTTCTACTAAACAGGGACTTCCTGTAGGCCAGTGGTAGGTGGTAAAGGCCAGTCGCACTTCAGTTGTGGGTTCGATTCCAACGGCCTTGTCCGACGCGATGAGTTGTCGCCCGTCCTGCAGGTTGTCCTTTTTCTAAAACTACATTACTATAACATCACATAAATAATATCAAAAGTTCTATCCTTAAACAATACTAACTTATGTCCAACATAATCCATTCCAATCTTTAGGCTTATCTAAAATACTTCGGTCCAAGCTCATAATATAATGAAAATTATTACTTGAAATGTCATCAACCAAGCATGTGAATACCATCATTTATCCCCCATATATCTTGTTGGTCACATTCCAATCATGTGAATACCTTAATCATGTATTCTCTTGAAAAATGAATACCCATTAAACCTTAGTGAAAAAATGAATGCTATCAAAAGTTAACTCTTTCCACATACCAAAATCCAAAAATTCTATATACTATATCTATTACATAACCTTCTCATTATATCAGTCATGAGTTCATGAATACCATAAAACATTTAATTTTCTCCTTATCCCTTCATTATGAACATATCATCTACTTTCCAAAAATATCTGAATAACCTTTTATGGTTACTGGTACCATTAATCATACACTTTCAAAACTCAAGGAAAGACAAAAGTGTAACAATCCTTAGATGACTCTTTATTCCATAGTACCATGAGATTACTTATACAACATTACACATGATAAACATGTAATCATTCCACTACATTCTTAAACCACTGACCGAGCTTCAACAATTCTTTCATCTCACATATCATTTGTAGTCTCTTCATCATCATCAACATAAATACTACCCATACGACCATAATGATTCTCTTCATGAGACTATCCCTTAGGTAATTGGTTTTCATAATGCCCGTACATTCCACATTTAAAACATTTAACAATTGTTGATGTCGTAGCAATACCATTATCCTCATCCATGGTGTTAACTGAACCCTTTACTTTGCACTTACTGGCTTTATGTACTTCTTTTCCACACCCAAATCATCTTCCAGTTCCTTTTAAACATTCTCCTTGATGCCTCTTCCCACATGATTTACAGAGTGGAAATTGAACTTTCTTTCCTCTATGATCATCATGAAACTCCATCTTTCTCTTATTAGCCGAGTCAAGAAACATACCAAATTTTACTTTATTGATCATATTATGAGATTGCTGATTCGGCATAATAATGAAGTTTGGACTTCGAAATCCCATTTCATTTGGTTTCTCATGAAGAATATCATTCCATTTTCCATCATATCCTCCATTATTGTGAATCATCTTGTTTCCATCCATTTTCTAAAACCCAAATAGAATTGTGTTAGAGGAAAAAATCATAATAAAGGGGGAGTAACTTCAATATCTAACATATTAGGTTAAATTCTAAGATCGTTACCATAGTTCTAGGACTATATCCTATACGTATACTTATCCTTAGGGACATCCCTAGACATACATTAGAAATATATCTAGGGATTTCACTAACGTTTTCGCACCCTAGTTTCCAAAGGTTGACTAAACCTTTCCTCTGATACCAACTGTAGAGACCTGAAGCTTAACGTACATGTACATTATCTTACTTTTGCGGAATACTTAGTACATAACAAAAACACACACAAAAGGATCGTAATAGTTTAGTGTCTTTGGAAACTCGGAATATAATCTTCCAATCGTGGTGAAAGGTCATCAACATCTCCCATAAAGATATTAATTTTTTACCTAAAACCTTTATTTATATCCTGGGGAAAAGAAAACATAAAATGGTGAGCTCAAATGATCAATAAGGGCAAAAAAAAGAAATATCAATCACATCATATTCATAAGAACATAACATTTTGGAAATCATAACCTACAAAAGAGAGCATAATTTCATAACATGGGATAAATCATAGTAGTGAAATGAAATCCCAATAATCATAACTTACAACATGAAACTTTTTGGAATACACACATAATCATAGAGAATCATTTCTTATTAGTCAATACTCATTTCCAAGACTATCTTAGTGGACAAAGTCCCTTTCTGAATCGAGTTCACTCCTCATTACAGTCCTGTTTCACTGAACTGGTATAACCGACCGTTCCAGCCATGTCTATCTCATGAGATATAAAATCTTTACCCAATGCATTGAAGGGAGATATAGGTCCCAACCATCTCATAATGATACCATTCTTATGTGTGCCACAAAATCATAAATCATACATCATTGCATAACCCATTTATAAAAATGGGAATCTTAAACATCATGACATCATAAAACAATTCATATAAGATAAAGGAATTAATAAAAATATAATTCCATCACAACATAATAAAATCAATGTAATAATAGGGATACAAACATAACCCTTTATTATCTTAGATGGAAAATAATTTTGATAAAACACTTGAACTCCATTCTTGAGGAAAATATCCTTTCGGCTTCAAAAACACTTTTCCTTTATTAACATGTCGTACAATTATAAACAAAAATAAGTTGATTAAAAATAAACTTGAAAAATTGTAAACGAATCTTCTTGTAAATAATGTTTTAAAAATCCATTAATGTCGTATAAGTTAAAAAAAACATTCTTCGTACTTTTGTCGGAAAAGTCAAAAAGTACCTTGTAGGGTAAATAAAAGAAAGATTCCTTCCATACCATGGGGTAAAAGTAAAAAGGGGTAAAAGGGACTTTAAAAATACATGAATACACTTTTATAAAACATGGACATGGACGATAGAAATAACCCCCAGTAAATACTTACGAATAAGAAATCTCGGATAAAAATGAAATTTGCAAAATTATCCCTTACCTTAGGTCCGATTTGCTTCGTAAGTGTCCGAACCTCCTGTATAATGATTTAAATAGTGTTATTGACTTATTCCAGAATCATAAATATTGTTATGATATCATATATATTCATATTCTTAGATTATTATTAGTAATATTTCATTACTACTTGTTATTCGGGTGTTTATTTCTTTTTGTTCTTATGCGTGTTTTGTCGAATAAATTCTTATTCTTCTCTTTAGGTTATAGATACCTCATTTACAGAATGGTATTAGTGCAATATATATCATATTCATTTATTCAATTCATTTATAGAATCATTATGCAATGAAGATCATGTAGAACGAGTCGCATCACATCATGGAGACGGTATTCCGTACGTACGCACGAGTGATGATATCATTCCTATGATCGTGGAATTGTATTGGAGAATATATATAATATTTAAGAATCAATATCACATTACAATAATCATATATAGTCATTATTTACACCATTATACCCATCCAAGTAAGGTGGTGGTGGAAAATCGATTACACCATGGCGTGGAGATGATATTTCGTACGTACGCACGCGCGATGATTTCGTTTTCTATAGGATGGATAGATGGTGAAATAGGGTTGTTTTATACTTATAATAACATATTAGTATATTAGTGATACTGATGTTATTACTTCATAATGAAACAAACTATGAAGAAGAAGTGGAAGAAGAAATAAAGGTGAAAGAATCGGTAACAGACATTACCTCTTCTTTGAAGCGCCTCATTGATACCTCCTCTTAGGGCACTAAAATTGGTCTTTGAAGAAGACCAGGACCTCTAGGATGTTTCTAGGAAAGTGGAGAAGATAATTGGGTAGGGGTTGGACGATCTTGAAGGCTCAAAGTGGTGTGTGGAAGAGAGGGAGGAGGTTCCCTTTTATAAGGGAGGAGAGGGGCACCTTTGGAATTCTAAAAAATATTAATTTATAATAAATCTAACCCCACATAAAACCTCCAAAAATAAATCATATTTGAATATTAGATGATATTTGGTTGTAATCTCATCAACCAATCAAATTTAGACATGTTTGGATCCTATTTTAAACCTTATCATTTTGATTTATCCTTATTTAATCTATTTAAGTTTATTTGTGGTAATAAAATTATAAATTTTAAATTATAACAAATAATTACTTATTTGTTGTGAATTTTCCATGATTGTTTACTTTATAAAATTATATACCATATAAATTTAAATTTATAATTTTTAAATATTTTTTTGATTTTTAAACAATTTTATAATATGTTATTTTTATAAAATAACAATAGTGTCAATTTTGACACTATTCATTTATTTGAATTTAAATAAAATATATACAGAAGATATGTTCTAACTAAAAGCTTTAATAGATTTATAAAAGGTCATATGTTTCTATAAAACTAGTGGATCACATTAAATAGTTCATATAATATTTATAATATTATTTTTAAAACTATTTATTTGGTTTATCTCTTAATAAAATAATTAATACAACATTTTTGTATAATTATTTAATATACTTATTTTTTGTATAAAAATTAAAAATAAAATCCTATGATGAAGATAAATCTATCACTTTTTACAAAAATACTTTTACTCGAATTTATCAACTTAAAATCACAATATTTAAATTTTTATATTTATTAAATTATTAAGGTGACAACTTTGGGATCATTTAAAATAAAATAATATAAGTGTTATAATCCCTTTTATAAGGCTCCAAACGGTTATATATTAGGTAATTGGATTATTAAGGTGTATATATACACTACCAATAAGTTTTGGTCAGGATTGTGGTCCTTTTAATGGGTATTATTATTTCAATAAAAACTATATTACTCATTTCCCACTTAATAAATAATTTTTATATCATTAATGTATCACCATTAATGACAATTGTTTAATCCCTAAAAATTCTAAATAAATTATCATGATGTAGATAATTTTATTATATTTTTGGAGACTATTCATGTACGAGGTTTTATGATGTTTATCACTAAATTAAAATTATTATACTTATAAGATTTAAGAGAGTGACATGTTGTCACTTTCTTTGGTTTTAATAATAATTAAATTATTTTCATTGTCAAAAGCCCATAAAATGAATCTAATCTGACCCTTCGGTTATATGGGTCTAATTTTATCCATCCAATAGAATTTTGGCATGTTTTAG
This sequence comes from Viscum album, assembly GCA_963277665.1. NCBI lineage: Eukaryota > Viridiplantae > Streptophyta > Magnoliopsida > Santalales > Viscaceae > Viscum > Viscum album. The sequence continues at coordinate 1,624,005,246 of OY728146.1, read as the reverse complement.
GGTAATTTTATAATATAATTACCCGATTTAACTTTAACTATGGTAAATAAAATTTACCGTAGTTACTATTCATAATTCCCAAAAATAAAAAGTAGCTTATTAACATAATTTGGACCCACTGATTCCAAATATGGAATCCATTTTTCAAATTTCAATACACAAAAGTTTCAGGAATTAAATCAAAAATTAATCCCGTTGTCGAAAGAAAACGGGGTTTTCTTTAAAACATTGCAAAATATTGAATTGATTTAACCTACGAATTTAATGTAAAATCAATGCTAATGACATACATTATATTAAATTGTAAAAATATATTCTATTTATACTTTAAAACCATTAAATATTATAATTTCACCATATAAATTATTGCAATGAAAAAAGTTGTTTTTAATTAAAATTTAGTAATTTTCACTATTCATCTGAATATTAAAGTTATCGGAAAAGTACCAAAATTTCACCCTAAGCTAATTTCGATATTCCGAATCCAAAAATGATGTCCGTTTTGAAAGATAAAATTTATAAAATTTAAAAAAGTGGGTATTAATATTATAATAATATCTCATTTAGTGAAACTCGGTATTGCGTACTACAAATGCTATCATGGATGGTCGCAATTGCGTGTAATGAAAGGCAAGTCAAGGATGCGTGTTGTGAAAGATACTTTTGGTGTAGCGTACAACACAAGATATGAAATTAAAAAAATATTTTTCATAAAATCTCGGGGTGTTACAAAATCACTAAGTAAGATCATTCAGTAATCATCCAACCTCATAAATTTCAGATTCAATGCATTACTTAACTACCAGCAAGGTACTTGTCCTAAGGCAAGACCCAATTGATTAATGTGTAAATCCTAAAACTATGTAAGAATTTTGAAAATGTTTATCCATTTCTTCACAAGAATTTTGAATTTGAAGTATGAATTGAAGGGATTACAATAAAGCACATTTTAGCACAGCCATGAATTGACCCCCTAATTCCTCTACACCTAAAACCCAACTTTTGTCCCAAAGTTGACTTCTAAAGTGGAGATGAAAAATTGAACAAATAAGGTGAAAAATATATTTTAAATTAAGTAGATATATGACATGTATAATGGGTCTCAATGAAATTCAAAAATATTATTTTCCACAATAAATAAATAATCAGCAGGTTCATTAGCAAGTGCATGCCTTAAATTGATATCTTGTGACAATGATTTTCCATTAAAGATCAAAAAAACATGCAACTAATGTGTGGAGAGTGGAAAGGGTGTAGCATGTTTTACAATGTATGATTGAATTAGATATTCAATAATGCAGACAAAATTCTTGCTAAACACCCCAACATTAACCAGATTTAAAAGAAAAGCAGCATGTACCCCCCCACACTTAGTGTCAAGCAGTGGAAAATATTTTAGTAATAATGCAATTCAATTTTTCAGCAAAGAGGCACATGAAAACTTTTAAAATTTTAGTAGAAAGACATGCAAAATAATTTTATATAGTAAAAATGTAGCATAATTTTTAGTGAAAAACAGGAGCAGAATTTTTTCTAAGGCATTAAGGAGTAGAAAAATGAAATGCAGCAATTATGAATTGAATACTTCCCTGAATATATGATGGATTTACACCTCCATCATGGGAATTCCACTCCTTTATTGACACAAGCAGCAGCATTCTGAAAAACGGATAATGTAATTCAGAGACAAATAACCAGCATAGGTAGTGCATACAAGAGGCAACACATCATGACTTTATTCAAAGTAAAAAAAGAACAAAAATAAAAATAAACACAAAAGAAAGGACATGGGTCGACTCCCATGAAGAACTGAATTTAAAGTATTCAGTTAGACTTTATCTAATCACAATTTTTATTATTTATTAATAAAAAAAACCATGGGTTTCCTCCCATGCAACGCTAGGTTTAACGTCTCCAGCCAGACTTCATTCAAGAACAGTTTTCATGCAAAGTGAAAGCAGCCAAGCCCTTTAGATATCCCTCAAAATACAGTTTCAGTCCTTTCCCATTGACTAACATGGGTTTATATTCTTCACCTACAATCTCTAAAGCACCATTCCTCAGCACTCTCACAACAGTAAAAGGTCCAGACCATTTAGACTTTAGCTTTCTAGGAAAGAGTTTGAGTCTAGAATTAAATATAAGGACCTTCTGTCCAGGTTTGAATTCCTTGATTTGAATGATAGAATCGTGAAAGATCTTAGTCCTCTATTTATAAATCCTTGAATTATCATAAGTCTGTCACATAATCTCATCATGTTCACCCAGCTCAAGTAATCTTCTCTCACCAACACTCTTAAAGTCAATGTTTAGAGCCTTAACTGCCCAATACGTCTTATGTTGCAACTCCGCAGGTAAATGAAAACATTTCCCAAACAACATAATGTAAGTAGACATACCTATTGGGGTCTTGAAAGTAGTTTTTACGCCTATAAAGCTTCATCCAGTTTAAGATACTTGTCATTCCTAGAATTTGACACAGTTTTATCAAGAATTTTTTTAAGTTCCCTGTTTTAAATTTCCACCTGTCCACTGAACTGTGGATGTTAAAGAGTAACAGTTTTGTGAACACAACCATATTTATCCATCAAAGATTTAAATATATAGTTCTTAAAATGTGTCCCATTATCAGTGATAAAATCACTTGGGACTCTAAATCTGGTAAAAATATTCTTTTTAACAAATTTTATTACACCGTTTGCTTGATTGTTGGGCAGTGCCATTGCCTCAACCCATTTTGACACATAGTCTACAACCAATAGAATGTAATCATTCCCATGAGATGATGAAAATGGACCCATGAAATCTAAACCCCAATCATCAAAGATCTCTACTTCCAGAATACCCTTTTGAGGTAACTCCTACTTTCTACCAACATTACCCAGCCTCTGACACCTATCACAGCCAACCACAAAACTCCTAGAATACTTAAAGAGGGTAGGCCAATTAAAACCAGATTGTAAGACCTTTTGAGATGTTCTCTCACCCCCATGGTGACCTCCCCAAGGTGAAGAATGACAACCTTCAAGAATAGGAAGCATCTCTTCCTCAGGTATACATCTACTAAGAATACCATTAGAACACTTTCTAAACAGTAAGGGATCATCCCACAGATAATATTTATATTTAGCAATGAATTTCTTTATTTGGTTGTTAGATAGATTTTTGTGAATGACACCTACTGCCAGAAAGTTGGAAAAATCTGTAAACCAAGAAGATTGCCTGACTGAGACAGTGAGAAGCTTTTCATCAGGAAAGGAAGAGTTAATCTACCCATGGTTTTCAGATCGAGATTGGGTAACAGGAAGCCTAGACAGGTGACTGGAAACTAAATGTTCAGCTCCCTGCTTATCCCTAATTTCTAAATCAAACTCTTGTAACAAAATAATCCATATAATTATCCTGGGATTAGTTTCTTTCTTTGACAGAAAGTATTTTAAGGAAGAATGATTAGTGAAAATGATGACTTTTGAACCTAACAAATACTGTCTAAACTTCTCAAGAGAAAACACAATAGCTAACAATTCTTTTTCAGTGGTGGTATAATTCTTTTTGGAATCATCTAGGAGTCTACTAGCATAGTACACCACATGAAAATTCTTATCTCTCCTCTGTCCAAGGACAGTACCTACAGCCTTGTCACTAGCATCACACATAATCTCAAAAGGTAATTTCCAATTAGGTGTAGTACTGATAGGTGATGTAGTGAGTTTCTTTTTAACTAGATTAAATTATTTCAAATAGTTCTCACCAAATTTGAAAGGTGCATCCTTGACTAGCAAAGAACACATGGGATTAGTTATTTTAGAATTTTTTTTAATGAATCTCCAGTAGTAACCGACATGACCTAGAAAACTTCTAACAACTTTAACATTAACAGGAGGTGGTAGTTTTTTAATAACTTCTATCGTAGTAGTATCAACTTCTAGACCTCTTTTGGATACCTTATGACCAAGAACAATGCCTTCTGTAACCATGAACTGATATTTCTACCAATTAAGAAATAGGTTGGTTTCAATTCATTTTTCCATGAATAATTCAAGATTATCAAGACAAGTATAAAAAGTACTACCCACAATGGAAAATTCGTCCAGAAAAACCTCAATGATTCTCCAAATCATATCACAAAAGATATCCATCATACACCATTGAAATGTGGCATGAGATCCACACAACTCAAAGGGCATCCGCCTGTAGAAAAATGTTCCAAAGGGGAATGTGAATGTGGTCTTTTCCTAACCCTATAGAGAAACATGTATTTGGTTGTAACTAGAATACCCATCCAGAAAACAAAAAAAATCATTTCCAGCAAGCCTATGAAGAATTTGATTCAGGAAGGGCATTGGAAAATGGTCATTCCTAGTTACTACATTAAGATTCTTATAATCAACACATACTCTCCATTTTGTGGCTTTCCTAACTTGAAATTATTCATTATTTTCATTTCTAACTACAGCGAAACATCCCTTCTTGGGGAAAACCTGGACAGGGCTGACCCAACCACTATCAGAAATGGGATAAATTATTCTAGTGTCTAACAGTTAATCACTTCTTCTCTCATGACTTCTTTCATGTTTCGATTTAATCTTCTTTGACACTCTACCCTAGGCTTATGGTCAGGCTCCATAAGAATTTTGTGCATACAGAATGAGTGACTAATACCCTTGATATCAGCTATTGTTCAGCCTATGGAAGATTTAAATTTCTGTAACATATTCAAAAATCTCTGTTCTTGATTTGCATTAAGTTCAATAGAAATTGTTCCAGGAAATGTGGAGTTCTCACCCAGAAATGAATATTTAAAATGGGCAGGGATGGGCTTCAGATCAAGAGTGGGTGGTTCTAAACTATAAGGGAGACTATTAGGCCCGGGAGGTCCAAGATCTTCAACATATTTCTTCTATGGATTATTGAAAGATGAAAGATTTTCAATTACATGCTCAGAATTAGAAGTAACAGTGTCACTGTCCATGTTGGGCAGTATGCTGTCCAGACATTCCCTATTAGATTTCAACATCTCAATGAAAGAATAATCTTCAATTTGTCTCAAAAGTTCTTCCTCATCAATATAAAAGTTCTAAGAAGTGTTGGTACTAACAGAATCCCCCTCAAATTCACTCAGAAAGGTCCTAAGTTCTGAAATAGAATACTCTCCTACAGTAGAAACTGGAAAGTTTTGCAGATTTGGAAGATTTTCATGATTGGTTGTTACAACAGAATTTTCAACTAATAGATTAACTTCAATAGGCTTTTCAACTTCAAAAATGTTTTCTTCAATAGATGATTGATTTTCAGATTTTCCAATGTGTTCAAGTTGATTTTTATATGAACATTCAGTATCAAGAAACTCAATTTTTGAATAGTTTTCAGAATAAGTTATTCCTTTAATATGTTTAAAAACATTGAAATCTTCTTCTTGTTCCCAAATTTTGAATATCAGTTGACCCTTTGAAGCATCTATAGCAGCACCTCCTGTGTCCAAGAAGGGCCTACCCAAGATGATGTGCACCTCTTGATCACATTCCATATCCAAGACAAGAAAGTATGCAGGAAGAAACAACTTCCCAACCCCAACTAGAAAATCATCTACTATACCCACATGATGAGTGAAAGACCTATCAGCTAACTGGAGAATGACCGTGGTGGGTTGAAGATCACCCAACCTCAACTGTCAAAATAGTGAGTATGGGAGAAGATTAATAGTAACACCTAAATCGCACAGATAGTTTAGTTGACCAGAGTTTCTTAGAGTGCAATGGATGAAGAAGATTCCTGGGTCTTTCAGTTTTGGTGGGATTTTCTTTTTAAGCACAACCCTTTACTCTTTATTGAGGCTGTAGGTAGAAAATTCTTCAAGGGTATTTTTGATTGAAACAATTTTCTTTAAAGATTTAAAATAAGATAGTATTTTAATTAAGGCTTGTATGAAAGGGATTTTCACATGTAGCTTAGAAAGAAGACCAAGGAATTGAAGAAGTTCAGCCTTGGTATTGCATTGAGGTTTCAGTTTCTTTGGGAAAGGGATGGGTGGGAAAAAAATTTCAATACAGTAGGTATGTCCCTCACCTCTTCCAAAACATTTTCTATTCCATTATTATTTTGATTTTTAGAAGAAGTTTCAGCTTGAGTTTCAGGCGACAAGTTCAGATTCTCATCATTTTCAACCTTTTCCTGTGAAATTTTAGCTTGTGTGAAAAGAAGAGTTTTATTTCCAGATTGAAGAAGATTTTGTTTTTTGGTATTTTCATGTACTTTTTCAGCAACAGTTTTTGTATTCAGCCAACTTCTGGAGACAAAAGCAATGAAATTTTCCCTAGGGTTAAGCTCAGTGGTACTTGGAAGTCTACCTTTATCCCTAGAAGTCAAATCTCTAGCTAATTAGCCTAGTTGTGTTTCCATGTTCTGCATTCTAACATCATTTTTTATTTTATCTAACTCATATTGATTTTGATGTTTATTGAATTGATCCATGTAATTTTCCTCTTGTGAATTAATTTTATTCAAGATTTGATCCAGTTTTGAAAACATTTTATTATCATTATTTCCTTGAGTGTTTAAAGACTCTACCCTTTATTGATTTTGAAAGTTTAATCTTGGTTGGTTCTGATAATTAGGGGCAGTTTGTTGCTTAATAATTCCTTGATCCTTCCATGATAGATTTGGATGGTTCCTGTAGCCTTGGTTATAATTGTTTGAAAATGGATCTTCTTTTTGAGGAATCCTAGGACCATAATTAACAAAGTTTACGTTTTCAGGTTGGTGGGCTGTTAAATCTACATTACGACAAAAAATTTTAGAGTGCCCAAATATACCACATTGAGTACATTGTTTCCTTAGTGACTAGTACTAATTTTTATGTTCAATTTGATTTACTGTTTTTTTTTGAATTCTGGTTCATTAATGTTTGAAGTTGGTTGGTGATTTCAGCTAGTTGAGCTTGAGTCTCATTTATTGAACCAGTGTTAGCACTCTTATTCACTCTCATTCTTCTTGAATTTTTATGTTTGGAATTATGGGCCAGATTATTAAAAATTTGTCTCAACTCATCATCTATTTTATCATTGTAACTACCCCCTACAGCTTGATCCACTATGTTCTTATCAGAGGAGGAAAACCATTCATAAAAAGTGTCCATAAGGAGATGAGATGGAAGTTGATGATGAACACACTTCCTAAGAAGATCCCTGAATCTATCCCAAGCTTCATAAAAATATTCTTTATCCTCTTGGTAAAAACTAGTGATCTTAGTTCTGAGTTCACATTTTAATCTTTGGGGATAAAATTTCATAATGAATGAGTTGTAAACTTGTTCCCAATTCTCAAAAAAAAAATCATCCAAACTTAAAAACCAATTTATTGCATTAACTTTAAGGCAGAATGGAAAAATATAATCCTTAGGTAATTTTCAGTGATTCCAAATAAAGGAAGTTGCTGCACAGTGTGGTAGAAATCTCTAATGAAGGCTCAAGAGTCTTCATTAGAGAGACCAAAGAATGCAGGTAGCAGTGAAATGTGTGACTATTTCAATTCATAGTTTCTGGCCCTAGGAATTAATCTGATAGATGATGGTTTTCTTGAAACTTTTGGGAGTTGGAACTCCCTCATGCTAGTCCTTTCATGTTCTAATATTTCTGGATGGTTTTGGTAGTCTTGAGGTGCAGGAACTCTATTATCTATGTTCTCCATTTCAATTTTGTTTTTCTTTCTTAGAACAGTTAAATGTTTATCTAATTCAGGGTTTACGGGCTTTAATCTAGAACCAGAATTCCTTGTGATAATAAAAACAACAGTAGACAATCACTACTTAACAGAAACAATTAAGCAGAAAGTAACAGTTTTTTTTACAAATTTCAAAATTTTCAATATTTTTAAAGATTTTTATATATGTGTTTTTTAAAAAACAATTAGTAATGGCTCGTGACTTCCCTGGAAATGGTGCCCAAAACATGACCTGGACTATCGTTGAAGCTGGTCAATGTTTAATATTTATATTCCTACTAACTACAGTATATGTGGCAAGCAGGGTCGAACCCACAAGGAAGGTGAATTGGCCACTACTCAACTAAAAACATTGAAAACTCTACTATTGTTCGCAACAGAGTGGTTTTTCTTAATATTTTTTTATCTTTTAATTTTTTTATGTTTTTATAAACTATAAAGTAAAACCACACATCTCTTTTAAAATTGTTATATCCTATACTAAAATAGAGAACAACTGAAAATACGATGCAACAAAGAAAATAAAATGCTGATAAAAGGAAAACAGAAAAGAATTCTCGGGGATTACTATAGTCTACTGGTTTAAATTTCTTTTCCTATTCAAGTAAAAATACTGCATTGTACCACTGCATAAAAGAATCTTACTTCCCTCTCCAAGAGTTAAGTCGCGAAAATTGTACAACTTGGAGTTCGCCACTCGAAGAAGTACAGCTCCATCAAGATGATTTATACGAGGACAACAATACAAACTCACCATAACTACTGATGTTTTTCATTATGAATTGATTGTTTAGAAGATGATTACATAATCAAACTCGCCGAATGATTACAGAGTATTGAAAATTCAATGTTGTGGTTGAGGAAGAAAAGTGTAATTAGAATCAATCTCACCGATCAATTCTAATCACAGAATAAATGTTTAATGAAAAGGATGAATACGATCACCAGAAGAACAGGAACTCTCCCTTAACTAAAAATTTAGCTAGAAATCACTCTTTAATATGTATATCAAGATCATACAATTTCAAAGAAGAATAATTGATAGGAAACAGAGGAAGAAAACTCCCTCTGATTGCATGAACCATTGCTTCTGGACCTCAGATCTCCAAAGGATGGTTCTCCGAAGGTTGCTCCAGAATTCGCCTCCAAGGTTTCTACTCTGCTCTAAGTCTCTTGTGAAAGTGAATTAATGCTCTCTAAAAATATGCTGCTTTCCCTTCTTAAGTATTATCTTTCATCTGCTTCACATCACTGTAATATATTCCACCGACGTCAAAAGTTTCACCCACACACTTCGAAATATGTGTTTTTTCGCAACCGGCACGTCGCACTATCTTTTCTCATGTAACTAACTTTGGGCACGTTAGTTGTATGTATATGGACGCATTTAAGTCCCTTGAATGAACTTGTAATGTTAGAAAAGTAAAATAAATAAAACAAACATAAAGAATGAAAAATGGTTAATTTTAAAGTTAAGTGTTATTTTAACTCGTTAATAGTTAACTAAAGTAAATTGATAATTTATTTTCTTTTATATTATTTATATAATTATCCACTAAATATTAATATAGTAAGACATAATTTAAATAAAAATTTATTATCTTAATTAGGTTAATAAATATAAATACTAAGTTATTAATTTTAACCCTTTAAACAAAGTTATTAAATATTAAGAACATAAATAAATAAATAAATAAGATAATATTTTATATTGTATTAAAATTTTAATTATTACTATTAAATAAATTAAATTGTATGGTTAATTAATTAATTAGTTAATTTAAATTTAGTAATTAAAATTATTACTTAAGTTTTAAGTATTTTTAAATTAATAAGTATGTTTTATTTATAATTATTATTAATTAACAAATTTAGACTATTAATAGTAAATTAATTTACTATTTACATTTATTATTAATTTATTTTTATAATTTAATTTATAATTTATTAATATTTTAAATTTAAAAGTTTTATAAATTAGTAAATATTTATTTGACTTTTTAAAGTTAGATTTAACTTTCACTTACTTTACTTTTGTTTTACTTTAGATCTATTATTACATTAATTTTTTAATTCTTCTTTTTAACATTGCTTTTATTATTATTTATATTATTTATTTTTTTATTTTTTATTTTTTTATTTTTTTTATTTTTTTAAAATCTCACTTCTTCTTCTTCTTCGGCGCTGCTACCAGGTAAGCGGCAGCTTCTTCAGCGCGACAGTCCTCGACTCCTCCTCTTTTGCGCAGTAGTCTGGCGGACCTCCTCCATAGCTCCAGCGCAGCAGCTCTCCTTCTCCTCAAGACGTCGCGGCAACTTGGAATGTATCCTCCTGTTTCCTCTTCACCATCAATAGCAGCAACCTACAGCAAAGCGCGGCGGGTCTCGGATAAGGCTCTTCCTTCCAAAGCAGCAACATCCCTCCTCTTCAGACAGCAGCTTCTGCCACAACGGCTTCCCCCAACTCCAGTAGTGGCACCTGACTGTTAAAGGAAAAAACTGTTCTTAATTGAAAACCTGGTTTGTGGAGTTTGGGATAATGTGTGTTGTGGTTATACTATTTTTGAGCAGAGAAAATGTAATTGTTTGTCGGGAGTAGAATAGAGGAGCGGCGCAATGAGATGGGCAGTGAACATTAGTAGCAAGGACAGCAAGGGCGTGAGACCGATGAAAGGATAGAATCAGTGAGTCACAACTCACCGATAAAAATAAGACACCAGAAGATAAAAATACAAATTATCCACTGATAATTAAAATATTAAAAAGCAAACAGTGAGACGTGAAATGTGAAGCCGATGATGATTTAGGATATCAAAGTTAAATGAGACCGAAACCGATGGAAAGATCGGCATGTCGCAACATCGGTGTTTCGTGAGAGACTGATGGTGTTTCAAAGTAATCGGTGAGTCACGACTCACCGATAGTTATTAAAATCTTCAATGTGACATAACATCGGTGAGACACCCACTGATAGTTAAAAATTACAAATGACAACAAAAAAAATTAATTTACAACACATAATAAAAAGAACTGCACTTATTAATAAACACAAAAGGAAATTTAACTATTCTATTTAAGATTAAATAATTAACTGTAACTAAAAACCAACTTAATTAACCAAAAAACTAAAACTAAAAGTAACTTAATTATTAACTAAGACAATAAATTCTAAGATTAATTCAATATATTTCTAAACAAATGCATAACACCTACAGTTAATTAACTGCAAACATTCAATTACAATAATTAGGAATAACTAGAATTATTAATCAACAAAGTTAATTTTGTGTGTTCACTGCTTCGAAATCTGTTTTGTTTTCTTCGAAAGACTTTAGGGGAATTTCTATTTCAGAAGCTCCGTATGAAATATGGAATTATACGGTTTGGTGTAACACCATAACCACAAAATTTAATTTCTTGGTATGGAGAATTAGAAACCAAGCTATATCTACGGATGAAAATGTGAAAAGAAGGGGTATTAACCTGGTTTCCAAATTCCATTATTGTATCCTTAATAAGGAGGAGGATTCCAACCATCTTTTCTTTGAAAGTGATTGGGCTATGGAAGTTTGGAGGTTTTTTGGTGAATTCACAAAAATCTTTGAACATTTTCCTGCTGGTACTTCTTTTCTAGAAAAGTGGTTTTATGGCTTGAATGGTGCAGGTCCTAAAAAATGCAAGAGTTGTGATTTTCAGTGCAGGGTGTTGGTTCATTTGTTAAGCAAGAAAAAAGCCCGTTTTGAAGGCATTCATTGTACTAGAAGATCAGTTATCATCAAGAAGAGATGTCTGCTACTTGATTTGGTACGTTATTCTATGATTTCTAGTGACAATACTTCTTTGAGGAGCATGCAGATATACAGTCCAGATTTTATTCATTCAAATCTTATAAGAAGGGGTAATTGGGTTCGCTGGATTCTTCCAAGCATGGGTCTCAAGCTTAATTTTGATGGCTCATGCATTGGAGGAATTATCTGAGGTAGAGGTGTTGTACGGTATGGGTATGGAAGTATTCTTCTTGCTTTTATTGTCTTTTATGGGAGGGGCAGTTCTATCCAGGCTGAAGCCGAGGCGATGTATACGGGGATAACATTGTGTGCTCAAAGGAACTTATGTCTGCAATAGATTGAAACTGATTCGAAGATCATACATGAATCGATGAGTGGCAAGATTTCTCCTCCTTGGTCGATTGCTTATATAATCAGGAAATGCAGAGGCAGCCTCGACATCAACAAAACATAGTTTTGCTATTCATGGCGAGAAGGTAACAAAGTAGCAGACTATTTAGCTTCTTTGATGGTGGCGGATCAAGGTATCAATATTCTTTTTTTGTCTAGTTCTCTTGAAATGGAACCGGAAGGGGTGGACTTAATTAGGGGAGACCAACTGTGCCTTCACTATTTTAGACTGCCTTAAGTTGTTTTTGTTTTTCCCATGGCCTGTTTGCTATGGGTTTTATTCTTTTTAATAAAAATGCAATGTTGATGATTAACAAAGTTAATTCAATAGATGATAAAATGAAACTTAATATAAAAAAATATTATTTTATTATACTTTAACTTAAACTTACACACAACTTAAATTATTAATTATATAACACTCAAATTAATAACTAATTAAATAATAAACTACAATTATGCAAGACTTAGATTATAATTAATGAACTAACAATTACAAGGTAACAGCAGGTGAAAATGAGAAGTAACAGTGACTCTTAATTTCACCAAAAGCACTTATCTACCTCACTGGTAGACTAAAACAATTATAAAATGAATAAAAAATCAATATTCATACATAAAATAATAAAATTAATGTTAAAAATCTATTAATTATTTATTTATTTAACTATTTGAACTAATAAAATTAAAAACGAACGATTTAACTTAATTTAAAAGCACACATTACTTACTTAAATGGGTGGTAGGATGACTAAATAAATTAATTAACAAAATTTATATATTCTAATGAATCCAAATTGAATAATAAAATATTAAAATAAATTCTAAAAAGACAAAAAAGGTTGTTAAAAGATTAATAATTATTAAAGTCAAATTATTTAAAAGGGTGAGCAGATTAACACAACTATTAATTAAATAATATGTTTTGATAAAATAAGTAAGATAAAAAAATATTAACTTATGGACTAAAAATACATAATTAATTATAAAAAACAATTAATTAATAACATTAATTATAAAAATACCAAACTACAATTATTTAGTAAAAAGTGATTAATGAATTAAATAAATCATTAAAAATTAAGTAGATTGATGTGGGAAAACTATGAAAAAATAGAGACACATTAATTGTAATGAAGAATATTTTAACTCAATAATATCACTACATAATGAGGTAGAAAAATAAATTTTATTTTTAAAATGAAAGTATAAATGTTCTCTAAATATTAAAAGAGAAACTTTCAACCGAAATTTTGGAAGATGATTACAGTGAAGTGGAATATGAATGATCTAATGATGATTCTACTTAAAATTTACTTATTGAAAAATTAAATGACGATAATTTAACGATATCTGAAAACAACATCCTAACATAGTAATAAGAGGGTACAACTTGGAGTAAATGCATAAAAGAGAGTTGATAGAATGAACCTCAATGATTTTTAAAATATTAATATGGAATAAGAATTTGAATAAAGAAGATATTTAAAAAAATCTAGAATTATTTCTTGAGGAAAAATCTAGGTTGCTAAAATATAATGTTGATTTGATGAATTTAATTTATGATGATCAAAACCTCAATATCAATCTTTATGAAATGATAACGATGGAGGAGAAAACCCAGATTTTTATGAACAAAAATATGTTGAAGTGGGAAAAATAATTAAAAACTCATAAAATTTACTTTAGAAGTTGGTGAAAGTTGTATATTTTGTAAAACATAGAAGGGTAAAAAAAAATAACTAGATATTATAAAAAATGGTGAATATTTTTGTAAGAATAATCAATTCAATAATACCATATATGTAGAAAAAACAAGTGGAGTCAAAATTTGTAAAACATCAAAGGAATCAAAGAAAAAAGTAAAAAATACTAAAAATGGATAATATTTTAAGGCTAGTAGTACCCAATGATGAAAATTAATATATAAGGATGCAACCATAACTTGGTTCATAGTAATGATACAATGTTGATGGTTAGAGATATATTTTAAGAGAGGTACATGGTTTTGGGAAACATGCAGGTTATAGAAGAAAATATGCATTCTATAGACATTCCTATTACTAGGACGCTTAGAAAATTTACTAAAAACGTGATGATTATGTCATCAAAAAATTTAATGAATTAAAAAGAAACTGGTTACATATTTGGAGAGGGATTATATCCACTGAATAAATGTAACTTGAAAAATTCAATTTAAAAATTGAAAATATATTACAACTTTTGGAAACTATTTTTGAAGGATGTTATCATTCAAGGAATATTTATAAATGATGTATTTTTATTTTATTAAATCAAAAAAATAATTATAAATGTCATATATTCCCCATGTGAATGAGGAAAAAGGTGAGGAAAAATCCATATTTGTTAAAATTGTTCTAAAGGGTATGAATGGAAATGACCATGGATATTGGATAATGGTTGTCTTCATATAAGACTTGATATTTTATGTTTTTAATGAATGTGATAGATAAGAAAGAAGATAAAATGAATTTTGGAAATGGTGAATCCTTTAAGATCAAAGTAATTGGATCTTGTATGATTAGAAAAAAAATGTAAACACTAGAAGTGACTTATTTGTTGATGGAATAAAACACAAAATTCTATTCTTATCACATCAACATGTTGAAGGATTTTTTTTGTGTTTAATAGATATGTTTTTTTTTTGTTAAAAGGATTGAATATGGGAAATATTTTTAAAAGGACAAAAAAACAAATGTAGCATGTTTCATGTTTGATATGCATAGTGTTAATACTATTATAGAATGATGGAATAAAATCAATTATTGATACAAGGTTGGTAAATATGTCCCAATGATGTATGAGTAAATTAAAAAAGATGGGAAATATCTGTGATACTTATATCATGAATAGAAGAAGATATTGGTGTTATTTAATATTCCATAAAATGAAGATTAACAATTCAGTATATAAATGGGTTGAGATACATACAACTCATCCATTTGTGGTTATTCATTTCTATATATATGGGAATATGAGAATGAAATAAAAAATGGAGGTAATTAATTTACTTTCTGCATTATTTATTTCACATTAATTTATTTTATTGTGTTTTTTGAATGAAAATCAGATCCTATCAAACTCATTATGGGTTTCAAGAGATGTTTTGAAAAAGAACATGGATATTCAATGTATAAGATTAAAATTGATAACAGTGAATAAAATAATGGTAATTCTAGATATTATCTAAAAATCATCTCATTCTTCGTGAATTTATTGAACCATGCACATCACAACATAATAGAGTTGATGAAACAAAAAAAATAGTTCTGTTGAGATAGATCATGTGATAGTGATTAAGCATCATAATTTTTGATTCTTTTGGAGACAATAAATCAGAGAAACAAGTTTCATTCACGATCATGGTTTCTATAGATGAAACAAAGATATGAGTCCTTATGATATGTATTAATATGAAACCCTCTATTTTAAATGAATTATGGTGTTTTTAGCTCATATATTATCAAAGTCAAAGTAAAAACTAAATGTATGTTTGATAAATGAGGTGTTGGTGGTATTTTTTTATATACAGCCTTCTAATAATATAGTATTTAGGTTCTATAATAAAGAAAAAAATGAAATATTATTATCTCTATAGATGTGAAAGTGTTATGAGAATTTGATAAAATATTTCGTAATATAATATATATATGGGAGCAATTATATATAAAGTGTCTGTTATTAAATATCATGATAAGGTTTTTGATAAGAGTAACAATATAGAAGATGTATTTTGAATATTCTAACTCAACTATTTCAATGATGAGGGAAAATTGCATTCAAATAATCTTAAGACGAGGAAGAAAATAGGGGGCGAAAATATTTTTAGAGATCATAGAAAATATGTTCAAACTGGAATAACATCATAGATAGTTTCAAATACCTCTTTGTATTCAATTTTTAAGATAAGAGGTGATGCATAATATTTTGTACATAATGATTTGATTAATGCCCTAAATGATGAATTGAATCTAATTTAGAAGAATATAACATGGTAACTTTTACCCAAAATAGATGTTAAAAATATTATTGGAACAATGTGGGTGTTTCAGAATAAGTTTAATGAAATGGGTGAAGTTGTAAAAAATTAACCAATACTCGTATGGAAGGAATACTCACGGGATGGATGAATTAATTTTCTAGAAACCATTTCACTAGTTAAAATATATAAAACCATCAAAATCATTATTAATATTGTTTTAAAAAAAGTTGTTTTATATTTCAAATGGATGTTAAGTCTTATTTTGTTTATATAGATATGCAATAAAATGTTTACAGTGATCAAACATGTGGTTTTGTGCTTGGTAAAGATGAACTATATGTGTGCAAGTTGATGATGGATTTTTATGGTGTGATGAAAGCTCAAGGATCTCAATATTCTAAACCAGAAACATTCTTGGAGAAGATGAACTTATAAAAAGTAAGTGTTGACAAAAAAGTCTATATAAATTAAATAAAGAGGCTTCACTCTTTGTTATTGTTTTGTTTGTTGATTTCAAATCCACATGTAATGATGCAAAAATGCATGAAAAATATTTTTAAGTACATGAAGAAGTTATTTGTGATGTTTATTCTAGAATAAATGAAGAACTTCTTTTGAAGTAAAATATCTCCGAAGAAAAGGTAAATTTTATTTCATCAAGAGATTTATACTAAGGAATTATTGAAAAAAATTACAAGATTATTTGAAGCCTATTTCCACACCCATTTCAGTGAGAATGAAATTAGAAAAAGATGAGAAAGGAAAACCGGTCGATCCTAATAAGTTTAAATTTTTTATTAGAATCTTGTTATATGTAATGCAGTAAGGCTATATATATTTTAAGAATTTACACTTTGTTCCTATTATCAAAGTTCACCAAAATAATATCATCTTATTGATAGAAAAACATATCTTAGATATACTGAAGGCATAGATGATTTCATAGTAAAGTATGATATCATAGGAAATATTAATATGTATGGTTAATGAGATAAATATTGGGAAGGTTGTGTCAATGAAATAAGATCCATATTTTATAGAGCTTTATTCTTGGGAAAAATATGTGTAATTTAGCATAAAAGAATAAATATTTGGTAACTCTCAGCACTATAGAAGCTGAGTATGTAGTTTCCACACATGATGAAAAAAAAATTAACATGGATGAAGAAACAACTGGAATATTTTTAGAAAATGTTATCTTTTCGTTTCTCTTGGGTTTTGGTAATAAAAGGATTATAAATATCCCGAAAAATTGTGTGTAACATTCTTGATATAATAAGATTGATATAAAATATCACTTAATCAAAGAGTATGGGTAAGGAAATGAATAAAATTTAGAGTTTATTCTTACATGAGAGAAAGAATAATATATCTTCCCTAAACCATTACCAAAAGAAATATTTCAAAATATAATGTTTATTATGGGTGTTCAATCTGAATCTTTTCAAGACCAAGGTATGTAAGTTTCTATCCCCTCTTGGATTTTATTTTGACATTTTTTCCAAAGGAGGATAAAATGTTACATAAATTAATCCATTTTTAATGATTTTCCTATTAAATGAGAGAATATATTTTGGAAGATTTTATAAAAGGGGTAATATGTTATTTCATATTTTTTGAACCATTATGACATTTTATTTAAGTGTATATAGATTTTTTTTATTTATAATTTTAAGTTTGTAAAAATTAATTGTCTATAATGAATGTGTAGAAAAAAATGAATTTTTAAGTAATTTCATTAAAAAACATGGAATTGTATTTCAATGATTATTGATTCACATATCAATTTCAGTCATGTAGGATTAGAATTATTAGATATTAATCTATTGATTATGTTTTAAATTTTCACTGATTTATGTTGCTTAATTGATAATAAATTTCAAAGGGGTTTGTTATTAAGACCATGAAGAATTGAGTTTTTATTTTAAGAAGATGATCATTATGATTAAAAAAGATTGATTAACTAATTTCTTTCGTTGATAAACATAAATCACTTAACAGTATTGAGAATTAAATAGATAGGTGATTATATGGGTTCCAAAGGAAGGACTTCAAAAGATCGAGTAAATTGGATAGATTAACACAATGTTCATCCAAGTTTACTCCAAAATGCATCGGGCAGAGTTGAACCGATTAAGTAAACTACATGAAATATCTCTTATAGGGTTATCTAAAAAAATATGGGTATAATTTTTCAGTCATTATAGTTTATTACATTACATTAGTACATATGTTTTCATGTTTCTATCTTAAATTAGTTGAAGGAAGAAGTTGGTGAAACTTAGTTGAACTATGGTCCCAAAAAAAGACAATTTTTTATTGAATATGTAGATGAGGTTGTATTAGATGAATTTATGTAGACAAGTGATGTGAGATGTATAAGATATAGTCATATACATAGATAAATAAGTGAATTTGAGTTTTTTCGGTGAATAAACAATTTTTTTATCATATTTCTTTGAACAATCAAACATAGGTTTCCTAATAGCATCATGGGATAAAGATAATATATGGAGATCATCATACCAAGAATTTTTGAGAATGATCTATTTTTAATGGTATTTTGAATAAGTTTATCAAAGATATGTTCATGAATAAATTTACTAGATAAATTATTTTCAATGATCCCATCGAACTGTGGCTTCCAGACAAAGTGATCCTAATGAAGAGTTTGGTTGGATGCATCAAAAAAAGGGTTCCCAGAAGTGAATTCAAATGAATTAACTACAATTTCATCAAGAAAAAGAAACACGTAAGGGTTTACTGATAGAAAAATAATTAGTCTATCAGGTATAGGATTAATAGACAAATAAAAACCTTATAGGTTAACTAGATGGTTAATTTCCATTGATGATGAAACATTCGATGTTTTCTAAATCCTTACAAAGTTTTTATAAATAAATTCAATGTGATGATATTGATATAGATGTTCAAATATATAATAATCATTAATGAAAGATCATGATTTAATCCAATTATTCTATAAGGTTTGACTAATTTTGATGATGAGATTTTAAAAAAATTCCTATGATGTTTAGTTGAGTCATATCTTTTAGGAAGTTTTAAGGTGTTCCAATATATGAATATTTGAGTGTCATGCTCAATGTTTGAGTATGTACATTGAATATTAAGTTCATGTTACTCCATATTATTTTATAAAATATAAACCTATATAAAGAGGAGTAATTTCTCTATGTAAATGATAATTGTTTTTTTTATATTGGGAAAATTGATGAAGTAGTGTGTGTTAACTATTGAGCCTGGGTGGTATTTTTCTAGAACCACCGAGTGAAGTGATATCAGATAGATTAGAATAGATGAAGAGGTATCAATAAAAGATACCAAATATTATTTATCATAAAAATAGGGTGAATAATCCCTCAGATGAATTTTTCATCAGACATAGTACATCAGACACAGTCTACATGATAGATGGTTTCAAACAGAAATTTTTAGATGAATAAGTCGATCAAAAGGTTCTTTCTCACTTATGTGTAGGAATATTTATAGGAAAAATAGGAACTTACAAGATGTAAAGTGTAAATAAAGTTCGACTAGAACATTAATAAGGTTTAATCTTATTGGTGGAAGTTTTTTTCTTATTTAAAAAATTGGTACATTATATTATCTATGCAAGGATCACATGTAATGTCAAAAAACTTTATTACTATAAATGTAATGAATATTACCCACTTCCTAAAATCTCAAATGTATTTCATAGTGATTTTGTGGTTTTTAAATACATTATAACCATTCCAAGGACAACTAATCAAATTGAGTAGTGAACCCTGTAAATATTTTAATTCCCATGGGCTTGCATGTCTGTTTTTTCCAGTGGAGTCATTTCTTTATAATCTAGGATGAAGACTATTTATAAAGAATAAAAATAAAAGGAGAAGATAACTGAATACCTCTACTCTCAGTGATCACATAGTTCATGATTGGTCCTTTTAAAAATCATTAATATGACCATTGTTTTACAAGAAACATCCAAACTCTAATATTTCTCTTACCAAAAATTATTATTGTATTTTACTTTCAAAAAAATCATTGATGTATCATTATCTTAAAAAATATATATCCCCAATATTTTGATTTTAAATTTTATAATAAAAGATATATGATTTGAGTTTTGATTTAAAATCCCTTGATCTCATAGCATCCATTATATACATTTCTTCAATAATTATCTACTATCATGTTTATCAAATGTTAGCTAATAAGGGTAGGTAAAAACATTCCATGGTAAGAAAAATTATAATAAATTATTTTACAAAAACTAGATCCCATAATTTAGATATTATTTTATTGAAAATAATATTGTCACAAATAAAAATAATTTATTTTTATGAAGATTAAATTTCAATAAAAGTCTTATTTTTTTCAATTTGGACCCAGAGGATTTTCATTATCATAAAACTTAATATATATTATATATTCTTAGATACAAGAAACTGATAATTTTTGTAAATGTGTGCTACCAAATTTACCGACCTTGGAAGCCTTCTCTACCCCTGTAGAAGTATAAGGATATGGGGAAGAAGGACAAGGAAACTCCTCAGAAGAATTATATATACTATCCTACATAAAATAACAATGGGACTCATCTTTTTTATCAAAAATTATACAAAAATTAAAATTTGAAATAAATTAGTACATAAATATACAAATCCAATGGTGAAATATAAAATAAATAAATAAAAAAAATGATCCAACAAAATGTAAACTAACCTAAATAAATTTTAATTCATATTTATTAAGGATGTTCAGAATAATGTTAAAAAAACTATGAAGATATAAATTTTTATAAATAAAAAAAATCAAATAAAAGTTAATACAAAAACATATATTACATAAATGTTTTAGTTAATCTTTTTAAATGATTCATACAAAAAAATTTATAAAAAATTACTTTTTATTTTATTTTTTAGAATAGTTAACAATAATGTTAATGTGAAAAATGAAAATATTTATTATTCATAGTAAGTAGTTAATAGTGATAAAATAATTTTGAAAATATTTAAGAAATGTTAAATGATATTGAAAAAATAAAATAAACCTTATGTAAAATTTTTACAAATACAATAGTTGCATATATAGTTGAATAAATAAAAAATGATAAAAACATAAATAAACTTATCTAAACAAAAATAAAATTCATATCTGTTAGAATAAATTTTTAATGTAAAAAAACTAAAACAAATATTTCATAATTTTTTGAAATTTAAACAAGGTAAATATGAAATAAATATATGTCACTTGTAATATTAGAAAATTTTTAAACGATTCCTTTCCCATATTCCTTCCTTGGGGTGATTCCATAAAGAACAAACAATGTCTATGAAGTGGTCATTGATATTCTTTTATTATCATTAAATGGAAGTAGAGATATCACATAAATTAATGTCATCGTCAATTTTTCTACCATCAAAAAACTGTTTTCCCTTTTATAATGACATTCCATTAAATTTTTTATGGATCA
The DNA here is from genome assembly GCA_963277665.1 of Viscum album. Taxonomy (NCBI): domain Eukaryota; kingdom Viridiplantae; phylum Streptophyta; class Magnoliopsida; order Santalales; family Viscaceae; genus Viscum; species Viscum album. Next base: position 1,623,983,865 of record OY728146.1, on the reverse strand, counting down.
AAAGGAAAGATTTTTTTATTTCTTTTCAATAATAAAAGGATCAACTATGTATTAAAATCTATTTTGATTAACTAGTGTGATTATGATTTTATCAAGTATGAAACTATTTTTACCCATGAAGAATTTGTATTTGAAAAATAGAACATGAAATTTAATATAATTATTCTTCCATATTTCATTAATAACTCTATAATAAAGACATAACATAGAGACCATTTGGTTTCTTTGGATCTCAAGAAATGAATTTCTTCTAAAAACACCAATACACTTTTTTTATGATACTCAATTATGTTTTCATTATCCTGGGTATAAAATTAATTTCAATTAAATTCATACCTCAACCATGTTATCAAATTTGTACTTGGGATACACACTAACCATATCAATCATTATGATTAATATGATCTATCATACATAGTCTATTTAAATAGTTTCAAAAATGTTTTGTTATTCTCAATAAATGTACACATATATTTCTTATATGTACAACAATTTTAACCCATTTATATGATTTTTTTAATATATATTAGAATCATAAATGTTATTTAAAAATTTATAGATTAACCTTATTTATCTATTCACATGTTGATAACATTAATTTTCTAACACAGATCCCCTTTCCCCCAAAATTGGCTCATTCATAGAGAGATATAGGAAAAACAAATTTTCTCTATTATAGATATATAATTTGTAATAAAATCTATAGGATCCCCATATATAAACATCTCAATAATGGAGAATTAATTTATATATATATTCTTAAGTTTTAACATCATTATCTTCATATACCCTTTAAAAGGATAGAGGAAATGTAGATATACCTGTCCATAGAGATTCATTTCTCCCAAAAAAATGAAACATTTAATTAACCATGATATCAAAAACATATAGATAAATATACATTTATATTTGAAAAGTTATAAAAACATCATCATTCTCAAAAATGTTCAATGAATTTAGATCGATAAATTTTTTAAAATTTCAGTTGAAAAAATAACACAAATTCATGATAGTCAATATAATTTGTATGAGTAGTATTCCAAAAAATGAAAAATGTATGATTTGTTGAATCATGGTGTGACAATAATGAGAATTAATTCATGTTAACATTAGATGTTTTAGTGGATTAGTTTTTTTCGTATGTTAATGAATAACCACACTACACCTCAATACTATAGAGGCACAAAAAAGGATAATTTTTTCCCTCTAGGATAATTCATTAAAATTCAGTGGTAGGTAAGTTATTTTTCTATTAGGAGTGGGTTATAACTACAACTATATTACAATTAAAAGTGAGTCCAAAACTGAATTTAACCCATCCTTATTAATTCATTTAATATCTAATAAACATATAATAAAACAGTCACATATATTATTCTTTGTACACATAAAATCAATGTTATGCTTTACCTCATGGTATCTCTAATATGGGACCTCAAAAAAATTATCATTTATTCAAAATATTTCTATCATTACCTAATTTTTGTGTCCCTCCGAAGGTGAGATAAATTTTTTTCAACCTCTCAAAATAATGATCTAATAGAAAATGTTTTATAGAAATATCAAATTCCAATGATCCATTGAATTCCTTTTTAATTTTTTTATTATTAATCTATTGTAATTTTTTTGATAAACCATGTATACTTTTTTTCTCATATGTGGTAGTTGATAATATTAATTACATTATTATAATATTAGGAATTATTTATACCCCTAAACAGTATATCAATTAAAATTACTATATACTAGGAAGTCATTTATAGTGTACATAATCATTTAATTTTGTTAAATTTTTTCCATTTTATATGAATCATAAAATATGATAAATCCAACCCATGAAGGTTTCAAATTATTAATTAACGGTGACAAGAAAGAACTAATATAATTTCAAGTATTTTTTTCTGAAATCATTAAACTCAACATGATGTATTTATATTTTATAGAATATTAAAGAGATATGTTTTAAATTACTAATAATATAGTCCATGTAGTATATTTTCTATTATGGATATGATATGGATTAACTCAATATATAAAAAATCCATGTGTGAGATTTGTAACTTCATTTCTAATAGTTATAAAATATTTATCAACATTCTTCCACTATAAGAAATCAGTTAGATGATTTAATTTAAAAAAAATATCTTGCCCATAAAATCCTACAATTTATTTACATAATTGGAATTTTTAAATAAATTATTTATATAAGAAACTATAGGAAGATACTGAATTACCTTAGTAGGAGTCTTGGTAACTTCAAAATCGAACTATGGTTATTCTTTCAACTTATATCATGATTTCCCACATTTAAGACACTTTAAATGAATTTTTTTATTCCTTCTTATATATACCATAGTCATTTTAGTTGGTGTGTATATTATTTTACCACAAAATATATAGGAATAATATTTTCATCAGATTATAATGTTAATATGGATGTTCATTTTCTTCATGAACCTTGTAATTCAAAATTTATAGAAAATCTATATGACCCTTAGAATTCCATCCATTTCTAGCATCCACCTTTTTAATTCATAACACCAGTAACAAAAATAAATATTTAATAAAACATGATTATAATTTTTTTGTATCACTTTATTGTTGATCTATAATAGGATCTTTATCAATATCCTCTAATCTAATAACACAAATCATTTCTTCAATATGACCATACTTATCATCTTATAAATTTCAATTATCTGTAGATTGTGAATTTGTGAAAATTTTGTTATATCAATTACAATGATTTTAACTGAGATTAAAACCCTTAAAAATTAAATTTTTATGATTTATCTACTTTTGAAACATTATCATATTTAAACATTTCAAACATGGGCTTAAAAATAGGTCTTTTTGGAGCATATTGTTTTAAAATTTAAGAAAAACCAACCAATTCTTCATATTCACGACTTGTATGCCTTGTATTAATAAAACTATGAATCCCTATCACATATTACAATTTTCATGTATAAAATATAACGTAATATATAATAAAATTTAATTTAACATTTAATTTTATATATAAATATAAAAAAATATAAATTTCATAATAATAATAGAAAATTGTATTTTGAATATGATTTTTTTTATTTTTATCAAACATGATGGGAATATAAACACATTTTTTATAATTAAAATAAAATATATTATGAATAATTTCATTGAATAATATATTATTTGAGAAAATATAAAATTACGTGGTGATAGTGTCATGCACTATGTAAAATATTTCAATAGCGTCATTTATTATTATTAAATTAAAATAAGGAAAAAATATTTTATATATAATATATAATATTGAATATTAAAAAATTAATTTAGGGATTTTTTACTATATTGAAATACTAAAATATTAGTCCAAATCTAATGGTTACAAAACCCCCAAATTTCTCATCAAAATAAATGATTCCAAAATAATAAATTTGTATCAATTCATAATTTCCTTGATTTTAATTGATTGATTTTTCACTAGATCAACCTCAATTATTACTATATAAAAAATAACTATATAATAGATTTTAAAAGGCCCACATTCCTAATCACATATAACTAATGAATTCAAAAAAACATCGAGATAAAAAATACCAAAATAAGAATAAATCCTTTAATCACAACACATGTTAAATTAAATACTATGTTAAATATAATGAAATTTATAAAAAATAAATTACAACTCAAATTAATTAATAGTATATGACATTAATAGATATATTTAAGGAGAACATTTATAATCAAACTGTAGCCATTAATTCCATACCCCAAAAAATAATCCTAAAAAGAAATATATTGTATTTATTTGGACACCCATTATTCATGCCTTAAAATCTCATTAAATATCTATTATTCACTATATTAAAATTATTTATAACACAAATTAAAAAAAATCAATTTATGAAAAAATAATCCAAAAAACAAAAATTCCTATAATTATAGAAAAGTAAGATGCATAAAAATTTTGGTGAATTAACAAAAACCATGATTAAATATCAAAGATAAGTGATAGAAGACAATGATTCCAGATGAGAAGTCATAAACAATGATATTAATTATAGTGAGAGAGAGGAGTGAGGGTTGTAACAATAATATTGATGTGGATGAATAATGAGTGGGATAAATGGTTGAGGGGGATATGGAGGAAAATAATCACCCAATGTGGGTGAAATCAAACAACCAATTCAAAACATAAAATAAGATCTACAATTTACAATTTTTTAAAAATACTTTCAATATCTATTATTCAATAACATACCTATAAACTATGGATTTATACATCTATTATCATATAACAAATGTATAAAATCCATCAAGTTGAGATTTTATATCATTTTATTTTAACTTGTGTGAAAACTAATTTATTATATTGGTTTCTAATAACCTACATGTTAAATAAAACATTAAAAAACCTTTCCCACTATTCCTCAAATATGTTATCAATGTTATCTGAAAATATAGTTTCCCTAAACATTTACATTATAATAATAGAATTATATATTCAAATGACATCCTATTGTAAGAAAATGTTCCAGAGGGGTCTGTAAAGGTAGTTTTCTATTTGTCATACATAGAAATGGGTACCTGGAAATGACATGAAAATCAATATAGTAAGTAATAACATGTTATTCCTAAAAATATCTATATCGTATTTTAAATGAAAGGGACATAAAAGGGATATTTCTAGGTGACTTCATTTAAATTTTAATAGTCTATATATACTATCATGTGGTTTTTAATTCTAATAGGGATTAATTCATTATTTTCATTCCTAAAAATGGTTAAGAATGTTTTATTTGGAAGAACATAAATAGAGACAAACCATTGGGATCCTAAAATTCGATAAGTTATCCTTACTACTAATATTATCTATATATACTTTAATAAAATCATTAATGTAGGGTTCAACCTCCTTTTGGGCTTCTTAAAAGTAACAAATATCCCTTTAGAAGAATTTTATATGAGTGGATTAGTTGTTTTATTCCTAGGATATCACCTAAATTCCTTACTATTTCTGGGATATTTATTATAATATACTAAATCAATATTTGTTCCTTGTTATAATAAATATTATTATAAATTATTATAGGTAATTTTTCCCTTTTAATTAAATGGACATATTTTAATTGAGTTGGGATTGGTTCTAATTCTAAATTTGGTGGTTATTAAAGAGATGAAATTAAATTAAGATTAATTAATTTTAATTCATGAACATACTTAAAAAACACACAAAATTATTCTTCAGGATTCAAATCATTAGATTCACCATAAATTTTATGAGTTAAATCAACTTCAATAAAGAAACCCAAATTTATATAATCGAAGAAAACATCATTGTTCATTGAATTTTCAATAAAAAATTATCCAAATATGTCTAATAATTCATTTAAAATGTGTGAATTATCAAAATTTTCATCCTATTAATTGTGGTATAGTGTATAACGTGGTTGGTTATTCAAAGGGTTCCATATAGAGTAAAACATATTGATGTTCGTAGTGAAAACAACGAATAGAATTTTGAGTGTTCCCTCAGGGAAATTTTTGATGGCGTTGGATGTATTAAAAAAGTTTCTCCAAAATAAGATGGGGGAGAGACATAGTGATCAACCCCCCCCCCATTTTTGACACATGGAAATATTTTGGGGAATATAGATCTTGTAGTTTCCCAGGTAAATCTTCCAATATTCTTTTTTGGGAATACAATTAATCTGTTTCCAAGTTGTACCACTACACTTGTGGGATTAAATTATCTTATATTTAGAGATTTAAATATGGATTGAGGTATATCATTTATTTATTCCTCTAATATCACATAATTCATTAGATAAAGTTGTGGTACTATTAGTATAGTGGAATGAAAATTTCACTGGATCTTGAAATTTAATGACTTAATGGGGTGTGAAAATGGTTAAGACACTCCACCCAATTATTTTTCCATAATTATATTAATTAATTTTATTCTTGGTAAAAATATTCTAAATAAACATAGTATAACGTAGAATCAGTTTGAGGGGTTCATAAAAGAGAATTGTAATTATTAATTTCTGGAAAACATCCAGAATTTCATATCGAATAGTTTCTTCCTAAATTTAATATGGTAGAATTATAATTGATAGGAATGGTGGGGTTAAGTATTTATTATCCATTTTTTATATTTAGAGTGGTGTTTAATTTTTAATCCCATTTATTTTATCAATATTATATTTTTTCTATTTTTTATTTCTTATTGGGGATACTTTTCAAAAATCTACCTAGATTTTTTATATTTTCCAGTTTTATTCAACCTCATCTCTGGGTGTCCGGGTATATATTTTGGTATGAATGATGGTGGGAGATTTTTCATATATTTTTTTCATTAAAATTATCATTTAGGTAAAAAAATTTATGAATGTATTTTTTTATATATTTAGATAAAATCTCAACAAGTCTTCCAATATTTTTCTTTAATGTATCACCCTGATATTTTTAAAGAAGGAAATTAAGTTTGATAGTGTAAATGATAGGAAAAAATGATCCTAGAAAAGAATTTAAATCCTCAAGAAAATAATATGTACTTATTTATACATTAATTTAATCTCTTAAATTTTTTTAAGTATATATAACCCTGATATTTGTTTTTGTGTTCAGTAGTATATACAACATGCAATACCGAGCTTAAACGACCCACGATATATATAACTGTTAAAACCTTACTATCAAATTAGAGAGTATGAATAATATTAAACAAATTCTGGTATATATATATATATAAATTATCTACTAAGTTTAAATTACTGATAAATATTTAGTAAATAAATAATTGATAATTATTACTGTGATTTTATTCTTGAAAAATATATTTTCTTCAAAAAAAATTTCTTATTTATTTTCATGGAAAAAAAATTATAATAAATATTGACAACTCTTATTGAATGTATTTTTGAAAATTGAAATCCTTTTTTTAATTACAATATAAAAATTTACTTTTGGTGTTGTTGTGAAATTTTTATGAAAATATTGATTTTTTAGTGAATAGTTGAAAATACTGATTTTTTAATGTCATTTCTGTTCATTCAATTAAAAAATATAAAATAACAATTATTTATTAAATAATATTTCAAAAAATAAGAATTATTTTCTTATATTTAAATAAATTAATTACTTTTTAATCACATTTTTATTATATTTTAATATATAATTTTTTTGGGTTTAAAAAAGTATTTTTTTTTTCTGAAAACACTTTTAATGGGCCTAATGCTTCTCCAATTTTATTAGTTTAAATAATCAGATACCAAGAATTTTTTAAATGATATTTTTATATTTTATAAAAATAAATTTTGATTAGTATTACTACATTATATATTATAATATGTAAAGTAAAAATAAAATCATCTTTCCTGGAAAAATACAATTCTCGAAAAGAAACTTTTTTCATCACGCATGTGTGTTTTTTAAAATTTAATGTTTTCCTCTTTTATATGTTTTTTTAAAACATAAACTTAATTTTTGAATACATAATATCAAAATTATTTTAGGTTGAATCATTTATAATTTTCTAAAATGATTATTTTTTTGCGGAATAGTGGAAAATATAGAATTTTAATTTAAAATTGTCATTTAATTTAAAATATTTGTAAAATTATTTTTTATTATAAATTAGTATTAGTGTGTAATGAGTTATATTTTATATCAATTAATCCAATATATGTATTTTGAGTCGTTTTCATACAAAAATTTTATATAAAAACATTATAATCTTTTGATCATTTTCTCATTGAAACCCCACTTTCTCGTCACGTTTGTGAGATTAATTTTAAATAATCATTTACAATTACCTGAATTTAATTTTTGAAATTGTATTCATCATTTGGAATCATAATAATTAATACTTTATAATAAGGTAAAATTAAATTTTAACCAAAATATATGTTGAAAATTGTTTAAAAAAAATATCGCGCTTAAGGTAAAAATTGATATACCATGTGGTTAAAATAATATGGTAAGAGTAAAAAGGGACTGAAACCATTTCCAAAACCCATTTCATGGACTTATTCAAACCTTAAATATTATAGGATATAAAATGGAGTATTTTCAATGATTTTGACATGAAAAAAATGTGGCAATAATTGAATTTTTTTAAACATTACAAGTGGTCCTCTCTACTCACTTATAAAAGGCCACCCCCTATCCTCTATTAACAACACTATAAAATGTCTTTCTATCAACCTATAATTTTCCAAATAACCTCCCAAATTTATCTCACCTCATCAAATAATAATTATTTTTGTAAAAAATTATACTTATGAATGATTTTGGGGGAAAGCCTAAGGATGATACCCAAAGATGACGTAATGTTCTTCAACATGCGTTTTTATTTTATTTTGTTATCTGCCTCCTTCAACTATTATTAACACATGATGATATAAAAACCTCATTATATTATATATATTAATTTTTTTTATAATTTAATTATTTAAAACCATCTCCACTTCTATAAAAAGGGTTATGGAATTATCATTCATGTATACGACATAATACTGCCTCGTTAACTGATGTCATTCATTTTTCCATTGAAACCTATCAGAGTTTTGATTTATGGGGATCAAATTTACATATATGATATTTTTAAAATTACAATAACAATGTATTATTTATATCATATCTTATTTGTTTTATATTTTTGTCTGTAGGGGATATGATATCATCGCTTGTTTGTAAGGTGAACTACCACCTTGCAAAGTGCTGTGATTCACCATTCACTAACACATTACATGGAATGTAATAAGAATGAAGTTAATAAATTTTTGTGGTATAAATAAAATAATTTTGATATTAATGACATATTTATAATTATTATAATATAATATATCATTTTTATTTTTAACTAAAAAGATGAAAACATTGTTCATTTACGTATGGACGACCTCCTTCACGATGCGATGTGAATCTCTTTTCATCACCACACCACATTGGTGATTTATATATGTATATTTAATGACATAAAAGGGTATATATATTATATTCTCATCATTATTTAAAAATAAAATATTACTTACCTCCTATCCATAATGACCATTGAAAAATGTAAATGTTTCTCACACGTAAGTACGACATACCGTCTCCATAATTGCAACATACTTCATTCTAAAAGACATGTTTCATGATTAGTATTAAAATTATAATTAATGTAAAAAACATGAAAAATATATCATGAATTTTATTATTGATATGATGGAACTTTATACTATTAATAAGAACAGAATCATTTATAAGAAAATATAGATGAGAGAATAAGGAAATTGACACCCATAACTATGAAAATAGTAAAGGATTATTAATGAAAGGGTGATAAGCTGTTATAAAAGAATAATATATGACATTTTAAATATCAATAAGGTTCTATAATAAGTGAAAACATTTTTAAAAACACTATATATTAGGCTAGTGTATATTCAACTAAAATGAGGTGTGAGGTATGGGTTTTTCTCATCTAACTATTATTTCTATGAGATATATGCCATATTAACCACTAATATTGGTTTTGGGGTTTATAAAATGATAGTTAATTTATTTTAGGATTAATATCGTAATTTTTTTTTATTTTTTACATATACTTTATATATCCCTCTTTCATGCGGTTTATGGTTCAAATGTTAAAAAATCAATAGGGGTTTTTTGTCTCAATTTACCTTCTCTGAGACATATGGTTTGGTTATGCACCTATCTTATTTTATGAGGTGTAAATAAAACCCTTTTTACATGTATTATTACTAATTTATTTATCCTAATGATATTTTTATATTATTTTAATGAAATTCCATCATGGGTCTTATGTTTCAAATTTACCAAATTGTTAAAGATTTATTATCACAATCACATCATTTATTGAGATTATTTATGATTAAGTATCATATGATAAAATATTATGATCCAACTCACAATCATTCTCATGAATTTTATTCAATTGTATATATTCATGATATTTTTATGTAATAGTTTTGTTGGTCGGAGTGGTTTACTCAAGAGGGGGGTGAATTGAGTACCAATTAAAATTTCTATATTTAAAAGCAGTGTCTTAAAGACCCCCAAATAAAATAATAAATTAAACTGTAGTGAATTTATATTAATGTAGAGATTCTGTTAGGTTCTCAAGGGATTGATTAATTCCCAGTTAATCAACACAGGAGTGTGTGATTATCTTTTGAAACTAACTTACTAATCTACACTTAACATAAACACTTTCTAATTTAATTATCAAAGTAACTTTAAAAACAGTATTGGTTTTAAAGTGATTAGCAGCGGAATAAAACTTTGAAATAGATGGCACAACAATGTAACCAAGAGGTTCAGTCTCAAGCCGAGACTTAGTCCTCTCAAAAGTTTATATAAAAATGATCCACACCCTGGATCGGGGTTCAACAGTTTACAACTGTCCAGGTCCAAGACCTCTACCACTGTTCTTCGTGGGAAACAGTACAACAGCAACCAGCTGTCCAGGTCACACACGACCTCTACCACAGTTCTTCGTGGGAAAGAAAGAATGAAAGAGTTTTGTAAGGATTTACAGATCCTTCAGTTTGAGTACAGGAGACAGTGTATGTGTTAGATATAGCAGATAACACACACTGCTCGAAATGAATGGTAATAAATCACAGAACAAGAGATGTAGAGTTTAGAGATGGTTCTGGTGATTTCATTATAGCTCTGGACTCCTTTGGATTTGATTAGAAGTGAGTCTGAGTCCTCTTCTTGTTTCTGTTGAGAAACAGAGTGTCGTATGCTCCAGGTTCACAGGTGGTGAGAATGTAGTCGATGAAGTTCTTCTTGTATGCACAGAACACTCCTCGAGTATGCTTGATTGTCTATGAGCTTCTCTGTGTACCTCTTGTTCTTGTGTCGTTTTTGGTATATTGGATGCACCGCACTTTTCTGGTTCGCTTCTTGTTGTTTGTTTTCTTCACACGTTCGCATATATTTCTGGTATGTAGTCTTCTCGTATTTATCTCCCATCAGGGGACATAAAAGATTTCTTTTCAGCAGGTACGAGGTACGGGTTCCTGACATCCGACAACCTTTATCAGGTATTTGACAAATCATTAAAATGTACAATATGACCGTTAGATAGATTAAATATAGGAAATAAAGAAATTCAAACAGTGAGTTGAGTGATCGGTAGGTAATCAGCATCGGTAGCTTGAACATCGGTAGCTTGAACATCGGTAGCTCAATGTCATTAGTTGCTTTGACTCTATCGGTGGCTCTATGCGTCGGTTGGTACATGCATCGGTAGCTCCATGCGTCGGTAGGTACATGCATCGGTTGCTCCATGCGTCGGTAGGTACATGCATCGGTAGCTCCATGCGTCGGTAGGTACATGCATCGGTAGCTCCATGCGTCGGTAGGTACATGCATCGGTAGCTCCATGCGTCGGTAGGTACATGCATCGGTAGCTCCATGCGTCGGTAGGTACATGCATCGGTAGCTCCATGCGTTGGTGGCTGTGAGTCTATCGGTAGCTTCGTCCATCGGTGACTCTTATTCCATCGGTAGCTATTTATACTTACACCGGTAGCTCTACGTTTGTATCGGTAGCTGTATTTATAAGTACATCGGTAACTCTGTGTTAAGTCTATCGGTAGCTGTCTGTCGGTAGACTAAGTCTATCGATAGACTGGTTACCGGTATCTCTTTATCAGTAGCTATAGGCAGATTACTTATCTGTTTTATGCAGAACACATCCGATTGTGTTAGAATCAATTTATAACTTGTATGAACATGGATAAATGATGATTAACATATTCCAAAGACTTATTTTAAAAAGGAGTTATTGGTTTGATCATAGATTTAAAAGAATTAAAGTATAGATCAACAATACTTAACAATATCATAGAGAATGAAGACATAATTGGGATTTTCAACACAAATAAATACATGATTGAGATTATCAAAACAGGTGAGGTCAACAATCTCCCCCTTTTTGATAATCACAATTTATGATATTGGCATTTAACATAGTGAAAATATAATAGTAAAGAGTATAATATTGAATTCAATTTTCTCAGAGAAAACAGCATCATAGATAATAGAAATAGTATGATATAGACATAAGTTATCAGAGGTAAAAATAATAAGGTACTATATAGACATAAGGTATCAGAGATAAAAATGGAAACAAAACAAAGGATAATGTGTTTCCCCTTATGCCTTATTTTTCTCCATTGAAAATATTTCTCATTTTGTTCTCCTCCTTATTCTCTCATAAAAAGTTTCTCCCCCTCTCTTATTGTTCTCCCCCTTTGTGATAATCAAATAGTGGGAAAGCATATATATATATATATATAGGAGAGAAATAAAACAAAGAGAAGTAAAAAGTGGTCAGTATTATAGTAGTCAAAAAGTACAACAAAAATAGATTACAAAGGAATTCCTATCAAAAAGCTTGGCCACTGGTTCACTCCGCATCTGCAACGTGAGATTTTCCTTTGGGATCAGAAGGATGCTCGGGTGGTGAGGATTCAGGTGAAGGTTTGGGAATTCCAGAAAAGATCAAAGGAGGCTGGGCCACTGACACAGAGTCAGGCTTGTAAGTTGAAGATTTTTGGGTAATCATCGGTTTGAGGCTTTGAATGGCTTGAACAGGAGTCAGCTGGACTGAGGAAGCAGCTGAGGCAGAAGCAGGCAAAGCAGGAGGGATGATGACTGGTCTAGCATCAACATGCAAGAAGGGCAGCAGCAGATTTCTAAAATCCATAATAATTCCTCCTCCTCTTTCCATAGCAGAGATGAAATCATCTTTGTTCTCCATGAATTTCTCTAAGGCAGGAGTCAGTTCTCTCAGCTTGCTCACTTGTTCTTTGAAAGCTTGGGTGACTGGAGGGAGCTTCATGTGTTCCAACATTAGCTTGAAGTGGTGTTCGAGTTGATGCTTGGTGAAAATTTTGGAGAAGTAGTAGTCCACTTTGCTTTTTATGGCTTCTTGAGAGGCATAGGCTTCTCTCATAAAATCTTGAACTATCTTCATGATTTCTCTGGCAGAATCCCTTGTAGAAAGCACCACTCGGCTTAACTCTGATGAGTCCCCAGAGCCACTGGTTGAAATAGAACCAATCTCCTCCTTCAATATTGCTCGAACTGAGTTCATATGAACTGATGGTTTGGATGTGAGAGGGCCAAGAGAGAAGGAAACAGTTTCTTTAAAACTCTTTGACAAACCACTGATTAGGCTTTGAACTTGAGAGTCTTGTAATTGAACATGATCCTTCACTGAGGTTTTGAAACTTTCAAACACTGAGACAAACTGGCTGACTACACTCTTCACATAGGCTAGGTCCTTGTCAGCTTGAGACTTGGAGCTCATATAGGAATCCAAAGCAACAACTGATGTCTTGAGAGCTTCCAGATCAGCTTCGATTCTTGAAGACTGAGTCTGGAATTCTTTCACTTCTTCCATAAGCTCAGACATAAAGGAAGATAAATTACAAGCCAGAGATAGCTCGAAGGATCTCTCTAGAATTTTCATTTCTTCATAAAAGCTTTCCTTCATCTCAGCAACTGAAGCACTGAATGATTCTTTTATCTCATTCTTCATGGATTCAAGATCTGATTTGGAAACAAAATCACTTGAGACAACTGCAGCAGATCCCCTTGCTGAGGCCAAATTAACTACAGAAGTAGTCATTATTGAATTAATTGAGGATGCAAGAGAGGTTTCCATTAGCTTCACTTCTTCAACAAAACTGGATTTGAGGTCCTCTTTCAGCTTATTCAAATCATGAAATCTGACCACATCGTCTGGTAACAACTCAGCAGCAAGATCATAATTGGTCTTTGGTCTATCCACAGACATCTCATTGTCAGAATCTGGATAATCCAATCCACAGACTATAAACCCTGGGTCTTCTACCCAGTCTCCAAGCTCAACAGCTACTGTAACATTTCCAAGCACAGACTGATGCTCCCCCTCAATGGGTGCATTCTCATGTATCACAACAGCCTTTTCTACTGGCCGTTCTTCATCAGAATCTTCTACCACAAGTTCTACAGGTGCAGCATTTAGAAGATCTTCTGATACAGGTACAGCTTCTTCTCTATCTCTTTCTTCTTCAGCAGCAGGTATAGCTGAGTTTCCAATTAAGGGACTCATACTTAACCTACCAGAAGAAGGCGATTCAAATGCATTCTCCTTTTCCTCTTCTTCTTGGTGAGGTACAGACTGGTATTCCTCATAAGTAGGCAAAACTTCCTCGACTTTTCCTTTCCTAGAATAAACCAATTCTGCAACAGGACTTGGGGGCAAGTCTGGATCTCCTCCAACATCCATAGGAGTTTCTTCTTCTTCTTCTTCTTCTTCTGTCTCATCACTATAAGCAGGTTCCTCTTCATCAGGTCTTAGACTCAGATCTCTCATATCCTTTGGTCTTGAGGGATAATCCACATGATTAAACCTATCATAGATTTTCTGATCATCACTGACCCATTCTCCCTTCCATGGGTTCCAGTTAATTTTCATATACTTGCAAACAGTTGAGGTGATGCAGAAATTGTTCTTGACTACAACTGTCTCATCCTGAGACTCAGCTATTTCTTTCACTTTTATCATCATTGAAATCAGCTTGGCAAAGAACAAAGCATTGGTCTTTGACTTTGGTCTAATCATGTCTTCTATTTGAAGCATCAACAATCTGCACAGATTGACTTTTACACCATGTCTTAGCAAATGAAGAAGATAGATATCTTGATATCTCAGATTTGCAAAATCTCCTCTCCTCTGTATCAACACATGCTGAACAAATTTGAAAAGCAGTCGATTCTCTCCATCCATTTCAGCAGCTACCACTTGCCTTTGATTTCCATTACCAGTCAGTTCTTGTAAGGCGGTCTCATAATCAAAAATGTCACTACTAGGTGGCATTGCTCTTGATACATACCCAGAGACACCTTCATGTGGTACTTTTAAACTCTCATCCCACTCTACTGAAGAAAAAGACATCTCTTTTCCATTTACAAAAGAGCTTACCCGCTTCTCATTCTCAAACTTCTCAAAGGTTACAAACTCATAGAACTGCTTTACCAATTTCGGGTAGTATGGGCCATTGTTATTCGAGAAACAATCCACCCATTTTTGGTCTTCCAGAATCTCGAGCACTAAGGACTTGCTAGGCAGTAGCCATTCCACGCACAGTTCCTTCTCGATTACTATATCTCTATTCTGCAAGTGAGGATTCACTGGTCGCCTTCCCGATCTAGTTTTGACTTCACTAGCACTGGTTTTATGCTGTGTCTTCTGCTTCTTAGCATTTGGTTCTACACTTTCATCTCTGACGATAGGAAGCTTGGTTTTTTCCATCGCGGGTTTAGGGTTCTTGGTCGATTTGGGTGCTAAGGTTCGAAGGTGAGGGATTTTGAGCTCGGTGAGGTAATAAGTGTCTTAGACTTAGTTTTATCATTTAGGAATTCCAAATAAACGTTTAAAATAGAGTAATAAAATAAAATAAAACGATTCGTATTCTTGGCGGCAGACAGAAGTTTTAAACTGTGCATCGGTGTGAGTTAATCATCGGTGAGAAAAACAAATCGGTGAGAATTTCTACGTCGGTGAGAAACTTACATCGGTGAGAATTTTCACATCAGTGAGAATTTTCACACCAGTTGTGATTAAACATTCCCAGTTCATGTCTTATGAAACTTAGCCTATCCGAACTTAAAGGTTTAGTGAAAATATCAGCCAATTGATGTTCAGTGCCAATAAATTCAAGAGAAATATCACCTTTTTGATAGTGATCTCTTAGGAAATGGTGTCTTACATCTATGTGTTTGGTTCTAGAGTGAGATACAGGATTCTTAGAGATGTTTATTGCACTGGTGTTATCACAGTTGATTGAAACATGTTTAAAAACGTATCCATAGTCCAAAAGAGTGTGTTTCATCCACAGAATTTGTGCACAGCAACTACCAGCAGCTATATATTCTGCTTCAGCAGTAGATAATGCAACCGAGTTCTGTTTCTTACTACACCAAGAAACTAAGGATTTTCCAAGCAAATGACATGTTCCTGATGTGCTTTTTCTATCTAACTTACAACCATCAAAGTCAGCATCTGAATAACTCATTAACTCAAAGGATTGTCCTTTTGGGTAAAACAAACCTAAGTTAACCGTGTGTTTGAGATATTTAAAAATTCTTTTAACAGCAAGCAAATGAGATTCTTTTGGGTTAGCTTGAAATCTAGCACACATACACACACTAAACATAATATCAGGTCGACTAGCAGTAAGATAAAGTAAACTACCAATCATACCTCTGTAATTTGTTTGATCAACTGGTTTCCCAGTTTCATCTGCATCCAATTTACAGGTAGTACTCATAGGAGTTTCACTTTCCTTGATACTATTCAGACCAAAACGTTTTAAAAGATCCTTTGTATATTTACTTTGATTCAAAATAATACCATTTTCATTTTGAAATACTTGAAATCCAAGAAAGTACTTAAGCTCTCCCATTAAGCTCATTTCAAATTCATTTTGCATACTTTTTGAAAAATCAGTACATAAAGAGTGTTTAGAAGATCCAAAAATAATATCATCAACATATATTTGTACAACTAAAACATCTTTAGAAATTCTTTTAATGAAAAGAGTTGGATCAGCAATCCCTTTAGTAAAACCTTTTGAAATAAGGAAATTGCTAAGTCTATCATACCAAGCTCTTGGAGCTTGTTTTAAACCATACAAAGCTTTAGAAAGTTTAAAAACTTGATTTGGAAAATGGGGGTTAGCAAATCCAGGTGGTTGTTCTACAAAAACATCTTCAATTATAAAACCATTTAGAAATGCACTTTTCACATCCATTTGATATAACTTGAAATCCAGATGTGCAGCATATGCAAGTAAGATCCTAATGGCTTCTAGTCTAGCTACAGGTGCAAAAGTTTCCTCATAGTCTATGCCTTCTTCTTGACTATATCCTTGTGCAACTAGTCTAGCTTTGTTTCTAACTATATTTCCAGATTCATCTACCTTATTTCTAAAAACCCATTTTGTGCCTATTGTCAAAGTGTCCTTGGGCCTGTCAACTAATTCCCAGACTTTGTTTCTTTCAAATTGATTTAATTCTTCCTGCATAGCTATTACCCAGAATTCATCATTGATAGCATCATTGATATTTTTGGGTTCCAGCTGTGAAAGAAAGGCTTGATGTTCAACCTGGTTTCTTAGAGAAGCTCTAGTTTGTGTTCCTCTATCCAGATTACCAACAACAGCTTCTAAAGGATGATTCTTTAGAATCCTCGTTGATCTAGTAAAAGTTGGACTAGAAATTTCAGGTTCATCTATAGGTTCGGGTTCAACAGAAGCAGATTCTGGAGAAAGTCCAGAACTGGATACTTTTATAACAGGTTCTTTAGATTTATCATTAAGGTCCAGAATAGATAAGTCTTCTTCAAGATTTTCAAGAGAGGTTTTAGGCTCATGTGGATCAGTTTCATCAAATTTGATGTGAACAGATTCTTCCACACATTTGGTTTTCTTATTGAATACTCTATAGGATTTACATGAAATAGAGTAACCCAGAAAAATTCCTTCATCACTTTTGGAAGCAAACTTATCCAGATTATCTTTAGTATTCAGAATAAATACTTTGCAACCAAAAACTTTAAAGTAATTAACCTTAGGCTTTCTATTGTTCCACAATTCATAAGGGGTTTTCTTAAGAACTGGTCTAATCAAGACTCTATTAATTACATAACAAGCTGTATTTACAGTTTCAGCCCAAAAATAAATAGGCAGGTCATATTCATTGAGCATGGTTCTAGCAATTTCTTGAAGGGTTCGGTTTCTTCTCTCTACTACACCATTCTGTTGGGGTGTTCTAGGGGAAGAGAAGTTATGAGTATAGCCATTGTGTGAGCAATAAGATTCAAAATCTTGATTTTCAAACTCACGACCATGATCACTTCTCAGGGTCTTAATCTTGAGTCCACTAAGATTTTCTACAGACTTGGAGTATTTAACAAAGTAAGAACAAGCTTCACTTTTGTGAGCTAGAAAATATACCCAAGTATATCTAGAAAAGTCATCTACAAGAACATAAACATAGTGCTTCCCATTTAAACTAGAAACTCTTGATGGTCCAAACAAATCCATGTGAACCAATTCAAGTGGTTGAGAAGTTGAAACTTATTTCTTTGATTTAAAAGAAACTTTGTGTTGTTTTCCCTTTTGACAGGGGTTACACACTCTATCATTTGGGAATTCTAACTTAGGTAGGTCTCTAACTAGGTTTTTCCTAGAAAGTTTTCTAAGTGAGTGAATGTTGCAATGTCCTAATCTTCTGTGCCATAGCCAAGATTCTTTATGAAAATCATTCAAACAATTAATATTCTGCTTAGCTAAAGAATTCAGATTAACAGCATAAACATTTTCATTTCTTAAGGCAGAAAATACCAAAACATTCTTAGAATCAAAAACTTTGCAAGAATCATTTTCAAATTTAACATGAAAACCATCATCACATAACTGAGAAATACTTAATAAATTGTATTTAAGGCCATCAACAAATAAAACATTAGAAATCAAAATTGAATCAGTGTTACCAATCTGGCCTAGGCCGATGATTTTCCCTTTTGAGTTATCACCAAAGGTGACAAAGCCTCCATCAACTTTTATTAAACTCTTGAAACAAGAGAAGTCTCCTGACATATGTCTTGAACATCCACTGTCCAAATACCACGTCTCTTTACAGGAGCTCTTTAAGCAAGTTCCCTACAAAACAGATTTAGATGGGAGATGATTTTGGTACCCATATTTTCTTGGGTCCAGACAGGTTAGCCAATAACACTTTAGGTACCCATATTTGTCTAATGGGTCTCATATAATTTGTAGAATTGACATGCTTTGAAAGATAAACTTTATTAGATCCATAGCTATGTATATAACTGGTTGAAGCATATGAAGTTCCAGAATTACCTTCATTCTGTCCAGATTTAGAAATGAATCTAGTTTTAGCAATTTTCCTTTGTCCAGGTTGGTATCCTATACCAGTAGTATATTTAGGTGCTACTTTCTTTCCTAGCATCTGTGTTAGAGTATTCTTGCCATTGGTGAACTTCTCTAAGTCTTTTCTAAGTTTCTCATTTGACAGTTTCAGTTCTGTATTTTCTTTTAACAGTTGAGCATTTTTCTCTTTTTCAATAGTAAGTTCGGTTTTAACTGTAGTGGTGAGAGAATGTTGTTTCTTTAATGACTTGTATTTATCCTTAAGTTCATTACATATCTCTTCCAGCATATCACAGTATTCAAACAGTTCAGATTTAGACATGTTATCACCTTCAGAATCATCTCCAGAATAATATGAATTTGAAGCAGGAGTTTCAGCAGTTACCTCAGAAGTGTTTGCCATAAAGCACATGTTGGATCGATTCCTTTCAGAGTCTGAAGATTCAGCTTCACTTGTGCTGTCTTCTGAAGCACTCCAAGTAGCCTTCATGGCTTTCTTAAACTTATTGTCCTTATATTCATATTTCTTTTTATACTTCAGCTTTGGACAGTCGGCTTTAATGTGTCCTTTTCTCTTGCACTCATAGCAGACAACATCATCTGACTTGTCATTCTTCTTCCAGTCCTTTTTCCATTTGCCTTGGTGATCATACTTACCCTTATAATTTGTTTTTCTGAAGAACTTCTTTTTCCTATAAAATTTCTTAAATCTTCTAGCAATGTGAGCCATCTCAGCATCACTGTCAGAATCACTTCCACTGTCTTCACAGCTTGAACTTTCAACTACAGCTTGAAGCTTTTCCTTGTCCTTATTCTTTGAGGTTGAGGATTTGAAAGCAACAGACTTTCTTGCAGGTTCATTGTCTTCCTCTTTGTTCACTTTAAGCTCTTCTTCATACATCATCAGCTTGCCAATTAGTTCCTTGACAGGTAGAGCAGCTATGTCACATGATTCTCTGATTGAGACAGATGTGCCTCTCCATCTATCAGGTAGACATCTCAAAATTCTCATAATTTGTTCCTTCGATGAGACATCCTTTCCCAGCGAGATCATTGTATTGACAATTTCGTTGAACCTGAGATACATGTCAGAAATGGGTTCGTCAGGCTTCATTTTAAAATTATCATACTTGATAGTATAGGTGTTCAATTTCATTTCTTTAACATTAGTTGTTCCTTCATGAGAAACAGCTAAGGTATCCCAAATTTCAAAAGCAGTTTTACATGCAGAAATTCTATTAAACTCTTCATCTCCTAGAGCACAGTACAAGGCATTTATAGCTTTACAGTTGTTATTGTAAGCAGTCTTTGTAGGTTCATCCCAAGTAGATCTAGCAGTAGTAGGCATTTTGTATTCTGATTCAATAGCAGTCCAAATATCAAAACCTATGCTTTCTAGATGGATTTTCATTTTCAGCTTCCACTGAGCATAATTAGTTCCATTGAAGAAAGGTGGCCGATTAGTAGCAGCACCCTCAAGTCTATTGTCCATGATGAGAAAATTTTAAAGAGATAAAAATTTAGAAATAACAGAAATTTTAAGAACTTTAAAATACAACTAAAATCACAGTTCAAAAGCAGAGTACTTTTAGAAAGTATTTTAAATCCTTTGATACCAAGTGTTGGTCGGAGTGGTTTACTCAAGAGGGGGGTGAATTGAGTACCAATTAAAATTTCTATATTTAAAAGCAGTGTCTTAAAGACCCCCAAATAAAATAATAAATTAAACTGCAGTGAATTTATATTAATGTAGAGATTCTGTTAGGTTCTCAAGGGATTGATTAATTCCCAGTTAATCAACACAGGAGTGTGTGATTATCTTTTGAAACTAACTTACTAATCTACACTTAACATAAACACTTGCTAATTTAATTATCAAAGTAACTTTAAAAACAGTATTGGTTTTAAAGTGATTAACAGCGGAATAAAACTTTGAAATAGATGGCACAACAATATAACCAAGAGGTTCAGTCTCAAGCCGAGACTTAGTCCTCTCAAAAGTTTATATAAAAATGATCCACACCCTGGATCGGGGTTCAACAGTTTACAACTGTCCAGGTCCAAGACCTCTACCACTGTTCTTCGTGGGAAACAGTACAACAGCAACCAGCTATCCAGGTCACACACGACCTCTACCACAGTTCTTCGTGGGAAAGAAAGAATGAAAGAGTTTTGTAAGGATTTACAGATCCTTCAGTTTTAGTACAGGAGACAGTGTATGTGTTAGATATAGCAGATAACACACACTGCTCGAAATGAATGGTAATAAATCACAGAACAAGAGATGTAGAGTTTAGAGATGGTTCTGGTGATTTCAGTATAGCTCTGGACTCCTTTGGATTTGATTAGAAGTGAGTCTGAGTCCTCTTCTTGTTTCTGTTGAGAAACAGAGTGTCGTATGCTCCAGGTTCACAGGTGGTGAGAATGTAGTCGATGAAGTTCTTCTTGTATGCACAGAACACTCCTCGAGTATGCTTGATTGTCTATGAGCTTCTCTGTGTTCCTCTTGTTCTTGTGTCGTTTTTGGTATATTGGATGCACCGCACTTTTCTGGTTCGCTTCTTGTTGTTTGTTTTCTTCACACGTTCGCATATATTTCTGGTATGTAGTCTTCTCGTATTTATCTCCCATCAGGGGACATAAAAGATTTCTTTTCAGCAGGTACGAGGTACGGGTTCCTGACATCCGACAACCTTTATCAGGTATTTGACAAATCATTAAAATGTACAATATGACCGTTAGATAGATTAAATATAGGAAATAAAGAAATTCAAACAGTGAGTTGAGTGATCGGTAGGTAATCAGCATCGGTAGCTTGAACATCGGTAGCTTGAACATCGGTAGCTCAATGTCATTAGTTGCTTTGACTCTATCGGTGGCTCTAGGCGTCGGTTGGTACATGCATCGGTAGCTCCATGTGTCGGTAGGTACATGCATCGGTAGCTCCATGCGTCGGTAGGTACATGCATCGGTAGCTCCATGCGTCGGTAGGTACATGCATCGGTAGCTCCATGCGTCGGTAGGTACATGCATCGGTAGCTCCATGCGTCGGTAGGTACATGCATCGGTAGCTCCATGCGTCGGTAGGTACATGCATCGGTAGCTCCATGCGTTGGTGGCTGTGAGTCTATCGGTAGCTTCGTCCATCGGTGACTCTTATTCCATCGGTAGCTATTTATACTTACACCGGTAGCTCTACGTTTGTATCGGTAGCTGTATTTATAAGTACATCGGTAACTCTGTGTTAAGTCTATCGGTAGCTGTCTGTCGGTAGACTAAGTCTATCGGTAGACTGGTTACCGGTAGCTCTTTATCAGTAGCTATAGGCAGATTACTTATCTGTTTTATGCAGAACACATCCGATTGTGTTAGAATCAATTTATAACTTGTATGAACATGGATAAATGATGATTAACATATTCCAAAGACTTATTTTAAAAAGGTGTTATTGGTTTGATCATAGATTTATAAGAATTAAAGTATAGATCAACAATACTTAACAATATCATAGAGAATGAAGACATAATTGGGATTTTCAACACAAATAAATACATGATTGAGATTATCAAAACAGGTGAGGTCAACAAGTTTAATTTTAAACTCTTTGGTAATAAAAATAACTATGAAGTTTTTTAATAAAATTAAACGCCATTTCCCTCCTCGATCAGAAATCCATTTTAATCCCAAACAATTTATTATAAAAATGTTTTAAAAAATAAATATAATATTTTAAAAATTATTTATTAAAAAAAATTATCCATTTTTTATATTTTTTAAAAAATATTAATGGAATATTCATTTAAATTGCTAAAATAAATATCAATTGACATTTACCAAAAATGTGAAAGGAATATTTGTTTTAATATATAAGACATGAATGAAATTTCCCACAATCATGACCATTTTTTGATTTGAATATTACATTTTATTTTTATAATTTTATTTTAAAAAAAATTATTTTTGAAATGTTTTATGAAATAAATATTTTTTTTCAAAGTGGAAAGAATATTTTCTCCATGAAAGATATTAAATAATTTTTAAATCTTCATTTATATTTTCCCAATGTTATTTAAAAATAAATGTTTTTTCATATTTTTTTATGTTTTAAAAAGTGATTGTTATTGAATTTTTTTTCTTCCCTATAAGTTCTAAGTGACATTAAAAAATCCTTCTCTATATAGAATGATATATTTTGATGTAACATATTATTTTCTGGGGATATTATCTAAGAATACCATGGTAATTATTTCTCTAAATGTTTTATCAGGAAAATTTATTTATGAAACCTGTTTACTTTCCACGGGTCAATCATATTTTAATGAGATTTTTATAGCATCCATTTCTTTTCCATGGGTTAACCATATTTCAAATCGATTTTTAGGATAACCATTTCTATTCTATGGGTTAATAGTTTTTTAATGGTATTTATATGGTACACATTTCATTTCTACATGTTAATAAAGTTATAAAAGTAATAATGATTTTTTCAATGAGTTTTATGATTAAATAAAAGATCTATACTTTATTTATTATTCATGGAAATTTTTATATGATCAGTGCACCCAGATATCACTCCAAGGAATAATACAATGATTATGTATTCTGGGGAATTATATGGGAAGTAGACTATATGGTTATTCCATTTGTAATGTTCTGTATGTTTTTTAAGTGTTATATTATTATAATGTTCCAAGATACCAACAAAAAATATCTATGATTTATATGTGTGTATAATATTTCATTTCATAAATATAGATGTCACATGGCTTGTGATTATTGTTTTTTATGACTATTTTCTTTTTTTAATCCTTATGACAAGATTAATGATTGAGGATTCAGGTACAAATGGGTATGAGTTATTTTATGACTTTCTCATGAACATTAGTTATTTTTTCATATCCTTATTCACTTTTTTATTCTCATTGATGACATTCAAATGCTAATTCTTATTTTTCCCCTTATCAATCATTTGAGCTCACCCATCTAATGTTTCATTTTCTATAGGTTATCATGAATGATGTTGAATGAATTTTTTTTAGAACGATTTTAAATGTATAATAATTACGACATAATATGAAATAAGAATAGATGTGTTATGTTATATAAATACTCAATTAACGACTTATGTATTATTTATGTAAGAGTTTTTTTAAATTTTCAAAACATATATACCTAAAAGTTTCTTGATAATATAAGTGATATGGTTTTTCTTTGATGGTTTACAGTTTTTAACTGAAAATATTGGGTCACAATTATTTCGTATCGAAACTAGAAATGTAATGTTTATGATTTCAGCATCAGAACCTGGAGTGCGGATTCAGGGTTATTATAGTTTATATAAGAGGTTGGTTTAGATAATATTGGATATTTGAATGTTTTTATGTGGTGTTATATTAAGTGTTATGGAAACGATAATATTTATATAATATTAAGGATTTTCATAAGTTAAAATAATTACATACCCATTTAGGTGTTTAAGTGAGGGGATCTTAAAGTGATTAATGACATTTGAGGAGAACATTTAGTAAATTGAAGTATTTTCAATGGAATGGTTTCTCATGAAGTATGAATTTATATTTTTGAAATAATATTTAAGTAATGGAAAACCATTAGGGTTTATATGATCTTGGATATTGAGAAAAATTTATTATCATATAGATAACCACACGATTGAAAAGTGAATTTGTGACTAAGTTACTGATGTTAACTCATAAGAAGATCTCCATTAACTGAGATTGAAATATGAAAAGTATGAGATATCCTTCAGGGTTAAAACTATATTTAATTTTGAGGCTATTAATGTTAGTTGGGATATAGGGAAATGGAGTTATTTATATTCAACTTTGGGTACTACTGTTTATTTTTGAATATTAATGTTATCATATGAAGGTTTATTCCTTCTGGGAATTATCTTACCATGTGCTAACCATTTTGGTTTTGGAAAATGTATCCAATATTATAAATATATTTTTATTCTTTTTATGGTTATATGGTATTTAAAAGATTATTTTAGTGCCTCATTCATGAAGAATTAATCTTTAATACCAATCTTTTAGAGAAATAGATGATATTGTAGTAGAAATAAGAAAATGGATGAAATTTTACACATGAAGTGGGTAAATTTCCTTATTTTTTTGGTCTTGATGGAAAATAATTCATCACCTATAAGAAAATTATTTTGAAACTAAAAATTTATTCTATTACATTCATATCTGATGAATCAGATGGTCTTTTAGATAATCACATATTTATGGTTTTAAGTCCCTTAACTTTCTTTGGTTCATTCACATGATTTTGACTAGTAATGTCAATCAATATCTCTAATTATTTTTGATTTTGTTCCTTTACCACGGATGTTATAATAGTATTTAAATTTTTTTTTGACTAAAAATTGTTTTTAATTTAATATAATAAAAAAAAATATAAAAGAAGTAAACACACAAAGAAAGAAAGAAAGAAGACCAACACAGTTTCACCAGGTGGGGTGGGGGAGGGGTGGGGTGGTTATATAGTTATGTGTTATCCCATATGAATTTTCACTTCCATTTATCTCTTATTAATAGAATTTTTTAATAACAATTTTGTTTTTCTGTTTAAAAAAATTATTTTCTAAACTATATCCTTGGTTATAGAGATAAATTTCAAATTGAAAGGATGCAATTTATTAATAGGGGATGTAACACCCTGATATTTTAAAAATGAGAATTATGTTCAATTGTGTAAACAATAGAAAACAATGATCATAATCATGAATTAAACCCCCAATACATTATAAAATATTTTTTATAAATAAATTTACTCTCTTTAATATATTTACAAACACATAACATTGATAATTTTTTGTATGATAGCATATTCAACGCGCAACATTGATATTAAACAAACGATGGTACATACAACTGTTAAAACATTGATGTAAAATTTGTTGTTATGAATCATATTAAACACTTAATGATATATATATATATATATTAATGACCTACTCAGTAAAATTTATTGATAAATGTTTAAAATATAATCAATCATTTTTTGGTAAAGTGAATTTATTCTTAAAAAATATGTTTTCTTGAAAAACGATTTGTTATCAATATTAATGGAAAAAAATATGATAATTTTTTGGAATGTTTTGAAGATTTATTTGATAAATTTTTTAAATATGTTTAATTATAATTGAAAATTTTATTTTGGGTGAAATTATTGATTTTTTGTAACACCCCAGGTAAATAAAGAATATGACATTTTCATATTTATCCATATTTTTGAATAAAATATTAATATGGCTTTAAAGGGGACGCTATGCTCGATGGCGTACCCAACACGCAACAACGAGTTTCTTGGGAATCTTACATTGTACTCTAATAATAAAATAATATTATTTTAAATCGTAGTTAACATGTAGCCGTTGTATTGGCGAGAATGGATAGAAATAACTAAAATATGGTTATATATGTTTTTAAATGTTTTTACATTTATCCAATAAATGATAAAGGCTTAAAATACAAAAAGAATTCAATTTTAGGCGTATATGCCCTAGTTTTCATAAAGGTTCACTTATCGCCTTTTGATGGAAAACCGTCATTAAATATAGTTTTGTTCACTCTTATAAATTCTATAGGACCAAATAAAACTATTCATTTGAATCGGGACATCAAAATTTACTTTGTGTAATTTTTTGGTATCTTTCCGATAAAGTTCATTTTTTTAATGAATAGTGTAAAATGTTG
This sequence comes from Viscum album, assembly GCA_963277665.1. Classification (NCBI taxonomy): domain Eukaryota; kingdom Viridiplantae; phylum Streptophyta; class Magnoliopsida; order Santalales; family Viscaceae; genus Viscum; species Viscum album. The sequence goes on along the minus strand of OY728146.1, from coordinate 1,623,957,179 downwards.
TATTTTAATTCAAAACCTCTTTTTAATATAATTTATTTATATGATTAGATTATCATTTTAATTGGTTTTAAAGTGAAATTAGAAAATATTTTTACCATTAAATTCAATAGTGGTCGTTGGAATTAATTTCACTTTGAAATCAGACTTAAACTAGTGTCAATCTTTTGATACTTATTGTTTCATAAAAACACGCTATTTGCTCTGACAGCGGGAATTAATTATTAAATTAATTAATGTGACTTATATGTTTTGACTTTTGTAAAATAGACTTGATTTTTGAATTTGGAATATCAAATATAGCTTAGGGTTATTTTTTGGTATTTTTTTGAAAAACTTCAATTTTTGATGAATAGTGAAACCACTAAGTGGTACTTATAAAAACTGATTTTTTGTTTAAATGAAATTTTACCACTTATGTGTTTTGAATTTCAAAAATCCGACATACATGGTTGTCATTAAGAATTAAAATGTGGTTCAATGAGATAAAAATAATTTTTTGGTGAATAGTAACTTATTAAGTTTTTAATCGCGATTAGAGGTAATTAGTGTTGTTTAAGGTAAAAATAATGTTTTAATAAAATGAAATGAACATGAAACATGTACTAACCTCATTGGATGTGTCATGTCCGACCAAGACAACCCATGGGTCAACTTGGGGACCCCATGAAGCCACTTAGGTTGGAAAATGACTTTAATATCTTTTTATTTAAAGTTAAAGTAAAAATGAGACAAACATGAAATGTTTTACTAAATCAATTTTTACATGGGGTTATACAAATAATATTTTTGACTATAAATATTCATTGGAAATATAAAAAGATTTCCTACATCATAGTATTTTTTTTATAATTTTTAGACATTAAATAAATTAAATTATTTACGACATCATGATGATGCAGCGATGACCTCATCATTTAACGATTTAAATAAAATGGAAGGATAATGTAATATCTAAGACCTACACATGTCCAAAACCTATTGGATGAGTGGATTTAGAACCCTTATCACCTTATCCTCTAAAAAAATCAATGTGGGACCTCTTAAATCCGAATACCATTTTAAAATAAAGTAACATTTTGTAACTTTACAAGAGTGCCCCTCCTCTCCTCTTATAAAAGGCCCCCACCTCTACCTCCTTACCCACACTCCCAAAGCCTTTGGCTCGTCCAAAACCTGCCCATTTTGTCTCTCCACTTACCTATATTATTACTTGAAGCCTCACTTTGGGCATAAGTCTTCCCAAGTAAGCCTTTGAGCTCAAACTAATGGGAGTTACCTGATTTTAAGGTAATGTCTTCTTTTGAGTCCTTTAGTTTTATTTTGCTTCTCCAACCCCCTAAACTCTTTTTATTCATTTTTTTGTAACAAATACAGTATCATAAATATACTATGATGTTTTTATAAGAAGGATTAGAGCTAAACATACACACACCTACATCTAATGGTTAAAGAACATACTGTTTCCGTGGATGGCGAATTTCTGCCTCACGAAACAATGATTATTCAACACTCATATAACACCTTCAAAGGTGGCCATTAAGATGTCACTATATTTATATATGATATATAATATGTTTATGTTTTACTTATGCTTTTGTATTTTTCATTTGTGTCTTACCTTTGTGGCTTCCATTATGGGTATACGCGATATCATCATTTTAGGAAGTGCGGACTACCGCCCCCTCAAAGTGATGTGATTCGTTAATGCCATACGTGGGACGTATAAAGAATGGATTTAATGTTATTATATATGATGTTATACTGGAATTATAATATACCTCAATATCATTATTATTTCTTTCCATTAAAGTATGAGATAGAAATGAAAGTAGCGTTCATGCGTACGTACGGCTTACCGTCTCCATGAACGGTGCATTTCATTTCTTATCCCTAAATGTAATGTACTATTATAATTACATGTATATAATGAATATATATGATGAATGATACATATAAATTATGAATATAATTCTGGAATTAAAATATACATACCTCTCATTTAGTTCTAATTCCATTAATATGACAAAAAAATGAAAGTAGCGTTCATGCGTACGTACGGCTTACCGTCTCCATGAACGGTGCATTTCATTTCTTACCTCTAAATGATTATGTAATATTATAAATACATGTATATTCTGGATATATATGATATATATTCTATACAAATCAGGAATTGTGTTCTGGATATAAAGAACCTTTGACCACACGAACAACATGTAATTGTAAGAAGTCCACTTTCGACTTAAGAACCAAGTATCAACAAAACAAACATTATTAACTTAAATGATTAAATAATGCTTATAACATTGAAATAAGTGATCTAAAAGGAATAATGAACTATAAAAAGGTTCCTAATAAATTTTAAATTAACTCAAGTTTATTATTCAGGAGATTAAAGAATGATCGAGTCAAGTCGGACCCGAGGTAAGGGAGCTTACTCCTCTCTTTCTTTTTAAGTACACTCTTTTATGTCATTCCCTATAAAGCTCATATTTCTTGTTATTGGGATGTTATTTTATATTACACTTACTGTAATATTTATGTTCATGTGATGAGAGACCCTATTCTCTCTCATCAATCCATTTTGGAAGTTTTGAGTGGCGCTGTTAGGCTGCCGAATTTTCGTAAGAGATCTAACCTCTCTCTTTCTTTTTAAGTACTCTCCTTTATGTCACTTATTTTAAGCTCCTCTTTGTTATGTTGGTGGATGTTCATTTATATTCCTCTTTCTATAAGCATTAAGTTAATATGATTAGATACCATATTTGATCTCATCAATCCATTTTTCTAAGTTTTATGTTGCGATGTTAGGTTGCCGAGTTTTCGTAAGGGATTTTTCATCTCACTTTTATTCCCGTGAGATTTATGCTACATTTGCCACAATTTCCTTTGAGTGGTGTATTTACTGACCATTATTCTACTCTTTGTGTAATATACTTTTGTTTATGAGTATTTATATCAATGATTTATTGTCCGTCTTTCATGAGGTGTATGTTTTGAAAGATACCCAAGTCGGTAAAGGAACCTTTCACCCTCCTCTTTTTAAAAGACTTCTTTTGTTGGGTATTTTAATTTACATATTGTTATGTTGGGATATGTTCTCATTTATCATTATTGATGTAAATTTTATGTCCAAGTGATGAGAAACCCTTTTTTGATGTGACACTGTTAGGCTGTCAAGGGAACTTCTTAACCCAATTTCGATTTCTTTGGGTTCAACATGTAGTTATTCAATATGTCATCCTTTGAATATGTGTGAATGACCTTTGATTATTTTATACTTAATAACCACTTATATTTGGTGTATTCTTTTGTCACACATAATTATGTAATTGATTTATCCTTAATCCAAGGATACCGTCTTTGTAAAGGCCTTTGTCTCATTCTCCTTTCATTGAGGCATATTCTGTTTTATACACAACCATCTTTTATACGGTGTATAAACCCCTTTGAATTTTATGTTTATTCAAAAGGAATCTTTTTTATATGAAGTGTTTATTAAATGACAAAAGGGAATGTTTTTGTTGTACGTATGCGGCGACAACGACTTCTCCGCCGCCGTGACCATTATTTGAGTTTCAGCTTCCTCTACAAGCCATACCATCTTTTTAAAAGAAAAATAAAAACCATGTTTTACTTTTCTTTTATTTTGGTATTAAAAATGGTTTTCATAATGTATTTATATCAATGTGTTGTATTGATATCTAGTTATTGATTGGTGGAAATGTTATTTTTCCTTTATGCATGTTTTATGTGATAAGATTATGTTATGGTTATTGGGCATTGTTATGAAGACGGGTGGTTCCGTGATAAACTAATGGCAGGTGAACCCTATATAGCTCTCCAATGCATTGGGTAACGCGAAGGAGTGAAACGTTAAGGTTTCTCCGAAGAGATTTAGGGAATATACTGTGATGGGTATTCCAAAAAGTAACCAAGAGGGTTACTCCCTATGTAAGAATGTTATGAATGCCTCAAGTTACCTTTATGTCATATGATTTCTATGATTTTATGAGGTATGTTAAAGTGCTTATGTTTTATGTGTAAAGTATGATTTCATTCTTATGTATACATGTACTCATGATTCCTTTCCATATTTTTATATCCCTTATTGAGCTTTTTATGCTCATCCCATGTTTTTGAAATGTTTTTCACAGGTCAAGGGAAGGGTACATGATGTGATGATAGTGTCAAGGATGTGTCAAGAAAGAATCCAAGTTTTATTTTAAATATGTTTCCGTTGATGGGAAAAATGAATATTGTCTTTTATGTAACCACTTTGTTTAAATGTGGAATTTAATGCAAGTTTCATGTTCTAATTATCTAAACCTCTAAACCTAAAAAGATCCTCAATGTGTAATCTTGTAATAACTCAAGATTAAGTAAGGTTTAAGGCTAGGGCCTTATAGTTGGTATCAAAGGTCGGTTTAGATAACTTTAGAGGTTAGGGTATTCTTTAAGCATAAGTGGAATTACCATAATGGTTAGGATTTCAGAAAGAGTCCTAGTTTTAGATAAAGTTAATGAGTAAGTATATCTTAGTGTTTATCTTACTCATTAGTACATGATGGTTATGTTGATATACTCACACTGACCTTTTTGGTTTTAGTAAATGGCTGGATTTAGCAGGCACCAAAGTGACAATTGGTTTGAAGGAAACTGTGGTGGTTCTCTGATTAAGAGACTAGATGAAATGGGGTATTCAATGAAGAGACTCGTGGTTGTTCTAAACCAACTATCAAGGAGTCATGATCAACCACTTGAACCTTGGTATGTTCTATAATGCATCATGTACGAGATGACCAATCGATGTGGAAGTCCAGGTAATAATTATAAAGGTAACGATTAGAGTTTATATGATCCTTACTTTTGAGGTAATTATGGGTTATTATATGATATGATGGAAAATTAAAGGCATGAGATAAACTTGAGGTTAACATATGTTATGATTATTTTTGATGATTTTATCTATTTTTGTGTAATGATATAAGAATTATATAGTTTTGTAAAAAGGACAACACGCAGACCATGTGACAACCCGTCGCGTCGGACAAAGCCCCGGGAATCGAACCCACAACCAAAGTGCGACTGGTATTTATCGCCTACCACTGGACTACATGAAGTACCTGGTTATTTTTACGGATTATTTTTAGTTATATGATTTTATGAATTAATAGTAAGTTTATTTTGGGTTATTTATGAAAATGATTAACCTATCATGGAGGATATGTGATTAGGTTAATTACTTTTCAATACGAGACTTTAGGAGAAACTGATGTTGTTTGGAGATATATGTTATGATTTAACTTGGAAGACTATGTGACTAAATCCTTCAAATATTTGGGTTTCAATCTTATATTGGTTTACTTTGAATAATTTTATGGACAAATTGTTTATCGGATGGTCCTCGTTGAACTTTGGGTTTTGTTGGACAAATTTTGGAGATTAAGCATAGATTTTCTTTTTAATGGGTTATCCTTTTCTGGATTATCTGACCTTGTACTAACCTTTCTGGTTTTGGTTTTGGTTAAAGCCTAAAGACATGGGATGTATATAGTTCTCTTTTGTGGATTAAGTGAATCTCTAGAAGTTGATTATAGTACTCTTAATGAGAACAAGTCTCCCTAAATACTCGTCTTTTGGAAAAAAAATATGAGTTTGATTAAGGAATCTAGTAAAAGCTGAAATTCAACATGATAAGTGATTATGTTTCCTTATGAATAAATTCCTCAATAAAAAGTAACTTAAAACAAAAATGTTGTCTATTAACTTTTCCTACTGGAGAATCTAATACCGTTTAACCCATCACAAGTTTGTGGTTTTCTTATTGTTAACTTTCTCCTAAACATGTTTTCTATCACCCTCCATCAGAACATGACCCTATATTTTCTCCTCCATGTCCATATTTTTCATACTTGGAATCCTATTATGGGTTAACTCGGGTGACATTTGTACTTCTCTCCCATTTTTTAAAAGTTATTGTTTTACCGACTCTTGTTCCGATGTGGGACTTTCAAGGATGTTTCCAAGCTCAATTTTAATAATTGCGAGGACACAATTCCCAAAAGGGGGGAAGGATGTAGCACCCCAGGTAAATAAAGAATATGACATTTTCATATTTATCCATATTTTTGAATAAAATATTAATATGACTTTAAAGGGGGCGCTATGCTCGATGGCGTACCCAACACGCAACAACGAGTTTCTTGGGAATCTTACGTTGCACTCTAATAATAAAATATTATTATTTTAAATCGTAGATAACATGTAGTCGTTGTATTGGAGGGAATGGATATAAATAACTAAAATATTATTATATATGTTTTTAAATGTTTTTACATTTATCCAATAAAAGATAAAGGCTTAAAATACAGAAAGAATTCAATTTTAGGCGTATATTCCCTAGTTTTCACTAAAGGTTCACTTATCGCCTTTTGATGGCGAACTGTCATTAAATATAGTTTTGTTCACTCTTGTACATTCTATTGGACCAAATAAAACTCTTCTCTAGAATCGGTACATCAAAATTTACTTTTTGTAAATTTTTGGTATCTTTCCGTTAAAGTTCATTTTTTTAATGAAGTGTAAAATGTTGTATTTTAATTCAAAATCTCTTTTTAATCTAATTTATTTATATGATTAGATTATCATTTGAATTGGTTTTAAAGTGAAATTAGAAAATATTTTTACCATTAAATTCAATAGTGGTCGTTGGAATTAATTTCACTTTGAAATCGGACTTAAACTAGTGTCAATCTTTTGATACTTATTGTTTCATAAAAACACGCTATTTGCTCTGACAGCGGGAATTAATTACTAAATTAATTAATGTGACTTATATGTTTTGAATTTTTTAAAATAGACTTCATTTTTGAATTCAGAATATCAAATATAGCTTAGGGTGAATTTTTGGGATTTTTCTGAAAAACGTCAATTTTTTATGAATAGTGAAACCACTAAGTGGTACTTATAAAAACCGATTTTTCGTTTAAATGAAATTTTACCACTTCTGCATTTTGAATTTCAAAAATCTGACATACATGGTTGTCATTAAGAAGTAAAATTTGGTTCAATGGGATAAAAATAATTTTTTGGTGAATAGTAACTTATTAAGTTTTTAATCGCGATTAGAGGTAATTATTGTAGTTTAAGGTAAAAATAATGTTTTAATAAAATGAAATGAACATGACACATGTCCTAACCTCATTAGATGTGTCATGGCAGACCAAGACAACCCATGGGTCAACTTGGTGACCCCATGAATCCACTTTGGTTGGAAAATGACATTAATATCTTTTTATTTAAAGTTAAAGTAAAAATGAGACAAACATGAAATGTTTTACTAAATCAATTTTTACATGGGGTTAAACAAATCAGAGTTTTGACTATAAATATTCATTGGAAATCTAAAACAATTTCCTACATCATAGTATTTTTTCTTATAATTTTTAGACATTAAATAAATTAAATTATTTATGACATCATGATGATGCAGCGATGACCTCATTATTTAACGATTTAAATAAAATGGAAAGATAATGTAATATCTAAGACCTACACATGTCCAAAACCTATTGGATGAGTGGATTTAGAACCCTTATCACCTTATACTCGAAACAAATCAATGTGGGACCTCTTAAATCCGAATACCATTTTAAAATAAAGTAACATTTTGTAACTTTACAAGAGTGCCCCTCCTCTCCTCTTATAAAAGGCCCCCACCTCTACCTCCTTACCCACACTCCCAAAGCCTTTGGCTCGTCCAACCCCTGACCATTTTGTCTCTAAACTTCCCTCTCTTACTCCATGAAGCCTTACATTGGGCAGAAGTCTTCCCAAGGAAGCCTTTGAACTCAAACCAATGGGAGTTACCCGATTTTAAGGTAATGTCTTCTTTTGAGTCCTTTAGTTTTATTTTGCTTCTCCAACCCCATAACCTCTTTTTATTCGTTTTTTTTCTAACAAATCCAGTATCCTCAATATACTAGTATGTTGTTATAAGAAGGATTAGAGATAAACTTACACACACCTACATCTAATGGTTAAAGAACATACTGTTTCCGTGGATGGCGAATTTCTGCCTCACGAAACGATGATTGTTCAACACTCATATAACACCTTCAAAGGTGGCCATTAAGATGTCACTATATTTATATATGATATATAATATGTCTATGTTTTAATTAATATTCGGTATTTTTCATTTGTGGCTTACCTTTATGGCTTCCATTATGGGTATACGCGATATCTTCATTTTAGGAAGTGCGGAATACCGCCCCCTCAAAGTGATGTGATTCATTAATGCCATATGTGGGATGTATAAAGGATGGATTTAATGTTATTATATATGATGTTATACTGGAATTATAATATACCTCTATATCATTATTATTTCTTTCCATTAAAGTATGAGATAGAAATGAAAGTAGCGTTCATGCGTACGTACGGCTTACCGTCTCCATGAACGGTGCATTTCATTTCTTATCCCTAAATGTAATGTACTATTATAAGTACATGTATATGGTGGATATATATGATGAATGATACATATAAATGATGAATATAATTCTGGAATTAAAATATACATACCTATCATTTAGTTTTAATTCCATTAATATGACAAAGAAATGAAAGTATCGTTCATGCGTACGTACGGCTTACCGTCTCCATGAACGGTGCATTTCATTTATTACCTCTAAATGATTATGTAATATTATAAATACATGTATATTCTTGATATATATGATATATATTCTATACAAATCAGGAATGTCATTCTGGATATAAAGAACCATTGACCACACGAACAACATGTAATTGTAAGAAGTCCACTTTCGACTTAAGAACCAAATATCGACAAAACAAACACTATTAACTTAAATGATTAAATAATGTTTATAACATTGCAACAAGTGATATAAAAGGAATAATGAACTAGAAAAAGGTTCTTAATAAATTCGAAATTAACTCAAGTTTATTATTCAGAAGATTAAAGAATGATCGAGTCAAGTCGGACCCGAGGTAAGGGATCTTACTCCTCTCTTTCTTTTTAAGTACACTCTTTTATGTCATTCCCTCTAAAGCTCATATTTCTTGTTATTGGGATGTTATTTTATATTACACTTACTGTAATTTTTATGTTCATGTGATGAGAGACCCTATTCTCTCTCATCAATCCATTTTGGAAGTTTTGAGTGGCGCCGTTAGGCTGCCGAATTTTCGTAAGAGATCTAACCACTCTCTTTCTTTTTAAGTACTCTCCTTTATGTCACTTCTTTTAAGCTCCTCTTTGTTATGTTGGGGGATATTCTTTTATATTCCTATTTCTATAAACTTTAAGTTAATATGATGAGATACCCTATTTGATCTCATCAATCCATTTTTGTAAGTTTTATGTGGCGCCGTTAGGTTGCCGAGTTTTCGTAAGGGATTTTTTATCTCACTTTTTTCCCGTGAGATTTATTCTACATTTTCCACAATTTCCTTTGAGTAGTGTATGTACTGACCATTATTCTACTCTTTGTGTAATATACTTTCGTTTATGAGTATTTACATCAATGATTTATTGTCCTTCTTTCATGGGCTGTATGTTTTGAAAGATAGCCAAGTCGGTAAGGGAACCTTTCACCCTCCTCTTTTTAAAAGACTTCTTTTGTTGGGTCTTTTAATTTACATATTGTTATGTTGGGATATGTTCTCATATATCCTTATTGATGTAAATTTTATGTCCACGTGATGAGAAACCCTTTTTTGATGTGATGTCGTTAGGCTGTCAAGGGAACTTCTTAACCCAATTTCGATTTCTTTGGGTTCAACATGTACTTATTGAATATGTCATCCTTTGAATATGTGTGAATGACCTTTGATTATTTTACACTTAATAACCACTTATATTTGGTGTATTCGTTTATCACACATAATTGAGTAATTGATTTATCCTTAAACCAAGGATATTGTCTTTGTAAGGGGATTCGTCTCAATCTCCTTTCATTGAGGCATATTCTGTTTTATACACAACCTTCTTTTATACGGTGTATAAACCCCTTTGACTTTTACGTTTATTCAAAAGGAATCTTTTTTATACGAAGTGTTTATTAAACGACAAAAGGGAATGTTTTTGTCGTACGTATGCGGCGACAACGACTTCTCCGCCACCGTGACCATTATTTGAGTTTCAGCTTCCTCTACAAGCCATACCATCTTTTTAAAAGAAAAATAATAACCATGTTTTACTTTTCTTTTATTTTGGTATTGAAAATGGTTTTCATAATGTATTTATATCAATGTGTTGTATTGATATCTAGTTATTGAATGGTGGAAATGTTATGTTTTCTTTATGCATGTTTTATGTGATAAGATTATGTTATGGTTCTTTGGAATTGTTATGAAGACAGGTGGTTCCATGATAAACTAAGGGCGGGTGACCTCGATATAGATCAGCAATGCATTGGGTAACACAAAGGAGTGAAACGTTAAGGTTTATCCGAAGAGATTTAGGGAATATACTATGATGGGTATTCCAAAACGTAACCAAGAGGGTTACTCCCTACACAAGAATGTTATGAATGCCTCAAGTTACCTTTATGTCATATGATTTCTATGATTTTATGAGGTATGTTAAAGTTCTTATGTTTTATGGGTAATGTATGATTTCATTCTTATGTATACATGTACTCATGATTCCTTTCCATATTTTTATATCCCTTACTGAGCTTTTTATGCTCATCCCAAGTTTTTGAAATGTTTTTCACAGGTCAAGGGAAGGGTACATGATGTGATGATAGTGTTAAGGATGTGTCAAGAAAGAATCCATGATTTATTTCAAATATGTTTCTGTTGATGGGAAGAATGAATACTTTCTTTTATGTAACCACTTTGTTTAAATGTGGAATGTAATGCAAGTTTCATGTTCTAATTCTCTAAAACTCTAAACCTAAAAAGATCCTCAATGTGTAATCGTGTAATAACTCAAGATTAAGTAAGGTTTAAGGGTGGGTCCTTATATTTTTTCTAAAAATATAGTTTTTTTGGTGAATAATGAAAATACCGATTTTTGTAAAAATGTCATATCTTTTTAAAAAATTAATAAAGGAAAAGGTCACATTATTTTATGAATATGATTTGAAGAAAATAATTTCTAATTTAGTTATATTTATCCAACATAATTTCTTTTCAACCAGATATATATTATATTTTAGTATATGTCCATTTTTTGGTTTAAAGAATGGCATTTTATAAAAACTATTTCAAAGAGCATAATTTTTATCCAATTTAACTAATTTAAATAATAACTACCTAATAATGTTTTAAATTAAATTTATAGATTATATATAAATAAATTTTAATTAACATTAGTAAAATAATTATTATAATACAATGAGTTAATACAAAATCATTTTGTTATTGAAAAATCACTTATATAAAATGCCTTTTTCACGCCTATGGGTATTTGTTTTCAATTTTTATAAAATATACCTGAAAAAATAAAGTTAGGTTGTTAAGTAAAAATTTAAAAATTATATTAGGTATAATTCATGTTAAGTTTTAGAAAATATTGATTTATTTGATAGATAGTGAAGAATAAATTATTTTAATTTACAACAACCTTTTTGATTAAATTATTTATAAAGATAAATTATATTATAATTCTTTTAAGTAAAATTAGAAAAATTATATTCCAATTAAACCAATTTTTATTATTTTGATATTTTTCATACTGAATTTTGATAAAAAAACATTGTAAACAATTTAGAATTTTCTCATTGAAATCCCACTTTCTCATCACATCTCTAAGATTAATTTTATATTAAAAGTTACACTAATATGAATTTAATAAGGCGAAATGGATTATTTTTTTTGAATAATAATAATTTATAATATATAATAAGTTCTACATTATTTTTAACCAATATTTATAGTGAAAACAGTAAAAATAAATAAATATTATGGTTAAGGTAAAAATATACTTACAATGGGGTTAAACAAGGAACTTAAGTGTAAAATTGACATAAAAAGTATCCAAAACCAATTAGACAGAACGTTTTCTACCTATTATCTGATAGTCTTGATAAGTTTCAATTTATAATGTTGTGGTATGACAAAAAATGTGGGTAAAATTTAATCTTTTCAAACAATTATAAGAATGCCACACACCTCACTTATAAAAGGACACATCTCTCCTCTCTTATTCACACCATAAAACCTTATTGGTTCAATAAATACCTACCCAAATAACATCCCAACATATATCACATCATCTTATAAAAATTATTTTGTGATGAAAACCTACTTAGGAAGGATTTTAGAGTAAAACATAGGATGATACATGAAGAAGAGGTAATGGTATTCAATGAGGTTTTTTTTATTTCTTTATCGACCACGTCAAATTATTTTTAAACCATGATGATATAATATTCTATGTATCATAAATATAATTTTTTGTTGGTTTAATAATTTAATTACCTGAAACCATCTCCATTTCTAGAAAATGGTCTAGTAAATCATTATTCGTGTGTACGGCAAACTTCCTTCTTACAAACCTATATAATTCATTTTTCCATTATAACCTATCACAATAGGGTATGATGATGGATAGAAATTATATATATATATATATGATATTTATAACATAATTATTCATATAGATTCATTATATTATATATATCATATTTTACTTTCAATTCCATATGGGATATGATAACGCATCTTGTGTGTACGGTGAACTACCCCCTCATGAAGCGATGTTATTCTTCATTCCCTAACTCTTTACATGGAATTGAATAATTATAATTTTAATGAATATATATGATAAAAATTAAATAATTATAATATTCCTGACATATTTATCATAATTTAAATAAAATATATCTTCTTCTTTTTCTACTTAAAAGATGATACAATCATTCGTGTACATGTGGACTATCAGCTTCAATATTTGATGTGAATCTCTTTTCATCACCAAACCACATATATGATATATATAAGTTTATTTAAAGAAATAATATGGTATATATGATATTATAATCACTTTTTAAAAGTAAAATATTTCATATCTTATATTAATTAATATCATTGAAAAATTGAATTGTTACTCCTGCATACGTATGTCATAACCTCTCCATCAATGTAATATACGTCATTTATCAAAAACATATTTCATGATTGGATATAAAAGTATAGTTATTATATAAATATAATATATATTTCATTATTATTTTTTAGATTATTTATCTATATAATACTAATAAAACTGAAACATTCATAATACATCATGAATGAGAAAACAAGGCAATTAACAACTAAATGTACGAAAATAATGAACGATTATTAACGAACTGGTAAAAATATGTTATAAAAGGATCACATATTATATTATAAATTTTAATTTGGATATTTAATAATTTAATAAAATTTTTAAAAAAACTATATTGGATGTTAAATAATGATCATCCAAAAAATAAGCATGATGTATGTGTTTTCTCATCTAACTTTTATTTATGTGAGATATATTACATATACACCATTTATTTTTTGTAGATTATATAAGAAAAATGAATGTAATTTATTATTATTTTTCTTTAATTTATGGGGATATAAATATCTATTATACTATATATCAATCACATGATTTATAGTTCAAAAGTTAACAAATCGGTAAGGGATTATGGTCTTAATTTTCCATTATTGAGACATATAGATTTGTTATGAATCTATCCTCTTTTATGAGGTGTATATAAAACCCATTTTACATTTAATATGATTAAATTAGTTATCCTCATGATGTTTCTTGTTTCATTTAATTATATTTCTTCATGAGGCTTATGTTTCAAAGTTAACTAAGTGGTAGAGATTTTATTTTACAATCTCATAGTTTATCAAGATTATTTATTATTAAATATCAAATGTTTAAATTTTATGAACCACGTATAAAAAATTCTAATGATATTTATTATAATTGGTTTAATAATAATATTTTATATTAATATTACTATTTTTAATTTTTTTATATATAAAATAGTTCTTTTTTAATGAAAATATGATGTCATTTCTCTCATCGGTTAGAAATCCATTTTCATCCAAAACCATGTTTTCCAAAAATGTTTTAATTTTTTTAATATTTTAAAAATGGTTTATTAAATGAATTTTTAACCATGTTATATTTTTTTAAAAAATTTATAAAATTAATCTTCATGTATTTTTAAAAATCAATAACTATTTAGAATTTTTCTTAAAATATCGATGGAGTATTTGTTTTATCCAGTAAGGCATGACAGAAATTTACCTCCATAATGACCATTATTTTCCATGAAGGTTACTTTATCAGTTTACAAGGTAATTTTTAATGATGTTTATTTTAAGAACTTTTTATTTCATTAAAAAAAATTCAAAGGGAAAAAGATATTTTTCGTCAAGAAAGGAATAAAATAAATTTTAAAGCATCCTTTATAAGTTTTAAATGTTGTTTATTATGAAAATTATTTTGAAAATATTTTCTATTTTACAAATTGATTTTCAATTAAAGGTTATTTTTCTTAAGATAATATTCAATTGTTCTTTCAATATACTTATACATCTAAGAGGACATACATTTATGTATATTATGATTTTTTGGGGATATAGACCAAGAATACCATTATTTATGATTTTTTGGGGATATAGACCAAGAATACCATTATTATTCTTCTTATTAATGGAGTATAAAGACAAAATGTTTGTAAAAATAGTTTAATTTACAAAATTTAATCATGTGTCTTAGATATTTTTATGGAATCCAATTCTTTTCCTGGGGTTAGTCATGTTTCAGAGAGATTGTTATAGATATCATTTCTTTTCCTTGGGTTAATCATGTTTTAAAGGGATTCACATATTACTCATTTCATTTCAATGAGATAATCAAGTTATAAAATTAATAATGATTGTTAACATGAGATTTATGATTAAATAGAATTTAAATTTACTTTATTTATGGTTCCTGGAAATTTGTTTCTGAGGGGTGAACCAAGATTGCATCAGGTGATCATGTTATAATTTATATGATGGGTTCACCTAGACAGTGTACCATTGAATTGTGTAATGAATATTTTCTATAGAGAATTATATTTAAATTCATCCAAGTTTTTATTTTATTTTTAAGGTTGTTGTTTAGGTTTTATATGTTTTCTATGATTAGGACTGATTCCACCATGATATATGAATGCTTTCTATGGGTTTATAGTGTTTACTTTGATCAATATTGATATCACATGTCCCAGGATTATTGATAATTATGTCTATTTCATTTTTTAAAACATTATGTCATGCTTAAAGATTTATGATTCATGTATTTATGGGTATGAGTTATTTTATGATTCTATCATGCACTCTATTTCTGTTTTTAATACCCTCATTAATTTATTATGCTTAATAATTAATTTCAAATGTCAATTATTTATTACTTTACTAGGAATTTCATATCACCCTTCCTATGATACTTTATTTATAGGCTATCATTAATGATGTTGAATTAATATTTTTTAGAATTATTTTAAATGGATGATGTTGATGACTAAATGTGAAAAAAGAAACATTTGGTTAATTGGGTGAAGTTTTCATTTAAATACATGAGTGTTGTTTTTGTATAAGTTTTTACTAATTATATAAAACCCTATCACTAGAAGATCATTGAGAATATATGTGATTTAATTATTCCTAATGTAATAAGGGTTTTTTGGAAAAAATTTGGTCATAATTATTCAGTATCAAATTTGAAAATGTAATGTTTATAATTTCATCACTAGATCCGGGAGTGCTGTTTCTAAGCTGTTATATTAACCCGCCCAATTCATTCCTTAACTTATTAATGACAAATTATTATGTCTAAACTGATGGTTGGGAAATATTATTTGGTTTAATATATGGTATCTTTAAACAGAAAGGGTATGATTGCTAGAAATGGCTATAAGGATATTTATAGGTTTTATGGAAGGGTGGAGTGTGTTGGAACTGTTTTTGTTGGTAAGGGAGAGGATTTGAGTACTAATTGTGGTTGGGGAGTATATAGTAGTTATAGTTAATTGTAACTCTATACTGGACTTGGTTAGGTTGTCTCACTAGTGGAAAAAACATTTAACACGTCGGTATTTTTCACGTCAACTCAATATAATCGATGTGAAAATCATTAATAATCGATATATCATGTCAGTTATTTTATAACGGATGTGATATATCGATCATGATCCATTTTTTATGTCGGTTATTTTATAACTGACATAAAATATACAGAGATTATCTTTTTTACATCAGTTATTGAATAACTGATGTGAAAATATAATCTGGTGCGCTTTATCACATCGATTATAAAATAACCGACGCGATAAAGGAACGCTCGACGCTTTATCACATCAGTTATAAAAAAACCGATGTGATAATGCTAATCTCAGCAATTTATCACATCGGTTATCAAAAGAACCGAAGTGATAAAGAAACATTTATCACATTAGTTATTTTATAAATGATGTGATAAATTGTTTTCTATGCCGGTTATTAAATAACTGACATTATAAACATTAAAAAATATAGTTTACTATGTCGGTTACTAAATAACCGACGTGATAAATCTTTTAGATGATTTATCACACCCCGTATTCATTCAATATGTTTTCTTCTATCATACAACCTGGGACTCGTCTCTCTCGCACGGAGAACCTAGAAACGATCCTTCAAAGTTGTTCCATCTAGCCTTGTTTTTCCAACATCATTCTACATATTTATTATCATCAGATCTATCAAGTCGACTCACAACACTCAAGTAAGCCTCACACGACTCGTTTTCAGTTTTTATTTTCCACGATGCCCTTAACTAATTTTTTGAGATGATATATTTCTTTGTTCTTTCTATAATGGTAAGTTTCATAGTGTTCAACTATACCTTGCTAAATTCATTTCTGGTAAATTAAACCTTTGGAAGTGATATCATGAAAGTTTACGATTTTTGTGTGGTCTATCATGTGTGTGAGTGCGTACATGGGGTTTCCAATGGGGTGGGGCTGTGTAAGTTGGCGAGGGTGTCTAGGAGGGGTTCAAGGGATGTACAAGGGGGTTAGAGATGTCCAATGGGTGTGGGGGTGTCAAATGGGGTGGGGGTGGTGTCCCGGGGGGTGCAGGGGCTGTCTAAGGGGGTTGGGGGTGTACAAGGGGCTGTGGGGGGGGGGGGGGGGGGTTGGGTCCAAGGGTGAGGGGGCTAAGGGGGCTGTCTAAGGGGATATGGGTGTCCAGGTGGTGGGGGTGGTGTCTAGGGAGGTGAGTGGGTTGTCCAAGGGGGTAAGGGTGTCTAGGGGGACGGGGCTGTCTAGAGGGGTGGGGGATTTTCAGGGGTGGGGGCTGTCCAGAGGGGGGGGGGGGCTGTCCAGAGGGTTCGGGGGGCTATCTAGAGGGTTGGAGGGGGATTTCCATGGTGTCAATAGAGGTGGGGGGGGGGGTCCAGGGGTGTGGGGGGGGGGGGGTATAGAGGGCTGGTTGTGTTCATGGGGGTGTCCAAGGGGGTTGGAGGTGGGGGTGGTGTCTAGTAGGGGTGGGGGTCTCTAGGGGGGCTGTTTAGAGGGGTGGGGGCTATCCAGGGGGTGGGGGCTATCCAGAGGGGTGTGGGGCTATCCAAGGGGGTGGTGGTGTCTAGTGGTGTCCATGGGGTGGGGGTGGTGTCCAGGGGGTGCCCAAGGGGGTGGGGGTGGTTTCCAAGGGTTGGGGTTGTCTAGGGGTGTCAAAGGGGGTGGGGGTGGTGTCCAGGGGGTGCAGGGGCTGTCCAAGGGGGTTTGGGTGTCCAAGGGGGTGTGGGGGATGTCATAGGGGTGGGGGCGGTGTCCGAGGGTTGTGGGAGATGTCCAAGGGGGATGGGTGTGTCCAAGGGGGTGGGGGTGTCTAGGGGGTGAGGGGGTTGTCCAAGGGGATAGGGGTGTCCATGGGGGTGGTGTCCTGGGAGGTGAGTGGGTTGTCCAATGGGGTAGGGGGTGTCCATGGGGTGGGGGCTGTCTAGAGGGGTGGGGGATGTCTAGGGATGGGAGTGGTGTCCAGGGGGTGGGGGTCGTGTCCAAAGGGGTGGGGGTGGTGTCCAAGGGGGTGGGGGTGTTTTCCTTGGGGTTAGGGGTGTCGAGGGGGTGGGGGTGGTGTCCAATGGGGTTGGGGTGGTCTCCATGGGGTGGGGGCTATCTAGAGGGGTGGGGGTGGGCTGACCAGAGGTTTCAAATCATTAAGATCTGTGTAATTTTTAGTAGTGAATGTATAAATATTTTAATATTTATACATCATAATTATTTTTTACAGATGGGTGAATTTGGTATCCAGTTTCACCAGGATATATTCTTTATGAACCATAAAAAGAAATGATCCAAGATGAATTTAAAACTGTTATATATACCTATATATTTTTTTTTTAATCATTTTCACGAATATTTTTTTAAATACGCATAGATTTGTTTTATATTTGAAATTTTTTTACATTCAAATTATGTTATTTTTCATATAAACATATATTTGTCTTGTCTTAAAAACATGTATAATTTTGATATTTTTTATAGGTAATAATGAATCGAAGTTAGATTACAGTACATCGAATGAGTAATTAATATGAGGAAGGTGTTGATGCCTTTTTCGAATTTTCTAAACGAAATGTTCTATGAAGTGACATTTTTTTTCTGTCCATGCCTGAAATGGTTGAATATGAAGAAGTTGAAAAGTAGAGAGATAAAAGATCATCTGATCTATAATTGTTTTAATCCGAGTTATAGCCCTTGGATTTGGTATTGTGAAACTAGATGGAATTTCAGATCTACTGATGATGATGATTTTTAAGATGGTAACTCTGATGGAATTGAAGATTTTTTTTGCGATATCGCAGTAGAACGGATTGAGATAGAACCGACAGTTTTGCGTCTATATGATGATGATGAAAAACCATTGTATCCGGGTTTTATAGATTTTACAGTTTTTTCGGTGGAGTTAAGATTGATTAACCTGAAAGAGAAACAGGGATGGAGTGATATAAGTTTTACAGAGTTGCTACAATTGATGAGAGACATTCTTCTAAAAGAAAATGATATTCCAGATTCACATTATAAGGCCAAGAAAATATTATCCACAATGGGATTGGGATACAAGAAAATACATGTCTGTCTGAATGATTATATGATATATAGAAAGGAATATGAGTTTATATTAGAGTGTCCTAAATGTGGGACATCACGGTATAAGGTGAAACAAAAAATCACAGGTTGATGTAGGGATTACAAAGATCCCTACCAAGGTATTTTGGTATCGTACTACAATTCATCTTTTCAAATGATTATTTTCTAACTCACATGATGCAAAAAAGGTTAATAGGGCATGCTGATGAGAAAATATGTGATGGAAAAATACGTCATCCAGCTGATTATCCACAATGAAATAAAATTGATGAGCAGTATCCTACATTTGGAAATGAAATTATAAATCTCAGACTAGGGTTGTCCACAGATGGAATGAATCCATACTGAACCCTCAATAGAACACATTGTTTATGGCCTGTTTTATTGGAAATTTACAATCTCTCTCCTGAAGTTTGTATGAAGCAAAAATATGTCATGTTGAGAATAATTATCTCTGGTCTGATGCAACCCGGTAATGATATTGATGTTTTCTTGTCACCATTGATTGATGATTTGAAACTTTTATGGGAGGATGGTATTAGGGTGTATGATTCTTATAAAATGGAATATTTTCAACTGCATGCATTGCTTATGTTCACTATAAATTACTTCCTAGCATATGGAAATTTGTATGGATATAATGTTAAAGGGCATAAATCAAGTCCAATTTGGTAACAACAGACTTCATATTGTCAATTTCATCATGGGAGGAAATCAGTGTACATGGGTCATCGAATGTTTTTGCCTACGGATCACTCTTATAGAAGACTGAAAGAGGCATTCAATGGATCACAAGAATTTGATATTGCTCAAAAACCTTTATCCCCAGATATGTATTTTGAGAGGGTGGAAAACCTTGATGTGATGTTGGGAAAGACACATAAATCTGGTAATGATAGACATATTTGGAGGAAAATTTCAATATTTTTTGAGCTAACAATTTGGAGATATTATGATGTTAAACATAATATTGATTTCATGAATTTGGAGAATAATATATGTTATACTTTTATTGGAATGTTGTTAGATATTAAAGGAAAGACAAAAGATGGGTTGAATGAAAGATTAGACTTACTATCAATGGGAATACATTTAGAGTTAGCTCCCACTCCTAATGTAAGATGAACAATTCTTCCCCATGGTTGTCATACATTATCCAAGAGGGAGAAAATTTTCTTTTGTCAGGGTCTTCATGATATCAAAGTTCCTCAAGGTTATTCTTCAAATGTAAATTTTTTTGTCCCATTGAAGGACTTGATGTTGATAGGTATGAAATATCATGATTGTCATGTCATGATACAACAACTTCTACCATTTGCATTGCGTGGAATATTGCCAATCCGTGTCAGAAAGAGTATAATGAAGTTGTGTTATTTTTTCAATTCAATTTGTAATAAGGTGATTGATGTGAATGCTTTGAACATTTTCGAAAAGGATGCAATTTTTATACATTGTAAATTAGAAATGTAGTTTCTCCAACTTTTCTTTTGATATAATAGTGCATTTAATGATTCATCTAGTTTGAGAAATAAAGCTTTGTGGACTTGTACATATTCATTGGATGTATAATTTTGAATGGTATATGAAAATATTGAAGTGGTATGTTAAGAATCCATATTGACCTGAAGCCTCCATTATTGAAAAGTATATTTCTGAGGAGATTGTAGAGTTTTGTATGAGCTACTTGGCTATGGTGCCACACATAGGTTTGCCTCCATCTCTCCATGAACAAGTTAATAATGAGGGAAAGTGGATTTGTGGCTTGAAATTCAAATCATTGTCAGCCGAACAGATGAAGAAGTTATAATTATACATCTAGAATAACATAGCTGATGCTCAAGAATATATCACATTCCATATTAATGAGTTGAAAAAATGTCATCCATAAAATAAATCAATTTGGATTTTTAATGAACACAAAAAAACAAATTTTTCATGGTTTAAATAGACCTTTCTTAGTAGATCAGATGTATTAGAGACATTGAAATGGTTAGTGGGTGGTCCATGTTTAAATGTGATAACATGGTCTGGTTATGAAATTAATGGCTATACATTTTATACGGAAGATCAGGTCAACAGAAGTGTAGTTTAGAGTAGTGGTGTATTGGTGTTTGTAGAAGAAATTTATTTCTCGAGTGCTAAAGAAAAAAACCCAATTTCTGCATCAACTGCATATTATGGAGTGATTGAAGAAATATGGGAGGTTGATTATATTAAAATTAAAGTACATGTTTTTAACTATAAATTGTCTATTAGTAACAATAGTGTCAGACACGATGAATTTGGAATGATAATTGTAAATCTGAATAGATTTGAAGACACAACTGATTCTTTTAAAATGGAAACACATGCAAAAAAAATTTTCTAAGTAGTAGTTCAATCAGATAGGTAGTGGGTTGTTGATTTACAAGGGAAAAAAATATGTTGGTGAGGATGAACTTGATAAAGATTCTGATTTATGTGAGATCACTACTTCTATGGAATGATTAATAAAACATAATGATGAGCATGTTAAAGACATGGTTTCTTCCATAAGAAATGATCACGACGAAGGAATTTGGGAAAACAATCCATTTTTCCATTCCTAAAATTACTGGTAAAATTTGTTTATTTCATGATTACATTTATTATTTTCATAAAATATTAGATATTGTAAATTTTTTCATTATTAAAAAATGTATTAAAACAAATAAGTATAATTTTGTTTTTGTTTTAATTTTTTTACCTTACTTTATCATGTTTACCATCACCAAAATTATATATCTATTATTTTTGTTCAATGAAAATTACTTTACTATGTTTACCATGTTTACCAGGTTTACCATGTTTAACATCTTTACCATATTTACCATGTTTACCATTGTTTAACATGCTTACCATATTAACCATGTTTACTACTACATAACTTAGTATAATTTTCAATTTTATTTTTTTATTAGTATTTTAATATTTGAATTTGTATATTTTTTAACTAATGTTTGATTTTTTTGATTTGAAGGATAACAACAAATCAATCAGTTGATCAACCACATGATTCTGGAGTTGATCATACTGGTCATGCCTTTGGGGAGGAACATTCACATTCTCCTCTTGATGTTCCCCAATCTTCCTCATGTGCTCCCATTGCGATAAAGAGTTCAAGAGTTGGTAAACGTGGGTGCACACGTTTACCCAAATTATCACTTTCTCGTACACTGGATCAAAGGATACTCATTGTGTATGATGAGGATGATATTCCAAGAGGTCCAAATGAAAATGATTTTAAGAGTTTTGTGTTAACTCAAGTTAATAGGAAATTAAGAATTTGGTATGATGACTGGAGAAGTGTGGACAAAGCGATAATCTCTCAGTTGTGGGAGATTATTTTGGTAAGATATTTTGATATTTTTTCGTATTTTTTAAATGTCTCTAGTATATATAATATGTTTAACATCTTCTATATCAGATGGAATTTGATATTCCTGACACTTGAGGAGTTAAGAAGAAATTTTTATCAATGGATACCAGGAAATGGAGGGATTTCAAATCAACCCTCACATCTGATTTCATTTTTGGTCATAGTAGTCATGAAAATCCATGTCATATATATCCTTTCATAGATGAAGACACAAGGAGACCGTTTTTTGAAAGTAGAAGAAAAGATTCATTTTTGGTAAGGGCAATGTAAACTTTTATAAGCTTTATTATATAAATGATCTTATTAATGTTTGGTTACTGATTTCTTATTCTTAATTTACAGCAACACGAAGATCTCATCAAGAGATCCAATCTAAATATGTGTACCCTCATAGTTTTTCTAGGGGAGGGTATAATTTTTTGGAAGAAAAAATTATTGTGGAAAAATTACAAAAACTAAGTGTTGAGTCTTCAAGATCTAGAGAGTTGGCCCCTCTATCCCCTCCATTTAGACATGAAAAATGGAAGAGAGCTCAGATGAGAAAAAGGGCAATATCTTTCAGAGGATTCGAGAATCGTAGTTGAGAGGATTGTAAGATATCTATTTTATTTATTTATGTTAACAATATTCTTCATAAAATTTCAACCAGTACAAAAATGTTCAGTTAATTAATACATGATTATCTTAAGGAGCAGAGCTCATATGGGGTATTTACAGCTCCTGAGAGGCAAGTTATTTTATATGCAACATTGGTAAAGCTCGAACATCCTGTTCATGTACGAGGATATTCAAAAGGTTTATTAGTAAGAAAATTGTTTCCATATTCTTCAACTTATTATGTTGAGGGTGTTTATATAGAAAATAGAATCCTTAGAGGCTAAAGTTCATAATATTAATGCAATGATGGAGGAAAAGTTTAGAGCATCGGTACAGTCTGTGTTTGCAGACATGCAAAGACAATTTCATACTGTAGCTCCCAATCCACCACCTCCCCCTACAGACCCCATTATTTATCCCCCACCACTACCAGTAGCACCCACTCCCCCACCTCTGCCTGCATATCCCTTTTTTATCCAACTTTTCCGCCACGGCTTCCTAATTATTGTGAGTTGTATGTTGATGATCCTCAATATCATATAGTAGCATATGACCTGATATATTTTATAAAAGATACAGTTCATCATCAACAATTAGAGGTAGAGAATCGTAGGGTCAATGTACAGGATATTATAGATATATCATCTTGAGTACCATTACCTACAGATTAGTTGACAACAGTTAGACATAGTATCAACCATTTTTTAATTTGTCCATCCAGACTTCTGCGACTCATTACTATAGAGGTAGGTATGCTATATCATATATATTTTTTATTAAAGTTATTTTATCATTTGAAAAATAATATATTTTACTATTTATTTTTACAAGAATGATTAAATGGTAAAGAAATAATGTATAGACACCAAAAACGACAAATGGATATTACATCAGATACAGATTCTAGTAGTCTTGATAGATTTTCAAGATATTTAAATTTCTTGGTAGATCATTATGTGTTTCTAATGGAAGCTCTTGTTTTTATATATGAAATAACTGTGGGGATTGTAAAAAATGATATCATGTAGCTTGTTACTAGTGATATGTTGGGCATCATTGTGGTGAAAAGTTTTTCCATGTAAATCTTAACACCTTTTCCCTGTGTTATATTTATTAAAAATGTTACTTATGTCTGTTTTGTATTAGTTATATTCATAACATTTGTGAGAAGAATTATCGGACATATGTATATGGATTCATGGACCTTCATTTGATTTCCCTTAAAGCACGTGCATAGGATGAGGAACAAATTATGCTTTATATTGGTAAAATATTTGAACAGAATATAGTCACACAATGTTGGATGTTTCCTTTTTGTAGGAGGAATGAAACACATCTCTCTCAAAGAGTTCATTATCTTTTAACATAAAAAACCACTAACCTTAAATTTTATTTTATCATTGATCATTGGATGTTAGGTGTTTTTTGCCCAAGGGAGAAAACACTTTATTGGATATTCTCTGTCCATGGTGATGTTTGGGAAAGTTTTAAGAAAATGTTGGAAAAGTATGTTTCAATTTTTCAATAGTTTTATATATTATAATGAATTTTAAATTTATCCCATTGGTATTATTTTCTAATAGGGGATGGGTCTACTTTCGAAAAAACACAAAGAAAAGGAGTGCGAAGATCAAATATGTAAATTTAATGGTAAATATCCATTTATAATTTGTACTTTTTGATTTATTACAAAAAATAATATATTGAATTTACACTCATTCAAAAAAAAAATCATGAACAACAAGGCATCATCGAATTTTGATATTATATGTTAAGATTTATGTATGAAATAATAACAACTAGAATAGTTCTGAACTTTGACCTAGTAATATATCCTTTTAAACATTGCCATAATATTTCATTTGATTTATTCATTACACATGTTAACTACTATCCATTTAATTTGTATCTATTTTATGACCCTCAACTCTATAATGCTCAAGACGTCAAACAATTACAAGTGGAATGGTCAAATTATTTTACAGGTTTGATTGAATTTTAGTTGTTTGTAGTGTAAAATGAAATTTTGAATATTGTTATTAAAATTGTATATTTGGTAGTCGTTTAGGGTGGATTTAGTTTTTTTATGTTGACATGGTATTTTTTGAATGTTATATATGTGAATGTTTAAATTTTCTCTACTTATTATTTTTGTCTACTTATGATGCTTTTTCTGGTATGGATTTTGGTCTGTGGGGGAGGGGTTCCAAGGGTGTGGGGGTGTCCAGTGGGGTGGGGGGTATCTAGGAGTGTGGGAGGGCTGTCTGGTGGGGTGGGGGTATCCTGGGTGTCCATTAGAGTGGAGGGGGGGGGGGTAGTCCAGGGGGTGGGAGCATTTCTAGGAGGGTGGTAGGGATTTCCAGTGGAGTGGGGGCTGTCCAGGGGGTGTCTAGGGGTATGGGGGTGTCTTGTGGGGTGAGGGGGGTTTCCAAGGGTGTGGGAGGGTGGTCTAGTGGGGTGTCCTGGGGTGTGGGGGTGTGTCCATTGGGGGTGCGGGTATCTAGGGGTGTGGGAGGGATATCTGGTGGGTTTGGGGTGGGGGGGTTTCATGGGTGTCGATGAGAGTGGGGGCAGTCTAGGGGGTGGGAGCATTTCCAAGAGGATGGGATGGCTATCCAAAGGAGTGGGGGGATATCCCGGGGGTGTCCTGTGGGGTGAGAGGGATTTCAGGGGGTGTGGGAGGGTTGTCAAGTGGGGTGGGGGTGTCCAGGGTGTCCAAGGGGATGTGGGGGGCAGTCCAGCGGGGTGGGAGAGGAGGCATCGCCCTTCCTCGGGGGGGCTGAACATCGCTGGAAGGTACTCACCACTCTCACATGTGAAGCTTGATCTCTCAAAATGTTTCACTACTTCTTTATTCCCCTATAAACACCATTCATTCTATCACTTTTATGCTAGTATAACCTGGGGGAAAACACCATCATGGGTGACTAATATACCTCGATTTTGGTGATGTCAATCTCCCGGATCATGCAGGACTGGAAATGATGCTCCCAAGGATTCCCATGAGATGTGTGAAATGATTTTAACAAAAAGTCTAGCGGTGGGAAGAGGGAGTCAGTTTGGTTAGTGGAGAGGGACCTAGAGAAGACGACTATGATGATATGAAATATACCCAACAAGTACACGAAACTAACTATTTAGCTTCCCTAATTAGATGACTAGACAAGTATAGGGTAGTTTGTATGTTTTTTGGTCTCCTCCAAGAAATGTTGGTCCATGAACATTACCAGCATATCCTGTCTGTCACCAAAAAAACACAAAAACAACCCTATATTTGTTCAATAATCTAATTTGGGAAACTAAACAGTCACTTACATTTACTTGTTTGGTATATTTTAGATCATCATAGTCATCATCTCTGTGACCATCTCAACCAAATGAACCGAAGCCCTCTTCCCACAACTGGTATTTTTGTTAACGTTATTTCGGGCATCTCATGGGTAGCCTTGGGAGCATCATTTCCAGTCCCGCAAGATCCGGGAGATTTCCACCGCCAAGATCCAGGTATTTTAGTCACACATGATGGAATTTACCCTGGTTATACTGGCATAAAAGTGATAAAATGAATGATGTTTACAGGGGAAGAAAGAATTGATGAAACATTTTGAGAGATCAAGCATCGCATGTGAGAGTGATTAGTACCTTCCAGCTGCGTTCAACCCCCCGAGGGATGTCGGCGCCTCCACTCCCAACACCAGCTGTTCCTGGGATGTCCATGGGGTGAGAGCAGTCCGGGGGTGCGGTGGGGGTTGTCCAATGGGGGGGGGGGGGGGTCTGGTCCGGTTTTGGTCGGGTTTTGGTCTGTTTTT
This sequence comes from Viscum album, assembly GCA_963277665.1. NCBI lineage: Eukaryota > Viridiplantae > Streptophyta > Magnoliopsida > Santalales > Viscaceae > Viscum > Viscum album. The sequence continues at coordinate 1,623,930,222 of OY728146.1, read as the reverse complement.
GGTCAGGGGGTGTCCAGTGTGGTGGGAAGGGGGATGTCTAGGGGTGTGGTGGGGGATCTCCAGTGGGGTGGGAGGGTGTCCAAGAAGGTGGGAGGGATGTCCAGGTGAGAGGGGGGATGTCCAACGCGTGTCTAGAGGTGTGTGTGTGGGGGGGGGGGGGGGTTCTAGTGGTGTGGGAGGGATGTCCAGGGGAGTGTTGTCCAGTGTGGTGGTGGTGGGGGGGTTCTAGGGGTGTGGGAGGGATATATAGGGGTGTGGGAGTGTTGTACAGGGGGTGGGGGTGTCCGAGAGGCTGGGGGTCATCCAGGGGTGTGGGGGGCTGCGAGAAGGGAAGTCCATGGGTGGGGGGTGTCAAGGGGTGTGGTGGGGGTTGTCTAGTGGGGTGGGAGGGTGGTAGGGTTGTCCAGTCAAGTGGGGGGGGGGGGTTGTTCAGGGGGTGTCCAGCGGTGTGTGTGGGGGGGGGGGGTTCTAGGGGTGCGGGAGGGATTTATAGAGGAGTGATGTCCAGTGGGGTGGGGGTGTCTAGGAGGGTGGGGGGTTCTATGGGTGTCGGAGGGCTTTCCAAGGGTGTGAGAGTGTTGTCCAGGGGTGCAGGGTGTCCATTAGGGTGGGGGTTGTCCAGGAGTGTGGGGGCTGTCCAAGGGGTGGGGGTTGTCCAAGGGTGTGGTGGTGGGGTGGTGGGGTGTCTAGGGTGTGGTGGGGGTGTCCAGGGGGGGTTCTAGGGGTGTGGTAGGGCTATTCATGGGTGTAAGAGTGTTGTCCAGGGGGTGTGGGTGTCCAAGAGGGCGGGGTTGTCCAGGGGTGTGTGGTGCTATCCAGGGGGGCAGTCTAGGGGTGTGGGGGGTGTCCAGGGGTATTGTGGGGGCTGTTAATTGGGGGGGGGGGGGGTTCTGGTCTAGTTTTGGTCCAGTTTTGGTCTGTTTTTGGTCTGGGGGTGTCCAGTGAGGTGGGGGGGGGGGGTTCCATGGGTGTGGTGGGGGTCGTTTAGTGGGATGGGAGGGTGTCTAAAAGGATGGGAGGGATGTACATGCTAGTGGGGGGATGTCCTGGGGTGTGTGGGGTGAGTCTAGTGGGGGGGGGGGGGGTCTAGGGTTGTGGGATGGTTGTCTTGAGGACTGTTGTCTAGTGGGGTGGAGGTGTCTAGGAGGGGGGTCTAGGGGTGCGGGAGGGCTGTCCGGGGGTGTGGGAGAGCTATCCCGGGGGTGGGGGTGTCTAGGAGGGTGGGGATTGTCTAGGGTTGTGGGGGGCTATACAGAGGGTGGGGGGTAGTCCAGGGGTGTTGGGGGTGTCCAGGGGTACGGTGGGGGATGTACAGTGAGGTGGGGGGGGGGGGGTTCTAGGGGTGTGGGAGGGATATCTGGGGGTGTGGGAGTTCTGTCTAGGGGGTGGGGTGACCAAGAGGGTGGGGTTGTCTAGGGGTTTGTGGGGTTGTCCGGGGGGTGGGGGCAGTACAGGGGTGTGGGGGTGTCGAGGGGTGTGTTGGGGGATGTACAGTGGGGGGGGGGGGTCTAGGGGTGTAGGAGGGATGTCCAGGGGTGTGGTAGTGCTGTTCAAGAGGTGGGGGGTTTTCCAAGGGGGTGGGGGCTATCTATGGATTGGGGGGAGTCTAAGGGAGTGGGGGGAGGGTGTACAGGGGTCTGGTGGGGCTTTTCCAGTGGGGGGGGGGGGGTTATGGTGGGGTTTTGGCATATTTTTGGTCTGTGGGTGTCCAGTGGGGGGGGTCTGGTCTGTTTTGGTTGGGTTTTAGTCTGTTTTTGGTATGTTTTTGTTATGTTTCAGGTCTTTTGGCAGGTCATAGTAGTGGTTGATCAGTGGTGGGGGCTATCCAGTGGGGGGGGTTCTAGTCTATTTTTGGTCTATTTCTGGTATGTTTTTGGTCTGTTTTAGGTCTTTTGGCAGGGCATAGTACTGGTTGATTGGTTTTATTTAAATGTTTTTATATTAGTTATTTTATAACCTGCATAAAAAATGCATTGGGATTAGTTTTAATGTCGGTTATTTATAATCCGATGTAATAAATTCCATAGAAATGGTTTTTACGTTGGTTATTTCATAACCGATGTAATAAATGGAAATGAACAGTTTTTACATCGGTTATATTATAACAGACGAAGTTGATATGTTTTCATGTCGGTTATTATTTAACCAACATTGGAAACCGCTTGGCAGACAGGTTTATCATGTCAGTGATGAAAATAACTGATGTGATAAACGCTTCAGAGGAGTGATTTATGACGTCGGTTATATAATAATTAAAGTGAAAGAGTATATACTACATTGGTTATTAAATAACCGACATAATAAACCATGACTCTAAACCATTTTCCACATCGGGTTTTTATCATCTGACGTGAAAAACGCTTCGGATATGTGTTTTTTATGTCGGTTGTAAAATAACCGATGTAAAAAAAATGTTTATAATTTCTCCTATAATAACGTCGGCCTAAAGCCGATGAAAAAAATAAAAAATAACCATCGTAAAAAAAATTCTCCACTAGTGTCTACATCAATATTTTTATTGGGATGTCCTAAATTCAATGGCTATTTCACAACATTCCATTTTATAGAATTTAGCACACTGATTGGTGAAATGAATAGGATATTAGCATAAACAACATACCATTGCTGGTGATTTTTTTTGACTGAGTTATTCTAGATCAATTTATCTCACCAGGCTGGTTAACTCATTAATCTTTGTTTCAATCAGTGGTGATGAATTATTTGTTCTTACCTCATGAATTTATATTTTTCCAGTACCTCTAATACTAATTTTTTGTGAGTTTCGAGAGATCATTTCAACATTCTCTTTTAATTTGGATGAGTATTTATCTATAAAGATCATATAGATAATTAATCTATTATATTTTATAATTTTCATATAGAAATAGGTATAATAACACTAGGATATGGTTCTCCTCTACTTCTTGGTGTGTGCATTTTGCACACAACATATTAAACCTATATATATACTTTTAAAAAGTATATCTAGATGAATTTTTGAAAGAAAAATAAATTTTTATTTTATTTGTCACTTTATGATATAATGATTAATATTTATATGAATATTATTTAAATATAAATTCTATAATTAATTTCAACTAGTTTTAAGTTGTAAAATAATACTTTGGTAGCTACATTAAGTGATAAGAAAAATACCCTGCATGTAACTTATTCATATACTACTCCTTGAGGGTTTAGAGTTGATCACACATGTTTGAATACTTGTATATTTCCCTTAGGGTCTTCTCTTTTATGGTGATGGTAAATTGTAAAAAAATATATTAGGGTTATTTTCAATTCAAAATAGATTTTCATTTCATCTTTAAAAAATTGATTGCATTCGATAAAAATGTCATTCATTTAGATCATAGATGGTTTATTTGGGATTTAAATTAATTTCACCAAGATTGGGGTAAAAACATGGGGTTTAACTCTATACAATAAAAAAATTCCCCAATTTTTTATTTGATGTTCGATTTCATTAATCTAGTTATTTTTCATTTAATTTTATAATCAAATTAATTAATGATTTAATATATATTAGTGTCTTGAAAGGTTAAAATTAATGGTTTTGTGTAACATCCTTCCTGAAAAGTTACATTATTTAAACATTTCATTTCATGGGGGCATGTAAGAACCATTTATTATTATAGTGAAAAATATTTATAGTGGAAACCTAGGTTGTGTTCTATAGAGATGTGTCGAAAAACTTGTTTTCACTTATTACATGGTTATAAAAAGAGTTATAAATTTTGTTTGTGACTTTAAAAAAGAATGAAATAAGGAATGTTTTTAAATAATTTAATGTAATAGTGAACAAGCTAGGTATGGATAAAACTATTACAATGTTATCTTATAACCAAAATTATCCGACCTTATTCTAGTAAGTTGGTATGAGGGGAATCCCACACTCACTTCCCCTATCCCTCACTCTCTCTTAACAAGATTGTGATGATGGTTATATATATAACTAAGTTCTCATGTTGGTCTCCCCTCCTTAATATGTGTTTATGTGTTATAGTGGACTCTCTTGGGTGTCTTAGGAAATTCCCAATTGGGTCACGGTTTTCCAAAACATCCAAGAGTTTCTACTACCACATTTAATGTGATAGTGATTATCAGGAACCTTAATACATAGGATTAGATCATTCTATAATATATAAAAGTACTGAGTGGAGGTCAATAATGATCACCAACCATGTTAATTATTAATAATATAATAAAAAACTAAATACAATCACACTTGATAATAAAAAATCTTATTATAATATTGAAATAATTTTAAAAAAAATAATAAAATAGTTTTAGTCCATAAAGTGCATGAACTCAAGAAAAAAAATAGTTTTATCCTTACCATACATGATTTCTAGGTCCACTAGTTCATATAATCTATGGGGTGAATCAGGGTTTGAAAGATTCAAACTAATAACCCTTTAGATCATATTTCATTATTGAATAGAACAAACTTCTCTATTTCTTCTATAAAAATATATGAATAGAAATGAAATCATTCACAGGACACCGTGATTTTACATGGTTCACCCTCATTGGGTTACGTCCAAGGAGAATAAAACAATTATGTGTCGATCTACCAAATATATTAAAGCTCACTTCCAATTACATGGTTTGGGATAGATCAATTATATTCCCAGGCTCACCACATTTACAAGATTTAGGGTCCAGTCACTTCATTCCCAAGGGATGCTCCCTATGTCTCTTCCTCTGGATCACTATCATTGGAATGGATCATCATCTTCTTTCTTTATTTGATCCTTAGTCTTAGAAAGGATCCAATCATAGTTTATAGGCATGTAGATACCTTCATTTTTAGGAAATCACACATCCTCAACTATATATGGATACTCTATTGAAGTCCATTTTTCAGCCATAGATGAAATTCACTTTTCTGGGTACTGTTTGATAGAGAAAATTAATTTCATAAATAGTTTGAGTGTATTCGAAAACTACCTACTTATTTCTCGAACATTGTAGAGAATATTTTGAATAGACCACCTATTCCATGAAAAGCCTCTACTTCTTTCTCCACATACCACCTCCACATAAAGCCTTCATAAACTCCTCCTACGTACTACATCCTTGTACCTATTTTTTTTATCGCTTCCATGTACCGCTTCTGTGTGCCACTAATGCTTCTGCAAAATTCCTTTTTTACATGGACCAATTCTTACTTGGAATTCCTTATTCATTTACAGATTACAATTATTTGAAAACACTCTTTCATGGAATTTATTCTTTTAATTGCTTCACCCTTGACCAAATCCTCCTCATGAACCTCTTTTAGACTTCACCGGATTCCTAGAGAAAATATGTTATATTATCATAATCTCTCTCCATAATGATGGGATTATCACCCCTTATATAGGAAAATATATCCATAAAATCCTATAATTTTAGATTTACCAAATATTCAATGTGGTACCACCTTCTCTACATGAAATTTCTCTCGTGATCCATTCTTCCCTATGAAGTTTGCATACCACCACTCTTTCTACGCAGTGGCCAGAATCACCATCACCACTTCACAAATGACTCCCTTTATGGAATCTCAAACCACCACCTCATTTCCAAAAATGAAAATCCATCCCACGTATAACAATCCTTTAGTGTACCACAATCCATTCGCATACCTTTTCCACAAACTATTTTCCTTTTTCGAACCACGAGCCACCCCATGAACTATTGCCTTCCATGTACCTCCTTTAAAATATTTGAACCATTCTTCATGGTATGAGAACTATTCATTATTATGAAGAAAATATTCCTTTTTCAAAAAAAAACAAACCCCCAATTTTGAGGCCCAAAAACGTGGAAAACATTGGTAAACTACACCACCTTAAAAACCTACTTTGAAAAACACCATCAATACAGATTTGTGGTCACCTTGCTTTAGAGACAAACACAATAACACCACAAACATACCAATATGACACCATGAGGTATTTTATCCATACATTAATAAAATATTGTGTTCCCCTCTATGGGAAGGGTACCATAGAAGAAAGTTGGAGAGACTTGCATTATAAAATTAAAATAGTAAATTAAAACTATGTGAAAAGAATAATTGCAAAACTCCAATTGATCGTCCATGTAGCCCAAGATTAAATTTAATGTTGTCCTATATTATCATGATTCTAATCTTTATTAATATATATAAGTTCATTATTCTATTATGGTAAATCATAATCTTTATTAGCTTGTGAAACCTCCAAGATCTTCACACTGTTTAAATATTCATTCCATTCCTTTTTTAATTTAGATATTTATTCTTCAAGTTTTTCTCTTTAAATTATGTTTTAAATCTCATTAGACAAATTGCATAAATATTTAATTCACTCTATTGAATCAAAATATTGTTCAATATTTGATCCAAGTGGTATATTTAGGTAAGTGGTAAAGTGTTGAGGTGGAATCCTAGAGTTTTGTTATGATGCTAGAATGAGTTTTATAAGGTCTTCTCCCAATACTTGACGATTTCATTTTTTCAAATGATTAGATCTGTCATGAGGTTTATATTCATTAGATAAATTTAATAGTGAAAAGGCATGGAGAGGCCATGCGATAGTTTATTGGCTATACAATAGGTTTACTTATTTATTCTTGGATAGTCATGTGGTCTCTTCGATATTCATCATGTGTCACGTATTCACACAGTAGATCATCGCACAGTAGGTCAGATCAATGTTTGAAAATTTATAATTTCATAATTCATTAGGTTGAGTATTTTTTCTTTTATATAGTTGAAAAGTTACCAAGCGATAGTTTAAACATGTTTTCTCTTGGGGCTGTAAAATTTTCAAGCACAATCGCTCATCCACAACAACATCTACCACCCTTGTTAAACATTAAACTCCCTTTAGTTCATGGAAATATCCTCCATCAACTAGAAATAACTATAAATACATCTCAATAATAAATATATTCATTATCATGATAATTTAATATATAAATAAAAAAACTAAAAAATAAAGAAGTAATACATTTATCATTTATATTCCATATTATTCATTAAGTTAAAATGGATAAAACAAATGTTCTACTCAAAATTGAGTCTTTAAAATTATTGAAACATAATATTAAAATGTTTTAAAATACATTATTTTCACTTGTACTACTAATAATATAAACCAATATTCTTCACCACCCTTAAAAGTGTGCCAAAACCAACATTGAGGTGTATAAAAACCTTACCCATCATCACTTGGTCTAATCCTCTCATACCTTCCCCACTAGCCCTTGGAGGTCTATGTTATTATATCTACATCTCCTCTCAATCCTAAGACTCAACTATATTCTTTTTTATACCCATCAATACCTCCTACCACCTTGGTAGTCATCAGGTGATCCCAGGATACCCATAGTTAAATGGAGTCCTCACTTCATATCTAGAATATTTTATACCATATTATCTTATTACCTGTGGAACTCTTGGTCTATACACCTTTTACCCAATGAAATATTTTAATGTAGATATACACCATAATTCATTAACAAACCCATGGTTTATTATTATATGGATTAACTACCTCAAACATGTAGTTACCATCCTCACCAAGCTCCACATATCCATGTCAATGCTCATGCATGCCTCATCTAAGCTTATAAAAACTCTTGATCACTATATCATGCCACTACATTCCTTGTAATTAATTATTCAAATTTATCTAAAGAAGCATAATTAAAAAAAATAACCAAGAAACATATCCTTAACAAATCATCAAAAACATTGTTTATTCATCATTCTACGGTATCCTCTATCCAAGCTCAAAAAAATTACCACCATCTTAGATTAGTTTCTCCTAACTCGGATGGAATTAGAATTACCACTTATTCTCGAGACACCCAAATCAGTGGATAAGAAAGATGAAAAAAATAATGGAATGGGGGGAATAACTCACTTTAAATCATCATTGTATAAAAATCAATGAAACACCCCTCATCGAGGGGGATGTGAGATATACAGTGTAGTGGGGAGTCGAAAAAAATGACTCTCATTGATTCTCGATTTCCTCTAAAATCAAATTAGGATGCACTGGAAATGACTAATTCTCCACAATTTTTTAAATATTAGAAAAGGTGAATATTTGGACATCAATGTAAGCATCATGGGGAAACATCCTCTCAAGATAATACCACCTAATATGGCCCCTTGAGTGACAATTTGGAACACATCCCCTTGAGTAAATCAATTTCCTTGACACTATGACTTCATGGAATAACTATCATTCATGAAACACTCATTATAGTGTAGACCTCAGATATAATCTATGATAATTTTATTCAATTTTTCATATTTTGATAATATTAAATTGTATATGGATGATAAATATTCTTTTTGAAATTGGATTATTTATGACGAAGTTAATGTTAATTAACAATATATTTTTAACATGAAAAATATTCTAATCATATATTTAAATTCTTGTCATCATTATACACACTTAAGAAAGCTCTTAGATATTTGTATCAAATACTATAATCTTTTCTATTTAATAATTATTATAATAATGGAAAATTTGAACATATTTTGTTTATTAAAAATATGTAGAATTATATTTTTTTGATAAATTTTATGTTTAGGATATTGGTTTAAAATCTAATATTGACATTATTTGAAATTTTTTTAATAATTAAATAACAAATAAAATTGAAAAGTTTTTAAGGGAATATTATTTTTATTTCATGGACATTAAATTTATACCAAAAAATATGGAACCTTTTTTAATCAGTCTAAGTTTATAAATAATTATATAGAATGTTTAATCTTGATATTTTTAAAGAATTTTAAAAATATATGATTATTAGTTGAAAATTAAATTTAAATGAATATATAAAACCTATTAATAAACAATTAATTAATAAAATTATAAGAAGTTTATTATTATAAAATAATTTTAGGATTGAGATTAGGTTTAGTGTATTCATTTATTTAGGATTTCAATCTTTCCCTTAATAATATCAGTTAAAATATGTTAATATAATTAATATATATATCAAATAAACTCTAATTTTTTGTTAATTTAATACATGTTATTAATAATCAATTTTTTATTATTATGATTATAATTTGGGTGGACATAGAATTGAAAAAATGTTGCATGAGGTATCTGTTATTTACTTAGTTAAAGTTTGATTTTATAGAGCACTAAGATGTAATTATCAGTTTCTTTATCCAAAAATGAGTCTGAGTATATAACTGCTTCAAATTTCTTTTTTGAAATATTATGGATACAAAAAAATATATTTAATTATAACTATTATTTTGATAAATCTCCTATTTTATAATAATACATTTTTAATATCAATATTAATGAATCCTTAAAATAAATAAAGAAAAAATCATATTGATGAGATATTTAATTATATAATAGATAATTCTAATAAAATAGATATCATTCTAGAATTTATTTGATTTTTTATCAATTTTATGATATATTTATTAAACCATTAGATGTTGTGAATTTTAGAAATTAAATATTAAATGATGTATGATGGATATTTATTTGTAAATTTTTATGTTTTAAATTCTTAATAAAATTTTTATCACTAACATATTTTCTATATAGATTTTATTTTCTCTATTAGATGGTAAAATTTTTTATTTGTTGATGTTTACTGCCTTATTTTCTATTGAATTTAAAAAATTGTGTGGTTTTTATATTTGAGTTAATATGAATATATTTTGGGGATTTTTCGATAAATTTTTAATTTTGTTGTTATATATGACCTGCATCAGAATATTTTTTAAACATTTCAAAATCTATCATGTTATATATTCTTGTAATCTATGAAAAAAATATTGTTTTTAGAATAAATTGTTTTTTACATTTTCAATAAATTTGAAAATGGGGTGGGGAAGTTTCTAATATCATTTTATGTTTTATAATTTTAAAAAGGGTGGATTGTTAGTTCAAGGATTGAGATTGTAATTGAAGAATTTTTATTTACTAAGTATTTTTATATTTAATGTTTTTAGAATCCAAATTGAACAAAATTACGATTTTTTTAAATTTTATACTAGATAATTAATATTTCTCACAAAATTATTAATATTTATGTATTGTTTATTTTTTATGCATGAAACTTAAACTACTTGGACAAAAAATTAATTTGTATGGGAATTGAAATATTCTTTTATAATAATTTATTTAAATAGTTAATTATTGATTTATAAATATTCAAATTGTTTTGTTTAATATTATTTATTAATATCCAAATATGTATAAAATATTTATTCTAAATATCATATATGTTTTCAATGTTATATGATCTATTTTAAAAGTCATAGAAAATGATTTTTAAAGTAAAAATTAATAGGTAGTTTATTTTACATTTACACAAGTCTATTTTAAATTTTTGAATGTTTACTGTATGATTCATAAATTGTTTCAATTAACCCTTGTGTAGATTAATTTTTGGTAGATATAAATGACCTTTACACAATGTGTATATATGTATGTTAACCTTAATCAACATGTAAAATCGTTGTGGTACAATTAAACTCATACTAAGTTACTCCTACATAAACATAAACAAAATTTATTTAAACATAAAATGATTTATCCTAATGTAGAATTCATGATTATAAAGAAACCATGTTTATGTAGAAACTTATTTACCCTTATATGAAACTCATGCTTACAAGACTTTTATTCTTATGTGAGATTTTATTTTTACAAAAACTAAAATTTCAAGATATTTTATTTGAAACTATTTATATTATAATACTTTTTCTGAATATAAATCAATGTCCATAAATAAATATACAATTCAATGAAACATTAAATTGTTTAATGTAGAGTTCATATATATTAATATTTTCTATAGATGTTGTAATTTTTTAGAAATTATTTCAACATTATAATTTCTCATAAGGAACTAGAATGAGAGTTCCATGGGATACATTAACCAATTATTATAGTGGGTATTTCAATTATCTTTGAAATTCATAAATATCATTTGAAGAAATAATAAAATTTTAAGTTGATCCTTATATTATGGAATATAATTCGTCAAAACATTAATGGTTAATATAAATTATATAATCAATTGTGATATTTTTTAGAAATTATTATGATACTGATATAATTATTTTTAATTTTTTATATCCATTATATAATGTAGTATATACATTAAATTTTTTATTTAATGTTGATATGAATTTATAAGTAATATACCGAGAAACTCCTAGACTCTGATATGAGAGATGACCTCAACTTTTACACCTCAGAAAACCAATAAAATATGTTTATTTAATCCTATGTGAAAAATTATAAAACTATTATAGGAATATTATAGATGAATATAGACTATTTCAGTAAATAGTTCTTCTAAGAGGCACCTTGATCCACTGCAAGAGAACTATTTGATGTGCTTAAATTGTCTTCACATACTTTTATAATATGGTTTCTCTGATTATATACTTAATTTAATCTATCCACTTCATATATTATTAATCATTTTGGTTTATTATTTTTTCCATAAAAATAATTACCTAATTTCGGTCATGACTTAAGGGATAAAAATTTAGTTTTTTGTTGTTACTCTAGAAAAAGATTAATTGTTATAATTGGGTTATTAATACCCATTAAATATTAGTGTTGTTGTGTGGTTATCACTCTATAAGAAAAAGGAGGTTGTAATTAGGTTGTGATTCACCTTTCAAAATTTCTGTTTTTAGTGTGTACGATACACCTCATAGAGTAGGGGAGTGTGAAGAGTAAATTTAGGATGACATTGATCCAAACTACATTAAAAATTAATATTTTCACACATTAATTTCTCATACTAAAGTAATTGATTACCTTATATAATTTTTTTTAAACTAATGTATCAAAAAGTACTCATTCAATTATTTAATGTTCTTAATATAGTCTATTTATTTCTTATCATGATATTCTTCATTTATAACCCAAAAATAGAAATTGGTATCATAGTATGTACCTTGTTAATGAATAGTTTAACTATATTGATTTATATTTTATATGTTAAACTTTTCCTAAACCTCAAAGACTAAGGATAATATTCTTAATATAGAATGAACATGATCAAAAACGTTATGGATTACAATGATACCATTTCACTTTTATTTTGTTGACTATTCCTATAGGGAAACTCTGATAGAGACATATCAAAACAAACCTTGCCTTGATCATTAGAAAAAAATAGTATAACAATATAAATTACCTACATACAGCCTAAATTATTATATAATATTTGATTCTGCCAAATATATTTTGAAATATAATGCTTTTAATATTATTTATTATTATATAAATAAATTATTCTTTTTTAGTTATTGTGATTATAAAACTAGTGATGAAATATAAGGAATTATTATAGTTACTCACCTTTTCTAAAAAAATGAATCAATAAGAAAAGAATTGAATTCATCATTATAAATATTAGGACAACATGATGGGCCAATATGAAGTAGTAAACAAGATATTTCAATGGGTTTACTATAATATTTAATATAATTAATGATCTTGGTTAATCATATGACCAAACTTATCATTTCTATAGAGTCTTGGAAGATCTCAGAAAAATGTTACATGCGAAGAAGTCTTACATTGATGAAGGTGAAAAATTCAATGAATATACCCCAGTTAAAATAATTGGTTTAATACTTACATATGAATAGGAGTTGAAGTATATTTTCATAGAGTAAACTTCAATGATGAATGATATATCATTCAAATATATAGACATTTTTTCTACTTACTCTTCTAATTCTGAAATCTAATAAAAAGGAAATGAAGATATGAACTAACTTGTCACAAGTTTGTACAAATATGATGAAAAATTAATGTATCCAAAATATACAAATAAGGAAAACATATAATGTTAATAAAAATTTGAAAATAAAGGTAATAGTAAAATTAATGATAATATTATTATTGCCAAAAATTTCATTGGTAACGAAAGAGTCTAGCAATTAGTTCTTCAAAAAAAAAATACTATAATATATGAAGAAACAATTATGGTACACGAGCATGGGACGAACTAATAATATAATCGAAATTCAATAATAATATATATCTTACAAAAAAATTGATGGAGTAACTGTTAATTTTGGTTATTATTATAAGGGAAATTTAAAAGGCTTTAGAGAAATCAGTATTTTTAACACTAATATATATATATATATAATGTTTTATGTGTTACATCCCTAGTTTAATGTATATATTGTTGATAATTTTGAGTTTTTTATTTGGGTTTGGGATGTTTTTTTTTGTTCTTATGGGATTATGGTGAAATTTAGGAATTTTATGGTGTACCATGTGTAGCAAAATTCCATGGGGGGAGTCGTGGTACTCGTAGAGTTCACTTATGTGAAATAGGGAGACCAAAATACTTAATGACTGGGTGTGGCCTCAAGTGTGAGGAACTCTAAGTATCCCTTTAGAACATGGAAATAATGGACTTGGGAAAACATGGTGGTAGGTGTTGTGGGTCTAAAATGACAAAGAACTTTTCCCCATGATTTTTCATGTCATAGTAGTGGATGTTCTCATCATTGTGTAATTAATTACACCATGGTTGTTTTGGGCATCAAAAAGACTTCGTGATAAATATCAAATAATTTTGAAATAGAAGAATCAAAAAATTTATTTTTTGGTTGTTACACTCGGTAATGATAGGTTATAGAATAATTAATAGAGAGTTACTAATTCATTATTAACTTGATTTCTTCTTTAAAAAGGAAACACCTTAATAATTATAAAAGACTAAAATTTTATTCAATAATGTGTATGACATGGAAAAAGAATAAAAAATATATAACCTCTCAAGAATTTTTTATTTATTTAATATTTTGAAAAAAATAAATCAATTCTATTTCTACAATTGCGTGCAATACTGTGTTCTCTTCCATCGTACACAACAATAGTTTTTTCGATAGCTTGCGTTACACACATATCAAGTTTTATTGAATACTATTAATATTATTAATTCAAATGAAAAATACATAATAGTATTTAAATTAGAGGTTACAAATATGATTATATAACTTATGAAAATATATGGATTAATTCATCGATTACCTATAACTTATAAAAGAATATAAAAAAATCAGTATATAGAAAATGAGTTTATAAAAAACTATGTTTATACGCCAAATAGAATTTTATCTAAATAAATTAAGTTAATTAACATCATTTAATTATTTTATTGAAATTTATATATTATATATTCAGTTATTTTTTGACATTAATCCAATATATTTTATTGTGATATGATAATAACAAATCCAATTTTACACTTAAAAAGTTTTATTCTTATAAACGCAGTCTTGCAACATTTTAATAGAACAATTATTTTAATAATAAATTCTAAAAAAATTATAACATTTATTTTAAAAATTAAAATTCACTATTGAATGTTTAATTTCATAATTTTATTAGTGTTATTTTTTTTATTTTTATGAGAAGTATTATTTTTTAATGAACAGTGAAAAATACTAAATTATAATCGAAAATTGATTTTTCATCTAAATAATTTATAATGTCAAATTATATTTTGAATTAATTTTAAAGTAAAATTAGATTAATAATAAATATATTAATATAATTTTGGTCATTAGAATAAATTTTATATTTATATTAATTATAGAAGCTTAATAAACTTTTAAACATTTTCAGTTTAAAAAAATCTATTTCATTATACGTTCGTAGGATTAATTTTAAATTAATTTATAATGATTATATAATTTTATTTTGGTATAACGGGTTCTATATTAGGAATAATATTAATTTATAATTTCTAATAATTTCAACTTATGTTTTGAACAAAATTATTAGTGAAATCCTTAAAAATTAATTACAGTGACTAATAGAAAAACAAGTTTACCATGGAATTGAACTTTAAACATTATGGGAAAAATGATCAATGAAATTGTTAAAAACTAATTTTTATCATTATTTGGACCTTATAACTTCTATTATTGTGATTATTGAATCATTGGAGCCACTTTAAATGGATAAAACGTGGGTGAAATTTCCCCTTACAAAAGTTAATTTTTTCCACTCTACTCACTTATAAAAGGCCCCCCCTGTTCCCCTTCTTGAAATATCTAAAACCAATTTTTTATTCATATAAATGGAAGAAAACCCAAATTTGAATCCTATAATCATTGAATCCTTATATTTGGTATAAAAAGAACTTATGAAGGCATTACTGCAAACCTTAGTAGGATACTCGAAGAATTGGTAATGTTTTTCTTAAAATGTTTTTTATTTTTTTTCCTTATCAAACACCATAAAATTATTTTTCATATTTATTATAAAAAATATAATTACATTAAATATATTTATATGTTGTTATTTTAAGTTTATGACCTACAACTTCACTCACTTTCATCAAATGGTTTATGAAATCATCATTCGTTTGTATGAAATACTACTGCCTCGCGAACCAATGTCATTCGATTTTCCATTTAAACAATTAAAGGTTGAGAATAATGATCTAAATAAGGTTTATATATGTTATATATTATATATATGACTTCTATATTCTTATTTAATTTTTTAATAAGGCATAACTTCATGGTTTCCATTTTTTGGGAGTATAATAACGTCATTCATGTGTTTGGTGGACTACCACCTCGTGAAAAAACATGATTCATTTAAACTTTTCAGGGAACTTTATATGGATGGGATTAATAAAAATATGTGATATAAATGAAATAAAAATTAAACTATAATTATAATAAAAATATCATTTAATTTGCATTTTTTAATATGAAAAGAAAATGGAAACAACATTCATGTGTGCATACAACCTCTGTCACCATGAATGATGTATTTAATTTTATAAGAGAAAATTTTATAGATTAATATAATAACATATTTAATGAATATATATGATATTTAAACCTAGGTTTACAATCCTGATATGATGATATAATGATCAAAGTAGGAGGAAAAAAATAACAAGTCAAAACAGACTCAATAAATAAGGCAATCAAAAAATGATAAGATAAAAATATACAACTATTATTAACGAATAGTAATAAAATGTTATAAAAGGGTTATATATGATATAATGAACCATAATATGGGTTTGGAATAATTTTGTAACATTATTAAAAACGTTTTACAAGAGATTGAAATGATTTCAACCTAATGCAATCCTAAGGTAAGGGATTTCATCTCAATTTCATTTCATTTATTCATATTGTATTATTATGCACCTAATTTCTTTTATAAAGGGTACATAGTACCAATTTATCATGTAATATCATGATTACATAATCATTCATTTAATTTTATGTTTCAATTTCAATTATTTCATCTTACAGGATTTAATCTTAATGTTACCAAGTGGTAAAAGAATTTCATAACTCTATTCCTTTTAAATGGGTTATATTTCATCCTCATTTGTGAAAATATTATATGATTATGTGTATAATTTATTTTGAATATCTTTTGTTTTATTTAAACAAAATTATTTGTATTTACAGTTTATAGACATAATCAACTTTCGTATTAATTCCCACTACCAAATTATAATCATTTTAATGGGTTATTTCACAATATCATTATAATATAGTTAGTTTAATCTTGAATATAATTTTAAGGAAATATCTTTTACATTTCCTAATAAAACCTTTTATTTTATTCCCCACTACTGATTTGTGATATTTTCAAGTAATATTTACATTTTTTCCACTATATAGTACTCAATGTTCTTGAGAAAATGCTTTAATAAAATAATACTTCATTTCACTATATGGTCAGAAATATATTGTTTTATTGAAAAATGTTTTCTATAAATGTCTATAAAAAGTTATTCATTAAATTTTTAAAAAATATTTATTAAATTAAAAATTTGACCATTTTTTTCTTTTATAAACTGTTTTTAAGGAATTTTTATTGTCGTTTTATGAAGAAAAAAATAACTTCTCGATCCTTTCTACAATGAAAAAGGAACGTTACTTTCACTATGTATGTAATTGCCCAACCTAATTTATTAAAATCTTAATTATCAATTATAAAAATATATTTTTAAATAAATTAATTTTAAAAATTGATTTCAAAATAAATTTATTTTATTAAACTTTCTAATAATAAATAGGATATTTTCCTTAGGTATGTTTTAAAATATATTTTAATTGTATTTATATTAATCAAAAATAACAACCCTTATTATAACTTAAATGGGTATAGACTATATTGACAATATCCTTATTCATCCTCTGGATAGATTATAATTATTTTTAAAATGGGTAGTATTGAAACTCACATATTGAATCATTTTCGTAGTCATTATATTCCCATTGAGTTATTCACTTTCCTATTATCATTAAAAATTACATTTCACCTAAATATCGATATCAATTGTCCTATATATGATTATTTCATAAACTGTATACCATTTTTACATACACTATCTATATTTATTGTTATTTGATTAACTTAGAATATATTGATAAATCTGTATACTTTAATTAATACATATATTTGATATGGTGCATTGTTCAGGAATTTAATTTGATTATTAGACATACGAGGAATGATTTGGACATGAAATACAAGGGTTTGAGAAAAGTTAATAAAATCTTCTTGATGCATAGTTAGTCTCTAGAAAAAAATCAGTTGGATAACCTCAGCAAATGGGTTTCTAGCTAGTATGTTTTAAAATATCTTGAGAATATATCTTAATGGTAAAGGTAACATGTTCATTGGAAATATTATGTCTGATAATTAATTATTACCTTCTTTAAATATTGAGTTACTACCATGATGGATATTTTCACTATGTAAAAATATATGGATACATTTCATTCTCAGTGTATTTATTAAGTGATATGTGTTTTTAGTTATTTACCTTCTCATATTGATTCTGCCTTATCTTATCGTGGTAGTCACGTTATTTAAATATTATGTGTTTTTAGTTGTTTACCTTGAAATATTTTTTACAAGCTTTCTTCTTAGTTTATTTATTGTATAGTATGTGGGTCTATTTGTTTACCTTACCATATTGATTATTCTTATTGGTTCATTATTACTTCGGTTTTACATAAGACTTACTAAGTATTTGATCTCACCCTTATTTAGTTTCCATTCCATAGGATTCCATAAAAAGTAATAAGAATGATAAGAAAGGGTATACTTGATAAAATAAATTTATACTTGATTTTTTTTTTGAAATTTGGGTATTCATTTTTAACACACCACACATTATTTAGCATGTTTAAAAATAATAAAAAATTGTTCAGTCCTTTGGGTTGTGATTTTATTTTATCTTATTCCAATGTAATGGTAGTAGGAACTGTCTCTGAGCTACTAGGGTCATGGTCATTGTAGTTGGTATCAATGAAATTTTAGTATCAACCTTTGTAACTAGAATTAGGAAATCATAGATTAGGGAATATAACCCTATGATGGACATTGATGATATATATATAATAACATACTAATGTTTTGTTAAGGTAAATATTATTTAGGGTTTCCTTATAATACTTCAATTTATAGACACTATCAGTGGATGTGGTTCTTGAATAGATGTACCTTGGGATAAAAACAATGAAAATGGTGTGTCAAGATTTATCAAGCATAATATAGTACACTAAGACATGCCTTACTGTACACATGGTTTGTCATTCCTGGTGGATATGCTTTGGATAATTCAAATTTTCATTACAATACACTATGATGGAGTTGAATAGTTAATGAAAATGAATGAACACGATTAATACTTAGACCAATGAAGGACCTACGATGAAATAAAAAATCTTAAGTATTTATGTATTGGGATTCATGAATTAATTTTTAGAAGTATTTCTACCAATGGTGTTTTTTTGATAATAATTATGAAACATATTTATATTGTGTTAAATTTTAGAGGTAAAATTTTTATTCTGTAACATAAGAGTTATGGATACCATTATTTGTTAATTAGTTTAATGTTAATCATATGTTTAATGTCTTAATAATATCTTTTTATGTTTTTGTGATGAGATTCTACCATGATTAGGGATATTTTGGAAAAAAATTATTGCAATAAAAACATTTGTTTAGTATATGTTTTAGTGTAAATGTTATTTGAGGAATAATGGATTTATGATTCATATACATATGTTTAATGGTATTGAAAACAATTTGATATTATTTTATCATTAATTAAATTTTAATAATAGAAATAAAATATTATTACACTTTGTAAAAAATAATAAGTTTTATTGAAATCGATGTTAAAAAATTTATTTATTGATTAAATTTATTTCAAGGATTCCATCATATTTTATAGAAATTTATAGAAATTATAAATTTTAAAAAATGAAAAACCGGTATACAGGGTAAAACCTGATAACATTGGAAAAGATGGTGGGAGTTGAACATATGACCCAAGGAAGAGAAGGGTTTTCACCTACCAATATCCTACATGATTTCTAGGTAAATGTGTTATTATTTTTAGGTAAACTATTTGAAAAATAATTTTTAATTATGAACCACTAGTATCAAATTGGAGTTTTAGAGACTAATGTATCAAAAATATTGAATTTAGAAAATATTTAGAGGTATAGGTAAGGACTTGTAAATTTTTATAGTTCTTATGATTTGTTAAAAGTAAATATTTGTACATTATGAATATTTTTTTTCATTTTTGGGCATTTATTTATCTGAGAAAATGAATAAATTTGAAATTTATCAATGTACAACTAAATGATGAAATTTTTCTTTTGAAATAGAAACATATCATGTATATATATTTATTTATATTCATATATAGTAAATTAATTCTTCACCAAAATAAAAATTATCTTGAAATAAAATGTTACCATTTTACCATCATTAATGAATATATCAATAAAATTTTAACACATATTAGATTTATGGATTTTAGTAACTAAAATGTTCATTGATCATTCAAATTCTTATGATCAATGACCTTAATCAATCCATTGAATTATTTTCACTTTTCCTACAAGTCCATATCTTCAACTTCCACTAATATTATCCTACTTAGAAACCTATATATGTGTTTTTACATATGAATTTCATGCATCCCATTATTTCTACATAACATTATATTTTATAAAACCATTTATGATATGGTATTTTCATCAAATAAATTTCAAAACATAAAACTACTGTTATTGAGATCATGTTTAAATTGAAAATACATAGTCTATTTAGGGTGGGGAGAATATTACACCCTGAAAATTGTAAAAGAATAACATTTTATTTGATAAAGTGTTTAACAAAAAACACCAAGAGTAGAAAGTAATATAAATAAATAAAAATTTATGATATATTTAATAGTTTAAATAAATTAAATCTATTATATACAATTAAATTCAAATAATACTAATTTAGCTTATGTCGCCCGTAATATCACGTTTCATCGATATCCTGCATTATACAAAAGATCATGTTTTATAAAATATAATAAATATTATTATTCAAAATAAAAATTATCTAATATAAATGAAATTATAATTTAAAATAGGATTAACTAACTCATTAAAATATATTATTGAATTAATTTATTACCAATTTATTATAAATGAATATAAAAACTAATTTAATATAATGGAAATGTTTTTTAAAAAATAAATTTTTATTCAACCAATGAATTCATATACTAGTAAAATAATTAATTAATATTAGTTAATTAACTTAATTAAATTTATATATCTTAGGTTCAATCAATTTTTTAGACATTCTTACAATATATGTTATTGGCATAATATAAGAATAAATCCAATTTTACACAAAAAGATTCATTTTTTGAGGTAGATTTTTTCCATTTAATAGAGAAGATGTTATAAAACTATATTTTTAAAATTTATCAATTTTCTTTGAAAAATTAAAATTAATTTTTGAAATTTGAATGTAAACATTATCATAGGGTGTGACAGCCCAAAATTCTAAAGTAAGAAGATAGTGTGCATCACACACATCACCATGCAGGTAAGGAAATATAATACTCCACAAAATTAAAATATATTTACTGTTTTAAATAAATTTAATCGGTGATATATCCTTTAGATCATGTGCTATGGAGTTATCATGTGTCACACACAACAACGAGTTTTATCAATGGCTTGTGTCACATGAAATACTAAGTTTTATCGATATATTATTCAAATATTGTCTTTTAATATAATAAGATATATCCTAGACATAAAATTATAAGTTATGAAAAGTGTTAACTAACATTTTTAAGATATAAGGGTTGCAAAAATATAAAATAAATTCATTGGATACAAATTAATTAGAAATAGGAATGAAAACCAATTGAATATAAAAGCAAATATTTTTATTTTTATTCCCACAATGCAATTTTATCATTATGAAGAATTAAATATAAATTGGTGAATTATAAATATAAATTATATATATTATATATTCAATGAAATATTTTTTATATTCATTGAATATATTTTATAGGCATAAGATAAAAACAAAACCAACTATGCGCATAAAATATTATAATATTATTAAGGTACTTTTACCGCTATTTAATAGAGAACCTATTATAAATCCATGTTATAGATCATTTATGAACCTTATATGTAAAAAATAAACTTTATTTTTAAAATATAAACATAAAAATATGGTTAGGGTAATTTTTTTTTTTATTTTTTTTTTAGTTTCATTTTTTGATAAATAATGAAAATCCTATATTTTAATTGAACATTTATTTCTATTTTAATTTATTTGTAAGGATAAAAAATATTTTAAAATTCATTAATTGTTTATAAATATAATTTTTATATTAATTAATTCAATTTATATAATTGGAATAAATTTAAAATTTTAATTTGTTATAAAAACTTAGCAAACTTGAGAACATTTTTACTATAAAAAACCTCATTGTTGTCTTGTCTGTGGGTTTTAATTTAAACTATTTTACTTCTATTATGTTATTGGAATGTGGAAAAAAATATTCCATATTTGGAAAGATAATTAGTTATCATTTATAATATTATAAACTTAGTTTTTTACCAAAAATATTAGTGAAAGTAATTAATATTAATTAAAATGATTAATGTGAAATTAATCTCAATAATGGGATAAACCTTAAACTCAAGGGTCTAAATATACTATTTTTTTTTTCAAAATCAGTTTTATGGAAATATTTAGACCCTATAATACCTTTTATTTAATATTTACTTTTATGGGATCCACTTTAATTGGATAAAACATGGGTGGAATTCTATTTCAAAAAATTACAATAGTGCCACTCCTCCTCTACTATAAAAGGTCTCCTCTCCTCCCACATACTCACACCTCTCATGAAACATTAGGTCGACCAATATCTACACAAATATTTCCTAAAAACGAATTTTCTTAACCTAGGATCCTTAGAAAAGACAGAAAGTAAACCAAGGAAACCATATTGTGCAAGGTAAAAGGAGTTACCCGAAAAGCGGTAACATCTTTCTAGAAGATCTTTAGTTGTATTTTCATTATACACTCCTTAAATTATACACATATAATGATTATAAAAAACATTACCCTATATATACGGATATGTTTATATGCTATAGGTTTTTCTTACACTTACACACACTTCTATCTAATGGGTAATGAACTTACAATTTACGTGTACAGTGAATTACAACCTCCTAAAACGAAGTTGTTTATTTTTATTTTTCCACATGTCATGGTTAGGAATTATAATGGAAAAATATTTTAATATATATGTTTATATGAAATTTATAATGTCTTTATAATTCTTTAATTCTGTTATAACACAAATCATTATGCACTTCATTTTATGGGAATATGACAACATCGTTTTTGGAAGTGTGGACTATCGCCCCCTCAAAGCGATGTGATTCATTCATGAAATACATGAAATGTAAAAAGGATGTTTATAATAACAATATAAAACATATATGACATATATATTAAATTTTAATTACAATACACATATACATATGTGTCATTTACTTTCATCCTTTCAAAATATGACAATGAAATAAAAGTAGCGTTCATGCGTACATACAACTTACTGTCTCCACAAATAGTGTATTCTATATACTATCATGAAACATTAAAGATTATATAAATGTATATAATGAATATATATTATATTTAGATCATGTTATAGATTTTTGAGATGATGAAACCATGGGGTAATTAATGATAGAAACACGTAACTAGTTAAAACATACTCAACAAACTAGGAAATTATCACCTAAAATAGTGAAAATAATGACTTGTTATTATCAAACAGGTAATAAATATTTTTAATTAGATAATGTATGATATTATAAACGAGAATATGATTTTATAATAAAATAGAAACACTAATAAAACCATTATATGTGATAATAAATAATGTTTAAACTAATGGAAATACAAGTTAAGGGATTTCATCTCAATTTACATTCCATTGAGACTTATTTGTTGTTATGAACCAATTAACTATTATATGGTGAATATAATACCATTTACTTGTTATATCATGAAGCTAGTTATTTTCATGATATTTTAAGTTAAATTTTATATTATTCTTTCATGAGGCTTATGATTTCAAATATTTTAATGTGGTATGAGATACTTCGGAATGTTTAATGATTATTTTCCATAAGAATATTTTTATGATATTTCAATGGTATTTCCATTCCTTAACATTGAAAACCATTTTTTTACTTATCATATTTTAAGTAATTATTGATAAATCTGTATCCACTATTCAATATCGATATTTGATACAATATATTATTTATTTTGATTAATTGATATGAGAAATGCTTTGGACTAGCAATGATAGGTTGGGCCTGAACTTTATATGGACCCCCAATGCATTAAAAGGATCTCATGAGATGGATAATTTTTCAAAATTAAATGGGTTATTATCCAAATTTCTAACCGTATTGTGAAATGAATTGATAGTATAGGTTATTGTGGGCCTCAGACATCCTATCCGATAATTAAGAATTTCCATTATTTTGATTTAGTTATCACTTACCCATGAGATTTTCCATCAACATAAAAATTGATAGTTTATATTCTCATTTTATTTTTTTTTGAAATCTACTTCAATACCATATCTTTATATATTAATATTTATTTATCTATATTATTTAACAGAAGGTGTTATCAATTATTTTTCTTTCCATGTTGATTATTCTAATCAATTCATTATTGATTCCACTTTTTTAACATACCCTTAGTGAGAATTTGAGATCACCCTTATTTTTCTTCCTTTCCACAGGTTATGAAGAATAATCCTTTGAAAGAGTTTAAATGATGCTATTTATTTCATTTTATTATGTATAAAAATTGTATTTTCTATTTCCTAATGTATTATGTACATCATGTATATAATATGGCTTTCCAAAACTGCTAATCTGATCAGATATTTTGAATTTGAATCCATTTAATCATGCTAATGTAATTAAATAATGCACTATATCTTAGAATCTGGGGTTGGGGTGTTATAGTTTGTATCAAAGAAAGATTAGCAGCAACCATGGAAACAATATTTAGAAAACATAGTTTAAAAAACTAAACCCTAAGATATAATTTGAGGATATGTATATAAGAACATCCTAAAATTTTTGTAAGTTAGAGATTATGTGGGTATTCATAGTAATAAATTAATGTGTGGATACTAAAATTGTACATTATTGTGGCACATATTTACCAAGGAGTAACAACTCTAACAAGGCGTGTTAGGCCTGACTCAGTGTAACCTAGCACATGACAAAAATGCTTATTGCACACCTAGTTTTACATTCCCCGGGGATACACATAAGATAGTTTACATTTTCTTTTCAAACCATTATGAATTATTTTAAAGAAAAGATATCCCTAATGAAACCATGTTTTTTTACTATGATATTAGTTATGGAAATTGTTTTTTAAATTATGATTAGTGTTTCACTAGTTACAAGTTTATACATTATGTTACATATTGTTATGATCTAATACAGTGTATTCCATTTTTAAAAATGGATCCTAGATGAAATGATGTTATATTACACATGGAAATTTTTAATATTCCTCGAGTAAGTAAACCAATACAACATGTTTTGGAACTAAAAATGTCATCGAAATATTGGGACATCTTAATCAGGTTATGACACATAACCTTGTTCGATTGGAGAATCCAAACCCATAATGAGATTATTCAATGTTTGATTACTTTATGCGACTAAGGTCCCAATCATTTATAGGGAGTACTGATCCAATAATATTCTAGAAATGGATTAAGTATTTGGATAAAATATTTATGGAATTGGGATGCAATGAAAAGGAAAAGGTTACACTTTCCCTGTGTTTTGTCAATAGGGATAATGATCAATGGTGTTTGTTGATCTAGAATACTAGGGTTGAAGGATAAATAGATCTCCTAGGATGGAGAACAAATAAGGAGAAATTCATTGATAAATACTTCCACCATGATAAACAAAATGAAATGAAGAGGCACATATAAGGTTTAAGGAAAAAGGAGGAATAAATTGTTCTTGAGTATGAAGCTACCTTTACAAAGTTAGAATGGTATGATATGGATTTCCTTAAAAACACAATGTTTAATATTAACCACTTATTTGGAGTTTTAAATCAAAACCACCAAAGGCAATGGTCTCCCAAAATTTTTCATCAAACGATGAAATAGTTTATGTTCCATAAATAAATAGAAACAATTTTATAGAATCAATATATTCAAGGAAAACCAAGATAAGAAGTGGCCATATGAGTACTATGAAAAATGGAATTAGTTAAAGTAGAATAAGGGAACAAAGTATATTCCTACGTGTGATAGATATGGAGTGAATCACCCTGGTAAAAATTTTAAATTATTGGGTGTTTTTTAATGTGTGGAAAAAAGGGTAACAATGAAAAAAAATGTAAAGGAACAAAAGAAATTGCTATTATTAGATGTTACAACTACAAGGAGATGGGAAACTATGAAAATAAATTCCCCAAGAATTAGGTGAATTTACCTCAAAAAAATATAAGTGGTCAAGGTCAAGAATATGTTTTGGACACAACCAAAGTGAAATAATTAATGTAATTATAAATTTGGATTTCTGAAAAATTTTGTGAAATTATTTTATTTATGATGTTCTCATTATATGAGTTAAGAAATATATACATATTTTATTATAGTACTTTTTTGTTATGAATTTGAGATTA
This sequence comes from Viscum album, assembly GCA_963277665.1. Classification (NCBI taxonomy): domain Eukaryota; kingdom Viridiplantae; phylum Streptophyta; class Magnoliopsida; order Santalales; family Viscaceae; genus Viscum; species Viscum album. The sequence continues at coordinate 1,623,904,099 of OY728146.1, read as the reverse complement.
TATGATGAATGGTATGAAGAAACTTTATTAAGTAGAAAGTAGTTTTTTGGAAAAAAAACATTGTTGAGGGAAAGAGAATCCTTAATATGTTTCTAATGTGAAGAAAATTATTTTTGGATAAATAAATGATCAGTTTAGATAATGTAAATCAGATAAGTGATTAATACCTTAGAATTATGTAATTATTTATTGAAAAAGTGGTTTATGATATCACTGATGAAGTATACATCATTTTTGGATTTAAGGAATATATAAAATAATCCATTTTATATTTAATGATTCAGAAGTATGAATGTTTTGAATAAGGAATAATGGTAATTCATGTTATTATTATATTCAAATCTTTGATAAGTGAAGATTAAAAGACATTTCAAGTTATTTGATAAGTTTATTTTGTAAATCTGGTGACCTTCCTTCCCATGTTTTGTACTGTAATACTTTGGATAAGTTATCCATTTATGGAATGGTTTACATTCACATTTGTATGCTGTTATAGAGGATAATGTATTACTTCACCATATTATGCATACAGTGATGTGAAATTATATAGAAATAGTCAAGTAATAACTAAATGAAAATATTGTGTTTATAGAAACCAATATTTACTTCTTAGAGTGTGAAATAATTCCTTAACTATCGAAAAAATGGTCTTGAAACAAAAATTCTTTATTATTATCTACATTTTTAATGATATCAATGACCTTTATGCCCACATATGGTTTATGGTTTTGTGGTCAAAAACATTCATCAGACATGCTATATATCACTCCCAATCAGAACATGATTTGGTTGATTTTTTTCTATATCCATGTTTCTATTTCAAACCTATATTATCCTATTACGTAAGATTGTTTCATGACCATTGTACTTTCCATTCTCTATTATTAAGAATATTATTTATTAACCATATTTACAATGTGGATTTTTCAATAATAGTTTATTTTCAAATATCAATACATTGATTACTATGATTAATTTTAAATTTAGAGGACATAATTTATTAAATTTGGGGAGAATTTAACAACTTGAAATTCTAAAGTAAGAACTTTGTATTTAATAGTGTGTATCACACACTTCAAGAAGATTATCAGGGAATATAATACCCATATAATTTTAAATATATTTACTATTTTATATAAATTAAATCTGTTATATATCTTTCAATTAACATGATATGTAGTTGGCATGAATCACACACAACAATGTGTTTTTCAATGTCCTATGTTACACAGAATACTAATTTCAACCGAACAAAAAGATATGATTAAAGTATTACTATTTAATATAATCAGATATAAGATTTAAATAAAATCAGTTGTTATGAAAATGGTTCAATAACTTTTTAAAACCTATGGTTTACAAAAATTTATAATTAATTCATTGGATAAAAATTAATTATATATAACTATGAAAACCAATTGAATATAAAGGAAAATATTATTATTATTCCGCTCACAAAGCTCTTTTATCCTAATAAATTAAATTAATATCAATTGGTAAATGATATTAAGAATATATATATATATATATTATATTATATATTTAATAAAATATTTTTTACATTCATCCAATATATTTTACAGGTTTAAGATTAAAACAAACACAATTTTATGCATAAAATACTATATTTTTATTAGGGATATTTTACAAACTTTTAATGGAGAAACTATTTTAAATATATTTATTCAAAATTTTATAAACCTTATAAGAAAAAATAAACTTCAATTTTGAATGTGAAATATAAAAATTAGGTTACTATGAATTTTGGGTATTTTCTGTAATGTTTTATTTTTTGATAAATAGTAAAAAATACTAAATTTTAATTCATATATTATTTTTATTCTCATTTATTTTTAATGATAAATAATATTATAAATCATTTTAAACTTTCAATAAGATTAATACTTTATTAATTATTCTAATTTATTTCATTTTAATCAAAGTAAATTTGAAATTGAATATATAAAAATGGCAGGATTTTGGATGTTTTTACTTTAGAAACTATAATTATTGTCTCATCTTTCGTATTAAATTTAACATAATTTCTGACAATTATGTTATTAGAATTTGTAAAAATTGACACCATATTTGGAATCATCTTAATTTATAATTTCTAACAAGGAATACATAGTTTTTGACCAAAAAATATTAGTGAATGTAATAAAAATTAATTGTAACAATTAAGGTAAAATTAAGTATAACAAATGACTAAAACGTAATATTTAGTGCTAAAATGACATATAAACATGTTAAAAAGAAATTTTATGGTGATATTTATACCCTATAATTCTTTATATAGATGTTTTACCATTATTAGAGGCACTTTCATTGGTAAAATGTGGGTGAAATTCTCGTTCCAAAAAATATCAAAGATGTACTAGTCCTCCTCCGCTATAAAGGCCTCCTATCATCCCACTAAATCACACATCTCAATTAAATTTGGATCAAACAATATATTCCTAAATATCTACTCAAAATCCCTCCCCTAAAACTATAAACCTCACAGTGGGTAGAAATTAAACAAAGGAATCCATTTGGTGCAAACCAAAAGAAGTTTACCAAAAAAGAGGTAACATCTTTCCCCAAGATAGTTAGTTTTATTTACATTATACACCACATAAATTATCCTTATTCCATGATTATATAACTGAAAAATTATCCACAATATACTTATATGTGGTTATTTTTTGGTTTAAAACTACTCTTACACACACTTACATCCAATGGGTAATGAACATATTATTTATGTGTACAGAGAATTACCACCTCACGAAACAAAGTTGTTAGTTTTTTACTTGTCCACCTCTCATGGTTAGGAATTATTATGGTAATTTTTTTATGTACCATATATTTGATATTAATAATGACTTTATATTTCTTTAATTATTTTATAAATCAAACCATTACGCACTCGATTTTTTAGGAATACGATTTCATCGTTTATAAAAGCGTGGACTAATACCCCCTTAAAGCAATGTGATTTCTTCACTCTATACATGGAATGTATAAAATATGGTTTAGATAAAACATTGTAACATATGTTAAATAGATATGATACTGGAATTATAATACAAGTATAAATATGTATAACATATATATCCCTAGACCCACGCTTCTAAGTTCGGTGCATAAAAATGTTGTGTATATTTTTTTTATAAAAGATAAATAAAAATACACATACCATTACATTTATAGGAAATTTTATGTTGTAGGTTTAGGATAATTAGATAAAAATATTAAATTTCAACAAAAAAATTTCAATATGAAACTAATTAATTTGAAGATTATTTAGTGCGCTTCCCCATCATAGAAACTCACATCACAATGTAATTTTATTAATCTTGTACAAAATGACTTTAAAAAATATGGTGATCATTTAATATATATGGTACTGGGTTTTGAAAACATTAATAAATATACTTAAAATATTTTATTGAAATAAGTAAATGTATATATAAATATACTTAAATTTGTATTTCTAAAATATTGAAATATATATAATTTAGAAATAATTAATTTCATAAGATAATTATATTTGAAATGTTCATTGGTATTTATCCATTGAAAATAATAATTTTTGGTGGGTCATTTATGATACTTGGAATACCATGATAAAAACGTTAGGATACTAGTCATAACTCATATGAAAAAATTCCTCTAAATGTTTAAGGGTTCACTCCATATAACATAAAATTCATTATACTATTGTAAATTTTTTAAAACAATTTTAATGAACCTTGGTTTTTTAATCATAACCCATAAAATTTACAAAAAAGTACATAAATAAAATAATCTTTCTTATAACATGTCATAAACATTTTCTTTAGAGTTTGTAATATAATTTTTAGGAGAATACCAAGCTTGAAATATTTGTCCTTATTTTAAATCAAAAATAAAATGTATAATGAAATAAATGCACACTTGTTCTAAAAATGAATGGAATTCCACTGATAAGATAAATTATTGTCATATATAATATCTTAATGACATGTATAAATGTGATTGAACATTTTTTCACATGAAATAATAGAAATGGAACATTAAATAATACCATTTTTCATTTGAAAATATGAGATCCACCTAAAATTAAAATCATATTATGATGTCATTTATTGAAAGTTATAATAATTAAATATTTATTGAAAAAATATTTTCTTATATACACATGAAATTATATATTCAAAATCACAATAAATTCAAGTATTCCTTTAAAAATTTTATGTCATGTAATTAGGGTTTTGTTATTGTTTTCTATTGCATATCGGAAAATAAAATCACGTATACAATTTTTTTTAATTAAAACCAATCATTATCATGGGTCATAAAATATTTATGGTCATATGTATGTAAATATATATGTATAAATACATATGAACTACAAAACAACTCAAATAGATACAATGAAATTAAACTCTTACATAATATATTCAAAATTCTCTTAAAAAATAAAAAAATTAAAATTTAATGAAGTAATCTGAAATAACCAATCCAATAAACAACCAAAATAATTTACCTTACATGAATTCATCAAGTAATATATAAGTATAATATCTATGAGCATATCTATATACATCTTTGTAAAACAAATATAGTTTAAATGGATGAAATTGAACCATTATAAATTTAAAAACATAAATTCATAAGTAAACAACCCCTTAACTTGATTTCGAGAATGGAAGAGTATTGATGGTCTCAAGGAAATTAAGATATTTTTGCGGTGTTAGTTCTTCATTGTGTGCATAAGGGTGTTTATATAAAATCTTATAGCTAAAGTAATACACACCTTTTGACAAATAGGCCATGTGTTTTGGACCCATTTGGCCAATTAACATGATATGTGAATAAAATAATCCATGTTTCTAAATGAAAAAGGTTAATGGATGTATACGTAAAAATTTAAGGGTCATATATGATACAAAATTGTGTAAAACATTAAGAAAATTAAAATTTAAAACTATTCAAGTATATATACGCTTATTTTAATCATGGCTTAAAGTTTAAGATTGGATTTGGATTACACCATACATGTCATTTGTAGGATTTTTTTCCAGTTGGGGATGAGGTCAAATTAGATAGAAAGGGTGGAGATGAAGCTGGTGGAATTGATATAGTAGTTCTATATGGTGAGGATATGTGTAGTGTGGAATATGACCTAGAATAATGGAATGACTTAGATCGATGATTACTCGATCGTATGATTAATAAAAATGACATACCATTTTAAAAAGGGGACGGGTGGAGGCCTGATCGAGGAAGTAAGAAGAAGGATTCTATCATGTCTAGTCATGATCAGATGGCTATAATGGAAGAGTTTGCCTGGGTTGTATAGGGAAAGTAATGGATGGTTGGGATTGATTGTGGCTGAAATGAGTTTCTGGGATCACACCCTCCAAAAAAACGTGCATCCCCCAAGGAAATGCATGGACTCCAAGAAATATAGAATGTTGGTTCTCTTATTTCAATAAGAGAAGTACTCACACAATGGGTTATTACACATAGCCTCCTACCCTTCAATAATATAAACCTATACACAGCCCTATTTATTTCCCTCCTATACCAACATGCCTAAACTCTTTGGGTTACTCAAGTTGTTCTTGAACCTAGCTATGCCTCCACAAATCCGTGTAGGCTTGACCGTATAAGATATCGTCAATTGTGGTGTCCACTTTCCAATATTTTAGTAAAAATTTGTAATACAATTAGAAAAGAAGAACTCATTTATATTTTTTACTTTGAATGATATAAAATGTTAATTCTATTATTCTTATTAAGAAATAGAAAATTATTTTTATTAAATTTTAAGATTATAATATCAAGTTAATAATTATAACTATCAATGTCATTAATTATATTAATTAAAAATATTATTTTAAATTAAATTTAGTTTTTAAAAAATCCAATGGATAAATTAATAGAATACCCAACGGTTATCAAAAGCATCAATAATTACTAAAATCCCAATAGCTAAAATTTATTACAATAGTTACATAAACTATATAAATACCAATATATGAAATTACAAACATTAAAAATTATTTCCTCTTATAGGAATGTTTCTCCATATCCCTATGACTCTTAGGGTTCTTACTATACTACACACCATAAATTTTTTAATTATGGAACATTAAAAGGATGTCAACTATACATTTGGTATTCTTTTCTTACTTTGTGGTGCTTCGGTTTTTATGGTTGGTCTTGTAACGAGTTTTCGGGATTAGTTGTTGTCTCTAGCCTTGTAATGTTATAATGCAATATTGTTTTATTAATAGAAATATTTCTTTTATATTTTTTATTTCTTGAATTCATCTGATTTAATAAAATTTAGTTGTACAAAATAATAATAATAAATAATATTATTATTATTAGTAATATAATTACTTCATGGGTTTAGATCTTTAAACTCTCCCCCCTTAACAAAATTATGTCCTCAAAAAGCATTTTTATACCCATTCGCACATGCTTATTCCTACGAACATCAATCTTGATGTTCTTACATAAATAAATTAATTATTATTAATGATCAATATTGAATTATAGAAACTAATTTATACATTATCCAGATCCACCAGTATGGAAGGTTCTCATAAAAAAGGTGATTTTCTTCTAGTAAAATTAATCTTCATTGTAGTTTTAAATAATATAATTTTTTTCCCAAAAACAACTCAAGAAACATATGCCAAACATATTTATACAATGATAGGATCATCAGAGAGATACAGAAGAGGTGAAAAGCATAGACACATCAGAATGGACTCGGTTTCTATAAGACAAACAAACTACCAAATTTTCTAAAATTTTAAAAACATATAGTCTCCCATAAAAAATGAATTTCACGAATCAACATAGATAAGTTGTGCGGAGGTCACCATCTTCTGCAACTTCATAGAAATTCTTTAAAGACTAATACTTTTTAGATAGGGTAAAAAAATTTAATAGACCCTCAAAATATTTTCCTCGACATGCATAGAATTCAGGTTGTGCATGCACCATGAGAAAATATACCTAACTTGATCCCTAAAATAATTGTAGGATATTTTGAGTATTTGATATTTGGTAAATATTTTTATAGGATAGATGAATGTTTGTGAAGGTATCATGCAAATATGGACATGATTTTAAAAAAATATCTTCAATTATATCATCTAGAAGAGTGAAAATATTTTCCTTGTTCTTCTGTATTCCATGTGAAAATTTTATGAAAATAATGTTTCATCAGAAAGAATACCAAAATTATTAGATTTTTTCAACTTTTCCCAAATTATCTAGACTATTGCTCTGATACCAACTATGAATCCCCAAACACACTCTTTTGAGTTTATTTATTAAAAATCATATGTATGTCTTTTTTAAAAGATAAATAAATATACACATAGCATTACATTTAATGGAAATTATCTCCTCTATGTTTTGGATAATTACATACAAATATTACATTTCAACATAATTATATAAAATTAAATTAATTAAATAAAAAATAATTTAGTATGCTGCCTCCTCATAGAAATTCATATCATAATGTAATTATACTAATCCTATACAAAGCGAATTTAAAACATAGGGTGAGCATTTAATTTTTCAAGTAAGGGTTTATGAAAACAATAATAAATAATTTTAAAATTTTTTCTTGGAATAAATAAATAAATATTTTTATATATAAACATTAATGTATATTTCTAAAACATTATAATCCATTTAATTTATAAATAATCAATTTCATAAAATAATTATTTTTAAAATGATCATTAGGATTTATCCAATGAAAATAATTTTATTTGGGGGACATATTTAATTATTGGCAGAATGTAATAAAAATTTATGGCTACTAGCCATAACTCATAAGGAACAAATTCCCCTTAAGATTTATGGGTACACTCCCTATAACATAACATTCATTATTCTAGTGTATGTTTTTTAAACACTATTAATGGATCTCCTTTCTCATTCATAACCCAAAAATATTTCAAAAACAATACATACATAAAATAAAATAAAATTTCTTATAATATGTCATAAAATTATTGTTGAGAGTTTCTAAAAAAATTAAGATAATACGGTGCTTGAAAAATTCATATTTATTTTTATATGAAAAATAAAATTTATAACTAAATAAATGAACACTTGATCTAAAAATGCATGGAATTCCACTTAAAAGTAAAATGATGACCATTTTTAATTTATAAATGACATGTATAAATGATCTAGAACACTTTTTCACATGAAATGATAGCATCAACACATAATATGATACCATTTATCATTTCCAAATAATGAGATCCATAAAAATGATTATCATAATAAGAATCCATATTTTGAAACCTATTATAATTATAAATTTATATATAAAATAATAGATTCTATACATATGAAAAAATATGTGCAAAATCTAATTAAAATTATGTATCCCATTAATTTATTATGGCATACAATTACAAAATAAGATTTTTTATTATTAGTCATTATGTATCATAAAATAAGATCACTTATACATATTTGGTTTTTAATTAAAAATAATCTTTTTCAAGAATCATTAATCAAAATTTGGTAATATATATTTATATATACTTATTATTTGTAAAACAACTCAAATAGGAAAAATGAAAATAAAAACTCATAAAATACATTCAAAATTCTTTTAAAAAATTTAAAAAATAAAATTTAATGTTGTAATATGAAATAACCTAACATGTAAACATAAAAAATAATTTCCCTTAAATTTATTTATTTTTGAATTTAGAATTTTAAAATTTATGTAAATATGTATATAAATACATGTAAAACAAACATAGTTTGATAGGAAGAAATTAAACCCTTCTAAATTCAAAAATAGAAATAGATAATTAAAATAAAACCTTACCATGATTTTGAGAATGGAAAATCAATGATGGTCTTATGATAAATAAAAGAGCGGTGGAGTATCGTTGTTTCATGGAGTTCATATTGGAGTTCAAATAAAAAATAAATTTCTAAAATAATACACCCATTTTGACAAATTGTCCATGGTTATTAGACCCATTTGTCTAATCAACATGAAGTGTAAATACAATAATCTATTTTGTTAAGGATAAAAGGAGAAAGGGAATTAAAAATGTCAAAGTATATGTAAAGACCCGTAAAATTCAAGGAAACTTTTTTCTTAATTTTCTTTTAAATTTTACAAGAACGCAGTTTCTGACAGCACCTGATTCTGAGGCCCCGTGTGCCCAGAATAATTTTCTGAAGCTTGACTCGGGTACGTTCAGTGAACGAACGAGCGGGTTTTTCTAACTTTTGAACCAGTGCTAGGAATCGAATTCAGAGGGCACCTATGGAATCGCAGCACCAGTATTTTCTTAGAAACGCCTTTTCCGGAGTTGCTTTTGCTCGGGTGTGGTTTTTATTTTTTGGGGTTAAGTGAAGAAAATAAAATAAAGTGGTGCGACAGCTTTATTTTTATTTCACTTAAAGACACTTAAAGCCATTTAAGCTAAGTTGAAGCGGATAGGGTAGAACCCAAAATATCCTACCATCTTGGTAGGATATTTGTGAGGTGGGGCGCGCATGAGCCCCACCGTTTCTTTTCCTCTATGTAACGCACCCACGAAAACTCCTCTTTAATGAAAGTCAACTGGTGCATTTTTTTTAAATTCTTAACGCCCCTATTAATTAGGCAGTTAAGTCATTACCATTAATTCACCAAATTAATGGTTCGTTTCTTAATTTTTTTTCCAAATTGTTGGCATGTTAATAAAATATGACCAACCCACGTCTTTCTTCTTGGGTGCGAATTGTTGAGAGGATTTGGAGAAACTGTATCTTCATCCTCCTTCGCGAAGAACACGAAGAACGTGAAGAATGTCGGCCTTCAACGAAAGGTGAAGAAGAACGCAGAACCCTCGGAGATCGATGACGCGACGCCGTGTACCGCGACGCTGATGATTCTCCTCCCCCGACGTTCTTCTGCGATAATCCTTCCCCGCGACAAATCTTCGATCAACTGCTTGAGGTAGGAGATTACGGATCATTTAAATTTCCTTTGTGGATTTTATCCTTAACATGGATTTAATTCATGAAATTAATTCTGTGTGTTGTATTTAACCCTCGGATATCGTCTACGCGACGTCGTATACCGTGACGATGTGACGCCCTTCTGCGATGCGACGATCCTCTTCTTCCGCGACGGTCAATTCCGCGAAAAACTCTCTTACGACGACAACTACGAGGTAGGGGTTTTATTTGAGAATAATATTTATTCCCATGGTTGTTTCCTTCTAAAACAAAGAACCCGGATCAAAGTTCAATTTTAATTTATTAAAAATTTTCCTTGTTATGTTTTCATGTGTTGATTATTATTCCCAATTGTTATCACCTAACGCGGAGGTTGCGGGCCAAACAAACATGGCCCGACAACCCTCCGCAGTTTTTTGTTGATGTGTGGGTTAACGGCGTTTACGAAATGGGATCGGAATGGCGATTGGAGGCCTTCTTAGAAAAGTTCGGATCCCGGGAGAGCCGTAGGCGCAAACCGTAGGCAAAACGGACCACCGAAGCGCGTCCGGTGGTCCGTGAAAGTTACCCCGGTACGGCGGCGCCGGCGACCGGAGTCGGCGGCCGGCAGCAACTGGCCGCCAGGAATCGGCGGCGCCCAGCGCGCCGCCGGGAAGACCCTCCGCGGCTAAAGTTGCGGTGGCGAGAGCTGGTCTCGCGGCCGCGTGGGATGACGGGGAAGGGACGCGGCCTTGCGCCGCGTCCGGTGACACGGAGCGGCCCCCGCGCGGGGGGGGGGGGGGGGAACTCGGTTAGCGCCGAGCCGCCCAGACTGGCCAGCCGGGTCACGCCCAGGCCAGGCCGGGTTGGGTCGCACCCACCCGGGTCGGACTCGGGTCGGGTCGACCCAATTCGGGCCGACCCAGGGGGGGTTGGGCCGGGTCGGTCCGGGCCCAGACCCCCCGTTTTCAGACCTTTTCGGTCTTTTGCCCGTATCTTGAGCTACGAGCCCCTGATCGACACGCCGTTAGCGGCGATGCGATCCTTGGATCGAGAAGGTCCTTTAGGTAAATTACACTCAATGTTTTGGAATACTTTGGGATCGGCCGGGTTGGTTCGTACACGAAACCAACCGGGCCCTCGGAGCGGAAACGCTTATAACTTGAGCTCTGGACGTCAGATTGACGTGCCGTCGACTTTGTTGATTTCCTCTAAGTGAGACAGATCTCTTGGCCTACTCCGCCCGAGGTTTGGACTTAGGTGGAGTACGGTCGGGTTGGTTTTGCCTTAAAAACCAACCGGGCCCCTGGGACGAAAAAGCCAATAACTCTCAGACCGGGCGTCCGATTGACGCGCCGTCTGCGACGTTGAGTTCCTGTTGACGATAAGGAACATTTGGATACATCAACTCTAGACTATGTGTCAGTTGATTTATCAGCCTCTTGGCTCGTGGAGCGGACCCTCCCGGACGAGCTTGCTGTGTGCGGGAACCCTAAAGCTGGTTGCGACTACGACGATGACGACTGTGCAGAGATACTCAGCGGATTTGACGGCGATGACTACACCACTTAGTGATCCTTTGTGGATCAGTGCTACCGATCCTGTGTGGGTCCGATCCTGTGTGGGTCCGATCCTGTGTGGGTCAGCGCTCAGCGGTCCTGTGTGGGCCAGCGCCTACAGATCTTGTGTGGGTCTGATCTTGTGTGGGTCTTTACGGGGGTTAGTTACCTATCGATCTTATGTGGCTCATTGCGGGGGTTAGTTACCTATCGATTCTTTGTGGGTCATATCCTTTGTGGGTCATTGCAGGGGTTAGTACTTATCGATCCTTTGTGGGTCTGACGGCTTAGATGAATCAGTGGAAATATTTGGTCATCTTTATCGTCATATGAAGAAGTATACCTGTGTGAGCTGAATCCTGTTTTTCTTTCATATGTGGATTGTGTTTTTCTATCCTCTGTGGATTTACGTTTTTCTTTCCTGTGTGGAATGGGTTGTACTAGGGTTCGGATGTTGGAGCTGAACGAGAATTGATGACTTAGGTATATGTATGGGCCTATACCTTAGCGGTGTCGGATGTTACTTCGTGAATGTATCTTTCCTTTGTGGATTATCCTTTGGGGATTCTGGGAGACATTCATGGGTCTCAGGGTCCCTACTGAGTAGCTTATACTCACCCCTACACGGGCTATGCCCACACTACGTTGTGTTGGTTGCAGACGACGGACATCGTTGATCGTGGTTGAGGCTTGCGGAGCAGGACGGTACCTGGAGGTGGACCACTGGGCGGGACGTACTTGGAGCGGTCGGCTGGACCCGAGAAGCAGTGGAGGCTATCTGTACCCACCTTTCAGGTGAGATTTCCAGTGTACAACTCGACGTTGCAGCTTTACTTTACAGTAGTTGTTTTCCCTTCCAGTTGTACTTTACTCTCAGTTTGGGTTTGTATACTGGCCCACTTACTTTTCTGCACTTACTGTTGTACCAGCTTTTACTTGGTGTTTACTTCTTCTGCTTTATTTCTCTGTGGTGTTTGTTTACTTTACAAAGGCAATGTCTTCCATTTTTATCGGGAATTTACGCCTTGGTGCTAGTCGCCAGCCCCGGGCCTATGGAAGGCGGGCTTGGGGTAGTCACGGCACGGACCACGAGGACGAGTCATGACAAATTGGTATCAGAGGAGTTCAGTTCTATCGTAGAACTTGGGACTCTGATATTTTTCTATGTGAAGCAATAGTGTTTAGCGTATTGGGTGTGGTTATCAGTTCAGGGAGTCCAATGTTGGTGCGGCGGCCGACGTATCGGTACACCAAGATCCTGACTTCTTATTTCCGACTTAATGCACAAAAATATTGATTTCATGTGTGTTTCAAGTTTTCTTTGTGATTACTTTGTGTCAGCTCACCAGGTATACTGGTTTGACCGTGGCGCACCTTTTTCCTTTTCAGGATGGCCCCACGATGGAAGCCATCTAGGGTTCCGAGATTTGAGTGTGATGATAGCCCGCCGAGCGACGTTGCCTCGGTACAGGGCTCTTTGACAGCTGAGGCACCGGCGGTACCTCTACCGGCCGAGCCACCGATGCTTCCAGCCCCAGCAGCTGACGATGCACGTCACCTTAGTGCACTGCATGAGTTCCAGCGCCAGCGACCGCCCAGGTTCCATGGGGAGATGGACCCCTAGGAAGCCGAGGACTGGCTGGAGGCAGTGGTGCGAGTTTTCCGGTTAGTGAGGACACCAGCAGACCTCATGGTGATCCTCGCAGCGAGCCTACTGCACGCGGCAGCAGGCCGATGGTAGAGCTTGATGCTCCAGGTGTACGATGAGGTATCTCTTCTTTGGACAGACTTTGAGAGCCTCTTCCACTCGGAGTTCGTCCCAGCCACCCTCCATGCGGTGCGCATCCAGGAGATTCTTCAGCTGTAGCATGGTAGCTTGACGGTCGCCCATTACTCGACGAGATTTACCGATCTCTCGCGCTACTCTACAGACATGGTACGGGACCCGTTCTTCCGGGCCCGGACATTTGAGCAGAGATTGAGACATGAGGTCAGGGCATCACTGATCTCCCTCAGCATTCCGACCCAGGAAGGAGTACTGGAGCGATCCCTTTTGATCGAAAGCTTTCTTGCTGAGTCTACACCAGCAGCGAGACCTACTGCGGGGCGGCACGTAGCAGAGTCTTCTATGGCAGGCAGTCAACGGATGACTCTGGGGTCCAGGAAGACCAGACCCTCACACAGACGACCTCAAGACACTGGCTCAGCAGTGCGGGGCACACAGCGTAGAGCCAGTCTTTCAAGAGGCAGGCGGTGCAACACATGTAGCGGGCAGGGCCACATGGCTCGTGATTGCCCGACCCACCGTGCCGAGGAGAAGTAGACGGTTGAGGGGGGCCACCCAGGAAGAGGTAGAGGGTCGACTATGTCGGTCCGCAGGGAGGAGGCGGACGAGGCAGAGGAGTTGGTCGAGCAGCAGATGGTGGGCGACGCTTTGAGGCTCTACCACCACAACCACCAGGAGGTCCACCCCGGTCACAGGGAGCTGGAGGGCAGAGACAGGCACAGCTCCAGGCAGCGGAGGCCTACGACCACGGCGCGCCCGAGATGATTCGAGGTACTATCTGTGTATATTCCACCCTTGCTGCAGTTCTTACAGACACATGAGCGAGTCACTCTTTCATAGCCGCTGCCCTTTTTCGGAGCTCGGAGATTCCCACAGAGTCGTTGGATCGATCCTTACGGCTAGAGACTCCTACTGGAGAAGAATCAATGATTACGCACTGTTGCCGGCAGTGTGAGCTTACTCTAGGAGGCGAGAGTTTCGGCTGGGTTCTTCTTGTAGTGGCGTTGAGGCCATACGACATCATCTTGGGCATTGATTGGTTATCTACTGTCCATGCTCAGATCGACTGTATTAGGTGCAAGGTGCGATGTGTACGCACCGACGGGAGCAGGTTCACCTTCACCGGCGAGAAGGGAGCCTTCGCAGCACAGGATGGACTTCCGCAGAGGAGAGGAAAACCCATCACTCATCAGTTGGCTAGCCTCATCCTAGGAGCAGTTGACGTGCGAAGACCTAGTTTTCCTGCAGTGGTGGATCAGTATGCAGACGTCTTTCCTGACGACATTCCAGGACTACCTCCTTGCAGAGGTAGACTTTTATATTGATCTGTACCTCGGGACAGCCCCGATATCCACTCTAGCATATCGGATGGCCCCCGCTAAGCTTCATGATCTACGGGTACAGTTGGAGGACTTGCAGGGCAAGGGATTCATCCGACCCAGTGTTTCACCATGGGTTTCCCCAATATTGATCTCCAAGAAGGCGGACGGGAGCTTGCGAATTTGTGTCGACTATCGTCGCCTGAACCAGGTGACAGTGAGGAATAATTATCTGCTACCGGGGATTGATGACCTCTTCTATCAGCTCAAAGGAGCACGGTGGTTCTATAAGATAGACCTCAGGTCAGGCTATCATTAGCTCAGAGTTCGGGACGGGGACGTGCAGAGGACGGCCTTCAGATGTCGGTATGGACACTATGAGTTCTTGGTTATTAAATTCGGCGTAACCAATGCTCCAGTGGTGTTCATGGGCCTCATGAATAGGATCTTTCAGCCATACCTTGATCAATTTGTCGTGGTCTTCATCGACTACATTTTGATATACTCGACGACTGAGGAGGAGCACGCCTACCACTTGAGAGTTGTACTGGACACACTCCGAGAGAACCAGCTATATGGAAAGCTCTCGATGTGTCAGTTCTGGATACGCGAGTTCCACTTCTTGGGGCACATCATCTCTGAGGCGGGAGTAGTGATGGATCCTGCGAAGATTGAGGCAGTGCTAGCTTGGGAGCCACCCAGGAGCGTGACGGAGGTGTGGAGTTTCTTAGGGCTAGCTGGATACTACCGGAGATTTGTGCCAGACTTCTCCATAGTTTTGGCACCACTCTCAGCTCTTATGAAGAAGGGGAAACCCTTTTTGTGGTCAGAAAGATGTCAGCAGAGCTTCTAGGAGCTGAGACAGAGATTGACCAGCACACCTATCTTGAGGCTTCCAGAGGAGGGAGTTGGGTACGTAGTCTACTGTGATGCATCAGGGACCGGAATCAGATGTGTCCTGATGCATGAGCGGGTAGTGATCGCCTACGGATCATGTCAGTTGGGGCCACATGAGCAGAACTACGCTACCCATGACCTGGAGTTAGTCGCAGTGGTCTTCGCCATGAAGACATGGCGACACTATCTGATGGGCGAGTGCTTTATAGTCTTTTATAACCATCAGAGTCTCAGGTCCATCTTCTCTCAGAAGGACCTAAACCTGAGACAGCGACGACGGCTCTAGTTCCTTCAGGACTATGACTATGAGATAGTCTATACTCCTAGGAAGGGAAACGTGGTAGCCGATTCTATCAGTAGGAGGACGGGCATTCAGCTACTTGAGGAGCGACAGAGCAGCTAGCCACTTTGAAGATATCCTTCATGGATAGAGATGGAGAAGCCTTCCTTTAGTCTCTCACAGTCACCCCTCCACTACTGCAGCGGGTTAGAGAGGCACAGTGTGGGGACTCTGACTGTGAGACGCGGCATGCATAGATATCCTCAGGTCAGGAACCTGATGGTTTCTCCCTTGGAGCAGAGCACGACGTCCTTTTCAGAGGACGTACCTTGGTACCAATTACTTTATGGGAGGAGGTGCTGAGAGAGTTTCACACTTGTCCTTTGGTGGTTCGTCCTGGAGTGGCGAAGATGTACCAGGATCTCAGATGACAGCACTGGTGGCCAGGAATGAAGAAGGCTGTGACAGAGTTCGTTTCTCGATGCCTCACCTACCAGCAGGTGAAGGCAGAGCATCAGGTACCAGTAGGCTTGGTACATCCCTTGGAGGTCCCGGAGTGGAAGTGGGATGGGATATCTATGGACTTCGTGACTGGACTTCCATGCACTTCCAGAGGTCATGACTCTATTTGGGTGATTGTCGACCGACTCACCAAGTCGGCTCACTTCTTACCCATCAAAGAGCAGGGCTCAGGGGAGAGCTTGGTACATCTCTACATTCAGGAGATTGTATGGCTTCATGGTGTGCCATCATCTATCGTCTCCGTTAGAGATGCTCGCTTTACTTCCTGGCTTTGGAAGGGGTTACAGGAGGCATTCAGAACGTAGCTACGTCTGAGCACCGCCTTTCACCCTCATACGGATGGTCAGACGGAGAGGACCATTCAGACTCTCGAGGCCATGCTCTGCGCATGTGTCCTCGACTTTGGTCACAGCTGGGAGGACCCCCTACCCTTGGTGGAGTTTGCGTACAACAACAGCTTCCACTCCACCATCAGGATGGTATCGTACGAGGCGTTGTACGACCGACCTTGCAGATCTCCTTTGTGCTGGACAGACCCTGGGGAGTTAGCGCTTGTAGGACCAGAGATGGTCTGGTCCATGACAGAGAAGGTCCAGGTCATCCAGGAGCGGATGAGGACAACTCAGAGCCGAAAGAAGTCTTATGCTGACAGGATGCAGAGGCCACTAGAGTTCGAGGATGGAGACCACGTCTTCTTACGTGTCTCACCTCGACGTGGTTTACGGAGATTTGGTCGAGGCGACAAGTTATCTCAACGCTTCATCGGACCATTCTAGGTCCTCAGCAGGATTGGCGAGGTGGCCTATCGCCTGGCTCTACCACCTCAGTTTCACCGGGTGCACGACGCCTTCCACGTATCTCAGCTGAGGAGATAAGTGCACGACCCGACGCATATCATTGACCATGGGGAGCAAGACGTTGATGATGGGGAAACTTTTGTAGAGGTCTCGGTGGAGATCGAGGATCGACAGGAGCGGGTCCTACGTGGACGGTCAATTCCTCTAGTGCGCATCATATTGCAGCACGGGAACCTCCAGGATAGCACTTAGGAGTGGGAGGCTCAGATGCGTGCTCAGTACCCACATTTGCTTCCCTAGTTTATGATGTATCTTTACGGGGACGTAAAGCCCTGAGGTGGGAGTGATCAAAAGACCCGTAAAATTCAAGGAAATTTTTTTCTTAATTTTCTTTGGAATTTTACAAGAACACAGTTTCTAACAGCACCTGATTTCGAGGCCCGGTGTGCCCGAAATCATTTTCCGAAGTTTGGCTCGGGTACGTTCAATGAACGAATGAGTGGGTTTTTCTAATTTTTTAACCAGTGCTCGGAATCGAATTCCGAGGGCACCGATGGAATCGCAGCGCCAGTATTTGCTTAGAAACGCCTTTTATGGAGTTGTGTTTTCTCGGGTGTGGTTTTTATTTTTTGGGGGTTAAGTGAAGAAAATAAAATAAAGTGGTGCGACAAATTTATTTTTATTTCACTTAAATCCACTTAATGCCACTTAAGCTAAGTTGAAGCGGATAGGGTGGAACCCAAAATATCCTACCCTCTTGGTAGGATATTTGTGAGGTGGGGCCCGCATGAGCCCCACCTTTTCTTTTCCTCTAAGTAACGCACCCGCAAAAACTCCACTTTAATGAAAGTCAACTAGTGCGTTTTATTTAAATTCTTAATGCCCCTATTAATTGGGCAGTTAAGTTGTAACCATTAATTCACCGAATTAATGGTTCATTTCTTAACTTGTTTTTCAAATTGTTGGCATGTTAATAAAATAAGACCAAAGCATGTCTTTTCTTTTTGGGTGTGAATTGTTTAGAGGATTTGGAGAAACTGTATCTTCATCCTCCTTCGCGAAGAACGCGAAGAACGCCGGCCTTCGACGAAAGGTGACGAAGAACGCCAAACCCTCAGAGATCGACGGCGCGACGCCGTGTACCGCGATGTCGACGATTCTCCTCCCCCGACGTTCTTCTGTGACAATCCTTCCCCGCGACAAATCATCGATCAACTGCTTGAGGTAGGAGATTACGGATCTTTTAAATTTACTTTGTGGATTTTATCCTTAACTTGGATTTAATTCGTGAAATTAAATCTGTGTGTTTTCTTTAACCCTCAGAGATCGTCGACGCGACATTTTTTACCGCGACGACGTGACGCCCTTTTGCGACGCGACGATCCTCTTCTTCCACGACGGTCAATTCCGCGAAGAAATCTCATCCGACGACAACTACGAGGTAGGGGTTTTATTTGAGAATAATATTTATTACCATGGTTTTTTCCTTCTAAAACAATGAACCCAGATCAAATTTCAATTTTAATTTATCAAAATTGTGCCTTGTTATGTTTTCATGTGTTGATTATTATTCCCAATTGTTATCACCTAACGCGGAGGGTGCGGGCCAAACAAACACGGCCCGACAACCCTCCGCAGTTTTTCTTTGATGCGTGGGTTAACGGAGTTTACGAAATGGGACTGGAATGGCAATTGGAGGCCTTCACAGCAATGTTCGGATCCCGGGAGAGCCGTAGGCACAAACCTCAGGAAAAGCGGACCACTGGAGCACGTCCGGTGGTCCGTGAAAGTACCCACCAGCGTGCCACGCCGACACGACGGCACCGGCGGCCGGCCGCTAGGAAGTGGCGGCGCACGGCGCGCCGCTGGGAAGACCCGACGCGGCTGAAGTCGAGGCAGCGAGAGCCGGTCTTGCGGCCGCGCGGGACCGCAGGTAAGGGACGCGGCCTTGTGCCGCATCCGGTGACACGGAGCAGCCCCCGCGCGGGGGGGGGGGGGGGGGGGGGGGGCTCATTGGGTGTGGCGGCTCGGCCAACGCCGAGCCGCCTAGACCGGCCATCTGGGTCGCGCTGGCCGGGCCGGGTCGCGCCCAACCGGGTTGGACCCGGACCCGGGTCGGACCTGTACCTGGGTCGGGTCGACCCGGTTCGGGCCGACCCAGGGGGGGTTGGGCCTGGTCAGTCCAGGCCCAGACCCCCCGTTTTCAGACCTTTTCGGTATTTTGCCCGTTTATTAAGCTACGGGACCCCGATCGACGCTCTGTCAGCGGTGATGCGATCCTTGTATCGAGACGGTCGTTTAGGTATATTACACTCAAGATTTCAGAATACTTTGGGTTTGGCCGAGTTGGTTCGTACACGAAACCAACCGGGCCCTCGGAGTGGAAACACTTATAACTTGAGCTACAGACGTCCGATTGACGTGCCGTCAACTTTGTTGATTTCCTCTAAGTGAGAAGGATCTTTTGGCTTACTCTTCCCGTGGTTTGGACGCAGGTGGAGTATGGTCGGGTTGGTTTTGCCTTAAAAACCAACCGGGCCCCTCGGACGAAAAAGCTAATAACTCTCAGACCAGGCGTCTGATTGACGCGCCGTCTACGATGTTGAGTTCCTGTTGACGATACAGAACTTTTGGATACATCAACTCTGGATTATGTGTCAGTTGATGTATCAGCCTCTCGGCTCGTGGAGCGGACACTCATGGATGAGCTTGTTGTGTGTGGGAACCCTAGAGCTAGCTGCGACTGCGACAACGACGACTGTGCAGAGATCCTTAGTGGATTCGGTGGCGACGACTACAGCACTCAACGATCCTTTATGGATCAGTGCTACCGATCCTATGTGGGTCTGATCCTATGTGTGTCAGCGCTCAGAGGTCTTGTGTGGGCTACCGCCTACAGATCCTGTGTGGGTCTTTGTGGGGGTTAGTTACCTATCGATCCTGTGTGGGTCAGATCCTTTGTGGGTCATTGCGGGGGTTAGTTACCTATCGATCGTTTGTGCGTCAGATCCTTTGTGGGTCATTGTGGGGGTTAGTACCTATCAATCCTTTGTGGGTCCGACGGATTAGATGAATCAGTGGAAATATTTGGTCATCTTTACCGTCATATGAAGAAGTATACCTGTGTGAGCTGAATCCTGTTTTGCTTTCCTAGGTGGATTGTGTTGCACTATCTTTTGTGGATTTACGTTTTGTTTTCCTATGTGGACTGGGTTGTACTTGGGTTCGGATGTTGGAGCCGAACGAGAATTTATGACTTAGGTATATGTATGGGGATATACCTAAGTGGTGTCGGATGTTACTTCGTGAAAGTATCTTTCCTTTGGGGAGTATCCTTTGTGGATTCTGGGAGACCTTTAGGGGTCTCGGGGTCCCTACTGAGTAGCTTATACTCACCCCTGCACGGGTTATGCCCACACTACGTTGTGTCGGTTGCAGATGATGGACAGCGCTGATCGTGGTTGAGGCTTGCAGAGCAGGACGGTACCTAGAGGGGGACCACTGGGCAGGACGTACTCGGAGCGGTCGGCTGGACCCGAGAAGCAGTGGAGGCTATCTGTACCCACCCTTCATGTGGGATTTATAGTGGACAGCTTGGCGTTGCGGCTTTACTTTACAGTTGCTTTTTTCCCTTCCAGTTGTACTTTACTTTCAGTTTGGGTTTGTATACTGGCCCAATTACTTTTACGCACTTACTGTTGTACCAGCTTTTACATAGTGTTTACTTCTTCTTCTTGCTTGCTCTGTGGTGTTTGTTTACTTTACAAAGGAAATGCCTTCCCTTTTTATCAGGAATTTACGCCTTGGTGCTAGTCGCCAGCCCCTGGCCTATGGAAGCCGGGCTTGGGGTAGTCACGACACGGGCCCCGAGGACGGGTCGTGACATAAAAGTCATACAATGGTTCTAAATAGTGTAAATCTTTAAAAAAAAAATTAAAATATAAAATCATTCAAAAAATGACTCAGCCTTAAACATTACATAATTTTGAGTTTACTTAAGAATTCACAATGGGGTAATTTTTCATGTTTTAGTTTTATATAATCATGCCATAACTATAACATTACATATCTGATTTTGAAAAAGTATACACTTATACTCTATCCAATTTTTTTCACAATAATAAAACTCTTTAAAAATGATAATTATTTTCTTGCTAAATTTTTTCTTGAATTAATCCTTTATCGTACCATTCCTTATACCCTATGAAAATAATTTCAAAAACTATGGATGAGCATAAAAATCTCATTAAGGGAGATAAAAATAATGAAAAAACATTAGTTTACTTAAAAACTGATAACCCATTCAATGTTCTCTGAGCAGATGAAACAAAACATTTTCACTTGAAAAACAGTCATAATTTTTTCTCAATAAAAAAACTAAAATCAATATCAAGAAATTAAAACTCTTTTAGGTAAATTGGATCATCATATACATAAAAACATTAAAAAATATTCTAATTTGGAATAAACATATGGTTTACTTCTAAATTGGAGATCTATAATGGGGATCACCCTTCGTATAAGCTATATCAGGCTCACCCATGAGCTATAATGGGAATCAAACCATTGTATAACTATATCTGGATTACCAGTTTAATATAATTACCATTTACCATTTGCTGAATAAAATACATTAGTCACAAACCCTTTTTTGAAAGCTTCTTTTAATCCTATATGAAAATAATTTCTATATAAAATTCAAATTTTCATTTTAGAACCCATTTTCAATAACAATATACCCAAATAAAGTAATAAGTGATTTATTTTCATTTTAAAAGACTTTAAGTCTTACAGAATAATCCAAATATCAAATAACGGTTATGCCGGTGGAGAAGTTGTAGTCATTGTATAAGTTAAAAAACATTTCTTTTGTAGATTTTTAAAGAAAGAAAAATGGTCAGTATAGAAAGATTCCTTTGGAAAACATTGAATGGAATTCAATATTGACATGAAATATCTTGTATATTCCTTTTATAACCATTTGAATAAATATGTAATTTAATATCATAAAGAAAAAGATTTGACAATTAAATCATAAAATGTTTAAGGTGTCCCATACCACATTGAACATTTAAATATTAATATCCATGATTTAATAAATAACATTAGTATAGATAAAATATTCATATGAAATGTCATAGTGGTTTTAAATATACTATATAAATGAATAAAAGTGTATGTTATCAAGGAATTCATTAGTGAAAAGGGATTGAGACGAAGTCCCTTACCTTGAGTCTGACTTGTCTCGTTCATTATTTATCTTCTTGAATTACAGACATATGTTAATTTATAATTTCTTAAAAACCCTTTTCATGTTAATCATTCATTTTATATCACTTATTATCATGTTATAACAATTATATAATTATTTATGTTCATATCAGATGTTTTATCAATGTTCGGTACTTGAGTCAAAAATGAACTTGTTTTGATGAAAATTATCCATGTGGTAAAAAGTACATTATCTCAAAAATGATACATCTAATTTAAAATTAATATATATAAAATATATATGTAATTATAAGGTTCCATAACATTTTGATATGATAAATGAAATGCTCCGTTCATGGAGACAGTAGGTCGTACATACACATTAACGCTACGTTCATTTATTTTTCATATAAATGGAATGAAAAATAAATGAAACATAGGTATATTATGATTCTATTATAATATCCATGTTATATATGTTACACATTTTCATTATCAAAATCCTTTATATATACCATGTATGTCGTGAATGAGTCATATAACTTTAAGGGGGCGATAGTCCACACTTCCTCAAATGATGTTATCGTTTTCACAGATTATAGAAATCAAAAAGGTATATTATCACTTACAAGTAAAGAATCATAGAGACAATAAATATATCATATATATCATATATAAATATAGTTCCATAATAATGGCCCCCATAATTGGTGGTAGGAAAAAATTAAACAATCATCATTTCCTAAGGTAGTGGTTCGTCGTACACATAAACAATATGTTCTATATCCATTAGATGTAGGTGTGTGTAAGTGTTGGTCAAAAAATTATCAAAAAAAATCCTATTATATTTAGGGTACTTGTGTTTTTATAAAATAATGGAATAAAAATATCCTAGGGGTGGATATGGAAAATAAATGAAAGAAGGTTGAAAGAAGATGTTACCTTTAAATCGTGTAACTCATTTTGATTTGAGCCAAAAGGCATTCTTCAATTTCCATCATTCCAAAGTAAAGATTATCTTAGTAAGGGAGGGATGTTGGGAGATTATTTAAGCATAATTTGGAAGATCCATGGGTCTTGAGAGGTGTGAGTTAGTGGGTAGAGGTGGTGGACTTCTATAAGAGGGGGGGGGGCACTTTAAGAAAGTCTTGAAATATTATATTTTTATAAATTGATTTTCAAATTTTAACATTTTTAATGTGATAAACTTCTAGGCAAATAGGAGGATTGGTCTAAATCCTCTAAACCAATAGTTTTTAGAAATGTTTTTGTCATAATCATAATTTTATATTTTAGTGTTAACCCATAGTTAAAAACATTAACTCTTACCCTATCTTCATGTATTTTCATAATATATGGTTAGTATAATTACTATAAAATGCCAATCAAACCAAAAGTGGATAATTAATGACATTTTTAATATTATATAAGTTAGTTTTATGAATCGTATATTTTTAGGGCTATTAAATCATTTAATAAATTAGTATGTTTAAAAAAACTAAATTATGTCAATTTTGACATTATTTAGTAATTGATTTTTATAAAGTCATAACATATTAATTCATTGGAAAAAAAATTAATTAACTCATCCCACACATGTAAATTTCATCAAAATAATTCTTGGATGGATTAAAAATGTACAAATTTCATTCATTTTAATATTTATAATATCATTTATTTGAATATTTCATTAATAATGTAATAACCACCTCATCATTGTGTCTTAAATAAATTTATTTATTTAATGTATAAAAATATAAATAAAATTCCATGATGTGAGAAATACATTTATATTTCCATTTACTATTAATATATTAATATATTATTTGTATAAACAAAATTTATAAAAATAGTTAGGAGATACATGTTTATGTTATATTTCCATTTTCATTAAAAAAAATATTATAAAAGGTCATTGTCACAACCAAGTGGCTACATGGGGTCTTAAAATCATTCCAAGGATGACCATAGTATATAATATATTATAAAAAGGATTATTACAAATGTTAGGGTAGTTTTATTTTATTATAATATAATTTCTTACCCTTATTTGCCCGATTTACCCTTTTACCATGGTAAATAAAAATAATTTTTGAAGTTACTATTCATAATGTTCAGAAATAAAAGGTATATATTTAAAAAAATTGGACCTTATGATTCTAAAGAAGGAATATATTTTTCCAAATTCAAAAAACTGAATTGGACAATATTAATTTGAAATTAATTCTTATTGTCAAAACCAAAAAGCATCTTTTTATGAAGTAAAAACTATCCAATGATTGACATGTGTTTATATCTAATTTCAATGTGAAATTACTTCCAATGACCATAATTGGATTAAATGAAAAAAATAATCAAATTAAACTTTAAAAATAATTAAATGGAAAATATAACTATATAAATAAATTAGATAAAATGACACTTTTGAATTAAAATGCATTATTTTTTAATATTCATAAAAATATGGATTTTATCAAAAAATAAAAACATTTCAACCTATGTAAATTTTGATAACCCAATTCTAAATAAAGTGTTTATTTTATAAAATTAAATACATAGAAGCAACATAAACTAGATTAAATAAGGGATCTCTATCAATAGGTGGAAAATAGTATTTTAAAAATATAAGTGTATTTTATGCTTGAAATTGGACTCACTATCATTTAAAGCTTCTAAAATTTATTCGATTAATGTAATTTTTTTAACAAATATGTGAAATTATAATATATTTAATTCTATTCATTCTTACCAATAGGATAGATAAGCATTAACTACCATTTAAAATAATAATAATTTTATTGTATTATTTTTTGGTATAACTAAGTGTTGTGTGAAACGTAAGATTTTAGAGAAACTCGTTGTTGTGTGTCTGGATTGATATTGCACATTGTATCCAATTTAAAATAAAATAAATTTTAAATTCAAAAATTATAACAGATATCATAATTAATTATTATGTAAATATATGGGATGTTACATCATTCCCCTGTTTAGAAATCGTGTCCTCGCATTTCTAAAATTGGGCTGAGAAACTTCATTAAAAACCCCACATCAAAAAAAGAGTCAAAAAAATTATCACTTTAAAAGAAATAAAGAGAAGTACAAAGGTCACCAGAGATAACACGTACTTGGATTCTATATAGGGAAACATGGATATATAAGAAAAACTCACTATATTTTTCTCATGGATAGTGATACAAAACATTATCAAGAGAAAGTTAACAACCAAAAAACCATAAAATTTTGATGGTTTAAACGGTCATTTATTTCCCTGTAGGCAAAGTAAATGTAATATGTTTTTATTATAATATCCTTTTTATAAATTTGGGGAATTTATTTATGATCTTGACTACGAACATAAGGAAATATATTTACTTGTCATGTATAGTTTTATAATTTAATAAATATCTACCACAAACTCATCTTTTCTCCAAATGTTGAGTATTCAAGATGAATTGGTCACACATAAAGCATTATAATCAACTTTTAGAGAATCAAATAATCCACAATAGATGAACTATATATTTACCCTATCCTTAGACATTAACCAGACCCAAAATGGTTAGTACAATATCATATAATCCCCAAAAGAATAACAATTTATAAAATTAAATACTACTCAAAATCTCCAAAATTCTACAAAAAATACCAAAATATCAACAAATACTCGTCAATAAACAATTATCCTTAAAATTATTCAAAATAATCCAAACTAATATTGAAACCCATAATTCAAAAAGATTTGATTACATATTCTTCCAAGATAAATCTTAACATTTATCTCCAAATAATATCGACTACTATTAACGTCTCATAAGTAAAAGTAATTAGCATAATCACATATTCTCCATGATAATTTAATCATTTCCACAAATAAACCAAATATACTAATGTATATAATAGAAATATAGATTCTTCCAAATTAAAATTAAACCATTACTCCTCAAATGAAAGCCCATTTTTTCTATATTACCCAGGCATATAGTGTTCCCAAAATAGAAAACATATTCTAAAATAAAATTTACACTTAATCAACAAATCATTTTCCTATATTAATGATATAAATTTGATAAAATAAAAGTTCCCAATATCAACTTATTATTGATTCATAAAATCATTTAACTAAAAATAATAAGTTATACTAACTAGGGACTTCACGTAGTCCAGTGGTAGGTGACAAATCCCAGTCATACTTTTGATGTGGGTTCGATTCCTCTACCTTTTTCCGATGTGACGGGTTGTCACACGGTCTGTGTGTTGTCCTTTTTCAAAAACTATATAATTTTATAAAAATCCCAGAAAGGAGATAAAGTCCTCAAAAATAACTGTATCATATCTTACCCTCAATGGTTATCTCATACCTCACATTTTGTATCCCAAAATTTAATAAACAATAATTTCCTCATAGGTGAATGTCTTAAAAAATACCATTAGTCACCTTAATATTCCAAATCATATAGCCTGAAAGAGGGATTCGTAGACATTGAACTTATGATATACCTCAAAATTATAAACATGTGATGATATCCCTAAACCTTAAGAAAAAATCTTAATCACCAATGTTGTTTAAACCATCCTATGATACCAACTATAAGGTCCCAACCTTAAACAATACATAATCTCGAGTTAAGTCAATAATTCACATTACGGATCTATTCTGGTTTATAGTTTTAGATAATTAAGACATAACTATTACATTACATCTCAAATATTACAATGTAGACGCATATACTCTATCCAATTTTTTCCACAACAATAAAACACATTAAAAATCAAGAATTCTTTTGTTGATAAAAATATTCTTGTATTATTCCTTTCTCAAACCCTTACTTATAACATATGAAAATAATTTCAAAAACATGAGATAAACATTAAAATATCATTAAGGGACATAAAAAAATTAATCTAGTTAAAACTTGATAACCCATTCAATGTTCTTTGAGTGGATGGAACACAACATTTTCACATGAATAACACACATACTTTTTTCTCAATAAAAAACACTAAAACTAATAGCAAGCAATTAAAACTCTTTTAGGTCAATTAGAGAATCATATACAAAAAATAATTTCTAGCGTCTTCTAATTTGGAATAACCATATTGTGGACATCCTAATTACTAATATATAATGAGGAACACCCTTCGTATAACGTGTATATAATGGTGCCCCAATCGCTCGAATCCCCTCTCCTCACTCGGTTCCCCCCTAGGGTTTCCGAATCCTGTTTAGTGGTGATGGGTCTCCGCATCATATTTCCATGTTTCTGGTGATTTTTTTCACTTTCACTTTCTCCTTATCTGTAACGGTTACTTCCTCATCTTAGGTTCTCGATGCTATAGATTTTATTCTTCATTTTATTTTGGTCTTGTCCTCGAAGTTTTCTTTCTATGGAAGCTCTTGGCCACTCAACCCTTTCCCTAGCATTAAGTACCTCAGAGCCTCTCCTAGTCGTATCTGGAGTAGTGGTTTTGATGAAGATTTGGGTTATGTGGGTCGGTGGTCGACGAGTTTTCCAGCACTTCCAGATTCAGTTTTTTTTCTACTGCTACTCATTTTCTATAGCTTCTTCATTGCTGGTGTTCAAGGCCCACTGCTTTTGAAAGTCCTGCTCTAGCCTCATGCTCCTCTACACCTCTCTGAGTCAAATATGAAGTAGTGGTAGTGTCGAGGCTTTGGGATGTGTGGCTTTGTGGCTGTTGGTGCTCCGGGCGTATCATTAATTGGGATCTTTGTGGTGTGAGTCCGAATTGGTGGTGTTGGGAGGTAGATGGTGCAGATGAATCGACCGTCGTCAGTGTGGCTTTGTTCGATGGTTCTCTTGTCAGTGATTGTATCATCTCTTTGGATCTGGTTTTATTTTCAAATCTCTAACTTTGGTGTTTGGTTTTTTATGCTTTTTCGGGCAGGGTTGATTTTCTAGGTTTGTTATGTTCATTTTATGCATTTATTGTGCTACGACAGCCACATGATCTACAGTGTGCAGTGTTTGGATAGTGGCAACGAAGGTGTTGATAAAAAAATGTTTTTTTATATTGTATGTTCTTAATTTAGTGTAGCAATGTAGTTGTGACATGGTTGGGTTGTTTCCGGCGATGGTATTGGTTAAATGATGATAGTGACTATTTCCAATGGTGTGTTCGAGGATGCCCATAGCTCGTGATGATTTTTATGTTTGTTAACATTGAAATGGCTTTTTTTAATTTGAATTTCATAGTATAATATGTTTTTGGCCACCTTATTTTTTTTTATAGTGTTCTAAATTTCAAATGGTGACAGTTTGTGAGGTTCTCACTCAGCCATAAAAGTTATTTTTATTCAGAAAATAAAAAAAGAGATTTGGAGTTAATCTCCCATTGTATAAGCTATATCAGGCTCACCCCTAAGCTATAATGGGGCTCAAACCTTTGTATATGTTGTTTCAGGATCACCTGTGAGCTATAATGGGGATCAACCCTTTGTATAACCTTATCAGGCTCACCTATTTCATATAATTCACATGTACCATTTCATGAATAAAAAACATTCATCACAAACCACCTTTTTGAAATCTTCTTCTAATCCCATATGAAAAAAATTCTGTATAAAAATACCATTTTGTTTTCAGAAACCATTTTCAATACCAATATACCCAAATAAAGAATAAGTGATTTATTTTCATTTTAAAAGACATTAAGGATTATAGGGGAAGCTAAATCTCAAATAACTATTATGGTGGTGGAGAGGTATTTGTCTCTGTATAAGTTAAACAATCATTCCTTTGGTAGTTTTTAAAGACAGTAAAATGCTTCATACAAAAAGATTCCTTTTGAAAACATTTAATGAAAGTCAATATTGAAATAAAATTTCATGTATATTTTTTTTATATCCATATGAATAAATATGTAATTTAATATTTAGAAGAAAAAGATTTGATAATTAAATCATTAAATGTTAAAGGTGTCCCAAACCACCTTGAACATTTAAATATTAATCTCTACGATTAAATAAATAACTTTCGTATAGAAAAAATTTGGATATGAAATTCATAATGCCAGTACATACACCTTATTGATGAATAAAGTTGTATATTATCAAGAAATGCCTCAATGAAAAGAGATTGAGATGAATTCCCCTACCTTGAGTCTGACTTGTCCCGTTTGTTCTTTATCTTCTGGAATAATAAACATAGTCTAATTTCTACTTTTGTAAACCCTTTTTCAAGTTTATTATTCATTTTATATCACTTATTATCATGTTATAAAAATTAGATAATTATTTATGTTTATATTAGATGTTTTTCCAATGCTCTATACTTGAGTCTAAAAAATGAACTTATTTTGATGAAAATTATCCATGTAAATTATCTACAAAATGATATTTGTGATTTAAATATCATATACATAAAATATATATGTAACTATAAGATTAGATAACATTTGGAGATACGAAATTAAATGCACCATTATTGGAGACGGTAGTCCGTACGTACGCATGAACGTTACTTTAATTTCTTTGTCATATTAAAGAAATAAAAAATAATGATACAATGGTATATTACAATTGCAGTATAATATCCATGTTATATATGTCACATAAGTTCATTAAATCCATCCTTTATATATTCCATGTATGGAATGAACTATTAATATCACATTGAGGGGCGGTTTTCTACACTTCCTCAAATGAAATTATTTTATTCACATAATATGGGAAGCATAAAAGTATGTTATTGATATAATGTCACTACCACAAAATTGGGATTCCATAGTGCCACACATTAATAGTGTTAAAATAAGCACTGATAAATGGGGTGCCTTTATTAGTACTTTTTTTAGCACTGATAAGTGCACCACCTTTATCAACAATTTATTAAGCACTATTAAAGGGGTCCCCTTTATCAGTGTTTTTAGTCGTACTGATAAATGGGGGGTTTTATGAGTTCTTTTGTTTTGATAGCACTGATAAAGTGTATATTTCAAAAAACCTTATATTTAATAAAAAAAATATATTGATAAATAATTATATTTTTATTCACATAAATATATTATATACTTTTTAAACATGTTTTAGATCAATTTGATATGTGGTAGATGCAAAACGAGAACTAGGAGAAAAAGTAATGAAAAAAAGGAAACCCGAAGCAAAAATTATGACCATTGGGAGGAATTACGGGCCTTTTAGCCTTCAAGAACTTGAGAAGGGGTTACAATGGTCACCAAAATGTAGATAGTATTTCTTGCATTGATTTTATAGGTTTTCGTTCTCAAACAGACACCCAGAGCAGAAGTTATCATTGTTTGAAATTGAGCAACCCTTCTAGTACCTAAAAAACTAAGATACCCATAACTCACTATAACATGCATAAATTCTACTTTGTGTGTCTGTTTGTGCACTGAGACTAGTCAAATAAAAACTTGTGAGACATTTGAGGGCCACATCTTATCGAAAATCTGAGAAGATTAAAGAATCAGAATATAAATCTGTTATACCACTCCAAAAAAACGCCAAATTTAAATGGCCCTAACATTCACTCCACGTGTCTTTTTGGGCTCTACCACATATCAAATGGAAGGAAGTGAAGTGATATATAAGGAAGGGTGACTCTAATATATCTATAAATCTGTCTGGGACCCTAAAGCCCTAAAAAATCATTAGAAATCCTCCAAAACCATGTTTTTGTGTCCAATACGCTTTCACGTTTTTCTTAAAATGTTAATAAATCCTGATCCGTGTGTATGTTCAGCCACCTTCACCTGTTATATCATATTTTGTTCCATGAGTTTCAGTTTGACTTGTCACAGAGCTAAAATGGACACCATGAGTAGAAGTTATGCTCTTTTCAGTGATTGTATTTTGTTAGGTTTTTTGAGCCCCCATTTCTAGCACTGTTGTCGTATCTGCTATTTTTTAAGTAGCTATAACTTATGATCATCCTGTTTTTTATACATACACCACCTGTCATAAAAATTCTCATTTGATGATCTTTGATTTGACCAGTCACGGGGCTGGAATGGACTCTCGAATCAGAAGTTTTTGTCATCACCCTATGTTTATGATTTATTTTACTTTCTGACTGTATTTACAGGTTTATGGGTTTCTCCATTTTTTTCCTGTTTTTCAGGTTTTCAGGGCTTTCTATCATTTTTAATATTGTACTATTATTTATAATCAAATATATAAAAATATATACATATTTTGTATATATTCCAACATAAAATTTTAATTTTATAAATAAATAATTAAACATATTTACATATAGATTATATTTCACAATATATAAGTCTTCTCTATATAAAAAAAATTATCCATTTTATTTAAAATATAAATATACGAATATTTATAAACCTATATAACTTGTACTTGTTTATATACATGTGTGTGCGTCTGTATTGACAAACTAATATATATTATCTATATATTCTAAACATATGTATATACATATTAATATATAATATTTCTAAATATATATAAATATGTATCATTATACTTACAGATACATAATATATATATATATCTGTGTGTCTATATGTGTGTGTTGAATATATGTATTTGATTATTTATAAACACAAAGAAAAAATAATTTTTGATAAATGTATTTAAAACTGATCATATAAATATATATTAATAGACGATTAAATATATATATATATATAGATATATATATATTAATAAAACTATATATATATATTAATATAAATATATATATGTTAATATAAATATATATTAATAAATGAGTAAATATAACTATATATATAAACAAATTGATATTTTAATAAATAAAGAGAAAGGTAATATGGTGGAGTTGTAAAGGCTTAGGTGTGTAGGCAACAGGTCCCGAGTTCGAATCCAGGGGGAGGCAGGTTGTGCGCGTGGGTGGAATAAAGGCTAGTGCTTTTAAAGGGTGGGTGGGGGAACTTTTAAAGGCTGGGGGGCGTGCAGGCTTGGGTGGTGGCATTGTTAATGGGGTCTTTAAGCATTGTTGAAGCCCCTCTCAAAATGTAGAATTTTTTTCTATTTTTTTAATGTTCTTAACTTCTATGAGTGCTAAATAATCAACGATAAATGATTCATTTATCAGTTCTTTTTTTAGCACTGATAAAAGGGACCCCCTATCTACACAGAGATTAATAGCGGTTCTTTAGCACTGTAAACAGACTTTTCTAGCACCGATAAAGGCCATATTTGTAGTAGTGAGTACATAATAATAGAGAAAATAAAAATATAAAAATAATATATATATATATATATAGTGCTTTAATAATGGACACCATGAGAGGTGGTAGGATAAATTGAACAATAATCGTTTCCTAAGACATTATTTCACCGTTCACAAAAACTATAAGTTCTATATCCATTAGATGGAGGTGTGTGTAAGTGTAGGTCAAAACCTTAGCATAAAAACATCATAATATATTGAGGATACCAGTTTTGTTATAAAATAATGGAATGAAAATAACCTAGGGGTGGAAAAGTAAAATAAATGAAAGAATCTTGAGAGAAGACGTTGCCTCAAAATCGGGTAACTCCTTTTGATTTGAGCCAAAAATATTTATTAAATTTCCTTATGCCCAAATTAAGACTTATAAGTGTAAGTGAGTGATGTTTGGAGATTATTTTAGAAGAATTTGGATGATCCAGGGGGTTTGAGTGGTGTGAGTATGTGGGTATATGTAGTGACCATTTATAAGAAGGAGGAGGGGTAGTTTAGGAAACAATTGATATATTAATTTATTATAAATTTATATTCAAAATATAATAGTTACAATCTGATAAATTTTTATGATAATATATGTATTTATATAAATACTCTTTACCAACATGTTTTAGAAAAAATTTGGTCACAAACAGAACCTTAACTTTTATTTTTAAACATTTGTAAAAAACATTAACTCTTACCATGTCTTCGTGTATTTTCATAATATATAATTACTATATATAGTTACTATAAAATTCCAATCGAACCAAAAGTGTATAATTAATGAAATTTTTAACATTATATAAGTTATTTTTCTGAATAATATATTTTTTTGGACTATTATATCATTTAATTGAATAATATTTGTTTTAAAAACTCATTTATGTCAATTTTGACACTATTTAGTAATTGATTTATTTTAAAGTCATATCTTCATGATTCCATCAAACAAAAAGAATTAAATCATACCTCACATGTAAATTTAATCCAAAAAATTCATGTATGGAATCAAAATATTCAAATTACATTTATTTTAATATTTGTAATATCATTTATTTGAATATTTCATTAATAAGGTATTTACTCTATCATCATTGTGGAAAAAATAAATTAATTTACTTAATGTCAAAAAATTAGAAATAAAATACCATGATGTAGGAAATATTTTTATATTTCTAATTAATACTTATAGTTGAATGTATCATTTGTTAAATCTAAATTGAAGTGTTTTATTTAGGGGATACATGTAAAGACCCGTAAAATTCAAGGAAAATTTTTTTCTTAATTTTCTTTAGAATTTTACAAGAACGCGGTTTCAGACGGCACCTGATTCCGAGGCCCGGAGTGCCCGGAATTAATTTCCGAAGTTTGGCTCGGGTACGTTCAGTGAACGAACGAGCGGGAATTCCTAACTTTTGATCCGGTGCTCGGAATTGAAATCCGAGGGCACCGATAAACTCGCAGCGCCGATTTTCGCTTAAAGAGTCCTTTTCAGGAGTTGCGTTTGTTGTGGGTTGGAAGTTAGATTTTGGGTTTTTAAGTTTAGGTTAAATAAAATTTGTGAGGGACAAATTTTATTTTTATCTAGTTAAGTCCTACCAAAGGGAGTTGGGAGTGGGACCCACATCCACTTAACCTCCCTTGGAAGGATTAAGTGAGGTGGGGTCCACACGAACCCCAACTCCTCAAATTCTCTCAAAACCTCCCCTTTAACTCATTTCATTTAATGTTGTCAACTTGAGTTACTTAATTAATTAAGGGAGTTAAACCCTTTTTGAATTTCAAACCTTTGAAATTCTTGTGGTTAAGTTATGTAATAATATAAGTTAAAGCTTATATTATTCTAGGGGATTCTTTTACCACCTTGGGAGGATTTCTTGAGAGCTTTGGAAGCTTTTCTTCTTCTTCTTCAACTTGACGAAGAACACGAAGAACGCCGTTCTTCAACGAAGAACTTCTTCGCCGAAGAACACGGTCTTCCCGCGACGCCATATCCGCGACGTGACGTACTTCTTCCGCATCATCTTTTCCGCGACGAACGCCATCGACAACGACTCTTCCTCCGACGTCAAAGGAATCGACACCGATATTTCACGACTACGTCAACGTGCGACTATCGAGGTAGAGGTTCTTGAGTTCGTTGTTTTCTTTATAATTTGACTTTCCTCAAGACTTGACGAGGAACGCTCTTTTTCCGATGAAGAACGCCGCACCTCCTTTCTTCGTTCACCGTGACAACGAAGGGGACGCCACCTCTTCTTCGGACAACCTTCGTCGGCGTGCAAGTTTCGCCAACGACGTATCTCTTCGGGCATATCTCTTCGTCAACGGATTTGACGAACGACGACCGCGACGCCCGACTTCCGCGACGCCGTCTTCCGCGGAACGTAGACGAATCTTCAAATCTTAAACCCGAGGTAGGGGTTGTTGTTTTATTCTTTATTTATTTCATTCTTGCTCGTGGTTTGTATGACTAACGTGAGAATGTTGTTTCTTAAAAAGTTGTGTTGTTATTTTAACGTGAGGGGGGGGGGGGGGCGGACCGCATGAACACGGCCGAACCCCCTCCATCGTTTGTTTATTCTTGCGGGTGGAAGCAAGTGGCGTGGTGTCGTCGCACCACGTGGATGATAGTGCAAATATTTACACGGCGCCGTCGCGCCACGCCAAGGAAGAATCTTCAAGAACGCGACGCCGTCGCGCCGCGTTGAATGATTATCAAAGCACGGCAAAAAGGGGCGCGGTGCCGTCGCACCGCGCCGGACGACGAACACCGCGGCCGGTTCCGGGCCGCGGCGGGACGAGGAGACCGCGGCCGGTTCCGGGCCGCGGCGGAAGAGAAGACCGGCGGCCGGGCCGCCGGCGTCGGAAGTCGAAGGCGGGACCGGAATTTCCGGTCCCGTTGGTAAAAACCGGCCGGCCAGCTGGGCGGCCGGATGACTTATAACCGGGGGATTAAATCCCCCGGCCGGTTCAATAAAACCCCCCTCTTTAAGAGAGGGGGGCGGTTCTTTGAAGGAGGGGGGCAGCCGGCCCCCTCATGTGAGGGGGCGGTTTTTCTTAAAACCGGCGCCGCACGTGCCGCGCCGCCAAGGGAAATCGGGGAGGCGGGGGTCTCGCCCAGCGCACCGCCGCGCCGCCCAGCGCCCCGCCGTACCGCCTCCGCGCGCCGCCGCGCCGCACGGCGCACCGCTGCGCCGCCCCCGCGCCGCCGTGCCGCCTCCGCGCGCCGCCGCGCCGCCTCAGCGTGCTGCCGCCGGCCGCCGCGCCACCGCCGGTCGCCGCCGCCGGCCACTGCGCCGCCCAAGGGGGGGGGGGGGGGGGGGGGGGGGGTCGGGCCGGGTCGGCCCGGACCCGGACCCCCCCGTTTCAAACCAGTTTTGGTTTTTGGCTCATAACATGAGCCTCGGACCTCCGAATGACGAACCGTCTGCGGCAACGCGATCCTTGGATCGAGACGGTCGTTTCGGTATATCGCACTCAAGGTTTCGGGTTACTTTGAGTTCGGCCGGGTTGGTTCGTTCACGAAACCAACCGGGCCTTCGGAGCGGAAACGCTCATATCTTGAGCTGCGGACGTCCGATTGACGTGTCGTCAGTCGCGTAGTGTTCCTCTTAGTGAGACGGATCTTATGGCATACTCCGGCCGAGGTTTGGACGCAGGTGGAGTACGGTCGGGTTGGTTTTGCCTTAAAAACCAACCGGGCCCCGGAGACGAAAATGCCTATAACTCTCAGACCGGGCGTCCGATCGACGCGCCGTCTGTTGCATTGAGTTCCTGTTTACGATACGGAACTTTTGGTATCCTTCGCCCGAGTTTTGGTTTCAGATAGTAGTGGCCGGGTTGGATCGCACCCGAAATCCAACCGGGCCCCTGGTACGGAAAAGCTGATATCTTTCAGACAGGACGTCCGCTTGACGAGCCGTCAGCAGCGTTGGTGGTTACGTTGAGTAACGGTCCCTTTGAGTATACCCTATGGGAGTTTGGGGTACAGTTGAGATACGGCCGGGATTGGTTTCGCTCACGAAACCAACCGGGCCCCTGGGACGAATAGGCTAATAACTCACAGACCGGGCGTCCGATCGACGCGCCGTCTGTTGCGTTAAGACCCCTGTGACGAGACGGACCTTTGAGACACTTCTTCGTGGGACTTTGAGATACTTGGAGTATCGACCTGTAGCTCGTGGAGCGGACCCTCCCAGTGACGAGCGTGCGAAGTACGGAGACCGTGTAGCTGGCTGAGACCTGACGACTGCTTGACCGACTCGACTTGGAGTGAGTCGACTAGCCCAGTGGACGAAGCACTACTTTCTGAGGTGCAGACCCATGGCGGACGGAGCACTACCTGTGTGACAGTGCAGACCCGCGGTGCTCGTCCGGAGAGTACCTTAGCAGGCTACTAGGGGGTGTGCACTACGGTGTTTGGGTGACATACCTCGGCGGGAAGCACTACTATGTTTGGGTGGCTGGCCCGCAGTACTCGACAGGAGGAGTACTTCAGCAGTCTTAGGTTAGTGAGCGGCGGCCTCGGAGTCATGACAGGACCACTGTACACTCTAGAGACGGAGCTCTTCAGCAGTTACGGTTTCGATAATGAAAATCCTGGTTTGAGCTGAGACTTTTGACCTTGTGTTTACTTCATGATTGAGATGGGTCACTTGCTAACTTTGGTATATGTATGGGCATATACCCGGGTAGTGGTTATCCGTCGTTTTCACAATCCTTGTGTTTCCTCATGATTGAGATGGGTTACTTGATAACTTAGGTATATGTATGGGCATATACCTAAGTAGGGTTTATCTGTTGAGATCTTCTTGTGTTTATCCTTGTTGGTTTTAGTGAGACCTTGAGGGTCTCGGGGTCCCTACTGAGTACCGTTATACTCACCCCTGCACGGGCTATGCCCGCACCTCGTTGTGTTGGTTGCAGACGATGGACAGTGCTGACAGAAGCCAAAGGTTCAAGGACTGGACGGTACCTGGAGGTGGACTATACGACGAGGCGGTACCCGGAGGTGGACCACTGGGCGGGACATACTCAGAGCGGATGGCGGAACCCGAGGAGCAGAGGAGCTATCTGTACCCACCCTTCAGGTGGGATTTCCAGTGGACATCTCAGCGTAGCAGCTTTACTTTTCAGTCGCTGTTTTCTCTTTCGAGTTGTACTTTACAGTTGGGCTTGTATTTCCGGCCCCTTTTTACTTTTCAGCTCTTCTTTTTGTACTTAGTGTTTTACTTCCGCTTGCTTACTCTGTGATGTTTGTTTTCTTTACAAAGGCAATGCCTTCCCTTTTTACCGGGATTTACGCCTTGGTGCTAGTCGCCAGCCCCTGGCCTATGGAAGGCGGTCTTGGGGTAGTCACGGCACGGACCCCGAGGGCGGGTCGTGACAAATTGGTATCAGAGGAGTTCGGTTCTACCGCAGAACTTATAACTCTGATCTTTCTTTCTGTGAAGCAATAGTGTTAAGGGTACCGAGTGTGGTTTTCAGTTCAGGGAGTCCAGTGTTGGTGCGGGTGGCCGACGTATCCATACATCAGGACCCTGACAACTGATTTCCGACTTTGTGCACGAAAACACTGATTGCGTGTGTGTTTTCAAAGGTTTTTCCCCTTAAAACAGCTCAAACCAGGTCAGCTCACCAGGTATAATCGTTTGATCGTGTTACGTTGTTTCTTTCAGGATGTCTTTTCTCAGACGACCAGCTAGAGCCCGGAGGGATGAGCGTGCTGACAGTCTGTCGAGCGACGAGGCTTCGGTACAGGGCCCTCTTGTAGTTGAGGCACCAGCGGAGGCACCAGCGGTACTACCATACGTTGGGACACCGATTCCACCAGCCCCAGCAGTAGGCGATGCACGACGCTTGAGCGCACTGCATGAGTTTCAGCGCCAGCGACCGCCCAGGTTTCGCGGGGAGACGGATCCCCAGGCTGTAGAGAACTGGCTGGAGGCAGTGGTACGAGTGTTTAGGCTAGTGAGGACACCAGCAGACCTCATGGTGATCCTCGCTGCGAGCCTACTACACGCAGCAGCAGGTAGGTGGTGGAGCCACTTGTTTCAGTTTTGCGATGAGATGAACTTCGCATGGGAAGACTTCGAGACCTTATTCAGGGTGGAGTTTGTGCCAGTATCTCTACACCCCGAGCGTGTACAGGAGTTTCTGCCTTTGCCGCGTGTTTTTCGATCAGAAGCTGAGTCATCTGTGGGCAGTAGACAGATGATGCAGAGGTCCAGAAGGACCAGACCAGCAGTTGGGCGATCTCGGGTTTTAGGACCAGTGGTGCAGGGCAACCGGAGTGGGAACAGAACTAGTCGTGCAAGGAGCAGGTTGTGTTACTCGTGCGGTGGAAAGGGGCACCTGGCACGTGACTGTCCGACTCCTCGTACAGTTGATCCATAGGCTTTTGAGGAGCCACCGAGGTTGAGGCAGCGACAAATGCTGGAGCTCTGGGAGCAGGTGGACAGGGGAGGAACTAGTGGATACGTCTTTTGTACTTCTAGTTCCATGTTGATGTTGCTTTTGTGTAGCGTCTTGTATTATGAGCTGCAATAATAAAAGACGCATACCTTTGTGATGTTTTCTTTCCTGTCCTCTTTTGTGATGTTACTAAGAGGTTCCAGTTGACTGTTGACTTGACCCTCACTTGTGAGACATCTACTGGAGGAGACCCAGTTACCACACACTGATGCCGACAGTGTGACTCAACCCTTGGAGGCGAGAGTAACGGTTGGATCTCTTAGTAGTAGCGTCGAGGCCTTACGACGTCATCCTTGGTATGGATTAGTATCATCCATGTTAGGATTGACTGTTTTAGGCAAATAATGTGGTTCATCCAGGGGATGAGACCAGGTTTCACTTATCGGCAAAGAAGAAATCTCGCAGCTCTTGTGGGACCAGAGATGGTCCGGGCAACGTCAGAGGAGGTCCAGGTCATCCAGGAGCGGATGAGGACAACACAGAGCCGGCAGAAGTCATACGCTGACAGGAGGCGGAGGCCACTAGAGTTCGAGGATGGTGACCACGTCTTCTTGCGGGTCTCACCTCGACGTGGTATTCGGAGATTTGGCCGAGGCGACAAGTTATCTCCGCGCTTCATCGGACCCTTCCAGGTCCTCAGCAGGGTTGGTGAGGTGGCTTATCGCCTGGCTCTACCACCTCAGTTGCACCGGGTGCACGCCGTCTTCCACGTGTCTCAGCTGAGGAGATACGTGCACGACCCGACGCACATCCTTGACGATGGGGCGACTTTTACGGAGGTCCCGGTGGAGATAGAGGATCGACAGGAGCGGGTCCTACATGGACGATCGATTACTCTTGTGCGCAACAGATGGCGGCACGGGAATCTCCAGGAGAGCACATGGGAGCGGGAGGCTCAGATGCGTGCTCAGTACCCTCTTTTATTTCCATAGTTTTTGATGTAGCTTTACGGGGACGTAAAGCCCTGAGGTGGGAGTAATGTAAAGACCCGTAAAATTCAAGGAAAATTTTTTTCTTAATTTTCTTTAGAATTTTACAAGAACGCGGTTTCAGACGGCACCTGATTCCGAGGCCCGGAGTGCCCGGAATTAATTTCCGAAGTTTGGCTCGGGTACGTTCAGTGAACGAACGAGCGGGAATTCCTAACTTTTGATCTGGTGCTCGGAATTGAAATCCGAGGGCACCGATAAACTCGCAGCGCCGATTTTCGCTTAAAGAGTCCTTTTCAGGAGTTGCGTTTGTTGTGGGTTGGAAGTTAGATTTTGGGTTTTTAAGTTTAGGTTAAATAAAATTTGTGAGGGACAAATTTTATTTTTATCTAGTTAAGTCCTACCAAAGGGAGTTGGGAGTGGGACCCACATCCACTTAACCTCCCTTGGAAGGATTAAGTGAGGTGGGGTCCACACGAACCCCAACTCCTCAAATTCTCTCAAAACCTCCCCTTTAACTCATTTCATTTAATGTTGTCAACTTGAGTTACTTAATTAATTAAGGGAGTTAAACCCTTTTTGAATTTCAAACCTTTGAAATTCTTGTGGTTAAGTTATGTAATAATATAAGTTAAAGCTTATATTATTCTAGGGGATTCTTTTACCACCTTGGGAGGATTTCTTGAGAGCTTTGGAAGCTTTTCTTCTTCTTCTTCAACTTGACGAAGAACACGAAGAACGTCGTTCTTCAACGAAGAACTTCTTCGCTGAAGAACACGGTCTTCCCGCGACGCCATATCCGCGACGTGACGTACTTCTTCCGCATCATCTTTTCCGCGACGAACGCCATCGACAACGACTCTTCCTCCGACGTCAAAGGAATCGACACCGATATTTCACGACTACGTCAACGTGCGACTATCGAGGTAGAGGTTCTTGAGTTCGTTGTTTTCTTTATAATTTGACTTTCCTCAAGACTTGACGAGGAACGCTCTTTTTCCGAAGAAGAACGCCACACCTCCTTTCTTCGTTCACCGTGACAACGAAGGGGACGCCACCTCTTCTTCGGACAACCTTCGTCGGCGTGCAAGTTTCGCCAACGACGTATCTCTTCGGGCATATCTCTTCGTCAACGGATTTGACGAACGACGACCGCGACGCCCGACTTCCGCGACGCCGTCTTCCGCGGAACGTAGACGAATCTTCGAATCTTAAACCCGAGGTAAGGGTTGTTGTTTTATTCTTTATTTATTTCATTCTTGCTCGTGGTTTGTATGACTAACGTGAGAATGTTGTTTCTTAAAAAGTTGTGTTGTTATTTTAACGTGAGGGGGGGGGGCGGACCGCATGAACACGGCCGAACCCCCTCCATCGTTTGTTTATTCTTGCGGGTGGAAGCAAGTGGCGTGGTGCCGTCGCACCACGCGGATGATAGTGCAAATATTTACACGGCGCCGTCGCGCCACGCCAAGGAAGAATCTTCAAGAACGCGACGCCGTCGCGCCGCGTTGAATGATTATCAAAGCACGGAAAAAAGGGGCGCGGTGCCGTCGCACCGCGCCGGACGACGAACACAGCGGCCGGTTCCGGGCCACGGCAGGACGAGGAGACCGCGGCCGGTTCCGGGCCGCGGCGGAAGAGAAGACCGGCGGCCGGGCCGCCGGCGTCGGAAGTCGAAGGTGGGACCGGAATTTCCGGTCCCGTTGGTAAAAACCGGCCGGCCAGCTGGCCGGCCGGATGACTTATAACCGGGGGATTAAATCCCCCGGCCAGTTCAATAAAACCCCCCTCTTTAAGAGAGGGGGGCGGTTCTTTGAAGGAGGGGGGCAGCCGGCCCCCTCGGATCCGCACAAGCAGGCCCCCTCATGTGAGGGGGCGGTTTTTCTTAAAACCGGCGTGGCACGTGCCGCGCCGCCAAGGGAAATCGGGGAGGCGGGGGTCTCGCCCAGCGCACCGCCGCACCGCCCAGCGCCCCGCCGCGCCGCCCCAGCGCGCCGCCGTGCCGCCTCCGCGCGCCGCTGCGCCGCCCAGCGCACCGCTGCGCCGCCCCAGCGCGCCGCCGTGCCGCCTCCGCGCGCCACCGCGCCGCCTCAGCGCACTGCCGCCGGCCGCCGCGCCGCCGCCGGTCGCCGCCGCCGGCCACCGCGCCGCCCAAGGGGGGGGGGGGGTCGGGCCGGGTCGGCCCGGACCCGGACCCCCCCGTTTCGAACCAGTTTTGGTTTTTGGCTCATAACATGAGCCTCGGACCTCCGAATGACGAACCGTCTGCGGCAACGCGATCCTTGGATCGAGACGGTCGTTTCGGTATATCGCACTCAAGGTTTCGGGTTACTTTGAGTTCGGCCGGGTTGGTTCGTTCACGAAACCAACCGGGCCTTCGGAGCGGAAACGCTCATATCTTGAGCTGCGGACGTCCGATTGACGTGTCGTCAGTCGCGTAGTGTTCCTCTTAGTGAGACGGATCTTATGGCATACTCCGGCCGAGGTTTGGACGCAGGTGGAGTACGGTCGGGTTGGTTTTGCCTTAAAAACCAACCGGGCCCCGGAGACGAAAATGCCTATAACTCTCAGACCGGGCGTCCGATCGACGCGCCGTCTGTTGCATTGAGTTCCTGTTTACGATACGGAACTTTTGGTATCCTTCGCCCGAGTTTTGGTTTCAGATAGTAGTGGCCGGGTTGGATCGCACCCGAAATCCAACCGGGCCCCTGGTACGGAA
The DNA here is from genome assembly GCA_963277665.1 of Viscum album. Lineage (NCBI taxonomy): Eukaryota > Viridiplantae > Streptophyta > Magnoliopsida > Santalales > Viscaceae > Viscum > Viscum album. The sequence goes on along the minus strand of OY728146.1, from coordinate 1,623,861,465 downwards.
AAGCTGATATCTTTCAGACAGGACGTCCGCTTGACGATCCGTCAGCAGCGTTGGTGGTTACGTTGAGTAACGGTCCCTTTGAGTATACCCTATGGGAGTTCGGGGTACAGTTGAGATACGGCCGGGATTGGTTTCGCTCACGAAACCAACCGGGCCCCTGGGACGAATAGGCTAATAACTCACAGACTGGGCGTCCGATCGACGCGCCGTCTGTTGCGTTGAGACCCCTGTGACGAGACGGACCTTTGAGACACTTCTTCGTGGGACTTTGAGATACTAGGAGTATCGACCTGTAGCTCGTGGAACGGACCCTCCCAGTGACGAGCGTGCGAAGTACGGAGACCATGTAGCTGGCTGAGACCTGACGACTGCTTGACCGACTCGACTTGGAGTGAGTCGACTAGCCCAGTGGACGGAGCACTACTTTCTAAGGTGCAGACCCATGGCGGACGGAGCACTACCTGTGTGACAGTGCAGACCCACGGTGCTCGTCCGGAGAGTACCTCAACAGGCTACTAGGGGGTGTGCACTACGGTGTTTGGGTGACATACCTCGGCGGGAAGCACTACTATGTTTGGGTGGCTGGCCCACAGTACTCGACAGGAGAAGTACTTCAGCAGTCTTAGGTTAGTGAGCGGCGGCCTCGGAGTCATGACAGGACCACTGTACACTCTAGAGACGGAGCTCTTCAGCAGTTACGGTTTCGATAATGAAAATCCTGGTTTGAGCTGAGACTTTTGACCTTGTGTTTACTTCATGATTGAGATGGGTCACTTGCTAACTTTGGTATATGTATGGGCATATACCCGGGTAGTGGTTATCCGTCGTTTTCACAATCCTTGTGTTTCCTCATGATTGAGATGGGTTACTTGATAACTTAGGTATATGTATGGGCATATACCTAAGTAGGGTTTATCTGTTGAGATCTTCTTGTGTTTATCCTTGTTGGTTTTAGTGAGACCTTGAGGGTCTCGGGGTCCCTACTGAGTATCGTTATACTCACCCCTGCACGGGCTATGCCCGCACCTCGTTGTGTTGGTTGCAGACGATGGACAGTGCTGACAGAAGCCGAAGGTTCAAGGACTGGACGGTACCTGGAGGTGGACTATACGAAGAGGCGGTACCCGGAGGTGGACCACTGGGCGGGACATACTCGGAGCGGATGGCGGAACCCGAGGAGCAGAGGAGCTATCTGTACCCACCCTTCAGGTGGGATTTCCAGTGGACATCTCAGCGTAGCAGCTTTACTTTTCAGTCGCTGTTTTCTCTTTCGAGTTGTACTTTACAGTTGGGCTTGTATTTCCGGCCCCTTTTTACTTTTCAGCTCTTCTTTTTGTACTTAGTGTTTTACTTCCGCTTGCTTACTCTGTGATGTTTGTTTTCTTTACAAAGGCAATGCCTTCCCTTTTTACCGGGATTTACGCCTTGGTGCTAGTCGCCAGCCCCTGGCCTATGGAAGGCGGTCTTGGGGTAGTCACGGCACGGACCCCGAGGGCGGGTCGTGACAATACATGTTTATGTTAGTGTTCTATTTTTTAAAATAAATATTATAAAAGATCATTATCACACCTAATTGGCTCCATGGGGTCCTAAAATAGACCCAAGGATGCCCATGGAAATAAATATATCATCTAATACGATTAGTACACATGTTTTGGTAGTTTTATGTGGTTATAATATTATTTTTTCCCCTTATTTTCCTTATTTACCCTTTAACCATGGTAAATGAAAATAATTACTGAAGTTACTATTTATAATTTCAAAAAATAAAAGGTATCTATTTACACAACTTGGAAATTATGATTCCAAATATGGAACCCATTATTATAAATTTAAAACACAGATTTGGCAGAAATAGATTTAAAATTAATTGTCATTGTGAAAACCAGAAAGCGTGATTTTAAGAAGAAAAAACTATCAAATGATTGGCATGTGCTTATATACAATTTAAATGTAAAATTTATTAAATGAACAATATTGGATTAAATTATAAAAACATAATCCAATTAAACTTTAACACCAACTAAAAAGGAAATCTATCAATATAAATAAATTATATGATAATGTATTTTTGAATATAAATGTAGTAATTTTCAATATTCCTAAAAATAAGGACTTTATAAAAAAACCAAAATTTCATCCGAAGTAAATTTTGATGTATCACTTATAAAAAAGATGTTTATTTTATAAAATATAACATATAAAAGTAACAAAAAACTATATTTAAAAAATTTTCTCCATCAAAAGGCAGGAAAAAATCTTTTAAAAAAATTAGATTATTTTATGCTTAAAATTATATTCACTCTCATTTTATGCCTCTAAAATTTATTGGATAAATTTGAAAGCATTTTAAAAATATGTAAAATCATAATATATTTAATTCTATTCATTCCCTCCAATACAATGGGAATGCTTTAACTTCCATTTAAAATAATAATATTATTATTTTATTATTTTTCGATATAACTCAGTTTTGTGTGAAATGTAATATTTCAGAGAAACTTGTTGTTGCATACCATGTACGCTATCATATGTAGTGACCCCTTTAAACAAAAATTAATATTAAATTAAAAAATATTAACAGATATGAAAATATATTAATCTATTAATACAATGTATGTTACAATTAGAGTATATATATGTTTATTTTAATCATGGATTACGGGGAATGATTAGCTTTTAATTACACCAAAAAAATAATTTTTTAAATTAGTGTGAAGTTAGGGCTGAGGTTGAATCAGATGGAAATGGTGGAGATAAAGTTGGTAGTGTCGACCTACTTGTACATGACTGTGAGGAGAGGAGTAGTGGGAAGATGACTGATAAGCAGTAAACAAGTCATATTGATAATCACTAGATCATACGATTAAGAAAAATGACATAACATTTTAACAAAAGAGGTGTGGTGGAATGATTAGGGTAGGAATCATATGGCCTGGATTATGTCTTGCTTTGATCGAATAACTAGAATGGATTAGTGCGGCTCGGTCGTGTGATGAATGGAATGTATGGTCACGATTGAGCACGGATAAAGTGAGTAGTTGACATCACACCCTATGAGAAAACTTACTCCCCACATCAAAACGGCGGGAGTCTGAGTGCATCTTTGTAAGATATAACATGGGTTCCCTCATTTCAATGAAAGAGGCACACAAATAAGGGGTAATGCACATGGCACTATGTCCTGCAACATGCCAAACCTATACGCGACCATGTATTGGGCCATCTTATACACACGAGACTGACCTCTATGGGTTGCTCGAGCTAGTATTAAACCAAAATGTTCCTCCACTAATCCTTGAGGCCTTGGACATACAGGTTATCCCTAGTTGTGGTGGTCACATACCAATATTTTTAGTAAAAATTAGTTAAACAATTAGAAAATTAGAATTCATTTGTTTGTTTTTTTGAATTCATTTAGATTAAATTATATAATTTAAAATTTTATTTATGTTATTATTATTTAGAAATATAATTATTTTTTTATTAAATTATAATATTATAAGATCAATTTATTAATTAATACATTACATGTCATTAATTTTATTATTTTTTAATATTATTTTAAATTAATTTTAAAATTTTGAAACATTTAATGGGTAAATTAAATGAAAACCTAACTATTATCAAAAGAATCAATGATAACTATAAATTCCAATGTCTACAATTTAATAAAAGAGTTACATAATCATTATAATTACCTATATAAGGCATTCCAAGACATAAAAAATTATTTCTTTATATAGTAATGGTGCTTTACATGCGTCTGACACTTAGGGTTCTTGCCATACTATTTCTCATAAATTTTTTAATTTTTGGAAATTTGGAGGATGTCAACTACACATTTAGTCTTATTGTTTTACTTCATGGTGCTCAAGTAATTCTACTAGGTCATGTATGAGTTTTATAGATTATTTTTGGTCTCCATCCATGTAATGTTATAATGTATCAGTGTTTTTTAATGAAAATATTTCTCGAATATTTTATTTCATGAACTCATTTAGATTAATAAAATTTATTTTCTTAAAAGTATAATAATAAATAATGATAACAATATTATTATTAAAAAAATTACATTATGGTTTATGGTGTAACATATCATTTAAATTTCCTCCATTTAAAACATGATACAGAAATGAAAGTAGTCTTCATGCGTATGTACGAATAACTGTCTCCACGAACGGTGCATTTGATTTTCTATATACAAACATTATAGATTATTATAAATGAATATAATAATTATATATAATATTTAAATCATGGTTTATATTATGGAGATGATAAAACTATGATCTAATTATTTAGAATAACAAGTAACAAGTTGATACATACATAACATAGTATGCAATTGACACCATAAATTGTTAAAATACTGAATGATTTAAAAAATGGGTAATAAGATAATATAAGAGAATAATATATGATATTATAAACATGAATATATTTTTATAATAAGTTAGTAACACTATTAAAACAATTATATAAGAGGTTAAATCTTGTTCACACAAAAGGGAATAAAGGTAATAGATTTCATCTCAATTTACATTCCATTGAGTCTTATTTGTTGTTATGGACCAATTCAAATTTATATTGTGTATATACTATTATTTGACATGTCATATCAGGAATATAATTCTTCTCATGTTTCTTTAAGTTTCATTTGATGTCATTCCTTCATGAAGCATATAATTTCAATTGATTCAATGTGGTATGCAACACTTTGTAATGTTTAAGGATTATTATCTTCATAAATATTTTAATTATCTTTCAAATGTATTTCAATTCATCAAAATCAGAAAACTATGGTATTACATATCCTCCAATGAGAAATCATTGATGAATCGTCATTCTCTATTCAATATAGATATTTTATAATGTAGATTATTTATTTTAAATAATTTATATGACGAATGCCTTGGACTAGAAACGACGGGTGGGGCCCAGAAATTATATTTCTACTCGATGCATCAATAGGATATTATGAGATGAATATGTTGGAAAATTAAATGGGTATTTATCTATAGTTTTAAATATATTATGAATGGTCTTGATGGTATATGTTTTCATCTTCCTTAGACTTGACGTCCAATAATTAATAACTTTCATCATTTTGATTCAGTTTTGAGTTATCTAAGAGATTTTTCATTGACATATCTATAGATGTATTCTATTATCAGTTTATTAACTATGTGGAATGTACTTTAATTTCATATGTTTCTATATTGATACTTCTTTATATAGTTATATTAATGTCATGTGTTGTCATTTATTTACATTTCCATATAGATTATTCGTATCAATTCATTATTGCTTCCACTTTACATACCCTTACTAATCATTTGAGCTCACCCTTGTTATATTTTTTTGTAATGCCCTGACCCCAGTTACCTAGAGTCGGTGCATTATTACGTAACATTGGCATGATCACAAAAGATAAGTCTAGAAAGGCCGATTAGTTTAGTAGCCTTGGAAATAGTAGATACATTCATAAATATTACATTACATCATAAATTGAAAAACTACAATAACATAATCTCTATAGCCCACACTCATATCCCCTTCAGACTATCCCTCCATGTCAGTCATAAAATACTTCTTCACATCCTGGGAAAAATTAAAACATTGTAAGGGGTGAGCTCAGATGCTCAGTAAGGATAACAATATAGCGGAAACTTTCATAAATAAACATAAACATTTAAGGAAATGTATAACTAAAAAAATACTTTTAAACATGAATATTAGCATAATATGGAAAAGATAAAATGAAATAACACCATTTACTTATTCAAATGGATATTCTACTAGTCGAATAATCACATGCAATATCAATAACCACTTTCATAAATATGGAATGCATAATGCGAGACTATCATAACCACGTAGCCAAGGCCTCATGCCAAGATTAAAAATAATATTTTTTTAAGGCCTCATTCCATGACACTAGTTTGTCTCATGAGACCTACTGATGCATCGAGGAGCTATAGCGGGCTCCACCAGTCACTTATTAAGTCCAATGCATTCCTCGTATGAAGAGTTTTAAACATAACATAAACATTCATATTAAAACTAGAATTCGAAATGTCAATAATTTCTCCATAAAAAATGAATGGTATAAAAATAACACATCCACAGTCAAACATATAACAAAACCTTCAATAAAATATGGAAGTTTTGAATCATAATAAATCAACTTCAAATAAGCTTAAAATACATCAAAGGATGTTGACATAGATGAAATCAAAACTATTTGAGAGAAATATCTTTTTTGAAATCATTTAAAAGTCACATAATTGTAAAAGAAAACATTTACTTTGAAAATATTCTTATAATCTTGTAAGGTAAGCTTCAACAATTTTATAATAGTGTAAAATATCCGCGCCCACTGTATAAGTTAAAAAAATACATTCTTACATTAATTTTGTCAGAAATGTCAAAAATTACCTTGTTTGGAAAATGACTGAAAGATTCCTTTCAAAAACGTATAAGGTCAAATAAGGGTATAAATGAATTTAACTCATTGTCTAATAAATAGTAAAAAAAATTTAAATACATTTTAAAGAAACATGGATGTGGATGATAAAGAGGTCCCAGTAGATAATTACATATGAACAACCTTGAATAATGAAGAGGTTGTAGAATTAACCCTTACCCCGTGTCCGACATGACTCGATCATTCTTTAATCTCCTGAATAAAAAACTAGGGTTAATATATACTTGTTTAAGAACCTTTTTCATGTTCATTATTCCTTTTATATCACTTAATACAATGTTATTAACATTATGTAGTCATTTAAGTTAATAATGGTCGTTTTGTCGATCTTTGGTAATTGAGTCAACAATAAACTTCTTATAATTACAAGTTGTTTCGGTGGTAAAGTATCCGTTATCTCTAGAATTATATTAATGATCTAGATATATTATATATCATATATATATAGTATATAAATTCATTTATAATATTACATAACATTTAGAGGTAAGAAATGAAATGCATCGTTCATGGAGACGGTAAGCCGTACGTACGCATGAACGCTACCTTCATTTCTATTTCATATTTAATGGAATGAAATCATAATTATATAAAGTTATATTATAATTACAATATGATATATAATATAATTTAACTCCTTCCTTTATACGTCCCACATATGGCATTAACGATTCAAATCACTTTGAGGGGGCGGTATTCTGCACTTCCTAAAATGAAATTATCATGTTTACCCACATTGGAAACCATAAAGGTATGCCATAAATGAAAAATAAAGAAGAATAAGGAAACCATAAAAATAATATATATCATGTATAAATATAGTGACATCCTAATGGACCCCATGAAATATGTTAAAAGAATATTGAACAATCATCATTTCGTGAGGCAGTAATTCGCCACCCATAGAAACAGTTTGTTCGTTAACTATTAGACGGAGGTGTGTGTAAGTTTAAATCAAATAATTATCATAAAAACATCCTATTATATTTAATATACTGGTTTTGTTACAAAATAATGGAATAAAAATGGTTTTAATGGGTTTTAGAAGCAATGTATAACAAAAGAACATAAAAAAAAGACATTACCTTTAAATCGAGTAACTCTTTTTTATTTGAGCCAAAGGCCTCCATTGGAAGAATTCTGCCCAAATTGAGGCTTCTAAAAGTAATATATGGAAGTTTAGAGAGTATTTGGGAAGAGTTTTGCCGAGAAAAATAGCTTTGAAGGTGTGAATATGGTGGTAGAGGTGGGGGGCCTTTTATAAGAGGAGAGGAGGGGCTCTTTTGGAAATATTGAAATGTTACTTTATTATGAAATGATTTTCGGATTTCAAAGTTCCCAAAAATATATATTTCTAGGATAAGGTGATAAGGGTTCGAAATAAACCCATCCAATTGGATTTATATAGGTTTATGTCTTAGATTTTACCATATCTTTTAAATTTATTTAAATCGGTCATTAATGAAGAAATCTCTACATCATCATTATGTCATAAATAAATTTATTTATATAATGTCTAAAAATTATAAAAAAAATACCATGATGTAGGAAATATATTTTTATTAATAATTAATATTTATTTTCTATTTGATCATTTATGTAGACAAGATTAAATTTTTTTTACTTAGTTGTTACATACTTTTGTTATATTTTCTTTTAAAAAAAATAAAATGATAAAATGTCACTATCACAAAAAAGTTATTACAAGGGGTCCATAAGTTGGAACATGGCATCCCATGGTCGGCCATGACACATCCAATAGAATTAGGACACATTCTGGGGTAATTTTATATTATTATGATATTATTTAGTTACCCTAAACTACCCGATTACTAATAAATAATGATAATTAGAGATAATTGTCATCATTACTATTCATAATGTCCAAAAACAAAAGTCTTAATAACATAATTTGGACCTTATAATTCCAAATATGAAATCTATTTTACCAAATTCCAAACATAAAAATTGCATTAATTAATTTAAAAATAATTCTTGTTGTCAAAACTAAAGACGAGTTTGTAAGAAGTAAAATCTATTAAAAGATTGACTTGTTTTTACATCCAATTGAAAAGTGAAATTACTTCCAATGAAAAAAATTGTATTATGTGATAAAAAAATTATTCAATTATACTTTAAAACCAATTAAAATTTCAATATAACTATATAAATAAGTTGGATGAAAAGGCAGTTTTGAATTAAAATACAACATTTTTCACTATTCATTAAAAAATGAACATTATAAGAAAAATACCAAAAATTCACCCTATTCTATATTTGATATTCCAAATTCAAAAATGTTGTCCATTTTACAAAATTCAAAACATTGAAGTTTCATTAATAAATTATATAATTAATTCCCGCTGTACAAACACAAAGCGTGTTTTTAAGAAACAATATCTATCAAAATATTGACAATTGTTTATGTCTAATTTCAAAGTGAAATTAATCATAATGACCACCATTAGATAAAATGGTAAAATAATATTATAATTATACTTTAAAACAATTCATTATTATAATTTATCACTATAAATTATTTTGATTAAAAAAGTTGTTTTAAGTATTTTTTTAATATTCATCGAAAATTGGAAGTTCTTAGAAAAATACCAAAAATTCAACTTAGGCTAATTTCGATATTCCAAATCTAGAAAATGAAGTCCATTTTGAAATTTATAATTTATATAATTCAAAATGTGGGAATTTCTATTCATAACGGCTACATTGATTGGTCGCGGTGTGTTTGAATCTCAAACTTGCGTACAATACAAGCTATTGCATTATTGAAAGAGAAGTGTATCGTGGAAGCTTGGGGTGTTATATTCTCCCCTCCTTCAATAAATTCTGTCCTTGTAATTTGAAAATGTTCTTCAAAAATCAATGGTTGAAAATAGAAAATTCCTTTTTGGAAAACCCATATCGGAAATAGGGTTAATAAAATTTATCCTTAATAAGAGGGAAAGTGAAATGAAAAGTCACCGCCAAATTATGATCTCAATTAGAAGAAAATTGGTGGAACTTAGAGACACATAATTGTAGGAAAAACATAAATATTTGTAGGGACTGATTGAGGTCATCAATCAAAAAACAAGTGTAATATTGAGGGCCTCAAAGCCTCCAATCAATGGTTATTTAAAATATCACCAGTTCTACAAAACATAAGGTATTAGGATAACACATTTTTTGTTTTTATATCCATTTCCTAAAGTTTAAGAATTATTTTATTCATATAATAAAAGAGAGGTATATATATATATACATTTGACAATTAGAGTTTCATCCTTCAACTAATTCCTACCACAAACTCATCTTTCACTCTAAAAGGTAATAGAACTCAAAAATATTATATTTATCCTAATCGTACAAGGTTTTAAATATTAACACATACCATTTAGATTAGGAAACATATTTTTTTAATAACCAGAGACTTCCTGTAGGAAATTTTTAGGTAATAAAGACCTGTCACACTATAGTTGTGGGTTTGATTCCTACAGCATTGTCCGACGTGACAGGTTATCCCCCGACCTGTAGGTTGTCCTTTTCATAAAACTATTGTATTATAATAATCCAAAAATAATATTCAAAAATGCTTTAACCTTAAAAAATAATATCCAAATTTCAACTTAATCCATTCCAACCTTTATTGTTATCCAAAATACCTTTGTCCAGACATTCTCTAAAAGGTCTCTAAATTCCAAAATCAATTGTAACATCAGATTCCCCAAAAAAGTAAAGTTTCTCATATTGTCACATACTAAAAATATGATTACCTTCATCATATAAAAACCTTAATGAAAAAACATGTACTGTAGTACAATCCTTATATACACCACATTATTCTTATAACCATAATATAGTTCTTGAATCCAAAAACAGAAATACAATAATTATTCAACATCATATGTAGTAACAACATAAGCATGGCCTTGATCCCTTGGACTTTTCTAAGGTAAGTTTCCTTGGTTCTTAGGGAATTCATTTTCATAATTCTGCATTTCACTACAATTGTAGCATTCAACATTGACAACCTCTTTCTTTCCCTTGTAATCACGCATCTGGTGACCTTTTTCTCCACATTTGTAACAAACTCCCATTCATTTTAGGCAAGTACCATGATGTTTCTAACAACAATTATCACATAATGGAAAATCCTTATTTCCTTTTTCCCCTTTATATGTCTCTTGCTCCATCGCTATCTTCTTCTCTTGGTTTACTTTGTTGTCGTAAGACTTAGTGAATTCCTTTTCTATCTTGATAGCACACGAGACAATATCTTCGTACGATGACAAGGATTGTGATACTAAATCTCGATGGAGAAATGGTTTTAACCCATCCAAGAAACAATCAATCTTACTTCTTGGGTTACCTATATAATCTGCAGCATGCCTCATTAACCTTGTAAAGTTAGACTCATACTTTGCAACATTCTTGTACTCCTTTTCCCTCAGACTCAGAAATTATCTTTCCATATCCACTCAATGGTCATGAGAAAAGTATTTTTATAATAAAATCTCTTTAAACTCTCTCCATTCCATAATTTATACTTCTTCATCTTCCTTTTTATTTTTAATAAATGACCACCATTGATCAGTATCTCCAGTGAGGCGGTAAACTGCAATGAAATTTTTTTCCTTTTCAGTACTCCCTTAAACCTGAAATATTTTCTCTAGGGAATATATCCATTTCTCAGCTAATAATGTATTTTTACCCCCATTAAATGTTGGTGGTTGTTTCCTCTTGAAGCGTTCTAACATTGATCCTCCACGCTGCGGATCTGGGTGCTCCATACGAGTAAGGTTATTATTCATAACCTGATTGAGTTGTCCCAGTATGGTGATAAGATGATCAGAACCAGTTGTTTCACCAGCTCCTCTATAATTATCTTGAGCAGGAGGTAAATCCCTACATGGAGTGCGTGCATTGATACGGTTTCCATTCCTTCCACTAGGAGCCATTTATAAACAATGTCATAAACTAGATTAGTTTATGAATCGAAATACATAATAAAAAACATGAAAAACACTTAACATAAATTGAACAGTTTATGGATATAATCCATAATCATAAAAATGTTTTCTTTGAGGAAGTATATACTCATAAACCATTCATAATGGTTTGTAAAGAAATCATGAATTATCCTAAGCATATCCCTCGGAAGTGTCGTAACCAAGAGTGAAACAAGGCGCGTTGTCGTGCACCAGTTCCCGTTCCAGTCTAGCTCATAGCAGGGTTTTTAGGTTTTACCCCTAGGTACATCTGTGCCAGAGCCGCCTCTACCTGATCGTATCCAGACATGGATTTATTGCTCGGAAAACTCACAAAATCTCCACAATACCAAAATTTTAGGAAGTTATTCTATAATAATCCTCAAATTCTATCGTAGGGATATGTGATTTAATTAGAGTATATCTAAATATAGCTTCCAAGGTTAGTACTAAACTGCCTCTGATACCAACTATCATGCCCAGACCCCAGTTTCCCGGAGTCGGTGCATTATTACGTAATGTTGGCACGATCACAAAAGATTAAGTCTCGAAATACCTATTAGTTTAGTTGCCTTGGAAACACTAGATACATTAATAAATGTTACATTACATCATAAAGTGAAAAAATACAATAACATAGTCTCCATAGTCCACACTCATATCTCCTTTATACTATCCCTGCTGGTCAGTCATAAAATACTTCTTCACATCCTGGTAAAAATTAAAACATTGAACTGGGTGAGCTCAGATGCTCAGTAAGGATAACAATATAGTGGAAACTTTCATAAATAAACATAAACATTTAAGGCAATGTATAACTAAAACAAATTCTTTTTAAACTTGATCTTCAGCATAATATGGAAAAGATAAAACTAAATAACGGAATTTAATTATTCACATGAATATTCTACTAGTCGAGAAATCACATGAAATAACAATAACCACTTTCATAATGATGGAATGCATAATTCCAGACTATCATAACCACGTAGCCAAGGCCTCGTGCCAAGACTACAAATAAGATTTTGTCAAGGCCTCGTGCCAAGATACTAGTTTGTCTCATGAGACCTACCGATGCATCGAGGAGCTATAGCGGGCTCCAACCGTCACATATTAAGTCCAATGAATTCCTCATATGAATAGGTTTAAGCATAACATAAACATTCGTATTAAAACTAGCATAAGAAATGTAAAAACTTTCTCCAAAAACCATGAATGGTATAAAAATAACACATCCATAGTCAAAAATATAACAAATCCTTCAATAAAATATGGACATTTTGAATCATAATAAAACAACTTCAAATAAGCTTAAAATCCATCAAAATATGTTTACATAGATGAAATCAAAACTATTTGATAGATATATATTTTTTGAAATCATTTAAAATTCACATAATTGTAAAAGAAAACATTTACTTTGAAAATATTTTTATAAGCTTATAAGGGAAGCTTCAATGATTTTATAATGACAGAAAATATCCACACTCGTCGTATAAGTTAAAAAAAGACATTCTTACCTTAATTTTTTCAGAAATGTCAAAAAGTACCTTGTTTGAAAATGACGGAAAGATTCCTTTCAAAAACGTAAAAGGTCAAATAAGGGTATAAATGAATTTAACCCATTATCAAATAAATAGTAAAAATGTTTTGAAATACATTTTTAAGAAACATGGATGTGGATGATAAAGAGGTCCTAGTAGAAAATTACATATGAACAACCTTGAATAATGAAGAGGTTGTAGAATTAACCCTTACCTCATGTATGACTTGACTCGATCGTTCCTTAATCTCCTAAAAAATAAACTAGATTTAATCTCTACTTTATTAAGAACCTTTTTCAAGTTAATTATTCCTTTAATATCACTTATTACCATGTTATGAACATTATGTAGTCATTTAAGTTAATAAAGGTCATTTTGTCAATCTTTGGTACTTGAGTCCACAATAAACTTCTTATAATTACAAGTTGTTACTGTGGTAAAATATCCATCCAAAATTATATTAATGATATAGATATCATATATATCATATATATCCAGTATATACATGCATTTATAATATTACATAATATTTAGAGGTAAGAAATGAAATGCATCATTCATGGAAACAGTTAGCCATACGTACACATGAAAGCTACTTTCATTTCTATTTAATATTTAATGGAATGAAATAATAATGATATAAAGGTATATTATAATTCCAATATGATATATAATATCATTTAACTCATTCTTTTATACATCCCACATATGGCATTAACGATTCAAATCACTTTGAGGGGGCGGTAGTGCACACTTCCTAAAATGAAATTATCGTGTTTACCCACAATGGAAACCATAAAGGTATGCCATAAATGAAAAATACAGAAGAATAAGGAAACCATAAACATAATATATATCATATATAAATATAGTTACATCTTAATCGCCACCATGAAAGGTGTTAAATATAGATTGAACAATCGTCGTTTCGTGAGGCAGTAATTCTCCACCCATAAAAACTGTATGTTCTTTAACCATTAGACGGAGGTGTGTTTAAGTGTAAATAAAATAATTCTCATATAAAAATACTAGTATATTTAATATATTGGTGTTGTGACAAAATAATGGAATAAAAAGGTTTTTAAGGGGTTGGAGAAGCAAAATAAAACAGAAGAACATAAAAGAAGACATTACTTTAAAATCGGGTAACTCTTTTTGATTTGAGCCAAAGGATTCCTTGGGATGACTTCTGCCCAAAGTGAGGCTTCTAGGAGTAAGAGATAGAAGTTGAGAGAGTACTTGGGTAGAGTTTGGCCGAGCCAAATAGCTTTTATGGTGTGAATGAGGTGGTAGAGGTGAGGGACGTTTTTAATAGGAGAGGAGGGGCTCTTTTGGAAAGATTGAAATGTTACTTTATTATGAAATGCTTTTCAGATTTTAAAGGTCCCACAATGATCTATTTAGAGGATAAGGTGATAACGGTTATAAATAAACCCATAAAATAGGATTTATACAAGTGTAAGCCTTAGATTTTACCTTATCTTTTCATTTTATTTAAATCATTCATTAATGAAGTAATCGCTGCATCATCATTGTGTCATAAATAAATTTATTTATTTAATTTATAAAAATAATAAAAAATACCATGATTTAGGATATATTTTTAGATTTCCAAAGAATATTTATAGTCTAAGGGATCATTTATTTAAACAATGTTAAAATTTTTTTACTTAGGTCTTACATACTTTTGTTATATTTTCCTTTTAAAAAAAATAAAATGATAAAATGTCACTATCACACAAAAGTGATTCCATGGGGTCCCTAAGTTGGAACAAGGCATCCCATTGTTGGCCATGACACAACCAATAGCATCAGGAAACATGTTGGGGTCATTTTATAATATTATGATATTATTTCATTACCCTTAACTACCTGATTACAAATTAATCATGATAATTAAAGATAATTGTCGTCGTTTCTATTCATAATGTCCAAAAACAAAAGAGTATTAATTACATAATTTGGAACTTTTGATTCCAAATATGGAATCTATTTTACCAAATTAAAAGCACAGAAAGTTCAGTAATTAATTTAAAAATAATTCTCGTTGTCAAAACCAATGACGGGCTTTTAAGAATTAAAATCTATCAAAAGATTGACTTTCTTTTACAACCAATTGAAAAGAAAAATTACTTCCAATGAAAAAATTTGTATTAAGTGATAAAAATAAACCAATTATACTTTAAAACAAATTAAAATTTCAATCTAACTATATAAATAAATTGGATGAAAATGCAGTTTTGAATTAAAATACAACATTTTTCACTATTCATTAAAAAATGAACATTATTTGAAAAATACCAAAAATTCACCCTATGCTATATTTGATATTCCAAATTAGAAAATGATGTCCATTTTACCAAATTCAAAACATAGAAGTTTCATTAATAAATTATATAGTTAATTCCCACTGTACAAACAAATATCGTGTTTTTAAGAAACAATATCTATGAAAATATTGACACTTTTTTATGTCCAATTTCAAAGTGAAATTAATTATAATAACCACCATTGGATAAAATGGTAAAATTATATTATAATTATACTTTAAAACCACTAAATAGTATAATTTATCACTATATAATATTTTTATTAAAGGGCTATTTTTAAGTATTTTTTTTATTATTCATTGAAAATTGGATGTTCACAGAAAAATACCAAAAATTCAACTTAGGATAATTTCGATATTCCAAATCCAAAATATGAAGTTAATTTTGAAATATAGAATTTATATAATTCAAAATGTGGGTATTACTATTCATAACGGCTACTTTGATTGGTCGCGGTGTGATAGAATCTCGAACTTGCGTACAATGCAAGCTATTGCATTATTGGAAGAAAAGCGTATCGTGGAACCTTGATGTGTTACATTCTACCCTCCTTCAATAAATTGCATCCTCACAATTTGAAAATGTTCTTGGAAAATAAAAGGTTAAAAATACGAAATACCTTTGTGGATAACCCATATCGTAAATAGGGTTAATAAAATTTAGTCTTAATAAGAGGGAAAGTGAAATGAAAAATTCACCACAAAATTATGATCTTTATTTAGAGAACATTGGTGGCAATTAGAGACACATAATTGGAGGAAAAACATAAATACTTGTAGGGAGTGATTGTGGTCATCAATCACAAACAAGTGTAAAATTGAGGGCCTCAAAGCCTTCAATATATGGTTATTTAAAATATGATCAGTTCAAAAAACATAAGGTATTAGGATAACACATTTTTTGTTTAAATACCCCTTTCCTAAAGTTTAAGAATTAATTTATATATATAATAATAGAGTGGTATATATATATATACTTGACAAGTAGAGTTTCAACCTTCAACTAATTCATACCACAAACTCATCTTTCACTCCAAAAGGTAATAGAACTCAAAAATATTATATTTATCCTAATCGTAAAAGGTTCCAAAAATTAACACATACCATTTAGATTAGGAAAACTATTTTTTAATAACCAGGGACTTCCTGTAGGCTTGTGGTAGGTAATAAAGGCATGTCGCACTGTGGTTGTGAGTTTGATTTCTGCAGCTTAGTCTGACGCAATGGGTTATCCCCCGACCTGCAGGTTGTCCTTTTCCTAAAACTATAGTATTATAATATTCGTAAAATAATAATTAGAAATGTCTTAACCTTAAATAATATTATACAAAGTTCAACTTAATCCATTCCAACCTTTATTGATCTCCAAAATACCTCTGTCTAGACTTCCTTAAAAGGTCTCTAAATTCCAAAATCAATTGTAACATCAGATTCCCCAAACAAATTAATGTTTCTCTTATTGTCACATACTAAAAATATGATTACCTTCATCATATTAAAACATTAATGAAAAAACAAGTACTACATCACAATCCTCATATATATCACATTATTCTTATAACCATAATATAGTTCTTTAGTCCAAAAACAGAAATAAAATAATTATTCAACTTTATCTGTAGTAACAGCATAATCTTGTCCTTGCTCCCTTGGTATTTTCAAAGGTAAGTTTACTTGGCGCTTAGGGAATTAATTTGCATAATGCCCCATTTCTTTATAATTATATCATTTAACATTGACATCCTCTTTCTTCTCATTGCAATCACGAGTCTGGTGACCTTTTTCTCCATATTTGTAATAAACTCCCATTCCTTTTAGGCAAGTACCGGGGTGTTTCTTACCAAAATTATCACATAATGGAAAATCATTTTTTCCCTTTTCCCTATATCTATCTCTTGCTCCACTGTTATCTTCTTCTCTTGCTTTACTTTGTTTTCATAAGACTTAGTGAATTCTATTTTTGTCTTGATAGCACACGAGACAATATCTTCATACGATGAGAATGATTGTGATACTAAAGCTCGACAGAGAAACGGTTTTAACCCATCAAAGAAATGATCAATCTTACTTTTTGGGTTATTTATGTAATCTGTAGCATGCCTCGTTAACCTTGTAATGTTAGACTCATACTTTGCAACATTATCATCTTCCTTTTCCTCAGACTCAAAAATTTCCTTTCCATATCCGCTCGATGGCCATGAGGAAAGTATTTTTCTAATAAAATCCCTTTAAACTCTCTCCATTCCATACATGATAATTATTCATCTTCCTTTGTATTTTTAATCAATTACCACCATTGATCAGCATCTCCAGTGAGGCGATAAACTACAATGGAAACTTTTTCCCTTTCACTACTCCCTAAATATTGAAATATTTTCTCTAGGGAATTTATCCATTGCTCAGCTACTAATGGATTTTTACCCCCATTAAATGTTGGTGGTTGTTTCCTAATGAAGAGTTCTAACATTGATCCTCCACGTTGCGGATCTGGGTGCTCCATACAAGTATGGTTATTATTCATAACCTGAGTGAGTTGTCCCAGTATGTTGATAAGATGATAAGAACTAGTTGTATCACCAGCTCCACTATAATTATCTTTAGCAGGGGGAAATCCCTACATGGAGTGTGTGCATTTATATGGTTTACATTCCTTTCACTCGGATCCATTTCTAAATGATGTCATAAACTAGATTAGTTTATGAATCGAAATACATATTAACAAATTTGCAAAACACTTAACATAAATTGAACAGTTTATGGACATAATCCATAATCATAAAAATGTTTTCTTAGAGAAATTATATACTCATAAACCCTTCATAATGGTTTTTAATGAAATCTTAAATTATCCTAAGCATATCACCCAGAGGTGTCATAACCAAGAGGGCAAAAATACCCATTATCGTGCACCAGTTCTCATTCGAGTCTAGCTCAAAACAGTGTTTTCGGGTTTTACCCCGATGTACTTCTGTGCCAGAGCCGCCTCTACCTGCTCGTATCTAGACATGGATGTATTTCTCGGAAAACTCACAGAATCTATACAATACCAAAATTCTAGAAAGTTATTCTATATTAATCATCAAAGTCTATCTTAGGGCTATGTGTTATAATCAGAGTTTATCTAAATCTAGATTCCATGGTTAGTACTAAATTGCCTCTGATACCAACTGTAACGCCCCGACCCCAGTTACCTATAGTTGGTGCATTATTACGTAACATTTTAATGATCACAAAATATCAAGTCTCGAAAGTCCGATTAGTTTAGTAGCCTTGGAAACACTAGACACATTCATAAATGTTACATTACATCATAAAGAGAAAAAATAAAATAACATAGTCTCCATAGTCCACACTCATATCCCCTTCAGACTATCCCTATATGTCAGTCATAAAATACTTCTTCACATCCTGGGAAAAATTAAAACATTGAAAAGGATGAGCTCAAATCCTCAGTAAGGATAACAATATAGTGGAAACTTTCATAAATAAACATAAACAATTAAGGAAATGTATAACTAAAACAAAATCCTATTAAACATGAACTTCAGCATAATATGGCAAAGATAAAATGAAATAACGCCATTTACGTATTCACATGGATATTATACTAGTCGAGTAATCACATGAAATATAAATAACCACTTTCATAATGATGGAATGCATAATGCCAGACTATCATAACCACATATCCAAGGCCTCGTGCAAAGACTAAAAATAAGATTTTGTCAAGGCCTCGTTCCAAAACACTAGTTTGTCTAATGAGACCTACCGATGCATCAAGGAGATATAGCGGGCTCCACCCGTCACTTATTAAGTCCAATGCATTCCTCATATGAACAGGTTTAAACATAACATAAATATTCATATTAAAACTAGCATACGAAATGTCAATACTTTCTCCATAAACCATGAATGTTATAAAAAAACAAATACACATTCAAACATATCACAAAACCTTCAATATAATTTCAAAGTTTGGATCATAATTAATCAACTTCAAATAAGCTTAAAATCCATCAAAGGATGTTGACATAGATGAAATCAAAACTATTTGAGAGAAATATCTTTTTTGAAATCTTTTTAAAGTAACATAATTGTAAAAGATAACATTTAATTTGAAAATATACTTATAAGATTTTAAGGGAAGATTAAAAAATTTTATAATGTCAGAAATAGCCGCACCCATTGTATAAGTTTAAAAATGACATTCTTACCTTAATTTTTTCAGAAATGTCAAAAAGTACCTTGTTTGGAAATTGATGAAAAGATTCCTTTGAAAAACACATAAGGTAAAATAAGGGTATAAATGAATTTAACCCATTTTATAATAAATATTAAGAATTTTTTGAAAGAAATTTTTAAGGAACATGGATGTGGATGATAAAGAGGTCCCAGTAGATAATTACATATGAACAACCTTGAATAATGAAGAGGTTGTAGAATTAACCCTTACCTCATGTCCGACATGACTCGATCATTCTTTAATCTCCTGAATAATAAACTAGAGTTAATCTCTACTTTATTAATAAAATTTTTCATGTTAATTATTCCTTTTATATCACTTATTACAATGTTATGAACATTATGTAGTCATTTAAGTTAATAACGGTCGTTTTGTCGATCTTTGGTACTTGAGTCAACAATAAACTTCTTATAATTACATGTTGTTCCTGTGGTAAAATATCCATTATCTTCAGAATTATATTCAAGATATAGATATCCTATATATAATATATATCCAGTATATACATGCATTTATAATATTACATAATATTTAGAGGTAAGAAATGAAATGCATCGTTCATGGAGACGGTTAACCGTACGTACGCATGAACGCTACTTTAATTTCTATTTCATATTTAATAGAATTAAATCATAATGATATAAAGGTATATTATAATTCCAATATGATATATAATATCATTCAACTCCTTATTTTATATGTACCACATATGGAATTAACGATTCAAATCACTTTGAGGGGGTGGTAGTTCGTACTTCCTAAATTGAAATTATCGTGTTTACCAACAATAAAAACCATAATGGTATGACATAAATTAAAAATACAGAAGCATAAGGAATCCATAAACATAATATATATCATATATAAATATAGTGACATCTTAATGGCAACGATGAATGGTGTTAAAAGAAGATTTAACTATCATCTTTTCGTGAGGCTGTAATTCACCACCCACAGAAACAATATGTTCATTAACCATTAGACGGAGGTGTGTGTAAGTGTAAATCAAATAATTCTCATAAAACATCCTAGTATATTGAATATACTGGTTTTGTTACAAAATAATTGAATAAAAGGGGTTTTAAGGGGTTGGAGAAGAAAAATAATACAAAAGAACATAAAAGAAGACATTACCTTAAAATCGGGTAACTCTTTTTGATTTGAGCCAAAGGCTTCCTTGGGAAGGCTTCTGCCCAAAGTGAGGCTTCTAGGAGTAAGAGAGTGTATTTTAGAGAGTATTTTGGCAAAGGATTTCCAAGCCAAATATCTTTTATGGTGTGAATAAGGTGGTAGAGGTGGGGGCCTTTTATAAGAGGGGAGGAGGGGATCTTTTGGAAAGATTGAAATGTTACTTTATTATGAAATGATTTTTGGATTTTAAATGTCCCACAATGATATATTTCTAGGATAAGGTGATAAGGGTTAGAAATAAACCCATTAAATAGGCTTTAGATAAGTTTAAGTCTTATATTTTACCTTATCTTTTCATTTTATTTAAATCGTTCATTAATGAAGTAATCGATGCATCATCATTGTGTCATAAATAAATTTATTTATTTAATGTCTAAAAATTATAAAAAAATATGATGATTTAGGAAATATTTTTAGATTTACAATGACTATTTATAGTCTAAGTGATAATTTATGTAGACAAAATTAAAATTGTTTTACTTAAGTGTTACATACTTTTGTTATATTTTTCTTCTTTTTAAAAAATAAAATGTTAAAATGTCACTATCACACAAAAGTAATTCCATGGGGTCCCTAAGTTGGCACAAGGAATACCATGGTCGTCCATGACACAACCATTATCATTAGGACACATGTTTGGGTAATTTTATATTATTATGATATTATTTCATTGCACCTAACTACCCGATTACTAATTAATCAGGATAATTAAAGATAATTGTCGTCGTTACTATTCATAATGTCCAAAAAATGTTTCTTAATTACATAATTTTGAGATTCTAATTCCAATATGGAATCTATTTTACCAAATTCCAAAAAAGAAATTGTAGTAAATAATTTAAAAATAATTCCTTTTGTCAAAACCAATAATGGGGTTTTAAGAAGTAAAATATATCAAAAGATTGACTTGTTTTTACATCCAATTGAAAAGCAAAATTACTTACAATGAACAAAATTTTATTAAGTGATAAAAAAATAATTCAATTATACTTTAAAACAAATTAAAATTTCAATCTAACTATATTAATTTATTGTATGAAAAGGAAGTTTTGAATTAAAATATAACATTTTTCACTATTCATTAAAAAATGTACATTATCAGAAAAATACCAAAAATTTACCCTATGATATATTTTATATTCCAAATTCAAAAATTATTTTCATTTTGAAAAATTCAAAACATATAAGTTTTGGTAATAAATTATATAGTTAATTCCTATTTACAAACAAATAGCGTGTTTCTAAGAAACAGTATCTATCAAAATATTAACAATTGTTTATGTCCAATTTCAATGTGAAATTAATTATAATGACCACAATTGGATAAAATGGTAAAATTATATTCTAATTATACTTTAAAACCACTCAATAGTTTAATTTATCACTATAAATTATTTTTATTAAAAAAGTTGTTTTTAAGTATTTTTTTTTACTATTCCTCAAAAATTGGAAGTTCTCAGAAAAATACCATAAATTCAACTTAGGATAATTTCAATATTCCGAATCCAAAAAATGGAGTCCATTTTAAAATATTGAATTTATATAATTCAAAATGTGGGTATTACTATTCATAACGGCAACTTTGATTGGTTACGGTGTGTTAGAATCTCGAACTTGCGTACAATGCAAGATATTGCATTATTGAAAGAGAAGCGTATCGTGGATGCTTGGGTGTTACATTTTTTTCCAAAATTATGAATCTTAATCCAATGAATGAGTTTTAGGATTGAAATTTATTTTATTTTATTTGGTATCATGTTTTAATTTTATATTTTCCAATGTATTATGGGTATCATGAATATAATATGGATTTCCAAAACTGCTAAATAGACTGGTCCATTAGGATTTTATTCCATGTAATCATTATGATGTAATAAAATAATGCACTATATTTGGTATTTTTGCGTTGGGTTATTGCGTAGGTTGTTTTTTTATTTTTGTGAAACATTTCATTCTTTGATGAATAATAAAAAATAATGAATTTTAATTGGAAATTGACTTTTCAACAAAATAATTTATAATGGTAAATTATTTTTTTTAATTTTTAAAAGTAAAATTAGATCAATTATACATCTAATAATACAATTTTCATTTAAATAATTTTTTATATTTAATTTATATATAAAAACGTTGGAAACATTTGAATTTTTGAATTTTAAAAAACTCATTTTCTCAGTACATCTGTAGGATTAATTTTAAATTAATTTCTTCCACTTTTTTTATTCAAAATCAGAAAAATTGATTCTATATTTGGAGTCCACATAATTTATAATTTTTATTATATTCATATTAATATTTTACCACAATTATTATTGAATGTAGTTAAAATTGATCATAGTGATTAATAGAAAATTGGCTTTTCCAAGGGTCTAAAAATTAACCTTAAGGGGCGAAAGGACCTAAAAACTTCTCCAAAATCCATTTAATAGCTGTATTTTTACATTATAAATTTTACCCTAAATATTATTTAATTATTGAAGAAACATTACAATGAAAAAAAGTTTGTGGAATTACCTCTTTCAAGAATTTAGATGTTCTCCACTCATCCCACTTATAAAAGGCCTCCCCCTCCTGCCCTTCACACCACTAAAACCACCTTGGTTTGGACATGACCTGATCAAATAACTCCCCCAAATCCATAAAATCATGTTATAATGATTATTGTGTGCATAAATTCAATGTATAAATGAGTTACTGTACACCTAAAGAGGATACCTGAAGAAGAGGTAATGTTTTTCTTAATGAATTTTCTTATTTCCATCCCTAACATATTAAATTATTTTTATGTCATAAATATATAATAATATAAGTATTATAAATATAATTATATGTTTTTATGTTATGTATAATACCTAAAACATCACAAAATTCTATTAAATGGGTTACGAAATCATTGTTTCGTATGTACCATGGACTACCACCTCGCAAACCAATGTAATTCATTTTTCAATTACCACTAATAAAGGCAGGGAATAATAATTTACATAATATTTATATATTATATATATTATATTTATTATGTATCTATGATTCTATAATTATTTCATAACACAATCCTTCATTCTTTCCATTTAATGGGAATACGATAACTACATTTGTGTGTATGACAAACTAAATCCTTGCAAAGCAGTGTGATACATTCATTTCTACATGAAATTTATTAAGTATGGATTTAATAAAAAAATAAGATATACATGAAATAAAAATGGTATTTTAATGATAATGTATATATATATATTTTAATTTTCATTCTTTCAATGTGACAAGAAAATGGAAACAAAGTTCATGTGTGTGTATGGCATACCGTCTCCATGAACAATGTATTTCATTTCATATCACCAAATTTTATAGGATACTATATTACATGTATACAAACTATATATGATATTTAAATCATTATGTAGATTCTACATATTATGAAAACCTGAACTATGTAATTGGATGAAAAATAACAAGTCAAAACAGACACGAAAAACAAGGCAATTAACACCCGAATCAATGAAAATAAGGATTTATTATCAACAATTGGGTAATAATATCTTATAAAAGGATCATATATGATATCATAAATATTAATATGGTTTCATAATTACATAATAAAATTCATAAAACAAATATAAATGATTCTAAATAGGTTTCAACCAAAATAAATCATTAGTTAAGGGAATTCATCTCAATTTTATTTTATTGAGGAATATTGTACACTTATGCACAAATTTTAATATATATGTTGTATATAAATCAATTTTACATGTAAATTAACAAATAATTTATTATTAAATGTATTTTTTCAATAATTACACATAATGGGATTTGAATATAATGTTACCAATTGGTGAATAAATTTCATAACTCAATTCATTTCCATTGGGTTATATTACTTCCTCATTGTCGTAAACATAAACTGATTATGTGCTTAATTATTTTTGAATATATATTTTTATAAATACAACTGTTTTATTTCAATTTAAAATATATACACATAATTGATTCACTTATTAATTCTCACATCAACATTATGATCATTATAAGGGTTTATTTCACATTTTTATTTTAATGGTGATTATTTATTTTTGGATATATATTGAAGAAAATTTCATCAAAATTTACAAATGAATCCTTCCATATTATTCTCCTCTAGTTATTCAAGATATTTTTCAATAAGTAGTATCATTTTTTCAAAACATTGTTAATTAATATTATTTGGAATATTCATTAATAAAATCTAACATCATTTATCTATATAGTCGACAATCCATATACATTCAAAACCATGTTTTCCAAAAAATCAATTTTTTTCTTTAAACTTCTCATGTTTATTTATTAAAATAAATTATTACCTATTTTATCCCTTTATAAAAAAGTTCTACAGACTATTCTCTTTTTATTTGTGAATAAGGAACATTTCTATCGTTTTTACAAGGAAAAATAATTGATCTCTTTTTAATTTTATAAAATTTCCTTCCATCATTTCTTTGAAGATTCCATTGAAAATTTGAGAAGATATTTTTAATTAAAATTTTTTAAAAAAATTGGTTTTCGAATAAAATTATTTTTCAATAAAATTAATAATAGAAATTATACTTTATTCAATAACGTTTTTAAAGATATTTTTATTATATTTCTATTCATCAAAGGAAAAAACATAATTCCTACTCTAATGAGTACAAGTTCGGTTGATACAATCCTTATTCTTACTCTAGATGGATTATGATTATTTTTACAAAGGATAGTATTTATATTCACTTCCTTGAATCATTTTCAAATTCATTAACTTCTTCTGGAGTTATTTACATTCCTATGATCATAGAACATTAAATTTAACCTAAATATCAATATCATTTGTCAATGATATGACTATTTCATCAACCGTGTACCATTTTTACATTTTATGTAAACATTGAATGTTATTTGATTAAATAGGGAAATATTTATAATTCCTTATCATTTATTCAATAAAAATATATGATAGGGAACATTTTTCATGAATATAAATCTCTTATTTAATAGATGAGGAGGGATTTGGACATGCAAGACAAGGGTTGGGGATGGGTAAATACTATACCCTCAATGTATCATTAATATATTGGAATGAATCAATCTTCATGCCTCAGTTAATGAGTTTACACAATGTATGTTTTAAACAATATTGAGAATCAATCTTCAAGGTAAGGGTATTATTTTCCTGGGAAACAATACCTCTTATAATTATAAATTTCCTTAATTAAATATTCAATTATTTCTATCTAGTAGATTTTCTCTATCAAAAAAAATAAGTAGATGAATTTCATTCTTAGTTTACTAATTATGTTTAATGTGTTTTAAGTTATTTACCTTTTCATTCTAATATTTCATTATAATTTCATGACATTATTATTATTTAAATATAAGGTGTTTTAAATTATTTACCTTTCCATATTGTTTTATAAATTCTTCCTTATCATATAGATTATGTCTCAGGTGTGTTCAATTATTTATTAACCCATATTGATTATGCTCGTTGATTCATTATTATGTCCATTGTACATAACCCTAACTTATCATTTGAGATCATCTATATTTTTTTTACAATGATTTAATTAAGTGCAATAAAAAAGATATTCAATGATATTCTAGATGGAATAAATTTATTCTTGAAAAAAATATGTTGTAATTTTTGTATTCATTTTTAAAACAAGACTCATGTATGTATATAGTATACCAACAGAACTAAATTGTGGTATCCTTTATAACTTTATTTCCTTGTATATTATTCCAACATAATGGTTGTAGACACTAGATCCAGTCTTCTGGGTCAAGGTCACAATAGAAAAACCCTAAAAATTCGTCCATTACAAGATATTATAGATACAAATAATTCTAGGGTAAGCTCTGGATTACCCATCATATTTTCAATGGATTACTTAGACAATATATCTCTTCCATGCCTTTTCATGTTGGGGTTTTTCTTTGTGTTAAAACTAGAGGATCCCTCTTACCCATCAACTTATGGATCTAGATCAGTTTTTGAAAATTATATGTGGTTGAGGTAGGTGGTTACAAGAAATGAATTTGTTTTATGATCCCTGATTTCATTCTCATCTTAAATTAGGATCTAGATTGTTTAGAGGAATTAAATATGATTACTAAAAAGTGATGTTTTGGATAAATGTATGATATAGATTTTACCATTTCTAATTTAATATGAAAAAAATATCAAATCACGTCTTCATTTGTTATAATGGATACATGAATGTTCACATATGAAATTATATTGAAATGATTTGAATTGTGAAATGAAATCCCCCAAGTGTGGGCTATAGTACATGGAAACCTTGGTTATGTAGGATAGGGTATATTTGGGACATTCATACTTAGAAGTATTATGGCTATCAGGAATGAATTTATGTTACAATTATAACTAAACTACATGATGATATGGGGATCACTTTTTGGGGTATTATCATATCCCTATGATCATTGTTATATGGATTTATGTAAACATCATCCTTTTTTAAACATGTTGTAAGGATACAAACTAGCCCTTACCTAATACTCCATAGGACTCAGTTTCCATATTTATCCATTTTAGATATGGTTAAAAGTTATATACTTTGAAATATTATTTACATGGTATTATTTTATAAAGTATTAGATAAATGGTATTTTCATGTTAAAATTATATTATATACTATGTTATTGAATCAATTTGTATTTCTTTATGGGATAAATCATTCCCAAAGGTACGTTTTGATTCCTAGGTGGTTACAACTATCCCATGGGTATTATGAATTATGTTAGATTATTTCCATGAGATATATTAGGTTACTAGTTTGGTGATGTCTCAGGTAGATTGAGGAAAATTGGTAGCATATCCAGGTTTTGTTCATAGTATTTATGTCTTGATATGTTCTAATATAAAAGAGATAATACTACTAGGACATAATGGGTATGTTACAAGTAATTTCTCACCTAGATATTATCATAAAAATAATTAATTTAACTTATGTTTTTGGAGTATAATTCCTCCATGTTCAGTTCTGATTTAATTTCAGTTCATTCATTATGCCAATTGAATTTAAATTAAAAATATTCACCTATCTCATGATCTCATTCCGTAATTTTATATTATACTATTCACCCATAAGGAAACCTAGAATTACACAAGATGGGTTTTTAGTTAATATTAAATTGGAAAGACTAAAATTTAACAAAATATAATTGGAACAATAGTAAATGTAATATATTTCATAGACCATGGTGTAGTCCTTACACCAGCTAAAGTTAGGGACGTGGGAGCAGGAGTTTGAGGAGGTAATGGTCAAGATAAGGAATTTGTTCACTATAATTCACCATATTTTTAGTGGATGAACGAAAATAAGTAAGAATAGCAGTGTTTAGTGAAGAAATATTGGTTTTAAAGAAATTTTAGAATGTCAATCATCTTTTAATGTCAAATGTCCCACTTTTAATATTTCCAAACTAACAACTGATAATGGGGGAAAGATAGTTCAAAAAAAGTCTATTAAGGTTAGGTGTTGAATTATTTCATGAAGAAATTTTTTCTAATTTTTTTATTAAATATATAATTATGGATAAATCCATGGGGTTAATCAATCATCAGCATGGTAATTAGAATATAATAGAATATGTTAATTCCTTCATTAAATTAGCTTGTTTCATGTGTGAGATTGCATCAAATGATAAACTGAAGGCTCAAAGGTTTTAGATGGTATTATGAACTTGAATTCAATTTTAGGTTTTCATGAATAAACATAATATATATGAAGATGTTTTAGATAGTTCAATGATGTAAAAAATTGACATAGTAGAATCATTAGGGATAATTGGTATTCCTCTATTTTTTAATGGTGATTTCAACCTCTCCTCTTAGATGAAGAGGAAGTGGGATAAGATAGAAAAGTGAGGTGAAAATACCTCCCAGTGGAGGACTTATACAACCCCTTTAGTAGTAGATAAGAGGGAACCTTTGACATGTTATCCTAATTGAATGACAAGGCACATGAGGGTTTCTTGTCCCATAACTTCAAAAATCTACAAGTCGTGTGGATCCATAGTCATTTTCAAATTTTATGTTAGGATATATCTACTCTATGTTATATCATAGGATATTAGAAACCTAATGGGTTTAAAACACTATTTTATACTTCAATAATTATAGGTTTCCATCCAAAAGACTCTAGAATGAAATAGTCACACAGTATAGAAGAGTCTCTGGTGGTAGTTGACGTAGGTCCTACAACTGTGAGAGGTATTATGTTTATTTCATCATCAATAGAGACCTGTTTATTCAATACTGATGCCTCTCATTATTTTATATCAAAAAAAATCATGAAAAAATTAAAATAATTAATGGAAATTATTTTCATTGTTTTAGAGCTTCTATTTCCTCTTAGAAAGAAAAGGTGGGCTTTTATGCCCCCTCGTGCCCGTTTTTAATATTATAATGCGACTGAGTTTTGGATTTTTTTGGTTCTAGACTTGGATCTTATTGATGTTTTCATTGACATAGATTAGTTATTTTTCTAGAATTTAGAAATTGGTTTCTATCATTAGTAGGTGTTCTTTACTACTTCTGATGGGAGGTACCATGTGTTTAAGGATTGTGGGATCTAAGGTCTAATAATGCGAAATCTACTTTATTGGGACATGAAAAACTGATGTATACATTAATATTTTATCTTGGGGAATAATTGGTGGGATGTGATCTTCCATTTATGGATAAATAATTTTATGATTTTTTCCAGCTAATTTTCTAGGTCTTCCTTGACTGAGGATTTAAATATTTTCAATCGATTTAGAACTAGGAACCAAGATGATATCCATTCCATCATTATGTGTAACTCTAGCTAAAAAATCTATTTATTGAAACAATTAGATTATTTTTGAGATAAGAGATTAAATCATCATATAGTATATACTTGGGAAACACCTATCCTTTCATTAGAAAGGATGATGAAACTCTTTATTTGTGTGTTATTTATCAGATGATTACTATGGTGATGATTAAGAATAATTATTCTTTTCCCTGTATTGATGAATTGTTTGATAAATTAATTACATAAAAGTGGTTAATGAAAATTGAACTTCAATATGGATATCATCAGCTTATATTTACGTAATAAAATATTATGAATATCAACTTAATGAAAAAGTATGGCCACATTGAATATCATATGATTTTTTTTGGTATAACTAATGCCCAAATAGTTTTCATGGCCCCAATGAAGAATATATTCCTATGCTAGCTCGATTAATTTATTATTTTATTTTTGGATTATAATCAAGTTTGTTCAAAATATAAATATGAGAGTGAGATGTATATGAAATCTATTTTTGGAATCAGGACAGATCACTATCGTTATGTTAAATCATCAAAATATAATTTCTAGATTCAAAAAGTAATATTGAAAGGAGATATGGTTTTAGAATATGGAATCCCATTTGATCATAAAAAAGGTTAATTATTTCTTGTATTTGGTGTATCCAATTTTTTTAGATTCAAATATTATTGGATTTTGGTGGGATATTTTTGTTGGGGTTTGAAGGATTTTTTGAAACTATCATAATTATTAACTTCTCTTACCACGAAAGAGGTAAAAAATTATAAAAAAGTTTCTGAATTATTTTCATGATTTCAATAGTATGATGAACTCTATATAAGGATGGGAGACGATCAACAATTTGACATTAACTTTAGAGGTTATTCTATTATTAAATATCCAGTCTATTGTTCTAGTGTCTATAAAATTGGTACGATGTATGATTTTCATTATTCTATATTGTTTTTTCACACATTCTATAAAATTATGTACTATGACATGAAAATATGGTTTTGGTTCCCTATTATGAAGTGTAAGATAACTAATTTTGTGTCTCATTGAAAAAGTTATAAAATTTAAGGTTGAACACTAAAATCATTTTGGTTTTCTCCATGCTCTTCCTATTCTTATCAAGAAATTGGATGTGGTTAACATGGATTCCATCATTTTACTACCATCGAATCCCTATGTAAATAGTGTTATATGGGTGGTTATTGATGAATTGACAAAGTGAGATAATCTTATTTAGATTCGAGACACCACTTAGGGAAATAATTTAAAAGTGTTTTATATACTTGAAATCATGAGGTTTTAAGGGTTCCATTTACCATAATTTTAGATAGGTGATCCTTTTCTACCTTTTAGTTTTTTAAATTCATTCTAGAGGTGATTATAAATACGGTTAAGATATATATTAATTACTATAAACATACAGATATCTAGAAGGGGCGGGTGATTAAAATCATAGAATATATGAAATTTGAAAATGTTTTAGACTTTATAGGCTCTTGAGAGAGTCATTTTGGGATGGATGAGTTTTCTTATTAAAATTTTTATTATTCATCCATTAAAATTTATCCCATTGAGTCTTTTTATGGTCATACCTATAAATCATCTCTTTTTTGTTAGAGGTAGCTGAGCTTTCACTTGTTGAATAGAGAATTTTTTAGGTCATGTTGGTGATGATTCAAGATATTGATAAATTTTTGTGATATATGAGTGGGTTGGGATGTTGGATTATTAGTTATATTTACCTTCTATGTTTATTCAAATTCACAATGTGTTTCATGTCACTCAACTTAAGATGAATCATCCTACCCCCTCCCATATTTTGTATTGGGAGGAGCTTGATTTGGAAATGGATATGTCCATGGTTGAGAAACTAGTTTCGATATTGGATTCTAAGGTAAAATACCTACATGGAAAATATATTTTAATTTTATATGTGTTGTGGAAACATGGGAAAAATTCTAATGAGATGCGGGAGTGAGAATCAGATATAAGGTTGAGATGGCCTCATCACTACTGATATAAACATTTCTCAATGAGGATTTATTAAGAAATAAAGTGATATGGTGTAGAAATTGTCACATATATATTTTATGTTATGTTTTTTTGAGCATTGGAGTGGTTTTATTTTGGTTCATGATGTGTCAGATGGTTCATGGAGGAATTGGGTAGATATTGGGTGTTTTAGGTGATCCCTCAGAATGAACACACAATGGTTAAATCAATGTTGTTCCTTGAGTCAAACAATGTTTAACATTTAGTCTAACACAACCAATTATTGGTTGTGGTCTTAGGAATTAGATACGAGGAGTCTCTTTATAAACTATGAAAACAATATCCTCTCCATGTTGTGGTGGAAGGTGTGGTTTTTCTAAAATTGCCCAAATTTTTTCTCTAAATAGTGTAGTGTCACTATGGTGGATCTACATGCCACTATCAGATTAAAGAAACCAAAACTATGAAGGTAATTACCACCCCACGGTGAAACATATTTGAATTTTTCTAATCTCTCAATCAACCAACTAAACGTCAAGGGGAGTTATGCCCATTGAACAGAACTTGTGCGATATTTAACGAAGGTTTTAAATGAATCATTAACATAATTTATTCTCTTAAAAATAATCATCTATAGATCCCTGAGGTTTTTTGAATTATTATTTTACAAATAAATTAACTTTATTTAACACATATCATTACACACAACACCATATTTTATGAGAAACAATATACATTTAACAATATTATTAAAACATGATGATTATAACCTATCAATTAAACATGTTGATATGAATAGAAATGAAAAAAAAATTAAAATTTAAAATAAAGATAATATATAAATAAATTATATTGATATATATGTACTTAATTTTTGTTTAATTCATTATATTCTTTTAAATTACATTTTTATCAAAAAATAATTATTTTTATTTCTTTTTGTAAAAAATAATAAATTAATTTTGAAAATTTTAAAATATTTATTTTATAAAAGAATTATTTTTGGAATCATAATTTTAAAATATCATTAGTGTGGGTTTTTTGGTTTTTTATAAAATGATTACATTTTTAATGAATAATGAAAAATATAGATTTTCATTGAAAACATCCTTTTCATTTAAATCATTTACAATGTTATATTTTGTTTTAACATTTTAAAAAATATAAATTCGTAAAATTATGTTTTATTGATTCAAATTTAGGTAATTATATTTAATTTAATATTTAATATTTTTGCTTAAAATTTTCATACTTATGAAAATGTTCTTGTTCAAAACACTATTTTCATTGAATATGTGGGTTTAATTTTAAATTAAAGTCTACCACTTATGTGAATTAAATTTTAAAAAATTGATTCCATATTTATAATCATAAAAATTAATAAAATATAATAAAGAAACCATAATTTTTTATTATATATAATTTTAAAAATAGTAATAATTAATTACTGAGAAGGTGTTTGGTGATACCATTATGAGGTTATCTGAAGAGGTGGTATCACTATTAACCAAGAATATTTACATTATTTATTATTCCATATCCATATAATATTACTCAAATATGAAATATAATAACCTCATAATCACACATATACTAGGATTTTATGATGTTTTTATTATAACCCACTTACATATACTCTTCTATCAAATTGGAAATGAAACTGTCGATCGTGTGTGCAGAGGACTACCGCCTAGAGAACCTATGTAATTTTTTCCATCAAAAAACATAATGACTGGATGTAATTATGGATTTAACATATTTATATTATATTTATAACTTAATTATAATATTTTCTTATAATTAGGGCATCCCACAATTTTATTACTTAACATTACAAATAAAATTGTAGACATAGGATCTTCTA
The DNA here is from genome assembly GCA_963277665.1 of Viscum album. NCBI lineage: Eukaryota > Viridiplantae > Streptophyta > Magnoliopsida > Santalales > Viscaceae > Viscum > Viscum album. Next base: position 1,623,827,993 of record OY728146.1, on the reverse strand, counting down.
ATGTTTAGTGTCATGGAAAAAAGGCACATAATACATGTGAACCTGAAAATTATTCTAATACACTTGATGTGATTCATAAAAGGATAATAATAATGTAAAATTACTGCATAACCTAACCCATGGACTTAAATGAATGGAAAGGGATAATATAAGGCCAAATAAAGGGGGAAAAGGGTAACTATTTACATGCGATCATGAAAATTATTGATAAGAAATTAAAGAATATCATAGAGGCATGATAAATGGTAAAATATAAAGATAATAATGCAAATAAAAATATTTAATAACATATAAATCTGGATAATACATTTAATTTAGCCATTCATAAGCATGTCAGAAAGATTCATCATAGATGTGTCATAAAAATTACCATGGTTATTCACTAAGGTATCATAAGACATATCATATCTAGAAATTAAATTTTTTACCAAATTAATTGGAATGATATCATGGTCCACCCTTAATTTTTATTAATTAATATACAACAACAATATCATAATAAATGAATTTAGAAATAACTTGTGGAGAACAAATGAAACATGTTTCATATCAAAATCACAATGTTTTAGAAACTGCTTATAAAACGATACTTTATCCATTTTAAACAAATGAGAAAGAATGGAGGGGTTAATGAATGTAAATACTACAATTAAATATATAGTTTTGTAATCAATGTGAATATCCTTGATGAATAAAGTTTTTTTTTCTATTTAGAATATAAAAAACTAATAATTTCTTGTGAAAAAAGAAAAATTTTGAGAAGTAAAATCAGCAGCATTATGGGTATAAAACATGGATTTAGAAAACAATAAAAATATAGGGGACACTTTTCTAACACTAATAAAATAATAATAATATATTAAAGGTATAGAATAAAATATACAAAAGAACATAGAAGGGAAATTTTAAATACATACCAAATAAAAAAGCGAACTTGAATGGAAACGAGAAGTTGAGAGTTCCCTCTCTTTGATGGGTGACCACTAAAAATAGAATATCGAGACCTTATGGACTTGATATAACCTCGGTAGTACTACATGGGAGATAATAATATCATATATTCTTGAATAAAGAATTTTTAATGGAGGCAAATTAATTAATGGGCAAGTATTTACAGCCAATGGGAGGGAGTTTTTTTATTAATTTCTTTAGACACCTTAGTAGTGGTATTGCCAAAACCATGGGTTCAAACATGGTATTTTACCATGGTATTTTGATCATGGGACAAATATTATCACATTATAATCTAAAATATCATACCATATTCTTATAATAATTATTACATCATTATGATGTCATTAAATATACCGAAAAACTCAAACTGTATTTTTACTGTTCCTGAAAAAATAAAGTATTTTATAAAATTTTCATAAATTTACCCTAACCAAATATCAAAATAATGACTTAAAAATTGACTTTTAATTTATCATAATAATTAAATAAATATGAAAAATTTAACTTTTATCTTTAGAAATACTTATTTATTAAAACTAATAGTGGACATAAACGGCATAGAAAAATTAATAATAATATATTTGACAATTGAAAAAAAATATGTTATCATTTAATATTTAAAAATAATGTTCATATTAAACTATTTAATTGTAATAAATATTATTAAAAAATAATTTTTTATTATAATACTTCACATCTTTATGAAAATTATATTTTTTACCCGAAAAATAATTTTATCGAATTCCATCTCAATTTTTAAGAGAAACTATACTTTAAACGTAAATGATGAAATAATAATTCAATTTATTAAAAGGGATTATACATTAAGTTATAATGGCCTTGAAACATAACCACTTATAACACCAAAATATGGCCTAATTGTAAGTTGTGTGATGGTGATAAATTCTTGGGGCCTCTTAAATAACATTTCTCGAGTAGTAATATCTACTAACATCAACTTCTCCCATAGGTGATTTCGTTCAAGATTAAAATTTTGAAGATCAAATTTTTATTATTGAAGATAAATTCCTAATGATGCTACCCCATTATATTTATTGAATAATGGGCTTTTTAAGACATCACCCTACTTGAGGAGGCCATCAAATCTTCTTTTTTTTATTACTTAACCACTATAATTTCTATTTATAATACTAATTATAATGTTAAAATTATAAATCCGTGTATTGTTTCCAATTTTCATATTGACTAATGATAATATAACGGTCAAAATCCAATGGTCACATTTCAATTATAGTCAATTAATTATTAAAGGCATATAATTTTATTGTGAAAAAATAATATAACACACATTTTCAGGAAACAAATATCATTTATAAGTTATGGGTCGTTACATTCTTCACCTTAATAAATTTCATCCCTAAAATTTCAAATCATTCACTCTATTGGGAATAGGTGAGTGCATTTATAGTTCATTGTTTCCTCTAGTTCCCACTTCACTTATTTATATTTTTGGTTCCTCCACATCACTATAAGGAGGTCGACAGTCTTGTTGTGTAGAATCGTGTCGCTACAGTCTAAGATCTCATTCGGTTTGTCCTTATAAGATTGGTCATGTTCTAGCTGTTCCACCACAAGATTTATAACATTTGAATGGCCTATTATATACTTCCTCAAGAGAGGTATGTGGAAAACAGCATGAATGTGATCTAGATTTGGAGGAAGTGAAAGATGATAGGCTAGTCCTTCTATGTGATCAATGATTTCAAAAGGGCCAATGTATTTGGGGTTGAGCTTCCCTATCATCCCAAACCGTTTGAATCTCTTCCAAAGTGAAATTTGAAGTAAGAATTTATCACCAAAATCAATCTCCAAGTCCCTTCAATTGTTTTCTATATACCTCTTCTGCCAAATCTGAGCAGCCTTTTTTTGTTGGATGGAATGATCCTTTTCTGTCATCTCTTACATGAGATCAATCCCAAGAAGATTTTTCTCAACAACTTCATCCCAACTATTTGGAGTTCTAAATCACATCACATATAATTATTTATAGGGTTCCATTTTACTACCCGAATGATTGATTGTTTTGTATGAGAACTCAAATAATGGGAGATGTCGATCTCATCTACCTTTAAATTACATCAAGCATGTTCTCATGATAACATTAATCATTTGAATAGTTATTTCAGATTGGCCATTAGTTTTAAGGTGATAGGCCATAATGAAATTCAAATAATTATTCTGAGCATGTTGAAGAATTATATATAATTTTGATGTAAACCTTGCATCACGATCATATAAGATTGAAAGTGTAATTCCATACAGCCTTACCAATTTTTTTATGTATATATTTACAAGTTGGTAAAAAGAGAAATCTTCCTGAATAGATAAAATTTTATGTCTTGGTGAGAAAGTCCACTATAACCCATATCACATCGTTTACATTTGAAGTTATTAGGATACCTGTGAAAAATTCCATTGTGATATTATCCTCATTCCCTGATGGTATGGGTCGTGGTTGTGATACCCCTTTCAGAAGTTGTCACTTTTCCATCACTTGTTGACACGCTATGAACATCGTAGTGTAGTAAAAAATCTTCCTTCTTATTTTATCCAACAAATAATGATCATGATGGTACCTATACAATTTAGTGCTTTCAGTTTTTATATACTTAGTAGAGTTATGATATTCATCAATCAACTCCATGTTTTTTATGGAATATATGGAACACGTAGCCTTGTATGAAATTTTATTACACCTTATTGATCAATATTAAATTCAGAAACTTTCCATTTTTCAGAGCATGTATGTTATTCTATAACAATGTTTATTCCCTTTGAAATTTCTTGATCCTCTCTTGTAATAATGACTGTGAAACCATTTTTGATAGGGTTGATGTTGTCCCTTCCCTTACGATTCCCATGTCCAGTTTTATTTGTTCTTTGATCAAAGGAACTCATTGAATCCTCATCATTGTCAACACAATGGGGTATTTCCTACCTAATTCACTAGTGACATTATTTTATCATCCAAGATGATAATGAATTTAACCATCATATTCATTAAGAAGTTCCAACCATCTCTATTTTCACATGTTCAATTCCTTTTTTTTCTGAAAATATACTTCAAACATTGATGGTCTCTGTATATATCAAATTTCTCCCCATAAAATATAGTGTCTCCATATCTTCATAGGAAAGAAAACCACTTCCAGATCCAGGTCATGTGTAGGATATTTCTTCTCATGAGGATTCAAATGTTGAGATGTATAAGAAATCACATAGTAAATTTTCATGAGGAAACACCCAATCCATTTTAGAGAAGCATCTCTAAAAACAATGAATCCCTCTGTGATATAGGGTAGAGTTAAAACAGGTGAAATAAACAATATCATATTCAAATTTTGGAAAATTTCTTGATACTCATTTTTCCAGTTGAGCTAGACCCCTTTTTGGGATAACTTTTTTAGTGGATTAATATTTCATTACTTTTTTCACAAACCTCCTATAATATCATGCTAAAACTAGGAAAATATGAATAAAAGTTACTATTGTAGTATAAGAATACTCCTCCACAACCATTGTCATGGTAGGATCAACTGATATTCCCTCATTGGTTACAATGTTCCTATAGAAAGAAAATGATTGTAACAAAAAATCACATTTTCTGTAATTTCTAAGTATCCTCTACTTTCATAAAGTTTTCAATATTACCCTTAGTTGATCCTCATTCTCCTTGGGACTCCTAGAAAATATTATAATATCATCTATAAAAACTACCACAAATTTATTATGGTAGTCCTTAATGACTTTATTCATCTAATCCATAAAAATTAGTTGGAGCATTAGTAAACCCGAAGGATATAACAAAAAACCCAAAATGCTCATATCTTGATCATAAGGCGGTATTTAGAATATCATATTTATTTACCCACAGTTGATGATAACCATATCAAAGGTAAATCTTGGAGAAGAATTGAGCTCCATGATGCTGGTCAAATAAATAATCAATTCTTGGAAGATGGTATATGTTCTTCATTGTGATCCTATTAAGTTCACTGTAATCAATGTGTAAACATATTGACCAATCATTATTCTTCATAATGATAAAAGGTGATACCCAAAGAGATACACTTGGAAAGATAAACCCCTTTTTCAAAATTTCTTTTATTTGTCTCTTCAATTCCCTCAAATCCACATTTTATATTCTATATTGGGTCATTGAAATCAGCTTGGTGCCAGGAAGGTGCTCAATGGAGAACTCTACCTCTCATTCTGGGGGAGGTCTAGGTATCTCCTCAAAAAATACAATGATGTATTACTAAATTACGGGGAAAGTCTCTATTCATATACCTTCATTTCCTTCTCCATCTTCACTAGTAATTTCCATAAATAAGGCTATGAGAGGTGATTCTTGACAAAACTCATGTCGAGATATCCCTCCATTGTAAAAAACTATTTGTAGTCCATTCAAGTCTACTGAGATTTTATTTCTTCTTCAGTTGTTATTATCATTATACTATGGGAGCCAGTCTATCCCATGTATAATGTCAAAGTCCAACATTAGAATGAATTATAGATTTTAATTGATATTGTTTTCACCAAAGATAATACTACAGTTTCAATACACTATTGATGGTTTAATAATACCTCCCAGAGTCTTGACTTATAATTACACTTCAATAAATTTTGGGATTTATTTTATATTCATTTCAAACCTGAGGGATATAAAGGAATGTGTAAAACTAGAATCAATCAAAATACATTATAACTTTGAGAGAACAATGAGAGTACATTCTCCCACATCATTTAGAGCTTCAAATTTTTCCATCGTGAAAAAAACGACCTTAACCCTTATCATATGATGAGGTTTATGGTTATTCCCCTTCACTACCATCAGATTTGAATAGTTCTTGGAAATGTGACCAATATATCCACACTTGAAGCAGTGGACTTTAGGTAGGGATTACACCATATCCCATTTGTCATTCCAGTTATGAATTTGGGGATTCACCTCATTACGATAGTTCCAAGAAATATGGTCTTCTGTTCTACACATATAACATTTTCCTCTCCCATGAAAATAGTTCCCTGAATACTTCTTCCCACTATCGTTTCATTTGGGAAGTTTCACTTGATTTCACCCGTTTCCTTGATCAATGACACTCCCCAAGTTTGGCTTTAAATATCTATTCTTTTCATTCAATCTATGGGACCATTTCATCTCTTCTAACTCCAGTTCAAATTTCATTGCTCTCCTCATGATATCTTAATAGTTTTCATAGTATCAATTGGAAATATTCTTCTATAGATGATATCTTAGTCCACCGAATAATATATCAACCTTACCATTAAGATCCATGAAAATTATAGAGGTGTAATGGGAATGTCTTGTAAAGTTCATCACATAGCTTCCCACGGATTCATTTTCCTTCTTCATCATCTCTAGGAATTCCTCCTCCATTTCTTTATAATTGAATGAGGGAAATATTTTTTTTAAAGGATTCCCTAAACTCTTCCCACTACATATCTTTAATCTAAAATCTTGGATTCACAGTTTTAACCTATTTCCACCACTAATCAACACATCCTTCTATGTGGTACTTAACCCGGGTGAATTTCTCTTACTGAGAATAAAGGAGTAAAGGAGGGATCTTTTCTATAGATCTTATCCATAGTTCAACAATCAATGGGTCTGTAGATCCAACAAATGAATGTGGTTTTTGACACATAAATAAATGAATGTAAAGTTGTTCCATTCATGGTGAATTTAGTATCTCTTCCTGATTCAAGTTGTTACTCATAACTCAAGTCATTTGATTTATCATTCTCTTGAAGTTTTCTTTTATGGATTTCATCAAGAAGGCCATAAACCCTAGGTTCTTTATTCTCACCATTTATGTGGTTTCTCCTATTTCCAACAATTTTTTAAAAGAATAAAACCTTACAGATAAACTTGTCCCATTTAATAATAATATAATTACATGGGAACTTTAATTTCATAAAACATAATTCATAAAAATGGTATTTATTAAAAACAATTAAACTTTATATAAATCCTTTATAGTGGTTCTAAAAAATCTTGCGACTAACCAAATATATCCCCTAGAAGTGTCCAACCCGGAGTGTAGCAAGGCCAGTTTTCATACACCTGTTTCTGTTTGATTCTTTCTCAAAGTTTTTTTTTCATGTTTAAACCTAGATAAATATGTTCCACAGCCACATCCACTTCTTCATATACATACAAGGTTTTATTTATTCAAAAACCACTTAATTAATATTTCACAAAAATACCAAGAAGTAATTTTATATTTAAAAATATCCCTATGGTTTTTCGTAATGTTTAGAAATCCTAATAATTATTAATAACTAAATCATCCTTTGATAAAAACTATAGAATTACTCCTTTTTACTATATACATGTACACATCATTTTACAAATAGTGGTTCTTTTAAAGATTAGTGTATTGGAAAGAAGGAACATGATACAAGTAAACATGAAACATTCTTTTAATCCTCTTCAAAGGATTCATCCTAGGTTTATCCAAAATTAAAATTATTGTATCTCTTAACCTGGGGTCATACATCAAAGGAAATGGAGAGTATGTGGTCCAATAAGGGAATGAAAGGGAAACAATTTACATGTGATCCTGAGAGTTATTGATAAGATTGTAAGGAATATAATAAAGGAATGAACAATGTTAAAAGAGTTATATCATAATTAAAATAACATTATAAAGAAAGTATATACCCACAATGAATAACACACTTCAAGTGAATCTCATTTTCCAAACTTTATTTTACCGTTACTACGTCCCTGTGGGCTCTGGAGGTGTCGATGGTGTTAGTTTCACTTTGGTAGGTCCACAAGGCTGAATACCCTGAGAGGGGGGTGAATTAGGGTATGAATAATATAAAATTAAAGCTCTTTCTGATCTTGTTTCACTGTTAATAAAAACACTCTTCTCTCTCTTTCTTGTTCCATAATATAAGCTAAAAGTAAAGGATGCACAGGACGCAACAATTTTTACGCGGTTCACCCTCACTGGACTACGTCCAAGGATCATACACCAGCAATATACCGATGATCCAAATTCACTATAATCACACTACTATTTACAAGGTTTGGGATAGATCAATTCTATTCCCAAGATAACTTCCTTTACAAAGTTTAGGGTTAGCTCACTATTTTCCCAAGGGTCACTCCCTATTTCTCTCTTTCTGGCTCACTGCCGGTGGAGAGGATCACATTCTTCCTCTTCCGTTGCGCACTGCTCAGGAAAGGATCCAATCACAGTTTATAGACCTGTAGGTCTCTTCATTATCACTAATGAATACATCTTTTATTGTATTTGGATGCTCTTTTTATGTTCAACATTCACCCGTAGATGAATCTCACTTTGTACCGAATGTATCGGGCAATCTTCCATCTTTCACGCAGCCCTGAATCTCTACCGTGAATCAACATTACTTGGTTCCCTTCTCTAAACCGGCGAACATGTATCATAAAGCAAGTAAAAACTAGTGCACAAGTCCACCTCAACCACTTGCACAATACAAGCTTCTACTACCACAAACTTGCACGATGCACAACCCTTTAACCCCAATCCAATTTTGGCACGCAACCAACAACTTTCACGTTTCGTCAAAATATGGTGCCGAAGTATCACCAAACCACTTGCATGACACTTCCTTCTTCAATCAGAACCTGTACAACTCTCTTCCTTCCTCACCCAGAGCAACTTGGGTGCGCAACAATCACTTGACACACAACCTCTACTTGCGTGACCACACACCACTTGCGCGACCACCACACCTGCGCGACATGAGCTCTGATTTTTCGAAGTGTTGAACTCACCATGGAATGAGGAGGGGTTAACCACAACCCCTAAACTCAACAAGAAACCATGAAATCCTCTTTTTCAATAGATTTTAATGTCATTGTTTTCTTTTTCAACAACCACAAAAAAGATTTCCACTTTGTAAACAGACACAATCACCACAAAAATGCTTCAATGATACCTTGAGGTATTTTTGGCCAACAATTTCCCCCTTTGGATTTGTTGAAAAATCTTCCATAAAAAGATAAATCATTAATTTTTCATCCCCCATTCACCTATTTTGATTCTGATAGTGATCAAGGATTTACTCAACACATACTCTAAGCCCACATGAGCAATGCTCGGCATGAGAAACAAGAGTAAATGAAAAGTTCATCAATGAATCACTTCATCTCTAACATCCACTGTTGACACCAAACTGATACCAATTTTTGGAAATATTGTCACTGCATTCCAACACCACTCTTCTTCTTTTATCACGATACTCAGCTATCGTGATATCTATTCTTTCATCGATCACATCTAGCATCATCAGATTTAATACGCTCCCCCTTTCTCATTTCTCTCCCCCAATCTCGCTACTCTACCTATCACCTTCTCCACATATCATTCATGATTTGTCAAATTGCCATCCTGTCTCCCCCTTGAACAATCACTATTTTATCCCCCTTTGTCAATGAACCCAAAGGACACTCCTTTGCAGTCTGTAATGGAGTAGAGAACACATATCAGCACAATAGTGAAAAACACATCATACCTCTGGGAGAGTGGGTGTCCACATCAACACTCTTTTAAGTGAGGGGAGTTGGCTGAACTCACAGAGCCAATTGATGTCTCTCAAAATCTTCCATGGGTAAGGCCTTTGTCAGAATGTCTGCAACCTATAGCTCTGTAGGCACATACTCCAACTTCAAGATTCCCTTATCAACCTTCTCCTTGATAAAATGATACTTTATCTCAATGTAATTTTTCTTTTAATTATGTATGGGATTTTTTCTAAGATTTATGACACTTAAGTTATTGCAATGGATTTAGATGGGAGACTTAACTTCAACTCCCATATCTTCAAGCTGCAGCTTCATCCATAATAACTGTGTGCAAGCTTGAGTGGCCAAAATATACTTAGCTTCTATAGTGCTTAATGAAATGCAATCCCGCTTCTTGCTTAACCAAGAAATACATAGTCCACCAAGATAGAATGCACCTCCAGATGTTGATTTCCTTCCATCCGCTGAACCGGCCCAATCTACATCTGTGTACCCTAATAACACTGATTGAGATTTTTCATTATACATCAAACCGAAATCCATGGTGCCTTTGATATATCGAAGTATGCTTTTCACTTCAAGCATGTATATTTTATTGGGATTACTCTGATATCTCGCTGCTTGGCATGTGAAAAAAACAATGTCTGGCCTTGTTGCGGTCAAGTACAACAAACTTCCAATAATTTTCCTATATTCCTGTGATATTAACGGCCTTGCCATCCTCATCTTTTGATAATTTCATCCGGGTAGCAACTGGAGTTTTCATCTCCTTGTAATTATCCATTCCAAACCTTATTAAAACTTGGCATATTTGGATTGAGAAATGAATATTCCGTTCCTTCCATGTGTCACCTGTAGACCCAGAAAAAATATTAGCTCTCCAATCATTGAAATTTAAAACTCATTTTTCATGAATTTGGAAAACTGTCTGCACTGAGCTTCATCTGATCCTCTAAATATTATGTCATCGACATAAAACAACACCATAATCCTTTGATTATTTTCATTTCTGAAATAGATATTGTAATCAACTCCCCCACACTGGAAACCATGCTTCTTCAAGTACTGATCAAGCCTTGAGTACCATGCTCTTGGTGCTCGTTTTAGCCCATACAACACCTTCTTCAGCCTGGAAACTTTGTTATCATCCTCATTAATGAGAAAACCATCTTACTGCTCAATGTAAACCTATTCTTCCAAAACCCCATTTAGAAATGCAGATTTGACGTACATCTGGAATACTTTGATCATTCTTTGCACTACTATGATTAAAAATAATCTGATTGTCTCCAACCTTGAAACTAGTGAAAATGTCTCATCAACATCAATACCCTTTATTTGGGAGTATCATTTGCACACCAGTCATGATTTGTTTCAAATCACTATTCCATCTTCATTCATCTTGTTGCGAAAGACCCATTTAGCACCGATGACGTTCTTATCTGCTGGCCTTGAAATAATTTCCCATGTCTGGTTCTTCTCAATCTGATCAAGCGCTTCATTCAAAGACGGAACCTAGTTTTCATCTTCAGCTGCATCAGAAAAGCATTTCGACTCTACCTGAGATAGGAAAGATGTCTTCTGTAGTGACTTTATTCTTCTATTCTGAACTGGAGCTGCCTGATCACCAATGATATTCTGCCTATCAATTTCAGCTCATCTCTTTTGCTTCCTTGCAGACATAGACTTGACACTTTCTTGTTCATCATCAGTGACTTCTTCTGAATCAGCATCAGCCACTTCTGCTCCTCCTATATTTCTTACCTCCTCGTCACATTCATCCAGAAACTGTTCACTGAGTCACTGAATATTATCTTCATTTTCCACAATATTGACGTCATTACTCTCAACAATTTTTCCCAGCCTTTTGTTGAAGCATTTATGTGCATTTCTTTTACCTGAGCCTCCAAGGAATATTCCCTGATCTCCTCGTGACTCATAATTCATGTGGTTTTCTTTGTTGAGAATGAAACACTTACATAAAAATATTAGAAAGTATTTCAATGTTGGTTTCTTTCTGTACCACATTTAATATGGAGTCTTCTCTTCTTTCAGACACAAAAGAGCCTTGTTTGAAATATGGACCGATGTCAAAACAGCTTCCTTCCAAAATTTCTCTAGTAAGTCCTTTTCAGTAATCATTGTTCTGCCCATGTTGTTGATGATCTGATTTCTCTTTTCAACTACTACATTATTTTGCGGAGTTCTCACTGATGAAACTTGATGCCTTATTCTGTGTTTCTCGAGATAGTCTTCTACTTGACTTTTTGTGAATTCTGTACCATTATCAGTACGAAACTTCAAAATTTTCATCCCAAGCATCCTTTCTGATTCCATCCTATACTTCTTAATACAACTAAACGCTTCTGTCTTATGGGTAATGACAAATACCCATCCCATTCTACAATAATCATCAATGTAAAGGACATAGTACCTTTTCCCATTTATGGCTCGTGGTGAGATCGGCCACAAACATCAGCATGCACCAATTCAAGCACTCTAGTTTATTTCTATTCCTTTTACTTGTATGTATTTCTGATGATCTTCCCTTGTTGTCAAGCACCGCACATAGGAGTGAGATCACGTGATAATTTGGGAAGCTCTCTAATAGCATCACACTTTACAAGATCTTCCATAGATGGTTGGCATAGATGACCAAGTCACTTATGCCATAACTTTTTTTCCTCTCTGGATAAAAGATACATATATTCTTCCCCACATAAAAGGTAAAGATTTCCCTTTGTCCTTTTTCCCTGTAGAATGACTTCTACATCTTTTCCTTTCAAAACACATATCTTCTTGATAAATAGGATAGAGTGCCCAGAGTCACATAGTTGACTGACACTGAGAAAGTAATGACTAAGACCCTCTACAACCAAGACATCAGCACGTCTCATCTCTTTGCCCCAAACTTGGCCTTTCCCGAGCCAACAATCTTCAAGCCTTCATCATTTCCAAATTTGAAAACTCCTTCTTTGTCATATTTTATGCCTATAACAAGATCTTTATTTCCTATCATATGAGATGTGAAACTACTATCAATTATCCACACATCAGAGCGATCTTATGCCTTAATTGCAATTTCTACCACCACAGCCTTCTCATTTTTCTTCTTATGCGTCCATATTTTTTCCTTCACACTCGACATGAATTGTGACTCCTGTTATTTCCCAGAGTATGATGGAAAAACTTCATCTTTCAAAGCCTCAAATTTATTCTGAATTTTTAACTCACCTTTTGATTTATAGGTCTTCTACGTGCAAGCGTTTTGATTCTGCTTTGGAACATTACTCTGTATGGTCGAAGTGATGTTCCTAGACATGTGCCAAAATCCTCCGCACCAAAAATAGTTTCCTTTGAAATATGTTCTAGAGAACCATTCTCTATTTGGTCTCCACTGTTCTTGTTCCCTTAGATATATCTTGGCTATGGAAAACACATATTGTGAATGTCCCATCTTTTCGCAAAAATAACACCTTATATAAGGTGCATTCTTTCATGTTACTTCAGCACTATGAGTTTCCCTTTGGGATCTTTGAATGTTCTGATTTTGTTTTCTTCCCAAATCAACCTTCAATCTCAGAGTGGATTCTTGTGGTCTGACATCCATATTTACAGCTTTTTGTTTTCGATCAAGCCCCAATTCGGCCTTGCATCTAAGCTCAATTACTACTTTATGCATGTAGAACTACTAGCCTCCTCTTTCATCTTTTCTGTCTTCTGAATGGCCTTCTTTTTCGGTATCACATTGCGGTCAAGATTTTTTCTTGATCCTTCATTTTTCATCGTAGACTGACCACATATTCTTCTTGTTCTATGATACACTTGACTTGGTCTTTCACTTTTCTATTCAAGCCATCGATCTCCCTTTTCTATTGATCAATTTTGAGCTTATACTCACAAAATTATTCTGAGTTATCTGGTGTTGATAACTTGAGTTTCTCAATTTCTTCCATCAAATCAGACTTGACTTCTTCCTGCTGTTGCATATAGAGTTTGGCACCACGAACAACTTTGTTAGCTTTCTTTGTTTTGGCTCTCCAAACATCTATCTCTTCAAGAGCAGCCTCTAACTCAGCTTGCATGTCAAATCTTCCCTCACCTTCCTCTTCTTCATCATCACCTTCGGTTTTGTTCTTCTCTTAAGAACTACCGACGACTGCCACCATATCATTTTCTCCACGATATTTGTAATTTTCAATTTCCAATACCTCTTCAACCTCAGACTCATATGAAATATCTATTTCTTGTGAGAGAATATTCTTCTTCTTGAAGAAATTTCTCTTGAACTACTTCTTCCCTTTCACATAGGCTAAAGATCTATTCTTGGGAATTTCAACTTCATCTTCATCATTTTATTCTTGAAACTTTTTGGGGAACCTTGTTGAAAGATTTCCAACCTTTTCACATCGAAAACAAGAAAGTGGAAGATTCCATTTAATCATTCCTTTTCCTATTTGATGGTTTGAGGAGGGGAATGAAATCACCTCATCTGTCTCTTCTTCTTCCTGAGATTCCTAAATGGTGAGCTTCTTCGTGGCCTTAAATTCCACCTCCTTGGATTTCCCCTATTCCATAGCATCATTATCATCATTACTCATTTCATATGAAACAAGTATACTGTGCAGGATATCCAACGTCAGCTCTTTTGGGTGTTTATCTTCTTAGAATGAGACTTTTGGATTAAACCGAGGTGGAAGTTTCCTCATGATACGCTTTAAAATATATATATCTTCGATGAATTATCCAAGACCCTGCATGTGTTCCACAATAGCATTTACCTTGTCGAAAAATACATCAACAGATTCATTTGGGCTCATTCTCAGATCTTCATATTTGTTCCAAAGAACTTGCACCTTTGCCTCTCTAACTTTTGTATCCCCTTCATATATGTTCAAAGGCTTCTCCCACATATCATGTGACGTTTTTAATGACAGCACCTTCATATAGATATCATTTGAAAGGGCTCTACCTCAGCATTAATACCCTTTGTGTTAGCATCTTGCTCGCTTCTTTTGGCTTCTCATAATGCTTCACTATTGATGTCAGCTGAGATACCATGCGTAACTGTTGAAAATAAATCCATTCCCAAAGATCAGAAATAGTGTTGCATTTTATTCTTCCATATATGAAAATTACTTCCATCAAAGATCAGAATCCATCTATGATTAGTGACTTCCATTGAGAGAAGAACAAAAATCAACCTTTCCATATGATACCAGTTTGTTAGGTCCAAAAGGCATAATACCCTGAGGGGGGGCGGGTGAATCAGGGTATGACTAATTTAAAATTAAATCCCATTGTGATCTTTTTTAACTGTTAAGAAAAACATTCTTCTATCTCTTTCCTGTTTCACAATATAAGCAAATTTAAAGCATTCACATGACACAAATATTTTTACTTTTTTCACCATCACTAGGCTACGTCCAAGGATAATACACTGGCAATGTGCCGATGTACCAAATTCACTATAATCACACTGCTGTATACAAGGTTCGGGATAAATCACTTCTATTTCCAGGATCACTACCTTTACAAGGATTAGGGTTAGCTCACTACTTTCCCATGGCTCACTCCATGTTTCTCTCTCTCTGGCTCACTACCATTGGAGAGGATCACCATCTTCCTCTTCCTTTGCGCACTACTCTGAAAAAGATCCAATCACAATTTATAGATATGTAGGTCTCTTCATTATCACTAATGAATACATCCTCTATTGTATTTGGATGCTTTTATGATGTTCAACTTGCACTTGTAGATGAATCTCACTTTGCACCAAAGGTATCGGGAAATCTTCCAACTTTCAAGCAACCCTAAATCTCTGCGGTGAATCAACCTTACTTGGCACCCTTCTCTAAGCTGGCGCGCAAGTCTCAGCGCACATGTCAAAACTTGTGTGCGAGTCCACCTCAACCACTTGTACGACACAAGCTTCTGCTACTCCAAACTTGCGCGACACACAACCCTTTACACACAATCCAATATTGGTGTGCAACCAACAAATTTCACACTTCTTCAAAATTTGGCGTGCAAGTATTACCAAACCAATTGCATGAAACTTCCTTATTCAACTCAGAACCTCTGAGACTCTCTTCCTTCCTCACCCAGACCTCTTTGGGCGTGCAAGAATCACCTGGCACGCAACCTCACCTTGCGTGACCAAATACCACTTGGACGACCACCACACCTGCGCGACGGGTGATATGATTTTTCTAAGTGTTGAACTCACCACGGAATGAAGAAGGGTCGACCTATATTTATAGGCATTTTGAACACCATGCACGACGGCGCGGAAGTCTCCCTTTAGCGCGCAAGTCTCGGCGCGCAAGTCTCCTGCCACACAAATCACTTGCACGACCAACACCAAAACTTGCGCGACCTTTATCCATTTTCCATATTTTTATTCTTTGATCTTGAAAAACATATGGTGTGCATGTTTACTCTCATTCAAGTACAAATTAATCATGTCTCTTTTCCAAAAACCAATTTTCTTCATTTGTCGATTTTCAGGCCCAAAAATTTGGCAAGCACTGGAGAACGGCGCCACCTTGTATCTGTTCTTTTTGTACCTCCTCCAGATCATCCATTCCTTTTTCAACGCTCTTAAATAAAACATGGATCATTAACCACAACCCTTTAACTCGACTTGCCACCATGAAATAACCTTTATCCACAAATTTGTAGGTCATGGTTTTCTTTTTCAACAATCATAACATAGATTTCAACTTTTTCAACAAACACAATCACCTCAAAAATGCTTCAATGAGACCTTGAGGGATTTTTCCCAACACACTTACTATAGATCCCTCTCCATACATTTTTATTTGTCTTATGTAGTCAGATAAATTCATTCTTGGGGTAACACATAAATTCATTTTTCTTAATGTCACTTCTACAGCTCCTTAAATTAAGGAGGTTCTTCTTTGGCCGACACCTTCAACCTCATATGGTTTGTCTGCATTAATGGAGATCCAACTGGATCGGTTCAGGACTAGTGTAGATGATGGCTATCAAAAAATTGAATTTCTTGTAGAATACAATGAGTTGGAATTTTCTCTCCACCAATGGGCCCTAGGGGCCCACTTTGACCAGGATCATCCTCCATTGTGCCTTTTCCTAGACCTCATTATGTCATGGGGTTTATAATCTCTGGCTTGGGTCTCATCTCTAAACCAAAAATCCTTTTACATTGTTCTCCCCTCCAGGGAAGATTTTTTTTGAAATCCTACTATTTCCAATTTAGTATCTATGGTAGTTGACATTTTAACCTCTTTAGATAGTCCCTAGAGGTTCATTTAATCCATTACTCTTTGAATACAATTGTAAGGTTTGATTTACAAGGGTTTCCTCTTCTCTATAATAACTCCTCCTTCCTCAGATCCATCAGATATACTCTGGGAGACTTTTTATGTGAGGATGTTAGATCCTTGTGGATGTGGGATGCCTATATTTATAGGTTCAACATTGATATTGAATTCTCTATTCCCTTCTCAGACCACATGATTCTTAGAGAATGTTCTTTGTTTTCTGGGTGGTAGAATATTTTACCATCAGCATCATTGAGGGTTTTCTCATTGTGAAATATGCATGGTCGCTCCTCTTCTCTATGAAGGAAGGAAAAGTATAGATCATGTGTTTCTCTCCATGTTAAATATTCTTCATGATCCTTCCTTCGGTATCCTAAGAATGGAGGCTCTCCAAAATCATGTGATGCAATTTCTCCCCTTCCCATCTCGTTCTTTCCATATTCTTTCATTGATCTCTTCCCCTCTTTCCTAGGCCCATGTCCATTTCTAGTGCCTTCTAGGATGGGAGTTATTTCTCCTCCTTTCGATCTTCCACATCTCCTACCTCCTACATCCACTAATTCCAGCACATCCTTGGTTGTTTCTAGTCCTCCCAAGTATTTTTCAGTGATATCATTTAGCTACATGGCTTACATAAAGGTTAAGGCAATGGTACTCGAAGAGAGTATGTGCTCCCCTCCAGTGTTCCACCAGGGGTCCTAGTTGGCCTCCCCAATATTCACCTCTATTATATATTCTCCTAAGGAAAGTCATACTAATCTTTAGTTGGTATCAGCTTTATCAGATCTATTATTATCTACTATCTCCACTCCTACTAGAAGAGTTGGAACCAGATCTTAATCGAAATATTCAGCTGAAAATCCTTTTAAGTCCAGTGATCCTTCCTTCATGGGTCGCACACAAAAACTCTTCTTTTATTAATTCCAACCTTTCTCATCTATAATTATTATAATCATAGTGCACAATAAAAAATGGATTATTTATCCCATGAAATTTGAAATACTTTGGCTTCTATTCTTGCAATAATGGAACCAAATAACCATATTTCCAAGATTATGGGGTTTTCGCATAGAATTAAGGTTCATAATATTTTTCATGTCGAGCCTCTAAACATTTTCATACGGATTTTGGGAATTCCTTCATCTATTGGGATCTATGCTAAGTCTTGGATCAGCATTTCACCACTAGGGTGAATGCTGGTTCACACTGTTTTATTTTTTCTAATTCATGATTATGAAAATTTAGATTTTCATGAAATATTGGCCCTTTAGAAAAATATTATATCTTTTGATCCAGGGGGTTTACAATGGATGGTGGGAAGGGATTTTAATTTTATTCTGAATCCTTCTAAAAATAAGGAAGGTGTTAAATTATAGTAGAAGGAATGTGAGGATTTCCTTATTTTCATCTATAGCATAGGTCTCGTTGATCCGAGTTACACGGGGATCTTCTTTACACGGTGTAGAAATCATAGAGGAAGAGGCCTCATATTGTGTGGACTCAATTAATGTATAGACAATTTACAAGCCATCTCATCCTTTACTGACACGAATGACTCGTATCTTGTTCGAGCCTTATCTGACCATTCTTTCGTGCTTGTGAAGATTTATCCTAGAACGAATAGTAGAAATTGAATTCAACTCTTTCTTAGGTGGGCATCCTTCTCTAGTTTTTCATAAGTAGTGGAAGATTTGTGGCATCAGCCTATATAGAGATGATTATGGATTAAGCTTCACAACTGGATGAGATGCCTCAAAATCAAACTACACTATTGGACTAAGATTGACCCCCCCCCAATTAATGACTTGGATCAGACCAAAACTAAGATCGAGACTCTAGAGTCTCAGTTGGAGAATGGATGTGATGAATTACTATACAACGAAATGTTCCCTAAGAATGGTCTCCAAGCTAAGTGAATTCTCGATGATGAATGAGAAGAACAATAGGATTTTAATGTTAAATACCTTCATGATGGTGATAAAAATACATATTTATTTCATGCGTGTATCGAAGAAAAACTCCATTTTGTGATGAAAAATATTCATCAGGAAGATGGATTTTCTGTAATAATAAGGTTTAGTTTGGGAGTATGGCTAACGGTTTTTTTTAATGCTTCTTAAGGGGGATATATCTAACATTAAATGTGGATATCCTTTATTCCATGATGAGATATTTTATTACATCCTGATTATGGTTTCATCCAATGAAAATATTTTTTAGAGGCAATCCCGAATGATAAGGAGATTCATGAAGCTATTATTTCACTAAATCCTGAATGTTATCCTTGTCCTGATGGTTTCATATATTATTTTTCAATTATTTTGTTATAAATTCTTAAGTCCAGCCCTCTTGATGTGGTGTAGAATTAATTTAATGGAGATCTATTCCTTGTTTGGCGAGTGCAAAAACTTTGGTCCCGATTCCTAAAATTACCAAACCATATTATTTTAAAATGTATATGAAAATCTATGTTTATAACGTCACGTATTATATTTATAGCTACTTTCATCAACAAATTATAAGATAATCACTTACCCAGATGGATATCTAATGGGAACTATGGTATTGTTAAGGGGAGGACCATTTGGGGTGTTGTTTCCTTGGCTCAGCAGATGATCAGTGATCTTGATCTAATGGTCACCGTCTCTAATATTACTATCAAGATGGACATGGATATGGAATATGATTTTCTCTAATGGTATTTTATTCTCAAGGCCCTTACCCACATGGGGTTATCTATTGAGAGTATTGAAAATCTTTTTAGATGCTTCACCTCACTACAATTATCTGTCACTTTCATAGAAAAAATATGCGGTTATTTCAAGTCTCTAAGGGGGCATAGAAAAAGGGACTTATTATTGATAATCCTCCTTGTTATTATTATGGATTATTTCAGTAGATATACTAATAAGGGATTCCTTGGATGTTAATTAATTCCTTTTCAGTTCAGATTTTATTCCTATGGCATTTATACTTTTATGTTGGTAGATGATACTGTTATTTTTATTAATAGTAGCAAACAATCGATTCAGGGAATCAACAAGGTTCTTGAAACCTATTGTCGGTGGATTGTCCAACTTGTGAATAAACAAAATTTTATTGTTTTCATATCCAGGAGGTGTTCATTTGTAAGGGAGAAATCAATAGTGTCCATTTTGGGCGTAATTCAGAGATCTTTTCCAATGAAGTATTTGGGTGCTCCCATATTGAAAAGAAGACTACACATTCATAATTGTAATAAGGTGGTCAGAAGTATAAATCGTCTTATTAATAATTGGAAAATTAATTTTATCTCTTTTTAAGGATGGATAATGTTTCTGAAAAATGATCATTCTTCCATTCCCATGCATGTGTTGTCAGTTCATAAAGTTCCCTTCCCTAGTGTAACAAACATTGACATAATTTTTTATTATTTCATCTAGTACTTCTATTCAGAGGGCCTACATCACTGGTCCTTATGGGAGTGGATTTAAAAACTTTTGAATGAATTTTGTATTAACATCAGGAGACTGAGGGATACTTTGTGGTCCCTACATGGGAAACATGCATGGGAGTTTATTGAGAGACATTAATTTCGGGGTTGATTAACCAGATCTATGTATGGAGGTTAGAAGGGTCTAGAGAATGGGTTGTTGATGGATTTATGGAACTCGGTTCAGTCTCATCTCCCACTACTGGAAAACTATGAGCATTAGATCATAGGATGAGGGGGATATTTTCTTCATTCACTAGAACTGGTCAAATAATTTTATTGGTTTCCCATGAATTCATAATCTTGATATTACCTAAAGAATGCCATCATGTATCTGAATGACATTTTGAGTGTATTAAATAGAGACCAGTAGGATGTTTTGGGTACTATTTTTATGAATAGAGACCATATGAATTCATCTTCAAGGGGTCCTCATTAGGTGTCTTTAATATCAAGTAATATATTCATTTGATTTAGGCTATAGGTGATCTTGACATGTGGGTTGAGATGCTTTGGGTGAAAGCTATCCTGACCAGATTAAGTTTTCTTGTATGGCACATTTTGAATAGATCTATTCCCACCGATGATAATATTAAACACATCAACATTTTGGTGGTATCCAAATGCATGTGTTATATCGATCATAAATAATAACTAGTGAAGCATTTATTCTTTGATAGTCTATGGGGTAGAAGTGAATGGATGGAGTTCAGAGGTTTCTTGAGGTACACTTCTCTGGATTCTTTAGAAAACAATTTTTAGGAGTGATGGTTTCATGGGGAGGGAAATAACACTGCATAGAATAAAGCTAGAGCTCATATTCATGCTACAGGATGTTAGATTATTTAGAAATCATGGAATAGGGCACGAAATGAGGGGATCATCAGCTATAACATGGGATTGGTGTTCAAGATCGTGATTTTAATTATTGACATAGTCCATCGTTTGGATAATGGATTTGATTCTACATCACTTTTCCTTTTTCAATCTACTAGGATTTATCCAACCTCACAATATCCATATTCCTCAAGATGATGGATTAGGTTCCATCCTCACCAAGAAGTATTAATCTTATTACCGGTAGATTGTGTTGCATGGGAGTTATATGGGGGTGGTGGGCTTGTGCGTGATTCTTGTGGGTATGCTAATATGTATTTCTTGACAACTTTTGGATGCGAGGACTCCCTCTAGACTGAATCATACACTATTCTCACATGGTTGAAGATGTGTTCATCCAGATGAATGATGATAACTATAGTGGAAATTGACTCTCCTTCTATGTAAAACTCACTTCTTGGAATTTTTTCAACTTCATGGGCCATCTCTTATACTCCATGGTAGTGAAAATATATCATTAGCAACAACAATAAAATTATTCACATGTACCATGACGTGAACAAAGAAACTGACATTCTCGCATCACAAACTTCTCAGGATGGCTCTAACACTTTTTTTCAGCATAAGATCCTTTCCTCTTGATGGTTTGATCATTTTAGTGGTGATTCCAAAGGGATTCATCATTTTAGTCCTCCCTAATTATGTTACACTCTAGGGGATTATCACCCTTTCATTATAAAATAATATTATTTTGGATGTTTAATCAAAAGAATGGGATTTGATAACATTGAAACATGGCGTCAAAATTTAATTGAGTTATTAATAAGAATATCACCATGGTTCTTCACTGAGGTGTAATAAAAGGTACCAAGGTTATTCACAAAGGTGTCGTAAAAAATATCATCTATAGATATCAAGTTATTTATACAATGAATTGGAGATCTCATAGGGAGAACCCTTCATATGTTTTAATTAATTTGAGACAAAACTATAATCATATAAAATTTCATAAATAACCCATGAGAGAATAAAAAAATTATTTTTATATCAAAACCATAATTTTTTAGAAAGTGCTTAAAAATAAGATCATTTTTCCATTATAAACCCACATAAAAATATGGTGGGTTTCCTGAATTTCAATTCAAGAAATAAATATATATGTTTTATATATATGTGAATAAACGTGGAGAATAAAGAGTTTTGGGTATTCACAAAAGGAAACAAAAACATTTCTTTTGAAAAAGAGTGAAATTTTCAGAATTAAAATCGGCAACATAACAGGTATAAAATGTGGTTTTACAAATCATTAAAAAGAGAGAATATAAGGGTCTATAACTAACTAAATAATATTAATACAGTAAAGGGATAGAATAAAATGTATTGAAGAACATAGTATGGAAATTTGAAACACATACCAAAAAAGGGGAACATGAAAGGAAAAGAGAAGTTGACATTCCACAAACCATGAAGAGTCACTTCTAAACTCGATGATCAGGACCATGGGGGATTTAGGACTCCTTGGGAGGACTCATTTGTATATAATAATATCATATATTGATGGATTAGTAATTTTTAATTAAAAGAAATGATGAAATGGGTGAATATTTATAGAAAATTTGAGGGTGGTTATTTATTAACATCCTTTGACACCTCAGTAGTTTTATTTGAAATACCATGGGCTTACCCATGGTATTTACCATGGTATTTTACACTAGGAAAACAAATTATAATAATATATTACAAAAGATTCGATCATGATTTTATAATTTTTATTACATTATTATGATTTAATTAAACATACAAAAAAACTAGAACTGTATTTTTACTATTCATGAAAAAATGATGTATTTTATAAAATTATCACGATTTAACCCAAACATAATATCAACATTATTATTTCACAAATGAATCTTATTTATTAATAATAATTCTCTAAAAATGATAAATTTATCCTTTAATTATAAAGTAAATATTTATTGAAAATAATAGTGGACATAAAATTCATAGTAAATTGCATAATAAAACATTCGACACCTGAAAAAAATTATTTATCATTTAATATTAAAAAGGAGACCTTTTATAAAACTATTTAAATATAATAAACATCTTTAATACAAATTTATTTAAATATAATAATTTATATCCTTTTAAAAAGTATAATTTCTACATGAAAAAATCAATTTATCAAATTCCATCAAAATTTTTAAGGAATACTATTCTT
This sequence comes from Viscum album, assembly GCA_963277665.1. NCBI lineage: Eukaryota > Viridiplantae > Streptophyta > Magnoliopsida > Santalales > Viscaceae > Viscum > Viscum album. The sequence goes on along the minus strand of OY728146.1, from coordinate 1,623,804,636 downwards.
AAAATGGAAATGATGAAATAAAAAATTTATTTATATGAAGGGACTATAAATTAAGTAACAAATTCCTTGACACATAAACCCTTATAAAACTTGAATATGACCTGTGGTTAAGGTGTTCGATGGTGATATATTTTTGGGACATCTCAGATAACATCACCTGAGTGGTAATATCCACTAACATAAACTTCTCCCATATGCGATTTCATTTAATCATAACATGTTGAATCTCTACTTTGTCTTTCTCAAGAGTAAAGACCAATGATTCTACCACACATCTATGTGATGATAAATGTGCTTTATAGGACATGACTGTATTAGTGGAGGCCATCGACTCTTGTTTTTTTATTAATTAGCAACTATCATTTCTATTTAAAATACTAATTATATGATCAAAATTATTCTTAAGAGTATTGTTTCCAGTGGTAATATAGACTAACAGCCATATTGACCAATGGTCTTAATTGACCAATGGTCATATAAATGTCAAAACCCAATAGCGACATTTCAAATTTACTAACTTCATTATAAAAGGTATATAGTTTTGTTGTGTACAAAATAATATTACATAGATTTTTAGGAAACAAGTATCATTAAAAAGTTCATGTTATTACAATAATATCACATAAACCTTGTTAACATCAAATCCACTAGAAAATGATAATGTTTTTCATGCATACTTGTGGACTACCACTTCCATGAATGAAGTGATGTGATATATTTTTGATTTTATTATAACATGGATGGTAATAATAAACTATTTAATGAATATATATTATATCAATGAAATATAAATTATTATGTAAATTTGATATATTGTTTACCTTTCTTTCATTCCATTCATCAAAAAAATGGAAAGAGTGTTCAAGTATATGTATGACCCACCACCTCCATAAATGATGTAAATAATTTTCTGTCTATAAAATTAATAGATTACTATAAATACCGATATAATGAATATATATTATATATATTATATTTATAATATTATATAGATGTTGTAAAAATGATCAAAGAAAGAGGAAAAAATAACCAATTCAAAACATACATGAAAAAAGAAGTAGTTATTACCCAAAATATTATTTTAACAAAGAATTGATAATAAAAAAGTGAAAATTGTTATAAATAAATAAAATATGTTATGATAAATATTAGTATTTGTTCTGGAATATATGTATAATGATACATTATTTATTATATAGTATTTAAAACATGTGTGAAAAAATTCTAAATTTTAGGAAGGGTAATTTTGTCTCAAATTACCTTCTCCCGATATATGTTAGGTTATGCACATTTCTTCTTTTATGAGGTTTATATACTAACCCTTTGACATGTTATATAATTTATTTATTTATTTTAATGAATACATAATGTTTCACATAAACTTATTCATTAATGTTTCTTGTTATTCAAATGTTACCAAAGTAGAAAATGCTTCAAGTTACAATATAATTCTTTATTAGGACTTTTTATTATTATGTTCTTGATGTTATAATCAAACTCTAAATTAATTTATGAATTTTATTATCCTTAGGTTATTTATATAGATTATTTATTTAGTTTCAATTTTCCTTAATTAATAACTTAATAGACCAAAATTACTTTTTTTATAAAAAATTAACATTATTACACTTTTTTATCAGAAATCCATTTTCTCTCATATTTATGTTTTCAAAAAATTATTTTAGAAAATTTCATTAATATTATTATATTATTGTTTAAATATATTTTAACACATGTTTTGCATTTCAAAAAATAATTTAAATGGAATCCACTTGTCAATTTCTTAGTGAGCTTCTTTTGGATTTTACCGAAAATGTGAAATGAATATTTATTTTAACATGTACAAACATAATTTTATTTATTATTATAATAACCACTAAATGGTTTGAAACATACATTACATGTTACCTAGTTTATGTTTAGGGAAATTGTTTTCTATAATTTTCCTAAATTTTTAGATTGTAAATAAGTGATTTCAAAATGGAAAGGGCATTTTCTTCAAGAATGATTTAATGTTTTTTTATGGAATTTATACTCATTAATTAAATCAACCTTTTGTGTTTTTAGGTTGTAATAGGGATATGATTCAATGATACCATCCTTATTATTTATCTAGGTGTTATATTTTTATGAAAATGATTCAATGATTATTTTAAAAATAATTTCTTTCCCATGAGTTATACAATGATAGAATGTATATGAAACCAATTACCTATTCACGGGTTATGATATGATGAATGTTTAATGATGTTACTAAATAAAAATATATTTATTATGTGATGGGTGGGACCAATAAATCTATTAAATGAATTGGTTTTTGATTAATGGTTTATGAGCCCAAAGGGTATGTAGGAGGTTATCCGAAACCCAAAAATAGATGATATATGGGTGGTTTTACAAAACCTCAAAACATTTGGTACATGGGAGCTTATATGTTGGAATAAAAGAAGAAGGTATGTGGGTGTTTATCCCAAGACTAAACCAAAAGGGTATATAGGATGTTATCTCTAGCCCAAATGATGGTACAGAGAATATAATCCCAAGTATGAAGTAGTTAAATGAGTATTTATCCCAATCCCAACTTGTTATGAATGTCATGGTGGGTATCCTTGAAATAAGAGTTTATATGATCATGTGTATACCAAAAATCTATTCCTTATGCTAATTTTGTTCTCTAATGACTCAATTCTATGATTTTGTTTTGATTATTGTCTTATGAACTGATAATATTTATGCTATGATTAAAGTTTATGATCAATGATAAACTATGTATGGTTTTGAAAATATTAATATCAAATTATCATACCCATATTATCTTGTTATATTGATATCTCCCTAGTTTACCCTTACTGATTATGTGAGGTCACCTTTTTTAATGATTTCTTTCCCTAGGTTTTGAATAAATATATCAATTTCAGTATTTATAAATAGAGTACTTTGTGGGAAGATATTTATGGGATATGTTGTATATTATTCAAGAAATTAAAATATTTTGTTTCCAATATCCAATGATAGTAAACCAATTTAATCCTTTGATATGTATTTCTGATTTTTTTGAATATTCATATAAAAAGATGTCATATATATGTACACAAATTCTAGATCTCTATATATGGTATCAATGGAATGGTTTAGAAAATATTTTCAATGTATAATGAGAAATCATTATATAGATCCAAAAGGATAGTTATAAGGATAACTATAATTATAGAGAAATGTCATGGAATTTTGGTGAAGGATAGAGTATCTGGTTTCTATGAAATTCCTTCCCTGTCTAGATAATACAAATGGATATAGATCATGAATAGTTTTACATAAGGGTAATAACTCCAAAACCGGTGCATGGGGATTTTAAATGATCCCCACCCAGTGCATAATATTGTGTCTTATTACAAACCTAGTTTTTCAGTCTAGGATTATATGTTTTGGAATCAAGAAACTCTTTATGAACCATCCTGAAGGATTTGAATGATGACTCTGAATAAACTAGGTGAAGACTGATGTTCCAAAGAATGAAAATAAGGTTTTATTATTTATAAATCCTCGAGGTTATTTTTAATTATTAATTGGTTTGAAAATAGGATTATTTTTCCTTAAAATATAATTTTTGGTTTTAGTCAATGGATAGAACTAAAGAAACCACTATAATGATAAATGTTATAGAAAATGAAATGCTTTTACTCTTGAGAAATCAAATTAAATTGTATATAGAATAAAAAATTATATTTTTATTCTCACACAAATATATCTATATATGAAAAATTCTTAACATAGAAATGAGAAATTTGAATGAACAACATTATTTGGAGTCATTCAAGATGAAACCCCGCCTTCTTTTAACTATTATGCAGATCCACTAATTTATGAGAAATGGATTATTACCATTGAAAATTTATTTTCCATTATCTAGTGTTTGGAGTATGAGAAATTTATTTGGGTCGTCTATCATTTGGAATGAAAAGTGGACTAGTGGTGGACTGTTATAAAGAATATAAGGGAAAAAGATTAAATAAACTTCATAGAGTGGGATGATTTTTGGATATTTTTATTCTATAATTACATACCTATTATTCCTTGTACGATAATAAAAATTGAATTACTTGATCTAATGTAAAAGTTGATGAGCTCATTGGTGCCTATGAGGTGAATTTTTGACGACTTTAGATGAATGATTATATTATTACCATCCAAAATTAATATAAGTGGGATTTATTATTAAATATCTAAAAAACAAGTCTCTAAATGAATTTAGAAATAAGGGACTTTAGAAAATATTAATACATTATTTTATGTTATATCATGGTGGAAATGGATATTGGGTTTACCCATCAATGAATTTTTTTTATATGAAAATATAACTCACCTAGATTTTGAGAAGTACCATTTTTTAAAATAATTTAATCATTATAATATTATCCTTTCCCCAAATCTATGGGTATATCTTAATTTTTAGAGAACATTGATTTTTTATTCCACTACACACAACATCGAGATTAGATTTCATTACACCAAACACTGAATTTTAATGAAAGATGCCATATTATATTATTAATTAATATGACAGTTGTCAATAAGATGTTGGAATAATTATTATGTATAAGATTATATAAACTAAAAGAATATAATTATTACATGTATATAAAATTAATTCATTTGTGTCCAAATAATTATAAATGAAAATAAAAACCATTTTTGAAATAGAATGAAATCTCTCTCTGAAAAACATTGTTTATAAGAACAGATTTGCTTTATATAATTTAATTAAGAAAATCACACTAGTGAATGATTATAATTAAATTTATATAGTATATATATTTTAAATAAACTATTTTACATTCAAATTATGTATTTACTAGTAACTAAATATGAATAAATATAATTTTATTTATAAAACACATATTTTTGTCTAAAAATATGTATTTTTACCTTTTTATGGTGCATGTGTTTTAAATAATTTTTTTTATAATTTTTTAAAATTAATTTCATAATCTAAAAATTGTTTTTGAAATTAAAATTTCCAAATAATAAAAGGAAGAATTTTTGGATTTTTTTGATGAAAGTTTCATTTTTGATGAATAGTGATTAATACTGAATTTTAAATAAATGTTGTTTTTCAAATAAATTAATTAAAAAATTAAATTATATTTTATTTTTATTTTAAATTAAAATGAGATAAATTATACATCTATTGATACATTTTTTTCCTTTTAATCAATTTAATATTTAAATCAGAGATAAAAACTTTGTAAAATGTTGAGTATTTTCACTTTTAAAACTTCTTTTCTCATCACATCTACGAGATTAATTTTAAATTAGTTTTTACCTAAATGTGTGATGAATTTGATAAAATAGATTCAATATTTTGGATCAGAATAATTTATACTATATAATATGGTGAGAATAATGTTTTACTTTAATTATTAGTTAATTTACTTGGAATTAATTACCATGATTATGGTTAAAACAATGTTTTTAGCATTAGAAGTATTTTTTAAAATTAATTTTACACAAAAAATTTAATTTTTATTAAAATTAATTAAATATTTATAATAATAATGTCTAAATTGTATAACAATTATCATTTTAATTATATTTTTTTTGGGTAAATTACCAAGTTAATTATAAATATACATAGTACTGTTGTCAAAACTAAAGGGTTAAAATTGAGTAGACTTAATTACTAAGAAATAATAAGATACAAATGGATTTATATTTATGTTTTGGATGGTTTTATAAACATAATAAAACTTACCCTCTATTTTTACCCTATTTAAATGGCACATTAGGTAAGGGAGAGAACCCAATAGTTAATACTTTTGGTTATTTTCCAGAATGACACTCCTCCTCAATTAAAAAATGACACTCACTTTCCTCCCTTATTCACACATGAAAACCATTTTATTTTATATAATCCCGAAAAATAACTCCAAAACTCCAACCCTCATCCTATATTATTTATTTTTGTTATAAAATACAACTTTGTATGGATTTAGTAAAAACCTAAAGAGGAGACCCAAATATGATGTAATGTTCTTCAACGGGTGTCTTTATTTTATTTCATTATTCACCTCATTAAATTATTTTTATATCATGATTATATAATAAAATAATTATATTATATATATATATATATATATTTTATTTTAATTTTATGTTCTACAACTCAAAACACTTTAATCAAAATGGTTACGAAATCGTTGTTCATGTGTACAGTGGACCATCGCCTCGCAAAACGATGTTATTTGTTTTTTCAATACCACCATCATAGATGGAAAAAATTATGGATTTATATATTATATATTATATTTATGATATTTATGATTTTATTTTTATTATTTATTAATTATATCACACATGCTATTATAATTTCTAGTTTTTTGGAATACAGTAACATCGTTCATGTGTATGAAGGACTACCGCCTCACGAAACGATGTCATTCATCCACACATTAAATGTAATGTATAAGGGATGGTTTTAGTTAAAATATGTGATATTTATAAAGAATAAAAATTATAATTTAATGATGATATATATCATTTACTTTTCCTTCATTCTATATTCCAAGAAAATGGAAAGGGAGTTCACGTGTACTTACATCCTACCATCTCTATGGATGGTGTGTTTCATTCCCTATCACTAATTTTTATGGATTAATCAAAATAATTATATAATGAATATATATTATTTTTATATCATGGTTAAAATATAATATATGTTGAAACCATGATCAACATAATGGTGAAAAAATAACAATTCAAAACACATACAACCAAAAATGTGGTTATTATCTAAAATGTAACTTTAACAGGGAATTGTTAAAAAATAGGTAATAAATGGGTAATAAGAAAATAATAAATGGTATGATATATATATATATATAAATTATTATTTAATAAATTGATGATAAAATTATATTTATTATAAAGTAATTTTGACTGAGTATGACGGAAGTCATGACATAAGTTAATGGATTTCTATATCACTTTTCACTTTAGTGAGACATAACTCATATACACTACCAAAATCATTTATTTGGTGTATATACTTACCTTTAAGGTATTTTATGATGATTTTACTTAAATTTATTGATATTTAAATATCCATTTTATGGTATCTCTTTCCCGGTGTTTTCAATTTTATTGTTTCCAAAGCGGTAAGGGATTTTTTTCTCAATTTCCATCTTTGAGACGTATGTTATGTTATATAGTTGTCTTCATTCATTATATTTATATAATTATCCTTTGAAATGTCATATCATGAATAAAATTATTTCTATGAAAATATATATTTCATTTAGTTTTATTCTTTCATTGTTATTATGATTCGCAGATACCAATGTGGTAAGAGTCTTATGTTTCAATATCATCATTTATTGATATTGTTTAGGATTATGATTCAAATGATGAGAAAATATCACAAATCATTCAAGAAACTAATGAAATTTATTATTCTATGTTTATTCAAGGCATTTAAAAGTAATTTTACCATTTCCCATTCTTTTTTACTTAAAATGTTCGATAAATTATTTTTAAGAAAATATGACATCATTTCTGTCTTCAGTTGGAAATATGTTTTCTTCCAAAACAATTTATTTAAAAAAAATTTATTTAAAATTTCATTAAATTCAAAAATAATATTTTATTAAATAAATTTTTTAAATTATATTTAAATTCATCATTTATATGTTTTTAGTTTTATTTTCAAAGAAAATGATTTTGAAATAGATTTATGTTTTAAAATGTGTTTAAATGATTTTCAAATATTCCTTCATATGTTTCAAATATTATTTTAAATGGAAAAAATTTCAAAAATTTGTGTTGTTTAAAAATTAGTTTGAATTATTTTAAAATATTCCTTTATAAGTATTCATTCTTACATTTAAATAAATCTGTTTTAAAAATGATTTTCATTTTAAAAAGATATTTTTCAAAGAGGAAAGGATATATTCCTAAAAAAATGTTTCAAATGATATTTCAAAATTATCTTCCACCTAAGATCATATTTATTGGATTTAACAATGAATTACTGAGGATATTATTTTATTATAGTATTCATATTATTTCATTGAATGTTTTATGTTATGATGACAAGATTATTATGAAACTAGTATCTCTTTGATGGGTTAAACCTTGTAAAAATTATTATGATAACCAATTATTTTCATAGGTTATTATATGATTATGAAATATTTTTATTTTCCATAAGTTATTATATGATTAAATGTTTTTGATAATCATTTCATTTCATTGTTATGATTTGGTGAATTTTTATGACCTTGTGGAACAAATAAATACATTTTTCATTATGTGATAGCTGGGACCTATATCTACCTCCAATTAATAGGGTAATGATTTATGTCTCATGAAATAGACATGACAAGAATTAGGGTGAACTTAGTTTAGTAAGGGAATTTTTCCTCTATTATGGTCTAGGGAGTGAACCTTGAATACAATGATTGTTTTAGGAGGGAAAATATTCCAGCATAAGGAATGGGATTCCACTGTTGATGGTGGTGTGTACTATCCAAGAGGGGTATCCACCTATTCATGAACCAAATTATATGTTAAAAATGTTTTGAGTGAACCTGATTACATGTTCACAATGATATTCAAGAACTAATTGCATGTTATCAATGTTTTTTTGAACTTTATTACATGTTCCTAATCTTATGAGTGATCCTAAAAACATGTTCACAATTTTATGTGTGAAACTTATTATATTTTTATAATTTTATGCATGAACATGAACAAATTTTCACAATGTTTTCATAAACATGGTTTCTTGTCCTTATGTTTATGCGAGGACCTGATTTCTTGTTCCCAACTAAATGAATGAACCTATTTCTATTTATACATGTTGGAGATAGTACAACTTGATGTATATTAAATAAATATATGTGTTATTCCAATGTTATGATATCAAGGTCCATATTCTTTCATTCCATTATGATTCATGTCTTATAAAATTCCAATATTTATTCCATGACTCATGTTTATAATCTATGATAGGATATTTATGAACTTAATAAGATGTTATCATTATCATGTACCCTTATACAAATATTATGATTTTATATGATCGTATATGTTGGACTCCTCATGTATTAGTCGTGTTTTATTGATCATAAAACCTATTACTGTTAATTAATCTCAATAATAACTAAACATCGTGTTTTAATGATAACAAATCTTATTGATGTTAATTACTCTCTTTATTATTTACAAGTCTTATGAATGATCACAAATCTCACTTATATTATCAAGCCTTTATATTTATAATTCAAGTTCTCTTACTCTCTACTGGTTAAACATAACTCATATTCTGCATATTACTGTCTAAGTCTAAATACAGATATTCATCTAAGTATAGAGACACCGTGATGTTTCACAGAGTAAGACAGACTGTGTACAAGACAAAGTCACAGTCACCCAGACACCGTGAAGGACAAACCGTGACCCATACACCATGAGATACACACCGTGACCTGGAGACACTGTGAAGCACATACCGTGAAGCACATACCGTGAAGACCATACCGTGAAGAAGAAACCGTTTACATAATCACTGTGACACCGTTTCCTAAATTTTTTGTCAATATTAATTAAATAATGCTAACGGTCATATTTTATGTTTTTAATGAAATTAATGTTATTTAAGGATAGTTGTTGGCATGTCAGGAAACCATATCTCATACCTATGAAAAGGGAATCATTCCTACTTCCAGAACTCATGGAATATAAGGAAGATTGAGATGAAATGCATGTGCGAAAGTGTAACGATACAACAAGAATAACTTACATACGCCCGAGAGCACTGTACTGAATAGAAAGAACAATACTGATCAAGAATGAGAATACAAGACTTTAAAAGAAATCTCATGAGTGAAATCCAACACGACAAAAGAACACACAATGAATCAAGAGATCATTTTCACTCCTGTAGAACACAAGCTAGACTACGACACTCTTTTTTTCAACAGAAACACCAGATAAGGACTCAGAAGCAATTCTGTTGAATCCAACGAGTCCAGATCTTCATTGCTAATCACTAGAGCCTTCTAAACTATTATCTGTTCTCTCTAAGTGTTTTGTTTATTTACTTTCGAGTAGTTTGGTGTACTCGGTATATCTTACACATACACACTGTCTCTTGAACTAAACTGGAGGATATCAAAATCCTCACTCCAAATCTCTTAACTTTGGTTTACCCACCTCAACTGTGGAAGAGGTCGTTGTGTGGCCGGGTCTTTGTTTTTTTCCCACGAAGAACTGTGTTAGAGGTCCCTACGTGGCCTGGACAGTTTTTTAAACTGTTTTTAACCCCGATCCAGGGTGTGGATCAAATTTATATAAATTTGAGAGGACTAAGTCTCGGCTTGAGACTGAACCTATAGTTATATCTGCTATGCATCTTTAGTTTAAGTTTAAAGTATACTACATATATCTTTTATATTCCTCTGCTGTTACTTTGAAATACGAAACTATTTTAAACCTACTTTGATAGTTAAATTAGCAAGTTTCTATACTTATTATAATCCAATAAGTTAGTTTCAAAAGCTAATTTAATCTTCAGATTAAGTTAACTGAGACCTAATCAATCTTTGAGAATCTGATTGAACATTTACATTTTGTATAGATTCGCTATAGTTTAACTTGTTTTATAAATTGGGGGATTTTATGTAGACAATATTTTAACAAAAAATTTAATTGGAACTCAATTCACCCCCTCTTGAGTATCCACTCTGACCAGCATTTGGTATCAAAGTTTTTTTTTGTTAAATGATTTTTTAAATACTCTGTTTTTCAACTGTGATTTTAGTTGCATCTTTAAAGATCTTAAATTTATATTAGTTCTAAATTTTATCTCTTTAAATTTATATTCTAAAATATAGTTATGGATAATAGACTAGAGGGGGATGCTACTAACATGCCACCTTTCTTTAATGGTATGAACTATTCCCATTGGAGGCTTAAAATGAAAATTCATTTGGAGAGTATGGGTTTTGATATCTAGACTGCTATAGAATCATAATATAAAATTCTAGAAACCGAAAGAACAACTTGGGATGAACTTACAAGGACTACTTACAATAATAACTGTAAAGCTATGAATGATTTTTATTGTGCATTAGGAGATGAGAAATTTAATATAATATCTACTTGCAACACTGCTTTTGAAATTTGGGATACTTTGGGTGTTTCTCATGAGGGAACAACCAATGTTAAATAAATGAGATTAAATACTTATACTATTAAATATGAAAATTTTAGAATGAATACTGATGAACCTATTTCTGATATGTATCTTAGGTTCAATGATATAGTCAACACAATGAATTCACTCGGAGAGGCTGTTCCTGAAAAAGAACAAATTATGAGGATATTGAGGTGTCTACCAGATCGATGGAGAGGCACATCTGTTTCAATTAGAGAGTCATGTGACATTTCTTCTCTACCTGTCAAAGAACACATTGGTAAGCTTATGATGTATGAGGAAGAACTCAAGGTGAATAAAGAAGAAGATTATGAACCAAAAAGGAAATCAGTGGCTTTCAAGACTACTGCTTCAAAGAACAAGGACATATTAAAAGATCAAATACAAACTGATATTTCAACAAGTGAAAGCTCAAACTCTGATAGTGATACTGAAATGGCTCAGATAGCCAGAAGGTTTAGGAAATTTTATAGGAAGAAGTAATTTTTTAGAAAAACAAATTACAAGGGAAAGTATGACAATAAAGAAAATTGGAATAAGAACTAGAAAAATCCATATAAAAGTGATGAAGTTGTTTTCTACGAGTGAAAAATAAAAGGGAACACTAAATCATAATTCCCAAAGATAAAATTCAAGAATAAATATGATTACAAGGACAGTAAACACAAGAAAGATATAAAGGCTACCTGGAGTGCTTCTGAAGACATCACAAGTGAATCTGAAATGTCTAATTCTGAAAAGAAATGTGCCAACATGTGTTTCATGACAAACACATCTGAGGTAACCTTAGATACACCTGCTTTAAATTCTTATTATTCTGGAGATGATACAGAATTTGATTCAGATTCTGAAAACATGACTAGTGAGGAATTATTTGAATATTGTAATATGATGGAAGAGACATGCAATGAACTTAAGGATAAATATAAATCATTGAAGAAACAACATGCTTTTACTACAACTGTTAAAACTGAAATTACTATTGAAAAAGAGAAGAATGCTCAATTGTTAAAGGAAAATACAGAACTGAAAATGTCAAATGAGAAACTTAGAAAGGACTTAGAGAAGTTCACAAATGGAAAGGATACACTAACTAAAATGCTAGGAAAGAAAGTCGCACAAAAATACACTATTGGAATAGGCTACAAACCTGGACAGAGACAGATTACTAAGAATAGATTTATTCCTAAATCAAGACAGAATACTGCTAGTTCTATTTCTGGATAGTCATATGCTTCAACTAGTTATTCACATAGTTATAAATCAAATAGAGTTTATCAGTCAAAATATTTTGATTCTGTAAATTAAATGAGAACCATAAGACAAATTTGGGTACCGAAATCATTGATTACTAACCTGTCTGGACCCAAGAAGATCTGGGTACCAAAATCATATTCTATCTAAAACTGTTTTGTAGGAAACATGCTTGAAGAGTTCCCACAAGAAGAAATGGTATTTGGACAGTGGATGTTCATGAAATATGTATAGGTATTACTCATGCATCAAGAGTTTAATAAAGGTTGATGGAGGCTCTGTCAACATTGGTGATAATTCTAAAGGAAAGATCTTCGGCCTATGACAAATTGGTAACACTGATTCAGATTTAATTTCCAAAGTTTTTTTTGTTGATGGACTGAAATATAATCTTTTAATTATTTCTCAATTGTGTGATGATGGTTTTAATGTCATGTTCGAAAATGATTCATGTAATATTTTTAATTCTAAGAATGTTTTAGTCTTTTCTGCTTTAAGATATAAAAATGTTTATGTAGTTGATTTATATTACTTAGCTAAGAAATATGTTACCTGTTTAAATTCTTTTCATAAAGAGTCTTGGCTTTGGCATAGAAGATTAGGACACTGCAACATCCATTCACTTAGAAAACTAACTAGGAAGAACTTGGTTAGATACCTACCTAAAATTGAGTTTCCAAATGAAAAAGTGTGTAATCCCTGTCAAAAGGGAAAGCAACACAAAATTTCTTTTATATCAAAGAAAGAAGTATCAACTTCTCAACCTCTCGAGTTGGTTCACATGGATTTGTTTGGACCATATAGAGTTTCTAGCTTAAATGGGAATCACTATGTCTATGTCCTAGTAGATGAATTTTCTAGATATACTTGGGTATACTTCTTAGCTCACAAAAGTGAATATTGTTATTACTTTATTAAATACTCCATGTCTGTAGAAATTCATAGTGGGCTTATGATTAAAACTCTAAGAAGTGATCATGGTCGTGAGTTTGAAAATCAAGAGTTTGAATCTTATTGATCACACAATGGCTATAATCATAAGTTTTCTACTCCTAGGACACCTCAGCAGAATGGTGTAGTATAAAGAAGAAATAGAAACCTTCAAGAAATAGCTAGAACCAGACTTAATGATTATGACATGCCTATTTATTTTTGGGCTGAAGTTGTAAATATAGATTGTTATATCATCAATAGAGTATTGAGTAGACCTGTTCTTAAGAAGACCCCATATGAACATTGGAACAATAGAAAACCTAAATTCAATTACTTTAGAGTCTTTGGTTGCAAAGTCTTTATTCTTAATACAAAAGATAATCATGATAAGTTTGCTTCTAAGAGTGATGAAGGAATCTTTTTAGGATATTCTATAACCAGAAAACCCTATAGAGTTTTCAATAAGAGAACCAAGTGTGTGGAATAATCTGTTCACGTCGAATTTGATGAAACTAATCCACATGAGTATAAAACCTCTCTTGAAAATATTGAAGAAGATTTGAGTGTTCTGGACCTTAATGAAAAATCTACAAAAAACTTCTATAAAGAAAACCAGTTATGGACTTATTCCATAATCTATTTCTAATGAACCCAAACCTAGAGAAGAGCCTGAAATTTCTAGTCCTACCTTTATTATATCGACTAGAATTCTAAAGAATCATCCTTTAGATGTTGTTGTATGAAATCTTGATAGGGGGACATAGACTAGAGCTTCTCTTAGGAATCAGGCCGAACATCAAGCCTTCTTGTCACATCATGAACCTAAAAACATTGATGATTCTATTAATGATGAATTTTGGGTGATTTCCATGCAAGAAGAACTCAATAAGTTTGAAATAAATAAAGTTTTGAATCTTGTTGAAAGACCTAAAGACACTTTCACACTAGGTACTAAATGGGTGTTTTGAAATAAAGTAGATGAATCTAGAAACATAGTTAGAAACAAAGCTAGGCTAGTTGCACAAGGCTATAGTCAAGAGGAAGGAATTGACTATGAGGAATCTTTTGCTCCAGTAGCCAGATTAGATGTTATTAGGATTTTACTTCCTTATGCTGCACATCTAAATTTCAAACTATATCAAATGGATGTCAAGAGAACATTCTTAAATGGATATATTTCTGAGGATGTTTTTGTTGAACAACCACCTGTATTTATAAACCCTCATTTTCGGAATCATATTTTCAAAATATCAAAAGCTTTATATGGTTTGAAACAAGCTCTAAGAGCTTGGTATGACAGATTAAGTACTTTTCTAATTTCTAAAGGTTTTACAAAAGGTATAGCTGACCCCACTCTTTTTATAAAATGAATTTCTAAAGATTTTTTACTTGTAAAAATTTATATAGATGATATTATTTTTGGATCATCAAGAAATTCCTTATGTACTGATTTTTCTAAAATGATGCAAAATGAATTTGAAATGAGTTTAATTGGTGAACTAAAATTCGTTCCTGGATTTAAAATCTTTCAAAATGATGATGGAATTATTTTAACTCAATGTAAATATACTAGAGATCTTTTAAAACGTTTTGGATTGAATAACACAAAAAGTTGTGACACTCCCATGAGTACCACCATTAAGTTGGATCTTGATGAAGACGGTAAATCTGTTGATCAACCCACTTATAGAGGAATGATTGGATATCTACTCTACTTGACTACTAGTCGTCCTGATATTATGTTTAGTGTGTGTATGTGTGCTTGTTTTCATGCAAACCCTAAAGAGTCACATTTAACTGATGTAAAGAGAATTTTCAAATACCTCAAGCACACTCTCAATTTAGGACTGTTCTATCCCAAAGGAAAATCATTTGACTTAGTTAGTTATTCTGATGTAGATTTTTCAAGATGTATGTTAAATAGAAAAATCACCTCTGGAACATCTCACCTTTTAGGCAAGTCACTAGTATCATGGTGTAGTAAGAAACAAAATTCTGTTGCATTATCTACTGCAGAAGTTGAATACATAGCTGCTGGAAGTTGTTGTGCACAAATTGTGTGGATGAAAAACACATTACTAGACTATGGATATCAATTTAGACATGTCCCAATAAATTGTGACAACACAAGTGCTATTAATATTTCTAAGAATCCTGTTTCTCATTCTAGGACAAAACATATTGATGTAAGACATCACTTTTTGAGGGATCATTATCAAAAAGGCGATATCACTTTGGAATTAATTGGTATTGAATATCAACTTGCTAATATATTCACTAAACCATTAAATTCTGAATGATTAGACTACATCATACATGATCATGGTATGATTAATCATAAATAGATATCTTACTGATCTTAATGTTTAATAATTTACTATATTTTACTTTACGGTTTCATGCTCACTGCTTTACAGTTACTTTTTCATGCATACGGTCTCACCGTTAAGACCTTGTGCTCATGGTCTTTCAATTCACTGTCTCACCATGACTGCACAGAATGGTCACTGTCTCACCATGACGACCACAACCTATCACATCGTGATGACTGGTTTTCATCACACCGTAATGCCTACTCATGGTATCACCGTGAAGATTATTTATACTCTTATTTTAACCCATATCACAGTAATTTTTATTTCACCGATATTTGATTTCCCGTGTTTTTGTTTTTATGACGTTTGAAATTCCCAAATGATAAAACTTAAGGGTTTCATTCGATTCCTTACCCGAACTCTCTCTTGAATATTCTCACTCTTGAAAACCTTCTCCTCTCTTGCCTGAACCTTCAGTGGATGCCTAGGATGAAGCGTCCGTCTTCACCCTCGTCTGAGAAGCACCGCTCTATGAAATAGAAGAGAATACCGAGGATAGCTCCTAAAGGACCTCTAAACCCAAAATTGGTAAGTTGTATTGTTGTACCCAAAAAGGATATTTTGCATGAGTGGCTGCTGTCTAAAAAGTCGTTAGTTTTGAAAGTTTTAAGAGAACAAGGATGGATTGAATGATTCTCTGGACAAAATAGACCGATTTACCTGAGTCTGGTATCTCAATTCTATCAATATGTGAAGTTTTCCTTTGATTTTGGAGAAAACATTATGGTGACCAGCTGGATCAATGGTCAGAAGTGTTCTTTCACTTTGAGGTTGTGGGTTGCATGCCTACAGATTCCTCAAGAAGGAGTGAGTGATGACTTCTAGATAGACCCTCCTCCATCATCTGATATCTTCAATCTAGAAAATTCCTTGGAAATTTTAACTGGTAATGGCACCAAACGAAGGGCTATAGCTGAAAAATTGGACGGAGAAACTAGACATCTATTGAAATTTTTTCAGAATTTGATCAGTCCAAGAAAAGGGTATTTTGCTGTAATGAAGTATCAGGATGTGTTCCTGATTCACCTATTGAAGAATGGCAATAAGATCAACCTATGAAAGTATGTTATTAACCATATCTGTGAGATGATTAAAGTCACTTCCAAATACACCTCCTTGTTTTACTCAAGGATGATTTCATCCATGGTAGTTGCCAAAGGAATGGTTGGACCAAATGAAGAAAAGTTAGAGGACTATGATTTCTACTTATCCAAGCCTATCTTCAGAAGGATGAAGATTAGTTGGAACCCCTAGATGAAGAAATGGGTTGAGGATAATGATCAATTGTATAAGAAGTTTAATCCTGATGATTATCCAAGAAGACCTAAGAACATAGCTGATCCTGGTTTGGAACTAGATGAAGTGGATGAGTATTCAGAAGAAGAAGAAGAAGAAGAAGAAGAAGAGGAAGTTATAGCTGAAGTTTCACCTAGAGAAGAAGCTGTAAAACCTCTAATGGAAACAAATCTTGTGGAAAAAGAAAAGACTGGTGTCCCTGCGGTTGTCCCTGCTGTTGTCCCTGCTGAAATATCTCAAGGAGAAGAAGATGTTGTTGGTTTGAGATAAGAAGAAGCTCCTGCTTCTAGTCAGGATTTCAATCCAGAAACTCATCCTACGGCTTCAAGAAAATTGATTTTTCCTAATTTAGAGTAGCAAGAAATGGTAGAGACATATCCTGTTGAAGAGGATCTCCCTGTTGAAAAAGAAGTAAGTCTGGAAGCACAACCAGTAGAACAATCGGTTCCTGAGATAATTCCCTCTATTGAAGAGAGGATGGAAATTTCCTTTCAGCTGGCAAGGAAAGAGTTTGCTGAAGATATTAGAGATGATCCTATAGATCTTGACCATGTTGTTGAGCCTATAGTCTCTGAAATGGAAGCACAACTTGAGGGGGAGAAACCTCAAAACCTTGCGATTATAGAAGCTGGATCTGCCAAAGCTTCTCAACCTACTGTCTCATACTCTGTGTACACTAGATATGTTTTCCCAAGATTTTATGATCTGAGTGAGTTAGAGAAAGTGACTACAACTAGAATAGATCTCTCTTCTGTGTTTCAACCGATGTCTGTAGCTCATACAGAACCAAAACTAGAACTAGAGCCTCAATCTAAATCAGAATCTGAGTCTGAAGATGACTCTGAACCACAACCAGAACCTGGTGCACTACCTTCACCTGCACTCTTACCTGAGCAACACTCCTTTGTAACTAAAGATGATTTGAAAGTCTTTGGAGAGACTATCTTGGCTGGTGTTGAGAATATTCTATCCACTCAACCTTGTCTAGTGACTCAACTGAGTCAAGAAGATGCATCAATTATCTTGGAAAATATTATATTTCATATTCAACCAAGTATGATCCGAGAAATTCAAGATGTCAGGGTAGAAAATAAGCTGCTGAGTGCTGATGTTGCAAACCAGAAAAGTATGGTAGCAAACTTGCAGAATGAGTTGTCTTTGAGATCAGAGCCACCTCCTATTTTTTCCCCTGCCCCTGTTGCTGCTTCTCCTGAGCCAACTGATTCCACCATTTCTAGAGAGATTGTGTCTCA
The DNA here is from genome assembly GCA_963277665.1 of Viscum album. Taxonomy (NCBI): domain Eukaryota; kingdom Viridiplantae; phylum Streptophyta; class Magnoliopsida; order Santalales; family Viscaceae; genus Viscum; species Viscum album. Next base: position 1,623,786,310 of record OY728146.1, on the reverse strand, counting down.
AGTGCATCCATATCTACTATATTTCAAGGAAAAGATTGGAACAAGAAACAAAAAGATGTTGGAACTCATGAGGGATCTTGTAGAAAATATGAATAAGCTCACAGATGAGTACACTGTATGCCTTCATAAAGTTTTGAAACAGTTCAATGTTCTATCCATAGCCATAAAAGCTTCTCCTACTTTAGGTCAACCTTCTGTTCCTCCATTGGATGATTCTCTGCTGAGATCCATAATCAAGGAAGAACATCAGAATGCCTTTAATGTCTTGGATCTGTCTTCTTTGTCAGAAGTGGTTAAGAACAGTGATCGAGCATTGGACTTAGTTAGAATTCATTCTAAGATAGACAATGATGCTCAATAGGAGATCACTAAGAAAATAGATTTTTATCTCAACTGGATTTTCTCCAAAAGTGACATGACAAATCACTTTACATTTCTTGTGGAAAACCTGAATGTCCCTCCTGTAACTCAAGCTTTTAAAGTTCATGTTCAGAAGCTTACAGAGTTCACTAGACTGTTGGACAAATTCATGGAGAATGAAGAAGATTCTGAAAAGGCTATGCAATATGGTGGAGAAATCATTACTGATTTCGCCAATCTTTTGAAGCTATATCTTCATGTGCAGAGTACTGCAATTGTTACTCCAACTGCTGCACCCCTTAGACCTGGTTAACCTACTTTATCCTCAACTGCCATGTCAGTCAGCCAAGCTCTTTCTCAAATCTGGCCAGTCATTCTTGACCAACTGTAGCCTAGATATTCTACAGCTCCTACTTTGGCTCCATCCGTTTTTGAAGGTCTACCCTTACCCTCTATGTCTACCACATCTATGCCTTATTCTACATCAACCCCATCTCATACTGCTGCTAAATGCAAGGAAAAGGTCACTCCATGAAGACTGTAGGTAATGTTTTACTTTTTGATTGGATGTCATTTGTTGTTTACTGTTTTTATTTCTCTTTTATGATATATTCTGACCCTTTTTAATGACAAATGCAGTGTTTCATTTCATTTTCTCTGCTTTTTGATAATCCCAAATGGTGGAGAAAAACTACGAGTATCAGTACTATAATGAAATATGTTATTATCGAATCTATTATTCTCTGATTTTTTTTATTCTAATATGCTAGTTTCTTTATTGTTACATTTAATTTATATTTTGACTATACATGATTTTTTATCATCAAAAATGGGGAGATTATTGGACTCCTCATGTATTAATCATGTTTTAATGATCACAGATCCTATTACTGTAAATTAATCTCAATAATAACTACACCTCATGTGTTAATGATAATAAATCTTATTGATGTTAATTAATCTCTTTATTATTTACAAGCCTTATGCATGATCACAAATCTCAATTATATTATCAAGCCTTTATATTTATGATTCAAGTTCTCTTACTCTCTACTGGTTAAACTTAATTCATATTCAGCATATTACTGTCTAAGTCTAAATACAGATATTCGTCTAAGTATAGAGACACTGTGATGTTTGACATAGTAAGACAGACTGTGTAAAAGACAGAGTCACAGTCATCCAGAAACTGTGAAGGAAAAACCGTGACCTAGACACTGTGAAGTACAAACTGTGAGCCAGACATCGTGAAGGAAAAACCATGACCCAGACATCGTGAAGGACAAACCGTAACCCAGACACCGTGAGCTACACACCGTGACATAGAGACACCGTGAAGCACATACCGTGAACCACATACCGTGAAGACTATATCATGAAGAAGACACTGTTTACATTATCACTGTGACACTGTTTCTTAACTTTTTTTCAATATTAATTAAAAAATGCTAATGGTTATATTTGAAGTTTTTAATGAAATAAATGTTATTTAATGATAGTTGTTGGAATGTCAGGAAACCGTATCTTGTACCTATGAAAATGGAATCATTCCTACTGCCAAAACTCGTGGAATATAAGGAATATTGAGATGCAGTACATGTGAGAAAGTGTGAAGATACAACAAGAATATCTTACATATGCCCGAGAGCACTATGCTGAATAGAATGAACAATAATGATCAAGAAAGAGATTGCAAGACTTTAAAAGAACTCTCATGAGTGCAATCCAACACCACTGAAGAACACACGATGAATCGAGAGATTATTTTCACTCCTGTAGAACACAAGCTAGACTACGACACTCTGGTTTTCAACAAAAAAACCAGAGAAGGACTCAGAAGCGATTCTGCTGAATCCAACAAGTCCAGATCTGAATTTCTAATCACTAGAGCCTTTTAAACTCTTATATGTTCTCTCTAAGTGATTTGTTTATTTACTTTTGAGTAGTGTGGTATACTCTTTATATCTTACACATACACATTGTCTCTTGCATTGAACTAAAGGATATCAAAATCCTCACTCCAGAACACTTAACTCTTGTTTACCCACGTCAACTGTGGAAGAGGTCCTTGTATGGCCTGGTCTTTGTTTTGTTTCCCACGAAGAACTGTGGTAGAGGTCCCAACATTTCCTGAACAGTTTGTAAACTATTATTAACCCCGATCCAGGGTGTGGATCAAATTTATATAAATTTTACATGACTAAGTCTCGGCTTGAGACTGAACCTCTTGTTATATCTGCTATGCATCTTTAGCTTAAGTTTAAAGTATACTAAATATATCTTTTATATTCTGTTGTTGTTACTTTAAAATACGAAACTATTTGAAAGCTACTTTGATAGTTAAATTAGAAAGTGTCTATACTTATTGTAAACCAATAAGTTAGTTTCAAAAGTTAATTTAATCTTCAGATTACGTTAACTGAGACCTAATCAATATTTGTGAAACTGATTGAACATTTACATTCTGTATAGATTCACTACAGTTTAACTTGTTTTATAAATTAGGGGATTTTAAATAGACAATATTTTAACCAAAATTTTAATAGGAACTCAATTCACCCCCCCTCTTGAGTATCCATTCCGACCAACAATATATTATTATATATTATATTTACCCTTATAAAGAATATGAGATCACCATTTCTTAAATTTCCAACCTTAGGTGATGAATAAAGTTTTAGGTAGTTGATAGAGAAAATATTTTCAATTAATTTATATTTAATATCACTATTTTAAACCCAAAAAAGTATTCCCATAAGATTAATTGTTTCATTTTTATGATATTGGTGTTATTTTGAGATGAATAGTAAAAATTGGCCATTTTGGATTTTTAACCGTTTTAAATTATTTCTGTAGTTTGGCCATAACATTATCTACATTAATCCACATTTCAAAATTATTTCTTTTCCAGATTCTAAAATCCAGGGATTCATTTACTATTTTTGGACTAAAAGCCGAACCGTCCATATGGAAGCTCAAAAGAAGCTCACAAGTGGGAGAAAGAATACTGTTTTTAGTTCTTCCTAGTTTTGGTGTGGGTGTCATAACTCATTCAGGGTGAGCCCAAATGTTGTGATATTTGGTGGGTAGACATGAAAGGAGTTTTGGGGCATCTTTAATGAAGTAAGGGCCGCATGAATTGGATGTTTAAGGGGTCATTAAATCACCCTAATCCAGAGCTTTGCGATTTGGAGAGTCTGACTAGATAGAATAAATTCTTAGAGTAAAACGACCATAACTCTCGGAATACATGTCCAAATCCGCTGATATTTTGAGGGGACACGTCCAAGATAATTATTAACAACATTAAAGAAGGGCTAAACACGTGAAGATGTCATTTAATGGGTCCAAAACGCATAGACATCCGGGGGAAAAATTATGGCTATAAAAGGAGGAGAGATCCACCCTTTCAAAGCATCACATTCTCCATCCCATTCCTTCCGGGACACCAAGAAGGAGATCTTTTCGGAGTTTTCTTTTATTTCATTTCTTTTTCATAGTTTTTAATGCCTTATTCTTCCTCATTCATCTCGATTACCCTTACCATGGTGGGGTAAAATTTTGGAGTGATTGGTTAAGGGTTGGTTTTCTACATTGTAATGCATGAGTTCTTGGAAGTAACTGAATAAATTTCTTTCTTCTTCAAAGTTGTTTTCAATTTATTATAGAGGAATTTATTATCAAGTGTGATCGTTCTTGAATATTAATTCCGTTATTGATTTTTTCCATGGTAAAATGATCATAATCTCCCTCCACTGATTTCTGGTTTATATACGATGGAATAGACCAGGGATTAGTGGTAAAGTACTCGACGATCGTCAGTATGTGTAAAAGGTGTAGTGAATATTCATGATTGTTTGGGATAACCAAAACCTGATTGGTTATTGCCCATTTTAATTAAGGATATACAATACCACTATTTTACACCTGGAAGGAGAGTTGACCAAACTGAGATCTTGGTAAAGTTTTCTCTCACAATAATAATTTCACCAAAGAAGTGAGAGGAAATGACTATGCAAACTCACTTTAATCAACAAATAAGAAGAGGTTTGAATTAAATTGAACAAGGATAGCATTACAATTAGGAAACCGACCCCGACCTAATCACCCTTTTTATTATCATAGTTTTTCAATCATTTGAATTTAAAATTTCATTTCAAAAACACAACATTTTTACCCTCGTTTTAAAGTGACAAACTGATTTTGTGTGCACTCCTCTTCAGGAGACATCTTAGGTCAACCACATTACTATATTTTAACTTAGGAAATAATTTTTTTTCCATTCCCTATGATAGGCATACGTCAGTAGGGTTTTCCTAAAATTATTATTATGTGAGAAGATATATGTGAGATATGTTGGAGATATTTCACCAAATTAGAAGATTATATTCCATGTTTCCAAAGGTACTAAACAATTATTTTCCTAGATCATGTGTGTCTATAAAATAATTAATCTTCATATAAAATGTAGTAATATCCATGAATGGGAATCCTGAGTTGCAATAGCTGATATAAAAGGAAAGGTTTAGTTAAACTTTGGAAACTAGGAAGAGAAAACATTAGTCATAATCCCTAGGGATATTTATAAGGATATATCCAGGGATTTATCTAAGGAAAACACTATGGATAATTTACAGTACATGAATGTTTCATGGAATTTATGTTACAATATGAAGAGATTGGTCTCTTATTAATGCATACATTAATAGATACTACAAGTTGATATGATTCTGGTAAAAATATACCTACGATTAATAACTCCTAAAACACCGTATTGAGAAACACTTGATCAGGAAATGATGCATGAAAATTTTCCTTAATAAAATCATGGTTTGAAACATAATGGGTGATATTATTTGGGAATTGAAAAACACTTTATGGACCATCAAGAAATATTTAAAAAGATAATGACTATTAATGGCCTAGGATAAACCTGAGATTTCTTGAATTAATGATTAATGTGTTATTATTTAGATATACTATTATTTATTTTCATGATTATGTGGTTTCGCATTTCAAGTAGTGTTTCTCAAAACATTGTTTTTAGTTTTAATCAATGATGGGAACCAGAAGGAACTCGGTTAACATTGAATATGATGGTCAATTATTTATTGACCAAACAAATAGGGAGTATGGCTACAGTGAATGATATAGTTATTATGTATAATCTATTATCATGGAATATGATAAATGACATGAAGCCTGACCAAATCACATACACACCAATAAATAGGAGGGTATAGTTTGTTGAGAGATTTTATAGTGGAGACCATAGAGGAAAAATGATTCAATTCACTATATATCCAGAATTTAAAAATAAGCACTCAAATGAATGTCTCAAAGCAATGATAATTTGTATTATAAGTGGTAAATAATTCCATAGAGTATGTAATTTCGGAGGGAAAATGAAAATTTTCATTAATTACAGTGATTGGAATATCGGTATCTTATTTTTATTATTAAATAGATGGATATTTTAAATGTGGTAATTATGGGAATTATGAATGTCTATGTCATAAGTGGAAGGTTTTTTAGGAGAATTAGCATGGTTGTATAAGTAAATGTTTTTCGATTTGTGATTATGATACTAAAAATGACATATTTAAGGTATGAAATCTTCTAAAAATATTGTTTCTGTTAAGCATAGAGAGGAATATTAAATTTATGGTTATGAATGTTAAGACATGATTTAGACTTCATAGGTATTATGGAATATGACAGAAAATCCTAGTTAATGGCTCATGTTTGTGGTGAAATAATTTTTGTTTTAATGCATTATAATTTAATAATTATAAAATATATAAGTATTGTTCATTATAATTTTCATTGTTAACGATTATCAAAAATTTGTTAAATGGTACTGATGATCTAGAAATGTGATTTAATGTGAATGTTATATTTTATGGAAAGCATGTGATTATGGGATAGTAATACTTAATATGTTTCCAAAGTTGTGGTAATGGTGTTCAGTTTTGATAAAGAGACATGGGATATAAATAAAGTAAATTTTATAATAACTGGTTACCTTAGAAAAAATGAATGATTTTTTGAAAAAAATTATGATATCATGGATAGATTATAAATCATTACAACATTTAAGGAATATATATAATAATCTTTGTCTGATTTAAGGAATGAAGAAGCATATATTTTTTTCAATATGGTTTTATCGTAATTCAGGTTATTCCCATATTTCAAGAGAATACTTGATGAACGTTTTCACATGTTTCATATATGACAATAAAGAGCTAATTATTAATATATGGGGTAAGAATGTTATGATTAATTTTAGAAATTTGATGAAATTATTTCTAATGTTTTGTATTTTCATATATTTAGATGTGTAGAATGGTCAATCATATATTAAATAGTTTATGTTGAACATTGAATGAGGTTTTATAGATTAATGAATTATTTTTCAAGATGATTAATTATACATATTTTATATCCTATGCTAACTATTTTGTTTTTTTATAAATAAATATAGAAATAATAGCTTATCATTCTATCAATGGACCTTATGATCCATTAGTGATTTAGGAATAACAAATTCACAATCATTACTTAATGTAAGATATAATGTTTATATTGACCAATTTCTAACCACATGGTGAGATTGTTATTATGAAAAGTAATAAAATCAAGTTAGTATATCTTCCCTTTAAAATTGATCAACTTTTATAAAAGGGTAAAGAAATAAAATGTCATATTGTTAGTATAATTTTGATGATATCAATGACGTTTTTCAAGAATCTATGGAATATACCTTTGTGATTGATAAAATTCTCATAACTATATTCTCTATCACAATCCAACAATATTTGGTTGTCAGTTTTCTCTTCAATGCCCATGTTTTTAACATCCCACCTCTATTATCTTATTAGAAAACCTTGTATGGGTTATTTTATATTAACTTTTGAACGTCCCTATTTTATTTAGTAGGATTTTTTATTAACCATATTTATCATTTTTGTTTCTATGATGTAATTTTCAAGTGTTAAACCTTTGATAAATGAGTTGAATTTCCAGAGGGAAATTCATTTTATAGTGATTCAAATTTAAGTGACTATATTTAATTTAATATTTAATATTTATGCTTAAAATTTTTATACCTATGAAAATGTTCGTGTTAAAAACACTATTTCCATTGAGTGTGTGGGTTTAATTTTAAATTAAATTCTACCACTTATGTGAATTGAATTTTAAAAAATGTATTCCTTATTTATAATCCTAAAAAATAATATAATATAATAAGGGAACCATATTTTTTATTACAAAGAATTTAAAAAATATTAATAATTAATTACTGAGGAGGCGTCTCGTGCTACCATTAGGAGGTTATATAAAGAAGTGGTATCATTATTAACCAAGAATATTTATTATTTATTATAAAATATACATAAAATATTATTCAACTATGATATATAATAACTTAATAATCACACATATATTACGATTTTATGATGTTATTATTATAACCCACATACATATACTCTTCCATCAAATTGGAAATGAAACCGTCAATCGTGTGTACAGAGGACTACCGCCTAGTGAAATGATGTAATTTTTTCCATCACAAAAATTAATGAATGGATGTCATTAAGGATTTAACATATTTATATTCTATTTATAAAATAATTATAATCCTTTAATTATAATTATGGCATCCCACTATTTTATTACCTAACATTACAAATAAAATTATAGACAGAGGATCTTTTAATGTTTAGTATCTTTGAAAAAGGAACATAATACCTGTAAACATGAAAAATTATTCTAATACACTATAAGTGATTCATAATAGGTTAATAATAATGTAAAATTACTAGATACCCTATCCTGGGGACATAAATTAAAGGAAATGGTGAATATAAGGCCTAATAAGGGGGAAAAAGGGAAACAGTTTACATATGTTCATGAAAATTGTCAATAAGAACTTAATGAATATCATAGTGGATTGATAAATGGTAAAATATACAGATAATAATGAAATTAACATTATTAATAACATATAAACGTGTAAAATACATTTAATTTAGTCATTCATAAGAATGTCACCAAGATTCATCGCAGAGGTGTCATAAAACTTTCCATGGTTATTCACCGAGGTATCGTAAAACATGGAATATATAGAGATTAAATTCTTTACCCAAAGAATTAGAATGATATAAGTTTCCACCCTTAAATTTTATTAATTAATTTACAACAAAAATATCATAATAAATTTTTTTATAAATAACTTCTAGAGAACAAATGAAACATGTTTCATTTCAAAATCATAGTGTTTTAGAAACTACTTAAAAAATGGATACTTTTTCAATTTTAAACAAATGTAATAGAATGGAGGGGTTAATAAATGTAAATACTATAATTATATATATAGTTTTGGAATCAATGTGAATATCCTTGTAGAAAAAAGTGGTTTTTCTATTCATAAAATAAAAAACTAATAATTTACTGCAAAAAAAGAAAAAATTTGAGAAGTAAAATCGGCATCATAATGTGTATTAAAAAGGGTTTAAAAAATAATAAAAATATAGGGGACAAGGTTATAACACAAATAAAATAATAATAATATATCAAAGGTAAATAATAAAATATATAGAAGAACATAGTAGAGAAATTTTAATTACATACCACATAAAATGGGAACATGAATGGAAAAGAGAAGTTGGGATTTCCCTTACCTTGAAGTGTGACTTCTAAAAATTGAATATTGGGAACTTGGGGGCTTGATAAAACCATGGAAATACTACTTGGGAGATAATAATATTATAGATTCGTGGATAAAGAATTTGTAATAGAGGTAAATGAATGAATGGACATGTATTTATTGCCAAAGGGAGGGAGTTTTTTTATTAATTTCCTTAAACACCTCAGCAGTGGTGTTTGAAAAACCTTGGGCTTGAACATGGTATTTGGATCTTGGGACACATATTATCATATAATAATCCAAATTATCATACCATAATTTTATATTAATTATTTCATCATTATGATGTCATTAAATATACAGAAAAACTCAAACTGTATTTTTATTGTTCATGAAATAATAAAGTATTTTATAAAATTATCATAAATTCACCCTAACCAAATATTGAAATTATGATTTAAAAAATTACACTTTTTTATCATGAAAATTATATAAATATGATAAATTTTAATTTTATCTTTAGAAATAATTATTTATTAAAACTAATGGTGGACAAAAAAGTCATAGAAAAATTAAAAATAAAATATACAACACTTGAAAAAAAATTATTTTATCATTTAATATTTAAATGGAATGTTCATATTAAAATATTAAATTATAGTAAAAATTATTAAAAAACAATATTTTAATATAATACTTTTCATCTTTATGAAGATTAAATTGTTTTTCTTAAAAGTCATTTTATCAAATTCCATCTTACTTTTTAAGAAATACTTTTCTTAAAATGGAAATGATGAAATAATAATTCTATTTATTCAAAGGGATTATACATTAAGTAACTAAGGCCTTAAAACATAACCCCTTATAACTACAAAATATGGCCTTATTGTCAGATGTGCGATGGTGATAGAATCTTGGGGCCTCTTAAATAACATCTCATGAGTAGTAATATCTACTAACTTCAACTTCTCATGTAGGAAATTTCGTTCTAGATTAACATGTTGAAGATATGATTTTTATTATTCAAGATAAAATACTAATGATTCTACCTCCTTCTAAGTATTAAAAAATGTCCATTTTACGACATCACCCTACTAGAGAAGGCAGTCGAATGTTATTTCTGCATTACTTAACCACTATAATTTTTATTTATAATAAAAACTATAATGTTAAAATTATTATTTAGTGTATTGTTACAAATTTTCATATTGACTAAAGGTAATATAACGGTCAAAATCCAATGGTCACATTTTAATTACAATCAAATAGTTATTAAAGGGATATAGTTTCATTGTGTGAAAAATAATATAACACACATTTTCATGAAAAAAATATCATTTATAAGGTTTAGGTCATTACATTATTCCCCTTAATAAATTTCAACCCTAAAATTTCAAATCATTTACTCTATTGAAAATAGGTGAGTGCATTTGTAGTTCATTATTTCCTCTAGTTCCCACTTCACTACATTATATTTTTGGTCCCACCACAACACTATAATGAGGTGGATAGTCTTGTTGTGTAAAACTATGTCACTATAGTCTATGATCTCCATCAGTTTCTCCATATAATATAGGTCATGTTCTAGTTGTACCACCTCATTATTTTTTACATTTTAATGGCCTATCATATACTTACTCAAGAGTGGTATGTGGAAAACCTCATGAACATGATCTAGATTTGGAGGAAGTAAAAGATGATAGGCCACTAATCCTATGCAATCAAGGATTTCCCATGAGCCAATGTATTTGGGGTTGATCTTCCCTTTCTTCCCAAACTGCATGAATATCTTCCAAGGTAAAATTTGAAGTAAGATTTTATCACCTACATCAAACTCTATGTCCCTTCGATGGTTGTCTGTATACCTCTTCTGCCGAATCTGAGAAGCCTTTTTGTTTTATTGGATGACAGGATCCTTTTATGTTATCTCTTAAATGAGATCAGTCACATGAATCTTTTTCTCACCAGATTCTTCCCAACTATTTGGTGTTGTCAATCACTTCCCATTTAATTCGTTATAGGGTTCCATTTGACTACTCTAATGAAAGCATTTTTTGTATGACAACTAAAATAATGGGAGATATTGATATTATCCACCATTAAATTACATCAAGCATGTTCTCATGATGACCTTGAGCATCTGAATAGTCATTTCAGAATGACCATTAGTTTGAGGGTGATAGGACATAATGAAATTCAATTCATTATTCAAAGCATGTTGAATAATTCTACAAAATTTTGATGTGAACCTTGGATCATGATTAGATAAGAAAAAAAGTGTAATTCCATACAACCTTACCACTTATTTTATGTATATATTGGCACGTTGGTCAAAAGTGAAATTTTCCAGAATACATAAAATTTGATGTCTTGGTGAGACAGTACACTATAACCCATATCCTATTGTTTCCATTTGATGTTATCAGGATACCAGTGAAAACTTTCATTATGATATTATCCCCATTCCATGATGATATCGGTCGTGGTTGTGATACCACTTTCAGAAGTTGTCTCTTTTCCATCACTTGTTGACAATCTAAGAACCTGATAGTACTGTCGAAAATCATCCTTCTAATTTTATCCCACCAATAATGATCATGATGGTCCCTATACAATTTAGTGATTTTTGGATGAATATAGTAAGTAGAGCTATGAGATTCATCTATCATCTCCATCTTTTATTCTGGAATATATAAAATAGATATCCTTGTAAGAAATTTTATTACACCTTCTTGATCAATATTAAATTCATAAAACCTCCCATTCTTTAGAGCCTATATATTATTCTATAACAATGTTTATTATCTTGGAAATTTCTTGATCCTCTCTAGTAATAATGGCTGAGAAACCGTTTTAGATAGGATTGATGTTTTCCATTCCCTTACAATTCCCATGTCCACTTTTATTGGTTCTTTGTTCAAAGGATCTCTTTGAATCCTCATCATTGTCACTAGAATGGGGTCTTTCCTAATTAATGCATCAGTGACTTTATTTTCTCTTACTAGATAATAATTAATTTATCAATCATATTGATTAAGAAGTTCCAACCATCTCCATTATCACATATTCAATTCCTTTTTTGTGAAGATACACTTCAAACATTGATGTTCTATGTATATATCCCACTTCTCCACATAAATTATAGTGATTCCATATCTCTAGAGGATAAACAACCACTTCCGGATCCAGGTCATGAGTAGGATAATTCTGCTCATGAGGATTCAAATTTTGAGATTTATATGAAATCACATTATAATTTTTCATATGGAAACACCCAATCCCTTTCAGATATGCATCTCTAAAAATAATTAATCATCCTATGATAGAGGGTATAGTTAACACATGTGTAATAAAAAATATCTTATTCTACTCTTGGAAAATTTCTTTACAATCCTTTTTCTAGATGAACTTGACCCATTTTTGAGATAAATTTATTAGTGGATTAGTTTTTCATGATTTATTTCACAAAACATCTTTAATATCCTGCTAAACCATGGAAACTTCAAATATTATCTACTATTTTAGGATATGAACACTCCTCCACAACAATTGTCATGGCAGGATCAACTGAGATTCACTCATTGGTTACAATGTGCCTAAATAGAGAAAACTATTATAATGAAAAATCACATTTTCTGTAATTTCCAAGTATCCTCTACTTCCTGAGAGTTTGTAGTATTATCCTTAGAATATCCTCATGCACCTCACAACTCTTGGAAAATATTATAATGTCATCTATAAAAACTACCAAAAATTTATCATAGTAGTCCTTAATGACTTTATTCATCGAATCCATAAAAAATAGTTGGGGCATTAGTAAACCTCATGGAAATTACAAAAAATCCGTAATTCCCATATATTGATCATAAGGCTGTATTTAGAATATATTATATATTTACCCACAACTGATGACAACCACATTGAAGGTAAATGTAGGATAAGAATTGAGCCCCACGAAACTTGTCAAATAAATCATCAATTCTTGGAAGATGGTAATTTTTCTTCATTGTGATACTATTAAGTTCACTATATCAATGTGTAACCACATTGATCAATCATTATTCTCACAATGATAAAAGGTGATAACAAAAAAGAAACACCTAGAAAGATAAAGCCCCTGTACAAAAGATCTTGCAGTTTTTTCTTCAATTCCCTCATATCCACATTTTTTGTTATATTTGGGGTCTTCAAAATCGGCTTGGTACCAGGAATGAGCTCAATGGAGAACTCTACGTCTCATTTTGGGGGAGTTCCAGGTAACTCCTCAAAAAATACACCCATGTATTATTAAATTGTGGGGAAAATATCTATTTAAATACCTTCATTTCTTTATTCATCTTTACTAGAAATTTCAATAAATATGTCTATGAGAGGTGATTCTAGATAACTCATGTCAAGATATCTCTCCATTGAAAATAACTATTTTTTGTTCATTCAATTCTACTGAGATTTCATTTCTTCTTTTGTTGGTATTATAATTATACTATGGGATCCAGTCTATCCCATGTATAATGTTGAAGTCCAACATGGGAATGACTACCAGATTTTCATTTTTATTGTTTTCACCAAAGTGAATACTAGATTTTCTATACATTATTCTTGGTTTAATAATCCCTATAGGATTATTGACTAATAACTAGATTTCTATATATTTTGGGATTGATTCTATATTCTTTTCAAACATGAGGTATATAAAGGAATGAGTAAAACTAGAATCAAACAAAATACTTTATAACTTTGAGAGAACAAGGAGAATACCTTCTCCCACACCATTTAGAGCTTCAAATTTATCCATCGTGATAAAAAACAATATTTACCCTTATCCTATGATGAGGTTTATGGTTATTACCCTCCACTACCATCAGATTGGAATAGTGATTGGAAATGTGACCAATCTACCCACACATGAAGCATTGGACTTCAGGTAGGGATTACACCATATCCCCTTCGTCATTCATGTTATGAATTTGGTGATTTACCTCAATACGATAGTTCCGAGAAATATGGTCTTCTCTTCTACACATGTAACATTTTATTCTCCCAATAAAATAGTTCCATGAATACTTATTCCCTCTTTCGTTGGTTGTGGTAAGTTTCACTTTATTTTATCCTCTTCCATGATTACTGATACTCCCTATGTTTGGATGTAAATATCTATTCTTTTCATTCGATCTATGGGACCATTTCATCCCTTCTAACCCCAGATCAAATTTAATAGCTCTCCTCATGATATCCTCATAGTTTTCATAGTATTATTTGGAAATATTTATCCATAGATGACGTCTTAGTCCCCAGAATAATATATCAACCATACCATTAAGATCCTTGAAAATGACAGAGGTGTAATAGGAATGTCTTGTGAAGTTCATCTCATAGCATCCCACAGATTTATTTTCCTTCTACTTTGGATCTAATAATTCCTTCACCATTTATTATCATTGAATGAGGAAAATAATTTTTTAAAAGGATCCCTTGAACTCTCCCCACTGCACATCTTCAATCTCATATCTTGGATTCACATTTTTATCCTTTTTCCACCACTAATAAACTCCTCCCTCTATGTGGTACTCAACCAGGGTGACTTTCTCTTATTGACAATAAAGAAGCATAAGAGAGAAATTTTCTATAGAGATTATCCATAGTTCAACAATCAATGGGTCTGTAGATCCAATGAATGAAGGTGGTTGTTGATGCATAAATGAATGAATGGAAAGTTCTTCCCTTCAAGGTGAATTTGGTATCTCTACCTGATTAAAGTTATTACTAATAACTCATGTAATTTTATTCATCATTCTCTAGAAGTTTTCTATTATTTTTATCATTAGAAGATCATAAATACCAGGTTCCTTATGCTCACTATTTACGCAGTTTCTCTTGTTTCCCACAATTTTTTGAAAAGAAGAAAAACTTACTGAGAAACATGTTTCATTTAATAATAATATTATTCCAAGGGAACATTTATTTCATATAACATAATTCATAAACATGGTATTCATTAAAAAAAATTAAACATTCTATAAATCCATTATAGTGGTTCTAAAAAATCTTGTGACTAACCAAATATATCCCCTGGAAGTGTCAAACCCAGAGTGTAGCAGGGCTTGTTTTCATACACCAGTTTTTGTTTGATTCTATCTCAAAGTATTTTTTCTGGTTTATCCCTAGATAAATATGTTCTATAGCCACATCCACTTGTTCATATCTGGGAAAAGTTTTATTTATTCAGAAACTGCATAATTAATATTTCACCAAAATACCAAGAAGTAATCTTATATTTAAACCTATACATAAGGTTCTTTATAATGTTTAGAAATCCTAATTTTTATAAATAACTGAACCATCCTTTGATCAATAGTATGGAATTCTACCTTTTTACTATATACATGTACACATCATTTTACAAACAGAGGTTCTTTTAAAGTTTATAGTCTTTGAAAAAAGGAACATGATACCTGTAAACATGAAAATTTCTTCTAATCCTCTTAAAATGATTCATAATAATTTCATTATAAATTACAATTATTGTATCTAATAACCTAGGGGTATATATCAATGGAAATGGAGAGCATAGGGTCTACTAATGGAAAGAAAGGGAAACAATTTACATGTGATCCCTAGAATTATTGATAAGACTATAAGGAATATCATAAAGGAATTAACAAAAGTAAAAGAGTTATATCATAATGAAAATAACATTATAAAGAAAGTATAAACCCATAGTAAATAACACACTTCACATGACTTGCAGTTTTCAAACTTTCTTGACCGTTACTATATCCTTGTGGGCTCTGGAGGTGTCGATGGTGTTAGTTTAAATTCCTATTGATCCCTCTCCATCATTTCTTATTTATCAAATATAGTCAGATCCATTCCTTCTTGGGGTTAAAATTAACTTAATTTCTCCTAATGTCACTTCTATGACTCCTTAAATTATAGAGGTTCATCTTTGTCTGACACATTAAACCTCATATGGGTTTTCAACATTCTAGGAGATCCAACTAGATCAGTTCCGGACTACTGTACTTGAAGGCCATCCAAAAACAGATTTTCAAGTAGAATACATTGAGTAGGAATTATCTCTCCACCAATGGGCCATGGGGTCCCTCTTTGTCTAGGATGATCCTCCATTGTGCCTTTTCCTAGACCTCATTATGTTGTGGGGTTTTGAATGTCTGGCAAGGGTCTTGGCTCTCAAACCCAAATCCTTTTACATTGTTCTCCCCCCCAAGGAAGATTTGTTTTTGAAATCATACTATCAGCACATTAGTATTTGTGGTAGTTGGCATTTTAACCTCTTTAGATGGTTACTAGAGGTTAATTTAAGCCATTACTCTCTGAATATTATTGTAAGGTTTTATTTACAAGGGTTTCCTCTTCTCTTTAAAAACTCCTCCTTCCTCAGATCCATCATAGATACTGTGGGAGACTATTTATATGAGGATTTCAAATACTCATGGATGTTGGGTCACACTATTTCAAGGATCAAAATTCATATTGACCTCTCTATTCACTTTATGGACCACATTCTTTTGAGGGCATGTTCTTCATTTTTGGGGTGGCAGAATATTTTACCTTCAACTTCATTGAGGTTTTTCTCATTGTGAGGTATGCATGGTCACACCTCCTCTCAATGATGAAAGGCTGACTCTAGATCATGTGTATCTCTCCAAGTTAAATATCTTTCCTGATCCTACCTTCAGTATCATATTAAAATAGGATCTCCAGAATCTTGGGATGAAACAGTTCCCCTTCCTTCATGTGATTGCCGTATGCTTCCATCAATCCCTCCCCCTCTTTCCTAGGCCCATTTCCCTTACTGGCACCTTCTTGTATGGGAGTATTTTTTCTTCCTTTCGATCTTCCAACTCTCCTGCCTCCTACATAACTGATTACATCACATATTTGGTCATTTCTAGTCCTCCCAAGGATTTTTTAGAGATCTCTTTTAACTACAAAGCTTCCTTAATGGTTAAGTAAGTGGATCTCGATGAGAGTATGTGCTCCCCTACAGTGTTCCACCAGGTTTCCCAGAGGGCCTCCCCAACATTCACCTCTTTCATATATTCTCCTCAGGTAAGACATCTTAATATTCCATTGGTCTTAGCTTCATCAGATCTATAATTATCTACTATCCCCTCTCCTACTAGCATAGTTGGAACCAGATCTCAATAAAAATATTTGGCTGAAAAGCCTTTTATGCCCAGTAATCCTTAATTCACGGGTGACATACAAAAAATATTCTTTTATTAATGTCAAAATTTCTCATCTATAACTCTCATATTCCTAGTGCGCAAGAGAAAATG
Organism: Viscum album; assembly: GCA_963277665.1. Classification (NCBI taxonomy): domain Eukaryota; kingdom Viridiplantae; phylum Streptophyta; class Magnoliopsida; order Santalales; family Viscaceae; genus Viscum; species Viscum album. The sequence goes on along the minus strand of OY728146.1, from coordinate 1,623,768,994 downwards.
GATTATTTATCCCATGAAATTCAAAATACTATGGCTTCCATTCTTGCAATAATGGAGCCAAAAAAGCATATTTCCATGTTTGTGGGGGGTTTTTCGTAGAATTAAGGTTCATAATTTTTTTCATATCAAGCCTCTAAACTTTGACATTTGTATTTTTGGAATTCTTACATCAATGGGGATCTAGGGGAAGTATTGGATCATCATTTCACCACCAGGGTGAATTTTGGTTCTCACTGTTTTTTTTGTAATGCCTGTTTAAGAAAAATGATATGTTCACGACAGATTGTCCCTTTAAAATTATATTAACTCTTTTGATCTAGGAAGTTTACCATGGATGGGGAGAAGGGATTTTAATTTCATTCTGGATCCTTCCAAAAAGAAGGAAGGTTATAATTTGTAGCAGAAGGAATGTAAGGATTTCACTAATTTCATCAATAGCAGAGGCCTCCTTGATCAGGGTTACATGATGAGCTTCTTTACATAATGTAACAATCATAGAGAAAGAGTCCGCATATTGTGGGGACTCAATTGATGTATAGAAAGTTTACAAGACATCTCATCCTTTAATGACACGAATGACTCGTATCTTGTTCAAGCCTTATCTGACCATTATTCGGTGCTTGTGACGATTTATCCTAGACTAAAAAGTAAAAATTTATTTCAATTCTCTCTTAGGTGGGAATCCTTCTCTAGTTTTACGTAGGTGGTGGAAGATTCGTGGATTCAGACTATGTCGAGATGATTATGGATGAAGCTTCATAACGGGCTGAGATGCCTCAAAATAGACCTATACTCTTGGACTAAGAATGACCCCCCCAAATTAATTACTTGGATCAGACCAAAACAATGATCAAGACTCTAGAGTCTTAGTTGGAGAATGAATGGAACAAATTACTATCCAAAGAAATGTTCCATAAGAATGGTCTCCTAGCTGAGTGACTTCATGACCTTGAACGAGAAGAACAATAGGAATCTAATGTTAAATTCCTTCATAAATTTAATAGAACTACATATTTTTTTCATGCATGTATCGAAGAAAAACACCATTTTGTGAGGCCAAATATTCATTAGGAAGATGGATTTTATCAAATGATTGGGTTTAGGTTGGGAGTATGGATAATAATTTTTAATCTCTTCTTATGCAGGAGATCTATTTAATTCATGGTGCATATCCATTGGGCTATGGTGAGATATTTTATTCCATCCTGATTATGGTGTCATCCAATGGAAATATTTTATTTAGAGGCAATCCCAAATGAGAAAAAGATTCATGAAGCTATTGTTTCACTCAATCCTAATGGTTCTCCTTGTCCTGATGGTTTTCTATGTTATTTTTATGTTATTTTCTTAGACCTTATTATGTCCAGCCTTGATGATAAAGTGTAGAATTAATTTAATAAAGATCTATTCCTCCTGTAGCAGGTGCAAAAACTTTGGTCCTCATTCCTAAAATTACCAAACCATCTTATTTGAAAATGTATAGGAAAATATGTGTTTGTAACTTCTCTTATATGTTTTTTAGAAACATTTATCAACAAATAATTGGATAAGAACTTACCCAGATGGATATATGATGAGCATCAGACTTTTGTTAAGGGGAAGACCATTTGTGGTGTTATTGGCTTGGATCAAGAGATGATCAGAGATCTTGATCTAAGGGTCATCATCTCAAATAATACTATCAATCTGGACATGGATAAAGAATATGATCATCTCTAATGGTCTTTCATTCCCAAGGCCCTTACCCACACGGGGTTCTCTATTGGGAGTATTGACAATCTTTTTAGATGTTTTTCCTCACCGCAGCTCTCTGTCACTTTCATGGAATGATATGTGGTTATTTCAAGTCTGTTAGGGGACCTAGAAAAATGGACTTATTATTACCAATCCTGTTTGTTATCATTCGGTATTATTTCAATAGATATATTAATAAGGGCTTCCTTGGAAGTTCTTTCATGCCTTTTCATTGAATATTCGATTCCTATAGCATTTCTAATTATATGTTGGTAGATGATACTATTGTTTTTATTAATAGTAGTAAACGATTGATTCGTGGAATCCAAAAGGTTCGTAAAAACTATTGTAGGTGGAGTGTCTAGCTTATGAATAAACAAAAGACTAGTGTCTCCATATCCAAGAGGTATTAAAGTGTAAGGGAGAAAGCCATGGTGTCCAGCTTGGGCATAATGCAGAGATCTTTTCCAATGGTGTATTTAGGTACTACCATATCGAACAGAAGACCACACATTCATCATTTTATTAATGTGGTAAACTATATAAATCTTCTTATTAATTATTGGAAAAATAATTTTCTCTCTTTTGAAGGATGGATAATGCTGTTGAAAAACATTCATTCTTCCATTACAACGCATGTGATGTCAGTCCAAAATGATCCCTTCTCCATTATAACAAACATTGAGATAATTTTGTTTGATTCCATATGGGACATCTGTTCAGAGGGCAGGCATCACTAGGCCTTATGGGAGAGGCTTTCCAAACCTGTGAATGAAGTTGGTATTAACATCCGGATCATGAGGGATACTATGTGGGCCCTACATGGGAAATATAAATGAGTGTTTATTGAGTGAAATTCGTTGTGGGGTAGATTCACCAGATCTACATATGGAGGTCATAAGGGTCTATATAATGGGATGTTGATGGATTTATGTCACTCGGTTCAGTCTCATCTACCACTACAAGAAAGTCATGCGTGTTGGATCATAGAATGAGGGGGATATTCTATTCATTCATAAGAACTAGTCAGGGAATTTGATGGGTTTCCCATTATTTCCTACTCTTGATATTACCTACTGGAAAGCTAACCAGTATCCAAATGACATTTTGATGGTTTTAAATAGAGACCAGTAGGAAGTTCTGGGTACTGTTTTTATGAATAGATACCATGATGAATGAATCTTCATGGGGTCCACATTAGGTGTATTTAATATAAAATAATATCTTAATATGATTTAGGCTACATGTGATCTTGACATGTGGCGTGAGATGCTTTGGGTGAAAGCTATCCTGACCAGATTAAGTTTTATTGCTTGGCACATTTTGAATAGATCTATTCCCACTGATGATAATATTAAACACATCAACATTCTTGTGGTATCAAAATGAATTTGTTTTATCGATCATAAATCAGAATTGGCGAAGCATCTATTATTTGAGAGTCTATGAGCTATAAGTGTATGGTTGGAGATCAGAGGTTTCCTGGGGTACTCCACTCTGGACTCTTTAGAAAATAATTTCCAGGAGTGATGGTTCCATGGGGAGGGAAATAACACCACATAGAGGAAATCTAGTGCAGTTATTTATGCTACAAGATGTTGGATTATTTGTAAAGCTTGGAATAGGGATCGAAATGAGGGGATCATCATCTATAATAGGGGATTGGTGTTCACGACCATTATTTTAATGATTGATATAGTCTATCTATTATAGAATAGAGTTTATTCTCCATCGCTTTTCCTTTTTCATTCTACCAGGCTTTATACCAACTCGCAATATCCCTATTCTTCAGATTGATGGATCAGGTTCCATTCTCACCAAGAGGTCATAATATTAATACCTATGGATTGTGTTGCATGAGTGTTATGTGGGGGTGGTGGGATTGTGTGTGATTCCTGCGGGTATGTTAATATGGCTTTCTTGGCCACGTTTGGCTACAAGGAATCCCTCTATACTGAATCATACAATATGCTAACATTGTTGAAGATGTGTTAATCTAGGTAAATGAAGATAACTATAGTGGAGATTGAATCTCCTTCTATATAGAACTATCTTCTTGGATTTTTTTCAACTCCAAGGGCCATATCTTATACTCCATGGAAGTGAAAAGACAACATTAGTAACATCACAAAAATTATGCACATGTTCCATGATGGGAACAAAGAAGCTAACATTCTTGCATCACAAACTCCCCAGGATGGCTTTAACACTTATTTTTCCGCATGAGATCCTTTCCTCTTGATGGTTTGATCATTTTATTTAGTGATTCCCAAGGGCTTCATCATTTTAGACCTCCCAAATTATGTTACACTCTAGTGGATTATCCCCCTTTCATTAAAAAATAATAATATTTTGGATGTGAAATCCAAAGAACATGATTTGATAACATTTTAATGTGGCTAAAAAATTTAATTAAGTTATTCATAAGCATATTTTCATGGTTCTTCACTGATGTGTCATATAAATTACCAAGGTTATTCGCCAAGGTGTCGTAGAACATTTCACTTATAGAGATAAAAAAATTTATACAATGCATTAGAGAACTCTTATGGTGAACCATTCATTTTTTTAATCAATTTGATCTAAAACTATCATCATAGAATATTTCATAAATAACCCATGGAGAATAGAGAAATTATTTTCATATCAAAACCATAATGTTTTAGAAAGTTCTTAAAAACCAGATCATTTTTCCATTTTAAACCCACGTAAGAGGAAGGTGGATTTCAAGAATTTCAATACAATAATTAAATAGTAATTTTTATATATATGTGAATACACATGGAGAATAAAGTGTTTTGGGTATTCAAAAAAGGTAATAGAAATGTTTCTCGTGAAAAAAAGAGTAAAATTTTGGGATGTAAAATCGGCAACATAACAGGTATAAAATGTGGTTTTACTAATCATTAAAAAGAGCGCATACAAGGGTATATAACTAAAAAAATAATATTAACATAGTAAAGGGATTGAATAAAATGTATAGAAGAACATAGTATGGAAATTTGAAACACATACGCAAAAAAGTGAACTTGAAAGGAAATGAGAAGTTGACATTCCCCTTACCTTGAAGAGTCACTTCTAAACATGATGATCAGGAAGTTGGGTGTTTAGGACACATTGGGAGGACTTATTGTTATATAATATTATCATATATTCATGGATTAATAATTTTTAATTAATGTAAATGATAAAATGGGTGAATATTTATAGAAAAAATGAGGGAGGTTATTTATTAACATCCTTAGACAACTCAGTAGTTTTATTTGAAATACCATGGGGATACCCATGGTAATTCCCATGGCATCTTCCACTTGAAAAACCAATTATAATATTTTATTCCAAAATATTTGACCATAATTTTATAATATTTATTACATTATTTGGATTTAAATAAAAATACCAATAAAAACTGGAACTGTGTTTTTACTATTTATTAAAAAAAATTATGTATTTTATAAAATTATCATGATTTAACCCTAACATAATATCAACATTATTATTTCACAAGTTTAATTTTATTTATTAAAAATAATTCACTAAATATGATAAATTTATCTTTTAACTATAAAAATACATATTTATTGAATATAATAGTGTGTATTAAATGCATAACAAATTGCATAGTAAAATTTTCGACACGTGAAAAAAATTATTTATCATTTAATATTAAAAAAGAGTCTTTTTATAAAACTATTTAATTATAATAAACATTCTTAATACAAAATTAGTTTAATATAATAATTTATATCCATAAAAAAAGTATAAATTTTACTTGAAAAAATCAATTTATCAAATTATATCTCGATTTTTAAGGAAAAATATTTTTAAAATAGAAATCATGAAATAAAAAATTTATTTATATGAATGAATTATAAATTAAGTAAATAATTACTTTACACATTACCCCTTGTAAAACATGAATATAACCTATGGGTATGGTATTATATGGTGATATATTCTTGGGGCATCTCAGATAACATCTCTCAAGTGGTAATCTCCACTAACATAAACTTCTCCAATAGGAGATTTCATTCAAGATTAACATGTTTAATATCTGCTTGGTATTACTTAAGAGTAATGACCAAAGACACTACCTCACTCTTAAGTAATGATAAATGGGCTTCTTAGTACATGACTGTATTGGAGGAGGTCATCTAATCTTCTATATGCATTAATTAACAACTATCATTTCAATTTACAATACTAATTATAAGATCAAAATTATTATTAATAGTATTGTTTCCAACGTCCGTATAGATCAATGGTCTTATTGACCAATGGTATTAATTGACCAATGGTCATATAATGATCAAAACCCAATATTCACATTTCATTTTACTAACTTCATTGTTAAAGGGATATAGTTTTGTTGTGTAAAAAATAATATATCATAGTCTTTCAGGAAACAATTATCATTCAAAAAGTTCATGTTGTTACAATAATATCACATAAACCTTCTTAACTTCCATTCCATTTGAAAACGATAATGTTTTTCATGCATACATGTGGACTACAACTTCCACGAAGTGATGTGATATGTTTTTCATTCAATTATAACATGGATGGTAATAATATTATATTTAATGAATATATATTATATCTATGAAATATAATTGATTATGTAAATGTGATATATTGTTTACCTTTCTTTCATTTCATTCACCAATAAAATGGAAACAGTGTTCAAGCATATGTATGAACCACCACCTCCATAAATGATGTAAATAATTTTCTGTCTATAAAATTAATGGATTACTATAAATACCTATATAATGAATATATACTATATTTATAAAATTTATAGTATTATCTAGACGGTGGAAAAATTATCCAAGGAAGAGGAAAAAGAAAACCAATTCAAAACATGCATGAAAAATGAAGTAGTTATTACCTGAAATGTGATTTTAACCAAAAATTGATAATAAACATGTGAAAATTGTTATAAGTAAATAAAATATGTTATGATAAATATTATTATATGTTCTGGAATATATGTACAAGGTTACATTATTTATTATATAGTAGTGAGAACGTGTGTGAAAAAGTCTAAATTTTAGGAAAGATAATTTTGTCTCAAATTTCATTCTTCGGGATATATGTTAGGTTATGCATATTTCTACTTTTACGAGGTTTATATACATACCCTTTAACATGTTATATAATTTATTTATTTGGTTTAATGATATTTATTGTTTCAATTAAATTTATTCTTTAATGTTTCTTGAAATTCAAATGTTACCAAAGTGGAAATGCTTCAAGTTACAATCTAATTGTTTATCAAGACTGTTTATGATTATGTTTCGGATGATGAAATATTATTATCAAACTCTAAATTAATTCATTAATTCTGTTATAATTTGAATATTTAAATAGAATATTTTATTTACTTTAAATTACTATTCTTTAATAACATAATTGACCAAAATAACTTTTTTTAGGAAAATTAACATTATTACTCTTTTTTATCGAAAATCCATTTTCAACCTTGTCTATGTTTTCTAAAATTGATTTTAGAAAATTTCTTTAATATTATTAAATTATTGTTTAAATATATTTTAACCCATGAGTTACTATTCAAAAAATGGTTTTAATGGAATCCTATTTTCAATTTCATATTAAGGTGCTTTTGGATTTTACCAAAAAATGTGAAAGGAATTTTTATTTTAACATGTAAAAAATTAATGTTTATTTTTTATTATAATGACCATTAAATGGTTTAAAACATACATTACATGTTACCCAATTTATGTTTAGGTAAATTATTTGTAATAATTTTCCTTGTTTTTTTAGATTTTAAATAAGTGGTTTCTAAATGAAAAGGGAATTTACCTCAAGAATGATTTAATGGTATTTATATGGAATTTATATTCATTAATTAAATCAACCCTTTGTGTTTTTAGGTTATAATAGGGATATGATACAATGATACCGTCCTTATTATTTCTCTAGATGATATATTTTTATGAAAATGATTCAAAGATTATTTTGAAAACTATTTCATTCCCATGAGTTATACAATGATGAAATATATATGAAACAAATTTCCTCTTCATGGGTTATGATATGATGAATATATTATGATTTTACTAAATAAAAATATATTGGTTATGTGATGGGTGGGACCTATAACTCTATTAAATGAATTTGTTTTTTATTAATGTTTTATGAGCCCAAAAATTATATGGGAGGTTATCCGAAACACAAAAATAGATGGTATATGGGAGGTTTTCCATTCCTAAAAAAAGTGGGTACATGGGAGATTATATGAATGAAAAAACAAGAAGGGATGTGGGATTCTATCCCAAGACTAAAAAAAAGGGTTCATAGGATGTTCTCCCAAGCCCAAATGAGGGTACAAAAAAGTTTATCCCAAGTCTAAAGTAGTTAAATGAGTAGTTATCCCAATCCCAACTTGTTAAGAATGTCATGGGGGGTAGCCTTGAAATAAGAGTTTATATGATCATGTATATACCAAAAAAACTATTCATTATGATAATTTTGTTCTCTAATGACTCATGTTCTATGATTTCCTTATGATTAATTTCTTATGAACTGATAATATTTATGCAATGATTAATTTTTATGATCAACGATAAACTAGGTTTGGTTATCAAAATATTAATATCAAATTCACATACCCTTATAATCATGTTATATTTATATCTCTCTAGTTTCCCCTTACAGATTATGTGGGGTCACCCTTTCTTATGATTTCATTCCCTAGGTTTTGAATAAATATATCAATTTCAGTATGACTAAATAGAGTATTATGTAGGAAGATATTTATGGGATATGTTTTATATCATTCATGAAATAAAAATTGTGTGTATCCAATATCCAAGGATAGTAAACCTATCTAATCCTTCAAAATTTCCTTGTGAATTGTTTTGAATATTCATATAAAAAGATATCATATATATGTACAAAAATTCTAGGTCTCCATAGATGGTGTCAATGGAATGGTTTTGTAAATATTTTCAAATTATGATTATAAATCCTTACAGAGATCCATAAGGATGGGTTTAAGGATCGGTACAAGTATAGAAAAATGTCATGGAATTTTGGGGAAGGATAGAGTGTTTAGTTTCTATGAAATTCCTTCCCTATCTAGATAATACAAGTGGATGTAGATATGTAATAGTTTTACATAGGGGTAATTACTCAAAAAATGGTGCATGGGGATTTTAAATTATCATCACTAAGTTCATGATAATGGGACTTATTGCAAACCTACTTTTTCAGTATAGGATTATTTGTTTTGGAAATCCAGAAACTCATTATGAACCATCATGAAGGATTTGAATGATAACCCTGAAAAAAATAGGTTAAGCCTAATGTTTCATAGATTGAAAATAATGTTTCATATAGAAATCCTATAGGTCATTTTTCATGATTATTTGGATTGAAACAAGGATTGTTTTTGTTTAAAATAAAATTTTTGGTTTTAATCAATGGATAGAACTAATGAAACCATGATTATGCCAAATGTGATAGAAAAAGAAATAATTTTACTCTTCCGAATGTAAATTTAATTATATATTGAAAAAAAATCTCATTGGTATTCTCACACAAATATATCAATATATGAAGCATTATGAACTTATAAATGAGAAATTGAATGAACAACATTATTTTGAGTCATTCATGAGGAAAAACCTCCTTTATTTAATTGTTCTGCAGATCCACTAATTTATGAGAAATGGATTAGTACCATTGAAATGTTATTTTTCATTATCTAGTGTCTGGAGTATGAAAAATTTATTTGTGTAATCTATCATTTGGAAGGAAAATAAGATCAGTGGTGGAATCTTATCAAGAATATAATGAAAAATATTAAATAAACTTCATAGAGAGGGATGATTTAGAAGTTTTTTTCTATAATTACATACGTCTCATTCCTTTTATGAAAATAAAAACGGAGTTACATGATTTAATGTAAAGGGTTTATGAGCTCATTCGTGCCTATGAGGTGAATGTTTTGAATACTTTGGAGCTATGCTTATATTATTACCATCCAAAATTAATATAAGTGTGATTGATTATTCAATATCGGAAAAATATGTCTCTAAATTAATTTCTAAATAAGAGACTTTATAAGCTATTAATACATTATTTTATGTTCTATCGTGGTGGAAATAGATATTGGGGTTACCCATCAATATATTCTTTTGATATGAAAATATGACTCACCTAGATTTTTGTGAAATATCATTTTTCAAATTAATTTAATCATTTTAATATTATATTTTACCAAAAACTATGTGTATATCATGATTTATAGAGAACATTGATTTTTTATTCCACCACACACAACATCGAGCTTAGATTTCATTACACCAAACCCTGAATTTAAATTAAAGATGTAATATTATATTATTAATTAATATGATAATGGTCACATAGCTATTGGAATAATTTTTATATATAAGATTATATAAAATAAAAAAATATGGTTAATACATGAATATAAAATTATTTCAATTGTTTCCAACTAATTATAAATGATAATAAAAACCCTTTTTGAAATAAAAGGAAATATCTCTCTAAAAAACAATTTTTATGAGAACAGATTTGTTTTATACAATTTAATTAACCAAATCACACAAGGGAATGATTATAATTAAATTTATATAGCATATATATTTTAAATAAACTATTTTACATTCAAATTATGTGTTTACTAGTAAATAAATATTAATAATTTAATTTTATTTATTAAACATGTATTTTTTTCTGGAAAGATGTATTTTTTCATTTTTATGGTGCAAATGTTTTAAAATAATTTTTTATAATTTTTGAAAATTATATTCATAAAAAATCGTTTTGAAATTAAAATTTCCAAATAATCATTCAATGAATTTTTGTATTTTTTTATGAAAGTTTCATTTTTTATGAATAGTGATAAATACTGAATTTTAAATAAATATTCCTTTTCAAATAATTTAATTAAAAATTTAAATTATATTTTATTTTTCTTTCAAAATACAATTAGATAAATTATACATCTACTGATACATTTTTTCCTTTGAATCAATTTCATATTTAAATCGGAGATAAAATCTTTGTAAAATATTGAGTATTTTAACTTTTAAAACTTGTTTTCTCATCACATATACAAGATTAATTTTAAATTAATTTTTACCACATTTGTTAGAAAAATTTGATAAAATAGATTCAATATTTGGGATCAGAATAATTTAAACTTTATAATATAGTGAGAATAATTTTTTACTCTAATTATTATTTAATGTGGTTAGAATTATTTACCATGATTAAGGTTAAAATATGGTTTTGAGCATTACAATTATTTATATTAAAATTAATTTTACACAAAAAAATAGTATTTTTGATAAAATTTAATTAAATATTTATAATAATAATGTCTACCTTATATAATAAATAGCATTTTAATTTTATTCTTAATGGGTAAATTATCTAGTTAATTATAAATATACATAGTATTGTTGTAATAACTAAAAGGTTAAAATTGAGTAGACTTAATGAATATGGAATAATAAGATAAAAATGGATTTATGTTTATGTTTTGGAGGGTTTTCTCAACCTAATAAAACCTACCCTCTATTTTTAATCAATTTAAAAGACACATTAGTTAAGGGAGACTACCCAATAGTTAATACTTTTGATTATTTTCCAGAATGTCACTCCTCCTCAATTATATAATGACCCTCACATTCCTCCCTTATTCACACATGAAAACCTATTTATTTTATATAATACCTAAAAAATAACTCCAAAACGACAACTTTCATCCTATATTCTTTATTTTTTTTATAAAATATAACCTAGTATGGATTTAGTGAAATCCTAAAGAGGAGACCCAAATATAAAGTAATGTTCTTCAACGGGTGTCTATATTTTATTTCAGTCATCACCTCATTAAATTATTTTTATATCATTATTATATAATAAAATAATTATATTATATATATATTTGTTTTTGTTTTAATGGTATGGTCTACAACCCCAAACACTTTAATCAAAAGGGTTACGAAATCGTTATTCACGTGTAAAATGGACTATCGCCTCGCAAACCGATGTCATTATTTTTTTCATTACCACCTATCATAGATTGAAATAATGATGGATTTATAGATTATATATAATATTTAGGATATTTATAATTTTATTTTAATTATTTATTAATTATATCACACATATTATTATAATTTCTTGTTTTGGGGAATACAGTAACATCATTCGTGCGTAAAAAGGACTACCACCTCGTGAAGTAATGTCATTCATCCACAAATTAAATTTAATGTTTACGAGACGAATTTAGTTAAAATATTTGATATATACATGGCTGAAATAAAATCATGATGTTCCTTTTGTTTTTTATATTTTGAAAATTCTCTCATGCGTGGGTAGTTGAATTTGTAGTGGGAAGGGTGTAATGGTGGATTTCATGATGGTTTTTAATTTGAATGGATTGGTTATGGTGGGTTTACACATACCCCTTAAAAGTGTCTTTTTGAAAATATAAAAAAAATATGTATTGTGGGTTGTGTGAAAATACATATGAAAAATAAAGCTGTTATTATCCGAAATGTAACATTAACATGGAATTGTTAACAAACAAGTAATAATGGTGTAACAAGAAAATAATATATGGTATGATATATTTTAATATATATATGTTTATTTAATATATTTATGATAAAATTATATTTATTATAAAGTGTACTGAATGTGTATGATAAAAGTCAATACATAAGTTAAGGGATTTCTATCTCACTTTTTTACTTCTGTGAGACATAACTCATATTCAATACTAGTTTCATTTATGTGGTGTATATACTTACCATTAAGGTATTTTATAATTATTTTACTTAAATTTTTTGAGATTTAAGAATCCCTTTTATGATATCTCTTTACTGAGGCTTTCAATTTTAATGTTTCGAAACTGTAAGGGATTTTTTCTCAATTTTCCATCATTGAGACGTATGTTGTGTTATATAGATATCTTCATTAATGATATTTATATAATTATAAAATGATATTTTATATCATGAATAAAATTATTTCTATGAAAATATTTGTTTCATTTAATTTTATTCATTCATGGTTATTATGATTCAAAGTTATCAATGTGGTAAGAGTCTTATGTTTCAATATCATCATTTGTTGAGATTGTTTAGGATTATGATTCCAATGATGAGAACATATGATAAATCTTTCAATAAAGTCATGAAATTTATTATACTATGTTTATTCAAGATATTTAAAAGTAATGTTACAATTTTCCAATTATTTTTTACTAAAAATGTTCGATAAAGTATTTTGATGAAAATATGACATAATTTATCTCTTCGGTTGGAAATATTTTTTCTTACAAAACCATTTTTATAAAAAAAAATTATTTAAAAGTTCATTAAATTCCAAAATTATATTTTATTCAATTATTTTTTTAAATGACATTTAAATTGAACATTTTCATTTTTTTCATTTTCAAATAAAATGATTTTTAAAATGCTTTATGTTTTAAAAACTGTTTAAATGATTCTCAAATATTCCTTCACATGTTTGAAAGGTTATTTCAAATGAAACAAATATCACAAATTTTGATCGTTAAAAATTATTGTCAATTATTTTAAAATATTCCATTATAATTATTCAGGCTTATATTTAAATACATGTGTTTTCAAAATGATTTACATTTTAAAAAGATAATTTTCAAAGAGGAATGGATATATTCCTCACGAAATGTTTCAAATGACATTTCAAAAGTTTCTTCCACCTGAGATGATATCTATTAGTTTTAACTATGAATTAGTAAGGATATTATTTAATTATACCATTCATATTCTTTCATTGAATGTTATATTTTATGATGACATGATTTTTATGAAACTTTTTTCTATTTGATGGGTTAAACCATGATAAAATTATTATGATAATCACTTATTTTCATAGGTTATTATATGATTATTCAATGGGTTATTATATGATTAAAAGTTTATGATAACCATTCAATTTTGTATATCTGATTTGCTGAATTTTTATGAACTTGTGGAACACATAAATACATTTTTCATTGTGTGACAGTTGGGACCTACATCTCCCTATAATGAATTGGGTAATGATTTATGTATCATAAAATAGGCAGGACAAGAATTGGGGTGAACTTAGTTTTGTAAGGGAATTTTTCCTCTTTTATGGTCTTGGGAGTGAACCTTGACTATAATGATGGTTTGAGAAGTGTAACTATTCAAGAATAAGGAAAGGGATTCCACTAGTGATGGTGGTGTGTCATACCCAATAGGGGTATCCACCTATTAATGAACCAAATTATATGTTAAAAATGTTTTGAGTGAACCAGATTACATGTCACAAAGTTATTCATGAACTAATTACATGTTCTCAATGTTTTTTATGAACTTGATTACATGTTCATAATCATATACATGATCCTGATTACACGTTCACAATTTTGTGTGTGAAACTTATTATATTTTCATAAATTTATGCATGAATATGATCGGATGTTCCCCATGTTTGCATAGACATGGTTTCATGTCCATAAGGTTATGTGAGGGCCTTATTTATTGTTCCCAACTTAATGAGTGAACATATTTCTATTTATACATGTTGAAGATAGTATAACCTCATTTAGGTTCCATAAATATAGGTGTTATGCCAATATTATGATATTAAGGTCCATATTCTTTCATTCCATTACGATTCATGTCTTATAAAATTCAAATCTTTATTCCGTGACTCATGTTTATAATCTATGATAGGATATTTATGAAATTCATAAGGTATTATCATTATCATATACCCTTATGAATATATTATGCTTTTATATGATCATATATTGTTATATATTATATTTACCCTTATTAAGCATATGAGATCACCATTTCTTATATTCCCATCCCTAGGTGATGAAGAATGTTTTAGATAGGGTATTCTTAAGAGTATTATTATGTGAGAAGATCTACGTGGTATATGTTGAAGATATTTCCCCAAATTAGAATATTATATCCCATGTTTCCAAAAGAACTAAACTATTATAGTCCTAAATTAAGTGAGTTTAAAAAATAATCAATATTCAAATAAAAAGTAGTAATATCTATATATGGGAAGCCTGGGTTTCTATAGTTGATATAAAAGGACTGGTTTAGTTATTCCTTATAAACTAGGATGAGAAAAAATTAGTGAGAACCCATTGGGATTTTTATAAGGATATGTATAGGGATGTATCTAAGGATAACTCTATGGATCAGTTAAAGTACATGAAAATTTCTTAGAATTACGGTGCAATATAAAGCGAGTGGTCTCCTAGAAATGCATCCATTCATAGATACTACAAGTGGATGTGATTCTAGTAAAAATATACCTAGGATTAATTACCCCTAAAACACAGTATAAAGAAATAATTGATCAGAAAATGATGCATGGAAATATTCCTTGATGAAATCATGGTTTGAAACCTCTTGGGGGGATATTATTTGGAAATTAACAAACAATTTATGGACCATCAAGAAATATTTAAATAGATGATGACTATTATTGACCTAGGATAAACCTAAGGTTTCATTAATTAATGATGAATTAATCATGATTTAGACATACTATTATTTATCTTTATGAATATTTGGTTTTCCATTTCATGTAGTGTTTCTCACAATATTGTTCTTATTTTTTATCAATGATGGAAACTAGAAGGAACTCAGTTAACATTTAATATTGTGGTCAATTATTTTTTCACCAGACAAAAAGATATTATGGATAGAGTGAAGAATATAGTTATTATGTATAATATGTTATCATGGAATATGATAAATGACATGAAGCTTGACCAAATCACATACTCACCAATGAATATGAGGGTAGAGTTTTTTGAGGGATTTAATAGTGGAAACCATAGTGGAAATATGACTCAATTCACTATATGTCAAGAATGTGAAAAGAATAACTAAAAGGAATGTCTCAAAGTAATGGGAATTTTTATTTTGTGTGGTGAATAATTCCATAGAGTAAGTGATTTTGGAGTGAAGATGATAAGTTTCATTAATTAACGTGAATGGAATATTGGAATCTTATTGGTATTATCAATATATAGATATTTTAAATGTGTGAAGTATGGGAATTATGAATGTCTATGTCATAGGTGGAAGGTTATTGAGGAGAAATAGCAAGGTTTTATGAGAAAATGTTTTCTTATTTGTGATTAGGTGACTGAAAATGACATATTTATGGTATGTCATGTTCTAACAGTATTATTTCGGTTAAACCTAAAAACGATGATTATATTTATGGTTATGAATGTTAAGATGTGATTTATATTTCATATTTTAGGAAATATGTATTTTGGAATAGGAAGAAAAAACCAAGTTAATGGCTCTTGTTTAAGGTGATATAATTTTAGTGTTTATGTATTTTAATTTAATAATTATGAAATATATAAGGATTTTTCATTATAATTTTTTTGTTAAGGATTATCAATAATATGTTGAATGGTATTGATGATCTAGAAAGGTGATTTAATGTGAAGGTTATATTTTATGGAAAGAACATGATTATGGGATAGTAACCCTTAATATATTCCCAATGTTGAAGTAACGGTGTTCAGTTTCGATAAAGAGATATAAGATATAAATAAAGTAAATTATATAATACTGGTTACCTTAGAAAAACATAATGATTTGTTGAAAAAAATTATGTTATCACGGATGGAGTATAAATCATTAATAAATTTAAGGAATATATATAATTATCTTTGTCTGGTTTAATTAATGAAGAATCATATATTTTTTTCAATATGGTTTTATTTTAATTCATGTTTTTAGCATATTTCAAGAGAATACTTGATGAACGTATTCACATTTTTCATATATGACAATCTAGAGCTAATTCTTAATACATGGGGTATCAATGTTATGATAAATTTATTAAATTTGATGAAATTATATCAAATGTTTTGTATTTTGATATATTTACTAGGATAAAAAGGTCAAACATATATTAAATGGTTTATATTGGACATTGAATGAGGTTTTATAGGTTAATGAATTATTTTTCAATATGATGAATTATTTATATTTTATAACCTAGGATACCCATTTTTTTATAACTAAATATAGAAATAATAACTTATAATTCTATCAAAGTACCTTATGATCCATTAGTGATTTAGGAGTAACAAATTCAAATTCAT
This sequence comes from Viscum album, assembly GCA_963277665.1. NCBI lineage: Eukaryota > Viridiplantae > Streptophyta > Magnoliopsida > Santalales > Viscaceae > Viscum > Viscum album. Next base: position 1,623,752,076 of record OY728146.1, on the reverse strand, counting down.
TTCATAGTTTAAGATGTAATGTTTCTATTAATCAATTTATAACCACATGGTGAGATTGTGATTATAAAATGAAATGAAATCATGTTAGTATATCTTCCCTTTAAAATTGATCTAATTTTAGAAAAGGGTCATGAAATAAAATGTCATAATGTTAGTATATTTTTTATGATATCAATGTTGTTTTCAAGAATCTATGGTATATATATTTTTAATTGTTAACATTCTCCTAACTATATTCTCTATCACAATCGACAATATTTGGGTGTTATTTTTCTCTTCATTGTCCATGTTTTTTAACTTCCCACCTCTGTTCTCCTATTATAAGACCTTGTATGGATTATTTCATATTAATTTTTAACATCCCTATTTTATTTATTAGGATTTTTTATTAACCCTATTTATGTTTTTTGTTTCTATGAGGTAATTTTAAAGTTTTAATCCTTTGATGAATGAGTTTAATTTCCAAGGGGAAATTCATTTTATGGGGGGTAAAATGTATCACTATAGATTTTGGGATTTTTTCTAAAATTAAATTAATATTTTTGATATTATTATTTAAATGAAACACTTTGTTTATATTGGATTATAAAAAAAATTGAGTTTTTATTGAATTACATGCAACATCAAGTTTATGTTTCTTTACACACAAAACATAGTTTAAAATAAACATAACATATTAAATTATTATATAACATGATGGTTTTCACCTGGATGTTGTAATGAAGGTTATGAATAAGATTAAATAAATTATGAAAATATTGTTTACACATGTTTATATATTTAATTATTTTTTACCAGTTAATTATTATTGAATATAAAACCCCTTTTTAAAATAAAATGTAATCTGTCTCTAAAAACAATTTCTATGAGAACGAGTGTGTTTTACATTATAAAATTAAAAAACATCACTATTGGATAATGATTTTAAGGAAATTAAATTATTTTATATATTCATTCAACTTTTTTATATTCATTTTATTTGATTTCTAGACAATAAATTTGAATAAATCTAATTTTATACTTAAAATCGTACTTCTTTTCTCTAAAAACAGTTTTGTGTTCTTTTTATATCACACTTATTTTAAAACTAAAATTTTCCAATTTTATAAAACAATTTTTATAAAATAATTTTTTTAAAATCATAATATCAAAATAATAATAGGGATACTTTTTGGTACATTTATAAAAAGTTTTATTTTTTGATAAATAAATAAAAATACTGAATTTCAATTGAAACCATTATTTTGACCTAAAATATTTACAAATTTAAATTATAATTTAATTTTTGGAAAAAATATGCATAGTTCAATTATATGTATAATAATTTAATTTACATCACGTGAATCAATTTAATAATGATATTAGATATAAATACATTATAATCTTTTGAACATTTTCACTTTTAAAACCCACATTTTCATCACATGTGGGGATTATTTTTAATCTAAATTCAACCTATTTTAAGGGATGAATTTGAAAAAACTGATTGAATATATTTTATAATTATATTTTATATTTTATAATGAGTTCAAATTAATTTTTACCAAAATTATTATGGAAAATTGTTAGATTTAATTAATGCGATTAATGTTAAAAAAACGTTTTTCAGCATTACATGCGTTTGTATTAAAATTATTTTTAAAAGTCAGTTAATTTTTATTTGATAAATTGGATTTAATATTTAAAATTATTAGGTAAAACATTATCTAATAAATTTCTTTTAATTCTATACTTAATGGATTAATTACCTAGGTATATAGAAACATACAAGTTATCGTGGTAAAAACTAATAGGATAAAATTGAGTAAAATTAAGGAATGAGGAATATTATGATGAAAATATATTTATTTTTGTGTGTTGGAGATGTTTTGAGACCGCATAAACCCTTACCTTCATTATTTATCTCTTTTAATGACACGGGAGGTAAGAGATACATCCTAATAGTGCATAATTTGGAGTACTTATAAGAATGTCACTCCTCCTCAATTATAAAAGTCCACAAAATCTCCTCCTTTATTCATAAATTCACACATATTCAAATCATCCAAGACATACAAAAATCAAATATCAACTTCCATACCCTCATCATATAGGAATTAGTTTTTTCATAAATCCAACTTATGAATAATTTTGTGAAAAATTAAGGAGAAGACCTGATGAAGAGGTAATGATCTTTAACGAGCAACCTTATTTTATTTATTTCTAAAACTACTTATATTCTTATTATACCATTATTATATAATAACCTAATTATATTAAATATTATATCTTTCTTATTTTAATGGTATTACCTAATATTTCACAGACATTTCTATAAAACGGGTTTTCTAATCATTATTCATGTGTACGGTAAACAACCTCCTTCCGAATATATGTCGTTCATTTTTTCATTAACACATCTCATGGGTAGAAATAATTATGAACTTATAGTTTTTAAATTATATTTATTATATTTACTATTTAATTATTATTCTGTAATAGTTATATCACACATACTATCATGCTTTCCATTTTTTGGTAATATGGTAATGTCATTTGTGTGTATGGCGGACTACTGCCTTGCAGAGTGATGTGATTCATTCAGGCATTACAAGAAATGTATTAAGGAATATTTTATTAATCACATGTTATGTATATGACATAAAATTTATAATTTTATGATAATATGCTTATATATAAAATCATTTACTTTTGTTTCTTTCAATTCGATTAGAAAATGGAAACAATATTCATGCATACTTACGACCTACCGTTTTCATGAATAGTGTGTTTCATTTCCAATATAAAATTTTTATGGATTAATATAAAAACATATATCCTGAATATATATGATATTTATATCTTATTTTACATTATTTATATTTTTAAACCATAATCAAATTAAGAGGACAAAAAAATAACAAGTTAAAACATATTAAAAAACAAAGCATTTATTACCTAAAACATAATGTTAAGATGGAATTGTTAATAAAAAGGTAATAAAAGGGTAATTATAAAATAACAAATGTCATGATATATAAAATAATTATTCTTAAATATATTTATAATAAAAATATTTTTAACATACAAGACTTTTGACTGAGTACAACAGAAGTCTCAATTAAAGGTAATAGATTTCCGCCTCACTTTTTACTTTCACATGACCCATGTCATAATCAGAAACTATTTATTTTATATGGTTTATAAAATTCACATTTTTGTATTTGGTAATTATTATACTCAAATTTATGGATATTTAACAACCATTTTATGATATATCATTCATGTTTAAAAGTTAATAAAGTAGTATATATATTTTTCTCTATTTATATTCATTGAAACGAATGTACTGTTATATATCTATCTTATTTTATGATGTGTACTTAATGATTCATAGACATGTTACATCATTAATCACCATAATTTTTTTATAATATAAGTTTCATATAATGATATTATTTCTTTTGGATTATGATAAAATGTTACCCAATTTTTAAGAGTCTCAGGTTACAATCTCATCATTTATCTAGATCGTTTATGATTTTACATCCAATAATGAGACCATGTGATATATCTCTCAAGAAAATCATGAATTTTATTATCCATTGGTGATTAATTAAATTTTCATGTAATTTTTCCATTTTCCACTTTTCTATCTAATTTTTTGAAATGTATTTTTAATGAAATATGACTTCATTTATCTCTTCCATCAAAAATATATTTTTTCCCAAACCATGTATTCTATTTAAAAAAAATGTTTTAAAATGTTTTATAATATATAGTTATTTTTTCATCCATAAATTTTATAATTTTTTTAAAATCATTGTTTATAATTTTTCATGATTATTTTCAAAGAAATGATTTTTCAAAATATATAATATTTTATATAGTGTCTTAAATGATTTTTAACGAATCTTTTACATGTTTCAAAGGTAATATTCAAAGGAATGGATTTAAAAAGTTATTTCTGTTAAAAAATCATTTTAAATTATTTTCAAATATTTCTTTACAATTTTTCAATAATATTTTAAAATAAAATTCATTAATAAATTTAATACATTTTAAAAAGTGTTTTTGGAAGTGTAAAGGATATCCTCCTCAAAAAAATGTTTTAAATGATATTTGAAAAATATTTTCCTACTATGATGATATCTATTGTTGTTACATATTCTTTACTAGGGATATGACTCAATTATACAATTAATAATGTTTACCTGAATGGTTTATGTGTTAATATAATGATGTTTATGAAACCTATTTTTATTCCATGAGATAAAATATGATAACATTATTATGAAACCCACATATTTTTATTGGTTATGTAATGATTATAAAACTTTTCTATTTTACACATGTTTTGATATTATGAAATTTTGATGGTACCCATTTCATTTCATAGGTTATGATATAATTAAAGTTTATGATCTTGTGTAACACATAAATATGGTTTTCATTATCTAATGGGTGGGACTCATATATCTCTCAAATCCACTATGTAATGATTTAAATTTCATTAGATAGATAGGAATGGAACGTGGAGTGTAATAAGTTTAGTAAGGGAATATTTCCAATAGGATGGTCTTGGAATTGAACCTCGAATACTATATTGGTTGGGGAGTGGACCCATACAAGAATGACGAATGGGATTCCACTAGGGATAGTGGTTTCTCCTTCCTAGAAGGTGTAGCTATCTGTGAGTAAACCTGATTACGTGTTTAGAATGTTATAGTTAAACCTATTTACATGATCAAATTATTATGCATAAACTAGATTACATGTTCACAATGTTATGCATGAACCTAATTATATTTTCATAATATTATGTGTGAACTTGATTACATTTTAACAATGTTTTCATGAACCTTATTAAATTTTCCCAATTTTATAAATTAAATTAATTAAATGTTTACAATATTATGTGTAAAACTGATTACATTTTCACAATGTTATGTGTAGAAATGGTTTCTTGTATATATGTTTATGTGTTGGTATGATTTCTTTTCCTTAACCTAATGAGTGAAGTTATTCATATTTATACATGTTCACGATATTAATACCTGATGTGTATTCAATAAGTCTATGTTTCATTCTAATGTTAATCTCTTAGGGATCATATTCATTGATTTCCAAATGGTTTATCTCTTATGAACTACCAATCATTATTCCATTAATCATGTTTAAATCTATGTCAGGTTGGGTTTGAACTTATTATGTTTTTATCATTATCATTTAAAGTTATTCTTATATTTTGATTTTATATTATCATATAATGACACATATTATTTTTACCCTTATTGATAATTTGATGTCACATTTTCTTATGTTTCCTTACCAGGGTTATGAATAATGTTTTATGTAGGGTATGAGCAAGAGGAGTATTATGTGAGAAGAGCATAGTGGGTGATGTTTCAGATCATTCACCGAATTAGAAGATTATGTTACAATAGTCCAAAGATACTAAACTATTATTCTCTAAGAGTTTGTGATTTTTTATTCTAATGTGTATTATTTTTAAAATAACTAATATCAATTTATGATAATCCTTATTCATTATAGAGAAGAAAATGTAATTTAAATGAAACTATAAAATCCATGGTCTGAAGATTGTGAGATTTTATTCATGCTCGATGTGTGGAAGGAGACATTGAGAGACTTATCTTTTGGGGTATATTAAAATATTTATGTATTGAAAGGAATGTCATTGATTACCTAAAGGAAGAATTGTTAGGAAGAAAATAGATACTGATGTGAATATAGATAAAACTCCAAATAATACACCACCCACACTTCATTGATTAAAATGTATGTGGTTTGAGAATTATGATATCCAATGCTTAAATATGATGTTTAATGAAGATTCTCAATTTCATCATCCTCTTAAGATGATAGATAAATGGATATCACATGTAATCACTATTTCTTATAAGGGGTATGATAACAAAGTGGTGAAGGGTACACATACTATCAAATATAGAACTACTAATGAATTATTTGATTTTAGATCTACCCACTCTTTTATATATATATAATTTTCTATGGATTTCACAATAGAAACATAATAATTTGACATTTAATTTGAACAAAAAACCCTAATTTTATGATGAACACATCTCAAGTCTAGGATTCTTCTCTAATTGATTCTTATGTGAATATTATTCCTAAAAATCATAATATCTTCATTTTAATTGAATTTGATATCATCTTAAGAAACAATTAAAATTATCTATATAAATCCCACATAAATTTCAAGGGAAGGGAAGTCACATTTTATATTTTGAACCCACCTATGATCATTTATTAGTGTGACAATAAATATGAACATCCAATGGAAATTTTACCCATTTATGAGTCTTGATTCCTATTCAAAAGGGGTTTTTATCTCATATTTTAGTGGGGAATGTCAAAATTGATGATATTCCGAGTGGAAAAAAGTTTTTTATGTGTTTCTATAAGAATTTACAAGTCTTACACCAAATAATATATTTGAATTTTCATTAGATCTCATACCTGGTGGTTCTTCTTTTTCATTGACTCCATATATAATGGAAATGATTGAGTTGTAAAAATAGAATAAGAAACCACATGATAATTAAGAAAGGTGATTTATTTCGTGAATTGTGTCACTTGGGTACACCTATTCTTTATGGTTGTATGTATATAAGATATTATTATTTTTCAATGAAAAAGTAAGTTTATGAATATCTCTTGAAAATTTTAATTAAGACCTTGATGAAGGGGAATATGTTTGAAAAATTTACTGAGTATGATTTTTTATCTACATAAATCTCATTTTGGGTTATATAATCTCAATAGACAGTACATTGGTGGATCCATTATAGATAAATACTATTTATCATTGGACTAGACCAACCATTATGTCTATGATCTGATGTTTGCTTGTTTTTTTGATATTTGAAATGATTTGTGGAGAACTTATCATGGAATCACAATCCACTAACCATGTTGAATTTTATGGGATCCATGTTCCTCCATATGGATGAATACAAGGAAAATTTCAATGATATGAATATAACATTATTTATTGAACCTGTGCTTATATTACCTTATAGTGCAGGAGGGTTTTTGTAACACCCGAGACTTTTATGTTATATAAACCATCAAAGGAATCTTTTTCTACACAACACTTTCTTGGCTTGCTTTGCATGCAATCGCGACCTTCCTCGATAGCTTGCGTTGTACGCAATACCGACTTTCACTAAACAACAATATGCTATTAAAACTAGCCGTTATGAATAGTAATAACCACTTTTTAAAATTTTATAAATTTTATTTTTCAAAATGGACTTCATTTTTGGACCCAGAATATCAAAATTAGCCTAGGGTGAAATTTTGGTATTTTTCTGAAAACTTTCAATTTTTGATGAATAGTGAAACCACTAAGTTGTAGGTTAAAAACTGAATTTTGCATAAAACTTAATTTTACCGCTTCTGTGAATAAAATTTCAAAAATCAGAGAGACACGGTTAATATCAAGGACTAAAATGTGGTTCAATGAGATTAAAATAATTTTTTGGTGAATAGTAACTTTTTACTATTTTTACCGCGGTTAATAGTAAATAGGGTAACTAAGGGTAAATATGATATCAATATTACCCTAAAACATGTCCTAATTCTATTGGACAAGTGTAATTCGACCAAAAACAAACTTAGGAATAAAATATGACCATTTAGGCCCACTTGGATTAGATTAGGACATTTATTATTAATTTATTTAAAGAAGGGTTAAAATAGATAAAATCAAAGTTTAATAAGTAAATCATTTTTTAATATGGGGTTATACATAAGATAAATTCGATTGTAAATATTCATTAGAAATCTAAAAAGATTTCCTACATGATGGTATTTTATTTGTAATTTTTAGACATCAAATAATTTAATTTATATATGACACAAAGATGATGCAGTAATTATCTTATTAATGAAATATTGACATAATTGATAATATAAATACCAAAATAAATGTAATTTAAGACTTTTTATGAATTCCACTAATTTTCTAGGTTACTATGATATATTAGTGTTGATGTAATCAACTTGGTTTGAACATATAATTCTGTTATGACTTTCAAAAAAATCATATATCAAATAGTTTCAAAATTGACACAAAATAGTTTTTTAAATCAAATATTATATTATTAATTGTTATATTATTCCTAAAAATCTAAGGTTCGGACAAATGACTTAGATAAAGATATATATATTAATAATAAACAATTTGGGGTTCGTTTGGCATGTTATAGTAAGTGTATTAACCATATAGTGAAAGAAAACAAAAAGACACGGTAAAAGTTAAATTAATTAACTTAGAGTTAAATCTAATTGATAAGGTTAAAATAATACCCTAAACTTGTCTAAGTCCTATTGGTTGATAGGATTTCGACCCTTCCCAACTTTAGATTCGAAATAAGACCCTTTGGAACCATTATAAACCGATTTTGACTTTAATATAAAATAATATTTTGAGATATTCCTAAGGTGCCCCTCTCCTCCCTTATAAAAGGGCACCTCCTCCCCCTCCTCCTCACACCAATTTGAGCACTCAAGCTCGGCCAACCCCTGCCATTTTCTCCTCTCCACTTCCCTAGAATAATCCTAGAGGTCCTGGTCTTCTCCAAAGACCAATCTTAGTTCCTTAAGTGGGGGATTCAAAGAGGCGTTCCAAAGAAGAGGTAATATCCATTACCGATCTTTTCAATTTCTTTCTTATTCAACTTCTTATTCTTTAGTTGTTTAATGATAAAGTAATAACATCAGTATTACTTACATACTGATATGTTATTATAAATATGAAACAACCCTAATTCACCTTCTATCCATCCTACGGAAAAATGAAATCACCGCGCGTGCGTACGTACGGAATACCGTCTCCACGCCGTGGTGTAATCTATTTTCCACCATCACCTTACAAGGATGGATATAATGGTGTAATGAGTAACTATATATTATTATTATGAAGTAATATTGATACTGAAATAATATATATATACTCCAATACAATTCCACGATCATAGGAACGATATCATCACTCGTGCGTACGTACGGAATACCGTCTCCACGATGTGATGCGACTCGTTCTACATGATCTTCATTTCATAATGATTATATAAATGAATTTAATGAATTAATATGGTATATACTACACTAATACCATTCTGGAAATGAATTATCTATAACCTAAAGATAAGAATAAGAATTTATTCGACAAAACACGCATAAGAACAAAAAGTTATAAAGACCCGAGTAACAAGTAACAATGAAATATTACTAACAAGAAGCTAATAATATGACCATATATGATATCATATCAATATGTATGATTCTGGAATAAGTCAATAACATTATTTAAACCATTATATAGGAGCTTCGGACACGAACAAAGCAAATCGGACCTAAGGTAAGGGAAATATCACAATCTCATTTTTATCCGAGATTGTTTATTCGTAAGTATTTACTGGGGTGTATTTTATCATCCACATCCATGTTTACTCAATATGTAATATTATTTCCATCCACCTAAAATTGTTTAAATCCATTTTTACCCTTCAGTGAGTTTTTAGTAATACGTATGAAAGGAATCTTTTGTCGTTTTTCGTACGAGGTACTTTTTGACTTTTCCGACAAAAGTACGAAGAATGTTTTTTTTAACATATACGGCATGAACGGATTTCTACTGTTTTATAAAGCCTTATTTTAATGAAGCTTCCTCTAAAAGATTTCATGACTATTTTCAATAAAATCTCTTTCTTTTAAAATTGCATGATGTTTTGTGAAAAGAAATTGATTTTGAAGAAGAAAGGATATTTTCCTCAAGAATTCAATTCAAGTGTTTTATCAAAATTATTTTCCATCTAAGATAATAAAGGGTTCTGTTTCTATCCATATTTTTACATTGATTTGACTATGTTGTGATGGAATTATGTTTATGAATTCCTTTATCTTATATGAATTGATTTATGATGTCATGATGTTTCAAGAATCCCATTTTTGTTACATGTGTTATGCGATGATGTATGTTTTATGATTATGTGGCACACATAAGAAAGGATTCATTATAAGATGGGTGGGACCTATATCTCCCTCCAATGCATTGGGTAATGATTTTATATCTCATGAGATAGACATGGCTGGAACGGAAGGTTATTTCGGTTCAGTGATACAGGACTGAAACGAGGAGTGAACTCGGTTCAGAAAGGGACTTTGTCCACTAAGATAGTCTTGGCAATGAGTCATGACTAACAAGAAATGATTTTCCATGATTATGTATGCATGCCACAAAGTTTCAAGTTTTATGTTATGATTATGGGGATCTCATTTTCACTTCTATGATTTATTTCATGTTAAGATATTATGATCTCTTTTGCAGGTTTTGATTTTCAAAAAGATATGATATGATTTTTATTTCCTTTATTTGCCCTTGCTGAGCATTTGAGCTCACCCTTTTATGTTTTCTTTTACCCAGGTCAGGAAGATGGATATTAAGTAGAATATGCTAAAGGGACCCTATATATGATGAAATAAATGGGAGACACTGTAGAAGATTTATGAACCAGTTGTTTATGTTTCCCAGTTTCTAAAGACACTATACCTATACGGTCCTTTGTGGTTTTGTCATATGTTGTAATAAGTGTGCTTCAATTTTGAAGTATTAACAATGTATGTAAAGTATGGGTCGTTATAGTTGGTATCAGAGGAAAGGTATAGTCAACCTTTGGAAACTAGGATGTGAAAGCCTTAGTAAGAACCCTAAGGATGAGTCTAAGCATAGAACACAATCTTAGAAATGGCCTTGAATAACCTAGGATAAGACCATAAGCATGAAAATTTTATTCTTGAATTATGTGGTTTCCTATTATAATTAGTGTTGCTCACACTATTCTTCTTGGTTTTAGTCAATGGCTGGAACCCTAAGGAACCGTGTTAATGCGGAATGCGATGGGCAATGCAATGATTGTCCCCCTGAGCAACCAAACGATATGGGAGCTGGAATGCAAAATCTTGTAGCCATGCTCACACAACTTTCTCAAGCTATGAATCATGCAGGATTTCCAAACGAGCAAAGGAGGGAGCAACATTCTGTTGAATCCTTCATGAGGCAACGTCCACCTTCTTTCAGCGGGTCTACTGATCCATTAGTTGCTGAACAATGGATTAGTACTACTGAAAAGATATTTTCAGTTCTTCAATGTTATGAGCATGATAAAGTCATCCTAGCAGTGTATCGTTTGGAAGGAGATGCGAATCAATGGTGGAATCTTGTTAAGAATACGAGGCAAAGGGATGAAATTGAGTCTATGGAATGGGAAGAGTTCAAGAACTTATTTTTCAATAAGTACTTCCCTCGTATTCTCTGAACAAAGATGGAGAAAGAGTTCCTTGAACTGAAGCAAAGGGATGATGAATCTGTTAGTACCTATGAAGCAAATTTTACAAGACTTGCAAGGTACGCTTCTGGTATTATTATCCAACCTGAGAGTAAGATCGATCGATTCTTTAGTGGCTTAAAACCAAGTCTTCGAAGCGTGTTAGCCATAAGAGACTTCAATAGCTACGAGGAAATCGTTCGATGTGCTCTCAAAGTCGAGATGGAGATTGGAGTAACCCATCAGTCACATGGGTTTGATAAGAAGAGGAAGATGGAATTCAAAGAAAAATCTAAAGAGCACATGGAAAAGAAGATGAACTTTCCCTTATGCTCAAAGTGTGGAAAGAAACATGGAGGGAGTTGTCTTAAAGGGACAAGTAAATGTTTTAAATGTGGAAAGGAAGGTCATCGGGCATTTGAATGCCGTGATAATGGGAAGAAGATGTCTAATGATGCAAACAAAGGAAGGGATACACAGAATGAACCTACTACACTTCAATGTTTCAAGTGAAAGGAGATGGGGCATTATGCCAATCAATGCCAAAATCCAAGGGTTGATGATGATGGTCGACGTCAACAAACTCTTAAGGCTAAAGACAAAGGAAAGTCACATGCAATTTTTATCAGCGATGTGGAGTACGATAACGATGTGGTGAAAGGTACACTTACCATCCACTCTAAAGTAGCAAATGTTTTATTTGATTCTGGATCCACCCACTCTTTTATTTCTAATGAATTTTCTAAGGGTATCACCGTATTACCTTAACAATTAGATGTTGAGTTAGCTGTGACAACACCTAATGGCACAACAGTCGCATCAGAAGTTTATAATTCTTCTCCGATCGAAGTTTGTGGGAAAGTGCTTCCTGCAAATCTTGTGATCCTTCCTTTAGTGGAATTTGATGTGATTCTTGGCATGGATTGGCTTTCTCTACATGGAGCTCATATCAATTGCCAAAGAAGGGAAGTCACGTTTCATATTCCAGATTAACCTACGATCGTCTATCAATGCAAGGATGAACATAACCTTCCAGTGGAAATTTCTTCCATCTTATGGGTATTGATTCCACTAAATGAAGGTTATTTATCTCAAATAGTTGGTGAGAAACTCACGATTAAGAATATGCCCATTGTACGGGAGTTTGATGATGTCTTTCCGGAGGAATTACCGGGTCTTCCACCAAATCGTGAAGTTGAGTTTTCAATGGAACTCGTACCGGGTGCTTTGCCTATTTCAAAGACACCTTATAGAATGGCCCCAATTGAGTTGCAGGAATTGAAGAAGCAACTCCAAGAGAATCTTGATAAGGGATTCATACGCCCTAGTGCGTCACCTTGGGGAGAACCTGTTCTATTTGTTAAGAAGAAAGATGGATCAATGAGACTCTGCATTGATTATCGAGAACTTAACAAGATCACTATTAAGAACAAATATCCTCTCCCACGCATTGATGACTTATTTGACCAACTACGCGGAGCTCAATACTTTTCCAAGATTGATCTTCGTTCAGGGTATCATCAATTAAGGGTCAAAAGGGAGGATATACCAAAGACGGCTTTCCGTACAAGGTATGGACACTATGAATTTATAGTGATGCCATTTGGTCTTACTAATGCCCCTCCTATCTTCATGGATCTAATGAATAGAGTCTTTAGAGACTATCTTGATCAATTTGTGGCAGTCTTTATAGACGATATTCTTGTCTATTCAAAGAGAAAGGAAGAGCATGAAGATCACTTGAGAATTATATTGAAGACCCTGAGAAAAGAGAAGCTTTATGCCAAATTTACCAAGTGTGAATTTTGGCTTCAAAAAGTTGCATTTTTGGGTCATATAATCTCAAAAGAGGGGATATCTGTGGATCCAGCAAAAACAGAGGTTATCGAAAGATGGTCAAGACCAACAACAGTAACTGAGATCCGAAGTTTTCTTGGTTTGGCTGGTTATTATCGACGTTTTGTAAAAGATTTTTCACGATTATCTAATCCACTCACCAAGTTGACTCGGAAAGGAGTTAAGTTTGTCTGGACAGAGGAATGTGAAGAGAATTTCAAGGAGTTGAAAAGAAGGTTATCCAGTGCACCTGTGCTCACACTGCCTTGTAGTGGAGAAAGGTTTGTGATCTACAGTGATGCATCCAAGAAGGGATTGGGGTGTGTTCTTATGCAAAATGATATGGTGATAGCTTATGCCTCACGACAGTTGAAAATCCATGAGAAAAATTACCCAACACATGATTTGGAGTTGGCTGCGGTAATCTTTGCATTAAAGATTTGGAGGCATTACCTTTATGGTGAAAGGTGTGATATTTATACTGATCATAAAAGTTTAAAGTATATTTTCACACAAAAGGAGTTGAATATGCGTCAAAGAAGATGGTTGGAGCTGATTAAGTATTATGACTGCTCAATCCATTACCACCCTGGGAAAGCAAACAAGGTGGCAGATGCATTAAGTCGACAAGACCATGCTAGTTTATCCATGATGAGGATCACAAAAGATCCAATATTTATGGATTTACAAAGGATGGATCTTGGAATTATAATGGAAGGGGGAAAATCTTATCTTTCTCAAATGAATGTTCAACCATCTATACATGTGAAGATTAAAGAGGCACAGAAAGAAGATGTCGAGTTACAAAAGAAGGTGAGAAATGTTCCTGAAATCAACCTTGATTGTGATGGGATAATAAAGTTCAGGAATCGGGTTTGCGTTCCTCCCATCCCCGAATTAAAGAATGAGCTGCTGGATGAGGCTCATAGTTCGTCATTCTCTATTCATCCTGGAAGCACGAAGATGTATAGGGACCTGAAAGAGTACTTCTGGTGGGATGGCATGAAAAGAGATGTTGCTGAATATGTCTCTCGATGCTTGGTTTGTCAACAAGTTAAAGCTGAGAGACAGAAGTCTAAGGGGATGTTACAACCATTACCCATACCCGAATGGAAATGGGAAAACATCACTATGGACTTTGTCACAGGACTTCCTAAAACATCCAAAGGCAATAATGCTATCTGGGTCATAGTTGATCGTCTTACAAAGTCTGCACACTTCATTGCTATTAGAGAGGATTTCTCTCTAGATCAGCTTGCCAGGATATATGTAAAGGAAGTGGTAAGATTGCATGTAGTACCACTTTCTATTATATCTGATCGGGATCCGAGATTTACCTCGAAGTTCTGGCGAAGTCTTCAGCATACTCTGGATACAGAGTTGAGTTTCAGCACTGCTTATCATCCCCAGACAGACGGTCAGTCTGAGAGAACAATTCAAACCCTAGAAGATATGTTGAGAGCTTGCTCTATGGATTTCAAAGGAGGTTGGGATCAACACCTACCTTTGGTGGAATTTTCTTATAATAATAGCTTTCACTCCAGTATTCAGATGGCTCCTTATGAAGCTCTCTATGGAAAGAAATGCAGGACTCCAACTTGCTGGGATGAAGTTGGGGAAAGAAAGCAATTAGGACCTGATCTCGTTGATGAAATGGCAGAAAAGGTCATATCTATTCAACAACACATAAGAGCAGCTCAGAGTCGACAGAAAAGTTATGCCGACAACCGAAGAAAAGACCTAGAGTTTGAAGTGGGTGATAAAGTGTTCTTACGAATATCTCCCTGGAAGAGGGTTATGAGATTTCGAAAGAAGGGGAAGTTGAGCCCTAGATATATCGGTCCTTTCGAAATACTGGATCGTGTTGGGAAGGTAGCTTATTGGCGCTTCCACCGAATCTCTCTCAAGTTCACGATGTGTTCCATGTATCTCTCCTGAGAAAGTACATACCAGATCCTTCACATGTACTCAGCTCAGACGTTGTACCGCTGGAGAAAGATCTTTCTTATGAAGAACAGCCGATAGAGATTCTGGATCGTAGCGAAAAAGTCCTACGAAACAAGACCACTCGCTTGGTGAAAGTTTTATGGAGGAACCACCAACTTGAAGAAGCTACATGGGAGCTTGAGGATATGATGAGGGAGAAGTATCCTCATTTGTTTGTTACAAAGTGACGAATTTCGAGGGCGAAATTCTTTTTAAGGGGGGTAGAATGTAACACCCGAGACTTTTATGTTATATAAACCATCAAAGGAATCTTTTTCTACACAACACTTGCTTGGCTTGCTTTGCACGCAATCGCGACCTTCCTCGATAGCTTGCGTCGTACGCAATACCGAGTTTCACTAAACAACAATATGCTATTAAAACTAGCCGTTATGAATAGTAATAACCACTTTTTAAAATTTTATAAATTTTATTTTTCAAAATGGACTTCATTTTTGGACTCAGAATATCGAAATTAGCCTAGGGTGAAATTTTGGTATTTTTCTGAAAACTTTCAATTTTTGATGAATAGTGAAACCACTAAGTGGTTGGTTAAAAACTGAATTTTGCATAAAACATAATTTTACCGCTTCTGTGAATGGAATTTCAAAAATTCGAGAGACACAGTTAATATCAAGGACTAAAATGTGGTTCAATGAGATGAAAATAATTTTTTGGTGAATAGTAACTTTTTACTATTTTTACCGCGGTTAATAGTAAATAGGGTAACTAAGGGTAAATATGATATCAATATTACCCTAACACATGTCCTAATTCTATTGGACAAGTGTAATTCGACCAAAAACAAACTTAGGAATAAAATATGACCATTTAGGCCCACTTGGATTAGATTAGGACATTTATTATTAATTTATTTAAAGAAGGGTTAAAATAGTTAAAATCAAAGTTTAATAAGTAAATCATTTTTTAATATGGGGTTATACATAAGCTAAATTCGATTTTAAATATTAATTAGAAAGATAAAAAGATTTCCTACATGATGGTATTTTATTTGTAATTTTTAGACATCAAATAATTTAATTTATATATGACACAAAGATGATGCAGTAATTATCTTATTAATGAAATATTGACATAATTGATAATATAAATACCAAAATAAATGTAATTTAAGACTTTTTATGAATTCCACTAATTTTCTAGGTTACTATGATATATTATTGTTGATTTAATCAACTTGGTTCGAACATATAATTCTGTTATGACTTTCAAAAAAATCATATATCAAATAGTGTCAAAATTGACACAAAATAGTTTTTTAAATCAAATATTATATTATTAATTGTTATTTTATTCCTAAAAATCTAAGGTTCGGCCAAATGACTTAGATAAAGATATATATATTAATAATAAACAATTTGGGGTTCGTTTGGCATGTTATAGTAAGTGTATTAACCATATAGTGAAAGAAAACAAAAAGACACGGTAAAAGTTAAATTAATTAACTTAGAGTTAAATCTAATTGATAAGGTTAAAATAATACCCTAAACTTTTCTAAGTCCTATTGGTTGATAGGATTTCGACCCTTCCCCACTTTAGCTTCAAAATAAGACCCTTTGGAACCATTATAAACCGATTTTGACTTTAATATAAAATAATATTTTGAGATATTCCTAAGGTGCCCCTCTCCTCCCTTATAAAAGGGCACCTCCTCCCCCTCCTCCTCACACCAATTTGAGCACTCAAGCTCGGCCAACCCCTGCCATTTTCTCCTCTCCACTTCCCTAGAATAATCCTAGAGGTCCTGGTCTTCTCCAAAGACCAATCTTAGTTCCTTAAGTGGGGGATTCAAAGAGGCGTTCCAAAGAAGAGGTAATATCCATTACCGATCTTTTCAATTTCTTTCTTCTTCAACTTCTTATTCTTTAGTTGTTTCATGATAAAGTAATAACATCAGTATTACTTACATACTGATATGTTATTATAAATATTAAACAACCCTAATTCACCTTCTATCCATCCTACGGAAAAATGAAATCACCGCGCGTGCGTACGTACGGAATACCGTCTCCACGCCGTGGTGTAATCTATTTTCCACCATCACCTTACAAGGATGGGTATAATGGTGTAATGAGTAACTATATATGATTATTATGAAGTAATATTGATACTGAAATAATATATATATACTCCAATACAATTCCACGATCATAGGAACGATATCATCACTCGTGCGTACGTACGGAATACCGTCTCCACGATGTGATGCGACTCGTTCTACATGATCTTCATTTCATAATGATTATATAAATGAATTGAATGAATGAATATGGTATATACTACACTAATACCATTCTTGAAATGAATTATCTATAACCTAAAGATAAGAATAAGAATTTATTCGACAAAACACGCATAAGAACAAAAAGTTATAAAGACCCGAGTAACAAGTAACAATGAAATATTACTAACAAGAAGCTAATAATATGACCATATATGATATCATATCAATATGTATGATTCTGGAATAAGTCAATAACATTATTTAAACCATTATACAGGAGCTTCGGACACGAACAAAGCAAATCGGACCTAAGGTAAGGGAAATATCACAATCTCATTTTTATCCGAGATTGTTTATTCGTAAGTATTTACTGGGGTGTATTTTATCATCCACATCCATGTTTACTCAATATGTAATATTATTTCCATCCACCTAAAATTGTTTAAATCCATTTTTAGCCTTCAGTGAGTTTTTAGTAATACGTATGAAAGGAATCTTTTGTCGTTTTTCGTACGAGGTACTTTTTGACTTTTCCGACAAAAGTACGAAGAATGTTTTTTTTTAACTTATACGGCACGAACGGATTTCTACTGTTTTATAAAGCCTTATTTTAATGAAGCTTCCTCTAAAAGATTTCATGACTATTTTCAATAAAATCTCTTTCTTTTAAAATTGCATGATGTTTTGTGAAAAGAAATTGATTTTGAAGAAGAAAGGATATTTTCCTCAAGAATTCAATTCAAGTGTTTTATCAAAATTATTTTCCATCTAAGATAATAAAGGGTTCTGTTTCTATCCATATTTTTACATTGATTTGACTATGTTGTGATGGAATTATGTTTATGAATTCCTTTATCTTATATGAATTGATTTATGATGTCATGATGTTTCAAGAATCCCATTTTTGTTACATGTGTTATGCGATGATGTATGTTTTATGATTATGTGGCACACATAAGAAAGGATTCATTATAAGATGGGTGGGACCTATATCTCCCTCCAATGCATTGGGTAATGATTTTATATCTCATGAGATAGACATGGCTGGAACGGAAGGTTATTTCGGTTCAGTGATACAGGACTGAAACGAGGAGTGAACTCGGTTCAGAAAGGGACTTTGTCCACTAAGATAGTCTTGGAAATGAGTCATGACTAACAAGAAATGATTTTCCATGATTATGTATGCATGCCACAAAGTTTCAAGTTTTATGTTATGATTATGGGGATCTCATTTTCACTTCTATGATTTATTCTATGTTAAGATATTATGATCTCTTTTGCAGGTTTTGATTTTCAAAAAGATATGATATGATTTTTATTTCCTTTATTTTCCCTTGCTGAGCATTTGAGCTCACCCTTTTATGTTTTCCATTACCCAGGTCAGGAAGATGGATATTAAGTAGAATATGCTAAAAGGGACCCTATATATGATGAAATAAATGGGAGACACTGTAGAAGATTTATGAACCAGTTGTTTATGTTTCCCAGTTTCTAAAGACATTATACCTATACGGTCCTTTGTGGTTTTGTCATATGTTGTAATAAGTGTGCTTCAATTTTGAAGTATTAACAATGTATGTAAAGTATGGGTCGTTATAGTTTTTAATCTATATTGATGAATCACATAATGGAAAATGATGTTTTTTCACACTGTATGATATGGAGATATAGTTTGCCTCCCAGAAATTAAAGGCTCATGATAAAAATTATCCAACTCATGATTTAGAGATAGTTGTGTTAATTTATGAATTAATGATATGAGGAAATTATAATTATGGAGAAATTATATATATATATATATATCATAAATTTTTAATCTATATATTCACATAGGATGTGATAAAAATACACCAAATAAGAGTGTTAAAGATCAATAAATATTATTACTGCTCAACATGTTACCACCATGGGAATGTGAACAAGGTTCTTGATTATATGAGTCAAAAAGATCGCACTAGCCTATTTATGATAAGGGTCACAGAAGATCCAATATTTATGGATTTTCAAAAGATGGATATGGAAATATTTACGTAAGGGGTGAAATATTATCTTTATAAAACGAGTGTTCATCCTTCAAATATAAGTGATAATTAATGAGGACCATAATGAAGATGTAGAGATACGGTGGATAGTGAGAAATTTTCTTGATTTTTAAACTTATTATGTTGGAAAGATAATGTTCAAGAACTGTGTATGTGTATTAACTATTCTAGATTACAAGAACAATCTATTAAGGGATGATCAAAATTATTCCTTATATTTTAATCATGGAAATACAAAAATATATTGAGATTTAAAAGAATTTTTTCAGTGGGATGATATAAATAGAGATATTATAGTGTTTGTATCATGGTATTTGGTGTGTTAAAAATATAAGGAAAGAGGAATAATGTTTATGGGGATGTTATAACCATTAAACACACTATAATGAAGATGGGAAAACATCACCATAAATTCTTAAATTAGACTCACGGAAACATTTTAAGGGAACAATGTTAGAAAGGATCTAGTTGATAACCTTAAAAATTTAGCACACTTTGATGCTATTAGAGAATATTTTTCTCTGGATCATCATTACAGAATATAAAATAAGAAAGGCGTACTATTTCAAGACGTACAAAACACTATTTTATCTAATTGGGATTCAAGGATTACCATAATGTTTTTGTGAAGTCAGCAAAAATCTCTTGATACGGAATTGGGATTCAACACTATGTATAATCATCAGTCTGAACTCCATTTTTATAGAAAAATTAAAATTTTATATAATATGATAAGATATTTTCAATTGATTTCAAAGGTGTTTAGGATAAGAACCTTTATCTTTTTGATTTTTATTTCAAAAATAGATTTCACTCAAGCATTTAGATGGATCATGTGAATCCCTATATGAAAATATCTATAGGAATCCAAAAAAACATCTATGAGGGTGGGGAAAGAAAGATACTGGGACTTGAGATAGATAAAGAAATGGTAGGGATGTTTTGATCAATTTAGATTCACATAAGGAAAACACTAAGTCGAAAAAAAAGATATGTTGATAATGGCGGATGTGATCTAGATGACCTTTCATCGTTTGAAATATATCCTTATACAATCAGTATCTTCCAATTCTGTTTTGGTTGAGTTTCTTCTTCATGTCTGTACACATGGAACCCTTTTTCCTAGATTGTATCCCCCATTCCTTTGTTAGAAATTATATGTGTCTTATGTAGCTGGTTTCATGAAAATCTATTATTTTATATACCAATATTTTATTCTCATATTAAATTGGTTTCTAAAATTTTTGAAGGAATTGTTTTTTCATTGTTAAAATTTGTTTTCTATTTAAATGTATAAAATGGAATTTCCACTTTTCCATTATTTATATAAATTGATTTCAAGTAATGTTTTAATGAGTTACAGGGTCCACTTGATTATTGATATGTGGAATGACCTTAATATGATTTTAATAATGTAACAGAAGATCCCGAGTATGGGATATGGTACATAAGAAACTAGGGTAATTAAATTTGTTAGGCTTAGATCATGAATTCTTGGATGGTTTACAGGTACATTTAATGGATTTAATATAAATACCAATCTAAACTTTGTTAGGATGGGGGGTTCTCATTTTAAGGGCCTAGATCCGTGTGGATCAAACCTATGCGTGTTTTCGAAGATCGTAGAGCTTGGAGGTGGATCAGAAGAACTTTGGTGATGTTCAGTTAAGTAGAAGAGGAGAAGCAGGGATTACACATCATGTAACAGTATTACATGATGTGACATCCTATTTCACAGGTTTTTTCATTGTATAAAATAAGTATTCACTACATGAAATGTTTATAGGCTTGAAAAAAATAAAATAATGCTTTCAGGTGATGTGTTTTTTAGCCAAACTCGACATCCTGGAATTACACAACATGAAAGGGAATTAAACAACATATAATTCACTAACATTATATTTATTATGTGTCTTATATCCACTTCTGGTTTTTTAAAACCTATAGTAGGAGCATCTCTCCCTCGACCCCATGTGACCCAATGACCCTCTCATCCACATTTTCGGAATTCCTTCAACAAAAAATGATCCCTCACTCCCTTCATTAATCTGTAATGATCCGTCATTGATTTAAGGTATGATATACCTCTGTTGTTGATTTTTCATCAATATGTTTCCTTTTTTATATCCTTTCCATGTGATGGCTTGGGATCTCCATGTTTCTAATGGAGTTTTCGTGGTGGATGGTTGGTGTGGTTGTGTCTTGACCTTCTTTGGGGGATGTAGTTATCACGAGAGAGGTGATCAGGATCCATTGATTTGAGAAGTTCTTGTGCAATGAAAATCAACGTCCTTTTGAGGTAGGGGATTAGATTCACCTCAACTTACTTATGTGCAATCATAGATCTAGCGTGATATAACCCTTTGGATTGTAATTAATTTATTTAATAATTACATAAACCAGATTTATTAAATTGGTATTGATCGCATAGCGATGTTGTTGTTTTATACTAGGATCATAGTTTGCCTCTTGATTTTATAGATAGTGTGATATATATTCCTTGATTATTTATCATATTTTTCTTGATGTAAATTGGTAATGAATTTATTGCTAGAACTAAATGATAATTAGTCAGCTAAAAGATAAAGAGGCGTGTTTAATGAATCTAATTTTTGTTGTTATAATTTGATGTTAATCAAACTAATGAAGATATGAATGTATAATGGAATAGGTTAATGAACCCTAATCGTGTTAATTATTGTTTATAAATGATTAATGTCATGATAGATTAATTTTTGAATTAATTTTTTATAGCTTGTGATAGATTTTTTATTAGGTTTCCCATAGTTGGAACCTATGAATAATGAATGGGTTAATTCAAGATGGAATAAGAACTAGTTGTTTGATAAAATTTAATTCCTTGTAGGGATCTTGTTTCCTACTTTCTTGTAATAGTATAGTGCATATGATTTGGATCTGTGAGAGCTCATTGTGTGTGAATTATGAATGTCTTACTTTGGGGCTGAGAGACTATTTCTATTTTTGTTTATACTGCTTGTGATGTGCTCTAGATATCAGACTTGTGGATGTCGTGGCAGGGTGTCCTGGATGTGATGTGAGCCAATGATGGCTGAGCTTGGGGGCTATTGTGGTATGCAGGGGCAAGGAAGACCATTGTTTGTGGATGTAGTTGATTCCTAGAGTTTCCAGATTCATCAGTTTATGCATGTGGGAGTTGGGGAGGACACTAGGGATGATGGAAAGGGTTTACGGTAGTCTTACCCATTTATTTGAAAGTGTTTGTTATTGAATAAGTTTTTTGGTTTGTATATTTCACCTTCCCCACTACATGAGTAAGATGACCTTTTTTACCCTCCTCAGAAAAGAGGTGATGAAGCATTAAGTATTCCACGAGCATTCTATGTATATCTTCTTGAGGAAGGATGGGAATGTGCTCTTGTTATAGTTGGAAAATAATCGATTGGTGCGACCCTAGAATATGGTATCTTAGAATTATTTTCTATAATGCATGGGTATATTGAATATGGTAATTTTATTGAATAAATTAATAAAATGATGTTTTACCCATGAAGGTTGGAGCTTGCTGGGATGTAATGTTGAAGTTGTGTTTCTGAGAAGTTGTGGACATGGTTTGGTTATTCCAGGAGGGTATGGATCATTGTTGGAATGCTAATCAAATTTATTGTGTCATTTGATAATGGTCAATTAATGTCTAAATAATTAATTAACATAATGTGAAATTGATAAAAAGGGATAAATAAATTTAATCTATCTCCTTAAATAGTTGTGTTCTTATAGGATATCTAGTCTTTGTAGTGGCAGTCGGGAGTCTGAGAGACATTAGCTTCACTTGAGCATAAGACTAGGTTTTTTCATAGTGTGGTTGTTAGATATATCATATCCTATACATTTTGTGTTTTGATAAATTACTACACCCTTTCAATTGGGAAAACTAACACCCAAGGATTCTGAACCCTGGGGGTGTTTTCCCCAACACCTGATGGGGGGATATATGGATAACTACACCATTTGTCTCCATTGTCATCTCTTGGTAGTTACTTGTGCTTGTATTCATGATGGTTATTTTCCCCAAAATATGGGTGGAGATGGTTGAAATGGCTTGTGGTTATTTCATAAAAAAAATATTCTTGATATTGTTCACTATGTTCTATTATAGGTATAGTGTGTATATGATGTGATAGATTGAGGTTAATTACTCATTGTATGGGTCGTAATGGCTTAAGCTATAATTCTCGATGTATGATGAATGTTATGAAGGATGTGGTGGATCTCAAGAACTACATGGTAACATTGGGTTGTATGGTTGTGGTGGTGTGTTCCATGAGGTGCACATTGTGGATCTACACCTAGGTGTCTTCAGGATAGTCTTTTTGGAGAAAGATTCTCAGGACGTGTGATATTGGGGAAATGTGGAAAACCAGCAGGGAAGTGGTAGTGGGGTACCCTTGATATTCATTATTATATAATATACTCATGTACACGATGCTTGGTGAGAGTATACATAGTGAGGCTAGGAACATTGTATAACTATTTAGGTGATGATATAGTTTCACTCATTTGTCACTATGCTTTAGCATGATTTCATTAATTTTTTACAAGAGGCTCATGGGAGGTTCCTACTAAGTATACTGTTATACTCACCCTACATTATATAAAATATTCTTCAGTTTACATGGAGATGGTTAGAGACCAGGGTTGTTAATACTAGATTGTGGGTTTTTTCAGGAGCTGTTCGGGCTTCATGGTTGCTGCTATTTTACATTCTTTTGGTGCATTTAGTTTTCCCATTTCAATTATAGTAGTTATTCATGAAATTACATATGTATACTTGGGATTAATTTTATATATTATTATAAATATGATTTTTTTGGTGTCATATTATATCTCTATTCCACATGGATTCTCTTAGAGGTTAATGCCACCCATCTGTGTGTTTTTTATACCCTTGGTGCGAGTCACTAACTTCTGGCCTACTGGAGTCAGGACTCAGGGGTCATTATCTCTCTTCTCACATTTCTGACCCAGGAGGAGAACACTCTGTGGGGAGGAGGTTATGAAAACGTGGTATCAGATGTCTAGTTGATGGATTGGATAGATTTTGGAGTTAGGCACAGGTGAGGTTTCATGGGTTGGTAGGGAAACATTGTCACTCAAGTTCTGAAAGTGTTGTAAACACTTGATTCTGGCTTAGAAATGGGTTTTCTGGGCCCCCTCTGATCCAATGCATGGATGATTATGTTTATAGTGGCTACTAAATAAGGTGATATTGGTTGATGGGTAGAGACCTAGGAAAGAATCATGCATAATTCTTCTTTGCTATTGTGTTTTAAAGGGAAGACCTTCGGATAGGTTAACCAGAAATTAATAAAAGAAAACAATTAATTAATATTAAAGTATTCCCTATTTCATGTATAAGAGCTCTAAATAATTTTCATTTTGTAGGTACTGCCCTATGTCAATGTCCACATCATGTTTTCAATGAAGATGTCAAGCATGTTGTGCCACCAGATCACCGCAAAGTAGAGGTTTACCATTATGACACTTGGTGGAGGACACTCAAAAAATTTCAGCACTAGAGTCTATATAAGTACAAGGGCTCCATTTCAGATTATGTCAAATAAGACTAGTTTGAGGAGGTTGATATAGCCTTTAATTTGGTCAATTATCAGATGGAGAATGGTGTGTCTTTGGTTTTGACAGTATAGCGTGGGGTAGCAAGGTAGTGGTGGTTTTTTCTTCTAGGGGATTGTGAGGAGTCAACAGTCTTGTGGGGGAATTTTTTAGAGTAGTTAATAGCCAAGTTACTTTCTTCGTCTGTGAAGGGGGATAGTCACAAGGACTTTCTTATCCTTTAGTAGGGGAGATCTAGCGTGTGAGAGTTCATGATCTTCTTCAGGAAACTTCTTTGATATGCTTCAGACCTGTTTCAGGATGAGGAGGCCATAGAGATCCATTTCCATGTGGATTTGGATCTAGATATCTAGATCCAAGCAACACCATTTATGCTGAATACATATCTTGAGGTGTTGGAAAAGGAAGAGGTCATCGAGAGGATGTTAGCCAGAACCAAATCACCATGAGAGGGGAGTCATCAAAATTCCTCACGATGAAGAGATATGATCTAGGGTTCCCTTCTTTCAAGTCATAAGTGTATCCATTCAAATAGGGATAGGTCTTAGCCCTCAGTATCTCGTTTCTATAGTGGCAACACCTCTCAGTCCCATACCTTGTGATTGGGAACTTTTTTTATTATTTTTTCCAAGGTCATTAGCAATAAGAGTGTCTGACCTATCTAAACAGTCAGCATGCGTCAGGTGTTCCACTTCAGGTTCCTCTATTGGGGCAGTTTCAGTTGTGGCAGTAGTAACAAATTACACTAGTTTTAGATTAGAAGAGATCATACGGGGTGGGTAGGGGATATCCCTGGGATGCTCCCAGTTCTCATATAGTATAGCACAACCATATAGGTGGTCTCTAGTAGGGTCGTAGAGGTCTTTGAGAAGGTTTTGGTTATCTTCATGTGTTAGCGTTGCTAGCACCAGGTGAGCCAGATGTCATTCGAAGTATTGTTTTCTTGTTTCCTACTTGTGTGCATGCCTTGTTTGATTTATGAGAAACACACTCCTTCATATCACCTTCCATTTTCCATTCTGCGAGATATGATGTAGAGAGGCTTCTAGTTCCCTTGGCATTGACTATGCCATTTGGAGGTCAAGATGACACGTTTGAAGTATGTATATACTATGAGATAGTATTGTGGTTGCACCGCTCTGGGGGAGATTTAATATCTTTACAGATACAATAATATGATCTCATCCTTGACATGGATTTGTTTTATTTTATGTTGGATATCATGGATTACTTCAGGAGTCATGTGGGCTTCATCGATGAAGATGGAGAACCAGAATTGTTTTTTTGGTGAGTGAGACCCTCAAATGATTTAGAGGTGTGTTCTGACCTTATCGTCCATGATGGATGAGCTAATGCAGAGTTCATCAGAGGTTCAGAAGTTCGAATTTCCAATAGTTTTATAAGAGTAACCTGATTTCTTTTCAAAAGAGGTTGTAGTATTATCCCCTCGATGAGAGATCGAGTGCAAGAGCGAGCTACAACCACATGTGTCTCCTATCTCAGTGTCTCTATGTAGGATGGCACCTTCTAAGTGGTGAGAGTTTTGTATAAAGATAAATGTTCTATTGTAGTGTGGTTTTTTTGGCTAATCGTGTCACCAAACGGTGCACTAGTTTTTTTAATGAATAATGATGATGATAATGTAAGGTTTTGTATCTATTATCATCACTTTAATTGAGTGAGTGTGAAGATTCGATATCCTCTTTCATGAATTAATGATTGATTCAGTCATTTGAAGGGTGATAGTTGGTTCTCAATGATTGATTTCCGTTTTGGATATCATTAGATGCATGTGAATTATGAGGATATCCCGAATAATTATTTTTTGTTGTCATCATGGGAATAATGAGTTCTTTTTTATGTTGTCCGGTGGGATGAATGATCTAGACGTGGTCATGGAGTTAATAAACACCATGTTCCATGAGTTCCTCGATAAGTTCATGGTGATTTTCATCGATGACATCATTGTCTACTTCGCATCTAAGGAGGATCATGCAGAGTTCCTTCAGACCATATTGGGATTTCTTCGTCAACAATAGCTATTTGGGATGTTGTCAAAGTGCGAGTTTTGTGCTCGAGATGTTTGTTTCCTGGGGAATGTTGTATCCCAGTTAGGGGTAGCTATTATTCCATCAAAGGTAGAAGTAATTATTTCTTGGAAATCCCCCAAGATAGAATCATAAGTACAAATTTTCCTCGGTCTTTCTTGCTATTATATGAGGTTCTTCGACATTTTCTCTAATATTATGACTTCTTTAACAGCATTGAAAAGAATTTATTCAGCATTTTTTGGACTGGTCAGTGTCATAATGCTTTTGATTATTTATAGGAAAAGTCTTTCAATACTTTGTTTCTTTGTATTCCAGCACAAGAAGTTTAGTTTGAGGTTATTTGTGATTCATTGTGTCTGGGGTTCGGAATTGTTCTAATGTAGCATAGATCGGTTGTTTCTTATGGATCTTTGTAGTTACATCCCCATGAAAGTGACTATTCCACCCATGATATTTATTTGGAGGTAGTGGTGTTTCCCTACTGTTTTTGATACATTACCTTATCAGTGAGTTCTTTGTGGTCTTCACTAATCTTAAACACCTGAGGTATGTTTTTTTTTTTCAGTGTGACTTGAACATGTAAAAACATTGGTCTATGGAGTACTTACATGATTACAAATTTTAAATTTCGTATACACCTAGAAAGGGGAATGTTGTGGCTGATCTATTTATTATGAAGTCACATAGTGATGCAGTGCATGAATCTGGTCATTTTGGGAGGGTAATGGACGATGTTTTAGAATTACATCTGGATATGGGAGAAGTTGGGGGAATAAGTTGTCTTTTTCAGAATATGGTGAAATCATCTTTAGTGAATCAAGTGGAAGAGTCCCAGTTGGGGGATCGTGAGGTGGAGGTGTAGAGAGACCGAGTTTTTTGTGGGGAGGCCCCTCATGGTTGGTTTGAGGATGAAAAACACCAAGTGTTTTTTCAATTGAGGATTTATATTCTTATAGCGTTGTATGAGATGTTACTTAAAGAGTTCAACAGACCAACTTTAGCATCTAATCCTAGCATTACCAAACTGAACCAAGCATTGAGGAGTCAGTTTTGGTGTCCTGGGATGAAGCATGTAGTTGCAGAGTTTGTGTCTTGATGTTTTGTCTTCCATAAGGTGAAGGATAATAACCATGTTCTCGATGGCTTTCTCTAGTTGTTAGATGTTCCTTAGTGGATGTGGGGGGACATCTCGAGGGACTTTGTTACAAGTTTATCTTGAGCTTAGGTAGTCCATGACACTATATGGATGGTAGTGGATAATTTGAAGAAATAATCCCACTTCATACCAATCATAGAGTCACTATTAGTAGAGTTCTTGTTGAGAAAGTATTTAGAGGAGGTGGTGAGACTCCATAGGGTCCCGAGGATGATCAGTTCTGATCGAGATCCTTCTTTTACCTCTAGGGTGTGGAGAGGTATCCAATATTATTTTGGTTCTCAAGTATTAATTGATAGTTCTTGTCATCTACATATGGAAATTCAGATGGATAAAACCATCTAGCCTCTTGAAGACAAGTTGCTCTCTTATGTCCATGATTTTGGAGGTTTATAGATGAGGCACCTTACCTTGGTAGGGTTCACCAATAAAAATAGTTTCCACTCAACCATCGGTATGGTGCCGTTTTAATCCTTATATGTCCGACCATTTTTTATCTTTTTTTCTGGAATGGGGTCGGGTAGTCAGAAATTATTGGGCCAGAAATGGTACAGAACACAACATAGATGGTTTAGGGGATTCGTGAGAGGATGAATGTAGCACAATATTTCCAAAAATCATATGGAAATCATAGGAGGAGTCCTATAGAGGTTGACATTGGGGAACACATATTTCTGAAGGTGACTCCCTATCATAGTCAGTGAAGGTTTGGTCATGGGAGTAAGCTTTTTCTCTAGTTAGTTGGACATTTCAAGGTGTTAGATCATGTTGGTGCTATGGTTTATCAGGTAGAAATTCCACCATAGATGAGTAGGATACACGATGTTTTTAAAATGTTTCAATTCCATCGTTATCTTCATGATGAATCTCACATCATCGATTGGGGGAGATCTTTGTTGATGATGATTCAACTTTTGAGGAGTGTCTTTTAGATATCCATGACTTCCAAGAGAAGTTGTTTTCCGAGTGTGTTATACTCTGGGTTTGTGTCTTGTGGAGTCATGGTGGCGTGGAAGAGAGTACCTAGGAACATGAGTCATAGATACATGATCAATACCATGATATAATTTTTTTTATCTATTCTCTTGTAACACTTCCCATTTAGGGGTTGTAGACCCTTTTTATTTATGATATGGCTTTCTCAGGTTTCTTATTGTGACCTTTTCTCTATTGAGATGTATCTCCCCTGAGAGAGTGTTTAGGGGATGGTGGTTCTTGGTACGTAGTTTTTCGCTTGTTCCTCTAGTGATGAAATTGAGCTCTTGTTGCGGGGAGAGCCTTGAGATGTATCTCACATGGTGATTTTTTAGATGACCCATTTCTATTTTCTCATTGGGTTGGTTTTGGATTCTTGAGGAATAGAATTATTTGAATGGAATCTGATGTAAGGGATCAGATGTTTGTGGATAAACCTTTTTCATGTTTTCAAAGATCTAAGATATTGGAGGTGTCTCAGAAGAAGTTTGTAGAAGTTTGGTTGAGTTGAATATGGAAGGAGGGTATTACACATCGTGTAATTGTATTACACGATGTGAAATCGTATTTCTAAGGTTTTTTCATGTCATCAAAGAAGGATTCATGAAGTGAAATGTTTTGGGGATTGAAAAAATAAAATAAAGCATTGAGGGAATGTGTTTTTTGGTGGAACTTAACCTCGAGGAATTACACGATGTGAAAGGGAATTATAAATCATGTATTTCCCTAAGGATATATGTTTTATGTGCATTACAACCTCTTGGGTTTTGTTAAACCTATAGCGGCAGTAGATCTCTCTTGACTCGAGGAGACCCGATGACAAACTCTTTAGAATTTTGAAAATTCCTTCATCAAGTAATGATCCCTCACTCTTATCTTTGATCTATACCGATCGTTTATTATTGTATGTTATGATCTACCTCTATTTATGTGGTTTCTCTGATCAGTTTCCTTCCGTTTCTCCTTTCCTTGTGATAGAATTTGACCTCCATGTTTCTAGTGGAGTTTTATTGGTGGTTGAATGGTGCAATTGTTCTGTGGTGTTCTTGGGTGGATGCAGTAGTTGTGGGAGAGGTGATCATGATCAATTGCATTGATCCATTCTTGTACAAAGAACATTAACAAACATTTCAGGTAGGGGATTTGTTTCTTCTCTACAAACTTATGTGTAATCGTAGATATAGATTGATTTATACCTTTGGATCAGATTGAAATTAACCTAAACATTATGTGTACCACATTAAAGAAATTGTTTTCGATCACATAGATATGTTGTTGTTTTATACCATGATAATAGTTTGCATCTTTATTTTTTATATAGTGTGATATCTATACCTTTCATGGATAGAATATTTTTCTCAATGGATATTTTTAGTGAATGTAAATCTAGAACTAATTGATAATTAGTTGGATGAATGAAAAATATGCATGTTTAATGAATCTGTTTTTTGTTTTTATAATTTTATGCAAATCAATTTGATGTAGATATGCATGTATAAAATAATTGGTTATTGAACCTGGATCATGTTTATGTCTATTGATAAATGATTAAAGGAATGATAAATTAATTATTTAATTAATTTGTGATATATTTTGATAGCTTGTTGCTTATCCTTTCTGTAGTTGGAACCTACGAATAATGAATTAGTTAATTGAATATAGAATAAGAACCAATTGTGTGATAAAATATACGATCTTATAAAACCTAAGTATCCATATTTCTTGAAAGTATATGTTCATATTATTTGGATACATGAGATCATATTGTATGTCAAGGTTTAATGCCTTGCATTGGGGCTGAGAGCCCATTGTAATGTTTGTTCTTGCTGTTTGTGAAGTGTTCTAATCCGGATACGAGACTTGTGGTTCTGTGGGTAGGGAGGCCCGAATGTGACGTGGGTCTAGGATGGCTATGCCTTTAGGGAAGTGGTGGTATGTGGGTGTAGGGATGCACAATGGTTATGGAATAGTTTTTCTCCTATAGTGGTGAGATGCATCGGTTTATGCATGTGGGTGTCATGGAGGACACCAGGGATGGTGAAATGGGATAGATTTAGGCTTTCCCATTGATGTGAAAGTGGAGGTGGTTGAATATTTTGTTTTCTTATCTATTTTACTTTCCCTATTTCTTGAGGTAGATGGTATTTCATACCCTCATTCCAAAATAGGTGATGATTCATGTGGTATACCACATGCTTTCTGTGTTTATCTTCTCATGGATAGATGGGCATGTGCTCCTTCTATATATGGAAAAGACTCGATGGGTAGTTAATCTACTCACCGTGTTAAGCCCCTTTCATTTGGTTGCTTAGAATGATTTTCAATAATTCCTGTGAATATATAATATGGTAATGTTGATGAATAAATTAATAATTATGTTTAACCAATGGGGGTTGAAGCTTTTTGGGATCCAATGTTGAGGTTTTGTTTCTGAGAAGCCGTAGAATCTGTTTGGTTATGCATGGAGGGAATGGTCTTTGTTGTAATGATAATGAAATGTAATGAGGAATTTGATAATAACATATTAATTTCGAAATAAATAATTAATATATAATACTACTGATAAAAATGGATAAATTAATTTAATTTATCTTTTAAAATTGTTGTATACCTATAAGATATATAGTCTTAGCATTTGTAGTCTGGTGCTCGAGATACATTAGCTGTGATTGATCCTAAGAATATTTTTTTTCCAAAGAGTGATTGTGATATATAAAAAATCCTATAATTTTTGTCTTTTGGTATGATACTCTACCCTTTTAATTAGAGAAACTAACACCCTGGGGATTCTAAATGTTGAGGGTGTTTTCTCCAACGTCCTGATGGGGGGATCAATGGCTGACTACCCCCTTTGGATTGAATTTCTTTACTTGGTTGTTACTTTAGCCGATATGCATGATGGTTAGTTTTCCCCATATATGTGTGTAGGGGGATGTAATAGTTTGTAGATATTTCACTCACTTATATTCTTGATATTGTTTTGTAAGTGCTATTATAGGTTTAATTTTTATATGTTGTGATGTATAGAGGATCCTCTCATGGCGTATTGGCTGTAATGACTTAAGGTATAATAATCGATGTGTGAAACAAATTATGCGGGATACATTGGCTCCTGAGAACTACATGGTAACTTTTGGTTATGTGGATGTGGTCGTGTGTTAAATGAGATGCATGTTGGGGTGCTATGCTCAGGTTTCTTTGTGGAATCCTTTTTGGAGAGAGATGCTCGGGACGTGAAACATTTGAGAAATGTTGAAAACCAGTCTGGAAGTTGTAGCGGGGTGCCATTGATATTATTTATTATATTTTATACTCTTGTATTCGATACATGGTAAGAGTCCACATGGTGAGTCTGGGAACATAGTATACATGTTTAGGTGATGAGTTAGTTTCAATTGTTATTCACTATACTTTAGCATGTTTTATTTAATTTTCCATGAGAGTATTCTAGGAGGATCATATTGAGTATACTTTTATACTAACACTATGTTATAGAAACAATTTTTAGGTCACATAGAGTTTGTTGGGGATCAGGCTGGTTAATACCAGCTTGCGGGTTTTTCCGGAGCTATCGGGCTTTATGGTTTCTGTCGTTTTACTTTCTTTTTGTACTTATAGTTTTCTCTATTCATTTATAGTAGTTTTTAATGATATTAAATTTGTGTACATGGAATTTATTTTATATTTTAGTCTGATGATGAGTTGGTTGGAGTCAGTCTTATCTCTCTTTTCTGCCTGTTTTCTCTTAGAGGGTTATGCCCCCCATATGTGTTTTTTATACCCTCAGAACTAGTCACTAAATTGTGGCCTTCTAGAGGCGATACATAGGGGTTATTATCTCTCTTATCACATTTTTGATCCAGGGGGTGCACTTTGTGGGGAGGGGTTTGTGACATATATGTTAGGGTTCTCTCCTATCCCTAGGCTTATTTTTATTGGTAGTTGATTTCACACCATCATAATTTGTTTAATGAGGTGTTAGCATTCTAGATATTTTGGAATAAATATACACTATGATTTAATTTCCATGTTTTTCCTATTAGACATGGTTAAATGTTTATACATTGAATTTTTTTTTATAATTGGTTATGTTTTATATACTATAATTTAATGGGAGGCTTCCGTATTTTTTCAACTAAAAAAACTAAATTGTATACAATTTTTATCAAATGATTATAATTGGTTTATTTATTAATTAATCCCAATGAAACAATTAGTGTGATCATATTGGGAATGTTATTATCTCACATTGGATATGTAATTGGGTGTATGTAGGCCTTGTTTTTTCTAACGTAGTAAAAGGAAAGATATCACATGTTGGTATAGGGTATCTATGATAGAGGTGTGTGGTATTTTAATGATGAAATGGGGTGGTGTTGACCCACATATCACTTGGATATGGGATTCCATTTATCTTGTGTACTTTTTTTTATCTTCATGGGATTTGAACATGTATTTTCCTTGCACTCTTTTTCTTTTGTTATCTAAATCTATATTATCATGTTCAATTTCTTTTATATATTCAATCAGTGATTCCTTTGGGTTTTATTTTGCGTAAAAAATAATACCCAAATGTAGTTCTTGATTCCCAGGTACTTGTCACAATCTAATGGGTAATAGGAATTCCATTTAGGAATTGGCATGTATTGGCTCAGGTTTTTAGTTTGGAAATGACCTAGGATAGTTTGTGGTAGGAAATATTGATGCGTGACAACAAAATATAATAATCATATTTAAATTATAGAAATATTATATGAAGGCTGAATTTGAAAATGATAATTTTTTATTTTTTTAAGAATGATTCTATATTATTATATGATAACTGGAAGGAAAATATTTACACTATTAACCTTTGGTGAAAAAACATATTAACATGGAATTTTTTAGAATTCAATTTATAATGACAGATTAATTGGGATAATATGATTTGAACATGTAACTTTTTTATCATAATTTAAAATTCATTAGCATGAATAATTTTTGAATTAAATCAATTAATAGAAAGATAAGTTTCATGTGGGGGACTCTTGTATAAATGGAAAAAACATAAATATTTATTTAAAATAATTGATTATATAAGTTATAAATGAAAAATAAAGATAGTGCATCTTGAATTATTTCATCATACTCAAACTGGTACTCTTAAGGGAAATACATTTACTTTATATTATTGTTGATTATTTTTTTAGATTTATTTCAACTTACTTTCAATCTCAAAAAATGATAAATTTTATTGATTTTCTAATTATTGTGATTGTATGCAATATGAAAAAGGATGCATGATTACTACTATTCATAGTCATATTAAAGGTAAATTTTGAAACAAAGAATTTTTTTTGTGAAAATATAATCGATATTTATATAATTTTTTAAAATATAAGAAGCCCTGAATGAAAGGGTTACTGAAATAAAATATAGAAAATTAATTAAAATCGATAGAACCATGTTAAGTGTATATAATTCATACAAATATTTTTTGGATGAAATTTGTTTTTAATGATTGTTACATTTAAAATAGAATTATAATCACAAATTTTTTTAAAATAACCCTTATGAATTATAGAAAGGGATGTAACCAATAGTTCTTTATTATAGATACATTGGATGCAATGTTATTATTCATAATACCAAATATAATTTAGATAGTCTTGATGAAAAATATAATAATGGAATTTTCATCAGATATACCAATATAATTAATGATTGTATTGTTTTTAATATAAGAACTATGATTTTGGATGTATATGAACTTGTTAAATATTATGATAATAATGATAAATACAATTCAAATGTATATAACTTTGAATACAATTTTATAGATTTTAATTTTGGAGAAAAAGATCCTTAATATAAAAATGCAACTCTATGTGAGATAATACTCTTTATTATGATCCTAATTACTAGGAAACTCATAAGTATAACTCTATTAATAATTTTATTGGAGATATTGATTCCATAAATAGAAACATAAGATCTATTTTGATTTTATCTTAAAATTATAATTTTTTCTCTATTTTTTACCTAGTAATAGTAATATATTTTTAATAGAAGATAATCAGATTATTATTGTAGAGGATAGACATAATAAATTTAATATAAATAATGTTTGATATTTCGTTAAATCTAAATAATAAAAAGAAGTTATTGTAACTAAATACTTATATTGAAATAAATTGTAAGAATATGGTGAAATTGGTAAAAAAAGACCAGATTAGTTGCTAAATATATTTTCAAGAAGAAATAAATAATATTGATGAATATTTTTCACATTTTTCTAGGATTAGGTATATGATTTTTGTTTAGTATTTTTCATCTTTAGTGATTTTAAACTACGTAAATGAATGTTAAAATTCCCTGTATAAATGGTTTTTTTTCTACACATGATTATGTTAAACAACCACCAGATTTTGAACATTAAAAATTTCATAATCATGCATTTAGATTATGAAATATTTTCCTAGACATAAGAAAGCTCCTAGATCTTAATATTAAATAATATATATATATATATATGAATAATGGTTTTAATAATAGGAAATTTTATCCTACTTTGTTTAATAAAATTATTTAAAATGATATTTTTAATGGTCACATTTATGTTGATGGTATTTTTTTGGTTATAATATTGATTTTAATTGTAAATAATTATCTAATTTGAGGAAAATTGTATTTCACATGAGTTCAATAAAATAATTATATTTCTTATTAGGAATTTAAATTTAACAAAAAAATGTAATATTTTTGAATCAAACATATTATGCTAAAGAATAAGTTAAAATTTTAAATTTGGATTTTAGTGAATATTTTAGAATACATATGAGTACAAATTCCAAATTAGATTTTAAAGAATCTGGGAAACCAATATTTAATAATTTTTTTGGATTGATAAAGAGTTTGTTATCTTTAAATACTTTTGGGATTGATATTTGGTTTAGTGTAACTATCTATTCTATATTTGAATCTATCCATAAGAAATATCAATTAATTTATTTAAAAATAATTATTAGATATATAAAAGAAACTATTAATTTTATTATTTGATACAAGTCAGAATTAGTTGGATTTTCTTTCGTATATCTAGAGTTTAATTTTGGTTATTGAAAATTAATCTACGTATTTTTCATTTATTTAGTAAAAGTTTTATTTCATGGAGTTCTAAGAAGAAATTATTAGTTTTTCTATACAAAATTAAGGTTCAAAATATATTTACTAATAATTAATTCTCATGTTTTATAGATAAAAATAACTCTATATTATTTTAAATTTTACATTTAGGAAATTTCTCTTTTATGAGAAAATTAATCTATAATTTCCATATAATAGAATACATTATAACATTAAAAACTATTTTTGTGAGAATTCATTTTAATAAAATACATATTATTATAGAATTTAATTTAATAGATGATCAACTTGGAGATATATTTACTAAACCGTTGGATATTGGGACACTCGAGAAAATAAAATTTGAAATTGGTATGATGGAGATTTAGTTCGAAATGTTTTATTTTTAATGATTATAATTATTTTTTAGTAGCTAAGAAATATTCTGTAGAGATGGGATTGATTCTATTTTTTCATAACAGACTTAATATTTTAAATTTTATTATCTTGTATTCTAATAACTTTTTAAACTAGCGTGGTTCTTATATTTTAGTAAATATGTATCTATTCTGGGGGGGAGGGGGGGTTTCTTCATATTTTTATTTATGTTGTCTACTATGAATTGAATGAACATATTTTTATAATCATGTAAAATTATATAGTTCAAATCCTATTTTAATTTAATAAAGAAATAGTGTTTTTTGGAAAAATTATTTTCACCTATTTGATAAATTATAAAGTGGAAAATTTTTAATTAAATTTTTGATAAATTATTTTTCAAAAGTGGAATTTTATTAATGTTAACATTGAGGTTGTGGATGGGGTATTTTTAGTATTTAATTTTTTTAATATTTAATGATTTTAGCATCATAATAACTCCTAATCATATTTTTTATTCCATTTATATTGGATAATTATAATTTCTCCTAAAATGTTATTATTTCAATATTTTCAATTTTTTATACCTGAATATTACATTCCATTTATAAAAAAACTATCATTATTATTGTAATTTAATCATTCTTCTTTGATTATACATTATTTAAATTATCAATTATAGATTAAGTTAATGTAATTTTGTAATATAATTTATATTCCATATAAAACTATTTTTCATAATGTTTGTATTTGATTTAAAAGTTATAATATCTATTTTGAAAGCCTTATGAAATTATTTTTTATCTATAATGTCATACCTGGTTCATTTTATCATTTTCAAGTCTATTTTCCATTAAGAAAATTTTTGTATAATGTTTTTATATTATTTTACCCATATGTAGATGAAAATTATTTAAATATAAATAACTATTACATAACCTTTTAATACACATGTTAACATTAGGAAACTTGTGAAATCTTAGAGGAAACCTTATACATACACTGATTTGTTCCCATGTAAGCATAAAGTGGGTCAATTTTAACTTAAAATGATTTACCCTTACATATAATTTATACTTATATAGTAATCATGATTATAGATAACCTTATTTACTATTACACGATTCAAAGGATTATGATATTTTAATACTTAAATGAAAATATATTTATCTGAAAATAAAATTATAATATGTGGTTACTAAATCGGATTATATTATACTAACATATTGGACTATGAATTAATGTTCTATATAATGATTATATTAATTTTTTTATGTTTTTAATGTAGATATCATATTTATTTGTAGTTTTCATATATGTTTCATGTTTTTATATTGTAATATGAAATTCATATTTAGCAGTAGGAAACTAGAATAAAGTTCTATGGGATATGTCAACTGATTATTATGGAGGTTATTTCAAGGCTATTCAATATTCCTCAATATAATTTAATGAATCAATAATCATTATAGTAGTTCATAATATGAAGGATGATAATTATGGGAAACATTACTGGGTAATCTCAATTCTTTTATCTATAGTTATATTTTTTGTGAGTATTATTAGATGAATATTATTATGGTTATGAATTATTCTAACCGTTGTAGAATCTTTTATAGGAATTGAATTAATTATTTAAAGAAGAACTAAATCTATGTGTAATATACTGAGACACTCTTATACTATGACATGAGAGATATAATCGACTGAAACACATAACTGAACCATTGGATTGAATTTTTTTAATCTTATGTGAAAAAAGTTTAAACAATATAAGAGTTATAAAGGGAAAAAAACCTATTCCAATCAATACAATATTTGAGAACCATGTTGAACTACTTCTTGAGAACCATTTATTGTGATTTAATAGTATTCATCGACATCAATAATTAGGATTCAATAATAAAGTACATAATTCTAATAGTCATCTTCATCCTATCTTAAATGATTTTTATTCTTTTACCCAATAAATAATTATTCTATTTTGGTTGTGATTAAAATGATAAAAAGTTAGCAATTGGTTGTGAGCCTCAAAAAATATGATAGTGTTGTATCTATGTTGGGAGTCCACATCAAAAGTTAGTGTTTTTGTGTAGTTTTGTTTTCCTTAGAAAAGGTATGTTGTCATTGGGTTGTGAATAACCTTTAAAAGTTAGGTCATTTTTCTCATACCATACCTATAATGGATTAGATAGGTGTAAAGTGTACAATTTATGAACACATTGATATGATATATTATAAAAAAAATTGGTCATATTTTAATCTCCATAGGATAAATTGTTAATTAAATTTGATAATTTTTTAACAATTAATATCATGAAGAGTTAATCTAGTTATTTTAAATTTTTAATCCACTCTATTCTCCCACTAGAACATTTTCTATCTTAGATAGTACCTGAAAACTAATTAAAATGATACGACAATAATTACCTACATCATGAAATAATCCATTTATTAGTTTTAATGATTTTTAGGATCATGGTATTATATCTGGGGAGAATAAAATCAGTTGGTAGAATGATATTTTTTGATCGAGCTCCATGATGTATCACACAATAATTAAATGATTTACACAAAAAACATTTTTATGTTAATGATAATCACACCATAATACTATAATTTGTGTCTTGATTTAGATAATTACATAACATTTTGAATTTTTGGTTATTATTTTAAATGGGAGAGATTATATTTGATCCTCGTGCTCTTAATTTGACATAAATTGATAGTTATATTACATAATCATAAAATCACACATGAAAATTTTATAGGGAATGATTTTCATTTCCATTTATAATGTGATATGATTATTTTTAATATATATAGAATGTATTGAGAATAATATAGTTCATCATGAATTGAGAGAAGATATATTGTCATGAGGATATATATTAAAGATATATGATTTATAGTAGATATAGAAACCAAAGGAAAACACCCACACTGGTTTTTATTAATAATTTATATAAAAATTCTTGACAGTGTCATGTATTCCTCTTATTTTAATATATTTCTTCTTTGGAGAAGTGTGTAAAGAAAAAAGTTGATTATGTTACCCTTTGATAGTCTTTGAGACATTCATAAACCCTATAATCGCATACAATTCACAGTGATATAATCAAAAATCAACTCATTATTGGTTTATCCTCTACAGAGTATCCTACAGTGGTAATCCAAGTAAATAATTTATGTCAATGTATCTATATTTTCATACTTGGATGGGTAGGATACATAGTTGATTATGATTGGCACATATTATTCTCACCAATTTGTTTAATAATATCCATTTGGTATAAATATGAAACTAAAACCACAATCCACTCCCTCTATGGGTGTGTTTTCACCACTATTATTGAATTAGGATTCAGTCTGATTGGTTGGTTCCATAAAACATTTTGACAAGTTGGGTTTTAAAATGACTACAATGATATATTTTTAGGGATTGAGTAATAGTTATTCATCACTCCCTAAGATAAGGGTACATCATAGCCTATGATTATATATTTTTAAATTAAATTCATACATCAAAAAATATTATTTTAGAATTCACCTCCTATAATTATTATACAACTTGTTATAAAAATATTTCAAACTAACTTCCAATTCCAACTACACATACAACATAACAAAACAACTCATAGAGAGAATATAAACAAATATAAACCATAAGTGATTATTTATAAGGTTCAATCAAATAAGTTGATATTATATAATGTTCATGTGAAATTAATTCATGTGATGAGGATACATTTACAAAATTTTATAAAAGAATTGGTAAAGAATGTATCGAGCTCCACATCTGGAAAATAATATATCTTCAAGAATAAATAGAAATATTGAGATTATTGGATGATTTAAGACTTATTTAGAGATGTATGAAGGTAGATGAATTATAAACCAAATAAATATGATCATTTGGTAAGGATATGTGATGAACATATGATATTTGATTATTTTGATCAAACATAGAATCAGATAAATAATAATTTGAGTTGAAAATGATAGTTTCTTGAGATATATTGAAGAATATTGATGTTTTCTAGAATTGTGATTTCATTATGATCCAAATTTTTATTTCCCACCCATATGATATATTTTTTATTTTTTGTGGGTACTATCATATGCATATAATAATCTATTTCAATTCATAGTTAATTAAAATAAATTATTTTTAAACAATTATAAATTGAATAATTTCACTTATCTTAATGATTTAAATATAGGATAATGTGATTTTCAAATCCAAGGATGGTAGTGGATGAAAATAGGATAAACAACAGACATGCTTCCATAGTTTAGGGGGTTGAAACTCACATTTATAGAGGTATTTCAATCCAATTAGGATTTTATTTTTTATGTTGATATCAAAAATATTTAGGATAAAATATTTTGGAAAACAATT
Source organism: Viscum album (assembly GCA_963277665.1). Taxonomy (NCBI): domain Eukaryota; kingdom Viridiplantae; phylum Streptophyta; class Magnoliopsida; order Santalales; family Viscaceae; genus Viscum; species Viscum album. The sequence continues at coordinate 1,623,710,928 of OY728146.1, read as the reverse complement.
TTTTCAAATGAAACCATTTAGAGGATTAAAATGTTGAATATTAAGGGAAATATGTAATTGATCAATTTGAAGATGTTTGTATTTTATTTCAGACATATCTCACATTCTAGATATATAATTACTAAAAATAATTTTTGTTAGAATGAAAAGGTAACTTCTAAAAATATTTTTTATAAATTAATATAATACCATCCACATACTGAAATCGAAGTTCCAAGTGGTATTAAAAAACCAATGGTCAAAACCCACATCACACGTTAGATATAAATTAGCACCTTAGGGGAATAATTTTAATGATGGGAAATGGGTTAAAACTCTTAAATTTTAGACAGGTAAAGGTCATCATTTATTCAACATAAATATTTGGAGACAGTTATTTACATTTAGAGAGATGAAATGGAGAAGGATATCAACATAAGATTTATTCTCCAATTGATTGAGAGCTAAACAATGGGTGATCATTATAATGGATATGCACAATTGGAATGGGTATTGAAAACATAATGTGACAACTAATATGGTGTATTTGATTATTTATAACATTTAATTTATTTTTAACTTCATATAGTTCTAATTGGGGTACTTTGTTTGAGTACATTAATTGAAATTCTAATTTTTTGTAACTTTTCATGTTTTTATCTTTATAGTGGGGAACTTATATTTTTTTAATTGGATAGAAAAATATCAATTCAATTTCCTATATAGATAAGATATTATTGTTTCTTGGATTACATTTTAAATTTTTTAAGGTTTGGATCTTCATGAAATGATAGTTACACCATGGTTTTTATAAATGTTCATCGGTTTTAAGGATAAGATAACAATTATGATTTGAGTAAAACATCAACAAAGGATATAAACAAAATTAAATCAACTTATATGAATAATTAACATTAATTAAATATATAATCATTTCAGTGGTCACTTTTCAATACCCTTATTAGACCCATTTTATTCAATAAGTCATTTTTTTTAATTTGAGTTACTTCATTTTAGTTTCTAAAACAATTTTTAAACTGCCCTTTTTTACATTCTATTTAATAAAAAATATTTAAAACTCAAACTCATAAAATTTAAAACCATATAAAATATGAATTAGGATATTCCCAATATATATATATATATATTATCAATTTAAACTTGATTAATTTTATATGTAATGAAAACACGTTAAAATTTAATTATCATTGTATGAGATCTTGATAGTTGGGGGTGTGTGTTTTTATAAGAACATTATTTATTTTTTAAATGAATGATAGATGATTTTAGATATTTTTTATTTTTATAAAAAATATGTCTTATTTTTTTTCGTGGAAGGGTTTTTATATCAAACATTCTTCCCTAAGAAAGCTACCATAATTTGAACTCGAACTAGAGAGGATTTTATGGCATCAAAATTGATATATGTGGATCAACCCTTTATGGGAGGATATACAACCCAATGAAAATCCTTGAAACAAAATTCATTGGAAAATAAAATGAACAAGAAAATAATTTTTAAAATAATTTTGAAAATAATCATACTTTAATTGAATTAATATTAATAAATATTGAGTACTAAATTTTGAACTCCTAATTCTTAGGGAAACATCAAATTTGGAACCAAATTCTTGAATAATTCACTTGTTTCCTTTATCCCATGGTCATGCTATAGTTTACCCTCACAAAAAGTTTTAATAATGTCATATTTTATATTTGACTTTACGAAAATCATGTTTTTCTGAATAAATTGAAAAATATTTATATTTCTATTATTTTCTAGAAGTAACTCTAGTGGATTGGATTTATTTTGTAAACACCCCAATGGGATGTTTGGAGGAAATGAAATAATAATTTTTTATAAAATAGTTCCCAACCATTTGAACTAAAATATTCTGAATAAAAAGATATGGAATAAGTCAATCACAAGGTAAAATGGTACATCAATATTAGTCACACTATAAAATATTATCTACAAGTAGCCAACAACAACAAATAGTAGACGAATCGTTAATGAAATATTTTTATAAATGAAAAACCTAATGGATAGTAGTATGATGGATGTATCCAAAGGTGGTTCCCACATAGAGATGACTTTATTCATGATAAAGAACCTCACTGAAAACATTTCACAGAACACAAAACAATTTTATTTGATGCCTAGTGTTCCCAATAAAAGGGTCCATGAGGTGTAGATTATTGATTCTATAAAGAATATGGGAAATTTTTTCAGAGTTATGTAACTTACGTAAATAAACTCTACTTTAACATGTGAAATTCCAACCTCTTCCTACAATTTATTAGGGTATCTGCACTTTCAACAAACAGTATTTTGACTAGTGGGTTTAATTAAGAGTCTTTTCTTAGAATTATGGGACAGTATTAACAATATGACCATGGAAAAAACACTTTATAAAAAAATTACCACCCTTCAAATTATATTTGGAAAGAAAAAAAGATTTTTATAAAAGGTAAATTCTATCCATCTTCATTAATCATGGTATCAGTTGGGTACTACTGGAAAACATAATCTTATAGTGGAGTTTTTGCTACAATTTTGAAAACTGCCAATAAATTTATTTTTTTTAATTATAATTTAATTTTAGCAAAGGTTATTAAAAAAACTTCTAAATAATATCAATTATCAATTCAATTTAATTTAATTTAATTTTAGGGGGGTCTAAACCCGATTCTATGTTAATTGAATAAATTCTAAACATTACATATGTAATTTTGATTTATTTTTGTCAATTATAACTTAATATTTATAATCATTTACTGTTTATTATTTTATATTTTAATTAATTGTAATGTTTCAATTATTAAATATTTATAAATGTTTGTTAGTAATTATTTAGAACATAAATTAATTCTTGGATATGTTGAATAATGCTTTCGACATCAAATAATGATATATTTTTTATGTGGGTGTATAATTTAACCCCGAAACTAGTCAAATTAATGCTTATGAAATGAGATACCATGAAATTAAATAATAATATGTTAATAATTAGTAGAATAAAAAATATTTTATTAATAAGAGAAGTTGGAAATCAAACTTGAACTTCAAATGACCATAACATTTGATTCGAGTGTCTATTTGGGTACTGCCACATATTAAATCAAATCTTTGACTAAAATCTATGATTTTTTGATCGAGGGTCCCCATTAAATAGTTTTTTAAGATAACCAATATCCAAAAATACTTCCAAATCGAGTTCTTGGTTTCAATACCATCATTTTTTAACATTGTATTATATTTTAGCTAGGTTTAAGAGTGTCTTTGTATGATTGGTGTGCCATTTATGATTTTATTTCTGGCATTTACATTCCCACTAATTTGATGGTGATGTAATTTTCGGGATTTACCTCTTTTGGTGAGTTATTAAATATATATATATGTAGAGATATATATATTTCTCTGTGTGTTTGTAGGTGTTTATATATTTCTATACATCTGTGCATATTTTTTTATAATATATGTATATTTATCAATATTTATTTAAAATTATATATAACAGTATTTATTCATTGATATTTATATATATTTATGAATATTTATCTATATTTACATACATTTGTAAATATTTATACTTATTTATGTCTATATATTTTTTTATATTATATGAGTATATATATATTCTTGTGTTTATAATAATATTTATATGAATACACTATCATATACATGTATTCTTTTAAAAATATTTATGTAACATATTTTATATTAATATATATTTACGTAAATTTAATTATATATATATATATATTCATATATATTTATATCCATATATTATTTGTTACTTATTATTTAGAATATTTTAGTATTTTAATTATTAAATATTATATATTATCAATTATATATTATATATTATAAATTATAAATTATATATTATTATTTTTTATGAAATATTTTTTTAATATAAATTTTAATTTATTATTTATATTTGTAATAATATTGATAATTAATTATTAACTTATTATTAATTAATTAGTATTTATTTAATACTTATTTATTATTTATTAATAATTATTTATTGATGATTAACAATTATTGATTCGTTTAATATTTATTACATATTATTTATTTGTTACTTACTTATTCTATATTAATTTAATAATTGCTAATAAATATTTTTTTAATTATGTATCAAAATTTATTTATGATTTATTTATTCTTTATTTATGATTTATTAATAATTTTTTATTATTAATTTATTAGTTATTACTCATTTACAATTGAGTTGTTATTTTTTTTATTTTTTATCAATTTTTTATTTATTACTATATTATTAATATTTTAATATTATTATATTATTTATTATTTATGTAATACTTATTTGTTATCTATTATTTATTTATTTTTTATTTATTAATTTATTACATAATTATCGTATAGTAATTTATTATTTATTATTAATTTATAATTTAGTCAATAAATATTTATTATCTATTATTTATTTATTAATAATTAATAATTAATAATTTATTTATTTATAACTTTTTATTTATTATTAATTAAGGAATATTTATTATTTTTAACATATTATTTATTTATTTTTTATCTTTTTTTTGTTAATTATTTATCAAATTATAAATAATTACTAATTTTTAATTTTTAATTTTTAATTTTTTTTTCTTATTAATTTCTTATTATTTATATTCTTTAGTTTTCTACTACTTATTATTATCCTTTTATGTTATATATATGTATGTATGTATGTATGTATGTATGTATGTATGTATTAAAATCTAATTTCTCGCCGCATTAGAGCTTGCTGGAGTGGTAACTGCTTCATAGAATAACCAGAATGGTAGGGGTTACATTTTATACCAACACATATATTTTCTGAATTTCTACATGGAAGATGAACGCATACACGCATGCATGACATATGCATATGTAGGAATTAAAAAATAAAAAATAAAAAGAAATAATAATAATAATAATGAAAATAAAAAAAAGAAAAAAATTAAAAAGAAAAAGAAAAAACCATCATGAAACAATTTAGCAACGTTTTTAATCGCTACTAAATTATTTAACAAAATTTTAATGAACCACTATTAAATCATTCTGCAGCGGTTTTGAAAAACTACCTCTAAATTATTTCCCACGATTTAGCAGTGTTTTTTAAAAACCATCATGAAGAGTTTTTGTGGTGGTTTAAACAGACACTAAATGGAAAATAAAGTGGTGAAAAGCTTATTTTGGCATAGTAAGGGTAGAGATGTCATCAACTACCACCACCTAACAATCCTCAACCACTAGAAAACATATTCGAACCTCCCAAAATAATCCCAAGACAAACCAACATGATTTTATGAAATAAATGGTAATAAATAATCTCTATTTCAAATAAATAACCCTTGATTCCATACAAGACATAAAACCACAATTAGGACAACTTTCAAAATTAATGGGGGAATCCAATGTAATGGGTCAGGTAAACTACCATATTAATATTTAGTCAGCCCAAGGGATATTGTAAATATCAATTCCATGAACCTTTAATGTGGAACAAAACATAAAATCCCAATAAACCATTCGTTAGATATATCTACTTCCATGTAAACATCCATTCCAACCATACAAAAAAAATCCAAATTGCTAAAATTATTTCCTTGGGAGGAGTCTTTGTATAGTATAGAGTGTGTATATTGATGAAATACATGTCCCAACCATTCGTACTTGATTCCCCTATGGAATTCCCAATTAAGGAAATAAAAATCTAATCTTGATCAAGAAATTTCTGAAACATATAAAAAGGGATAGGAAAAAAATTCAATTATTTGATGATGTGAAGAAAATTCAATGATATGGAATGTTTTTTATGGATATGTACACACATTTTAGTTTAATTAAAGGGGATAAAAGAGAGATTTTGGGGCAGGGGGCATCGTTGTATTTATTTAACCATTACATCCAACAAAATTCAATGATCCTAGAATATTCATGATTTTTTGTACCATATGTAGCGCCCCACCCAGGGAGCCACTAAACAATGCCCCAAGATGGTTAGCCACATTTTCTCCAGTAAGAATCCCTATATTCCAGAATATTCCAACTAATATCAAGGGCCTAGGGTGTGTCCATGGGTAGATTATTCCCTCATGAGTTAGAGTGTAGCACAAATGTAATATATAAATATATATGTAGAGGTATAAATAATATATAATGTCAATGAATAATAAATAAGATGATGTTTAATCATAAACAGATAAAGGATGATGGTTATGATCATGTAGCTATAAAAAAAGAGATACATTGGATATAGGGGATCATACATATACCACATTCTATAGAAAGCACAAAAAATTGAAAAAACTACCACTACTAGCATCACAAGAATATGATCAATCCTATAAACTCTTACTCCATCCAACAAATCAAAATCAAGCATTGGAAGCTGGTCACTTAGCTTTATCTATACCTACAAACATGAAGTCCAGTTGGGTAACAAATTCAAAAAAATAAGGGTGTGAGATATACTCAGTAGCCCACCACCAATAGAGCCTAGATCAATATGGTTTTTGCATATAAAATGAGAAATGTGCTGAAAATAATAAACGAATTATAAAAAATATATAAATACATCATACCAGGTTCATCAAAGGATACCATACCAACTCTACCTTCTTTTTCCTAATCTGGATGTCTCTGAATGTGGTAACCTAATCAAGTATATGAATCATGGTAAGTGGGTCTTCATAAATAATCATCATGATTTGGGCTGTCCCCGAGCATCTGATTTGGCTTGGCAGATGCATCATTGTAAATGTAGTTAGACATTCATTGTCTTTAATTATAGTTCATATTTAGTACTTAATAAGAGGATCCCTAAGCCCATCTATGGTTACCCAAAAGTAATACCATGTTTCTATCTAGGGGAAACATATATAAACATTATCATAGAATTCTTCCCATGGAGATCCCTAAATTGAATCCCTTGTATCACTTCTATCATGGCCTAAAAATTACTATTTTATACCATCCCAAGAATCTTATTTAGGGGACCGAGTATCACTCATGACATGGTCTGGCCATCTAGCCGTAGATCCCATCCATAGTGTCTTTCCTATATAACTGGTATCACTCACATGGGGGTGAGGTAAATTCATGGTGATCCCATCCTAGGAATACGTGATACCTCTCTCGGTGTGTATAAAATCCACATAAATGACAAAATATAACGATTGATGATCCTGTGCAAGGAATTCCATAAGGATCCAAGTATAACTCTAAAGTTGAATAAGGTATTTATAACTTTTATAATCCATAAATTTGGACAGTCATTTCACTTATAAATTTTTAATCAAATTGGACATGATATTTAACCAGAATACTCACTTATGGAATGAAGTGTAGGAGCCTAACACATGGCCTACCATTCTCCTCAATTCAATTTATACATCGAAAAAATTATAACATGAAAATACAGCCCTTAAGGATGGTCAAATAATTTTACAGTACATGAAAAGAAGTATATCAAGGAATGGAACACCATGGGGGTGACCAATATGAATGATATAAACCATAGTGTCGATTCTTTCCTAGATAGAACAATAATAGGTATTAAAAACCCCTTAATTTAATTTATAAGATAATTTAGTGGAAGAACTGAAAAATTAAAACGCATGGAGAATCAATGAAAAATATAAAAGCATCAAACTTAGGGGGAAGAATATATACCACCAACCTTAGGTTCGTAGGACTATCCTCGTCTAGTGTGTTCCTATGAATTGAGCCAGAACATAAGATAATAGAAGAATCATCAAATCCCCAAAAATTGGAGAAAATGAGATCACACAAAAATAGTGCAATATGAGGGATGAAAAACTAATAATATAAGGAATTGGATTCGATAGATTACTATTATATTTGCAATGAATCTAATAGTGAAGGAATTTTATGATGGGAGAGGGAGATACCAAAATCTCTACCAATTAGGAGAAGATGAGCCTAGTGCATGTTTTCCATTAAAATTGTTTAGGAATGAAGAGTATGTGGGATTCAAAAAATTATAGGGAAAAGGGTAAATTATCCCTAAAAATATGGGTTTCCTAGTTTTTCCACGTGACTGGCCAAACATTATTCCAACCCTATGGAATTTACAACCCAAGGAGTCCCCCTTGCATGAGCCATCTGTATGGTTTGACTAACTGCATTTAACCTCTGAAAATTTTCATTGTGAAATTTATGAGACAAGTGAAATGGTTATATGAACTAACCTATATAGATGAAAAATATATAAAGGAGTGCAATGCATCTGTATTGAATATGAAAAAGAACTAATGTAGAAGCTACAATAACAGTTCTTCAGATAGTATAAGTCCATATATACTTCTCCTTAGGTGTAGTGATTCAATATATAGATAGGTCATGAACCATGGCCCTAATATGAAACCTAACTAACATGGGAAGGTCCATTCTACTGGTTCTGAGCCAAGGATGTATTACTACCTCAGATATGACCACCCCTCAACCTAATCTACTAGTAGTAGACCAAATCCCAGTCTAACGAGAAGCTATTAATTCTACACTTGAAAGCGGTGTCAGCACATATCACCTATAAATATTCACCAGAGGAAGTGTTTGGAAGAAACACTAATGGTGACCCACCCTGCCAAAATATTATTACTATAATGTGTTACTAAAACATTGGGTCTTCCTATGGAATATCCTGCCACATTGGTGACACACTATATGCCAATCGGTATGTGTCATTTGGCAGGTACTTTCCCCATATCCACCCTAAAAATGTCATTTTCAACCACATGAAATATTGTATCCTTTCCCAAAAGATAAACCTCCCTGGATCACAATGACTCCTTAACTCAAGTTTTTCTCTATGATAATGTAATTGTACACTATTTATGAAATGTTGTACATATGAAAAAATTTCACCTACCATAGGATGGTATATTCAATCCCATTCATAAAATGTCTCACTGTGGTTAGATCATCACCTATCAAAGTCGGTGTGAAATCCTGAAGCTTAGGGAAATGAGTCGAATACTAAATCACCAAAATGGAACATTGGTAATGATTTGGGAACTCAAAATAATGGTCTACTTTCAATTTCTATGGGAAAAGTAGTCATATGAGGATATTTGGAAGCCCGCCCATACCATACCCAGATGACATCTACCCTGGGTGATGACATCACGCAAACATTTAGTAGAGCTGTTGAGCATATAGGTAGTGTAGTTGAACCTCTTTTGTATTTAATCATCAATATCATTTAATATCGAAATCATGTCCTCTATCCAAGACTCAACATACTAGGGTTTTATATCCCACTAAAAGTGGTAGGATGATACTATTATAATTTTCACGTAAGCACTATAATTGTAGAAGAAGGTTGCAGAGATATCCATATAGTATTGATGAAAAAAATAATTTATCATTAAATTTATCATCTAATCATATTGTATGATGAATAGGAGGTGATTTAGGGGGAACTAAAAGAGCTAATACAAGTGGATCATGGCCCGCCACCATCGGAGAATGATCTTCATTAACATCACGGTGTTTGACTTGAGGAAATCAAGGTGGCATAGGTCTATAATTTCTAAGTACCCAACATAGATAATTTTTAAGAATATAAGATAATAAATAGGTAAAATAGGAAAGGATAGGTCCACAACCATCCTATAATGAGTCACACATCTCTCAATTCTACTAAATGTATTTATGTAGGACATAAAATATCCTAAAATACCCTAAGAGACACAACATACTGCCCACAAATATGGTCGGGATTGGATCAAGGTCCCATATACCATAATTGAGGTTCCGACATATAGAGTATAAATTTCTAGGTATAAGTGAAAACACCCATTACATTACTATGAAATCCCCATTTGGTGGTAAACATCTCTTCCTATAACATTAACTTATTTAGGGTTATTCTTACTTATACAAGTAAATATATATCAATCCTATTAATTGATTCACTAATTCATAATTTAAAAAGGTCCATACTCCTTATAATCTATAATTGAAATACTGGTAAATGAAACCTATCTTGTACATCTAGTATTAGGATGTTAAAGGTCATGTATAGTGATTGGATTTAATGAACCACAACTCTCAATTTATATAAGTACTTTCTTAATAATTTTCCATTATCACAAATCAATCAAATAATCTAATGTTTGAGCTCTAAGGACCAATGTTTCATGGTTCAGATGTGGTGTAATTGGTTAATTAATGTTTTATAATCAATATATATTGGAAATAACCATTTATATTAATGTGGGAAAATTAATTAATCCAATTATGTTATTCCTGTAGAAACCTTGGCACATTTATATATATAAAACTCAAGGAAAACACAATAAAATAAAAAATATGAGAAATTCATGTAGAAATATAGATTCGGTATTGAATAATACGATAATTTTTTGTATAATGGTGCCTATTATGATGCATGAATTATTAATCACTAATATCATTAGGCCAATGTAGAATAAATCCCATTATAATAGTATCAATAATAGTAACACACAAAACAAGTGTATCATGTAGTGGTGAAATATGGATTACTGTAATTATTGAAAAACTAAATCCTAATTACACATCCAAGGTAATTTGGGTTCCATATGTGTGTGGGTAAAATAACCGTTGGAATAGGCTCATTATAAAAATTACATTAAATCCTACTTTTATGTCTAATACCTAAATACAAATACAAAATTAAAAAGTGGAATTGATACCATGTTATAGTGTCCCACCCTAGGAGCCAATTAAAAGATCACCATAAAAAGTTGACCACATAACCTCAAGTGTGACTCATTTTACGGAAGAGGCTACCGACTAGAAACAAGGGCCGAGGGTGTGTCTATGGGGAGACTATAACCTCACAACCATGATTGTAGAACAACTGTAATATAAAAATATATAAAAAATGGAATAAATAATAAATAACGTCCATGAATATTAAAAAGTTATAAGATGAATAATAAATATATACAAAAAAATATTTATGATCATGTAGCTATAGGAAAATAGATACGCTAGATACTAGGAAGTATACATATTCTAAATGTTATAAAAACGCACAAAAGTACCAAAAATACAACTACTATCATTATAAGCATTGGCTCAGTCCTATGCACTCTTACTCCATCCTAGATCTCAGAATCAAGCATCGGATGCTAACCGCTTCCCATTATCTATCCCAGGAAACATTAATTCTTGTTAGATAACAAAGGTAGCCCAAGCATGGTGTGATATATACTGAATAGGCCACCACAAAAAGTTCATAGATCAATGAAAATTGTGCATATAAAATGACTTGTGTGCTAGTAAAAATAAAAGAAATGGCACAAATAAATAAATACATTGGACTAGGTTCTTAAATGGATACTTGGTTGACACTACCTACTTCAGCCTAATTATAATTTATATTAATTTGGTAAACTATATATGTATGAAACATGGTACATGAGTCTTTATAAATAATAATAAAGAGATGGACCGTCCGCGACCATGTGATTGGATGCGTCCTGGGAAATGAAGTTACACATTCACATTCACTAATTAAAATCCATCTATAGAAATTAAGAAGAGGAAACCTAATCTCTTTCTATGAGATCTAGAAGTAATACCTTATATTGATACACATTTTCAATATATAACAAATATCGCAGAAGTCCATCAAATGTTAAATCTAATTGGAATCACTTATTTGACTTGTGGAATGGCATGAAAACAACACTATGATCTTGTTCCAGGTATCACACGTAGGAGAATAAGTATCACCCTAGACTTGGTCTGACCATCTGGCCACCAATCCCATTAATGGTGTCTCCCCTAGAGAACCAATACCACTCACATGGATGTAATGTAAAAACATGGTGATCTCATCCTAGGCATAAATAGTATCTCTCTTGATGTGTATACAATCCACATACATAAATGAATATAAATATCAATGAGCTCATACAAGGAATCCAATAAGGATCTAAGTATATTTATTGGATTTAATTGGGTACGTATTAATTTTTATAATCCATTCATTTGGAAAGGCACTACACTTATACATTTTTTATCAAATTTCCCGTGACATTTAATCATGCAATTCACTTATGGCATGAAGTTTAGGGACCTAAATGTCATACAATTCCAATAAATTAATTTTATACAACAAAACTTTTATTACATGAAAATTCACCCCTAAAAGATGGTCTAAAAATTTTAAGGGAGAGGGAACCTAGTCTTTCAAGGAAATACACACCATTGGGGTGACCCATGCTAAGGCAATAATCCAAATGGTTTATTTTCTTCTATCTAGGACCACAGAGGGTTTGTAAAATCACATAATGTGATTTTTTAGAAATTTTACATGCATGGAAATAAATGTTTTGAGTGATTCACATTGATGGAAATTTTAAAATGAAAAAATATTGGGGAAATAAGATAGACCACCTACATTAGGTTCATATGACTCTTCTCATCTAGTGTTAGCCTGTAAATTAAGCTACAACAGGAGATATTAAAAGAATCCCCCAATGCCATGAAAATGTGGAAAATGAGCTTGTACTAGAATAGTACAATATGAGCTAAGATAAAATCCTAATAGAAGGATTATTATTAAATATAATAATATTATCTTTCTAACACATCCGACGGTGAAGGAAATATATTACAGATGAGGGAGATACCAAAATCCATACCAAGGATGAGAAGAGGAACCCCATATATGCATTCTGATGGAAACAGGAGTGAAGGAATGGTGTTATGTATTAATAACATAATATATGGAAATAATTAAATTATCCTTTGACATTGGGGTCTCACTGTTTTTATTTATTTTTTTCCCAAACCATATTCCAACCATGTAACATCTACTACCCATTGACACCCCTTTATGGGTTATCATCATGGATTGACTAACCAAACACAGGCCATGAGAAATGGATTTTTGACTAGTCTATAATATCTCTCACAATCATACACCATGAACCATGTGGTTATAGAGTAATTGTGTGGTCACATCTTGCACACTGAGTTCCCACATGGTTTAGGAGCACGGTTAGCACGAACCATGCACTAACCGTGCGGCTCACCCCGACCTAACATATTTTAGAGATTTGGGATCTTAATAAGACCCAAACACTCTTGGAACACTATTTATACATTATATTACAATATAACATATAAATAAATGTTTTCAACAGTCAAAAAATGATATTTTCATCTCCAAAAATCTGGGACACTGCACCATATGGTTGTATTTATTTTTGGTGGTTACACTTGAATTGAGAACCACTATAAATGTTCCACATTAGTTTATTTTATCTTATTAATAAGATTATAGTATTTATCATACTAAAACATTCATTAAACTAGTGAAGTAGAAAATTTTAGAGGACATAAGTGTGTTACAGGTTATTTTTTGGGGTAAAAAACATAATTTTTCCTAGTGATTTTGATATGATAAATATGGAAGAGGATAGGATGAATGTACATGACATGATCATACTAGGATAAAATTTCTTAAGAACCACCAACCTCATTATTAATTTTTATATTTGTACATTATTTATTGGTCTTGGTTGTGACAGAATCTAGAATAACCTCCCCAATTCGATGATTATCTCTTGAATTTAAAATTACATCTATCTCCATTACCTACTCATCCACCCTAGATAAATTTTGATCACCCCAAAAAATAGTATTTTAATGATTCAAGATCTATTAGGTGTAATATATATATTTAAAGAGGTATCCTTATACTAATATATCAAAAATTTGAGTAGAAAATGTGACCAAAATAATGAAATCATGACCTCTATAAGGAATAGTCTATAAAAAATATCCTGAGAAATCATCATCATGATTTCCCCACATTCTATTAGAGAGAATAACTCTATAATAAGTAAGAAAAATATGAATCCTTTTCAATACCTAAATTTTGATCCAAACCACATGAATTAAATAATAATCAATTTACACCATCAAATATTATAAATATTCCATTTTGATTATAATAAAAATTATAACCCATAAAAATTTATCAAACAAATAAAACATGAAAAACCTCTACCAAGAAAATATCTATATATAGTATATGGAAAAATTTTCGTGGACCAAACAATAGATGAAAATTGATTATTAAATCATTTTTTTGTAAAATAATATAACTTTTTGGGTCACATGGGATATGATAAAAACTATGGGTGAATTGATGTTTATATTTTTTTCATTAAAAATACCAATCATGCTCTAAACTATCTAGTAAAGCTATTGTAAACTGAAAATGTTTTACAAATAAAAATGAATAGAGATAGTTTTTTAATGAGGTTTTCTTCTCAGAAATATTAATATGACCTAAATATATGGTAGTTTTTATCCCATGTAGAAAAACAGTCATTTTTTGATGAAGTATCTATAAAACGAGAATAATATTAGAGCCTCTATAAATGATGGATCAAACATGATATTGATCTAGAACAAAATGGTTATACTATAAAAACACTCCTTTGATAAATATAATTATTTTTATGAAATCCATGATTGGATTATATTATATTGATCTCCCTTCTCCACTTCTCAAGTAAAGGTTCACACCAAATGTTCTCAACTCAATGTATTAAATTGTAATAGTTATTGAAACACTAATATCCCATATTATCCTTCCTTTTTTATTTCTCATACTATCTTCCCCTCTATTATAATTTTTATCCCTTTTAAAAACCCCTCAATATACTCATAAAATACCATTTAAAAATAATTAACAATATTATTATTAACCATCCTGAAGAATTTGTCTCTTATATTCATATTATAATTGAATTATTATGGATATATGTCTCTTAAAACCCACATCATCTTGTACACACATTCATGACTACATGTATTGAAACCTATCATGATCATGAAATAATTCCTTCAAACATGAATTTTTATTGATCTTAACAAGGTTTACTCATGGTATCTCATTCCATAGAACAATACAATCCACAGTATTCCACTGACACAACAGTTAATATTCATGAAATAACATCACACCATGATTTTTTCCTACAACATACTCTTCATCGTGAACAATGCCATGGATTTATTCTCTTAACACAAAAAAATCCTCAATATAATTCCCCAAATTCAGTTTTTTTTTGAATCATGACTTATCAGCATTAACAACATAAAATTTAAATAACTAAATATCAGTACAACCTTGTACTAAATAACGTTGGATTGATTCATTATTATAATTAGAATCATGATATCTAAAACACCAAAGAATAAATCCAAAAAAATTGTAATTAACCTGAAGAAATATAAACCAAAAAATATTCATGATCCTCCCTTTTTTCCTAATTGATATATCTCATACATGGAATATAATTTCTAATATATCAAAGTGTGAGTTCCTAAATTCTTACGTAGCAGTTTAAGATTCCTGAGATTTTCAATTTTTTTGATATCATTAACAAATTTAATACACATACAAATGATCCATTTCATTTTATGATTTACCATTTTATACTTAAATAGTATTATGATATCATATAGAAAATATTCAATTTCTTGTGGAATGTAGTAGATTATAAGTACATTGAAAAAATATCCAACCCAAGAATATATTTCTTATTTCATGGTGGGTTTTACCTTATCGATTTTCTTGATTTACAAAATAATATATATACCTTTTAATGAATATTAAATTTCATAAGGTTACTCATTCATTTTTATTTTTTAAAATCATTGAAGTATATTATGTAATATAAAATAAGCCACATAGGAAAAATTTCAAATTCACTATCCAGTTGTTAAGTCTTTCATATTCATTCCTTAGTTAATTCCCTAATAAAAAGAATCACATAAATATATGACCTTCTTAAAACTTCTAACATTTTAGAAAATAATAATTTAAATTCCATTTATTAACTTCCTTATAAAAAAATATAAATTTTGAATACCTCAATGCAAATCATCTAGATGCACACTCTTAGAATTTGTATCTAATATTCACAACAAACTCCACCAACAACTTGAACCAAATCCAAAACATTATCAAAACATTAATCACATTCATTGACAAAATATCAATCATCATCCTCAAGTGGGTTCAAACATTCCCCCTTTTATTTTTTGAATTAAATGATACTCACATTTCTATGAAAAAATTATATACCCAATATTTTATTTATATTCATTACACCGTCAACCAAGTCAATATTTTATGTTACCTTTATGTCCATCTCATCATCAATCATATAAAAATATCCATATATGAATGTTTTGTAGAAAAATATCAAATTTCGATTATATTATTTGTATGAAATTATTTTTGGATTGGTTTGGTTTCTATCACTAAGTGTAAAAACATAGTTAATATCAAGTATTTAAGTAGTTATTTATAAGTTATTACCAATAAAACTCATGAATTATTTATCATTATTTAATTTTCCTCTATATTCATTTCTCATGTTTAATTATACATGAATTATTATTGATAATCCTCTTAATATCTCCATGGTAAACTTATTTATTAACTCATAGGTGTTTTTTCTAGAGGGTTAAAAATTTGACTGACAACTTGGGCTATCGGTAAACCTTTGAAATATTTTATTTACAAAAGTATGTAAATCTATAAAATATTTTTATTTTTTGTGTTAAATTATTCAAAAACAGTATCCACATTACACCGTTAGATAATATCAACAACACCATCAATCTCAATGAGTAATGATGTGTAAGTTTTATTCGCATACATATTATTATCCACATTCCATTTCCTAATTTCAATTATTCCCATGTTTCCATCCTTTTTAAGTACTAATATCTTTAATAATTTATTAATATATGTAGTGAATCATTATTTCTGTATACCTTGCTTCCATTTTTATCTTGAATAAACCCTCTGGTTACATTATATATACTTCTTCATTTATCTCAAGATTAATAAATTAATAATTTAAATGAATTTAGAATAAATTTATTATTATTTATGATATATTTAAAAGGAAAATGATTATAGTATCATGTTAATAAATGAGTGAAATATTTCATAAAAATAAATACACTCTATTTTTAGTACCCCTTACAATGAAGTCTATCCTTTTTTATTACAACTTATCATTTATAATTCAACATGATTCTAAAAAGACTATTTTGTTATAATGATTTTTTATAATTAGGTAAACCTTCAAGATCCCATGTTTTATTCATTTCAATGTTATCCAACAATTCATTCATGGATTAAATCCCTTAATTATTTTAAAATGATTCACCATCTATTTGGGGTTAAATTTTTTACAACATACTACGGTGAATAGTTGAAATGCTTTTTTTATTATTTTTACCCCTTGATCTTAATACTCTATAAAATAATTACTATTGACTATCCCTTTATGTTTATATTTTTCCTGTGGTTCTCAAGTTCATAAGATCGTTATTTTTTTATGTTGAATTTATACCATAATTTTTAAATTTTTAAATTTTTATAACTTCATCAACTTTTATAGTAGCTTTAGTGATGATGAAAATCATATCATCAAAATTTATGATTTATTTATCAATAACGTTTCCATTACCATATATTTTAACATCATAAAAGTTCACTATCCCTTTATCAATGTTATTTTAACATTTGTACAAACTTATATTTGGTGTGTAATAAAGGGAAATTCCATCAATAGTTTTTTCATCCAACATACAAACATTACTACAATTCTTCTTGATCAAAAAAGGACTCCTAAAAACATTTAACTTATTTATGATCATATTATTATTTAACAACATTTCATATGTAGTCATATATATTTTCTACCATAATAAAAATTAATTTTTAATACTTCAATTTGTAGTAATAACTTATAGTTGGAAGTATCAAGATATTTCAAGCAATGTTATCATGGTTCTAGAATTACTAATAAGGTTATTTTTAATTATTTTTTCCACATCACTTTATTGAGGATTTTATGGTTCACTAAATTCAAGTTTTTTTATATTTATATCATTTTATTTAAAAAACTATTTTTTGTAAAGCTCTCAATCTTTTTTGGATCTTAGTATATTTATTGAAAATAAAATTTTGTTTTTGGATAACCTTTAAAATATTTTATACATGATTAAGGATTGATTTTTGTGATATATAAGTATAATTCAGACCATTCTCGTGATTAATTCTATGAAAGTGAAGAATTAACAATGTCCACTCATTGAAATCATAGTCACAGGTCGATAAAAACCAGTGGGAACCAACTCCAGTGGTCATTAACTTTGGACATCAACACCCTTGTGACTTTTACTAACAAACTTCCCACATTGACATGTTTTTCAAGTAGTTATAGAGCCTTATTATTAACCCAAAATATTTATCCTTGCTTCTTAATTAATTAATTTTTTATGTTATTTTCTCCAAGATAATTAAGTCTTATATGAAAAATAATTTTATCATCCTACATTATCATGTAATAATTCTTTTGGGTTCTCAAACATAAAACTAAATTCCTTTTGTTTCTAAATCTCAAGTTATCACAGATCTATATTTTCATCTTTTTGATAAATATATGTTCCTTATAATGATTACCCCATTTCAATTATCATTTAGTTTATATTTACTTAAAAAATTAGGTTTCATCTGATCAAAAAATTGTTCCTCACTAAAGGTTAGTTGATTTTTTAAAATTTAAGTTACACCAATATGTTTAATTTAAATGAAGTATCATCGAAAATGTTTATATAATTTAATTTTTTTTTACATTATTCAATTTAGATCTCATATTGTAGGAGCATCCACTATCCATAATCTGTTACCAATAAAATTTAAAAGTCCTAAAGTAAATATCAAAAAAAAATTATTTAATGTTTGAAATGACACAATATCTTAAAATTATACATATTAGATATTTAATATAATTGAGATAGTAGGGAAAATATAAACTCATTTGTGATGTTTATATGATGTTCACACCTTCAAAATAAATCCTCCAAGTTCTCAAAACAAATTCTTAAATCAATCATCTTTTAAAACTATTTGATTGGATGATTTATTCTATTCTATCATTGTACCCCCATTTTTTAGACTTCCTTTATTTCAAGTTAAAAACATGTTATAATAGAATATATCTAATTTGAGGATAAACAAACCAAAATTAAAAATGTTCTATAATACCTTTTACCATTTTAGAAATTATATTATTTAATGGGTTACAATATAACTCCATTATCAAAACACCAATAAGTTTATTTGACCAAATATTGTTGTCGATATCTCTTTTGGGTAGGACTTTTTTGGGAATTTCTAAAAAATATATATCCTTCTAGATATGATGATGCATTACATTGTATACAAAAATTATAATAAATATATATAATTATCTTATTCACAAAATCCTTTTAAAAAAATTACTTACTTTTGAGGTGGTGAATCCATATACTTCCATTCACTATGTAAAATATCATGAATATAAAAGATAAATAAGGTTTTTTTCTAGAATAATTACATTCTTCTATAATAGCATTATTAAATTAATATTTGAATTATTTTTTCACATCATTAATAATCATTATTACTAAATATTTACCTTATTATCTGAAAGTATGATAGAGAAAATCACTTCATTAATGATTTTATTTTTCCCTTCATTGTTATGTTTAAAACTCTAATCTTCTTTAATCACAGTTTAATTATCAATACAAGTTTTAAAATTCCTTTCATAGTTCCTTATGATATATATATATATATATTCATATCTTTTCCATATGATATCCTTTAATAATATCTTGATCTCTATTATCATTACGTAATCCTTATCTAATTCTCCTTTAGTAGAAAAACTCACTATCAATATTTGATCTATCATATGATGATTAAATTCCTTATTATTATTCCATGAGGTCCTTTTAAGACTTCCATATGTTTACCTTCCATAAAAAATTTCTTAACTATACTAAATTAATTATTAAACAAATAAAAATTCAATATGATGAACTTGGTTGTCCTGTTATTTTTTTCTACATCAAAATTACTATACTCATCTTAAATATTCATGTATTTAGAATCCATAAAAGTGATTTCCATTTCTTTATTAACCCAAATTTTTTATACCACTCCACTTATCATCTATTAATTAATGATAATATTGTGAATCACATTCATACTAATGTCTTGATTCTCTTTATCTTTGTTTGATGGAATCCTTCAATCAAATTGTTTTGTAAAATTATCATAAGTTTCATCATTATAGTATAATATTCCAGAGTTTCTAAAAATACATTAATGGTGTATAAAACCATATTAACTCCAGTAAATAATTCATAAATTTATTCTAATTCATGAATATTAACCTCTTAAAAAATCATATAATTTTACAACATAGCTTCCTTTACTATCTTGCTTTCTTCCGAAATACATTGATGTTTTTCCCAAATAATATTTTATATTTTTTCCCATCACTATTTTTTCTTAATTTTTATATAAAGGGAAAAAATCATTTCTGAAATTTGCATAACTTTGTAATTTTTTTTAACAAATAATAACCATACTGAAGGCTCACTCGGTATTGTAAACCCTTATTGAATAGAATCATGAACATATATAAAGAGGGAGAGCGAAAGAGAATAAATGGTACCATTATCCTCTTTAATATATGAAAAACCATTCAATTAAATGGTATAATATATTTTCGATCGATAAAATTATATTTATCTATAATATTCTTTAGCATATATCACCAAGAGTGAACTTGTTCATTGATAAAATTGTTATGATCACTTGGAATATGGTAAACACTAAAAGGTGAGAGGATAGGGGGACTAGTGTTTATTTTTTACCTTCCAAATCATAATATATCTATAATATTTAGAGTATCCCTATTTGAGTCATAGTGGTTGAAAAATAAAATGGGACACATTATGTTGTTCAATGAGTTTCACCTCTATAAAGGTTGAATATATCAATTATGTAGGGTGTTTTTTAACCCATACACACCCAACTCTAATTTTATTAATAACTAGCATCTTTAGGAAAGGGATTCACCATAGACCTACTATAATGGCAAGCTCAAACCAGACTTAGAATAATCCCCAAATTTTTATCATCAAAATTAATGCTCATATTTAAAAAAGATTACTAATGATATGCATGCCAGAAATGGGTTAATATGATTTTAATAGTCTTCCTCATCTTCTCATAAAAAAATCCAGACTATCTATTTGAAACTCATTATATTACTTCGTAATAGCTTGAGAACCACTGTTCCCTTCTATTCAATTTCATGTTAATTTATTATTTTCTCCTCCAATCTAATGGAAATCAATTTATTTTTTAAATAAAAATAATCTCTATCAAGAAAATATTATTTAAAACCAATCCTAGTTATTACTTTCAAAACGTATAAAAGAATCAAATATTTATCTTAATGAAAAAACATAATTACCATGTAGTTATCTTTCCATTATACCCACATAATTTTCTAAACATATGTAAGATAACATGAAAAAAACCACTCAAGGGCATCTATGAATTCCTCAAAACGTTGGATTCTATTGATAATCTCATGGTGGCATCATGGTATATCATTTCATAGAATGGAGTGACCAATAATCTTACTCCATTATAGTTCATAATATTCATGAAATAATATCATGATGCGAATCTATCTAAGAACAAATTCATCATCATAAACTATAGTGTAGTTTTCTTCTAACAATGCAACCCACTCACCGTTAATCATTCTAACTGATATCATATCGGCTTGAATAAAACTAATAACCATTTATATCATGATATTTAAATCAATTAATATAATAATTTAAAAATAACATTGTCTTGGATAATTATTATAACCATAATCATTATATTTAAAACAATTAATAATATATCAAACACAATCTGAATTAACCTCTATAACTATCCACCAAAAAATATTCGTGACCCGTACAATTTTTCAAACTAGTATATCTTATAATATAAATAAAATATATTATAGATCATAATGTGAGCTCCAATCTTATTATATATCAATGTAATATTCTTATGTTTTCCAAATTCTATTCAAATCCTTAATAATATTATTATATAAAAAAATATAATACACATTCAATTCCATTTATAATTTTTACATCTCTAGGTTTTGAATATCTTACGTAACATATTTTATATGTTACACATCACTATGGAGTTTGATAAATTTTCTGAATAATTCATCCTAAAAATATACTATTGATATTAGGTTCATTCTTCCATTTTCAATTTTCATTAACTCAAAAATATTATGTATTCCTATTAAGGAATATTAAGTATATCATGGTATCTTCTACCATTTTAAGTTTTATAACTTGAAGGATATTACATATCTTATAATAAGACAGTTTGGTACTCTTTCAAAAAATGTATCTAATTATAAAATCAAACATATTATGTCTTTTCATAATTTTTTAACAACCTATAACCTATATTTTCAGTCTTATTCAAACATTGAAATTTTTAGCAGATAAAAACATTTCTTTCTAAAATCAACATCCTAATCCTAAACATATAAATTCTAGATACTTTAAAGAATGTCATTTGGTTTATGATATTCTGAATTTTTATACTGGGATATCAAAAAACTACTACAACCACTCAGAAAACTCTAAATCATTATCAACATGTCAAACAATTTTTTTGATAAAATACAAAACATCATCATCAAGTGCATTCAGTAAAAAAAATTATAGTACTTCCTGAAAGTTATAATTTAAAGGAAACTATTTTTTTACCAGTTATATATGAATTCCACACTTTTATTATAATTATTTCACAACAAAATCGAGGAAATTTTACAAAACACTTTATGAAACTAAATCTTAAATTTAAATGTAATTTATAATTAATATTAAAAAACCATTATATTCTAAAACAAGACAAAAAATAAAAATAATTCATGAATATTCTATTCAATTAATTATAAAAAAATAAACTATAATACAAATGGTTTGAAATGATACGAGTTCAGGGAAATTTATATTTTATGGATTTTACACAGATTCATGGATTCAGTTCTTGGTTTCTTAAACCACACACTCCAAGAGTGGATCTTTAATGAATTCATCCATATCCAAATGTATTATTTCTTTAATAATTTACCAAATAGTGAATCTAAACTATATTCCCTGGGTGTTTCTTCAATTTTAACATCAATCATTGAAATTACTCAAATTTTTTCATATAATTCTATTTAAACCATAATAGAAATCATATAATTAAAAATACCTCAAAAATAATTATTGAGTTCAACTAAATTTAGAATGCACAACCCTATAGCACATGTTAAATCAATGTTATATATTATAATTCATTATTCATAATCTCTTATACCTACCCCTCGAGATTCAAAAATATTATCATTAATATACTATTTATCACCAAATATTATGAGGGCACTAATAGTATTTTATAATGAACTAACATAATGAAAATTTAAAGAGCACCAAATTTTCTATAGTACAAGTCCTAAAACACAATCATAATATACATTGGATGGATAAAATTTTTGAGGCTATCGAACCTACACTATGAAAATTATTTCATCATATAAATAAAATAGATAACACAAAAAAATAATTCCAACAATACAAACATGAAATATCAATACATTGAATGTACATTCTAAGTAAATAAATATTTTCGGAAAAATCTAACTAAACATGGAATAACAAAAGTAAACAATTTATAAACATCCCATAAATGCACTATCCATACACTCTAATTAAGTTTATACATTAGTGAAAAAACATTAGAGGCCAAAATAATGGATAAGACTTCTATTTTCATACTATAGATCACAATCCATGATTTGAATAAGTGTTGGAATACTAATAATCCAAGTCCATAGAACCCTCTTTAAACATCATGAACCTATGTTCCATGAATTTCAAAATAAACATAGGATACCAACTAATATATAAACTAAGATTGTATCACCTACATCATGGATAAAAAGACAACATATACACAAAAGTGTATATTTATGGGAAGATAGAATGATAAGTAGGATACCACTAATAATACTTACCATTCTTTTTTATAATTTTTTTAATTTTGAAAATTAAAGTTAGAAAATAATTTTATTAGATACACATAATAGTGAAAAAAGCACTCTACCAAACCATTTATCTTTTAAAACAATCATAACTTGAAGTAAAAAACTTTTATTATTTACTTTAGAAAACTTAATTGTGAAAAAGGATTTATAAGGGTAAAAGGAACACAATAAGAGAGTTTATTAAAAAATAATTTTATTTAATAATGATATGAATTGTAAATTAATTTCCCTCTTTAATTTTTTTTAAAAATACCAACATTTTAGATAAAATAAGATTAAATGAGAGAATGAGAAAAGAACATCATAAAATAAAATAAAAAATAATTATAAAAAATAATTATAAATAAATTATTCCAAATGAATACAGACATAACTCAAACATAAAAAGTAATTTTATATTAAAACTCAACACACTAAGGGAACATGTATGTGACATATCAAGAACATTATGTTATAAGTATCATAATATAATATGAATTATGGGACAACACCCTTGGCCCTAAGGAAACATTATTAAATAAGATTAGGTGGAACTATTAGCTAGCCTACAATTTGCTTATAATAAATTACCCAGCTAACTTATGTTCCTCATGGATCCTCGTGAAACCAGTAATCCACAAGGTAATGAATTAGGCCCAACCCATTGACCATCAGATTAAATTGGACACGAATACCCCTTATTAAAATATTTTAGCATAATTATATACAAGTTTATGAATCTATAAAATAATTATTCATGTATATATGTATATATTGAGGAAAACATAAATTTGGTAAATTATTTAACATATTATTATAAACTATATTTTATTATTAATATTGAAATTATATGAAGATTCTTCCATAATAATTTACTTTCATTAGGGAAAGTGAAATAGGATAAAAATACTTAAGAAAATATGAGTTTAGTTGTCCTAATAAAAAATTATCAAAAAATTATAATATTTATATTTATATATATATTCACATATCTATACATATTAAATGAAAAAATAATATTTTTCTCATAGGTTTAAAATTTTCTATTGGAAAATATATTTTTCTCCATTTTCTATGTGTATCATAAATGTGATACTTTTTATCTTATAAGAGATCATGGGATGGTGTTAATATTAGTGAAAAAATATTTGAGTCCCCATTTTGTTGAGACCCTACCTAAAAAATTATCAAGGATATTATTTTATCTGTTTTCAAGAGTAGATCTCAACAATCCCCTGTACATATAAAGTTAGAGATCCGGAAATAAGAACATTTATAAAATATAAATCTTATACAACTATTTGTAGTCAGGAAATAAAATGAAATTTACATTTGTTTCGATATATGAGATGCACTCAAATTTAAAACATGGAGTTGAAAAAAACCCTACAAACATGTTATGATGATGATGATGTGTTCAAATTATGTGGTTCAATGTTTTCCATACTAATTTTTTGTATATATTTTGATGAATATACCATTCTAACATGTAATATTTGTTAATCCAGTATTCCTAACATAGTTAATAGGAAAAGGATATGATATGTAGACTTTTTTACCTTGTCTATATAGTTATTTACATTGGTGGAGTATTGTAGTGATATTATATTTATCTCTATTGGTTTCTTCCTAGTTTTTGGGTGATATTATTAGGGAAATTTTCGTTATTGAGGTCCCATCCTGGGGAAGTTGAAGGATTATTTTTT
This sequence comes from Viscum album, assembly GCA_963277665.1. NCBI lineage: Eukaryota > Viridiplantae > Streptophyta > Magnoliopsida > Santalales > Viscaceae > Viscum > Viscum album. The sequence continues at coordinate 1,623,685,222 of OY728146.1, read as the reverse complement.
TATAGAAGTATGGATTCATGTGGATGAAAATTACTAGAGAACATAATGGTCTGATTTTGACTACCTTTTAAATATGATGAGTTTTAGATAATGGATTATAATATTATGATTGTGCTGATAGTGAAAGGTTAATACTTATGAGATTATCCTTAATATATTTTTAATGTTATATATAAAGATAGAAAATTGTCATACATAAAAATAAAATCTTAATAGTTCAATATTCAATACATAATGTAAGGGTACATCCCAAAATCATTTAGGTTTATTGCCTTTAGAGACTTGGAGACATAAATAATTAGTCCATATGTGAGCTAAATCATCTCTCACTACATTTTCCATAACTAGAACACTTCTTAGACATATCATACATGATACCTTTAATCATTACCTTAGAGTGGAAACATAATAAATGATCAGCTTAGATACTTATTAATGGTAATCATGGGAGATATCAATATATAATGGTCATAAGGGTATGAGAACATTGTAATGGCATTTGAAAACCATTCCTTGTATATAAAATATCATAAACATGAGTCAGGGAATAAATATTGGCAGTTCATAAGGCATGAATCATATTAGAATCAAATAACATGAACTAGGAGAACATAACATTGGTATAAGGAATAGATTCTTGTAATTCAAATAAGTATAAAAAGTCATTTTCTTATATGTCAATGATTATTGCAAAACTATCATAGAAAAATTGGTCAACTCCCCAAACCATCATATAATTCAAGTTTTACTACCAAGAGTATTGCAATAGAAAAATTACCTTACTGAACTAGGTTCACATTCTATTCCTATTTATCTCCTGAGATATATATATTTAGCCAGTGTATTAGAGAGAGATATGTTTCCCACATGTCCCATAATAAAAATCATACATACCAATTCCATAATATTATAAAAAATTCATCACATTTGAACAACTAAAATGAAATGGGTTTCATAAAAATTTCATCACAACACAACTTGTGGAAATGAAATATGTTTCATAATCATGTCATCATTTCATCAAAGTATTACCCATGGAAAATAAAGGGGGTTTCATAATAATTTTTTCATGGTATAACCTATTGAAGATAAATGGGTTTCATAAAAAAAATTCATCACAAAGAATCCAAATCAAGAATAATAATAGTATCCTTAGATCACATCCCCAATAGTTCATTAGTAATTTAAAATTATGTCATCTTAGAATGAAAATTATTTTGAAGGATCACTTAAAACATTTCTTAAGGAAAATAAAATTTATTTGAAAATAATTTTTTATAAAAAAAAAATTCACAAATTTTTTCCTATAAAATAAAATTTTAAAATTATGAAGGATGACTCATTGAAAATAATGGTCATGGTGGCAGTAAATTTCATTTATGACATACATGATAAAACAATGTTTTTGTTCTCATTTTTAGTGAAATTTAAATGGTCTATGAATAGACAAGGACATGAATATTACATTGAATTTTTTATAAACAAAATGGGTAATAATTTCTTTAGTAAATTATTTTCATAATGATAAAAAAATGGAAATCATATTTAGACAATACTATTTTGGAAAGTAAAGTGTTTTTTATCGAATGAATAAATAAAGGAGATTTTTTATGAAACATAATTTTGTACTATTGAATATATAAAGCGAGGAAAATTATTATAAAAAATGTATTATTATGAAATAAGAGAAGAATATAAAAATTAATTAGTTTATTTAGTTATATATATTAATATTTAAACATTTTAATAATAATAATAATAAATATTGATAAACGATGATATTTTATCCAAAAAACAATTACCACTTTGGCAGTATTAAATCATAATCTACATGAAATAATAATCCTTAAATAAAACATCTAATATAATGAGAATAAATAAATTCATGATATTAACTTTCAAAAGAGGTTTTTTATAGACTACATAAAATAATATTGGTGGATAACATAATATATGTCTCAAAGAAGGAAAACTGAGAGAGAAATCAGTTACAGGGTTGGAAACATTTTAACTGTAACCCAAAGTAAGATATATCCAAAAATAGATATGTAAATACAAAAAATTTATAGTAGACCCATCTCAAAAAAAAATTGGGAACTGTATGCTCCTCATAAAATAAACACCTGGTGAATATGGTTTTTGTATCATAGAAAATAAAAGTGAGATAGAAATCTATCTCATTATGTCTCAACTTCTTTTGTAAACATTTTACCCTCTTGTATAATTATTATATGTTTATTATATGCATATAAAATAAACATACTTCTATATATATCATACCATATATGATTTACCAATTCCCTTGTATTACCCTTTTATTAACAATTCCATGTTAGAGTCATGTCTTGGGAAACAAATGATTTTTTTCATGTATGTTTTGATTTTTTATTGTTGTTCCTCTTACATATGTAATGGTTAGATCATATCCATAATTTGAAAAAAGATATAAATATCATACATTTTCAGTATATATGTATTTATTATAATCTACCCACCTACACTTTCTTTGATTCAAGCATCACTATGTGGATATGTACTAGAGGTTTTACTGATCTGTGTAAAAAAAGAAACCCTCACCCAAAAGATAATTCCTCTAATAAAATAGTGTTGGAAACGTGACTACTATATTGAGTGAATGTGATGGGTAATTCTTTTCATGATGTCCCAACTATCAAGAAAATCTTGATACAACTCGATCATCCTATATCAGAACTGCTCCCAGCCAAATTCTTGATGCATCATAGTAAACTGTATAGCTATTTCATGACTCCAAGAAAATTGAGATATGTGCTGAAGATAGTCTCCCCTTTAACTCATGAAATCATCTCATATAATTTTTAGACCATAACAATTTCAGACCCTTCTTAGTCAAGCCCATAAGAGGACATTCTAAGAATGATAATTCAAAAATGAATAAATTATAATGTTTAGGTATCCCCATGAATCTATGTATGTCAAAAAATTATTGGGTTGCTACTAGGAAAACATAAATCTCAACTTTTATAGGATAATATATATTCATACATTTTAAATTAAATGGTCGAAGAAGAGAACCTTAATGATCCAAAAGTGGCATTTAATGATCTTAACATATAGTTGATTCTCTCTTAATGTATACTTTATGATAAAATGATGGGTAGTATGGTCATGTATGGTGTGATAGAGTTCCAATATTTCATCATTGATGACTACCACGACTGAATCCTTATACAGGTGGAAAACCCAAATTCATCAAATCCATAAAAAAATTAGTTCTTTCATTTTCCAAACAACAGAGGGAGATACTCTTATAATCATTAAATACTTTTGAACACAGTATGTGGTATATATAATGTATTTATGCACAACTTATGGTATAATGAACTCAAATCAATCTTAGATAAAACAATCTATCCATAGAGATTGCTGAAGAGTTTTTGTATATGAGTCAATGGATACCAGTTCTTTACCAAAATATGGTTCAATCCAAATAATTACACGAAAAATTGATTGTACAGTCTTCATTTTTGGAAAAATGATATTTGAACCCCATAAAGATGTGTCGGGTCAGATAAAACCATTTACTCTAGATATTCCAACTAATTATGGTGTATTTGGAGCTTTATAGGTGCCATCCTATACAGAGGAATGGACATTGGATTCACACCTGGAACAAGCTCAATGACTAAATCCACCACTCTCTTAAGGGGTAATCCAGATAAATCTTCAGAGAGGATGTCCCTAAAAAGATAAAAAATAATGAAAAAATCTATTAAATGCATTCCGTAATCTCTCATTAATATACTAGCAGTTTGGGCTATCAATTTTACCATCCAAGTACACTCGGGTCCATATCAACATTCTTGGATATACCATTCTCCCTTATGTTTATAATAGCTACCCTCGAGTAATATAAACATCACTCTCTTGTGATATCAATCCACATGGGTATGATAAGGGAAAAAATCCATAATGAGAATGATTTCAATTAAATTCATCTTAAGGAAAAGGGCAATCCATAGGAAATGATTCCCAACTATCTCAAGGGGAACTCCTTTCACTAGTTTATACCCTCTTGTAGGACCCCTAATAGTTTTCCAAGGGTCATGACATAGCATAAGTACTCTATTTTTAGGCCCAGACTCTCCACAATTGAAAAAATATAAAGGGGTGAAATTCACCTATATTGAATATGAAAAAACTAAAGTAGAGGATACCATAATAGAAACTCATACAGTATAAGTCCCTATATACTTATCCTTAGGCATAGGATGCAATATATAGATATGGATATAATTATGGCCCTAATATGAAACCTGACTAACTTGGGTTGGTCTACTCAACTAGAAATGAGCCTCATATGTCTGAAAACCATGGATATGACCACCTCCACAACCACATCGACTGGTAGTAGACCAACTCCAATACTGATAAGAAGTTATTAATTTTATACCTAAAAGCGGTGTCATGACAGATCACCTCTCACTAATCATAGGAGGAAGAATTTGGAAGTATCACTAAAGGTGACCCATCCTATTAAAAGTTCTTCACTAGAATATGTTACTAATAAATCGTGTCATCCAATGGACAATCCTACCACACTGGTGAAACACTATATACCTATCGGTATGTGTTATTTGGACAGTACTCCAATTATGTCCACCCTATAAATGTCATTTTTTTAAATTGAAATATTATATCCCTTCCTGGAGGTGAACCACCCTAGATTACAATGCCACCTTCTCTCAGGTTTTCCTCTGTGATATGGGAATGGATCACTATTTATGAAATTTTGGTTAGCCAAAAAATGTTCACCTATGGTTGGATGGTATACTCAATCCCATTCTTAAAACATCTTCTAGTGGTCAACTCATCACCTTTCAGAGTCGGTGTGAAACACTGAAGCTTAATGAAATGAGTCGAGTACTCCATCACCAAGAAGGGACAAAAATAAAAATTTGTGAACTCAAAAGCATGGTCAACATGAAATTACTAATGGAAACGTATTTATAGAATGCTATCTAGAATCCCACCAATACCATACCCAAATTACATCCATCATGGGTAATGACATCACAAGATCATTTTTTAGAACCGCTGAGCTTATAGGTAGTGCGCTTGAACCTCTTCTCTAGTGGCATCTCAAGATCATCTAATATCGAAATAATGGCCTCTATCCAAGACTCAACTTCTCTAAGTCTTTCATCCCCTTAAAAAATGGGAGGATTCTTTTGTGATAATTCTCATGAAAGCTCTACCATTGTAGAAAAAAGTTGTAGAGCTCTCTATAGAGTCTATATAAAACAAAAGAAATTATCATTAAATTGAGCATCTAATCATAGTTTAAGATCAACTGTAGGTGACTTAGGTGTAAATAAAATAGGTAATGTGGGTGAACCAGGCCCAACACCTCTGAATCATGATCTTCTCCATCCTCATGGTGTACAACTTAAGGAAATCAAGGTGGAATAGGTCTACAGTTTCCATGAATAGACCTCAAATAATATTGAATAATAGAAGATATTAAATATCTAAATTATGAATGGGTTAGTATAAAACCATCCTATAATGAGTCACACATCTATTCATTCTCCTAAATCTAGTTATGTGGATAAAAAATATCATAAAATAGTATAAGATACACAACTTACTACATGAAAAATGGGGGTTCAAAACCCATTCGGTGTAGGTACTATAGCAGTGTTGTAGTGTACTATAGTAGGGGCGGCACTACACCAGCGGGGGAACTCTAGCAACGGTGGGAACTACATCAACGACAGGTCACTGTAGTGGCGGAAGGGCACTGTAGTGGTAGTGGTTATAGTGTGGTAGTGTAGCAGGTAGGTACTATAGCATTATTATTCACAGAATGGGCCATGGGTCAAAAAGTTGGGCCTATGGGCCATGTAATGGGATTATTAACCACTCGGCATTTGTGATATGTAATGGGTCTCCCTCTACCCAGTTAAAGAGGTATTTTCTTTGCATTAATAATAAATGAGGCTTCAGCTCCATCCATTTAAAAATACAAAACTTACAACCCACAACTGAGTTCTGGTTTGGGTCAAGGTCTCATATAACATATTCTAGGTTTTGGAATATGGAGTATGAGGTGATAACTATAGGTGAAAACAACAATTAATTTACAATTAGAATATTTGTTTTGTGGTAACCATGTCTTCCTAAAACATTAATTTATTTAATTTCATTCATACTAATATGTGTAATGATATATCAGTATTGATAATTAATTCACTAATTAAAATTTATAAAGGTCCATACTCCTTCTATACTAAAATTAAAACACAATTAAATGAGACCTAGAATGTACAAAAAGTATCAGGATGTTAAATTTCATTCAAAATTATTTAATTTAATGAACCACCACTCTAAATTTATATAAGTACATGCTCCTTAATATTCCATTAGCATGAATCAATCAAATCAGCTAATGTTAAAGCCCTTGGAAACAACAGTTCTTGGCTCTAATGTAGTATAATTGTACAATTAAGGTTTTATAATAATTCTATACAGGAAATAAAAATTTATATTAAATTTGGATCATTAATTAATTCAATTATGATATTATGGTAGAATCATTTGCACAATTTTATATATAACATTCAATGAAGACACAACTTGAACAATAAATATAGGGAATTCTTATATAAATATATATATGGCATAGAATAACACAATTTATTTCTGTACAATGGTGCATATTATAATTCATGAATTAATAATCACTAATATCAACAGGCCATTATAGTAGAAATACCATCAAAATAGTATCGACAATAGTTACACACAAAATAAGTTTTTCATGTAGCGGTGAAATATGGAATATTATAACAGGTGAAAAATTGAATAAGAATTTACCTATCATAGGTATGTTAGGTTTCCTAAATATGTGGGTTAGATAATACTAGGAATATTCTCATTAAAAAAATCATTTAAATCCTATTTTTCTGTCCAATACCCAAATAGTAAGATAAAATTTAAAAGAGGCAATGATAACTCATTAGTGCCCCGCCCTCAGATCCACTTAACAGTGCCCCAAGACTATTGGGAACATAACCTCAAGTTTGAATCGATGTATGGAAGAGGATACCGACTAGAATCAAGTGCCTAGGGTGTTTTAATGGTGAGACTATAGCTTCACGATCCAAAGTGAATCCCAACATTAACATATAAATATATAAAAAATGGACTAACTAATAAATAACGACCGAGAATAAAAAAAATTCAGAAGATGAATAATAAATAGATATAAAAGGATGACAATGATCATGTAGTTATATAAAAATAGTTACAAAGGATACTGGGGAGTATAAATATAACAAATGTTATAAAAACACACAAAATGAAAAAAACTACCATTACTATCATCATAAGCGTAGGCTCAGTCCTTCACACTCTTACTCAATCCTATAAATAAGATTCAATAATTGGAATCTGACCACATACCTTTATCTATAAATGCAAACATGATTTATTATTAGATACCAAAGATGGACCAGGCGTCGTGTGAGATATACCAAATAGGTCACCAGCAACTTAGTCTAGATAAATCCAGATTGTGCATATAAAATCAGATGTGTGCTAGTAATAATAATGGGAATTGCTCATATAAACCAATACATTTAACTAGGTTCTTAAAAGGATACACAGTCAAATTTACCTATTTTGTAATAATTATAATGTCTATGAATGTTGTAACTAATACTAGTATGAAACATAGAATGTGATTCTTCATAAATAATCATCAAGTGGTGGACTAGACACAAACATGTGAATAGCTTGGTAAAAGCAACCCGAGAAATGAAGTTACATATTCATATTCTCTAATTAAAATCCATATATAGAAATTAAGAAGAGGAAACCCGATCCCTTATTAGGTGATCTTCAATTAATTACATGTATCAATACATAGGTATTATATATAAGTAATACTATAGAAGTCCATCCAAAGAGATCCATAAATGGAATACCTTTCTAGACATCTAGAATGGTATGAAAAACCCCTCTATTCCTATACCTAATATCACACGTAAGAGAGTAAGTATCACTCATGACATGATATGAACATCTGGCTACCAATACTATCAATAATGTCTCCCCTAGGGAATTTTTATCACTCACATGGAGTTAAGGTAAACACATGGTGATCTAGTTCCAGACATAACTGGTATCGCTCATGATGCGTATACAATCAACAGACATGAAAAAATATAAATCTCAATGAGCCCATACATGGAATCCCATAAGTATCCATGTATCTCTGTTGGGTTGAATGGGGAATTTATTTATTTTTATAATTCATTCATTTGGAAAGGCACTGCACTTATACATTTATAATGAAATTTTCCATGACATTTAATCACGCAATTCACTTATTGTATAAAGTGTAGGGGCCCACAGAAGTCCTATAGTTGTATTAAATTAAATTTTTATATACATAATTTTTATTACATTAATATCACCCAATAAAGTTGGTCTAAAAACTTTAAGGTATATGGAAATTAGTCCATCAGTTAAATGAAAACCCTTGGGGTGACCCATGTCAAGGATATCAACCAAATGGTTGATTTTCTGCTAGCTAAGACCACTAAGACTAGGTAAAACAACATAATTTAATTTATTAGACACTTTATATGCATCATACGAAAAGTTAAAGGTTCTTCACAATAATGGAAAATATTAAATCACTAAATATTGGGGAACAAATCTAGACAACCTACATTAGGTTGGCAGCACTCTTCTTATCTGGTTCTGACCGATAAATCGAGATAAAAAGTGAGATATCATGTGAATCGTCCAATTCCATGAAAATGGGTAAAATGATATTTCACCAAAATAGTACAATATGAGATAAGATAAAATTATAAAATAAGTGGTATTACTTAATATCATAATAATATCTTTCCAACGCATTTGACAGAGAAGGAAACAAATGATGAGTGAGGGAGAAACCAAAATCCCAACCTAGGAGGAGAAGAAGATCCTCCTGCTTGCATTCTGGTCGAAACATGAGTGGAGCATGGATTTGATGTATTAAGAGCATTATAGTGAAAAGGTTAAATTTTTGATAACATTTGGGTTTCATAATTGTTATTTATGGTTAGCCAAACCATAAGCATACACTATAATATCTACTACCCAGTGCCCCCCCCCCCCCCCGCATGGGCTATCTGCATGGATTTAAAAACCATATAAAACATATGAGAAATGTTTCTAAGAATTTTCTATGAGAATTAATATATTCATATTCTTTGAACCGCATTGTTTTAGTGTAACGGTGTGGCCAACTCTTACACACTGAGTTCCCACATGTTTCAGTCACACAGTTAACATAAACTATGTGCTAATTGTGCGGCTCACCCCAACCTTCCATATTTTGGGGATATGGGCTCTAAATGAGACCCAAATTCTCTTGTACCACTAATTATACATTATAGTCCAACAAAACATAAAATATATGTTTTTAATAGTACAAAAGGATCTCTTCATCTCAAAAAAATATGGGACACTATGCCATATGGGTGTATTATTTTGGATGACATACTTAAATTGTGAACCTCTAAAATGTTCCACCTCGGTTTATTTTGACTTTTTAATAGTATGATGGAATTTATCATACTTCAATATTCATTCAACTAGTGATCATGTGAATTTTAGACACTACAAGTGCTCTAGAGGATAATATTTTGGGGTCAAAAACATAATTTTTCGTACTAATTTTTATATGATAAAAAATGGAAGATGATAAGATGAATAGACATGAAATAATAATAGTGTTATTAAATTTCATGAAAATCAACAAAATCATTATTAGTGTTTATAATAGTACATTATTTATAGGGTTTTGTTGTAACATTATCTAATTTGAGCTCCCTTATTCCATGAATATCTAGGGAATTTAAAATTCCACCTATCTTTATTACCCATTAATCCACCACGGAAGAATTTTGATCACCCCAAAAAGTAGAAAGATTTTAATTAAAGATCTAGTAGATCTAATCAATATATTGAAATAGGTATCCCTCTATTAACCTATCAAGAATTTGATTTGAACAAGTGACAAAATCTATGAAATCGTGAACTTTGTAAAGAATATTCTATAAAAAGATCATAAGGAATCATTATCAAGATTTCCCCACATTATTTTAGATAACATACATATATAATTAGTAACAAAAATATGATTCTTTTCCAGTACATATCCTAGTATCCAAACAACATGAATTTAATAATATTAAATTTACAACATCACATATTATAAAAATTCAATTTAGATTAAAATACAAATAAATACCCATAAATATTTATCAAACATGTAAAGCATAACAAACCTCTACAAAATGAATATCAATATGTAGTATATGGAAAACATTGCTTGGAACTAACAATATTTGATAACAGATTATTAAATCCCTTTTTGTAAACCATATAAATTTTTTGCGTCACCTGGGATATGATAAATACTATGGTTAATTTGATGTTTATATTTTTTCATCAAAAAATACAAGGAACCCTATAACTTATTTAGTGAATATATATTAAACTCAAAATGATTTACAAATTAAAATGAAAACATTCAATTTTTTAATAATTTTTCTTCTATGAATGATTAACAAAACCTCAACGCATTGTAGATTTTATCCCATGAAAAAAAACTATCCTTTTATTTTCATGAATTAACTATAATAAGGGAATAATATTAGAGATTCTATAAATTATAGCTCCAACTAGATATCTATCTAGAACCAAACAATTATAATAAAAGACATTTATTTGAAAATTTTCACAATATTTATGCAAACCATGAATTGGACTATATGATACTGATCTCCTTTTTTATATTCTACAAATCATTTGACAATGAATTTTCGCAATGTAATGTATTGATATATAATTTTTACTAAAACACTAATATCTTGTATTCTCATCCATTTTTTATTTATCATATTCTATACTCCTCTGTTATAATTTTCATTCCATTTTAAAATCCCTCAATGTGGTCATAAAATACAATTTAAAACTAATTAACAATATTATTATTAAATGTAACGCCCCGACCCTAGATACCCACAGTCGGTGCATTATTACATAACATTAGCATGATCACAAGAAATATCAAGTCTCGAAAGAGTGATTAGTTTAGGAACCTTGGAATAACTAGATACATTCATAACGTTTACATTACATCATAAAATGAAAGCTACAACAATATAGACTCCATAGTCCACATTCTTATCCCCTCATACTATCCCTACTGGTCATTCATAAATTACTTCTTCACATCCTGGGAAAAATAAAACATAGAAAAGTGGTGAGCTCAAATGCCCAGTAAGGATAACAATATAGGAGAAAATTTCATAAATAAGAATAAACATTTAAGACAATGTATAACTAAAACAAAACCTTTTAAACATGAACTTCAAAATAGTATGGAAAAAATAAAATGAAATAATTCCATTTAATTATTCACATAGATATTCTACTGATCGAATAATCACATGCAATATCAATAACAACTTTTATAATGATGGAATACATAATGCCAGACTATCATAACCACATATCCAAGGCCTCGTTCCAATACTACAAATAAGATTTTGTCATGGCCTTATGACAAGACACTAGTTTGTCTCATAAAACCTACCAATGCATCGAGGAGCTATAGCGTGCTCCACCCATCACTTATTAAGTCTAATGAATTTCTCATATGAACAGGTTTAAACATAACATAAACATTCGTATTAAAACTAGCATACAAAATTTCAATAATTTCCTCAGAAACCATGAATGGTATAAAAATAACACATCCACAGTCAAACATATCACAATTTCATCGATACAATATGTAAGTTTTGTATCATAAAAAATAAACTCCAAATAAACGTAAAATCCATCAAAGGATGTTGACATAGATGAAATCAAAACTCTTTTTAGAGAAATATCTCTTCCTATTTTGGAATCATTTAAGAGTCACATAATTATAAAATAAAACATTTACTTTGGAAATTTTCTTATAATATTGTATGTGAATCTTCGAAGATTTTATAACGGCGGAAATTAGCCGCACCCGCCGTATAAGTTAAAAAAAACATTCTTACCTTAATTTTTTCGAAAAGGTTAAAAAGCACCTTGTTTGGATAAAGACGGAAATATTCCTTTATAAACCTTTTATAAAATGTCAAACAATGGTATAAATTATTTTAACCCATATTCTTGTAAATAGTAAAAATGTTTTGAAATACATTTTTAAGAAACATGGATGTGGATTATAAAGAAATCCTAGTAGATTATTATGTATAAACAAACTCGGATAATGAAGTGATTGCAAAATAAACCCTTACCTTGTACTTTTCCATTGTATATGGTATGTTAACCTCCTGTATAATAGTTAAAACATTGTTATAAAATTATAAAATAACCATATAAATAATTATGATATCATATATGATATTTTAACATTGATTTGTTGATAATATCTTAGTATTATCATTGTTTCGGGTGTTAACATACTAGTTTTCTTTTATATGTTTTTTTACATAACTCATATTTTTTATGGATAGGTTGTACCTTATTCATATCCATAATTATATCAAGTCCTTAAACATTATTGTTAATCATCACATGAGAATTATACTTGAATGGATACGATGGAGAATGAATCTCATCGCGTTCGTGGAGACGGTAGTCCGTACGTACGCACGAGCGAACATATCATTATTTTGATATTAAAATAATAAATAATTGGATGTTATATCATATATACAGAATAATTATCATTTTATATTTATTATTTACATTAAATACACATCATTATTATTCCCATCCAAATAATAATTTATTGAATAACAATTACACCACGACGTGGAGACGGTAAGTCGTACGTACGCACGTATGGTGACATGTCATTCAAATGATGGATAGAATACTGAATATGGTTGTACGATATTTATAATAACATCACGGTATATATAAGATACTGGAGTTATTATTTTAGAATGGGAATAACAAAGAATTAAGAAGTTTAAGAAGAAAGGAACTTCAAAGAGGGTGGTGAAAACATTACCTCTTCTTTGGGTACTTCATTTTTATTTGATCAAAATGGCTCCTTAGAATGGCTTTCTGATTAAAATAAGGCCTCTGGGTTGAAGTGAGGGAAGTTTAGAGAGTATTTTGTCTAGGGTTGGCCGAGCTAAAAGGCTTTGAATGTGTGAAATAATGAGAAGGTGGAGTGCCCTTTTTATAAGAGAGGTGAGGGGCACCTTTGGAAAAGCTAGAAATATTATTTTATAATAAATTCATATTCAGTTTATAATGGCTCCAAAGTGGATTATTTAAAGGTTAAGGTGGGGATGGTTCGAAAACCACTCAAACAATAGAATTTAGACAGGTTGGTTCATTATATTATCCTTATATTTTAGTTTTAACTCTTAGTTAATTAGTCTGACACTTACCATGTCCCTTTGTATTTTTATATTATATAGTTAATAAACTTACTATATTCCTCCAAGAGACCCCAAGTGGTCCATTAATGATACACCTATCATTATATATGTCTCTTGGAGCAACATTAGATTTTTAGGAATTGAATATCAATTAATAATATAATATTTGTTTTAAAAACTCTTTTATGTCAATTTTGACACTATTTGGAAAAATGATTTTTGTGAAAATCATAACAGAATGATTACTTCTAACAAAGTTAATTAAATCAATCCTAACATGTCATATTAACCAAGAAAATTAGTGTAATCCATAAAAAGTCTCAAATTACATTTACTTTGATATTTATAATATCAATTATTTTAATATTTCATTAATTAGGTAATTACTGCATCACCATTGTGTCATAAATAAATTAAATTATTTAATGTCTAAAAATTATAAATAAAATATTATTATGTAGGAAATATTTTCAGTTTCTAATGAATATTTACAATCGAATTTATCTTATGTATAACCCTATATTAAAAATGTTTTTGTAAATAAACTTTGATTTTAACTCTTTTAACTCTTCTTTGAATTAAATAATAATAAATGTCCTAATCTAATCCAAGTGGACCTAAATAATAATATTTTATTTCTAAGGTTGTTTTTGGTCGATATAAACTTGTCCAATAGAATTATGACATGTTTTAGGGTAATATTAATATCATTTTTACCCTTAATTACCCTATTTACTTTTAACCGTGGTAAATAAAAGTAAAAAGTTATTATTCACCAAAAATTATTTTCATCTCATTGAACGACATTTTACTCTTTAATATTAACTGTGTCTCTCATATTTTCTAAATTACACTCACAGAAGAGGTACAATTACGTTTGATGAAAAATTCAGTTTTTAACTACCACTTAGTGGTTTCACTATTTATAAAAAAATGAAGTTTTTCAGAAAAATACCAAAAATTCACCCTAGGCTAATTTCGATATTCCGAATCCAAAAATAAAGTCCATTTTAAAAAATAAAATTTATAAATTTCAAAGGGGGGGTTTACTATTCATAATGGCTAGTTTGATTGGTTGTGGTGTGTTAGAACTCGATGTTGCGTACAACACACACTATTTCATTATTCAAAGAGAAGCATACCGTAAAAGCATAGGGTTTTACATTCTCCCCTCCTTAAAATAATTTCTTCCTCGAAATTTCTATAATACTACCACATGAAAAGACTCTGGTGGTTCTTCATCATAAGTTCCTCGGGTTCCCATGTTGCCTCTTCCATCTTATGGTTTCTCCACAAGACTTTTACCAGATGAGTCGTCCCGTTTCTCAGTACTTGTTCTCTCGTATCAAGAATCATGATGGCCTCTTTGCAATAAGATAGATCGGGTTCCTGTTCTAATTCCTCATATGTGAGTACATTTGTTGGGCCAGGCATGTATTTCCTCAACATAGATACAAGGAACACATCGTTAACTTTGGATAGACTTGGCGACATTTCCAATCGGTAAGCTACAACCCCAATTCATTCTAGAATTTCGAAGGGTCCGATGTACCTGGGACTAAATTTACTTTTCTTACCAAAATGTGTGACTCCCTTCCATGGAGATACCTTTAGGAAAACATGATCATCGACTTGAAATTCTAAATCCTTCCTTCGATTATCGACATATCTCTTCTACCTACTTTGAGCTGCTTTGATATGGTTTTGGATTACCTTCACCTTTACATAATTTCCTCCACCAGTTTTGTGCCTACAAGTTTTCTTTCACCAACGTCATCCCAACAGGTTGGTGTGCGACATCTCTTTCAGTATAACGCCTCATATGGTGCCATCTGAACACTCAAATGGAAGCTATTGTTATCGAAAAATTCTACGAGAGGTAAATATTGAACCCACATACCCTGAAAGTCATGTGAGAAGGATCTCAACATGTCTTCTAAGGTTTGAATAGTTCGTTCTAATTATCCATCTATTTGAGGGTGGTAGGAAGTGCTCAAATGAAGTTCAGTATCCAAGGCCTTCTGAAGACCATCCAGAATCATGAAGTAAAACGGTGATTAAGATCAGAAACAATCGATAGGGGTACTCCATGAAGTCTCACAACATCATTAATATATAGTCTTTCTAGCCATTCAAGTGGTAAATCTTACCTTATAGCATGAAAATGTGCTGACTTGGTAAGACGACCAACAATGACACATATTGAATCGTTCCTTATAAGAGTATTTGGTAGTCCCATGACGAAGTCCATCGTAATATTATCCCATTTCCTCTCAGGTATAGGAAGAGGTCACAATACTCCACTAGGGTGTTGCCTTCAAGCTTTCACTTGTTGACAATCCATACATTTTGACACAAAATCATTAATCTCCCTCTTCATGTTGTCCCACCAAAAATTTTCTTTCAAATCTCTATACATTTCGGTGCTCCAAGGGTGTATAGAAAAATTGGAACTATGAGCATCATCCAGTAATTCCCTTTTTAGATCAGGTATATCGGGAACACAAAGCCTCTTCTCAAATTTCAAAATTCCTCCTTCATACACAAATTCTCTCAATCTCCCATCATTCAAAGCTTTAATCTTCTTCTGAAACTCTTCATCCTCGGTCTAAGAACACTTAATCCTTTCTAGTAAAGATGGTTTGGCAACCATTTGAAAAAGCATTGATGTTTCACCTTCCCTAGTTATTCTCATGTCCATCTTCACTAGATCCATGAAAATTGGATCCCTTTCAATTCTTATATTGTTCAAAACTCCATGATCCTTTCTGATCCAAGCATATGCCACCTTGTTTGATTTCCCCGGGTGGTAGTGTATCGTATAATCATAATCCTTGAGTAATTAAATCCATATCCTTTTCCTCATGTTGAGTTATTTTTGTGAGAAAATATACTTCAAACTCTTGTGATTAGTATAAATCTCACATTTTTCTACATAGATGTAGTTCCTCCATATCATCAAAGAATAGATCACAGCTGCTAACTCGAGATCATGAGTAGGACAGTTTTGTTCAAGAATTTTCAACCATCGTGATGCATAGGCAATAAGTCTATCATTCTGCATAAGGACACAACCAAGTCCTTTCTTCGATGCATCACTATAAATAACGAACCCATAATTCCCCGACGATAGAGTCAATATAGGAGCATTGAATAATCTTCTCTTCAGTTCTTCGAAACATTCTTCACACTCTTTTGTCCAAACAAATTTAACTCCTTTACGTGTGAGCTTTGTTAATGGGTTAGCCAACCGGGAAAAATTTGGGAAAAAACATAGATAATAACCTGCTAAACCATTAAAACTATGTACCTCAGTTATAATCGTCGGTACATTCCATTCTTGGATTGCATTAGTCATAGAAGGATCAACAGAGATTCCATCTTTTGAGACAATATGGCCAAGAAAAGAAATCTCCTGAATCCAGAATTCACACTTGCTAAACTTCCCATATAATTCATGTCTTCTCAGAGTCTTTAGGATAATGCGCAAGTGATTTTCATGATCTTCGTAGCTTTTGGAATATACCAAGATATCATCAATAAATACCACCACAAATTCATTGAGATATTACTTGAAAACTCTATTCATCAGATCCATGAATACATAGGGTTCATTAGTCATCTAAGAGTCATTACTGTAAACCCGTAATGCCCGTACCTGGTTCGAAATTCTATCTTCGGAATGTCTTCTTTCTTCACAGACAACTTATGGTATCCAGATCTAAGGTCAATCATTGAAAAGTATTGAGCTCCATGTAGTTGGTAAAATAAATCATCAATGTGAGTTAGGGAATACTTGTTCTTTATTGTTATAGCATTGATCTCCCTGCAGTCGATACATACCCTCATAGATCCATCTTTCTTTTTAAAAAAATAACAGGGGATCCCCATGGAGAAACACTAGGGAGAATAAATACCTTATTACTAAATTCCTCTAGTTGTTTCTTTAGTTCAACTAATTCTAAAATGGCCATTCTATAAGGGGTCTTCGATATAGGCCTTGATCCAGGAATTAAATCAATGGAAAACTCAACTTCTCGTTCGGGAGGATGTCCAGGTAAATCTTTTGGAAACACATCTACATATTCTTTCACAATAGGTACATTATCTATTTGAACATTCCATTCCTCAACCACTGTAATTTCATTCTCTTTCTCCCCAATAATTGAATTTAGTAGAGCTACTGGGAGTGGATCTAGATAAGAATTAGGTGGTGAAGACTCTGCTCTAAATATAAGATGTTCCTTATCATCATCATCAAAAATCATAACCTCCTTCTTCTTATAATAAATCTTCCCATCATGGTCTAAAAGCCAATCCATACCAAGGATTATATCAAACTCAATCATAGGTATGACGATGAGATCATCAGATAACGAACATTTATGTGCTCTAATGGGGACTGATTCACAAAACTTTGTTTCAATGATACTTCCCTTAGTAGTTTTAACTGACAACACCCTTGTTAAATAAAATTGGAAATATCTAATTTTCATAGCAATCTAGGAAGATATGAAACAATGTGATGATCCAAAATCAAATAATGCATTTTCTAAACGTGAGGAAACCATTAAATTACCTGCCACCATGTCTTTCGGAGCTTCTAACTCAGCAGTAGTGATAGCATAAGCTTGGTCGTGATCCCTTGGCATTTTCAGAGGCAAGTTCCCCTGACACTTAGGAAATTCATTTGCATAATTTCCCATCTCTCTGTAATTGTAGCATTGGACATCAGTAGATTCCTTATTCCCCTTGAAATCACGAGCTTGGTGTCCGTTTTCACCACACTTGTAACAGACTCCCATTCATTTTAAGCAAGTACCAGGATTTTTCTTTCGACATATACTGCAGGTTGGATATTCAACTTTTCCCTTCTTCCCCTTATTTTCATTCCCAGATTGATCAGCAGATCTCTTCTTCTCTTTCTTTTCTTTAAAGTCATAAGACTGAGATAATTCCTTTTCTGTCTTGATAGAACATGAGACAATGTCTTCGTACGATGAGAAGGATTTTGAGACTAATGCTCGATAAAGAAATGGTTTTAACCGATCAATGAAATGATAAATCTTACTTCTTGGGTTACGTATATAATCTCCAGTATAACTTGCTAACCTAGTAAAGTTAGCCTCATACTTTGTGACATTCTCATCTTCCTTTTATCTCAGACTCTGAAATTTCCTTTTCATGTCTGCTCGATGGTCGCGGGGAAAGTATTTTTCTAAAAATAGGTCATTGAACTCCCTCCATTCTATATTTGATACTTCATCATCTTCCTTCATGTTTTGAATCAATGACCACCATTGATCAGCATCTCCAGTGAGGCGGTAAACTACCATGATAACTTTTTCCCTTTCACTTCTTCCCAAAGCCTGAAATATTTTCTCTAGGGAACTTATATGTTGCTCATATAACAATGTATTTGTACTCCCATTGAATGTTGGTGGTTTTTTCCTCAGGAAGCGATCTAACATTGATCCTCCACACTGTGGATCAGGGTGCTCTATACAGGTAAGGTTATTATTCATAACCTGAGTGTGTTGTCCTAGTATGGTGATTAGGTGATCAGTACTAGTTGCATCACCAGCTCCACTATAATTATCTTGAGTAGGAGGGAAATCCCTATATGGATTATGTGCATTGATATGGTTTCCATTTCTTTTACTAGGTGCCATTTCTAAACAATGGCATAATATAGATCAGTTTATGAATCAAAATACATAATTCCATACTTATAAAACACTTAACATAAATTGAACTATTTATGGATATAATCCATAATCATAAAAAAAATTTCTTTGAGGAAGTATATACTCATAAACACTTCATAATTATTTTTAATGAAAATGAGAGTTATCCTAAGCATATCCCCCAGGAGTGTCGTAACCAAGAGTGCAGCAAGCCCCGTTTTCTTGCACCAGTTCCCGTTCGAGTCTATCTCAAAGCGGTGTTTTTGTGTTTTACCCCTAGGTACATCTGTGCTAGAGCCGCCTTAACCTGCTTGTATCCAGACAGGGATGTATTTTTCGGAAAACTCACAAAATCTCTACAATACCAAAATTCTAGGAAGTTCTTCTATACTAATCCTCAAATTCCATCTTAGTTCTATGTTCTATAATCATAGTTTATCTAAATCTAGCTTCCACAGTTTGTACTAAAATTCCTCTGATACCAACTATAACGCCCCTACCCTGGATACCCAGAGTCGGTGCATTTTTACATAACATTGGCATGATCACAAGAAAGATCAAGTCTCGAATGACCGATTAGTTTAGTAGCCTTGGAATAACTAGATACATTCATAAAGTTTAAATTACATCAAAAAATGAAAACTAAAACAATATAGTCTCCATAGTACACACTCTTATCCCCTCATACTATCCCTATAGGTCATTCAGAAATTAATTTTTCACATCCTGGGAAAAATAAAGCATAGAAAAGGGGTGAGCTCAAATGCCTATTAAGGATAACAATATAGTGGAAACTTTCATAAATAAGAATAAACATTTAAGGCAATGTATAACTAAAACAAAAGCCTATTAAACTTGGAATTAAACATAGTATGGCAAAAATAAAATAAATAATTCCATTTACTTATTCACATGGATATTATACTAATAGAATAATCACATTCAATATCAATAACTACTTTCATAATGATGGAATGCATAATGCCAGACTATCATAACCACATATCCAAGGACTCGTTCCAAGACTACAAATAAGATTTTGTCAAGGCCTTGTGCCAATACACTATTTTGTATCATGAGACCTATCGATGCATCGAGGAGCTATAGCGGGCTCCACCCGTAACTTATTAAGTCCAATGTATTCCTCATATGAACAGGTTTAAACATAACATAAAAATTCGTATTAAAACTAGCATACGAAATGTCAATAATTTCTTTATAAACCATGAATGGTATAAAAATAACACATCCATAATAAAACATATCACAAAACCATAAATACAATATGGATGTTTTTTATCATAATAAATCAACTCCAAATAAACTTAAAATCAATCAAAGGATATTGACATAGATGAAATCAAAACTCTTTTTAGAAAAATATCTCTTCCTATTTTGAAATAATTTAAGTGTCAAATAATTATAAAATAAAACATTTACTTTGAAAATTTTCTTATATGATTGTAATGGAATCTTAGAATATTGTATAATGGCAGAAAATAGCCGCACCCACCATATAAGATAAAAAAAATTCTTACCTTATTTCTGTCGAAAAAGTTAAAAAGCACCTTGTTTGGAAAACGACGGAATGATTCCTTTATAAACCTCTTATAAAAAGTCAAACAAGGGTATAAATCACTCTAACCCATATTCATGTAAATAATAAAAATGTTTTGAAATAAATTTTTAAGAAACATGGATGTGGATGATAAAGAAATCCCATCAGATTATTATATATAAACAACCTCGGATAATGAAAAGATTGTGAAATAAACCATTACCTTGTACTTTTCCTTAGTCGATGGTATGATAAACTCCTGTATAATAGTTAAAAAATTGTTATTGAATTATACAAGAACCATATACATAATTATGATATCATATATGATCTTTTAACATTGATTTGTTAATAATATCTTAGTATTATTATTCTTTTGGGTGTTAACTTACTCGTTTTTTATATGTTTTGTTACATAAGTCGTGTTTGTTTTGGATAGTTTGTACCTTATTCATATCCAGAATTATATCAAGTCCTTAAACATTATTTGTAATCATCAAATTATAATTATACTTGAATGGATACGATGTATAATGAATCTCATTGCGTTCGTGGAGACGGTAGTCCGTACGTACGCACGAGCGACAATATCATTCTTTTGATATTAAAATAATATATAATTGGATGGTATATAATATATACAGAATCATTATCATGTTATATTTATTATTTACATGAATTGCACATCTTCATTATACCCATCCAAATAATAATTTATTGAATTACAATTACACCACGACGTGGAGACGGTAAGCCGTACGTACGCACGTATGGTGACATGTCATTCAAAGGATGGATAGAATACTGAATATGGTTGTAACATATTTATAATAACATCACGATATATATAATATACTGTATTTATTATTTTAGAATTGGAATAACAACGAAATAAGAAGTTGAGGAAGAATGAAACTTGAATGTGGGTGCTGAAAACATTACCTCTTCTTCGGGTTCTTCCTTTTGATTTGATCAAAAGGGATACTTAGGATAGATTTCTGATCAAACTAAGGCCTCTAAGTTGAAGTGAGGGATGTTTATAGAGTATTTGGGCAGGGGTTGGCCGATCCAAAAGGCGTTTAATGTGTGAGATAGTGAAAAGGGGGAGTGCCCTTTTTATAAGAGGGGTGAGGGGCACCTTTGGAAAAGCTAAAAATATTATTTCATAATAAATTAATATTCGGTTTCTAATGGATCCAACGTGGATTATTTAAAGGTTAAGGTGGGTATGGGTCGAATACCACTCAACAAATAGAATTTATACAGGTTTGGGTCATTATATTAACCTTCTATTTTAGTTTTAACTCTTAGTTATTTAGTTTGACACTTACCATGTCACTTTGTATTTTTATAGTATGTAGTTAATAAACATACAATATACCTCAAAGAGACACCAAAGTGGTCCATTAATGATACAAATTTCATTATATAAGTATCTTGTCCGAACCTTAGATTTTTAGGAATTGAACATCAATTAATAATATAATATTTGTTTTAAAAACTCTTTTATGTTAATTTTGACACTATTTGGAAAATTGATTTTTGTGAAAATCATAACAGAATGATTACTTAGATAAAAGTTAATTAAATCAATCATAAAATTTCATATTAACCTATAAAATTAGTTTAATTCATAAAAAGTCTCAAATTACATTTACTTTGATATTTATAATATCAATAATTTTAATATTTCATTAATTAGGTAATTACTCCATCACCGTTGTGTCATAAATAAATTAAATTATTTAAAATCTAAAAATTATAAATAAAATACTATTATGTAGGAAATATATTTATCTTTTTAAGTAATATTTAAAATCTAATTTATATTATTTATAACCCTATATTAATTTTTTTTTATTAAATATACTTTGATTTTAACTCTTTCAACTCTTCTTTGAATTAAATAATAATAATTGTCCTAATCTAATCCAAGTGGACCTAAATGATAATATTTTATTACTAAGATTGTTTTTGATCGAGATACACTTGTCCAATAGAATTAGGAAATGTGTTAGGGTAATATTAATATCTTTTTTACCCTTAATTACCCAATTTACTTTTAACCGTGGTAAATAAAAGAAAAAAGTTATTATTCACCAAAAATTATTTTCATCTCATGGAACCACATTTTACTCCTTGATATTAACCATGTCTCTCGGATTTTTGAAATTCCACTGACAGAAGCGGTAAAATTAAGTTTTATGGAAAATTCAGTTTTTTAACTACCACTTAGTGGTTTCACTATTCATCAAAAAATGAAGTTTTTCAGAAAAATACCAAAAATTCACCCTAGGATAATTTCGATATTCCGAATCCAAAAATTAAGTCCATTTTTAAAAATAAAATTTATAAATTTCAAAAAGTGGGTATTACTAATAACGGCTAGTTTGATTGGTTGTGGTGTGTTAGAACTCGATGTTGCGTACAACACACGCTATTGCATTATTTAAACAGAAGCGCACCGTATAAGCATTGGGTGTTACATTAAAAATCCTGAATACTTATCAATATATGTTCATATTATATCATAATTATTATATATTTAAATCTCTATAATACCCATATCATTTTCTACACACATTCATGACAACATGTAATGAAACATATCCTGATCATGAAATAATTCATTCAAGCGTGAATTTTTATTAATATTCACAAGGTTTTATAATGTTATATAATTCTATTGAACAATATATTCCACATTATTCCTCCAAAAAACCACCTAATATTCATGACATAACACCAAAAAATGAATATTTTACTATAACAGACTCTTCACCATAAACCAGAATGTGTGCTTATTTTCTGGACATAACTAAATATCCCTCAATATTTTTCACTAAATTCACTTCTACATGAGTCATGACTTATCAACATTAACAACATAATATTTAAATAACTAAATACCAAAAAAAACTTGTACTAAATAAAATTGGATTGATTCATGATTATAATCATAATCATGATATTTAAAACACTAAATAATAGATAAATCATAATTTGAATTAACCTCTAGAACTATGAGCCAAAAAATAATAATAATGATTCACTCTTTTTTCTTGACTGGTATATCTCATATAGGGAATATAATTTCTTATATTTCACAGTGTGAGATCTAACATTCTTATATATCAGTGTAGGATTCATGACATTTCCAATTTTTTGGGAGCTTCTCAATATAATTATTACATATAAAAATTATCCATTACATTTCATGATTTCCATTTTATACTTCTCTTGGATTATAATATCATATATAAAATATTTGGTTTTATATAGTCCATAGTAAATTATAAGTACATCGATAAATTCTCCATCCCTAGAATATATTTCCTATTTCACGGTGGGTTTTTGCTTATCTATTTTCTTAACTTGTAAAATTTTATGTAACACTTTTAATGAATATTACATATCATAAGTTTACTAATTATTTTCTCATTTTTTAAATAATCGATGTATACTATGTAATATAAAATAATACACCCAGTAAAATTTCCAAATTCCATATCCAATAGTTGAGTCTTTCATATACATTCCCCAGTAAATTCCCTAACAACCAGAAACACATAATACTATGACCTTCTTCAGAATTATAACATTTGAGAAAATAATAAATCCACTTCCACAAATTAACATCATTACTGAGAAATATAAATTTTTAATACCTAAAAGCATATCATATAGATGTACACTCTCTAAATTTATCAAAAAAGTTCACAACAGACTCCACCAACCACTTGAACTAACTCCAAAATATTCTTAAAACTTCAAACACAAGAGTTGAAAAAAAATATCATCATCCTCAAGTGGGTACAAATATGACCCCATTGATATGTTTTTCAATAATAATACTATACATTAAAGTTTCGTCTCACAAATAAAATATTATCCCCATCAATATATAAAAAACAACTAAAAAATATTAAATCTATTTCCCCACTTTCTGATAATAAATAAAATGTGATTTTTAAGGGAGATGGTATCAAATTCCATAAATATTGTACCACAATCCTTGAAAATCTGTGCCTACAAAAAATTATTTTTGTATAGAACAAGATTGATTGGTTTTAATGCTAATGATATTGATTAATAGTCAAAAATGATACCAACTCAGAATCATTGGTTAAAGTGTTAAAAATGTAGTTTAAAATAATTTTCTATACTTTCTCATAAAACAGATCAGTACATCTAATTAGAACATATTATTACCTACCTATATATTTTTCCCACTTTATATAAATTTAATGGTAATTGAATAAGGAGATGAATCTCAAAAATACACATACCTCATTGTTTAGAAGTGGCCCACAGAACCATTTTAAACCTATGCATCTCAAAATACCACGTCTGGAGTGGGTTTGTTAGAATATCAACAGTCTACTCCTTTGATATAATAAATTATATATTAAATAATCCTTAAACCACCTTTTATTTTTTAAAATTCTACTTAATATCAATTTTATTTGATCTGGAATATGATAATATATTATTGGATTGATTTTTGTAACTTTTTTTGTCACAACCAATAAATAGTTGGTATCTATAACATACATTCATGTACTAATATTTATTATCCATCCAATTGAAATGAGTTTTTTCACAATGATGAAGTCACATACTCGAATTTAGTGTATCTCAAGGTGTGTGATGTTTTCATCATGGAATTCCATGCTACACACATTTCACTAAATCAATGATACATCCAATATGTACTTTCAATTTATTACACCACCAACCAAGTCAAAATTTGAAATTACCTTTATGTATATCCCATCATTAATCATATAAAACTATCCATAGTGGAAAATATTCATGAAAAATCTAAAATTTATACTATATTCTAATAGGTTTAATTATTTATAATTAGACAGATACCTAGTACAATGTGTAACAACATAGTTAATATCATGTTTCGATATAGTGATGTATAAATGACTACCAATAAAACTCCTGAATTATTTATCATTATTTACATTTCCTCTATAATAAATTCTCATGTTAGAGTATACACAAATCAGTATAGACACTCATCTTGATCCATTCATGGTAATAATTTTTATTAACTCAATGGAATATTTTTCTATTGGGGTGAAAATCTGACCATCAACATGGGAGATTGTTAAGCCCATGAAATATTTAATTTAACCATGTATGTAAATTTAAAAACTATTATTCATTTTTGTGTAAAATTATTCATAAAAGTTATCCCCATTTCTAGATTAGATAATATCATTAACACACACAATCCCATTATGTAATGTAGTGTTATTCTAATTCACATTCTTATTGGTATCCACATTAAATTTACTAAATTCAATTATTCTCATATTTCCATCCTTATGAAATACCAATCACTTTAAGATTATTTGAATCCATAAATATCCCCATTCAGTCTATAAACCTTTATTATATTTTTATCTAGCATAAACCCTCTGGTTACTTCATATATAATTCTTAATTTTTCTCATGATTAATAAATAATGAATTTATATCCATTTAGAATGAATTTAAGATTATTCATGATACAATTTAAAGGAAAATTATCATAGTATAATGTTTATAAATGTGGTAAAACATTTCATAAATATCAATACCCTCTATTTTTAAGCACCCCTTATAAAAAGTCATCCCATTTTTCTTACAATTTCCCATTTCTCATTTAACTTGGTCCTAAAAAGTCTATTTTGTTACAATTATGTTATTATAATTTGGAAAAGTTACAAGATCCCATATTTTATTTCATCCAATATTATCCAACAATTTATTCATGTATTAAATCCTTTATTTATTCAAAAAATATTCATCCACTATCTGGGGATTAATTTTTGAAACATACTCATGTATCTAGTTGCAATGGTTTTTCTTCTTATTTTACCCACTTCTTCTTATAATTATATAAAATAAATATTATTGAACTTCCCTTTATGTTTATATTTTTCCTTGTGGTTCTAAAGTTTATACAATCATCACTTGATTATGTTGAATCTGCCACATAATATTTAATTTCTAAAATTTATAAAACATCATCAACCTGTATAGTAGGTTTAGTAGGGAAAAAATCATTTACTCAAAATTTATGATTGATGTATCAAGAAATTCTATATTATCAGATATTTTCACATCATCAAGGTCCACTATACTTTTATAAATTTTATTGCAATATCTATAAAATCTTCTATTTGGTGGATAATTTTGGAAAATTCCGTCAACAAATTTTTAATCAAATATTCCAACACTTCTACGATTCTAAATAATCAAAAAAAAGGACTCATAAATACTATGAACATATTAAAATTAATATTATAATTTAAAAAAAATTTATATGTATTCATATATATAAAAAGACTCAATAAAAAACTATTTTGAGTATTTCTAGTTGTAGTAATAGATTATAGTAGGAAGTATCGTGTTGTTTTATGTAATGTTATCATGGTTCTAGAAATATAAATAAGGATATTATTCTTCATTTTAACCACATAATTTTACTTAGAAGTATATGGGGCACTAAATTCATGTTTCTTTTAATGTTAATCATGTCATTCAGAAAAGTATTTGTTTTAAATATCAAAAACTATATTAGATCATAGTCTATTTTAAGAAAATACCGTTATATTTTTGACAATCTTTTAAACATTTTATAAGTGCTTAAGGATTTTTATTTTTGATATATAAGAATGATTCAGATCATTCTAGTGATTAATTCAGTGAAATTGATAGAATACTTATATCCATTCATTGACTTCATAGTCACATGTCTATAAAAATCAATGGGATCCAACTCCAATAGACATTAGCTATAGATATCAACAACATTGTGACTTCAACTATCAATAATCTCATTTTTACATGTTTCTGATGTAGTTATTTAATATTATTTTAAAACTATAATATTTATCGTAGATTCTCCACAAATTAATTTCATCATGTTCTTTTTTCAAAGAGTATTAAGTATTCTATTCCAAGAAATTTTCTAATATTTCATTATCATGTAACAATTTTTTTTTGGTTCCCCAATGTAAAATAAATATCCTTGACATTCTTACACTCTGGTTATCATAGATCTATATCTTTGTCTTTAAACTAAATATATATTCTTTCAGAATATTTCCTTATTTCAATCATCATTCAGTTTTTATTTACTTAATAAATTAGGTTTTATCCCATCAAAAAATAGTTCTTCATTCACGATTAACAAAAAAAATTAAAATTTAATCTACACCAATAAATTTTATTTTAATGATGTATTATAAAAAATGTTTATATATTTTAATATTTTTTATGATATCCATTTCCGATCTCATATTATAGAAGGAACCACTATCTATAATCCATTACCTCTCATATTTGAATGTCCTGAAGGAAAATTCAAACAAATTTTTATTCTGTTTGAAATGAAATAATTTATGAGAATTATACATACTAAATATTGAATATAATTGAGCTAGTAAGAAAATTATGAACTTATTTGGGATTTTTATATGTTGGACACACCTTACAAACACTTCATCTAAGTTCATGAAACATTTTTTTAAATCAATCCTCTATTAAACCTATTTCTTTTGATTATTTATTCTATAATATCATTATATCCCCACTTTTTATATACCCTTATTTTTCTATGTAAAAATACATTGTAACAAAATATATTTGATTGGTGCATAAAAAAACCCCAATTCCTAAAGTTACCTAAATACTTTTCCGTTTTTATAAATCCTATTATTCTAGGGGTTACTATTTTACTCCATTACTAAACCCTTAATGAGGTGATTTCACCAAATCCTTTGGCTGATATCTCCTTTGGGTATTTGAGAATTTTATTGAAATTTCTATAAAATATTTATCCATCTAACTATGATGATTCATTCCATTTTATTCAAAAATTATAATTGATCTTGATTTATATTATTCATCAAATGATTTTGAAAACATGATTTTATTTTGAGGTAGAGCATTCATATACTTCACTTCACAAAGTAAAATATCTTGAATAAATTATGAAATTAAGGTTTATTTTATATAATAATCAACTTATACTATAAAAGCATTATTAAATTCATATTTGAATTATTTTTTCACATATTTAATAATCTTTATTAGTATAATTTTAC
This sequence comes from Viscum album, assembly GCA_963277665.1. NCBI lineage: Eukaryota > Viridiplantae > Streptophyta > Magnoliopsida > Santalales > Viscaceae > Viscum > Viscum album. The sequence goes on along the minus strand of OY728146.1, from coordinate 1,623,656,424 downwards.
CTCATTATCTAAAAGGATGATAGAGGAATTCATTTTATCAACAATCCAATTTTTCTCTTCACTATTATATTTCAAAATCTAATATTATTTTATCATCCTTTAATCCTCTTTATAAGTTTTATCATTCTTATTACAGTTCCTTATAATATATATTTTTTCATATCTTTACCATCTCTTATCCTTTAATAACTTCTTGATCTCCATTATAATTGTTTAATCCTTCTATGATTATCCTTTAGTGGAAAAAACTCACTATCATTTTTTGATCTATCCTATAATGAGTAAATTTGTTATTATTATTCAACGAGGGCCTTTTAAGAACCTCTATATGTTTCATCACCATCAAAACTCTCATATCTATCATAAATTCATTATTAAACAATCAAAAACATCATTATAATGAACTTGGTTGTCCTATTATTTTTTCTTCTTCATCGAAATTAATATAGTCATATTTAATATTCATGTTTTTAGAATCCATAAAAGTAATTTCCATTTCGTTCTTGACCTTTATTTTTTATCAAATCCACTTATCGTCTAATATTTAATGAGATATTTATGAAGCTCATACATACTAATGTCATCAAGCTCTTAATCTTTAATAGATGGCATCCATCTATAATTTTTTTTTTAAAATTCTCATTAGTTTCTCCGTTATAGAAAAATCTTCAAGAGTTTCTCCAAATACCCTAATGGTGTGGAAAACCACATTATATCTGATAATTATTTAATAAATTGTTTCTTATTCATGAATTTTAATATCTTAAAAAACTACATATAATTTCACTACTTATATTCATTTACTATCTTGTTTCATTCTATAAATACAATGAAGTTTTACCAAAATAATATTTTCCATTTATTCCCATGAATTTTTTAGTTATTTTTTTATATAAATAGGAAACAAATCATTTCTAAAATTCAGATCACTTCCGATATTCTTTTATCAAATAGAAACCATGAAAAATGCTCACTTTGTATTGTCAACCCTTATTTAATAATATCATGAACATATAGAAATATGGAGAGAGAGAGAGAGAGAGAATAAATAGTTCAATTATCTTCTTTAAAATATTATAACCCAATAAATTAAATGGTAGAATTTGATTTATATTGACTGAATTGTGTTTATTCATATTTTTCTTTAGGATAAGTAACTAAGAGTGAGCATGTTCGGGGATAAAAAGTGTTGTGATCAGTTGGGATATGATAACCACTAAAAGGGGAGGGGTTAGGGGGACTAGTGTTTATCTTTTTACCTTAAAAATACTAATCTCTCAATAATATTTAGTAGAAACCTATTATAATCAAATGGTTCTGAAATAAAAAGGAACACATTCAGTTTTTCAATGAGGTTCACCTCTATAAAGGATGAATACATACCCATTATAGGGTGTTTTTTATCACATACACACACAACTATCATTTTATTACTAATTAGTTTCTATAGGAAAAGGGAGTAACCTTAGACTTAGAATAACTCCTAGATCCAACCTGAATTAGAATATTACCCACCATTATTTCATCAAAATTGATGAAAATATTTAAAACAGATTACCAATGATGTACAAGAAATAAATGTTCTAATCTGATATTAATATTCTTCCTTCTATTCGCATCCATAAATCCCTTCTAATTGTTTAAAACTCATTGTATTACTTTAGAATATCTTGAGAACCACTGATCCCAACACTTTTATTTCTTTTTAATTTCTTATTTTCTCTACCTATCTAATAGAAATAAATGCCTTTTTTAAATAACCATAATCTTTGTCAATAAAATCACATTTAAAACAAATAAAAAAATATAACTTTTTAATCCTCTAGAATAATCAAATATTTATGTTCATGAAATGTACTAAATACCATGTATTTACCTTTCCATGATACCCACATCATTTTCTAAACATATGTAAGGTAAATTTCAAAAAAACATGTCTTGAACATGAATGAAATCCTCAAAATGTGGGATTCTATTGATAATCTCGAAGTTGCTTCATGGAATCACATTTCAAAGCATGGAATGACCTATAATATTCCTCCAGTGCAGTTCCTAACATTCATGTCATAATATCATGATGTGAGTCTCTCCCAAAACACATTAATCATCATGAACCATGGTGTGGACTTCTTCTTATAGTACGACCCAGTCACACATAATAATTATAACTAAACTCATGTCAACATGAATTAATATTAATAACCATTTATATCATGATATTTAAAAAAATGAATAGAACAATTAAAAAATAATATTATTATGTATAGTGATTCTAACCATAATCATTATATTTAATTCATTTAATAATATATTAGATACCATAAAAATTAACCTCCTAAATTATCCACCAGAAAAATGAATAACCCTTAAATTTTTTCTAACTGGTATATCTTAATATAAAAATAAGATTTCTTATAGATCATAGTGCGACTTCCAACCTTATTATATATCCATTTAATATTTTTATGTTTTCCTATTTCTAGTCAAATCCTTAATAATTTTATTACAGAAAAATGTAATATACATTCAATTCCATTTTTATTTTTTAAATATCTAGGTTCAGAATACCTTATGTAACAAATTAAATATATTACACATACTTATATACTCTATGGAATTTTAAAAATTCATCATCCTAAAAATATAATATGAATATTTCAGAGGTGATTCCATCTTAAATTTTCATGATATCTAAAATCTCTTTTATTCATTTTCAAGAATATTAAGTACGAAAATCTATCTTCTACCTTTTTCATTTTTATAACATGAAGGATATGACTTATCTAATAATAAAACACCTAGGTACTTTTTCAGAAAATGCATCCAACTATAAAATCATACATATTATGTTCTTTATTTATTCTTTAACAACATGTATCCCATATTTTCATAGCCATAATAAAAAATATAAATTTCTAACTGATAAAAATATATATTTCGAAAATCAACTTCGTCGTCCTAAACATATAATTTTTAGATACTTTAAAGCATATCATTTGGATTAAGAAATTCAGAATTCTTCTCTTGGGTTCTCACCAGATTACTCCATACACTAAAAAAACACCAAAACATTATCAACACCTCAAAGAATTGTATTCATAAAATATATAACATCATCCCAAATTTTCTTCAGTATAAAATTTTATGAAACATCATGATACTTATAATATCAAGGGAAATAATTTTTTTTGTAATTATAAATCAACTCCCAACTTTTATTTCAATTAGTTTACAATAAAATTGAGGAAAAATTTCAAAACCCTCTATGAACTAAAAGCATAAATTTAATTATACTGTCTAATTACTATTACATAAACATACTATCCTAAACCTAGCCAAAAAATAGTAATAATTACTGAATATTCAATTCAATTAATTATAAAAAATAATAAACTATTATAAAAATGGTTTGAAATCATATGGAATTAGAGAAATATTAATTTGATGGATTTTACAAGGATTCATGGTTTGGGTTCTATGTTTCCTAAACCATGTACTCCAACTGTGAATCTATAATGAATTCATCCATATCAAAATGTATAATTTTTTAATTACATACCAATCAATGAATCAAAACATCACATAGTATTTGTATCTTCCATTTTCACTTAAAAAATAGAAATTACTAAAATTTGATCATATAACTCTATTTAATCTATAATAAAAATTATATAAGTTAAAATATCTCAAAAGAAATTAATGTGTTCAACTCAATTTAGAATGAATAACCCTCCTACCCATGTTACCTCAATTTTATATATGAGAATTCATTGGTCACACTCTCTCATACCTATCCTCATGTCTTGAAAATATTATCCTCAGTCTACTATTTATCTATTAATATTATGACAAATCTGATACAATTTTATAAAGAAATTACCTGATCAAAAATGAAAAACACACATGAGTTCCACACTATAAGGTCTATAAGACATTCATAATATCCATGGTTTGGATAAAAGTGTTGGTGGTAGCCCGCATACATGGTGATATTTATTTCACCATCTAATTAACATAAATAACATAGTAAATTCCTTCCAAGAATACAATCTGAAATATCCATACATTGAATATCCATTCTAAGTAAATAAATAGTTTCCAAATAAATAATCTAACTAAACATTGAATAAAAAAATTAAAAAAAATTATAAACATTCCATAATAGCGTGACCAATACAGTATAATTATGTTTATACATTATTTGAAACAATTAAGAGACCAAAAGAATGGATAAGAATTCTATTTTCATACAATAGATTTCCATGCGTGATTTAAATAAATCTTAGAAAGGTAATAATCCAACTCCATACATCCCTCATTCAACACAATGAATATACATTCTCAAAATCCCAAATAAGCCACATGATATTAACCAATATATAATATTTGATTGTATCCCTGCACAATGGACATAAATAAAACATATACACCAATGTGTGTATCTATGGAAATATAGAAGGATCATTAGGATACCAATAATAATATAAACCATTCCTTATTGTAATATTTGTAGTTAATCTGAAAATAAATGATAGAAAATAATTTTCTTTGATACATATGACAATGAAAAAAATAACACTCTACCCAAACATTTTTATTTCAAATCCATCATTTTTTATATACTTTATTATTATTATTTTCTTTATAAAACATTATTGGTTATGAAAATTATTTTTAAGTGGAAAATGAATAAGATAGGATAGTTTATAAAAATATAAATTTTTATTTAATAATAATAAGAATTAAAAAGTAATTCCCCTTTTTTAATTTAAAAATACAATCATTCGAGATAAAATATGAACGAAATGAGATAATGGAAAAAAAATATCATAAAATAAAATAAAAAATAAATATAAATAATAATTACAAATAAATTATTCCAATTGAATAAACTCATAACTAAAATAGAAACATAAATATTATATTAAAACAAAACACATTAAGGGAACATTTATATAACATATCAAGAATATCATGGTAAAAGTATCATAATATAATATGCATTATCGGACGACACCATATTTCCTAAGGAAACATTATTAAACAGGATTAGGTGGAACAATCAGCTAGCCTAAAATGTGATTCTAAAAAATTAACTAGCTAAATTATGTTCCACAAGTACCCACAAGAGATTGGTAATCCACATAGTGAATAATTAGGCCCACCCCTTGGGTCATTAGATTAACTGGTTCACCTACCCCTTATTAAAATATTTTATCATAATTATGTACAAGTTTTTGTATCTAAATAAATAAATATACATATATACATGTATATATTGAAAAAATCATAAATTACGTAAATTATGTATCAAATTGTTATAAACTATATTTTATTAACAATATTGAAATTATTGAAAGTATCATAGATTATAATTTAAATTGATTAGGGAATGAGAAATAGATTGAAAATATGAAATAAAATATGAATTTAGATGTCCCAGTTACAAAACCAACAAAAACAATTATAATATATATATATATATATAAACATATCTATTGACATATCTATAAATATTAATTGAAAAAATTATTTTTTTTCTCCATCGATTAAAAATATCAATTAGATAATCTATTTTTCTCTATTTTATATGGGTATTATAATGGTGAAAATTTTGGGTCCATAAGAGGTCATTGGATGGTTTTAATAGCAGTTAATAATTTTTTGAGTCCTCATTTAGTAGATACCCTACCTAAAAAATTATCAAGGATATTAATATTTCTCTTTTCATGTGTAGATCACAAAACCCCCTCAATTTATAAACTTAGAGATCTAGAAATCAAAATTTTTATTAAGTAGAAACTTTATACAACTATGTGTATTCATGAAACAAAATGAAATTTTATATGGTTATTATATATTAGATGCACTGTAATAGAACCTATAGATTTGGAGAAAACTGGAAAAAAAATGTTCGGGGATAATGATGTGCTGAAATAATGTGGTTCAATGTTGCGATTCTGTGTTACTTTGTTAGTATATATTTTGAGGAATATAATATTCTAACATGTAATATACATTGAAACAGTGTTCCTAAGTGAGTTTTAATGGAATGGATATGACATAATGATTTGTGTACCTAATCCATATAGATATTTACATTAGTGGAGTGTTGTAGTGTGATTCTATTTATCTCTAATGGTTCCTTCATAGGTGGTGGGTGATATCATTATACTAATTTTCTTCTATTTAGGTTCCATTCTAGGGTTGAATAATGATTTTTTTATATAAGTGTGGGTTCATGTGGTTTAAAAATTTTAGATTCCTCTATGGTGTGAATGTCGCTACCATTTATATATGATGTGTTTTAGATAATGGGTTAAAAGATTATGATTGTACTAATAGTAAAACGTTGATAATTATGATATTATCCTGAATAAATTCATAATATTATATGTAAAGACACAAAATTATCATACATAAATATAAAATCCTAATATTTCAATATTCAATACATAACATAATGATCCATGCCATAATCTTTTTGGTCTAGTGCCTCTGGAGACTTAGACAAATAAATAACTAATCCATAAGTGAGCTACGTCATCTCCCACTATATCTTTCTTAACTATAACCCTTATTAGATATATTATAAATAATAACTTTTATCATTACCTAGGATAGGAAATGTAATAATTGATGATCTCATATACCTAGTAATGGTAAACAAGGGAGAATGAAATATATCAAGAGAGTAAGGGTTTGAGAACATGAGAATAAGATCTGAAATCTATACCTGGTATATCATCTATCATAAACATGATTCATGGAATAAATATTGGTATTCCTTAAGACGTGAATCATATTGGAATCAAAGAACATGATCAAAGATAATATAACATTGTCATAAGTCTTATATTTTTTCTGTACAAATAAGTATCAAAAGGCATTTTTTTAGTAGTCATGGCTTGTTTCCAAAACTATCATAGTTAAATGGGTACACTCCCCAAACAATCATATTAGTCATGGTTTACACCCAAGAGCATGATAGATGAAAAAATACCTTACTAAAATTTGTTCAATCTCTATTCTAGTCCCATTTATCACATGAGATATAGATATTTACTCAATACATTAGAGAGAGAAATTATTCCCACCTATCACATAAATATAATCATATATACCTTTGTCATAATATTATAAAAAATTAATCATATTAAGAACCCCTAAAATGAAATGGCTTTAAAAAAAATTTCAACAGAACAAAACCTATGAAAATGAAATATGTTTCATAACCATTTAATCATTGCATCAAAGCATAACTCCCAGAAAGTGAAGTGGGTTTCATAATAATTTTATCATGGTATAACCCATGGAAGATAAATGGGTTGTATAAAAATATTTTCAATTTAAATAATACAAATAAATAATATTAATTATATCCTTGGATCATATCCCCAATAATAAATAATTAATTTGAAATGATGTCATCTTAGATGGAAAATGATTTCTAAATATCACTTAGAAGATTTATTATGGAAAATAACATTTAATTGAAAATCACATTTTATAATATAAAAAATTTTCAAAAACTTTTTCATAGAAATTAACATTTAAAACATATAAATGATTTTTCATATAAAATAATGGTCATGGAAACAATAAATTCCATTTATGATGTACAAGTTAAAACAACGTTTTTGTTCACACTTTTGAAAAAATCCAAGCAAACATGTATGGAAAAGGATATGAAGATTACAATCATATTTTTTAACAGTTAAAAACAGGTATAAATTTTTAATTAAATTATTTTTATAATTTTAAAAAAAATTAAAACATTTTTATAAAACATGGTTTTGGATGGAAAATTATTTTTTAATGAATAATGAAATTAATATTATTTTTAATAAATAATTTTTTTACTATTGAGTACATGAAGAGGGTAAAATGATGGGGAAAAATATTATTATTAAATGAATATATAATAAGAAAATTCATTATTTTATTTAGTGATATATCATAACATTTCATCATTGGAAGAATAATAGTTAACAATACAAATAAATGATGATACGTTATCATAAACCATCACCACTTTCGTAAAATTGAATTATAAACCCCATGAAATAATAACATTAAAAAATATAATATAATGAAAATCAATATATTCATGATTTTAAATTCCAATGGTTGTTTTATATAGACCATATAAAATAATAAAGGTGCATAACATAATATATGTCCCAAAGAAGAAAAATTGGTAGAGAAATAACTTATAGGTTTGGTAAATTTTGAACTGTTACCCCATGAAAGAGATATCCAAAAAACGATATGTAAATCCAAATAATTTATTGTATAAGAATCTCAAAATAATTTTTTGGGATGTATATTCTCCACATAAAATAAACACCTTGTAAATATGTTATGTGTGTCATAGAAAATAAAAGTGAGATAAAAATACCTTACCTTAACTCTTGACTTCTTTTGTAAATATTTTACCCTCCTTTATAACAAACATAAGTTTATTATTAATATATAAAATAATTATAATTACATATATATATATATATATCTAATACCATATACCATTTACCAATGATGTTTTATTACCATTTTGTTAACAATTCTATGTTAAAGTCATGTTTTGGGAAATAAATGCTTTGTTTTTCATGTATGTTTTTGAATTTTTTATTTTTGGTCCTATTAATTATGTTATGGTTACAACATGTCCTTAATTTAAAAAATGATATAAATATCATATTTATTTAGTATATATTTATTTATGTTATTCCATAAAAGTTAGATATAGAAAATAAAATACACCGTTCATGGAGACGGTAAACCATACGTAAGCATGAACGTAGTTTTTAATTTTTCAAATGATTGAAATAAATAATAGTGAATAATATATTAACAGTATAAAATCATGTTTATTTGATTCATTTCTTATTTTTTTCATTGAATCTTCCGATATTACTTTCCATGCAAAGCGTGAATTAATAACATCGTTTCATGAGGCAGTAGTCTCTTGTACACACGAGCGATGCTATAGTATCCCCCACAGAATGAAAAGAATTAAAATATATGTGATATCATAATTAAAAAATTTAATAACACCCTAAATATAATATATATTTTAAAATCCATCATTATATCCATCTTAGTAAGGTGGTTATGGAAAATGAATAATATCGACCCGCATGGCGATAGTCTCCCATACATACAAATGATGATTCCGTATCCCATTTGATGGAGGTGGCATTTGATATATTGTATAAAATTTAAATAAAAAAATTATATTTTAGATATAATTTTTATTATATCATCATAATTTAATATTATATGAAGGATATAGAAGAATATGTATAAGAAAAAAAACATAGTTAAAAACATTACCTCTTCTTCGAGGAGTCCCTTTATGTTAAACCTAACTACATCCTATATTGGATATATGATCTCTAAAATGACTCTAGGTTGTGGGAAGGGATGTAATGATTATATTTAGGAAGTTATTTTTAAAAAATGGTTTTATAAGTCTTAATTGGGGAGTAGAATTGTTGACCCCCTATAAGTGAAGTGATTGACACACATTTAATTTCTAAATAGAAAAATGTGTAACATTGTTTTAAAAAGGAAAAATGCAGAAAATGGAAAATAATTGAATATTATTAGAGATAATATCACTAAATGGAAATAATATTGAATTTTTAATGGTTTATATGTTATTTTAGCCCTAATCATTGTATTTTCATCCCTAGGTAAACCTGTTTTCACATTAACTATATTAATTAAATTTTACTATTTTCACTATTTTGTTATGGTATAAAATTATGTTTGACTAAATAGAAAATTATTATTATTATTATTACAAATATTTAATCCAATTTTCCAAATTGCAATAACATGAATGAAAAAATAATAATTTTAAAATAAACCCAAAGTTGTGATGTGAAAGCGCTTTTTAAAAACGATAATAATCAAAATTTAAAAAAAAATTATATCATGATTGAAAATGTAATTTATTCCAATGAAATATATTAGATTAATATATATATATAATTAAACTATTTTTTCTTTTTAAACAATTTTAAAATATTTTTGATATTTTTAAATACATTAAAAGAAATGGCAACGCTTTAAAAATACCAGTATTTTTCAATATTTTTTGAAATATTTATATTTTCAGTAAACTCTATAAAATTCACTCCAAGATAATTAAGATTTTTTGATTTAAAAAATTAATTATATTTTTAAAATGAACATCTTCTATCAATATCCTTTTTGGGTGAGGATGGTGGAACAAGGGAACCACAATGTTAAAGGGGCGAACCCTAAATCTACAAATTCTGATGGCATCATGAATCTCACAGAAACCTAAAAGGATCAAATTCATTGTGAACATGCAGATAACACTGAGTTATTTCTTTTTCGGCTAAATCTATTTTGGATCAAAATGATAATGACATTCTTGTTGTTCCATGAATGAATTTTTCAGAGGCTGTTACATTGGTTACTTCTTTATATTTCTCTGACAATGATATACCCTCGCTTGGGAAAGTGACTCGGTAAGGGCATATTGTGCATATATTGGCTAATTAAGATGTAGTGGAATGATAGGTAAGGCTCTTAAAATTTTCTATCATTGCATGAGTTCTGGTCTTGAAGGGAGATAATGTACGTAAATTTCATGAGTTAACTAGTATAATTGTGGAAGTGTGGGGATTTTATGAATGTGAAATTACGGCTATGGGTCATGGGTTTTATCATGAGGTGTTTCCATCTGATGAATTTAAACGAAAATCCTGGAGCATGGGAATAATATCATTAAATCCTGGATTTCATAAATTCCCAGAATGGGATAGAAAATTTGATCCCAATAAAGTCAATAATTCATTCACCCAGATTTTTATTCGTATATATAAGCTTAATTGTTTATATTGGCATCTACAGATCCTATGGGATATTGAATCATCTATTGGAAATCCCATTAGAATGGACAAAAAAATTATTAATCCACAGAATAGACATTATGAAATAATTTTATTGGAGGTAGATATGTCCAACACCTTGGTGGAAGAGGTGGTCCTCACCATAATAGATGACAACATTAAATATTTGATTCACTATAAAAGAAAGATTAAATTGTAAAACGGTTGTAAGATTTTTATAAATTTAATATTATAATAAAAATGGGATACTGAATGCATATTTTGTATGATCAAAGGACATGATGTTTCTATATGTAGGGAGAGGAAAGTGAAGGAGTCTCTTGATCAATGCAATGAGGCTGCACCTCCATGTACATATATTAAGGATAATTATGGAAATATGGATTTTAATTCATCTAAATATTCACCTATGTAAAATGGGAAAAAAGATTGTTATTGTCTTATGCTATTGTAAACAGGGTTTATGTGTCTACTCCTTTAGAGGCATGTATTCCCAATGAAAAATAATCCCGATTTTGGATGATATTTGTTCGCCTAATAGTAAGGTGGACAATGAAGAGAATACAGGGGCACAAACATCGCATCTTTGTTCTCATGACATGTCTTTAATCAAGGTTGACAAGGTATTCCACTTGATTCAATAAGTTTCTAGAGAGATGATTCCAGATAATCAGTATAAGTATCATTATGGTGGTTTTCTCCTACCATATAGAGAAGGCTATCCAGGTATTGAACCTTATAACAATGTGGTTTCAAAGGATATCTTATTGCATTCTGTTTAACCCATCCCTAATCATTGTTATATAACAAAGGGAAATCAACAGGTATCAAGTACTCTTGGTCTAATTGTGGCCATCACGTCTGGCTCTTTACCTGCAATGACATAGTCAGATTAACAAGGGAAGAATTCAAATGCTCTTGAACAATAATCCACTCAACATCTTCATGATAATGAAATTAGAGGATGGATTCTCATAGGTAGTTGCAACCAAGGTTTTTAAGAATAGAGTCTTCAAATATATGAAAAATATCATGTAAAATATGAGAATCAGTTCACACACATAACTGGTGTGTTCTGGTCTAATGTACTTGAGGGCACATAGGTACTTGAGAAGGATGTGGATATCTCAAAAGCAGATAGTAAGGAGGATCTCTTGACTGAAAACAAGAAGGCTCTTGAACATGGAAGCACATCAAAAAAGGAAACAAGAAAGGTAAAAGAAAGAAAGGTACATACTTGGTCAATATGGAGCTGAAACGGGCCCCCAAACATGATTAATATCTCTTAATCTATGAGAGTTTTTTATTGTTACTATCAAGGGATGGGGAACTCTCTAACTTCCAAATCCCATATACATTTAATTATGTCTTACAATCCCATGATTGTTGGAATTTCTAAACCCTAAAATCTATTTTCTAATTGGACTGGATTAGAGTGGTGTTCCCTGGAAAATAAATTTGACTCACAAAACTCTCATGACTCTAATATGGATAATTTCTAGTGTTTAAGCATGATACTATAAATATTATATCAAATAGTGGGTTGTCTTAGAGCATTTTAATCTCTTAAAACATTGATTATTATGATATTTCTGTCTTTTTTGTGTTTGCTTCTAATTCATATATTAGAAGAAGGTAATTATGGGACAAACATAAAGAAATTTTTGGAAATATCAATAAAAAATGGGTGATCCTTGGAGAATTTAACACTGTTTTGAAGCCTGAGGAAAAAATAGAGATAATTTTCAGTTAAATGCATATTTGGAATTTTCATTGTGCATTGATCAATTTCATTTTGTTGAAGTCCTAGTGGTAGGAGATGATTTTACATGGGGTAGATACACCTGTAAGGGGAAAAAGGAAAGAAATCATGACATATGGTTTATTAAAATGGACGATCAAAGCGCTTATCATGTAATTTTAGGGTTTACACTCCTCAAGAGTCACTCATATCACAACATGATTATTGTGGAAATTAAAACAAAATTTAGAAGGTATGTTCCAATCAATTTTTAGTTTAACAATGGTTGGATTATACTTCCTGGGTGTAGAGAAACTGCGTTGGGATCTTGGAGAATAGATTTTATTAGTATCCCATTACAAAGGTTGTCTAGGAAATTAACACATACCTTGGTACTACTCAAGGAATGGAGAAAAAATTCATTTCTAGGATTTATCTTGACATTAAGGCTACTAAAGAGGCTCTTTCATGTTGTCAGATCAAGAATCATTATCAGAATACTCCATCTAGGGAAAAAATAAAGGCTCATAACAGGTTGGATGATCTTTTTTTTCTTAAAGAGAGTCTGAAAATAAAACAAAATGTTAAATGGATAGAGGAGGGAGATCGCAACACAAAATCTTTCACAGACTACAAAAAGAGAAGGGGGCATGAACTGGAAACAAAGAAAACAAAATTAATTATCAACTTTACTCTTATGAAAATGAGAGAGTCTGGGTAGTTTTGAATTACTTCATGGGGTTATATTCTGATGATAGGTAGTTCAACACACAAAAAATGGATGAAAACATCATCTCTTGCATTGCTGATCAGAATAATCAAGCTCTTATCACTCCTCCACTCATGGAGGTAATTAAAGCAGCCCATTTATCTCTTAATATAGATTGTGCTTATAGTATAGATGTTTTTAATAACAAATTTTTTATGTTTCATTGGGATGTCTCGTAGGATGATATTACTATAGAAATTAGGTAATTGTTCACTAATTCATATATGCCTTATGGGATAAATTCATGATTTATTACACTAATACCCAAGAAGGAAAATGTAGTTGATATTAAGGATTTCAGGATGGTTTCACTCGGGAAAAAAATTTCTATAATCAATAGTAATATAATTATAAATTGGATGGGACTGTTGGTTAGTGGCATGATCACTCAAAATCAGTTTGGATTTATTCTTGGAAGAAACATTCAAAATTGTCTCTTTTTGGCCTTAGAGAGTATTAACTTTATGAGGGGGAATGTTAGAGAAGGGAACTTTGCGCTAAAAATTGAAATCTATAATTCATTTGATTCATTAATATGGATCTCCCTTTTGATGTCCATAACAGGAATGGTTTATTGAATGACTTTATCAATTTTTTTAGCATCATTCGTATCTCATCAAGGCTGTATATTCTTATAAATAGAGCACCTAGAGGTTTCTTCCTGTGAACTATAGGTGTGTGGTAGGGGGATCCTCTCTTAGGATTATTATTTTCTATTACAGAAGATTATTTGTGTAGGTGCATCAATGATGTTTCTCATTTTTCCCTTCACAAACAAATTTGGGCCTGAAATAATGACTTTTCTTCTTCACACTTACTATATGTTGATGACATCCTTTTGATTGGAAAATATTCTAAGATAATATTTTACTCCATCAAGGAGTTATTTTCACATTAATAATAGGTGGATGGATAGACAATTAGGTGGAAAAAATCATTCATTGTATTCAGTAATGGAATTTTGGTTGGAAAGCAAAACATGATAATTTGAAATATTGATGAGAAAAAAGTGAATATGCCTTACCAATATATTGGTGTTCCTCTATTTTTGGGAATAGTTAAAAAGAATTATCTAGAAGGTATTTAATATGGAATTTTCTTTAATATTTCAAGCTAGAAAGGAAAGGCCATGTCTCTGTCTAGGAGGGTGTGTCTTTTTTACTTAGTGAATACATCAATGTTTGTTTATTCCTTCTCATTGTATAGATATATCAGAGGTCGTATCAAGGAGCTTCAATACATGGTAATGGATTTTTTATTGACTATTTATTTCCATGAAAGGAAGTTGGTAACTATTTTCTGGAAAGAGTGTATCATGCCAGTGGATCTGGGAGGCCATGGGGTCAAAGATTTAATGATTTTTAATGATGGTCTCATAGGTAAATTCACATGGAGTCTGATTTCCAATGATTCCTTTGGGGAATTTTTGACTAAAATATTTAAGGGTAGGTTGCATGAGAGATATAACTACTATATTAGGTCAACTGTCTGGGAATCACTAAATCATTCCTTCAATAAAGTTATCCATGATATGAAGTGGCTAGTATGTAGAAATTCCAATATAAATTGATCAAATATCACATGGCTTTATTGGCCTCTGTAGGATAGAATGAACCCCCATTATGAAATAAGGAATGTTTCCATTGCTAATTTCATATCACAATGGCACAACTTTGGCACTATGGTCCCCTATCATATTGGGATACAGATACAAACTCACACATTAAGTAATGTTTCCATTGCTAATTTCATATCACAATGGCACAACTTTGGCAGTATGGTCCCCTATCATATTATGACACTCTTATATAGAAACTGAATAGGCATGATTGTTTTACTATTAAAAATTTCTATAAGCTAGAATATGGAGGCTTCACTCAACTTCAGTTTTGGATTATGTCTTCTACGTTATCCTTCATTCAACCATACAGATTCACCCATATTTGGAGGATCTGAAAAAATTGACTCCCTACCCAAGATCAACTTAAGGCAGATGGAATTCAGCTTGTTTCATCTGGTGACATGTGTATGTTCACATAAGAGAATATTAAGCATCTGTTTGTGGAGTGTAGGTATGAACAACAACATTGGTATTGTGTAGGTTCCCTATTTGGGCTACATATGGGATCAAATATGTAGGTACATGATATTCTTTTAGTGTTTCCCAATGCTAGACACAACGAGAAAATACAAAACCTCTTTTTGGTGGCTCGTTCTGCAATTATATCGGCTATATGAAATGCCCACAATGCCATTATATTTGATAAGATGCATATTCCTATAAATACTGGAATGGTTTCCTTACACATGGAAGTGCATGAATCTTATATGGTGCAAACTGGTGGGATGAATAATAGTTTATTTGATCTGAATATCCTTAGGATATTAGGTGTTCCGGGTCACTATTAAAGACCCACAAATCTCAAATACATTTAATGGATACCTCTGATAGTCCCATAGATCAAAGTAAATGTTTATATATATTCTTCTAGCATGCCAAATCCTTCCAAATTTAGAGGTGTCTTTTGCACATATTGTGGCATTATGATGGGATGATTTTCTCATTGCACTAATTTTGGGGTGGCCTATGAAGTTTAAATATGAGCTTTGGATTATTCAGTCAGGTATGCTATTCAATTCAAATGAAACATGTTAAGGATTGAATCATATTCTAAACTTGCAGTGAAAGACTTAAAAACAAGAACACAAAATGTTCCATAGATATTTATACGTCTTTGGATTGAGTTCCTTAACAAGGTCACTCATCTCAATCTGGAAATCTCACAAGCCTATAGAAAAGAAAACTGAGATGTAGATGATTTTTCAGGGAAATCAATCATAGAGAAGACTATAATGTGGTCATTCACGACCCCATTTTATTATACCCCAATGGTGGAGGCAGACATGTGTGGTGTCATGTATTCTCATCTATATGATAATTCCTTTTACTATTGACTTCTATATATCTTTTTAACAAAAAAATTTGTATCTTCTTTCATCGAACCCTAGACATTTTGTTATATTTTTTAAAATAAATTTTCTAAAATTGGAAAAAATTAACTTTAATATAATTTTACCAAAGGTGAAAAAAATATTTTTTTCGAGAAAAATAGACTTAAATAATTAAATTGGATTTATTATTATATTTTGTGTAGAAAATAAATAATATGATTGTTAAAAATTAAAATGAATATATAATATATAAATTTCATTAAAATAATCCAGAAAAAAGTAATTTTATTTAATTTATTGAGGTAAAATGCGTTTGTGCTCCAAAAAATAGTCTTCTAAAAAAATATTTATATTTTTTTCAAATGGTTCTTCTATTCATATATAATTTTCTTGTCTCCAAATATTTTATTTTATATACATTGTTAAACCAAATATTTTAATAATTTACTTAATAATATTCATACTGTTCATACCAATGTCTCGGAATTATTATCATATTAAATAATTATATTTTAATTGTATGTCATATTTCATAGAAACTCAGTGTAGCCTGTAAATCTATAAAAACCCCATGTTGTGTGTAAAAAAAAGATAAACCATGGGTTTCATGTAATAGAAGCTAAACATGGTGTTTAATTAAATCTAAAATATCAAAAATATTAAATATATTTGAAATATATATTTCAAAGAATATAGGGGTGTTATATTCCACCCCAACTAAATTTAATTTCACCTAAAATTTTTTCATTTTGAAAACATAATGTAAGGATAAATGTTACTCCTTACATCCTCACGTTCCCCCATATATTCCTCAAGATGGTGGTTTTACCACAAAACATTTACTAGGAAAGTGGTCTTTTTTCATAGAATATTATCTGTATGATCTAAAATCTTAACTCATTGCTCCTTATAATAAAGATTATTCTCCATAAGTATGATATCAAGGTATAGTACATGTGAGGGATCAAGTATATACTTCCTATGAGAGATACATGGGACATATCACGAACCTATGTGAGGTTTGGTGGAAGTTCTAAACAATAATATGCAACCTTGATATGATCAAAAATTTCAAATTAACTAATATAACTATAGTGTATCATTCATTAATATCCTAAGAAAAATTTCTTAATTCGGTTCTACATTAATAAATTCCCACATCATATATTACTTCATGAAATAAAGTTGATTTGTTTATGCCTCAAGCACTAATAGATCAAATATCCATAGTAGAATTATAAGTCATTCCTTCCACCTCCAGTAATTATCAAAACAAAATGGTTATCACAATTTATCCAATATTCATAAATATTCATATAGTGAAGTAATACATGAATCCATTAAACCTCATACAATGTTTATATTAAACCATTCAATAAATTTTTAACCATAAGATCCATCTGAAATTCAAAAATTTGTAATGAAGGATATTAAAGATTAAAAGATAAACATAACATTAATCCCTAAAATATTATAAGATGGATCTTAATTATAACATACCAAATTGTGAATAACTTCATCCTACATAGACATTAAACATGGTAATAACAATAATTACAATAAAACCTTAATTAAAACATACATGCTTCCTCGTTGTTTGAATAAAACCATGGATTATGGAATATATATCATATATCCAATAATTTTGTAAACTCCATCAATGATAATATAAATCAAGTTTTAAACAAAAAATTTAATAGTTTAGAGGTTACCAATACTACCAAATTTACTTCATTACAATTAATCTTTTATTTATCCAAACTAAAAACCATTTACACAACACCATGAACATAATAAGGGTTACATTCCCATAATCACTTGTTTTCCACAAAATACTACCTTTCCATTGAATATCATTTCTAGGCTATCATTAATATTCATCATATTAATGAAAATTAATAATAAAAAACTCTAGATAATGATCCATAAATATTTCCTGATTCATATAACATAAATCTAGAATTCCAATAAAAAGAATTTAGTCATTCCAATTCATTATTAAACCATTATCTTGGATTCATAATCTTATTACATAATACCACAATCCTACAATATTAAATATGAATCATGTATTAACATTCAAAAACCTTAATTTAATCATTCTTATAATGTTTAATATAAACATCACTATTAGAACAACCTATACATTTCATATTCCATTCACAACCTCTTCATCATCAGCAGTATAACCATTACTCAAAAAAACATACTCATTATCTTCATGAGGATTCTAACTAGTAAATAAATTTGTTTCATGACCGTAAATTAACCCTTTATAATCTTAAGGCATTGATGATTCCTTAGGTAAACCATAATTGGAATACAAAGCATTAACCAGACCATTGTTTTTTTGTCAGAAATTTCTTACCCTATTCCCTTATTATCCACATAGAAAATATCTTCTCATTCTATTGAGACATTAATTAGAGTGATTCTTCCCACATTATCAGCAAATAGAAAAATGAATCTTCTTTCCTTTATTATCTCCTCTACCAAGGATATCCACAAACACTATCCTTATCTTCTTTGGAGAATCCTAGAGTTTGTTTAGGTGTTAGGTTTTTATCACATATCATGATAAATTATTATAAATAATGACAATATACTCTTCTCAAGTTATCACCCCATATGGTTTCTTATCAAAATATTGTCTATAACATTCAATGGTATCCAATTTCAATGTTGTGACTCCCATTGATTAAAATAAAAAATCATATTATGAGATATAATAATCATAGTGTGGAACCATATAATATGGAAAAACCACATATTGGATGTCTAAGTCATGATACCTTCTTTTTAACCTATCACAATATAGGTTTATCCTAGGTTATTTATGGTTGTTATTTGAATACTTTGTGGTGGTTCATAAATTGTGTTTGAGTTTCCAAAGAAAACCCCTTAGGAGACTAATGCCAGCGGTGTAGAATGGCTCATTGTTGTGCACTAGGTAATGATTGTTTCTAGATAAATGCACTCTTTATTGATTTATTACACCTAGACACTTGTGTTCCAGAGACACATTAATTTTTAATATCTTGATAGTGATCTAATTTCCTGGAAACTCCTCTATCATTCCATTTCCAAAAAGATAAAACATTTTCCAACACTTTTAATCATCCTCAGACATCTTCTTATACATTTCCATTGACATATCCTTAGACATATCACTAGCCATCTAACTAAACTTTTTTCTTCCTAATTTCAAATTATTTAACTCAACTTTTGTTCTAATAATAACTAAAAGTCACAAACTTCTCATTTATAAATATTAAATAATAATATATTAATACTCCATACATAACATTATTATCCATGACAAATTTGTTGAGGACTAGTTCCTTTGGAAACATGGACACATAAAGGTTCTTATTTGTGATACATTATCTCATACTATATTTTTCAGAACTATCATCATTATTAGACACATCATACATAATTACCTTCATTATAATCTGGGAGAGTAAACATAGTAAAGGCCATCATTGATTATCAGTAAGGATAATCAAGGGAGATAACAATATATCATGAGCATAAGGGTATGAGAACATGAGAATATAATATTCAATCCATACCCTATATATTGTAGATAATAAACTTGGGTAATTGAATAAATCATCGATGTATATAAGACATGATTCATAACGGAATCAAAGAACATGAACAATGATAACCTAAATTTTGAATAAAGCATTGATTTTTAGAATTCACGTATACCTAAAAATTTACTTCCCTAGCATTCAAGGTTCACGGTAAAAACTATCATAGTGGAATGGATTCACTCTCCAAACCATTGTAGTATTCAAGGTTCACTCCCAAGACAATAGTAGTGGGAGAAGTCCCTCACTAAATTGTTTTCACTCCCCATTTTAGTCTTGTTTATCTCATAAGATATCAATATTTTCCCCATTCATTAGAGGGATATAAAGGTCCCACTCATCAGATAATAAATATATTACATACCTATTCAGAATGTTCATAAAAAAATCATGATATAAGAACTTATTAAATGAAATGGGTGTCATAAAAATTCCATAATAACACAACCTATGTAAGTGAAGAATGTTTCAAATTCATTTCATCATATCATCAAATCATAACCCATGGAAAATGAAATGGGTTTCATAGGAATTGTACTACGGTATAAACAGTTGAAGAGAAATAGGTTTCATAAATATCGTTTCATCATAAAAAATATATGGAGAGAGTAATAATGATATCCTTGGATCATATCCCTAGTAAAGAAAAGGTGTAACGACCCAAATATTTATTAATTAAAATTCATCTTAATCTAATTAAATGTATTATTATGTAAAATGGTAATATGAAATTCTATGGTTTAATGTTTTTTTATTTTAAAATATAGTTAAGAATTGTTATAATTTCTAATATAGAAATTGAATAGTGATCACAAGATTATTAAAAATATAGGGCTTTAACAAATCCAGTTTACTTAGAAAAAGGTAGTGATATAATCAACCAGTATAATTCTTCCATACAAAGCCCATTTTTTAGAGCTCGGAAAGGAGATAGTTTTCGTGGGATTTTCTCTTGACCAATCCTAAGCCGATCTTCAAAATTTTAAGCTTGAACGGAACCGCCTTTAGCAGAAGTAGATGTTAATAGAGATTACCACTGTGAAATGTTATCTGAGCCACCCCAAGAGTCTGTCACCATCTCTCACCTTACCCTTAGGTCTTATGCAAGTGTTATAAGGGGTTATGTAACAAGAACCTAGAAAATGGTTATGTGCATTGTTTTTGTATATAGAATATGCATTCATTTTATTATTTCTACATTGAAAATTATTTTTATACCACAAATTGTATTTTTATTTAATTTTCAAATTCAATTAAGAAATCAATTTTGATTAATTGATGGATTTTGAAATTAAATAATATTTTAATAAAATATTATAACTAAATAAATTTTTATTAAAAATAAATGATTTTATAATTTTTTGGAATACAATTGTAATTTTTATTATGGTTTCAAAACATTTTTTTTCGAAAACCATGAATTTTCAATAAATATTGTTTTTATTTTAAAATTTAAAATTCAAATATTTAGAAAATTATATAGATAAAATGAATATCATTTTTTTATTTAGGACGTCAAAAATTATCTAACAGTGAATTTTTCATAATTTTCTGAGACAGTCGAATTTTTGGGTAAAAATTATATAACGTTTAAATATATAATGTATTCTATGACTTCATAATGACCTCATAGTGATGTAATGAAGTACTATAAAAAGGTTATTTGGCCAATATATGTTTTATATTTAAGATAACGTGATTTTAGGTTTGTTTTATTAATTCTATGTTGCCTTAGTAGACTCTCCAAGACTTATAAAACATTTTAACTTTTTAAAATGTTTTACTTGAGAGTGTGACTCACCTCCACATACGATAGCCTAATTTTTTAGGAAGTTAGTCCATTGGAACTATAAAACAATTTTATCCACTCACATTTTGTAGAAACCATGAGAAAAAACCATGGGATGGTTTGTGGTTTGGATTATTTTAATGTGTAGTGTCCAAAACCCAAATAATAATGAATTCTATCTCATTTCCTATATAAACCCACTCATGATCCCATTCCACTTCACTGAAACCCTTTGTAGCTCAACCAACCCCTCCCCTCCTCTCTCTATAATTCTCACATGGTTCCCCAATCTCTTTATAATCTTCACTTAGGCCTCTCCCAAGCCTTAGGGATCACAATTCCATGTATGGGATTTCTTCCTTTTCCATTTTTCCCATTTTCATTAAGTTGTTATACCATTTTTCATTCAATTAAAAAAAATTGTATGATTTAGATCCTCCCCTATACTTCCATCCTTATTTTTTAATGATTAGATACCCCTTTCTCTCTCATTAATGCCTCCCATGTACACCCACTACCATTCCAAAATTCGGTAAGGCATTTCTCTCTCCTCATTTACATTCAAGAAATTATTTAATATTATACATCTAAATTCCATTACATATATTGGTACATGTATCTATAATAACCCCATATTTTAAATTTCTTGTAAATATTATGAGATACCCATTTCTTTCTCATCAACCATTTTTATGACTTTTTATGTCACACCGTTATGCTGTTAAAATTGCACTGCGATTTTCAATGCCAAAGTGTTTGTGTAGTGAATAACATTACCATTTATCTATCAAGGGTATTCTCATTTAAAAAATTTTACATATTTATTATATAGTTTCATATATGTATTCCACATTATGTTATCATGGAATAAATGATCATGTTGAATGATTCCATGTTATATGATTCTTGTGGCACAGTAATGTATGAAATGAAAAAGGGTGGGCCTTAATAGCACTCCAATGCATTGGGTAAAGATTAGTATCATGAAAAATCAAGTGAAATGAGGGTTTACTCATTATAATTCAATTGAAATGAGGTTTTACTCATTCTAATTCATGTGCAATGATGGTTTACTCAGGCTCTAGGTGCAATGAGCATTGCCTCATGATAATATCATGTTAAATATTGTTTCCAAATCTCCACATTATGATAATCATGACATATCATGCCTTTATGTTCAAGTTTATATTTTTATCCTTTGATATGCCTATTGAATAACATGTATTTTATCCTTCATGTTATGCCTTTTTTTGTCCATTATTAGGCTTTATATCTCACCCTTTTCTTATGTGTGTATTTAGGTTATCCCATGAAATGTTATGTATGATGTAATGCTGTGTTCATGTAAAAAAACTTTTCAATAATGATATTGTGTTTTATGTTCTAAGATATTATGCAATGTTACTAATTTCACCTGACACTAGACCTATCGATCCTCAGAGTTGCGTTAAGTGTTATTTTATGTAATAAATCATGTTTATGTGTGTAATAAAGAGCATGGTTGATATAGTTGTTATCAGAGGATATGATTAGTTATTTTTAGGATTAAGATTATAAAACATGAGTGAAATCCTTATGTATAATAATAAGTATAATTTAAAAATACCTATATTTTAGTAAGTATTGAGTAAATGGTTTATCAAGAAAATACATCCATGTATGGATATGAGTAGGTAGAGGTGGCTATGGAACATATGTAACTAGGGGTAAAACCCAAAAACACCAGTTTGAGATAGACTCGAATGGGAACTGGTGCACAAAAATGGTCCTTACAGCAATCTTGTTCATGACACTCCCAGGGGATGTTCTTTGGTAAATTCATAAGCTTATTATGAACCATTATTACGGGAATAAAAAAATCCCCCTAAAAAATATGTTGGGATTTAGATCAGGGATAACATAGACTGAAGCCTATAAATTGATAAGTTAAGGATATAAATTTAATTTATTAGTTTAACATTTTTTCATTGGATTCCCCTTTATGTGTTACCCCTAACATTCCTTTTATTCCATCCAATGGATGGTAATAGGATGACTCAGTATAACAACTGATGAGAAGATCAATGTGATGATTGTTCTGATGAGATTCCCAATCTGATGGGAGCGGGAATAAAAAAAATTCACCATAAACTCTTAGTTAACTCATGTTTTGAATAGAAACATGGGACAAGAAGAACATTCAACCCACCTAAGAAATAACAATCCACAATCGAGAGCATCATGAGACAATGGCCTCTAACTTTTAATGGATCATCTGATCTCCCAACTACCAAACAATGTATCAACTCCACTGAAAATATCTTCTCTATCATTCAATGTTCCGAAAAAAATAATGGTTTTTCTCGATGCTTATTTTACAGAGGTTGAAGTGGATCAATGGTATAAATTGAACAAAAATACAAAGCCTGAGGAGCATATTGAGGTGTTGTAAAGGTAGGATTTTCTGAAAATGTATTTTGATAAATATTTTCTGTGCACCCTATGATGTAATATGGAAAGAGACTTTATTTACCATAATAAAAAATATGACGAATCTATCAAAGCGTAGAAGGAAAACTTCCCAAGGATTGAATGATATGACTCTAGATTTGTCGTTGCCCCAAATTCAGGGTTAACCGCATCTTTGGTGGGATCAAACCTAACCTATGGAAATCCCTAACAGTTTGCGACTTTGATAGCTATGAGAAATTTTCTTATGTGCCCTCAAAGTTGAAATGAAGATCGATGAATCTATGGGTCATCTTGGGGGTAAGAATTAAAAATTGGACTTTAATTCTAGAGGTCTTATGGATAAATCCAATGTTTCTATGAAATTACAGCACCCCACTTGCTAGTGGTGTGGAAAGAAGCATCCAAGAAATTTCATGAAGGGAACAAGGAAATGATTTAGGTTTGGAAGAGAAGGTCACCTGGCTATTAACTGACGACAAAAAAAACTAGATGATGGGATAGAGGAGAGGAAATCTCCATTTGACCCTCAACATATTTCTCATTTCTTTAACTACAATGAACCCGAGAACTCTTCAAATCAGTTCCCTACACCAATGGTTTTTGGAGGCAACCAACAACTTCCATGGAAGAAAGGGAAATATTTTTCCATCACTACCACCGAAATAGACCCCAACAACAAAGTGGTTAAAGGTAATATAATTATTTATTCAATAACAAAAAACATTCTTTTTGTTTTTGGTGCTACACATTCTTTTATATCCTAAAATTTTAGTAGAACAATCCCAACACCACCAAAAATAATAGAAGTAAAGATTTCGGCGAGGATGAAAAATGGGAAAATTATTTCACTCCATGAATATAACTCCTCCCCTATAACAATTTTGGGTTGAACTTAACTGTGAACCTCTTCATACTCCATACTGTGGAATTTGATGTAATTCTTGTCCTGGATTGTCTTTACCTATATAGAGGCAACATATATTCCCGTGAAAGGGAAATCACTCTCCATATGGTAAATCAAACCCAGATTTTGTACAAGTGCATGGAGGAGGATGAATCTTCTTTAGCACCATCATCTCAAGTGTGGATATTATTTCCCTTTGACAATTCATATCGTGCTAGGTTTATTGAGTCTATGTATGAAACAATCCATGAAGACATGCCTAGTTTGAGAAAATTCGCTAAAGAGTTCCCCAAGGAATTGACTGGTATTCCTCCTTGAATAGATGTTGAGTTATATATTGATATTATACTCGGGGTATTTACAATATCCAATATTCTATATATAATGGCTATTGTGGAGCTTGAAGAGATAAAGAAACAACTATAAGAGAATCTGGATAAAGGGTTTATACACCCAAGTGATTCTCCATGGGGTTTCACTATCCTCTTTATCAAGAAGAAGGATGGGTTAATGCACCTTTGCATTAATTATCGTGTTCTTAACAAAATCACAATAAAGGAAAAGTATCCTCTTCTATGAATTTATTACTTATTTGATCTGCTACGTGGGGAACAATACTTTTCCAGGGGGTCTGTGGTTAGGATATTACCAAGTATGGGTGAAGGAGGATAGCCTCAAGACTGCTTTTTATACAAGGTATGGGCACTATGAATTCATTGTTTTGCCTTTCTGACATACTAATTCTCTAGAAAACATCATGGTCTTCATGAATAGAGACTTTATATGTTACCACGACAAATGTTTTTTAGTATTAATAGAGAATATTCTAATATACTCCAAAACCGAGGAGGGGCATAAAGAGCATCTAAGAACAGTACTAGAGACCTTGCAAAAGGATACGATATATGAAAAGTATAGAAAGTGTGATTTTTGGTATAAGTATGTGTTGGGCAAAAATCCCTCAAGGTATCATTGAAGCCTTTTTGAGGTGATTGTGTTTGTTGACAAAGTGGACATCTGAGTTGTGATTGTTGACAAAGAGGATTTCATGATGGAATATCGAGTTCAAGAGCTGAGGTCAACGATCCATGTTTGATTCAAGAACGTCGATAAAAGTAATGGAAGATCTGGAGGCGGTACAAAAGAACAGATACAAGGTGACGCCGTTTTCCAGTGTTTGCCAAATTTTTGGGCCTGAAAATCGGCAAATGAAGAAAAGTGTTTTTGGCAAAGGGACTTGCGCGCCGTGGACTTGGAGTATAGGAAACTTGCGCGCCACATGTTTTTCAAGATCAGAAGATCAAAATATGGCTAAGGAAATAGGTTCGCGTATGTTTGGGAGTTTGTCGCGCAAGTGTCTAAAGGAGAGGAGACTTGCGCGCCGAAAGTGGGTCGCGCAGGTGACTTGCGCGCCGTCGCGCAGGGTGGTCAGATTGCCTATAAATACCGGACCACCCCTCCTCATTTCTCACCGGAGTTCAAGATGAGAGCTCCCGTCGCGCAGGTGTGGTGGTCGCGCAAGTGGTGTGTGTGGTCGCGCAGGTGGGACTTGCGCGCCAGTGGTTGAAGTTGTGCGCCGGTGTTAGAAGTTGCGCGCCGGTTTGCAGTTGCGCACCAATGGTGGTTTGGGCGTAAAGGGAAGAGAGTCGCGCAAGTTTGGAGTTGAGGAAGGTTGTGTCGCGCAAGTGTCAGAGGAGGACTTGCGCGCCCGTTGTGACTTGCGCGCCGATACTTGCGCGCCGAGGTTGACTTGCGCGCCGAGGTTGACTTGCGCGCCAAGTAAGGTTTTATTCCCGCAGTGATTTTCAGACTGTGTGGAAGCTGGAAGTTTGCCCGATACCTTCGGTGCAAAGAGATATTCATCAACGGGTGAAAGTTAAACTTCAACAGAGCATCTACATACAAGAGAAGATGCATTCTTTCAGGAAAATGAAGAGACCTACAGGTCTATAAACTGTGAGTGGATTCCATCCAAGAGCAGTGAGCTCAGGAAGAGGAAGAAGGTGATCCTCTCCACCGGCAGTGAGCCAGAGATAGAGAAACAGGGAGTGACCCTTGGGAGAGCAGTGAGCTGACCCTAAACATTGTAAAGGCAGTGAGCCTGGGCATAGAAGTGATCTAGCCCGAATCTTGTAATCCACAGCTAGTGAAGATTAGTGGAATTTGGTACGACCGGCAACCTGTCGGCGTATGCTCCTTGGACGTAGCCCTTAGCGGTGAACCAAGTAAAATTGCTGTGTCCTGTGCTTGCTTTACATTCTGTTTATATCGTGCAACAGGGAAAAGAGAGAAGAGTGTTTTGCTTAACAGCGAAACAAGATCAGAACGGGCATTAATTTTTAATTAGTCATACCCTGATTCACCCCCCCTCTCAGGGTATCCAGCCTAGTGGACCTAACAGTATGTCTCATTCATGGGTCATATCATCACTATAAATGGGAAATCTATGGATCCATCCAAAACAGGTACAACTCAGGGATGCCTGATCCCAACAACGGTGGTGGATATCTACAGCTTCCTAGGGTTATCTAGATATTATCACCGATTTATAGGGAATTTATCATGATTATCAAACCCTCTTACCCAGATAACTCGGAAAGGAGTCATGTTTTCTTGGAATAAGGAATGAAAAAAGTGCTTCAAGGAGTTAAAAAGAGGCTTATCACTGTGCTCGTACTCACATTACCCACAAGTGGTGTACGTTTTGTAGTAATTAGTGATGCTTCAAAGAAGGGAATGGGTTGTGTGTTGATTCAAAATGAATAAAATAATTTCTTATGCTTCAATACAATTGAATGATTATGGGAAAAACTATCCAATACATGATCTCGAGTTGGCTGTAGTGTTCTTCCCATTGAAAATTTTTCATCACTACATCTTTGAGGAGAAATGTGAAATATGTACAAATCAGAAAATCATCAAGTATATATTCATACAGAAAGAGTCGAACATGCATGGACAAAGATGGTTAGAGATGATTAGAGACTATGGTTTCTCAATCCATTACCACATTGGGAAAGAGAACAAATTAGAAGATGCTCTAAGTAGAAAGGTCCTAGAGATTCTATCATTGATGATAATTGAAAAGGATCTAATCTTATTAGATTTCTTGAAGATGGACATGAGAATCATAAATAAGGGAATGACATCAATCATTTCACAATTGATTTCTCAACCATCCCTTTTAGAAAGGTTATAGGATGAATAAAAGGATGATGTGGGAATTTATAATAAAGTGGAAACTATCAAAAAAGATAAATCTTTGGAGTTCAACGTTAATGAAGAAGGAATTGTGAGATTTCGGACAAGACTATGTGTTCTATAAAATCCAGAGTTAAATAATGAACTTTCAAATGATGCACATAGATAAAAATTTTCCATCTACTTAGGAAACACCAATATGTATTGAGATATCCAATATCATTATAGGACGGATAACATGAAGAATGATACCATTAAGTATGCATCAAAGTGCCCGGTATGTCAGCAAGTGAAGGCTGAGAGGTATATGTCTTAGGTGATGATGAAAACATTACCCATACCAACGTCGAAATAGGTGAACTTCACCATGGACATTGTCATTATACTTATAAATACATCCAAAGGAAACAATGCTATCTGGGTTGTTGTGGATCATCTTACAAATACTACAAACTTCATTGAAATTTGATAGGATTTCTCATTAGATCAACATGAATAGATATACATCAGAGAAGTGGTAAGAATGCATTGAGTACCACTATCGATTGTATCCAATCGAAATCCAATATTCACCTCTATGTTCTGGAAGAGTCTCCAACATGCTCTGAATATTGAAATGAACTTCATTACAGCTTATAATCCTCAAAATGATGGAAAATCTGAGTGGACTATCCAAACACATGAGGATATGTTGAGAGCATGCTCAATGGACTATATAGAAGGCTGAGCTCAACATCTTCCTCTGGTTGAGTTCTCTTACAATAATAGTTTCCACTCAAGCATCCAAATGGCTCCTTATGAATCCCTTTATGGGAAGAGGTGCAGAATAGTAGAATATTGGGATGATGTTGGGGAGATGAAGCTCTTAAGTCCAGAAATGGTTGAAGAAATGGTGGAGAAGGATAAGGCCATCCAAAAGCTCATTAAAACTTCTCAGAGTCGACAAAATAACTATGTTGATAATTTTCAAAGAGGCCTATAGTTTGATGTTGGGGACAAGGTATTCCTCTACATATCACTATGGAAGTGAGTTATGAGATTTTGGAAGAAGGTAATGCGTAGTCCAAGGTACATCAGACCTTTTGAGATCCTTGATCACATTGAACCAATGGCTAAATAGACTATCACTTCCACCAAACCTATCTGAAGTACATGATTTATTCCATATGTCACTCTTAAGGAAGTACATAACTGACTCATCACATGTACTCAATCTAGAGGTGGTTCCATTAGAGAATGGCCTCTCTTATAAAGAGAAGTCGAGGAAGATCTTAGATCATAATGAAAAAATTATACGAAATGAGACAATTCCCCTCATCATGGTGTTGTGGAAAAACCACATATTTGAATAAGAAATGTGGGAATCTGAGGAACTGATGAAGCAGAGTTACCCTAATCCGTTTTAGAGTGGGAAACGAAAATTACGAGGGTGAAATTTATTAAGTGGCAAAAATTGTAAAAACCTAAAATTTTATTAATGAAAATTACTCTTGATCTAATTAAATTTCTTATTATGTAAAATGGTTATACGCACTTCCTTTGTTTTTTTGTTTGGATTTTAAAATACCTTAAATAATTTTTACCATTTCTAATATAGAGATCGAATAGTGATCACATGATTAGTATAAATATACGGCTTTAAAAAATCCAATTTACTCACACAAAGGAAGTGATGACCTCATCCAGTAGAATTTATCCATACAAAGCCCACTTTTTGGACCGTGGAAAGGATGTAGCATCACTAGTCTTTTCCCATGACCAAGCCCAAGCCATGATTTAACATGTTAATCTTTAATGAAACCGCATATGGGAGAAGTAGAAGTTAATAGAGATTACCACCCGAATGTTATTATTTGAGCTACCTTAAGAGTATGTCATCATCACACACCTTATATTTAGGTTTTCTGCTGGTGTTTTAAGGATTTATTTAACAAAACCGTAAAACTTTGATTATGTGCATTATTTTTTATAAATAATATACATTCATTATATTTTTACTACATTGTAAATAGTTTTTAAAGCACAAATAGTATTTTTAGGTAATATTTAAATTTAATTAAGAAATATATTTAGATGAATTAATGGATATTTGAATTAATAAAATTAATAAAATATTATTAATAAATAAATTTATATTAAATATAAATTATCATATAATTTTTATTAAAACAATTGTAATTTATATAATGGTTTGAAAACTGTTTTTGTCAAAACCCAAAAAATTTCGATTAATGTCGGTATTTATTTTAAAATTTAAAATTAAAATATTTATAAAAATATTTATATAAAATTAATATCATTTTTGGATTCAGGACATCAAAATTATCTAATGGCGAATTTTTTGTAATTTTTTGGGACATTCAAATTTTTGGGTAAAAATTAAATACCATTTAAATATATAATTCATTTTATGACATCAAAATGTCCTTATAATGATGTAATAAAATACTATATGAAGGTTTTTCAGACAATATATGTTTTAACATTAAAATAATGTGATTTTAGGTCTGTTTGATTAATTTTATGGTGCCTTAGTGGACCCTCAAATACTTATAAAACATTTTATCTTTTTAAAATGATATCCTTGAGAGTGTGACTCAACTCTACAAAATACAGCCTAATATTGTATGATGTTTGGCCATTGGACTTCTAAAATAATGTTTTCCAAACCCCTTTGGAAAAAACCATGGGAAAAAACAATGGGATAGTTTGTGGTTTTGAGTAGTTTAATGTGTAGTGTCCAAAACCCAAATAATAAAGAATTCCCTCACCTTTTTTATGTAAACCCACTAGATCTCCCATTCCTGTTCACTAAAACCATTTGTGTAATGACCCAAAATTTACATTTAATTTTTTTTAATTATGTGGGATTTTTACGAGTCCGTGAAAATTGAAGGCGCGTGATTCCGAGGCCCGGTGTGCCCGGAATGATTTTCTGAACTTTTTTTGGGTACCTTTATTAAAGGTGCAAGCGGGTTTTTGTAACTTTTAAACCAGTGCTCGAAATTAAAATTGGAGGGTAACATTGAACTCACAACACTGGTATTTAATTAATAATATCATCACCTCTTCCGTAGTGGTTCGAGGGTGAAAGTTAGTTTCTTATGATTTTCATGAAAGAATAAAATAAAATAAAAATGTTTAGCATTTTTATTTTTGAAACCCCTCAACATGGGTTATAGAGGTGGGGACCACCCGAGCCAAAACCCCACCAATTTTAATTTCTAAAGGTGGGGACCACCCTAACCCTCATAATGGAAGAAACCCTTAAACTTCCTCTTTAATGTGGAGAAGTCTCTTAAACTTCATCCACATTAATTGGGCCACACCCATTAATTAATTATGCCATTTAAATGTTCCAACAAATTAAATTGGTAAAATTAATTTAATTGGTGTTGGATCCTCACTTATTTATGGTTGGGAGAAATCATTGGCGAAAGAAAAGACATTGGAGGAACTCATTTCCAATGCAGAACGTACCATCTCTAATGAAGAATGAGGACGACGCTTGAGCATGGATCGGAGAAATCTTGCAGAAGCAATGAATGGTGACGCCACCATCCCCAACAACTTTGTCTCCTTCCTTGTGACCTCCTCCAATGAACTAAAATACAAGATTTTTTGTTTTTTATTTTTCCCCTTTCCCATTCTTGACGACTCATCGTAATTCAAGAAGGAATCATAGTTGCTTGCTACTGCTCTAACACGGAGAGTGCGGGCCAAATGAACATGAGCTGACCTCTCCGAAAATTCTTCTGATTATTTTTTGTGTTCTTTTCACAAAATGTGATGGCACGACCGTGCCACCCAACCGAAGAGAACTACGGCTTGTGCCGCAGCGGAAAAGGAAGGACGGCTGGCTGAGCCGGCCGTCGGTGAAGGCACAACGCACGACCGCACTACGAAGAGAGGATGGATGGCCATCTGGCCAGCCACGGTGGACCGCCTCACCGCAGCAGCCCCACCGCACCAGGACCACCCCAGTGCCCCCTAGCGCCCCCCCCCCCCCCCCCCGCACAATGGCCGCCCCGCCGCACCGCGACCTCCCTACACCGCTGGCACCCGGGTAGGGCCTCCCAACGTGGGACGGACCGCCCAGCATGGGTCGGGCTGAACCCAGAGGGTCAAGCGAGGTTGACCCGAATCGAGTCAGCCCAGGCCGGGTCTGGTTATGTCGGTCCGACCGAGTCATACCAGACACATACCAGTTTCGACCCTATACACTCTTTGGGCCATAACATTGGCACCAGGCGTCTGTTTGATGAACTGTCTACGGCTCTAGAAACCATGGAGTGAGACCGTCCATTCGGTCTACCCCACAAGATATTTGGATAAATTTGGGGTATGGTCAGGTTGGATCGAGAATGAATCCAACCGGGGCCTCGGGACTTAAAGGATAGTAACTTACAGAATTGGAGTTCGTCTGATGCATCGTCAGTTGCATTAAGACCCCTTTGATGTGTAGGTCCTGTGAGATACTTATTAGTGGGACTTTGTGGTAGTTGAAGTATCGACTAGTGGCTTGAGGAGAAGAATCTCCATGAGACAAGAAATCTTAGTGCGGGAACTCTGTAGTTGGCTGTGAGGATGTAAGAGGATCCGTTGTGGTTATGACGATGTACAAATGATGTACAAGGATCCTGTGTGGGTTAGATGACGTACTGACGATGTACTAGGATCTTGTTAGGATCTGAAGACGTATTAATGATGTACTAGGATCCTGTGTGGGTCTGATAATGTACTGATGATGTACTAGGATCCTGTGTGGTTATGATGATGTACTGACAATGTACTAGGATACTATGCCGGTCTGACGATGTACTAATGATGTTCTATGATCCTGTGTGGGTCTGACAATGCACTAATGATGTACTAGGATCCTGTGTGGGTCTGACAACGTACTGACGATGTACTAGGATCCTGTGTGGGTCTGACGATGTACTAGGATCCAGTGTGGGTCTGACGAGGTACTAAGATCTTGTGTGGGTCGAACGATGTACTACGATCCTGAGTGGATTTGTTGATGATTTAGGATCTTTAGTGGGTTTTCCTCTTAACATAGTAAGATGAATTAGTAGTTACATCTAATCATCTCTATTTCTGTACATAAGTTATACCTGGTGTGATCTGAGTTCGTACCTATGTGGTACTTTCCTTCATGGAAATACCTTGGTGGTATTCCTCTGTGTGGCGTACCTATGTGGTATTTACCTTTGAGGTATTCCTTCCTCGGTGGAATATTTGATCTTTGGTATTTTGGGTTGGACCATGTGTTTCCTCATGATTGATATGGGTATACTTGATAACATAGGTATATGTATGAGCATATATCAACGTAGGGTTATTAGTTGATTTCCTTCTTGTTGGTTTATCCTTTGTGGATTTTGTGAGACCTTGAGGGTCTTGGGGTCCCTACTGAGTATCACTATACTCACCCCTAAACGGGCTATGCCCACTCCATGTTTTGTTTGGCACAGATGACGGACAACGCTGATCGAGGCTGAGGGTACCAGGAATGGATGGTGCCTGGAGGTGGACCATATGGCATGTTGGTACTCAGAGGAGATGGGCATATGTAGAGTACCGAGGAGGTAATCTATACCTACCCTTCAGGTTGGAACCTCAGAAGATGACCCAATACCTATCTTTTTCTTTCTTCAGTTGTATTTTATTCCAGTTTGACTTGTACCTTTACTGTTGGGCTTGTATTCCGGCCCCTCTTACATTAAAAACTCTTTTTTCTATATAGTTTACTCGCATTCGTATCTTTTTGTGTGCTTGGATCCATGAGTTTACAAGATATAAAGGCAATTCCTTCCTGGTTTTAGAGAATATGCCTTTCAGTGCTAGTCGCCATCCCCTGACCTATGGAAGGAGAGCTTGGGGAAGTCACAGCACGGGCCCCGAGGGATGGGTCGTGCCAATTTGGATCTTGAGAAACCCCTGGACTCCTCTCTCAAGAATCCTCCCAAGGCATGCCAAGATCCAAAAAAACTTCTATTAAGACTCTCCAATGCCTTTGGGATCACACTTCTGTGTAAGGGATTTATTCCTTTCTCATTTTGGTCCAAATTTCTTTAAGTTGATATACCCTTTTGTTTTCAATTAAAAATGTTTGGGTATGATTTTACAAATTTCCTATTCTTCCCTAATTATGTTTTAATGGTGAGAGACCCCATTATCCATCATTAATTCCTCCCATTTACACCTTTTACAATGTTGAAATTCTATAAGGGATTTATCTCTCTTCATTTTCATTCAAGAAATTATTTTATATTATAAATCTAAATTACATTACATATGTTGGGACATGTACTTATAAGACCCCCTTACTGTCCATTTTAGGATAATATTATTAGATAACCCTTTCTATCTCATCAACTATTTTTATGAATTTTTATGTCACGTCATTATACTGCCGAAGTTTCCCCACAATTTTCCAAGCCAAAGTCATTTTGTATTGAATACCATTCCCATTTCTCTGTCAAGGGTATTCACCTTAAAAAAATTACGTATTGATTATAGAGTGTTGTGTTTTGATTCCACATTCCATTATCGTGAAATAAATTATTATGTTGAATGATTCCCTATTGTATGATCCATGTGGAAAACTTATGCATGAAATGAAAAGTGTGTTCCCTAATAGCGCTCAAATGCACTGTGTAAAGATTTGTATCATGATACTTCAAGTGAATTTAGGTTTTACTCATACTAATTCAAGAGTAATAAGGGTTTACTCATGGTAATTATTGTTAAATGATGGTTTACTCATGTTCCATGTGCAGTGAGCCTCGGCACATGCTAATATCATGTTAAATGTTGTTTCCATATCTCTGTGTTATGATAATCATGATATATGATGACTTTATGTTTATATTTCTCTTACACTCCATTAATATGCCTATTGACAAACATGTATTGTATCCTTCATGTTATTTCTTTTTTGATCCCTTACTGAGCTTTATAGCTCTCCCTTTTGTTATGTATGTCATCAGGTTATCTCATGCAATGCTAGATACAAAGGAATTTTTTTTTCATGTAAAAGAATTTTTCAAAAAAGATGTTGTTTTTTATGTCCTATGTTGTTATGTAACATTTCTAATTTCCCCAGAAACCAGACCTCTCGATCCTAATTGTTGTATTAAGTGTGAGTTTATGTAATAAATCATGTTTATGTGTGTAATAAAGAGTTAGGTTATTATAAAAATTAACAACAAAGGATATCATCAAAGATGGAAAATTAATGTGAAATATCACCTGGAACATTTCTTGAGAAAATATCATTTCAGAGAAAATAAAATTTTGAAACATTAATTTTTTTAAAACATATTAATTAAAATAAATTTGAATAATTATAAAGTAATATTCAAAGAAACTAATAGTCATCGAAAACGTAAATTTTTCTCATGTGGTACATGTAAAAAAATATTTCCATCATATTTTCGATAAAATCCAAATAATAATTATTTTTAAAATTAAATGATGATTAAATTAAATTTTTTTAATAAAATTCAATCATGTGTAAGAATTAATTTAATAAATAATTTTTAGAATATTAAAATCATATTTAAAACAATTATAGAAAACATAGTTCTAGAAGAAAATGGGGTTTTATTGAATATAAAAATAAAGATGATTTTTATTAACATAATATTTTAAACACTTGAGTATATAAAGAGAAAAAAATCAATGGATAAAATTACATATAAATAAATAAAAAATTTATAGAAAAATGTATAATTTTATTCGGGGATAGATAATAATATTTCATCATTGAATGAATAATCATAAACAGATTTAATAAATGATTATATAGTATCTTAAAACCCATACCGCTTTTGAAATATTGCATCATAATCCCCTTGAAAGATTACAATTAAATAAATCATGAAATATCATGAGAATAAATTGATAAATTATATTAATTTTAAATGGGGTTGTATATACACCACATAAATTAAGATAAGAGCATAACATAATGTATCCCCCAAAGAAGAAAAATTGAGATAAAAATACCTTGCTGCTTTGGTAACATTTGAACTTTAAACCCCATTAAAGGGAGATATTAAAATCTATATTAAAATCAACATAATATTCCGGATAATCATCACAAAAAAATTAATGAATATTACATACACCATATAAAAGAAACATGTGGTTAATATTACATGTGTCTCACAATAAATTAATGTGAGGCAAAAATACATTACATTAATTGTTGAATTATTTATTACATTTTTTAACATACTTTATAATAAATATATATTTATTATATATATATATATATCATAACTATACATATATATTCCATAAAAAAATATATTTTACTTATGACATATTATAACCCATTTATTAGCAATTCCTTGTAAAAGTAATGTTTCAAGAAATAAGTATAATGTTTTTCATGTTTATTTTGATTTATTGTTTTTGATTATATAACATTGATAATTCTTAAATAATCTAAAAAATGATTAAAATTATATAAATATATCATAAATTTTAAATATAAGTATTTAGAATAATTTATAAAATTTATAAACAGAAAATGAAATACACCTTTAATGGAGACGAGAGGTCATACATACACATAAAAACTCTATATATTTTTCTGATGGATTTATATCATAATTATAAAAGAATAATAATATAATAAATATAATAAATTAATATTAGTTTCATCATTATATCAATCCATTTATGTTGGTGATGGAAAATGAATAACATTTTTCCATGAGGCGGTACCCTACAGTACACACTATTGAGGATTTTATATCCCATTTGATGAATGTGGAGATGGATATAGGATATAAAATTAGAATAAAAAAATATAATTATATGTGAGATAATGGATTTATTATATAATTATATTTTAAGAATATTTTATGGGGTTATATGATGAAGTAAAAGAAAAATACATAGTTATAATCTTTACCTCTTCTTCATGTTATCTCATTAAGTTTAACCTAAATACTTCATAAATTTGATCTGTGATATAAAAAATTCCTATAGTATATGGAGAGGTATGTAAGGAATAGATTTTATTAGATATTTTTAAAACCATTTTTTTTAAAATATTTTGAATAATAGAAGGGATGGGTCGCCTTTTATATGTGAGGTGAGTGGAACACTAGTAATTTTTGGAATGAGAATGGTGTTCCTACATCTTTCACATGAAAAAGGATACAAAATTTGCCATTATCTAACCTTATAGGTGATATGGTTGAAATGTTTCAATAAAATGGTAGTTTTAAAAGTATATAGATCATCTCAACCCTTATATTTTTAGGTTAAACTCCAGTAAACCTATTTTCACCCTTACTATAGTAATTAATTTTTACATTTTTCAATATTCATTATAGTGAAAAATTCACTTAAACTTACTAGAAATTTTAATTTATTAGGAATTAAAATATGTAATAAAATTTTCTAAATTCCATTAAAATAAGTGGAAAATTTTAATTTTTATATTAAATTGAGAGATGGGACAAGAAATACATTTTTAAAATACAAAATCTTCAAAAGTTTAAATGGTTTTTATTTGAAAATTCAATATGAAATTAATTAAAATAAATTAATTTGGATTTATAGATATAGATATATATATATATATATATTAATTTATTTTAATTTTGAAACAATATTAAAATAATAAGGATGTTTTTAAATGGTTTTAAATAAATTAAACGTCTTAATAAAAATATTTTTCACTATTTGTCAAAAAAATTGTCTTTTACAAAAAAAATTTAAAAACTAATCAAAGATAATTATTATAGATATATTTAAAAAATATAGAATTTTTTTGAAATAAATATTCTAAAAGTTGAAATAAATAAATTGAAAATAAGTGTGCAAAATGTGAAAAAATGATTTTATAAAAATAAAATTTTAAAGTGTAAAATTAGATTTATTTTTATCTCTTCTCTAGTGAAAAATTAAGACAAATTTTAATTTTTTATTGAATATATAATATATATAAATATCATTAAAATAATTCAACATAAGTTATTTGATTAATTGTTGGAAGTAAAACATGTTTTTTTGAATAAAAATAGGTTTTCAGAAAAATATTTTCTTTGAATTAAAAAGGTTCTTATTTTAATTTATAATTAATTTGTCAACAAATAATTAATTATGTATATATGTGTAAAACATATATATTCATAATTTATTTGATAATATTCATTACCACCATTCAAAGTACTATCTTAAAACTGTGATATTTAAAAAAATAATATTTTAACAGTATATCAAATTTTATTTAAACTCTGTGTTTCATGAAATGAAAGCTAAACTCAAAGTAATTTGTAACTAAAGATAAAATCATTGTTGTATGTAATGGAAAATATCAAAATTATAAAATTTATTTAAAAAATCTTTCAAAAAATATTAGTTTGTTAAATTAATTTAGGAATTGGATTAAAATTGATACACAACTACTACATAAGGGTGGTTTTCTCAGGTATGACCCAATATATGAACTGGTGCATAGACCTAGCAGATAGATGAACTAGTATTCAACATCAAACCCCATTAATGGGTATGTAATATATATGGGTCAATTATAAACAAGTTACATTCTGGTTTGACTATCAACATTGATGTTTTGTGGTTATGGAAGTTGGTATGCGATGGGATGCTAGGTGTAATATATGTGGACACTAGTTGGTGGGAGTTATTTTAAGGGGACTTTCATTATTTAGATATCATGAGTGAAATTATTTATGATTTTTATTTGGGTAGTGTGATTACTGGTGTTATAGGCTATGAGATGTATATGTGAGATAAATGATATGTTGTGTTTATTGTATCCCAAGATGAAAGTAAAACAACATGATAGATTGCATAATACCTTTATTAGTTAGATGAAAAATGTTGTATTTAAATTATACATTCAAATATGAACTTCATTCATTATTATAAATTCATGATTTGATTGTATTTTTAATTATTTTGGGAATGGAATACCGAGTATCTGGATCTACTCACCCCTACTATTATATATAGGTTATTAGGACTCAGTTAGTGATGAAGCTGATTAGTGTTAGATTGTTTCAAAGAATTTCTCTTAAGTTGTGTCTAATGCTTTTTTACACTAAGGTCCCTTCAGTTTTGATTTTCTATACTGGGAGGGGGTTTATTTTTATTTTCCATGGGAACACTATTTCATTTCATTCATGCCTTCCATTTATGAATTTTTCTTCATTTTTATATTAGTAAGATATTTATAATTATTATAATTAATGAATATATTTTTGATTTTGTATTTATAATATACAATTTATTCCAAAATGAAAATTCCTCCTATTTGTGAGACCACCATCAGTGGAAATTAGTTTTTATATTATGGATTATTGGATGTGGGTGTAGGGGGTCACACTCAATCTTTCCACTATTTGAGGTGGGGTTCTAGGTTACTCCAATCCATGAATCATACACTATTGTATTGTTAGTGAAATTCATGGTGTATGTTTATTACTCTAGGATTTATGTAACAATATCCCTTTAAATTATTTGAGCTATACTTAGCTAGCTAATAGAAATTGTAACATAACTAGAGGAAAAAATATGAGATAATATATATTATGGATTGCATAAGGGGTTTTCCCATTTCCTATCTATTATTTATATATAATATTATTGATGTTATTTCCATTAGAATATATATGAAATTGGATAAATTATAATGATAAACCTAATAAATATGTATTTTTTTACCACTAATAGATATGATGAAATTTAAAATGGGCCTTCTTTTTAGTGGGAACATATTTTATAGAATTCTTTATTAAATTTAAGTATGATATAATACACTTGTGATAAAAGATTTTATTTTCTGTAAAATTTACATAATAGAAAAAAATAATATTTATATAAATATTAAAAAACAAAAATCTTAGTGAAAAAATTATTTTTACTGGTACCAAAACATAATTATAGTGCTTAAATAATGATAATGATTTTATGTGTTATGGAAGCACCTTCCTAAATAGTTGATAGGAATGGATAATCAATAAGTTAATCTATATTCTTAATTAAATTTTAAGAATGATTAAATTAATGTTTCTAGTTTGATTATTGTATTCATATAATCTATTTTGAACATTTATCATTAGATTCATGATGATAAATAACCTATGGAGGTTATATAAAGAAAAAGAAAGGTATGAGAGATACATTGTATCAAAGGACTTGTCAAGATAAAAATATTAAATTAAATTCTTTACTAAATCATTTACTAAATATTATTTGATATGATAATCCATTATATTAGCTATGGTTTCTTTTAAGGTAGGGTTAGAGTGTCAACATCATTATATAATCATTTTTATAATGTTTTTATAATCTCATTGTGAAATACAATAAAAAACTTTAATTCACTAAGACCTTAAAATAATGACGTTATATTTGATATAATATATGAAACAGAACACCAGGATTAGAAGTGAATGTGACATCATGAGGCTTTATGATATGTTAATTTTTAACTAAATTCAATCGCTTCGATTTCTTGGGTTGGACACAACACCAGGTTTAAACAAAACATGATACTTTATTAAAAATTATTATTTGAACAAGAAGAATATATCATAGTCATTAAATTGGATGATATTAATAGGACTAAATTATCAATTAAACTTATAATTATATAGGTATAAAATAAATTAAATGATTATCAATTAATTATAAATAAAATGAAAACCATTTGAATGAGTAATAAATATTAGCTAAAATATAATTTTTATGATATGTGGATTACTGTAACATTTCACCCATGATACAAAATAATTTTTTAAAAAATAAAGAAATTATATTTGAAAAAATAAAATTCATTTTTAATTGTACATTTTCAAATTATCTTTGGGTTAATTTTTTATATGGACTTAATTGAAATATATTTTGATTAAAATTGAATAATATATTTTTTATCTAAAACTACATTTGGATTTAAATTAATTACCAAGGTTATATATATTTTAAATTGATTTCAATGTAAAATTAGTTAAATTATATTAAAATTGAACTAATTTATATCATTTTAATCAATTAAATGTTCAATTCGTAAATAAAAACATTTTTTTCTTTTGAATGTTTTTTTCTAGAAAGCCACATTTTTTACACATCTTGGGGTTTAATTTATAATATTGTTTTCCACTTTTTTGAGCTGAATTTGGAAAAATATATTCCATATTTTGATTCAGAATAATTGATATTTTCTTATATATTCAACATAATTTTTTACCATAATGAGTAATAAAAATAAGAAAATTTATTCTTCATGGTTGAGGTAATAATATAATTATCATGGGGTTAGATTAAAAAATATATGCATTAAAAAATATTACACAAGTATAATTCATATTTTATGGTCATATCTCAAACTTATATATTCACGGTATTTATAATTTCTATTTTTTATCATTGTTTTATGACATAAACGTTTGGGTAATTCTTTCTTTTAAAAAAATTCAAGTGTGTCCTCTCCCCCACTTATAAAAGGCATCTCTTTTAAAAATATAAAACACCAATTGGAACAGTGAATACCTAAAAAAATAACTTCATTACTTACTTACCCTAATCCTAAAATTAATGGTTTGTATATAAAACTATCCTAGAATGTCATTGGTTCAATCCAAAATATTTTTTCTAAAGAAGATTTAACATTCTTAACTATGTGCATTATTTTATTTCTTCTTCCACCTCGTTAAAATTTTGTTAAATATGTATGATAAAATAGAATAATTATATCCGATATATATATATATATATATATATTATTTTTAAGTAATTATCTAAAACTATATCATCCTCCCTCAAAAGGGAACCAAAACTATTGTTCATGTGTAAGATGAAGCACCGCCTCACGAACGGACGCAATTCATTTTTCATCACTACTTCTCACGACTAGATATATTATTTTATATAATTTAAATATAGTTTATTTATGATATAATTATAATTATATAATTATTATATCATATATATATTCTTTCCTTATAGTTAATAGGGAATGCAATAACGTCATTCCTGTGTACGACGGACTACCACCTCACGAAGTGACGTGATTCGATTTTCACTAATGCTTTACATGAATGGAAATAATGATTAATATTATTTTTATATATTAAAATATTAAAGTATTAGTTACTCTAGAAAATAAATATATCATATAATTTCGTACCTTATCACCCATTAAAGAAATTATAATGTCATTCATGTTTAACTTGAACTACCACCCCGCAAAGCGATGTGATTTATTTTGGAAAAATTCTTTACATAGAAGGTATCAAAGGATAAATTTAGTGAATATATGTTATATATATGTATTTATATTGTATTCTAAAAATTAATATACAATCCACTTACTTACCCTTTCACATGTTATGTAAATGATAATGTCACTCAGGCATACATATAGCCTACTATCATTATGAATCATTATGATTCATTCTCCATGTTGAAATTTAAAAAATGATTATAATGATGTATCTAATTAGAAATAAATATATTTATAATATTAATATAATTATTTATTATATTGAACTATAACCTATGTTCATGACCTTGAGAATTTATGGTGAATTGTTATGGAGAAAAAGTAGATATTAATGGCCGAAACAATAGAATAAATGAATGGTTATTATTGAATAGGTAAAAAATGTTATAAAATAATTATATATGATATTATAAATAATATTATTATTTTTTACAATTCAATAAAATGTTAAAGAAACCTATATAGGAGTTTAAAGGGTTATCAACTAAAAGGAAGTGTGTTGTAAGGTATTTATTTACTCAATTTCAATTTACTAGGTTGTGTGACTACTTTGGTGATTATATTGTGAAAATATAATGTTTCGAATGAATTTTCATTTATTTATTTTTTATTTATGATTTTAATACTGTGGATATATATTTTTTACACATAATAACCCCATAAATTAACTATCACCTCAATGATACAATCTTTTTAAGGGTTTCATCTGAAACTTTCTTCATTGAGACACATGTTCTTTTATTCACATAATTTATTTTAAAATGTGGATATACATTCCTTTTAAATTATATATCATTAAAAATTCCTAAATAATGATATTTTATGTAAAAATTCACCAAATTCGATCCTGAGATTTTTTAATTCAGTTTTTTCCAAATGGATGAGGGTTTATGCTTCAATTTAATTTTTATTGGGATTCTTTATGTATGAAATAAAATTGAATAAATTATTTTATAAACTTCCATAAAAATATTTTCAATTTTTTTCTTATGGTTACTCAAGATTTTTTCAAGTAATTGTATCATTTTACTCTCATTGACATTTAATATGATTGATATAATGTCTTTAATAAAATCCATCATAATTTATCTCATGGGTCAATGATTATTATTTTCCCAAATCCATGTTTTTTAAAAATATTTAAAAACATTTTAATGTTATTTTATAATTTATTTTTTAACCTTAATTGTATTTTTGAAATATGTTATAAATGTAATCATCTTTTCATTTTCATAATATGTTAATTTTTTTGTTTTTATACAAAAAAGTAAAATGAATATTTGGTTATTAATATATTTTGCATG
Organism: Viscum album; assembly: GCA_963277665.1. Taxonomy (NCBI): domain Eukaryota; kingdom Viridiplantae; phylum Streptophyta; class Magnoliopsida; order Santalales; family Viscaceae; genus Viscum; species Viscum album. Next base: position 1,623,612,550 of record OY728146.1, on the reverse strand, counting down.
AACTCATATTTTCCTCTATAATGACCACTCAATGTTTGAAATATATTTTTTAGTTTTATTGGATATCTAAAAAAATTATTTTCATGAATGTTTGAGATTTTCAATAATATGTTTCAAAATGGAAAGTGTATTTTCATCCATAAATAGTAAAATTGATCTCACAAAATCATTTTACATTTATGATGATATCTGTTATTTTAATCAATGTGAAAAGGGTATTTTCCTCAAGAATGTTTTCAATATTTTTAAATGAATTTTCATGAATTAAAAAAAATTCATGTCACGTATTTACTCTAAATTATGTATATATGTCTCTCACAAATAAAAAAATTTTATTCTTATTTCCTTTCATTTTTTATTAAATTTATTATGATCATTTTTTTAAAATCCTTCGTAATGAAATTTCATTTGATTATGATATGAATCGATATTATGAAATCAATTTTCAGTTAATAGAAGAATCATTATGTTATTGTTTATGAGTGAGTTCAATTATGTGGCACAAAAATATCATTAACATGTTGTGTTGGGTGACCAATATATTTCTTCATTTCATTAGGTAACATTATAGTATTAGGATACATCATGTATGGGATTAAGGAATAAAAAAAAATATAATGGGAATATTTACACAGTGCTATATTGTCAAGTATGATTTGACCCTTGTTTATGTCATATTTTTTTATTTAAACATTTCTTGTGATTCCATGATCTTATAAAACCAATTTATTTATGTTAGTATTCCATTTTAATACTCTTTTGTCTTATATTCTGTGATAAAATGTTATACCTTTGATTCAAATATTATGATTCCTTTATAGGTTAATTCCCTTGATATTATTTTTAGATCACCCCTTTCATTTATCTATTCTATAAGATACCCTTATTAGTTTTGAGAGATTGAAAGTATTTAGGAGAACATTGAGTAAAATAAAAAAATAATTACATGTTTTAGTTCCTTTTGATATATTATGATTCCAATCATCTAAAATAACTAGGCTTTGTTAACCATATTTTTTATTAATTGATCTTTTTGTTTAAGAATCTTGTAATAATATGTGTAAATTTTTTATTTTTATGTAGTTTATATAAAAGAATGTTTTAGTTAACCTTTACAACAAGTATTCAAAAAAATTAGTGAGATACTTTGGGATAACTCTAAGAATAATATTATGCATAGAAAAATATCATGGAATATTAGTGAGGTATAAGTATATTGAGATCTAAGAAATTATATCCCTCTTAAGATAATATAAGTAAAAATAGTTCTATAATAGATATACATAGTGGTTATAACTCTAAAAAAAGGAATATTGGGCATGGATAAATTGTTACCTAGTAGACGAAAACTAGTGTTATTGTGTATAAGGTTTGCAAATCCTAGGGGATATGATTTTTAAATTCATAATATCTTCATAAACCATAAGGAATGTTTTGAATAGAAAAATACCTTGAATGACCTAGGATAAACCAAAGGTGTCATAGTATGAAAATATTGTGTAATGATTTAGATATCCTTGAAAATATTTTTCTAGACTATGTTAATTCCCACTAGGATTGTTATTTCTCATACAATTATTTTTTTTTTGATTCAATAGTTATAACTAGAGGAATCATGTCCACCCAAAATATGATGGACACATTTTTTATTATTAAAAAACTAATTGGATGATGACTAGAGAGAATGATATTTTTATTATACCTAATCAGTTATCAAATTATATGAATAATAATGTTAACTTTAGTGAGATTTAAAGAAATTCAAATAAGAAGATGACTGAATTTTAATAAATTTCATCTGGTAAATAACATGGAGGAATGAATATTCATGTTCCTACCTGTCAAGAAGGTGGGAAGAATCACTTATAAGAATATATTAAATTGAGTTGAAGATTTTTTATATGTGGAAATAGTGGTAATAGTGAGAATAATTTCCACTTAATTCAATTTATTATATTTTGGCAACAAGATACATATTTTTTAAAACCCTACGCTTTTATGAATTATTATTTTTCAAATTTATTAAAATTATTTTATGGATTACATTTTACGATAAAACAAGTTATGGTTGATTTAAATGAAAAATGATGTAAATATTTCACTATATGAAATAAAAATCTTATATTGTATTACATGTGAAACAATGTTTGTCTTGTGTTACACACAATTACATGATCATTTGATAGCTTGGGTTACAGATAAGATTGAGTTTTACCAAACTATAATATACTATTAATAATATTATTAAAATAATATTAGAGTAATCACCTAGCCAATAGAATTTAATTTGTTAATAAAAGTAACTATATTATAAAAATATTTTTTAAAAAATTATGTAAAATTATTTATTCTGCTGCAAATTAATGAGATATGAGAGTAATAACTATTTAAATATAATGAAATTCTTTTTCAGAATTTTTTTATTCTATGCACAAACACATTTTATATCAATAAATTAATGGAAAACACTACTTATAAATAATTGTATTATAATTTATGTATTATATATTAAATAAATAATTTATCATTTGTATAATGTGTTTTCCAGATAAGAGATAAGAAAAAATACACTTTTACGCATTAAAAGATGTATTTTTTCTAAATGGTAGTTTTACATCCTTTCATGGATCCACTTATTTTGAAACTAAATTTTAAAACTTATATAAATTCAGTTTAATAAAAAATACTTTATTTATGAAATATAAATATTAAAATTATATTATGTTGATTTTTTGGTATTTTTCTATGATGTTTCATTTTTGGATGTAAAATGAAAAATACCAAATGTTAATTGAAAACTCCCATTTTGGTTAATTTATTTACAAGGTTAAATATTATTTAAATATTTTATAATGTAATATTTGTTCAATTTTACATTTATTCTTCCAATTATTATAATTGGAATCACTTTCAAATTGAAATTTTATATAAAAACATTTAATACTTAAACATTTTCAAATGAAAACCCATTGAATCCTCTTATCTACGTGATTAATATTAAATTAATTTATGCCAATAATGTAATTGAAATTTGGAAAAATGGATTAAATATTTTGAATCATCATAATTTATATTTTCTAATTATTCTAAAAATAATTTTTGATAATAATGATTATTGAAAATAGTTGAAATTAATCAGTTTGATGAAGAGAAAAATGAGTTTACTCTATGACTAAACATTTAACATAAGGATCCAAATGATCTAGAATAATTTAAAAAACACATTTTATGGAATCATTTATTACCATATACCCTCTTTTATATAAAATATTTCATTAATTGTAGGCAAATGAGGTAAGGAATACCTCCCAATAGTTTTTACCTTTCTTGTATTTACAAGAATGCCAATACTCCTCCACTATAAAAGGGAACTCACTCTCCCCTTAATAATTTAAACCTATAAAGACATTTGGATCGTCGAAACACATCCAAATTTACCTATAAACTTCAATAATATAATAGTTTCATACTCCCTTTGGGGAGAAATCAATTTTGAGAAAGTCTATTGGTGATAACTAATAGACGATAACTGAATAATAAGTAATGTTCATCAACAAACATTTTTATTGAATTTCATTTTAGTACCCCTTAAATTATTTTTATATCATACTTATATAATAAAAATAGTATAATAAATATTATTAGATTTTGTTATGTTAATTTTTCAACAAAAAACTTCACACACTTCCATCAAATGGGAGACATAGACATCTTTCGTGTGTACGGTGGACTACCATCTCGCGAACCGATGTTATTCGTTATTTGATTAAAACATTCCATTATTAATAATAAGGGAGTATTTATAGTATATATATTATATATATTATATTTAATATTTTATTATCATTAGATAATTTTTAGTCACACATACCTTCATGTGTTCCGTTTTGTTGTAATACGATAACGTTTTTTGTGTGTATGATAGACAACCGCCTCGCAAAGCAATGTGATTAGATCACAAATTACATGGAAATTTTTAAGGGTGATTTAGAAAAAAAGATGTGATATATTTAAAATATAAATGATTATTTAATTATAATATATCATATATTATTCATTATATTAATCATATTAGAAAATGAAAACAGCGTTAGTACCTACGTCCTACCGTCTCCATGAACGGTAAATCTCATTTCCTATTTTTATAGTATATATATATTATTATAAATACATATATACTTAATAAATATGATATTAATATCTTTTTTAAAATGTTTTAGATGATTAAATAATAACGAAATTAGTAGGACCAAAAATTATCAAATCAATTCTTATACAAAAAAACAATGTTGTAGTTACCCAAAACATAAAATTAACATGAAATTGTTAAAAAATGAGTAATATAAAAACATAAGTAAATAATATGTGGTATTATATATATGAATATATTTATTTTATATATTTATAATAAAAATATATTTATTAGGAAATAGTTTTGAATGAGTATGATGAAATTCAAGACTTAAGGTTGGTGGATTTCTAGTAAAAGTTTTATTTCAACTAGACATATTCCATATTAAACACTCAATTATTTTTTTGGTGTAAAAAATTCAACATGAAAATTTATATAATTTATTTAATTTGTTTAATTATATTAAAATTTTTAATTGATATTATTCCATCGTATATCTCATTATTCAAAAGTTACTAATGTATTAAGGGATTTCCAACTCACTTTTATTTTCCATGAGACAAAAGAAATGTTCACCACTAATTTATTCTATATTTTATATACATCCCATGAATTTATTTTATAATTATTCATGTAAACATTAATGGAATTTATATATCTATTTGAGTAACTCTCTTTCATGGGGTTTACAGTTAAAATATATCCAAAGTGGTACGGGAATTTGGTCTCAATTTTCTTTCTTTGAGACACATGTTATGTTATGAACCTATCATATTTTATGAGGATAATATACTTCTCCCTTGACACTTTATATCATGAATATACCAATTTTAATGATATTTTTAGCTTCATGTGATGTTATTATTTTAGGGGGATTATGATTCAATGGTACCAATGTTGTAAGAGTTAATTTCTACAATCTCATTATTTATTAGGATTATTTATTATCACTACTAGAAATATGAAATTTCTCAATTCTTCTATACCAACGATTCGTAAAAACTGTTGGTATAGGTTCCCTTTCCCAACGGTTTGGAGAAACCGTTGGGAAATCCCACTTTGAGGCCACCTTTCCCAACGGTTTGGCCAAACCATTGGGAAAGGGTATGGCTTTCCCAACGGTTTAGAGAAACCGTTGGGAAATCCCACATTTTGGCCACCTTTCCCAATAGTTTTGGAAAACCGTTGGGAAAGGTCCCCCATAAATCAACCTTACACCAGACTCAAAATCCAGAATCAAAATTAATACCAACGCTTTTCAAAACCGTTGGTATAGGCCTATACCAACGGTTTTGACAACCGTTGGTATATATCCGTTGATTTTTTTATCATTTCTTATTACCCAAAACATTATATAGATAAAAATTTAAAATCATTATGAGAATACATATATATATATTTATGTAATTATATTCATAAAACTCATGTTAGTTTAGTGGTTAAGTCATTGAATAATAAACTAGGGGTCCTGGGATCAAATCCCAGCGAATGTTTTTTTTTGAAATACATATACCAACGGTTCCATAACCGTTGGTATAGATTTTCATATTAATTATACAAACGGTTTCCAAAACCATTGGGATAGGTCTATACCAACAGTTTTGGGAAAACCGTTGGTATAGACTTATCCCAACAGCTTACTTGGAAACGGTTCTCCAAACTGTTGGTATAGGTTATTTTTCCAGTAGTGTATTATTCTTACATTGATGAAATATTATGATCCATATCTAAATAATACTCATTAAATGTATTATACTATAGTTATCAATGAAATATTAAATTAATGGTACCATTCTTCCAATATATTCTACTAAATAAAATTAATAACATGTTATTATGAAATTCCATCTTTAATTATCTCTTCGTTTGGAATACTAATTTCGTTCATTAATATTTTTTCAAAAAAATTATTCAAAAAATTTCTAATATAATAAAAACTTTTAATTTTAATTTTAACTTTATGATGCCTTTTTAATTTTTTTAAAAGTAATCTTCCTCTCATTTTACATTGAACGAACTTTTCAAATCTTTTTACGATGAAAAATGAATGTTCTGTACATATAGATTTACCGCCATTGTGATCCTCATTTTTTTGAAGCCTCCTTCAGAAGTTTAAAATATAATTTGTAAAGAATTTTTTTTTATAATATTATACAAATTCATTTCTATTAATGTGGGTTTCAATTATTTTTTTTTATTTTTTTATGTTTTAACAAAAATTCAAAGAATAAAGGTATTTTCCTAAAGAAATGTTTTAAATTATATTTAAATTTTTTTCCATCTATGAAAAAATCTATTATTTATACTCATTCGTTACAAGTAATATAATACAAGGACACCAGTCTCATTATATCATTGAATGTTTTACATTTAAGATGAAAAGTTGTTGTGAATCCCATTTTCATTTCATAGGGTATACCATGATAAAATTCTTATGAAACCCACTTCTTTGAAAGGGTTATTCTATAATAAAATTATTGTGAAACCTATCTGTATTACACATGTTATGATATGAAGAAATTTTTAGGATATCCAATTCATTTCATGGGATATGATATGATGAACGTTTCTGATCTTGTGGAACACATATGTCTGATTTCATTATATAATGGGTGTAACCTATATCTCTATCTAGTGAATTGGGTAATGAAAAATGTTTTTTGAGATATGGTACACAGTTTGTTATACCAAAACTGAAAGAGGAGGGTATATGGGAGGACATCCCAATCCCTAAAAAATAGGGTACACATGAGGACATACCATGCCCACAACAAGAGGGTATACAAGAGGTCATCCCAAACCTAAAATAAGAGGGTATAGTGGAGGTCATCCCAAGACCGAAGAAGGTACATTTTTGTTATCCGAAGAATAACATGTTATGAAGTTCTCGGTAGGTATATTTGACATAATATTTTCAATTATTATGTTTATACCACAATTCCATGTCATAATCCAATTTTATGCAATCATGGGTTATTCTCTTGATTCTATTTTGATTCGTGTCATATGATCTTTTAATACTTATGGAATGAATCATGTGTATAATTTTTCATATACTAGGTATGGTCTTTAAATGTAATTTTAATGTTCTTATACCCTTATATTATTTTTATGCTTATATATCTCTTATATTTACTATTTCTGAGACTATGAGATCACATTTTCTTAGGATTCTTTTCTCTATGTTATGAATAATGGTTTTATGTAGGAGTAATAAATTGGAATACCTTTTTGGGGAATCTTGAGTATCCTTCACCAAACTAGAACATTATGTTCCATTTTTTCAAAGTCACTAAACTATTATGGTCCTTAGACCTGTTTCTATGCAATGTAATGAATATTTATCTAAAGTTATGTAATATATATGAATGTTAAGCCTAAGTCACTATATTTTTTGAGTTAATTAAATAATATAATGGTTATCCCCTAGACAAAGTAAGGACTATTTTATACCAAATCATTGAAGTAAAAGGGTCAAAGAATTTATGTATTGGGATTCAATAATTAAATTTTATAAGTACTTTTTTTCAATTTAATTTTGGTTATAATATCCATGAAATAATTAATGATTGTGTTAATTTTTGAAAAATGTATTTCTTCATGTTATATTGAAATAAATGTTATGGATACCCTCTTGGGTTTATGAATTTAAGGTTTACAATAAGACCAAAGTATTAGAAACCCCTTTTCTATTTAATGTAATTCTATTTCAAGGTGACTAATTATATTTTAGGACACATTTTATGAGGTTGAAGTATATATTACTTTTTGGTTTAATTTAATGGTTATTTGGGAAGAATGATATTATGTTTTTGGAGCTATAAAATGATAGTTTTTAACATTATAATCAAATAAAATGGATTATGTTGAACTATAAGAGTTATTATTGAGTTACTAGATATTAGTTTATTATATTGTATAACATTTTCAAACCATTTTTATTTTATTAAAGACAAAGGGAATATATTTTTATTGTTTTGGGGCTTATGAGATCTGTAAAAAGTTAACTTTTGTTCTTTAGGAAGAAAAAAAATCCTTAATACAAATAATTTTGGAAAAAATATGATATTGTGGTGTATGTGTTTTAAATGATGAAATTATACTTTCCAAGTAATTATATTTTCTTATGTTCATAATCAAGGTGGTAATGGAATTCCTCTAAGATATGAAAAGAACCTCAAAACAAAACTATTATCCTACTACCTTCATATATATGTATTCAATGGTAGTCTAACTCATCATAGATATATGGGTTTTATGTGATTAAAATTTTAATTTTCATTCACTTCCTTACGATCAATGATTTCTATTACTCTCCATCATTATTTACACTTTCCTTCTAAGTCCATATCTTCACATACCACCAATTACCTCCTACATGGAAACCTGATATGTGTTATTATAGATAAACTTTGTACTTATATTTATCTATTATCAATAGTATTCTTTATTAACCATTTTTTAATGTGGTTTTACAATAAAAATATTTAAATATTTCAATCCTTTGAATATCAAGATAAATATAAAATTTCAAGGGTGAATTTTTTAAGGGGGTAGAATGTAACACTATTAGATTTTAAAAGAATAAAATTATGTTTGACAGAGTATATGAAATTAAATATCAACATTATAATAGAATGTAACACCATGAGACTTTATGGTTTGTTTATTTTTTTTTTAAATCAATCTTTTCGATAGCTTGCGATGCATACAATACATGGTTTAAATGAAACACCACAATCTATTAAAATATTTTTATTTAAACATGAAAATTATAAAATTACCACTAAATTTATGGAAATGAATAATAAAAAATTAATTTAGAAATATACATTATATTCATGAATAAAATTAATTAATTTGTTATCTATTTATTAGAAATAAAGTAATAAAAAATTGAAAGAGAAAGAATTTTTTTCTAAAAAAACATTATGTTTATGAAAGAAAAATTTGTTTTCCTTTTCAAATATATTTTAAAATTAATTTTTTACCAAATTTAGAAAATTAATTGCAAAAAAACAAAATTTTTCAAAATCTCGATGTAAAAATTTTGTTGGGGTGAATTTTTCCATAATTTTTGGAAAATGTTTATTTTATTATGAATGGTGAAAAATAAAATGTTTTATTGAAAACTACCCTAATGTTTCATTTATTTAAAAATTGAATTCTATTTTGAATTAATTTTAAAGAAAAAGTGTTCATTTATATTATAATTTAAATAATTTAGGTCATTAGAGACAATTTCATATTGAATTGTGATATTAAAACTTTTAAAACAATTGAAAGTATTTCTTTAAATGAATCGTTTTTTGACACATATATGGGTTTAATTTTAAATTAATTTATACCAATTAAATGATTTAAATTTGGAATAGTGTATTTTATATTTTTTATTAAAATGGTTTTTATTATTTTTTAATTTAACTTATTTTTTTTCATTATGAATAATGATATCAACAAAAATTATTTACCATTTTTATGCTAAAAAACATTCAAGGGTGTTAAACTAAAACTATAAGTGTTAACTATGATGAAAAACCTATTTAATTACTATTTTATGGTAATATTTAGGCTTTCTAAGTTGTAATAGCTAGTAATGACCCTTTTTGGAGCTTTTGTGATTAAAAAAACATTGGTGTAATTATTTATTTTTGAAAATTCCATTTGTATCCTCTCCACAACTTATTAAAGGCCACCCCTTCTACTCTACATTACGTAATTCAAAACAACATTAGTTTTAACAATAATTGAAAAAATAACCTTTATAATTCCCTCACCTATTACTATAATCACTGGTTTGGTTCAAAATCCAACCAAGAATTTTGTTTTATGAAAACCAAAATTAGTTTTCCAATGAAGAGGTAATGTATAATGACACGGGCTTAACATACATTGATATTGCATCATTTTATATAAATATTCATTACATTGAAAAATTATATGCCTACGTTATATAATAGTGTAATGTATTTGGAAACAAGGATCAAATATTCTATCTTGATTTAATATCATTAATATATCCAATATTATCATCCCATTTAGTACTACAATTTAAAATATTACTTCATAACCTTGGGAAATGAACCATTTCAAATATTTAGATTGGATGATTGGTATTGGTAAATTAAAGATATACATAATAATAATATGATCATAAGAGTAATAGAACATGATAATATTATTTTAATAACATATCCACTACATTAGAAATCATATACTTGACTTGTGGAGTAATGAATGGAAGCTTATAAGACATGAATTATAAGGGTGTTAAATCATCATAAATCAATCATAAAAAATAATTTCATTTCATCTATGTCTGGAAAAATAATAAATATTTAAAAATATATCATGTTTCAAGGTTAACAACCAAGACTATCAATAAAGTGGATTATTACACACCTGTTTACTGTAGTTTAACTAGAAACACCTATTTACTATTGGGTTTCAGGACTCACTTATTTTTTATTATGTATTAGGACACACTCGTTTCACACTAAGGATCACGATGAACATTTTTCCCATTATGGGTCAAGCTCATCATCTTGTTTCCATTAATTTTCTCATGAGATATAAATAATTACCCAATTAATTAGAGGAAGATATAGGTCCCACCCATCATATAATAAAGTCACACATACATGTTCCAAATACAATAATTCATTTTTCATATCATGAACAATAAAAAAGATATCGGTTTTACAAACATCATAACATAATCCATGAAAAGATAAGGACTTCATAAACATTATATCACAACCCATGAAATGAAATGGGTATCATAAATAATTCATTATATTATGACCAAAGGAAAATAGAATGGTTTCTTAATAATTTAATCATAGTATAACCCATCAAAAGAGTGAGGTTTCATAAGAATTTTATTATGGTATAACTTGTGGAAGAGAAACGGGTTCAAAAATGATTTTTCATATTAAAAATAGTCAATTTAAATAAATAATTATTATTTTCTCATTGGATTATATTCCTAGAAAATCAGAAACTATATAAAATATTCAATCTTATTTGGAGGAGGATTTTGAAAGATCACAGGAATCATTTATTATAGAAAAAAATATTTCTTTAAATATCATTTTCATTAATACAAAAAAAATTCAAAAACCATTTACATGAAAAACAATTTGAAAACATATGATTCATGCTTTAAAAATGTTTTAATATTTTTATGGAGGAAGATATATTTTCCACATTGATAAACACTTTTTAACACATAAAACATTTTTAAAAAATATTATTTTCAAAACAACATTGAAAACTTATATATGATGATTTTACACTATTTTATACACTTTTTAAAACATAAATTTTTATTAAGATCATATTCCTTGAAATTATTATTCAAATATCATTTAAAAAAACTGAAATCATTTCTCTAAAATAATGGTCTTTTAATAAAAAAAAATTTACTGAAGGAGAAATAAGGCCATATTTTTATAAAAATAGTTTATTAATTTTCAAAATTATCAAAAAGTGATAAAATTGTACCATTAAATGAAGATATCAGGAATAAACATAGGGTATGTTAATTGATAATAATTATTGTGATATGGGTCAGATTATTTCTTTAATCAAATCATAAACCTAAACAATCTTGATAAACAATGATATTGTATGAATAATCATTGGAAACGTTAAATCAATAAGCTCATGAACGAATAGAATTACATGAAGATTAAAATATCATGAAAATAAGTATATTAATTATATAAAATGTGAAATGGGAATTATATACCCTTCATAAAAGAATATATGTTCACAACACAACATGTGTCTCAAAGAAGGAAAGTTGGGACAATATTACCTTACCAATTTAGTAACTTTTGAACTATAAATCCCATGAGTGAGAGACCATCAAATGGATATGTAATTAACCATAACATAAGTTTGAGAATTATATAACACATTCATGGGAAGTATATTCACCAAAAAAATTAATGAGTGGTGAATATGGAATACGTATTGCAGAAATAATAGTGAGACTTGAAATCCCTTTACAACTTGAGAAACTTTTGAATCGTGATTTATTTGAAATAATAACATCAGTTGAAACTTTGAAAATAAAAATATAATTTAAATTAATGATATAACACATCACATGGAACTATATACATGAAATAAAAGAAATTGTGAATATATCATATATCACACCTAAATAAAAGTAATATGGGAAATCCCTTACTATAAACCTTTACTATATTCATATATGTTCAAACTTCATCTTCTTCAGGTAAATCCTTTTGGTTAACACCAAAGGGATTCCTAGGATTCATTTATGCCCAATGTGTGACATCTAGGATTAATTGAAGCATGTTTTTAGGTGATTATTTCATGGTTTGGATGATAGAAACTATTTTAGAAGTGTTAAGAAGTAAGGGGATGTGAGTGACATTTTATGGTGGAGGATGAGTGACAGACTTGAAAATACAAAGAGGTAAACAATATTTAGATGTATACCTTACATAATGTGAAAAAAATAATATTCCAGTTTTGGGAAAATATGGTACACAATAAAAATAAGGCTAGAAATTATATTTGGACATATTTCTTGGTCATTTTGGCCCCTTCAGTTAATTTTTAGTCCCTCAGTAAGGCCATTTTCCCTTAAACATTGTAATTAATTTAAACTCCTCTCATTAATTATTATTGTAATAAAATGAGTTGAAATTTTTATAAATTATATATTATCATGGTTAAAGTTATTTAATACAGTTTTATAAATTCTAATCAAATATGTGGAATTAATTAATCAAAAACAACCACACAAATTTGTCGAAACAATATGTTTTTAAAGTGAAAATCTTCACAAGAATGAATTTTTTATATATAATTTCATGGTAAAATTTTATAAAATAACCAAAATTGTTTTAATATATGTATAATTGATCTAATTAAACAAAAACTCATATTTATAATATATTTTTCCTATATAAATAAATTAGATGAAAATTTGTATTCAATTAAAATTAATAGTTTTCACTATTAATCAAAAAATGAATCTTCTCGGAAAAATACCCAAAATTAACCCAAAGTAAATTTTGATAATATATTTTCAAAAATGAAGTTTATTTTTAAAATAAAAATTACAAGTGTAAAAAATTAGTTTTAAAATATGTATTTCATTAAAATGAGGAAAACCGCCTTTTAGAGTAATACAACTTTTTATGGCTAAAACTGGATTTGTTTTTTTTTCATATAAAACATATTAGATGAATGTAAAAAAATCTTAAATTTATACAATAAAAAATTATATAATATATCTCTCTGTTAATAGTTTATTTAATTTATTAAGTTATAATTATTTTGTGGGAATAAAAATATTTTCTCATGAAAACACATCCTTTATATTCAATTGGTTTTTATTTTCATTTATAATTAATTGATAACCAATGAATTCATTTAAAAAAACATATAAATCATATTTTCATAATATAGAAAATATTTTTCATATCAACCATTCTAATTGGTATATGATAATTATGAAAATATTTTAATAACAATAATGTAGTTCAAAAAAACTCGGTCTTACATTTAATGCAGGTAATTTAAGGATCTCGACCTTAGTTGTTACAAAAGCTAAACACAGTTACCCTCAAAATTCATCTCGGTTATCAAGGGTTTAATAACTGAATGTTTCTGTTATATAAGTCCACAATGTAAAAATGGATACTAATACTTCCATTAAATAAGGAATGATGGAAACAAAACAGTTCCCTAAAGTAACTCATATCATGGTTTCCTTATAGGAGAACATAGGAGGAAAGTGAAAACATTGACATATAAGAAAACAATAACACACAAATATTGATGGAGAGTGATACAAAACGTTTATCAATTGAAGTGGGTTAGCTATTGAATGTTAACAATCACAAAACCATAAATCTGTGATGATCTACAAGACCATTTGATTCATAGAAAATGAAGGTACTAGAATATCATTTTTGGTTACAAGATAATTTTTGAATAACTGAATAAATTTTCACAAGAATATATACATACCTGATCTCCTTCCATTTCATAATCATAATTTCACCTTGTAGATGTTCATTGATCAATTTTTACTACATCTCTTTCTCCTTGAAATAAAGGTGAATTTTTCATCCCTGAAGAACTAATAGATATTGAGATCTATGAATAGAATTGTAAGTTATTCCATATTTATTTAGTTGAGATTATATAAAAATGGTTATTAAAGGTTATGCAATATACATAAATCACCATGTGGAGAGATAATACATTAATCTCTAAAACCTCATGTGCAGATTATCATAATCCATTACATAAATTGTTAACCTTATAACCCAACCAAAATAGGAAAACACAAAAACATTATAAATAATATTACTAAATAATTTTAAAATTGAACCCCTATATATCATAATGTATCTCTTCGATTTCACATATCAAACACGCAAACACTTTCATCATGTAGTCTCTTAAAATATAGAAATAACCTGAATTACCATAGAATCATAATGAGATAAATCATTCTTCCTTATTATTTGAATAAAACCATAATTTATGTAATATATTCCATAGATCAATCAATTTTTTAAACCCCCTCATTGATATCATAAACTAGTTTTTCAAACAAATCCATAATATATTTCCTAGTTACTCCGTACTAACTAATTTACTTAATTCATTTCCAACATCTCTTTATTTAAAATAAACAACATTTTCACAACTTCAAGAACATATTAAGGTTTAATATCTCTTAATGAGGTGTTTACATAAATATATCCTTTTTTTAAAATAATTTTTTATGCAATCAGTGTCACTCTACATTCTTTTTCAGATCCATAGTGAAGAAATTATACTGAAAAATAATTATATATTTTACAATTCATAGTTATTGAATTAAAATAAACGCATCTATTATTCGACCTCATCTTTAAGATATTGACTAATAATCATCATCTAATTCTATAGTAACTTTCAACTATGGAATGAAATATGGATAATTTCATAACAAATATAAACAAAAATTTAATCATTATTCTGAAATTTAACATAGACAATACTATTTGAACAACCCATACCTTTAATTTTTCATTTTTTGTCTCCTTTTCATTAGGTGAAAAACCATTTCTCATGAAACCATGATTATTATCATCAAGATATTTCCCCTTAGGACATAGATATATATATTTCCCATAATTTCAACACTTAATATACTAAACTATTGATAATACATTAGGGAGTCCAATATTCCCTTTAACTGAACTCTTTGTTTTATCTCATCAATTAATCACTCTTATTCACAATGCATAAGACATATTCTAATTTATTTACAAAAATTCTAGGACATTTTATAATACATTGACTCAACCTTAGACTTATCCTTAGATACATACCTAGAAATATCCTTAGAAATTTTCATAATTATCTCACTGATGCTTTCTCATACTAGATTCCAATGTTTTACTAAACTATCTCGTAGATAATTACGTTAAAAACCCAAGATTAACATATATGGGTTTTACATCATTTTATATGAATATTTAGAAAATTACAAAAGTACATTCCTAAAGAGTATAATAATTTTGTGTCATTATAAAATTGGAAAACAGTATTTTAACTTGGTGAAAGATCATCAATGTTTCAAATAGTACATTCCCATTTCATAATCCTACTTAAAATCATTCAAAATAATGTGGGAAAATGAAACATAAGAAATGGTGAAGTCAGATTCTCAATAAGTGAATGTAAAGGAGACATGAAAGCATAACATGGCCAAAAGGGTAAGATTACATGAGAATAACATTTTAAGATCATACCATACATAAGAAAGATCATACACATGACTCATTTCAGAAATATTTTATATTCATAATACATGAATAATAAGTGTGAAAAATCCACATAAATCAATCATGGACCATTAGCTCCTGTCATTCTAAGTATTTTTCCATCATAACTATAGCAAAACATTTCATGTTTCACAGTTTACATCAAAGACCATCAACATAGTGGATCTGGTCACACATTTTTTATAGTGGATCATGGCAGTCCTATTTCCCATTGTGGAGTAGTATGCACCAATTTACTATTGTGGATCAAGATGCACCCAATAACTATTGTGGATCCGGACACACCCATATCCCATTATGGATCAAGTTCATCAACATGATTCCCATATTTATCTCCTGGGAAATAAATCTTTACCCAATACATTGTATGGAGATATAGTTCTGACCCATCATATAGTAAAATCATATATATGTGTTCCACAAGATACAAAATCATTCTTCATATCCTGAACCATTAAAAGTGATGGGTTTCATAAACATCATATCATCAAAAAATGAAAATATATGGGTTATATATAAATCATATCATTACTCATGAAATTAAAAGGGTATAATAAAAATTTCTTCATATATAAACCTTTGGAAAATATATAGGTTTCATAACTAATTTATCGTAGAGTATCCTATGAAAGGATGTTGGATTCATCAGCATTCCATTATGGTGTAAAGCATGGAAGAGAGATGTGTTTCATAAAAAACATATCATATTAAACATAAAACATTAAAATAGTAAATAAAAATGGTGGGCATTGATCATATACCAAATTAATAATAAACAATATCAAAGGATGTTATTAATATGGAGAAGTATTTTGAAATATCACCTGAATCATTTCTTATGAAAAATAACGTTTCTTTAAAAATCATATTATTTAAGAAGTAAAATATTTTAAAAATAATTATCTTTAAAAAATACTTTGAAAATATATTAATTAATAATTAAAAACCATTTAAAATTTTTCTTTATAAATATACCATTTCTTATTTGAAAAATAAATTTTAAAATATAAAACATTTGGAAGACCTTTTTCTTTGAAAACATCCTTGAAAACACATAAAGGATGATTTTAAAACCATTTTAAACATATTTAAAAATATTACACATTTTTAAAATCATTATACATTAAAATTATCTTAAGTTATCATTTAAAAATAATTTTGAACTTTTTTTAGAAAAAATGATTTTTTAATAAAAAATAATTTCACCCGAATAGAGAAATAAAGCCAGATTTTCTTAAAAACTCATTCTTAATATACTTAAGTATCAAAGAGTGGAAAAAATGATACCATTATTTTAAAAAATCCATAATACTAATATGAGAAGAAAATTAATGAGAATTATTAGGAGATAGATTATTATATTTCATCAATGGAGGCATAGTCTAAAAAAATCCTAATAAATGATTAGATTGTATCAATAAATATTGGAATCATTGAATCCTAATCCCTAATAAATAATATCCTTACATAATGCATAAAATATCATGATAAAAAGTATATTCAGAATATATAATTTCAATGGGGAATTATATACACCTAGTAAATTATTCATGTTTTATAACATAACATGTGTCTCAAATAAAGCAAGTTGAGAAAAAAATACCATACCAATTTTGTAACTTTTCAGCCTTAAACCCCATAAAGTAGAGTTCCTTAAATGGATATGAAAATATCAAAAAAAATTATGTATAAAAAAAATTATTGTACATACATGGGAATTATATAAACCTCAAAAAAGAAATCAGTGGTAAAAATGGAATATGAATTATAAAAATAAAAGTGAATCTAGAAATCCCCAAACTATGTGAGTAAATTATGAATCATGAGATCCATGATAGAAAAACATCAATTATAACATTGAATATCAAGAAATAAATAAAATTAATGATTTAACACAACATAGTTCAGTATATACAAAAATAATAATAATAAGGGATGAATTACGAAAATATATCATAGAAATAAATGCGAGATGAAAAATATGTAACCTTCAGTCTTAACATTCATCGTACACATTCAAACCTCCTGTTCTTCGAGTAACCTCATTTGGTTTTCACCAAATGGATTCCATGGTTGGAGTTATTCTGAAATGGAATCATCTATGTTGATATTATAAAATTTGGGAGTTTATTTCAACAAGGGTTGGATAATCCAAAGAGAATAAGAGGAGTGAAGAAGTGGGGGGGCTTTGAGTGACTTCTTATAGTGTAGGAGTGATATTACTTTAAGTAAAAACATTAAGCACTACTAATATGTACCATTTACATAATATGACTCCAATAATGGTATATTTTCCAATAAAATAGGGTAAATGGTAGAAATATAGAAATCCCATGGGGTTTGGACATATTTCTAGGTCAATTTGGCCTCTTATGTTAAGATATAGTCATTTTCAAAACTCATTTTTTTAATTGCTGTAATTAATTATAACTATTTTAAATTATCCTTTTGGTAAACAAATGATTTTACCTTATTATATATTATAATTTTTTCTATTCCAAATATGGAATCCATTTTTGGATATTCAGATCACAAAAGTGGTAGAAATTAATTTAAAATAATCTGGAAACCAGGAGGAAACAATGAGTTTTTGAAGTCAAAATGTTCAAAAGTTTTAATTGTTTTCATATCCAATATCATTTGTAAATTGATTCCAATTCCCTAAATGGTATAAATATATTTATAATATATTAAATTAAACCTTAATAATAATTTAATATATAATTTAACTATATAAAAAAAATTTAATAAAATGCACTTTTTATTTAAAATCTACTGTTTTCACCATTCATGAAAAATTTAAAATATTCAATTAAATAAAAACTATTCACCCAAATGAAATTTAGATATTTAGATTTGAAAAAATTAAGTTTATTGTTTCATATGAAAAAAAATAGAAGTGTAAAAAATAGTGTTAAAAAAACTATGCCCTGAAAAGGTGGTAAAAGTGCCTTTTGGAATAATACAACATTTTATGCCTAAAACTGGATTTGTACTTTTTTTCCGATCAAAATTATTGGATGAATGATTATTTTCTAAAATATATAATTTCTAAATTTCTAAAATATATCTCACTAATATTTATTAATTTAATTTATTATGATAAAATTCCATTATGGGCATAAAAATAGTTTTTTCATAAAAACACCTCCTTTATATTCAATTGGGTTTTATTTTATTTTATTATTAATTAATAACTAAAGAATTAATTTTATAAAGATTTGGAAACCATAGTTTAATAATTTTTATAATATTATTCATACCTTTTATTTCAATATCTAAGTGATAACTACCACAATATTTTAATAATAATATTGTAGTTCTGTAAAACACGGTCTTCGGTGTACCCCAATCAATGAATGAAAATCTGCATTTGTGTGTTACACAAGATAAAAATTGTATTGTGTATAGTGGAAGTTAATATAATAATTTAAATTATAAAAATATAATATTTATATTTTGTCTTAAAAAGTTTTAACATGATGTATCTTATAATGTAATCCATCGAATAATTTTATTTTGATCGAAACAAATAATTTATAAAGACTCATGGTGATACATAACATCCTTAACAGAGTGTTTTATTTAATTTTTTATTCAAAATCCATAAAATATTATGAAACCATGATGATAAAAGAACCTATATATATTCCATATAAAAAAATGTTTTATCCTAAGGTAATGGCCTATAATCATCTCCTCCTCCCTCAAATGAGAAATGAAGCCATTTATCGTGTCTACGATAGACTACCACCACATGAAATGATATAATTTGTTTTCTATCAATAATTATCATGGTTTAATATAATAATGTTTCTAATTATGACGTATAATATTTATTATATAATTATTCTTCCAAAATTATAATATCAAATATACCTTCTTACTTTCCATTTTGTAGAGAATTCAATAATGTTGTTCGTGTGTACGGTGGGCCACTGCATTGCAATGAGATGTGATTCATTTTTCAAATAGAATTTACATGTAAGGTTATAATAATTAATATGATTTTTATATATTATATTAAATAAATATTAATTATTTATTAAAATAAATATACCATACAAAATCATTTGTGTGTTCGGAGGGCTACTGTCTTGGAGAATGATGTGATTCATTTTTCAGTAACATTTTACATGGGTGATAAAAAATAATAAATTTAATGAATATATGTGATATATATGACATTATATTTATTATATAATGTTAATATACTATCCACATCAATACCCTTTCACCCATTAAGGAAATGATAACGTCTCTCGTGTGTATGTACAACCTACCATCTCCACAAAGCGATGTGATTAATTATCCATGTTCACAAATAAAGAATGATCATAAATTTGTATCTAATTTAAAAATTATATTTATACCATTAATAAAATTATTCAGATGAAGGAACTAAAACCTATGTTGAATATCTTTACATTTCAAAATGAAACATGATAGAGAAAACAAGTCATTTAACACCCAAAACAATAATAATAATGGATGATTATTAATTAAGGGGTAAAAAAATATTATCAAAGTATAATATATGAAATTATAAATAATCACATTATTATGGTATAATTTAATAACTTTTTTATAACCTATAAATATGATTTAAGTTGTTTTCAATTGATGGGAAGCATAATGTATGGGGTTTCTTACCTAAATTTCCATTCATTTGGTTATATGACTACATCGTTGTTTGTATTATGATACAATTATGTGTTAAATTACATCTTATTTATTTGGATTTTATTTCAACTTTTATTTTTATGGATATTAATTGATTACACATAATTACACCACTTATTAACTCACACCTCAATGATACGAACAATGTACGGGTTTTCCTGAAAATTTTTTCTTTGAGACTAATATTTTTTAATGGACCAAATATCTTTTTAATGGTGTAAATACTACCCCATTACAAATAATATCATGAATCCTTCCAACTTAATTATTTTTGAAGCTAAAATTTATCTACTTCACTTATCAAATGTTATGATTCATAATATACCCAAGCGGTTAGGGTTTATGTTTCAATATCATTCTTATTGGTATTTTTATATGCTTGAATTTAAATTGAAGAAAATTATTTGATAATGGTATAATAAACAACATTTAAATTATTCACCCCTCTTAATTCATGATGTTTTCTAGTAATAGTACCATTTTACACAATTTGGTACTTAAAATTATTGAGAGAATGTTTTTACGAAAATCTAACATTATTTTTCTCATCTATAAAAAACCCTTATTAATACAAATAAATTTTTTATGAAAATAAATAATAAATTTTTACTAATATTTTATAAATTTATTTTTACTCTTAATTTGATTTTTTTAAAATAATTTAAAATGAATCTCCATTTTTTCCAAATAGTGTGTTTTTTGACATTCCATACAAAAAATTGAAATAAATATTTATTTTTTAATATATTTAGTATGAATATAACTATTCCACCAACATGAAAACTAAATGTTTAAAAACATATTTTTTATGTTTGAAATGTTATTTAAAAAAAATCATTAGCATTTGAAATTTTTTACATTCTAAATAAGTGATTTAAAAATTAACATAAATTTTTCTCAAGAAATGTTCAAAGTGATCATTAAAAATATTTCTCCACATAAGATGAAATCCATTGAATCTAATCGAAGATAAAATTTTATTTTTCTAAAAAAAATTAATATTTTTGAAATTATTCTCATCAATGAAATCAACCTAGGTTGTTATGGATTACTTATACAATATTTATATTGGTGTCTCACGTGTATACCAAGTCTATTCTATATTATTTTTGATGAGGAAATACAAGAATTATGATCATTTCAAAAAGTCAATATTTATGAAATTTATTTTGATATTTATATGATTCAAGATTTTGAATCCCATTTTTTCCCTTGGTTTATTATTATGTTATTAATTACAATGGATTTCCATTAAATATCACACATAGATCTTGAACATTTTATGATAGGTGCCCTAAAATAATAGTCCAATTCATGAGGTAATGTTATAGTATCACAATACATCATGTATAATAGTGTGATGAAAACCTAATTTGATATGGTAAATTTTACAACATGTGATATTTTATAGGTTATTATCCTTGACTCGTGTTTATGTAATGTTTTTGTGTTTTTATAACATTTACTATAATACCACGATCTTATAAAACCACATTCTTTATGTTATTATTCTAAATTATAACTCATGTTCCTTTCTATTTAATATATCATTTTATACCTTTGACTCAAATCTTATGTTTATTTAACCGGTTAATTCTCTAACTTGGGGTTTTAGCTCAACCATTATTCTTATGTATTACCA
The DNA here is from genome assembly GCA_963277665.1 of Viscum album. Classification (NCBI taxonomy): domain Eukaryota; kingdom Viridiplantae; phylum Streptophyta; class Magnoliopsida; order Santalales; family Viscaceae; genus Viscum; species Viscum album. The sequence continues at coordinate 1,623,590,262 of OY728146.1, read as the reverse complement.
AGTTATCTCATACAGTTGAAGGATATCAAAAGGAATTAGGATATCCTTAAGGAAAAAATAAATGTGTCCATATTTTAATTCCCTTTGATATATTATGATCTTACTCTTCCAAAAAAAACAAGACTCCATAATTATTAAGTTGCATTTATGTATAATTTTTGTTTAAGAATCATAAATAATACGTGTAAAAGGTTTGGATTACCATATAATAGGTTTAAAAAACCATTTAATCTTTTTTTAAAGTGAGCCACCCTGATGTGTTTTAAGGTAAAAATATGTTTAAATTTTTTATTATGTTATATTTGATCTTGTTATGACATTTTTAGGAATACATTGAACATGTAATATTTTATTTCACATCCACTAAAACTAAAAAATGAAAAAAAATAAAGATAGAAAAATAATTTAATTTGGTTCACCACTAATGGTTAAACCCTATGAGAAAACACTCACAATGTGTTGATGTGTCAATATTTGTTAAGATACACTATTTTGATAAGATAAAATTTCACCAATTGCCATTTAATGATAGAATCACTACCTTAAAATTTGATTTTAGGAAATAACATATTTTCTCCCTCAAAACACTTCCATACACTCTTCCTTATGTCATTTCAATAGAAAAATGTCTTCTAATTTTATTAATATTTATATTGATTCCCTATTATGAATAATGTTTTGGTGGATTTACATCATGAAGTCATTAATATGATTCTATAATGAAAACATATATCTCAATAAAAACCACCAGCTAAAAGAATGTATGTTTAATGTGTTATACTATTCAATGTGTAAATATTTTACTAAAAACTACTTTGTTCACAATAACTCTACCATTTATGGTTAGGTTATGGTCATCTATCATGTATCTTAATTCACATTATTTTTTTCTAAAGTGATATTTGTAAAAATTTATTCATTTTTCTAATTTGAAGATCTACTATTCATGGAGAAATATTCAAGTATTTATCTTCACTAAGGTATGGTTTTCATAACTTTCTTTTTGTTTCTCCATTTATTGATTAGAGTGGGACATATTTATATGAAGAAAAAATAATTATATCAACCCTTTAAAATTTTAAATTTTATAGAATGTATATTATGTAACCAAGCATAATAAGCAATTGACTTGAGTGAAGCTTGACTAAAATCATTCCATGTTAGTGTGAACCTCTCATACTAGAATGAATCTTCTTTTATTTCACAAAAATCCTCTTTTAACTTCATCCAAATAAATTTTATAGATCAAAACATTCGTAAAACTATATCCTTTCCTCTAAATGTGATAATACTTATTATGATTTTACAGTCATACAAGATTTGGTTCACACTTGATTAATGTTAATGTTTAAAATTATACTAGTAAAATTGAATCAGTGCTCACAAAATATATTCCTTTAACCCAAATCCATTTGTCTTCAAAATCCATGAAAATCCAATTTGAAGGAATAAATTTGACAGAAAAAAACATATCATACCCACTAAATTTTCATTCATTGAAATATAATCCTTGGAAAATGACTTATATTTGACCATCCATAAGCACATATAACCTTGATTCCAAATAAATTAATGAAACTTTTATTCAACTATGTTGATAGATTCACTACAATAGATATTTGGCATCAAAAGGATTGCATCAAGCTTGAAGGGTTTTTAAATATAATTTTTTATTTATAATTTCATCTTATTTTAACTTTTGTGATAAGATAACTTTATTTTTAAACAAGGTTTATTATCTATAAATTAGAAGAATTTTTTGATATACATGTTTTTTAATTTGATCCATCAAATTAAATTATTTTAAAATACATGAAAAAAATATTTTTACCCAAAATAAATCAGTTTTAGAAGAATTTGTTAATAAAATATTTGAAAAATATTTATCACCACTCACTAGTGTCACAATTTAATAAATCATGATTTTAGTTTAAATGTATTTTTATAAAAACATAACATTGTTGAAGAAATGATATTAATAAGTTTTATTTATTTAGTATTCCCAAAAAAAATAAGTTCTATTTTTTAAAAAATTGTATCCTAAAAACATATTTTGTTTTAATATAATTTCTAAGAAAATTATAGGAATATATTTTAGACTAGGTTTAATTCTAAATGAGGTAAATAAATGAATAAACTTATCAAATTAAAAGTGAAATTCACTATACACTCTGATGTTATTTTAGGATATATTTCTAAAGGATGATTTTATTTCATGGAGTTACATTTAAAATCAATTACCAAAATTATTTAAAATAAATGTCTTAATGGAATGTTTCTATGTTTATGTTAGTGTAAATCTTAGAATATAAAAAAATATTTAAAATTATAAATTATATTATTATTGAAATAATGGATGTTCTGAATAAAATATTAAATATAGTACTCAATTTTTTAGCATAAGTATTATGAATGATAATATCACATATATTAAAATAATCATTATTATAGATGTCAAATAACTATATGAGTTTAGTTGAAGGATATTTTTTTATTCCAACATGGTGGTGTAACAACTGTTATAAAGGTATGTAATATATGTTTCATCAAGATGTAACTTGTTTAACATAAAAAAGTTATGAAAGCCTAGGGTATTTTAGTAATTTTTGTATTCTAAATAGTAATTATTGATCCTTTTTTGTTGTTTTTTTATTATAAAAAGATTTTAATATTAAAAAATACATACTGTTTCATTAAAAAGAAATCTCTAGTTTACCATTAATTCACATGGATTGGATATTTAATCGAATGGAATGGTAATTAATCTGTAAATGTATGCCTTTTAGTTATCCATAGTCATTGGCCATAATGGTTTTTTAAGGGTATTAAAAAGTTTTGGTGATTAATGTTAGATAATGAAAATAGGGAGACACTATGTTTCATTTATGAGGGATGAATGAGTTTTGTATTCTATATAACACACTATGTATAATAAATGGTTTTCAATATTTTACATCAATTGTATAAAGTGATTTCATGTTTAATATTAATCCCTGATATCATAGGTTAATTACTAATCTAATATATAAACAATTTTTATTTTCTTTCTTAGTTATAATAAAAGTAATCCAGAGATAAATATTAGTGGTTGGGCATGTTCCTAATCATGTGGTAGATATTTATTAATTAACATGGGATTTCTCTTCCAATATCAAAAGTATAACATAAGGGGTCTCAATTGATAAATATTTAGAAAGTGTATGACTATATCTCGATAAGAGACATGTACTATTATTATCTATTAAGTGGAACGACAAGTAATATACTCATTTATATAGAGTAATTTTAGGAGATGTGTATTTACATCTTATTTTGTATTTTCTTTTAGAATTTAGAATTTATGTGTAGAACTATATTTAATTGTTATATCCAATGTTCCTTGGAAACTAAATACCTTGGAAAAATGAATATTATGATTATTCATGAAAATTGAAATACATTTAGTGGATACATTTATGAAGATATATTTTTTTATGAAGTCCATGTTAGAACTATTTCTAATTTGTTAAACAATGATGTGTTTTTAAAAGCTGTTAATATCTTAAAATTAGGAATTATATCAATTATATTTATGATCAATATTTTTAAGGATCATCATTTTAATAATAGAGGTTGTATGAATGAGGATAAGTCTTTTGAAAAAGTGTTTCTACAAAACTATGCAATCATAATGATATTTTCTCTAAATTGACATTTAGAGTGTAATTAAAAGGTGTTTTAGATATAATTTCACAAATATATACATACGATATGACATAAGGTGAATCTTAAAAAATTATATGAGGCTTTAGTGAACGTATGAGATTTAAAAAAACATGATTTATGTCAAAAATAATTTTAGATGGATGTTTCAGCATCATGTTTTATACTTAAGAAATCCATGTAATGGTTAACGTCACTACGACATGGTTATGTGTATAACAGTGTGTTATGAGATAACACATTTCTTGATCATCTTCCGTAGAATTCAATCTTGTGTTACAACATCATGTTGTTATTATTGGATAATTAAAAATATTTTTGTTGTTTTTTTGAAAACTAATAAATTAATGGAAGTTTAAACTAAATGTTAGAAGAATTTTGTCACGACCCATCCTCGGGGCCCGTGCCATGACTACCCCAATCCCGCCTTCAATAGGCCAGGGGCTGGCGACTAGCACCAAGGCGTAAATCCCAGAAAAAGGGAAGGCATTGCCTTTGTAAAGTAAACAAACACCATAGAGCAAGCAAGAAGAATAAGTAAACACTAAGTAAAAACTGGTACAACAGTAAGTGCGGAAAAGTAAGTGGGCCAGAATACAAACCCAAACATAAAGTAAAGTAAGCCCAAAAGGGAAAACGGAAACTGAAAAGTAATGCTGCAACGTCGATCCGTCCACTGGAAGTCCCACCTGAAGGGTGGGTATAGATAGCCTCCACTGCTCCTCGGGTCCAGCCGACCGCTCCGAGTACGTCCCACCCAGTGATCTACCTCCAGGTACTGTCCTGCTCTGCAAGCCTCCACCACAATCAGCGCTGTCCATCATCTGCAACCAACACAACGTAGTGCGGGCATAGCCTGTGCAAGGGTGAGTATAAGCTACTGAGTAGGGACCCCGAGACCCCCGAAGGTCTCCCAGAATCCACAAAGGACAATCCACAAAGGAAAGATACAATCACGAAGTATCATCCGACACTGCTTAGGTATATGCCCATACATATACCTAAGTCTTCAATTCTCGTTCGGCTCCAACATCTGAGCCCAAGTACAACCCAGTCCACACAGGAAAGAAAAACATAAATCCACATAGGATAGCACAACACAATCCACAAAGGAAAGAAAAATAGGATTCAGCTCACACATGTATACTTCTTCATATGACGATAAAGATGACCAGATATTGCCACTGATTCATCTAAGCTGTCGGACCCACAAAGGATCGATAGGTACTAACCCTCGCAATGACCCACAAAGGATTGAACCACAAAGGATCGATAGGTAACTAACCCCCGCAATGACCCACAAAGGATCTGACCCACAAAGGATCGATAGGTAACTAACCCCCGCAATGACCCACAAAGGATCTGACCCACAAAGGATCAATAGATAACTAACCCCCGCAATGACCCACACAGGATCGGTCCCACACAGGATCTGTAGGCACTGGCCCACACAGGACTGCTGAGCGCTGACCCACATAGGATCGGACCCATACAGGATCGGTAGCACTGACCCACAAAGGATCGCTGAGTTTTGTAGTCGTCGCCGTCGAATCCACTGAGGATCTATGTACAGTAGTCTCCGTCACAGTAGCAGTCGCAGCCAGCTCTAGGGTTCCCGCACATAGCAAGCTCGTTCGGGAGGGTCCTCTCCATGAGTCGAGAGGCTGATACATCAAATGACACATAGTCCGGAGTTGATGTATCCAAAAGTTCTGTATCGTCAACAAGAACTCAACGTCGCAGATGGCGCGTCAATCGGACGCCCGGTCTGAGAGTTATTGGCTTTTTTGTCCGAGGGTCCCGGTTGGTTTTTAAGAAAAAACCAACCTGACCATACTCCACCTATGTCCAAACCTCGGGTGGAGTAAGCCAAAAGATCCGTCTCACTGAGAGGAAAACAACAAAGTCGATGGCACGTCAATCGGGCGTCCGAAACTCAAGATATGAGCGTTTTTTCTCTGAGGGCCCGGTTGGTTTCGTGTACGAACCAACCCGGCCGAACCCAAAGTATTCCTAAACCTTGGGTGTAGTATACCGAAACGACCTTCTCGATCCAAGGAATGCATCGCCACTGACGGAACATCGTTCGGATGTCCGTAGCCCACGATATGGGCAAAAGACCGATAACAGTCCGAAAACGGGGGGTCTGGGCCCGGACTGACCCGGCCCGACCCCCCTGGGTCAGCCCGAACCGGGTCGACCCGACCTAGGTCCGGGTCCAACCGGTTGGGCGTGACCCGGCCCGGCGGGTCGGCTCGGCTTGGCCCGGCCGAGCGAGGGAAACCGCGTGTGGAGGCGCGCTGCCCCCGCGTGAAGGATCGGCAACCCCGGTTGGGGCCGCCTCTCGCCAACGGACGCGGCAGTCGGCCGCGTCCCTGCCTTCGGTTCCGCACGGCCGCAGAACCGCACCCCGCCACCGCGGCTTCATCTGCGGCGGCTCCATCCGGCGGCGCGCCGGGGCGCCACCGGAGTTGCTCCAGTGGTTCGATTTTATTTCCGTCTACGCCATAGCTCATCCCCGGTCCCGTTCCTCACTACAGAAACAACAAATCGTCTCTATGGCCCATTTTGTCGTCGTCCGCCATTCCGCACACCAAGAACAAAAGGGCGTTGGGTTCGGACTTGTTTGTTGGTCCGCACCCACCGCGTTAGCGGTTTGAAACAACACAATAATTCCCAGCAATTAATAAACCTCAACCCGCAATAATAATCTGCGGACCAACTTGTTAATTGGTTGGTCCGCATTCTTTCCTTGGAGGAAAACAAGCATGGGTATTATCATTTTCAAAACGACCCCTACCTCAACGTCATCGTCGAACGCGAGTTCGTCGTAGAATTGACCGTCACGGAAGAAAAGGATCATCGCATCGCAGAATGGCGTCGCTTAGAGAGAATCATCGGCGTCACGTCGTCTATCTCCGGGGGTCTGGCGTTCTTTATCGCCCTTCGTCGGAGCCTGGCGTTCATTGTGTTCTTCGCGAAGGAGTATGAAGGACTTAAATTTTCTATCAGAACCTCTCAACGAACAATCCTCAAGAAGACATGTGTTGGTCTTATTTCATTACATGCCAACAAACGAAAATTAAAGATAAGTAACGAACAAATTAATTCATAGAATTAATTGCAACGAACTAACTTCCCAATTAATAGGGGCGTTAAGAATTTAGAAAACGAGTCAGTTGACTTTCATTAAAAAGGGTTTTCATGGGTGTGTTACTTAGTAGAAAAGAAACGGTGGGGCTCATGCGGGCCCCACCTAAAAAATATTCTACCAAGAGGGTAGGATATTTTGGGTTCCACCCTATCCACTGCAACTCAGCTTAAGTGGATTTTAAGTGGCTTTAAGTGGCTTTAAGTGAAATAAAATAAAGTTGTCGCACCACTTTATTTTATTTTCTTCACTTAACCCCAAAAATTAAAAACCACACCCGTGCAAACACAACTCCGGAAGAGGCGTTTCTAAGCAAGTACCGGTGTTGTGATTCCATCGGTGACCTCGGAATTTGATTCTGAGCACCGGTTCAAAAGTTAGAAAAACTCGCTTGTTCGTTCACTAAACGTACCCAAGCCAAACTTCATAAAATGATTCCGGGCACACCGGGCCTCGGAATCACGTGCCGTCAGAAACTGCGTTCTTGTAAAATTTCAAAGAAAATTAAGAAAAAAATTTCCTTGAAATTTTACGGGTCTTTACATCACTACCACCTCAGGACTTTACGTCCCCATAAAGATACATCATAATCTAGGGAAACAAATGTGGGTACTGAGCACGCATCTGAGCCTCCCGCTCCCAAGTTCTCTCCTAGAGGTTCCCGTGCTGCCATCGGATGCGCACTAGAGGAATCGATCGTCCACGTAGGACCCGCTCTTGTCGATCCTCGATCTCTACCGGAACCTACGCAAAAGTTTCCCCATCATCAACATCTAGCTCCCCATGGTAGATGATATGCGTCGGGTGGTGCACGTATCTCCTCAGCTGAGATACGTGGAAGAAGTCGTGCACCCGGTGCAACTGAGGTGGTAGAGCCAGGCGATAAGCCACCTCGCCGATCCTACTGAGGACCTAGAATGGTCCGATGAAGCATGGATACAACTTCTCGCCTCGGCCAAATCTCCGTAATCCACGTCGAGTTGAGACACGCAAGAAGACGTGGTCGCCATCCTCGAACTCTAGCGGCCTCCGCCTCCTGTCAGCATAAGACTTCTGCCAGCTCTGAGCTGTCCTCATCCGCTCCTGGATGACCTGGACCTTCTCTGTCGTGGCCCGGACCATCTCTGGTCCCACAAGTGCTGACTCCCCAGGGTCTGTCCAGCACAAAGGAGATCTGCAAGGTTTGCCGTACAACGCCTCGTATGGTGCCATCCCAATGGTGGAGTGTTAGCTGTTGTTGTACGCAAACTCCACCAAGGGCAGTTGGTCCTCCCAGCTGCGACCAAAGTTGAGGAAACATGCGCGGAGCATGTCCTCCAGAGTCTGAATGGTCCTATCCATCTGACCATCCGTCTGAGGGTGAAAGGCGGTGCTCAGACGTAGCTACGTCCCAAACGCCTCCTGCAGCCCCTTCCAAATCCGGGAAGTAAAGCGAGCATCTCGATCAGAGAAGATAGATTATGGCACACCGTGAAGTCGTAAAATCTCATGAACGTAGAGACGCCCCAAGCTCTCCACTGAGCCCTGCTCTCTGATGGGTAAAAAGTGAGCCGACTTGGTGAGTCGGTCGACAATCACCCAGATGGAGTCGTGACCTCTGGAAGTGCGTGGAAGTCCAGTCACGAATTCCATAGATATCCCATCCCACTTCCACTCCAGGACCTCCAAGGGCTGTACCAAGCCTACTGGTACCTGATGCTCTGCCTTCACCTGCTGGCAGGTGAGGCATCGAGAAACGAACTCTGCCACAGCCTTCTTCATGGTCGGCCACCAGTGCTGTCATCTGAGGTCCTGGTACATCTTCACCACTCCAGGAAGTACCGCTAAAGGAGAAGTGTGAAACTCTCTCAGCACCTCCTCTCGTAAAGCGACTGGTACTAAGGTACGTCCTCTGAAAAGGATGTCGTGCTTTGCTCCAAAGGAGAAACCATCAGGTGCCTGTCCTGAGGATATCTGTGCACGCCGTGTCTCACAGTCAGCGTCCCCACGATGTGCCTCTCTGACCTGCTGTAGTAGTGGAGGTGTGACTGTGAGAGACTGAAGGAAGGCTGCTCCATCTCTATCCATGAAGGATATCTGCAATAAGGCTAGCTGCTATGTCGCCTCCTCAAGTAGCTGAATTCCCATCCTCCTGCTGAGAGCATCGGCTACCACGTTCCTCTTCCCAGGAGTATAGACTATCTCAATGTCATAGTCATGGAGGAACTCGAGCCATCGCCATTGTCTCAGGTTCAGGTCCTTCTGAGAGAAGATGTACCTGAGACACTGATGGTCAAAAAAGACTGTAAAGCACTCGCCCATCAGGTAGTGTCTCCATGTCTTCAGAGTGAAGACTACTGTTGCTAACTCCAGGTCATGGGTAGCGTAGTTCTTTTCATGCAGCCTCAACTGACGTGATCCATAGGCGATCACTGCCCGCTCTTGCATCAGGGAACATCTGAGTCCAGTATCTGATGCATCGCAGTAGACTACGTACCCTACTCCCTCCTCAGGCAACCTCAAGATAGGGGCGCTGGTCAATCTCTGTCTCAGCTCCTAGAAGCTCTACTGACATCTGTCTGACCACACAAAAGGTTTCCCCATCTTCTTCAAAGCTGAGAGTGGTTCCGCACCTCTGGAGAAGTCTGGCACAAATATCTAATAGTATCCATCTAGTCCCAAGAAACTCCGCACCTCCGTCACTCTCCTGGGTGGCTCCCAAGCTAGCACTGCCTCGATCTTCGCAGGATCCACTGTAACTCCCGCCTCAGAGATGACGTGTCCCAAGAAGTGGACCTCACGTATCCAGAACTGACACTGCGAGAGCTTTCCATAATGCTGGTGCTCTCGGAGTGTGTCTAGTACAACACGCAAGTGGTAGGTGTGCTCCTCCTCAGTCGTCGAGTATATCAAAATGTCATCGATGAAGACTATGACAAATCGATCGAGGTATGGTTGAAATATCCTGTTCATTAGGCCCATGAACACTGCTAGAGCATTGGTTACGCCGAATGGCATAACCAAGAACACATAGTGGCCATACCGACATCTGAAGGTCGTCTTCTGCACATCCTCATCTCGAACTCTGAGCTGATGATAGCCTGACCTGAGGTCTATCTTTGAGAACCACTGTGCTCCCTTGAGATGATCGAAGAGTTCATCAATCCTCGGTAGTGGATACTTATTCCTCACCGTCACCTGGTTCAGGAGACGATAGTCGACACAAAGTCGCAAGCTCCCGTCCGCCTTCTTGGCGAACAAAATCGGGGAAGCCCAGGGTGAAACACTGGGTCGGATGAATCCCTTGCCCTACAAGTCCTCCAACTGTACTCGTAGCTCTCAAAGCTCAGAGGGGGCCATCCGATACATTGGAGTCGATATCGAGGTTGTCCTGGGGTACAAGTCAATATAAAATTCTTCCTCTCTGCGAGGAGGTAGCCCTGGAACGTCGTCGGGAAAGACGTCCGCATACTGATCCACCACTGCAGGAAAACTAGGACTCAGCACGTCAACTGCTCCTAGGATGAGGCTAGCCAACTGATGAGTGATGGACTGTCCTTTTCTCTGCGGAAGTCCATCCTATGCTGCAAAGGCTCCCTTCTCGCCCGTGAAGGTGAACCTGCTCCCGTCGGTGCGTACACATCGCACCTTGTGCCTAATACAGTCAATCTATGCATGGACTGTAGATAACCAATCCATGCCCAAGATGACGTCGTAAGGCCTCGACACTGCTACAAGAAGATCCCAGCCGACGCTCTCGCCTCCTAGAGTAAGCTCACACTGCCGGCATAGTGTGTAATCGTCGACTCTTCTCCCGTAGGAGTCTCTAGCCATAAGGATCGAGCCAACGGCTCTGTCGGAATCTCCGAGCTCCGAACAAGGGCAGCGGCTATGAAAGAGTGACTCACTATTATATCTATAAGAACTACAGAAAGGGTGGAATAGACACAGATAGTACCTCAAATCATCTCAGGTGCGCCGTGGTCATAGGCCTCCGCTGCCTGGAGTTGTGCCTGTCTCTTCCCGCCAACTCCATGTGTCTGGGGTGGACCTCCTATTGGTGGTGGTGGTTGAGCCTCAAAGCGTCGCCCGCCACCTACTGCTCGGACAGCTCCTCTGCCTCGTCCACCTCCTCCCTACGGACCACCACGGTCGACCCTCTGCCTCTGCCTCGATGGCCCCTCAACCGTCTGCTGCTCCTCGGCACGGTGGGTCGGGCAGTCACGAGCCATGTGGCCCTGCCCGCCGCATGTGTAGCACTGCCTGCCACTCGAATGACTGGCTCCACACTGTGTTCCCTGCACTACTGAGCCAGTGTCCTGATGTCGTTAGCGTGAGGGTCTGGTCTTCTTGGAGCCCTGAGTCATCCGTCGACTGCTTGCCGTAGAAGACTATGCCATGTGGTGCCCTGCGGTAGGTCTCGCTGCTGATGAAGGCTCAGCAAGAAAGCTCTCGATCAAAAGGGATCGCTCCAGTACTCCTGCCTGAGTCAGAATGCTGAGGGAGATCAGCGATGCCCTGATCTCATGTCTCAATCCCTGCTCAAAGGTCCGGGCCCAGAAGAATGGGTCCCGTACCATGTAGGTCGAGTAGCGAGAAAGATCAGTAAATCTCTCCGAGTACTGGGCGACCGTCAAGCTGCCCTACCAGAGCTGAAGAAGCTCCTGGATGTGTACCGCACGGAGGGTGGTCAGGATGAACTCTGAGCGGAAGAGGCCCTCAAAGTATTTCCAGAGGAGAGATGCCTCATCATGCACCTGGAGAATCAAGCTCCACCATTGGCCAGCTGCTGCGTGCAGTAGGCTCGCTGCGAGGATCACCATGAGGTCTATTGGTGTCCTCACTAGCTTGAAAACGCGTACAACTGCCTCCATATAGTCCTCGGCTGACTGGGGGTCCGTCTCCCCACAAAACCTAGGCGGTCGCTGGCACTGGACTCATGCAGGGCACTAAGGCGACGTGCATCGTCAGCGGCTGGGGCTGGAAGCATCGGTGGCTCGGCAGGTAGAGGTACCGTCGGTGCCTCTGCTGTCAAAGGGCCCTGCACTGAGGCCTCGTCGCTCGGCAGGCTGTCATCTCGCTCAACTCTCGGAACCCTAGTTGGCTGCCATCGTGGGGCCATCCTGAAAATGAATCAGGTGCGCCACGGTCAGAAAAGTATACCTGGTGAGCTGATACAAAGTAATCACAAAGAAAACATGAAACACACATGCAATCAATGTTTTCGTGCATTATGTCGGAAATCAGAAGTCAGGGTCCTGGTGTACGGATACGTCGGCCACCGCACCAACACTGGACTCCCTGGACTGATAACCACACCCAATACTCTAAACACTATTTCTTCACATAGAAAAAGATGATAGTCTGCGGTAGAACCGAACTCCTCTGATACAAATTTGTCACGACCCGTCCTCGGGGCCCGTGCCATGACTACCCCAATCCCGCCTTCTATAGGCCAGGGGATGGCGACTAGCACCAAGGAGTAAATCCCAGAAAAAGGGAAGGCATTGCCATTTTAAAGTAAACAAACACCACAGAGCAAGCAAGCAGAAGAAGTAAACACTAAGTAAAAACTGGTACAACAGTAAGTGCGGAAAAGTAAGTGGGCCAGAATACAAACCCAAACTGAAAGTAAAGTACAACTCGAAAGGGAAAACGGCAACTAAAAAGTAAAGCCGCAACGTCGATCCGTCCACTAGAAGTCCCACCTGAAGGGTGGGTACAGATAGCCTCCACTGCTCCTCGGGTCCAGCCGACCGCTCCGAGTACGTCCCACCCAGTGGTCCACCTCCAGGTACCGTCCTGCTCCGCAAGCCTCCACCACGATCAGCGTTGTCCGTCGTCTGCAACCAACACAACGTAGTGTGGGAATAGCCCGTGAAGGGGTGAGTATAAGATACTCAGTAGGGACCCCGAGACCCCCGAAGTTCTCCCAGAATCCACAAAGGATAATCCACAAAGGAAAGATACAATCACGATGTAACATCCGACACTACTTAGGTATATGCCCATACATATACCTAAGTCTTCAATTCTCGTTCGGCTCCAACATCCGAGCCCAAGTACAACCCAGTCCACACAGAAAAGAAAAAAGTAAAACCACACAGGATAGCACAACACAATCCACAAAGGAAAGCAAAACAAGATTCAGCTCACACAGGTATACTTCTTCATATGACGATAAAGATGAACAAATATTGCCACCGATTCATCTAATCCGTCAGACCCACAAAGGATCGATAGGTACTAACCCCCGCAATGACCCACAAAAGATCTGACCCTCAAAGGATCAATAGGTAAATAACCACCGCAATGACCCACAAAGGATCTAACCCACAACGGATCGATAGGTAACTAACCCCCGCAATGACCCACAAAGGATCTGACCCACAAAGGATCGATAGGTAACTAACCCCCGCAATGACCCACACAGGATCGGACCCACACTGGATCTGTAGGCGCTGGCCCACACAGGACCGCTGAGCGCTGACCCACACAGGATCGGACCCACACAGGATTGGTAGCACTGACCCACAAAGGATCGCTGAGTGCTGAAGTCGTCACCGTCGAATCCACTGAGGATCTATGTACAGTCGTCGCCGTCACAGTAGCAGTCGCAACCAGCTCTAGGGTTCCCGCACACAACAACCTCGTTCGGGAGGGTCCGCTCCACGAGCTGAGAGGCTGATACATCAACTGACACATAGTCCAGAGTTGATGTATCCAAGAGTTCTGTATCGTCAATAGGAACTCCACGTCGCAGACGGCGCGTCAATCGGACGCCCGGTCTGAGAGTTATTGGTTTTTTCGTCCCAGGGGACCGGTTGGATTTTAAGGAAAAACCAACCCGAACGTACTCCACCTGCGTCCAAACCTCAGGCGGAGTAAGCCAAAAGATCCGTCTCATTGAGAGGAAAACAACAAAGTCTACGGCACGTCAATCGGACGTCCGAAGCTCAAGATATGAGTGTTTCCGCTCCGAGGGCCCGGTTGGTTTCGTGTACGAACCAACCGGGCCGAACCCAAAGTATTCCAAAACCTTGGGTGTAGTATACCGAAACGACAGTCTCAATCCAAGGAACGCATCTCCGCTGACGGCGCGTCGTTCGGAGGTCTGTAGCCCAAGATATGGGAAAAAGCCCGATAACGGTCCGAAAATGGGGGGTCTGGGCCTGTACCGACCCAGCCCGACCCACCCTTGGGCCGGCCCGAACCGGGTCGACCCGACCCGGGTCTGGGTCCGACTGGTTGGGCGCGTCTTGGCCCGGCCTGGGCGTGACCCGGCCCGGCGATTCGGCTCGGCTCGGCCCGGCCATGCGGCCGAGCGAGGGAAACCACGGGCGGGGGCGCGCTGCCCCCGCGTAAAGGATCTGCAGCCCCGGTTGGGGCTGCCTCTCGCCAACGGACGCGGCAGCCGGCCACGTCCCTACCTTCGGTTCCGCGTGGCCACGGAACCACACCCTTCCGTCGTGGCTTCAGCTGCGATGGCTCCGTCCGGCGGCGCTCCGGGGCGCCGCCGCGCCGGCGACCCGTGCCGCCAGGGGAGTCTGCGGGCCACCAGAGTTGCTTCGGTGGTCCGATTTCATTTCCGTCTACGCCGTAGCTCATCCTGGGTCCCGTTCTTCACTGCGGAAACAACAAATCGTCTCTACGGCCCGTTTTGTCTTCGACCGCTGTTCTGCACACCAAGAACAAAAGGGCGGTGGGTTCGGACTTGTTCGTTGGTCTGCACCCACCACGTTAGCTGTTTAAAACAACACCATAATTCCCAGCAATTAATAAACCTCGACCCACAATAATAATCCGCGGACCAACTTGTTAATTGGTTGGTCCGCGTTATTTCCTTGGAGGAAAAAAACATGGGTATTATCATTTTCAAAATGACCCCTACCTCAACGTCATCGTCGGACACGAGTTCATCGCAGAATTGACCGTCGCGGAAGAAAAGGATCATCGCTTCGCGGAAGGGCGTCGCTGAGGGAGAATCGTCGGCGTCATGTCGTCGATCTCCGGGGGTCTGGTGTTCTTCGTCCTTCATCGGAGGCCGGAGTTCTTCGCGTTCTTCGCGTTCTTCGCGAAGGAGGATGAAGGGCTTAAAGTTTCTGTCAAAACCTCTCAACGAACAATCCTCAAGAAGACATGTGTTGGTATTATTTCATTAAATGCCAATAAACGAAAATTAAAGATAAGTAAAAAACAAATTAATTCATAGAATTAATTGCAACGAACTAACTGCCCAATTAATAGGGGCGTTAAGAATTTAGAAAACGCATCAGTTGACTTTCATTAAAAAGGGTTTTCGTGGGTGCGTTACTTAGCGGAAAAGAAACGGTGGGGCTCGTGCGGGCCCCACCTCACAAATATTCTACCAAGAGGGTAGGATATTTTGGGTTCCACCCTATCCGCTACAACTCAGCTTAAGTGGCTTTTAAGTGGCTTTAAGTGGCTTTAAGTGAAATAAAACAAAGTTGTCACACCACTTTATTTTATTTTCTTCACTTAACCCCAAAAATTAAAAACCACACCCATGCAAACACAACATCGGAAGAGGAATTTCTAAGAAAGTACCGGTGCTGCGATTCCATCGGTGCCCTCAGAATTTGATTCCGAGAACCGGTTCAAAAGATAGAAAAACCCACTCATTCGTTCACTGAGAGTACCCGAGCCAAACTTTGGAAAATGATTCCGGGCACACCGGCCCTCAGAATCACGTGCCGTCAGAAACTGCGTTCTTGTAAAATTCCAAACAAAATTAAGAAAAAAAATTCCTTTAAATTTTACGGGTCTTTACAAATTTTCAAGAATTTGAATTTTTTGTGTTATGATGGAACAATTATGAAATGTTTGGGGTCCACATATTATTCTTGGAGGGATATATAAAGTGTTCCATGTATTTCTAAATGTCCATATTAATGTGTGTGTTTAATATTGTGATTTAATTACTATAAAACTATATGCTTCATAGCTCTCATTACTCTCAGATGTAAAACTCAAGTGTTCAAGAAGGCCGTGAGTGTAGGGGAAATCATTTCAAATCACTAATATATTCTTAAAACATGTGTGTAAATTATAGTAAGATTTTAATTTAAATATTATATGAGATCTCTTTTAACCAAATTTCAAGATAATGTATTTTTGTTAATATAAACATAATGGTATATATGTTCTTTAGTTTATATTCCATACACATTATTTTTTGTTGTATATTTTCATAAATGGATTTAATTATAACTTGTACTATGTTTGGACATGTGTTGTGCAAATTAAAACCTACAAGTAGGAAGAATATATAATTTTGGGCAATCTTATCACAACAAAATATATTCATATATATATATATATATATATTTGTGTGTTTGTGTGGGTGTGTGTGGGTGTGTGTGTGTCTCTGTGTCTCCATATGAAAATGACATCATGAATTTGATCATGCATAAATCACAAAGCATAAAATAATTTACACATAAAAATAAAATTTGTTACATAACAAACATGTGAAATACCTTATAAGAGTCAATAAAAGAATTAGATTAGATGATATGAAGAATTAAAATCCTCAAAATGTAAGGTAACTATTTTAATCGACTCCTAAATAAAAAAATATACTAAAAAGGAAAAAATAATCATTTAAATGAAGAGAATAAATTTCAGGGGATAAAAAAATTAATTTTTTTATTATTTTTATATTATCTGGATTAACTAAGTTCAATGAAAGTATATAGAAATGTTATATAAAAATAAAATAAATGGAAAAATATAAAATGGAGTGGAAACCCCAATAAAATAATTTACACATAAAAATAAAATTTGTTACATAACAAACATGTGAAATACCTTATAAGAGTCAATAAAATAATTAGATTAGATGATATGAAGAATTAAAATCCTCAAAATGTAAGGTAACTATTTTAATCGACTCCTAAATAAAAAAATATACTAAAACGGAAAAAATAATCATTTAAATGAAGAGAAGAAATTTCCGGAGATAAAAAAAAATAATTTTTTTATTATTTTTATATTATCTAGATTAACTAAGTTCAATGAAAGTATATAGAAATGTTATATAAAAATAAAATAAATGGAAAAATATAAAATGGAGTGGAAAACCCAATAAAATAATTTAATGTATGATAAAAATTGAAAAGAAGTTAGATTGGGAGTTACCTTTATTTATCTTTTCAAGAAATAAGTTTTTAAGAAAGATAGTTTAATTACAATTTCTATGAAGGAGATCCTAGGTGAGCCTGGCTTGAAGTTCCTTGTTATAGTGTTTGAGATTTTTTATGTCAATGCCTCATTTATCAATGGGTTTGAAACAGGTTGACCAAGGTATGGTGATAAATTTCCTTTCCATCGTGTTACCTATCCAAACAAAATTTTTAATAGAGGTGTTTATTGTTTTAATAACAACAATTGGCCAGTTGTTGACCATCATAGATTAGACCATTTTTGAGACAATAGTATATTTAACAAGACAAATTCTACCTTCCATAGATTAGTCCTTTTACTCCATTATGAATAATGCATGGTGGATGGTGTCTAGATACTCATCCTTGAACTTTTGGTTGGATAATTAGACTGCAACCCCCTTAATTTCCATAACTTCTCTTGGAAAAATCCCCGAGAACACTAACCTATCCATTTGAGATGTCCTTTTCTCCCAAAATGATCATCTTCCTAAAAACATCAAGAATGTCATTGATACTTATACATTCTTCATCTCTGATGATTTTTTAGTCTGTGAACCTGCTTACAATGGCATTCTTAACTCAGAAATCTATTACAAACATCTTTATTGCTACTATGAAAGTGATTTTGGGTGGATTAAGAACTTTGAAAAACCTCGGATAAAACCTTCAAGGTTTACCCTCATATGGATACTTACTCGCAACAATCTCCCAACTGATGATCGCCCTCAATTTCATGGTATTCAACTCTGTTCTAAATGTTGTCTCTACAACAAACATAGAGAAGATGCCAATCATCCTTTTCTCCCTTGTGACATTACTTCTGCTCTTTGGAATTATATTTTAGACATTTTTAACTGTAGGTGGCTGGTACATAACTATATCAAATCTCAATTAATGAGACTTGCAAAGATGGATAATTATCAATAGATTAAGAATATTTTCCTTGCTGCTGTCGCAGAGCTCCACCATGTGATCTGGTATGATAGAAATGCTCTTATTCATAGTAAATGATCATTAAGTCATGATTCAGGGCATATGAGGATAATTATTTCCATATGTGAAGCTGCTTCAATCCAAAAGGGACACTGCAATAACACAATGCACATTTTTGGCGTTCTTTGGTGGCTCTGTATTGATGGAAATTACATCCAACTGCATCACACTTTCGAAGTCTTTTGGAATTCCCCTCTTCCTGGATGGATTAATGTTAATGTGGATTGTGCTTCTAAAGGAAATCTAGGCCTGGCAGGTTATGGTGGAATATTTAGGAATCCTGATGGTCAGATCCTTGGATGCTTTTATGGGAGATGTGGTACTGCCTCTTCTTTGGAAGTGGAAATGATGAGCATGAGTCATTCTGTTTCCTTTTCCAATCAACATGTTTGGGCCAACCATTGGATTGAGAGTGACTCGACCACCATTGTGCAAGCCATTTGGAATGGTTTTGTTCATCTTTCGTTGTCGATCACCACTCTTTGGATGAGCTATATACGTACTCTTCTTGACATCAAATACATCATCACTCACACTTGTCGAGAAGCTAACATGGTTTTTGATGGCCTTGAGAATAAAGTGATTAATCATGATATTACCTGGCATGACGATCTTCTCGCTGATCTAATCCCCTTTAATCCCAATGATTGTAATATGTTTCCATATTTTAGACTCTTGTATATCTTTTCCTTATAATAATTATGCATTGGCCTTCTGGACATGCACCACCTTCTTCAAAAAAGAAGAAGTGATATTTGGAATCAGAAAAAGAAAACTATAAAGAAAGAAAAGTGGAATGTCTCATATAAAGAAATAGTAAACATATAGAGGATAAAGAAGTATTATAATTATTAAAATATAGGTAACATTGAATAAAAACCCAAAAAGGTAAAAATACACATAATTTAAATAAATACTGGTACAAAAGATAAAACACATATGAAAGATATGGAATTCAGAACGCCCATTGTATTATAATGTATTAATTTAGAATAAATAATTATAATAGAGATAAATAGAAAGGTGAATCCATAGAATTTACCCAAATATAACTAATAATAGATATTAAATAGAAATTATATAAATTTAATTTAAAAAAATATTATATATAGAGAATATAAAATAAAAAGAGAGGTCAAAAGAGAACTAGTTACCTTAAATTATAACATGTTCAATTGCAAAGTATCCCCCAATGTAAAAACTTTTTTATCAATTAACTACTAAATACTCTTATTTAGATTTATTTTACTTTATTTTAATCATTTATATTCATAAATTACCTATTTTATACTTATTTATTGTCTATATAATCCATAGTCATTCCTAATATTCTCTTATTTATAATAGTATCAAGGTAAATGTTATTTATTCAAGGGTTATCTATATAAAGAACTATAAATTTAATAGAATCATGATATTTTAATGAGTTTTACAGTTCTATGTTCATCCCATTGTATGTATGATTATGTTTGTAAATAATTTTTCCATGATGCATTCATTCATGGTAACTATAAAGAGATATTTTAATCATATTTATTATTATTTTAATGATAAGATAAGTGTAATTGATTGAGAAGAGGTTGTTACTTATTTTTAATAAATCATATGTTTACAGTGAGTCCTTACTTTTTCATGACTAGGGGATCTTAAAATTTTAAAAAATATATAAAGGTAAGATTTTGGGTAATTTGTTTTAGAGAAATTAGAATATTTGAGGTAGTTTGGAATGTATTTTACAATTATAATTTTATTGATTATATGAGTTAATATTTTTACACAAGCTCATTACAAAATGGTCATGGAATATAATTTTGTGTTTGTGTTGACCCAAAAAATGGAAAAGCGCAAAGATGGTATTGAATTTCATAATTTAAAATGATATTTTTTTTATTTAATTATACATTATTTTTACAATTTTTCATATTTTATCTTATTTACCATTCACTTACATAGTTCAGCATTGACCAAGGTAACTTATTTTTTTACCAAAAAAGTTGGTATTTACCATATTACCTAATTTTAAAGTGTTAATTTAAAATAATTAATCCATTTTATTAATGATAACTAATAAATATAGATTACATAGTTTTAAAATAAAAAACACAATGCATACAAAATTTTTTTATAAAATAAATGATATTTCCTTATCAATGAATAATTATGTATTTATTTTATATCATTTTATAATTATTAGTTTTATTCTAATTATTTATTTATACATATAAAAATATGTTATTTATATTTCATTAGTCAATTATACATAATTATTGGGGGGGTTTAAGAATATAATAACACTTATTAGATATAAATAATGAATTCAAACCCTTGATAGAGGATCTACAAGATTAATATATGAAAACAATGATGAGTACTAGAAATAAAGAACATAGTAATTACATAAATTACACTAATGTGCATCTACATCAACTAAAAACAACATCATGTGTGTTTGATAAAGATCACAAATAGAAACCAAAATATATTCCTTCTCAATATTGTATCCATCGGTTTCACTGAGTCAACCACTATTCATAAGGGATTATTCTTCCATTCATAAGGTACTAGCTTCTCAAAAGCAAACAATGATGAATAAGAATGATTTTAGAGTATATGGAACTTCATCCCTGCATGATAATAAAAATACACCTAATATTTCATGTAAGTTACATTATATATACTAATTATATTCCTTATTTATGAATGATTTAACTCGTGAATTTATTGTGACACCCTGAGATTTTAGAAATTATTATTTCTTGTATTAATTTATCAATTCAATATTTTTTATTTCACATGACATTAAAAATGGTTATATATATGTATATATATTAAACCACAAATTAGAAAATTCATTTCACACATGATATAAATTAGGCTAGATTGACATGAAATACCAACTTCTCATGCACTACAAGCAACACTGACTTGTTTTATGATGCACACAACACTGAGTTTTTATGAAACATCTGTATATATATATTGAATTTAAAAAGAAAATTATAACCTAATAATTACACATAGTTATAGTAATATTAATAAGTAATTTCCAAATATTTTTTATAATTTTATTTTATAAATAAACCATATTGATAATGAATGATGAGATTTTTTGTATAGTCCTTTTATGTTAAAAATACTGGTTTCTTGGATGGACCAATTTATAATAATAAAATTAATTTTAGAATCATTTATATCATTAATTTTATAAAATAATGTTTATTTTTGAATTTAGAATGTCTAAATTATCCTAGGGTGAATTCTTGGTATTTTTCTGAGAAACTTCATTTTTAGATGAATAGTAAAAATGTTCCTTTTTAGTTAAACACTGCCTTATTGTCTAATTAATTATTAATTATAAAGTATGTTATAATTTTTTAAAATAAGATTAGATAAATATTACATATATTAATATAATTTAATCAATTATAATCTATTTCACTTTGAAATTGAATATAAAATCTTAATAAACTTTTGAACTTTTTCCTACCGTAAACACCCCTTATTTCGTCTCGTCTACAGGATTAGCACTAATCCTAATTATTATGCTTCTATGAATTGAATTTAAAAATTCCAACATAAACCATTTTATTCAATAAAATATTTAGAGTTTAATATTACCATGTAAATTTTTGACAAAAATGATTAGTAAAAGTGATTAAAATTAATCACAACAGTTAAGGCCAAATTAATCTTAATTGGGGAGTCAATAGTAAAATTAACATCCCAAATGACCTATAATATTATACAAAACCACCTTTATGTACATATATAGTCCATAAACCTTAAATTATTTAGATTGGATGGTTGTTTATGACTTTTTTAGCTAATAACATTATCACACTTAACTTGATTTTAAATATTCCAAGTAAGTCCTTTTCCTTCCCTATAAAAGGACATCACCTCTACCGAATACTCACACATCTAAAACGATTTATGTTCATCCAATATATGTAAAAGTATCCTCCCAAAAATACTCTCTTATACCTTGAATACTCTCTTTGGGAAAAAATATTCCCATGTAAGCATTTTGGCACAAACCGAAAGAAGAGGCCCGATTTAGATGTAACGTCTTCTCTCAACCTCCTTTCCTTTATTTCCATTATTCACCCATTAAACTCTATTTATTAAATTTTATTGTGATAAATCCAGAATCCTACATATAATATAAATTTTTATTCCATGTTTCTTAACAACACTTACACACACCTACATCTAATGGATGTTGAACATAATTATTCTATGTACAGAAAACTACTACCTCATGAAATGATGATAGTTCATTTCATCTTTACCACAAATAATGGTGGACATTGTGGTGGAAATTATATTTATATATGAAATATTTTATATTTAATATTTATTTAATCTTTATATTCCTTTTTATACACACATCTCTTTACATTCCATTTGTTGTTAATATTATAATCTCGTTTGAGGAAGTGTGGAGTACCACCCCCTCAAAGAGTTATGATTCATTCACACACCACATGGAATGTTTTAAGGATGGGTTGAATGAACATATATGATATATATGATATAATAATTCTACTATAATAATGATATATATACATACATACATATTTCATCTACATACTTTCTTTCAGTACGACAATATATATGGAAATAGTGTTCATGCGTACATATGACTTACCATCCCTATGAATACTGTAATCCATTTCATAATCATTTATTTTATAAATTATTATCATAAAAATATAATTAATATTCCTGATATTTAAATCATGGTTTAAATTTTCGAATCATTATATAAGTATAAGGACTGAAGATGTAGCAACTTGAGACACATGCGAAGAACAATGTAAATTTTACCTAAAGTGAAATCTCAACATAGGATTGTTAACAAGATTATAATACGATGATATAATAAAAAAATTATATGGTAATATATATAATAATATTATTATGTAAAATATGTATAATAATGTTATATTTATTATACAATAATATTGTATAAGTACAGAGAGAGTCAAGACACCAGGTAAGGGGATTTCATCTCACTTTTAATTTTTGTGAGATACATGTTATGTTTTTCCCTATTTCATTTTTTTGGTGTATGTAAAACCCAAGATTTTATTCTATGTATCATAAATTAAATATTTGGGTATTCACATGTGCATTTTATGATCCTTATTTCATGTGTATTATGTTTTAAAAATAACCCAATCAGTAAAATTGATTTGTCTCAATTTACCTTGGTTAAGACTCATGTTTTCCTATGCAGCTAAACACTTTCTTCAATGTGTATATACATTAATTTTAAATATTTTATAATTAATCTAGTCATTTTCCTGATGTTTTAAGAATCGTGAAATTTTATTTTTTTTACATTAAGTGTATGATCTCAAGTTACCATGTTATAAGAGGTTATTGGGACAATCTCATCACTTTTTGAAATTTTTTATGTTTATGTTTCATTTGATGAAATATTATGATATATATATCTCAAGTAAATTCAATACTTTTCTTCTCCTCTAGTTATCAATGATATAATCATGTATTGGTTCCATTATTCTACTATTTGGTCTAAAAGATAATTAATAAAGTGTTTTTAAGATATCCTGACTTTACCCTCCCTTCGGTCCGAAATCTATGTTTTCTAAAAACTATTTCCAATAATATTATACCATTATTAAATATGATCTTAAATACATTTTTACACTTTTTTTCTTTAACAAATATATTCAATGGAATCTTCTCATTGATTTCCAAACAAGGCATTCCTTCTAATCGTTTTACTGTATAAAGGAATTGTCTTTTTTACTTCATACAACACGTACAAATTTACCCATCATCATTCCTATGAAGATTCCATTTCATATTTTAAAAGGATAATTTATGAGAAATTTTTCAGAAAGATACATTCAAGGAAAAAAATTTAAAATGGTTTAAGGTCTTCGGTATATTTTTTCAAGGTATTTTCAAAAAAGAATATTTTTAAATTGTATTATGTATGAAGAAGCATTTTTCAAATAAGATATGATATTTTCTTCAAGAAACATTTTAAAAGAACTTGCAAAACTATTTTTTATCTAAGATGAAATTCATGGATGATAATCATCCTCTTTTTTGAAATTCTCAACCGGTTTAATTTATATCCATTTTCAGAATGGGTTATGCTAAATATCATAGTCTTTATGAAACCTGTTTCACTTTCATGGGTCATATGTTTATGAAATCCTTTTCTCTTTCATGGGTTATCTTTAAGTGATTTTTTTTTAAACCTATATATTTTCCATCGGTTATGATGTTTTGAAATATTAGTGATATCCATTTCATTTTATGTATTTTGATTTGATGTTTATGAGACCAAAAAAATTTTATGGGTCATGCTATTATGAATGTTTTTTTATCTTGTGCCACACATGTGAATGACTTTACAATGAGATGTGTGGGAACCATATCTCCCTTAAGTTATTTGGGTAATGATATGTTATATATGAGTTAAAAGGGTACATAGGTTGTAGCCTTACCCTAAAAGGAAATAGGTTGCATGTGTTGTAGATCAAGACTAAAAAGGAAGAGGGTGTACGGGTTATAGCCCAATGTGAAATGAAAGAGGGTACACAATTAGTATCCCAAGACCAAAAACAAAAAAGGTACATGGGTTGTAGCCCAAACCTAAAATAAAGTGGGTACATGAGTTGCTAAACCAAGTATGAAGTAGCTGCACGGGTCGTAGACGAAGACTAATATGTTATAAATGTCTTCGTAGGTATCCCAAACATAAAGATTCCTTTTCTTATATGTATGCCACAAATCCTATGTCTTATTCCTTATTTATTATTTCATCACAATTGGATTATAATTCATGACTTATTAATGTCCAATATTTATCCCATAACTCATGTTTGTGACCATTGATATGTAGGATATGATATCCTAATTCTATGATCACATTGTCATAATACTATGTTTATGTTTATTCTTACATGTCCCCATTTTTTACCCTTACTGAGAATCTAATCTCACCCTTTTCTTATGTTTCTCTTCTCCATTTTATGAATAAAGGTATTACGTAGAAGTACTGTAGGTGGAGATCTTTATGAGATATTTTGAAGATCATTCATTGGGATAGAGGATTTTGTTTCCACATTTTTAATGACACTAATCTATTATGGTCATTTGGAATTTATTTTTGTAATGTAATAAATATTAACATAAATAGATGTAATATCTATATATGTTAAGCCTAGATATCTATAGTTTGTATCAAAGGAAATGTTTTTTCATCCTTTGGAAACTAGGATAAGAAAAATAAAGTGAGATCCCTATGTTTATTTTTAAAGATATTTATAATGATGCCTCTAAAGATAATTATAATGATGAGTTAACATTTATAAAAATGTCATAGAATTTTGGAAATGGATAGAGTGAATGGTTTCCAAGAAATACATACTTTTATAGATACAACAAGGTGATATGGATTTGGAATATATGTACTGAGGGGTAACAACTCATACATGATGTTCCAAGATTGACTTGGGGTAATCAGGTACATGACAATGAGCCTGACTGCACACCTGGTTTGACACTCCCTGGGGATATTTTTTGGGAATTCAGAAACTCTTCACGACCCATTATGTAGCATTTAAAATATAATTTTTACATGAATGACTTATGATGAACCTAATTTGTCACAGATCAAGGATGTTCTCCTGATTTAGAAATGATATAAGTAATTCTTTTCATAACTATGGGGTTTTCTTCTATATTAGGAAAATATCACACTATGCATATGGTTTTAGTCAATGGCTGGAACTGAAAGAAACTGGTTTGATGTTGCATGTGATTTAATATTTTCTAATGATTATTCAGGTGGGATGATCACTAGAGTGAAATATTTTATGGTCATGCCTAATTATTTTCATGGAACATGATTAATAATTTTTACCTTAACCAACTCTCAGACTCACTAAGGAATATAATGAAGGATTTCACTGAGTGTTTGAGTAATGGATACCATGAAGGAAAGAAGATTTGGTTTTCTCTATTCAAGTATGTGGAATGAAACACCTACATGGATGTCATAGATAAGGAAGAATGAATTTTTACTGTAAAGAAGAAGGACACAAAGCATGTGACTGAAAAGAAAAAATGAAGAGTTCAACTAATGAAATGAATGGGAAATTTTTCCTCCCAAATTCATCACTAAAGGTTTAGTATTTTAAGTGTGGAAAAAATGGTAATTATTTATCCCAATGTCTCTAGAAGAATTTTAATTATGTGAATCATTTAGGTGGTGAGGGTAATGGGTACATTGTAGTAGATGATGAGAATTGATAAGAAATGTGAAAGGAAAGAGGTATTATTTTGAAGGGATTATAGATGAAAAAATTGAGGTATTTATGTATTTCTATTCAACAGTTGTGAATGATGAAATATAAAAGGATTGTTATTCTTATTTTTTTTAACTCAGTATTTTTAATTTTATGTTGAATTTTACCGATGGGATATTGAATTGATTTAATGACTAGATGATATTTTTACCAAGGGAAGGTAACCCATTACATGTTATTCATGATAAGATAATTTTGTATGGATAAGGATACATGGTAAATGAATAAGTAAATTAGATAATATTGAATACCTTCGTACTACGTAAGGACTTGTTAATATGGGTTTTATGATTTTACTGATGATGTTTATTTTATTTGTGGATTTATGGAATAGATCCAATAAACTTTGGAATAAGGAAGCATGCATGTTTTCCAAAAGTAATTATGATAATTCAGGTTGTTACCATGTTTTATGAGAATATATCATGAGGTTATTCACAAGTTTGTAATGATACAACCATGATTTTCTTTTTCTTATACAGTGGAATCTATGTTAAGATTATTTTGTGACTCTATTTCTAATGTTTTGTATTTTTTGTCTTTGAGAAGGGTTATAAGGTTATCCATTCATGAAATGTTTATGTTAAACTTTAATGGAAATATTTTTTCACTAATATTTTATTGAAAACCTTTGTAAAAATAGTAAATAGAGATTAACCTTATTTCAAGGATATACATATTATATATTATAATAGTGTTTTTTAATGGAATTGTTTATATCAGGTGACAACCAATCATGTTTCAAAAGGTTGAAGGTCTTGAAACCATGATTGAAGGTTGATGAGGGTCTCACACCTACAAATGGCCTACACTATGTCGTGGTTAATGAATGTTTATTTTTAATTAATTAATATTTATGATGAACCAATAGTGTTACTTTTTATGATAATGCAGGTTGATTGTTAGAAATTTCATTCTTTTGGGGAATTAATATCCATTAATTGTGTATTTATGTACATTCATTCTTTATGGTAAGAGATGTATTAGAAAATTTTCAAATAAAAAAATATAAATTTTTTTTATAGAAATGTATCATGAATTACTCATCTTTATGAAAGAGATACAGAAATGATATCCTAATACCTTAAATTTTGTTGAACTACTGGCTTCTAGAATCATCAAATAATTATGACATTGAGGCCCTCAACATTAATTTGATTGTTGCCTTTTTTTTGTGGTTGATGTACTCAATCAATCCCGATAAATATTTATGAGTTTTTTCCATGTCCAATCTTCACACGTAACCTATGTTCTCCTTTGTAGAAAACTAGTTATATATTACATTGGGTAACTGTTATGGTTCCAAATTTCCCTTTTTATGGGAATCCTATGTGTCCAATTTTATTATGTGGGTTTCTATGAATGAAACATTAAAGTATTAAACCATTAATAACCTAGAATAATTTCTAGGTATAAATTTATTTTATGTTGTAAAATATAACACCCCGATCTGTTGAGAATTAATTTTTTCAAATTAATTTATATTTTCAATATTTTTCATTTCAAAAGAAAATGGAAATAGTTCATTATATATTTATATATATTAAAAACTAATTAAAAGATTCCATTCACAAAAAATTCCAACTTGGATTATGCTACATGTAATACCAACTTGGCTTGGACTACAAGCAACATTGACTTGGCATACGATGAACGCAACATTGAGTTTCTATGAAACATATATATATATATATATATATATAATTAAATGAGATAATTATAACTTAAAAATTAAACATATTTATAGTAATAATAATAACTAATTTCCAAATATAATTTATAATTTTTTTGTATAACTAAAACATATTGACAATGAAAGATGAGATTTTTCATAAATTCATTTTATGTTAAAAATACAGTTGTCCAAAATGAACCGATTTTTAATAATAAAAGTAAATATATACACATTATGAAATTTAATTTGATAAAACAAACATCATTTTATTAATTCAAGTCATTTATATTATTCTAGGTTGAATTATAGGATTTTTCTAAGTTACATCAATTTTTGATGAATAGGAAAAAATATTAAGTTTGAGTTGAAAACTGCCATTTGAAAAATTAATTATTAATGATAAATTATATTATTAATATTTTTTTAGTTAAAATTAAATAAATATTAAATTTATTAAGAAAATTTAATTCAATAGAATCAATTTCAATTTGAAAATAAATATAAAATATTAAAAAACTTCTGAACTTTTTCATACTTCAAGCACCCTTTATTTCATCTCGTTTATGGGATTAACACTAATCTTAATTTTTCCTCATAGATTAAGTGAATTTTAAAAATATGAGATAAAAAATTATATTCAGTATAATATTTATAGTGTAATAATACCATGTATAATTTTTACCGAAATGATTAGTAAAAGTTACTAAAATTAATCATAATAGTTAAGGCCAAGTTTAGCTTAATTAGGGACTAAATGATATAATTAAGGCCCCAAAAGACTTATAAACATTTAAAAACCCATTTTATGTCTTTATTTAGGTAATAAACTATATATTATTGATTTTAGTTGGTTTTATATGACTTTTTATATGTAATAACATGTGCACACCTAACTTGTTTCCAAAAATTCCAAGTGAGTCCTTTTCCTTCCATATAAAAGGCCACCACCTATACCCATTCCTAAAACCTCTCATACCTTTTATGTACATCCGTGATTTACACAAGTATCCTCCCAACAATCACCCCTTATAACATAAAGCCTTTCTCTTGGTGTAAATCTTCCCAAAGAATCCTTTTGGCACAAACCAGAAGGAGTTACCCGATGTAGTTGTAAAGTCTTCTCTCAAGACACATTCATTATTTTCCTTATTCACCCATTAAACTCTATTTATTTCCTTTATTATGTGAAACAAATAGTATCCTAAATATATAATTTGTTTTCCTGCAATGGTTATGTCCTAAACTTACACACACTTACATCTAATGGATGTTGACCATATTATTTCTGTGTATAGTGAACTACTACCTCACAAAACAATGATCATTTCTCATTTACCACCAATAATGATGGAAATTATGATGTAAATTCTGTTTATATATGTCATATATTATATTTAATATATATTTAATAATATTTATTACTTTTACAATACACATCTCATTACTTTCCATTTGGTTTAAATGCAATAATCTTATTTTCGGATGTGTGGACTACCACCCCCTCAAAGTGATGTGATTCATTCACACACCACAGGGAATGTATTAAGGATGGTTTTAATGAACTTAAATGATATATATTAAAAATTAATTATACTTTGATAATGAAATATACATACATACATACATGCATACATACATACATACATACATACATACATACATACATGCATACATACATACATACATACATACATACATACATACATAAAAACATACATATATATTTATATATATGTATGTAATTTACAAATGTCTGTTCAATAAGACAATAAATATGGAAACAATGTCCATGCATACGTATGGTGTACCATATCCCTGAATGGACTATTCTATTTTGTAGGGATATATTTTATAGATTATTATATTAAAAATATAATTTATATTCTTGATATTTATATCATGGTTTACATTTTACAAACATGATATAATTATAATCACCAAAGAGGTAACAAATTAGGACCCATGTGAAGAAGAAAGTAAATTTTACCAGAAGTGAAACCTTAACAAATGATTGTTAATAAGAGGGTAATATAAGGTTATAATAAAAAATTATATAAAAATAGATATAAGAATATTATTCTGTAAAATACTTTTAATAAACTAGTATTTATTATACAGGAAGCTTGTACAAGAATAGAGAGAGTCAAGACACAAGGAAGGGGGATTTCATCTCAATTTTAATTTTTGTGAGATACATGTTGTGTTTTCCACTCTTTCATCTTTTGTGGTGTATATAATGCCCAAGATTTTATTTTATTTTTCTTAAACTTTAATTTATGGTTATTCACATGTCTATTTTATGATCCTTCATTAATGGGGTTTGTGATTCAAAAGTTTACATATCAGTAAAATAGTTTTGTTTAAATTTTCATTCATTATGCCACATGTTTTTTTATACACCTAACCTCTTTCTTCAATTTGTATATACATCCATTTTACATGATATATAATGAATATCAATATCTTCCTAATATTTTATTCTTCATGAAATTTTATTTCTTACATGGAGAGTACAATCTCAAGTTACCATGTTATAAGAGTTAATTGGGACAATCTCACCATTATTGGAGATTGTTTATGTTTATGCATCATTTAATGAAATATTATGATATATATCTCAAAAAATTCATGAATTTTATTATCAACTGGTTATCCATGATATTCTCATGTATTGATACAATTTTCTACTCTTTGGTCCACAATATATATAATAAATTGTTTTAAAGAAACTCCAACATTACCTTCCCTTCGATCATATATTTTGTTTTCTAAAGATTATTTCAAAAAATATTATACCATTATACTATAATATTTTAAATAAATTTTTGCCTTTTTTGATATTTACCAATAACTTCAAGGTAATATTCTTGTTACTTTCTGAACAAGGCATTCCTTATAACCTTTTTATCATGCAAATGGAATTTGTTCTACATCGTACGACATGTAAAGATTTACCCATCGTCATTCCTTTGAAGGGTTCTTTTAATTTTTAAAAGGCTATTATTTATGAAATTATTTTAAAAGTAATTTTCAATGAAAATCGATTTTAAAATGGTCTCAAGTATTTTTTATGTGTTTTCAAGTTATTTTCTAGGAAAATTATTTTTAAATTGTTTTATGAATTAAATATAATTTTTTAAATAATAAAGGATATTTTCCTCAAGAAACATTTTTGAAACCTATTTCAAAACTATTTTCCATCTATGATGACATCCATGGATGTTAATCATTCCCTTTTTTGAAAATTCTAAGAATTCCCTATTCATATCCTTTATATGAATGGGTTATGATTAATTTCATGGTCTTTAGGAAACCTATTTCACATTCATGTGTTATATGTTTATGAAATCCGTTTCTCTTTCATGGGTTATGATTTGGAGAAATGGTTATGAATCCTCTCTATTTTCCATCGGTTATGATGTGATGAAATGTTAGTGTTACCCATTTCATTTTATGTGTTATGATTTTAGGTTTATAATACCTATATCTTTTTATTGGTCATGAAATTATGAATGTTTTATTATCTTGTGGCACACGTGTGAATGATTTTACTATGTGATGGGTGTGACACATATCTCCCTAAAATGAATTGGGTAACGATAAATTCTATAGGATCTCAAATGATACACGGGTTTTATCCCACACTCGAAAAGAAATAGGTTGTATGGGTTGTAGTCTAAGCCGAAAAAGAAAGAGGGTGTATAGGTTATAGGATAGTGCAAATAAAATAGGGTACACAGGTTGTTGCTCAAGCTCAAAAATAAGACGGTACATGGGTTGTAGCCCAAGACTAAAATAAAGTAGGTACAAGAGTTGCTAGCTCAATCTCAATTTAGGTACAATAGTCTTAGCCCAATCCTAACATGTTATAAATGTCTTGGTAGGTATCCATCACATAAAAATTTATATTCTTATATGTATTCCACAAACCCTATGTCTTATTCCTTAGTTATGATTTCATGGCTCCTGATTTGTATTTCCTTATGATTCATGTCTTATGAACTTCTAACCTTTATCCCATAATTCATGTTTATGACCATTTGTATGAAGGGTATGATCTCTTAATGTTATGGTCATATTATCATACTACTATGTTCATTTTTATTCATATATGTCTCCCTTGTTTACCCTTACTGAGCATCTGATCTTAGCCCTTTCTTATTTTTCCTTTCTCCAGGTTATAAAAAATGGTTTTATGTAGATATACTAATGGTAGAGATCATTGTTGGAGATTTTGATAATCTTTCACCATGATAGATTATTTTGTTTCCAAGTTTCCAAATACAATAAACTATTATGGCCCTCTGGCATGTATTTTTGTAATGTACTGAATATTCATCTAAAAATATGAAATATCCAAGTATGTTAAGCCTGGGTCTCTATAGTTTGTATCAAAGGAAAGGTTAAGTCATCCTTTGGAAACTATGATGAGAAAATCTTAGTGATATCCCTTGGTTTATTTTTAAGGATATGTCTAGGGATGTCTCTATGTATAAGTATAACGATGAGTTAATGTTTAGGAAATTGTCTTGGAATTTAGTTAAATGATATAGTGAATGGTTTCCATGATATATTTCCATGTCTAAATACAAAATGTGGATGTGGCTCTGGCATAGATGTACCTAGGGGTAATAACTCTAACAAGATATTTTTGGTTTGACTCGCTGTAATCTGTTACACGATAATGGGATTTGCTGCACACCTAGTTTGAAACTCCAATGGTATATTCATTTGGAATTCACGTACTCTTCACAAACCATTTTGAAAGATTTATATATTTTTTGTCTATGAATGACCAAGTATAAACCTAGGGTGTCATAGATTAATTAATGTTTCAGGATTTAGATATTCTATAAGTAATTATTTTCATAACTATGTGGGTTTTTTCTACATTATGAAAATATCACACTATGCTTCTATTTTTAGTAAATGGTGGAAACCAGAAGGAACTTATTTAATGTTGAATGTGATGGATGATTTTCTGATGAGCAATTAGGAAGGATAATCACTGGAGGAAAAGATTTTGTGACCATGCCAAATTAGTTTTCAGGAAACATGATTAACAATGCTAACATTAACCAACTCTCGGACAGACCAATGAAGAGAAATAAAGAGCTCGCTGAGAGTTCGGGTGATGTAGACAATTAAGGAATGAATATTCGGTTTTAGTTATGTAGATAATGTGGAAAGAATCGCCTATGTGAATGTATTTGAGAATCAAGAAGGTGTTTTGACTATGGAAACGAAAAACACAAAGCAAGTGACTTCAAGGGAAATATTAAAAGTTTTGATAAATAAATGGATGAGAAATTTGGCCTCCCTAATTTTTCATCAAAGGTTATGTGTTTTTAGTGTGGAAAAATTATCATTATACAACACAATGTCCCAAGAGGAATGTTCAGGAAGAGAATTAGCAAGGTAATGTGAGTAATGGTTACATTGTAGATGATGAAGAGACTACGTATAATATTTTAAAGGAAGGTGGTATTATTGATAATTGATTAAGGATGAATAAATAGAACTATTTATGTTTTTGGATTCAATCATTATGAATGATGAAATATACAATGATTGTTCTGCTAATTTTTTTTGATCTGTAATTTTATATTTTTACTGAATGTTCACTATGGTCTAGTGAATGGATTTAACAAAAAAATGATATTTTTAATAAGGTAAGATAACCCTTAATATGATATTTATTATAATATAATGTTTTATGAATAAAGATATATGGGATAAGAATAATTAAATTGAAAAATATTGATTACCTTCTAACAATGTAAAGACTTGTTTGTAGGTGGTTTATGATATCACTGATAATGTTTATATTATTTTTAATTTAAGGAATAGATCCAATAAACTTTGGAATGAGTATTCATTCATGTTTTCCAAAAGAATTTATGTTAATCATGGTTGATTCCCTAATTCAAAGGAATATATGATGAGGGTATTCACATGTTTGGAATATGAAAACCAAGAGCTACATTGTGTTATATAGGGGAATCGATGTTAAGATAATTCATGACTCTCTTTCTATTGTTTTGTATTTTTCATATTTGAGAAGGGTTATAAGGTTAATAGTTCATGAAATGTTTATGTTAAGCTTCAGATGAAATATCTTTTCATTGATACTATGTTGAAAACCATGGTCATAAGGCAACTAAGTGATTAAACTCATTTCAAATATTTCCATCATATATATTATATTAGTATGGTTTTAAAAAAGTAAATCATGTATATTAGGTGACAACCAATCAACTCTGGCAGGGACACGGGTCTTGAACCCATGACCGAAAAGAGATAAGGGTTTCACACCTCCTATTGGCCTACATGATGTCCTAGTTAATGAATATTTATTTCAAAAGAATGAATATTTATGAAAAACCAATATTGTCAATTTTTATGTTAATGAATGTTGATAGTGAGACTTTTCATTATTAATAGGCCATAAGATCCATTATATGTGTATTAATGTACATTAATTACTTTGGGAAATGTATTTATTATAAATTTATCAAAGAAAAAAACAATGATATTTTTTATATAAATTTATCAATAATTACTTAATGTTCTAAAAGTGATACAAAATATTATATTTATACATTAAATTCTATTGAACTAATGGCTTCTAGAATCATTAATGATTTAGGAATTTGAGGCCCTCAAAATTCCATTGATCATTCAATTGTTTGTGATTTATGACCTCAATCACTCCCTATAAATAGTCACCCTTTTCCTTTGTGTCCAATATTAACAGCCAACCTATGTTCTTCTATGTGGAAACCCAGTTATATGTTACTTTGAGTAACCGTTATGGTTCCGAATTTTCTTTTTTATGGGAATACTTAGTATTGATTTTTACGATGTGGGTTTCTATGAATGAAAAATTCTATTATTAAACCTTTGATAACCTAGATGAATTTATATGTCAAAATTTATTTTAAGGGGTGTATAATTTAACACCCTAAGATTTTGAGAATTATTGTTTTTCAAATTAATTTATCTTTTCAGTATTTTTCATTTCACATGACTCTAAAAATAGATAATTATATATATATATATATATTAAAACACTATGTTATACATTTTTTCACAAAAAATATAAACTTGGCTTGCACTTCACATAATACCAACCTGGCATACACTACATGCAACACCGACTTCGTGTATGATGCACACAACACTAAGCTTCTAGGAAACACACAAACACACATATATATATATATATAATTAACTAAATCATATAATTATATCCTAAACATTAAAAATATTTATTTGAATATTAATAACTACTTTCCAAATATTTTGTATAATTTTTTTATAAAAATATAACATATTGACAATGAAAGATGAAATTTTGGTAAAGTCCTTTTATGATAAAAATAACGTTTCTTGAATAGACTAATTTTTAATGATAAAATTAATTTTAGACACATTTTGAAATAAATTTGATGAAATCAACCTCATTTTTTATTTTAGAACATCTAAATTATATTCGGGTGAAATTTTGGGATATTTCTGAGAAACGTCATTTTTTATGAATAGAAAAAAATAGTGTGTTTTTGTTAAAAATTGGAATTTTTATAATTAATTATTAATGATAAATGATATTATAAATTTTTTTTCAGGTCACATTAGATAAATATTACATCTATTAATACAATTTAATTCCTTAAAATAAAAATTCACTTTGAAACTGAATAAAAAATCTTAACACACTTTTAATCTTTTTCCTAATATAAACACTCGTTATTTAATCCCGTCTGCAGGATTTGCAATAATATAAATTTTTTCACTACTGTGAAGTGAATTTGAAAAATCCAACATACAGCATTATATTCAGTCTAATATTTAGACTCTAATAATACCATGTTAATTTTTGACTAAAATGATTAATAAAAGTGTTTAAAATTAATCAAAGTAGTTATGGCCAAATTAAGATTAATTAAGAGATGAAAATTAAAATTAATGTCCCAAATGACCTAAATATATGTCCAACACCTATTTTATATCCATATTTAGGCCATAAAACTTCAATTATTGATATTTTATGGTTTTTTATGGATTTTTTAATGTAATTACATGTTCACACCTATTTCTAGCATGATTTATACCAAACACACATTTACCTATACCTATGACTACAGGATTGAATCTAATGAAAACATGAATTATTATATTTTCTATCTTTATAAGACATCATGGTACCACAGGACATGAAGCATGTCAGTCCCATATAGGCAACTCATCTATTGTCAACTCTCTAAGTGTATAAATATATAATCAATTAATATATCACATTTCATTAATCCTTATTGATAATCACATAACATGCCCCTTATTCAGAAAGATGTATATTGTCCAGGTGATCCCACACCCTCCCATAGTATATATAAATCAATGGAACATATGTTATACTTGAAATATGAGAGGAAGAATCCAATCTTGGTTAAGTTCTAACTGATAAGAAGATCGTCAACATACCTAACCACCCCCGTATTAGATAAGAAAATATGTATAATGTTGTATGTAGGGTATCAATGTATAAATGTTCCTGTACTAGTTTTGTCACCAAACACAGGAATATTGAACTCAAATATTATATATTCACCCCAATTATACAAAATATATTTATATGATACTTGGTGTGGTAAACATAGTACGATATATAGCACACACAAAGAATCATATTCATTTTTTTGTGCCTCATAATTATATTTTTGATATTTATAAATGAATCCAACTAATTCTATACATAACATTTATTCATTACCTATATTAATCTTTGAAAAATATTTATTAGAGATAAACTCAATTTTGTAGTTTGAGAGGTCAATTGTCATTTCACTTTAGGAAATGTTTATCTATATACATATTTATGTTACAAACATTAAAGAATTATAGTAATGGGTTTAACATTAATATAATAAATTTTATTATTCTTAAACTCTATTTAAATACTTAATAAGATGGAAATTGGCACTGGTTTATCATATCATATACGAAAAACTACATGATCTGCCCAATTTTACAACACTTTTTGGGGTT
Source organism: Viscum album (assembly GCA_963277665.1). Classification (NCBI taxonomy): domain Eukaryota; kingdom Viridiplantae; phylum Streptophyta; class Magnoliopsida; order Santalales; family Viscaceae; genus Viscum; species Viscum album. The sequence goes on along the minus strand of OY728146.1, from coordinate 1,623,553,170 downwards.
TTTAAACAAATTACATCATATTTCATCTATGTAACAAATCTTAGGGACCATCTGATAAAACTATACCAGTAAACTCTTTAGTGATAAACATCTTTGAAGTAAGTTAGTTTGAATAATAGAATGATTTAGGAATAAAATTATTAATATTTCATCCCCCTTGAACCTATTAAAACTTATTCAAGTTGAAACCTTAGATGTTATGATTTAATCTTCTATTGTCAACTTAGAACACTTTGTATGTTCATAAATATCTTACTAATAACCCTATTCAATCAAAATGTTTCCTTTCAGTAAATTAACTATGTAAATTATTTTTTCTAATACATTCTAACTCTCTTATGATATTAAGTAAAATTCAAATTAAAAAATATTATTATAATTATTTATTTGATGTAATTGAACTCCTTTATATACCGATAAACTCCCACAAGCAACTTAGACATTATATAATATTCATAATATCTTTTTAAGTTACATAAACCATTTTATTCTAATAAATAACTATCACATCTCATCAGTAAGAATATTAAATAAATAAACAACATCGTATATGGTTTTCTATGTTTTAAGAACCAGTACTTAATAAAAAGAATATTTAATTAAAATATAACACAAATGGGTGGTGGAAAAAAATTCCCACTTGTTTAAAAAAATACGTGGACAAACATTTTATCCGGTATAAAACACTTTTATCCAAATAATTTTTCTAAAAACATGTTACAGAAATTGATGAATCATAAACCATTTTTAAAAAAGTAATCATCTCATTTCAGCAATAAAAACTCATTATGATCAAAAAATATTCGCTTATCACATAAGGGAAATGAGACAAAGATACCCATCTTTTACATATATTCAATTGATCTTGATAAAATTCGTTATATTCAATTTCATAAAGTTTGGACTAATTAATACATCTAAATAATTTAAAAGAAATTTTCATTAGATTCATCAAATATTATTAAACATATTTACATGTAAAATACTAATTAAAATATTCATTTTTTATCATAAACCATTCAAAATTGAATAACTAATTTCTATAAGAACTATTCCAAACAAGGAATTTCTATCTAATTTCCTAAACTCCCACAAGAATTCTCATTAAAACCTTAATATTTATTTATTAATATTCCTTTATGAATACCCTAGGATTCAATAAAATTTATTTTCATATTTAAGAAAAATTACTTAAAATTAAAACCTATTTTTCTCTTTTAGTTTTAACTATTACCTACTTGTGATATATAAATAATATTTTAGAACCTAAGTATCATATACATAGTTTATAATTATATTCCCCTTAAATTTAGAATATTGGGTAAACATTCATTAAATTTAATCATATTTTATGATCCTTTACTCAAATAAAAATAAGATAAATTCCCTAACTAGAAGAATAAAATTTTAGTCTCCCCTTAAAGAATGTTATAGAGCTGATAAAATAATTTTGTTTATTAAAAGTGTCACGAACCAGCCTGAGTCGACCCTAAACCGGTCACCCAGGCCAGCCCGTGACAAGTCCCGAGAGGCGTTCCCGATCCTCCCGGGATGGTGACAAGCACCAAGGGCATCAATAGAGTACACAAGGGAACGATTTTTCCCATATATAGACAATCAAACAAACAGCGGAAATAAACGGACAGCCCAAAATGAATTTATATAAAAATTGAACAAAATATTTTTTATACAAGAAACTAAAGGTAGAACAAAAACAAAAACTCAAATGAACAATCCCAATGACCAAATAACTCCATGTGACACTTCTGGTCACTCTTTAACACAATGATCAAAAGTCGACCAAGGTGATCGAACTAAAGATGAAACCAGCACAAGGGCTAAAAAAAGAAGAATAATATAGGCGTGAGTATTAAAACTCAATAGGTTAGCCCGATATTCTATTCCCAATGCAAATTCCTTTAAAATAAATGAAACATCAATTTATAGTTTGAAATTCAAGATATGTAAGTATGGGTTTCCAATGAGGTTCCATGCTATAATAATTATCAGACAAAAACATGGATTTTTAATAAACAAAAATGCAAGTAACTATTTTTTTCAAAGAGGTGCAACTTCAAAATGAACATAGTTTTCAAGAGGGCTTCTATAAAGAATTTTAACATTCAAATAAATAAAACATACTACTTAATTTACCAACCAAACACACCGTATGCCGACGGTGAGTACAAAATAGCCAATGATCACTAGTCATGGGAATACCCCTAGGCACTAGTTAGTTGTGAGCCCCAGGTACCTCGTATCTCGGTGAAAGTAACAATAATAAATATTCGTTCTCGTGCACGAGCCACTAGTAGGGAACATACCCATAACCTAGTGGTCCACAATCATCATCATAATCATATTTTAGTTAGTGTTGTCATCGTCAAACTTTCTACGTGAAACAGGGGACAACCCCCACAGAATCACTAGCATACTAGTACACGTCCGCCCACCTAGATACCCGGGACTCCCTTTAGTGCTCAATAAAGTTACACATATTATCAAATACACATTTCACATCCACATTCCATTCCAAAACCATAAAAACACAAACATACCATAATCTTTCTTCACATTTCTTACACTAATCAACAAACCGCTAAATATTTTGGTAAAACAATTTCATGAAGTGCATTGAGGCTTTGCACATAAAACTCTTTCAAAAACATTCTTTAAATTATAAACACACATCATAACCAAACCAAATCATATTTGGAATCCCAATAAACATTTAATAAAATCATTTAATGGACCATAAAACAATCCCAATTTCACAACTTGTTATATACAACTAAAACACTCCTTCGTTTCTAGGAAATGCCAAACGGGCCTTTAAACATTTTCTCAAAACTAACCTTTGATGAAGGTATGCATTTTAATTTTATTAAGGATCTGTATAAAAATCATTTACGGCAGCAAACCTCATTCATAAATCTCTTATAATACTCAGGTTACATATTCAAAACACAACCATTTTCGTAAAGATGTGAAACGGTCCATTTTTTTGGCAACTCCGGCCAAAATATGTTGTAAATCAAAACCCACTTGTTTGTAAAAACAAATCCAAATTGGAAATCAATATAAGTACCCAAAAACACATTTATAATTCTTCCAATTCATTTATAAATACAACCAAATAACTTTTAAATCACACATCACACATAAAAGCCAACCGGGCAATTTACCGAACACATGTCATGCCCTTTTTAAACAAAATAATTTATTTTATGTACATGAAAAGGAATAAAACACCAATTGAATGTCATATTTTCATTAAAGATATTTTAACATGTTAAAAATACCATAAACCAGATTATAAACCTCAAAAAATATTTTCAAAGATAATGGAATATTTAAACAAACACTTGTTGATTACTTTCATGACAAAACAACACTACCTTTCACATAACAGTGATTAAACAATGACTTTTCACACCAAGAAAATTATAAAAAGGATTTAAAACAATAATATACATTTATATCAGTATAGTATAATATTAAAATGATGAAACTTCTATGATAAAAGCATGTGCAATGGATATCCTACCTCGAATCTTTGGCGTAATTAAAACGCACACCCGAAATCACCCGCCGCGGGTTTATAAACCCTAAAACTATAAATACCAGACCTAAACCAACATAAAACCCATCAAAAAACATTGTATAACAAAACCCTAGGTTTATCAAGACTAGTGTACAATATAAATCAAAGAAATAATGAAAGGAGGGGGAAGAGGAAGGAGAAAGGAGAAGGAATCTCACCTTTCACCCTAGAAAACTCTTCGTCTTCCATTAGATCTGCAACCCTAGAGGGAAGTTAATGACTTGAAAATTCATGGAGAGACTCATAATATCTTGAAGAACCAGGGAAAGAAAATTGGTGGCCAAAAGAGTACGAATTGATTAATTTATGAATGATACAATTTACCTTGTCAAATCTGGACGATTTGAGGTATCCTGAGAAGTTTCGCCCTCTTACGAGACACATATGATCTCCAAAGAGGCAAAAACGATATTTTGGGTGAGGATAGGGATATTGGATTCGGGTGGGAGGTGGAATCACCGAAACATATTAAACAATGAAAAAGATATAAATGAAACAAATTATTTTTTTTTTAAAAACAGGAAATGGGCCCATGGGCTGGCCCAATACCTAAATAAGTAACCCAAATTCACCCGGCTTACGAATTTATAATGGGTCCAAAAGGATAAATAAATTTTAATATATCAGTATAGGACAAGTGTGAAGTTTATTGGGTGAAAAAGAATGAAAAACAAAATAGTTATAAAAGAAAAAAATTCAGTTTTTAAAACTGGGAATGGGCTCACGGTTGGCCCAAATCATGAAGTAACCACCCTTTCTTCAAAAACTCCTAAACAAGAAATGGGGATCCCAAATTATGGTGGTTAGACATATATGAAACTTAAAAACTCAAGATTCATCTCATCAAATACCCATTAAGAGGATCTGGATTTCTAATGGGTCGGATCAATACAAAGACAGAAAAAAACAGTGTGTGACAATTCTCCCCACCATTAAAGCTTTCCGCCCCCGGAAAGCAATAACACTTTCCAGCTGAAAAAAACAACCCCTAAGGATTCTAGAATGTACTCCCCACTATTAAGAATCAACTATCCCTATAAATGTTCTTAGGATGAAAATCCATGAGACCCATGGTGGGTCTCCCCACCATTAGAAACCAACTAGCAATGAATAGACAAGAATTGAACATGAGCTAGAGTTGGGACTCACTCACACAAGCCCAAAAAAAACCCTCCTACAAAAACCTACTATACCAAGTTAATAGAGTTACAACATGAACATATAAACCACCCACTTCCCAATGGATGGGACAATAACTTGGTCGACACATTCAACACAATTATGGACCCCCGTCACTTGGGGATGGGATGGTAGGGGACCCAATAATTTGGCCACTGAAACCACAAAAGAAACAAATAAACTACCCAAAACACTCCACCTATGAATAGGTAACACCAAGACTACACCTTATTTTTATAGGCGGTCCACACAGGGACATTGATTGAAAACCCACATCCATGAAGGAATAACCATAGACACTGTGTGAGGGGTTAAGTCCACCACGCTTGTTGCGACAAAGGGAAATTCATAGAAATGAGGAACCAAAAAATTGACATAGTAACTAACTTACCAAAACAGAGGAGTAAGGATATTAATCTAGCACTCCACACCTCTGTTGATTTCCTGACTGCATGAAAAGCTTCACTCTGAGGCCTATGGCTGGATCCCTGATTCTTGAAGCATTTGCTGCACCGCAGTCAGGTGATAAGGATCACACCACTAAAAAAAACCACACTTGATCACCAAAAAAAATCCTTAATCTAAATAGGAACTCATAGATACATATCAAAATTCCTTATCACTCCAAATGAGGGGCATAATAGACGAGGAATTAGACGAAACACATCAACATCACCGAACACAACTGCTCTGTCCAAAAGAATTATCACGACCTAGAAGCACTTTTAATAGATCCCAAACTACTCTCTATTCCAACAAACAGGTTGAGGCATCATCAAAAGAGTTGGATTTAACATTTGAAATGAATCCTTAGGTTGATCAGCAAGAAAGATTTCCAACGGAGAACTATCCCTGGCCACATCACAACATCAAACACATCTTTAGAAACCCAATGAAAATTTCTCCAAAACCAAGACACCAACAAGATATCATCTCAAGATACAACAAGAGTATGAATTGTAGATCACAATGGATCTTACTGAATAAACAACTCTTCTACAACATAGAAAAAAAATGGGCCACATAACCATTGGTTTATAAAAAAAGGACAACATTTTTCAACTCAAAACACTTTTGAAAAACAAACTAACTTGGTGGGTTTCAACATTCACCAATGGTGTTTTATCAAGTCTCACCCACATGCACATTTCCATGCCACCCCAGGAACCCAACAACCATACCATATATTTCATCCTTCCAGATATAAATAAAACCATGCATGTGAGCACTCATGAAAACACCAAAGGCTAAAACAAAACAACATCATTCCAAAAATCATGTACCTTCAAAAGGAACACCAACCACCAAGTGAAAAACCCTTTTCATATTCCACAAAAAAAACACAATTCATTAAGAACCATTTTCTTAAAAACCTACCCCTTTTCATTTTAAAAAAACTTTTTAAATAACCAAGCCACTCCAAACAACCCCTTCCCATTTTTTTTAAAAAAAAATCAGCAATGTATATTTTTATAATCTGAGGTCCATTGAGACCAATACCGTTTGTAGTAAAACACCAACTGATCAAAACCAATTGCCAAAACTAATTTATCCAATTCAAAAACATTTTAACATCCTAAAATACCCCATTTAAAAAAATATCCAGAATCACTTTAAAATTATTCACAATTTCAAAACATTTTATTTCAACAAACCACAATTTTAGATTATGGATAATCCAATCCCTTTAAATCATTTCTGCTTCCCCCAATTTTTTTCACAAAAACACAACCTTCCAAAACCGTTATTATATTTAATTTTTGAAACCCCCTTTTTTCACTTTTCAAAATCTAATCCTTACATTAAAACCCATTTCCACAATTCTCACACAAGGATTTTAAAAACAAAAATTCAGAATTCAAGAAAGGTTCAAGAGACCCAAAAAAGGGAACTAGTGTCAGTGGGTGACTTGACCATATGGTTGGCGGCCATATGCCAAACACAACACCAACACAGAGAGACTTATTAGGACCATTCCCCAGCTCCACATGGCTTGCCAGGCCCTATGACCTCACGGAGGCCATTAGTCAGACTCCCCTTGTCATATCCCAACACCAAAAACAAAATCAACCAGAACAAAGGACACTAATAAAACTGGACTCCCTTGGAAACCTGAGGATTAGAACAAGAAAGAGTTCGCGACGCTCTTCATGCACTTACCCCTCAAGTCCCAAAAATCATACTTCATCTACCTTTACATCCCCAAAATAACAAGGGCACTCTAAAAAGAAAGGTCTGCTAAGAGCCAACCTCCTTTGATACCATTTTGTCACGAACCAGCCTGAGTCGACCCTGAACCGGTCACCCAGGCCAGCCCGCGACAAGTCCCGAGAGGCGTTCCCGATCCTCCCGGGATGGTGAAAAGCACCAAGGGCATAAATAGAGTACACAAGGGAATTATTTCTCCCATATATAGTCAATCAAACAAACAACGGAAATAAACGGACAACCCAAAATGAATTTATATAAAAATTTAACAAAATATTTTTTATACAAGAAAATAAAGGTAGAACAAAAACAAAAACTCAAATGAACAATCCCAATGACCAACTAACTCCATGTGACACTTCTGGCCACTCTCCAACACAATGATCAAAAGTCACCCAAGGTGATCGAACTAAAGATGAAACCTGCACAAGGGCTAAAAAAAGAAGAAGACTATAGGCGTGAGTATTAAAACTCAGTAGGTTAGCCCGATATTCTATTCCCAATGCACATTCCTTTAAAATAAATGAAACATCAATTTATAGTTTGAAATTCAAGATATGTAAGTATGGGTTTCAAATGAGGTTCCATGCTATAATAATTATCAGACAAAAACATGCATGTTTAATAAACAAAAATGCAAGTAACTATTTTTTTCAAAGAGGTGCAACTTCAAAATGAACATAGTTTTCAAGAGGGCTGCTATAAAGAATTTTAACATTCAAATAAATAACACATACTACTGAATTTACCAACCAAACACACCGTATGCCGACGGTGAGTACAAAATAGCCAATGAGCACTAGTCATGGGAATACCCCTAGGAACTAGTTAGTTGTGAGCCCCAGGTACCTCGTATCTCGGTGAAAGTAACCATAATAAATATCCGTTCTCGTGCACGAGCCACTAGTAGGGAACATACCCATAACCTAGTGGTCCCCAATCATCATCATCATCATAGTTTAGTTAGTGTTTTCATCGTCAAACTTTCTACGTGAAACAGGGTCCAACCCCCATAGAATCACTAGCATACTAGTACACGTCCGCCCACCTAGATACCCGGGACTCCCTTTAGTGCTCAACCAAGTTACACATATTATCAAATACACATTTCACATCCACATTCCATTCCAAAACCATAAAAACACAAACAACCCATAATCTTTCTTCACATCTCTTACACTAATCAACAAACCGCTAAATATTTTGGTAAAACAATTTCATGAAGTGCATTGAGGCTTTGCACATAAAACTCTTTCAAAAACATTCTTTAAATTATAAAAACACATCATAACCAAACCAAATAATATTTGTAATCCCAATAAACATTTAATAAAATCATTTAATGGACCATAAAACAATCCCAATTTCACAACTTGTTATATACAAGTAAAACACTCCTTCGTTTCTAGGAAATGCCAAACGGGCCTTTAAACATTTTCTCAAAACTAACCTTTGATGAAGGTATGAATTTTAATTTTATTAAGGATCTGTATAAACATCATTTACAGAAGCAAGCCTCATTCATAAATCTCTTATAATACTCAGGTTACATATTCAAAACACAACCATTTTCGTAATGATGTGAAACGGTCCATTTTTTTGGCAACTCCGGCCAAAATATGTTGTAAATCAAAACCCACTTGTTTGTAAAAACAAATCAAAATTGGAAATAAATATAAGTACCCAAAAATACCATTTATAATTCTTCCAATTCCTTTATAAATCCAACAAAATAACTTTTAAATCACACATCACACATAAAATCCAACCGGGCAATTTACCGAACACATGTCATGCCCTTTTTAAACAAAACACTTTATTTTATGTACATAAAAAGGAATAAAACATCAATTGAATGTCATATTTTCATTAAAGATACTGTAACATTTTAAAAATACCATAAAGCAGATTATAAACCTCACAAAATATTTTCAAAGATAATGGAACATTTAAACAAACACTTGTTGATTACTTTTATGACAAAACAACACTACCTTTCACATAACAGTGATTAAACAATGACTTTGCACACCAAGAAAATTATAAAAAGGATTTAAAACAATAATATACATTTATATCAGTATAGGATAATATTAAAATGATGAAACTTCTATGATAAAAGCATGTGCAAGGGATATCCTACCTCAAATCTTTGGCGTAATTTAAATACACACCCGAAATCACCCGCCGTGGGTTTATAAACCCTAAAACTATAAATACCAGACCTAAACAAACATAAAACCCATCAAAAAACATTTTATAACAAAACCCTAGGTCGATCAAGACTAGGGTACAATATAAATCAAATAAATAATGAAAGGAGGGGGAAGAGGAAGGAGAAAGGAGATGGAATCTCACCTTTCACCCTAGAAAACTCTTCGTCTTCCATTAGATCTGCAACCCTAGAGGGAAGGGAATGGCTTGAAAATTCATGAAGAGACTCCTAAGATCTTGATGAACTAGGGAATGAAAATTGGTGGCCAAAAGAGTACTAATTGATTAATTTATGAATGATACAATTTACCTTGTCAAATCTGGACGATTTGAGGTATCCTGAGAAGTTTCTCCCTCTTACGCGACCCATATGAGCTACAAAGAGGCAAAAACGATATTGGGGGTGAGTATAGGGATATTGGCTTCTGGTGGGAGGTGGAATCACCGAAAAAGATTAAAAAATGAAAAAGATATAAATGCAACAAATTATTTTTTTTAAAAAAACAGGAAATGGGCCCATGGGCTGGCCCAATACCTAAATAAGTAACCCAAATTCACCCGGCTTACGAATTTCTAATGGGTCCAAAAGGATAAATAAATTTAAATATATCAGTATAGGACAAGTGGGAAGTTGATTGGGTGAAAAAGGATGAAAAACAAAAGAGTTATAAAAGAAAAAAATTCAGTTTTTAAAACTGGGAATGAGCTCACGGTTGGCCCAAAGCATGAAGTAACCACCCTTTCTTCAAAAACTCCTAAACAAGCAATGGGGATCCCAAATTATGGTGGTTAGACATATATGAAACTTCAAAACTCAATATTCATCTCATCAAATACCCATTAAGAGGATCGGGATTTCTAATGGGCCGGATCAATACAAAGACAGAAAAAAAAACAGTGTGTGACAAAAAGAACCTAATTTAAATTTATTAAACAATCATTCTCTTCAGTATTTTATCAAGAGATAAACGAGATAATAGTTCGTGTTATAGATCAAGTTTATCCAAGATAAAATTATATATGTTATCAATGAAACAACACTTTTATTCCATTACTATAAAAAGAATTCAAGCTCTAGACATAAAATTATTTTCTTATATATCCTTATGTATATTTACGTCACTTTTAAATCATTAAGTAAGAATTATATATATATAAAAATAATAGAATGTTTGTGTATAATTTGTAACTTTGTAAATAAATCTTTAATAACACTAAGTAAATAACATATTCAATCATCTTGAGTTTTATTTGACACCCCCAATGAAATTTTTTATATGAGACTAATATTCCTTAAATATTAGATTTTCTCAATCATATAGATTTTATTTGTGGAGAATAATATCCTTTTGTTCATTATGCATCTAGCTCCTTTGAAACACAACTTAATCACTATATTCTCCCATAGATCTCATGATTCACATGTTGAAAAACTGTAACAGTTGATTATGGAGGAAGAAACGATTCGTATAGATATAGTTTATCTAAATAATTTTTCAAAAAACACCAAACTAACTAAAGAACTTTCATTAAGTTACATGTGTTTGGAGTAACATACAATAGGATTCTCCTTATCATTTATTACTAATAATTATTTACAGAATATGGTATTGATATTATTTATAGTATAATCTTATATTATATGAGTATAAATTCTTTTTAAAAATTTAATATTTGATTTTAATCAATGGTATCCCATTAAATGATTAATGATTTTAAAAATTCATTAGATTCATTAGTGGTCCATGATCTATATTTCGATAAGTAGTGAGTCATATTTAGCATTCGCATTATTAAGTAATTATTTACCTACGACATCATACCAATCATATCTATGATTCATGGATATTTTAGAGGAAAACCCTTTTTCTAATCCATTATATGGATAAAATAGACTTTACTCAATTAGTATCAAAACCATATGGGATTTTGAGCGAAGTCTTTCCCAATGAAAATTCCTAAAAAATATTTCCAAGTAAATTCTTGGAGAACCCAAATTTTGTACAAAACATCCAGACAAGACAATCCCATATCAGTTATTACTTAATTTTATTACATAAGATAATATATGTGCATCCATTTTGGGCATGAAAACACCTAGAAATATGATCGATTTCTTAGAAAGTGTCTCTTTGGAATGAATCACACACTTAGTATTTAAAATGGATTATAATACCACCACGTTATCTCATGTTATTCCCTTTTATGTATTCATGATTCTCTTAATTTAGTTTGGAATCTTATTTCATCCACCTAATCAATATGTTCATACCATATTGATGTGTAAATATTTACACAACCCACATGTTTTTCATTACATACCTAAAAATTGAGGTAAAAAGTATTCATATATATCAAGATGAATCATATCCACAAGGTACATGAAAACTTCATGAAAAGAAATAGAGTTATACGATATTGAAAATCTCAACATGAGTAAGCCTAGAGAAATATACATCCAACTCCATCCACAATCCTAGAAAAGTAACAAGCCTCTAAATAGGTTGGTAGTCTGACCCCATGTCCCCTTACTCGAGGATACATTACTCAATGGATTATCCAATTCTACATAACTCTAAATACTATTATTCACTAGTTATTTTAAACAACTATATTCATGTTCACAACATTAAATACCAACTAAGGTCATGATAAATGAAAAACTAAATTCAATATTGAGACATTCCAATAATGTAATTTGAGGACCTATCTAGAAGCAGTTTAAAAATTAAAATAAAGTATACATAATATTCCAATTTCATAAAAAAATTTCTAAACATGGATTTAATGAGGAATAACAATTTAAATAAATGAATAATTAAAATATTTAAAATGAGATAAACATATATGAACTATTCATAAATAAAACCTAACTGTAAGCCCATTTATAATTCCAAATATAATGTGTTGGATATTACAAAATTTTTGATAAATATTTTCTATATTCATTCTAATATGAACTCTTTCATGTTTATCATTTTATGGAATTTCCATTTTAAAATATGATATTGTTTGAATTATAAATATTTTTCAATTCAATTTATATTATATAAACATTTGACATAATCTAAATATAATAAAAGTAACAATTATTGAATCATTGATCATATTAGTCATTAAAAATTTATTTATGTTGTTAAAATAATATCCAAAAATGTCCCCTTTTTATTTAGAAGAATTTAAAATAGTTAATTATGAAAAAATTCATAATTTTAATAATTTTTTATTTTTTATTTTTTGGAAATTTATAGTAATTTATAACCCTTTTAAAAAAATTATTTTTTATATATAATGAATTTTAATAATATATCATATGAATTTCCACATAATTTGTTAAAAGGAACTTTAAAAAACTAATATTTAATGTTTGGGGAAAAAGATTAATAAAAATTCATTAATTATAAAAAAACTAAAATTAATTAATCTTTAAACCATTTATAAATTAAACCATCCAAAAAATCCATTAAAAATAGTATATAAATTTTTGAAAACCATGATAATCATTTTAGATGTTAGTTTTTTATCTATTTTTAAACAAATTCGATTACACTTACCCATAGGGGTATTCCTACATTAGGGTAAAGCCTTTTACCCCTACATAGGCCATCTTAAATCCATTGAGTAATGGTAAGACACAATGCACCTTTAGAAATAAATATAATTTCCTTTGTAATGGTAACATAAATATTACTATTGCACATCTTATTCTGTGTTAAAATACATAGGATATTACCATTACCTGAATAATTTATTTAAGTGTAAGTGTTGATCTTACTTTACACAACCCTTTCTAGCATTGTGTATGGGTACTACCTTCATGAAAACCATTTCAATAAAGTTAATAAAGATAGTATCCTTACATAGTAATTCAGAACAAGGGTATGAACATTATTCAAATATCTTTTCATATATTTTAGTGTCTATTTAACTTTATGTTACTCTTTCAAAAAAAATTCTAAATTTACAAAACCCTTGCATTGGGTAAAGTTAAGTTGTGATGAACCTTAAGTAGACTAATCTCTTTATGGGAAATGTGATACGAGCCTTTTATAGACCATTGAGTATAAAGGTAATCCCTTAGATACCTTCATGCACCTCAATTATGTAATGTTATGGACATTATTACCTTTATAAAGAATTACTATGTAAAGGAATACATTTAAAGAAACTAAATTTCATGAAAATGAAATGGTACTCTATTTTTCCTTTTTATTTTTCATTTTATGCATGATTTTTTTTAAAATAGCCATGGATCCCATTAATACCACTAATGGGTTTTGTAAGAGTCCAATAACACGTATAAAATGAATTAGAAGTGATGAAAACGGTTTTTTGAGGATCTCTATACAAGTAATTTTAAAATTGTGATGAATAAAAGAAATGAAGAACACTATAAATGAATACCTTACACTAAAGAGAATCGAAAAAATCTTCAAACACAATCATATGGTACTGATAATGAAAACCCAGGGAACCAAAAATACATCTCCTCTCTTTAGCATATGTATAGGATACATTGAATCATTGAATGTTTAGATGGGATTGTTGTTCAATCCATGATTTCCTGGAATATCATATTAAATCAGGGAAAGATAAGAAATATTTTTAGGTACAAGGAACATCAAACTTGAATAAGAATAACCACAGTCATATGTTTTTTCTTTTATATTAATCATAGAAAAAACATTTTTATACCTACATTAACTCATGTGTTTATACATAATGATTTATTTACTATGGAAAGCTCATGGATTTAAATATATTCATGAATGTAACTCTTCTAGGTACTTCATCTTATGCAATATCTTATTGAATGATTACATAAGTGGGAGAAACATAAATATATAATAGTAATCATTTTTCGGAAATTACATATTTCATAAAATAATATACCCGTATTTGTATGAAAATAATAATTTTCATACAATTTGGAATGGCCTATACATATCATATATATATATATATATAAAGTACTAGGGAATATTATAATCAATTAATATAAGTCAGTTATGAAAAGTATAACATACCGATTCACTATATGCATACGCAAAAACTATATATAAACATTGACTTAATAAAGGGATAGTTACACATTTAGATTTCTATTTATTATATTTCAAAATTATATATAAATAATTCATCTTATTCCTTTACTTCTTCATCAAATATTGTATCACATTGCTAGTTTTCTCGTTATTTATATAATTATTCATAGAAATATAGTATTTCATATGAGAATACAATCCATTATATTTTTACCTTGTATATGTAATATTTATTTATATTTATTATCCATGATTATCTTATTTATTTATGGTGAATACATACATTTTAGTTGTATTAATCATATAATGAAAAAATATCATAATTTTTTACTATTTTTTCATTTCAGTTCAAACAATGTTTCATTGAAAAAATGATTTATATAAATGTTGTATAAATATAAGTTCATTACATTGTTCTCTCTTCTTTAAATATTTATCTAAAATTTTATTTTTATACCCAAATTGACAAAAATGATGTTATATTTGACTCGTTACAACCTCAATTTCTAAAGTCAGGTTTTACTAATTTACATTCTATCATAAAAGCTTGATTAGGTTAGAGGTACGGTTTCATATAACTTTATCTATATGAATCTATATCTTAATTTGTTGATTCTTATAAAATATACCATAATCAAATGTTATAACCATTTTGTTTAGTAAATTTGATTGATCTGATATGTATATCCTTATATGTATTACATGGAACATATTACGAACTTGTGAGAGGTTGCGTAAATGTTTAATTTGATCTATGATGCTTCCTACTTGATATTTAATGAACTAACTCTGGCCACCCCTAACCCGGGTAGCCCAGTTAGCCAAGGACATATAGAAGTCATGTTCTTTATCGCCCTGTGCTGAAAACTAGTTCCAGTATTTCAAAACAAGACTATGTGGGAATTATTTTACAATCAAAAAATAATTAAACATACCACATATTCCACTTATAAGTAGAACCTTCCTTGTCTATATGTCGGACACCCATACACATAAATAATCATTTCTAAATTGGGTGATGAATCCAAATAATTTATGAAACATAAATAAATTTAGGCATTATATATATCAATCATAATCAAATAAAAAAATATCATATTCTAAATAGATCAAAGAAGAAACATAATTATATAAGGTAACACATAAACACCCCAAGAATAAAATAAAAAATTATCTCATTAACTATGACACACCTACATATTAAGACTATTCACTAAAAAAATTCTATAACACCTCCTATTAAATGATCCCGAATATCAAACAAAAAAATAACAAATCTAGGGTAACCTAAATGGTATATATAAGAACTCTATAACCATATTTTTGTATGTATGCTGTGGGAAAGAACTTAGGATTATGGGATTCCAACATAGAGTTTTTGAAAATCCATTGAATTGAAATTTCAATTAAGTTAGTATTAATTACATTTAAAAAAAATTCAGAGTAATCATAATAAAACTAATAACATTTATTTTCCATTATCCACAAACAGTCTTAATTATTTTAATAAAATATAACATAACCTGATAACCATAAAGAACTATTTTAAACCATTATTTAGAATACCCTACATTGATTGAAAATAGTTTATTTCCTTTTTAAATACCTTAAAAATTCACTTTATAAAAAAATATCTTTTTTAGATATCCATTTTAAAGGAAATAAACACATAAAATAAAAATATGATCATACTCAACATGATATTGTATCAATAAAATATGAATATCCAACAATACCAGAGGAAAACCACTATACAATATCCTCATGCACACTAGATATCATAGGAGATCCCCCCATTGTCACTAAATTAATGGTACTGAGTGACACTACTTCACTAATTTGGAAAGTGTCCTTAAAGAGTGGAATGGATATAAAACTAAATCAATGAATAGTGAGGGGAACCATAAAAACTACTTCAATAGTTGGGTTGATAGTAGTTACTAGGAGGAGGGAACTCATATTATCTAGGGAAACTTACAAATGTAACCTGGTTTTCGTTGAATCAATCGATATGATGTGAGAAAATAGTTAATGATCATGATCAAAGTCAATTAGAAATAAATATAAATCTCATTGCACCTCAAACACGCACACAAGAAATAACCCCTGTCACATAATCAATACAATCATAAAATATAAAATCCACCTAAGGGTAATAATTTACATAAATATAAATAAATAAGGGTCTCGAGAGGGTCTCAGACACACATACATGACATAGAAACAACAAAATCCACCAAACCATCACAAATAAAACTCACATAGAAAGGAAAGTCTCTTTTTACAATACCTGAAATTCCATTTCAAATCATTATTTGGATATCACGAATTTGAGAATAATATATTAAACCATATTGAGACATCATCACTTTTTCAAAAAAATCCATTTTAGAAACTAACCCACTCCTTAATAACCAAATAATTTTATAAACCTGGTATTTTTCCCATTTCATGACCCAAGAAGGTTTAAGTATCATTAAACACAAAAATTCATTTAAAAAATCATTGTAAACATTTTAATAACTACATAGTATTCACAACACAAATATAAACAAGGAAAACCCATTAGAATACCATTTTACCATGTGTGAGGTCACTTGAAAAAATTAATGAAATTCATTATAATTATCATATATAGATGTTATTTCACAAAAATGGAATTTGAAACATCAATCCCATAATGAAAATATTAATAAATAAAGATACAAAAAAACAATACTTCAATACGTGTAGAAATAAGACACAACACATCACCTATAATAAAGATAACCAAGCCATACAAAAATACACCCTCTTCAAACATTAATAACAATAATCACCATGACATGAACTCACATGAACTATAAAATTAATCCTCACCGATAATATAGTTTTCACAAGAAGAGTAAATTTGGTAGAAGAACAAAGGAAGGAGAATAGAGGAAGTTGATTGTGAAATACCATAGTAATACACATGAATCTATTAGAAATGAAAAAGGTACCAAATAGAAGGATGTGGAAATGGTAAATCTATATGTGTGAACACACTTGGTATGAATAAAATATTAAGATGGGGAAAAATCTCTAATATACATAAGAATTAAAAATGGAAAAAAATTGGAAACTCGCAAAATTTTAACCTGGTATAACAGAATCAATATTGCAACTTTATCCTTGTGATGTAGCACCCCCAACCTCTGTTATGTAGTCACTATGGCTATGAAATGGGTAAAAACACATGAACTCAACCACTGTTTTGTAGCTCCTTATTTTACATCTCTGACCACCTCACTAAATCCCTTACATGATACCCTTACACAACTTTCTAAATACCATTAGGTAACTCCAAAACTACTGTTATGCATCACCCACTAAGGAAAAAATCTATGGCCTATAGTGTGGTCAACCTTTCTTACCCTTAAAAATCATACTTATGTAAATCAATGCATTCCTAGTAGTGTGGGAATTCTCCGTGAACCTTATATGACACCCCTATGCAGCACAAACAATGATATAGTATCCTTGAATATGACGTTGTAACCTCTCTACTGACCCTTATACAATTGACCATCGACCATTACACAACATCTTCTTTAGAAACCTTATATATTGTTCTATATTCATATCCCTTTGTGACACCCACTATAATGAAACCTACAATCCCTGGAATAACCACATATTAACCTAGTTTTGTCATGAAGGAAATGGGGATCGGTGTGGCATAGTCTCCTAGGACTATGATGTGGCCTATTGAATACTCAGTCATCATCTCTCTAAAAAATCCTTAAAAAATATCTTACCAACTTTTGGAACAATTGAAAAATTCAAAACATCATAAGAATTAAATAAATCACTAAAAAAATAACAAGAGGGTATTATAATTAACCCAAATATTCCACTTTTTCCCCTTATAAGGTCATTGAAAATAGAAAAAATAATAAAAAATATAAAACTTCATCAAAAAAAATGTGGGAGGGTGTAGAATAACTATTGATGAATCCTATGATGAGGAAAAGAGACATCAAAAAATCCTAAAAACCCAAAATATGTATTTTGAATCATGACCCTGATCACAACCATCTAACAAAAAGCTCTATGAATATGGATAACTAACATGGGTCTCCCACCATTTTGAATTCAACTAAAATTTTGGAACAACATATAAACAAACCAATAAAAATTGACATCACAAAAAATACACATTTTTTCAATCATTGAAGGCAATGTTCAGATTGTACCAACCATAAATGTTTACATAAACCACAATATTGAACACCACAAAAGAGAATATCCCATAAGGGGTATGTCCATATGCCCAAAAAACTAAGTCACTAACATAACTAATTTCTAATGTGATGAAAGAAGCACAAACTATAATAAACATGAATCAACATGGAATATAATGTTTTGGGACTTTGTTACACCCTGACTCATGATATTATTTTATTTTAATTTATTTGGCCTTTAAATATTTTTGTTGGGGTCCGAGTTGTGTCCCAGACAACTTTTATAAGTTTTCATAAAAAAGTGTGTGTCTTGGGTTCGACTTCATTGGACGCACGGGCGGAGCGTGGCGCCGCATGGCTTCGCCCATGCAATTGCGTAGCCTTTTTGCTAATTTTATTATTATTAAATGATATGAATTCATTTATTATTTTTATTTTATCATTAAGGTTATTATTATTATTATTATCATTACTTTTATTTACTTTTACTTTTATTTCATTTTTATTTCTTCTTCTTTTTCTTTTTTCTTTTCCTCCTTCCCATGTCGGTGTCCGCTGCGCAACGACCCATCCGGGCCTCCTGTTCTTCTCCCCCTGCAACTTGCTCCCCCCTCATGTTCACCCTCCTCAGTGTGGAATCCCACTGCCACACCTCCCCATCCTGAACCTCAGCCTCCTGCCCATACGCACTCCTACCCACAACCCTCCACAGCACCCGACTCTCGGCGCTCCGGTTCCCTGCTCGCCCTCTTACTCCTTCCCACAACACTCGACCGCTACCATCTCCCTCATGCTCCATGCAGCAAGTCGAGATACCACCTCTACCATACTTGTGGCACCCCTCCCGCAGGCCCTCGGCTCCCATACGAGTAATGCAGCCCTTGTGCCTTCCCCTGTAGTGCCGCACTGGACCCTCCCTCCCTCTCCACCTCTTACCGGCACCTCGACAACGGCTTTCAGCCACGAACCCTTATTCTCAATGTCGCCCCCCTCTCACCAACACACCTTCTACTCTAGCCACCACGCACCAGTGTTTTTTGGTAGCCCTCACCCGCATCCCTTGGTCGGCCCGCTTCCAACCATGTGGACTCCTTCCATTGGCCCGGTGTGATGCCCTCTAGTGTGTCCCTTACTAGCCAGCGCAACACCAACCCCCCTTGGAGCTTTGGCGAGGACTTCCTCTCACCGAAAACCCCTTTGTCCGACCTCCTTCGGCGGTCACTGCTTCTGCAGGCCTTCCCCGGCCAATCCACACTATCGGCATTTCCCTGACCAACCTGCGTTTTCCCGACGTCACCTTGCAAGTGTGTCACACCCTTTCCAGCGTGTTTTTTCCCTTCCTCTGGAATACACTATTTACATTTCTATATATATATATATATATATATATATATATATATATATATATATATATATATATATATATATATTACCATGGTTTGATTAGGTATTTTGTTAATTAATTGTGGTTTTGTGTTGGCTTGATATTTTAGGATATGAAGGAGGTGTTTCCGAGTGAGCATCATCGTCACACCTTATTTCCGAATTTGCCTTGTCATCGCGCCTTGGTACCGTTGTTGCGTTGGCATCACACTTTGATCTCGAGGTAGGATTTCCCTTTTCACTACCTTTTTAATTCAAGATTCACTTATTTCATTCATTTCACACCTTGTTTAATTTATAAATATTGAAGTATAATTCTTGTTTACATTGTTTAACATGCAAAGGTTGGTTTGGACTTTTTAATAAATATTTTACTTAGGAAATAATGATCGTGGGTTTCGTGAAAGCATTTCAAGGAGTTTTATGTTTAAAATAAGTTTTTATTTGGTTTTCAAAGTGGGTTTTGGTTTTATAAATAAATGGGTGTTGAGTTTTATGGTGTTTTAAAATGCATTATTGATTAATGATCACGTGAACATTTTATAAAAATGTGTTCCCTCTTTAAATAATGTGGATTTTTTGTTAATGATAAATTCTTGTTTATAAAAAAGAAATGGTTTAAGGCATGTTTGGCCACTTTGTGAAAATTCGTGAAATTGTTTTTATTATCAAAACCTCTTGTGGATGTTTCTCATGCCATACTTGTGTGTGTATAATGGATGGGATTTCAATACTATAGAATCCTCATGATCCATTTTGAGAGTGTCTAATGTTGGACTCTTATTGTTTTTTGATAAATGATATGAGATCATTCCTTGGAACGGCTTGAGGTGATGCCTATTGTGCATTATTATGTATATATATATATCTATGTGTGTGTGTGATATAATGCTTGACTGGAATTGGTTGGATCACCCATTTTCTAAATACTTGAGACATGGGAATCATTCATATTGAGAGAATATTCTATGAATGATTGTTGCACTGGTAGGTTATGGTACTAACTAGTGTCCGATAGTAGGTGGATATATTGGGTTTATTACTATGAGATTTTTCCTCAACCTGCCTGAGAAAGGATGGTCGAGCGTATTGGGAATTTTGATTTCATCGTGTGTGACATGTCAACGGGGATGAGGTCTCTGGTATTGGTGTATTTTGGTTTATTCTTGATCACCGGGGTTCACCCATGTGTATTCAGATTTTTTTACTAGAATTAGTGATTATGATTCTTATATGTACACCTACAATGCACTTATTATGTGATTTCTTTTGTACATTTTTAGTGTATTGTTTTTCTTGGAAAGTGGTAATCTATTTTGGATTAGGTTTCTAAGAATGGTTTTAAGATGAAAGTGTTTAACCCTCTTTCTACAAATTTGAAAACATAAACATCACTTTCCCTTTCTAAAAGGCCATTAACACTAATAAAATGAACCCAGATTTGAAAATGGATAATCCTAATGGTTCATACTTTTATTTTAAGTAAAATAGTTTAAAAAACATACTTTTATAAATTGTAGTTCAAACTTAAAATGGTGATTCTTTTATTTTAAAGGTAGTTCATTGGGAATAGATGTTGGGATAGCCAACTGAGTTTTAATACTCACACCTATAGTTATTTCTATTTTTAGTTTCTGTGCAGGCTACGCCTTGATTACGCTCTCCTTTGGCGATGCTTGATCGTTGAGTCGAAGAGTGACTCGTGGGGTCACACGGAGTTAGTTTGGACATTGAGTTCCGTCAGATTTATTTTCTCTTATTCATGTTTGGTCATTTTATTTGGTTTATTTATTCTACGATGCTTTATATTATTTTTGTTTCTTTATTTATTTTTAATGGGAGAAATTGTACCCAAAGCCTCTGTTGATGCCCTAGGGTTTTTTCCCATCCCGGGAAGATCGAAAATTCCACTCGGGCCATGTTGTGGACTGGCTTGGGTGATCAGTTCAGGGTCAACCCAGGTTGGTTTGGAAAAACATGGTATTTGAGCAGGATAGCTCTTATCAAACCTCACTTTTAATATCGCCCTTCGTTATTTGGGATGTCGAAGTAGATGGAGTAGGATTGTCAGGATTCGAGGGGTAGGTGCAGGAAGAGCATCGCGGACTCTTGCTCATTCTGATCCTTAGGTTTCCATGGGAAAAATAGTTTAATTTGTTTCTTTGGGGGTTTATGGAGTGTTTTGTTTTTGGGATATGTCAAAGAGAGTTGGAATAATATTTTTCCTAAGCTGCAAGACTTATCAAGCCATGTGGAGCTAGTGGCATGGTCCAAAAATACTCTATGTGTTTGTGACGTGTTTGGCATACGAACGCCAACCATATGGTCAAGTCACCAACCGACACTAGTTCACTGTTTGAGTTGCTTTGTGTTTCTTTTGAATACTGAAAAATTGTTTGAATCAAAAAAGTTGGGTTTGAAAAAAAAATGGATGATTGGAATTATATGTTTAATTTGTGTATATAATTAAAAGATATGGGATGTATGATTTGTTTTTGGAAAAATTTTGTTGTTTCTTTTTGGCCTTGGTGTTCCTAGGGGTGATCACATGCATAGTGGTGTGTTGGAATATGAACAGATGTCTGGTAAGGTGGATGGATTCCAGGGGGGCATGGAGACATATATGTGAGTGAGACCCTAAAGAATACCAATGAAAGGGTTTAACCCACCAAAATTGTTTTAAATTAAAAATGTTTTCAAAAGGAATGTTTTGATGTTACGAGTTTGTTCAGCCTCCAAGATAGTTTTTTTTGAGGAAGGGCCACTTCTTTTAATTGTGTTTTGGCTTGATATAATTTTCAGTTTGTGATGATCATGTTTTCAGTATGTTCCACCCAAAAGGGTCCCAATGGTTTCTAATGATTCATGACCTGTTTTGGGTTCTTTTTATTGTTATGTATTTATCGATGTAATCAGGGTTTTTTAGAAGTTGTTGTCTGGTTGTGGAAGGGAAGTGTCTTCAGGATGTTGGGAAATGCCATGGATGGTATGGTTCATGTCATCATGGGACTATTTGAGGGTTAATTTTTGTACTAATAGAGGTTGAATGTTCCACCATCATTGGTATTCCGGGTGTAGTTTGTGGTGGTTAGTTTTTGTGAGGGTTCCCCATCTGGAACAAAATGCATGCGAGAGGAAACTGTTTTTGGAATGCTGTCCTAGTTGGTTCTTTATGTCCAGTTCATCTGATCTCTTTCTAGGGTTCCATTACTATGGATGGTTTTGTCATTCCATGC
Organism: Viscum album; assembly: GCA_963277665.1. Classification (NCBI taxonomy): domain Eukaryota; kingdom Viridiplantae; phylum Streptophyta; class Magnoliopsida; order Santalales; family Viscaceae; genus Viscum; species Viscum album. The sequence goes on along the minus strand of OY728146.1, from coordinate 1,623,530,096 downwards.
CATAGTGTTTCATCCCTCTGAAAACATACCACCATTGTTGTCGTTTGAATCATAGATAGGAATAAGTAGTTGATATCGGGGGATGTTGGTTCCTAACTGTGAGGCGAGATACGCTTTAGTCATTAGTGCTCCAGCTGTAGGTCTCCCTGTGAAACTCATGCATAGTCAAGAGTTTCTGATGGTGTGTGGAACCCTGTCCCGAGGTCTTGTTTTCCTCTTTGTGATGGAAATATAAAATTATTTCTTGTTCCATTCTTATAATCATTTTATGTTCATTCTAGTTCAGTGGTGTGATGAACTTGTTCTATCGCAATCCATGCCAATAAATTTCCACAAAAATTGTTTCTATAGGAAAACACCACCCAAAAAATCCAACATAACCATTTTGAAATAAAATAAAAAATATCTAAACCCAAAGTCAAGGATACACATGGGTATAAATAGACAAAAAATTGAAAACCTATTTTTAATCAAACCTTCCAACATGAAAATTCTACTAATAATAAAAATCAATATTTTTGGGGTTTAAAACATGATTACAGAAATAATCAAAAAACCCAAGCATTAAATGGGTTGAAAATGGAAGAAAAGACATGGAAACAACTACCAATCATGTGTGAATGAGATGAAACCCTTGAAAACAAAATATTAGGCCAATAGAAATAAACCAACAACCCTAGAATACCTAAAACATAAGATAACACACCAACCATAGAATTAGAGTTTGGTGAAAAGAGGGATAACCAAAATATAATAATGAAATAGAGGATGTGAATAGGGAAAGGAGGAAAATATACCTAAACCCCTAAAATATACCTTGGAATCAAAGAGGTGAAATCCATGGGGGAGGAGAACTAAGGGAGAAGGAGACTTGGGACCCCTTGGTGCACCAAAAAATGAAGGGGAGGGTGGAGGCTGGATTTAGGGTAAATGGGGAGAGGGTAGAAAAAGAAATTTTATTTTTTAATTATTCTAGGCATACTAAACAGTTTGGCTACACATTTTTCTAGACCATGTGATAACCGTGTAGACCCCTCATCCCATAAAGGTAAAATTGCATGATTAACTGGGATCAACCACATGGATGTGCTCAAGACATGTGGTCGGTTCTATCTAAACCAAACCTACCATGCCTCCCCACGTGGTTACTACTAACAGTGCAAAAACTATGTGGCACCATGAAAATCTTGCTGAAATTTTTAAAACATCGAAAATTTCGACTGGGTGTCAACCCGAACCTCAACCAAAGGACCCAATACTATAAATAGATCAAAAAATAAAGGAGTAATTGGTTCTATATTTGAAATTATTTATTAAATAGAAGGAATCAACAATAGTGGTTAGAGGATTCTCATTTTAATCACATATACCTTTCCTCTGATACCAACTATAATGACACATACTTTACATACATTGTTAATACTTCAAAATTGAAGCAAACTTATTACAACATATAACAAAACCACAAAAGGACCGTATAGGTATAGTGTCTTTAGAAACTGGGAAACATAAACAACTGGTTCATAAAGCATCTACTTTGCCTCCCATTTATTTCATCATATCTATAGTCCGTTTTGGCATATCTTACTTAATAACCTTCTTCCTGGCCTGGGGAAAGAAAACATACAAAAGGGTGAGCTCAAATGCTCAGTAAGGGTAAACAAAGAAATATCAATCACATCATATACATAAGCACATAACTTTTGGAAATCTTAACTTGCAAAAGAGATCTTAATTTCATAACATGGGATAAATCATGGAAGTGAAATGTAATCACAATAATCATAACTTAAAACATGAAACTTTGTGGCATACACACATAATCATAGAAAATCATTTCTTGTTAGTCAATACTCATGCCAAGACTATCTTAGTGGACAAAGTCCCTTTCTGAACCAAGTCACCCTCGTTTCAGTACTATTTCACTGAACCGGTATAACCTACCGTTCCAGCCATGTCTATCTCATGAGATATAAAATCTTTACCCAATGCATTGGAGGGAGATATAGGTCCCACCCATCTCATAATGATACCATTCTTATGTGTGCCACAAAATCATAAATCATACATCATTTCATAACCCATGTAATAAAAACGGGAATCTTAAACATCGTGACATCATTAAAAAATTCATATAAGACAAAGGAATTCATAAAAATATAATTCCATCACAAAATAATCAAATCAATGTAATAATAGGGATAAAAACAGAACCCTTTATTATCTTAGATGGAAAATAATTTTGATAAAACACTTGAACTCCATTCTTGAGGAAAATATCCTTTCTGCTTCAAAAACACTTTTCCTTTCTTAACATGTCGTACAATTATAAACTAAAAGAAGTTGATTAAAAATAAACATGAAAACTTTTAAAGGAAGCTTCTTTGAAATTATGTTTTAAAAATCTATTCATGCCGTATAAGTTAAAAAAAACATTCTTCGTACTTTTGTCGGAAAAGTCAAAAAGTACCTCGTATGAAAAATGAAAAAAAAAATTCCTTTCATATCCTTTACTAAAAACTCACCGAAGGGTAAAATTGGACTTAAAAAATTGTAGGTGGATGGAAATAATATTACATATTTAGGAAACATGGATTTGGATGACAAAATACACCCCAGTAAATACTAAAGTATAAACAATCTCGGATAAAAATGAGATTGTGATATTTCCCTTACCTTAGGTCCGATTTGCTTTGTACGTGTCCGAACCTCCTGTATAATGATTTAAATAATGTTATTGACTTATTCTAGAATCATACATATTGATATGATATCATATATGGTCATATTCTTAGCTTCTTATTAGTAATATTTCATTGTTACTTGTTACTCGGGTCTTTATTGCATTTTGTTCTTATGCGTGTTTTGCCGAATAAATTCTTATTCTTATTTTAAGATTATAGATACCTTATATCCAGAATGGTATTAGTGTAACATATATCATATTTATTCATTCAATTCATTTATATAATTACTATTTAATGATGATCATGTAGAACGAGTCGCATCACATCGTGGAGACGGTATTTCGTACGTACGCACGAGCGATGATATTGTTCCCATGATCATGAAATTGTATTTAAGTGTATTTATAACATTTCAGTATCAATATCACTTTATAATAATCATATATAGTTACTCATTACACCATTATACCCATCCTTGTAAGGTGATGGTGGAAAATAGAGTACACCACGGCGTGGAGACGGTATTCCGTACGTACGCACGCGCGGTGATTTGATTTTTCCGTAGGATGGCTAGAAGGTGAATTAGGGTTGTTTCATATTTATAATAACATATAAGTATGTAAGTAATACTGATGTTATTACTTTATCATGAAACAACTAAATAAGAATAAGTTGAAGAAGAAAGAAATTGAAAAGATCGGTAATGGATATTACCTCTTCTTTGAAACGCCTCTTTGAATCCTCCACTTAGGGAACTAAGATTGGTCTTTGAAGAAGACCAGGGCCTCTAGGATTATTCTAGGGAAGTGGAGAAGGGATTTTGGCAGGGTTTGGCCGAGCTTGAGTGCTCAAATTGGTGTGAGGAGGAGGGGGAGGAGGTGCCCTTTTATAAGGGAGGAGAGGGGCACCTTAGGAATACCTCAAAATATTATTTTATATTAAAGTAAAAATCGGTTTATAATGGTTCCAAAGGGTCTTATTTCGAAGGTAAAGTGGGTATGGGTCGAAATCCTATCAACCAATAAGATTTAGACAAGTTTAGGTTATTATTTTAACCTTATCAATTAGATTTAACTCTAAGTTAAATAATTTAACTTTTACCGTGACTTTTTGTTTTCTTACACTATATGCTTAATACACTTACTATAACATGCCAAACGAACCCCAAGTTGTTTATTATTAATATATATATCCTTATCTAAGTCATTTGGCCGAACCTTAGATTTTTAGGAATAAAATAACAATTAATAATATAATATTTGATTTAAAAACTATTTTGTGTCAATTTTGACACTACTTGATATATGATTTTTGTGAAAGTCATAAAAGAATTATATGTTCGAACCAAGTTGATCAAATAAACACTAATATATCACAGTAACCTAGAAAATTAGTGGAATTCATAAAAAGTCTCAAATTACATTTATTTGAACATTTATAACATCAATTATGTTAACATTTCCTTAAAAGGGTAATTACTGCATCATCGTTGTGTCATAAATAAATTAATTTATTTAAAGTATAAAAATTATAAATAAACTATCATTATGTATGAAATCTTTTTATCTTTATAATGAATATTTATAGTCGAATTTATCTTATGTATAACCCCATATTAAAAATGTTTTAGTTATTAAACTTTGATTTTAACTAATTTAACTATTCATTAAATAAAATAATATTAAATGTCATAATCTAATCCAAGTGGACCTAAATGGTCATATTATATTCATAAGGTTGTTTTTGGTCGAATTACACTTATCCAATAGAATTAGGACATGTGTTAGGGTAATAGTAATATCATAGTTACCCTAGTTACCCTATTTACTATTAACCGCGGTAAAAAAAAGTAAAAAGTTACTATTCACCAAAAAAATTATTTTTATCTCATTGAACCACATTTTACATACTGATATCAATCGTGTCTGTCGGATTTTCGAAATTCCATTCACAGAAGCGGTAAAATTAAGTTTTATGCAAAATTCAGTTTTTAACCTACCACTTAGTGGTTTCACTATTCATCAAAAATTGAATGTTTTCAGAAAAATACCAAAATTTCACCCTAGGCTAATTTCGGTATTCCGAATCCAAAAATGAATTCCATTTTGAAAAATAAAATTCACAAAATTTCAAAAAGTGGTTATTACTATTCATAACGGCTAGTTTTAATAATATTTTAATAGCATATCGTTGTTTAGTGAAACTCGGTATTGTGTACGACACAAGCTATCGAGGAAGGTCGCGATTTCGTGTAAAGCAAGCCAAGCAAGTGTTGTGTAGAAATAGATTCCTTTGATGATTTATATAACATAAAATTCTCGGGTGTTACATTCTACCCCCCTTAAAATGAATTTCGCCCTCGAAATTCGTCACTTTGTAACAAACTGATGAGGATACCTCTCCCTCATCATATCCTCAAGCTCCCAAGTAGCTTCTTCTAATTGGTGGTTCCTTCATAAAACTTTCACCAAGCGAGTGGTCTTGTTTCGTAGGACTTTTTCGCTACGATCCAGAATCTCTATCGGTTGTTCTTCATAAGAAAGATCTTGCTCCAGCGGTATAACTTCTGAGCTGAGTACATGTGAAGGATCAGGTATGTACTTTCTCAGGAGAGATACATGGAACACATCGTGGACTTGAATGATATTTGGTGGAAGTGCCAATCGGTAAGCTACCTTTCCAACACGATCCAGTATTTCGAAAGGACCGATATATCTAGGGCTCAACTTCCCCTTCTTTCCAAATCTCATAACCCTCTTCCAGGGAGATATTCGTAAGAACACTTTATCACCCACTTCAAATTCTAGGTCTTTTCTTCGGCTGTCGGCATAACTTTTCTATCAAATCTGAGCTGCTCTTATGTGTTGTTGAATAGATCTGACCTTTTCTGCCATTTCATCAACGAGATTAGGTCCTAATAGATTTCTTTCCTCAACTTCATCCCAGCAAGTTGGAGTCCTGCATTTCTTTCCATAGAGAGCTTCATAAGGATCCATATGAATACTGGAGTGAAAGCTATTATTATAAGAAAATTCCACCAAAGGTAGGTGTTGATCCCAACCTCCTTTGAAATCCATAGAGCAAGCTCTCAACATATATTCTAGGGTTTGAATTGTTCTCTCAGACTGACCGTCTGTCTGAGGATGATAAGCAGTGCTAAAACTCAAATCTGTATCCAGAGTATGCTGAAGACTTCGCCAGAACATCGAGGTAAATCTCGGATCCTGATCAGATATAATAGAAAGTGGTACTCCATGCAATCTTACCACTTCCTTTACATATATCCTGGAAAGCTGATCCAGAGAGAAATCCTCTCTAATAGCAATGAAGTGTGCAGACTTTGTAAGACGATAAACTATGACCCAGATATCATTATTGCCTTTGGATGTTTTAGGAAGTCCTGTGACAAAGTCCATAGTGATGTTTTCCCATTTCCATTCGGGTATGGGTAATGGTTGTAACATCCCCTTAGACTTCTGTCTCTCAGCTTTAACTTGTTGATAAACCAAGCATCGAGAGACATATTCAGCAACATCTATTTTCATGCCATCCCACCAGAAGTACTCTTTCAGGTCCCTATACATCTTCGTGCTTCCAGGATGAATAGAGAATGAAGAACTATGAGCCTCATCCAGCTGCTCCTTCTTTAATTCGGGGATGGGAGGAACACAAACCCGATTCCTAAACTTTATTATCCCATCACAATCAAGGATGAACTCAGGAACATTTCTCACCTTCTTTTGTAACTCGACATCTTCATTCTGTGCTTCTTTAATCTTCACATGTATAGATGGTTGAACATTCATTTGAGAAAGATAATATTTTTCCCCTTCCATTATAATTCCAAGATCCATCCTTTGTAAATCCATAAATATTGGATCTTTTGTGATCCTCATCATGGATAAACTATCATGGTCTTGTCGACTTAATGCATCTGCCACCTTGTTTGCTTTCCTAGGGTGGTAATGGATTGAGCAGTCGTAATCCTTAATCAGCTCCAACCATCTTCTTTGACGCATATTAAGCTCCTTTTTTGTGAAAATATACTTTAATCTTTTATGATCAGTATAAATATCACACCTTTCACCATAAAGGTAATGCCTCCAAATCTTTAATGCAAAGATTACCGCAGCTATCTCCAAATCATGTGTTGGGTAATCTTGCTCATGGATTTTCAACTGTCGTGAGGCATAAGCTATCACCATATCATTTTGCATAAGAAGACACCCCAATCCCTTCTTGGATGCATCACTGTAGATCACAAACCTTTCTCCACTACAAGGAAATGTGAGCACAGGTGCACTGGATAACCTTCTTTTCAACTCCTTGAAATTCTCTTCACATTCTTCCGTCCAGACAAACTTAACTCCTTTCCGAGTCAACTTGTTGAGTGGATTAGATAATCGTGAAAAATCATTCACAAAACGTCGATAATATCCAGCCAAACCAAGAAAACTTCGGATCTCAGTTAATGTTGTTGGTCTCGACCATCTTTTGATAACCTCTATTTTTGCTGGATCCACAGATATCCCCTCTTTTGAGATTATGTGACCCAAAAATGCAACTTTTTGAAGCCAAAATTCACACTTGGTAAATTTGGCATAAAGCTTCTCCTTTCTCAGGGTCTTCAATATAATTCTCAAGTGATCTTCATGTTCTTCCTTTCTCTTTAAATAGACAAGAATATCGTCTATAAAGACTACCACAAATTGATCAAGATAGTCTCTAAATACTCTATTCATTAGGTCCATAAAGATAGCAGGGGCATTAGTAAGACCAAATGGAATCACTATAAATTCATAGTGTCCATACCTTGTACGGAAAGCCGTCTTTGGTATATCCTCCCTTTTGACCCTTAATTGATGATACCCTGAATGAAGATCAATCTTGGAAAAGTATTGAGCTCCGCGTAGTTGGTCAAATAAGTCATCAATGCGTGGGAGAGGATATTTGTTCTTGATAGTGATCTTGTTAAGGTCTCGATAATCAATGCAGAGTCTCATTGATCCATCTTTCTTCTTAACAAATAGAACAGGTGCTCCCCAAGGTGACGCACTAGGGCGTATGAATCCCTTATCAATATTCTCTTGGAGTTGCTTCTTCAATTCATGCAACTCAATTGGGGCCATTCTATAAGGTGTCTTTGAAATAGTCAAAGCACCCGGTATGAGTTCTATTGAAAACTCAACTTCACGATTTGGTGGAAGACCCAGTAATTCCTCCGGAAAGACATCATCAAACTCCCGTACGATGGGCATATTCTTAATTGTGAGTTTATCACCAACCATTTGAGATAAATAACCTTCATTTAGTGGAATCAATACCCATAAAATGGAAGAAATTTCCACTAGAAGGTTATGTTCATCCTTGCATTGATAGACGATCATAGATTGATCTGGAATATGAAATGTGACTTCCCTTCTTTGGAAATTGATATGAGCTCCGTATAAAGAAAACCAATCCATGCCAAGAATCACATCGAATTCCACTAAAGGAAGGATCACAAGATTTGCAGGAAACACTTTCCCACAAACGTCAATTGGCGAAGAATTATAAACTTTTGATGCGATTGACGTGCCATTAGGTGTTGTCACAGCTAACTCAACATCTAAATGTTGAGGTAATACGGTGATACCCTTAGAAAATTCTTCAGAAATAAAAGAGTGGGTGGATCCAGAATCAAATAAAACATTTGGTACTTTAGAGTGGATGGTAAGTGTACCTTTCACCACTTCGTTATCGTACTCCACATCACTGATAGAAATTGCATGTGACTTTCCTTTGTCTTTAGCCTTAAGAGTTTGTTGACGTCGACCATCATCATCAACCCTTGGATTTGGGCATTGATTGGCATAATTCCCCATCTCCTTGCACTTGAAACATTGAAGTGTAGTAGGTTCATTCTGTGTATCCCTCCCTTTATTTGCATCATTAGACATATTCTTCCCATTATCGCGGCATTCAAATGCCCGATGACCTTCCTTTCAACATTTGAAACATTTACTTGTCCCTTTAAGACAACTCCCTCCATGTTTCTTTCCACACTTTGAGCATAAGGGAAAGCTCATCTTCTTTTTACTGTGCTCTTTAGATTTTCCTTTGAATTCCATTTTCCTCTTCTTATCAAACCCATATGACTGATGGGTTACTACAATCTCCATCTCGACTTTGAGAGCACATCGAACGATTTCCTCGTAGCTATTGAAGTCCCTTATGGCTAACGCCCTTCGAAGACTTGGTTTTAAGCCACTAAAGAATCGATCGATCTTACTCTCAGGTTGGATAATAATACCAGAAGCGTACCTTGCAAGTCTTGTAAAATTTGCTTCATAGGTACCAACAGATTCATCATCCCTTTTCTTTAGTTCAAGAAACTCTTTCTCCATCTTTGTTCGGAGAATACGAGGGAAGTACTTATTGAAAAATAAGTTCTTGAACTCGTCCAATTCCATGGACTCAATTTCATCCCTTTGCCTTGTATTCTTAATAAGATTCCACCATTGATCAGCATCTCCTTTCAAATGATACACTGCTAGGATGACTTTATCATGTTCAGAACATTGAAGAACTGAAAATATCTTTTCAGTAGTACTAATCCATTGTTCAGCAACTAATGGATCAGTAGACCCGCTGAAAGAAGGGGGACGCTGCCTCATGAAGGATTCAACAGAATGTTGCTCCTTTCTTTGCTCGTTTGGAAGTCCTGCATGATTCATAGCTTGAGAAAGTTGTGTGAGCATGGCTACAAGATTTTGCATTCCATCTCCCATATCGTTTGGTTGCTCAGGGGGACAATCATTGCATTTCCCATCTCATTCCGCATTAACACGGTTCCTTCGGGTTCCAGCCATTGACTAAAACCAAGAAGAATAGTGTGAGCAACACTAATTATAATAGGAAAACCACATAATTCAAGAATAAAATTTTCACGCTTAAGGTCTTATCCTAGGTTATTCATGGCCATTTCTAAAACACTAAGATTGTGTTCTATGATTAGACTTATCCTTAAGGTTCTTACTAAGGCTTTCACATCCTAGTTTCCAAAGGTTGACTATACCTTTCCTCTGATACCAACTATAATGACCCATACTTTACATAAATTGTTAATACTTCAAAATTGAAGCAAACTTATTACAACATATAAAAAAACCACGAAAGGACCGTATAGGTATAGTGTCTTTAGAAACTGGGAAACATAAACAACTGGTTCATAAAGCATCTACTTTGCCTCCCATTTATTTCATCATATCTATAGTCCGTTTTGGCATATCTTACTTAATAACCTTCATCCTGACCTGGGGAAAGAAAACATACAAAAGGGTGAGCTCAAATTCTCATTAAGGGTAAACAAAAGAAATATCAATGACATCATATACATAAGCACATAAATTTTGGAAATCTTAACCTGCAAAAGAGATCTTAATTTCATAACCTGGGATAAATCATGGAAGTGAAATGTAATCACAATAATCATAACTTAAAACATGAAACTTTTTGGCATACACACATAATCATAGAGAATCATTTCTTGTTAGTCAAGACTCATGCCAAGACTATCTTAGTGGACAAAGTCCCTTTCTGAACGAGTCACCCTCGTTTCAGTCCTGTTTCACTGAACCGGTATAACCTACCGTTCCAGCCATGTCTATCTCATGAGATATAAAATCTTTACCCAATGCATTGGGGGGATATATAGGTCCCACCCATCTCATAATTATACCATTCTTATGTGTGCCACAAAATCATAAATCATACATCATTTCATAACCCATGTAATAAAAATTGGAATCTTAAACATCGTGACATCATAAAACAATTCATATAAGCCAAAGGAATTCATAAAAATATAATTCCATCACAACATAATCAAATAAATGTAATAATAGGGATAAAAACAGAACCCTTTATTATCTTAGATGGAAAATAATTTTGATAAAACACTTGAACTCCATTCTTGAGGAAAATATCCTTTCTGCTTCAAAAACACTTTTCCTTTCTTAACATGTCGTACAATTATAAACTAAAAGAAGTTGATTAAAAATAAACATGAAAACTTGTAAAGGAAGCTTCTTTGAAATAATGTTTTAAAAATCCATTCATGCCGTATAAGTTAAAAAAACATTCTTCATACTTTTGTCGGAAAAGTCAAAAAGTACCTCGTATGAAAAACGAAAAAAAATTCCTTTCATATCCTTTACTAAAAACTCACCGAAGGGTAAAATTGGACTTAAAAAATTGTAGGTGGATGGAAATAATATTACATATTGAGGAAACATGGATTTGGATGACAAAATACACCCTAGTAAATACTAAAGTATAAACAATCTCGGATAAAAATGAGATTGTGATATTTCCCTTACCTTAGGTCCGATTTTCTTTGTACGTGTCTGAACCTCCTGTCTAATGATTTAAATAATGTTATTTACTTATTCCAGAATCATACATATTGATATGATATCATATATGGTCATATTCTTAGCTTCTTATTAGTAATATTTCATTGTTACTTGTTACTCGGGTCTTTATTGCCTTTTGTTCTTATGCGTGTTTTGCCGAATAAATTCTTATTCTTATTTTAATGTTATAGATAACTTATATCTAGAATGGTATTAGTGTAACATATATCATATTTATTCATTAAATTCATTTATATAATTACTATGTAATGATGATGATGTAGAACGAGTCGCATCACATCGTGGAGACGGTATTTCGTACGTACGCACGAGCGATTATATTGTTCCCATGATCATGAAATTGTATTTAAGTGTATTTATAACATTTCAGTATCAATATCACTTTATAATAATCATATATAGTTACTCATTACACCATTATACCCATCCTTGTAAGGTGATGGTGGAAAATAGAGTACACCACGGCGTGGAGACGGTATTCCGTACGTACGCACGCGCGGTGATTTGATTTTTCCGTAGGATGGCTAGAAGGTGAATTAGGGTTGTTTCATATTTATAATAACATATAATTATGTAAGTAATACTGATGTTATTACTTTATCATGAAACAACTAAATAAGAATAAGTTTAAGAAGAAAGAAATTGAAAAGATCGGTAATGGATATTACCTCTTCTTTGAAACGCCTCTTTGAATCCTCCACTTAGGGAACTAAAATTGGTCTTTGAAGAAGACCAGGGCCTCTAGGATTATTCTAGGGAAGTGGAGAAGGGATTTTGGCAGGGTTTGGCCGAGCTTGAGTGCTCAAATTGGTGTGAGGTGGAGGGGGAGGAGGTGCCCTTTTATAAGGGAGGAGAGGGGCACCTTAGGAATACCTCAAAATATTATTTTATATTAAAGTCAAAATCGGTTTATAATGGTTCCAAAGGGTATTATTTCGAAGGTAAAGTGGGGATGGGTAGGAATCCTATCAACCAATAATATTTAGACAAGTTTAGGTTATTATATTAACCTTATCAATTTGATTTAATTCTAAGTTAAATAATTTAACTTTTACCGTGACTTTTTGTTTTCTTACACTATATGGTTAATACACTTACTATAACATGCCAAACGAACCCCAAGTTGTTTATTATTAATATATATATCCTTATCTAAGTCATTTGGCCAAACCTTAGATTTTTAGGAATAAAATAACAATTAATAATATAATATTTGATTTAAAAACTATTTTGTGTCAATTTTGACACTATTTGATATATGATTTTTGTGAAAGTCATAACAGAATTATATGTTCGAACCAAGTTTATTAAATAAACAATAATATATCATAGTATCCTAGAAAATTATTTTAATTCATAAAAAGTCTCAAATTACATTTATTTGAGCATTTATAACATCAATTATGTTATCATTTCCTTAAAAGGGTAATTACTGCATCATCGTTGTGTCATAAATAAATTAATTAATTTATAGTCTAAAAATTATAAATAAAATATCATTATGTAGGAAATCTATTTAGATTTCTAATGAATATTTATAGTCGAATTTATCTTATGTGTAACCCCATATTAAAAATGTTTTAGTTATTAAACTTTGATTTTAACTATTTTAACTATTCATTAAATAAAATAATATTAAATGTCATAATCTAATCCAAGTGGACCTAAATGGTCATAATATATTCATAAGGTTTTTTTTGGTCGAATTACACTTATCCAATAGAATTAGGACATGTTTTAGGGTAATAGTAATATCATATTTACCCTTAGTTACCCTATTTACTATTAACCGCGGTAAAAAAAGTAAAAAGTTACTATTCACCAAAAAAATTATTTTTATCTCATTGAACCACATTTTACATACTAATATCAACCGTTTCTTTCGGATTTTTGAAATTCCATTCATAGAAGCGGTAAAATTATGTTTTATGCAAAATTCAGTTTTTAACCTACCACTTAGTGGTTTCACTATTCATCAAAAATTAAAAGTTTTCAGAAAAATACCAAAATTACACCCTAGGCTAATTTCGATATTCTGAATCCAAAAATTAATTCCATTTTGAAAAATAAAATTCACAAAATTTCAAAAAGTGGTTATTACTATTCATAACGGCTAGTTTTAATAATATTTTAATAGCATATCGTTGTTTAGTGAAACTCGGTATTGCGTACGATGCAAGCTATCGAGGAAGGTTGCGATTTCGTGTAAAGAAAGCCAAGAAAGTGTTGTGTAGAAAAAGATTCCTTTGATGATTTATATAACATAAAAGTCTCTGGTGTTACACTCTCTCCCTATTTTTAGTGCGATTTTTTGACCTACTTTTCGAGGTAGGAGATCCTAATTATCCTTAAATGTTTTCCATCAATGAAATTAGAATTCATTTTTTATAGTGGGTGGGTGGAACATATTAACCAATAAATTTAAATAAGTTTATTAATTTGAATTGGAAGGGATGGGGAGTAATCACATATGTTTATCTATTTCACTAATATTATTTGTTATTTTCCCTTAAATCAACCAATTTTGATATACACATTTTTTTAATACTCTGAATTTTAAACCATTACTATTGATTAATATCACATTATACATAAAACCCTAAAATCCAAAATGGTTAACAATGTATATATGTATAATGAATTGGTTGATTGTGAGTTTGGAAAATATGTGAAAATACACACGTGAAATATAATTAAATAATGTGGAAACCCCTATTTAAATGAATTGTATAGTCATATAGTTGGGAAATATCCATATTAGGTACAAAATTTATGTATGTTTTTGTATTTGAGGTTTTGTGGCCTTTTTGGTATTGTGTTATGGTGGTCGTAACCAGTTCATGTTTGGGATATTTCATTGGAAGGGGATGTGTAGTGGCTAATTTATAGTTTTTATGACGTTGTTGTGTTTTTGTGTGATGTATTATTGTAATAACCTAATTGTAATTATATAAGAAATGTAAATTTTAAAAGGTTACTAGTGTGGGATTAAAATTAATAAAAGGGGAAAAGAATTTAAATTTGTTAATTAGTTTAATGAATCAAATAATTATTAAGATGTCGGGCATAAATGAGAAATAAATTTGAATGTTGCATTTAATTTTTTATCATAACATTTGAAGTCAAGTGGATTAATTAATGAATGTTGATAATTAATATAATAATCTGGAAAGGGGTTGGATATTTAATTGAATGAATAGAAATTTTGTATTTTATGTGGTTGATCTACGTTGTAGTTTGCATCTAGTAAATTGAAATAGGTGGTAGTGATTGTTTGGTATAGATGATAAGTTAGAGATGATTAAGTATTTAAGTAGAACTATTAGGTCAGTCTTATGTCTAATCTATGTATATATATTTCTATAATTTTACTTTTATATGATAATTTTAAATGCACCATTACCATAAATGGTTTTGTGGTGTTTTTTGAAAAATCTAGATGGTGAAAAATGTATGGTTGATTACCAGATATTCCTTTCTCTTCCTTAAGAAATAGTACATGGTGGTAGTATAAATTTTTTATTGAGTAACAAATGATGATAGAAATTTGGGTCACGATACTTGAAGATGAGGGGGTTTAATTTTTATTTGGATTCTTGAATGGTAGGAAGTGGGTATGAGGTCAGTGTCCTTCATATTCATGAAACCCAACATATTGTGGTATAAGGTTGTGGATGGATGTGTGATGTTATGATGGTGGGAAAGATATGCATATGACATAATTTATGCTATGTATAATGGATCATAAAATAACGAACCCATAATTACATGATTTATAAAATGGGTTAAGTCATATTTCATTTCATTGATCATTTACAATTATGATTTTAGATAATAAGGAAAAAAATTACATAAAAAATTAGATTCTATCACAATATATTATTTTTTCTAAAAAAATATTTCTTTAAAATTTTAAACCATTATCATTAAAGACATGTTTTCTTCGTTTAAGATGAGTTACTAATGTTTAAATATTATTATTTTTGAAATTTATTCTCAACATTATATAATTTTAACACATTTGAAATTTTTGGATGAAAATATCAAAGCTTTGTAAGGGATAAAATAAGGAATCATGTTATTTTAGTTTAAAAAATAAAAAACCATGAAGATCTTTAAATTTTTCACAATAAAACTTTGGGTAAGAAAATATAACATATCCATATGTGAAAATAAATTGTTTCTAAAACAAAAATATTGTAAACCCATTAGAAATCAATTGAAAATCATTAAGACATCCTAGGGTATGTGGGAACTCTTGAAAAAAATTCTATGAAAAACAAAACTTTCACCTTTAGAAGGTCATTCAATATCATTAATTCATGAAATAAATGTATTTTATTAAAAACTCATTTTTGATAGAAAATTATGGGTATCTTAGAGAATCATATTCATTACTAGTATTTACTCACTTTTATCCCATCATAGTGTAACTAAAGCCCAGTTAATTCCATTAATGTAATGTACACAGTTATCTCTGTCATTTCTCATCTTTAAAGAGTACTCATTACCCATTGAATTAAAGATGTATATCAGCTTAACCTATAATCATGAGCAAAATTGGGCTTACTCATCATTATATATAATGACCAATTATTTTATTATGAAAAAATTTATTTATGATTACACTTTTAATCTGAAAACCCATGATAATATCATTTTAACATACAATAAAAACACTTTCTATTTTCACAAATCCATAATTAGAAATATAAATTTTAGTTAAAATAATTAAAATTAAAAAAATCATAAGATTTGTAATATGATATTCTTTTACAAAATTTTTTATCTTGTATAGGATTGGCGATAACTATTAATGAATTACATGGTGGAAAAAGGTGGGAAATCCATATACATTAAAAAAAATTCCATTTCACTTTGTTAAAAATAAATTCAAAATGAATCGTATTATAAATCATTTAAATAATCCATTTTAAAACATTAAAAAATGAAAAAATTAGGTAAAAATTACATTTAAACATAATTTATATACATATAATTACATTATTGTAACATTTTTATGAACATGTATATGGATGAAAAAGAGTGTAAAACATTTAAAATAATATTTTTAAGGAAAACCCCTTACATTATGTGCCGTCTAGCTTTGTACATTTTCTAAATAATTAATTGTAAAATTATATTTTATTGATACATGAATAATAATACTTTAACTATAATAAAACTATTATTTTTTCCTTTTATTTCATTTATTACTGTGTTTTATTTAGTTACTGAAATGATTAATTTCACGTTGAATATTTTAAGGTGTTCAATTTATAACATCAAAACAACATCAGTATGTTAATAATGATTAATGATTTTATGGTTCCATTAACTATTAGATATTAATCATGTTATAAATATCATATTTATATATTAAATCACTTTTAAAACCAACCATGTATGGTTATCATATAAAATCAATATTTCTGTTTCATGAAGATTGTAGTCTGTACTTATGCATAAACCACAATTTTATTATTCTATTAACTAGAAAATAAATAAAAGTTAATATTTAAAATTTATATAATCATAAATATTTTATAAAATTCATATTTATTTATTATTTCTATTAATATAAACATCCTTTGAAGGTGAAAAATAAAATTTAATTTCATCACTTCATGGAGGTGGTATTCCACATGTTTACTTGAGTGACATTATGAATTTATAATGAATTGAAATTGTAAATTGGTGTATAATAAATTATATTTTTAAAATCATAATAATAACATAAATATAATATATCTTCAGTTTTTCAATAATTTAAACCATCTATATAATCCATTGATGAAAAAAACACATCGCTTCATGGAGGTGGTATTCCAGACATAACCACTGGTGATATTTTCATTTCAATATGATAAAAAAGGAGATGAAAAAAGTGTAGGAAAACGATCACAATAACATATATGTATAATATATATTATTTAGGTGAAAGAAAATTTTATTGAGGTATAAGAAGAAATAAACATAAAACACTCAGTTATGAGTTATACTTCTTCTCTGGGAATCCTTCTTTAGCATGCACCTTAATCCTTCTAGGTTTTGTTTGGGTAAAACAAATACCTACTGTATATGGGAATGGTTTTGGGGATATATTTAGGTAAGTATTATAAGACATTTATTTCTAAAAATTTGTGAGGAAGATATGAGATGTGGTTCCCTTTTATGAGTTAGGGGAGTGAAACACTTATAATATTTCAAAATATTTAATTGTTATAAATGACATAATCATGGTAATGTGGCTCATAAAATATCCAGTTTCGGAGCTATTTTGTTTAGGGTAAAAATACAATAACCAAATATTATTTTATATGAATTTATATGGCCTTATCAAAAATTATTTACATTAATTAACCAGATTTAATCTTTACCACAGTGACAATGTTTTTACAAAGAATACTATTCACAACGACTAATAATGGAATTATATTCCTTTAATAATTTGAACCAAAAAATAAAAAATATAGAATAAATTTTTTAGTATTAAATTTTTATAAGTTGTAGAAATTACTTATTAATATATGTGTACAAAGCACAATAAAAGTATTTTTTTTATAAAAATTTATTATTTAAATATAAAAACTAACTTATACCAAAATAATATATAAAGTTTATTCCCATGGAATAATTTATATAAATATTAATAAAACATATATTATGTTACATCAATGTTAAATAAAATACATGAGTATAATTTTAAATTATATGTTTTATGAAAATACTTTTATTTCAAAAATCAATATTTTCCACTATCCACTCAAAAAGAATTCTTTTCAAAACAATCTATAATTTAATGTTAAGAAAAATTTTATATGATGATATCTAATAATGGTGACCATTTTCTAAGATTGTATTTCAAAAAGTAAAAATTATATCCTTTAAATAACACCATGTAATTCATTGATTTTTTTGTTATATAAGATTATTTATTTTTTGACTGAAAACATTTATTAAAATACCTACAAAACAATAAAAATTATGAATTCATAAATTGAATATTTATAAGTCATAATACTAAATTTCCTCAAGAATCATATTGTTTTCACAAGTATAAGGGATGATGGACTCTATTAGAGGTTGGGGTATATAAGGTTGTAAGCCGACCCAAATTAGAGATGGTTCGATACGTGGTGAAGAGATAGAATAGAAGGGATATGATCGCATGTTTTTTAAGTTGGCGTGTGAGAAAAGCAAATTTAGTGGGGAATTGGATATGGGGTATCTATTAATGTTTTTTTTTTCATATTATCATACTACACTCTTGCATTATTTTGGGAGTGAGGAATTTTGTGTTTTGAATTGAATGATGACCTGACTAGGTGCATGTTGGTTATGTTTTTTGTTCATTGGTTAATTGGTAAGCCGATTTTACATTTTCATGAGAGATCATGGGAATGATACTTCTTATTATAAATACTATTCTCACTCTATGTATACCTAACTATTTTTCATGTTTTCAATAGGGTAATCTTGACTAAGATGGTCATTTCTATCTTTGTGATCAGAGATATTATGGATTCACCACCATAGTTTTCTTTTTGGTATTAACATTGAATACATTAATTTAATTGGTTGACATACATGGTGTGATGGTTTTGATTCTTTTAAATTAGGTGTTATATTTTTATTTTGGTTTTTTATCCACTCTATCTATTTCAAATATTGATGGAAATGTCTCCCATTTGAGTGTTTCATAACATCAATGCTAGAAGCCAATCCAAGTCCTACAATAAGAAATACTCAAGGGTCCCTCCTTCTTCGTTATTATCCCATGAGGGGATACAATAGTGGGAAATGGTTCATTATATAGTGGAATAATAGGTTTTGGTTGAGATATAAGATGTATTTTGGAGTAATGCACTGGTGATGATTTCATTGGAATGGTTAGTAAATAGTATTATCAAGACTTAGTGTGTGACATAGAAAAGGAGAACAACTATGAAATAAGACATCAGTGTCCCCTATGACATTATTTAAGGACATAAAGATTATTGAAACCCAAAGGTAGGATAACACTGATTTCAAAGAAGGCACAAATAGGTGGTACATGCGTATTTCTTTTTTTTGTGTGATAAAATGTGTATTTTTGAAAATTAAAAATGATTTATTTAATTAATATAAATAAGGTTCATACAATAATAATTAGGATTCCATACCTTGTTTATTTCTTGAGATGGATCTTAGTAATCATTCATGTGCACTTCTGAAGGTATAGGTTCACAATATTGTTCTGGTCAATCATCATAGACAGAGGAGTACAAGTCATGGTAGAGGGCATTGGATTCTTTCCCAAATGAGAGACTATAAAATTATATGTGGATGATATTTTATCTTGATAAAGGTAATTGGATCATGGATCATGATATTTACATATGTTTAACATAGACATAAGATAATTAATTTGTTCTATTGGAATCCAGTCAAATGCTAAGAGTGAAATCGGAGTGCAGGATATATAAATCTAGAGAAACAAAGGAGGAGGATGTTTCATGGATAAATTACAATTAATTATTTTTATAGTGTTATTGTAATCTATGATGAAAGAGTTGAAGGTGAAAGAGCTAATCTCCCGGAAATAGGGGTTCCCTTGCATGTGAGAGATCAAGATTATGTTTAAGGACCTCCTACATTTTTCAACCAATCACTTTCCAGATTTGGATTTTAGAGCACTATTTTATAAGGACGAATTTACTCTATTATTTAGATATAAAGAAACACAATTTATACTTCCTATGTATTTGGTAGTGAAAAATATTTTTAGGTATTGGATAGGATGAACTCATAGTGAGGATTTCCTCAAGAGGGGTGTTAACAAGTTTTCACAATGAAAAATGATTAAGGTAGGGGATCAAATATATCAGTGAAGTTTAGGTTTTTATTAGTATGAAGTTGATCAAAACAAACTTATTTTCATTTTACAATGGATAATAGATCAAGATCATAAATTACGCTCTTCCCATTTTTCTATTATGCATATAGTAATTGTTGTAACCATTAGTATTAGTGCTTGAATTCTTAGAGAGGTTGGTTTAGTTTGGGAAATAATACCCCTCACTAACTATAGTTTTAGTAGAGGAAACCAATGTTTATTCATCAGGAAAGAGGAGAAGATGGTGGTTGAGGTCTTCATAATGATGGGACACATCCTCAGGGACCTATAATAGAGTATATCTATGGAGAATTTTAGTATCATGTTAGAGGATCTACACATGTAAAAATGCATGATATGGGTGTTTCGGTGCTAGAGGGACCAAATGTTTTTCCAGGTACATTTTGTATATCATCTACATTATTTTTTAATTGGTTTGACTATAGAGATTCACATGCCTTTATTTCACTAGATCAATCCCTCATCTTAGTATTATAGTTATAGATTCTTCTAGTGACATTTTTGTTATCAATTCTTATTGGAGGCTATGATTTCATGTCTTATGTGTTATATGGATATAGGTAGATTTGGGATTAGCATCAGTTACTGTGTATTTTATACTTTTTGTAGATATAATTATAGGACTACAACCTTAGTATGAAAATATATCATTACATGTTTAAATATTATGATTTTTTAGAGGAGAATCACGTTTTTTTATATGGAGGTGCAATTAGTGGAATGTTTTAGTGGGCGAAACAACAAAATCGGTAGAACGTGAATAGTGAACATTCTTTCTCAATTAATAGAGTTATCAGGGGAGACCACAGTGGAAAATTCCCTTAGGGTTGTTAAAGAGTTACTGAAGTATTCTAGTATGTGGTTATGACACTACACTGTCTATGTGATGTTGAGTTTGGGATATATTTATAACCAAGTGACAATTATATTTTTATGGATCCTTAATATATGTAAGAAAAATATCTATTTTATTTGAGACTATAGATTAATGATTCTTATTAGATGATGTGCTTTTTCTGATCCAATGATTCCCCTTGGGTTACTCCAGTATATTTCAAAAAGACTAAATATATTATTTAAAATATATGTTTTGAATAATGAAAGTTAAATCTAGTGACAGTAAAAACCATTACCACCCATCTAAGTATTTATGATCTATTTAACTAGGTGAAGGGGATTGGTTTGTTTTCATGGATAGATTTTTTTAGGTACAATAAATGTGGGTAATAGAGGGGAATATCATGATAACTGATTTATCATGTATGTATAGCAACATAAATTTTCTTCCATGAGATTTGGCTTCATGTATTCACAAACTATGTTCATAGGGATCTAGATCTTTTTATTCTAGGAGTTCCTAGACTAGTTCATATTGTTGTTTGTTAACGAAATCTTTGTATACTCAAGATCAGATGTGCAGAATGTTGAGTAAATATGAATAGTTCTAAATATAATTTATCAACATGAACTCTACGTAAATAATTCCATGTATTAGTTTTCGACATTTGGAGTGAACTTCATAAGACATTTTTTCTTCCAACATGGTGTGGTTGTAGACCCGTCATTGATCTATGAAATTTTTTATTGGGAAGCACTAATAAATAAAATATTGTATTAAAAATTATTTTACCTTTCTGTATATTATGAATTTTTTATATGACCTCTCTCGGATACCATCCCCATTAAAATTTTGACAATAAAAGATAAGGCTTTCATTAGTAATAAATAGTTTTAAAAAACATTTTTCTACCCAAAGGAGTGTTTGATCAGTGCCACAATACTCTAGTTACCAAATTAATGGGTCCCTTTTTAGGTTTGTTTTTACATTTACAATCTAGTATTGAGATGCCTCATGATGAAGCAAATAGATGTGATCTATTATTGGTCGAGTAAGATTCATCTTTATGGACATAATAATTCCACTATTGACCTAGAGTTAGTAAAAATGTTGTTTCCCCCCAATTTGTGGCAACATTACCACACTGGTGAAAATGTTATATACTACAATGAGAATAAGTGTTTGATGTACCAGTTATCATTGTGGGATCCAAACCTATATCAATGGATATGGATTATATTTTATAAGATTAGGATTTTGAGATCTCATACACCCTAGTAAATGGTAATGTATTCACTAAATCACTAATCCAAATGTCTAGGAGATATATTTTTAGAGAGTACATGGATTTTTTTAAATATATAGAAGATATTGTGATGATTCACCTCAATATGGAGTATGTTAGTGGAAGAAGATGTATCTATCTAATGATATGGGAATCAACATTGATGTGGAATGTGGACATGTATTTTTAGGGAGACTCAAAAGTGGATGTGTTGTGATACTGTATTAGTCATGGTGATTGTACAATGGGATGGTCAATGTATGGTAAAGACACAATATTATTTCAATTTATAGTATTTGGTTTACTAATTAGGTTTTAGATAGTTTTCCATGTGTATCATTGCTCACCCGTAGCAGTTTATCTTGGTGAACCCAATATTTCTCATGGATTGAGGATGAATAATTGCTATCCAAGATAATTTGATAAATGGTATAGTTCATTAAATGGTGTTTTGTTTGTCAACTAGTGAAAGAAATTAATGATTTACTGAGGTTTTTTATAACCCTTGGATGAACTAGAGTGGAAGTGGGACGAAATATTGTTGTATTTTGACAGTTTTTTACATTGGTAAAAAGGAATTTTTTAAGTTGTTTGGGTGATCATATGTTGACTAATAAAGATGACCCATTTTATATAAAATAGGAATTCATGTTATGTAGATTCTCTAGTGAGGTGGTGCAAGGATGAGGTTATGAGACTCTATAGGGTATGGAAACCATTGTATCTAATTAAGAAAATCATTTTGTGTCAAATGTATCAAGAGGAATTTATCATTACTAAGATATCATTTATTCCTTGGGAAATTATTCTATATATGGTAAAATAGGAAGAGTGGGAATACCATCTATATACTAGAGAACATATTTCAATCTAGAATCATGGAATATTGAATATAATTAAGATCCCAAAACAATTGGTTGAGTTTTCTTCCAATATCATCTAGCACATTACTATTAGTATTGTTTAGTTTAAGAAATTTTATTAGTGATCATGAAATTCTCTATTGTGATAGATTGAGGTTGGGGAGTTAGTAATAATAGGTTATGATATGGTTCAAAGTACAATAGTAAATATCCAAGTGGTTCTAGATTATATGAATGCATCATAGGACCTCAATAGTGCTAATGAATATCAAGGGGGATGCCCTCAAAGTTTCAATTTTGATACCATGTGTTCTAGAAGGTTTCCAATCAGTGAGGGATGTAGAGGTTTGGTCAATTGAGTAACCTTACCCCCATGATTTTTAGTAATTTTTGGTATTAGAACATGTTTTTGAGGTGGATTATCATTTTTAACTTCCAACATGGTTTGTTGGAGTTCATTACAACATCCATGTGTCATAACTTCATCATTATCATCATGATGACTCTATATTAATTTATTATGGACAATTGAACATAAATAATGATGTGGAACTTATGCAGAATAATGTTAAGATCTATGATCATTGGGAGAAGGTTCTATATGAGTTTTTTATCCCCTTGGTTTGTGTTTTATGGAGCCATTGTAGATTACATTAGATCACTTGGGAGATAAAGTCGTATATGCATGCTCAATACATAAATTTTTTTTATGTTTATTGTTTCCTTTAAATTGTGGCGATTCATTTAACTTTATTATTTTTATAATTTATAATATATTACTAGGTTGATGGTGTCTCTATGTTAGTTTTTTTGTATATTTTATGTTCATGTGTATTATTATATTTCAGTGGTTTTTGATATGTATATCAAAAAGATTTATTCTAACCCCCTTCCCCTATTATAACTAGGGTTAGTTTTGATTACTGAGGTTAAGAAATTTTTGGTAGGTAATTGATGTAATGATATAGGTTTCCAAAACCCTTCCAGTTGTTTTTTCAAAGAGATGGTATCTTTAATGGGTTTTAGAGGTATTATTCCCTTTGAAATTTCAAAGTGGTTCTCATGGTCAGTTGACTAAATGTCTAGTAGGTCAATTTGTTCATGTGGTCACAAGGGTTAATTATGGAGTCACATGGTTTTTTTTCTTATGGTTAGTATATTCTTTCATAGGGATTCTTGGGTAGTCAATTAATTTGTATTTTTCTTTCTAATGTTATCTTAGCTGGTTTGTCCCATCTCTTAGGTTAGTTATACGGTCACTTGATTTCTTCTTATAGAAGGTCAATTTCATCGTGTGGGGACATGGGTTAGTCATGTGATTACTTTGTTTTTTCTTGGAGTATATATATTTTTTCATGAAACATCCTGAGGTAGTCACACAATCACATGGTTTTTTCTTTACCTATATTATTTGGTTCATGTGGTCACTTGGGTTGGTCTTATGATTTCTTGGTTTATTCATGCGGTAGGTAGGATTGTTCATGCATTCACTTTGGTTTTTTGTGTGTTTACATGGTTTGTTCTTGAAGTACGTCAGTTTTCTCATGGGATAACTTGGTTGGGGCATTCAATCTATCCATTTCATCATGTTATTGGTTTTTTATGATCTCTTGGATTCATACAGTGGATCCCTTTATTTGGTAACATCAATATTTATCAAAAATATCAAAATTTTCAGAATGCCCCAATTCATTGAGAATGTTTTAAAATTTATTCTAATGTGAAATAAGTCATTTATGGATGACATATATTTTTTAAAATATTTCATGTGGGGGTTTATATTTAACATTGAATTCTTTTACCCCTATGGTTTTAAATCTGTCGTTTCGAGTGTTTTATGTGGAACTGAATTTAAATATGTGAGTAAAATGATGTTGGAATGTATTAATGTTTTCATTTTTTACATGATCTATATATACTATCATGATGTATCATATTTCCCCTATTTAAGTATTTCCATGATTCCTTTGGGAATTAACGAATCAGAACATTTTTCTTCAGTATTAAGAGTTTTCTACAATAACCTGAAACCATTGTTCTCTTTATTCAAAGGTGTGAACATCCACTTTTATCTGATATTTTTTTTGTAAAATCATGGTGAGTTTAAGTAAGAGTTTGCATCTCTTCCTTTTTCCTTCATTCTCAAAAATTTTATTGAAATCTACCAAACCATTACGTTTGTGATATATTTGAATTGACATTATCATACTTTTCACATTTTTTATATATCTTTTCATAGAACATATTTTATTTGATGGGGAAAGATGTTTTCTAATAATCTTTTTCTACTATAAAATATTTGTTCTTTTATTATTAAGTGGGTGATTGGTTATGATTAAATAATAAAGACAAGGGAAGGAATTAATTTGAATAGGTATGGAAGGGGAATAATCACATGTATTTATCCGTTTCCTTATTATTTCATATTTTATTATATTGAAACTTATAACATGTTGTGATATTTATGATGCAGATGATATAAATTGTAATCCTTTTTTCTTGATTGAGAACCATTTTTGTTTAAAACCAACAACTCATAAAAGGTTTTGAACATATATCGGTCTAAGAAACTAGTTGAGTGTGATTTTGGAATCTATGTGAAAATACACATGTATAAGATCATGAATTAATCAGGAAAAAGATATTGAAATTGACTCTATATTTCTGGTGTTTTTTGATCTATATATTGTGTATTTATTATATATTAGTTTTTTTCTTATGGTTACATGGAATTTGTGGGGAATAAACATTGATGGGGGTGACTGATTTAGGTGTGGAATGTGAAATGGGAAGTGTAAGTGGTGGTTAATTTAATGATATTGTGATGTAGATGATTTTAAAATTGATTACTTATTGTATTATCTTAGTAGATATGGAATAAGAAATTGGTAATGATGAATGGGAAATGGTGTAGGATGTAATTTAACAAAAATAGACTAGAATATACATGTTGTCACTAATTTAATGAATCAAATTTTTATGAAATAGATTGATGTAAATGGGAAATAAATAAAATAGTTGGATATCATAGTGTATCATAAAATCTAATCTTAAATGTTTAAACTAATTAATGGTTGAAGATAATGTAATAATCTATTAGGAGATGAAATTTAATTGAAATAAAAGAAATTCTGGGTTGTGTGTGGTTTGTTTGTGTGGTAGTTTATATTTAGTAATCCCAATAATGTGGTAAGGATAGTATGAATTTGATGATATGGAGTGGATAAATAAGTATTGATGTGAAATTATTAGGTATATCTTCTATGTGTTGTGTGTTAATGTAAATATATTCTTTTACTTTCATGTTAGTTTTTTTACACATGCCACCCACATTAATTACTATATATTAATAGCCAAATGTTTTGTGGGGTGTTTTTTTGAACATATAGATGGTGAGGAATGGATAGAAGATTACCCATATTCATCTCTCTTCCTTTGGTCATAGTATATGGTGGTGGTACCCATTTAGTTGTGAGTACCAAATGAGGATGGAATAGTTAATGTTGATGCCTGATGACAAGAGGATTTGATGAGAGGTGTGGGTCATGTGTGGTTGGGGAGGGAATTAATTTAATGTTCTTCATGTTAATTATACCCTACTACTCTATATATGATGTTATGGATGGAGGTGTGATGACATGGTAGTATAATGAGAGATGGGATAAAGGAATTGATTCTGATATTTGATAATGATACATATTGGTGGTTAGGGTAGGTAGGGGGTGACATGACCCACTCTAGGGATGGTTGGATATGTGGTGATGAGATGACATAGAAGGTATAAGAGCACATGGAATTTTTAAATGGATTTTGAGATAGAAAACATAATTGGGAAGTGGGTGTAGGTGATTTTATCAATTTTCTATTATTATTATCTTATTCCATTCTGGTGTTATTCGGTGAGTGAGCAATGGTATGGTTGGGATAGATTTATGACCTCTCAAGTTCCATTTTTTTATTTTTTTTATTAATTAGTGAAATAGTTTTCCCTTTTCACAGTTACATGGGTAACTTAGGTATGATCCTACAAAGTATGCATGTTATCATTACCCATCATATACATAACAATTTTTTAGGTTTTAGTGAGGGGTACATGGAACATAATTCGTATTTCTAACTCAGGGATGATTTCCCATGTGGGGTCTCTATCTTAGTTTTTATTTACGTGTTTACATTGTAGAAATTATTTGTATTAAATGAAATTTATGGTGGTATTTATTGGTTTATTTTAGATTATTTTATAATGTTATTTGGGGGTTATTTATCTTATAACTCTCTCTATCAATAATTTTAATATATTGTGTGTAGTGACTCACATTTGAGTATTTTACACCCCTTGTACTAATCACCAACCTGAGTCCTACTCAAGGAATGATGCGAGGGTCCCTCACTCTCATCACGACTATCTCAGAATGGGTTCCAATGGGGATGGGTATGGGTTTGTGACAATAGGAAATGAAATTATAGGAAGATTAATATAATGAAACCAAAGAATATTCTATTGGGGAAAAATAATTACCTACTGAAGGAAGAATATTTTGATCTTATATCTAGTTATATATAAAAATTATAGAAATCATCCCATGTCACAATTAAACCAATAATTTCATATAAAAAATAAATTGATTGAAATGAAATCTTATTTAAAATTATTGTCAATGTGATAAAAAATAAGATCATATTGATTCTTGATAGTGGGTACTCATACCATATACTCTAAAACATCAACCCATTAAGGAATGTAAAAGAATTTATAGATGAAATGGTTCATTTTGGAATTGATAGATCTTTATGCATCTAATTTTTTCAAAAGATAAGGCTAGATTAATATACACTGATGAATATAAAGGTTCTCTCTCTGGATAGCCACTAACATAATAAATTGAGTGTTATTCAAAATTGTGAACATGGTCATAATATTACATTAAATTATAATCCATGTTCAATAAAAATAGAGAAATGGAAACACATTATGGAAATTTTAGAAAAATAATTGTAACTTATACCATGTGGAAAACAAGGTGAATTTTTTTTCCATAAAATGGAGAGAGAAACTAGACTTTGGAATCTATGTCTTGGGAATATTCCTCAAAAAATTATGGATAATTTATTAATGTTGAAGTAAGAGGTTAATATTTCAATTATGATACATAATTGGTATAATATGTGTGATATTTTTATAAGAGGAAAATAATGATAAATCCATACATACCTATGAAGAAAATTGATCCAAATGTAATTGTCCAAATTCATGTTGATGTGTGTATTCCCATGAAGTATCCTACAATATATGATGAGAAATAATTTATTTAACTTAAAGATTATTATAGTTGAATTAGATATGTCATTTTTATATAGGTAAAAATGTAGATAATTTATTGGGTCACTTAGTTTAAGAGGAGGGATGAAAATGAAGTCGAGATAAACACATAAATTTTGTTACTTGGAAATTACATGAATGACATGTCCCATCAAGTGGATTTATAATTATATAATCATGGAATCATTCATTTAGTCTCATTGAAGAAAACAAAGTAAAAAATTAGTGTTATTGAAAGGTAGAACGAGATGACTAACAACCTAGAAAATAAACTTAATCATTGAAAATGAGATCTCTAGACATAATTAGAAGGTTGTAGTATAAGAGGAAGTGAAAAAATGTTTTTCTAATCCCTGAAGATATCAAGACTTCATAAAAATGTTTCATTATAGAAATGGATGAATAATTAATTTTAATGTTTTTTGGGAGAATGTTATACACTTAAAATAAAGAAATAAATCATTAAAAATATAAGTATTCAAGAGATTAAGGGGTATTATTGGGATACCGGTTCAATATTTATGTACATAAGAACATTAATAATTGGTTGGAAAAAATAATGTAAAAAAGTTATGTCAATGTTGTTGATGAGAAATGTGAATATAAATTTTCAATTTACATATGATGGAATCTTATGTAGAATATGATGAAACTATTTCAAATTCAAGTTTATTATTCAATATAGTGTGTGAAGAGGATTAAAATATGGAATAAATATATGGGGATATTTCGAAGATAATTGAGAAATAACGTAGTGGACGACTACATTAGAAAAAATCAATGAATCAAATATCATTGGAGATAAATCTAAACATACACAAACATGGAGAATAGGGAATGTAGAGTACACTATACTATTATCACAAATGGATCCATCATAATTTTAGGATGTAAAAAATATGAATAATGAGTTAATGCATTGAATAAATATTTAGTCTAAATATAGAATAATCTATCCATATATCTCATGACTAGTCTAAAAAATCGAAACATTGTCAGAGTGAAATGAGTGAATAAAAAAAATGATTATGAATAATTGATTCAAAATATAGGGAGGTTGGAATGAAAATGAAATTCAAAATTAGAAAGTGTTGATGTGTAAGATACTTTCACACCTTTGAAAACACTCAATTAAATAATATTTTTCCATGATTTGGTTGTTCAATGAAATTTCATAAATTTTAAAATGGATGTTAAGATATATTTTTTAATGGGGTTATCATGGATGATGTATATATTGAAAACTGTAGGGTTCTATAATTTTTCATGAGATTAAAAGTTATCTAGGTTGATAAATGTTTTTTATGGATTGAAACAATCATTTAAATCTGGGTATGACAAATTATATTTTTTTAAAGGTTGGTACTGAAGCATCAATTAATTGTTAAAGAAAACCAAATAATTGTTTTTGTCTAAGTAGAGGGAGAACTATTACATAGCCTGAAGTCCCAGGGTATGAAATTCCAAATATAAGGCTCAAAAACCCATTTTTGGGCCAAAAGGCCCTCTATAGAATAGTACATGAATAGTACCCAGAATCCTATAGTACCTACAACAATACCACCCCTACAATAGTTCCCAATACAGAACCTCTACCACTTCAGTTCCATCACTTCTGTTGTTCTGCTGCTGCTTGAGTACTTATATAGATCATGCTATAGTTCAGCTACAGTACTTGTGCATTTCTTCTCTAACTGGATTCGATCATGGATATTTGGGATTCTATCCTGGAACCTTGATAGCTTTGGTAAATGTTTGTTGGAAAGTATGATCAATTAGATTCATTTGTGATTAATATGAAATTTTGAATTGGTGTTGTAGATCATAATATATACATGAAATAAACTAAATTGCATTATTCTATAGGGATTTTTTATTTTGAATAAATCTTATTATTTCATTGTAAATTTATATATTTGATTCTTTTTCATGATTATTGAGATCAATGTGTAAAATTTGAACAAATAACAAGAATTCATACTTCCTCAGATAGAATGAAAATCAAAATGAGGGATATATTTTTTCATTATTTTAGATATAAAAGAGAGGTGATGAAGATGTAGGAAATTCATGATAGAAAACTACATTCAACAATTATTTAAGTTTCACTTAACATAAAAAACAAGAATAAGGGATATTTTTTTATCCTAACATTTATCAGATAATTCTTATAATTTTTTTGTATCTTACAAATACAAGATACAAAATTTTTTATATAACATTCTATGCCAGTAAATTTTATTTTTTCAAACAGTGATCGTATATTAGCTATGAAACAATAAATAAGGAAAATATATGGTACACTCAATTAATGTTTAGTATATTGTGATTGAAATGATCAAATATTATGACTGACTAAAAATTCTTTTTTTATTTCATTTTCAAAATCGGGTCGACCCATACAAGAGATTATCAAAATAAAAACTCAAAAACCACCTTCATGAGATCTTCTTTTTGATTAAAAATTAAAAATCACCCAAAAAACATCATCGCATCACCACCAGTACACCTCGGGACACAGATCCTCGAGCAACAAGCCTTCTAGAGCCGCCCCCTTGACATCGAACCACCTCGTTGTCGCCATTGTCAGACAATTCCAGCAAGAACCCTACCAGCCAACGCCACTTCAGCTTCAAGAATCTAAATAGAATGGAGCATCAACCTTTCCATCATTTATACCCCATGCCAATGTCATACCCATCCGAAGACCGTCATTCCATCGTCGTTCCCATATGAAGACCATCGTCAACCTTGTCGTGCCATCGTCACCAGTATCACCACTTTGAGGAAAAAACTGAACAATTAAGCAAACCAGAAATAGAAACACCACCATTGACTTTGATAAAGCCAACCCTGAACAAGTCCATTGTCCCAGAGGCCAAAAACTAGCAACCATTCTGACTCCAATCATTCCCATAGATGGCCTCCAACCTGTTAGTTTTCCGGGGCCCACATCGGAAGCCGGTGGGCTGGGGATTTTAATGTTTTCATCAATGAGATGAAAGAACTTTTCATCACTGACGATCTGAGCCCCAGATTGGTCCGAGGATCTCGCATAGATTATAAAGAGCTCAAAAATAAAATGAAAACATACCCATTTCAAATCCGAAGGCATGGTCGACAACTAATAGCTGATGGCGATCATCGCTTGAAGGATCCAAAGTATGATCCCTCTAGATCACCCACAAACACTCCAAAAATCCATTGGAACGTTGATTGTCAAACTTTAGGTGCTAGCGCGGTGATCTGACGATGCTTTCGACGTCCTGACAATCACCACATCGATAAGCCTTCAATGCAAAAGAGAGATCATGATCCGAGCATCTTGGATTGATAGATTGTCTCTCTAGAGAGCATTAGGAGAGAGATAGACACTCAACATTCATTACATAAAATGAAGGAATAGTGATTTTCACACCCAAGAGAGAGAGCCACCTCTCTTATTTTTAAAGACGTTGATAAATACCCGATAGGGTTCCTTGGCCCCTGTTTATTTCAACGTTCACTAAAAAAATTATTTTGAGGAACTTAACTACGCTAATATTTTTTAATATTTTTATCACATACTTGTAATATATATGAAATATAATACATGATAAAATCTAAACCATTTAACCTGACTCGATGTCCTGCTTAATATTAAACGAACCTTGAATATTAAAATAATATTTGTTCGATTAATATTTTATCATATTTACGGAACTCGTAAATACATTAAATACATTCAATACCAAATATTCACAACTTCAATATTAATGAATTTATTTATTTTATCGGTGATCGATAACATGGACAATGATCAAACCCCAGGGTGGGGCCCACTATGTCCACAAACCTATTCAGCTGAATAGGGTGGATTCTTTAATACTCTATTGGGTGTGACCCTCTAGGCCCTCATCTCGATAGTAGTGAAGAAAATACATAGACCAAGAGTGGAGTCTAGAAACTCATCATGGCCCCTAAACAGATAAGGAAGGTCATAGCAACGACTACCATCCTACAAACACTGACTGTGTACTATATTCTCTTTTTCATTTGATATCTCATAAAGGAGGACACACTCTTGTGTCATCGTCCTTATCTTACTTTATTTTTTTTGATCTATCCAGATGGATTTCCCTTTCTACTTCATTGGCCAAAGACTTATGAAGGTGGCACCATCCTGATCAACCAGGCTTGAGATATACAACTTGCTGAACTTGGTAGCAACAAATCCTTTCTTGACCATTTAGCCATCGTCGTACCTTGAACGACTCACCCAGCACAAACTACCTCACCAAGACATCACTACCATGGTTTTCTTCTTGTATCAAAGTACGTAATTAAATGATATACATTGGTAATGGTCTCAAGTCTGGAGACCAATACACATGTCTGTAGATAGGAATAACCAGTGACACCCAAAAAATGTAGTGTTCCTATTGACGGGTATGTCCTCATGATCTCACTACTAGAGATCACCAAGTGCGAACTTCATGAGAAGAAGTCTCAATGCATATAAACCCCCATCACCTGATAGTTAGACATATACTGTGTCCAGTCAGTAAGAGGTATCTAGACTATAGAACATATATTTATGATCAATGTCATTTTATCTCGAGGTTGTCATTATAGCCAAGGATCTGCTATAACCTCTTGACATAACAATTAACCTTTGGACATTACCATTGTTATAGTGGATGTAGAAAAGTCTGTGCTATAATGGTATGATATCATCATGCATATCTAATTGTAAACATGATACGATAATCAAATGTAATACATAGTTGTGTCTAGGGAACCAACTATTTCAACACCCCCACTTGCACTAGAGCCAACTTGCTAACTAAACATGTTAGCTACTCACATGATAAATACCATGCTTCTGCTGATTAATGGCTTTAACTACTAGGCCTGCCATATTTTCTTCGCGGGGAATATGTGCTATATTTGACCTCAACGGATTGAGTAAAACTTTTTAAGAGAAGGTATCTCCAAGTATATTACATTTTCCCATTTTCCTAACTTGACAACTTGGCTAGTAAGATTATCATAATTCTCATTATGATAATACATTTCTCACTGGGTGAAAATCCAAGAATTGGAATAAATTGTTGCAATTTATAACAGCTTCTTAGCTGCCTTAGAAGCTGCAATGTACTCGGTATTTGTAGGTATGGCTACCACAATATTTTTATGAGCTTGACGCGCTCATATCCTTTTCCAAACTGCGATACTAGATCAAATTGATCTAACGATTACTAGTTTGTGTCCCACCATAACTAGTATACCTTATTCTCCATATTCCAGGTATATATCATTTGTACTTGCCAAAGTACAAGATGATAGTTCTGACTTCATCACTTGCAGTGCTCCCAAAAATAATTGATATCTGCCTAAAATAAATTATATCCTGGAAGTATCAATTATCTCACATATTATGGAATATGTGATTGATCCATCACTAAAGTATATTGTATCAATTCACAATTTTAATCTCTTCCTATGTTCCTAACATGTTAACTTTAAGAGATAAATCCATGTGACAAAGGCAACAATTCTAAACTTGAATTGTTCCAACTTGTATTTTTCAACACAATGTCACTATATGTACGAGATTGACTAGGACCAAGAAACCTATGGATCTACCTCAGTTGATCCTATTCCCTATAACTTAGGTTGCTAATTTTAGTCAATCATTGGAGAATTTATTTTAAAATGATCTTATCTAATTATAAGATCAAAATCTATTTTTCATATGTTTCCAAACATATTTCATTTGTAAAACATTGGTGCTCCCACTAACCTTTGGTAGACACAAGTAAAAGATTCATTTGTGATGAATGTTCTAAGACCATATTGCTTACTTTAATCTAGAATTAGATTTAAGTAACATTCAACCCTTATTGGAATCATTTGATGTCATTATCTATTTCTAGTGGTGTCGTATAGACACCTTCCACAAAAGATGATATTGACATTCAATGACTAATAAAATGACCATAGAAGTTCAGTTATGACAAGTAAAACTCTAATAGATTTAGGCACACCGACATGGTATAACCAATCGATAATTATTGGTACCATACTTGTACCATCCATGTATCATTTCATTTGAATACCAACCACAATATTCAATTTATAATCCCCTTTTCAATTTGATACATGGAATCCATTATTGAATTTTAGTTTCCTTGTCAATGTTAGCTCGTTTCCCTATACTACATACCTGTAGGATTTATTATTCTTAATGAATAATTTATCACTGACCACGGTGAATATAAAACCATCACCAAGGTTTCATTCTTCTTATGCATTATGTGTCACTGGAACATACCGATTCCACATGTACTTGTGGAACTTGTTCCCTATGCCAACCATTTGTGCATCTCAATCATTGACTAAGTCCAAGTCAATTCAGCTCCCACTATCTCTTATAGAGATGTTCAACCTTGTATAGAAATTTAGTCTAATACATGACTATAACTTTTCTATCTTAGGGATTTAGGTAATATCTTAAGAAAATGTTAGGATAATTACCTTAGATGCACAACGTGTTTAACTAGATGCATGTTTGTTTAAATCCTAATAAACTCATTGCATCTAAACATGTCCTATGACATAATGGATTCTCCATCATACTATAACTCATATGATATCCATTTTTCATTTCAGTTGGCATATTGGTTATGGGTTTAAGCTGTTATTTGAAAAGCACATGATAAAATATAATGGAAGTTTCTATAGGTTGTAACATTGATACAAATTACATCATAACATTGATGTATAAAATGTGCGTTTAGTAATTTCTCAATGCTACATTTTGTTGATAAATGTTAATATGTAAGACTCATCATCGATCCTATTTATGAACATCAATACGGTGATGTAGATAAGGTAACATGCATTTAGGAATTACTCCATGATACATTATCATGATCGATGATTTTTTGGTCAGGATATTCTTCAGCATGCCGATCCAAAACAACTCATATATTTTTCCAAACATATACATCACTGGTACATTCCATATTGACTTAAAGGAATCATATGATGTATCATTACCTCTAGCTCTCCTTTGGAATAGTTCACACTCTCTTGTTGTACTAGTCCTCAGATGGTTTGTGGCGTACCTTTATTCTTAATGGTTTCTTTGTCTAAACTAAGGATGTAAATAATACCAAAGGTGTATAGCTATGCCGATCCTAAATACCATACTAATTATATATTTTATTTCCTCTTTTAGTTTTACATGACAAAGAATAACATTGCCACAACTGGGTTGGTCTTACATTTTATATTCAACATGTATTACCATTGATTCAAGTAGTAGTGAACTATTTGTTGAGTATGTTACCACAAACAACATTCATTCCAATACATGGAATATTGTCTCATCAGGTCCAAATGGGAACATGAGATAAATGTTTTTGGTTATACTCAACAACTTGTTCAGTTTGAGTCAATCACTTTGCAATTAGAAGTTATATGTTTCTCACCACTGACTTAGGAATCGCCCTTTCACAGCTGCTTGGAGATGACACTTTACTTCTAGTAATGTTTCTCTACATACTTGGTTATTTTATTTCAATACATATATTTTAATAGAACATTGTATTTTAATACCCAAGAATTATGTGATATAAAAATACTTTTATTTGATGAATATTAACTAAACTAGAAGCGGGTAGTTGCTTCTTGTATTTTAGTCTTTAAACTTCCATGAATTTATATTCGATGCAAATAACCACCTCTTAAATAAACAACCACATTTAATTGAATGACATGATGATGGTGACTTTGGCGTAACTTTCCATAGGCATCTTCACCTTCTCATTAAATTTATTCACCAAAAGAATAAAAGATGGTGTTATCTCCAATATTCTTATTACATGGAGAATGTTACCATAAAGGTAATGAAGA
Source organism: Viscum album (assembly GCA_963277665.1). Taxonomy (NCBI): domain Eukaryota; kingdom Viridiplantae; phylum Streptophyta; class Magnoliopsida; order Santalales; family Viscaceae; genus Viscum; species Viscum album. Next base: position 1,623,493,885 of record OY728146.1, on the reverse strand, counting down.
GCTTAAACTATATCATTCGTTTGTACCCTTAAATTAATATAGAGTAATTGGGTGTAAAAGGTATAAGAATGGGATGGCATGAATGATTTTGAATTGTCTTTCACTTTACACAAACCGAGTGCAACCATAACATTCAAATCTTGCATCACTTTCTCCTCGAAAGGATCTTAGAGATGATACTACATGTGATAATCATTCAAGTCATGATGTAGTGACTACAACTAACATCAAAGGTTGATGATAACATTATGAAAAAACCATCATATTCCTGATTCATGAGTCTCCTTTAAGCAGTTTTACACCCTCGCTTCTTGAGGTTGCTTAACAGGTTGGGTCACAAGCAGCTTGAATTTCCATTATGGTGGTAATGTGCACGAGCGGCTATAATACTCTTTGGAAATTCGTGCATAGATTATACATTAACATTTTCTAATATTTACCGCATTTTTGTTATGGTATTTCTTTTCATTATCTACAAATATAATTTAGAAGATTTTACATTTATTTGATTAACTAATGTGACATTACTGATTATTTAATCATTAAATGTATCCCACTAATTTTTCAAATTCTAGGAACCCTCTGTACTAGAATCAGAATACTCTTGAATATTATAGTGTCAAGGATCCCTGAACCTCCCTCATAGTCTACAATCTATGGCTATGACACTACTCAAGGGGTCCAAGGTAGGATTTTGGCTGGCTAACATGCATTAACCCGTGGTTCCTTGATCTGTTGAGTGAAGTCCCAACCTCAAAAATCATTTACTGATTTACTCAATGCTTGCCTCTAAAATTACAAAAATATGTCCAAGGCTATTCTATTGCTTCAGTTTTAGTTAAGTCGACCCAACACACGAATAATAACTCACCGATAGTAAGAGGCACCCTTAGCTAAGGCATGACTGGCACCTCGAACACCTAGTTTTGTTCAAACATGAATGATGGAAGGAAGTTTTTGACTTAATACTTTTTGAGGGTTTTATTGGTTTTTTATCTCTCGATGAATGTAATTCATTTCTATTAAACTTGTTCATCTATGTTGTCGTGCTCAGAACAAAACTTTAATCGAAAAACATACACCTATTCTTTATGCATTTTATTATCTATTATTTTCTGTATTTTTCCGACTGTTCTAAAATGCATAAAATAATAAATAAATGCATAAAGGTAAACTACTACGTGACTGGTCTTGAGAATATAAACGACCTAAGGGCATCATATCTAAGTCGAATCTTAACTCAAAATGCAGCTTTCCCCTTGTCTTGAATGTTCGCTTCGCATCTGGAACATCGCCACATGTTGGCAGGGTCGACATCACGTCTTGGAGTTCCGCCTTGTCTTGGCGGAATCCACGTGTCGTCTTGCACCCTCCTACACCTCCTCATCTTGGCGAGGTCCACATCGCTCTCCGTCTTCGTCCAAAGTACAAAGATACTTCCACACAGGCAAGGGGAACTCGGGTATAAATGTACATCATATAAATTGGGCGTGCAGACCCTTATACATTTTAACCGAAAAAATAAAGATGATGTGTAAATCATCTATTTAATTAATTACAATAATCCCACTCATTTAAATAATTAATTAAAAAAATATTTAAATGCAGACATACAAAGGTCGATGCCCAAGACAAGACGATGGGTAATATAAATCCCGATAAAATTAAAATGAAATAATTAAGTATGAGGTTTTATTTAATTAAATTAAATGAATTAATAAATTGAAATAATTTAATTAATCATTGTCCCACAAATTAATTTAATTTTAACTCCAAAATTAAATTAATTTAACTTAATTCAAATTAATAATTAAATTGAATATATTTAATCCCGGTATTATAATAATTAACAAAAATTAATTTCAAATAATTTAATTTAGATACTAAAATTAAATTAATTAAATTAATTACTTTGGATTAATTTTAAGGAGGTCGATCCCCGAAAAAACCATTACATGGCATGTGCGGGTCGGGCCTAACCCGCATAGGACCACACTGGACCGGATTGATTCCACCCAAACCCGTTCTAGGTTGGGTGGGTCTGCCCTAAACGTTTCGAGGCCAAATTTGGTCTGCCGAAGAATTTTAAGACAAAATAATACCTCTCAGGTCCTCACCAAAGGTGACGGTGTTGCGTGGAGCTCAGCAGATAAGGTAGGAAGCTGGCTAGTGGGGCAGCAACCACTATTTTTCTGTGATAGGGAGGACGGAGGCGCACCTGTTTCGGCGTGCTCCTGCACTACCGCTGGAGGGCAGTGGGCTACTCAACCGGTGAAGCAGAAGGCCAACTGGGATGTGGGGTACGGCCACAGCGGCAGGGGCAGGGCACCGCGCATGGTGCACCGTGTGGGGTTGCACCGTCGGGTTAAGGGGGAAACCCAGTGTGGCGCCAGGATTGATGAAGGTGGCCGAAGGTGCGGCCAACAGGGTTGGCTGAGGCGAGCCGGAGGTTGGATGCTGCGCGGTCGGGCAACAAGGGCTCTGGGAGGTCTATCCAGCAACGGGGGGTACAGAAGGGGTTTTCTTGGGCACGGGTCACCCGGGAGGCGGCTCCAGGGAAGGTGGCCAGTAGGCTAGGCACTGCATGGAGGCGCCGGTCTGGAGGAGAAGCTGAGTGGCGTACAGCAAGGGCTGTCCGGGGATGCGGCATTGCGAAGGGAAGGAGAAGGCAGCGTATATGCGACGTGGGTGCAGGGTGCGACCGTGACTTGTAAGTACGGAGCCCTACTGCAGTGCATCATGCCGATGGAGGAGCAGGCGCCCAGGGTGTGGAGGGTAGTAGTGGCCGGGCTGCGCGGTTCCCGACGACCTACTCCACGGTGCTACAGTGCATCGTGCTGGAGAAGAAGATGGGTCTGATGGGTCTCCGGATTCTCTCCTTTTTTGGCTTTTTTTGTCTGCTATTTCCACGCACCAGCCCCCCCCCCCTTTGTTTTTTCCATTCTTTTCGTGACTCGCAAAAGCCACCGCTTCTTTTTTTCATATCAAGGTCAAGAGTCCTACATTATTATTTCTAAAGTATAAATATATCCTTTTAAATCAAATAATATTATAATTATTATAATGAAATAATAATTAATTATTATTAAATTATTATAATAATAAAATAATTTCTATAATAATAATAAAATTATTGTGGAAATTATATTATTTATAAAAATATAATTTCCACAGTTAATTTTATGTTTAATGAACTGATTGAATTTTAATTGGTTCAACAAGATAAAATAAAATTATAACCCGGGATCAAACCGCACTGTCGATCTAATCCGAAAAATTAAACTTGCCATAACTCGGCCATTCGAGATCAGATCAGCACACAGTTTGAACCGATGAGACCAGTTTTGAACCCCCTACTTAATGTTAATGAAATTTTAATTTTTTATTCTCAAAAAATCAGAGCGGTCCCTCTGATACCATTAGTAGGTTGCTGGGGCCCGCAACGAAAGCCTATGGGCTGGTGATTTTAATGTTTTTGTCGGCGGGATGACGGAACGTGTTGTCGCCAATGATCTGAGCCCTGGAGAGGTTTATGGATCTTGCATAGCTTGTAAAGAGGACAAAAAAATTGAAAACATACCTGTTTCAAATCCGAAGGTGCGGTCGACTACTACTAGAAGATGGTGATCATCGCTTGAAGGATCCAAATCCGGATCCCTCTAGATCATCCACATGCACTCCAAAAATCTTCTGGAACATCGATCGTCAAACTCCTTTTGCTAGCATGGTGATCCGACAATGCTTTAAATGTCCTGATGATGACCGAATCAAGAATCCTTCGATGTAGAAGAGATATCACGATCTGAGCATCTTGGATCCAGAGATTATCTCTATAGAGAGTGGGAGGAGAGAGAGTCTCTCAACTTTCATTCCACAAAATGAATGAATAGTGAATTTCACACTCAAGAGAGAGAGCCTCATCTCTTATTTATAGAGATGTTGATAAAAACCCCGTAGGGTTCCCCGCCCCCCATTTATTTCAACTTTCACTAAATAAATAATTTTGATGAACTTAACTACACTAATATTATTTATTATTTTTATCACATACTTGTAATATATATATATAAATATATATAATATTACGTGATAAAATTAGAGCCATTTAACTCGACTCAATGTCCCTCTTAATATTAAATGAACCTTGAATATTAAAATATTATTCGTTCGATTATTATTTTCTCATATTTACTAAAATCGTAAATATATTAAATAAATTCAATCCAAAATAATCGTAACGTGAATATTAATGAATTTATTTAATTTATCAGTGATTGATAAATTGGACGATACTCGGACCCCGTGGTGGGGCCCACTATGTCTATATACCTATTCAACTGAATAGGGTGGATTCTTAAATATGCTATTGTGTGTAGCCCTCTAGGACATTATCTCAATAGCAGTGAATAATATCCACAGGCCAAGAGCGGAGTCTAGCAACTCATCATGGCCCCTAAGGAGATAAGGATCATCATAGAAACAACTACCATCCTACGAACACTGAATTTGTACTGTAATCTCTTTGTCATTTGATATCTCATAAAGTAGGACACACTCTTTTGTCATCGTCCTTATCTTGCTCTATTATTTTTTGATCTATCTGGATGGATTTTCCTTTCTACTGCTTTGGACAAAGACTTATGAAGGGGGCACCATCCTAATCAACCAGTCCTGAGATATACAACTTCCTGAACATGGAAGTGACAAATCCGTTCTAGACCATTCAGCCAATGCAATACCACCAACGACACACCCAACACAAACAACCTCGCCACGACGACACTACTGTGGTTTTCATATTTCATCATAGTATGTAATTAAATGATATACATTGGTAATGGTCTCAATTCAAGAGACCAATACACATGTTCATAGATAAGAACAACCAATGAAACCAAAAACATGTGGTGTTCCTATTAAAAGGTATGTCATCATGATCTCACAACTAGATATCACCATGTGCGAACTTCATGAGAAGAAGTATCAATTCTTATGAGCCCCCAACACCTGATAGTAATACATCTACTGTGTCTAGTCAGTAAGATGTATCTAGCCTATAGAACATATATTTAAGATCACTGTCTTTGTATCTCAAGGTTTTCATTATAGCATGGGATCTGCTACAACCTCTTGACACGATAATTAACCTTTGGACATTACCATTATTAAAGTGGATGTAGAAAAGTCCGCACTATAATGGTAAGATATCATCATGCATATCTAACTGTACACATGACATGGTAATCAAAAGTACTACATAGTTGTGTCTAGGGAACCCACTATTTCAACACAACCCACATCCCAAAACATCTTAGTACCAATGCTTCGGCTCTGACTGGGAGAGGCTCCAAGGAACAAGATGCTAGGGCATGGATAAGAATGGCCAAAAAACACCTAAGGAAGCCTCCAAGCGAGATAACTACAAAGACCATTCGACGGATGACCCATGAAACAAGAACCTAACAGACTCCACTACTCAAGATCTGACTTGTAGAGGAGCAGAGGAACGAGAATCCAGAGTGAGGTGTGAGCAGCCAAAGGGCAGAAACATCAAGGAACCTACAACAACACCATGAATACCTCAATACAGAGTAGTCAATCCTGACCATCACCTTGAAATCGTCGAAAAGATTGAGTGGATCGACGTCGGTCGTCATCCCTTCGCCATCGTGGAAACAGAGCACTGCCTTGGAGAAACGGAGACAGAAGCCCAACATCGGGGAAGACCGAGGAAGACAAAGGGGATGGGAAAATAGGAAAAGGGAGAAAAGGGGAGGGGGATGGCACCAGAGACTACCCCCTCCAAATCGCCGGAAAGAGAACCCTAGGGAGAGAGGGAGAGGAAGCTACTTCCACTAAGAGGCTCCTTAAACAATGTGTGTGGCTAACACCGACTCCTAGAGGGGGCCCCCACCAGCCCAAGTGCGCACCACATTCCCCAACTTTGAAATGGATTTGAATCGCCCTGTTCATAATACGAACAGTGTTTGAGCCTAGTGGGACTTGATCCTACACCAGTTCCCATGGAGAGCGAGAGGTACAACTGGTGGGTACCACTCAGCTAACACCCCATGGGATGATAAAATATTATATTCCTATTTTGATACATATTAGGATAGATTTGTTATATATGTGAAATAAATAAGTATAAGATTACTCTTTATTTTGAAAAAAAAAATCACTGGATACTTTAATATAAATATTGAAAAATTTTAAATATCAATTAAATAGATTAAATCTTTGCTGTAACAACACATACCCAACTGTTATTGATGAAACAACAACTATAGGATCACGAAGAAGAAGTAAAGATACATATGGTCTTTCATTATAACAACAAGATTAAGGTTTAATTAAAAATACTTATGTATAAAACTCTTGAATAAAATATATTGAGATCTCATATCTCTTCATTATGGGGAATGTGGATTATGAAATCATCAAGAATGGTCATGTTAGAATTAATCAACAAGTGGATGATATATTAATAAAACCAATAGCCAAACTTGTATCGAATAAGAATCATTTCAATGTTAGTTTTAAACCACCAATATTAATAAGAAGAAATTTTTAAAACCCCCTCTCCCCATTTTCATCTAATTTTTGTCTTGACTACTTGTATTTTTCAGAATATTATCCATTGAGTTTATTATCAATGGTAAAAAAATCGAAAAGGAAGGATGGTTGAAGGTATGGGGGAAAATATAATCTAAAGTGGTTATTTACCTTTTAGGGGGAGTATTTACCATAATTTTTTGTTTATATTACTAGAAATTTATGATATTATCAATGAAATTTCTATCATTATGAATAAGTGGTAGGAGTTGATGTTTGAAGGTGTTCTTGGAATTATCTCTTTATCATTTGTTTTTTAATGTGCACCTAGATTATATATAATAAAAGTGATGTACGAGATATTCTAGTTATATTATAATTAAAAAATATCATTTATTATGAAATATCATTATGTTTCCAACAAAAAATATGGGAATAAATTTTGGAACCAAAGCTATCATTGGTTGTGTTTATTGGATAAAATGGAATTAATATGGAACCAGGGGTGGAACTGTTTATCATAAATTGTGGGTAGAACCATTTGTTTTAGGTAATATTTGGATGGTTTAATATTTACTGATTCTTGGAGAATACATCAGTGATATCATAGGAAATTTTGAATTATCTCTAATAAAAGAGACATGGTCATGATAATATTTGGGTGGGCACACTATGAAGGGAAGTTGTATGAGATTTATCAAATGTATATCATTCTAACTCAAGTTTTTAAACATTATATTTAATTACAACATGCTCATAGAAAAATCTAACATTCATTGAGGGTATATTCCATACTATGAATATAGCTATAAATGTATAAATAATATTTGAGCAGGAAAAGTATTATACCCAAGATGGTGAGACCATGTTCAAACTGATTCTGAATATAAATAAATAAATTATATAAATGTGTAACTATTAATAATCCTATAATTATTTTTGTAAAAAATATTCATTATAATTTTATAATGAAATTTACAATATCATGAAGCTATATATTTCACCGTAGTGAAGATCTAGTGAGTAATTGGTGTAGTGATGGAAAGATGAAGAAAAATTATATCATACTAAGAGAATGGTGACTATGATGTGGAGGAGTGATTTTATTGAATGAATTTAATAACTAAAGAGTTTATAATTATAAATCCATTCCAATATTTTAATACCACACCATAAAAGTCAACTTTTTATGGAATTATTTGAAGATCACAACATTATAGTTAAAGAGTTTATGTAAGATATTCTAACAATATTTTTTAGAACTACTTAGTGATTGAGATCACACTATATTGGAAATAATCATTTCCATTTATATAGTTTTGTAATTATCATAGTATTATAAAAAAAGTCATCCAATATAGATAGTAATTTCAAAAATGTTTTAGAATATAAATCAATATCAGATCTTGTGGGATATAGCTAGAAATTGGAACACATAATAGTGGTTTATTGAGTTCTTCAAATACATAATTAACGGATTAAATGTGGAATATTTTAAAATAATCTTTTTGGATGTTTAAACCATTGATATTGGTGAAATAAATGATGAAATGAAATAATATTTATAGAGTGTGATTAGACACGTTATAAGAATTGAGAGAGTCGATTCTAAGAAAAATTTCATAGAACCTATAGAGTTTTCAAAAACTACAAATGAAAAATGAAAAAGACCATTGATGTTTTAGTGTTTATATCATAAAAATATTTATTCATAGAATCCATAGAGTTCAAATTTCATTTATGACACACCTTTTACAATGTGAGTGTAAGGGAATAAATAGGGGTGCCCCTATGATCGACAGTTTCATCTTTCCCAAATTTATAAAAAAATTAAAGTGAGTAGTGATATCCACTTGTACATTAAATCCATATTAGATTATACTCCCTCGAGTATCCCTTAGTGGAGATCTAAGTGAAATTTTCATTTTTCTATATTTATTTTTATATCTGTATATTTTATATACATGAGAATGAATTATTTTATGGATTCTGGCCAAAATGATAATATGATCTTAATAGAGATGGAAAAAATAAATTCCTTAATTCACTACGATCTTAAAAGTGTTTTATGGATTATAGTTACATAAATAGGTCATCCCAGCATTATTATTATTTCCTTGTATATTATTAATATATTGATTATTATTTTATTATTATCAACCCTCATTATGGACATTGTAGTAGGATTATTTCTACTGAGAGCATCAACCATGTTTTTTTCTTCTTATGAAAGAAATTTATTGAGAATCCATAATATGTGGAACATTTTCAGCCCTATAAAAAATAATATATACTTTAACTTATCGTAATTATTATATAAAAAACAATTTTAATAATAAATAAAATTCCTCCATAAGTTTAAATTAATTATTACCATTTCAAACTCTAGATTACACATCATGTAATTTTTTTACGGTTATTTAAATTACATAATGCATTGACTATCACCTTATCATTTTTCATGATTACTAATATTAATGTAAATTTCCTACGTCATTCTTCAATCACTATAGCTTTTGAAGGATAATTAAATATACACTTTTTTATGACTAAATAATCATAATTTAATATTTTCATACATTTTATTTTGAGTTTCATAAATTTTAAACCCAACATTTTGAGAAGAACCTATTAATTTAACACAATATATATTTTATACAATAAACTCAAGATTAAATTATAAATGGATTAATTATTTCATTTTTTTATTTATCATTGGGAATCACATAGTAAATCATATATTTAATCTTGAATTTTTTTAATAAATATTTTATTTTTTGGGGGATATTTCGTTGAAAACAATGGTGTTATATATTCAATTGTTCATTCAAAAGATTCTTTGGTTGAGTGGTCCTAACTAAAAATTTTATAGTTCCAATCAATCACATGTTTAAATAGTTCCCATGGTCACTTGCCAACTGATCGAATGAATGATTTCCCAACCAACCATAAGAAGGATTGTATTCGATCTTATGAAAGGATCAACTCAAAGATAAAATTTTACAATATCCTGAATCCATTGTAAGATGAAACTTGACATACTGTAAGGGATAAACCTGCCACATGAATAAATTCTAGGATTCATAACATTGATCTAAACTATCATATAATGACCATCCATATGATGTCCTATCATTTGATAAAGACCATAGGAGAAAAATAAACAAACAAGTAACTAATCTTGCAACCTATCATATCGAAACTCATATGCCACATTTTTTCACCATGGATTTGAACCTAATTGTTGATTTACTAAATGTGAACCTCATAGCTGATCCATGACATGGAAAATTTTGACTCAAGATTTTTATGAGAAGACTTCATAAAAATTGTCCAGACTTCTTGATGAAACTCTTGGATACAACCGCATCACTTGTACCCATAATTAATGTAATGTTTAAAGTCATGCATATCATGGGATTTAAACCATACAGAATGAATAAACCCCAATGATGAAAGATATGAGGAAAATGGGAAGTAATTAATATTTTAAAAAAATGAAAAGATCATATAGGTTAGACCCACCATTGAATAAGGGGATTTCCCACCATGAAATAAGTAATCACATCCTATTAATAATTAGGATTCGTGAACTAAGAGGGGATGAATATACATCTATCATAGGACTACTCACTTAATCAACTATATTTTTTCCATTTTTATTTTACCCATGATTTAAATTTATGTTTTATATTTTTAATAACATTATATACCTCTTTATTCTAGGTATCCTTTCACTTGGGGGGATGAAATATGGGTGATTTGAGAAGGGTAGGATAAAACTATTTTCAGTTCATGAGTTCATGAGATTCATGGAATAATAACTCATCTTTCTTATATTAAACTTGTTCTATATTCACATAGAAGTTTTTATTATCAATGGTGAATATATTAAGTTTTATATTCATTAATTAATTATTTCCTTGTTCTATTATAATTATCTCCCTCCATCAACTAACGATCTAAATATATGGAATTTCTGAACCAGAGTTGTGAAGTTAATGATGATATTCATCACATGTAAAAGTTGCAGTGGTTAGACACAGATGTTTATAAAAAATATGGGCATATTTGTAATTTACTATGTAAACCATGAGGGTCTCTCATAACAATTTAAAAAAGGATAGATTTTAGACAACATGAGATCTCATTTTCATATATCCTAATTATCACTATTTGGTCAAGGAAGAGAGGGGAAGTGGTTATGGGATCCCACTAAAACTAGCTTAAAAAAATTAGGTATAAATTTGTGAACTAGGAAAATATTATGAATGGTTTATCTGGACCTAATCTAATCAACACCTCATCAGATATTTTTAAATATACTTTAACAATTTCGTTTTTTATTTTTGAAATCAAAAACCAAAGTCAAAAATATTTTTTTTCTAGCCAATTAAATGTTACTAATTTTTTTATTTTCATTCCTATCATGGATAATTTTAAGGTTTTGACTATAACTAAATTTAAATTAGGTTATTTTTCTCCCATTCCCCCATGAAAAGGATTCCATCAAACATAGTGTCGTTAACCAGGATGAATGTGAAGTGTCCAATGAATTGAATTTGTTATCAATGAGTTCTTGGAGTGATGATTTCGATGTGCTTAAGGTGTTATAAATATAATTATTGGAGAGATAGTCCTAATATCCAATGACTTGTGACATATTAATGTACAATGTTTAAGACATTGATTTTAAGAGTAAGAAGAAGAGATCCATGTGAAAGTGATCTATGATGCATGAGGCTTTGATTTTCAGTTTTTATAATTTATTTGAGGGACCTTATTTTTTTTGTAAAATGGTCTAACTATTTTTGAAGATCCATTTTTAAAAAACATATGACTATAACCTACTATCCAGTAAGCTAGGTGAGTAGCGCTCACCACATTGGGAGGCTGAGCTCAACCCAGTCGGCCAGCATGAGGCTGGAAGGGTTGCCCACGGGGGCACATAGATAAGCTGGAAGAGTTACATTGTGTAGGGTGGCATGAAAGTAGTCATAATCTTGGAACAGAGTGCGCCTGCTGGAGAAAACCAATATAGGGTGGTACTAGGGAGGATAGAAGAGAAGTTATTGTTGTTAGGATTCCAAATTGAGTATTATAATGGAGTGGATAAATGATGTATGTTTTGATGTGGAATACATATTTTTAATGTTGAGTGAATATCAAACATTTGTTAAACTATTAATAATATCTCAATCGTTTGATCATCCACCTGCACTCTTGAACTATGTGACTTATTATAAAAAAACTTGAACATAACTTTTGTCGTTCGATCATCCATGTAGTAGGGTCTTTGTCTTAAAGCTTTCAGGAAGGTCTCAGCTCATCGGATAAGCTCATGTTCCACCGAAAAAGTATTCAAATTGTTCCATCACTATTTCATCATTTTTATAAAAGTATATATGATGAGTTTTTTAGACTATAAATACTGAGATCGAGCTCATTTTCACGGAAATTTTATCTCTCATATAAGAGCTGTGTTTTGGGTGAGAAAGAGTGCTCTGAACTCTTTGTTTCATGATGGATTCCACATTATCATTGTTACACATTTACTTTCAGTAGCCACATACAATGTTCATGTTTACATTTTATCATGTGAAGAAATCCTTGCACAAAATTAGCAATCATTAAGAATTTGTACAAGACTGATTTGTGCAGTTGTTTTTGAGTATCTTCTAGAAAGTGTGTATTTTTATTGAATCTTGTTAAGTGAATTTGACCATTTTAATATGATTATATCCATTTGAGTTTGTGCATGAAATAAGAGAAATATATGAAGTTTAAATAGTGGACTTGAAAAATTTAGTATTCTTCACTCATTCTGGAGTGTGTTTGAAAGAGGAATAACATACAGTAACTTTTGTGCCTCTATACAACTATTAGGGTTTTTTCATTCTAGAATACTATGTCTGAGAAAATATTGATTGTGTAAAATAGTGATGTGCATGTTATTTAGGAACATTATTTGCATTATTAAAAGTGTTTAATGTTTTCCAGTGTGTACTGCGCAATATAGAGAAGAAAGCAACATTAGTGTGAGATTTATTTTTCAAATATTCATGTACTACTCACATGTAATTTCTGAAACCCTTTAAGAATCAAAAAGGTAGTGTATTGAGTAGTAAATAAAAACACTTGAGGTAGTGTATTTGTCCATGATTTTTGTTTCAAATAAATTTAGAAGACCATACAATATATTTTTTACATGAATGAATATTTAAGAAGTGAATGTGAAATTTATATTACTTAATAAGTGTGTATTGGTATGAGACTGAAGCAGGAGCTGTATCCAATCATTTATTTAGATTATTTCCGTATTTGAGTTTTCAGTGTTCAGAGATGCATGATCTTTAGTGGAAGAAATATTATTTTATAGAGTATCTTTGTACTGAGGTAGATATTCAAATTTTGTGTTCATATTTTTTTGAGAAAGTCCCTTATCATTGAAAAGGTACTTGAAGTGTACACAAGAGTATGTGATCCAAAATGTTATTGGAGGAGGATCAAATGATAATCCTATGTGTGGATCTATTTCTATAAGAAGTTTAAGGTTGAAGTTGTGGGGTCTAACCATTTTTTAAAAATTGTGATCGGGGGGGGGGGGGTTCTAACCAATCATTCTGAAGAAGGTGTAGTTGGGGGGTATAACCAATTACTAAAGACAGATTGGAATGGGGGGGGGGGGTATAACCAGTTTTTAATTTGGGTGTATAACCAATTACTATTGTAACAACCTTCTGTTATAGTGTAAAATCCATGTTTATGGGAATAACCAACATGGTAAAGAGTAATTTATTGAACCAAACATTGTAAATTCATGTGTGATGTGTTTTCATTGTTTGATATTTTTTATAGGTTGAGGCTACGTATTAATGAAAAAGGATCAAGACATTAATAATTCATAGAGTTTTAATGAAAAGTAAAATAATTTCTAAACACAATATACCACCAATTCACCCCTTCTAAGTGGCATCTAATCAATCCTTGGCCACTTCAATTGGTATGAGAGAAATATACCCTCGGTTGATCCAAAATACTTTTGGATAAATTTAGAATGTTAATTCAGAGAAAATTCAAGGAATACTTACTTTTCTTGGCATAAACTATCATAGTTGGAGGTATAAGATTCTTTCTTATCTTCTATCTCTTAGTCTAGAAGTGAGAAATATAGTAACAATGGGTTTCCCTCCAATTAATGAAGTTGTTTCATTGACTCGATCTGAAAAAATAAATCTTGAAATTAATGGAAAGGCTCAAAATGAAATCTTGATTTCTTTATCAGAAAAAGTTAACTCTAAAGTGATTGGTCTTCAAATTACAAGGAAATCTAGGATATACTAAGAAGAACCTATAAAGGAAATATTAATGTCAGAGAATCCAAGTTGCAAATCTCGAGAATTAGGTTATAAGATATTGAAATGACTGATCTGGAATGTATTGATGACTACTTTACAATAATGAATGAAATTTTCAGCAATATCAGAGGAATTTGAGAGAAGATGGATGGTTCTAGTATTATGAAAAAGTATATGAGAAATTTTATTGATAGATTCCACTCAATTATTTATGCACTAGATTTGAGAAAATATCTATCATTTATTGAACTTTATAATACTCCAATATCTTATGAAATGAGAAAAGTTCCAACACTGAAGAAAAAAAAGAAAGAGATGAGATGAAATTTGAAGCCATGATAAAATGCAAAACTAAAATCATTGATGAACTATAATAAAGTGATTATAGGATGATGAATCCAAATAGGACATCAAAAAAATAATGGCCTTAGTTGAAAACATGTTCAATAGGGGAAAATGGAAATGAAATAAAAAACAATCACTAAAGTGCATTAATTTTCACAAAAATGTTCATTTTTCTAGGTATATTCCTTTGAAAAAAGTTTAACATACTGAATTATATGAATATGAAAAGAAATATCAATAAAATAAGTTGAATAAACATAATAATATATTTAGTTCCATGAAGAGAAATGTGTTGAGAAGAGAAATATTTGAATTCACATCATCAAGGTCTGAGTCTGAAGTTGGCAGATACTCTATGAATCAAATGTTCCTCATAGGTAAATCCAAGAAGTCTAGAGACTCATTTGAAGATGATGGTGGAGAAGAAATAACTAATTTGGAAAGGATGTTAATAGAAAATCCAGAAGTAGTATATGTTGAAAATATGCCAACCAAGAAATAAAAGTAAATACTGGAGAAATAAATTGAAAATATCTCCTTTGAAAATAAAGAACGTATCAAGAAATAAGAGATTCATCTTAATTAGGTAAGATAATTTAATAAGAATATAGCTGAGTTGGATGAAGAGATAAAAACTATTCAATATAAAGATCTTGACAAGGAAGAATTAGTATTTTTTGAAGAGAATAAACAAAACTGATTGAGATTAGCTGAAGGTGAAAAGATGGTGAATGATATTAGAGAGAGACTTGCTGATAAAGAAGAAGAATTATCTAGGACACAATATATCTGTCTTACAGCTCAATGTTAGTTATAAAATATTAAAGAAAAATTCATCAATTCTATTGAAATTAAAGGTCATTTTTATAAATCCACAAAGAAGAATGGTTCATGGAAAAAGGATGATTTCAAATTATATGAATCTCATAGTACATTTGGTGTTACTAGTGATACATGTCTGAAAGTCAAGACTGAATCTAATTGGTTTAAGAGAACATATGAGAAAATAATTTCAACAATGTAATGGTATATTAATTCAGATATAATTTTTCCTCCTAAGCAGATTAATCCATAGTCTATGAAAAGGAAACAACTAAAATCTTCAGATCCGAATTTCTATTACTCTACAAGATCATGGTTTAGAGGATACTGTTAATACTATAGAGTATTTGGTCATAATGTTTATACATTCTTGTAAAATATATCACTAACAAGGAAGAAGCATGAATCAAGGGGGAGCAATGTTGAAACAATAATATCATATTATCAGAATAAGAATACTGTGGTCAGGAATTTATCTACAATGTTTGTTCTATAATTAAATGAATTTTTCAATGAAATATATGGAAGGTGTGGTCAATATGGTCACAAATCTAAGAAATGAATAGTTTTTTATCTATTGTGATCCCACATAATGAACATATGAATAAAATTCATATATTGAAGAATTATACAACCACCAGTGAATTATTTGTGAACCTGAAATAACTTGAAAAATATCATAAGCTTATCAGAGAAAAATAAGAGAAAATGGTGATATATGAAGAATTTAATGGTGAATTGAGAATCCTAAAGTGTGAAAGGTGTGAAAAAACTAGTAATGACATAAAACAATTAATTCCACTTCTAATAGACAAAGAAATGAAGGATAACTCTTCCAAATTAGAGTTTAAAATGAAGTAGGGATAAACAAGGTTAAGAGGAAGCTATTGGCATTACTGTTACTTCTAAAGAACAAACAGGTTCCTCCTCATTCCCTTTTTAGAAATTATTTTGTGCTTACATGCATGGAATTGATGAAGATGAGTTCATCCCTTTAGGGGGATCATTGATGTTATAAAGTAGTCAAAATTTCACAATTCTATGATAATGATGGTCACTATCATGATGTGAATATGAATTTTAAAGTGCGAGCTATTTGTTTTTACACAAGATGTTTATGATTTGTCTGATATGTTGTGTGCAAGAAATATCTTAGCAATCTTGTTCAAATTTTTTATATGAAGTTGTTGAAACAAGTTTATGGTTGGTATAACATTATTTGAATTGAGTTACAATGATGATTTAGTGAAATATAACTTGTTTTCTAAAACATGTTTGACCACAAAGACTTAGAGTTGATTAACATGAAGCTCATTACTGGTGATTCAGGAAGCTATCATAATTTGAAGGTTGTATAAGAAATTTCTTGTTGTTTGAAAAACTAAACTAAGCTTTGTATTCATTTCCAATAAGGGGAAGAATTAAAAAAACACATCGACATCATTTGAGTACAGACAAAAAATACAAAGGGGATATTTAAGTTTTTAGTGAATTGAATTTGTTGTCAATGAGTGCTTAGAGTAGTTATTTCAATGTGTTTAAGGTGTTATAAATACAAAGATTGGAGATCCAGTCCAATGTTCCAAAGACTTGTGCAATATGAAATCACAATGTTTATAACATTGATTTAAAATGTAAGAAGAAGATATCCCATCAATAAAATTATATATGTTGCAAGATGCTTTGATTTAATGGTTTTGGAATTTATTTGGAAAAATTTCTAAGTATTTTTAATGATCTATTTATTTAAATAAATATATCCACAACCTTGTACAATATGAATTCACAATGTTTACAACATTGATTTGAAGATTAAGAAGAGTTACTTGGACAAATTTCTAATTATTTTTAATAATCTTTTTATTTAAAAAAAATTCACAACTTAGTAAGCCTGCAAGACAAGTGATCGGAACTCACCATATTGGGAGTTAGAGGTGAACCTAAGGCAGATATCAATTCCCAAAGGGTTGGGACCATAGAATAACAATATTATGAAGTGATAATAGGGATATGGGAAAAAATATAGATCTTATAGTCCACGTAGAGTGTTATAAAGGAGTGGAGAAAAGATGTCAATTTCAATGTGGGAGATATGTTTTTATAGTCGAGTGAATATCGACAGTCCAATCAATCGATTGATATATTATGATCATCAATCATCAAGCTGCGCTCCAAAATCATGCGATCTATTTAAAAAACCTTGGACAAAACTTTGGTCATACGGTCATTTGAACAAAACATTTATCTCTCATCTGAGAGCTGTGTTTTGGGGGAAAAAGAGCTTAGTTAACTCTCCGTTCCACAAAGGTTAATGTGCTATCATTGTTGCATGATGAATTTGAAGGGCCACGTATAGTGTTCATGTTTACACTGTATTATATAAAGAAATCCTTGCATGAAAGAATCAATGTTGGAGAATCTGTACCTGACAAATTTGTGTGGATGTTTTTGAGTTTCCACTAAACAATGTTTATTTAAAAAATATCTCGTGAAGTGAACTTGCATGCCTTAATAGTATTATAGCAATTTGAGTTTGTGCCTACAAGAATAGAAAAGTATGATTCTTAAAAAGTGGACTTGCACACTTTAATATTCCTCACTCATTCTGGTTTGTGTCTATATGAGGAATAGCATACAATAACTTGCACACCTCACTACACCCATTAGGGTTTTTTCATAAAAGAAGATATTGTATGAGCAAAGCTATAAATTGTGTATAATAGTTTTCACGACCCATCCTCGGGGCCCGTGCCCTGACTACCCCAAGCCCGCCTTCCATAGGCCAGGGACTGGCGACTAGCACCAAAGGCGTAAATCCCGATAACTGGGAAGGCATTGCCTTTAAAAAAATAACAAAACACCACAAAGTACAAGTGGAAGTAAAACACTAAGTACAAAAAGGAAGTACTGAAAAGTAAATGGGCCAGAATACAAACCCAATCGAAAGTACAACTACAATTGAAAGAAAGTACAATAATGAAAAGTAGCTGGAAGAAGATAGAAGCAGCTCCTGGGTCGTTCTCCTCAGATCCTACCTGAAGGGTAGGTACAAATAGCGCAGCTCCTGAATCGTCCACCACAGATCCTACCTGAAGGGTAGGTACAGATATCCTCCACAATGCTCTCTCCCATCAACCACCTCCGAGTGTCACCTCGTCGTGAAGTCCACCACTGGATACCATCTCATCGTGATGTCCACCTCCGGGTACCATCCAGTCCTCGAACACTCGGCCCTTGTCTGCGCTGCCCGTCGTCTGCAACCAACACAACGAGGTGCGGGCATAGCCCGTGCAGGGGTAAGTATAACGATACTCAGTAGGGAACCTGAGACCCTCAAGGGCTCACTAAATCCAACAAGGGTAACCACAAAGAAGATCCCAATAGATAACCTCTACTTAGGTACATTCCCATACAAATACCCAAGTTATCAAGTAACCCATCTCAATCATGAGGAAACTCAAGGATTATGAAATCAACAGATAACCTCTACCCAGGTATATGCCCATACATATACCTAAGTTATCTAGTAACCCATCTAAATCATGAGGAAACACAAGGATTACAAACTTAGCTCAACCAGGATTTTATTCATGACGTCGAAACCACGGCTGGTGGAGAACTCCCCCTCCGTCGAGTACAGTGGGCCTGCCACTATAGCCAAGTGCGCCGAACACCTCCTCTGTCGAGTTCAGAGGAGCTGCCGCTATAACCAAGCACGCTGAACTCCTCCTCTGTCGAGTTCAGAGGGTCTGCCACTACAACCAAGCGCGCTGAACTCCTTAAACTGCTGTATGGTCGTACCACGATTCACTGTTTCATTTTCACCCTTACACTGCTGTGCTAAACATATTTTGTATTAAAAATTATAAAAATATTATCAAATTGTGCTTCATGTTTCATTAAATAATTTTCTTTTTATCACTGTTAAATAGGTCAAAGATACTTGTTTTGAAAATTACAATGTAGGTGGAGGTGATTTGGAGGGCCCTTGATGAAGTGAAAGAAAAATGGGCCAAAATTGCATGGATCCATGGACATCTGTCCACTGTTTTGAATATTAAACGAAATACGTGAATCCAAATGGGCTGAAATTTGTGGACCTATCAGAAATCCACTAGGATACATTTAATATTAAGGAACCCAATCCTGATTCGGCTTTTATGGGGCCCATACGAACTGATCTGTCCAAGCCACCGAATTTGGACCAAGTCAAATGCGGTGTTATGTATTTTATCAATATTTTGAGCTGTAGTTGTCCAAACGGTGCCAAACATTCGATGGAGACAGTAAAGAGGTAGGGATACAACTTTTCTATTTTCTTCAAAGCGATATAAGACTGTATGAAGGCCGAAACGCATCATGCAATTGGATTGATGAAATATGTGTGCCCAAAACCACCTCCCACATTTTCTATAATAGGGTATCTTGGGCTCCTCATTTGTAAGTTCGACCAAGGAGTGAAGTGCTGCCAATTTGGAGTCCTAGAGGAGTCTCCTAATCACCTTGTAGGTTCTGGAGGCCCCTATCCTCTTAGGGGAATCAAGGATGAAGAAGGAGTTCAACTCGAGCTTCCTCCTCCTCCCGATGTCGAGCTAAAAGTTGGGTGTTAATTGTGAGAGAGCTACACACATGTCAAGGGAGTTCCGATGCATAAATTAGCTACTGGTTTCGAGTAATTTGGGTGTTTAAACATTTCATTCCATTTATCTTATTTTATTTCAGATTTTAATGCTTGATTTGATGCATGTGAGTGTTATGCTCTTAATTTCTAACCGATTGGTGTGAGGTTTTGAGTGCATGAATTGTGTTGTTCCGATTGGACATCACATGAATCCTTTTCATACCCACCTTATTGAGATTTAAATATGCATTGGAAGCTATTATTACATACATAAGTACTGGACCTTGACATTACGATTGTTACATCAAGGTTGGGTCCTTAAAGCATTGAAATAAAAGTTTAGGAATTAATCAGGATTCCAATTAACTCCAACAAAAGAATTACTCTAAACCTGAGATGAATCTCTATGAAAAATGAACTTGATATGTGTGTAGTGAAATCACATCGACCCTTTAATCTCATATTTTTCAAAATCCACTAGGTCACTCAATTTTTAAGCTATTTCAACTAAGTCATTGTTTTAAACTGTTTTCAAAACCACCCATCCCTTAGTCATTTTTATTAAAAATACACACTCTAAACCTACCAATGCTCCTTGATAGATGACCTAGGGTCTTCCCTAGACTATAAATAAACCATAAAAATATAATCAATTTGACGTGTCATGACAACACGTTCAAATTTTTGCGCCGTTGCCGGAGAGCGCTTTGGTTTTTTGTGCGTGTTTTTGATAAATTTTTTGTAATTTTTGTGAATATTTGTTTGTTTTATCTTCTACCTTTGAATTTATTTTTGTGTTCTATTTTATTTATTGTTTAGGTTCTGTGTATGATGCGTTCTACTCCAAGAGACCTGCAAACATTCGAACCAGAACGGAAGAGGATCCTGCATCAACGAAACCGAGACACACAAGACCACACTTTGAAGGAGGAGACATCAAATCTTAAAATTCTTCTTGATCCTTTTTATTCTTCTGAAAACCAAGTTAAAATTGTACATAACTTGTATAAAATGGATGAAAATAATAGAACACTAAAAGAACTAACCTCAAATGATGTTGATATCCGACCCACTTACATTCAATTACAAGGCGAGGCACCCAATTTTGAACTAAAATCTGGTTTAATTCATTTATTACCCAGATTTCATGGACTGCCTGGAGAAGATCCTTATAAGCACCTAAAAGAATTTCATACTGTGTGTTCAAAATTAAAACTTGCTAATGTGGATGAAGAACAAGTGAAGCTTAGGGCATTCCCATTTTCATTAGAAGACACTGCAAAAGATTGGTTATACTATGTCAATTCACCAATTAGGGGCTGGGAAGACATGAAACGCCTTTTTCTTGAAAAATACTTCCCAGCCTCTCGAACTGAAACTATAAGGAAATAAATATGTGGTATAAGAAAATATCAAGGGGAAACATTACATGAATATTGGGAACACTTAAAAAGGTTATGTTCAAGTTTCGTACACCACCAAATAAGTGATAAACTTTTAATTCAATATTTTTATGAATGTTTGATTCTTATTGATCGAAATATAATTGATGCTGCTGAAGGTGGTGCATTGGTAGATAAGACCCCAATTGCTGCAAGAACCCTCATTGAGAACATGGCATAGAACACTCAACAACTCGGTACACGGTCCAGTGTTCCCATTCGAGGTGTCCATGAGGTGCAAAGTACTGAGTTTGAGAAGAAGGTGGACACTAAGATTGAAGAGGTAAGTACCCTTCTATGACAACATGCTCTCTCCCAAGGGAAATATCAATCTCCTCCTCCCACCCATTGTGGAATCTACTCTTCTGACACCCACTATTCTGACAAATGTCCCCAATTGAGAGAAACTTCTGAGAGTTGTGAGGCAATATTTCCAGGACGCCCCTTTAACCAACCCTTTAGGAAAGAACCATACTATCCATCCAACCAAGGGTGGAAGGACAACCAAGCCTATAGGCAAGGGGGGTATTCAAACCAACCTCAATAGCAATGGAACCAACAGGGTCAGAGTAGTCATCCGCCACCACCCAGAAATCCTCAACCACCCCAAAGGCCATTCCAACCACCCCCTCCAAAAACCGAGCCCATCCTAGAAGATATGATGAAGCAAATGGATGCCAATAATATCCAATTCCAACAAACCACCCAAGCAGCCATACAAGACCAAAAGACCCAACTAGGCCAACTTGCCAACTCGGTGGGGGAAATCCAAAGTCATGGGTCGGGTAAACTACCATCTCAACCATTAGTAAACCCTAGGGATGAAGGAAATGTTAGTTCCATCACCCTTAGGAGTGGGACACAACTCAAAAGCCAAATGAACCCTCCATTAGAGTCTTCCAATCCAAAGGAAACCACCATCCCAACTGCTGAAAATGGTCCAAGAGAAGAAAACCCTTTTCCTGAGAGAAGCACTTCCAAAGGAAAGACTGTGGCTGTTGATGAGTCACCTATCCCAACCATTCCTCTTATATTTCCTCAAAGGGCTGTCCAACCTAGGAAACAAATAGAAAACTAACTTGATAAAGAAATCTTGGAAACTTTCAAGAAAGTACAGGTTAACATTCCTTTGATTGATGTTGTGAAGCAAATTCCAAGATATGCCAAGTTTCTGAAGGAGATGTGTACACACCGAAGGAGGCTTCATGGTGATGAAAAGGTGAGCCTGGGGAGGAATATTTCATCATTTATAGAGCCATCACTTCCCACCAAGTGCAATGATCCCGGGACATTCTCGATTCCGTGCACCATAGGGGAGTATTCATGTTTCAACTCTATGCTTGATTTGGGTGCATCTATTAATGTGATGCCTCACTCCATATACTCTTCTTTGCAGATCGGTGAACTAAAGCCCACAGGAATAGTTGTCCAGCTAGCAAATCGGAGTATGGCACACCCTTCCGGTGTGTTAGAGGATGTTCTTGTGAGGGTGAAAAATTTAATTTTTCCTGCTGATTTTTACGTGCTTAAAATGGAAGATGATAGGATGAATGGACATGCCCCAATTATATTGGGGAGACCTTTCTTGAAAACCACCAAAACCAAAATTAATGTCCATAATGGTACATTATCTATGGATTTTGGTGGTAATACTATCCACTTCAATATCCTTGATGCCATGAAGCACCCCTCAGAAGAACACTCCTCTCTCTCTATCAATTCAATTTATGTTCTCCCTTCCCCTGACACAACTTATTTTTATTCACCTAATACCATTTCTGAGTTTTCTTCATTGATTGAAATGTTAGGTAATGAATCATGCATTGATTGTTGTAGCGGTCTAGAGAAATGTCATGCGTGTTTGTTAATTGATGATTTCTTGAACACAGAGGATCACATGACCATCGATGATACTGCTAAGCTTGTAAAAGCTCATTCCTCATCTGAGGATGTTACCATTGAGCAGTTAGATGAGATCAGTGACTTCTCACTTTTAGACACACTTCCGTCAATCCAAAATCCCCTAGAATTGGAACTGAAACAACTGTATCAAGATTTAAAATACTCATATCTTGAGAATGGAAACAAGTTTCCTTTCATCATTGCTAGTTAACTCCCTCCTGAGCATGAATTGTGACTGCTTGATCTTTTGAGGAAGTATAAAAAAGCTTTGGGATGGACACTTGCTGACATTCCTGGCCTAGCCCATCAATTTTTAAACATCATATTTTATTAAATGATGAGGCTAAACCAGTGAGGCCGTCACAACGTCGACTGAACCCAAACCTACTTGATGTTGTTAAAAAAGAAGTAACAAAATTGTTGGCTGCTGGAATCATTAACCCTATCTCTGACAGCAAATGGGTTAGTCTCGTTCAAGTAGTTCCTACAAAAACTGGCCTTACTATAGTTAAAAATGAAAACAATGAATTGGTTCCAACTTGTGTGCAGAATAGTTGGCGTGTCTATATAGACTATCACCGGCTAAACCAACACACTAGAAAAACCATTTCCCATTTCCATTCATTGACCATATGCTAGAGAGGCTAGCAGGGAAGTACCATTACTGTTTCCTTGATGGGTATTCTGGATACTTTCAGATCCATATTGCCCCTGAGGATC
Organism: Viscum album; assembly: GCA_963277665.1. Classification (NCBI taxonomy): domain Eukaryota; kingdom Viridiplantae; phylum Streptophyta; class Magnoliopsida; order Santalales; family Viscaceae; genus Viscum; species Viscum album. The sequence goes on along the minus strand of OY728146.1, from coordinate 1,623,470,120 downwards.
AGGAAAAGACAACCTTTACTTGCCCCTTTGGTACATTTGCTTATAGAAGGATGCCATTTGGTCTGTGCAATGCTCCAGGTACTTTCCAACGATGTATGGTTAGTATTTTTTCAGATTACCTGGAGAATTGCATGGAGGTTTTTATGGATGATTTTACTGTTTATGGATCCTATTTTGATGAATGTTTGAGTATTCTTGCTTCTATCCTACGTCGCTGTATTGAAAAGAATCTCGTATTAAATTATGAGAAATTCCATTTCATGGTGTGCCAAGGCACAGTTTTGGCACATGTCATTTCTGGGGAAGGTATCAAAGTGGACAAATCAAAAGTAGATATCATTTCCTCCCTACCATTCCCTAAAAATGTTCGGGATGTGAGATCTTTCCTGGGTCATACTGGATTTTATCGTCGTTTCATTCGTGACTTTAGTAAAATTGCTCTCCCCCTCTCCCGATTACTCCAAAAAGAAAAAGAATTTGATTTTGATAAAATATGTGGGGAAGCTTTCAATAAGTTAAAATTGAGTCTCACGTCACCCCCGATAATCCAACCACCTTGGTGGGATTTACCATTTCAGCTCATGTGTGACGCCTCTAACTATGTAGTTGGGGAAGTCTTGTCACAAAGGGTCGATCAAGCTCCACATGTCATTTCCTATGCCTCACGTACATTGGACCCTGCCCAAGAAAACTATAGCAGAACTGAAAAATAATTCCTTTCCATTGTGTTTACCTTGGATAAATTCAGGTCATACCTTCTAGGGTCCAAGTTTGTTGTGTTCTCAGACCATGAAGCCCTCCGATATTTCCTAAATAAACCAGAAGCCAAACCACGTCTCATTCACTGGATGCTCCTCCTTCAGGAATTTGATCTAGAAATTAGGGATAAAAAAGGAGCAGAGAATTTGGTTGCTGACCATATCAGTAGGATTCTCCCATCCTCGGACATTAACTCATCCCCCTTTATTCCCATAAATGAATTGCTTCCTGATGAGCAATTGTACCGAGTGCAAGATGCTATTCCTTGGTATGCTGAAATTGTAAATTATTTGGTAGCGTCTTGAATTCCTGCTAATTTCACCAAAAACCAGGCCGACTGTCTAAAACATGAGTCTCGTTGGTACATTTGGGATGACCCCTACCTCTGGCGCACATGTAGTGATCAAGTTATTAGGCGTTGTGTTCCTGATAGTGAGTTTCAGTCTGTCCTTAGGTTCTGCCACACACTTGCTTGTGGGGGGCCACTTTGGTCCCCAACGGACTGCTCGCAAGGTCATAGATTCTGGTCTCTTTTGGCCCACATTGTTTCGGGATGCCCACGAATATTGTAAATCTTATCCTCGCTGTCAAAGAATAGGTAATGTCTCTAAAATAAATGAGATGCCCCAATAACCCTTACTATTCCATGACATTTTTGATGTTTGGGGCATTGAATTTATGGGACCATTCCCCAATTTATTTGGGAACCTTTACATTCTTCTGGTAGTGGATTATGTTTCAAATTGGGTAGAGGCACGAGCCACAAGGACAAATGATTCCAATATAGTTGTGGAATTTTTGAGAACCCAAATATTCTGTAGGTTTATATTACCTAGGTTTATCATCAGTGATCAGGTTTCTCATTTCTGCAACCACACAATGCAATCTCTTTTGCGCAGGAATGGGGTTGGGAATCGAGTGTCTACTTCTTATCACCCACAAACAAATGGTCAATCCGAAGTATCAAATAGAGAGGTAAAATAGATTCTTGAGAAAACGGTTCAGCCAAACAGAAAATACTGGAGTCTTAGACTCGATGATTCATTATGGGCTTACCGTACTTTATTCAAAACTCCAATTGGCATGTCACCATATTGGCTAGATTTTGGGAACAGTTGTCACCTTCCTGTTGAGGTAGAGCACCGGGCCTACTGGGCCATTAAACAATGCAATTATAATCTTTCTGGTTCAGGTATTCAAAGGAAGTTGCAGATTCAGGAGTTGGAGGAAATGAGAAGAGATTCATATGAGAACTCCTGAATTTATAAGGAGCGAACCAAGGCTGCCCACGACCGTCTCATCCTTCGTCGTCAATTCCACATCGGGAAAAAGGTCCTTCTCTACAATGCAAGGCTGAAGTTGCACCCTGGTAAGCTTCATTCCCGTTGGTTTGGACCTTACATTGTTACTAATGTCTCTCTATTTGGTGTTGTCCAGGTTCAAAATAATGACACCAAGGAAACCTTCAATGTCAATGGGCAGCGGCTGAAGCACTTCCATGAAGCCATTCCGGAGTCCCCAATGGAGGAACTCCATGTTCAAGAAGCGGTCTATGAATAACACTCACCAGGTTTTATCCTTCCTTCCCACAATCTCTTTTATTACAGTGGGGATACTGTATTCTCTAGGTGTGAGGGGTGGATACATTCCTGGGATAGTTAGGAATTTTTATTGTTTTCTCCTTTTGTTTTCTCCTTTTGGCCTTCTTTATGGTATTTTCATTTTCCCCATCAACAATTTCGAAGTTCCATGATTTGGCAACCATAATGTGGGGAAAGTAAAAATACCATAACGAAGGCTAAAAAGAGTATTTGTATGAATTTAACACCAGTGAGTGATTTTTAGTGAATTGGTTTTCGGTCGTATCTATGTGAAACCTTTGATATGATTGATGCCCATTGTGTGAGTAGTTTTTGGGAAAACTATGTCACTAATATCTCCAATTTTTTTTGCACCAAACCACAAAGTGTGATTATTTCTTACTTAATATAAGGTAAATATATGTTGGGTTAATATTTTTCAGCTTAAAATGATATTTCCATACGTTCGTTCCTTATCCAATCTGTTTGATTACTCTACCAAATTGACCTATGCGGGTGTACCTAATGTCAGACTATTGTACGCCCTCAAAAAACAATTATTGTGTCTTGGGTAGGTCAAAAACCACTCCTCCTCAACCTTTTATCTTGTTATAACTATTGCAATTAGTGTCGTGAGGAGATCAAACAAGGGTTGAGAGATGAGTGTGAGATTTGTTCCATTTGCAACTTCAAAAAAAAATGAGGGGAGTGATGAAATGTGAAACATATGGGGATATCTAGGTCGGGAGCTTATGGTTTGACTTCTAGGAATGCTTAAATGAGTGGGTCTTGAAATATGATTGCAAAGGATGTAGGACAGGTTCGGTGACAAAATCATTTAAGATGAAAAATGTTAAAATAACATATATTTATTGGATAGCAAGTGGAAAGAATAGCATGGAATGATTTTCACACACACACATGGAGAGTTAGTGTCATGCTTTACTTCTGAATTCCTTTCTCAATTGGGTATCATGAACCTTTTTGAATTTCTCTATAATATGATTTATGAGACATCTTTTTCTATTTTCACTAGGAAGAACTTCTTGGTGTGATTCGTGCATTGATCAATTTACTTTAAATAAAATTCCCTCAAATGATAAATCTTCAAGATGTTGTAAATATATATATATATATATATATATATATATATATGCATCATTGTATTTGGATATGTGACCTTGCCCAGGAGTGCAAATGTTTAGGTGTGGGGGTGTGATCGTACCACGATTCACTGTTTCATTTTCACCCTTACACCGCTGTGCTAAACATATTGTGTATTAAAAATTATAAAAATATTATCAAATTGTGCTTCTTGTTTGATTAAATAATTTTTTTTATCACTATTAAATAGGTCAATGATACTTGTTTTGAAAATTACAATGTAGGTGGAGGTGATTTGGAGGGCCCTTGATGACGTGAAAGAAAAATGGGCCAAAATTCCATGGATCCATGGACATCTGTCCACTGTTTTGAATATTACATGAAATCCGTGCATCCAAATGGGCTGAAATTTTGTGGGCCTATCAAAACGTCCATAGGCTACATTTCATATTAAGGAACCCAATTCTTGATTTGGCTTGTATGGGGCCCATCCGAACTGATCTGTCCAAGCCACATAATTTGGACCAAGTCAAATGTGGTGTTCTGTATTTTATCAATATCATGTGATGTATTTGTCCAAACGGTGCCAAACATTCAGGGGAGATAGTCAAGATGTGGGGATACAACTTTTCAATTTTCTCCGAAACGAGATAAGACTGCTTGAAGGCCAAAACCCATCGTGCAAGTGGATTGATGAAATCTATGTCCCCAAAACCACCTCCCACATTTCCTATAAAAGGGCACCTTGGGCTCCTCATTTGTAAGTTCGGCCAAGGAGTGAAGTGATGCCAATTTGGAGTCCTAGAGGAGTCTCCTAATCACCTTGGAGGTTCTGGAGGCCCCTATCCTCTTAGGGGAATCAAGGATTAAGAAGGAGTTTAACTCGAGCTTCCTCCTTCTCCCGATGTCGAGCTAAAAGTTGGGTGTTCGTTGTGAGAGAGCTACACACATGTCAAGGGAGTTCCTATGCATACATTAGCTACTAGTTTAGAGTAATTTTGGTGTTTAATCATTTCATTCAATGTATCTTATTTTATTTCACATTTGAATGCTTGATTTGATGCATGTGAGTGTTATGCTCTTATTTTCTAACCGATCGGTGTGAGGTTTTGAGTGCGTGACTTGTGATGTTACGATTGGACATCACAAGAATCCTTCTCATACCCACCTTATTGAGATTTCAATATGATTTGGAAGATATTATTCCATGCATAAGTACTGGACCTTGACAATACGATTGTTACGTCAGGGTTGGGTCCTTAAAGCATTGAAATAAAAGCTTAGGAATTAATCGGGATTCCAATTAACTCCAACCAAAGAATTACTCTAAACCTGAGATGAATCTCTATGAACAATGAACTTGATATGTGTGTAGTGAAATCACATAGACCCTTTTATCTCATATTTTTCAAAATCCACTAGGTCACTCAATTTTTAAGCTATTTCAACTAAGTCATTGTTTTAAACTGTTTTCAAAACCACCCCTCCCTTAGTCATTTTTATTAAAAATGCACACTCTAAACCTACCAAAGCTCCTTGAGAAATGACCTAGGGTCTTTCCTAGACTATAAATCAACCTTAAAAATATAATCAATTTGAAGTGTCACGACAACGCGTTCACTGTAGTACTCCACCTGTCGAGTACTGTGGGCCTACTGCTACAACCAAGCGCTTCCCACCATGGGTCTGCCGCTACAACCAAGTGCTCCCCCTCATAGGTTCTAGAGGTACTCCTTCTATTGAGTACCGCGGGTCTGCCGCTACAACCAAGCGCCTCTCCGCCGTGGGTATGCCGCAACAACCAAGCGCTCCCCCTAATAGCCTCCAGAGGTACTCCTTCTGTTGAGTACCGTGGTTTCCGCTACTACCAAGCGATCCTCTACCGTGGGTCTACAACTACAACCAAGTTCTCCCCACCGGGCTATCCGAAACACACCGAGTCGATAGTTCAGCAGTCGTCAAGTCTTAGTCAGCTACTCGGTCTCTGCACTCTGCTAGCTCGTCATCGGGAGGGTCCACTCCACGAGCTACTGGTCGATAATCCAAGTATCACAAAGTTCCATGAAGAAGTATCTCAAGGTACCACATTTTCATAGGGGTCTCAACGCAACAGACGACACGTCAGTCGGACGCCCGGTCTGTGAGTTACTAGCCTTTTCGTCCTAGGGGCCCAGTTGGTTTCGTGTGTGAACCAACCCAGCCGTATCTCGATTGTACCCATAACTATCATAGAGTATGCTCATAGGGAACGTCCTTAACATTCTCACCAACGCTGCTGACGGTTCGTCAAACGGACGTCCGGTCTGAAAGTTATAAGCCTTTCGGTTCTAGGGGCCTGGTTGGATTTCAGGTACAATCCAACCCGGCCATTTTCCAACTATATACAAAACACAAGATAAGCATGCCGAAAGTTCCGTCTCATCAATAGGAATCCAAAAAAGTCGACGGCACGTCAATCGGACGTCCGGGGCTTGAGATATAAGCATTTCCGCTCCGAGGGCCCGGGTGGTTTCGTATCTGAACCAACCCGGCCGTACTCAAAGTTCTATGAAACCTTGAGTCTAATATACCAAAACGAACGCCTCGATCCAAGGATCGCATCATAGCTAACAGTGCTTTGATCAGAGCTCTGCAGCCCATGTTAGGGGAAAAAGACCGTGAGAGGTCCGTTATTAGGGGGTTCGGGCCCGGTCCGACCTGCCCCGGTACCCCCTGGGTCGACCCGTCTCGGGTCCGCGTCCGGCCCGCTGGGGCGCGGCCAAGCCCGGCCTGGGCACAGCGCGGCCCGGCCTGTGCGCGGCCCGACCCAGAGGACCGGCCCGGTGCGCGGGCGCCGGCCCGGTTGCTCGGCCGTTTCGGCCGAGTGGACAGGGGTGCGGGGGGCGCGCTTGACCCAACCCGCTTCCAAACCACGGCCCCCATGTGGGGGGCCTCTCATGTCTGGCCAGCCGGGGGTTACGAACCCCCGGCTCTTCCTCTATCTGGCCGGCCCGCTCCGGCCGGCCGGCTGTTGCCCCACGGGACCGGCAAGGGCCGGTCCCCCCGCTCCGACACCGGTGGCCCGGAACCAGCCGCCGGTTCCCCTACTCCGCCGCGGTGTCTTCGAGGTTCTCCGACGCGGCGCGTCGGCACCGCGATCATGTTCGATTCAACGGCGTGGCACGATGGTACCGCGCATTCCTTGCCGCATGACCCTGCGCGGTGTGACAACACCGCTCCATCCTTGTTGCATTCCACCACAAGGTAGACAAGAGAAAAAGGGGAGGAGGGTCGGCCGTGTTTGTGCGGTCCGGCCTCCTCCCGTTAACTGATAACAAGCGGTCCATTTACAGAAGGAAAGATAACGGAAGAAAATTCACGAATAGTAACACATGAAACCACTACCTCGTCGAATTCGTTGAGCGAGGGTTCGTTGCGGGAATAACCTTCGCGGCAGAAGAAAGTCGCGTTGCGGAGAAATGATTCGTCGGCTTCGCGTCTTCGATCTCCAAGGATCCGGCGTTCTTTTCGACCTTCGTCGAAGGTCGGTGTTCTTCGCGTGCTTTGCATTCTTCGTCGAGGAAGAAGAACTTCAAGATCTTTTCCCTTTTCTCCCAAATCCTCCCAACACAACAAGTTACAACCAAAATAAAATAAGAACTTCCCTTATTTTATTAACATGACTTAAGTTTGAAATTTAAAAGTTGAATTAACTCTCTCAAATTAAACTCACCTAATTAATTAACATAAGTTATCAAATTTAATGGTGACTTGAAGGAGTTAGGTAATATGAAGGGGTGGGGTTCCTGTGGGCCCCACTACCCTCATAACCTCTCATGGGAAGTTGGGTGGTTACCCAACTTCCACCCAAAGGTTTTAATTAGCAAGTAAAAATAAAAATTGAAGCTCAATTTTTATTTTAACTTCCACAATTATTTAACAACTTCTCCCGCGAAAACGCAACTCTGGAAAAGGTGTTCCTAAGAAATTACCGATGCTGCGAATCCATCATTGCCCTCAGAATTTGATTCCGAGCACCGGTTCAGAAGTTAGGAAAACCCGCTCGTTCTTTCACTGAACGTACCCAAGATAAACTTCGGATAGAAATTACGGGCACACAGGGCCTCAGAATTAGGCACCGTCAGAAACTGCGTTCTAGTAAAATCCAAAACAAAATTAAGAAAAAATTCCCCTTCAATTTTACGGGTCTTTACATTACTCCAACCTCAGGGATTTACGTCCCCGTAAAGCTTTAACACAACCTAAGGATACAAAAGCGGTACTGAGCATGCATCTGAGCCTTCCGCTCCCATGTGCTCAAATGGAGGTTCCCGTACTGCCAGTGAAAGCGCACCCAAGGAATCGACCCGCCCTCGTAGGATCCGCTCCCGTCGTTCCTCGATCCCCACTGGAACCTCGGTGAAAGTCACCCCATCTCTAAGGTCCCGTTCCCCATGGTCAATGAAATGAATCAGGTCAAGCACGTATCTCCTCAGTTGAGATACATGGAAGTCATCGTGCACCTGGTGCAAATGAGGTGGGTGGGCCAAGCGGTAAACCACCACGCCTACCCTGCTGAGGACCTAGAAAGGTCTGTTGAACCTCAGAGATAACTTTTCGCCTAGGCCACATCTCCGTAACTCACATCGAGGTGAGACTTCTAGGGAAATGTGGTCACCAAACTCGAACTCTAGTGGTCTCCACCCCCTGTCAGCACAAGACTTTTGCCGGCTCTGAGCTGTCCTCATCCGCTCTTGGATGACGTGGACCTTTCTGGTCCTACAAGAGCTGCTGAGATTTCCTCTTTGCCGATAAGAGAAATCTAGTCTCATCCCCTGGATGGACCATGTTCTTCGCCTAATACAGTTAATCCCGACATGGACGATACTAATCCATACCAAGGATGACATCGTAAGGCCTCAACACTACTACCAACAGATCCAACCGTTACTCTCTCCTCCAAGGGTTGAGTCACACTGTCAGTATCAGTGTGTGGTCACTGGGTCTCCTCTAGTAGGTATCTCAAAGTGAGGGTCAAATCAACGGTTTTTAAACCAGAACCTCTTAGTAACAACATAAAGAGGGGAAAGGAAGGTAAACACCACAAGAAAGGTGTATTTTATTACTGCAGCTCAAAGTACAAAGACACAAAGCATCTAAAAACAAACATCAACAGAGCTAGAAGAAACATAAACAAAAGTACCTAGGTCTGGAGCTAGTCCCGCTCCTGTCCATCTGCTCTCGGAGCTCCATGATCGTAGGCCTCAACTACCTGAAGCTGAGCTCTCCCATGTCCACCTGTTCCCTGCGGTCGGGGTGGACCTCCTAGTGGTGGTGGTGGAAACACCTCGAAGCGTCGTCCACCTCCAGCTGCATGACTAGCTCCCCTTCCACGGTCTCCTGCTCCTTGTGGTCCGCCTCGATCGAACTACTGCCTCTACCCAAGAGGTCCTTTGTTCATCTACTGGTCATCTTTATGGCAGGTCGGACAGTCACAAGCCATGTGACCAACCCCGCCACAGGAGTAACACTGTCCGCGCATGGTAAGTCGTTCTCCACCTCGGGTACCTCACACAAATGATCCTATGTCACGTGGTCAACCACCCGTAGGTCTAGTCCTCTTGGACCTCTACGTCATCTATCTACTGCCTGCTGCAAAAGACTTTGCCGCAAGATGGCTAGTGGTGGGTCATGCTGCTGGAGGCTGCTCAGCAAGGAAACTCTCCAAAAAGAGGGCTCGCTCCAACACCCCTGTCGGGGTCGGAATGTTGTGAGAAATAACTGAAGCTCTGATCTATCTCCTGAGCCCCTACTCGAAGGTTCGAGCCCTGATGAATGGGTTTCGTACCATGTCTGTGGAATAGCGTGATAGATCGGTAAACCTCGCCGCCTACTGGGCTACTATCATGCTGCCCTGCCGCAGCTGTAGTAGCTCCTAGATGCGCACCGCACGAAGGGTGGCTGGGACGAACTCTGAGCGGAAAAGGCTCTCAAATTCCGTCCAAAGGAGAGATGCCTCATCGTGCACTTAGATCATCAAGCACCACCATCTACCTGTTGCCACGTGCAGGAGGCTCGCTGCATGGACCACCATAAGGTCATCTGGTGTCCCTACCAAACAGAAAACTCATACAACTGCCTCCAGCCAATCCTCAGCTGCCTGAGGGTCCACATCCCCACAGAACCTGGGTGGTCGCTGATGCTGAAACTCATGAAGTGCACTAAGGTGACGTGGACCGTCAGCGGCTGGGGCTGGTAGCATTGGTGGCTAGGTGGGTAGAGGTACCGCTGGTGCCTCTACTGTCAAAGGGCCCTATACCGAGGCCTCGTCGCTCGGTGGGATATCATCATGGACAGTGCTCGGAACCCTAGCTGGCTGCCGTCGTGGGGCCATCCTGAAAAGAAACAGGTGCGACACGGTCAAACAGTATACCTGGTGAGCTGACACAAAGTAATCACAGAGAAAACATGAAACACACATGTAATCAATGTTTTCGTGCATTAAGTCATAAATCAGAAGTCAGGGTCCTGGTGTACGGATACGTCGGCCGCCGCACCAACACTGGACTCCATGGACTGATAACCACACTCAATACCCTTAACACTATTGCTTCACATAGAAAAAGATCAGAGTCCTGTGTTCTACGGTAGAACCGAACTCCTTTGATACCAATTTGTCACGACCCGTCCTCAGGGCCCGTGTCGTGACTACCCCAAGCCCGCCTTCCATAGGCCAGGTGCTGGCGACTAGCACCAAAGGTGTAAATCCCGATAACTGGGAAATCATTGCCTTTAAAAAAATAACAAAACACCACAGAGTACAAGCAGAAGTAAAACACTAAGTATAAAAAGGAAGTGCTGCAAAGTAAATGGGCCAGAATACAAACCCAATCGAAATTACAACTACAACTGAAAGAAAGTACAACAAGGACAAGCAGCTGGAAGAAGATAGAAGCAGCTCCTGGGTTATCTTCCTTGGATCCTACCTGAAGGGTAGGTACAGATAGCGCAACTCTTGAATTGTACACCACGGATCCTACCGGAAGGGTAGGTACAGATAGCCTCCACAACGCTCTCACCCGTAAACCACCTACGAGTGTCGCCTCGTCGTGAAGTCCACAATTGGATACTGTCTCGTCGTGAGGTGCACCTCCAGTTACCGTCCAGTCCTCGAACACTCGGCCTCTGTCTGCGCTGCCCGTCGTCTGCAACCAACACAATGAGGTGCGGGCATAGCCCGTGCAGGGGTGAGTATAACGATACTCAATAGGGACCCCGAGACCCTAAAGGTATCACTAAATCCAACAATGGTAACCACAATGAAGATCTCAACAGATAACCTCTACTTAGATACACGCCCATACATATACCCAAGTTATCAAGTAAACCATCTCAATCATGAGGAAACACAAGGATTATGAAATCAACGGATAACCTCTACCTAGGATTATGCCCATACATATACCTAAGTTATCAAGTAACTCATCTCAATCATGAGGAAACACAAGGATTATAGACTCAGCTCAACCAAGATTTTATTCATGATGTCAAAACCATGGCTGCTGGATAACTCCTCCTCCGTCAAGTACAGTGGGCCTGCTGCTACAACCAAGCACGCCGGACTCCTCCTCTTTCGAGTTCATAGGGCCTTCCTCTACAACCAATTGCGCCGAACTCCTCCTCTGTCATGTTTAGAGGGCCTGGCGCTACAACCAAGCGCGCCAGACTCCTTGGACTACTGTAATACTCCACCTGCCAAGTACTGTGGGCCTGCTGCTACAACCAAGTGCTTCCCACCATGGGTCTGCCACTACAACCATGCGCTCCCCCTCATATGTTCTAGAGGTACTCCTTCTGTTGAGTACCGCGGTTCTGCCACTACAACTTAGCGCTCCTCCACCATGGGTCTGCCGCTACAACCAAGCACTCCCCCTCATAGCCTCAAGAGGTACTCCTTCAGTTGAGTACCGCGGGTCTGCCGCTACTACCAAGCGCTCCTCCACCGTGGGTCTGCCGCTACAACCAAGCACTCCCCGCTGGGATATCCGAAACACACCGAGTCGATAGTTCAGCAGTCGTCATGTCTTAGTCAGCTACTAGGTCTCATCACTCTGCTAGCTCATCATCGGGAGGGTCCGCTCCACGAGCTATTGGTCAATACTCCAAGTATCAAAAAGTTCCATGAAGAAGTATCTCAAAGTACCGCCTCGGCATAGGGGTCTCAACGCAACAGATGGTGCGTGAGTTGGACGCCCAATCTGTGAGTTACTAGCCTTTTCGTCCCAGGGGCTCGGTTGGTTTCGTGTGCGATCCAACCCGGCCGTATCTCGACTGTACCCCGAACTCTCATAGGGTATGCTCATAGGGATCATTCCTCAACGTGATCACCAACGCTGCTGATGGTTCGTCAAACGGATGTCCAATCTGAAAATTATTAGCCTTTCTGTTCCAGGGGCCCGGTTGGATTTCAGGTACAATCCAACCCGGCCATTTTCCAACTACATCCAAAATTCAGGCGAATCAAGCCAAAAGTTCCGTCTCATCAAGAGGAATCCAAAAAAGTCTACGACACGTCAATCGGACATCCGGAGCTCGAGATATAAGTGTTTCCTCTCTGAGGGCCCGGTTGGTTTCGTATCCGAACCAACCCGGCCGTACACAAAGTTCTCCGAAACCTTGAGTGTAATATACCGAAACGACTGTCTTGATCAAAGGATCGCATCACAGCTGACGGTGCGTCGATTGGAGGTCCGCAACCCATGTTATGGGCAAAAGACCATGAGAGGTCCGGTATTAGGGGGTTCGGGCCCGGTTCGACCAGGCCCGGTACCCCATGGGTCGGCTGGAACCGGGTCGACCGGTCCCAGGTCCGGGTACAAACTGCTTCAGCGCGGACCTGCCTGGCGGGCGTGGCCCGTCCCGACATGGGCACGGCGCGGCCAGGCGCGCTGGCGCCAGTCAGGTGGCTCGGCCGTTTCGGCCGAGCGGACAGGGGTGCGGGGGGGGGGGGGGGGGGGGGGCACTGCCTTCCTCCCATTTGCAAACTACGGCCCCCATGTGGGGGGCCGCTCATGTCCGGCCATCCGGGGGTTACGAACCCCCGACCTTTCCTCTGTCTAGCCAGACCGCTCCGGCTGGCCGGCTATTGCACCATGGAATTGGCAAGGGCCGGCCCCCCTACTCCGACGTCGGTGGTCCGGAACTAGCCGTCAGTTCCCCTTCTCTGTCGTAGCCTCAGCCGTGGCCTTGGACGGTCTGGTGCAGCGCGACGGCGCTGCACCTCTCCGCCGCGACCCCGCTCCGACCACGGTGTCTTCGGGGTTCTCCGGCACGGCGCGTCGGCGCCGCGATCATGTTCGATTCAACGACACGGCGCGACGGCGCCACGTATTCCTTGCCGCATGACCCCACGCGGTGCGACAACACTACGCCATCCTCGTTCCATTCCACCACAAGGTAGACAAGAGAAAAGGGGGAGGAGGGTCGGTCGTGTTTGTGTGGTCCGGCCACCTCCCATTAACTGATAACAAACAGTCCATTTACACAAGGAAAGATGATGGAAGAAAATTCATGAATAGAAACGCATGAAACCCCTACCTCATTGAATTCGTTGAGCGAGGGTTCATCACGGAAATAACTGTCGCGGAAGAAGAAAGTCACTTCGCGGAGAATTGATTCGTCGGCTTCACGTCGTCAATCTCCGAGGATTCGGCGTTCTTGTCGACCTTCATCATAGGTTGGCGTTCTTCGTGTTCTTCGCATTCTTCTTCGAGGAAGAAGAACGTTAAGAGATTTTCCCTTTTCTCCCAAATCCTCCCAATGCAACAAGTTCCATCCAAAATAAAATAATAACTTCCCTTATTTTATTAACATGACTTAAGTTTGAGATTCAAAAGTTGAATTAACCCTCTCAAATTAAACTCACCTAATTAATAAACATAAGTTATCAACTTTAATGGTGAGTTGAAGGAGTTAGGGAATATGAAGGGGTGGGGTTTGTGTGGGCCCCACTGCCCTCACAACCTCTCATGGGAAGTTGGGTGGTTACCCAACTTCCACCCAAAGGTTTTAATTACCAAGTAAAAATAAAAATTGAAGCTCAATTTTTATTTTAACTTCCACAATTTTCTAACAACTTCTCCCGCGAAAACACAACTCCGGAAAAGGTGTTCCTAAGAAATTACCGGTGCTGCGAATCCATCGGTGCCCTCAGAATTCGATTCCAAGCACCGGTTCAATAGTTAGGAAAACCCGCTCGTTTGTTCACTGAACATACCCGACCTAATCTTCGGATAGAAATTCCAGGCACACCGGGCCTCGGAATCGGGCACCGTCATAAACTTCGTTCTAGTAAAATCCAAAAGAAAATTAAGAAAAAATTTCCCTTGAATTTTATGGGTCTTTACATTAGTGATGTGCATGTTGTTTAGGCATATTATTTACTTGCTTAAAATTCGTTACTGTGTGAAAAAGTGTTGTGCACAAGAGGGTGATGCAATGAACAGTAATGGGGGATTCATTAGTCCAATATGTGAGTATCGTGCACATGTTATTGCTTAAACCCTTGAATAATAAAAAGGGTGTTGTATTGAGAATTAATGAATAACACCTGAGGTGGTGTATTTGTGCATGATTTTTTAGCATATAATGTGACAATACTGTGCAGTGTATTATTTACATGCATGAAGATTGAATAAGTGCACATGAAATTTATATTTCTTAATCATTGTGCACTAGTTTGAGATTTAATTCGTCGTATTATTATATCATTGGATTAGAATATTTCAGTATTCTAGTTTTTAGTGTTCAGTGAGGCTGGGTCTTCAATATAAGATTGAATATTTTCTCAAGAAACATTGTACTAAGGTACCTGATCATATTCAGTGTTCGAAATTGTTTCAAAAAGTCCATCATCAGTGAAAAGGGACCTAAAGTGTAAATTATCATATATGGTCTAGAAATATTTTAGGGGAGGATCAACAGATCATCCTATCCATGGATTTGTTCCAAGAAGACATTGAAGGTCACACCTAGGGGGTCTAACCAGTTGCTGAAAATTGTGATGGGGGGGGGGTCTAAGTAGTCATTGTGAAGAATTTGTAGTTGGGGGTAAAACCAATTATTGAAGTCTAGTTGGAACTAGGGGTACAACCAGTTTGTAATGACAGGGTATAACCAATTACTATTGTAAACACCTTCTGTTTAGTTCAAAATCAATATTGGAGGGACTAACAAACATGGAAAAAATAAAGTTTTTGTACCGAACCCTGTAAATCCCTAAGTGATGTATTTTCTTTATTTGAGATTTCTTAAAAAGAGAGTATGAGTATTAAAGAAAAAGGATTAAGTCATTAATTAGTTACTAAGGTAGAATCAGGAGTATAATAATTTGTAAAAACAGTATACCACTGATTCACCTCACCACTTAATGGTATCTAATCGATCCTTGGCCACTTCAAAAAGAAAAAAAACCACTAATTTTATACTTTTATGACACAAATATTTAGTATACTATAAATTAATTTTTATCTTGAAATTAATAGAAAATTAATTAGTTTTAGTATCCTCAAAGTAAAATCATAATTTGAGGAATTTATTTTTATATAATCGACTGATACTGAAAGTGTTCACCCTATGACTTAGAAAATGGTGTGTAATCCTAACCAAATCATCTAAGATCTGTTTTCACAGTAGTTTACTAGTGAACACAATAAAATTGTTATGATGAAAATGAAAAACATACTTGAATTGAATATTATTCTAATCCAGAATTTATAAATTTTCCATTTACATGTAATTTAATAACTTAATAAAAATATATAAGCATTTTTTTATATTTTATAAACTCTAAAACCTTAAGGAGTAGTATTGGAAGTAGTGATGTGGTGGGAATTTTAATTTTGACTTGAAGGAGATAACAAAGAATAGTTGTACAACTTACAACCATTTAAAATAAAATTTTGGGATAATATTAAAATATTATACATCAAAATATTATTCCTCTCCTATAAAAGTACAAAAATTAGAGAAGGGAGTTATCATGTCATACATGTACCATGAGAGACTCATTATGAGTACTAGGAGAGGTTCAGTAATCTATGTGATAACTACACCCAACAGGCATCAGTGGAGAACCATTTATTATTGTTCTTATACCAATTACTACTGCATAATTATATAATCCTTCTAAATTAATCACCCTGATGAGCCTTGATAGAATAATCACAAGTAGATTCCAAAGGACATATTGAAAAGATCACTAAGAATCTACAAAAATTTATCACTAGAGTTTCTAGAACAAGAGGAATTCATAAGTTGATATTTTATGATTTATCTACTTTGTTTAAGACTAAACATGGTGATATAACAATTTTTGTGATATAGATATCTCTTAAACATTTTAGTTAATAGTAATCACTAACTATGTTATATAGTTTCTGCTCATGTCCTAGACATTTTAAAGACTAGTGTGATAAAATGAAGAACATAGAGTGTTTCAAAAAATCCTTTAAAATAATGAAATTATAAAAAACAAGGATGGATAGTGACAAACCATATCTATTATGGATTTAGAACTATACATAAAAATACTAGTCCACATTGCAAAAAAAACTAACTCAAACCAATCCCCTTACCAACGACAACAATTCCATCACCAACCACCCTTCCAATAAACCTATACACAACTTCAGTATAAATCATACAATAAAATCCCTTTCCAAAAAAATATACCCAATGAGAAACCATATATTAGTGAACAATCTGTAGTGCAACATCATTATGCTGAAGTGAAAAAATAAGGACTAACTTATGGATGTTAAAGAACAATATTGTATGTATGGTGGAGCTATTATATAAAAATACTATAAAATTAAATACCTAATAAATATATATCTAGAATTAGATAGTGAATATAAACATGAAAAATATTGGAAAATAAATCTCAACACTATATATTAGAACCTGAACCTTGTAACAATGAGATAAGGGAGAATGTAGATAGAGGTTCTAAAAATTCAAGGAATCTTTTAGAAAAGTAGCCCCTTGATGCATACAAGAAAGAGGAATAGGAAATGGATACAGCAAGGAGGAAGAGAAAAAAACACCACTAAAGAGAGAAAAAGGAAGATTACATAAATAACTCCACCAATCCCATCAAAAATAATTCAATCAAATAAGATTCAAGAAGAAAACATTCAAATATATATATATGACACTATCTAGAAATTTAAATTCAGCCTTCCCCTTACTGATTCCATCAAATAGATATA
The DNA here is from genome assembly GCA_963277665.1 of Viscum album. NCBI lineage: Eukaryota > Viridiplantae > Streptophyta > Magnoliopsida > Santalales > Viscaceae > Viscum > Viscum album. The sequence continues at coordinate 1,623,453,427 of OY728146.1, read as the reverse complement.
ATGGTTTTCTATGTTCCTCAATGAGATTTTATATAAATATCGATGTATTCAATTTATTTATTTTAAAAACATAGGAAGTATTTTCTCAACCTTGGTCACACCCTATTTAATAACCCAATTTCATGATCGAGGGACATTTCATATTCCATATGCCATTGGCCCCTTGAATATCCCTGATTATTTTTGAGATCATGGTGATTGAATTAATTTTATGAATCACTATGTATTTGAATATTTTTAGGTATGATATTTGAATCCCATAGGATTGGTGGTGCGAATTGAAAACTGATCTAAAATATTCACATATAGAGTGTTGGAAGATATCCATTTGGAAGTACATGATCTACTTTTCCCCATCTAGTTTCTATTTATTAAACAGGGAGGAGGATATTGCACTAGTATTCTCACCCATATTCTTTGAGATACCCTTTTTGATAATGAAAAATTCTTTGATCAACATATTTGAAGGAACACTCTTAATTGAAATTAGTGAAACCACTATTACCTTTAATGTTTCTGAATCTATGATACACCTTTTATATAACCAATGATTTTTAAAAAAATCCCACATTGAAGTGGTTGAACCCTTTGAGGATTCAGTAATTTCCACAAATTTTTTATCCAAGGGATAATAGTTTTTTATTACAAATACCATGATGATAAATGTTGTTCTGAATTCTATAAATTCTATTCTTATCATTGAATAATAACTAAATACTAAAATTTCAATTGAATAAATTAATTTATTTCATGAAGAATAAGGTGAAATAATTTTTTATGTGATTTATTTTACATCCATAGTAATGTGGAATATAAACATAATTTCTTCCCTTGAATAACCCCCAAATATTGAATTAAAACAACTCTTAGCTAAATTGAAATATGGGTATTTAATGCATAGGAAAAAAATACCAATTATAAGTTCTAATATTCTATCTTCAAATCCATAACATATAAATATTTAAATTTTGAGAGGAAATAACCAATAAAATCAATGGATATTATGTGATATCCCATTAATAAAACAAAAAAACAGTCTCACACAAAATTCTTCTATAGGGAGATTTTAATCTTATATTGAAACCCCAATAGAGGATAAATCCCTCCATGATGTAGGTAGTGAAGTCATGGAAAGAGAATACATTAGAAGAAGAGACCATCTATCATATTTGATATTTTAAATGGGATATCCCCATTCATGTGGATATAATGAAAATTATAATGACCATTTTGAGGAATGAAAAGAAAGAAAAAATCATTGTGAGAATTAAAAAACAACAAAAAAGTTTTCATAGACTATAGTAATTTAAATTAGGTTACTCGGAATGACCACTTATCAATACCTTCAATTGATCCAATATTATAGAAACTAAAAGGGAGGACTCATTATTGATTCTTATATGTAATTTAAGGTCATATTTTAGTTATTATTTTTGTACAGAACCAAGAGAAAAAAACATTTACATGCTCCAATGGCACATTTTATTAGAAGTGGATTGAATTTAGACTATAAAATACTCCATTTATATTTCATAGGTGCATGGAACGTATATGTTAGATCATATTTAGAGTTTATTGGATGTATTCTGGGAGTATTTCATATTATTTGTAAACTATTTTAACAATTTTTTAATGAATCTTATTTTAAAAAAAATACGAATTTTTTGATAATATTTCTTGAATTTTTAAAATATTCATTTCATGGTTGAGAGAGGATTTTTTCAAGGTAATTTCATATAATATAGTGGAAATTAAGTGGATAAATCAAAAAATTTAGCGATAAGTTCCTTACCTTACACCACCGATGTAAATCATGTTAAATAATTTTAGGTACATATAGGATTCTACAAGGAGTTTATCAACTATTTTATTAATTTTTTAATCCCTCTCTAAATATTACATTTATAGGGTAATAATTTTGATTTTAATGTAGACTCTAGGGTAGCCACTTATGTAAAAAAAAATTCCTAGATAACCCCACAAGTGATGAGAACACATAATCAGGATGAACCATTTGAGAAACTATTTGATTATTTAAACAAAGAAAATGGATAATTCTTTTGAAATATGATTGTGGGTACGCCAAAATTAATTAATTATTCCACTAGAAACATTAATTTCATACAATTAAACTATAATTTAATAGGAAAATATTTTTTAATGTTTTTTATTCTTTGGTTATATTTAGATCATATTATATTATAATAAATGTTTATGTTTTTCTAACCATGGAATCCTTAGATATGTAAGGAATAAGGAATATTACATGAAAATTTTTATGAGATGTATGCTAACAATTTAAGAGTTAATCTTAAAAATAAGAGATAACAAAGAGCTGATAACAATGTAGATGATAACATAAGTAGACTACCCAACACATTCGAAGAGGATATTACATCCCACACACTATTATTGAACCACATTCCAGGGGATAAGATCTACATAGTTGAAGGTGATGTTCCTTGGTATGGGGACATGGTAAATTATTTCAAAACATCTAAAACCCTAACACACTAAAATTTTGAAAATTTAAAAAAAATAAAATATGAGTCCATATATTACGTTTTGGATGGTTTGTTTAGAAAATTTATAACGATCAAATGATTATAAGATGTTTTCCAAAAGATAAAATTTATTATTCCTTTACATTTTTCCACACTATATCTTGTGTAGTACACTTTTGACCTTATAGGATAGTTATAAAATCTCAATGTATGAATTTTTTCCCACCATGTTTAAATATATTTATGAGTTTTTTTATTTTTTTTAAAATATATGTTTATTGGAAATATTTAAAAAATATAAGAAATGAATCAATTTCCTAATGGATTTTATGAATTTTTTTATGTTTTTAGAACATATTCCATTGGATCCTTATGAATATAATTTATAAATTATATTATTCAACTTGTAGAGGATTGTATTTAAAAATGGATAGATGTCAAGTCTACTAAAAGTAATGATGCTCATGTCATGTGAGATTTTTTCATGGAAAAAATATTTTATTGGTTTATAGTTCATTATGACATTATTAGTGATCATGGGACATTTTTTTTAAATTGTAGAATGAAATAAATACAAACAAAATAGGGGCTTCATCATAAATCATCAATACCCTATAACCCATAAACCAACAAACAACATTAACAGTCCAATAATGAATTCAAAGGAATTATAAAGAAAAATTAAAATTAAAATATGATCAATTGGAGCCAATTTTTATAAGATACTATATGGTTTTATCATATAGCCTAAAAAAACATATATGAATGATACCAAATAGTATAACTTAAGGAAAAATCTTTCTCTGGCTTGTGGAATTGGAATAAAAATCCTATTGGGTTGTATGAGAAATGAATATGGACTATAATAGAGCTTCAAAAAATGAATTATTTGACTACATGTGTATGAAAAAAGAAATATGGTACATATAAATATGTTAATATTTATAGTGGGAGAATAAGGATTGGTCATTCCCAAATGACTCAACTTAATGTCGTTTATCAGTGAGATCAACTGTTGATATATAATCAATACTCAAACTAATTCTAGATAAATTTTATTTTAGATTAGATGTTCTATTTATAGTATCTCATTTGGATTGTATTAGTGTTGTGTAGATCTGGAAAAAAATTAAATGAATCATTATTCCCTATTATTGGGCCTAGACTGAAGAAGTAATATGGGAAGCTACCGTAAGTGTTAGGGGAGTATATCACACTCCTCTACCCTATTTATCAGTAGAAACCATTTAGGTTGTAAAATTAGTTAATATTTGATTAAATTATACAATTATATTATATTATTTTATGATACATCAATTATAATACATTAATGATAATGAATAAACTAGTTATGGGGGAGGGAACCCTTGTTGGTTGTTAATATTCAAATTATCTATTTTATATCTTTTATTAGGTCGTTTGAATTTATTTTTCATTGTGTTTTTATATCAAATGATTTTATATTAAATACCAATTTAATAAATAAATCAATTATAATATTTAAAAAATTATTTTAAAAATAAATTTAATTTAAATTAATACTAAAATATAATTATTTTTAAATTCTATGTAATTTATTCTTATATAAACTCGCTGATTTTTGAAGCTCATGCCATGAAATAAAGCCCTAAATTTTTTCATCCCATACCAAAGTGGGTTTTAAAAAAAATTCTCATATTATTTATAAGTCATTTTCTTGATATAATCAACTCATGATTTAATAATAAGAACATACAGTGTAGTATCATGAAACCCAAATACAATTCATTGAACTTTATCTTTAAATGATTGATGATTTCATTGTACTTTAATCCCCTTTTTCAATAACATTATATTTCATATGATTTATGTTCATTAATCATTGAATAGATTTGTATTTGAGAATGAATTTGTTAGGTATCCACATTACAATCTCAATGTCCCTATCAACTATTTTCTTGATTCTTTTTCATGGTCTATGTTAAATTCAAGTGCGGTATAGGAAGAAGAATGTAATGTAGAATAAGAATTTTCAGAATCTATTATAATGTAAGGAAAATCTATACACCTTTTATGATATCATTTTTTAGATAAATCATAATGGGGAGGGGGAAAATTAATATATTATTTCCAAATATATATATAGATGTCTCTAAAGGACATAATGAAAAAACTAAATATCTTTCACTCAAGAAATTTGATTCTGAAGTTAAATCCATATCTAAAAATACAAAAATAGTGCTACCAAGATGAGGGAGAGGTATGAAATATATTAAAAATGTTGAAGTTCTCGAAAGTGTACTAACAAATATGCTAGAGAGTTGTTTGGATGGATTATAGAGGTAAAATCAAAATTCATTTACTATTTGAAGGATTTGGAAAGAACAATTGTTAAACGGTTAAATATGTCTCCATAAAAAAGTAAGAAAATTAATTCCTTATATAGGAATGAAAAATCTCACACCTACCAAAAAATTTTAAATTTTCTATCCGAATTTAAGTGTAGAAAAAATAATAAGTAATGTTTATAATCCATGATAAATTAAAAGTGATACTAATTTTTTTTATTAATGAATTGATAAAATGTGGGTTTTATAGACTGATAATTCAATTAATAAAATCTCTGGGGTGAAAGAGGAAGTTGGGAGAAAATCCATACTTGGAGAAAAATGAAATCCTACATTTAGAATTATTTTATAGCCAAAACCTCATCATTCTAAATAAATAATTAAAAATCTGAATTTTATTGACCATATAAACACATAAAAACCCGGATTGATCCCTTATGAAATAAATAATTACAAGGATAATTAGTCAGAGTCCTTGTATTATGTATGAGGGAATTTACAGGGAAATATTTTCATATATTGTATATTAATGTTAAATAATTTTAATACTTTTATTTTGAGTATAAAATGTGATTTTTTGTCATAATTATTATTTTAAATAATAACCAGAAGGTTAAATTATTGTGGCTTAATTTTTTATTTTTTACCTTTTTATTTATCTTTGAAATTTTCAAGATAATTTATATTATAAATTTATCTATTTTTTCATAATTATTTTATGTTATTTATGATATTTTAGTAAACTTAGTGAAATTTACATTTCAATAATGTTTACTAAAGTTACAGATAATACGAGAACTTGCCTACAGTTTTTATTTCCCTAAGAGACCACACATTTAAAACCTTCACCCGATAACTTATAAACCAATTATCTATAAAAAATACCGCAATTATCCCCAAGAAGGAATATAACCCACAATATGAAAGGATCAACCAAAAGAGAATATTTCACAATATCCTGAAGCTTTTTCAAGAGGAAACCCAATAGACTATAAGAAATCAACCTACCATGTGAATAAATTCTACACTTATGAACATTAATATGACCTACATTTTAAATATAGACAAAATTAATATCATTCATGTGATGAAGTCAAAATTGAACACATCACCATCCATGTTACCACATTTACAACCTATCATACGGACACTCATATGTAAAACTATCCCTCTATTACATTTCAACACATTGTCAATCCACTAATCATATGCATCATAGTCGATCCATTTCGTTTTAAAATATGACTCATAGAGTATTAGGATAAGAATTCATGAAACATGAATAGATTTAAAAATGAAAATCGACGATTCCACCTCAATACTCATACCGATAATTAATGAAATCCATATAGATAAAACCATGCCTAATATTTTTATCCACACAAATGAAATAATGTTTTAAGATGTATATCCTAGGGGATTTAAAACCAAAAATAAAGCGTAAATAATAAAAAATAATGATCTAATGAAAAAATAAAGAAAGAATGACTCAAAAAAGAGAGTATTATAGAGGTTTGATGAGATTATGAAAAAATCTCAATTCCAAACATAGAGAAAGGAGCAAATGCATATTAATAAGGTGGAGATGCCTTTATAATAAGGGTGAACTTTACTTCTACCCTAATACTAAATTAACAATCAATTATATTTTCAATGATGTTATTTTTAACTTAGTTTTAATTTCTTGTCTTTTATTTTTAATCCCACTATCACATTTCTTCTTATCAGTTACACATCACATCGAGTGGTAAACTCTTAGTGATCAAGGAAGGATGGATAATACTATATTTAATGCATGAGTAATTAAACATTGTATAATAAATCCATTTATTTAATTTAATAAATTGGTTTTAATATTCAAATAATAGTTTTTATTATCAAGTGTGATATTATTTCATTTTTCAATATATAATTAATTGTTTTCTTAGTTAATGAGAATTATAACCCTCCACAAAATACTAGTCAACATATGATGGAATAGGATAGACTAGGTTCATCATGTCTGCGATGATCATAATCACATATAAATGTCATAGTTGGATGTCATGAATGTTTGTGATAAACAAGACCTTATTGGGAAATTCATATATTAACCCTGAGGGTCCACTAAAACACTTAAACATAATGTAAGGAGTGTATAACAATATGAGGTCTCAGTTATGTCTATCCTCACTATAACCACTAGGTCAAGGGATAGATAGTAATCGATAGCGAAATACCTCTCTTAATAGGTATTAATAATAGGGAAGGACAATTTCGAAACCCTAATAACATTACAATAGGTTTATCCGGCCTTATCCAGATCACCGTTTCATTAATTATTTTGAAACCCACTTTCCTTATTTGTTTATTTCTGTTTTAAAACAAAAAATAATGTCAAATCCCTTTTTTATAACTAATTAATTAGTAAAAACAATTTTTTATACATTCATGTCTAGGATAGTAACAAGGCTTCCCATATAAATATATTTAAATTTGGAAATAATTTGTTTTCCACACCCCCATGATTATGTGTCCATCACAAGGCCTAGGATGGCCACCTTTTTCATAAAAAAAATATTTTCTATATTTGGGGATAAATATTTCTTTTTTAGTGTCTCTAAAAAATTTTATATTGTTCACAATTTTTTCATGAATTTTAAAATTATTTCCACCAAGTGGTTTTGTGTTTGGTTTTTTACAACAACTTAATGTTGATGATAATGTATGGTTGATGAGAGATGATTATTATTACCAATATATTGTGTGTTAACAGGGGGATATGAGAAATACTATGTGTTACTTGGTGGTTACATGAAGGTTTTGGTGACAATAAATGATGGTTTTATTTTTTGAATACATGAGTGGAGTGTGATTATACATAAAGACATGGTTATAGTGATATATGAATGAATAACATTGAAATATATGTATTTGGAGTTTTAGGATGGTTAAATAGTATCAATAGAATATTATCTCATAAAAGCACAAGTATGGGATGAAAATTAATAATGTGATATATTTATATTGAAAGGATATGAATTAAGAAGAATAATATTGACATTAGATGTAAAATTTGGCTCTAATTGATGTTTAATTATGTCTCATGTTATATTAGATAATATTATTTAATTGAAAATAGGTAGATATTACAAGGAATTATCTAGAGATAAATGGAAGAAATTTGGTAATGGAATTACTCACAATGGTATAGTGATACTGGATAAGCCCTTGTAGAATATTAAACGGTATGTATGGAGGTTTTATGGGTGTTTTGGATTCCATTTAAAGGTAATATGATTTCATTTGGAAGAATTCATGACACCCATTTCTAGTTTGATGGTATTTCAATGGAGTTATGTGTTTTGGTGGCATGGAAAAATCATGAAAACTATGAGATTTTGATATCCCATACAAGTAATGTAACAGAAAGTTTTTGTGATCTTAGTGGTTGAATGATTAATAGAAATGGTGAGGTGATCCCTTCCATATCATGGAACATTGAATTTTTTGTTGAAATACGCATATGTCAAAAATTATATTATACAACGGTTGAGACATTAATTATTTTGGAGCTCATGTAAGAATGATTTCATGTCAGATGAGATTAACTTGTATATTTGTGTGAATCATGAATACCATGGAGGGATCAGATAAGGTTAGTTTAATTGTGCTTCTAGAAAATCACCACACCTTAGAAAAAGAAATTATGATTATCATATTTTCTAGAGTTGAAGAAAGAATAAATAGGTTTTCATGGATATATAAATTTTGAAGGGTTTTTTTTAATGAATAAAAATGTGGTAGAAGTTTAAGTACTATACTATAGTTAGACTAATTCTTAGTGTGAAATGGGTTTTTTATTAGGTAAAACACAATGTATTTTCCAAAACAATATGTTACAATAAGATATTGTGATTTGGAAATCTTATAACTATTTTGAAGTTATATCTTGAAATCAATTATACTCAATGGAGTTAAATAATTGTGATTGAATTAAAGATGATTAAATTTATGAATTTTAAGAAGAGAAATTTTATGGTACATAATGCATTGAATATAAATATAAATTCCAAATATCTAGATATAAAATGGAGGGGGAAGTCTCTAACAAAAAAATGGAAATTTATTAACAAAAATATGAAAATATATAATGTGGAGAAAAAAATAACATAGTGTTCGAAGATGGGAAGAGGAAGAACTAAGGTGGTCAATAATATTATTTTCATTGAATATATGAGTTAAAGTGGATTATTTTGTTTCAAAATTATGTTATCTAAAAAATCATATTTATAAATTTTAATTTCAATAAACCATTGAAAGATCTAGAATTATAAAAGGTATAAGAAGTAGGGATAATATTGTATATATTATCAATTCTATATCAATTTTGTAAATAAGAGGAAATTTATGATGGATTTTTAGTGATATATCTAGAAATGGGAGAGGGAGAGTAATTTTATTCCATATGACTCGTGTTTCCCTTTTTCAAAAAGAGTTTAACACTATTGTAATTATTGTTTAGAGTTCCATAATTCAACTCTTATTTCATGGTGTTGATTATATCTAGCTTCAAAATTTAAAAATTGATCGTGGTATACCATATAGGATGAAATCTACGATAATGATATTATTTACATCTTATATATATTTCGATATTGGAGATAAATTATTTAGTAATTAAGATTCTATTTAGTGTAAGAAAAACATGATTTAGGTAACACCCTAATTCACCTACCTCTAAAGGTTTATCTATTTTAACAAAAAATGTCATAAAATATAGTGAATCAACCTGATATATTCACATTATGAAGATTTTATAATAATACAAGACATTTATTATATGAGAAAATATATGTATTTAGTGAAATACATTTTTCAATTTGAAATAAGAAGTTTATATTTGTCATTGATGTAGATTTTTCAATAAATAATGACATTTTATCATTTGGTTTTGTTTTACTAATTTCACATGGAATTACATTAGATATGGGTCAATGTAATTTTGATATTCATTCTTTTTTAATGATGTCCGTAATTGATTCCATAGAATAGAATTTATTATATGTGATATCTCACTAAAAGTCAAATAAGGATATGTGGATGGAGTTTCAAGAATTCATGGAGGAGGAGTTTTTCCAAATGAAAGTAATTAGGTTATCATAAAATAAATTACAAAAAACCATTTAATAAATGTTTCTTTATTTATAAATTAAATAAGAAATAATATTGGTAGAAAATCCCTTATAAATATAGTGACTCGTCCAGAGGTTATTTTCCATGATTTTATTTATTTATATGAAACCGACAATGCTATGAAATATGGATTGGAATTCATAGATATAAATTTCCCCATATAATAGGAAACAAGTGTTTGTTTTGGTGATTGTGTGAACTCTAAATCATTTTTTAAATCCAAATATTTTTCATGAAGTGATCTATTAGGGTTATTGTACTTACATAACAAGGAAGATCGTCCAGAAATTATTCATCTGGTTGATCTTAATTTCAAAGTTGTTTTTTCATGTACAAATTGAGATTAATACAATGGTAGATGTATTTGAATGAATTATTTTATATAACTAGTCAAAATTAATAATTAAAGTTGTATTTTTGAATAACATTCATAAGAGTTGGAAAATATAATTATGACAAAAGTAGGTGTTGAAAAAATAATTAATGCACCTAAAATTATATCTTGAAGAGAACATTAAACCCAAAATAGAGTCAGGTTTAAAAATTGATTCCATGGATTCTTAGTGGAATAATAATTTTTAAAAGTTCAAGGTGCCTGATTTAGAAATAATGTTTTTGAAGGGAAGGAATAATATTGAGTCTTCCACCATAGTATATTAAAAAAAATTAACAACCTAAGTGATCAGGTATCCAAAAAAATATATATAAAACAATCCTATTAAAATTTATAGAAAAGGTTTTCAAAAAAACATCTATCATTACAATTCTACCTTTATGAAATATTGGGACACACTATTAGTGAGTTTATAGAATCTATAAATCTCAACAATAGAGGAAGGAATATGACAACCACATCTAAACCAAGGAAATTCTACTTGAGATATTATTTCTTTTTGTGATGTTATATTATTGAAAATCATGTTCATATTATTTGGTAATGTAATCAAAAAAGTAATGGAGGTTATAATATGAGTTTATTATGTCATGGGATAAGAAAGACCCATGGATAGAAGGGAAAAAAATACACTCAAAATAAATATTCATGGTTTTCAGTGATTATGAGTGAGAAGGAAATGGTGGATTTCTCATGTAGTAATGATGTATTATTCACTATATCCACAATATAAATAAATGGTGAAAATATATAGATTTAAGAATAATTTTAACCCATATGAACAAAAAATATATGAAAGGAATCATATTAACGGACATATCAATGATACAAAAATATTAAATATTTATGACGTCCATTGATGATGAAAAGAATGAGTCATGCTTAAGCGGTTTTATCAATAAAAATAAACTTTAGAGTGGAAGGCTGATGAAATATTATAAGCACTAAGATATAATAAATGAAATTAATATTATAATTATTACAAAATTGGGAAACATGAACTAGTGAGATTAATTTTATGAAGTAGATGAGTATAAATCCATTTAAAAACTAAAATACTAGTTCAAATATTGGGAGAAAGTTTTTTAGAAGTGGTTTTATTGGGGGAAATTACACTATGGATATTTAGAATAAAATTGAAAGTATAGTTTTGGTTTATATTTACCAATCACACTCCTATACTTTATGATGATTTTGGTACCCCTATCCCATGAAATTTATTATTTTATATCATGATTAGAGTGATATAGGATTTAGGGAGAGATATCTTCTATCAGTTGTATGCGTTGAATAGATATTAATGCACAGTATGTCAGTTAATTCATTGACACTAACTGATTGTATTTACAGTATATATAATTAAACATGTGGTGCTAGAAGAAGACACTTTATAGGTAAAATAAAAATTTTAGGCAACTGGTATGGTGAGAGATATTAAAAGGATAACCTTTATATATTTGAAGATATGTGTAGGGATAATTAAAATCATGTGGTGGTAAAGATCATGATTTGTAGTGAAAATGTTAATGAAACCATATAAGTTATTTTAAAATGGCATTCAACCTTTACTAAGTGGGGTCAAATCCTAACTAATAATAATAATAGTAATGAAATCTTGGTTGATGAGGAACTATATTCATGGTGTTATTTTGGTTCTATTTTTATGAACAAATAATGTGTTATCAACTACATATTTTGAACAATACAAATATCTACTGAAAACTGGATGTTATGACTAACAAGTGGTGTCCCCATACTAAAGATCATTACCATATTTTGTGTAAAGATATTACGAAAATTGGGGTGATATTGATGAGAATTAAAAAGATTATTATCAACATTTATGAATGTATAATCCATATGAATAACTTTATATAATAGATATTTATTTTTATAAATTTTTTTATCAAGAATAAGATGTAAAAATTGTTTTAAGATATAGTACGACTCACAAACAATGCGATTTATTTTTATTTACTAAATGTATTTTTTATATGTGATAGAGATCAAATGAAGTATGATGTTGAAGTATTTTAATTGATCATTTTCCTTATATTATGTATTCAAATCAGTTACACGAACCAAATTTAATTAATTAACATAAAAGAAAGTTTCTACATATATTTCCAATCTATTAAGAATATAGGATTTGTTTGTAACACATTTCTAGGTGGTAAATTTAGTATCTATTATTCCATGAGAATAATGTTGTGAAATATTAATGTGGTTTGAGGATAATGTTGTAATGAATTATTATTGAATGAATCTCAAATATTTTTATTATAATAAACCTGTGAAAAATATCCTGATGTTTTGATGAAAACATAATGTCCATTAATAATGAGATGGTATGTGTTTCCAAAGGGGTAGTTTAAACAATCTAAATAATGATTCCATATTCCTATGGTAAATAAGATTGTCATTCATTAATTGTGATTGAATATGGATTGTAGTTTCTATAAATATTGAGGTTATTAAAGAAATTAAGAGATGATGTCATATCTTATAAATCCATTGTAGGAATCATACTGATAAAGGGGGAGTGGAGATGATCAAGATATCCCAGTTCCTTCTAAAACAAAAAGGGGAAGTAGGAATTATGTATATGAGGAATATGATCCATTTTAAATTTATTAATCATATGATAGTAAGTAATCTTATAAAATCATTATGTTTGACGACAATTATTTTGAATGTGAAATGGATAGATATTATCTCTATTTCAAGATGGTGTATGGAATTTGTTGAATTATTTTTAGAAAAATATAAGGGGGGATTAATAAGACCAGAACATCGTTGGTTATATTTCCTGATAATCACCAAAAGTTTGTGATGATGGATGGTATTGAGAGATGATTTATTCAACCAAGAGGTTTTGTGTTACCAAGAGGTTATAAGAAGTATTTTGTGCTACTAAGATATTATGATAAGTATTTATTGAAATTAATGGATGGAAAGATTTTTATAAGACCCAGCTAGAGTATGAGAAGACATTTAAGACATTGTTATTATGATATGATAATTCTTGGAGTTGGCATATATGGAATTGGATTTTCATGATATTCATAGATGATTTTGATAAGAGGTGTATATGTACGAACTAGTGTAGAAATCGAAAGAGACCACTAGATATGTCTAAATATCAAGGAAACAAATTCAAAAGGTTAATATTGAGGTAGAATGGGAAATCTACCTCAAATTGATATATAATGATGGATGATGTGATTATTTAATCATATTATGTCATTGGAAAGGTTGGATCTTACATTGAATTATCTATAGTTGAATGGAAGAATTTTGGGGAAGGAATAACTGACCATGCCATTTTAAGACTACCTATAACATGGTGGATCACAACATGTAAATTATAGAAGAGTTGTGTATGTTTTTTAAGTAATTAAAATATGGAGATATTTTAGTTGGATACATTATGTTTACTCACAATATGTTGGAATTCCTATCATGGGAAAAATGTCTTATTTTGTCTTGATAAAAAGGATTAACTCCAAAATATATTGAAACTCCATGTAATTAATATTATTGGGTTTTTTATCAAGGTAGTTTATGGATTAATTTAAATGTGGATATAATTATATTGTTACCAAGGAATTTTTTTATTCATATGATGAAAACCCAAGTGTAAAATGTTTTAAAACATGACAACCACAAATAATTTTCTTTGGACCATATCTAATAATTATTAGACCTTACACAAGATTAACTAACATGTAATTAAAAATCATTGAAGTGGTAGTGGACTCAAAGAAGGTTAGTCAAATTAAGTTACTATTAAAGCACTATATCATTGGAAAAGGTGTTTTGAGTATCATGTTTTCTTTGGTAAAAGTGAAAATGGGAATTCAAGTATGTATAAATATATTTTGAAGGAATATTTGTATGATAAATAACAACGACATGGTATTTGAAGCGGCATTCCATGTTTAAAATGATGTTTACACTAAAATATATGTTTCAAGTAGAGGATGCAACTCATCATTTAATTATATGGAGGTAACATACAAATTTTATGATTTAGAACAACATTTTTTTTGTGGAATGGACATAATAAATTGAGTTCAATGGTGGATATTAACTCGAAAATGATACAATGGGCGAATTATAAGTAGAGGTAATTCAAGGGAATTAATATAATTAATATCTACTTCAATTTCCAATTGCTTGATAATAAAATGAGGGATAAATCGATAAAAAAAGTGGATTGTTCTTATCATATTTTGAACATATAGAATATATAGGAAAAAATAATATTCAATTATAATAAAAAAAGAGGAATAATAAATATGGTGGTTTGCAACATGGTATTCATTAAATATATGATTTAAAGAGGGCTATTTTTTTATTTATTTACTTTATCTTGAAAATAATATTAATAATGTTTCATTTTTATATAACATGGAAATATCTATAATTATACAAAGGAAAATAAGGAAGAATAATCATGGATATATTTTATATGATAAATCGAGTTCACAAAATGGAGTACCTATGATGATGAATTTTTAGTGATATACATGATTGTGGTAAGTGGAGATGAATCATATTCAAGATTACTCATACTATGTTGTTATTCTTTTACTGGATGAGTTTAGTGTTGTCTTTATGTTTTTTGGAGATAAATTATTCAACACTTCTCATAAGGTATTGATTGTATCATGATTTGAAATTTATGTTAAGATATGGGTCTAAAAAAGGGAATAAAAAATATTAATATTAATCAATTTCAATATATTATATGTGATAATATTTGAGGGAACATCATATCGTCATATTGATAAGATAACTTCAAATATAAAAACTGATATATTGAGATGTAGTGTGTAGAGTGGGGAAAGGAAGTGGAACTTAGTGGTAGTGATTTATTCCCTAAACTATTGTAATGGTAGTGAGACTTGGTAAGGAGTGACATAAGCTAAATTGTATAATATATGATCCTTAGTGAGTCATACATTCACCCAAACCATGTATCCAACAAAATAGTGTGTTTAAAATAGATTTTTATTATACTATAACAATGTAAATTTTATACTATATGAATAGATCCCATTGGGGGAAAACTAAGTAAAAATACTATGTTCTATGGAATTTACATTTCTCTATTCTTTCTTAAGACTCGGTGGGACTGTGTGAGAAAGTAATTTATCCATAGGTTGAACACAAGTTATTATTAACATGAGAATAATATCCAATAGTGTAATGATTGAGTGATATAAAAAACAGACTTGAGAAGAATCCTCATTCACCCCTACGGTGTCTATAATATCTCAAAAAAAATAATATGGGAATAATGATAATAAATAATACTACATATTTATCAAGAAAATATATAATGACACTATTAATTAATTCCTGGAATATTACTATAAATTATGGAGTTCGAATAGAATCACTATTAACCCATAGTTTCTACATATTGGGAACATATTTTCTTCAAAATATATTTCCTTTTCAATTTATTTAATGATATAATTACCAAATATATCTTTTTAAAAGGTACATAATCACAATAATTTGATCAAATAAATCATTAATCATAGGTACAAAATATTTCTATTTTCTTATATATTCTAAATTATACGTGAATCTATGATGAATCATATCGAACCATCACTCTTCCTAACCCCATGATGAAGAACATAGATATATATGAATTTTTTTAGATTCTCTTATATTATATTATGTTCTTGGGGGTAAAAATACCTTAACAACACATGCATCGCACCCACCCAGGCCGAAAAGGCAGGTCATATTACCCCAAGGGATAACCCACCAAACAAGATTCTTTATTTTGTTATATTATTTTTATAAGGCCCCATCCTTAAACCTTACTTAATCTTGAGTTATTACAAGATTACACATTGATGATCTTTTCAGGTTTAGAGTTTTAGAGAATTAGATCATGAAACTTGAATTACATTCCACATTTAAACAAAGTGGTTACAAAAAGACAGTATTCATTCTTCCCATCAACGGAAACATATTGAAAATAAAACATGGATTCTTTCTTGACACATCCTTGACACTATCATCACATCATGTACCTTTCCCTTGACCTGTGAAAAACATTTCAAAAACTTGGGATGAGCATAAAAAGATCAGTAAGGATTATAAAAATATGGAAAGGAAACAAGAGTTCATATATACATAAGAATGAAATCATACTTTACCCATAAAACATAGGCATATCAAATCATGAATAAATCATAGAAAACATAAGAAATAAAGGTAACTTGAGGCATTCATAACATTCTTACATAGGGAGTAACCCTCTTGGTTACGTTTGGAATACCCATCATAGTATATTCCCTAAATCTCTTCGGAGAAACCTTAACGTTTCACTCCTTCGCGTTACCCAATGCATTGGAGAGCTATATCGGGCTCACCCGCCCTTAGTTTATCACGAAACCACCCGTTCTTCATAACAATGCCCAAGAACCATAACATAATTGTATCACATAAACATGAATAAAGGAAACATAACATTTCCACATTTCAATCACAATATAACATTTTAGGATATTGAAATAATGAATCCATTCAAAAAGAAACCATTTCCAAAACCATTTAAAACATTTAATAAAGAGATTTTTGAATCAAAGTGTCCCATACCAACCTGAAGATTTTAACATTTTAAACCATTAATATCCATATAAATAAATCCTTAAAACCATTTTGAAAACATGGATATTAATAAGAACAAATAATTAAAACATTTAAAATGATATTTTGGTTAAAGGGGTTTTACCAAAATTAGAGACACTTGAATACAATAATTGAGGAATAACATTTAGTCAGAACTTTATAATATCATGAGAATAAAAGGATTCATGATATAATACTCCAAAGGACAGTATATACACCATATAAGAGTGAATTGGTGCATAACAACAATGAACCCTCAATAGAAATGTCAAATGTGATGAAATCCCTTATAAAGAAGGTATCCTTAAATTAAGGACAAATAAATCTCAAAAATATGTGTGACAAATATATATACACCCAATATAAGTGTATATTAAGTGTAAAACAATAAGATGTCATTCACACATATTCAATGGACGACATATTCAATGACTACAAGTTGAACCCAAAGAAATCGAAATTGGGTTAAAAAGTTCCCTTGACAGCCTAACGACATCACATCAAAATGAGTTGATGAGAGATAAAAAGTGTATCTCATCACTTGGGCATAAAATTTACTTCAATAAGGATTTATGAGAACATATCCCAACATAACAATATGTAAATTAAAATACCCAATAAAAGAAGTCTTTTAAAAAAGAGGAGGGTGAAAGGTTCCCTTACCGACTTGGGTATCTTTCAAAACATACACCCCATGAAAGAAAGACAATAGGTCATTAATGTAAATACTCATAAACGAAAGTATATTACACAAATAGTAGAATAATGGGAAGTACATACACCAATCAATGGAATTTGTGGCAAATGTAGCATAAATCTCACGGGAATAAAAGTGAGATGAAAAATCCCTTACGAAAACTCGGCAGCCTAACGGCGCCACATAAAACATCCGAATATGGATTGATGAGATCAAATAGAGTATCCCATAATATTAAAATATAATTTACAGAAAGTGTAATATAAAAGAAAATCCCCCAACATTGCAAGGAGGAGTTTAAAAGAAGTGACATAAAGGAGAGTACTTAAAAAGAAAGAGAGAGGTTAGATCTCTTACGAAAGTTCGGCAGCCTAACGGCGCCACTCAAAACTTCCAAAATGGATTGATGAGAGAGAATAGGGTCTCTCATCACATGAACATAAAAATTACAGTAAGTGTAATATAAAATATCATCCCAATAACAAGAAATATGATCTTTAAAAGGAATGACATAAACGTGTGTACTTAAAAAGAAAGAGAGGATTAGGATCCCTTACCTCGGGTCCGACTTGACTCGATCGTTCTTTAATCTCCTGAATAATAAACTTTAGTTAATTTCTACTTCCTTATGAACCTTTTTCAAGTTAATTATTCCTTTTATATCACTTATTACCATGTCATAAACATTATGTAATCATTTATGTTAATAATATTTGTTTTGCCGATATTTGGTTCTTAAGTCGAAAGTGGACTTCTTACAATTACATGTTGTTCATGTGGCCAAATGTTTATTATATACAAAATTTTATTCATGATGTAGATATCATATATGTCATATATATCCAGTACATGCATGCATTTATAACATTACATAATCATTTATAGGTAAGAAATGAAATGCACCGTTCATGGAGACGGTAAGCCGTACGTACGCATGAACGCTACTTTCATTTCTATTTCGTATTTTATAGAATGGAATAATACTGATATAAAGGTATATTATAATTCCAGTATAATATCATATATAATATCATAGTTCCATCCTTTATACGTCCCACATATGGTATATAACGAATCAAATCACTTTGAGGGGGAGGTAGTCCGCACTTCCTTAAAATGAAGATATCGCGTATACCCATAATGGAAGCCATCGAGGTAAGACACAAATGAAAAATAAAGAATCATAAGTAAAACATAAACATATTATATATCATATATAAAAATAGTGACATCATAATGGCCACCTTTGAAGGTGTTAAATGAGTATTGAACAATCATCGTTTCGGGAGGCATAATTTCGCCATCCACGGAAACCGTATGTTCTTTAACCATTTGATGTAGTTGTGTGAGAGTGTAGCTCGAATAAATCTTATAACAACATCATAGTATATTGAAGATACTGGTGTTGTTACAAAAGAAATAAATAAAAAGAGTTTAGGGGGTTGGAGAAGCAAAATAAAACAAATGAACATGAGAGAATGAATTACCTTTAAAAGTGTAACTCGTTTTGATTTGAGCCTAAAGGCTTCCTTTGAAAGGATTATGCCAAAAGGGAATCCTCTAGGATGAGGAGAGGGATGTGGAGAGAGTAAATGGGCAGGGGTTGGCCAAGCAAAAGGCTTGAGGAGTGTGTGAAATGAGGTAGAGGTGGGGGCCTTTTATAAGAGGAGAGGAGGGGCACTTTTGGAAAGTAAAGAAATATTACTTTATTTGAAAATGTGTTTCGGTTTTAAAAGGTCCCACATTGATATAGTTCCTGGATAAGGTGATAAGGGTTCGAAATACACTCATCCAATTGGTTTTGGTCATGTGTAGTTCATAGATTTTACATTATCTTTCCATTTTATTTAAATCTTCAAATAATGATGTCATCGCTGCATCATTATTATGTCATAAATAATTTAATTTATTTAATGTCTAAAAATTATAAAAAAAAATACTATGATGTAGGAAATATTTTTAGCTTTCCAATTACTATTTATAATAAAAAATCTGATCTTTATAACCCCATGTAAATTTTTTTTTCGTAAAACATATTATGTTTGTGTCATTTTTACTTTTACATTAAATAAAAAGTTATTTATGTCATTTCTCAACCAAAGTGTCTCCATGGGGTCCCCGAGTTGACCCATGGCTTGTCTTGGTCGGCCATGACACAACCAATGATGGTGTGACATGTGTCAAGCTCATCTTATTTTATTAAAGCATTATTTTTACCTTAAACTACACTAATTACCACTAATCGTGATTAAGAACTTAATAAGTTACTATTCACCAAAAAATTATTATAATCTCATTGAACCACATTTTACTTCTTAATGACAACCATGTATGTCGGATTTTTGAAAATCAAAACACAATGATGGCAAAATTTCATTTAAACGGAAAATCAGTTTTATAAGTACCACTTAGTGGTTTCACTATTCATCAAAAATTGAAGTTTTTCAGAAAAATCCCAAAAATTCACCCTAAGCTATATTTGATATTCTGAATTCAAAAATGAAGTCCGTTTTACAAAATTCAAAACATATAAGTCACATTAATTAATTTAATAATTAATTCCCGCTGTCATGACAAATAGCGTGTTTTATGAAACAATAAGTATCAAAAGATTGACACTAGTTTAAGTCTGATTTCAAAGTGAAATTGATTCCAATGACCACTATTGGATTTAATGGTAAAAATATTTTCTAATTTCACTTTAAAACCAATTCAAAATATAATCTAATCATATAAATAAATTATATTAAAAAGTGGTTTTGAATTAAAATACAACATTTTACACTATTCATAAAAAAAATGAACATTATCAGAAAGATACCAAAAATTTACACAAAGTAAATTTTGATGTCCCGATTCTTAATAAGAGTTTTATTTGGTCCAAAATAATGTTTAAGAGTGAAAAAAACTATATTTAATGACGGTTCTCCATCAAAAGGTGATAAGTGAACCTTTAGTGAAAACTAGGGCATATACGCCTAAAATTGAATTCTTTCCATATTTTAAGCCTTTATCTTTTATTGTATAAATGTAAAAATATTTAAGAACATATATAATCATATTTTAGTTATTTCTATCCATTCCCGCCATTACAACGGCTACATGTTAACTACCATTTAAAATAATATTATTTTATTATTAGAGTGTAACGTAAGATTCCCAAGAAACTCGTTGTTGCGTGTTGGGTAAGCCATCGAGCATAGCGTCCCCTTTAAAGTCATATTAATATTTTATTCACAAATATGGATAAATATGAAAATGTCATATTCTTTATTTACCTGCGGTGTTACAATTTTTATTTGCAGAAGGCCCAGTTGGCGTGAAGCCCATTATTTGGCCCATAGACCTGAAATTTTGGACCAATTCTCATTTTGTGAATAGTATGACTATAGTACCCTAGCTACTTCAGTACTCTCTAAAGTACCTCCACTGTTACAATACTCACTATAGTACCAACTGTTTCTATAGTTACTGCCACTACTACTATAGTACTGTTATAGTAAACCCTAATATATTTTTGTAGTAGTACTAGTGCTCTATTGGATTTGAACACCCAACATTTGATGATGAATTATTGGTTTCTTACCACTAATCTAAACCCCAAACAACAAAATGGGTGTAAGGGTAATGCTCTCCTACCTATAATGGACCCACTAGGCCCAGAGTGTATCACACGTTCACCAACTATGCAATATATTTAAATTTCCCTATTCATAATATGTACATTGTCTGAGTCTGGTGGGACTCAATCCTAGTCCAGTTCCCACATAGAGAGAGGTTTAAAACCAACGTGTAACACTCAGCTAAAACCCCATTGGATTTAAATTCCCATATAGATTCTTCGATAATTCATTTAATTCTATCAGATCCATTCTATACGATCATTGAACCTTGTATCAAGTCAATTAAGAACTCTACCTCATGGTCTTAATGTAGACCATAAAACTCTTTTAGGAATACACCAACATAATTATTAATTATAGGAATGTCCTCAAGGTTTCTCACTCTCATTCTTCATAAAAATTTTCCCATGTATTCTTCATGAGTAAGTCACAAGACACATAAATATGTTGGATTTTAAAAGGAAATTTTCATTTTCATTTAATTTCTATATAATAATGTAGTGATTTTTTATATGGAATCATATTTTACATTCTCAATAATTGAAATTGGATCTATACAAAGAGATATGATCCATGATTAGTATATCATTAACTTCTACTAAATGATGAAACACTATATTTTTTGATACATCATTCCTCAAATGTTAATGGCCGAGTTATACTCTAAATATTATGTAATTTCACCACTTTGTGTTTACAATAATATATCAATTCTATGTATTATGTTCTACATTGATGTATACCAAAAATTTACATATAATTTAAGAAATAGATTTAATATAAATAAATTCAATTATTTTGAATATTGAAGCACATAACATATATTCTTAATCAACACTCAATTATTCAAAATAATAACTAAATGATAACATTTTATATCACTTAGAATTAATGTTTAATTTCTTCTTATTTGGATAAGTTTAGTACTCCACATGAATCACTTTTTTATTCATAACCTTAGTCAATTCAATTAGAATAAATTTTATATTTTCAACTCTATATCTTATCATATTCAATATATCAAGGGGAAAATAATTATATTAATCATCTAAATAGTTTTTTACCTGGTTACTCCTATTTTAAGTAACCTAATATTTTTAAACATGTTAATGATGATAATAATATGATCAAGTAAACTAAGAGTAAATTAACATGAAAAAATATAAAAATATAGTAATAGATGACATATTTACTTTATTCTTGGTGTTTTTAAGTTATTTCCTTTTTACCCTCTAAATTAATTACCAAAATAGTTATCCTAATATTTGATACCAACTATAAGAACCGATATATCCCATACATGGTTTTAATATAATATTATCATAAATATAAAAAATAAATTAAGTAAAACGCATTACCTTTTCGAAATGTTTTATATTATTTAGGTATTAGTTACATATTAAAAAGATATACATAAAATATATACATTTATTATATAAAATACATTCATAATATTTTCAACCATATTATATATTTCACTACATAGGAAATCTTGGGAATAAATATAAATAATGAAAAGGGGTCAAATAAAAAACTATTAAAGGGAATAAAATATAAGATATTAAAAGGATAGTTATAATATCTCATGTAGTACATAATAAATTAATTCTCACGTGGGAACGATGAAATCATAAACCTGAAATCATAGAATAAAAATATGGACACATAATAGTTGAATCATGAATAATTGAAAAATAAAAAACATTAATAACATTGGATTGAGGCTTGATATAAGAATATGATACCATAATAATCATGAAACATCATAAAAATAGGTTAATATTTATTATAAATACATGATAAGAAATTAATCATACTTAGTTCCCTTATCCCATTTTAAAAAATTCATGAGACATATTCTTTACTCAATGTGTTGGTAGTCCATATAATTTTTAAACCTTTTATTATGATAAAATATTAGCACACACACACACACACACACACATATATATATTACTTTTTGTGTCATCCACATGTTAATGAAATCAAAAAAGTAATCATTCAACATTTATATGGCGTATAATGATTTACCCAGGAAAATAAAAATGGGTTATATACAAAATTTAGGGTGTACCTAATATGAATCAATTAAAGAGTAACAATGTATGGTATAATAAATGGGGATTTAACCTTATCTAATTAAAAAAGTAAAATAAAAGATAAATTATGATATATATAAATATAAAATATAGGATTATCATAAATTTATTTAAATAAAATAAAAATCAACCAAAAAATAAAAAAATAGAAAAAATAGAGAATATGAAGTAGAAAAAAATTAAGAGATAAAATAGAATAGTCCCTCAAAAAGATCATAGTTAACTTAATAGTATAGAAGGGTGTAAATGAATGTAATTATTAATAAATAAAATATAAATACATAAAATAATAAATATCAATTTGGAAGAATACAAGTAAAATAATAGATAATGAACAAAGATGATGAAATTTAAATAAAAGGCATGAAATTGGGGAGGAACCCCCTTATAAATAATTTATGGTATGAATTAAGAATAAATAATTAATTGAACAATAAATTGGTATGTAAATCCCCCAATGGACTAGATGTGAAGGAATATAATAATTTAATTGGAATTTATAAACTCATATTTAAAATAAAAAATAGTCATAGAGAATATTACATAAGAATAGATAGACGGAGAGAGCCCCTTAACTTATTACATTCTTGAATGTTATACAAATCCATTTAAAATCAAATTTATTTTATTTTTTTACGATTAAAAACCTTATTTATAATTTCAAAATTTTATATTAATAATTTATTTAAAAGACCTAGAATTTCCATGGAAATTGTATTTCTTAAATACATGTAAATTTTACGAGTCTGCAAAAATTGACGGTGAGTGATTCCGAGTCCCGGTTTGCTCGGAATCAATTTCTAAAGTTTTTTTGGGTATGTTAAGTAAAATTATGATCAGGTTTCTAAAACTTTTGAACCGCTGTTTGGAATTGAAAACTGAGGGCACCGTTGAACTCGTCATGCCAGTATTCACTTAAGAAGACTTTCACCTCGACGAGAGTGGGTCTAGATTAAAAGATAGTTTTTGGGATTTTAATGGAATGAATTAAATAAAAATAAAGTAGTGGCTTTATTTTTCTTTGGGTTGGTTGAAGCCTATTAATGGAAGTTGGAGGTGGGGACCACCAAACCTTCACCTCCCATGAGAGGTTATGGTGGTGGGGCCCACCTGAACCTAAACTCCCCTTGAAGTTTAATATTGCGGGGACCACCCAGGTTTGTCACCCCCTTGAAACACCCATTAATTGGGAGAATCCACTCAACTCCCTATTAATGTGGGAGAAGCCTCTTCAACTCCCTAATAATGTGGGGGAGCCTCCTCCACTCCTCCATGATAAATTATGGCAACCCTCACAATTTAAATGTGCCATTTCCTCTTCATTAGTTAAGTGGAGACAACTTAATTAGTTAACCCATTTGAATTTTTGTTCCAATTATTAAATAATATATTTAGATTAATCTATTATTTGGATTGGCATCTTTTATTTTGGGTGGCACATGGGAGAAAATGGAAAAGATCTCACCATGAAAGAATGAATAACATGTTCTTCCAATGAAGAACGCAGTCAATGATCTCCTTCGACCTTCATCCTCAGATCCCACCAACGTGGGAATACTTCACTCGAACTTCCTACCGCATCATCGTCAATGAGCCGACGCAGCTCGGAATTGTAAGTGTGTGGCGGACATGACGAACGACGATCTCCTTCGTCTCCATCATGCGACTTCATCGTCGAATAATGATCAATGGTATGGGGTTGACATGATATGTGTTTATTAAAACGATCCATTTAAATTAAAGATAATTTGTAATAGAAATATGATTTATTGAAATGGCAGGTTATCACATGGTAACGTGAGTATCTAGGGGGAAGAGTTGATTTAATAGACTTGTTTTATTTTTCCATAATATATAAAAATAATATATCTTGATAATTAGGGAATGGTTACATTTATGGGTATTACTACAATACTAATCCACGATATGATCTCTTTTTTGGGTTGTTGGATATGATGTCATTGGATGAGGATCTCTATGTAGTTAGTCCAACAAAAGATCTCTTTGGGGGTTTATTTTTTATGGTTGTTTACCCTTAAATTACTATGTTTTATGAGTATTATAGGATTTCCAGGATGTAAGTAACCTTATCACCCTTCCATGGTTATTGATAATATTTTTTACAAGGTGTTCCTTCTTTTAATGAATTTTTTTTATGTTTTTATGTTTTTTTAATTTTGAAATGGTAAAATAATATTTTCATTTAATATATTTTCAACAAATAATTATTAGATATTTCTATTAATTTATTCTTCTGAAGAACATAGTGGGATATTACTAGGATAATAGTTATTTCTCCCAATACACTCTTAGTTGTTATAAATCGATGTTGCATTAATAAATATAGGTAAATAAAGGAGTATTATGAAGGTAGTGGGCATTATTGTAAGTTGGTCATGATTTATAGGTGGTAAAATGATTGGTACTTGACCCTAATTCCAAAAGTATATAGTTATATATCTTTTATCATTATTGATTTGAATGGTATACATGTATTTTCTATCATAATTTATTTCACATCCCACCCCTTTTGTATATGTGCATCGGTTTTTACTTTTTTTTGATGTCAATATGGTTATATGTGCTCCTTATAAATGTTATTGACTAATCTATGTTACCTAATATTAAGAATTACTTTTTTAATTATTTTATTTTTTGGTACATAACTCACTATGTTATAAAGAGGTCATTTCAGGTTCATCAATTGTATACACTTAATGGGTTTTTTGTGAATGTTTTTCCCAAGGTGTGTTTCTTGATACAAATGTACTAGTTTACATCCCATTTGGATTAGAAGACCCTTTAGTTACTTGAAATGACATTAATCGGGTGGCCGGTTCAAGGGTTACATTGGTTGTTTAATGAAAATATAGAATTAGAGGAGAATTTTGATTTATATTTTTTCTGGAGTCCTGTAGACATGAGGTTTGATTGTATATGCTGAAGTGAGAGAAATGAATAAGTTTCTGGAAAACACTTTTTGCACCTGACCATGTGTTTATAGGTTATTTTGGGAATGATATTTTAATTTTATATTGTAATTTACCTTATTTTAGGGAAGGAACACAGATAGATGGTCTATGTTTTATAGAGTGGATAGGTTTGTTACATTTGTTTTCTTATAATGTATTTAGTTATTTAATTATTTTTTATGGTTTCTATTTATGACTAATTATATTTTCCAACTCGTTCTCTTTTATTTTTTCATGTAGTCTTATGCCCCCTCAAATATTTCTTATGACCCCTCTCGGGGGAGAAGTAGATAATTTTCATTAGAAAAATACCCAATAGACAATGACACCATTGAAGTGGTTGTTTGAATTGTTTGTGAAATGTACTAAGAAAAGTCCCCTCTCCCCAATAAAACTAAATAAGAATCATTAGTATTAGATTCAGATAATACTCTATAATTTCTTCATTATAAGCCTCCCTTTTCTAGAAATTAGTGATCACTAACAATTCATGGATTATTAGGAGGAGATAGTGATGATCTTTTGGTTTCTTAAATCTCTATGATATGTTATGGAAAATATTGTTTTCAATATAATGGAAGTACCTAACATTAAATGGTTACAACCATTCATTATGGCTAATTATAATGAGACCCTATAATGGAAGGATTTCGAGGTGACCTTTACTCAACAATTATATCATGTCATGGTGGAATTGGGAAAGACCCAAGAATTTTTTCCCTTCATAAAGGTGATTTTGAAGTAATGTATTATGAAAAAAGGATCAGTAAGATAATTAATTTTTCATTACAAATGTTCTCTAATGAATAAGTAATGTTTTGGTTTTTTTAAATTGGTCTTAAACTTGATATATAATCACAAGTTATTCTTTTAAATATCTCATTTTATGATGAGGTTGTGGATTTCAACTTATTATAATTGATTTATCATGCATATATATAAAGGATTACCAGTGTCCATATATATATTGTGTGAGTGGTTGTGTCCATTCTAATCTGAGAAAATCATGTTAAACTTGAGTGGGGAGTATAAATGGATCTTGGTACCCTTGTTTTTTCTTATTAGTGGCCTCTACCGGTTGAACTCGCATTTATTTTTGTGTGTGTCATATATAGGAATATGATATATTCATGACAACATACCCTAATTTATATACATTGTTATAGAAATTTAGATCAATTAACAATATTTTTTAATTCTATTCCCTTTCTCTAATGTGTTGAGGCTTCATTTGAACCTACTAGATCAATTACTTAGTTTGATGCCTCAAAGGAAGCATGAACCCTATCACTGGGGAATAGAGGAAAGACTAGTTAATGTTATAGTCAGGGTTAGAAAATGGTCTTACCAAAGGCCTATGGAAACCCACAAAATCAAAACAATACAAAATAATTTCATGATTCTGAGTTTTGGGAAGAAAACACTCAAAGTTTCCCCCAAGACGTTTTGAGTGTGATTGTGTTTGTTGACAATGCCAGATAACCGAAAATGATAATGGTTGGTGTTTACTGAAGATAGGTTTTTTAGGTGTCACAGTTTCCCAGTGTTTACCAAATTTTTGGGCCTCAAAATCTGGATATTAATGTCGGAAAATGAAGGATTTTTCAAAGGAGTGAACTATATGTATAATGTTGAAGTAAATCAATAAATGTTGAGAACAGTGTACCATAATTCAGGGGCCATGTACCATGTTCTAGGAAAGGTATGAGGAGTAGCTGTAACATTATGTAGATGTAGTTCGTGAAACCAAAATAGGTTTGTGGTTGAGCAGCTATGCGGTACGCAGATGGATTGATGTTGGAGTAAGAAATTGGCCGAGTAAGAGAAAAGGTAGTATGAGAATGGCGTGGAAAAATAGTTTGCGAGTGGATTCTGGTTTATGGCAGCATAAGGACCAGTAAGCGGCGGAGGCTGAATTGAAGATTTGATAAATCTTAGATTAAATTTTTTTCAGATATCTTTTCATATATAAGAAGGTACAATCCCACCATTTACTCTAATAATTGAATATCATTAAAATATATTTTTGATCCTAGATTTTTGAAAATTACAAAGTTGGGTTTCAAGGATTAATCCTGAGAAGGCTAGAGTAAAGTTGTATCACTTTTAGAATATGTATGTGGAGGATGAATCTATGGTATATCTGAGAGTGAATTATGAAAGCGGTACATGGAGGGAGTGCTCTGGTACATGGAAGTGAATGTAGTCCGTGAATAGAGAACAATTCATTGATAGAAGGTGATTCATAGACAAGTTTTGTAGAATTGGTACGTGGTAGCAGTACGCAATAGCGAAGGCGGAGGAAGTCTGCTGAAAGAAGAGGTTCGAGGAAGAGGTAGCAGCACGCAGATCAGGCGGTTCATGTACCAAACCCGGTACTTAGTACGCAGGAGAGACATGTTGTTCGTTATTTCCACAAGGAATATTTCAAAATCATCAAATCATTTTTCAAATGTATTTTATAGTACCTAGAAGTACTCGGGAAGGTGGAATTTATCTGTGGGTGAAAAAGGGACTTCAACATAGCATCTAACTATAGTTGAGGATGGATGAATGCATGGAAATGAAGGGACCTACATGTCTATAAACTATGATTGACCTAAAAGTCCTTAAACTGATAGTGGATTTCATTCCAAGAGATGTGAGTGAAGGAATAGGAAGACGATAACCCTTTCCACCGATAATGAGATAAATAAAGAAGCATAGAGAGTGACCCTTAGGAATATAGTGATCAGACCCTAATCCTTGTAATGTCATTGATCCTAGGTATAGAAGATTTAGCCCTAACATTGTACT
This sequence comes from Viscum album, assembly GCA_963277665.1. Classification (NCBI taxonomy): domain Eukaryota; kingdom Viridiplantae; phylum Streptophyta; class Magnoliopsida; order Santalales; family Viscaceae; genus Viscum; species Viscum album. The sequence goes on along the minus strand of OY728146.1, from coordinate 1,623,424,180 downwards.
CACTATTGGTCGTGATCCTTAGTGAATTTGGTACATTGGTACATTGTCGTCGTATTCTCCTTGGACGTATCCTAGTGAGGGTGAACCAAGTAAAAATAATTCGGTCTTATGCATGATTTCATAAATGTCTATATATTGCTACGAGATGAAGAGACAATATATTTTTGTCTAACAAAGAAAAAATATCAAAAAGGGATAAAGTTTTAATATATGATACCATGATTCACCCCCTCTCATGGTATTCGACCTGGTGGGCCTAACAATTGGTATCAAAGGTAATGGTTGAAAGTTAGTTTTTCTCTCTCAGAAGTAGAAATGGAGGTGGCCAATAAAAAAGGAATTCCGATTATCAACAGAAATAATTTCCAACTATGGAAGAATCCAATTTAGCACTACTATCGACCAGTATAAATTGAAGTCTATGGAGCAGTTATGCATTGAATATCAGGTGAAATTAATTGTGGTGATTTATTAGAAGCTGAAATAAGGGAATTGGATGATGATGCTAAAGGGATCAATGATTTAGGGAAATCCCTATCAAATGCAATCTATATGAAGGGGATGTCCTGTAAAACATCACATAAAATGTGGGAAAATTGTTTAACATTTATCAAGGTGACACAAAAGGTTGAGAAGCAATGCTTCAAGATCTTTGGAACAAATATGAGGATCTTAGAATGAATCCAAATGAGGTAGTTGATGCATTCTTTAACAGGATAATTTTTTTGTAGAAGACATGCAGGGTCTTGGAGAAGTCATTAAAGACATAAATATTATGAAATGTATAATGAGGAAACTTCAACTACAGTTCAATCAAATAGTTTTAGTGTTGGAAGAAAAATACCTCAATGAGGTGACACTAGAAAAACTGCACAGTACCCTTGTAGCATATGAAATGATAAATTATGAAAACAATGAATTCGAAAAGTAGAAGTCAATGGAAGTGGCATTCAAGACCATGAATAATCGCTCCATTGAATATAGTCTGAAAGAAGACAATATGGTTGATGTCATGTCATTTATATCCTCTAATCTGCAAATAGGAAAACGAAAGATCAAAGGTAAAATTCAATTTTCATGATTTCGATGTAGAAAGAATGGTAATTTTTCATCAATCATTCCTTAAGAAGTTTGTTGATGAAAATTAAGAAAATGATGTAATTCCTCAGAAAAAGTATTCATCAAATGAGAAATGGAGGAGAAGTACTAGGGTAATGTTATTAAAAAAGAAGAATCTTTCTTTCACAAGAGGATAAATGTTCAAGGGAATCTACGATAGAAGAGTTAGTGGACTACAAGGATTATAAAATAGATGCTTTGGCTGCAGTTTCTATAAATTCGTTAATTAAAGTGGAACGTGAAAATGAAGAAGGAAGATTTTATCTTTTGGCTGAACTAGAAATATCCTTTTAAGAGGTAGATATTTTGAGCGCCAAAACATAGAAATATAACAAAGTTGTTCGTGATGCCAAAAAATTTATGCACCAGCAAGAAGAAGCAAATTATGATCTGAATACAGAAATTTAAAAGCTGAGGTCCTTAGTTCTATAAAGCTCAGAAAAGGTGAATGATTACAAACTCAAAATTGAAGAACAATAAATTGGAATTAAAAGTCTCACAGAAACTATAAAAGAACAAATAAAATGTATCGAGAATTTAGAAGAAGAGGCCATCAGTCTACGATGAATAATTGAAGATCAGGGAAAAATTCTAGCTATCGGTTCAACATTATGAAAGAAGATCATACAAGAAATAGATATGATGATACCTGTATGGAGTGGTCCATCCGAAAAAAGGGGCTTCATCTAAAATAAGAAGTAGTTATAGTTCAAGTCAGACCACAAGCACCCATTCCAAGATTGAAGATTTATTTGGGTACGAGGAAGAAACAAAAGATTTAGAGAACCCAAGGAATAACTAGTGTTGCATCATTATCACAATGTAATGTACCTCACATAAGATTCTATTGTTGTGGTAATATAGGACACTCTCAAAATGTATGTTCCATAAAAAAGAGATACAAAAGGGAACAATGCCAACATATGTGGTCGTATAGAGCTCAAAATTGTAGGTCATCATTTTATTGTCATTGTTTCAGGTGTAAAGGTCTCATACATATGGAAAGATATTGAACATCAACAATATAGAATAATGTGCCTTGGCAAACTGAATTTGTTCCTAAAAAGCATCCACAAGCATGTTCATGTGAGATAAAATTTCAAAATCTATTTTCAGCTCTACAGGTTGAATATGACTCATCAAATATTAAGGAAGATTAAGATTATCACTCCTTGTTGATTATGAATTTAATGCATTGGGTAAAAAATAAAAGGGTCGAGTAGGCCGTGGGTTTAGAAATTGCGTTCAAGGAATCATATCGCAAAGGGATATGGATAATTGACAGTGGATGCACTTCACGTATGATGGAAAATAAGAATATAGTAACTAGAATTAGGTATGATAAAGATGGTATGATGATATTTAGTAATAATGAGGGCTTAAAAATTATTGGATCAGGAAAATCCAAGTTTGAAGGAAAAGACACGAGACGAGTAGAAGTCCTGGTTATTGAGGGGATTAGTCACAACTTTCTTAGTGTTAGTTAATTGTGTGACTCAGGACAATCAATAATTTTTTCCAAAATTTTTGTATCATCATGGAAAATGATGGTGTAGTTGTGTTGAATGTAATGCATATGAAAGGTAATCTCTACCTCGTAAGTTGAGAAGAAGATATGTGATTTTTGTCTAAGTATGAAGAATATAAGTTATGACATAAGCGTCTTTGGAACATAAGCCATGGTTCCTTGGAATATCAGGTAAAATATGATGCAGATCTAAATCTCCCTTTATTATCACATGATCTTACTCATACATGTGATGCCTTACAATAGGGGAAGATCATTTGATTGACATCGAACCAAAAAGAGGAAAGGTAATAAAGATTTCTTGAGATGGTGTATATTGATGTGTGTTTGACAATTTCCCCAAGGGATATTTATGGGATGAGATATTATGTTCTATTCATTGAGGACTATAGGAAAATGTCACGGGTTTCAATAATAACCCCCAAATTTTAAGTTTTCAGTTGCATTACAATATATCGAAGGGAATGTGATAATTTTCTTGGTCAGAAAACCTGAACGATTCGAACATATAATCGAACAAAGTTCACAAATAGCCAAGTGGAGGATTATCTCTAAAAACATGGGATAAGGCATCATGTTTCTGTAGTAATAACTCCATATAATAATGGATTAGTTGAGGGAAGAAATTGGATTGTCAAAAACATGGCCAGAAAAATGAACATTAAGAAACACCTTTTGGAAAAAATTGGAAAGTAGTAGCGATGACCGCAGTATATACTTCAAATCGAGCATTACAAAGTACAAAAGATGAGAATAATCCATACAAGTCATTTTATAGAAAGAATCCATCATTAATGTAATTTTTAATATTCAGAATTAAATGTTTCATTCTCAATAAGGAGAAACATATGAAGTTTGAATCTTATGGGGATGAAGGGATATTTCATGGCTACTCAAAGGAAAAAAAACATATAAATGCTTCAATAAGTGGATGGGAAAGGTAGTTGAAAGTCATGATGTGAATATAGTATAAAATGAACAGAATATTCAGAAAATAAAAGATTAGACTCAGAAGGATAGTGATGATGATTTTAGAAGATTAGGAGATGCTCTAACATCAGAGATTGATTCATAAGAAGACTTATATGATGAGATTAAATCTGTGTCTTCCTAGAGAACAAAAATAAGAGCTGAAATTGATTGAAAAAACATAATTGGTGGTCAAAAAGCACCAGTGAATACAAGAAGGATGAAGTCTATACAACAAGCATCATACTTATCACCAAGGGATCCTTAATTATTTGATGAATTAGTAAGTGATAAGAATTGGGTTCAGAAAATGAATGACGATCTTGAACAAATTTTGAAGAATCAAACGTGGGAAATTGTTTTGAGAGAAGAATATAAGAATGTCATTGGAAAAAATTGGGTCTTTCACAACAAAATGAATTAATATGTTGTTTTGATTAGAAAAAAAGAATGAATTTCATGCCAAGGGTATTCTCAGATAGAGGGTATTGATGTTAATGAGACATTTTCACTCGTTTCAATGCTAGAGACAATAAGGATATTCTTAGCTATAGCTGTGCAAGGAAAGTTTAATGTTTTCCAAATGGATGTCATGTCAGCATTTATGAATGAGTTTCTTGAAGAAAGAGTTTAAATTGTGCAACCAGATGGTTTTCTCATTCATGAAGATGAGAACATAGTCTATCAGCGGAGAGATGGATTTATATTGTTTGATGCAAGCACCAAGAGCATGATATGCAAGGCATGATCAGTTTCTAAAGAAGCACAGTTTCCAGAATGGAGGAGTTGATTACAATCTATATTTCAAAAATGGAAACCATCAAAGTATGATGGATATTTTTTATGTCAATGACATAATATTTTGTGGATCATATGAAACACAATGTAGATAGTTTTCTAAATTCATGAAAATCGAGTTCGAAATGTCGATGATTGGTGAGATGAAATTTTTACTTGACTTATAGTTGACATAAGGATGAAATGGCACTTTTATTTCATAATCTAAATATTCCAAGGAGGTTTTGAGAAGATTTCGGATGGATAATTCCAATGATATGAAGACGTTGGTTGCTACCCAATTGAATCTATCACGAGTTAATAAAGGAAATGAATTTAATATCATGGAATATAGGCCAATCATTATACGTCTATTATACATGATAGAGATAAGGCCATATATTGTGTTTTCCATATGATAAGCCGTGAAGTTTAAATGAAATACAAAATAGAGACACATGATTGCAGTAAAAAATAATTATTCATTATATAAAGGAAAAAATGGATTTGGCCTAATGTATAATGAAAAATCTCAGCCAGAGTTGTTGGGATATATAGATGCGGATTTTTCTTGTTCAGAAGATGATATGAATTCAACATCAGGAGGTTCCTTTTAACATGGAGGGTTTTGTATTCCATGGTTAAGAAAAAAATATTTCATTTCATTAAGCACTGCAGAACTTGAATACATTACAACTACTCAAGCTTTAACACATCAATTATGGATGAAGAAACCACATAAAGATATGGGAATTGAAGAAAAATCCTTGATCAACATCTATTATGACAATTCAAGTTCTATAAATCATAGAAAAAATCATGTCCATCACTGAAGTACAAAGCAAATTGAAATAAAAAATCATTTTATCAAGTAAAAGGTAGAGAAAGGTCTTGTGAAGTTGGATTATGTGCATATAAAACAATAAGTTGTATACATTCTGACAAAGGCCTTACCAAAAGATGCAATTAATATGCATCGACTGGGTTTGGGAGTCTAGTCAACTTCCAACACATGAAAAAGTGTGGATGTGGGACCCCCTCTCGCTGAGGTATGATGTGTCTTTCCCTAATTTGTTGATATCTGTTCTTTACCATTTTTTATAAAACCTTGAAGTTCCCTTAGAGTTTTTTGACAAGGGGGAGAATGTGAGACTATTCCAGGGGAGAAAAGACATGGGGAGAAACTATTAAGTGGAGCACCGAGATAGGGGGTGTTGAAGATGAGCATAATCTATTAGAAGAGATATAACATAGGGGGGGCATTAAATCTGGAAATCCAAGATGTGATTGATCAATGATTAGATATCACAATGGCAAAGGTTGGTGAAGAAAGCAGTTCATTGGTATCATTGTATCAGTATTTTATTAGTAATTGGTGATTAGAAATGAAATGATTCATTGATAACATTTTCATTATACTCTTCTTTCTCATGTCGGGCATGGTTCATGTGGTCTTAGAGTATGTGTTGAGTAAATCCTTGATCTCTATCTTAATCACTTGAAGCGAATAATGGTTAAAGATGATAAGAGCTTTAATGAGATATCAAAATGCAAAAGAATCTTTTTGAGAATAGTTGTTAACAAAACCAAAGGGATATATTGAACGAAAAAATTACCTTAAGGTGTTCCCTCAAAATTATTCTCATGTGATTTTGTTTGTTGACAAAGCAAGATAAACACAAATGAGAATTGTTGGTGTTTTCCAAAGACATGTTTTTAAGGTGGCATAGTTTCCCAGTGTTTTCCAAATTTTTGGGCCTCAAAATTGGGTGTTTGATGTTGTAAAAGGAATTATTTCATCATAGGATTAAACTATATGAATAAGATTAAAGAAAACTAGAAAAGGGTGAAAAACCTTTACCATAATTCAAGGTCCACGTACCATGTTTTGGGAACCACACGTGGAGCAGCAATAGCAATACACAGATGCGGTACGTGAAACTAAAAATGGTCTGTGGCTGAGTGGAAATGCAGTATGCGGATGGCTTGATATCAGCAGAATAAATTGACCGCGTAAGAGATAAGTCAGTATGAGAACGACGTAGAAAAATGGTTTGGGGGTGGCTCGTGGATTTTAGTGATAGAATAACTAATAATAAGTGGAGGATGAATTGAAGATTTGATAAATCTTGGATTAACAGTTTTGTGGATATCTTTTCCTATATAAGAATTTCTAATCCCACTATATACTGTAGAGATCGAATATCATTAAAACATCATTATGATCTGGGATTTAGACAAAGTACGAAGGTGGTTCATGAGGGATAATCCCCTAAAATCTAGATTAGGGTTGTATCCAATTCAGACTCGGTACATAGAGTAATAATCTTTAGTACAAAAGAGAGTGAATTCTGAAAATGATACATAGAGGGAGAGCTCTAGTACGCAGAAGAAAAGGCAGTCTATGAACAGAGAACAGTTCATGGGCAGAGGTTGATTCATAGTATAGGTTCATAGAATCGGTAGGTGGTAGAAGTACACAATAATGAAGTTGGAGGAAGTCCACGGATAGAGGAGGTTCGTGGAAGAGGAAGCAGTACGCGGAGTAGACTGTTTGCATACCCAACCTAGTATTCAGTATACGAGAGAGACAACGTGGTTCACGATTTTCACATGGAAGCTTTCAAAAGCATCAAATAAGTTTGTGAATGTATTTTCTAGTACCTATTTGTAATTAGGAAGGTTTACATTATCTACGAGTGAAAATGGGACTTCAACAGATCATCTATCTATATTTGAAGATGGAGGAATTAATGCAAATGAAGGGACCTAAATGTCCATAAACTATAATTGACAAACAAGTATATAAACTGTGAGTGGATTCTTTTCCAAGAATAGTGAGTAAAGGAAGAGAAATATGGTGACCCTTTCCACCGGCTGTGAGATAGAAAAAGAGGCATAGGGAGATGTCCTTGAGAATAATGTGGGTAGACCCTATACCTTGTAAAGGCAGTGATCCTTGGCATAGAATATCTAGCCTAAAAATTGTACTCATTATTGGTCGTGAGCCTTAGGGAATTTGGTATATCGACACATTTTCATTGTATGATCCTTGGACATAGTCCAGTGAGGGTGAACCAAGTAAAAATCATTATGTCTTGTCCATGATTTCATATCTGTCTGTATATTTCTACGAGAGCAAGAGATAATGGAGTTTTTCCTAACAACGAAACAATATCTAAAGGGAGAAAGTCTTAATATACCATACCTGGATTCACCCCCTCTCAGGGTATTGGACCTTGTAGACTTAACATGGAGTAACATCCTCCTCAATATATGACAAGGCTCATTAAAATGATAGGTATTGTTCTTATTACATCATTAGTGGTGATTAATTTATTTTAAAACTGATATTACCACTTAATTATTTATGCTCATATTGAGTAATTATTTAGAATACCTTATGCTATTATACCATACTATATGGAGATCTCAAATACACTTGAGAAGAAGAATTTTGAAGGCTTATAATTATCTTATATTATGTTGTTTATTTGTAATAATTGGACCTAGCATGAGAATTCCCCACCCTAGTGACAAATACTTTCGATAACATTAAGAGTATGGATTATATGGTTGAAATTACAGGACCTGATTGGAATAATCATGTGAATCATGGAGATTGTAATCTTTGAACTTTTTAGTTGGGACCAATACTTAATGAAGATGGATGTTTATATTTCCTTATATAATCTATATTGTTTGAGGATAATGAAATGAAATTTAGAATTGATATTCCTTAAACTGTAAGAGATTTTCATATTGTGTTTCTAGAAGCATATTTTTGTTTTCTCCTTTAATGGCATGTAGAAACTTCCATCAATTTGGTTGTTGTTACTCAATTTATTTCTTTACCCTCCATTTTCATATAGATACCACAAAATTTATAGAGTTAAATATTTATCTAGATGATCTGGTAGCTAAAGGATTCATATTAAATATCATGTATCCTTGGGATTATCTTATTCACATTTCTCATAAAGTGGATGGTGGAACATATCTTGTGCATTATTTAATAGAATTTGAATTAGGTGACCAATAATAATAAATATCCTTGTTGCGTATCAATGAACACTTTGATTAGTTAAAATAAGGTTGGTAGTTCAATAAGAGCGACCATTTTTTGGATATCATCAACTTAGAATGAAGAAATGTGATGTTTATAATATTGGCATTTGGACTATATATAGTCATTTTTTTAATGGGTGACGACATTCGGGTCTAATAGTGATCTTTTGGTATTTAAGATGTTGGTAAAGTAGATATACAATGAGTATCAAGATTCATTAGTTCTAGTATAATTCAATACAATTTTAGTTTACACAGAGACTAAATAGGGTAATGAGAATCATTTTCGAATTGTTCTAGAGAAATTTTATGATCACCACCTATATGGATGATTATTTAAGATATATTCTAGATACATAAATTAAAATTCATAGGACATGTGTTATTAAAACAAAGAATATCAAATGATCCTAAGTAGGTAAAAATTGTTATTTCATGGGAAAGACCAAAAAATGTCTTCCAAATGATGAGATTAAATGGAATATGAGGTTTTATTGATTGTTTATTACATATTTATACAATATAGAATAAAACAATACTGATCTTAATAGGATTGAGTTTAAATTTTTATTATTCCCTAATTTCAAACATTTTTTGATGAGATGAAGTAGTTGTTGAGTTCAGCTATTATTGATATCATTCCAAAGGTATTTCAAGGATATATAACTTATTAGAATTTATAATTATTAGGTTAGGGTTATTTTCTCAATTAATGTAATAATGTGTTGGAATATAATTTTACTCAAATTCATCAATTATAGAATAAACTACTTGACACAAGACCTTCAAAACTCTATTATCAAGAATTATCTGAAGTGTTTGTGACCTAATATGATTGTGGAGAATTTCATGTTATTTTCTAGTCACCAGAGTTTTCAATATTTTTTTCTCAACTAGATATCTTCCTTGGGTGGAGGTTATGGTATGATAATATATTCTTATTCCTTTAATTATTATAAGTAATAATGAAAATTTATGGGTATATTTTCTTTGATGAATTTGGAGGAAAAATTATAGATAGGGGATGTGTTTCTTTATAGTGTTTAATTGATTAATTATCTCCTTGAGAAGATTCTTTTATAGAAACTAAGAGATGAAGTGTGTAAACATATAGGAATGATTATATATTTTGGGTTATACCACTAATGTGGGGGTATATTTCACTTGATGGGTGTTAATGTTTTCAAAATAGGAATCCTTTCCCATTGTCCATGAGGAAGGTTGTGATATAGGATTGTATTTACTCATATTGATTCATCAAACTAAGAACTGATAAGACATATTGTGATCTGAAGTGGTAATATAGTTGTATGAGAATGAAATAAGATATAGTGGACTTTATGTAAAAATTATATACATTCTTGTAGGTCAAATTTTGGAATCACAATTCATATAGAATACTCTAACCTATTCCTATACTCACCAGGATGTGGGAGGTGATATTAATAGAAATAATCATGGGGTTACTTTAATCAACTCATGGTAATAATTCTATATGATTCATGATTGATAGATAAACTAAATAAACACATTTTATTCTAATTACAGAAACTAATATAGTAGGGGATTATAAGAGTATATATATGTCAGTGGTCATAAGATTTCTTGGATAGTAGTCTATTATCATCTTGTGTAGGGTCCTACGGTTTAACAATTGATAATAAAAATACCTCTTAGGGAAAATGGGATCCTTTATAAATTCATGGATACCCTTCCGTCTAGTGATATATGGACATATTGATTGGGAAATCCTGAATTTTGAGGATACTCAATGTTCTGCTATCCAAGATTTTGCTGGATCATGGGAAACCCATCAACAACTTTATAAGGTTTCTTAAAATAATAGTATCCTATTTAAAATTATGATAACACCTTTTAAATATATGTATGGTCAGCCATGTTGTTCTCCAATTATCTACTATAATGTGGTTAAGACTTATTAAATTGTATTGAGTATTGTAAAAGAGATGATGGAAATAATTCAAAATAACAATTTATGATTTGTGACAGATTAGAGTCACTATATATACTATGCTAATTATCAAACTATTCATTTTGATTTTTTTTAGGTGACCAAGTGTTCTGAAAGGTATCACCTAGATCGAGTTCTCAATCAAAATGGAAGTATATGATACATCATCCATGGTTTGTGAGACGTTTTAATATCACCAGTAAAATAAAAAAGGCTACATATTGGCAATAATATTCCTTTATGTTGATATCAACTTGTATAGTGTTCTGTAACTCCTAGTTTAAGAATTATAACCATGAACCCACTAATATTCTAATGTGGATATAGATTGTCTTAGATACAAATATTTTAGTGATTGAATAAATAGTTCATATTTTTTACATAGAGGATAAATTGATTCAGAGTAAAAATATCTTATTCATATGGGTGTTGTATAAATAAGTCAATGATTCTAAAGATATTTGGGATTGAGATTAAACTATAAGGGAGTAGTGGCATGATATATTTATAGATATACCCTCCCTGAGATGATTTTTTTGAGATTATAATGTGATATGGTATAGAGAACATTCATACCAACTATGTTAGTTGTAGGTGAATTTTTTTATTAATTTATATTTTTTATATTCACCTTTAGGACATTTTTTCATAATAATCTATAAAATTAGTGGATATTACCTATATCATGGGAGGAACACTATTAAGATTGAATGTAGGAAAAACAATATAATACCTACAATTTTCGATCAGAGGATATTTTCATGTTTATTGAATGGATCTCTTAAAGATGTAGCCCAACATTTAGATAACCCAGTTCTGATAAGTATTATCTAAATTTTTTGCATATAGTTTGGCTCAGAGTGGATCCACACTATTTGTCATGCCGATAAATATTAAAATCAGAAAAGAACCATTTATCCTTGGGGGTTTTAAGCCCATGAACCCCTATCTATCTCACATATTCAACCTCTTCACCCCCATCTGAGATGACCATCCACTATAGTGTTAATTTTTGTGGGATTTATATAAGCAAATTCATGAAATATTTATGTGTTTTCCCTCTTTCTTTACAGTTGGATTTTATCCCCCTCTCATGGGTTTTCACATATCTCTTATGGCTATAGTATACTAAGGATAGATTTAACCAAATTTATTGATAATAGTTTTTTTTGAGTTTTGATTTCATTGAACTTTTTTGAATCCATATTCCTCATCATTGTTGGTTTCCATTAGTTTATAATTATTACAATGTTTATCGTTAATAGATTTATAAGTTGTCCTTATTGAATAAACCTAGAGAGCTTGATTTACATGAATTTTTATAATTGTTTTGAAATCTTGTATCTTGATTTCTAAAAGCAATTAGATATTGTATATACATTAGAATGTTTATCCATTGTGAGTTAAAAAATAAAATATTTTTTGAAATTATGTTTTTGAAATTATAATTGAGGTGGTATTTATATATGTTTAATTAAAAAACCCTTTTAAAAAGAAGTTTTCCTGGTAATAGGAATATGATTTCTTGAAATCAGGGGTTATCCCAAGTTAACTAGGGTATCTATGAAGAAATGTCAAATTAATTAACCAATTGGAATATACTAATCCATCTAAAAATGTGAGGTATTGATAGAGAGGTTTATGAGGAATTAATTGGAATCACCACACCACTTGGAAAATACATTAAATCCTTAGAGGCCAGTTGGATATGATACCACTGGATGAGTGACACCATGCCTGAAGGCGGGGGCTTGATCTCCATAGCAGTTTTAACACACATTTTTCAGACATTTTGGTCATGAAATTATATAATTGGTCTTGGGTAACCATGACCATAGTTAACTTATGTATCTCCACTACGGATTTATTATATATGATTATATGGTATTTCATATTGAATTTTATTTTTATTTTTAAATAGTCAAAAAATATTTTCATTTAGATAATTTCATAACATGCATGATTTTATTTATCTAAAAGTGGTTGACTTTAAAATAGTTAATGGGATCGTACTAGGATTTTTATGCTCCCACCCTAGATACACTAAAAAGTTATATATATACACATTTTTTATAGATAATGTTAATTGAAATGTGCCACAATGATATGGTCGGTATTATTATGTTTAGAGATTGAGTTATAGGAAGTGACATGGTTAGGAGTTATCACTTGTTTCACACAATTAAAAGTATACACATTTGGATAATTTTCGTTGTAGTGAATATTTTTTTAATTTTATCGCTCAATCAGATACAAATAATTCCCCTTTTGAATATATATACCTGTGTTTTATTTTTATTTCTTGTTTATATTGTTATATATGGTAGTTATCTTCAATATGTGAACTATATACATTATTGAATATTTATTTGTTCTTATTAAGGTTATTTTATTTTCGGGGATACATTTTTCTAGATTTTTTATTTACATTCTACGTTCTATCTTATAACCCATATAATATATCTAATAAGAGAAATCATTTGAACATATTTCTTCTTGTCATCGAGGAACTAATAGTCATCCCACAAGTATCATGAAAACCCCCATCCCTTGCCATGAGATAGCTCAGATGCCTAGTTTTGGGATGGAATAGGTTAATTCTTGAAATAATATAAACTAAAAATAAATTGAAAAATTCTGTAAAAAATTGAAGGAAAGGGAAATTTTTTTCTATTATAATAAAATATAATTTATGTCCCAAGCATTCAACAATAAGTTTATAAATCCAAAATTATTATCTTTTAAATCATAAATTATCATATTAAATAAAATGTTTGTCAGTAAATTGAATTCATAATTTTTTATTTCATTATTATTTCAAAATAATGTCATAAAATTTACAGTAATTGTAAATATGGTATTTTAAACTATTTCTCTAAAAAATAAATCGATTTTGAAAAAAAACCCAAAAATTCAACCTATGATAATTTTACGATAATGATTCTTAAAATGAATTTATTTTTCTCAGAATTTTTTTCTAAAAGTGATAATATTAACTTTAATATAAAAAATCATAACTCATAAAACCCATTTTATGAAAATATATTTGTATGAACAAAATATATTTATTATTATTCCATGCTAAATAAAAATTACAAGAAGGATGTCAATATATATATATATATATATATATATATATGTAAATATTAAATGTATATATCTTTGAAATTGTCCTATAGTAATCATTAACTCAATTTACAAATATAAAAATACTGTACTCACATTAAAATAATTATTTGAATAATATCAATTTTTAACATTAAATGTTTTCAAATATCTTTATAAATAGTTGATAATCAATGTATGAATGACTATTAATTATATTTATAAGGAATTAATTTAATTAAATATAATACTATTAATAAAAAAATTATTTTTTAAATTCCAACATAGAATATGTAATAAAACAAAAGTTATAAATATAAAAAATATTTAATTTCACATGAAAAATTTCATTCTTATTCAATATATTTTATTTTTTTATTTCATGGATGTTTTTTAATTGTTTTAATAATAGTTATTATAATATAATATATCCATTTAAAAAAATTATTTTAATTTTATAAATATATTTTATTAAAATCATTAAATAAAAAAAATTTAAAAATTGTATTTTTTGGATAAATGATTAGTTTTTCTTTTATATGAGTGATTATATGTATTCTTCCATAAATATTAAATGAATTATAAATAATAATTTCCACAGATCACACATAATATTAAAAATTTTCTATATATTTATTTCTTGTAAAAATAGAAACAATAAAATGTTTTAATAATTAATATATATAATGTCAAAAAAACAAAGATAAATAAAATCATGGTTCTTATACAACTCATATATTTTTGGATTTATACTATTTTCTATATTCTATGGGTTCTATTTACATCCAATTATTCATTTCTAATTATCACTTCTATGGATAATATTTATCTTCTTTATTTACTACATGTGTATGATTAAAAGTGTTCCTCAATCCTATATTAATAACATTTTTTATTATAGTAGATGATTATATTAAAATAATTTCCTATTATATCTGGGATTTAATATGTTTACTGTATATTCAACTTCATTTAAATAATAATGAATTCATTTTTATCATATCATTTAAACTTATTTACCTATATCAATATTATATCTTCAATTTATTTACCTTAAAATTAAAAGTGATATAATATTACTCTTTCATGATTTATTTTTAATAAAAATTCAATGAATTATAAATAACAAAAATAAATAAAATATGAAAATAAAATGAATCCTTAATGTTGTTATATTACACATTTAGTGTGTCATTAGTTTTATGACATTAATTGAATATGTTAAGAAATGATTTGTTCCTAATCAGATAGTGAAAGATGATAATTTCGACATATTGACTAAGATGATAGTGTTTAGTATAAATACATTTTCATGATTGTCTAAATTAATGTTTATTAAAAAATTAAATGATATATAAAATGAGAATATAAGGTTATGAAATGAGTATTCATCATGAATGATGACATATCAGTATATGAAGGGATTATATTACATAGTAGCATTAGAAGAGATATTTTTTTAGTTCAGACCACTTTTTTTCTATGAGGGTGATTTGATGTGTTACTAGATGCGGATCTTAATCTCTAGGTTAGTCCACTTAATTACAATGGTACTATAGGTTTACACACTAAAGGGTATCAATAATCTCCGTAAATTATTAAAAAGTTGTGTTTATAAATAAATATTACTATTGACTTGTTGAATAATAATTATTTAGGTAAATATTTTTTTAGAAATTCAATCATAAGATATTAATATAAAGATAATGTTAGTTAAAATGTTATCCCATGTTTAATTGTTCACAAGGTAATCAATTAATGTTAATGTACTCCGGAGTTATGTAAATAATGTACATCAAGAAATTATTTGAGTTAGATGGATAAAAAAATAAATATTGTTTCTCATGTTTGGTGTATATAATATATATTCATTTTATAAAATGAATAAAATTTATACAAAACAATATATTTTCAAATTTATTGAATAAATATTTATTCATATTCATAATGAAAATAATCATTATTTGAATACATAATATATATTATGCAAGGTTCGATAAATTCGATTTGTGGTTTCATGACTGAGTTAAATGAACAGATGAAACACTATATTGTAGTTAATTAATTTCATATAAATATAAATTATTTTATTTAATAAATGATATTTAATTAAATTCATGTCCAGGATATAAAATTAATAATATTATTATACGATATGTGGAATGAAGTATAATAAATAATTTATAATGGTCATTAGGCAATTTTCTTCTTATAAGCCTATGTATATAAACCTATCTTTGTGATTTTTATTGAAGGTGTGTTACACAAAATTGATAGACTCATGAGAATTTTATAATTACATTGGTAGAATATGTCCTACCATCCCCCTATCTATAATATAAATACAATACTATATCATATTGTGATATATGTTATTTAACATGAAGAACTAGATCATTATATGCCAACACCTAGAGTATTAGTAATTATGTTTAGAGATTCAGGGAACTTATAAGGATACCCATACATGAGTTTTGATGTAGAATCACATGGTAATGATAAAGACACTAATGGGGAATGATTAGGTTAACATAATTAACTTTTATTAGAGCCTCTGTTTTAATTATTTTTGAAATAAGGCACAATTTTAGGTTTATTTAATTTTGGTGGAATTAAATTCATGAAATCACTAGACTGTTTCATTCCATGTAGAATTTTATTTTTCATTTCATGAAGAATTTAGTGTCAAATTTTAAAATAAACTCAAACACACCATTATTTATCCTTTTAATTTCAAATAAATAATTCATCATTAAAGTATATAAAATTGGAATGAAATTGAAGACATCATAGATTAAAAAATGGGGCATCGTAATGAATGAATCATTCCATTTCCACATAGAATCCAGGATTTATTTTGAACTATCTACAATTCATCTTTAATTCAATGTTGATAAAATTTTCAAAAAAACTTGTCCTCCAACTAATATAATCTAAAGGATGAATATATAGAGGCCATTTTGGTTAAAATAATATTTTTAATGAACAATATTTTTTAATAGCACACTAATGAGACTAAAAAAATGAAAACATCATTAACCAATTATTAAAAAAACGTTTTAGAATAAATATACTATTATTAAATATATAAAAAACTATGTTTCTCAAAATGGTAGTCTATTTAAGGGAATGTTATGGGGTTAACCTTTTAACTTCAAAATAGTTTTCATTTTAAAAAATCACATGGTGTTCAACTAACCAATAAGGGACACCATTTAATTTAAATGAGTTATAGTAAAATTAATTGAACCAAAATAACTATACAGTTTCAAATATTGGTAAATTATTTCTGATATGAAAAAAATATTATTATAATATATGTTGTAGAGAAATAAAAACTGAATTTTATGTTTTATTTTTACATTATTAGTCCTTCAAATGTAATAAATAAAAACCTTAGTATAACCTATATCAATATAACCTAGGATATCTGCATCAAACTATACACATTAATGGAAAAATATTATTTATTTCTAAACTATATATCTATGTATCAACCTCATTGTTTTCCTATAGGGATTTTCCTAGTCTATTACGAACCATATAATAATATGAATTAATAAAATCCAAATCTTATTGGAAAAGACTATAGAATATATAGTCCTTAAAATAATATAAACTCAATGAATGTTTTCTATATATAATTTGACAATATTACTAGTAGGTCCTGATATTTATACAATTTAAAATGTTTCCCCAAATCAGTAAATACATGTTTTAAATTTTTTATTCCAATATTACTCACGATTTTGAGTATTTTTATTTCTAATGATAAGTCCAAGAACAAATTTTTAAAATACATTACAATATCCGAACTGTGAATAGTTTATTCAGTTTAAAATTATTTTATTTCTAATTATCACTCAAATAATTCCTTGACATATTTAATTTCATTTAAATTTTCTGAAAAAATAAAAAAATTATAAATGGATAAAAATATATATTACATGGAATCATCATATGTATTTAAAATAAACACATCTATCAAAATTTATTTTATCTAAACTATTTTATAGAATATATAATGAATTGTTTGTATTCCACTATCTAAATGTTTTTTAGAATATTATTGGAGTTTATATGTGAACCAACCTTTCCCAATATTATTTTTTTAATAATTAATTTAAGAAGAACCCTTTATATCTAATCATAAAATTGAATATAATTTTTTTGTCTTGATATAAATTTGATCTAAATTAAATTCAAGAGATGTAGTATAATCACATAATAATCATATTGGTTTACATTTAACCTTTGGAGAAACTATTTCAACGTTATCACATCAATTTATTTCCATAAATACATTTACCATTAATCATACATTATAAAAAACAATTATTTTCTATAAATAGAATTATTTGATTTTTTAATTCATTTTGATACTATTATTTTATAATTTTTATTTTTTTACTGAAACCATAGTATAGTTCAGTTTCAATTATTATATCGCATCATGGTCTGCTAAAATATATACATAATATTAATATTCATCATTAATATTTTAATGTGTTAATATTACATAATTTTAGGAGTTTTAAATATTATACTCTAGGAATGGGTTTTACAATGTATTTGGAGAATTTAATAAGTAATTAATGTTCAATAGTGTAAATCATGACTAAATAAGAATGAGTTGCATTATGATTATTTTGACGAGTGTGAAGCTAGATTTGAAGGAATATATTATTTTGTTTGGTTAAAGAATTATTTCATGACTGATGTGAAATAATGTAAACTAATACCATATGTCATAAAAATATGGGATGAATATACAGTTGAGTGGTATATAATAAATTGGTAGAGCATACATTGTAATTTTACTTGTTACAAGAGGACAACATAATATGTGATATAATGACTTGGGGGATGCATAATATCAAAATTTTTGAATTATGGTATGGATTCATGGTCTGATGGTTGTTAGATGATAAATAAAAGAATAGAAATTCATTGAGACTAAAGTGTAATACAATTTTATTATAGTATAACATTTTAGATCATAAAAAAATAATGATAAGTACTTTTTACCATATATAAAAATGTTTGATGGTGTAACCATATTTTTCAGAGAAATTTATATATTATATTGTAATGAACCCATTACACTATGATTTTTCAAAAATAAAATATATAAATATATAAATTTCTTAATGAAAATAATATTCATTTTGAAAGAGAACATTCATTGAAATTAAGAATGGATAATGATATCTTATTTTCTTTAGTTATGATAGGTTATATAACACCTCGATGCCAATAACCTATAGTGTACATTTATTTTAATACTTTTAGAAAAATTAAAAGGTATATTATCATAAATTATTTATTAGTTTTTTATTCTTGAGATATTATATAATTAAATTTTCTCACATTATATATGAAAACCAAAAATCAAACATAATAATTATTGTGTGAAATTATTTATTTTTCCTAGTAAATCCCTAATATCACTCATATAACTTGTATTAATATCTCAGGGAATGTGAAAAGTAATAAATTTTTTCCATAGATTATTAGTTATAGAAAGCTTACAAGAGATGCTGTCATAAGATAAATAAATCGTGAATAATATAGAAGAGTGAAACAAAAAAATAAATATCTCTTATAACATATATCTTAAAGGTATAATAAATCCATGGATAAAATATAAACCTAAATAACATGGATTAAAATAACTAGTTTTTCAATGATTGAATTCATAATGTACGACATTATAATCTAACTTTTAATGCATTATGTTGAGAAACTACAAATAAATAGGTATGTGTTACAACAAATAAAATATATAGTTTTTCTGAAAATTCCTTACAATTAAAATAGGGGATAAAATAGGCCCTTCCCATCAAATAATAAGTTTAATTCATTGATAATATGAAATAATTTGAAAAAAATTAAATACAAAATAAATATATACATTTGTATTGAAATACTAGTCTTATAAAATGTTTATAATTTTACCAAGTAAATAATTAGAACAAATGATTATAATCTATATAGAGTTATATGTAATATATTATCAAAATAGAATATCCCCAATAAATAATAATATTCATGAATGGATATTGATATATATGAAACCCATTTAAAAATAACACTCGATGGTTTCATGAGGAAAATACCCATTCAATTTTAAAATCACCTGTATTAAAAAGAAATAAAATTAGAATAAAAAGGAAAATAATTTATTTAAAAATTAAAATGTAAACCTATAAAAGACTATTCATTGAAAATAATTTTCATGGTAATGGTAAAAAATTCATTACATAAACATTAATATAAAAAAAATTACAACATTGGTAAAAAATGCCTCATTCATAAAATGACATGAAGTTTCATTTTAAATTTATTTTATAAAAAGTAATAAACGTGTTAAATATGAATTTAATAAATAATTTAAGAATATTAAAAACATGTATGAAAACATTTTGTGGAAAATATGTAAATGGATGAAAAATATTCCTGGCTGAATAGAATAATGGGGAAATTTATTTTAAGAAAATATTCTATTGGTCTTTGATTTTCAATGATTTTATTAATATATCAAATACATGATAACTCTAAAAATGACATATGGAGGTGAAATTATATTTTGTATAATATTTAATGATCATATAATTTTTCTAATGTAAACATAAATATAAATAAAAAGGAATAAGTTTGAGATTGTGGAAGAAACCTTTACCTCTGGATATATATGACTCATATATGTGTTTATCTTCCAATACAATAAAGTGTAATTTATTATAATTTTATAATAGAACCATATAAATAAATATTATATAATATATGATCCAATTAAAACATTACAATACCGTTTTATTAATTATTTTGTATTAATATATGTCATTTATGTATGTTAACCAATTCATTTTTACATATGTTTTAGCTAGGCAATTTTGGTTCATGAATATTTATCACGGTAATGTTATCTCATAAATTTTGATATATATTTAAATATGATATATATTCATCATATATATTTATTAATAATAAACTAGGACGGGAGAACATGTAAAATGAACCTCATCACTTCGTGGAGGGGGAAGTCTACACATGCAGACAAGTGATATTACCATTTTATTAACAAGTGGAAGAGTATAGAGGTTAATGATATATTCTATTTTAAAAATTATAATCAATTAATATTTATAATATATATTAACTATTTATATCTTTATAACAAACTAGGAAATGTGGTGATGAATAACAGATTGGACTGTTACCTCGAGATTATTCATCATACATACACACAAGTAATGTTTTCATTTTTGTATGTTAGAACAGATTTGGAAAATGTTTTTTTCATAATCATAAAAACATAAAAAAATTACGATATTTGGTTACTTATTTTATTATTGTTAAAACATATTTCTAAGAAATATAATATGAAATAGACATTGAAATAGTCAGTAAAAATGATTACCTCTTCATTGAGAGGAATCCTTTGACTTAGTCCTAAAGCCTTCAGAGTATGGTTTTAAGAGAAAACCCAAAAAAATAATTTAGGGAAGGTATCTTGTAATTTTATTGGGGAATTATTATTTTTCCAAATATTTCAATGTTTTTCAACAATTAATTATAATCAGCACCCTTTAATAAGTGAGTGGTGGGACACACATTGAATTATATAAAATACTTAAACAATTTAATTTCAAATTCATATGAAAGTGGAAAAAATGTACAAAGATTAAAATATAGTATAAGAATATTTTGGAATATAATAAAAAAATAATAATTTGAGAAGTTTATGTGGAATTAATACCCTTATACCATGGTGTTACCCCCTAGTAAACTCGTTTTAACATAAACCATTTTAATAAGATTTTAGTGTTTACTATTCATTATGAAAAATAATTATGTTGAACCCATAAAATTATATTAATTATTTGGATTCAAATATTTAATCAATTTTAAAAGATTAAAATTATATACAATGGCATAAAATCAGTTTAAAATAAGTGTACAATACACAATTGAAACTGTTTTGAGAAAGAATCATTTTTAAGCATGAAAATTAATTCACTTTAATTACATATGTTGAAAAAAATTTAGACAAATATTTAAATAATATATTTTACAAATATTTTTTTTCTATTTATTTTATCGATAAATAATTTTTTATTTAATTTTTTATGATAAAAAAATATTACAGACATGAAATTTTTTTAATCACAACAAAAACAATATTGATATTTATTAAAACGTTAAACATATATTTCAATGTTCAATATTTTATTTTTATATGTATTATATTACTTCTTAATAATATATCTTTTATATAAATATAATTTCTTAATCATTAACATCATTCTTATATCAATATAACATCATAAAAGTTTCTATTTTTTGTAAAATTGATATTTTTCACATTTCACCACAAAATAAACTAACTATGAAACATTATAAAAAATTACCATAAAAATAATTTGACCTGATTTATAAAAAAAATAATTTAATTTCATAAAAATAAAATTTATAAAATTTTGGAAGATATTTTTTAATCACATTATTAAATAAATCTATATTCATTATATAATTCTATCTTTAGTAACAAAATCATACTTCATATGATTGATTCTCGAGTTTTACAGCTGACAACCCACATTCATGGTAAAAATTGATCCAAAAACTATTTCTTAGGAATTAATGTAGGGTTAAAAAATATAGACCATGGTATATAGTGATTTATTATTGAATTAATTAATTAATTTTTATTGGTTCTTCTTTTTGGTGTTTTATTTAATTTTTTTTCATATCTTTAACAATTATTATTAAAGAATGAACCATATATATTTTATATAAAATTAAAAATATATAATGATATTAAGTGTAGTATGTTTAAATAAGATTTTGGATCACCTAATTTTTAAATACATCAAAGTACATAATCAAAAGAAATGTAGATTTTAATTATTAGAAAAAAGTTCAAACACTAGTGATTTTTTAGATTCAGTTTTTGAAACAAAAATATCATATAATGAGAAACTTATAAACTAAATTATCTAAAATACAAAGAATTAAAAATAAATAGTGTTCTTTTATTATTATTTTCAGTTAGGTTACATTCATTTTATGTTATTATATTTTTTTTCATATTAATTTTAATATTGAATGATTCATTCAGATGAAGACTAGTCTATCCAGATTAACACTATGACTTGAGCTATAAAATGCTATAATAATTTAAATTTTTAGAAAATGTATTTTATATATTTATAAACATGATTCATTTGAGAAATAATTATTCATCATGGTAAAATATTTTTACACCTATTTTGTGGAATTTTTAACTTATAATAATCTTAGGATAAATATGGTTGTATAATTATTTTATTATGATGTTTTTTAATTTTTTTATTATACACTATGTGATAATGTTGTTCTATTTTATGATATATACCATTAATTCATGAGATCCTAACTAATGAAAATGGTTCTAATTATTGAAAGAAATATCTTGAGAAATGTTTAAATATTGTAACTAGATTGATGAAATAAACGATTGAATAAATCATGAATAAAGTTGATTAAGTGAAAGTGATAGAATAAGTAGTCATAAAAAGACAACTAAGGAAATGATTATATATGGTGTTTGGTTTACTTAAATGGTTTTTAGGGGTTAAAACTATCCAAAAAATAATGGAAAATAATTAACCAAGACAATTTTTTCCCAAGATCTATCCATTCATATTGGGATAATTTAAACTCATGAGTAGCATTTTCCATTTATATTGATGATATATTCCATTAATGAACTTCAAAAATATATTGATAAATGTACTAAGATTAAACCAATTGACTCATTCCTCACAGGGTAACCACGAGCAGCGTGAGTAAAATCATTTTTAGAATGATCATCCATTTCATAAATATAGAAATTAGAATATTTTATTTGATAGAATGAGAGATATAAAATATTAATATTATATTATTTTCACACGGAATTTATACATTATTCTAATTATCAATAATAAAAAATCAGGGTCATTTTTAGATATCCATCCAATGACCTTCCATTGAATCTAAAATTTTGTCTAAATTATGTCTATTAAAGGAGTTTCTTAATGAATTATTTTTAAATTATAACTCCTTATAAAAAAATAAAAAATATTTGATATTTAAACATTTATTTTAGACATCAATACTTATAAAATCACAATAAAATGATTATAAACCCAAATAAAATATCTTATAATGTAGGAAAGATACATTATTACATATTATATTTAGAATAATGTGTTGCAACACAATATTGTTCCCCTTACTATATCATGATTTACAAATTAACAACTATGATGTGGTATACACTTCTATACAGTGGTTTATTGTTAAGTGCACATTTAAAATAGTATTTACTAATGCCTCAAATATTTTTATCACATTAACCATATGTTACATAAAATGTAACAGTTTTTTAATCAATATAAAAACCATATTTTTAGATCTTATGAATCTAATTTTGAAAAATATTTTATTTGTTCACCACATGTTATTTTATTTGTGAAAAGTTGTGAAAATCCATTTGAACCCTTTAATATATTTCCTATAAAATCTATTTTGATATCACTCAAAATTATGATACAAAAATTTTGTAACAAAATATAATACTCATTCACACAACCATATTGTGTTACCACATAATAAATTTTAGTGTTAAAACCAATTATACATTACCCAATCCACAATTATAATAAAATATTGGACTCTAGAAAATAATAATTTCTACTCAAGATACAAATGGATTTGTCATGATATCTTTCAAACACATGTATCTCTATACCAATGTCTTATAGATGTATCATATATTAAATATGGGTAATCAAATATTACCTTTTTCGAGGTCAATGAGTAAGAAAAAGAAATAGAGTATGTTTATACCATATATCATTCTCATATATTTTAGAGTCCTCTTGTATATAATTACCAAATGGATAATACCATTATGTTTAATTCTCGTAGATATATGAGAACTTGAAATACCCCTCACACAAATTAATAATCTCATGAAATGTTTTGTGTCCTAGTATGACCATAAAATTCATAATTCTGTCTCAATAAAGTATCTATATTCCATACTCATCATTTGAATAGAAAATATCCGATCATAGGTAAACCTAATCCAAATATTTGACCAAAATATACCCAACCACCCCTAGATTAAACCATAAATAATATTTTAATAATAAATGTTATAAAAATTGAATGATTTTATGAAATGTACGTTAGGTATGTGGAATATATATGGAATATAACCCCTTGGTATACCAAATATTTCATTTTAAACAATCCTTGAGGTATATGAGGTGGTTCATCCAAAAAAACAATATTGTTATGCCTCCTGAGTTAAGTTTTTTATGTTTATAAAAATGGAAAACCATGCCAATCATTTCATTTCATTTTTAGAGATAATATTCCATGATGATTTCCAAATTTATATAACTCCACTCCATTAATTGGGAAGTAAGATATCAATTTCACATTTAATATATATATATATATATATACATATGAATATACAATAATAATAATTTAAATATTTCAAATTGTATAAAAATATAAAATTAATATCCTAAAACTCATTTAAATGTACTATAAAAACTACACATAAACACCCATATAATCATATCCCATTTGATAGAACTTGTATAATATTTATGTTTTGTATAATTTTATGTTTTTTATAATTAATAAAGACTAATGATATAATTTTAAATACTTATATTCAATATTTATATTTATTTGTAAGATACTTATTATTATATTTTAACTTTTAGACGTTTAGATAACTTTTGGATTATTTAGTAATAGATAATATATTTAATTCATTACATTAAGATTATTCATTACCTGTCCACCCTACAATCTTTTAGGATATAATGTAATAATTACATTAAATAATATTTGTATAATCCTTCATTTATAACACATTGAACGCTTAAAGTAGAAATATTCTCTGATAAACATATTAGAAAATATATTTTCACCAAATTTAATTTATAAGTCCTAATCACCTTTGTGTTATGAAAAAATATAATTTATTTCAAGTGAATATTTAAAAAATAAAATATTCAAACAATATTTATATTGTATTCTATTTTTTGGATCAATATTTTGAAAATAATATTTTATTATCTACAATATGTCACTATTGTGTGGTGGGAACACTTTTCCTCATATTTTAAAAAATATCCTAGATAAATTTTTTTATCCTAAAAATATGTATTTTTTATATTTTTCTATTTTCAAGAATTAAATAGTATTGAATCAAATAATAAAACACCATGTTTTAAAAACACAATCTACAATTTTTTTAATAATATTTATTATAATAACATTTCTCCAATCATATATGAGAAACTAGACAATAATATACATATTTAATTCTGATCAAATAGATATTTTATGTAAACCACAATATCCACCACATTACTGTCAAATCCATTTCTATTTCACAAGAATATATACTTTAAACTCTAATTATTGATAGTTATTTATTTTTAAACTTCTATATATATTTATGACATTTATAATATTTAAAATTTATATCATATAAATATTTCAAAATAAAAGAATTAAATTCAATAATGTTAATACATAATGTGGAATCTTTCTGGTATTTCATGGAAGCATTCAGTTATTCTATTAAATTAATCCTCTCTTGGAGAGTCCAAATATAATTGATGAAACCCCCCACTTTTATGAATCCTACCATAGGATTCAATGACCATGTTTGAATATTTGACACTCCGATATTATTTTTATATATTTAACTATTACCCTTTATACTATCATACAAAACCAGATCTTAATCCCCATGTATTACATATATTTCCTCATTATATTGAGTATAGTGGGAAACATTTTTTTAAAAAAATTCATGTTATAGTTTATAATAAATTATCAAAAAAAATTTCATCAATAATTATAAAATGAATTCCATAGCATGATTATTCATTAAAAGACACCATATACCTTCCAAACTATTATCATACCAATATATGTTGAGTATATGATTTATAACTAAGATTTCATCAGTTATATTTTATTGACATATTTATTTTGAAACCAGATGCCTCTTATTCCTAGGCTATTTTTCAATATAACCATTTTAAGTATTCTATCAGTATAAAAACATTCATCTTTTATGTTTATTTTCTAAATAAGATATCATGAACATAAGTAAGAAACTTGAAACATATTAAAAATACTTTTAATTCATACCATAATATACTCAATCCATTTTGTTGAAAGATAATGCTAATCAGCTACATGGGAAGGTGTTTCCCAAACCCATAGAATTTTCCATAATTTCTAAGAACAACTCTTACGGTTATAAACTAGATTATGATGTTTATTCCATTCATCGCTCTATTTAAGTTATTAGTCCCAAATTCATATTTGATGAAGATTATTCCATTTTATCTACTACTGATGATTTTAGTATATGAGTATCACATTTTATAATTTTTTAATAAGTACTTTTGATAATTTTTCAACCACTAAAATTTTAACCCCTTTTATTTAAATCACATCCATTATTATTTAAATCTCTTTATTTCAACAATTACAAACTTAAATTTTTTATTCTTGTCATATATTATCAATTTTGGATTGTCATCATTCACACATCATATATGAATTTTAGTTAGTTGAGTAAAAAACCCTTTACACAATTTATTATTTGGATTATCCTAAATCTTGTACTCTAGCATCAAAATCCTACTATTATTATCCATAAGAAGTGTGGATTAAATATTAATAATGAGTTATTTACAAAAAAATTATCATTAATAACAGTTATTAAGACCTATATAATATAATTCAAGGGAACCAAGGTTTACCATTAAAATTTATGGTTGGATGATTAAGGTTTTGACATGTCTTTTCTATGGAAGGAAACAAATGAATGGTATTTTTATACATTTATTAATTGTCACCATATTATTTAATGTATTTCCTTTTAGTATGAATTCTAATAAATTTTTATTTCTATCATTTATTAACTTTTACCCAGTTAATATGAATAAAATATATTAATTTACAGCACCTTATACAACCCAAGAATTATTTTACTAACATAAAAATAAAATCTATTTATATTCTTACATAATTAAACAAATCACATGAATAAGGTATATGAAACCGTATTATGTATAAAATTAAAGTAACATGAAACCAAAATCTAAACAAGAGATATTATGATGTGATGGGTAAAAATCCCCCAAATTTCAAGATAGAGCCTACGACCACATGAAATTCAGTAGTTTAATCCAATATCCCATGATCCATGTATCAATACACATGATAATCCTCAATTAAAATAATGACTTGTCACTAAATATCAATAAGTTATAAAAAAATTCACATTAATATTCACAACCTATAAAAAAATAGTGTCATTATAGGATATATCTAAATATAATATGCTACATAGCACGTAAACACCATATATACACATTTTTAAATTTATAGTTAATAGGTTAACACTATAAACTATTTATTACATCAATTCAAAATATAAAATTTTGAGTCATTAATAGTAAATCCAAGAATAAAGTAAATAAATAAATAATTAAAATATTTATACCCGAGATAATATTATATAAATAAATCATAAATAATATATTTATAACCACTTTATAATATAATCATTATTTATATAGATTTTATAAATAAAATATTAAACATTAACAATATTCATATTCCTTTTTTACATTGTTTTTATGAAGAACACATTCATATTATTTAATTCTTGATATTCAAGAAAAAATTTCTAAGCATAAAAAAAATTTATACCTCATTTAAACTATTTACATAAAATAAATATCATATATTTCCTAATTAATACATTTTAATATATAAATTTTATATTATAATTGACGAACACATTATAAATTAGTGAAAACTATTCAATATTATCTGTTATTTTTTATATAATCATTAAACACAATATAAATCAATAAACTAGGTTAATATACTTTAAAACAAGATCCAATAAATTAGAACATTTTTAATTTGGACTAAATAACACTTATAGATTTGGTATAAAACATTTGAACACCTTTTTGTAATATTTTTTTTATAAATTTAATCAATATTAATAATTATTTAAACATTCAAAGCCAAAAAAATTTTGTCAAAAAATTACATACCCTCATAAAAGTCATAAAACCAGGCATTTTTCTTCTTAAATAAATATTGATTAATAAAAAGTAAATCACCGAGACTGTTTACCACAAAACACACCATTATACTAGAAAATAATATTTTCACAGTTTCTTCATCCAATAAAAAACCCAATCTGAATGACATAAAATAGGCTGTAATACCACTGAATTATTTTTTAAGAGTCAAAAATTTCCCCAACATAGTGTAAAATAATGAAAAATAAATAAATTATAGAGATCAATCTATTCATAATGGAAAAAATATAATAAATTCATATTATAAAAGTTTTAACAAATGAATTGGTATTCCAAGAAATTTTGTATGGTCTTGATAAATATAAACAAGTTGCGAACAAAAAAAAAATACTTCCTAATAGGGTATACATTGTTCTTGTGATCCTTCAAAATTTTAGGAAGGATCCTATATTCATCACGGTTTTCTGTTAACTCATTTGTAGGTAGTGACAGTTATTCTAACTATATGAGTTTTAAAATAATATTACACTATATTCAAATACTCACACATCACAAAACATGTTGATATTTATATATCCAACCAATAACCATCCTTGTAATAGACATTTTCTTCAAACATTAATGTATTAAATAGAATTTTTGAGAAATGTTTCATAAATTACAACTTATCGTAACCATTAAATTATTCATTTTTTACTTTGAATCATTTTTCTAAATTAAAAATTCATCAAACATTTATAAATAAAGGTCTAATTAAATATGATAACTTATGTTAGGATAATGAATTATCATTAAATAACATATTTATTAATGTGAAACAAAACATGACTCCGTTTTCCTCTGTACATCATGTTTTACACAATCATATACCATGATGTATTTTATTACACCACACTATGATTTATAAAGTCACACTACGGTTTTATATTTAGTTTATATTTCTAAAAATACCCTAATTATAGGGGAATAATAAAGCATCCATATTTATCTTGTTTCTAGAAAAACATTTTGGTAAAGATGAAATTAATCCTAATGGTCTTCAATTTTAGTTAATTTAATTGACTACCACATAAAAGGCAATGTCCACATCTGGGAAGTTTCCATAGTCAAATTGTGTGGAATGAATTATATTTTAAACATTCATTTAGATAAAAATATATTAATTTTGTATAAATCATAGTACCAAATTCCAATAAAACAATAAAATTTATAGAAATAAAATTCTTACTAAGATTCTTCCCACTTAGAAAATTTATGAAAATATATGTTTAAATTTTAAATTTAAATCAATTTTATTGGGAATAAATTTATAGATCCATGGAGAGACTTGAGTAATTGTTAAGAAATTAACCCCATTGTGGTATATAGATGTATATTTCAATTAAAATGTTTATGTGATTGTCTCAAATTAACATGTGGATCAAGGATACAACCAAAATAATATCATTTATAAAGAATATATCGAGAGGGAGTTATTATTTTTTGTATGATATATAATGAAATATATTTCAATGAATGAGTAAGAGGTGAAATAATATAATTTAGTTGACATTGTAATTTCAAATGGATTGGTGGATGAATAATTATAGGCTTTAACAAAAAAAAATAATGGTTTCAACAATCAAACCCCATTGAATATATACAAATGTTTTAAAATAATTTTTGTTTTAATTGATAAAATAAATTTAAGGGTTTGAGGCCATAACAAAATCATGGATTTCAACAAATAATAGGGGTAAAAAGGTTATATGAACAAAATTGACGAACACATCAAAATAAAATAATTATATTATTGAAAAAACAATTATGTTAATGAAAAATACCAATCTATATGTCATGGAGTCTGGATACAACACCATGAATCTTTTATATTCTCTCAAAAATCTAGTTTTTAATTTTTTAAAAATTTAAAAGCATGTTAATAAGTGACAAAGAGTTATTTTACAAGATTATTTAGATGTTTATCTACATTTATAGGTGAAATATATCACCTTAAAAGTATAAAAACCTCAGTGAAATGTTCTAAAACAAAGAGATAATAAAAATAAAATGAATAATAAATATGAAAGAAGAGTATAATAATAAGTATAAAGAAAAATTAGATAGTCATTAAGATAGTGAAAAATATCCACTGATAGAAATACCACCCCTATAATCCCTAAAAATGATGTAGTAATGAAAAGTAATGAAAAACATTGTTCCTAGAAATTTTTAATAAAAATTATATTAACATTCCTTTTATAGAATATTTTTTAGAACATTCCCAAATATATTATGTTCATGTAAGAGTTTGCTTCAAATAACTGAATGATTATTGAATTGGGTAAAATAACTATTACGGGATTGTGTCCAGCTAAAGTGTTAAAAATATTGTCATAGAAGAAACATATAATATATTGTTATGGAATTATTATTAATAAAAGATATTAACAAATTAGAAGATCTTAATTTAATCATGCTGATATTTTATATAAGGTAATAGGTGAAATTCAAAATATTTTTGCTAGATGATATTAATAACATTAAGGGTTTTTTAATGAAAATACTTAACAATATGATATCCATGAGGATTGATTGTAGTTATTTTCATTTATTGAGAACAATTTTAATTTAAAGTAAATATTCATATGGTTGAGATGGTTGAAGAGTAACAAAACCATATACATGGATAGTCATTTTTAATATATTATAGGCCTTGATTTATATTTAATGTAGGAATCTATCTTTTAGAGTTATTGGTGAGAAACTAAGTTCAAATATTTATCTATTGATGAAAATATTGATGAATAAGATGAGGTTTAGAATTAGGTCAGAATGAAATAATTTTATATCATTGTTAATGTCTATTTGGTGTGATTTGAAGCTACAATAAAAAACAAAAATAATAAAATAAATGAAGTGCAAAATTAAAATTTATATTTTAAAATATATTGATAATTTTATTATGAATGATGAAAAAATAGATGTCCAAAAAGTTTGGGAAGTCTTTCAGAAAAAATTTGGTATTGACTAAAGTAGTCAGGATTTGTACTGTGATATTGGAAATGATACAACATCAATAAATAAAAAAATTAATTTCAGGGAATGGAAGAGAAAAATATATTTGAAAGAATCTATAGATAGACCATATATAAATAGATACCATTTAAACTTTTTCAATTCATTTGTTACACAATATATCTATGTCATATCTAGATAACTGACATTAAACAAAGGGACTTTGTGAGAAAAAAATGAGTTCCATATTAGGAATTAATATTAAAGGATTCTTTTTATCATTTTTTTAATACCAATTTATGATGTATAAGTTCAATAACTATATTACTATTAATTTTTGGTGGAATAGACCTTGTAATTTTCAATGTTTATTTTTTCATTGATGCATAAAAATGATTAAGATAAAGAAGATTAAGAAAGTATTTCCTTAAATGGATATGGCAGTGTGATATTAAATTCATTATAAATTTACATTCCTAATATTATAATTATCCTTTAATCATCACTATTATTAGTTTAATGAAACATATAATTATTTAATATTTTTTACCTTCGATACAAATAATGTATTATAAATATCTCAATACCATGTTTTAGATGTTATTTTAATGGGATTGAATCAGTTATATAATATAAAAAATTGGTAGACATAATCATGAGAACATTTATTAGTTGAATCATGATTTGGTATTATTTTTTTATTTTGAATTAAAATATCTTAAATACATATACATGAAGTATATAAAATTTCTATTAAATGACTAATTATTATTATTACATTCACGAGTTATTGAAAAATGTTTTAAATTATATTTCGTAGTCGGTATTATAATCAAATTGTATATATATTTTCTAATACATTATTTATTGAGATAATATTGGGATTTCTAACCTACCAATTTTTTTACTTTTTTGACAACTGTTTTGTAGTCAAATCACATTATGATTATTATGGATATTTTAATTTTTTTCCATTAAAACATGAATACCAACATTACATTTAACCTTCCATTATACCTTTAAAACCATATATTTTATTAGGATATCTATATTACTCGCATGTTCTCCATTGTTACTACACTCTTGGGTTTTTCATGATTACATAGAATATAGGTGAGGGGGAAAATATTGTTTCATGATTTTGATGGGGGAGAAGTATATTTAAGAAAGGAGAAATGTCAATTCATAGAATTGGTTATTTGATAAGGGTTTATTAATATTTCTCATTAAACATACATTCCACCTACTAAAAAGAAAATGAAAAAATATTACCAAATAGATAGAAAATATTTACTTTCGTTCATTTTTATTTCCTAGGATCCTTTTGTAAAAACTGTGTTATTATAGGTGATATGATTTTAATATTATGTTTGTTTCATTAATATGGAACTATAAATAAATCATTTTAATTATAATGAAATTATTCAATTATAGATTATTAAATTTCTCTAACCCTCCCTTAGCATCCAAAAATTTGTATTGTAAGTCCACGTGATTGTTGTTGGTTATATATTTTATCATGGGGATTAAGGTGAATTTATGTCTATGGTTAGGATACATGTAATTGAGATGTACCACGTATATTTTTTTATGAATAATATTTTTTAAATAATATAAATTTTCTATAGATTGTGTTACATGAAATAATTAATATACCCTCTTTTCAGTGTAATGCCACAAAAGAAATAAAATCATAAATTATAGAAATAAAAATGAAAAAAATAAGTGGATAACATGAAAAAAATCACCTAAAAAATGATGTCCTGATATAAAAATGATATATACAATTTAAATTCAATGAAGTCATAAAAATGTAATTTATAAACCAAAACTACCAAAAGTCTTTAAAAAAGAATCTGAGTCCAAAACCATTCATGATCTCCCAAGATCCAAGAAATCACCCCTGCACAACCAACCACTAGGACCCTTTCCTAATATTATGTCAGAAAACAAAGAGCATGTGCTTAAGTACCATAGATCCATGGCAGTCATAGCTTGGTGTGAGTATAACTCCATAGGTCAGCACCAACAAGGTCTAAATAAATATCCAATCTGTACAGTACTATATGAATGATATAAAAATGTAATACATAAACATAAATACTAGGCAATATGTTTTACATTTAATGATCATTTTTAAAAATAATTTTATTCTATATGTTCTATAACATCATAAAATCAACAAATAGTAACTACAATCATAAGAGGGCTATATGACATAGCCTAAAGGGTCCATATAACATTTAATCGTAGTGAAATTCAAAAATCAAATATATCAACATATCCTGAAGCGAAATTCTAGTAATCAATCCACATCCATGTTTTTGGGAAGCATATATCATCAGTCCAACATCCCAAACCACACTGTGTCCATAAGTTGGGAAGCACAAAACATCGATATGATATCCCAACCATAAATCACATAACACAAACCATGGAGACTCAGTATAATTAGTATCATTTAACTGGTCATGGTCCTAAAATGCATTTTAAAATAAAACATTTAATAATAAATAATTCAAAATATTCATTTTAAATCTTCTTGAAGCAACCCTATTGAAAAAGGGCCATCCTCTTTGAGAAATTAAAACATACTCCAAGGTAATCATTTTCATTCCCAACCATTCCAACAACCATTTCTAATTTTCAATGAAATGGACCACACCAAAATTTCTAAACATCATTTGAAATTAAATATTAAGAATACCTTTTTGAAATCATTTTAGGTCAATAGAACATTCCAAATCATCTCCAAATTAAAAAAATAAATTCCTTCAATGAAAACCATTGTTGGGTGAAAAAAAATTTCATTTAAACCATTTCCAAATACCTCCCTTTTAGTTAAAAAACGTACATATAATCTTCTCAGTTATCCTATTTACCAAAACCTTAAACCTAAATAAAATTCACAACACTTAAATTTCCATATTAACTTAAATAAATGATTATCAACTCATTTCACCCTTTCCATTTGATTGGAATACTTTAAGTGTAGCACTATGTTTAGTATCACATCATCAATAGACCCAGTAGGGTCTGTGAAGGGTCATCCACCTCAATTTAAGGACCAAACAACATTCCATAGTAAAATATAATAAAACTCAGCATGTAATTACAATGTACCAACCGTATACACACAAATAAAAATTAGACTATGAGAAACTATCAATAAGACCACCTACCATGTGTCTGTTAAGGAACTATTGCTTAACC
Source organism: Viscum album (assembly GCA_963277665.1). NCBI lineage: Eukaryota > Viridiplantae > Streptophyta > Magnoliopsida > Santalales > Viscaceae > Viscum > Viscum album. The sequence continues at coordinate 1,623,389,289 of OY728146.1, read as the reverse complement.
TCCTCAGTTTATTCAAAATCAAACACCCATTAAATTCCCAACATATAATATTCTAGAAAATGAAGTTTTTTTACGGTTTTGGAAGATATAGAATGATTCTTTAAGCCGTAATCAAAAGAAAGAAATGAAGAGGAGTGTTAGACTCACTGTAGTCATCGATTCACACCCAAATTCTCTCTAAATGGCTAGTAATTGAAGGAGAATCATCCCTTGGTAGCCTTGAAGGGTTAGGTTGGTCACCCAAACGACTATATGAGTAATATAGAATATATTCAGGTCAGAAACCTTAAATTACAAGAGAGAAAATTTGGAATTTATTATTCATTAAGGGTCACAAGGTTTGGTCCCATAGTTAGCCAAACGGTGCGCAAACTATGTGGATCTATCTTATTAAGAGTTTACACGATACATGGTTTCCTAAAAATCCATGTAGTTTGGAAAACCATGCATTGAACATGAACTATAATCTATTTTAGTGGAATTTTGGCCACATGGTTTTCTCTTCTAGGCACACAGTTTTTACTATCCACATGCCAACCATGTGCTGCGCACTGTTTGAACTCTTTTATCCTCCTCTTGTGTCCCACACCCATGAAATATACCCCAACATTCCCATACACTCAAGAACAGCTTAATTATCCATAAAAAAAATAACCAAAATTTAAATAGGGACGTACTTCTATTCAAGGTCAGGATCTTAAAATTTCTCCAGTAAATAATGGCTCATCCCAGAGCCGCACTTATGAAGAATTAATAAGCATTAAAGTATAATTGTTCTTCCACAAGCTCTCCAATCATTTTCTATCTCCCGTGATTCTCCCAAAACATGGTCTTGTTATAAAAGCACTTGGACTAATGAAATTTTACTATGTGAGAAATATTTCCCCTTTCATGATCCATAATCACAACTTGGTGCTCTTCGACAACAAATTCACCTCAACTCATCATTATTAACATTAAACATGAGATAAAGGTACATGTAATGTGACTGAAGCACCACAAAAGACGATACTGGAAAAGAAATACACTACCTTAGTAAGATCAAATCAGAACACCTTAGGATCAATCATTTCCAAAGCTCATGGACCAAATTTCATGGTGCCAACTCACCAAGTTTTCCAAATTTTAATGTTGACTCATGATCAGTTTCAAAGAAGAATCATGTGGATTTGAACAACATTTCATAACCTACATCATTCTGCAACTCATGTCCCAATGGATTCACTCCATTTTCAAACATCTAAAGAACAACCAAATCATGTCATTCATCTCAAGGTGCTCAACTGGTCAAAAACTATTCCAAATCCCATCACCAATACTTCTACACCATGATAGATCCTACCGGAGTCCATCAAACTCAAAACAACAGTCACATAAATAACTATCAAAATTCTTACTATCGTACTCCCCACCATATAACATAGATCATCAAAACAATTTATTTGAATTTAGAACTTTTGTCATCGAAAAATAGACCCACATAACCTCAACTCAACCTTTACAACTTAACTGATGTGTTTTCTAACTCACAGTACCCAAAAATCCATGAAAACTCAACCCAACTAAAGAATTTAGAGTTACCTCTGAAACTATCAGGATTTTCACACTTTCACCATCTAAATATCACTATGGACTACTTAATTCTTCATAAAATCCCATTCCCATATTTCATAGGCACTTATCATTTTAAAATTAACCAGAAGTGGCACACATCCCACCACATATGATCTAATTCTACCCTACTGAGTCGGACCATTCCTGCTAAATCACACCATTGGCATCCAAATTCCACTATTGCCATGTCACCCCTCTACCTGGACATGAATAATCTCCCTTAAGGAATTAACCTATCATCTATACACAACTAACAGAGTATATTTATGAACTTTTTTGAATCATCATCACCCTAGCATCTAATGTTCCTCAAACTGTTTCTAGCTCCACCACACTAACAAACACTTATCTAATGCAATCACCCTAATTACCTCTAAAACCATCTGGACCCTGAAGCCCTTTTTTGGTTCTATCTACCAAAAAATCAATGAAATTCACAACATTCCTTATGGGAACAAAACATTTAACAAAAAATATTTTCATTGGAATCTTAATTCTTCAACATCCCCTCCATAGTCATCCCCTTACATCTGTGACTGACATACCACTCCCAACCATAGAATTATGGTCATAAATATTTATCATAAGAATTTTCGACAACTAAATCTCACACTTAGATCAAAAACTAAACCTCAAATCATGGATGTGGCTTTCCAACTTCTACTTAAAAAACAAAACAAACATCACTCAATACATGTTCTCAGTTTCTGAGTATGAAATTTTGGGCATTCATAGTTACCTTGCCCATTATGAGGACCTCTCTCATTAATGGTTAGTGGTGTACAACCCACAATATGAATCCAAAAATTCCACACCCTTAATATACCCTCCAAGAGACTCTAAATATAACCAAAACACTTTTAGGTATCTAGGAATTAATCCAGATCTATCTCAGGGTACCTAATATGATGTCAATAGATTTAGCATGATTGTCAGTAGCTAGAAGTATGCTAAAATTTCTTCTGAGAACACCACAAAAAACTATCCATCACTAAAGTAATATACCTGTATGGGGAACATTTATCTATTTAAATTCATGGTCAAAAAATCCTGCCAACATCTCATTAACAGCAAACCCTGACAACTCAATATATATTGCCAACTGAACTCACCATCAATTCATGACTCTCTACCAAGGGGCCATGAAACAATGTTTCATTTTTCACTTCAACTTCCATGCCACATTAGTTCATCCAACACTACCTCATTGGTTAAAATTATAAACATATTGATTTACTACACTTAACGAAACTAATGGTTTATCACCCAACCATTCTTCCCACTTTGTTTTCACAAGAAACAACATGAACTTATTTTGAACCACATGTTCAACAATCCCAAATGGCGTCATATTTCCTAGAACATGCCCATATATTAACCAAATTAGAGCCATTATGGTATCCCACATTTTTATAACCACACACTGAACCCGACTACAGATCATAGAAGTCATAAATCATCAATCTAGGCACAACACCTATTTACACTACCTACCATACATCATGATCCATCATCATTATTAGACTCGATGCATTCTCAAAATTATAGTCCATAAAACCAACCATTGGTGAAAGAAAAACAAAACACCTGGCCAACACCACCCTGGGTGTCACATCCACATAAAAATCATCTAACCAAGCCATGTCCACCCTTTTCTTATTTTCAAAAGATTCACATTTGTTCTGGTATCCACACCTTCAAAACTACAAGTTTTACTCTTCAAATAATACTTCCCTTCAAAACCAACTCTACACCTAAATGTAAAAACTCAGGTGATTCCCTGAAGTTATAAAAAGTCATATCTATAAAATTTTACCAATGTTTTTATGGATCCCACCATGCATCGATTCCACGTATTTAGCAACCATTTTTTCTTCATATTTTATGGAACCCACTATATTGCGAATTACTCTGTCCACATTACCCTAAATTTTCCTTATTTTTAGACGAATATCCACTACATTATTCACATATTCAAAACCATGGTCTATTAATCTAATCCCTCTAATCTCAAACCACACTATAAATCACTCTGTTTAAACCTTTTTCAAAGAATAAAAAATCCACTGGTGCCTCACGCACCTAAATTCCCTCAAAACAGGACCAACCCCTATAGTAGGCCAAATCAAAGGTCAAACAATATCAACGCCCTAAAATGTTATAACATCTAAAAAAGACCACTGGATCTTTCCATAAACCATGAATATAGAACCTTAAATAACACACTACTAAAGGGTGGAAATTATACCCCAATTATATACACAATTCACTTAACTCACAACGAAACCATTTTCTATATGTTTCACACTAGAGAAACCCACACACATACCTCAATACCCTAAGCCGAACTCCCTTTATAGGTTCCAAAACACAACTCACAAGGTCTCAAAACACAAGAGTCACCAGATAGAAATTAATATATGTCATTTCAAAACATCTAGGACAAAACCTATCCAAAGACACAAAAAATCCCATTAATCGGCACATAAACAACCGAGGGTCTCACATCTCTTAACCCAAGGTCTCAAAACTAAGGCTCACTAACTACACAAATCACCCATACACAGGGTCAAAAATCAATACAAGGGATACCTACCATTGGTGTCCCTAAATTCCCATCATTTTTCATTTTTTATTCTTAATTAATCTTTTTTTAAAACTCAGGGTTTAAAAATTCAAAACCATTCAAACATTCCACTTCAAAACCCAAGAATTAACACTTTCAAGAACCATTTTATTTACCGAAAATTACCCAAAAAACATTCTTTGTTAAAATTCATATTTCAAAACATGGTCATTAAAAACCCTTTTTTTGTTGAGACCAATAATCATAAACCACATATAGAAAGTACACTAAAAACACACAATTATCAAATAACAATCATTCACTCGAACACATATAGACAACGCATCACTCTTATGTGCATGTAATAATGCATGAAATCACACAACATATCTTTCAATATTATTTTAATAGATACAACCTCATAAATAAATAATTTCACATCCATCTGAACCACTCATTGTGGATGTATCAAAAATCCATAGAAGCTCGAAAAAACAATAATTCCTACCCCTAGAAACATGGGTTATCCATTATACGTGGAGATATAGGCACCTAGGAACGATCACATTAACCTGTACTGACTAGATCCTAGTCAAAATTATAATTTACCACATATTTTAAGACACAACACTTACTTTGACACAACTTTGTATCATCCCAACCAGGTGGCCACTAAATTTGGTGCGATAATTTGGGTTGTCACCTAAACTCAGGAATGCCTCCCCATCATCCATAATGTACAAACTAGAATCATAGGTATCTCTAGAAACATTGTGTAGACTATACCCACTAATTAGAGTAATAACACAACATATCAAAAAATAAAAAAAAACAGAACTAGAAAATAGTCATCACACAAAAAAATTCAACTAATTAAAGTAAATCCTTATAAAATAATGATATGTATACTCTACATGTCCGATAGTCATAAAAAATAATTAAAAAACAAAAACTACCAAAAGAACCCAAACATGGATGTGATTCCCATCCCAGTATGACCCTCCCAATATCCAACCCATCTTCCCATGCAAAACAAACCACAAGCTCCCTATCCCAAGACTAAATTAGAAAACAAGTAGCATCTACCTTGGTACAAAAGTGCCATGGTATCCTGAGAAAAGTTTGAGTTAAAATTAGTTGGACACCACCAACGGTGTCTAAACTAAGAACCGGTTTATACAATAATTTATGTAATATCTGAAAATTCAATAAATAAATGAGACGATAATGGAATATGTTTCACATTGATCTATCATTAAAAAAACTATTTTATTCTCTATGTTCCAAAACTTCAGTTTATCAAAAAAATAACTCTAGTCATATGGGGGAATATTCCATATCCTAAAGGGAAAACATATCTTTAATCAAAATGGAATTCACAAATCACAATTTATCAACAAACCCTATAGGCACATTCCGGTTATGAACCCATGTCAATTTATTTTGGGAAGTATAGATCCTTAATCTGACATCCCATGAAATACCATACCCACATGTTTGGAAGTGTATAGTATCATTATAACATCACATCCATAAATAATATAACACGTTCCATGGATCCTTAATCTAGGTAGTCTCATACAATGAAACTATTGGGGGAATAGAGCGTCAGCCTGACTTCCTAACGTATGAATTATATGGGTGGTTGTAGATCCCCAATTAAAACTGATCCATGTGATTAGAACCTCATGTCAATACCCTACATACCAACATAAAATGTGAACTTTCATCTTTAACCGTATCTTATTTTCCAATCACAAACCATAAGCACTAAAAAAATTTCATTTTGAATATTAACTCATTTTAAATATCTAACATACAAGGTATAACTCATTAAAACATATACCATTATGTCAAAAACAACCTTGCAGTATTGAATCAACTAAGAACATTAATCATTTGGTTTATTGCATTTCCATGTTTACATGCCGAAATAACTGTCTCTGGTACTATCCTAATAACAAGCATATCATTTCACTTACTATAGTACCAATTGAACTATAAAATTAAAACATAGAATACAACAACATTAATAATATTCATTTGAAATCATCATGAAGACTCCTCATTAAAAATGGGTCTTTTAATTTGAAAAAAGTAAACATGACCCAAGGATTTCATTTCCATTCCCATCCATTCAAACAATCATTAATCATTTTCATAAAAAAGGGACCACACCCCCATTTCAAAACCTAATTTGAAATCCATTAATAAGAATAACTTTTTTAATCATTTTCCCTCAGCACCTCCATTCAAAACATAACTCACATTAAAACATCAATTTATTCATTGAAAATCATGTTGAGGTTAAAACCCCAAACACACCATTTAGACCATTTACAAAAAACCCCTTGGAACATACAAAAGTAGAATTTAAATATCTGGGATATTCTATTAACCATGCCATCATACTAAAATAGACTTCTCAACCTATTTATTTTCATATATAATTTATCTAAACATTTGCAAACTCATTCCACCCTTTCTATGGGTTTAGCATACCCCAAGGGTAGCACTATGTTCTGTCTCACATCATCAACAGAACCAACATGGTCTATGAAAGCTCCCACACAACAATATAATGATAAAATCACGTTCCAAAGTCAATGACATTAAAACTCAATAAGGCATTACATTGGAATATCCACATTCTCATATATAATAATGTGACTGTGGGAAAAAATATTTAATACCACCTACCTCATTTATGTTGATGAACACTTTGTTAACCTCAACCTTTGATCCAAACATAAACACCCAATAAATCCCCCAAAAATTTACTATAAATTTGTTTTTTAGTTGTTTCAAATAAATTAGAACAATTATAGAATCCATAATCTAGAAAAAAGAAGGGAGATGAGGGTTAGACTCACCCATATATTTTATTTTTATCCAAATGTTATCCAAATTTACATGAAATTAAGTAGAATAATACCAAGGAAGTATATAAGTTTTTGGTTAACCACCCAAGCTTATAGAGGGAGAAAATGATAGAAATTTAGCTTATAACCTTGAAATCGTAAAAAAAACTAGAATTTTCTACCTTTTTACAGGTCGCACGATTTGGATAAGTTGTTTTCCAAACCATTTTCCATCCATACAGCTCCCTCTTTCTGATAGGGATCAATAAAACAGCTATAGGGAATCACCCACATATTTTAGTAAACTATGTGGTGATAGAGCACCAGCCTCTGTCTGAAAAGATTTTCAGCTGCACAGTTTCCCTGACCAGGTGCACAGTTTGTACGAACTGTGCATCCAATATGAATTTCACACTATTTGCGTTCTTTTATCCTCCTCTTATGTATCACACCCATAAAACACCCCCAAAAATTCCCATACCCTCATGAACCTCTTCATTATCATAACAAAAGAAAATTTAACCAAAATTTAAAAAGGGATATACCTCCACTCAAGGTCAGGATCCCACATATAACCTAGGTATAAAACATAGAGAAATAAGTAGTAAAAAATTATTTTTAAATATTAACAATTATGGTTTTATATTTATAAATCATATAGATAAAAAAGGGCATAATTTTTATAGATGATTTTATTTTCATTGAAAATACTATATTCTCAAATAATTGTTTTTTAATTAGCTTTTTGGAAAGTAAAAAAAAAATATTTTTCAAACTCTTAGAAAATTAATTTGATAAAATAAAATTTATTCATGAAATAAAAAATAAAAAATTAGCTTAGTGTGTTAATTTTATTTTTATGAAAAGTTTTATTAATCACTGAATTATGAAAAATAGTAGTTTTATTAGAAAGTACCTTGTTGTTTATATAATATATAATGTACTTTTTTGTTTAAATTGTTTTTAAGCAAAATTATAGAAATTATATGTCAATTAATGCAATTTTGTTAATTTAAATCATTTTCCTATGTTATTTTAATATAAAAACGTTTTAAACCTTTGAACATTTTCTCTTTGGAAAATTGCTTTCTCGTCGCATTAGCATGTTTAATTTAAAATTAAATTTACCTTATCAATGAAATGAATATGAAAAAATGGGATAAATATATTTAATAATAATTATTATCATATATAATAATTATAAATTAATTTTTTATCATAATGAATATTAAAAATTGAAAAAACTATTTCCCACAGTTATGGTAAATATAGGTTTAATGGGCGGTTAAACTAAGGATATAAGGTTCATAAATGTCCCCAAAAAAGTCCAACGTAAATTTTCTGGAAATCCTTTTAGAGCTATGTGGAATTTTAAAATTGTTAGAACACATTTTTATTTTCAATAATTACAATTATGCCACTCACTTCCACCCACTCTCCACTGCTATTCCAATATAAAAACTCCATTGGTTTGACAAAAAACTAACTAAAAAACTCCAAAAACTACATAATATCATGACAGAAGATTTATTTTCATGGTAAAACCAACCTATAAATCCTTTTGGTTAAAATCAATAGATGTTTTTAGTAGAAGAGGTAACGTCCCTACCCAATAAGTTATTTTATTTATCCCATGAAATCCTTAAATTATTATTATAACATGATTATATAATAATTTTTTTATATTTAATATAATTATAATATTCTATGTTATAATAATTTCCAATAGCCTTATCTTATTCTGTTAAATGGGATACATAATAATCATTAGTTCGTAAGGTATACTACTTCCTCATGAACCGATGTAATCTATTTTCTATCACCCCCTCAACTAGATTGATATAATAATGGATTGAAGAGTTCTATATAACATGTGTTATATTATAATAAATATATAGTTATAATAAAATATATAAATTCTTACCTAATAACCCATATTAAGAAAATAACAATACCAGTGCCTTTGCCATACTACCACATCACGAACCGAGGTGACATGTTTTTCAATTTTCTTTTACATAGATGGAAATAATGAAATAATAAATAAATAAATATAGTATTTTTAATAAAATAATAGTTAGGAATTATCATTTCACATATAAATTCTTAATTATAATTTTTTGGGGGATAATATAAATTCTTTCATAACATATGTGATTCTTTTTTCACATACACATTATATTAAATGTAATAAGGATAGTTCTTAATAAAAATATGTGATAAATGAGAAATAAAAATTATTATATAATGTTAATATAACATTTAACATTTTTGATTTAATTCTATCTATAAAATGGACATATCTTCCAATTAGGCGTATAAATTACCATCTCCATGAATAGGGTATTAGATTTTATATCTTTAACATTTAATTGATTATGATAAATTCTTAGAAATTTTATAAATATGATACTTAAATAATTTTTAATATTTTATGAAATTTGTAACTATGATCAATGTAATATGAATAAAAAAATAAATCAAATCATTCATGAAAAATAAAGCATTTATTACCCAAAACTTGATTTTAATAAGGAGTTTTTGATAAACAAGTAATTAATTGTCATAAGTAAATATTATATGGTTTTATAAATTTGAATTTATTTCATTATTAAATTTAAAATTCACTTATATTTATTATATAATAGTAATTTATGTTTATAATGAAATTCTATACTTATGGTAAAGGAGGTCTAATCTCTCTTTTTTGTCTAGGATACATATGTAAATTCACAACATGTTTGTTTTTTGTGGTGTATATACTCAATAATTGACATTATATATAATTAATATCATTTATATAAGGATATTTTACATTTAATTTTATGTTATTATTTATTTTGGATCACTATTGAAAATATTACTAATATTCTAAGGGATTTTTCATCTCACATTTATATCCATTAGATAAATTCCATGTTCACCACTTGTTACAAATATATGGTTTAAATATTATTCATAAATGTATTTTATCTTTTGTTTCATTTTAATTATGAGTATTTTCATATGTATTTTAAGATAACCTTTACACTGGTTTATTATTCAAAATGTACCAAATTAGTAAGTTATTTTAGCATCATTTTTCCTTTTTTCAGACATATGCCATGTTATGCACCTATCATATTTTATAAGATTTATATATATCTCCTTTGACATATAAAATATTAATTTATTATTATCATCAAATTTTATGTATAATATAATTTTATTTTCCCAAGGGTATTATGATTCAATTTTATAAACGTTTTAAGTGTTTTTTGATACAATCTCATCATTTATTGATATTTTTTGTAATTTTGTTTCTGAGGATAAATATTATGATCCATTTCTAAATAAAATCATGTATTTTATTATACTTGGGTTATTACATAAATATTAATATTTTACCATAATTTTTATCTTCTTATTTACATAAGATACAAAATATTTTTTTTTTAAAAAAACTAATCGATATTTTCTTCTTCTGTTGAAACCCTATTTTCTTCCAAAACTATTTTATCTAAAAAAATTAAAAAAAAATTATTAACATTATTAAAAATGATTTATTAAGGAAATTTTTTACCCATGATTTTTTACCATGTTTTTTAATGTAATATATATTTTATTTTCCTAAAAATATATATATTTTCTATTACCAAAAAAGTAAAAGAGATCTTTAATTTATGTGTATAAAATAAACTGAATTTTATTCCCTTGTTACCATTATTTCCATTAATGATTACATTATATGTTTTCAAGTTTATTTTCAAATAAAATTATTTTCAAAATGATTTATTTCATAAAAAGTATATTCCAAAGAGAAATTACATTTTCCTCCAGAAAATTTTTCAATGATTTTTAAATATTTATTTTTTCATTATCAATGTTTATTTAAAAAATAGACTAGAAACATGTTAAATGATTTTTTTGAAAATGTAATTTTAAATGAAATTTTATTTTTATTAAGAAATGTTTTGAGAATATTTCATAATAATTTCCAATCTAATATAAATTTTTTTGATATTTTTTATGGCTTGTTGTTGATATGATCTGAGTATACCATTTTTATTCATTCACTGAATGATTTTTTATAATGACATTATGTGTTTGACACCTATTTATCTTACATTGGTAACAAAATTAGTAAATTATTATGAAACCCAATATTTTTCAGGGGTTATCCAAATAAGAAATGATGAAATGATTATGAAACATCTATTTTTTATAGGTTATGATACAATGAAATATTTACAATACATATTTTATTTAATTGGTTATGATATTATGAATGCTTAACGATAATTTGGAACACATACATATGATTTTAATTATGTGATGGGTGGGAACTATATCACCCACTAATGCATTGGTTAAATATTTATATCTCAGTGGTTAAATAGGACAAGAATGTGGAGTGAACCTCATTCAGTTCAAATAATTTTTTATATGATGGTATTAGGTTGAACCTTGAATACAATGATTGATTGGGTAGCGAATCCATTCTATTTTTATATACATGGATGTAGTGATTGACTATGAAGGAAATAATTTTACATCCTTATTTGTATGCCATAATTTGATGTATTATGTACCTGTTTTTCTCTCAGGGTTCAAGACCTGGGGAAAATCATCCATAGAAATGGTTATATCAGATGATTGTTATGGCTAAAAAATAAAAATAAAAAAATAAGTGGGAATAATAGTTAGAAGTTTTGATCATAACATATGAAAACTATACCATATATTCTAATATAAAAATATTGACTCATGGAATAATGATTAACAGTTCATAAAATATTTTTCATAAATAAATCAAAGAACATAAACTATGAGATGATTAAATTTATATATTACTTATATTTTTGGAATATAATTAATAATTGAAAATAATTTCCATATTAGTCAAGGATCACTAACATGGACATCACAGTAGAATGGGTTCACTCCACAACCCATTATAGAATTTATGGTTCACTCCCATGAACATCATAAATGAAAATGTACAATATTGAATTGGTATTACATCCTATTTCTTTCCAATCTATATCATCTGATATAAATCCTTAACAATTCCGTTGGATGGGTTTATAGGTCCCATATGTCACATAATGAAAAGAAAATTCATTTTTTCAATATTATTAAAAAACATTGGTTATATCATAACCCATGAAATGAAATGGGTTTCATTAACATTTAATAACAACATAACATATGTAAAATATACATTTTTATAATAATTTAATTATTTAATGATTTCATAACCATGGTAATGAATTAGGTTTCATAATAATTTCCTTATGGAATAACAAATTTAAGATAAATAGGTTTCAAAAAAATATATCATTCAGAATAAAAAACCATATAGAGAAAGAATTATAATTGTGTTCTTATATCATATCCCTTTTATTAAAAAGGTTACATCAATACATGTCTTCTTAGATGGAAATTAATTTTCAAAGATAATAAAAAACATTTCTTGATGAAAATAACATTTCTTTGAAAATCACTTTTTAAAACTGAAAATTAAAAAAACAAATTGTAAATCCTTTTATTTGAAAATTAGATTTTAAAATTTTAAAGGAATCTTTAAAATTAATTTAAAATATTTATAAATGAAAAAATGTTTACCAATATTTGAAACAATTAATACATAAATAATTTGGAAAATATATTTCTTTGAAATTTATATTTAAATAATAAAAAAATATATTAAATTAATACAATGTTCTATATGGTAGTAAAATTCCTTCATTCCATACACATTTTAAAAATATTATATTCAAATTTTTTAGTAAAATACAATCATGAATTATTTGGAAAATGAAATGAAGATTAATATATATTTTTTTAATGTAAACATGGGTAAACAATCCTTTTATGAATCTTTTTTAAAATGCTGAAAAAATAATTTTTTTTGAAAACATAGTTTTAAAAGAAATTGGGTTTTCGACCAATGAGATAATTAATTATATTTTTTTCATAAAAACAACAATTTGGTATAATTAGAACATGAATAGTATAAAATGAAAGGAAAAAATTCATTATCATGAATTTATCATAGGTTAAGAAATTTAATGTGATTATTTAGTGTTTTATCAAAATATTTCATTATTATAAACATAATCATAAACCATCCTAATAAACAATGATATTGTATAATAAAAAAATTACTACTTTGGTAACACTGAGTTATTATCAAAATTAAAGAATAAAATAAAATAAATAGTAAAATATCTTGAAAATAAATAAATTCATGATATTAAATGTCAAAAGTGATGTATATAATGTTCATAAAATGAGGTATGAGAATAACATGATAGTTCCTCAAAAAATAAAAAATTTAGTAAAAAATCACATACCAATTGTGTATATTTTAATCCGTAATCCCCATGACAGAGAGTTCTTAAAATGGATTTTCAAATCAAAATACATTTCACAAGAATAAAAATAAATTATATTAATCAATTATAAATTCTAAAATTATACTAAATAATTGGTGGATATGGAATGTATCTTAAAAATATGAAAGTGAGATAAAAATCTCTTAGTTTAGTAATATTTTTAATCGAAATACCAAACAAAGAATAGAATAAAAAAAACATTAAATATAATTAAAATAATTATATTAATGGTATAAAATGTCATCGTATAATTATAAACACCATAAAATATAAATGTGTGGTGAATTTTCATATGGCACCCATAAAAAAAGATGGCATAGAAATCACTTACCGTAAGTCGTAATATCCTTAGTAAACATTCAAAAATCCTATATAATAAATGTATGTCTAATATTAATCTATTAAAGAACTACACTAAAATGTATCATATCATATATAATCTAATTATTAACTTTTACTACCCATTTATCAACAATTAACTATTAAAATCACATTTTAGGTAATAACTACTTTGTTTTTAATGTATATAATTTTTTATAATTTTTTCCATGTACATGGATCATGGTAACATTATATCAATAATATTAATGATGATATAAATACAATATATTTTTATTTATTATAATACATAATTGTTAGAGATTGAATATGAAATACTTTATTCATAGATATAGTATGTTTTATGAACGCATGAACACTCCTTCCATTTTTGCAAATGGAATGAATAAATAAGGGAAAATTATATATTTAAATTATAGAACACATTTAGGTCATATATATCAAATATTTTTAATTAAACCAATCCTTATTTCCTTCCATGTAAATAAAACATAAAGAATAAATCACATCGCTTCACAATGTAGTAGTCCACCGTACACATGAATGGCCTTATCATATACAACACATAATAGAATTTAAGGTGGTGTATATGATTTTATAATTATATAATTATATTTATTTTAAAATATTATATTTATTTTTTTAACATATTCTTATAACCATTCATTGAAAATAGAAATTAAAAATTTCTCACTTCAGTTCGGTAAGTGGTAGTCTGCCACACACACGAGCGACGTTAGTATTTGTTCAGTGGGTTATGAGGTAAGAAGAAAGATTTGTTATTATACTTATGTAGGTATAATAATTTGATAAATATCATATATAACCATTAAATCCATCATTATATCCATGGATCAGAGGTGGTAACATGAATCAAAAACATCGGTCTGTGTGGTGATTGTCTACCTTACACAAGATATATGATTTCGTATCGTATTTTATGGAATATGAGATGGATATATATCATTAAATTAACATTAAAAATATTAGTATATGTTATATATTGAGATTATTATTTCATAATTTTTTCATAATAATTTGAATAATTGGATTAAGAAATAAAATAAAATGGTCAGTTATTGATGTTACCTCTTCTATTGATAACTTCTATTGGTTTCAGAAAAGTGCCTCATATTCTTCTTTCTAACCAATCTAAATATTTTTGGACGATAGGATAGAATTAATGACGTGATTAAAGTTGGTAATTTATATTTTCTTAAGTGTGAAGAGGATATGATAGGGGGTCCTTTTATATGTGGGGGGAGTGGAACACTTGTACTTTTTGAAAATAAAAATGTGTGACAATGCTTTTCTTATGCCAAAAAAATTAAAAATTTGATATCCCATATTCTAAAATATAAATGTTCTATATATGGAAATAAAATGGGGTTTTTACATGTTTGGAATCATTTTAAACTTTATATTTATAGTTTAACCCCCAGTAAACCCATTTTTACGTTAACTATAATAAATAACATATACTCATTTAAATATTCACTATGTCCAAAAATTAATATTATCTTATTAGATAATATCAAATTTTCCAAATCCATATATGGAATATATTTTAAAATATTTCTTTCACCAAATTGAAAAAATGTAATTTAAATTGATTGAATAGTAGTGAAGAGGAAGGTGCTTTCCAAAGAGAAAATTATCAAAAGATTTTAAAATATATCATAAATCAATATAAAATTGATTTTAATGAAATAAATTTTTTCAATTTAAATATAATTTTACTAATGTTTCATTAAAATTATTTTTTATTTTTTTTATGTTTTCAAATGCTTTAAAAGAAATTAAATTTTTAATAAAAACAACCATTTTAACTATTCATCAAAAAAATTATTCTTTTCAAGAAAATCCCAAAAAATCACAATTAGATAATTTATAAATATTGATTTAAAAAATCAGTTTTTAATATTTAAAAATTTATAAAAGTTTAAATAGTTAATTTTAAAATAAATTCGCTAAAGGTGAAACCTCTATTTTTAGAGTAATATTGTTATATTTTGGAAATTTAATTTCTTCTTATCATTTTTGTGGATAACATAGAAGATATTTATAAAAAAATTTATTGAATATATAACATATAAATTTCATTAAAATAAAATATCAAAAGTAATTTGAATAATTTATTTAGGTGAAACACATTTGGGTGCATAAAAATTATTTTTTCAGGAAAAATATTCCCTTTATTTTCACAGAGTTATTTTTTTCATTTCTAATTAATTAAACACACACAAAATTTCATTTAATTAAAAAAAGTATTTTAATTTTTTTAATAATATCCATATCCTCCTTTAAAAGGTATATGTAGTAACTATCACATTAAAAAATATATTTTAATAGTATGATATGTTTCATTTTTACTCGGTGCTACATGTAACAAAAGATGCAATCAATGTTGCATGTAACACAATATAAACACAGTGATTCATGTAACACATGATAAAATTGGATTTTTATGTAATTAAAAATATACAATTATTAAAATAATTTAAAATAATATTTCTACAATTATTTGGGTGTTACATCCTACCACCATAAATAAATTTTATCCTTATAATTTGAACTTGGACTTAGTAAAAAATAGTTGATCATTTAAAAAACCCTTTATGGGAATCCTACATCATTAAAAGGGTTGATAAAACATAATTTTTAAAATATATAAATGGATGTAAAATTTCATCTCAAAAATAATATTCTAGGATTCCAAATATTAGAACATAAGAGGTAAGTGTAAAAATGGACATTGAAGTGAAAACTAAGACCAAATATTGATTGAGAGTAATGAGGGACATGGTCAGTTAAAAATAAAGAAAAAAAATCCATTAACCTAAGAGGGGTAAAGAATGTCATTGATATCATAAACAATTATGACAATGAGATAACATTTTAATTCAAGATCCAATTCCAAATTTTTTGTAATTTTATTGTGAAGATATGATAACTTGATTTTATTCCATTTTATAAGTAAAACCTGAACCTGGGGTTGCTACTTAATTAATTACCACTTCATCTTTTATTCAATGAGAAAAAGTTTTATTATCTGAAGCATTAAATGTGATTTATAAAATAATTATAGTTCATTCATTCTATATCTAGTTATTATACAAAAAATGGTTTTAAGGAGTTATGCATAAATCTACTTATAGTTGACTAATAAATAATTCTCTAAAACATCATCCATCATTCAAAAAAATCTATTCCACAAGTGGTTAACCTTAGAACCTTTCAAAAATTCAAAATTTATAAAATAGGTGACAAAATTTACAAAAATCACTTTTTTATTTATCCCCAAAATAACATGTAGTAGATCTTAATGGTAAGATAACAAATATTTGAAATCCCTAGTCTAAAATTATCTCGAATCATGGTAAGAACCAGGAATACCATAAAACCTCAGTTAAATAATGAAAGTTTCCTCATCACATAAATAAAACATAGATTAAATAATATATTCCATAAATCCAATAATGTTATAAAATCCATTAATGATAACATAAATGCCTTCTTCCAAAAATAATAAATCACTTCTAGGTTCATCAATTCAATATAATTTAATTTATTCATATCAATAACATCCTTATCCAACTAATGATACTTTTCTCAACATTAGTAACATATTAAGGATTATCTTCCATTTTTCACGAGTTTTCCATAAAATATCAATATTTTAATAAATCACTTATCTAGGTCATCAGTACTAATAAACATATTCTTAAAAATCCAAAATTAAAATTTTATAAATTACTTATATTATAAATAACATAGTATATATGATTTACCTGTAGTCTTTTAGGACTTTTTATCAACGATTTCTTATGAAAATCATGTTTTGAGTTATAATTTTTTTTTTCATGTGCGTATTGTTTTCCCCCTTAATATGATGAATCATAAAAAATAATTAGAATAATAATCGTTATATTAATATTATATTCATTATAAATATATATATGTCTTCCATAATCCATAACATTTTGTGTTTGAAAATGAAATACCTCGTTCATAGAGTCGGTATGCCATACACACGCATGAAAGTTATTTCCATTTCCTCGATAAAAATAAATTAATAATTGTGAATGATATATTACCATTAAATAATCAATTAAATTCATTGACTATCATTTTTTTATTTAAAATAATCACACTTATATTTCATGTAAAAAAATGAAAGAAACATCACGTTGGTTCGCATTATGGTACACTATCACACACATGAAGGATGATTTCATGTCCCATTTGATAGAAGAGGACATATATATACATCATATAATTAACCTAAAAAAATATATTTATAATGAAGTTACAATTTTCTTATCATCATAATTTAATATGAATTAAATGAGGTGGAGGAATAAATAAAATTAAATGATCGGTCAGTGGTGTTAACTTTTATTCAGACAGTTTCTTTTGATTTTTACCAAAAGCTTTCATGGATATATTTATTACTCAAATAAAACATAGAGGATGTGGTTAGCTAATTATAGAAGTGAGTTTTGAAGGTATTTTCTGAACCAAAGGGTTTTTTTAGTGTCAAGTGGAGAGGATAACGGGTGACCATTTATAATTGATGTGAGTCAAACTCTTCTAATTCGTAGAAGGAAAAAAATTTACCCATATTTTTAAAATGAAAAAGGATAAAAAATTGAACATTATCAAGCCTCATGGATTTTACGGCTGAAATATTACAAAGAAATGGGTGTTGGAAATGTTTTCAGTCATTTTTAATACTTATCTTTTTAGTTTAACCCATGGTAAACCTATTTTTATTCTAACTAGAGTAAATAATATTTAATAGTTATACTATTATTTATGGAAAAACTAATTTGAACTTATTATATTATAAAATATATTATCATTAAAAATATTTAATCTATTATCCAAATTACATTCACTTAATTTTAATTTAAAACTAAACTCGCAAATGTGATGGGAATATGGTTTTCTAAAGACAAAATGTTCAAAAGATGAAACACTTTTTATGAAAAAAGTTCACTATAAAAATGATTAAAATTACATAAATTTAATTAAATGATATATACTTTAAGTAATATTATATAAAACCCATTTAAAACAGAAAAGGATTCTCAGATATTCTATAAGTTAAAAGTTTATTTTTGATAAATATAAGTATTTTTCACTATTTACTGATTAATTATTGTTTTCAAAAGAAAAAAAAAATAACCCTATATAATTTTTACATAATGATTAGAAAATTATTTTTATGTTATAAAATTTTCAATAAATATTTTTTTAATTTTTCACAAAAACAAATACAAAACCTTTTTGGGAAAATAGAAATTTTAAAACATTTAAGTTACTTTGTAGAACGTATGTGATTTTTTTAACAATATGTTTTATTTATATTATAAAATGTATAATAATATTAAAAAAATAGTTAGTATAATTAATTTTTATAACCTTAATAAATAGGATATTTATTTTTATTTTAAAAAATTATATTAATAGTGTAAACAAGTTTGTTAAAACTTGATGTTTCTTGTAATGAATGTTATTAGTGAATTGATTTTATTTATAAAATAACTCATAAAATATACGGTGTTACACTCTACCAACCTTAAATGAATTTATACATTAGAAGAAAACACTATAATACAAAAAACATGAGTATATATCTAACTCGTAATTTCCAAATGTCCCAACATAGATTCCACAAAATTGTGGTTTTGCAAAAAACATTTACCAAGTAAGTCATCTTGTTTGTAAGAACATTCTCTATATGATAAATATTCTCCAATTATTATTCCATATAAGTATGATCATGCTCTAGTGGTAAAACCTATGAGTTTACTACATGTGTAGGTTCAATTATGTTCATCCTTAGGAGATATACAGAGAACAAATCAGGAACATGATACATGTTTTTAGGATGCACTAATTGATAGGCTACAATCTCAATAAAATCAATAATTTAAAAGGGAAAAATATTAATTGGGATTAGTTTTCCCTTATTTCCAGATATCATTACCTTCTTCCATGGTTTATGTCTTAAAAAAACTTTTCACCAACATCAAATTCTCGATTAGTTTAACAATTTTCAACATAACTTTTCTATCAACATTAAGATGCCTTGATGTGTTATTGAATTGATCTAGCCCTCTAAATAATTTCATCTTCTATGTCATGTACTAATATATTTCTTTGACTAAATTCATTATATAACATTGGAGATCAAAAATAATTTCCATTTAAGGACTTAAAAGCATCCATCTGAATACCCACGTGGAATCTATTATTTTATAAAAACTCAACTATATGAATGTATTGATACAGATCACATTTGAAATAAATAGAACAAGATTATGAAATATCCTATATAAATTTAATTGTTCTCTTATATTAACCATATAAATAAGGGTGATACATAGTGTTGATTCTAAACATTGTGATGAGATTATGAATAATTTCATAGAAACTTGAGGTAAACCTTGAATCCTGATCAGATACAATTTAATATGGTACTCCATTAAAAAATAAATCATCCTCAATTTGATTTTTAGAAATTTAATCAAGAGATAAGTATTCTCTACCAGTACTAAGTGTTCTAATGTTTTATGTAGATTCACTACAACCCATGTATCAGTTTCCATTAAGATGTTTTGGGGAGTGTGATGAAAAATATATGCTAATGTTTTCCCATTTACATTATAGCATGGCTAATTTATGTAATATTCCTTTCACTCAGACTTACATTTTTGATATATAAATAACTAAGATACAAACTCTGTGAATGCTCTCTTCATGTAATATCATAAGAAATACATGTTAAAATATCTATACATATGTATGAATCCTTGATTAATAATGAATGTATAACTATGAGATTCCTCTATCAAATACAAGATCAAATCTTGTATGGAGAGAAGACATACAAATTTTTAAAACCATGTCATTTTATTGGGGTCAATGTTAAACCCTAAAAGATTTCTAACCATCTTTTTCAGCACTAAATCTTCTTTCTACACCTCATTAATCCTGATATTGATAGATTGATTAACATTAAATTGAAAAAGACAATATTTATCGTGTTACTTCATTATTTTCAGATCCATCCATTGAATATAAAGAAATATTGGATAAATTTGTATCCACATCATGAATAATATAACATGATCTATTCAACTACAAGCATCAACCACAATGTTCTCTTCTACGGAGTTATAATGTTTTCTATATAAAAACATTCAAGAGATTTATCGATCTTCTGTAGTGCATATTCTACTCCTTATATTGAAATTTAATCTTTAAACATTGGTGATATGTATATATATCACAATTTATGACATAAGGATAATGAATCCATATCATTAATGACAAATTTCAATAACTAACACCAAATCATGAGTTTGAGAAATTTTTTTCATTAAAATTCAATTGGAATGATGAATAAACTATAACCTTATTATTCAGTATAGTAACGTATCCCAATAACTTCATTGATGAACCACTAAAAATTAAAAACCATTATCCACTACGGGGTAATTTAAGTACAAGTGAACTATCTAATACTCTATTCTGGTCCTTGATATTTTACTCACATTTATCTATCCAATGTATTATGGCACCCTTTTAAGTAAACATTGTGAGTTTTTTAGATATTCATTATAAATTATCCATAACCCATTGATAATTTCAAAATAAAGCAATAAAACTACATATCTCAATCATTGTTTTTGGTATTGACCCACACTCAATAGTCTCCATCATTGATGTATCTAACGAAATACCTTCTATTGAGATTATATGACCCAAAGGTGAATCCTTTTTCTATCTCAATTACAAATTTGAATTTTTTTCATGTATTTTATCTTTTTAGGGCCTCTAATATAATTATGAACATATCATCATGTTCTTACTTTCTATGTGAATAGATAAAGATATAACCAATAATGACTAGCATAAGGTTATCAAGTTAATCTCTAAAGTAATTATTCATAAAATTAATTATAATATTAGAAGAATTAGTAATATTGGTTGGAATGAATATATATTCATATTATCCATACCTTGCATTAATTTTTTTTTAAAGAACATCATACTTATTGACCTTTAATTTATGATATCCAAAATGGCGATCAATCTTAGAAATTTATTGATCTCCATGCACTTAATCAAATAGTTCATCAATATGGGGTAGATGATATTTCTTCTTGATTGTGATATACATAAAATATAAATAATAATTAAAAAGTAAATTCGATCCATATTTCATTTTGAAAAAAGGAATATGTTCACACGTAGGTGACACACATGAAAAAATTAATCCCTTTTAAGGGATCTATTGGAGTTGGTTTTTTAATTCCTACAACATAATCAGGGGCATTATATAGTGGGTCATTTAATTGGTATGTTATGAGTTATGGGGTATATTGGGAATATACAATCATTTTTGGTATGTTTTTGAAAATCCATTAGAAATATGTCATAAAAATATAAAAAAGTAGGTGTATCATTGATGTTGAGTTTCTTAACAACCATCTAAGATAAATACTCACTTAAATAGGTGTCTAAATTCATACAGTGGATGTGATTTCCATTATAAATTCATATTTATCATCCCATTAATTTGAAATCAATGTTTTATTTAGAATATCAAATGTGATTACTATCCTCCAAAATTTATTTAGACATTATGTATAGAAATCCAATCCATGCATGAGATAACATCAAATTAAACTAGTGGATGAATTTCAAGATTTGTAGGAAAGACATTCTCCTAAACATCAACCAATGAAAAATAAAATAATTTAGATGTGATCATAATACCGTTTGGTCTTTTAACTACTAATTCAATATCAATTCATTTGGTTGGCATTTTGATACCCTAAAAATCATGTTATTTAAAATAATGGGTTGATCTAGAGTCAAATAAGACATTAGAAGTTCTAGAGTGTATGGTATGTGTACCATTCAATTGGAATTTTTATTAAACATTTTTATGATATGGGTAACCCATAAAGGTATTTTCTAATGTTAAACCCTTGTTTATTGAGAACAATATCAAATTTTGAATATGGAATTAATTTATGTGGGGGAAGAATAAAGCACCTTGAGATTTCTTAAAATATATATTTTAGAATAATTTAATAATTAAATTTTTTTATTACATGAATCATAGATTCTATCATTTTTACCCACAATACTAATCTTAACTAGAATTACACACAAAACTATCTGTATAATGCATTACACACAAAACTGAGTTTCAATGAAACATGACATGCTATTAAAACGATATTATATAATATGATAGTTACCATCAAGTTGTTGGAATAGATGGTATGAATAAAATTATCTAAATTATGAAAAAATATTTTTTATAAATGTTTATAAAATGAATTTGTTGTCTATCATATTATTATAAATTAAAATAAATACTATATAAAATTAACGTAATCCATTGTATGGAAAAACAATTTATAAGAAAAATGGTTTTACCTTAATAAATTATAAAACTCACATTTAGTGAACTATTTGAATGAAATTATAATTTTATGTATTCAATAAAAAATTTAACATCCATATTTTTTTTATTAATACAAGATATAATAATAAATCAAATTTTATGATGAAACATTATTTTTTATAAAATAAATTTTTCACTATTTCATTGATTATTTTAAAATTAATTACATAATCATTTCTATAATTAATTTCTTAAATTAAAATTATTTTTTAAAATAATCAGATAATTTTTTTAATATGGTGATTTTTTTAATTTTAAAAGAGGATGTATTTTGATGAGTAATGAAAATAAATATTTATATTAAAAAAAGTTTATTTCATTTAATGAAATAAAGAACATAATTTTATATAAATATGGTTATAAAAAAATAAGTTCAATTATACATCTATTAATCCAATTTTTTTCATTTGTATAAAATTAGAATTTTTTTATATTTTAACTTTACAAAATTTTTGACACTTTTCTTTATAAAACCACTTTCTCATCATGATTATGGGATTAATTTAATTAAAAAAATTTCACTTTGGTGAACAGAATTTGGAAAATTTTATTATTTTTTTAATCATATTAATTTATATTACCTTACATGGTTTGTGTAGTTTGTTTATCCTAATGAATAAAATAAGAAACAATTTTTTACAATGGTTATGGTAAAAATGGGTTTAATGGGGAGTTAAACTAAAAATATAAACATAAAAAATGAATCAAAATATATCAAACACCCATTTAATGTAAATATATAGAACTTATCTCGTCAATGTTTGACAATTTCACATTTTGGACCCTTTTTCAGTTGAATAATGTGGGTACAACTTTTTCTTTTCTAAAATTGCAAATGTGCCACTCAACTCACTTAAAAAAGGACTTACCAATTTTATATCTTATTCTTAATTAAGAAACTCATTGGATAATAAAATACATACCAAAATAACTTCATTAATAACCTCTAATAATCCAATTATCCTTTTTTATGTTTATAAATATAACTATATACTATTTTTGGTGTACCCCAAAAGATGTTTTCTGAAAAATTCACAACGTCCCTAACCGAGTGTTTTATTTTATTTATTCTTCCACCTATTTATGTTATTATTAAACCCTTATGGTATAATAATATTACTATATTAAATATTATATGATGTCTTATTTTATTTTAATGAATTATATCCATATGCACTTTCGTCAAATGGGATATAAAATCACCGTTTTTGTCTATGACAGACTACCACCTCGTGAACCGATGTTATTCATTTTCCATCACTTCCACTCAAGAATATTAATAATGATGGATTAAATTTTTTATATTATATTCATAATATTATTATAACTATTTAATTATAATACCATAGCTACCTTATTACTTTATATCCCATTAGAAAATAATAATGTAGCTCATTCGTATAGTGGACTACCACGTCGCGAACCGAAGTTGCATGTTTTTCATTTTTTGTTTTACTTGGATGGTAATAAGGATATATTAAATGAATACATATTTTAAATTTAATATAATTATACTTATTTAATTATGATATCTGATATACCTTCTTACGATCCATTATATTGGGGATAAGATAATGTTGTTCGTGTGTACATCGAACTACCTCCTCCCGATGTGATGTGGTTATTTTTTACCTTAGATTTACATGTATAGTAATAAGTATAACATTAAATAATCATATGTCATATATATGATATAAAAAATTTACCAATAATGTAAATATAACATTTACCCTTAATTCATTCCATCATGAAAATGGAAGAAGCTTTATTGCGTATATACGGTTTGTCGTCTCCAAGAATGAGGTATTTCATTTTATATCTCTAACTCTTAGTGACTATGATAAATAAATATATAACTGATATATAAAATATTTATATCATATTTAAAATTTTGGGGAATATTTAACCAATATAAATGCACTATGACAAATTTAAAACAACAAATCAAAACATACATGAAAAACAAAGATGTTATTACCCGAAATGCGATTTTAACAAGTAATTGTTGATAAATGGGTAATAAGAGGCCACAAGTAAATCATATATGATATGATAAATATGATTTATTATATAATATATTTATAATAAAATTATTTTCATAACATATTTTGTTTAAATGTGTTTGAATGAGGTTGAGACTTAACGTAATGGATTTCTAGCAACTCTTTAAATTTTAGAAGACATATGAAAATGCAACACTTATTTCTTTTTATTTTTGGATTATATATTTACACACTTAAATGTTATATCATTAATATCATTACTTCAGTGATATTTCTGGTTTCATTTTATGTTATTATTTATTTTGTCTTATAATTAAAAAGATTAATAATTGGTAAGGCATATTTTGTCTCACATTTATATCCTTCAGATACATTCCATATTCACATAATTTTTTGTATATGTTATGTATATAATGTCCATGATTTTATTTAATTTTTCATATCATGAAAATTATGTGGATTTATAAATCCATTGTATGATCTCTCTTTTAGAGGGTTTAAGGTTCAAAATATATGTTGTCAAAAAGTTATTTTTTCTCGATTTTCCATCATTGAGGAAAATGTCAGGTTATGAATTTATCATCATTTATGAGGTGTAGACACAGACCATTGCAATTCCCTTTATTTAATTTATATATTTTAATTATATTTTATGTTCTGATTTATGTTATTTCTTCATTGGGATTACGATTTAATGTTATCAATGTGGTAAAATTTTTATTATTCAACATCATCCTTCATAAATATTATTAATTATTATGTTCATGATTATGAAAAAATATGATCCATATACCAATTAACACATGAATTTTCTTTTTAATTATTTATTTCATGAGAATTATTTTTGATTCTTTCATTCAAGTCTCCTTATGTACTAATGAGACAAAACTAATGATTTTAATAAAAACTATTGTTATATTTTTCTTAGGTCCAAAAACCTATTACTTCCAATAAAATGTTTTCTTAAAATGTTTAATTTTTTTTAAAAACATTACCAAATTTTTTGATTAAATAAATATTTATCCATTATTTACTTTTTACAATTAAAATTGATAGGAATGTTCATATCATTTACCAAATAATGCTCATTTATCATGTAATTTATTGAACTTATAGGGTTTCTTTTTTGTTTTAAAATTTATTTAAATGTAGAATTACATAAATTATCTATAAACTAATCCAATTTAGTTCATTGGAGTCATTTTCACATTCATTTTTAATATATTTTTTAAAAAATATTTGAACATTTTCTCTTTAGAAAACCGATTTCTTATCACATCTATGAGTTAAATTTTAAAATTAAATTTTGACAGTTTTGGAATGGAATTCATAAAAATAGAATTAATATTTTGAATAAAAAATTATATTATATATTATGTTCTATGTAATTTCTTACCATAAATATTAGTGAAATAAATAAAAATTATTTACCACAACGATGATTAAATGGGTTTACTTAGGGTAAACTAAAAGGAAAAGGTTTACAATGACCCAAAACATTTTCCACAACAATTTCCTAGATATAATTCATAATAATTTATTCATGTTTCTAGAATGGATTATTTTATATTATTTTTTAATGTGAAATATTTGGATGTATATTATTCTTTTAAAAAATGTCTTGTATGCCACTCACATCACTTATAAAAGGCCACTTATTCTCCACTCCACATGACATTTCCAAAAAACATTTGTTTGAAAAATGAAAGACAAAATCACTTAATTACATCTTCCCATCCATGAATAATTACATTAGTTATAAATCCATCATTTGAATCCTTTTGTTGAATACCAAATGATGTTTTCCAGAGAAGAGGTAATTTCCCTAATCAAGTAATTTATTTCCTTCTGAAACTTCATCTATTCAAATTAAGCCATGATTATATAATTAAATAATTATAATATCTATAATTTAATTTTTTTAATGTTAATGTATTTAATTATATTTATATAAAATTCCTTGAAATGGGATACATCATCATTATTCGTGTGTATGAATGACTACCTCCTAGGGAAATGATGTTATCTGTTTTCAATCACCACCTATCAAAGATGGAAATAATTATGGTTTGAATGTTTATATATGATATATATAATATTATTATAACAATATATTTACAATATATCATTTAATTTATTACCTACTATCCCACTAGAAACAATAATGTCACTCATGTGTATGGTGGACTACCCTCTCACGAATAGACGTGACGTGTTTTTCATTTCTGTTTTACATGGACGGTAACAAGTAATGAATAAACAAAGAATTTTTTTATTTTTATGTAATTATACTTAAGAAATTATTATATAACATAAACCTTCATAGTTAAGATTATAATGGGGGTATTATAGAATCATTTGTGTGTACGGTGAAATACCACCTCATGAAGAGATGCCATTCATTTTGTGGTATTTTTTACATCAACTATAAAATAGATGAGATTAAAAAAAAATTTATATGGAAAAAAATTGATATTTAATTTTAATAAATAGTTTAACTTTATATATTTCTTTTCAAAAAAATTTAATCACCATTCATGCATATGTACGACTTACCCTCTCTTTAAATGAGATATTTCATTTTCTATCTATAGATTTTACAGATTATGATAAATTCCTAATCATTAATTGAATTTATATTTAGATCATGGTAAAATGTTTGGAGATTATGTAACCATAGTAAATGTAATTGGACCAGGAAAATAAAATAATCAAAACATAAATAAAAAACAAAGGAGTTATTACCTGAAATGTGATTTTAACGAGGAATTATTGATGATGAGGTAATAAATGTTCATGGATAGATCATATATGGTGTGATATTTTGAGTTGGGTTATATTATTTATTTATAATAAACTCATATTTATTTTATAGTATCATATAATTTTTATAGAGGATGTCAGGACATAATGTAAGGGATTTGTAATATCTCTTTTATTTTTAGAAGATATATAAAAATTGAATAATAATTTTTTTATACTGTGTATGATTTTTATATGACATTTTATATTATGAGTCATATTATTTTTATGAAATTTTATTTTTTATTTTATTTAATTATTAATATTACCTTTTCAAATAAAAAAATTATTAAATAGGTAGGGGATTTTTGATCTCACTTTTACATCTATGAGATACATTCCATATTCACAACTTGTTTCTTATTTAATGTCAATATACTATCAATGAATGTATTTTATATTTATTGTAAGGAATTTTAACATAATTTAAATATCCATTTTGGGATATATATATATATTTCATGGGTTTCTCTATTCAAAGGTTACCCATGTTTTAAGGTATATTTGACTTAATTTTCATTCATTTTGACATCTGTAATTGTATATAGAAGTTAACTTTTATAAAGTTTATATACAACCAATTTGACAAGAAATTTCTTGAATTTATTTATTATAAGTATATTATATGTTTCATTTAATATTATTCATTCACGGAGAATATGATTCAATGTTATCAATGTATTAATATTGTTATGATACAAACACATCGTTTCTTCAGATTATTTATGATTATGTTTCAGATGATGAAATCTGATAATCCATATCTCAATAAACTGATAATGTTTCATATCATATTGTTATGTCATTATAATACACAATTTTCCTTCATTATCATATATTTATGTACTCAATAGATAGAAACCACGATTCTAAAAATAATTATCATTATTTCACTCTTCGATCAAAAACCCTTTTTCATCCAAAACATTGTTTTGTAAATAAAATCAAACATATTTTAATAATTATCCAGATTATTTTATAAATACATATTTACACCAATTTTACTTTTTAAAAAATGTTTTCAAAGGAGTATCCAGGTCAAATTTTAAACAATTAATATTTGGATATTCAATGAAAATGTGAAAGTAATAATTTTTTAAGATTTACGACAAGAACAAAAGAAACCCCCATCACCACCATTATTTTCTTTGAATATTTCATTATAATTTCTTAATGTTATTTAGAATTAAAATAATTAAAAAAAAATTAATAAACATATATTTCTCATTGATGAGGTATTTTTTTATCTAGATATATTTTAAATTATTTTAACGATTCCTTTATATGCTTCAATAATTATTATCAAAGAATAATATTTCCAAAATGGTTTATGATATTTTTGTTTGATAAGGATATTTTTAAAGAAATGTTATTTTCCTTATGAAAGGGTTTAAATAATATTTCAAAATATATTTCCAAATAACATTACATTTTTTGTTGTTACCAATTGATTAATAGGGATATGATTCAATGATACCATTCTTATCCAAGATTATCTCTTGAAATATAATACTTACCTAGGGAATTTTAAGGAGATATATGTCTGACCCATCACATAATGTAAATCAAATGTATGCGTGCCTCACGATCAAAAATAATTCCTCATACCGAATCCCTTAAAATGAAATGGACTTTAAGAACATTTATTCATATCATAAACCCTATAAATAAGACATGTTTCATAATAATTTCATCCTTTCATCATATCATAACCTATAAAAAAAGTTATTTTTATAAGAATATACTCATTGTGTAACCAATACAAGAGAAAAAGGTTTCATAATCATCATCACATCATAAAAAAAACCATTCTGAGAAATACCAAAAAAGGTATCATTAGATCATATCCCCTATATAGAATATTTAACCATAACATATTTCATCTTAGATGAAGAATAATTTTCATAGGTTATTTTTTCAATTTCTTGAATAAAATAGCTTTTCTTTGAAAATTAATCATTTAAAATAAGAAACCATATAATATTTTGGACATAACTTTCTTTGGTAATGTAATTATACACATGTGAAGTAATCATTAAATATCATTTAATAAAAATCACGAGGTTCATAAATTTTCATTAAATATCAATTTTTAAAAATAATAATTCCAAAAATCTTACTGAAGTCATTTTCTTTGAAAATAAACATTGAAACATATAAATAATTCTTCAAAGAAAACAATTTTCATTGGTGAATGAAATTAAAATCATGTTAAATATTTTAAAATAAATATTCTATTTACATTTTTCTAAAATAAAAACATGCATTGTTTGAAAAATGATTGGATTATTATAGTAAAAAAATTGTATGAATTTAAAATATTTGTATAAGAGCAATAAAAAATAATATTTAGAAAGATAAAAACATTCTTAGAAAACATGGTTTTAGAAGAAAAACAGTATTTATACCAATGATATAAATAAAGTATGTTTACCTTTGAATTTTTTTCGAATATTTAGAACATAAAGTGTTGAAAATAGTGATGTATTCTCCTGATATAGCCTGATGAGAATAAATTCTATGAGTTTCATGAGAGATTGATTATAATATTCTTCTATTAGTTGAAAAAACCTAAACATTCCACATAAATTATTCCATTAAAACATAAAATCCATAAAATGTTTTTATATTTGAGGTGTAATCCCCATTGAAATAATAATGTTAAATTAAAATTAGAATATAATGATAATATATTATTACATGATATAATGTGTCCAAGTGGTTTTTGTGGAAGATATAAAAAATTTATAGAAGTATCATGGGAATGTTTATTGGTATTATTTTAAAGTGATTTTTGTACATTTTTTGGATTTTATCATGGGTTAGTTTTGGTGAATGTTTGAAAATTTTGAAATTAAGATGGAAAGTGCACGGTAGGTGCATGGTTTCCCTAAACCATTCACCCTTTCCCTGAAAACCATGAAAACCCAAAAATAGGGGGTTCGTATAAATGAAGTATGGTTTCTAAAATGGTGATCCCTATTATGTGTAACCATACATCTCTAGAATATGTGCATGATAATGGAACACAGTTTGGAAAACAGTGTGTCATTTACCAGTAAAACGTGTGCATGATTTTAATTAACCCAAACTTATATTTTAAACTATTTAAACCCCTAAATTAACCCCAAATAAACCCCACTCATCCCCTATCATTTTCTGTCGATTTTATAGGCTCTTGGACGAGTTACAATCCCTTACTCCCACTATTTTTCATGATTCGAATCCTAAATTGATGATTTACACCACCTAGTATATGGTTTTTTCATTATTAGATTTATCTATCACTCTCTCCCTCCACTTTCTAGATATAAGGGGGATGTTTTATCTAATATTTGAAGGGTTTATATATATATCTATTTTTTTGGATCCTGATCTATTTTATCTTGTTTCTAGTATTTGATTCAAGATCTCATTCATAATCAAGAATAGGGTTATTCCACTCAAATTAAGGATTTCCATTAGTGAGTGTTTCTCATCAAATTTGAGGCAAGTTGCCTATAATTACAATCCCAAAGTCAGGATTTCAATTAAGTTGATATAATTGGATAACTTCTATTTGAACATTATAAATTCAGTTTTTAGATAAAATCAAATAATTTGGTAAATAAATTAATTTTTTGATAAATTAATGGTAATGGTTGGGATTATAAAATTGTGTGATTTGAGATAATAAATTGTTTAATTAATTGTGCTGAGATAGATATTATTGAAATTGAGTGATTATTTTATGAATTAAATGTTGTTATGTTGAAATTGTTGAATTTGAATAATTAACTATTGAATTGGAATAATTAATTATAGAATTAATTATCAGACATTGTTCTAATTATAAAATTTAGTGAGATTATTAATAAATTTATGAATTTTTAATAGGTTTGAGGTGATTAATTAATTGTTGAATTAATAAATTGAACTAATGTGATTGATTAATCGTGGAATTAATTAAGGGATTAATTTGAATATGAAAGTTTTTATTTTGATTAATTAATAGGTGTATAAATATATTATATATTGTGATATATATGAATTCAAATGATAAATGGTAACAATGGAATTCATATTTAATCTGAAATGATGAATGGAAACAATGAAATTTCTATGTGACAGAAAATAATAAATGGTTACAGTGGAATTCATATGTGTCTTGAAATGATTAATGGTAATAATGGAATTCTTATGTGACATGAAATAATGAATGGTAAAAATGGAAATCATATGTGACTTGAAATGATCGATGGTAACAATTGAATTAATATGTTACTTAGAATGATGAATAGTGACAATGTAATTCATCTGTGACATGAAATGATGATTGGTAACAATGGAATTATTATGTGACTTGAAATAATGAATATTAACAATGGAATTCATATGTGACATTAAATGAGGAATGGTAAAATTGGCATTCAAGTGTTATTTGAAATGATGAACTTTAAGAATGGAATTTATATATGAATTGAGATATTTGGTGTCCTCAAGAACCTGTGGGTTTATGTGGTTAAATAATGTATAATTTAATATATGTAAATTGTTTACATTATTTAGTTTATTTATTCTTTATATAACTACATACATTATTAGACTAGATGTTGTTTTCGACACCATCAGTGGTGGCCTACAGAGTTTTACTCATACCCTACTCAAGATTCCTCATCAGTAGCCGAATTGATTTTAGGGTTGCAGGACAAGTTAAGGGAAAGGGTTAAATATGATAGGGATAATCATGATATATATATTTGATGATGGATCTCGATATGGTGTTGGGACCCACTTGGTGGAGTATTCAGTGCCTTTATTTTTTGGGGGTTTTAGTGTTGACACTTGACATGGACATGGAATGGATTATTTATTGATTTAGTTTTTATTTTTAAATTTTTTATTCTGGTTGTCACATGATACTAGTTTAGTATGATTATTGGTTATATCCTTATAATATTATTATTTATTTACACTATCATACTACTTTGATAAAGTGGGTATAGTATCCCCATGATTGATATAAGACCCTCACTTCTAGTTAGAATCATCTCGAATATGTGGAGGTTCACCTGAGGTCACTCATCAAACTAGCTCAGGGCCCCGGTGTGTGGCAGTTAGGTTGGGACATTACAATGTTGCATCAGTGTGGTTTTCGTTTCTATTGTATTACCATCTGGGAATGGAATAAAGGGGACTACGATGTTTTAGGTCTTTGATATGAGATTTTTCATGAGATTATCTATACCATGTATGGGGAATTCCCTTGTACCCAGTGTGGGATGATTGTTATTGGTATTTTCTATAAAAGTTAAATGTTGTTTCACCCTAGGTGATGCACTTGATTTGTTATTTGAAAATTATTTTTGAGATACTCTAATATTTGAATCAAGTCCTAGTATGGAATGAGAGGTGATTATGCATTCATCATTTAATGAACTCCATATTATTTTGTGACATGGATTATTTTAAGAATGAATAGGAAAATAGGTTTATGGTAAGTTGATGAACATGAAATATTTTTCCTTACTTGTGAACATTAAATGAAAATTATCCTAATATGAATATGAGAATTATAAAATGATGCAAGATGAGAATATATGGGAGTCTAATAAGAAACATGATTAATAGAATGTGTTTTCTCTTTATTGACCATGACAAAAATGTATGATGGGTAAAGGTAGTGTTAGTGCCTCAGTTTTGACCATGTGGAGGAAAGGGGGAAATGGATTGTTATGAAATAATGTGAAATACCTCTTTTGAAATGTGTTAATTTTGTGTTATGTGTATTAAGACGTGTTTTTTAATCATATTGATATGCCTCCATGAAAAACATATTGAGAGGATGATAGGAGGTCATGATGATGGATGATCCTCTAGTGGTGGATCCTGAGGCACTGGTAGTGACTTGTCAGGAGGTAGGTAAGTAGTTCCAAAATATGTTCTCTAACTTCATGTAATGAGACCCAGAATGTGTTGAGAAAAATATGACTAATATTATGAGTGATTTTTAGTTGTCGCATCCTTCTACGATTACTAAAGATGGTGGACCCTACGCATCTGAGTTTTGGGTTGAGTCAATCTAGAGAATACCTGACCATTAAGAGAATTTGGTTGAGAAGAGGGTCATATTGGATGCTTAAATTTTGTGAATAATAGAGATGCATTGGTGGTATGTCTGAAAATACATAGGGTACATAGACGATATGGATTGTAAATGATTTTTTGAGAAGTTCCTAGATCTGTTATACCTAGAGACACTGTGGTTGGAGAGAGAAGACAAGTTCATGAGGTTTAATCAAGGGAGTATCTTTGTTATGAAATATTGTGGATGATTTATAGATTTTTATCACTTTTCTCCGGAATTGTAATGGGATTATACATCTACAGTGTGGCATTCTAGGATAGACCAAAATGTTAGAATTAGTCCCATGTTAACCTATTTCAATTAATGATGTTTTTGAGATGTTGGATTAGGCTCTCATAGATGAGGGAAATATGAAAGAGGCTTACAATGAATTTGAAATATTTGTTTCTAGAAGATAATAAGTTAAATATATCAATTTTATGATGATTCATTACCAAAAAATCTATTCATGGTAGTGGGAAGAAAAGTAGCCAGACTTAGGGACCAGTTAAACATGATCATGCCAAGGTGAGTTGTCACCAGTGTTGTAGTATTGTCCACAATCATAGATAATGATCTCAACCACCTATTGAATTTTCATCTTATGGAAGGATGGGGAATCTATTGGACTTTTTAGGAAACCTAAATATACATTTTTAATAGAGGATCTATATAGAACTACAGTGTAAGAAGAGGATATTTTTCACCATATCCTTCTAGAGGCCCCAGTTCTAGTAGCCGTGTTGGTAGAGGTAGTAGATGTGGTGATTCTAAGAATGAGTGACCATATACGAAGAGTGGTAATGATTAGGGGACTCATTCTATGTCACATGTATATGGGGTAGGAGAATTACATGGAATTTAACCAACACTTTTGGATAACGAGGTCGGACCATCGATAGTTAGAGATAATATTATATGTATCCATCCTTAAACAGTATATAATATTGATTTAATTAAATAATTAACATTGAGTATCATTTAATGTTTATAGTTTTAGATATTTATTCCATAACTATTTGATCACAACAATAATATTAAAAATTTGATACATCTATTCAGTATCCATTTTTTCAAAAAATAAATCTCTTTAAAATAAAACATGATTTATATTTCTTGATAAGAGTATTCTTGAAATATTGAGTTATTTTACCCATATTTATAACCAATGGAATACATTTAAATAAATTAGGATGCCCACGAAATTCTCAATAATGGATATAAAATAAGGAATGAAACAACTAGCCCAGTTATATTCTAAACTCATGAAAACATCTTCACACAATCATATTTTCACCTATAAAAATAATCTCTATGACAAAATTTAAAAAATCATAATTTTCTGGTAAATCTAATATAAATTTTAAATCAAAAAGTTATCTTGTGGAATCCATAACATACTTAAATTATATCTTTCATAGCTAAATGGGGAGTAACCTTCACGGTTACCATTGGAATACCCATCGTATTATATTCTCTAGATCTCTTTGGTAAAACCATATTATTTAACTCTATATCATTACCTGATGAATTTGAGATCTATTACAGACTCACCCTCCCATAGTTTATCATGAAACAACCTGTATATATAGGCAATTTCCAAAACCATAATATAATTAGAACACATAAACATGAATAAAGCAAAATATTCAATATTGAAATCACAAAATATCATTTCAATATATTGATTTAATCAATCCATTCTCAAAACCATTTTCAATATCAAAATATTAAAATGGGAAAAATGGTATTTATTTTTCTTTTATAAAACATAATGACTTGTAGAGGATACCAAATATCAAATAGTGGACCAATGGTAGAAAAATTCTTGATGTCATATACATTAAAAATCATTCCTTTTGTCATTTAGACATATGATTCATATAAAAATATTACTTTTGAAAATATTTTAACTAAATTAAAAGTCAAATGGGATTATAATATACCTTATAAAAAACGTGGTGTATAACATCAAAATATACCTCAATGAAAGGATATTGAGATGATGTTCCTTTCCTTGAGTACAACTTGTCTCGTATGTTCTTTATCATTATGAATAATAAAAAAAGGTTAATTTATAATTTCATAAGAACTTATTTTATGTTTATTATTCCAATTATATAACTTATTTACATATTATAAAAATTACATAATTATTTATGTTCATATTAGACCTTTCGTCGATATTCAATAAATGAGTCGAAAATGGACTTGGTGTGATATCAATAGTCGATGTGGTCATAAGTCCATCATATCAAAAATTATACACAGGACATAATGATAAATTTATTGTCACAACCCGCCTCCCCGGGCCATGAACCTTGTCATCTGACCCCATGGGTCTCCTATAATACATCAGTTGCCTTCCCACCACACCATAGGATATTAATCACTAGGGTCGCTTATCAGACTAAGGACTGTCCCCACAGGCCAACACATGTTCTTTCAGTGTGTTTTGTTCTCACTCACACACACCCGGGGAAACTTCCCAGAAGGTCACCCATCCTGATTACTATTCCAAGACAAACATGCTAAATGGTGGAGTTCTAATCAGGTAGGCTCCCCAAAAGAAAGGTGTTCCTTGTTGACACGGGTAGTAACATTTAGCCTATATGTCTTACTTTTCCAGGGGTGTTACATTATCCACCCCTTTAAATCACAACGCCCTAATTGTGGACCCTAATCCTCAAACCCAGGCAGTGCCTAAGCACTTCTGGCTGGGTATTGTCTCTGATACCAATTGTCACAACCCGCCTCCCCGGTCCATGAACCTTGTCATCTGACCCCATGGTTCTCCTGTAATACCTTGGTTTCCTTCCCTGCACACCATATTCTATTACTGACTAGGGTCTCTTATCAGACTGATGACTGTCCACACAGGCCAACACATTTTCTTTCTGTGTGTTTTTTCCTCACTCACACACACCCTGGAAAAACTTTCCAGATGGTCACCCATCCTGATTACTACTCCAGGCCAAGCATGCTTAACTCTGGAGTTCTAATTAGGTAGGCTTCCGAAAAGAAAGTTGCACCTTGTTCACAAGGGTAGTAACATTTAGCCTTTTAAGTCTTACTTTTGGCCCAAAGTTTTACATTATTGTACATTTCCTGCCTTTCGTACTCTAATGGTTGGGATTTTATTGTATGCATGCATTTTTATCTTCAATAGTTTTTACTTTTTAGCTTTGTGGGCTTGGAGATGTGTGTGTGTGTACAGGTTTATAGGAAATGCCTCCCATGTTAGTGACATGCCTACTCGGTGCTAGTCACTAGCTTATAGCCTATTGGAGGAGGGATTGGGAAGTTGCGGCACAGACCCCACTGGGACGGGTCGTGACATTTTATAAATTAATTATAATTTTAAATCAAACCATTAATTATGGTGATGAATGTTGAAGAACGTTATAATCGTGGAGACAGTAGGTCATACATACGCATGAGTAACATTTTATATTTTCCATAATCATTATTGAAAGAAGGTAAGTATTATATTATATTTAAATAAATATAATAACATCATTAAAATTATGTTAATAATTTAAATAAATTTAATGTATCATAAAAGATATTTAGTGAATAAAAACGAATCAGATTGCTTCATGGAGCTGATAGTTCACATGTACGCATGAATGATGTAATCATCTTTATGTCCATGTAGTGTAAGAAAATAATTGATATATTATTCTATTATAATGATTAAAATTTAATTATTATCATATATAGAGATATATTTTATCATTATAACAAGTCTTTTTATATGGTAATAAAAAATGATCTATATCGGTTCGTGAGGCGATAGTTCGCTATACACTGAAACGAAAAGATCACTTCCAATTTTATAAAATTGGAAAGGTATTTAGATGATAGTATTAAAATTATAAAATGTAAGTATATTTAGTATACAAGATTTATTATTTTATCATGGTGGAAGAGGATTTTAAGGATGATGAAGAAGAATAAAATAGAAATACTTAAATTAAAATGTTACATTTTCCTTCAGATAATCACAATTCATAACACATTAGCACATATAAGGAGGGTATTATGCCTATAATATACCTTTAAAAGCGTTAATTGGTATTCTAAGAAACGTTTTTGGTAGATCTTTGCCATACCAAATGGTTTTTGAAGTATGATTAATAGAGAGGAATGGGTGCGTTTTAATATGAGAGGGGAGGGCCACCCTTGGAAACCCTTAAAATATTAAATTAATATAGATTAATTTGTAACTACAAATGACTCAAAAAATAGATATAATATTATATGATTATATTTGTAAATCCCCTCAACCAATAATTTCTAAACATGAATTTATTTTATTTGATGACTTATCTTTTTCTAACACTTTTAACTCTTACCGTCCAATTACGTAATTTATAATTTGAGAGTCAAAATAATGACCATAACATGCCAAATGAAAAATGAAAGTTTCATTAATAAAATTTTTAGAATTAACAAAACTACATTTCTGATGAATTTTTTGTTGAAATTTTAATTCATTTTATTATATATTTTATATTTTAAAAAATGAATTCTACCAATGTTGTCACTATTCATTATTTGACTTTTTTTTAAAATCATAACTACTTGATTTCATAGAAAACTAGTTTAACTCACCTATAAAATGGTTATTTCATTAAAAAAAAGCATGTATGTAATCAAATATATCAACTTTGATTTTTTTCAATATTATTAATATATTTTATTTGATTTTTTTCCTTTAATAAATCTATTACTGCGTCATCATTGTGTAATAATTAAATATAATTATATAATTTATGAAAATTTTAAAAAAATTATAATGATATAGGTAATATTTATAAATTTATATAGACTATATATAGTTGAATATATCACTTATAACCACATATTAAAACTGATTTAGTAATAAGAGACATCTTTAGGACTTCTTGGTTTATACATTAAATAAAATAATATTAATGTCTTAATAACACCCAAGTGCCTTCTAAAGGACACAATTTCGGCCCAAGTATTTTCTTGGTTTGAAATAACTCTTTAAATATAATTAGTACATGTTTTTGGGTATTTTTATTTTATTAAAAAAAATTTTACC
Organism: Viscum album; assembly: GCA_963277665.1. Lineage (NCBI taxonomy): Eukaryota > Viridiplantae > Streptophyta > Magnoliopsida > Santalales > Viscaceae > Viscum > Viscum album. The sequence goes on along the minus strand of OY728146.1, from coordinate 1,623,350,051 downwards.
ATTAATTACCATGTTTACCTTCAACCATTGAAAATAAAATACTAAAGTTAATATTCACCAAAATGTGTCTTGATAATATATATATATATATATACTTATTACAACCATTTATGTAATTTTTTTTAAAATTTAATTAATATAAGTGACAAAAATAAATATCAATATTAATCCCATTGACGAATTGATGAATTTAGTGTAAAAGTAAAAATATTAAAATGATTACAAAGTTTTTATATCCAATTTTAATTTGAAATTGATTCTAATGAAGTAAATTTTAATAAATGATAGAAAATAATTTAAATATTCTTTAAAACTAATTAAAAGTATAATATACCATTACAAATAAATTAGATAACAAATCCATTTGGAATTAAAACATAGTATTTTTAACAATTTTAAAAAATATGATTTTTTTTTCAGAAAATACCAGAAATTTATCCAAAGTAAATTTTGTCATACCACATTTCAATAAGATTTTTATTTTTTCAAATATAACATTTTAAATTATCACAAACAATATTTACAATGGGTTCTCCATCAATACGCGGTAAACTGTATTTTTAAAAAATATACCTTTTACTTATAAAATTGAATTTTTTCTTGTATAATGTCTAAAAAACAAGTAAGATGAATGTTAATCATTATATTGAATTTATATTAAATTAATTTAATCCAAAAATAGTGATTTGATTTGTTTATAAATAGAATTATTTTCAATAATATAGTTTTTCATAAAAATTAATCCTTTATATTCAATTGGGTTTTAGTTTCATTTCTAGTTCATTTGGTAATTATTGAATCATTATATGAACATGTGTAAAAAAAATTAATAGTTTATTTAAAAAATTTCCTTATCTTTATTCTAAGGGCTAGGCAGCAGCTACGACATCAAATAATAATATTACAATATTTTTTTGGTTTAACTTAGTCTTGCATGCAACATAGGATTTCAGAGAAACCCATTATAGCGTGTCTTGTATGGTATTGAAAATAGTTTCCTTTTAATGTAAAATTACTAAATAATTTATAAATATTAAAAAATATGAAAAATATTTTTCTATAATTACCTGGGATGTTTTACCCTTCCCTATTATTTAAAATTGTATCCTTGGAATTTTATATTTGGTCTTGGAAATATTATTTCACTTTTCAAAATTACTTACATGAAATCCCTCATCAAAAAAGTATTTAGTAAAAAATTCACTTTTAAAGAATGAATGTGAAGTAATAAGGTCACCTAAGATAACACATAATAGGATTCCTTTTATGAAAACATGGATATGGGAGAAAAAACCAACTTTCATGTTCTGATAGAGATTGATAGAAAACATTATAAGGACAAAGTTAATAATAAAAAAACCATAAATTCTGGACGGGTTAAATTGTATTTGATTTAGTAATAGAAAAAGTAAGCTGAAAACATTTTTTTAATATTCATTTCATTATTCTGTGCATTTATTTTTGTACTTAGATTAAGAAAATAAGGAAATATACTTCATTAAAATGTAATGGTTTATTCTTTAATAAAATTCCTTCACAAACTCAAATTTTTATCCAAATGAATAGTATTCATGATTATGTTTTTGTTTTTCACTCCTGAAGCACTATAATCAACTTCTATTAAATCACATATTCCAAAACAACTAACTATATATTTATATTTTCTTGAAACATAATCCATAAAAATGGTTTGTAGATGATAAGACAATTCTCCAAAAATAATAAACCTTATATGATAAAAAATACATTAATAAAAAAAATTCAACATTGATACAAAAAGTTCCAGGATGATGATTCAAAAAAATATCTATCCACACAATTTCTCTAAAAATACAAACTAAGATAGAAACCCAATATATAGATGTATTTTATTACAATCTATTATGATAAATTTTAAAATATATCTCCAAATAACATCAACAAGTCTTAACAACTTATAAAAAAATAATTAACTTAATCACATATTTACCATGATATGTTAGTCATATCTATAAATAACATAATTCCATATATATCCACAATTAAAATCATAGATTATTAAAAAATATAATTAAACCATTAATCCTCAATTGAAATCCCATAGTATTCTATTTTCCATAATCATATAATGTTCCCAAAATATTGAACATCTCCCAAAATAATATTTATCACTTAATCCAAAAATAATTTTCCTATACAAAGGATATCTATTGATACAATAGAAGTTTACAATATCAAATTATTCTTATTTTATAAACATATTTAACAAAAAAATTCATACTAACGTAGGACTTCACGCAGGCTAGTGGTAGGGGATAAACCATTATTGCACTTCGGTTGTGGGTTTGATTCCCATGACCTTTTCCGATACAATAGGTTGTCACCCTTCCTATGGATTGTCATTTTTATTAAACAATATATTTCTTATAACATTTCAAAAATTGGGAAACAAATTCTAAAAAATGACTATAAGAGGATTGAACATTAAAGGTTGTCTTATACCTCTCTTTTGTATATGAAATCATATCTACCTGATCATATTAATTAATTATATATTATATATATATTTATATATTTTTTCACCTCTATATAAATTAATAAAAATATTCCAAAAAGAAATAATTTCTTTCCTTGATCATGGTATCCACCTATTTTCATTGTCTTTTTTCTTCATGTAGATATATGGTCCATGCATTGCAACAATGATTTAGAGATTCATCAAAATCAGTTTATTCCTTTTTCCAAATACACATTGTAAGAATTAGGTCATATGAGTGTTCATATATAAATGTTTTCCCAATATAATATTGTATAAAATATTATTCAAAAACCCTATATAAAACTTGATTTCTATAAAAAATTCGGTTTGAGTTTGGGTAGAAACATTCAATCAAAAGTCTTTTTTAAAATACCATATGTATGTGATGAAAGACTATATTTTAAAATAAAATTTTAATTTGATGCTCAAGCGTATCATTATTTAAGTGATTTATCAAAATTATAATATTCTTTGTAATTTTGTGATAAGGTAAAATATCTGAAAATTACTTTATAAAATTTAACATTTTTGAAAATATGTGTATTTTGAGAAAATAAAATTTTATTAAAAAACCCCATAAACCCTAATGGTATTGAGTAATAGTGGATGTTTTTGATATCCCATGTAACTATTGTTAAGATATTTGATTATTATAAAATGTTTTAGAAACTTCCAGACATGAATTTTCAATAATTATTGCAAGAAAGTCATCATGAAGACATATGAATGTTGTTTGAGATCCCCCACCTTCCATTTGAAATCAAATTTAAATGATATGAATAGGTTATAGAACTATGATTTAACTATATTAATAGACATTGAAACATACCATATGTTTAACCAGAACTCTTAATCCCTAAAGATGTCTAAACCATTCTTATGATACCAACTATAAAGAACCATACTTAAATATTACATAATATTAAGTTATGTTTACAATTCACATCGAAGATCTTCTATTCTTTATAGTATTAGATAATTAATCCATAACTACTACAACACAACTCAAATATTTCAAAGTATACAATTTTACTCACTATGCATTTTAAAAAAAATACTTTTTATGATGAAATTGGATTTATTTTTCACAATGAAAATATTATTGACCTATTCATTTATCTTACCCCTCCTTATAACATGTAGAAAAAATTTCAAAAACATGGAATAAGGGAAAAAATCACTGTAGGAGATATTAAATAAGGAATTAAATTATTAGTCCATGAATTTTTTAAACTTATTAAACATTTTCACAAGATCATAATTTCCAGCCATTAAACAAAAAAACTTTAACATACTTCATGAAATCATAACATTCCTATAAAACTCATTGAAATCATAAATCATAATGGTATGTTGTGGAATCCATATCATACTTACATTGTAGCTTTCACAACAACATATGGAGTTACCTTCATGGTTATATTTAGAATACCCATCGTAGTATATTCCCTAAGTCTCTTAGAAGAAACCCTGATATTTATCCTTATCTCATTAACCGATGCATTGGAGAGCTATTACAGGATCACCCACCCTAACTTTATCATGTATCCAATCATAAACAACCAAAATTCCCATGAACCATAACATAATCATAACATATGAACAAGCATAATGAAAAAAATAACATTTCCACTTTGTGATAAAAAAATCATTTGAAGTTATTGATATAATCAATACATTCTAAAAACCATTTTCTAAAACAAAATACAAGGAAAAGTAAAATGGAATCAATTAATCTTTTATTAAACATTATGTCTTATAGAGGAATCCAAATATCAAATAATGGCCACAGTGGAACAAAATTCGTTGATGTTGTATAAATTAAAAAAATTCTTCATTTATTTAGTAAAAACATTCATAAAAAAATAAATATGAAAAAATTGAATAAAAATAAAATTCAAATAGGTTTATTATAAAACTTATAAAAGAAGGATGTGTATAACATCAAAATATATTACAACGAATGTAGATTGAGATAAAGTTTCTTCCCCTGAGTACGAATCATCTCATCCTTTCTTTATCATTATGAATAATATAATTAGGTTAATATGTACTTCATAAAAAAATATTGGAGTTTATTATTTCAATTATATCCCTTATTTCATTTTTATAACAATTACATAATCATTAAAGTTCATAATATATGTTTTTTTTGAAATTTGGTACTTTAGTCGAAAATGAACATGGTATGATGTCAATAGTTCATATGGTCATAAGTCAATCATCTCAAAACTAATACTAATTATATAGTGATCATTTTTATAGTGTAATTATAATTTTAAAAAACCATTAATTATGATTTTGAAAAATGAACAATATTATAATCATGGAGATGGTTGATCGTATATATGAATGAGTAACATTTTCTATTTTTCATTGATAATTATCGATTTTTTTTTTAGAATTATCATAAAATAATTAATATCATATTAATCATTTAAATATACATAAATATATCCAACAAGTTATGTAGTGAATAAAAAAGAATCACATTTCCTCATGGAGGTGATAGTTCACTTGTACACACGAAACACATTATCATCATTTTGTGCATGGAAATTATGAAAATAATTCATATATTATTATATTATAATTTGTATAATGTCATGAGTAGAATTTATAAACATTGATTATATCATTATAACCAGTATTGGGGGATAGTAATGAAAAATTAACTATATCAGTTGGTGAGGTTGTAGTCCGTCGTACAAAGGATGGAAAAGTTAATTTCATATTCGATGGAATATGATAAGAATTTAGGTGATGGTATAAAATTAATAACATCTAATTATATTTAGTATATTGGATTCATTATTTCATCATGGTGGAAGAAGATTTTATGGAATATGAAGAAGAATCAGAATAGAATTACAAAATAAAAAATGTTACATTCCCTTCAGATGATCACCTTTCTTAACACATGAACACCTATGAGAGAATTTTATGCCTCAAAAATGCTTCAAAAATATTGGTATGGATTATAGGAAGGGGTTTTCGAATATCTATATTAAAAAAAGGTTTCTAATATTGAGTAATGGAGATGAATGGGAGCATTTTTATTGGATAGTGGAGTAGAACCCTTTAAATCCCATAAAATATTATAATAATAAAAATTAATTTCTAACTTCAAATGAATCCAATTTATTTGAGTTATAATATTATATGACTATTGTTCTAAATCCACTCCACCAATTTTATTTAGATGTGTACTGATTTTATTTTAAATTTTATCTTTTTTTTAACCCTTTTAACTGTTACCGTTTTATTAAGTAATTCACAATTTGAGAGTTAATATAATTACCACAACGTGTCTAAAGGCTAATTAATTAGTTGTTAATGACTTTTCATAGCATGGAAAACTTTTTTAATGATGATTTTATTTTTATAAATTTTATTTCATTTAATTATATATTTTTTATTCTAAAATATGAATTATGTAAATTTTGACTCTATTCATTACTTGACTTTTTAAAATATCATAAAAAATATTTTTTTCAAATAAAATAGTTTAACACATAAATAAAATGCCTAAATAATCCTTAAAATTCATGTATGGCATAATATATTTCAATTTATATTTATTTTAATATTATTAATATCATTTATTTGATTCTTATATAAAAATTATAATATTGAATAATCATTTTCTCATAATTAAATTTTATTATTAAATTTTTAAAAATAAAAAATAAAAAATTATGATGTGGGTAATATTTTGAATTTTATATGAACTATTTATAGTTTAACATATCACTTATTTAACCCCATATTAAAATTGATTTAGTAATAAGATACATGTTTATGACATCTTTGTTTTTACATTGAATAAAATTTTTATTATTGTCCTAATCACAACCACGTGGCATCCAATGAGAAAAATATCATTCTGAGTATTGTATTGATCGAAAATAACTAATCCAATAATATTATGACATGTTTTGGGGTAGTTTTATATTTTTATAATATTAATTTTACTGTTAATTAACTAATTTACCATTATCATTGGTAAATAATATACTAATGATACTATTAACCAAAAATTATTTTGATCCTATTAGATTACACATTTCATAATGATTACAATCATGTATGTATATTTTATAATTTTATATTAAGATAAGTGAATAAAAAAATTTAAAAATTAATCATGTCGACAAATTGGGGAAACATGTTTATAAAGATAAAATGATCAAAGCATAAAAATTTTTATATCCAATTTTAGTTTGAAATTAATTCTAATAACCTTCATTGGATTAAATTATAAAAGAATATTATAAATGTACATTAAATTTTTTTAAATATTATATAACAATGAAAAGAAATTATATGAAAATGATGTTTTGAAATAAAATGCAGAATTTTTCACTATTCATTAAAATATGAATTTTATCCGAAAATACCAAAAAATCAACCCAAGTAAATTATAATGTCCCACTTATAAATACGATGTTTATATTTTTAGATAGAACATATAAAATTTTCAAAAACTATATTTAAAAAGGTTTCTCCATCAAAAGGAAGTAAAACTATATTTTTAGAAAAATACTCTTTTAAGCGTAAAATTGAATTTTTTCTTTTATAAAGTCAAGAAAACACATAAGATGATTTATAAACATGTAATTAAATTTATATTTCATTAATTTTTTCCAAAACTAGTGAATTTATTATATTTTAAATAGTTTTTTTACAATTAAGTAGTATTTTCAAAGAAATGCATCCTTTATATACAATTTGTTTTTAGTTTCATTTATAGTTCATTTTGTGAATAATGAATCATTATATAAACATGTGTAAAAAAGTAATAATAATTTTTTTAATATTGTTCATTCCGGACATTCTAAATTCTAGTTGATAGCTATAACTTAAAATAATAATATTGAAATTGATTTTATCGATATAACTCAGTCATACATGAAATATATGTTTTTGCAGGAACCCATTATTGCGTGTTGGGTACTGTAATGACCCAAAATTTTATTAATGAAAATTCTTCTTGATCTAATATATTATTATGGAAGATAGTTATATAACATATTCAATTACTTGGTTTTATGTTTTTTGATTTTAAATTACCATTAATAATTGTGATTGTTGCTAATATAGTCATTAAATAGTGATCACATGATTTGTATAAATATAGGGCTTTAAAAAATATAATTAACTGAGAAAAAGGATGTGATGGACTTATCTAGTAGAATTTCTCGTTATAAATCCTATTTGATGGAGCTAAGAAATGAGGTTGTTTCATTGGTATTCTCTCTTTACCAAGCCCTATATGAGCTTCAACACGTTAAGCTCGAACAGAACCGCCTACAGGATAAGCTGAAATTGAGAGAGATTACCACCCGAGCGATGTTATCTGATCCAACCCAAGAGTCTATCACCATCACACAACTTACCATTTTGTCTTATGTGAGTGATATAAGGCATTATATAACAATAAGTTAGCACTATGATGATGTGCATTATTTCTTTATATAATAAATAATATACATTCATTTTATTATTGTTAATTTGTAAATAATTTTTAAGGCAGAAATTGTATTTTTTAGTTAATATTCAATTTAGTAATATATTTTGATTAATTAATGGATTTTTTAATTAAATAGCTTGTTAAAAAAATATTATGACTAAAATTATTTTTATTAAATATAAATGATCATATAATTTTTATGAATTCAATTGTTATTTTTACTAAGGTTTGAAAGCCTTTTTTGTTAAAACCAATGAATTTTTGATAAATGTCATTTTTTTATTTTAAAAGTTAAAATTCACATATTTAGAAAATTATTGAGATAAAATGAATATTATTTTTTGGAATCAGGATGTCGAAATTATCCAATGGTGAATTTTTCTTAATATTCATAGATATTCGAATTATTGGGTAGAAATTAAATACCGTTTAAATATATAATGTGTTTTATGACATCATAATGACCCAATAATGAGGTAATAAAATAATATAAACATTATTTTATGCCAATATATGTTTTACCATTAAAATAATGTGATTTTAGGTTTGTTTTATTTATTTTACAACGCTTTAGTGTACCCTCCAATACTTAGAAAACATTTTAACATTTGAAATTGATTTCCATGAGAGTGTGACTCACATACACATAAGCTAGCTTAATATTTTAATATTTTCATCCATTTTACTTATAAAATATTTTTTCCCTCTCACATTTGGAAATAAAAAAGGGAGAAACCATGGGATTGTTTGTGGTTTTGATTAAATTAATGTGTGGTTCCCAAAAATTAAATAATAAATAATTCCCCCTATTTTCCTATATAAACATGCCTAAGATCCCACTTCCTTTTCACTCAAAGCATTTTGATCATTACCAAAATATTCCATCTTATATCTATAATCCATCCAAGGCTCTCAAAGGTACCATTAATCCTCTCTCATGCCTCTCCCAAGCCTTTGGGATCACACTTCCTAGTAAGGAATTTTCTTCCTTTCTCATTTTTCCAACATTTTTTATGTTGTAATGACCTTTTATTTTAAATTAAAATATTTGGGGTATGAAATTTAACCTCCCCCATACTAGATTCCTTATGTTTTAATGAGTATAGACCTCTTTCTCTTTCATTAATTCCTCCCATGTTCACCTGTTACAAAGCCGAAATTCGGTAAGGATTTCTTCTATTCTCATTTACATTCAATCACTTCTTTTTATTTAATGCATCTATGATCCATTACATATGGTGGGACATGTATCTATATGAATCTATTACTATCCATTTCATGTAAATATGTTAATATACCACTTTATCTCTCATCAAACATTTTTATAATCTCTTATGCCAAACCGTTATGCTGTCGAAATTGTACAGTGATTCTCCAAGATAATTTCACTATGTCGTGAATAAAATTCCCATTTCTCTATAAAGTTAATTAACAATTATATACATTTACTTATGGATTATATAGTTTCATGTATAAATTCAACATTCCATTATCTTGTAATAAATGACGATTTTTGATGAATCCATGTTAAATGATCAATGCGGCACACTTATGAATGAAATGAAATGATTAAGAAGGTTATTCCCTAATAGCACTCCAATGCATTGGGTAGAGATTAATATCATGATATGTCAAGTTAAATGAGGATTTACTCATTCTAATAAAATTTCAATGAGGGTTTACCCATGTTCCATGTGAAATGAGACCTGGCTCATGCTAATACCATGGTAAGTGTCATTGCCACATTTCCATGTTTTGAAAATCATACTATATCTTAACTTTTTCTTCATGGTTCTCTTATACTCCTTTGATATGCCTATTTCCTAACATGTATTGTATTTTTCATGTTATCCCGTGTTTCCTTACTCATCTTTATAGCTCACCATTTTCTTATGAATTTCCTCAGGTTATCCCATGCAATGCTAAGTACAAGGGAATGTAGTGGTCATGTAAAGGATGTTTTAAATAAATATGTTGTGTTTATTGTTTTAATAAATTATGTAATGTTCCTAATCCCCAAATACACTATAACTCTCTATCTTCTATATTGTATAATGTGAAGGTTTTATGTAATAAATCTTGTTTATGTGTGTAATAAAAATCAGGGTAGTTTGAGTTGGTATTAAAGGATATGTCTAGTAATTTTTGGAATTAAGAATAGAAAACCCTATTCGAATCCTTAGGGGAAAAACAAAGTATAATAAAAACATTATTATATTTTGGTGAGTATTGAGTAAATGGTTTTTCAAGGAAATATATCCATATTTGGATATAAGCATGTAGAGGAGAATCTGGCACAAATATATTGTAGGGGTAAAACCCAAAAGCACCTCGTTGAGCTAGACTCGAATGGGAACTGGAGCATGTCAATAGGAATTGCTTCACTATTGGTTAGGATACTCATGGAGGATATTCATTGCTAAATTCACAAGCTTAGTATGATTCATTTTTATGGGAATACAAAAATTCCCCTAAAAATAAATTTTGGGAAGTAAATCATGGATAACATAGATTGAAGCCTATAGATTCTTATGTTAATGAAATAAAAGTTATTTATAAGTAATCTATTTTAGTCCTTTGTTTACCCTTTACGTGTTACCCCTAACATTACTTTTATTCCATCCAATGTCCTGTAATAGGAGGAATCAGGCTAACAACATATACAAAGATCAATGTAATGATTATTCTAATAATATGCCCAATCCAATGGGAGTAAGAATCATTAACTTTTTTATGATAACCTCTCAGTTAATTAATGATTTGAATATAAACATGGGTCAAGAGGAACGTTAAACCCTTCTTTCCCCTAGAAAATATCAAGTCACCATCAAGAGCTTCATGAGACGAAGGTCTCCTGCTTTTAATGGATCATCTGATCCCTCAATTTCCAAATAATGGATCAACTCCATTGAAATTATATTCACCATCCTTTAATGTTCCAAAAAAGAGAAGGTTCTTCTGGCTTCTTATTGTACATAGGGTGAATCCGATCAATGGTGGACATTGATAAAAAATATGAGGCCAGATGAGGAAAGCGAGGCATTTGAATTGAAGGATTTCCAAAAAAGATTTTTCTATAAATATATTCATCACACCCTATGAAATATGATTGAAAGGTAATTCCTTTACCTCAAGAAAAAAGACAACGAATCCATCAGATCATATGAGGAAATCATCAAATTTCTTGCATGATTCTCCTTCATATTTGTCGTTACCCTCGAATGCAAGGTTGACCGTTTCATGGTGGGATAAAACCTAGCCTACCAAAATCCCTATCGATCCGTGACTTTGAGAGCTACGAGGAAGTTGTCTGATGTTCCCTCAATGTCAAAATGGATATCATAGAATCCCAGGAGAATAATGGAGGTAAGAATCATAAGGTGGAATTCAATTCTGCCAGTTTGATAGATAAATCCAATGGTTCTATGAAAATCCACACCCCACTTTCCAAAGGTGTGGAAAAAAGCACCCCATAAATTCCTTAAATGGGACACAAAAATGATTTAGGTGTGGAAGAGAAGGGAACCTATCCATTAACTTCCTATAAGAAAAACCTACAATTGCGATAAAGGAGAGGAATTCCCCATTCAACCCTCAACGCATTGTTCATTGCTTCAACTGAAAATAACTAGGGCACCTTGAAAATAAGTCCCCTAATCCAATTGTTTTAAGAGGCGTCCAACAACCTCCATGGCAGCAAAGGTGATATTTTTCCATCATTAATGCCGAAGTGAACCCCGACAATGATGTGGTGACATGTACGCTAGTTATTCATTCAAGAATAGAGTAATTACTATTTGATTCTGGTTCTATGCATTATTTTGTATCCTGAATGATTAGTAGAACAATCTCAATACCACCAAAAATCATTTAAGTAAGGTTTTTTGTGAGTAAGGAAAATGGGGAAATCATTATAACCCATGAATATAACTCCTCCCATTTCATAATCTTTGGACTGAACATTTTAGGGAACCATGTCATACTCCCTCTGGTGGAATTTGATGCAATTCACAGAATGGATTAACTCTCCTTATATAAAGCCAACATAAATTTCCGTGAGAGGGTAATCAATCTCTATATGGAGAATAAACCCCTAATTCTATACAAGTGCATGTAGAAAGATGAATATTATTTTGCACCATCATCTCAAGTATGGATTTTACTACCCAATGAGAACGCATATTTAGCTCAAATAATTGAGTCTAAAGAATCATCCATCCTTGAATACATGCCTATTGTGAGGGAATTCGCTAAAGTGTTTCTTGAGAAATTTCTTGATCTTCCTCCTAGAAGAGATATTGAATTCAAAAATTGACCTTATACCTGGGGTATTTTCAATATCCAATACTCCGTATAGAATCGATGTTATGGAACTTGAGGAGATGAAGAAAAAAATTCAAGAGAATATGGCTAATGAGTTTATACGACAATGTTCTTCACCATGGGGTGCACTGGTCCACTTCTTCAATAATAATGACGGGTCAATGTGCCTTTGCATTGTTTATCATGATCTCAACAAAAAAACGATAAAGAACAAGTATCCTCCTTTTTCAAATTGATGACATTTTCGATCAAATACACGGAAGAAAATACTTTTACAAGGGGGATTTGTGGTCAATATATTACCAAGTAAGGGTGAAGGTGGATGATATCCCCAAGACAGATTTTTGTACAAGGTATGAGTACTATGAATTTATAGTAATGCCTTTCGGACTCCATAATGATCCAAAAATCATCATGGACTTGATGAATAGTATCATTAGAGATTAACTCGAAAAATTTGTGGTAGTCTTTATAGATGATATTCTAATATACTCCAAATCTAAGGAATATCATGAGGAGAATCGAAGAACTGTACTAGAGACCTTGCGATAGGAGAATCTCTATGAAATGCACAACAACTGTGAGTCCTGGTTGAAAGAGATATCTTTATTGGGTCATATCATCACAAGAAATGGGATATATGTGGATCCATCCAAGTGTGATACAATTGAGGGATGGTTGAGGCCAACAATGGTAATAGATATCTGTATATTCCTATTGTTAGCTGGATATTATCACCGATTTCTGAGAAATTACTCATGATTTTCCAACCCTCGTACCAAGCTATCTCAGAAGGGAGTAATGTTTTCATGGAGTGATGAAGGAAAAGAGAGCTTCAAGGAGTTTAAAAGGAGGCTTATCACTGCACCCATGCTCACACCACCCACAAGTGGAGAACATTTTGTGGTATTTAGTGATGATTTGAAGAAGGTCATGGGATGTGTTTTGATGCAAAATGAAAAAGTCGCTGCCTATGATATAAGGCAATAGAAAGTTCATGTGAAAAACTATCCAACACATGACCTAGAGTTGGCTGTTGTGATATTCTCTTTGAAAATTTGGTGGCATTAACTCTTTGGGGGATAAGTGTGAAATATACACAATTCAGAAAAGCCACAAGTATATATTCTCATAGAAAGAGTTGAACTTGCGCCAATGAATACGGTTAGAGCTGATCAAAGACTATGACTGATCAATCCATTAACACCCTGGGAAGGAGAATAAGGTGGAAGATGCTCTATGTTGAAAGGACCCATCGATTCTGTCATTGATGAGAATTGAAAAGGATCCAATATTATTATATTTGATGAATATGGAAATGGAAATCAGAAATAAGTGAAAATCATCAATCCTTTCACAAATTATGGCTCAATAGTCTCTTTTGTAAAGGTTAAAGGATGGTCAAAAGGATGATGTGGGAATATAGAAGAAGGTGGAAGAACTCAAAAAATGGAAATCCTCAGAGTTCAATGTCAATGAATAAGGAATTGTGATATTTTGGTCAATACTATGTGTTTTATAGAATCCTGAGCTAAAGAAGGAACATTTGGATGATGCATATAGTTCAAATTTCTCTATTCACCTAGGAAACACAAGGATGTATCGATATATCTGAGAGCATTATTTGTGGGATATCATGAAGAAGGAGATCATTGAGTGTACATCAAAGTTCCTGGTTGTCAGCAAGTGAAGGCTTAGAGGTAGAAGTGTAAGGGTATGGTGAAACCATGACCCATACCAGTATGGAAATGAAAGAATATCACCATGGACTTTGTCACCGTACTTCCAAATACATCCAAAAGAAAAAATTCTATCTGGGTTTTTGTGGATCGTCTTTCAAATACTACACACAACATTGCAATTCAGGATGATTTCTCAATAGATCAAATTCCACATATATACATTAGAGAAGTGGTAAGGATGTATGGAGTACCACTATCAATTTTATCCGGTCATGATCCAAGATCCACCACTATGTTTTGGAAGTGTCTTCAACATGCTCTGAATACTGATCTGAACATCCGTACAACTTATCATCCTCAAAATGATTGAAAATCTGAGTGTACTATCCAAACACTTAAGTACATGATAAGAGCAAGCACAATAGACTAAAAAGGAGGATGGAATCAACATCTCACTCTAGATGAGTGTAACGTCCCGGTTCCGGAAGCTGCCCAAAGGCGCCCCGTACACGGTTGGTCACATGGCCTCAAGTGCATTTCCGAAAACGCCAGAGGCTACCGACTAGTAGAAAGTGTATTGGGTGTGATAGTGGGGAACCTATTTCTTCATTGGCAGAGAACACAACAGATGTGAATAAAATATGAAATAGTGGAAGTAGTAAATATCCAACAACAATAAATAGCGGAGGACTAAAATAATAAACAACTGGAGCACATATGTGTATATGAAATGATGCATGATACATATCTAGGAATGTGGCCAAACAGATCACAATGATGGAAATACAAACAGTACCAAAACAAGTACAAAAAGATAGATAATCAGCTCTGCAGCATCACAAGCCTAAGCTTGGTCCCATGCTCTCCTGCTCCAAAGCAATAAAGTACCCGAAGTCGAAGGGCACTTTACCCTGTCTATACCTAAAACATCATAGTCATCTTGGGCCCAAAAGCATGGCCCAAATAGGGTGTGAGACTAAATCCCAGTAGGAAACTACCCAAAGATCTGTGCCTAATAGTTAGTGAGTATATGGAATGTAATAGTACAGTAAGCAGTAAACAGTAACAGTAAACAATAGGTAGTAATCAGTAAGCAGTAATAGGATGATATACAACAGAAATAAATCCTCAGAACAACAATCAGCAGAGATGAAAACATCTAACCACAACAAGAACCCCTCTGGGAAGTACCCACATCCAACCCCTCTTGTCCTATAAAAGAAGTACCAACAACCCTCTGGGCAGTGCACTCAACCTAACCCCACTAGTTTGGTCATTGGAAATTATAAGAATCTCTGGGGAAGCTCACTCGGTCAATTCCCCTTATAGTCTAGGGTAGTTAGGGACTCTCTGAGGAAGATCATGAGGTCTAACCATCTTATATCCCCAAGGTCTAGAAACTCTCTGAGGAAGATCGCTCGGTTAATTCCGCCTATAGTCTCAGGTCTATCACAAACTCTCTAAGGAATCTCACTCAGTAAATTCATTCTCTAGCCTAGTATGGTTTTAAAGAAATTCAAACAATGTAAAGACTCTCCAAGGAAGCTCACTCAGTCTACCCTCCTGTAGTATATAATATCCAAGACTCTCTGAGAAGCTCACTCAGTCTATCCCCTATAGTCAATAATGTCCAATACTCTCTGAGGAATCTCACTCGGTCTACCCTCCTGTTATCTATAATATCCAAGACTCTATCGGAAGCTCACTCAGTCTATCCCTTATTGTCTATTGCACCAGGTTCTCACGATCCCATGCCAATCAATGCATAATAATTCTATAAGGCCAAAGTACACCTACAGAGCTACTTGGCTAACCAGTCTACAACAAAACAAGCAGGTCAAGAATATAATTTCATCCTACAATCACAAGGTATGGAAAACATGTATAATAGATAAAGGCTAACAAGACCCAAAGGTTATAACAATGACAAAGGAATGGGAAAAACATCCATGCATAGAAATTATCCAAAACTATGATCAAATTATCTCTACACAAGCATACAAGCAAAGAATGAAAACAATAGGGTCAAAAAGGTAAACACGCAATACCCAGTTCATGGGTATTGGTGGAATTTTCACCTAAAACTCAAAGACATTGAATAGTAAGTCACAAACCACCTAACTTGATGCTGGGAGATCAATACACTAGAACCACGAGGCTTGGATCTCTTTATAATGACGTAGATCTATAAAAACGCACAAAACGTTCAACCCACGATATCTTGAGAAAGAGGGAAAGTCATGGAATGAGACTCAAGAAGAAGGATGAGCTCACCACTGTGGTTTTAACGCAATCGACGGAGGTCGATTCGGCAAATAGACAGAGGTTCAGGGGCTCGGAGGATGTTTCCAGCCATACGGGCTCTATCAGTCGAAGAACCTAGAGAAGAAGGTGTTTTTATTGATTAGGCGTGACCCCAGTCCATTTAATGAATAAAAGAAAGTAAACGACGTGTACTTCTGAGGCACACGACGTGTACTTGGCCATTCTATACTCCACGTTAAGCAGCCTCCACATCACCCCTACACACCGTGTGTGTGGCCCGGACATGTCCAGTATACGGCCTGGCGCTGCATCAAATTACACGGTGTGTACTTATAAATTGCACAGTTTGTATTATGAAAATATCCATATTTTCATTTTTTTTTCTAAAAAATGACCCGAAAAGGTAAAACACACCTGAAATAAAGATCTGGGTTCTTACAAACTTCTCCCCTTAAATAAATTCATACCCGAATTTCCCTAGCAAGTTGTAGAAGAAGAAACCCTGAACAGTTCTGACCACTATTATCGTACATCGGCCTCCCTCTGCACGGTCTCGTCCTATACTCGCCCGTGCAGCCATAGCAACCGTACCAGAGGAATATACTGACAATGGAGAAACTTCGTACTGAGATCAAAAATCCGGATAGGATGATCCTATAACGACGTATCCGCTTCGAGCTCAACCTCCTTGGGTTGAAAGAAAAGAAACAGGTCTGAAAAGTATCGTCGGAGCTGAGAGACGGGGAAGACATCATGCATAGCCTGGTACCTCCGAGGTAACTACAATTGATAGGCAACTAGCCCAACTCTCTCCAACACCTCAAATGGCCCAACGTACTATGGTGTAAGCTTACCCTATCTTCGAATCCTCTTATGTCCCAACCTCGGTGCAACATGTGGGAAAACACGATCCCCAACCTCGAACTCCAGTGGGCGTCTCTGTTGATTAGCATAAGACTTCTGTTGAGACTATTCTATAGGCATCCTCTTCTGAATAAACTCTATTTTCACTGAGGTCTCCTGAACAAGATGAGGTCCTAACAATGATGCCTCTCCTGCCTCCAGCTAGAACAAAGGTGATCGGCATGGCCTACCATATAATGCCTTGTAAGGTGCCGTGTGAATAGTCACATGAAAACTTTTGTTATATGAAAATTCCATAAGAGGAATATACTTCTCCAAAGAACGACCAAAGTCTAGAATACAAGCTTGGATCATATCCTGAAGTACCTGAATTGTACGCTCGGACTGGCCATTTGTCTGGGGATGGTATGTTGTACTCAAAAGTACCTGTGTACCCAAAGCCTTCTGAAGCCCATTCCATAACCGATATGTAAAGTGCACATCCCTGTCTGAAAAAAAGGAGTGTGAAACTCCAAGAAGACATAAAATCTCCCAGATGTATAACCGTCCCAGCACATCAACACTAAAGGACTCCTTGATCGGAAAGAAGTGAGAAACCTTCATAAGACTGTCAATGAAAACCCAAAAAACATCACTCTTTCGAGGTGACCTTAGTAACCTAGTTACAAAGTCCATCGCGACATCTTTCCACTTCCACTCAGGAATGGGTAATAGATGTAAAAGCCTTTTTGGTTGCTGATGCTCCACTTTCACCTGCTGACAAGTAGAACATCTCAAGACAAAACCAGGAACATCTCTCTTCTTACATGGCCACTAGTACTGGTGGTGTAGATCACAATACATCTTGGTGATGCTAGGATGTACTTCGGAAACGGAAGAATGAAAATACTGCATCATTTCCTCACGTATGTCTACTGGTACCCACACGCGTCCCTGGAAAAGAAAAATCTCATCCTCTCCTACTGTCCATCCAGGGAGAGGGTCCACTCATGACACAGTCTCCTGTAGGACAAGGCCCTCTGAGTCTGATAGCTGCCTCATCTGCACCCGATCATGAAGGGTATAGTTAACCACAACAGAAGATAGACAAGTCTTCCCATGTTTGCCGTGCACCTCCTTATGCATATCAGAGAACAAAGCCATAAGTTTCCACTCATTGCTGGCCTCCTGAACTGTCTGAATCTGAGTTCTCCTGCTCAACGCATCAGCCACTGTGTTTCCCTTTCCCAGTGCATAGGCATGCTCAAAGGTGAAGTACTGAAGATACTCGTCCCACGTACGCTATCTCAGATTTAGATCACACTGAGTGAAGATGTACTTGATACTCTTGTGGTCTCTCATAACCACAATGTGATCTCCCAGAAGGTAATAACTCCAACATCGTAAGGCATGAACAACAGCTGCCAACTCCAGATTGTGTGTTGGGTAGTTCCTCTCATGTGGCCTCAACTTTTGAGACCCGTACGCAATGAATCCATCTCCCTGCATAAGCATAGCTCCCAATCCAACACCTGAAGCATCACAATAGACTATATAGCTCTTTCCCGTCGAGGAAAAAACTAGTATCGGTGCTGACGTCAACCTACCATTCATCTCCTCAAAGGCTGCCTCACAGGAATATGACCATAAGAACTTCACACCCTTCCTAGTCATACCTTTCAGCAGTGATGTAGGGCATGAAATGTCCGGTATAAAACACATGTAGTATACATCCAGCCCTGGAAAACTCCACACCTCAAAGACATTCTTCGGCTGCTCCCAGAAAACTATAGCTCTCACTTTCTCTGGGTCTACTGATACTCCTGTGTCTGAGATAACGTGACCCAATAATTGAATCTGATCCATCCAAAAGTGGAATTTCGAGAGCTTAGCATATAACAGATTCTCACTTAGTGTACTCAGAACAATATAATGATGGGTAGAATTGTCGTGTCGAGTGTGAGAGTACACCATGATTTAGTCCACAAAAACCACCATTAAGGAATCCAAGTATGGATGAAACACTTGGTTCATCAGTGCCATAAAAACTGTTGGCGTATTCATGAGACTGAATGGCATGACCGTATACTCGTATAGACCATACCTGCTCCTGAAGGATGTAAGAGGTATATCTGATGGTCTAACATGCAACTGATGATATCCAGACCTCAAATAGCTCTTCAAGAACACTTGTTCTCCTAAAAGCTAATCAAATAGGTCATTGATCCTCGGAAAGGGATATCAGTTCTTGACCGTCAACTGGTTCAGCTTTCGATAATCCACGCAAAGCCTATGGGAGTTGTCTATCTTCTTCACAAGCAGGACATGCAAACCCCAAGGAGAAGTACTGGGTCAGATGAAACCCTTTTCCTACAACTCCTCCATCTACTTCTTGAGCTCCTGCAACTCTGGTGTAGCCATCCTATAAGGAGTAATGGACATCGGTTCCGCTCCTGGAATGAGCTCAATTGATAATTCTACCTTACGCTCTGGATGAAAACCTAAAGAGTCCTCTAGAAAGACATCCTTGAAATGATCCACCACTGGAGGAAAGTCTATCTACGAAGTCCACTTGTCATCTAGATAAAGACTAGTAATCTAGGCTATAACTCCTCCTAGCCTAGGATGCTCTGGTCCAGCTCTACCTTCCTAGATATCCCACTCACCTCTATGAAGAAATGATTTGTCTTCTTGTGATACGAAACTCACCCTGTGGTGATAGCAATAGACGAATGTCTGGAAGGGAACTAACCATTCCATACCGGGAATGAAATCATACCCTGTAATCTCTAGGACATAGAGGTCCCATAAGAAGTGACACCCTGCAACCTCAAGGGGTCACTCTCTGCATTGATGCACGCTAGACCACCTTGTTCCCAATGGTGTATCAGGAGTCAACATGTCGAAAGATGAAATGATATAGAGCCCAAGTCTCTCGACAACATCAACAGAGATAAAACTATGTGAAGCACCAGTATCACAAAGGGATGAAGATAACACTTAGGATACTAAGATAGTACACTGAAATGTGGAAGGGTCGGGATCCTGCTCCTGACAGGTCTGCTCCATGGAGAATGTCTGGCCTTTACCGTGGCCCTGCACCCCTAGCTGAACACTCTGAGCTGATGCACTCTGTTGTCACTGGTAACCTAGTGACTGACCACCATGGTCGCGACCTCCACCTCGTCCCGAACGGCCAAAAGAACTTTAGTTCCCAGACTGGCGAGAAACTGGTGATACATAACCTATGCATAGGGTAATAGAAGAACCCCTACGACCAGCTGTAGGTGAGAAGATCTGACAGAAATTCTGAAGATGGCCCATCTTGCCGCAAGATCGGCACTCCATCAGGTATCTCTGATACTGAGGCCTAGTATGCCCACACCTACCGCATAGGTAGCATACTACCTGGCTTCCCGAAGATACATTCCTCCTACCCTGCTCCCCTTGAGAAGACTCCCCCCGACGCTTCCTGCTATAAGTTGGAGGATTACTGACTCTGGATGTTGAACCTCCTTGGCTCACTGCTCCAGAATATCTTAGATTACACTCAGTGATCAGAACTAGGTTGATGATAGATGATATCAAAGTCGACCTAAAGATATTCACCATGGAATAGATCTCCATCCTGAGACTATCCTCAAACTTCCTTCCAAGGAATAACTCATCACCTTTTGGAATCGGCGTGAAGTTCTACAGCTCAGTAAATTGAGATGAGTACTCCATAACAGAAAGAGTAGCCTGCTCCAGACTCAAAAACTCATGGGCTCGATCGTCCCTCAAGGTCTCTGGGTAAAACTAATCGTAGAAGATGCCCCAAAACTCATCCCAAGACACACTCTGCGGGCACCCTGACTGTGAGATCACCTACCACCACCTATTTCTGGTGTCTCGGAGCATATAAGTAGCCAAATTTACCCTTTTCACCAGAGGTATCTCTAGGTGCTTGAAGATCGTCAATGTGGCCTCTACCCACAGCTCTGTAGCCTAGGGTCCTCCATCCCCTGAGAATGTAGGAGGATGATACTATTGGAAAACCCATGTCAACTCAGCCATCGATAGGGCAAGATTTGGCGCTCCCTAAAATGTTTGCATCATTCTCAGGAAGTCCTCCCTGAACTACGCATCGACGCCTGCAACAGGTATAACTACTGGTGCCAAGGCTGGAACTGTAGGAGGATCTATAGTAGGATTTTCAAGAGATCCCTAATCGTCCATATCCAGTGTCTGATCACCGTCTGGCAACTAATGTACAAGTGGAGGAAATCTCATAGGCATAGCTCTAAATGATCAAAATCACACCTTAGATTAGGATTATCAAGGATAGAGAACATAAGAGTACAAAATGGGAACAAGAGAAAGAGAAACTCAAGTTTTACTAAACACAACTACACGGCGTGCATCAAACTACATGGCGTGTTACTTAATTCCATTCACATGGGCATGTACTTCTACCACCATTGGTCGTGTAACACCCCGGACTACACGGTGTGTTGTCCCCTCACAGGGTGTGTTCTTGAACTCCATTCCCCTGCCTGAGTCTCTTTACATGCCTAGCCCTAATGGTCCTCTTAAACCTAGACTATACGGCGTGTTCACTAAGGACATGACGTGTACTATACAAGGTTTCAGTGACCCATGTTGTTAGTGACACGGTCGGGTACCCAGAATAAGGCTACACGGCGTGTTCATACAAAAACGCGGCGTGTACTACACGAGATTCCACGACCTATTTTGTTAGTGAAATGGTCGGGTACATGGCTCACTACTAAATGGCATGTTCCTGAAAACATTTTCACCACCCCGTGTTTCTGCTCACACAGTCAGCGATACGTTTTAAAACAACACGGTGTGTAGTCAAGTACACGCCATGTATTCTGGGTTTTTCCGGACAGTAGCTCAGAAACTGCACTAAAGCCCATAAAACACTGAAAAATAAACATAGAGGTGACAAATTACGATCAATGAGGGCCCATACTCCCCTCGAATCAAATCTTGGAATCTCATATAAGTCATATACATGAGAAACAAGTCAACGATCCACCGTGTTCCGATTTATGAAGGACCATAACACCTCAAGAACAAAAATTTGGCATTCATTTAAGAAATGTATAACACAAACAATTTCTCTATCAAACTGCAGGGATTCTATCAAATCATATATCACAGTAGCATGAATAATCTACACAATGTCTATCACAACAACATGAAATCGCTAATGCACCCTAGATAGCATGGAAAGAAAGCATGGCATGTGATTTCTAGTAAGTTCCTATATGATTCATGAAATGGCATACCCTTATATCATCGTGTTGCAATAGAAATAGAACTGAAATAGAAACAACCATAAAAACAAAAATAATGTGAGTCACTCAAGGTGAAATCGTATCAACCTTAAATCTCAAAGACAGAGAACTGAAATAAATGAGGTTGGTTGGATTTTCCTTTTACACAGGTCAGCTACTCCTGGGCATAACTTATGACCATGTACCAAATTTTCCCTATCACTGGCTAAGGCTCCAAACAGTAAATCAAGAGAAAATAATTCCTTTGATACCACTTTGTAGCATCCCGGTTCTAGAAGCCATCCAGAGGCACCCTGTACCTGTTTGGTGACATGGACTCAAGCACATTTCTACAAATTCCAGAGGCTACCGACTACCAGTGAGGGCCTTGGGTGTGATAGTGGGGAATCTATGCCATCATTGGCAGAGTACACAATAGAAGTGAATAAAACATGCAATAGCTGAAGCAGTAAATATGCAACAATACTAAACAACATAGGACTAAAACAATAAATGACTGGAGCACATATGTATATATGAAATGATGCACGATATATATCTAGGAATGTATCCAAATAGGTCACAATGCTGGAAATACAAACAATACCAAAACAAGAACAAAATTAAAGATAATCAGATCTAAAGCATCACAAGCCTATGTTTGGTCCCATGCTCTCCTGCTCCAAAGAAATCAAGTACCCGAAGTCAAAGAGAACTTACCCTTGTCTATACCTGCATCAAAATAGTCTACTTGGGCCCAAAAGCATGTCCCAAACAGGGTGTGAGACTAAATCCTAGTAGGAAACCACCCGAAGATCTGTGCCTAACAGTCAATGACAATATGGCAGGTAATAGTACAGTAAGTAGTGAATAGTAACAGTAACCAACAGGAAGTAATCAGTAAGCATTAACAAGATGATATACAGCAGTAATAAATCCATAGAACAACATGAATAAGATAAGAAAACAACAAACCACAATAGAAACCCCTCTGGGATGTACTCACAGCCCACCCCTCTAGTCCTATCCAAGAAGTATCGACAACCCTCTAGGTATTGCACTCAGCCTAACCCCTCTGGTTTGGTCATACGAAATTATAAGACTCTCTGGGGAAGCTCACTCAGTCAATTCCCCTTATAGTCTAGGGTAGTCAGGGACTCTCTGAGGAATATCACAAGGTCTAACCAACTTATAGCCCCATGGTCTAGAAACTCTATGAGGAAGCTTGTTCGGTCAATTGATCTTATTGTCTCAGGATTATCACACACTCTCTAAGGATTCTCATTCAGTCAATTCCTTTACTAGCCTGGAATGATTTTAATGAAATTCAAAAAAATTAAAGACTCTCCGAGGAAGCTCACTTGGTCTACCCTCCTTAAGTCTATAATATCCAAGACTCTCTGGGAACCTCACTCGGTCTATCCTCGGTAGTCTATAATGTCCAAGACACTCTGAGGAATCTCAATCGGTCTACCCTCCTGTAGTCTATAATATCCAAGACTCTCTGGGAAGCTCACTCGGTCGATCCCTTATAGTATATAGCCCCAGGATCTCATAGTCTCATGCCAATCAGTGCATAATAATGCTATAAGGCCAAAGTACACCTACAGAGCTACTTGGCTAACCAGTCTACAACAAAACAAGCAGGTCAAGAATATCATTCCATCCTACAGTCACAAGGTATCGAAAATAGGTATAATGGCTAAAGTCTAACAAGACTCAAAGGTAATAACAAGAAAAAAGGCATGGGAAAAACTTCCATGTATAGAAATTATCCACAACTATGATCAAATTACCTATACAAAAGAATACAAGCAAGGCATGAAAACAATAGGGTCAAAAAGGTAAACATGCAATACACCTTTCACAGTTATTGGTGGAATTTTCACATAAAACACAAATAATTAGGAAAGTAAGGCACACACCACCTACCTTGATCCTGGGATATCAATATAATAGAACCACGAGGCTTGATTCTACTTAGAATGACATTGATATATGAAAATGCACAGAACGTTCAACCCAAAATATCATGAGAAAGAGGTAAAATCATGGAATGAGACTCAATAAGAAAGAAGATCTAACCACTTCAGTTCCAACGCAATCGACAGTGGTCGATTCGGCAAACAAACGGAGGTTCGGGGACTCAGAGGATGTTCGTGGACGTATGGGCACTCTCTATCGAAGAACCTGGCGAAGAATGTGTTTCTATCGATTTGGCGCGACCCCGGTCCAATTAATGGAAAAAAAGAATGTATATGGAATATACTTTTGGGGTATATGGATTGTAGATGGCCCTTCTATACTCCGCTTTAAGAGGCCCCCACATCACCCCTACACACCGTGTGTATGGCCCGGACATAGCCAGTACACGGCCTGGCGCTGCATCAAAGTACACGGTGTGTACTTATAAAGTACATGGTGTGTATTTTGAAAATTTCCATATTTTCATTTTTTTTCTCAAAAATGACCAAAAAAGGAAAAAAATACCTGAATCGAAGATTTGGGTTCTTACAATGAGTTCTCTTAGAACAAAAGTTTCCAATCAAGCATCCAAATGGATCCTTTTGAATCCCTGTATAGGAACAGGTGTAGAATACTTGCATGTTGGGATGAATTTGGGGAGGGAAAACTCCTAGGTCCGTAAATGGCGGATGAAATGGTGGATAAGGATAAGACCACCAAACAACACATTAATGATTCTCAGAGTTGAAAAAAGATCTATGATGATAATCGTCGATGATACCTAGTGTTTCTTGTTGGATACATGGTATTCCTCATCATAACACCTTGGAATAGACTTATGAGATTTTTGAAGAATGGAATGGTTAGTCTAAGGTACATCGGTACTTTTGAGTTCATTGATCACATTGCAGCAGTTCCCTATTGACTAACACTCCCCCCAAACCTATCTTAAGTAAATTATGTTTTCCATGTATCACTCTTGAAGATGTACATACCTGACCCATCACTTGTTCTCAATACAAAGGTGGTACAATTGGATAATGAACTCTCCTATGATGAAAATCTTGTAAAGATCATAGATCATAGGGAAAAAGATCTACAAAAAAGACAATTCCCCTTGTCAAGTAGTTGTGGAAAAACCACATGTTTGAAGAGGTAATGTGGAAATCAAAGGTAGTAATGAAGTAGAGCTACCCAAAACTATTTAGTATGGGAAAAGGGAGTTTTGAGGGAAAACTTTCTTAAGGGGAGAAGATTGTAATGACCCAAACTTTTATTAATGTATATTTATCATGATCTAATTAGATGTCTTATTATGTATGATGGTTATATAACATATGCACTTCCGTGATGTTATGTTTTTGGATTTTAAAATACAATTATTAATTTTCACCTTTTCTAATATAGATATTAAACAGTGATAACAAGATTAGTATAAATATTGGGCTTTAACAAGTCCAATTGCTCAGAAAAAGGATGTGATGGACTCATCTTGTAGAGTTTCTCCATATGAATCCCATTTGTCTGAGCTTGGAAAGGATGTGGCATAATTTGGATTTGATCTTGACCAAGACCAATCCTAGATTCAATATGTTAAGATCTAATGGAACCGTTTATGGGAGAAGTGGAAGTTGATAGAGATTACCCCTTAAGCTATGTTATCTGAGTCATCCCAAGAGTCTGTCACCATCACACACCTTACCCTTCGATCTTATGTGGGTATTATAAGGGGTTATGTAACAAGACATTAGCAATATGATTATGTGTATTATATTTGTATATAATAAAGAATATACAATCATTTTATTATTTTTACTTTGTAAATAATTATTAATGCACAAATAGTAATTTTTTGTTAATATTCAATTAAGAAATCTATTTTGATGAATGAATGAATTTTTAAATTAAATAAAGTTTTAATAAAATATTATTAAAAAATATATTTTTATTATATATAAATGATTTTATAAATTTTATGAATATAATTGTGTTTTTTATAATGATTTGAAAGCTGTTTTTGTCAAAACCCATGAATTTTCGATAAATGTCAGATTTTATTTTAAAAGTAAAAATTCATAAATATAGAAAATTATTCATATAAAATGAATATTTTTTTGTAATCAGGACAATGAAATATTACAATGGTTAATTTTTAATAATTTTCTACAAAATTCAAATAATTAGGTAAAAATTAAATACCGTATAAATATATAATGTGTTTTATAACATCATAATGCCCCAATAGTGATTCAATAAAAAACTATAAACATTATTTTTTGGAAAATATATGTTTTTCCATTAAAATAATTTTATTTTAGGTCCGTTATATTTATTTTACAATGCTTTAGAGGACCCTCCAAGACATATAAAACATTTTAACTTTTTAATTGATTTCCTTGAGAGTGTGACTCACCTCCATATAAGCAAGCCTAATATTTTTAGTAGTTTAGAAATTGGAGTTATAAAATATAGTTTTCAACCCACATTTTTCAAAATAATGGGCAAGAACCATGGGTCAATTTATGATATTTGTTAGATTAATGTGTGGTACCCAAAACCTAAATAATAACGAATTCCCTCTCTTTTCCTATATAAAACCACCCAATATACCACATCCTCTTCACTCAAAGCCTTTGGGGATTTACCATAATCATACCTAATCTCTCTATAATCCTCTCAAGGTGCCCTATACTCCCAATAAGCCTCGCTCAAGCCTCTCCCAAGCCATTGGGATCACACATCCATGTAAGCGATTTTCTTCCTTTATCATTTTGTCTAACTTTCTTTATGATGTAATTCCATTTTAGTTTCAATTTAAAATGTTGGGGTATGATTTTTCAACTCCCCCATACATCCCTACATATTTTTTAATGATGAGAGATGTCTTACTCTCTCATTAATTCCACCCATGTAAACCTTTTAACTTGCTGAAATTTTTTAAGGAATTTATCTTTTCTCATTTACATTCAAGAATTTGTTTTATATGACAAATCTAAGATCCATTAATTATATTGGGACATGTATTTATATGGTCCCCTTACTTTCCTATTCATGTAAAAATGATGTGATACCCAATTCTCTCTCATTAACAATTTTTTTTGATATCTTATGTCATGCTGTTATGCTGTCGAAATCGCACTGTGATTTTCTAAGCTAATATCATTATGTAGTGAATACCATACCCATTTCTCTATAATGGTTTCTAATCTTTATCCACATTTACTTAAAGATTATAGAGTTTCATGTATGAATTACACATTCCTTTATCATGGAAGAAAAGATTATGTTTGATGAATCCATGTTATATGATTCGTGTGGCACACTTATGCATGAAATAAAATGATTATGAAGGGTGCACCTTAATAGCGCTCTAATGCATTAGATAAAGATTAGTATCATAATACATCAAGTGAAATGAGTGTTTACTCATGATAATTCATGTTTACTCATTCCCTATTTTCAATGATCCTTGTCTCATGTTAATACCATATTAAGTGTTGTTGCCACATTTCCATCTTAGGATAATCATACTATATCATGCCTTTATGTTCATGTTTCATTTATGATCCGTTGATATTCCTATTGCCTAATATGTACTATATTCTTCATGTTAATCCTTGTTTACTCTCTAACTGGGATTTGTAACTCACCCATTTCTTATGCATGTCCTCAAGTTATCCCATGAAATGCTATGTACGGGGGAATGTAGTGGGCATGTAATGAATGTTTTAAACACAGATGTAGTTTTTCATGTTTTAAGTCGTTATGAAATGTCTATATGCATCAAAGTCAGTAGACCTATCTATATTATATATTGTATCAATTATATATTTTATGTAATAAATCGTGTTTATGTGTGTAATAAAATGAAAGGTTGTTATAGGTATGCTATCAAACATAGAATCCCTATAGGGTAAAATTACTATCTGATTTATAAATATTAATAAATGTGAAGAAATAATATTATATAATTACCTGTGATGTTATAACTATTAATGCCTTCTATATTATGTAGTACCATATTCGAGACTAGTTCCTCTCAATGTTTTATTTCTTGAATACTTGTAAATGGTTGGATCCCTGGGGTGGAGTTCAGGAGTGGGGTGCTAACGATAAATACACCATTGGTAGTAAAATAAAGAGAAATTTGTTTGTGAAAAGGTGTTTCCCATGAGGCTAGGGTGTATTACATTGTATGGGATATTTATATTATTAACATGTTATGAAATGACCTAATTTTTTTGTATGGTCTGGTTAGTAGCATACCAAGTCACATAGATTGTTACCATAGAAGAGTGACTTTTTCATCACTTAAGGGTGAAAAATATGTTCATCGTGTAGAATAGGATATCATGGTGGGTCATTCTGGTCCAGTTCATTAGAAAACTATGGGAACTCACCACCTATGTTTCTAGTTTATTACTAGATTATGCGTGAGTGGATAATGATGTATTTCTAGCCATAATGGAAAGGATTTAGGATGTGTTTCCTAGAAATTTTTTAGGGATGAACCCTGAGAGAGATGTGTAATTTATAAATGATCTCATATATTAGGATGAGTCAGTTTTTGTTCCACCATATATAATGAAACTGAAATAGCATCAATATATTATACTCAAGTTGAGGAGTTAGAGGATAAGAGGTTTATCCAACCGAGTACGTCACTATGGGGTAATCCATTTTTTTCAATGAAGTCAAATATGATTTTACACTTGAATTTTTATTACCAAATGTGGACATTATTGAAAGATAGTGAGTGGAATCCTCTTCCATATATTGATGATATCATTGACTAATTATGTGGACCTTGTGTCTTCTAAAAGATTGACCTCTGATCAGGGTATCATCAGTTGAGAATTCAACCTTACGATATACTGTGGACTGCATTCAAAAGCCAATATAGATTTTATGAGTTTGGTGTAATGATGTTTGGGTTGATGAAAACACCGGTAGTTTTTAGGGATATGCTGAAAATAATAATCTATCCATACCTAGAACATTTATTTGTAGTATTATTTGATGAAAATTTAGTGTACTCCATAAATCATGACGATCATGGCCACCATCATGACATCATTCTGAGTACCCTGAGACATCATTAGATATACAAAAATCTATTTAAGATACAATGTTGGATTGTTCAGGTACAATTTTTGGGTCATATCATCTTGGATGAAAGTGTGTTAGTATACCCAGATAAATTCCATGTAGTTTTTTAGGATAAGCCCAAGAATGTTTTTAATAACTATATATTTTTTATATTAGCCCTATATTACCAGAGATTCATCCTATACATTCATGATTGTAAGTTTCAATTTAAGGCTTGACCAAAGGGGGATAAAGTGTGACATTTTAGATGCAACTGATTATAGTTTCTAGGATTTGAAAAAGTGGATGATATCAACACCAATATTTATCCTACCGGAGTCAGGTTAGAAGTATATGGTGTTTTGGGATGCTTCTGGGGTATGCCATGCAGTAGTGTTAATATATATTGATTGATTTCAAGTGTATCGGTCTCAATAGTTGAGGCCTCATGAATGAAACCACCCTACACATGACATTGAGTTAGAAGTAGTGGTTTATTTATTATAGTTCTGGAGGAATTATCTATTGGGTTAGAAATTCACTGTGTATGATGATAGAAAATCATAAAGAATTTCTTCTCCCAATGGGATTTGAATATTTTGTATTATAGGGGGGTTGAGTATATGTATTCTTTTAATTTTGAGCTAAAATATATGCCCAACATGGAATACTATGTGGCTGATGCTATGAGTGAGAAAAATCAGACTCAAGTAGTTTAGGAGTATAGTTCTGAGTAAGGATGATAACATTGCTAACTGAGATGCATGTTGTGGTTTAGGAGAGTCAGGAGTTGATGACACTCGTATTGGTTTCAGTAGACTCTAACATATTAATATAGATCAAGGATATTTATTATGAGGATATAGAATGCATGAACTTGAGGTAAAGTCTTGAATATGGGGAGTCACCTTCTGATTGGAACATAGATGTGGATGAGATTATAAATGATAGGAATATAGTTGTTGTGCTTATGAAAATGCAAGAGGAGAAGATGCATGAGTTTTATGCCTCATAGTGGGCAGTACATATTGTTGTGAAAAAATTTACCATGATCTATTAAGAGAGTTTTGGTCACGAGGAATGAAAAATGAGTTAGCAGGGTTTGTGACAATAAGTAATACATGTCAGCAGGTGAAGGCTGAGCATCAATGAACTATTCATTTTTTTCAGTCAGTTCCCATTACAAAATTGAAGTGTAATTATATTACCATATACTTTTCGGTGTGTCTCACAAAGAATCCTCATTATAATGATGTTATTTGGGTAATTTTGGATCAGTATACAAATGTATCATATTTATTACCTATTAGGGAGACCTTCTCAGTGGGAAAATTATGAAAACTATAGGTTTGGAATATAGTCTTTATGTACAAAGTTACATGTATTATTTTTTCAGACTGGGGCTCATGATTCACTCCATACTTATAGAATGGTTCTTGGAATACATGTTTTATGGAGTATGAATTTACACCCATCAAAAGATAGAAATTCTGAGTGTACAACACATATAATAGAGGATACGCTTAGGGAGTGTATGTTAGGCTTTGTTGGGTCTTTAGAAAATAACATAAATTTATTAGAGTTTTCATATAAGATATTTATGAAGATATTATTTATATGGAACCATACGAGGATATTTACATAGGCCTAGAAGATCACCTCTATGTTGGATTGAGGTAGGTGAGTTAGAGTTTCTTGTATAGAGACTGATGTAGGATATGTATGAGTAGGTTTAGTTGATTTGGAATTGGATGGATATAACTCAGAGTATATAGAAGTCTTATGATGATAGACATCAATAAACCTTATAGTTTAGAGAGGGTGATCATGAATTTATTAGGGTGTCTCCTTGGTTTGTTTACAATAGGATATAAATATAAGGAAAGTTAGAACCCATGATTGTTGGACCATTTCAGGATACAGATAGAATTGAGTTGATGACATACTGATGGGTTCTTCCACATAGGAATAATTCTTTAGATCATGTTTCTGAAGTAGTGTAACTTTGATAGTATCACACAGAACTTTCTCTTGTGATCAATGTTAATGATTTTGATCTTGATACGGATGAGCCCTTTTTGGATCATCCCACACATGTGTTGGATCACAGTGATTAAGTGTTACAGGGAAAGAATGTACCGATATTTTTTGTATTGTTAAAAAATGGTTGTATTTATGATTAATCTTGTGAGAGAGAAGCAGATATCTGGGATCTATGGACTGGTATCTTTTACTCATAATCTTAGACATGCCTAGCAGTACAACATGAGGTTAATGTGTTATAATGTACTGAGATTAAAAGATCTAGAACTTTTCTAGAGGTGTCATAGGATTTTTTATAGGTTTTCTCTTGCCTTTTTCAAGACTGTTTTGGTTGTGTTATATATTGGGTATGTTTGTGTGAATTTTTTTAAATTTTTAATGTAATAGATAAAGTGAGTAGTAAGCACATGGTATTCGTAAATCGTGCACCCTATCCATACAACCCATGCAATCCCAAATAGAGGGGATTTTCATGGATGATGAATCATTTTCCAAACACTATTCCCACATAAGAGTAAATATTTACCTCCCTAGAAGAGGCACATATGTATGTACCATTGTTGGGAAAATTTTATGTCAATGACAAGAAAACCATATGTACATTTTTAATTAACATGAAACATAGATTTTAAAATACCTGAACACACAAAATAATCCCAAATTGACCCCTACCATACCCTAACATGTTAACTCAATTTTGGAGGATCCCATCTGGATTACAATCCATTATTACCACCGTTCATCATGATTCTAATTTCATTTTATAGATCCCCACCACCGAAGTATGTTGTTTCTTCCTGATTAGATATATCTCTCTATCTTTCCCTCTCCTCTTTCCAGATAAAATGGGATGTTTTATCTGCTACTGAAAAGGGTCTATTTCTCAATAAAGGATTTATTGATCATGATTTGTTGGATATTTTCTGTTATATGATTCAAAAACAATTTCAATGTCTTTATTGGGGTTATTTCACTCAAATTGGTGATTTTTGTTGACAATCATTTTTCACAAATTTTGAGGTAATTGGTCTAATATTCAAATAAAAAAAATTTATTTCAATTACATGTATGTAATTATAGAATTTATATTAGATTATTATCAATAATTTTTATTAGTTATAATTAATTAATTTGTTAAATTAATTAATTTCGGGAATTGTGAAATTGGGACTTTTGAGACAGTGAATTGAAAGAATTAATTATTGAATAAATTATGGGGTCAATGAGATTGTTGAAAATGGAAAATTAATTTTTAGATTAAAAAATGGGAATGGTTGGCTTAATGAAAATGATTGAGTTAAAAAATTAATTGTATAATAAATTACTGCTAAATTTAGATTATTGAAACTGAATAATAAATTATTGAATTAATTGTTGTTATGTTGAAATATTTTAATAAGAGTAATTATGTTTTTACTAAAATATTAGAGATTATTGTGATTATGAAATTGATTGATATTTTTAATTAATTGTTTAATTAATTAATAGGGTTGAGGTGATTAATTTATTGTTTAATTAATTAATGGAGGTTATGCGATTAATTAATAGATGAATTAATTAATGTAATTATGTTAAAATGGAATTTTTCAATTTTATTAATTAGTTGGATAATCAATTATTGTGATATTGTGATATATGTGAATTTAATGATGAATGGTAAGCATTAAATTCATAATTGTAATAAAATTATGAATGGTAATAAGGTACTACTTATGTGACATGAAAAGATAAATGATATCAATGAAATTCATATGTGACATGAATTGATGAATAGTAAATATGACATTCAAATGTGTCTTAGAATGATCAATGGTAACAATGAAATTAATTTGTTAATTAATGTGATGAATAGTTACAATGGAATTAATAAGTTACTCTAAATGATGAAGGTTAATAATAGAATTCATATGTAACTTTAAATGATAAATGGTTACTATGAAATTTATATATCACTTGAAAAGATGAATGGTAAAAATAGAATTCATATGCGAATTGAAATGAGAAATGATAACAATGGAATTCATATGCGATTTCAATAGATGAATAGTAATAATTGAATTCATTTATGAATTTGGAGTTTTGGATTCCTTGAGAACCTATTGTTTTATATTGTTAAATAATGTGTATTTGAATAAATGTAACCTATTTAATTTATTGCTTTTATTTATTCATCATACACCAGCATAAACTATTTGACTATATATTGGTTTAGAGACCATCGGTGGTGTCCTACTCAGTAGTACTTACACACTAATCAGTTTTATGAATCAGTACCAAAAAAGATTTCATTATTTATTGATAGGTTAATATAAAGGTTAATATGATAGAGGGATGATTTGGATAGATCATGGATGAGGAAACCAGACATGGAGTCAGTGACCTCTTGGATGATTTGTCTATGTCTTAATTTATTTTGGGCTTTTTATATTGACACTTGACACGTACATGACATAGAATATTTGTTGTTTTAGTTTGAATTTTTAATTTTATTTTTTGGTTATCATGTGATATTGGTTTATTATGGTTATTTTTATATCCTTTTGTAATTATTTTTTATTTCTATAATTGTTCTACTTCGATAAAAAATTAATAGTCTCCCCATGATCGATATTAGACCCTCCTTTCAAGTCACCAGCCTCTTTCGTACATGGAGGCATACATGGGGTCCTGTAGGGAACTCGATCAGGGTACTAGTGTGTGGAACCTAGGTCAGGACATTACACATATATAAATTTCTATAAATAATATATGTTTATAATGTAACGTATGTCATAAAAAATAAAAATGGAGAACAAAAACCCTTATCGATTGGAAACTTTGGAACCACAACACACAAGAAAGATAGATCATAAAATGTATATATATATATATATATATATGTATATTACAAAAAAATTATTCAGAATAAATAAAAAATATATTCATGGAAATTATATACATATCATTTAAGAAACAATTTTGGATATTCCACCTATCTCATCGATATTAATGTTAGATGAAAAATCCCTTAAAGATATACTATTCAATCCTATTTATTGACCCAATATATTATGACATGAAATAAAAAATTAAATATCATTAAAATAAGGATATTTATTATATAACATGTCAAAGGGGATGTATATATTCAAAATAAAAGAAGCAAGTGGTGAATTTTCATATTTCCCTCAGAAATAAAGGTGATACTTGCAATCCATTACATTAAGTTTTGAAATCCTTCAAACACATTTGAACCTCCAATATAATCAATATAAGTGTATTATACGTATATTATTGAACCAATATAATATTTATCATACCACATATTATTTAATTATGACCCTTTATTACCCATTTATTAACAATTCCTTGTTTAAATCACGTTTTTGGTAATAGATTTTAGTTATTCATATATGTTTTAATTTGTAATTTTGTGGTCCTCATACTTTGATCAGGGTAAAATAATATAAGTAATGTTAATAATTATATAGATAATATATATATTTATATAATATATATATTTATCATAATCCTTAAATATTAAATATATAAAAATAAATACCCCATTCATTAAGGCGTTAAGTCGTATGTATGTATGAATAATGTTTTCATTTTCTTCATTTTTATGAATAAAAGAAAGGTTAATGATATATTCCAATTCCAAAATAAATTATATATAATATATATAATATATATTTATTTAGAACTATCAATACTACATTCCATTTAAAATTTATTCTATAAATGAATCACATCGCATTGTTTGGTGGTAGTTTATCATACACACGAACGACACTATTGTATCCCCAATGGAATATAAATTGAGACTTTATATGAGATATCATATTTATATAATATTGATTTTGTTAAAAATATCATAGGTTTTATTTTAATATATATTTATTACCATCCATGTAAAATAATGAAAAACAAAATAGATTTGTTTGGGAGGAAGTAGTCAGCCGTAAACACTAGCAACATTATTGTTTCCCAATGGGTTAGGGGATTAGAAGGTAGACATGATATTTGAATTTTGGAGGGATAATTAAATCATAAATATAATATATACCCATTAATATATCATTATATATATATATATATCCATTAGAGGTGGTCATGGAAAATGAATAACATTGGTTCATGTGGCGATAGTCCTCCGTACACACAAATGATCCATTTTTATCGCATTATATCTAAATGAGATCAATTTAAGACATTAAACTTCCATAAAAATGTATATGTATAAGTATGATAGTGATTATATTATAATATCATGGTATAATATAAATTTAATTAAGGGGATAAATAAATTAAATAAAATATTGAGTTAGGGATGTAACCTCTTCTTTGTAATACTTCTTTTGGATTTCACAAACGGTTTCGGAGGTTGGATTTCTCAAAAAAATAATGATAATAGGATGAAATAAGGTATGTAAGGAATTTATTTTTATATATATAGTCCAAAATATGGTTTTTGTATTTTTTAAGATAAGAGAAGAGTGGGAGGCCATTTATAAGTGAGGTGAGTAGTTGACTTACAATATATGAAAAGAAATTGTTGAACACACATTTTTTACATATCACAAGGATCCAAAATGGGCCATTCCTGAACCTATAAGAGACATGGTCAAAAATGTTCTATAAAATTTCTATATGAAAATTTTTGGGTCATTTTGTGCTATTATAATTTTGTTTAACCCCTATAAAATCCATTTTAACCGGATCCAATGTAATTTTTTTTTCTATTTTTACTATTCATTATGATCATAAATTAAGTTTAAATTATTAGAAAATAAAAATTATTATTATTATAATTATTCAATACTTTTTTTCAAATTAATTTTCAAGAGTATGAAAATTTTTAATTAAATTAATCTTAGATTCGCAATGAGAAAGCGGTACTTTAATGTAAAAATAATCAAATGTTTTAAAAAAATTATATAAAAATTAAATGATAAATTATTTAAAATGAATTAAATTGGATATTTATTTATATAATTAAACAAATTAAACATTAAAAACTAAATTAATGAAATATTCTTTTATTATTGAAAAGAAATGACAATTCTAAATGAAAACATTTATTTTTCACTATCTATCAAAAAATATACTTTCAAAAAATCCCAAAAATTCAACCAATGATAAAATTGTTTTTTTAATATAATTATATGTTAATAAATTAATGTTTTTGAACTGTAAAAAATTTATTCCAAATAACTCGTACAAATGGAGAAAAAAATTATTTAAAAAAATACATTTTTAAGTATAAAATTACACTTATTCTTATTTCTTATATTGAAAAGACAAATGGTAGATGTTAAATTTTTTATTTAATATATAATATATATATATATATATATTTAATCTACAATTCCCCATAAGTTATTTTCATAATTTGTTGAGGTAAAAGATGTTTATGTTGATAAAAATATTTTGTGATTAAAATATTTTAATTATTTTCTAATTATTTTTATTTTATTTTCCAACTAATTGGTCACAAAATATTTAATTTTATAAATGATTATAACCCATATGTATTTATGATTTATTTAATACTATATATTCATGGTACTGTTATGGCTAAGTGATAACTATCATATTAAATAATATTATTTTAATAGTATATCATGGTTCATTTAAATTCAGTGTTGAATTTAATGAGAAAAAACAATGTGTTTCACGTAAAAAAGTATAAACATATGGTTTCTTATAATTAATTTTAAATATAGTGTTTCATGTAATGAATAAATAATCCTAAATATATTTTATAAAATTTCAAATAGAGCCTTGGGGTGTTACAACACTGCCTAATACATTATGTCCTCGTAATTTAAACATTTCTCGGTAAAAAGAGGGTATTACATTCGAAAATAATTTTTTTAAAGCCACATCATAAAAAGTGTTAAAAAATATCCTATTTAAAAGATAGAAAATTATGTGTGATGTTCATATGAAAAATATACTTGGTTTTGAAATAGAAAATCATATGTTAAAAGTTAAAACATGGACATTGAAGATAAATCTATGAACAAAATATTAATGGACAATGATAGAGAGCATGGTCAAGAGAAAGTGAATAACCTCAAAGACATAAAATAATGCGGTGTAAAAATTGTAATTAATATCATAAAAAGTAAGGAAAATAAGGAAAACATTGATTTCAATATCCTTTTCCTAATGTTGGATAATTTTAAAAGATGTTAGAATTACATTATTTAATTCAATTTAATAATCACAATATAATCCTTTGGTTGTTCCATGATAAATTTACACCCCATCTATTAATCTAAAAGAATAATCCTTAATTTATGAGGATCTAAATTTGATGAATAAAATAATAATAACTCATTCATTTCATATATATTAATTTTCTGAAAACAAAATGATTTGCACAAGTTATCCTTAAATAATCATATTGTGAAGTAATATATTAATCTCTTATACCTCATCCAATGTTCAACTAAAACTATTCCATAAATGGTTTACCATATATATCATAAAAAATAAAATATTTATAAATATGGCCAATAAGTTTAAAATATGAACTTATCATTAATCTTTAAAATGATATGTAATATCTCTTAATGGTAACAAAAATATTATGTGAATTCCTAGGTTATATATTCTCTTGAAGCATAGTGACAACCATAATTTCCATAAAACCTCAATAGAAACATACATTATTCTCAATTCCTAAATTAAATAAAATAGATTTCTAAATATGTTCCATAAATCCAATAATGTTGTAAACCCAATCAATGATAATATAAACCGGTTTGTCAACAAGTCATTAATCAATCCCAAGGTCATAAATGATTTCCAAATATATTTATTCAATTTAATTATCTCTTTATCCAAACATGCAACTATTTTACCATCATCTAGAGCATATTAATATTTATCTTCTATTAACCATGTGTTTTATATAAAATATCACCTTTATAATTAATAAATTTTCTAGGTATGAGTAATGATCCACTAATTCCTGAAAATACATGATGAAAAACATATCAAGAATAATATTTATATATTTCATGATTTATATAACATAATTATATTATTTCAATAAATTAATTCTTCAATAATGACACTTACTTTTCAAACCATTAAATTAGATTCATAATCCAATTCATTAATTCCACCATCATATTATATGATCTATAAATCATGTATTAACATTCATAAACATCAATTTTATATTTCTTATCATGTTTATCATATAAAACATTACAATCATAGATTATACCTTTCATATTTCTTATGATGTTTTCTCATCATAAGAAATATTAAAATAAATCATACCTCCTAGGTGATTATCTTCATTATATTTTCACATAGATAATCAATATTCATATTTCCCATACTTTCCATAATCGAATCATTAATCCATAAATTATATCTTTGATATAAAATTATTTTAACTTATTGGTTTTACCAAAAATTTCATTTTTACTATCCAATTATTTCTTTATATCCTTTTATTAAAACTCAAAACATATTCTCATTAATCTAAGACATCTACATGGGATGTAATCCCCTCATTAATGAGGTATATAAAATTTAATCTTCATTCCTCCATGGTCTCCACCAACTAAACTCTAATTGGTGTTTATTCTTATCTTCTTATATGAATTCATTAGTGGATAAGGTAAAAGTTACTAATCCTAAATTTGGAAAAATATTTAAGAATAATCTAAATATCATTCACTCTTGTTTTCATTACATTTTTCTACTCATATACATAATTAATATCACATTCTATTTTCCTTACTTTTATTCTGGTTCCCACGAATGACTAAAACCAAAAATCATAGTTTGAGAAATTATTATCATATTGTGGAATAATATAATAAAAAAATATCACCTCTGTAATGTCTTAAAAATGAAACCTTCACTTTAAACTATGAAACCTTATGTTTATCATATGTTATTAATCATAATTATATATATATAGATATGGTAAATACAGTTTTGGTAAATTTAAAATATGTATACTTTAGGCATGTATTTCTGAAAGCTATGTGGGAACCTAATTAAATTATTAGGCATATGTATCATCGTTTTATTTTAATTTAGTTTAAAATTTTGAGTTAAAAACTCATTTTATTATGGGAAAAAGGTAAAAAATTATTTTTTATTTTTGAATAAATTAAATTTCATTGATATCTTTCAATGCACACAACACTTAGTTTTAATAAACCTTGAAATATTATTTTTATTATTATTAAAACAAGACCCGATTAACTATAATGTTAAACATAGTGATATTAATAATAACATAATTTATATTATAGGTTTAGTGATTTTATATAAAGAAATAATATTGAAAAAAGAATATTTTTTTTTGAAAAGTCATTACATGTTTCGAAAATACTATTTTCTCAAAAAAGTGTCATTTAATTTTTAAAAACAAATTCAATTTATTTTTTGAAACATTTATAAAATTATTTTGATAAAATAAACATAAATTTTTAAATCATAATTTGAAAATTATCATAGGGTAAATTTTTGGTATTTTTATGAAATTTCTAATTTTTATTATGAATATTGAGAAATAATAGTTTTTATTGAAAACAAACAATTCTTTAAAAGAATTTATAAGGATATTTTTTGTTTTAATATTTTTTCAAAGTATAATGACTTAAATATTATTTCAATTAATCCAATTTAGATGATTATAATAAATTTCAAATTTAATTTTTATAAAAAATATCTTTAATATTTCAAACCTTCTCTCTTTGGAAAACCATTTTCTAGTCGGGTCTTTGAGTATATTTTAAAATTATAATTTTAATCTAAATAGAATGGAATATAGAATAACGGGTTGAATATTTGGAATAAGAATTATTTATACTATCTTATAAGTTCATTTAATTTTTGACCATAATGAATAGTAAAAATTTTAAAAATTATTTATAGCACTTAAGGTACAAATGGGGTTACGAGGTGTCAATCGTAAAAGATAAGCATTAAAAATGACCCAAAAAATTTCTAAAAACCTCTGGATTTTCATATTTTGAAATTATATATTATATTATTTATAATGGTCCATTTTTATCCTTTTTTCCTAAGAAAAACATAAGAACGCATATTTATTTTCAAAACATACAAGTAATCCACTCACATCAATTATAAA
Source organism: Viscum album (assembly GCA_963277665.1). NCBI lineage: Eukaryota > Viridiplantae > Streptophyta > Magnoliopsida > Santalales > Viscaceae > Viscum > Viscum album. Next base: position 1,623,309,451 of record OY728146.1, on the reverse strand, counting down.
GGCCACCCATTCTCCTATCCTATTCACACTAACAAAATAGTTTTATTCCTAAATTCCCTTACTAATGAACTTACGTAAACCCATAATCTCATCCTATAAGACTGATTATAGTCATAAATTCAACCAAGTATGCTCTTTCATGCCAATATATGTTGTCTGAAGATTAGATAACACCACAAACCGAGGGATTTATGTTATTTCTTCATCAAACTACATTAATTGATTTTAATAAAAAATAATATAATAAAAATAGTGTCCTAAATAGAGTGATAATTTTTTATGTTATGTTCTGGACCTACAATAATATCCTCTTCCAACAAATGGGATATGAAATCATTATTTGTGTGTACGGTGGAATACCACCTCACGAACCAATGTTAATAATTTTCTATCACCACCTCACATGGATTGATATAATGATGTAATATATGTTTCTAAATCATATATATATAATTATTATAATTTTTCAATTATTATATCATATATACTATAAAACATTCCAATATATTGGTATATGATAATGTCACTCGTGTTTCTGGTAGACTACAGACTCATGAAGCGATGTTATTAATTCACACATTACATGAAAGTTAATAAATATGGGTTTAATTAAAATATGTGATATTTATTATATAAAAATGATTATGTAATGATAATATATATCCCAGTATTCCTTCATTAAATTTATTGAGAAAAGGGAAATAGTGTTCATGCGTACGTACGGACTACCGTCACTATGAACGATGTATTTCATTTTCAGTCTATAAATATTATAGATTAATATAAAAAATATATATATAATATATAAAATATTAATATATTGGTTAAAAAAAATTATATTATAAAACCATTATAAAATCAAGAGGTCAAAAAACAATGAAAAAATCATGTACAAAAAAACAAAGCAATTTTTGCAAGAAACGTGACTTTAATATAGAATTGTTAATAAATGGGTAATAAAAGATCATATTTAAATCATATATAACATAATATATATATATATAATTATATAATAAATATATAATAAAAATATATTTATTATACATGATGTTTGATCATGTACTACAATATTTGAGACATAAAGTAAGGTATTTCAATCACACATTTCACTTATATAAGACACATTCCATATTCACGACCTATTTATTTTATATGGTTTATATGAAACCCATTATTTTTATTTATACATATTATGCTAAATTTTATTTTTATTTTTATATCCTTTTTAAGAACTAATTTTCACAGGGGATATGATTCATTGTTTTCAATGTGACCAGGGTTTTATTTCATTATAATATTTCCCCCATAATTTCATATCTTCATCTTTTCAATAGTTCAGAATATTTTTTACGGAAAAATGTATTAATTTTTCTATTCAATTTAAACCCATTATTCTTTAAAAACAATTTTTATAAAATGTTTTTCAAAATTATTTTATCTTAATCCAAATTATTTATTAATGAAATTTTATCCAAATTTTACTTTTTTACATTTTTAGTTGAATATTCATGTTGTTTTCCCAAAAATTATGATGGGGATTTTATTGAATCTCAGAATGGAATATTCATTTAAATATGTATTTAATGAATGTAAGTCTCTACCATTTTACCAATAATTTATTTGATTATTACTTTATAATCATCCCCAGTTAGTTTCACTAAATTATATTTTTTTATGTTTTAAAAACATTCTTCAACCAGGAGTGTTATTTCCCAGAATTATTGTTCCAAGTGATATTTCAAAATATTTTTCCATCTTAGATGACATAAGTTAATGATATTTATGATTTATTGGTGATATGATCCAAGGATACCATTATTATTATTTCTTTGTATGGTTTCTATTTAGGATGAAAATATTTTTGTGAAACAAATTTCTCTTCCATTGTTTATACCGTGATTTAATTTATATAAATCCCAATTCTTCTCATGAGTTATGTTATGATGAAATGATGAAATTTTTGGGAAACCTATATCTTTTACATAGGATATGATATTATTAAATGATTGTTAATCCCATTTAATTTAAATTATTATAAAGTGATGAATATTTTCTGATCTCATGGAACACATATAAGTGATTTCACTATGTGATTGGCATGATCTAAATCTTCCTCCAGTGCATTGGGGAAATATATATATCTCATGAGATAATGTATACTGGAATGGGGATTGAACCTGGTTCAGTAAGGTAATTTTTCTACTATGATGGTCTTGGGAGATAACCTGTACTACATCTATTATTTATAGAGTGAACCCATTTCACTATTATATCATTTAATTAGAGCCTTGAGAACTATAGAAATGATAATATGTGTTTATTTGTATACCACAATTTAATATATTATTCTAATGTTACATTATCATGGATTAGGTTCTTTGATTATCCATATTATCCATGTCTTATGAAAGGCCAATCTATATCCCATGATATAATATTATAATATTTTATATGTAGGTTCTGGTCTTCAAATTAAATTTTAATGTTCTCATCCACTTATGTTCAGGTAATGCTTACATATCTCCCTTTTTTACCCTTAATTATCATATTTTCTAGTCAATTTTTATGTTTCATTTTTAAGGTTATAATTAATGATATTATGTATGATATATCTAATAAGGGTTCTAGTTATGATGAATATAATGAGAGATGTTGTAGCTCTCTTATAAACAAATATATTATGTTTCCATGTTTCTAATGTAACTATAAATTTATTATCTTAAACAATGTGTTTGTGTAATGTAATGAATACTCATTTGAATGTTTTTAATATCTATGGATGATATTTCCTAGTTAGTATAGTTGGTTTCAGAGGATTGGTTTAGTTATCCATTTGAATCTTTAGTGAGAAACATTTAGTGATAACTACAGTGATATCGATGACTATAAACATAAGGATGAGTAAAAGTATATTAAAATTTATTAGAATTTTAATAAAAGATAGCATGAGTGGAATCAAATAAATTAAATCCCTTTATTTATTCTACATGTGGATGTTCCACATTTTCAGAGGTACCTAGAGGTAAAAATTCTAAAATGTACATAATGAGTAGGACTAGATCATAACATTGTGTACAATGAAGGGCCTTTCTATACACCTAGTTTGGAACTCCCGTGGGAGAAGATTAGGAAACTCAAAAACTATTTATGAGCCATCGGGAAGGATTTTCATAGATGATGACTATAAATGACATTGTATATGACTAAGGATCAAGATTAAGAATAAGGTTCCATGATTTAGACATCCTATAATCCTTTTTACAAGATATTTTCTACCCGATTATGATTATTATTTCTTACACTATAATATTTTTTTGTCAGTGGATATAATAATAAGAAACTGTGTTAATACTGAGTATGACAGATAATGAAATGATTTACCTACTATGTAGCTAAATGTTATAGGAGTTGGAATAAAGAATATCATTACGATGATTGCACAAAATTCTGAATCCAATAATCATACTAATCATTCAAATTACCATAAGAGGGAACAATATTCTATTGAGTCCTTTATGAGGAAATATACAACATAAATTAGTGTATCTAATGATTTGATTGTTATTTTTGAAATGGGTTAGTACAAATGAAAAGGTATTTTCCATTCTCCACTCTTTGGGACATGAACAATTCATTTTGACTGCCTAATGATTGGAAGGAAAAGAAAATCAATGGTGGACTCTAATCAAGAATACAAGGGACATTGATGAAATTGACTCCATGGATTGTGATGAGTTCAATAACATATTTCTCAATAATTACATTCTCAATTTCTTCATACGAATATGGAAAAAATATTCATAGAGCTAAATCAAAAGGTTGATGAATCCATTGTTACTTATGAGAAAAATGTTAGAAGACATGCGAGGTATACTTTTAGAATTATCATACACCCAGAAACCATGATTGATATATTTATTAGTGTCTTAAAACCAAGTCACAAAATGAAATTATCTCTAAGAGAATTTATTATTTATGAAGATATTTTTAGATGTTCTATAAATTTATAAATTGAGTGTGATGTTATTTATAAATCTAATATTTTATATAAGAATAGAAAAATAGAATTTAATTGAAATTATATAAAACATTTAGAGAAAAAGAATATATTTCCTTTATATTAATAGTGTCAGAATAAACATGGAGTAAATTGTGTTAATGGGACTAGTAAATTTTTTATGTAAAGAAGGGATATAACTTTTGATATTCTAAACCAACCTATGATCATTTATCTGCGTGATGTTAAAAAGTAACTTCTTATACAATTAACATTCATTTTATGGTATTTTATTATTATTCTAGAGGTGAATATATCATAGAAGGATGTGTAGAAACTAAACATTGAAGGAACACGATTTTTGAGATAGTATTTTTATGTTTCTTCAAAATAATTTCATATCCTTCTACAAGAACATGATGTTCAGTTCTCAATAAAACTCATACATGTTATCAAACCTATTTCAATGAATCTATATAAAATAGCATTGAATGAATTCCTATAATTTAAAAACAAACTTTTGGAGAACCATGAAAAGGGATTCATTAGTCCATGTGTATCACCATGGGGTGAACTAGTTCATTTTTAAAACAAAATATGGGTTAATGAAACATTTCATTGATTATCAAGAGCTAAACAAGTTCATGTTCAAGAAAACGTATCATATACCTCATATTAATGAACTATTTGATCAACTACACATATCTCAACATTATCCTAGGTTATACTTTCTTTCTTTGTATCATGAATTGAGGGTAAGGAAAGAGTATATACCTATGAATTTTTATAAATGGAATAGAAACGATGAATATATGTTTACTATATTAGATCACACTGATGACCACACAATATTCATGGATTTAATGAATTATTTTAATATAGATTTCCTTGATTTGTTTCTTGTAATATTGATAAATGGTGTTATAATCTATTAAAATATCAATTTAGATCATGAATATCACTTGAAAATATTAATAAAGACACCAATAAAGGGGAAAATTTATTACAAATTTTAATCTATGAATTTTGCAGACAAAATGATTAATTTTTGTGTCATATAATACCAATAGAGGGTATATTGGTTGATCTATTAGAGAAGGAGCCTATTAAATTTATCCTAGACCAACTATGGTGACTGAAATCTATAGTTTTTATGGTTTATTAAGATATTATCAATGATTAGTAGTAAATCCCTCAATACTATCAAATCCACTCAGAACATTTTATATAAAGGTATCCAAGTTCTTATAAGCATATGAATGTTTGGGAATTATAAGGAACTAATGAGAAGATTATTTAGTGCACCAGTTCCAACATCACCCTAATATAATGAGGGGAATATAATCTATTGTGATGAGTCAAATAATTATTTGGATTAATTCCAATGAAAAATGACATGGTTATAGCTTATGCCTTCTGAAAATTGATGGTTCATGAGTATAATTACCCAACTCGTGACTTGGATTTGGCTACTATAATTTTTTCATTAAATATATAGAATCATTATCTTTGGAGATAAAGGTGATATATATATATAAATAAAAAAATTATATTATATTTTCACACAAAAAGAGTTGAATATCAATTTTAGAAGATGAATAAATATTATTAATAATTATGACTACTCAATAGATCCCAAAACTATGATGGAGAATTAGGATGTTATAGCATTGAGTTTGAATGATCATGAGAACTTATCTATGATGAGGATCATAAAAGATCTAATATTTATTGATTTGTATATGATAGATATGGAAATATATAATTAAGGGGAGAAATATTTTCATGCTCAATTGATTGTTCAACCATCAATCAATGTGAATATTAAAGAGGGGAAGAAGGATGATTTTTAGTTTAAAAATAAGGTTATAAATGTTCTTCATTTTTATATAGATCATGAAAGAGTGATTATTTTTAGGAATCTTATTTATATTCTATCAATAAAAACTTTGAAGAAAAAGGTTTTATAATAATCTCATAGTTATTAATTCTCTATTCATTTTGGAAACATGAATATGTGTAGATATTTGAAGGAGTAATTTATGTGGGATGAAATGTAGAGATAAATTATAGAGTTTTTATATCTATTCATGGTATTTAATCAAGTTAAGGATGAGAGAAAAAATTATAAATGGTTATTTAATCAATTTACTATTCCACAATTGATATGTTAAAATAACACTATGTATTTTTTATTGAAATCCAAAAACATATAAATGGAATAATGATATATGGGTTATATGAAGTAAACATAAAATGTTATCACACTTTATCTTAATCAAATAAGGATTTAGTCTAGTTTATCTTACCAAGATATACATTAAGAAATTGGTAAGGTGTCATAGTGTACTACACTTCATTTTTTATGGTGGTTATTTGTGGTTTACCCCAATCTTTTTGAAATGTATTTATTAATAACATGATAGATATTTGGTTATAGAAACATCATTTCATACAATGAAAGATGATCTTTATGATAGAATAATTTAAACCTTAGAGAATATTGTGAGATCTTATTCAATTTATTTTAAATATTATTGGGATAAACACCTTCTAGTAGTAGAGTTTTCATACAACAATATATTTCACTTGATAATTCGGATGGCCATTCATGAAGACATATATGGAAAGAAGTGTAGATCCAATGTGTTGGAATGAATTTAGGGAATGAATGATATTTGGACATGAGATAGATGAATAAATGGAAGATAATGTCAGATCCACTAAAAAACACATCAAGGATGGAAATTCTCAGTAGGAAATTGACATTGACAATTTTTGGTCTGATCTAGAATTTGAAGATGGTGACCAGGTGTTTCTAAGAATTTACCCATGGAGGAAAGTATCATGTTTTTGAAAAAAAGTTAAATTAATCCCTAGGTATATCATTTTCGTTGAAATTATTGTTCATATTTAGAAGGTATCATATATGTTAGCACTTCCACCATGCCTATCTAAATTACATGATGTGTACCTTATATCACCCTTGAGTAAGTCCATAACATACCATTCATATTTACTGAACTCTGAGGTTGTACTGATGGTGTATGATCGTTCTTATGAGGAACTTGTGACGATTCTCTGTCATAAAAAAAAATCTCTATAAAAAATGACCATCCACCTTGTAAATGTTCGGTGAAAAAACTGTCATTTGGAATATGGTATTTGAGAACCATAGGAAATGATGAAGAATAATTATCATCATTTTTTCATCTGAGTAAAAATATTATGGGGAAATTCATTATAAAGAGGGTATAATATAACCCCCCTTAGTGTTTTATAAAATATATTTTTTTGAAAAAATATAAATTTCTTTTATATAATGCGTTTCACACAACATGACATTTTAAGATACCATAATATTTTATTAAAATTATTATATTAATTTTATAATTATTACGAATACATTTATCCTAGAGATATGAATAATAATGAATAATTTTTAAATATTAACTATTATGGTATTTTATATCTAAATAATATTATTAAAAATGTAATTAATTTCAATAATGTTCTTTATAAGTTATGAAAATTATATATTTTTTAAAAATTATTTTAATTTTTGTGAAAAATATTAAAACAAATTCTTAACACAATTATAAAATAGATTAAAATTATCTTTTATTCAAAATAATAAAATATTACCATCAAAATTAAGGGGAACAAAAATGAAAAAGGCCAAGGGAATCCACGTAAACAATGATATTATATTTGATAGGTAAATAAAAAATAAAAATGTATATGGTGATGGGATCATCAGTGTCACTCTTTCAAGCTAGAAAATCTGAAGCAATTTTACCTTCCCTAAAGGTATTCCTGACCCCCATTATCATATCAAGGGGAAAATATAAGTTTCTTAATATAGTATTCAAAGTCCCATTCTAAACACATTTTCCTATGGAAAATCTCAAATATCACATTTGAATGAGATTCTACCTCCATATTAGTGATATAAAAATATGGTATAAATGAAAACCACTAACCATTGATCTTTTTTAATCACCAATAGAGATACCCAGCCCATATAAAGTATTGGATTTGAAGATTAATAATCCTTTTCCATCCATAACATTGTTCAACTTCTCTAAAATTCCCTTCTATGAAATATCCATAAACATTGATCATTATGACATTTTCATGATTATTACCCCGAACCCACATACCCATTCAACACCTTTCACTTTTATCTTCTCATATATCTAGAATATGAATTATCTATCAGAGAGAGATAGATTTACATCCATGGGGAATAAGGGCCGTGATTTTTTCCACTAGGTAAAAATGATGCACCTACATGAAATGATATGAGAGGATGTTTCTATACCTTTCTATTCCTTGTTTGTCCAAAATTATCTAGCATGATGCAAAATAATCATACTATAGACAATTGTTTTTGAGTTGGTATGATTAATTCCATGGAACCATGATTCTAAAAATAGATTAATGTCAACCCTATTTCAAAAATAATCCATATGACGACCTTGTATACTAAACATAAATCATTCCCTATACCTATTGAAAAATGGTACCCAAATATTTTATGATATGGTGATGAGAAACACCAGCAATGTGATGAATGAACAACCCACTTTTACGCATGCTATCATCTGTAGGTATAGCTTGGTTTCTAAGATTCCAAACATGAAATTCAATTTTTGAAAAAATGTGGATACACCAATGCATTAGATACTATCCATTAGATCCAGTACGAATATGCCTTGAATCTCGGTAGTCCCTTCTAGAAAAATGCATTATGGAGGAACCCTTGAAGGTGCAACGATCATACTCATCAATCAAAAGGATATCCTCAAACAAAATTTTCTCATGAGAATGAAGAATATTGTCGATGAAGGGGTGAAAGGAGATGGCCTCTTCGAAATAAATTTCTAGAACTAGGAATCCTGGGAAAAATTTAGGGCCACCTACCAAAATCTCATTCTAGAACATCAGCTTCCCATTACCCGCCACCCATTAATAATTATTCCCAATGACCTCCAGATCCTTGATCATGACCCTAATGATTCCATATTCTCTAACATTCATGAGCACCTAATATTTCAAATTTCCTCCAAACCAATTTCTCATGAACCATTCCAAATGTTTCTTAACTTATAGAATCTTCAAATATAATATGGCATGCACATTTTTCATGGCTTCTGAAATATTAACAAAGTTAATTTCACATTCAACAATCAGTTTTCTCATTATTTTTATTTCAAAATATTATTTTTGGTGTTTATAGTAAATAAAAAGAAGAGAATAAAGGGAATACATGTATTCCTTTTAAATAACCATAGTATAATAGAATTTATGAGTTTCATTAGGTATGGATCATAATATTTCATCATTAGAAACATTATAAAAAACAACCATGATGAATGATAAGATTTTATTATTAAAATGATAACACATTGGTAACATTTAATCATAATCTATATGAATGAATAACATTAAATTAAACATTAAATATCATGAAAATAAATACATTTATGATATTACATTATAAATACAGTGTATATACTTCTCATAAACGCCGATAGGTGCAGAATAAGACATAGGTCTCAAAGAAGAAAAACAGAAACAAATACCTTACCACTTGAGTATCTTATAAACCATAAAATATATGAAAGGGAAATTCTAAAATGGATATGTAAATCCCTATAATATTTAAGTATAATGTATATGCTATATTTAATAAATAGGTGGTGAACATGGAATGTATCTCATTGATATAAAAGTGAGATGAAAAATCCCTTATCTCTCTAGTAATATTTTATATCAAAAGACCAAATAAATCATAAAAAAATAATAAATATATATAATAAAATGAAGGATATTCAAGAATATGAGTTCAATGGGGTATTATATATACCAAAAAAATGGAAATAGTTTTGAATTTTCTTATGTCATCTTGGAAAAAAGATACACAAGAAATAATTCAGGTTTAGTATCAACTTCTTTCACACACATTCGAACTAATAATATTATAAAAATAATTTTATTATAAATCAGAAATTGAACCATTTATAAATAAAAAATAACATTCAATATTTACTTATGTAATTTTATTACCAATTTATAAACCATTTCTTGTAAAATATACTTTTTTGGTAATAACCAGTTATTTTTTCAAAAATATTTTGGTTTGGTATTTTTTTTCGTTTTACATTAATAATTATTCCATTATCTATATAATGTCAACCATGATATAAATATAAAATATATTCATTATAAATTTTTTTATATTAATATATAAATGTTATATATAGAAATTAAAATACAATGCTCATGGAGAAGGAAAGTCATTTGTAAGAATTAAGGATGTCTCCATTTTATCAAACGATTGAAATAAAAAAATTAAATAATATATTATAATATATTATAAATTTTTTCTCATATAATTCCCATAATTTCATTATAAAAAACTCCATTATCTTCAATATAATGTGTGAATAACTCACATCACTTCATGAGTCGGTAGTCCGTCGTACACAAGAATGATGTTATCATATCCCCAATGGAATTAAATGTAATAATGTATTTGTGATATAAATATTCTTAAATTATAATTATGTTTTGAATATAATATATATTCATTTAATTTTTACTTATTATAATCCATCAAAATAAAAAATTAGAAACAAATAACATCAGTTCTTGAGGTGGTAGTCCTACATACACATAAATGGTGATTGTGTTTCCCATTTGATGGAAGATGAGATAGTTGTAGGTAATTAAATTAACATAATAAAATATATGTATATTTATTTTAATTTTAATATTACATGTTCATGTTATAATAATGAATTATGGTGGTATAGGATGAAATGAAATAAAATGCTCGGTCTGGGACATTACCTCATATCCATCCATCTACTTTTGGTTTGAAAAAATGCATCATAATTTTTTTCAAAGTAATAATTCTTGGATGATATTATGGAATTAACAAGTGACTTAGTTAGGTATTATTGGATCAGAATACAACTAATTACACCCTAACCCACTGAAAATAACTATTGTCTCTTGTGTGTATGGAAGACCACCACCTCACGAATAGATGGGATGTGTAATTCATTTTTGTTTTACATTAATGGTATTAAGTATATATTAAATTAAAAAATAAGTTATATTAATATAATTTTACATATTGAATTATTATATCACATATATATTCTTAAATTATATTCTAAGGGGGATACTATAACATTGTTTGTGTATAGGGTGAACTACAACCTTGTGAAGTGATGTCATTCATTTTTCAAGTATGATTTACATGGAAGGTAATAATGATAGGTTTTAATAAACATATGTGATATATATTACATAAAATGTATTCATTAATGTTAATATATAATTTGATATTGTATCCTACTTCTACAAAGATAACATAGAAAACTTTCATGTGTATGTATGGTTTACCATCTCAATAAATTTGGTGTTTCATTTTCTATCACAAGATACAATTGATTAGGATATGTACACATATATATATAATATAATATTTATATCTTTTTTTAGAAGTATGTGTATTTTTTATCCATGATCAATGTAATAGGACCAAAAATTTAAAATCACAACATACATAGAAAACAATGTAGATATTACTAGAAACGTGATTTCAATAAGGAATTATTAGAAAAAATGATAGAAATGGTCATAGATAAAATATATATGGTATGATAATATTTTGGTCATAGAAATTGTTAAATACACTAGTTGTGTGAAATTATATATTTATATGAATCCAAAAACACACTAACAGTAAATTCATACTGATGTTCATGTACGAGGTCAATCCAGCATAAAGTTGGGAACCCAGTAGAATACTTTTCACAAAAGGTTTGGTCCCAAAATTCATGTTTGATTTCATTTAACAAATTAAATAATAGAAATTAAATAAATATATTGTCTGAAAAAATTATATAAAAGGTAGATGAGAAATTATATGAAAGGAAGGGTTCTAGGTAAATTTTTGGATACAAGACAAGTATATTCCTTGATCTAAAATGGGATAGACTGATGGCGTAGGATAACATGTAGTGAATAAGACACAAATTTATCTTTTTCAAACAAATTTTATTAACCTAAGACATAATAAAAACCATGGTTTATAGTAATTCTCATCCTAACCATGGAAATATTGGATTCTAGGAAGAAATAATTATAAGTTATTGGTCATATTCAGTTCTTCTATAACATGCACATGGTCGTTCCGTTTTCACCTCTAATAGATCAGGATAGTTAAAAAGAATGAGATTGAATTTTTTTAAATGGCTATAATACATTGTATTGATTGGTATCTTTTTTAGATATTAATTATGTTAACACTGCCATATCTATCAACACCTAACCCTATGCAGATTTTACCCACGAGATGGTGTTCAATGAAAATAGGGAAATAAACCGAAACATGTGGGGCATATAAAATAAAATATGTCCCATATAGAAGATATAATGAGAGAAGGAATGAAAAAGACTGAATGAAAAGTAATTTCACTTGGATTAATCCAATTATTAATATAATGTTACATAAATGATTGAAAAGAAAAATAAAATACAAACATAAACCTATCTACAAAGAACTTTGGATTAAAACCCTTTGACAACCTCTTGAAAGTTGATCATATTCATGACTTGAAATGTATGTATTTATCATTAGATGAACACTCTATTTTATGAATATATATCTTTTATGGGATTATATGGGTAAAATATATCATTTATTGGTGACTCAATTAAAAAGATTCAAATCATGTTGTGTGATATGTAGATAATAACAAAAAAAATCTTTTTTGACTTATTCACATTACGTAATGTTTGAACAACAAGTAATTTGTGGGCCTCCAAATTTAAATGGAATGTTTTATGATTTAAATTTATATATATAAACCTTTAAGAACTGATAAGTAATGAAATATATGATTTACTTGATGGAACATGTGAAGTTATCACAAGAGAGTTTTCTTCATCTTCATTGCCTCTAAAAGGTTTGTATGTTTTAAATTTTCACAATATATAATAAGAACCCAATGTGTAAAATTTTAATCTAGCTTCAGAAGTCCCATTTATCATGGGTTCTTCAGTTTTGTGTCGCCAAAACCTCCAATGAAATTAAAAAATAATGGTAAATTTTCCCTCAATGAGTGTCTCAGTCTTTTTGGATTTAATATTCAATATCAACTTTTTAATATTTCCCTTTTCATTATGATCCACTTCACAACTCGGGGATAAATTCATTTATGTTTCTAAATTTATATGTACTCTTAGAAATATATATATAATTAATTCCACCACAACAACAAAAAACTACAACAATATATTTCATGAAACTCATATTTAAACAATTAATATTCAATTATTAACTGATAAAATCCCATAAATATAGAGACATAAAATAGAGTTATTAAATACCCCCTCACTAAAATAATTTCTCATCGTTGAGAAAATCCTAAAAATTGAAACAAAAAATATATAATATAGAAAAATTAAAATATTAACATTATAATTCTCTTAAAAAATGTTATAATTTATTATTATACAGGAACAAATGAAAGAATCATTCGTGGGTGCTCTCAAATGATATTTGGTTTGGGGAACATAAGAGCAATAGATGGGATGAACAATGCCATTTCTCGAAGTGGATGTATTTTGAATTCTATAAAGGTATTTTGAAGATAAATATAAAATAAATACAAAACATATAAGAATGGAGGGAATGTTATTGGTTAATAAATCTACCACATATATTCTAGATGAATATTGTTTTTTATACGATATTAGGAAAAACCAATGGGAAGATATTTTTTAGAAACTATTTTTATAATAAATAATCAATATGACTCTACCTATTAAATTATATATTAATTATTATCATTTAAATTAAACTCCAAATGATTATTATCACCTTTTTAGTTAACACAGGAACCCTATGAGAGATAACTTATCCAAAAAGATGAAATTAATTATTCCCTTGGCCAATATCATAACTTGAAACCGTAGAACTTGACATTGATTTTAATTATAAGGAAATATTATGGTTAGTTGTAAATTAAGAAATATATAAGTTATTTAATGGGTATGAATGGAGATTTTATTGGATTTCAGATCATTAAATTGACCTTGTGTTATATTGTTTTTCTGTTTAGGATCTTGCTCTGACAGTTAACACATTACTCAAAAACATGAGTTTTGTGTTAATTATTAAATTGATTGATTATTTATTATCTTGTTAAAAACTAAATTAATTTTTCATAATTATTAAATTAAATTTCTCAATGATTCAAAACAAATAATTTAATAATGTTACAGTTAGATCAATTATTAAAAAAATTACTCTTTCATGGATGGTGTGGACATCGTAGAAACATTTTTCATGTGAAAAGGTTTAGAAAGGGTATAAAAAAATATCATTTCCAATATTTATTTATAGTAAAAATGGGATGAGTATATTTTAATTAAATTTAACAATATCGAAGAAATATATGGGGAACTATGATGTTTATTTTGAAAACAATGATATTACATCGTGAAGAAGAAGAATAAGGCATTGATGAAGGGATCTATTCTTCAAGATATATCCCTCTTGAAATGATTGGATGAATGCATTTAATCCAAATACCCTCTACCCTAAATATCTTAATTCGTGTAAAAATCCATCTAAAAGAGAGAAATAACCATTTATAGATGGCTGTGGTGGCTAAAGTTCCCCTTCATTACATGTTTTCAAGAGAAATTCAAACAAATATTTTAATCTATTTGGCACTGACATATTGACAAAAATGACATGTTAATAATATAGCCTACCATAATTATTAACTATGGGTAATTGGTTTCACTATTTATTTTTGGAATTTTAGCACAATAAAATCCCATATGAAGATGTTATGGGTCAAATGGTGATGTGGTATTTAATCTAGAGAGTTAGTCCAACAAAGAATTTATGTACCATTTAGACTAAAAATGAATGATTTAATGAATATTTTCACAAATAATTCTGTAACCCATTGATTGAGGGAAACTTTTAAAAAGATTATTCATCAAAATAAGTCCTAGGGAAATTTTTATGGATGAAATAATACAGTACCCATTAAAGTGTTAAAACATGAATTTTTTTCAAATTTCCAAATGAATGATCTAATTGAAAATATTCCATATATATATATATATAATGAAATTTGAGGTATTATGTCATCTATTATAAATGAAATATTTAATAAAAATTTCTTTTATCAACTCTTCTAGACTTACCCCTTTTCATTCCTAGAAAATGTCACATGTCATTTATTCATGAAAATTGTTACAAGAGATACAGATTCATATTTCCCAATATATAGTGGAAATATATGAAGTGTAAGAATATAATAATGATTTAATCTCAATAAAATGGAAGTATTTTTCCTAATAAATTGTTTTAGAACAAAATCAATTAATATCAATGGAAATAGAAAAAATTTGGGTCTACTATGCCATTCATTCCCACATGTGTGATTATTCCAAAAAAGTCATCTGTATCTATCTCCCATTTATTCATTATATTCAGGTCAATTAAAACATTTTTTCTTACCTATTTTAATTCGATATAACCTGTACAGAATTCCTTTTTAATCAAATTTCATGAAACACTCACATAAGCATTGTCGAAAATGAAAGCATGAGATTCCAAACTAGATAACCCCATATGTTGTACATTTCATTAACCTCCTATTAATTAAGATAATATATATATATATTTATTTTTTGAGAGCATAAATCCGTCAGATACCAAGTACACATGCATTGGCCAATTTAGTAAAATAATGAAACTAATTGGAATAGAAACAAATGTATGGATCAACCACTAAAATAAGATGATTTTTTACCTACAATGGTTATAATTAAAATTTAATTGGGATATTTTAAAAATATATGTTTTCAAGAAAGATTTTGTCGAGAAATAATTGAAACAATTTTCCATGATGAAATATGACAAATAATAGTGGTAAAATAAAAACTTATTTGTAATGACATAGCCAATAATATAATCGATGAAATCAATTTCTAATGAAACCAACTCATTATGATGAAATACTACACCTGATAATCATACAACCAATTAAATTTTAAAATAGTATTTTTTTTCATTCAGTATAAATATAGATTGGCATGTTACATAACGTGTTGTTATTTTTTTGTTCATATTTTTCATTTTTTTGAATAGTAATCAGAAAACACAATAAAAAAAACCAAATAAAAATCCTGAATAAATTACCAAAAATTATTTCCCTCCCCACCATTAAAATATTTCAATTTTATTAAGGTGAAACTATGAGCTGATAAATTCCTTATAAATGTTACATTTTAAAGATGAAAAATAATAAAAATGTGAAATGGTAGGAGATAGCCTGGTATTCTGAAGTGATGAGGGGGTCATGCAGTGTGATGAAATAAAATTTTTTGCTAAGAATTACCTCCATGTATTTTTCTAAATGATTTCCATTTAATAAAAATATCCTTATTCTATGTTTCACCATATTGAAAAAATTAGATACAACATAAGGACCTAACCATCTAGAATGAAAGTTACTGGGCATGAACTTTAGTGATGAACTTTACAGGTGGACTTTTTATCCCACATAAAACTAGATTTTTTTTGGAAAAAACTACAAATAGATGCATTTGATCTTTCCATATCGATCATTTAGTTCTCATATTATGAGAATTAAAAATCCTTAATATCTTAAATTTTTAGTTTCCTTTGATCACTATCTTGTCTTAAATATATTTTTCATTTCATTATATTGAAATATACCTATTGATAAACCTCCAAGGAAAGATTAAATGTTTCCAAAAAATGATCTGGAAGGGGACATACTAATGGGAGAAATGAATTCTATCCTACAAGCCTATAGTTCATTATCCATCACTTTCTATAATCCTTCATATTTGGATACACCATATTTTCCATATCTTGTTTCATCTCATAAATGTATATATCATCGTAAATATTTTTTTTTGGTGGTGGTATAGAGTAGATGTTTTATTTTCCACAAAATACATTCTAATGGGGGAATAAAAATTATTATTTCAAAAGTTTTTCCCTTTTTCATTGATGATATCATATGGAACTCCAAACCTACAAAACAATTTATCCTTGTAAAAATAAACTAACTAATGAGATTTATTAGTCTAGATGGCCTTCTATTTGACCCATTTACTAAAAAAATAAATATTTAATAGAAATTACAAGAAATAAAAAGTTATTCAAAAATTACTTATAGAATACATTATACACAAATAAAAATTTCATGGATTAATATTGTTTTTGGGGTATATTGTGACTCCTAGAAATGTTTCCAATGTGTGGAAATAAGAGAATGACTTAGAAAATACACATTCATCATGTAATAAGGTTTCCCAATATAATACATAGTCTGAGACATTCATATTCATCATTTTGGTTTCAAAGTTTCCACCATAATAAAGTGTATGAAAAAATATAAAAAATAGACTCATAGACATGATGGAGAACACATCCGCAACATATTTAGTCTCTAGAAATTTTACGAAGGTAAAGATTTTCCGACAAATATAACATATATTCACACATCAACTTTTTATGATGGATTTTATTTTTTTCCATGAATTAAAAGGAAATAATGTAATTTACTAAATTTTTATATCAAGGATGTAAACATGATATGTCATAGAGATCCACTTTGGAGAATTTGTCCCGATGTGGAACCAGGTTTCCAGTAGTATGCTTCAACATATGAGTTATCTATCTCATGTGTATAACCACCAAGTTCTCTAGACCCTTATTTTCCATTATATAAATTTCAAACTCTTGATTAAGGACCATCCGTTGAATAAGTCATTGGTTTTCATCTTATTTCATTATTAGGTACCTTAATGTTGTATGATTAGTGAAAAAAACCAGTTTAGATCCTAATAAATAAGATTATATTTTTTTCTAAACAAAATACATAAACAAGAAACTATTTTTTCATTTTTTTAATTTTAATTGGATGGATCCAAAGCCCTTTATGGATAAGAAATCATAGGATATTTCCCTTCCAACCTCAAAGATATGATAAATCAAATAAAAATTTTAGAATTATAACACATATTCTCAAATGTGAGGTTCCACCATGGAGGATGTTTGATCAGAGGTGTGGATAGACTCTTATTTAGCTCATCCAACGATACCCTACCCGAATCATTAAAAAATAATTTAGTATATTTTCAAATAGATTGAGATAAGGTGTCACGACCCGTCCTCGGGGCCCGTGTTGTGACTACCCCAAGCCCGCCTTCCATAGGCCAGGGGCTGGCGACTAGCACCAAGGTGTAAATCTCGGTAAAAAGGGAAGGCATTTCCTTTGTAAAGTAAACAATCACACAGAGTACAAGCGGAAGAAGTAAATACTAAGTAAAAAATGAGTACAAAAGTAAGTGCGGAAAGTATAAAGGGGCTGGAAATACAAGCCCAACTGTAAAGTACAACTCGAAAGGGAAGACATCAACTGAAAAGTAAAGCTGCTACGCCGAGCTGTCCACTGGAAATCCCACCTAAAGGGTGGGTACAGATAGCTCCTCTGCTCCTCGGGTCCCGCCGTCCGCTTCGAGTATGTCCCGCCCAGTGGTCCACCTCCGGGTACCGCCTCGTCGTCACGTCCACCTCTGGGTACCGTCTCGTCGTGAGGTCCTCCTCCGGGTACCATCTTGTCGTATAGTCCACCTCCAAGTACCGTCCAGTCCTCGAACACTCGGCCTCTGTCAGCACTGCCCGTCGTCTGCAACCAACACAACGAGGTGCGGGCATAACCCGTGCAGGGGTGAGTATAACGATACTCAGTAGGGACCCCGAGACCCTCAAGGTCTCACTAAAATCAACAAGGATAACCACATAGAAGATCTCAACAGATAACCTCTACTTAGGTATATGACCATATATATACCTAAGCTATCATGTAACCCATCTCAATCATGAGGAAACACAAGGATTGTGAAATCAATGGATAACTACTACCCAGGTATATGCCCATACATATACCTAAGTTATCAAGTGACCCATCTCAATCATGAGGTAAACACAAAGGTCAAAAGTCTCAGCTCAAACCAGGATTTTCATTTTCGAAACTGTAACTGCTGAAGAGCTCCGTCTCTGGAGTGTACAGTGGTCCTGTCACGACTCCGAGGTACTGCTCACTAACCTAAGACTGCTGAGGTACTCCTCCTGTTGAGTACCACGGGTCAGCCACCCATACATAGTAGTGCTTCCCGCCGAGGTATGTCACCCAAACACAGTAGTGCACACCCCCTAGTAGCCTGCTGAGGTACTCTCCGGACGAGTACCGTGGGTCTGCACTGTCACACAGGTAGTGCTCCGTCCGCCATGGGTCTGCACCTCAGAAAGTAGTGATCCGTCCACTGGGCTAGTCGACTCACTCCAAGTCGAGTCGGTCAAGCAGTCGTCAGGTCTCAGCCAGCTACACGGTCTCCGTACTCCGTACGCTCGTCTCTGGGAGGGTCCGCTCCATGAGCTAAAAGTCGATACTCCAAGTATCTCAAAGTCCCACGAAGAAGTATCTCAAAGAACCGCCTCGTCATAGGGGTCTCAACGCAACAGACGGCGCGTCAATCGGACGCCCGGTCTGTGAGTTATTAGCCTTTTCGTCCCAGGGGCCCGGTTGGTTTCGTGAGCGAACCAAACCCGACCGTATCTCATCTGTACCCCGAACTCTCATAGGGTATACTCATAGGGACCGTTTCTCAACGAGATCACCAACGCTGCTGACGGTTCGTCAAACGGACGTTCTGTCAGAAAGGTATCAGCTTTTCCGTTCCAAGGGCCCGGTTGGATTTTGGTGCGATCCAACCCGGCCACTATCCATCTGCATCTAAAATTCGGGTGGAGGATGTCAAAAGTTCCGTATCGTCAACAGGAACTCAACGCAACAGACGGCGCGTCAATCGGACGCCCGGTCTGAGAGTTATTGGTTTTTTCTTTCCAGGGGCCCGGTTGGTTTTTAAGGCAAAACCAACATGACTGTACTCCACCTGCATCCAAACCTCGGGCGAAGTATGCCAAAAGATCCGTCTCACTAAGAGGAACTCAACAAAGCTGACGGCATGTCAATCGGACGTCCGTAGCTCAAAATATGAGTGCTTCCGCTCCGAGGGCCCGGTTGGTTTCGTGTACAAACCAACCCGGCCGAACTAAAAGTAATCCGAAACCTTGAGTGCGATATACCGAAAAGACCGTCTCGATCCAAGGATCGTGTTGCCGCTGACGACGAGTCGTTTGGAGACCCGTAGCCCACGTTACGAGCATTTGACCGAAAGTGGTCCGAAATTGGGGGTCTGGGCCCGGGCCGACCCCCCTGGCTCGGATGAACCGGGTCGACCCGGCCCGATAACCCGACCCGGCCGGCGGCGCGGCGGCGCGGGCCGGCACGGCGGCGCGTCCTGGGCGCCATACGTGTGCCACGCGCGGGGGGCAAAGCCCCAGGTTTTTTTTAGAAGGCGGCGCGGCAATCTGCCGCGCCTTGAAGAGTCGGCCCCCACTCACATGGGGGGCCTGCCTTTGAAAACGAAGTGGGCATGAGCCCCCTTTTTCAGAATAAAACGGCGCGACATTTAAGCCGCGCCTTTGAAGGAAACGACCCCCACATGGGGGCCCGGCTAGTTATTACCCGGGGTTAAAACCCCCAGAAATAAGGAGACACGGCCGGCCATCAGCCGACCGTTTTTAAATAAAACAATTCGGACCTGAGGGGTCCTGTTTTCTTCGTAAACTGGCGGCCCGAACTGCCGGTCGTCTTCTCCCTTTCGCCGCGGCCTGGCGCGGCTCTCTATGATCACCGGTGGCCGGTGAGGCCGGCCGCCTCCGGTTGCTCCACCACGGATCCTCGGCCGTGGTTCTTCCTCGTCTGTCGGTGGCCGGTTTTTCGGCCGCCCCTTCAAGTTCCGACGTGGCTCCTCCGCACCAACGCGGCCAATGGTCGTAGGTCTTTGGTTACGGCGCGGCGTGACGGCGCCACGCCTCTTTGTCGCGGTCCGTTCCGACCGCGGTTTACTCCCGCGCAGTGTGACGACTCTGTGTGACCCCGCTTCAAACCGCATTAAACTGAACCACGATGGGAGGAGGGCCGACCGTGTTCGTGCGGTTCGGCCTCCTCTCATTAGTTTGATATCAAGTGGCTTAGTAATTAATGAAGATTGTCAAAGGAAAGATAACACGAACTCAAGTAAACCCGTACAACCTCTTAAATAAAAAGAAGCATACAAATAATCTCAACCCGCAATTAAAATAAAACATTCGCGGATCAACTGAAGTATGAGTTGATCCGGTTCATTGTTTTAGAAGAACAACCAAGTGAGAAACACAATTCTCAAAATAATCCCCTACCTTGATTTAAGAGGTGACGAGATTCGGTGTCGCGAAAAGAGATGTCGCAGAAGAAGACGTCGTCGCTATTGTGGGTATGGTGTCGCGGAAGACGGTTCCTGAGAACGTGGTGTTCTTCGTCGATGTCCGATTGTTCTTCGCGTTCTTTGTCAAGAGGATGAAGAAACTTCAAGACTTCTAAGCCTTCTTTCCAAAATCTCTCAAACAACACAACCCAACCAAATGAAAAAAAGTTCTCCACTTATTTAATTAACCTCACATGGCTTTTGAAATTCAAGTGTTTGAAATTCAAAAGACTCACACAACTCACCACATTAAAATCAACTCATTTAAGACATAAGTTATAACTAAGTTAAAATCATTTAAGTGGGAGTTGAGGGGTTTTAGAGGATATGAAGAGGTGGGGTTCGTGTGGGCCCCACCACCCTCATAACCTCCCAAGGGAGGTTGGGTGGTTACCCAACTTCCACCATGAGCTAACACTTAGAGTAAGTTAATAAAAATTTTAGTGTAGTTATAAAATAAACTGCCACAATTTTTATTATCAACACTCGTGTAAACGCAACTCCGGAACAGGAGTTCCTAAGCAATTATCGGCGCTGCGGTTTCATCGGTTCCCTCGGAATTCGATTCCGGGCACTGGTTCAAATGATAGAAATTCCCGCTCGCTCGTTCACTGAACGTACCCGAGCCAAACTTCAGAAATTAATTCCGGGCACACCGGGCCTCAGAATCAGGCGTCGTCAGAAACTGCATTCTTGTAAAATTCCAAAGAAAATTATGAAAAAATTTTCCTTGAAATTTCCGGGTCTTTACATTACTCCCACCTCAGGAATTTACGTCCCCGTAAAGATTCAACACGAACTAGGGTCACAAAAGCAGTACAGAGCACACATCTGAGCCTTCCGCTCCCATGTGCTTACCTGGAGGTTCCGTACTTCCAAAGAAAGTGCACCCGAGGAATCGATCGTCCTCGTAGGATCTGCTCCTGTCGATCCTCGATCCCCACTGGAACCTCCGTGAAAGACACCCCATCGCCATCGTCCAGCTCTTCATGGTCGATGGTATGCGAAGGGTCGAGCACGTATCTCCTCAGTTGAGATACGTGGACGTCGTCGTGCACCTGGTGCAACTGCGGTGAATGGGTCAAGAGGTAAACCACCCCGCCTACCCAGCTGGGGACCTAATAAGGTCCGCTAAACCTTGGAGATAACTTGTCGCCATGGCCACATCTCCGTAAACCTCGTCGAGGTGAGACACGTATAAGAACATGGTCTCCATACTCAAACCCCAGATGTTTCCAATTCCTATTAGAACTGGAACTCAAACGACTGCTGCCACGAGGGTAAGGTTGGCCGATTCAAGAGTGATCGGTCGCACCCTCCCGTGAAAGAGTTTATCCCGTGCTACCTGGGGTTTCCTTTTCGTCGACCAAGGAAAACCCATCCCGACATTTGCCTAAAACTGTCAATTTGAGTATGAATAGTTATTGCCATTCCATACTCAAACTAACGTCGTAAGGCCTCGACGCTGTCACCAATAGATTCCAACCGATACTCTCACCTCGAGGGTCTGACCACACCGTCGGCGTAAGTGTGATTATCGAGTCTCCTCCCAAGGTATCTCCAGACGTGAGGGTCAAGTCCACGGCTTACCGGAAACTCTAGGTCTGGAACAAGATTTGTGAAAGTAATAAATGATTCACATCGATGTCCGTTACTACAACAGCTAGTAGTGGACACAGACTGTCCCTTGAATCATTTCTAGAGCCATTGGGTCACACTCCTTGACCGCATGCAGCCGCACTCTTCCACCGCCCTCCAACTCCCGGAGCCTGGCAAGAATAACTAAGGCGGGTGGGTGTACAATGTTAGGATGTACACTACCTCATGCTGCTCTCCTAGATCTGCCTCCACGTCTGCTGCATCGTAGACTCATCTCTCCTTTAAGATTCCTCTTCATTAACACGCCTGAGTCTCTAATACTGGCACTGGTTTCCTGTTTCTTACTGCACTGTGCAATCTTCATCCTCTCTTGGATGTCCTGGACCTCCTTTAGTCTCAAAAGAGCTGCTATGATTTCTTCTTTGCCGATAAGAGAAACCCGGTCTCATCCCCTGGATGAACCACATTCGTTGCCTAATATAGTGAATCCTGACATGAATGATGCATTCATGCCATGGATGACGTCGTAAGGCGTCGACGTATCTACTAAGAGATCCAACTGTCACTCTCACCTCCAAGGGTCGAGTCACACTATCGGCATCAGTGTGAGGTCACTGGGTCCCCTCCGGTAGAAATATCAAAAGTGAGGGTCAAGTCAACAGTTTAACCGGGACCACTCAGTATCAACCAAACAAAAGGATAGGAAAGAAAGCAAAGATAATTGTCTTTTTATTATTGCAGCTCATAGTACAAAGACACGAATACAAAAGCAACATCGAACTAGAAGTACAAAGGACGTATCCACTAGTTCCCCACCTGCCCACCTGCTCTCAGAGCTCTACTGCCTTGTACACTGCTCGGCTGTTGCTCAAGCACTAGTCGCTGCTTCTGTCTCGGTGGCTCCTCCAACACCCGCTGATCAACTGTACGAGGATTCAAACAGTCACGTGCCAGGTGACCCTTTCTGCCGCATGAGTAACATTGTCTGTTTCTGGCACGCCTGGCTCTAAACCCACCTCAGGTGCCCCGCACCACCGGTCCTAAAACCCGAGATCGTCTAGCTGCTAGTATGGTCCTCCTGGACCTCTTCATCATCTTTCTACTACCCACAGATGACTCGACTACTGATCAAAAAGTACGCAGAAAAGGCAGAAGCTCCTGTACATGCTCGGGGTGTAGAGCTACTGGCACAAACTCCACCCTGAAAAAGGTCTGGAAGTCTTCCCATGCGAAGTTCTTCTCATCGAAAACAAGAACAAGTGGCTCCACCACCTGCCTGCTGCTGCCTGAAGGAGGCTGGTAGCAAAGATCACCATGAAGTCTTCCGGCGTCCCCACTAGCCTGAAGACTCTCACCACAGCCTCCAGCCAAACCTCAGCCGCCTGCGGGTCCGTCTCTCCCCGGAACCTGGGTGGCCTCTGGCGCTGGAACTCATGCAGCGCGCTCAAGCGTCATGCATCTTCTACTGCTGGGGCTGGTGGCATCGGTGGCCCAATGGATAGTAGTACCGCTGGTTCCTTCACTGCAAGAGTGCCCTGTACCGAAGCCTCGTCGCTCGACAGGCTATTAGCATGCACATCCCTCTGGGCTCTAGCTGGTCGTCCGTGAAAAGGCATCCTGAAAGAAACATCGTGACATGGTCAAACGTTTATACCTGGTGAGCTGACCTGGTTTGAGCTGTTTTAAGGGAAAACCTTTGAAAACACACATGCAATCAGTGATTTCGTGCACAAAGTCGGAAATCAGTTGTCAGGGTCCTGGTGTATGGATACGTCAGCCGCCCGCACCAACACTGGACTCCCTGAACTGAAATCCACACTCGGTACTCTTAACATTATTGCTTCACAGAAAGAAAAAGTCAGAGTCATAAGTTCTGCGGTAGAACCGAACTCCTCTGATACCAATTTGTCATGACCCGTCCTTGGGGCCCGTGTCGTGACTATTCCAAGCCCACCTTCCGTAGGCCAGGGGCTGGAGACTAGCACCAAGGCGTAAATCCCGGTAAAAAGGGAAGGCATTGCCTTTGTAAAGTAAACAATCACACAGAGTACAAGCGGAAGAAGTAAATACTAAGTAAAAACTGAGTACAACAGTAAGTGCGGAAAGTATAAAGGGGCTGAAAATACAAGCCCAACTGTAAAGTAAAACTCGAAAGGGAAAACAACAACTGAAAAGTAAAGCTGCTACGCCGAGCTGTCCACTAGAAATCCCACCTGAAGGGTGGGTACAGATAGCTCCTCATCTCCTCGGGTCCCGCCGTCCGCTCCGAGTATGTCCCGCCCAGTAGTCCACCTCCGGGTACCGCCTCATCGTCACGTCCACCACTGGGTACCGTCTCGTCATGAGGTCCTCCTCCGGGTACCATCTCGTCGTATAGTCCACCTCCAGGTACCGTCCAGTCCTCAAACACTCGACCTCTGTCAGCACTGCCCGTCGTCTGCAACCAACACAACGAGTTATGGGCATAGCCCGTGCAGGGGTGAGTATAACGATAGTCAGTAGGGACCCCGAGACCCTCAAGGTCTCACTAAAACCAACAAGGATAACCACATAGAAGATCTCAACAGATAACCTCTACTTAGGTATATACCCATACATATACCTAAGCTATCAAGTAACCCATCTCAATCATGAGGAAACACAAGGATTGTGAAATCAACGGATAACTACTACCCAGGTATATGCCCATACATATACCTAAGTTATCAAGTTACCCATCTCAATCATGAGGTAAACACAAAGGTCAAAAGTCTCAGCTCAAACTAGGATTTTCATTATCGGAACCATAACTGTTGAAGAGCTCCGTCTCTAGAGTGTAAAGTGGTCCTGTCACGACTCCGAGGTACTGCTCACTAACCTAAGACTGCTGAGGTACTCCTCCTGTCGAGTACCGTGGGTCAGCCACCCAGACACAGTAGTGCTTCCCACCGAGGTATGTCACCCAAACATAGTAGTGCACACCCCCTAGTAGCCTGCTGAGGTACTCTCCGGACGAGTCCCGTGGGTCTGCACTGTCACACAGGTAGTGCTCCGTCCGCCATGGGTCTGCACCTCATAAAGTAGTGCTCCGTCCACTGGGCTAGTCAACTCACTCCAAGTCGAGTCGGTCAAGCAGTCGTCAGGTCTCAGCCAGCTACACGGTCTCCGTACTCAGTACGCTCGTCTCTGGGAGGGTCCTCTCCACGAGCAACAAGTCGACACACCAAGTATCTCAAAGGACCGCCTCGTCATAGGTGTCTCAACACAACAGACGACACGTTAATTGGATGCCCGGTCTGTGAGTTATTAGCCTTTTCGTCCCAGGGGCCCGGTTGGTTTCGTGAGCGAACCAAACCCGACCGTATCTCATCTGTACCCCGAACTCTCATAGGGTATACTCATAGGGACCGTTTCTCAACGAGATCACCAACGCCGCTGACAGTTTGTCAAACGGACATTCTGTCAGAAAGGTATCATCTTTT
Source organism: Viscum album (assembly GCA_963277665.1). Classification (NCBI taxonomy): domain Eukaryota; kingdom Viridiplantae; phylum Streptophyta; class Magnoliopsida; order Santalales; family Viscaceae; genus Viscum; species Viscum album. The sequence continues at coordinate 1,623,282,940 of OY728146.1, read as the reverse complement.
CCGTTCCAGGGGCCCGGTTGGATTTTGGTGCGATCCAACCCGTCCACTATCCATTTGCATCTAAAACTCGGGCGGATGATGCCAAAAGTTCCATATCGTCAACAGGAACTCAACGCAACAGACGGCGCGTCAATCGGACGCCCGATCTGAGAGTTATTGGCTTTTTCGTTCTAGGGCCCCGGTTGGTTTTTAATGAAAAACCAACCCGACCGTACTCCACCTGCGTCCAAACCTCGGGCGGAGTATGCCAAAAGATACGTCTCACTAAGAGGAACTCAACAAAGCTGACGGAACGTCAATCGGACGTTCGTAGCTCAAAATATGAGCGTTTCCACTCCGAGGGCCTGGTTGGTTTCGTGTACGAACCAACCCGGACGAAATCAAAGTAATCCGAAACCTTGAGTACGATATACTGAAACGACCGTCTCGATCCAAGGATCGTGTTGCCGCTGACGGCGAGTCGTTTTGAGACCCGTAGCCCATGTTATGGGCATTTGACCGAAAGTTGTCCGAAATTGGGGGTCTGGGCCCGGGCCGACCCGGGCCGACCCCCCCTGGGTCGGACGAACTGGGTCGACCCGGCCCGACGACCCGACCCGGCCGGGAAATCTGGCCCTGCCTGCGGCGCGGGCCGGTGCGGCGGCGTGGACCGGCGCGACGGCGCGGTCCGACGCGGCGGCGCGGGCCGGTACAGCGGTGTGGCCTGGGCGCCGTACGCGGGCCGCGCGCGGGGGGCAAAGCCCCCGCTTTTTTTAGAAGGCGGTGCGGCAATCTGCCGCACCTTGAAGAGTCGGCCCCCACTCACGTGGGGGGGGGCTTGCCTTTGAAAACGTAGGGGGCATGAGCCCCCTTTTTCAAAACAAAACGGCGCGGCATTTAAGCCGTGCCTTTGATGGAAACGGCCCCCACATGGGGGACCGACCAGTTATTACCTGGGGTTAAAAGCCTCAGAAATAAGGAGACACGACCGGCCCTCAACCGACCGTTTTTAAATAAAACAATTTGGACCCGAGGGGTCCCGTTTTCTTCGTAAACTGGCGGCCCGAACTGCCGGTCGTCTTCTCCCTTTCGCCGCGGCCCGATGCGACTCTCTATGATCGCCGGCGGCCGGCGAGGTCGGCCGCCTCCGGTTGCTCCGCCACGGCTCCTCAGCCGTGGTTCTTCCTCGTCCGTCATCAGCCGGTTTTTTGGCCGCCCCTTCAAGTTTCGACGTGGCTCCTCCGCACCACCGCGGCCAATGGTCGTAGGTCTTTGGTTACTGCGCGGCATGACGGATCCACGCCTATTTGCCGCGGTCCGTTCCGACCGCGGTTTACTCCCGCACGGTGTGACGACTCTGCGTGACCCTGCTTCAAACCGCCTTAAACTGAACCACGATGGGAGGAGGGCCGACCGTGTTCGTGCGGTTCGGCCTCCTCTCGTTAGTTTGATATCAAGTGGTTTAGTAATTAACGAAGATCGTCAAAGGAAAGATAACACGAACTCAAGTAAACCCCTACAACCTCTTAAATAAAAAGAAGCATACAAATAATCTCAACCCACAATTAAAATAAAACATTCGCGGATCAACTTAAGGATGAGTTGATCCGGTTCTTTGTTTTAGAAGAACAACCAAGTGAGAAACACCATTCTCAAAATAATCCCCTACCTTGATTTAAGAGGTGACGAGATTCGGTGTCGCGAAAAGAGATGTCGCGGAAGAAGACGTCGTCGCTATTGCGGGTATGGCGTCGCGGAAGACAGTTCCCGAGAATGTGGCATTCTTCATCGATGTCCGATTGTTCTTCGTGTTCTTTGTCAAGAGGATGAAGAAACTTCAAGACTTATAAGCCTTCTTTCCAAAAGCTCTCAAACAACACAACCCAAGAAAATGAAAAAAAGTTCTCCACTTATTTAATTAACCTCACATGGCTTTTGAAATTCAAGTGTTTGAAATTCAAAAGACTCACACAACTCACCACATTAAAATCAACCCATTTATGACATAAGTTATAACTAAGTTAAAATCATTTAAGTGGGAGTTGAGGGGTTTTAAAGGATATGAAGAGGTGGGGTTTGTGTGGGCCCCACCACCCTCATAACCTCCCAAGGGAGGCTGGGTGGTTACCCAACTTCCACCATGATCTAACACTTAGAGTAAGTTAATAAAAATTGTAGTGTAGTTATAAAATAAACTTCCACAATTTTTATTATCAACACTCGTGTAAACGAAACTCCAGAATAGGAGTTCCTAAGCAATTACCGGCGCTGCGGTTTCATCGGTGCCCTCAGAATTCGATTCCGGGCACCAGTTCGTTCACTGAACGTACCCGAGCCAAACTTCGGAAATTAATTCCGGGCACACCGGGCCTTGGAATCAGACGCCGTCAGAAACTGCATTCTTGTAAAATTCCAAAGAAAATTAAGAAAAAATTTTCCTTGAAATTTCCGGGTCTTTACATAAGGGTACACTGATCTTAATAAAGACCTTAATGAAGTGTCAATAAATCCAATACGTCTAACGAATGATTAGACGTAATGGACATATGAGTTTGTGGAATGGATGAAATAATATATACCTTATATCTAAACAACTGTAATCTATGTTTTGAAACTACATGGCCCAGTAAAATTACCTTTTATACAATAATATGACATTTTTAAAAGTTCAAAAACTAGTTTTTATCAATGCAGTGAAGGAACAAATTAACCATTCATTAGATATACTCATCAAATGTTCGTCCAAAAACATTAAAAGTATACATAAATACATATATTAATTTATCATGTAAATCAGAAAAGATAGATATAAATCATCTATGTAAGGTAATTAGGGTATTACAAATTCAAAATGGAATTATTTGGTATGAAAATTTATCGAACGAGCAACTAAATGTCATCTTCTTCTGGTCCTCTACTATAATGAGATCCTAGAAATAGCTAGAGAAACCATAAAAGAATCTATAGTGTTCCCTACCTAAAAGTCTCTAAAAATATCATAAATTAATGGAAGGGGGAAGTTATCTTTATGAGTGGATTTGATTATTTTCTAATAACATATTTTCACTCAACAATTATTTCAAACTATCAAGGGAACTAGCCCATAATTTTCATTCTATAGATTTTTTGAACTAGGTTTCTTATATAAAAAATGGAATTGGATGACCCATTGAGTTATAGAAATGGGTTAAACGATACCATTATCAAGTATCATTTCCACCTATTTTTTCACAAAATTTAACACAGTGTGGTTATGTTTCTATTTTGGTTTCCTAACTGGTTGGAACCTATCTCCAAATAATAATCCTATGAATAAAAGTGGAAGGTTTAATACCTTTTTTTCATTCTAAGGTCTAGTATATTTCCCTAATATTCCCCATTAAAAGGATATGATGGTTTTGTTTCATGTTCAGTTAGGATATTGTTATAAATTATGGATGAAAATTTTTCATTATTCAACTTGTATAAATATTTTATGTTTTGTATAAATGGTTTAGATTCCCATTTTTGTGTGTTATATATTAATGGAAATGATGTTCGAATTGATATATGTGCACAATTAATGATGGTGTCTAAATATTCATCATCCACATCAATGGATAATGAATCAAATCCATCAGCAAAATCAGTCTCTATGTCATAATAAGATGGTATATTCCTATAATATAAATAATAATCCACATTACAATAATAAATTATTGTTATTTGATTCTATATAATATGAATGATTTTATTTTGCGACATCAAAATACAATAAATCTTTAATATCTTATTAATAATGGAATGATACCCACTTGTAAATGATTTAAAATAAAATTATGGAGATTCATTATAATATTGGTTAGAATGGGAGATATAGAAACAAGAGAGATCCTCTGAGAATTAATTCAATTAGTCAAAAATATTAAATCATATGTTCTAATAAAATAATCCATAGACAGTGTACCCTAATATAAATTGATGATTCTCTTATATAGTTTTAAGGATGTTTCTCCCATGGATGATGTGAGCATGAAAACTTACATGATCATCCTCTATGATCTGCATTTATTAATCTATAGGAAAAATCATGTCACTAAATCAAACATTGACATCCTCAATGAATCCCATCGGGTATTTTATTTCCCTATTCTCTAGTTTCACCACTATCCTTTACAGCTTCGGTTCTCCATCTTGCATGGAAGAAAAAACAATGTCAGGCATGACATTAATAATGGAACAAAAATCACATATAGAATCATAAAAATGAAACTCCACTATGGTTTATTTAATGGTGAATTTATTAGGATCTTTTTAATTTTTAGGAATCAAGAAGGATGCTGTGATGAGTTCAGATACATTACCCTGAAGCTTGATCTACTCAATCTATTTTATCCATCTTCTATTTTTACACATTTCTTTCAAAAAATGGAATACATTAGAATATGAATTATTTATTAAAATATAGGGATGTTGATCTCAACATGCTTGAATGTATCTAAATAATCTAATTTCATCACTTATATATATCCCTCTTTTTTGATTGTATAACTATATTTGGAAATTGATTTTCTTTATGAAGAACATTATCAATATGTTTATTACCTTTATCTTTCTTCTTTAGGAGCTCTTCTTCTAGTCTTGAATAGATCTTTTCCAAAGCTGTGGTGAATCATGATAGACTTATTGGTTCATATGTATTACATTCTTTCTTCCCACATCTTAATGTGATGGAACTAAAATTCAAATTATTATTAAAATTAGATTAGGGAGTCATATTTATAGTGTTATTACTTCCCATTTCATTGGTAGTTGTGGAAATTAGACTCATTTCCATCATAAACTCCCTTAAATTTGATGCTTGAAACATTGGATCATTATGATGATCGAATTTATTTAACAAATAAATTCCATCAATTTAATAATATACCATTGGATGATAACTCCATTTTAGTTTTTATATGATGAATATTATTTTAATCTCCTTTATGGTTTTTGAAACCTCTCTAGTAAGGTAGAGGATACTAAATGTTTTATAAAAAATGGGGCATTTTGTTGTAAAGATACATACCAAATTTATGATTAATCTATAAATACTTGGTTGAATGTTTGGTAATGGAAGAATACTTCTTCTGGGTATGTGGTTGCTTCTAATGTTGATATGGTCTCTCGGTGAATACTACTGCTCCATCGTCTGTCTATTATAATTAGAGGAAGTAGTTGGTTGGTTGGTCTGTTTTGATGAAAATTCCACATGGCCTTGTAGGTGTAGGTTTGGGTGTCTTTTGAGATAAAAAAATCTATCACACCAAAGTTGTAAATTCATCCAACATTGTATCAATTAAATAATTTTCAATATAAAGTGAACTTACCTTATGTACTCCTTCAATATGTGGGGTACCACAATTGCCATGTCATTTAGTGTTCTGTGCCATCTTGTCAATCAAAACTATTATGATACTAGTGTTTTTCATCCAATTCCTTACCAGCCACAAAATCCACCATACTCCTATCCATATGTGTAATTCCATCATCAATGTATTGGATGATTCGTTTCTCACTAATTTTGTGAACCAGGTATCTTGAAATAAACTTCTTGAATCGCTCTTACTACTCATACATTGACACCCATTGTTACTGCTCGATCTCTAAAATATCATAATGAATGGAATTGGTAATTGATGTTGGATATAATATCTAAAAAATATGTTTCAACTATTTCCAAAATGATATTTCGTCAAGTTTTAAATAATACATCCAATCTCTTATTGTTCCATCAATTTATAATGTGAATTATATTAGTTTGATTTTATCTTCAATGAAATTTTATATTTTCAAGGTTGAGATGACTACATTAAATATGTTATGTATTTTTTGGATCCTCACTAGATAATCCACTTATTTTTTCAAAGAAGGTCAACTAACCCAGATTTTAGTTCAAAGTCTAATTCTAGAGTTTGATATGTAGTACATTTTGATTGATAGTCAATGTAAGGTGTAACCAATTATCAAATGATACAATTGTGTTCATTATTATTAATTCAAACCATTATATCAATATTTATAATTTCTTTATATTTATTTCATGTTTCAAAATTCCTAGAATGGTTGAATTACCCCAATGAGTAAATGTTGACACTTCTCATGGAAAAATTTTTTATTGACCCGATCCCTAAATCCAAAATCCATATTAGTGTCTACATAAACTAGATTATAGTGATATGATCATGTAATAAATTATATAAAATATAAAAATTAAGAAGAATGGGTCTTAATATAATGAGAATAATTTTCAATTGATGGTCTAAAGAGAATAAAAAAGATAGGGACATAGATAAAAAGGAAACAAAAATTATGTAAGGGAAAGAAAAAAGAAGAATGAAATGAAAAAAAATCAGATAAAAGAAAATTGATAAAATAAATCTATCTATTAAAATAAAATACTTACTTATATAAAAAATAATTTTTATTTTACTTTCATGGATGCTCAAAAATTATATGTAGTTTTTGGGAACTATGTTGCAATTAAGTGGCTAGAAAAAGTAATCTCTCAAAGAGTTATTAATTTAAAATTCACAATTTTTGTATGAAGATAATGATTAAATTAATAAAGAACACTGAATTATGGGGGTTTTATTAGGGGTATAATGGATGAACAAGTACTCTAGAAGAAGGTTGTATATTTTGTGTTTTCCTATTTGATAGGAGATTGAGAAAATATAATTATTATTTATTTTCAAACTATTTTATATATTGTGTTATATATCTAAATATAAATCTAATATTACTTATTAATAATTATTATTTAAATTAAACTCCACTTAATTATGATCTCCTAATTTATTAACCCATTAACCCTACAAGAGTTAAAATAACCACAAATAGGAAATTAATTAAACCCTAGGATATATTCAAAACATGAAATTTTAACAACTTATTGATTTTTTGTAAGGTTATATTATAGTAATTATAGATTAGGGAACATATAAATGATATAAATGAGTTATAATTAGTTCTTGGGACAATATTTTAACTATAAAAATTTATGTAGTGTTATTTTGTTTTACTATTTAACATTGTTCTCTCACAATTCAAACATTAATCAACCTCATGAGTTTCGTATTGACTATTAAATTTCTTTATTAGTTTCTTTTAAGTCAAATATCATATCCTGGATCTTACTATTTGATTTATAGTATGTTATTTTTTTTAAAAAAATGATAATAAGGTGATAATTAGATCAGTTAATAAGAAATATGACTCTTCAATTGGTGGTATACTCTTCATAGAAACATTTTTCAGGTGAAAAGGTTTAGAATCTTTATTACACAATCATGTTTCTATATGTGATTAAAAAAAAACAGGATGAGTTGGGAAGATTAAAATTGATAAAAATTGAATAAATAGAATATAAATAATGATTTTTATTATGAGATCACAAATAATACAATTTGAACTAGAAGTAGAAGTATTTGATGAAGGGTTTCTTCAAGATCTCCCCTACTTGAAATGATTAGAGGAATGGAGTGAAACCACTTTACCAAATAACTATGTATATTAATTCTCATCTAAATCAATCCATAAATTAAGATTAAAAATTTATTAGGGGTATTTGAGGGATGTTTTTCACGACTTGAAAATATTGAATGAGAAATTAATCCAAACACTTTATTCCATATATCACTGAATTTTTGTCCTAAAAAACATGTGAACTATCTATCCTTAAAGAAGTATTATTTTTGTGAAATTTGGTTATATATGTATTTAAATTTTTTTATCCAAATACATTCCTATAAGATGATGTTATATGATAGATATTTATGTGGTTTCGAATATGGTGATTCTAGTTGAGCACGGACTTCAGGAAACATTTACTACAATCTAATGCATTATATGGATCAGATTTCCAAAATTAATGTTTTATCGCATTGGGTTTGGAAAATTATTACAAAGTTAAAAGTTAAAAAAGGTCATATAAAAATATTTATGTCCAAAATACTATATTTTTCTTTAAGGGGTCAAAAATATTTTTTTCATCCTATTTCAAAATTAATGGTCTAATCCACTATCTTACCTAAGTTAACATTTTAAATATAATGTGAGGAAATTAGATCATTTATTATAAATCAAATATTCAATAAAAATTTATTTTATCTACATCACATACCCAACAAATAAACTAAAAATCAGGCAACACTTATATAGTGAAACTTAATATACTTACATGTGTTCACAGATAGTTTTCAACCATTCATCAACACCCATTCTATTTATAATTTACCTCTCCTATTATTTTTTATAAAAATCAGTCAAGGTAAAATTTTTATTGGAGTTATTATATCACATCAAGTACATGATCATAAATATAGTTTTTCATTGAATGTATATTTTCTACCCCTTAAAACAAAATATTAAAATTATTCATGAGGGATTTTAATTAGGATCAAATGACTCTAGGGTAAAGTGTAGGTAAGAAGATATGATGAAAATAAATAAACTATAATGGACGTGGATAAAATATAATTTATAATTTAGGTTATTAAAATTAAAATCACAGTGAAATGATCTTCACAAAAATTTAATTTCTTCTCACACCCCCTCCCAATGTGAAAACTGATGGCTTACTAACAATGTAATCATAATGAAAAATGACCCTCTCTGGTTATTATTCTTTTCATATTTTTTACTAATTTTCATTTTCTAATGTTATAATGATGATATATATATATATCTCTCTTCCCCCACCTAAACCCATATTATTTCAAGATCATCTATATAGAATCAGTTATTATAGATCTACCAAAGTATATCAAATTTTATTTTTTAATTTATAATTTTTAAAAACAATATGGAAAAGTTATAGAGTATAATGAATAAAATCAAGAAATTTTGCTAACAATCCCATGGAAACTCCCTTCATCATCCTATAAAAAATCCCATACCCACCATGAAAAACCCCTTCCACATACTCATTGAAATGAATATGATAATAGATAAAAAGGGATGTGTTGGAAAGGAAATAATTTCATGTAATGTCGATCAATCCAAAAAAGGTCATCCATGAAATATACCTACAAAAAAAGATCAATGTTTTGGTGGGTATAATTATAAATGGGTTTATCAAGATAATTATAAATCCTTTAAAAAGTAAATTTTTATATTCAATGTTTTCATATGATAATAATGAATTTTTTCATAGGTTTACATGCCCCAAGTATCACTGAAGAAATATGAAAAGAAAAATTGGGAAAAATTTGTTCTTGAATCCTCTCTGGATTAGGAATTGAAAATAAGTCAACGTGGTCATGAAATGAAAATGTAAAATTATTTTACTCAATGTATGTTTTTTGGAATCAACATCATGAAACATGATCCTAAAAGAAATAATTTTAAGAAACTCAAAATTAATGTAAGAATCTAAATTCTAAAATATTCATGTATATCATGATCATTAAAGGTAATGATATTTAAAATTTTCCAAAATGTCAAAATAATTTTACTATTTTTTGATGTCTCCTAGATCAGTGGGTACACGAAATAAAATCATTCAATTTTGTGGGTAAATAAAATTTAATTCAAGTCATGAACCTATTAAATTACTGATTTTATTTTATCTAAATTTTAATTCAATATCATGAAGTGGAAAAAACTATGGTTGAAAAAATATAAACATGTACAATGTACCTCCTTCCTCTGATTGTGTTGAATGAGTTTCACAAGTTCTATCTGACCAAGGTTTATAATAGGAGTTTCTTTCAAGATGTGTATTATTTTAATTCACAGTGTGAGTGAGGTTCATAATATGATTTGTTCCTAAGTACAACACTTCTGTTTCTTCCTATTTCTTTTTGTTTTAATAAAAAGCGTCTTGTCCCTCAAAATAAATAAATAAATATATATATATCAACAACGGTGAGAGTTATTAAAATATTCTTATGAAAATAAAATAAATATATGTATTATAATTAAATATAAAAATCTAGGTTTCCTTATAGTGGATACTCATTTTTTTGATACATCATTTCATGATTTACCTTTTTTAGCTAATTGAAACGTGATATGGAGATAACCATCTCAGATTTTCCCACATATATATTTTTTAATTCAATTAGGGTAAAATTCACTTATTCTATCACTGGTTCTTCTAGACTAGTAGTGGAATATATTTTTGGGGGATATTTAATGAAAATCATATGAAATTAAAATCTCACCAGAGATTGTAATTTTTTTTCTCCACTAGAAATATACATTTTGTTTGGTAAGTCCATATTTTAGAATTACTTCTTGAGTTTTAACTTCTTATTTACCTTTTTTAAAAATATATGATAGAGAAAAATTTCTCATCAGTCTCTATAATACATTTGATAGTGATATGGGTCTACTCATCATTCTTATGTTTCATTATTTCTTATTCATTGGATTATTAAACTATTACCTTATTTACCAATTTACCTACATTCTATTTGACATCAGGATCCAATTCTTATTTATCATAAGAAAAATATATATTATTATTGGAGTTCTCATATTTCGCAAATAATTCATCCTTGATATTATGATCTACCTTTTACTTGTTTGTTTCATAAAATTCCTAAACATACTCAATAACTTATTGGTATTATTCACTTTAACACATTTCATATATTTATTAAAAATTATTATTATATTAATCACAATTATAATTAAATATGAAATTAATTGATAATTTTTTTAGTCACTTCTCCCTATTCTCTGAGAATTGTGTCATGATAATCCACCTACTTATCCAGTACTAGAATGTACTTTTTCAGTATGGTTGTAAGTGTATCTTCTATGTTAGGATCATCAGTGGGTATGAAGTATATTTCATCTTAAATTTATATATTTTGTGGTTTATTTATGTTAACAACATCAACTTACTCCAATTATTAATATTTTCCATATTCAAACCAACCTATACCTATATTATAAAATATTAGTATATGGATAAATAAGAATTCAAAATTGAAATGAATTTATCAAGGGGAGTAAGCAATTGTACCAGTTCAATTAGGTGGGTCTTATAATGACCCAATCTTAACCTACATTAATATTAAATAACTTTTACATAATACATAAAACATTACACATATAGACGCTCATATACCATATTAATTTAGTGCCTTTAAAAATAATGAATCATAAACAATAGTACCTTAGTATGATTTAGTTTCTCCTACTAGGCTCTTCATTTCTATAACACTTATGAGACTCATCATACATAATACATATATTCATAAATTGAGGATGGAAACATAAAAAAGGGTGATAGTAGATTCCTATTAAGGGTAAACAAGGGAGATATTTAATTATAAACATGAGCATTGGGTTATGATAACATGATCAAAACATCATAATACCTATCCCTTCATATCAAAGAATAAAAACTTGAATCATGGAATAAATATTGTCATTTCAAAAAAAAAATAAACCAAAATGAAATAAATAACATAATTCATGAAAGAAAATCTTAGGAATAAAAAATGTAATTTTGGAAATCACATAAGAATATAAAATGATTTCCATATTCGTCAAGGCATTGCCTCTAATGCTTTCCTGGTAATATGGATTCACTTCCCAAATCATCATGGTAGTCCTGGTTTTATCTTACCTCCATAATATTAGCATGATTTCACTTTTATAACTATCTTGGTAGTAATGGCTCACGACCATAGCCATCTTAGTAGTCCAGGATCACTCCCAATACAATCTCAGTATATCTAATGAGATATAAATCTTGACCGAAAACATTAAAGTGAGTTATAGGTCTCACACATATAATAGTGAAATCATACATACTTGTGGCATAAGATCATTAAAAAAATCATTTCATAACCCATGAAATAAATTGAGTTTTATAAACGTGTAATATTATTGTAACCTGTGGAAAAGATACACGTTTCATAATAATTTCATCAAAAGAATAACCTATGGAAAAATCATGTTTCAAAACAATATAACCCATGAAAGAGAAATAGGTTTCATAAAACATAATGCCCCCAAAACATAATCTATTAAAAAAATTAATATCACTAACATCAGAGAATCATTTCCCCAGAAATGAATGTGTAGCACTAATAAATTATATCTTATATTTTAAAGGATTTTTAAATATCATTTAAAAACATTTCTTGAAGAAACTATCATTTCTTCATTGGAAACGTCTCATTAAAAAATAAATCCTTCTAAAAGATTTTCTCATTATAATAAATATAAAAAAATGTAAGTGAATCTTTGAAAACCTTTTTAAAACCTTTTCCGGTTAAAAATTATTGAAAAGTTATAACTAAAATATGAAAACATTTTTACAACCATTCAATTGAATATACTTCGAATATTAATAAACATATATTGAAAATTTTTTTAAATGAATTTTTATTAATCATTTTAAAATATTCATGAAAAAAATTTGAAAACCATTTTCCTTGATAATAATTTAATAACAAGTATTAATGATTTTGAATAATTAAAATAATTTATCTTTGAAAAAAAAATTTGGATAAATTATAAAGGATTCAAGGAAAATCATTTAAAAAACATTTTAATCATAAAACAATTTGGAAACGTTTTTCATTTGAAAACCACATAAAAATAATGAATATATTGGATATTGAGAATTTTTATAAAAAATTATAGTTTAATATTAAAATAGAATTTTCAAGGGAATGATGGTCATGATGGTGGGTAAATCTATACATTCCAAACATTCCTTTTCCCACTAAAAATTATAAAAAATGCTGTGAATGAAAAATGATAAGTAGATTAATTAATAAAAAGAATCATTTTTTAAAGGTAAAACATGGACATAAATTTCTTTTATATATCCAAGAATATTATTATAATATTTGTTGAAAATTTTCTCTTGGGAAACATGGTTTTAAGGGACACATTTTTCCGACCGAAAAGATGCTATTGTTATGCTTTCTTAAGAACACACTAATAACTATATTATGTTCAAAATAGTGGGAAAATGGAAATAAGACATTAATATACCATTCATAACAATAGGATAATAAAATTCAAGAATTTTAATGAGATATGTATTGTTATATTTCATCAAAGGAAGCATAAACATAAAAATTTTTGAAATGCTAAGAGATTGTTTCAATAAAATCTTACCACATGAAAACTTCTGAACCATACACACCATATATGAAAATGAAAATACATGAAGCATAAAAATTCATTGAAATAATTAGACATTTGATATAAAATTTCAAAAGTAGTATATTCACCTCATGGAAAAATGTAAGTCCATAACATGGAATGTGTCTCAAAGAAGGAAAATTAAGATAATAGCATCCTACCAAGTTGGTAACTATTGAAACATAAACACCATGTAAGAAATATCATATATTGTATATCTAAATACACATAAATTTAAAAATAATAATCATAGTATACATCTATGGTTAGTATACGCACCACATAAATGAAATAAGTTGTGAATAAAGAATATATCTAATGGAAATAAAAAAGAGATATGAAATCCCCTTACCTTGTGTCTTGAATATCATCTTACTCTTACAAGAATCCTGTAATGTTTCTTATAAATCTATATCATAAAAATTTTCTTATATCTAATACCATATATGGTTTTATTATTACATTATATTTCCCACTTGTTTACAATTATATGTTAAGGTTTCACTTTGGGTGATATCCTCTTTATTTTCCACATGGGTCTTAATTTGTTATATTATTATTCCTTATACATATATTATTATTTAAATAATTAAAACCCTAGTGTAAATATCAGTTATATTCTAAATATTTTTATTATAATATTCTATTGAATGTAAATTTATGCAATGGAATACACAGTTCATTGAGATGGTTGGTCGTACATATGCATAAATGTTGTTTCCAATTTATTGTCGTATTGAAAAGAATGTAATGGAAATGAAATATTGGTATATATGTATATAATTTAGTTAATTTAGAATTAATATGACATATATATCATATTATTTCACTAATCACATCCTTAATACATTCCATGTGGTGGGAAAAAATATCAAAACCCTTTGAGGGGGTGGTAGTCCACACTTCTTCAAACGAAATTGTTGTATTTACATCGAATGGAAGGTATAATGTTATGTTTTTAAAAGGAATAAATAAAATTAATAACATAAAAAATATAATATAAAAATTATATAATCAGTTTTTTCAACATAATTTCCACCATGAGAGGTGGTAAAGGAAATATGACAAATCATTGTTTTGTGGGGTAGTAGTTCACCAGACACATAAATAGTATATTCGTTATCAGTTAGATGGAAATGTGAGATTGTGTTTGTAAAAAACATAGCTTAATAACATATAAGTATATTTATTATATTATAATTTTATGAAATCATTTATTAAGAAGAGTTGAGGGTGTGGAGAATAGAAATAACATAAAAGAACTTGTTGAAGAATGTTACCTCTAAATGCCGTAACTCAATTTGGATTTCACCAAAGGGATTTGTTGGATTTCATTTTTTGGAAATAGGTGGATTCTAGGATTATGGGTGTGATTTTTATGAGGTATTTGTTTCAGATATTGGTCAAGCCAATGTGAATTGAGGGGTGAGAGGAAGTGGGAGAGGATGCCTTTTTATAGTGGAGGAGGAGTGACACTCTTGTAATTTTTTTGAAAGGTTGTTACGACCACGTTATTCACATGGAATGTGGATCCCATAATGATAAAAATTAGATCTAATTAGGTATTGGGTCTAAAGAAGGAAATTCAATGGATCATGGAAATATTTCAAGGACATTAGCGCCCTTACATTTAATGTTTATTCCTTTTTAAGCGTAATTTTACATTCATTTATATAGTTAATTTTAATTACTTTATCTAATTATTTTTTGTAAAAAAACGTAGTATACATTATTATAAATTATAATTTATTCTAATTCCAAATATGTAATATATTTTTCCAAATTTCAATAAAATAATTGACAGAAATGAATTTAAATTAAATCTACCGACGAGATAACACTGCGGGTTTTTAATGTCAAAACATTCAAAAGTGTGTTATGTTTTTATAATAAGTCTCAAATTGAAATTGATTTGAATGATATAAATTGTATTAATTGAGAAAAAAATTATCTAGTCAAACTTTGAAACAAATTTAAAATTAATTATGTCATAATAAATAAATTTGCTGATAAATAATTTTTTATCATAATTTCAGTATTCTTTTAACTCTTTATTAAAAATGAAACCGTAAACAAATTTACCCAGCATAACATTTATGTTTCTATTTCCAATATTATGATTATTTTTACATATATTATCCATAAAATTTCAAAAAATTGGATTTTAATTTTTCTCTTTACTTAAGGGCGGTAAAAATGACTGCATCAGAAATATATTATTTTATGAATAAAATTTTGATTATTTTTTTACTAATCCTATAAAATATATTGGATAAATATGAGAAATATTTTATTTAATATATAATAAATATATCTCATTAATACCAGTCACAAATTTTAATTAATATAATTTATTATGGTATAATAATGTTGTGGGTATAATAATATTTTTCTAAATATTCAATCAATATTAATATTCATTTATAAATAATTTATAACTAATGAATTAATATTATATTTTATTAAACCATATATTTTCATAATTTTTTTAAAACTATTGATAAATAATAATTTAATTTCTAGGTTATATTAAATAATATATTTTTATTTGGTAGAACTCAATCGTATGTGTTACACAAACCATATAAGAATGTCAAAATTTCATGTAATGAAATCTAATCATGGTGTTTAATATAGTGAAAGATAAAATTTATGTTTTTTGTTGTGCATGATTAATATGGTATTACATATAATGAAATTCAAACATAGTTATCTAATATAAAATAAACTATTTTTTGTGTTGTGTGAAATTAAAAATATAAAAATATTAAATTAATTTGAAGAAAATATTTCACTAAATTATGGGTATTAGATTCTACCCCCCATAATATGAATTCCACCCTTTAAGTTAGTTTGGGTTATCAAAGGATAGATACTTGTAGGTTTAATTCATATAAACCATCATCATCAAAATGAATACTAACACATTCCTTCAAAAGGGAATGTTGGAACCATAATAGTTACCTAAATTATCATTATACATGGATTCCCCATTGGATAAAATAGGCTGAGTGTGAAGATTATATATGGAGGAAAATTGTAAATATTTATAGGGAGTGATTATTGACATAACTCACGAATAAGTGAACGATCAATGAAAAGTTTAAAGCCTAAAAGTCATAATTTTTTTATGATTTAAAAGGTCATCAGTTTAACAAAAATTATGGTATTAGGAAAAACAATTTTTTATCAATATCTTATCATTGGTTAATTATTTTATTTACTAATAATATAAGGAAATATCAATAGTTGATATATTTCTATAAATTGTTTTTCATTAATTGGTTTTGTTTTTATCTTTTTATAATTAATCCATTACATCAGGAAATGGTTGTCCTGATATTAAATTTTATGTCATATGTAATAAAATACACTATTATCATATCTTAAGTCCCTTAAGAGAAACAAAAGTTTAACTATTTCCCCTTACCATTCTTCAAAATACATATTGTTAAAAAAATAATATATAAACAATATAGTAACTTTACTGGTTCATCATTAATATTTATTCATAAAAAATAATTATACATTATCCAAGAAATCATATAGGCCAACAGTAGGTATGAAACCCTTATCATCTATCGATCATGCGTTAAAAAACCAATTCCTTTCCAGACATTATTGGTTGTCCCTATACATACAAAATGACCTTTTCTAAAAAAACATTATCCTAATTTACTAAATATGATGGACATATTTGAAATAATATTAATCACTAAATAACATTTTCTATAACTTTTTAAATTCAATATCACTACCAATGTAATTCATTAAATGTTTGATATAAACATTTCATTAATGTTTAACCTTATAATCCTTAAAAAATATGACAATAAAAATAGCAGAAATAAGGTCATAGAATCATCTTAATACTGATCCCCACTATCTCAAAAAGTAACTCTGGTTTGTTACATTCAAAACATGTGAATATCCACATTGTATATTCCCTTGAAATATGTTAATGTCTAAAAATACCATAAATACTTGTAAAAAACATGCATGTTTACTTATTCCAGTGTATATTGGATCAATTCCTTAAGTCCAAAAACGATATAAACTTCATCAATGGAAGAATAAACTACTTTTAAACAAGTCATTACATAGTTTCAATGTAATAAGCTCCATCCAATTTACTTATTCCTATCCTATATATCATTAATAAAAAACATTATCATAAAATAATGTTATATTAATGATCACCTTTCCTTAGTTAAAATATCACTTTTTATTTAAATAACATAACCAGTCCATTGAGAACATTCAACATAAACATATAAATAGTGAATTAAAAACAGAAAAAGAACAATCCTGGTATATTTCATCTTTCATATAACATAATTTTTCAATCAAAATACAAAAATAATTATATTATTCCACTTAATCCATAAGCCACAAGTAGCCTTCCTTGTCCTTTTATTTAATACCTATTGCCTTTCACATTTCATATGTAGTATCATCACCAGAAATATAACCATTACTCATTCCAACTTCATGATTCTCTTATAGATAATTAGACATAGGATATCAATTTTAATAATGACCCTTAATTACAAACATAATTCATTTTACCATTTCTAATGTCTTAGGGAGGCTAATATTCCAATCTATGTCATTAAACGAATCCTTTATTTTTCCATTGAAGTTACATTCTTTGTGTCGTTATTTTCCACAGTGCAAACACCTTCTTGTTTATCTAATATATTTATTGGGATTATTATTTCCACATTATTTACAAAAAGGAAACTAAATCCAATTTTATTACATGGTCTCCATTTTTCAAACTCTCAACGAACTCTTTCCTTCTCTTCCTTGGTGAGTCCAAGAGTTGGTTAAGGTACATGTTGTTGATCATCATCACTGAAAACTGATTAAGAATAATCAAAACATCCATAACTCTAATGATCATCCCATTTGATTGATCATTAATATATTTTCCATCATATTCAATTTTAATCATGTTCATTCCGGTTTACCCCATTTACAAAAACTAGGAAAAATTGAGTAAGAAGTGATTATCAAAGTGTGATATCACGTAATAATCCAAATCACTAATATTATTTCTAAATTATGACACATTACTTAATATATGATTCCTTACATTTATAATAGGATATTCATATCCAGATTATAATTAAATCCCTCATGATGTTTCAGGATGAATTTTTTAATTTCCAAAGCTTACCCCTTGGGCTTTTCAAACAAGGTGTGAAATAAGGCATGTGGTCGTGTACAAGGTTACACTGAGTCAACCCTGACACAAATTTTCAGGGTTGCTACTCCTAGGTAAATTTTTTTAGAGCCACATCCACTTCTACTATCTAGAAATAGGTGTATTTTTTTGGAAGCCACTCACTCTATCCATTGAAAAATTCAAGGAAATTTTTCCAAAATGATAAATCATACATTTACATATCCATAAAGACATCCATAAAAATATGATTAGATATATACATATGGATCTCACTAAATATTTCTCATATCAGTTCCCAATGGTTGAATAAATCTTTACCCTAAGACCAACTATAACATCCCAATATTAACATACATAGACATTAGAAAATGTTTTACGAAATACTTAAAACATTACACAAACAGACACCCAATGACTGTATTAGTTTAGTGCTGTAAGAATCATGGAAACATGAACACTAGTACGAAAGTGAAATACATTATCTCTCATTAGACTCTTCAAAACTATAACCCTTATTAGACACATCGAACATTGTAAATATCTTTATAACATTGGGTAGGAAACATAAAAAGGGGTGACCTCAGTTGAACATTATGTTTAAACTAGGGAGACATATATGAATAAACATGATCATAGGGGTATGGGAACGTCAAAAAAAAAATTTAATATCATAACCTACATATCAAATATCAAAAACATGAATCAAGGTATAAATCATGCTAGTTCATAATAAATGAATCATAATTAAATAAATAACATAAATATGAATGAATGAAAGGAGAATAAAACATGGAATTATGTAAAATAGATAATCATATAATACATTTCTATTGTTGTCTACATATGAATGCCAATACCATCTCAGTAGAATTGGTTCACTCCCCACATCATCTTGGTAATCATGGTTCACTCTAATGTACATCTTAGTAGAATGAATGCACTCTGCATACAATAGTAATCTTAATAGGTCACTCCCATGGATATCTTATTAGAAATGTTTCACTATTAATACCATATTAGTCTATCTCATTAGATACAAACCATTACCCAACACAGTTGAGAGAGATATAGGTCCCACCAATCTCATAATGAAATCATTCTTAAATGTTTCACATGATCATTAATAATAATATCATAGACCATGAAATGAAATGGGTATCAAAAAATTATAATCCTATCACAACCTGTGGAAAACGATATAGGTTTCATAAACATTTACAAAAAATAATAACCCATGAAAGGAAGAGGGTTTCAAAATAATACAACCAATGAAATTGAAATGAGTTTCATAAGAAATCATTCCATAAAAAGAAATCTAGTTAGACAAATAATATGAATGGAATAATTGAATAATTTTCCTCATAAATGCATGAGTAACATCAATGATTATCATCTCAGATAGAAAATGATTTAAAAATATATTTTAAAAACATTTCATGATGAAAATATCCTTTAATCTTTAGAAAATTATTTATAAAATTACAAATATTTTGAAAAAAAATATCATGAAAATAAATATGCAAACATATAAATGAAGCTTTGAAACTATTTTTAAAATCCTTTCCTATGAAAACTTCTTAAAAACATAAAATTAAAGCTTCAAAATGTTTTGGAAATCATATTCCATGAATAGTTATAAAATAAGATTGAATAAATTTTGAAAACAATTTCACTTTAAATTTTTTTGAAAAATTATAAATAGGTTTTGAAATAATTTAAATCATTTTCTTTTAAAACAATCTATTGAAAACATATAATGGTATATTTGTAAATAAATTATAACACTTTTTTAAAAAAAATATATTTTTTGAAACCATTATCGTTAAAAAATACATAAAAACAAATTTCTATAATCTTAGGGAAATAAATTATTTCTTAAAAAAATATATTTTTCAACATGTAAAGGAAGCATTATGGTAAAGATGGTCTTGATGGTGGGTAAATCCGTACATGATGCATCTTCATTTTTCTCTAAATAATGATTAGAAAAGTGACTTTACTAGAAAAAAATAAAAAAGATTCATTATTTTATTAAGAAAATATTTTTTTAAAAGGTTAAACATTGGAATAAATTTATTTTAAAAACTAAAGGATAATAATATATTATTATTTGGAACATTTATTTTTTTAAAACAAGGTTTGATGGAAGACATATTTCTATCCAAAGAAAGAGTTATGTCATGATTTCATAAAAACACATTCATAACTATCTTATATACCAAAAACTAGAAAAATGGCACCAATACATGAATATCTACTGAATTACTAGAGTATAAAAAAATTCATTAATGTTCTAGAAATATAGATCACATGACTTCATCTAAGGAAGCGTAAATATAATCAATCTCTAAAAGTGATTAGATTATTTCAATAAACTCTTACAAATTGTTAAACATGAAACATTATCCCCATGTATGGAAAAGAAATTAATTGAAACATAAAATATAATTTAAATAATTATATTCATTATATAAAATTTCAAAGGAATTGTATAAACTTCATGGAAAAATATACATGCATAACATGTCATGTGTCTTAATAAAGTCTAATTGAGACAAAACTATATAACTAATTTGGTAATTCTTAAAACATAAAACCATTAAATAAATATAACATAATATATAAATTAATTCCCATAGATTTAATATTAATAACGCTATAACACAGAAATAGGTTTTATAATTACTACAAAAATGAAATGAGTTGTGATTAATGAAAGTATCACACAGAAATACAAAGGTTATATGATATCCCCAAACCATGTTAATTAAATCTAATCATACTCATAAAAACATGTTGTATAAAATATATAATTTTATTATATATATTTAAAAGAACCGTATTATTATATATAATAGCATATATGGTTTTATTATGACATTATATTACTCTATTGTTAACAATTTAATGCAATGGTTTCATTTAGGGTAATATCTACTTTGTTCGTTGCATTCAACATTATTTTTTATATCATTGATCCTTGTAATTATATAATTATTTACATAATTTAAAACATGATAAAAAATCATTTATATTCAGTATATGCCTTTTATAATAATGTTTATAACATATAATTATTAAATGGAATACACCGTTCATGGAGACAGTAGGTCGTGCGTACGTATAGAAGCTTTTCCTATTTTTATCATCATATTTAAATAAAAAAACAATTGAAATATATTTATATATGTATATAATTAAATTAAATTAGATTTATTATTTCACATAAATTGTATAATTTCACTAAAAAGTCCTTAATACATTCCATGTTGTGTGTGAACAAATCACATCCCTTTGAGGGTGTGATAGTCCAAACATCTACAAATAAAGTTACTATCTTTACACACAAAATAAAGAATAATGATATGTGTTGTAAAAGGGTTAAATAAGATTAATGTCTTAAAAAATATAATATATAAAATATATAGTCATATTTTTTATCATAATTTCCACCATGACAGGCGGTAAAGGAAAAAATGAGTAATCATCATTACATGTGGCAGTAGTTCACCAAACATGAAAACTATATGTTTGTTACTTATTACATGGATGTGTGTGTAAGTATAGGATGAAACCATATCATAAAATATACTAGTATATTAAGTATACTAGTGTTTCTATACAAGTAATGGAAAAAGTAGAGTTATGAGAGATAAGAATAGAAATAACATAAACGAAACGGAGGTTGAATGTTACCTCTTATTCGGGTAACTTATTTGGTTATAACCAAAGGGATTACTTAGATTTATTTATGACAATCTAGAGGCTTCTATGAATAGGGTATGTATATTTAAGATCACTTTTATGGATGACATGTTCTAGAAAAAGAGGCTTGATTGGTGTGCAGAATTGAGAGTGAGGAGGCCATTTTATAGTGGGAGAGGAGTGGCATAGTTGAATACTTGGGGAAAAGGAATACCACCCACGTTTTTTTAATGGAAAGTAGATCCCACAATGGAATAAATTAGATTAATGGTAAGATATGTTAGAAATTTGTCTATAAAATGGCTATTTTACATGTGTATAGTTCATTTTGTTATTTAAGTTAATGGTTTATTCGTTTATTAAGATTAATTTTACCTTAATAACTATAATTAATTTGAATTACATCCACTAATATATTTGGTAAAAAAAAAGGTTTTTTAAATTATAAAATATTAAATATCTTTATTACAAATATAGAATATATTTTACCAAATTCCAGTCAAATAAGTGGCCAAAATGAATTGAAATTTAATCCCAGTGATGGGACCACTCTGTGGGTTTTAAATGTAAAAACATCCAAATTATTCTTACCATTTTATAGTAAATATCAACATAAAATTGATTTTAAAAAATATTTTGGATTAATTAATAAAAAAATTATCAAATTAAACATTCAAAAAATTTAAATGTAATTTAATCTTTTGTATTAATTAGAAGAAAACACAATTTTGAAATATAATTTAGTATTTCTTAACTAT
The DNA here is from genome assembly GCA_963277665.1 of Viscum album. Lineage (NCBI taxonomy): Eukaryota > Viridiplantae > Streptophyta > Magnoliopsida > Santalales > Viscaceae > Viscum > Viscum album. Next base: position 1,623,260,164 of record OY728146.1, on the reverse strand, counting down.
TTATTAAAAATGAAACCATACAGAAAAAGAACACAAATTTACCCTAATATAATTTTTTTTGATTATCTTTCAAATATAATGTTTATTTTTAAATATATAATCCACAAAATTTCCGAAGAATTGTATTTAATGTAGGTTCTCCTCTACAAGGAGGTCAAAATGATTTAAAAAGATATATTGTATTTTAGGCATAAAATTGGGTTTAGTTTTATCTTCTGCCTATCAAATATATTTAATGAATATAAAAATATTTTATTTAAAATATAATATATATATTTTGTTTATAATTTCTCTAATTGTAATTAATTTAACTTATTAGGGTAAAAAATATTTGTGGTTATAATAAAATTTCTGGTTTATATTCAATCGGGTTTTTATATTCATTTATAATTATTTTGTAACAAATGAATACATTTTATATTTCTATTGACCATATAATTTAATAATATAGGTAAAACTTTCCATAAATATTTTTATAAAGTATATATTATGTTAAATAATATATCTTTATTAATTAAAACTCAGTCTTGCGTATTACATAAACCATCGACGAATGACATTGTTGTGTGTAACGCAAGCTATACTTAATGTATTGTGAAGATAAATATATGATTTTTATTTCATTTACTGCATTATTATCTTTTTATCATTTAATGCATCCAAAAAATTGTTTTTTAATATAAAATAATCAATTTTTAGTGTCGTGTTAAATAAGAAATATAAAAAATTTTTACATTAATTTAGAAAAAAATTTCAAAACTTGTATGGTGTTATAGGCCTTGTTATCATCCGTATTATTTTCTATCCATTGAATGTATTACTTAAGAAACACAATTAAATTGACTTTGGGATTCTTCTCTTAGGATTTATGAACATAAGATTCATCATGAGTGTAATGATCAACCTAGTAATCTCTTTCATAGATTTGATAGTTAGGAGCTCATCCATCGAGATGGTAGTAAAATTCAACCCACTATGATCTCCGATCACATTTCAGCACAACATATTCTGTATACTCTCATTGACATTCAATGTAATCTAGTAATGGATTGTAATTATAAATATCTACCAAATAACCCATCATGTAGAATACTAAAAACTAAAAAATCATAATATTGAATAATTATTATAATTAAATTAAATTGAAAGAAAACAATAAAAACCTAAAATAAAATAACAAATATAAGTGGTATATGAAAATTATTTGAACTAAAAAACCAATCTCTCATCATCTACACTACTATGATGCTCCCCAAAAATAGTGAAAAAATATGATGCATCCAAAAGATGTTGTTAAATCCTCTAACAAGATAAAAAAACAAATTTATATGATACCGAAATCACATTAATTATAAATGTATAATATAGTGTATGTATATGGTCGTTACTACAAAGAGAGGGAATGATATCAAATTACTATTGGCCAAAGGTTTGGTCTCTGAAGTTCTAGATTGATTATTTACTAATTAAATGAAAAAAATAAATATATTTTAGGCCCGGGGATAGAAAATGTATAATTGAAATCAGATGAAATGAAGTGTATAGGGTCAATTTAATAGTATTGTAAAAATATAATCTTAGATTTAATTTGGGATAGACCTATCACATAAACTATAAAGAAGTGAATAAGACACCAATTGATCATGGTCAAACCAACTATATTAACCTAACTCAAGAAAGACACCTTTTTCTAGAGTAATAGAAAACCTAAGGGAATGAATCTTGGATTAAGGGTAGAAATAATTATAGGCTCTAAGACCAATCATAATATTCTCCAACTATAACATGGTCATTCAATTTTCTCCTTTTTTGGTCACATATTGTGAAAAATAATGAGATTGAAATTTTTCTAAACATATTTACTATAGAGAGAATCACCCAAATTCAATTATAAATATTCTTTATTTTAAAAAACCCTAATCTCAACCCCAAACACTATAAATATTAGCATCAAAAGATGGTGTTAAACATAATTAGGGAAAAAACTCAATATACTAGACATGAAAAATAAAATATATCTCATAGTTGAAATATCAGAAGAAAAATAATGAGAAATAATGAAAAAAATGAAACTATAATTAAACTAATGAGTAAAAAAGTGTTACATTAAAGCTATAAAAATAAAAAACTAAATAAATACTAAATCCCATATATGAGAAGTATGGGTTGGAACCCTATTACAGCATCCCAAAAATCAATCCTCTCCTTACCTAGAATGTAATTAATTTTTCTTGTCTAGAATCATATTTTTATAAGACTTTATGTCTTCCATTAGATTATGTGAGTCAAATATATCATTTAATGATGACTCAAGAAGAAATAAAAAAGTCCCATCCAGAGATAAACTAAAAAACACTATATTTTGGGTCAGTACGATGATTTCATGTCTTGTAATATTTACACAAAATAAAATTCGTGGGCCTTAATATTTCCACAACATGTTTCATGAGGTAAATTCATTAATGAAACTTTTTAGGATGTTTCAAAAAATTTCATCTATGTTCCATAACATGACACATGTAACATTCACTCGTTACAATTTTCTTCATCCACACAACATGAAAATGGTTTATATCTTGTGAATTTTCACATCATGTAATGATTAAATGACATGTAAAGTGTTTATACTAGTCTGGAAGATTATATTTCCTTCATTTCATAAATTTTTTGTCTCTGTAAACTCCCATAACCAACCAACAACATGGGAAATCATTTATCAATATATAAATTGGTCTCTTTTAATTCGATAATGAATCCAAACCTCATAATATTTCTTTTTTGGAACCGAGATGCTTCTCAAATCTATATAAGGTGCCTATGTGTTACTCAATTTCCACATCTTCCTTCATAAATCTCTAAATATTGGTCCTTCATTATAATACACAATACCACACTATATTTCATGAAACTCAACTTTAATAAATTAATATTCAATGATTTCACATATAAAATTCAGTAAATATAAATATAATATATATATTTCCACTTATATTTGATATTGTATAACAAATATATGTATAGTATACTTATATTTATTATATTTGAGGTGATAACATATACTGAGGAAGTTGAGACATAAGGTAAGAGGTTCCTAGTCTCTTTTTTTATTTTTTGAATACATTATAAATTCACCAATTTTTTATTTTACTTTTTTTATATAATTCATCATTGACATGTTATACCATGAATCTATATATTTTAATGATATTTAAATTTTCATTATATGTTTTTATTTTTTTGGTCATGTGATTCAAAGATTACTAAAGCGGTATAGGATTTTTATCTCACTTTTATATCGCTGAGATACATCCCATATTCATCACCTATTACCTATATGTGATGTATATAATATCTATGAATGTATTTTATATTTATTCTCATTATAATTATGTGTATTTACATATCAGTTTTAGAATAATATTTCATGGTAATTATGTTTAAAAATACTCCAAATCGATAAGGTATTTTTTCTAAAATTATGTTCATTAAGACATATGTCATGTTAGGTAGCTATCTATATTTATGAGGTGTATATAAAACCCCTTTGACCTCTAATAAGATTAATTTATTTATTATTATGTTATTTTATGTTTCATTTTATTTTATTATTTCATGGGGCTTATGATTCAATGTTACCAATGGTGTAATAGTTTTATTATATCATCTCATCATTTATTGGTATTTTTTTAGATCATGATTCCAATAATGAAATGATATGATATGATAAAACTATCAAGAAACTCAAAAAATTTATTCTCCTCTATCTATGGTATGAGAATACAATTTTCCCTCTATTTTACCCTCTTTATAAAATAATGATAACAAAATAACGTTTTATGATAAATTGTCACAATTTATTTCTAGGATTAAATAACCTTTTTGGATAACTATGTTTTCTTAAAAAAATTTAAAAAATTTAAAAATTCTATAAAAAATTAAAGATATTTTTTCATTTTTTTAATTCTACTAAATTTTTGGAATGTAATATTTATTTAATTCTCCAAAACATACATATCTATATTTTACTAAAAATATGAAAGTAATAATTGTATAAACCTGTACCACATGAAGATAATTTCTCACCATTATGACCATTATTTTTATCCAATATTCATTGATATGTTTGCATGGTTATATTCAATGAGATATTATATTCAAAACTTTTTTTGTCCTAAAAATGGATTCTTAAGCATATAGGATATTTTACTCAAGAAATTATTTTAATGATTTTAAATACACCATCAATAAGTTCAAATGTTTTTTGAATTATAGGATTTTTAAAAAATATATCGTTTAAATTTTTTTTTTCAATGAAAAGTAATTTCCTTAATAAATTTTTAAATTATCTTTCAAAATCATTCTCCTTCTAAGTTGTCATTTTTGTATGTTACCAATTCCATAACAGTGATATGATTTAAGGATACCATTTTTATTCTTTGTTTGAATATTTTTTGTTTATAATGGAATGATGATTATTGAACTTTTTTGTCTCCAAAACTTACGCCATTAGAAAATTATTAAAAAACATGCTTCTCATCATAGGTTATACAATGATGAAATTATGAAATTATTATGAAACCAATAATGTTTCCAAAGGATATGATATGATGAAATTTTTATGAAACACATTTCATTTAACAAATTCTGAAATGATAAATGATTTATAGTCCTTTATAACACCTATATATGTTTTATAATATATAATGTGTGTGACCATTATCTCCATACAATAATTTCGGTAATGATTTATATCTCATGAGATTGACCTGACTGCAATAGGGAGTGTTCCCAACTTAGTGTGTACTTTTTCCACTATGATTGTCATGGGAGTGACTCATGACTACTATGATAGCTTGCTCAGTGAATCCGTTATACTATGACAACCTTTCAAATAAGACTTGAATTATATAAAACATTATTTTCAATGGTAATGTGTAATAAAAAAAATTAATGCCTAATATAATTGTTATCATCTCTTGGTTCATGTTCATTGATTTTCATAGGATTCATTTCTTCTGAACATCCAATATTTCTTCCATGAGCCAATATTTTGATATTTTAAATACAATTTATAGTTTTCATATGTTATTCTCAAATTTTTATATTCCTATTATCATTTTATGTTTACGTATTCTCGACTGTTTATACATTCTGATCATGTGAGCTCACCCTTTCAAATGTTTATTTTCACTAGGATATAAAAGAAGTTATAGGTAGGTTATGTCTCTGAAGAGTAATAAATGGGAAGATATTTATGGGACCCATTGAATATTATTCACTAAATAATATTATTATGTTCATAGACTAACAATTAACTAGAAAATTACAATCATCAAGCTTATATTTGTTTAATATAAGGAATATACTTCTAAAAAGATGTAATATATATAAATGATAAGCATGGGACACTATAGTTGGTATCCGAGGAAATTTTTAGTTAAACATTGAAAACTAGCATGATAAAATTTAGTGTTATCCCTTGGGATATTTCTAGTGATATATCTATAGATTCCTCTATGGATAATTTTAAGTATTATTCAATGTATAAAAAAATTTCATAATAATTTTTATAATGTATTAAGAAATTGGTTTTGAAGAAATTATATCATCATTAGGATAAATAGGTGAAATTAGCTCTAACACATTAGTTCATTGGGTAAATCACTAAATAAAGTTTCATTTAACCATACTCTATATTCAAAAGGTGCATGAAAGAAAACATTATTTGATAGATTCTTTGACACTCCCATGAGATATAATTTGACAGATTACAAAATATTTATGAACTATCATGAATTATCTAAATAATAATCCTTATGGATTTGGATAAAACTATGGTTTAATTGAATAAAATGAAGGTGTCATTATTTAGACATCCTATTAGCGCTTTTAATTGATTATGTAATTCCAAAAAATATTATTTAATCTCTCACATTTTTTTGTTTTAGTAAATGGGTGGAACACAAAGGAACTAGATCATTTTTTAATTTTATAGATAATATATTGAGGAGTATCCAAATGGGATGACAACAGGACTGAAGTATATTTTGATTATTCTTAATTAATTATCATGATATATGATTAACAACATGAAATTTAAGAAACTATCAGATTCACTAAAGGCGGGAAGTGTAGATATTGTATAGAGTTTGAGTGGTGGATACCACTAAGGAAATAAGAACCAGTTTCATATATATTAAGAATGCGGAATGCAGAACCCATGTAGATCAATTAGAGGAATCATAAAATGATTTCAGTGTGGGAAATATGGACATAAATAATTTAATTTTATTGGAAAAAAGAAATGTTCAATTAACACAATGGATGATAATAACATTTTCCATAAGACCTTGTCAATGTTTTAATGGCTAGAAAATGGAAATTATGGGAATTTTCAAATATATTTCCAAAATGGAACTATAATTAAGGAAATCCACAATTTTGTACGAGGAATGGTTAAAATAATGATGTTGAGAAGACTAAAAATGACATATTAATGGCATGGGATGTTATAATAATATTATTGATGTAGAAAATTATAATAATGATTAAATAGTGGTTGATGAATGTTAATACATGATCCATATATCATATTGTATGAATGATGTGTTAAATTAAAAAAATATTTATCCTAGTTAATTGTTTGAGAGAAAATTTGGATTATTGAAGTGTTTTTGTTATTAAATTCATGAATTATGTAATATGAAAAATTAAATATATAAGTATTGTTTATTATATATTTTTCATTAAGGATTTTGATTAATTTGTTGATCAGTACTGGAGACTAACTAGTGTTATTTATTAGAAATGAGATATTTTTGGAAAACACATGATTAAGGGAAGAAAACCATTAATATCATCTTGATGTTTAGAAGATGGATTTCAATTTTGATAAAGATAATACTAATATGACTAAATTAAATTCAGAATAACTTATGAACTTGTTAATAATTAATTATTTATGGGAAATTTGGTTTTTGTTATCATATATAATGTTTATATAATTATTGAATTATTTATGTAATATATTTAATAATATATTTATTATTAATGTAATGGGTAATCATGTATGTTATTGTTTAGGATTTAAGGTTAATTAGGTTATTTCCATAATTCGGGAGAATATTAGACAAAGGCATTAAAATATTTTCCAAGTAACAATTTACAGAAACTTAATGTTCTTTGGGACGATTGATGATAAGTTTATTTTGGTTATTTAGTGACCTTATTCATAAATTTTGGGTTTTTATGGTTTGAATGGTTAAAATTTTTTGTATTTTTTTTAGTTTATGACTTTGGATGATGTTTTAGAGATTAATGTATTACATCACCATATGAATATTTATGAATTAATTGTTCTAACAATTTTTTTTGGATAATAATTAGACTTCTAATTCATTACTTATAATTCATTAATATATCTCATTTAGTTTATATGACATCGAAATAAAATCTCTTAGAGTAAGATATGAAGTGGGAATTGATCAAGGCATGACTAAAAGATGATAATGTCTATATTAAAAAGTAATCAAATTCAGTAAGTATATATTCTAAAAAAATATCCAAGATTATAAAAAGTATATGTATCTAAATTTTTTCCCAATTTTCATCATTTTTATATTGTTAGTGACCTTTTGTAAACCTCTTTGGTTTATGGATTTGAGGTTGTTAACTTACTCCTGAACATGTTATCTATCACTATTGAATAGTATTTGGTTGACAGTTTTCTCTTAAATTTCCATATTTTTTACTTTCCACTTATGTTCTCATATTTTGAAAATGAGAAAGTCGTTTTCTAGATTACCTTGAAACATAACATTATGTATTTTCAATTGGACTATTTTATTAAATCATTTTATAATGTGTGTTTCCCATAGAGGGATTTTCCAATGCTTAACCCATGTTTACCGAGCACAATTTCAAATTGCAAGGATGAAATTTATTTAATGGGGGTAGAATGTAAAACTATATTATTATGTGAAATATTATTTTAAAAATTAATTTTATATTTTCTATATTTTCTGTTACACGCAAAATGTAATATCCACTAATCTAAAACTCTCTCATGTCGCCAAATCAGGTTGGTTAGTAGACCTCATGCACACCTCCCCAAATGCTAGTGGAAGGAAACTAGCTACATTGGTATAGATAAAAAAGTGGGGGATATAATACAAAATATTACATATTTGAAAGAAATTATAAATTATAAATATTAATGTAGTCAAAATAGATTAATAATTACATCATAAAACTAAAATAAAAAAGATTAACCAAGTAAACCAAATAATAATAAACATTGTAATATCAGGATGTAATGTAACAAAATTTCGTACAACAATTCATTGAGTTAAAAGATAATGCTTACATAAATATACTCCAAAGAAATCAGTACTGAAACCCTGTTTGGTGTGTCTCCATGATCCAACCCATCCCATAAGAAATAATCAATAACAGTGCCATTTCCCTTGTCCAAACTCACTTCTATGTAATCTCTTCGAATACCGAATACTGATATGAATTGGGTGTGACTAAAACTCAATAGATCGACACAATAAGATCTAAAAAATTAGAATAATAATAAGTTCGTGCCAAAAGGTGACAAAAAATATTATTAATTATATAATTTAGAAAATTATAAAATTAACCTACTTTGGCACCATACCAAAATTACTACGAGCACATATCATCACTATATAAACCATAAAATATTCTCTAATAATAAGAACACAATAAAGAAAAATACCTATTTATGAAAATTTTAGAACAATTGGTCCTAGCACTATAAGAACTACGAAATAACCAAGCTAGTACCAATAATATTTACAACATAATAATGCCATTCTGTCTATATAATCATTTCCATATAAGCAGGCATATCCCTAAAAGTGTTATAGGAAAATTAGTACAATCCCTATAAGAATTACAACATATATAAGAAAACCCATCTATATGTTAATTTCAGTATATCCAGATCAAGAACTATAATCATCTCTACAAGAATCACTACATAAGTCAGAACAGTAAGAATAACACAACATAGCATCATAAGTCTCAATTGTCAATCCATAAAATTACAATTTGTCTTTCAATTACCATTTCATTCCTTAGAATATATTTTATGTCTTTATGATGAATGTATACACACCCATCTCATTTCAAATTATCACCATCCAATTTAATAAACAAGTAATCATTTTTCCAGGGTTAATATATCACAAGACTTTAAATAGTTCATTATTATTATAGTGTAGGAAAATCCTATTGGTAGCTACAAGATAGGTCCCTATACTATCTAATATGATAGGATTGAAGGAGTAGTCCAAACATATTATAATCATCACCAATTATTATTATAGTAACTGGACATATTGAGTCTGTACAATCAAATAATATTTCACACACCGAAACTAATATAAATAGACTATACAAAATTTCTCTTGAACACCTTCCATTATTTGGAGAACAAGGATACACTCAAAACAAGTACCACAAATGATGTATAAAGGTTATGGAGATGAAAAAAATATAGATCACACAAAAAGAAATAAAAAAACATAATTTAATGGTGGCCAAAAGATCACACTATGAAAATGGTAGAAAATAAAATAAAAAGACAAAACCAATGAGAAGGAACTCGCCAATGATTACATTCTATATTGATATCTTTGAATGGAAAATAATCCCATACAATTCAGATATATTTATCCTAGGGTTTGTGAGAGAATGATTCATGGCAGAACAAATTCATATGTATATTGTCATTTAAAATTTATGGTCTCAAGATATTCAGGGTGTGAACCCCTTTAATTACATTTTTTTCTCAATTTATATGATACATTGTAAAATGAGTTTCCTCAAGTTAAAATAAACCAAATTGATTTTTTCATATCATTAACCAGTTTGAGAGGATGTAAACAACTCATGACCTTAATTAGTTCTCAAATTGACTTTGGAAATAGATTCATATCATGTAAACCGTTCACAATATGTATGTATCATGTAGATAGTTCTTATCCTATCAAACATATAAAGATCTTTGACCATCTCTGAAGATTTAGAAACCAACATATAACTCTCATATTCTCTTTTAGACATATGTACCTAGAATACAATAATTCATAAAAAAATTAGATTTCTAAACCATAGGTATTATTCCCTAGAAAATCCTTATATTTAGAGAGAAAAGGTTCATCATCAGTGTTTTAAAAATATGAACAAAACTAATACTGGTTTAACAAAAAATCAAGGAGGGACATACAGAGAAAAATAGGATCTTATAAACTCAAAACCATATAACAACTCATCCCTATAATACTCCAATATTCAATGTGGTGTCTCAGAGAACACGTCTGGAAACTGTGATTTCATATCATTTTTTTATACCTAGCATCTCATTGGATACACCCATTCCTCCAATATACAAGAACTATAAAAATAATATTCATCCACATATACATATCACAATGGTATATTATTCATATCATATCCTAATCAAAGGATGAATCTACATATATCATTTTTTCATCAACATCTATAATAATAGAGGGGTTATGACGATATCCATGAATCCAAAATACATGAAAGTTTCTATGAATAGTATTGTATCACTATTAAAGGGCCAATTGGTTCACCACTATATTGAACCTCCACACTATCTCAAAATCCATAAAAAACCTTGAGGCTTGTTTTCACTATTTCTTGATACGACGTTTCCCCAACCTTGGTGACACTCAATGGAAATCATAAGGACCCACCTCAAACTATAGTGGGAATATCCCCTAGTTTGTATAAAATTTCTAAATTCTATTCAATACCACTAACTGCTTCCTGATCAATTGGACCTTCTATGAAATAACATGTATGAGACTACATTCAATAAGAACTAAATCAATTTCCTCTAACCCGCTAACAAAATATAAGTATAACCAGACATACAATTCCCCAAAAGAGTCCATCTTGATACATCACAGTATATGATATATGAATCAACTAGAACAATTTAGGTGAGTATTGGTGTTGGGTTCCTTTTTCTCTTGATCTCCTAAAAATATATCTCACAAGAATCTGACTAATCAAACATCATACTTTTCTTGTTTATCCTAGACATCATTTATTCCAAACAAGAGAATTCTTGGACAAAAAATGATAATAAACTGCTAAATCTATAATGATCAATCTATAGATGAAATTTTAGGGTCACCTACATGATACAATGAATGTAATTATTTGGTTCTACTAACACTCCATCATCTGAGATAAAACATCCAATGGAGTTCTCTTTATCAATCCAGAAAATATATTTGGCAATCATTGTGTTAAACTAGTAATCATTCAATGTACTATGGATAATTTCAAGATATAGTTCATTACCTTGGATTGATGGGGATCCCACTAATATTTTTTTGATAAAAAATAGAAAATACTAATCCTCAAAATGATGAAAGATCTATTTCATCAGGTACATGAATACTATTCATGGAATCATCCAACAGAACTACATCACTACAAACTCATATGTGCCATAAATTTTTCTGAAATTAGTTTAATATATGTCTAATTCTCTAACTATTGATTGATTATACATTTATTTAAAATATATCATGGAGAAGATCATTGAACTAATCAGTTGGTCAAAGAGATCATTGATGTGTGGTATGGGATATTGGTTCCTGACTGTCATCTAGTTTAATCATCGAATATCTATACAAAATCACAAAGTCCCCACATTCATCTTATAGAAATCCATGGGAGAACTCCTAGGTGATGTACTAGGACATATGAAACCCTTAACATATAGATCATCCATCTAAACATTCAACTCACAATTATCTAAGGGTGTTATCCTTTAAGGATGATTAAGAATTGGTTCTTCTCCCGATACCAACTCAATCATGAAATTGATCTCTTGATCTGGTAGTAGAGCATATAAATAATTAGGATAGACATTAAAAAACAATATAATACTCGAGGGATAGTATGGAAGTATAATATAGCATCATTTAGAGCATGTAAACCTATTTTTTCCATAAGAAAATCCATTCAGCTGTGAATTTTTCATGCACAATCAGCCTAAATATCCCACTCACCCCTGTTAAAATATCTACCCCATTCTAGAGAAAGATATGGAACTCTAATCTGGTATTAGTTTATATGATACTATAATTTAACCAACAAATATATGCCCTTAATAAAATATATATATGATGTTTCCTGAAAAATAGTTCTGAACTGAATTGTTTTCCACCAATTTCATGACCACATGACCTGTAACATTTGATACCCTATAACCATACTCCCAATAGTGTAACGATGGTAGAAACACAATCTAAACATTTTAAAATAAAGAACATGAGTGTGAAAAAAATATAGGATATTATGGAATGTTTTGATCAAATATCAAACTAAACAATGATATGGGCAAATAAAATAAGAATCATACATCTAGTTCTACAAGGGAATGCATCCGAACTAGCCATAGCAGACTACATAACATTAATCTGACTTATTCCTTTTCCCTATGATCCAGTTTGACACCCCTGCACTACTCTAACATACCTATACTATCACTCTTGTATTAGGGTACCCTGACCCCTTCCTCGACCTAAATATCTAGAGGAACTCCAGCTAATATTATACTGAGGGGTTTCTAAGTACTTTCCATGAAACTCGTTGTTGCTTATTGGGTATGCCATCGAGCGTAGCATCCCCTTTAAAGTAATATTAATATTTTATTATCAAATATGGATAAATATAAAAATATCATATTCTTTATTTACCTGGGGTGTTACATCCTTCCCCCCTTTTGGGAATTGCGTCCTCGTAATTTTAAAATTGGGCTTGGATACTTCATTGAAATCCCAACATCAGAAAAGGAGTAAATTAAACTATCACTTTAAATGAAAGAAAGGAAAGTACAAAGGTCACCCGAGTTAACCCATACTAGGATTCCAAGTATGAAAATATGGACATGGAGGAAAAAACAAAGGGTCATGTTCTGATGGAGAGTGATAGAAAACATGTTTAGGAGAAAGTTTACCACAAGAAAATCAAAAACTTGTGATGGGTTAAACGGTATTCGATTCCCCAATAGTAAAAGTTAACAGACAACATTTTTGTTTTAAGTTACTCTTCATTGATGAATTTATTTTTGAGCCTAACTAAATCATAATGAAATATACTTGTCACGTAGACTTCCAACTTTTACTATATTCCTTAATCAAACTCATATTTTCTCCAAAAGACGAGTATTTAGGAAGACTTGTTTGCATTAAGAGTACTATAATAAACTTATAGAGATTCACTTAATCCACAAAAGATAACTAAATATTTCCCATGTCTCTAGACCTTAACCAAAAACAAAACTAAAATGTTTAGTACAAGATCAGATAATCCAGAATAGGACAACCCTTTTTAAAAAGAAAATATATTCTTAATCTCCAAAATTTGTCCAACAAAACCCAAAGTTCAACGAGGACCATTCGATAAACAATTTGTCCATAAAATTCTTCAAAGTAAACCAAACTAAGATTGAAACCCAAATATTTGAAGGATTTAGTCACATAGTCTTCCAAGCTAAATCATAACATTTATCTCCAAACAACATCAGTTGCTCTTAATGTCTCGTATTGAAAAGTAATTAACCTAATCACATATCCTCCATGATAGGTTAATAAATTTCCATAGATAACCCAAAATCAACATAATCTTAATTCAATAAAATCATCTAACTAAAAAGAATCATTAAAACTAACCAGGGACTTCACATAGTCCAGTGGTAGGTGATAAATACCAGTCTCACTTTGGTTGTGAGTTCGATTCCCACAGCTTTGTCCGACGCGACGGGTTGTCACACGGTCTGCGTGTTGTCCTTTTTCCAAAACTATATAATTCTTAAAACATTCCCCAAAATGAGATAAAATATTCCAAAATGATCATAATGTATTTTAGGCTCAAGGTTATATGATGCCTTTCATTTTCCATCATAACATATAATAACCCATAATTACCTCAAAAGTAAGGATCATATAAACTCTAATGGTTACCTTTATAATTATTACCTGAAATTCCACATTGATTGGTCATCTCGTACATGATGAATTACAGAACATACCAAGGTTCAAGTGGATGATCATGACTCCTTGATAGTTGGTTTAGAACAACCATGAGTTTCCTCATTGAATACACCATTTCATCCAGTCTCTTAATCAGTGAACCACCACAGTTTCCTTCAAACCTATTGTCACTTTGGTGCCTGCTAGATCCATCCATTCACTAAAAACAGAAATGTTAATGGGAGTATATCAACAAAACCATCATGTACTAATGAGGAAGGTAAACACTAAGATATACTTACTCATTCACTTCTTCTAAAACGAGGACTCTTTCTGAAATCTTAACCATTATGGTAATGTCACTTCTGCGTAGAGAATACCCTAACCTCTAACGTTATCTAAACTGACTTTTGATACCAACTATAAAGCCCCGACCTTAAACCTTACATAATATTGAATTAAATGAATAATTAACATTGAGGATCTTTTCAGGTTTAGAATTTTAGAGAATTAGGACATCACTATTACATCTCAAAAGATTAAAAAGTAGAAACTTTTACTAAGTTTCCATAAAATAAAAACTCTTAAAAAGAAACATGTCCAGTTCCATGTTTTAGGTTGCATGAATTTCCCTTGATCCCATCCTTGACCTTATTCCACATTAAGTCCTGTGAAAAGCATTTCAAAAACTTGGGATGAGCATAAAAAGCTCAGGAAGGGATACACAAAGAATGGAAACTGTTAGTTTTTCAAAACAACAAGTAAACCATGTATACTTTATCAATGTAATAATTTTCACCTTTTCAAAGTAGTAAAAACTCTTCAATGAATAAAAGTTCATTACGTACCCTTCTGTAACCAAAATATTACCATAAAACCCATATAAAGATCACATAACATATAAAGTTAACTTTGGACATAAACATACTTAAGTGGAATAACCATAAGGTCGACTTCCACACATATCACTTAATAGAATAGCCATTCGTCCAACTACCATACATACTTAACGTAATATCCATATGGCCGACTTCCATACCCAATGAATTGGAGGTTATAATGTAACCACCCGTCCTGGTATTCACGACACCACCCGTCATATGGTTTATCACGTAACCACCCGTAATATGCCCAAGTACCATTATACAATTATCACATATAAAACCAATATAAAGGAATTATAACATTTCCACATTTCAATCACAATATATCATTTAAATATATTGACATAATAGAATCATTTATCAAAACCATTTTCAATACCAAAATACATAAAAGATTATATGGTATTTATTTTATTTTAAAAACATTACGGCTTGTTGAGGAAGCCAAAGATCAAATAATACTCGCGGCGACGGAAAAGGTCATTGTCACCGCGTACGTTAAAAGAAACATTCCTTTTTTTCATTTAGTAAAACGCTTCGTAGAAAAAGATTCCTTTTAATTAAAAGTAAAAGTGCAAGGGGTTTATAAACCATATAAAAGAAAGTTGTGTATAAAGCGAAATATGCCTCAATGAAAGGATATTGAGACGAAGTCCCTTACAAATACGATATCCTTGGTTTAAGGATAAATCAATTAAATAATTATGTGTGATAAACAAATTCACCAAATATAAGTGGATATTAAGTGTAAAAAAAATCATAGGTTATTCACACATATTCATAGAATGACATATTCATGTAGTATAAGTTTATCCCAAAGAATCAAATTTGGGTTAAGAAGTTCCCTTGAAAAACATTGACAGCCTAATGGTGTCACTACAAAATTCAGAAAATGAGTTGATGAGAGATAAAAAGGGTATCTCATCACATGGAAATAAAATTTAAATCAATAAGGATATAGAAGAACATATCCCAACATAATAGTATGTGAATTAAAAGACATAACAAAAGAAGTCTTTTAAAAATATTAGGGTGAAAGGTTCCCTTACCGACATGGGTATCTTTCGAAACATACACCCCGTGAAAGAAGGACAATACAACATTGATGTAAATACTCATAAATGAAAGTATATTACATAATGAGTAAAATAATGGGAATTACATACACCACTCAGAGGAAATTGTGGAAAATTTAGCATAAATCTCACAGGAATAAAAGTGAGATGAAAAATCCCTTACGAAAACTCGACAGCCTAACGACACCACTTAAAACTTCCAAAAATGGATTGATGAGATCAAATAGGGTCTCTCATCATATTACAATAAAATTTACAACAAGAGGAATATAAAATAACACCACCTATCATAACAAATAGGAGCTTAAAAGAAGTAAAATAAAGGAGAGTACTTAAAATGAAAGAGAGAGGTTAGATCTCTTACGAAAATTCGGCAGCCTAACGATGCCACTCAAAACATCCAAAATGGATTGATGATAGAGAATAGGGTATCTCATCATATGAACATAAAAATTAAAATAATAGTAATATAAAAGAACATCCCAATAACAAGAAATATGAGATTTAAAAGGAATTACATAAAAGAGTGTACTTAAAAAGAAAGAGAGGAGTAGGATACCTTACCTCGGGTCCGACTTGACTCGATCGTTCTTTAACGTCCTAAATAATAAACTTGAGTTAATTTATACATTATTAAGAAACTTTTTCAAGTTCATTATTAATTTTATATCAATTATTTACATGTTATAAACATTATGTAATCATTTAGGTGAATAATATTTGTTTTGTCGATATTTGGTTCTTAAGTCAAAAGTGGCCTTCTTACAATTACATGTTGTTCATGTAGTCAAAAGTTCTTTATATCCAGAATAAAATTCCTGAATTGGATATCATATATATCATATATTTCCAGCATATACATGTATTTATAATATTACATAATCGTTTAGAGGTAATAAATGAAATGCACCGTTCATGGAGACGGTAAGCCATACGTACGCATGAACGCTACTTTCATTTCTATGTCATATTAACGGAATTAAAACAAAATGAAATATGTGTATATTTTTAATTCCAGAATTATATTGATCCTTTATATGTATCATAAATAATATATATTCATTATATGTACTTATAATAGTACATTACATTTGAGGATAAGAAATGAATTGCACCGTTCATGGAGACGGTAAGCCGTACGTACGCATGAATGCTACTTTCATTTATATCTCATACTTTAATGGAAAGAAAACAATAATTATATAAAGTTATATTATAATTCTAGTATATTTTCATATATAATAACTTTAAACACATCCTTTATACATCCCACATATGGCATTAACGAATCAAATCACTTTGAGGGGGAGGTAGTCCGCACTTCCTAAAATGATGATATCGCGTATACCCATAATGGAAGCCATAAAGGTATGCCGAAAATGAAAAATAAAGAAGATTAAGTAAAACATAAAAATAATATATATCATATATAAACATAGTGACACTTTAATGGCCACCTTTGAAGGTGTTATATGAGTGTTGAACAATCATCGTTTCGTGAGGCAGAAATTTTCCATCCACAGAAACTGTATGTTCTTTAACCATTAGATGAAGGTGAGTGTAAGTGTAGCTCTAATACTTATTATAACAACATCCTATTATATTTAATATACTGTAGTGGTTACAAAATAAATGAATAAAAATAGTTTAGGGGGTTGGCGAAGGAAAATAAAACAAAAGAGCACAAGTGAAGACGTTACCTTAAAATTGGGTAACTCCCTTTGGTTTGAACCAAAAGGGTTTCTTGAAGAGCTTCCTGCCTAAGCTAAGGATTCTCGTATGAGGAGAGGGATGTGTAGAGACAGAATGATTAGATCTTGGACGAACCAAAGGCTTGATAGGTGTGGGTAAGGTGGTAGAGGTGGGGGCCTTTTATAAGAGGAGAGGAGGGGCACTCTTGGAAAAGTATAAAATGTTACATTATTTTCAAATGGTTTTCGGATTTTAATGGTCCCACATTAATGTGTTTGGAGGATAAGGTGATAAGGGTTCTAAATCCACCCATCCAATATGTTTTTGACATTTGTAGGTCCTAGATGTTTCATTATCTTTCCATTTTATTTAAATCGATAAATAATGAGGTCATCGCTGCATCATCATAATGTCATAAATAATTTAATTTATTTAATGTCTAAAAATTATAAAACAAATACTATGATGTATGAAATCTTTTTATCTTTCCAATTATTATTTATAGTCAAAATTCTGACTTGTATAGCCACATGTAAAAATTGTTTTAGTAAAACAAATCATGTTTGTGACATTTTTATTTTAACTTTAAATAAAAGGCATAAATGTCATTATCAAACCCATGTGGCTCCATGGGGTACAAAAAATAGACCAATGGGTTATCTTGGTCGTCCATAACTCATACAATAGGTTTAGGACAAGTTTCAATATATTTTCATTTTATTATAATATCATTTTTACCTTAAATCACACTAATTACCTTTAATATCGATTAATAAAACTTAAATGTTATTTTTCATCAAAAATTATTTTCATCCCATTGAACCAAATTTTACTTAACAATTAAGATCATTTAAATTGGATTTTTGAAATTCAAATCACAGAAGTGGTAAAGTCCCATTTAAACGAAAAATCAAATTTTGTCACCACCACTTTGTGGTTTCACTATTCATCAAAAATTGGAGATTTTCAGAAAAATCCCAAAAATTCACCCTAAGCTATATTTGATATTCCGAAGTCAAAAATGATTTCTATTTTACCAAATTCATAACATAGACTTTGAATTAATTAATTTTATAATTAAACCCCACTGTTAAAACAAATAGTGTGTTTTTAAGAAACAATATCTTTCAAAAGATTGACACTTGTTTATGTCCAATCTTAAAGTGATATTAATTACAATGACCAACATTGGATTAAATGGTAAAAATATATTATATTTAAACTTTAAAACCAATTAAAAAGATAATATAATCATATAAATAAATTAGATTAAAAATAAGTTTTGAAATAAAATACAACATTTTCACTATTCATTAAAAATTTAAAATTTTCAAAAAAATACCAAAATTTTACACAAAGTAAATTTTGATGTCCCGATTATAAAAAATAATTTTATTTTGTCAAATATAACACAGAAAATTGTCAAAAAGTGGATTTAATGGAGGTTCGCCATCAAAAGGAGGTCAATCGACCTTTTAAAGAATATTAGACTGTCTGCGCTTAAAATTGGATTCATTCACATTTTTAATCCTCTATCATTTATTGTAAAGAGTAAAAATATTTGACAAACATATATAATCATTTTGTAGGTAGTTATGTTCATTCCCTCCATTACAATGGCTAGGCGTTAACTACTATTTAAAATAATATTATTTTATTATTAGAGTGCAACGTAAGCTTCCCAAGAAACTCGTTGTTGCGTATTGGGTACGCCATAGAGCGTAGAATCCCCTTTAAAGTAATATTAATATTTTATCATCAAATATGGATAAATATAAAAATTTCATATTTTTTATTTACCTGGGGTGTTACATCCTTCCCCCCTTTTGGGAATTGCGTCCTCGCAATTTTAAAATTGGGCTTGGATACTTCATTGAAAGACCCACATCGGAAAAGGACTAAATTAAACTATCACTTTAAAAGAAAGAAAGGAAAGTACAAAGGTCACCCGAGTTAACCCATACTAGGATTCCAAGTATGAAAATATGGACATGGAGGAAAAAACAAAGGGTCATGTTCTGATGGAGAGTGATAGAAAACATGTTAGTAGAAAGTTAACCACAAGAAAATCACAAACTTGTGATGGGTTAAAAGGTATTCGATTCCCCAATAGGAAAAGTTAACAGACAATATTTTTGTTTTATGTTACTCTTCATTGAGGAATTTATTTTTGAGCCTAAATAAATCATAATGAAACATACTTACTTGTCACGTAGACGTCTAACTTTTACTAGATTCCTTAATCAAACTCATATTTTCTCCAAAAGATGAGTGTTTAGGAAGACTTATTTGCATTAAGAGTACTATAATCAACTTATAGAGATTCACCTAATCCACAAAAGATAACTATATATTTCCCATGTCTCTAGACCTTAACCAAAACCAAAACTAAAAACGTTAGTACAAGATCAGATAATCCAGAAAAGGATAACCCTTTTTAAAAAGAAAATATATTCTTATTCTCCAAAATTTGTCCAACAAAACCCAAAGTTCAACGAGGACCATTCGATAAACAATTTGTCCATAAAATTCATCAAGGTAAACCAAACTAAGATTGAATCCCAAATATTTGAAGGATTTAGTCACATAGTCTTCCAAGCTAAATCATAACATTTATCTCCAAACAACATCAGTTGCTCTTAATGTCTCATATTGAAAAGTAATTAACCTAATCACATATCCTTCATGATAGTTTAATAAATTTCCATAGATAAACCAAAATCAACTTACTCTTAATTCATAAAATCATATAACTAAAAAGAATCATTCAAACTAACCAGGTACTTCACGTAGTCCAGTGGTAGGCGATAAATACCAGTCGCACTTTGGTTGTGAGTTCGATTCCCGCAGCTTTGTCCGACGCGACGGGTTGTCACACGGTCTGCGTGTTGTCCTTTTTCCAAAACATTATAATTCTTAAAACATTCCCCAAAATGAGATAAAATCTTCAAAAATGATCATAACGTATTTTAGCCTCAAGTTTCTCTCATGCCTTTCATTTTCCATCATAACATATAATAACCCATAATTACCTCAAAAGTAAGGATCATATAAACTCTAATGGTTACCTTTATAATTATTACCTGAACTTCCACATCGATTGGTCATCTCGTACATGATGAATTACAGAACATACCAATGTTCAAGTGGATGATCATGACTCCTTGATAGTTGGTTTAGAACAACCACGAGTTTCCTCATTGAATACCCCATTTCATCCAGTCTCTTAATCAGAGAACCACCACAGTTTCCTTCAAACCTATTGTCACTTTGGTGCCTGCTAAATCCATCCATTCACTAAAAACTGAAATGTCAGTGTGAGTATATCAACAAAACCATCATGTACTAATGAGGAAGGTAAACACTAAGATATACTTACTCATTCACTTTTTCTAAAACAAGGACTCTTTCTGAAATCTTAACCATTATGGTAATGTCACTTGTGCTTAGAGGATACCCTAACCTCTAATGTTATCTAAACCGACCTTTGATACCAACTATAAAGCCCCAGCCTTAAACCTTACATAATATTGAATTAAATGAATAATTCACATTGAGGATCTTTTCAGGTTTAGAGTTTTAGAGAATTAGGACATAACTATTACATCTCAAAAGATAACAAAGTAGAAACTTTTACTAAGTTTCCATAAAATAAAAACTCTTAAAAATAAACATGTCCAGTTCCATATTTTAGGTTGCATGAATTTCACTTGATCCCATCCTTGACCTTATTCCACATTATGTCCTGTGAAAAACATTTCAAAAACTTGGGATGAGCATAAAAAGCTCAGTAAGGGATACACAAAGAATGAAAACTATTAGTTTTTCAAAACAACAAGTAAACCATGTATACTTTATCAAAGTAATACTTTTCACCTTTTCAAAGTAGTAAAAACTCTTCACTGAATAAAAGTTCATTACTTACCCTTCTGTAACCAAAATATTACCATATAACCCATATAAAGATCACATAACATATAAAGGTAACTTGGGACATAAACATACTTAAGTGGAATAACCATAAGGTCGACTTCCACACATATCACTTAATGGAATAGCCATTCGGCCAACTTCCATACATACATAATGGAATATCCATACGGCCGACTTCCATACCCAACACATTGGAGGTTATAACATAACCACCCGTCCTAGTATTCACGGCACCACCCGTCATATGGTTTATCACGTAACCACCCGTAATATGTCCAAGTACCATTATAAAATTATCACACATAAAACCAATATAAAGGAATGATAACATTTCCACATTTCAATCACAATATATCATTTAAATATATTGACCTAATAGAATCCTTTACCAAAACCATTTTCATTACCAAAATACATAAAATAGTATATGGTATTTATTTTATTTTAAAAACCTTACGGCTTGTTGAGGAATCCAAATATGAAATAATACTCGCGGCGGCGGAAAAGGTCATTGTCACCGCGTATGTCAAAAGAAACATTCCTTTTTTCGTTTAGTAAAACGCTTCGTAGAAAAAGATTCCTTTTGTATAAAAGTAAAATTTAAAGGGGTTTATACACCGTATAAAAGAAAGTTGTGTATAAAACGAAATATGCCTCAATGAAAAGAGATTGAGACGAAGTCCCTTACAAAGACGATATCCTTGGTTTAAGGATAAATCAATTACATAATTATGTGTGACAAATGAATACACCCAATATAAGTGGATATTAAGTGTAAAAAAAATCAGAGGTTATTCAAACATATTCATAGAACGACATATTCAAGGAGTATAAGTTTATCCCAAAGAATCAAATTTGGGTTAAGAATTTCCCTTTCAAAAATTTGACAGCCTAATGGCGTCACTACAAAATTCAGAAAATGTGTTGATGATAGATAAAAAGGGTATCTCATCACATGGAAATAAAATATAAATCAATAATTATATAGAAGAACATATCCCAAAATAATATTATGTGAATTAAATGACATAACAAAATAAGTATTTTAAAAAGAGGAGGGTGAAATGTTCCCTTACCGACATGGGTATCTTTCGAAACATACACCCCGTGAAAGAAGGACAATAAAACATTGATGTAAATACTCATAAATGAAAGTATATTACACAATGAGTAAAATAATGGGCAGTACATACACCACTCAAAGGAAATTGTTCAAAATGTAACATAAATCTCACGGGAATAAAAGTGAGATGAAAAATCCTTTACGAAAACTCGGCAGCCTAACGAAACCACTTAAAACTTCCAAAAATGGATTAATGAGATCAAATAGGGTCTCTCATCATATTAAAATAAAATATACAGAAAGAGGAATATAAAATAACATCACCCCATCATAACAAAGAGGAGCTTAAAAGAAGTAACATAAAGGAGAGTACTTAAAATGAAAGAGATAGGTTAGATCTCTTACGAAAATTCGGCAGCCTAACGGCGCCACTCAAAACTTCCAAAATGGATTGATGAGAGATAATAGGGTCTCTCATCATATGAACATAAAAATTACAGTAATATTAATATAAAAGAACATCCCAATAACAAGAAATATGAGTTTAAAAGGAATGACATAAAAGAGTGTACTTAAAAAGAAAGAGAGGAGTATGATCCCTTACCTTGGGTCCGACTTGACTCGATCGTTCTTTAACGGCCTGAATAATAAACTTGAGTTAATTTCTACTTTCTTAAGAACATTTTTCAAGTTAATTTGTCCTTTTATATCAATTATTTACATGTTATAAACATTATGTAATCATTTATGTTAATAATGTTTGTTTTATCGATATTTAGTTCTTAAGTCAAAACTGGACTTCTTACAATTACATGTTGTTCGTGTGGTCAAAGGTTCATTATATCCAGAATAAAATTCCTGATTTGGATATAATATATATCATATATATCCAGAATATACATTTATTTATAATATTACATCATCGTTTAGAGGTAAGAAATGAAATGCACCGTTCATGGAGACGGTAAGCCGTATGTACGCATGAACGCTACTTTCATTTCTATGTCATATTAACGGAATTAAAAATAAATGAGATATGTGTATATTTTTAATTCCAGAATTATATTAATCCTTTATATGTATCTTAAATCATATATATCCATTATATGTACTTATAATAGTACATTACATTTGAGGATAAGAAATGAAATGCACCGTTCATGGAGACGGTAAGCCGTACATACGTATGAACGCTACTTTCATTTCTATTTCATACTTTAATGGAAAGAAAACAATAATTATATAAAGGTATATTATAATTCCAGTATAACATTATATATAATAACTTTAAATTCATCCTTTATACATCCCACATATGGCATTAACGAATCAAATCACTTTGAGGGGGCGGTAGTCCGCACTTCCTAAAATGTAGATATCGTGTATACCCACAATGGAAGCCATAAAGGTATGCCGAAAATAAAAAATACAGAAGCTGAAGTAAAACATAAAAATAATATATATCTTATATAAACATAGTGACACTTTAATGGCCATCTTTGAAGGTGTTATATGAGTGTTGAACAATCATCGTTTCGTGAGTCAGAAATTCGCCATCCACAGAAACTGTATGTTATTTAACCATTAGATGAAGGTGTGTGTAAGTGTAGCTCAAATAATTATTATAAAAAAATCCTAGTATATTGAAGATACTAGATTTGTTACAAAAGAAATGAATAAAAAAAGTTTAGGGGGTTGGAGAAGAAAAATAAAACAAAAGAGCACAAGTGAAGACGTTACCTTAAAATTGGGTAACTCCCTTTGGTTTGAACCAAAAGGATTTCTTGAATATCTTCCTGCCTAAGATAAGGCATCTAAGATGAGGAGAGGGATGTGGAGAGACAAAATGATCAGAGCTTGGACGAACCAAAGGCTTGGGATGTGTGTTTAAGGTGGTAGAGGTGGGGGCCTTTTTATAATAGGAGAGGAGGGGCACTCTTGGAAAAGTATAAAATGTTACTTTATTTTCAAATGGTTTTCAGATTTTAATGGTCCCACATTAATGTGTTTCGAGGATAAGGTGATCAGGGTTTGAAATCCACCCATAAAATAGGTTTTTTAAATGTGTAGGTCCTAGATTTTGCATTATCTTTCCATTTTATTTAAATCGATAAATAATGAGGTCATCGCTGCATCATCATGATGTCATAAATAATTTAATTTATTTAATGTCTCAAAATTATAAAACAAATACTATGATGTTGGAAATATTTTTATCTTTCCAATGACTATATATAGTCAAAATTATGACTTTTATAACCACATGTAAAAATTGTTTAAGTAAAACAAATCATGTTTGTGACATTTTTATTTTAACTTTAAATAAAAGGCATAAATGTCATTATCAAACCCAAGTGGCTCCATGGGGTACCGAAAATCGACCCTTGGGTTGTCTTGCTCGGAAATAACTCATACAATAGGTTTAGGACAAGTGTCAATATATTTTCAGTTTATTATAATATCATTTTTACCTTAAATCACACTAATTACCTTTAATCGCGATTAATAAAACATAATAGTTACTTTTCATAAAAAATTATTTTCATTCCATTGACCCAAATTTTACTTAACAATTAAAATCATTTAAATTGGATTTTTTAAATTAAAATCACAGAAGTGGTAAAGTCCCATTTAAACAAAAAATCAAATTTTGTAACCACCACTTTGTGGTTTCACTATTCATCAAAAATTGGAGATTTTCAGAAAAATACCAAAAATTCACCCTAAGCTATATTTGATATTCCGAATTCCAAAATGATTTCTATTTTACCAATTTCATAACATAGACTTTGCATTAATTAATTTTATAATTAAACCCCGCTGTTAAAACAAATAGCGTGTTTTTAAGAAACAATATCTTTCAAAAGATTGACACTCATTTATGTCCAATCTTAAAGTGATATTAATTACAATGACCACCATTGGATTAAATGGTAAAAATATATTCTATTTACACTTTAAAACCAATTAAAAAGATAATATAATCATATAAATAAATTAGATTAAAAAGAGTTTTGAATTAAAATACAACATTTTTCACTATTCATTAAAAATTGAACATTTTCTAAAAAATACCAAAAATATACACAAAGTAAATTTTTATGTCCCAATTATAAAGAAGAATTCTATTTTGTCAAATATATCACATAAAATTGTCAAAAAGTGGATTTAAAAGAGGTTCTCCATCAAAAGGCGGTTAATCAACCTTTTAAGGAATATTAGACTGTCTACGCTTAAAATTGGATTCATTCGCATTTTTAACCCTCTATCATTTATTGTAAAGAGTAAAAATATTTGACAAAAATATATAATCATTTTGTAGGTAGTTCTGTTCATTCCTTCAACTACAACGGCTAGGTGTTAACTACTATTTAAAATAATATTATTTTATTATTAGAGTGCAATGTAAGTTTCCCAAGAAACTCGTTGTTGCGTATAGGGTACGCCATCGAGCGTAGCATACCCTTTAAAGTAATATTAATATTTAATTCACAAATATGCATAAATATAAAAATTTCATATTCTTTATTTACCTGGGGTGTTACATAAAATACCAGTAAAGTAAGAATTCTATATTTTGAAAATAAAAGACATTAGATTACTATAAATAGTCAAAATTGTACATCATACCACTATAAGTTAAATGAAGAACAATGTAAGCCAAATAATAAAGAACCAAATATTTTCCAGATCAAATGTAACTAAATGTCAAACTAGATTTCATACTTATAAAATAAATAAATAAAACAAATAAAATACAAAGGCCTCAATCCCAAATCACTGGATTATCTGTATCTAAGCTCCAACCCATCCAATAACAAATAATCAACAAAAATGTCCCATTAACTTTTTCAAACATGTATCCATGTAATATTCCCTAGTACTAAATGGCATCCTGAATAGGGTGTGAGTATAACATGATAGGTTTGCACTATAATTTCTATATAAAACCTAACTCATGTAGTAAAGTGATTTATATTTTTATTAAATAAATAATTAAATCAATAATAAAAATATCCTTATTTTGTACCATAACATAATAACTCTGATAATATAGAATCCTCATACAATCCATAACCTTGAGTCGAAGGACTAGTCACATAAATGGTAAATTTTATCTGTATAATCAATTAAATGTAACTAGGGCTATCCCAATTTAAATAACAACATAACCGCGACAACCCCCAAAAAAATTAAATAATATCTAATAAAAGACCCCTATGTAATTATTTCATCATAAATAGGAAAATCCCTATAATAATTATAGTATGAATCAAAACATAAGTGACAAAAATAGGGATTACAAAACATAACATCATAATCCATAATGGTCAATCCTTCCCATTACACATTATCTTTTAAATACACTTTCGTTCTATTTATTATATTGTAAGTTATCAACATGCATGTATATACACCAATTTCATGTGTTGTTATAACCATTAATTTCATTTAATAATTAAGACATTTTACAAGGTGAATCAACCACATGTAATTACATGAGGTCTCATTTTATTATAAAACATATTTAAATCCATCATATAGTTCAGTATTATACACAGGTAGGGTCACCCTTTACATGAAAGGTCTCAATACCATCAAATCCTAAATGATTTAACGAGTAGTCCAAACATATGATTATCATCTTAAATTAATCTGTCAGGTAATGTGAACATTGATTTGGAAGAATCAATGGATATTACAAACACTTAAACAAACTTAAATAGACTATATATATTTATTCTAAATAATCTAACATTATAAGGTTATCAAAGAAACACTCTCAAAAAGTATCTCCAATAAAGAATGAAAGTATTTGTGATCATAAGGAAAACATAGATCAAACAAACATTAAGATAAAAACTGAATTTAAAAGTTGTTACAATATCACAATAAAATAATGGAGGAAAACAAAAGAAAAAGGAAAAAATTTCATGAGATCATTGGAAATTAAAATATAGAATAAGACATTTAGAACATAAATAATAAATCTAAAATAAAGAAGAGTCACCCTAGGGTTTGAGGGAGAGTTTTGAATGGTGTATGACAAATAAATCATTTGTACGACATCGTTTAAAAATTGTGGTTCCATGATATTTTTGACTTGACCCCTTTTACAATGTGAATTCATTAATTTATAAGATACATTGAATAATGAATTAGATCGATTAAAAATAACTCCAATAAACCATTTAATTATATTAATACATTTATGGTTTGTCAAAATTTCCCACTCTGGACTATTTCATAGTTTGTTCCTGACAATGGATTCATACTTTGGGAACTATTCATGGCGTGAAAGTGTCAAAAAGGCCGATCTCATCCTAGCTTCCAGAAAAAACATAAAGCATCTATAAATCATTCTAATACCATGGTTAACATTCATAAGAACTTTTAAAAAATTATATCGGATCTCCATTAAAATTTAAAAAATACATGGTTAATAACTTATGGTGATTTTCCCCAAGAAAACCCCATTATTTCCAATGAAATGTCTCTACCACAAATTATTAAAAAGGGGAATAAACCAAATGTAAATGGATAAAACAAAACATAAATACTGACATTCCCACAAAAATATGGGATATTTTACATAACCAAGTTTGAAAATTTGTTACATAAAACTCTTATTTTATCTTGAATTGTATGAAACATTGATTGTATCTTATGTTACATGCAACACAATGTTTTAATAAAACATAACATATAATCAAAATATTATTATTTAATATGATAGTTATAACATAGATTTTGGAATGGATTTTATGAACAAGATTAATTAAATTATGAAAATAGATGTCTTATAAATATTTAAAAAATTAATTTCATGGTGACCAATTAATTAGAAATGAAAATAAAAACTATTTGAAAATAAAAGAAATATTTTGCTAAAAAACGCTTTTTATTGGAAAAAAACATTTTTTTCATAAATAAATTTACAAAATAAAATTTGGTGAGTTATTTAAATTATATTTAAATATTTTGTATTTAGTAAAAATTTTATTATCTATATTATGTGTTTTCTAGAATAGAGATTATATAAAATCCAATTTTATACTTAAATTGATATTTTCTGTAAAAGTTTTTCTTGTATAAAATTGTGAACAAATAATAAAATTAATTATTGAAATTTTTATAATTTTTTTATAAAATAAATTTAATTTTGAAATTATAATGTCAAATTAACATAGGTTGGATTTTTTCTATTTTTTGGAAAATAATACATTTCAATGAATAATGAGAACTAATAGTTTTTATTTTGAATTGTCACTTCATTCAATGAAATTAAAAACAGAATAATTTATCAAATAAGTATTAAAAATTAAAATTAATAAAATTATATATATTTTAATCCAATTAATATAATTTGAATCAATTTTATATTTATTTTCATATATTTTTTTAAAAAATTGAACATTTTCTCTTTAGAAGGTGATTTGTTTTAAAAATTTCATGATTTATGTAAATTATATTTGTTCACTTTTTGGATTTAATTTATAAAAATAGATTCAATATTTGGAATAATATTAATTTATATTATATAATAAGCTCAACATAATATATTATATATAATGTATAGTAAAAATAGTAAAAAATATTTACCTTAATTAATGTAAACCACGAAATTACTGAGGGTTAAACTAAAATTTTACGTTCTAAAAATGACCCAAAACTTTTCGATAAAAATTTTGGTTGAAATATTTTTATCATATATATTCTATGTTTTACAATGGTCCATTTATCATTATTTGTTCTTGTGGAAAATGTGGGTATACATTTTTTCTTTTAAGAAATAACAAGCATTCCCCTTTTGTCCCTTATGAAAGGCCACCCCTATTGATATAATCATAAGAGATAAAAAACCCATTGGATAATATAATAACAACCCAAATAAATTACATAAATCATTAACCTCATAATATAGTCCTTATTTTTTTCATAATGGAAACATGATAATTCTTTTGGTGTAAACCGAAATAAGTTTTCTGAAGAATAGGTAACGTCCCTTACTAAGCACTTAATTTTATTTTGTTCTACATATCTATAAATTATTATTAATTAATAATGATATAATAACTATATAGTATTTTAAATAATTTTATTTTTTTATGTTATGGTAAAGACATACAACTATCTCCACTTCCACCAAATTGGATATGAAATAATCATTCATGTGAATGACAAACTACAACCTCAAGAACTGATATTATTCCATTTACATAACCACCTAACATGGTTGGATATAATGATAGATTAAGTATTTATATATGTTATTGATATATTAATATACCTCTATAATGTAAGTACCACATCTGCCTTCTTTCCACCGAACCAATCAGAAAATAATAATGTTGTCTGTGTGTATAGTGCGAAAGCGCCTCACAAACTGATGATATTTGTTTTTATATTTTTTAATTTGATGGTAATATGTATATATCAAATTAATAAATATTAAATTTTTAATATAATATTTAATTATGTAATTATAAAATCATATATAGCTTGTTTTATACCATTCTTTGGGTGTTACGATAACATCGTACATGCGTACGGTGAAATATTGCCTCACGAAGTGATGTGATTTGTTTTTCAAATAATCTTTACATTTTATATAATAAGGATATGATTAAAAAATTATATATATGACATAAAAATTACTCATTACTTGTAATATATCATTTATCTTTATTTTTTTTCTATCATGAAAATTGAAACTCTATTTATGCATATGCACGACTTACCGTCTCCATGAACTAGGTATTTCATTTTCTATCTCAAATATTTATGGATTATATATACAAAAATACTTAATATATATGATATTTAAATAATGGATATAAATTTTGAGATTATTTAATTATTAATAAATTAATAGGACCCAATAAAATTATAAAATCAAAACATACATGAAAAACAAATTTTTACTACCCAAGACATTATTTTTACAAGGAATTGTTGATAAAATGATAATAAAAGCTAATAATTAAACTATATATGGAATAATACATATGATTTTGTTTCTATTAAACGTGTACAATTAAAAAATTCTTCTATAATTGGGTCAAATTTGTGTGAAGTATGTTGATAATTATGTTAAGGGATTTCTAGTCTCTATTCTGGTTTTTTATAGTCATATAAAAATTCAACACATGATTCATTTGTGGGGGGGTATATACTGACCCATAAAAATTTTATATCATGAATACCCTTATATTATTAGTAGTTAAACATTTATTTTATGTTATTATTTATTGGGCCTAATGTTTCAAAATATTAGTAATATTGTAACATAT
The DNA here is from genome assembly GCA_963277665.1 of Viscum album. Classification (NCBI taxonomy): domain Eukaryota; kingdom Viridiplantae; phylum Streptophyta; class Magnoliopsida; order Santalales; family Viscaceae; genus Viscum; species Viscum album. Next base: position 1,623,229,171 of record OY728146.1, on the reverse strand, counting down.
TTTTCAAATCACTTTTATATTCAAGAGATACATGTCATATTAAAAACATGGTTTTTATATGTGGTGTATACAATGTCAACGAATTTATTTTTTATTTATAACAAATAAAATTATGAGGATTTTTATATGAATTTTATAATATCTATTTAAGAGGGTTTAGGATTTACAATACACAAATGTGGCAAGGGATTTTGTCTCAATTAACCTTATTTGAGACACATGACATATTATACACCTATAATAGTTTATGAGGTGTAAAGATAGACAATATGATATTTTATATTATGAATTTATTTATTATATTGATATTTTATGTTTCATTTAATTTTAATATTTCATGGGTATTATGATTAAATGTATTTGAAGTGGTATGATTTTTATGAAACAATTTCATTGTTTTCTGGGATTGTTTATCATTATTTTTTTTGATGATTAAATAATATTATCCATATCTCAAGAATCTCAAGAATTTGCTTCTCGACTAGTCATATCATGAGAATACAGGTTTTCAATTTGCTTTATTCTATTAATTTACTCAGCATAACAAAAAAATGTTTTTATGGATAATCATTATTTATATATTCATTTGAAATTATTTTCCTTTCAAAACAATATTTTATAATAAAATAAAAAATTATTTTTAAAATATCAAAATTAATTATTTTAGAAATTTTTTCCATTATTTTAATTTTTTTAAAAATTTTATTGATTTATTCTCCATTTCAGTTTAAAAAATTCATATTTTGATTATATTTAAATGTTTAGTGGAATATGTGTTTTAACTTGTTCTAAAGGAATTTAATTTCCCACCATCATGATATTTTATTTTATGATTACTTTATAAGATCTCAAGGTTATTTTTATATAATATGATTTCTAAAAATTTAAGTCATAAAAATTATGTTTCAATGAAGAAATGAACTTTTCTTTATAAAATATCCTAAATGATTTTTATTGATACCTTTATATGTTTAAATGATTATTTAAAAATAAAACAATTTCTAAAATATTTAATGAAATTTTAGTTTTAGAATGTAATTTTTGATGAAAAAACTATTTTCCTCTAGAAATTTTTAAAAGATATTTCAGGGTAGTTTTTAATATAAGATGATATATATTGATGCTACATATTTTTTACTGGGGATATGATCCAAAGATATTATTATTACTATTTCTTTAGATGATTTTTAAGGATTATATGATATTTCTGAAACCTATTTAACTTCCATGAGTTACATTTTGTTGAAATTTATATAAAAACCACATATTTTCAAAGTTTATCATACGATGAAATGATAAAATTATTACGAAACCTTCCAATATTCCGCAGGTTATGTAATGAAAAAGTGTTTAAAAAAGGCATTTTGTTTCATGGATTATGATATGATGAGTGTTTTGTGATATTATAGAACACATATATAAGACTTTTATTATGTGAGTTATATGACGCATATATCCCAATAATATATTTGGTAAATATTTATATTTAATTATATTAATAGGACTGTAATGGGGAGTGAACCATGTTAAAAAAGGTATAATGTCTAATATAGACGACTTAAGAGAGAACCTTGACTACTATGACGTTTTGGGGAGTGAACACATTCTATTTTGATAGCCTTAGAAGTCATATTTGACTACCATGGAAATTATTTTATATTATTAAATTTATTATCTAATTTAATATCTTATTTAATTTTAAATCACCCATGGTTTAGTTTATTTCATTTCATCATGACTCATGACTCTTGAACTACCAATATTTATGTCATGACTCAGGATTTTGATCTTTACAATGTAGGTTATGGTTTTCATATTTTATTATCATGTTCCCATGTATAGATATAATGATGAAATAAATGTTTATATATTATATTTATGATATTATTATACTTATATAAATATTATATAACATATATCTTCATACTTTCTATTCTATTATAATTTAATAAAGGCACTCATGTGCATGACAAACTATCGACATGCGAAGCGATGCAATTTAATAATGCATTACATATTTGAAAATAAATATGATTTTAATAGAAAAATGTTATATATATGAAATTATAATTAAAATATTATGGTAATATATCATTTACTATTCATTTTTGAAATCTGTTGATAAAATGGAAGGAGCGTTCATGAGTATGTACGACCCACCATCTCAATGAACTGTTTATTTAATTTTCTATCTCTAAGTCATATGGATTATAATAAACTAAAATTTAATCAATACATATTATAGTTATATCGTGGTTTAAATTCTAGAATCAATGGAACCATGATCAATGTAAAAATAATAAAAATCATAATTCAAAATATACACACACAAAAAGTAATTATTGTCTGAAACATGAATTTATCATGGAATTGTAATCTAATGGGTAACAAAAGGACATAAGAAATTCATATATGGTATAATATATAGATATATCTATCGTTATATAATATATTAATAATAAATCTATATTTTTTATATGGGATCCTTGAACATGTTTTACGGAAGATGAGATATAATGTAAGAGATGTTTGTCTCAACTTTCTTTCCTTGAGAAATATGGTATGTTATACACATATCCTATTTTATAAGATGAATAAAGAACCCATTTGACATTTGATATCATGGGTTAATTTATTTTCTTTATATTTTATGTTTTATTTATTGTTATTCATAATGGTGATTACAATTAAAAATAACCAATGTGATAATGATTTTATTTTACAATCACAACATTTATCAACATTGTTTATGCTTATGTTATCGATGAAGAAATAATATTATCCATCTATTTGAAAAATAATGAATATTATTATAATCTAGTTATTTCATGGTAATTTATTTTTTATAAAATTTGTATATCATTATTGACTCATTGGTTTGAAAAAATATTATGAAATAAATCATTATTTCTCTATCTGGTCGAAAACATTATTTTCTTCTAAAATCATGTTTTTTAAAATTCATTATAATTTTTTAAAATATTACAAATTAATTATTAAATAAATTTTACCAATGTTTTTATCTTTAATAAGTGTTTTAAATGAATGATCATGGTTTTTTCCAAACAGTTCTACTTTGGAATTTACTATAAATTTGAATGGAATATTTATTTCAACATGTACCACATAAATTGAATTATCTAACGTAAATAAAAATCATTTAATTTAATCTTTATTTATAATATTATAAGTTATTTTTCAAATAAAATTATATTTAAATTGATTTATATTTTAAAATATATTTTCCAATGAAGAAGGGGTATTTTTCTCAAGAAATGTTTAAAATGATTTTTTGAACTTACGTGATAAGTTTTCAATGATATTTTAACATAAAAGGATTTAAAATTTATTTTATGAATTTTTATTTTTTTAAAGATATCTTAATAGAAAATTTAGTTTCCTCAATAAATGATCCATGTGATATTTTGATATAATTTTCCATTTATTATGACATCAAATGATGATCCTTATTCATTAGTAGGGATAAAATATATCGATATAATTATCATTATCCCTCTAGATAGTTTATTTATCTGAGGAATATATGTTTTCAAAACCATTTTCTATTCCACATTTTATAAAATGATAAAATTATTATTTTACCCACTTTATTTCATGGGTTATACTTCGATGAAATGTTAAAATGATTAAGAAACAACACTCTTTTCCATAGTTTATGAGGTGATGAAATTTTTATGAAACACAATTCATTTCATAATTATTATATGCTAAATTTTTTATAATCATGTTGAACATATACATATGATTTACATTATGTATATGGTGGTACCAATATCTCCCTCCAATCTAAACAAAAAATAATAAAATCAAATGAGATAGATAGGATAACAGTAGAGATTATTTCTAATTTATTAATGTAATTTTTCATGTATGATGGTCTTGGGAGTGAACCATGATATCAATGATTGATTGGAGAGGGAAACCTCTCCACAATAAAATCCTTTTCAGTAAGTCATGACTGTTATAGAAATGATTTCTAATTCTTATGTGTACTACATTCATCTATTTCTTAGGCTCATGTTTTTCTTTATTGGGTCATGTAATTTAATTTCTTTATCATCCATGTTATATAAACTGCCAATCCATATTTTATGACTCTATATTATGATCTTTGATATACACGGTATTGTTTTATATCATTTTACACTTATTAGCATTCCCTTATGCTCATTTTTTTACGTATCTCCCTTTTTCCACTTATTTAGCATATTATATCACCCTTTATTATATTTAAATTCTTCGGATTACAAAGAAATCTTTTATTAAATAATTTCTATGAAGATTACTAAATAGGAAGATATTTTTGGGAAAAATTATATATATTACAGTAAATAAACATATTTTGTTACTAGTCTATAATGTTAGTAATATATTTTGATCTGTAATCATTTTTTGTGCAATGTAATGAATATTAATCCAAAAATGTATATCTATGTATGAATATATTCGGCCACTAGAGTTGGTTTTAGAGGAAAGGATTATTTTATGTCTGAGAACATGGATGAGAAAATTTAGTAAGATACCTAGACATATTTCTGTAGATATTTATTGGGATATATCTAAAGATAATTCTAAGGATGAATCAAAGTTTTGGAAAATAACATCGAATTTTGGAAAAGGATTTAGCAAATGGGTTTCGTGAAATTACATCCCTCTCAGGATACAATATGTAAATTGGATCTAGAAAAGATCTATATAGGGGACATAGTTCTCAAAATGATGCATTTATCTAGATGTGATCATAAACTAGTACATCATAATAGCCCTTGCTACAAACCAGGTTTGAAACTTATAGGGAATTTATAAATTCATAAAATCTTTAGGAACAATCATGATGGTTTTATATAATGATAATGAATGAATTATAATAAAATTATTATGTCATAGAATAAAAATAATGTGTAAGGATTTTGAAATCCTATAAGTTATATTTATCTACTATGTGATTGACAATAATGATTAATGTTTCCCACACTATACATTTTTGTTTTATTCATTGTATGGAACCATAAGAAATTGTATCAATGATGAATGTAATAGAGAATTTGTTTTATGAGAAGAAAATGGGATGACAACTGGAGTAAAAGATATTATGGTTATAACTTATCATTTATCATGAAATTTGATTAATAAGATATACCATAACTAACTCTCGAACATGTAAAAAAGTTAAGGATAATGTTTTCTGACATTTAGTGTGTTAAAAAATATAGAGGAACAAAAATTCATTTCCCATATATCTAGAGTGTGGGATGAACCACCCAAGTGGATGTCTTATAGGAAAGGTAAGATGTTTGAGTATGTAAATGAAAAAAATAGTTATATGGGCTACATAAATTTTATAGTTAACAAAATGTAAAATAATAATGGTCTCCCTAAAATATCATTGATGGTTCAATGTTTTAAATATAGAATATACGGTCCCTATGAAAATGGATATCTTATTCTGAAATATATTATAGAGAATCAGAAAGGTGGTATGAGTACTGGTTATACTATTTATGATGAGGAGACTATAAATAAGATATGAAATTTAGGATAGGTGATAATATTATTTTAAAATTAAATGTGAGATTCATTATTAAATTTTGATTTATGAATTTTTAAACATGATTCGTATATCTTATTATTGGAAATATGTTTTAATGAATAAAATAATGACGCCCAGTTAAAGGATTGAGAATGAAGATGTTTGAATAAATTGATTATGTATTGTAATTTTGAAATTATTTTATATGAATTATGAAAAACAATATGAATATTATGTATAAGTTTTTTATTAAGGATTTAAAGGAATTTTTTGATCACTATATAGAACTAAGAATAGTGATTTATTAGAACGCTGATATTTTATATAAAACAAAATATTAATAGAAGATAATCATTGATATGTTCATAAAGATGAAAAAATGGTGTTTAGTTTAGATAAGGACATAATTACTTTTAATAATGTAAATTTGATAGTATATATGACCATGAAACTGACAATTTTTTTTGGACAAATCAGTTTCTGTTTTCATTGTTGGAATTTACATAGTTTTTGGATTTATGGAATATATTAGAAATTATATTTTTTTATTTTTTTTATAAGTAAGCCTATATGTTAACATTGAGGTTTTATGGTATTTGTTTCACCATGATTCAGTAAAATATTTGACCTTGGTATTCACATATTTGTTATGTAACTATTAAGTGATACTTCATATTTTTGGGGGGATTAATGATAAGTTGATTTTGAATATTTATTTTCCTTGATTGAATGTTTTTAATTTTTGAAGGGCAATAAGCCTAACCATTTATTTAATATTTTAAATATAATTTTGTATGAGGTTTATAGATTAATGTATTACTTATCCATAAAAATAGCTTTTTCAGAACTTCTTATAACCATTTTGTTTTCGTATAAAAACTATAGATGCTGTGAATGAATTATCATTATTTTTTTGACCTCATTTAGGGATTCATAATTGAAACATTCATATCACACAGTATGTGATGAAGTGGAAATTGAACAAGGCATGAGAAAAGGATTATTTTCACATATTAATTGTAACGAAATCAAGTATAAATTCTCATTAATTATCGGCATTATGAAAAGGATGGTGACATATAATATTTTCATATTTTCATCATATTTGTTGATTTCAATGAATTTTTTTACACCACTTTAGTTTTTGGTTATGTGGTCATTAACTTTATCATAACCATGTTCTCATTCACTCAGTATCAGTATTTGGTTGTTATTTTTCTTATACATGACCATGGTTTCACTTCTTAGATACATTATACAATTTGGAAACCAAGTAGGTGTTTTAATATATTATCTTCATATATAACTCTTTCTCATTTATAGAATAATTTTTTTAACCCTTTTTATGATTTGGGATTTCCAAAATGTGATTTTCAAAAGGTAAACCATTGTTTACCGAAAACAAGTTCTAATTGTGAGGACACATTTCACTTAAGGGAAACAATATAAGACCTCAACATTATGTGGAATATTATTTTCAAATAGTGTTTATTATTTTTAATTTCCACATTACATTAAATATTGAGTTTATATTTTTGTACATGAAATACTATGTTAGCGAGATTTATACAAAACAATGAGTATAGATTGTATTATATACAACACTAAGTTTAAATGAAATCTCAAACACTATTACAGTATTATTACTTACAAATATTGTTATCACCGATCCATTGTAATGGAAATTATGAGATTTATTAACTAAATTATGCAAATATATGGCTTATGAATGTATATAAAATGATTTATTTGTTGATCAATTTAATATAAATTAAAATAAAAGCTATTTGAATTTAAAGGAAATCATTTTCTAAAAAATCCTTTTTTATATGAGAAATCATGCTTTACCATAATAAAATATCTAAATTACTTTTTGTGAATTATTTTAAACAAATTTCTATAATATATATTTAATAAAAAAATCATATATATTATTTGTTTTTTTGGACAAGAGATATGAAAATATCCACTTTTAAATTTAAAAAGTGTATTCTTCTAAAAAATATTGAGACACTTTTAGTGAACTAATTCGAAAAAGAAATTACTAAACATTTAGAAAATATATATTATAAAATAAACTTCATTCTTGAAATAATCATTTGAAAATTATCTTAGTGTTAAATTTTGGGGATTTTCCGAAAAGATTAACTTTTTGATGTATAATGAAAATACTAGTTTTTATAAATAATTTTCATTTATATTAATGAATTTGAAAACATAAAAAATTAAGATAGCTTTAAAACAAATATTATTATAATTATATTTATATTAATCCAATTTAACTGATCAGAATTGATATCATATTGAATATTTATATAATTTGTTTTTATAACATTTGATCATTTTCACTTTGGAAATAAAATTTCTCATCCTAACTATGAGATTAATTTTAATTATATTTTCCACCTTTTAGAATTATATTTTGTAAAATTCATTATATATATTTAATATTTATATTTTATATTACCTAGTAAGAGAAATTTATTTATTTTTTCAATAAATAGTAAAAATAAAAAAAATTATTCACCGCGATAAAGGTAAAAATGGGTTTACCTTGGGGTTAAACTAAAACTATTATGGATAAAAATAACCCAAATTGGGTAAAATACCCATTTTATGAATATATATTGAACTTTTCACATACCATCTTGCTAATAGTGTTTTTTGGAACGTTTTTTCATGTGAAAAATATAGGTAGATCTTTTTTTTCAAAACATAAAAAAGTGCCACTCTCCTCCCTTTTAAAAGGCCAACATTATGCTTTCCTAAAATACCTAAAACACCATATATTCATTCATTACTAGATTAAATAACTTCCTTAATTCCCTAATATAATCATATAATAATTATTTTGGACATAAATCCATCATACGAATCCTTTTGGGGAAGACTAAAATAAGTTGTCTAAAGAAGAGGTACCATCCCTCTCCGAGTAATATATTTTATTTATCCCCCCTCCATTAATTATAATTAATAAATTATGATATAATAAACTATGAGTATTTCAAATAATGATATTATTTTATGTTATCATAATGAACAATATATGTCTCATCTTTCATCAAATGGGATACAAATTCATCATTCATGTGTATGGAAGACTACCACCTCCCGAAACTATTTTATTAGATTTCAACCACCACCAAGCTCGGTTGGATAAAATTTTTGATTTAATATTTATATATAATATTTATGATATTATTATAGCTATTGAATTATAATAACATGAAAACATTCTTACCTCCTAATCCCATCTGAAAATAATAACCTTTCTTTTGTGTACAACATACTACAGCCTCACGTACCGATCTAATTTGTTTTTCATTTTTGTTTTGGATAGATGATAATAATGATATATTAAATGATTATATATTAAAATTTTAATATAATTATACTTATAGAATTATCATATCTCATATACCTTCTTACTTTATTTTTCACAGGGGTTAAGTTAATATCGCCTGTGTGTGCAACAGACTACTGCCTTGTGAAGTGATACGATTCGATTTTCTTTTATGCTTTTCATGGAAGTTATTAATGATAGTTTCAAAAAAAATATATGATATATACGAAATAAAATTAATTATGTAATTTTAATATATGAATTAAATTTTTATCTTAATTTATATCAAGATAATGGAAACATTATTTTTGTGTATGTACGACTTACCATTTCGATACAATGGGTATTTAATTTTATATCTATATCTTTTATGGTTTGTGATAAAAAAAATATCTATTTAATATATTTGATATTTATATAATATTAATAATGCTATAGATTTTTTAATCATGATCAAATAAAGAGAACCAAAAAATAACAAATCATATCATACACAAAAAATTATGCAGTTATTACAGGAGACAGGATTTTAACATGGAATAGTTGATAGACAGGTAAAAAAATATAATAAGTAAGTAATATATTGTATTAAAAATATTATTATAGTTATTTAATTTATTTATAATAACCATAAACATATTATACATGAGTTCCTAACATTTATAGCGGATGGTGAGACTTAATGTATGGGATTTTGAGAATCTATTTTATTTTTGTGAGAATTATGAAAATTCACCACTCATTTCACATGTTTGGGGTATATAATTTCAATTTCACTTGTTATATAATAAATATAAATCATATTATGATATTAAAAATATCATTTGATGAAGATATTTTAGGGGTTATTGATTCAAAAAATACTAAAGAGGAAAGGGATTTTTTGCATCTGTTTTATATCCATGAGATAAATTTCACATTTGCCACATGATTATTATATGTTGTGAATATATATTCCATTAATGTATTTTAAATATATCCTAATGAAAATTATGAGTATTTAAATTACTATTTTAGATATCCCTTTTAAAATTCTTATAGTTGATACGATACCCATGTAGTTAGGGTTTTTTATCTCAATTGGCCTTCTTTGAGACATATATCCTTTTATGCGCCTGTATTCCATTATAAGTTATAGATATAACCAATTTGAAATGTAATATCACAATATTTTATGATTTATTTAATTTTTTTAAATTGGGATGATTATGAATCAATTGTAACCACGTTACAAGAGTTTTATTATACAATCTTATTATTTATCAGGATTGTTTAGGATTATGTTTCCAATGATTAAATATTTTGAAAAATCACTAAATAAACTCCATAAATTTATTATCCTTTAGTTATATCATTATAATAATTTTTCACTATCAATTTCATTTCATTATAGAATCATGGGATCAAAATAATGTTTTTATGAAAATTTATCATTATTTGTCTCTTCTGTAGAACAACAATTTTCCTCCAAAACCATGTTTTATAAAAAAAGACCTAAAAAATGTTATCATAATTTTCTAAATGATTTATTAAATTATTTGCATCCATTATTGATGCTATTAAAAAAATCGAATGGAATGTTCATGTCATTTAAAAAACAATACTTGTTTGGATTTTATAGAAAATTGGAATAGAATATTTATTTTCACATATATAGCATGAATGAAATTTCCTTCCATCATGAAAATTATATTATTTAATATTATTATATAATTTTTGAGGTTATTTTCAAATAAATTTATTTTTGAATAATTTTATATCTTAAGAAGTGTTTTTTCAAAATGGAAAGGGATTTTTTTTCATTAAATGTTTAAAATGATTTATATATCTACTATTTTTTATTTTCACATTTATTATCAAAGAACAGGATATTTAAACTATTTTATGATTTTTTTTGTTCTCAAAATGGGTTTTTCATAGAAATATTTTTTCCTTTAAGAAATGTTTTAAATTATTTTTCAACCTCAATATAAATATTTTATGTCATCGGTTGCTGGTCATTATACATTATTAGAGATATTATCCAAGGATGCCACTGTTAACAATTATATGAATACTTTTTTTTTGTGATGCGATTTCATTATGAAAATATTTTTCTATACCACATGTTACACCATGAGAATATTCATATGAAACATTCTTATTTTCATGATTGATTATATGAAGAAATTATTAAAATGATTATAAAACCTATCACTTTTCCACATGTTCTGACATGATCAAATGTTTATGAAACCCATTAAATTTATTAGGTTATGGTATGGTGAATTTTTTATAATATTGGGGTTAAAATTTCTATTATTTTCATTATGTGATGGATGTGAACTATATCTCCCTCCAAATCATTAGTAAAATATTTATATATCATGAGACAAACATGACTAGAATGGGTAGTGAATTCTATTCAGTGGAAGCAATTGCCTTAAATCATGGTTATATGAGTGGAAATTGACTACTATGATAGTTTAGGGAGTAAAACTATTATACTTTGATATCCTTGGATGTTATCCTTTACAATAATGGAAATGGTTTTCTAATATCATGTGTGTTCTAGAATCACATGTTTTATTCTATTGTTATACTCTCATAGTTCATATTATTTGATGAACATTTTAATCGTTTCATATAAAGGAATAACATTAACTATAAAATAAAATATAATGAGACTAAATAAATTCATTATATTTCTTCTCAAATGTTATTTTTATGCACCTGATAAAATATGTTATATGTATAACATAAAATATGCCTTAAGGAAGAAAAATTGGGACAAAAATCTCTTACCTTAAGTCTCAATATTCATCATACATGATGAAACCTATTTTATAATAAATATAATTTTATTGTAAATATATTAGAGAAAATGATTATATATATATACATCTTAACATATTTTATTTTCTAAAGTAAATTTTTAACTCGTTTATTAACAATTATATGTTACAGTAATATTTCAAGCAATACCATATTTGTTTTTCATTTATATTTATATTTGTTATTATTGGTCCAATTAATTTGATTACAGATCCATAATATCTAGATTTTTTATCAGGATATAAATAACATAGATATTTATTTTATGTGTTTTTAGTGTAATCCATAATTCTTAGAGATAGAAAATAAAATATACCTTTCATAGTGACGGTATATTGAATATATACATGAACTGTGTTCATATTTTATTGACATATTAAGGAATAAAAAAATGATAAATAATAAAATAATATTAACTAGAAATATTTGTTACATATTAAAACTATTTTCAATCAAACTATCATTATTACCTTCGGTGTAAATAAATAATGAATCTCATTGTTTCATGAGGTTGTAACCCACCACACATATGAGTGACATTATCATATTACCACATAATGTAATGTATGATGGTATATGTTGTATAATAATAAATTTGTTTTATTATATAATAAATATAATACAGAAACATTTAATCCATAATTATATCCATCCTTGAGATGTGGTGATATAAAAATAATAACATCGGTTTGTGAGGTGATAGTCTATCGTACACACGAATGCTGATTTATTGTCTCATTTGATAGAAGAGGGAATGGTTGTAGGTCATGAACCCATCCTTACAACATTAAGTATATTTATGATATTTAACTTATTATAACATTATGACTTACTAATAATTTATTCTTGTGATTGAATAAATCAAATAAAATTCTCGGTTAGGGGTGTTACCTCGTCTTTAGAAAACATATTTTGGTTTTCATAAAAAGTATTCTTTGGATATATTTATGAAACAAATTTGGCTTATATGATAGGAATAGGGACGATAGGAATATATATTTTTAGGTCGTGGATGAATTATAGTGTTTTTACTGTATGATGAAAACATGATAAGGGTGGTATTTTATAAATATATTGAGTTTCACTTGTAACTGTATAAACGAAAATGGTGTACCCATGTTTTTCACTTGGGATATGACTCCAAAAAAGTTTTTTATCAATTTTAGAAGATATATGGACTAAATGTTCCCTTAAAATGGTATTGGTTTATGTTTTTGTCATTATTAACCCTTGTTGTTTTAGTTAAAACCATCCCCAATTAAAACAAAATTTACCGTAAGAATGATAAATAATTATTTTTTACAATTCATTATATCGAACAATTAATTTGAAATTATTAGATAACATTAATTATTATTATTATGAAAATATAATTCAATTTTCCAAATTCCATTCACATTAAAAGAAATCTTTAATTTCAAATTAAACATGAAAACATGATGGGAATATTTTTTTGCAAAGAGAAAATGTACAAAATATTAAAATGTTTTTTTTGTAAAAACACAATATGAAAATTATTCCCATGAACTAAATTGTATTAAATTGTATATAATTTATGTGTAGTAACTTTTAAATAAATTTTAAAATAAAAAATGAACCTCATGAATTATTTAAATAAAAAGTTTTTTTATAATAAAACAATATACGTTACACTATTCGTTGAAAATTTTATATTTCTAAAAAAATATTTGAAATTCACCCTATAATAATGTTGAAATTAAAATATAAAAAACTAATCTTATTCTATCAAATTAATATTTCAAATGTTTCATATTTTAATTTTATTATTTTATATAAAAATAAAGAAAATAACAATTATATTAGAAAACCGGATTTTCGATGAAAAAAAGACATTTCCAAAAGGCACTTTTTTATAAGTATTTTGTCATTATATGAAACTGTTATACAAAATATTTTATAAATTATTTTTAATGTTAATATAACTATGTTTAAAGTATAGGTTATAATGGTCATTTTTAAATAATAAAATTAACACTATATCACAGTTTTTAATATCTCTGTGTCCCGTGTAACAGTAGAAAAACTCTATGCTGAATGTATGAAAGTTATCAATGAAATTTAATTCATTCAAAAATAAGGATTCATAAAAAATAGGGGTTTTAAATTTTACCCCCTTAAAAATAATTTCACATTAAAAATCCATCACTCTAATACAAAAATTGAGGATACTTCAACATCATCATTTACATGGGTTCCCTCATAGCTTTTTCAAATTGGTGGATTCACAAAAAAACTATGAGTTAGAGATTGGCCTTGTTTTCTAATAAATTCTCTATAAGATCCAAAATCTCCACAGGCTATTCCTTATATAAAATATCCTGCACTAGTGGTATACAACCTTTGGGTTCGTTACATGGGAAGGATAAGTTATGTACATTGTTAGAAGAGATATTTATAACAAATTGTGAACTAGAGAGATAATAGGTGGGTGCACCAACTGATAGGCTACCATTTTAATAAGATGAATAATCAGAAAATTTTACAAATACAATGGGATTATTTTTCTCTTATTTAAAATATTCATTAACTTCTTCAATATAAAATTTCATAAAACACATTGTCTAAAAATTTATATTCTACATCATGCTAGAAACTAACATGAAAACTTTTCTTCTAACCGTGATATTGCTCCAAGTGTTTCAGAATGTTTCTAATATTATCAATAATTTAAATAGATATCATAGATTCAAATATATTTCTTTCTCCAACATTATTCCGTCATGCTAGAGACCTATACTACATTTCATAGTGGTCTTAAAAATGAGCAATCAATTTTATTCAGTGAATTTTATTTTTGTATGAAAACTAAACTAGAGGATGTTGTTATTCCCAACCACATTTAAAATCTATAGAAAATTATATCGTCATATCCTCTAGGGTTTAAATTTTAATCTCAGAATAAACTTATGTTTGAGGATGATATAAGGCTCTAATATACAACACTATATCAAGATCATTAAGAATACTTTACTATACGATTGAGGTAATACTTGAATACTGATCAGACACAATGGTATTTGGTACTCTATACAACATTACAAATTTCTTAATTTATATCATTGAAATATGATCTATAAATAAGTATTCTAGGATAGTTATAGAGATTGAAGAATTTTTAAGGTGATTGACTACATCCCACTTAGAATTATGGCCTTTAGATGTTTTGTGAAGTCTGGTAACACAATTGATGGCGTTGTTTTCCAATTTCCATTGATATATAAGTAATAGACATTACATCCTCATAGACTGTTGTCTCTCAGCTATAAGTTTTTCAAAATATCATGCAATGAGATAAAAACTCTTTGATATATCTCTTTATACCATCCCAGGATACATAATCATTCAAATCTCTATAAAACATTTTGCTTCTAGGATGAACAATGAATGGAGAACTATGAGATTCACTTAACAACTACATATTAATGTATAAAATGGATTGAAAAAATACACAGTTATTAAATTTTACCATTCCATCATTATAAATGTTATGATAATAATACATTCTAATATTCTTTTAAATTTATACATCTTTCTCCAGGGCCTCATTAATTTTTACTTGGATGGATGGTTAAATATTAAATTGAGAACAATTATATTTATCACCTTCATTTATAATTTCTAAATGAATATATTGAAAATATTGGGATTTTATATTATTTGTGATCTTTATCATAGATAACAAGCATAATCATTTGGAATCAAATCATCAGCCACATTATTCTATTTTTCTAGGTGGTAATGCATTGATAAGTTATAATCTTTATTCTACTCTAACCATTTTCTATATTGTGTATTCGACTAATTTAGTGTGAATATATACTTTAAAATTTTATGATTAATATATATATTTCACTTTTCTCTCCAAAGATAGTTCCCCTATATCATTAATTTAAAATATATTGTATCTGAATCCAAATAATGATTTGGATATTTTTTATCACCAACAATCAATTTTCATGAGGCATAAAATATAAACAAGTCATTTTTCGGGAGAATTCATCCCAATAAATTCATGGATACATAACTATAGTTTTCAAAACCATATCCACTAATATTAAATTTAATGATAGGTTTTCTAACTAATCTTCCCTTCAATTCACAGAAATGTTAATAAAATTATTTTTTCTAGAGGAACATGAATCATTTTTCAGTAAAGACGGTGGCTGGATTATATAGCGATGATACATTCTCAAAAAATCATTAATAGTATTTAGATAATACAAGATAAATTCAGATCACAATTTCGGTGGTTGGCCAAGGACAACACTTAATAGACCCTTTCATTGAAGGATATTTTATATACCCTCTTTGAGAATATATGACCAAAAAATGATTCCTTTTTATTCCAATATTATTACTTTGTAAATTTTGAAAATAATTCCCCATTCTATAGGGTATTTAGTACCATTGTCAATTGATTATATTTCATAGCCTTTATCTTTGAATATATATGAATATAATCTATAAAGGCTACCATAATCAATTCATGGTAATATCTATAGACAAAATTCATTGAATACATAAAGAGATATATGGATTTAGTAATGCCGAATGGAGTCACTATATGCCATGAACCCCTCCCCCCAAGGATACCGTAATGAGGGGAGAGAGATAATGACCTGAGAGGCCCACCTACATTAGGTCCCGTGTTCATGACTAAAAGCCAAGGTGTAAAAATCTCACAATATGGGAGGCATTACCATATATAAGGAAATAATATAAAGAGATAGGATGTGTCAACCATGATAAATTCTATGAAAAATATATATATATACATATACACACACACACACACACACACAGATATATATATATATATATATATATATATATATTTGAAAACAAAAAACCATCCTACTAATCATCTATAAATAAAACCGAAAAAATAAGTCTCTAATGTCCAAAATGACATTTTTATTTTTCAAAACACTTTTACGGGGGAAAGTGAGAACCCTAACATCAAAACAGTATAACCACAAAAATTTACTACATTTTTGTTGAAGAAAAGATTGATCTGATTGGAATCAATTTCCATGAACAGTATCCAGGGAATAGAATTTACTTGGGACTCAGGATCGTCCTTCAGGATTTCTTCATAATGTTTAGCCAATATGCCCCAAGATTACTTGCATTTCTCCATGTTTATCTTTCCCACGTTGAAGACTCTCTTCAAAATAAGGTTCTTCTTATCAATCCATTTACCTTCCCCTTTGATGTTTCCACACGATGTGATCTTCCCAAAATTTGATTGATCACTTCCTTTTCTTCATGGATATCAAGCACTTGCTCCACCATTTAATCGTCTGTGTGCAAAAAAAGGTCCATGCGATGCAGCACCGAGGATATCTGATGTTGCGGGTCAGTATGGAAGCCCACATAGCACTACTGCCGCGGAGGAAGTTCAGACTTTTCCCAACGCACTTCCTCAATGTTAAGAAGCACCTCCCCTTACTGGTCCTTATTCTTCTCTTCCTCCTCCCCTTGAGGAGACATTTCCTCTTACAAGGGTCTCTAATGTAATTACCCAAAAAAATATAAATATAAATATATCAATTGTACAAAGGTCTGAGATAGTAATGCCCATCACGGTCCACGTAATCCTCTTAAAAACGTGAAAATATTTTTTTAATATCGTTAGGGTGAATATATCAGTATCTTATGTAGGAAAACCAAAGTATCTCATGAATAAGTGGAAGGAGCATATTAATTCACCCATGAGAAAAAAATAGTGCCTAAAAAGTAGAATAACCATAACACCTACCTCACTAAGAATCTCTCACCAAATAACACATCCACATAATATAATATAATATAAATTGCATTGATGATTGGGTACCCATCACCACATTACCATTGATTATCCACTCTCATAACCCAATAGAAAATGTCTTCGTGCTCCTTCATCTTCTAAATATATCACATCACATCCTTCCCACACACACACCGGGACACACATCACCACACATTCCACCCATACACACCTGGTCCATCTCAACACATCACATCCCAACCACACACATCACGGCCATAAAATTACATCTCATCCTAAAGACACTATGTATAACAGAACAATTCACATCCCAGAGTCATCTAGGATAACACACCACATCTCTCCCAGAGGACACATGGGACACCACATCACAACTCACCAATAGACACTTGGTTCATTATCGCATGGATGATAGAGTAAGGAAGGGCGAGTGTCTATCCATCCATCCTCCCAGCGGGATGTTTGAAAATACACCCCTTAATTTACTATACATGTTTCGACACAAAGTTCTTGACCTAGATGGGGTGCATAAATAAATTGTTATAATATATAGTGTATATATAGAGAGAGAGATAAAAAGCCCACCACCCAACATATGGGTTTACAAACAAAACAAAAATATAATCATTCCCTCCCCTACATTCTTACCACCTCTAAATTCATATCACCATATAAGAAGAACACAATCCATAATTTGTATTTCAGTATCAAAAAATAATTAATCCATTTCCTAAATTCTCTATTTCCAACTCATTCCACTAATCTTATAGATTATCTATACTTAAAATCCCATTATTATTTCATACATGTAACATGTCACTTAAAACAATATAATGTAATAATTCAAGTTCATGATTATTATTCATTTCACTATCCATTCCACTGAGAAACTAACATAGCACAAAACACAACAAGCACTAAAGTGAAAAAAAATCGCAATATCCAAGTACAACTCCATCGTCCACCATAGCCCCACTGCACAACCACATCACGACCATCATTTCTGTGCTTTACAACCATATCTAATCCACTACCCCCATAGATACATGTTATCCCACACACAACATTACAATATACATTCAAATTTTTAAAGTGATCTCTTATTAATTGTATCTTTGTTAATTAAGGGGGGGTAATCACATAATCCATTATATCTAGTGGAATTTAATTCATTCATGGGATATACATTAAAAAAATTACATATTGCGTGTTTTTAAACAACCATACAACATGCATGTATTCCAAAAAAATAAACTACTGCATAAAATAGGACCCAAAACATCCATGATTTTTAGTGGGTAGTTATCCCATAATATTCTAAAAATCAATCAATTTCAATAAAACATTATGATCAAATAGAAAACTCACCTTCCCCTTTTTATTTATTTTAGATTAATTATATTATTTATATTAATTAGGTATCGACTATCTCCAAAAGGATAAATATTTACATACCCATATCACAAGATACACTATCCTGAATAGATGAATGAAATAATAATTGGAATAAAGATGATCTACGTAGCCTTATTGCACCAAAAAAAGGTGAGTGTACAGTAGAAAACTCTTTGGGGAAAACATGAACTAACTACAGAAACCAGCTTCCTTGACTCCAAGGGAGAAGGATTTGAGATATATAGTGTGAAAAGAAATCTATACTAAAAGGGATAAAGAGGGATATTCGGTTTATAAATACGACATTATGGATTTTCAAAAATTAGATATAGTTTTAAATTTCCATTAAATCAAATATAATCAGGACCAGGTGTTTTAATCATTTACAATGTTTCTGAACATTTAGAAAATTAATGATAGGATTGATCCATTTTTAAATGTCTTTAACAATAATTAATAATATTGTTAAACTCAATTCTTTTCAAAACATACATAAAATCGGAAAAACATAAAAAATTGATAAATTCTAGAAAAATGGAAAACTATTGAAATTTTTCACTACCCAGATGTGTTGCTGCTATAGGAGTCACAACCAGGCGAGTCACCACCAGAAAAGTCACTGCTAGACCAGTCACCACTAGACGAGTCACCTACAGACAAGTCACCACCAGACAAGTCACCCCCAGATGAGTCACCACCAGGCAAGTCACCATTAGCCAAGTCACTGAAATATGATTCAAATATAGGCATGTCACTGATAGATAAGTCACTGGCAGATGAGTAAGCTCCATATGAGTCACTTCTTGAAAAGTCACCGCCATATGATTCACGGAAAGATGATTCACCACTAGGATGATTCAACTCCATGATGAGTCACCATTGAAAAACTAGTAATTTAGAAAATTTTTGAAATGAATCTTCATTTGAATGACAAACATGTCCGAAAACCACTCCAGACTACCCCTGAAACCCTCAAGAATCATTGTTTTGGTAATGTAAGTGGATTAAAGGTATTGTTCCTTAAATCAGGTGCCTTTAATATTATTCTATCACCAGAGAATTTAAATACAACCAAGAAAAAGAGAGAGGATGTGTCTGAACAACCATCCCTTGAGGTACCTCTTAAGGATCTCATTACACTTAAACACTACAACAAATCAAACTTTCTAACCCAAACTCTTATAAATGAAATGAAACCATAGTATCACATACAAAGGTATTTGGAAATTCCATTCTTCATGAAAATATAATATCCAACCTTAGTGGAACTGACTCACCCAACCAGGTTTAATTGCATCGTTGTAGAATTTTTCTGCATTAGTAATCATGTATTTCCTTTTTCTCATATCAAAACATTATCACACATCAAACAACACAAATAACATAATGGTAAAAAATAACATATCCCATAATACACCAGGATCTGAACAAAACATCTCAATGGAATGAAAGATAAGGGAAAACTCAAAAAAACTCTGGGTACTAGGCTAACATATGCATCTCCTCTACCAAGTACACTCCTCTAATCCACCATGCCTCAATAGAAACCAAACTGGGGGAACGGTTTTTCCACAAACCATATTCTCTTGATGGTCTTGGATCTCCACAAGATGCTCAAGGATGGTTGTTTCATCGTCATTAACCAACCCTCCCAGTCAATGAAATAGGATTCATTGTGATGATATCGACAGAGCTGAGAGATGTGGATGACATCGTGGGCCCTTCTTAGTCATAGTTGTAACACAAATAGATATTCCACCTCAGAAACTCACCCCAACACCTCAAAAGAATCAACAAAAATGGTAGAGAGTTTACTCCCCTTCCTGAATCTCTACTGCCCATGTTTAGGGGAAACATTCAAGAACACATTGTCTCTAACCTCAATTTATAGGGGCCTCCTCCACTAATAATAATAAGGCCTAAGTCTGTCTTATAATACTTTTATCATATCTCAAACCAATTAAACCTTATCTATTGTGCACTGCACCACCCCATGAACAAGTATAGCTGCCTTCCCAAACTCAGTTATATACAACAAAGAATGAAATGATCATCCATACAAAGCCTGAAATTGTTCCTTGCTAATAAAAGAGTGATACCTATTATTATAAGAAAACTTGACCAAGGGTTTGTTTTGTGCCCATGTTCTACTAATGTCCCAGACCCATGTTTGCAACTTATCCTCCAGCATTTGGATAGTCTTCTCTAAATTCCCATAGCTCTAAGGGTGGAATGTATTTCTGGGAAAAAGGGGTTGAAAAAATTATTCTTCAATCCCCTCCAGACTCATGAAGTAAATGGGAATCCAAATATGAGATGATGGAACTTTGAACTCAATGAAACTGCTCCACTAAATACATATAATTCTAATCCTAATCATCCATTAAACATATCTCCTTGATCTCTATGAAGTGGACCAATTTCACCAATGGATCCATGATCACCCATATAGTATCACTACCTCCCTGAGCTCCATATAACCCTATTATAGTATCCAATGAGATGTCATCCCATTTCTACTCATGGATATCCAAGGGTTGAAAAAAACCACTTGTAAAAATTTTACACTTAATTTACCTAATAGAAAACCAAGAACCATTGCTCAAACACTTACACTACACTCTTCATCCTGATCCACCAAAATGTTAACCTCAATATGTGGCACATATTATAAATTCTAGGGTTTACCGCCAATGCTGAGAATTGTAACTCATGAAAAACTCCCTTGTGAATTGATACCAGAATAAAAACCCTTACATAAAAAAATATGGTTATAAATATCCGCAGATCAACCATATGGAGCATCACCAATGAAAACCCGATCACTAATCACCACTACCTCTGAGTCTCAACACCGAGAACATTCCACCAGCAACATTATAGGAGACTACACCTTTATCTCGAACATGAAACCACCTTCATCGAACACAATTGTATTCAAGTTCAAGGATTCCAATTCCTCCATTAATATCCATGTAACTGTAGACTCATGAATAACATTATTTTGTGATATCATAATCTAAGTTTCATCCATGACTTTAGCCTGGAAGATGTATAGAATCCAATAAAATCATAATCCTGTAGTAACTCCAAGAACCTATGATATTGTAAATTAAGTTCATGTTGGGAAAAGATATTCATCAAACTCTTCTAATCTGTGATGACCACAAAGTGCTTCCCAATGAGGTAATGTTTCCATTATATTAGCGTAAACACAAAAACCACTTGGTCTAGATTATAGTTGGAAAAGTTTGGCTCATGACCGAATAATTATTAAACTCATATGATATCACTACCTTATACTCCATCAAGATGTACCCTAAGACCGTATGGGATGTGTTATTGGAAACCTCAAAAAACAAACCCTCATATGGAAGATGAAGCAATGGAGCACAGACCAACATCCCACTTGGGTAACGTAATGTTGCCACATTATTGGGGTCTTCCTAGGAAACAACTTCCTTGACCCTTTTTGTTCAACTAAAACACCATAAAGAGACACAAAATCCCACAGTAACTATCCTATTTTTTCCAAATCATACACGTGGACCACTTTCAATGGAGCTAGTGGTGAGAAAGAACATGAAACACAACTCAGAGATGTTGTACATGATCCAATTCTGACTTTATGTAGATCTTAATACCATATATGAATAAAATGATAGGATGGTTGAGGAACATGTGAAAAAAAAAGTTCAGAAGTCTCATAAATATGTCAGGATCATTGGTAACACCAAACATCAGGACTAGGAACTTAAAGTTCCAATACCAGTATCTCAAGGAAGTCTTCGGGATATCACCCTCCCTCACCCTTAATGGTTGATATCCCAACCACATGTTGATATTATAAAACCAAATTTCCTTTATTTTCTAGTCAAAATGATCATCGATTCTCATAATTAGTTACATTTGTTTAACCTTCACCTGATTCAACCTCGGATAGACTATGCACACCCTCAGACTACACTCTTCCTTCTTTATGAAAAATAGTTAAACACCCCATGGTTAGACATTAGGATGGATAATACCCTTCAGCATCAAATCATTTATCTGAATCCCCAACTACTGAAACATATAAGGTTCCTTCTGATAAGGATCCCTCAAAATCTGGGAAGCACCAGGATTAATGTCTCTCACAAACTCAGTGTCACATCGAGGAGGTTGTCTCACAAACTCCCTTGGGAAAAGGAATAGGAACTCCTTGAAGAACCTAGGAATCATTCCCATCCCAAAATTCATTGATTCCACCAAAAAAATATCCCAAATGTAATGAAGGTGATCCACATATTTATTTCCAACTTGAAAACTTGGATCACAAATTAAAACCATGTGTTCGACATCCACATCCAAAAACATGATCATCCTATAATGGAAGTAAATAAAAGCTTGTATATAATAAAAAAAGTCCATCCCAAGGATGAAATTGTATGGTTTAATTTAAAGAATTACATGAACCAAAATGGACTGATGTGGTCCTAACATTAGTATACACCCCTTACATGAATCAAAAAATAGGGTCTATCCTCCAACTACAACAATCAACACCAGGGGTACGTGAAACCTCTATACATATACTCATAAAGTATACAATATAGTGGGTTACAAAAAGGAGTGGGAATATATATAATAAAACAAATCACAAAAAAGCATAATTAATAAACTAATCGTACCTATAATGATATCATGCCTACCTAGTGCTGCTACATCTTTTTCATGAAACTGACCACACCCATCTCCCCTACCACTCTACAGACAGCCGCCTCCATGACCATGCTCGGATTGAGGTACTTGTGCTTAAGGAATATCCTGAGGTTGGACTCTACCAGCCTCATCTACCCTAGTTCATGTATAATCCTACAACCACTACTTTTGGAATGACCATGTAGGAAACTATTACTGAGGATCACACAGAACCTTTTCTCCCTGACCAAAATGCGCTCAAGCAGCCACTGGGTACTGGTCATAAAGATATCCTTGAATCCTAGATATGAATCACATCATCTCCAATCCAATAGTAAGGGAACAAGAAACCATATGTTTGAAAGGGAATCCATCAAGGTTGACTCCTGTATGGTCAAAACCTCGATGGCCCTTCCACTCGAGGATTTCTAGTAAAAACTATACTCCTCATGGGACACTATTGAATCCCCTCTCTTGAAAAACCAAAATGTGAGTGCATATTCTGGATCAACTATGACTTCTAATAAACCTCTAGTGTCATCGAAAATGTAAAATGTGTAACTGCATACTAAATCAATCGAAGGAGGGCCTCCTCAAGATTCCTCATTCAAGACTCCCCAACTAGAAAATGATACAGGGAGAAGTGAAAAATGTATTTGAACATTATCCCAGTCTTCCATAAAAACATACTCTCCATCTGAAAGGAGTGTAGCTCTTTCCTCTTCTTATCCATCATGTCCAATGATAGGAACTCTACCCGAAACTCCTTATATAAGTCAACCCAATAATCATTTTCTCTCTATTATCACCAGAAAAAATGTACACCACTGACACCCAACTCCTCACATCTAACTAACTACCAATGGGACACTATAATCCATCATGGACAAGATCATACTGAGAATAGTATATAAGTCCTATATCCAACTCACTATTTCTATATCAGAAATGGTACCATCATACCCTTCCAAAACCATCTACTGAAAATCACACAAGATCATTTACCACTGATCTTCATCTTCAACTCGATCAATACTTCGTTGATAAACTAGGTAAACCTAATAAACCTCCACTTCTTGATCCACAAATGAAAGAAATCTAGGATCCATATCTGAAATAGAATCATGGATTTACTAAGACTGGTAGTATGCATTGTCATCAATATATATATTAATTATCTGTAATCAATTTAATTCATTTTATCCATTTTAACATTCCCTGAAAAAATAATGTAAAAAATAACTTAAATCATCATGATGCATGTACCTCTATTTGGTCTCTACCATTCAATGAGTCCCATATCACTTGGTTGTTAAATAAGCTCATAGCCTATGAAATGGATCATGGGGGGCTTAAAATCCCATTTCGTAGCTGGTATCCTAGGTATATATCATTAACCAAGGTCAAGTGAAACTATTTCCATTCCAATGCATGTAATATTAAATGTTCTTAACTCCGAACTCCATCCTATCACTAATCCATCAACTCTCATGCCACTATGTCATGGACCCCTCCTTCTTGGGATACCAAAATGTTGGGAGATAGATAATGACCCCATGATTCCGTCCTCTAATAGACCTCGAGTTAGAAACTATAATAAATAGTGTACAAATCTCATAATATGGGAGGAATTAACATTTATATGGAAAAAATATTAGGTTATATGATGTATCAATCAAAATATACTCTAGTAAGTATATATCATAAAACCAAAAACTATCCCATAATGAATGTGATAACAAAACCAATAAAAATAAAACACTCCAATGTAATATACAAAAGAATAGAGAAGCAACACAACAACTTTCCAAAGGTCTAAGATAGTAATGCCCAGTATAGTCCACATAATATTCTTGGAAACCTACATTCTATATATATACATATAGGGATGAGAATATAAATATAATATGTAGGAAAACCAAATTAATTAATCAATAAGTTGAAGGATCATACTAATTCACCCATTAGAAAACAAAAAAACAATGAACACCTAATAGGTATAACAACCATAACCCCAACCTAACAAATGTTCGGTCACTAAATAACGCATCCTTGTAATAAAATATAATATAAAGCCCAATGATGATATTGTACCTCACAACAATTTCCCAAAGATTAGCCGCTCTCACATCGCAATGTAAAATGTCATGACGCTCCCACCTCATCTGAATATATCATACCACATCCTTCCCGCACACACATGGTACACACCACACAATACATCTCATCCTCTGACACCTGAGTCTTCTCAACACATCAAATCCCACCCAGACACACCTGGGCTATCACAACACATTTCATCTCAAAGAAACACATGACAAGACAACACATCTCATCTAGAAGACACATATAAAAACATCCCACAACTGATCCTAAAGACACCAAGGAAACAACATCACAACTCACAAAAAAACTCATGATCCATTATCACCTGTAAGAAGGAGTAGGGAACAATTGGTGGCTATACATCCATCATCCTAGTGGGATTTTGGGAAAGACACCCCCCCCCCCCGGTGACTATGTCGGTATCGACACATAGTGCATGACATTGGTGGGGTGTATATATAAATCATGATAATATAAATTATATGAATATATATATATATATATATATATATATAGAAAAGGCACTGTATACCAACATATCTATTTACAAACAAAACACTAACCTATTCATTTCATCTCCCACTTTTCTATAACCACTACATGCAGAACACTATACATGAAAAACCCACACAATAATTTATATTTCAGTGTTTAAATATCATTTAGCCATTTCCTATATTCTCTTTTCGTGACCTGTTCCATTAAACATGTAGTTAATTTATAAATAAATTCCATCATCTAATCATCCATTAAACATGACATTTAAATCATTATCATGTAAAAATTATAGTTTGAGATTATTATTCATTTATCTATCCATACCATTTGGGAAACAAACACAGTACAAAACACAATAAGCTGTATAGTGAAATGAAATCCCAATAACCAAGTCAAAATCCCTCTTCCACTGGAGAACCACAATATAACCACATCATAACCATCATGACTATTCTACAAAATGATATCCCATCCAATACCCCCTAAAAAGTTATATCACACAAAACAATACAACATTATTTCAAATTTATCATGGGATATATTATTCAATGTCACTTTTTTCATTAAGGGTGTTATCACATGTGTAATTAGATCCTGTGGAGTTTAATTCAATAATCGACTAGATATGATTTTCCAATTACATATTATGTGTTTTATATCAACAACACAATAAGAATTTATTCTCAAAAAAACATCTAATAGGGTAAAAACAAGGACCCCCAGTAGCCATGTTTTTTAGTGGGTAATTATCCCATTCAATTCACAACATCAATCAATTTCAATAAAACAATTAGATCAAACATCACAATACCTTGCCCCTTTTCATTTATTTTTGAAGAATTATATTTTCTTTCTTAATTCAGAATGCACTATATCCAAATGAATAAACATTTATACACCCATAAATTGTGATAAAAAATCAAGAGAGATATAGAAAATCATACCTGGAAGAAAATGATCCACACTACCTTGTCACACTAAGAACAGAGGTGTTCCTAAAAAAGATAACTATATGGGGAAAACAAGAACTAGCTACATCAACCAGGTTAGTCGACTAAAAGAAACAAGGATTTTGGAAGTCCAATTTCAATAGAAATAAAAACTGATAGAGAAAACGACAGTCCTTTTCTTTAGAAATATTTTATCTCATACATTCAGAATTTAGATACACTATTGAATTTCCATTAAAGAAAATATCATCAAGATCAATAGATTAAAACATTTAGCTGGTTTTCTAAACTTTTTAAATTTCAATATATGATTGATCCATTTTTAAATATCATTAAAAATCATTTATTATGGTATTAAATTCATTTCTCATCATTGAATATGCAACAAGGGGAAAATAGAAAAACTAAATCATTCTATGAAAAATGAAAACAATTGAAATGAGTCACCACCGAGATATGTCCCCACCAGATGAGTCACTACCAGAAGAGACACAACTAGAAGAGTTACAACCATACAATTCACTAGAAAATGATTATCCACCAGATGAGTAATTTCAAGACAAGTCACCACCATACGAGTCACTTCCATACGGGTCACTATCATATAAGTCACCACAATATGAGTCACCGCCAAATGAGTCACCACTAGACGAGTCACTACAAGATGATTCAAATCCAAAAGCTTCCATTTTGGAAGAGACACATCCAGATTAGTTCCCAAGAGATGATTCACCACCAAATGATCCGCCACTAGATGATTCACCACCAGATGAGTTTCCCCCAGACGAGTCACCCCCAGATGATTCTCCATAAGGTGAGCCACCACCAGATAAGTAACCATCAGATGAGTCACCGCCAAGATGAATCACTACTTGATGGGTCACTTCCATGATGATTCACCATTGGAAACTTAACAATTTGGAAAACTAATGAAATTACTCATAATGAGAATGTGCCACATGTCTGAAAACAATCTGGAATACCCCCAGACACCTCAAATATATATATTTTTTGAAATGTAATGCTCTAGAGAGTCTGGGAAATTACACAATATATTCTTAGTATCCATACACTCTATGGAATTCTATATTTGATATAGCTTCCTTCTTGAGCCATAGTTGATGATATCTTGAATGAATTTCGGTCATGGAATACATTTAATCTCCATGCAGTTGATCATATTGGTGAATAATACAAGGTAAATGATAATTTTTCTTGTTTAAGATCTTGTTTATATCTTCATATCCAATGAAGAGTCACATCAATCTATATTACTATTTAACAAAAGTAAAAGGTTAACTCAATGGTGACACACTTGGCATAATGAATCCCTTTTCAAGGTTCTCATGTGGTTTCATTTTCAATCCTTAAAATTCAATCGTATTTATATAATAATGATTCATTGAAATATGTGTGGCTCTGTGTATGAATTACATTAATAACTCAACACAATTTTTTGGTAGTGGCTTGGAAAATATTCTAGAAGTACATAAAAAACTACCCATAATTGGAATATAATTTTTATTGAGTTTCTCATCAACCATCTAAGATAAACACCACTATTGAATATGAATCAAAACCCATAAAATGGATTTTATTTCAATAGTAGTGGTAGATAATTTACAATTACATTAGAGTATAACATGTTTACACCTCAAACCATATTTTTAGTTATGGACCCCACAAAAGACAATTATTGCATAAAATGTTCCTCACTGAACTTGTTTTACAGCCCACTCCAATATTTTATATCTAATGAGATATAAATCATTACCCAATGAATTTGATGGAAATATAGGTCCTACAACACACATAATAAAAATTATACATATATATACCACAAAATTATAACAAATTCATCATATCATACACCATGAAATGAAATTGGTTTCATAAAAATTTAATCATATCACATCATATTGAAATTAGACACATTTTATAATCATTTAATCATTTAATCATAGTGTAACCCATGGAAAAAGTGAGTTTTATAAGAATTATTTCACGGTTTAACACATTTAAAAGAAAAATGTTCCATAAACATCATTCAATAATTAAAAACACATTCAAACAATGAATATGAATGGTACCCTTAGGTTATATCTATAGTTACATATGGGTATCATTAATGAATGAAATCTTATATAGAAATTTTTTTTAAAATACAAATTAAAAAAATTAAGTGGAATATAATTATTATAATTTTTTTTAAAACTCAAAATTCATAAAGCATTTTTTATATCCATTTCATTAAAAAATAATATTTTAAACTTATAAATAAATCTTTATATATAATTTGAAACAATTCATGAGGAAACATACACTTTACCTATTAAAAAATAATTTATAATACATAAATCATTTTTTAGATCCCATTCCTTTGAAATAAAAATGAAAAAATATAAAATATTCTTCATAGAAAATTATTGATATGATGGTGTTAAATTTGGTTCATGTAACACAAATTAAATAAATTATTCCTTTCAATTATTTTTTAAAATTTAAAAAATCAGTATTTGGAAAATGAATTGCATATTCATTTCAATTTTTTAGGAAAATTGAAAAATGTATAAATATATTTTTACTAAATCATTTGGATAATTTCTAAAAAAATTGGAATTTTTTTTACAAAAACATGGCCTCGGTATTAAAATGTTTTTCAACCGAAATGATAAATAACAAAAACTTTTCTTAAAAATATTAACTTAGCCTTCTCATTACAAAAGAGTAGAAAATAATGTTAAAAATTGTATACTAATGAAATGAACATATGAGATAAAAATTTAGGTGTTTATTTAGATACAAATCATTATTTTTCTTTATAAAAAATATAATCGTAATTAGTCACATTAAATCATGAGATTGTATAATAAAACTCATAAATCATTTATAATATTTAACTGTAATCCCCATGAAATAATAAATTTAATGAATTGTAAAATTTAATGAAAATAAATAAATTCATGATATTTCATGTCAAATTTTAGGTATATACAATTCATAAAATAATTTAGGTTTATTACATGACATATGTCTCGAAGAAAGAAAATTCTGAAAAAAAATCCCTTATCTTAGGGGAATTTTTTGAAATGTAATCCCCATGAAAGAGATATCCTCAAAAATATTTTTAAAGACCATTATTTTTTAGAATAAAAAATAAAAATTAAATTCATGTATGGTATATACACCCCGTATAAGAAACAATTGTTGAATATAGAATGTGTCTCACAGATATAAAATAGAGATGAAAAATCGGTTACAGCTTTAATAATATTTAAAATAATATGCCCCAATAAACCATAAAATCAAATTAATAATTTTATATAATAAAAATAAATATATTTTAGATATAAAATTTCAAATGGTATTTATATACACAACATAAAAGAAACAAGTGATAAATTTTCATATGTCTCCTTGAAATAAAAGATAGACTGTGAATCCTTTACCTTAAGTCTCGATATCCTTCAAATATGTTCAAAACTATTGTGTAATAAATATAAGATTAGTATAAACAAATAAATGAAAAAAATCATATTTATAATCTCAAATATTATTTCTTGGTGACCTTTTATTACCCTTTTATCAACAACTCTTTGTTTAAATCACATTCTATGTAAAAACGATATTGTTTCTCATGTCTGTTTTGATTTGTTATTATTTTCATTCTAAAGATTTTATCATGGTTCCATCATCTCTATAATTGTTAAAATGATATAAATATAATATTTATTTTGTAAAAATATTTTTATTTTACTCTATAAGAGTTCGATATAGAAAATTAAAAACAAAATTCATATGGACGGTAGGTCATACATATGCATGAGATTTTTTTTCATTTTCTTGATCAATTGAAAGAAATAATATTAAGTAATATATTAAAATTTTGATATTTTTTAATTCATATATATCTAATATTTTCATTAAAATCATCCTTATTATATCCCACATAATATGTAAATAAATTACTTTGCTTTGTGAGGTGGCAGACCTCCATATAGATGAGAAACCAAATTATATTCCCACATAATGGAAAATATGATTGTATATTAGATATAATAATTATATAAGTATAATAATATCCTAAAGAATATATAAATATATTTAATTTATAATTATATCCATTCGTGATAGGTGGTGAGGAAAATGAATAACATGAGTCTGTGAGGCAGTAACATGTTGTACACAAAAATGATGATTTTGTATCCCATTTTATTTAAAAGGATATTATTGTATGTAAATCATAAAAAATAAAAACATATTATTATATTTAATATATTGAGGTTAATATATTATATTTTTTTAATAATAATTGACTGAGTTGGGGGGGAAAATAAAATAAAACACTTGATTATGGACATTAACTCTTCTTTGGAAGAAATTTATTAGTCTACACAAAAATATTTCCTTGATACACTGTTGTCCAGAATAAGTCTTTTAGTGTTTTAGGAGATAATTATAAACGTGATTTTTATTAGCCTTTTATATTTGAGGTGTGTGGAAAAATTATAATTCTTGAAAATAAATATGTTAACGAAACTTTTTTACATTATCTAGGTCTCTAAAATGGTCTTTTATAGGTTCTATAAGATAGTAGGAAAAAATATTCCTATAAAATTGATTTTTTATATGTTTTTTTGAAATTATTAACCCCTGTAAATTTATTTTAACCCCGCATTAATCCCATTTTTCCCTTAATCGGATAAATATTGTTTACTGTTTTTATTATGGATTATGGGAAAAAATTAATTTGACCAAATTAGATAATATAAATTATTGTTTTATAAAATAGTTAAACCGTTTTTCAAAATTAGATTCAAATAGTTTTAAAATTTTAATTATATATTAATCATACAGTTGCGATGACAAATCCTTTTTCTAAATATAAAATTTCAACAAAATTTTTAAAAAATAAAATTATTTTTTACATGAAATATGGAATTATAAATAGTTTTTGAATTTTTTTTGGTTATTTATAACCCTTGTATTTTTATGTACCCCACAAAAAACCCATTTTTATGTTAAAGAATGTAAATAATTTTTTGGTATTTTTACTATTTATTACATTATAAAAAATCATGCTTGAGGATCAAAATTTTTCAGTGAGACAATATTCTGGTTACATAGTCTTATTATTTAGTGAATGATATTAAATGTCTCATACAAATATAATTCTATTTCTTAGTCTTAATTTTCAAATCCTACTTAAAACTATTCTTCATAGCTTAAGAAAATGAAACATAATAAAGGGAGAGATCAGATATTTAGTAAAGGGAAAATATATAAAAATAACTTGAGAATAAGGGTATGATAAAGAGAGAATGACATATTAAACAATGTCATTAATATGATAGATCATTATCTTGTGTCATCGAATAAATATTGGTAGTTCACATGACATGAATCCTAAGTAAATCAACAAATATGAGCCATGATATAATAC
Source organism: Viscum album (assembly GCA_963277665.1). NCBI lineage: Eukaryota > Viridiplantae > Streptophyta > Magnoliopsida > Santalales > Viscaceae > Viscum > Viscum album. The sequence continues at coordinate 1,623,196,600 of OY728146.1, read as the reverse complement.
AATTTACATGAAATAGGAATTATAGCATACAGATTACCATAGAAAAAACTTCCACAGTAGTCAAGGCTCAATTCTAAGGATATCGTACTAGAATGGGTTCACTCCCCAAACCATTATACTAGTCAAGGTTCACTCCAAAGACCATCATAGTAGATGATGTCCTGTAATGTATCGGGTTCACTCCCCTTTATAGTAATGTCCATCACATGATATATAAATCTTAACCCAATCTATTATATGTACATATTGGTCCCACATAATAGGTAATTAAAATAATATTCATGTGTTGTACACGATCTAAATAAATTCTTCATATAAAAACCCATTATAAGAAACGAGGTCATAAGAATTACGTTATAGAATAACTCATGTCAACGAAATGGGTTTCGAATAAATTTTATCATTCTATAATAGCATAACCAATTGTAAATTAAGTATATATCATAATCATTTGATCATGGTATAAAATGAGAAAATGAAATGGGTTTCATAGAAATGATATCACCATAAAAAAATATTTAAAGAATGAATAAAAATGGTATCCCTATATCATAACCCAAGTAAAGAAAAATTAACATAAAAGGATGATATCAAATATGGAAAATTATTTCAAGAACACAATTTAAATATTTATTAAGTATGTAAAATTATCTTAGAAAATAAAATTTTAAATTAAAATATTTAGAAAACGTTAGTAAAAATACTTTTAATCTTATTAAGGAATCGTTAAAAATCATTCAAAATATTTCTTAATGAAAAAATAATTTCAAATTCGTAAAATAAATTATAATAAATGCACATTTTTATAATATATTTGTTAGAAAATAACTTTGAAAAAATATAATGTTCCTTAAAAAGAATATAGTTATCATGATAGTGATAAAATATATTTTTTCATTCACATTAGAATAGTTATTTCATTCATATATTTGGTAAAATACAAAATGGAATTTTTTGGACAAATAAATGAATAATTAATTCAAACCAATTTTTTAAAATTTTAAAATATGTTTATAATACATTAATAAATTAATTAAATAGAGTTTAAAAAAATTTGAAATCATTTTACCAAGATACGGATTTGGAATAAAATTGGTTTTAGAACGAATATAGAAATAATGATAATTTTTCTTTAATTTCATAAATTGAGCAAGTTAAAACATTACACAAGTAGGAATAAAGGAATTTTACATTTGTCCTCAGTAAGAAGAAGATCCATGTCATTAGGAATAGTGTTTCTGTGTATGGTCCCTTCTTCCAACACCCCTTTGTTTGCAAGTCCATCTGCAATGTGATTCCCCTCCCGAAAGGTGTGTGTGATAAAGTAGTTCAGAGAGGAGATCTTGTCAATACAATTTATCCACTTACCTACCTGTTTCCTTGATTGTCTTGTTTGACCCATCCTAATTGCATTAACCACCGTGGACAAGTCACATTCAAAACAAATGTTGTTCTAACGTCGTTGGCAAGAAATGTACACCATGCTTATGAGTGCCATAATTTCACCTTCCAATACTGTAGCATGCCCACAAGGACCAAAACTACACGTCACAACCTCCCCATATTGATCCCTGAAAATAACCCCGAAACTTGAGGGTCCTGGGTTTCCTTTAGAATCCCCATCCGTGTTTCATTTTAACTATCTAGGTAAGGGGGAAGTCAATACCAACTACATCATTCCCCTTGGCTTGGGATAGTAACCTGTAACCTTTAAGCACTTGAGAGTAATAAACTCCCTCACCGAGGTATTACAATTCTCATTAATCAGTGTATTGGAATTTTGGATGGCTACAAAATACTGCTAATTGTAGTGGCTTCATGATATCTTGCATGCCTATGAATAGAGTTATTGCACGACCACTAAACAACATGTAATATTTCAGCACAAGCGACCTGAAATAGAGCATTATGTTGATTGGATTTCTGAAATTCAAGCAGATACTGTAAAAATTGTGTAACAGAGTGAGTATTGGTGGGTCCCAGCTCGAATGTATTTAAAACCATGTTCCACAGAGATGAAGTCCTATTGCAGTAAAAAAACAAGTGGTTGACATCTTCTCTATGCTAACCACATAGAGCACATCTCAATAATAAAGAAATTTCAAGCCTCAGAACGTTCACCTGAACTAGAATTTTATTGCGATAATGTTTCCAGATTAGTACAAATCGAGAGGGGAGGAGCCATTTTTTGTCCAGTGCCCCAATCCTACATGAATCTCCCTACATCATGTTTCTATAGAAATTTTTGGAGTTCAATAGTCCATCTTGAGACCCTTCCCATAGCAGCATGTCTTCATGTTTGATAAAGTTGTATTTATCAATAATGGATGTAATGTATTCTAGAATTTCACCCCTGGGTTGAAGCTGGTCCTTGATGGATCTACAACTATCAATGATATGTTAATCATTTTTTAATCTCTCAATAAGTGATGTGTCAGTCCAGTTGGTAGTCCATAATTTCAGACTTGATTCTGCATTAACCACCCATCGTGAGTGCTTCATGATTGTGCTGAACACCATTCTCAGGACAGGCCAGATTGAAGAGTCCATGTATCCATGCTTCCCAATAATAAGCCCTGTAATAATTCTTCTCCTCAGGAAAACAAGCGAGGAAGAGCTGCTGTGAATAATATTCTATATGAATTTGGCTTGTAATGGATGATTAAAGTAGTTAAGATTCTTAATTCCCAGCCCTCCCTTCTTGATAGGCGGGAAGCATGTGTTCCATTTAGTAGTGATGAGTTTGTTTTCCAACACATTTCCACTCCATACAAAGTTCATCATCATGGAATTGTTTTTTTTCACAACAGATACATGACACATATAAACCGTGAGAGAGTAAACTAGTTTTGAGATTACCACATGTTTGAAAAGACATATTTGTCCTGCCATTGAAAGAGAATTTCCCTTCCAAGACACAAGAGTTCTCTTTATCTGTGATAAAGCCTGTGCAAAGTGGTAACATTGAATCATAATACACATGAATGAATAAAATTAAATGAAAATTATAATTTCATGTAAATAAATAAATTCATTATATTACATGTAATATTTTAATATATACACATCATAAAATGTGATATGGCATAACAGGACATTTGCATCAATGAAAACAAATTGAGAAAAAATACCTTACCGCTTGGAAGTAATTTGAACTTTAAACTTAATGAAATATATATTCTCTAATAGATATATAAATATAAATAATTTTTAAGATAATAATTATAAAATACATTCATTTACATTTTATAAAACACATATAATAATAAAATGGTGAATTTTTCATGTATCTTTGAAATGTAAAGTAGACCAAAAATCTCTTAGAATTTTTGTAATATTTGGAATCGTAGGATCCATTAAGAAATAAAATCAACTAAAACTATATATATCATGAATATAATTATATTAATGATATAAAAAATATAATGGGAAATATATACACCACCAACTTAAATGAGGGGTGAATTTTCATATGTCTCCAAAAAATAAAAGTGAAACTACAGATCCCTTTCCATAGGTCTTATCTTCAATAGTACACATTTTAAAATCATGTATAAAAAATATATTTTTATTATAAAATTTTATAAAAAACCAAACTCATATGTTTCATAGCATAAATTATATAATTATGTCCATTTATGATATGTTTATCTATGATTCCTTATTAAGATCACATATCAGAAAATAAGTGCATTGTTTTCATGTATGTTTTGATTTATTAATTTCTTGGCTCTCCGAATTTGAACATGGTTTCAATATCCCAATAATTTTGAAAACTATTTAAATATAATATATTTTCATTATATATGTTTTTAGTGTATTTCATAATAATTATAGATTAAAAAATGAAATACAATGTTCATGAAGATACTAAGTCGTACGTACACATGACCATTATTTCCATTTTCACCAAGGATTGAAATAAATAACGTTTTTAATATAATACAATCATATAATCATTTTTTCCACGTATGTCACATATTTTAATTAACCCGTAATTATTAATTTCTTTATAATGCATAAATGAATCACATCTCTCTGTGAGGTGGTAGTCCATCGTACACATGGGGGACATTATTGTATTCCAAAAGAAGGAAATGTATGAAGGTATATGTGATATAATAATTTAATTATTATAATAATATCACAAATATCATATATAAATTTTTAAAACAACATTATATCAATCTGTGAGATTTGTTGATGTAAAATAAATAACATTGTTACATAAGGTAATAGTCCACTATACACAAGAATGGTGGTTTCAAATCCCATTTGGGGGAAGATGATATTAATGAAGTTCATTCCCAAATCAAAAAAAATCATCATAGTATATATAATATACTATCAATTTAATATTAGTATAGTTAATAATAATTTTAATTTGGAGAAGATAAAATTAAACAAATATCTCATTTAAGATCTTTACCTTTTTTCGGAAAAATTATTTTGGTTTGCACAAAAAGTCATATAAGGATGTATTTATGACCAAAATAAGGCTAATAGTAAGGTATTTTAAAATTTAGGATGTTATTTGGATATTTCTTGTTTAATCTTAATTGTTTAGTAAGTGTAATGTGGGGAGGTGTTTGGCTTTACTTTTATACGTTAGGTGAGTGGGACAATTGTAGTTTTTAAAAGGGAAAAGTGTACACACATTTTCCACAATAAAAAATGATTACAATGGGCCATTATATAAACTATAAGAGATATGGTCTAAGTAATTCCTGAAAATAGGTGTCGGATATGTTTTTGGTAATTTTTATCTCTTATATTTTTAGTTTCACCCACAGTAAACCCATTTTTACCTTAATTGTGGTATTTTTTTTTATTTTCATATATTTATTATGGTCAAAAATTACATTTGAAATATGATATAATATAAATTTTTATTATTATAGACATGGAGTATAATTTTTTAAAATCCATTCTCATAAGTGGTAAAATTTATTATAAAATTAATATTATAGTCACGATGAGAAAGATATTTTCCAATGAGAATATTTTCAATGGTATAAACAATTTTGAATAAAAATTAAATTTGATATATGACCATACAATGGGTCTTGCAAAAGTTATTTTCCAATTTTAACCTCCCTATTTTTAATTTTATACCCCATTAAATTTTTTTACCTTTTAAATGTTAAAGAATCTTTACTTTTTTAACTAATTATTTCATTTATAAAAAAATTCTTAAGGATTGTAATGATTTAGTATATTATGATTGTAAGTACACAGTCTTTTTATTTAGTGAAAGATCATTAATTTTTTCCAAAAATATTTTCCTATTTAGTACTCTTTATTGAGTTACCATAATTAAAACCTTTATTCATACCATATGGAAATGAAACATATGAAAGGTTGAGATAAAATACTCAGTAAGGGTAAAAAAGTGAAAATAAGGTAACATAACATGAGCATAAGTGCATGAAAATTTCATCATAATATAAAAAAAACATAAATTTCATTATGAACATCAAAATCATAATCCCTAGAATAAATATTGGCTTTCCATAAGACATGAATCATAAGAAAATCAATGAACATCAGCCATGGGAGAATAAAATTGAAATAATGTATGGAATTTTGGAATAAAAATATGAATATAAAATAATTTTTATAGTGGTCAAGTCTAAATTAAAATGAAAGAATTAAAGAATGTGTTCCATCCCAAAACCATCATAGTAGTGGAGCTTTACTCATAAGTCCATTATAGCAGACAAAGTCCCTAACAGACCCATGTACACTCCTAGTAACTTTTTATCATATCCAAAGAGATATTAATATTTACCCAATTCATTGGAGTTTTATATATGTTTCTCTAATCACATAATAAAATGCATACATATGTGTGGCACAAGATATTAAAAAATTCATCATATTAGAACAAATAAAATGAAATGGGTGTCATAATGATTATATAATTGAATAAATAATGGAAATGAAATGGATTATATATTCATTTTATCATTTCAGTATAGATTTACACGTGTAAAAAGAAGTGTGCTTCATACGTAAATTATCATGGTCTAACCCATGTAAAATTAATAGGGTCCATAAAATTCTTATCACCATAATCAAAAAAACTCAAAGAAAAATAATACGTCTATAATTTTAATACCACATCTATATTATTACCTCATAAACCATAATAAAATAATATCATCGCTTTTTTTTTACATCAGACTACCGCCTCATGAACTGATGTGATTTGTTATTCAATTTTTCACTTTTATGGTAATAATGATAAATTAAATTAATATATATGATATTTGTAATATAATTATACTTGTGGAAATATGATACCACATATACCTTCCTAGTTTTTTTTGTGGAATAAAATAACAACATCCGAGTTTATGGTGGACTAATTCCCCGTGAAGTGACATGATTTTCTGTTAACATGTGCTTTACATTGATGGTAATAATGATAGATTTAAAACATCATATTCCTTATATATTAAATAAAAAAATTATTTAAATTTAATAATTAATATAACATTATTTCATTACTTCCATCAATTTAATGGAAAAAAATCCATCTGTACATATTGTGAATGTTCTATATATGATTATTAAGAATTATTATTTTTCAAATAAATTACTTTTCATTGATAGTATGTGTTACACGAAACACCAATTTTTGTACAAACCATGAATTTTTTTAGTTAAACACGTCTACCGAAAACTCAGTGTAAAACATAGATATATGAATAATAATAACCGAATTTAAAACATTATTCATATTTTATTTATTTACTAAATACATATTGTTAAAAATGTACTTTATTTTTAGAATAGTTTTTATTTTTTTTTGAAAAATAATATTTTTTCTTAAAATTGTTTATATTTGTATTTGTGAAAAAAATAATTTTTTATACTCTTATAATGTTAATTTGGTAATATAAACATTATTTTTAATGTAATGATTTTAAAATTAGAATGTCTATAATTTTATTGATTTTTATGAAAAGATTATTATTTCAGTTAACAGTGAAAAAAATAGATTTTTATTGAAAAAAAATATTTTTGTTCAAAAAATTTATATTGTTAGTTTTTTAAAAATAGGTCAAAAATTAAAAATACCCCATTTATATATCATGTAATCTAATTTATTTAAGTGGAATCATTTTTATATTGATGTTTAGTTAAAAAATGTATAAAGTAATTTGAAAATTTTCTGTATGGAAAACTGCGGTCTCATCGCATTAGCGGGATTAGTTTTATATTAAAATTTAATAGTTGTGTGAATGGAATTTACAATAATAGATTATGTATTTGTAATAACAATATTTTTATTATATAAAAATATCAAATTATCTTTTTACTATAATTAGCAACAATAATAGTAAAAATTATTTACCACAATAAAGTAAAAAATGGGTTAATTATTGGTTAATCTCAATATATTATTATTAAAAATGACCCAAAACATGTCCAAAAAACATTGGATTGACATATTTTGAACTCATAGTACCTAAGTCTAGTTAATGGTCCATTTTCAATCCTTATTTAATAAAAATAACATTGTTACATAATTATATTTTCATGAATTACAAGTGTGCCACTCACCACACTTATACAAGGCCACCCCTTCTTATATCCTCTTCCCACTTCTAAAAGAGTTTTAATCATAAAATACGTTAAAAAATAACCTCCTAAATAAAAAATATGATATAATAAGCATTATTTATTCATAAATCCTACCTCATAATCCATTTGCTTCAAACTAAATGAAGTCGTCTAAATAAGAGGTTACTCCCATAAGAAAGTGTTTTATTTTATATCATTATTAACCTACATCAATTCAAATTAAACCGTTTTTATATAATAAAATAATTATCCTAAATATATTAATATGTTGTTATGATAATTTAGAGACCTAAAAACATCTTCTGTTCAATAAAATCTGATACAAAATCATTATTTTTGCATATAGTCAACTACCGTTTCGTGAACCGATGTTATTCGGTTTCATTTTACCCATCTCATATATTGATATAATGATGGATTAGTTTTTTATATATTATATTTATTATATTAGTATAATTATTAAAATAATATACCAGATAAATCTTCATACATGTCATTCTAAGGGAATATGATAATGTCGGTCGTGTGTATGGAGGACTATTAACTTGTGAGGTGATTTGTTTTATTCAAACATTATATAGAAGGTAAAAAATAGTTTAATGATAATATGTAACATATATATATATAAAAGGTTCCAAAATGGTAAAAAAATATTTATCTTTATTTCTTTAAATCCGTAAAAAAAATGGAACAATGATCACATGTACGTATAGAATATCATCCCTATAGACAGTGTATTTATTTTTCAATCTCCAATTATTTGGTATGGCACTAAAATAATATATAAGATATAATATATATGATATGTATATAACATATAACATTATATAGATAAATTAAACATGATTAAATTAATTGGGTCGAAAATGAAAAATCAAAACAGATATGAAAAACAAAGCAGTTATTCCTCAAAACATGACTTTAACATGGTTTCATCAAGAAACTAGTCAAAAAAGGTCATAGTAAATTCATATATGGTATTATATATATAATTATGGTTTTTTAATAGATTTATAATGAAAATATATCTATTATACATGTGTTTTGAATGTAAATGATCTATGTTGAGAATTAAGTTATGGGATTTCAATCTCAGTTTTTATTTCTATGAGAATCATTACATATTCACCAAATATTTCTTTTATAATATTTATATACATAACATGAATTTATTTAATTATTATTATCCTTAATATTATATGAATTTAAATAATTGTTTTAGGATCACTCTTTCCTAGGGATTATGATTTAAATCTACCAGCATGGAAGTGGTTTAATGTCACAATCTCATTATTTACCATGATTACTCATGATTATGCTTCCAATTATGAAAGAATATAATCTATATCTCAATAAAACCATTAATTTTATTTTCTTATATTTATGTGATAAGAATAAATTTTTTCACTTCATTTTCCTGTCATTATGTACTCAGAATTTAAATGTATGGTTTGTATGAAAAATCATCTTTAATTTTCTCTTCTTCCGAATTTTGATTCTTCAAAAAACCGTATTTTATACATGTTTTTAATCATTTTATTAAAAATTATCCAAATTAAATATTAATTAATATTTTATGTGGTTTATATTTCAAAAAAATTCTTAGAATCATTAAATCATTTTGGAAACAATGTTTGTCTAGATTTTAATGAAAATTTTCAAAGAATATTTGTTTTAATATGTATAACATGTAATGAATTATCTAATTTCCTAAAATATCTATTATTTGATGCCTCTTTTATAATATTCAATGTTTATATTAAAATAAATCTTTCCGTAAATTTTTTTATGTTTTTAAAATTATTTTTTCATAGTGAAAATGGAATTTTACTCAAGAAATTTTTTAAATGACATTTGGTGATCATTTTCCATGTAATATTACATAAATTAATGTAACCTCTTCCATATTGGGGATATGATCCAAAGATTATAATAATATTAATTCTTCTAATGGATTATTATTATGATGGTGTTGTGTCTGACGAACCTATTTCTTTTCTATAGGATATGATATGATGAAATATTTATGAAACATGTTTCATTTCATGGGATGTGATATGATTAATGTTTTATGATCTTGTAACACAAATATTTATTATTTCAAACATATTATATGGTGCCTATATCTATCTCCAATGCACTAGGAAATGATTTATGACTCATGTGATATAATGGACATGAATGGGAATTAAACCTGGTTTAGTAAGAAGATTTACATCCTATGATAGTTTTTTGGGATAACCTTGACAATTATGACGGTTTGTGGAGTAAATCCATTAGATTATTAAATTTTTCAATGATCCTTCACTACAATTATGATGATTTTCCATACTTATGTGTATTCAATAATTCCCTTTCTTGTTCTAATTTTATGCACTCACAACTCATATTCATTGGTTTCCTTATTATTCGTGCAATATAAAATGAAAATGTTTATCACATGTATCAATATAATGATCATTTATATATAGTGTATGGTTCTAAAACGTTATTATCATGTTATTATACACTTATGGTCATGTTATGATGACGTATCTACCTTGTTTACCATTTGTGAGCATATGATATAACCATTTATTGGATTTTATTTCTCAAGGTTAAGAAGAAATGTATTATCTATACTCTATCTATTAAGTGTGATAGTTTTTATGAACATAGGAATAGGTGATTTATTTCATATATGAACCAGTTTTTTATATTTCCATGTTTCCAATGGCTCTACTCCTTTACAGTTTTCAGGCCTATTTTAGTACAATGAAAAGAATGTCATAAAAAAGATGTAATATCATTTCAAAAAAATATCGTGTCAATATATTTAATATTAGAGTATATTTTCTGTTATCCTTTTCAAAATATTGAAGATAAATCATATGTGAGATCATTAAGAACATGGATAAGAATAATTTCAAGGATAATTCAATTTATTTTAAAATATAAAAAAAATTAAATGATATTGAAAGTGGGTTTTATGAAATTTCAGCCTTATATGGATAATATATGGGTGTGTGGGTTTAGAAAAAATGTACCAATGGTAAATAACTTAAAAAAGGGTTTATTGATCTAGACATTATCTCCACCTCCTTCATGATAATGGGCCTTACTATACACCTAGTTTGACACTCCTCAGAGATATGACATGGAAATTCCAAAAATATTTATAAACCATAGAGAAGAATTTATATATATGACGACTTTGAATGACATAGGATAATTCTCAGGTTTAAATGATTAAAAATAATGTTTCATTATTTAAAGATCATATAAATTATTTTTTATGATAATATGTTTCCACATTGTTATTATTATTTCATACACAATGTTTTTTGGTTTTATTCACTCATTATAACCAGATGGAATTTGGTTCAATGATGGGTGTGACATAAATTGAAATTATTTTTATCATATTAATACAAGTTTTATAAAATAAATAATTAACAATTTAATTCCTTTTCTCAATGAACTTTTTAATACACGAATCAAGATGCACTTGCAAACATGAAAATGACGGAACAATGTTCTGCTGAGTCCTTTAAAAGGAAACATCCACCATCTTTTAGTGGATCCACAGTGTCTCTAGTTTTTGAGAAATGGATCATTAACACTGAAATTATATAATCCATTTACCATATTTTAGAACATGAAAATTCTATTTTATTCAAACTTTTGGAAGGCGAAGAAGATTAATAGTGGACGATCGTCAAGAATACTAAGTCACATGATAAAATTGATTCCATGGATTTGGATGAGTTAGAGAAATTATTTTTCAAAGACTAATTTCTTGAAATTCATCATATGATGATTGATACGGAGTTCCAAGAGAAAAATAAAAAAGGATAATGAATTTTTTGGTAACTATGATGAAAATTTAACTAGATTTATGAGGTACGCTTCTGGTATTATCATCCAATATGAATGTATGGTTGATCAATTCATCTATAACTTAAAATAAAATCTTCTAATGAAGTTATATGTAATATATATCGAACGAATTGAATATATTATTTGTTGTGGTATTAATATGGAAATAGAGGTTGATGTTATGTGAAATCTCATGGTTTTGATAAGAAAAGAAAAATTAAATTCAAATTAAAATATAGAAATAATAGAAAGAAGATTATGATCTTTTCATTAAGCCTTATGTGTGTGAAGAATCATGTAGTAAATTGTGTTAAAGGGACAATAAAATGTTTTGTGTGTGTAAGGTAATGTTATCATAAAATTAAAAGATGATCATATGGGAATATCATAGGAAATGATGTAAATAGAGATATAGATCCCCAAAATATACCACCCATACTACATTGTTTCAAATGAAACGAGTATCTCCATTATGCTAACCATCATCTAAATATGAAAGTCAATGAGGAGAATTAATGTAAAAAACCTCATAATATATGTGATGAATGGATATCACATTTGATCACTATTCCTGATGAGGGGTGATAATGATGTTGTGAAAGGTACATTTATCATGTACACTAGAATTGTTAATGTCATATTTCACTTTGTATCTACCCATTAATACATCTCTGAATATTTTTATAAGGTTTTCAAGATTCTTACAAAATGATTAAAAATACAATTAGTAGTGAAACACCTGAAATGCGAGATGATCAGTTCTAATGTCTATGATTATTCCTTAGTTGAATGTTTTGAGAATTTGCTTCTTTAAAACCATGTCATTATTGTAGAGACCCGAAGCTTGACATACATGGACATTACATTACTTTTGCGGAATACTTAATACATAATAAAAACAGGCACACAAGGACCGTAATAGTTTAGTGTCTTTGGAAACTCGGAATAAAATCTTCTAATCGTGGTGAAAGATCTTCAACATCTCCCAATAAAGATCTTCCTCTTTTTTACATAAAACCTTTCTTTATATCCTGGGGAAAAGAAAACATCAAAGGGTGAGCTCAAATGCTTAGTAAGGGTAAACATAGAGAACATAAAACAATCCATAAACATTTGAATGCAAAAACATGAACATAAAATCTAAGCATCAAAATCTTGAGCAAAGACATGAATGTTGGAAGTACGTAAGGAATATATCATAAGGGAACATCAATCATGATAAAATATCATTGGAATAAAACATGTAATTGTGGAATCCATTAAGCACATGTAATGATTTCCATAGTAGCTAAGACATTACTGCCAAGACCATCTTAGTGGACAAAGTCCCTTTCTAAATCAAGTTCACTCCTCGTTCCAGTCCTGTAATACTGAAACGGATTAACTTACCGTTCCAGCCATGTCTATCTCATGAGATATAAATCTTACCCAATGCATTGGAGGGAGATATAGGTCCCACCCATCTCTTAATTAAATCATTCTTACTTGTGCCACAAAATAAACATACAACATTCATAATAACCCAATAAAGAAAAAGGGTTTCATAAACATCATCCCATTATCATATAATCCATATAAAAGAAATGGATATCATTTCATAATAAGAAAAGTGAAACCATGTAAATCTTAGAGACATGATACTTGAAATATACACATATTAAGTAATGTCATCTTAGATGACAAATAGTTTTGATAAAACACTTGAAATGAATTCTTGAGAAAAATATCCTTTCTTCATCAAAATCATTCTCTTTTCACAAAATATCATGCAATTTTAAAAGAAAATGGTTTTGTTGAAAATAGTCATGAAATATTTTTGAGTAATATTCATGAAAATAATGCTTTATAAAACAATAAAAATCTTTTGGTGCCTTATAAGTTAAAAAAACATTCTTCTCGTACTTTTGTCGGAAAAGTCAAAAAGTACCTCGTAAAAGAAAGATTCCATATATACCATGTAGTAAGAGTCAAAAATGGGTAAAAAAGACTTTAAAAATACATGAATACAATTTTATAAATCATGGAAATGGATGATAGAAATAACCCCAGTAAATACTTATGAATAAGCAATCTCGGATAAAAAATGAGTTTTGTACAATTATCCCTTACCATAGGTCTGATTTGCTTCATAAGTGTCCGAAATTCCTGTATAATGATTTAAATAATGTTATTGACTTATTAGAGAATCATATTCATTATTATGATATCATATATGGTTCACTTATTACTTTATATTACCCGTTCTTTTGTAAATTCCATGTTAAATAGCGTTTTGTGTAAAATCGTTTCATTTGTCGTCCATGTTTTGACTTGTAATTATAAATATGATTACTTAGATCACGATTACTTAATTCCAGAATATAAAAAATGATTTATATATAATATATATTCATAATATACTTATATATAATAGACCGATAAATGGAAAGAAATACACCATTCATGGAGACGGTAGGCCGTACGTACGGATGAACGCTGTTTTTGTTTCCCTTTTGAATTGAATGGAATTAAGTAAATGACATACATATATATATATATATACATAGATCCAGTATCATTATTATGTCATATATTTCATTATTATTCATTATATATACTTTATAATCATTCATGAATGGTTAACATGGAGAGTGAATCTCATCCTGTCGTGGAGACGGTAGTCCGTACGTACACACGAGCGATGATATCATTCCCAAGATCGTGGAATTGTATTGGAGTGTATGCATACTATTTAAGAATCAATATCACTTTAAATAATCATATATAGTTATATATTTGGACCATCATACCCATCCAAGTAAGGTGGTGATGGAAAATATATTACACCACGGCGTGGAGGCGGTATTCCGTATGTACGCACGTGTGGTGATTTCATTTTCCGTAGGATGGATAGATGGTGAAATAGGGTTGTTTAATACTTATAATAACATATCATTACATGAGTGATACTTATGTTATTACTTCATAATGAAACAACCTAAGAAGAATAAGTGGAAGAAGAAATAAAGTTGAAAGAATCGGTAACGGACATTACCTCTTCTTTGAAGCGCCTCTTTGAGTCCTCCCCTTAGGGCACTAAAATTGGACATTAAGAAGAACAGGACCTCTAGTATGTTTCTATGGAAGGGGAGAAGAGAATTTTTCAGGCATTGGCCGAGCTTGAAGGCTCAAAATGGTGTGAGGAAGAGAGGGAGGAGGTTCCCTTTTATAAGGGAGGAGAGGGACACCTTTGAAAAAACTAAAAATATTATTTTATTATAAAGCCAAATTTGGTTTTAAATAGCTCCAAATTGATTTATTTCGATTCTAAGGTGGGTATGGGTCGAAATATTCTCATACAATATAATTTATACAAGTTTAGGTTCCTATTTTAACCTTATCATTTAGATTTAACACTAAGTTATATAATTTTACTTTGATCGTGTCTTTTTGTGTTCTTACACTATAAGGTTAATAAAATTACTATAAAAAGCCAAAGGAACCCCAAGTTGATTATTATTAATATATATAACCTTATCTAAGTCATTTGGTCTATCCTTAGATTTTGACGAATAAAATAACAATTAATAATATAATATTTGTTTTAAAAAATATTTTATGTCAATTTTGACACTATTTAGTAATTGATTTTTGTGAAAATCATAACAGAATGATTAGTTCTAAAACATTTACTTAAATAAATACTAACATGTTATATTAACCTAGAAAAATTAGTGGAATTCATAAAGAGTCTCAAATTACATTTATTTGGGTATTTATAACATCAATTATGTCAATATTTCATTAATAAGATAATTACTGCATCATCGTTGTGTCATAAATAAATTAAATTATTTAATGTCTAAAAATTTCAAATAAACTACCATTATGTAGGAAATAGTTTTAGCTTTCTAATGAATATTTATAGTCGAATTTATCTTATGTAAAACCCTATATTAAAAATTATCTACTTATTAAACTTTGATTTTAACTATTTTAACCCTTCTTCAAATAAATTAATAATAAATGTCCTAATCTAATCCAAGTGGGCCTAAATGGTCATATTTTATTCCTAATGTTGTTTTTGGTCGAATTACACTTATCCAATAGAATTAGTACATGTGTTAGGGTAATCATAATATCATTTTTACCCTTAATTATCCTATTTACTTTTAACCGTGGTAAATAAAAGTAAAAATTTACTATTCACCAAAAATTATTTTCACCTCATTGAACCACATTTTAGTCCTTGATATCTACCGTGTCTCTCGAATTTTCGAAATTCCACTCACAGAAGCGGTAAAATTAAGTTTTATGAAGAATTCAAATTTTTAACTACCACTTAGTGGTTTCACTATTCATCAAAAAAATGAAAGTTTCCAGAAAAATACCAAAAATTAGGACAAAGATATATTTGATATTATAAACTCAAAAATGATGTCTATTGTACCAAATTCAAAACATATCAATTTAATTAATTAATTTAAAAATTAATTCCCATCGTCAAAACAAATAGCGTGTTCTTAAGAGAAATTAACTATCAAAAGATTGACACTTCTTTATGTCTGGTTTAAATGTGAAATTACATAAAATGAAAAACATTATATTAAAGTGTAAAAATATATTCTAAATATACTTTAAAACCACTCAAATTAATAATTTATCACTATTAATTATTTCGATTATAAAGGTTGTTTTTAATTAAAATTTAGTAATTTTCACTATTCATCAGAAAATGAAAGTTATCCGAAAAGTACCAAAATTTCACCCTAATTTAATTTCGATATTCCGAATCCAAAAATGAAGTCCATTTTGAAAAATAATGTTTTAAAAAATTTCAAAAAGTGGTTATTACTATTCATAACGGCTAGTTTTAATAATATTTTAATAGGATATCGTTGTTTAGTGAAACTCGGTATTGCATACTACACACACTATCGAGGAAGGTCGCGATTGCGTGTAATGAAAGGCAAGTCAAGGATGCGTGTTGTGCAAGATCCTTTTGGTGTGGCGTACAACACAAGACTTTAATTAAAAAGAATATTTTTCATAAAAGCTCAGGGTGTTACATTCTACCCCCCCTTAAAATGAATTTCGCCCTCGAAATTCGTCGGGGTTATAAATGGTTTACTACTCGAAAGTTTCTTTAATAGAAACCCACATCGTAAAAAGGAATACCAAAACCAATCTTTAAAAACAAAAGTATGAAACATAACGGTTACCCAAATAAACTAATCACTGGGTTTCCACATAGGTGAAAATATGGATATGGAAGAGAAATCTAACCATCATGTTCTGATGGAGAGTGGTATAGAACATGGGTATGGAAAAGCTAGCAATCACAAAGCCATAAATTTCTGACGATCTAAGGTACCATCTGATTCATCAGATATAAGAGCACTAGGCCAACATTTTTGGATTTCAAGATCATTTCCCTAAAGTTGGTGAAATTGGAATTAGAAGAAATACTTTCGTGATCTTGGTATAGTCTCACCGTTGGTCATTCTTTGGACAATTTCCACTTCATCTCTTAAAGAAATGAAGTTGAATTTGTCATTCGTGATGTGTTAGCATATCATGTGATAGAATGATGGGTCATTCCATTTGTCTCAAACAAAAGGTTAGAAAAGTTATCAAAAATACATAAGTCCATCTATAGTGAGATTAATCATATATGGTTCCTAAAATGGACTTATATATCATACTGATTAATATAATAAAACTAGTTTCTACTAAATAGGGACTTCCTGTAGGCCATTGGTAGGCGATAAAGGCCAATCGCACTTAGGTTGTGGGTTCGATTCCCACAGCCTTGTCTGGTGCGATGGGCTGTCGCCCGTCCTGCAGGTTGACCTTTCTATGAAACTACATTACTATAACATCCCATAAATAATATCGGAAAAAATTCTATCCTTAAACAATACTAACTTATGCCCAACATAATCCATTCCAATCTTTAGGTTTATCCAAAATAATACTGTCTAATCTCATATTATAGTGAAAACAATTACCAAAGAGTTCATACAACTAGCATGTTAATACCATTGTTGATCCCCATATATCATGAGATATGTCTTGTTGGTCACATTCCAAACATTCGAAGGCCTTAATCATGTATTCTCTTGAAAAAAATGAATACCCATTGAACCTTATTGAAAACATGAGTGTTGTTAAAAGTTAACTCTTTCCACATACCAAAATCTTCAAAATTTTATATACTCAAACCATGATATCACTTAGTCCTTATATCAATCATGATCTCATGAATACTGTCAAACATTTAATTTTCTCGTTTTCACTTCATTATGCGCATATCATCTTTTTTTTCCAGAAATATCTCAATCACTTTCCATGTTTACCGGTACCATTGAAAACCACAATAGACCAATACATAAATATTCCAATGTTCCACGATACTATATACAACATTATTTTGGAATCCCATTACATAAACACTTAATCATTGCACCACATCGTTGTCATATTCAACATCGCCAAAAGTGATCTCATGTGACTTCCCTTTGTCCTTTTCCTTAAGAGGTTGCTGATGTCGATCATCACTAACCCTTGGATTAGGGCATTTAATAGCATAATGCCGCATTTCCTTGCACTTGAAGCATTGATGTTTTGGTGGTGCGTTCTCTGCAGTCTTTTATTTATTCACATCATTAGAAACCCTTTTTCCATTACTTCGACACTCAGCTACTCGATGACCTTCTTTCCCACACTTAAAAAATTTTCTAGTCCCTTTAAGACAATCTCCACCATGCTTCTTTCCACACTTTGAGCATAAGGAAACATTCATCTTCTTTTCACCATTATTCTGAGATTTCTCCTTGAACTCCATCTTTCATTTCTTGTCAAAACTATGAGATAGATAAGTATCACCAACTTCCATTTCTACCTTGATAGCACAACACACAATTTCTTCATAGCTACTGAAGTCTCTTATAGCTAATGCCCTTCGAAGATTTGGTTTTTAGCCACTGAGGAATCGATCAACTTTACTTTCGGGTTGGATGATAAATCCAGATGCATACCTTGCAAGCCTTGTAAAATTCGCTTCATATATACCAACAGATTCATCATCCTTTTGTTTTAGTTCAACAACCTCCTTCTCCATCTTTGTTTGAAGAATACGAGGGAAGTACTTATTAAAAAATATGATCTTGAACTCGTCTCATTCCATGGACTCAATTTCATCTCTTGGTCTCGTATTCTTGATAAGATTCCACCATTGATCAGCATCACCTTCCAAACGATACACTGATAAGATGACTTTATCATGTTCAGAACATTGAAGAACTGAAAATATCTTTTCAGTAGTACTGATCCATTATTCAGCAACAAGTGGATCAGAAGACCCACTGAAAGATGGTGGACGTTGCCTCATGAAGGACTCAATAGAATATTGTTCCCTTCTCTGCTCATTTGGAAGCCTAGAATAATTTATAGTTTCTGTAAGTATATAAATAAGATTTTGCACTCCATCTCCCATAACATTTGTTTGTTCAGGATGAAAATCATTACATTGTCCATTACATTGATCAACACGGTTCCTTCGGGTTCCAGCCATCGTCTAAAACCCAAAAAGAATAGTGTGAGAGGAAAAAATCATGCTAGGGAAAACAACATAATAAAGTGGGAGTACCTTCAATATCTAACATATTAGGTTTAATTCTAAGATCGTTAGTGCAATTCCAGGACTATAACCTATACTTATACTTAACCTTAGGGACATCCCTAGACATACCTTAGAAATATCTTTAGGGATCTCACTAAAGTTCTCACATCCTTATTTCCAAAGGTTGACTAAACCTTTCCTCTGATACCAACTGTAGAGACTCGAAGCTTGACATACATAGACATTACATTACTTTTGTGGAATACTTAATACATAAGAAAAATAGACAAACAAGGACCGTAATAGTTTAGTGTCTTTGGAAACTCAGAATAAAATCTTCTATTTGTGGTGAAATATCTTCAACATCTCCCAATAAAGATCTTCTCCTTTTTTTTCCTAAAACCTTTCTTTATATCCTGGGGAAAAGAAAACATCAAATGGGTGAGCTCAAATGCCCAGTAAGGGTAAACATAGAGAACATAAAACAATCAATATACATTTGAATGCAAAAACTTGAACATAAAATCTAAACATCAAAATCTTGAGCAATGACATGAATCTTGGAAGTACGTAAGGAATATATCATAAGGGAACATCAATCATGATAAAATAGCGTGGGAATAAAAATTTAATTGTGGAATACATTAAGCACATTTAATGATTTCCATAGTAGCCAAGACATTCCTGCCAAGACCATCTTAGTGGACAAAGTCCCTTTCTGAATCGAGTTCACTCCTCATTCCAGTCCTGCAATACTGAACCGGATTAACTTACCATTCCAGCCATGTCTATCTCATGAGATATAAATATTTACCCAATGCATTGGAGGGAGATATAGGTCCCACCCATCTCTTAATGAAATCATTCTTACTTGTGCCACAAAATAAACATACATCATTCATAATAACCCAATAAAGAAAAAGGGTTTTATAAACATCATCCCATTATCATATAATCCATATAAAAGAAATGGATATCATTTCATAATAAGAAAAGTGAAGCCATGTCAATCATAGAGACGTGATACTTGAAACATACACATATGAAATAATGTCATCTTAGATGAAAACTAGTTTTGATAAAACACTTGAAATGAATTCTTGAGGAAAATATCCTTTCTTCTTCAAAATCATTATCTTTTCACAAAATGTCATTCAATTTTAAAAGAAAAGGGTTTTGTTAAAAATAGTCATGAAATATTTTTGAGTAAGCTTCATGAAAATAAGTCTTTATAAAACTGTAAAAATCCGTTCGTGCCGTATAAGTTAAAAAAAAATTCTTCTCGTACTTTTGTCGGAAAAGTCACAAAGTACCTCGTAAAAGAATGATTCCATACATACCATGTAGTAAAAGTAAAAAATGGGTAAAAAAGACTTTAAACATACATGAATTCACTTTTATAAATCATGGAAATGGATGATAGCAATAACCCCAGTAAATACTTACAAATAAGCAATCTCGGATAAAAAATGAGATTTGCACAATTATCCCTTACCTTAGGTCTGATTTGCTTCATAAGTGTCCTAACTTCCTGTATAATGATTTAGATAATGTTATTGACTTATTACAGAATCATATTCATTGTTATGATATCATATATGGTTCACTTATGACTTTATATTACCCGTTCTTTTGTAAATTCCATGTTAAAGAGCGTTTTAGGTAAAATCATTTCATTTGTCATCCGTGTTTTGACTTGTAATTATTCATATGATTACTTAGATCATGATTACTTAATTACAGAATATAAAACATGATTTATATATAATATATATTCATAATATACTTATATATAATAGATCGATAAATGGAAAGAAATACATCGTTCATGGAGTCGGTAGCCCATACGTACGCATGACCGATGTTTTCGTTTCCCTTTTGAAATGAATTGAATTAAGTAAATGACATACATACATATATATATATATATATATATATAAATCTAGTAGCATTATTATTTCATATATTTCATTATTATTCATTATATATACTTTATAATCATTAATGAATGGTTAACATGGAGAGTGAATCTCATCGCGTCGTGGAGACGGTTGTCCGTACGTACGCACGAGCGATGATATCATTCCCAAGATCGTGGAATTGTATATGAGTTTATGTATACTATTTCATAATAAATATCACTTTAAATAATCATATATAGTTATTTATTTGAACTATTATACCCATCCAAGTATGGTGGTGATGGAAAATAGATTACACCACGGCGTGGAGACGGTATTCCGTACGTACGCACGCATGGTGATTTCATTTTCCGTAGGATTGATAGATGGTGAAATAGGGTTGTTTCATACTTATAATAACATATCAGTATATGAGTGATACTGATTTTATTTCTTCATAATGAAACAACCTATGAAGAAGAATTGGAAGAAGAAATAAAGTTGAAAGAATCGGTAATGGACATTACCTCTTCTTTGAAGCGCCTCTTTGAGTCCTCCTCTTAGGGCACTAAAATTGGCCTTTGAAGAAGAACAGGACATCTAGGATGTTTCTAGGGAAGGGGAGAAGAGAATTTGACAGGGGTTGGCCGAGCATGAAGGCTCAAAGTGGTGTGAGGAAGAGAGGGAGGAGGTGCCCTTTTATAAGGGAGGAGAGGGGCACCTTTGGAAAAACTAAAAATATTATTTTATTATAAAGCCAAATTCGGTTTTAAATAGCTCCAAATTGATTTATTTAGAAGCTAATGTGGGTATGGGTCGAAATACTCTCATCCAATATAATTTAGACAAATTTACATTCATATTTTAACCTTATCATTTATATTTAACATTAAGTTAGATAAATTTACTTTTACCGTGTCTTTTTGTGTTCTTACACTATAAGGTTAATTAACTTACTATAAAAAGCCAAAGGAACCCCAAGTTGTTTATTATTAATACATATAACCTTATCTAAGTCATTTTGCCGAACCTTAGATTTTTAATAATAAAATAACAATTAATAATATAATATTTGTTTTAAAAACTATTTTATGTCAATTTTGAAACTATTTAGTAATTGATTTTTTTGATAATCATAACAGAATGATTTGTTCTAAAAAAGTTACTTAAATCAATACTAACATGTCATATTAACCTAGAAAAATTAGTGGAATTCATAAAGAGTCTCAAATTATATTTATTTTGGTATTTATAACATCAATTATGTCAATATTTCATTAATAAGATAATTACTGCATCATCGTTGTGTCATAAATAAATTAAATTATTTAAGGTCTAAAAATAACAAATAAAATACCATTATATAGGAAATATTTTTATCTTTATAATTAATATTTATAGTCGAATTTATCTTATGTATAACCCTATATTAAAAATTATCTACTTATTAAACATTGATTTTAACTATTTTAACCCTTCTTTAAATAAATTAATAATAAATGTCCTAATCTAATCCAAGTGGGCATAATTGGTCATAGTTTATTACTAAGGTTGTTTTTGGTCGAATTACACTTATCCAATAGAATTAGGACATGTGTTAGGGTAATAATAATATCATTTCTACCCGTAATTATCCTATTTACTTTTAACCGTGGTAAATAAAAGTAAAACGTTATTATTCACCAAAAAATATTTTCATCTCATTGAACCACATTTTAGTCCTTGATATTAACCGTGTCTCTCGGATTTTCAAAATTCCACTCACAGAAGCGGTAAACGTAAGTTTTATAAAAAATTCAATTTTTTAACTACCACTTAGTGGTTTCACTATTCATCAGAAAATGAATGTTTCCAGAAAAATACAAAAAATTAGGCCTAAGATATATTTGATATTATGAACCCAAAAATGATGTCTATTTTACCAAAATCAAAACATATCAGTTGAATTAATTAATTTAAAAATTAATTCCCGTCGTCAAAACAAATAGCGTGTTTTTAAGAGATAATAACTATCAAAATATTGACACTTCTTTATGTCCGGTTTAAATGTGAAATTACATCCAATGACCAACATTGTATTATATTGTTAAAATATATTCTAAATATTCTTTAAAACCACTCAAATTAATAATTTATCACTATTAATTATTTCTATTAAAAAGGTTGTTTTTAATTAAAATTTAGTAATTTTCATTATTCATCAGAAAATGAAAGTTATCCGAAAAGTACCAAAATTTCACCCTAATTTAATTTCAATATTCCGAATCCAAAAATGAAGACCATTTTGAAAAATAAAATTTTACAAAATTTCAAAAAGTGGTTATTACTATTCATAACGACTAGTTTTAATAATATTTTAATAAGATATCGTTGTTTAGTGAAACTCGGTATTGCATACTACACAAACTATCGAGGAAAGTCGCGATTGCATGTAATGCAAGGCAAGTCAAGGATGCGTGTTGTGCAAGATCCTTTTGGTGTGGCGTACAACACAAGACATTAATTAAAAATAATATTTTTCATAAAATATTGGGGTGTTACAATTATTCCTATGGTTGATTTATATATTCTCATAGGCATTAAATGACTCTATCAATATAAATCCATAATCAATTTACGATGAAGGGATGTCAAATTTGATATTCTAAACCAACCAATTATCATCTATATATGGATTGATAAATATGGCATTCCAATTTAAATATAATCCATTATATGGGTTTTGATTCACATTCTAGTATGGAATTTATCGCACATTCATGGTGAGAATCTAAACACAAATTTTGAACCTATAGTGTTGGATTTTTTATGTTATTCTAGAAGAGATTCCCAGATTTCCACCAAAATGGGAATTTGGGTTCTCAAAAGATCTCATACCTGGTGACAGAAAAATTTCAAAGACTGTATATAAAACAGACACGATTAAGTTCCTAGAATAGAAAAATAAAATCTATAAGATCATTGGAAAGGGATTAATGGAACAATGTTCTCCCATTTGGGGTGGACCAATTTTCTATTTCAAAAAGAAATATGAAAAATGTGACTTTACGTTTATTATTAGAAATTTAACAAGATCACAATCATGATGATGTGTCATCAACCACGTATAGATGATATATTTGATTAACACCATGGAGATAAAATAAATTCCAATATTTTTCATCATTCTAGATATTATCAATTATTGTTAAATAATTAGTTTTTACCCAATACATCGTTCCAAAGAATATATATACACTATAAATATATAGTGATTCCATATGGCTTAATAAAGACATTTTTATCCCCTTGGATTTAATGAATGTAGTATTTATAGATTAAATTGATCAGTTTTTTGTATTCATTATTTGCAATATTATAATATGATAAAATTAGATGGAATAAAATTACGGTCACTTTAAAATTGTACTAATGACACTAAAGAATTAGAAACTATATAAAAACATTTCAAATTGGGATTTTGTTTCTGAAAATGTTTAAATTTTTATTAGTCATATAATTTCCAGAGATGGTATATAGAAAAATCCATCAATGATTGAGGTTATTGTGCATTAGACCATAATAACTATAGTGAATGAGATTTCTAGATTCTTGCATTAATTGGATATTATTGATGGTTTATGGAGAATTTCTCACCAATATCTAATTTACTCCTCTAGTTAAATTAAAATAGAGATAAGTTCTTATGGATAAATGAATGTGGTTAAAGGAAAAAGGAACTAAAGAGAAGATTAGTTAACACACCTATTCATACATAAACCTATAGTGTTGGAGAATTTTTAATGAATAGAAATTCATCCAAAAAGGTATTGAGATTCATTCTTATGGAAAATGAATAGGTTAAAGGTTATGCCTCCTAACAATTGATATAGGAGGATAAAAATTACACCAAACTTGATTTGGAGTTTGTGGTTATCATTTTTTTCATTAATGATGTGGTAGTATAATCATTAAAATTAAAATTGTACTATATATAATGATAAAAAGAATTAAATTATAGATTTATAGGGAAGGATTTGAATATGTGACAAGGAAGATAGTTAAAGATTATTAATGATAATGATGACTCATTATATTACGACCCTCTGAAAGTGAGCATGGTGGCCAATGATTTCAGTTTAAATGATTGTGAAATATTTCCCATGAAAAGGATCGAGCAAGATCAAATATTTCTTGAATTGAAATTGATCTATTTTGAAGTCACTAAAAAGTGTAGAATTATTATTTTTCATAGTTTAATGTTAAAACATATATCATAGTGAAGATTAAAAGGTGCAGAAGGGATATATAGAAAAAAAAGATGGTCTTAAATGTTCCTCATTTTAACCATGACCAGGATAGAATTTCAAGGTTTAGCAACCACATATGGGTTCAATCCATACTTGATTTGAAGAAGGATTTTTATTGTATGATAATAGTTATTCATTATAAATTAAACCTATATGTATGACTATATATAGAGATTTTAAGGACTATTTATGGTGGGATTCCATGAAAATATATAGCATTGAATTTTTATCTATGTTGTTGGTATATTGGACGTTAAGGCAGGGAGACAAAACTCAAAGTGGTAGTTATATACATTACCTAGACGAAAATGGAAATGTGAAAACATAACAATGGATATTGTCATTAGAATCACCTAAATATATAAATTTAATAACTACATCCCTTCTTAGGAATAACATAACTTATACCATTCATCAAAACTTTTTGAATGAAAGAATAAGAAAGAGTGAAATCAGATTCTAATTAAGGCTATATAAGCATAAAATGAACACAAGGGTATGGAAACATGATAATAACATCTAAATAAAATAACCTTAATATAAAATATCATAATCATGAGTTATGGAATAAAAAAAATGGTTGTTTAGAGGACATCAATCATAAAAAAATGAAACAACATAATCCATGAGAGCATATCATTTTCATAATTCATAGAATTGTGGCCTAAAAATAAGCATAGAAAATTATTTCTATAGTAGTTAAGGTACACTACAAAGGCTATCATAGTGGTATGGGTTCACTCCCCAATACATCATAGTAGTCAATGTTCACATGCCAGACCATCATAGTGGAAAAAGTCATATAATAAACATGGTTCACTCCAAATTTAGTCATTTATATCTCCTGATATATAAATATTTACATTATAAATTGGAAGTATATATAGGTCACATCAACCACATAATTAAAATCATAAATATATCATCCACAATATTATAAAAATTCCATTATATCATCACATGTGAAATAGAATGGGTTTTGTAAACATTACATAATATTATAACCATCGGAAAATTGATATGTTTAATAACAATTTAATAATTTAATCATATACTAACCCATGAATATGAGTAGGTTTCACAAGAATTTTAACATGGTATAACCCATGGGAGACAAATATGATTCATTAATATCTTATCACCATAAAAATAAATCATATTGACAAAGAATAATTATGGTATCCATGGAAAATATACATAGTAATGAATAAATGGAATAAAATTATGTTAATTTAGATGGAATATAATTTTGAAATATCAATTAGAACATTTCTTGAGGAAAATAACATTCTTCTTTGAAAAAATATTTTTTAAAAATAAAATATATTGAAATAATTTCCCATTAATATTTAAATCCTTTAATAATACTAATTATTTACTATATATATAATCAAAAAAACCATTATTATTCATTCATAGTATAGATTGTTTTTATATTTAAAATATGTTTACAAAATATATTTTTCTTTTACAGGTTATACCAAGAAAAAATGTTTCTAAAAACTATTTATTTTCATGGGAAAATATATAATTAAATGATAAAATGATTAAGAAACCAATCTCATTTCATGGGTTATGATATAATTAATTTTTAGGTTCTTTTGGCTTATATAGGTTTAAGTTAATCATATATATATTATGAGATAGAAACAACTATAATAGAGAGTGAACTTGGTTATGTATGGTATGTTTTCTTCTATGGTGGTCATGGGAGTGAACCATGATGACTAAGAATGGTTATTATGTGAATACATTCCACCATTATATCCTTATCAATGAGCCTTAACAACCATGGAAATGAATTTATATTCTTTTTTATTCCACAAATCCATGTCTCATACTAATGTTATGCTATCATGAATCGTTTTATTTTATTTTCCTTATTTCCCATTTATTATGAACTGACGATATTTATAAAATGACTCAAGATTATGATATTTGATATGTTGTTTATGGATTTTGTATTTTAATCTCATGTTATCATGTCCTTACGTTCATGTTATTCTTACATACCTCCCTTCTTTACCCATAACTTTGATCTGAGATCACCCTTTACTATTATTCCATTCCCTATGTTATGATGAATGGTATTATGTATGATATTTCTCAAAATGGTAGTCTTTATGAAGAATATATTGGTAGGTGATGTATCTCTCACATGTACATATTTTATTATGAGCTTATGTTTCAAAAAGATCCATACATTTAAAATCATTGAGAATTTGTTTGTGCAATTTAATGAATAATCATATACAAATATTCAATATTTTTGTATGATATGTTTGAGTTATTAAATTATCTATATATATAGGATTAGTTAACCTTTGGATAATATGGTGATAAAACATTAGTGGGAACTCTAATGAAATGTTTGAGGATAAATTTAAGAGTTCGTCAAATTATAAGAATATATATTATAATTTTTCTAAAGGAATGAGTCAGTGGTTTACAATAAATTAAATATATTTTTTAATACAAATAGTGGTTGTGGATCTGAAACCGAGGTCAATAGGGGTAATTACTCTAAAAGTAGTTCACATAGATTGACATGATCAACACCTACTAAAAGAAAAGGAACTTTATTTGAGATCGGGTTTAACAATCTTGGGGGATATGCTTTGGAAATTCAAATACTATTTATAAAATATCATTAAGGATTTAATAATGTTACGAAAATTAATAACATATGATAAACATATGGTTCCATTGATTAGAATTTTTGATTCATGATATTTACATCCAATAATTGATTTTTCATTATTATGTGGTTCCCCAATATGATTATTATTTCTTACACTATGAAATTTTTTTAGTAAATAGATGGAACCAGAAGAAAAAATTTAAATGATGACT
This sequence comes from Viscum album, assembly GCA_963277665.1. Taxonomy (NCBI): domain Eukaryota; kingdom Viridiplantae; phylum Streptophyta; class Magnoliopsida; order Santalales; family Viscaceae; genus Viscum; species Viscum album. The sequence goes on along the minus strand of OY728146.1, from coordinate 1,623,168,503 downwards.
ATGATATAAAATGAAATGAATTAACCTATAAGATGTGAAACATTATGGTAGCTGGAATGAAAAAATATATTTTTTATTCCCATGCTACTTTCTGAATCCATGATTTATTTTAAACATCCAAATGAAGAAAGGATGGAACATTGTTATATTGAATCCTTCATGCATCAACATCCACCATCCATATGTTGATATTATGATCCTATATTTATTATGAAATAGATTAATACTAGTGAAAAGTTATTTTATGATATTGTGTATTTAGATCTTGAAAAATTCATTTCTTTTCTATCATTTGGATGATGAAGTGAATTAACAGTTGAATCCAATCAAAAAATACAATTGAAAAAGATGAAATTAAAAACATAGATATGGATGAGTTTAATAATGTATTTCTCAATATATAATTTGAAAATATTTTTAGTATAAATATGGTTAATAATTTGCTTATGATAATGAACAAGGATGATGAATCCATTGGTACCTACAAGGAAAATCTTATATGACCTGTAGGGTATCCTTATGGTATTGTCAACCAACATGAGTGTAATATTGACTTACTCATTGGTTTTTTAAGAAGAATTAATTGAATGGTGTTATATATAATAGACATAATTATCTATGAATAAATTATTCTGTGTAATATCATGGAGGAAATTGATGTTAAAGTTACATATTAATCCAATTTTTGGGTAAGAAGAAAAAATGTAATTAAAAAGAAAATTTAAAGTCCATAGAGATAAGAGAAATAAAATTCCATTATGATAAATGTGTGGGAAGAAACATAGATTAAATTATCTTTAGGGGACTAGAGAATATTTTTGGTTTTATGGGATAATCATTGGGAAATAGATTTCGAACGTGATCGGAAGAAGTTAGCTAATGATAGAAATAAAGAAAATGATCTATAGAATGTACCACCCACAATATAGGTATTAAAATGTAAGGAGTATGATAGTTATGATAAATATTTCCCAAATTTAATGGTTGATGATGATGATTGACATTATGATCCTATTAATATGGAAGAAAAATTGAAATATCATTTGATCACTATTTCTGATGAGGACTACGATACTAGAATAGTGAATGATACAATTATCATATTCTCTAAAACTGATAATTCCTTTTTTGACTATAGATATATCCATTATTTTAAAAATGAATAATTTTATATGGTTAAAAATATTCCACCAATGATATTATATGTACCATTAGCTGTAAAAATTGATAATCGTACAATGATCACATCTCAAGTCTTTGATTCTTCTTGAGTTGAATCTTGTGAGAATGTTCTTCCATGGAATCTTATCATTCTTCCTATGGTAGAATTATATGTTATCTTAGATATGTATTGGATTTACATACATAAATCCCACATCAATTTTGGGGGAATGTATGTAACATTTGATATACCAAAAAAACCTATGATCATCTATTAATGTGATTATATATATTAGCATCGGAGGGAAATCACATCCATTTTATGGGATCATTTCCCTATTATAGAGGGGTGTTTATCTCATATTTTTTTGAGAAATGAAAAATTGATGATATTCATTTTTTTTAGTTTTTAAAACTTATTTGTAGATGTTTTTCCAATATTCAATTAAAATATTATGTTGAGTTCCTAATATAACTCATACCTGGTGCCACACCAATTTCAAGTACTCCCAATAGTATGGATCTGATTAAATTATTGGAATTGAAAATTAAATCTCGTGAGAACCATGAAAAGGGATAAATTCTTACATTTTTTTCACCTTTTGTTTCACTTTTTCTTTTTGTTAATAATAATGATGTATCTATGAAACTATCCATTTATTATCTAGAGATAAAAAAATCACAACCAAGAATAAGTATACTTTACCCAATATTGATGTCATATTTGATCTACTTCAAGGATATCAATAAATTAAATGATTTTCCATTGATTTATATATCATCAATTGAGGTTATATAATGAGGATATAACCGTCAACACATTCTATACATGGTATGGACACTAGGACTATATTTTTATGCCATTCAATCTTATTAATTCCACCTCTATTTTCAAGGATTTCATTAATAATGTTTTTAGATATTTCCTTGATCTATTTTTGGTAGTCCTTATTGAAAACAGTCGTATACATTCAATGGAAAATAAATAGCTTGAATATCAAAAGATAATTTTACTCAATAACCTAAAGAAAGTGAAAATATATGAAAATTTTAAAATGGTTACATTTTGAAACAAAAGGTTTCTTTTTTGGGCTATATAATCCCAATAAAGGGTATATCAGTGTATCAACCAAAGAAGGGGGATATTGAGGGTTAGAATAAACCAACTATGACAATTGATCCATATATTTCATAGTTTATTAGGTTATTATCAACAACTTGTGGAGAATTTCTCATGACTAACTAATCAACTCACCATGTTAAATAATAAGGTTTTATGTTTGGTTGGATAGATAAATGCATTAATATGTACCAATAACAAAAGTTTAAGGTATATTTTCCCATAAAAGGAGTTGAATATGTTCTGGAGAATATGGTTAGACCTGAATAAATATTATTAATACTGAATACACTTCATCCTAGAGAATGAAAATAAGGAAGCTGATACCTTGTGTTTAAAGGATCATGTTATCCTATCCTTGATGAGGATCAAAGAATATCCAATATTTCTTGATTTTAAATGTATTAAATGTAAATCATTATAGAAGGGTAGAAGTATTATCTGTCTAAATAAAATTTTCAACCATATATCCAAGGGAATAATTAAGAAGCACAAAAGGAAGATATAATGTTATATAAGAAGGTTATAAATGTTACATAGTTTGACCTTGAAGAAGAATAAATGATGAGGTTTTGGTTTCATGAATGTATTTCATATATAAAAATTTTGATGAAGGATTTGTTAGAAAATTCTCATAGTTCATCATTCTCTATTGATTTTGCATCTATAATGTTGTATAGTTATTTGAAAGAATGTTTTTGGTGAGATGGAATGAAGATAGATATTGCATAATTTGTATCTAATTTCTTGGTATGTCAACAAAATAATTTTTGAAAGAAAAAAATATAAACAGGATTTTATATCAATTTTCAATAGTATAATGGAAATGGGAAAATGTCACCATGTATGTGGTCTTTAGAGCCCCAGAAATGCCTAAAGGGAATAATTATACATGGTTCGCAGTCGATTATGATACAAAATCAGCACAGTTCATCCCTATATAATAACTCTTATCTCTTTATCTTCTTTTTTGAATATAAATTAAAGAAGTGGAGTGGTTTCAAATAGTGCCACATGAAATTGTATCTAATAGGGATATGAGGTTTACATCAATGTTATAGTAAATTCTTCATCACACTATTGATACATAGCATAGTTTTAGCACTACATATGAACATATGATATGTATTTATTATAATAGAACAATTAAAACCCTTTAATAAATAACGATTTCTTGTTCTATTTTTTAATGGTGTTTGGGATCAAACCCTAATTCGTGTTGAGTTTTAATACAACAATATCCTTCACTCGAGTATTTAGATGGATCCATATGAAGCCCTATATAGATATAAGTTTAGTACTTTAACATGATTGAATGATTTTGAAGAAAGAAACATATTGGGACTTATAATATCTATTTTCAGAGAAGGTTATATCCATTTTTAAATAGATCTAATAATTATAGAGTTAGTAGAAAATTTATCCAAATAATAAAACCAGGAGTTATATAATTTGAAGTAACTCAAAAAGTTTTTCTAAGAATTTATTCATAGAAGAAGGTAATGAGATTGAGAAATAAAGGATAACTGACCCATAAGTATATCATCCCATTTAAAATTATTCTTTATATCGGGACATTATCCTATTAGTTGGTTCTTCAACCAAACCTCTCCTATGTCGATGATTTGTTTCATTCATATCTTCTGAGGAAGTTCATAACTATCCATTTACATGTATAGAACTCTAGAGTCATACTGATGCAAAAATAATATTATTATGTTGAAAAACAGATGATGATTCAGGGTTATATCAAGAAATTTATACAATACGATACCACTCACCTAGTCATACATTGGTTGTAAATCCATTTGTTTGAATATTCTATATGTCAACCTGAATAAATAATGTGGAAGAAGTGTCCTAATTTTTTTGTATAAAAGTGTTGAAATTTGAGGGTGAAATTCATTATAAATGGGTAGAATTAACAAACTGGGTTTTAATGAATTATTATTATTTCCAATAAATTAAATTTTTTATAGAATATTTTATATGAATCCATGAGTCTCATCGATAGCTTCTGTTGTATGCAATAGTGAGTTGAGCATGGGATACATGTGAAACTAAATTTCAACAATCCATGATATGTTATTATTATTTTAATGTGATTTTTATAACTGATCCATTAATCATAGATGTATGAATAGTAATAAATAGGTTTTAAATATAAAGTATAATGGTGTAATAAAAAATAAAACATATTGATAAAAAACAGATTTCTCGTAAAGTCTTTGTCAGTTTTAAAATTACTATTTTCTCAAAAACCATAATTTCTTTCATTAAAAAGAAAAAATAAGGAAATTTTTTATAATGAATTTAATAACGGAGATATAAGATTTTAAATAATTATTCTAAATTAACTTTTATTGAATTTTTTCTATTTTTATTATGCAGTTATTTTTTAAGTGAATCGTGAAAAATATTGTTTTTCATTGAAAGAATCATTTTCATTTACCAAATATATAAGGTTACTATTTATTTTATAATGGGTTTAGAAGTATAATTACATAAATTCTGTATGAATTAATTCAGTTTATAACGTTTTAATAATTTAATAATTAAATTTTATATAACAACTTTTTAAACTTTTGATGATATTATCTTTGGAAAACTTCTTTCTCATTGCGTCGGTGGGTTAAATTCATTTTTTAAACTATCCAATTATTTTAATGTAATTTTGAAAAAAAATTCCATAATTTTAATCATTAATATTTATCTTATCTAATATGGTCAAATTAATTTTATAACGCAATGAATAGTAAAAAATATAAAAAAATTATTCATGGTTATGGTAAAATAAGATTACCGAGGGGTTGAACTACAAATATAGTGGTTAAGTTTACAAAAAAACATGCCTAATAGTCATTTTATATATCTCTTTAGACCTTATAATGTTTGAGGACCATGATTTATCTATTTTGGATCCTTGTGGAAAGATATAAACATGCGTACACAATTACTGTTTCAAGAATTACAAGTGTTCCACTCACCTCAGATATAAAAGGCCACACCTTATCTACATATATTTAAAAATTTTATGAAAAAATAGGTTATAGAATACATTCCCAATTCACTTCCCAACATCCCTCATCCCATCGTAGAGTCCTTGTTTTTGTAAAAAATTAAACCTATGATTCCTTTTGGTGAAAACCAAATGGAGATTTTTGAAAAAGAATTGTCACCACTGACATAGTTTTTTTTAATTTCTTCCTCCACCTAATTAAATTAACATTAAACCATGATGATATAATAACCTCAATATAATCAATATAATGATAATTTTTATGATAAAATAATGAACTATGACAATTTCTTATTCCATAAAATGTTATATGAAATCATCATATGTGTGTATGGAAAAGTTTCGCCTCACGAAAAGATGTTATTCATTTTCCATCACCGCCTCTCATGGTTAGATATATTGTAAGAAAATATATTAATATATTATATTTATGATAATATTACACTTATGGAGTAATTTTGTCACATTTACTTTCATAATTTATATTCTTTCAGAATATGATAATGTTGCTCAGGTGTACAGTGGAGTACCACCCACAATGTGATTTGATTCATTAATGACATTCCTTGAAGGTAATAAGTATGGGATAAATGAAAATATGGGGTATATTGGGAATAAAAATGACTCTCATATTTGATATATTATTTACCTCTTATTCATTCAATCTATTAAGAAAATGGATACAATGTTCACATGTACATACGATATACAATCTCCAAGAATGATGTATTTCATTTTGTATAAAAAAATATTATTGATTACTCTAAAAATATATATAATGAATATATATATGATATTTATATCATGCATAAAATTTTATCAATGATGGAACTATCATGAACCAACCAAGGTTATCCCTGAACAGATTACCAGAGGCAACCCATGAGAATGTCAAAAAGGTATGTCGATTCTCCTCGGATGACAGCTAGTGGAAAGCTTGGAAATTGAATCATTATGAATTATTAATCACATAATATAGTGAATAAAAAAAATGAAAAAAAGATAACGAATGAAAATTACTAATAGTATAAAAAATAAAATGCACGTACCTCCATATGACCATGAAAGTCCCCACCGACCATAAAACCAATGTCATACAAAGGCAACATAATATAAGCTAGATGAAGAACCAGAATCTAAAATCAAATATGAAACTATTTTCATGACTATTAATGCTCTGTAGGCATTCTTGAAATAAATTATTCTTTATGTATTACCCTTTTTAAGGAAAAATATTCAGAATATTTCGAAAATAATCAATATAAAAATAATATTTTCCACTATTTTATAAAAAAAGCAAAAGGATTCTATTTTTTTAAAAAAATCTATTTCTATTATGTTTTCCAAAACATTTTTCAAAGTATGAAAAGTCATTTAAATAAATTCCATTAAAATAAAAATAGTGTTGGAAGGGTTATTTTAATAATAATTGAAAAGAAAGGTTATCATGTGATGATGTAATCAAAAGTTCCATATTGTTAAATAAGAATATAAATATTATTTAATCATGGGAGTTTTATAAGAAAATCAATAATAAATACATAAATGTAATTTATATTGACACACCTATCAGTTTATGGTGATTCACTAGAGTCAATCACCATCCATGTTTCTCTAAAACAGCCTCCCCAGTGGCACATCCCACATGGACTATCACATATCCAATGTGTACCAATCCCTCTAATCATGATCGATAAGAAACCAACACTTTAACTTCTATATGATGATTAAAAATCCCAAAATAATTTAACATAGAGAATGAGGAGGTCATCACACATATGGAATTAACCATAACAAATATATGGCACCATCCATGATTGTCCCAAACTCTGACACCTCAATGTGATGACCCAATCCTCAGATGGAGTACCATAGAAATTCCAATCACAAATAAAATCACAGACAAGTTCTAATTGAGACTTCATATCAAACATGTTTTAAAATCAATTTCCAAGACACTAGAAATTATAAACTAGAAATTTCAATTTTTAAAAACAAATTCATCTAAATAACCATTTCCAAATCCATGGATAAAGCCTAAAATAAGTTTCAATGTTTCCAAATGTGACTTTTTATACTTTTGTTCAAAAAACCACAACCTAAACTTCTAAAAATACCAAGCTTTAGGAAATACATTTGAAACCACATTTTGATTTATCTTAAAATCATGTTTCCATTGAGAGTCAGTGGACCCATTTAGAATGAATATTTGTTTAGAAGAACCATTTGAAAAGATGGGTTGGAAGAGGGAAAAGATATAATAAGGAAAGGATCTTTGAAAACGTGGGTTAATAGTGAATATAATTTTGCGAATCCATTATCATTTATGTGCTTATCCACATGTGTACCCCCATTCATATAAGGATATTCATACATCAAATGTCTCTTCTATAGTGAACTATAAAAATGACTAAAAACCATTCACGATAGTCCCCTAAAGAATTTCCTCCAACAAAAACTATGCACAAAAAATAACTAGACCACAACAAGGCATTACAAACACACAAAAAGTCCAATTCTCTATGAAACCAATGTTTCCAAAATCCAACCCGGTATAAACACAAAATAAAACATAATTTCATATTTAAAGTCTGATAATAAGTGTATATGAAAAAATTCATACATACATATAAGCATGACCATGTAAAACCTTCGATAAAACCATTCTTCATCAATTTTCCTACAAATAAACACAAAAAAAATAACAAAAACACTTCACAATCATGAGAAACACATTTATAATTCATTTTAAATGATAAATCATTAAAAGTATTCGAATTAATTGTGCAGGAATCAGGAACATAACTAAGTGAGAAGAGAATCAAGATGAAACACACATGAAGTCAAAGTATGTGGTGATGGAATCATGAATATTTCCATTTTTCCTCTTGTAAGAATATGCAGATATTCATATATATAATGACACATATCCCCTATGAACATATTCTTATTTCCAAATATGTATATGGGTGTCCTTACACATATGGTTATACATGAATACATTCCTTTACACTAACCCAATTATGCATTATATATATGTATACAAAATCTCACAAAGCACCAATCTGTATATATTCAGTAACTTAATTGAATATATACAATGTGGGAACTTATATATATATATATATATATGTATATTATCATATGCATATGAATGTATGTCACCTTCACGTATGGAGACTCAAAACTACTTCCATGATGAGCAAGATGAACTACAAGAATATTATGAACCCAAGACATTAAAAACCTAATTAAATTGGAATAAAATAAAAGGAGAAAGTAAACCAACCTCAAAATGATGGGGAGTGAACCAAAATAGCCTGATATTATTTTATTTTCAGTTTAGGATGCTGAAATAGACATTATGAATTCCCGAGAGACCCACCACAAGCCATAAAAATAGACGAAAGTTCCAATAATAAGGTTTACCCAAGACCTAGTGTTTAATTGAATGAGGAGCAATGGGGAGAGGAAAAACACAAAATCAAGGGAGGAAAATGGAGTTGAAGTGCATACCATGATGAATCAACAAAAAAATTAAATTAAATCCATTGTATTTTCCACATTGATGGATGCCATGATGTGGGAGGGGTCACCCCCCATGGATGTTTTTCCATGGTGGATTCATGGGATTCACAGAGTGGTGGAGAGGAAGGAAATGAGGGAGGAAAAGAAAAAATTATGAAATAATAAAGGTAAAATACAAAAACCAACATTTTTTAAAACCCCAGGAAAACAACTTGGTTTTCACATAGTTTAGCATACCGTCTTCCAAATATGAGCTAACCAGTGTCCAGACTAGGAACTCTCACATGGATACACCTAGGTACATGCATGGTTAAAAAAACTTTTATCAATCCCTTCCACTTATATTATTCAACCCATAGATTATATTCTCATTGTGTTTTCATGTTATGATAAACTGTGCACATGCAATGTTTCACATAAAATACCCATATAGGAATACACACTACATGGTTACTACTAACAATGAAAAATATTCATGAATGTTCTAGAGAAGCTAAAAAAATTATTTCATGGACTTCCAATAATCGTAACTAAAATGAGAGGCTAAAAATAATTATGTTATTAATATTTCGAGGTCAGGGTGTGACAACTCTCCCCACCATTAACACTTTCCACCTTAAGAAATCCACCTAGCTAAATAAAAAAGAAAACTAATACACAAAACCAAATGAATTTGAATAGAACCATGAAAATCTAGGTGCAATTTTACTCCACAAGTGACACCTAACCAGCACCAGAGAAAAACACACCAAAGAGAACCATGGGAAAATAGAATAATTTGTTCTAACCAACAAAATAAATTCACTATCACTAATTAATACAAAGTGAAACCAATAAAATATCCATTGTGGTATCCCTATAATTTATGAAATGACCAGCATAGACCACCCATATAATTCCCATCATCGAACAAACAACAAAAATACATGAAACTCCAAACCCATATCAAAGACCCTCTACTCATGAGAAATCCAATGGAGGGAACTCAAACACAAACTGAACGAAAACTTGATTCATTATCTCTTTAATAAATATTTATCTATAAAAAGATCACAACACACAACCCTATATTGAAAACAATACACAAGGAGATGAACCATTTAAGAATTCAAATCCTTTGGGAAAAACTACATACTACCTGATAAAGAGACCTGTAATGTTTTTAATAATTAAGAGTGAATTTACATGAATGAGGAAAACTATAAGATGAAAATTGTGATTATCCAAATTCCTCTAGAAAAGAAATAAACTAGACTAAAAACGACAACAACCAATGATTCCTGACTGCCTTAAAAGATTTACTATGGTCTCTCTGGCTACGAGACTACTGTCACAAAAAATCATCTTCCCTCTAGTCAAGAGGGAACAAACCATAGTTGAGACTTACTCTTCTATCCATGCTATTTTCATAAGTCATCTATATGACCCAAATAGCCATATTCACTACTAGACATTGGGTGAATATAGTAAATTGACTTTAAATAACCAAAATTTCAATAGTGTATGTACATGAAAAAATGGACTGACAAATAGGGAGTTTAATATAACAACAGACACTTCTCTAGAATAGATTACTTTAGTACATGTCTATCATCATTTAGAGAACTCCCACGCACACCATGAGGAAATGGTTTACCTACTACTACTTTCCTATATTTAAACTCCTCATGATTGAACCATTGGATGAAAGTTGTCTTAGACACTTCCCAAGACATCCAGTCATATAATAATGATGGAAGATTCACCTTTCACCTATCCTACCCAAAAAAAGAAAATGAACCCAAAATAACAAGCACTCTAATGTATTTATGAGTTCCTATCAGTAATAGTACACCTTCAACCTTCTCAATCCACCCCACAACCTCTAACGGTCCTTGATAACCATAGAAAATGGGAAAGTGGCCGGAATAAATTTATCCCACCACACTAAATAGTGTCTAGGCATCTCGAAAAATAGGTAAAACTCACTAGAAAACTTGGTAAAATCATTGTGGAATACTATAAATAACATAAAAAATAAAAAATAAATAAACAATAGATGACAAATCAATGAAAAAGTAAAAGTCAGGAGAAAACAACCATCTTACAACCCAAAAAATCAAAAAAAAATCCCAAAAAAAATCATCCAAAAAGAAACTCCTCAATTCTATACTCTAATTACATTTTTGTCCAAAATCCCACATTCTAAATGAGACAAATTCACCAAAATAATTTTCCTTTTGAAAACCTCGTTCCAAAAACCCATTTTTTTATTTTCAAATCCACTCAATCCAACCCAATCTAATGAAAAACATAACTCACACCAAAACCATAGGAATAAGGAACTAGTGGAGCTCCTTACCTGGTAATATAGTTCAGAAAACTATTTAATGACAATGAAACAACCCCACAAAGTATCTTAAACCATGCACTTGGGCTACACATGGGTTGTTACTCCATGTTGTCTCATCACGTAACAATAGTTAATTTACAAAACCTTTTCTTATCTATAGGGGAAAAATAAAATACTATAATCCAAAATTAACCCTAGAATCTCAAGGATCATGATGAGAAATCTTTTATAATCTTCTTTCCACACATACTTCTCAAGTCCCAATAGTACTAACATACTGTAAACCAGATGCCCCAAATAAAAAAGGGTTGCACTAATTCCATTTCTTTGGAAACTATCATTATTAAACCCTGAAATGGTAACCCCAGAAAGCATAAATAATTTACTAAGAGCCGTTCCCATGCCTCTTGGGTTGGAGAATAGTGTCAGGCATTGAGATAGGATCCAAGGGAATGATTTATCCCAGAAAACAAAAACCAATTAAATAAACAAAAAAAAATTACAATAAGAATTAAAAATAATATAATATATAAAATAAAATGAACATACATCAATGTGACCATGTGGGTAACCACTAAGCACTAAACAATGTATCGCCAAGGTGGACGAATCCAATATTGAAGCATCACCTAAACATAAAAACAAATATTAATCTATGGGAATGAGTATTAAAACTCATTAGGCATTCCCAAAATATTCTTTTTTATTTGAATTACATAAAGAAATAACCAAGTCATTCTATCTTGAAAACCAGAAATTAAAAATTATGTTTTCCCATTATTTTATATAAAAAATTAATAGGTTTATATTAGTAAAAAAAAATCATTTTCCATTATATTTTCCAAAATAATTCTCAAATCATGAAAATTCATTTAAATAAATTATTTTAAAATACAAAAATTCTAGAAGCGATATTTTAATATGAAATGTAATGAAAGGGTGTTATAGGATCTAGTAATCAAAGGTATACAGAAAACATGTGCATAAAAATACATAGTAATGTTAATTTCCTGAACATAAATATAAGTAATCCATTGAGGTACTCAGTTCAAGCTTATGTACTGGTATATGGTGCAAATCCATATTCATTCATTTACTAGGACGCTCTAAACAAGCCTCACCAGAGAAAAATCCCAGCTGGTCTCTCAAACAACTAGGGGTACCAACCCAGCTAATATGGGTTGATAAGAAACTATCACTTGATCCTCTACATGATTCTTAACAATCCTATGATAATAGTATGTGGAGAATGAGGAGGTCATAATATTCATGGAATTAACCATAACCCACATATTCCACCATTCAAGCCTAGCCCAAACTCTAACATTGCCTATTAAATGACCCTATCCTCGATGGGAATATAATTATGGTTACCAAAAGAAATAAAATCCTAGAAATTTTTTATCCAAACCTTCACATCACATTTTTTTCAAAACAAATATTCAAAACACACTAAAACACCCACCGATTCATTGTATTTTCAAAACAAAATTCAGTTCAGAAATCATTTCCAAATCCAAGGAGAAATCATGCAACATGCACAAAAGGTTCTATGTGGGCCTTTATATTATTTAGTTACCAAAACTCACTCTAAAGTTCCAAATGGGACAAGACATTAGAGATAAATTTTAAACCACCATTTATCTAATGGAAAACCATGTGTTGAATTAGAGACCATGGACCCATTTATAATTAAATGCTGTTTTATTATAACCATTTAAATAGTTGATGTGGATAAGGTGAAGGGTAAAATAGGTGATTGTAGTTTGAAAATTGGGGTTAAGGGTGAAAATAATTTTTGGAAGCCATTATCATTTGGGCTTCTATCAACATCGGCACCATGTAAACATATGGATATACCCAAATCTAATAGACTATCTCTCAAAAACAATTAAATAAACCAAAAACCCTTCTATAGAGTTTCCACTAGCATTTCCTCCAACCACTTATACACATATAGGAGCACTAAGTCACATCAAAGCATTACAAACACATACAAAGCTCAATTCAAAATGAAAACCATGTTTCCCAAATCCAACCAAGGATAATCGCAATCCAAAAAACACAATTTAATTTTAATGTCAATAGGAATTTTATCAAACATTTTTCATACATAAATTTAAGAATAAACAAAGAAAACCATTTAAAGAACAATTTTTTGTCAATATGACAAAAATATAACACCAAATCATTTTGTAAAAGCACATAAAAATCCAGAGAAACACATTTGAAAATAATTTAGGAAAGCTCAAGAATTCATGGAATTCAAATTAACTTCTCAGTCATTGGGATATAAACATATCAAGAAGAGAATCAAGCTTAAAAACTATAGTACATAGTGTCTTTGAGAACAGAAACATGAATATTCCCTTTTTATGCTATCATGCTTAAAAAGATTTTCATATATATATATATATAAGTACACCTATATCCTATGTACATATCCCCAAGGAAAAATATGTAAAATGGGTCATTTCATATATTCTTATATGTAAATAACCCACTCTAGACATACACATGTATGCATTTTTTACATATATAACTAAGGGAAACTAGATCTAATGTATATATTCACACCACAATGAGTGAATATTAACAAAGTGAGAAATTATATAAATTTAATCTAACCAATTTATACTCTCATAAGTTTAATTTCATTATGGAGACTCGAAAACAATTCCAAGGTGAAAATGGTGCACGATAAGAAAAATAAGAACCCAAAATTTATAATCTCCCTAATTAAAATTGGGAAAAAGGAAATGGTCGGAAGAAAATATCCTAAAAAAAGTTGCCGGATAACTAAAACAACTCAATAATCTTCACCTTTGGTGATGGATGTCAAAATTTGATCATAGAAGACCTGAGAGACTGACTGTACACCATAATAATATAATAAAGAACCCAAAATTTCTTAACCCTGGACCTAGGGTTTGGATGAATGAAGAGGGGTGATTGGGAGTATAAAATCAACAAATCCTGGGAGGAGGAGGGAGATAAAGTGTCTACTAAAATGGGTTGAACAAAAAATAGAATGAATTTGGTGGATATTCCATACTTGGGACGGTTGTGAGGATAGAGGTGTCACATTCTATTGAATCTCATTTATGGGGGAGTAACATGAATAACAAAGATGGGGGATGTTGGAAAAAAAGAAAAAATAAATAATAATATTAAAATTAAAAAAAATTAATACCATTTTTTTAAACATGGTTTAACTTGCACAGTTGTTTCATGATTTTCCAAACTGTTCACCAACCGTGCGATGGTCATTTTCTTGGATAGGCACCATCGAATGATTGCCTATTAGTCGATGAGAAATTGGGAAAACATTCTCAAACAATGCCACTCAGCATAGTAAACTCAAGGAGACAAAATTCACACTTGACTCATTGTTTAATAAACTGTTTTCACGTCATTGAACACATCAAATACCCACTTGGGAACCCACACATGCATCACATGGTTACTAAAAACCATGCAATAGAAAGAAATCCCCTGACAATTTTAAATACCGACCCATAAAGAGTAAAAACTCAAAAGATATGCTAAAAATAATTAATATTGTTAATATAATTAATATTTCATGATCATAGTGTGACGATAACTGTGGTAAATGTAAGAAGAAAACAATAAAAATTCTAAACATATCTGAAAAACATAGTTCTTATTTCCCAAAACATGACTTTAAAATTTAATTGCTAATAAATGGTTTATAAGAGTTCATATGAAAAAAATTAGGGTATGATAAATATTAATATGGTTATATAATATAAGTATAATGATCTTATATTTATTATATATTTAGTTTTAATGAATATGATGAAAGTTAATGCATAAGGTATTGTATTCTCATCTCTCTTTTATCTCTTATGAGACACATGCCATATTCACCACCTATTTTTTTGTAAGGTATATATATTTCCAGCGTATGTATTTTATAATACATAACCTTAATATAATAGTCATTTTTATATCTATTTTAGGATACAAATTTTATGGGATTTATAATTCATTGTTATCAGATTGTTCAATATTTTATATTACAATCTCATCATTTATCAATGTTGTTTGTTAATCTAATTTTTTTTATTCTTTATTATGATCTATATCAACTAATAAATTTGAAATTTATTCTCCTTTATTTATTTCATTATCATTAAAATATTTTTTAGTTTTACTCTCTTTATCATCTCAAGATTTAAAAAAATGTTTTTAAGAAAACTATATTTATTTTCCTCTTTGGTCAAAAACCAATTTTTCGAGAAAATTAATGTTTTCTATATTTTCTTTGTTTTTTTAATATTATCTAAATGATTTATTAGTTACATTATTACCAATTTTTTACTTTTCTAAATAAAATTGAGATTAATATCCATGTCATGTTCAAAATAATATTCACAGGGAACCTAAAACAAAAGTAAATAGAATCTTAATTTAAACATGTATGACATGAACATAATTTTCCACCATCATGGTGAATAATTATATCAATGATTACATTACCATAATTATAGGTTATTTTAAACAATTTTATTTGATTTTTTTTAAAGTGTTTTCCAAAGTTGAAATTTATTTTCCATAATAATGTTCTTAAATGATCTTCCAAAATATTTTATCATATATGATGAAATACATTGGTTTTACATATGACATACTAAGGATATCATCCAAGGATACCTTTATTTATATTTCCATAAATAGATTATGTTTATTATGTAATGATTTTTATAAAACCCATATCCTTTCTACAGGTTATGACATGATAAAATATTTATGAAACCCATTTCCTTTCATTATATATGATATGATAAATATTTTATTATCTCCTAGAACACATATGTATTATTATCATTACTTAACCTTTGGGGACTATATCTCCCTCTAATATTTTTGGTAAATATTTATATCTCATTATATTGATAAGACTTGAATAGGGAGTAAACTCGATTCAGTAAGGTAACTTTTCTACTATGAAGGTCTTGGTAGTAACACTTTACTACATTAATAGTCTTATAAGTGAACTCATTCCACTATAATAGCCTTTAAAATGATCCTTTTACTCTTATGGAATTTTTTTCTATGATATGTATATTCCCCAATTCATTGTCATATTTCAGTGTTATATTATCCTGGTTTATGAATTATGATTTTTTTTGGTTTCATGACTCATAGACATCAAGACGTTATTCCATGACTCAATATTATGATCTTGGAAATGTAGTGTATTTTTTTCAAATGTTATTATCATGTTCTCATACAATTATATTAATTTTATTCTTATGTATTTCCTTTTTTTACCCATAATATAATTATAATCTCACACATTCTTATTTATTAATTTTCCCTATGTTATGAAAAAATCTATTGTGTATTATAAATCTTTGAAGGTTGATATTTATTAAGAACATATTGGATGAATATTTATTTTAGATATAAACTAGTACTTTATTTTTTATATTTCCAAAGGCATTATAGATTTATGATCCTCATAAATTTGAATGTAAAATTTATTGAATATTAATATAAAAAATTAAATATCTATATGTTTTTAATCAGGGTCACTGTATAAGTTTTATACCCCAATATTTCATAGTATGTCATATATTCAAATTATTTCAATAACTTGCGCTATATGCAACCCTGAGTTCGAGTGCATAACGACTTACAAAACTAGCCGTTCAAAAACAAGGTTATGAATAGTATTAACAATATTTAAAATTTTATATATCCAATAAAATTTTAACATTTATATTTTTTGTTCTCAGACATAATATAAGAAAAATTCAATTTTTAAGAAAAAAGAGGTATATTTCAAAAAATACAGTTTTTCAACCTTTTAATTGTGATCCCTTCTTAAATCCAATATTTTCCACATTTATATATTAAATTTATTAAAATTACCTTCTTATTTAGAAGTGGGACATAAAAATTTAGTTTGGATAAATATTGGGTACTTTTTTGATAACATTCATATTTTGATGAATAATTCAAAATACTAGATTTTAATTAAAAAACCCTTCAATCGAAATAATTTATATTGTTAAATTATAAATTACAGTGGTTTAAAAGTATCATTAGATTATATTTTTATCATTTAATTTAATTTAGGTCATTTAATGTAATTTTAAATTTAAACTAGACATAAAAAAGTGTAAATCTTTTGATAGTTATATTTCATAAAAACATGCTTTCTGTTTTAACAATGGGAATTAATTTTAAATTAATTTATGAAACTTCTATGTTTTGAATTTAGAAAAATGGATTCAATATTTGGAATCAGGAGGTCCATATTTTTTTAATTTTTATCTTTTATTTTTATAATTTATGAATATTTACTTTAGTAAATATTTTATTTACCATGGTTAAAGGGAAAATCCTGTAAATTAGGGCAAACATAAAAATATTATAGTAATATTAAATCACCCTACCATTTTTAATATTACTATTGGTTGATACATGTCCCACCATAGGCATACTTGGTTCGATGTTGGGACCCCATGGAGCCACTTGAGAGTGATAATGACATTTTATATTAAATAATTTAAAGTAAAGACAAAAATTACATAAACAAATATCTTTTAGTAAAACAATTTTCACCTGCGGATACATAATTTATGTTTTCGACTATAAATACTCATTATAAATATATAAATATTTCATAAATAATTATATTTTATTTATAATTTTTAGTCATTAAATAATTATATTTATTTATGACACATTGATGATGCATTAATTACATTGTTAATGAAAGAATCAAATAAATGGTATTGTAAATATTAAAATAAAAATAAATTGAACATTTAGAGGTCATAAACGATTTTTCTAGGTGAATATGACATATTTGTATTGAATTAATGTATTTTTTCTGAAGTAATAAAGTTTTGTTGGGTTAAAAAAAACCAAATACCCAATACATTCAAAATTGACAAAAATTAATTTTTAAAAATAATATTATATTATTAATTGAAATAATATTTCTAAAAATATTAGGTTCATCCAAAGGGCTTAAATAATATTATATATTTCATTAATGAACCACTTGAGGTTCTTGTGGATGTTTATAGTGTGTTTATTAACCATATAGTGTAATTATACAAGAAGACGAGGTAAAACATAAACTATTTATCTAAGAGTTAAATATATAAGATAAGGTTAAAATGGTAACCTAAACTTGTCTAAAACATATTAGATGAGATGATTGCGACCCATAACCACCTAAGGCTCGAAATAAATAAATTTGGAGCCATTATAAACCGAAAATGATTGTATAATAATTTAATAATTTAATATTTTCCTAAAGTGATCCTCACCCCTCTTATAAAAGGGCACATCCCCTTCTCTCAAAATCACACCTCCAAAGCCATTTTTCTTGGCCCAACCCTATAAAAATATCCTACCAACATTTCTCACATTAACCTAGACTCCTTACATTGATTAAAAATCCAACCCAATGATCCATTTTGATCAACTCAAAAGAAATCATGTCCCGATGTCGGTGCATTATTTTAATCCATTTGAATGATTACAAGGAAGCATGTCCCGAAAGACATATCAGTTTAGCATAATTGGAAGTACTAGATACATTAATAATTTTTGAGTTAAATAATGAAATAAAAACATAAACAACATTTGTTACCCTTTTGAACACACTTATAAGTTTAGCGTATCCCTGTAGGTCACCCATAAAATAGTTCTTCACATATTGGGAAAAATAAAACATAAAAGGGGTGACCTAAGATGCTCAGTAAGGATAACAATATAACAGAAACATTTATAAATAAGCATTAACATTTAAGGAAATGTATAAAACAAAAAAAAAGTATTTTAAACATAATCTTTGACATAATATGGCCAATATAAATCAAATAATGCAATTTACTTATTTAGATAAATATTCTACGAGTCGAATAATCACATGAAATATCAATATCCACTTTCATAATGACGGAATGCATAATTCCATACTTCATAAAAAAATGGTCAACGCCTTGTGTCAGGACTACAAATAAGTTTTTTTTCATGGCCTTCTTCCAAGACACTAGTTTGTCTCATGAGACCTACTAATACATCAAGGATCTATAGCGGGCTCCACCCATCACTTACTAAGTCCAATGCATTCCTCATATGAAAATGTTTAAACATAACATAAACAATCGTATTAAAACTAGAATATAAAATTTAGATAATTTATCCATAAACCATGAATTGTTAAAAAATAACACATACACAGTCCTACATATCACAAATCCTTCAATACAATATGGAATATTTGTATCTTCATAAATCAACTTCAAACAATTTTTAAACCCATCAAAGGATGTTGACAAAAATAATAATGATTTGAATAATCATTGAGATAAATATCCCCTTTTAATAAAAACATTTAAAATTCACACAATTTTGAAAGGAAGACATTTAAAAACATTTTTGAATCAATCTGTCCCTTACCACTTTGAAACTTTTGAATTGAATTACCATTTTAAAAACATTAGTGTCTGTATAAATAAATCCTTAAAAACCATTTTGAAAACATGGATATTAATGAGAATATTTTAGAAGAATAAATATTTAATCCATTTAAAATAATGATCTACTTAAAGATTACCTTTCATAATAACTTAAAATATTTCTTTTGAAAATATTTTTATGAAACACTAATGTGGATGATAAATAAGTACCAATAGATACTCATGAAAAACAACCACGGATAATGAAGGGATTTTAGAATTAACCCTTCCCATGGAGTTTCCTTTGGATTAGGGTACGTTAAACCTCTTGTATAATGACCATAGAATGTTATTTAATTATACCAGAACCATATTAATATTTTTTATATAATACATGATTCATTTATGACTTTATACAATGCATTTAGTAATGATTTCCATGTTAAATTAACATTTTGGGTAATAATCACTGTCTTTATCATCTGTGTTTTAACTTGTTATTCATGGTCGTATCACATAGATCCTAATTTAAATACCTGTAAAATATAAAACATGATTCATATATCATATATATATATAATATAAATATGAATAATATATTGTTATATGAAATGGTAAACTCTTCATATGATGATGGTAGGCCGTAGGTACGCATAAAGGTTGTTTCCATTTTGATATCTTATTGAACGGAAGTAAGTGAATAAGATATATGTATGTACATAAATATAAATATATATATATCTATAGTAGAATTATTTTGTAATATATTACTACTTATGAATAATATATATTTTTATAATCATCATTGAATGGTGAACGTGGAAATGAATCTCATCGCATCGTGGAGATGGTAAGCCGTACGTACGCACGAGCGACGATATCATTCTATTGATAGTGAAATAATATGTAATTTGATATTATATTATATATACATAATAATTAACATGTTATATTTATTATTTACATCAACTATTTTCATAATTATACCCATCCAAATAATGAAGTGTTGAATAACATACTACACAGCCACGTGGAGACGGTAAGCCGTACGTACGCACTCATGGTGACATTATCATTCATAGGATGAATAGAATAATGAATATGGTTGTAACATATTTATAATAAAATCATATTATGTATAAGGTATTGTAATTATTTTATTGGAATAGAAATAACATATAAAGAGAATGTGGAAGAAGAATATAATTTTGAAAGAGGTGATAAAGTAATTACCTCTTTTCGAGTGTTAAAATTTGATTTCGACAAAAGGTCTCATTAGGATGGATTTGTGCTCATGGGATAGACTCTAGGTTTAATTGAAGGAAATTTTTAGGAGATTTTGGCTGGGATTGGCTGAGTCAATGGACTTTGTGGAGTGATTTTGAGAGAAGGGTAAGTACCCTTTTATAAGAGAGGTGAGGGTCACATTAGGAAAACCTTAAAATATTATTATATAATAAAATCATTTCTAGTTTATAATGGCTAAAAATGATTTATTTCATGGATAATTATGATATGGTTATAAATCAACCAACCAAATATGTTTTAGAAAGGTTTATATAACCATATTAACCTTATCCTTAATATTTAACTCTTAGTTGAATAGTTTAACTTTTACCGTGTATTCTTGTATTATTACACTATATGGTTAATAAACTTACTCTAAACTTCCAAGATAACCTCAAGTGGTTCATTAATGACATATATAATATTATTTAAGCTCTTTGGAAGAACCTGAGATATTTAGGAATATTATATAATTTAATAATATAATGTTTTTTAAAAGACTCATATATGCCAATTTTGACACTATTTAGTATTTGGTTTTTGTGAAAGTCGTCCCAACTTGCTTACTTCAAACAAGATACATTGAATTAACCTTAACATGTCATATTAACCTAGAAAATATGTGTATGTCATAAAAATTGAGAAATTTTATTTATTTTAACATTTATAATACAATTTATTTTTTTCTTTCATTAATAAGGTAATTACTGCATCATCATTACATCATAAACAAATTTAATTATTTAATGTCTAGAAATTATAAAACAAAAACCATGATGTATGAAATATTTTTATATTTCAAGTAAATATTTATTGTCTAAAAGATATCTTATATAACCTCTTTTAAAAATTATGTTACTATAGGATATATGTTTATGTCATTTTTGTGTTTACTTTAAATTAATTAATATAAACTGTCATTATCACTATCAAATGGCTCCTTGGGGTCCCAAAATTGGTCCAATGATTAACACATGACAAGATTTCATTATATGATAAAAATACATGGGAAATTATTTCCCTTTTAAATGTTGGCTTAATAACATGTATGATACGATCCATTTTAAACATTAAATCATGCATATTTCTGGACATAAATTGGATATAAACAAGTGTCAATCTTTTGATAGTTAATATTTCGTAAAAACATGGTTTTTATTTTAACAACGGGAATTAGTTTTAAATTATTTTTTGCCACATATGTGTTTTGAAGTTGGAAAAAATGGATACCATATTTGGAATCAGGAGGTCCAAATTTTTTAAATTCTTATCATTTATTACTAAACATTATAAAAATTTACTTCAGTAAATATTTTATTTACTATGGTGAAAGGGTAAATAGAGTCAATTAGGGTAAAAATTATATTATAATAATATTAAACTACCCTAACATGTGTCCTATTCCAATTGGTTGATACATGTCTAGAATTGGGCATCATTGGGACAATTTTGGGACCCAATGAAACCACTTAAAAGTGATAATGACACTTTATATTAATTAATATAAAGTAAAGACAAAAATGACATAAACATATTTCTTTTTGTAAAACAATTTTTACATGGGGTTATATAAGTTATATATTATACTATAAATACTGATTAGAATGATAAAACAATTTCATAAATAAAAATATTTTATTTATAATTTTTAGTTATTATATAATTAAATATATTTATAACACAATGATGATTTAGTAATGACCATATTAGTGAAAGAATCATATAAATGGTATTATAAGTATTAAAATAAATATATTTTTGAATGTTTTGATGCCATAAACGAATTTTCTTGATGAATATGACATGTTCGGATTGATTTAATCTATTTTTTCAAAGTAATAATGTTTTGTAGATTTTCAAAAAAATCAAATACCAAATAGTGTCAAAATTGACATTAATTAATTTTTAAAACATATATTATATTATAGGTTGATATAATATTCCTAAAAATCAAAGGTTCAGAAAAAGGTCTTAAATAATATTATATATGTAATTAATGAACCTATTTTGGTTCTCTTGGTTGTTTAGAGTATGTTTATTAAATATATAGTGTAAGAATACAAGAAGATGTGGTAAAAGTTAAACTATTTAACTAATAGTTAAATATAAAATATAAGGATAAAATGGTAACCTAAACATATCTAAAACCAATTGGTTGAGATGATTTCGATCCATTAGCACCGAATTCGTGAAATAATGGATCCATTATAAATAGGAAAATATTGTATAATAAATTAATATCTTAATCTTTCCCTAAAGTGACCCTCACCCCTCTTTTAAAAGGGAACATCCCCTTCTCTAAAAAACACACTTCAAAATCCATTTGTCTCCACCAAACCCTTCCCAAATATCCTCCAAACGTCTACCAAATCAACCTATAGCCCTTAAATTTATCAAAAATCCAACCAAAGGTTCCCTTTTGATCAACTCAATAGGAATCACCCGAATAAGAGGTAATAATTTCACCACCCTCTTTCAAGTTATTTTCTTCTTCCATTATCTCTTTCATTGTTGTTTCCATACCAAAATAATAACTCCAGTACCTCCTACATACTGTGATTTTACTATAAATATGGTAAAACCATATTCATCATTATATACATCCTATTAATGACAAAGTCACCATGTGTGCGTACGTACGGCTTACCGTCTACACGTTGTAGTGTAGTTTGTTAATCAAACACTTCATTATATGGATAGGTATAATAATTAGTATAAATGATGTAAATAATAAATATAACATGTTAATTATTCTTTATATATGATATACCATCCAAATACATACGATTTCACTATTAATATAATGATATGGTTTCACGTGCGTACGTACGGATTACCGTCTCCATGACATGCTGAGATTGATTCCCATATTCAGCATTCAATAATGATTATAAATATATATATTATTAATTACTATGTAAAAATGACATAATAAATATAACAAAGAAATATATGTATATATGTATTTACTGACATATGTCTTATTCATTTACTTCCGTTCAATACGATATGAAAATGGAAATAGCGTTTATGCGTACATATGGCCTACCACCTCTATAAATGGTGCCTTCCATTTCATATATCAATCTGCTATAAAAATTTATATTCTAAATATTTATGATATATAAATCATGTTTTATATTCTGTAAGTATTTAAATCAATATCTAAATGATACGTTCAAGAATAACATTTTAAAACACGTACGACAACGAAAGCGATTAATACCCAAAATGATAATTTAACATGGAAATCATTATTAAATGTGAAGTATAAAGTTATACATTAATCATGTATGATATAATAAATATGAATATTGTTCTCGTATAATTAAAAAAAATACTATGGTCTTTATACCAGAGGTTAAAGGTACCCACAACCAAAGGAAAGTGCAAGGTAAGGGATATTTCCTCAATATCATTATTATCGGAGATTGTTTATCTGTAAGTATTTTCTAGGAAATATCTTTCATCGATAACCATATTTCATAAAAATTGTTTCAAAAGGAATCTTTTAAGGTTTAATGGGAGGTTCTATTTAACTAGATCATAATTTTAAATGTTTTAATGATTTATCTTTCTAAATCATTTTAATTAATGTCCATGTTTTCAAAATGATTTTAAGGATTTATTTATATAGACAAGAATGTTTTGAAATGATAATTCCATTAAATAATTTCAATGTGGTATTGGACTCTATGATTCAAAAATCTGTTTTAAATTACTTCTTTTTATTAATGTGTGACTTTTAAATGATTTCACAAAAAGTGATATTTATCACAAAATGTTTTTCAAATCATTTTCAACTATGTCATCATCCTTTACTGGATATTATTCATGATTGAGGTCGATTTATTATAATACAATATTCCATATTGAATTGAATGATTTATGATATGTATGACTATGAATGTTATATTTTTAATCTATTCATGGTTTATGGTTAACATATTGACATTTCATATGATAGTTTTAATACGAATTTTTATTTTATGTTTCATCTTTTTCATATGAGGAATGCAGTGGACATAGTAAGTGATAGGTAGAGCCTGCTATAACACCTCGATGAATCAGTATATCTCATGAGAAAAACTAGTATCGTGGCACAAGGCCTCTGCAGAAATATTATTTGTAGTCTTGACACAAGGCCTTGACAAAGTGGTAATGATGTCTGACATTAGGAATTCCCTCATTATGAAATTAGTTATTTTATGTGATTATTCAACTAGTAGACTATACATGATCATATTTATATGATGATTTTTGATTTATTTTTTCAAAATTATGTTAAATATTTTGGTTAAGAAAGTAGTTATTTTTATTACACATATTTCCTTAAATGTTTACACCTCCCACTAAATTATTTACCATTACTGAGCATCTGAGCTCACCCCTTTATTATTTTTTCTTTTCCAAGGATTCCAAGACGTATATTATGATTGATATATAAGGTTAATATAAATAGAATAATGTAATTTCCAAATAACTATGTATTCGTTGTTTTATGATTGAAATTAAAATGTAAATTTAATGTATATAATCTATTTTCCAAGACTGCTAAACTGATCGGTCTTTTGGGACTTGATTCTTTCTATTCATTCCAATGTATTAAAATAATGCGCTAACTCTGGGATTCGAAGTTAGGGCATTATAGTTGGTATCCAAGTAATTTTAGAAACAAATTTTGAAATAGATTTAGATAATCTCTAATTAGAAAACATTACCCTAAGATAGACATTGGGGATTTTTATATAAGAACTTCCAAAAATTTTGGTAATGTAGAGATTTTGTGTATTTTTCAATCTATACATCCTCGTATAGATACGAACAGGTAGATTTGGCTCTGGCACAGATGTACCTATGAGGGAAAAATCAGACAAGGATTTTTGGGAATGGTCAGGGGTGTCTTGGTAGATGACAACATGCCTTGCTGCACACTTGGTTATGACACTCCTGGGGGATATTTTTAGGATAATTCACATTTTCATTACAATCCATTATGAAGGATTTAAGAGTAAAAGCTTACTCATAGAAAACATTTTTTGATTATAGATTATATGCATAATCTTTTCAATTTATGTTAGGTATTTGAAAAGTTTGGAATTAATCATTTTGATTCATAAACTACCTAGTGTATGCCATTGTCTAGAAATGGAGCCTAGTATAAGGAATAAGAATTCCAAGAATAATCATGATCGAAAGATTAAGAAGGATCATATCATTCATGGTATTAAGACAACATTTAAAAAAAAATAGTCTCCCATGTATTCTCATCATATGAATAAATAGTACCACATGTTAATATGATAAGTAATGAATTATCTGAGTTCTATGGATTTGAAGGGAAGCAAGAGATGAAATGGATGGAAGAGAGAGAGATGGATAAAGGGAAGAGAGGAAAGAATGATATTCCCATATGTGATAATAGTAGAAATAATCACCTAGGTAAATGCTTGAAGGGAATGTGAGTTTGTTATAAGTGTGGAGAAAAAGAACACTAAGTATGTAATTTAATGTGTACAAAAAAGGTTTCAAATATATAATTCTTCATCTGCAAGGAGTTGGGACACTACATAGAGGAATTTCCAAATCAACAGAGTATAACCCAAATACAACTATTGGATAATAATCAAGTTATGTCACAATTGAAGATGAAGAGTAATGGTTAGAATTCTTATTTTGTTATTAAAGTATTTTTTCATTTGAGTATTTTGTTAATGATGTACATGTTGTAATAATTATAGAGTATACAAGGATTGTATTTTAGTACTATTTCATTAAGGACATGAGATTGTATAGATCCAAGAAAAGTGACTCAATAGTAGGTTAATTTTTTGGTAAAATATATTGTTGAGAAAAAGATAAATCATAATATAGTTTTGATACTCAGGTAGTGATTTGGGAATAATATATGATTGATTTGGGTAAAATATATTTAATATTCATGACTACCTTTAAACTGATTAATTATTTGTATATTCCATCATTGTTGGAGTTTACAATAATTTTTGATAGAATGAGTATATCTAATATTATATAAGGATTAAGGGAGCAATAATGTAATCAAAATGGTTTTATGTTAATTCTGGGTGTTATAGTGTTTTAAAAGAAAACGTGATGAAGGTATTTATATGTTATTATGTGGAAAAAATGATCTTCATTGGGTTTACATTACTTATAAATGTTTGACTATGAGTTTGTACTGATGTATTTTGGATAAGTCTAATGGTTGGAATTGATTAATAATGACATTGGATACTATTGTTCAGGTTAAATCAATTATTGAGATTATTTTTTCATTATCATAAAAAATCCAACTCTGAGGTCGGGCGACAACCCGTCCCGTCCAGCAAGGCTGTGAGACGTGAAACTACAACCGAAGGGTGTCAATGGTGCATCAACTAACAATGGCCCAAGTGATGTCTTGGATTGTTTTATGTAGGTTGTTTAAAAGATCTGATAGACGAATTATAAATTTATTTTTTTGGAACCCTATACGATAAGGATAAATAGAATATTTTTATGTTCTATTATCTTTTATAGTGAAAGAAGAGTTTGTGGTAGATATTAGTTATTCAATGAAACTCTAATTTTCAGGTATATTTTTTCTTTCTTATTCTTTGAGGAAATTAATTCTTAACCTTTAGGGAAGGTACTATAATATAATAAATATGATATCCTAATAACTTATGTTTTGTTGAACCGATGATATTTGAAATCATTATTGATTGAAGGATTTGAGGCCCTCAGTTTTACACTTGATTGTTATTGATGGCCTCAATCACTCCCTATAAATATTTATATTTTCCCTCAAATTATGTGTCTCTAATTTCCACCAATTCTTTCCCAACCAAGATCATAATTTTTTGGTGACTTTTTCATTCCCCTTTCCCTCTTATTGAGACTAAATTTTTTTAAACCTATTTCCGTTGTGGGTTTTTCACAATGTTATTTTTCTAAATTAAACCATTTATTTTCGAAGAATAATTTCAAATTGTGAGGAATAAATTTATTGAAATAGGGGATAATGTAACACTCCATGATTTCATAGTATCTTATCTCTTCAAAATATTTCAATAACTTGCGCTACATGCAACATAGAGTTTGAGCCACCACGACGTACCCAACTAGCCATTCCAAAAAGTGGTTTGAATATTATTATCCAAATTTTAAATTTTATACATCCTATTTAATTTTAACATTCATATTTTCTGTTTTTTAGACATAATATAAGAAAAATTTAATTTTGAATATAAAAGAGGTATTTTTTAAAAAATGCAGTTTTCCACCGTTTAATGGAAAACCCTTTTTAAATCCAATATTTGACACTTTAATATATTCAATTTAGTGAAATTAAATTCTTATTTAGAATAAGGAAATAAAAATTTAGTTTGGATAAATATTTGGTACTTTTTTGATAACTTTCATTTTTTGATAAATAGTGTAAAAATTCAAAATGTTGATTAAAAAGAACTTTTAATCGAAATATTTTACGGTGATAAATTAAAATTTTGTGTGTTTTAAGAGTATAATTCTGTTATTATTTTTATCATTTAATATAATTTAGGTCATTGGATGTAATTTTACATTTAAACATGACATAAACAAGTGTCAATCTTTTGATAGTTATTATTTCTTAAAAACACGCTTTCTGTTTTAACAACAAAAATTAATTTTAAATTAATAGCTGCCACTTATGTGTTTTGAATTTAGAAAAATGGATTCCATATTTGGAACTTTGAGGTACAAAATTTTTAAATAATTAACTTTTATTTTTAGACATTATGGATACTTACTTCAGTAATTATTTTATTTAACATGGTTAAAGGTTAAATCCAGTAAATTTGGGTAAAAGAATAATATTATAGTGAGAATAAATTACCATAAAATTTGTCCTATTTCTATTGGATGATACATTCCCAACCATGGGAATCCTTGGGATGATTTTGGGAGCCCATAGAGCCACATGAGAGTGATAATGACACTTTATATTAATTAATTTAAAGTAAAGACAAAAATGACAAAAATGTATATCATTTAGTAAAATAATTTTTACATGGGGTTATATAAGTTATCATTCTGACTATAAATAATAATTAGAAATATAAAAATATATCCTACATAAATATATTTTATCGTTAATTTTTAGACATTAATTAATGATATTTATTTATGACACATTGATGATGCAGTAATTACCTTAATAATGAAATAATCAAATAAATATTATTGTAAATATTAAAATAAAAATAATTTTAATGTTTTGATGATATAACAGAATTTATAGGTGAATATGACCAGTAAATATTGATTTAATGTATTATTTAAGAAGTAATAATGTTTTTTACTCTAAAAAAATCGAATACCGAATAGTGAGGAAATTGACCTAAATAAATTTTTAAAACAAATACTATATTATTGGTTGATATAATATTCTTAAAAATATATTGTTCAGACAAAGGGATTAAAAAATATTATATATTTCATTAATAAGCCACTTTATTTTCTCTTTTATGTTCATATAATGTTTATTAACCATATAGTGTAAAATACAAGAAGACACGGTAAAAGAAAAAGTATTTAACTAAGAGTTAAATCTAAAAGATAATGTTAAAATGGTAACTTAAATTTTCAAAAACCTATTGGTTGAGAGGATTTAGAACTATAACCATATATGTCTAGAAATAAATTTATTTTTAACCATTATAATCCTAAACTGAGCGAATAATAAATTAATCTTTTAATCTTTTTCTAAATTGACACTCACCACTCTTATAAAAAGGCACTACACCTTCTCTCAAAATAACACCTCCCAAGCCATTTGGTTCGGCCAAAACCTGCCCAAATATCCTCCCAAAATCCCTTAAATAAATCTAGAGTCCTTACTTTGGTTAGTTATCCAACCAAAGGAGCCCTTTTTATCAACTCAAAAGGAAACACCCAAAGAAGAGGTAATAATTTCACCACCCTCTTTAAAATTATTTTCTTCTTCCAATTCATCTTTATATATTGTTTCCATACCTAAATAATAACTCCATTAACTCATAAATACATTTATATTAATATAAATATGGTAGAACCATATTATTTATTCTATTCATCCAATAAATGACAACATCACCATGCGTGCGTACGTACGACTTACCGACTCCACAACGTGGTGCAGTTTGTTATTCACACAATTTATTATTTGGATGGGAATAATAATGAGTATAAATGATGTAAATAATAAATATAACATGCTAATGGTTCTGTATATATTATATACCATCCAATTACAAACAATTTCACCATCAATATAATTATATTGTCGCTTAGGCGTACATACAGATTATCATCTCCACGAAGCGATGAGTTTCATTCCCACGTTTACCATTCAATGATGATTATGAAAATATTTATTATTAATAAGTATTTAATATAAGGAATGATAATTCTAATTGAGATATATATTTATATATGTTTTTACTTAAATATATATTACTCACTTACTTCCATTCAATACGATATTAAAACGGAAACAACGTTTATGCGAACTTACAGTCTACTGTCTCCATAAACGGTGCCTTCCATTTCACATATATATATATATATATATTATAAATATTTATATTCTAAATATATATGATATATAAATAATTTTTTATATTCTGTAAGTATTTAAATCATGATATAAATTATATTATAGAGAATAATTATTTAAAACACGTATGATAAAGAAACTGATTATTACCCAAAATGAAAAATTTAATGGAAATCATTATTAAATGGGTAGTATAAAGTCCTAAATTAATCATGTATGATATAATAAATATGAATATGGTTATGTTATAATTTAATAACATACTATGATCATTATACAGGAGGTTTAACGTACCCACGACCAAATGAAAGTACAAGGTAAAGGTAATTTCCTCAATCTCATTATTATCTGAGATTGTTTATGTGTAAGAATTTACTGGGAAATATTTATCATGGATAACAATATTTCATAAAAAAATTCAAAAAGAATATTTTAAGGTTATATGGTATGGTCAATTTAACTAGATCATCTTTTAAATTGTTTTTATGATTTATCTTTCTACATCCTTTTAATTAATGACCATGTTTTCAAAATGATTTTAAGGATTTCATTACATGGAAAGAAATTTTTAGAAATTAGAATATTTTTCAAAAGTTTCAAAGTGGTATGGGATGTTTTGATTGAATATAATCTTTTAAATTACTTCCTTTATAAATGTTTTACTTTTAAATGATTTCATAAAAATGGATATTTTTCTCAAAAAGTATTATTAATCATTTTCAACTATGTCAGTATCCTTTACTGGATATTATTTTTGATTGATGTTGATTTATTATAATTAAATATTACATATTGTATTTAATAATTTATGATATGTCTAATAGTGAATGTTCTATTTTTAAACCATTTATGGTTTATGGTTAATGCATTGACATTTCGTATGCTAGTTTTAATAGAAATGTTAATGTTATGATTCAACTTTTTCATATGAGGAATGCACTGGACTTAGAAAGTGATAGGTGGAGCCCACTATAGATCCTTGATGCATTGGTAGGTCTCACGAGACAATCTTGTGTCTTGGAATAAGGCCTTGAAAAAAAATTATTTACAGTCTTGGGACAAGGCCTTGACTATGTGGTAATGAAGTCCGACATTAGGCATTCCCTCATTATGAAATTAGTTTTTACATGTGATTATTCGAATAGTAGAATATCCAAGTTCATGTTTATATGGGATGATTGATTTATTATTTCTACATTATGTTCACGAATATGTTTAAAATGATAGTTGTTTTTATTACACATCTTTCCTTAAAAGTTTATAACTTCTGCTGAATTATTTACCCTTACTGAGCATCTGATCTCACCCCTTTATTATGTTTTATTTTCCCAGGATTCCAAGAAGTGTATTATGATTGACATGTAGGGTTATGCTAAAGGAAATAATGGTGTTCTTCCAGAACTATCTATACTGTGTTTTATGTTTGAAATTGTAATGTAATGATAATGTATGTAATCTATTCTCCAAGACTGGTGAAATGATCAGTCCTTAAGGACTTTATTTCTTATAATCATGCCAATGTATTAAAATAATTCACCGACTCTAGGATTTTGGGGTTGGAACATTATAATAACAATTAATCATAACTCTAATTAACTGATACATGAGTGATGAGGGAATTTAAATATATGTAATTTAGATCATAATTATTAATTAATTTTATTTTGAAGATGATTGATATAAAAGGATTGAAAGAGGGGTTAATTTTTCCTATTGGAAATTTAAAATACATGATAGATTGGTTTTATAAATAAATTACAAGTATAAAATATTATATCAAGTTCTAAATTTTACATATTAATGATACTTTTGGAATATATTTAATATTATTCTAAAAACATGGATATCATAAATTTAATTTTTGATAATGTTGATATTTCTTCTTTAAGACAAGTAATGGATTATCTTTAGGTAATTTCGATTGAAAACATTTTCATATATTTTATATTTATAAATTTAAAATTTCATTGAATAAATAATGTTCATTTGTATTGTTTTTTAATAATTTTTTGTTGTATTAATATTTAAGATAGATTTTATAACATTATGAAAAAAAATTAATCCTATTAGAGGAAACCATAGGATAACGTCAATGCACTAATATTTGAATATTGAGAGTGGTTTTATACCAGTATTGAAGAATAATATTATTGCATGAAGGTAAAATATTACTCCCTGATTAACGAAATTAATATAAAGGGATTCATTATGTCATAAAAAGTTGATAATAGAAGACATTCGAGTGACATACAATTCATGAGGAGAAAATACACCACAATTTTACATGATGTGTTGTCTACACCTATATTATGTTGTACATACAAAGGATAGATGAATAATAAGAATTTGTTTTTATATAGAATTATTGTATGATAATTTGTTATACTAAATAAAATAATACAACTTCAGTAATATATTTATGTCATATATTTTTGTTGTGGTATTATATTTAGGATTTGAATAGATCTAAAGATAAAATATTATATCCTAGTAAAAAAGAGAAGTCTTTGTGTCATTATTTTTCTAATGATAAATATAATATAGTTTATTGATCCCATTCCACTATGATTTATATCAAAACAATTTAATAAAAATGGCTATTTAAGGGAAAAAAATATACATTGTTTATATTGAAATTTTTTGGACATCAAGGATGGGTAAACCTCTCAAATTTTATAAATTTAAAATAGATTATGTTACTATTTCATGAATATCTTATTTCAAATCTTTAGTTCTGGTGAATTCCTAATGGGTTAAAAGGTTCATGTTGATTTATATAAGAACTGTTATTTACATATTGTGCTTATTTTTATTTAATTATTATTACAACAATGTATTATTA
Source organism: Viscum album (assembly GCA_963277665.1). Taxonomy (NCBI): domain Eukaryota; kingdom Viridiplantae; phylum Streptophyta; class Magnoliopsida; order Santalales; family Viscaceae; genus Viscum; species Viscum album. Next base: position 1,623,135,184 of record OY728146.1, on the reverse strand, counting down.
TTATATTTTTATTTAATATATAATCTTATTTATTAGTGTATAATAATTATTTATTTATCAATGAATTTATATTTAATACATAAATGAGTTGTATGAATGATTTTGAGAAGAATGATTTATTTTTATGTATGGAATATTTAAATATATTAATTTGATCACCTAATTGATTTATAAAAATAATTACATTATTAGATGAAAAATGAGTTTAATGACTCGTTAAAAATCCAAGATAATTAAATTTTTTAATTAAATTTTAATAATAATAAAAACATTTATAAAACATATTAGAATCTAAAATATAACATAACATTGAAAATTTTAAATATCCAAATAATTTATTAATTAAAATATCATTATATTGGTTTCATAAATTTTTAATAATTCATAGTGTTCATCTAAATATTTAGATTAAATGGTTAATTTAATTGATTTTATGTTTTCATGGGTTTCATATAAGACATAATATATACTATGATTTAGTAGCCTTAGTTTCACATATTATATTTAATTATTTTTAGGTAAAGTTTTATTTTAATGAAACAATAATACATTTAACACATTAATAATTCATCGCTAAAATATTCTAATTTGATAGGACAAATATTTATTTTGAACATACCATGTCAAAAAAAATACTAGAATGAAATTTTAACGTTTCCATTGAAATGTGCATTTATGAATAAATATAAATGTAGTTGTTAGATGATCATCCTTTTATTTATATTAATTTGTCATAATATATATGATTAAACATATTTTAATTATAAATTTCTTATAATTAAATACAATATTATTTGGAAGCAGAAAAGGATATTGATTAGAAAACATTTCTGATGTGAATAAATATTTTACATAGTAATTAATTAAAATAATCCATAATAATGAATTATTTAAATGAAACATATATATTATATATTTAAATATCTGAATTTAAATTCATATATTATTAATATTCTTCATAGATTTAATTTAATATAATAATAATATATAAAAATGAATCACTTGAAACCCCATGTTTTCTTATGTTTTATGGCGTTATTTTTAAATTAATTATTGCCTATTATAGGAATGGAATGGTAACAAAAATAAATATTTAGAATCAGAATACCAAAAAAAATTAATGTATTTAATTCCATTTTTGGTCTTTATGAATAGTAAAAATGCTAAAAATTTCTTACCATAGTTATGGTTAAAATGAATTATCTAGGGAGATAAAATTAAAAGGTAATTGTTTAATTAACCTAAAAACATTTTAAATGACAATTTTATAGGTTAATTTTGACCATAAAATTATCAAATAAAAATATGTGCGAGTTTGGTTCTTTTTTTAATGAACATTACATATTAATATTTTAAAACATTTAAAATTGACAACTACGCTACTCAGCTCCCAAATATGAGGGCACCTTATTCCCTCAAATATTTAAACTAATTAATCAATTTCGTTCAACCAAACCATAAAACAATATCTTCCAAAATACCTTATACATATTCTAGTGGACTTATTATAACAAAAAAAAACCAACCTTAGGGTCAATAAGTGAAGTTTTAAATGATCTCTTATATGGAAGAGGAAATCATCTTAATAGAACAGTTTTAATTCTCTTCTTACTCTACCACCTTCAATAATATTCAAATAATTACAGTAACATAACACCAATATCTCTCATATAATGATATTTTATTATAGTTATTCCATCATATTTATACATATCATTCTCTATGAAATGGGAAACAAAAACATTGCTATATCTAAGGTGGATATCCACCTTGTGAACCACTGTAATTTCATTCAAATTCCACCTCATATAGATAATCATAATGATAGAAATAATTAATATTTATGATAATAATAACATAATGGTGAAAATTTATATTTCAAAATCAATTACCTCTTTTCTTACTACCTTTTGAAAAAGATATTGTTTCTCATGCATATTTGTGGACTACAACTTCCACAAAGATATGTGACTCATTTTTCATTTCTAGATTTCACTAATGATTATACATATGTATATTATGAATATGTATTATTTTTTATCATGATTAAATTTAATTGATTTATATTAATTGTATCAATACAAAAGGACCATAACTACTGAATCAAAACACTGATGAAAAATGAATCAGATAAACCCTAAAATAATGATAATATGAAAATATTGGTATAAAATGAGTGATAATATATCATTAGAGGATAATATATGAATTTAAAAATATTTATCACGTTTTCGAATTTAATTATAATAAATATGACATTATTGTACTTGAGGTTAACTCATGTTTAACTATGTAGATGTATGTGTTAAGTGATTTTGTCTCAATTTTCACTCCATTGAAAAATATTTTGTATTATGAACCAATTTTATTATATGTTGTGTGTACATAACATTTGATAAACCTATCTTGAATATATAATTATCCATGATGATTAAAATATTAATTCATGTTTAATATTTCATGGGGAGATAATTCCAATGTTATGAAATATGTAATAATTTATCTTACGCCATCAATTTTTTGGGATTTTATATATTTTTCATTTAAGGAACCATAAAATCCATCATTATTAAACTCCATTTAAATTCTTATGCTCTATTTATTTAAGGAGATTCTTTGTTCTCTTCCCAAATTTCCCCTATTATTTACTTCAATCAAGAAACAATATGTTTAAAATCAGAGTTTATATTACTTATATTTTTAAATATGATTAGTTTTCTTTGAATAATATATTTCTAAAAATTAACTTACAAAAGAATAATTTATTTTCTCAATTTATTTATCAGTTAAATTACTTATAATCCTATAATTATTAGAAGGTTTTGATTGAATCTCTATAATTTTTTTTGAATGTTCAATTGTTTACAATCATTTCAAAAAATGAAATTAAATGTTCAAATTTATCATACATGTTTTCACATATTTTCCTATAGTCACATTCATTTTATGATCATTAGAATATTATAAATGTTTTCTGGGGTTTACTAATTAAAATATTTAATGAAATTTTATTTTATTTGTTTCGTTTATATTTTTTTGTATTCTTTAAAAGATGTGATTTTATTATAAAATATATTCTTCAAATAAACAGATCATCATATTTTTTTTGAATTAATTTTATTGTCATTAACTTTATGTTGAAAAACCTATTTATTAAGATCTAATTTATTTTATCACTGAATTTATCTTCCATATAAATATTTTTTCATCGTTTGTATGCTAATTTCCTAATCTTAATATCATTTTTTAATTTTATGTTCTACCACAAAAGTTATTTTATTGATTATGGAGATAGTAATTTAACATATTATAAATTTAATAATGATATTTATTGTTAAGAAATACTCTAGGAATGAAATTGATCATTCAATATATATAGAGTTTAATGTACATAAAATCTTTAGTGGGGATCAAAATATATAACTCATTGATACATTGACTCGTCTCATGAGATAAAGCAGTTTAAAATCCTTATTAAACGGGTTATTAGTGCATACCTTCTCATTGACATTAACATTAACACCCTGAAATGTTTCAAAAAATAAATTCATGTTCAATTGAGTAATAAACCCAAAATACCTTGATTAATAAATCTAGAAAAACATATTTCATTTAATTTAACCACTTTGATATCTTCTCTTACATGAAACACTGATTTTAAATGAAATGGGATACCCTATTAAAATATTATTATTTAAACATGACCATTATAAAATAGTCATTAAATTTGTGGGTATGAATTGGACGAAATAAAATATTAAAATTATATAGTCGAAAAAATGTAAAAAATAAATTCAATCTGTATCCATTGATTAGACATAAAATAAAAATAATTTAAAATTAAATTAAAATTTTTCTGAGAAATTTTATATTTCAAAAAGGTTATTTCATCACCCTTTTGGAATATAATTTGATTTTTTTACCACATTAAAATTTTGATTTTATAAGATGAAATAATTTTTGTAGGTCATAATTTCAAAATTATCTTATATTAAATTTTTAGTTTTCGTATCAATATATTAAATTTTAGATGACTATTATAAAATGCATATTTTTATTAAAAACTAAATTTTTATGTTATTTATAATAATAAATTATGTTTAAAAATATATTTAAAGTATCATTATTTAAATAATTTTATTTAACTATTTTTTTCATTTTAATAAAAATTATATTGTATTATGATATAAATTATTTTTAAACTTTTGAATGTTCTTCTATAGAAAACGTCTTTTTCATTGTGTCTGCGTGATTCATTTTAAAATAAATTATACCACATATATAATTTTAATTATAAAAAAATAATCCACATTTTAATGAATGTAATAAATATTATATATTAATATCAACTTATTTTTTCTTCCATAATTTATAGTGAAAACATTAAAAAATTATTTATTATGGTTATGGTGAAAACTGGTTTTATAAGGAGTTAAGATAAGATGATAAAGTTAAAAATGATGTAATGATTTTACAAATCACATTTATGGAACAATTTTGAACTTATTACCACAAAGGTTCAATAATAAAATCTTTTGGAGACTTTTGGTATGAGAAAAACATGTGTATCACTATTGACTTTTAATCATTCCAAGTGTGTCCTCTCAGCCACATATAAATGGAAACCACCTATCATCTCCTCTATAAAATAAAAATTCCTTTGGTACTAAAAATACCTATCCAAATATCTTAATTACTCACTTTAAAAAATCTTGGAGGCATTAATTTAATTATGAACCACTCCCATAAAGTCTTTAGGTAAAATCCGAATGGGTCACTCCGAATAAGACATAAAATTCTTAACATGCCTATTTGTTTTATTTCTTATCCAAAACACAAAAAACCTTCTTAAACTGTGATTATATAATACAAAACTAATCCCATAAATAGTTATATGTTGTTATTTTAATGTAATTTCATATATCAATCTCCAATTCCATTAAATAGAAACTGAAACCATCGATCGTGTGTATGGAAGACCACAACCTCACAAATAGATGTAACACATTCTCTATTACCAGCATTGAAGGATATATATAATTCTTATTTAACACATAGACACACACACACACACACACATATATATATATATATTTTATTTTTTATATTTTTATATATCATAATTTATGATATCACATATACGTTTTTACTCGCCATTCCATGAGGGATAGGATAACGTCACCCATGTATATCGTAGACTACATCCTAGTGATGTTATATGATTCATTTTTATTTACTTTTACATGGGATTCAGTAAGGATAATGTTAATAATATATGTGTTATATTTATGGGATTTAAATACTAATTAATATATTTTATAAAATATAACTTTTTTACCTTCTAATATATTGGAAATTAATAATGTCGCTCATTTGTACGTATGGACTATCGCATCCGTGTATAGATGTGAGATGATTTCCATTTTATTTTTAAATCGATGGTTATAATTATGGATTGTATTAAATATATATAACATAATAATTATTCTGTAAATGTTAATTGATTTTAATTTCACTTTTTTCTATATATCATGAAAATAGCAACAATGTTCATGCGTGTTTACGAACTACCATCTAAATGAAGATAGTGATGAATTTTATATCATTAACTTTTATGGATTAATATAAGTACACATATATTGGAAATATATAATATTTATATAATTTTTAGATTACTTAGATGATTTAAACATTATCAATGTAAAATTACTATAAATACATAACAAAAAATATATGAAAATAATGAAAATATCACCAGAAACAATGATTTCCATAATGAATTGTTAATAAAAGTGTCATAAAAGAATATAAGTAAATAATATGTGGTAATAAATATATGGATATGATTCTATAGTTGATTTAATTAAATTTATACAAATCATACTTTAGGTATAGAAATGTACAAGGGAAATTGTATTTTATGTAAGGTGTTGTCATCTCACTTTTACTTCAACAAAGTGTATGTCATATTTAGAACATTGTTATCTTGCGGGTGTTATATGCTTCACATTTGATATATTATATAATTATATGATTTATATTATTGGTATTAAATTTTTTATTGAAATTGTTTTAATTAATGGGATATTATTGTCAACTGTTACCAAAGGGGAAATTGTTTATTTTACAATCTCATCATCTATCATGATTTTTTATGATTGAATTTATGATAATGAAATATTAAGGAATATAAGTCAATAATATCATAATATTTTATCACCATTTTTTATTCATGAACATTTCAATAAATAGTACCATTTCCCCCTCTCAAGTACTTAAAATGATTATAAATGATTTTATAAAATCCATATATATTTATATTTTGCCGTCAAAAGTCATTTTCTCTTATAAAATCATGTTTTTAAAAAATTATGTCAAAAATATTTATAAAATTATAAAAATGATTTATTAGATAGATTTTTTACCCATTATGGTATTTTTAATAAAAATGAAAATAAATATTCCTATAATTTTCTAAATAAGTTAATTTGTGTCTTTTTACAAAAAAAATGTCAATGTAGAATTTTTTTAACATACTTAACATGTGTGGAATTTACCATCATCATGAAAAATCATTTATTTTATGATTAATTTAATATTTTACAAGTTCAATATCAATGAAATTTGTTGATAATGTTATTAAAATTATTAGTTATTAAAATTGATTTCAAAATTGAAAAGTTTATTTTATAAAAAAAACTTAAATGGAATATTTTTTGTATTTATATTCATCAATGAAAACAAATATTAGTTTACTTATCCTCTGTAATGACCCAGAAATTTCAAGGAATATTTTTTCCTAATTTTCGTTGGGATTTTAGGAGAACGTAGTTTCTGACGACGCCTGATTCCGTGGCCCGGTGTGCTTGGAATCATTTTCAGATGTTTAGCTCGGGTACGTTCAGTGAACGAACGAGTGGGTTTTTCTATCTTTTGAGCCGGTGCTCAGAATTGAATTCGGAGGGCAATGATGGAACCGCAGTGCAGGTAATTTCTTAGGAACACCTTTTCCGGAGTTGTGTTTGATCGGGAGGAGATGTAAAAAAATTGTGGAAGGTAAAATAATATTGAGCTTCAATTTTATTTTTTTTCACTAAGTTGTTATCCGTTATGTGGAAGTTGGGAAACTATCCTAGATAGGTTATGAGGGAGATGGGGCCCACAATAACCTCACCCCTTCATATTCCCTATCTCCTTCAACTCACCATTTAATTAGATAACTTAAGTTAATTAATTGTGTGATTTTAACTTGAATGTTTGAAATTCAATTACTTATGGAATAGGTAACAAAATAAGACGAAAAACTTATTTTATTATGGTTGGAGGTTGTTGGGTTGAGAGTGGATTGGGGGGAAAAACTCTAATGTTCTTCTTCATCGTCAAAGAACACGAAGAATGCGAGGAATGCACTAATCTCCGACGAAGAATGCTGAATCCTTGGAGATCGACTACGCGACGTTGTTTACCGCGACGCCAACGACGTTCCTTCTGCGACGCCTTCTTCCGTGAAGATCAATTCCGCGACGTTCCTTTTCGCGAAAAGCCTTCGTTCACCAATGCTCGAGGTAGGGGATTTATTGTTTTGTTCATGAATATTCGAGCGTTCTTCATAATATTAGCAGCTTGCTATCGAATAACGGGAGGGGGTCGAACCGCACAAACATGGCTGACCGCCTCCCTTAATTATGTTGTTGACTTTGATGTGGTTTGGAATGGAGATGGCGCGGTGTCGTCACACCGCGCAGGATCATGCGACAAGGATGAGCGGTGCCGTCGCGCCACACCATTGAAGTCGAACATGGTCGCGGCGCCGGAGAACCACAAAGGCACCGCAGACAGAGCGGGGCTGCAGCGGAGGGGTGCGGCGCCGTCACGCCCCGCCGGACAGACTAAGGCCAGAGACTTAGTTTGCGTCAGAGGAGGGGGACCGGCCCATGCCGGTCCCGTGGCGGCAGCAGCAGTGGCCGGCCGGAGCGGGCCGGCCGGTCAGAGGAGGAGCCGGGGTTTATGACACCCGGTTGGCCTGACAAGAGCGGCCCACCACATGGGGGTCGCGGTTATGAAAATGCGGGGGGCAGCCCCCCCCCCCCCCCCCCCCCCCGCACCCCAAACGCTCAGCCGTTTCGGCCGAGCCACATGGCCAGCTCCAGTGCGCCGGGCCGAGCCGCCAGGCCGGGCCACGCCCAGGTCGGGCCGGGCCACGCCCAAGCGGGCTGGACCCGGACCCGATTCGGGTCGACCTGGTTCGGCCTAACCCAGGGGGTCTCGGGCCGGGTCGGTCTGGGCAAGAAACCCCCATTTTCGGACCTCTTCCGGTCATTTTCCCATAACATGGGTTACAGACCTCCGATCGATGCACCATCATCTATGATGTGATCCTTGGATCGAGGCTGTCGTTTCAGTATATTATACTCAATGTTTCGGTGAACTTTGGGTTCGACCGAGTTTGTTCGAACACAAAACCAATCGGGCCCTCGGAGCGGAAACACTAATATCTTGAGCTCCGGACGTCTGATAGGTGTGACGTCGACTTTGATGGATTCCTCTTGATGAGATAGAACTTTTGGAATACTTCTCCTGAAATTTGGATGCAGTTGGACAGTGTCCAGGTTGGATTGTACCAGAAATCCAACCGGGCCCCTAGAACAGAAAATCTGATAACTTTTAGACCGGACGTCTGTTTGACGAACCGTTAGTGGAGTTGGTGATCACGTTGATAAATGGTCCCTATGAGTATACCCTATGAATTTTTGGTGTACATTTGAGATACGGATGGGTTGTTTCGCACATGAAACCAACCGGGCCCCGGGGACGAAAAAGCTAATAACTCACAGACTGGGTGCCCGATTGACGCGCCGTCTGTTACGTTGAGACCCCTATGATGAGGCGATCCTTTGTGATACTTCTTCGTGGAATGTTGCGATACATGGAGAATCATCCAGTAACTCAAGGAGCGGACCCTCCCGGTGACGAGCTAGCTGAGTGCAGAGACCTAGTAGCTGGCTATGACTTGACGACTGTTGATCTATCGACTCGGTGTGTTTCAGATAGCCTAGTGGGGAGCACTTGGTTGTAGCGGCAGAAACACGGTGGAGGAGCGCTTAGTTGTAGCGGCAGACCCGCGGTACTCAACAGAAGCAGTACCTCTGGAGGCTATGAGGGGAAGTGCTTGGTTCTTGAGACAGACCCACGGCGGAGGAGTGCTTGGGTGTAGCGGCAGACCTGCGGTACTCAACAAAAGGAGTACCTCTGGAGACTATGAGGGGGATCGCTTGGTTGTAGAAGAAGACCCATGGTGGGAAGCACATGGTTGTAGCAGCAGGCCCACAGTACTCCACAGGTGGAGTACTACAACAGTCCAAGGTTAGTGGGGCGCGCTTGGTTGTAGCGGCAGGCGCACTGTACTCGACAGAGGAGGAGTTCTCCAGCAGCCGTGGTTTCGACATCATGAATTAAATCCTGGTTGAGATGATTCTTTGTCATTTGTGTTTACCTCATGATTGAGATGGGTCACTTGATAACTGAGGTATATGTATGGGCATATACCTGGGTAGTGGTTATACGTTAATTTCATACCCTTTGTGTTTACCTCATGATTGAGATGGGTTACATTATAACATATGTATAAGTATGGGATTATACCTAAGAAGGGTTATCTGTTGTGATTCTGCTTTGTGGTTATCCTTGTTGAATTTAGAGAGACCTTGAGGATCTCGGGGTCCCTATTGAGTATCATTATACTCACCCCTGCACGGGCTATGCCCGCACCTCGTTGTGATGGTTGCAGAAGATGGGAAGTGCTGACGGAGGCCGAGTGTCCGAAGACTAGATGGTACCCGGAGGTGGACCTCAAGACGAGTCAGTATCCGGAGGTGTACATCACGAAGAGATGATACACGCAGGAGGTTGACGGGAAAGAGCGTTGTGGATGCTACCTATACCTACCCTTCTGGTAGGATCCGTGGTGGACGATCCAGGAGATGCGCTATCTGTACCTACCCTTCAGGTAGGATCCGAGGAGGACTACTTAGGAACTTCTTCCTTTTTTCCAGCTTTTGTCATTTTTCTGTTGTACTTTTGTTCAGTTATAGCTGTACTTTCGATTGGGTTTGTATTCTGGACCATTTAGTTTTCAGAACTTCCTTTTTGTACTTAGTGTATTACTTCCGCTTGTACTATGTGGTGTTTTTTTACTTTTATAAAGGCAATGACTTCCCAGTTATTGGGAATTACGCCTTTGGTGCTAGTCGCTAGCCCCTGGCCTAAGGAAGGCGGGCTTGGGGTAGTCACGACACGGGCCCTACGGACGGGTCGTGACAAATTGGTATCAGAGGAGTCGGTTCTACCGCAGAACATAAGAATCTGATATTTTCTTTCTTTTATGTGAATCCATAGTGTTAAGGGTACTGAGTGTGGTCTTCAGTTCAGGGAGTCAAGTGTTGGTGCGGCGGCCGACCTATCTGTACACCAGGACCCTGACTACTGATTTCTGACTTTGTGCACGAAATACACTAATTGTGTGTGTGTTTCCACGAGTTTTAAAGTCATCTCAAACCAGGTCAGCTCACCAGTTATAAATCATTGACTGTGTTTCATATGTTCATGATGTCTCCACGCAGACAGTCAGTTGGAGTTCCGAGAGAGTACTCGATGATGGCCAACTGAGCGGTGAGGCTCCGGTGAGGGGCCCTTTTTACTATGTTGGAACCCTCGGGTGGTGTACCAGCAGCACCACCACCTATTGGGAAGTAGATTCCACCAACCTTACTAGTGAATTGTGCACTCTGGCAGAGTACGTTGCATGAGTTCCAGCAGCAGCTGCCTCCGAAGTTATGAGACGAGGCAGATTCCCAGACAGTAGAGCACTGGATGGAGGCGATTTCTAGTGTTTTCCGCCTAGCTGAGACATCAGTAGAGTGGATGGTGGACGTGGCTACTAGTGTTTTCCAGTGAATGACTATGAGGATGGTCCGCATAGTGATGAGGCTTCAGTATGTGGACCGATGCCTGAGATAGTGCCTTCAGGTAGTGTGCCAGTTATACATCACAACCTGTTGGTCAGTAATTACAACCGGTGGTGACGGTAGGTGACTCATGTAGGATTACTGCCTTACATGTGTTCAAACATCAGATACCCTCATGTTTCGAGGTGAGTCCAACGCACAGGCAGCTGAGAACTGGCTTGAGGAGGTGGCTGAGAGTTTTCTAGAGCATATACAGCTTCGGCAGGACGATGTTTCACTAGCTGAGTATTCATCGAGGCGTACCAATCGTTCATGGTACTTGATGATTATGATATGACCAGTTATTTAGAGCTCGGACCTCAGAGCGAGGTGTGTTTAAAGGATATCCGAGTAAGCACTCTTTCCTCTATGAATTCCTACTAATGTTAGGGTGCTAGAGAGAACCTTTGTGGTTGAATGGTCTTTGGATGATCGGTTATAGCCAGTGAATGTTAGCAGTGGGAAGATTCTAATTGACGTCAGTCTTAGAGACATGGAAGTGTAAAATGTTTCAAGAAGAGGAAGTGTCAAGGAAAGATGAATCTGTAGAGCAGCAGACGTGGAAGCTGATCTAGGAGAGCAACATGTGGTGGTGTACTTTTCGACATGTTACAATCACCTGCCGTTGTAGTCCCAGCTAGGCTCAGGGAGCTAGAGGGCAGGGGAAGAGAGTAGCTATATGCGGTCAAGGAGTGTGACCTGATGGCTCTAAGAATGATTCTAGGGATTGTGTGTGTCCACTACTATCTTCCATAGTAACAGACGTTGAAATGAATCATTCCATCCTTCCACTAATCTTGTCCCAGACATAGAGTTTTCGGTAAGCTGTAGACTTGACCTTCACATCTGGAGATACCTTGGAAGGAGACTCGATAATCAAACTTAAGCCGACAGTGTGCTCCGACCCTCGAGGCGAGTGATTCGGTTGGAATATCTTGGTGGCAGCGTCGAGGCCTTATGATGTTGGTCTGGGTATGGATTGGATTCATGGTTCATACTTAGATTGACTGTATTAGGCAGAGAGGTTGTGGTTTACCTACAACGTTGGGACAGGTTTTCCTTGGTCGGAGAAAAGGAAACCCCAGGCAGCACAAGATAAACTCATGCATAGGAGGGTGTAGCTGATCACTCTTGAGTTGGCCAACCTTACCCTCTTGGCAACAGGAGTTTTGAGTTTCAGTTCTAATCAGGAAAGGGAGACCTCTAGAGTTCGGGGATGACGATCACGTCCTTATACGGGTCTCACCTCGACGAGGTTTATGGAGATGTGGATGAGACAACAAGTTATCTCCGAGGTTCAACGAACCTTTCTAGGTCCTCGACAGGGTAGGCGAGGTGGTTTACCGCTTGACCCATCCTCCTCAGTTGCACCAGGTGCACGACGACTTCCATGTATCACAACTGAGGACATATGATCACGACCCTTCGCATATCATCGACCATGAGGAGTTGGACGTTGGAGATTGGGTGAATTTTGTGGGGTTCCAGTAGAGTTTGAGGATCTACAAGAGCGGGTCCTACGATGACAGTCGATTCCTCTTGTGCACTTTCGTAGGCAGTACAAGAACCTCCAGGTGAGAACATGGTAGCAGAATGATCACATGTGTGCTCAGTACCGCCTTTGTATCCCAAGTTTGTGTTAAAACATTACGGGGACATAAAGCCCTGAGGTGGGAGTAATGTAAAGACCCAGAAATTTCATGGAAATTTATTTCTTAATTTTCTTTGGGATTTTATGAGAACACAGTTTTTGATGGTGCCTGATTCCGAGGCCCGGTGTGCCCGGAATCATTTTCCAAAGTTTATATCGGGTACGTTCAGTTAACGAACGAGCGGGTTTTTCTATCTTCTGAACCGGTTCTCGGAATTGAATTCTGAGGGTACTGATGGAACCGCAGCGCCGGTAATTTCTTAGGAACAACTTTTCCGGAGATGCGTTTTCTCAGGAGTAGATGTAAAAAAATTGGGGAAGGTAAAATAAAATTGAGCTTCAATTTTATTTTATTTTCATTAAGTGGTTATCCGTTATGTGGAAGTTGGGAAACTATCCTAGATGGGTTATGAGGGCAGTGGGGCCCACACGAACCCCACCCCTACATATTACCTAACTCCTTCAACTCACCATTTTATTAGATAACTTAAGTTAATTAAATGTGTAAGTTTAATTTGAATGTTTGAAATTCAATTACTTATGGCATAGGTAATAAAATAAGACGAAACACTTATTTTATTATGGTTGGAGCTTGTTGTGTTGAGAGTGGATTGGGGGGAAGAAACTCTAAAGTTCTTCTTCATCGTTGAAGAATGCAAAGAACGTGAGGAACGTACCGAACTCCGACGAAGAACGACGAATCCTCAGAGATTGACTATGCGACGCCGTTTCCCGCGACGCCAACGCCGTTCCTTCCGTGACGCCTTCTTCCGCGATGATCAATTCCGCAACGTTCCTTTCCACTACGAGCCTTTTTTCAACAATGCTCGAGGTAGGGGATTTATTGTTTTGTTCATGAATATTCAAGCGTTCTTCGTAATCTTAGTTTCTTGCTATCGAATAACGGGAGGGGGCCGAACCGCACAAATACAGCCGACCCCCCTCCCTTAATTCTGTTGTTGACCTTGATGTGGTATGGAACGGAGATGGTGCAGTGCCATCGCACTGTGTGGGATCATGCGACAAGGATGTGTGGCACCATCGTAACGTGCCGTTGAAGTCAAACATGGTCGTCGCGCCGTCGCGCCGCGCCAGACGGACTAAGGCCCCAGCCTTAGTCCGCGGCGGAGCAGGGAGCGGCGGCCGGTTCCGGGCCGCCGGCGTCGGAGCAGGGGGACCAGCCCATGCCAGTCCTGTGGCGGCATCTACCGGCCGGCCAGAGCGGGCCGGCCGGTCAGAGGAGGAGCCGGGGATTACGACCTCCGGCTGTCCGGACAAGAGCGGCCCCCCACATGGTGGCCGCGGTTACTAGAAGGCAGGGGGCAGCCCCCCCCCCCCCCCCCCCCGCACACCAAACTCTCAGCCATTTCGGCCAAGCTACCCGGCCAGCACCAGCGCGCCGGGTCGAGCCACCAGTTCGGACCGCCAGGCCGGGCCGTGCCGGCAGGTCCGGGTCGCGCCCAAGCGGGTCGGGTCGGTCCGGGCCCGAAACCCCCATTTTCGGACCTCTTTCGGGCTTTTACCCATTACATGGGATACATACCTCCGATCGATGCACCGTCAGCTACAATGCGATCCTTGGATCGAGACGGTCGTTTCGATATATTATACTCAAGGTTTCGGAAAACATTGGGTTCGGCCGAGTTGGTTTGAACACGAAACCAACCGGGGCCTCGGAGCGGAAACACTTATATCTTGGGCTCCGGACATCCGATAGACGTGCCATCGACTTTGTTGGATTTTTCTTAATAAGAAGGAACATTTGGAAAACTTCGCCTGGAATTTGGATGCAGTTGGATAGTGTTCGGGTTGTATTGAACCTGAAATCCAACTAAGCCCCTGGAACGGAAAAGCTGATAACTTTTAGACCGGATGTCCATTTGACGAACCGTCAGTGGAGTTGGTGATCACGTTGAGAAATGGTCCTATGAGTATACCCTATGAAAGTTTGGGGTACAGTTGAGATACGGCCAGGTTGGTTTGCACACGAACCAACCGGTCCCCGGGGATTAAAAGGCTAATAACTCACAGACCGTGCGTCCGATTGACGCGCCGTCTGTTACGTTGAGACCCCTATGACGAGGCGGTCCATTTTGATACTTCTTCGTGTAACTTTGAGATACATGGAGTATCGACCAGTAGATCATGGAGAGGACCCTCCCCGTGACGATATATCAGAGTGCAGAGACCTATTAGCTGGATGAGACTTGATGACGACTGATCTATCGACTCGGTGTGTTTCGAATAGCCCAGTGGGGAGCGCTTGCTTGTAGCGGCAGACCCACGGTAGAGGAGCGCATGGTTGTAGAGGCAGACCCGTGGTACTCAACAGAAGGAGTACCTCTGGAGGCTATGGGGGGGAGCACTTGGTTTTAGCGGCAGACCCACGGCGGAGGAGCACTTGGTTGTAGCGGTAGACCCGCGGTACTCAACAGAAGTAGTACCTATGGAGACTATGAGGGGGGCTCTTGGTTGTAGCGGTAGACACATGGTGGGAAGTGCTTATTTGTAGCAGAAGGCCCACAGTACTCAACAGGTGGAGTACTACAACAGTCCAAGGTTAGTGGGGCGTACTTGGTTGTAGCGGCAGGCCCACTATAATTGACATAGGAGTAGTTCTCCAGCAGTCGTGGTTTCGACATCATGAATTAAATCATGGTTGAGCTAAGCCTTTGAACATTGTGATTACCTCATTATTGAGATGGGTCACTTGATAACTTAGGTATATGTATGGGAATATACCTGGGTAGTGGTTATCCATTGATTTCATAACCTTTGTGTTTACCTCATGATTGAGATGGGTTACTTGATAACTTAGGTATAAGTATAGGCTTATACCTAAGAAGGGTTATCTGTTGTGATTAAGATTTGTGGTTATCCATGTTGAATTTAGAGAGACCATGAGGGTCTCGGGGTCCCTACTGAGTATCATTATACTCACCCCTGCACGGGCTATGTCCGCACCTCGTTGTGTTGGTTGCAGACGATGGGAAGTGCTGAGGGAGGCCGAGTGTTCGAAGATTGGACAGTACTCGGAGGTGGACCTCACAACGAGTCAGTATCCGGAGGTGGAACTCACGGTGAGACGATGCATGGAGGAGGTTGACGGGAAAGAGCATTGTGGAGGCTATCTGTACCTACCCTTCAGGTAGGATCCGTGGTGGAAGATCCAAGAGCTGTGCTATCTGTACCTACCCTTCAGGTAGGATTTGAGGAGGATGACCTAGGAGCTGCTTCCTTTCTTACAGTTGTTGTCTTTTTCTGTTGTACTTTTTTTTAGTTGTAGTTGTACATTCGATTGGGTTTGTATTCTGGCCCATTTAGTTTTCAGCACTTCCTTTTTGTACTTAGTGTATTACTTCTACTTGTACTATGTGTTGTTTGTATACTTATATAAAGGAAATTCCCTCCCAGTTATCGGGAATTATGCCTTTGGTGCTAGTCGCCAGCCCCTGGCCTATGGAAGCTGGGCTTGGGGTAGTCATGACACAGGCCCCGAGGACGGGTCGTGACATCCTCAACTTGTAATATATTTTTATAGTATCATGTTATTGTTTATTCAGATAGATAATGATAGGTTTGACTAGGGGTGAACAATTACCATACCATTCGGTATATAACTCAGATTGGTTTATGATTATGTGAATTTCTTAAAGAAACTATAAAATTTTCATAGTATAGTTTTCAATATTTGTTTTTTAGTTATATATCACCACATTAAAATGAGAAATTCATTTTACTATGTAAGGCATTGGAGAGGATATCTATATCCACTCAATACATTAGTAGGTCTCATAAGAAAAACTAGAATGAGTGTTTGGTCAAGGCCTTACCAATTAATGTAATATTTCTTCAAATAAGACCATGGAGGTATGATTATGATATATGGATTTATGAAATCCAGAGTTATTATATCTATTACTGATTCCCATTATATTATTTGATTAGTAATAATATACATTGATAATTTTAATTTTCATGTAATGATTTATATGGAATTAATGGATCATTATTTATTTGTGCTATATTACACACATATAATTTTTTGAATTTCCTGGGAGTCAATTTTTTTACCATGATATATTTCTTATGATTATTTATTCTTGATAACTTATATTATACTTAAACCCTTAACAATCACCTGATTTGACTCCTTATATTTTATTTTCTATAGGTTATATAGAATAGTTTTGTGATTTGTATGGATGGATATGCTTTCTATAAAAATATAATTATAAAAAAACACTATTTTTATTTTATATTATTTAGATTTAATGTAAATTTCATTTATCTATCCAGTTAACCCAGACTAATAAACCATTTGGTCCTTCAAGATGAAATTTTTTCAATCTAACGCCAATGTAATAAACAAACCACAAGCTCTGGTCCTGTAGGTTCATGGTATTTGCAGTTGGTATCAAAGAATGTTTTTTTGAATCCTTGTGAAATATATTTATGAAAAAATTTATTGGGGAACATAGAACTAGATAGGAAATTTGGACAAGTATATAAAAAATCCTTATGTTTTCATAATGTAGATATTATGAGGTTTCACAAAGAAATATTACCTTATATAACTACTATAGGTGGAAATTATTCTAAAACATATGTACCTAGGAATAGTAAATCCCAAAAAATTATGTTGGATATAACATAATAATTACCCAATAAATGAAGATGGGTTGTACTACACATATAGTTTTTTCTTATTTTTGTCTATGATTTGATAAATTCATGTTTTATTAAAAACCATAATGATGGATTTAAGAATATTTTATTATTTGATAACATTCCCAATGAATGGATTCTTATGATTATGAGGTTATCAATCCTAAAAATTTCCAATTTATGTTATATTTTTCAGTTTTTTAATATGTATTATGTTTTATAATGTTAATATCTAATCTAGAATATTCCATTGTTTATAAATGCATCCCTGTAGAATGAATGTAAACCATATCAATTTACATACTCTAAGTACGGATTTCCGTCATTGAATATATAATGATTCTTCACACTAATGGACAACTAGAAAGGATAAAATTTTAACCATATTAGGGAATCTTAATTAGGTTATTATTAATAACCTTTCTCGTATAGTGTATCCTTCCAATTCACCACACAGTTTAAAAATTTAAGACCATTCCATGCCTCAACAATCCCCATAACTCAATTCAAATAAATAAATTTATAGATGGGAAGTAGATAATTTTTTTATAAATGATATTTCTATCTCAATATAGTAATTAAAGAGAAATGGTTGTAATATTATTTTATCACCTCTCAGGTATGAAAATAAATGGTGTTCATTGATTAAAAACACTAAGGATGGTGATGAAATTGTAAGAATAGAATGGAAGGATTATAATATACTATTATTGGAAAAGTATTTTCATCCAGAGTAATGAGGGAATATGGAGAAACACAAATTTATTCTATGATAAAATTAAGGTAAAAATATATATAAGTATAAATACAACATTCTATGTTTATCAAGTCATGATGTGTACTACATATATAATACAATGAGAAAGATTGATTCTATATTTTATTTGATTAATCCAATAACTTTATGGGATCAAGTCACCCAAAATTCTTCATCATACAGTGATATAGTATAATGTTCCATAAAGAGAGAGAATTGATTCTCTATGTCACGTTGATTTTAAGGGAAGACATATAAGAAGAGTATGACATTGAAAAATTGTATAAGGTCATGAAGGGAACGAAATATTTTCCCACATGTGATAATTTTCAAAAGAAACACCTTTGTTATTTCTTGATGGTAATGTAAGATTGGTTCATGTTTGTAGATATAGGACATCAGGTGCATGAAAGAAAGGATAAGAATGAAACCTTTAATGTTTATTTTTTAAACTACAAGTAGATGTTTAATTACACAAAGAAATACCTGATGCATTAATGGAATATACCACTGAAGGATCTAATAGATCAAGGTCAATCCTATTTTATTAATATATCAAAAGTGGAATTAATTAGGTGACTATGTGTTTTCATTCAAGAATTATATTATAGATTTGTATATACTATTATTTTTTGGTTATAAAAATCATGCCAATTATTGGGATTATATTGACGTAGTTTTTATTTATTTATTTTAAAGAATATATAAAATGAAACCAATGAGGAGTAAAATTGATTTGAATACTAATGTTATTTTATTTTATATTAATTATATTTATTGGAAAATTATAGGAATTATCTAAATATGGTTTTAGAAAAATGAATAGCCCACATGTATACATAAGACTAGTTTCATATGGAAAGCCCATAGGTCTTGAACCCATAACTAATGTGCGATAAGTGTGTAGCATATAGAACTACCCAATGTGATGTTTTACTCAATAAGAAATTTTTTGAACTTAAAATAATTTTTGGGTAAAATTTTTTATAATCAATGAAAATTACCTATTGATGATTTTTTTGAGGATTATATATTAATGTATAATATTGTATGAATCATGCCGACCTTTTTTAACATGGTAACTATTTGGAGACATGGATAAACTATTCACCCATTTGTGGTTCTTATGATCTGTTAAAAGTTAATTTTAATAATTCATGAAAAATAAAAAGTCATCTTAAATATTAACTTATTGGCATAATAAATGATGTGGAATTTGATTGATGCCCAACCAAAAGATAAAATTTTACCTATAAAATAGAATGATATCAAGTAAGTATATTGACTTATGATAATATACTAGATGGTAATGAAATTACATAACATTAGAAAATAGATTTTTAAAATAAAATTTTTTCCTATTACATTAATCTATATCACAAATGTATTGATTTTTTGGTGTTAACATTATGATGATATTCACTTTTGTTTTATCAATAATATGTATCACTCTCTATATGCATTAATTCATTTCTTCAATGACCATATTTTCACATCCCACTAATTTTTTCCAACTTTGAATCCTAGAATTGTGTGTTTTAGGATGAAATTTTGACCACCATAACCCTCTAATCAAGAATATGTTTCATTAACCTTTTTAATGATGTGGGTTTTAAACAAAATTTTATAACAATGATGAAACAAATATAATTTAAGGGTTACAATTTATTTTAGGTGCTAAATGTAACACCTAGAGATATTTAAAGGAAAAATATTAGGTTTGATAGAATATAAAATAGGAAACATTGATCTTAAAAAAACCAAAAAAAATATTTCACTAAATTTAATCTCCATGATAACTTTTCATGAAAAAATGGGTTTTAATGACACACAATACTCTATTGAAATATTTTTATTTAAACATAAAAATTACAAAGTAGTCATCAAATTGGATGATATGAATAATGAATAAATAAATTATTAATATTTTAGGGATTAAAAATTCATAAAATAAATTCTATTTTTATCTATAAATTAGAAATAATATATTAATCAATTGAATGAATATAATTTTTTATGAAAAAACTATATTTTATAAAGAGTGGTCTCACTACGATTTGAAAAAATACAAAAAATATAATTTTCGCAATTAAAAAAAATTACTTCTAAAAATGAATTTAATTTTTTAAATCATAATTTATAAATAATATTAAAATTTATTTTTTTTATTTTTCTGAAAAGATTAATTTTTTGTTAATAGTTGAAAAATAATAATTTAAAAAATTATTATTCTTTTAAAACATTTACAATGTCAAACTATAGTTTATATGAGTTCTAATATAAAATTAGATCAATTATATTATTATTTAGCTAATATAGTATATTGGAATGAATTTAATGTTTAATTCAGATATAAAAACGTGTTAAACATTAGAATGTTTTCTTTGGAAGGGCAATTTTTAATCACTTCTATGAGATTATTTTAAATTAAATTATTAAATTTTTGTGAATTAACTTTTCGAAAATGGATTTCAATTTTTAGAATACTCATACATAATAATAACTAACAATTTCAGCTTTATTTTTACCTTTAATGAATCGACAAAATAATAAAAACACTATTACTGTGGTTATGCTGAAAACTATTTAACCAGGGGTTAAACTATGATGATAAGAGTTATAAATGACCTAAAACATGTAAATATCCCATTTTATAGACATATAATGACATTATAACCTCAAAATATATATAGAGACCCATTTTGAGTATATTTTAATGAGAAATATGTTTAAATCACAATTTATTTTAAAAAATTCTGAGGGTGTCCACTCCCACAATTATAAAAGGACACCTCATATCCTATAATTTTCACATTTCCAAAGGCTTTTTTAATACATGGAAAAATACATTCCTTAATTATCTCCCAACATCAGTGAATCCTTATATTGATAATCAAATCATCTTAATTAGTCTTTAGGTGTTAATCTAAAGGGTTTCTAAGAAGAGGTTCTAAAAATATGAACATGCATATTGTTTTATTTATTCCTCCACATCATTCCCACCTTCTAAAAATATAATTATAAAATAGTAAAACAATGAAATATATATTGATAAATTATTTTATAAATGGCATAAACTGCATCAATATCCAATTACATGAAATGAAAAATCAAATAGTCAAACATGTGTACGAAGGACTACCGCCTCACGAACCAATGAAATCCATCTTCATAACCACAACTAAATTATTGATATAATTATTAATTATATATATATATTTTATTTAATCCATATTCATAATTCAAGAATTATGATATGAAATATACCTTATTACATTTAATTTAGTGGGGGATATGATAACGTATCTTGTGTGTATAGAGAACTACAAGCTTATGAAGTGATACAAGGCATTTTTCCTCGATTTTTACATGTAAGATAAAAAAATAATTTTAATTTAATATCTGAATTTATTATGAGCTAACCATAATTATAGAATTATAATATAAATATAACTTTTTACCTTCTAATCCTTTATTAAAAAGTTACATCGCTCAAGAATATGTGTAGACTACAGCCTCTACATAATGATGTGAGATTTTTTTCAATTAATTTCTACTTTTATTGAAATAAGGATGTATTTGATTACTATAATTTATATATATAATAATTAATTATTTTGAATTTAAATTACTATTATTTTTCTTTTCTTCCATCCATTAATAAAATGGAACTAGGGTTCACGTGTACATATGGCATACTGTCTCCAAAAACATGTGAAATAAATTTTCTATCAATATATTTTATAGATTAATATATATAAAAAAATAATAAAAATTTATTAAATTAATATCATGTTTTAAATTTTATATATTATGTGACCATGATAAAATTAAAATTAGTAATATTTTTAAAACAAATCATATAGAAGTGATGGTGCAACTATGACTTCAAATAGTGATTTAAAAAATATTTTTTTAATAAATGGTTCACAAAATACTCTAAGTAAATCATATATGTTATGAGATATGTGATTATGGTTCGGTATTATAATTATACTAAATATATATTAATCATATAGGTTGTATTAACATATATGATGGAAATCTGATTTGAGGTATGGTATTGTTTTATCACTTTTACTTTCATGAGACGTATGGAAAATTCCCAACTTAGTTCTTTTATGTTGTATATATACTGACCATTTGATATATTATATCCTGAATAAATTTATCTTCGGGATATTTATGGTTTCGTTGGAAGTAATTTCATTCATTGGGCTTGCGATTCATAATTTACCAAACTTGTAATGGGTTTCTTTACAATCTTATTGTTTATCAAGATTGATTATGATTATATTTCCAAAGATGAATGTTTTTACCAATCACTCCATAAACACATGAATTTTATTAATATTTTATTATTCATTAAAATTTCATGCAATACTACCATTTCTAATATTTGGTAATTAAAATGATTGATAAAATTATATAAAAAATCATGACTATTTTTTTATTTCAGTTGAAAACCCATTTGTCATTGATGTCCATGTTTTAAAAAAATTCATTTTTAAATATTATTAAAATTATAAAAAGGAATTATTAAAGGATTTTTGATATTTTTTTTTTCAAATTTCATTAAAAGTTGTGTTCTTATAGTTTTAGGAACATCGAACCTTTTCACTTTTTACCATGAAATATCACAATAAATCATTATTTTATCATAATTATAATATAAGAAATTTCACATCATCATGAACTATAATTTCAAATATGATTTACTTAAAATTTTAAAAGGTTATTTCAAATAATATTGTGTCCAAATTTTGATTATTTTTTAAATTAATTTTTTTTTTAATTTGAGAAGGATGCTTTTCTCAAGAATGTTTTAAATTTCATTTTTCAGGAATTTTTATTCATCAATGAAAATAAAACGTATTTTATATTTGATCTACTTGGAATATAATATTAATATACCATTCTAATTATTTCTCGATATTTTTTAGGATCAGTTTTACTGTAGATGTACTATTTTGATACCTTTCTCCATATTACTATGAATGGTTAAATATAATGATCATTATTGTGAAAAAATATTAAAATTTTATAAGCAATTTTATAAATATTAATTCTTATGTTGATTCTATTTCCCCCATGTCATATGAGTCATTAATTAACTATAGAAATGATGGAAAGGGCCTACTATAGCCCCACAATTCATCGGTAGGTATCATGAGAAAATTGTCTTGGATTTGAAGCCAAGCGACGGACAATTTCGGTCATATTTGTTATCAGGAGGCCATGATTAAATGGTTATAATGTCAATTGTTATTAATTTCCCTTTTATTATATCATTTATGGTATTTCATTTGATTTTTTGATTATTTGAATATCCATGGAAAATTTTAAAGCTCATTTTATTATTTATATTTATTTTATTTGATCATCCAATATTCCGACCATAATATTATTTATTTATGTTTTAAATTGAATGAGTTTTAGTTATTTATGTTTTAATATTTATTAAAATTATTTATTCATGATAGATGTTACTTCCTGCATACCATTTCTAGGCTTCTAATTTCACCAATATTTTTTTTTAATTTCTCTAAGATACTAGAAAGTGTTTTTTTAATGTTATATAGGGATATGTTAAGGGGAATAATGGAATTCTCAAGGAAAAATATTATGTAATTTATCAATATAGAATTTAATTATAATTTCATGTATGTATATGTCTTACCAAGAGTACAATACTATTCGATCATTTGGTATGTAATTGTTCGAATATGGGGATATTGTAATAATGTAACCACCATCAATGTGCTTATTGTGTCATGGTATTTATATAACTTTTCTTCTTGAAAGACCTTGATGGTATGATATCAAGATGACTGTGATTAGGAAATATAATAGTAATAATTTCCCTTACTGAGAATTTATATATTATTATCAATGAAATTATAACATTGATATTATCCATGGATAAATTTCATGTTCTTATTATTGATTATATTGAAATTTTTCTCAGTTATTCGACCTAAAATTTTGATAATCACTTATTTGCTAATGATATATTCCAATATAAAAAACCCTTAGTGAGCCTTTTGGATCTCCCAAATATTATATCCCTTTCTCCAAGACAGTAATAAGGAAACATTTAATGAGTTCAAGGATACAAAAAAATTATTATAAGTATATTTTATATTTTATTTAAAATGTAAAAAAGGGAATCAACTAATTATCTAGTTCTTAAAAACTACTAAAATGATGAATCATTATTGATATGATCTGTGGTATCTTATTCCAATGTAATAATATAGACCCCGGATTTGGGTTACTAATATGGGGGTTCTTATAATTGGTATCAATGAATGTTTTATTGAAATCATTGGGACTAGATATTGAAAAAATAGATTTGGGAGAATAATCCTATGAAATACTTTGAGGATATTTTTTTAATTATAGGATAATATTAAAAAAATAGTAATATATGTATTATGTTGTTTTCCAAGAAATGCATCCCTATCTGAATAATAAAAGTTGACATGGTTATACCATAAATGAATGTTGGATTAATAAACCTAACAATCTATGGTAAAGTATTTCTCAC
The DNA here is from genome assembly GCA_963277665.1 of Viscum album. Classification (NCBI taxonomy): domain Eukaryota; kingdom Viridiplantae; phylum Streptophyta; class Magnoliopsida; order Santalales; family Viscaceae; genus Viscum; species Viscum album. The sequence goes on along the minus strand of OY728146.1, from coordinate 1,623,110,555 downwards.
CCGTCATTCTAGTATAGATGGAATAAAACATTAGGATTGACCTATTTAAATAGTCTTGTGGTATATTCCTTGGTTATTCCCCATTTTATTTATAAACCATTATGAAATATTAAATTTTATTATTATTTGGGGATATTCACAAAGAAACCAATTTCATTATTTTGATATTATCAATACATTAATTTCAATTTATATAAATAATAACCATGAAAATATAATATGATTTAAAATTTTAAATTTTATGAACTAATTTGTTTTAATACCCAATCCCCTACCATAGGACCACTAACATGTAGGAATGGATTATCATTATAATGAATGTATCGACAGTCCAAAACATGTTCTTTCATTGTGATTTTTCTACACACATACACACCTTGGGAAACATCTCAAGTGGTAAGAAACTTCTTCACTACTCTAGTTTAAACACACATAACTCTGTAATTCGAATCATTTATGATCCTAAAAAATTCAAATTTTTTAAATGGTTTGTAAAATTTTTCATTTTAACCCTTTATCAATATATGGTCATACAATAACTGTTATTTAGAGATCAATGTCCTTATTGTGGAAACTATGTCTCATTCGAAGAGGTGATACTGCACATCCAATAGGGTTTATGATATTATAACAATGTAAAAAATGGGACTAAAAAATAAGCTAGAAACCCCACCTTAACAAGGAAATCAGATCCTTGACTACCAAGAACTGCTGGTTTCCTTTCAAACATGGAGTACCTTACAAATATCCCTCTCACTTTACCAGATGTATCATCTGTCTAATGAATATCCCTATAGACCAAAACTATTTCATTCAATGGGATTTTTTATCACTCACACTCACACAATGAAACATCCCAGATGGTAACCCATCCTAGTCACTACTCCAATATAAGGTAACATGATTTTAGAGTTCTAACTAGGTAGTCTCATGAAATGAATTTGTACCTTATTTACATGGGTAGTAACATTTAGCCTTTCAACCCATTAACATTCTAGTGAGTTATGATGAGTCTATTAAAATATTTATAAAAAGAACATGGCTTAATGATTTTTATCAATCCTTATAGATAATATATATATTTTCCCACATAAGAATATTAGAACTTTGGTTCTATTAATTTAAAAAATATTTTCCAATTAATTCATGAATATGGCCTCTATTTTAATAAAATATCTAATGGATATTTGATCACTCTGCAATGGAATAAAATATTATGAATGAGTAGGGATTTCTAGAGACCTAAATTTCTTTTGGAAATTAGCACTACAGTTGGTATACCTATTAAAATGGGTATTGAGACGTATTGGGATGAGTTTTTACACATTTAATGTTTTATATGAGAGGAAAATCATATAAATACCTTAATTTAACATATCATCTTAAATTATGATGATCTAGACATTTACATAATGGTTTAATAAGAGAATATACTACATTTAAATATGGGATGCAGTATAATATGTCACACATTTGAAAAATGATCCATAGTGGAGATATATGGAAAATTTGGTTTTTGTGGTCACACTAATAATACATCCTTGAGGAAAAGAAATAATAATAAGAAACTTGATGCTCCCATGGGTCCTTTGTCAAATGAAAATTGTGGTTCCCCTATTCTGGTGGTACATAAAATTGTGAAAAAGTACAAAATGAAATAGACAAATATATTTCACGAGAAAGGTAATATGACATCCTACACATTTGTAACTATTGAATTTGAAAAGATTTTAAATGAAGTTAGGCTAATACCTTCAATTGTATCCTGTATGATTTAGCAGGATACCACTATGGCACCATTCATGAATCGTGTTTAGGGGGATGAGGTGTTGGATGGGCATAAATGAATCAATATTTTACAAAAGTAGATTAATAATGAAAACCATAATGATAATGTTATTAATTTAAAATACCATATTTCTAAGGATGATTCAGAGTGTTTTGGTTCAGATCCTATACACGATCATGATGATAAATACTATGCCTCATATTAGGAATAAATTCAATACATGTAGGTGAGTTATCTCTTATCCAATAATAATAAATTTCATAATTCTTGAATTGCCAAGAAGGGTGATTAAGACACCAGTTCTATTGGTAATCCTAAAGGTGAAGAGAATTATTATTGGTTTACTGATTCATTTCAATGAAATTATATTAATATTAATGTTTTAAGTTCTGATTAATATGTTTTTCCTTCCTTGGTTCTCACACTAATCTAGATGATGGTAAGAAGTTGTATGCTGGAAGATCATTCAAGGATGAAACTTCTCATGAGCACCTTTCATGGATGGGGACAACGGCTCCCACCAATATTTTTTTGTGATAGTCTGTGGCCTCCATGAAAATTATGGTTCATGTTAGATCATGTCGTGATTTAAATACATTAAAAATCAAAGGGCATGATACCTATAACATCTGCATGAAAGTTAATTTTCAATATACTTATAAACTATATGTTAAAGAAGTTCCTTGGGAAGATCATATTAATGGTAGTGATATGGAAGTTTTAAAAGTGGAAGACACTCCAACAAATCAGGAATGTAATAATAAGGATGTCATTTTTTTAGCTGTAGCATATTATTGTGTAGGTGATGTCATATCCAAGGATGTTCTTTGTTGTAAGTGAATATAGAGGGGGATTTTGGAAATGTTATGGGAAATTTGACCAATCATCAGTCATAAGGGAAACATCATAGAGAGATATAAAGAGATACGTGTGATATAGACACCACTAAAACATCTTCAAATGAATGACATGAACAATGGAGGAACCGAAATACATAGATTCATGTCCAAAATTATCATGGGTTATCCCCCCATGGTAAGGGCCAATGGGGTCCTAATACATCCCGGTCTATTAACCTTGATTTTTAGTGATTTTTTGGGTTTTTTATGATTTTTTCTTATGAAACTTTTTAGTCTTTTGGTTGATAGATTTTCCTCTATATGTGTGTCACTCTTCTTATTGAACGTTTTTATTTCAAGAAATGGGATAGGGTCTTAGTTCCTCATTCTAGACTTGTTCAAAAAAAACTTGTGTTGGATTTGAATAGATCATGGAAATATTATGGTATCTAGCCAATGTTATGACTAATAAAAATTAATATATTGAACAAAATAATGTTTCAAGGAATGATACACCAATACTGTATCATTTCATATGAAATAAGAGTAGATAATTTAGTGAAACTAGTAATATAATGGTGGATAAGAAATGTATTTATTCCATTAAAAATATATTCATGGGATTGGGATGTAATGAAATGGATAAAATTACACTGACAATGTATTATATTAAAATTAATCCATAAAAATGATGTTTTCTGACCAAAATAGTATGGAGCAAAATGGAATAGAACATATAAAATGGAGATATACTAAATTAATAATCAGTGAAAATTATTTCCCTAATTATAAAATGTATTAAAATGAAGAGAATGTTCATTATTGAAAAAATGGATAAGGGAGTGTTATAGAATATAAATATACCATTGCATGAACATCTATGTATGAAACGTATTACATAAGTAATCTAGAATTAATAATTAAATATTTATCTGATGGTATTTATCAAAGCCCATGAAAGGAACTGATTTATTAAAAAAAATCATCTTTTGATGAAATATTATTATGTTCCATCAAAATAGATAAGTAATTTTCAATATTATACACCTTCAATAGAAACAAATATATAATAAGTTCGGCCATTTACCATGAAAAGGGTAACATATCAATGAAGAGGAATGTAATGAAGAAATTTCCATAATTTGATAATTGGGTAAGAAAATATCCTAGAATCTATAAAAGCTCCTGGTAGTTTTTTTTAAGTGTAGATATAAGGGACATATAGATAATGAATGTATGGGTATGAAATAAACCACAATTAAAAAATGAATCAAGTATCATTAAATGAATCATTAGTCAAACCAATGTACTATGTGTCAAGGGACATGTTATAGAATATAATAAGAGTATAAATCCTAGATTATGTGATCTTAATAGTTGAGGGTAATATTTCTAAATATATGGTGGAAGGTACTTTTAACAATTAAATTTTTTTATCACATTATTAATTAAATTTTAGATAAACATAGTCTTTTATATCTTCCTTGTTTTCTAATAAAATTTAATATTTATCTATCACCATAATAGGGGATTTTATTTCGAAAAACCAAATAAAAATATTAACACAATAAGCATGTGTCACTAAATTTTTCTTATGACACATATACACACCCAATTTGGATAATTGATAATTATACATAGTTTTTTTAATATAATACTTAATGTGGATTTTTTTTCAAAATATTATATAAAAATTTATTTCCAAGAGTTGGAAATTAAGATTTTTGATGAATATGGAGAATTAATTTTATTTAGAGGGGAGACTTGATCATATATTTCATATCTATATCCACTTACAGGAGCATTTCTAAATATTAATTATAATGATGAAGTAAAGACCCATTATTAAATGGGATGGTCAAAATTTAAATAAAGGATGATCCTTTTGTATATGAATATATTGATATATTTTCAGATGAATTACCTAAATAGTCACCATGTTTTTCTCATTAATTATCTATTGATTGATTCCATTATTGAAGACATATATGAATTATTCCCTATAGAATAGAATAAATGTCACTATTGAAGTTGATGAAAAACTAATGGAGTTTTGCGATAATCAATTTATATTCCCTAGTGTTTTAACATTGTTACCCATTATTATTTTTATTAATAAAAAATATAGATCTATGTTAACATGTATTAATTGTAATATATTAATGCTATTAATATAATGTACATGTTTCATTTTCCAAAAAATGTTGTCTTTTTTGTCAAATTCCTACTGAAAATTAAATTTTAATGATCAGACTTCATTCATGGATTCATCAATTGTAATTCATATATAGTTATATTCTGAAGAAATCATTTTATATGAGAAATGGGAAATAAAGCTTTATAGTTATGCCTTATGGGTAACTAATTCACACATTATTTTATGCATCTAACAAACATAATATTCAATGAATAAATTGGGTTTTTTTGTATTTATTGCTGATATATTGTTGTAAAATAAAATTAATGGTTCCATGGGAATAATTTGTGATTAATTAATCATAATATTTGGGGAAAATAGTTATGTTAATAATTTTACAATGTGTGAATTATATATTAAAAAGTTTATTTTCATAGCCATATTCTCTCTATGGATGGAATCCATGATTATCCTTTGCATAAAAGGCTGTCAAATAATGGCCAACACCTAAATACATAATATAAGTATGTATCATTTTTTCTTGTAATGATACCGTTTTCTATTTGTTCAAAACAATCCTTGTTTTAGAACATGTTATCCAGGATTACATGTAAATGTGCATATTTCATATATAAAAATCTATTTAATTGTTGTTTTCATGAATTTATAATGAATTTTTTTGATGATTTAATATCGACTTTATCATCAGAAAATGATAGATTTGGAATATATAGTGAAGAGTGGAATAAGGGACATTGTTGTGTCCTTATCCTGAATAATAAAGTATTTCATATGAATTGAAGTAATTAAAGAATCCTAAACATTAATATCCAACCCATGATATTGATTTGGAAGACATAATATATTTTTTTAAAAAGGAGAAATTATAACCATAGATAATTATGTGAGAAATATTCATATTATAGGAGTTTTAAATACATATTTCCCAAAATTTTCCTAAAATTTTGAATATGTGATATCTTAAGCAATACAAGTTTTCTGATTGATCAATATACTACCAGCAAAGGTGGTAAAACAAGGTAGAAGACTCATTGATTAAGGAATATAATTGATTCCAAGATAAAATGAGGATTGATGGGGATCTTATATTCATTGATTTAGTAAATATAGATATGGTTATTATTATTTAATGGGACATAATACTCCCTTTTACAATTATTTCAAAACCATCATTATTAAAAAAATATAAAAATATAAAAATTTAATAGCCTCATTATTAGAATCTTTAAAATAAAATTAATTGTGTGAATGATGGGAGTATGGAAGAAATTGATTAAGATGTTGAAGTTCTGAAATTCAGGACAATGATATATTTCTGATATGTACATGAGATAAAATGTGAATTATAATATAATTCTCATAACTCAAATTTCACTATACAACATGGTATCACAAGGATGTATATTGATTTTTAGGGAAAGAATCGATGTATAATGTGAAGGGGGGTATTATTGATTATGTAATGAGATTATTTCTTCTTTTGTATATGAAGGATAACATATAGAATCCAAGTAAATTCATTTAACATATACCTATTGTTATGTGGGAATGGAATGAAATTAATATATAATTTTTCATCAGATTACCTAATATTCTTATGAAGAATAATACCAAATAGGTAAATTTTTATCATCATACCTAATCTATATATTACCTAACTATAATAGAAGAGTTACCTGTTGATCAATTATCCCAACTAGATATTAATGATGTTGTAAGACATAGAAGTGAACAATTTTCAATATCATTTAGTAATGATCCATGAAAAGCATTGACATTTTGGAAATTTCCATAGAAGGCCGTTGACATCAATCTTTATTTGATCACCTCCTATCATTCTCAAATAGATTAATAGTATGAATGAAAAATTTAGACATTATCATAAATTTTTAGGTCATTTTAACTTCACATACATTATATGTGTTGTCAGAATGTATGTTTTTTTAGTTTTGATATAATAATATATTACATTGAATTATTCAAATGGGTTCATAATAAGTATTATATGTAATGATATTCCATACTATAAATTATTGGGAAGAATTTAGTGAAAGTAAAATTGTGGGTGTAAGTCATATTTAGAAGATATTGGAGAATTTAAATATTCTTCTAAACTATGTTACACATTAATAGTGTATAAAATACATTTATGTCAAAAACCTATGAAAATATTTTTAATTGAAATTGGAAGAACAGGTTTTATAGAATGTATCTCTATGTAAGGGTGTTATAATGTTTGGAAAAATAAGAAAACTAGTCCCAATGTATTTTAAGATTTCTTAACTACTGAAATGAATTGATGTTATGGATAACATTTTTAAAATGGAACCAATCATCTCTAAAGAATAGAATGTGTTTCATATCTAATTTTCAAGGAAGTATATTCTAGACCCAACACATGTTCTCCCCATTTAAGAAATACACTTAGAAACTTATTATTTTTATTATGAAGAGAATATCCATATTATTGAAACTAAAGAAAATGTTTGGATAAATCATATTAATATCCTACTAATGTCAATTTTTAGAAACAATAAAAAAGTGTGAGAAACATGTGACCCTGAGGATGTTATAATGAAGTTCAAACTTCATATGTTTAAAATGTAATAATCATTAAAATTTGGCGAACAGAATTTTTAAGGAAGAATGATTGTAAAACCCAAGATAAAATTATAGTAAGTGATAATTTTATCATAATGAAACTATAATAAAATAATAAATTTAATATTTTAAGGGAAAATAATTCTAACTTGAGGGGATGAATAACAATTTTGAAAATACTATGTCAAAATATAACTCAAATGAATTTTTGAAATTTTTCATTAGAAATGTTATCCTATGAAGAGTAGACGGTGTAATATTTTTTGGATCAAAAATTTATCTATAATAAATATTTATAAATTGTACGATTTAATATATATTTATTTTCAATTTTATTTAATTAATTTTAAGATCATTTTTATGTAAGAAAAAATATTTTTTTATAAAAATGATTTTAATTGCATAAAGAAATCACATTTTAATTATTAAAATAATCCATACTGATAAATTATTTAAAGTAAAATTATATATTATACATATAAATCTATAAATTTAGTTTCATAAAATGATGATTACTAGTCATAGATCCAATGTAATGCCATATTATGCATGAAATATTCCTCTCTTTAAAACTTATTTTTTAACATTTTATTGGTAAACTTTTAAATTAATTTATTTAAATTATTGTAATTGAATTTAATTAATAGTTTTCCATATTTTTAATGACCTTTAATACATTTTTAATAAGGTCACGTTCATTATTTCCCTATAGGAATAGTAAAAATTATTAAAAATGGTTACTACAGTTATGATTAAATTATATTTAACGGGGGTTAATCTAAAAATTTAATTGATGAAATGCCCCTTAATACTTGTCTAAATCATATTAATAGAGTTTATATTGATCCTAACCTTATAAAATGATAATATTATTATAATTTTATACTTTTTTTTTAAAATTTAACATAGTAATATATTAAAAAAATTAAAAAATTAAATGGGTTCCCGTCACATCACTTATAAAAATAAAACTCCACCCCTAAATTATTAAGGATTATTAAGCCTTTTATATTTACATTAATATCTCCAAAAAACCTTATTCATTTTCTATTTTGGTTTTTATTCCCAAAATACCAACCATGTGATCCATAAGAAGAGATCTAAATATTCTCTTTTAAATAATAGGTAGTAATCTTAACCGAACACTTTTTTTATTGTTCATTAACAATTTTAATTATTTAATAATCATTTAAATATAAATAAAAATCAATATATTACATAAAATTATATGTTATTATGATTGTATGATAATATTTATCCATCCCATTTTCCATAAAATTGGAAACCAGAAAATCATTCCTTTGGTGGTCACGTGCTGATGTAGTTTTTTTCCATCACCAAACCACATTATTATTGATAATTATTTAAATATTTAATATATATGATCTTTATGAAATAATTACGATTCAAAAATTTTAATATATCATCGACCTCTTTACCCTTACACCTATTAGGAAAAGATAATGTCGCTCAACATTATGTGTGGACTACCACCTCTACAGAGCTATGCAGTTCATTTTTCATGTAACCATTTCTAATATTATTCTAAATATGTATAAAATAAATATGTGTTATATTTATATCAGGATTTAATATTTTGATACTATACTGACAAGAACAATTTGATTGGACAATAATTGTACAATCAAAGCAAATATGGAAAAATATGCATTTAACGCCCAAAACTATAATATAATTAAATATTATTAACAAACATGTGATAACATGTTATAAGTAGACCATATATTATTATATATATAGTTATGGGATATATTTATAATAAAAAAATTATTATAAAATAGGTTCAACCATTTTTATTTATGTGGAATTTTTAGGTAAGATATTTGGTGTCATTTTATACTCAATTTAGTTATATTGTTTTTATTATAAAAATATTTTATTTTTTTGGTGTATATACTACACCATGGATTATCTATAATCTTTTTATATTTTTTCAAATTGAAAAAAGTTTCAATTTATGTTTACTATATCAATGGTTATAATTTAAAATTAACAAAGTGATAAGAATTTATTTTACATTCTCATTTGAATGGGGTTTAACCTATTTTTTATGAAATAAATCATAGTATACATCCTCAAGAAAATATATCAATATTCTTATTCTATTAGTATTTATGAATTTATGAAGATTTATACCATATTTTCAGTCTTTATCACTTGAATCAAGAAACACAAATTTTAAATGGAATGTTGACCTAGTTTCCCTTATTTAATAGGTAAATTTTTTTCAATGTACATATTATATAATTTTTTTTTACAAAGTTGATTTTAATTTTCTCAAATGAATTATTAAGAAAATTTTATGTTATCTTATAATTTTTACATGATATGAATAGAATCATTATAATGTTTTTCAAAAGGGACATTTTTTACTTTCTTTTCTAAATGTAAAATGTAATGTTCTTCTAATTTATACTGCATTAAAATTATTTTCCTCTTCCATAACCATTTCATGATATGAATCATTTTCTAAAATATTTTTATGGTTGTACAATTAAATATATTTAATGAAAACATATTTTTTGTTTTTTTCTTCCATTTTCCCCAATTATCCAAAATACTAGATTTTACTACAAAATATTCTTTTCATTTGAATTTAGGGTAATATTTTATATCAAATTAATTTTTTGTTTCTTAAATTAATCTTTAAAGATTTAATTTATTGTGATAAAAAATCATTAGACATTATATTTCTCTTCCAAAATTATATTTTTTGAATAATGTATATGCTTGTTTCGAAAATTGTATACTATTTGTACAAACAATGTTTTTCTATAAATGTTATATGACTAACTATAGAAATCATGATATTTTATATTCATTACTGAATACATATATATTTTTTTATTGGTACTATTATTTATGAATTATATTGTTTATTAATTATATGAGGAATTCATTGGACATAAAGTGATTGGTAAAGCTAATAATTATATATATCATTGATGCATTAAATGGTATCACATGAAAAATAAGTTTAATAGCCTTATTAATTTTTTTTTTGTGTATACTTAACCATTTACATAAAAAATCTCACTAAAAGTTCATAATAGTAAGATATATTGATTTATGAGATCATGGAATTCAAAATTATGAATTTCCATAATCGATAATTCAGTTACTAACTACAAAATAAATTTTTATTAATCAAACAATTTTAAGGAAAAAGTAAGAAACCATGTGTTTAACCATAGAAAGAAATAATATAAACATTGAAATAGAACTTATTAATACTAGAATCGATCACTCTAAACAATTTTTATAAGTGGTTGGTTACTACGTGTCTGGTTCATCCATGAGAAGATTTTAAAAATGGGAGCCCAAATTGTCCCCAGACTGGATGTACCCCATGATGCTGATTTTTCTAATATTGAATCCCCATAAAAGGATTAGGCCCTTCTTGTCAATCCCATTATATTTATCTTCATTTAGATCCACACTTAAATACCTTCCAATCATTATATAATCTTCCAACATAGTAGCATCAGGTGACCGAGTTTTTCAACCGTGGAATCTTCGGTGCTAAAAATAATTTTTAAATATTTCACCAATACATAACCTGATATTTGTTTCTTGTAGGATAAATAATGGTCCATCTTTTTATCATTCAACCGCTTTTCTGATTATGTCTCCACTAGAGGTGTAATGAAGGAGTAATTATTAATCTCTCTATAGATTCCCTTCAGGTGTTAGTTTCTCCCCGTGATTAGAGATAGATCTCCCAAAACATCGTCTTTTAAATCTCCTGCACTGTAGAATGGATCATCCTCAAGTGCCTTGATCAGATCATCAAGTGGTAACCGTTCAAAAAGATTACACTACTATACTTCTTTCACCTCTAAACTATTACATGTCATAGTTCCTCTCTTTGAGAACAACACAAACACAAATGATGATCCCAAGGGACTCTTGGGATATGCCTTAATAACATTGGCATCACCTTCACTAACTATATTAGATCTTTCAACCTCAGATAGGGTTGAATGGGTTATACCCACATCCATTTTCTATCAAAGAATGAATTACATGCCTTTTCATCCCCAATTGACTGGAATCATTAGTAACTCAAAAAACACCCATTCCCAGGTCAATTACAGGTGGACTCACTGCCACTGGAGGCTTTGGTCAATTGAGATCACCTATTAACCTGCTATGAATACTTTTTAATTTCAGATCAAAAGGTATAGGATTATATGGATTCATCAATACCAAGATACATTCAATAATATTATTGTTATTATCATTTTTAGTGTTCAAAATTTAATATGTGGTCCCCTTCTTAATAGAAGGATAATTTGACTCAGAATTAAACCCCAATTCAGAACCATCAGTATGAGTTAGCTTAAAACCCATAGTAGAACCAAAAAACATCACACCCAATGAACTATCCCAAGAAAAATGCACCTCATCTGGGGAAAATTCAGTCTGAGAATTAGTAACTCAATGTTCCTTTCACATTGAAAATCCTCAAGCCTTCTCTCCTTGTACCAACTTCTTACACACAGATGGGAAATCATACCATGTTTCAAAAATAACTGATTGTTTATAACTAAACTACTCCCCAACAACGATCCAGAAAAACTCAGTATGTGTCTTTTACATATTAACATAAAAATAGATTCTAGATGAAATTGGTTAAAAAAATAAATCATATTTGCCTATCTGATCATAAATATATACCTTTGAGATTCTCTATAATATAATGAATTTAAGGGTTCTGAATGGGAAGGGGATCTTTGTGATGCATTACCCAAACCACCATGGATGAAAAATCATTCTTCATAGTGTATTCATATGACCATATTTAAGGTAATAAAAATGATATGGTATAGGAGAAAGGACCACTCAACCAAGAAAAAATAAGATTATCCACTAAATAAAACCTGATCAAGATGCATTTAGAATAATGAATCTTGATTGTCACGTGCTCTTGAAGGCCCCATGAATCAAGGAAGGAACTGGTTGAAAACACTCATTGATGGAATATATTTCATTTGTCATAATAGTTACTTAGTATTTGATCTCACCCTAATTAGTTTACCTACCATAAAGATATGAAAAATGGATCATTGAATGAGTTCAGGGATACAGAATCCTCACTATTACTATGTTTTTTATTTTATTTTTAAAATAAAAATTGCAATCAAGTATGTAACTAGTTAATCAATACTACAATACTAGTCAATACATTGTGAGGTGATCCCTTGTTTCTTATGACAATATAATAATGCAATAAAAATATATGGGTTAATATAGTTGGGGTTATTAAATATAGTTTTAGGAAATAGTAATTTCTTAATTTCTAAACATAATTCTCAATTGAATTATTGATTCTTATAGGTGTTAAAATGTTTAGCACCATTTCATGGTTGGATTATAGTTAAATCCTCCACATTTATCTAAAACATATTAATTTATTGTTCCCCTTCATATGATTCAATATTCATAGGCTCATATAGATATAGATGAATTACATCAATTAGAATATCCCCACCATCTTCCATTGATTTGTACTATTTTTTTATAAAATTAAGATTCATATAGAATTTAAATCCATCAAATTTGAATATATATATCAAAAAGATAAAGAAAAGTTTTTATCTAACACATAACATTCACACATTATCCTTACCTAGATAACCAATGAAAATACATTTAACATTCGATTATTCTATCTACTAATATTTTATATGTATATATACATTAAATATAAAAAATACCTGATATTCATAATTTAATTTCTTTTTAGTTTATTTTTATGATGTTTTTCTAAATTAATTTTTTTATAAGGACAATTATCAATAAGATAGACCACAATTATAACAACTACTACCCAAAAAAATAATGTTAACCCTAATTAAACAACACAATTCTCACCCTTTCAAAGATTATTCTATTAATTTTTAAAAATAATCCACCTTCATGGATCTATATACTTGTTTAATGATATTATAATCCTTCCATATTATATATATATATAATTTACTTATACCTATTACACCCCTCCATTCAATGGTACCCATTATATATAGATAATAATGGAAGAATAAAAATTACCTCCACCCCTATGTAAAAACCCTATTTTCACTCAGGTATGGATCCTTTAATTTTTTGTCAAATATTTACTTTTGACCAAATATGGATGCCTAAGGGGTTAGAAAAACGTCTCAAGGGTGTTCGGGGAATTTTCAAAGCCCCAAAATAATATTTTTGGGAAAAACATATTTGGTGCATGGTTTAGAGTAAATCAAACAGGAATTCCTAATGGTTTTGAAAATCAATCAGATAGTATTTATTTGGACAGATCCACCTTTCATGGTTGGTGGATGGTCATGAGGCCTAGTAGTACAAGGGCACATTTTTCCCTACTAACAGTGCACGGTTTCTCAAACCATGCGGAGAGACCATGTACATGTTAATTTTTGAGTAAATTCACAAAAATTAACTTAATGATCTACTAAGTTCCCTCAATATTCCCTAATATGAGATTATGTGGGATTAACCTATTTCTCTCAATTTGGTGTTTTTTGAAGATATAACCTAGGAATCATGAGATCTCGTTCATCAGGAAACTAATTGAGCTTCTTTTTGTCACATTGGATGTGCAACAGTAGGTACTCAATTCCTCTTGAGATGTTCTCCTTCTCTTTTTCTCAGGACTGAGAAAGTAAGGTATGAGATTTTCTCTCTCTTTTATATATATTCTCTGATCTGAGCCATATCAAGGGATAATAGCAATGGAGGGGATTCGTAGAATCCTATGGTGGGTTTTCTATAACACATCCATAAAGTTTGTTGATTTTGGATTTGTCATGTGGGGACCAAAAATTTCATTGGGTGTCATTCTTTAAATTTATATTCCATTTTTACACTTTTTAGAACCATATGGATATTCTCTTTTCATATATTCCATTAATTTTTGGTGGTGGTAACATGACTCTATATCTTTCATTATGAAGGTTATTTCATAATTGTTTTTTAGTTTTTTGACATGTTTACGCCATCGTTCAAGTGAGACATGACATAACCACTCTAACTGCAAGAAATTATATATTAATTGGCATGATTTATATTTTGAATTACATAATGGAAAGTACCATATATGAATACCACTTGACCTGTCTACGGTAAGTTCTTCCAATTGGTAATTAAATGTAAATGATTTATTTGATTCATATCTATATATCCCCTTAACAAATTAATGGAAGGTATCTAAATGAACCTTAAAATATGGAATATACATTAAATGGATTAAAATGGTTGCATGATACTTGTCCTTATATCACTAATTAAAGGAGAGGCTTAAACCAAATAACTTGATAAAAATGGTGTATGTTACTTGAAATTATCACACTAATGAAAGGAAAGGATTGAACCTAATAAAATATTACACTAATTCATAATTAAATAGGAATGTCCTGACTCGAGCTCTATGGATTCTAATCAGAGAATATTGTGAGCACACGAGAACCCCATTCCAATTCAAGGATACAAATTTCATAGGATGATACCCACCTAGGTCTCATTCCATTTCTATTTTTGGATTCCCAGTATGACACAGTAGGATCCCATTATATTATTACAGGATGCCTCGGATACACACCCTAGATTAAGCATTTGATAATTAGGTTCCATGGTTATAATCCATAGGCCCTTATATCAGCTTATCCCCATTTTTCTTTGGATAATCACCTTGGATTTTTAATCACCATATTGTGGAATGTCGTTGAACATGATCCTTGTATTACACTTTTACCCCATGCTAGGAACATATTATTACTGAGTTGGAAACCCTTGAGGTCTAAGTCAACTTGGTTATTACCTTAGGACTTAAATATTAAATATCGTAGATCATGATTTCTTTAGAAACATCGGAACCTCCACAATTTATACTATCATGAGGGGATGTTAGTTTTTCCTATGCCTCATAAGAAAAATAATGATAACATTTTTAATTACATAATTAATTGAACATGATACAGGTTCAGAAACCAACCGAGGGATAAATTATGTACATGGGTTTTTAGTTACACTATGCCTATTTACATTTTATATGGATGCTTCCACACTATTATATTTCCATTACACAGGACAAATGTTATATACAGCATTGGTGGCGGCCCACTGAGACTTATCTCACAAACTCTTTGGGTGTTGTTTGGTACTTGGGGTAGATTACATGGTTGCTGGTGTTGACAAACAGTAGCATATTGCTTCAAAAACATGATTTCTTGCTGTTTAGTATGGATCTTGCTAGAAGATGACTGAGTTGATGCTTGGGATGCGTGGTGTAGTATTTTATTTCATTTACACTATTGTGGAACATGATTTTACTATTGTTTGTATCCATGTTTTACATCTTTATAGTACATTAAAAATCATTATCTATTATTGAATGTTATTACAGTTTCTTTAGTCATTGTTATTGTTGTCTCAACTATTTCGGTGTGCCTTCTGTTTACTTATATTTCTTCCTCTATTTACCTATGTTTACTTTCACCCATTGCGCCACACTATGGTAATGAGGGAATATTCTCCTTATAAAAACACCCTAGGACTTCACAGATATATATTATCCACTGTAATTCTTGAAGATATGCTTGAGTTCATGTGGCCCATCAGGCTCGGGAAACCCTAAAGTGAAATCTGTGTCCATGATGTCACAATGTGTTATCAAAGGTGGTTTTTATTCATTATTTTATATTTGGAGAAAATTTATTTTTTATTAGGAATGATTGTCACTTTGCCATAATTAAATCTTGGTCATCGTGAACCCATGATTGGGGTAAAAAACAAGTTACCTGAAATAAAATAGATGTTCCATTTTTTCCTATTACAGTTGATATTATTTACCTTTTGGGTGACATACAAGTTGTTTAGTGTTGTTAATTATTACTCTGATTGATTATTTTCA
Source organism: Viscum album (assembly GCA_963277665.1). NCBI lineage: Eukaryota > Viridiplantae > Streptophyta > Magnoliopsida > Santalales > Viscaceae > Viscum > Viscum album. The sequence continues at coordinate 1,623,094,233 of OY728146.1, read as the reverse complement.
TTTCATCCCGGTTTTGATGACACGATGTTGTGAAGAATTGTTACATGCATCATTATAGGCAACTATAATTCAAATTTAATTCTTATTTCCAGGACATATAAGTTCATTTCACTTCTTTGAATTACTTTATATGTCTGTGATTGATGTGTGTTGTTGTGATATCTGGTTTATTATTTTATTATTTTTGGATATTATTGAGTGATTTCTTGTCTCAATTCATGAATTTTATGGGCCCTCATGGGTTTGGATGGTTAATTTACTGTGATTAGTCATTATTCTAAAAATAAATGGGTGTCGTTTCTGGTGAGAGGTTTATGGAAAATAATTCATCAGAAGTGTGTATCCATTATAAGGTGAATCATTAATTTTAAAATGAAATGATTCTGAATACATATCCCTCCTTATCATTTATATGAATGGTAAAGGAGTGTACTGAGTAATTAATTGTTAAATTAAATGAAACTTATACTTGAGAACATATCGATACCTTGCCGTCTAAGCATGTAGTTTGTGTGGCATGCCTTCAGTAGTGAGTTTTCTTACGTTCATCTTTATCTGGTGATGTTTTATTTCTTCAAAATATTATTCTGAGGCATGTGTTTGGAAATTATAGATCAATGCCACAATGACATCCTAATTTCCTATTATAAGAGAGTGGAAACAACCAGGCACCAGAAGTGGTGATCACTGAGATGCCTGTCTTTCCACCATGAGTTCCACTTGAGGCACCACATTCCGTACTTGATATGGGATCTAATTCCCATGTTTTTGATAGTTTCGTATATCTGATGCAGTCTATACATTGTGCTACATGGATGGAACCTATGATGGCTGATCTAACTCGCGAGATCAACTTGCAGCATCCACTAACATTATTAGGGGATGGAAATCCCTAGGTAGATAAGTCATGGTTAGAATACACTCAATATTTCTTTGAGCATCTGGATACTTCTAAATAGAAAAGTGTCTTTCTTGCCACATACATGCTTCAGGACTCAGCCAAACGTTGGTGGGATGTGATTACCTAGGCTAGTCATCATCAGGAAATGTTATGGGTTGATTTCCATACTGCCTTTTGTGATCATGTCGTTCCTCAGATGCTGAGAGCTGACCTAGTGAGAGAGTTCATGAATCTTGATAAGGGTTCTATTATAGTCAGGGGGTATTAATCACATTTGATAGAGCTATAGTGCTTTTCATTGCTTGTATCGGGTGATGAGCTTTCGTGTGCTCGACATTTCATGGATGGGCTTCAGTACGCCATCCGTACATAGTTTAATGTATTTTTCCTGTCTACATTCTATAAAATATTCAATTAGGCTCTTATCACAATGTGAAACATGAGAAATGAAAATAGTACCGAGTTTAAATGATTAGTTCCATGTTAGGCTAGTAGTTCTTCCGATGGACGGAGGAATTCCCTCATGGTTACATGTCTAGGAAGTGACAACTAGAGTGTCCATTTCAACAACCCTAATGTGTGTCATTTGTTTGGAAAACAAGGGCATTAAAATACTTGGTGAGATAGAGACCCAATGGATTGTCGGTCTTGTGGTCGTATGGGGAATATTCAGTGTTTCTATAGGACCTTTCGACTAGATTCTAGTGTAAAAGGATGCACAAAAGATCCACTATCAGGAGAATGTTCTTTTATGCTATGTTAGGAATGATGTTGTAATAACACTAATAGATCTGGTTGAGGAGTACATCATGGCCATGGTTTCCAATCACCTGATCACCAAGAGTGTGAACATTGAAGTTATGATCATTGTAGTCCATCTATTTCAAAAGGTCGTGGATGTTGTTAGCTACATATACTATAGCCAATACATGAGGATCTGGTTGCAGGACCATCTACATTATGCGGTACTATTCTAGTACACTAAATTATATTATCAACTTTATTTGATACAGTTTCTTTGAACTATTTTATCTCTCTATATATTTGGGAATTCCTTTGACTATAGATATAAGTATCTCTATGGTGTAATGAACCTAGAATGTCGTTAGGGGTTCAAACCGAGGTAATACACAAGTGTAAGGGTTTTTCCCTTAAGGTAGTGTATTACCATTTTTTATGAACCCTTTTTGTTCTCAATATTATGGGATTCGATGTCATTCTTGGGATGGATTGGTTGGTTCAAATTCATTCTTTTGTAGACTTATATCATTGTAGGGTATCGATTTCATCACCTAAGGTAGCTGAAATCAACATAAGGGTGAGTGGAATTTCAAAGATAGTAGAGTTATACCAAAGAATCATGGGATAGGTGGAGTAACACCCATATTTAAAATATCTTCGTAGAGGATCTAGGTTTACGTCAAGAAGACTTCCCTCTAATAGTGTATCGTTTGAGGTCGTTCAATCTAGAAGATTTTTTTATTACCTCCTGAGAGAGAGGAAGTGTTTACAATTGATCTTGTTCTAGGAGCATCTCCAGTGTCCATTCTTCTTTACAGGATGCCAAATACAGAGCTTCAACAGTTGAAGAAATAATTAATGTATTAAGAGGCCAATGGTTATATCGGCCTAATATATCCTCTTAAGATTGGAACATAATTTTTAACATGAAGTGGATAGATACTTAAATATTTACATGGACCACAAAACATTTATCCAACTTATAGTCAATAAATACTATCAAATACCTCGAATATATGATCTCTTTGACCATCTATGTGAGAAATTGTTTTATTCAAGATTGACATGAGATTATGTTAATAACTGGTATGATACAGATCATCAGAAAAAACTAGTAAAAAGTTCCATGGTAGGTATTGTCTATATGAGTACCTTGTTATTTCATTTGGTCTTATGATCGTGCCCATCGATTTCATGGATTTGATGAATAGGGTTTTCTGCCCCAATTTGGATGCTTCTATCATGATCTATATGGACAAGAATTTGTTTTATTCTCACAATCATAGCTACCAAGCCAAACATATTGAGATCAGTCTATCTACACTAATAGAGCATAAGGTTTTCCAATCTTTCTATGTTAGCCTTATATATTGACAATGTTCACATACTAGGTCATATTATCTCAGAATCATGAGAATATGTTGGCTATGAAATGGTTAGTGATGTTGTTGCTTGGGAGCCACCCATGAACGTGTTTCATAGAAGGAGTTTCTTAGGGCTGGCTAGATATTATAGGTGTCTCATACAATACTCATCACATCGTTCTTCACATCATACTCGTCTTAAAAATAATGATATCATGTTCACATGGTCAGAAGAATGCGAGAAAGCCTTTCAGAAGCTAAAAGGGTGTTTTGTATTGTCAAGTATTCTAATTCTTCCCAAGATAGGTATTGGTTTTACCTTCTTCTATGATCCATCAGGCATTGGAATAGGAGTACTATTGATGTAAAAAAACATATTCATTGCTTAAGGATCTCCACATTTGATGCCTCATGAGAGATATTACCCGACGCATAAACATTATATTGCTGAAATTATCCATGAAACGTGATTGTAGATGAAGTGATTCAGTTAAATCAATCACATTCCATAGAGGAAGATTGGGATGAATGAAAGATAATGTCCTTTAAATATGAGATGAATCAATAGATTCATGATAGTCATGAGTTTTCTTACATCTCATCTTGGGTAGTTACCTCTCGCCTCCTTGAGAAGGTGATGTGTACATAGTTGTGGGATCCAAATATCATGGTATTCTGTGAGAGTATATTTGGGGATATCCTCCCTCCAAATTGGTCTAGGGATAAGGGTGACATACAATGTCTATATGGATGTATCTGGGTTTCTACAAATATGATAGAGGATTTGAGGAAGGAGTCCCATGCTTCTAAGTGGGAAGTACTTCCAGGAATCACTAAGATGTATCATGATTTTTGATGCTGATATTGGTGGTATGTGATAAAACATTAGATATTTGGATTTATCAACAAGAGTTCTACTTGTCAGCAGGTGATGGTAGATCACCAGAGTCATGGGACATTGATATAGAAGGTTCAAGTCCCAGAATGGATTTAGGAAGATGTTTCTATGGATTTCATAGTCGGCTTAAATAGTTAGTTGATGGGTTGCAACATTATATGGGTAGTCATTGACAGACAAACAAAATAATCACACTTCATTCTTATTCGAGAGACTTTATCTGTTTATGACATAGGAAGACAATATGTCCATGAGATTATAGGACTACGCAGGGTTCTATGTACTATCATTTCAGATCAGTAATCTCATTTCATGTCATGGTTGTGGAAAGGAATTACAAAGGATATGTGGACTCATGTTCTTCCAAGCTCAAATTTTCATCATCAAACTGATTGAAAATCAAAATGGAAAATACATGTTCTGTATTATATGCTCTGAGCATGTTTCCTTGATTTCGATGCTTCTTGGGAGAAGTTGATTCCTCTTATCGAGGTATCCTTTAATAACATCTTGTAGGACACAATTCAGATGATCCCTTTTGAGGACTTATATGGTAGGAAATTTCATTCACCCTTGTGTTGGATAGAGGAAGCTCAGACAACCATTCTAGGACCTCATCACATTTATGATACATCACTGCATGTTCAGCTGATCTGAAAGAGTATGATTACTACTCAGTCTGGATAAAAATCTTATATCGTTCAATGTCGATGGCCTCTCGAGGGAGAGTTTATTGATTGTGTTTTCCTTCAGGTCTCACCCAGGCTAGGGAATATATTGTTATGAATAAGGGAAACTTTTCTCCTCATTTATTAGGGCCATTAGAGATTCTATAGATGGTAAGGCCAGTAGCATATTATTTTCTTTTACCATAGAGGCATCATTCCATGCACAACATCTTTCATGTTTCACAGCTTTTCCAATAACATGCTAACATGTCTCATACTTTTGATCACAAAAAAATTGTTTTAGACTTCGATGTTACCTTTGAGGAGTGTCTAGTAAAAATTGTTGACTGTAGGACATGGGTTCTTTGAGGTCGTTCTATTCTTTTGGTGTGGGTGCTAAGGAAGCACGACCATAAGCATGATGAGACTTGGGAGTGTGATTCTGACAAATGATTCTAATGTATAGATTTGTTCTTAGATAATGTTATTTCAACCTTAGATGGAGAACTCATGGATGAGTTCTTTTATGGGGGATGATGTTAAGAACCAAGTTTTCGACTCAGGTATGGATCCTTCAGTTTTCAGTAAAATAATTAATTTAGACATAATATGGATGCCCAAGGGGTTAGAGAATGTATCTGGGGTTCCTGGGTAATGTTCGTAGCATGAAACCCTTCTTTTTTGGAAGAACGGTCTTGGAGCATGACTTAAGGTAAACAATGTGTTTTTAGTATTTCCAAAGAGATCCCCCTCGCACGTTTACTGCATAGTAATATGACCTAACTGTGCCAGTGCCCCTTTGTCCCAGGTAATCATGCACGGTTTGGGAATTATATTTAAAATTGTTTGGAAAGACAGTTCGTAGGATATTTTTGGGTAAATTTAATAAAATTTCTTTAATGAAAAGTTAATATTCCTCCTTCAGTAATCAGATATTATATAGGATTAACCTATTTCTCTCTCAAAATTATGGGTTTTTGAAAGATCTATCCTTGTAAGAAATATATCTCTTTCATTTAGAGACAGATTGAGCTTCCAATCATCATGTTGGATGTGAAACGGTATGTACTTGAGTCCTCTTGAGTTGTTCTCCTTATCTTTTCCACTCGATTGAGATAGCATTGTATGATCATTTACTTTTTTTCCCTTAGATATACTCGGATCCAAGCCAAATCAAGGGCCAATAACAAAGAAGGAGAGTTGTACAAGCCTAAGGTGGGTGGTAAGTATGTATTCCCTAATGTTCGTTGATTATTGATTTGTCATGTGGGGCCCACCAATTTCATTAGGTGTCATTCATTTTATTTATATTCCAAATTATACTTATTAGAACTGTATGGGTATTCTCATTCCTATATGCGATTAATTGTTGGTAGTTATGACCACAACTCCATCCCTTCTATGTCAAAGGTTATTCCATAATTTTTTATTAATTTTTTGACATGTTTGATCCATAGTTTGGGTGTTTCGTTGCATAACAACTATAATGGTAAGCCTTTCTATATTAATTTTCTTGATTTATATTATGAATTTCATAATGGAAAGTACCATGTATATGTACTGTTTGAACCACCTAAGGTATGTTCTTCAAATTGGTAATTAAATGAGAACGATTAATTGGTTTCAAATCTATATCACCCCTTATCACATTAACTAAAGGTAGCATAATGAACCATAAATTATGGAATATGTCTTAAATGGATTAAAATGGTTCCATGCTACTTGTCATTGTCACACTATTGAAAGGAAAGGCCTAAACCAAATGAATTGATAAAAAGGGTGCATGATACTTGGCCTTATCACACTAATTAAAGGAAATGCATGAGCTGAATGAAATATTACAAGAGTTCGAAATTAAATAGGAATGACATGACTCGAGATCCGCTTGGATTCTGATTGGATTATTCTATGGGCACTCGAGAACCCCATTTTAATTCATGGATACAGCTTTCATAGGTTGACACCGACCAATATCTTGTTTCTTTTCTATTTTTCAATGATCTATATGAAACTGTAAGATCCCTTAATATTAACACATGATTCCCCAAATACACTCCTTGGATCCCGCATTGACAAGTAGGTTCCATGGATACAACCTATAGGGCCCTATAACAAACCTACTTTTTATTACACACTTAAACCTGATTTATTATATTAATCATTCACATGATACATCATAGAAGATAGATAGTTCTAGTTTCATTGGGGATTAGGAACAATACATAACAACTTAAAACATTGAACATAACCTCTTTTTGAAAACATCCTTTACATGACAACTACATTCCCACATACTTAGCATTGTATAGGATAACCCGAGGACATGCATAAGAAAAGGGTGAGATATAAAGCCCAGTAAGTTAGTAATCAAGATATAACCTGAGGATTAAAATAATTATGAAGAAATATTCATGAAATGGAACACAAGATAAAAAAGTACATAAAGTCATGATATATCATGATTACCATAACATGGAAATAGGGAAACAACACTTAACATGAAATTAGAATGAGCAAAAGCTCATTGCACATAGATCATGAGTAAACCCACATTTCACTTGAATTAGCATGAGTAAATCCTCACTGCACTTGAATTATCATGAGTAAATCCTCATTTCACTTGACGTATAATGATATTAATCTTTACCTAGTGCATTGGAGCGCTATCTAGGCTCACCCTTCCTAAACATTTAAATTCACGCATAAGTGTGCTACATGGATCATAAAACATGGATTCATCATTATTTACTCCACAATATAAAAATATTTAATTAATTCATTAAACTATATAATCAATAAGTAAATGTGTGTAAAGGTGAATACCCATCATAGTGAAATGGGCATGGTTTTCACTACACAATGATTTTGGATTGGAAATAGCGGTGCAATTTCACTGCATAACGGCGTGACTTAAGACATCATAAAAAAGGTTGTTGAGAGAGAAAAATGAGTCTTAACATATGTACATAGAATTGATAGTATGTGGTCATATATATACTTTTCCAAAAGTATGTAATGGAATTTGGATTCATAATTCAAATGAATTCCTTGAAGGTAATTGAGGAGAGAGATATTTCTTTCAGAATTTCAGAATGGTAACATGTATACATGGAAGGAATAGATGGAAGATAAAGGGGTCTGTCATCATTCAATCATAAAGAGTAAATTATAGGGTATGTTCAAAATCTTACCCCAACATTTATAATTTAAAATAAAACTTGATAAAAACACTATGTAACTTGGATAAAAATAGAAAGGAAGTCATCCTTTACTTGGAAGTGTGATTGAAATGGCTTGGGAGAGGATTCAGAGAGGATTATTGGGAGAATGGGGAGCATTGGAATGTTTCTAGAGAGTGGAGGGAAGAGGTTCGATGGACTCCAATGGCATTGACTGAAGAGGAAGTGTGATCTAGGGTCTGTTTATATAGGAAATGAGAGGAAATTCTTTAATTTTTAGGTTTGGGACACCACACATAAAACTAATCCAAACCACAAACATGACCATGTTTTTTCCAAAGGGGAGTGGAAAAAAATATTTTATTTTAAAAATGCCCAAACATCTTAAAATAATAGGGTTTCTTATGTGGAGGTGATTCACACTCTCAAATGATCAATTTAAAAAGATAAAAGTTTTACAAGTCTTGTAGGGTCCACTTAAGCTTTGTAAAATAAATCAAACAAAACTAAAATCACATTATTTTAATGATAGAATATACAATGGACGATCATAGTGTTTATAGTATTTTATTATATCACTATTCGGTCCTTATGATGTCAAAAAACACAATATATAATTAAAAGATATTTTATTTTTTCCCAAAAATTGGACTGTCTCCGAAAATTATGAAAAAATATCCATTGGATAATTTTTACATCCTCATTCCAAAAATTATATTCATTTTAACTAAATAATTTCATAAATAATTTAATATTCTCTTTTAAAATAAAAACGGAAATTTATAGAAAATTAATGGGTTTTGACAAGAACAGCTTTCAATCCCCAATTAAAATTATAATTTAATTCATAAAAATTATACGATCATATATATTAATAAAAAGTATTTTATTAATAATAATATTTTATTAAAATAGTATTTACCTCAAAAATCAGATAATTCATTAAAATAGATTACATAGTTGAATATTAACTAAAAATGCTATTTGTTCTTTAAAAAAAGTTAGAATTTAATAATAATTAAATGAATGTATAATATTAATACAAAAAATAATTTACATAGTCATAATGATAGAGTATTGTTACATAACCACTTAAACCACCCACATATGACCTTAGAGTAAGGTTCCGGATTGTGATATACTCTTGGGGTGGCTCGGATATCATCGCTCAAGTGCTAATCTCTATCAACTTCCATATATCTGATAGGAAGTTTCACTCAAGCTGAACGTATTAAAGCTCAGCTTGGGTTTAGTCAAGAGTGAATCCCAATGACGCCACCTCCTTTATGAGATTTGACAAATGGGATTCTTATTGGAAAATTCTACTGGATGTGGCCATCAGTTCCTTTGTCTAAGATAATTGGATTTGTTAAAAACCTATATTTATACTAATCATGTGTTCACTATTCAGTGACTATATTTGCAATGGTAACAATTCATAATAGTATTTTAAGAATCCGAAAATAGAAAACCAAATATGTTCATGATTTTTACATAACCTTTTAATATAATAAGTCATTTAATTGGATCAAGATGAATTTTCATTAATAAGATTTTAGGTCGTTACAATCTTCCCCCCTTAAGAAATATCACCCCTAAAATTTACTTTTCCCACACTAAAACATAAGTGGGTAAACCTTTTTCATCACTTCCCCCGATTCTCACATTTCCTCTTCAAACATGTGGTTTCTCCACAACACCATGATTAGGGGCATTGTCTTATTTCGTAGAATTTTTTATATACGATATTTGATTTTCACTCGTTACTCATCGTAAGAGATATCATCCTCTAACTGTACTACCATTGAAGAGAGTACATTTCAAGGGTTATGTAGGTATATCCTCTAGAGGGATATGTTAAAGACATCATGTACATTGGCCACGTTAGATGGAATTCCTATTCGATAGGCCACAACCCCAAAATGATCAAGAATCTTGAAGGGGCCGATTTATATAGGACTTAACTTCAATTTCATTCAAAACATTATTACCTTCTTCCAAAGAGATATGTATAGAAATACCATGTCTCCAACTTTGAACCCATGATCTTAATTATAGTTATCTACATAACTCTTCTGTCAACTTTGTGCAACCATTATATGATACGGAATGGTTTTCACCTTCTTCACCATTTCTTCGACCATTTCTTGTCCTAGAAGCTTATGATCACCGACTTCATCCCAACACACCGGTGTTCTACACCTTTTCCCATAAAAGGCTTCATATGGTGCCATTTGAATGCTCGAGTGGAAACTTTTATTGTATGATAATTCAACCAGTGGAAGATTTTGGTCACATCCTCCTTTGATGTCCATAGTACATGATATTAACATATCTTCCCATTTCTAAATAGTTCACACAGATTGGATATCAGTTTGAGGATTATAGGTTGCACTGATGTTTAGTTCATTGCTTAGAAAATGTTCGAGAATTTTCCATACTGTCAAGGTGAATCTATGATCACTATGAGATACAATATATAATGGTACTCCTTGCAGTATAACCACTTCTTTGATGTAAATACTATAAAGATAATCCAATAATAATTTCTCTTGAATCTATATAAAGTGATATATCTTCATAAGACGATCCACGATGACCCATATAACATGGTTCCCTCTGGATGTCCTTATAAGTCTAGTGACAATGTCCATGGAAATTTTGTCCCACTTCCATGTTGGTATGTGTAGTGGATGCATAATCTTCTTATAATTTTTTCGTCTAAAACTTAACTTGATGATATACATGGCACTTTGATGTATATCTAGAAATCTTTATTTTAATATTGATCCACCAAAACATTTCTCAGATATCTCAATACATAATTGTGCTCCCCGAGTGAATAGAGAAGGTTGAGCAATGCACTTCATCCAAAATCTACTTCTTTATCTATGGATCAGATGGTACACATAATCATGACCAAAATCCCAAAATTCCATCATTGTCAACCACGAACTCTGTGTATTTTCTATTTCTGATAGATTCTACACTTTTTCGAATCTCCACATCCTTTCTTTGAGAATCCTTAATTTTCACCATGAGGGACGATTGAGAAATAATTTGAGAAAAGACTGATCATGTTCCTCCCTTAATGATTCCCATGTCCATCCTCTTCAAGTCTTAGAAGATGGGATCTTTTTCAATTCTTTTCATTGATAAAGATTCATGATCATTTCTTTTTAGAGCATCCACCACCATGTTTTCCTTATTTGGATGGTAGTGGATTGTGCAGTCTTAATCCTTGATGAGTTTTATCCATATTCATTGTCGAATATTAATCTCTTTTTGTGTGAATATATATTTGAGGATCTTGGGAATAGTATATAACTCACAATTCCCCTCATAAAGAAAATGTCACCATATTTTGAGTGTAATGATCACAAAATCTAACTCGATATCCTGAGTTGGATTGTTTTTATAATGGATTATTAGATGCCTTGAGGCGTAGGCTGTCACTATATCATTCTGAATCATCACACACCCCGTGACCTTCATTGAAGCATCACTAACTACCATATAAACTTCTTCACTTGTGGTTAATTTGATCAGGACCATAATAATAACCCTTATGGTCAACTCCTTGAATCTTTCTTCACATTCACCACTCCAAGAGAACTTGACTCCCTTATAATTTAGGATGGAATAAGGATTTTACAATTATGGGAAATTTTCACAAATCAGAGAAAATATCCAGCTAACTCTAAGAAGCTATGGATATCCATTACAGATGTTGGCCTCAACCATCCATCAATTAAAATTTTCTTGGAGGGATCCACAAATATCCCATTTCATGTGATGATATAAACCAAGAATTTGACCTCCTACCACCAGAACTGACACTTTTTTTACTGTGCATAGAGATTCTCCTCTTGTAAGGTCTCTAGTAAAGTTCATAGATGCCCCTCATGATCCTCCTTGGATTTTGAGAATATTATAATATCATCTATAATGACAAACACAAATATGTTGATTCAATCTCTAAAGACTCTATTCATCATTTCAATGAATAATACTAGTACATTAGTGAGTCTGGAAGGAAATACTAGGAATTTATAGTGCCAATATCTTATACGAAAAGAATCCATGGGGATATCTTTATTCTTAACGCATACATGTTAATATCCTGACCAAAAATCCAACTTTTTGAAGTATTGTGATCCACAAATCTAATCTCAAAAGCCATAAATTCATGGTAGAGGATACATGTTCTTTACCATGATTCTTTTAAGCTCTTGATAATCGATGCAAAGTCGCAATGACCCAACATTCTTCTTGAGGAAGAGGACTGGTGCACCCCATGGTGAAGCACATGGGTGTATAAAACCATTATCCAGATTCTCTTGTAGATGTTTCCTTAGCTCCTCAAACTCCAAAATATTGATTCTATACAAAGTCTTCGATATTGGAAATACCCCAGTTATAAGATCAATTGATAATTCAATATCTCATCTAGGAGGAAGACCAGAAAATTCCCCGGGAAACACTTCAGTGAATTCCCTCACAATAAGCATGTATTCAAGGACGGTTTATTCCATAGACTCAACCATCTGATCCAGATACATATTCTCATAGGGCAGTAATATACATTCTTGAGATGATGTATCTAAATAATACTTATCTTCCTCCTGGCGCTTATACAAAATCATGGGTTGATTCTCAACATGGAGAGTGATTTCCATATCACCGTAATTTATGTTGGCTCTATATAGTGAAATCTAATCCACGCCAAGAATAGAATCAAATTCCCCCAGAGGGAGTAATATGAGGTTCTCTAGGAAGTTAAATCCACCGATTATGATTGGGGAGGAGTTAAATTCATTGGTTACAATTATTTCCCCATTTTTTGTACTCACTGACGTCTTCACTTCAATTATTTGTGGCAGTGTGTGAATTGTTGTACTAAACTTTAGGGATATAAAATAATGCATAGAACAAGAATCAAAAACCATGTTTTATATTCATGAATAAATAACTAGAGTACATGTCACCACTTCATTCTCATGGTTCACTTCAGTAGTAGTGATGGAAAAAGCTCAAATTTTCTAACATGGAGGTTGTTGGATGCCTCTGAAATCCCTTAGCTTAGGGCACTTATTTTCTAGATGACCTTGTTTTTTGCAGTTGAATCGATCAAAAACGTGTTAAGAGTCGAGTGAAGAGTTACTCTCCTATTCAATAGCCACAGGTTTTTCTTGTTGGTAGATAATGGCTAGGTTCCCATCTCACCCACACCAAAAGCATTTACTCGTCCCCTTCAGGAAATTTTGGGGGTTCTTCTTTTGACCCCTTTGGCAAGTGGGGTGATGGATTTTCATTGCACTGTTGGATTTATCCATCAGACATGTAGAATTGATTCCCACCTTATTTTTATTAACCCCATGATACCCCTATGATTCACCATTATCCATTTCAACCACGGTAGCACATAGAACAACTTCCTCATAGCTATCCAAATCACAGATCACCATGGATTTCTGAAGGCTAGGTTTTAACACACCAAAGAAGTGGTCAACCTTGAATTCGAGGGAAACGACAAAGCCAGAAGCATATCATGCACGCATTGTGAAACTTTCCTCACATACTCGGATGAATTTGTCTTCCTTTTTCCTGAGGGCAAGCATTTACCATTCCATCTTTAGTTTAATAGTGTGTGGAAAATATTTATCAAAAAACATCTTCGGAAAATCTATCAATTCCAACAGCTCAATATCCTCCTCATTCTCTATATTTTTTTTATCAATGTACACCATGGACCAACTTCACCCTCCATACGATATGCATCTCAAAGAAACTTCACTTGTTTAGAACATTAAATTATGGAGAATATCTTTTCAATAGAGTTGATCCATTGTTTGGTGATTGAGGGATCAAACGATCTATTAAAATAATGAGGCCTTTGTCTCATGATGTTCTTGATAGAGACTTGTTCATTCTTGGGGGGGGGGGTGAATATTCCTCTTGACTAATGTTTCTTTTCAAATATTGTGTTAACTGAGAGAGTATCGTGACAAAGTTCACTATTCTTGCTCCCATCGGATTGGGAATCTCATTAGAAAAGTCATCACATTGATCTTCACATACATTATTACCCGGATTCCTGTTATTACCGGACATTGTCTTGAATAGAAAGGTATGTTAGGGGTAACACATAAAGGTTAATAAAATGACCAAACTAATGACATATAATTAACTTTTATTTCCTTAAGTTATCAATATATAGGCATTAATCTGTGTTATCCATGATATACTTTCTAAAATATATTCCTAGGGACTTTTTTCCATTAATAATGGTTCATACAAAGATTGTGAATTTACAAAAGCATATCCCCGAAGAGTTTCCTAACCAAGAGTGCAGCAAGGCCCATTGTCGTGTACCAGGAATTACTAGGTCAATCCCAAAACTCCTTGTTGGAGTTTTCACTCCTAGGTATATCTGTGCCAGAGCCGCCTCTACCTGCTCGTATCCAGACAGGGATGTAATTTCTTGATAAACCACTTACTCAAATATTCATCAAAACATAGGGATGTTTTTATTAAATTTATTCTTATCTATAAGGATTCACTATGGTTTTCTAATCCTTATCCAAAAAAATAACTAAACCTATCCTCTAATACTAACTATAACAACCCTTCATTTTTTATATAGTTAAAAATTATTTATTATATAAAACCTTCACTTGATACAACATAGATGATCGAGATGTCTAGTGTCTTTGGGGATTAATATCATTATATAATAACTTAAAACATAGTACACAACATCTTATTGAAAACTTCCATTACATGACCACTATATTCCCTCGTACTTAGCATTGCATGGGATGACCTGAGGACATGCATATGAAATGGGTGAGAAATAAAGCCCAGTAAGGGAGTAAAATATATATAACATGAAGATTAAAATACATGTTACCAAGAAGGAATATAAATATAGCACCAGAGAAACATGAACATAAAGTAATGATATATCATGATTATCATAACATGGAAATGTGTCCACAACACATAACATGGAATTAGCATGAGCCAAGGCTAATTGCACATGGAGGATGAGTAAACCCTCATTTCACTTGAATTAGAATGATAAAATCTTAATTTCACTTGAATTAGTATAAGTAAATCATCATTCACTTGATGTATCATGATAATAATCTTTACCCAATGCATTAGAGTGCTATTAAGGCGCACCCTTCTTAAACATTTCATTTCAATCATAAATGTGTCACTTGGATCATAAACCATGGATTCATTATTATCTATCCCACAATAAAGTAATTTCGAAATCATACATGAATATGTATAATCAATAAGTAAATGTTCAAAAAATTTAATACCCTTGATAGTGAAATGGGTATGGTATTCACTACACAATGATTTTTCCTTAGAAAATAGTGGTGCAATTTCGGCATCATAACTGCGTGAAATTAGAATTCATAAAAAATCTTGATGTGAGAGAAAAGGGTTTCTCATAATATGTACATGAAATGGAATTATGGGGGCCATATAGATACATGTCCCAAAATATGTAATGGAATTTGGATTCATAATTCAAAGGAATTCCATGAATATAAAAGAGGGGAGAGAAATTCCTTACTGAATTTCAGCATGGTAATGGGTATAAATTGAAGACATAAATGTGAGAGAAAGGGGTATCTCAACATTAAAATTTAAAGAGGATAGTATGGGGAGGTGTTAAATCATACCCAAACTTTTATAATTGAAAGTAAAAGGGCATAACAATATTAAGAAACATGGATAAAAAGTGAATGTAAGGAACCCCTTACTAGGATATGTGATCCCAAAGGCTTGGGAACGGCTTGAGAGAGGCTTCTAGAGAGCATGGGGTGCCTTGGGAGGTTTCTAGAGAGAGGACAGAAGAGGTTGGACGAACTCCAAAGGCTTTTATTGAAGAGGATGTGGGAGAATGAGTGGGTTTATATTGTAAAGGAAAGAGAATTCTTTATTATTTAGGTTTGGGACACCACAAATTAATCTAATCAAAACCACAAACTAGCCAATGATTTCTTTCCATAGTTTGTGAAAAAGGAGAGTAGAAAAACAATATTTTATATGTAGAATAGCATAAATTCTTAAAATAATATGGTTTTTTATGTGGAGGTGAGTAACACTCTCATGGAAAACAATTTAAAAAGATAAAAGATTTTTTTCTTGGAGGGTCAACTAAAGCTTTGTAAAATAAATCAAATAGACCTAAAATCACATCATTTTAATGGTAAAAAATATAATGGAAAAAATTGTTTTTATAGTATTTTATTACACCACAATTGAGTCATTATGATATCATAAAAAACATTATATAACTAAATGATATTTAATTTTTTTCCCGAAAATTTGAATGTCTCAGAATATTATAGAAAATTCACCATTGGATAATTTCGATGTCCTGATTCAAAAAATAATATTCATTTTATCTAAATAGTTTTCTCAATATGTGAAATTTAATTATTAATATAAAAACAAACATTTATGAAAAGTTCATGGGTTTTGAAAAAATGCATTCAAACCTTAATAAAAATTACAATTATATTCATAAAAATTATACGATCATTTATATTTAATAAAAATTAATTTATTAATAATAATATTTTATTAAAATATTATTTACTTAAAAAATACATTAATTCATTAAAATAGATTACTTAGTTGAATAAAAACTAAAAATACCATTTGTACTTTAAAAACTCTTTACAAAGTAACAATAATAAAATGAATGTATAAACATTATACAATAAATCATGTATATAGTCCTAGTGAAAGGGTATTTTTACACAACCCCTTATAAAACTCGCATAAGACCTTAGTGTAAGGTGCACGATGGTGGTAAACTCTTGGGGTGTCTTGGATAACATTATTCAAGTTGTAATCTATATCAAATTTCACTTCTCTTGTTGGTAGTTCCTCTCAAGGTTAACATTTTAAAGCTCAGTTTGGTCTTGGTCAAGGGAAAAGTCCAATAAAGTCACCTCTTTTACAAGCTCCGATAAATGGGTTTCATATGAGGCATGTCTATTAGATAAGACCATCAGATACATTGTCTGAGTAAATTTAATTTGTTAAAGCCCTGTACTTATACTAATTATGTGATCACTATTCAATGACTATATTAGAAACAATCAGAATTTGAAAAAATATTTTAGAAATTCAAAAAAAAACCAAATAAGTTTATATGTTTTAAAAAACCTATTATAGAATAAGGCATTTAATTTGATCGAGATTAATATTCATTAATGAGAGTTTGGGTCGTTACAGGCCCTGTATATGCTTAACTCAGTTTTACATTGGATAATCACCTCTGATTTGGTAGGCACCTTATTGTGGAATGGCTTGGAACATAATCCTTGTATTAAAATCTTAACAATTTCTAGGATACAATTATCACTCTGTTTGAAAACCATGAGGTCCATGTCGACATGGTTATTAACATGGGACATCAATATTAAATATCATTGATCATGGTATCCTTATACATCTTGGAACCTTTAATATTTATATTTTCATAATGTGATGTTAGTTTTGGCTATTTCTCACAAGCCCAATCAAGATAGAATTTGTAGTTACTTAATGAAATTAACTAGTTATAGATTTAGAAACTAGCTGAGGGATGAATTATGTACTTGGTTATTTTGTTTCATTATACTACATTACATTTTATATATATTATTTCACACTATTAAATTTCCATTACATAAGTCGGATGTTATAGACACCAATAGTGGTGGCCCACTGAGATTTATCTCACACCCTCTATGGGCACTTTTTGGTATCCGATATAGATTACACAGTTTCATGTGTTGAGAAAGGGAATAATACGACTTGAAACACTTGATTTCTTGTTGTTTAGTATGGATCTTTATATAATATGACCAAGTTGGAGTTAGGGATTCTAGGGATAGTATTTTATTTCCTTTACTCTATTGTGGGACATGTTATGCCTGTTTTTATCCATGTTTTCTAGCTTTCTAGAACATGGCATATCATCATATTTCATTGAATGTTATTACTGTTATTTTGAGTTATTGTTATTGTTTTATCTATGTTTTCTATGTGCCTTATGTTTATTTATGTTGCTTTTTCTATTTACATGGGTTTACTGTCACCTAGTGCACTACAATTTGGTGATGCCAGAATATTCTCCCCACAAACACACCCTAGACCATCGCTTCTAGTCAGCAACCTCTAGCATTTGGGGAGATGCGCTTGAGGCCTTATGGCCCACTAATATCGGGGCACCCTAAGTGGCATCTGGGTCTATGATGTCAAACCTCGATCCCCGCCTCCAATAGGCCTCTAGTTGCTAACTACCACCGAGGTAAAAAATATCACATATCAGATTCATTACCCTAGGTAATATTATATGCTTTGGATATGTAATATTATCCATAATGAAACACCAATAAATAATATAAAACAAAGGAAACCAAACTCATCCCATAATTCATTAATAACATATTCAAATATATGAGTCTCCACATAAATACCCAAAAGAAATCCTAAAATAGTGACACTATAATATCTACAATTATTAAGCTAGTAATGTTTATCATGACCCGCATAGTCCCCCTAGAAAAATATATATTGTTTTTTAATACATAATGTTAGAAAATTTGTATAGATATTCGGATCACAAAAAGTTACTCATACACAAGTGAAATCATTATACTAGTATACTTGTATGAAAAAAAAATTACTAATAGAACCTACCAGTCATCTAACCAATCTCATCCTCATTATATAATTCTCACATAATAACTCATCCTAGTAAAATATAATAATAAGAATCACATTAATAAAATGGATAACCTAATCTACTTATCTATTGGTATTCTTCTACCACATTGAAAAATTATACATCTGAGTGCTCTCATATATTCTGTATGATAATCCATGTCGATGGAACCCATGGAATCCCATAAAATATTTTTCAAAGACAATAGGGGCATCACAACAACCCAAAAATAACCATTATAGTATATTATCATAAACATGGAGAACATAAACCTCATTTCCTCCTCCTTCCAAATAAAAAACCCATTATAACTACCTCATCATCACACCAAAAAACCAAAACTAGTCTGACTAGATGGTTGAATCCATAAAATGGAACATATATTGTGTAAACCAGTCCAACTATTTTAATTTTATATGGAATGGTCTGGTTATCTATAATTTGGTTTTGTAGTAACCTAATTTTGAGTTATGTATCACGTTTTTGTGCATTCCATGTGTGTAACATGGATGGAAAGTGTTTGGGTTGTTTTGGAAGGTCTTTCAGAAGTTTTTGGAGAATTTCTAGGGGACCAATTTTGAACACGGTTAGTGAAAACCAAGAAACACTTAAAAGAAACTATGAAAGTTGAGATAGAGACAAGGGAGATAGTGCACAGTTAAAGAATATCCAAACCATGATACATCCCCAGGTAAACCAGGAAACATTGTACAGTGGGATTTTTCATGGTTGGCATATGGGTTATCTAAAAATTTTGGGTAACCTTGTGGGGTCCCTCTTGAGTCAATAGAAGGCTCACAGTTTTACAAAATTTGTAGCTAAACTGTGTGAGGCCCAAAAATTGTGTTTTTATAAATTTGTCTTGGCCGATAGTTTCTCTAAACACCTCATTCTTCCTCCTATTCCACCCTAACTCT
This sequence comes from Viscum album, assembly GCA_963277665.1. Lineage (NCBI taxonomy): Eukaryota > Viridiplantae > Streptophyta > Magnoliopsida > Santalales > Viscaceae > Viscum > Viscum album. The sequence continues at coordinate 1,623,074,818 of OY728146.1, read as the reverse complement.
TTATTCCCTCTTCTACATGGTTACAGAGGCTCTCTCACTCAAATATTCATGTGATTTGAAGAGATTTAAAGGATAATTGAAGGTGATTATCCTTGGGAAAGTCTACCCTCTTTCTGGTTTAGAGGTTTTCTCTAGATCTACTTCTCTCTCACGTTTATATATTTCTATACCTACTTCTATTTAATGTAGATCATGGGTTTTTTTCAATAATGGTAGGATTTGAGATTGTTGATGTTACAAAAAGATATCTAAGGTAAATAGTTGGATGTTTCTCTCTATATCGGTGTGGAGTTTTGTGGTGGGTCGATTTTTCCAAACCCCAAGGTAGGTGGATTCACTCTCAAATCCGTTTTATATAACTAGAATAATTAATATAAAAGAAATTTTTTTTACATGAAATTTATATTGAATGTGATGTGAGACGCATGGTGGAACCCCATTATTTGATGATTTATCGATGTTGGGGAAAATGGCTTATTTTTTTCAAATGTTCTTTATTATAGGATTTTAGAATGGTGATTTTAAAATTATTGGCTTGGTTGATTTATGTAAAATGGTTTTGAAAAATGGTTTTTAATAAAAAAAATTTATTGAACTGTGATTTTCAGGGATAATGGAGTAATATGGTATTTTACAAATGGGTGTGTTATTAAAGTGGGTTTGGCATGTTGTTGGAATTTTTAATTTTAATAAAGGATTTTTTTGGTTTGGAAATTGTTTGGTAGAGTGGATTTAAATGTGATTATTGATATTATATTTTACATTTTTGATTTTATAGTTGTTGGGGTTTTTGGAAAATAATATTTTCATGGTTGTTGGCTAACAGGGTAGCATGGGTGGGAATGGATGGATAGCGGGTGTGAAGGACCATAATAAAAAGGTGATGTATCATTGGAATATAGGACCACCATCAAGGCTAGGTGGTCATTAAGTACCAATATAACTAAAGGGAAGACGAGTTTGTATGTGATGTTATGCCATCATGGTAACATCTAGCTCGAGTGTGTGTGTGTTTTTTTAAAGGATGGAGATGAAGGCTAATTTTTTTATTAAAGAAAAGAAAATACTTATTTTTAACTACATAGAGAGACTCCCATTACATAGGCCGAAAACCCAGTGGGAATTTATCCCATTACCTGGCCGGTAGGCCCAAATTTTTGGCTCAAGGCCCATTCTGTGAATAGTACTACTACATTACCCACTTGCTATAGTGCCTACACAATACCCGCCACCACTACAGTCAAAATATGTTTTCTGTTATGAAAGATATGATGGGTAATGTCAATGTTTGTTGGGAAAATAGCTAATGACAGGTTTTGTTTCCTTCCATTGTATTGTGTTGGTTTGGGTAAAATTATTATGTAAGGGTGTGTTGGGATTACAAGAAATTATGTCATTGGTTATTGGTTTTTTGTAATATTTTTTATATAAATTTTAAAGTGGTTATATCCAATTGGAAAATGTGGGGAAGTCAGTTGGTGAAAGCTTAATACGTAATATTGCTCACCCCTACTCTCGCACATTGGTTCTTTTTCAAATATTGTATTCTAAGACATATGTAAAGGTGAAGCTTCTCAAACCGTTAATGTTGTATCGTGATTCATGGGTGGTCAGGCAGTGTTGGAGCTTGGATCATGTTGTGGAGCTTCAGAACTATGTTAGAGAACATGATATTTAATGAATAGTCTTCTGGATGGTACTCTTATTTGGGTTTTTTATATTTTTGTATTTTTTATGTGTATGAGGTTGAATTATAATACATTGTTGACATGAATCAAGTAATTGTTTTTGGATTTGAAACATTTGGTTGGTTGTTGTTTTTATCAATGAAAAAATCATCCTCCACATTTTATGATGCCCTCATAATTTTTTTCAATCCTTTAGTGCATTAGGGTTATCTCTTAAGTCCATGTAGCACCTTTACCTCGACTAAATCCAATGAGGAGGGGTGGGATGTTTCAAGTGGTAATAGTTTGTTCGGTCCATGAAATACAAGTGAGAACAGTCATGTTCGGACTCTTTGGCGTTGACTATCGGTATTGGAGTTGGCATTCATTCTCGATTTATTCCTTGAGTTGGGATGGCAGAAAGGAGTACTATTATTGGAACCTGATATGTATAGCATAAAAGTATGTATCTAACCATTTTATGTTGAACATAAAGTTACAAGGGAGTTGGGATTATAAGTTTTTTAGACACATATAGAGGGGTGTGATCTCATTATAGTGGCTATATCCAATGAGAAAATCATGGAATGTATAATAGAAATTTCATCCCACATTTATTGAATATTTTATTATTTATAATGATTTATGTTCTCATATAAATATGTTGATTTTAAAAAAATAATGAAATGGTTTTCAAATGTGTTGTTTTGAAAAGAGAATGGTTGTGCAATTTTGAAAATAGATTGATTATCACATTGATTTGGATCTTTAAAATATGGTTGAATATTGAAAAATGTATCTTTTGGAATGAATGGTTGTGATAACTAAATTTAGATATAATTAGATATTTATGAATTCAGTTTCTATAGAGTGATACTTATGATAGTTATTTGATTGAAAAAAATGGAACCATGTAGGCATCATAGAGACCAACCGGGTGATGCTTGTAATGACATGGTTTCCCCTGAGCCCCAAGTGAACTAGTAGCTTGTTCAAAAGATTGTGAAAGATTTCCAATATATGGAATGTGGGAGTAGATTCAATGATCTAGAGAAACTACATCACTCAGTTCAGTTTCAGAAGAAGAATCCACGCATCTTTATGGGTGATTCGGAACCGAATAGGGAGAAATCTGGGTTGGATTGGATGAATAGAATCTTTGATTTCCTAGGAACACCATTGGAGATGAAATTAAAGTCAATGAAATACATGTTAGAAGACCTTTAATGGCAGTATTGAGAGTTAGTGTTCAGGATTAAATAGGACCATGGTATAACATGAGAGGAATGTGAGGAATTTTTCAATAAATAAATATATCCTTAAAGATTCAGAATTCAAAAAATGATGAATTTCATTAGATTGAAACAAGGTTTTCTTATGATGATGGATTATGTTGATAAATATATGAATTTACTCCAGTTTTCACCTGATGTTTTTGTGACTACATCATTAAAAGAAAGTATTTTTTAATTATAGATGAGATAAAATATCCATTTTAAATTTTTTGTGCTCGGGATATAATATTATACTAGGATGGTAAATTGCGAAAAAATGGCCAAAAGGGATATCTTGGGGGCTACAAGTGGAGGTAGCATGTTAGTACACATGAAAAATGTTGAGTCAATAAGGTTTTCCTTATGAATTTTCCATTCCTTCTTGTTTTGAAAGTCACAAACACCTTACCTTTAGGAAAAATTTTTTCTTAAGGAAAATTGATTTTATAAGGAAAATCACTTTTAAAAGAAAAACCATCCTTATCATTTTTTCATCCATATTTTTTTAAGTATGAGATTCAGATTCATTTCTATTTTCTCAGAATCGTTGAAACTTTGATATGAAGCATTCTGTTTTAGGATTCGAATTCTGGATAAGAACTGTAAGGAAGTTTCATTTTGAATTTCGGATACGAACTCTAATTAAGTTCTACTCCAGGCTCAGGATATGAATCCTTATGAAGTTCGACCGCGAATTCTTATTACGAATTCTGATGAAGAAATCTCATTACGAATTCTGATGAGGAATTCTCATTACGAATTCTGATGATGAATTATCATTCCGAATTCTCATTCCAAATTCACCTATTAAACAGAATCTAATCATCTTTGTTATATACACTCTGAACTAGTTCAGACTCCGAAAAATATTTTGGTTAGACTCTGAACTTTTATTCTGCTTACACTTCTATAATGTGTCTACTCTTTATTATTTCCATTACACTCCGAATATTCACTCCGAATCTTTCATTCCGAACTTTTGAGTTAGAATTAAAATGATGTCGTACTTTCTGTTACACTTGTTTTGTTATAAAACGATGTCGTCTATTTTGTTATAAACTAACCGTTGTCTAAGTGACACGTGTACAGGTCCCTCCGATCTTTAAGGAAAATATGACCATTGGAGAAGGAGCCGACCTTACCTATAAATAGGAGCTCATTTGAAAGAGCTCATAACACACAACAACGATTTTTGACATTGTGCATACATGCTGTTGTATTGATTTCTAGAGAGAGATGCTCTTATCAACTCTCAAAGCTTTATGCGACTCCGAATGTTGGTGATTACATTCGAGGACTTCCGGGGATAGGAAGACAGAGGTGCCGACTACCTTGAAGTTCGAGGGCTTCCTTGCTGAGGAAGACAGAGGTTTCCAACTACCTTGAAGTTTAGGGCTTGCGGGGATAGTAAGACAGAGACTCCGATCTTCGTATCGAGGGCTTACCCTGGTGTGGGTAAGACAGATTTGCTTGAAAGTATAAATCAAGGGACCTTTATCCAAGGTTGTTGGATACCCTTCTCTTTGGGTTAAAAGACTTATATCTTGTTACTAGTAGTTCTACTACTTGTTTATATTCCGCTTCATTTTTTATTATAAGGAAAGTATAACTTTCTTATACTTCCTTACTTGTACTCTGTTTCATTTAGATTATATATGCTTTAAGGAAGAATCTCATATGGTAATCTTTTGTTAAGTTCCAATTTCCAGAACCATATTTTCGGAACCTACTTTCGAAATCACATTCCATGTTTTCATTTGATATTAGAGGTGTTGTGAATTTGCTTAGTTTAACTTTGTTAAACATAACCCTTTCCTTGTTTAAGGAAAACATAGTTATTCGTAACGAACATTAAAGGTTCCAATGGAATTTTTAATGTATACAATTCACCCCCTCTTGTAAATTGAGCATCTACATCACTATTTCTATCCTACAATTGGTATCAGAGAAGGTCTCTGAAATAGTTATACTTACGAATAAGTTTTTCTTGCTCACTTTATCATTCCGAACTTTCCCATTCCGGAAATTTACCATTCCGAACTATCCCATTCCGAACTTTGTTATTAAAAATCTTTTTCTACTAACAAGTTTGTGTTCCAAAAGATTTTCTAGTATGACAGGAATTAATGTTGGTTCGATTGATAATCTAAATCCTACAAGACCACCAATATTTGATGGTAATGATTATGAGTATTGGAGAGATCGAATGAAGACTTTTGTTATCAACACTGGAGTGGATAATTTTGTAATGCTTACTGGGGATTATAAAATTCCTGACAAGGAAGTTAGAACTTTTACTAATCAGGAAAAGCAAGAATATCAACTCAACTATAAGGTACACAATACTCTACTATGTTCAATGACTAGAAATATATATAGCCAAATTTCTTCTTGTGAAGCAGCTAACTGTATCTGGAAGAAGTTAGAGGTTACACACTTTGGAACTTCTAATGTGATTGAGACTAGAAGAGCTATTCTTAGAGCTGAATATCATGGCTTCAACTTTCCTTATAGAGAACCAATCTGTAAAGTTCAACAGAGATTTATGACTATCGTAAACAGTCTACAATCTATGGGAGAGAAAGGTCTAGATGATGAAGCTCTTGTGGATAATATAATTGATATTATGCCCAATGAGTGGGAATCCAAAAGAACATATATAGATGAAAATAGGAAGGTCACTCAGATCTCTCTTGATGAGCTTTTTGGAACTCTTCTACAACATGAAACCAGAATGAAGAGAGATGCAGAGAACATCAAAAAGAAGAATGGAAATGGAACTGTTTCTTTTACTACAACATCAAATCAAATGAAAGCTAAGACTCTTGAGAGAGTAACCAGATCCAAGTCTAAGAAAGTTATATTCCAATCCGAATCTAGTGAGAGTAAAGTCTCAGAAAATGAACTAGAAAATCTTGCTCGAAGGATGAACAAGATAGCTGGCCAGAGAAATTTCAATCAATGTATAAGAAAAAGTAAAGGAAAGATAAGAAAGATAGATAAGTTACTTGTTATGAATGTAAGAGAGCTATAAATATTAGACTAGATTGACCTATGCTCAAAAAGAAAGAAATAAAAGAAAGGCATTCAGACAAGAACAGAAAGAAATATTACAAAGCCAAAGCTAAGAAAGTTTTGAATGCCAATGACACATGGAGTGCAAGTAGTGGTGACTCTTCAGATGAATATTCTGATTATGAATCTTCAAGAAAGAAGAATCTTGGTCTTATAGCCAGATTACCTATTGATAATCATTGTTTTATGGCTAAGGTACTAAATTCTGAATCATTGACCAATGTTTCTTTAAATTCTAATGATTGTAAGTATTATAACTCTTCTGATGAATAATCTTATTCTGATGAAGAAAATACATTACCTACTTATGAAGAAGTCTCTAGGTTTGCTGAACTTCTTGAAATTTAGAATTCCAAACTCAATAAAAAACTTGATAAGGAAAACTCTAAGAATTCTATTCTTACGAAAGAGATATCAGATCTTTATAAAGATCTTGATAGGAAAAATGCTGATTTTGAAAGTATTTCAAAAAATCCCGAGGAAGTAAGTTCTAAAAAGAACAAACTTTCTAAAGAATTAGAAAAAGTAATTTCTATGAAAAATGTTTTCGAGCCTAACTGTAGTTCTAAAACTAATGATTTTGAGGATAAAAACTTGGTTGTAAAACTCATGTCCGAAATTTTTTCCTTAAAGAAGTGTTTATCAAACTTTACCCATGGTAAGGAAAATTTTGATAAGATGTATTACCAAATACGACCTTTAAGAAATGAATCCGGATTTTGTTATACCCATGCAAAACCAATTTTTAGTAACAATTATTTTGTTCCTCAAAGTGCCCCATTTTGTACTAAATGTCAATGTGGTGGTCACTAGGCAAAGAATTGTTCCTTAACCAAAACCCAATCTTTAGGTTTTCACAAAGCTTATTTCTCTAAGAAGATGTGGGTACCTAAAATTTTATTATCTAGAAATCTCGGATCCAAACAAGTTTGGATTCCGAAAGTCTAATTTTCTTCTTGATTTCAGGAAAATAAAGAGAGTACCAGCAACAATACATGGTATATGGATAGTGGATGTTCCCGACACATGACTGGTAACAAAAGCTTTTTTGAAAAGATTATCAAAATGAAAGGAGTAAAGCTAACTTTAGGAGATAATGCTAAGGGAGAGATTGTTGGTATTGGTAATATTGTTCTTCTTGGTAAAACCTTGATTTCAAATGTTCTTTTTGTTAAGGGTCTTAAGCATAACCTCATTAGCATAAGTCAATTATGTGATGAAGGTTACCTTGTGAATTTTAGGAATGATAAGTGCTGAGTTCACAATTCCAAGGAAGAATTTATTCTCTCAGCCAATAGGAAAGAGAATGTTTACACTCTGAACTTAGAAGACCTCAGAAGCCAATATTTACCTTGCCTAAGTGCAATGGAAGATCATTATTGGTTATGTCATAGAAGACTAGGTCACTGTAACCTTAGGAACCTATGTAAACTATCTAAGAAAAAACTAGTTAAGGATCTACCGGAGCTTAGATTTAATTTTTCTAAAGTTTGTGATCCTTGTAAATATGGCAAGAAAGATAAATCTAGTTTTAAATCAATCGGTGAAGTCTCAACAACAGATGCATTACAGTTAGTGCACATGGATCTTTTTGGTCCAACACAAACTGGGAGTATTGGAGGAAAATACTATGTGTTTGTTCTAGTTGATGATTACACTAGGTTTACTTGGGTCTATTTTCTAGCAAAGAAGTCTGAAGCTTTTTCCTATTTCAAAAGTTTTAGATCTCAAGTTAAAAATGAGAAAAACCTTCCATTGAAAACTATTCATAGTGATCATGGAGGAGAATTTCAAAATTCTTATTTTAAAACTTTTTGTAGTAAAAAAGGTATTACTCACAATTTTTCAGCACCTAGAACTCCTCAACAGAATGGTGTAGTTGAAAGAAGAAATAGAATTCTTCAGGAGATAACTAGAACCATGTTTACTGAATATTCTATTTCTAGACATTTCTGGGCTGAAGTTATAAGTACTACTTGCTATACTATAAATAGAGTTTTGATTAGACCTTTTCTTAATAAAACTCCTTATGTGTTATGGAATGGTAGAAAACCAAGACTATCCTAGTTCAAGGTTTTTGGTTGTAAAGTATTCATTTTCAATACTAAAGATAACCTACATAAATTCGCACCGAAATCTGATGAATGAATTTTCTTAGGATATTCCACAACCTCTAAGGCTTATAGAGTTTTTAATAAAAATACCTGTACTGTTGAAGAAACAGTACATGTAAAATTTGATGAGTTAGATCCTTTTGTTTTCAAACCATCCCATCCTACATCTTCAGATGTGTTTTCAAAAACTGATTATCAACCTTTGATAGAAGAACCTTTTGATAAGGATCCTGTTCTAGAAGATACTTCTGAAACATTTACCCCAGAATATTTTCTACCCTATGTTGATGAACAAGTTTTACAAAATCCAAATTAGGTGTTTCTTAAGAATCATCCCAGTGATAGTATCATTGGTGATGTAAATCAACCTGTAAGGACAAGAAGTTCCTTATGAAATGAAGTAGAACATCTAGCATTTCTTTCCCAATTAGAACCTAAAAGCACTGATGAAGCTTTAGGTGATGATGATTGGATTAAATCCACGCAAGATGAACTAAATGAATTTGAAAGGAATAATGTCTGAACCTTTATTGAAAGACCTAAGGAAACTTCTGTTATTGGAGTAAAATGGGTCTTCATAAATAAATGTGATGAAAATGGAGTAATAGTAAGAAATAAATCTAGACTTTTTGATAAAGGCTATAATCAGCAAGAGGGAATAGACTATGAAGAAACCTATGCTCCAGTAGCTAGACTTGACTCTATCCGTATTCTACTTGCCTTTGCAGCATTCTTTAATTTCAAACTTTTCCAAATGGATGTGAAATGTGCTTTTCTTAACGGTTATGTTCAAGAGGAAGTCATTCTTGAACAACCTCCTGGATTTGAAGATACAAAACATCCTGATCATGTTTTTAGACTTACCAATGCTTTGTATGGCCTTAAACAAGCCCCACGAGCATGGTATGATAAACTCACTGGATTTTTTCTTCAAAATAACTATGTTAAGGGAAATGAAGATCCAACCCTTTTTATAAAGAAAGTTAAGAAAAATGTTTTGATTGTTCAAATTTATGTTGATGACATAATATTTGGTTCAACTCAGCAATCTTTGACTGACACTTTTGCTAGTCTAATGAAATCTGATTTTGAAATGAGTATGATGGGTGAGTTAACTTTTTTCCTTGGATTTCAAATTTCTCAAAAACCAGAAGGAACCTACATATCTCAACATAAGTATATTAAATATCTTCTTAAAAAGTATGGTTATGACAACACTAAGAGTATAAGTACTCCCATTGGTACCTCAAACTCCTTAGATCTTAATGAAGCTGGGAAACCATTAGATCAAATAACTTTTAGAAGTATTATAAGAAGTTTACTTTACTTAACAGCTAGTCGACCAGACTTAATGTTTTCAGTATGCTTATGTGCAAGATATCAATTCAATCCTAAGGAATCTCACTTAAAGGCAGTAAAAAGAATTTTTCGCTACCTTAAGGGAACCATGGATCTAGGATTATTTTATACTTCTGGAAATGATTTTTTTCTAAAAATATTTTCTGATGATGACTTTGGTGGATGTAGAATGGATAGAAAAAGTACATCCAGAACTTGTCATTTCTTAGGAGATTCACTAGTTTCTTGGTCCTGCAAGAAGCAACATTTTGTAGCACTTTCCACTACTGAAGCTGAATATGTAGCAGCTGGAATTTGTTGTGCTCAAGTGTTGTGGATGCAACACACACTCACAGACTATGGATTGAGTTTTACTAAAACTCAAATTTTGTGTGATAACACAAGTTCCATTGTTCTCAGTAAGAACCCTGCACATCACTCCCGTGCAAAACACATAGATATTAGGCATCACTTTCTTAGGGATCACACACTCAAAGGAGATATTATTCTTCAGTTTATCGGAACGCCAGATCAACTTGCTGATATTTTCACAAAATCTTTGCCTTCTGATAGATATGAATATATTAAACAGAAGTTAGGAATGATAACCGTAAAGTAATCTTTCTTAATTAACTTTCTGTTGGAAAAGTCTCCTTACAGCAATAAACTCTTTTTCATAGGGGGAGTACATTTGTTTGATAGAATAACAAAGTTTTTTCAATGTTTGTTTTCAAACTTTTCGGAACGAAAATTTCCGGAATGGAACCTCCAGAACTACAATTTTTCCAGAATGGACATTTTCATACAGAATACTTCTGGAATGGAAGTGTTCGTATTGAAAACATCTTGAATGGAAATTTTCGTACTGGTATTTTTTATAACAGGACTTTCGTACTGAATATTCCATAATAAGTTTTTCATTTTCAAAATTGTGTAATGAATTTATCGTACTAAGTTTTTTCCCTTACTAAGTTTTTTTTTCATACTGAGTTTTCCGTAATGATTTTTCTGTGGACATATTTATATTACCCATTACGAATAATCCTCCTAAGATAATCCGAAAGGTATGATTACCTTACTCAAGTTTTCATAGTCATATTTTACTTGCTGGAATTTTCTTTTATTTTGTTTTCGGATTATAGTTTTTCTTAATTCTTTGTTTTAATAAAAACCTCAAAAAGATCGGATTCTTGTTTTCAACCGTTAGATATGATCTCAGCTTATCACAACCGTTAGATCAACCGAGGAAGTTGAACCGTCGCTCCATTGCCTATATAAAGGGGACCCAAATACTTGTCCCACATCGGTTCTCAAGTTCTCGCATCCCGAATCTCTGCCTCTCTATTTTAAAGCCTTTCTGAACTTCAGATTTCTCTATTCCGAACTTCTCAGAGGAATTCAGATCCGAATGTCTGCGGAGTTAGCATCTCAAGAAATGTCATCCACCAAGCCTATTACACAATGGTTAGTTTAAAGAGAATGGTTAGTCCATCTGGATTTCTTCAACAACTATGATTCTGTTATTTCGAAGAACATTAAGTTGAATGGGTGGGAAGATATTGTTGTATCCAAACCGGGGAATCAAGACGATGTTTTTTCGGAGTTACTTGTTGAGTTCTATGAATCAGTTTCCTTCTTTATGGATGATAATAGGGAGAAATTTTCTTTTAAGTCTTATGGTAAGACTTACAAGCTTTCTTATACCAAGGCAGCAAGCTTGGTAGGGCTGTCCTATGAAGGAGAAGTCGAGTTTATATCTCACATTTTCCCGGATTCTAAGGATAGCTTCGACAAAGAAAAATCCCTGAAAACTCTTGGACTCTCAGATGACAAAGCTCCGAAGATTGCTAGTTTGCCTACAAATTTCAGGATTCTAGAGTTTTGGGTGCAAGGTATTATCGTACCGAGGAAAGGTGATAAAGACAGTTTGAAGAAGAGTGAGATCTATATCGTAGATTTCCTGATAAATCTAAGGAAGTTTAACTTCATGAGGCACATTCTTATAACCATTGAGAATCTTAAGAAAGGAAATCTCAGAGCCCAGATCGTAATGTACCCAGCAATTTTATCGAGGTTGATAGTTCGGTGCCTTGAGTCGTTCAAGGAAGATTGCAGATCTAAGCCAAGGGTTTGAAAAAAAAATTTGGTCACTGATGATACCCTTAAGAGGATGGATGTGGCTTTTAACAAGGAGACTGGTGAGTTTTTCGATCTGCCTAATCAAGAAGAAGTGGCTCCGAAGGTTGCTGGACCGGAATCATCTAAGCCAGTAAAGAAAAGAATGTTGAAAGAAGTTGCAGCTGAAGTTGAGGATCCAAAATCTAAGGAAGCTCAAACCGCACCTCCCAAACCGAAGAAGAAGAAATCCTATCCTGATGAAGCTGTTGCGAAGTGGAGAGCAGATAAAGAGAAAAGGAAAGAAGGGGATCCGCAGTTCGGATTGAACCCTGCGGAGGCTAAGGCCTTGAAGGATAGAACTGCTGATGAGATTGAAAAACAAGTTAAGGAAAAGAAGCTCAAGAAGAAGATGTCAGAAGCTGAGTCAGTCCAAGCTTTGTTAAAGTTTAATGAAATAGTATCCGGAAGCATTCCAGTTCTGAGATCTTTCTCCTTGGAATATCTACCTGAGACTCCAGGAAGAAACCTTGATTTTCCAGAAGAGATTACAACTGAACATGTTGAGCAACTCGAGCAGATTCAACAAGTGGAAGAGGAAGAAGTAGTTTCTGAAGGAAGTGGTGAAACAAGAGACTTATTGAAAGAAGTAGATGATTATAAGGGGTCGCCTTCGGAACACCTATCACTCCGAACTTCAGAGGCTGAATCCTCTAAGTTAGTAACTCCTAAGAAGGATAAGAATGAGGAATACATTGTTCAAAAAGTTATTTATGATATTATTCAAGTGTCTACTGGAAAATAGAAAAATCCTAATCAAGAATCGATTCCAAAAAAGGACAAGGGAAAGGAACTCCTTGTTGAGACTCCAAAATCAATGGAAAGCAAGAAAAGAGAATTTGGTGATTCATCTAAAAGGAAGTTGGAGCTTATTGAGGAAGAAAATTCTCCAAGTAAAGTTTCATATTCGGAGTCATCCTCGTTGGGACATGACATTGTTGTTCAATCTTTGAGGAAGTTAGTTGGTTCCATTCCGACCATCTCGACTATAGACTCAAGATGCCAAATTCTCCAACATGCTCTGAATCAGAAATCAGATTCCATATCCTTAGTCATGCATAAGTATGTCGAGATAGAAGCCGAATTCAAATCTTTTCTTGTTGGCTATGAATCCCACAAAAGATTTTGCAAGAGAATGGAGAGCTGGTCGAGGAATACTGTGGAAGAGATGAGGCTATTCGATGTGTTTCAAGACAATGTTAAAGATGATTTTGAGACCGAGGATAGGAAGATAAATGAGTTAACTTCATCCTTTGAAGAGAAGCTAACAGATGAAAAGAATTTCCAGATTCAAGAAGTCAGAGATCTGAATGGGAAGCTGAATTCTATTTCTCAAAACTGGAAGTTTGAAAGGGATCATCGGATTGAGTTTGAACAGAAGATGAAGTCTCAGGAAGAATAGATCAAGGCTCAGGAAGAAAAACTGAAAGCCCAGGAAGAAAATATTGAAGCTCAATCTGCAAGAATAGTGGTCTTAGAGAAGCAAGCTGAAGAAGATCATAAAGACCTGAAGAATATCAAGACTATTCTTAAGGGGCTCATGTCGAAGGAAAAAGATCCAAAATAACTAAATCCGGTCTTTTTGTTGTATCTAATTTTCTTTGTTGCCGACATTTCAAATCTAATGAAAATTGTGCGTCTCTGTTCCTTTGTTGTTATTACTAATTTTTCAGGTACTTTGTTATTTTTTCCCTTCCCACGTTTTCTTTTTGAAAATCACAAAGGGGGAGAAGGAAAAGATCCATAAGAAAAAGAAGAACTCTAATAAGAGTTTATATAAGGAGGAGAAGGAAAAGATCTCTAAGAAAGAAGAACTCTAATAAGAGTCTATCTAAGGGGGGGTTTTTTAAAGAAGACTTTCTTATTCTTAATAAAATGTCACTCCGGACATCTAGAATACGATCCTTAGAGTTTCAAAGCCTAAGGGGGAGTTAGTCGTATTCATCTATATCCTTAATGCAAGGGAGATAAGCTTTTTCTTCTTAGAATTTGTTTTTCGTAAGGATATTTGTGCTTTCCAAAAAGGGGGAGATTGTTGAGTCAATAAGGGTTTCCTTATGACTTTTCCATTCCTTCTTGTTTTTAAAATCACAAACACCTTACCTTTAGGAAAATTGTTTTCTTAAGGAAAATTGCTTTTATAAGGAAAATCATTTTCTTAAGGAAAATTGCTTTTATAAGGAAAATTGCTTTTATAAGAAAAACCATCCTTATCATTTTTTCATCAATATTTTTTTTAAGTATGAGATTCAGATTCATTTCTATTTTCTCGGAATCGTTGAAACTTTGATATGAAGCATTCTGTTTTAGGATCCGAATTCTGGATAAGAACTGTATGGAAGTTTCATTTCAAATTCCGGATACGAACTCTGATTAAGTTCTACTCCAGACTCAGGATATGAATCCTTATGAAGTTCGACAGCGAATTCTTATTACGAATTCTGATGAAGAAATATCATTACGAATTCTGATGAAGAATTCTCATTACGAATTCTGATGACGAATTATCATTCTGAATTCTCATTCCGAATTCACCTATTAAACAGAATCTGATCATCTTTGTTTTATACACTCTGAACTAGTTTAGACTCCGAAAAATATTTTGGTTAGACTCCGAACTTTTATTCTGCTTACACTTCTATAATTTTTCTACTATATTATTTCCATTGCACTCCGAATCTTCACTCCGAAGCTTTCATTCCGTACTTTTGAGTTAGAATTAAAACGATGTGGTACTTTCTGTTACACTTGTTTTGTTATAAAACGATGTCGTCTATTTTGTTATAAACTAACCGTTGTCTAAGTGACACGTGTACAGGTCCCTCCGATCTTTAAGGAAAATATGACCGTTGGAGAAGGAGCCAACCTTACCTATAAATAGGAGCTCATTTGAAAGAGATCATAACACACAACAATGATTTTTGACATTGTGCATATATGACATCCCGCCATTTTATAACATAAACATTCATTACATTACACAAAACAGAGGATCTTTAAGGTCTAGTGTCTTGGAAACCAGGAACATAATACATGAAAACAACATAAAGCATTCTTCTTAAACACTTGAAAGGCTTCTCCTTAAGTTCATCCTAGGTTCATTACTGCATCTCATAACCTGGGGACATACATCAAAAGAAAGGGTGAGAAGAAGGCCCAGTAAGGGAAACAAGAGGAACATTTTTACATGTGAACTTGATATACTTCAATAAGGACATGAAAAGAACTTTAAGGCATGAGAAAGAAAATCATGAGGCATTTCATAATAAAAATAACATTTTCCATAACTTGAAGATGTGGCTACATCATTTAACATAGACAATCATGAACATATCACCAAGGTCCATCCCCAAGGTGTCATTTGAAAATTGCCAAGGTTATTCACCAAGGTATCATGAAAATTGTAATCTCTAGTGGTTACATCATTACCCAATGCATTGGAGCGCTATCAGGGCGCACCCTTAAATTTGCCTTTATTATCATGTGATACACATATTTCATCATCAAACATTTCATATGTAACCCATATAACATAAAATAAATGGGTTTCATTTCATAATCATAACGTTTTAAAACTGCTTTAAAGACAAGATCTTTACGTCACTTTAAACCCACGGAAGGGGAGAGCAGGTTTCATGTATGTAATTCCCAGAATTTGAAATAAAACATTTTGATATATATGTGAATACCCTTGTAGAAATAAGACCTTTGAGTATTCACTTTATAACATAAAAATAATTTTGAGAAAAGAGAGAGGCATTTTGAGACGAAAATTCTGCAGCATAACGGCTATGTTTCGGGGTTTTAGAAAACATTGAAATGAGAGGGGACATGGGTCACCCACTAATAAATGATCCATAAAACAGAAGGGTGAAAGAATAAGAAGGACATATGGACATGGTAATGAAATTTTAGGGACATATCATTTGAAATGAAAAACATGGATGGAAAAAAGATTAGATTTCTCTTATGAAAATTCGGCAGCCTTACGGCGTCACTTAACTTCAAAAGAAAATGATTTGACAAGATCAAATAGGGTCCCTCATCATATGATCATAAGAGATCAGTATGATAGATATAGAGATCATACCCCAACATAATAAAAAGGAACTTGAAAGACTTGACATGAAAATCGAACTTGAAAAATGAGAAGGGTGAAAGAATCCCTTAAAAATTCGGCAGCCTAACGACGTCACTTAAACTTTCATAAAACGAAATAATGAGAGTAAGAGGGGATCTCTCATAATATAAAAATGAAAGGGTAGTAAGAGGAATATAAAAGAATATCCTCTCACATAAAAACAAGGAGCATAATAGGAATGACATAAAAGAGATTACATGAAAAGAAAGAGAGGGGTCGGATCCCTTACCTTAAAATGTGACTCTTGAAACTCAAAGGATTGGACCTTGAGGGCTTGGGGGCACCTTGGGAGGACTCCTTGGAAGGTAAGAAGACTAGAACATCGTTGGGGGAGAGTTGGGAGTGAAAACTAAAGGAGGAAAGGGTGGGTATTTATAGGGAAAGTGAGGGGACAAAGCATTAATGGCCAAGGGACACCTCACTAGTGGTTTTGGCAAAACCATGGGCTTGGCCATGGTATTTGCCCATGGTATTGGCCACTTGGGACACCTCACACCTTATCTTACTATTCATAATTCGACCATATTGAATATATACTTAATACATCATTTAATGATGTCATTAAACACCCGTAACTTAAAAACTATACTTTCACTATTCACCAAAAATTCAACTTTCTCAGAATAATCCCAAAATTTCACCTTAACCAAATATCAATGCTATGATTTCAAAAATGAACTCCATTTTATAAAAATAATTTTCTAAATATTTTTAATTTTATTTTTAAATAAATACACTATTCACCGAAAATTTATTTTTTCAGAAAAATCCCCAAAAATTACCATAACATAATATCGATGCTCTGAGTTCAAAAATAAATTCATTTTTATAAAAATATTTTTCTAATTATTTTTAATTAAATTTTTAATTAAAAACACTATTCATCCGAAAAAACTAATACTTGAATAATAATTTATGAAACCGTTATTTACCCATTTTATTGAATCACATTACTTAATCAAGGTGCCTAGATTATTTTAAAACTTTCTTTAAGTGAGATTACTAATCCATTTGGTCACATTACTAATCCTAAGCGTAAAATCACTATTCACTATTTACTATTCATCAAAAATTAAGTTGATCTTATTAGACTCCAAATTCCTTAATGAACACTTTTGTAGAAGACCATTTTTTTGAAAATCATTACACATCATTAGTTATTTAGGGTTTACATAAATATTTCAAAATATCCCTTTTTCAAAATTCATCAATAAAATACATTCTAAAATTATCCGGACATTTGAAATTTCACAAACATCACTAAAGGAAGAAATCTCAATTTATTCACCCGAAAGGACTACACAAGGAACCTAGGGTCTCGTCACATAGCCCCTTATAACACCGGCATAAGACCTGAGTGTAAGGTGTGCTATGGTGAGAGAATCTAAGGGAGGCTCAGATTACATTGCCCTAGTAGTAATCTCTACTAACTTGAACTTCTCCCACAGGCATTTCCGTTCAAGCTTGACACGCTGGAGTTCGGCTTGGGCTTGGTCCAAAGCGAAGCCCACAGATGCTACCTCCTTCCCAAGCTCTGATAAGTGGGCTTCATAAGGGTTGAGTCTACTGGATGAAGCCATCGAATCCTCTTTCTGCATTAACCATTAACATCTTATTAAATCAATAAGAGTAAGTTAATATACTACTAAAAAAATATTGGGTCGTTACATTCTTCCCCCCTTAAGAAATTTCGTCCCCGAAATTTATACTTGAGGCCTAGTCGAAAAGGTGAGGGTACTTTTGCTTCATCGTTTCCTCAGGATCCCAAGTCGCTTCTTCATATTTATGATTCCTCCACAACACTTTCACAAGGTGGGTAGTCTTGTTTCGTAGGACCTTGTCTCTACGGTCCAAGATCTCCACTAGCTGCTCCTCATAAGATAGGTCATGTTCCAGTTGTACCACCTCTGGGTTCAGTACATGCGAAGGGTCGGGTATGTACTTCCTCAAGAGAGATACATGGAAGACATTGTGAACTTGAGCTAGGTTCGGTGGAAGTTCTAGGAAATAGGCCACTGCTCCTATGCGATCAAGGATTTCTTAGGGGCCAATGTACCTAGGGATGAGCTTCCCTTTCTTCCCAAACCGCATGACTCTCTTCCATGGAGAAATTCGAAGGAAGACTTTGTCACCAACACCAAACTCCAAGTCCCTTCGACGATTGTCAGCATAGCTCTTCTGCCGACTTTGAGCAGCCTTTATGTGTTGTTGGATGGCATGAACCTGTTCCGTCATCTCTTACATGAGATCAGGCCCAAGAAGCTTCCTCTCACCAATTTCATCCCAACAAGTAGGAGTTCTACACCGCTTTCCATAAAGAGCTTCATAGGGTTCCATCTGAATACTCGCATGGAAGCTGTTGTTATAGGAGAACTCCACTAATTGGAGGTGTTGATCCCATCCACCTTTAAATTCCATTGAGCATAATCTCAACATGTCTTCGAGTGTCTGAATAGTCCTTTCAGATTGGCCATCAGTCTGAGGATGATAGGCCGTACTAAAATTCAATTCAGTATTCAGAGCATGTTGAAGACTTCTCCAGAATTTTGATGTGAATCTTGGGTCACGATCAGATACGATGGATAGTGGTACCCCATGCAGCCTTACCACTTCCTTCACGTATATCTTGGCAAGCTGATCCAGAGATAAATCTTCCCGAATAGAGATAAAATGGGCTATCTTGGTGAGACGGTCCACAATAACCCATATCGCATTGTTTCCTTTGGATGTTTTTGGGAGACCAGTTACAAAGTCCATGGTGATATTATCCCACTTCTATACTGGTATGGGTAGCGGTTGTAATACCCCCTTAGGAAGTTGTCTTTCTGCCTTTACTTGCGGACACACCAGGCACCTTGTAGTGTAATCGGCAATCTCCCTCTTCATGTTATCCCACCAATAATGATCACGAAGGTCTCTATACATCTTAGTGCTTCCCGGATGTATAGAGAAAGTAGAGCTATGAGCTTCATCCATCAGTTCTTTCTTTATCTCCGGAATAGATGGAACACATAGTCTTGTATGAAATTTCAATACACCTTCTTGATCAATATTGAAATCAGGGAACTTCCCATCCTTTACAGCCTCGAACTTCTCCTGCAGCAAAGGATCTTCTTTTTGAGCCTTCTTGATCTTCTCTAGTAATGAAGGTTGAGAAATCATTTGGGATAGGGTTGATGATGTCCCTTTCGTTATAATTCCCATGTCCATTTTTACTAGATCTTTAATCAAGGGATCTTCCAGGATCCTCATTGTTGCCAGAACAATAGGATCTTTCCTGCTTAATGCATCCGCAACTTTGTTTGCTCTTCCAGGGTGATAATGTATTGAAAAATCATAGTCATTAATAAGCTCCAACCATCTCCTTTGTCTCATGTTCAATTCTTTCTGTGTGAAAATATACTTTAGACTTTGGTGGTCAGTGTATATATCACATTTCTCCCCATAAAGATAGTGCCTCCATATCTTTAGAGCAAAAACAACTGCCGCCAGCTCTAGATCATGCGTAGGATAATTCTGCTCATGAATCTTCAACTGTCGAGATGGATAAGCAATTACTTTGTCATTTTGCATGAGGACGCACCCAAGCCCTTTCAGAGATGCATCGCTAAAAATAACGAATCCTTCTCCGATAGAGGGTAGTGTTAACACAGGTGCAGTAACCAATCTCTTCTTCAGCTCTTGGAAACTTTCCTCGCATTCCTTTGTCCAGATGAACTTAACCCCTTTTCGAGTCAACTTGGTTAGTGGATTAGAAAGCCGTGAAAAGTTTTTCACAAACCTCCTATAATATCTCGCTAAACCAAGGAAACTACGAATCTCAGTTACTGTTGTGGGTTGAGGCCACTCCTCCCCAACCATTGTCATTGCATGGTCAACCGAGATTCCTTCATTGGTTACTATGTGCCCCAAGAAAGCCACTTGTTGTAACCAAAACTCACACTTGCTGAACTTCCCAAAGAGCCTCTCCTTCCGTAGAGTTTTCAAAATAACCCTCAGATGATCTTCATGCTCCTCACGACTTTTTGAATATATCAAAATATCATTAATAAAAACTACCACAAAGTTATCAAGGTAGTCCTTAAAGACTCTATTCATCAAATCCATGAAAATAGCAGGATCATTAGTCAAGACGAAGGGCATAACAGTAAACTCATAATGCCCATTACTTGATCGGAAGGCAGTCTTTGGAATATCTTCCTTCTTCACCCTCAGTTGATGATAACCAGATCGAAGGTCAATCTTAGAGAAGAATTGAGCCCCACGAAGTTGGTCAAATAAATCATCAATTCTTGGAAGAGGGTATCTGTTCTTCACTGTGATCCCGTTCAGTTCTCTATAATCAATGCATAGCCGCATTGATCCATCCTTCTTCTTCACAAAGAGAACTGGTTCTCCCCAAGGAGACACACTCGGTCGGATAAACCCCTTCTCCAACAAGTCTTGGAGTTGTTTCTTTAGCTCCTCTAGCTCCACATTTTCCATTCTATACGGAGTCTTTGATATTGGTTGGGACCCAGGTACGAGTTCAATGGAGAACTCTACCTCTCTCTCTGGGGGAGGTCCAGGTAACTCCTCAGGAAATACATCCATGTATTCCTGAACAATCGGAACATCTTCTATTTGTATGCTCCCTTTTATTTCTTCATCATCACCGATTAACTCCATAAAGAAAGCTATAGGAGGTGCTTCTAGATAGGGATCAGTTCAGGATATCTCTCCTTGGAAGATAACTGTAGGTCTTTCTTTCAAGACTACTGAGATTTCCTTACTTCTGCATTTGATCTTAGCATTATACTTTGAGAGCCAGTCCATCCCTAGTATAATGTCGAATTCCATCATGGGAATGACTACTAGATTTGCAATAAGATTGTGCTCACCAAAGTAAACACTAGAGTCTCTAAATACTGTTGATGCAAGGATAATCCCACTTGGAGTCTTGACTGACAACTCTACCTCTAGAAGTTCGGGGATTGATTCTATTTTCCTTGCAAACTTGGAGGAAATAAAGGAATGCGTAGAACCAGAATCAAATAAAGTACTTGCTATCTTTGAGAGGACAACAAGAGTACCTGCTACCACATCGTTCGGGACTTCAACTTCAGCTGTTGTGATAGCGAAAGCACGACCTTGCTCCCTTGGCCTCTGCTGAGGTTGATGGTGATTCCCCCCCACCGCCCTCGGATTTGGACATTGATTAGCAAAGTGCCCAAGTTTTCCACACTTGAAGCATGTGACTTCGGGTAGGGCCAGAACCATCTTTCCTCTGTCGTTAGTGTTGGGAAGTTGAGGCTTCACATCACCACAACAATTCCGAGAAATATGGCCTTCTTTTCCACACCTATAGCACTTTCCACTTCTGATCAAGCAGTCCCCCGAATTCTTCTTCCCACATTTATTGCATGTGGGATGTTGCATATGCTTTCCACCTCTTTCCTGATCAAAACTTCTTCCCAGGCTCGGTTCTAGAGTTCTCTTCTTCTCATTAGATTTGTGAGACCATTGTGTCTCCCCAAACTCTAGTTCAACTTTCATGGCACTTCGAACTATTTCTTCATAGCTATCATAGTCCCTGTTGGCTAGATTCTTCCGCAGATGTGGTCGTAGTCCACCAAAGAATCTATCAACCTTCCCATTAGGGTCCATGACGAAGCTTGAGGTATAACGGGAAAGCCTTGTGAAGTTCATCTCATAGCTTCCGACAGATTCGTTCTCCTTCTGCTTCTGCTCGAGAAACTCTTTCTCCATTTTCGTTCTCATGGAATGAGGGAAATACTTATTAAAGAAAATCCCCCGAAATTCTTCCCACTCCATAGCTTCCATCTCACCTCGTGGCTTCGTGTTTTTGATCAGTGACCACCACTGATCGGCTTCTCCCTCTAGGCGGTAAACAGCAAGGGTGACTTTTTCTTGTTCCGAACAATGAAGTACAGAAAAGATCTTTTCAATGGAGCTTATCCATTGTTCCGCAACCAATGGGTCAGTAGATCCACTGAATGTTGGCGGTCGTTGATGCATGAAGGACTCAACAAAAAGTTGTTCCCTTCGTGGTGAGGTCGGCCTCTCAGCTTGATTCAAGTTATTACTCATAACTTGAGTCAGTTGGTTCATCATTCGCATGAATGTTTCCATTCCGGCTTCCATCGGAGGGCCGTCAGCACATGGTGCATTGCGGTCACCATCGGCACGGTTCCTCCTATTGCCCGCCATATTCTAAAAGAATAAAAACTTAGTGAGAAACTTATTTCATTTATGAATCTTTTAACTAAGACTTCATGCTTAAACAATTATACTTCTCTATAATTCCTTCATAATGATTCATAAAAAGCTTGTGATTAACCAAACATATCCCCCGGGAGTGTCATAACCAAGAGTGCAGCAAGGACCGTTATCGTGCACCAGTTCCCGTTCGAATCTAGCTCAAAGCGGTGTTTTTGGGTTTTACCCCTATGTACATCTGTGCCAGAGCCGCCTCTACCTGCTCGTATCCAGACAAGGATGTATTTGTTTGATAGACCACTTACTCAATACTTACCAAAATACCAGGAAGTTTTCCTATATTTAAACTTTTCTATAGGGTTCTTCCTAAAGTTTTTATATCCTAATTTCCACAAATAACTAAACCTCCCTTGGATACCAACTATGAAATACCGCCATTTTATAACATAAACTTTCATTACATTACACAAAACTGAGGATCTTTAAGGTCTAGTGTCTTGGAAACCAGGAACATAATACATGAAAACAACATAAAGAATTCTTCTTAAACACTTGAAAGGCTTCTCCTTAAGTTCATCCTAGGTTCATTACTGCATCTCATAACCTGGGGACATACATCAAAAGAAAGGGTGAGCAGAAGGCCCAGAAATGGAAACAAGAGGAACATTTTTACATGTGAACTTGATATACTTCAATAAGGACATGAAAAGAACTTTAAGGCATGAGAAAGAAAATCATGAGGCATTTCATAATAAAAATAACATTTTCCATAACTTGAAGATGTGGCTACATCATTTAACATAGACAATCATGAACATATCACCAAGGTCCATCCCCAAGGTGTCATTTGAAAATTACCAAGGTTACTCACCAAGGTATCATGAAAATTGTAATCTCTAGTGGTTACATCATTACCCAATGAATTGGAGCGCTATCAGGGAGAACCCTTAAATTTTCCTTTATTATCATGTGAGCCACATATTTCATCATCAAACATTTCATAAGTAACCCATATAACATAAAATAAATGGGTTTCATTTCATAATCATAACGTTTTAAAACTGCTTTAAAGACAAGATCATTACGTCACTTTAAACCCACAGAAGGGGAGAGCGGGTTTCATGTATGTAATTCCCAGAATTTGAAATAAAAAATTTTGATATATATGTGAATACCCTTGTAGAAATAAGAGCTTTGAGTATTCACTTTATAACATAAAAATAATTTTGATAAAAGAGAGAGGCATTTTGAGACGAAAATTCTGCAGCATAACGGCTATGTTTCGGGGTTTTAGAAAACATTGAAATGAGAGGGGACATGGGTCACCCACTCATAAATGATCCATAAAACAGTAGGGTGAAAGAATAAGAAGGACATATGGACATGGTAATGATATTTTAGGGACATACCATTTGAAATGAAAAACATGGAAGGAAAAAAGATTATATTTCTCTTATGAAAATTCGGCAGCCTTACGGCGTCACTTAACTTCAAAAGAAAATGATTTGACAAGATCAAATAGGGTCCCTCATCATATGATCATAAGAGATCAGTATGATAGATATAGAGATCATAACCCAACATAATAAAAAGGAACTTGAAAGACTTGACATGAAAATCGAACTTGAAAAATGAGAAGGGTGAAAGAATCCCTTAAAAATTCGGCAGCCTAACGGCGTCACTTAAACTTTCATAAAACGAAATGATGAGAGTAAGATGGGATCTCTGATAATATAAACATGAAAGGGAAGTAAGAGTAATATAAAAGAACATCCTCTCACATAAAAACAAGGAGCATAATAGGAATGACATAAAAGATATTACATGAAAAGAAAGAGAGGGGTCGGATCCCTTACCTTAAAACGTGACTCTTGAAACTCAAAGGATTGGACCTTGAGGGCTTGGGGGCACCTTCGGAGGACTCCTTGGAAGGTAAGAAGACCAGAACTTCGTTGGGGGAGAGTTGGGAGTGAAAAATAAAGGAGGAAAGGGTGGGTATTTATAGGGAAAGTGATGGGACAAAGCATTAATGGCCAAGGGACACCTCACTAGTTGTTTTGGCAAAACCATGGGCTTGCCCATGGTATTTGCCCATGGTATTGGACACTTGGGACACCTCACACCTTATCTTACTATTCATAATTCGACCATATTGAATATATACTTAATACATCATTTAATGATGTCATTAAACACCCGTAACTTAAAAACTATACTTTCACTATTCACCGAAAATTCAACTTTCTCAGAATAATCCCAAAATTTCACCTTAACCAAATATCAATGCTATGATTTAAAAAATGAACTCTATTTTATAAAAATAATTTTCTAAATATTTTTAATTTTATTTTAAATAAATACACTATTCACCGAAAATTTATTTTTTCAGAAAAATCCCCAAAAATTACCATAACATAATATCGATGCTCTGAGTTCAAAAATAAAGTCATTTTTATAAAACTAATTTTCTAATTAATTTTAATTAAATTTTTAATTAAAAAACACTATTCATCCGAAAAAAACTAATACTTGAATAATAATTTATGAAACCGTTATTTACCCATTTTATTAAATCACATTACTTAATCAAGGTGCCTAGATTATTTTAAAACTTTCTTTAAGTGAGATTACTAATCCATTTGGTCACATTACTAATCCTAAGTGTAAAATCACTATTCACTATTTACTATTCATCAAAAATTAAGTTGATCTTATTAGACTCCAAATTCCTTAATGAACACTTTTGTAGAAGACCATTTTTTTGAAAATCATTACACATCATTAGTTATTTAGGGTTTACATAAATATTTCAAAATATCCCTTTTTCAAAATTCATCAATAAAATACATTCTAAAATTATCCAGACATTTGAAATTTCACAAACATCACTAAAGGAAGAAATCTCAATTTATTCACCCGAAAGGACTACACAAGGAAGCTAGGGTCTCGTCACATAGCCCCTTATAACACCGGCATAAGACCTGAGTGTAAGGTGTGCTGTGGTGAGAGAATCTAAGGGAGGCTCAGATAACATTTCCCTAGTAGTAATCTCTACTAACTTGAACTTCTGCCATAGGCGTTTCCGTTCAAGCTTGACACGCTGGAGTTCGGCTTGGGCTTGGTCCAAAGCGAAGCCCACAGATGCTACCTCCTTCCCAAGCTCTGATAAGTGGGCTTCATAAGGGTTGAGTCTACTGGATGAAGCCATCGACTCCTCTTTCTGCATTAACCATTAACATCTTATTAAATCAATAAGAGTAAGTTAATATACTACTCAAAAAATATTGGGTTGTTACAGCATACATGATGTTGAAGTGATTTCTAGAGAGAGAGCTCTTATAAACTCTCAAAGCTTCGTGCGACTCTGAATGTTGGTGATTACATTCGAGGACTTCCGGGGATAGTAAGACAGAGGTGCCGACTACCTTGAAGTTCAAGGGCTTCCTTGCTGAGGAAGACAGAGGTTGCCAACTACCTTGAAGTTGAGGGCTTGCGGGGATAGCAAGAAAGAGACTCCGATCTTCGTATTGAGGGCTTACCCTGGTGTGGGTTAGACAGACTTTCTTGAATGTATAAATCAAGGGACCTTTATCCAAGGTTGTTGGATACCCTTCTCTTTGGGTTAAAAGACTTATATATTGTTACTAGTAGTTCTACTACTTGTTTATAATCCGCTTCATTTTGTATTATAAGGAAAGTATAACTTTCTTATACTTCCTTACTTGTACTCTGTTTCATTTAGATTCTATATGCTTTAAGGTAGAATCTCATATTTTAATCTTTTGTTAAGTTCCAATTTTCGGAACCATATTTCCGGAACCTACTTTTGGAATCTCTTTCCAAGTTTTCATTTGATATTAGAGGTGTTGTGAATTTGCTTAGTTTAACATTGTTAAACTTAACCCTTTCCTTGCTTAAGGAAAACATAGTTATTCGTAACTAACTTTAAAGGTTCCAAAGGAATTTTTAAAGTATACAATTCACCCCCCCCCTCTTGTAAATTGAGCATCTACATCACTATTTCGATCATACAAAAAATAGTTGGAACTATTATGTAAGGATGAAGATAAAGATGGACACTTATTTCCAAGGTGAGAGTATGGATCAAAATCTAACAACATGGTGGGTAAATCTTCCAATGATCCCTCAGATAAATCCAAGAAGTTTACAATGTTGTTCTACATTCCATATGAAGTAGGATTGTATGTAATAACAATGAGAAGTTCATAAATGCATGAAAATGGGGCATCTTCAATGTTATTTTCACAATTCTCCGAGGATGGGTGTCCCTGATATTTCTCAGAGGTCACGAGAATCCTATACATTGACAAGATGGGGGTAGTGGAATTCCCCTCATCAGCAGAGCACAGTTAGTCATGGTGATTTTAATAATACCATGAATCCACATCATGGATACATTAAATATTGTAATAGATATAAGATTGTTTCCATCAATCATGTGTTTAGAGCTGCAAAGGTTGTGGTGGATGATCTGTCGAGACCATCCACGATTAGAGGTATGTTTCAATTGATCTCCACCTTTATACATGTTTAGTTTTGATATGGGTGCATTTCATTATTTCATTTCATCTCAACTAATTGATTTATTGGGTTTAAATGTATAAATGATTACTTCTATGTTGATTCTTCAAACACTTCTATGTCAAAGAGAGTGTCATGAATTCCTACAAATAGAATGTTGTCAAGTGGTTGATGGGGTTGAGTTAATGTGGGAATTCAATGTGTATGAGATCATTGATTATGATATAATACATATTATGGACCAATTGATGATGTTTAATCGCCACATCGGATGTTAGGTGCGAATGGTTAGTTTCACGATGAATAATTTCATCGAGAACCTCTTTAGAGAGTGTAGAATTAAAGGAGGGGTGAAGCATATTTTTTTTACACCATTGGTTGGGATAATATCATATTATATAGTGGATTTTTCATTGGTATCAGTGGAACATGTTAGGAGAAATAGTATTTTAATAGAGTTGGATCAGATTCTCATTGTCATTCCAGAGGAATATTATGGGCTTTCAGCTGTGAAGGAAGTGGAGTTTAGGATTATCCTCATCACAGGGAATTGTCCTATATCAATTCCATCTTACTAGATAGAAATAAAAGAGTCGAGGGCATTCAAAGTGTAGTTGAAGGATCTAGAAAACTTAGGGATCATCTGGACTAGAATGTCTATGTGGGATGCACCACTGTTTTTTCATTGATAAGGAGAGTAGAACTATAACGACCCATACTTTATATACATGGTTATTACTTCAGAATTTAAGAATACTTATTACAACAAATAAAAAAACCATGATAGGACCGTATAGGTATAGTGTCTTTAGAAACTGGGAAACATAAACAACTAGTTCATAAATCATCAACATTGTCTCCCGTTTATTTCATCATATCTAGAGTCCCTTTTGGAATATCCTAATTAATACCCTTATTCCTGACCTGGGGAAAAGGAAAAAAACAAAAGGGTTAGCTCAAATGCTCATTAAGGGTAAACAAAAGAAATATCAATCATATCATATTCATAAGAACATAACATTTTGAAAATATTAACATGCAAAAGGGATCGTAATATCATAACATGGGATAAATCATAGTAGCGGAATGTAATCCTAATAATCATAACTTAAAACATTAAACATTGTGGCATAAACCCATAATCATAGAAAATCATTTCATATTAGTCAAGGCTCACTTTCAAGACCATCATAGAGGACAACGTCCATTAGAAAACTAAGTTGACTCCTCATTCCAGTCCTGTATCACTAAACCGGGTTAACATGTCATTCCATACATGTCTATCCATTGAGATATAAATTTTTACCAAATGAATTGGAGACAGATATAGGTCCCACCCCTCTCATAATGAAACCATTATTATGTGTGCCACAAAATCAGAAATCATAAATCATAGCATAACTCATGTAATAAAAATGGGAATTTTAAACATCATGCCATCATAACATAATCCATATAAGATAAAAGGACATCATAAAATTACTTCCATCATAACATAATAAAATAAATGTAATAAGAGGGATTGAAAACAATCCCTATATTATCTTAGATGGAAAATAATTTTGATAAAACACTTGAAATCCATTCTTGAGTAAAATTTTATTTTTTAATTAAAATACATTTTTCCTTTCTTAACATGTCATCAAATTTTAAACTAAAAGAAGTTGATTAAAATAAACTTGAAAACATGTAAATTAAGCCTCATGGAAATAATGTTCTATGAAATCATAAAAATCCATTCATGCTGTATAAGTTAAAAAAACAACCGTCTCATACTTTGGCCAGAAAAGTAAAAAAGCACCACAAACTAAAAATGAAAAAATATTCCTTTCATATATTTTACTAAAAACTAACCAATGGGTAAAATTGGATTTAAAAATTTTTAGGAGGATAGAAATAATATTACACATTGAGAAAACATGGACATGGATGATAAATATTCCCCAGATAATTTTTATGAACAAACAATCTCGAATAAAAATGAGATTGTGATATTTTTCCTTACCTTAGGACCAATTTAATTTGTAAGTATCAGAACCTCATGTATAATGATTTAAATAATATCATTGACTTATTAAAGAATCATATTCATTGTTATGATATCATATATGCTCATATTATTATCTTCTTATTAGTAATATTTCATTGCTACTTGTTATTCGGGTGTTCATTGCTTTATGTTCTCATGCAGGTTTTGTTGAATAAATTCTTATTATTTTTTATGGTTATAGATACCTCATTTAAAAAATTGTATTAGTGTAATATATTTCATATTTATTCTTTCATGTATTTTATATAATCATTATTCAATGAAGATCATGTAGAACTAGTCGCATCACATTGTGGAGACGGTAGGACATACATACATACAAGCAATGATATCATTCCCATGATCGTGGAATTGAATTGAAGTGTATGTATACTATTTCAGAATAAATATAAAATTATAATAATCATATATAGTTATTATTTACACCATTATACCCATCCATGTAAGGTGGTGGTGGAAAACAGATTACACCACGATGTGGAGACGGTATTCCATACGTACGCACGCGCGGTGATTTCATTTTCCGTAGGATGGATAGAAGGTGAAATAAGGTTATTTCATATTTATAATAAAATATCAATATATGAGTGATACTGATGTTATTACATCAAAATTAAATAACTAAATAAGAGTAAGTAGAAGAAGAAATAAAATGGAAAGAATCGGTAACAGATATTACCTCTTCATCGACACGCCTCTTTTATACCTCCTATCAGGGCACTAAAATTGGTCCTTGAAGAAGACCAGGACCTATAGTATGTTTGTAGGGACATTAAAAGGCTAAATGGTCAGGGGTAGGCCGATCTTTAAGGCTCAAAATTGTCTGAGGAGGAGAGGGAGGAGGTACCCTTTTATAAGGGAGGAGAGGGGCATCTTAGGAAAAACATAAAATAATATTTTAAAATAAAGTCATATTCGGTTTAGAATAGATCAATATTGATTTATTGCGAAGAGAAAGTGGGTATGGGTCGAAATACTCCCAACAAATAGGTTTTAGATATGTTTAGTTTAATATTTTAAGCATTTCATTTAGATTTAACTATAAGTTAAATATTTTAACTTTTACCGTGTCTTCTTGTTTTCATACACTATATGGTTAATAAACGTCCCATAACAAGC
The DNA here is from genome assembly GCA_963277665.1 of Viscum album. NCBI lineage: Eukaryota > Viridiplantae > Streptophyta > Magnoliopsida > Santalales > Viscaceae > Viscum > Viscum album. The sequence goes on along the minus strand of OY728146.1, from coordinate 1,623,045,104 downwards.
CAAACGAACCCCAAGTGGTTAATTATTAATATATATAACATTATCTATGTTATTTGGCCGAACCTCAGATTTTTAGGAATAGAATAAAAATTAATAATATAATAATTGTTTTCAAACTATTTTATGTCTATTTTGACACTATTTGGTAATTGATTTTTTTTGTAAAAACCATAACAACATGATTAGTTAGAACAATGTTAAGTAAATCAATACTAACATGTCATATTGACCTATAATTTTGTTTTAATTAATAAAAAGTCTCAAATTACTTTTATTTGGGTACTTATAATATAAATTATGTTAATATTTCATAAATAAGGTTATTACTACATCATCATTGTGTCATAAATAAATTAAATTATTTAATGTCTAAAAATTATAAATAAAATAAAATTATGTAGGAAATATTTTTACCTTTCTAATGAATATTTATAGTCGAATTTATTTTATGTATAACCCTATATTAAAAATGTTTTTAGTTATTAAAATTTGATTTTAACTATTTTAACACTTCATTAAATAAAATAATAATAAATTTCCTAATCTAATCCATGTGGACCTAAATGGTAATATTATATTCCTATGGATGTTTTTGGTCGAATTACACTTATCCAATAGAATTTGGACATATGTTAGGGTAATAATAATATCATTTTTACCCTTAATTACCCTATTTACTTTTAACCGTGGTAAATAAAAGTAAAAAGTTACTATTCACCAAAAATGATTTTTATCTTATTGAACCACATTTTACACCTTGATATTAACTGTGTCTCTCTGATTTTTGAAATTCCACTCACATAAGTGGTAAAATTACGTTTTATGTAAATTTGCAAATTCTCCTAAGAGGTGGGTAAAAGACGATGAAAAGTTCAATAAAATTTTTATATATCTAAATTTATTATAAAATGACTCCAATGAATTAAATTGAACTTATATAGTTATTATGTATCAATTTTGACATAAAATTAATTTAAATAAAATAAATAATTTTTTAAATACAAATTCGGTTTTAAATAGTAACCTAGTGTTTTCACTATTCATCAAAAATTGAAAGTTTTCATACAAATACCAAAATTTCACCCTATGCTAATTTCGATATTTCGAACCAAAAATGATGTCCGTTTTGAAAGATAAAATTTATAAGATTTCAAAACGCGAATATTACTATTCATAACGGCTAGTTTATATAATATTTTAATAACATATCTTTGTTTAGTGAAACTCGATATTGCGTACATCACACACTATCGAGGAATGTTGCTCTTGCATATAATGCAAGCCAAGCTAGTGTTGTGTGTAATGAAAGATTCCTTTGATGTTGCGTATAACATAAGACATAAAAAAATATACTTCTCATAAAATATCAGGGTGTTATATTCTACCCCCGTTTAAATGAATTTTGCCCTTGAAATTTGTCACTTTGTAACAAACAGATGAGGATACCTCTCACTCATCATATCCTCATGCTCCCATGTAGATTCTTCTAATTGGTGGTTCCTCCATAAAACATTAACTATGTGAGTGGTCTTGTTGAGTAGAAATCTTGCTCTACGATCCATAATCTCTATCAACTGTTCTTCACAAGAAAGATCTTGCTCCGATGGTACAACTTTTGAGATTAGTACATTTGAAGGATCGAGTATGTACATTATCAGGAGATATACATGGAACACATCAAGAACTTGAGAGAGATTTGGTGGAAGTTCCAATCGGTATGCTACCTTCCCAACAAGATCCAGTATTTCAAATGGATCGTTATACCCAGGGCTCAGCTTTCCCTTATTTCCAAATCTCATTACTCTCTTCCAAGGAGATATTTGTAAGAACACTTTATCACCCACTTCAAACACTAAGTCTTTTTTTAGTTTTCAGCATAACTTTTTTTTCGACTCTGAGCTGCTCTTATGTGTTGTTGAAGAGATCTGACCTTTTCTGCCATATCATCAACAAGATTAGGTCCTAATAGCTTTATTTACCCGTCTTCATCCCAGCAAGTTGGAGTCTTGCATTTCTTTCCATAGAGAGATTCATAAGGATCCATCTGAATACTGGAGTGAAAGATATTATTGTAAGAAAATTACACCAAAGGAAGGTGTTGATCCCAACCACCTTTGAAACCCATATAGAAATATCTTATCATATCTTCAATAGTTTGAATTGTTCTCTCAGACTGACCATCTGTCTGAGGATGATAAGCAATGCTAAAACTCAACTCTGTATGTAATGTATGATGAAGACTTCGACAGAACATCAAGGTAAAACTTGTATCTCGATCAGATATAATGGAAAGCGGTACTCCATGCAATATTACCACTTACTTTACATATATCCTGGAAAGCTGATCCAGAGAGAAATATTCTCTAATAGCAATGAAGTGTGCCGACTTCGTAAGACAATAAACTATAACCCAGATAGCATTATTGCCTTTGGATGTTTTAGGGTGTCCGGTGATAAAGTCCATAGTGATGTTTTCCCATTTTCATTGGGTTATGGGTAATGGTGGTAACATCCCCTTAGACTTCTGTCTCTCAACTTTAACTTGCTGACAAACTAGGCATCAAGAGACATATTCAGCAACATCTCTTTTCATGCCATCCCACTAGTAGTACTATTTCAGATCCCTATACATATTCATGCTTCCTGGATGAATAGATAATGAAGAACTATGAGACTCATCCAGTAGATCCTTCTTTAATTCTGCGATGGGAAGAACACAAACCCGATTCCTAAACCTTATTATCCCATCACAATCAAGGTTGAATTCTGGAACATTTACCACCTTCATTTCTAACTCTACTTCTTCGTTTTGTTCCTCTTCAATCATCACATGTATTGATGGTTGAACATTCATTTTAGAAAGATAATATTTTCCCCATTCCATTATAATCCCAAGATCTAAACATTTTAAATCCATAAATATTGGATCTTTTGTGATCCTCATCATGGATAATCTAGCATGGTCTTGTCGACTTAATGCGTCTGCCACCTTGTTTGCTTTCCCAGAGTGATAATGAATTAAGTATTCGTAATCCTTAATTAGCTCCAACCATCTTCGTTGGTGCATATTAAGCTCCTTTTTTGTGAAAATATACTATAAACTTTTATGATCAGTATAAATATCACACTTTTCACCATAAATATAATGCCTCCATTTTTTAATGCAATGATTACCGCGGCTAACTCCAAATCATGAGTTGTGTAATTTTGCTCATGGATTTTCAACTGTCATGAGGAATAAGCTATCACCATATCATTTTGCATGAGAACACACCCCAGTCCCTTCTTGGATACATCACTATAGATCACAAACCTTTATCCACTACATAGTAGTGTGAGTACAGGTGCACTAGATAACTTTCGTTTTAACTCTTTGAAATTATCTTCATACTCCTCCGTCCACACAAACATAACTCCATTTCAAGTCAACCTAGTGAGTGGATTAGATAACCTTGATAAATCTTTCACAAAATGTCGATAATATCTAGCGAGACCAGAAAAACTCCAGATCTCAGTTACTGTTGTTGGTCTCGACCATCTTTCGATAACCCTTGTTTTTGCTGGATCCACAGATATCCCCTCTTTGGAGATTGTGTGACCCAGAAATGAAACTTTTTGAAGCAAAAATTCACACTTGGTAAATTTGGAATAAATTTATTCCTTTCTTAGAGTCTTTAATTTAATTCTCAAGTGATCTTCATGTTATTCCTTGCTCTTTGAATATACAAGAATATCGTCTATAAATACTACCACAAACTGATCAAGATAGTCTCAAAAGACTCTATTCATTAGATCTATGAAGATAGCAGGGGAATTTGTAAGACCAAATGACATCACTATAAATTCATAGTGTTTATACCCTGTACGAAAAGTCATCTTTGGAATATCCTCATTTTGACCCTTAATTGATGATACCCTGAATGAAGATCAATATTGTAAAAGTATTGAGCTCCATACAGTTGGTCAAATAAGTCATCAATGTGCAGGAGAGGATATTTATTATTGATAGTGATCTTGTTAAGTTCTCGATAATCAATTCAGATTCTCATTGATCCATATTTCTTCTTAACAAACAAAACATGTTCTCCCTAAGGTGACACACTAGGGCGTATGAATCATTTATCAAGATTCTCTTGGAGTTTCTTCTTTAATTCCTGCAACTCAATTGGGCTCATTCTATATGGTGTCTTTGAAATAGGCATAGCACATGGTATGAGTTAGTTTGAAAACTCAACTTCATGATTTGGTGGAAGACCTAGAAATTCCTCCCGAAAGACATCATCAAACTCCCGTACAATGGTCATATTCGTAATCATGAGTTTCTCTCCAACCATTTGAGATAAATAACCTTCATTTATTAGAATCAAGACCCATAAGATGGAAGAAATTTCCACTGGAAGGTTATATTCATCCTTTCATCGACAGATGATAGTAGATTGATCGGTAATATTAAATGTGATTTCCCTTCTTTAGAAATTGATATGGGCTTTGTGTAAAGAAAGCCAATTCATGCCAAGAATCACATCAAATTCCACTATAAGAAGGATCACATTATTTGAAGGAATTAGTTTCCCACAAACTTAAATAGGATGATAATTGTAAACGTTTGATGCGACTTTTGTGCCATTAGGGGTTGTAACAGCTAACTCAATATCTAACTGCTTTGGTAATATTGGGACACCCTTAGAAAATTCATCAGAAATAATAGATTGGGTGGATGCAGAATCCAATAAAACATTTTCTACCTTAGATTGGATGGTAAGTGTACCTTTCACCACTTCGTTATCATATTCCACATCACTGATAGAAATTTCATGTGACTTTCCTTTGTATTTGGCCTTAAGAGTTTGTTGATGTCGATCATCATAAAATACCCTTAGATTAGGGCATTGATTAGCATAATACCCCATTTCCTCTCACTTGAAACATTGAAGTGTAGAAGGTGAATTCTGTGTATCCTTTTCTTTGTTCACATCATTAGACATATTCTTCCCATTATTTCGATATTCAACTGCCCGAAGACCTTCTTTTCCACACATAAAACATTTAATTGTCCCTTTAAGAAAATTCCATCCATGTTTCTTTCCAAACATTGAGCATAAGAAAAAAATCATCTTCATTTTCAGTGTGGTCTTTAGATTTTTCCTTGAATTCCATTTTCCTATTCTTATCAAACCCATATGACTGATGGATTACTCCTATCTCCATATCAACCTTGAGAGGACATCGAACAATTTCCTCGTAGCTATTGAAGTCCCTTATGGCTAACGTCGTTCGAAGACTTAGTTTTAAGCCACTAAAGAATTGATCGATCTTACTCTCAGGTTGGATAATAATTCCGAAATCATACCTTGCATGTCTTGTAAAATTTTCTTTGTAGGTACCAACTGATTCATCATCCTTTTGCTTCAGTTCAAGAAACTCCTTCTCCATGCTTGTTCGAAGAATAAGAGGGATGTACATATTGAAAAATAAGTTCTTGAACTCGTCCTATTCCATGGACTCAATTTCATCTCTTTGCCTTGTATTCTTAAAAAGATTCCACTATTGATCAGCTTCAACTTCCAAACGATATACTGCTAAGATAACTTTATCATTTTCAGAACATTGCAGGACTAAAAATATCTTTTCAGTGGTACTAATCCATTTTTCAGCCACTAATGGATCAGAAGACCCACTGAATGAAGGTTGACACTGTCTCATGAAGGATTCAACATAATGGTGCTTTTTTACTTTGATCATTTTGCAGTCATGTATGATTCATATCTTGAGAAAGTTACATGAGAATGGCTACAAGATTTTTCATTCCATCTCCCATAACGTTTGGTTTCTCAGGGGGACAATCATTGCATTTCCCGTCGCATTCAGCATTAACACAGTTCCTTCAGGTTCCAGCCATTGACTAAAACCAAGAAGCGTAGTGTGAGAAACACTAATCATAACAGGAAAAACACATAATCAAGAATACAATTTCACACTTTACGTCTTATCATAGATTGTTCATGGAAATTTTTAAAACACTAATATTGTGTTCTATGTTTAGACATATCCTTACAGTTCTTACTAAGGATTTCATATCCTAGTTTCCAAAGGTTGACTATAACATTCTTTGGAAAACAACTATAAAGACCCATACATTACATACATGGTTATTACTTTAGAATTGAAGCATACTTATTACAACATATAACAAAACCATGATAGGACCGTATAGGTATAGTGTCTTTAGAATCTAGGAAGCATAAACAAATGGTTTATATAACATCTACATTGTCTCCCGTTTATTTCTTCATATCTAGAGTCCCTTTTGGCATATCCTAATAAATACCCTTCTTCATGTCCTGGGGAAAAGATAACATATAAAAGGGTGATCTCAAATTCTCAGTAAGGGTAAACAAAAGAAATATCAATAATATCATATTCATAAGAACATAACATTTTGAAAATCATAACATGTAAAAGAGAAAATAATATCATAACATGGGATAAATCAAAGTAGTGAAATTTAATCCCAATAATCATAACTTAAAAATGAAACTTTGTGGCATACACAAATAATCATAGAAAATCATTTCATATTAGTCAAGGCTCACTGCCAAGACCATCATAGAGGACAAAGTCCATTACTGAACCGAGTTCACTCCTCATTCTAGTCCTGTATCACTGAACCATATAAATTACCGTTCCAGCTGTGTCTATATCATGATATATAAATCTTTACCCAATTAATTAGAGGGAGATATAGGTCCCACCCATTTCATAATGAAACCATTCTTATGTGTTCCACAAAATCATAAATCATACATCATAGCATAACCCATGTAATAAAAATGGGATTCTTAAACATCATGCCATCATAAAAAAATCCATATAAGATAAAAGGACATCATAAAATTACTTCCATAATAACATAATAAAATCAATGTAAAATATTGATAGAAATATAACACTATATTATCTTAGATGGAAAATAATTTTGATAAAACACTTGAACTCCATTCTTGAGGAAAATATCCTTTCTACTTCAAAAACATTTTTAGTTTCATAACATTTCATACAATTTTAAACTAAAGAAAGTTGATTAAAAATAAACTTGAAATTTTTTAAAGGAAGATTCATTTAAATAATGTTCGATGAAATCATAAAAATCCATTCATTACGTATAAGTTAAAAAACATTCTTCTCGTACTTTGGCCGGAAAAGTCAAAAAGTACCTCATATTAAAAATGACAAAATATTTCTTTCATATCTTTTAAAAAAAACTCACCAATGGGTAAAATTGGATTTAAACAATTTTAGGAGGAGAGAAATAATATTACATATTGAGGAAACATGGATGTGGATGATAAATATCCCCCAGTAAATTCTGAAGTATAAACAATCTCAGATAAAAATGAGATTGCGAGATTTTCCCGTACCTTAGGACCGATTTGCTTTGTACGTATTCAAACATCCTGTATAATGAATTAAATAATGTCATTGACATATTAAAGAATCATATCCATTGTTATGATATCATATATGGTTATATTCTTATCTTCTTATTAGTAATATTTCATTGCTACTTGTTATTCAGGTGTTCATTGCTTTATGTTCTTATGCATGTTTTGTCAAATAAATTCTAAATATTCTTTTTAGGTAATAGATAACTAATTTCAAGAATTTTATTAGTGAAATATATATCATATTTCTTCATTAAATTTAATTATATAATCTTTATTCAATGAATATCATGTAGAAAGAGTCGCATCACATCGTGGAGGCGGTAGGCCGTACCTACGCACGAGTGATGATATCGTTCCCATGATCGTGGAATTGTATTGAAGTGTATGTATACTATTTAGGAATCAATATAAATTTACAATAATACTATATAGTTATTCTTGACACCATTATACCCATCCAAGTAAGGTGGTGGTGGAAAACAGATTACACCATGGCATGGAGACGGTATTCCGTACGTACGCACGCGCGGTGATTTCGTTTTCCGTAGGATGGATAGAAGGTGAAATAGGGTTGTTTCATATTTATAAATAACATATCAGTATATGAGTGATACTTATGTTCTTACTTAAAAATAAAACTACTAAATAAGAGTAAGCAGAAGAAGAAATAAATTTGAAAGAATCGGTAACAGATATTACCTCTTCTTCGACACACCTCTTTGAAACCTCCTCGTAGAGCATTAAATTGGACTCTGAAGAAGACCAGGACCTATTGTATGTTTCTAGGGATGTTTAAAATGGAAATGTCCAGGTTTTGGCCGAGAATTAAGGCTCAAAATTGTGTGAGTAGGAGAGGTAGGAGGTGCCCTTTTAATGGGAGGAGAGGGGCACCTTACGAAAAACATAAAATATTATTTTATAATAAAGTCATATTCGGTTTATAATATCTTGAAATTGATTTATTTCGAAGATAAATTGGGGATGGGTTGAAATCCTCTCAACCAATAGGTTTTAAACAAGTTTATGTTACTATTTTTACCTTATCATTTAGATTTAACTCTAAGTTAAATATTTTAACTTTTACCACGTCTTCTTGTTTTCTTACACTATATGGTTAATAAACATACTATAACAAGCCAAAAGAACCCCAAGTGGTTAATAATTAATATATATATCCATATATATGTAATTTTAATTAACCTTATATTTTTAGGAATAGAATAAAAATTAATAATATAATATTTGTTTTAAAAACAATTTTACGTGAATTTTGACACTATTTGGTAATTGATTTTTTTGTAAAAATCATAACAGTCTGATTAGTTAGAACAAAGTTAATTAAATCAATAATAACATGTCATATTAACCTATAAAATTTTTTTAATTCCTAAAAAGTCTCAAATTACATTTATTTGGGTATTTATAATATCAATTATGTTAATATTTCATAAATAAGGTAATTACTACAACATCATTGTGTCATAAATAAAATAAATTATTTAATGTCTAAAAATTATAAATAAAATACCAGTATGTTGGAAATCTTTTTTACTTTCTAAGGAATATTTATAGTCGAATTTATCTTATGTATAACCCTACATTAAAAATGTTTTTAGTTATTGAACTTTGATTTTAACTATTTTAACACTTCTTTAAATAAAATAATAATAAATATCCTAATCTAATCCATGTGGACCTGAAGGTTAATATTTTATTCCTAAGGATGTTTTTGGTCGAATTACACTTATCCAATATAATTAGGATATTTGTTATGGTAATAATATTATTATTTTTAACCTTAATTACCCTATTTACTTTTACCTGTGGTAATAAAAGTAAAAAGTTTCTATTCACGAAAAAATTTTTTTATCTTAATGAACCACATTTTACTCTTTGATATTAACCGTGTCTCTCGGATTTTCTAAATTCCACTCAGAGAAGAGGTAAAATTACATTTTATGTACATTTTCAAATTCTCCTAGGAGGTGGGTACAAGACGGTGAAAAGTTCAATAAAATTTTTATATATCTAAAATTATTATAAAATGACTCCAATGAACTACATTGAACATATATAGGTATTATGTATCAATTTTTATCTAAAATAAATTTAAATAAAATATATAATTTTTTAAATAAAAAACCGGGGTTTAAATAGTAACCTTGTGTTTTCATTATTCATCAAAAATTGAATGTTTTTAGAAAAATACCAAAATTTCACCCTAGGCTAATTTCGATATTCCGAATCCAAAAATGGGGTCCATTTTGAAAGATAAAATTTATAAAATTTTAAAAAGTGTGTATTACTATTCATAACGGCTAGTTTATATAATATTTTAATAACATACCTTTGTTTAGTGAAACTCGATATTGTGTACAACACACGCTATCGGGGAAGGTTACTCTTGCGTATAATGCAAGCCAAGCTAGTGTAGGGTGTAATGAAAGATTCCTTTGATGTTGCGTATAACATAAGACATAAAAATTTATACTTCTCATAAAATATCAGGGTGTTACAAGAACTCTTCAGTTGTGTTTTAATTATTGAAAGCATAATAAATTTATGATAATGAATAGATATTAACTACAACAAATTGATGATATATTTGTCTAGTTAAGGAGATCATGATGTTCCTCAGAAATTGAATTACGATTAAGATATCATCATATGTGGTTGTGGAAGTAGTATATTTTGAAAACAACTTTCGAAAGTAGATATGGCCATTATTATTATGTGGTTATTCCATTATTTATAACAAATGAAATTGTAGGCTTTACGGAATTGATGAATCATAAATATTAGAGATATCTAGATTTTTTTGTTGTTGTTTGTCGATGATATATTGTTGCATTATAGGAGAAGGGTTGAGAATGAGGAACACACAACAACAGTTTTGTGAATTTTGAGATATCATCTGTTGTATGAAAAATTGTCTAATTGTGAATTTTGGATACAATAGGTCTATATCCTTGGCCATTCTATTTCTGAGAGAAGTGTTTTAGTGGATCCAGAGGAGATATAGGTTATTAACTCTTGGAATAATTCCAATGAATTACTTTGAGATATATAAATCTTTGACCTTTCTGGGTATTAGCAGCACTTTGTTTATTTTTATTCATAACCAGATTAACCAATGATAGATTTCCTAAAGAATGGATTCCAATTCAATGGAATGTAAAATGTGGGAAGTCTTTTTAAGAGCTTAATGAACACTTTACATCAGCACCAATCATGGGTTTTCCAGAACCATTGAATAGGAACGTGGTGTATTGGGATGAATCAGGATCAGTTTTGAGGTGTGTTCTCCTGCAAGGGGACCATGTTGTTGAGTATGGATGAAAGCATTTTAGGACTAATTAGAATAAGTACCCAAATCATGATTTGAAGTTACCAGTTGTAGATCAATTATTGAAAACATGGAAAAATTATCTTTTTGTTGAGAAATTCCCATTTCTCCCTGATCATAAGAGCATGAATCATATATTCCTAAATATAGATTTCTATTTGATGCAAAAGAGATTGCTGAAGTATCTTTAATTTTTTTAATTTTACATGATATACACACAAGGTAATGTCAATTCGGTGGTTGATGCATTAAGTATAAATTCATATGCACCGATGGTGAAACATGCCTCATATCATTGGTGGTTTATTTTGGTTATAGGAAACATGTTGTTGGAATGGGAAGACTCAGGTGATGTAGTGCTTTTATTTCCAGGTTCATTACATCCTAACTTTTTTGGTTATGTTATAGAGTCACAAATCTGTTATTCATAGAGTGTGACTATGATGTCAAAACTAAATGGTGTAGAGACCATTGAGTGATGGAAAGTTGATTGAAATTCAGTGTTGTGATTTCAAAATTTGATGGTTGTACCAAAGGATTTTTAAGGAAAAAAAGTCTTAGTGCATATCATCGTTGAATATGGGTTTTCTATCATAGAATTCATAAAATCTAAAACGTGTTTAAAGATCATTTTTGGTGGGTTAGAATGAAAATGAATGTGGATGAATTTTTTCAATATGATTGACCGGTCATCAATTAAATAAAGATCATCAGCAGTTGGAATGTATGTGGTTATCCTTAACTATCCTTCTGTTGAAGTGGGAACAGATAGTGATGGATTTTGTTATAGGTCTCCCATGAATAGTTCTGAAACAAGATTTCATATGGGTTATCTTGGATTGGATAAAAATATTGGGTAATTTCATCCATATTCATGAATATCATATATTAGAGTATCTATCAAAAATCCATATTTGTAAATTGTTAAGGAGGTAGGGGTTAGTGATTTTGATTATGTCAAATAGAGATATGAATATCACATCTCACTTCTAGAAATACATGAAGTAATCCATTGATACTTAGATGAAAATGAGTGTGGAATTTATTCCTTAGACGGTTGGGAAATATGAGAAGATGATACAAACATTAGAAGACATGTTGTAAGCTTCTGTCATGGATTTTTGTGGCTCATTGGAGTATAATGTTCTCTTTGTGGAATGATCATATAATAATTGATATTAGGCCTCAATACATATGGATTTATTTGAAGAATTGTATTGAAATCCATGTCATTATGCACTTTGTTGTGTGGAAATATGTGAGACCTCAATGGTTGGGCTTGAAAAGTATAAGAGACTATAGAGAATATTATGTTGAACAATAAGAGAATAAAGATTTCTCATAATCTTCATAAATCATATATGGATAATTTATGATGTCTATTTTTGTTAAATGTGAGTGATCATGTGTTCTTGAAAATATATACTAATATAGGACATCATCATTTTGAAAATCATGGTAAGATATAAATGCGGTATATATGGAATTTTGAGATAATTTATGAAGATTAAGAAGTGACATATCATTTTTATTTTCCACCATAGTTTAGTGTGGTGAACGATGTGTTTCATGTCACTCAATTGAAGAAGTATCAGCTGGATCATCAAAATTTAATTTGATGGGATCATCTCGGGATAGAGTCGGATGCTTTGTTGGTTCATGTTCCACTGTAGATTGTGTATAAAAAAGAGAATTTAGTGTGTGGTAATACCATCAGTGTAGTTTTGGTTGTGTGGAAACATGGTAAGATAAAAGAAGATTCATGGGAATGGTAGAAAGATATCTTCGAGAAAAGAACTATGATTTTTTTGGGAAAGGGATGGTTTTCTTCATTCAATTTATAGAAAGACCAATGTTGGGGAGAATTTAGTACCTACGGTTGGAGGTGTGTATCCCCTATTTCAGTATTTTTGTTTATTTAATGTGATCTAGAAATGATTGGGACGGTTTGTATGGTTTATGGGACGACTTTGGGGATTTTATAATTGTGAAATGTTTGAGCACAGTTAGTGAAAATCATGGATTAATTTCAAGAATTAGTGCATGTTGAGACATAGGAATGGGTGTGGTTCATAGTTATGGAGAATGGTTTGGAAAATGGTGCGGTCTCCTAAGGATGTAATTTGGGGATGTAATTTTGGGAAAGCTTACATTGTATTATTAATCAGCCATTATTTTTCACTTTGGTGTCATTTTATATGGTTTATTCTATAATACAAATAAATATAAAACATATCATTCCTTTAGTGTCACATTGTGATGATTTTGTAGTCCTTTAGTGTTGGATCATGGAGATTGGTGTGGAGATTGGAAAAAATCTGTGAGTCTTAGAGATTTTTTTTAGTATTATACAAGGTACTATAATTTAGTTTTGTATGGATTTTTGCTATTTTCATAGGTATAAGGGTGAATTGTATTACATTGTTGACATGCATCATGTAGTTTTTTTGCTAATGGAACATTCTTGGGTAGTTTTATTTCCAAATGGAAAACTATACCTCAATTTTCATGAATCCCTATACATTTATTTCCATCCATTTGCGCCATGGTGATGTCACTTATGTCCAAGTAGCACCTATGCCACAACTCAAGCCAATCATGATGGGAGGGATGTTACTGGTTTGATATTCATTTAGTTTTCTAACTTTTTTGGTTTCCCTTCTAGTTTATAGAATTCTAGATGTATTTTGTTAGAGATTCTAAGTTGTTTTTCGAGAAAGATATGTTGTTTGTGATGTTTTGGATTTGTTTTAGCATTTGGTTGGTAGTTTTCATGTCTTTAATGTTTTATGGGTTCCACCTAAACCCTTAAAATGGATTTCACGAACATTAAATATTTCAAATTTTAGTAGTAAACAAATTTCAAACCAAAAACTCTTGGAATATATAATATGGAAGATAAGGTATCTAAATATCTATCCTAACCATATGGGTATTGCAGAAAACACCCCCCCCCCATAATATTTTGGTTTCTTTACACGATTATTGATGTAGCTGGGGTTGTTATAGAAATTAAAAGGGATGAATAATATATATATATATATATATATATAATAGTCACACACAAAACCAACATTTGGGTAGATAATTAGAGTACTATACCAACTAAGAAAAATTACAAAAAGACCTCAAAATCTCCACCAGATCTACTAAAACCACTAAATGTGTTACATCGTACAAGTAAGTCATAATATATATTTTTTTAAAGTGAATCAAAAAACCATATTTATTAATTAACATCCATTTTAATTTATCCAACCCATTGATTTTATATTTAATGAGAACCACATAAGAAACAATTTAAATTTTAATATTATAATTTATTAATTCTGACATACCATTAGGCAATTACTCCCTTTATCCATTATATATCCTTTGTTAAGATTAAATTATCTTACTACTTGGAAAATTGCAAAAAATATTAGAAACAAAAAAACAACATTATCATTATGAAAAGTCCCTGTGAAACAACCACATATTTTAGAAACCACCAATCATATTATCCCATGTAACATCTGATTCAAACCAACCTTCACATCACTTCCAAACACATCAAATATCCCATCCAGACACCACCCTCACCACACAACAACCCACACCACATCTATAATAACAACAAGAACAACCACACCATTAAGCACATCCATGCTCCAACAAGTTTCACAATTTAGGTTTATAGAATTTAAATAATTTATATTCAAATGTATTATAGAAATAACTAATATCTTCCATTGGAAAACATTTTCAATCCATATATATGTTCTTAGCTAATTCATTTAAGGTGAAAGTAAACAATCGCACCACTACGTCCCACAAACCACATCAAACATAACACTAAAAATTCTCCCAAAAACAATGATATATATTAAGGAAACCAAGTACATATTATACCAATTACATAAAACATGGTAAAACACATGTTTTCAATCCATTTACATACAATTGGAATCAATGTTTTATTATCTTCATTAATCAGGTGCATTCCATCTTTCTAAATAAAGAAATAATCATCCCTCCCACATATAAAACTATAAGAAAGATGAACAATATCCTACCTAAAAGAAATAATATTCACATTATTTGATGCACCAAAATAAGTTTTGTGCATATAAGATGGAATAAACATGGGAATAACTCGAAACAATGGAAAAAGGTATCAACAAATATAAGAGAAAGGATTCAAGACCTTCAATCATGAGGGAAACTAAGTAGGAAATAACGAAGGAAAATTCATCATTTTAAAATTATTTATAAGAAAATATCTAGAATTCATATCACCGATTGGATTTTAATTTACCTTTAATTTTAAGTTAATTAAATTACATGATGACAGACTCAGTAACAACCATTATAATCAATGAAATTCAATGATATAATTATCCTAGTCGAAATATAATTTGAACACCCTTAATTTAATATTTTTAAATACAATTTATGTTAAAAATCATATTCATCAAATTTAGGGGTATTTTTGGATAAAATGAAAATTATAGAAATTTTTTCGGGTCCTAAGTAGATTCTTCCAACAACATACTATATAAATAGACAAATGTACATATAAAAGAAATAAGTGACCATATGAATGAAATATTTGGAATTCCAACCAACCACATAAAAAAACAACCACACCCAAAAATAAGTGACCACGAGAAGTAAACAGGTGACCAAGAAAACAAAAATGTTCTTTTTTGAAGAAAAAAGTGGTCTTTCCAACATACTATATGACCAAACAACCTACCTAAAAAATAAAAAAGTGACCGCATAAAAGATAATCGATGATAAAATAAAGGAAAAATGGGAACATTATAACATAATACTTCACTAATTAAACTACTAAATTAAAAATCATGTGGCTAAATGATGAAAATAAGCTATTAAAAATGTAAAAATTTGGTCATTTGAACATACAAGAGATTGTGATAATAGAGCTACAATAATCCAGAGAAAAATGACAGCAAACACAATCAAGAGTCCATAAGGACTCATAAAAAATAGGGAAATGTTTTATAAATATATGGCTTTATATAAAATACCTCTCAAAGAATTGTCTTCCTTTAGTTATAAAGTAATAATTATGAAGGAAAAAAATGGAAATATGTATAAAAACCATCCCATGAGAGTCCACCTAAGGACCTAGTTATAACCCAAACATAACCACACAAGCAATGTATTTCACAACAACCTCAAGAAATATTTTTCACACAACCACATCATTCTAGTTTAGTTGAAATCTACCACCATTTCAAATATGTTTCCATAACACCATTTCAAACTCCATAGATCATAGGCGAAAAACTTCTATAACCATCATAAAATTTGGCCCCAAGCACAAAAATCATGAAATTTCACCTCTCATATCATGATATTATCTTATTTGGGAGGAACTACCCCACAAAAATAGTAAAATACATGTCATAGTTGAAAAAATTATCATTCGGAAATAGGTTTTCCTTTTTTAGATATGTTGTATGTTTTAACACACTGAACAATATCATAGAAAGGTACAATTAATAAACCATGATTGTCCAAACATTAAATCATCAAGAAACAAAATAATGAAAAACATAAAAGAAATATATTGGTTACCATGAGTGAATATGAATCTCATGATCCCTAGTACACTCCTCTAAGACACCATAACTTCATAACACATGAAACAAATGAATTTTCCATCCATATGTTATCTTCTCTATGTTATCCTTAAACTGAAGAAGTCACTCATTGCACATCATTTCATCCTTAAAATAAACATATCCACACACAATGAATTGTGATTCATAATGATGATATCTTCAGAGTAGATATTAGTGGATAACATCATATATATCATCCAATGGTGGTGGAAGTTCACACCAATATTTCCCCTCGGAAACCCATCCCAACACATTAAAAGGTCCCCTGAACTAGGTAGAAATATTACCCCCGATAAAAAACCTCTACTACCCACATTAAGGGGGAATATTTATTAACCCAAGGTCCACAATCCTGAAATCCACCAACATACTCATATGATTGACATAAGCCTTTTTTTTCCATTTTAGCATTCATCCTCTCTAAGAAAACCTAATATATATTTATTGTGTTCTTTACCACATTGGATTTGAGAACTCACACCTCCCAAACATTTGACCAACACAATAGATAATAGAATGGACATCCAAACAAAGACAGAAATAGGTACACATAATGATGGTTGGGTTAGAGATATTTTAAAAAAAATACTCAATAAATATAAGTTATTTTTTCAGGGTCTATCGAATTCTAAGATGCATTCCTTCAATATATCCCATTGTATCTAGATAACCTATGGTTTCTTCTCATTCATCTATAAGTGGAATGTTTTTTGATATGTTAACGAGTGTCAAAAACAAGTTTCAATCATCTCCAAAATGATTACATAAAATAAAAATACCAAATGGAACAATGGACCTTATAATTAATAGTATATATAAAACCTCATCTATGTACCACTTTTCCAAAAAAACCATGATGGATAACTCTTTGATTTCTAGAAAGTCAAATGACTTCATCAATTGTTCCAGGATCATGAAGATATCATCAAATACTCCTTAATATTTGGGTAATACCACGATCAATTTTATTGAGATGTCACCAGACATACAATCAATGATATCAAAAGGATGTGACAAATAGTTTGGAATATGGTTCTCATCCTTTACATGCTAGATAACCATACATAGATCCACAAACCGTACAACTACACATCATATTTTTCCAAAAAATTGCATCTTAAAAAAATTGAACATCTTCGATACTCCCAGTTTTACCTCCAAAGGTGATCTCTAAAAGTCTCAAAGGACTCCCTTATACATTTCCACAAGAACAAAAAACCTTCCATGAAACAAAAAATGATTCAGTCCATCCTCTATCCACCCCTTTAGAGAAAAAACATTGAAGAAATGATCATATATCTCATACACCTATGAGTCTCACCAATAATACTCCATAAAATTATTATCAGGGAATAATTCACCATTTTTTAGAACAAGAATCCTCCCCCACAACCCACCCTAACGTCTAGGTTCATGGATATAACTCCTCTATCTCCCACCAATAGTACCCAAAATCCCAAACAACATCATTAGATGACATTCTGGTGTGTGTGTGTGTGTGTTAGCTATTAAATCCCCATTCTTTGATGTATATGATATATCAATGTCGTAGTCCAAGAGAAACACCATCTACCTCCCCTATCACAGATTTAGGTATGTTGAGAATAGGTATACATCCAACTCTTATGATCAATTGTGACCATAAAAATTATCTTGTAAGGTAGTGTCACCATAGATTTATTGTCAACACAAGTGTTGTAAGATCCATATCATGGGTTTCAAAGTTACAATCATGGGTGGCCTAACTTTTTTGATCCATAAAAGATCAATACGTTCTGTTTTATCAGGATTCATCCAAATCTCATACGGGAATTGTCACATATTTCATCATACATCTTGCATTCCTCATGAAACTAGAGAACCAAGGAAATTATCAATTATCCCTTCAGGTAGTCTAATTTTTCTTGAAAATTATTTGTATAGATAAGACGAAAATCTTTCATGGTTAGATCTATAAACGGGGTAACAATACAAGATAAATCATAATATAACCATATATTAATAGCATGTATGACCATGGAGACTATGAACCTCTACCACATTCATGGATGCTTCCTAGGAAACAAATTTTTTCTCCTATTATGGGTCTAGAGACACACCAAATTGGGACACAACATGCCCATGAAAATGAAAATCCAATTTCCAAAACATAAACATAGAAAACATTCGATAGAGATGGTGGCATAGAATATCATTCTCAATTACCCAGAGATGATCAACTTTCTCCTCCTATGAATTTATGTTGATCAATATATCATATTTGAACACAACGACGAATTTTACCATGAAATAATTGATCATATATTTTTTGAAACCCATTAACATAGATAACATGTTTGTGACACCGAACGACCTAAAAATGAATTATAAGTTCCCATACATTCATCTAAATGTAGTCTTTTGAATATCATCCTACTTCACCCTCAACTGGCCATACCCAAAATGAAAATCAACCATAGAATGCAAACTAAACGACCTCATATCTTTGAACATATCATTGATCATTTGAATGGGTGTTGATTCCTGATAATCACCTAAATTATCATCCAGTAATTGATACATTTCCTCAAAATACTATCCTTCTTTATAGAGAATGACACTGTTATACCCCATGGAAACACACTGGTATGAGTTAAATCATTCAACATAAAATAATCTATTTACATCCTCAACTCCAAAAAATACCATGGTGATATTAAATAGGTTTCAATCAGAATTTTTGACTCATATGGATGTATCTATATATCAATGTCGATATCAGGTCAATGGGGTAACATCACAACCTCTTGTGGAAAAAATATACAGAAACACCTCGATAACCATGTGAGCCTCTTGTATCCTTTCATCTACTAATTCATTTGAAATCTCTTCAACAATTAAATAAGGGGATCCACAAACATACTTACCACCTATAATCCTCTAACACCAATGAAATAATCACCCTAACCATCCATATATATGAACATGACTCTCCTCTCAAACCATTCAATAAAAACAAAAATGGACTGAAAACATTCATCATTGAGAATGATATTGTATTGTTTTATGTAAATTAAGAAGCGACCCCGACAAAATTTAAGTGTCCCAATAACCTTTACACACCCCCAAAAATCATAATAAAGGTTGTTCTACCTCCGAATGGTGTTGTCAACACCTAGGACATTAGAATCCACTCTACACCAAGTCCTAGATCACATACTAGAGTAGGAGTAGAAAATGAGTGTGAATCTCCTGAATAAATTGTGATATAAATTAAAGTGGATGATAATATGATTTTACATATAATGATATATTTCCCCTCTAGTGTTATCACCAACATTTTATGATCTTAGCCACATCCGACTCCTATTAATCACTACTGATGAAAAAAAATTCTCCATGATTTGGTTGTGGTTCTCAGAACATAAGTGAAATATTAAGGTTAACCTCTTCCCACACCATCTTTTCTCAATAGAGTAAAATCTTACTACCCCTAAAAGTGAAGAAACCTCATTGGAATACGTTTCTTATGATAACACTAAACTCGAAAACCTATACTGGACAATGCTTCAGGAACCCCCAAGAAAATATTCTAATGATAAACACACCATCTATAGAAAAATACCTATATACCAAGGCCCCATGAAGTGAAAAAATATATAACAACCATGGATTTTCATACATAAATATTAGATCTTTTTAGATGAATATTTGTTTACATTTAAAAAATATTTTCCAAAGGACTATCCATAGTTACTATATTTGGTGACTAATCAACAATATTCATATTTTAGGATATATATGAAAAATCTCCCAAAATATATTACCATTTCTTAATGAACGTTCACATTACTTAATTATTTTATTCAAAATGTTGGTAAAAGAAACAAAAATGGGTGATCTAAGAGGATTAATTACGGAAAACGTGGGGGATAAAAATAGATGAATATATAAAACCATAATATAAGAATAATGGTATTAGATCAGGAAAATAACATATAAATTTCATAACCAATCTTTCATAGAAAATAAACATAAGACATGATATAAAGACTCATCATTTCAAAAGACATAAATCATAATACTGATAAATAATTATAAATGAACCATGATATCAAGTTCAAGTCATAAAAGTGTGGCACCGTCAAAACTATAAAAACTATTTCATATATATATGTAAACTACAATGACAATAAAATCATAACTACTCACTCATAAACACATTCATCCATTATTTGACCAATAACATCAACATGTTTCCCATAGAGGATCATGAACATCCGCTTGTTTCAAATCTCTAATCAACCAAAATGATATGTATCCCATAATTATCTTATGATATATAATACATTAGGTAATTAATTGTAGTGAAATAAAATTCTAATCCCACATAACACATAATTAAAAATACAGACATGTATCCCATAAGATCATTAAACACTAACCATATTATCACATCATTACCTGTCATGACCCATCCCCCAGGGACCGTTCTATGACTACCCCAAACCTGCCTTCCATAGGCTAGGGGCTGGCGACTAGCACCGAAGGTGTATTTCCTAAAACCAGGAAGGCACTGCCTTTATAACCTGTAAACACACGCAACCAAGAACACATAAAGATACGATCTAAAGTAAAATGAATAGTAAATAGAGTGAGTACAGTAAGTAAAAGTGGCCAGAATACAAGACCAACTAGAAAGTAC
The DNA here is from genome assembly GCA_963277665.1 of Viscum album. Classification (NCBI taxonomy): domain Eukaryota; kingdom Viridiplantae; phylum Streptophyta; class Magnoliopsida; order Santalales; family Viscaceae; genus Viscum; species Viscum album. The sequence goes on along the minus strand of OY728146.1, from coordinate 1,623,023,996 downwards.
ATGAAACTGAAAGTACAAGTAAACTAGAACAGCTCCTGTGATCGCCCGCCAGTCATCCTAACTGAAGGGTAGGTATAGATCATGAATGGTCGTCTCTGTGGTACACATCATCTATGGTCCACCTCTATGCTACCTCCAGTCCTAGAACTCTCATCCTCAGTCCGTGTTATCCGTCATCTGAAACAAACACAACAGGGTGAAGGCATTACCCGTGTAGGGGTGAGTATAACGATACTCACTAGGGACCCCGAGACCATCAAGGTCACACAAAATCAACCAAGGTTAAAACACAAAACTTGAAATCAACTAAAAACCCGAAATAGGTATATGCCCATCCACATACCTATGTTATCAAGTATACCCATCTCAATCATGATGAAAACACAGAGTCCAACTCAAATCCCAAAGATCAACTATTCCACAAAGGATGGATCACCAGAAATTCAAGTACCACAATTGTACACTACAAAGAAGGATATCACCAAGGTATTACCACAAAAGAAAGTAACACATAGGTACAGACTTAGATCACAACAGTTATAACTTAAATACAATAGTAGAGATGATTATATGTAACTACAGAATCATAATACTCAATTAAGAGGATGACCCATGAAAGATTGCTATTCATTATAAGACCCAAATAAAATCTCTTGGTGCTAACCCAAACAAGATTGTTCGGTTTTGACCCATATAGGATTATTTAGTGATAACCCACACATGATCTCTAGGTGTTGAAACACACAGTATCTCTAGGTGATGACCCACATAGGATCGTTAGGTGCTGACCGACGAAGGATTTCGTCCTCAAGTCACAGCCAGCTACTGGGTTCCCACGCTAGTCTGGCTCGTCTCTGGGAGGTTCAGATCCTCATTCCACTATTGAATACTCAAACTACCATGAATTACAATAAATAAGTTTCTCAAAGGACCACCACGCCATAGGGGTCTCAACGCAATAGACGGTGCATCAATCAGATGCTCGGTCTGTGAGTTATTAGACTTTTAGTCCCAAGGTCCCGGTTGGATTCGTGGTCGATCCAACCAGACCATTTCCGAAAATTATACAAAACTCTAGTGTGGTATACCAAAGGGTACGTTTCGCTCCAAAAGGTTCTAACATAAAAGACGGTTCTTCAAACAGACATCTGGTGCCAAATTTATGGTCAAAAGAGCGTAAATGGGATGAAGTAGGTCTAGGTCTGGTTCGACCTGGCCGAACCGACCCAACCCGACCTAGTTTGGGTCGACCCAGCTAGACCCACTGTGTCCTGCATGGTGCGCTGGGTCTAGTCCGACCCACGTTGGGCGGCCCTAACCTGCGCTGGGCGGCCCGGCCGAGCGACCCCTTTGGGATGGCGCGTCCTCGATGGTGTGGTGTGGCCGCGGAGTACCTAAGGGACACATGTGGCCGCAGGACGGTGGAGGCCACGAAGCAGCGTGAATCCACATATTTAATTGGGTGGAACGAGGTAGTGGGTTACATGATGCGGTGGAGTGCTGTAGGGAGCGGAGGTCGTGGTGCGGCGGAGGCCACAGGCGGCGGAGCGCCGCACCTTTGCTGGCCGCCCTTCGTTTATTTCCTTTGTCCCGGTTCTCGAGTTCCACCTGTGCCTACCGCTGGCACTAGTCACTGTCACCATCATTAATATCACACAAAATAACAACAATATTTTTTGAGGGGTCGGGCCTTGTTTTCTTGGCCCGTCCCTCCGCATTAGGGCGGTAGCATACGGGTTAAGGAATATGATTAAATGTGAGAGGGAATTTAACATTGATCATATTAAAACACACCACTAACTCATTTTTTTGTTGATGATGATGGTGAGGGAAGGTTAATCATCAATTGAAAACATCTCGAGGATGAAGTCGAAGTTGTGCATCGGCGTTCTTCATTGGAGGAGCATTATTCATGGAATAAGTTCTTCTTTGGAGAAGTTAAATTCTCCCAAAAGATCTTGCCTTCTCATTTTCCAAAAACCTTCCCCCAATCAACCGAAAAAATGAATTATCCAACATTATAGAATATGTTGGAGTAATTTCAAATTTGCTTAATTAATTAATTGAATTTGTATAATTAATTAAAGGGGGTGGAACCATTAATTTGGGGGAAGTTGAAGAGGCTTCCCCACAGTTAAGAGGGAGTTATAGGGGGTTTTAGTCTCAGGTGGTCCCCACAACCATAACCTAGGAGAGGTTTTAGTTTAGGTGGTCTCCACATCTATAACCTCTTATGGGAGGTTTAGTTCATGTGGTCCCCACTTCTCAACATCCACATGGGAGTTCCAAAAGAAAAATAATATGTTACACAATCTTATTTTTATTATATTTTTTTGAATAACACAAAAATTATCTTTCAACCTCAGCCAACTACCGTCGAGATGAAAGTCTCTTTAAGAGAATACCGGCGTTGTAAGTACAGTAGTGCCCTCAGATTTTAACTCCATGCAACAGTTCAAAATTCACAAAAACATTATCTCACTTTTTACTGAACGTACCCAAATTTGTTTCCAGAAATTCATTCCGGACACACTGGGCCATGGAATCACGCACCGTCAATTATCACAGACCCGAAAAATTCCCATTTAATTAATAAAATTACATGGAAATTTCAGGTCGTTACATTCTCACCACCTTAAGTGTTTGCGTCCCCATAAGCCAAAAATCAATCTAAGGGAAAAAGTGGGGGTACATGTAAAAACCCAGTTTTTTCTATAAAAGACTTTGGAATTTTCTTGATGTTATTCCAGAGCAGCGCCTTCAGACGGCGCGTGATTCCGAGCCCCGGTGTGGCCATAATTAAATTTTCAGTGTGTTCACACTGGGAATGCAAAATAAATGAAATAACTCTTAAATGATAGCTCGAATGGGAAAATATAGGGCACTTTTGAGTTCGAAGCATTCCGTTTACCCTAGGAGGGGGTAATTTTCGCGGGCGTGACCCTTCTATGGAAAATGACCCCAGGGGAATTTTTATAATTTTGCGGCATCGGGCGTTAAGATTTATAACATTCGAATGGAGGCTCGGATTAAAATTCAGAGGCCTCCGTTGTGCTCGGGAGGGAGTTTTTTCCCATGGGGAGGCTTAACCTCAAACCCATCGAGAGGTTTTGTCATGATTCGTCAGGTGGGTGTTTAAAAAAATTAATTAAAGTCTAATTTATTCTCTACATAAACACCAAACCCTCCCCTCCTCCTCCATTTGTTTTCCCCTGGTGGAAGAGCTCTCCCACCTCCCACAATCCCTCTCTACCTCCTCCTCTCCTCCCCCAAGCCATGTGGAAGTGACAAAGGTGGTGGTGCGGCGATGTTTGAAGCCTTGGGCTAAGCCCGACAAGTAGGATCTTTGCGGTTTTATTTTTTTTAATTTACGCATTGCCATTGAGCTTGATTTTTAGCATCGAATTGCAATTTAATAGTCGAGCGAATCCCTTGGTTATGTAGTATATGTTTCAAGCTATCCAAAGCATATTTCTGATTAAAAATACATGTTGAAAACCGATCACAGTTATCCACCGATGATTCGCGGGGTTTTGGAGGTTTTCCGGTGGTTTTGGTCGGTCCGACGACAGGTGGCTTCGGCTTAGGTGGCGGGAGGCACGACTTCGGCGGCGGGTGGCTTCGGCCGTATGAGTGGGGATCTGGGATGGTGCAGCGGCATGGCGCAGTCGGAGGGCCGAGGGTGAAGACGCCCGGTCTAGGGGGAGCAGCAGGCGGCTGCGGGCGGCGTCGCGGTCAGGAGGAGGCGCTGGGCGAGGGCACGTGATGCGGGAAGACTGGCCGGATTTGTCGGCCGAGTTGACACGGGAGAACCGGGGTCCCCATGACCCTCGTCCGAAAACAAGGATATGCACATCGTGGGTCATGTGGGAATAGCCGGACTGGCTGAGCCAGTCCGGGAGAGATGGGCCGGCCCACGCGAGGAACCGCAGGCCGGTTCAGGCTGGGTTGGCCGGTCGAACCAGCCCAACCCACCTCGTTTCGTCCAATTATATTTAAACGCCCTTAAAATTCAAAAAGTAAATCAAATTATTGTTTCGTCAGTGTTTAAATGTTCCTTGCATCTATATGTACATTTTGAGATGGTCTTGGGGATTTTTAAATCCCGATATGGGGTGGGGGGGGGCTTGGAGTGGCGACACTTACATTAAGTGGATTGGTGTTTTTCCGGGAGTTCTTGTTTTGGACAGTGCAGACACATTGGATGTCCGATTTTAGCGCGGTCAGCAGCTTTGGAACACTAGATCCGAGGCGAATCTTTCAAGGGTGGTTTTAGGCATTGAATCTAGAGTTGATTTGTGGGCCCCACAACCCGTCTTTTAAGCTGCTAGCATCATTTAGCAACTTTTTCATCGGATGTCCTTTTGGGGCATGCGAGCAGTCGATTCTGGGTTTTCTTCGAGGGTATTGCAATGGTGAAATCCACCCTCTTTAACCCCGCATGATGGTTTGGGCCCCATGAGGGCCGTTTTGGGAGTTGACGGTGAATTCCAACTTCTTCACCGGGTGTCCTTTTTTTACAAGTAATTAGTCAAACATGGGTATTTTTTTGAGAGGATTGCAATGGTGAGATCCTTTTGTTGCACTTTGGGACCGAGATGTGGGTCCCACAAAGCTCCGCTCATGTGTGGTACGACGAAATGCATCTTTTTCTCCAGACATCCATTCCATGCAAATAAGCAGTCAATTTGACGTGTCTTTCCGAGGAGATCGCAACGGTGCGATGTGCCCGACTGTTTTCGGGGCTGAGGCTCAGTACCACGTGCTTCCGTTCGGGCGTAAAGTAGTGTTGAACGACTTTTACATTTGATTTATATTAGTAGAGAGTAAATAGTTAATATCGTGTGTTTTTTCTTGAGGATTAAAACGGTGCGACATGTGTGGATGTGTGGTGTCTCATCCGAGATCTTATTAAATGTAGAAGCATGAATGAAGTACCGGTGGTGGTTCTTCCTATGGTGTTATTAGGGAACCCTTGGCGTGTAACTGTGTTCAATCCGTGTGACTGATGTAGATGGTTAAATATATGTGGTTGGTCGTGCTAGGGTCGTGGAGGAAAGAGGTTGGAAAAACTTTGTTTCGCCCTTCGCGTTGATATTGGGTTTCGTGTGCACAATAGCCATTGGGCAGCAAATATGGTATACTCTAGGAGTATATGGGAATGGTAGGAGGTATATGTTTTAGTTTGAACCTGAGAATGTTTGTGCGCTTAGTTCGAAGATGAGTTAGGGCCACACGTCGTGTGGGACCCATGAGTGCACTGTGTTCTACATTACATACCTTTGAACTCTCACGATGTAGAGGGTCCTTCCGATAGCGCCATTCATACCAGCAGGGTTGAGTGGGTCCCACGAACTCTCAAGTATGAGGGGCTCTTTCCCCACCGAGACGCATCCTTGAGACGCGACCTAAAACTGTGCAGGAGAGTTAGTGCTTCCCAAATCAGATAGTGTAAAGGTGAGGTGATTTGAGCCCCTTGACTTTAAGTTCGGTGCAGACGGGTGGGATGCTGGGCATCGATGGTGTTTACTTATTGGACTTTTGGATAATCACTTTCTTGGGATTAGATATGGTATGGAGATCCCCTTATGATCTTGTTTGGGTTTCTTTCATGAGCATATGGATATGTATATACATTGTTCCAGTACCCACTTCTTGGGTTTTGTTTACTGTCTTTCCAGAAGAGGAGAATCCACGTGGGGTATGCCACGTGGTTTCCATGTCTAGATTCTTGTGGTTGGAAGAGTATACTCTCCTACTATAGGTAGCAAAGAATCGATGAGAAGTCCATCTTTGCACAGTTTCTAGCTCCTTGTGTTTGGACGAGTCCACTTACTTCCTCTTTTGGGGTTGATTCGTACTCTTTACTGCACTCTTAGTTGTACTCCATTACTTTTGCCTATTCGATCTACTACTCAACTCTTCAGTACTTCCATTGTTTCTCCCTCGATCCTTCGGGGCATCCTAATGAGTATTTTTATACTCACCCATGCTTGGGCTTTGCCCGTACGTGGTGTGCCCTTGCAGATGACGGACATGTCAATCGTGATGTCAGAGGATCTTAAGAGTTCAGGAGCTTGAACCGCATACAGTGGAGGTATTTGGGTTCTAGGTGGGGGAACCTCCAAGAGGTTGTAATTTTTTTACCTGTTGCCGGGTTGTGGCACTTTTCGTGTTGGGCACATGTTTTTCCCTTTTTCTTTTCAGTTTACCTTGAAATTTTACATTGTACTGTTAAGAGGTCGATGCACTTTTGGGGTTTGTTTATATTAGTGAGTACTTTACTTTTCTCTTTTACTCATCACTTCTGCACTATGTGGGCTATGTGTGTGTGTATAGGTAGTTAGGAAAAAGCCTCCCGGAGTTGTTGTGCCCTCGGTGCTAGTCGCCAGCCCCTAGCCTATGGAGGTGGGCTTGGGGTAGTTGCGGCTCAAGCCCTGGTATGGTTGGGTCGTAAAAAAGTGGTATCAGAGGTGGTTAGTTCCTTGGGAAGTTGTTCGGATGTCCCTAAAAAAGATTTGGTTAGGATCTGGGGAAACAGTGTCAACACGTCTCGAGAGCGTCTCTCAAGCCAGGGAGTCTAGCGATGGTGTGGCGGCCGACGTATCCATTCACCAGGACCCTGATAACCCACATGTCGAGTCGGCATACTAAGACAGTCCATGAAGGGAATTTGGTCTGTGTATCACATAGGATTGAGTCTCTAACTGTCCTTCTTGAGTCAGTTCCCCATTATTGTTACTGTTATATACTTATATTCTCATCTGACTGCGGCACTCCTTGATAACATTCAGGATGTCTCCGCGAATAATGCCAGCCATGATACCAGATTTGGTTCATGATGACGACCCTCTGAGTGATGAGGCCTCATTCCAGGACCCATCTTGTGAGTCCCTTTCTCCGGGTGGGCTGGTAGCAGCAGCCCCACCTGGTGAGTAGAAGAAAACTCCAATAGAGTAGACAGAGCTTGAGCGCAGGTTGAGCATGCTCTGTGAGTTCCAGCAACTTATACCGTTGAGTTTCAGTGGTGAGCCAGACCCTCAGGCAGTAGAGGATTGGCTCGAGACAGTGGTTTTCCTATTTAGTCTTGTGTAGACATAGGCAGATCTTATGGTGGATTTGGCCTGCCACCTTTTCCAAAGAGCATATTGGCATTGGTGGAGTCTGGTGACTCAGTTACTCGATGAGTCGTCACTTTCGTGGGGTGACTTTCAGCTGCTATTTCGTGAGGAGTTTTACCCCTCCTGCTTACGCTCTGTTTGGATCTAGGAGCTCCTCCAGTTTCAGCAGGGAGGGATGATAGTTACTGGGAACGCGACTAGTTTCGCAGACCGTGCAAGTTTTTACCCGGACATAGTCCACGACCGCAACATTCAAGTGCAGAAGTTCGATCATGGTCTCCACAGAGATATTTGTGTTGTTATAGTACCCTTGGGCTTTCCCACTTATGTCGAGGTGCTAGAGAAGGCTCAAGTGACATAGAGCTTCCTTTCACACTTCACTGTTAGTGGTGGCAGTAGGCGTTATAGAGCCGAGACGTCTGCCGTAGTTGGTAGGCGTCGGAAGACAGAACCTCGATGCAGGTAGCCTTCCCACCACCTGTTTCGGAGGCGTGGTCGTACACCATAGTGTAGTCGGATGGCACCAGGGCAGCCTAGAGAGCATCGATTCTATGCTTGCAATGGGCAAGGTCACTTGGCATGGGACTGCTCGACCAGGCACGCTGAGAATATCAGGCAGGCAGCAGATGCACCACCGCGGAAGAGGCAACGCCGTGATTTGAGTAGCGCCTAGAGAGGTGGTGCTATCAGAGGAGCGGGGGGTGCTGGTAGTGGGGTATGACATTATGAGGTCTTCCCATCACCACTAGGTGGTCGACGTTAGGCTCTGGGAGATGATATTTAGGACCATGGATAGCCACGATCTTTGGATGTCAACGATCATGCAGAGCATTAGGTGATAAGAGGTACGCTTTACAACTATTCTATTTTTTGTAGTAGAATTGTTAGACTCTATGGTTGAAGTTATTTTCTCCCTACTCCTTGCTTGAGTTTTTACCAGGGTGACGCAGGGCATCGGTGTAACCCTGTGTTAATGGTATAGAAGGCATAAAACCTTTCTCTTTAGTCGATGATGGTGACTCCTTCACCTTTGGAGCATGTAAGGGAGTCTTGGTCATGGGACATCAACTGTGAAATACTTCGTAACCAGATATCCTTGGGTGTTTCACCATATGGATATTCTAAAGGAGGGAATCACCGGGCTTTGTCCCAAGTCCAAATGGTGATTCTAGTCGTGGCATGCGACTTAGGGGTTCGATTGGGGTGGAGAGTTACCCTCAAGGGCCTTCGGGCCGTTTGAGAATATGCGAAGGGACGATGAGGTTGTCTACTGCCTTTCCCTAAACCCAAAGGCTGGTTGGGGAGCATAAAGTATCCCATGTGACTCACCTAAGAAGAAGTTTGCATGCACGTATGCACGCCATCGGTGAGGGAAGACAACACACGAATGGAAAAAATACTTTGGTCCATGCGTGGTGACGCATAATTGTGAAAATGTTTTCCTAGGTACATGAGACACAGGTGTGACCTTGGAACCTAGTGTAGTTCCCTGGATTTTCATTTTGGGGAAGAAAATATTAAAGGAGGGAATGATTTAAGAACCCGTTTTTTTTCTATAAAATACATTGGAATATTCTTTACATTATTCTAGAGTAGTGCCCTCAGACGGCGTGCGATTCCGAGCCCCGGTGTGGCCGAAATTAAATTTTCAGAGTGTTTACACTGGGAACACCAAATAAATGAAATAACTCATAAATGGTTGCTCGTGTGGGAACATCGTGGCATGATTGAGTCTAGAATGTTCTGTTTACCTTGGGAGGGATATAATTTTTATGGGCGTGGACCTTCTGTGGAAAATGGCCTGAGGGGCTTTTTCATAATTTAGCAGCATCGGGCGTTAAGATTTATAACTTTTGAACGGAGAATCAAATTAAAATAATGAGGTAGTTGTTGTGATCGGGAAGAGGTTTTTGCCCAAGGGGAGGCTTAACCTCGAACCCATCGAGAGTTTTGGGCACGGGTCTTCAGGTGTGTTTTAAAAAAAAATTAATTAAAGTCTAATTAATTATCTACTTAAACACGAAAACCTCCCCTCCTCCTCCATTTGTTTTCCCCTGGCGGAAAAGATCTCCCACCTCCCTTAAGCCCTCTCAACCTCCTCTTCTCCTCCATCAAGCCATGTGGAAGTGACAATGGTGGGGGAACAGAGATGGTATGATGCCTCGGGCTACACCCAATTGGTAGGATCGTTGAAGTTTCATTTTTTTAATTTCTACATCTCATTTGAGATTGATTTTTAGAATCTAATTTCCATTATTTTGTCAAACTAAACCCTTGGTTGTGTATTATATGTTACGAGCTATCCAATGCATGTTTCATATTGAAAATACGAGTTCCTAGGTGATCACAGTCATCCGTCGAAGACCCATGGGTTTTTGGAGGTTTTCTGGTGGTTCTGGATGGTCCGGAAGTTGGCGGCTTTGGCTCAGGCGGCTAGTGGCTCGGCTTAGGCGGTGTGTGGCGTCAGCCAGGCGAGCGGTGCTCCTGGATGACAGAGTGGCGAGTCATGGTCGGCGGGCCGAGGGAGATGGCATCCGGGCTAGGGAGAGCGGCATGTGGCCATGGGTGACGGCGCGGTCGAGCGGTGAAGCTGGGTGAGGGCGCGCGATCCGGGAAGATAGGTCGGCTTTGTCGGTCGACTTCACGCGGGTGACCCAGGGCCCTCATGACCGTGTTCCACAGACAAGGACCTGAACCTCGCGTGTCCTGTGGGAATGGATGGACTGGATGAGCCGGTCTAGGCGAGACGGGCCAGCCCGTGTGGTGCACCGCGGGCCGGTTCAGGCAGGGCGGGCCAGCCGAACCAGCCCGACCCACCTCATTTCGTCCAATTATATTTAAACGCCCCTAAAATTGAAACCATAAATCGGATTCGTGTGCTGTCAGAAGTGAAACATTACTTGTAGAGAGAAAGATATTTTGAGATGGTATCAGGGATTTTTAAGTCCCGAGACGTGGGGATCGGTGGTGCAACACGTACATCAAGTGGATTGGCGGTTTTCTGGGAGTTCTTGTTATTTGATGGCGCGGACACGTCTGATGTCCGATTTGAGCACTGTCAGTGGCATTGGGACCCCGGTGCTGAGGCGGGTCTTTCTAGTGTGGATTCAGGCATTGAAGTCAGAGTTGAGGCATGGGCCCGATGACCCGTATTTTAAGCAGCGATCATCGTTTAGAAATTTATTTATCGGATGTCCGTTTGTGGCATGCAAGAAGTTGATTCTTGGTGTTTTTACGAGGGTATTTAAATGGAACAATATTACCACATTAAGACTGCATGATGGAGGGGGCCCCACAAGAGCTGTTTTGGGAGTTGACGGTGAATTCAAACATCTTCACCGGGTGTCCGTTTTGGACAAGTGATTAGTCAAACATGGGTACTTTTTCGAGAGGATCACAACTGCGTGATCCGTTCGTTGCGCTTTGGGACCGAGATGAGGGTCCCATGAAGCACCGTTCGTGTGCGGTATGGAGAAATGCATCTTTTTATCCAGACATCCGTTCCATGCAAGTAAGCAGTCAATTTGACGTGTTTTTCCAAGGACATCACAATGTTGTGATGCACCCAACTATTTTTGGGGCCGAGGCTTGGGACCACGGGACGTTGTTCAGGCATAAAGCTATGTTCAACAACTTTTACGTCGGATGTCTGTTAAAGGAGACTAAATAGTCAATATCACGTGTTTTTTCGTGAGGATTACAATAGTGTGACCCGTTTGGATGTGCCGAGTCTCATCCGAGATCTTATTAAATGTGGAAGCATGAAAGATGTACCAGTGGTGGTTCTTCCTACGGTGGTTGTAGGGAACCCTTGCTGTGTAACCGTGTTCACACTCGTGTGAGTGATGTAGATGGTTAAAGAGATGTGGTTGTTCGTGCTAGTCCCGTGGAGGAATCAGGTTGTAAAATTTTTGTTTCTCCCTTCTTGTTAACGTTGTGTGTCTTGTTCATGATAGCCTTTGGGCTCGTAATGTGGTATACTCTGGGAGTATACGGGAATGCTGGGAGGTACATGTTTTAGTTTGAAACTGAGAACATTTGTGGGCATGGTTCAGAGATGAGTTAGGGCCACACATCGTGTGGGCCCCATGTGCACGCCGTGTTCTACTTTACATACCTTTGACCTCTCGCAACGTAGGGGGAACTTTCGATATCGACGTTCAGACAAGAATGGTTCAGTGGGTCCCGCTGAACCTATTTCTCAACGGACCAATCAGTAGAGTTTTTTGGGTTCACCTGTTCCTTTAGCTATGTGGGCTTTCAGTACCACGTCACTTCACGTTCTCTAGTAGAGTTATTGTATATTCAGTGTGACCAATACTTTACACAGGCACCGATTCTCTACCCAGGAGTTTGATTCCAGCTGGGTACGGAGCCCTGGTGAGCCTCGGTGGAGATTACCTAGCTGTGTATTGAGATAATATCCTCCTTCTGTGATCTATGGTGATGTGTTTCCCCAGGAAGAGCTCCAGGTATCGGCGTGACCCACACTACGTGGGCGCTGAACCTCTACTAGGTGAATTCTTCTAGAGTTAGGTGGTTGTGTGATACCAACACCATGTTCTGTTGGCCAGTGTTGTACCATCTTGTACGGATGGTCAGATACATTCCAGGTTTACCCTCTAGCGGGGCTGTGTAGTGGGTTGGTCATAGGCTTCTTCAGGTTTACCCTCCAGTGGGGCTGGGCAGTGGGTTGCTCATCGACTTCTTCGGGTTTACCCTTTAGTAGGGATGGGCATTGGAATTATCATCAAATTCTTTGGGTTTACACTCCAATGGGGCTAGACAGTGGGTTTCTCATTGAATTCTTCGGGTTTTCCCTCCAGCGGGCCAGTGTAGTGTGATGCTCATTGACTTTTTTAGGTTTACCCTCCAGCAGGGTTGGGAAGTGGGTTTCTCATTGACTTCATAGGGTTTACCCTTTAGTAGATATTGGGAAGTGGGTTACCCGATGACCTCTTAGGGTTTAACCTCCAGCAGAGACATGGCAGTGTGTTACACAACGACCTCATAGTGTTTACCCTCCAGCAAAGACTGGGCAGTGAGGTTACCCGACAACCTCATAGGGTTTAACCTCCAGCAGAGACTGGGAAGTGGGTTACTGGACGGCCTCTTAGGGGTTTTCCTCTAGCGGGGCTGGGAAGTGGGTGACCCGATGACTTCTTTCATACTCAGTCCTTTCTACATGGCTATATGTTGCTTTTCTCCATGACTACTAAAGTGGGACCCGTGGTTGTACGAGTCAGTGATGTGACAACTTTGACTTTGAGAAGACCTATGGACTGTGTGACTGTGAAGAGGTGCGGTCTGACATTCCCTAGAACTCTCAAGTAAGAGGGGTGCTTTCCCCACCGAGACGCTTTCCTGAGAAGAAACCAAAAACCATGCCGGTGAGTCAGTTTTTCCCAAAGCGGAGAGTTTCATGGTTGGGGGATTTGAGCCCCTTGACTTGCAGTTTGGGGCAGACGGGTGGGATGCTGGGCATCGATGGTGTTTAATTCTAGGAATGTTGGCTACTCACATTCTTAACCTGATCTATGGGATGGAGATCCCTTTACGATCTTGTTCGGGTTTCTTACTTCATCATATGGATATCTATAAACCTTGTTCCAGTACCCACTTCTTGGGTTTTTGTTACTCTCCTTCCAAGAGAGGCGAAGACGCAAGGGGTATGTCACGTGCTATTTGTGTCTAGCTTCTCGTTGTTGGACGCGTCTACTCTCCTGCTATAGGTAGCCAAGACTCGATGAGAATTTCATCTTCTAACAATTTCTAGCTCCTTGTGTTTGGAGGAGTACACTATTTTCCTCTTGTTGCGTTGAGCTATACTCTTTACTGCACTCTCAGTTGTAATCCCTTACATTTCCCTATTCGATCTATTTCTCACCTCTTCAGTACCTCCTTTGTTTCTCCCTTGAGCCTTCAGGGCATCCTACTTAGTATATTTATACTCACCCCTGCTTGGGCTTTGCCTGCAGTTGGTGTTCCCTTGTAGACGACTGACAGGTCGATCGTGATGTCAGAGGAGCTTAGAAGTTCGAGAGCTTGGACCATGTATGGTGGTTGTAGTCTTGTTCAAGGTGGGGGACCCTCTCATATGTTGTACTTTTGATTACATGTTGCTAGGTTGTGTCACATTTCTAGTTGGGTGCGTGTTTTTCCATTTTTATTTTCAGTTTACCTTCAGGTTTTACTTTGTACTGTTTATAGATCGATGCACATTTGTGGATAGTTTATATCAGTGAGTACATTACTTTTCCTTTTACTCTATACTTCTGCATTGATTGGGCTACATTTGTGTATATAGGTACTTAGGTAAAGGCCTCCTCGAGTTTTTGTGCCTTCGATGCTAGTCGCCAGCCCCTGGCCTATGGAGGCGGGCTTGGGGTAGTTGCATCTCGAGCCCCAGTCGGGTAGGGTCCGGATAGTACTTCTGCATTATTTGGGATATTTATTACCTATGGATTTATTTTATGACTCGTATACATAAATTTATGTTTATTTATCAATTTTTTTTATTATATCTCTTTTTTTTGGGTTTAGGGATTCAATGTTACCAAATCGTTAATGTTTTTTGTGTCACAATTTTCCTTCATTAAGATGATTTTTTTGTTATACACCTATAATAATTTATGTATTGTATATAATGATCCATTGAAATTTTATATAATAACTCTAATTATTATCATTATTTTATATGTTTCACTTAATGTTATTACATTTTCTGGATTTCGATTCAAATTTACCAACTGGTAAGAGTCATTTATTACTACCTCATCTTTTATCTAGATTCTCTATAATTATGTATCCATTGTTATCAACTTATAAATCACATAAATTATATAATCCTTGTTTTATTAATGATATTTTCATGTAATAATTAAAATTTTCCAATCATTTGTACATATAATTATTGATAAAATATTTTTAGGAAAATCCAACTTTGTTTATCTATTTGGTCCAAAATCCATTTTCTTCAAAAACCCTGTTTTCTAAAAATGTTTTCAAAAATATTTGAAAATGTTTTTTCAAATATTAAAAGAAATTTTTCTCATGTAATATTATAATTTTTTTTAAAAAAATTATTTTATTTCTCTCCAATATTTTCTAATGAAAGGATATTCAAATTGATTTATGTTTTAAAAACAGATTTCCAAAATGAAAAGGATATTTTTCAAGAATGTTTTTACTGATATTTTAATGGTATTTTAATTCATCAACATCAATAACCTTTTATTTTAAATATAATCCACTATAGATATTTTTGTATTAATATTATCTTAATTCTTTCTCTAGATGGATAATAATTATTTGAAATAGATTGTTATGGAGCTCATCTCTTTTCCATGGGTAAATCACATTTCAAAGAGATTGTTAAGGTACCCATTTCATTTCCATGGGGTAATCATATTTCAGTGAGATTGATATGGAACCCATTACATTTCCATTGGTTAATCATGTTATGAAAATAAAAATGGTAGTTTAAATGACATATGATGAAACGAATTGACTATATTCTCTATTTATGTTGTCGTTTATGGACATTATTAATAATGGGTGTTCCCAAATTGCACTGGGTAATCCCATTAAAGCATAATAGTGGGTGTCCCAGATTGAGCCATGTAATCCAATTATAGATTAAAATGGGGTGAACCAGATATTGTGGGTAATCTTCATAAATCTGAACAAGGGGTGACCGAGATAATATTGAGTAAGTCTGTTATTACATGAACATGGGGAGCCCTAGATAGTGTCGAGTGATCACACTATAGCTAAAAATGGTGGGGACACCCAAATATCCCTCCAATTCACTGTTTAATGATTTTATTGTAATTATCTCATATGGTTTGTCAAATTTAATTTGTTTTGAAAGGGTTTCAATAATGTGATGCTACAAGTTACTGAAAAAGGATTTAATATCTTGTTATGTGTTTATATGTTTTTCATGATTGAGATTTAATCACATGGATCTTAATTAAGGATTCAGATAACTCGTTCCCTTTCAATGTTTTCCTATTTTTTTATCTTAGAATTTGTAGGTGGGATTTAATTTATGATTCTCTCATGCACAATGATTTTTTCATCATTCCCCTTTCCACTCTTATAATCTTTAATGACATTCAATTATAAATACTAATGCATACTTTTAAAGATCATATTATGTAAAGACTCGGAAATTTCAAGGGATATTTTTTCTAATTATTCTTTGGGATTTTACAAGAACGTAGTTTCTGACGGAGCCTGATTCCGAGGCCCGGTGCGCCCATAATCATTTTCCGAAGTTTAGCTCGGGTACGTTCAGTGAACGAATGAGTGGGTTTTTCTATCTTTTGAACCGGTGCTCAGAATCAAATTCTGAGGGCACCGATGGAATCGCAGGTCCAGTATTTGCTTAGAAACGCCATTTCCGGAGTTGCGTTTTCTCGGGTGTGGTTTTTAATTTTTGGGGTTAAGTTATGAAATAAAATAAAGTGGTGTGACAACTTTATTTTATTTCACTTAATGCCACTTAAAATCCACTTAAGCTAAGTTAAGCAGAGAGGGTGGAACCAAAAATATCCTACCCACTTGGTAGGATATTTGTGAGGTGGGGCCCGCACAAGCCCCACCGTTTCCTTCCTTCTAAGTAACGCACCTGCAACCCCCCTATTTAATGAAAGTCAACCGTGCGTTTTTCTGGTTAAGAAACACCTCATTAATTGGGCAGTTAAATCGTTACAATTAATTCATTGAATTAATTGTTTGTTTCTTTTCTTTTGAAATTCAAACATGTCATGTGCGTTAATAAAATAAGATAACTCTTATTTTATTTCTGTTGGAACTTGTGGCGTGGAGAGGATTTGGAAGAAAGCATTCTTCTTCGACGAAGAATGCGAAAAACGCGAAGAACGCTCTAACCTCCGACGAAGAACGCCAAACCCTCGGAGATCGACGACGTGACGCCGTGTACCGCGACGTCAATGACGCTTCTTCCGCGACGTTTCTTCCGCGACGATCCTTCTATTCCGCGACGATCCTCTTCTTCCGCGACGATTAATTCCGCAACGAACTTGCGTTCGACGACAACGCTTGAGGTAGGGAATTATGTTTTAAGAATGATTTTATTCCCTTGATTTCTTTCTTCCTAAATAAAACAAAGTACATGGATCAACTTATTACCCAGTTTATGAGCGAACGTTTTCCTTGCAGGTTGGGAATAGTCTGTTACAAGGTGAAAAACTGTTTGGGTTGTTTCTCTTTTGTTCATGAAATTTTCCTTGTTGTTCTTCGTCTTTTGGGCCGCTTGTTACCAACTTAACGGGAGGAGATCGGAACACACAAACACGGTCGACTCTCCTCCCCCGTTGTTGTTTTGATTTGTTGCGGCACGAACAAAGGCGGCACAGTGCAATGGCACCGTGCAGACATGAGAAAGAACGCGACGAAGAAGCGCGGCGCAGTCACGCCGCGCCGTTGAGGCCAAACGAAACCGCGGGCATAGTTGGGGCCAAGGAGGTGATTTTAAGACCCCACGGTTTGCTGTCGAAGTGCGGATCGACGGTCGATGGTGAGGTGAGATGCGAAGGTGTTCTGAAGGATTTGCAGCGAAGTTCGGGTCCCGAGATGATCTCTGGAGAAGACCGTAGGCGAATCGGACCACCGGAGTGCATCCAGTGGTCCGCGGAAGCCCCCGCTGGCGCGCCACGTCGGCACGGCGATGCTGACGGTCGGGGGCGGCGGCACCCGGCGCGCCGCCGGAAGAACCCGCCACAGCTGAAGCCGCGGCGGTGACCGAGGGTCCCGCGGCCACGTGGTACCGAGGAATATAGGACGGGGCATCGCGCCGCATCCGGTGACACGGAGCGGACCCCGCGCGGGGGGTCGCAGCTCCTTTGGCGCGGACGCTCGGCCAGCGCCAAGCCACCCGGCCGGACCGCCAGGCCGGGTCGTGCCCAGACTGGGCCGGACCACGCCGGCCGATCCAGGTCGCGCCCAGCCGGGTCGGACCCAGGTCGGGTCGGCCCGGTTCGGGCCGACCCAGGGGGTTGGGTCGGGTCAGTCCGGGCCCAGACCCCCCGTATCCGGACCCCTCACGTTTTTTCTCTCATATCATGATCTGTAGACCTCCGATCGACGCACCTTCAGTGGAGATGTGACCCTTGGATTGAGACGGTAGTTTCAGTATATTACACTCAAGGTTTGGGAATACTTTGGGTTCGGCCGGGTTGGTTCGTACACGAAACCAACTGGGCCCTCGGAGAGGAAACACTCGTAACTTGAGCTCCGAACATCTGATTGACATGTCATAGACTTTGTTGGATTCCTATTGATGAGAAGGAACTCTTGGTTTACTCCGCTCGAGGTTTGGACGCCGTCGGAGTGCAGTCGGGTTGGTTCTCTCACGAAACCAACCGGGCCCCCGGAACGAAAAGGCCAATAACTCACAGACCGGACGTCCGATTGAAGGGCCGTCTGTCTCGTTGATTTCCTCTTTATGAGACAAAACTTTTGGCATATTTCGACTGAGTATTGATTGCTATTGGATAGTGGCCGGGTTGGATTGTACCCGAAATCCAACCGGGCCCCCGGAACGGAACAACTGATATCTTTCAGACCGGACATCCGTTTGACGAACAGTCAGCGGCGTTAGTGATCACGTTGAGAAACGGTCCCTTTGAGTATAACCTATGAGAGTTTTGGGTACAGTTGAGATACGACCGGGTTGGTTCGCCCACAAAACCAACCGGGCTCCTGGGACGAAAAGGCTAATAACTCACAGACCGGGCGTCCGATTGACGAGCCGTCTGTTGCGTTGAGACTCCTATGACGAGGTGGTCCTTTGAGATACTTCTTCATGGGACTTTGAGATACTTGGAGTATCGACCTGTAGCTCGTGGAGCGGACCCTCCCAGTGAAGAGCGTGAAGAGTACGGAGACCGTGTAGCCGACTGAGACCTGACGACTGCTTGACCGACTCGACTTGGAGTGAGTCGACTAGCCCAGTGGACGGAGCTCCCGGTATTTGGCGGCAGACCCGCGGCAGACGGAGCGCCTGGTAGTTGGAAGCAGACACGCCGTACTCGACCAGATTAGTACCTCTATAGGCTATTAGGGGGAGCACCCAGTATTTGGCGGCAGACCCACAGCGGACGGAGCGCCCAGAATTTGGTAGCAGACCTGCGGTACTCGACAGAAGAAGTACCTCAGAGACTTGGATTAGTGAGCAGTACCTCAGAGTCGTGATAGGACCACTGTACACTCCAGAGACGGGGCTCTTCAGCAGTTACTGTTTCGATAATGAAAATCTGTGTTTGAGCTGAATCTATGACCTTTGTGTTACCTCTTGATTGAGATGGGTTACTTGATAACTTAGGTATATGTATGGTCATATACCTCAGTAGAGGTTATCTGTTGAGAACTTACTTGTGGATATCCTTGTTGGTTTTAGTGAGACCTTGAGGGTCTCAGGTTCCCTACTGAGTTTCGTTATACTCACCCCTGCGCGGGCTATGCCCTCACCTCGTTGTGTTGGTTGCAGACGACGGGCAGTGCTGAAGGAGGCCGAGTGTTCGAGGACTGGACGGTACCCGGAGGTGGACTACATGATGAGTTAGTATCCAGAGGTGGACTTCACGGTGAGATGACACACGGAAGAGGTTAACGGGGGAGATCATTGTGGAGGATATCTCTACCTACCCTTCTGGTAGGATCCATGGTGGACGATCCAGGAACTGCCCCATCTGTACCTACCCTTCAGGTAGGATCCAAGGAGGATGACCCATGAGACTCTTCCGTTCTTCCTGTTGTATTTTTCTGTTGTACTTTTGTTCAGTGTTTTACTTCCTCTTGTACTCTATGGTGTTTTGTTTACTCTTATAAATTCAATGCCTTCCCATTTATCGGGATTTATGACTTTAGTGCTAGTCTCCAGCCCCTGGCCTATGGAAGGCGGGCTTAGGGTAGTCACGTCACGGGCCCTGAGGACGGGTGGTGACAAATTGGTATCAGAGGAGTCGGTTCTACCGCAGAACATATAACTATGATATTTTCTTTCTCTGAAGCAATAGTGTTAAGAGTACCGGGTGTGGTTTTCAGTTTAGGGAGTCCAGTGTTGGTGCTGGGAGCCGACGTATCCATACACCAGGACCCTGTCAACTGATTTCTGACTTTGTGCATGAAAACACTGATTGCGTGTGTGTTTCCAGAAGTTTTTAAATATCAGCTCAAACCAGGTCATCTCACCAGGTATAAATCTTTTGATCGTGTCATTTTTGTTTCTTTCAGGATGCCTCCCCGCGGACGACCAGCTAGCGCCCCGAGAGTTGTTCGTACTGACAGCCCGCCAAGCAACGTGGCCTCAGTACATGGCCCTATCCCAGTTGAGGCACCAACGGTACTACTACCCATTGGGCCACCGATGCCACCAGGCCCAGTAGCAGAGGGTGCACGTCGCTTGAGCGCACTGCACGAGTTCCAGCGCCAGAGGCCACCCAGGTTCCTGGGAGAGACGGACCCGCAGGTGGTTGAGGATTTGCTGGAGACTATGGTGAGAGTCTTCAGGCTAGTGGGGACGCTGGCAGATTTCATGGTGATCCTTGCTTCCAGCCTTCTTCAGGCAGCAGCAGGTAGATGGTGGAGTCGGATGCTTCAGATGCATGATGAGGCGACACTTCTATGGGCAGTCTTTGAGTGCATATTCCTGGCAGAATTTGTACCAGCCACCCTTTTAGTGGTGCGTATACAAGAGCTACTTCAGTTTCGGCAGGGCAGCATGACAGTGGCACAGTATTTAGCGAGGTTCACAAACCTCTCGCACTACTCCACAGATATGGTACGTGACCCGTTCTTCAGGGCCCGAACCTTCGAGCAGGGGCTCAGGTGGGAGATTAGAGCTTTTGTTGTTTCTCACAGCATTCCGACCCAGATAGGGGTGTCGGAGAGAGCCCACATAGTGGAGATTTTCCTTGCTGAGCAGTCTCCAGCAGCACGACCCACCGCTAGCCGGCTTGTGGCAGAGTCTTCTGCAGCAGTCAGTAGACAGATGACGTAAAGGTCCAAGAGGACCAGACCTACCGGTGGCCGACTGCATGACACAGGTTCAGTTGTGCGGGGGAACCGGGGTGGAGTCAGAGCCAGTCGGGCCGAGAGTGGACAGTGTTACTCCTGCGGCGTGATTGGTCACACGGAACATGACTGTCCGACCCGCCACGCAGATGACCATCAGTTAAATGAGGAACCTCCCAGTGAGAGGTATAGGTTCGATCAGGGCAGACTGCAAGGAGCAGGCGACCATGGAAGAGGAGCTGGTCGTGCAGCTGGAGGTGGAAGACGCTTCGGGGTGTTTCCACCACCACCACCAGGAGGCCCACCCCGACCGCAGGGGATAGGAGGACACAGGAGAGATTAGCTTCAGGCAGCTGAGGCCTATGGTCATGGAGATCCGGAAGCGAATGGACATGAGCGGGACTAGCTCCAGACCTGGAGGATTTTGATCATGTTTCTTCTAATTTTGTTGATATTTTTTTGTAGTTTCTTCGTGTCTTTGTACTATGAGATTCAATAATAAAAAGACACATATCCTTGTGATTTTTGCTTTCCTGCCCTTTTTTTTGGTTGATACTGAGTGGTCCCGGTTAAAACTATTGACTTGACCCTCACATTCGAGATTTATACTGGAGGAGACCCAGTGACCTCACACTGATGCCGACAGTGTGACTCAACCCTTGGAGGCGAGAGTGACAGATGGATCTCTTAGTAGTTATGTCAAGGCCTTATGACCTCATCCATGGCATGAATGCGTCATTCATGTCAGGATTGATTGTATTAGGCAATGGGTGTGGTTCATTGAGGGGATGAGACCAATTTTCTCTTTTTGGCAAAGGAGAAATTTTAGCAGCTCTTTCAGATCGTAGGAAAAGAAGGTGTAGATCATCCAGGAGCGGATGAAGACTACACAGTGCAGTAGGAAACAGGAAACCAGTGACGGTCTTAGAGACTCGAGT
The DNA here is from genome assembly GCA_963277665.1 of Viscum album. NCBI lineage: Eukaryota > Viridiplantae > Streptophyta > Magnoliopsida > Santalales > Viscaceae > Viscum > Viscum album. The sequence continues at coordinate 1,623,002,893 of OY728146.1, read as the reverse complement.
GTGTTAAATGTTTCCATAAGAGGAATCTTAATGGAGAGATGAGTTTGTGAAGCATCAGACAAGGAGGAAGAGTTAGGATAGTAGCATGAGATGGTTTACATCTTAACATGTGACAACCATCGACCTTAGTTATCACAGCCAGACTCAGGGAGCTGGAGGGCGGAGGAAGAGAGTAGCTGCATGCGGTCAGGGAGAGTGACCCAATAGCTCTACGAATTATTCAAGGGACAGTCTGTATCCACTACTAGCTTCTGTAGTAACAGACGTCGATATGAATCATTCCTTGCTTTCACGAATCTTGTCCCAGACCTAGAGTTTCTAGTAAGCCGTGGACTTGACCCTCACGTCTGGAGATACCTTGGAAGGAGACTCCATAATCACACTTATGCCGACAGTGTGGTCAGACCCTCTAGGTGAGAGTTTCGGTTGGAATCTATTGGTGGCAGCGTTGAGGTCTTACGACGTTAGTTTGAGTATGGACGGGGAAATCACAGATCATACACAGAATAACAGTATTAGGCAAAAAGGTTGTGGTTAAACTACGACGTCGGGATGGGTTTTCCTTGGTCGGTGAAAAGGAAACCCCAGGCATCACAGGATAAAAACTTGCACAGGAGGGTGAGAATGATCACTCTTGAGTCGGTCAACCTTACCCTCGTGGCAGCAGTCGTTTGAATTCAAGTTCTAACAGGAATTGGATATTTATAGAGTTCGAGGATGAAGATCACGTCCTTATAGGGGTTTCACTTCGATGAGGTTTACGGATATGTGGCCAAGGTGGCAAGTTATCTCCGAGGTTCAACAGACCTTTCTATGTCCTCAGCTGGGTAGACGAGGTGTTTTACCACTTGAACCATCCACCTCAGTTGCACCAGGTGCACGACGACTTCCACGTATCTCAACAGAGGAGATACGTGCTCGACCCTTCGCATATCATCGACCATGGGGAGCTGGACGATGGCGATGGGGTGACTTTCACGGAGGTTCCAGTGGGGATCGAGGATCGACAGGGGTGGATCCTATGAGAATAGTCTATTCCTCAAGTGCGCTTTCACTGACAGTACGGGAACCTCCAGGTGAGCATATGAGAGCGGGAGGCTCAGATGCGTGCTCTGTACCGCTTTTGTGACCCTAGTTTGTGTTAAAGCTTTACGAGGAAGTAAAGCCCTGAGGTTGGAGTAATGTAAAGACCCAGAAATTTCAAGGGAAATTTTTTCTAAATTTTCTTTCGTATTTTACAAGAACAAAGTTTCTGACGGCGCCTGATTCCGAGGCCCGGTGCGCCCGGAATCATTTTCTGAAGTTTACCTCGGGTACGTTCAGTGAACGAATGAGCGGGTTTTTCTAACTTTTGAACTGGTGCTTGGAATCGAATTCCAAGGGAATCGATGGAATTGCAGCGCCAGTATTTTCTTAGAAAGGCCTTTTTCTGGAGTTGCGTTTGCTCGAGTGTGGTTTTTAATTTTTGGGGTTAAGTTAAGAAATAAAATAAAGTGGTGTGACAACATTATTTTATTTCACTTAAAGCCACTTAAAAGCCACTTAAGCTAAGTTAAGCGGATAGGGTGGAACCGAAAATATCCTACCCACTTGGTAGGATATTTGTGAGGTGGGGCCTGCACGAGCCCCACCATTTCGTTCCTTCTAAGTAACGCACCCACAACCCCCCTCTTTAATGAAAGACAACCATGCATTTTTCTGGTTAAGAAACACCTCATTAATTGGGCAGTTAAATCATTACAATTAATTCATTGAATTAATTGTTCGTTTCATTTCTTTTGAAATTCAAAAGTTTCATGTGTGTTAATAAAATAAGATAACTCTTATTTTATTTCTATTGGAACTTGTGGCATGGAGAGGATTTGGAGGAAAGCGTTCTTCTTCGACGAAGAATGCGAAGAACACGAAGAACACGAAGAACGCTCCGACCTCCGACAAAGAACGCCAAACCCTCAGAGATCGACGACGCGACGCCGTGTACCGCAACGTCAACGACGCTTCCTCTGTGACCTTTCGTCCGCGACGATACTTCTCTTCCGTGACGATCCTATTCTTCTGCGACGGTTAATTCCGCGACGAAGTCGCCTTCGACGACAACTCTTGAGGTAGTGAATTATGTTTTAAGAATGATTTTATTCCCTTGATTTCTTTCTTCCTAAAGAAAACAAAGAACACAGATCAACTTATTACCTAGTTGGTCCGCGAATGTTTTCCTTGCGGGTTGGGAATAGTCTGTTGTGGAGAGAAAAACTGTTTGGGTTTTTTCTCTTTTTTTCGTGAAATTTTCCTTGTTCTTCGTCTTTTGGGCCGCTTGTTACCAACTTAACGGGAGGAGATCCGACCCCACAAACACGGTTGACTCTCCTACCCCTTTGTTGTTTTGATTCGTTGTGGCACGAATTAATGCGGCATAGTGAAACGCCACCGTGAAGACACAAGAAAGAACGCGGCGAAGAAGCGCAGCGCCGTCGCGCCGCGCCGTTGAGGCCAAACGAAACCGCGGGCGGAGTCGGGGCCGAGGAGGCGATTTGAAGACCTCGCAGTTTTCTATCGAAGTGCGGATCGACGGTCGAGGGTGAGGCGGGCCGTGAAGGCGTTCTGAAGGCTTTTCAGTGAAGGTCGGGTCCCGGAATGATCTCTGGTGAAGACCGCATGCGAATCTGACCACTGGAGTGCGTCATGTGGTCTGCGGAAGCCCCCACCGGCGCGCCACGCCGGCACGGCGGCGCCGGCGGTCGGGGGAGGCGGCGCCCGGCGCGCCGCGGGAAGAATCCGCCGCCGCTGAAGCTGCGGCAGTGAAAGAGGGTCCCACGGCCGTGCGGGACAGGGGAATGCGGGATGCGGCAGCACGCCGCGTCCGATGACATGGAGCGGCCCCCGCGCGGGGTGTCGCGACTCCTTCGGCGCGGTCGCTCGGCCAGCACCGAGCCACCAGGCCGGACCGCCAGGCCGGGTCGCGCCCAAACCGGGCCGGACCGCGCCGTCCGGGTCGGGTCACGCCCCGCCAGGTCGGACCCGGACCCGGGTCGGGTCGACCCTGTTTGGGCCGACCCATGGGGGTTGGGCCGGGTCAGTCTGGGCCCAGACCCCCCGTTTCAGGACCCCTCACAGTTTCTCACTCATATCTTGAGCTATAGACCTCCGACCGACGCACTGTCAGCGGATATGCGACCCTTGGATCGAGACGGTAATTTTGGTATATTACACTCAAGGTTTAGGAATACATTGGGTTCGGCCGGGTTGGTTCGTACACGAAACCAACTAGGCCCTCGGAGCGGAAACGCTCGTAACTTGATCTCCGGACGTCCGATTGACGTGCCGTCAACTTTATTGGATTCCTCTTGTGAGACGGAACTCTTGGCTTACTCCGCTTGAGGTTTGGATGCCGTCGGAGTGCAGTCGAGTTGGTTCGCTCACGAATCCAACCGGGCCCCCGGAACGAAAAAGCCAATAACTCACAGACCGAGCGTCCGATTGACGTGCCATATGTCTCGTTTATTTCCTCTTGATGAGACGAAACTTTTGGAATACTTCGCCCGAGTTTTTATTTCTGTTGGATAGTGGCCTGGTTGGATTGTACCCGAAATCCAACCGGGGCCCTAGAACGGAACAACTGATATATTTCAGACCGGACGTCCGTTTGACGAACCGTCAGCGGCGTTAGTGATCACATTGAGAAAATTTCCCTTTGAGTATACCCTATGAGAGTTCGGGGTACAGTTGAGATACGACCGGGTTGGTTCGCTCATGAAACCAACAGGGCCCCGGGGACGAAAAGGCTAATAACTCACAGACCGAGCATCCGATTGACGCACCGTCTGTTGCGTTGAGACCCCTTTGATGAGGCGGTCCTTTGAGATACTTATTCATGGGACTTTGAGATACTTAGAGTATAGACCTGTAGCTCGTGGAGCGGACCCTCCCAGAGACGAGCGTACGGAGTACGGAGACCGTGTAGCCGACTGAGACCTGACGACTGCTTGACTGACTCGACTTGGAGTGAGTCGACTAGCCCAGTGGACGGAACGCCCGGTATTTCTCGGCAGACCCACAGCGGACGGAGCGCCTAGTAGTTGGAAGCAGACCCGCGGTACTTGAACGGAGGAGTACTTTGTAGGCTATTAGGGGGAGCACCCGGTATCTGGAGGCAGACCCACAGTGGACGGAGCACCTATTATTTGGCAGCAGACCCGCGGTACTCGATAGGAGGAGTACCTCAGAGACTTGGATTAGGGAGCAGTAACTCGGAGTCATGAAAGGACCACTGTACACTCCAGAGACGGGGCTCTTCAGCAGTTACGGTTTTGATAATGAAAATCATGGTTTGAGCTAAATCTATGACCTTTGTGTTACCTCTTGATTGAGATGGGATACTTGATAACTTAGGTATATGTAAGGGCATATACCTAAGTAGAGGTTATCTGTTGAGAACTTCTTTGTGGTTATCCTTGTTGGTTTTAGTGAGACCTTGAGAGTCTCAGGGTCCCTACTGAGTATCGTTATACTCACCCCTCCACGGGCTATGCCCGCAGCTCGTTGTGTTGGTTGCAGACGACGGGCAGTGATAACAGAGGCCGAGTGTTCGACGACTGGACGGTACCCGGAGGTGGACAACATGATGAGTTAGTATCCGGAGGTGGACTTCATTGTGAGACGACACACAGAGAAGGTTAACGGGCAAGAGCATTGTGTAGGCTATCTGTACCTACCCATCAGGTAGGATCCGTGGTGGACGATCCAGGAACTACGCCATCTGTACCTACCCTTCAGGTAGGATCCGAGGAGTACGACCCAGGAGCCGCTTCCGTTCTTCCAGTTATTGTGTTTTTCTGTTGTACTTTTGTTCATTGTTTTACTTCCTCTTGTACTCTGTGGTGTTTTGTTTACTTTTATAAAGGCAATGGCTTCCCAGTTATCGGGATTTACACCTTTGGTGCTAGTCGCTAGCCCCTAGCCTATGGAAGGTGGGATTGGGGTAGTCATGGCACGGTCCCCGAGGACGGGTCATGACATATTACCTCACAAATATTATGTTTTCTTTTACCATAGATATTATTAATGAATTTGAAATAATTATTTCTTTATGTGATTTCATATGAATGATGTTGATGACATAATGTGAAATATCAAAATATGGATATAATGAGAGATGATGCATATTTTTTATAAAACAGTTGTTTATTAATCCGAGTTGATATGAGTTGGTCATAATCATCTTGAACTAAAAACAAAATTTTTTATTGTGTATGTAAGTGATCAATTAATAATTAATAATTTTGTAATTTTTTTGGCCAAAATTGGTTCATCTTGTTTCTTATGAAGGCTAAAAAATCAATGTTTTTGAAATTGGAAATGAGTTTGGGAGTAGTGGTTTAGGTATACAATAGTTTTTATCATATTAGGGTTTAGATAGTATTGGTGATTATTATATTTTAATGTGAGGATATAAAAAGAGTTATGGATACAATTTCAGGTCAATAATCTTAATGAAGATAAGAATTTCAATGTATTAGACACCTCTATGAGGTTTTGAGACATTATTCCTTAATGATATTAATGATATTTTTGGATATGTTTTATTGGGTTTCAGTATTTATAACCCCTTTTATCAACATTAATTGTTGTTTTTGTAGTAATTTTATTCATGTTTTATGAAAAAAGGAAAAATCTTATACAAGGCGACAACATGTTTCATCGGATGAGACGATGAGTCTTGAATAAATAACCAAAAATGATAAGTGTTTATCACCTCCCACTAGCCTATGTGATGTCTACATAAGCATGAAATTTTTATATTTAAATATTATGTTAATTTTAAAAACATAAGTTATTTTATTTGAGGAATTAATTTTTATTTTTCTTGGAAGAATCTATAATACAATCCTTCTAATATTTGATTTTTAGCTTAGTCTTGAATATTTTTTAAGAATTTTAAGTATAATTTTTTATGGAATGATTTGGTTTGAACCGTGGGTATTAAATTATAATATTAATATATCATATTATTGATTATTAATTTTTTTAAATTATCTTACCACATTATAAACAATTCGGTTTTGGTTAATATTTAATGTCATATTAAATGGAATTATTGTTCCTTTTATGGTAATTTGGATATTAAAAGTTTTTTAGTGCATAATGAATTAAAAATTATTCTCAAATATAGATTACTTGAGGAAAATGAGAATGAAGTGTAAATTGAAAAAATTATTAAATTATACTAATCATATAAGTATATTTACATATTCTCATAGTCTAGATGGTAAAACAATTCTTCAACTATAGTAAAATGATATTGAAATAAAAAATTAATCCTAATACCTTAAATTTGGATTGATCGATGGCCTTTTAGATTGTTATTGATTAATAATATTATGTCTATTGACTATCCATTTATTATTCACTTTTTTGTGATCAATGACATCAATCACTCTCAATAATTATTTACACATTTCTTCTATTCAAAACTATGTTATCCTATTTGGAAGCCTGGTTATGTGTTATTACATATGACCTTTTTACATCCATTTTTATTTTAATTAGAGTTTTATTTATTATCCCTTATTATGATGTGGTTTTACAATAAATGAATTTTCAAAATTCTATCCCTTGATTACTGAGATAATGTTAAGATTATAAGGGAATTATTTATTAGTGGGGGGAGAGGATGTAACACTATAATATTGTTAAAAGAAAGAAATTATATTTCATAGTTTGATGGAATTGAAATTATTATTTTATATTTCATTACACGAACCAATAAGTTCATCTATCAATACAAAAAACATTTATTTTTACTTATCTTACATGAAACATTGAGTTATTTTGAATGTTTTCATTGCAAGCAAGGCTGAGTTTTACCAAACAACAGTATATTATTAATATTTTTTTTAATAATTTTGAATTCTCTCCTAGATGTAAAATTTATTATTATAAATAATATTATCTAACTTATAAAAATATATAGTTGAATTTATTGGGTACCAATTAGTTAAAAATCAATATAAATAGAAAATCAATGTAATGTTAATGTTTTTCTTAAAAAACAGTTTTTTATGGGCCAAAGGTGTTTTATGTTAATAAATTAAATTGATTAATAATAGTGAATTATATTGATTTTATTTGTATATTATATATGTTTTTACATTAATACAACTTTTTTAACAGTCATAATTCAATACGAAATCTAATTTTATGTAAAAATAGATGTATTTTATTGAGTACTTTCTATTACATTTTAATGCTGAATTTATTTTAAAAATAAACCTTGAAATATTTATATATTTTATCTGAAAAATAAAATTAATTTTTTAAATATAAATATCAAAATAATTTTACAGTTATTTTTGAGGTTTTTATGATATTTTTCATTTATGATGAACTGAAAAAATATTTAATTCCAATTGAAAACAATCTTTTCATCTAAATTATTTATAATGATAAATTATATTTTGAATTGGTTTTAATGTAAAAATATATCAATAATTCAGCAATAAGTCCAATTTAAGTGATTATAAATTTTTTAATATTGAATTCTAATATAAAAACATTGTAATTTGTTTTATCTGTTTCCCATTAAAAACAAGCTTTCTCTCTATATCTATGGGATTAAGTTTATATATAATTATGCCACTTATGGGGTTTTAATTGTGAAAAAATTATTCCATACTTTTAATAACAATAATATATAATTTATAATATTTTCAAATTAATTTTTAGCAAAAATATTAGTGAAATCAATTAAAATTAACTACATCGATTACGGTAAAAATGAGTTTACTTAATTGTTAAACATTATACTTATAGATCAAATTGACATAGGAACATTTAAAAAACCCATTGGATGGATATATTTGGATCTAATAAATTATATTATCATATTTTTTGAGATTTGACTCTTTTTTATATGTAAAAATGTGGTTTCACGTAACATTCTTTTCAAAATACAAAGTGCTTTTTATCCCGCACTAATAAAATGACCCCACCCATACTCCTCTATTCACAACTCTCAAGCCATTTGGATCGAACAATACTTTCAAAAATCATATATAAAATTACCTAAACTCATTCTCAAATCCAAAATTTGGGCTTATATCCAAAAAAGTAAATCCTTTGGTGCAAATGAAAAGGTCTTTCTCAAAGGAGAGGTAACGTTCATCAACATGTGTTTTTGTTTTATTTCATTCTCCACCCACCTTAATACTATTACAAAATGATTATATATTATACTAAGTATCTTAAATATAATAATATATTTTTATGTTAATTATATGACCTATAACCACACAAAATTCCATCAATTGGCTTACAAAATGATTATTCATGTGTACAGTGGACTACCACCATGTGAACCAATGTCGTTTGTTTTTCCTTTACAACCATTCATGGTTGGTCAAAATGAGTTAATTATTTTATTTATATATGATATTTATTATCTTATTATAATAATTCAATTAATTTAGAACGCATAACCTCCTAATTTACATTATTCCGGAATATTTTAACATTGTTCATTAGTATGGTGGACTACTACCATGCGAAACGATGCAATTCATTAACAATTTACCTTGATTTTAAGGAAGGTGGGATTAAAAAACACTTTATATATATATTAAATTAAAATTCAACTATAATTATAATATATATATATATCTGTGTGTGTGTGTATAAATCAGTTAATCTATTTTATTTCAATATGACCTGAAAATGGAAACATCGTTTACGCGTACGTACGAACTACCGTCTCCGTGAATGGTGTACTTTATTACATATCAAAATTTTTTATGGATTACTATAAATACATATATACTAATTATATATGTTATTTTTATCACTTTTAACATTATTGTTACTATGGGACAACTATTTAATTAATTGGACCAAAAATAGCATGTCGAAACATATATAAAAAATAATGTGGTCATTACTCGAAATGTAATTTTAACATGAAATTTTTATTAAATATGTAATAAAAGGTCATAATTAAATAATATATATGATTTTATAATTTTTAATATATATATTTATTAAATTTATAACTAGTTTCATACCAATATATTGGAGGTTAAATCACGTCTGACCAAAAGGAAGCTTGATTTAAGGATTATTTCTCATCTCACATTTATTTATGGGACATACATCTCAAATTCACATCTTATTTTTGTGTGTGGTTAATATACATAATGTTATTTTATTTTATGATAATAAACATTAAATTTATGGGTATTTACATATCTATATGAGGAACTATCTTTAATGAGATTTACTATTTCAATATTACCAAAGGGGTAATGTATTTTTTATTGCAATTTGAATTATTGAGATGTTTATAATGTTATTCATTTATAATCCTTTTTAGGATTATGTATAGATATGTTAAAATTTTATATCATAAATCTCCTAATTATCATGATGTTCTAAGTTTCTTTTATTTTTATTTCTTCATTGGGGTTATGATTAAATGTTTCTAAGTGGTTAAAGTCTTTTGTCATAATCTCATTGTCAATCAGGATTCTGTAATGTTAAATATATATTCATGAATTCATATAAATCTCATGAATTAAATTATACTCTTGTTATTAATGATATTTTAATATAATAGATCCATTTTTACACTCTTTCTAACATATAATAATTAAGAAATAGTTTGTAATAAAATCCTACAATGTTTATCTCTTTACTCTGAAATCTATTTTCCTCCACAACCATGTTTTCTAAAAATGTCTTAAAAATATATTCAATAGTTTTTTATTGATGAAATGGGTTTTTACTCAAAAAAATATACTAATTTATTTTTTGAACGTCCATTATATGTTTCTTAGGTATTTTTCAATGAAAATGGTTTTCAAATTTTTTTATTCTTTAAAAAGTGATTTTCAAAATGAAAAGGATATTTTCTTAAAGAATGGTTTTAATGGTCTTTTAATGGTATTTAAATTAATAAACCTTAAAATACCTAATTTTTACTTATCATACAAAAGGTATATTTTTTTAATACCTTCCTCGTTTTATCTAAGGATGGATAATGATTGATTCAAGGAGATAGTTGCGGAACCCATTTATTTTCCCTGGGATAATCGTGTTCTAAAGAGATTTTTATAGAACCCATTTATTTTTTATGAATTAATCAGGTTTAAAAAATATTTTTTATGGAACCATATTGTTTTACATGGGTTAATCATGTCCTAAAAATAATAATGGTTGTTTTAATGAGTTAGGATGAAAGAATTTCACTGTGTTCTTTACTCATGTTGTGGTTCATTTGAAATTATAAATGATGAGTGCACCAAGATAGTTATGGTTGAGCCTATTATAGCTTAAAATGGGGTTGCCTTAATAGTTTTATGTAATCCCATTACAACTTAACATGTGATGAAACATATATTTACAGGTTAACCTATTACATATTCACATAGGGTGGCCCAGATTATGGAGGGTAAACACATTACACCTTAAACATGGAGTGTCCAATATAAAACTCCATGAGATAATTATAGGTAAAATGATGGTCTTTCCAATATAGTTCTCCAATTAATTAGGTAATGACTTTGTTATAAGTAGTTTTTATGGTGTTTCCGATTTAAAGGGTTTTGAAAGGTGTTTATGAATATGATGGTTGAAGTTACCAGAAACGTTTTTAATTACTTGTTATGTGTTTATATTTATTCATACAAATGATATTGATATAACATGTCTCATAATTATAGGTTTTGAGGACACTTTAATTTTTTTTGGTTTTATATTTCTTGATCCATGAATTGATTAGTATGATTTAGGTTATGATTTTCTAATGCACTATTATTATGTTAGAAAACCTTTTGAATTATTTTACCAATTGATGAAATTAAATTATTAATTACTATGTATACCCATATTGATCATTTTATCCCACACTTCATATGTTTCCATTTCATGATGATATTAAAAATGAGGCTAAACAAAATATGTGATGAAGTGATTTCATAATGATGATTATTTGACCAAATGTGAAATAAGAAAATCTGGGTATAACATTAGAAAATGTTCATATTTATGAACCAGTTGTTTATTAATCCAAGATTTTTTTGTGGATATAAAATAATTAAACCACTAAACCTAACATGTTCATGGTTATGCATGGGATCCAATGATTTTTGGATGTTTTACTTTTTGTTAATTAAAAATTGGTTCAACTTATTCGGTTTCAATGAGGACAACATATTGTTTATGAATCTAGCATCAGATCATAGAGTGTGAGTCCTAGTCTTTTATAGTAATTAATATTTGGCTAAAATAATTCTATATGAATTAAGCGGTATCGTAATACTATATAAAATTAGTTTGAATAGATTTAATTAGAATGATAAGTGGAATAATTGATAGTTTTTACATATAATTATGGTAACACTACTTAAAGAAAATTCATTACATGTACTAACATTGTAAAATAATTGGTTTCTAAGAAGTAAAGTAAGTGTTATGATTGAATTAGTTAAAATTTTATGGAGAATGAAATTAAAAACATTATAGAATAACAAATAAGAATTTCTTTATTAGTAGTTTATTTTATACTCATTGGAAGTAAAGAAAATATATAAATCATTAAAGGGATTTTCTAGATAATAAATTCTACTAATATAAGAAGATGGGTTACAGTAAAATAGATTGTATATAATTATGGAGCAAAGATATAATGTAATAGTGATTCTCAATGGTTTAATGTAAAAGAGTTTTAAAATCATAAAACTCTTGTTTTGTGAGTAAAGGTCATACATTTTTTTTATAACCATCATAATAAAGGATAAATAAAAGTTATTAAATTGTCCGATTTTATTGAGATTTTTATGTTGATTAAAAATAATACATATATAAGGTAATTTAAAATTCATTGATTAGAGTAAATTTACAAACGAAATTTACTTATACATATAAGGATGATTATTCAACATTATCAGATGATGAAAAATATAATCCATTAGATGATGAACTAGTAAAATCATTGGATAATGAAGATTATATAACAAATTTTAGTGAAATGGATAATTATATAATCCTTATGGAAATGAAAAATATAAAATGAAAAATATCTATGAGGTTACTAAAGAGAAAATTATTTATAGTAATTAAATAATTTAAAAAGGATCCACCAATTTTTTTTAAACATTAATCAAAATTAAATTCATAATCTTTTTGTGGTAAAAATTTGAATAATCATAATTTTTAGGAACATAATATTGTAATTAAACTTAAATATAATTTTTATAGTCTGAATGAAAATTTTATCACACATTATATTTGGTGAAATGTTTTTTTATAAAATTAAAAAAAACTTATGGATCATGTGAACATATTATTGAGAAGGATTTACTTTTATTAGACCTCATTTTCAATCCAATTATTTTGTACCAAATACTAAACATGTTCACTAAATATTAATGGGGGATCATTTGTATAAATTTAATCCATTGATAGTAATTCTATATTTTGTTTTTTATAATTATTTTTTTCTAAGGAATTATCATATGTTCAACATAATAATTTAGGGATAATGTTTTTTTTAATATTATTTGTTAACATAACTATCTACAAAAATGTTTGATTATCAAGAACATAGTATGAAAAGTTTTACGAAATGTGGATGAGTATGTGAAACATAAATAAATGGAACATGAATAATGGTTATTCTTGGCACATTATTGGATTCATGTCCAACAGTTAAATTTAGGGAATGTTGAATTGAATATTAGTCACTTTTTTACACATAGTAGAGGGTGAAATAAACAAAATTATTGATATAATTTCACGAGATGAAATTTTAGTTAATAATATATTATCTATTTTAAATATTAATTACAAACTTATAACTATTAGAAAACTTTTCAACATTGATTTCCTTGTAAAAATTAGTAATGATAAATGCATTCATCAATGTTCAAAAGTAACTTTTATTAAACATATAGTCAATAATGATTGTGTTTACATAATTTTCATAGAAGACTTAAGGCATAATAATATAACATTTTTTTTCAAAATTAAAATTTATATTAGATATTGTATAATAGATTAGGTTACTATATATTTTATACATTAACATAACATTCAATAGAATTTCATGTTATGGATCTACCAGAACAAAATTTTAACTCAACAAGAGTTTGTGATATTTATAAATATAGTAAGAAACACAATTATAATTTAAAATAAATAAGTGAAATCTTATCTTCTAAATATTTACAATTAATGCACATGTATTTTTTCAGTGCTAAAAAAATAAATGTATTAGTGGAAACAATATGTGTATATCCTTCTTTATGATTAATAAATATTTACTTGGCATTATTTTCACACATGAAAATCCTAAGTTCTATTAAATTTAAAAAATTAATTAATTTTTAAAAAACAAAAAACATAAGATTAATTACACTATGGATAGATTATGGTTGTCATATTATAAACATTAATTTTGAATCTTTTAATAGTTATACATTTATTACAAATATTTTTTAAGAACCTAAAACACCATAGAAAAATAGTTTAGTGAAATGTTGAAATAGAATTATTTAGTAAATTACTTATACATTGTTAGGTGGGAATTAAACTTCTATATTATTTAGGAAATGTGTATTAATTTCTATAAAATAAATCATGTTCTACTCAAATGGTTTCCTAATAAAACTCTTTATAGGTTTTGGACTACATAAAATCAAAAAAATATCTTACTTCAACATCTTTTGATATAATGAATTCATATTTAAAACTGAAGATAAATTTCATAAATTTTCTCTCAGTGATGAAATATGTTTTTTTCTTTTCTATTATATTACGAGTAAGAAATCTAGATTTATCTTTTGTAAGGAAAAGTTTTATTAATGAAATTTTTCTGGTTAAATTTAAAGAAATGAGTATTTTTATTTTTTTTAAAGATTTAATAACACATTCAGTTAATTATGTTTTTTTTAAATAACTTTTTTATTTACATGGATACATTTTTCTTCCAACTTTAATAAATCCTTCATGTTTATAATTATTTTTTTATTATCAATAAATTACAATAATGGAAAACTTATAACCATTAGTTGAGGAACAAATTACTTATTTTCCCAAAACAATATGTCGATCATAATGAGTCATCCAACTGATAATATTATTAGGGATGCAATACAAACTATTAAAACATGGTGTTCCTTAACAAATAAATTTAATAATTTTGAATCCCTATCTCAATTTGATCGCAAAAATAAATATGATGCCTTAGGTGATGAATTTTGGATATAATCCATGAAATGGGAGAATAATCAATTTTGAGGGAACCAATTGTGGACCCTATTTGGGAAACGTAATGAAAATTTGGTAATTTGGGTAAAATGGATATTAAAAACAAATTTAATGAAAATTAAAATATTTTTAGGAATAAATAATGTCTTTTTGTGAACGGTTTTGTTCAAGAATAAAGAATATATTATGGTGTAACTTTTCAACAATATGTAGACAATAATATTTTTTAATATTACTAGATTTTGAAATTCATATGTGTTATAAATTATTTAAAATGATCGTTAAAAATTTTTTTCACAAAAAAAATGATTACATGGATGTTTATGTTGAATAGACACCAGTTTTGAGAATACTAAATTCTTCATATTTTTTTAAAGATTAAAAATTATTTATAGATATAAAAAAGAACCAATATATTCTTATGATATAATAAAAAAATAATTACTTCAAATAACATTATTTTATTTAATGGTGATCCAACTATTTTTATGAATACTAATTTAAAAGACATCATAGTATTTCATATTTATTTTGCTAATTTTTTCTGTTCTTCTCCAAAATACCTCAGAATTTTTTTGGAACTTTTGATAAATGAGTTTAAAATATTAATGAAGGGTAAACTCAACCTTTTTTCTTGGTTATCAAATTTTAAAAAAATGAAGGAAATATCATAACTCAAAATAAATATATTATATAATTACTCAAATTTTTCAATTTTAGCAATACCTATAGAATATAATCATTGATTGAAGCTTCAATTAACAATAATTTTGGTGAATCTAGATAATTATTTTATAAAAATATTTATAGAAGTATGATTTAAAATTTATTATATCATAAATAAATTCAACATAAAAGTATGTTTTCAGTATTCTTGTATGTGATATCTCATGAGAATATGACAGAATCAAATTTATAACTAATAAAATAATTGTTCATATACAATAAAAAAGATTAGAATTTGATTTATTTTTTTCATGTTGAATATATTTTGTTGTTAAAACATACTAAGTAACTAGATATGGATGATTTTTATTAGAAAGAAAAATTACTTCTAGAACTTTTCTATTTCCATGGTGAAGCTTTAGTATCTTAGATCGGAAAAAAAATATTTAGTAGCACTTTCTACTACTAAAACTTAATATATTTCAGAATGTTTTTATTTTAATTAATTGTTGTAGACTAAATACAGACTCAAATTTTTTTGTTTGAGTGTTAATTTAACTCTAATAATTTATGATAATACAACTCCTATTTAATTTTCTAGAAACCCAAAAAATCACTAACAAAAAATCAACATAGATTAATGACATTCATTCCTTAGGATCTCCCCCGAAAAGGAGATATAATACATGACTTTATTAGAAGATAATATTAGGTATCTTATTTATCTACAAAACCCATATTTTATAATATATTTAAATACATTAAATATTAGTTAAGTGTGATCAAACTAAATTTTCCATTAATGAAATTCTTGTTTATCGTATCTCCTAATATAAAAATTCCTTATTAATGATGAAGGATAGTTTTATTTGTTCACGATTTTAATTTTTCTAACATCGGGATTTCATTTTAATTTCATCGTTATTTATTCTTATTCAATACATTTTTCATTTTTATCTTATCAATTTTTTATTTCATTATATTTCTTTTATTTCAAGGGTTTTATAAATTTGTATATTTTTTACAAAGCATAAAATAAAAAGAATATTTGTTATAAATAATTTTCTAGAACCATATAAATAATGAGGAAGATCATCTGAGAGTATGATAATATGACTTATGAGAGGTTTAAAATATTTAAAAATTATCCTCCATGAATTAGTTTCCAATATTTCCCTTATAATCTTATTATTTTATAAAGAGGAGGATACATTTATTCTTGTGCGAACATGTAAATTGAAATAAATTTTGTAGTTTTGTTTTTATAACAAAATAATTTCCTTAATTCATGTTGAAAATAATATATGGGTATAATGAAAATTTTATATATTCACTGAATTTTTCTAATTTTTTTAAAAAAGTGATAAAAATTTCATGATTTGTGGGAGAAAATTAATAATTTTTTTCAAAAAATCAGACAATTTATTATATTTTTTATGTGTAATTTGTTTTTTGAATCATATGTGAGGATATGGTTGGGTATTCTCTAATAAAATATATATGGAGTTTTCTTTTAAAATTAGTTCAACATTTCTATTTTTCCTTCACGTGTTGTGTTTCTAAAAAGTCAGAAAAAAATTGAGTGAATAACTCATATTTTTTCTTGACAATACTATTAATGTTCAAATTAAAATGATTTAACATAATAATGTTTTTTTGGATAATATAATGAGTTTCAATAAAATAATATTATATATAGTTTATAGAAGGATTGTGAAATCCCTATGATCTGAACATTTAATCTTGATTACATTGATGAGATTTAAAATAACTATATCAGTTCTAATAACTTCATTTGTATATATAGTGATTTTCTGATTTCATTAAAAATATAGTGATGTTTTCGTTGATAAAATTATAACTAACACCAAATATTGTGAAAATATGAATTTTAAAACCTAATAAAACAAATTTTTAAATAAAACTTCATCTTCGAGCATATGAAGATTAATAGTAATCGATACTTCTGAGAGGAAATGATCATTTTTAATATATATAATTTATTATTTTTCAAATTCCATTATGATAAGTGTAATTGTTGTTTTCTTGATTTTTTTAATATGAGTTATGTTTGGGAAAGTTTAATGGTAGTGGTGTTGTTTATTTAATTAGTCAGTTTCTGATCCCATATGATCTGGGAAATGTAATTATTGGTAAATAAAGTGTTCAACATTGGAACACTATACTTATTAATGGGTTTATTCCAAGGAATTTTGGGACAGGATGGAATGTAATGTACAAATAGGTTTAAATATAGTGATTATAATGATATGAATGTTTATATACCAAGATATAATCTAAATAGCCACCTTGCACAATGTTTTACAAGTGTAATTTTATTAAATCATTTGAAGGATTATTTTGTTTTCTAACAGTTACATTATGTTTTGTTTAAAAATTATTCTTTATTAATTTTTTAATTTATACAATTTTTATACAATCACTTGTTTTTGATAAACTATTGATAGTTTTATTTCCATTTTGTTTTGATACATATTAGTATATATATAAAAACGATTATTTTATTTCCATTTTTTTCCCAATATATACTCATATATATATATATATATATATATTTAAATCATACATTCATATTTATATTCTTTTTAAGGAATCATGAGTATTAAGATTGTATTATTTAAAACTATAATTTTCCCTTCTTGTTGTCTTATTACAATTAATCTATTTATAAATATTTTCTAGATATTTTTCTGTATTTGTAATTATTAATGAACTAATATTTATTTCTATATTGTTCTAACATTCTATTTTTTGTATTTTAGATATATTCTTAATATCCAATCATTAAATTAATATTTATTCTTAAAATTCTTTAATATATCACAGATGTTTAATATGGTATGTGATCATGAACATTTTTTGGGATTCTAATTCACTAATTTAATATATTTAATATAAGATGATTCTTGAATTTACTTATGTTGTTATTATGTGATGTGTTTTTTATTAATTATTTAAGGACATAATTTGATGACAATCTATTAATTTAATTAAGTAATTTCATATGATTTTAGGCTCTTTTTTTTGCAAATAATGTTGAAAGTTGCATATTAATTGGGGTAAAATGAGATACATGTTTAATTAAAGTTATTAGATTATATAGTATAATAAAAAAATTTTGTTTTCTTAAAATAATATCCCTAACATATAATCATTATATATTCAATAATAATATCATGTGTTTCAATGGGATTAAATGAGGAGATGTTTTTTATAATTAAATTACTTATGAATTATTAAATAAATATAATATAACATTATTATATGTATTGGACTTTTGTCATAGAGTGATTATCTTTGTGGTTGAATACAAGTTCAGTTTCATTACAATTTGATAATAAAACTATTTATCATAATGAAATGAAAAATATATTTTGGTTATTTAGTTTTTCTTATTTGAATTGAAATATAATAATTGTTCATCTATAAATTAATAAAACATTGTTATGTGTGGTTTTTGTGATTAAATCATGAATGGGGTTAAAATAAATAATATATACATTTGGAGGAATATAAAATGATATTTTTAGAGGTGTTAAATAAGAAAAATTCATTTATTTTAGGTAGTTAAAATTGGTGATTTGTTTCCTTTAATTTTTTTCAGGTTTTATTACATTAATTAAATATTATCTGTTTTTTGTGTCAATTAATATGTATTATAATTACCATTCCATTTCACAAAACAAATAATCAGTTGATAATTCCAAAAAGCCTTTGTCATACATTCCAATGCGTTATAGTCTATCTATTAGTAGTGAGAGTTTATGTCTAGTTTTATGGAGATGATACTATTGATATCACAAAAAATAACAATGATGAAATAATAGAAGCATATATAAAATTATATAACATCAATTTACACGCAAGTATTTATTTGTAAAAGACAACAATAACTATTTTATCTTATCATATTTTTTAACAAGTTGGAACTATACTGAATAAAATTATATACATCAAAAGGATCTCCCACTAGGCCAATGAAGTATAAAATAAACTATGAAGAAGATATATCGGTAGGAAAAATCACAAGGAAAACCAACGTTAGTCATAGGACGGGTCTTCTAATGTCATTCAGAAACTACATCATGATCTCCAAGAATAAATATGAATAGTTATTCATGAAATACTTATAGTCTTCACAACTATTAGGGTATATGTGTGGGGTACTACCAATGTTAACCCTTATTTAGGAAATAATATCTTTATATGTATTGGGATGAAAATAAATAAATCCATAACACACAATATGAGAGAAACCAATTCTACTCAGCTAGTCCAAACTATTCCACCCTGATAATCAACCATAACTATTTCAATTATAGATAAAAATAAGTTCAATATTTCTTTAATCATACCAAGGACTATGGGGGTGTTTCATCATATAACTTTTTAACCTATCCATGAACTATATTGGCGTTCTAGTGTTTACTGGTCTATCCATTCCATAGACTCTTATGTAATCCAAGTAATAGTTTTATTATTCTTGAAACATCTTATTGGGAACTTATTTTAGTAATGTGTAACACTTATCCTAACTTATATATGGGGAAAACATTGATTTATGATTTATCCTATAAACCAAAACATATAAAAATGCATTAGTGAAATGTTTAACACAAAAAAACCCTTTTATTTGAGGAACTATGGATCCTATCACTTGCCCAGATCTCTCAAAAAATATATATTAATGACTATATAGGTTGTGTGACATACCACCTTGATTACTCAAACTCTAGGCCACTAATTCTTTAGTATCATTTCCCACTATGATGTTGTATCAATATATCAGGATGAGGAAAAAATAAGAATTTTAAACTAATCCCAAATAATAGTTGTAAGATGAAAACTAATATATGCATAGTAATCCACTCTATGAAAATATTATAATCATCATAAAAGAAATCCATCCTAATATTCCCCACTATACCCCAAAAACATATTATAACTCATAGAAAAAACCAAACCTCTTAATTATCCCAAATCATTAAGATTATAGTAATTTAATTATCTCAATACACCATCTATACTATTGTAAATAAACAGCTATGTAAGTGTCATAAAACTAACCCTCTCAAAAGTTTTTAAGGGAACTGAAATAAGTTTCTAAAAAACATAAATCCAGGGGAATAAACCATATGAAAATGATTATTCTTGAAATAATATTTTATATTAGTAAATTTGGAACTAGGAATAGAAAATAACATAGGTTATACCACACCTTGATCCATCCATAGGTAAATCACTTTCTAACACTAGACATTCTTATTAAGGATTCATTCTAGATCCATTTCCATACAAGTCCTAGTCCCCATTTAGAGGATACAATACTCCCCAAGGGGATGTATAATTACAAAATCTCTACTGAGTGATAGTTTAAATATCAATGACTATTATTATTCTCTAGAAACACTTTGACATACCAAAACATTGAAAACACACTGTGCTTAACAGGCTTGATAAGGAAGACTACTCTCATTCCCCATAATATATCACATTTATAGTTGTTTCCAAATATATTAGTCATTCACATACCACATTACATGAATTTACTATGTTTTCACACTGTCCACAATAATTATTCAAGGATTTTCCCACTTTAGAATCCATTACATACATAACCGAGAAATATCCCAATCAATTAATAATTTATTTTGTCAAATTATACCATTTTTATTAGTGTATCGTGAAATATTTTAAGCTTTCGGTAAAATTCCCTTGGAATTTCTGAAATTAAAAACAATATGTATAATACACACTCCACACATGGAAAGAAAAACCATATATCTTTATATAATTAGAGGCCACCCAGTTCCTACATGGACATTCAAAACCTAAACCCCAAAATAAAAGAATGCAAGAACATGCTATCATGACATACAATTCAATATTAAATGGAACATCTACCTTGATATTGAAATTTTAACTCATTTATTTATTCTACAAAATCTTTCCCAATTCCACATTTTTTTTCATAAAAAATATGGGATTTGTATGTCCTTCTATCGAAATATCCTCCTGGGGTGGATGGGGAATGAATTAAAAAAAGAAACTTCGTCATGGAATTATAAAAATCCCCAATTTCGAGATTTCTCTCTCTTATAAATTTGACACAACAAAGAAAAACTAATATAAAATCCCCAAGACATTTACATTTACTGTAATGTTGAGTGATATGGTGTGTTCATTATCCTTCAACAAACATTATCCATCACACCTGGATGATCCGTTATATGGGAGGTATTTTAATAGGAATTGGTGAGAAAATTGTAATACCTAACCCAGAATCACAAAAATTAGATAGGAATAATGAATATTAAAACAGAAAAAGTTGTGGAGTAAACATAAAATAATTTTTGTAACCAAAAAATATAATTTAACAGAAACTGAGTTAGGGGATAAATTGGAATATATGAGAAGACAACAATAATAACCCTACTTTTAATTACACACATAACCGCGATTTATTATATAAAATAACCACTTTATACAACATATAAGATCGAGAGTTCTAGTTTTTTGGGGATTATGAACATTATATAATGACTTAAAACACTAAAAACAACATCTTAATTTAAGACATCCTTTACATTACCACTACATTCTCTCATACTTAGAATTGCATGGGATAACCTGAGGACATGCATAAGAAATAGGATATCTATAAATCCTTGTAAGGGAGTAAAAAATTAATAACATAGTGAATATCGTATATGTTATGAAATAGGCATATCAAAGGAGTATAAGAAAAAAAATTGAAATAAAGGCATTATATTTCATGATTATCATAACCTGTAAATATGGCAACAACACTTAACATGGTATTCTCATTAGCCAATGATCATTGCACAAGGAGAATTAGTAAACCCAAATTGAACATAAATTATCATGATTAAACCCACATCGCAATTGAAATATCATTATACTAATCTTTACCTAATGTATTAGAGCGCTATCAGGGTGCACCCATCTTAATCATTTCATTTCACGCATAAGTGTGCCACATGGATCATATAACATGAATTAATTTAACATTATTATTTATTCCATGATAATGTAATGTGGAATCCATACAAGAAACTCTATAATAAATTATTAAATGTGCATAAGGATGAATACGCTGGATAGATAAATGCACTTGGTATTCAAAACACAATGACATTAACTTGGAATATCACAATGCAATTTTGATAGCATAATGGAGAGACATAAGAGTTCATAAAAATGGTCGATGAGAGAGAAATGAGTATCTCATAATATTTACATGAAATGGAATATATGGGGGTCATATATATATATATAACAACATATTAAATGAATTATTGGTGCAAAATATAAAACAAGTCCATGAATGTAAATGAGAATAGAGAAATTCCTTATAGAATTTTAGTGTGGTAACAAGTGTACATGGGAAGAATTAATGAGAACGAAAGTGGTATATCATAATTGAAACATGAGTAGGGACGTATGGGGGAGGTTTAAAATCATTCCCCAACATTTGTAATTGAAAATAAAAGGGCATAACATCATAAATAATGTTGGAAAAAAATTAGAAAGGAAGAAATTCCCTTACATGGAAGTGTGATCCCAATGGCTAAGGATAGGCCCGAGAGAGGCTTGTTGGGATCTTGGGGAGCCCTGGGAGGATTATTTAAAGAGTAGGGATGAGTTCAGTCGAGCTCTACAGAATTTGAGTGAAGATAATCTGGGAACATGGGGGGTTTATATAGGAAAAGTGAGGGAATTCTTTATTATTGAAATTTTGGCCACCACACATTAAACTAATCAAAAACCACAAACCATCCCATGGGTTTTGCCCATGTTTTTGACAAAGGGTAGTGGAAAACAATATTATATAAGTCCAATATACTAACTTCTTAAAATATTAGTCATGATTATGTGGTGGTGAGTCACACTCTCAACGAAATCAATTTAAAAAGTTAAAAGGTTTTATATGTCTTGGAGGGTCCACTAAGGCTTTGTATAATAAATCCAATAGACCTAAAATAACATAATTTTATTATAAAACATACATTTTCTGAACAAAACTTTTATTGTATTTTTTTACATCACTATTGGGTCATTATGATGTCATAAAACACATTATATATTTAACCGGTATTTAATTTTTACCCAAAAATTCGACTGTCTAAGAAAATGATGAAAAATTCTTGGTTGGATAATTTTGATTTTATAATTCCAAATATAACATTAATTTTTTCTAAATAATTTTATAAGTATGTAAAATTTTTATTTTAACATAAAGACCAACATTTATCAGAAATTCATGGGTTTTGAAAAAAACGGCGTTAAAACCTTAATAAATATCAAAATTGTATTCAGGGAAATTATAAGATCATTTATATTTTAAAAAATTAATTAAGTAATAATATTTTATTAAAAAATCAATTAATTCATCAAAATAAATTTCTTCATTGAATATTAACTAAAAAAATATTTGTGCTTTAAAAACAATTTACAAAGAAATAATAATAAAATGAATGTATATTCATTATTTTATACAAAAACAATGTACCCAATTATAGAGCTATGTTATAGTTAAATAACCCCTTATAAAATACATATAAGATCGAAAGGTAAGGTGTTCGATGATGATAGACTCTTGGGGTGCCTCAGATAACATCGCTCGGGTGGTAATCTCTGTTTATCTCCACTTCTCCCATAAGAGTATCCATTCGAGCTTAACAGATTGAAGTTCATCTTGGGCTTGTATAAGAGAAAATTACAATAATGCAACATCCTTTCCGAGCTCCATCAAATGGGCTTGATATGGGGAAGGTCTACTAGATGAGGTCATCACTTCCATTGTTTGAGTAAATTGGATTTCTTAAAGCCTTAAATTTATACAAGTCATGTGATCACTATTCAATGACTATACTATCAACTATAAAAATTCATAATGGTATTTTCAAATCCAAATTAATAAAACCATGGAAGTGCATATTTTATATAACTATTTTACATAATAATACATTTAATTAGATCAAGAAGAATTTTCATTAATATAATTCTGGGTCATTATAATCTTCCCCCCCTTATGAAATTTCTCTCTCAAAATTTTCTTTTCCCATAATAAATAGTTAGGGGTACCTCTATTTCATTACTTCCTAAAATTGCCACATTGCCTCTTCGAACTTGTGGTTTCTCTATAACACTTTCACAATGGGAATTTTCTTATTTCATAGAGATTTTTCTTTATGATATATGATCCTCAGTGGATTATCTTCATAGGAGAGGTCATTCTCTAATGGTACCACCTCTAGATTGGGTACATGGGGTGGGTTGGGTATGTATTTCCTCAAGAGTGATACATCATGTACTTGAGATAGGTTCGGTGGGAGTGCTAGTTGATTGGCCACCTCTTCAATGTGATCAATGATCTCAAAATGGCCAATGTAATTTGGACTAATCTTTCCCTTCATCCCAAGTCTCATAACACTCTTCCTCGGTGATATGTGGAGGAATAATATGTCTCTGAATTCAAACCCTTGGTCTCATGGACGATCATCATCATAGCTCTTTTTTTGATTCTGAGTAGCTTTAATTTTCTTCTAGATAGACTTATCCTTCTCCTCCATTTATTTAACCTTTTTTTGACCCAAGAGTTTTTACTCCCCAACTACATCCCAACATGTTGGTGTTCTGCACCACTTCCCATACAGGGGTTTATAAGGATCCATTTGGATGCTTGATTGGAAAAAGTTATTGTAAGATAATTCAACTAGAGGGAGGTATTGATCTCATCCTACTTTGAAGTCCATTAAGCATACTATCAACATGTCCTCAAGTGTTTGGATTGTCTGCTCATATTAAACATTACTTTGAGGATGATATGTCGTACTAAAGTTTATATTAGTATTTAGAGCATGTTGAAGACTCTTCCAGAACATAGAGGTGAATCATGGATCTCGATCAGATAAAATTGATACTACTACTCCTTGCAGCCTTACCACTTCTCTGATATATATCTGTGCCAGTTGATCCAATTGTAAATCCTCTTAAATTACAATGAAGTGTGCAGTCATTATAATACGATCAACAACAACCCATATAGAATTGTTTCTTTTGGATGTATTAGGAAGTCCTGTGACAATGTCCATGGTGATGTTCTCCCATATCCATGTTGGTATGGGTAATGGGTACATCATCCCTTTAGACTTTTTCCTCCCAGCCTTCACATTTTGACGTACATGGCACTTTGATGTATAGTCAACAATCTCCCTCTTCATGTTTTCCCACCAACAATGGTCTTGGATATCTTGATTCATCTTTGTGTTCCCTGGGTGAATTGAGAAATTAAAACTATGTGCATTATCCAAAAGTTCTTTTTTAATCTCCTTATTTTATGGAACACATAGTATTATCCCAAATCTCACAATTACTTCTTCGTTAAAATTGAACTCCAAGGTTTTCCCTTTTTTGATTGATTCAACTTCTTCTGAATTCCCACATCATCCTTTGGAGTATCCTTTAACCTTTCCAAAAGACACGGTTGAGAAAAAATTTGTGAAAGAACTGATGATTTTCCCTTCCTTATGATTCCCATGTCCATATTCCTCAAATATAATAAAGTTGTATCCTTTTCAATTTTCATCAATGATAAAATCACTAGGCCCTTTCTACTTTGATCATTTTCTACCTTTTTCTCTATCCCATGGTGTATTAGATTGAGAATCCATTGTCATTGATAAGCTCTAACCATCATCGTGGGTGCATATTGAACTATTTATATGTGAATATATACTTGTGGTTTTTGTAGTCCTTATATATTTCACACTTCTCTCCAAAGAGGTAATGCCACCAAATTATTAAAACGAAGATCCCTAAAACAAACTCCAAATCATGTATTGGATAAATTTTCTCATTAACATTCAATTGTCTTGATTCATAGACAATGACATTCTAATTTATCATCAACACACAACCAAGGCACTTCATCGAAGCATCATAGAACACCACAAAATGTTCTCTACTTATGGGTAGTGTGAGAACGGGTAAAGTGATAATCCTCCTTTTAATCTCCATGAAGCTCTCTTCTCATTCATCACTCCCAGAAAACATTACTCCTTTCCGAGGTAGCATGGTAATAGGATTGGACAATCTTGATAAATTTATCACAAGTCAGAAATAATATCTAGTTATCCCCAATAACCTAAGGATATCAGTTACACATGTTGGCCATGTTCATCACTAAAATGTAGATATCCTGTAGGGATCCACATATATCCCATTCCTTATGATGATATGACCCAAGAATAAGACCTCCTTTATCCAGAACGCACACTTGTTGTACTTTTCATATAGCTTCTCCTTTTCCAAGGTTAGTTCTTAGATAATCCACATGATCCTCCTTGGTTTTGAAGTATATTATAATATTTTTATAAATACTACCACAAATTTTTCAAGGTAATCTCTTATTACTCTATTCATCAATTCCATGATGATTTTTGTAGAATTAGTTAGTACGATTGGAATTACTATGAAATCATAGTTCCTGAACCTTGTATGATAAGTAGTCATAGGGATATCCTCCTTCTGCACCCTTACATGGTAATATCTTAAATGAAAATCAACCTTGGATAAGTATTGTCATCCACGTAGCTGATTGAACAATTCATCAATTCCTGACATAGGATACTTTTTCTTTAACTTGATTTTGTTGATCTCACAATAATCAATGAAAAGGTGCATTGACCCATCCTTCTTCTTGACAAAAAAGGACTGGTTCACCCCATGGTGAAACAGTTGGGCATATAAACCATTTATCCAAATTCTATTATAGATGTTTTTTAATCTCCTCAAGCACCATAATAACCATTCTATATGGAGTCTTGGATATTGGAAAAGGCCTAGGTATAAGGTCAATTGAGAATTCAACATCTCTTCAAGGAGGAAGACTGGGCAATTCCTCAGGAGACACATTAGTGAATTATATCACAATAGACATGTCTTCAAGATCAGTTGCTTCCATGAACTCGATCATATTATCTAGATACACATGATCAAAGTGTAGTAATATTCATTCTTGAGATGATGTTTCTAAATAATATCCATCCTCCTCCTTGGACTTGTATATAATTGGGGGTTGATTCGCCATATGAAGAGTGATTTCCCTCTCACCGAAATTGATGTTGGATCGATATAAGGAAATTTAATCCATGCCTAGAACTGCATCAAATTATACCAGAGGGAGTATGAAAAGCTTTGCTGGGATATTCAATCCATAAATTATTATAGGTGAGGAGTTATACTCATGGGTTGAAATGATTTCCCCATTTTCCATACTCACTGACATCTTTATTTCCTTGATTTTTGGTGGTGTTGGGATTGTTCTACTAAAAATTCGTGATATAAAAGAATGCTTAGAACTAGAATCAAAATGTGTGTTCTCTATTCTTGAATGAAAAACTAGAGTACTAGTCACCACTTCTTTTTTGGTGTTCACATAGGCGACAGGGGTGGGAAAAGCTCACCCTTTCTTTCATTGATGTTGTTGGTTTCCCCCAAAAACCCTTGTCTTAGGGAAATTATTTATAAGGTGCCCTGTTTCATTGCAATTGAAGCAATGAACAATGTGTTAAGGTTCAAACGGAGTGTTATTCTCCTATATCACAACCATAGATTTTTCTTCTTGGCAGTTAACGGTCAGGTTCCCTTCTCTTAGACACTTAATGCATTTCCTCATCCTCTTTAGTCAATTTCTAAGGTTCTTCTTTCCGCACCGTTGGCAAATGTGGTACTAGATTTTCATAGAGTGGTGGGATTTATCCATCGGACCACCCGAATTGAAGTCCACCATATTCTTCTTATTCCCTTGATACCCATGGGATTTGCCGATCTTTACTTCTACATTGAGGGAACATCGTATAATTTCTTCACAACTATAGAAGTCACAGATCTCTTGGGATTTCTGTAGGATGTGTTTTCGCCCACTAAATAAGAAGTCAACCTTTAGTTCTAGGGAATGAAAAAGATGATGGAGTATCCTTCAAGACTTGTGATGTTTTCGTTGTATTATCCAATGGATTCATCATTTTTATTGCCTGAAGGATAGGAAATCCATTTCCATCATAATCAAGATGGTTCGAGGAAAAAATATTTATCGAAAAACATTTTTCGAAAATACTTCCCTTCCAATACCTCGTTCACATCCTCATGATTTGTATTTTTGATCAATTTCCACCATTGATCCGGTTAACCCTATATACAATAAGCATCCACAATAACCTTCTCTTATTCGTAACATTGAAGGATGTAGAGGATATTTTCAAAGGAGTTGATCCATTGTTGGAAAATTGATGGATCATATGATCCATTAAAAGTAGGAGGCGTTTTACTCATGAATCTATTAATTATGAGTGATTCATTCTTGGGGGTGGGTGGGGGATAACATTCCTCTTGACCCATGTTTCTATTCAATTCTTGAGATAACTAATAGAGTATCTTGTCAAATATTGTGATTCTCTCTCACATTGGATTGGGAATCTCATTAGAAAAGTGATCACATTGAACTTTGAATAATTTTATTGCCTGATTCCTCCTATTACCTGCCATTGGATGGAATAAAAGAAATGTTATGGTAACACATAATGTGTAATCCAAGGACAAAAACTGAGGACTTATAAATAACTTTTTTCCCTTTAACTTATGAATCTATAGGCTTCAATCTTTGTTGTCCTTGATCTACTTTATAAAATTTATTCTTAGGGTTGTCTTTTTTTATTCCATTAAAAATGGTTCATACTAATAATGTGAATTTGGTGAAGAATATCCCCCTACCAGCGTCACAACCAAGAGTTCAGCAAGGCACATTGTCTTGTACGAGGATAACCTAGGTCGAGCTCGAAACTCTTTGTTGGTGTTTTCACTCCTAAGAACATTTGTGCCAGAGCCGCCTCTACATACTCGTATCTAGATAGGAATGTATTTTCTAAATAAACCACTTACTCAATACTCACAAAAACATTAGGATTTTAATTTTATACTTATTCTTATCCCTAAGTCTTTTACGTTCGGTTTCTAATCTTAATCCCAAAAATAACTAAACCTATCCTATGATACCAACTATAACAACCCTATTTTTATTACACACATAAACATGATTTATTACATTAAATATTATCTTCATAAAAACATAGAATATCGATAGGTCTTGTGTATTTGGGGCTTATGAACATTACATAATTACTTAAAACATGAAACAAAATATCTTTATTGAAAACTCCAATTACATAAACACTACATTCCCTCGTACTTAGCATTGCATGGGATAACCTGAAGACATTCATAAGAAAAGGGTGATATATAAATCCTATTAAGGGAGTAAACAAGGAATAATATGAAGAATATAGTACATGTTAAAAAATAGGAATATCAATGGATCATAAGAGAAATATGAACATAACGGCATGATATAGCATGATTATCATAACAAAAAAATGTGGCATCAACACTTAACATAATATTATCCTGATAGAAGTATCATTTAACATGGATCATGATTAAACCCTCATTGCACATGAATTATCACAATTAAACTCTCATTGCACTTGAGGTATCATGATACTAATCTTTACCGAATTCATTGGAATGCTATCAAGGCACACCCTTCTTAATCATTTCATTTCATGCCTAAGTGTGCCACAAGGATCATAAAACATGGATTCATTAAACATCATCATTTATTCCACAATAAATAAAGGTCTAATTCATACATTAATTTATATAATGGATAACTTAATGTTTATATAGGTTAATACCCATGATAGGGAAATGGTAATGGTACTCACTACAAAATGGCATTATCTTGGAGAATCACGATGCTATTTCGACAGCATAACTATGTGACATAAGTGTTCATAAAAATGGTTGATGATAGATAAGAGGTATCTCATCATATGTACATGAAATGGAATGTAAGGGGTAATAGAGATACATTTCGCAACATATTTAATGGATATTAGATGAATAATATAAAAGAAGTGCTTGAATGTAAATGAAAAGGGAGGAAATACTTAGAGAATTTTTGGCATGGTAACAGGTGTACATGGATGGAATTAATGAGAGAGAAATAGGTATATCATCATTGAAAAATAATAATGAAATTATGTTCAAGGTTAAAAATCATTCCCCAACATTTTTAATTGAATATAAAAGGGAATAACAATATAAATAAAGTTGGACAAAAATGAGAAAGGAAGAAAGTCCTTTACTTGATGTGTAATCAAAATGGATTGGTATAGGCTTTAGAGGGGATTTTTGGGAGATTGGGGCACCTTGGGAGGATTCTAGAGTGAGGAAGGAAGAGGTTGTTCAAGATCCAAAGGCTTTGAGTGATGTGTATGTCGTAGGTTGGGTGGGTTCGAATAGGAATAGACAAAGAATTATTTATTATTTAGGTTTGGGAACCACACATTAAACTAATCAAAACAACAAACCTACAAATGGTTTTTCCCAATGGTTTTTTCCAAAGACAAGTGGAAAATATATATTTTATAAGGCCCGTTTCTAATATTCTTAAAATATTAGGCTTGTTTATGTGGAGGTGAGTCACACTCTCAAGGAAATCAATTTAAAAAGTTAAAATGTTTTATATGTCTTGGAGAGTCCAATAAAGAATTGTAAAATAAATGAATAAAAACTAAAATCACATTATATTAATGTTAAAACATATATTTTCCTAACATAATGTTTATAGTATTTAATTATATCACTATTAGGTCATAATGAGGTCATAAATCGCATTGTATATTTAAACGGTATTTAATTTTTACCCAAAAATTACTATGTCTCAGAAAATTATAAAGAATTTAAAGATGGATAATTTAAAAAACCTAATTCAAAAAATAATATTTATTTAATATAAATAATTTTCTAAATATGTGAATTTTTTCTATTAAAATAAAAACCTCTATTTATAGAAAATTCATGGGCGTTTAGAAAACAACTTTCAAACATTAATAAAAATCACAATGGTTTTTATAAAAATTATAAGATCATTTATATTTAATAAAATATAATTTAGTAATAGTTTTTTATTAAAAAATTAATTGTTTCAAAATTACATTAATTCATCAAAATAGATTTGTTAATTGAATATTAAATAAATAATACTATTTTTGATTAAAAAAATTATTTACAATATAATAATAATAAAATGAATGTATATTCGTTATTATATTAAAAAATAATTCACATAATCATAGTGCTATAGTATTGTTACATAACCCCTTATAACACTCACATAATACTGAAGTGTATGGTGTGTGACAGTGAAAAACTCTTGGGGTGCTCGGATAACATAACATTGGTGGTAATATTTTTCAACATCCACTTCACCCGTAGGTGGTTACATTCGGGCTCAACTAGTCGAAGATTGGATTGGGCTTTGTCAAGATCAAAGACCAATGATTCCACCTCCTTTATAAGCACTGAATAATGGGATTCATACAGGGAAAATATACTCGATGAGGCCATCGCATTGGTTGTCTGAGTAAATTTTCAATGTTAAAGTCATATAATTATACTAGTCATGTGATCAATGTTCAACGACAATATTAGAAATGGTAACAATTTTTAATGGTATTTTGAAATCCAAAAACATAAAACCAAGTAAGTTCATATTTTATATAACCATTTTATATAATAAGTCATTTAATCAGAACAAAAGGAATTTTCATTGATATGATTTTGGGTCATTATAAGAACTGGTGAAAATTTCCAAATACAGAATATGAAGTGGGTCACTATCGGTTAATAGTGCCCTGTTTGGTACTTGATATGATCCCATTAGCCACCTAGTGTCATAACTAGGGGTGAATATGGGTGTTAGTTCCCAATAAAAATGTTTTTTACTACTTGATTAATTTTTTCAATATTAATGTTGATTACTTATCTCGCTAATATTATTCCAATTCAAGAAACATGTATGTGATAATGTATTAAGAATATATATCACACATAACGTTCCAAGAACTTCCCCACTTCGATGGGTATATAGAGGTTCCACTAAATCATTAATGAATCTTCTTTATATCTTGATGATATTTTTAGATAGGATAGGTATGATAAATTCTATTAATTATAAGAGGCTCCTAAGACATTAATACACCCCCTCATGGTGTTCACCCTAGGTAATATCCTTGATATAAAGTTATGATAAATGAACCATTATTTGGGAATCCACATTTTCTTGTTTCAATGGGAGTTACTATTTTTTCACATGTGTATTGACCCTGAAAAGTTAATATTATCATTAATAGAAATCATGACTCATGTACCTCAATATATGTAAATATATATATTAAACTATAATGAAATATGATCATAGGATGGTAGGATACAATGGTTGTTTCGTGAGTTATATTACATCAATGTAAAACACATGAAATGATTTATACCATCTATCCCTTGAACGATGTTGACATCTCAGGACCTTTTAAGGGAATATAACTACCTTCATAAATACATGGAAATGGTGTTTGGTATGAGAGTTCATTTCTAGAAATCAAAGAATGAGACAACGATAATATAGGTTGATGTCATCCATATGCGACCTTCTTTATTCGATACATCTTGAAAAATAGATTATATTAGATGGCAACCCTTCAAAAGAGGTTAGATATCATTGTGAAATTAAAATGTTTACATATTGGATCCCTTTAATATTTATATATGTTAACTGTAGTCTTTAGGTGCTTATTTTTAATTCCCCTAAAAAATATACATGTAGTATCACACTCTAAATGTATCAGAAATCTCAATTAAACTCATGTAATGAATTCAAAAAGTTAGAATAAGTGTTTTTTATTTAGTTTGGTTGATCTCCTTGAATTAATCCCATTTTCTCCAAATATTGTGTTAGATAATAACAAAAAATAATTATCTTCATCTTTGGAAAATAAAATATTTATTATATTTATCATTGAATAATGTTGTTAAATTTATTTATCATATATTTGATATTTAATGATTGGTAAATGACGATGAAGAGAAGCAGAATGAGAAAAATAGTCATATTAAAAATGCTATAGATGTTGTTTATTTTTATTGCTAATATATTCCACATATAAATTGATTAATAATAATAATAATATTATTATTAATTGACATTGATTAAATTAAAAATGGTAATTTTTTAAGGGATTTGTGTGGGAGTTTCCTACCCTAAGACATCTATAAAAAATATTAAATCATAACTCTTTCATAAATCAACTTTTTTGTGTAAAAAATCATAAATGGAGGCTTGTTAAATCCCTATATTTGATTATATATTACTCCCATATCTAGAATTTTTGATAATATCATGTGATCTTCCCCCTGGGAGAAGAATACTGTAGTAATCTACCATTAATAATGCACTCAATTAGGATCATATTTTCTAGTAAACATTGATTCTACAATCGCATTCAGTGACTATGGTTCTTGTGAGAATCACATCCATAGAGATTATATAGTTGGATCCTATAGATAAATGGACATATGATTAGATCTAGTCATCTAGATCATCAATTAAATCTGAATTACATGTTGAGTTATTTATATATATTCTATTAAATTAATTATGAATTAGAGGTGAAGATCATCCTCTTATGGTTTTTGAGTTTTAATCCCATAAAGTAATATGTTTTTTCTTTTGGAATGATGATTTAATCATGTTTATAAATTATTATACATAAACTAAGACTAAAAGAAGAGTTCTTCACACCATCAATCATGCTTCTGGTGCACATGGATCATTTAAGTTGTATAAGAGAGGAAAACTATTTACATTATAATTATTTATTATTCATTGATTGGTTGCATGTGTTTCTGTTTTATTAATTAAATGTATCAATTCATTTTAGTATATTGACCTAAGAGTCTCTTACTTTTTGTTTGTATCGATAACATAATCTATAACTGATTAATGATTAAAAAATAGGAATTTGATTCATACCACTAGTAGGTGGTAAAGGATCTTCCTAGAAAAAATAACAGTATACCTTGTGTACATCCTGGAAAAATTCCATGTACTTTTTTTTTCATTTGTATCATGTAATACAGTTGGGTAGATCTTAGGTAATGTGATCTAAGAACTAATAGAATTGGATCGACATGTAGATTTAGGTAGACTAGTACACAACATTAAGGCCTATACACTATGTAACCACTTTAGATGACATGTAGTCTTTATTATCACTTATATGAGAACATAGGGTATCCCAAAAACCCATGTACTATATACAAAAAATGGGGACCAATATTCCATGTGACTCTGAGGATACACATTGTGAAATATTTTTAAACATCTTTTACCCTAGTCTTGTCTATTGAAAGAAGATATGCATATTCCGTAGATATTCCCAATGAACATGGTAATGTGATCATACATGTTGGGTTTGTTTGAAAACACACCATTCTACTTTAATGTTACTTTAAAAGGTATCAAATTTAGTTCCAATGCATAAGAGACAAACCAATTTTGAAGATAGTACACACCATTCACTTTCTTACTTTTCATGTAGTCTTGTGGAGATAATGTGACCTATTTTTCATATAGAAATATTATATATATAATCAAAACTATTTAGATGTTTTATATTTGATAGTTATTTGAAAAATAACATGACAAGACATAGGAATAAAAATTATATTGTAATTTTACTCAATGATAAAACCATTCATAAGAACACAAATTCCCTCCTAGTATACCTATGTATAATAATTGTTTGAAATGAATTTATTTTTGGTTAAAATTATAGATGATGGTGGGTTATGGATTCCTATAAGGAATTAAGAAAAATGGAATTAATTAGATTAATATGTTCTATATTATCCTAATTTAATAATGAATCAATGTAATTGATAACAGGGTTCAAAATGTATGACTATTCCTTGATATTTGGATGGTCAGGAGATTGGACTACCCCTTGTATATAATTGGTTCCTTTATATCATTTGTTAAAAAATTAAAATTGAAGACCTATATATAATACCCTCCACATTATTATTTAAGGGTCTACATTTCCATGGTGTTATTAATGTAAAAAACATTAATCCAATCTACTGGATCATCCCACATGTGAGTGAGTAAAATATAATGT
Organism: Viscum album; assembly: GCA_963277665.1. Classification (NCBI taxonomy): domain Eukaryota; kingdom Viridiplantae; phylum Streptophyta; class Magnoliopsida; order Santalales; family Viscaceae; genus Viscum; species Viscum album. Next base: position 1,622,967,851 of record OY728146.1, on the reverse strand, counting down.
CAGGATGTTTCTCCCAGTCTAGATGAAGTTGTTTGTGTCAACGAGCTGAGGACACAATCATATGTGTACATAGGAGTCAAAGGTTTAATGTTTCAACCAGAACCATGTTTGAGGTCATATAATTTTTGTCTATGTCGGAGGGTTATTTTACCATCCACAATAAAAACTATCATTTAGATAATCTTATGATCATGCCACTTATATTTTATTTCTAGCAATTTCATGGTTAATTAATTAATTTTTTATGTTGTTTGGCCTCCTAATAAATTAATTAACAATAATTTAATATTGAACGAAATAAAAAAATATTACATATAAATATTTTATCGGCATGGTTATTCAATTAAGTAAAATCTTGTTAATATTAATAAGTAATATGAAAAGATAAAACGTGATTTTCACATTGGGATAAAAATCCATGTACTAAAATATTATTTTTGAATATATTTCCGACCCATATGTTAGAAATAACCTCATAGTTAAAATTGATTAACCATCCCATGTTAGGGTTCTTTCGATTATTGTGTATGTTTTTATGTGATGTTTTTGGTTAACATAACATTATTCACATAAAATATGTATTTACAATAATGAATATGAGTTAATAAGTGGTCAAGGTTGGGAAATTAATTAAATGGGATTTTATGATTGAGGATTCCACTCAACAGAGTAATGAAATAGGAGTTAATGTATTTAATAAATTAAAAAAACCTAAAACCTTTAAAATAGATTCTCTTGAACAAGCCCAGGTTATGGGAAATGGAATATGGATCCCTATCAATAGAATATTTAAGCGGAATGATTTTTGGAAATATATGGTGAGGGGTATTAGGCTTTGAAAAATATTAGGAGAATAATAATAATTTAATTAATTTAAAATTTTTGAATATATTTTTTAATAAATGGAAGTAATAATTATCTTCTCTTAATTCATACAAAATTCAATTCAAATAAGTTATAAAATATCACAATGATCCATTTTAATAAATGGTGATATTTTTATAGGTGTGAATTTCCTAGAATTGTATAGGTACATTACATGTTACATTATTCCGTGAATGGAAATTATATGTGCTGGAAGACCCACATCCTAAGTTCATTTCCAAATACGATAATAATGAAGACATATCTCTCTATATGAAGCATGTGAATGATATTAGGGACATATAATATTTCATGTTATCATCCTTGTCCAATGATCAACTATATAAATTTGACGATAATGATTCACATATGATAATTTATCATATAAAATACATCTATTAAAAAGTTGATACATTATACATATATGAGATGATGATCTAGAGATGCCATGAAACCCTAACTTGTGGAAGATTGACGATGTCTTGTTCTTGATCTAATAGATCTAGTAACAGATTGCATCTTTTGTTCCTTGCTGGGAGAAGCCTTCCGAGCAGCGTAACCTGAACATACAAGTGGATAAAGTGACACAAGACAATGCCTCTCATGCTTCGATCCAGAAAAACAAAGGGATATCTATTGTAGAGTCACTAAAGGGTTCATATCATCCAAAATCTTCCGCATTGATGACCCCAAGGATTAAAAAACAGTATTATGGAGGTTTTGCGATTGATTCTAATCCTGTAGTTCTACAAAAGAGAGTGTAAATGTGTATGATTTATATACTCGGAAAATATCATACCTTATTGGGGAAAATACATGGATAGTGGGTGAACTCAAAGACAGAATTTCCCACTACTGGGGCTCAAACAATTGGAAACTTGTCCCCAATGGGAATGGGTAATTTCACATTACATTGAACTCTCAAGAAGAATTAGACTAGGACTAGAAATAATGAATCATAATGTTGAAGCCCGGTCTACTTCGTTAATCTACAAGGGATTATACTTTTAATCTATATACCCATAGATATTACACAACTAAAATATGGGTTTGATTGCATGGCCTTAATTGGTTCTTTTATCACCCGAAAATACTGAATGACCTCACCTATTTCATAGGAATCCCTATTAATATAGACTATAGAAAATTGAATTGTGATTTGGGTTTATATGCATGATTCATGGTAGAGTTTAATCTATAAAACAAATTTCCTCACGTCATTTCTTTCAATTCAAAGGATTACAAGATTGAGGTAAGAATATAATATGAACATAGACCACAATTCAACGATTATTTCAAGATCATTAGGCACTATATAATGAATTGTAGAGTTGTTAAGAGTCAAGTTCAGCCTCATACTGATAAGGTTTTGATTAAAGATAGAAATAAAATGAAAGACAAAAAACCATTTTTGGAGAACCCTGAACAACATATTAAAAAAATAGACATGGAAAAAGAAAACTAGTGACCCATCATCATCAAAGGGCCTTTCTATGCAATCTTGGGTCACATGGTTGAAAAGATGATATAGATAATGAGTAACAGGTAATTTCGTGTTAAATTGTTACAATGGTTTTAAAAATTGTCCAACAAAATGGGCAGGCAGAAGATACTTCACAACCGAGTAGGGAGTCCAATGTAGAAAAGAATGTTGAGGGGTCATCATTGATCCCAAAAATGGATCAACTAAGGGATGACATAACCCTATTATATCATGTGATTCCACTACCTCCCACACTACTCCTGAACATGTGACAATAGAAATCTCCTCCCCTAAGTAGGTCAGTAAAACAGTAAGATGCTTGACACTACCTCTGATACTACTCCTAGCCTTGTGGAAACAGATCTTACCTATCCAAAGTATGTTAGCAAAAACTCTAAGATGCTGAACACCCCTATTGTACAAGAATCCTCAGCTAGGCCTGAAGCCGCTGAAAATTAGCACATAACTACCATGGACACAATGTCTCCAATACTAGGTCCCCAATTGATTGATGATAGTATGGAATATCATATGAAAATAGAGAAACCACCTGGATAATTAGATTGAACGTGCACCAAATAAATCTATCCATGTGAATGAGGGAAATACTAGAGACTCATATTTTATAAATAAATAGAAGGTCCATGGAGAGGGTGTTAATGCACAACCCAGTGATGTCAATACCTCCCCTACTACCCTCTAATATGTTGCAAAAGAACATCAGGAGAACAAGATATATGTCAAGAAGACAAGGTCCCTAGTTCCAAAACTAGGTAGCAGTAGTGAACTGATTGAAAAAATACAAAATATCCCATGAATGTTGAAGGAAATCACATGGAACATCATCAAATAATGGGAACTATCTAGACATAGGATTCCAAACATCACTAAGGTGACATAACACCAGAGAGTAAGCACCAGCCTTGCAACTCACCTGCACAATGTGGGGAAAAGTTGGAAATACCAAATGTTAAATCGGTATAGGATCATTCATGTAAACAGAATAATATTATTCCCACTAACCACTACACTGCTTTGCATGACAAGAGTTCACCCACTAACAAAGACAAATATACCAAGAAAAATTGAAAATCCACTCAGGAAAAAATCTCTATAAGTAAGGGAAAAGGTGGGCCCATCCCCAAACATAATTATAAATGAATATTTTCTATAGAAACTGCCAGTGTATTTGTAACAATGACACCATCATAACCTTAAAAATATTTACATATACTCATAAACCTCTGATTTTTTTCTATTGGTGATCCCATGATCAATTATATTTATAGCTTCAATGGTTTAGAAAAATACAACTATCATTTTATTGGTGCCACTTCTAACAATAGTTCTTTTGATTCTATTTGGGTTTTTTCTCATGTCTCTATAAATAATATACATATCCATAACATTGATATAAAAGATTTCACTTGTGACTTAACACATCATAACTCTCACATTTTCTATACCTTTTTTATTCCAATAATCATTTCCAATATAGAAGATCACTTTTCCATAACCATTCTTCTTAAAATAATATCATGCAAACCCCAAGGATCATCATTGTCGATTTCAATAATATCCTTGGACCCAGTGAAAAAATGGCCCCTTCACACGGAAATATATCTTCTATGGAATTTAAATGTTTTATAGAATACCAAAATCACATTGAGATTAATATTCTTTGTGCCAAATATACTTGGTATTGAAGACATCATACTAAAATCAAATCTAGTAAACTAGATATTTCTTTCACTAAAACCTCTCTCTTGATAAATGGAATACCATCTTTAGTATTAACTTGCCTCATCTCAATTATGATCATCTTACCATTATTCTGAGGCTCACCTCAAGAGACTCCAAGACCTTTCTTCCCTTTAAATTTAATAATGCCTGGAACTCAGTCCCATAGTTCGAATGCCTTATCAGAGAAACATGTAATTTTATAAATTTAAACACTACTTTTTTTTTCTATACAATGAAGCTAAAAATTATTATGCAAAATTTAATAATATGGTGAAAAAATAAAATGAATCAAAATTATCATGCAATTTCGTCTCTTGAGCATGCCCTCAATCAATTTCAGGTGGACTCAACTAAAAATAAATTTGTGATGGACCTGAATCAAGAATTTCATCTTAGCACTAAGAATAAATCTCTCATTAATTTAAAGGAAAATCATAGAAAACATTATTTCAAAAAAAACTGGCTCTTGGATGGTGACAGAACTCCAAATTTTACAATGCACTTCAATGAACTATGAAAACAAACAGAACTCTTACCTTTATAAAATATGGGACAACATTATCTATAATGAGGAAGATTTAATCATGCATGTGGATTCCACTTTTAATAATATCTTAAATGGTACTGATATTAATAAATATTTAAATAATGATATAATTTCTTACATGATAGAAGACAACGATAACAAAGTTCTATTGAGTGTACCTATAGATCATGAGATCAATGTTTCTGTTTTCTACTTAAAACCCTATAGCTCCCTTTGTATTTATGGTTTCACTAATGATTTATTTCATCATTATAGGGATATTTCTAAAATGATGATTGTCAACTATTCAGATCCTTTTTTTAATGAATATCTTCCTTGTGGTATTTATTCCAATGTTCTCTCTTTAATTCCCAAAGTTAAAAATTCCTCTGAAATATACTTCTTTGGGACAGTTTCTCTTATAAACACTATATAGAAAATATTTTATAAAATTATGACTATTAGACATGCCCCTATTTCAAATAAAATTGTCTCATGGAACCAATTAGGCTTCCTCAAAGTTTGAAATATATAGGATTGTGTTTGCATTGCCTCCAAAAGTACCAATATGCTAAAAGGGATCAATGATGAGGAAGTGTGGTGATTAAACTTGACATTAGAAAATCCTATGAAACTAGTGATTGGGGTTTCATCATTGATGTGCTATGCTTTTTTTGTTTCAATGATAGCTTTGTGAGCAAGATTAAAACTCAATTTTTCTCTCCTCATGTCTATGTTTTAATAAATGGTTGTCCAAATGGATATTTATAATACTCTAATAGCACAAGATAGGGTGACCCCCTCTCCTCCATCATTTTCATTATTACTAAAGAGTATCTTAGCAGAAATTTTACCACATCAGTTGAGTTGGTAATGATCAATCCCAACATTGACTCTAAAATGTAGATTGTCCCCTCACATATCTTGTATGCATATGAAATTATCCATTGCCTTAAGGGTGACAAGAGGATTAAAAATAATAATAATGAGGTTTTCTATGACTATGAAATTCTGTCTGGTTAATCTATTAACTAGGATAAATATTTTATCCTCTTTGGAAAACATTTCTATACTTCTATTAGATATGGTATTTTCAATCAACATGAAGTGAAAGAAGGATATCTCCCCTTCACATACCATGGAGTTCCTATTTTTGGGCGGAAAGAATAAAAACACAAATTTTATCAACACTGTTGACCAGATCACGAATAAACTTTTCTCTTTGAAGTGATAATTCTTATCTATTGGTGGATGGATCTAACCTTTCAAATAGAACACTGTTTCGAAACAATTTTACTCTATGCTGGTGTATAAATGGCAAAAAGTTTTTATAAAATAAACTAATAGAATTAAAATTTCCATTTTGTGTGGAAGGAACATTGAAAGAAAACATGTCATTATCCCCTGGTCTATGTGTTTTAGTCCATTGGATAATGGTGGTCATGGTATTAAGAACCTCAGTCTTTTTAACAAATCCCTCCAAGATAAACTCACATGAAACATTTTTCATAGAAACTTCTTGGGTTTTTAATTTTTGAGAGGTACATTCTAAAATAATTTTATGAAAGGCATGTTTCCACATATGGATTCTTTTATCTAGCATAGCAACAAATTCATGTTTTCAAAAATCATTACACACTCCATATAGATTATCAAAAAGGGATATTTTCTAAATATTTGGTTGGTCAACAATAATGGATATCCTCTTAATTATGTGTCCCACATAACACTAATATTAGTATATCCATTAATGATTGAATGCATGGTTCATATTAAAGTCATCTTGATGAAATAAAATATGTTGTTAACAGCTAAAATTTTGTCAACACATAGGATTTTCTTGTTTGGGAACCTGTACATAATGGTATTCTAATCTAAAAACATTTTTGAAATCATAATTTCCCCGCCAAAACATAATATTTCTCCTAGGAATGTTTCTTTAATAAATAATGTATTAGACCCAAAATTTTCAATCTGATTTGGAGAATTTCTCATAATATAATTCCTACAGATTTCATCCTTCAATTGTTTAGTATTTATCTTTTTTCTATATCTTTTTTGTGTTATCATCACAGAGAGGATGCAGGCCAAATTTTCCCTTCTTATTCTACTTCCATTGCGTTATGGAATTATATCTATAATATTTTTTTTATCTTAGATGAGAATTTTTAATCCAAATTCATGACTAGATATAGAGATGCAGTAATATGGAGGCCTCCCCTCAAATTGGACTAGTTTTCATCATCGTAGTGGTCGAACAACATCATATTCTTTGGTATGATAGAAATGCTATCATTAAAAAAAATAACACTTTCAATATTCATGCAGCTCTAATAAAGATCCGTACTATGATCAAGGATGTTGGGATTGTGCAAATAGTTACATGCCACAACTCCATCAGAGATATCAGTATCCTTCGTCAGATTTGTGTAAAAAAGAGATATAGTAAGCCAAAGGTATTTCTACAGGAATTCTAGAAACTCGACCCCCTTATATGATGGATCGAAATAAATATGGATCGTGCCTCAAAAGGTATCCCAGAGATAGAAGGATGAGGTTATTTGTAAATGGACAATGAGTGCAATATCCTTGGATTCGATTATGGTAAATGTGGGTTTTCCTCCTCCCTTGAAGAAAAAGTGTACAATGTCATTATTGATGTGGAGATCATCATTTAAAAGGGATGAACCATAGAATGTATCAAAATGTATTCATCTACTATAGTACAATCCATTTGAAACAGTGTTCTTCATCTTATATAGACACTCACAACTAATTGGATTGACAGCCTCCAAAATATGTCAATGATTATTCATGTTATCACTCATTCCTATCGAAGGACGAACAGAGTTGTGGATGAATTTTCCAACCAAGGAGTGTACAATGATGATATGTTGATAGAGATCCTTCTTAAAAATTTCATCTATATTCATGAAAAATATTGTAATAAAATATCAACTTTCAGACTTCTGTAATTTTTATCATATATTTGAATGATTTTGTGCCTTTGGTCCCATGACCAAGGAATCATCTTTATAAGAAATATATATATATATATATATATATATATGAGATCTATAAGGCACTATCCACATGAAATAATTTAGTGCCAATTTCAAATGTTTTACATTTAGTTAAAATTATACGATACATTGAAAACCTTGAAATACTTGATTTTAATATCCCTAATGAGATATGCACAACTCTCATTATATCCTCAAAACCTAAAAACATCAACAGAATTATTGTGAATAATTATATGAGAAATAGTAGGAAGAAAATTTCATAACATCTTACAATGATTAACTGTGTTCTTAAATACATGGGGGTGAAACCTCCATATTCATTATAGTGAAAACCCATATGAATAACTTGCAGTGTGGAAAAAGAATAATATTGTGTCGAAGGATCTCGAGCACCATCCTCTAATGAAGAAGAAAATATTATGGTAGTGAAAGGTAAATCATGTTTAATTTTCTTAATGATGGATAAAGGGCCGCTAGAAGAGGAATTTTACCATACAGAAGATGAAAGGGGAATCATCAATTGTATTTGTTATTGAGTTTAATCATTCCATATTGAAAATTCGGGTATTAAATAGTTTCCTTTGTGCTTAATTCTATATCTGAATACAAGAACCAATTATATTTCATAATATTATAAGATATTTAGTGTATCTACATTATAACAAGGGAGTATGGTTTGAATCTCTATCCATTAGATACTACCATTTTTCATTGTCAACCAGATTAATTTTGGATTTAAATAATATTTAATATGTTTTTCGTGTTAAAAATAACATTATTTATGTTTCTTATTTAGATATGGATAAATTTATTTTTGAATTAGGATATTATGGTTGCATCATTTTCAATAACAAAAAATGTTATATCATGTAATAGATAAATAATAGTGTTTGGGTATTAAATTAAAAAAACAAAATATTGGTGATTCATTATGAAACTAATATGTTTGACTCATATAACAACTAGTTATGGAATCCCCGTCTAGGTCATGTAAATGTTCATAATTTGATAAACATATATCACGATAGTTATATAGTCATTTAAGATTAATATACATTAAATATGCTATTCCTTTTTATAAATTAATATAACCAAACAACTATTTTGGAGGTCAATGTGAAAGGGGAAAATAACTTAATGATTCGGTAGACATTGAAATGTGAAGGCCATATATATGGAGTCTAGAGGTGGATTCTCATAAATTTTTACTTTTACCGATGAATTCAGTAGTTATGGATATATCTAAATGATGAGGTACAAGTCTAAATCCTTTGATATGTTTAAAGATGTCAATAATTAGGTTGACAATAATCATTATAATACTATAAAAAACTTCATCCAGATTCATGTGGAGAATACATTAACCAAGATAGTTTCGAAATTATATTGGAGTATTAGATCATATATCAACTAACTCTACATTATACACCATAGTGTTATAGTATTAGTGAAAGGAATAACCATACCTTGATAGACATGGTATGTTTGACGATGTGTCATATAAGTCATCTATTATATTTTAAGTGATATACATTATAGAAGACATTAAACATACTAAACAAAGTACCAAATAAAGAGGAAAACCATATTAACATAATATTAATTAGTTTAAAATCCTACTTTTTCATGCACATGTATTGGGTTGTGATTTCATTGTTATGGATATCTCATGAATCAAATTTTCACCCAAAGGTGTGAAGTGTATCTATATAGGGTATCTGATGAAAATAAAGGGGGTACTACCTATAAAACCCATCATACAAGAGAATGACTATTTCAAGACATGTTTTCTTTATTGATTGGGGGGACATCATCATTCATTAAATTGGGAGATATCATAACACCCCTATATTTTAAAATAGGAATAATATGCCTAACGGTTTATTCATCACTCAACACTGAGCTAATATGAACCGAAAAATATATAACGGTTATAACATAACTATTATATTAGAGTATATGAATATTATTAAATAAATTATCATATATATATATATATATATTCAACAAAATATGAGTTTATTTATAAATTGTAGTTAAATACTCTATCGTTTTTTATTACTATAATTTTATTCAGAAAAAATAAGTTTTCTTCAAAAATTCTTTTTTTAAGAAAATATTACAATTAAAACATTCATATTATAGAATATTTATTTGGAAAAATTAAATTAATTTTTCAAACAATCATATAAATATTAAAATAGGTTTATATTTTTGGAATTTTCAAAACATTTTGTTTTTAATGTTTATAGTGAAAAAATATATATTTTTATAAAACAATAATTTTTTGTAAATAATTTTTCTAATTTAAAAGTAAAATTATTCTTAAAATTTGATTTCAACTAACGTATGCTTTAATAATTTAAATTTTATCTAATAAATTGAATTTAAATCATATTTATTTTTTATTTTGGTATAAAATTATATGTTGGTTTACAAACATGTTTTTTTTAAAACCGTTTTAAAGTGCGTAATGTTTCTCTATTTTAATTAATTAAAATAACTATAGTGAGTAAAGATATAAATTAAATTTATTGCTAATATACCTATTAATGTTAATTAAAATTCTTAAAATGATGGTTACTAGTCATAGATTTAGTATTAGATCATCTTATTCATGAATCTTATGGTTCATGAAAACCCACATTCTCAACATATTTTAGTATTTAATTTTAAATTAAATTATGACACCTCTTAAATTGTATTAATTAAAATAGATCCTATATTTTTAATAAAAATAATTTATATTTTATAATAATTTAAAGTTAATTTAATTGATAATTAATAGTTAAAATTTAAAATCATTTACAATAGTTATGGTTAAATAGGTTTACCAAGTAGTTAAAATAAAAATAAAATTGTTAACATCAATAGAAATACATGTAAAAATTCTATTGTCTGGAAATATTTCTATTCTTTCAACCTTAAGATTTATTTCTATATTCATTTTGGTAATTTTTCCATGAAGAATACGAATATAATATATTTGGAAAAGAAAACGCAAAAATGTCAACACCTTTCTTTAAAATTTAAATTTTTTGAAAACGTTGGTACAAAAGAATGATTTCAATAAATATTGATGGTCATTCTAATAAAATTAAATTAATATCGTAATTTTAATTTATATTATATTTATTAATTAAATAATGGAATGAAATTTTTATGTAACACCAACATAATCATTAATTGAAACATAAATTAAACAATGAAAAAAATGATAAATATAATATAAATTAAATAAGTTTTTGCACTAAATAATTTTTTTTATAAAAATATATTAGTATATAATTATGGTAATTAAATAATAATTTTTTTTGATTTTTTTATAATGGTTTTTATGTCAAATTAATTGAATAGTTCAAAAAATATTCATCATGAATATTTTATAAAATATATTTTACTAAATAATTAAAAATTCTTCAAAATACTATATGTTACTAATTTATTACTATATGTTAAAAAATATAAGGCCTATTGAATTCATGAACCAATGATCCTTTTATTATAATTATATTGACCCTTAAATAGTAAAAACATTTTTACCATGGTAAATGGTATGACGGGGTTTTGCGCTTTATATGCGCTTGTGTTAAAATTTAATTTATAAAAAAATTATATTTCATAGATAAATTGAATTTAATATTATGGAAAAGGTGGTCTAAATTATCAAATAATAATTATTTTTTATCTTAATGGATGAATTATATATGTAAAAAATAAAGAGATCAGTTTTTGTGATGAAAACTAAAATGTTGAAATTTAGAAAACATAAAAACTAAGTGTTAACATGTTTAAAACAATTTTTTTATATTTTGGGTGATTTATAAGAAAATAAACTCCTTCAAATAATTTAATTACAAATTTTGGAGTCACATTGGGTTATCGGGACTTCCTATTATTAAATTATTTTTGGTATTAACAAAAATGACACTCTTCCACCATTATAAAAGATCACCTCCATGCCTCAATTATTCACACCATCTAATCCATTTTGATCAACCAAACCTTCTAAAACACATACCAACATACATAAACATGTTCAATATCTAATGTTCTTCACAAAATATCAACCTTATGGTCCTTAAAAAGATATATAAAGAGGTTTTTATGAGAAAATATAATTTTCTTCATGAAGGTCATTATTTAATTGAATTTTAGGATGCGCCTGTAAGGGGCTCCACATCGCTAGGTTTTCCCTCTGTCGCCACCTTTCTCTTTTCCATCTCAGGGCAGTGGCGACACCTCCTATTAGCTTCTCTTATTGCGGCGATCATGGTGTGTGGTTCTCTTTTTGCAGCTTTTGGGGATCAACTCTCAGCGTTTATCATCATTGCGAGCCCATATTCCTACATTGTCCTCCGATATAGCTAGGGATTTTCACAGAAGTGTGGTGAGTTCATGGTTGAGTTCCATCATTAAGGTCTGAGAGTTTTAGCCATGTTTCTAAGCCGGCTTAGGGAGTGCTGGGAGTTTCGTTGTCACCTTCAAGTATGTTATTGAAGGCGGTGATGGATTTTTGGATATATCTTGTGATGGTTCCTTTCTTCTTTCATGGTCTGGAATTCGGTTGGCTTCTATTTCAGTGATGTATTTCCCTCCTTGATTTAAAAATCGCATTCTTATTTTTGGTGATTTGATGTGCGTGATTTGTGCTCACTTGGTGAAGTTCTTCTGTTTCAAGTAAATCTATTTTTGTTGTGGTTTTGGAGTCGACATTGATGGTGTTGACGACGGTGTAGTTGTTACAATTTCTTTGATTCGATTTGTGTTGGTTGACGCTATTCTTGGTGTCGGCGAAGATAGTGTTTTTGTGGGATTGATGTGATGGTTCCGGCGACAATGAGGACTGTATTCGATGGGGTTTTCTCATTTAGTCGGTGATGATGGTTATGGGTTTATGGGCGCATCGTGGTCTACGTCGTGGACATCTCATTGTTGGCATCCTATGTCGATGGCATATTGATTTTTTGATTTCTCTCGGTCTTCAGCTAGAGGTTATGTCATTTCTCTACGTTTGAATTTTGAATCTGGTTTTTACTGATAAACTTATGATATTGTTGAAAGATGTAGTGTCTTATGAGGTTTTTTTGAAACGGTTATCTGGAATTGTGCGGTTCTCGCTCACCCAAAAAGAGGATTTCAAAAGTCAAATAAAAATATAATTTTGAGTCACTCACTAGGGTCTTTATTTTCTCTACACTTATTACCACCATAATTCTTGTATTATTATTTAAAATATAATAATAAAACTCTATAAAATATACATAAATGTTAATATTATTATTTAATAACCTATATCCATCTCCTCTTCCATAAAATGGGATATTAAACCATCAGTCAGGTGTATATTGGACTACCACCACACGAACCAATGTTATTATTTTTTCCATTACCACAACTCATGAGAGTACATAATGTTGAACCCTCTGGGAATTGAGTTGCTTTATTATATTTTGATAATCCCAAACTATATTTTATTTATATCTTAAATTATGGTTGATAAATCTCCAATATGATTTATTATATGTTGTTACTTTCAATTATGCTTAATATATGTCTTTTGGATATATGTACTCTAACCTAACTAATTCTTCCAATAGAATGCTTAAACAGTTTACAGCTACCGATATAGAACAGTATCCATAGTTATGGATCAGAGCTAATGATATCGAAAAGAGATACCGATATGGAGATCACCGATACTCAAAGTTCACCGCTACATCAAAGTCTACCGATATGGTACATCAAGTTTACCGATAGAGTTATAGTTACAAGCTCACCAGTACTCAAGTCTACCGCTACATCAAAGTCGACAGCTACCGATACAGAGCTACCGATATGCTCACGTCTACTGCTACATCGAAGTCGACAGCTACTGATACAGAGCTACCAATATGCTCAAGTCTACCGCTACATCGAAGTCGACAGCTACCGATATAGAGCTACTGATATGCTCAAGTCTACCGCTATATCAAAGTTGACAGCTACCGATACCGAGCTACCTATATGCTGAAGTCTACCTATACTGATACAAAGTCTACCATTACAAATGAAATCTACTGATACAGACACCTACTGTAACACAAGTCTACCGATATCAAGAGCTACCGTTCCAGAGACAGAACCTGACACTGCTTTAATTTCTTTATCTTTGTTTAATCTAACCAACGGTCATATCAGGTATATTTTAATACACTTACATTTATTTAATTTGTGTTGTTGGATGTCAGGGAACCGTACCACATTCCTGCAAAAAGTAAATCATCTTTTCCTGGAGAACGTGCTTTAAATAAAGGAATGATGTGCTACTATAAAGACAGGTGAATATACAAATACACATAGATATACATACCACGAGGTGTGCGGGAAGAACAACTGAGTGTGAATGCAAAGAGACGACTGAACTTACACGAGGAACTCATTCATCAATGATTACCAGTGAAGAGCTGAGAACGAGAACATAACACAAGAACTTCATCGACTACTTTTTCTCTATCTCTGAACCTGAAAGTCAAGGAAGCAGACGACACTCTATTTTCCAGACTGAAACCAGAAGAGGACTCAAGAACCAATTATGATCAATCCAAAGGAGTCCAGAGCTGCACTACAATCACTAGATCCATTTCTAAACTCTAAATCTTCTCTGTGATTTATATTTTTACATATTGAGAAGTGTGTATTATCTGCTGTATTTTACACACACACACTGTCTCCTGTACTTTAACTAGAGGATCTGTAAATCCTCACTCAAAATCTTGCATATTTTATTTCCCACCGGGATAGTGGTAGAAGTCGTGCATGACCTGGACAGCTGATTGCTGTTGTTTTTGTTCCCACGGATAATAGTGGTAGAGGTCTTGGACCTGGACAGTTGTATACTGTTGTAATCCCCGATCCAGGGTGTGGATCACTTTTATATAAAGTTTTGAGAGGACTAAGTCTCAGCTTGAGACTGAACCTCTTGGTTAAATCTGCTGTGCTTATTTATTTTCCAGGTTATTTTTATTTCGCTGCAAATTACTTTAAAACCAAATCTCCTTTAAAGTCACTTTGATAATTAAACTCGCAAGTGTTTACAATAGTTGTAAACCAGTATGTTAGTTTCAAAAGTTAATCAACACTTCTGATTTGATTAACTGGGAAATAATGAATCCCTTGAGAACCCAACAGAACCATTACCTTGATATAAATTCACTACAGTTTAATTCAGTATTTTATTTGGGGGTTTTTAAGACAAAGTTTTAAAACAGAAATTTTAATTGGAACTCAATTCACCCCCCTCTTGAGTGTCCACTCCGACCAACATTTCGTATCAGAGTTTGTTTAACATATTTTATGAGACTACTCTGTTTTTAAACTGTGATTTTAGTTGTATTTTAAAGTTCATAAAATTTCTATTATTTCTAAATTTTTATCTCTTTAAAATTTTTGTTTTCACCCAATTATCATGGATAATAGACTTGAATGTGTTGCTACCAATAGACAACCCTTTTTCAATGGAACCAACTATGCTCAGTGGAAAATCAAGATGAAAATTCATTTAGAGAGCATGGGTTTTGATATTTGGACTGATATAGAATTAGAATATAAAATTCCTAAACTGTTAGATCTACTTGGAATAAATCTACTAAGACAGCCTACAATAATAATTGTAAAGCTATGAATGCTTTGTACTGTGCTTTAAGAGATGAGGAATTTAATAGAATATCTTCTTGTAAAACTACATATGAAATTTGGGATACCTTAGCTGTTTCTCATGAAGGAACAACTAATGTTAAGGAAATGAGATTGAACACCTATACTATTAAGTATGATAATTTTATGATGAAGCCTGATGAACCCATTTCTGACATGTGTCTAAGGTTCAATGAAATTTTCAACACAATGACTTCTCTGGGAAAGTATGTTCCAGCAAAGGAAAAAATCATGAGAATTCTGAGATGTATACCTGAAATATGGAGAGGAACTTCTGTCTCAATTAGAGAATTGTGCGACATTGGAGAACTACCAGTCAAAGAATTAATTGGAAAACTGATGATGTATGAAGAGGAACTCAAGGTGAAAAAATAAGAAGAAGATGAAACTAGAAGGAAGTCTATTTCTTTCAAAACTAAAACTTCAAAGAACAAGGATAATGAAAAGATTCATGTTATAAATGAAAGTTAAAGCTGTGAAGACAGTGAAAGTGCTTCTGATAGTGATGCTGAGATGGATCACATTTCCAGAAGATTTAAAATGTTTTTATAGGAAGAAGAAGTTTTTCAAAAAATCGAATTATAAAGGTATGTATGATAATAAGGGACATTGGAAAAAGGATTGGAAGAAATCTGAAAAATCAGATAAAGTTGTCTGCTATGAGTGCAAAAGAAAGGGACACATAAAAGCAGACTGTCCAAAGGTGAAATACAAGAAGAAGTATGAATACAGGACAATAAGTTTAAGAAATCCATGAAGGCTACATGGAGTGCTTCTGAGGATAGCTCCACTGAATCTGAATTTTTTGAAATTGAACACAGAAATAAGGCAAACATGTGTTTTATGAAAAACACTTCTGAGGTAACATCAGAAACTCCTGCTTTAAATTCGTATTATTCTGGAGATAATTCTGACTCTAATAACATGTCAAAATCTGAACTATTTGAATATTGTGATATGTTAGAAGAAAGCTGTAATGAGCTGAAAGACAAATACAAAGGTTTAATGAAATAGTATGCTTTAACTGTTAAACATAAATCTGATCTTGATATTGAAGTAGAAAAGAATGCTCAGTTTCTTAAATAGAATACTGAACTAAAATTATCTAATGAACAGCTCAAGAAAGACATAGTGAAATTTAACAATGGTAAAGATACTCTTACTCAAATTCTAGGTAAGAAAATAGCACCTAGATACACTACTAGTATAGGATACCAACCTGGACAAAGGAAATTACCAAAACTAGATTCATTCCTAAATCTGGATAGAATGTAGCTAGCTCTGGAACTTCATATGCTTCAACTAGTTATATTCATTGTTATGGATCTAATAAGGTTTATCTTTCAAAATCTGTTGATTATAGAAAATTTATGAGACCCATTAGACAAATATGGGTACCTAAAGTGTTATTGGCTAACCTGTCTGGACCCAAGAAGATCTGGGTACCAAAATCATTTCCGGTTTAAATCTGTTTTGTAGGAAACCTTCTTAAAAAGCTCCTGTAAAAAGACCTGGTACATAGACAGTGGATGTTCAAGACATATGTCAGGAGACTTCTCATGCTTTAAAATCTTAGTCAGAGTTGATGGAGGTTTTGTACATTTTGGTGATAACTCAAAAGGAAAAATCATCGGCTTAGGCCAGATTGGTAACACTGACTCAGTATTGATTTTTAAGGTTTTATTTGTTGATGGACTTAAATACAATTTGATAAGTATTTCTCAGTTAGGTGATGATGGTTTTTATGTTAAATTTTAAAATTATTCTTGCAATGTTTTCAATTCTAAAAATGTTTTAGTGTTTGTTGCTTTGAGAAATGAAAATGTTTATGCTGCTGATTTAAATTCTATAGCTAAGAAAAATATTACTTGTTTAAATGATTTTCATAAAGAGTCTTGGATTTGGCATAGAATATTAGGACACTGCAATGTGCATTCACTTAGAAAACTTTCTAGGAATAACTTAGTTAGAGACCTACCCAAACTTGAATTTCTAGCAGACAAATTTTGTAATCCCTGTCAAAAGGGAAAGCAGCATAAAGTTTCTTTTAAATCAAAGAAATAAGTGTCAAATTCTCAACCTCTCGAGTTGGTTCACATGGTTTTATTTGGACCTTATAGAGTTTCTAGTTTAAATGGGAAGCATTATGTCTATATTCTTGTAGATGACTATTCTAGATATACTTGGGTATATTTTCTAGCTCACAAAAGTGAAGCTCATTCTTACTTTGTTAAATATTCCATGTCTGTAGAGAACCTTAATGGACTTAAGATTAAAACCCTGAGAAGTGATCATGGTCGTGAGTTTGAAAATCATGAGTTTGAATCTTACTGCTCACACAATGTCTATAGTCACAATTTCTATGCCCCTATGACACCTCAATAGAATGGTGTAGTAGAAAGAAGGAATAGAAACCTGCAAGAAATTTCTAGAACCATGCATAATGAGTATGACCTACCCATTTATTTTTGGGCTGAAGCTGTAAATACAGCTTGTTATGTTATTAATAGAGTCTTGATCAGACCTGTTCTTAAGAGGACCCCTTATGAGTTATGGAACCATAGGAAACCTGAGGTTAACTACTTTAAAGTTTTTGGTTGCAAAGTCTTTATTCTTAATACTAAATATAATCTTGATAAGTTTGCATCCAAGAGTGATGAAGGAATTTTCCTAGGTTACTCTATTTCTAGTAAAGCCTATAGAGTTTTTAATAAGAGAACTAAATGTGTGGAAGAATCTGTTCACATCAAGTTTGATGAAACTGATCCACAAAAACCTAAGACCTATTTTGAAAATATTGAAGATGATCTCTCTGTTTTGAACCTTAATGATAAAGACAGTGGACCAATAGTTAAAACATCCAGTTCTGGAAATTTCCCAGAACCTGCTTCTTTTGAACCCCAACCTGTTGATGAACCTGAAATCTCTAGCCCTACCTTTTCAAGACCAACTAGGATTTTAAAGAACCATCCTTTAGATTCTGTTGTAGGTAATTTAGATAGAGGAACACAGACTAGAGATTCTCTAAGAAATCAGGTTGAACATCAAGCTTTTCTTTCACAGTTAGACCATAAAAATGTCAATGATGCTATCAATGATCAATTTTCGGTAATAGCTATGCAAGAAGAACTAAATAAATTTGAACGAAACAAAGTCTTGAAAGTAGTAGAAAGACCTAAGGACACTATAACCATAGGCACAAAATGGGTGTTTACAAACAAAGTTGATGAATCTGGAAACATCATTAGAAACAAAGCTAGGTTAGTTGCACAAGGTTACAATCAGGAAGAAGGAATTGACTATGAGGAAACCTTTGCACCTATAGCTAGATTAGAGTCTATTAGGATCTTACTTACCTATGCATTACATCTGAATTTCAATTTCTATTAAATGGATGTGAAAAGTTCTTTTCTAAATGGTTCTATTGTTGAAGATGTTTTTGTAGAACAACCACCTGGTTTTTCAAATCCTCATTTTCAAATTCATGTTTTTAAATATTCTAAACCTTTATATGGTTTAGAAAAAGCTCCAAGATCTTGGTATGAAAGTCTTTCAAACATTCTTATTTCAAAAGGATTTTCAAAAGGAATTTCTGATCCCACACTTTTTATAAAAAGAATTTCAAAAGATGTATTAATAGTACAAATCTATGTTGATGATATTATTTTTGGATCTTCGAAAAATTCTTTATGTACTAATTTTTTAAAGGTTATGCAAAATGAATTTGAAATGAGCTTAATGGGAGAGCTTAAGTATTTTCTTGGATTTCAAATTTTTCAAACTAAAGATGGATTTATTTTAAATCAAAGTAAATATACTAAGGATTTATTGAAACGTTTTGGTTTGGATAGTATTAAGGAAAGTGGTATACCTATGAGTACCACCTGTAAATTGGATATTGATCAAACTGGTAAACCAGTAGATCAAACTAATTATAGAGGTATTATTGGGAGTTTACTTTATCTTACTACTAGTCGACCAGATATTATGTTTAGTGTGTGTATGTGTTCAAGATTTCAAGAAAATCCTAAAGAATCACACTTACTGGATGTTAAAAGGATTTTTAAATATCTTAAGTGTACTATGAATTTAGGTTTGTTTTATCCAAAAGGACAATCATTTGACCTAACTAGTTATTCAGATGCTGACTTTGCTGGATGTAAGTTAAATAGGAAGAGCACATCTGGAACATGTCATTTACTTGGAAAGTCCCTAGTATCATGGTGTAGTAAGAAACAGAACTCAGTTGCATTGTCTACTACTGAAGTAGAGTATATAGCAACTGGTAGTTGCTGTGCACAGATTCTGTGGATGAAACACACTTTAATCGACTATGGATTTAATTTTAAACATGTTTCAATCAACTGTGACAACACTAGTACAATCAACATCTCTAAGAATCCTGTGTCTCACTCTAGAACCAAACACATTGATGTTAGACACCACTTTTTAAGAGATCATTATCAATGAGGGCGATATAACACTTGAATTTATAGGCACTGAACTTCAATTAGCTGATATTTTCACTAAGCCTTTAAGTTCAGAAAGATTAAGTTTCATTAGAAACAAATTAGGAATGACAACTTACCCTTAAACCATTAGAGAATCCTCACCGTTAGAGAAACCTCATCGTTAGAAACCTCACCGTTAGAGAATCCTCATCGTTAGAGAAAGCTCATCGTTAGAAACCTCACCTTTAGAGAATTATCACCATTAGAGAAACCTCATCGTTAGAAACCTCACCGTTAGATAATCCTCACCATTAGATAAACCTCATCGTTAGAAACCTCACCGTTAGAGAATCCTCACTGTTAGAGAAACCTCATCGTTAGTAACCTCACCTTTAAGGAATCCTCACTGTTAGAAAATCCTCCCCGTTAGAAGACCTCACCGTTAGGAGACTTTACCGATACATCTCGCGCTGTTTTAAACTTATTTAAAGCCGAGACATCGATTTTTTTATATGATTTATTTTATTTGTGGATCCTAAATGATATTAAACCGAGTCTAGATTTCACTCAATCTCACCACGAACTCGTCTCTTCGAATACCTCCAACCTAACCCTCTCAAGCTGCAAAACCCTAAACCTCGAATCTGTAATGGCCCGCCTCAAGAGACCCCAAGTCACAGATGGGAGTGATGGGCCACAAGAGAAATGATAGAAAGTATCGAATTCTAGTACCAGTGGAAGTGGAAGTGTAGCTCGAAGGAATCCAGTAAACCCGCATCTCTCAAGGAGAGAGATTTTTGTTAAAAAAGAGGTGTGTGCAGAATGTCTTATGGAGAGAAAGTCCTTGGTTCTTAGAGTGTTAGAAGAACAAGGTTGGATAGAATGCTTCGCGAACAACAACAAACCTTATTATCCAGGACTGGTGAAATAGTTCTACGAATTTGTTCATTTTGAAAAGTCTGAAGAAGAAAGCAGAATGATTTATGTGGTAAATGGTTAGGAAGTATCTTTTACTTCAATGGAATGGGCTAGGAATTTAAGAGTTCCACATGAAGGAGATTATGCGTTCTACTCAAATTCTGTACCTTCGACCAGTGATGTGTTTCAATATGAAGATGCTTTGCTGGAGCTCACAGGGGATGGGACCCCTAGAAAGGTGATTACTGCAGAGATGGTAGGAGAAGATAAGCTATTGTTTAAATTTATTCAGCATGTTGTTAGTCTGATAAGAGGAGAATTTTCCACTTTGAGATTCCAAGACATATATCTGTTATATTTGCTGAAGCACAGTGTGAGAATCAATATATGTAGATTGTTTATGGTTCATGTGGAATAGATGACTAGACCGAAGTCAAAATCAAATGCACTGTTTTTCTCAAAGCTGGTTCCTGTGATGCTCAAAGTGAAGGAGGTTGTTGGACCTCAGGATGAGCTGGTAGTGGTTAAGGACAACTTCTGTATTACAAGAACTGTCTGTAAATACATGAAAGTCACCTGGAATCCTTGGAAGAAATCATGGGTGAATGATGATGGAAAATTTTATGACAAATTCACTCCTGTGGATCATCCGTCTAGACCAAAGGATGTGAGAGATCCTGGTCTTGGACTAGATGAGCCAGAACCGGTCTACAGTGATGATGAAGCTGAGGAGGAAGAGACATCAGTAGAGGAAGGAGGAGAGCCAGACTTACCCCCTAGTCCTGTGTATCAAGTTATTTCTTATGGAGCAGCTAACCCTCCGAAAGAACTACCAAAGAGAGAAACTGTCTTGAAGGACAATGATACAGAGACTACAGAAGAAGGAGAAGAAGCATGCCAGTATGTTGTCAAGGAAACCTCTGAGGAGGATGAGACAACCGAATCTGATCACGATGTTAATGGAGAAAAAGAGGCTGATGGTGAAGCAGGTGATGAGGAAAATATTGAAAAAGAGCTCAGTTTGAGTCCTCTAATAGTCAGTACAGTCAGGACAGTGCCGGATCAGGAAGACATAGCAGCAGCACCTGTTGATGAGAGAGTCATTAATGACTCAGAACAAATGGCTATTGAATCTGCTGCAATTGTAGAGGAAATTGCAGAATTACCTCAGGAAGAACAGTTGGAAGAGATACCTCAGGAGAATGTTCCAAGTGAGGGGGAGAATCTTGGCTCAGTATCAGTGTTATATGACATTGAAGGTTGGACATCAGATCCTGGATATATGATTCTTAGACATTCTTAGGGAGATTCGGATGAGGAAGACCAGCCCCAAAAGGAATCAGTTACCTTACCCACTGTGGCTGAAAATGTGGCAACCAAGGAGGAACTTGAGTCCTTTAAAGATGAATTAAAAGAAGCAATAAGAGAATCAGTGGAAGATATGAAGAAAAGTATGGTTGAAGAGATTAAAAGCGTGGAGAAATACCTTGAGTTATCCATTGGATGCGGTTTTTCCAGTCCTATGAAAGAAATGGTGGATGAACTTAAGGTGTGCCACACTCAGATTGAAAGTTGGACAGGAGCTGTGGTTGCTCTTAGACAATCAATTGCTTCATTGACTGCTTTGAACACTTCTCAAACCCAAGTGCACACTAAAATTCGTTATATCAAAGAAGTGGTCAAACAGTTTGTGGAAGTTTCTGAGGCCTTTATGTAGTCAGTCAAAGAACATCTGAACAGTCAGGATGAACTCGTTCAGAAGGTAGTTAGTAGTCTGACTCAGTCCTTCAAGGAGACAGTGGCCTTCTCAATGAAACCTCTTCCCTCAACTAGCTCCAGTGTGAACCTTTACCAGATCCGCACTATTATTTAGGAAGAATTGGATAAGTCCAGTCTCAGTGGTGCATCAGATACTCAGATTCTTGCTACCACTAGGGAAGTTAGTAGTTTTGTTCGTGATCATATGCGGGCAGCTACTGCTTCTCAAGAGGCAATCAAAAATAAGGTGGATGCTTATTTTGAAAAGGTTTATACCAAGCACCAAATGACAAACCATTTCAAGCTTTTGATTGAGAATATGAAGTTACCTCCAGTTACCCAAGCCTTCAGGGAACAATTTAGTAAGCTCAGGGAGCTTACTCCTGCTTTAGATAAGTTCATTGAAAATAGGTATGATTTTGTGTCTGTAATGGAGAGAGGAGGAAGCATTATAATGGATTTCCAAAACCTGTTGCTTCCCTTCCTGCATGTGGATGGCAGACCAGTGATTATACCTCCTGCACTTCCTACTTCTGCCTCTAGGAGTACTCTTCAATTGACTCCAGTTCAAGCCATCAGGTGATTGACACTTATGATCACCCAGAGGAGCACAAATTTCAGATCCGGTACAATTTCTGTAGCTGAACCACCAGTTGTGCCATCATCCATTCTGAATCCCTCTGCTAACCCTGCACCTGAAACCTATGCTGATCCTATGGGAAAGAAATCTGTTCAAGATGAGGATTGAGTGTTTCTAGATCTTTTTGATAGGATTCAATTTTTTTTTGTTTTGTTGTTCGGATTTTATCAGTTTCTTTTTTATATTAATGAAATTCCTTTTCATTATCTACTCTACTGTGTTTCTATTACATTGTAATTTATTCTCTGCTAATCGTTATCTCTTCTCTTCTACCCTTATTTTTGTTAATCACAAAGGGGGAGATAGCCAATGAGACAATGAGAGAAAATAAGAAATGAGACCTAAGAGTTAACAAAGGGGGAGTGAGAAACTGTGACTTGTGAAACAGACTTAAGAGAGAATCTTGTAGTACAATTGAAAGGGGGAGGAATATGGAAGTTTTGTTCTGAAAAATACAAAAGAACCTTTTTCCTCTGAGGCTAATTTCTTTTCCACTTTTTCCACTGATACTATTTCCATTCTCTTGGCATAAGTTCTGATTATCAAAAAGGGGGAGATTGTTGAACCCTCTAGGAATTGTGTTGCTTTATTATATTTTGATAATCCAAAACTATATTTTATTTATATCTTAAATTATGGTTGATACATCTCCAATATGCTTTATTATATGTTGTTACTTTCAATTATGCTTAATATAAGTCTTTTGGATATATGTACTCTGACCTAACTCATTCTGCCAATAGAATGCTTAAACAGTTTACAGCTACCGATACAGAATAGTATCCACCGTTATGGATTAGAGCTACCAATATCGAAAAGAGCTACCGATACGGAGTTTATCGATACTCAAAGTTCACCGCTACATCAAAGTCTACCGATATGGTACATCAAGTCTACCGATAGAGTTATAGTTACAAGCTCACCAGTACTCAAGTCTACCGCTACATCGAAGTCGACAGCTACCGATACAGAGCTACTGATATGCTCAAGTTTACCGCTACATTGAAGTCGATAGCTACCGATACAGAGCTACCGATATGCTCAAGTCTACCGCTACATCGAAGTCGATAGCTACTGATACAGAGCTACCGATATGCTCAAGTCTACCACTACATCGAAGTCAACAGCTACCGATACAAAGCTACTGATATGATAAAGTCTACCGATATTGATACAAAGTCTACCGTTACAAATGAAATCTACCGATACAGACACCTACTGTAACACAAGTCTACCGATATCAAGAGCTACCGTTCCAGAGACAGAACCCGACACTGCTTTAATTTCTTTATCTTTGTTTAATCTAACCAACGGTCATATCAGGTATATTTTAATACACTGACATTTATTTAATGTGTGCTGTTGGATGTCAGGGAACTGTAGCTCGTACCTGAAAAAATTAAATCATCTTTTTCCGGAGCACATGCTTTAAATAAAGGAAGGATGTTCTACTACAAAGATGGATGAATAGACGAATACACAGAGATATACATACCATGGGGTGTGCTGGAAGAATAACCGAGTGTGAATGCATAGAGACGATTTAACTTACATGAGGAACTCATTCATCACTGCTTACCAATGAAGAGCTGAGAACGAGAACATAACACAAGAACTTCATCGACTACTTTTTCTCTATCTCTGAACCTGAAAGTCAAGGAAGCAGACGACACTCTGTTTTCCAAACTGAAACTAGAAGAGGACTCAGAACCAATTCTGATCAATCCAAAGGAGTCCAGAGCTACACTGCAATCACTAGAGCTATTTCTAAACTCTAAATCTTCTATATGATTTATCTTTTTTACATATTGAACAGTGTGTGTTATCTACTGTATTTTACACACACACTGTCTCCTATACTTTAACTGGAGGATCTGTAAATCCTCACTCAAACTATTGAATCTTTTATTTCCCATTGGGATAGTGGTAGAGGTCGTGCATGACCTAGAAAACTGATTGCGGTTGTTTTTGTTCCCACGGATAACAGTGGTAGAGGTCTTGGACCTGGATAGTTGTATAATGTTGTAATCCCCTATCCAGGGTGTGGATCACTTTTATATAATGTTTTGTGAGGACTAAGTCTCATCTTGAGACTGAACCTCTTGGTTAAATCTACTGTGCTGATTTATTCTCAAAGTTATTTTAATTCCGCTGCAAATTACTTTAAAACCAAAACTGATTTAAAGTCACTTTGATAATTAAACTCGCAAGTGTTTATATTAGTTTAAACCAGTAAGTTAGTTTCAAAAGTTAATCAACACTTCTTGATTTGATTAACTGGGAAATAATCAATCCCTTGAGAACCTAACAAAACCTTCACTTTGATATAAATTCACTACAGTTTAATTCAGTATTTTATTTGGGGGGTTTTTAAGACAATGTTTTAAAACAGACATTTTAATTGGAACTCAATTCACCCCCTCTTGAGTGTCCACTCCGACCAACACATAACAATGGATTTAATGTTTTTATGTGATATTTTTAACAAAATTATACTTATATAATAAATATACTTCATATAACTCCTTAATTTTTATTCCATGGTGGATATTACAACGTCGCGCATGGGTTGGGAGGACTACCAACTCGAATAGCGATTTTCTTCGTTTTTCACAAACACTTTACATAGAAGGTACAAAGAATAATCCCAATGAATATACGATATATATATATGAATTACTTATGATATTAATTAAATATTTATCCTTCATAAAACAACATATATAATTTTCTCTCTTTACATAACAGTCATTGAAAAATTATAATGTCGTTCATGCATGTGTGTGGGCTACCGCATCGACAAGGCGAGGGGGTTATTTTTTCATCACCACAACACATGGATGATATATATATATATATATTATAAGAATTATCATGGTATTAATAATGTTATTATCATTGCGGAAAAATAATATGTTACTTATCTTATTTCAATAATGTTCATTGAATAATGGAAATATTACTCTGGTTACGAACAACCTATCGTCTCTTTGATTGTAACATAGTTCAATTTTTCAAGAAACATTTTCATTATTATTTTTAACCATAAATATAAGGAATAAATATTATAACTATATCATGATTATTTTTTAATAGATTTTTGAATCAATGACCACTTTGACTAGTGTTAACACACTGAAGCCATTTTGAAATAATGAACCAAACATCCTCAAAAGACGTTACGTTAACCTAACTGATTAAGTATTTTAATACCACATAGAAAATAAATAAAATAATTTTTTATGTATAATTTATTAATCCAATAAAATGATATTAGGAAATAAAATAATTTATTTATTCTTATTATATATCAGTTAAGGGATATAATTAGAAAATCGTAACTCAAGGTAAGGGTACCCATCTCAATCTTCCCTTATGGAGGCAATCATTAATGATATTCACCTAATTTAATTTATATTTTTATATAGTTCCCTATTAACACGTCATATAGTGAATAATTCATAAGTAATGCTATTTTAATAATCATCTGTAATTATTTAATACAATGTTATTTTAAATAAAAATAACCAAGAAGTAAAAAATTTGAAAACAAAATTTCTATTCATTGAGTTATATTATTTATTTATTTTCTTTGATACTATAATATTATGTGTGTAATTAAGTTTTATTATCTTATTTTGTTTCTCATCATATTTTATGTCGATTCAAATTCTATACATACAATTAATTTCCTGGTTAATTCTCACTTCATCATTAAAAATATCAATGTAGTGGTTTATCATATCAAATTATGTTATTTGATATGTATGTTATGAAATACACCTATCATACTTTATAAGTTATATCTAATAACCCTTTGATAAGTTATATCATGAATATCCTTATGTTCATGATATTTAAATTTCAACTTAGTATATTCTTTCACTAGACTTACTGTTGAGTAGATACCAATGTGGAAAATGCTTTATGATACAATATCCTTTATTTTGGAAATTTTTTATACTGAAGGGTATTTGATAGAAAATAACAAGATCAATGTTTTTGGATACCCATATTTTTTATTATCCTCTAGTTATTCCTGAAGTTCTCAGGTAATACTTCCATTTTCCACTTCTAGTAGGTAATATTATTAAAAAAATGTTTTTTATGAAAGTTATACGCCGGCTATCTCTTCTTTTGAAATCCATTTTCCTTTCAATTGCTTATTTTCATGAAAAATATACAAAAAAAATTAAAATGTATATATAGAGTCAATTTTACCCATAATGGTATTGTTCAAAAAATTAAAATGAATATTCATTCCATTTTCTAAATGATTCACTTTTTTGCATTTTACCAAAAAATGGAAGGTGTAGTTGTTTTAATGAACTCGACATGAACATAGATTCCATAATCATTGAAACTCAATATATTAAGGATTACTTTTTATGATTATATAGTTATTTTCTATGAAATTGTTTTAGTTAATTATTTATAATGTATTATATTTTAAATATTTTTTAAGAATTTAAATTAATTTTTCTTCAATTAATGGTCATATTGATCATTAAAATCATTTTTCATCAATGATGACATAATTCTGTCTTTTTTATTGTAAAAAGATATTTTCTTCTTGAATGTTTTTAATGATCTTTTAATTGTGTTTCCACTCATCAATGTTTTAAAAATAGATGTTATATACAATCCATTTTTTATGTATTTTATTAATACCATTATTATTCATTCATTGGATAGATTTTAAGATTTTCATCGAGCCTATTTCTTTTCAATGGTATAATCATGCTATAAAAGAACACTGATTATTTTTATGAATGAAAATTAAAGGTATCTATTTTTCATGATTGGTAATTGGATATTATTTATCATTAGTTGGTGAAGATATTATAGATTTTAGAAATTTTATATCTAAAATATAGCTCATTGTTGATATTTCAATAGCTTGTACGATTGGTATGCCCAGATAGTGATCCAATGCATTAGGTAATGTTTCATGTCCATAGAGGAATAATGGATGGAGTTTTAATAGGTTTTCTCCTATGGATTTTACTAGGATATATTTTTTTCAAAACATATTTAAAATGGGTTATGAAGATAATATTCTAACCATATTAATACATTTTATATATGTTTGCTATAGGATTCCATTTTTTTCATTAATCAAAATTGAAATCATAGTTCTTATGATTACTAATTCTAATGAATCTTTCCATTGATAAATCATTATTCAATTCCACTTTTTTAGTGACTCATGTTTTATTGGTATACGTTCTCATATTATATTACCATTCACTATAATTATGAAATCATACCCTTTTTCTTATATTATTCTAATTGATGACATTTAGTTTTTAATGATCATGTTTTCCCTTATTTTGTATTTGATCTCACCCATATTATGTTTCCTTTTAAATAGGTTATCAACAATTATTTTAAAATAAGTTTCTATATAATTTCTTTATAAGGATTATGATGATTATAACTTAATGTGAAATAAGAAGATATAGGTTTATTCAGAGGAAAATCACTTTAAACATGGTTATTGTTAACATAATAATTTGTTCTAATTCACAATAACATTAAACCTAAAATGATATTTTGTGTGTATGTGATCAAATATTTTCTTTTGATGTTGTAAGGCTTGGATAAGAAATTGGGTCCAATTTATTAGTATCAAATCCAGAAATTTAAAGATCACATTTTTTGTACAAGATCTGGAGGCGTGGTTTCATTGATTTTGTATAAATATTTACTTTAATGAAGTTATTTATCAAGAGAAACAAAAGTTGGTACATTAACTAATTACATATTTCCATATGGAAGATGATGTTCCTAAAACACAAGTTCTACGTAGGAGTGCAAGAGAAGTAATAGATCGTATGATATATGATTTTCTTTTCATTGATGATGGTGAATAATTATTTGTTTATAAAATTGATCATGTTTCTTGTAATGAGATAGTATACATCGTATAAGATTCATTTTGTCGAGAAACCATGAATTTTTAGATAGATTCCAATATCAAAACTATAGAAGGGTTCTGATTACTATTATTGTTGATGTAGTATCTATTTGGAATAAATGGTTATTCAAAAAGAAATTAAAAAATGAAGTTAAAATAAACACTTATAATGATATTATATGGACCAAAGGGTTTATAAAACATCAATTAATTAACTTCTAAAACACATTTTCCCCAGTTGATACATTTAACTCTATAATAATATTTCATACCATAAAAGTTTACTATGACTATGAGATTTTAAAAATGAATAATAAAAAGTAATTCTAGAATGGGAACCTTCAAGAGGAAGGGTATTTGACATATTCAAAAGGGATTGTGGCTCCATGAAATTCCAAAAAGTTATTCATTTTATAGATATCCATTTATGAATTAAATATTTCATCTTGGTCATGGGACATTAGATGTAAAAAATCCATAATGTTATTTGGTTTCATTAGGAACTAATATGATATAGGAATTCATAAATGTATTATTCCGAGTAAATTCATTTTCACAGTAATATATTTTGATGAAATATAACAAATTAATCCTATATACTAGCCTCACATTTGATTATGGAATGGTTGAGAAATTGATTATCCATAAAGGAATTAGGTGAGGTAGCCTATATTATAGGGATCGTAATTAGGCATGACTGATCTGAAATAAGGCTTGAACTAATTAATGGTATATACACTGACCACATATAGAAGAAGTTAGGTATAGAAAAATCCAAGATGGTATTGGTTCTGGTGAAATAAATTATACATCGTTCTATGAAAATGTGTTTTCAAACATGATAGGAAACATTGAGAATGACTAAGAAATCATATGATACTATGAATTTTTCAATAATGTATTCCATGTTATGTATGATGCTTTATATTTTTAATTTTTTGAGCCAGGTAGGAATATATCAAGAATATTTTGATGAATGAAATCAAATGGTTGTTAAAATTATCCTTATATATCTGAGGAAAACGAATGATATATTCTTAGTGGGTGGAGGATATTAAGATCTAGTGGTCAAGGGTTATATGGATTCAATCATACATTCTTATAATAATTAGCTTATATCATATTCATGATATGTCTTTTCCTTAAAGAGTAGTTGGGAACTAGAAGAGTTATAAGAATACATTTTTCACGGATTCATTAGTCGATTCAAAGTTTGTTTTCACTTCTAATGTATCAATGGAATATGTTTTATTTCTAAAATTTAACCATAAAATTTATTTATTATCTATATGTAGAGAATTCCTCATAGTTTAATTTGATAATAATTTCATTCTGGCTCTCTCTAAATATGTAAGGTCACACCAAAGAGTAAAACACATACTTCATAAGAATCACCCGTGAGGAATTTTTCTAAATATATTTTTGTTTTTGTGCATAGATCATAGAAAAAATAATTATTTGGACCCCTTTTATAATTATTTATCTTAGATAGGAAATTTATATCATGGTAGAGCTACTGTACTGAAATTATTTATTATTTAGATCTAGTAAAAGGGGTATTTGGTTGAAGTTATTTACCTATAAACAAATTTTTAAAAACTTTATGAAATGTTTTGGTCATTAAAAAGATTTATTTTCAAATTATTATTCATTATATACATTAAATTTTAATTTGATAATTTCTTATAAATATTATGACACTTAAAGGTCATAAAATATTCCCTCAATGTAGAGAACCCAGTGGTGCCATGATAGAATTCTTGAACCTTGTTTTATGATCAGATCATATTGTATAATGGGTCATAGCTAATATATGATATCTAGGGTATGATTCATATAATAGTTTTATCCATACCATTATAGTTTTCCCCATTGTTAGTTTCTATGTAATTGTGTTATGAGAATAAACTAGTTCATAGGAAATCTACATTTTCATGTTTCATTGGATGTTCCTATATGCATACATGGGTATTGCTCCTTAGGCTATAATATCATCATTATTGAATGTAATAAATCCCATGCACTAATTTTTTGATGAAAACCATGATTAAATGTGATTAAGGAGTGTTAGGATATATTGGGCACATCTCGTGTGATATTACATTATTTGATAATGTTACAAAAGATTTATCCCTTATTTCCCATGATTGAAGCTAATATCTTAGACCTTGTGATGAGAATGGAGCTTCCTGAATAAATATTGCTATTGTTTTTAAAGGTAATGTTTATTTTTAAAAATTATAAGAAACTAACATCATAAATATATGATTTTTACATCATCATATGACCCTCTTTATTCAATACATTTTTATAAAGGGGTATATTACAAGGTAAGCATTCATATGAGGTTGTATGTCATTGGGACATTAACTTCATTTTCATATGAGAGACATGGCATGTTTCTAGAGACTAAACATAAATTTTATTTGGTAATTCCAATAAAATATATGAATGTTACCTAGATGTTAACACACTATTTGTATCTGAAATATCATTTATATTAAATAAAAATTTTAAAAATATATAATAAATGGGAATTATTCGGTTGGGTTGATCGCCAATATTTTTTAATTGGTTATTCAAAATATCAAGGCGGTTTATTAATAATTATAAATATGTATATTAAGTATTTTAGAATGTAATATTAATTATATTTATCATAGAATAATGAAATGAAATATATTTATTAGAAAGTCGTTACTCAAGGATCGTTTGACGAATAATTGGGAAAGTGAACTATTCTTAATGGTATGAATATAAGTGGAACAAATGATATATATTTGATTAATTATATTTTTTCACATGTCAATATATTAATTATTAATATATTTAGTATATATCGACATGGATTCAACTAAGAATATTAAATATGGTTAGTTGTTTCTATGATATTTTCCAAACATAAACCTACCAAAATAAATATCTAATTGTAACTCATTTGAATATAAAATATTAATGTGAACAATGGACATAGGGAGACAATATAAATACCTAGTGTTAATTGAAACTTCCTCCCACCTCATCAAATTGAGAGAACACCATGAGTTCATTCTCTTTCACGAGGAATATAGCTAGGATAAACCATGAACATCTCAAGCGATCGGGATCAGTCATATTAGCAACCATCAATTCAATGGTGACATATAAACATAGTGGTACTCATTTAGATCTCCACTAGATGGATTAAAAACATTTATTTTTTTATAAATGACATAATGATGATATCTAGATAACTAGATCATCAAAAAAATTGAATTACAAGTGGATATTGATCTTTATCTGCTCATAATGTAATAATAAATTACATTTGAAGTTCCTCCTCTTATTTTTTATGTTTTAATATAGTATATAGATCAATGGTTATTTCATACATGATTCTTTGATCATGTGCAGTAATGACTACTTGTGAAGTAAGAAAATAATCTAATTTGGTTATACAATCAAAGAGGTGCATCTCTTACACCCAAAACCATTGTGAAATACAACCAAACATTTTACAAAGTACTTAGTGTAAAAAATGTATCTACTAGCTCCAAATATCACATCCCTCAGTTCATTCCTTTATTAAAAACCAAAAAAAATATGTTATGGATATTTTCATCATTTAATTACCCCTTTAAGACTTCTAAAATTACAAATGAAACTTGGTGATGATCAGATTTTATTAATTTGAATGATTAAATTTTAAATTCAATTAGATTTAAATTCGTTGATACCCATATTACTTCCAATAAGATGATTTATAATGACATGGTCTGTTAAAAACACAAAACCATTTCTATTATTGTCTTCTAGAAGTACCTAAAAACACCACATGATTCTAAATTCTTCTATATAAACATTATGCCCCCAGTAGCTCCAAATTCCATGCTATATATGGTTATACTGGTCATTCTTCTAATCATTCCATGTTATCTTTTTTTAAAATCTCATACTTTAGACACTTATACTCATAATTCATTTTTTGAACTATATATTCAGTATAATTTCATCTCACTCTATCATATTTGTTTTTAAAGGAATAAATCATTTATTCATTTTATCGAATACCTTTGAAATACACAAGGACTTCTCACCACTACACTAACTACCCTATTTGACTCATGATTCTCCACCAATTTTATATATCTAAAAGAACCATACTAATGACACTAATTCCCACCTTGGATCATATTTTAATTCAATAAAAACCATTTAATTTACTGATTCATTTTCAAATACTATTCCATTTGTATTGACTAATTCTAACAGCTCAGTTAGACTTAGTCAATTCAATGAATAACATATCAAGTTAGTCAATAGGAACCCTGAATTTACCATAAATATCATATTTATTGCAATCCTAACATATACAAAGGAACCAAATGGATTTCAACTAAAATAATGATGTTGTTTCAAAAGACATATCAATCAATCATTTCAATCATTTCAATCATTTATCTTATTCTAGAATTATTTATTAGTTCTATCAATATATATAATATGGATAAACCCACTATATTATTATCCTATCTCATATCATTCTGACAACCATATTCCCTAACCATTCTACAAAGATAACAAAAAATTATGCCAAAACACATCAATACTATCTGATGAGCTATTCTCTTGGGTACGAATATTATATGTTCTTTTTAAAAACCATTTCCAAATTAATATGAATCCTCGAAATAAGTTAAATAATAAATAAAAAAGAATCCCTATGTATATTTAATAGTTATCACATTAAATAAAAGTTATTTTATCTCATAAACCCTTAATCAAAATCACATTTCCTTAATTCGACAACCAGTATGGACACTGATCCTCCCATAGGAAATATTAGAAACCATTTCCAATATCAATACTCAAACTGTTGAGACATAAATTTTATCAATACTTCTATTTTTCCCCCTTTAGTACATTGAATTATTTTTTTATATTTATGCATTCCCTCATCATTTTTTTGACCTAAAAACCAGTCTTATAAATTAAATATTTAATATACCCATCCATCATGAGGATCCCATGATCTTATAAGGATTTGATGGATTTATATAGAAAAAATATCATAAAATGTAACATTGTATCTATCACTTAAATAAACCAACATTGAAAAATATAATGTTTTATAGTACTCCATATTTAAATGTTGTTTTACTAGGGGTAATATTCATAAATTATTATCACTTATACACTTGAAGTTAGTTGAGATATTTCCTATCATGTATTAATAGTGTGATAAAAACGTACTCACAAAAGGATCATCAACCAATGGCCAATCCCTTACCCCTTTAAATCATCAACCTTTGGAAAAAATGTGGTTTTATGAAATGTTGAACGATAACACATTTTTTTATACAAGAAATTATTTTAGATCATTTCACACCATCTAACATATATAAACCTCTATATCTAAAATGGATTTGTAATTTTGGCCCTTATTAATAAAATATGACCCATTCCTTGTATGTCAATACACTTTTTTTGAAATTCCAAGGGTTCTTTGATTTAATAATCTATTAACAATGTTATTGTGAAATCCATGCACTTAATCCCACATTAGTCTAATTCCTGAAACATCTTCACATTCCCCTTCCGACCCAGTTCACACCATCCTATGCACATCATAACATATACCATAACCACTCAAATATATTCATAGAAAGAAAAAACATGTTTCTAAATCACCTATATAGAATAAAAGGTCAGATTATCACACTATCAATTTTTTCAATGGTTCATCTGACTAGAGAATAAAATAAATCATACTTATACCATAAACTCAGCTCATCAATTATGAGATGTATCATACCATCCCGTGGTAATATCACTAAAATATTAACCAAATTGAGAGTTTTTAACCAATAAAAACCTCCCATAAATATACAACCCAAACCTAGGCCTAACAGGCCTTAACCTAACTATACCAAGTTTTTTAATAGCGTTATCTACCATCTTTGGGGCTATCATTGTCCATGATCATGGTTTTAATACCAGTACATCAAAACAAGAACATATAAAAACCATAATAGTGTTTTATATAAATTAATTCATCAAAAATAGGTTATTAAAGAAAATATAAAATAAAATATTTTTGAAAATTTAATTTAGAAAAAAACATATTTAAAAATATTTTCAAAAATATATCCTTTCCATAAAATCAATTTCCAAATTTTTTTTTGTTTAAAATAATTTCTCACTCACAAGTAAACATGCATATATCTTGTATAAATATATTCCTAATATCATGAATGATTTAACTCACTATTATAACCATATGATAGAATTAAAAAAATAACAAACTCAGTCCCATCTATCACATTTGTATAAATATCTCAACTACAACATGAAAAACAAAAATAATACTCTTATACACTATATAACATGAGATTCCATCATATGTGTGTCTTTCAAGAAATATGATTGTGCATGTATTATGTTATGACTACAAAAAACTCTATATATGCTGACCTAAATAGTGATTTAATAAAAACAGTTCTTACATACCCTTTTTAAACACCGCATCTCTTTCCTCCTGAATAGTGAGAAAACTGGTAATGCAACAAGAACATAGGATGAATATCCATTTTATAAAGGTTACCAACTAGTGGAAAGTAAAAATTAGAAAAATTAAGGAGTGTATAATCATATAATCACAACTAAAATTATAATAAAATTATAAAAACATAGGCAACATAATTTAAAGTCATATTATATAGAAGAATGTACAGTTATAGTCTAACTGATAGTAATATGTGACAATATATATTGTAACAAGATAGACCTATTTTGAACATATATACATACATAAATAGGATATATGACTAGGAAAAAAATTTATTGAATAAACTTGGAAATAAAATAATAAATGACCACTCAAAACAAAATCTCTCCTCAATCCTACCTAACAAACCCCATAACCTATTCTATTATTTTCTCATTCACAACCTTGTCTTGCTTGAGGGAGATAATGTTTTCATGTACACCATAGTGCATGTGTTTCGAATGATCATAATAACCAATTAAGATCCACAAACATGGTCCCTTCTATATATTATAATATTCATGAATGTATAAAAAATAAAATAAACAATGTCATGAAACACTTCATCTAAAAAACTAGTTTGAGCCACCATGTGGTTACTAAAACAACATGATACCCTAACATAGTAGGTTTAATCATATTCAGTAAAGTATTGATTATTTATCAATATGAACTAATTATTAACAACGTTTTTCAACCTATTTCTATTTAGAACAATATATATACTAGTATTATGTTTTCGTAATAACCTATTTATCTATGCGATAGGGTTTTAAGGTGTTTTGATAATAAATTGTATATGTATGATGTAACACCTAAAACTTTTATGTTATATAAATCATCAAAGGAATCTTTTTCTACACAACACTTTCTTGACTTGCTTTAAATGAAATCGCAACCTTCCTCGATAGCTTGCGTCGTACGCAATAACGAGTTTCACTAAACAACGATATGCTATTAAAATATTATTGAAACTAGCTGTTATGAATAGTAATAACCACTTTTTGAAATTTTATAAATTATTTTTCAAAAAGGACTTCATTTTTGGATTCAGAATATCGAAATTAGCCTAGGGTGAAATTTTGGTATTTTTCTGAAAACTTTCAATTTTTGATGAATAGTGAAACCACTAAGTGGTAGTTAAAAAACTGAATTTTTCATAAAACTTAATTTTACCGCTTCTGTGAGTGGAATTTCGAAAATCCGAGAGACACGGTTAATATCAAGGACTTAAATGTGGTTCAATGAGATGAAAATAATTTTTGGTGAATAGTAACTTTTTACTTTTTTTTACCACGGTTAAAAGTAAATAGGGTAATTAAGGGTAAAGATGATATTATTATTACCTTAAACATGTCCTAATTCTGTTGGATAAGAGTAATTCGACCAAAAACAAACTTAGGAATAAAATATGACCATTTATCCCCACTTGGATTAGATTAGGACATTTATTATTAATTTATTTAAAGAAGGGTTAAAATAGTTAAAATCAATGTTTAATAAGTAAATAATTTTTAATATGGGGTTATACATAAGATAAATTAGACTATAAATATTCATTAGAAATATAAAAATATTTCCTACATAATGGTATTTTATATGTAATTTTTAGATATTAAATAAATTAATTTATTTATGACACCAAGATGATGCAGTAATTATCTTATTAATGAAATATTGACATAATTAATGTTATAAACACCAAAATAAATGTAATTTGAGACTTTGTATGAATTCCACTAATTTTATAGGTTAATATGACATGTTAGTATTAATTTAATTAAATTGGTTCGAACTAATAATTCTGTTATGATTTCACAAAAATCAATTACTAAATAGTGTCAAAATTGAAATGAAATTGTTTTTAAAACAAATATTATATTAGAAATTGTTATTTTGTTCCTAAAAATCTAAGGTTATTCCAAATGACTTAGATAAGGTTATATATATTAATAATAAACAACTTGGGGTTCGTTTGGCTGCTTATAGTAAGTTTATTTACCTTATAGTATAAGAACACAAGAAGACACGGTAAAAGTAAACTTATTTAACTTAATGTTAAATCTAAATGATAAGGTTAAAATAGGAACCTAAACTTGTCTAAATTCTATTGGATGAGAGTATTTCGACCCATCCCCACCTTAGCTTCGAAATATATCAATTTGGAGCTATTTAAAACCGAACTTGACTTTATAATAAAATAATATTTTTAGTTTTCCCAAAGGTGCCCCTCTCATCCCTTATAAAAGGGCACCTCCTCCCCCTCTTCCTCACACCACTTTGAGCCTTAAAGCTCGGCCAACACCTGCCAATTCCTCCTCTCCACTTCCCTAGAGACATCCTAGAGGTCCTGGTCTTCTTCAAAGACCAATGTTAGTGCCCTAAAAGAAGGTCTCAAAGAAGCACTTCAAAGAAGAGGTAATGTCTGTTACCGATTCTTTCATCTTTATTTCTTCTTCCAATTCTTCTTATTTAGTTGTTTCATTATGAAGTAATAACATCAGTATCACTCATATACTGATATTTTATTATAAGTATGAAACAAGCCTATTTCACCATCTATCCATCCTACGGAAAAAGAAATCACCGCGCGTGCGTACGTACGGAATACCGTCTCCACGCCGTGGTGTAATCTATTTTCCACCACCAGCTTACTTGGATGGGTATAATGGTGTAAATAATGACTATATATGACTATTATAAAGTGATACTAATTCTGAAATAGTATACATACACTCCAATACAATTCCACGATCATAGGAACGATATCATCACTCGTGCGTACGTACGGAATACCGTCTCCACGATGTGATACGACTCGTTCTACATGATCTTCATTTCATAATGATTATATAAATGAATTGAATGAATGAATATGATATATATTACACTAATAACATTATGTAAATGAGGTATCTATATTCTAAATATAAGAATAAGAATTTATTCGACAAAACATGCATAAGAACAAAAAGTTATAAACACCCGAATAACAAGTAGCAATGAAATATTACTACTAAGAAGCTAAGAAAATGACCATATATGATATCATAAAAATAAGTATGATTCTGTAATAAGTCAATAACATTATTTAAATCATTATACAGGAGTTTCGGACACTTACGAAGCAAAACGGACCTAAGGTAAGGGAAATATCACAATCTCATTTTTATCCGAGATTATTTATACTTTGGTATTTACTGGGGTGTATTTTATCATCCAAATCCATGTTTCCTCAATATGTAATATTATTTCCATCCACCTAAAATTGTTTAAATACATTTTTTTACCATTTGGTGAGTTTTAGTAAAATACATGAAAGGAATATTTTGTCGTTTTTCGTACGAGGTACTTCTTGACTTTTCCCACAAAAGTACAAGAAGAATGTTTTTTAACATATAAAGAATGAATGGATTTTTAAAACATTATTTCAAAGAATCTTACTTTACAAGTTTTCAAGTTTATTTTTAATCAACTACTTTTAGTTTAAAATTGTATGACATGTTAACAGAGGAAAATATTTTTGAAGTAGAAAGGATATTTTCCTCAAGAATGGAGTTCATGTGTTTTATCAAATTTTTTTCCATCTAAGATAATATAAGGTTCTGTTTCTATCCCTATTATTACATTGATTTTATTATGTTGTGATGGAATTATTTTGATGAATTCCTTTATCTTATATGAATTGTTTTATGATGTCATGTTGTTTAAGAATCCCATTTTTATTACATCGGTTATGCAATGATGTATGATTTAGGATTTTGTGGCACACATAAGAATGGTATCATTATGAGATGGGTGGGACCTATATCTCCCTCCAATGCATTGAGTAATGATTTTATATCTCATGAGATAGACATGGCTGGAATGGTAGGTTATATCGGTTCAGTGCAACAGGACTGAAACGAGGGTGACTCGGTTCAGAAATGGACTTTGTTCACTAAGATAGTCTTGGAAATGAGTATTGACTAATAAGATATGATTCTCTATGATTATGTGTTTATGCCAAAAGTTTCATGTTTTAAGTTATGATTATTGTGATTACATTTCACTTCCATGATTTATCCCATGTTATGAAATTATGATCTCTTTTGCAGGTTAAGATTTCCAAAAGTTATGTGCTTATGTATATGATGTGATTGATATTTCTTTTGTTTACCCTTACTGAGCATTTGAGCTCACCCTTTTGTATGTTTTCTTTCCCCAGGCCAGGAAGAAGGTTATTAGGTAAGATATGCCAAAAGGGACTATAGATATGATGAAATAAATGGGAGACAGTGTGGACGCTTTATGAACTAGTTGTTTATGTTTCCCAGTTTCTAAAGAAACTATACCTATACAATCCTTTCGTGGTTTTGTTATATGTTGTAATAAGTATGCTTCAATTTTGAAGTATTAACAATGTATGTAAAGTATGTGTCGTTATAGTTGGTATCAGAGGAAAGGTATAGTCATCCTTTGGAAACTAGGATGTGAAAGCCTTAGTAAGAACCCTAAGGAT
The DNA here is from genome assembly GCA_963277665.1 of Viscum album. Lineage (NCBI taxonomy): Eukaryota > Viridiplantae > Streptophyta > Magnoliopsida > Santalales > Viscaceae > Viscum > Viscum album. Next base: position 1,622,927,800 of record OY728146.1, on the reverse strand, counting down.
AAGTCTAAGCATAGATCACAATATTAGTGTTTTAGAAATGGCCATGAATAACCTAGGATAAGACCTTAAGTGTGAAATATTATTCTTGATTATGTGGGTTTCCTATTATAATTAGTGTTGCTCACACAATTCTTCTTGGTTTTAGTCAATGGATGGAACCCGAAGGAACTGTGTTAATGCGGAATGCAACTGTAAATACAATGATTGTCCTCCTGAGAAACCAAACATTATGGGAGCTCGAATGAAAAATCTTGTAGCCATGCTCACACAACTTTCTCAAGCTATGAATCATGCGGGACTTCCAAACGAGCAAAGAAAGGAGCAACATTATGTTGAATCCTTCATGAGGCAGCGTCCACCTTCTTTCAGCGGGTCTCATGATCCATTAGTTGCTGAACAATGGATTAGTACTACTGAAAAGATATTTGCAGTTCTTCAATGTTCTGAACATGATAAAGTCATCCTAGCAGTGTATCGTTTGGAAGGAGATGCTGATCAATGGTGGAATCTTATTAAGAATACAAGGAAAAGGGATGAAATTGAGTCCATGGAATGGGACGAGTTCAAGAACTTATTTTTCAATAAGTACATCCCTCGTATTCTCCGAACAAATACGGAGAAAGAGTTTCTTGAACTGAAGCAAAAGGATGATGAATCTGTTGGTACCTATGAAGCAAATTTTACAAGACTTGCAAGGTACGCTTCTGGTATTATTATCCAACCTGAGAGTAAGATCGATCGATTCTTTAGTGTCTTTAAACGAAGACTTCGAAGGGCGTTATCCATATGGGACTTCAATAGCTATGAGGAAATCGTTCGATGTGCTCTCAAAGTCGAGATGGAGATTGGAGTAACCCATCAGTCATATGGGTTTGATAAGAAGAGGAAAATGGAATTCAAAGGAAAATCTAAAGAGCACACTGAAAAGAAGATGATCTTTCCCTTATGCTCAAAGTGTGGAAAGAAACATGGAGGGATTTGTCTTAAAGGGAAAAGTAAATGTTTAAAATGTGGAAAGGAAGGTCATCGGGCATTTGAATGCCGCGATGATGGGAAGTAGATGTCTAATGATGCAAACAAAGGAAGGGATACACAGAATGAACCTACTACACTTCAATGTTTCAAGTGCAAGGAGATATGACATTTTGCCAATAAAGTCCCTAATCTAAGGGTTGATGATGATGGTCGACGTCAACAAACTCTTAAGGCTAAAGAAAAAGGAAGTCACATGCAATTTCTATCAGCTATGTGGAGTATGATAACGATGTGGTGAAAGGTACACTTTCCATCCACTCTAATGTAGAAAATGTTTTATTTTATTTTGGATCCACCCATTATTTTATTTCTGAAGAATTTTCTAAGGGTATCACCGTATTACCTCAACAAATAGATGTTGAGTTAGCTGTGACAACACCTAATGGCACAACAGTCGCATCAAAAGTTTATTATTTTTCTCCGATCGAAGTTTGTGGGAAAGTGCTTCCTGAAAATCACGTGATCCTTCATATAGTGGAATTTGATTTGATTCTTGGCATGGATTGGATTTGTTTATATGGAGCTCGTATCAATTTCCAAAGAAGGGATGTCACATTTCATATTCCAGATCAATCTATGATCATCTATCAATGCAAGGATGAACATAACCCTCCAGTGGAAATTTCTTCCATCTTATGGGTCTTGATTCCACTAAATGAAGGTTATTTATCTCAAATGGTTGGTTAGAAACTCACGATTAATAATATTCCCATTGTACGGGAGTTTGATGATGTCTTTCCGGAGGAATTACCGGGACTTCCACCAAATCGTGAAGTTGAGTTCTCAATAGAACTCGTACCAGGTGCTTTGCCTATTTCAAAGACACCTTATAGAATGGCCCCAATTGAGTAGCAGGAATTGAAGAAGCAACTCCAAGAGAATCTTGGTAATGGATTCATACACCCTAGTGCGTCACCTTGGGGTCCACCTATTCTATTTGTTAAGAAGAAAGATGGATCAATGAGACTCTGCATTGATTATCGAGATCTTAACAAGATCACTATCAAGAACAAATATCCTCTCCCACGCATTGATGACCTATTTGACCAACTACGAGGAGCTCAATACTTTTCCAAGATTGATCTTCGTTCAGGGTATCATCAATTATGGGTCAAAAGGGAGGATATACCAAAGACGGCTTTCCGTACATGGTATGGACACTATGAATTTATAGTGATGCCATTTGGTCTTACTAATGCCCCTGCTATCTTCATGGATCTGATGAATAGAGTCTTTAGAGAATATCTTGATCAATTTGTTGTAGTCTTTATAGACGATATTCTTGTCTATTCAAAGAGAAAGGAAGAACATGAATATCACTTGAGAATTATATTGAAGACCCTGAGAAAAGAGAAGCTTTATTCCAAATTTACCAAGTGTGAATTTTGACTTCAAAAAGTCGCATTTTTGTGTCACATATTCTCAAAAGAGGGGATATCTGTGGATCCAGCAAAAACAGAGGTTATCGAAAGATGTTTGAGACCAGCAACAATAAATGAGATCTGATGTTTTCTTGGTTTGGCTGGATGTTATCGACGTTTTGTGAATGATTTTTCACGATTATCTAATCCACTCACCAAGATGACTCAGAAAGGAGTTAAGTTTGTCTGGACGGAAGAATGTGAAGAGAATTTCAAGGAGTTGAAAAGAAGGTTATCCAATGCACCTGTGCTCACACTTCCTTGTAGTGGAGAGAGGTTTGTGATCTATAGTGATGCATCCAAGAAGGTATTGGGGTGTGTTCTTATGAAAAATGATATGGTGATAGCTTATGCCTCACGACAGTTGAAAATCCATGAGCAAAATTAACCAACACATGATTTGGAGTTACTTGCGGTAATCTTTGCAATAAAGATTTGGAGGCATTACCTTTATGGTGAAAGGTGTGATATTTATACTGATCATAAAAGTTTAAAGTATATTTTCACACAAAAGGAGCTGAATATGCGTCAAAGAAGATGGTTGGAGATGATTAAGGATTACGACTGCTCAATCCATTACCACCCTGGGAAAGCAAACAAGGTGGAAGATGCATTAAGTCGAGAAGACCATGCTATTTTATCCATGATGAGGATCACAAAAGATCCAATATTTATGGATTTGCAAAGGATGGATCTTGGAATTATAATGGAAGGGGAAAAATCATATCTTTCTCAAATGAATGTTCAACCATCTATACATGTGATGATTAAAGAGGCACAGAAAGAAGAGGTAAAGTTATAAAAGAAGTTGAGAAACGTTCCTGAATTCAACCTTGATTGTGATGGGATAATAAAGTTCAGGAATCGGGTTTGTTTTCCTCCCATCCCAGAATTAAAGAAGGAGCTGCTGGATGAGGCTCATAGTTCTTCATTCTCTATTCATCTTGGAATCACGAAGATGTATAGGGACCTAAAAGAGTACTTCCGGTGGGATGGAATGAAAAGAGATGTTGCTGAATTTGTCTCTCGATGCTTGGTTTGTCAAAAAGTTAAAGCTGAGAGACAGAAGTCTAAGGGGATGTTACAACCATTACCCATACCCGAATGGAAATGGGAAAAAATCACTATGGACTTTGTCACAGGACTTCCTAAAACATCCAAAGGCAATAATGCTATCTGGGTCATAGTTGATCGTCTTACAAAGTCTGCACACTTCATTTCTATTAGAGAGGATTTCTCTCTGGATCATCTTGCCACAATATATGTAAAGTAAGTGGTAATATTGCATGGAGAACCTCTTTCTATTATATCCGATCGAGATCCGAGATTTACCTCGAAGTTCTGGCAAAGTCTTCAGCATACTCTGGATACAGAGTTGAGTTTCAGCACTGCTTATCATCCTCAGACAGGCGGTCAGTCTGAGAGAACAATTCAAACCCTAGAAGATATGTTGAGAGCTTGCTCTATGGATTTCAAAGGTGGTTGGGATCAACACCTACCTTTGGTGGAATTTTCATATAATAATAGATTTCACTCTAGTATTCAGATGGCTCCTTATGAAGATCTATATGGAAAGAAATGCAGGACTCCAACTTGCTGGGATGAAGTTGGGGGAAGAAAGCTATTAGGACCTGATCTCGTTGATGAAATGGCAGAAAAGGTCAGATCTATTCAACAACACATAAGTGAAGCTCAGAGTCGACAGAAAATTTATGCCGACAACCGAAGAAAAGACCTAGAGTTTGAAGTGGGTGATAAAGTGTTCTTACAAAAGTTATGTTCTTATGTATATGATGTGATTGATATTTCTTTTGTTTACCCTTACTGAGCATTTGAGCTCACCCTTTGGTATGTTTTCTTTCCCTAGGTCAGGAAGAAGTTTATTAAGTAAGATATGCCAAAAGGGACTATAGATATGATGAAATAAATGGGAGACAGTGTAGACGCTTTTTGAACCAGTTGATTATATTTCCCAGTTTCTAAAGACTCTATACCTATATGGTCCTTTCGTGGTTTTGTTTTATGTTGTAATAAGTATGCTTCAATTTTTAAGTATTAACAATGTATGTAAAGTATGGGTCGTTATATATGCCACATAATATGGTATGAAAATTTTAATAATGTGTAACACAATTCTAGGGATATGTATAAGAATGAAATATGAGTAAGTCGTAACATAACTAATATTTTATACATAAAATAAATTAGGAAAAGGTGAAAAAATATATAATTCTGCAACTAAGAAACTAGGTATCCTCTCACACAACTATGATCTCCCTATTTTTATATTCTAATAAGTTAATATTTGTTATAAATAAAATGTTGATTTCTTGGACTCTAAGAAACTGCCTCAATAGTATAATTTTTAATATACATACTTCATCCTAATCATATGGATGAAAGAAATACAATCATTTAAAACATATTTAAAATCATAACTCTTGACTAGAAATAAATATATTACTAGTTTTCAATTATATGATAACATAATAAATATACCTAGATAGATCTATACTAATGCACTTATGTATACTTGATAACCTGAATATAACAAATTGATAAAACTGTGACCCAATATGCTATGTAATCTCTTAGGACATGATCAATACATTAACTCAATCTAGTGGTAATTCTATGCTATATTAACAAGTCTGTTAATATAATAAAATCAAATATCTCATAAGATCTTAGGGTATATTAAATATATTTTCCTCATTATCTAATCCAATAAAGGAAACCCATAGATATGGTTGATTATCTCAATCCTCATTTCCATTAGTAACTTAGGGTTTTGGAATGAAAACAAAAAAAATATAACCCCAACTTGATCCATCCTTTGGTGTCTCACTTCCTGATAATATCAAAGACTCATGTGAATAATAACTATAAAAATTTCCTTATATATCATAATATTCTTTTTTCGGAGGGAATAATTCCAAATAAAAACCATATTCACACATTATCCACTTAATTTCAATTAGAACACCCATGATGGATATCAAAACAATTAACTACCCCGACTAACTTATGTATTCAAAAAACATGAATCATAAGAAGAAATAAATCTTCAAAAACTCATATTTCAAAAAATATATCCCTATTATATGGGTTTTATTGTCTAAGGTCCTTATTTGATGTTCCTAAGACCATCACTTCTTGATCTAGATCTAAACATACATAAATTTTATACACAACATGAAATTACATCAAATATAAATAATCGATAGTTTGGTGTCCCTTAGAACTAGGTAAATATTAAATAATTTAGATATTAATCTTAATAAAATCGTTTATTATTAATACCTTAAAAATAATTACCACTTATTTTAATAGATTAAATCACTAAGGGACAAGTGGAATCATAATAAAAAAACAATCCCCCATGTTTAGTATGGGGATAAAACATTAGTGGTGAGACATGTAAAAAATTATCAATATATCATCATTAAGTGAGATTCATTATCCTGGGAATAATTGAGTGATTAAATTATTATGACTATAAAATAATAGATCATGGGGCATGATAGAATAATAAGTAAAAATTTCATAAAATAGTACTCATGAAAACATAGAATATACATATCAGTGGTATCCTTGGATAGCTACACCTCCTAGGTGAGACTCTTACCACTCTCCCAAGTAGAAACCTTTTTCCCACGAAAATTAAATTTCTCACATACATAAATCATTTCATCCTAAAAATAGGTCAATAGTCACTACCAATACATTATAAAAATTGATCTAAGATAACTACTGCGACATTATTAACATAGGTCAAGGCTCACATCAAATATGGATTTTAAAAATTGAAAAATATAACTACACATGGTCATTCATAATAATATAATTAGATATTGATTACCAAATAGATTAGTGAGTTTTATTACTCCAATAAAATCAATTATTTATCATATTAGGCATTTATGTTCATCATGAATTTGGAAAAAAATCATAAATCCATCAAAAGAGAACCAATATTACCCCTTTGAAACAAAACATGAATCAAATGAAATAAAGTTATTATCAAGGTAAATAACCTTCAATAAGTATAATAAAATGTATGGTATTACACTATATAAAATTAAATTTATATTGGATTTTGAAATAATTCACTAGTTAGTTGAATAAATGTGTATCTAGGTGAATATCTTAAAATAAAATTAAAGAGGTATAGGGAATTTACAATGAAAATACAATAAATGAATGGTTATATTATTGAATTTTAAATGACAATTCATGACAAAGTCAATGATAGATCACCCCTCTCATTCATATTTCATTTTCATTACAGAACATATACATCTTAACTTGTGTAATGAATCAAAAAATTAGATTAATATATTAGCTACTTCTAAAAAAAGATAACATTAGGAAATATGACATAAAAATAGTAAAATGGTGGAATATAATACATATTATCATTGGTGAATAATTTTTCAGATGAATATAATAAAATTATAACTTATAAAGAAACAAACTTTTCTTATAGAAAACATTGTGATATAAATGAAAAATATTATTTTTGTCAAAAGAAAGAAAAATATGATTGATCTAAGAAAATTTATTTTTAAAAAATTCTGATGATCAAATTATTTAATAGAAATGAATTATTTAAACATGTTCATGATATTAATAGAGAGAAAAATGTAATATAAATATTAAAAAATAGTTTTCTTGACTTTTATCGAAAATATTGTAAAAATAGATAAATGAGTCAATTTGAATGTTTAGTTCCAAAAAGAGAGAAAATTATTTGGAAACATTTTCTTAACAATAAAATGTCTCAATAATGTTTCCATGAAATGATATGGATTTATAATTGATGAAAATATTATAAAAATATAAAAATGTCTAAAAATATTCCTTTATAAATATCATATGGTTAAAATTTTATAGAATATTAAGAAAGGATCCATAAATACAATAATATTCACTTAAAAATGAAGGATACTGGTTCATAAATGAAATTAATTGGTTATAATATAATATAAATAGGTAGTGATAGTTATATATTGTTATAGATAACATGTCCTCATGAATTAAAAAAACACGAATGAACCCTTACAAATCACTGTATAAACAATTAATCAAAAATGAAAAAATGAGGTGAAATATTGATAATAAATTAAAGATAAATAGTATGTAATAAATTCAATACCATGAATTTAATTCATATAATAGATTATATATATAAAATACTTGAAAATAATGAATATTTTTTAATAAATAATTTTTTCGAGTCTTGTATCGCTTCATACATTTTAATATCTTGTATAATAAAATTATATTATAATTTCCATGTTTTAGAACATTATTATTATTTATTAAAATATTAGTAATTATTTATTTTTTTATCATGTATTGACCATTTATTATATTAATTTTCCCACCTCTTTTATTTTTCGGTTCTTCGGTTGATGATTCTGAATATGATTCCATATTACTATATCAGTCTATGTTCACATATTAGTGGTTATATAAGCTTTATATGTGTTGGGATATATTTTTAATTTCTTTCCATATGTAATAATGTTCAATAGTTTAATATGTTATATCCATTTTAGAGAATTTTCTTAATTATATTATTTCAATAAATTAGTGAAACATTGATCATTTACATTTAACATGATTATTATTATAACTATTTTGAAATTATAGAGTCCTAAAAAATAAATTACATTATTATTATTATGTTCAATCGTGAAAAAAAAATTTCATTATTGTTATAAATGGAATGTGTTAGAAATAAAACCGTATCATTCACTTATGTAGTGTTAAAAAGAATGAGAGAATTATATTTTAAATGAGTTTAAAAGAACTGGAATAGAAAGAAAATATTTTTTTATGATTATTTTAAAATTGGAAAACTATTTTTAATTAAATTTTATATACCACTTTTGTAACTGAAATGGTTAATATGATTATTAATAATGAAAAATAGGGATTTTGAAACCCATTTTTTTGGCATAGTAATAACTTATGAAGAGGGTTCGATTAGTGGGAATGTGTAATCCCTCATCCATAATGCATTAAAAAAATATAAATACCCTATGACATGAATTACTCAATAAAAAAAATATAATATTTAAAAAGGTTTTTATGTAAAATAATATAATATAAGAAAGTAAATACAAAGAGACATTAGAACTCATACAACGACATAATACAACTATGAAAAGAGTTTTATGTGATGGAATGAGTGATATATAATTGATAATTAAAAAAATGAGAATGAAATAAGAATAAAAAAATTCATGTTTATAAATATTATGTTAAAAATATGTTTTTTAAAATTATTTGTAAATGAAAGAGAGATAAGTAACACATCCATTTTGTTTTAAGCATCCTCTTTTCGATTTTTCATAAAGTCGATATAGTAGTGAATTTTATCTAAAACAAGGCCTTATGGACAGAGATATTGGAGTTTAAATATGTATTTTGATAGGGTTTTTTTGAAAGAAAAGTGTTTTGTATGTGAGGTAAAATGAGAGAAGATGGGGTGTTTATATTTCCAAGGGTACTTTGGAATAAAATATTTATTATTTTACTGTTTTGGATGAAAATTATGAATATTTATGATTAACATTACATTAATTATTTTTTTATTTTAAAATTTAGGTTTCGTTAACATTTTAACACACCCATAACTGAAATTCATCTTGGATGAATTTTATAAAAGATAAATAATCATATATTGTCTTTAACTAAAAAATATAACAGGGGTATTTTAAATTTTATTTATCAATAAAGAAATTAAATTTATCATTTTCAAATGAAATATTTTAAATCCTACATCTATTTTATTTCATTAATGATTTTCATAAAATTTTTAGTCATATTTACATCATTATGTTGTCCATAATATTATGTTATTTGTTAAATATTAAATAAAGAATCATTTTTTTCAAAAATAAATAAAAAAACAGAAGAGAATTTTGAATTTTTTTCCTCAAAAAACTAAATATATTATATCATATTAATTTTATAATTATTTGAAATTGAAATTTTAAATAATTTATTTAATAAATTGAGAAATATTTATTGAAAAAAATATTTCCACCAATATGAATTGATACATCTATATTTTTTATAAGGCCTTATTTTTCATATTTTATATATTTAATTACTTATTCATTTAAAACCTAATAACCATTTTATAGAATCAATATTATAATATATAAAATTTATCTTTTAAATATATATTTACAAAAACATGTCCCACTTTATTTATATTATACATTATAGATGCAATCATATTTGAATGACCGTATTTCTTTTGAATTGAAAACTTTATCAAAATGTAATGTCTGTATGTTGATACTAATAAACTATATATATAATTAATCAGTAAATATATATAATAAATATTTAAAAGTATTATTTCATTATAATATATGTTTTTTAACATTATAAAATAATTTTTACAGTAACAAAATATGTACATATAAGATGATACATATCATTTAAGAATTAAATTTATATACAACTATAAATGTATAATAATAAACTCTTTTAGTGTTAAAATAAAATTTATCCATTTATTTTATCATAATTATGCACATATAATATTATATAAAATGAAAATTTATTATATTCCTTTCAATGGTAACATACTACAATTATATATATACTGAAACAATTTAAATAATATGTTATAAATTATATCCCAATTACTACCTTACCATTAACGTGATGATATGGAAATGAGATTATCAATAAGTGTTAAATAGATGTCAAATAGAGTAATATGTGCATAGTGAATCGTGAATTTAGTAAATGTGATTTAATAAAACTACTTTTTTAATCATAGATTATTAACTTATTTCCCTTATAAATTAATTTACATTTTGTTGAAAACCCAGTATTCAATAAAGGAAGGTAATTTTGATGAAATAATATTTATATACCCTAATCTTATATCATTAAAATTTAAAAAATAAATGCATTTAAAATTTATTTATATTATATTATGATTGAAATTTCTAAAAGTGTTTATGGAAAATTTGTGATTTTACATTCCACTCCATATAACGAAATTGAATCATCACAATTATAATCATTGATGAAAACTTTTATATGTTTTATCTAACTACCCTTAAAAATAATTTATTCCATAATTCTAACATAATAATTATATATAGTAAATAAACAATATTCCTTATCTTAAATACATTATATAGGTTAATTATATTTTTTCAAAGTATTTATATATTACCATTTTATACTAACATTAATGATTATCTATATAATTATTTTAACCCGATATTTACCCAACCCTAGTTCCAAAAGAATGCAAAATTCTTCTATGATATAAACTAAAGAGCATTAAAATCACACTTCTAAATCTGGTTCTTAATGTAAAAACATTTACACAAAAAAATTAAATTAAAACTAACTTCTAGAATTCAATGTCTGTTGTATTGGGGAACAAATTTTTTATTAGATAATAATCTTATGATACTTACGTAAGCCATTCATTATCGACCTCTTATATTCCAGGAACACTCTCATTAATACCAATGATCACCAAGAAAAAATCGAGAATATAATAAATGAGTAATCCCAAATTCATAGAAAGGGGTAAAACATTAGCAATGAGATATATAAATATTACCAGTGGATTATAAAGAAATTATTAAAATGATAATGAGATATAAGAAATGATTAATGGGATAATATTTTGAAATAATTAATCATGAGGCATGAGAACAGAGTTATATATCATGTTATAAAATCAATACAAACAATCCTAAAAGAATAGAATTTAGGCATCAGTGTACACCAAGGGACGTAACACATATTGGTTAGGAATCACACTATAATCAACAGTTCCAGCCCTTTTCCTCGGGACATATGAATGTGACACACACATAATTTATGTCATCATAAAAATTGTTAAAGGATTGCCTCTAATAAATCATAAACATAACTCAATTAATACTTCAAAGACAACATAAACATAGTTCTAGTATATTCACTAATCCATAAGAATGTAATGGAAAAATACAACAGAACATTCCCATTTATAATGATCTTATGTGATATAATGTATTACCTACCCGATTTGGGGGAAATATAAAATTATCCCACACATTATCATAACATATAATGAATATGTGTGTCAAATGAATATAAAAAATCATATGAATATTAACATAAAATCATAATTTTAATATTGATAAAAAACTAGATTATACTGAAATGACGTAGCTATATTGCTAAACACCCATCAATAAATAAATTTATGTAATTTTTTTTACCTTACATAGGATAATGGGTATACAGTCTAGAAGAAAATTTACCTTTAAAATCAAATCTATGTCTATCTAGGTGAGAATACATCAATAAAAATATGGAATTATATTTCATTCAAAATTGAAATTCCATGGATGAAATGTTTTAATTATGAATTATTGTTCATACAATAGTAGTAAAAGTAGTGATGGGTCGTTCTCCTCATAGAGATTTCATTTATTTTGACAAAAATATAAATAGAAAGTTAGAAAACGGTTGAGATATTATTTTATCATAGTAATCACATATAAAAAGTATTGAATTATAGTAAATACGACACAATATATCAACAAATGGTGGAATATAAAATATAATTGAGAAAAAGAGATCAATATTTGAGTAGAATATATGAATCTTTATTGGATTTAAAAAAAATAATACCTTAGTTTTTCATAAATAATAATATAGATAAGGGAAATATTGTTTACAAATAAGTATATAAATACATTATTAATATAAATATGATATTAAAAAAATTTATTATACCTTGTAACATTAAGAAACTAATTGAAAACTATTAATAATAATAAACACTAAAATGTAAGATAAATCATTAAAATGTTGTTTTTGTATACTTTGTTTATGTTTTTATATGAATTGAAAAATGAGGTATATTCAAATTTCATTTTTAAATAGATGAAAAAATTAATTTGACAAATTATTTTAACAATATAATTTCACAATAATATATACTATAGATTAGATATTTATAGTATTGAAGAAACATAGAGAATAAGATAAGAAAAACATAAAACAATCCATTAAAAATTCCATATTTTTTGAATTTAATGGAATATTAAGAAGGGGCTTATAAATAAATGCATATCCCCAATTAAAGGAAAGTGAAGGGATTATAAATTAGATATTGTATTAATATTAAAATGATAAATGGAGGAAGATATAGAGTTATAGGTTGATAGAGAACATTATCTCAAGAAGGAAAAATAATGGGAGATAACTGTTATGAAAAAAATTATGGTACGAACTATAAATACATTAAGGAGGAATATAGACCATAAATCCATTATATGTGAAGATAAAATAGTAATTTATAAATTCCATTTCTCTCCCATAATCAATTCTTATGGGATATATTATTTTTTATTCTTTTTGTTCCTACAAATTATTTTATGGTATAATTCATTCAAAAAGATGAATATATGATAAATTAGGGTAGTCACATGGTTGAAAAATGGTTAAAGGAATCAATTTAGAAATGATTTCACACATATTTAATTTATAACTAAGGCATTATTCCCATTTATCACATGATTTACAAAACTGTGTGGACCAAATGTGTAAAAGTATTAGTGAAGGTAATGTTATCCTCACTATTGGAACATTGTTTGAAAACCCATGTGAACTTCCCAGAAATTAAAAAAAATATCCATTTACCTCAACAAAATTAAAATCATTAACCCTCATTTGACACATATATTTGACTCTAGTCCTCCTTCACACATGATCCATGCCTTCCTTCTCCATTTTCATTGATTTATAATGGTTTTATAAATATATATTCAAGGTGAACACAATGGAAAATCATACTCTCTTCTACTATAATCTCATTTTTTTATAGATCAATGTTTTAAGATCTCTATATTGAAATAGAATCATAAGGATCCTCTCACAAATTTTTTAAAATATTTGTTTTTATGTTTATGGGTTTTTATTTCATCTATAAGAACCCCCTGGAATTCTAAGAGTATTTCCATTATAGTCGTGTAGTTTTCATATCATTTTCTTATATAAATGTACGTGGTTCTATAATATATCTTTTTCTAAATTATCTATTTATGTTTTCACATTTATAAATTAGTATATACAAAACATTATTGATATAATATATTGATTTGGAAATGAATTAATAGAGCCCTTGTCATGAACGTGAATCTTTTGTGCACTAGTAGTTATTATTATTTTCTATTGTGAATTGGAATTCCTTGTGAGATTGTTCATGCATAGGAATATTTAATAATCAATGTGTCATTAATTGATCCTCATGGAAAACCATAGGTAATTGGGTAGGATATACTATTATGGATGAGTTTCCACCACTACAATCTTTTCTAGTGATGTAGTTAATTTGTCGCCTTGCTAGCTAGTTACGTAGTACTAGTTCCGTCCCAATAATTGAGCACATAGTCATTTTTGGTGAACTAGTTTTACTGGGAACCATAAACAAGGTAATTGTGAGCTGTAATCCTAGAAAATTTTATAAAAATAAACATTTTAATATTATTTTTATACACATTATTTATTTATTATAATTTATTTAGGTTATTTATTTTCTCAGAAAATATTAATATTTGGTTTATTTTCTATGATAAAATTTGAATTTTCAGATTAATAACAATGTTTTGATATGTAACACTTGTTATGATCATAAAAGTCTCATTAGTCGCAACTACATACACCTACAGGTGTATGAAAATATTTCATTCTTATATAGAAAAGGTAATGTCCCTACTTGGAGGTGGGTGGTACTCATTCTATACATTCTATGGAATCTAGTGGTGGATTTTTAGTAAAAAGATAACCCTTGTCATGTAGTAATTGGGTATAGGTTCTTTTTTCTCTTTGGTAAATTTTTTTTCTCTATATATTTACCCCGTGTAACACCACACTTTATTTCCATCACACCACATTTATTTTTCTAATGATGTATATAATATTTTTTATTAGTAGTATTTCATTATGGATGTCTTTGGATTTAGTTTATTTATATCATATGTTATATTGTAGATATAAATATATTTTTGGAATGGGTTGGTAATGTATAGAGATTATTTTCTTAGTTAGTGTTCTATAATGTATGTTTAAATTATTATTTTGAGTTACATGGTTTAAAAAGGTATATACCATGATACCCAAGAACAAGTTACTAGCGTGTATAGAATGTGTACACCCTTCAACATTGGTCACATACCTGTTCATGTGCTTTGGTTAAGGGAGGCCCTTGTTGGATAGTGAAAATTTTTTATTAGATCCATCAGCTTTGGTTCAATGTTATGTAATGGCCCAGAACTCCATAGTCCAATACTTTTTCAAATGTTTGCGGTGTTCTGGGAGTAAATGGTGGCTCATTTCAAGATTTTTCCAAATTTCTTGTTTTTCCATCGGTAATCCAAGGTGTCGGTGTTGGTGAGTCAGAGAATCGTTGTAGGTGATTCAGGGAATTGGTTTTTGTGAGTCAGGGCATCGATGGGTTAGGTGTTGGTAGGTAATGTCAGTGGCTCTACATTAGTGGATCATTTTCAAGATCAGTGGCTTACATTTGGTGACATAACAATTAGTGCCCCGTTGTTTGTGTCGGTGACTCACCCATTGGTGACTCATTTCTAGTTTTCACAGTGTTTCTAGTTTCACCCATCTAATGTTTTATTTGACATAAATTGAGTTTAACGACTTATTTAAAATTTTCTAAAGGAATTTCAAAGGATATTAATTACACATTTAATATCCTAATGCTTTGGGAACATTGAGATTGTCCAACCACATAATAATGAACAGGTTCTCACATTAATGAAATTGTATCCCATCTAGTTAATATAGAATCTATCCCTTCTGAACCAAGATCAATTTCCCTTTATGTTTTAATATTTTCTAGGAAAGGCTTAGAGACTTTACTCTTTATGGAGTCACGTGTTGTGTCATATCCATTGATCGAGTTTTCCAGGGAGTGCGTCCAGCTAATTTCATGACCCTCTTTTTTGACACAAGGAAGATTTATTGATCATCTGATTTTCTAGGTAGGGATTTCCTTAACCTATCTTCTAATTCTATATCATGCGGGTTGGTAATTGTAATGTTATTTTAGGAAAACTACTGAATCAAACTTTTAATAGAGATAAATGATAATAAGAAAATGATAATGGGATTTTAGTTGATTGATTCTGATCACATGTTTTATGTGTTATTTTTGTTGATAATGTGATCTCTTGTGGTCTCCTAGCTTTAGAAAATCAAGGTCGTTGGTGGAAATTTTCATCGAATGGGCGATTCTTCAAAACTATTGTTGTTAACTTGTTAATAATATTATAAATCACAATCTGATTAATCATGTATACCCTATTAAATGAAATGGATGCCCTGGGAAGAAAACCCTTCTGTGATCACCCCTATTTATAAATTTGATTTAATGAACTGTGTTCACCAAATCTGAATACACCCTATTTAATTGGTCTGGATGTGTGTTGTGTTCTGATGAGTTTTGCCCTTGTGTTGGTTTTGTTAGTGTAATGTTATGGATGGGGGGTGTGATTTTTTGTACAGGGAGGTAATGTATGTTTCATGCTATCTTAGTTTGAGAGATTGATTTATTGTGAAATGGATGGACTTGTTGTATAGTGGGACTGCTCTTGGGTTGTGGTTGGGTAGTGGGGTTGTAGTGTTGGGTTGTGTCATGATCATGTTGTGGGTGTTATATGTGTGGTGTTGTGAATCCAGCCTGCAAAGTGTGGTTGTAATGTGGTGTGATGGGGTTTTACCAATTGAGAGGAGGTATATGGATACATTGATTTGAATAATGATGTTGATAGTGTTGGAATATGAATGGGAAATAAACAGATAGTAAGAACTAAGTGGGTTGTTTATTGTGTGTTTTGTTTTTTTGGATGTGTATAGTGGATTTAGCATTCAATGAATGTATGTAGATGTTTTCCTTGTTAGTTATTGGATAGGAATGTAATAAATATTTGAATAAATTGATAAATTCACAATGAAAATTGGTTAAGTGAGTAGGTTGGGGGTATACTTTGACTTATGTTATTGATCATCATTCATGGTGATACATGCATTTAAGGGTCACAGAAGGGTAGTTTTATGTGGGGTAGAAGTTTGTTTTGAAAATTTATAGGAAGGACTTAGTTTTAAGTACATATATATGTATTTTTTAGTTTCTTGTGTTTTCTATATGCACCCACTCGTGTTGAGAACTATGTGACGAACACCACCATTTCAATGTGGTAGGGTGTCTTTTCCCACATCTAGGTGATAGGATGGATGTTTGGTTATTGTCTTCTATCTACTCCCTCATCTGGGCATTTACCATCCAAGACTCTTCTGACAGGCTATAGTGGATTGTGGTTTGTTACCATATTTATTGTACTAGTTGTGTGAGTGTTGGTTTGTTTTCTAGGTTTCTTTAGGTTGAGGACTTGGAGTTTTAGGGAAGGTGTAGGTATGTGTGAGGCCTAGGATTCTACAGGTATTAATTCAGTGTGATAGTGTCCATGGTTTCTATTGGTAGGATGTGTGTTTTTTGTTTCCTAGATGTGTGCGGGCCGGCTGTGACAGTGGGGTTTGTGGAAGAGGTATATGGATTAGGATGATCTAGTTAACTAGTGGGAAGTGGTGCAGGGTACCAAAATACTTATATTCTAATTATATTACATTACATGACTTTTCTTATTTAGTGAATGTTCCTTGGTTTGGTTGGGGTGGATTGTGTACTTAATTAGGTTACTTTTAGATTATGTTGTTTTCCCATAAGAGAATCTGTATGCTTCTCCCTCTCGTGCACGAGTGACTTTGGTTTTTTACTTACAGAGTATATATTTATTCTCACCCTATGTATATAAAATTGTTTTCATGTTTCCATGGATATTACTTGGACTGTGATGGACATTACTAGCTCAAACGTTAGGGACAATTGTTGTGTCACTTATTAGTTTTTTTGGGTACTTACTATAGAGTATTCCTTCTGATTTATTCAATAGTTTTACATTAAACAAGCATGTGAAATGGATTTTGGTTTCATTATATTTATATTTTTCTTGGTTTTGTTAGAGGTTGATAAAAATTATCTCCTGATATTAGTTACTATAAAAGGGTAATTCCTCCTATTTTTTGTGATATTTCAAAACCCTTTGTGATGGTTTCCACCCTAGGGCCTGTTAGATATGGGGCTCATGGGGTTATTATCTCTCCTTCATCTTGAGGATGGATGGTCTCATAATCTTGCTATCCCATCCCACATCTTCAATAAGGTAGGTCCGGACATAACGGTGTCAAAGGAGAGGTTTAGAGATAGAATGGAGTTTGGGGTTAGGATAAAAGAGGATTATGTGGGATGATAGGGAAATCGTGTTTGGTGATATTGGTGTGTTACATAGTCCATGGAATACGTGTTAGGAAATTGGATTTTAGGCCCCCAAAATTTGATATAAGGACTCTAATCATACTGAACGACCATGTGGGGCTACACCATTTTTAGGGAAGGGAACCTAGGATATGTACATGCATCATGATGACTTGTGAAAATATTTTTTTCAGGAATTTTTGGAAAATTAATATAAATAAAGAGTTAAAATGAATCGTTAGAAAAAAATTTCTATAATACAAAGGCTTAGGAGTTTCTTGTTTTCCATCCACTTATCACTCCCAGATGTCGTTTACAAGTTGTACGATCAGTGTAGGGTCACCAGGGTGACCTGGTTGATCGGAAGAGGCCCAATACAGTAGAGGAGGATGATCATTGGTAGAATATTCTTAGTTCATTCAAGTGACAGTCTCTAGGAATGTACAAGGGAATTATCTTGTACATGGAGATAGATATTTGGATCAACAAGATGGGGATCATGTTCGGGTCTATCTGAGCATAGGAGGAGTATTGGGTTCCCATTTAAGTGATCTAGATGAAGAGATTAGTGCATCAGTGGTGGATGCTTTACCTCAGGGAGAAGAGGGAGACTAGTGTTCTAAGTGTCAACATTGAGAAGGAGTTCCCGGTGGAATTTCATTCTTCCATTATGAAAGACGAGAAGAGGCCCGATTTACTCTCACTCCTATAGGGAGTATGTCATTGATGGAGTTGGGGATCGATTTCAATGATATCCTAAATATTTCTAAAGATATCTTCCTGAATGAGGGCTCTTGGGTGAGGTGCTTAGAGAAGGCATTATTTCCTTCCCTTCATTATGTGGTTACTCCCTACACACTACAAACATACTTAGAGGTTTAGAAGAATGATGATGTAGTGTAAATGATTCACTCTCGAGGGGGTATACCATGAGAGGGAAGATATAAAAGTTATTTAAAAGGTAATTCTGTATGTAGTAAGTCTCCAACGTTAGGGACTTCATGTTTCTGGTCAATGGGGAGCTGACCCCAACTGTTTCAGTTCTGACCCCATGGTCCTCACCCTTTTTCAATAGGTCCTAGGGCCAAAGATTAATTCTTATGGAGTATGTGATAACCTCTATGGGTATTTCAAGACCTAAAATCAGTATATTGGAGGTGGGAAGGCTCATCACCTACCACAGTAGCAGATTCTAGCTAGGCCATTCTAGCATCAAGGACATTTGACCCTACTCCGGCAAGAGTGGACAGTGCAGGAGGAGGAATACATCAAAGTTCTCCTCAAGTCCCATGATCTGGGTGTGGTGAGTGAAGTAGCCTATACCTAAGGGGACATGGGATGGACATGGACAGTTTCATGCCATAGAGGCTACATTTCTAGTAGGGTCATAGATTGTTCAAGGTAAGATTAGTTTGTTTTGTATAATTGATTGTTCATTATTTGATTCAGGAGATTATCACTCCGTTTTACAACCAGTATATCCCATTATTTGGATCTATATGTATAGTTTCTTTCCATGCCACATGTGTTCAGTACAGAAGTCTAAGTTCAGAATCGCTTGTTCGATGTTTTTTGAGGATGTAGAGTGATGTTGGCGATGCATCAGTCTAGTAGGGATCTATTTCTGATAATGATGAAGTCTTAATATGTAATCCTTACAATCTAATGGCTTTACCACATACTTATTTTTATTGACTTCTTCTGAAGAAGAGTCATTTTTTCATATGAGAAATTCCGAAATGTAACTTTCATTGCTAGGTGGAGCTGTCAAATGAGACTTAGGCACATAAAGACTCTTCTATTCTTGTAAGCCAAGTTATCAGTGGGGTGGATGGATCCTGATATGTTTGAGGTTAAAGAATATTTAGGAGAGTTTTTTATGGTCTTTCTGAGGTTTTTACTCTACCCCCTCAGCATGATGTTAAGTTCACAATATACTTACAACTAGGAGCTAGTCTGATTTTTATGGCTCTTTATCAACTGGTGCCTTAATAGTTGCGGGATTTAGTAATTCATATTGATGATCTAAGGATGAAGAGTTCCATCTTACCCATTGTGTCACCATGGAGTGCTCTGGTCCTTGTTTTAGAAGAAGGGAGACAGTGGTCTAGTGCTGTGAATAGACTACTAGAGACTAAATCATGTAACAATCAAGAATTGTTATCCGCTCCTAATAATAGATGATCTTTTTGACTAGCTGATGGCGGAATGTTCATTTTTCATTATTGATTTGTGGTCAGGATATCACCGATTGATGGTTAAGTAGGTTGACATCATGAATATTTCTTTAAGTTTTAGGTATATGCACTTTAAATTCGTAGTTTTTTCATTTGGTGTACAAATGTACTAGTCATGGTCATGGGGCTCATGAATCCTATCTTTCATGATTTCCAAGACCTGTTCATCATCATATTCATCGATGAAATCCTAATCTACTCTAAGTCATAGGAGGATCATACTGAGTATCTCAATACTATCCTAGAGTTCTTTTGTCACCACAATCTCTATGTAATGTTGTCTAAGTGCATGTTTTGAACATAGAAGGTTCACTTCTTTGGACATGTGTTGTCTTATTAGGGTGTAGAAGTGAACTCGTCAATGTTCTTTGAATTATTTTTTTGGGATGCACCATGGAATGTGGTAGAGGTTCACAGTTTTCTCTATCTAGAAGGATACTACTGGAGATTCATTATGGATTTTTCCTTTGTGGTAGCTGTGTTGGAAGCTATGACTTAATAGGCCAAAGATTTTTGGGGAGGTGAATAGTGTGAGGCAACATTCGACTATTAGAAGGGGAAGTTGGTTAGTGCTTGCATAAAAAATAATCTAGAAGAATGTGTAATGTTCAAAGTGTTTTCTGATGCTTAATGTCTTGGAATTGGGTCTGTGTTGATGCAGTAATGGGGAGTGATCTCTTATCGGTATATGAAATTGTTTTCCCTTGAACATAACCATTCCACCAAATATTTGGATCTAGAAGCGGCTGTATTTGAGATAAAGTTGTGTCGACACTACCTTATTAGGGAGCACAATGTGGTCTTTACAGATCACAAGAGCTTATGGAACATCATTTACTTCTGAGATATGTACTTGTGGTTGTGGAGGTGGATAGAATATTTCCAATATTATGATTTTCAGGTCTCTTATACATGATAGAAGGGAAATGTCATGGATGATTCATTGAGAAAGAAGTCATAGAAAGAGGTAGTTCAGGAATCTATATTTTCTTAGAGGGAGATTGGGGAATTGGTTTCATTTCACTTAGATTCAGTAATGGATGATGGAAAAGAATCCATATTTCAAATGAAAATGTATTCTTATATAATGTGGTTAGTAGAGTAGCCTCAGTGGGGAGACATAGAGGTAGAGGTGATGCATCATATCTTTGATAAGGGTGATGCACTAGAGGGATGGTCGGAGGATGGTCAGAATAAGATGTTGTTTTGGGGGAAGTTATTTTCTCTAGTGGAAAAGCTCAATAAAGTTCTTCGTGAGTTTAATAGATTACCCCTAGCGGTACACTGAATAGTTTTCAAGATGTAATGGGGCTTTAAGGAGTTGTTATAGTGGCCCTGGAAGAAGTAAAAATTGGGAGAGTTTGTGGAAAGATGCTTAGTCTGCCAGCAACTATAAGCTGAGCATAGTGTTCCTAGTTTTTTGTTTCAGCCTTCAGATTTCCCTGTGTGGAAGTGGGATGAAATATCAATGGATTTAATCACATGACTATGTGTAGATCAAGGAGGTTGTGATTCTATTTTGGTATTAGTGGATGTGTTGACGAAATCGGCTCACTTCTTAGTGATCAAGGATTCGATCTCATTGGATGCCTTGGAAAAGAGGTATGTCGATGAGGTGGTGTGATTGCATGGAGTTCCATGATCTATCATCTTAGGGAAGGAGATGTGTTTTAAGTCACTAGTCTGGAGGGGAGTGTGCAATGACTTTGGAACCTAGTTATGACTTAGCCCTACTTTTCTCCATCATATGGATGGACAAATAAAGTGGACCATCAAGAAATTGTCGGGAATCTTTTGGTCATGTATTGTAAACGTTAGTGGGTCTTGGGTGCCACATTTTACCTTGGTATAGATCTCTTACAAGAATATCTATCTCTCTTCCCAATTAAATTGCTCCATTTGAGTTCCTATTAGAGAGGCCTCGTCATTCAACCTTGTACTAGATGAACATTGGGGATATAGATATTCTTGGTCCAGACATGGTGTAGAGTTTGGAAGAGAAGTAGCAACTTTTTGGTGAGAGTAAGAAGGCTAGATAGTGCTGGAAGAAATCGTATTCTTACGGTTGGAGAAGGCAGTTGGAGTTCAAGGTTGGGGACCACATATTCTTGAAGGTTTCCCCTCAACGTGGGAAGATATGATTCAGCAGAGTGATTAGGAATTCTCTTAGACTCATTATACCCTTGAAGGTGTTCGTAAAATTTGGCAAGGTGGAATATCATATAGCTTTGACACGATAGTTGGGGAGGATCTATGACATCATTCTATCACCCGACATCGTTAGTATCTTCACGATGACTTCAATGTCATGGATTGAGGAGAGTAGGATATCGATGACAAAACAATGTCCGTGGAGCAACCAATGTAGATCCATGATTCTCAAGAGAAGTGTTTTTTTGGATGACCATTCCCTTGGTTATCGGGTTATTGAGGCATGGTGGTGTGGATGAGAGTATAAGGGAATGAGAGACATAGATGTGTACCTAGTACCCGGAGTTGTTTGGTTTTTTTCTTGTGTGTTTTTTTATGATGTAATTCTTGAACCTTGTTTTCTATGAGATGTGTTTTTTCCATGTTATGTGATGTATGATAAATTCCTGATATATGAGGAGGGAATTACACTATCCCTAATCAAGACACATTAACACAGATGTGATTGAAACTACGTGGGTGAGTCCATTCTTCCCAAAGCTAGTACTATCTTGACATGGGGTAAGGAGTTCCATGATTTATAAGAATGGAGTGTGTGACATTTTATGCTTTTGTGGTTTGTCTTGTGAATTTTTGGGTTACCAGATGTAGGAGGAGGTGTTCTTGGATGTTGAGGTTTCACTCCACCTTTCAAATAACACATGGTGGTTTAACCTTGAATGATATCTTACGAGGTGGTTTTTCGGACCCCTCTTTATTGTGGGTTTTTTTGAATTATCAGGTTAGAGAAAAGTTTGAGAGCTATATGATGTAATGGAATGGACCTCCATGGTCCATTACTTTTTCAAAATCCACTATTAGGGGTGTTTTTGGAGGCCACAGTGGCGCGGTTCAATAGTTTTTTAAAATATTAGAATTCATTGTTAGTGACATTAGGTGTCAGTGTTAGTGAGCGAGGGTACGATGTTGGTGATCCTAGTCATCGATGTCAGTGAGAAATGGAGTCAGTGTCAGTGATCCATGGAATCAGTGTTAGTGGATCTGGGAATTAATGTCGGTGAGTCATGGCATCCGTGTTAGTAAATGAGGGTGTCAGTGTCGGTGAGTCAGGGAATTAGTGAGTTAGGTGTTGGTATGTCACATAGGTGGCTCAACATTGGTGGGTCTACACTGTTGAATTTTTTTTAATATATTTAGCTTACAGTCGGTGACTCACCCATCGGTGACTCACTATCATTGTCTATGACTCACTCATTAGGGACTCATTTCTAGTTTTTCTCAGTTTTCCAGTTTCACCCCTCTTACATTTTATTTGATGTAAATTGAGTTAAAAGCCATTTTTAGTAATTTATAAAAGATTTTAAAATAATTTTAATCATTTTTTAATATTATAATTCTCCATGGACTTTGACAAAGTCCAACCATGTAATTTTAACCATGATCCCATGTTAATAAAACAATTTCTTATCCTGTTAGTATAGGATCTGGACCCTCTAACATGTGATCTTATTTCTTGTGTGCTTCCATTATCTATTAGCATGAATATATCATTTCATTTCTATTGATTCATGTGTTCTATCGTGGACATCAATCGAGTTTTCCTTGGATTCCTTCATGTGACATTATTGACCCACTGTTTTTTACGCAAGGAAGAATTATTGATCATTGGCCTTTACAGATAGAGATTTCCTTCATCTATCTTCCAATTCCCTATCATGCGTGGTGGTAGTAGTAATGTTATTTAGTGAAAACTACTGAATAAAACTTTTAAAAAAGATAAATGGTAATATGAAAATTATAATGAACTCGGAGTGAATTTATGTAGGTTTCCTATTTTATTTGTTATCTTTGTTGATGATGTGATCGGTTGAGGCTGTGTGGATTCGGGAAATCATAGTCAGGGGTGTTATTTTTCTATACCAGGGTGATGATTCATATTTTTTTTATTTCTTTATGAATAATTTCTATAACTATCAATATGATTAATCAATTATTCATAGTTGAATGAAATTGATTACCCATGATGGAAACAATTGTCTGATCACCCATGTTTATCAAGTGGATTAAAAAACTGTGTTCACGAAATATAAATACACCATATTTCATTGGTTTGGCTATTTTCAGTTTTCTATTGGATTTTCTGGGTTGTGTGGTTTTGGTATTGTGATTCTTTTGTTGGGGGTGTGAGTTTTTGTACGAGGTGGTAATATCGGTGTGTTGGTTTCTCAATTAGAGATATTGACTGATTATGGAATGGATGGACTTGTTTTATAATATTGAGACTGCTAGGTAGTGGTTGGGTAGTGGGTAGTAGGGATGGGTTGTGTCATGTTCATGTAATGGATGTGATAAGTGTGGTGTTATGTAGTGGGGTTTCTTAGTGTGGTTATAATGTGGTGTGATGGGGGTTTACATGTTGAGAGGAATGAAATGGGTTCACGTATTTCAATAACGATATTGAAAGTGTCGAAATACGAATGGGTCTCAAATGGGAAGGATTAATGAAGTGGGTTCTTTTTTGTGTGATTTGTAGTGGGGTGTGTTTATTGGCTTGTATCCTTCTAAGAACAGTTACAGATGTTGTTCTTGTTAGTTTCCTAGATAGGGAATGAAAAAATAAATTAATAAATTGATAGATACCAGATTATAATTTCTTAAATGAATTGGATGGGGGTATACTTCAACTTAAATAAGTGATAGTCATTTGTGGTGATACATACATTTAGAGGTGGAAGCAAGGGTAATTTTATGTGGGATGGTAGTTTGTTTTGAAAATCCATAGGTTATTCCAAGTGTTTGGTACATGTATATATATACTTGTAGTATATTATGTTGTATATACACACCCCATCCTTTTTGATCACTTTGTGCTAAAAACCCTCATTTCTATATGGGAGGAGGTATTTCCCATCATCCTAGTTGGAGGAAAGATGGAAGGATATCAGATCTTCTCTACTCCCTCATCTAGGAATTTATAGCCCAAAACACTTTGGGAAGGCTGTAATGGCTTGATGTTTTTTACAAGATCTATGGTACTAGTTGTGTTAGATGTGGTTTTATTCCATGGTGTCTTTAGGATGAGGCCTATGTGCTTTCAAGTAGGGGCTAGTATGTGTGATGTCCAGGTGTCTGCGGACAGAATTGTGGTGTGGTAGTATCCTAGGTTTCTATGGGTTGGATGTGAATGGTTTGTGGACTAGTTGTCTGCGGGCGAGTTGTGACAACACGGCTTGTGGAAGAGGTAGATGTGTCAAGAAGTTCCATTTCACCAGTGGGAAGTAGTGCGGGGTACCCAAATATCAATGTGCATATTCTATAACATTAAATGACGTGCATAATTTAATGAGTGATCCTAGTTGAGGTTTGGGTGGATAGTATACCTTGTTAAGTGCTTTTGAGTCTCTTTTATTTTCCTATATAAGAATTAGTATGATTCTCTCCATTTTCCATGGGTGACATTGGTTTTTCCCTTTGTATGATCACCTAATGTATATGAATATATTTTTAGTATTCTAGGGAGATTATGCGGATCATTATGAACTTTACTATCATGGATGATGGGTAATGTTTCTGTTTCACTACTTAGTTTTATTTTTGTAATTACCATAGAGTTTTCCTTGTATTTTTTCTGCAGTTTTACATTAAACATGCGTGTGGGATGGATTTTCATTTCATTATATTTTTATCTATCTTAACTTTTTTTAGGTCAATACATCTTATCTCCCAATATTGGTTACTATAAAAGGGTAATACCTCCCATTTTTAGGACATTTATATACCCTTGTTTTTTTCGCCACCAAAGGACCTATTGAAGGAGGGACTAGGGGGTCACTATCTCTCAATAATAATGAGGGATGAAGGTCTCAAAATCATGCTACCAATTCCCTCATATGAAGGAATGAGGGTTATGATATAATATTTGGGATATCATGGTATAAATGAGCTAGTAATTTTATGACTTGTGGATGATCAATGAAAGGGTGGTTCAAGATAACATTTTGTGTCCCACCATGAGTTTTAAAGGGGATTTTGGGTGTATTATTTTGATTTTATATTAAATTTAATCTTCCTATTATGACAAATTCATAAAATAAATACCATTCACATTTTCTTTTAACTAAATACCCATGTTTACACATCCTGTTGATTTTTGGTAAATAATCGTGGTTCTAATATATAATTTGGTTTTTGGTTTTCATGTATTCATATTTATTTGATCTTATATAGTTTCATGACACCATAAAGTCCCCTCGAATACCATCTGGTGTGAGATTTAGATAATAGTTCGAGAATGAACACTCCCATTGATCATAAAATAAAAAAGGAATTTGTGAGAGAGGGTTTATCCATGGGACTTGGAGTTTTGCTTTGTCATGGTCACACTAAAGAAGTTAGAATGGGTTCAAAAGTGGATACAAATCAAGATTTTCTTCTAAATAATATTCTTTTATAATATGGATAATATAATCATCAGGAATCTACGGTTTTTTTGAAAATATAAAGAGATTGTTTGAGTTCATGGATACTCTCTACCCTACGAAGGTGAAATTTCAATTTTTTTTCTTAACGAACCTTACTTTAATACGAGGGATATGATTATTCAATACATGTATTATGAAAATATTGAGTGGAATGATTTTTATGTAGTATCATATAAAAAAATTATCTGAAAAAACTTTGGCTTTGGGATATTTAGGATTTCAAAATACTTCATTGGGGAGGTTGTAAGGACATGTAGTATACTAATTTCATCAATTTTCACATTATATTATTTTAAATGGTATGATTAAGGATCTTATTAGTAAAATGGTCCATTATCGTGATATCCAATCATATTTAATTGTTCGCAAGATCCCAACCTATTTAAAAGTTGTAGATTAATCCCTTATGGTTGATATTGATCAATAAAAAATTTCAAGACCAATGAGGACTTCCTCATTACCAACAGGTAGTGATAATATTTTTTTTAGAAGAATGGGCATCATGATGGTATCTGAAGAGGTAGGATTATGGGTTCTCTTACTATATCTTGGATTACATCTTATGCTAATACTAGGTCCATGACGCTTATTTGCCTATAATATGGATGTTAAAGCCAAATTAAGCTTCTATTTTGAGATACTATGAATTCATTACATTAATATGGTAAACTAGTTAATATACAATTGTTTTATAGGGATTCTCATTCCATAAGAATTGAAGTGGGTCCTGGATTCTAGAGGATCCCCGACATATTCTAACATGCTATGGTTAGAAAGATGTCTTTTTTTGGGTTTTTTGGTATAGTTGGATTGTATCATTGGAAATCCATTTTAGTGTTAATCCTTAGGCCACTAGTAAGACATAGAATCTAGTTGAGAGTGGATAGATATAAAAACTCGAGATATCCTTCATAGAATCTATGTTTTTCCCACTATAGATAGAGGTATGTTTATTATGATAGAATCTATAGTAGGATATTTATTTGGTAAAGGCACAACTAACTCAATTCTCTATACCTAAACTATGGAATTGTTGAATTTAACATCACATATTACACCTTAATCCATGAATACAATACTCCCCATAGGAAGAATAAGGAACATGTATCTCAGAGTCCATCTTATAATGATTCTTTATTTAATGGAGAATTATCATGGGACCTTTTTAGTCAAGAAATTAATCTCTTTGAAATTATATTTTGGATGGATTTCATGAATTAATTCAAGGATCATATGAATTTATATCACTAATGGAACTCTTTCACTACTCTAAATGAATATTTATACCTTTTATAGGGAGAGTGGATCCTACAATCTAGTTGGGATGGTCCATCACATCCTAAAGTTAGTAGGATTATATGTTATGTCTCTTAACATCACTATGATGTTGAGGGAGGGAATTTAGAGACTCTGTTACCTTCCATAGTGAATAATTTAACAGGTTTGTTCAAGAAAACATCTTGGGGTTTCCCCCTATGTGAGTTTTTATGCTCTCTATCGACCTAGTAATAATAATTCAAATTATATTCATTCGATAATTTACATAGAACCAAAAAACATAATGGAATTTGAAAAATAGTTTGATATCTTTGAAGATAAATGGCTTCTCGTCCTGTGTGTGTCTCTATGGGTGACCCTAATATTATTTTTTAAGATTTTAAATGTTTTCCTTATATTGTGCATTGATTGTAGAAATAATAATAAGATCACAATTTATAGTAGGTACCCCTTTCCCTATATCGAAGACTTATTTGTTCAGTGAAAGGTGACCAAGATATTCTCTAAAATTAACATTGGTCATGGAATCCTTATGTTTGTGCGATAGAGGCTGGATTTTCAATTATTAACTTTCAGAGCATTTATATGCACTATGAGTATCTAGTGATGTCATTTAGGTTGACTAATGCTCCATAAGTATTCATGGTATTAATAAACTAGATATTTCATATGTATCTCGACTTATTCAGGGTAGTGTTCTTAGATGATATCACTATCTAAAATTTTAATAATGTTGGTTATGGAATGATTTTTATGACCATTTTATGGATTCTCCAATATCATTACCCCAATTATATGTTGTATGTGTTTATATTTTTGATCCATGAAGTTAAATTCAAATGGATTATAGTTTCTGAAGAAGAAATTGAAATTGATATTGATAATTTGAAGGTCGTTAATTCTTTATAAAATCCTATAACATTTTTTAAAATTTGATTCATTCTATTAGTAGATGGACTTTATGATGATTCATGAGGGATTTCTCTAAAAAATAGTCTCCTATTACTACAGTCAATTAAGAGGGAATGAAATTATTTTATACACTAATGCTTCTAGACTAATTTAATGGGACGAATAAATAATTAAACTCAAAACCTATATTAATTTTTTCAAAAACGTTTTATAGTTAAGTCATCTTTTATAATTCCTCATTTCTGTTTTGGGATGTCTTCCAACATAAGGTCATCATGTTGTGAATTAACACTTTTATAAAATCATCCCCATTAGAGGAACTATGATACTCATGAATAGGAATTTTCCACTATCATGAATCTTCAAAAATATTATTGATAATACCTATATGGTGATAAACTTATTGTGTTCATTGATCATAAAATTCTGACTAACATTTTCTCATAGAAGGACCTAAACCTCAAGAATAGGTGATGAGTAGAATATGTTTATATCATCAAATTTTATCCTACATTTATTCTATATAAAGGAAATTTTGTAGTATATGGGTTGATGAGTATGTCTCAATCCAAATTTTTGGATGAATTCTTTGAGGATAGTAACTTCATGCACCTTATCCATGAACTGCATCTTGTGGCGAGAGAGGGGAATGATGTTTAATTTCTTGGTAGCATATAGTTTAATACTTCTTGACTTGGTATAATTTCCAAAGATTATGTTGGTGATAAAAAGGTATAGTGCATTATGGGCTATTTATATAGTTGGGACACCATCTATGGGTGTTCTCTATATCCCAACGGTTCTCATTATTTCATAGGCAGGCTTGTAGTCCCTCCATCTATATGAAAGTTAGTGATAAAGGACTACCATCAACATATATCCTGAACCTAAATTAAAGTTATTGAAAGTAAAATTTTCAATTAAAAATATTAAAATTCAGTTTCAAATAATTCAGGACAAAAAAATAATAAGTTGATCAGATGAATATTTATTTTGAACTTATCCAAAATCATCCTAGATGTTTTTTTTGTAATTTTTCGTTAGAGAAAAAATTTTATGATAAATAAAATATTAGGAATTTAAAATTTACCTATTTTAATAATAATAATGTTAAATAATATTCTTAATAATAAATTTATTAATTATAAATTTTATAGAAACAGAAATATGATACTTTGGAGTCAATTAGGTTTCTTTTAAATATAATTTTTTTGTTCAGAAAACGGTTTGTCTTTAAAAATACATAATGTGAATCTCTTTTTAAATAATAAAATAATATTTAATTTTGGATTATTTAAATGAAATTGATATACTATATATCTAGATATATTATTTTAAATTTCAAAAAAAAATTCTTATTGTTAATATATGATCATCTTATCCTTTAAAATTTCATTTTTTTAAAAACTAGTTTTTCGACACAATTTATGGGATTATTTTTTAACTAAATTCATCAACTTATGTTAATTGATTTTTATAAAAGGTATTTCATATTTATAAAAATAAAAATTAATATTATTTAATAAATTCAATTTATATTCTTTCCATATTGATTAGTAATGATATTAAATATTAATTACTATAATTAATGTCAAAACGGGGTTCTGTGCATCCCATGAGCTTGTATTGAAATTAATCTTTCACAAAAATATAATTTTTATTCAATAAATTTCAATTAATACATATAATCATTGATAAAAAATTATATACTAATTTTCATTTAGTTTTATTTATAATGTATAAATTATCTTTTTTAAAAAACTAATTACTGTGGAAGAAACAAAAATAGAAAAAGGAAGCGATCTTATAGGACAGTGTATGAAAATCATTAAAAAATGTTTATTTTTATGTTATATATTTTTGAATAAAAATTAAATTCCATTAAATCCATTATTTATCCATTTTTAGGAACATGGAGTGTGACTGATTTCATGTTACTGAAATGTTTTTTATATTTATAAAAATTTCACACCTCCCTAATTATTAAAAGTAACTTCATAATCTCACATTCTCACACCTCTAATGATATTTTTCTAGAAAAAAACCTAAAATATTTCCACCCTAAAATAATTATCCACATTATAAAGGTGATTTTACTCCAATATTACTTACAATAGAGTCTTTATGGAGATATCCAAAGGAGGATTATCTTAGAGAAGGTAATTGTCTTAATGATGATATTTATTTTTATTTATAATTTTACAACCATCCGTTTTACATGAAGCATACAATATAATAACTAAAATTAATAACATATATTTACGTGATATTATTTTTACGTAATAATATTAATCCATCTTATACCACATCAAATGGGAAATAAAGTCATCTCTCGTGTGTACAACGAACTACAACCTCGTGAACTAATGTAACTTGTTCTCCATCAATGACTCACAAGAATTGTAATAATGATGGAAATAATGAATATATATAATGATTAATACCTGATATTTATTATTTAAAATTATTATTTTACCCATATCATTTCCCTTTTAAACTAATAATGGAATGATTTTGTTGCTCATATTTATGTATGACCCATCATCTC
The DNA here is from genome assembly GCA_963277665.1 of Viscum album. Classification (NCBI taxonomy): domain Eukaryota; kingdom Viridiplantae; phylum Streptophyta; class Magnoliopsida; order Santalales; family Viscaceae; genus Viscum; species Viscum album. The sequence continues at coordinate 1,622,896,361 of OY728146.1, read as the reverse complement.
CACCTTGCGATCTGGTTTAATTTCCATTTATAAATTTGAAGAATAGTTATAAAAATTTATTTAATGATTACATATTATTTTAAAAACATTAATATAATCTTGGAAATTATGGATCTAAATCCTCTACATGATAACTACATCTTTTATAAAAAATATAGGCATGAGAAAATAAGAAAATTAATACCTAAAACATTGAAAATAATGAAAATTGTTAACAAATGGGTTGTAAGATGTTATTATAAGAAAACTAAAGATATTATAAAATTTAATATAGATCTATTATAAATTAATAACATTATTAAGACATTATAAAGTACTTCATGGGAAATTCACATAAAGGGAAGTGCGAGATAAGGTAGTTTGTCTCAATTTCCATTCCTTTGAGACATTTATTTTAATTTGAACATATTCAATTTTATGTGTTGTATATACTACCGTTTTGATATATTTAAAAATAATACCAATATTTTGATTATATTTATTATTTAATATTATTTTTATTCATTCATGTGCTAAAAATTTGAATGTTACCAAAGAGGTAAGAATCATTTTACAATCTCACTCTCTTTTTGGATTACTTTTACTCTAATTGAAGAAATATTGTAACATATAAATCATAAGCTCCAATAATATTCATATTCACAGGATATTTATATATTTTACATATTTTCATCCAATAATTACACAAGTATATACTTGAATTCAGAAAAAATGTTTGAACGAAAACCCAATTTTACTTCCCATTTAATCATGTATATTTTTCTTTAATGCCCATGTTTTTTGAAATCATTTTATAAAAGGAATTTTATTTACTCAAATGACTTATCAAGGAAATTTCGAGTTTTCATTCACTTTCAAAATAGGTATTAACGGGATATTTCAACTTTTTTCCAAATATAAATTTTTTACAAATAGTCAAAAGGAATGATTCTTTACATAAATAGTGATAACAGACATCCCAACCACCATAATTATTTTATGTAATATATTTAATTCTATATTTTTTCTATGGTTTTAAAAATAAGAAAATATTATGAATAATTAATTTTATATTTTAATTAAATTTCTATTATTCCTCTAAAATGCATGATATTATTTTAATAACCCACATTCAAGGGGAACAAATGGTTACCTCTCATTTCATGAATAATTTTTTAATTGTTAACATTCCTTTAAGATAGTCACATAATTATGAAATTTTTTTATTGGAAACCTCATTTATCTTAAAAATACATATGCTTTGTATAATGGGTATGTTTATTTCTTAAATTTTTTACCATTTGTAAATACAAAATTTCCTTGGAATTATATTTGATTAAATCAGGAAGTATTGTTAAATAAATATACTTTTATCAATATGAATAATAATAATAAGGAATATTTATTTTTGAATTAAAACAATCATTCCGTATATGAGGAATGCATTGAAAAATTAGTGACTAGTGGGGATCAAAATTATATATACCCTTGATGCATTAGTTGTTTTTTGAAAAAAAATATGTTGGCCAAATTAAATGGGTTTCTTGAAATACTGGTAAACTATCTTTTGAATGTTATTGATAGTGTATATATCCAAATGTCTCACATCATTAAATTTAAATTTTATCATTTCCTTCATTTTAATTTTTTTCATTAGTATATATAATATGTTTTCATTTCTATTTTCCTTGGATTCAGGTTTTACTGAAGTTATTAAACTTAATTTTACCTTTCCATATTGATTATTCCTTAACGAAATATGATTGTCAAGTAATTTATTAAATGGAATATGTGTTCTGTTAATTAATGTATCATTTTGATTATGTCTTATTGATTTATTATATATTCAATTATATGTAACCCTTAAGGATTATTTCAGTATACCATTAATTGTTACCATTCCCTGTGATATGAAGTGGAATTATTTGAATGAGTTCAAGGTTGTAGAATTTTTTCTATTACAATGTTTTATTTTATATACTGAATGTAAAATTGGAATTATGTTTATATCTAGTTCTGTAAAACCGTTGAACTGATCAATCCTTCAGGACATAAATACATCTTTATTTTTTGGATGTAATTAATAAACTATCAACTCGGTGATATAGGATTTAGGGTTTTTATAGTTGGTTTTAGAGGAAAAATTAGTAGAATCCATGGAAAATATATTTAGTAAAAAATAAATTGACGGAAAACCCCTATGAAAGTCTTTGAGCATATCTATAATGCAAGAAAAATGTCATAAATAGTTTATTAATAATTTTTTTATTTGTATTCCATATAAATTAAATATATTTCTTGATACAATAACTAAATGTGGTTTGTATTATTTTTACCTAGAGGTAATCAATCGAAAAGTGGTTCATTTTTCAAGAACCGGTTTTCACTTAGTGTAGGACTGTAGGACTTACAACACACCAAGTATTACACTTGCAGGGGATATATTTCTGTTAATTCACATTTTCATTACAATTTATTATGAAATAAATGATAATATTTCCACAATTTAGTGATATATCATAAGAAACCTATTTTTTTATTCCAATATTAACAATGCTAAAATTTTCAATTTTGGTTAAGTTTTCCATCAGATTAATATTTATATATTATGACTCAATATTCCTAATTTTTTGAGTTAATCTAGTAAATATCATTCTTTATAAATGGAACCTAGATGAGAGAATGGTTTCAATAATCGTTAATAATGTACATATCTCCCTGTTGAGAAAACAAATACAACTTGTATGGAAACGACAAGATAATTGGGATATTAGGGAATCCAGATCATTCTATAAAAAGTAACCATGTCGTAACAGAGAAATATAGTGTTACATAGTGTGATTAACCTATATTGTATAACTTCATTTGATATAATACAGCATAATTTAGTTGGACTACTAATCTTGTGGTAGCTGAGCAATATGTTATTTCCCATGATATTTGTGTCTTTGGGATGGAATGAAATGGAAAATTTTATAATGGAAGCATATTGTATCAAGGCTAATGTTGATCAAGTGTTGTTATTGATCCAAAAAACTATAGACTAATACTTTATAGATCACATGTAATATAGATCTTTTAATGAAATATTCATTGAAAAATAATTACAAAATGGGAAATTATCCAAAATTAGGATAGTGTGATTTATTTTTTGAAAAAAATGAAATAAGAATGCGTTTTTTAGAATGATGATACCTTTATAGGGTTCACCAAGTATACTAAACATAAAATATGTAATATAGAATTCATTTTTTACCATTTCATTGAAGGGCTAAAGATTGGCCTTCAAAGGAATGTAGTTTCCCAAATATTTAAATTATATGTTTAAATAGTTATATGTGACATCAAAAAATAGAAGGAATATTCTATATCTTATATGTTCAAGGAAAATCATGATACTAATTGTTCTAATGATCACCAATTGAAATATAATTCATTAAATAAGAATGATAAAATAAAAAAATTATCATGTAATATGTGGAAAAAGAATAATCCTAGGAAATACCTGAAGGGCATTGATGTTTTCTAAAAGTGTAGGGATAAGGGTCATAAATTTAATGAATTAAAAGGGAATAATTAATAGTAAAAAATTATTGATACTAAAATATAAATAAATTGGGAATTATTCAAACCAATATCCAAAAAATTAGTAGAACATGTTATAGAGGATTCTTATGGAGGAAGGACGAGCATATATCATCACTATAGTCATTGATGAATGTCCAAAAGATGTGGTGGTTTGTAATTTAATCGTATCACAAAATATAAATAATGATTTATTCAATTTTAGATCCTCACATTCATTTATATCATCCTAATTTTTAAGGAAAATTTGATTTTTCCCTTTAACATTAAGAATGTAGTTTTCTATAAAAACTCCAAGATGAAGTATCACTACAAAAAAGATGTTTTAGGAAGTTCCCATTATGAGACATAAATATGATTCATTTACATAACTAATTTTTATACCAATGGTTTATTTTGTTATAATACTTCATATGGAATTATTTTAGAAATAACAGGAAATGTTTTATTTCATAGGGATATAAGATATGATTCTTAATGAGGATGTATGATGATTTATCTTTAGAATGGAGAATTCATCGACTGGGTCATGTATAGATCTAATCCTTAAAGATCATATAAATTATATTTAATATGAAGTAGAGTAGAAACAATCTATTGATGTAAATAGTAATCATAAAATTTAAGGATATATTTCCTAATGATTTACTTATTCATACACTAGAGTGTCATGTCATGGATTTCGTTGATTTAGACCATGGTGCAAGAATAACATCAATGACTCCTTATAGTATGGGAACTATGGAATTAGTGGTGTTAAAGAAACAACTATATGATTTTTGATATAAAAGAATTATTCTAACTAATGTTTCACCATGGGGGGCCCATGTTTTCTTATTTAAGAAGAAACATAGACCCATATTGTAGTGCACTGATTATAGGGAAATTAAATCTATTATGATAAAGAACGTGAATTTTTTTCCTCACATTTATGAAATATTAGATCAAAATGCATGATATTTTTCCAATGATTGAACGTAATTTTATATATCATCATTTGAGTGTAAATAAAGAAGGACTCTGATAGTAACTTTTGAATCAATCTTGATACTCATAGAAGAAAAGATTTATATGTAAAATTTTAAAAAGATAAATTTTGGGTTAAGAATTTTTGTTTTCATGGAATTACTATATTAAGGATGGAATTATTTTTTATCCTTTTAAGACTAAAAAAATCCGATAATGGAATAAAAATATCAAACATACATAGGATCATAGTTTCATGGGATTTTCATGTAACTATTTGTGATTCATTATAAATTTTTCCCAATTGGATGACCCTTTATCCAAGATTAATGTTAAAGGGGTTAATATTTTTTTGAAATTAAACTATGAATAATGTTTTGAAAAAATAACAAGTATATTGGTCAATGATCTAATTTGGATGGTATCTATAGGAAATTATGTGATTATTGTATACAGTGATGCATCTAAGAAGGGAAATGATTGTTTCCTTATGAAAAATGGTAAATTAATTACATATAAATCACAGTAGTTAATGGCACATCAAAAAACCAATTGAATCCATGATCTTGATTTGGTATTTTTAATCATTTCATTGATGATATGGATTCATTATCTTTATGGTGAAATATGTAATGTATTCCCATAACATAAGAGCCAAAAATATTCCTTTTCACAAAAAGTGATCGTCATGATGAAAATGGGATGTATTGACTTACATAGGGATATTTTTCTCAATACACTACCACCATGGGAGGGAAAACGAGGAATCAGATTCATTTAGTATGGATGATCATGGAGTTATGACTCAGATGTCGGTTTATAGGTATCCTATATTAAAGGATCTAAAAAATATGGATATGAGAACTATTGAGGAATGAGATACATCACACCATTTTAAAAGGATTACTAATCCTTCTTTATTGAAAAAGGTAAAATGTTCTCAATTGGATAATGGGACTTTTGGGAAGAAAATTAATGTGATGAGTTATGGGAAGTTGAAATAATTTATTTATGACGATGGTGTTCTAAAATTATAATGTGATTATTTCTCCCTTTATATCTTAGCTAAAAGAGAATAGTTTAATGTCATTCAATGATCGAATTTATTTGTACACTGTAGTAGATCAATGGTGTATACGGATTTAAGGGAACAATTTTTACGGGATAATATAATGTGAGAAGTTGAGGATTATGTATTAAAATATTTGGTTTTTCAAAAAGTGATTTTCAGGAGGCCTCGTCCTAGAAGTTTCATTAAAGATCTTGTTATTATTATATAGAAATGAGATTCCATTCATATGGAAATTTTCATGGTACTACCAAATACACATAGAAGGATTGATGCAATATGGGTTAATGTTGGGAACCTAATAGAATCATCACATTTTCTCACTATAAAGAAATATTTTTCACTTCATATCCTCATAAGGATCTATATAAAAAAGATGTAAGACATCATGTTGTACCACATTTGATTGTTTTTTATCATGGACCTCATTTTAGAAAAACTTTTGGAAGTGTCTTCAGAAGACTTAGGTTATTGAGCATCATTTAAGAAATAGCTACCATCATCATACATATGGAAACTCTAAAACGAACAATCATGTAATTGAAGGAATGTTTTGGGCATGTTCACATGAATGTCAAGGTATATGGTATCGGTTTTTACCTTTGGTATAGTTTTCCAATAAAAATATTTTGAATTCCCTTATTCAAATAGTGTCTTATAAAATAATTATATGGGAAAATATTTTATACTATATCCTGATGGGATGATGATTGATAAATGAAACATATTTTTTCACAACCACCTACCCACAATGTGTACCCCTCCTGGGCCGGCAATGTGAGAGGGGAGATAATGACCCCCGAGTCCCCCCTTTAGTAGGCCACGGGTTGGCAACTAGCAATGTGGGTATAAAAAAACACAGATTAGAGGCATTACCCACTAAGAGAACACATGAAATAGAGATAGATAAGAAAGAAACCAACTGAATCCAACTTAGGCAACAATATAAATGAAATCCGAAGTACACATAGGTAATATCATGATAAATACTACAACTAAAAGGGTATAACTACATGTTCTCAAAAGAAAGTAAAAAACAACAATAACCACGAAGCCTAAATAGCTCCTATGACCCCAAGCAAGTTGAAACATGCATGATCTAAAACCTTTTCCAAGTGACCTGAAAATAGTTTTTATATACATAAGGGGAGTATAATAGTATACTCAATAGCATCCACCCCAAATCTTATCCTACAAAAGTAAATAAAGAATGCATAAAACACAATGAACAACAATTGAAACTAACTAGTCACCTAAACGGGTATACTATGTTCCTATCCTCACCATGGATACTCTCACCATGTGTTGCAGACAAGAGTAATAATATAATAAATAATATCAATGATACCCCCATTACAAATTACCCAATGGTTTTCTGCTTTTCCCCAACGTCACTGGTCCTATGAATCTATCACCAAAAATGCTTTCCCAAAGACATGATGGCGAATCACCACAACAAAAACCCCATTCAATAAAACAACCACATCCATATAATCAATGTAACTCAGTAGTTTCTGGGAGCCACCATAGCTCTCATAATTTGTATCATACATTGGGTATTAAAACATAAGCCATTATATCCCATAAACTGAGTAAGGATCTTCAAGACAACATAGCCTATACACGTTACACCTATAGTATTCCATAGGAAACTATATCTAGAATATATGTGTGTGAATAACCACAGTCAATTTCAGCCTTCTACACACATATATGGAGAAAAATAACCTATATGACTACTAGAATATGTAACTACCAAGAGAAGAGAGTGGGGCCAAAGGGGGTAGTCACCCATCCATCCCCCCATAGTAATGTTGTGGAAAAAACCCCATAGGGCTCAGAATCCCCAAGGTTTTAGTTTCCCTAACTGATGTTGTAGAGTAGCATATAGAAACACAAAAAGTATAGAATATAATATATCCCGCAACCACATTTTGGGAAGAACCTAGTCTTAGACAGAACTGCAGATAACGTCTCTCGAAATCCCGGCTTCCACATCTAAGACAAGGAGTCCTATAAGAACATAAACCATTGAAGATCTAGATTGCATTAATTGATTCATTTTTATCAGTTTCACATTACATTAATTAATTCTTTAAACATTAATTAACCATTAACAGTTCCACATTAAATTTCATTATTATCACACCCAAATTCCACTACCCCTTTAAATTGTATCCTCGGTATTGCGTCCTATCAAGCTCCAACCCCTTGGGTTGACATCATTTATTCAATAATTTATTATCTACAATATTACTTTCTCATAATCCCAGACATTCTAGAAAAACATTCTAAGATAGTAAATACAAGGTGTCACAACATGGTGAGTAGATAAACTACGCGTCATGTATTTTCCACCTATAGAAACTACATAGAACCATTCTCCCAAGAGAAGCATAACACAAAAATGCACATGGCATACCCCACGTGTCTTTTCCCCTTTTTAGAAAAAGGGTATGCAAACCAACTACCTTGATCAGTGGGGAAAGTAAAGAGGATAAACAACCAACAAGAATCAATAAGCATCCAAACATTAATATCCATCCCATCCCATCATCCCTGGTGTCCTCCCCAACAACCACATGCTTAAACTGATGCATATCGCCACTCTAGGCATCAACTATTGCTATAAACAATAAGCCTCCATGCCCCCACATATCACAACCACCATCCAGGATCATATTACAACATAAGAAGTAGAAAAAAAGCATCATATCAATTGGGAATTTGGCCATTAAAAACGAATAGGGTAACTCAGAACCCAACAAGCAATTATATTTTATCAAACAACCAGTTCTTTAATCCATCTTGAATTAACCGATTTATTATTTGCATGTTCTAACTATGGGAAACCTAAACAGTGATCTATCACAGTTGATTAAACATTCTTACAGCATCAATTTTATTAGCATCAAATTAACAGAAATACTATTAGATTCATTCACATTCCTCTTTATCTTTAGACAAATAATTATCAAATAATTCTAGCTTTACGTTCTTTACCAATTTCCATCAAGAAAGAAAATCTAAACAATGCAAGCATAGATATCACACTATCTAGAAAAACTAGAGGCAATATCATAAGATCAATATCAATTTATTTATCTGGTTCAAATTTTTATTATGAAAATTCCATTGTGATCCAGTGCTATAAAACTAGATAACTATACAGTCGCACATAAATGAAAAGAGAAGAAATGAATCCCCTACCTCAAACGGTTCTTGACGTTCTTTATATGAGAATGAGCCACACAGCGGGTTACGATCTCCTCCCCCGTGACATATGTATCCACTTGAGGATCTAGTGACACCACCAAACTGGTCAAAACCCCATAAAATACCATTAAGAACATAGAGATATCATTCCATAAAAGGGAAATGAGAAATATAAGGTGATGAACCAAAAAGAACAATGACAGATCATACGTTATATCAAATATTGATTGAATGTTCTTAGTTGAAACAAAAATAGAGGGGAACTAATCCAAGGAGGAATGATTAGTCACACAACTCAAACAGGAAGGAAGGAAAGGTTCATTATTCTCACACCAAAGAATAATGAGGAAGAACTAGGGAGGAATATATCTTTTCCCATTAGATTATTTAACAGAATAATGGTTTATGATACGCTGAATTTTATATTAATAGAAGATCACTGTAGACCATGCGGTTTGAAAATGTAGAAGAATCTTGGGCATCAGGAAAAATTAATATAGGAGTTAAGGCCTTTGAATCGTCCTTAGAGTCCATAAAACATAGCTTTAAATTCATTTTATGTCAATGGAAATGTCAAAGGGGTTAAACATTAGGAAGCTTGAAACACTATTCACGGACTCAAAATTTGGCAAAGTGGCTACCGTTAGAACCTCACCGTTCTGAAAACAATGATCAGGGACTCAAAATTTGGCATTGGAAAGAGGCTACAATTGGAACCTCACTGTTCTGGAACATTTTTCATGAACTCAAAATTTGGAAAAGGAAAGATGCAACTGTTGGTAGCACACCATTCTAGAAACACTATTCAGGAACTGATTATTTGGTAAAGGAAAGAGGAAACTGTTAGAACCTCACCATTTTGGAAACATTGTTCAAGAACTAAAATTTTGGCAAAGGGAAGAGGCAACTGTTGGAACCTCACCATTCTAGACACATTGTAAATGAACTCAAAATTTGCAAAAGGAAAGAGGCTACCATGTGAACCTCACCATTAAGGAAACATTGTAAATGAACTCAAATTTTGAAAAAGGAATGAGGCTTCCATTGAAACCAATCTATTCTAGAAACACTATTCATGAACCTGAAAATTGGAAAAGGAAATAGGATACTATAGGAACCTCACCATTCTAGAACCACTGTTCATGAACTCCAAATTTAGCAATGGGAAGAGGCTACTGTTGGAACTTTACCATTCTGGAAACACTGTTCAAGAACTCAAAATTTGGAAATGGAATGAGTCTGTCTTTAGAACCTCACCATTATGGAAACACTGTTCATGAACCTAAAATTTGGCAAAGGAAAGTGGCTACCGTTGGAACCTCACCATTCTGGAAACACTGTTCACAAAATCAAAATTTTCCAAAGGAAAGAGGCTACCATTAGAGCCACACCATTCTAGAAACACTTTTCATGAATCTAAAATTTGGAAAAGGAAAAAAGCTACTATTGGACCTCACTATTTAACTGTTCACATAAGCCTACCGATGAAACTATTCACATAAGGTTTTGGTTGCACTGTTCACATAAGGTTGTTGATGACACTTTTCACATAAGGCTACAGTTGCACTATCCACAATGGTCTACCATTAGAATAGTTCATCAATGAAACTGTTCACAGAATTGGATGTTTTGAAAAGTGTTGAGGATAAGTCACCTTGGCCACCCAAACACCTCAAACACTGGATTCCAGCAATGTAATGGACTAAAGAGTTCCAGGATATTCATCAGTTACCTTTCAAAACATTCTCATCCTCGATAACTCCAAACCCACCTAAAAGGAAATCGAAACTTGGTTCGAACAACCACCTATCAAGATACATCTCTTAAGAGAGAAATCCATATGAGTTAACCCAATGAAATACATAATATAAACACAAAAGGTCTATAACCAAAAGTGATCATCATTACGTGAAAGGAGTTAAACATCAAACAACTTCGGGTATTGTGTCTGTATCTGCAACTCACATTCCCATGTACTCTCCTCAACACCACTGTGTATCCATAAGACAGACACCAAGGGAATAGAATTCCCATGAAACACCTTCTCCATGTGGTCTTGGATCTCTTCCAGCTACTCCTTGAAGGTTGCATCATCGTCAACATCGATCTCACTACAATAAGTGTCATTTGAGTCATACTGAAGATAAATATGGAGCTATGATAGATGGAAAAAATCATGTATCCAACTCATCTTTTAGGGAAGCGCTATCTGGTATTCCACATCTCCAACATGAGCCAAAACCTCAAAAGGCCCTTGAAACAGGGGAGAAATATTACTCCCACGAACAAACCCGCGCTTCCCACAACGGGGAGTCACCTTCAAAAACACGAGATCCCATACATCAAACTCTAAGGATCTCCCCCTTTGATAGGCATATGATATTTGAAGATCATGTGGTATCTTTATCCTCTCACGAATCACCTTAACCATATTTATTGTATTTATCACTATTTCAAGTTCTATAATTATTGACTCTCTGACCCTAGTCCACACAACAGAGAACATAAAGGTCATCCATACAATGCATCAAATGGCACCAAACTGACGGTGGAGTAAAAAATATTGTTGTAAATAAACATCACCAAGGGTAATTGCCTCATCCACGAACCTCCAAAATCAAGGACACAAGAGAATAATAGGTCTTCAATAGTCTGGATGGTCTGATCTGTTTAATCGTCCATTTGAGGATGTAAAGCAGTGATAAGGCATAGCTGAGAACCAAAATTATGCTGCAGACCTCTCTAAACCCTAGACTTAAAATGTGGATCTCTATCAGAAATGATCATCCTTAGGACTCCATGAAGAATCACCACCTCCTACAAATACTTCCTTGACCAAACATCCACTGAGTTTGACTCCATCCTTGCTATGACATGTGTTTATTTTGTTAAACGATCCACTACGCCCCTCTAGAATCATGTACTCTAGAGCATGAGGTAAACTATTAACAAAGTCTATTGAGATGTCCTCACACTTCTTCTGTGGAATATATAATAGCTATAGCAGACGACCAGGAACCCGGTGTTTTAACTTCATCTTCTAGTAGACAAAACATCGAGAAACAATATCTACAACCTCATGCTTCATCCAAGGCCACCAATACTAGATCCTCAAGGATCGGTACATCTTTTTCAAACTTGGATGGACCTCTAAAGGAGTACTATGTAACTCTCTAGAACCATCTCGCACATCAACAAGGAACAAATATCCTTCCATGATACAACACATGGTGTTGTTCATTCTCAGACCAACCATCAGGGGCCATGCCAAAAACAACTCAGTCTCTCCAGACCCCTACCTCTGGACCCACCAACTGGGAGTCTCCCACCAACAACACCATAGATGACTACACCATCATCGGAAGAATACAACCTCTGCCACCAACTTCTCCCATATCAACATGTAATGATGACAGTTATTCCATTAATCTCCAAGAGTCACCAAATTCAATCCATGCATCATTACGTGACTTCTGACTCAGCGCATTACCTACAACATTCCCCATACTAGGTGTAAACAATATTTTTTAGTCGAATTCCTGTAAGAACTCCATCCACCAATGTTATCATAAGTTCAAGTCATGCTGGGAGAAAACAAACTACAAACCCTTATGATTGATGAAAACCACAAAGCAATTGTCAATGAGGTAATGTCTCCATAACTTCAGATTAAACACCATGGATACCAACTCAAGATCATGGGTGGCATAGTTACGTTCATGGGGAGACAACTTCCATGACCGATAAGAAATAAATGATCTCTGATGCATCAGAACACATCCTAACCCCGGATGCGAATCAACATAGAAAACATCAAACTCAACTCCCTCTACTGGAAGACAAAGAACTAGAGAACTTACTAACATATCATTTAGATACAAAAATAGATTCTTGACACTAATTGGTCAATATGAATGCCTAATCCATCCTGTTCAATGATGTGAGAGGAGTCACAACTCAAGAGAAATTGGCTACGGACTTCCTGTAGTAGCCTACAAGACCATGGAAACAACACACCTTTAACATTGTCTTGGGGAATGAACAAGACACAAATTCTTCTATCTTCGATGGATCCACATCTACTCACTATATGACACAACATGCACCATGTAAATTAATTATTGAGCCCAAAACATACACTTCGACAACCTCCCAAATTGCTAATGTTGACAAAGATCTCCCAAATCAGCGTGTAGATGCTCTACATGCTCCTCCTCAGACGTGGAGTGCACAAGTATGTCATCGATGAAAACCAAAAAGAACATTTCCAGGAACTCACAGAATATAGCAGTCATCATTTCTATGAATATAGCTAGATCATTTTTCACACTGAAAAACATTACTAGAACACATAATGCCCATGCTGACAAAGGAAATAAGTCTTCGGGATATCCTCATCCTTCACACGAATTTGATAATATCCTGACCATGAGTCGATCTTTGTGAACCAACATGAACCCTTTACTTGATCGAATAAATCATCAATCCATGGAAGTGGATATATATTCTTTATTTTCACTTATTTCAAGCTACGAAATTCGATACACAGCCGCATACTGCCATCAGACTTTTTCACAGACAAAATCGGTGCGCCCCACAGTGACACACTCGACCGAATAAAACTGATCTATATCAAACCATGAAGCTATATATGTAGCTCTCTTAACTTAGAAGGAGCCATCCTATATGGAGACAATGAGATAGGATACACTATATGATTTAGATGGATCCCAAACATGATCTCTCGTTGAGGTGGTAATGATACAACCTGTTTGGGAAAGAAGTCAGGGTACCCTTCTACAACCCAAGGAAATGCCAACTGCTGAACCTCTAAAGAACCCAGCATCAGCTCAGCCATCATGGATGATAATGATGGTACCCTTTGGTGACCCATTTAAGGGTATCTCTAGCCAACAAACACAACTTTCTCTCCATCCGTATCGAAGAATATAACCTTCCTCTCAAAGAAATACATGATAGCCTATATTGAATACAGCCAATACATGTTAAGGATGAAATTATATGGTTGTATTCATAAACATAGTAAATCACCCCAAGAGAAGTGCTGCCCCAACACATGCACATAGTCTCTACATACATCAAACAAGTTAGCTCAGCCTCAAATAGGTATTCTCAATACCAAGGGAACTAGAAGCCTATCTACCTCATGTCCCAAAGCATGGACATCAATAGGTAATATGAAGGTGCGTGTTAATCATGAAACAATCAAGGAAATCACCAAGGTAGAAAACAAGAAATGGGTACCTTGAATGACATCAGGCTCACCTGGAGCTGGAAATGCTAAAGCATGAAGCTGACCACAACCTCCTCCACAGACTCTCTGACCCTAATGATGACCACCACCATGACCACACTCTGCTCTCTGAAGACGGGTAGCATCATGGGGCTATCCTCTAACTACCCCATCTAACCTCTACTGATATAAAGCTGGTGAAACCTACAGGACATCATCGATGTGATCCTGATGAGGACGTCGACTAGGATCCAAACCTATAAAATAACAACTAGTTAAAGGTCTTAAACTTATATTAAGGAAGACTCAATAGTAATTTTTTAATTAATAGTTTTTCTTTTATTCATTTTAGGTTATCCTATACCATATTCTACCCATTCAAACTGTAAGAACACGGAAATTATTTTCTGGTATGTTTTTCCTTTCTAGTCGTTTTTGGAGAAAAGAGGAATTTCTAGAAATTTTACAAGTACACGCCATCTATTCAGATGCTGCAGCAGGCTGTGCGTTGGTTGGGTAGTATCCACATACATGGTCTTGTGGGTGTGACTAGAGGCCTCTTAAAACAAATTACGGAAAATGCGAGTACACGCTGTGTACTCAAAAAGTACATGCCATGTATTTTTTTTCATTAAACGGATCGGGGTCGTGTCTGACGGACAGAAACCACTTCTTTTAGGTTTCGCTTGTCCGAGAGCACCGAGCATCAACGGAACATCGATGAGCCCCCGATTCTCCATCCTTCCTCTAATTTTAAGACTGTTGATTGCATTGTAATCACATCTATGAGTTCTCTCTTCTATTTTATCCTTGTTTTCCAATTCCTCTTCTTTTCCATGTTATCATGGGTTGAACGTTTTGGACATTTTTATAGATCTAAGACGTTCCAAGGACATTAAAGCTTCATGGTTCAAGTATATTGATATCCAAACTCCATGGTAGGTGGTTTGTGCCCTTCCGTTCGAAGTATTTTAGTTTTATGTGTAAATTACACAAATACCATTGAATTGGGTATTGCGTGTTTAGTGTTTCTCCCAAATTGTTTTCTTTCCATGCTTGTATGCATGTGTAGATGATATTTGGTTTTGAATAGGGTTTATTGTTATTCTATGGATGTGACTTTCCCATGCATGTATTGTTTACAACCATTTGGTTCTGTTCAGCTTTTGGTTGCTTTGCCTGATTCCATGCATGTTGCTGTTGGATGGAGAGTTTGTATTTATGACATGCATGATATGTTGCAGACTGTTTATCCAAGTAGTTCTATAGGTTTACATTGGTTATATTGAAATGATATGCCTATTGACTTACACAGATCCGTGAGAACCTAGTGTAGTAGACTATATCGGGAATTGACAGGGCGAGCTTCCTCGAAGTCTTTGAGAATATTGGGCTATAATGGGATTGACCGAGTGATCATCCTCAGAGAGCCTAGAACCACTTGGGGCTATAAGGGGAATTTACAGAGTGAGGTTCCTTAAAGAGCCCCTAATTGCATTAGACTAAAAGGAGAGTGACTACGTGAGCATCCTCATAGAGTCTTTATTTTAATTGAACGACATAGGCTATAAGGGGAATGGACCGAGTGAACTTCCTCAGAGAGTCGTAGACATTCGGGCTATAAGGGGATGTGACATGTGAGCTTCCTCAGAGATTCCATGACTACCGTTAGAATATGTGGGGAATAGATTGTGTGAGCTTCCTCTTAGTGTATTGCTTTACTATGACTATAAGGGATAGACTGTGAGTGCTACCTCAGAGAGTCTTTATTAAATTCCTCTATAGAACCACATGGGTTAGACTGAGTGTGATTCCTAGAGGGTTGTCTGTACATATTAGGTGGGACCAGAGGGGAGATATGTGTACATCCCATCGGGTTACCTACTTATGGTTAGCTTTTTGCCTCACTGTTTCTTGATTGAATTGTGGATTGTTTACTGTTGAGTATTATCTGGTCTTCTATTTACTGTTTACTATTTACTGTACTATTTCCTGCCATATACTCACTGTCTATTAGGCACAGATCTTCGGGTGGTTTCCTACTCGCATTTAGTCTCACACCCTATTTGGGTCATGCTTTTGGGCCCAAACAAATTATATTTTTTCAGGTATATATAAGGTAAACATCCCATCTACTTCAGGTACATGACTTGATATGGAGCTAGAGAGCATGTGACCAAGCTATGGCTTGCGATGCTGAGGAGTTTATCTGTTTATCTTTATTTTTGTACTTTGGTTTAGCACAGTTGTATTCCAGCAATGTGACTTGTTTTTATAATTACTATACATATGTATCATGCATCATTTCATATATATATATGTGCTCCAGCTGTTTACTATTGTTTGATATTTACTTCTTCTACTATTGTATGTTTTTTTCACATCCATTGTATACACTGCCATTGAGGGCATAGTTTCTCAACAATCACACCCTAGGCCCTCGCTGCAAGTCTGTAGCCTCTGGAATTCAGGGAAATGTGCTTGAGGCCATGTGACCAACCGAGTACGGGGTGCCTCTGGGTGGTTTCCAGGACCAGGAAGTTACAAAGTGGTATCAATGGTTTTCTTTTATCATGACTTACTATTTAGAACATATAGCCTAGGATATGAAGGAATTTCTACTTGGTGTTAAGATTTTCCCTGGAGTAGCTAACCCATTTATAGGGAAAATTCAATCTACCTAGTTTAATTTCAATTGTTTTTGCTTTGAAATTGTTACAGTTGATTTGATTTAACCTTGAGTGACTCACGTGATTTGTGTTATTACTATTCACGTTATTGAGGTTCTATTTATATTGCAACCTGATGAGATGAGGGTATTCCATCTCATGCATCATATATTCACCAACTAGAAATCACTTATCATGCATTCATTCCATACAATCTAGGATGAATTATTGATTGCATGTTGTTGTGGTAGATGATGCGTAAAATATGCATGATGTTATGATAGTTTCCTTGATAGAAATACATACTATTTGATAGGGTATTTTTTGTGTTAAGATTTGCTAGAATGAACACCAAACTCTGGTTCTTGAGGTGTTTTGGGCCCTTATGGGCTAGAATTTTGTGGATAATTTCTTTGTTTTCCATTTTATAATATGTATAAGATGCCAAAATTTTATTCACAGGGAGTGTGGGCCCTCACGGATCGGAATTTGGAACTTTCGGTGCTCGTTTCATTGTTTTCTTGGGTACGAAGTATTTTCTGAGGCTTACTATTTGGAAAAACCTAGAATACATATCAAGTAATGTTAAGCACATTTCGTGTGTTATTCTCTTTTGGAAGAAACAATTTCCCTTCTATACACACTGTGTACTTTATATACTCAGCATGTAATCTCTAAACCGTGTCATTGGCTATTTGGGAAGAGACATGGGATGGAAAAAAACCTGGAGTGAACACGTCGTGTATTATCCATACATGTTATGTAATGAGTACCCCGTGCTTACCTGTGTCACTAATAACATAGGTTGGATAATTCGGGTCCAATTCACATTGTCTGTCGTCTGAACATGACGTGTAATATGATATAGGTACCTGGTCGTGTCTCAAAAAATACGGGTTGGTGTTATCCTCTATCATAAACACAATTTACATCTTGAACATGTAGTGTAGTGTGTTCCATGTGTGATACCGTGTCACAAACAACACAGGCTAGCTGAAGTTTGTCTAGTACACGCTATGTAGGAATTGTACACTCCGTGTAGTCTTGTCTTTGGAGAGATTCGTGTGGCTTATCTATGTAGAAGGACTCTGGTATGTAAAGGGGACTCATGTACATTCCAGGTGTGGAGACAACATGAAATGTGTATGGGGTGTTACACGACTAGTTTAGGTAGGAGTACACTCCCATATAAAGGACTTCAGGGAACATGCCGTGTAGTAAATGTACACGTCATGTAGTCAAGTTTTGTAAAACATGAGCGTTTTCCTTGTCTTGTTCCCTTCATACACTTCTTGTTTTCTGTCCTTGAAAATCTTAATATAAGATCGGTGCTTGACTTTGTAGAGTCATGCCATCGAGACGTTTTCGGATTGTGCACTAGTTTCTAGACGGTGATCAGACACCGAACATGGCCAACCAGGGACCACCAACAGATCTTCCTGTTGTGGCATCTTTGACACCAGCTATTGTACCTGAAATAGGTGTCGATGTATAGTTCAGGGAGGGATTTTGAAGATGATGTAGACCTTTCAGGGAGCGCTGCCTCCTATCCCGTCAATGGCCGATTTGATGTGGGTCTTTGAGCTACAATATCCTCATACTTTCTCAGGGGATGGAGGACCTCAAGCTGCTGAGTCTTGGAAAGAAGCCACTCTAATTATTTTAGATCATTTAGAGATACATCCAGATAGGAGGGTGAATCTTGCTACCTATATGTTCTGAGACTCTACCAAGAGACGGTGGGATGTGGTCTCACATGTGGGACGCCGACATAATATGGCTTGGAATTAGTTTTGGCACATCATATATGATTACTTCAACCCGGAGAATGTGAGGTCCAATCGAGCACAGGAGTACATGAGTCTAGAGCATGTACCCTTTCTATTATGGATTATTCCTCTCACTTCACAGAGCAGTAGTGTTTCATGTCCATTCTAGTAGGCGATGAGTTGTTCCGTGAAAAGAATTTTCAGGATGGTCTGAGGCACGACATCTGGTAGCAGGTGAACATATTCAGGTTGAAATTGATATCTTCTATCATCAATCAAACGCTAATCACAAAGCACAATATGAAGGATTCTGGAGCTACGAGCCAGGGCAGTTCAGCATCCAGAGTTAGTGCACCACCAGCTGATAGCAGGAAGTGCTGCAGGGAGGCTTCACGAGGATATCAGAGCAGGCCGAACGCATCTTCTAGTAGCCAGGTGGTGTGAAACCAGTGTAGGGGAAGCGGGAATACGAGGCCACATTGTCTGAGAGACCCAGTTGAGTGCTGATCTTCCAGCAAGATGGGTCACCTTGAGCACTTTTGTCAGTTCTTATCACCAGCATCTGGTGACAAGGGTATTTCAATGACTTATCATTCGAGAGTAGCGCCAGCAGATTCTTACTAGTCATGGAACTGGAGTTCTTCCGGCCATTCAGTCCGAGGTGGAGGTCGTGGCCATGGCATCCAATTTCCCGGTTTTCAGTGACATCAGGGTGGATCAGCTCATAGTGGTCAGGCAAGGTCACAGGGCGGCGGTACAGGCCAAACGTTTGTAGCGATGCAGACCCACAAGAGCTGGATCCCTGAACTTCTACAGTTCGAGGTATGATCCTACTTGCCTCATTTTTATCTTCAACTCTTTTCGATATGGGTGTTACTCATAGATTTATATCTATCACTGTTGTGGAGAGACATGGGCCTTTTATCTTTTCTTCTGATGATTTGTTGACATTAGACACTTTGTTGGGGAAAATGACTTCTACTGTATGTCAGTGTACGAAGTGCCCTCTATAGGTAGGTGGATGTCACTTCTTATGGGACCTCTATGTCCTAGAGGTGAAATGCTATGTTGTCATTCTCGGGATGGACTGGTTAGTTCCATTCCAAATATTCACTGACTATTATCCTTGTATGGTGAGTTTCATATCACTAGAGGGTGGATCTTTTCTTTATAGGGGAGAATGGGATGTCCTCGTGAGCAGACCAGGTCTAGAGCATCATGGGTCGGAAGGAGTTACAACCCAGATTGCTAGTCTTTATCTGGATGACCAAAGGACTACATAGTTACACTTTCCTCCAGTAGTGGATCGTTTTAGAAATGTATTTCCAGAGGACTTTTTAGGTCAGCCTCCAGAGCGTGAGGTAGACTTCTCGATTGAGTTTGTTCCAGGAGTGGCTTCGGTGTCCATTACTCTTTATAAGATGGCTACACCTATGTTTCAAGAGCTCAAGAAGCAGTTGGGGGAGTTGCAGGCACAAGGTTTCATCTGACCCAGTACTTCTCCTTGGGGTTCGCATGTACTATTTGCAAAGAAGGAAGACAGTACCCTTAGGATTTGTGTGGATTATCGGAACCTGGACCAGTTGATGGTAAAGAACTGATATCCCCTGCCGAGGATCGAGGATCTCTTTGATAAACATAGAGGAGCCCGGGTGTTCTTGAAGACTAACCCGAGAACCTGTTACCATATGTTCCATGTTAGACCATCTGATATACCTCTCACAGTCTTCCAAATAAGGTATGGTCTATACGAGTATATTGTTATGCCGTTCGGTCTCACGAATGCACCTATAGTTTTCATGGCACTGATAAACCGACTATTCCATCTATAATTTGATTCCTTCATGGTTGTTTTCATGGATGATATCTTGGTGTACTCTCACACTCGACATGAACATGCTACCCATCGAGAGATCTCTTTGAGTACACTGAGGGAGCATCATTTATATGATAACCTCTCGAAGTGACACTTTTGGATGGATTATATTCACTTCTTAGGACATTTCATCTCAAAGGAATGAGTATCAGTAGATCTAGAGAAAGTGACAGTTGTAATTTTCTGGGATCAGCCTAAGAACGTTCTTTAGGTTTCGATTTTTATAGGGATGGATGGATACTATAGATGTTTCATATAGGAATTTTCACTCTTACCAGCACCACTGACAGGTCTGAGCAAGAAGAGGGAAAATTTCTTATGGTCAGATTCTTGTGAGTCTGCCTTTCAGGAGATGAAAGGTAGCATGAATTCAAAAATGATACTAGTCTTTCCAGATCCGGGAAAGAGTTACACTGTTTACTATGATGCATCAGGTATCGAGTAGGGAGCTATGAATATGCAGGGTGATGGAGTTGTGGTGTATGGGTCTCGGCAGTTGTGGCCACATGAGAGGAATTACACGATGCCTAATCTGGAGTTGGCAGCTGCTGTTCATTCCCTATGTTGTTGGAGACATTATCTTCTGGGAGAGCACTTTGTGGTTTTCACTGACCACAAAAGTCTCAAGTACATCTTCACTCAGAATGATCTAAATTTGAGGCAGCGTAGGTGGGTTGAGTACCTATAGTCCTTTGACTTTTATCTTTCCTATACACCTTGGAAAGGCAATGAGGTGGCCGATGCATTGAGTAGGAGGACTCAGACACAGGTAGTTCAGGAGGCCAATAGTGAGCAGAATCTTATTGCTCTGTTCTCTGAGATGCTTTTGGAGGTGCACACCAGACAGGGGAAGACATTTCTATGTTCTGTAGCTATTACATCTACTCTTCTGGATTGTGTTCAAATAAGTCAGCTATTAGATTCAGAAGGTCTAGTCTTATGGGAAGGTGTGTTAGGAGAGGATCCTATTCCTGGGTGGACCGTAGGTGAGGATGAGATCTTAAGTTTCCAGGTATGGGTATGGGTGCCAGAAGACATACGTGAGGAGCTGATGCATGATTTTCATTCCTCAGTTTGGGCAATTCATCCTTGTCTCACCAAGATGTATTGTGATCAACACCTTCAGTATTGGTGGCCAGTTATGAAGAGGGAGGTTGTTGTTTTCATAATTAGATGTTCCACATATCAAAAGGTGAAGGTAGATATCAGTGACCAGCAAGGATTTTACAACAGTTACCCATTCCCGAGTGGAAATGGAATGATGTCGTGATGGAATTCATGATAGGTTTGCTGAGGTCTCCTTGAGGGAATGACGTTGTTTGGGTTGTCATTGACAGAATCACGAATTTTTCTGACACCTTGACAATAAAGGATACCTTCAGTGTTAATGATCTTTGATGGTTTTACATCCGTGAGATTGTAGGTCTTCATGGTGTTCCACACTCCATTGTTTTAGATAGGGATGCACCTTTTACATCTTGGTTCTGGCAGGGGCTTCAGAAGGCTTTGGGTACACATGTACTTTTGGGTACATCATACTATCCCCAGACAGAGGTCCAGTGTGAGCGTATGATTTAGGTGCTTGAGTACATGCTCAGAGCATGCATTATAGATTTTGGAGGATCTTGGGAGAAACATAAACCTCTTGTGGAGTTTTCCTACAACAATAGTTTTCAATTAACTATTCAGATGGCACCTCATGAGGCGTTTTATGGTAGGCAATGCTGATCACCTTTATGTTGGAGAGAGGCAGGAGAGGAAGCTTTGTTGGGACCTCGTCTTGTTTAGGAGACCATAGAGAAGATAGAGTTGATTTAGAGGAGGATGGCTACTACATAGTCTTGATAGAAGTCTTGTGTTGATCAGTGGAGATGACCTCTGGAGTCCGAGGTCAAGGATAATATTTTCCTTTGTGTCACACCATGTTTGGGACATAGGAGTATTTGGAGACATGGTGAGATTTAACCGAGGTATTTTGGACCGTTAGTGGTGTTAGAGAGAATTTGGATACATTCCAATCGGTAGCTTTTACCTCTGAGGTACCGAGCTATGCACTATGTTTTTCATGTCTCTCAACTCTGACGTTACATTTCATACCCATCAAATGTCTTTAAAACCTAGGAGGTTAAGCTCGCAGTGGATTCATCCGTTTAAGAGAATCATATCTAGATTATGGACCGCAGTACAAAGGTTCTCAGGGGCAGTCTATCCCTAAGGTACGAGTGTTGTGGCAGCACGGGTGAGTACAATGTGAGACATCGGAGAGGGAGGCCGATGTACGAGCACATTGGCCGGAAATGTTCGAGGGTTCTTCTTCTACGAAATGGTAGGGGAATTTGGGGACAAATTTCTTTAACGGGGGATGTTTTTAAGAACTCAGACCTTCTTTTCAAGTATTTTTTTTCATTTCTAGTCAATTTTAGATAAAAGAAGAATTTCTAAAAATTTTCTATGTACACGTTGTGTACTCAGATGTCGCAGCAGGCCATGCACCAGTCGTGTTGTAGCCTCATACATGGCCATGTGGGAGTGACTCAAGGCCACTTAAAGAGGAGTATAGAAAAGGCGAGTACACGCCGTGTACACCAAAAGTAAACTCCGTGTACTTTTTTCATTAAACTCACCGGGGTCGTGTCTGACGGATAGAAACCACTTCTTTTAGGTTTAGAATGTCTGAGAGTGCCGAGCATCCTTGGATTTTCGACGAGCCCCCAATCCTCCGTCCATCCACCGATTCAACCACCTTTGATTGCGTTGGAGTCACATCGGTGAGTTCTCTCTTCTTCATGAGCGTTGTATTCCAATTCATCTCATTTTTGAAGTTATCGTGGGTTGAAAGTTTTGGATGTTTTCTTAGATATATGATCCTCTAATGAGAATCAAGCCTCGTGGTTCAAGAATATTGATATCCTAACCCATAGGTAGGTGGTTTTTTCCTTTCCATTCGATGTCTTTGAGTTTAATGTGAAAATTCCACCAATACCTTTGAACAGAGTACTGCGTGTTTACTGTTTTTCCCCTATTGTATTCCAACCATGATTGTAAGCCTATGTAGGGGATATTTTGATATGAATAGGGTTAATTGTTATGATTTGGATGTTTATTTCCCATGCATGTACTGTTTACGACCGTATGGTATTGTTCTGCTTTTGGATGCTTTGCTTGATTCCATACCTGTTGCTGTAGGATGGAGAGTTTGCATTTATGACATGCATGATATGATGTAGACTGTTTATCCAAGTTGTTTTGTAGGTTTACTTTGGAAATATTGTACTACTATGATCATTGACTTACACAGGGCCGTGAGAACCTGGTGTAGTAGATAATAGTTGGAATTGATCGGGGGAGCTTCCTTAGAGTATTTGAGTATTATTGGCTATAAGGGGGATTGACCGAGTGAACATCCTTAGAGAGACTAGAACCACATGGGGGTATAATGGGAATTGACCGATTGAGCTTCCTCATAGAGTCTTTGGTTTCTTTAGACTAAAAGGGGAGTGACTATGTGTGCTTCCTCAAAGAGTCTTTATTTGAATTGAATGACTTGGGCTACAAGAGGAATTGACTGAGTGAGCTTCCTCAGAGAGTCCTATAACTTGGGGAAATAAGGGGAATTGATATGTGAGATTCCTCAAAGAGTCCATTACTACCTTATACTATGTGGGGAATGGATATTGTGAGATTCTTCAGAGATACTTGCTTTAATATGACTATAAGGGGATATACTGTGAGTGCTTCCTCAGAGAGTCTTTATTAAATTACTATACAGAACTAGAGGGGTTAGACCAAGTTTGTTGCCCAGATAGTTTTCTGTACTTCTAAAGTAGAACCATAGGGGATGGCTATGAGTACTTCCCAGAGGGTTGCCTACTTATGGTTAGTTGTTTGCCTCACCGTTTCTTAATTGAACTGTGGATTGTTTACTTTTGAGTAATTTCCTATCTTCTATTTACTTTTTACTTTTTTCTGTACTTTTACCTTCCATATACTCACTAACTATTAGAAACAGATCTTTGGGTGGTTTTCTATAGGTATTTATTCTCACACCCTATTTGGGTCATGCTTTTGGGCCCAAACATATTATATTTTTGGAAGTATAGATAAGGGCAAGGGCCCTTCTACTTCTGGTACTTGAATTGTTGTGGAGTTGGAGATCATGGGACCAAGCTATGGCTTGCGATGTTGAGGAGTTTTTTCTATTTATCTTTATTTTTGTACTTTGGTTTAGCATTTTTGTATTCCAGCAATGTGACTTGTTTGGTTTCTTTCTTAAACATATGTATCATGCATCATTTTATATATATATATGTGCTCCAGGTTATTACTATTATAGTCTTACACTATTTACTGTTGTTTGAGATTTACTTCTACCACTATTGTATGTATTGTTCACATCCACTATGTACTCTGCCAATGAGGGCATAGTTTCCCAACTATCACACCCCAGGCCCTCGCTGCTAGTCGGCATCCTCTAACATTCGGGGAAATGCACTTGAGTCCATGTGACCAACTGGGTACGGGGAGCCTCTGGGTGGATTCCAGAACTGGGACGTTACACAAACAACAAGCACAAGGGAAAATGATGCATCATCATTTCCTTGTTCTCTACCCTACAACTAGTATCACCTCATTTAGTATCCATTGTAAACATAAAGGTTCTTACATCAGATCATAGGGGGCCTAAATGCCTATGACTCAGCCGATCTCCAGTGTTTAAATCAAATTCAATACATGACTGACACTGTTTCTGGATGAACATGTGTCTCCTCACCCATTCCTTACACCAAACTCCATCCTATCTCTCAGCTAGACCTCTGATACCACTCTATCATGACCCCCTCCTCACAAAGTGTACCCCTCTTGGGCAGAAAATGTGGGAAGGGAGATAAAGACCCTCCAGTCCCACCTCCAGTAGGCCCTGGGTTGGAAAGAAGCACCGAGTGTATAGTAAACATACAGATGGGAGGCATTACCTTCTATGAGATCACATACGAAAGAGAAAGATAAGACAGACACCAACCAACCCTAACCCAGACAACAATATAAATTAATTCTCAAGTACACATATATAATGTCATGAAAAAATACTACAACTGAATGGGGAAAACTATAAGTACCCAATATAAAGTAAAAAAACTATAGAAACAACGAAGTCCATACAACTCCTACAACCCCAAGCTAGTTGAAACCTTCCAGATATCCAACCATCTCCAAGTTACATGAAAAATAGTTTATATATACATAGGATGAGTATAATAGTATACTCAGTAGGATCCTCCACAAGGCCTCTCATGAAAAAGTAAAGAAAGTATGCATAATTCATAGTGAACAACAAGTGAAACTAACTCGTCTCCTAAACAAATATTCTATGTTCCCAGCCTCACCATGACAACTCTCACCATGTATCTCATATAAGAGTATATAATATAATAAAGAGTATCAAGGGTACCAAACTACTACTACCCCATTGTTTTTCCACTTTCCCCAATGTTGCATGTCCTAAGCATATCTCTCCAAGAATGCTTGCTTGTGGAAACCTGGGTGAAGCACCACAACAAGCACCTAATTAAAAAAACCACCATTTTCTCGTAATCAAAGAAACACGGTAGTTTAAAAGATCCCCCACAACACTCATAATGTGTATCATATGCTGTGTATTAAACCTCAAGTCATTATATCCCATACACCAAGTAAGGATCCTCCTTCCATTATAGCCTTTACATGTTACACCTATAGTACTCTATGGGAAACTATATCTAGAATATATGTGTGTAAATAACAACAAGCCATTACAACCCTCTACATACATATATGGGGAAAACTAACCGATGTGCCCACCTGTACAAGTAACTACCAAGAGAAGAGAGCGGGGCCAAAGGCGATAGTCATCCATCCTACCTCCGACCAAAAATGTTGGGGAAAACACCCCCTAGGGATCAGAATCCACAGGGTGTCATTTTCCCTAACTGACAGGGTGTAGTAGCATATAGAAACAGAAAAAGTGCAATAAGATACTATATCTTACAACCACACTATGGGAATTCTGTAGTCTTAGATACAATTGTATATAACGTCTCTCAGACTCCCAGAAGCCAATTCTATGACTAGGTATCCAATAAGCACACAACCATTTAAAGAGATAAATTACATTACTTCATTCTTTTTTTTTAGTTTCACTTTAAGTTAATTAATTATTTAAAAATTATTTATCCATTAACAATTCCACATTAAATTTCATTAGCATCACACCAAAAGTCCATTGTACCTTTAAATTATAACATCAGTATTGCGTCCATATAAGCTCCAACCCCTTGGGATAACATAATTTATTCAATAATTTATTAACAACATTAATACATTCCAATATTCCCAAGTATTCTAGAAATACATTCTAAGAAACCAAATACAAGGGGGCTTAACTCGGTGAGTAGATGAACTACCCATCGAGTCGTTTCCACATTTAGATAGAGAAAATACACATCCTCCCTTGAGAATTTATACAAGGAAATCACGTGTAATACCCCACGTGTCTTCTCCCAATTTTAGAAGGTGGGTAAGAAAACTAGCTACCTTTAGTAGTAGGGAGAGTAAATAGGATAAACAACTAATAATAATCAGAAAGCAACCAAACATTCACATCTAACCCATTTTATCATCCCTGGTGTCCTCCCTGACACCCACATGCATAAACTGATGCATCTCACCACTCTAGGTGTCAACTGCTACCACACCAAATAGGCCTCCATGCCCCCAAAAATCACAACCTCCATCAATTCTCACATCACAACACAAGAAGTAGAAAAACAAGAATCATATAAATAGGGATATTTTCCCTTAAACAAGAAAGTGGGTAACTTAAAACCCTACAAGGAATTATCATTTATCTAAAAACCAGTTCATTAATCCATCTTGAATTAACAAATTTATTATTTACAGGTTCCGACGATTAGAAAACTAAATAGTAACATATCAAAAATTGATTAAACATGCTTACTGCATCAATTTGAGATGCATCAAATTACAACAACAATATTCAGATTCATTCATAGGCCTCTTTATCTTTAGTCAATCAATTATCAATTAATTCCAGCTTTAGGTTCTTTTCCAATTTCCATCAAGAACCAAAATATAAACCAAGAATGAATAGATATTACACTATCATGAAAAAAAAGAGGCAATAATATACGATCTATATGAATTTATTTATCCAGATCAAATATTTATTATTTTAATTCCATTGTGATCCAGTGGGATAAAACATGATAACTATACAGTTTCACATAAATGAAAAGAGAAGAAATGAATCCCAAACCTCAAACGATTCATGGCATTCTTTATACAAAAACGAGCCCCACAACAGGTTATGATCTCCTCCCCCCATGAAAACTGTATCCACCTAAGGTTGTACAGACACCACCACACCGGTCAAAACCTAAGAAAATCCCGTTAGATAAAATGAGATTACATTCCATAAAACGGAAAGGATAAATAGAAGTAGATGAACCCAAAAGAACAATGATAGATAATACCTTATATTGAATATTGATGGATACTACTTGGTTCAATCAAAAATAGAGGGGATCCAATCCAAGGAGGGATGTTTGGTAGCACAACTCCTCTGGGAATGAAGGAAATGTCCGAGCGTCTCGCACCCTTGAATAAGGAGGATGAAATAGGGTGAATATATCTCATCCCTTTAGAAGATTTAACAGAGAAGTGGTTTAAGATACGATGGATTTTACATTAAAATATGATTACATTAAACCCCATGGTTTCACTAAGTAAAAGTGTCATGAGGCTTAGGAATAATTAATAGAGGAGTTAAATCATTTGAATCTTCATTACTGTGTTTAAAACAAGGCGATAAATTTATTTTATGTCAAAGGAAACATCAAAGGGGTGAAATTGTAATAAGATAGAAACATTGTTCATGAACTCGAAATTTGGAAATGGAAAGAGGCTACCATCAAAACCTCACAGTTCTGGAAGCAGTGTTCATGAACTCAAAATTTGGAAAAGGAAAGATTCTACTGTTGGAACCTCCCTGTTCTGGAAACATTGTTCATGAACACAAAATTTTTCAAAGGAAAGAGGCTACCTTTGGAACCTCACCGTTCTGGAAACATTGTTCATGAACTCAAAATTTTGAAAAGGAAAGAGGCTACCATTTGAATCTCATAATTCTAGAAACATTGTTCATGAACTAAAAATTTGGCAAAGGAAGGAGGCAACCGTTGGAACCTCAGCATTCTGAAAAAACTATTCATGAACCTAAAATTAGTCAATGGAAAGAGGATATCGTTGGATTCTCACCATTCCGGAAAAACTATTCATGAACTCAAATTTAATCACAGGAAAGAGGATACTGTTGGAACCGCATCATTTTGGAAGCACTATTTATGTACTCAAAATTTGGAAAAAGAAAGAGGCTACTGTTGGAACCTACCCATTCTTGAAACAATGTTCATGAACTTGAAATTTAGAAAAGGAAAGAGGCTACCGTTTCAACCTCCCCATTGTAGAAAACACTATTTATTAACTCAAAAATTTTCAATGTAAAGAGGCTACTGTTGGAACCTCCCCATTTTAGAAACACTGTTAATGAACCTGAAATTTGGCAAAGGAAAGAGGCTACTATTAGACCTCACTGTTGAACTATTCACATAATCTTATTGATGAAACTATTCACATAAGGTTACAAATGCATTGTTCAAATAAGGCTACTGGTGGAACTATTCACATAAGGCTACTATTAAATTGTTCACAGCGGTATACCGTTGGAACTGTTCATCGTTGGAACATTTCAAAGAATAGGAAATTGTGAGAAGTGTTGGGGATAAGTCACCTAGAACTCTTGAACACCGCAAACACTGGATTCCAAAAAAGTAGTGGACCGAATTGTTTTGGTCCATTACATGTAGTTTATGTACATGTTAAAGAGAAAACAAACAAGTTGAATACTATTCAAGATCATATATAAAATTCATAATGTGGGAAAAAATTTATGCTGAAAATTGGATGAATGACTTGTAATTTTTAGAGGGTGATCAATTTTTCTTAAGGGAATCTCAATAGAAGTTTATTCTAAGGTTCAGAAAAAGGGGGAAAATAAACTCCATGTACATTAGGAGATTTTAAAATTACGGAAGGATTAGGGAAATGATTATTAGTTATAAACGACACCAAGACCCTTTAATATAAAATATGGGCTCTATATATCATTATCAAGGAGATTTATTCTAAAAAAAATTCATAGGATCACATCTGATTTGATGGAATTGGAACCTAGTGTATCTTACTATGATGATCCCATCCCGAATCTTGATATAAGTGAGAATGTATTTATTAATTATAATACTTCCTAGTAAATATACTTTGAAGAAATCATAAAAGGGATGAAGTATAATGGGAACTGAAATAGTTTTTTGAAGAATAACAAACATTTTAACTCCCCCAACAATTCTAAAATAATAACATTTTATTTGACAGACTACATTGAATGAAACCCCAAGAATCTAATGTAATATAATGTACTGATACATTACAATATTTTTTCTAATTTAAATTCAACCCATGATATTACTTGTAATGCATGAAACAATATGTTATCTTATGTTATATACAATAATGACTTTCTTTGATAGCTTTCATTACATGGAAAACCAATTTTTATCGATAAAATATACTATTAATTTTGTTATTTAATAAAACAATTTCTCATAACTGATAAATATTAGTTATAAAAATTATTAATAAAAATCTAAAAATATAAAGTTGAATTCATTGGTTACCAATAAATTATAAATGAATATAAAACCCAATTTAAAATAATTGAAATATTATTATAAAAATTTATTATTATCCACCAAATGTGTTTTATCCTAATATATTAAATTAAAATCTATTAGTAAATAACCATATTTATACTTTTGTATTATATATTCAATCAAATTTTTTGAAATTCTTTTAATGGGTTTGATAAGTATAAGATAAGACAAAAACCAATTTTATGCATAAAGAAGAAGTATATTTCAAAATGTAGTTTTTCAACCTTTTAATGGAATATTTTTTTTAAAATAAATGTTGTAAATTTTATAAATTTTATTTGAAAAAATAATCCTCATTTTTTAAATCATAATTTCTAAATTAGTTTATCTTGATTTTTTTATTTTTATTTTATGTTTCATTATTTAATGAATAATGAAAAATACTGAATATTAATTGAAAAATTCTTTTTCATATTAATAAATTATAATGTCAAATTATATTTTTAATTTTTAAGAGACACATTATATAAATTTTATATTTATTAATCCATTTTAGGCTATTTATATAACATTTAAATATTATTTAGATATAAAATCATAATCAATGTTTGAAAATTTTCACTCAACAAAACACAAATTGAGGTCCCATATGCTGGATTAAATTTTAATTAAAATTTTAAACATATGTTATTATACT
Source organism: Viscum album (assembly GCA_963277665.1). Classification (NCBI taxonomy): domain Eukaryota; kingdom Viridiplantae; phylum Streptophyta; class Magnoliopsida; order Santalales; family Viscaceae; genus Viscum; species Viscum album. Next base: position 1,622,865,514 of record OY728146.1, on the reverse strand, counting down.
TTGGAAAAATGGATTACATATTTAGAATCGTAATAATTTATAATATCAATTTTTGTAAACATTGTTTTTACCAAAATGTTTAGTGAAGTAAACTAAACATAATAACAGTGATTAAGGTAAAAATAGGTTTACTTGGTCATTAAAATTTAATGTTAATGGGATAAATGAATTAGATACTCCTTAAAAACACAATTTCTGGCCAAATTTCAACTGTATCCACTATTTTCTAGAAAACAATCATTATTGGATCCATATGATGTAATGGATACGTCCCAATAGTTGTTTATTTTTAGTATTTACAAGAACGACACTCCTCCACTATCATAGGTAATTCACTCTCCCCAATATATACATACCTATCAAGACTTTTATATCATATAAAACCAAAAAACTACCAACATCAATACAGTCATAGTAAGAGTATTTTTTGACATAAAGAAAACCATGTAAAGAATTTTCAATGAACCAAAAGAAGTTACGAAAAGAAGAGGTAAATTTCATCAGCGATCTGTTTTGTTTTATTTCTCCATGCACTATTTCCATTACTCATATATCATAATTATCTAATAACTTTATTATCCTAAATATTCTGATATGTTTTATGTTAGTTTTTTGACCTACACTCATTCACACTTCTATCAAATGGGATACCATATCATCATTCTTGTATACAGGGGATGATCATCTTGTGATCCGATCTCATTCACTCTTCCATCACCACATTTCATGGTTTGTAATAATGATGGATTTAAACTTTATATATGATAAATATGATATTTATAATTTATTTATGATTTTTTATTTATTGTATATCTGTATTAAATGCTTTTGTCAGGGTGTGCATCCTTTCGTGGGGATGCACAGGCTGTGGCCATGTGTTCTCGCTTTCTAAAGGCGGGTAACATCAATCGCTTATTCTGGGACACTTTCTCCTTAATCAAATGGTATGATGGGATTCCGGTCTCTACTTATTTTAATTACTCCTTGGAATTTGTCGCCTAGTCCGGGTCTCCCTTAAAGAGTAAGATAATATTATTGAATCTTTTCCTGATGCCATATCATTGGTGAAACTAGTTATTCCCACTACTTCTATAGGAACATTACATGGTGTTAATCCAGGTAATCAAACTTCGGTCTGTGGAGTAGTCATGTAGGGCATCGCTGGCATGTCTGGATTCTAGAATACTGGTAATCCAGGATTTCTTCACCTTATGATAGGTATTCTTGAGGGCATGGATGCCTGAGGTATCCCATGTAGTGTGCGGGAAATTGAATGTCATAGCAGTGTCTCCAAGGATTTCCCTAGGATCCCATGAATAACACGGGTATTCCATGAGTTTTATATCTAGTATAAATGGATCTTACTGATCGAAACACTGATGGGAGTGGATTAGATGGGTGCATCCCTAATATGGATCACCTAATATGTTTACTAGATGGGTGGATCATTGTTTCCAATGAGGATGACTTTGAGGATGATTGGGTCCTGAAATAGGGGACATAATGGTTTACTTGGTGGGCAATGAACCTCATAGAGGCCTCCTACAAACACTATATAGAAGCTAAGGATTGAAACCCATGTAATTTGAGATGGAGATTCATGGGATTGGGGTTACACAATTGAGAACAACTCAATGATATGTTGGTGATTATGTGTCATTAGTGGAATGGGTGCTAAAAGGGGGCGAGGAGATGAATGGGGATTACACATGTTAAACTTCTTGAATGGTTGGTAGGATTTCACCAGGACATGGTGGCCTGAGTGGAATCCGGATGGATATGGAGGGATTGTCGAAGTATGGAATGAGTAGGGATGGAACCGAGGATGGATACAAAGGTGACAGTGTTGGTATTAAACCATGAGGAGTTTTCCTTTGTATCCCAATAGAAGCGAGTCAAAGTCTGCATAGTTCTGGAATGGGGTGATGAGTCACTTGATGAGGCAGCTCGTGAGAATGGATGCATGGATGGGACCCGAAGTAAGTAGATCCTCTGGGTTTGGGAATGACCTTTCCAAAACACAAAGTCTCAAGGGAGAGGCCAAGATGATACATGTGTGATGGACTTTAACCTTATAGAGGCATCCTACATACCTTTCTCAAAAGTGGTAGGGATCTGGGTCCATGAATTTTGGATATGGGGGGATTGTATCGGGGTGTACACAAAGGATAGAGACCCAAAAACATGTTGAGAATTACCCATGGTTAGCATCCAATCGCAAGAGGGAAATCAATGTTGCAGGAGTATGGATTTGGTATGTAGATTACCCTTGGATAGCTGCCTGGGAACTAGTCTGACACTACTAAAGGGCAGACCAGGGATGTGGGTCCTAACAAAGGGGATTCCAAAGTTTAACTATGTTTTGGGATTAACCCTAGGGGGATTCCTACGTACCCTTTCTAGGATATAGGGAGTAAACCCATGAAGTTAAATTGCATTCATTTTTATATCATGTGGGATGAAATGGGAATACAGTTCATTGTCATGCGAGATGGGGTCAAACTAACATGAAAGGGTCGAGGCTTCCAACGTACTTTGTTTTGAAAGGGAAAAGATCCAATTCTACATAGTTCGGATATAGGGGATAGGGATTACACACTAAGGAATATCAAAAAGGATTTCATATTTGATGTTTACTCTAAACCCATGTGAGTCATTCTTGGTGTGATAAACAATAGGAAAAAACATACCTAGCGATCGCATCGTGAAAGGTTCATCCGGGAGGAATGGTGTGCGAATTTTTCATGGTTAGCGTCCCGGGTGTGGAATATTGGGACTTCCTCTAAGAGGGAGTCCATATGAGAAAGGAGGGTATCTAGATGTATGAGGAGGATATGTCCATTATAGTTGAATCTACCCATCATAGTGGTTAATGACCTACATTGAGACTACCTGATGTGTGGATAGCAAAAAAACTCAAAGGGAGAGGGGAGTTAGAAGGCATTGGTTCTTATTCCCATCATGATCCTCTCTATACATGTCTCTTATTTGGTGATCACCGTTTATCGTTATCTATCCAGGACATGGTTTCTAGGCAGTTTAGCTTCCTAGTGCTCAGACGGTGAGGATTCACTTCCCATCCCTAGTACATAACTAACTCGTGAACTTTGACCCATGGTGAAGGTAAGGTGCCAACAATTCCATATGGAGATGGGGTTGTGGAGTGATCCATTGAGAGGCTGACATTAGCGTGTTTATGTGAGGAAGTAATATCCATTAGCACGACTATTCGAAGAATCATGAGGCAAAGCAACACAACAGTAAGCACCACCCAAGGGGCCTTGATATCACTTTGTAAAAACAAGGAGGACATCCTTTGAGAAGTATGCACAAGATAGGGCTTATGTGCATAAGACGGAATCGTACATGGTTCCTTAGGGTAAAGAGACACATGGAGCACACAAGGTGGGGTCCATGAATGTTTTAAGGGTTGTACGCACGATGAGGGACTGCATGCAAAATGAATGGTTATGTGAAAGTGGTAACCCTGCACACAAGATTGACATTACAATAGAGAAAACATATGTGCAAGATGAATTTTTTGGACACAATTTCCTTTGAATAAAAGGAAATGGGATAGGTTCATGCCCCAGTGTCCCTACCCATAGGAGGACCCTCGGGATACCTCTTATGAAAGATCTAGTACCTTGAGGCCGTGTACTTTGTGCGGTTGCGGAAGGGAAATATTTTGTGCAGTAGAGTGGAGGTTCGTATTCTATAGCCATACGAAAAATGAATGGTTGTGTATCTATTTATAGATGAAGTCTTTAGCAGCGGCTTGAAATGAGGGTCTCATGTAAGAATAATTTTACATTGCATTGGGTGCAGAAGATGTCGTGCTAAATTTTCAATCTTGCATAATAGAAAAATTTCATTTGTGGCACTGACATGGCTATTTTTTAGACTGTTGACATAGAAGAATCCATTTGAGGATGCGTTGGTCACACAAGATACTACACTCAAGTCTCATTATTACGAATAGACCTCAAATCTTTCATGCACCTCCATGGGAATCTTATGATTGTTCAGTGATTCAAAATATACCTTTGGTTTTCCAAAAAAAATATATTTGTGGCCATAATTCCATTCATCACCAACAAAGGCCCCCCATTGGAATCTAAGTTTAATGGGAGATTTGAATATCTGATTCTAATGGAAATATACTGAAAAATATAATTCTTGATGTTTGGTGCTTGAAAAAATGACCATTCGGCATGAGAACCTTTTCGGTTTGTGCGAAAGGGTAGGTCCGCACAAATAAATATGCAGTGGACCCAAGGCAACACACATTGACTTCCTGTATGATAAGTGAATTTAATGTTATGTGAATAATACAATGTATTTGGTCAGTATCTTGTGCACAATTTTAGACTCTTTCTCACTTCTATCATTTCATGCATGCACCTGACTTAGGTGGATTTTTTCATGTCCTAATTCCATCATGCAAGCAATAGAGTTTCTTGCATGATTAAAATCCATTCATTCACGTGAGTCCCTTTTTTAATTTTAGAACATGACGGAAATTGTTACTGAACAGACATACACTGAGAGGGAAGCTAGTCTTACTTCAAAGAGGACCCATATGATCACAAACCCTTTGATTCTTCACATGAGAAGAGTTTTTTCAAATAATTAGATATTATTTAGTATACTGATGCAAGCTCAAAAGGATTAAATTCTCAGTGACAGTTTACCAATATGGAACTCTAGTATTTTGGAAGTGATTTTAGTGCCAAGCTTTGAGACTGATACATCATGGTCATGAGTAACACATGAGGATTGACTTCCACAATTCAACATCACAAGAAACAGTCACCATGCCATAGAAACACAGAACATGGATATTTATGTCCTGAATCAGAATACCGGGACAGGTGTAGGGGGAGATTAAGCTCATTAGGAATCTCCAACTCATTATTTGAGAAACTTCAGAAGCTACATTACTGATGAGACCAAAGGTTGGAAAGAATGGGATTTAGGTCAATGGTAATTTTATGGTTTAATGGGAATGAGAATACAAGTTTCACAAGACATGTGAGGAGTCTGGGGTAGAGCTATGGTATATCAGGCTTTTTTGACGCTATTTGTACATCACAACTCCATTTCTACACTTAGGAAGACCTCATACTGAAGTTGTTTTGTTGGTGGTCTCCCGATATGAATACATTCCACATCTACCACGAGGGGATATGAAACAACCTATGGGACATTCATTGCATTGGGATAATTCTCCTAGAAGGGTATCACTATGACGAGTTCCTTACAATAGAGAATGCTTGGGGGGAATGGACATGCACCACCATTCTAACATGGCATCTGTTAGAGCTGGATAAGAAGAAGATGAAAATCAAGTACATCCTAATTCGTATATCCTATTCGGAGTGGTTCATTTTGACTCTGGTGTAGGAAAATTTATTATAAATTTTAGGCTGATGGAAGAAGTTCTCAAGCACATCGAATAGGGGGATGATGGGATCATACTGGATGGTCCTGGAATTAGGTGAGTATCAATTATGGGGCTTTAACAGAAATGAATGTTGGGAATTGAATGTACGATATGTCTGGTTCCTTGTTTCATTTTGAGAGGGAGGCTACAGATAGTGAGGGACACGAGGTTGGGTATTCATACCGGGAAGCTAGTGATGGACAGAATCATGACGGCCAATAACATTGTTAATCTAGTGGTTCCTATATTGGAAAATCTATACAAAATTTGGGATGCATATAAAGAGGAAGTACATCTTGGATAATATGTAGACCATTCAAAATTGATCTTCACTAGGTTGAAACTCGTTGCAGTTGGTAGGAATTTCTGAATGCCATACTCCCTCAAGGTGACGGTCTGTGAGCAACCAAACTGAATAATGCTTGAAGTATCCCATTGAGGATTATAGATTAATAGATCAAACTCATGGTTGGAAGCCATGAAAACTTCAACATTCATCATTTTTGGACCCCAGCTGGTCATATGATAGATGATGGGTAAGGCCCATTATAGTAGATGGAATACTTGAAAAGAATCAAGTGCGGTGTGCTAGTAGTCTGAATCAAAGGAAAAGTCTTTTTTGAACTATATGTGCCAATGTGGTTTTCTAGGAAATACAGGTGCATGCAGCAGATGCTAAAGAATGTATATATAGTGGTTTAGGATGAGTGACATCCTTACACCCTTCACCAACTATGGATCACGTTCATGACTACAAGATTTGGTGAGGTCATCTCCATTCCCCCTACTTTTGTCAATTATGGCCTATCAATAGAGAATTCCGACTATTGGATAACAACATACCTAGATGCGATTCTACAGAAACACATTCAAGAAATAAAGGTGGCCAGTTTAGAGTACAGAATGTGAAGAAGCAGACTGGGTACTGGTGGGGAATAGAGACAAGGAATAACCCGGGTAGTTACAATGGTGTGGGATGAATCTTTGTCAGTAAGATCGCATTAACGTGAGAATATGCCTTCGCCTTCTAAAGAAGGGTGGTCTCATGGATAGAATCATGGTCCAGAAAGGGAACTATTTTTGAATAAACAAAGAAATATTATAATTGTAACTGCCAACACCATTTTTACATCTCTATGGTCCACTTGGAGGACGCTGTAATAATCAATGTCCACTGAAGAGTTACTGTAGAGACTGGTGCACACTAGGATTGACCTACCAAATGTAGGGTTCTTTCAGGTGGCATAGATGGTGATATTTCATTGCATATATGAAAATATGAAATCCATGAATATTTATGCATCCTAATGGGGGAAGTATGAAGAACTACATATCCTAGTGAAGTTATTCTTGTCCAGAAGCATGACCCAGAAAAGTTGATGTCCGACGATGATGATGATGAGGAAGATGAAGAAGAAGGGGTGGAAGAAGAAGATGATGAATAAAATAAAGGGAGATAAAAGGAACAAGGATATGAGGAGGTTTTGGTGATTATCCTAGAGTTGAGAGTCCTCAGGAAACAACTATTCCACAACAAATACCACGTGAGAACAGAGAAATCCTAATCTCTAACACAGAATTGGCCAAACAACGTGAGTTAATTCTCAACTCTTATCTCTACTGACCTTTCTCTTTTCATATCTCGAATCCACTGACTAAATGTTTCCATGTTTAGGAACACATCGATGATTATATCCTAGAAGCTTCCCCTATAGTGGATGAAAATGTACCCATGGATGTGGAAGAACATCCTCATGAATCTCTATCTGGGATTGAGCAGGGCGGGGGAACAACCATGGTTGAAGCGGTCGAATGACCAAAAAAATTGAAGTGTCTAGTTATAAGCCAGTAGGTGTGGCTAAAATGGAGACCACCAAGTTTCAAGCTATTCCCATTTTTCTATAGCCAATGTCGATCATTGAATTATCCAATGCTGAGGGATCCCTTATGGTGGAAATTCATATTGTGAATCAGGTGCTAGTCAATGTTGTTCTTGGATCTTTTAAATTTCTACCTTTGTAGGCTCACATCATTTATAGGGTATCTTGGCTTACCAATATATCATTTACCAATGTAATTATCAAAATGTTGGAGGCTCGGAAAATAATCGAGTGCAGAACATCAACGTGATATATTCCAATGATTGCACCAGTTCTCATAATGTCAATTATTAATGATGGTCCATCCCTAGCACCCAGTGATTAAGATGCTGTAATAATGGGTGATGTTGCTTCTTGGAATGAGCTCTAGGATGGTAGGGTTTAGGCCATTAAAGAGGAATCAATTCTAGGAGAAGACCCTTCCACTAATATACTTTCTATTTTTCCTAAGTACATTCTTGTAGATCCTGAAGAGGTGGATGAATTTGATCCTAAAATGGACGAAGAGAGTCATATGACAAGACACAAGTCATTGAAGTGCATCCAAAACATCTTCAGTCAATCACATATGGAATAGTAGAACATAATTGGGTTACTTCACACATGGATACATTTTCATTTTGCCGGAGGAGTGAATGCCGGACAATGCTATGGACCTCCGCTTAGTAACTACTGATAAAGAGAGGGAGATCGATGTGTGGTAAGAAGCCCAGTAGGTTATGAGCCATAAGGTGGAAGCCCTGGAGAAATATTTCAATGGGTCCAATCCATAAGTTCCATTTTTTGGCCGAACTCATAATCATAACTCCCTCTCTGTTTTCTTATCCCGAATTGCGTGTACATACTTATTATTTGCTTTCTTTGTTATATTAGTTCACCTAGACCATAACTGTGAAGTAATTAGAGATCAATCCCTTGACTAATGTGGGTCATACCTGGTGTGAGATACATGAAAATACCATATATTTATTGAATTTTTGAATAATAGTGTCGGTTAAACTCTCAAATACATGGGGTCTGAATGACCACCCATTATTTTTTCATGAAATAAAATAGGGGAAGTGATTGGAGAATGGGGTCCTCAAAGCTACCAAAATTCTATTCCCAACATTCTCTAGTTCACAAGAGGTACGATTCCATGTGTGTTGGTATAAATTCTAACAAATGTAAATGCATAATGTGAATTAAGATACCCATAATTTGAAAGACAGTGAGGATGGCATGAAGACAAAGAGTAGATGTTGACTAAATTCGAAACAAAGCATCTGAATCATGTTATCATAAAAATTGAACAAACAAACAAGATAAAACCACTGACCACATTAGAAAACACAGAACCAAAATTGAAGTGTCAACTGATATCTTTAAGAACGTTGGCCTATGATGGTAGGTGATGATTAAGGAAAAAAATCCAATCCATTAGGGGGTTCATTCAGATGTGGAAGGGAATGGGGATCCAAAATTGAGGGAACAAAATTTTTTGTGATTGACTGATGGGATATTTGGATAATGTCCAACACACACGAAATTATGCCACCCTGATGAGAAAAACTGGGTGAGAATATAGTTCTAAATCAATATCATTCCTACATATGGGAGGGACTTCTCAGGTGAGGAACTAAGAAGTTATATAGTTTTACATCTTGTAAAGGGAGACGATATGCTTATAGTTTAGCATCATGGGGTGAATATGATACATGAATATTTTGACATCGTATGATAAATATGCTTCACATAGTTTAAGGCAATACTTCTATGAAATTTATCAACAATTTAATGACATATTACTTGGACTAGGAAACCCTAGATTATGTTCATAGTGTTTTGACCATAATTTGGGGCAATGAAAAAAGGAATGTTATTGGTCTAATGGATGGGCCAATGGAAAAATAGTTGGGCGTTCATGCGTATCCCAAAAATATGGGAATCAAGACAAATATACTTCATAAGAAACAATATGGCCAGAGACCAATGTTGGTGGGGGTAACCTCTCTGGAGAGGATTCTAATGCACCCCGTAATTATCATGGAGCATCCTTATCCTATTAATGGTAGGGAGGTAGTTTAATGTCATGTGTCAATGACATGGGTACCCCAAAAGAGAAATTTGTGGTGTAGTTCAGAACCCAACGTGAATGAGGGCGCAAGTACAAACCACATCGTGCACTCTTGAAAGGGATGTTGGGGCCGATAAGTCCAAAACTTGATGTTTACCATTTAGTTGGATGAGATCGAGAATCATATCCCTGTGTGTCTCTACTTATCATACATGGATATCAATTAATCCTTATGTATTTCATTATATTCTGAATAGTTTAACATCGTGTGGTGAGGACGATAGTGTCACCATTTAAGGTCTCGTGGAAAGACCAATGGGTCCCATAGTCTCATAAAAGGATATTACTCTTCCACAACCCCTATGACTACTTGAACCATGCTTAGTGTAGGAAGCAATGAGTGTGAAAATGTGGAAAGGAAATGTCGGGTGGGGAAATCCAAGAGGAACCCAAATTCCTACTCAATTCATGAGAATGCTTTGAGTTACATCACTCGGGGTGTCGAGGATACTTAAAATGGAAATGTTCATTAAACCCTAGATTCACAAAATTCTATATTTGGGATGCAATGGGAGTGGTGTGACAATGAATGATAAATATTGATCATGTTCGAAACGCAGTATCCTTTTCATGTTTCCCAAAACTGGGAACAAACAAATGAGGGTCGACCACTGACCAAATTCGCTACATGGAACCTGTCTCATAATACTGTTTGAAATCATATAGGGTGTTGGTCCAATATGGTAGTATTTCACTAAGGCCATGAATACATGCCATTATGGTAATTCTTCATACATGAATTTAATGAAACCCAAAATGAAGGAATGTGTGAGGCAGAAAAATTACCAATAAATCTTAGGAATCATGTAGGACGAGTAAAAGGAGTGGTAATCTTGAAGGAATTGAATTGTGAGGTTACTATAAATCTGACATGAATGAGGAGTAGAAAAGTCTGCAAGACACCATGTAATTTTCTGACAACCTAGGCTATAAGGGGTTGAGGTGAAATTAGTTGCAACTGGACCATAGAAAAGTAATCTGGGCGTCACTACCTATATTGTAATGATGGGAATCAAGCCACGCATAGCGGTTAGAGGTAGTACGACAGGCGGCCAATACAAAAAGTGTAACACCCCAAGATTTCATAGTGTGTTATTTCTTTAAAATAATTAAATAACTTTCAATACATGCAACACCGAGTTCAAGCGCACCATGACTTAACAAAAAAGTCTTTCAAAAGAGGTTATGAATAGTATTAACTAAATTTTAAACTTTATATAATCCTTATAATTTTAGAATCCATATTATGAGTTTCTTAGACATAATGTATGAACAAATTCATTTTCAGTATTGCACTTTTACCAACTTTTAACAGTGAACCCTTTTTAAATACAATATTTTGATCTTTTTTACTAAATGGGGACATCAAAAATTTAAAATGAAATATCCCAGGCTTCTACGGTACGCTTCTCTTTGAATAATGTGATAGCGTGTGTTGTAAACAACACCAGGTTCTAACACACCATAACCAATCAAACTAGCCGTTAAGAATAGTAATACCAAATTTTTGAAATTATATATATTTTATATTTCAAAATGGAATTTATTTTTGGATTCGGAATATCGAATTTAGCCTAAGGTGAAATTTTGGTACTTTTCAGATAACTTTAATATTTTGATGAATTGTGAAAATTACTAAATTTTAATTAAAAACAAATTTTTTAATCGTAATAATTTATATTGATAAATTATGAATTTGGGTGGTTTTAAAGTATATTTAGAATATATTTTTACGATTTAATACAATTTTGGTCATTGGACATAATTTCACAATTAAACCGAATATAAACAAGTATCAATCTTTTGATAGTTATTATATCTTAAAAACACGCTTTTTGTTTTGACAACAAAAATTAAATTTTAATTAATTTCTGCCACTTCTGTGTTTTGAATTTGGAAAAATGGATTCCATATTTGGAATCAGGATGTTCAAAATGTGTAAATAGGTAACTTTTATTTGTAGACATTTTGAATAATTACTTCGGTAAATATTTTATTTACCATGGTTAAAGGGTAAATCCAGTAAATAAGGGTTAAAAAATAATATTATAATAATACTATATTACCCTAAAACGTGTCCTAGCATTATTGGTTGATACATGTTCGACCATAGTCATCTTTGGGTCGATTTTGGGAACCCATGGAGCCACTTGTAGGTGATAGGGATGCTTTATTTTAATTAAGTTAAAATGAATACAAAGATGACACATGCATATATCTTTTAGAAAAACAATTTTTACATAGGGTTATATATGTTGGATTTTAGACTATAAATATTCATTAGAAAGATAATAGTATTTCCTACATAATGATATTTTATTTATAAATTTTAAACATTAAATAATTTAATTTATTTATGACACAATGATGATTGAGTAATTACCATAATAGTGAAAAATTAAAATAATTGATATTATAAATAACCAAATAAATATAATTCTAGACTTTTAATGAATTAAAATAATTTTCTATGATAATATGACATATTAGGATTTATTTAATTTACCTTGTTCAAAGTAATAATTCTGTTATAAGTTTTACAAAAATCAACTATTGAATAGTGTCAAAATTGACATAAAAGAGTTTTTTAAAAAAAATATTATATTATTAATTGATATTAAATTCCTAATTATCTAAGGTTCGGCCAAAAGACATATATCATAATAGGTATATCATTAATTGACTAGTTGGGGGTCGCTTGGATGTATATAGTATGTTTATTAAATATATAATATAAAAATACAAAGTGACATGGTAAATGTCAAACTAATTAACTAAGAGTTAATAATTAAAGATAAGGTTAATATAGTAACCCAACCCTGTCTAAATTCTATTAGTTGAATGGTTTTCGACCTATACCCATCTTAAAATTTAAATAATCAACTTTAAAGCCATTAGAAACCGAATATGAATTTATTATAAATTAATATTTCTAGCTTTTCCAAAGGTGCCCCTCACCCCTCTTATAAAAGGGCACTCATCCTTCTCATTAATTAAAACCATCAAAGCCTTTTGGTTCGGACGAACCCTACCCAAATACTCTCTCAACTTCCCTAACTATAACCTAGAGGAATTAGTTTTATCAGAAATCCAACCTAAGGATCCCTTTTGATCAAATCAAAAGGAAGAACCTGAAGAAGAGGTAATGATTTCACCACCCTTTTCCAAGTTCCTTTCTTCTTCCACTTCTTCTACCTTTGTTATTACCATTATAAAATAATAACTCCAGTATAATATATATAATTTGATGTTATTATAAATATGGTACATCCATATTCAGTATTCTATCCACCCTTGGAATAACATGTCACCATATGTGCGTACGTACGGCTCACCGTCTCCACGTCGTGGTGTAATTGTTATTCAATATTTTATTATTTGGATGGGTATAATAATGATGTGTAACTCATGTAAATAATAAATATAACATTTTAATGATTCTGTATATATGATATACCATCAATTTATATAATATTTTAATATCAAAATAATGATATTGTCGCTCGTGCGTACGTACGGACTACCGTCTCCACGAACGCGATGAGATTCATTCTCCATCGTATCCATTCAAGTATAATTATCATTTGATGATTTAAAAATAATTTTTAAGGACTTGAAATCATTCTATATATGAATAATATACATCATATCCATGAAAAACATGTCTTATGTAACAAAACATATAAAATAAAACGAGTAAGTTAACACCTGAAACGACGATAATTCTAAGATATTATTAACAAAGCAATGTTAAAAGATCATATATGATATCATATGAATGTATATGATTATTTTATAATTTAATAACAATTATTTCACCTTTATACAGGAGGGTAACCTACCCCAACCAAGGAAAAGTACAAGCTAAGGTTTTATTTCACAATCTCTTCATTATCGGAGGTTGTTTATACGTAATAATCTACTGGGATCTCTTAATCATCCACATCCATGTTTCTTAAAAATGAATTTCAAAACATTTTTACTATTTACTAGAATATGGGTTAAAGTCATTTATACCCTTGTTTTACTTTTTATAAGAGGTTTATAAAGGATTCATTCCATCATTTTCCAAACAAGGTGCTTTTAGCTTTTTCGACAAAATTAAGGTAAAATGTTTTTTTAACTTATACGGCGGGTGCGGCTATTCTCCGCCGTTATAAAATAGTTGAAGCTTCCCTTACAAGATTATAAAAATATTTTCAAATTAAATGTTTTATTTTATAATTATGTGACTTTAAATGATTTCAAAATGAATATTTTAATAATTTCTGAAAGGTACTCTTTATCAAGATCATAATTTTAAATGTTTTAAAGATTTATCTTTCTAAATATTTTAATTAATTTCCATTTTTTCAAAATTATTTTAAGGATTTATTTATATGGACATGAATGTTTTGAAATGATATTTCTTTTTAAAAGCTTCAAAGTGGTATGGGACACTTTGATTCAAAAATCTCTTTTAAATTACTTCCTTTATAAATGTGATACTTTTCAATGATTTCAAGAAAAGAGATATTTCTCTCAAATAGTTTTTATTTCATCTATGTCAACATCCTTTGATGGATTTTAAGCTTATTTGAAGTTGATTTATTATGATACAATACTTTTGTATTGTATTGAAGGTTTTGTGATATGTTTTACTGTGGATGTGTTATTTTTATACCATTCATGGTTTATGGAGAAATTATTGACATTTCGTATTCTAGTTTTAATACGAATGTTTATGTTATGTTTAAACCTTTTCATATGGGAATGCATTGGAATTAGTAAGTGACGTGTGGAGCCCGCTATAGCTCCTCGATGCATCGGTAGGTCTCATTAGACAAACTAGTGTCTTGGCCAAGGCCTTGAAAAAATCTTATTTGTAGTCTTGGAACAAGGCCTTGGCTAGGTGGTTATGATAGTCTGGAATTCTGCATTCCATTATTATGAAAGTGGTTATTGATATTGCATGTGATTATTTGATTAGTAGAATATCCATGTGAATAAGTAAATGGAATTATTTCATTTTATTTTTTCCATACTATGTTGAATTTCAAGTTTAAAAGGCTTTTGTTTTAGTTATACATTGCCATAAATTTTTATGCTTATTTATGAATGTTTCTGTTGTATTGTTATCCTTACTGAGTGTTTGAGCTCACCCCTTTTTTATGTTTTATTTTTCCCAGGATTACATGAAGTATATTGTGATTGATAAGAAGGGTTAATATAAGGGAATAATGGCATTCATAAAAGATTATTTATGTTGTTTTGTATATTATGAAGTGTAATGTAACATTCATGTATGTGATCTATTTTTTCAAGACTGCTATACTTATCAGTCCTTCGAGACATGATTCCTTGTAATCATGCCAATGTATTAAAATAATGCACCGACTCTGGGTAATTGGGGTCGGGGCGTGATAGTTGGTATTAGAGGAAGTTTAGCAATAACCTTGGAAACTAGATTTAGATAAACTCTGATTAGAGCACATAGCCCTAAGATAGACTTTAAGGTTTAGTATAGAATAACTTCCTATAATTTTGGTATTGTAGAGATTTTGTGAGTTTTACAAGAAATACATCCTTATCTGGATACGAGCAGGTAGAGGCGGCTCTAGCACAGATGTACCTAAGGGTAAAACCTGAAAACACCGATTTGAGCTAGACTCGAATGGGAACTGGTGCATGACAACGGGCCTTACTACACTCTTGGTTATGACACTCCCGGGGGATATGCTTAGGATAATTCTCATTTTTTTACAAACCATTATGAAGGGTTTATGAGTATATACTTCCTCAAAGGATAATTTTTTAAGATTATGGATTATATCCATAAACTATTTAATTTATGTTATGTGTATTACAAGTTTGGGATTAGGTATTTTTATTCATAAACTAATCTAGTGTATGCCATTGTTTAGAAATGGCACCCAGTAGAAGGAATGAGAACTCCAACAATTCACATTATCCAAATAGAAAGAAGGATCATATATTTCATGGTCTTAAGAAAAAATTTATAAGAGAAATAGTCTCCCATGTATTATCATCATATGAAGAAATAATATCATGTGTTGATAAGATAAGTAAAGAGTTTACTGATTCCGATGGATTTGAAGGGAAGCAAGAGAAGAAAGGGATGGAAGAAAGAAAGATGGATAACGGGAAGAGGGAAAAGAAGACTTTTCCCATATGTTATAACTGTGGGAAGAAACACCCTGGAACATGGATAAAAGGAATTGGAGTTTGTTATAAGTGTGGAGGAAAAAGGCACAAAGTACGTGACTGCAAGGGTAAAAAATGGTTTCAAATGCACAATGCTTCATTTGCAAGGAGTTTGGACACTATGCGAACCTATGTCCTCGTCATCAGACTATGCCACAAATGATGCTATTGGATAATAATCAAGTAATGATACTACCACAGATAAAGAGGAATGATTAGGGTTCTTATGTGGATTATGTCATTTGAGTGTTGTATCAACAATGTACTTGTTTTAATAATTATGGAGTATATAAGGATTTTACTGCAGTACTATTTCATTAAGGACTTGAGATTGTGTGGAACAATGAAAAGTGACTCAATAGCCGGATAAATTTTTGGAAAATATATGGTTGAGAGAATGATAAACCATAATATAGTTCTGATACAGAGGTAGTGATTTTGAAATAATACATGATTGATTTGGATAAATTATATTGGATATTCTTGACTACCTTGAAACTAATTAATGATTTGTACAATCCATAATTTTTGGAGTTTACAACATTTTTGGATGGATGAAGTATATCCAGTATTCTATATGGAATAAGGGAGCATGAATGTAATCAATATGATTTTATGGTAATTCATGATGTTGCAGTGTTTTAAAAGAATACGTGATGATGGTGTTCATATGTTATTACGCGGGAAAAAGGATCTTTATTGTGTTTACCTTTCTTATAAATTTTGGACTAAAGTATTTTGGATAGTTCTAGTTTGGATTATTTTTGATTTCCATAAAAGGACAACCCGGAGGTCGGGCGACAACCCGTCACGTCCGGAAAGGCCGCGAGACATGAACCCACAACCGAATAGAAATAAGGGTGTATCACCTACCACTGACCCACGTGATGTCCGAGATTAAATAATGTAGTTTTTTTAAAAGATCTTGTAGATGAATTATAAATTCTTTTTTTTGGAACCCTATACGAATAGGATAAATATAATATTTTTTTTAAATTATATTATCTTCTATAGTGAAAGATGAGTTTCTGGTAGAAATTAGTTAAAGGATTGAACTCTACTTGTCAAGAATATATTTTTATTATTCTCTTATTCTATGAAGAAATTAATTCTTATACTTTATTTAAGGAATCCTAAAACCAAAAATGTGTTATCCTAATACCCTATGTTTTGTTGAACCTATGGTATTTCAAATCATCATAGATTGATGAATTTAAGGACCTCAATTTTACACTTGTTTGTGATTGATGACCTCAATCACTACCTATAAATATTTACGTTTTTCCTCCAATTATATGTCTCTAATTTCCACCAATGTTCTCCTAATCGAGATCATAATTTGGTGGTGACCCTTTCATTTCTCTTTTCCTCATATTAAGACTAAATTTTAGTAACCCTATTTCAGATTTGGGTTTTCCCACAAAGATATTTTCTATTTTCAACTTTTTATTTTCAATGAACAATTTCAAATTGCGAGGACGCAATTTATTGAAGGAGGTGAGAATGTAACACCCCAAGATTTCATAGTGTTTTATTTTTTCAAAATAATTCAATAACTTGCACTACATGCAACACCGAGTTCAAGCGCACCATGACTTACCAAACAAGCCGTTCAAAAGAGGTTATGAATAGTATTAACTAACTTTTAAACTTTATATAATCCTTATAATTTTAGAATCCATATTATGAGTTTCTTAGACATAATGTAAGAACAAATTCATTTTCAGTATTGCACTTTTACCAACTTTTAATAGTGAACCCTTTTTAAATACAATATTTTAAACTTTTTGACTAAATGGGTACATCAAAAATATAAAATGAGACATCCCAATCTTCTACGGTACACTTCTCTTTGAATAATGTGATAGCGTGTGTTGTACGCAACACCGGGTTCTAACACACCATAACCAATCAAACTAGCCATTATGAATAGTAATACCTAATTTTTGAAATTAAATATATTAAATATTTCAAAATGGACTTTATTTTTTAATTCAGAATATCGAATTTAGCCTAAGGTGAAATTTTGGTAATTTTCGGACAACTTTAATATTTTGATGAATAGTGAAAATTACTAAATTTTAATTAAAAACAATTTTTTTAATCGAAATAATTTATATTGATAAATTATGAATTTGAGGGGTTTCAAAGTATATTTAGGATATATTTTTACCATTTAATACAATTTTGGTCATTGGACATAATTTCACAATTAAACCGAACATAAACAAGTATCAATCTTTTGATAGTTATTATATCTTAAAAACACGCTTTTTGTTTTGACAACGGGAATTAATTTTAACTTAATTTCTGCCACTTCTGTGTTTTGAATTTGGAAAAATGGATTCCATATTTGGAATCAGGATGTTCAAATTGTGTAAATAGGTAACTTTTATTTTTAGACATTTTGAATAATTATTTCGGTAAATATTTTATTTACCATGGTTAAAGTATAAATCCGGTAAATAAGGGTTAAAAAATAATATTATAATAATACTAAATTACCTAAAAACGTGTCCTAGACTTATTGGTTGATACAGGTTCGACCATAGTCTTCTTTGGGTCGATTTTGAGACCCCATGAAGCCACTTGTAGGTGATAGGGACACTTTATTTTAATTAATTTAATGTGAATACAAAGATGACACAAGCATATAACATTTAGAAAAACAATTTTTTACATAGGGTTATATATGTTTTATTTTCGACTATAAATATTAATTAGAAAGATAAAAAGATTTCCTACATAATTATATTTTATTTATAATTTTTATACTTTAAATAAGTTAATTTATTTATGACACAATGATGATGCAGTAATTTCCATAATAGTGAAAAATTAAAATAATTAATATTATAAATACCCAAATAAATATAATTTCATACTTTTAATGAATTAAACTAATTTTCTAGGATAATATGAAATATTATGATTGATTTAATGGACATTTTTCTAAGTAATCATTCTGTTATAAGGTTCACAAGAATCAACTATTGAATAGTGTAAAAATTGACATAAAAGAGTTTTTTTAAACAAATATTATATTATTAATTGATATTAAATTCCTAAAAATATAAGGCTCGGAAAAGAGACTTATATCATGATAGGTATATCATTAATGGACCACTTGGTGATCTTTTTGATGTATATAGTAAGTTTATTAACTATATAATATAAAAATACAAGGTGACATGGTAAATGTCAAACTAATTAACTAAGAGTTAATACTTAAAGATAAGGTTAATATAGTAACCCAAAACTGTCTAAATTCTATTGGTTGAATGGTTTTTGATCTATCCTCACCTTAAAATTTAAATAATCAACTTTGGAGACATTAGAAACCGAATATGAATTTATTATAAATTAATATTTCGAGCTTTTCCAAAGGTGCCCCTCACCCCTCTTATAAAAGGGCACTCCTCCTTCTCATTACTTCACACCTTCAAAGCCTTTTGGTTCGGCCAACCCCTGCCCAAATACTCTCTCAACTTCCCTCACTACAACATAGAGGCCTTATTTGGATCTGAAAGGCAACCTATGGAGCCCTTTTGATCAAATCAAAAGGAAGAACCCGAAGAAGAGGTAATGATTTCGCCACCCTTTTCCAAGATCCTTTCTTCTTCCACTTCTTCTTACTTTGTTACTACCATTCTAAAATAATAATTCCAGTATCATATATATACTGTGATGTTATTATAAATATGGTACAACCATATTCAGTATTCTATCCACCCTTTGAATAACATGTCACCATACGTGCGTACGTACGGCTTACCGCCTCCACGTCGTGGTGTAATTGTTATTCAATATATTATTATTTGGATGGGTATAATAATGATGTGTAACTCATGTAAATAATAAATATAACATGTTAATGATTCTGTATACATGATATACCATCCATTTATATATTATTTTAATATCAAAAGAATGATATTGTCGCTCGTGCATACGTACGGACTACCGTCTCCACGAACGCGATGAGATTCATTCTCCATCACATCCATTCAAGTATAATTATTAATTGATGATTTAAAAATAATGTTTAAGGACTTGATATCATTCTTTATATGAATAATATACAACCTATCCATGAAAAACATGGATTATGTAATGAAACATATAAAATAAAACGAGTAAGTTAACACCCAAAACGACGATAATACTAAGATATTATTAACAAAGAAATGTTAAAAGATCATATATGATATCATATGAATGTATATGATTCTTGTATAGTTTAATAACAATTATTTCACCGTTATATAGGAGGTTAACCTACCCCAACCAAGGAAAACTACAAGGTAAGGGTTTATTTCACAATCTCTTCATTATCTGAGGTTGTTTATACGTAATAATCTACTGGGATCTCTTTATCATCCACATCCATGTTTCTTAAAAATGAATTTCAAAACATTTTTACTATTTACTAGAATATGGGTTAAACTCATTTATACCCTTGTTTGAATTTTTATAAGAGTTTTATAAAGGAATCTTTCCATCATTTTACAAACAAGGTGCTTTTAACCTTTTCGACAAAATTAAGGTAAGAATGTTTTTTTAACTTATACGGCAGGTGCGGCTATTCTCCGCTGTTATAAAATCATTGAAGCTTTCCTTACAATATTATAAGAATATTTTCAAAGTAAATGTTTTATTTTATAATTATGTGACTTTAAAGGATTTCAAAATGAATATTTTAAGAATTTATGAAAGGTACTCTTTATCAAGATCATAATTTTAAAAGTTTTAAAGATTTATCTTTCTAAATATTTTAATTAATTTCCATGTTTTCAAAATTATTTTAAGGATTTATTTATATGAACATGAATGTTTTGGAATGATATTTATTTTCAAAAGTTTCAAAGTGGTATGATACACTTTGATTCAAAAATATCTTTTAAATTACTCCCTTTATAAATGTGAGACTTTTCAATGATTTTGAGAAAAGAGATATTTCTCTCAAATAGTTTTGATTTCATCTAGGTCAACATCATTTGATGGATTTTATGCTTATTTGAAGTTGATTTATTATGATACAATACTTTTGTATTGTATTTAAGGTTTTGTGATATGTTTTACTGTGGATGTGTTATTTTTATACCATTCATGGTTTATGGAGAATTTATTGACATTTCGTATTCTAGTTTTAATACAAATTTTTATGTTATGTTTAATCCTTTTAATATGCGAATGCATTGGACTTAGTAAGTGACGGGTGGAGCCCGCTATAGCTCCTCAATGCATCGGTTGGTCTCATGAGACAAACTAGTGTCTTGGCACAAGGCCTTGATAAAATCTTATTTTTAGTCTTGGCACGAGGCCTTGGCTATGTGGTTATGACAGTATGAAATTATGCATTCCATTATTAGGAAAGTGGTTATTGATATTTCATGTGATTATTCGATTACTATAATATCCATGTGAATAAGTAAATGGAATTATTTCATTTTATTTTTTCCATACTATGTTTAAGTTTAATTTGAAAAGAATTTTGTTTTAGTTATACATTGCCATAAATGTTTATGCTTATTTATGAAAGTTTCCGCTGTATTGTTATCATTACTGAGCGTTTGAGCTCACCCCTTTTCTATGTTTTATTTTTCCAGGATTCCAAGAAGTATATTGTGATTGATAAGAAGGGTTAAGACAAGGGAATTATGGCATTCATAAAGGATTATTTATTTTGTTTTGTATATTATGAAGTGTAATGTAACATTCATGTATGTGATCTATTTTTCCAAGACTGCTAAACTTATCGGTCCTTCGGGACTTGATTCCTTCTAATCATGCCAATGTATTCAAATAATGCACCAACACTGGGTAACTGGGGTCGGGGCATTACAAAAAGATTGACATATATTCTTTTAATGTAGAATTTCATAATTTTTATGTAGTTTAATGTTGTTCCAAAATAGATAGTAAGAATCTTATATTTGGGTCATAGTTCTTGAACCATCAGGTGCCCAGATTCATGTTATGTGTGTGGGACATGCCCGTGTAGTTTATTGTCATGCAGTAAGGACATAAAAATGGAAAACACTCTAGTGTGGTATGTTGTGTGGTTAATTCAATCCCAAATTGAAGGGGGGTATAAGTCCACACCACACCATATTCATCTGAGGATTGTTAGGCTGAAATGGCAGAATAGGGTTCTTGGTGATGTGGCTAGGCCATAAACAAATGTCTGGGTGTCACTACATATCCCTTAAGAATGGGAACCGGGACACATGTATTTCTTGATAGTGCTATAGAAGGTTCCCAATACTGAAAATGGGAAACCTATTTTTGAGTGAATACATCGTATAGCTGGGTAATTTATCATTGCACAACTTGGGTGTAGATGACATAGTTTTACATCATACGATAAGGATGTAAGAGATATTAGTTTATGGTCATAGAGATTGGCCAAAAATTGGGATATTAAAAAGTGAAAATATGTAATGTGGTTCCATAAAGAAACATGATCTGAATGGGGACAAGATATTTTACACCGCACCACAAATTTAAAAATGAACGCACACTGTTTAAAGGCATGATGCATGGACTAGTGGATAAGAGATCCCAATTTATGGTAATAAATTTTGGACAAAAAAGTAAGGGTTTCCCTACCATGAAGGAAACAAACATACCCAAATCCCTAAGTCCATGTTAGTCGTGCTCGGTGTGGGAAACAAGGGCAAGGAAGATACTTACAGAGCATGAAAAAACATGGTAGGAGTCAAAGCTGAGGGGACAAGGGTGAACCCATGATACTGGTTCATTCTACAATAACACAAAGGTCCATGGAGGAATAATACCAAGGGATTCAAAATTCCACATGAACATTGTTGATTGAAAAGTTATTTAAATCATGAGAGTAATATATAAGTCATTAAGGGGTGGCATAACAATGGAGGGAAACTATTGTCTGTGTTTGAAACACAACATCCATATCATGTGACCTAAAATGGGAACTAACATCTGAGGGTTGTCCATTTACCATATTTAAAACGTGAAATCTGTCTCAAAATGTTTTTTAATATACTCCTAGATGTTGGAACAAAGTGTTAGGGGAGCCATATGGTTGGGTATCCATACCATTCAAGGGTCCTTTAGGATTTAAAAGATAATGGAAACCCAAAAAAGTGAGTTGTGATTCATGGAAACAGATGAAATCATATACACATAGTATCCAACACTCTAGGTCCAAAACCTTACTGTAAATGAAAATTTTGGAGATGCATAATAGAGGTTGGGACGTACAAACAAGAAGGTTGATAATGGGTTGATGAACCTAAGGCTAGACCTGAGGATGAAATGATCTGGCATTCCTACGTATCCCATAAAGATAGGGAATCATGACATACGTAGTTATCGAATGTTTCATGGTAGGACACCAATGTGAGGGGCAATACAATAGAGGAGGTCTATCCCATGAACCAAAAGAAGCATCATTTTATAGATATTTTTTGTTCTTTAGTGTGATTTTGTTTTTTGGAGAAACAATCTCAGGATAAAGAATCTAGGAATTACTGTAGGAATCAATCCATATGTAGGCCTTCAAAAATGGTATGGTGGATGACTGATTACAAACATTCTTTCATATAAAGAGAGGAAACCACAATTCGGTTCTTTTTCAATCATGCGCTCTGGATGATAATGTCATAGTTTAAGGTCTTCTGACAGGACCAGCCCATGCACCTTAGCATCGTACGACATATACGTAATAGTTTAAAGACACATGGGATGAGACATCGTAGTTTAACATCACATGGTTTGGATGAATATAGAAGAATGGTGTTATTAAGGTAGTGTTCATGGTGTTATAATGCATTCCTTGTGTTAATGATAATGAAAGTACACACTACATGACACGCAATCCTAGGGGGGATCCTCCGGCCAAGGGGGAATAATAGTTAGGGGACCTAGAGTTAGACACAAAGAAAAAATGTTTAGGAATTTCTAGGCATCTGATGAGGATGGGAATCAAGACACATATAGTTCTTGGAATCACATAAATTTAACGATGTGTGGTATGGATGAAAATGAAAGGGGACAGATATATATAGAGATAGGTGTACAGCATGGTTATTAAAAACCTGACATGAATGAGGACATAAGTCCACACCACATCACATACCCTCGGAATAACATATTCCAAGGGTATAGAAGGAAGAAAATGTTTCATAAAACTGGGGTGGGCCCGATGATGAAACTTCTGATAATTCCTACATATCCCATAAAGATGGGAATCGAGCCACACATAGTTCTAAAAATTTTATTCAGTTTTAAGGTCATGCGACAACGACGCTGAAAGAAAGACGTTCTGGAAGGAGGAGAACATGATTCATCCATTTTAAAATGGATCTGAATGGGGACTAAAGTAGTCCATATTACACCACAAGCTTCCAATGGATTTTGGGACAGGGGCCTGAAAATAAGGCAGGATCTGAGGTACATGGGCCTGGACCCTATGACAAAATGTCTGAGCATTCCTTTCTATCCCATAATGATGGGGATCAAGCCACATGTAGTTTGTGAAGGTGTATTGTAGTTTATTTTCATACTATAAAGACATTTAAAGGAAGAGTGGCTCATGGGGATGTGTGTTACATGGAAAAAATAACTTGAGGTGATTGGGGATATAGAGTCCATAGCACACCGCATAATCCTAAGAGTGAACTTGTGAGAAGTGGCCTGAAATGTTGAGGGACCTAAAGCTGATTTAGAGATGAAAGGTCTAGGAATTCATATGTATCTCATAAGGATGTGAATCCAAAAAAACATAGTTCTAAATATTCCATGCAGTTTAACGTCATGTGACAAGTATTTGGAAAGATCTTAGTTTAAGGTCATATAGCTTTGACCATAGATGCCTTGTTTAATGTCATGTGTGTTGGCCAGAAGGGAAAAAAGGAAGAATCATCACGCCCATCATTTCGGAGGCCATGGGGATGGAAAAAATTATCGAGGATAATTTATAACCACGTTTACATTACAATAACCGTATCGTGTGACATAGAACGGGAAATAATAATTGTGCATCGACTGTGGACCATATTTGAAATGCGGGACATGTGTCAAATTATCATTTGAGATTTTCCAAGAACTCGACCCCAATATGTTGGTGAGTCATGGTCATGTGAGACCATGCTGATAGGTTGGGGGGTGGCCCTTTTGGATGTGAAATATGATTGAAACCCAAATGATGGGATGCATGAAAAATATTGGTACCCATGTTGTTTAACATATTGTGGTAAGGATGAAAAAGATATTAGATTAAGGTCATAGAGCTAAGACCATGTGGTGTGTTCAATGTTTGTTGTTTATCATTATCTATGATGAATGGGATCTTGATTTAGGGTTGTAGAGATAAGAAAATTTACAGTTTAACATCTTGTAGGATGAGGATGACCAGTTTAATGTATTCTAGGATGGAAATTCCCTTACGCGAAGTACTGCTTAAGGAATTTGGAATTGGTGGGAGGATTAATACTGTTAGGTAAACTATGTAAGATACCTTTAGAGGGGGGTGAATATGGGATGATATATGAAATCAACTTGCCATTTTGATATTTTTTCATTGTTAAATAAAACTCTCTTCTCTATCCTCTTGTAGAGTATGATAAAATCATAAATCTTGCATGAGATAGAATAATTTTTCATGGTTCACTCTCACTCGAAGACATCCAAAGAGTATACAACATCAATGTTCTAATGTATGAAATCCACTAAAGGAAAACTATTATCTACAATGTATAAGGGGACTCACTTTCAATTATGTTTTATAATCACTCACAATATGAAAGCTCACTACTCTCTCAATTGATTATTCTCACTAATTCCTCCAAAGATCCACTCATTGTATTAATACATTTAGTTCCCTTAATTATCACATATTAATGAAACGTTCTATGTTCGTATAAGCTTTGTTGAAGTTACACTTTCATTCACTGATTAGTACAACTTTACCACCAGTGTACCCGAAAATATTCCAACTATCGCAGAACCCTAGAATGATTGGTGAACATCTTAAAGAATGAAAAACAAGGGTCACCAAACCACTTGTGTGACAATCCCTTATTTAAATTACAGCTTGGGTGACTCATTAATTTTTCACCCAAACCAATATTTACATGCAACTATCTACCGGTGCACAACTTCTGAATATCTTTATACCTGCGCACCCAAACCACCACTTGCACGCCCAAACAACCTACCTGATTGGGGCTAAAAAATTCTCAAAGTGTAGAGATTTATCCAAAATTAGTAGGGTTATACCTGTATTTATAGGAATTTTGGGCACCCTGAATGGTGCGTGCAAGTATGCTCCCGGTGGGAAAGTTCAGTTTTCTGAGCCTCTTCCACTCTAGTTACCTTTCATGCCCAAACAAAAAAATTAGAACCCATGTTTCCTTTACCATTTTTTGATCTTAGAATCTTGAATAAAATATGGAACAAAACATTATAATCCACCAAGTCATTAGTGAAAAAGTCCCTTTCCCAAAAACAATTTTCTCCATTTTTCGATTATGAGGGAAATTTTTTTGGAAAAATATGGAAAAAAGTGCAACCTTATATCATTTATTTTTACACTACCTTCAGTTCATCCATTACATTTTAAAGGTTCTTTGTTAACATAGTATTCCAATAAAATCTCTTATACTTGAAAAAATTCCATGAAAACCCCCTTTTTCAATACAACTAACATTGAGACCTATTTTGTATACAAACAAAATCACCAAAAAAATGCTTCAATGACACACTTATGGATTTTTTCTCAAAAATCTCCTCCATAGAGTTTTTTGAAAACTCTACTAATAATGATTCTCTTCAATTTGAAACTTCACTAAATCTATTTCCAACATCTACCACAATTCTCCTTTTGCGATTTAGATAGCAACCAAATATTTAATCCCCACATACTCTAAGACCACATGAGCAATGATCTACATGAGAAACAATATTTGTATGAAATGTTTATTAATGATTCACTTAATTTTTGATACTCATAATTGATACCAATAAACTGATTTCATCATGAACCTCCACTGTCATGATATCTAAATGTTGATCGATCACATCCAGCATCATCATATTTAAAACACACTTTCTTCACTTATTGGTTTCTTATGATTCCATGATAAGATCTAGCTGATCACTTCAAACACCGATGAAGTATCATTATGTTATCCCCTCTCAGATTCTTCACTTGTAATGATAAACTCACCCAATCTTAATGATCCACCTGTTAGCCTCTCCCCGTGTCTTTAACTAAGAAATTTTCACCCTTATTTAGCAACAATTTTTCCCCTTTTAGGAGTCACTATTTATCCACCTTTTTAAACGATCCCAATTGTCACCCCTTTGTGTTTTTCAATTGGGTGAAAACACATATCAGTACATCAGGGAAAAACACATCATACCTCTAGGAGACGGGGTCCACATCGACACTTTTTCAAGTACATGGAGTTGAATTGACTCCGAGACCCAATCAACGTCTCTCAAAATATTCCTTAGGTAATGCATTATTATATTGTCGACAACCTGTAATTTTGGGGGTATATTCTCTAACATCCTGATTCCCTTCTCAACCTTATCCTTGATAAAATTATTCATGATATCAATGTTCATTATCTATGTGTGATGGATGATAGTTTTGCTAAGATTTATAGCACTTGACTTATAGCACTAGATTATAATTGGAGACTTCACTTCAACTCCCATATCATCACGAAAATGCTTCATCCACAAAAATGTGTTCATGCTTCAGTGGAAGAAATATACTCAGCTTTTGAGGTTCTCAATGAAATGAAATCTTGTTTCATTTTTAGCCATGAAATACACAAACCACCATTATAGAAAGAACCTCCTGACGTAGATTTCATGTAATCTACTAATCGGGCCCAATCGACATCTGAATATCCCAAAAGCTCTGGATGAGATTTATCATTATACATTATACTGCAATCCACAGTGCCCTTAATATACTGAAGTATAATTTTCACTGAAATCAAGTGACTTTCCTAGGGATTTCATTGAAATCACACTTCTTGGAATGTGGAAAAAATTATATCATCTCTTATCTTAGTTAGGTATAGTAAAAATACAATAATATTTCTATATTCAATGATATTAAATTCCTCCACATCATCATCTTATGATAATTTCATGAGGGTTTCAACCCGAGTATTCATATCATTATAATTGTCCATTACGAATCTTCTTGGAACCTCCATGAGAAATTTGGTTAGAGAAATGAAATTGTCATTCCTTCATTGTCTTACCTGTACAATAAGGAAAAACATCATCTCTATAATCATTGACATTTGAAAATCACTTTAATGGAATTCGAAAAATTTTCTGCAGCGAGCTTCATCTGATCAACCAAATATTATATCATCAATATAAACTAGCACCATCATCCTCTAATTGTTATCATTATTGAAATAGATAGTATAATCGACTCCACCACAAAAAATCCCATCTTCTTCCAACATTGATCAAGCCCCGAGTACCAAGCAATTGGTGCTTGTTTCAGCCCATATAGTACTTTCTTAAACCAACTGACATTTTTCTCATCATTATGAATGAATAAAACATCTTACTGCTCAATGTAAACATCCTCCACCATAACCTCATTTTGAAATGATGATTTGACATCCTTCTAGAATAAATTTAAATTCCATTTCACTGAAACTTCAATGAATAATATGATTGTCTCTAGCCTTGAAACTGGTGAAAATGTCTCATCAACATCTAAACCCACAATATGAGAGTATCCATTTCACAGTAGTTGTTCTTTTTTATCACTATGCCATCATCATTCATCTTGTTGAGAAAGACCCATTTTTTCCCGATTAAATTCCTATCTCTTGGCCTTTAAAGAATCTACCATGTCAGATTCTCCTCAATCTGATCTAACTCAACATTCATAGCATGAACCCAATTTTCATCTTAAAATGCATCAGAAAAAATTTAGGATCTACTTAAGATAGGAAAGATGTATTCTATACTGATTTAAATCATCTACTCAGAAATGGAGTTGACTGATCACCAATGATAATTTAACTATTAATTCTATCTCAATTACATGGCTTTTGAATTGATAAAGATTTTACTTCCTCGTGCTCATCATCTGTATGTTCTTCTGAATCAGTATCATCCACTTCTGATCCAACTGCATTACTTTCCTCCACATAAGACTTATCGATAAAATTTTCAATATTCTATTGAATTCTATCTTCATTCCCCACTATAGTTACATCATTTCACTCAAGTACTTTTCCCATCCTCTTATTATGTCATTTTTATGCTTTAATTTTTAGGGAGATTCCAATGAATATCCCCTCATCTTCCCATGACTCAAATTTACTATTTTATTCTTTGTTGATGAAAAATAACTTACTTCCAATGATATCATAGTACTTAAATCTAAGATTCATTCCATACCACATCTCATACAGAGTCATTGCTTCATTTAGACATAATAAAGATCTATTAGAAATGTAGACCGATGTCAAAACTAATTCCCTAAAAAACATCTCTTGTACATCCTTTTCAATAATCCTCATTCTAGACTTGTTGTTGATGATCTCATTCCTCCTTTAAACCACTCCATTATATTGTGGAGTTCACACTGAAGAAACATGATTCGTTATCCTGTGATTTTTGAGATAGTCATCCATTGGAATGTATGTGAATTCCATACCATAATTAGCATGAAACATTTTGATTTTCTTCTCAATCGTCCTTTCAGATTCCCTATGATATTTATTTATGAAACTAAACCCATCAGACTTATGGGAAATGAAAAATACCCAAGACATTATGAAATTCTCATCAATGAAAAGATCATAATACCTTTTCTCGTATATGGATCTTGGGGAGATAAGCCCACAAACATGTGCATGCACCAATTCGATCACTCTAGTTGACTTCATTTTCTTTTCCTTGTATGTATTTCTGATGATCTTCTCTTTTTGACATGGATTTCACATATGAGTATGATCATGTGATTGTTTAGAGAGGTCCCTAACTGAATCACACATAACCATATTGTCCATGGATAGTTGGCATAGATGTCCATGTCACATAGGCCACATATTTTTTCTTTCCTCTCAGGATAAAACATATAGCTTCTTCCCCACTTACAATTTATAGATTTCCCATTGTCATTTTTTCCTTTTGGAAAACTAAAAAATGTTTTCCTTTAATGAAACACAAATTCTAAAGAAATATAATATAGTTAGCAGAGTCACATGGTTAGATGATGTTATGAAAATTGTGATGGAGACCTTCTAATACTAATACATTAGTATGTCTCATCTCTTTTCCATCAAAAATGGACTTCCATGAGCCAATAATATTCAGGCCTTCATCATTTCCAAACATGAAAAACCTTTTTTGTTATACTTTATGCCTATAACAATATTCTTATTACCTGTCATTTGAGATCTGTATCCAATGTCAAGGATCCATACACTAGAACGGTATGATGCTTTAATAGAAATTTCAGCAACCACTACCTTCTCAACTCTTTTCTTCTTGACCATATTTTGGTCATCACACTCGACATAGATTGAGAACCATGATATATATCAGAGAATGATGGACCAAAATCATTTTTATGAATGAAAATCTGTTATGCATTCTTAAATAACCTACCGGTTCATTGATCTACTTCTCGCGAATAGTTTGGTTCTACTTTGGTATATTTCTCCACATGGATGAGATAAAATATCTAGCCATATGTCCAAATCCTCCACTCCAAAAACAATGTCTCTTGAAAGATACTCTAGAGTGTTATGCTCTGTTTGGCCGCCATTGTTTCCCTTGTGCTCTTATATACATCTTAGCTATAGAAAACAGATTTTGTGAGTGTCCCATCATTCCAAAACAATAACACCTGATATAGTCGGCATTCCTATGTGTCACTTCTGCACCACTGGTTCTCCCATGGGTTATCTGAATCTTGGGAATTATCTTTATTCCCAAATCATTCATCAATTTTGGAGTGGGTTATTTCTATTTGACATCAACTTTCTCATTTATCTATTTTTTATCAAGACCCACATCATCCATAACATCTGAGCATAATTTTTTCATATTTTCTTCTTGGCTACTATTCTCTACTTTTAGACTTTCGGTCTTCTAAAATATTTTCTTTGTTGGTATCATACTATAATTGAAGATTTTTTCATAATAATTTACTTTTATTTGTAGACCAGCTACTTCTTCTTCATGTTCTTTGATACGCTTGATTTGATCTTTCAATGCTTTTTTCAAGAAATAAATATTCCTTTTCTATTCTTCAACCATGATTTTATGTTCATTAACCTTTTATAAGCTCTCTATCAAAGTGGATTTATGATTTTAAATTTATTTTACCACCTGAGACTTCTCTTCTTCCAATTATTGCATATAATGTTTGGAATCATGTAACACATTATTGGATTTCTTTGTTTTTTCTCTCTAAAATTCTATCCCATCAATAGATAATTAAAATCTAGCTTCCATATAAACTCTTACTTCAACTTCTTCATTTTCTTCACTAGTTTTAGTTTATTCTTTTTTCTGAGAACTAACAAAAACTTACACCATAGTATTTTCACCATGATCTTTGCAGTTCTCTATCTCTTCAACCTCCTAATCCTCAGACTCATCTAAACTATCAAATTCTTGTGATAAATGATTATTTTTTTAGAAAAAACTGTTGAGCTTATTTTTTCCTTTCAAACATGATGAAAACTTCATTGGAATTTGACCTTCATCCTCATCATCTTATTAGAACATCTTAGTGAACCATGCAGCAATAGGTCCATTGTTTATACTTCGAAAACATGATATTTGAAGTTTCCCATTTAACATTACTTTTCCTCTTTGTGGGTTTGAGGAAAGGAATGAAATTACCTCCTATGTCCCTTCATCTTATAGAGAATCATCTATTGTGAGATTCTTCATGGAGTTGATTGCCACCTCTTTAGATTTCTCATTTTCCACAACATCATTATCATCATTTATCATTATATATGAAATGAGGGTGCTTTGAAGGTAATAAAATGTAGACTCTTTTGATTATTTATCTTACAAAACTGAATCTTTTGGATTGAACTGAGGTGTTAGTTTCCTCAGGATGCACTTTACAATATTTATGTTTTTAATGACTTCACCAAGACCTCACATGTATTACACTACAACATTTTCCCAATAAATTAATCCATCAATAGACTCATTTGGGTTCATTCCTAGAACTTCATACATGTTCCAAAACACTTGCAGCTATTTTTTTATGTCCATTGAATCTCCTTCATATAGGTTCAAAAAAATTTCCCACGTGGCATCTGATGATTTACATGAAATCACTTCTGTATAGATAATATTGGATAGTGATCCCCCAAAAATTGATTTCCTTGGCATCAGTATCCAATTCTATTCTATAGGCTGCTAATAATACACCACAAATAATATTCGATGTTATACCATGTATTTCTACTGTAAACATATCCATTAAAAATGATTGGAAGTAGTATTGCATCATATTATTCCTTAGATGAATGTTGTTCCCGTTGAAGTTCATAATTTCTCTATGATTGGAGGCCTCTATTTGAGAGATAAACAATGATATTATCCTTCTCTCTAATTCAATTGTAATATACACTAGGTTATATACCCTGATGGGGGGGGGGTTAATCAAGGAATGATAAAGTAAAACAAATTCCGATTTTGATCTTGATTCTTTGTTAAACAACACATTCTTCTCTATCCTCCCAATTGCATAGTATGAAAAAATCTGAAAGCATGTAAGAGAAATAATTTTTTTACATGGTTAACACTCAATGGGATACATACATGGAGAATAAAAAATCAATGTGACAATGTACCAAATCCACTAAAAGCGCACTACTATTTACAATGTTTGGAGTTGACTCACTGTTCGTCCTAGTTTACAACCACTCACAATTGGAAAGCTCACTGATTTTTCAAAAAACATTTCCACACTAGTTATTCAAAAAATCCACTCAAAGATTAATGTCTTGTAGGTCCTTTAATTATGAAAAATTAAGGCATGTTCCTCAGTATGTAGATGCCCTGTTGAAGTTCCACTTTCATTCACTGATGAATACAACTTTACCACATGTGTAATAGGAAATATTCTAACATTATCGCAACCCTAGAATGAAAAATGTTCATCTCCAATACTAGAGCACAAGTGTCCCCAATCCACTTGCATGAAAATCAATTATTTAACTCTGAACATGAGAGACTCGTACCCTTTTATGAACAACCAAATATTGGCTAACAACTATTAACTGGCGCACAACATCTGAATATCTATATATTTGCATGCCCTACCCACCACATGCATTCTAAAACCACATGAACAACTGGATCAAAAAAATTCATTATGTTTTTAGCTTCATCAAAAATTATGAGGGGTATCCCTTTATTTATAGGCTTTTTGGGTACCCTGAGCACCGCACACAAGTTTCCTCTCGACGTGTATGTCCAGTAGCCTAAGCCTCTACCGCCCTAGTCACCATGTATTCCCAAACCAAATCAAGAGCACCCATCTTTCCATTTCCATATTTCTATGTTCCGATGTTGAAAAAAATTTGGAGCTCCACATTCTAAGCCCCCTAAGACACTGGCGTGCAAGTATTTTTTCCAAATACTCTTTTCTCTATTTGTCCATTTTGAGGGAAATAATTTTAGAAACCACTGGAAAATAGCACAACCATAAATCTGTTCTTTTTTGAACCACCTCCAATTCATTAATTATTTTTTCATGTTTATTATTTAACATATTTTTTCAAAGACATCTCTTAAACATGAAAACATTCCCTGAAAACCCCCTTTGTCAATAAAATGAACATCGAGACCTGTTTTGTCAACAGACACAATCATCTCACAAAATAATTCAATGATAACTTGAGGTATTCTTCTCTAATAATATGCTCAACATCCATAGTTACCTGAGAGTATGAACCATTGGGTTAATCGTTGTGAATGACATATGTTATCTCTTATTTGGGATCTTGCTTTAGTGGCTTCCAACCAGGGATCATTTATGTTATCATGGACAATATGGTCTTACCTTGTATGACCGATAATAGTAGAACATTATTATTCAAAGCCCTGAATATCTTGCTCTGATGCCTCTACAAATTGTGCAGGGCATGAATCATATTCTCATCAAGTTCTTCCTGTTCATCTAGATAGATTTCCACAACTTTGTCTAGGGTCTGCTGATCGTAGACGGTTGTGTGTTGTGAGGGTAAGTGAAACTCAATGGGTAGAAATGCCTCTGTTCTGTACACCATTGAATATGGAGTCACCTTGGTGGAATTATGAGTCATCATTGGGTAAGACCAGAGAGAGTTGGGTATTTTTTTCCACCCTAATCTTCATGTTATGAGCAACCATCTTCTGCGAGATGTTAGAGTCGATTTTATTAAATGACTCAATCATCCCACTTTTTTTCACATGATATCAAAAAGTATAATTAGAATGGATATTGTACCTCGAAAAATGTTTCTTCATCGTGTATGCTTCAAAGTTGTTCCATTATTCTTTTGAATGGAATGAGGGACTCTAAATTAGTGGTCAACATTGGATCTCATTAATACAATGATGGAATGGGCCTTAACATCCTCGACCAGAATGACCTATTGCCATATTGAAAATAAATCAGTAGCGGTCAGGATGAACCTGAACTGGCCAGCTATTTCTAGCGGGTACGATCCCACTACATTGAGTCCCTAGACCACAAAGGTCCATGTGTAATTGGTATTATAAAGATGATATAGTGGCTAATGCACAAAATTTGCATGGATCTCACTCACATGGAACCTGTTGGTGACCTCGATACAGTCATAGATCATGGTGGGCCAAAAGTATCCCAATCATCAAATATGATTAGAGTTTTTCTTCCCTACCCGATGAGCCTCATAGGAACCATAATGAACATCCTGCATAACCTATGAAATATCATCTTCTTGAAGGCAATAGAGAAGAATCCCATCAATCCCATGTTTGTAGGGGATATGCTCAATACTAGGACCACTCTGGAAGATGAACTGCACTATGCACCATTAGATTCACTCACGTTCACCTTAGTCTATTGGTAGATTACTGTGCTGAAGATTATTTAAAATGTGAGTTGTCCAGTCAGGGGTCCTCACCAATACTACAACAAGGGGACCCAGTCCAGATGAGGGATCATCAGTGGTAAGGAAAATGACAAGTGAGCTATCATCATCGTTTGGAGTGATAGGAGTGATGAATCTTAAATATACCACATGAATAATCAAATCATCCTATTCAGATTCTTCAAGTGATGCAGATATGATATCCTAAGAATCAGCGTGACCATTCTGCAATAGAGGGACATTAGTACATTCTATCCAAGAAGGCAACTTGGCCATCAACTATATAGTATGCTTTAATAGAGGTATGAGCCTTGGCATCATGAAAACGCTGTCACCATTGAAATGTTTGATGACCAGTTCAGAGTCCCATTTCACTTACAAATTGGGAACATCAATATCGAGGTCCAGCTCGAGATCTGTGATGAGAGCATCATATTCTACCTCATTTATGTTATAGCCTTCTTACAATAGGAATGAATAGGGAAGGATAGATTTTGCAGGCGTGATGAAGATGATACCCTACCATACTCAATTGAGTTTGGGATCATTGATTCCCCTGTCAATGGGGCTTTGGTAAGTGCCATCAATGCAATTTTTCTGACACAGAATTGATTAATCCAGTAAGGGGATTGCCTATCCTGTAAATGCATGATACATAGATTTCTTTGTGGGGGCTGGATGGGAGGAATTAATTTATACTAGTTCATATCCCTTGATAGCCTTCTGGGGGACAGACTTGTTGTAAACTGCTGATGGATCACTTCCCACTACGCTAGATTGCCTTTCAACATGGGGCAGTTTAGAATTTATTTCATTAGATCCACATAGGACACAAGCTACATCTCATAGTGCTGCATGTAATGTCACAATTTTTTTCTGTGAATACTAATGAAAGGATGATCTTCTCTATAGAATAATATCCTATATTTTAATCGAGGAGAATGCAGCGGAGTAGTGTAAAATATTATTTGTTCCATCATTGTTCCTATGGGTGAGAAGTGTGTCGAGGTACCATTCTATAGTTGTAACATAGAGGGCCAGTGGATTTCTAAAAATTGGAGGCATCAAAACTAGAGGCTGTAGCATTTACTTCTTGATTTCCTCAAAGGTAGTATAACATTCCTCATCCAGAGATACACAAATCCATTATTCATTAGAAATTGAAAGTTATTACACATTACAGCCATATTTGTAATGAATTAACATATGTAGGCTATGTGGCGTTGAATGCCTTAGAGCTCCGAAATATTATTAGGAGGAGACATCTGACTATTGGCCTTAATCTTTTATAGATCTTTCCCAATGCCTCTGTATCTGACAACAAAGACGGGAAACTTTATGGATGTGAACCCAAAGGGAAACTTCAAGGGTTTCATCATCAGATAGCTGGAGTAGTGGAATATGAATGCATTATAATGATCCATATGATGGTCCTAACACTGGAAAGATTTAACCACCATATCACCCACGTAGAATTCCACCAATGTCATGAGTATCAACTTGAATATGGAGTGTATAGAACACTGATATGTGGAACCTGCATTCCTTGACTGGAAGGCATTACCTAGTAATAGAAAGTACCCTTTTTTTCATAGAATGTAGTATAATCGTTGTTATTGTTGTCCATTCATATTTTATTACATTCATAATACCCACCCAAGGTGGAGAGAGTCTGGTACCCAGTGGTGGAGTCAATCAATAGGTCTGTCTTAGGAAGGGTATGTCATCCATCGGACTATGATGGTTGATATCCAGGATGTTGATATTGTCTCTAATCCATCTATTCTTCATCTTGATGGGAACAATATTAGCTACCCATTCGGGGTGTAGGACCTCCTTGATAGAGTAGGAATTCATGAGCTTATCAAACACAACCTTACCCATGATAACATGAGTGGGGTGTATCTTTCTGGAAGGCTATTTGAACCCGTGATGGTTTTATAGGAGACCAAGATGGTGGAAAATGACTGGAGGATATAGCCCTGGAATCTTTTCATGACTATAATAAAATACATCACGATTCTCCATTAGGTAATCCACATATCACTGTTGTTCTTCTACAAGAATAACAGCATTGATCAATGTTAGTTTTAAATCCAGCTCAGTACTAAGGTTCACCTATATGAGTTCATTAAGTGTAGTGGAAATGTCATATTCGAATTTGGTAGGGGAATCATCCAAATCCTAATCTATATCCATAGTGAGAGTATAATCATCATGAGGAAACTCCCTCGAGCCTACAGATTCTGATGGGATACTGGTGCCATCCAGAGTGGTAGTGGAAACCTCATCATGGGACTCCAGCACTGCTAAAACCATGGTGAAAAATGTTTTCAACCCAATCCCATATGGCCTTCAACCTAAGGGGACACATTTGATACTATCAAATAAATAAAGGCATGTTAAATTTAGCCAATTTATCCCAGCCTAGAGAAATAGGAAAGTTTAACATATTTTTGTTTCCATGGGGAAGAAATCATGATAGAATATAAGAGTAGTGGGATCTAGGATCACCTGATCATAATTTGGGTATGAATAAGAGGTGATCTCCCAACGTTCCTTATACTTGGTTTAATGATTCCCCCTAATCCTCAAGGCAATAAATCATTTCCACATGTATAGATTGGATCCTTTAATCAGTGAATCTAGAAAATGTAGGTGTCATCCAAGTCTGTCCATGGTTCGGTCGCATCTATAACAAGTTCACCCTCATTATCAATAATTTCTATTTCCTTTATCTTGTAGTAGTCAGCATCCCAGTAGCAGGATTCACAAGAGGAAAAGGAAGACACATCACCTTGTAGAATACATGCTTGACCATTATGTGAGTACTTAAGTTATTGGTTACAGGAGTAAAGGACTGCCTTATGTAGGTGGTTCTATAGTCTACCCATCCACTCATTGTAAGTAGTGTCTTGTGAGACAACCATGAACACTGTGCTGGCATCTAGGCCACCGAAATGGGTCATTATGAAGACCATTCAAACTAATGTTTTATTCATACTATCAAAACCATGAATTTTCTGGTTAGAGGGACATAGATCTATTTTAGTTATCCTCATTTCATGGATTTTTTTGTTTCGGGATAAGATTTATCCTATATCCAATTTCAAAAAGATAGTGACATACCTCCATACCATTGAACTGGTCAGTGATGTATAATTGGAGGATGTTTCCTAGAATATGAGAACCATCAACTTTTCCCTAGAAATAGATGATGTCCTGACAATCTACATGCAGGATTGTATCATTATTGAAGGCTTCTATGGCTGCTAACATTTTCTCAAAATGGAGGGGGCTTCTTAAAACCTTTTCAAGGGATTCACACATATCTGCTGACATGTAGATATCCTTTAATATAGAGAGACTCAAAGGAATTCAAGAATGATTCTTGATTAAATAATTTTTCCACCCGAGGCATACACCTCATCGAACATCAGTACTCTCTATGTCAGGAGGTATGATGGGTACAATTAGTTAAACTGGTGGACTCTGGTTGGTGCTTTGAATGTCCCACTGATCACTAATCGAACTGCATAGAGTGGATACCAGCTTCTGGAAAAATAAACAAGAACCATCCACAATGGAACATGGCTAATCATAACACAATTGTAGTGTCTCAACCTAATCAAGTAGTATAAACAATGGTGGATGTGGATCTGATGAAACGATATGATAAGGATTCACATGCTGAGCTCTTCAGAAGGCATGCTTTCTTGTCTCAGTGACATGCATGACTTGTTTGGAAGAACTATCCAAAGAATTCTGGAAATTCACATAAACATGGATCTGTTAACATTGGCATCATATTCATCTTGAACCAAATGTTGACGACTGCTTAGAAAACTATGGCCGGTGGTATAAAGGTATTGCCAACCTTCTCTTTGGTCTGTGGGGCCAGCTAGCGATGTTGATGTGGATGGGTGGGGACCCACCTCGTTGGCTACCTAGCTTATGTCCTAGTTGGTCAGACTAATACACCCCTTACATCATCTACATAAGGAAGGGAATCGTAAAATCACTCTGGGAGATAGGCACCCAATGATGTTCAATTTTGGAGTGGGGAGAAGTAGCTACATTCTTTTCCCTTGGGGGAGGAAATGATGACAAGGCACATAGTCCTCTAGGTCTTGATGTGACACACCTCTTCTTAGGATAGTCCTCTCCTGTTCGTAATGAAAGACAAGAGTATTGATCACCATCCTTTGAATAAATTTAGTGGGTGAGATGGGGAGTGGAAAACTAGTAGATGTGGTCATGGATGTTACCACATAATATATGGAGTCATGTGGGACCATGGCGTTGGAATTTCCCCTGCCCCTACATTTTTGGGATAGGGGTTAT
This sequence comes from Viscum album, assembly GCA_963277665.1. NCBI lineage: Eukaryota > Viridiplantae > Streptophyta > Magnoliopsida > Santalales > Viscaceae > Viscum > Viscum album. The sequence goes on along the minus strand of OY728146.1, from coordinate 1,622,826,391 downwards.
TAGTTTCCTGTAGCTGTATCTTAGGTCTTGAAAGTTTGAAAATTCATCCATCAGTACAAAAAATAAGAAAGTAATGCTCAACGGACTAGTGTCATTCAATATTGCATTGATGGATAGAAAGATCCACATTGATAATGTCCTTGTTTGGGATATCCAATGATCAACTACCCCAAATCCTATTGAGTTTCACTCTGGGACCACTAGTTTCTTGGTTGGACCTGGTGACAGATAGATTTATTTGGTGACATGCTTATTTCTTGATTCCTAGAATGGATCAAATCCCTATGTTGAGGTGAAGAGATTCAAATCGAGTTCACCATTTCTATTTTTGACACTTTTTCGTGGTGCACATCCATCCTTTGGGACACGCTGGACGTGGCCCCACATTCCAGCATTCCAAAGGTGGGAAACATCCATCACCTATTCATGGATGTTTTCACCTTAATCGAAATGGGATGATGGGATTTAGGTTTATCTTTCCGTGAATTCCTCCTAAGAACTTTCCAACTAGTCTAGTTCTCCCTTCTTGATTAAGACGTTGTTCGTGAAACTTTTCCCAGTGCCATATCTTTGTGAGAACTAGTTAATTACACTTCTTCTTCCATGAAATTCCATAGGTTCAATCCATAATAGAATCCTTTGGTAAAGTGGGTAGTCACGTTGGGCATTTCTAACATGTCTGGATGCTGGACTACTAGTACACCTAGATTTAATCCCCTTAGGATCAGACTTCTCGAGGGTGTGGATGCCTGAGGCATACCACATCTAGGGTGGGAAATTGTATTCCACAGTCATGTGTCCAAGGTTTTCCTTGTCTTCCCTTGTTTAAAAAATGGTATGACATAAATTTAATTCCTATCAAAGGAAGATCATACTAATAAAAACATTGATGGGAATGCATCAGATGGGTACATCCCTAAGAGGGAGAAAAAGAGAGGTTTACTAGATGGGTGGATCAAGATGCCCAAATAGGACAGGTTCATGGATGATTGGGTATTAAAAACAGGGACATCAAGGTTTACCATTGGATGGGACTAAACCTCATAGATGTCTACTTTCTACCCAATATAGTGGACATGGGTCCTAACCCATGTATTACCTGACAGAGAATCAAGTGATCCGGGTATACACAAGGGAAAAATAGGATGACATGATGTGGCTTACACAAGGTTAGCAGCCTGAGTGATATAATGGAGCGATGAGATGAATGGTTCTTACACATGGTTAGCTACCGAAATGGATGTCATGATCTCACTACGACTTATGGCCTAGGTAGAATCAGGATTGATATGGATGGAGTGTCAAAGGACAGAATGAATGTGGATGGAAATGAGGGACGATGAGAAGGTGAATGTGTGGGTCTTGAACCTCTAAGAGGTTTCCTAGGTATCCCCATGGAAGGGATTCAAAATCCACAGAGTTATGGAATGGGGTGATGAGTCACCAAAGGAGGTGACTCGTGAGAATGGATTCATCGAAGGGACCCGAAAAAAGTTGAACATCCAGGGTGGGCCATGACCTTCCCAAAACACATAGGATTAGTGGAGATACAATGATTGGACATGGGTGATAAGAATAAAACTCATAGAGTCTTCTTAGTTACCTTTCTCATAAGGGGAAATGATCAACTTCCATGTAGTTTGGATTTGGGGGCATAATATCTGGGTTTACACAACAAACAATGACATGACATAAGGATTGGGATTACGTGTAGTTTCAATCCCATCACTAGTGGGATAAACATGGTTAGAAGTGTATAGATGGAGTTTGGGTCTTACACATGGTTTGATTCGTGGAAACAAGTCTAAAATCACTATAGGGATGACCTAGGATGTGGGTCCCAACAAAGAGGAAACCAATGTTTACCAGTGTTTGGGGTTGATCATCAGGTAGGCTTCTTACATACCCTTTCTAAGGGGCAGGGATCAAGACCCACAATGTTTGAAAGAATTTATTTTAACATCATGTATGGAGAAAGGGGAATATGGTTTAACATCATGCATGATGAGGGTGAACTACCATGAAGTGGTCAGGGTCGATGTGTGAAGGGATTGAACCTCGACGATGCATCTATGTACCTTAAATTGAAAGGGAGAAGATCAAATTCTATGTAGTTAGAATAAGGGGTGTGCGTATTACACACTAAGGATTATAAAATATGATTTAATGGTTGATTAATACTCTAAGGCCATGGGAGTCATGCTCAGTGTCATAAACAAGAATCCATAAAGACCTAGCGATTTTATAAAAAAAGGTGCGTCCACAAGGAATTGAGTGGGGTTGACACATGGTAAGTAGCCCAAGTGAGGTATACTAGGAATTACTCTAGGATGGAGACCTGATGTGAAAGGAGGGTGTCCAAATTTACAATAAATATATGGCCATCGTACCTGAATCATCCCATCAATGTGTTCCTGGGCATATGTAGAGACTGCCTGAGGTGCGCATGGTGACAAAGCTCAGATAGAGAGGGGAGTGAGAAGGCATTAGTGGTCATCCCCTTCACAGTCCTCTATAGACTTGTCTCTTATGCAGTGATCATTTATTAACGTCGTGTTTCAAGGATGTAGGTTCTTGGAAGTTTAATGTAATGTAGCTTCGGAGGTGAGGTTTCACTCAGCACACATAAGAGTTATATAACTAGCGCACATTAACCCTTGGTGAAGGGAAGGCACCAAAAGTTCTGTATAAAGATGGGGTTGAAGAGTGATCCATTTAGAGGATCACATTATCATGGATATGTGAGTATTTATCAACCATTAGTGTACCTATGGACAGAAGCATGAGGTAATGAAACACAACATGAAGCACCACCAAAGAAAATTTTAAATCACTTCGTACAAACCTAGAAGGACACATGGGAGAAGTATATGAAAGAACTGTGTATTGCGCATAATATGGGATCATATATGGTTCTTTAGGGAAAGGAAGACAGATGGAGCACACAAGGAGGGGTGCACACATGATTGAAGGGTTGAACACAAGATGATAAATTGCACGAAAGATTGTATGGTTGCATGTAAAATCAATGGTTTCCAGCAAGGGGGAACCATGTGCACAAGATTGGAATGACATAAGGGAAAAAATGCAAGCAAGAGGAATATTTTGCACCTAATTGGCATGGAATAAATGTAAATGGGTGAGGTTAAAGCTCTAGTGGTTCCACCCGATGGAGGACCCCTAAGAAACCAGTCACGCAAGATCTAGTACCTTGAGGCCATGTATTTCGTGTTTCCATGGAAGGGTCATCTTTTTCATAGTATATTGGTGGTTCATCATTCATAAAAAACCTTGAATTTTTTTGGTTATGTTTCTATTTATAGCCAAAAAATTAGTGGCGGCATTCAAGGAGTCCTACATGAAATCAAAATTTCTTGTTTCATTGCACATGGAAGATCTTGCGTGCAATTTTTAATAGTGTGTGCTATCCAAATTTCATTCATGGTTCTAACATGGCTATTTTTCAGATGGTTGACAATGAAGAATCCATTTAACATTTCATTGGGTGCAAAAAATCTTGCGTTCATGTTTCAATCTTGTGCACAATCCATAAATCTTTTGTGACCCTATATTGGGCTTCTTGAGATTGTTTCCTAACTAAAAATATGCCTTTTTTTTAAAAAAAGATCATTCAAAGACTTAGCAAAAATTTAGCACCAACACATTCACTTATCTTCATGATTTCCATTTTTTGGGAACATGATAACCTCATTCGTGTGTACAATAGACTACTACCTCAGGAAGTGATGTTATTTGTTCAAAAGTTACATGGAATGTACTTAGGATTGTCTTAATAAAAATATTTTACATGAATAAAATAAAAAATTTATTGTAATAATATATATATCTTTAATTTAATTTTATATCTTTCAATATGACAATACAATGGAAACAATGCTCATGTGTATGTATGACTGATTATCTCCATGAATGGTGTATTTTATTTGTTATCACCAAATTTTATGGATTAATATAATTATATATAATGAATATATATGACATTTACAACACGGGTAACATTATTGATATAATTAAATCATGTTCTATGTAAGAGGAACACAAATAATAGCTCAAAACATTATTGAAAAACTAGGAAATTAACATTATAAAGAGTATAAATAATGAAATATTATTAACAACTAGGTGATTATATGTTACAAAAGGATAACATATGATAATATAAATAATTATATCATTACTCTAAAATTTAATAAAATCCTAAAACCATTATAAAAATGTTTAAAAAGAATTCAACTAAAAAAATTTAAGTTAAAGAAATTCATATAAATTTAATTTCATTGAGGCATATTATAGTATTATGCACTTAATTATATTCATACTGTTTATATAAATACCCTAGAAATATAATATCATTCATAATTAATTATTTGAGTTAATTTATTTTTAAATTTTAATTAGTTCATTAATTGGGGTTTGAATAAAAATCATCCAATTGGAAAGGAATTCTTTAACCCGTACAATTTTTTTGGGTTATATTACTTCCTCTTTGTCATTAATATTATAATATTATTTATATAATTAATTTTGAATTTATATTGTTTTATTTTAAATTATTTTATGTCTATTTACATCTTATATACATAATGGATTCATTGGTTGACACTCAATTCAATGTTACAGTCTTTGTAATGGTTTAATTCACAATCTCATTTTATTTGGAATTGTTTAAACTTAGATATAAAATGATGTAAATTATTTGATCATTCATTACTAAATTCATAAATTTTATTATTATATATTACATTAAAATAATTTTCAATTAGAAGTACTATTTTCCACTACTTGATAATTAAAATGTTTTAGAAAATGATTTTATGAAAATATGAAATTATTTCTCTCTTCGGTTGAAAATACATCTTCTTTCAAAATGATGTTTTATTAAAATATTTTGTTTCTATTTAACCTTTTATATTTTTTAATAAAATAAAAAATTACCATTTGTCTTTTAACAATATGTTATCAAATAAATATTCTTCTTTATTTCTGAACAAGTCAGTTTTCTAACACTTTTACCATACAAAATGAATTTTTTTACCTCTTATGGAATTAGCCACAACCATTTATTTGAACATCCTATGAAACTTTACATATAAAATATGAAATAAATTTACCTTAAAATTTATTAAATAAGTGTTTATATAATTGTTTTCAAAATGAAATGGTTGTTATCCTAAAGAATATTTTTAAAGATATTTTTAGTTCATCACAATAACAACATTAATTATTAATCCAATGGGTATACAACATATTGATACAATACTTATTATCCATCTAGATTCCTTGTGATTATTTTGACGATGGATAGTATTTATGACGCCCCGACCCCGGTAGCCCGGTGCCAGTGCTTCGGTTATGGTGTGCAATTTATTTCGTACAAATGAAACAAATAAGACACACATCATAACCCATCAGGAGGAACTTTTTGGTTTAGATCCTGGAGAATCAGAGACAACAGCTTTGCTTCTTTATTTCTGAGCTAAGAACAAACATACAAGTCTTGGAAAGGCTCTATCAACCTGTAAAAATTTAACATAAAACATAGGGTGAGCATTGAAATACTCAGTAAGGGGTTTTTGAAAATACTTAAATACCGCTTTTGAAAACTACGTTGAGAAATACTTTTCCATACATAGAAAAATTCTTAAAAGAAAAACTTCAAGACTAAACAAAGGTTGAAACATCAGAGTTAAAGTACTTCATACGTATGCACTAAAACACTTCGTGGTAACTCACTTAGCAAACAAGATAAGCATAATAATAAAAAGGCATGGGTTGCACGAAGTAAAGTGTCCATAAACAAGAAAAGTGTGTATGATCAATAAGATGAAAATGTCATCAGAGTCGCGCACAAGCGCATCATCTACACAGAATATGCACACTATGACATGATAATTGAAATACAACATTTGAAATGAAGTTCTGGAAAAGAAATTGGTCATGCATCAACATTTCCAGATCATATGTCTTGTGTTTCTTTTTTTTATCCGATAGTCATAGGTAAGGTTCTATAACCAAGGTTATTCCTCTAATCGGAATAATCACCATGTTGGTCATAAACAAAGAAATGAATGTTGAAGGACTCATTCTCTCTGTTTCAAGGCCTTGTGCCATGACCTAAGGGTAAAAACCCAATCTGACTGTCTCGAGAACTATCGATGCATCGAGGAGTTTAATTTTACCGGTCTCCAACCCGGAGGGCTTACTTTAACCAGTCCCCAACCTGGAGGGTTTTCTTCTTACCGGACCCCATTCCGGGTAGTCCCATACATTTCTCACATGTTGTTAGGGTCAGATATTCAAGCTGTCCTATACCACTTTGAATATTTAATTTCCATTTCATATTACCCAAGGTGTCCCATACCACTTTGGGTAATACCATTTCCATTTCTCATTACCCAAGGTGTCCCATACCACTTTGGGTAATTTTAGTTCTTAGTTCATTATCATGTTGAGTCATATGCATGAACAATATGAATAAGGCAACAATTATATAATTGGTTTACATGTTACGACAGATAAAATGGAAAATATGGAATAAAAGCAGACACGGTTAAGCAAGCATACTATGTGCATAGAACAATTATTTAGGCACATAAGATGATGAATGTGTGAGACTTGATCCCAAGGGTTATTAAATGATGAGTTTCTAAAATTCCAGTACATGGAGATGAACTACTTGGCATTAAATATTGTTCTTCATAGGTCACATTACTTTCAAGAAATCTCCATCCACAAATAATTACTGCGGCATGCTTGGTATAAAAATAATAAACACTTGCAATATTTAAAATTCCGACACTTGGAAATAAACCACTTTAAAAATAATACCTGTCATTAATTAATATTCTTCACTTGTCATAGAATTTTCAGTTACACTCTGCTCACTAAAAATCATTGCAACGAGTTCGGTATAAAAATAATAGATTATTTCTACGTATTAACATAACGCTTAAACCCATATCCTTTTAAAATGAGTTTAAAACAGGCATAAGAATATCCTTAAAAAAACATAAATCATTTCAAGGGCAACCTTAGACATGTTCATTGCTGTACAAAATTATAAAACAGCATAGGCAAGTGCTAAAATCCTACATGCATAAAAATATTAATAACCATTTCTTGAAACTAGGGTTTTCCGATATAAACCTTAAAAACACATACATACATAGGGATATATATACACAATATATATATAAATAGGGTTTCTCATAAATTAAACATGGTTCACTTGAAATCTGAAACCTCTAACAATCTATCATTTATTCAGTTTTAAAAAATAGAACAAAACCTTATGGGTATTAAGTGTTCAAGAAACTGTAAATATATAAAACCTCAACTACAACTATTACTTGTTTGCACTTAACACAAAGACCCGGTTCGCATCCAATATCATCCATACACAAAGTAAGAATAAAAAACTGATTTGCATTGAAATACATAACTAATAAAATTATATAATTATATATATATATATATATATAAGTCTTACATAAATATTTTACACATTAGGACTTGTTTTAAAATAACCCCTTTAAAAGGTATAATTCTTATCATAAAATACTGAATTATAAGGAAATCTTAGAAACATAATTTTGTATGGTTTTCATTAGAATATATATATATATAAAGTTATAAATATACCTTTAACTATTAGTGTATATATACATATATACTCATGTATATAAAAAACTTGAACCGAGAACCATTTGTGAAAAAAACATATAAACGTGGCACCCTTACCGCTCAAGATAGGAGCTCGCCGGAGGGAGGCTTGCTGGGTGGCCGGTGAACCAGGAGAAGCTTGGTGGCCGGTGGTGGTCCGGTGAGGTCGCGGCCACTTGGAGGCGCTGCGAGGAGACGGCGTGGTGTCCAGCAGTGTAGCGCCGGAACTAGTGTGGTCGTGCAGAGGGGTGAGGTGCGAAACTGGAGGTGGTTCGTGGTGGCGAGGCGACGGCGAGGAGGCAACGAGGTTGGTGTCGCGGTAGCGCGGGTTGGCTCCGGAGGTCCCGTTTTCACTGGGGTTTCTCAGTTCTTAAAGGATGATGATCCGGGGGAAGGTTAGGCCGAGCCTACGGAGTTGGGTGCGCGAGTTCAACGTGAGCAGTGGAGAGGGTAGCGTCCTCGGGAAACCTGCTGCTGGTTCGCAGGTCCCTGGCGCGAGGTAGAAGAAGAAGCAGAAAAAAACGCACGACGACTGGGTTTCGAACAGGGCGTGATCGGACGGCTGTAGTGCATTGAATGTTAAAAAAAAACACCAACGGTTGGGATCTGCCTAGGCGAGATCGGACGGAGGAGAAATCGCGGGGCTATTGCGCGGCCAGCCAAGTTTCTCCAGGTAGGAACAGTGCGTTTTAAAAAAAAACAGTTTAATAAATTCTAAAATTAGACATTATACTTCTTCATTTTTTTAGTATATAAACATATATAAACAGAACATTATAATTTGATTTTGTATAAAACTTAATAAGTACTTTTAACCCTTAATTTTCAAATCCAAAAATCCCATTTTCATTTGTAGTAAACAAATGATACTTTTTGATATAACTATTAGTTATTTTATTTTTAAATATATATATATATATATATATTTAATACCACACTTTTATAACTATTAGGATCTTATAACCATTAAAATCCAATTTATAACTTACTTCACTTGTTGATTTATACAATTATGTTTAAAATACCCATAGTTTTTCTCTAATTTAAAACACATAGTTTTTTTAGAGATCCGAAAAAAATACATTTCTCAATTATTGTTGATACCCCGTTCGACACATTTTAAAATACCATGTTTTCCACTATATAAATATCATCATGATCAAAATAGATTCATTTACAAGAATAATATTTTATTTTAATAATTGAAGATATAATTCTAATATTTTGTACTTATTAAAATATCGAAATACCATAATATTATAAAAGCGTAAAAAAGAACAAATTTTATAAAAAGATGCACTTTATCCCTTGGAACCCAACGGTCAAAAAAACGGTCATATTCCCTTAGAGGTCCATTATAAAAGCAAGGGGTAGGGTGTTTTATATTTTCAAAACACCGGACCCTTGGCGGATGGCTCTTCTCATACCTCTGGTGCTGAGTGCGTGCGCGGTGATTCTGGTGGTTATACGTTTCACACTGATGGATCCTGAAGATGACGACTATCTGATTGCCCGTGTTGTGGTTCTTTGTAGTCTTGCTGTGTCCGTGTTAGGTCTTGTGCAGGGTAATTTCAATTAGATGGGTCTTGTTGTAATGTATCTTTTAAATATATAACAGTTTATCGTTTTCTTCATGTTTGATTTCCACTCGAATTCTTTATCAGCACACAAACAATAAAATAAAATAAAACAAGATATATCATTGAAAAGCACAACATTGTTTACTTGAACCAGTTTATAAAACCTGGGGCGTTACATTATCCCCCTCTTAAAAGAATTGCGTCCCCTCAATTCGATCGGCGTACAAACACTGACTTACTCACGCAGCTTCTCTGACACCCTTGGTGAGGTCCCTTTACCTCCAAGGCCCATGGAAGAAGTTACTATTCAACTCAATCCCCAGGGCTGAACAGAGCTTGTGGGTCTCCTCTTCCCAAATACATTTTTGGCAAAGTGGATCGTGATTGAAGCCAAGCTCCCGTTTGATACAGATAGTTTTCCAGAGATGGGAATGAGTGACATCAAGCTTCGCGACATCCGCTTGGATTTGGTTCCTAAAGATCTCTCGAACCATTTCATAATTGAAGGATTCTATGAAAGATCCAAAATCGCAGAGCTCCCCAAGCATGCTGAAGCACAGGATTTGGTACATAAAGACTGCGCGGAAGTCCAACTGCTTCACAGCTTCTCCAAATGCCGGGAAGGCCAACCATTTATTGTTCAAGGTGAAACACAGGAAGATTCCCTCATAGTACTTCCCTTTCTTTTTATAATTCTCGAACACCGTACTAGCCATTAGGTTATACACAACTTCTGACCCTCGGAAGATTCGAAGGACATTCGACCTTTTCGATATTTCATAGAGGGTTTTGCACTTGAGTCGTAAGTTAACAAAAGGCTGGTAACATGTTGAGAAGGATTTTTCTACAATAGTCTCTATGATTTCTATAGGGAGAGTCAAGAGTCTAGGCGTGGTTCTCTGTCTTTCCATCTGAGAACTTTAAAAACAAACCCTACTTAGTAAAACATTATTAATGTTTTTGTGTTGTCCTAATTTTCCAAGGTTGCCTAAACCATTCCTCTGATACCAACTATGACGCCCCGACCCCGGTAGCCCGGTGCCAGTGCTTCGGTTATGGTGTGCAATTTATTTCGTATAAATGAAACAAATAAGCCACACATCATAACCCATCAGGAGGAACTTTCTGGTTTAGATCCTATAGAATCAGAGACAACAGCTTTGCTTCTTTATTTCTGAGCTAAGAACAAACATCCAAGTCTTGGAAAGGCTCTATCAACCTGTAAAAATTTAACATAAAACATAGGTTGAGCATTGAAATACTCAGTAAGGGGTTTTTGAAAATACTTAAATACCGCTTTTGAAAACTACGTTGAGAAATACTTTTCCATACATAGAAAAATTCTTAAAAGAAAAACTTCAAGACTAAACAAAGGTTGAAACATCAGAGTTAAAGTACTTCATACATATGCACTAAAACACTTAGAGGTAACTCACTTAGCAAACAAGATAGGCATAATAATAAAAAGGCATGGGTTGCACGAAGTAAAGTGTCTATAAACAAGAAAAGTGTGTATGATCAATAAGATGAAAATGTCATCAGAGTCGCGCACAAGCGCATCATCTACACAAAATATGCACACTATGACATGATAATTGAAATACAACATTTGAAATGAAGTTCTGGAAAAGAAATTGGCCATGCATCAACATTTCCAGATCATATGTCTTGTGTTTATTTTTTTTATCCGATACTCATAGGTAAGGTTCTATAACCAAGGTTATTCCTCTAATAGGAATAATCACCAGGTTGGTTATAAACAAAGAAATGCATGCTGAAGGACTCATGGTCTCTGTGTCAAGGCCTTGTGCCATGACCTAAGGGTAAAAACCCAATCTGACTGTCTCGAGAACTATCGATGCATCGAGGAGCTTACTTTTACCGGTCTCCAACCCGGAGGGCTTACTTTAACCAGTCCCCAACCTGGAGGGTTTTCTTCTTACCGGACCCCATTCCGGGTAGTCCCATACATTTCTCACATGTTGTTAGGGTCAGATATTCAAGGTGTCCCATACCACTTTGAATATTTAATTTTCATTTCATATTACCCAAGGTGTCCCATACCACTTTGGGTAATACCATTTCCATTTCTCATTACCCAAGGTGTCCCATACCACTTTGGGTAATTTTAGTTCTTAGTTCATTATAATGTTAAGTCATATGCATGAACAATATGAATAAGGCAACAATTATATAATTGGTTTACATGTTACGGAAGATAAAATGGAAAATATGGAATAAAAGCAGACACGGTTAAGCAAGCATACTATGTGCATAGAACAATTATTTAAGCACATAAGATGATGAATGTGTGAGACTTGATCCCAAGGGTTATTAAATGATGAGTTTCTAAAATTCTAGTACATGGACATGAACTACTTGGCATTAAATATTGTTCTTCACAGGTCACAGTACTTGCAACAAATCTCCATCCACAAATAATTACTGCGGCATGCTTGGTATAAAAATAATAAACACTTGCAATATTTAAAATTCCGACACTTGGAAATAAACCACTTTAAAAATAATACCTGTCATTAATTAATATTCTTCACTGGTCATATAATTTTCAGTTACACTCTGCTCACTAAAAATCATTGCAGCGAGTTCGGTATAAAAATAATAGAGGATTTCTACGTATTAACATAACGCTTAAACCCCTATCCTTTTAAAATGAGTTTAAAACAAGCATAAGCATATCCTTAAAAAAACATAAATCGTTTCAAGGGCAACCTTAGACATGTTCGTTGCTGTACAAAATTATAAAACAGCATAGGCAAGCGCTAAAATCCTACATGCATAAAAATATTAATAACCATTTCTTAAAACTAGGGTTTTCCGATATTAACCTTAAAAACACATACATACATAGGGATATATATACACAATATATATATAAATAGGGTTTCTCATAAATTAAACATGGTTCACTTGAAATCTGAAACCTCTAACAATCTATCATTTATTCAGTTTAAAAAAAAAGAACAAAACCTTATGGGTATTAAGTGTTCAAGAAACTGTAAATATATAAAACCTCAACTACAACTATTACTTGTTTGCACTTAACACAAAGACCCGGTTTGCATCCAATATCATCCATACACAAATTAAGAATAAAAAACTGATTTGCATTGAAATACAAAACTAATAAAATTATATAATTATATATATATATATAAGGCTTACATAAATATTGTACACATTAGGACTTGTTTTAAAATAACCCCTTTCAAAGGTATAATTCTTATCATAAAATACTGAATTATAAGGAAATCTTAGAAACATAATTTTGTATGGTTTTCATTGGAATATATATATATAAAGTTATAAATATACCTTTAACTATTAGTGTATATATACATATATACTCATGTATATAAAAAATTTGAACCGAGAACCATTTGTGAAAAAAAAAACATATAAACGTGGCACCCTTACCGCTCAAGAGAGGAGCTCGCCGGAGGGAGGCTTGCTGGGTGGCCGGTGAACCAGGAGAAGCTTGGTGGATGGTGGTGGTCCGGTGAGGTCGCGGCCACTTGGAGGCGCTGCGAGGCGACGACCTGGTGTCCAGCAGTGTAGCGCCGGAACTAGTGTGGTCATGCAGAGGGGTGAGGTGCGAAACTGGAGGTGGTTCGTGGTGGCGAGGCGACGACGAGGCGGCAGCGAGGCTGGTGTCGCGGTAGCGCGGGTTGGCTCCGGAGGTCCCGTTTTCACTGGGGTTTCTCAGTTCTTAAAGGATGATGATCCGGGGGAAGGTCAGGCCGAGCCTACGGAGTTGGGTGTGCGAGGTCAACGTGATCAGTGGAGAGGGTAGCGTCCTCGGGAAACCTGCTGCTGGTTCGCGGGTCCCTGGCGCGAGGTAGAAGAAGAAGCAGAAAAAAACGCACGACGACTGGGATTCGACCAGGGCGTGATCGGACGGCTGTAGTGCATTGAGTGTTAAAAAAAAACACCAACGGTCGGGATCTGCCTAGGCGAGATCGGACGGAGGAGAAATCGCGGGGCTATTGCGCGGCCATCCAAGTTTCTCCAGGTAGGAACAGTGCGTTTAAAAAAAAAACAGTTTAATAAATTCTAAAATTAGACATTATACTTCTTCATTTTTTTAGTATATATACATATATAACCAGAACATTATAATTTGATTTTGTATAAAACTTAATAAGTACTTTTAACCCTTAATTTTCAAATCCAAAAATCCCATTTTTTTTGAAGTAAACAAATGATACTTTTTGATATAACTATTAGTTATTTTATTTTAAAAAAAATATATATATATATTTTTAATACCACACTTTTATAACTATTAGGATCTTATAACCATTAAAATCCAATTTATAACTTACTTCACTTGTTTATTTATACAATTATGTTTAAAAGACCCATAGTTTTTCTCTAATTTAAAACACAGTTTTTTTTAGAGATCCGAAAAAAATACATTTTTCAATTATTGTTGATACCCCGTTCGACAAATTTTAAAATACCATGTTTTCCACCATATAAATATCATCATGATCAAAATAGATTCATTTACAAGAATAATATTTTATTTTAATAATTGAAGATATAATTCTAATATTTTGTACTTATTAAAATATCGAAATACCATAATATTATAAAAGCGTAAAAAAGAACAAATTTTATAAAAAGATGCACTTTATCCCTTGGAACCCAACGGTCAAAAAAACGGTCATATTCCCTCAGAGGTCCATTATAAAAGCAAGGGGTAGGGTGTTTTATATTTTCAAAACACCGGACCCTTGGCGGATGGCTCTTCTCATACCTCTGGTGCTGAGTGCGTGCGCGGTGATTCTGGCGGTTATACTTTTCACACTGATGGATCCTGAAGATGATGACTATCCGATTTCCCGTGTTGTGGTTCTTTGTAGTCTTGTTGTGGCCGTGTTAGGTCTTGTGCAGGGTACTTTCAATTATATGGGTCTTGTTGTAATGTATCTTTTAAATATATAACAGTTTATCGTTTTCTTCATGTTTGATTTCCACTCGAATTCTTTATCAGCACACAAACCATAAAATAAAATAAAACAAGAGATATCATTGAAAAGCACAACATTGTTTACTTGAACCAGTTTATAAAACCTGGGGTGTTACATTATCCCCCTCTAAAAAGAATTGCGTCCCCGCAATTCGATCGGCGTACAAACACTGACTTACTCACGCAGCTTCTCTGACACCCTTGGTGAGGTCCCTTTACCTCCAAGGCCCATGGAAGAAGTTACTATTCAACTCAATCCCCAGGGCTGAACAGAGCTTGTGGGTCTCCTCTTCCCAAATACATTTTTGGCAAAGTGGATCGTGATTGAAGCCAAGCTCTCGTTTGATACAGGTAGTTTTCCAGATATGGGAATGAGTGACATCAAGCTTCGTGACATCCGCTTGGATTTGGTTTCTAAAGATCTCTAGAACCATTTCATAATTGAAGGATTCTATGAAAGATCCAAAATCGAAGAGCTCCCCAAGCATGCTGAAGCACAGGATTTGGTACATAAAGACTGCGCGGAAGTCCAACTGCTTCGCAGCTTCTCCAAATGCCGGGAAGGCCAACCATTTATTGTTCAAGGTGAAACACAGGAAGAGTCCCTCATAGTACTTCCCTTTCTTTTTATAATTCTCGAACACCGCACTAGCCATTAGGTTATACACAACTTCTGACCCTCAGAAGATTCGAAGGACATTCGAGCTTTTCGATATTTCATAGAGTGTTTTGCACGTGAGTCGTAAGTTAACAAAAGGTTGGTAACATATTGAGCAGGATTTTGCTACAATAGTCTCTATGATTTCTGTAGGGAGAGTAAAGAGTCTAGGCGTGGTTCGCTGTCTTTCCATCTGAGAAGTTTAAAAACAAACCCTACTTAGTAAAACATTATTAATGTTTTTGTGTTGTCCTAATTTTACAAGGTTGCCTAAACCATTCCTCTGAAACCAACTATGACGCCCCGACCCCGGTAGCCCGGTTCCAGTGCTTTGGTTATGGTGTGCAATTTATTTCGTACAAATGAATCAAATAAGCCACACATCATAACCCATCAGGAGGAACTTTCTGGTTTAGATCCTGGAGAATCAGAGACAACAGCTTTGCTTCTTTATTTCTGAGCTAAGAACAAACATCCAAGTCTTGGAAAGGCTCTATCAACCTGTAAAAATTTAACATAAAACATAGGTTGAGCATTGAAATACTCAGTAAGGGGTTTTTGAAAATACTTAAATACCGCTTTTGAAAACTACGTTGAGAAATACTTTTCCATACATCGAAAAATTCTTAAAAGAAAAACTTCAAGACCAAACAAAGGTTGAAACATCAGAGTTAAAGTACTTCATACGTATGCACTAAAACACTTAGAGGTAACTCACTTAGCAAACAAGATAAGCATAATAATAAAAAGGCATGGGTTGCACGAAGTAAAGTTTCCATAAACAAGAAAAGTGTGTATGATCAATAAGATGAAAATGTCATCAGAGTCGCGCACAAGTGCATCATCTACAAAAAATATGCACACTATGACATTATAATTGAAATACAACATTTGAAATGAAGTTCTGGAAAAGAAATTGGCCATGCATCCACATTGCCAGATCATATGTCTTGTGTTTCTTTTTTTTTATCCGATACTCATAGGTAAGGTTCTATAACCAAGGTTATTCCTCTAATTGGAATAATCACCAGGTTGGTTATAAACAAAGAAATGCATGCTGATGGACTCATGGTCTCTGTGTCAAGGCCTTGTGCAATGACCTAAGGGTAAAAACCCAATCTGACTGTCTCGAGAACTATCGATGCATCGTGGAGCTTACTTTTACCGGTCTCCAACCCGGAGGGCTTACTTTAACTAGTCCCCAACCTGGAGGGTTTTCTTCTTACCAGACCCCATTTCGGGTAGTCCCATACATTTCTCACATGTTGTTAGGGTAAGATATTCAAGGTGTCCCATACCACTTTGAATATTTAATTTTCATTTCATATTACCCAAGGTGTCCCATACCACTTTGGGTAATTTTAGTTTATAGTTCATTATAATGTTGAGTCATATGCATGAACAATATGAATAAGGAAACAATTATATAATTGGTTTACATGTTACGGCAGATAAAATGGAAAATATGGAATAAAAGCAGACACGGTTAAGCAAGCTTACTATGTGCATAGAACAATTATTTAAGCACATAAGATGATGAATGGGTGAGACTTGATCCCAAGGGTTATTAAATGATGAGTTTCTAAAATTCCAGTACATGGAGATGAACTACTTGGCATTAAATATTGTTCTTCACAGGTCACAGTACTTGCAACAAATCTCCATCCTCAAATAATTTCCGCGGCATGGTTGGTATAAAAATAATAAACACTTGCAATCTTTAAAATTCCGACACTTGGAAATAAACCACTTTAAAAATAATACCTGTCATTAATTAATATTCTTCACTGGTCATAGAATTTGCAGTTACACTCTTCTCACTAAAAATCATTGCAGCGAGTTCGGTATAAAAATAATAGAGGATTTCTACGTATTAACATAACGCTTAAACCCCAATCCTTTTAAAATGAGTTTAAAACAGGCATAAGCATATCCTTAAAAAAACATAAATCATTTCAAGGGAAACCTTAGACATGTTCGTTGTTGTACAAAATTATAAAATAGCATAGGCAAGCGCTAAAATCCTACATGCATAAAAATATTAATAACCATTTCTTAAAACTAGGGTTTTCCGATATTAACCTTAAAAACACATACATACATAGGGATATATATACACAATATATATATAAATAGGGTTTCTCATAAATTAAACATGGTTCACTTGAAATCTGAAACCTCTAACAATCTATCATTTATTCAGTTTAAAAAAAAAGAACAAAACCTTATGGGTATTAAGTGTTCAAGAAACTGTAAATATATAAAACCTCAACTACAACTATTACATGTTTTCACTTAACACAAATACCCGGTTCGCATCCAATATCATCCATACACAAAGTAAGAATAAAAAAATGATTTGCATTGAAATACATAACTAATAAAATTATATAATTATATATATATATAAGGCTTACATAAATATTTTACACATTAGGACTTATTTTAAAATAACCCCTTTCAAAGGTATAATTCTTATCATAAAATACTGAATTATAAGGAAATATTAGAAACATAATTTTGTATGGTTTTCATTGGAATATATATATAAAGTTATAAATATACCTTTAACTATTAGTGTATATATACATATATACTCATGTATATAAAAAACTTGAACCGAGAACCATTTGTGAAAAAAAACATATAAACGTGGCACCCTTACCGCTCAAGAGAGGAGCTCGTTGGAGGGAGGCTTGCTGGGTGGCCGGTGAACCAGGAGAAGCTTGGTGGCCGGTGGTGGTCCGGTGAGGTCACGACCACTTGGAGGCGCTGCGAGGCGATGGCCTGGTGTCCAGCAGTGTAGCGCTGGAAGTAGTGTGGTCGTGCACAGGGGTGAGGTGCGAAACTGGAGGTGGTTCGTGGTGGCGAGGCGACGGCGAGGCGGCGGCGAGGCTGGTATCGCAGTGGCACGGGTTGGCTCCGGAGGTCCCGTTTTCACTGGGGTTTCTTAGTTCTTAAAGGATGATGATCCGGGGGAAGGTTAGGACGAGCCTACGGAGTTGTGTGCGCGAGGTCAACGTGAGCAGTGGAGAGGGTAGCGTCCTCGGCAAACCTGCTGCTGGTTCGCAGGTCCCAGGAGCGAGGTAGAAGAAGAAGCAGAAAAAAAACGCGCGACGGCTGGGATTCGACCAGGGCGTGATCGGACGGCTGTAGTGCATTGAGTGTTAAAAAAAACACCAACGGTCGGGATCTGCCTAGGCGAGATCGGACGGAGGAGAAATCGCGGGGCTATTGCGGGGCCAGCCAAGTTTCTCCAGGTAGGAACAGTGCGTTTAAAAAAAAACAGTTTAATAAATTCTAAAATTAGACATTATACTTCTTCATTTTTTTAGTATATATACATATATAACCAGAACATTATAATTTGATTTTGTATAAAACATAATAAGTACTTTTAACCCTTAATTTTCAAATCCAAAAATCCCATTTTATTTGAAGTAAACAAATGTTACTTTTTAATATAACTATTAGTTATTTTATTTTAAAAAAAATATATATATATATTTTTAATACCACACTTTTATAACTATTAGGATCTTATAACCATTAAAATCCAATTTATAACTTACTTCACTTGTTGATTTATACAATTGTGTTTAAAAGACCCATAGTTTTTCTCTAATTTAAAACACATAGTTTTTTTTAGAGATCCGAAAAAAATACATTTTTCAATTATTGTTGATACCCCATTCGACACATTTTAAAATACCATGTTTTCCACCATATAAATATTATCATGATCAAAATAGATTCATTTACAAGAATAATATTTTATTTTAATAATTGAAGATATAATTATAATATTTTGTACGTATTAAAATATCGAAATACCATAATATTATAAAAGCGTAATAAAGAACAAATTTTATAAAAAGATGCACTTTATCCCTTGGAACCCAACGGTCAAAAAAACGGTCATATTCCCTTAGAGGTCCATTATAAAAGCAAGGGGTAGAGTGTTTTATATTTTCAAAACACCGGACCCTTGGCGGACGGCTCTTCTCATACCTCTGGTGCTGAGTGCGTGCGCAGTGATTCTGGCGGTTAGACTTTTCACACTGATGGATCCTGAAGATGACGACTATCCGATTGCCCGTGTTGTGGTTCTTTGTAGTCTTGTTGTGGCCGTGTTAGGTCTTGTGTATGGTACTTTCAATTAGATGGGTCTTGTTGTAATGTAACTTTTAAATATATAACAGTTTATCGTTTTCTTCATGTTTGATTTCCTCTCGAATTCTTTATCAGCACACAAACCATAAAATAAAATAAAACAAGAGATATCATTGAAAAGCACAAAATGGTTTACTTGAACCAGTTTATAAAACCTGGGGCGTTACAGTATTGAAATTCACTACCCTGAAGCATTTTTTATTCATTAAAATCCCAATAAAATATTCACATTCATATGATCATTGGAAGTTAATTTTCACCTAATTATACAAATAATTTATTATGGATATAATTATTTATTAAACCATATAAAATTACTACATATGGTTTTTAAATTCAAAATTATATGATTTACTTGTGAAATTTTGATAAATTCTCAGTATTTACTTCATATTGTTATTTTATTATAAAAAACATTTTTCTAAAATAAAATCAACTATTCGGTATTTAAGGAATTATATGGACATGTTTGATGCCAGTTGGGGATCATTTAAATAAATACCCTAGATGACTCAGTAGTCTCCTAGGATAAAATCAGTACCTAACATGCACTTGGCGTATCTTTTGAAGCTTTTTTAAACAATTGGGAGGAAAGAACTTGGTAGTAGTGTCTTTTAAAATGTCTTCAAAAAATCAGTCGAGTTTCTACCCAAAGACATATAATGTCATAAGGATAAATATTGATGGTAAAGGATTAATTTTCTTGGGAAACATGATATCCTATAACTATTTATTTTCTTCATTTTAGTTATTATTATTTTCCCTAATGCTTTTACGCGATAAAATCTAGGGATTAATTTCATTGAATGATTATTGATTTAGTGGAATTTATATTAATATATATAACTTTCCTTATTGTTTATGGACTTATTTATCGAAAATTGATAGCATGGAATGTGATATAATATATTTAACGTTCCATACTAATTATTCTCATTGATTCATTATTCCTTATTCTATATTTGAACCTCCTTGAGAATTTTATCTCACCCATATTTTTTATACTTTACCCATGATTCCATGAAGTGTACAATTAATGACATCTAAGGATATACAAGATATATTAAATTTATTTTCAAAACAAAACACTTTTTTTAATGTTTATATTCAATTATAATACAAAACTATCGTTTGTATATTGTCTACCAATATAACTAAAATATTAGGTACTTTAGATTAACATTTCATTATCCCTTATTCTAATGTAATGGTAGTAGGAACTATCTTCAAGCGACTAATTTTTGGGTCTCTACAGTTAGTAGTAGTTAAATATTATTATAAGCATTGAGAATTATATATATTAAAACTAGATTTGGAAACATAACACTTTGGTTGAAATTATGGATATGTATATATGAACATCCTAATGTTTTGGTAAATTACAGAATATGTGGTCTTCATTTGAAATAAATCCTTATTTCGATAGCATCATGGGTTAATGAGTTCAATATTCAACATAAATTCATATACTTGAATATCCATTTTTATGTTTTATATGATGGGAGTCTACTTATAATAATGGTTTTTTTATAAATTTTTTAAAAATATATATAAGATTTAGTGGAATGTTTATCTCAGGGATAATGAATTTATATTATATACACATATTTTCAAAGGTATTGATAACATTTTAGGTTTACATGATCATTAAATTAATTGTAATAATATTAAAATATGATTATTAGACATTGTAAAAAAATATTTCGTATTGAAATCCCTTGTAAAATTAATATTTAATGATTAAATTAATTTCAAGGATATCTATCATAATTTTTGGAAATGTAATTGGAATTATATATATATAGTTTAGGAAATTAAAACATGTTTTCAAGGTGATGCCTATCACATAAGATGTGGTAGTGGGGATTGAACCTAATAATGAATGAATATAAGGTTTCTACCCCTATGACTGGCCGTTTTGATGTATTGGTTAATTTGTCATTATTTTTAGTAAAAAATTGTTGAATAAATTTTAATTTCGATAAAATTTTATTTTTTGGGATTATATATTAATGAATAAAAAATATTGTTTTTTAAATATATTTAGAGACAATTTTATGTACTTTTTTATGGATTATACAATATTAAAATTTTATTAATTCTAAAAAAAGTTTCATTTTGTGAATTTTTTTAATAAAATATACTATTAATTGGAAATTGATTGAAAAATATCAAAAGGATGAAATTTTAGCTATTAAATAGAAACATATAAAGAATATTTCATTATATTATTATATAGTAAATGAATTACTAAACTTTGGAAAATGGAACTCCAAATAAAATAACATCCTAGTACCGTCATTTGTGGTGATATCAATGTTATTTTAATATCTTATAGATTTATTTTTTTGAGGACCTACAATTTGAATTTTATATTCATTTTTTTATAAATGGGCTCAATCACACTCTTTAGATATTTAACATTTTCATACTTTTTCAAATCGTAACTTTTCACCAATGTTAATCTTTGTTGAAACCTAGTAATATATTATTACATATGACCATTTTACTTAACTTTCTCTCTTACTAAAAGGATATTTTATTTTATCTTTTATGATTTTTATTATTTTAAAAAATTTATTTTAAAATATCAAAACATATATTATCAATATCAATATGAAATTTTGAGGGTGAACCTTATTTGAGGCGGGGATAATGTAACACTCTGAAAATTATGAAATAATAACATTTTATTCGATAGTGTATATGATATGAAAAACTAGGCTTAGAAGGGAATATAAAATCATGAGTGTTTAAAATATATTTACTAATTTCATTTAAATACATTACATAAAATTTAGTAAATGATACATTGAGTTTTTGTTCATTACATGAAATCACAAATTTCATCAATAGCTTGCCTTACATACAATACTAGGTTCTACTAAAAAAAGTATAATGTTAATATAATTGTGTAGTATGAAAACTACCTCATATCTATTAAACTAGAGGTTATAAATATAATTATAATAAAATATTAAATTATATTATTTAATTCAATGGTTACCAATTATTTTGAAATTTATATATAATCCAATTGAATAAAATTGAGAACATTTTTTTAAAATATTATTTTTAAGTTACAAAATTGATTCATCATAATAAATTAAAGAAGTTAATGTTATTAAATTGTATAAATGAAATATCTATCTTAAATATTCAAAAAAAATGTTTTAAAATTAATCTAATGATTTTTATAGGCCTATGATAAGAAGAAAATCAATTTTACACATAAATGTTGTATTTATTTTAAGATAATTTTACCTCCTTTTAATGGCTCACATGTTTTAAAAATAAATATTTTTTCTTGAGAAAATTTAATTTATTTTTTAAATTATAATTTAAAAAATATCCTAGTGTGAATCTTTGGGTTTTTCTAAAAAGTTTTATATTTTAATAAATATTGAAAAATAATGAATTTTATCTAAAAAAATTATTTTGTTCTAAACAATTTATAAGGATAAATTATATTTTGAATTGGTTTTAAATTAAAATCTGGTAAGTTTTAAATTTTTAAAACCAATTTATTTCATTTTAATAATTTTCATATTGATTTTAGATATAAAAAAATAGTCATGTATTGAACATTTTAACTTTAAAACCCCACTTTCTCACACAGTCAGTGGGATTGATTTTAAATTAATTTATTGTAATTATGAGATGTTAATTTGAAAAAAATGATTATATATGTTGAATTATAATAATTTATAATTTCTAGTTATATAAACTTAAATTTTTTACCAAATATATTAAGAAAAGAAATTAAAATTAAAATTAATTACATTGATAAAGGTAAAATTGAGTTTACGTATTGGTTAAACATTAATCATAATGGGGGAGATGACTTTTAAAATTGCCCATAACACATTTTATTCACATATTTTGACCACATAACGTCTTTTATAATTATATTTCATCACTAGTGGAACATTATGTATTTGATACCCCCTAATGTTTTTTTTCGTATTTACTAGAATGAAAACCCCCTTTTACTAGAAATGGGAATTCACTTTCCCCCATTCAACACACATATAAAGGTATTTCTCTCATTCAAAATCATCAAAAATAAACTCCCAATTTCCATAAAATTGTCATAAAAAATTCAATATAAATATAACTTCAGAAATATTTTGGTATTAACCAACAGATGTTACCTGTAAAAGAGGTAGCATTATTCAACGAGAGATTTTTTTAATTTCATTATACACCCCTA
This sequence comes from Viscum album, assembly GCA_963277665.1. Taxonomy (NCBI): domain Eukaryota; kingdom Viridiplantae; phylum Streptophyta; class Magnoliopsida; order Santalales; family Viscaceae; genus Viscum; species Viscum album. Next base: position 1,622,803,088 of record OY728146.1, on the reverse strand, counting down.
TTGATTCTTCTTATAGAATACATATAAAAATATTAAATATTTTAATATTTTTTAACTTTATGGGTAATACCAACACCCAAACACACATAAATAAAATTATATATGAAATCATTGTGTGTGTGTGGTGGACTATCGCCTCGTGAACTGATGTCTTTTGTCCCTCCATTATCACAATTCAAGGTTGGTAATAATGATGTATTTGTATTTTATATATTAAATTTATGATATTAATAATGTATTAATCCATATTTAATTATTATATAACAAATACATTAATGGTTCCCATTTTGTGGGTGTATGATATCATTATTCATGTGTACAGTAGACTACCCCCTCACGAAGTGATGGGATTCGTTCACACATTACAAAAAATGTATTATGGAAGGTTTAAATAAACATGAGTAATATAGATTAAATAAAAATTATATTATAATATATATATATGTGTGTGTGTGTATTATTTTTTATTCTTTCAATTTGATAAGAAAATGGAAATACTTTTCATGCGTATGTACGACCCACCTTCTATATGAAGGGTGTATTTCATTTCCAATAACCAAATTCAAGGGAATATATTAAATATATATTTATACTAAATATATATGATTTCTAAATATTGGTTATACTTTTGGATAGAGTGAAATAAATATTTAAATAAGTTTACTGAAAAACAACAAGTCAAAACATACTAAAAACATGAAAATTGATGCCCAAAACTGGGAAAAAATGAATGATTATAAAAAAAAGTTTGATAATGTTTCATACAAGGATAATGTAGGATATTTAAAAAATTATTATGGTTCAAAAATAATTTAATAACTTGATTAAAACCATAAAAAGTTATTTTAATGGGATTTTAACCAAAAGGGAGTGTTAGGTAAGGGATTTCGTCTAAATTTCCTTTCACTAAGGATTTTTATAATATTGCACACCAAATTAATTTTATATGGATTATATATAACTGAATGAAATGGTATATCATGAATACTTAATTATTCATTGTATTTTGGGATTCAATTTGATATGTTTTTTATTTAATTTTATTTCAATGAAGAGTCACCAAGTGGTAAATAATTCCATAAACAAATTCATTTTCAATTGGATATATTACTTATACATTGTTGTTAATATTATAATATTATTTGTGTAAAAAATTTAACTCTATTTTCATTATATCCACTTTTCTTATTTATAATTGATAAATTTAATGATTTAATTTGTTTATTCACACAACAAATTTAAGATATTTTTTAAATGTTTACATCACATTATCATTTTATTTAGGATTCTTTACACTATAATTTCCATTGAAGGAAATATTTTGATCATTGATTAATAAAACCTTTAATTTTATTATCTACTAGTTATTAATGATAATTTTCAAGTAAAATTACTATTTCCCCCTCTTGGATTCACAATATTCTTCAACTAATATTGTATGAAAAACCAAATTCATTTTTTTCTTTAGTCATAAATATGTTTCATTAAAAAAAAAATTTTCTGAAACAAAATTTAAATTTTTTTCTTTAAACATTTATAAATTATTTTTTAAAATCTTTCTTTACCCATTTTATATTTTTATCAAAAATTAAAAGGAATTTTTTTGTTTATTTAAAAATAAGGATCCTTTATGACCTATTACAACATAAAAGGAAATTTTTTAACTAATATTTAATTTTCCACATTAATTTATATGAATATTTATTTTGAAGTTTAAATTTTGTTTAAAGAAAATGTTTTTTGAAACTATTTAAAAAATAATAATATTAAATTTTTTATCATAATGAAAACGATTTTTTTCTGAAATAGTTTTTTAATTAAATTTTTAATAAATCAAAGACCATCACCCTCATTCTCACTCTAATGGATATACATCATATCGATGCCATCATTATTTGTACTCTATATGGGTTATTATTATTCTGAACGAGGATAATATTTGAATTCAATTCATTGACTAAATTTTTATTCATTAATATACCATCAAAATATTCACTTTCTTATTATCATTGGACATTAAATTTCATATCATTATTCATATCTTATATCATGGATGTATTTTCACCTAAACTATAAACCATTCCTACATATATTATATTCTTTGAATATTATTTGATTTAATTGATGAATATTGAAAAATATATTTTATTTACTCAATGTGGATATTTGATAATAAGTAAAATTATTCATGAATTATATCAGTTATTCCATATTGTTGTAATTATTTGGATATGTATGACACGGTGTGGGGAAAATTTAATGTAATCTACTTGATATACTGATAGTCTAATTGGGTTGAATCACTTGGGAATAACCCCCTCACATTTATTTCAATGTAGTTTTAAACTGTTCAGAGGAAAAATATTGAGTGTAGTGTCTTTTGAAATGTCATGAAATAAATAAGATGTGTTTATACCCATAGACATAAACATTCTTGAAGATATATTTTGATAATAAAGGTTTCATGTTCCTTTGAATCTTAAAATCTCATAATTAGGAATTTCGTTCATTTGAATTATTATTAATAACCATTATATTTTCAAATTATTAAATATATAGATTCATTTAATTATTATTTAATTGATTAATTGGTGTGTGTTTTATGTATTTTCTCATCGAGTTGGTATATGTAGTTCCTTTTAATTTTATTTTTACACGGATTGTGTTCTCAGTTAGTTACCATTCTATATTGATTTTCTCAATGATTCGTTATTTCTTCCGCTTCATTTAACCCTTAAAAAGAATTTTAGATCAACCTTATTTTTTTTCATTTCACTAGGATTATTTTAAGTGTAATAATAATTTTATTCATAAATATTCTAAATTAAATAACATTATTTTCAAGAAACATTGTGTGGAAATTTTTTTATTCAATTGTAATAGAATAATCATCTATGTATCTGGAATACCATGAATATTATACTATTTTTTCCATTATAATGTGATATCCTAGTATATTATTACAATTTTTTGGTATTAGTAATTAGCTTAGGGTCTCTAAAATCCTCCTATTTTTATAAGAAAATATATGTGAAAATTTCAAGGAAACTTTTTTATGTGTTATGAATGTTACATCTGAGCCATAAATATTGTAATTGAGCATTATATCTTAATAAAATCATTTCAAAAATAATACAATGATATTTTATTTAACAATAAATATATTTTTTTATGATAAAAATTTATTTTTAACATAGTTGGTCAAATTAAACCAAGAACAGATTTTTTAAAATTTCCCATAAAAAATATTCTTTTATGAAGAATAAAAAATGTGGTATTTTAGAAGTCACTATTTTATATATAATTATGTGTAATAATATTTATAAATGAAACTTTATTAACTATAATTTTAATAGTAATAAATATAATATCATTCGGTGGTAATTGTTTTTGAAACTGTTTTCTTAAATTGTTTTGTTAAAAAAGGCATCATAGCTATCAATTTTAATTACTTAAAATAATAATTAATTATGAATGATTTAAATTAAATTTTTATATTAAATACATAAATATATTAATTTAAATCCAGTTATTTATTATTATTATTCATATATTTAATTAATGATCATCTTATCCTTGAGAAATTCATTTATTGAAAACCCATTTTTCAACATGATTTATTTGTTTATTTTTAAAATATATTATACAAATTATAAGAAATTAATTTGATAAATTTTATTTTGTATTTTGAGTCATAATAATTAATAATAAATAATAATTTCATTTTATTATTTTGTCAAAATGATTTGTAATACATTAAAAATTAATTACAATGGTTATGGTTAATACAGGGTCTTGTGTGTCATATGCCCTATTTCTAAAATTAATCATTCTAGAATATATAATCGTAATTCAATAAATTTTATTTTATATTTATAATAAGTGGGTAAAAATTACCTAATAAGTCTTATGATATTTTATTCTTAATGTAAAAATTATCTAGGATAATCCTTTAGTTACCGTAGTGGAAACAAAAATGCTAAAACTTGATAATCTTAGAGGATAAGAGAAGAACAGGATTGAAACATGTTTTTTTTAGGATCCAGATGTGGGTATAGACCTTACTATCCATCCGCTACAATTTTCTTTAAATTTTATAGGCACTTGGGCTGATATTGACATCCCATTATTCGATAGTTTTGGGTATTTACAAATGTGTCACTCATCCTCAATTATAAATGGGCTCACACTCCCCTTAGTTATTGACTAAAATAAATCCCTTTGAATCAAGCAAAACCTGAAAAATAAATCCCCAAAATAATTTTCCACATTATATAGTTTACTTTATTCCAATAATTGCAACATTATATTCATTTAGAATATAACAAAGTACAGTTTCTCTATATGAATTCAATAGTCTTAACGAAGTTATTTCTTTTTATTTTCACTTTTACAGCCTTAAATTAGGTATCATGGAATAAAAAATAATGGGATTTTATTATATTGATGGTGTAATATTTATCCATCTCCTTCTCTATAAAATAGGAAATAAATTCAACACTATTGTGTATAGTGAACTACCATATCAGAAACTGATGTAATTTGTTTTTCATCCATTACCCAAATGTATAGTAATAATGATAAAGATAGTGAATTTATATAATAATTATGACATGATATTAATTCGTTAAATTTAATATGATATATATTCCCTAACCCTTTATCTCTTTAATGGAATGATATCATCACTTGTGCATACAAATGACCTAAAATCCCCATGAAGCGATGTGATTTATTTTCCAAGAAAAAATTAAGAGAATGGTGATAAAGTTATATTTAATGGACAAATGTGATATTTATAATAATAATATAAATATGTGTATGATTAGTCTAAATCCAATTCATAAGATCTAAATCATTCATGAAAAAACATGCATGATGAAATAAGGAAATTAACATTTGAAATAATGAAAATAATGAAATAATATTAATAATAGGGTGGTAAAATGTTATAAGTGGATCATATATGATATTATAAATATTAATATGGGTATGGTATAAATTAATAACACACCTAAAAAATATGCATGAGGTAAGTTAACATTCAACTAAAGTGGATCATGAGCGATGATAGTACATCTCAATTTCCATTCCATTGAGATATATTTATTAATATGCAATAATTCACTTTTATTTGTGGTATATTCTTCCCCACCCTCTAAATGTATTAAATGAAACAAAGATGAAGTATCAAGTGGTCATCCAAGACACATGGCCTTTTGTGACATCTTTATTATTTCTAATGGTCGTGTCATGGGATTTCATTTTGGCCCATGTGGCACCACAACATCTCTTAATGCTAACATGATGGGATTGATCAATGAGGATGGAATGTGAATTTAATAAGGTTGGGGAAAATATTCTTGGTATGTTTCTCAACTATAATTTTTTAAGATATTAGAAATGTTATTATTCATAATTCCTAGAGGCTGACTTCTAGATGGATGAAATACATTGAACTCCTCACATCAATGATCTTCTTTATTACACACACATATTTTGAGGAAAAGTAAGTAGCTAATGGACATGAAAATAAAGTGGTAATTGTGAAAAATTTTATATGGTAATATGTTTTTTCATATAAATTTATTTTATTATTAAAATGGACAAAAATTTAAGTCCCTCCTTTAGACTTGTGTAATTTTTTTATTTAAATAAGGCATCATGTCCACATGGATAAAATCTCGTTTTTATAGATGAAATATATGTTTAAAAGAAAATTTTATTTTATTTCCCTTTTTATCAGATATATTTTTCTTCCATTTCCATTTTTTTAAAAAACTTATTAAACTCCTTTCAATTTATAAAATTACCTGTTAAAGGAATTTTATCTTATCCAGGACTTCTAAGAAGGGATTGAAAGGAATATTTCCATAATTTGTAAAAAGACATGTTTTCGATAAAAAATGGTTTCTTTTTAATGTATAAGGCAATGTTGTACTTCCCTGCTACAAAAACCATTTTATGAAAAGAATCTTCATTTACACAATTTATTAATTTTTATAATAGAAAATCCTTTATTGAATATTATTTTAATATTTTATTTAAATTTTATTTATTCTTCTAAAAGTCATGGTTTCATTTTAAAAATATATATTCCCAATGTACTAATGGTCATGGCCATTTCTTGAGTAATTTTGTTATTTTAACGCCTTACTTGAGACAATCACTCCCTTATGGTATTTTTTGTTTAAATATTACATTTCTATTAAATTTTTGTATTCTATGTACAATGTATGTTATTATTTCATAAACTGTATAATAGTTTTATAATCAATGTTTTCATGTAATTTCGTAAATTCATTATAGAATGTATGTTTAGTGGTTTATGGGATAATCAATGAGAAATTTTTTGAATTTTATTATCAAAATGCATACTATTTTTCTAATAGAATGAAGAATTTCTAGTACATCTATGGAAGATTATTCTATTCTTCTTCATGCAAAATAGAAATAGCTCAATCATATTCTATTGGAACTAGCCCTATTTAAAGGATGATCAAAATGATATAGATTGTTCAGCAGAACATAGAGAAGGCTCATAGTCATCATAAATAAAATAATGACCAAAATTGTGGCACCTTGTAATTTCTGGTAGGTTTTTATGTATCCCTAATGGTGTCACCTCATTTTGGTCCTAGGAGAATGGGGATATAGGGTATGTCTATCGTGAGATTCATTTGTCCTTTTGAGATCACCATGTGGATTCGAAATGGTTCTTACAGATTTTTTGTTTAACCTCATATAATGGGAGTCCATAATATATTTCATTATTATCATTTGAAGAAGTATCAATATGATCCATCAAAGTCATTACATTGGAAAAGGTCTAACTGGAACGATATGTCATAATTATCAAGAAAGTAGTTCAAATTTGTGACTCCTAGGATAACATGCTTCATGGAAAATACATTAAATTAATTCCCATAATATGGAAAAAAATTATAATTTACAGGATACATGGGATAAATAATCTATTATGGGGAACTAATACCCTTTTTTATTAGTTCAAGGATCAGGTTAAGTTATTAAGGTAGTAAATCATGATTGTTAGTAATATTAACACACCCTAGAAAAAATTCCCATGTACTATATGATTTTTTTATTGATTTTATCTTTATCCATCATTTTTAGGTATTTTTATTTAAAAAATTTGAATATTTTATAAAACCTGATTTTTCCATCAGTTGGCACATGGTTTGGGAAAACTGTGTGACAATATTCCATCACGTCTATAATTTTTTACTAAGTCACTATATAAAATTCACACATTGTTAATGAGAATATGAAGACATCCGTTTAATGGACTTAGTTTAAGGTATGATTTCTTATATATTTTGAACACCGTTTAGAAAACCATGAAATCATCCTAGAAATTAAAAAGATGATATAAACACTTTTACCTCAACTATATTGAATACCTACTCTCCATTGGCACACCATTTGACTCCAAGCCTCCCTCATGAATGATTCATAACTCATTTATCCTCTTGACGTGATTTCATATTTGGTTGTTTGAGGATCTTCAGGGTAAAAACTAGTAAATTTCTCCCATATTCTCATTTAACCTTTCTCTCTTCTTTCATATTTTCACTCCTTGAATACACGGTGGCCTAGTATTTCTGATGGTATATTTCATAAGTATTTATTTTTGTGTTTTAGATTTATTTTTTCCTCTCTATTATGCCTCTTGGGATTCATTGTGGATTTACATTATATGTTTGTGGTTTCCACTGATATATTTCCATATTATCTCCCTTGATAAATCGAATATTTTTTTATTTCATATTTAAAATTGTAAAATAAAATCTTATAGTGATATAAAATTTTGATTTTAAAATAAATTAATATATCCCATATGATATAAATGACTCTTTTTTGGGTAACTATAACATCGTATTTTAGAAGGAAAGTGGAATTTATTAGGAATTTATTGTTAAAAATAATTTTTAATGATTATTGTGGAATTAAATGATCATCATTGGAAACCCTAGCTACTTATGTAATCTAATTTAAATGGGGTGAAATTTTTACAAAAATATCCATTTTATTATTAAATTTTTGTAGTGTCTCCCACTAGTTAGTTATGTGGTATTAGAGATATACAAATAATTAAGGACATTAAACTAGTTCGTGATGAAATATTGATAGGTTAACTATCCTTAGTAACCATATGGTATCATTGAATTATTTTTCATAAATAGGTACTTAGAATGTTTCTTCTTAAAAATCTAGTGATAAAATTCTTTTTCACTTAGGTTTTGTTGTTTTTAACATTGGTTACTACAAGTCGTTATTATAGGTGACATTATAAATAATTTTTTGTAACATTTTGTAATAAAAATTTATGTTACAAATACAATATGGTGGATTTCATTCCTGTCATATATGAAGTATCTCATGTGAAAGGACAATCACCTTTTATTGTTCATTTTGGTTATATAAAAAACTATGTGAAAACAAACATATTTAGGGTTTACTATGTCATATATATATATATAAACCATTATGATAGATATTATTTTTTAAATAAATTTAAATTAATTCATCCCCATTTACTATAAAAACATATCAGGTTTAGAAAATTAGTATTATACAATAAAAACAAAAGTAGTACAAACATTTTCAATTTCAACATTCAAGTTTATAATATAAATAAAAAACTAAAACCCAATATGATCATTTAAATGATTACACAATTCAATTTTTATGATTCTTATATCATTTATTGTATAAATTATTTTTAATCAAAAATATAATAAATATATAGAAATCTTTTAAAATGGATGCTTAATAAAATGAATGAAAAATTAGAGGGAAGTTTTTTTAAAAAAATCTATCATTTTAGAACTATTTAATTGTATAGGTTTGAATTATTTAAACCCAATATATTATTACATTATATTCACAAAAAATTACTCTTTTTTATGAAACTACAGCTTAAAATAATTTTTCAATTCAAAATTATATTTTAATTTGTTTTAGAAAAAATTTATTTATTATAAATGAAAAGAAAAATTTTATTTTACATATCCCACAATTGTGCTCTTAATTGATGTTGTATCTCTAAATAAATTCCATGCCCTATTTGGAAATAGTATTTATAAAATAAAGATAAATTTAACTATAATATATAAATGTTTTAAAATATTTAAAATTATTTGTTGAATATATTTATAAAAATTTATCAAACTTCACTTTGGACAGAGCATAGCAAGTAAAGTGACTTCTCCCCTGGAAAAAAGATCCAAAATTCAAATTCAATTGATATATAAAAGAATATAATTTGATTATTTATTATTTAAATTCATATATTAGATATATTTTGATATATTTTTCAAAATCATAAAGATAACAAATTATCCATAACTGAATACTTTCATTCTTTTAAAGTCTTTTTGAAATATAAATCATTCTTAATGCATTCTTAATTTTATTCGGTGTAGGTGAAATACATTTTGAGGCCATAAATCCATATTCAATTATCATTTAATTCTATTTAAAAATTGTATTATAATACCCAATAAAAAACAAACAAAATCATAAATTTTCAATAATATAATATAATGGAATGATTATTTATAATATTATTAAATGGAAAAAATGTACATCTTGTTGATTCCCAACACACCTCTTGTTACAAGCTACATGGTATCTTTTTTTATAATCATCCCACTTATTGATCACCCCAAGATTCCATCAACCATTAGAATCTAAAAGACATCCAAAAACAAATTTGAATATGATGATAATATATAAAGTTTAGTAGATGTTTTATTATAGGTCATAATAGTTATTTATTATTTTATATAATGTATTTCATTACCCTAAAAGTATTTTAGTAAAAAATAGTTAAATATGTAAAAAACAAAATTTTGAAAAACGTTTTACTATAAAATTTAATAATGGATATAATATAAACATACGTCTATTTTAATTTTTTGAGAAAATATATATGATGAAACTAAAAAATATTAGATACTTTTTCCAATTTTACAAACAAAATATTTAGGATATGGCATTCTTTCTGATATATATATATATATAATATAATATATCGTGACCCATATGATAATCTATCTTGATATGATGATGAGGAATGGTATTACCAATACAATATATCATACAATCTTTAATAACATGACACTGGGGACCATCACTATATAACTCACAATAAATGAGAAGTTGTAGAGGAGGAGGTGTTGGATTAGGATAATTTTTAGAAGTGGGATGTGTAAGAAGAGGTTGAGAACTAGGTTAAGTCAGAGGAGTGGGATCTACATGCAGAGGAGGAAGTGTAAGATCAGTAGCCTGAAACATTATTTAAACATCCGCAAACATTTATTGTACCAAATATCTAATCATTTACACTATAATATCTTAAATATCATACCTTTTAGATTTAAAAGAATATATTTTTATATGAATCCTCTAGTAAAAATTCATAAAAATGTGAAAACACCATTTTTCTTATGAACCTGTATAGTATCCTCATACTTGAACTGGGGGTTCAAGATTTCCTAATGTTGTAGTTAAATAATATATCCAACCTTCATATATGAAGACCCCATATGTCCTCTCCTACTTATGTGATTACTCTCAAGATTATTTAATAAAATAAAGAGTGGATCACAATATATAAATAATTGACATGCCTTAAATAAATAAATAAATAAATAATATTTAATTCCTCTCAAATACAACACTAGACCCTTTTATAAGATATTTTACTCTTCCACATTTGATCCCTCTTCCATTATTCATGTATATCTATAGTGGAATGAGGTAACCCACTATAGATCCTGAAGAATCATCTCTCGGTTTTATATAATTTTATATATAATTATGTTTCTTCCAACAATATAGACACTCCTTGTGAAAATGTATGAGGGTATACATTTTTGGATTGGGTCTTCAAATATGATCTCGTTTTTTTCTTTAAATTATGAATAAATAAATAATTAATATGATTGTTAATATAAAAAAATTAAATGAAAATATTTTACATAGCAAATATTCTTATCATCATCTACTTTTTTGAAAATTTATTCTATGTATATTCACCCATAAATGGATATGTATATATATATATATATATATATATATCATATGGATATTGATGTTTTATATGCCCAAAAGTGAAATCTTATGTGAGCTTACATATAAAATCTCTCCATCTATAAGAATCTAATACTAATAAATTCCTTTGTAATGATCTTGTGTCATGTATTTCACATTTCATCTAATAAGAAGGTATGGATACGAGATTATTATAAACATTTCATGATGAGTAAAATAATAAATAACTAGATTACCAAAACTATCTCCCATAATTTCCATATATTCATTTTATCAACACTTCTCTAATTTGAAATCAAAATACTATCTTTTCTTTTATCCTACACTTCTATAAAAGTGTTGATTTTTTTTGAATTTAAACCACATGGTATATCATTGAAATCAATGTAAACATGTTTCCAGTATTCATAGACGTTGGACTCTTATTGTAAAGCATGACCCCAGAAGCCTATATTCGATGCATTATTTTAATACATTGGCATGATTACATAGAATCAAGTATCAAAAGACTGATCAGTTTCAATGTCTGGTAAAATAGATTACATACATGAATGTTATATTTCATTTTAAATAATACAAAAAATCATAAATGATTCATTGAAAATGCAATTAATCCTATATCTTAACACTACATATCAAAAACAATAATCTTATTGGAATCCTGGGAAAATAAAACATAAGAAAGAGGTGAACTCAGAACCTTAGTATGGATAACAGTATATCAGAAACATTCATAAATAAGCATAAACATTTAAGGAAATGTATAATACTAAAAATGAATCCTTTAAAACATAAACATCTGCATAATATGTCCAATATAAATCAAATTATTCAATTTAATTATTCACATGTATATTATACTAGTTGAATAATCACCTAAAATGTAAATAGTCATTTTCATAATGATGGAATTCAAAATTCCAGACTTCATAACCCCATAGTCAAGGCCTTGTGCCAAGACTACTAAAGATTTTTTCAAGGCCTTTTTCCAAGACAGTAGTTTGTCTTATGAGACCTACCGATGCATCGAGCAGTTATAGCAGGCTACACCCGTCACATACTAAGGCCAATGCATTCCTCATATGAAAAGGATTAAACAGAACATAAACATTAATATTAAAACTAGCATACTAAATTGTCAATAAATTATCCATAAACCATCAATGGTATAAAAATAACACATCCATAGTCAAACATATCACAAAACCTTCCGTACAAAATTAAAGATTTGTATCATAAAAAATCAACCTCAATCAAGAATAATAACCCATAGAGGAAGATGGCATAATTGAAAATGATCGGTTAACATAATTTAGTTAAATATCCCTTTTTTAAGAAATAATTTAAAATTAATATAAAATTTTTCATTTAAAAGATAGTTTAGAATCAAAGTGTCCCATACCACTTAGAAACTTTTGAAAGGAATTTACATTTTAATACATTCATGTCCATATAAATATTTACTTAAAACCATCTTGAAAACATGGATGATAATGAGAAAGGATTAGAAGAATAAATATTTAAAACATTTAAATATATGTTTTAGTAAAATTTCTCTTAGTAAGAATCACTTTGAAACCTCTTTTATGAAACATGGACATGTATAATAAATATATCCTAGTATATACTTACATAAAAACAATCTCGGATAATAATTATATTGTGAAATTAACCCTTACCTTGTACATTTCCTTGGTCGAGGGTACGATAACCTCCTGTATAATAGTTAAATCATTGTCATTAAATTATACAATAACTATGTACAAAAATATGATATCATATATGATCTTATAATATTTCTTTGTTAATAATATTTTAGTAGTATTATCGTTTCAGGTGTTAACTGGTCCATTTTCCTTTATATTCTCTGTTATATAAGCCATGTTTGTAATAGATAGGGTGTATTTTATTCATATCCTGAATGATATTAAGTTCTTAAAAATTATTTTTAATCATAAAATAAAAATTATTTTTGAATTATTATGAAGGGGAATAAATCTTATCGCCTTCGTGGAGACAGAGCGACAATAAAAATATATTGATGGTGAAATTGTATTTAATTGGATGGTATATTATATATACAGAATAATTAGCATGTTATATTTATTATTTACATTAGTTATACTCATTATTATTTCCATCCAGATAATGAAGTGTTTGAATAACAAACTACACCACGACGTGGAGACGGTATGCCGTACGTACGCACATATGGTGACTTTTTCATTCATATGATGGATAGAATAATGAATATGGTTGTCCCATTTTTATAATAACATAAAAGTAAATAAATGATATTGGAGTTATTATTTTATAATGGAAACCACAATGAATGATGAAGTGGAAGAAGAAAAAAACATGAAATAGGGTGGTGAAATTATTACCTCTTCTTCGGGTGTTTCATTTTTTAGTTGATCAAAAGGGCTCGTTTTGATGAATTGTTGATCAAATTAATGACTCTAGTTTGATTTTAGGGAAGTTTGGAGGATATTTTTGGAGGATTTGGTTGAGCCCAATAGATTTGGAGGTGTGAAATTAAGATAAGGAGATGTGCCCTTTTATAAGAGAGGTGAGGGTCACTTTAGGAAAAACTTGAAATATTATTTTATAATAAAACAATTTTTGGTTTCAAGTGGATCCAAAATGATTTATTTTGAGGATAAGGTGGGGATGCGTCTATAAAAATTCAACCAATAATATTTATATAGGTTTAGGTCATCATATTAACCGTATCTTTTAGATTTAACTCGTAGTTAAATAGTTTGACATTTACCAGGTCTCTTTGTATTTTTTAACATATGGTTAATAAAGATACTATAACAGGTCAAACGAACCCGAAGTGGTTCATTAGTAATATATATAACATTATCTTTGTTCATTGGCCGATCCTTATATTTTTAGGATTATTATATCAATTAATAATATAGTATTTGTTTAAAAAAAAAATTGTGTCAATTTTGACACTATTTAGTATTTGGTTTTTATGAAAATCATAACAACATGATTACATAAAAAAAATTATTTAATAACCCCTAAATTGTCATATTAACCAATAAATGTTTTTTATTGTATCAAAACATTTATATTATTTTTATTCTAATATCTATGATAAAATTTATTTGATTCTTTCATTAGTAAGGTAATTACTACATCATCATTATGTCATTAAAAATTTAATTATTTAATTTATCAAAATTATAAATAAAATACAATTATATAGTAAATTTTCTTATCTTTCTAATGAATATTTATAGTCGAATTTATATTATTTATAACCCTATATTAAAAATGGTTTAGTTAATAAACATTGAATTTAACACTTTTAACTCTTTATTAAATAAAAAAATAATAAATGTCCTAATCTAATCCAAGTGGACCAAAAGATTCATATTTTATTCGTAAGGTTGTTTTTGGACTAATTAAACTTTTATAATACAATTAGGACATGTTTTAGGGTAATTATAATATCATTTCTACCTTTAATTACCATATTTACTTTTAACCGTGGTAAATAAAAGTCAAAAGATACTATTCATGAAAAATTATTTTCATCTTATTGAACAACATTTTACATACTTATGTCAACTATGTCTCTAATATTTGTGAAATTCAACTCATAGAAGTGGTAAAATTTAGTTTTATGAAATTTAAAAATGCTCTTAGAAGTAGGGTAAAAGATGGTAAAATGTTCAATAAGATTTTATATATCTAACTTATTATAAAAGCACTCCAATGAATTAAAATGAACATATACAGGTATTATGTATCTATTTTGAACTAAAATAAATAAAAATAAAATATGTAATTATTAAAAAAAGTCAAATTTAAACAATAACCCAGTGTTTTACACTATTCAATAAAAATTTCATGTTTTTCAAAAAAGACCAAAAACTCATCCTAAGATAATTTTGATATTCTGAATTCAAAAATAAATTCTATTTTACATAATTAATAAAATATAAGTTGAATTAATTAATTTAAAATTTATTCTCATTGTTAAAACCAAAAAGCAGGTTTTCAAAAAGTAAAAATTATCAAATGATTGACATGTGTTTATGTTAAATTTAAATCTGAAATTAATTAAAATGAAATAAATTGTATTAAAGGATAAAAATATAATATAATTATTCTTTCAAATCATTCAAATTCATAATTTAACCCTAAAAATTATTTTTATTTAAAAAGTTGTTTTCAATTAAAATTTATTATTTTTATCTATTCAACAAAATATGAAAGTGATCAAAAAAGTATGAAAAATTTATCCAAACTAAATTTTTATGTCCCGCTTCTAAAGAATAATTTATTTTCATTAAATTTAATATATAAATTTGTCAAATATTGGTTTCAAAATTGGTTCACCTTTTAAAGGCAGTAAAATTGTATATTTTTGAAAAATATTTCTTTTATCTGAGAAAAATTAATTTGTTCATATATTATTTCTAAGAAACACATAATATGGATGTAAAAATTATATATATTATATAAGATTCAAAATGCAGTTAATAATATTCATACCCACTTTTTGAATGGCTATTTTGGTAAGTTGTGGGGCGCTCGAACTCGTTGTTGTGTGTCACGCAAGCTATTGAATTACATTAATGAGATGATTTATTATAAAATATTGGGGTGTTACATTATACCGTCCTTCTATAAATTGCATCCTCAAAATTTTAAATTGTTCCTCGAAAATAAAAGGATAAAAATATAAAAATACATTTTTGGAAAACCTACATCGTAAATTGGGTTAATAAAATTTAGTCTTAAAAAGTGGGAAAGGGAGTAAGAAGTCACTACCAAATTATGATCTCAATTAGGAGAAAATTTTTTCCAATTCGAGAAACATAGTTGGAGTAAATTCGTAAATATTTATAGGGAGTGATTGAGTTCATCAATTACAAACCAGTGTAAAATTTCAGGGCCTCAAAGCCATCAATCTATGATGATTTAAAATATCGTTAGTTCTAAAAAACATAAGTTATTAGGATAACAGATTATTGGTTTTACAATCCCTACCCTAAAGTTTAAGAATTAATTTATTAATAGAATAATAGGGAAAAATATACTTGACATGTAGAGTTTCATCATTCTTCTAATTTCTAGCAAAACTCATATTTCACACCAACAGATAAGAGAATTAAAAAACATTCTATTTATCCTAATCATAGAGGGTTTTATAATTCATTGACAGACTTATAAAAAAAACTACATTATACAAACCAGGACATCATTTATTCTAGTTGTAGGTGATCCACCCTTGTCACCCTTCGGTTGTGGGTTCAAGTCTCGCGGCCTTGACGGACACAACATGTTGTCGCCGAACCTCCAGGTTGTCCTTTTTAAGACAATCCAAAAATAATCTCAAGAATTGATTTAACCACAAAAAATAGTATCCAATGTCAAACTTAATCGATTCCAACCTTTAATCTTATCCAAAATACCTATGTCCAAACTCACAGTCCCAAATTTATAAGGAAGGTAAACACAATGAAGATATTTTTTGCGACGTAATAAAATTTTCATACCTTCATCATGTATTCTTATAAAACACTGTAACTAGTTGAATTACTATAAAAACTTTTTGATTACATTCATTCTCCCTTATTACTGATTCAATATTAGATATACTCTTTCTATCAAAAAATGTAGTAAACTCCAACAATAATAGAATATTAAAATCATTAATCAGTGTGAAGGTAGTCATAAATATCCAATATAATTTATCCAAATAAATCATATATTATTCCCAAATCATTAACATAGTTCCGTAACCATATTATGGTTTTAATCTCTCTCAAAAATATATTTTCTAAAAAAATTAACCTTCTATTGAGTCACTTTTCATGGTTCCACACAATCTCATGTCCTTAATGAAATAGTACTGTAATACATTCCTTATATATATTCAATAATTTTTATAACATGTACAGCATTAATTCAATACTCAAATGAAAGAATATATTAATAACTACATAATAAATATAATCATTCATCTTATTCTTCTATTTAATAATAACTTGATTATTTTAAAATAGTAGCTTTTGGGGTATACTCTCATGATTGGGACATTGATTCGTGTAGTGTCCCAACTCCTTGTAGATGAATCAGTATACATTGGAAAACTTTTTATTACACTTGAAATCTCGTACTTGGTGTCCTTTTCTCCACACTTATATAAAACTCACATTCCATTAAAGCATTAACCTAGATTATTCTTTCCATAGTTATTACTTACGAGAATAATCCTTCTTTCCCCTCTTACCTTTGTCCATCTTTCTCTCTTCCATCCCTTTATTCAGTTGCTTCCCTTAAAAGCCATAGGACTAATATAATTCCTTAATTATCTTGTTAACACATGATATTATTTATTCATATAATGATAATACATGGGAGACTACGTCCCTTTAAAATTTTGGCTTAATAAAATGAAAAAATTGATCCTTATTAATCTTTCGATCATGGGTATTGTTGGAATTTTCATTTCATCTACTAGCCTCCATTTTTAAAAAATGACATACTCTAGGTTAGTTTATGAATCAAAATGCATAATTACAAAATTGTTAAATACCTAACATAAATTGAATGATTAAAAATATAATCTATAATCCTAAAATGTTTACTTTGAGGAAGTATTAACTCCAAAATATTTTATAATGGCTTGGAATGAAAACTTGAATTATCCTAAACATGTCCCCCAGAAGTGTTGTAACCAAGAGTTCAGCAAGGCCCATTGTCATGTACCAGGATACCCTTGGTCAGGCCCAAAACTCCTTGTCCAAGTTCTCACTCATAGGTACATATATACCAGAGCCTCCTATACCTACACGTATCCAGACAAAGATGTATTGATTGGAGAATACAAAAATCTCTACATTACAAAAATTCAAGGCAATTATTCTATAAGAATCCTCAAAGTCTATCTTAGGCTAAGTTTCCCTAATAAGAGTTTATCTAAATCAAAATAAAATTTTCATTCTAATATTACTATAATAACAATAGTAATGCCCTGACCTGAGAATCCCAGAGTCGATGCATTATTTTAATACATTTTCATGATTACATGGAATCATGTCCCGAAAGACCGATTAGTTTAGTTGTGTTGGAATGTAGATTACATGAATGAACGTTACATGTCAATTTCAAACATACAACTTAGAATAAATGATCCCTTGATAATTCAATTAATCCCCAAGCGTAACCCTGCTTATCAATCATAATACACTACTTGGAATCATGAAAAAATAAAACATAAAAAAGGGGCCATCTCAGATGCTCAGTAAGGATAAATATATAGTACAAACTTTCATAAATAAACATAAATATTTATTGAAATGTATAATATAAAAAACTAATCTTTTAAAACTTACACTTCTACATTATATGGCCAATATAAATCAAATAATTCCATTTAATTATTCTAAATGATATTCTTCTAGTCAAATATTCACATTCAATATCAACAGCCAATTTCATAGTGATGGAATGCATAATTCCAGACATCATAACCACATAGTCAAGGCTTTGTGGCAAGACTATAAATAAGATCTTTTCACTGCATTGTGACAAGAAAATACTTTGTCTCATGAGACATACCGATGCATCAAGGATCTATATCAGGCTCCACCCATCACTTACTAAGTCTAATGCCTTCCTCATTAGAAAAGGTTTAAATTTAACAGAAACATTCATATTGAAACTAACATACACAATTTCAATACTTTATCCATAAACCATGAATGGTATAAAAATAACACATCCATAGTATATCATATCACAAAACCTTCAATACAATATGGAAAATTTTTATCATAATAAATCCACCTCAATCAAGAATAATATCGCGTAAAGGATGTTGACATAGTTGAAAATGATCAGTAAAAATAATTGAAGGAAATAACCCTTTTTCATGAAATAATTTAAAATACATATAAAGGAAGTCATTTAAAAGATAGTTTAGAATCAAAGTTTCTCATAAAACATTGAATCTTTTTAAAGGAATTAACATTTTAAAACATTCATGTCCATATAAATAAATCCTTAAAACCATTTCGAAAACATAGAGAATAATGGAAAAGGTTTATAAGAATAAATCTTTAAAACATTTAAAATGATGTTTTAGTAAAATTTCACTTAAAATTAATCACTTTGAAAACTCTTTTATGAATCATGTACATGGATAATAAATATTTTCCCATGGATACTTACGTAAAAACAACCTCTAATAATAAAGAGATTGTGAAATTAACCCTTACCATGTACTATTCCTTGATCGAGGGTACATTAAACTCTTGTATAACAATTAAATAATTTTTATTAAATTATAAAATAACTATATAAATAAATATGATATGATATTTAATCCTCTAATATTTATTTTTTAAGAATATTTTTGTAGTTTCATTGTTTCGGGTGTTAATAGATTCATTTTCCATTATATGCTCGGTTACATAATCCATGTTTGTTATGAATAGGATGTATTTTATTTATATATAGATTGATATTATGTTCTTAAAAATTATTTTTAATCATAAAATGAAAATTATTTTTGAATGATTACGATGGGGGGTGAATCTCATCATGTTCATGGAGACGGTAATCTGTACATATGCACAACCGACAATATGATTATATTTATGGTGAAATCATCTGTAATTGGATGGTATATCATATATACAGAATCATTAACATGTTATATTTATTATTTACATTATTTATACTCATTATTATACCCATCCAAATAATTAAGTGTTTGAATAACAAACAATAAAACGACGTGGAGATGGTAGTCCGTACATATGAAAGTATGATGACTTTGTCATTCATATGATGTATAGAATAATTTATATTGTCGTAACATTCTTATAATAAAATCATAGTATATATACTATGATAGATTTATTATTTTAGATTGGAAATAACAAAGAATGAGGAAGTAGAAGAAGAAAAGGACTGGGAAGACGGTGGTAAAATTATTACCTCTTCTTTGAGTGTTTCTTTTTGAGTTGATCAAAAGGGATCCATAGGTTAGCTTTCGGATAAAATTCAGGACTCTAGTTTGATGTGATAGATGTTTTGAGAATATTTGGGTAGAGGTTAGCTGAGAAAAATGGCTTTTTAGGTGTGAAATTAAGAGATGTGGATGTACCGTTTTATAAGAGTGGTGAGGGTCAATTTAGGAAAAGCTTGAAATATTATTTTATAATAAAATCATTTTTAGTTTTAAATGGCTCAAAAATAATTTATTTCGAGGTTAAGGTGGTAATGATTTTAAAATATCTCAACCAATAGGTGTGGACTGGTTTATCTCACCATATTAACCGTATCGTTTAGATTTAACTCTTAGTTAAATAGTTTGACATTTACCATGTATCTTTGTATTTTTATATTATATGGCTAATAAAAATACTATAACAAGACAAACGAACCCCAAGTTGTTCATAATTAATATTTATAACCTTATATAATTTATTTAAAAAAACCTTATATTTTTACAAATATTATATCAACTAATAATATAGTATTTGTTTTAGAAACTCAATTATGTTAATTTTGACACTATTTAGTATTTGGTATTTTGTGAAAATCATAACAGCCTGATTAAATCGAAAAAAATTTATGTAATCAACCTTAACATGACATATTAACCTATAAAAATTCTTTAATGTCATCAAAACCTTAAAATTATATTTATTTTAATATTTTTAATACCATTTACATGATTCTTTCATTAATAATGTAATTACTTCATCATCATTGTGTCACAGATAAATATAATTATTTAAT
Organism: Viscum album; assembly: GCA_963277665.1. Classification (NCBI taxonomy): domain Eukaryota; kingdom Viridiplantae; phylum Streptophyta; class Magnoliopsida; order Santalales; family Viscaceae; genus Viscum; species Viscum album. Next base: position 1,622,782,229 of record OY728146.1, on the reverse strand, counting down.
GTTTAAAAATTATAAATAAAATACAATGATGTATGAAATATATTTATATTTCTAATTAATATTTATAAACAAATTTATCTTATGCGCAACTCTAAATAAAAAATGGTTTCGTTAATAAACTTTGAATTTAACACTTTTAACTCTTCTTTAAATAAAATAATAATAAATTTACTAATCTAATGAGATTGGACCAAAAGATTCATATTTTATTCCTAATGTTTTTTTGGTCGAATTACCCTTATCCAATATAATTAAAACACGTGTAAGGGTAATTATAATATCCTTTTTACCTTTAATTACCCTACTTACTTTTTAATGTGGTAAATAAATTTCAAAAATTACTATTCTCCAAAAATTATGTTCAAATTATTGAAAAAAAATTTACGTACTGATTGCAGGAGAGTTTCTCAGGTTTTAGAAATTCAACACATAGAAGAGGGAGAATTTAGTTTTATGCAAATTTGCAAAAACTCTTATTAGGTGGGTAAAAGACCGTAAAAAGTTCAATAAAATTTTATGTATCTAAACTTATTATAAAATGAATCTAATGAATTTCATTGAACATATATAGGTATTATGTATACATTTTTACCAAAAATAAATTAAAATAAAATAACTAATTATTTAAATAAAAAGTTAGTTTTAAACTATTACGTAGTGTTTTTCATTATTTATCAAAAATTGAATGTTTTCAGAAAAATACAAAAAATTCATCGTATGAAAATTTTGATATTCCAAATTCTAAAATTAATTCTATTTTAACAAATTAAAAACATATAGGTTTAATTGATTAATTTAAAATTAATTCTGGTTGTCAAGACAAAAAATAGGGTTTTTAAAAATTGAAAACTATCAAATGATATACTTGTGTTTAAGTCAAATTTAAATGTTAAATTATTAATAACGACCTAAATTGTATTAAATGATAAAAATATAATCTATTTATATTTCCAAACCATTAAAATGAATAATTTAACACTATAAATTATTTTGATTAAGAATTTTTTTTCAATTAAAATTTAATGTTTTAAAATACTCCTCAAAATATGGAAGTTATCCGAAAATTACGAAATATTTATCCAAAATAAATATTTATGTCCCACTTCTAAAGAATAATATAATTTCATTATATTTAATAAATAATAGAGTCAAATATTGGTTTTAAAAATGGTTCGCCATTAAAGGGTAGTAAAATTGCCTATTTTTATAAATACTTCTTTTATCTGAAAAAATGAATTTTTTCTTATATTATGTCTATGAAAAAAATAAAATGGATGTTAAAATTATATAGAGTATATAAGATTCAAAATTAAATTAATACTGTTCATAACAACTTTTTCAACGGCTAGTTTGGTAAGTTGTGGTGCGCTCGAACTCGGTGTTTCCTGAAGCTCAAGCTATTGAATTACTTTAATGAGATAGCAAACTATGAAATCTTGGTGTGTTACATTGATAATTTTTGTGGACCTGTTTTTCAACATTTACCAACCCCAAACACTTTTTTTCCTAATGGAAGAAGATGCCTCTTGTCACGAAGCATTTGGAATCACTTCAACATGAGTATGTGTATATCCCCCCCCCAAAGGTATGGGTATAGTCCTCCCTATAAGTATGTGTATAATCCTCCCTAAAAGTATTTGTTGGATTTAATGTTTAATATTTCAATATCCTATAAATCAAAGTAAAAAAATAAGTAGAAAAGTAAAAAAACAAAGTATTAAAAAAATTAAAATAAAACATATAAAAATATAAAATAAAAACTATACTATACTAAACAAAATTTTATTTATATAATTTATATTTAAATAAATTTATAAAATGAGAGATAATTTAAATAATTGAATGAAAACAAATCCAAAAATGATTTTCTAATTGTATAAATCTACTAAGGTATTACACTATGTCTGACACTATAAAAATATTTTATTAACATTTAAAAAGTGATCCAACAAATAGAATTTTAAATGGAATACATTCTTATTCATGTTTCATAGAGTAGTGAACAAAATTTCTATCAACAATAATTAAAGTTAAAAATATATATATACTGAAAAAAAATCCTAAAATTGTGTTTGAATACAAAAAATGATTCGACGTATTACGTCATTTTTACAAACAAAAGGAATATTCTTTGAATATACTATTTTATTAATTTTTTTATTTTTAATTTAAAATTAAAATTTAAAATTAATTTTTTCCACAAAATCACAAAATTGATGAGTTATGTAATGGTAAATACATAAAAATAAACAAAACAAAATTTTATTAAATAAAAAATTTTACTTATTATTTATAATAGTTGTTTCAGTAATGAAAATAAAACTAATATATATATATATATATATATAACATTTTTTATATTTAAAAAATTAAACCAGAAATAATCACATGTTACATATAATTTTACAAATTTATTAAAATATTATTTTCCCCTATTCCTTCATAACGATTGTTCTATAGGGTATTGCCCATTTATTTTTTGTACTCATATTTATTATTTGATAATCGCTCCATGGATGTAGGGAACCTACATAAATTAGCATCCTAGTAAATTTTTTTCATCCCAAACTTAATATTTTTTTAATTGTAAAAAATATCTCAATGCATATAAAAATATTCTAGAAGAAATAAATTTTTTTATCCTGAGTTTCCATGAAAGAAGGATCTGATGTGTATTCCAATATATTCATTTTAACTATTTTCAATAAACAATTATTCATGTCTAAGAATGTTGTTTCTGAAAATGCATGTTTAATTAAAGACAAGAACTCGACATTTAATGTACTAAAACTCCAATATTTATTCAATTAATCCATAATCTTCACATGATGTTGATATTGGTTTTTTTCTTTGGCACTCAAAAAATTCATTACTTCTACAAGCATTGATACACTACTGTTTCGAACTGTACTTCTTTTATCCTCATCTTGGTATGATATTTATATCCATTAATGCCATACATGAACTATGTTATCAAAATTAAACATGTAACACCAACTAACTATCTCAATGTATCTTATCCATCTAATCTACCACATATTTTTTGAAACCATGGGTAAAAATCCTTTGTTATGATTATTCAAAATCCACATATCATTATTCTTTGAATAAAATTACATTGACACATAAATGTGAAATGTTATATATGGTTGATATTCTACTATGTTTTCTGAATTTGAATAAATATACCTACATTATAAATTCCCAATTAGATGATATTATATAAAATCCATGGATCACCTTCCCCCCATAAATGACTCATTCATGGTAACATGTTTGAAAATTGATATGTGGCATGATATAAAAGTGACTTGTAGAAACATTTTCAATGTCATCAGAAATATAATTCTAAATAATGGATTTTTAAGGTTGATATGTATTCAAAACATAACCATCAAATATCTATATATTCCGTTATAAATTATACATATAAGGTAGATATAAAGTTCCCTAAAGACATATTTCACACACTAAATGAACCAATAAATGCGCTATGACATTAAAAAAATGAAGTAAGGAAATATATTTATAATTTAAAAATTATAGAAAACACTAAATTCTCAAAACTTTTTAGGGAATTCAGACCAATCACAATATCAATAATTAAATTGATAAAAACCAACCTTTACGATAGTCATTCGGACATGGATGGTAAATAATCCATGTAATGAAACTGGTAGTCTTATTTACATCATGACTTGAAAATCATGGTATTTCATACCAATCATCATCAAACCCTTTCGTGAAAATTGATTACATATGAAGAATAACCATGGGGAACATGGGTATCTAGAATGCTCTAAAAATCTAGTTTACTCCCTCTTAGGTAATCTGTGTTATGTTTTAAGCATGTTTGTTCTACTTTCATCAATATTGGAAGCTAAATCCAAAAATATTTTTGTTGAGAGTACATCCAATATTGCATTCAACCCATCTTTAGTATTTATTTTAATATCTAACAATATAAATATCAAGATATAAAATATATTATAATCCTTTTTTGTGAAATCAATATTATGTTTGGCCTCATTATATCTCCTATAATGTAGCTCAAAAATATTACCCATTTATTCTACATATTTCTATCATTAGAAAGTTTTTGTGTCTTTCTAAATGCCATATAAATGTTTTTTACCCTCTCAAAATAATGATCAATAAAAAATGTTTTTAGAGAAATATAATTTTATTAAGTGCTATTAAATTCCTTATTTAATCTTTTTTAATAGTGATCCATATACAACAATAATCAATGAAACATGTGTACTATTTTAATACCATGTTGTATTTGATGTTACAAACTCAATTAGACATAAATTGGATAAGATATATTCCCCTTAACAATACATCTAGAATTTTTTTATAATGGGAAGTAATTTATAAGGAACATGAACATTTAAAAAAATTTAAAATATTCCATTTTAGATAAATCATACCCCCTAATAACATACTCTTATAAAAGTTCCAAATATCAAATTATTGGTCATAGGAAAACATCAATATCATTTTCAGTATATTTTAGTCTACAGATCATTAAGATTTGAATGATATACTTTATATTGAAAACAATTTATGATATAAGTCATAAATTATAAATAAAATATGACATGATATTTATGTATACTAAGGCTTCGATATGAATTCATTACATATATACATAGTCCAAGTTTGAGATATCTATCTTCATTTTGGAGTGTTTAAAACTCTTGATAAACTTTATTTCATTATGGTCAATAAACTAGATGATGTAAATTTCCATCCCATATCATCCCATTTTCATGATACCTTAACCTTTCTTCATCATTTGAAGTTTATAATAAATTTTTCAACAGATAAACTATAGGAAGATACCAAAATACCATTCCATGAGTCTTTGTAATTGCTAAATCAATCAATGTTTATTCATTAAAATTATATAATTATGTTCCACATTTTGAGTAATATAATAAAAATTTGTAATCCCTATAATATAGAATGTATTAATTTGTTATGGGATTTATTTTCTTGTACCCAAATCCCATGGGTAATAACATTTTTTCTTTGTATAATGTGTATTAGGAAGTGCATTTAGTTCAAAAGTTATGTCACTCATGAATTATGATAACTTTTAAAAACTCTTATCACTCAAACCATTTTCACCTTTAAGTTAATCTATTTTATAAGAGTCGATAAAATTGTAAATTCATTAAAACCCATATATAACGGTTTTTGAGAGTCATCATATAGACTCTATATTTTTTATTCTTTCTCAATTAAATATTCTTTAATATTATGAGTCATTTCATTAATTTGATCAGACTAATCATCAATAAATTCATCATCATCAAGAATACTAAATTATTCTATGTTAAATAATGTCATATCCTTGGGATGTAACTAGATTTAAAAAGATAAAAAATTAAATTATCCTTTATATCTCTTCATTTAAACATCTTTATGTTTAACAATTTCTTACAAATAAATAAAAAACTCACTATTTTTAATATTTTGTTTTGAAAATTCCCAAAAAATAGTGATCTATTCCTCATATTCATCACCTAATTAAAGTATAGTAATCCAACTTCGACTCATTATTTCATGAAAAAATATCAAAAAATAAAAATATTTTATTTTAACTTGAAACCTGATTTTATATATAACAACAACAAAATAAGATAAATATTTTCACAAATAAAAGAAATACAACATTTTTGTTAGAAAAATGTCACTCGGAACATATTTAATTACCATTATTTAATTAGAAAACAAATACATACCATGAAATTATATTGATCACCCAAATATAATAAAACATTATTTTCCATTATGAATACAAAATAATCATTCCAATGTATACAAAAAACATAACAAATAAACACATTAATTTTGAAATTGAAATTATATATAATGAGATTTTATAAAATAATCAATAATAAATCCTCAAAACAAATATACATCAATTATAAAATTATAAGAACCTGAATAGTTGGATAAAAAAAGGCAGGAGATGAAAAAATATTATCAATGGCAGGGATGAATCAATCATACAAGCCAAAATCTACATTGTTCAATTAAAAAAATCACGTAAAATCAAGCAAATAAATATGAAAAAATATACATCTAATTGGAGATGAATTTGGAGTCAGTGATAATGGAAATATGGTATAGAGAGATTGATTGTAGTAACTGATGATACCTGATGGTGGATTATAGTCTTAATACTAAATAAATGTGATTAGAGTCCAATATAAAAAAACACACCATAGATACATATTAAATAATAAATAATAAATTATTTATAACATTATTTCATAAAAAATTCCTAAAATTAATCCTACAAAAAATATTTATCAATTAAAAAATACCCACCATGTGTGAATAATTAAAATATAAAAATAGTGATCAAATTAGAAAAATATTAGTAGTGGTGGGGAATATTCAAGAAAAAAATCCAAAATTTACATTCATAAATTAAAACACACATTTTTCAGGGAAAATAAAAAAATTTATCACAAACCAAAAATATATACCTAATGAGGGAAAAATGAGGTTATGATGAAAATGGAAATACAATACAGAGAGATCGAAAGTAGAGGCTGGTGATACCTAAGGGGAAATCATGGTTATACATCCAAATGAAATAGATTAGAGTCCAATGAAGATAAAAAATTTCCTAATATAGAAATTAATAAGTAAAATAAAATTATTCAGAATAAAATTTCTAGAAATAATCACATAGTGAAATCTAAAAATAAATATACAATAATTAAAAAAATATATCACTTCCACGAATAATCAAAAAATAAAATAGAAAATGTGGAGGGATGAAAAAATATCACCAGTCATATGAATTATTCATGAAAAAAAGTCACAATCAACATTAATCAATTAAAACATTCATTTTTAAAAGAAAACTAAAAAATTAAGATGAACCAGAAATATATACCCTCAAGGGTGCTGATGAGGATATGAAAAAAAATTTAAATAAAATATATAGAGATCGACGGAAGTATATGTCTATACATAATAGTGAATGTTGATGGTAATGAAAAATGAATGAGATTGGAATCCATTGTATTGAATAAATGAATGGTTATGGTTTCCATGAGAGATACGAGACCAATATTATGAGAAGAAATGAACTAGAAATGAGTCCACCAAAAATTTTATAAAATTTAAAAATGAGTATCTTGATGGTTATTTTACAACTGATGTAAAGACAATATTATCACCTAAATTACAAATACCGAAATTATAATCAAAATTTCAATTTCAGTTTTCATGAAACAAACATTATATAATACAATATCAATGTCTATTTTCAGATAAATGGAATAGAAAACAAATGTTTTTTTATTTTCATGTATGATATATAATAACCGATGTGAAAAGTCTTTTTCCAATTCAGTTATAAATGATTTCTCTTCATAACACATTGTGACATATATATTTTATAATAGTTTAAAATTTATAATTTTTCTCGTATTCCCTTGTGTTACTTTTATTAGAAAGAACACTATTATTTTTATTTATTATGTTAAAATAATCTTGTTTTTGTTTTCATAAAACTGTTTTACATGGGACACATTTTGAGACATTATTGGGAATATTTCTTACTCCCTATACACAACTATGAGTATATGCAGATATTTTTTGTGATAGAGGAATGGTAAATTCGTTGATTATAGCACCATATATCATAATAAAATGATAATTAAATTATTTATAATTATACTCTCAAATTATTTTATTTCTATGAAATTTTCATATTTGAGTTTTAGAGAATATTAGAAAACATTACATAATAATGTTAACATTTCCACAATGTGTGCATCTTTTCAACAAAACTAGATCTTTTGTTTACACTCAAGTTTAATTCATATCATTTTTTTCATTCAAGATGTGTCTCAATATAAACAATATAATCCCCAGGGATCCATAAGTTATATGAAAAAAATTAATATCGGTGAATGAAAAAATAACTAGTTATGGAATATAAATAGGGATGTAAATTTGTTAGTCCCTTTGAAAAAACAACAAAATCCATATGGAAGTTTATCTTTTTAAAAAATGAAATTTTAACTCAAATAATCATATACATAGTCATGAAATAAAATTAACTACCTTTGAATTTTAATAAATAAATTTATAATTAGAATAAATGAAAATTTAAAACTATTATAGTTTTTTAATAAAATATTAAAACTCGTGAAATCTATTTCTTTGAAACAAACAAAACATTTAAATTTAGATTTTCAAAACACATCATAAACTCATTCTCCTATCTCCTGAAATCAAATTATTTACACTAAAAATAATATAAATAATTTAAAACCCATGTATTAACCTTGGGACATTATTATTAAAATCACCTTTACAAGGGAATGATATGAACCATTATAATTTAATAAACTTCATTGTTAATTACACGCATCTCTTCTTAATAACATATCATTACTCAATGTATTGGACAGATTTATTAATTCCACCCAAAATCATATGTAATTTTAATGTCACATAATGCTAATAACCTACATAAAATATTTTTTATCCATAATAAAAAACTAGAATTAGAATTTTCCCATAATAAAAATAAATTGATGTTATGTCATAAAAATTATAAAAAAATATCATATCCCATTGATTTTTTTTTAAAAAAAATCCCATAATAATTAATGAATGATATTTTTTAAAAAATATTATAGAAAATTAGAGAGGAATATATTAAATGAATAATGAATAGGAATGAGAAATGTTTTTCATGTGCTAAATTTCAAAAAAACATTCTTTTTTTTTCACTTTTGAAAAAATAATACAAAACAACTTGTATAGAAAAATTTGAAAAGATTATTTTTTAATCCAATTTTAATAAAGTCAAGAGTAATTTAGAACTAACTTTAAAAACAATTTTTCTATAAATTAAAAAAATTATAAATATTTAATGAACATGGAAGTGTAGGGAAATGATTAAAATTCTAAAACAATATTTTAATAAAACCCCATTACCTCATTCTCAGCCAACCTGATACATCGTTTAATTTCATGAATAATATAATTATACTGACTATATGGTTTAATAAGATCCATTTTTATGTATATTACTTTAAAATTATTACTTTTCTTTCATTTATTATTATTATTTACATAATTAATATTTTAGTTAATTTTATATTGAATTTGTTGTTGGAATTTGGTCCATAATCCCCAAAATAAAGTCGGTGAGTTTACTATGTTCAGAGGGTTCATGGTTCCATAGTCTGTAAAATCATAAGAAAAATTATAATTATAATTTTTATACATTGAATATACTTTTAGAAACATATAAGTAAAGATTTCATGAAAAAAAATGCATCATTTCATGAGATTATATTTTCATTATACACATAAGAAACATTTCAATTTTTCAAATAGATGAAATGAAAATGAATTAGAAACATAGTTTCCATTATAGAATCATAATCATATTATAAGTATCATATTTATTCATTAAATACATCTTTAGTGATTACCATTTATTTTCAAAATGAAAAATTAATAACATAGATTTTTGGAGTTCGTAGTCACAAGTATGCACAGGCGACATTATAATTTAATATTAGATGGGAGGGTAAGAATGAAAATAATGATGCAACATTAAATAATAATTAAAAACTCATAAATTTAATATATATATATATATATCCATTACCTTCATATTTATAACCCTCCACGAGAGGTGGTGATGAAATATAATTCGTATAACTTTGTATATGTGGTATCTTCCACATACATGATAGGGATGTTTTCATTTTAGATAGGTCGAAATGTTGGTAAATAATAATTTTTCAATCATATTAATAAAAGTTATGTATGGAAAATATATAGATATAATTATACATGAATAATTTTCAGATCGATCTTTTTGTGACACCAGGACTTCTATGACATGAGGAGGAGTATTTGGTAGGTGTTTGGGTAGATTATGGTAAATCTATATCTCTCAAAATCTTTGAATAATTGATGAGAGGTGGTGACCTTTTATAACTGACAGGAGTGGAACTCATGTAAGTATTTGGAAATTCAAATTACAATAAATGTATTTCTCAGGAAAGATGGATTCAATTTACTCATATTTCATATATTGGATATTATAATGTACAAATACTATAAAAAAGATTTATCCATTTTTATTGATATTAAAATCATTATCACATTGTGTAACCACAATCATTAACCCTTTTAACTTTTATTGGGGTGAAAACATGATCAATGGTAACTATTCCTTATTATAAGTAAAAAATATAACAAATTAAAAAATATATATGATGATTCCAAAAAATCCATTATATGTTGTAAGATTTTCCAAAAAAGTATAAAATAATTTAAATTAAATATTTCAAAACATAATAAAAACCCATTTTTAGAAAAAAAAACAATATTCATTTTATATTAGAGGCATGAGTTTTCATAAAAAATGAAATGTAATTTTGACTCATATAAAAAAATTATATTAGACAAAATAAAAGGATAATTATTTGAATTTAAAATCCAAAAAAATGAAATAATCTTATTGAATAATTGAATAGCATATACCTTTAAAAATTAATTTATTAGAATAAATAAATTACTTAGATTTCAATAATTTAAAACATAGATTTATATGATAAAAATTATATTTTAAAATTAATTATTTTATATTTAAAATATAGGTCTTATCTATATCAAATTTTTTCAAAAACCCTCAATTCATTATTATATCAGGTTAATTTCATTTATGTGATAGTATTTTCAAAATATGTATTTTTTACTATTAATCTAAAATGAACTATTTCAAAAAAATCCAAAATATCACTATAAGTTAATTTTGAAATGATGGTATCAATAATAAATTTTATTTAAAAAAAAATATAACTCAAAATTGCGTAATTTTATCTTTCAAATAAAAACATATGATATATGGGAAACAATTTCATTAACATAAAACTATTTCATTTTAATTGAAAAAATACATAAAATGAATATTATGAATATTACATAATTTAAAATGATAATAATTATTATTAAAACTTTAAAATGATTTATTACTAACATTCTCTTATTTTCAACATTCGTTCCCCTTTAATGAAAAGTTTCAATCATATATTTTTCATTTGTAAATATGTGGTGATACTTTTTACTTATAACTTTTTTAGATTCCTATATTATGTATTTAATTATACAATTCATCCAAAAATAATTAACCCACTGAATTACCTTATTCAGATACAACTACTCTATATGATATAGAATCTTAAGTACATTTTCCTAAAAATAATTATTCCTCTCTAATTTGACTTCATTATGTCTCAAAACATAAGATGCATTTGGTACATATTTCCATAAAAATGGGATATGAAACAATACATATTTTTGAGATATACATAGTGGTAAGTTAAATCATTAAAAATTTGAAACAACGTTACATATTATTTTATACAGTCTAATAAATCATGGAGGTAATTTTACCTTCTAATAAAAACACAAACCACCATTTAATGATATATTCTAAGAAAAACATATAGTCTTACCTCAAATGAGATATCATTCATCAAATTATCAGCATAACTATTCTACATAATATGACTTACCCTCATGTTTCATTGAATCATATTTACCATTTAAAAAATGTCTTATATCATTTATATTCCCAATAAATGTAATTATATATCACTGTCCTAACATATGAGAGTCTAATATTGGTTTCCATATAATTACTCAATTGGTTCCGTTTTTATACTGGAATGGAGTTTTTTATTATATGAAAATTATACTAATAAAAAGAATGACACTATCCTCCCTGGTAATGAAATGACAAAGGCGAAATAATAGACATAAAATTGTAATTTTTTTCTCCAGAAATCCATCATATTATTGGAAAAAATCTATACTAAAACAAAACTCAGTACCGAAATACCTCACATGTACTTTCTAAAAAATAGATTAAAATCTAGGAACATGATCAATATATATTGAAGTGGGTAAATCAATATAACATGACTATCAATTTTTAATAGAGTTTAAAAAGATGATCCAATGACATAATATCTCTAATAGTAAAAAATTCATATATTTATTTAAAAAATCAATAATAATGAAAGTTTCATTATTACCTTCAGATTTATTTTCTAATCCCACTATATAATCTTGGGATATATTAAAATATTTACATTCAAGGATAGAAAATGATTTAACAATTCAGTTTGGAAGTTGTAATTTAGCCTTTACCTGTTGATTAGTAAATATGTTATGAAAAAATGAGAATTAAAATTCATTATTTTTCCTCTAAATAATATTCCAAATAATTTCTAAACATTATTGTGTTGTCAATATGAACAAAAAATGCATAACTATATGCCTCACTCCATAATTCATTTTTCAACAAAAAATCAATTAGGACAAAAATCCTCTTGTAAAATATTATGAAATATTAATTATAAAAATGAATCCTTAGAAGTTATATTCCTTATATCATTCCATATTTTTATTATAAAATGAATATATAATTCAAGACTTCTTAATTCTTTATAATAATGATGATTCTGCTAATGGAAAATCCAAAATAGAAGGTGTTTCTACATATGAAACTTTTAGTCCAAAAAGTATGAAATTTTTCACCAAGTCACCATTTTCTGAATCTTTCATAGTTAATGAATTGTTATACTTATAAATTAAAGCATCAAATACCTTATCAGGTAGAAATTATAAGATAATTAATCTTGTAATCAAATACTTTATTTTTTCCTACCATCACTTTTTAACCATGTTTGAATATTTTGGGTGAATATATAATTTAAACATTTAACATCTATATATATTTATTAATTGAATTTATATAATATATTCATCCAAATATGTAAAGAAAACCCCACTGATATATGATCATATTATTTTGTTATATAAAACGCCTAATGGAGTTTCAAATGGAATTATGCATATGAAATTACCTGACCGTATTTCATCGGGACAAAGAAATTTCTCCATCATAAATCATAACTATAAATTAAAAACTCACCATTTCAAGATGGAAATGAAAAATTTGGAATATTAACAATTATGCTTTCCAATTCCTGAAAACATTCCTCACTTTCCATTATCTAAAATAACATAACTCTATTCCATTTTAACATTATTAGTGGGAAATATATCCAAGAAAAAAATATCAACCAATCATTCTCACCCATGAATCCAAGAAAAATTTGAATCTTAGTGACATTTATATTTCTTTCCCATTCTTCAGCCACTTCATTTTTACAAGGTTCAACAATTATTCCATTTATAGAAATAATAACCCCTTGTAATGAACCTTTTTGTAATAAATGATCACATTTTATCAACTTCCATATAGATTATTTTATTTTAAAATACAATGAAAAATCATTATATTTCTATCATGTTACACATAAATTTTAGAATAAAAATATATCATCAATGAATATCACAAAAACCATATCAAAATACTCATTAAAATAAATATTTTTTAGATCTAAAAATACATTAGGTGAGTTTTTTGACCCCCAAAATTATAATACTAATCTTATAATGGCCATAATAAGTAAAATATTATTTCCCCAATGTCTATCCACCTTTTGGTTCAAATTTTGATATTTGGAACTGATATTAATATGTGAAAATACCGATCAACTTAGATCTAATCGAAAAGATCACTGATATGAGGTAATGGGTACTTTCTCTTGTTAGAATTGTCGTTGAGTGCTATATAAATAAAGAAAATAATCAAATCATATTTCAATTTAATAAACCAAACTAGAGAACCCTATAGTTAATCTCTAGGATATATAAAACCCTTATCATGACATACTTTTATTTCTTTTCAAATACCAATAGCTTTATTGGAACCATTATAGGTGGAGGTATTGTCATTTTCATAGCATTAAGAACTAAGTAAATATTGATTTGAACCACCCAATAAATAACAAAACCTATATGATCATCAAAAAATAACAATGAAATAATTCTTAAAATGGAATTGAAACTCACTCTATGAATTGAATATAACTTCTTTAGCATTTTAGACTATCTTAGCATGATAAAATCAAATAAATTCTATACTTATAATATCATAAAACATATCTATGTGTAATAATGCATGATTTTTATGAGAAACCATTCCATACATTAAAATATAATGTTTCCAATAAATATTAATTAATTTAACATATCCTCCATGTGTTTCTATTATTATTATTTTATAATTTTTTGAGGTGATATTTCAATTCTACTATATAATTTCTAAAACAAGAAAGAATATTTAGACGCCAAATAAAATAATTTATTATAATAATTTGAATAAAAAAATATAATTTAAAATACTTCATTTTATGGTTTAAAATGTAATGTGGTAGTAGAAAATGATATTTCTACACCCTTCAGTTTATTGTCTTAATGATATCCATCCAATATAGTTTTCCTCGGACATATACTTTCATAATGTACTATCTCTCTAAAATTAAAATATATTACTAAAAGATTTTCATCATTGATATGATGATTAAAATGATTCATTTTATTCATATTCATGATCAAGATGTCCTAAAATACCACATAGGTAATATTTTCTAGATCTCAAAATACATTCACAAGACTTTGGGTTTCCACAATTATCTCAAGAAAAAAATTTATTTTTCCTACAATTACATTTCATGAGTGGATTATTACCCATTGTTTTCCATATAAACCACTTGTTATCATTATTGATATATAAATATAAAAATTCCATCTTTAACTTCTCATAACATTAAAAAAATTCCTAATAACATCAAAAATATTCTATGACGTAATCTCTTCAAAGGGATGGTTTCAATCCAGAAAAAAATATCAACATTACAATAATTTTCCAGAATAAAATTCAATACATGAATTGACAATATAGTTAAATTTTCTTTATATATGAAAACTAAATCTACATACATCTACTTTATCTCCACAAAAAAACACTCAATCCTAATTAGAACAACATTATGAAAATACATATCATGGAAAATATCCTTAAATGATGTTTAGTCCTTGGTATCAATCTCATCATTCTTCCGGATATTATTAACCAATTATCCCAACCAATAGGATTATATATGTAATGGTAAATAGATAGAGTTCATTTTGATGTTCTAAACCACCCAAAACATTAACTATATTTTAAAAATAATTAATCTGTTCATGATATTTTAATTGATATAAATATACGCCAATCATTGGAGGGGTTTGTTTCATGAAATGTTCAAATAAATACATATTCATTAGTAATAAAAATTTTCACCCCATTTCATGGTATCAACTTTTTATTTTTTATCCTCTTAACCACAAACCATTGGAATTTCTGGATCAAGGGGTGTTACTAACCCTTAGATAAAATCCCTAGACACCAAAGGTTTGAAATAAATGGCTAGGCTTTTGAGAAAACATATGGGCATAATTTACCATTAGACCGCACACACACCAAAACAATAAAAAATTATAATAGATGAACCATATTTTGTGCATGATATAAACAAAAAAAATCTATAACATAACAATATCATAATAAATATCACAATATGAAAAAAAAACACAGGACTAAAAGGAAATGAAACATAAAGGATACGAGTACTTGGGAGACACTACTCAAGGCGCCAATACTCAATTTAAATTTCAATATATAAATCTAATATTCCACGATAGTAGATTCCAAAGGATCTATTTGAAAATAGTGAAATATTACACATAGATATATCAAGATACATAATATCATTATACAAACCAAATATAATATAAAGGGGTTTAGTAAAATAAAACATTAGATAATCCCCATAATTATCACAAATTCCACTAATAATATAATAAGATTCCACTAAAGTTTTTAAAAAAAATTAGTATAATAAAATATATAATCAATATAATATTTTAAATTAAATTAAAGAAACCACACCAAATATTTTTTCCAAGCACAAATTCACACATCCATGAAACACTAGAACCAATAAAACTCCACTGAAGCAGACCCACTAAATAAACTAACACATAATAAGTATATATCCTTCCATATCAAAATCATAACTTGATGTTATAATAAACTAAGACCCAGTTATCCCCCAAATATTCCCCACTCAACATTTCTCATTCAATATGCACATGAACACACACTAAGAACTCTATGTACATTACAATTTAAAAACCCGAACCCTTATTTTTCTTAAATAAAACCACTAATCCATTTTAACCGACAATCTATGGGTTTCACCCACTTCCCAAGGTTCAAAATATACTATAAATAGAGTCTAGTAGATATTTGAAAACATTTTTTCATTAAAAGGAAACATGGATTCAATTAGGAACAAAAGGACTTCACATTAAAGATAAAGTGGAATAATAGAGAATATTTTTAATTAACATAGATAATTGATTCTTGATACTGATATTCCAAAATACATTTACCATTTATTTAATGAATCCTATATTTTATTCATCAAATCATTTCTGGACCAAAAGATATAACTATACATTCCCGGCTCTATGGTTAGTGCTAATGGAAAATTATTATATCATGAAATCGATGATGAACATGGTTCTTAACTTCGATTTCATAATTCTAATAAATTTAGATAAAATTATATTCAACATTAAAAGGAATAATATCATCAAATTCATATCAATGAATGTTAGTTTTTTAAGGGCTCAGTCAATGGAGGAAAAATTAGAGTTTTCTGGGTGGTTTTAGGATTAAGATCTAATTTCCCGATCTCATTATTTATTTTACTTATTTGTACCCCATGATTCGAAATAGAATATGCAAAATGTGTAAATTTCCACAATCCCAAAATGTTAAAAGACACACAATTACTACACTTTATGTTTAGATATTGTTCCAACCATACTACTTCCCAATAACCCCCCCCCTCCACTCCCTCTACCTCACATAGTTATTTATGTAATCTGCATGCTTTCCCCTAACCATTCTCAAATCATGCACCCTTCGAACCACCTCTAAAAGAACAAAAATTTATCCAGAAGATTCTAAATGATTATCCCAATAATTCCCAAAAATGAAATATATAATAAAATAAAGAAATTACTCAAACATATTGGGATATACTCCTTACCCACTATTGAGATATACATATTTATAAAGCGAAATATTAGTGTTATATTTGAAGAGTTTGGTCCATTTATCATGGATATTATTTTTATATTCTCACGTATGCTCTTGAATATATCTATACTACCATATTACCCATACCAAAGACGTACGTCATCCTGGTATGATATTTTTTGGTAAATCAAAAACTCGCATTGAGAAATGAATAAAGGCACCATATGGGTCATGAGTGACTTGATCCCAAAGAATGAAATGAATAATATCTATCCAGTATTTCATTAATGGATTGACATAATAGGAATTTTGGGTGAGGTTGTATATTTTTATCTTAGATAACCTATGTAAAATTTCAAAAATATGTTCAAGTATCTCAAATGGTCCAACATACTATAATGATAACATTTATTCCTTCCAAAAGTGATGATGTACCAATCATGGTGCACATTTATGAATGAATTTTCACATAATTCATGAAATAATCACCACTGATAAGGATCTATATAATAGTTCTTATAGATCTTGGTTGTTTCCAATGGCTACTAAATCATCTGAATCCTTTCATTAATTTTATTAACATGTCTAGGTCCAAATATTGATGTTTCGCAAGTTTCAATCCAAAAAATTGGATACTACATGGATGAAAATACAATTCCTCAAATGAAACCATATCTATTGGGGCCTGATTATTGTATGAAAAAACTACTATGGGAAAAAAATATTCCAAGGAATAACAAAAATCCATAACATAGACCTGAATAATTTCTTTGATATTATAAATAGTCCTTTGTAGTTATCATTATATTATAGTAGGAATTTATTTAATCATGTTAAATTTACTTATATGATATTTTTTGAACAATATGAAAAACCATGAAGTAAATATACTATCCCTTTTTGAAACAATTGAAATTATAACTCCTCGTAATTTCACAACCGCCCAAATACAAATCATCAGAAAATCCCCTAGTGTGTTTAACTGTTGGACTAAAATGAGGTGTTTCAACTGGGTAAGTTTTTCCACAACCACCCATATAGAATCATTCCTCTATAGTGTCAATATTAGACTAGTGAAGAATTAAATTAAAAACAATTTCCATTTATAGAAGTTATTGGCATGGGATATAAATTACCAGTTGATACTCGATGTGCATATTTTACCTTTTTATGGGTGATGACCTTTATCACTTAAATAGATACTTTAAATATCATCCCCATCCACTATTTTATTAATTCAATATAAATTTAATAAATAAACTAATACATATCCCATTACAAATTTGGATAAAAAGGAGTAGTTTCCCTTAATAAGATGGAGGAACCACCACCTAATTCTAAAAACAAAATAGGTAATTCAGAACTTTTCTCTAATCCTCAAAGAATTAAACACCACTGAGTTCTAAAATAATAGAATGAAAATATGGTTCTGATCATTGGGAATACGTAACTAAAAAACCATGTCTGAAATGAGATGAACTAGGAAGAAAATGAAACATAATTTCATTCCACAGAATAACGATTTAGGTCTCTAATTACTCTTATGAGTATCTGAAGCCCCAAGCTTCAGTGAAAACTTGTTTGTGTGATGTTCAACACTATGCATTATAAATAAAACTCTCATTACTAATGTTAGAAATAAAATTAAATTCATGCATTTCTATATTTCACATCCATCTATATTTACTCAAGTTCAATCCATTGGATGCAATATTTTCTGGAATCACATTGGGTCCTTGGAAATAGTATTTTTTTATATAAAGAGATAATTATTAATTGTTACCAAGTCATTGAAAAAAAATCTAATTATAAGTCGTGTATTGGGTAATTATTATCCTATAGTAAAAAATTTCTAGGAATGTACATGATCACCCAACATGATAAAACACCCAATTCAAAAATAGATTCATCAGAGTACACAACATAATCCAATACCGGTTGTAGAAAGACAAAGATATGTGTAACAGGTAATCAACGCAGTAAACACATGAATGGAATAAAAAATAATCATTCCATGTGAATGGAAATACCTTTCTTTTAATGTATTAATTAGAGAAAAATGGTGTCATAATTTTCATAAAAAGTTATGGTAATATCATGTAAATTAAAGAAGATATTTTATCACAAAGATGTTTGTAGTTGTTTTACAAGAAACGACCTATTCTATATTTTCTAGGTAAAATGAAGTTAATTTATTATTGATCAAATTCCCAATGAAGTAACTATTCTATATCTCAAAGTCCCACATAAAAAATTTATCATAGAGATGAAGGTTGGATAACATGTTCAACACAAATTCCAATTGTTTCACATGATCATGTCTAGAGTGAGTGTATACCATGGAAGAATAAAAAAAGACAACAAAAAATAAATCAAGTTACTTATAGAATATATGGTAAACAAATTATATAAAAACTAAATGTGAATTTGTGATACAAAATGGATTAACTACATATTCATAACAGCCATAATAACATTGAAATAATATCATTAGAAAATCCGTGTTCCTAACTCTATGCTAGAGATATCCCAAATATAGCTCAAATTTAGAGTTCCACTTGTCTCCTTTAAATTGATTCAAAAGTTCATAGATACACATATGAGAATTTTTTAATTATAATATGGTTTAGTTTATCATAATATTCCCAAATTCATGTTAACCGTATGCAGTTTTTACAAAGAAACCAATTTTATTCCATGGTGTTATAATTACATTTATGAAACTCTTTCATTAAATTTAATTAATTATGGACTTCAATATATGAAATTAAAATGGTTTAACTATTTATTATGGATGAGATATAGGGATCAATTTCATAAGTAGTTTGATTGACAATTACACTTCCTCCTCACGTGTTATACCAGCGAAATAATGGGGGAAAATATCAATGCATTGATCCACTATAGGAAGAAGATTCCAATCCTTAGTTTCCATTATTTATTTAGGTTACTATAATTAATTTATAAGAAAACGGTTGTTATGTTTTAACTAACGTTCCATCTCTTACAACATTCATATACCATTCACCTTTAAATATATAAATAGATCCATCTAAAGAGTTGAATGTTAAAAACCAAGCCTAAAAATCTATATGAATTTTAAATTCCACCAAATAATACATTTTATATATTATATAAAATATTTCCGTATCCATCTAATTAAATTTCCACATTAATTTGTGATTATTAATTATAATGTAATAGGATGCATACTTGATGCCTATTAAGTTACATTTCACAAGAGGTGTCTTGATACTCAGAACATGAGGTATAATTTTCAAATGAAAATACATTTTAATTAAATAAATTAATGTAATAAAACACCGAGATGAACCAGTATCTATAAATAGTTTCAAAAAAGTGGAGTTTAAAATAATGGTACCAAAACCCATCTTTGGACCCTGTTACATAGTTTGAGATAGCCTTCTCAGCTCCATACAATTGTTTTTTAGATCCCATAGATCAGTCCATGTAGCGTTAATAATGTTTTTTTCAGTTGGGTTATTGAGATATTCCTTGAATAATTTGGGAAACATAATTTTTGGGATGATAAATATTTTGATGTTTTCATTATGAATGATCATGGGAGGCATGAGACATATTATTTCTATCCCCTGTATTGATATCAATTTTTTTCTATTATAATGCTTGAAGTGACCCTTTTGGACACAATTGTAACACTCTAGAAGAGATGTTGTACATTAATTTTTCCTATTTCTTAAAGATCCCCATTGAAAAAACCTATATCACTACATGAATGTGTGGTAAAAGAGACTTATTTGGGGTAATAGTTCTCTAGTATAACCTCTTATTGGTTGATATTCCTCTTAATTAGTGGAATTTTTTTATAACTATATCAACAATATTAGTTAGTAATTCTCATTTCTGAGATCATTATTTATGAAAGATATTACAGTACAATGAACATGTTTATATAATAGAATTCAAAAATAAAAATCAGGAATAATATATGGGTAATAAAAACCTAGCCATGAGTCTCTTTAGTTATAAAGTACACTATATTATCATAGTTGAAACACACAATGACGAGATAAAAACACCCTTATAAGTGATTAAAAACACTTTTTTACCTACACTACCCTGGTAACATGATGTTCAGTATATAGAGGATAGATAAAACTTGTTTATACATATCAAGTACGTATGAACCCATTCCCCATATTATCATCCAAATTAATGGACTGTGATAAATAGAAAAAAATTTAAAATCATGATCCCACCCATTGGATTGGGAGGAACCAAAGGTGTAAATATCCTTTGGGAGAATACATGGACCACAAAGGATGGAATTAAATATCTAGGGTTTTGTGAAAGCATGATAGAAATGCTTTACATTTAGAATACAAACACAAAAATCCAACCAAATATTGAAATAATACAAATATATATAATTCATAAAATAAAGATAATATATATACATAACAAAAATATACCATAGTCATAATTATAGAAATAAAAGATTCAAAATAGATAACTAAAAACATAAATGAAATATAAGGACACAATATTCAAATGTGAACTAATATAGACTGTATGAATCAATCTAGCTCTAAAGATGAAACTATAGTCTCCCATGATGGTATAATATTGATGTTCCCCTAGTAATGAAAAAAATATTCCCCCTACATGTATAATGATAGACAATATATGAATATAAACAGAAGTAAATATGTAGCACTGAGTATAATAAATAAATTATAAAACCCCAAACATCTAACAAAGTCCAGATAAATTATTACTAGATAGATTTCACTTTATATAAAACAAACTAAGTATATAATTAAACAAGTAAACCGGATCACATATGAAAACATGGGAAATATCTCACACCAACACTTTGTTTATGGTACAAACCCACACACCCATGTAAATCCCAACCCAAGAATCTTCTAATGATGTATCCCCATTTAATAGACTAACTCACTAGTAGTACGAAACCTATAATAAAAATATATTGATTTAGAAATATAATTTATTTAGAACCATGTAATTACCTATGTTTTTCCAATCTATAAAATTGAGTCTGAATATTAACTTTATATTCTAGATCTTCTGAGGGGTAAAATGATCCTTTTCCCATATCAGATGATATCGGATAATTTTTCTCTCCAATAATGTATCCTTATAGTGATGTTTTTATCGTATGACATGATATTTTTTGAGTCATAAGATACTATAATTGTATTGGATTAATTAACAATTAATATTTAAGTAGTAAAATGCTAATTTATTCAAGTGTGTTATTTTTGTTATATAATTCCAATGATGTGTAAGATTGATATTACATCTTTACTATTGAGTCCAGAACTAGTGTATTTTCATAGTTGATGTGTAAACTCATTGGGGCTATATGGATGTTTATGAGCACCATTTTTTCATTTTTATCTTTTCCAAAAAATTTATCTTTTCCATACATAACTAATCATGTACACACCCTAAAATATTATGCATTCCCTGACTGAGAGAGAAAATGTGGAAGTAGAGAGTTGGGATAATAGAGGTGATATATCAGACCTCAGGAGGAGCCGGATCATAATTTAGTAGCTATAGAATGTAGATTCAGGTGAAGCTTCAGTAGATTCTACAAAAAGGTAATATATTTTTATGTTTTTTCAAACCCCCATTGATTTAATAATTTCTAGTTTTGATACCCAATGATGAATGATAATGACCATCATGGGGTTTATCTCTAGTTAAATGGGGAAAATGAGTTTTAGTCCATTGTGGTTCTTATATCGTAAATCCCAATAACACGGTGTTTGGTTCTATTAACACAATCCACAAACTCTTCACGTTTGGGGAGGAATAGTTTTACAACTACAGTTCATGTAGGTATATCATATGTCATGTAGTATCACGCATTTTTTGGGCTATTTTATGGAATGATAGCCCGTACATAGTTTCTTGGCTATTAAGGCTACCTTGAAATACACAACATGGGATATAATATGTGTAAAACAACACAACCCTAAAGAAACACATGTATATATAATTTTTGTAACACTGGAAGGTATCATGGGTAGGTGTAAATGTTCCACACTTGATTAACATATTATGTACTTTGGTTTTAGACACCATGATCAGCTGAAGCACGCACTAATGTAGGGTTTCTAGAGTACTTTTTTTTGGGTTTACATTTTGAGTACTAATTATATATAAATTTAAAGTGTTTTTTACTTCTTATGTCTTATAGATATATGTTTGCATAATATTATTCTATTTTTATTGAATTCCTATGAAAATCATAGTGGTGATCCCCATGGGGTGATTTGAGGATTCCTAAAAGTTATTTTATGTCAATGAAGCTATAATGGGAATGCTATTTCACCATTAAATTGTTTATATTATCATTTAAGGGTGATACCAAGAATTATACCCACATTGGGGTAATAATAATGGATGGAGGACCTGGAATGGGATCTCCAAGCCCTTCATTTCAAGAATTCTTGGGGAATTCCCTTGGTGAATGACTGGGTTTTGTCCGTTTGATATGGATAGATTGGGCATTTGGGCTAACCATGAGTGGCACCTTGATCTAATATGGGGTGTGTTATATCTCCCTAGACCGATGTTATGTGGATTTTTATTTATATATATGTCCTTTATAAGGTTTTTTTTCTTTTTTCTTAGAAAAAATGTGATTTTATTTGTGGGTATATAAGATATTTTTACCCCAAAATATATATATTTTCATGAGAGACCTGTTTATAACTAATGATCCCTAAAGGGATGCCTCTACCTATGATCAATGAAGGAGGAACCATAGTGGGATGCCTCTTCTATTTGTCATTTCTATGAATCGAAAGAGAGGTTTATTTTATTATGTTTAGACTTTAATGATCTTCAAGTTATTCCCCTCTTGGGTTTTGACATAGGGAACCCCTTCGAGTGCCCCCATAGTTATCAAAAAATAATCAGATATTGATATCCAAAAGAATTTATTATGATATGAAAGATTGATTTATTTGAAACCCCAAGGAATGGTGGACACAACATTACCACATCACCATGACATACATGGGGATAAAGATGTTGAACAAGTTATTGAGTGATTTAGAGTTGTTATACCAGATCTGGGGAGTATTAATTACATATTACATAATGTTTATTTCCCATTAAGGATTCTCTATGTTTTAATGTCATTATTTTAATGGATTAAGTCCTAGGAATCCAACATCTAACTATATTAAACATGGTTAGATTGATATGACATACACCTCGATTCCATATTTTAGGGATACCCAGTTGTTACATGTAATCCATCATATTAATTTTTAAAGGTGAGTATGGGAGATCCCAGTCTTAGGAATTAAATCTAAATGTGGTTATGTATCATGAGAAGAGAAAATTCAAGAACTGGATAAAGGAGCTATGTTAGATCATGATTAAAAACAAAAGGATAGATTTGATTATTCAAATCTTTAGTGGTATAAAATTGAACTATACACCCTATTTGTTAGATTAATAGTTTATCTGAATATAAAATTCCGGCATTTACTATTGATTGATTATGTTTACTCATTCTTGATATCTCTTGGCTATGATAAGTATATTTTATGAGCTTGAATGTATAATATTAGGTTATAGGTTCTTTATTTTGGGCATCCTACTAATATTTTTTTTCATCCAATGTATGTGCATCTTGATGCGTATATAAATCTTATGTGTACTTCCATAGTGAGTATGGATGTGTGATGTATTGGGATAAGACCTAGGGTAGTAATATCAAACTAAACCACTCAGGGGTATTATTATGATCTTATTGAAGTAGCTCTATTGTTTCTTATAGATCGAGTGTGTTGTTCAGCTCAAATTTAGTAGTATATCCTTTTAAATTTTGTGTGTTTATTTTAAACATATATATGTTATAGTCTAAGTGGATGATTGATTATATATATATATATATGACATGAATATTTGGGATAATTATACATTTCAAAATATTATAACAACCTTGTCATATTTATTAATTATTCACTTTGATTATTAATTTATATGCATGAATTTTAGTTATTTTTTTCTATATTTTATTATACTAATATGAGGGTATAGGCTCCCCACACATAGGCCTCAGGCCCTAACTTCTAGTCAGAATCCTCTTGTATGTGGAGAGGTGATCTTGAGGCCTTATCACCATATGGTCCTCTTTTTATTTAAGGAGTTGGGTTAGTATGTGACCAAGTGGATTAAGAGCTTTCTATTTTCCTTTTGTTTTACTATGTGGGATATAATAGATAGGATTATTAATAATGAGATAGATCCTATGATGGATATCAAAATTTTTTGTTGATAATGATTGTTTTGTTGATAAATCCAGGTGTCTTGGGGTATTGTATTATTATTATTGATATGTGTGTTAAAATTTTATATGATTTCCACATTAAGTGACGCACATTTTGTATGGACTTTATTATTTATATGGATTTATTGACTCATGGAATTATTTTGAGAGGCCATTGATTGGTCTACTCTCTTGGATAGTAGAGGTTGGAGTTATTTTCCTACGCATCTTATTTAGAACACACTTTTGTCTTGTGATATGTCTTCTAATGTTCGATTTTACTATTAGAAATAGTCGAAAAATTAAACTATCATAAACAACCTACACCATGATTTTACATATTGTTTCTTGGTGGTGTTCTCCCCAATTTATCTAACATGTGTATATTTCATTATAATGGATGGCCATGAGGATCTATTGTGATATGTTCACCCATGAGGATAATGACATAGTACTCATTCACATTATGTTAAAGAAAAACTCATGGGTAAATTGTTTACTTGATTCCCATGTTTTTGATCCCTCGTGGGTCATTCTTACATTGTTTTGGCTATATAAATTTCTGGTAGTAAACTATCTTGTGTATTCCTACATAACATGGACTGAAATTATACTTAACTAAATATTTTGAATGTGGAATGACATGAATCATTTTGAGATGATACTGTGTGTGTGTATTATTGATCCGTGTAGGCCCGCAATGGCATAAAATTCCATTCAAGTATTCCTTTTTTGGTTTATACCTTTAGGGTGTGGTTGACTAATGATTCATAACACCCTACATAGAGCTAATTCATAGAGATACCAATGATATTTTACTTAAGAAACCTTTGTTTAAATTTATCTAGTCTGATCATTGAGTGAGATGTTTATATTCACATGAAATATTATAGTGAACTAGAAAATTGAGTGGTATTACCATATACATATTCCAGGTGGGGATTAGTTCATAATCCTTTCGACGTTAACATCATAACTATATAGGGTTAATTTCCATTAAAGGATTCTTAAACAAGATTTGGGGCTTGTAATCCAATGATTTTCATGTGTTTCCTTATTTTGGACTCTAAACACAGTGATCTAGTGTTTGGTCTGATTCAAAAAACCCATAAGAGTGGTTGGATCAAGTTTAAAAGATGCCTTTTTAAGTAGTGATATTGTCAGTATTCTCATGTTATTGATGATACATGGTAGGTGGTCTAGTTTTTCTATACTATCATGATGATGCCATTGATTTCTGAGGATGAACCTACAGTACTTGGGTATTAATACTGAATTCGATGGACATGATTTTACATTTTTTACCTTATGATCAATGATTCTATTTTTAGAAACATGATATGATCATTGGTAGATGTTCTTGACTATAATGACATTTTTTAACTGGTGATTATGGAAAATATCATGGAATGGGTTAGGTACCCAATATTCAAGAGTAACTACAATAATTATTCTTCATCAATGAGACTGACGTACCATGTGGCACAGTGATATTTTCCTTAGTAATTTCTAGGTCATAAAATCACGATTCAGGTGATAACTGTGTGGTGAATGATTGTACCATTTCTATGATGGGTTTAGTGGTAATCATATTCATTGGTTGTATAGAGTCAACATTTATATTTTAAATCAGTTAGTGTCCATTTACAATTTAATGAATTATGGTTTTGAAGAAATGTTTTCAGAATGGTTTTTTTGGAGTAGTAATGAAATAAAGAATATCCCTACATGGTAGTGTAAACATCCTGACTGGATCAGTTATGGTGGAATAACTGATCTATCTAATCCTGGATAGGTATTTATTGAACAGTAAGACTGGATTAAGGGATTGAAAACCTATTAGTATTTTTCTAAAGGATTGGTACAAGGTGATTCATATAACATTGTTCATTTGTGTTTTGTTCCCACATTATTAGTTTATAATTTTCATTTCTTATTGAAATATCTCTCAGGAAGTGGGGTTGGGAATTGTTTTTAAGTTGTGAATTGACACTCAGACGTTATTGGTTTGGGCCATAATAATTTTTGTATTCAGTGATGGATGGAGTGTACACATTTGAACATAAATTTCATTTATGAGGTGATGATATGGGTTATATTATTGTGGGGAGAATCTAATTAGTAATTGTTGAATGTTCCCCATGTTGGGATAGTTGTGGATGTTATAAGACTAGATGTTGGACTGAAAAGATACAATTTATGTGCATTTTCTATTGATGAATGCATGTATACTATTTGAACACCAAGGATTCTTAGGGATGAGAAGTGCTAAGGTGGGGTGGCTATAAACATTGATTTTTTTTGAAATTCTGTAACGATTAGAATTTTTTTTGATGATCATGAGGGGATAATGGCCATTTCCCCATGTAGATGATATCATATAAATTTTCTTACATACATGTGTGTCTCGAGGGAGGGTCTTTACCAATGGACAGAAAATAGTTGGAATCTCGATCAATTATAATTTTAATGGAACAATAAATATTTAATATTTAACAAATTATATAATAGTTTATTCATGTTTATTTATTTCAAGATATATTTTCAATGATGCATTATATATGGATTTCAACATTTACATTGATTTTATTAGAGGGTATTTTCTTTAGTTAAGGCATAAACTCATTTCTAGCACTGAGGATAGGAACAAGCCCCTTTATCTTTATCATTTCATTTTATTCCTTTTATTTCTCCCTTTTATTTATTTTTATATACTAAATTCACACATACTTCACTTGTGGGATTCAAAATTCAATGATCGAGATAGAAAATAGAGAGTGGGAGGGATAAAAAGAGATGTGAAGGGAGGTATTTTCATCCATAGAGCTCTGAAAAAATACTAATCATCATGTGGATGCTACGGAACATAGATATGAAAAAATATTTATAAGATTCCACCCAATTGTAGGATATTTTTTTAGTCTAGTAATATATATGTATTTCTAGTTTTAAGGTCATATTAAGGCATATGACGACTAGAATCAGGTCAAATTATACCTAAAATTGTTAAAATAGGGGATTTGATATTGCCACCCAAGAATATAATACTTGTATATTATATCATTTTAAATTAATATTCATTACATTATACAATCTCATTCATGGGATTCATAATAGCTTAGTTAATTTGAAAAATTCGAACACATGCTTCTAATTTGGTGAAAAATCTTCAATGTCTCCTAGATAGAACATCCCTATTAATAATCCCATATAAAAACCATTCTTTGTAACCTGGGGAAGGGAAACACAAGAAAGGGCGAGCTTAGTAAAGGTAAACAAGGTAGATACATTATCCATAAATTTATATATGGTTATGAGAAAAATAGAATAAAACATAAAATTCATTCCCTACATATAAAATATCATAATCTTGAATCCTAAAATAAGTATATCCATTTCATATGACATGAATCATAATATAATACAATAACATGAGCTATGAGAGTATAAAAATGTCATAAGGCATATAATAATTGGAATACACAAAAGAATTGAAAATATTAAGTCAAGTATATATATAATTACATTCATAACATGATAGGCTTGGGATAATTAGCCATGTACCTTTTTCGGGATTGGGATGACCTCCATTTTACCCTGTTGTTTTGGTCTTTGGATGAACACTCATGTATAGTCTTGATGCGGGATAGGGTTTACCTCCCATATACCCTCTTATTACATGTTATTGATGATTGTAGGAATGGGATGACTTCTTGTGTATCCTCCTGTTGTTAGAATGGGACTACCACCCATGTAACCTTTAAGCTCATATACATTTATCATCACCTAATACATTTTAGGGATATATTGGTCTCACCCATCACATAATGAAATCATACATATGAGTGCTCAATATCATAAACATTCATCATATCGTAACCTATGAAATGAAATGGTTATCCTAAACATGACATCATATCATAATATTCAGAAAAGTTACAGGTTTCATAATCATATAAAAAATCATGTAAATAAGTAGGTTTCAGATGGGGTTTATTATGATATAACCCATAGAAGAGAAATAGGATTCATAAACAACGTGTCATGCTAAACAAAAACCACTCAACTAATAATAATAATGCATTCATTTGATCTTATACCTAGTAAATAATAAATTTTATCAAATTATGAAATCTTATATGGAAAATAAATTTTAAATGACTTTTAAAAAAATTTGAAGAAAATATATTTTTTTTCTTTGGATTTTTTTTTCAAACATAAAAAAGTTTTAAATCCATTTATTTTGAAAGACACTTTAAAAAAATATCTAGAATTCAAATAAAATGATTTCATTAAAATAAATTATCCTTGTAAACATGAGAATGAAAATTTAAAGAAATTATGGTTATGATAGTGGATAAATCCAAACATGTTTTACAAGTTCAATGATAATTTATTTTTTTGTAAAAAATTAGAAAATTAACTTGATTGGAAAAGGACTAGATTATTCCATTGAAATAGTTTTTTTTATAAAAAATGGGTATAATTTCCATTAATAAAACATTTTTAAAATCTTGAAAACTATTTTGAAATTATTTTTAGACAACATGGTTTTAAATGAAAAAATATTTATGATCGAAGAGATAAATACATATGGATTTTATTAAGAATATTTAATTAATTTTCTTAAGTATGAAGTTATGTCAAAATATTAATATTAAACGAATAATTCTTGAATAACCAACCAATTATAATATTAATGGTATTTATTGAGTGATTTCATCAATGTAATCATAGTCATAAACAATACCGCTAAATGATGAGGTTGTAGTAATTAACTCATTCCACTTTAGAAACATTGAATCATTATACACATTAAGTAATAACAACCCATAATGATTAAAAAAATATTCATGATATTAAATATTAATGGGGAAATATAAACACCTTGAAAATGAGTATATAATAATAACATAAAATATGTCTCAATGAAGACAAATATTGACAAAATTTCCTTACCACTTCGGTAAATATTTATCTGTAAACCCCATGGAAGTGATATAATAAAATGGATATTTAAATCCTAATAATTATCATTATATCAATAATAAAATGTATATAAATATCTCTTAAAACAACATACAATAAATATGTTCTGACCTTGGATATTGTATTGTGAAAATAAAAGTGAGATATAAATCCATTACTACATGAGTAACTTCTGAATCATGAGCCCTAGGAAAGAATAAAAGGAATTGAAAATTTTAATATGATGAAATAAAGTAAATTTTTGAAATAACTTTTCATAAGGAATTATATACGTGAAACCAAACATATTTTTGGTGAATAAGGCAAATGTCTTGTATAAAAAAAAGTGAGACTAGAAATATTTGTACCATAAGTCTTGACTTACTCCAAACACATACAATCCTATTGTATAATAAATATGAGTTTATTATAAAACGAAAATAGAAAAACATTCAAATATATATTTCCTTATATTATTTTATTATGAATTAATATTACCCTTTTATTAATAGTTCTATGATAAAGTTATGTTTCGGGTAATTAACAACTTTTTTATACGAATTGAGTTGGTATATTTTTTATTCTCTTAAATTAATTATGATTTGATCATATATATAATGATAACCCTGATATAAATAACATAAATATTAATTTTTATTTATTTATAATATTATATAATGGTTAGGAATAAGAAATATAATACATCGTTCATGAAGACAGTAGGTCGTACGTACGCATGAATGTTGTTTTTATTTTCTTAACATATTAGAAAATAATTAAGTATATAATATATTATCATTATTGAATATTTATTATGTAACATAAATCTCATATTTTTATGAATATAATCCTGTGAAAAATCCTTGTATATAGTGATTGAATTGCATCGTTTCATGAGGAAACAATCCATCGTACACATGAACAACATTATCATATTCCCACAAAATAGAAAGCATTATGGTATGCATTATATAATAACTAAATAAGAATAATTAAAAAAATCAATATCATATTTAACCTTTATAAATAGTATTTCCTTCCTTATTATACAACCTTAGAGGTGGTAATGTACGAATGAATGAAATCGGTTTGCAATGCGGTATTCCTCCCTACACATGAACGATGATTCCATATCATATTTAATGGATGTGTGTTATGTTATATGTATTAAACTTAAAAAATATACTAATATTTATTACAATTAAATCATTATATTATCAGTTTATAATAATAATTAAAGGTGTTATAGGGGGAAGCAAAACAAAAATGCATGTTGATAAACATTGTCTCTTCATCAAGTAACACTTTTTGGTATTCACCAATGGAAATCCTTGGTTGGATTTATGCCCAATTTTTGGAATCATGGTTTATTGGAGGTAATTTTTAAATATAATTGTATAGTTCATGGTCAACCAAATGTTTTTGAGATGTGTGAAGAAAGGGAAATTAGTGGAGGAAATTTATAAGGGGGGAGACGACACACATGGTATTTTTGAAAATACAGTTAGGTGTACCCATTGTTTTACCAAAAAGGGAATAAATAATAAAAACAATTCCATAAATTAATTTTTATTTTTTAGATATATCCATTAAATGGGGTTTTAACATTTTTAGGTCACTTATCCCCTTATGTTGAATATTTATTCCCTTGGTAAACTTTTTTTCTCTTAATTATGCTGATTATTTTAAACTATTTTAACAAATCAATTTGGTAAAAAATTAACTTGTCCTTATTATAATTTATAAATTATTCTTATTCAAAATATGGAATAATTATTTTCATATTATAATAACAATTTTGGAAATTTTGTTTTTGAAAATTAATCCCGCATATGGGATGAAACAATATATTTTAATGTAAAAATGTTCAAAGATTAAAATTTTTGTATATCCAATTTCAATGTTAAATTGATTAAAATTAACTAAATTTGATTAATTTATGTATAATTATACTAATTATACTATAAATTAAAGTAAAAATATAATTTAACTATATAAATTATTTTAAGGAAAAGTATGTTTTCAATTAAAATATACTATTTTCTTTATTAATAAAAAAATGAAACTTCTCAAAAATCAAAAAAAATTATCCTAGGATAATTTGGAAATTACAATTTCAAAATATAATATTTTTTCATTAAAAATGTATATAAGTGTCAAAAATTACCTTTAAAATAAAATCTCAATTAAGAGGTGG
This sequence comes from Viscum album, assembly GCA_963277665.1. Lineage (NCBI taxonomy): Eukaryota > Viridiplantae > Streptophyta > Magnoliopsida > Santalales > Viscaceae > Viscum > Viscum album. The sequence continues at coordinate 1,622,749,685 of OY728146.1, read as the reverse complement.
AAAATGCATTTAGAAAAAATAATCATTTCGTACAAAAAAATAATATTTGTCCTTATCTCTTGAATATAAAATATATTGGACCAATATAAACACATTTTATTGAATATATAATATTTATATTTTCTTAATATCATTCAAAAAGTTTGTTAATTAATTCATTAATGTAAAATGTGGTTGAAAAAAATTATTTTTTATAAAATGATTTCATATTTTTTTCAAAAGGATTTTATTTTCATTTTTATTTAATTGGTCACCATAGATTTAATCTTAAGTACATGCATACACTATATATTAATAATTTAGATAATAATTTTCATACCCACCATTAAAACAACTAGGTGATTACTATTATAATATTTTAATAATGTGACATGTTTCATTTAAATTTATTGTTGTGTGTAACACATGTTATGCTCAGTTTTTCATGTACCACAAGATAAACATAGTGTTCTATATAGAAAAATATTCAAATGGCATTTTGTATAAATAATGTTAATATGGTGTGTCATGTAATGAAATCCATCAAATTATTATAATTTTTCTAAAAAGAAATAATTCATAAAATCTCATGGTGTTTTATTTTTCCCGTGTTAAAATGAATTTTTCCCTCAAAGTTCTTCTAGGTTATCAATGTATTAATAAATGAATGGTAAATTTACTATAAAACCACATAGTAATAATTAATAATTAATATTCTTTTATATAGTTAATGATAGAGTCATATAGGTTACCCAAGTAACTCATAACTAGGTTTCACATAGGATAATAGAAGTTGAAATTAAAGATGTTGACATGGAATAAAAGTAGAAATAATTATAGAGATTAATTGAGATCATTGATAACAATAAAGTAAATGATAAATAAAATTTTAAGGGGATCAAAACCTAAAATATATATTTATTTAAAAAGTGTTAGTTCATCAGAAATGAATTCACTAGGATAACATTTCATCAAGAACCTTCTCTTAAAGTAGAATAATTTTCAAAATAAGACATATTTAATTGATTCAATTCGATTTAATAACCACAATATCACCATAAAATTTATACTTGATAAATTTTAACCTAATATCATACTTAATAAAAGTAATGTAAATATTTTATACAAAAATCACTAATTGTTCATATGATCCATATATATAATAATAAATCCTTATGTCTATCTTTAGTTATTAATAAAATAAAAAATTAATAGAGGTTATTTAATTTGAATAAATATTCATATGATGAATTAATAAGTTAATATCTAAAACATATTCTAATGATTAACATAAAACATTATAAAAACTGGTTAAACTTACAACCCATCAAAATTATAATTCTCCCTTTATTCTTTAAATAAGTTGTTATCTTATAACAAAATAATTTTCATTGAAAGCATGGGTTTATCTTTGTACTGGTATAATATGTGAATTAATTATTCAAGAATACATATATATATATATAATCATATTAAATTCCACAAATGTATGAATAATTATATTTTAATTGGGATCATTCATACAAAATCATACATTAAATTACCAGTTATGGAGGGGATGATAACTATACCCTAATTATAATTGTCCACTTTGTCCATTATGATAATATAATATTTACCTTTTTATATTAGCTTTAGAGGTATTTGTGGATTATCATCCACATTATTCGTTGCATATGGGAACTTGTTATAATAATTCCAAACCTCCTTATAATTGAAACACTGAATTGTAGTTGGTTGACTAGATGAAATTTTCTAATCCTTCATTGCATTAATTCTCTCATAAATCATATTTCAACATTTAAAATCATTATGATTGTCCCCTCCACATCTAATAAATGTCCCCATAACATTCATGCATTTTTATACATGTTTCTTCCCAAAAATTGAGCATAAATAAAATCTCATCTTTTCTATCAATGTTTATTATATATTATTATGAAATACATCATCCCTTTCTAGTAATAAACATGATATTGATGGGAAACTACAGTATTCAATTTTTATAATGAATACGAGGAGGTTAATTAATGAAATATAATTTCTTCAGCTCTTCCTAATCCATGAAGTCAATTTTATCGTGTTTTATTGTATTTTTGATATTTTTACACCATTGATTCACCTTACTTTAATGGAGTTAGGTAGCCAAAATAAAATTTTCCAATTCTAAAAAATATATAATGAAAAATATATATTAAGTGGTACATATCCAATGCATAGAATCTAGTGGGTCAATTTTACACTAATATAATATGAGATTTTGATTATAATGGATTAAATAAAACGGTTTCCCTCCTTTGATTATTGGGAATATTAGAATGAATCATGGATTGATAAGGTTTTGTGGTCATAGAAATGAGGTGTTTCATTCCATATTCCATAACATTAAGTTTCACGAGAGGATTTTGATTACATATTCCATTTCATTCCTTATTAAAGTGGTTCCATTGTGTTCTATCCATTGACTAAAAAATCTATATTGTTAGAAACACTAATAGTATTTTGGAAGCAAATAACCATAAAAAATAACATATAATATGTCCACATTATGACACATACGTCATTAATCTATGAATATATTATCTTATACATGTATATTCATAGTAATATACAATTTAAATCATTCATGATGGTTCATAAAGTGTTTTTGAATTTTCAAATGACATCTCCTAGGAGTTTCAAACTTGTTGTATAGTGAGGCACATTATCATGTACCAGTTCCTATTCGACTCTATCTCAATCTGGTGTTTTGGGGGGTTTTACCCCTAGGTATATCTATTTCAGACCAACATCAACTTTTATATAAATATATGGATTTAATTTTTAGTAAACCACTATCTCAAGATTTTAATAAAATTTCTAGACATTTTCATAAAAATTGACTCATCCATTGACTTGTGCTTTGATACATCCCAAGACATATCTTTAGAAATTCCCATATTGATCTCACAAATTCTTTCACATACTTGTTCCCAAATCATGACTAAAACTTAACATTGACACCAACAATAGATACCCAGACTCAACACACATGTATATTACATGTTTTTAGATGAATATTCATTACATTATATAAAAACACACTTGAGTACCATAATATATTAGTGCATTTGTAAACATAGAAAACATTCATATAATTTTGTGAAATATATTCAACATCTATCATAATGATATTACCAATTAGTAATCATACTAAAAAACAAGAATATATAACCTAGGGAAAGGAAGAATAAGAAAATGTGATCCCAAATGCTCAGTATGGTTAAACAAAGAAGATATGTAATAAAAACATGAACATAAGGGAATGAAAACATAAGTAAAAAATTTTAAAATCATACCTTGTATATCAAAGATCATAATATTGAATCATGAAATAAGTATTGGTAGTTCATAAGACATTAATCATATGATATTCCATGAACATGAGCCAGAATATTATAATTAGGGAATAAGACATGAAATTTGAGGCATTTACAATGCTAAGAAACAATTAATTCAAGGAAACATCCCTAGAAAATCATAACATGTTAGTTTTGGGATAACTCCCAACAAACCAGTATCATGCATTGGATTACCTCCCATGTACCCTATTATTTTGATCTTGGAATGAAATCTTGTGTCCACTCTAACTTCAGGCTTGGGATGAACTCCCATGTACCCTTTTGTAGTGAGATTGGGATGACGTCTCATGTGCCCTATTATTATGATCATGGAATGACCACCCATGTACCCTCTTTTTGCAGTATTGTCCTAAACAGCAGCGTGCACTTTGAGATCATAGAACATTAATCATTACCCAATGCATTGTAGGGAGATATTGGTCTCACCCATCACGTAATGAAATCATACATATGAATTCCACAATATCATAAACATTCACCATATCATAACCCATTAAATGAAATGGGTATCATAAACATGTAGTAATATCATAATATGATTAAAAGGGGAAAGATACTTGATTATAGAATAACCTGTGAAACATAAATGATTCCAAAAGCACATAATCCTGGAATAACTTTTGGAACATATATGGGTGTCATAAAGAACATGTCAGCTTAAACATAAACAGTTCAAATAATAATATTAATGGGGTCCTTGGATCATATCCCCATTATAAAATAAATTATATCAAAGGATGTAATAAAGATTGAAAATAATTTTGAAATACCATTTAAATCATTTATTGAGGAATATATCCCTTCCCATTTTAAAATTATTTTCTTAACATAAAACATTTTTTGAAAACCTATTCCTTTGAATACATCATTAAAAACAATGGGCATGCATAATATTAGGAAAACAATTATTTGTAAAATAACCTTGTAAAAATGAAAAGGATGATTCAGTGAAACGATGTTTATGGTGGAGGGTACATCCGTATATTTCATACATGTTAAAAAATTTCTTTTCAAAGTAAAAAGTTTAAGAAACATTCTTGTTCATAAAAGTAAAGGAAGATTCATTTTATAACATTTGGGAAAAATGAAAAAATTATTCAAAATTTATTTTATAAATCATTTTTAAATGGTTAAAAACACTTTTGAAAATATATTTATAAATATTCTTTTTGAAAAAAAATATATCCTACTAAATATATAAATAATTTAATTTTTTCTAAAAAAACATTTTCTTTATTATATTATGTACCAAATAATGGATGAGATTATAAGAGTAAACTATTACCCCTTTGTGAACATTGAATCATAATCCCCATGATTTCTAAACATCACGTGAAAGACAAAATTTCATTAAAATATGTAGATCCATGATATAACATGTCAAAGAAGTCGTACATAAACATCGTAAAATAGTACATGGGCATAAAATAACACGTGATGTGCACCAATGATGAAGCTTATTCTGGGAAGGTTGCTTGTTTGCAGTCTCCCTGCACTGAGTTGGCAACTGTTCAGGATACTTCTGATGGGAATTTGAAGGGGGAGCTGAGGAATGATCCTGTTGTTGCTGTGCCGAGGCTTGGTTGTAGTATGAAGGTAGTAGATGTGCCCTTGAATCCAACCGTGCTGCAGGTTTTTGATCGGTTGAGAGGTGACCGTGGTGTTGAGTCCCGAGCTGCAACGGATGGGGAAGGACACATGCAATTGGTTTCTATTCCTCAGGAGTATATGTCCAATTCGTCTATGGACTCTATGAATATGTGTGTCCCTGTGACCTACAACCGGCTTGAGATTCTGGGCTTTGGGGAGCTTCCGCTGATGCTGGAAGCTCAAAAGATGACTAAAAATGGCGACTTGTAGGATGTTGTGACTAATAAGGGAGGTGAACTGGAGGTGTAAGTGGAGAGGGGGCCTTCCGTTGATCTGATTACTTCACATAGTTAGGAAAACATGAAATTTCTCATAGTGATTGATACAAATAGTCATTTTGAGACAGAGCATGGAGTAATGAATGGTTTCCATGAGGTGAAAGCCTCTAGAAAATGGGGAGACCTTTCAGATAGTGAAAAGGAGAACAATATTGGTGGTACCCAACTCTCCTATAGTGAGATTGTCATGGGAGAGAAGAAGAATGTGTTGGGGTATGAGAAAGTTGGGACTGCTCGGCCAAGGAGGAAGAAAAGGAAGGATTACTCCTCTATGCCGAAACCGATGACTACTAGGTCCTCTTCCAGCAAGGGAAAAGGCATGCAGTCCTCTGCCGAGCTCTTATATTTGGAAAAATTAAATCTCAAAACGAATTATGCCAAGGTTCTGGCACAATATGACAGCTCAGAGTGGGAGTCAGATACTGTAGATGAAGAAATGGATTCTGGGTATGGTTAGGGGCATGATTTCAATGATATGTAGCTGGTTTGTATGGATTGTGTTGCTCATTTTGTGTACTTTTCATTTATTTTAATAAATGGTCAGGGACTTTTTCTCTGGCTAAGCCTTCCTGGTATTAACGATAACCCCCATGAAAATGATATCATAAAATGAATATATAAATACTGATTATTATCTAAATAAGAAAGATTAAATCTATCCATGGGCAACATATACACCACATACAAGACATAAATGGTCATCATGGATTTTATCTTAAGGAAAATAAAAGTGAGACATAAATCTATTTTTGCATGTGTAACTATTGAATAGTGATCTAAATAAATGAATTACATTAATTGATACTTTTAATTTTATTAAATAAATATAATTCACAATATAAAATATTATATGGTAGTATAAAATCCTCAAAAAAGTAAAAAATTTGTGAATAAGTAATAAGTCTCCCAGAAATAAAAGTTAGACTAGAAATCCCCTAACCCTGAATCATGACTTCTTTAGAACACATTTAAACATAACCTATAAAAAATATAATTTTATTATAAATATAACAAAGAATCATATTAATATATATATATATATATATGTAATACATTTAATTATTTCATTATGACTTCATATTACATGTTTATTAAGAATTCTATGTTAAGGTTATGTTTTGGAAAATAACTGCTTTGTTTTCAAATAAGCTTTGATTTATAATATTTTTCACTTATAATAATCATTAATTCATTTTATACAAAATGGTAAAATGATATAAATATATTATATATTTAGTAAATATTTATTTATAATAATCTATAAATGATCTAAAAAAAGAATGAAATACACCATTTTTAGAGACTATAGGACATATGTATGCATGATAGTTGTTTTTAATTTGTTATCCGATTTAATGAAAGAAAATTATATGATATATTATCATTCATGAATAAATTTTATATGATATATATTAAATATTATTTATTAAACTCATCCTTAATACATTCCATTTCTAGCATGAACTAATCATTTCGCTTCATGGGGTGGTTGTCTTCCGTACACCCGAATGTTGTTATCATATTCCCATAAAATGGAAAACATGAAGGTATAGGTTATATAAGAATTACAAAGGGATAAATATAGGATTGTTATAAAATATATCAAATATTAATTTTATTTAAATCATTATTCTGCACATATATAGGTTGTGATGGAATAATGAATGACATCACTTGGCTATGCGGTAGTCCGTCGTAAACAGGAACAATAATTTTTTAAACCTTTTTATGGAAGTGTGTGATGTTATAGGTAATAAAAATAACATAAAAAAGATAAGAATATTTAGGATAATTATTATATTATATAATCATGTTATTAAAAAAATTTAATGGTTAGAGAAGGAAGAAAATAAAAAATTCATGTTGATGAACGTTACCACTTCATCGGGTAACTCTTTTTGGTTTGCACATATTAACTTCCTCAGATAGATTTACATCAAAAGAGATGATTCTAGGTTCTGATGAATGAAGTTTAGAATATATTGGGATATGTATTGTCTGAAACAGAGGTCTTGAGAGGTATGATGAAATGGAAAGTGGTTTCGGCCTTTTATAAGTGGTCGAGTGAAAACACTTGACATTTTTGCAAACAAATATAGTTGTGAAAAAGTTGATACCTAAAAAAAGGCTACACTAATGCACAATATTAGATAAATAAATGGTTATGGTAGAAAAATTTATATAAAATGTTTTTTTAAATATTATAGTTCACTTTACCCATTAATTCTATGATTTAGTCCCTCGGTATACTTGTTTTTCACTTATTCTATGAGATTAATTTTATCTATTTTCACTCAAAAAATTTTTCCAAAATTATGTTGAAAATAGTATAAATTATAAATTATTATTATTCCAAATATTTAATCCATTTTCCCAAATTCTAATCATGTAATTTTAAAAAATTAATTTTAATTTAATCTCATAGATGGGATGAAACAACAGGTTTTTAACGTTAAAATGTTCAGAAGATTGAGATGTTTTCGAATATAACATCAATTTGAAAATGATTTAAATGAACTAAATTAGAATTATTGATATATAATTATACTAATTATACTTTAAAAAAATGAAATATAATTTATCTATATAAATTAAATAAATGAAATTCCATTTTTCAATTAAAAATCAGTATTTCTCAATATTCCTCATAAAATTATACTTCTCATTAAACTATGAAAAAATCACCTTAAGATATTTTTTAAATTAATATTTTAAATATTAGTTTTACTTTTTTATATCATGAATATAAATGTTTAAAAATTTATTTTTAAAATAATTTTCCCTTTAAAAGGTGGAAAAACTACATTTAGAATAACATTTCTTTTTTATAAGTAAAATTGGATTTTCTATTATCTTATTTGAATAAAATCTTTTTGATTAATGTAAAAAAATATTGAATATATGATATTTAATTTTAATTAATATAATTTACTAAATTTTTTTACTTAATTTATTAAGGAAAAATTTTCTTAAAAAATAATGTTTTCTAGAAAATTATTTCCAATATATTCAAAAAAAATTATTTCATTTATATTTAATTGGTCACCAATGAATTCATATTTTATACATGTTTAAAGAAATTTTCAATAATTTTTTTAATAATTTTAATTACCTATATTCTATAATCTATGTGATTACTAAAATAAAATTTTAATAATGTGACACGTTTCATTTAAACTTAGTGTTTCATGTAATTTAAGATAAGTTCGTTGTTGTGTGTATTGTAATCTAAACACAGTGTTTCTTGTATTGGATGATTACCATATTATATGATATAAATAAATAATAAAAATATATAATTTTAAATAAAATAATTCAATGAGTTCTAATTTATTCAAAAAAATTCCCGAAAACAAGAGGTGTTACATTTGTGCTTTTCAAAGGGATTGTTGAATCTGTAATCCTGTTCACACAGCATATTCTTCTATGAACACATGTCATGCACTATTCCAATTCAGGTAATTTAACTTTTTTAACTACAACACTTTCACATATAGTAAACATAGTGTACTTTAATTTAGTGTGTGGTCGATTACATGTCCAGATAGCCCATCTAGGGGAACATGGCCATATATGGTACCTGGTGAGACAACATGTGGGTTACATAGTGTATAGAAGAACAATACTATGATATAACCCATGGATACAACATATGTGATACATGGGAGGGTTACTCATGAATTTTACGTTTTTTACATGATTATTATTATTTGTAATAGAATTTTACATGCTGAATCTGGATGATGTACACACCCTGGAAGGGCTTTGAGTGTACATGTTGTATACTTAGTTATACACAACGTATAATTCTTCCTCACTTCTCTCTTTGGTGTTTTTTTGTTTTTAGTCTCTAAGCTTATATTTGGACATTAAAGGAGACAATTTTAATATTTTTTCAATGTATATAACCATGGTATAACCCCACAGTTAATTTATTGATAACTAAAAGGAATTTTGGGGGAAATAGGCTCTATTTGAGATTTCATTATTCAAATAAATATAAATAGTTATCTTTTAAGAGTGAGACTAGGTATGAAACCCATATAAGGGTCATAAGGATTAATGTAAAATATTTAATGGGATAATTAAGGTCCTCATTTGGTGTCTCCGTTGGAAAATCCCTGGTTAGTGTGACTAGGTTGTGACTTGAGGAGATGGTTAGGTTGGGAGTTTGGACCCACCATGTGAGAAGCCGTGAATTGATATGGGTTGTGTTCCATCTCCCCAAAATGATGTTAGTTGAAATAAATTTTTGTACATATTCTATATAATTTTTTACATCTTTGGTCTTGGAGGATGTGAGTTGATATAAATGGGGTTATGGGATGTGTTTACCCCGAGAGAGGGGCGTTGTCTGAGAAACTAGTTTCATCAAAATATCAAAAGAGGGATACCTAAAATTTTGATTTTCCTCGAGGATAAATAGTATGAATACTCCATATTAATTCATTTATAAGGTTCCTAACAGTGTTTCCATTTCTTATGTGTGGACCTCAAGGAACAATGAGTTATGCCTCTCCCATAATTTAACTTATGGGACCAATGTGGTTTCCCCTATAGATGACTGACCACAACCTTGTGTGTTGTGGGTTTGTGTAGATATTTTAGCATGTTTCACTATAGAAAATATACTGAAATTTTATTCCCATGTGTATATGTTTTTAGTGGGGGATTATAAATTCATTCATCCTTACTCTTTTTTTAATTCTTTCAATATGTACAATTGATTGAACTATTGTTTATAGACACGATTCCTGGTACTAAACCAATGGAGCTTGATATGATGTGATTATATGATTGGTATTCCTAGAGTTACATCATTGGGTTTTCTTCATATTACCTATATATTTTAATGATACTACTACATTAATTCCCATTTTTTCATTCATATTCTTCCATGTAAATGGATTATATAGTAGGTCACCAAGAGTGTCTAATAAAACCTATATCTAATTGTCTACTAGAGTATTATTATCATAATAAGATCTATGTGATGCGAGAGGGTTCCGAGTGTGTGCATGACCCCCTTGCATGATATGGATTAATCCTCATAGATTGAGTTTGATCTCATAAAATCAATCCTAGGATACTCCCTATGATATGTGGATGGATAATTACTGCATAACCCAATCTTTTATAGGGATAATACTATTGATCTTTTTATTAAATTATTTTGTGTTATTATACTAGATCAATGGATTACACCTTATATGTCTCCCAATGATCATCCCCATTTGGTGTTATCTTAGGATAAATACCATGATTTCTTATCGATAAAGTACTATGAATTTGATATCGGAATGGATCACACATGGATAGTGTGTCATGACTTGCATCTCGATGTCATATTATCTAGATACTAGGTTCATAATGAGAATCCATTACCTTATCATTTTTATGTTTGTATGTGTGATCTTAGGGTTAGGGATTGTATGCCCCTTTGGGGACGTAACTTTCTTAGAACATTTCCATAACTGGTTAAAGAAGTCATTCTTCATCAATATTATTGACCAAAATGTAGAATTTTTTATGCACATCTTGAGTGGAATAATGTCTAGTTATTTTACTTTTTCATAGAATGTTTAGTAGATTATGATATTGAATTCTTGGATTTATTGCAAATTGATTCTATTTATTCATTATAGTTGTGTCTTGGATGGGTTGATCATATTTTATGATCATTCATATAAGTTGGATGGTTATAGGATCATCATTGGGGGTGTCTTATTGGAATTATTGCACACCCCATATATGTTTACTCTGGGGTACATGAAGACTAAATGTTTTCTTTCTGGTTGAGTTCAAATGTCTGATGGATAGGGTTGGCCCAGGGTCACATGATGAAGAAGTGTTGGTAATGTGTGATATTATGATCAGTATAGAGGATAATAAAAGTGTCTTAGAGATAGGGGATATAGTTCACCTAAAATTTAGTATATTTTCCGCATAAAAAACCATTTCGTTTTTTCTTGTATATGTGCTCGTCCGAGTGGGTGATCGATGTTGTGTGTATAATATAGATATTCAGGCCATTACTTAATTTATAAATATTGTTATAGAATTTATTTATTTCTTATATTGTCTACTTATTTACATAATTTTATGATATTTAGTTATTTAAATTATATCTATTTCTCTTATCTGAGGGAATAGCCTCCCTAAAAACACACCCATGGACCTCATAGTTGGTCAAAATCCTATGGCGTATAGGGAATCATGCTTTATGAATAATTTCTTACTAGTCTGAGGGTAGGAAGCATCTCTAAGAGAAATTATCTCAGGGTATTAGAATAAAGAGGATCCAGGGAGAAGGTTAAGTTACCCGTAATATTAATTTAATGTACTACTATTGGTTAGGTATGGTTTGTAACATTCATAGTCAGTTTCCACCTTTACCACTCCATAATTTTTAAAAGATTAAATTATATTCAATAGCTTGTATGTCATGAAACACATTGAATATACGGGAATATAACATCACACTATATTAAAATATATTTACTATTTTAAATTAAATGAATGATATAGATTGTAATGAATGAAACATGGTGTTAACTTGTGTAACATGCAACAACAATGTTTTTCGGAATCTTGTGTAACACGCAAGACCATATTTTACCGAACTAAAATATAATATGAATATTATAATTTTAATGATAATAATATCATTATAATTAAATTGGTTTTTATGAATTAGATTAAATAAATAAGGAAAATATATGGTCAGATTAATTTGTTTCCAATTAATTATAAATTAATATAAAACCCATTCAATAAAAGGAAATGTTCATATAAAGAACAATTTTTATGAAAAAAATGTGATTTATCATGATAAATTAAATAAAACCCATTAATTAAATATATTAATGAAATTTATATATTATATATTAAATAAAACAATTTACATTTATCATATAGATTTTATGGAAATAATATTAGAACAAATGAAATTTTACACATACAATCTTGTATTTTTCTAACGATTGTTTTGTCTCTATTTAAAGGAGATCTTATTTTAAAACTAAATTTTGAAGCTTTAATAAATTTTATTTCAAAAAATATAATTCATTTTTTATAATTTAAGATAATATTTAATTTTTGGATGCTTTTTTGTTATTTTTCAGAGAGGCTTCATTTTTTGATGAATAGTGAAAAATACTGAATTTAAATTAAAAAATGCATCTTTATCTAAGTAATTTATAAAGTTAAATTATATTATTAATTGTTTTAAAATTTAAATTTGATAAAATATACATCTATTAATAGAATATAGGTACTTTTAATCATTTTTATATTAAATTTAAATATAAAAAAATAGTTAACTTCTAAACATTTAAAATTTTAAAACCTGCTTTTTGGTCCTGTATATGGGAAAAATTTAAAATTAATTTCATCAAAATCAATGACTTTAATTTGGAAATATTGATTAAATATTTTACATCCTAATAATATATAATTTCTATAATTTATGAATTATTTTTTGAGAAAAAATATTTGTGAACGAAATTAAAATTAATTATTGTGATTTTGGTAAAAAAGAGTTTACATAGTTGCTAAACATTAATCGTAAGGAGAAATATGACCTAGAAACATGTCCAAAACACATTTTCTAGACATATTTCCATCATCAATAAAATGTTATATTAAATGGGTCATTATTGGAGGAACAATATATATGAAAGACCTTCTAATAGTGTATTTTCGTATTTATAAGAATGTCACTCCTCGTCCTCTATAGAAGTGAATTAACCCTCCCCCATTATATAAATCTATAAAAACATTTGTATCAACAAAAAACTAACAAATTTTACTCCCAACATCCCTACCCTCATCCAATAAATTTTTTCTTTGAATTTAAATCAAACCATTTAATGATTTTGTAATAAACCAAAAGTATTTACATGAAGAAGAGGTAATGGTCTTCAATGAGTACTTTTTTTATTTATTTCCAAAGAAATAAAATTATTATTATAAAATTATTATATAAAAACCATAGTGTAATAAATATTATCATAAGTTTTATGTTTGTTTTATTATCTAAACCCACATAGAACCATCAATAGTTATTCAAAATCATCATTCGTGTGTACGATGGACTACATCCTCGCAAACCAAGGACATTTATTCATCCATTACCACCTTTCAGGGTCGGGAATAGTGATCAATTTATATTTTCTATTTTATATATTTGAAATTTATTAATTTTTTATCTTTTTTAATTATTATATAACTCTTACCTTCTTGAATTCTAATTTGTGTGAACAAAATAACATTATTTGTGTGTATAGAGGGCTACTGCCTTGCTAGGAGATGTGATTTGTTTACATGTTAATGGAATGTAGTAATGGTTATTTGAATAAAAATATATAATATATTTGAAATAAAAATTATAATGGAATTATATATATATATAATTTTATTTTATTTTATTCAATATGATAAGAAAATAGAAACATTATTTATTTGTACGTACGACCTACCGTCTCTATGAACTGTGTATTTCATTTCCAATCACAAATTTTTTTCAGTTATTATATATATATATATAATTAATATTAATTTCATTTACATAATGTTTTCAATTTTTGAGATTATTAGATTGTGATCTATGTATGATGAATGAAAAATAAGAAATCAAAACGTAGTCGAAAAACAAGTCAATTAACAATCAAAACATCGATAATAAGTACAGATTATTATCAAATGGGTAATAAGATATTATAAAAGGATCATATATGATATTATAAATATTAATACATTATATTATATTTTAATTAGAATATTAAAATCATTATTAAATATTTTTATTGGTGTTCAACGAAAAGAGAGCGTAAGGTACAGGGATTTCTAGTCTCACTATTATTTCTGTGAGACTTAGGACATATTAGAAACTTGTTTTATGTGTGTGGTATATAAACATCCTTAAGAAATTTATGTCATTAATTTACTTTATTTTATGGTATTAAATGTTTCAATTGATGTTATTATTTCATGGTGCTCATGGATAAAAATTTACTGAAATAGTAAGGGATTCTGTAACAATTTCATTTCATTAAGGCATATTATAATGTTATGCACTATGATTTTTTTGTATTCATTATATTGACCCCTTGTACATCTAAAATTATGAATAATTGAAGATGAATTTTACTTTATGTTTAAATATTAATTATTTTTTATATATATTTTTTGATTAAAAGTTATCATTTGGTGAATAATTGCATAACTCAGTATCTTTTGATTGGGTTATCTTATATCCATGTTTCTGTTAATATTATATGATTATGTGTATAATGAATGATTATTATATAATGATTTATATACATATTTTTATTTTTATATATAGTCAATACACCAAAAAAATCATTGATTAATTCTTACTTCAACATTATGATGATTTTATGTGTTTATTTTACAATCTCATTCTAATTGAGAATATTTATCCTTGAATATCCATTCAATGAAATTATATGATAATTGATTAATAAGACATTTAGTTTTATAATACTATGATTTTAATGGTTATTTTTATGTAATAATACCTCTTTTCCACTATTTGTTACTTAAAATGTTTTAGAAAATGTTTTTATGAAAACTGAACTTTATTAATCTCTTTGGTTAGAAATAGTTTTTCCTCAAAAATCCTTTTTTCAAAAAATATTCAAACACGTTTTTAACCATATAAAAATGATATATTAGATAAATTTTCAAACGTAAATAAATTATAAATTTTTTGAAATGTGTGTTTCAAATAAATGTATTTTCAAAATATACATTAATGTAAATTGGACATTTTCATTAAGAATATTTTTAAAGATCTTGTTTTTATTCATCAATGAACAAAACCCACATTCTTAATCCAATGGGTTTATAACATATTTATAACTTCTTAATTATTACTCTATGTGGATTATGATTATTTTGAACAAGGATAGTATTTAAATTCAATTACTTGAGGCATTTTCATATTTATTAACATACCCATGAAATATTCACTTTCCTTTGAACATTGGAAATTAAATTCCACATATTACTCATATCATTTATCATGAATATGATTATTTTGTAAAACATATATAATTTTTACATATGTTTTTTAATTTGATATTCATTTAATTACATATAGAAATATTGGATAATATAAATCCTTTACTCAGAATAGATATTCGATAATGCACATTGTTTATGAGGTAAATCAATTTATTCGATATATGAAAAATTATTTGGACTGGTATTACATGGGTCAGGGACTATATAATGTAAGCCCCTCAATTCTTCGATATCAACATCAAAAAATATTGTTATTGAAATCCCTTTCGTGTTATATTCAATGTTGTATTAAAATATTTGGTGGATAGATCTTGAGAGTATTGTCCAATGAAAGGTATTGACACAAATCAGATGGGTTTCTACACAAAATAAATAAACTGACTTGAGGATACATATTTAAAATAATGGTTTCATGTTCCTGGTAAACCTGACATATGATAATTATGGATTTCTTTCATTTCAGTTATCATTATTATCTATGATATTTTCACATGATTAAATATATAGATTCTTTTAATTCTTAGTTAATTGATTATTTATAATGTGTTTTCATTTATTTACCTTTCCATATTGTTTATACACTTCCTTCTAGTTATTGACTAGGTAGAATGTGTTCTAAATTATTTAGCTTTCCATATTTATTATGGTCGTTGATTTATTATTTCATCCAGTATATGTTACCCTTAAAAATTATTAGATATCATAATTTTTAAATTTCCTTACGTTTTTTATGATTAATAAGAGACATATGTGAGGATATGAAATATGGAATAATCTTATTCTAGAAAAATAAGAATGACATTTGTGTATTCATTTATAATTTCTTACCCATGTATGTATCCATTTAACAATAATAGTAAACTATTAGGTCCTTTAGGATATGATTTCCATATATCTTATGCTAATGTAATGTTAGTAGGCACTAGTTTTGATCTTCATTGATTAGGGTAATTGCATTTTCTATCAGAGCATGTTAAATATCATCCTTGGAAACAAGATTTTGGAAAACATTGATTAGGGAACATAAACCTATGATAGACTTTGAGGATGATTATGAAATAACTTCTAAATGTTTTGGTAATGTTGATATTACGTGTAATTTACTAAGAATAGATCCATATTAGGGGAGTATCATGGGATTATTAGTTTAATATTGAAGATAATTTCAATGAAATAAACACCCCCTTTTTGGTTTTATGTGATGGGAGTATACCAATATTAAAGATATTTTGAAGCAATTTATGGAAATGATATGTTTTAATAGAAAATTAATTTGACCAGAAATGCATTTACATTTTATAGACATAAATTTAAATCTGTTGACAACCTCAAGGTTTAACATTATAATAAATGAAATTGTAATAATTTTAATGTAATACTATTAGACTTTGTATGAAAATAGGTTGTATTGAAAACCCTAATGAAAACTTTATTTAATTATTAATTTAATTTCAATGGTGTACACAGTAATTTGTGAAAAAATTATAGGAATTATATTCATGTAGTTTAAACAAGGAAAACCCATATACAAGGTGAAAACCCATCACATTTAATGAGGTGGTGTCGCTAGAACCCATGAATGAGGTATGATAAGGCATTCAAGCATATCAATGGACTACGTGATGTCCTAGTTAATGTGTTATTATTTTTTATGAAATTATATGGATACATATTAATGACGAATGAATATTATTATTTTTTAGGATTAACGATTATTTTATAAAACATATTTTTTTTGGAAAATACTTAGCGAAAAATGTAAATATTGGTTTTATGGATCATAGGATCCATAAATTTTAGTGTGTCAGGAAACAATTGCTCATTTTTGGGTATTTATTTCTTTAAATAAGTGATAAATTGGAAACTGATTGAAGAACAACCAAAGGATGAAAATTTTCTCTAAAATTAGAAACGTATTAGGTAAGTATATTTCATTATATTCATTTATAGTAGTGGAATTCCTCAACATTATAAAATTGATCTTGAATTAAAATATTTTGTTATTACCATCATTTATGATGATATTAATGACCTTTTCACACTTATTAGATTTATAGTACTGATGCCCTAAACATTCCCTTGATCGTTAAATTGTTTCTGATCAATGATATCAATTACACAATATAATTATTTACATATTACCTTCCTGTCTATATATTCACATGCCACAAATTTTCTCATACATATAATCCTAGTTTTATTTTATTTTATAATGCTATTGTACATCATATTCTATCTTACTGAGAAAACATTTTATTATCCCTTTTTATGTAGGGTTTAAAAAAAATATAATTTAAAATATTAATCCCTTGATTACTTATATCTTGATTACATTGTGATGATTCAATTTATTTCATGTCGAGACAATGAAACACCCTTGAAATTCTAAAAGAATAAATTTTATTAAATAGCATGTATGAAATGAAAAACAAAGAATATAAGAGAATAAAACATCCTAAAACATTACAATATATTTAATAGTTTAAATTCATTTGATTATATAGATTTTATTACATGAATCACTGAGTTATCTAGTGTTTCACACAACAATGACTTTTTTGATAGCTTATATTACCAACAAAATTGGGATTTACTGAATAATAATATACTATTAATATTATTATTTAATATCAAAATTTTCTCATAGAAATTAAAATAGAAGTGAAAAATATGATTAACTGACTTATTAAAAAAATTGAATTAGTTAGTTTCCAATTAACATGAATTGGATATAAAAATCAATTGAATATAAAGTAAATATTTTTATACTAAAATATTATTATGCCCCAAAAGGAGATTTATTTTAATAAAATAATTTATCCCTATTATTCAAATATATTTATGAAATTTATATATTATATATTCAATAAATGTTATTTTCAATAAAAAAATTGATTCTATAGGCTTAATATAACAAAAAATCCAATTTTACGCATAAAAAGATGTATTTTTCAAATGGTTGTTTTGTCACATTCTAATAAAGCACCAATTTTAAAACTACATTTTTGGAATTTTATCAACTTTAGTTCACCAAATAGACAACATTTTTTTAATAATAATGTATAAATTAACTTAATATGAACTTTTAAATTTTTATATGAACGTTATTTTTTTGATAAATTTTGAAGAAAAAAATGAATTTTAATAGAAAACATAATTTTTGAATAAAGAATTTATAATGATAAAATATATTTTTAATTGGTATAAAATTATATTTATATATATAATAAATATATAAATAAAATTTAATTCTTTGGAATTATATTTATACATAATTTATACATAAAAAATAGTGAAGTTACATACATTTTCACATTAAAAATTTACAATCTAGTGTCGTCCATAGAATTAATTATAAATTAATTTCACAAAATTATATTATTATAATTTTTCAAAATGGATTCAATATTTATTATAAGAATTATTTATAATACCTAGTAAGAAAAAAATATTTTATGAAAAAATATATTATCGTAATCATTCAAAATTAATTACAACAATAAAGCTAAAATGTGTTTACTTAGTGGTTTATCATTAATATTAGAAGAAAATAGACTTATAAACATATCCAAAACTAATTTATTAGATATATTTATAAAATATTTCATATTGGATATATATTTTCATTATTGGTTCACATCATATATGGGATACCTCTAAATAGAGATTTCTTTTTTTTATTTACAAGAATCTAACTTCTCCTCCACAATAAAATGAAATTCAGTTTCCCCCATTTTACTCACCTCTAAATACTTTCAGATCATAAAACCCCAGAAAATATAAACTCCCAAAATATGTCCCTAAATCTTATAAATGTATCCTTGGTATTTTTTTGTATACACCATGAATATTTACCGAAAAAGAAGAAATAATATTTAACTAGTAATTTTGTTTTATTTGTTTCTACACCACATCAATTATTCATATACCATTATTATATAAGAACATTAGTATCCTAAATATAATGATATTTTTTAATTTTATATGTATTATGAACAACCAAACACACTTCCATCAAATGAAACATCCAATCATCATTTGTGTGTACGAACGACTACCACCTCGTGAACTGATGTCAATCATTCTACCGTAATCACCTATCATGGTTAAGAATAATGCTGAATTAATTGTTTATATAAGATACATATGATATTTGTAAATTTATTTATTCTTCTATAAATATACATTATATATGTTAATCCATAAATTTATGTGATAGTTTTTTAATAAAAATATTAATTTTATTTTTTGATGGTCATTAATTATTATATTCATGTCATAGTATCATTTTTGAAATATTTATTAAATAAAATGTTTTAGAAAATATTTTTCTTAAAAATAGACTTAATTTCTATATTTTTAGGAAATAGTTTTCTTATATAACCTTTTTCATAAATGCGTTTTCCAAATAAAATTAACATCTTACAATAGGTTCATTAAAAGAATTTTTACCCTTTTCAAATAATATTATTTTTTATAAATTGGTTTTCAAATAATATTTTTTTCATAATTTTTTTTCAAAATAAAAAGGATATTTTCTTTAGGAATGTTATTAAATGTCTTTTTTTACTTAATCAAATATAACAACACTAACACTCAATAAAAAGGGTTTACATAATATTGATAACATAATTATTATTACTCTATATGGGTTATGATTATTTTGACCATATATAGTATTTTCATTCACTCCCTTTACTAATTTCTGTACTAATTAACATCACCATAGAATATTCACTTTCCTATGATATTTGGACATTAAATTTCACCTAATTATCATTATCATTTTACATGGATGTTATTATTTCCCAAACCACTTACCATTTCAACATACATGTATACATTGATATTAATTTTATTATCTAGGTAGATATAGATAATTCTATATTCTTTAGTCAAGAAGGATATTTGATAAGGTGCATTGTTAATGTGTTAAATCAATTTTGATGATATATATTGAATTCTTTTTTCTTCTATGTAATTATTTTGGGACCATTTAATGAAATAACCTTAATGCATCAGTATTCTCACGAGACAAAAAGAGTTAGCGAAAAATCCTTTGGGTTTTTTTTCTAAGAATGTCTAAACTCTATAGAGGATATATTCTTAAATTAGAGTCATGTAAAAGGACCTGAAATAAATTATATGGGTATATACCCATAAAAATTAAATATATTTATGGTAAAGGGTTAATGTTCCAAGGAAACATGATGTCTGATAATTAACCATTTCTTATATTTGATTTGATATTACTATCCAAGATACATTCACAAGATAAAATTTTGGATGTATTTCGTTCTTAGTTTATTAATTAAATATTATGTACATTAATTTATTTACCTTTCCATAATATTTATTCCATGCCTTATCATTTATTTATTACATGGAATGTTTTCCCAGTAATTTAGATTTCAATATTGATTATTCTTAGTGATACGTTGTTTTTTCCACTGTATTTAACCCTTATTGAGCATTCAACTCACCCTGATTTTTTCCTTTTCCTAGGATTCAAGGAAGTGTACTATAATAGATATGAAAAGACAGTTTATATAGAATAATTTTATTTTCTAAATGAAAAAACATTACATTGAAACATTTCATTTAATTTGTAAAACAATAATCATGTATGTATCTAGTTTACCAAGAATACTAAACAGTTTAGTCCTTTGGGATGAAATTTACTGGAATCTTATGCCAATGTAATTGTCGTAGACACTGGTTCTAGGCTTCAGGGATTGGGGTGATTACATCCTTATCATTGGTGGAGTGCTGAGGTTGTGATAGGATGAGACACTTACAGAGATACTATAGGAAAACACTATAGTCAGGTAGTGATGGAGGATCTTGGTCAAAGATGATTATTAGAAGGGGGTATTCTATACCATACTATTTAAGGATGTTGGAGATCTATTGGTCATGTTGGTCAGTGTTGAATATATTGTACTTTAGGGAATGATTTTTTATTTCCAAAAATAAGTGTAGAATATGGGGATCAGACTAAGGAATAGGTCATTAGTATTGGTTGTTTTCATGAATTGTATCCTACACCTTTGGATAGAAAGGCTAGCCCATCAATAGTGGTAGGTGCTGTTATTGTTGATTCTATGTTTGATAGAAATTTATTTGATACACGAGTCTTGTGTTCCATTATATCTATGAATCTTGTGAATGGATTGAGTCTGATGGTGTATTATTTTAGTGGGGTTATAATGATCGACACACCGCTAGTTGAACAATAAATAGAAATATTTCTAAGATATGGTTTTTCCTTTGAAGCGGGTAAGTATAATTTTCATTGGGATCATTATTAACTTGAAATTTCTTGTTTTGACTTTATTTTGTTTATGTATTGGTTAGTATCATAATGATCCCACATCGATTTTTACTATAGAATATTAACCTTTACATCCTGTGAGGGTAAAAAATACATTGAACCTATTGAATTGGATATTCTGAAAGGTCGGGTATGGATAGTTCATCAGCAACTGGGGGATATCACTTCCCACGTTGCGAGTATTTTGTTTTATATTAGGGTTGTAAAGATTTGTTTGTTCCCACATATAGTGGAATGTTTTCAATACATGTTTTATGAATACTTATCAGGGCTTGCACCTAAGATAGATTTTGAGTTTACAATTTATCCAACTTCTATTGCTAAACCCATTTTCATTACACCATACTAAATGGAACTAATATAGCTTCAAGTGTTTAATAATCATAAGGAATAATTTATGGATAACCTAATCATATGTCTAAGTAAATATCCTTCGTCTACATTGGTTTTTTATTATAAGAAGTATAATAGTATGTTGCATTTATATTTAAATTATAAAATGTTAGACTAGATGAAATTTAAGAATCAATATCCCCTTTCACCTATAAATGAACTATTTTACTAGTTTAAGGGATCTCATGTGTTCTCCATGATTGACTTATGATCATGGTACCATTATTTGGGAGTTAGACTCTCTAATATACCATGGAATGTATTCAGGATTAGAAATAGATTGTATGATTTCATTGTGATGCTGTTTGGTTTGAAGAAAGATCCTACCATTTTCAGGTGTAAATAAACCAAATATTCCCCCATTTTTAGATCAGTTTGTGTTTTATTATCTATAAAAGGATGGTGGACTCCAAGACTCATGACAGTTATTAAAAACATCTTCATATAATCCTGAGTAAACTAATAGTTCATAAACTATATTCCAATCTAACTAAATTTTAGTTATAGATCAATAGAGTGTATTTCATGGTCTACATCATCTTTGGTGAAGGTGTATCAGTAGGAAAAGTGAATGTTTCAGATGTTCTTTTTTAGGGGAAACCAAATAATGTTTTTGATATCTCATGTTGTTTGGGTATAGAAGGGTTTTATCTGAGATTCATCTACAAATCTTCTCACGTGTGTTTCACCCCTTTTGGGGTAGACCAAGAAGTTTATCAAGATCAAATGATCTAGTTCAAGTGAGATTGAATTATATGAGTTAAATTAGTATCTGAATGCTGCACCAATTTTGATCGTACCGGAGCTGAGTGAGGATTATACCATGTATTATGATGCATTTGGAATTGGACATGGGGTAGTGTTGATATATTTTGATTTAGTTATGGAATATGGATCATGGATGGTGAGGCTTTAAATATAGAATTATTCTATTCATGATCTCAAGTTGGAAATAGTGGTTTACAAATGAAATTATTAGAAAAATTACATTTTTAGTGAATTATTTATTGAATATTACTACCAAAATATCATAGAGTATAACCTTTTTTAGTGATATTTGATTCTTCAGTAGTATAGAACGGTTGACTATATGTAGTCATTTTACCTTGAGCTAGATTTTACTCCAATTAAGTGATACAATGTTTCTAAAGCATTGAGCTGGAAGACATAGACTCAAGTATTAGATGAGTCTAGTTATTGGTGGATGATGACGACCTTTTTGGTTGAGACACACGATGAGGTTTAGGAGAGATAGGACCATATGAACCATAAATCCATATCAGTTGAGTCCACACATCTAAACTAGATCAAGGAGAAGGAATATGAGGAGATGGATTGTCTAATGTTGAGGGATAGTTTTGAATATGTGGATTCACATCCTATGTGTACCACAGATAAGGATGAGATCATCTATATTTAAGTCTATGTTTCTATGGATACATGCAAGCATAAAGAGGTGATATGTGAGATTCATTCCTTGAAGTGGGTGGTGCATCCTAATATTACCAAAATATATCATGAACTACATTGAAAGTATTGTAGGCCATGCATGAAAAAGTAAATCATGGGTTTTCTGACTTGTTGTTACACTTGTCAATAGGTTAGGGATGAGCATCAATGAACTGGTCGTTTTTATAATGATTTCCCATTATATAATTTTAATGGGACAAAGATGCCCAATAATTTTTTGTCGGTCTTTTTGGAATCCTTGGAATAATTTTGTGATATGGGTGATTGTGGACCAGTTGAAAAAATAATCCCATTTCCCACCTAAATGGGAAACATTCCTTATTAATCTATTTAGGGAAATTTATGTTCTATAGATATAATATTTAAATAGGATTCCCCAAAATTAGTTTCATATCATGATTTATTCATTACCTCACACACATGGAATGTATTATAATAGTCATTGGTTACAAATGTGTTTCTGAGTAAGGATTTTCACCCATAAGAAGATGGGAAATTGATGTATGGATTTCATGTTCTAGAGGACATTATATGAGAATGAATAAAATATTTGGTTGGTCATGGGGGAAGCACTTATAACTAGTTAGTTGTCCTATAACATAAATTATCAAGATATGTTTTTTATGGAACCATATGAGGTGCATTGTTTTAGTACATACATATCACCTCTAATGTTGGAAGGTGGTGGGTGAGTTCAGTTTTGGGACTAGGTCTCATAAAGGATATTTCAGAAGAGGTTTAGTAGATTTAGAAATATATTTATATAATGTAGAGTAAATATAAATCTTATTTTAATCAAAATCATTGAACTCTTGAGTTTATAGTTGTTGAAAATCTTTTCTTTTAGAGGTCATTGAGATTGGGTCACGATAGGATTCAAATATAGGGATTTTTCCACCCTGGATTGTTGGACTGTCTAATATTGTGGAGTGGAATAGACCAAGAGAATATTGATTTTATATTATATAGAGGTACATTTCTGTGATATTTGTTTTCCATGACTTAGAACATAGGTACTATCACCACAACCCTTCTCTTGTGATAAATGTGAATTATATAGATCTTGAGGCTGATGCATCCTTGAGGATCATCTGATTCGAGTTGTGGTTAATAGTGGGAATGTTTTTTGTGGAAATATTGTGTCTTTCTTTTGTCTGGTGTGAAATCATGGTCATGCTAAAAAGGAAACATGGTCAATGGAAGTAGATATATAGGCATAGTGCCCTGAAGTTTTACCACAGACGCATAGTGATGATTCATAATACAGCTCGTGGATAAGTTCTTATAATGTGGAATGATTTTATGAACATAAAAAAAATTTAGATGTATCATTTTTTAGATATTTATTATCCTTTTTTCTATCATATGGAGTTTTTCATGGGTATGATTGTTTGAGTTTTGGACGGTTTGGGGGTATTTTTGGGTTGTACATGTTTGGCACATGGTTTTCCTAAACCATAAGCCCACCCCCAGTAAACCATGCACCCTTGGAAAGAGAGGGTTATTTATATTTGTTGAATTGTTTGAAAAATGGTGTTCCCAACATGGAGTAAATATTTACCCCAGATAGCAGGGTCACACAGTTTGTCAAATCATGTATCCCATCCTTGAAACTACGCACATAGGATTATAAACCCCTGAAAATATGATTAAATTATCCCAAACCCTTGGTTTATATCCATAATCACCCCAGTCAACCTAATTTGATTTCCATACATTTCTAAGGCCATGGGGAGGGTTATAAGTTTTTTTGAACCCCTACATTTTTGAATCAAATATCTAAAGGAAGGAATTGAACAGTCTTTTGGTATGTGATCTGTTCTTTGTTTATTTTCTTTTCTCTCCCATCCATCTATTCACTTTGATAGGTATGGATTCCTCCATTTTTTATATTATAGGGAAATGTTTTAATGGATATTTTATTTTTTATATTTATCTTAGATTATGAATCTAGATCTCCCCCTCTATTGTGAATTTGACCATTTTACCTCGAATTAAGGTATATAGTTTGGGGATCATTCATTAATGATGTTTAGGATGGTGGTATAAATGATATTTTCCATATTCTTTTTTATGATTTTTTACATGTAAATACATCATTTAATTAAAAGGGTGGTAAAATACATTAATGTTGAAAATTTTAATTTAATTTCATGAAATTGAGTAGCCCTTCATGGATCCCATTAGATCTGTTGAAAATAATTAGTTTGGGGTGGATGGAAGCCAATGGGGTGTCCCAATTATCCTTGAAATTAAAATTATGATATGTAAAAAATGGAATTATGGTTATATGTAATTTAACTAAATCCATGTAGTATATACGATAATTGAATTTAAAGGGATGATTCACTTAACCACGAATGGTTAATGAGTTGCGATATAAATGATGATAAATGGATTAATTTTTAAATTGTTTAAATTGTTTCTTGTGATAAATGTGATGAAATGTAGACGTGTTTGATAAATTAATTGTTACATCATGATTAAAGTGTTTGTTAAATGAGTTATGAATGTGGAACTGTGATATTTGATATTTATGAATAATTGATCAATTAGATGTGGGTTTGGGACTACTGCTTCAAATACCAATGGGGTGCCAGATAATGGCACTAGGAAATGTTTAATATAAGTCAATTTATGATATGTTTGATTTATCAAAGTGTTTTGGATCATGGAATGTTTCTAAAAATACTCAATAGGTGCCATAAGATTGTTTTAGGCCCACGTTTTATGTGTGTTAATTGGTTCCTGGACTAATTCTATAAGGTACCAAAAATGAAATTGAGATTAAATTAATAATTAAATATAATGAATGAATTAATTGTGATAATCTTTTATTTTAGGGTTCAGACTCCATCATGGGAAGAACCTAGTACGATTGGTTCAGGAGTCCCAAAAAACCTATGATCCTAGGTAAAAGGTTAAATAATAATAAACGTGATGACAATTAACATTTATAAGTTTTTTTCTTTATATAGTTTATTACACTATTATTTATTGGATATTTCATTAGGAATAGTTGGTGGGGCCTACCGAGTTGTACATAAGTCATACTCAGGTCATTTGGTTGGTACCCAAATCAATTTCATATTTATATCAAAGGATAAGGGAAAAATCCCTATGTTAGATAGATGAGTTGGGATTTTTGGATTGATCATGAATGAGATAAATCGACATGATGTCAAGAACCACTGGGGAGATATCAGTGCACATTTATATTCAGTTTTCATTTAACACATGACACATATATGGAATGAAATATATATAGCTTTTGTATATAGTAATTTTACACTACTTTGGGATTATTCTTGTGATGGTGGTATTTATTGGTTGATTATTTATTATTTTAGTATCTTGTCTATATTTTATAAATGATTTCTCTATTTTAATTTGTTGATAAATAGGGTATACTCTCCCCACATTACATATTATACCCTTGAAGCCAGTCAGTAGCATCAGGTGTATGGGGAGGCACTCTTGAGGTCACGTAATGAACCAGCTCAACACATAGCGATGTGGCACCTAGGATGGGTTTCCACATTGATTTTCATTATATAAATTAATTTATAAAAAAATTCTCATCATTTTCATAATATGATGTATATTCTCCCAATAATGGTGAAATTCTCTGATTTTAATACCTGGGACTCCTATTGAGTGTGTCCAACTAATGATGGTCCTAGTTATGGTTGAGTTAGTTATTAGTGTTCAAATATTTAGTATGAGATAAGATAATTCAAAAGAATAGTATTAGAGCCCTGTTATTTTTTTAATTGAGTCAGGAGTATCATTCATCATGTAGTGGATCATTATATTTTGAGGGAATTCATATGGAAACAAATTAAACATTATTTTAAAATTAGTTATATTGAATTTAGATAAAATAATATATAATATGAATTGTACTTATTTATTTATTATTTGAATATTATCCTTATTTATTTCTGGTTAACTACAATAAATGGAAGCACCAGATATGAGATGTAATAAAACAGGTGTTGGGAGGCAGGAAAACAGAGTAATGGAGTGTGAGGTGCATGCATCATAGTATAGTATACATGACTTGTGTGTGAGTTGAAATTTTATAGAATATGATATTTTAGACACTATGATGTTATTTAATGTTGCATCATATATAATTTAGTTTTGGTTAATGAATGGAAGTTATTGTTTTTGTTATAATATATTTCCTACCTAATACGTATATATGTTTCTTATGTATTGGTTTTTATGGATCAAGCCTCCAATAATGATACCACTTCTAAAACTGCATTACAAGTGGATGTTTAAACCACTACTAATTAAATAGGGTCAGTTCAAACTAAAAACTAAATATTTCACTAAAAAACTACCACTAGTTAAAAAATCATCGTATTATATTGAAATGTAGAAAACCAACAGTGATTAAAAAACAGTTTTAAAATATAATTTTTTTTAGAAAATAATGAAACCTTCATGAAAAAAAGAAACCATTGTTAATCATTCAACAACACAAAATATTGGGGGGGTTCTAAAAAACACCACAAAATCATTTTAGAGGTGGTTAAAACCCTCATGAAACCTAAATTAATAGATTATATATGATTTTTTTTCTAAAGTGATATATTGATATTATCTATGAATTGGGATATGTCATTAGTTTGAAAATAGAGGATTGTTCCATGGATTTAGTAGGCTGGTTACTTTATTCATGTGTATGTATTTGGAATGACCAATTAGATATTATAATTTTATACTAGTAATTAAATTTGAATGTTTTTTCTAATCCAATGTAATATGGTACGTATTTGACATTTTTTATATGTTGCATGATTAATTTAAATTATTTAATTAATTTAATTACACACCTATGATTATATTAGAAAGTATGACATGTTTGAGATAATTTTTTTATCTTACTGGTATATGTTTATTACATATTTTATATTCACATAACATGTATATGTATTTATATATTTTCTAAATAGATTTGGATACAGACCTGTAGTATCTTAGAGTTTAATTTTAGGGAAATTATGATGATCCCAAGGAAGTTTCACATTTTGGGAGAGAGTTATTTTATATATTTTTTTATTTAATGTCTATTTGTTTTTAATTAATGTATTATAATATGACTATTTTTATTTTCTAATTTTATATCATGTGATAATTCATGAGAATTATTTTAGAATTTTATTTAATTCATGTTGTATCAATTCCCATTTCTTTTGTTTTACTGTAATTGTTCTTATTATATTATGATGAAACATTAAATGATAAATCACTCCCCATGAAATCCTCATATACCCTTGTAGCTTGTCACCAACCTCTAAAAATCGTTGAGTCCACTTGAGGCTATGGGATTATCTACCCCAACATCATGATTTTTCTCAACTAGTATATAATAGATATAATGGTGGGTGGTTTTTTATATTCCTATGTAATTAATGATAGATTACAAAAATAATGAAAATTTATATGAAATAATATACTTAGAATCAACATAAAATAATTTTAAATATTAAATATTGAAAATCATTGATTGAATTACAAATCATGATATATTAATATAAATGGAAAAAATATGAAAAAAGTGGATTTTATATATAATGAGATATATATGGGGTTATATTTCTCAATTTTATTTATTTATGAGTTCATACTATATGATGTATAATTCCATAATTTTTTATCATATTTTATAGACCTTGATAAATTATTGAATTTTGAAAAATTGGTATTAATGAATCAGAATAGATCAAATGATATATATTTATTGGGAGATGTAAAGGACATATATTTAAAAATATGAAGGGTTTAGTTCGTTTTCTAAATACATGTGGATGTTAGAAATAATAAAGAAATAGAGTGTTGATTTTCATAATATGTTGTGAACTTGATGGGTTGTGAATTTTGGTAGCACTTTATTATTCATTTTATGATTTAGTAAATGTGTTTATTTATGTTATATTGATACATATAATATAAAAATTTCTGTTGTTTCTCATCTTGCTTATGATTTAGCAGTATGTGATATAATTTTCCTTGATTATGATGATGATGTCTAAAGAGATTTTTTATTTCCAGATAATGATGTGGTTTTGTGGGTTATTGTTTTCTCAACACCAGTATAGTTATTTTTATTTTATCTTTATGTGTCTAAAATACATCATTAAATACATCAGGTATGTTCAAATTAGAAATTTTTTAAATCCCAAACTATAGTAGCTTGAAATATGAATTATAACACTAGTATCAGTTTGATCCCATAGATAACAGAGAATGTATCAATGTAAGCATTCAACTATTGGTTTGTCCTTCCCGGTTTCAATTAAATCTATTAATTAAATGAAGTAAATTAATCAATTAAAATTAATAGATAAAGAATCAACAATTCATAAGAGAGGGAATCCGACTTCCATTGGGGGCTTTGATATAGAGATATTATGAATGCACTTTCAAAACAATAATACACATTGGTGGTGAAATTAATCAATATTATCAATATAAGAAATGGTTCATACCATTCAATCTATCAAATTGCCCTAATTATTCATGTCTCGATGAATTAGAATTATAGGATGCTTTAGGATGTGATTACAACAGAAAAAGAATAATCATATCTAATGGTTGGGAATTAATAACCCATATCATGTTAGGTTTTTTCTTATAAAAAACTACTTTGGTCCATGATTTGAAAAATATATATGAATATATCATGTTTCAACACAATTATAATTGAATAGAATCATTTTGAATGTGAAAAAAAATATTTTGATAAATTTGGTGAAAACCCATTTCAAAAGATTCTGCTCTTCCCTTTAGATTTACAAAAACATGATTGGGTGATCTGCAAGGATTAATAAACCCAAAACAATAATATTATAAATAGAGGATAAGAATTTAGAAATTAAGTAAATAATTTTGAATGAAATTTAATTAATAAAAATCAAATTTCGTATTGAAACAACAAAGATTGACAGAAGAATGAACACATATCTATAACAAAAAATATTCGGGTTGAAATCCTAGTAGAATCCAACTAATAGTTGAATCCCAGCTCCTTCAATAAATCAATATCTTTCTTGAAACACATATTTATAATCACATATGTCATCCTTAATCTTTCCTGGGTTAAAACAGGCATTTGATGTCCATTTCTAGTTAATAATGTCAATTTTTTGTGGGTAGATACATTTAGATCTCATATCTGGTCAGCTGGAAAAATCTTATGATGCAAAACATATTCACACATTGAAAATCACGAGAATTAATTTGTTTCTACATTTTACTCATTAGATTGTGTTCTGTTTTCACACCTTGTATATTTAACACATCCTAAACACAATTCACGCCTGGAATTTCCAATTTCTAGTGCTGGAAGACTTTTTTTATCAGTTCTTCAGTTTTGATCCTCTAAAACATCCTATGATCTTCAAACAAAATGGGAAACCTTCTATAAATGCATGTATTAGTCAATTTGGCTTCAATATTCAATCAATTATTCATCATATTTTGTTATCAGGTCCCACCAATTCGCATCATAGTGTGATGCACCATTATCTTCCCCAAAGGTCATGATTTCATTCTTACTATTCTTAATGTATGTAATGAATTAAGAATACATAAAACAATAATATCAAGCCTAAATCTCATATTTAGTAAAATAAAACTTTTAGAAACACAATATTTTGTAGATAATAAATAGATATATCATAGATATACAATCCATGTATTAAATTCATTTTGTTGTAGTTTCAAGGATATGTAATTATTGTAGTTAGAGATATACCATCATTATAGGTTTATATGATAACATATGGGGGTTGATATACTATTTTTATGGAGTTGAATATGTGGTGATGAAAATGGTTGAATCTAGGAAACATGAACTGGATGTTGTTTGGATCAATTATTCTCATATTATTTTTCTTATAAATTGGTTAACATTAAATATATCATTCACTAACTGATTATTATTCCTATTTACTAGGAAGATAAGATGTTATTGGTAGATCATACTTGGCACACATATATACTCAACCTACCAATATTTTTTTTATATTTACAGTATTCATTCAATGTTGGTGTAATGTAATTTTAGTTCTCTATGAAGTGATCTACCCATGAGTAAGATGAATTCAGTATTGATGTGTTCATTTTCATGTGGGATTTATTGTTAGTTGTTTGTGCAGTTTTATTGTGTTTGTGTTTGTTGTTAAACTGTTTATTATTTTAAAAATTATTTTTTGGATGAGGTTATATATATTAATTAAATAAAAGTAAATTTATCCCATGTTTCAAATTCTATTCAATTCATGGTAGTCATCACTATGTAACCTATTGGAGGTGGATTTTGGGGTTCACTCTCAATATCATTTTCCTCTCAGGAAGAGTCTTAGTAAATTGAAATATTATCCAAAGATGGAGTGGGTTCGTGATATATTCAATGGGTAGTATCATTGTAAGTAACTTCATGATTATTCATATGTGATTGATTAGGGTTGGAATAGTGTTGATCAAGATTAATTTTTCCCATGTAGTTAGTGGAAACTAATGAACTTGAGTGATGGTATTATATGGATGAGATATTCCATTATTGAATGTTCTATTTAAGCATGGTGGTTTTGAAAAAATCACTTATAAATGATAATCACTTATGAAATCATAATATCATGAGTTATTATTCATGTTTCAAGTGCTATATAGTGATTGTTTGAATTTAAATATAGTTATTAGTGAATTATCTATTGTGGTTATATATAAAATAAATTTGGAGATTAAAAACAGTTAGATGTAGGGTAATGTGATAACATCTGTTTTATATGATCAATCTATCAATTTTTAAATTTTTATTGAATTTTTTAGAATGAAAATATTTTTATATGTATATAATATAGAGACTAATTTTTTTACTAAATTAATTTATTATATTGATGGGTA
Organism: Viscum album; assembly: GCA_963277665.1. Lineage (NCBI taxonomy): Eukaryota > Viridiplantae > Streptophyta > Magnoliopsida > Santalales > Viscaceae > Viscum > Viscum album. The sequence goes on along the minus strand of OY728146.1, from coordinate 1,622,717,208 downwards.
TTGATCAATGAAATAATAGATAAAAATTTAATCTTCATCGGAAATAAAATTTTTAATCACATTTGTTTTGTTAGATTAGTTCATAGATTATTTCTATACATATATCTGGATGTTTCTTCCAGTCAGTACAATGTTTCAGTTTCATGGAACCCTAGATCTAATTTATCAAAAAAATTATTTTATAGAACGCACATGCATCATTTTGGTATAAATATTCTACAGTATCATGGGACTGAATGTCAGAAATTTGAGAAAATAGATGATTTTGGAGTGCGGGGTTTACCCTGGGTGCGTATATAGTTTGTTCATGTTAAACATTCAAAGGGAGGTGACCATTGATAAGTGAATGTTTTAAAATAAAAAAACTTTCAAATTTCAAAAAACAAAATACTATCTTATAAATAAACCTTTATGGAAAATTTCTAGAAAGATACAAACCCCATAGATGATTTAAAAGGAGTTGGAGTAGAATTCTTCATTACTATTAAAAAACCCAAGGATGTGGATTGAAAGACAGACTGAGGTGGATCATGGAATAGATGGAAAACACAGTTTATCTTCTTCTCCATTGAAATATGATTTGTTTTCACCAACTATAAATCCATAATTGGGGTAGGACTTGTTATTTTATGGTATCGTCCCTTGTACAAAATTGAGCATGAAATTTTAATTATCTATTTAATTTATTTTCTATCCAATGAATCTTATGAACTATATTTAACCATATTGAATCACGGTAATCAAATTTTTATTTAGTATAATAATATTTCCTCTTTATTTGTCTATTATATGATCATTTTTCATTATTTCATCATCTAACAATGGATTTACCTTGTTTTTGTGATTTTACATCCACTGTAAATTGTGTTCTACACTAATTGACCAAGTGCTCACATTTTAAAACTATCAGGGTGGTTTTGTGCATGATTGACCATCATATCTTTTTTGGTTGAAAAAATAACATATAGATCAATGATTTATGAATGGATCATGGCCCGATGGGAGATGTGTGTGATTTATCAATGGTTTCTGGGATTAAGAGGGGGGACAAGATGCGACATGAGGCACTAAAACTTCGCACGGGTGGTTGGATTTCTGATTTCTATCCACTGAAGCATGAAGATCGATGTTCGGTGAATGATCCATGATTGTGGGTGGAATTATTATGTGATTTTTTATCAAATATGGAATATCTATATTTTTGGAGAAGATCAATATTATCTACATGTGGAAAACCCAAATACATTCCATATAGTACGAATGAACTCACACCATGTTCCCTGGCTTCTATATAAGATAAGTTACAATATATCTTAATGGTCATATGTTGTTTTTGAAAGCCCAAATGAAATGTGACCTTGAACAAGTGGATATGTTTTGTTCCATCAGGGCATGAAGGGGCCCTCATTTGTGGTCAAACATGCCATGTTCCCAGGGAGAAAAACTGTTTATATGTACATGGCTAGCCAAGCCTTGTGTTGGGTGAACATTTCAGGACCCTATGTTGATAAAAATGTTGAGTGAACCTGAGTACACACCATTTATTTTCAAATGTATTCCATATCAATGTATAGGGGAAATAATTCCTAAGAGATGAGGTGATTCCACACACTGTGTGACCCCATGTACACATCAACTACTTCTCTAAGGAACTCTAAACTTCTATATCTTGTTCTTCAAGACTTGTATGTTGGCCCACGATTAGTATGTGCTGAGTAGTTTTACGCATATGATTTGATGTTAGCTACTATTTTGGCGTCATATATATGATGTGATGTGATATGTGTGGTATATTTCCCTCATAGATTCTTGGAAAATGATTGTGATCATGCTAGTTTGATAGATATGTCTTGGGCTTGTTACTCACCTATCTCGCAACGGTGTGGGTCCCAATTACCTCTTTTCATAGGTGGACTTAGTAATAAACTGTACTACAATATGGAATGAGTCTCATATCTATGTAGATGTATCCATCCATATTTGAGATCTAATTGAATGAGGGTCCCCTACTAAATATTTTGTTAGTTTGGATTTATAGCATAGTGGTGTGGAGCGATCCATCCACTCTGATATTGGATAGTTTTTGTGTGAAGTTGAGCATCATAAACATACTATTGGATCTATAAGAATACTTATCATCTGAGTTTGGTATGTAGATATGGATACCCCATTCCACTCTTATTTGGGTTTCTTTGTGATCATATATATTGGGTTTTATATCCCAATTACTGTGGGTTGTGAAGAATACATTTTTATCTTTATTATTCAATATTTATGGTTTTCAATAAAATGTACAGGTTTTGTATATACCCATCCCTAAAGAGAATTAAAATAATATGTCATGTTTTACATGGAAGATAGAAACATCAGAGATGAATTCAATTGAGCAAAGCAGAACATTGGTGAATTGACCATGTTAAATGGTTGGACATTGAGATCAAGAGATAGGTTCTCTTATTTGTAATCTTTTTTCAAATAATGATAGGTTGAGACTTTATTTCTAGATGAGTTTTCATTATTCCTCTTTATGCTTCATCTTTATATTTTCATAGTTTGAAGTATTCCCTATATTTTTTCAATCATGGTTATAATCTATATATTTTAGAATTTCATTATTCCTACACACTTTTTTATAGTGATAGTTGTGTGGGTACATTCAGGTATTTTAGCTTAAGGATTCTAATTTTATTATATGCTTACTCAGTGATATCTCACAACTTTTAGCCTATTTAAAGCATTATTGGGTTGGTCACACTTGATATACTAATGTACAATAAGGCCCTGATTTTATTGGTCATAAAGACTGTTATTAAAGTATTTTTTCATTAGATTGGTGTAGGATTGGGTCCCTAGAAGAGGATTAGTTGGGAACTCATGGAATCAATTTTGGAGAGTCGTGATTGTGGTTATGGAGCCAGGTAACCCATTATTGGTTCCTAGTCTTACTTATCCACACAAAAAGACACTGTCTTCTATATAATAAACATAGAATACAGAAATAGTGGATGCAACAAAAAATTAGGTAATTATTTTTGTTGGATTGCATCCTATGAATATTTTTCTTGGGTTAGCTTCGTATATATTTTCATCTAATAATCTTACATATTGATAATTTTCTGGGAGCATCATTGAAGACAATTATTGTAGTAACTGATATAAGATCATGATCACTATCAGTTGAGTGATGAGGCCTTAGTTCATCGACTATCTCATGAGGTGTTTCCTCTAGGTGGATGTGGAGTACTTCTACTATATATAGATCAATATATAGTACTAACGGGATAAGACGATGATGCATGTAGTCTTATCATGGTATATGATTTATAGATAAATATAATACTGTGATTATATAAAGAACCATATCCTAGGGAAATATCGAATTAGATTGAGTAAGTGATCTTAGTCATCAAATGTTTTCTTAACTGACCAATCATATGTTTGTGCATTCATCCATCCTTCTTCACAGGGATGCAAGAAACTAGTCTAGCCTGGTGATACAGCCCCATGATGATACTTTAAACTCATTTTCATAAATCCAGTGGCTATTTTACATTGATTATTTTCCTTTAGTATTGTGGTATGTGAATATTCAAGAGCTTCTTGAACTACAACAAGGTGATATGATTGTTTTTTTAATATTCCATGGTGTTAAAAAACTTCACACATTAATACCATTATATGGTATGAGATGGATTATTCCAGTTATAAATGATTGATTAAGATCCCCATAGAGACATTTGGGACAATGTATACATCATATGAATTATTACTAATGATATAGTGATATATTTGTATTTAGTGATAGAGAGCTTCCTACAAGATGGATGTCAACCAGTAATAGATGATAGATGCCATCATAGGGATGAGTGATCCACAATAACTAGTAGGATGTATATGTCAGGGTCTTGCTGTGGGAGGAATATCCATTCCTATATGCATACATGTTGATCTTTGTCTTAGGGATCATATTGGGGGTCCAGTAAGATAGGAGAGCTCTAATATTATTCCTTTGACGGGATAGATCACACAGATCATGAGTTATCGAAATGATGTGTCATGTAAGGTATAAAAATAGTGAATGGAGAACCATGGTGGAGATTACGCCATGATATGGGTTCTCTAGGGAATAGTCAGGGTGACCCCATTTATACTTGTAGACATGAGCATGATACATTCATCAATATCCATTTCCCTTGCGTCAGGACGAGATCATCTAGTTAAGACTTTACCCAAGTATCTATGGATAAATGTTCACATAGGGAGTGATTATTCTATGACAAAAACTAGTCAGAATTTGGGGTGGGAATTTGGAAAAAAGGGATTCTCAGGGGACCTGTGGGTCTTCATGATTAATCCCTTTGAAAAAATCGTGGGTGTGGATTTCTCTCTGTTTTTTTCCAAGATCAACTAATATTTTATGTGAGTTAGATTCCTTTGGATAAATGGGTAAAGATTCTCGTTTACTGGTGAGACATTTCTTATATTTAAGATGGTAGGTCTTGTGAGTAGGAAGATTAAACTATCATAGTTCAATTGGAATGTTTAGCCCTTGGCACAGGGAGCCCTTCAAGAATCTATACTCAATTAATAGTGTATTACTACAATAAAATCCTCAAAAATTTTGATTTAAGATTAACTCCAAAGAAATAGATTAACTTCTATATTTACATACACCTCAATAATTCTTCGATTCCATTATGGTTCATCAAATGGCCCGTACAATGATTTTGGGATAATAGTGCAGTTGGTAAACCATTGGCAGAAAGGTATTTTCAGACCGATTGTATCCCCTGGGCTGGTTTAGAATTTTTTTAAATAATATATGTCATATTAATGTTTTTTATTGATTGTTATCCCTTGAATCAGGTAACTATAAAGAAAAGGTAAGAATTGATGACAATTGATGGAATATTCATCAATTTTAGAGATTCCAGTTGGTTTTCATAGATCAATATGTGATTCTTATAACACAAGTTGAGGTTTCATGAGGTTAATATTTTAAAGATGATATTTTTATGTCACTAAGGAAACTATGAGTTCCTGTTAATTCATTTAGATGTGATGAATAATTATGTTGTGTTCATAGATCACATGAATGAGATCATCCAACCATATTTTTTATGATTCATAGTTGTCTCCATTGATGAGTTACTCATTTTCTCTATATCAAATAAGGAAAATATAGAGAATTTGAGTATGGTCCTAGAGTTACACTAAGAGCGGCGCCTTTATAGAAATATCCTGAAGTGGAAATTTTTTTATCTGAGAGGTTCAGTTACATTGGAATGTCTTAGATGATCATTATTTAATTTTGGAATCATATTAGATTGATGTGGTGCTTTCATGGGAGGCACCAAACCGGGTGTCGAAGGTGTTGAGTTTTCATGGAAGGGAAGTGTACTAAAAGGGGTTCATTGAAAACATATCTTTGATTGAGGGCCTTTCACCACCATGAAACAGAAGGAGGATCCATTTAATTGGATCAAATAGTGATAGAGAGCATTCTTGGAGTTATGGAATAGGTTAACCATTGGTTCGGTCATGAGATTATTGAAGGAATATATATAGTTCATAATGTTTTAAAAATATTTTAAAGATGGGATTAGTTGTGGGTTGATGAAATGTTAGGTAGTGAATATATATGGGTTATTTCTGTTGATACCATACAAGTATGCCCATGTGAATGACAACCTAGAGTTGGTAGATATAGTCTTTTTTCTATATATATGTTGGCACTACCTTCTGGGTGAGAATTTTTTTTGTTTACTCTTACAACTATATTCTCAGGTATATCTTAACTCAAATGGATTATAATGTGGGGAAAAGGCTCTAGTTATAGTTATTATTAGGAAATGAATTCAATATAGTCTGTACTCCTAAGGAGAAAAATATGGTGGTAGATACCCTTCACAGGAAGTCTCATTCTTACTTGGTACCAGATATATTTGAGTAGTTGTCTTCATTACAACTAACCATAGTGGAGAATAGTGGTATAGTTTTTCTTCAATCGATGGTGGTGACTCCTCATATTATTCATCATATGTGAGAGGCTCAGGTGGGGGACACTTACAGTGGGGCTCTACATGATCATATATCATCATGAAAAGAACCTGATAATTTTTTTTATTGAGGGGAATAAGTCATTATATTATATTAATGGATAGTTGTTTTGGTCACACAGAGAGAGGTATTGATGACGGTGATTCAAACATACCCCCTGGTTGTACATCATGGTATGGAAATGTTTAATATGTAAATTTGGAAGTAGTTTTGGTAGGATGTAATAAGGTGGAGAAATAATGAGTTCATCTCTCAGTGTATCACATGTCCACATGTAAAGGTTATGAACCAGGTTCCGTTAGGTTTGACACATCCACTTGACATCACATAGTGGTTGTGGGACAGAATATTCAAGGACTTTGTGATGTATCTTCCCTATATAGTGAGTTTCTATGATGTTATGTAGCTGATTTTTCCAAAACATGTGAAGTTGGAACAATTTATTTCTATCTAAGATCATAACATGGTTGAGATTATAGGGAAATTGAGTTAAACATAGAACGTTCTACTTCATGGGGTGAACTCAAAATTCATTTATAACTGTGATTATTAGTTCTCTTCACAGTTACATAGTGTCTAGATGGAAGTCATTAAGACCTATTTGAGGATGAGCATAGAATTTCACCCCCAAAAATAGAATGACTATGCGGAGTATACAAGACTTTGAGGATATACCAAAAACCAATGTGTTAGACCTTGACTAGAATTGGGAGGATGACATTATTTTTATATATTTTTTATCATAATGACAACTAGTTGTCTGTCATCAGCAAGAAACCATTAATGTACCTATACAAAAAACCCTACATGTAACTCTTATTCTAGAATGATATTGCTGAGGAATCTCTTTTTAGACTAGATTTTTTGTAAATGATGATAGAGAAAGTATCACTGATCAATGTGCATATGAGTACATCCTTGAGATAATAAAAATCTTATTCAGATCAATGTTATATTACCATGTTAATCAAGATGAAAAACCATGTCTTCCTAAGAGTCTCCCCATGATGAGGATTGTAGATAGTTTCTTAGGGAATAATGTTATCCCAAAGGAATATTGGGCTATTAAAGATTCTACATAGGGTTTGCGAGGTTGATAAATGCTTAGCTTTTCTCATATAGTTGTATCGATTTCATGAAAACTTACATATGTCAATATGGGTGAGATATGTTCATGACCATAAGAATGTTAATTACTCAAGGAATATAGAAATCAAAGATTTAGTCACATTCATGGAGTACTTGTTAATGACCAAGGATCAACAATATATGAAATATTTTGTACTGGACAATAAATTTTATACGTGTTCATTGGAAACACTACAGAAAGCATGAGAGATCCTAAGATCACGAGAGTGACCCGAGGACTTAGTACCCCATATTTTGGTATATATTATTCCTTTCATGGTGAAAACCCTTTATGTAGGCTATAATTAATGAATTTTGTTTTTCTTGATTACTTATTTAAATATTTATATTTAAATATTTTTATTTTTCATCCAGGTCGGCTTAGTGTTTGGGCATCTACGGACCCCGAATTTAATATATTTAAAATACTAATATATTTTATAGCATGAACATGCTTTGTTTACATATAAAATTTATTGTCTTTATTTGGGACCATAGATATAAAATTTAATACTATGGAAAATTCCCAAATTTTAGGTTTACCCTATGAAGAAACTTGGGTTGGGTGGTATCGAATGTTCCTTGGAAGGTGTCCTTTTGGGGGTGAGTTTAATTAATTAAATAATTATTTATTAAAAACCCATAAACATATCATCCCATGAAAAAAATTTCCATGGTTACTTTAATAAACCTATGAGGATATGAGAGGAGTTTGAGGAGTTCTCTTCCTAGCAATTGGAAAATATGAGGATGCATAATGAAAAATGGATCGAGGTAGACCACAAAATAGGGGGTGAATATAGTGGGTTTTCATCTCCATTATGTGTAGAAATTATATCCACCATTAATTGATCCACAATCGAGATATGAATAATTATATTTTGGATTCTTCCCCTGTTGATTATTGAATATGTATTTTTTTTAATTATCAGCTTAATTTATCTCTTTTATCGTGAATGAAAAAAAGCAGATATAATATTATTGAAGCCTAATTGTTAATTTTTATTAAATCTCCCATAAAACCCTATTTCATTCTATATATTATAAATTTTTTCCTTGATTTCATTTTTAAATGATGTATTTAAAATTTTCATATGTTTTTTCCCATCCTTTGATCACGTTCATCACTGTTGTCACATGGGGTCACAGTTTTACATTATCGAGGATGGTTCGAGTGTGATCCAACCCCCAAATTAAAAAATATTGAAAAAATATGTCTTTATCAATGTTTTTATTATGGATTGAGTTATAACATTGGATTTAGGTGATTGATCTGTGTATTTTGGGATCTTGTGCAATGGGTGGGAGGTGACAGGATCTGCTATGAGTTCACATGGGTGATCATATTTCCAATGTCCTGCCACTGATGGATGGAGATAGATGTTGTGTATTGTAACCTAAATATCACATAGAATAATTGGTGATATTCTATTGGAAAAGTTGATATAGAGGCTGGATAAAGACCACACTTTCCTGTACCAGGAAAAAGTGACTATATGACATGTAGTGCGGAAGAACAAATGTCGTGTACATCAATTTCAATGGCGGCTAAGGGTTTCATCTAACGTAAGGAACACATTCCATGTGGGAAGGCATAAAACCATGTGAAACTAACTAGGTGGATATTCCATGTTCCATATGTATAGGCATAGGTCCTTGTGTGTGTTCAGACATAACATGTTCCCTTAGCGACAAGCTATGTATATTATATGGTCAGCTGAGTCGTAAGCCTAGTGCACATGCCAAGGTCCCCATATAGACCTAAATTACATGTTCCATTGAGTAAACACCATGTATTATTATATTTTTTACCAATCATTTTTATTGGAGGACATGCCCTAGCGATGGCGCTAGGTCACATGCTATGTGACACCATATACACATCATTTTCCTCTCACATGTACTCATACATGCTGTATCTCCTTCAATACAAAGGTTTTAGGCCATGATTATCCCATCTAAAGAAGCTTCAATTTTAGGAAATTATGAAAACCACCATTTGGGAATTTTAGATATGATGTGAGGTGTTACGAGTGAGACTCTTCTCCCAACAATTCTTGGTCAATTATAGTGATCAATCCATTTTACCATGGAAAATAATTAAATCAATAAACATTATTAATTCAATTAGTCATATTTTTATAAAAAATAGGAAACTATAGTATGAGGAAATTAACATAGTTTTTGAATGTTCCTAATTAAAATTTTAATAATATAATTTTCTAATTATAATCTATCAAAATAATTTAAAATTGGAGATGTTTAAATACACTTCTAATTATAAAGGATTAAAAAATATGTCTAATTATTAACATTTAAACCCACATATAATTTACAAAATCCATAGTCTCCAACATTTAATTGAAAAAAAAACATATGTAATTACCTAAAATATGATTTTATTAATAGATAAAAAAACAAATATACATGATTAACACAAAACAAATAAATAAATAATATAAAAAATTGTTATAGTTTTAATGAACATTATTTTTAAATAATTTCATTTTATTAAAATATAATACTTAAATAATTTTTTTCAAAACATAACATTTTATTAATACCCCCTAATTATGATAAAATAATACCTTGATTAATATAAAACATGTATCCCACAAAATGGTTTTTCAAAAAAAATATTTTAAATATATTGAAATATTACATTAAAATAAATAATTATAAAAAGTAGAATAGAAACATGTGAGCACAACCTCATAAGATATAAAATAATGACAACACATTATATCTTTTAAGTAATCACACACTAACAACAAAGAAGTAATAATGTACATATAAGAATAATTAATAACGATTCTGTAGAAATGCCATCAGATAATCCAATGCACCTGTAGATGAGTCTCATAGATAACAGCTGTAGAAAGAATTAGTTGTAGTGAAACGATATCTAATAATCTAGAGGATGAGTGGATAAGAAAAATACATAATAGAATAAAACAATTGCAGAAACCTGAGAATAATAATATAAATAATTCTATTTATTAAAAAATATCATTATATTCAATAAAAAATCAAAATAAATAAAACCGTTTTATTAAAGAACATAAATAGAAATACATAAAAAAGAATTTTTTTTCCAAAAAATATAATTAAAAAAAGTGTTTATTTTGTTAAAAAATATTTTTTTTATGGACATTTTCCAACAAAAATTAATTTTTTTTATATTAAATAGAAATTAACGTAAAATAAATTTTATGTGATTTTTTTTTGAAACCAAGAAGACCATGCACACCCTATAAATTTGTTAATTTAGCTTTTTAATTTTACCCAAACATTGTTTGATCATGTTCAAAAATTTATATGAACTCAGTAAACCTTTCAAAAATATTTTCACATCCACCATAATAGAAAAAACATAAACATAAATAAGGAACAATAATTTCTTTGAGTTCACTTCTATGTAGTACAACAAACAAATAAATTTCATTTTAAAAAAATTGATATACCAAAATATATTAAGATGGAAGAGTCTTATTGATATTAATTTTTTACTTATCCACTCTATTCTAGGCTCACCGCCATTACAATTGAGCCTAGGGATTGATACACTACCTCCCTCCAGTCACTCACACTAATTTTTCCTTCTATCACTACATCTGATAGATGTATCCATAATTATTTTACATGATGTTCACACCTGTATAAATAAGAATATATATTGATATTAAACTCATGAAATTCATAATATTATTCACCAATGAAATCAATGAACTTAGTCTTCCATGTTTTTTCTTCATATGAGTCTACCTTCCACGTGTTTTCTTTAGTCAAATATTTCTTTTGAATTATTTTTTTAGGGTTTCACCTTCTGCACAATTACATCATGGTTTTATCATCTTTTTTTATTTATTTTTCTTACCTAAAATAATTTTCCCTTTCATGAATGTTTCTTCTTTTAAAAAATGATTCCTCTTTCCAAAAATGAAAAATTTTTCATCATTTTTTTCCAAAAATGACTCTTCTTTGAAAATGATTCTAGTTCAAGAATGATTCTACATTCCATGATTGATTTGAGTTTCCATGAATCAAAATTTTGATTCATTTTTTTCATATGACGATATTTATTCACTTTAATCATCGCTTAATTTATTTTCTCTTTAATGAGGCCCTAGTGGGAATATTTATATGTAATATACCCCAAAAATATTCTAATAAGTTTGTTTCTTAACCCTTGTTGAATAATTAATTCACCTAAAAATGGTACCAATTTCACAAATCCATATAGGATCCTCTTCTCATGATTCGTATAAAACCCCCAATCATTTTTATGAACGAAATTATCTATACCCGAAACATTCATGAATTTTATTCCATTTAAGGATTTTTCCATAGCATAAATCATTCCTCATTTTATATATGATCATCATTTCATAGCTCACATATTTATTCTTCACAACCTTTATAAATGATATTCCATAGAAAAAATATGTCAATCGATTCATTCAGAATCAATATTCCATGTAATAATTTCATGAATCTATCTATAATTCTTTTGCTTTTTGAAAATTCTACCTCTAGTCCAAATATCTGTCCATAAACAACACCATTAACTAAAAAAATCTAAACATCACACCATACATATAAATAAAAACTATAAATAATTATAAATAATTCATTAAAAATTTTCATTTAAGGCTATATCTGTCCATTAGAATCAAACTATAGTTATGATTCATGGTTAATTTGAATCTCTAGTCCCAATAGATTATGTTTTGAAACATATTATATTTAGTAAAAATTCATTTCTTAATAAGTAATTAAATCATAGAAGTGGATTGAAAAAAAAAGAATAACCAACATCATTATTCACCAGAAAATATTGTCCTCGATATTATAGTATTCCATTGAGTAGGACTTGGGTTCCTCCTACCATCATCATTGATAACCATGGCTCCCACATTCGAACCCATTTGGGTTTTTGGAATTCCAAATATAAATTAAATCCATATAAAACAAAATAAAAATTAAAAATTGAAATAACAAAAACAATTCATCACCCTAAATCTACATTAGAAATTCTCTATGTAGAAAATAATAGATCAAGAGAGAGTATTACAAGCCAAGTGGCATAGAGAATTCAAGAAATCCCCATTTCTCCATTCCCATATAAATTTTATTCCTCATGGATTATATATCCTAATAGATTTCATCCACTTTATTCCCCATTAATCGTAGAGAATTTGGAACGAAGTGAAACAAATCATCTACATTTCCCCCCTTTCAGAATAAACCCGCGTTTAAAGAACCTACCAATCAATAAAAGCCATGAAATGCAATAGTTTCTAATGGGGAGATTATAACATCTTAACCTCCTCAAGAAAAGGGAGGTGGTTAAATTCCAAGGTTTAACCTACAATTCTCAAATAATAGGGTGGATAAATTCAAAGTAATTATAATAATAACTTATCTATTAGTTCTTATTTTCTCAATTTGTGTAACTATTTTTTCATCCTTCCCTTTGATAATGTGATATCTGATCTCATTATGTTTCATATGAGACTGTTGTTCTAGATTTCCCATGAGTTTAATTTTACTTCTAATATTATAATAGATCACCATATGTTTTTTCAAATATTCAAAAACACCCTCCAATTTGTTCATCATTAAAAGAAGCTCAGTGCATTCTTATTATAATGAGATATGTTTTTATTATTATTTTTTGTTATGATTTAGGTTATACTATGCTTTACTCATCCATGAAAAACAATTATTTCCAAAAATAATTTCACTACCCCAAGTTGAATTTTTGTCCACCACATCAAAATCCCATTCAACATCATTAAATGAAGATAATTCATGTTTATTACCTTCATTAAAGGATAATAAAAATTGAGAGTCCCATGGATTTTCCTCATGATCTATTTCACTAATGTGAGATACTCTTCATTTCAATTACATTGGAAATGGACAACCCAAAATGTTACATAGACAAAATCTGACTAAGTTCATGTAAAATATATCAAGTTTCTAATAATTTTCCTTGATAATATAGGTTCCACCATTTTAACATCCTCATGATTCCCAATGCTTTCTCTAACTAAAATTAGGATTAACATTCATTTGGCATAATTCATGTCAAGCTTCTTCATAAATTAAATTTTTTATTTAGCATTAGAGATAAAATTTTACCACCTTATGAACCACTTACAACTCCCTATTTTATGTGAGTTCACTAGTAAAACAAATTTAAAATAATGAACTCATAATATTAGTAAAATAATCCACACATCCCAATTTTCATTTACCAAACATGATATTTTCCACATCAACAGTCCCTGTGAATTATTTTTCCACTAATGTATTTACAAATTGGTTTCTATTAAAATCACCCACGTTGAAATTCATATTATTTAAACAAAATATAAATCATTATTACCATGATTTTCATGCATTTTTTAGAAAAAAAAATATTCTCATTAACCATCGAAATTTAGAGTCGTTATTAAAAAATAAGAATTTGTTCATCAATTATTTATAATCATCTTTATTGACTACACCATTCACAAATTCAATTTTAAACATCCAATTGATAAATCATAAATATTATATGAATCACCAATAATAAAAAGGTTATTGTCAACTGAATTTGAGTTAGTAGTGTGAAAATATATTCAACATAAATACCTTCAATTTATATGTAGTCTTTATATGATACATGTTCATTATTTTGAATCACATTTTTCTAATCCCCAAATTTGTTCAACAATAACCTCTTTATTTTGATCACTTTATGTTGGTTTGGACTATCTACAATTCCCCAATTATGATTTTTTTCCAATTCATCCAAATCCTCATTCACAGATCTTATCAATGATGCATCATTTTTTGCTTCTTCAAATGAGGTTGGTTCCACCATTGAAAAATGAGCATCATTCTCTACATTCCTCATCATTCTAGTTATTATTAGTGAAAATATATCTAGAATTATATTCAATGGATAAATTCACTTATTTATCCATTGATATGTAGATTCACTCTCTTCAATAATTTTCACATCTTCTAATTCATCTTCAAAATCATAATCATTATAGAATCATTATAAAACTTCAATGTTTTTGTTGATATCATCAACAATGTCACAAAATCATGAATGATTCAAATTCTATTATTCATTCAAAAATTATCTTTAATGACCCTAACATCATTAATATTTAAATTTTTATTCATCAGTTTTTGTGTATTATTTATAAGCCTTACTCCTTATAGAGTTATCAAAAAAAACTCATTCAAATAGGATATCTTCATGCCTGGAAAAATTTTCTACATTATTATTTATGTAAAATCTACTTCAAAATACTCCAAAAAAATTAGTCAGTTCTAGCATCTATTCTATATTTTATCGGGTTCTCTCTCCTCTTCATTTCTTATCACTGCCCTATTTTTAGTATACACTATAGATTGTACTATAACCATCAAATTGTAGTGATTTATTTTACACCCAAGGAGAATTGTATTGGATATATTGTTCACAATTTTCTTATATATGAAAGATTAATTTTTGAGTTCTTAATGAAGATACCTATGTATTAATTCTATAGTTATATATGTTGTTTTAAACATCATTGGATTTTTACGTCATTTTGGTTTTTAGATCACAAAATTTGGATTGATGTTAAAATATCATTTTATACACTTCTTTGATTACTTTTAATGCATTCGATGAGTTTATTTAATATATTCATCAACATAATATTGATCATTGTACTATAATCCTCAATAAAAGTACGGAATAACAATCTCCATGTTTTCTTGGTTGATTCATTATACAACATAAATTTTTTTAGTCTAAATAAAGTGGTCTAGGTATCATTTTATTATTTTTTTTATTTTTACTGTGAACTATCTTTCAATATATACATGAATCAAAAGTCATTTTAGGGTCTCACTTTAGGTATTTAACATTCAAGATAGAATTTATATTGGATAAATTCACCATGATCTATTGGTAATGTTGGACTATAATTTTGTTACATAAGCTATTATCATATTCCACTATAATGAGACACATGTTTTCTATATTTCCCAACTGGTTTAAACCTATATTTTTTATACATAAAGACTTCGGAGAGTTCTTAATCATTAATTTATTCAAGAAACCCATAAATTTTAAGATAACCTCAAATATAGATTCAATGAGTTAAATTATTCAAAAGTTTTTGTGTTTTAAGCTATCCAACGATATCACATTATTATTCATACACTAATCACATGTTAGATAATTCATTACAAATCATTTGATATACAAAAATCCTCTATTTTTAAATCAAAATTTTCTACAAACTCCACATTAAATGTTTTTAACATGTTCATAATCCCAAACATGTGGGATAAACATATGTTATCAAGTATCCATGTGTCATTTTCATCATTGTGTTGAGAGAGATTCTATTTGGGTTAGACTTATTATTCTTCTTCATTTCGTTCCATGAGATTCTTAATTATGTTGAGACATAAAAGGAAATAATGAATTTCTCTCTAGAATAGGAATAGTAATAAAATCCTTATTCTAATGATAGGTATCTATTTCCTAATAAATATTAATTATATTTTCCTAAATTCATGCATTTTTATATTTTAGTTCACTAACATCCATTTCTTAATTCCTTACAATCAATATCTTTATTCCTAATATTATAATAATTAGTGAAAAAACTATCAGAAGGATTTTTTCTTTAAGATGAAGGATGTGGTTTCATTTAATTCAATGACTTACATATAATTATTCCTTAACATACATCTTTTTCACATTAATATAGGTCTTGGTGTAGATATTGGTATGATAATGTTTTATTAAATTCACTAGAAGTTCACTAATCACGATATTAGAGTCTGTCCAATATCTTTTCCCAAGATTGAACAGCTAAACTAGGAACCTTAAACTTATTTTTCATAACATCTAATGTTCATTATTATACAATGGATGTTGTTTAGACTAGTATTTGGGTACCATAAATAGTGTATCATTTGGTTCAATTCAGTCAGTGCAAGCCTCAGATAAGTAGAGTTGTAAACAGATGGATAAACATAAATTCCAGAGGTTGGTGTTAATTATTTAACAAAAAATTAACCTATATAAATGTGTGTTAGACCATATATTAATATTGATTTTACTAAATCATGAAATTTTTTAACAATTTATTTTTTAGATTGATTGTTTTTAACCCTGAATATTGGAAATAAAAAAGATTTTACCATGTTCATCCATGTATGTAGGATGAATTTATAAAAAATATAAAATTGGTGGGCCTTATTTATTTTAATAATAATTGAATTAATTTTGGAGTGTGTGAGATTCTTATTTTGAGTTGTGATAAGGGTATTGATTAACATCTTAATTCTGGTTCTCTAGGACAAAAAGGAAATATCTTGTAGTTGAACATACACTATACAAAACTACAGGTTGATATGAATTTTTAGTGAAAACAAGGTTCATCCATTATTTATTTTTATCAAAAGTTAATGATTATTATCATTAATCAATTAGTATCAACAATTACATTGGGTTGAAAAATTATAAACTCAATTATCTTTCTCCATTTCCTTAGAGGTCAAATAAAATTTTATATTGGTCATATTATCATCAGAATATATATAAATGAATGAAGGAGAAGTTAAAACAAGTTAGTTCAAGGAAACCAAATTTGGTTTCTAGAGAGACGTTGATAGAGGATTGTTTCATCCAGAAGGATCATAAATTTTTTTTTTGAGAAACCTAAAATTATTATGAAAGGAATATAGGAAAATTTGGACAGAAAGTATTTGGATTCATGAGGATGATATTGGCATGGAATATTTCCTTAAACATTGAAGGGAAGAGGACCAAATATATATTATAGTTCCCCTTGTAAATATGTATCAAAAATCTAAAAACCATAAAATGGTACTCTTAATGAGGTGTTTTTTTATCTTGGGGAAATCCAAAGGATGGTTAGTGGTAGATTATAAAAACAGTAACAACATGAGGTTTTAAAATATAAACTGTATATTTGATATCATATATGACAGGACCTCCAATATTAGAATGGAATAAAATATCTCAGGACATTATGAAATGTCATTTTTAAATAAACTAAATATCTTTAATATTCTACAACGCATGAAATATCGAGACCAAATGAAACATGATACTCTATTAAAATATTATTATTTAAACATTAAGATTATAACCGAGACTTTAAATTTTTGGGTATTAATAGTATTATCTAAATTATGAATTTTTTTTAATTTAATCATAAATAAACTAAATCTCAATTTAGTTTTGATAAAATTTGATACATTTGTGAGAAAAAATATATGTTTTATGAAAAAAATTATTTTAAATAAAGAAAGTTTATAATGAATTTTCAAATATAAATTTTAAACAAAATTTTTATCACTTTTAGAAAATTTATTTTATAAAATATTCATTATTTTTGGAGTCATCATATAAATATTATTATAGGGTAAATTTTTGGTATTTTTTGAAATGATTCATTTTACGGTGAATAGTGAAAATATTCAATTTTTTTGAAAGATGGCTTTTCATTTTAATTGTTTATAAATTTATATTATATTTATAATTTATTTTAAATAACAATTAATTAAATTTTATAAAAATCAATCCAATTTATTCAAATTTATTCATTTTAATATTTATTTGTTATATAAAAACATTGTAAAATTTTAAACATTTCCCCATGAAAGGCTCATTTATCATCATGCCTATAAGATTAAATTTCATTCATATTTTCACACATGAATTAATTAAATTATTAAAAATGGGTTCTGTATATGGAATCGTGAAAATTTATATTATATAAAATGTTTAAATAATATTTTTACAACAATGGATTGTAAAAATAATTGCAATTATTTACCAGTGTTAAGGTGAAAATGGATTTACCAATGGGTTAAACTAAAATTATTAGGATTAAATTAATATAAAAACATGTCTCAAATATATTTTATATCCATATTTTGACCCAATTCTTTATAATTCATATTAATAATCCATTTTGGACCCTATAGGCATATGATAAATGGGGGTAATCCTTTTTCTTTTAAAAATTACTTTTGTTCGAGTCACCTCACTAATAAAAGGCCACAATGTATCCAAACATCTTCAAACCTTATATACATTTTGGTTTTGCAAATACCTACCCAAATAACATCAAAACATTCTCTCATCTAATGCTAGAGGCCTTATTTTTTAGCAACATGATTCCAGAATCCCCAAGCCGGTGTCTACTACTATTACATTATCCTCATTACAAAAAAATAAATCTGAAATGACCAAATAGATTAGATGTCTTGGTAAACTGAATACAAACATGAGTATTTTATTAAAATTGAATCTACTAATTACAACATAATTTTTTCCATTCAAGGATAAATTTGTTCCAAAAATTTATATTTTTTGCACAATTCTTGGATTACTGGGGAATGAAACAAAATAAGGGCAATCTCGGATGCTAAATAAGAGTCGGGTATAGAGATATCAATAATAAATAATTCAGATTTTTCAATTTGGGTAGGTAATGAATTAGTAAAAATGAAATGTAATAAATAAACATAGAAGTAAGTTCCTAAAATATATCTAAAGGTAAATAACTAAAAACATTCCATTTAATGAATTAACTGAGAATGAAATGCATCCATATCTAATTTCAAACAAAAAATATCAAGGATAGTAATAACTGAAAACAAATTAAGGAGTTTTCTAATTATTCAGTGCCATGTTTCCAAGGTATATGGTAACTTTATTAGAAAAAAAACATTCACAATATAGTTTATCATACAACTATCAAGAACATTCACAAGATAGTTCAAAACTACTTTTATCTCGAAATAAAATAAAATGGTTTATCATAAACTGTTTCCACACATGAGACTACTTATGCATTAAGGGAGTTACATTATGTGGTCCCCGAACCATGTCATCCTTTTTCAAATAATTCCTTAAATATCAAATAATCAATTTAATTCATAAAGAATGTTTTTTAATCAAATATCCTTATTGAATAGAAGATAAATATCAATATTTCACAAAATAATAAAATAACTATCATTGTAGACATCATATTAAATAATTTTATAGGGTTATATAAATAATTATGTCCATAAAAATGATATAGATATTTATGGGAAATTTAATGTTCAATGATCACTAGAAATATAATATTTCAAGGGGAGTAAAAGGAATTAAGTAAGAGAAAATCAAAACTACCCTTTTCCAAATCAATCAAAATCCATCCAGAGAAAGAATAAGGGTTATATCAACATATCATATCGCATGTGGAGTAAAAATAAAGGGTTTTTCAATTGATGAATCGAAATAATAAAAAATATCATTTAAAAATATTATTTAAGAAAATATTTTTTTATTTTGAAAAACATTTTTAAAATTCTATTATTTGAAAATCACATTATAAATAAATATATAAAATTTATCCTTTTAAAATTTGAAAGGAATACTCTATGGAGTTATGGTGATTTAATTCTTACGTGTCGTACAAGGTAAAAAAATATATTTTTCATGGTAAAATGGTTCAAAATATTCTAGTTTAGGAAAGAAACATGATGATGATTATGAAACAATTTATAAAATAAAAAAGGGGTAAACATTTATTTGATAAATCATTGTTAAATGGGAATAAACATTTTTTTAAACATTTTAATAAAACATGGTTTTTACAAGAAAAGATATTCTCTTACTAAAGAGTGAAATGATTTCGGGATATCTTAAAAAAAATTGAGTACCAAAGGGTGGGAAAATGTTACTATTACATGAAAAAATTCAACAGTATCCAAAGGATAATAAAATTAAATGGTTTATTGAAAAATTACCAAATAATTTCTTCTAATGTAAATTCATGGGTAAACAATCCCAAACAAAATTATAATGTAAAGTAAACCCCTAAAAAGGCCAAATTATTGATGTGAGAACTAATTGATAAATAGAATATGTGTGTCAATTGTAAATCAAAATAAATCAATTTTAAATAAAATAGTATATAGTAAATATTTATTAACCATAAAATAATAATATATTAATGAAAATGACGAAGTAATATAACCTAAATAATATAATTTTTTTTGAAATTCTTCTCCAATTGGCATTGCTTAATTCAAATACCAATTGATGAAATAACACAATTTTAAAAAAAATTATCAGGAATAATTAATTAATCATGATATTATATTTTAATGTTGTATTATTTAAGTCATATATTATAAATTTTGTGCACAATAATAACATGTGTCTCAAATAATGGAAATTGAGACGAAATCCCTTACTGTTAAGTTTCATTTGAATAATAAGCTCCATTAAAATAATAAATTCCCATGAAATTATAAATACTATGAATAAAAATAATTCATGCTATTATATATCAAATGGGGTATTAGGTAAACCATACAAAATAATTAAGTGGTGAAAATGGAATATGACTCATAGAAAGAAAACTGATACAAGAATCCCTTAACTTGTGTTTCATTTCGAGTGATCATCCTTTATCATCCTATGTAATAGTTTTAAGAATTTTTAGACTTATTCTATTACCATAATCACATTTATAATATCATATATTATCTTCTATAAATATATTATTACCATTTAGTTAATAATATTTTGTTATTTTTATTATTTTGGATATAAATTTCCTAGTTTTTCAGGAATATTTTAACATATTGTTTTTTCCTACTATATAGATCTTGATTTCATCATCTCTAAAATGTTAAACGAGATTAAAATGTTATATATATTCATTATATATGTATTTATAATAATACATAATATTTTGAGACAGTATGTGAAATGCACTCTTGATTAAGATGGTATGTTGTATATACACATGAATGATACTTTCGTTTCTTTATCATATTTTAAAAGAATGTAAATTTAAATGATATATATATAAATATATATTATAATCACAATTCCATATTTATATCATATATGTCCCATGATTTTTTCAATACTATCCCCTAATACATTCTATGTACTGCATGAATGAATCATATCGCTTTGAGGTGGCAGTAGTCCACGTCCATGACCGATGATATAATATTCTAAAAAAATGGAAAACATGAATTTATGTTTTATATGAAGATTAAATAAGAAAAAGGACACAAAAAATATCATTTATATCAAATATAAATAATTTTTACATCATAATTTCCAACCATGGGAGGCAGTATATGAAAAATGAATTGCACTGTTTACTGAGGTGATAATTCGTCATACACATAAATATTATCTCCGCTGCCATGCATATAGATGTGTGTGTAATTGTCTAGTATTAAACATAAAATAAAAAAATCTCATTATATTTAGTATAATTATGTTATTATATAATAATCTAATAATAATATTTTTGGGGGGTTGGGATGGAAATAAAATGAATGTGATCATTGAAGAATGAAACTTTGTATTCAGGTAACTGTTGTTGGTTTATACCAAAATAATTCCTTGGATTAATTTAATCCTCGGTTTAGGCTTCTAGGTTGATGGAATGTATTTTGGGAGAATATTTAATAAGATTTCAAATGATAAAAATGGAAATATAGTTTTGAATAAGTGTGAGGGGTGAGTCCATTTTTAGATTAGAGGAGGACCGACACTCTTATAAATTGATGAAAAGGGAATTCCATGCATATTTTTCCATTGTAATTTTGATTCAATAATGAATAAAATTATATAAAAGGGAATATAGGGTCTAAAATGGTCCATAAAATATATTTAACATATAGTTATAGGATATTTTGTTACTAATGTGTATGATTTAGTCCCTTGTTAAGCAAATTATTCTCTTAATCACTATGAGTAATTTTAATCACATTCCCTAATAGTTATTTTAAAAAACTATGTTATATTTATTTCACATTATAAATTATTCGTATTTAAAATATGGAATACATTTTTTCAAATTATTATACTTGAAGTGGCAGAATATAATTTTATTTTAATCCCGCTAATGGGATGACAATGATGGATTTTAATGTAAAATGAAGAAAAGTTTGTTATATTTTCATTTTCATTTTTAAAGTGAAATTAATTATTATGACTGAAATTGTATTAATTGATATAAAATTTACCTAATTATACATTACATAAATATAAATTATATTGTAATTTTACAAATAAATTTGTTGAAAATCTGTTTTGAATTAAAATTCTGTATTTTTTTACTATTTATAAAAAAAGAAACATCATAGAAAAATACCACAAACTCATCCTAACCTAATTATTTTGTTTCAATAACAAAAATTAATGTTATTTTTTAAAATAAAATATATTAAATTTCCAAAAATCGTACTTACACTAGGTTTTCCATTAAATAGTGGAAAAATCAAATTTTTTTAAAAAATAAATTTTTTATTTATTACATATTATTTATTATATTATTAGCAATATCAAACATAATGGATGAATGAAATAAATATTTTAGTGAATATATAATATATAAATATAATTAATATCATTCATTAATATTAATTATTATTTTGGAGTAAAAACACCATTTTGTGCATAAAATTTTAAATATTTCTTTTATATTTTATTAGTTTGTATTTTTTTTAATTAATTTGGAACCAATGAATTAATATTTTATATTTGTGAAACAATTATTTTCAAATGTTAGTTATAATATTCACACCCACAAATTAAATTCATATGTTAAGAAATATTATATTAAATAATAATTTTTTATTAATGTATTTTTGATTAGTAAAATTCAATCTTCCATGTAACGCATGCCATTGATGAAACTAGTTGTTGTGTGTTATCCATGATAACTAATTATCACATTAATTACATAATATATAATAGATTTTATTATTTATAATATTAAATATATCTTAATTCCATGGGATATTGTATTCTTTTACATACTTGTTGTTGTGTGTCATATACACTATCGAATATAATGTTATTACTTTAGACAATTGGGGAACAACATTCTCAAAAAAAATCCATACTCAAATTTTCAACATGACTTGGTAATAAAGTGTTTGATATTTCCAATGTTAAAATCCCATATCATGAGAAGGGTTTGTAAAATATCCTCTATAAAAGGGATAATGGGAATTATAGAGGTAAAATGGACTAACGTGTAACTAGATATCTATGTAAGAGATCATTAGTGGAATGTGGAGATATTTAAATGAAGTTAAATTGTAAATATGTATATGGAGTTATTGATTTCATCAATAAAAACAAGTGAATGATTAATGGTACGAGTAGGGACTCACTGACACAAATTGTTGATGATTTAAGATACCATCGGTACATAAAGAGATGGAGGTATTATGATTACATTTATTGGATAATTTTCTAATGTTGAGTAATTATTATACTACCTAAACATATAAGAAAATATTTTTTCTTGATACATTTCTATTTCATATGAACAATTCTATATTTTGGTTGTGCTTCGATCCAATTATAATTCATCCCTTACTGGAAGAAATGAAAATCCAAAAATGAATTTCTATGCCTGAAGAACTAAAATTTATAGATCATAAAATCCATTAAAAAAGTACATAAGTTATCTATAACTATTTTGAAAACCAAATATGTTTAATAAATTAATCTCTAGTCCTAAAAATTATACAACTGGTTTATTATTAATATTTATTCGTCCAATTTTTTCACTAAAAACACTTACATATTAACTTGACATCGTATAGGTCAATGATATACACAAATACCATATAATCCTTCAGTCATGGGTTTATGTCTCATGTACTTTTCGGACACTAGGATTTTTCACCTATAATATATGTTGTATTTTATAAAATCATATTAATGAAATTCCTATAATTTTTTCAAAAAGTATGATGAACTTCCTTGAATTGTATTCTGTAAAAAACGTTTTCTTTATGGATTTCAATACAACATTTATTTATTGCCTCGTATTCTAATATGTATATTATTACAATATCATTAATAATCACAATAACACTAAATTTTATAAATACCTTCATACTAATGTCTCCAAATGTAGGGGCATCATTGTTCAAATATTTTTCACCTAAAAAAATTATTAAACAAATGGGTTTTTTCCGTTAATTTATTCAAATGTATCCTTAATCACATAGAACCTAATGAAGTGTTTAAGACATATGAGTTATGTCCAACCAAAATATCATAATACGATGATGTTATAAATCACACTTACGTAAATTAAGACATATGTGTTTCGAAAAAATTAAACAATACATAAATATTTCCTGATTCCTATAACTAAAATTTTATTGTTAAAAACAATTCTACAATTTAAATCTAGAATCACTATAAATAACTGAAATATTTTATTTAAATATAATTCATTCATTTCTCTATGGTTTATCCTTTTTAGTTAATTTTCATTATCTATTCAAATTCTTCATAATCATTTGAAAATAAAGTTTTAATTATCCAAATATATTCCTCGAGAGTGTCGGACTGCGAGTATAGTAAGGCTTGTTGTTAGGTACCGGGTTACTCTTGAGTTAGGAACCACACACCCTTTCATAGTTTTTACCCCTAATTAAATCAATTCTATAATTATGTCCACTTGTAGTATCCAAAATGGGTCATATTTAAGAGAAGTCCACATCATATATATCACTTAAAAACAATAGGATATTCTTCAATAAAAATCCTAAAATTCTTCCTTAGTGTTATATTCCCTATTCTAGATTTTCCTAAAAAAACATTCCTTGGTATCTACTAAAATTTCTCTAAAAAACTATTGATACTCGAACCTAGATGCCTAGAGATGATGTCTAATCATATTAAATTGAAATGAATAAATGAAATCAAGTCCCAAAGTACCCAAGAGTTTAGTAGTCTTCAGAAACTAGATACATACATTATTTAACTATTAAAAAATTTACACTAATTAAAAAATATTTCTTTAATTTTGACTACAACATTATTCAATCCTTTCATATCATTATTAGTATAATTTTTGGATTCCTATGGAATGAAACTATACAAGGGTTAGCTCAAATGCTCAGTAAGGTTCAAGTATAGAGGGAGCTATAACTAATCCATGAGAATAGTCAATATATCAAGTAAATAAATAATTAAATATTCCATGTAATCAATATAATGATAAATAAGTGAATAAAAAATGTTGAAATGTAAATAATTAAAATCACATTCCATTTAATCAATGAAACATGAATTAAATTCATGAATATATTATTTTAAAGAACAAATCTAATGGATAATAAAAACTGAAACTTGCATATGTAAATACATAATTATATGATTCCATAATTCCTAGGTACATGAATCCTTTACCGTCAAGACCTTATATAACATGGTTTAGGATATTATTTTCAATACCATTCACAAGACAGTTGAAAAAAAAACTCTTGTTTTGAAATAAAATCAAATTGTTTCTCCACAACTCATTTCGTCCCATGAGACTATAGATGAATCAATGGGATTACCATAAACGGTCCACAAACTATTTTATATATATCCAATGAATTCCTTAAACATTGAATAATAGATTTAATTCATACAATATGCGCCTTATCAAATATTAATTATTGAATAAAGGATATGAATCAATATTTCCCCAAATAATCAAATAACTATCAAAGAAGAAACCATATGTATAAATGTTATAAGATTCAGGTAATAATGATTTCCTTGAAAAATGATATGGATATTTAAGGGAAATTTAATGTTAAACTATCATTGGAAATTGAATATTTCAATGGACTAATAAGAATCAAGGAAGTGAATTCAATTACTATCTAAGGAAAAATAAATCATAAACCATACAGAGTAAGAAAAAGGATCATATCAATACAACATATCTAATGTAGAGTAAAATTAAAGGGTTTTTTCGTTGAAAAATATAAATATAATAAAAATACATTTTAAAAACATTCTTCAAGAATATATAAGTTTCATTTTGGAAAACTTTTTGACATTATTTTATTAAAATTTCATTTTAAAATATTTTATATAAAAAATTTACCTTTTAAACTTGAAAATGAAGCTCCAAATATGTTATAGTAGATAAATTTATAATTGACATATAAGGTAAAAAATCATTCCTTTTCTATGGTAAAAAGGTTAAAAAAATTTCTTGTTTGGAAAAAACAAAGGATATACATTTGGAATAAAATTAAATGAAAAAGGATAAATTTATTATTTAATAAATATTTTTGACATGTATTAATTTTTTTTAAATGTTCAAATAAAACATGGTTTTCAGAGGAAAACAGGTTCTCTGACTAAATAGATAAATCAAATACTATTTTTTTAAACAGTGTATTATACATTTTGAGTACCAAAGAGTAGAAAAATTGATTTTTTACAATAAAATATTCATGAATAAAAAGAGTATAATAAAGTGAAATTTTTTATATAATAATTATCCATTAATACATTAAAATTATATTTAAAGTGTAAAAAATTGAGATCAAAATGTGATTGTGAATTAAACCCTTAAAAATATCATAATGTTGATTTGAGAATTAATCAATAAATAGATTATATGTTTCAAATGTAAATACAATTAAAAAGTGTAAATACCCTAATATATTGTTAAAATTGTTTACAAACATAATCTTATAATATTAACAACAATAAGGAAGGAAAATTACCAAAAGGAAATAAATTGAATTATGAAATTCCTTTCCACTTCAAAATGCATAATTCAAATATTCTTTGAGGAAATAATTAATTTAAAACTCATAATTTCCTGAATAATGAATTAATCATTATATTATATGAAAAATTGTAAATATTTACACTATATATATGAAATTATGTGTACAAAAATAAAATATATCTCAATAAATATAAATTCAGATGAAGTCCCTTACTATTTAATAGCTTTTGAATCATAAGACCCATTAAAGGGATAAAATCTAATGTAAAATTAAATAAATAAGATAAAATGAATCATTATATTATATATCAAAAGAGAAAAAATTTTCACTACAAAAAATAATTATGTGGTTAAAATGGTTCATACCACATTGAATGAAATGTTAGACAATAATACCTTACACTTGTTTTCCTTTTGGGCAAATGGACTTTATCCTCATGTATACTGGTTTTAATCATGTTTATAACATATAAAAATCTCTAAATATATTTCTAATATCATATATAAAATTCTTATAATATCTGATAATTTATTTCTTAAAATTCATTCAATATATCTACTATTGTGGGTTGTAGTTTCCTAGTATGTTGGGTTTGTTTTAACTTCTACTTTTTATTCCTATTATTAGATAATGATTTAATAATATATATAATATAAAAAATTATAGAAATGTTATATATATTAATTATATATATTTTTTTAATAATCCATAATATTTGGAAATAGGAAATGAAATTCATAGTTCATGTAGATGGTTGGTTGAACATACTCATGAACTTTACTTCCATTTCATTTTCATCTTATATAAGAATAAAAAAGTAAATGTTATTTATATATATGTATAAAATAACTATAATATCATATTTATATCATAAATTAAAAATTATTTTATTAAAACTATATCTCAATACATTCAATGCATATCATGAATGAATCACATCTCTTTGACAATGAGGTAGTCCATAGATCCACAAAAAATGATATCATATTCCAAAAAAATTGAAAGAATGATGGTTAGTTTCATATTAATAGTATAGAAGAAAAAGGACATAACAAATATTATATATTTCATATATATAAAATTTTACCATACTAATTCCCAACCATTGTAGATGTAAAAATAAAAATGAACGACATTATTTTGTAATGTGGTAGTTTTTCATACACTTAAATGGTACGTTCGTTACACGTTAGTTGAAAGTGTGTGTATTTGTAGGTATAAAATTTGAATAAAATAATATAATTATATTTAGTATAATTTATTTATAATATAAAAATGGAATAATAATATTATAGGTGGTGGAGAGGGATATAAAATGATAGTGTTCATTGAAGAATGTTACCTCATTTTCGGGTACCACTTTTTGGTTTCTAAAAAAATTCATTATTGGTAAGATTTATGAAAAAAGTGATAATTATTGGTTTATTTTAGGGATATTGATATATTATATTAGATTTTTTTTATGATAGAAATATCATTAGAGATAGTAATAAGTATGATGGTTGACTGCCTTTTTATAATATGGGAGTTGTGGTGTTCTTGAAAACTTTTTAAAAAGGGATTCCACCCACACGTTTCTTTTGAAAAGTGGAAACAATAATGGTAAAAAACAAATAAACAATAATATGTGATATAAATATGTCCATAAAAAGGAATTTATATAATTTAATAGGTCATTGTTTCCCTTCTGTTGAATTTATAGTCTATTTTAAGTTATATTTTCCCATAATCACTATAATTAATTTTAATCAATTTCACTAATATTTTTTATTAAAAAACTATGTTTACAAAATTAGAAATTATAAATTAAAATAACTAAAAATATGGAATCCATTTTTCAATGTGACTATAATATAATTGGGAAAAAATAATTAAAATTTAATCCTATAAACGGGACGAAAAAACGGGTTTTTAAGGCAAGATGTTCAAAATCATTCAATGTTGTCATATTCAACATCAATGTAAAATTTATTATAATTTACTAAATATGATTAATATTTATATAATTAATCGAATTGATCATTAAATCCAATTATAAATATAATTTATCCTTATAAATATGATAGATGAAAAATTGGGTTGGAATTAAAATTCAGTAAGTTTTCACTATTTGTCAAAAAATGAGACATCCTGAAAAAATACCAAAAAACATCCACTACATAATTTTGATTTTTCTATTTAAAAATAGAATTTAATTTTTATATTTTAAATATATTTAACTCAAAAAATTATATTTAATATATTTTTTCTATTAAAAGTTAGTAAAAATTAATATTGATAAAAATATTATTTTTACGCATAAAATATATTTGTTCTTATATTATTGTTATTAAACCAATTGAATGAATGTAAAAAATATTTTAGTGAAAATATAATATATAAATTTAGATAATATAATTCAATAATAATAATTAATTTCATTTAATATGAAAAAACAACTCTGTGAGCATACAAATTAAAATATTACTATTATTAATTTTTTTTATATTAACATTTCTAATTAATTGGTAACAAATGAATTATTTTTATATTTTTTAAACCATATATTTTCATTATTTAGTTAATACAATTCATAACATTTAGTTTAATTTCATGGTTAAGTATTATTATATTAAATTACATTTTTTTATAAATATATTGTTGTTAGCTAAAACTCATTCTTATGTATTACACAAGGCATTGAAGAAACTCTATTTTTTGTGAGACCTACGCTAACTCAGTATCCCATGCTTTGTAAGCTATATCATAGAAGGATTTTATTTAAAATAGTTAATATATTATAAATTATTAGGATATAATATTCCATTATGCTCTTGGTGTTGCATCTCATACATTCTATTTAAAACAATGTTCATACATTGTAATTTAAGGGTGTGAAATATTTTCTATATAAATATACCAAGGGCATGTTTTGTTCAAACCTATGGGGGATACCCAAAGTAGATTTAACGTTTATCAAATAACCCATTGATATTATTTTGTCCTCTGCATCTTTACAATATTAATAAGACATGATTATATAATATCCATTGTATATTCCATATACTAATTTTTTTATATTATTTTAACTAAATATAAAAACCCCACATCAATGAAATGGGTTATGGAATCACCATTTGTGTGTATGGTGGACTACCTCCTCATGAACCTATTTCAATAAATTTTCTATTACTACCTATTACGGATGGCTATAATGATGGATATAAATTATATATATGATTTTTAAAACATTAATATACATATTGGATCATTACATCGTATATAAGTTTGATTTTCCATTTTTTAGGGTGTATGATAACATCACTTGTCTGTACGGTAGACTACCGCCTCACGAAGCGATGTGATTTTTCATTCAAAAATGATTTACATGGAATGAAATAAAGATAATGTTAATATATTTATGTAATACACATGAAAAAATTATGATATACAAGAAATTTGTTTCATTATCAAAAGATAATATATCATTTAACCTTTTTCATTGAAAAATTGTTGCATCATTTGGGTGCGCTTGGACTACTGCCTTCATGAAGTGATGTTACTCTCTATTGATCACCACACCACATGCATATTATATATAAGTGTATTTTAAGAAATAATATTATATATGTTTTATATTACGATAATTATATATATATATATAATATCTCTTTCAACTTTTCAATACTGATCCTTGAAAAATGAAAACATTACTTATGCTTCAGTACAGCCAACCGTCTCCATGATCATAATATACCTAGTTTCTCAAAAAAATCCTTCATTATTAGTATTTGAAGTATATTTTAGGAATAATTTTTATAAATAATTCATTGTTTTTATTATGGATATGATAAAACAATATAATATGTACATGAACTACATCTTTATTGAAAAAACACACAAAAGAGAAAAAGGAAACTAACACTTGAAATAATGAGAATAATGAAATATTATTATCAAAAATATGATAAGATGTTATAAAAGGATCATAAATTATATTATAAATATTAATATGGTTTTTAAAAAAATGAATAACATATATAGAGCCATTATATGAGAGGTTAAATCATTTTCAATCAAAAGAATCTTTCAGGTAAGGGTTTCTCCACTCACTTTTACGTCCATGACACATATTCCATATTTATCACTTATTTTCATTGGGTGGTTTATATACTTACCCTTTGATATATTATATCATGAAACTATTTATTATCATGGTATTTAAGGTTTTATTTGAAGTCATTTCTTTTATAGGTTTTATGATTCAGAAGATACCAAAGTGGTGTGGGTTTTTAAAAATATCATCATTATTCAAGATATTTTTCTTTTAAGCCTCAATTGAAGGAATTATTAGAAATTATTATATTTAAATTTCTATATTTTATTTTTCCCAGGTAATTCATTAAAAGTTTTTGAAATATTTCCAATTCTCACTCTTTAGTACTTAAAATGATCGATAAAATGGTTTTAAGAAAATCAGACTTTATTTATACCTTTAGTCTGAAAACCTTCTTCATTAAAACACATTTTTTATAAAAAAACATTTCCGAAAATATTTTATCCTTTTAAAAATGTATAAATAAAGAAATTTTATTCCATTTTAAATTATTAAAAAATATTCAATGAATACTCATTTCTTTTTTAAAATAATATACATTTCCATATTCAACCATGTTAATGAAATATTTGTTTTAATGTGTACGACTTATTCAAAATTTTCCACCATCATGACCAAATGATTTTTAAATTAATATTTTACAATTTTTCAAAGAATATTTCCAAATAAAAGTTCTTTAGTTTATTTAAAAGATCATATTTTTAAAAAGTATTTTCAAAGTGAAAATGTTATTTTCTACAAAAATAAGATATTTTGATGTTGTATCAATTCATAAATGACATCAACCCATTATTGTACATATGATGCACTCAGGATATGTTGATTTGTTATCATCCATGTTCAAACATTGGATAATTTTTAGTCAATTTTATATTGTATATAGAATTTTATTACCATTACTCATTTTACTATGAATGGATTATGATTATGTTTATTGACTAGGATTAGTATTAACATTTCATATGTTAGTATTTAACCCTAAATGATTATATTGATTATGTTTCAACTCTTTCATATGATGAATCCATTGTAATTTCAATGTCATTATAGGGGCCCTCTATATCCCTTTGATGCTTTGATAAGACTCATGAGACAAAATAATTATGGTTTTAGTCTAGGCCTTACCTATATATTTATGTCTTGGAATAATTCTATACTATATTAGATTTCATGGATAAAACTTGATGGAATTATATTTCATTGAACAAACCTTGATAGTATATTTTATATTTTCAAAATTATGTATTCCATCACTATAAATTTAGTTATTGATTTTACATGTGATCATTTAATTAGTTAGAATATCCAGGGTTATGTTATAGGATTATGTGATTAATTAAATTCTATTATTTGATAATATTTTATTCCATCCATATTATTATTAATTTATTAATTAAATTGCATTTGTTTTAGTTATTTTCCTTTTCATATTTATTATTATGTATTTATTCATAACTTTTGTTGTTTTCTTAACCTTTCTAAGGATTTGAGCTCCCCCTTTTCTTATGTTTTGTTTCCCATGGTATACTAGGATGTATTGTTTAAATATGTTTAATGATATTCTAAGGGAAATAACTGAATTCTAAAAACTATAGTGTAATATATATTTTAAATTATGATGTCAATTTAAACTATGTGGTTAGTTTAACAAGACTGTTAAACTATTTAATCCTTTAGGCAGTGATTAATTATACCTTATTCTAATGTAATAAAACATACACCATATTTGGGATACTGGGGTTTGGGTCACTATAGTTGGTATTATAGAAACGTTAATAGAATCATTAAGAACTATATTTTGGAAAACGTAGATAAAAGAACATAACCCTATTATTGTATTTGAGGATAATTATAGAATAAAATCCTAATGTTTTGGTAAGTAAGATATTATGTGTTTTTTAGAAAATACATCTCAATATATATAATAAAAATGGATGTGTATCTTGAAAGATGTATCTAGGGATAATAACTCCAAAAAGGCTCCATTGGTCTTGACAAGATCATCACATGGTACATGAAAGTGGGCCATACTTGTCAACTAATGTGGAACTCCTAGGGTATATTCATAGAATAATTTTCATTTTCTTTATAAACCATTATAGATGATTAGAAAATTGTGATATCCTAAAAGAACCCATGTTTATGATAATGAGATTATCTATGCATAAAATTTTCAATTTATGTTAATTATTTCCCTATTTTTGGGGTTATACATTATGTTTCATAATGATATGATATAATATTGTGTATTACATCATTTAGAAATGAGTCCTAGAAGAAGTAAAGGAAACCACATTAACACATGTAATCTAAAGAGTAACAATGATCATTTCTTTGATGTGATTAATCCAATATTTTGAAGGGAAATAGTCTACCAAATGATATCATCATATAAATACATTATATAATGTTTTAGAAATACAAATAAGTAATTATAATTGTATTATAACTTCTAAGGGAACTAAGAGAAGAAGCATATTGAAAATAAAAGATATAGAACACCAATATAATGTAAAGAAGTATTTTCAAATATGTTGTAATTGTGGAAATAAATACCATGGTAGATTCTTAAAATAAAAAATATTTTTCATCAAGTGGGGATAGAAAGGAAACAATGCTCATGATTTCATGATTTTCAAAAAGATTGTTTTATTTTGGGTTTTTAAAATTAATATTTAACATAATTTTTACATTAAAATTTATGTGTGTTTTTATTATTTTGAAAATAATATTTTTTTTATTATGATTTTGATCTAATTTTATGTTATTAAGGATATTATTGTGCATTATGTTAAGTATAAATTTCATCTGGACCATGGAAGATGGGTACTTACTCTTCTCTTTATTTGGCCCATCGATCTTTTGGACCCTCTAGCTCTCGTGCTGCCACTATGTTATATAATATGAAACATTATATGTTGGAAATTGATTATCTTATAATGGAGGGATCATGATCCTAGTGTTTGTGTTTCTTGGTGATCGTATTTGTACCTTCCCATTTTCCCCATGTAAGCCATGTGTCTTAGATATTATGTGATCTATTAGCATCATGATCATTCTCCTGTGTTCAGTCATCCATATGTCCCCTAACATATTGTTCTTGAATGGTCGTTGACTATGATTTTTATATGACATTATAACAACTTATTAGATCAAATTTTCCATGGGTTGTGTGGTTCATTTCATATTGATTAAGATATTTGATAGAGATATGAAAGAGAGGATGAACACATGAGGATCTCAGATTCAATGCCTCCAAACCCTTGATCTGGAAAACTTATCCAATGGAGATCTTAGGACTCATGAGCTCCATGTGGATAGCTTCTAGTTCATGATCTTCTAACCTGGGTGGAGAGGCATATTCTTTAATGCCTATGGTTTTGTAATCTATTTCTATGAATTATTAAGCTTCTTTATTGATTGGAATTATTTTTTTCTCTTTTCAGTTTCCTTCACGGGGTTTTGTGCTTGAGTCCATCAATTTTGGTGGGGTATGTTTCTATATCCGATCCAGAGCTCAGCAACATCTCTTGGGGCAATGAGGTTCATGTTCATAAATAGTTTCTCTAGTCCGCATATGTTTTCTTCATTCTTTTTTTCTTCTTTGTTTGTATGTTCTATGTATGTATTTATCATAATAATATGTAAGGTTTCATGGTTTCATTACTATGGAGTAGGAAAAAAAGGTTCAAACCTTATATATCCATTGTGTTCTTTGCATTCTAAAACATTTATTTTCTTTAATTAAGGATTTGATAAAATTTATTCTTCTTTTTCTGTTACATTTACAATTAATTAACATATATAAATCCATTGTGATTACCAACAAGTTGAATGAATGCATATAATCATTTTTAAACAATTTCTCATATGTTTGAAGTTCAAAAATTCAATAGTGAAAAATGATTTAATCTATTGAGAGTAAATGTTTTTTCACAATTAGTCTATAATGGACTTGAAATTTCTTGTCATGTTAATAAAAAACTCATAGTGACCAACTTGGCTGATAGTTAGTCCACCACTACCTTCGTTGATATCAATCCTAATATACTGGAAATGTATAACTATAATATTTTTTATCCTTTGGTGATAAAGTGTTGTGTGAAGTATCATATCAAACTACAACTAAATATGTTTGGATTAAAAATGAACAATTATATTTGACCAAATATTTTCTTAGACAACTGTAAAAAAAATATGTAGTTAAATAATTTTCAGATGACACATGGATCTTATTTTTTATTTCCTTTCAATGATTCTAATAATGTTTTCTTGGATTTAGATAATATTCACACAAATATTTAAGATTATGATTATAATGTCACGACCCGTCCTCGGGGCCCGTGCTGTGACTACCCCATGCCCGCCTTCCATAGGCCAGGGGCTGGCGACTAGCACCAAGGCGTAAATCACGGTAAAAAGGGAAGGCATTGCCTTTGTATATTAAACAAACACCACATAGTAAGCAAGTAGAAGAAGTAAACACTAAGTAAAAACTGAGTACAACAGTAAGTGAGGAAAAGTAAGTGGGCCAGAATACAAACCCAAACTGAAAGTAAAGTAAAACTCAAAAGGGAAAACAACAACTGAAAAGTAAGCCACAACGTCGATCCATCCAATGGGACTCCCACCTGAAGGGTGAGTACAGATAGCCTCCACAGCTCCTCAGTTCCAACTGTCCACTCCGTGTACGTCCCGCTAGTGGTCCACCTCTAGGTACCTTCCTGCTCCGCAAGCCTCAACCATGATCAACGCTGTCCGTCGTCTGCAACCAACACAACGTAGTGCGGGCATAGCCCGTGCAGGGGTGAGTATAAGCTACTCAGTAGGGACCCCGAGACCCCCGAAGGTCTCCCAAAATCCACAAAGGAAAGATACAATCATGAACTAACATAGAACACCGGTTAGGTATATGCCCATACATATACCTAAGTCATCAATTCTCGTTCGGCTCCAATATCTGAGCCCAAGTACAACCCAGTCCACAAAGGAAATCAAAACGTAAATCCACATAGGATAGCACAACACAATCCACATAGGAAAGAAAAATAGAATTCAGCTCACACAGGTATACTTCTTCGTATGATGATAGAGATGACTAGATATTGCCACTGATTCATCTAAACCATCAGACCCACAAAGGATCGGTAGGTACTAACCCCCGCAATGAACCACAAAGGATCTGACCCACAAAGGATCGATAGGTAACTAACCCCCGCAATGACCCACATAGGATCGGACCCACACACGATTTGTAGGCGCTGGCTCACACAGAACCGCTGAGCGCTGACCCACACAGGATCAGTAGCACTGATCCACATAGGATCGCTGAGTGCTGTAGTCTTCGCCGTCCAATCTACTGAGGATCTCTATACAATCGTCGTAAGAGTAGTCGCAGCCAGCTCTAGGGTTCCCGCACATAGCAAGCTCGTTCGGGAGGGTCCGCTCCATGAGCCGAGAGGCTGATACATCAACTGACACATAGTCCAGAGTTGATGTATCCAAAAGTTCCGTATCGTTAAAAGGAACTCAACGTCACAGATGGCACATCAATCGGATGCCCGGTCTGAGTGTTATTGGCTTTTTCGTCCCAGGGGCCCGGTTGGTTTTTGAGGCAAAACTAACCTGACCGTACTACACCTGCATCCAAACCTCGGGCAGAGTAAGCCAAAAGATCCGCCTCACTAAGAGGAATCCAACAAATTTGACGACACGTCAATCAGACGTCCGTAGCTCAAGATATGAGTGTTTCCGCTCCGAGGGACCGATTGGTTTTGTGTACGAACCAACCCTGCCAAAACCAAAGTATTCCAAAACCATGAATGCGATACACCGAAACGACCGTCTCGATCCAAGGATCGCATTTCAATTGACGGTGCATCGATCGGATGCCCGTAGCACATGTTAAGGGCATCTAACCGGAAAATGGTTGGGTATTAAGGGGTTCGGGCCCGGTCCGACCCGGACCGATACCCCCAGGGGTCGACCCAAACCGGGTCCGGGTCCGGCACGCTTAAGCGCGGCCTGGGCACAGCGCGCCCAGCGCGCTGGCTAGGCGCTCCGCCAAACGGCCGAGCCGTTTGGAATGGGGGGTGCCTGCCCCCTTGGTTGTAACCGCGGCCCCCCTTTAATGGGGGCCGTTTTGCTGGCCGGCCGGGGGTTTGAACCCCCGGCTATCGTCCTGTCCATCCAGCCTGCCCTGGCCGGCCGGTTTCTGCCACCACGGGACCGGCGACGACCGATCCCCCCTGCTCCGACGCCGGCGGCCCGGAACCGGCCGCCGGTCTCCTTGCTCCGCCGGGGCCTGGAACCATCCGCGACCTTGATTTGTCCGGTGCGGTGCACCGGCGCCGCACCTCCCGTCACGGCCCCGCTCCGGCCGTGGTGTTTTTACGGTTCTCCGGCACGGCGCGACGGCGCCGCGCATTCCTTGTTGCACGATTCCGCGTGGTGCGACGGCACCACACCATTTCGTTCCAATCCAAAATAAAAACATCATCAATAAAGGAGGAGGGTCGGCCGTGTTTGTGCGGTCTGACCCCCTCTTGTTAGTCGATAGAAAAATGTCATATTTCCCAAAGAACGACAAGGTAGGATTCACGAACAAAATAAATAAATTTAAACCCCTACCTCGAGCGTGTCTTGAACGAGGTCTCCATTGCGGAGAAAAAGACGTCGTGTCGTGGGTCAGTGTCGTGGAAAGAGGATTCGTAGACGAAGACGGAGATTGTCCGAGGTGGAACGGCGTCTCCCTTTCTTTGACGTGGGAAGAAGAACGAGGGATGGCGCATCGTCGTTCTTCGGAAGAAAGACGTGACAACGTTCTTTGTCGTGGTAGAAAAGTTCTTCACCCGGAAGATTAAGTTCTTCCAAAAGAAAAGAAGAATGTTCCCCCCTTCAACTCAAAGATACAACCCAAAATAAAATAAGCCTAAGAATTATTTTATTAACACATGATAAGAATTTGAAATTCAATGGTTTGAATTAATTTCACATAATTAATTCAAGCTAAGTGGTCATCATTAAATGTAAGTTGAGGGAGTTAGGAATTTGAAGGGGTGGGGTTCATGTGGGCCCCACCACCCTCATAACCTCCCTTGGGATGTTGGGTAGTTACCCAACTTCCACCCAAAGCCTTTAAACCACATAAGAAAAATAAAAATTGTAGAATAATAATAAATTAAACTTCCACAATTTTTATCATCTATTCTAGTGAAAACGCAACTCCGAAACAGGTGTTCCTAAGCAATTACCGGCGCTACGGTTCCATCGGTGCCCTCGGAATTCGATTCCGAGCACCGGTTCAAAAGATAGAAATTTTTGCTCGTTCGTTCACTGAACGTACCCAAGCTAAACTTCGGATAGAAATTCCGGGCACATCGGGCCTCAGAATCCAGTTTCGTCAAAAACTGCGTTCATGTAAAATCCCAAATAAAATTAAGAAAAAATTTCCCTTGAATTTTACGGGTCTTTACATATAATTTAATTATGTTAACTTCTCTTGATGATTATAATAATTCATTGATAGATTCCATGATCAATGGTATGGAATCCATTATATTTGGGTACTTTAAGTCTGTTATGTTATCTAGGGATCTTTAAACATATGGTTTGAAGGAATGATTTTATGGTGTTAAAAATAAACATAAATTAATATATACTACTGGTCCTATACAAAATAAATAACGAAATTACAAGAACTGGTGTAATAGTTTTTACTGTTTTGAGTGTGGAAATACCGAACATATAAAAAGGTACTGTCATAATTTGAAAAACAGAGACAATATCTTCCATTCCCATGTGGTATATCCAATGTATGACACAGTTTATGTTATTTGTTTTTGTTTTTAACCTCTTAATTATAATTAATCCTTGGATATTTTTTGTATTTTTCCTACAAACCTAGGGCATTCCACACATGGCTTTGTCAGGGAACCCGGTTGGTATATGATTTTTTTTTGTAAGGGATGGTCAATGATATACAGGATTTGGCAGAGTGTTTCCTTTCGACATCCTGTTTTTTGTTTTTTTCTATTTGTTTCTACTTATTTGTTACTATGGAATTATTTTATGAAGTTTTCTTTGTTTTCATCATTCAATATGTTTTTCCCCTGAGAAATTCCATTCTATTTTTCGGAATTTACTTTCTCCAATGTTTAATCTTTTAGTTGAAATTAATATGATATGGGAAATATAAATTTAATGTGTTTTCTTAGTTAATTTACCTTCTGAGAATGTTTTAATAAATATTTTGGGTTATTTAGTAGAAGAGTGGGTATGAACAGTCTGGGTTCCACTATCGAACATGCTAAGTGAATCCATGCAAGGTAGATATAGTATAATTAGGTTTATTTTCTGTTAAATAAAAATGTATGAACCCGCCATCAGTATTTGTTTTCATTTTATTTTTTAAACGGTGGATATTTTTTATTTTTAGGGTTTTCAAAATTAAAATTTGGATTTATTTTTTAAATGAAAAATAAGGTAATATTTATTAGTATGAAAATTATATTTGTTGTCAATCATTTTCAACTTTTTGTGTGAGTGGAAAACTTATTTGGACCTGTGTTCTGCTTGACTATGTACTAGATAGTTTTTGGTGGGTTTTTACTGGGCTCTTCAGTTGGCCCATTGAACTATTAACCCTTATAACCCCTATGATTTAACCATTTTGATATTATTGATACATTTTCTAATAGTCATTGATTATCTACCATCAGATGGATCTGGATCTCGGTGTTTCGGTTTCATGATGATTCTATCTATAGCCACCCATTTTCCCCATTCTTCCCGTATATCCTATATATTTCTCAGTTTTTTGGAATCACAATTCTTCTTCCCTCAAATATACATCTAGATGACCTATTTCTTATTACACGTGACAGGATGTTGCCTTGGATTTTTCAATTCCATTATTACTACTTCGTGTCGTATCTTTTCGGTGAGTTGTGTAGTTATTCACATATTGATTTAGAGAGTTGAGATGTACCATAGAGAGAGGAGGAACCTTGATGGATCATATATTTAATGGCTCTGAACCCCTATTCAAATGACCTTCTCTAGTAAATATATTGGGACTCACAATATCTTTCTGGACGGATTCAAGTTCAAGATATTATATCTTGGTCATAGTCGCATCTTCATCAATGCTTCATGTTTTTTAGTATTTTTATTTTAATTATTCATCTTCTATATTTTTTGATCATTTTTTCCCTTTTTCAGTCTGGTTCATTGGTTTTTGTGTGAGATTTTGTCTAGTTCATAGAATTACATTCATATCTCGGAGCCTGAGTTCACCACTAGATCTTGTCTGAGGAGGTCCTTATTCTCGGATAGTTTCTATGGTCCAGGTGTATGGTATTATTTCATTTTTTCTTCTTTGTTTTTATGTTCTATATTTATTTTTCCATAATAAAAAGTAATTTATGGTGGTTTTCATTCCATGAAGTATGACCAAAAGGTCTAAACAACTAAATTGACTCTGTTCATTACTTTATAGTACTTTTCTTTTTTATATTATTTTGGGTTTGATAAAAATGATTCCTCTTTTTCTAATGTGTTTACATTGAACGAACTTAAATAAACCCATTCTGATTCCCAAATTTTTTTAAAAAAATTCAATATATCAATTGTAAGAATATGGGTAACTATGAAAATGAATTCAATAATCATCAACGGAATTTACCCCTAATATAGTTAATTGATCATGGTAAATCTTGTGAAGTTACCATAGATGAAGGAGAATGATTAACGTTCTTAGGATTATATTCAGGAAATATTTCATTTGATTATTGTATTAATGATATCATGGTAATTAAAATTATGAAATGTATAAGAATTGTATTACAGTACATTTCATTAAGGATTTTAATGTATATGTTTGACGGTACTGGTAACCAAGGAAAATGATTCGGTAGAATGTTTAACTTCATGGAAAATTAATGATTAAGGGAAATATAACCCTTAATATGTTCCTAATGATGAGATAGTGAATTTTAATAAATATATTATTTATATCAATAAATTAAATTAAATAATACTTACCATTGTCATACTAAATAATGATTTTTTAAAAAATTGGTTTATAAATTAATTTACAGATTTTTCAACATTTGTATTTAAAGAATATATATAATAATCAGGGTTTTACTTATTAAATAAGGATTAATGTATGTTTTTAATAAATTATAATGTTAATTAATGTTATTAACATGTTTCAACATAATAAATAAAGAATTTATTCACATGTTTGATATGTGAATATTAAGAGATAGTTCATATTATTGGTGGGATTAATGATAAATTCATTGTAGAAATTCAGAGAACACCTTTTAAAATATATTTTGAATTTTTTATAAATTAAAATTAGTTAAATTTTATATAACTAAATTAAATTTGGTTTATTGTGATCATTTTCATTTTATAATATTGATATAAAAACATTGTAATAATTTATACATTTTTTGTTGGAGAACACACTTTCTTATCGTGCCTATGGGATTATTTTTAAAATTAAATCATCCACTTATTTGAATGGAAATTTTAAAAATATATTCCATATTTTGAATTATAATAATTTCTATTTTATAATAAGTTAAATATAATTCATTACCATAATTATGATTTTAAATATAGAAAATCATTTCTGTTGGTCAATGTAAAAATATACTTGTTAGGCGTTAAACTAAAAAGAATATTCTTATATTGACCTACGTAATTTTATAAAATATATTTTATAGCCATATATAATCTCTATAATTTCTATGAATCAATAATAAAATATCTTGGACCCTTTTTCATGTTAATTACATTGGTACCCCATTTTCATTCCAAAATGTACATGTGTTACACTCACCTATATTATAAAAGGCCACCCATATTCTCTCTTCTTAAATCCATTATACAATTTTGGTTCTGAAACATCTTGGAAAAATAAATTTCAAATTTGTCTCCTCTCATAGTATAATCCTTTTTGGTCAAAAATACATCCTAATATGGCTTTGGTGAAAACCAAAGGAGGTTACCAAAATAAGAGGTAATTTTCTTGAACCGTTGTTTTTATTTTATTCCATCTTCCATATACTTAAAATCCTATTAAAATGTGCTGATATAATAATAACTGTATCAAAAATATTATTATATGTTGTTATGATAATTTTATTACCAACAAACACCCCACTTATATCAAATGGGTTATGAAATCATCATTCGTGTCTACGGTGGACTACCATCTCATGAACGAAAGACTTCATCTTTCCATTACCACCTATCTCAACTGGGTATGATCATAGATATAAATTATATAAATTCTTTATATAGAATATTTATACATATGGAATAAATATATCATATATACCATTTTTACAATCTATTCTATAGGAGATACCATTACATTGCTTGT
Organism: Viscum album; assembly: GCA_963277665.1. Taxonomy (NCBI): domain Eukaryota; kingdom Viridiplantae; phylum Streptophyta; class Magnoliopsida; order Santalales; family Viscaceae; genus Viscum; species Viscum album. Next base: position 1,622,674,903 of record OY728146.1, on the reverse strand, counting down.
GTGTACGGCGGACAACCACTTTCCAGAGCGATGTGATTCATCTTTCTCTAACACTTTACATGTAATGTAATAAGTATAATGTTAATAAATATATGTTATATAAATCATGGAATTATTATATTCAGGATATTTTTATCATTCTTAATAGATAATATATCATTTTATTTTTTACACTAATAAATGATAACATAGTTTGAGTACGTATAGACTACCGCCATCATGAAGAGATGTGACTATCTTTTCCCCCACCATACCATATTGATAATATATATATGAATATTTCAAATATATATATATATATATATATATAATTTTTTATCATTCTATAAAGTTAATAACAATTCTCCTTCTTTCGATAATGATAGATGAAAAATTGAAATGTTCTTCATGCGTACATATGGCCTATGTTCTCCATGATCAAAGCACACATCATTTATCAATAACACCATTAATGTGTGTTTATAAAAGTATACTTGATTCTTACATATGATATTTAAGTCGTAATTATTATTTTTGAGATGATTAAACTGTATAATATTCAAAACAACCATATCCTTTCTTTGAAACATGAATGAGAAAATATGGAAATTAACACATGAAATAATGAGAATAACATAATATTATTAATGAATGGATGATAATATTTCATAAAATGATCATATATGATTTTATAAATAATAATATGATTCTAGAATAATTTAATATAATTTTTCAAACCACTATAAAGAAAATAAAATTATGTTCGACCAAAATGATGTGTTGGGTAAGGGTTTCTTGTCACACACATACTTCCTCGTGACATATTTCATATTCACCACTTATTTTGTTCCAATAGTTCACATAATAACACTTTAATATTTTATATTATGAATCTATTTATTTTTAGGTTATTATTGTTTCATTTTATTCAATTTATATTTTGGGTATTATGGTTCCAATGTTTCCAAACTATTAATAGATTATTTAACTGTCTTATCATTTTTCGGATTTTTTTTGGTTTAAGTCTTCCATGTGGGGGATAATTTTTTATTTTTAAAAATAAATAAATAAATTTTATTCTCCCCAAGTTATTAGTTATTTTTATGAATATTTACAATATTATAATCATTGGTACATTAAATTATTGTCATTTTTTAAATAAAATTCTAATTTAGTTCTCTCCATGGTCGAAAATAGTTCTTCATCAAAGCCCGTGATTTCAATAATTGTTTTAAAAAATAATAAACCTTTTAAAAAAATTTAAAAAAAAATTAACCCATTTTTACTTTTAAAAAAATTTAATAAAATATTCATGTCATTTTCAAAACAATTACAATTTTTTTAACAAGAAATGTGAAACAAATAACTTTTTTTAATGTGTATGGAAAGAACATAATTATCCAATTTTAGGAACAATCATTGTTTAAATATTATTTAATGTGTTTTAAATGGTTATTTAAAAAAAATATGATTTTCAAAAAAAGGTTCAGCATTTAATTTTAAAAATACATTTTTGAAGTAAAATTGATATATTCTTCAAAAACTTTTTATGGATATTTTTTTCTATTTCTATTTATCAATGAAAATTAAACTTTATTTTACATATGAAACACTAGGTATAAGTTGTATTGATATCATTCTTTTTATTTTTTCGATGATTTTTGATCAGTTTAATTAAGGACAAACAATTTTATTACCATTTAATATTTCACTCTAAATTGTTTATTATTATGTTTACTAATTGGGGTATGTGTTAACATTTTGTAAGTTATTAATTCCTAAACAAATTTATGTTGGTTATGATTCAACCCTCCAATATATGGAATGAATTAGCCATATTAAGTGATAGAAGGGGCCTGATATAGCCCATTGATTCATTAGTAGGTCTCATGAGACAAACGAGATATGGTATTAGATGAGGCCATACCCATGTATGTAGATTTCATGGAAAATCCTTGATGATATTTGATATATTGGAATAATAATGGTTGGTATTTTATGTATTGGTCAATGCCTCAATGATATATTTTTTATTTCAAACATTTTTTATTCTATCATTATCAATTAAGTTATTGATATTCAATGTGATCATTATTTTATTTATAACATCCATGTTAATGATTCATATTCATGTGATTATTTATAAGTATTTATTTATTTATATTTTATTCCTTCTTTATTAGGATAAATTTATAAATTAAAGTTAATGTGTATTAATCATTTAACATTCCATACTAATTATTATTTTTTTATTCATAGCATTAATTGTAATTTTACCCTATGAAGTATCTTAGCTCACCCCTTTATTATGTTTTATATTCCCCTGGATAAGAGGATTTATTTTCTGTTTATATACATGGATACACTGAGGGGAATAATTGAAATTTTTATGCAAATTATTTGTGCATTTTATATTTTAAATTTAATGTGAATTTCATGAATCTATTTATTTTAACAAGGCTACTAAGCTGTTTAGTGCTTTTATAAGTGATTCCATGTATCTTAATCAAATATAATAAAGAAGATATCGGTTCCAAACTATAGAATTTGGGGTGATTACATAAATAGTTTGAACATGATTATAAGTAATCTGAAGTTAGTGAATGTGACCATCATTAAAAATGTTTGTTTCACATTACTACTTCCATATTTACATGATTATTAGGATTCCATGTATACTATGGTACAAAATTCATATGTAATGTCTATTTTTGTGTTTTTCGGAATTCATAATTTGATCTATAATGAGTTTCTTCTGAAAATAGAGGTCCAAGAACCTTTAGGTACACTGTTGGATAGCAATAGAATGGCACACAAAACTCATCAGAAGAATTCAACACAATTATATAAAGAGAATAATGATAATATTCATGTAAATTTTATTAGACCATATCATACAAATTTGGATTTTGTTTTGTGATGATATATTTAGAGGAAAGAAAAATTCAAATTGGGAACACCTGAAGGATGCCATACAGAGGTTAAAAATATGATAATGCAATCAAATATGATAGTGATCTACTTATATTTAAGGACCTAGGTGTAAACAATACATATTATTGAGGTAAGTCATATAATTTTCTTTATTTATATTTTAGGATCATATCATGATTAGATCATTAGATAATTAGGCAATAACACTTATTTCAAAACCCTAAGAACAAAAGATGGATACTTCCAAACAGTATCCATTTTTTCACTTAAAAAAAGCCATTTAAAAATAAATGATAGTGTCTTATCTAGATACATCTTTGATTCCTTAATCATGAAATCCTATTTGTCCATAAAAATATTAAGAATATTGATAAAAACTTATACATGGGATGAGAAAAAAAGGCTCAGTAGGGGAATAAAATCAATAAATAAACTTTTATTTTATGAATATTTTAAATTCATGAAAACATATTTAGAAAAATTATAATTTTCAACCATTAAACATAGACCCTTTATCATACATCATGAAACAAATAAATTCCTATAAATTTCATCGAAATCATAAATCATAAAGGAAACATTGGGTATCCATATCGTACATACAATGTACCATTCATAACTATATGGGGAGTAACATTCATGGTTACATTTGGAATACCCATCATAGAATATTCCCTAAATCTCTTTGGAGAAAACTTATTATTTAAGTCTATATCATTACCCAATGCATTGCAGTGCTATCATGGTCTCAACACCCTTATTTTATCATGGAACCACCAGTAAATATAAACAATTCACACGTACCATAACATAATAAGAACACATAAAACAAGCATAATGTAAAAATAAAATTTCCCCTTTGAAATCACATTTCATCTCTACAAGTCGTGTGCTCATAAATTAAATTACATTATTTTAAAATAAAATTTTAAAACATTAATGTAATCAGAAATACAATATATCAAAATGAAATAGAAAAATTCCATTAATGTAGTAAATGTAAAAAAAACATTCCATGTTATTAAAATAATCAATCCAATTTTAAAATACAACTAAAACATTTAAAAAGAGTATTTTTTAATCAAAGAGTCCCATAAAAATTTTAAAATTTTCAAATCTTTTAAAATTTTAAACATTCATGTATATATATATAAATCCATAAAAACATTTTGAGAACATGTATATGAATGAAAATTATTATAAGAAGAAATTTTATAAACATTTAAAATGATGTTTTAGTTATTGAGCCCCTTAAATAAAAACATAAAAATATTTCTTTTGATTTATTTTAATTATATTCAAAAATGAAATAAAATTTTATTTATAATCCTTTATATAATTATAAGTAATAATGTATGATAATACAATAAATATTTAAATTGGGAAAGGATTAATTTTTTTAACATTCAAAGCACCTCATAGCACATTGAATATTTAAATAATAAGCCCAATGAAGAATAATATTTATCAAAATATTAAATATGTTTTAAATAAATTAATTAAATAAACTTTAATTAAATGGTTCTTCACACACACCTCATTAAATTTGGTTATTGTATAACAATAAACCTTATCTCAATGAAAGGATATTGTGATAAAATCCCTTACCTTGAGTCTGACTCTGCACATAGAATATTTATATTATTGAATAATAAATTTAGGCTAATTTATAATTTTTTGATAAAATTTTTCATGTTTATTTTTCCTTTTATATTACTTATTAAAATTTTATAAAAATTATTTAATTATTTAAATTCATATCAGACGCTTTTTTGATATTAAATACATGATTCAAAAATGAACTTGGTATGTTTTGAATAGTCCATGTGGTCATATGTCCATAAACTATAGAATAATATTAATTACATTATAATAAATTTTATACATATATTATACTTTTAATTAAAACCATTTATTTATGGTATGAATAATTAAAAACATTATAATCATAGGGATAGTAGGTCATACGTACGCATGGGTAACGCTTCCTAACTGAAAAGTTATTATTTATTAATATCAAGACACACCAAATTACACTTCATGGAGGAAAAAAATAGTGCAGGCCAAGAGAGTCCTTCCGAACCAAATTAACACACTCCAAAGGAAGAGAGTTAATGCTGTCATAAACCACCAGAGTCTCCTCAGATCGGCCCCAACGAGCCAACGCATCAGCCGCAAAATTGGATTCCCTCAGACTATGGTGTACCATCCTTCCCTGATTGGTCTCCATTTTACACCTACGATATACATACGTTAAATCCCATGAGATGTCATGATAGCCTTGTAGAGATCTGACCAGAACCTCCGAGTCTGATTCCACCTCCATCACCGGGAACCCCTTCCTCCTGCATACCATCAAACCTGATAAAAGGGATCTAAACTCTGCACCCATAGAATTACCTAGTCCATAATAAGCACTGAAAGCAACAAGAACCAAACCCCAGCAGTCTCGAAGCAAGCCACCTCCCCTCATAATTCCACCCACACATGAGCCATCCACATTCAGCTTCCACCCATGCTCTGGAGGCTTCCATTTAACCCACCATCCTCTATCCAACCTTTGACCGGCTTGTCTACTAAGCAGACCCTCTAGCATATGTGAGTGAACACCTTTGTTGAAAAGGGAGGAAAATTACACTATAATGGTTTTCATCCGGATCTGAAGATATAACAAGGACCTCCCACCACTCAACCTCACCTCATTGCGTGCCTCCCAAATGGTCCAAAAAATGGCTACAAGGGTGATGATGTGTGCTGTTCGCTCCCTCGACCTGCCATCAAGCCTAGAGAACCAAAAAAATGTAGTCTTGAACCGAGTTTCACTCTCTTCATGGAAACCTGAACTGATCAATCTGAGACCAGAGGAAAGAAGCCCAGTGACCCTGACAAAACAGATGGACTGTAGACTCCGAGTCTGGATTCTCACAGCAGTAACACCGCGAGGCCATACTGATCCCTCTCCCCTGAATATTCTCCTCTGTTGGAAGGGCTCGGTTTCTGACCCTCCACCCCAGATAATTAATCCTCGCTGGCAATACATTACACCAAGTAACTTCCTCCACTCCCACCTCCGCATCATCACCATGAAGGATTCTTCTGTGCCCATTCATATTGAAATGCCCCGAGCTCACCTCTATGAAACAACATTTATCTGGATCATCATTCATAACCACACTGCATAGATGATTAATCTGCAACGCAGTAAGATTTTCATGTATGAACTCATAATTTCCACATGCCTCCTTGAACAAGATGTCAGGATGCGAGCATCCTTCAAACCAAAGCCTCTCCTCTGTCCACTGGTCTTTCCAAAAACTAATCTCCCCCCGACCAATCACCCGTATAGAGTGATCAAGCAGTACATCTAGATGAGAGAGCATGCATCTGGCTAGGCTAGTCGCCCCACACATGCAGAACTCCCCATGCCAACTATACCAGGCTCTGAAAAATCTGGCCCACATAGTCTTCCCCACAACCACCTCCCACGCTAATTTTGACTACATTCCCAGTATGACTTCCTATAGATCCTATAAACCCACCCCACCCTCCTCCACTAGACCAGCCATCCTCTTCCACGAGGCCCAATGACACCTACCCTCTCCCTTCGCATCCCACAAGAAGGATGTAAGAATGCCCTCAATTCTATCCACAGTTCCCTTTGGATGTCTGATGATGGAAAACACATGCATGGGTATAGACAACAAAACACTGTTAATAAGCATAATCCATCCCCCAAACGAATGTACCATGTTCTTCCAGTTGAAGATCCTTCCCAAGATGCGATCCACAAACCCATTAAAATGACTCTTCATTGTCCTCCCGCTAGACAAAGGTATCCCCAGATAAAGAATAGGGAGCTGCTTCTGCCCACATCCAAGAGTCTCCTGGATAGTCCTACATCTCCTTCCTGAACATTTGTTGGATATGAACACATGGCTCTTCTCATGATTGACCGACTGCCCACTCTACTTCCCATACAAGACCATAATAACCTTAACAGCTTTTAGAGTCCTACATCCACCATTCAAAAATAAAAGTATGTCATTAGCGAACATCAAATGAGATACATCCCCCGAGTTTCTTCTACCACGGAAAGGCTTCAAAGGACCCTCTTCCATTCATTGGTCATTATGAAAATAAGGTAATTATTAATTCATATTTCCATAATTATAATTATATTATTATAACCATAATAATCCTTAAAATATACTTAAAAATATCATAAAAATTCTATGGTGAATAAAAATGATTCACATCGCTTCGTGGAGGTTATAGTTCACACGTACAGACAATCAAATTTATCAATTTTTTGGGAACGAAACGTAAGAAAATAATTGATATATTCTTCTCTTATAATAAAAAATATTTCCTCAAAAACAAATATAAAAATTAATTTCATCACTATGACCAGTATTGAGAGATGATAATGAAAGGAAAACTATATTGGTTCTTGAAGCGGTATTCAGTCGTACACACGAACGAAATGTTCACTTCCCATTTGTTCAGAATGGAGATGAATTTAAGTGATGATGTTAACATAATAAAATCTCATTTTATTGAGGATGTTTTAGTTATTATTTAATCATAGATGAAGTAAATAAAAACAATTTGAAGAAGAAATAAAATAGAAACACTTAAAACAAAAAATTACCTCTCATTCAAATAATAGCCTTTCTTAACACCTTAACACCTATAAAATGGAGTTCTGACTAAAATAAGGCATAAATAATTTTGGGCGGTATTTTAAGAATGGGTTAGTTCAGAGATTTTTTCAGCCATGTGTATTTTTATGTGTAATTGACAGAGAGGAATGAATGTATTTATTAGGGGAGGAAAGGGGAACCCTTTAAAACCCTTAAAATATTAAGTCAATTTAAATTAATTTTTAACTAAAATTTATTTTAATTAGAATATCTGGTGGTAATTTATATATGTCCTCCCAGAAAATAATTTTTAAACATGCATTCATTTTATATTAAACTTTATCATTTTGTTTTAACCCTTTTTGTCTCTTACAATTTCATCATGTAATTTAAACTTTGAGGGTTTAATTAATTACAATAACATTACAAAAGTCCATTGAATTAGTAATTAATGAAATTTTTAGACTTATCCCTACCATTTAAAAAATATTATATTTTTAGTAATTTTATTAAAATTAATAAAATATTTTATATATTAATCCAATACTATCAATTTTGTCCCCATTCCTTAGTTTACTTTTTAAAAGTACCATAAAATAATGATAAGTTCAAACCAAATACTTTAAATCATCACCAACATGTAAAATTAATCCTGAAAATTACTCTATGGAATCAATTTTTTGAAATTATATTTATTTTATTATTTATAATATCATTTATCTGATTCTTTTATTAATTATTCAATTACAATTTCATCATTATATAACCATTTTATTTAATTATTTATCTTCTAAAACATCTAATGAAATTACCATGATGTTAGTAATTATTTAATATTTCTAAATACTATATATAGTCAAATATATCACTTATATTTCTATTATTAATAAAAAACAAAAAATAAGAGATATGATTATTACACCTTTCTCTTTATATTAAATAAGATGTTATAAGTTTCATAATCAGACCCTAGTGGCTTCCAAATGCCCCCAATTCAACCGATGGATTTTAATTCCTAAAAATAATTCATCCAATAATATTAGAAAAGGTATTAGAATTTTTTTAAAATTTTTATAAAATTATTTTAACAATTAATTACCTTATTTACCATTAACGAAGGTAATTAACATAATAACAAAAGTAACTATTCATAATGTCCAAAAATAAAAGGTACATTTATACATAATTTTAACAGTATAATTAAGAATATTTATTCAATATTTACAAATTAAAAATACATAATTTGTATAAATTAATTAATAAATGATCTAGATAATGGAATTAAAAAATGTATTTTTAAAGTAAATCATTCACAAGTTCAAATAGTTTTTACATATAATTTCAATATGAAATTGATTCCAATGACGTAAATTGGGTTAAGTTTTAAAAAAATAATCTAATTACACCGTAAACCCAATTTGGAGTATAATGTAACTATATCAATAAATTAGATGAACAAGCAGTTTTCAATTAAAATGGAGTATTTTTTCACTATTCATTATAAAATGAATCATATCAGAAAAAATCTTAATATTTCATCAAAGTATATTTTTATTCCCCAATTAAAAAGTAGAATTTTATTTTATGAAATATATCCTAGAAAAGTAATAATATTTAGATTTAAAATGGGTTCTCCAACAAAATATGGTAAAAAGTTATTTTTTTTTACACATTTTATGCGTAAAATTGAATTTGTTCGTATATCAAGTCTAGATATTACATAAGATGAGTTTTAATAATCCAATTTAATTTTTATTTCATTAATATAATCCAACAAGACTCATTTTTTTATTTTATAAATATTAAGTTTTCAAACATAAATAGTTTTTCATAAAAACACGTATTTTATAATCAATTGGTTTGTATTTTAATTTTTAATTAATTTTATATCCAAATAATCATCATTATATAAAAAATTTTAAACATTATTCTAATTATTTAGTTATTATTTTTCATTTACCACCATTAAAATGGATATGTTATAGTGTTTATATTAAAATAATAATATCTACTTGTTTTTTTAAGATTGATATGGTGTATCTTGTATGTTATCAAGAAATTATTTCTTTTTAAAAACAAGGGATTTTAAATTCTACCCATTTTGGAAATTTATTCCATTAAATTATAATTTGGGGTCAGTAAATATGGTATGAATTTACAAAATACCTTTATTTAAATTCCACAATAGAAAAAGGATTAATAAAACTTCAATATTAAAAGAAATAATGGAAAGTGTGAAGGTTATTTGAGATAACACATAATAGGGTTCCATGTAGGAAAACGTGGATATAGATGAGAAAAATAATGAAGATTTTCTTATAGAGGGTAATAGAAAACATTTTTTGGATAAACATAACAATAAAAAACCATAACATTGTGATGTGTTAAATGGTTTTTGATTTTTTAGTTATAAAAGTAAATGAAAAATGTTTTTATCATAATATCCTTTTCATAGAGTTAGACAATTAATTTAATACATATACTAAGATAATAAAGAAATATAGTTAATTAATATGTAGAGTTTCATCCTTTAATCAAAGTCAACCATAAACTCATATTTTTCTCCCAATGATGAGTAGTTTTGAGGAATTTTCTTAATACCTAAAATAGTAGAATATACTTCTAGGGAATCCCATAATCCAAAGAAGATTTACTATATATTTATCCTATACTAAAACATTAACCAAAAAAAAATTCTGATATAATAAGATAATTCCAAAAATAAAATAAACATTAAATTAATAATGACTGATTTTAATCTCAAAAAATCATATGTAATACCCAAAGTCCAACATAGACCATTTTTAAATAATTGTCAATAAAATTCCTCAAAATAATCCAAACAAAATTTGAAACCAAAAAATAGACTAATTTCATAATATAGTCTTTCAAAACAAATTTTAACATTTCTATCAAAATAACATCGATCACTCTTACGGTGTCTTTCCAAAAAGTAATTACACTAATTACATATTCTCCCCATTAGGTTAATCATTTCCATAAATAACCTAATTACCCATAAGAACACAATTGAAACCACAAATTCATCCCTTGTATAAAACAACCATTACCCCTCAATTAAAAACCATAGTATTATATTATCCTTAATCACATATAGTTCCAAAAATATTGAAAATCTTCAAAAATAACATTTATCACTTAATCAACAAATTAGTTTTCCAATACCAAGGATATCTATTTGAAAAAACATAAGTTAAAAAAATCTACTTATTATTATTCCATCCATTTTTTAACAAAAAAACAATTCTAAAAAGGGACTTCTTGTAGGCCAGTGGTAACAGATAAATTCTTGTCACCCTTCGGTTTTGGGTTCGATTCCAGCATATTTCTCTAACGTAATAGGGTTGTCACCCTTCTTGGAGATTTTCCTTCTTCTAAAACTATATATTTTTTAAATTATTCCTAAAAAGAAATAAAATATTCAATAATAACCATAACATATTTTAATCATAATATTTATCTCATTCCATTCATTTTTCATCCCAAAAGGTAATATCCCATAATTACCTCAAAACCCAAAATCATATGAACCCTAAAGTTTGTTCATTACTTTATAATTATGTACATAGAATAAAACATAATTTTTCATTAAATAACATTTTCACATGACAAACATCATTGATATACATACTAGAAAATAGTATTCTAAAGTAATGCCATCATCAAAAGAACATTAATACTTTTAAACATTTCATCATCCTACAGTCTACCATAAATCGTAAATCCTTTATATGTAGAATTCATAAACATTAATCATTTATTGTGACCCTTCAAAAATTATTTTACATATTATTTATTAATACTTATTACCTAAAAACATTAATCATTTTATAAGATTCAATAATTTCAAATCTGGGGACATGAAATTTCCCATACATTTCCTAGGCCATTTTCTATTTCCTCATCTTCAATTGGAATGGAATTATGTATTGAAAAACATATATTTTTATGGTTCTATTTATCCCATTTCCCAAAAATTCTTCATATGATATCAATGTTCATAATATAAATACTCCCCGTATTTAAAAAATTCAATTTATTACTCGAAATTAATTTCATTCTTTTTCCTAGAGTAAATTGAACGCTTACTTTTTCAATGGTAGGTTATTTATTTATGACCATCGTTATCTATTTTATATTATATTTACATCCAATTAATACACATTACTAGGTTTTTATTTCAACATACTTTTAAAATAAGACATTAAATATACATACCTTTATGATTATTACCTGAACATCCATAGGGATTCGTTTCTCTCATATATGATTCATCAAAAAAATAACCAAAGTTAAATTGGTTAATAATTAATCTATATAGTTTGATTGTAATAACCAATATAGTTCTAATTTTAGATCCCATCTCATATAGTTTCTTGTCTATATAACCACCACATTTTCCTTCACATCCACTATTATTTTGTGACTTCTGGGTTCTTCAATTTAGTAAAACGAAAACAGTTATCATGAGTAAACAAAAAAAATATCATATAATATTTTATTACGGAGGTTAACACTAAGATATACTCATTCATGTAATCTCAAACTCATTAATTTTATCTAAAATTACGTTGAATCATCCAACCAATGGTATAAATTATGGTCAAAGACAATATGAATATTTTGATTAAATAAAACCCTAACCTCAAATGTTACCTAAAACATTCCTCTAATACTAACTATATGGTCCTTCATTAAAAATTAAATATTTTTGAGGTATTTCATGAAATTATATTTATTTCACATTGAGAATATTTTCAATTTTATAGGTTTATATAATACATCCACAACTCATACATAACAAAACCAAAAGAATATAAAGTGGGAACAGCCAAACAATATCAATTTTTCACAAAAGGAAACAATTTTAAAAAAAAATCTGATTTCATATCAGGAAACATCTATGATAATTTTATCATGAGATCATATTTTTCCTTATAAATGTTATGGCCAGTGAAAAACATTTTAAAACATGGGATGAGCACAAAAAACTCATTAAGGGTAGTAAAACATGAATGAAACCGTTTGTCCAAGAATTTTTTAAACATTTAAAATATTTTCACAACTTTTGAGAACACATATAAATCATAAATCATACAGGAAACTTGTGTAATCCATATCATAATTAAATTATAGATTTCATAGCTACATAAGATGTAACATTCATGTTTACATATGGAATGCTCATCACAATATATTTTCTAAATCTATTAGGGGAAACATTATTATTTAACTCCATCCAATTATCCAATGAATTATAGAGCTATCATGTTCTCACCCACCCTCAATTTATCACAGAACCAACCATATACATAATAAATTCCCATAAACCATAACATAATCATAACATACAAAACATACATAATGGAAAAAAACACTTCCACTTTGAAATCACATTTTAACATGACAAGTCGCTAATTCATAAATGAAAATAAAATATTTTCAAATAAATTGAAAAACATGTTTATTAAAAAAATCAATACAATATAGGGATGTAAAATCAAGAAATTTCATTCCAGGCCTAAATGTAAAAAACATTACATGTTATTGAAATAAAAAATACATTTTATAACACAATTAAAACATTTAAACAGTATATTTTTAAATCAATGTTTCCCATAAAAAGATGAAATTTTAGAAAGAGATAGCATTTTATAATATTCATTTCCATATAAATGAATCATTAAAAACATTTTTAAATACTAACATGAATGAAAATGTTTATAAGAATAAGTACTTGAATACTTTAAAATGTTGTTTTAGTTAAAGAGTCTCTTAAGTAATACCATAAAAATATTTCTTTTTAAGAAATTTTAATGAAATTAAAAATAGAAATGAAATTTTATTTATAATCATTTATATTCAAATAATTAAATATGTATGATTATATAAATAATATTAAAATTGTTAAATGATAAATACTTTAAACATTAAAATTGTTACATACCACTTTAAACATTAAAATTATAATACCAATGAAGAATAATATTTATCAAAATCTTTAATATGTTAATAATAATTAAATAAATAATATGATAAGTCAAGTGGTATGTATATAAACATCATAAAATAAGTTTAGATTATACTAGCTAACTATGACTCAATGAAATGAGAATGGGAAAAAATCTATTACATGTAGTATATCTCATCCCATAGATTTTTTTACTTCCTAAATAATAAACTTATGCTAATTTATAATTTCTTCATAAAAATATTCAAGTTTATTATTCCTTTTATATAAATTATTACCATGATATAATAATTATGCAATTATTTCAGTTCATATCAGACTCTTTATCGATACTCAATTCTTGATTCAAAAATTTACTTGGTATGATGTCAATAGTCCATGTGCTCAAAATTCTATCATCTATAGATTAATATTCATAATATAATAATCACATTTATACATCAATTAAAATTTTAAATCAAACTATTTAATTATTATATGAAAAATGAACAACATTAAAATCATGGATACTATAGGCCATACGTACGCAAGAGTAAGGTTTCAATTTTTCATTGATCGTTATGGAAATAAGGTAATTATTATGTTATGTTTCTATAATTATCATAATATTATTAAAATAATAATTATCACTTAAATATACTTATAAATATCATACAAGTGATTTTTTGAAAAAAAAGAGTCACATCGCTTCAAAGTGGGGATAGTTCATACGTATGCCTTAACGACGTTATCATTTTTATGTTCATGAAAATTAATAACATAATTGATATATTATTCTCTTATAATTATAAATCAATCATTAAAATAATATATAAACATTAATTCCATAATTATTACAAGTCTTGAGAGACAGTAATGAAAAATAAATTATATTAGTTCATGATGTGATAGTATATCATACACACGAATGAGTTATCAGTTCATCATGGATGAAGGTGATTTAAAAAAATTGAAGAAGAAATAAATAGAATAACATAATTACATTTCCTTTAAATGATCACCTTTCTTAACAACTTAACACCTCTAAGAAGGGTGTTCTACCTAAAAAAATTCTTTATGAATGTGGGGAAGGCTTCTGGGATGTTTTTTGGGATTGTATTGGCCAAACCCAATGTATTTTTAAGTGCGTGTTATATATACTAATGGGTGCCTTTTTATAAGAGAGGGGAGGGGCACCCTTGAAAACCTAGGAAATATTAAATTAATATAAATTTACTTTTAACTCCACACAATAACAAAATCTATTATTTCGATGATAATGAGATAATAGTTATAAATTAACTAAACCAATAATTTTTATATATGAATTGTTTTCATTTTAAACCATATATTTTTTAACCCCTTTTAACTCTTATAGTTTTATTAAGTAATTTACACTTAGAGGGTTAAATTAATTATAATAACATTCTAATCTACTAATAAATGAGTCATTAAAAAAACTTTTATAAGAATATTAACTATATGGATGAATATTATATTTTTAGTAATTTAATAACATTTAATAAAATATTTAATATTTTAATAGACCAATAGTGTCAATTTTGACACTATTCATTATGTTGAATTTTATGAAATATCTATAAAGATAAGTAATTTCGATCCAAATACAATAAATAATCAATAAAACACAAAATTAATCAATAAAATTTGTGTAATCCATCAATTTTCTAAATTTTTATTATTATTATTTACAATATCAATTATTTGACCATTTCATTTATTAAGCAATTATAACATCATCATTGTGTAACCATTTAATTTAGTTATTTGTTTTATAAAAATTATAAATATATTAATATTATATTGTTAATAATTTTATCATTATATATACTATTTATAATCTAATATATCACATATATAACCCCATATTTAAAAAAAATTAATAAAAGACTTATGTATGACCTATTTCTCTTTACTTTAAAAAATGTTATATGTGTTGTAATCAAACGCAAGTGGTTTAAAAAAGAAAAAATTTAGACCAAGGATTATATTGGTCGACAATAATTCATACAATACAACTATTACCAGTTTTAGGGTAGTTTTAAAATATTTGCAATATTATTTTAACCTTTAATTACCTGATTTACCCTTAAACATGGTAAAAAAATTATTAAAAAAGTTACTATTCATTATGTAAAAAAATTAAATGCACATATTAACATAGATTGAACCTTATGATTCCAAATATTGATTCCATTTTTCAATATTAATAATACAAAATTTATATAAACTAATTACAAATTAATCGCGTTGTAGAATAAGAAACGAGTTTTCTATGTAAAATATTTAAAAGTACACATTGTTTTTATATCCAATTTCAAAATTAGATTGAATCCAATGACCAAAATTGGATTGAATGATAAAAATTTAATCAAATTATAACATAAAACCACCTAAAATTATTATATAACTTTATAAATAAGTTATATGAAAAAGCTGTTTTAAATTAAAATTTAGTATTTTCACTATTCATTAAAAATGAATCTTATCAAAAAAATACCAAAACATTAACCTAATAAAAATTTTATATAATTATTATAAATAATAAATTTATTTTTTCAAATAGAACATATAAAAGTGACAAAAATTAAATTTCAAATGGTCTTTCCCACCAAATGTTGTTAAAATGCCTTTTTTGAAAAATACTCATTTTATGTGTAAAATTGAATTGGTTCTTATATTTGGTTTAAAAAATGAAAAATATGAATTTTAAACATCTAACTAAATTTATATTTCATTAACATAATCCAAAAATTGTGATTTTATTATTTTATAAAGAAAATTATTTGTACATAATTAGTTTTTAATAAAAACACATCCTTTATATTCAATTGGTCTGTATATTCATTTCAATTTAATTTTATACCCAAAGAATCATAATTATATAAAACTATGTAAAACATATTTTTATTATTTAGTTAAATATATTCATTCCCACCATTCTAATGGCTAGGTTATAACGATAACAAAAAAAATAATAATATTTACTTTCATTTTTAAGCTCGATATTGTGCATCATGTAAAATAAAGAACAATGTATCTCTTTTTAAAATCTTATAATGTTACATTATTAGTATTAAAAATATTATGGGTCTTGGGTGAGTGATTGTGTTTCATTATTCTACTAATCAGTTGATCTCATATCCATAATAATCAATCAATCTGGATGTTTTAGGGAAGTTCATCTACAAGATGATGAAGCTTTGGATGTGGTCTAAAAGGGGAATGTGTGTCTCTAGATGAAGAATGGTATTATTATTTGGTCGAATAGATTGGGACACATACTTGGTCCTAGGAGGAATCTCATTTCTGTGGGTAAATTAGATGATGATTTGATTCAACACTACTTTCGGAAGTCTATTCTTGAAAGAGAATAAATGATTCATGATTTTGGTGTGAGGAGAAGATAAAACATACCTTTATTTAGATGGAAGATTATATAGGAGTATAATGGTTATAATTTTATCCTCCAAAAATATAAAGGTCTAAGATTACACACTGGGTAACCGTTGTGAGAAAATCATGATGGTTTTAGTTGGGATGAGAATTCTGATGCACTATTATACAACTATTGAATGTTATGAGAGCTATGTCCTGGCCAAAAAATGTTTCATTCAATATAAAGAACAGAAATCCTAGATCCTGGATGTTGGATATATTTCACATGGATTTTTGGGTACTCAATTTCATTTTATTCTAATGGAGGATCATAATTCTTTTTCAAATTTATTTATGTTACTACAAAGAACAAACAAGATTGTTATCATAAAAGTAAAGATGATGTGTGGGATGATTTTGTAAAATTGAATGTCACGATATTGTAAAGTGGTTAGAAATATAAGTTCATAAAATAAAATAATATTTGTTAATACCATAATGTAAACCTCGATAACTACTATCATAATAATGGGATTGGGCATGAGATAATCGTACCCATAACTCTACAATAGAATAGAGTGATATAGGGGATGAATTGGACATTGAAAAACAATATTTGAATTATATGTGTGGACGCTAGTATTCCCAAGTCTATCTGGGTGAAATAAATTAACATTGAAGAATAATTAAGCAACATATGTTCTACCTATATAATAGGATGAATTCTACCTAATTAAATTTAGTATGATAAAGTATTTAATGTTTCACTCCACAAAATATTTGATTATGTTTCTTATTATATTTTTGATTCTAGGAAATAATATAAGCTAGAGTAAATGTCCAAATCCATTAATATTTTATCATATAGAAATGAAGATCATTAATACCGTCATTGGAGTGATGTTTAATCCAATTTTATTATAATCCGTGATATAATCTCCAATGAGAGGATCTAATAGATGGATGAGAACTTGGTTAACTCAAAATTTGGTGAAAAGAGGTCAAATACTAAAATATAATTCATTATAGATGAAACAATAATTTGTTTTTTTACTATCTATGATTCCAGAAATCAAAATGAATGCATTATAAATTCTACCAATTGAAAATGTGTAAAACGTATTTTGAACTACATAAGTCTAAAGAAAAGCCACAGTATAAGAATAATTACCAACATGAGAACTAAATGTTCTGGTATTAGAAATTAAATTTCTATAGAATGATAAACTCTCAGTGAGAATATTTTTTAGTGTCATAAAAATCCCATATTTTGATTTCAACATGAAAATATTACATTAAATGGATATGGGTTAATCATATTCTCTAGAAGAGGAAGTATCTATTAGTGAAATGAACTAGTGGGAGTCATCTATGGAGGAATAAATAAATTCCTTAAAGTTCAACAAAACATGGGATATAAATGAACTACCAAAATGGAGACAATATCATGAAAAAATGTGTCCAGTATTTTATTAAAGATTATAGAGGAAGAAGAATATATAAGGCATCATTGGTGGTGAAAATATTTATAGGGAAGGAAGAAATCAATTCTAAAAAATATTTTCATTGGTAGAAAAGATTATTAAAATATGAATAATTCAAATCATTATTGCATTTGATGTATTTCTCATGGATTATATATGAAAATATTTTCTTTTTTGATTTCTAGGATGATATATACATGATACTTCCCAAGGGGTTTCAGACAATTAAAAGTATGTCCTTGTTTGGAAACTAAATTGAAGTCTATATAGCTTGAAACATCCACATTAATAGTGTAAATAGAAGCCCAATGCTGTAATAAATGACAATGTTTTAATAAGGAGTTACTCAGGTCACTCCTGTTATCATAAGACCTAGAATATTAAAATGTATATAATTATCCTACTCTAAATGAGTGTCATGTTGCTGACAGGAAAATAATTCAGTGGCATAAGAAGATGAAGTGTAAGTAATCCATAAAAATTCAAATGTAGGATGTTGGTAAGGTATATAAAATCATGGGGATGACAAGAGAAAGGGATTAGAGAGAATGATCTCAACTGTTATTCTAAAAAGAGTACATATCGACTTTCATTTAACGGATTAAAATAAATGGATGTAAACCTATCAAAACTCCCCTTAATAGACACCCCATGTTATCCACATCGTAATAACATTCAATTGATAATTAGGTCCAACACATGGGAAAAAATATTCTTCAGATGTTGAATGTTTTATTTAAGATATGGTATATATATGACATATCATTTCAATTATATTGGGAGTGGTATGTAGTTACATGTTTAACCTAGGGTAGGATCACTAAGAAGTTTAGAAGTTGATAACCTGATAACTAATTGGATTTGTATATAAGATATTTTAAATTAGTGAAGAAAATACTTGTTTTTCATGATGAAAATATTTCTCATGATTACAATACTAAAAAAATAATATGGAATTTTTGTGTACCTTTCGCAGAAAAATTATCATCTTGATGACATGGATATAACTGATGGTGATTTTTGTACAACTAGACTAGAGTTTGTTACAACTATAGAGGAATTAATTGATTTAATATTATTAATGTTCTAACTAAATGAACACAAAAATGAATTGGAAGGAATAAATTTGTTCTAATACAATCATATTTTTATCCTCATTTCAATGAATATGGTTTTTCATATATGAATTAAACACATTGCACTAAAATAAAATTTATTATGGAATAATCTATTGGAAATGGTGTTTTAGATATGAATGGTCATGTTGAAGAAAATTTTCTCAAACAGATTCCAAAATGTGTTAGTCCAAGAAAGCATGTTTTAGCATTTTTCCTCACTAGTTTATTGATGAATTTGTGATATATGGAGATCATTGTAATGAATGTGGAAAGATGAGTGGCTTTGTATAATTTTTTGGACTATTTTAATGAGTTTCATTAAAGGGATGTTCATTTGGGATATTTTTGCGACTATGATGCTTTCATAAAGTCACTATTAGTCCAATCATAATATGTTTATACTCTTTTAATTAACTTTATATTAATATAATAGAGGCAGTAAGTACCATTACCATTTAGGTCAGACTATTGGAAGTTTATGATGTTCAAATGGATGTTGTACATATAGGCCTTTGGGTACCATGAATAGTGTGTCAAATAGGTTGGTTGAGTCATTGGAATAATCAAATAAAAATATTGTTCAATGGACGGTTTACATTAAATATCACTGGTTAGTGCTACTTCTAGGATTAGCAATAAAACACTATAAAATTAGGTGGGAGCTGTTATAAATATTTACTATTAAAAACACTAAAAAATTTAATACTGTCTTATTTAGGTACAGTGTCTATAAACCTCATACTTTCGATTATACAAAATATTATATATTATATTTTCATAGATGTTTGAAAAAAAATTTATCCATGAAAAAACAATGTTCCTCATTTGATTTCCATTATATGAATTATTGTGTGAGTTTTTGTGATTTTTCTTTTGAGTAGTGATTAGAGCAACAAATGAATTTCTAATTTTATTGATCGATTACCTAATCGAAAGTTCCTATAGTTTCAATTTTGTTGAGATCAAATATCAGTGAAAATAAATTTTCAGTGAACTCAATGTAGAGACCCGAAACTTGACGTACATGGACATTACATTACTTTTTCGGAATACTTAGTACATAACAAAAACACACACACAAGGACCGTAATAGTTTAGTGTCTTTGGAAACTTGGAATGTAATCTTCTAATCGTGGTGAAATATCTTGAACATCTCCCATAAAGATCTTATTTTTTTTAAACCTAAATCCTTTCTTTTTACCCTGGGGAAAAGAAAACATAAAAGGGTGATCTCAAATGCTCAGTAAGGGTAAACAAAAGAAATGTCAACCACATCATATTCATAAGAACATTTCTTTTGGAAATCTTAACCTGCAAAAGAGATCATAATTTCATAACATGGGATAAATCATAGTAGTGAAATGTAATCCCAATAATCATAACTTAAAACATGAAACTTTGTGGCATACATACATAATCATAGAGAATCATTTCTTATTAGTCAAGACTCATTTCCAAGACTATCTTAGTGGACATAGTCCCTTTCTAAACCGAGTTCATTCCTCATTTCAGTCTTGTTTCACTGAACCGGTATAACCTACCGTTCCATCCATGTCTGTCTCATGAGATATAAAATCTTTACCCAATGCATTGGAGGGTGATATAGGTCCCATTCATCTCATAATGATACCATTCTTATGTGTGCCACAAAATCATAAATTATACATCATTTCATAACCCATGTAATAAAAATGGGATTCTTAAACATCATGACATCATAAAAAAATTCATAAAAGATAAATAAATTCATAAAAATAATCCCATCACAACATAATCAAATCAATGTAATAGTAGGGATATAAACAGAACCCTATATTGTCTTAGATGAAAAATAATTTTGATAAAACACTTGAACTCCATTCTTGAGGAAAATATCCTTTCTACTTCAAAAACGCTTTTCCTTTCTTAACATGTCATACAATTCTAAACCAAAAGATTTTGATTAAAAATAAACTTGAGAACCTGTAAAGGAAGATTCTTGGAAATATTTTTTTAAAAAATCCATTCATTCCGTATAAGTTAAAAAACATTCTTCATACTTTTGTCTGAAAAGTCAAAAAGTACCTCGTATGAAATACGACAAAAGATTCCTTTCGTATCCTTTACTAAAAACTCACCAATGGGTAAAAATTGTATTTAAAAAATTGTAGGTGGATGGAAATAATATTACATATTGAGGAAACAAGGATATGGATGATAAAATACACCCCAGTAAATACTAAAGTATAAACAATCTCGGATAAAAATGAGATTGTGATATTTCCCTTACCTTAGGTCCAATTTGCTTCGTAAGTGTCTGAACCTCCTGTATAATGATTTAAATAATGTTATTGACTGATTCCAGAATCATACTCATTGTTATGATATCATATATGGTTCACTTATGACTTTATATTACACGTTCTTTTGTAAATTCCATGTTAAAGAGCGTTTTGGGTAAAATCGTCTCATTTGTCGTTCGTGTTTTAACTGGTAATTATTCATATGATTACATAGATCATGATTACTTAAATCCAGAATGTAAAACATGATTTAAATATAATATATATTCAGAATATACATATATATAATAGATCAGTAAATGGAAAGAAATACACCGTTCATGGATACGGTAGGTCGTACGTACGCATGAACGCTGTTTTCTTTTCCTTATTGAGTTGAATGGAATTAAGTAGATGAAATACATATATATACACATAAATCCAGTATTATTATGTCATATATTTCATGATTACTTATTATATATACTTATATAATAATTCATGAATGGTTAACGTGGAGAATGAATCTCATCGCGTCGTGGAGACGGTAGTTCGTACGTACGCACGAGCGATGATATCTTTCTCATGATCGTGGGACTGTATTGGAGTGTATGTATACTATCTCAGAATCAATACCACATTAATAAAATCATATATAGTTATTATTTACACCATTATACCCATCCAAGTAAGGTGGTGGTGGAAAATAGATTACACCACGCTGTGGAGACGGTATTCCGTACGTACGCACGCGCGGTGATTTCATTTTCCGTTGGATGGATAAATGGTGAAATAGGGTTGTTTCATACTTATAATAACATATCAGTATATGAGTGATACTGATGTTATTACTTCATAATGAAACAACCTATGAAGAAGAATTGGAAGAAGAAATAAAGTTGAAAGAATCGGTAACGGACATTACCTCTTCTTTGAAGCGCCTCTTTCAAACCTTCTTTTAGGGCACTAAAATAGGTCTTTTAAGAAGACCAGAACCTCTAGGATGTTTCTAGGGAAGTGTAGAGGAGATATTGGCCGGGGTTGGCCGATCTTGAAGGCTCAAATTGGTGTGAGGAAGAGGGGGAGGAGGTTCCCTTTTATAAGGGAGGAGAGGGGCACCTTTGGAATAACTAAAACTATTATTTTATTATAAAGTTAAGTTCGGTTTTAAATAGCTCCAAATTGATTTATTTCGAAGATAATGTGGGGATGGGTCGAAATACTCTCATCCAATAGAATTTAGACAAGTTTAGGTTCCTATTTTAACATTATCATTTATTTTTAACATTAAGTTAAATAATTTTACTTTTACCGTGTCTTCTTGTGTTCTTACACTATAAGGTTGATAAACATACTATATCAAGCCAAACTATCTCCAAGTTGTTTATTATTAATATGTATAACCTTATCTAAATACACTGGCCGATCCTTAGTTTTTTAGGAATAAAATAACAATTAATAATATAATATTTGTTTTAAAAACTATTTAATGTAAATTTTGACACTATTTAGTAATTGATTTTTGTGAAAATCATGACTGAATGATTAGTTCTAACCAAGTTGTTTAAATCAATACTAAAATGTCATATTAACCTAGAAATTTAGTTTAATTCATAAAAAGTATCAAATTATATTTATTTTGGTATTTATAACATCGATTATGTCAATATTTCATTAATAAGATAATTACTGCATCATCGTTGTGTCATAAATAAATTAAATTATGTAATGTCTAAAAATTACAAATAAAATACCATTATGTAGGAAATATTTTTAGATTTATAATTAATATTTTTAGTAGAATTTATCTTATGTATAACCCTATATTAAAAATTATTTACTTATTAAACTTTGATTTTAACTATTTTAACCCTTCTTTAAATAAAATAATAATAAATGTCCTAATCTAATCCAAGTGGGATTAAATGGTCATATTTTATTCCTAAGTTTGTTTTTGGTCGAATTACACTTATCCAATAGAATTAGGACATGTTTTAGGGTAATAATAATATCATTTTTACCCTTAATTACCCTATTTACTTTTAACCGTGGTAAAAAAAGTAAAAAGTTACTATTCACCAAAAATTATTTCCATCTCATTGAACCACATTTTAGTCCTTGATATTAACCATGTCTTTTGTATTTTCTAAATTCCACTCACAGAAGCGGTAAAATTAAGTTTGATGAAAAATTCAGTTTTTTAACTACCACTTAGTGGTTTCACTATTTATCAAAAAATGAAAGTTTCCAGAAAAATACCAAAAATTAGGCCTAAGCTATATTTGAAATTATGAATTCAAAAATTATGTCTATTTTATCAAATTCAAAACATATCAGTTACATTAACTAATTTAAAAATTAATTCCCGTCGTCAAAACAAATTGCTTGTTTTTATGAATAATAACTATCAAAAGATTCACACTTGTTTATAACTGGTTTAAATGTGAAATTGCATCCAATGACCAAAATTGTATTAAATTGTAAAAATATATTCTAAATATAGCTTAAAACCACTAAAATTAATAATTTATCACTATTAATTATTTCTATTAAAAAGTTGTTTTTAATTAAAATTTAGTAATTTTCACTATTCAGCAGAATATGAAAGTTATCCGAAAAGTACCAAAATTTCACCCTAAGCTAATTTCGATATTCCAAATCCAAAAATGAAGTCCATTTTGAAAAATAAAATTTACAAAATTTCAATAAGTGGTTATTACTACTCATAACGGCTAGTTTTAATAATATTTTAATAGCATATCGTTGTTTAGTGAAACTCGGTATTGTGTACTACACACGCTATCGGGAAGGTCGTGATTGCGTGTAATGCAAGGCAAGTCAAGGATGCATGTTGTGCAAGGTCCTTTTGGTGTAGCGTACAACACAAGATATTAATGAAAAGAATATTTTTCATTAAATCTCGGGGTGTTACATTCTACCCCCCTTAAAATGAATTTCGCCCTCGAAATTCGTCGGAGTTATAAATGGTTTACAATTCTAATGTTTCTTTGATAGAAACCCACATAGTAAAAAGTAATTCCAGAACCAATATATAAAAACAAAAGTACGAAACTTAATGGTTACCCAAATAAACTAATCACTAGGTTTTCACATAGGTGAAAATATGGATATGGAAGAGAAATCTAACCATCATGTTCTGATTGAGAGTGGTAGAGAACATGGCTATGAAAATTCCAGCAATCAAAAATCCATAAATTTTTGATGATCTAAGGTACCATCTGATTCATCAGATATAAGAGAACTAGGACAACATTTTTGGTTTTCAAGATCGTTTCCCTAAAGTTGATGAAATTGGAATTAGAAGAAATACTTTCGTGATTTCGGTATAGTCTCATCGTTGGTCATTCTTTGGAAAATTTCCACTTCATCTGTTAAATAAATGAAGTTGAATTTTTCATTCATGATATGATAGAAGATCATGTGATAGAATGATGGGTCATTCCATCTGTCTCAAACAAAAGGTTAGAAAAGTTATCAAAAAATACATAAGTCCATCTATAATGAGATTAATCATATATGGTTCCTAAAATGCACTTATACTTCATATATCATACTACTTAATATAATAAAACTAGTTTCTACTAAACAGGGACTTCATGTAGGCCAGTGGTAGGCGATAAAGGCCAGTCGCACTTCGGTTGTGGGTTCGATTCCCACGGCCTTGTCCGACGCGATGGGTTGTCGCCCGTCCTGCAGGTTGTCCTTTTTCTAAAACTATATTACTATAACATCCCATCAATAATATCGAAAAAACTTTTATCCTTAAACAATACTAAATTATTTCCAACATAGTCCATTCCAATATTTAGGCTTATCCATAATACTGCAGTCCACTCTCATAATATAGTGAAAACGGTTACCAGAGATTTAATACCATCGTTGATCCCCATATATCATAAGATATGTCTTTTTGGTCACATTCCAAACATTCAAAGGCCTTAATCATGTGTTCTCTTGAATACCCATTGAACCTTAGTGAAAACATGAATGCAGTTAAAGTTAAAACATTCCACATACCAAAATCCACAAAATTCTATATACTCAATCCTTGATATCACTTAGTCCTTATATCAATAATTATCTCATGAATACTATCAAATATGTCATTTTCTCGTTTTCCCTTCATTATACGCATATCAGCTTTTTTCCAAAAATATTTCAATCACTTTCCATGGTTACCGGTACCATACAATTATTGAAGACCACAATAGACCAATACATAAATATTCCAATACTCAACATTATTTTGGAATCCCATTACATAAACACTTAATCATTCCACCACATCATTGTCATATTCAACATCACCAACAGTGATCGCATGTGACTTCCCTTTGTCCTTTGCCTTAAGTGGTTGCTCATGTCGAACATCACTAACCCTTGGATTAGGGCATTTATTGGCATAATGTCCCATCTCCTTGCACTTGAAACATTGAAGTGTAGTAGGTTCATTATGTGTATCCCTTCCATTGTTTGCATCATTAGACATCTTCTTCCCATCATTGCGGTATTCAAATGCTCGATGACCTTCCTTTCCACATTTGAAACATTTACTTGTCCCTTTAACACAATCTCCCCCATGATTCTTTCCACACTTTGAGCATAAGGAAAAATTCATCTTCTTTTCACCATTATTCTGAGATTTCTCCTTTAACTCAATATTTCATTTCTTGTCAAAACATTGAGATGGATAAGTAACACCAAATTCCATTTCTACCTTGATTGCACAATGCACAATTTCTTCATAGATACTGAAGTCTCATATAGCTAATGCCCTTCGAAGACTTGGTTTTAATCCACTGAAGAATCGATCAACTTTACTTTCAGGTTGGATGATAAATCTTGATGCATACCTTACAAGCCTTGTAAAATTCGCTTCGTATATACCAACAGATTCATCATCCTTTTTCTTTAGGTCAAGAAACTCCTTCTCCATCATTGTTTGAAGAATAAGAGGGAAGTACTTATTGAAAAATAAGTTCTTGAACTCGTCCCATTCCATGGACTCAATTTCACCTCTTTGCGTCGTATTCTTGATAAGATTCCACCACTGATCAGATTCACCTTCCAAACGATATACTGCTAAGATGAATTTATCATGTTCATAACATTGAAGAACTGAAAATATCTTTTCAGTGGTACTGATCCATTGTTCAGCAACAGGTGGATCAGGAGACCCACTGAAAGAAGGTGGATGTTGCCTCATGAAGGACTCAATAGAATATTGTTCCCTTCTCTTCTCATTTGGAAGTCCAGAATGATTCATAGCATGTGTAAGTATAGAAATAAGATTTTTCACTCCATCTCCCATAACATTTGTTTGTTCAGGAGGACAATCATTGCATTGTCCGTTGCATTGATCAACATGGTTCCTTCAGGTTCGGGCCATCGTCTAAAACCCAAAAAGAATAGTGTGAGAGGAAAAAATCATGCTAGGGAAAACAAAATAATAAAGGGGTCTTACCTTCAATATCTAACATCTTAGGTTTAATTCTAAGATCGTTAGAAAAATTCTAGGACTATAACCTATACATGTAATTCACCTTAGGGACATCCCTAGACATACCTTAGAAATATCTCTAGGGATCTCACTAAAGTTATAACATCCTAGTTTCCAAAGGTTGACTAAACCTTTCCTCTGATACCAACTGTAGAGACCCTAAGCTTGATGTACAAGGACATTACATTACTTTTGCGGAATAATTAGTACATAACAAAAACACTCACACAAGGACCGTAATAGTTTAGTGTCTTTGGAAACTCGGAACGTAATCTTCTAATCATGGTGAAATATCTTCAACATCTCCCATAAAGATATTCTTTTTTTTAAATCCTAAATATTTTCATTATACCCTGGGGAAAAGAAAACATTAAAGGGTGAGCTCAAATTCTCAGTAAGGGTAAACAAAAGAAAATCAATAACATCATATTTATAAGAACATATCTTTTGGAAATCTTAACTTGCAAAAGAGATCATAATTTCATAACATGGGATAAATCATAGTAGTGAAATGTAATCCCAATAATCATAACATAAAACATGAAACTTTGTGGCATACAAACATAATCATAGAGAATCATTTATTATTAGTCAAGATCAATTTCCATGACTATATTAGTGGACAAAGTCCCTTTTTGAACTGAGTTCATTCCTCGTTTCAGTCCTGTTTCACTGAACCAGTATAACCTACCGTTCCAGCAATGTCTATCTCATGAGATATAAAATCTTTACCCAATGCATTGGAGGGTGATATAGGTCCCACCCATCTCACAATGATACCATTCTTATGTGTTCCCCAAAATCATAAATCATACATCCTTTCATAACCCATGTAATAAAAATGGGATTCTTAAACATCATGACATCATAAAACAATTCATATAAGATAAAGAAATTCATAAAAATAATTCCATCACAACATAATCAAATCAATGTAATAGTAGGGATAGAAACATAACCCTATATTATCTTAGATGAAAAATAATTTTGATAAAACACTTGAACTCCATTCTTGAGAAAAATATCCTTTCTACATCAAAAATGCTTTTCCTTTCTTAACATGTCATACAATTATAAACCAAAAAAAGTTGATTAAAAATAAACTTGAGAACCTATAAAGGAAGATTCTTGGAAATATTTTTTTTAAAAATCCATTCATGTCGTATAAGTTAAAAAAACATTCTTCGTACTTTTTTCGGAAAAGTCAAAAGTCCCTCGTACGAAAAACGACAAAAGATTCATTTCGTATCCTTTACTAAAAACCCACCAAAGGGTAAAATTGGATTTAAAAAATTGTTGGTGGATGGAAATAATATTACATATTGAGGGAACATGGATGTGGATGATAAAATAGACCCCAATAAATACTAAAGTATAAACAATTCTCGGATAAAAATGAGATTGTGATATTTCCCTTACCTTAGGTCCAATTTGCTTCGTAAGTGTCCGAACCTCCTATATAATGATTTAAATAATGTCATTTACTGATTTCAGAATCATACTCATTGTTATGATATCATATATGGTTCACTTATGGCTTTATATTACCCGTTCTTTTGTAAATTCAATGTTAAAGAGCGTTTTGGGTAAAATAGTCTCTTTGTCGTTCGTGTTTTAACTTGTAATTATTCATATGATTACTTAGATCATGATTACTTAAATCCAGAATGTAAAACATGATTTAAATATAATATATATTCAGAATATACATATATATAATAGATCTGTAAATGGAAAGAAATACACCGTTCATGGAGACGGTAGGCCGTACGTATGCATGAACGCTGTTTTCGTTTCCTTATTGAGTTGAATGGAATTAAGTAGATGAAATACACATATATACACATAAATCCAGTATTATTATTTCATATATTTCATGATTAATTATTATATATACTTTATAATAATTCATGAATGGTTAACCTGGAGAATGAATCTCATCGAGTCGTGGAGACGGTAGTCCGTACGTACGCACAAGCGATGATATCATTCTCATGATCGTGGGACTATATTGGAGTGTATGTATACTATATCAGAATCAATACCACTTTAAAATAATCATATATAGTTATTATTTACACCATTATACCCATCCAAGTAAGGTGGTGGTGGAAAATAGATTACACCATAGCGTGGAGACGGTATTCTGTACGTACGCACGCGCGGTGATTTCATTTTCCGTAGGATGGATAGATGGTGAAATAAGGATGTTTCATACTTATAATAACATATCAGTATATGATTTATACTGATGTTATTACTTCATAATGAAACAACCTATGAAGAATAATTGGAATAAGAAATAAAGTTGAAAGAATCGGTAACGGACATTACCTCTTCTTTGAAGCGCCTCTTTGAGACCTCCTTTTAGGGAACTAAAATATGTCTTTGAAGAAGACCAGAACCTCTAGGATGTTTCTAGGTAAGTGGAGAGGAGAAATTGGCAGGGTTTGGCGGAGCTTGAAGGCTCAAATTGGTGTGAGGAAGAGGGGTGGAGGTTCCCTTTTATAAGGGAGGAGAGGGGCACCTTTGGAATAACTAAAACTATTATTTTAATATAAAGTTATGTTCGGTTTTAAATAGCTTCAAATTGATTTATTTAGAATCTAAGGTGGGTATGGGTCTAAATACTCTCATCCAATAGAATTTAGACATGTTTAGGTTCCTATTTTAACCATATCATTTACTTTTAACATTAAGTTAAATAATTTTACTTTTACCGTGTCTTCTTGTGTTCATACACTATAAGGTTAATAAACATACTATATCAAGCCAAAAGAACCCCAAGTTGTTTATTATTAATATATATAACCTTATCTAAGTCATTTTTCCAAATATTAGATTTTTAGAAATAAAATAACAATTAATAATATAATATTTTTTTTAAAAACTATTTTATGTCAATTTTGACACTATTTAGTAATTGATTTTTGTGAAAATCATAACAGAATGATTAGTTCGAACCAAGTTTCGTAAATCAATAGTAACATGTCATATTTACCTATAAAATTAGTTTAATTCATAAAAAGTCTCAAATTACATTTATTTGGGTAGTTATATCATCAATTACGTCAATATTTCATTAATAAGATAATTACTGCATCATCGTTGTTTTATAAATAAATTAAATTATTTAATGTCTAAAAATTAAAAATAAACTACGATTATGTAGGAAATCGTTTTATCTTTCTAATGAATATTTATAGTGGAATCTATCTTATGTATAACCCTATATTAAAAATGCTTTACTTATTAAACATTGATTTTAACTATTTAAACCCTTCTTTAAATAAATTAATAATAAATGTCCTAATCTAATCCATGTGGGATTAAATGGTCATATTTTATTCCTAAGGTTGTTTTTGGACGAATTACACTTATCCAATAGAATTAGGACATGTGTTAGGGTAATAATAATATCATTTTTATCCTTAATTACCCTATTTACTTTTAACCGTGGGAAAAAAAGTAAAAAGTTACTATTCACCAAAAATTATTTTCATCTCATTGAACCACATTTTAGTCCTTGATATTAACCGTGTCTCTCAGATTTTCAAAATTCCACTCATAGAAGCGGTAAAATTAAGTTTTATGAAAAAATCAGTTTTTTAACTACCACTTGGTGGTTTCACTGTTCATCAAAAAATGAAAGTTTCCAGAAAAATACCAAAAATTAGGCCTAAGCTATATTTGATATTACGAATTCAAAAATGATGTCTATTTTATCAAATTCAAGACATATCAGTTACATTAACTAATTTAAAAATTAATTCTCGTCATCAAAACAAATAGCGTGTTTTTAAGAGATAATAACTATCAAAAGATTGACACTTGTTTATAATTAGTTTAAATGTGAAATTACATCCAATTACCAACATTGTATTAAATTGTAAAAATATATTCTAAATATACTTTAAAACCACTCAAATTAATAATTTATCACTAATAATTATTTCGTTTAAAAAATTTGTTTTTAAATAAAATTTAGTAATTTTCACTATTCATCAGAATATGAAAGTTATCCGAAAAGTACCAAAATTTCACCCTAAGCTAATTTCGATATTCCTAATCCAAAAATGAAGTCCATTTTGAAAAATAAAATTTAAAAAATTTCAAAAAGTGGTTATTACTATTCATAACGGCTAGTTTTAATAATATTTTAATAGTATATCATTGTTTAGTGAAACTCGGTATTGCGTACTACACACGCTATCGAGGACGGTCGCGATTGCGTGTAATGCAAGGCAAGTCAAGGATGAGTGTTGTGGAAGCTCCTTTTGGTGTAGCGTACAACACAAGACATTAATGAAAAGAATATTTTTCATAACATCTCAGGGTGTTACACTCAAGGTCCAACCTTCGGGTTCTTTTATTTTCATTTCAGGTGTCTTCCTCCTCAATAGTACCTAAGATATACAAATCGTAAGAGATTCATTATAGGAAATTTCTTCTAACCATTATCCCCCTATGATAATTCATCTTTCAAATTTATTCTCATTTGTTGACTAAGGATTGATAATAAAATATTATCTATAACCTTCTATTACCATTTGTTCTATGTTTTCATTGTTTGTGGTTTTGATTTCTTAGTATAAAATACATTATTTTAAAATTTATGATTCCTTTTATAGTAAACTAAATTAATATATAAATTTTATATATTTGTGTTGAGGTAAAATCCTATTTTATCCATGAATCAATGTCTTTTATTATTTAGTACATTCTCAATGGCTAATGTACCTCTTTTCTCCTTTACAATAATTATTCATCAGATAACTTTCAAAACTATAAAATATTTTTTCAAACACTTTGTTATATTTTAGATTCAATTTTACCTGTCAGTGTATCCACCTCTTCATTAGTGGATTGAACCTTCTTTGTTCACACCATTACACAATCATTAAGGACTTCCATAACTGTATATTGTTATTAAATTTTTAGCTCGAAACTTTCTACTTATCCATAGTTTCCTTGACTAAATGATTGATATAATAACTTATAATCTAGTTATTAGGATTCATATTTAGGTTGATCTACATATTCAAAATATTATTTCACTAATATACCATTTTTTTATTCATTGAGAGCCTAACTATTCAAAATCCCACTCAATCTCTATATTAAGTTAAAGAACAGCATAATTTTGATTTTAATCCTCCAATCTAGATTCATTATTTTAAATAGTGATTTTCATAACATATTCAATATCTAACATAATTTTTTTTATTTCAGTCAAATAATTTTAATTATTATATACATATTTTTCATTTCATTATCTTCCTTTGAAACTTATTTATAAACAATGTTCCTAATATAAGGCATCTTTAAGTAGGAAATTATCTACAAGTCTCTTGTATGGTTTATACTTCAACTTTTCCATGATTTTCCTCAAATAACCTTTGGAGCCTCACTACAATGTTCTCAACTATACCAAATGAGAGACATTCTATTCCTATTTTTACATTGAAACATTTTTTTTCCACTCATGAGTTTTCTTATAATAAGAAATAATAATTCATCACTATCAACTTCTTCTACATCTCCACCATCAATTATTTTAATAATATTTTACTATACCCATCACTATTATTTCCTTATTGGAGATATTTTAAACTCCATATAAATTTATATGGATTTAATATGTAACAAAATTTCTTAGAAAATAAGACAATGTTAGTTCTTCCAAATTGAAAATTTTAGGTTTTTATACCATTAGAAAATAATGAACATAAAACTGTTTCATTATCTTATTCAAAATCTTAACAACTTTTATATTTTTCCCACGTAACCTAATAGTTCCATTAACCACAATGATTTCGTTGAATAATACATTAACATTTTCAAGAGGGTAAATTTAAAAACTATATAACTTATTATAGAACTCTAGAAACATAACCTCATCCACATATATATTGAGAATTTATCTCATTTTTTTTATAGAAATTGTGAAACGTATCACTTTATTTTATATTTGGTTTCATGGCCTCAAAATAAGAAATTTTGAGCTTTAGCATCATAATTTAGTATATTTATATCTTCCTCAGTCATAGATAATTCAAAAACATCATTTATGTGTATATCATGTATGGATTCCCTGAAATGTCTAGCCCAGGTGACCAAATTTTTTGTCTAACTCTATTTTTCCAAAATGGTAATCGTATCCATTAAAAAAAGGGTCTTATTTTTGAATTCATAGGGTTCTACATGCTTATAAACATTATATGACACACTTAACATCTTTAACATATGGATATAATACTACTTATTACAACCAAGATAACTAAAAACCCCCCTTTTATAACTACCTAATATTTTATGGTATATATTTTTTTTTAAATAATTTTAATCTCCTTGAAATCATATATTTCACAAAAGACCGAGATTAAATAAACATAAAAAAATTTCATATTAACATGATCATTATGACCTAGCCATTTCTAACATCCTGGATCTGGGTCTCTTCCAATGGTTCCTCGTATCTGATCGATCATATAACCTCAAATGCATTTTCCCTAACACTAGCGGCTGCCGACTAACATCGAGGGAGAAGGTGTAATATTTAGGAAACAATTCCCTCATTAATATATTCTACACAGTGGAATATAAATAGTATACAATAGCGGAAGTAGTAATTCCAAGTAGTAATAAATAGTAGAATATAGAATGTAAATCTAACATAAGTCACAATATATAAATATGATGCATGGAATAGGTATCTAAAAAATATCCAAACATGTCAAAATGCTGTAAATAAATACAGAAACCAAAGAACAAAAAGAAACAAGTAAACTCTAGTTGTATCTCTACCCTTATCTTGGTCTCATGCTCTTCAACTCCAATAGTAATCAAGTACTTGATGAATAAGGGTGTGTTACCTTATCTATAACTACAAACATATAATCGTTATGGGTTTGAAACATGACCCAAATAGAGTGTGACATCACTCCTAGTAGGAAACCACCAAAAGGTCAGTTCCTAACAATTAGTGTATATATATATAGCAGGGAATATGCAAAAATGATTTAATAAACTATCAAGTTCTCAAAAGTAAGAAATACTAAAATTTACAATTACATTCATATACATTTATTATCCAATCTATAGAATCATTTAATCTCAGTATCACAAAATAGATGTCTTAGAAGACCACCTAATATAAACTAGTAATACTGAATCCATGAATGTTCTTTTACTTGGAAGACGATTCGTTATCATTCAATCAAGAATCTTTGAAATATTTCTCTTAGTTTAATTCATCTGGTCAAACATTTAAACAAAACATTTAAAAAACCCCCTCTAAGATGCTCTCACAGTCTAACCCCATTGTTCTAACTTGGAACTGATCATTTACAAATGACCACCTGGGCTGCTATCATGGTAAATAACCCTTGGTCAATATAGATTCATTAAATTATAAATTTCCACTTAGGCATCAATCATGGTCTAAACCCTCAGCTCAATGACCACCTGGTATCTCCCACATTCAATACACCTAGGTCAACATAATAGTAAAATAAACATAAATGATCCTTCCTCATGAATCTTCAACTTTAAAATTTTCCTTGGTCAATCCTTCAAAATGCATACCACTGCCATCCTATATAATCTGTAACTCCATGTAATAACCCAGATCTTTTTTTCTGGTATGTTTTTCCTTTTTCTAGTGTTTTTGAGAAAATAAGAGTTTATGTAAATTTCCAAAGTACATGCAGTGGACTTTATGAATACACGTAGTGTACTCAGTTACCGTGGGTAGTTGGGTATCGGCCGTGTAATGGCCCTAGACATGGCTGCGTGTGATGAACCAGAGACCACCTAATCAGGGGGCCAGTGAAGGAAAGTACATGTTGTGTACTTATAATGTACACTAAGTGTACTTTCTTTTTTTCCATTAAATGTATCAGGGTTCTGTCTGACTTACAGAACCATCTTCTTCTCGACCTAGTTCATCTGATAGAGATCGTACGACCACTATTCTTCCCTGATCCCTCGATCATAAATCCATTATCTGATTCGACCGTCTTCGATTGGGTTAGGATCTCCTCAATAAGCTATTTTTTCTTATAGATCTTCATTTCATGATTCCTCTTCATCCTCACGTAATATTTAGTTTATTGTTTTTAGCCTTTTTGTAGATCTATAGTGTTATTGGGCTGTTAAATGCTTTCGGTTCATGTATAATGACCCTAAAACACCAAGACAGGTTGTTTGGGCCTTTCTGTTGAATGTCTTTGAGTTATATGTACAAAATTTCCCATTAAGCTAGCACGAGGTATTGCATGTTATTATTTTAGCCCTATTAATTTCCTACTATACTTGTATGCTTGATTAGAGATTAATTGAATGTGAATAGGGTTAATATCTATGATTTGGAAGTGATTTACCATGCATGATTTTTATGACCGATTGGTCTTGCTTAGCCTGTTAGGCTACCTTGTTGTTTCCCATACATAGTAATATAGAATAGAGTGCATATTATATGGCATACTGATATGATGTAGACTAGTTAGCCAAGTAATTTTTTTTTTATTTTTTACTTTGGCCTCTTTGAATTTCTATGCTAGTTTGACTTACACATGGCTGTGAGAACCTCGTGTTGTAGACCATAGATAGAATGGATGTAAGGGATTCTCCAGAGTGCCTTTTTTTCTATTATGAATCGAGACCACAAAGGGAATTGATGTAAGTGCTTCTTCAGAGTTTATTTAGTTCCTTGACACATGACATAAGGGGAATGTGACATAAGTTCTTCCCTAGAGTTCCTTTAGGTTACCATTACGAGACTATAGGGGGAATTGATGGTGATTTCTTTCCCAGAGAGTCTATACTAAAGTCGAACTAGAGGGGTTAGACTGTGTGTACTTCCTAGAGGGTGGCCTGTGTTTTCTAGGTAGGAATAGAGGATATTAGGCTATGAGAACATCTGATAGGGTTACCTTTTTATGATTATTTGTTTTCTTGTTGTCTGGAATTTAATGCTTTGAAACTGTGGAATCGTAACTGTTGAGTACTTCCTTGATTACTGATTCTTTTTCTTATTGCCTTCCATAAGTATCCACTGACTGTTAGGCACAGATGACTTGGTGGTTTCCGACTGGAATATAGTCTCAAACCCTGTTTGGGTCATGGTTTTGAGCCAAAATAGATTATAATGTTGTAGGTATAGATTATGGCAAGCTCCCTTCTTCTTCAGGTACTTGACTTCTTTGGAGTTTGAGAGCATGAGAGCAAGGCGAGGATTGTGATTCTGTGGATTTTTTTACTGTTTTCTTTGGTAATTATGTTTAGTACGGTATTTTAGCATTGCGAATTGTTTGGATTCTTTCCTAGACATATGTATCATGCATCATTTATATATATGTGTGCTGCAGTGGTTATTTTCTGTAGTCTTTCTCTGTTTATTTTTGTATGGAATTATTTTTTCTTCCGTTATTGATTTATAATTTATATCCACTGTGTTACTCTACTAATGAAGGCATAGTTTTTCCACTATCACACCCAAGGAACTCACAACTATTCGGTAGCCTCTGACGTTAGGGTAAATGTGGTTGAGGCCATGGGAAAAACTGGGTATGGGGTGCTTCGGGGCGGCTTCGAGAACTAGGATGTTACAAATTTGTATCAGAGGAATTCTATTCTTCTTGATTTATGATTTTGAGCCTACAGATAGGGATAAGATATAATTGGTGCTTATTAATAAGCTATGCCTGAGAGTAGATGACCCGTGTACAAGGAAAATCCAATCTACCTTGTTTATTGAAACTGTTCTGATTTTTCAATTTTAAAATTGATTTAATTTTCACCATTGGGTGATTCACATGTTTTGTATTGTTATTGTGGATTTTATTGAGGTTCTATTTGTGTTGAAATCCAATGAGATGAGGGTATACCATCTCCTGAATCATATAGGTACTTGCTAGAAATCACATTCCATGCATTTTTTCTATGCCATTTATGGTGCATTAGAAATTTATTGTTGTTGTGATAGTAGTTGTGCTAGATATCCATGTTGTTGTGATTGATGCCCTGATAAAATTCTTGTTGTTTGATATGGTATTGTTTGTTTAAGGAGTTCATGGAATGAACACAAAACATTGGTTCTTGAGGTATTTTGGGCCCCAATGGACTGGTATTTGGTGGATTATTTCCTTATTTTATATGTTTATAACATGTATAAGATGCGTTTCTTTGATTCGCGGGGATTATTGGCCCTCACGAATCGTAATTTTTCACACTAGTGATCATTTTAAGGATTTCTGTGGTTCTGGAGAAGTTTATGAGGCTTACTCTGTGAGAAAACCAAGAATAAATGCTATGTAGTGGTGAATACACGCCGTGTGTTCTTCTATTATGAATGAAACTGTTTTTCTTAAGTACACACCATGTACTATATGTACATGTCGTATAGTCTCTAACCATGTCACTGGCTATGTGGGAAAGGACACTGGGTTGCTAAATCCTTGTGGGGACATGTTGTGTTCTGGTTTACACGCCATGTTGTGAAGACCATGTGTCCACCCATGTTACTAATGACACATATGGATAAAAATATAAGAAATACATGTCGTGTCAGTATTAAACAAACCATGTAGCGTAATACCTAGAATCTGGCCATGTAACTAACAACACGGGTTGGTGGAAATCCTTTAGTTCTCACCGTGTCCTTCAAAAACATATTGTGTAGTGTGAACCATGTATCCGGGAGTGTCACTAACAACACGGGACAGTGAAGATCGTCTTGTACACACCGTTTCTGGCATGGACACACCATGTAGTCTTGTTCTAGGAGGTCAGTGTAACTTATTCATGTAGAAGGACTCAAGAATGGGAAGAGGATTCAAGTACACGTTATGTGTTAGGACAACAAGCCATGTGTTTGGGGTGTTAAACGGCCTGGTTTGGCAGAATTACACGCCCATGTGAAGGATTAAGGGAACATTTCATGTGGTTAAGTATACCTTCCATGTATCCATGTTTTGTAAAACATTAATTATTTCTTTCTCATGTTCCCTTCTTTCTCTTCTAGTTTCAGTCCTTGACAATATTGATCTATGGTGTGCGCTTGACCTTGTAGTGTCATGCCCCCAAGATGTCCTCCGGTTGTCTGCCAGTTTTTGGTCAAGGATCAGACACCGGACATGACTGATTAAGGACTTCCAGTAGATCCTCCAGTTATGATATTCTTTGTACCAGCTCTCATTATGGACACAGTTGTTGATGCATAGTTCTAATAGGGCTTCATGATGTTCTTGCAGACCACCCACGGAGTACCACATCTTTCCCCTTCTATGGCAGAGCTAACGTGGGTTTTCCAGATGTAGAATCCTCCCACCTTCACTAGGAAAAGGGGACCTCAGGCTAGAGAGTAATGGATAGAAGCAATGCTTTCTATAATTGAGAATCTGAAGACACCTCTAGAGATGATGGTCAAGATAGCAACATACATGCTTTGGGACTCCTCTAAGAGATTGTGGGATGTAATCTCATATGCTGGATGCCAGCAGGTTAAGACGTGGGATGAGTTCCAGCATGCCTTCTGTGACTACTTTTACTTAGAGGCTTTGAGGGCCGATAGATCTCGAGAGTTTATGAGTCTGGAGTAGGGAACTCTTTCTGTTATGGATTGTTCTTCTAGCTTCACAGAGATACAAATCTTTACACCCATCCCATGAGGTGATAAGTTATTCCTGGAAAGGATGTTTTAGGATGGTCTGAGGAATGAAATCTGATCTCAGGTGAATATATTCAGGTTGACACCTATCACTTCCATCGTCAACCGAGCACTGGTCACAGATCATAATTTGAGGGATTCTGGAGTTGTCAGCCAGGGCTGTTCGACATCCAGTGTTAGTATCCCTCCAACCGACAGCTGGAAGCACTACAGGTGGTCTTCGCACGGAGATCCAAGAAGATGAGACACTTCCATTGGTATCCAAGTGGTGTGCTACTAGTGCAGGAAGAGTGTGCATACGAGGCCACATTGCCTGAGAGTCCCACTAGAGTGTCGATATTGTGGCATGATGGGCTATATTCAGTGCTTCTTTCAGATATTTCCACCAGTAGTGGGTGACATGGGTTTTTCTATGACTCTGCATTCAGATGAAACACCACCATCTACTCACTGGTCTGGGAACTAGAGTTCATTCGGATATTCATGCTGAGGTGGAGGTTGTCGTCGTGGTAGCTAGTGACTAGGAAAGTAGTGACAATAGGGTGGATCATCTCAGAGTGGTTAGGTAGGGTCGCAGGGCCACGTTGTAGGTCAGGATGTTGCAGTGGAGAAGCCCCAGTAGTAGAAGGATCCTGAACCATCTACTATTCGAGGTATGATCCAAGTATTCTCAGTTTTAGCTTCTACCCTTTTTGATACAGGGATTCCCATAGTTTTATATCATTTTCAGTTATGGAGAACCTTGGGCTTTATATCATTACTTCTGATGATATCTTGATGTTGGACACACCGTTGTGGAGAAGAACAGCTAGTGTACGTCAGTGGATGGAGTTCCCTCTTGAGTTTGGTGGGTGTCACTTCTTATGGGACCATTATGTCCTAGAGATGATAGGATATGATGTCATTCTCAGAATGGACTGGTTAGTTTCCTTCTAGGAAGTTGTTGATTGCAATCGACATAGGGTGAGTTTCACATCACCAAATGGTGGATCCTTTCTTTATAAAGGCAAATGGGATGTCAATGTGAGAAGAGCGGGACCCGAGCATCATGGGTTGGGAGGAGTTAAAACCCAGATGTCTAGTCTATATCCTGATGACCGAGGGACTTTACAGATAGAATTTAAAAAAGTGGTGGATCTTTTCAGGGACAACTTTCTAGATGACTTTTCATGTTAGCCTATGGAGAGAGAGGAAGACATTTCTATTGAGCTTGTTCCAGAAGGAGCACTGGTGTCCATTCCTCCTTATACAATGGCTACACCAGAGTTGCGAGAGCTCAAGAAGAAGGTGGAGGAGTTGCAGGCTAAGGGGTTCATCTGACCCAGTACCTCTCTTTGGGGTTCTCCTGTCCTGTTTGTGAAGATGGCAGATGGTACACTCAGAAATTGTGTGTATTATCACATGTTGAATCAGTTGATGGTTATGAACCGATATCCCTTTCTGAGGATTGATGATCTCTTTGACCTGCTTCAGGGAGCCCGATTGTTTTCAATGATTGAAATGAGATCTAGTTATCATTAGTTTAATGTTAGAATATCTGATGTACTCTTATAGACTTTGGGATCAGGTATGTTCTATATGAGTATGTGGTCATGTCGTTCAGTCTCACGGATGTACTTACAGTTTTCATGGTACTGATGAACCGAGTGTTCGATCAATACTTGGATTCTTTCGTGGTAGTCTTCATGGAAGATATCATGGTACACTCTCACACTCGACATGACTATGCTACCCATATTGATATCGTTTTTTGTACACTAAGAGATAATAAATTATATTCTAATCTCTCAAAATACAACTTTTGAATGGACCAGATTCACTTCATTGGTAATGTTATCTTGGAGACATGAGTATCAGTAGAACTAGAGTAAGTGAGAGCAGAAGATTCCCGGGAGCAGCTGGATAACGTCTTTTAGGTGTGATGTTTTCTAGGGATGGAAAGATACTACATACATTTCATACAATACTTTTAATTCTTCGCTGACATGACTGAATAAGAAAGGGGGAAATGTTCTTATTATTAGATTCTTGTGATTCATCCTTTCAGGAGCTAAAATGGAGGTTGAATTTAGCACAAATACTAGAAAGCCCGAGCCGGGTAAGAGCTATACTGTGTACTATGATTCATCAGACATCGGTCTGGGAACATTGCTTATGTATGAGGAAAAGGTTTTTGTGTACGAGTCTAGGCATTTGAGGCCACATGTGTGAAATTACCAGATGCAA
The DNA here is from genome assembly GCA_963277665.1 of Viscum album. NCBI lineage: Eukaryota > Viridiplantae > Streptophyta > Magnoliopsida > Santalales > Viscaceae > Viscum > Viscum album. The sequence continues at coordinate 1,622,633,696 of OY728146.1, read as the reverse complement.
AATCTCGAATTGTCTGTGGTTGTTCATGCCTTATGTTATTGGATACATTACCATCTGGGAGAGTTTTTTTTGGTTTTCACCAGCCACAAGTGTCTCAAGTATATATTCACTTAACGTGACATGAATTTGTGATAGAGAAGGTGGGTTGAGTACCTTCAGTCCTTTGAAATTGATCTTTCATACATGAAAGGGAAAGGACATATTTTAGAATATGTGATGAGTAGAAGGACTCAGATACAGGTAGTTTAAGAAGCCAACAGTGAGTGCAAGATTATGCATCTATTCTCTAAGATGCATGTGGAGATGCAAGACAAACATAGGAAACCATCTCTATATTCTGTAGTTGTTACCTATACTCTACATGATCAAGTGCGAATGAAGAAAGTATCAGATTCAGAAGGCCTAGTCCAATAGGATAGTGTGTCAGGAGAGGAACCTATTCTTGGATGAACTATAGGCGAGGATGAGATCTTTCATTTTCAAGGGCGCGTATGGGTTCCAACAGACATACGCAGGAAGCTAGTATGAGACTTTCATTCCTCAGTTTGTGTTGTTCTTCCTGGTGTCACAAAGATGTATTGTGATCTACACCATTAGTATTGGTGTCCAGGTATGAAGAGAAATGTTTCTGGGTTCTTCATGAGGTGTTCCACCTGTCAGTTGGTTAAGGAGGAGCATTAGCGACCCGTGTGGATTTTGTAGTAGTTACCCATTCCCGAGTGGAAGTGGAATTATGGCACGATGTATTTCATGACAGGTTTACTCAGGACTTCTCTAGGGAATGATGTAGTTTGGGATTTCATTGATAGACTCACAAAGGATTCCAATTTCTTACCAATCAAGGAGACCTTTAGTATTGATGAGCTGGGAAGATTGTACATCTGAGATATTGTACATTTACATGGGGTTCCACACTCAATTTTCTCAGCTAGGGATGATCGTTTTATTTCTCGGTATGGACGGGACATCAGAAGGCTTTGGGTACAAAAGTAATTCTGAGTACAACATAACACCCTCTGATAGATGGCCAGTCCGACAATACAATTTAGGTGCTTGAGAACATAATTCGAGCATGCATCCTTGATTATGGAGGTCCTTGGGGGAAGCACATACCTATTGTGGAGTTGTCCTGCAATAATAGTTTTCAGGCAACAATTCAGATGGGACCATATGAGACTTTGAATAGTAGGCCATGTTTATTATCTTTATGTAGGCTGGAGGCAATAGAGGCATCTATACTGGGACCTCATCTTGTCAAGGAGACCATAGAGCAGATATAGTTGATTCGGAAGAGCATGACTACTACATAGTCTTGATAGAAGTCTTAGACTGATTAGAGGAGATGACCTCTAGTGTTTGAGGTCAAGGATCATGTTTTCATGTGTGTCACACCGAGGTTGGAGTACATGAGGATTAAGAGATAGGGTAAGCTTTCACAGAGGTACTTCGGGCTGTTTGAGGTTTTTGAGAGAGTCGGACTGGTTGCCTATCAGTTGTAGTTAACTTAGAGGTATCAGGATATGCATGACATCTTCCATTCTTCATAACTTTGACATTACATCTTAGAACCATCTCATTTTTTTATACCCTAGGAGGTTGGGTTAGTGGTTGATGCCTCATTCGAGTAGCATATTATCCAGATTATTGATCGAAGTGAAAAGGTTCTCAGTGGCTGGTCTGTTCATCTGGTATGAGTGTTATTGCAACACGGCCGAGTACAAGATGAGACTTAGGAGAGGGAAGCCAATGTACGATCATAGTGGCCAGAGCTGTTTGAGTATTCTGCTTCTACACCTCCTTACTAAGGAAATTTGGGGGTGAATTTATTTATGGTGGTATGTTTGTAAGAACCTGGATCTTATTTTCACGTATGTTTTTCCTTTTTATGGTTTTTTTAGAAATGAAGAGTTTTAGGAAATTTTCTATGTACACACAGTGTACTTTATGAGTACATATCTTATACTCGGTTACTGTGGGTTTCCAGGTGCTTGCCGAGTAACAGCCTTGCACACAACCGTGTGTGGTGACCTGGAGACCGCCTAATGCTGGGGCCGGTGAAGGAAAGCACACACTGTGTAATTTTTTTTCATTAAATGTATCGGGGTCACGTCTAATAGACAGAACATTTTCATTCTCGACCTAGTTCATTTGAGAGAGAACATATAGCCACGATTCATCCCTAAGTTCCTGACCGAGAATATGGTCTCCTATTCGACCACCATAAAATGCTTTGGGATAACCTTGGTACGCACTTCCTTCTTCTAGATCCATTTCTCCTGATTCCTCCACTTCCTCAAGTTATCTTCTGTTGATAATTTTTTTATTTTTTGTAGATCTATGGTGTTTATGGGTGATTCCAGGCCTGAGGTTCATGTATAATGATCCTACAACACTTAGGTAGTTTTTTTGTGGTTTTTTGTTGAATGTATTTTAGTTATATGTGTAAAATTTCCCAATACCCTAGAATGGGGTATTTTGTGATTACAGTTTTAGCCTAGTTAATTGACTACTATGCTTGCATGATTTATTAGAGGTTAATTGAATGTGAATATAGATAATTTCTATGATTTATATGTGATTTCGCATGCATGATTGGTTTATGACTGATTGGTCTTTCTTATCCTGTTAGGCTGCCTTGTTGTTTTCCATGCCTAGTACTATAGGATGTAATGTTTATTAAATGAAATGTTGATATGTTATAGACTCATTAGCCAAGTAGTTCTTGAGTTTTACATGGGATTATTTACATTTCTATGCTCATTTGAATTACACAGGGCCATGAGAACCTGGTGTAGTAGACAATAGGGAGAATCGACATAAGGGCTTCTCCAAAGTGTCTATTTTTCTATTATGATGTGAGACCATAGGGGTAACTGACGTAATTGTGTCCTCAGAGTGTATGTAGTTCCTCGACGTGGGCCACAGGGGTAATGTGATGTAAGTGCTTCCCCAAAGTTCCTTTTAGTTACCATCACGAGACTATAGGGGGAATTTATGGTGTGCGCTTCCCCATAGAGTCAATACTAAAGATGAACAAAATGGGTTATACTATGTGTACATCCTAGAGGGTAGATTGTGTTTTCTAGTTAGGAACCTAGGGGATTATGCTATGAGAACATCCTAGAGGGTTACCTGTTATTGATTATCCATTTATTTGCTGTCTGGAATTGAATGCTTTGAAACTGAGGAATTGTTACTATGGAGTACTTCCTTGTATACTGCTTCTTTTGCTTATTTCATTCCATATATACTCACTGACTGTATGGAATAGATCTCTTGGTGGTTGAGTACTGGTATTTAGTATCACACCGTGTTTTGGTCATGCTTTTAGGCCCACATAAATTATAATGTTTCAATAATAGACAATGGAAAACACCCTTGAACTTCATGTACTTGACTGCTTTGGAGATGGAGAGTATGGGACCAAGATATGGCTTGCGATACGGAAGAGTATCTTATTGTTTTCTTTTTTACTTTTGTTTAGTACTATCTTTATGAATTATTATTTGATTAGATTCTTTCCTAGACATATGTATCATGAATCATTTATATATATCTGTTCCCTAGTGGTTATTTTCATTATTCTTCCGCTGTTTTCTTTTGTATGGTATTATTATTCCTTTATTATTGCTTTGTGTTTTATTTCCACTGTGTTACTCTTCCAATGAGGGAATAGTTTCCCCACTATCACACCCAAGTCCCTCTCTACTAGTCACCAGCCTCTGGCGTTACTGGAAATTCTCTTGAGTCCATGTGAACAACTGGGTACGAGGCACCTCAGGAAGGCTTCCGGAACTAGGTTGTTACATTCTATCCCAACAAAACAAGGCATGGAAAAAATGAAATCCTAACAGGAAACATAGAAAAAAAACATTTATAAATAGGGAATCAAGGTAATTTCACCAATCATGATTCATTATCATGGTATATAACATTAAGAATATAAAAATACCCTTTATCAATCATCTTAATCATAACATGTAAAAAATAAGTATAAATTTCAAAACTCACAAAACCCCAAATTAGGGTGTATTGAACATTTAGATTATAAAAAACAAAATTCATAAACCACAAACCTCCATATCACACAATTTATATACCTAAATTTTGGCCCTTGAATCGAACTAAAATTTGTCTAGATCTATAAAAAGATGAAAAACTCACATCCATGAAAAACTCATAGAAGAAAGAATCAGGAAGAAAAGATCTAAGGGTTTTGAGAACTCGCTAGAGGGATTCTAACAAACCTGGCGACATCTCAATCAGAGATAATATGGAGAATTGGTAGGGATTTAGATTTTATCATCCATTCAGTTGTGTCCGGTCATTTCCATTGCCAGAATTAGGTTTTTTCAATGTCGAGAAATGACCTCTCTCTGATTAATAAAAAAATGTTACATGGCGCATTCATTAAATATACATAGCGGGAATTAGTCTCAACTTTCCCCCAACGTATGCAGGATAGCCAATTCATCACATGGACATGTACTCAGTCATTATAGGTCTAGTAAAATGTTGTATACATGAACCATATACAAGATGTATACATAGAAAAAATCCTCATTTCTTCATTTCCCTAAAAGACAACCCAAAAACAAGATCCATACCTAAAATGAAGATCTTGGTTTTACAAACATAACCCCTTAATGAAATCCATATTTGAATTTCCCTTCAAAGTGTGGGGGAGAATAATCATCAAAAAACTATGTCCACAATGATCATAAGTCAGCCTCCCTCTCCCAATTCTTGTCCAGTAATCACTCGTGCTACCATAACAACTATACCAAAGGAATAGATCGACCATGGAGAACCTTTGTTTTGCGATCCACAATTTGAATATGGTGCTCCTCGAAGTATTCATCCACCTCCAGCTAAACCTCCTCAGGTTGAAAAACATGAGATGGGTCTAAGAAGTAATGTCGTAGATTATAAAAATGAAAGGCATCATGCATAGCCATGTACCTTTGAGGTAACTTCAACTGATAGGAAACCAGCTTGATTCTCTACAATACCTCAAACATCTTGATGTATTGCGGTGAATGCTTCCAATATCTCATAATCTTATTATGTCCCAAACTCATTGTGACATGTAAGAAAATGTGATCTCTGACCTCAAAATCAAGATGTCATCTCCGTCTATCATCATAAGACTTCTAGAAAGATTGTGCAGTATCCATCCTCTTTTGAATAAACTCCACCTGCTCAGTGGTCTCCTAGACAAGATGGGGTCCCAACATAGCTACCTCTCCTTCCTCTAGCCAACATAGGGGTGACCGGCATGGCCTAATGCACAAGGAATTATAAGGTTCCATCTGAATCATTTCCTAAAAAATATTATTGTAAGAAAACTCCACTAGGGGTATGTGTCTCTCCCAAATGTCCTTAAAATCTAGGATGCATGCTCGAATCATTTACTCTAAACAAGAATCATTCACACAAAATCGCCATCTGTCTAGGGATTGTTTCCTTTTCTCATAAGTACCTATGTACCCAAATACCTCTATAGTCCCTTCCAAAATCTGGAACTAAACTAAGCATACCTGTATGAAATTATAGAGTGTGGAACCCCATGAAAACATACAATCACATGGATGTACGACATTCCAAGATCATTCACACTGAAGTATTACATGATTGTTAGGAAATGTGAAACCTTCATGAGTTTTTCAACAATAATTCATACCACATCATTCATTCGAGGAGACATTAGTAAACCCATCATGAAATCCATCGTGACATCATTTCACTTACACATAGGAATGAGAAACTACTGTAATAACCATGTCAGTCACTAATGCTTCTCCTTCACCTGCTGACAGTTGGAACATATCATAACAAAACAAGAGACATATGTTTTCATTCCTGGCAACCAATACAACTAATGTTGATCTCAATTCATCTTGGTGATACTATGATGAACTTCCCATACTAAGGCATTAAAATCTCACAGTAGATCCTCAGATATATCTTCTAACACCCATATTTATTCCTAAAACTGCAAATCCTCTTGCTCACCTACAGTCCATCCAGGACCATAGTCCCTTCCAGACACGCTCTCCCATATGACAAGGCCTTCATTATCTAATATCTATTTCATTCGTACTAGATCCAATAGAAAATAGGTAAACGTTATTGAAGAAATAAATGACTTCCCATGTCTGTCGTGAAGTTCCAATTGCATCTTAGAGAACAGATCCATAAGATTCAACTCACCACTGGACTCCAAAACTCCTCATATATTAGTGTTCATGCTTAGTGAATCAGCCACTACATTTTTATTCCCAGGTGTATTGGCTTGCTCAATGTCAAAAGACTATAGGTAATCAACCCACCTTCACTATCTCAAATTTAGATCACGTAGAGTAAACATATACTTTAGGTATTGTGGTCTGTGTATTCCACAAAATGCTATCCCAAAAGATAATGTCTTCGATAGTGAAAAACATGGAAAACTATAACTAACTTGAGATCGTGCGTTGAGTAGTTTCTCTCATATGGCCTCACTTGTTGGAACCTGTACGCAACGACTCCTTCCCTCTACATAAGCGATGCTCCCATCTTAATACCAAATGCATCATAGTGAACAATATAACTCTTTCCCGGATCTAGAAAAATTATTATCAGTTCTGAAGTCAATCTCGATTACAACTCTTGAAATACTGAATTGCAAGAATTTGTCCCCACGTACATCACACTCTTCTTATTCAGTCTCGTTAGTGGCACAACAAAGCGTGAAAATTCTTGAATAAAGCATATGCAGTAACTAGATAATCCCATAAAAGTCCATAACTAAAAGGCGTTCTTCCATTTCTCCCAGGAAACTGCTGCTCTCAATTTATCTTGGTCTACAAATACTCCTTTCACTGAGATAACATGACCCATGAAGCCAATCCAGTCCATCCAAAAGTAAAATTTTCAGAGCTTGGCATAATACAAATGATCAATTAGTGTACTCAATACTACAACCAGATATATGGAATAGTTGTGTTGAATGTAAAAGTACACCGAAATATCAACCAGGAAGACTACTATGAAGGAATACAAGTGTGTATTGAACACTCAGTTATTCAGGGCCACGAAAACTACAGGTGCGTTCATGAGGCTGAATGGCATAAAAAATACATATAGACCATACCTAATCTGAAAGGTCGTAAGAGGTATATATGATGGTCTAATGCACAACTAATGACAATTAGATCTCAAGTCAATTTTTGAGAAAACCTGGACTCCTTGAAGCTGATCAAAGAGGTACTCAATTATCAGCAAGGGATATCAATTCTTCACCATCAACTAGTCTATGTTCTAATAATCCAAACAATGTCTGAGGGTACCATCAGACTTCTTCACAAAAAAAGTTTAACCTGAAGGAGAAGTTCTGGTTCAGATGAAACACTTTTCTTGCAACTCCTCCAAATTCTTTGTGAGCTCCAGTTACTCTGGTTTAGACATCTTATATGACGGAATGGACACCAGTGTTGTTCCTAGAACAAGCTCATTAGAGAAATTTACCTCTTACTCTGGAGGAAAACCTTTAATGTTATCTAGAATTACATCTCTAAATTGATCCACCACTGGAGGAAAGTCCATCTATGAAGTCCTTGGGTCATCCAGATATAAACATGTAATCTGGGCCACAATTCCTCCAAACCCTTGATTATCGAGTCTACCTCTGCTAATCTGGACATCCCATTCACCCTTATCTAGAAAAGACCCACCCTCTAGTGACGTGAGACTCACGATGCGGTGATACCAGTCAACAAAGGCCTAAAAGAAGGCCAACCCATCCATTCCATGAATGACATAAAATTCTTTCATCTCAGATATATAGAGGTACCATAAGAAGTGACCCCCACCAACCTCAAGAGGGAACTCCGTTCACTAATTTACTCATGTCTTCTAATCCCAAACCGAGTTTCTAGTGTCATCAATTCATCATATTTAAGGATACGGAGCCCAAGGATATTCTTAATGGAAAAAGATATATAACTAATAGAATCACATGTATCAAAAAGAGATGACGCTGAAACTGAGGAAACTAGAATTATACAACTAACCATAGAGGGATATGGATCCTAATCATATTGGGTCTATTCTATCACAAAAGACTGACATGTACCATGGCCCTACGACCCTTCCTGAATATCCTGAGCTGGTCCACCATGTTGTCACTAAGAATCCATCATCTAGGTTCCATGTCCATGACCACATCTTCGGCCTGAAAAACCAAAATTCCATGACTAAGGAGAAGCAGGTGGTCTTACTCTTGTACGTGGAGTCATAAAAGATCTCCTCTCACTTTTTTTCTTATGATTACATTCAACAAAAACTCTATATGTAGCCCATCCTTCAATTACATTGGTACTCTACTCGGTCCCTTGGGAAATGTGGTATCGTATACCCACTCCTTATACACTACTATCACTCAACATAGATACCTAATGAATCATCATGTGAAAGATCCCTGGGGATCATCCTGATATTGGAAAAAAGAGTACCAACTTTGGATGTTGAACCGCCCTGGATCACAACTCTTAACTCCCTTAGATTATGCTAGGTAATCAGTGCCTAATTTACTATAGAATTCACTGAATTCAGCCTGAAAACATTCACCAACAGTCAGATGTGGTACCTAATACCGTCCTCAAATAACCTACCTACTGATAACACATCACCCCCCTGAGGACAGGTGTGAATTACTGAATCTCGATAAAACAAGAAGATTAATCCATCAATGAAAGAGTTTCATGCACCAAATTCATGAACTCCCAGGCTCAGTCAACCCTAAATTTATCGGGGTAGATGTAATCATAGAAGGTCCTTTGAAACTCTTCTCAAGCCATATCCTGATGATGTACCGCATGTGTGATAACATCCCATCATCTCTTGGGGGAATCATGTAGCGTGTACATCATGAGCTTCACCCTCGGCTGAGGAGGCATCTACAAATGCTCGGAGATAGAAAGCATGGCCTCCATCCATGACTCTATAGGCTATGGTCCACCATCCCCTAAAAGAGTGAGAGGATGATAATACTAGAAAACCCTCATCAACTCAACCATAGTTTGGGCACGATGTGGAGCACCTTGAAAGGTTTTACTCATCCTCATAAAGCCTTCAAAAAACAATGCATTGGCACCTGGGTCTAGTATAATAGATTCTTCCAATATGGGAATGACTTGAGGATATACTGGTAGTCCCTGAACTACCATTTTCGGTGTCTGATCATCACCCTGCATCGGGCAAACAACCATAGGATTTTTTGGTGGAATGACTTGGAAAGGTCAAGCGCACACCTAATTTCTAGATTAATAAGTACTGAAAATTATAAGTTCAAGTGTGCAACGAGATAAATTAACCATTAATGTATTTTAAAAGAGGGTTACATGAAATATAGAAACACTGCACGTCATGTTCTCTTAAGCTTCAATATGGTCTTGTACCTCTACCAACATGGTCGTGTCAAACCCCATCACACGACGTGTTCCACAGGAGACAGAATGTGTACTTGAATATTCCCTCCTTCCCAAGTATTTTTATATGGATTAAACTACAAAGTTAAAAAAAATTAACACTATAAGACGTGTTCAATATAGACATAATGTGTAGAACCCATGTTTTATCCACCCGTGTTGTTAGTCATACAACCAGATACACGGTCAACTATAGCGCGATGTGCAGTACTAGTACATATAGTGTTCTTCCCATAATTTATCAACCCCATGTCTCTTCTGACATAGTCATTCACACATCCAACAACTACATGGAATTTACATGTAGTACACAGTGTGAAATTAAGAATGTCATATCCTCTTGAACAGAATCACACATGACATATAGTCATAACATCAAACACTATGTTGTCTAGGTTTCCATTCAGTAAGCCTCTAAAACTTCTCTAGAACTCCTTCCCAAGGAATGCAATGTTCGAAACATGAGATCCCTTACACCGTACAAATCAATGATTGGAATCATTATTCATGTAATAACATGACAAAATTACATTAAATTTCAAACATGATCAATATAATACCGATCCATGATAGCCCATAACACCTTTGGGAACAAAGCATAGTTTTTATCCTATTTCTGACACATTCACCGGGGTGCGCGCGTCCGTCCGCTTGGGCGCGATGGGCGCGGCTTTTCGTTGCCCCGCATTCCTGCTTTCCAAAGGCGGGCATCATTCGCTGCTTATTAAAGGACGTCTTCTGCTTGATCAAAACCGGGATGATGGTATGTCAGTTCTTCCTTCCGTGGATTCCTCCTCGAAACTCGACACCTAGTCCGGGTCTCCCTCATAGATTTAACACGTTGTTTGTGAAAATATTCATAGTTCCATGTTTCCATGAATTCTGGTTAATTGCACCGCTTCTGTCAGGACATTCCAAGAGGTCCAGTCAGGGTAGAATCCTTCAGTTGGGGGATTAGTCACGTTGATACATCACTAGAATGTTTGGGCATTGGGGAATTGGCGTGTCTATCTTTTCTCACTTATTATAGGGATTCTCGAGGGCATGGAAGCCTGATCCATCCCACATCGAGCACGGGGAATCATATATCATTGGTGTGTATCGGAGGTCTTCCTCAGCTTCCCATGCTTAACACAGGGTATGGAACAAGTTTAACGTCCAACGGAGATAGGTCGGGCTGATCAGAACACTAGCTTGAGTGGATCATATTGAAGAACCCCCTTGAGGGATCACCGATATTGGGTCTAGCATGTGGGCGGCTTCCCGAATACTATGGGTGGGGAAATGTGGTGGAATGTTCTTTCCAGGATGTGGCGGCCTCGGTAAGGATCAGGATGGATAATGGAAGGTTGAATGGAGTGGATGGGGAATGAAATGGAGTCATCGTGGAGATGACGGTGGTGATGGGATTGAGTTTGGAAGATACATCCTACGTATCCTCGTGGCATGGAAATAAAATCTGTGTAGTTAGACTAGTGAGAACCAATGTGAATAGGGTGTCAGAGTGACCAATGGGTGGTGGGATTGAACGTCAGGGAGGCTTCCTACGTACCATGCCTTGACATGGATCAAAGTCCACGTAGTTTGGGATGAAGCACTGGTGAACTGACATGAAGATGTACATTGGTCAAACGGCTGGTGGGATTGAACCTTAAGAAGCCTTCCTTTGTACCATGCCTTGACATGTATTAAAGTCTTCATAGTTCGGGTCTGAAGCACCGGTGAACCGACGTGAAGATGGACCTTGGTCCAATGGGTGGTGCGCTTGAACCTTAGGGAGGCTACATATGTACCATGCCTTGACATGGATCAAAGTCCTCGTAGTTCGGTTTGAAAAGGGGTTGTTGAACAGACATGAAGGAGTGTCAGAACAACTGGAAGGCGAGGTCACAACGGCCTACCACAGGATTGGGATGTAGTTTAACGTCATGCAGGACAGGGGCGTATCAGAGAACTGACGTGAATAAGGACCCTGGACCTGGTGGATGGTGGGCTTGAACCTCAGGAATTCTTCCTACGTACCATGCCTTAACATGGATCAAGGACTACGTAGTTAAGAATGGTGTGGGGATTACACTCTAGGCTACCCAAGGTGGTGGGTGAACTGACATGAATGAGGTCGGAACGATCGGGTGATGGGATTGAACCTCATGAGGATTCCTATGTACCATGCCTTGACATGGGTCAAAGTCCTCATAGTTCAGAAGGGATGTGGGTGTCGGTGAACTGACGTGAATAAGGGCATTCTTCCAGATGAATGGTGGGGCTTGAACCTCAGGGAGGCTTCCTGCGTACCATGCCTTGACATGGATCAAAGTTCTCATAGTTCAGGTGTGCAGTTTAACGTCATTCAGGATGGGGGAGTTTTGGGGCTTATACTCTGAGGCGGTCCAGGGTGTGTCTTGGTCAGTGATCACTCTAAGCCCACGATAGTAATGCTCGGTGTGAGAAACAAGAGGTTCCAGGGACCTGACGATCACGTCGCGAAGGGTGCGTCCGTGGGAAGCGAAGAGGGGCTTACTCGTTAGGCGGCCCATGGTGTTGGGACTTACTCCAGGATAGTGTCCCAAGAGCATCAAAGCACATAGGGAGAGTAATTTGGGAATGGATAAAAGAGGTTCCTCATTCCCTATCATGCCCTCCTCCGGACTTGGCGGAGAGGAAGTACAGAGGTGCATGGGGGATACCATCCGCAAGAGGGGATAGGGGGTTACACCAAAAAGGTTTCCCTTCCCCCACGGACAAACGCCACTCCCAGAAGGAGGATATCATCCCCTGTGGGGGGGGGGGGTGATCCCATCCCCGTGGAGACGGGTGGTGTAAAAAATGTCCGAGCTGGGGGGGCCCTGTGTGCGAGGCATGGGGCCAGGTCACAGTTTAACATCATGTATTGAGGATGAGGTTCTTGGTAGCATAACATCCTACAGCTCAGATGAGGTGGGTTTACTCCACACCTCTAAGACATACATGACTGGTACCCTCTAATCCTTGTGGGAGGGAAGGTTCTTGCAATCCCATTGTGAAGGGGGTCACAGAGCGAACCATTGAGGGGACCAAATTAGTGTGGCTATGCGAAGAAGAAATATCCATTAGCGTGCCTATGCGAAGAAGAAATAGGTGAATCAAAACTATGAGTAGTAGAAATATCCATTAGCGTGCCTATGCGAAGAAGAAATAGGTGAATCAAAACTATGAGTAGTATCATCCAGGGGACATTGAAATCAGATCGTGATAACCTAGAGGGTCGCACGGGAGAAGGAATTTCCAAACAGAGGAGTCCATAGGCAGGGACCTTGCGGAACATAGTTACTGTGCGTAGTAGAGGGCACTGGCGAAGAGGGGTGCTTCACGAAGTGGGGTGCCTTGGCCTTAGCATGGGACGGAGGTGCGAATGGGAGGTGCTTCACGAAGTGGAAGGGTGTCCATGGAGAACTGCCTCATGAAGCATAGGTGCCTCGTGAAGCAAAGTGACACAAAGAAGTGTACTTCGCGAAGTACAGAGACCCTGCCTTGGCATGTGTATCACATGTACAAGAGGGGTTTTTATCCAATCATAAATGCTCCATGACTGCTCGGGTCCCCTTTATGATCCCCTTCCTTCGAGAATTCCATTAGGCATCGCGAAGGGCATCCCTCTCGGAAGAGGGGATCAAAATGAGACAAAGAGGAGACCTCTCGCAAAGCAAAAATACCTCATGGAGCTCATGTTTACAAGAGAAAAGAGTGCTTCACAATATGGGAGCTGAGAATATGAAGGGTTGGATTTTCCATCTTTTAGAGCATAGGGGGAGCTCTGTATTTATAGGAAAGAGGTTCCATGAAGCAGATCTCACGCGGCGTGAAGAGGGCTTCAGTTTCTTCGCCGCAGGTCACGAATGTCAACCAGGTTCGCAGAGGGGTACCACCTCCTTTGCTTCGCGGCGTGTTCGCGAATGTCATGGTAATTCTTGGAGCATTACCTCCTCCATTTCTTCGAATCTGGTTCGTGAACGTTAGCGGCGTTCGCAGAGCGTCACCACTTCTGGTGGTTCGCGGCGGTCGCGTTTCTTGGGGGGATCCGTGTTGGTCATTCGCGAGGCAGGCCGCATGGCCTTTGTTTCTTCATTAATTTCATCCAATATTTTGGCAACAAAAAATTCCCACCCTCAGTCTTGGAGCCGCGGGGGGATCAAGGGTCGAAGTCTGAGGGAAATCGCCAAATTTATCGGCATTTCGTGGTGCTGACTCGTGAAGTGGGCACGTGAAGCAGACGGGGGCCGCGCGGTCCAGACTCGTCGTGAAGCCCTGTGTGGGCTAGACGTGCCACAAAGCTCTGAGGGATTCCACCTAAAAATAGGGGGTTGACCTCTCTGTTGTCCTTTCCTTTATCCGTGACATTGTCCCTTTGCGCTCTCGATTCATGAAGCTCCATGTACTCTACGTCTGCTCTCCGCGAATCGAGCTTCACGGAGAACCGTGAGTCTCTGACTCTGTGACTGCGCCAAGCGAACATCTTCTTGTATGCCAGGGCCAAGCTCCCTGTCTTGGCTTTGTGACCGAGCACCGCGAACGAGCTCCGCGACGGATCTCTTCAGCCGACCTGAAATATTTTCGAGTTTTAAAACCCAATGTCTATTCAAGATGCTGCGCTAGGGGTGCATGAAGACACCGCCTGGAGGGATTAGATGGCCAACTGTATGGGCCTGGGGGAGCTAGTCCGAAGCCACTCAGACCATAATTCTTTGATAAAAATGATATAAGAGAGCCAAAACTAATATCTGATGTGCAATAAGCTACATTTTTATGGCTTCGGGCTGAGGGAAGATGTCTTCATTCCTAAGGAGATTAGGGATGAACCAGGTTACTGCTTCAGAAGCACACCATGCCACTACAAATGGTTCAGGGCGGCTGATGGCCATACGCGAGAGGACTTCACACTTGTCACCACCAACTGCCTCTACAACCATCTGAAAAACATTTTTGGGAAGCCATTGCAACTAGTGACGTCCCCTCTCATGTAATGCACCATACTGAATGCAGCTTTAAGGGATTCGAAGAAGGGGTGGTCCGATGAGCGGGACCTACGCCAGGGCGGCAACTTCACCAATGATTGGGAATGTGCCCACTGGGTAGGTGCCTCATGCAAGGATTTTGGGGCTGATATGAGGAGATTGGGCTTACATAAGGTGGCATGGGCCTCCCAATTCCACATTTATCAACCAAAGTAGTTGATGCTAGAGCTGTTGAGCAGATGGTCATCTAGGACCAACACTTTTCACCTACACCAAGGGAAGGTTGGCATCAGTCTGTGGGATGCCCATCAGAACTCGGGGCTCCCGATCATGGGGGCTATGTATGATGAGTTCCTCCCTGTCATGAGTGCGTGGGAGGATCTAGAGTAGATGTCGCGGCTAGCGCTCGAACTAATTATACTGGTCCTCGGAGAGGATAAATAAGCGGTGAGAGATGTCCACATTAAGAAGTGGTTCGAGCAGTTCCCGAACTTCCCAGTGGACCGTGAGTTTCCCCCAAGGCCTAGAAATTTCCCGAAGGGGCCTCAACGAGGCAAGGAGCACTCATATTGGTGGCTGTTGGAGGACAGCCAATAGAAGACTTGGGGTTTCAGTGTCAGCACTGAACAACAGCCGATAGTTAGGCTGGCGGTGTTTATCGCGACCCTTATTTACAGTTGGATCGTACCAGTGAGGGGTACCAACATGGGGGTGTGGCCTAGATCATTCATCATGGAATCCATGCTGGCCATGGGAAGGCGGGTCAATATGGGGATTTCGATTCTCACTAAATAGTACAAGATTCTCCGGTATGTTAGCGAGGGAAACAAGTCATCGAGGATATGCGGGCCCTTCCACCTTATGTATGGGTGGGTCGCGGCACATGCCAGGGGGGTTTACGAATATCCAAACCTCGTCTTGCCACCACGGATGAACTTTCGTCCATCCCTCCTAAATGCTGCTGGGAGCTTCCCAGTCAAGATAATCATACCGATGGTGCTAAACCGGGTGTGGAAGGTAGACGAGTTTAACTTCTACCCATTTTCATTTCTAATCGGAGTACTCAGTGACATTGTTCATGAAACGGAGGAGCACCAGGCCTATCTCCTGGCCTTCTGAGGTGGAGTTTCTGTCAAGAGGGTGGACCGCGAGCTGATCTGCGAGCCATACACCCCGCACCAGTTCACAAAGCAATTTCAGTGTCTGCAGCGGCTAACCCCATAGGTCTTCTGGGAGGTGCGCCATGAGGATCACCCATGTGTGATGAGGCAATTTTGGATCATGTTCACATGGGAATATGGGAAAATGTGAAATGCATTGCCTCCACCCACTACCGCCTTTGGACTGGTGAAGGAGTATTCCATCAGCTGGGGGGCAACATACACGGGAGAAATGCTGAATCTGCCAACTATTCGAGTTGGCGACGGTGGGCCTCCCCTGCCCTAAATTTCGAGGCTGGAGGGCGGCAAGGGCCTCTCGCGGTTGCGGAGCTGGCGTGGCAGCGAGACCTGCACCAGTAGGGGGTGAGGCAGCAGCGGCAGATCCAATAACAGTGGCGGATCCGATGGTCCCAGGAGAGCAGGTCCATCTGGAGGGGCGGCCACCGAGCGGATTCCATAGGATATCCACTCATGCTCTAGGGAAGCGGCTGTGTCATATCGATATGCCATAGGATTCCGTCTTTCCGAAGGCCTGAGACATTTGGGATGTGTAACACCCCGAGATTTTATGAAAAATATTCTTTTTAATTTCATTAATGTCTTGTGTTGTACACTACACCAAAAGGATCTTGGACAACATGCATCCCAGACTTGGCTTGCATTACACACAAGCACGACCTTCCATGATAGCGTGTGTTGTACGCAATACCATGTTTCGCTAAACAGCGATATGTTATATAAACTAGCTATTTTGAATAGTAATACCCACATTTTGAAATTTTATAAATTTTATCTTTCAAAATGGACTTCATTTTTGGATTCAGAATATCGAAATTAGCCTAGGGTGAATTTTTTATATTTTTCTAAAAACATTCAATTTTTGATGAATAGTGAAAACACTGGGTTACAATTCAAAAACCGCCTTTATATTTAAATAATTATTTCTTTTATTTAAATTTATTTTAGGTCAAAATTGATACATAATACCTATATAAGTTTAATTTAATTCATTGGAGTCATTTTATAATAATTTTAGATATATAAAAATTTTATTGAAGTTTTCACCGTCTTTTACCCACCTCCTAGGAGAATTTACAAATTCACATAAAACATAATTTTCCACTTATGTGGGTGGAATTTCAAAAATCCGAGAAACATGGTTAATATAAAATACTAAAATTTGGTTCAATGAGATGATAATAGTTTTTGGTGAATAGTAACTTTTTACTTTTTTTACCACGGTTAAAAGTAAATAGGGTAATTAAGGGTAAAATTGATATTATTATTACCCTAACTCATGTCCTAATTCTATTGGATAAATTTAATTCGACCCAAAACAACCTTAGGAATAAAATATGACCATTTAGGCCCACTTGTATTAGATTAGGACCTTTATTATTAATTTATTTAAAGAAGGGTTAAAATAGTTAAAATCGATGTTTAATAACAAAATCATTTTTAATATAGGGTTATACATAAGATAAATTAGTCTATAAATATTTATTAAAAATATAAAAAGATTTCCAACATAATGGTGTTTTATTTTTAATTTTTAGACATTAAATTATTTAATTTATTTATGACACAATGATGATGCAATAATTATCTTATTAATGAAATATTGACATAATTGATGTTATAAATACCCAAATAAATGTAATTTGAGACTTTTTATGAATTATACTAATTTTATAGATTAATATTACATGTTAGTATTGATTTAGTTAACTGTTGTCGAAGTAATCATTTTGTTATGATTTTAACAAAAATCAATTACCAAATAGTGTCAAAAATGACATAAAATTGAGTATAAAACAAAAATTATATTATTAATTGTTATTTGATTCCTAAAAATCTAAGGTTCGGCCAAATGACTTAGATATGGTTATATATATTAATAATAAATAAATTGGGGTTCGTTTGGCTTGTTATAGTATGTTTATTAACCTTATAGTAAGAAAATAAGAAGACACGGTAAATGGAAAATTATGTAACTTAAAGTTAAATCTAAATTATAAGGTTGAAATAGAAACATAAACTTGACTAAATTCTATTGGATAAGAGGATTTAGACCCATCACTACCTTATCTTCTAAATAACTAAATTTGGAGCTATTAAAAACCGAATATGACTTTATAATAAAATAATATTTTTAGTTATTCCAATGGTGCCCCTCTCCTCCCTTATAAAAGGGAACCTCCTCCCTCTCTTCCTCACACCACATTAAGCATTCAAGATCGGCCAACCCCTAACAAATTCTTTTCTCCACTTCCTTGGAAACATCATAGAGATTCTTGTCTTCTTCAAAGACCAATATTAGTGCCCTAAGAGGAGGTTTCAAAAAGGCGTGTTGAAAGAAGAGGTAATATCTGTTACCGATTCTTTCAACTTTATTTCTTCTTCTACTTCTTCTTATTTAGTTGTTTCATTATGAAGTAATAACATCAGTATCACTCATATACTGATATGTTATTATAATTATGAAATAGACCTATTTCACCATCTATCCATTCTACGGAAAGCAAAATCACCGCGCGTGCGTATATACGGAATACCGTATCCACGCCATGGTGTAATATGTTTTTGACCACCACCTTACTTGGATGGGTATAATGGTGTAAATAAATAACTATATATGATTATTTCAAAGTGATATTGATTCTAAAATATTATACATACACTTAAATGCAATTCCACGATCATGGGAATGATATCATCGCTCGTGCGTACGTACGGACTACCGTCTCCACGAGGCGATGAGATACATTCTGCATGTTAACCATTCATGAATGATTATAAAGTATATATAATAAGTAATAATGAAATATATGAAATAATAATGATACTGTATTTATGTGTATATATATGTATTTCATCTACTTAATTTCATTCAATTCAATAAGGAAACAAAAACAGCGTTCATGCATACGTATGGCCTATCGTCTCCATGAACGGTGTATTTCATTCCATTTAATCGATCTATCATATATATATATGTATATAAAGAATATATATTATATATAAATCATGTTTTACATTCTATAATTAATTAAATCAGGATATAAGTAATAATATCAAGAACAACAAGTTCAAACACGTACGATAAATAAAACGATTTAATCCAAAACGCAGCTTTAACATGGAACTTACAAAAGAACAGGTAATATAAAGTCAAAAGTGAACTGTATATGATATCATAACAATGAATATGATTCTTTAATACATCAATGACATTATTTAAATCATTATACAGGAGGTTAAGAAATGTACGAAGCGTATCGGACCTAAGGTAAGGGATAACTTCTCCAATCTCGTTCTTATCTGAGATTGTTTATTCGTAAGTATTTATTGGGGTTATTGTTCTCATCCACATCAACACTTCATAAAACTGGTTTCATGTATGTTTAATGTCCTTTTACCCATTTTTGACTTTTAATACATGGTATGTATGGAATCTTTCTTTTACGAGGTACTTTTCGACTTTTTCGGAAAAAGTATGAGAAGAATGTTTTTTTAACTTATACAGCACGAAAATATTTTTTTACGATTTTATAAAGCCTTATTTTCATGAAGCAACCTCCAAATGATTTCATGAATATTTTCAAAAAAAATCCTTTTCTTTAAAAATAGATTGACATTTTGTGAAAAGAAAATGTTTTTGAAGAAGAAAGGCTATTTTCCTCAAAAAATGATTTCAAATGGTTTATCAAAACCATTTTTCATCTAAGGTGACATTATTTCATATGTGTGTGTTTCAAGTATCATGTCTCTATGATTTACAAGGTTTCATTTTTTTATTATGAAATGATATCCATTTCTTTTATATGGATTATGTGATGATGGGATGATGTTTATGACACCCATTTTATTCGTTGGGTTATTATGAATGATGTAGGTTTATTTTGTGGCAGAAGTAATAATGATTTCATTATGAGATGGGTGGGACCTATATCTCCCTACAATTAATTGGGTAAAGATTTATATCTCATTAGATAGACATGGCTGGAACGATAAGTTAATCCGGTTCAGTGTTACAGGACTGAAACGAGGAGTGAACTCTATTCAGAAAGGGACATTGTCCAGTAAGATGGTCTTGGAAGCAATGCCTTGGCTACTATGGAAATCATAAGATGTGCTTAATGGTTTCCACAATTACATGTTTTATTCCCATTATATTTTATGATGATTGATGTTCCCTTATTATATATTCCTTACGTACTTCAAAGATTCTTGTCTTTGCTCAAGATTTTGATGTTTAGATTTTATGTTCAAGTATTTGCATTCAAATGCTTATGGATTGTTTTCTATTCTCTATGTTTACCCTTACTCGGCATTTGAGCTCACCCCTTTTATGTTTTCTTTTCCCCAGGATATAAAGAAATGTTTTATGTAAAAAAGGGGGAAGATCTTTATGAGAGATGTTGAAGAACTTTCACCACGATTAGAAGATTATATTTCGAGTTTCCAAAGACACTAAACTATTACAATCCTTCTGTGTCTATTTTTGTTATGTACTAAGTATTATGCTAAAGTAATGCAATGTTAATGTACATAAAACTTTGGGTCTCTACATTTGGTATTAGAGGAGGAACCCAGCCTTAAGTGTGGTGCACTACCTGGGTTGAGATGTAGGGCCCACAACGAGGGCATTGTGCTCTAAGGGGGGGGGGGTGATTGTAACATCCCCAAATGATAAAGGGTAAAATGACTAAATTATATGACTCATGTCAACAAGGTTCACCTTCCTTTTCGGGAGCCTACCTCATTAAAACTCCACAGTTAAGAATGCTTGGCTTGGAGTAGTGATTAAGATGGGTGACCTTTTGGGAATTTTCCCAGGGTGTGTGTGAATGAGGACAAAGCACACTGGAAAGGACAAGTGTTGGCCTATGGGGACTGTCATTAGTCAGATGACCCGTTCAGGCATGTGGGTGGACCATGGGGTGGGCCCCACGTGTCTGCGGGGGCAACTGGTGGTACCTGGTAGGCCAGGACCTGATGACCTTGTTAAGGCGGGGTGTTTGTGCTGTCATCGGGACCCGGTTGTCACAGTTGGTATCAGAGGAAAGGTTTAGTCATCCTTTGGAAACTAGGATGCGAGAACTTTAGTGAGATCCCTAGAGATATTTCTAAGGTATGTCCAGGGATGTCTCTAAGGTTAAGTATAAGTATATGTTATAGTCCTAGAATTACGGTAACAATATTATAATTAAACCTAAGATGTTAGATATTTAAGGTACTCCCCCTTTATTATGTTGTTTTCCCTAGCATGATTTTTTCCTCTCACACTATTCTTTTTGGGTTTTAGACGATGGTTGGAACCCGAAGGAACCGTGTTGATCAATATAATGGACAATGCAATGATTGTCCTCCTGAAAAAACAAATGTTATGGGAGATGGAGTGAAAAATAATATTTCTATACTTACACAAGATATGAATCATTCTGGACTTCCAAATGAGCAGAGAAGGAAATAATATTCTATTAAGTCCTTCTTGAGGCAACGTCCACCTTCTTTCAGTGGGTCTTCTGATCCACTTGTTGCTGAATAATGGATCAGTACAACTGAAAGTCTAGGGATGTCCCTAAGGTTATGTATAAGTATAGGTTATAGTCCTAGAATTATGGTAACCATATTATAATTAAAACTAAGATGCTAGATATTGAAGTTACTCCCCCTTTATTATGTTGTTTCCCTAGCATGATTTTTGCCTCTCATACTATTCTTTTTGGGGTTTAGATGATGGCTAGAACCCGAAGGAACCGTGTTGATCAATGTAATGGACAATGCAATGATTTTCCTCCTGAACAATCAAATGTTATGGGAGATGGAGTGAAAAATAATTTTTCTATACTTACGAAAGCTATGAATCATTATGAACTTATAAATAAGCAGATAAGGTAACAATATATTATTAAGTCCTTCTTGAGGAAACGTCCACCTTCTTTCAGTGGGTCTTCTGATCCACTTGTTGCTGAATAATGGATCAGTACAACTGAAAAGATATTTTTAGTTTATCAATGTTCTGAACATGATAAAGTCATATTAGCAGTATATCGTTTGGAAGGTGAAGCAGGTCAATGGTGGAATATTATCAAGAATATGAGGCCAAGAGATGAAATTGAGTCCATGGAATCAGATGAGTTCATGAACCTATTTTTCAATAAGTACTTCCCTCATATTCTTCGAACAAATATGGAGAAGGAGTTTCTTGAACTAAAGAAAAAGGATGATGAATCTGTTGATATATACGAAGCGAATTTTACAAGGCTTGCAAGTTTTTCATATGGCTTTATCATTCAACCTGAAAGTAAAGTTGATCGATTTTTTAGTGGCTTAAAACCAAATCCTCGAAGGGAATTAGCTATAAGAGACTTCAGTATCTATTAAGAAATTGTGCGTTGTGCTAGCAAGGTAGAAATGAAAGTTGGTGTTACATATCCATCTCATGGTTTTGACAAGAAACGAAACATGGAGTTCAAGGAGAAATATTAGAATAATGGTGAAAAGAAGATGAATGTTTCCTTATGCTCAAAGTGTGGAAAGGATCATGGTGGAGATTGTCTTAAAGGGACTAGAAATTATTTTAAGTGTGGAAAAGAAGGTCATCGAGCAGTTGAGTGTCGAAGTAATGGAAAAAGGGTTGATAATGATGTGAATAAATAAAAGACTACAGAGAACGCGCCACAAACACTTCAATGCTTCAGGTGCAATGAAATGGGGCATTATGATAATCAATGCCCTAATCCAAGGGTTAATGATGATCGACATTTGCAACCACTTAAGGAAAAGGACAAAGGCAAGTCACATGCAATCACTATTGGAGAAGTTGAATATGAAAACGATGTGGTGGAATGATTATGTGCTTATGTAATGGGATTCCAAAATAATGTTGTATATAGTATCGTGGAATATTGGAATATTTATGTATTGGTCTATTGTGGATTTCAATAATTTTATGCTATCGTTAACCATGGAATGTGATTGAGATATTTTTGGAAATAAGATGATATGCGCATAATGAAGGGATAAGGAGAAAATGAAATGTTAGAAAGTATTCATGAGCTGATGACTGATATAAGGAAATAGTTATAAGATGGTTTGAGTATATAGAATTTTGGGTTTTTGGTATATGGAAAGAGTTAACTTTTTACAGCACTCATGTTTTCACTAAGATTCAATGGGTATTCATTTTTCAAGAGAATACCTGATTAAGGCCTTCGAATGTTTGGAATTTGACCAATAAGACATATCATATGATATATGGGGATCAACGATGGTATTAACATGCTTGTTATATGAAATCTCTGGTAATCGTTTTCACTATAATATGAGAATGGACTCCAATATTATGGATAAGCCTAAAGATTGGAATGGATTATGTTGGACATAAGTTAGTATGATATTTTTAGAAAAAAAGGACAACCTGCAGAACGAGCGACAACCCGTCATGTCGGACAAGGCTGTTGGAATCGAACCCACAACCGAAGTGCGACAAGCCTTTATTTCCTACCACTATCCTCCAAGAAGTCCCTTGTTAGTAGAAACTAGTTTTATTTTATTATACCGGATGATAGATGAAGTATATGTCCATTTTGGAACCATATATGATTAATCTCACCCTAAATGGAATTATGTATATAACTTTTGCTATCTTATGTTTGAGATAGATGGAATGACCTATCATTATATCACATGATCTGCTAAAACTTTGCTAAAGACAAGTTCAACTTCATTTCTTAATGTAATGAAGTGGAAATTGTTCAAGTCATGAACAACATAGATATTATACCAAAATAAAGTAAGTATTTATTCTAATTCAAATTCTTCAACTTTAGGGAAATGATATTGAAAACTTAAAATGTTGTCCTAGTGCACTTATATTCTATGAATCATATAGTACCCTAGATCATCAAAAATTTATGGCTTTGTGATTGTTGGCTTTTCATAGCCACGTTCTTTACCACTCTCTATCAGAAATTTCCATATCCATATTTTCACCTATGTTCTCCTATGTGGAAACCCAGTGATTAGTTAATTTGGGAAACCGTTACGTTTCATACATTAATTTTTAAAGCCAAGTTTTGTTATTCCTTTTTATGATGTGGGTTTCTATTAACGAATCTTTCGAGTAGTAAAACATTTATAACCCCATCGAATTTTGAGGGAGAAATTCATTTTAAGGGGGGTAGAATGTAACACCCAGAGATTTTTTGAAAAATATTCTTTTTAATTTCATTAATGTCTTGTGTTGTATGCTACACCAAAAGGATATTTTACAACACGCATCCCTGACTTGGATTTCATTACACGCAAGCACGACCTTCCACAATAGGGAGTGTTGTACGCAATACCGAGTTTCGCTAAACAACGATATGTTATATAAACTAGCTGTTATTAATAGTAATACCCATTTTTTGAAATTTTCTAAATTCTATATTTCAAAATGGGCTTCATTTTTGGATTCAGAATATCGAAATTAGCCTAGGGTGAATTTTTGGTATTTTTCTAAAGACTTTCAATTTTTGATGAATAGTGAAAACACTGGCTTACTATTCAAAAACCGACATTTTATTAAAATAATTATTTATTTAATTTAAATTTCTATTAGGTCAAAATTGATACATAATACCTATATAAGTTCAATTTAAGTCATTGGAGTCATTTTATAATAATTTTAGATATATAAAAAGTTTATTGAACTTTTCACCATCTTTTACCCACCTCTAAGGAGATTTTGCAAATTTACATAAAACTTAATTTTACTACTTCTGTGAGTGGAATTTCAAAAATCTGAGAGACACTGTTAATATCAAGGACTAAAATGTGGTTCAATGAGATGAAAATAATTTTTGCTGAATAGTAACTTTTTAATTTTTTTTTTACCACGGTTAAAAGTAAATAGGGTAATTAAGGGTAAAATTGATATTATTATTACCCTAACACATGTCCTAATTCTATTAGATTAATTTAATTTGACCAAAAACATCCTTAGGAATAAAATATGACCATTTAGGCCAACTTGGATTAGATTAGGACATTTATTATTAATTTATTTTAAGAAGGGTTAAAATAGTTAAAATCAATTTTTAATAACTAAATCATTTTTAATATCGGGTTATACATAAGATAAATTAGAATATAAATA
Organism: Viscum album; assembly: GCA_963277665.1. Taxonomy (NCBI): domain Eukaryota; kingdom Viridiplantae; phylum Streptophyta; class Magnoliopsida; order Santalales; family Viscaceae; genus Viscum; species Viscum album. The sequence goes on along the minus strand of OY728146.1, from coordinate 1,622,608,927 downwards.
TTCATTAGAAATATAAAATGATTTACTACATAATGGTGTTTTATTTATAATTTTCAGACATTAAATAATTTAATTTATTTTTGACACAATGATGATGCAGTAATTATCTTATTAATGAAATATTGATATAATTGATGTTATAAATACCCAAATAAAAGTAATTTCAGACTTTTTATGAATTCCACTAATTTTCTAGGTTAATATGACATGTTATTATTTATTTAGTAAACATTTTTCGAACTAATCATTCTGTTACAAGTTTCACAAAAATTAATTACCAAATAGTGTCAAAATGACATAAAATAGTTTTTAAAACAAATATTATATTATTAATTGTTATTTTATTCCTAAAAATCTAAGGTTCAGAAAAATAACTTAGATAAGGTTATATACATTAATAATAAACAACTTGGGGTTCTTTTGGGTTGTTATAGTATGTTTATTAACCTTATAGTAAGAAAACAAGAAGACACGGTAAAAGAAAAATTATTTAACTTAAAGTTAAATCTAAATGATAAGGTTAAAATAGAAACCTAAACATGTCTAAATTCTATTGGATGAGAGGATTTAGACCCCTCCACACCTTAGATTCTAAATAACTCAATTTGGAGCTATTAAAAACCAAATATGACGTTATAATAAAATAATATTTTTAGTTATTCTAAAGGTGGCCTTCTCCACCCTTATAAATGGGCACCTACTCCCTCTCTTCCTCACACCACTTTGAGCCTTCAATCTCGGAAAAACCCTGAAAATTTCTCTTCTCCACTTCCCTAGAAACATCCTAGAGGTTCTGGTCTTTTTCAAAGACCAATCTTAGTGCCCTAAGTGGAGGTTTCAAACAGGCGTGTTGAAAGAAAAGGTAATATCCGTTACCGATTCTTTCAACTTTATTTCTTCTTCTACTTATTCTTCTTTAGTTGTTTCATTATGAAGTAATAACATAAGTATCACTCATATAATTATATGTTATTATAAGTATGAAACAACCATATTTCATCATCTATCCATCCTACGGAAAATTAAATCACCGCACGTGTGTACATACGGAATACCATCTCCACGCCGTGGTGTAATATGTTTTTGACCACCACCTTACATGGATGGGTATAATGGTGTAAATAAATAACAATATATGGTTATTTCAATGTGATATTTATTCTTAAATATTATACATACACTTCAATGCAATTCCATGATCATGGGAATGATATCATCGCTCGTGCTTACGTACGGACTACCGTCTCCACGAGGCGATGAGATTCATTCTGCATGTTAACCATTCATGAATGATTATAAAGTATATATAATAAGTAATCATGAAATATATGACATAATAATAATACGGGATTTATGTGTATATATATGTATGTCATCTACTTAATTTCATTCAATTCAATAAGGAAACGATAATAGCGTTCACGCGTACGTACGGCCTACCGTCTCCATGAACGGTGTATTTCATTCCATTTAATCGATCTATCATATATATATATATGTATATAATGAATATATATTATATATAAATAATGTTTTACATTCTGGAATTAAGTAAATCAGTATATAAGTAATAAAATGAAGAACAACAAGTCCAAACACGTACAATAAATAAAACGATTTAACCCAAAACACTTATTTAACATGGAACTTACAAAAGAAAGGGTAATATAAAGTCATAAGTGAACCATATATGATATCATAACAATGAATATGCTTCTGTAATAAGTCAATGACATTATTTAAATCATTATACATGAGGTTCGGAAACGTACGAAGCATATCAGACCTAAGGTAAGGGATAACTTTTCCAATCTCGTTCTTATCCAAGATTTTTTATTCGTAAGTATTAACTGGGGTTATTGTTCTCATCCATGTCAATGTTTCTTAAAAATGGTTTAATGTATGTTTAATGTCCTTTTTACCCATTTATTACTTTTACTACATGGTATGTGTGTAATCTTTCTTTTACGAGGTACTTTTTGACTTTTCCAGCAAAAGTACGAGAGGAATGTTTTTTTAACTTATACGACACGAACAGATTTTTTACGGTTTTATAAAGCCTTATTTTCATGAAGCATCCTCCAAAAGATTTCATGACTATTTAAAAAAATAATTTTCTTTAAAAATAGCATGACATTTTGTGAAAAAAAATTATTTTGAAGAAGAAAGGATATTTTCCTCAAGAATTCATTTCAAATGTTTTATCAAAACCCTTTTTTCATCTAAGATGAAATTATTACATATGTGTATGTTTCAAGTATCATACCTTTATGATTTACATGGTTTTATTTTTATTATTATTAAATGATATCCATTTATTTTCTATGGATTATGTGATGATGGGATGATGTTTATGACACCCATTTTATTCGTTGGGTTATTATGAATGATGTATGTTTATTTTGTGGCATAACTAATAATGATTTCATTATGAGATGGGTGGGACCTATATCTCCCTCCATTTCATTGGGTAATGAGTTATATCTAATGAGATAGACATGGTTGGAATGGTAAGTTAATCCAGTTCAGTGTTACAGGACTGAAACGAGGAGTGAACTCGATTCAGAAAGGGACTTTGTCCACTAAGATGGTCTTGGCAACAATGTCGTGGCTATTATGGAAATCATAACATGTGCTTAATGGTTGCCACAATTACATTTTTTATTCCCATGCTATTTTATCATGATTGATGTTCCCTTATGATATATGTCTTACATACTTCCAACATTCATGTCTTTGCTCAAGATTTTGATGTTTAGATTTTATGTTCATGTTTTTGCATTCAAATGTTTATGGATTGTTTTATGTTCTCTATGTTTACCATTACTGGGAATTTGAGCTCACCAATTTTATGTTTTCTTTTCCCCAGGATATAAAGAAAGTTTTTAGGTAAAAAAAGGGGTAAATCTATATGAGAGATGTTGAAGATCTTTCACCATGAATAGATGATTATATCCTGAGTTTCTAAAGACACTAAACTATTTCCGTCCTTGTGTGTCTGTTTTTGTTATGTACTAAGTATTGTGCAAAAGTAATGTAATTTCTATGTACGTCAAACTTTGGGTCTCTACATTTGGTATCAGAGGAGGAACCCAGCTTTAAGTGCGGTGCACTACCTATGTTGAGATGTAGGGCCCACAACGAGGGTGTTGTGCTCTAAAGGGGGGGGGGGTGATTGTAACATCCCCAAATGATAAAGGGTTAAGTGACTAAATGATATGACTCATGTCAACAAGGTGCACCTTCCTTTTCGGGAGCCTACCTAATTAAAACTCCACAGTTAAGCATGCTTGGCTTGGAGTAGTGATTTGGATGGGTGACCTTCTGGGACGTTTCCTAGGGTGTGTGTGAGTGAGGACAAAGCACACTGGAAAGGAAAAGTGTTGGCCTGTGGGGACTGTCATTAGTCAGATGACTCATTCAGGCATGTGGGTGGACCATGGGGTGGGCCCCACGTGTCTGCGGGGGCAACTGGTAGGCCAGGACCCGACGACCTTGTTAGGGCGGGGTGTTTGGGATATCATTGGGACGCGATTGTCACAGGATGTCAACCGGCAACACCTTAGTCCGCCCGAGATGGGGGAACACCTGAACTATCTCGGGATGGTCTTACCAGGTATCGGCCCTGTCTGGGCCGGATTCTCGGAGTCTCCGGCGGAGGCGGAGCAGTATCTGGATGAGCTGGAGGACTACGTACATTCCAGTGGTGCCCCGTATCCAATGACGGACTGGGTGAGGGTACTGCTGGATAGGATGGTCCCCTGCAACTGTCGACTGCTGAGTTGAGGGAGCGCTTCCCCCTATTGAAAGATTCAGACGAATCCTCACTGGGCAACATGGCTGGTGGAAAGAGCCCGTTGGAGGAAGGCGAAGTCAGTGATCAAGACTCAGATCTTGACGATTTTGTAGAGGCTCTCAAGGCAACATTCCAAGTTTCTTCCCCCAGGGGTCTTCTCACAGGCCATTATGTACTTTTTACCAACATCTAAACCATGCAGGAGGACATGGTACACAGACCTCGCTCTCGCCCCTTGGTGGGTGATGATGCGGGACCTTCGAAACTTGCACCTGTGTCTGCGTCCAGTTCGGTGTCTGGCGGGGCTAGGACACCTGAGGGTGCTGTTGGAGGATTTACAGAGCAAGGGTTTCATGAGACCCAGTGTTTCACCATGGGCGGCCCCAGTCTTGTTTGTGAAGAAGGCAGATGGGAGTCTGAGGTTGTGCGTGGATTACTGGCACCTGAACCAGGTGACGATGAAGAACAAGTATCCACTACAGATAATTGATGACCTCTTCGATCAGCTAAGAGGAGATCAGCGGTTCTCGAAGGTTGATCTTCGATCAGGCTATCGCCAGCTACGTGTGCGGGATGAGGATATACCAAAGATGGCTTTCAGATGTCGCTACGGTCACTATGAATACATGATGATGCCCTTTGGAGTAACGAACGCCCCCGCAGTGTTCATGGGGTTGATGAACCGGATCATCCATCCGTACATGGACCGGTTCGTAGTGGTCTCCATCAACGACATCCTTGTGTACTCGGCGTCAGAGGAGGAGCACGCGAGACACCTGCAGATGGTTCTGGACGTACTCCGAGAGCACCAGCTTTATGGAAAGCTGTTGAAGTGTCAGTTCTGGATTCAGGAGGTCCACTTTCTGCGACAAGTTATCTCAGAAGATGGAGTAGCTGTGGACCCAGCCAAGGTAGAGGCTGTGTTAGCATGGGAGGAACCTCGGAGCATGATAGAGGTGCGAAGCTTCCTTGGGTTGGCAGGATATTACCAGAGATTCATCCCTGATTTCTCCCGGATAACAGCACTGATGATGGCCTTGACCAGAAAGGGGCAACCCTTCGTGTGGACAAAAAAGTGCCATAAGTCTTTTGAGTAGCTAAGATAGATTTTGACGAGCGCCCCGGTCTTGAGATTGCTGGAAGAGGGTGTCGAGTACATAGTTTTCTGCGACGCATCAGAGATCGGTCTCGGATGTGTCCTGATGCAGTGGCATGCGGTGATTGCATATGGTTCACGCCAGCTTAGGCCACATGAGAAGAACTATGCGACCTATGATCTCGAGTTAGAAGCTGTATTCTTCGCACTGAAGATGTGGCGACACTACCTTATGGGCGAGCGGTTCATTGTCTACTCTGATCACAAGAGCCTCAAGTACATATTCTCACAGAAGGACCTGAATCGGAGGTAGAGGCGTTGGCTAGAGTTCCTCCAGGACTATGATTTCAAGATCATCTCTACTCCTGGGAAGGGGAACAAGGTGGCGGACGGTCTCAGCAGAAGGTCGAGCTCACAGCTGTTGAGTGAGGCGACACAACAATTAGTCGCGTTGCAGTTATCCTTCGTGGATGGTGAGGTCACAACTTACCTACAGTCGATGGTTGTCACCCCTCAACTCTTACAGCGAGTTAGGGAGGAACATCTTGGGGATGTCGATTGTGTGGCTTTACGTGCTCAGTTAACCACATGACACACTCCTGATGCATTTTCGCAGGGTGGGGAGCATGTACATCTTTTCAGAGGACGCATTGTTGTACCAGTGGCGTTCCAGGAGGAGTTCCTAAGGGAGTTTCATACATCCACATTGGCGGTACATCCCGGAGTGGCAAAGATGTACCAGGACCTCTGACATTAGTTATGGTGGCCAGGCATGAAGAAGGCAGTGGCAGAGTTCGTTTATCGATTCCTCACATGCCAGCATGTGAAGGCTGAGCACTGGGTTCTAGTAGGGTTAGTTCACCCCCTGGAAGTTCTAGAGTGGAAGTGGGATGGAATATCGATGGACTTCGTGATGGGCTTACCACGAACATCCATGGGGAATAATTCCATCTGGGTGATCATTGACAGACTCACCAAGTCGGCCCACTTCATAGCTAATAGAAAGCAAGGATTCGTAGAGAGTTTGGGACGCCTCTACGTACAAGATATAGTTCGGCTTCATGGAGTCCCATCAATTATAGTCTTAGACCGAGACGCCTGCTTCACATCCCGGTTGTGGAAGGGATTGCAGGAGGATTTTGGGACTCAACTACGCTTGAGCACAGCGTTTCATCCACAGACAGATGGTCAGACGGAGAGGACCATTCAGGTTCTGGAGGATATGTTGCGGGCCTATATCTTGGACTTTGTTCATAGCTAGGAGGACCACCTACCACTAGTGGTGTTTGCGTACAACAACAGCTACCACTCCACCATTGGTATGGCATTGTTAGAGGCCTTGTATTGGAGACACTTACGGTCACCGCTTTGCTGGACCGACCACGGAGAGTCAGCACTCATGGGTCCAGAGATAGTGCGAGCTACCACAGAGAAGGTGCAGATCATCCGGGAGTGGATGAAGACTACACAGAGCAGGCAAAAGTCTTATTCTGACAGACGACAGAGGCCTCTGATGTTTGTGGAGGGAGACCACGTTTTTATTTGAGTCTCACATCGACGTGGGTTGCAGAGATTTGGCCGAGGTGGCAAGCTATCTCCAAGGTTCATCAGACCATTCCAGATCTTGGGAAGAGTTGGCGAGGTGGCGTACTGCCTGGCTCTACCACCATAGTTGCATCGGGTACATGACGTCTTCCACATGTCGCAGCTGAGGAGGTACGTACATGACCCATCGCACGTCATCTACTGGGGCGAGCTGGACATTGAGGATGGAGTTACCTTTGCTGAGTAACCTGTGGAAATCAAGGATCGGGAGGGGAGAATCCTTCGTGGGTGATTGATTCCCTTAGTGTGTGTCCAGTGACAACACGAGAATCTTCAGGAAAGCACGTGGGAGTGGGAGGCCCAGATCCATGCCCAGTACCCTCATCTTTTTTAGTAGCCTTTGTTTTGGAATTTCGGGGACGTAAAGCCCCAAGGAGGGGAGAATGTAATGTCTCAGATTTTTCATTTATTATTTTTAAATATTATATGGAATTATTTCAAGACCGGTTGCGAAGACGACACATCATTCCGAGGTCTAGTGAGCCCGGAATGGTGGGTTGAACTTTTTGAAGTCATGTGAGTCGGCGCTTGTGCGCGGTTGTGGCAGTTTCCAAACGGATGCCAGGGTTAAAAATCCGAGCCCACCGTTGCCTCCGGGATGACGACTTTTCCTAAGAACGACTCTAACCTCGGCCAGCACTGGTCGGATGCAAAAACATAATTTGGGTCATTTTAAAAAGGAAAGCTCTTTGGAGGGAATAAAATAAATTAATAATTTATTTTATTATTTTCAAACGTTTCCTTATTTTTGAGCCCGAACTAATCCTCCCCTATAAATGAATCCTTATGGAAAAGTCGCAGGGTTAGCGTCGTAACCCTGTGAGTTGAGAGAAAGAGAGAGATTTCTCTTGGAGCTTGGGCGGAGGAGGACGAGTTGGCAAACGACGACGGATCAAAGTTGAGAACTGCTACGCCAACAACGTTGAAGGATCTCGACGACAATGGTAGCACAGTGCCTTCATAAACGATCGATCCTTTCAAAAGGCAGGGGTTGTTGTTTTGATTTCCTTTTCCCCATATTTTTAATTTAAACGACAAACACGGCTCAACCCTGAAGAAGATGATCCGCTGATCCGTACGTTCTTGCGGGAGGGTTTTCTTTGGGATGATTTTTGGGAATTAATCCATTCTTTATTTTCATGTTGATCTCTGCTCTGTTTAAACCTATTAACGGGAGCGGATCAACGCCGTGACGAACGATTGTGGAGGTTTGTTCTTTAAATTTTTTATTTGGATATCTTCCTCCTTTTTCCACGTGCATTCTTCACGTTCTTCGCAGGGCGAAGAACAACGGATCGTTGCACATCCGTTCTGTGACACAACGTTCCTAAAATAATGGTTTGACATCGAAACGTTCGTGTGGAGGTGCAGTGACGACGACAGATGACAAATCAGACCATATCGGAAAGGGCGTTATTCGAGCATTCTTCATGCAGGAAGGTCAATCATGTTTTTAGAGCGGATCAAAGGCCCGAAAACGATGGAAACAACTTCGTGGTGTCGGGGATACCAAAAACTGAAGGTTTCACGGAGATCGGATGACCGGATCAATTATTGGAGCACCATGGGAGGCGCGACGGTGGAGGTCAACGTTTCTAGAAATTTCCAGAATACACGGCATGTACTTACGAAGAACACGCCGTGTAGTTCTAATGGTGGCAGCTAGGGTTTCGGGGTCAGAGGAGGATCACAAGGCATGTGACCGCGGTCACACGGCATGTGACCACGGTCACACGGCGTGTTGGACATTCCCCGAAGCTCGGCGTGTACATCGGGTGGTACACAGACACGGGATTCTCTACACGGCTTCAGGCGGCACAGCGTGTACAGCTCGGTAGAGGTGGATACGCAGAGCTCAGCGTGTATCCCGTGGATACACGGACACGGGATGGTGTACATGACCATGTACTCCCTCACCCGGCTAGGCGAGGTCACCAGCGTAGGTCACCCCGTGTGCAGATTGCACGGGTTGGAGTACACAGGTTGGTGATTGTGTATGGGCACATGGCCAGAGTACACGGAGCCAGCCCCAGTGACCCAGACACGGCGTGTACGCCGTACTACACGCTATGTATAAAGATTTCTATACGACCAGCCTCACAACACGGGCCGCTGTACACGGGCAGTACCCGGGGTCGGACAACACGACGTGTATCATTTCTACACGCAATGTACTTTTTGGAGAATGGCTTGGTCCTTATGTTCACCGTGCCTTGAACATATTTCGTTTGGGTTAGTTCCCGTTCTTCTTTTCCCCTGAAGGTCAGGCATCTTTACCTCACGCCGGATTATGATCCCTTCAGCAGGAATTTTCTGTGATAGAGTCAGGCATCCACCCGGGAGGCCCGGATCGAGATCCTCTATCCATTCCAGACCCTAGGTAGAGTCTGGCATCGGCGTGACCAACTTTACCAGGCGTTGATCCTCTACCTAGAAGGTGAATTCTGGATGAGTCGCAGTATCCTCCATGGCCCTGGCAGTGATCCTCATCTGTGTATCAAGATCTTTCCCACTCAGAAGTGTGTCTCCCGTAATGAGTGCTTCTATCTATCGTAACCCTTCCACTCAAGAGTGTGTCTCTTGTAATGAGTGTATCTATATCTCGTGATGGTTCCCAACGAACATCACTTCTCGGAAGGACGTCATCAGAATTATAAGACTCTTGGAGTGTGTTCTCCCAGAACCAGCACATCACGGAATCTTCAAACGGAATCCCTTGCCGGGGTATGCGGTTGCGTTACTTGTCTCTAGACCACGGGCCTGGGTTTTGAGTATATATGGTTTGTTTTATATGTTCTTTAAACATATATTATGCATAGATGACTATACCTTTACATTGTGTACTGCTTTGTGGTTTTTGGTGTCCTCTACTGAGTATTATTATACTCAACCCTTCACGGGCTTTGCCTGCACGTCTAGTTTCTTGTGCAGACCAGCAGCCTTTTGGCAGAGTCCAGGGCTGACCAGGACAGTACCGAGATTTCTAAGTTTCCTAAATGCCCAGGCGTTCCTACGGCTACGAGCAGCAGTCCCAGTACCTTCGTGCTTACAGGTTGGACTTTGTAGTTTTTCAGACTCTTGTTTTTGGTGGGCTTGTATTCTGACCTAGTTTACTTTTACAGTACTCTACCTTTAGTTGTGCTCTGTTGGTTGGGTTTAGTTGTATGCATGAATTTTTTTTCCTTAGTGTTTTACATTTTAGCATTTGTGGGCCTGGAGATGTGTGTGTGTGTACAGGTACTTACGCAATGCCTCCCATGTTAGTGACATTCCTACTCGGTGCTAGTCACCATCCCCTGGCCTATTGGAGGAGGGCTTGGGGAGTCACGGTGTGGGCCCCACTAGGACGGGTCGTGATAGATGTTACAACCATTACCCATACCATAATGGAAATGGGAAAAAATCACTATGGACTTCCTAAAACATCCAAAGGAAATAATTCTCTATAGTTCATAGTTGATCGTCTTACAAAGTCTACACACTTCATTGATATTAGAGAAGATTCCTCTCTGGATCATATTTCCAGGATATATGTAAAGGAAGTGGTAAGATTTCATGGAGTACCACATTCCATTATATCTGATCGGGACTTGAGGTTTACCTCAACATTCTGGCGAAGTCTTCAGCATACTCTGGATATAGAGTTGAGTTTCAGCACTGCTTATCATCCTCAGACAGAGGGTCAGTCTGAGAGGACAATTCAAACTCTAGAAGATATGTTGAGAGCTTGCTCTCTAGATTTAAAAGGTGGTTGGGACCAACACATACCTTTAGTGGATTTTTCTTATAATAATAGCTTTCACTCCTGTATTCAGATGGCTCCTTATGAAGCTCTATATGGAATGAAACTTAGGACTCCAACATGCTGGGATGAAGTTGGAAATAAATCTATTAGGACCTGATCTTGTTGATGTGATGGCAGAAAAGGTCAGATCTATTCAACAACACATAATAGTAGCTCAGAGTCGACAAAAAAGTTATGCTGATAACTGAAGAAAAGACCTAGAGTTTGAAGTGGGTGATAAAGTGTTCTTAAGAATATCTCCTTGGAAGAGAGTAATGAGATTTGGAAAGAATGGAAAGCTATGACCTAGCTATATCAGTCCTTTCAAAATACTGTATTGTGTTGGCGATGTATCTTACCGATTTCCGCTTCCACCAAATCTCTCTCAACTTCATGATGTGTTCCATGTATCTCTACTGAGAAAGTAAATACCCGATATGACAACCCTGCTTTTTATTACAACATAAACATGCTTTAATACAAAAAACTTCACTTGATACAACAAATAAGATTGAGAGGTTTAGTGTCTTTGGGGTTTAGGATCATTACATGAAAATATAAAACATGAAATACAACATCTTTATTGAAAACATCCTATACATGACCACTACATTCCCTCGTACTTAGTATTGCATGGGATAACCTGAGGACATGCATAAGAAAAGGGTGAGATATAAAGCCCAGTAAGGGAGTACAAATGGAATAACATGAGGAGTAAAATACATGTTAGGTAATAGTCATGTCAATAGAGCATAAGATAAACATGAACAAAAATGCACGATAAACCATGATAATCATAACATGGAAATGTGGCAACAACACTTAACATGGAATTAGCATGAGCCAAGGCTCATTGCACATAAATCATGAGTAAACCATCATTGCACATGAAGCATGGGTAAACCCTCGTTGCAATTGAATTAGCATGAGTCAAAACTCATTGCACATGATGTATCATGATAATATACTTTACCCAATGAATTGGAGTGCTATAAGGGCACACCCTTCTTAAACATTTCATTTCTTGCATAAGTGTGCCACATGGATCATAAAACATGGATTCATATAACAAAATAATTTATTCCATGATAAAGGAATGTGGAATTAATACATGAAACTTTATAATCAATAAGTAAATGTGCATAAAGGTGAATACCCTTGATGGAGAAATGGGCATGGTATTCACTACACATTGACATTGCCTTCGAAAATCGGTGTGATTTCGGCAGCATAACGACGTGACATAAGAATTCATAAAAAATGTTGATGAGAGAAAAAGTGGTTCCTTATCATGTTTACATGTAATGGAATGTAATGAGGTCATATAGATACATGTACAATCTATTGTAATGGAATTTATATTCATGATACAAACACATTTCTTGAATGTAAAAGAGGAGAGAGAAGTTCCTTTCGGAATTCTGGCATAGTAGCGGGTGTACATGGGAGGCATTTAATGAGAGAGAAAGGGGTCTCCCATCATTAAAATAGTAAGAGGGAAGTATGGGGGAGGTGTGAAACCATACCCCAACATTCATAATTGAAATTAAAAGGGAAATAAAATTTAATGAAAATTGACAAAAATGAGAAAGGAGGAAAAAACCCTTACTTGGAAGTGTGCTTCCAAAGGCTAGAGAGAGGATTATTTGGAGCTTGGGGCACCTTGGGAGGATTCTATAGAGAGTAGGGCAGAGGTTGGATGAACTCCAAGGGATTTTAGTGAGGAGGAAGTGGGAGCTTGGGTGGGTTTATATAGGAAAGGGGAAGGAATTCTTTATTATTTTGGTTTGGGTCCCCTTACATTAAATTAATCCAAACCACAAACCATCCCATGGTTTTTTCCCATGGTTTTCGTCAAAGGGAAGAGGAAAACAATATTTTATATGGCCCAAGTCCGATCTTCTTAAAATAATAAGGTTGCTTATGTGGAGGTGAGTCACACTCCCATGGATATTAATTTAAAAAGGAAAAGTTTTGAATATGTCTTGAGGGGTCCATTAATGCTTTTAAAAGTAAGTCAAAAAAATCCAAAATCACATTATTTTAATGATAAAACATATATTGGCTGAACATAAGTATTATGTTATTTTATTACATCACCATTGGGTCATTATGATGTCATAAAACACATTATATATTTAAACGGTATTTATTTTTTACCCAAAAATTTGATTGTCTCAGAAAATTATGAAATATTCACCGTAGGATAATTTTGACATCCTGATTCCAAAAATGACATTAATTTTATATAAAATTTTTTCTAAATATGTTAATTTTCACTTTTAAAATAAAAACCAATACTTATAAAAATTTCACTGGTTTTGACATAAATGGCTTTCAAACCTTAATAAAAAATTTTAATTGCATTCATAAAATGATAAGATCATTTATATTTAATAAAAATTAATTTCATATTAATAATAATATTTTATTAAAATATTATTTAATTCATAAATCCCTTAATTTAATAAAATTTAATTCTTAATTAAATAATAACTAAAAACACCATTTGTACTTTAAAAAACAATTTACAATGTATCAAAAAATGACTAGAAATTATATTAATTATTATATACAAAAAAATAATGTACATGAACATAGTACTACTTATTTGTCACATAACCCCTTAAAACAGCTGTATAAGACCTATGGGTAAGGTGTGCGATGGTGACAGACTCTTGGGGTGGCTCGGATAACATCGCTCGAGTGGTAATTTCAATCAAGTTCCACTTTCCCCGTAGACGGTCACGTTCGAGCTTGACATGATGAAGCTCAGCTTGGGCTTGGTCAAGGGTGAAGCCCAAGGATGACACCTCCTTTCCGAGCTCTGACAAATGGGCTTTGTATGGGGAAATTCTAGTGGATGAGGCCATCACTTCCTTTGTATGAGTAAAATTGGGTTCGTTAAAGCCTGATATTTATGCTAATCATGTGATCACTTCTCAACGGCTATAAAAGTAACGATCACAACTCTTAACATAAAACCAAAGAATTTGACATCTTATAAAAACATTTTTCATAAAGAGACATTTAACTGGATCAAGAGGGATTTTCCATTAATGAAACTTTGGGTCATTACAATATTCCCCCCCTTAAGAAATTTCGCCCTCGAAATTTTCCTTTTCCCACACTAAAACAAATGTGGGTAACTCAGCTTCATCATATCCTCCAACTCCCAAGTTGCTTCTTCAAACTTGTGGTTTCTCCACAACACATTGACGAGGGGAATTGTCTTATTTCGTAGAACTTTTTCTCTACCATCTATGATCTTCATTGGTTGCTCCTCATAAGAAATATCATCTTCCAATTGTACCACCTCGGAAGAGAGTACATGTGAAGGGTCCGGTATGTACTTCCTTTAGAGGGATACATGAAAGACATCATGCACATTGGCCATAGTAGGTGGAAGTGATAGTCGGTAGGCCACATCCCCAACACGATCAAAAATATCGAAGGGGACGATGTACCTTGGACCTAACTTCCATTTCTTTCCAAACCTCATGACCTTCTTCCATAAAGATATGCGTAAAAACACCATGTCCCCAACTTTAAACTCATGGTCTCATAGACGATTATCTGTATAACTCTTCTGTCGACTCTGGGCTGCCTTGATATGCTACTGAATGGTTTTTACCTTCTCCACCATTTCTTCGACCATTTCTGATCCACTAAGATTACGTTCACCGACCTCATCCCAACATGCCGGTGTTCTGCACCTTTTCCCATAAAGGGATTCATATGGTGCCATTTGGATGCTCGAGTGGAAACTGTTATTATAAGAGAACTCAACCAGAGGAAGATGTTGATCCCATCCTTCTTTAAAGTCCATTGAGCACGCTCTCAACATATCCACAAGTGTTTGGATAGTCCATTCGTATTGGCCATCAATTTGAGGATGATAGGCCATACTGAAGTTCGGTTCAGTATTCAGAGCATGTTGATGACTCTTCTAAAACATAGAGGTGAATATTGGATCTCGGTCAGACACAATAGATAGTGGTACTCCATGAAACCTTACCACTTACCTGATATATATCCTTGCCAGTTGAGCCAGTGAGAAATCCTCCCGAATAGCAATGAAGTGTGCAGTCTTGGTAAGATGATCCACAACAACCCAGATTGCATTGTTTCCATTAGATGTCCTTGGAAGTCCGGTGACAAAGTCCATGGCGATGTTTTCCCATTTCCATTCAATTATGGGCAATGGTTGCATCATCCCTTTAGACTTCTGCCTCTCTGCCTTCACTTTCTGACACACCAGGCACTTTGATGTATATTCAGCGTTCTCCTTCTTCATATTATCCCAAAAAATGTTTTCTCGGAGATCTCGATACATCTTTGTGCTCCCTGGGTGAATAGAGAAATTTGAACTATGTGCATCATCCAAAAGTTCCTTCTTCAACTCTGGACTTGATGGAACACATAGTTTTTTCTAAAACCGCACAATTCCTTCTTCATTAACATTAAACTCTGAGGATTTCCCCTTTTTGATAGCTTCCTCTTTTTCTTGAATTCCCACATCATCCTTTTGAGCATCCTTTAACATTTCCAAAAGAGATGGTTGAGCAATCATTTGTGAAAGGATTGATGATGTTCCCTTATTTATGATTCCCATATTCATCTTCATCAAGTCTAAGAAGATTGGATCCTTCTCAATTATCATCATTGATATAATTGTTGGGTCCTTTCTACTTAGGGCATCTGCCGCCTTGTTCGCTTTCCCAGGGTGGTAATGTATTGAACAGTCATAATCCGTGATGAGCTCTATCCATCTTCTCTGGTGCATATTAAGCTCTTTCTATGTGAATATATATTCAAGACTCTTATGGTCAGTATATATCTCACATTTCTCTCCATAGAGATAATTCCGGCAGATTTTCAAGGAAACGATCACATCCGCCAACTCCAGATCATGCATTGGATAGTTTCGCTCATGGATGTTCAACTGCCTTGAGGCATAGGATATCACTTTATCATTCTGCATCAGCACATATCCTAATCCCTTCTTCGAAGAATCACTGAATACCATAAAAAGTTTCCCACTTGTGGGTAAAGTGAGCATGGGTGCAGTGATAAGCTTCCTTTTCAACTCCTTGAAGCTTTCTTCGCATTCATCACTCCAATAAAAATTTACTTCCTTTCGAGTTAGCTTGGTATGAGGGTTGTACAATCGTGAGAAATTCCTCAGAAATCGTCGATAATATCCAGCTAAACCCATGATGCTACGGATATCGGTTACCGTTGTTGGCCTCGACCATCCCTCAATTGCATCTATTTTGGAGGGATCCACAGATATCCCATTGATTGTGATGATATGGCCCAAGAATGAGACCTCCTTCAACCAGAACTCACACATTATGTACTTTTCATAGTGATTCTACTTGCGTAAAGTCTCCAGTACAGTTCTTAAATGCTCCTCATGATCCTCCTTGGTTTTGGAGTATATTAGAATATCATCTATAAAGACTACCACAAATTTGTCAAGGTAATCTCGAAAGACTCTATTCATCAAGTCCATTAATATTTCTGGAGCATTGGTGAGTCCGAAAGGCATTACTATGAATTCATAGAGCCCGTACCTTATACGAAAAGCAGTCTTGGGGATATCTTCCTTCTTCACCCTTACATGATAATATCCCGGCCGCAAGTCCACCTTGGAGAAGTATTGTGCTCCATGCAACTGATCGAACAAGTCATCAATTCAATGGAGAGGATACTTGATATTTATCGTGATTTTGTTAAGTTCACGATAATCAATGCAAATTCGCATTTACCCATCCTTCTTCTCGATGAAGAGGACTGGTGCACCCCATTGTGAAGCACTTAGGTGTATAAACCCCTTATCCAGATTCTCGTGTAGTTGTTTCTTCAGCTCTTCAAGCTCAAAAACAACCATTCTATATAGAGTATTGGATATGGGTAACTCCCCAGGTATAATTTCAATTGAGAACTCAACATCTCTTCTAGGAGGAAGACCAGGAAGTTCCTCGGGAAACACTTCTGCGAATTCCCTCACAATAGGCATTTCTTCAAAGATGGTTTCTTCATTGGACTCAATCATATGAGCCAGATACATGTGCTCATAAGGCAGTAATATCCATGCTTGCAATAATGGATCTAAAGGAGATTAATCTTCCTCCTAACACTTGTAATGAATTGAGGGTCGATTCTCCATATGGAGTGTGATTACCATCTCCGGACAATTTATGTTGGATCTATATAAGGAAATCCAATCCATGCCAAGAATTGCATCAAATTCCACCATAGGGAGTATGACGAGGTTCACTGGGAAATTCAATCCACATATTATAAAAGGGGAGGACTTATATTCATGAGATTCAGTGATTTCCCCATTTTCCGTACTCACCGACATCTTTACTTCCATGATTTGTGGTGGTGCTGGGATTGTTCTGCTAAACTTTCGAGATATAAAAGAATGCGTAGAACCTAAATCAAAAAGTACGTTCTCTATTCTTGAATGAATACCTAGCATACCTATCACCACTTCGTTTTTGGGGTTCACTTCGGCAAAAGTGATGGAAAAAGCTCTTCCTTGTTGTCTTGGAGGTTGTTGGTTGCCTTCGATAACCCTTGGATTAGGGCACTGATTTTCAAAATGACCCAGTTATTTGCATTTATAGCATTGAACAATGCGTTGAGGTTCAAACAGAGTGTTCCTATCCTCGATCATAGTCGCGGGTCCTTATTTCCAACAGTTAACAGCTAGGTGCCCTTCACTTCCACACCTAAATCATTTTCTCGTCCCCTTAAGGAAATTTCCAAGGTGCTTCTTCCCACACTTTTGGCAAGTGGGGTGCTGGGTCTTCTTAGCACCGTTGGATTTATACATTGGACCAACAATATTGAAGTATACCTTACGATTCTTATCCCCATGATACCCCTATGATTCCCCGATCTCCATTTCAACATTGAGGGCACATCGGACAATTTCCTCATAGTTGTCGAAGTCACAGATCGCTAATGCTTTCCGCAAGCTAGGCTTCAGCCCACCGAAGAAGCGGTCAACCTTGTATTCAGGGGTAACGACAAAGCCAGAAGCGTATCGTGCAAGCCTTGTGAAGTTTTCCTCATATTCTCCAATAGATTCTTTTTCTTTTTTCTTGAGGGAAATGAAGTCCCTTTCCATCTTAATCCGGAGGGTGTGCAGAAAATATTTATCAAAAAACATCTTCCGGAATTCCTTCAATTCCAAAGCCTCGATCTCCTCCTCAGACTTCGTATTTTTGATCAACGTACACCATTGATCAGCTTCACCCTCCATACGATAAGCAACCAGGAGAACCTTCTCTTGTTCAGAACATTGGAGGATGGAGAAGATCTTTTCAATGGAGTTGATTCATTGTTCAGTGATCATGGGATCAGATGATACACTAAAAGTCAGAGAGCTTTGTCTCATGAAGCTCTCGATAGCGACTTGTTCTTTCATAGGGGGGGGGGGGGTTGAACGTTTCTCTTGACCGATGTTTCTATTCAAAACTTGAGTTAGCTGAGATAGAAGCATGACAAAGTTCGCGATTCCCACTCCCATTGGATTTGGCGTCTCATTAGTACAGTCATCACACTGATCTTCACAACGGTTGTTAGCCCGAGTCCTCCTATTATCGGCCATTGGCTGGAATAAAAGGAAAGATAGGGGTAACACATAAAGGGTCATCCAAAGAAAAAAGTTGATGACTTATAAATGAACTTTCATTTCATTAACTCATGATTCTATAGGCTTCAATCTAGAATTTTCACGATCTACTTTCTAACATATATTCTTAGGGGAATTTTTCCCTTAATAAGGGTTCATACTAAGATTATGGATTTATCAAAACATATCCCCTGGGAGTGTCATAAACAAGAGTGCAGCAAGGCCCGTTGTCGTGCACCAGTTCCCGTTCAAGTCTAGATCAAAGCGGTGTTTTCGGGTTTTACCCCTAGGATACATCTGTGCCAGAGCCGCCTCTACCTTCTCGTATCCAGACAGGGATGTATTTTTTTGAAAAACCACTTACATAGTATTTACCAAAACATAGGGATGTTTTTATTATACGTATTCTTTTATCTAAAGCTTTATTAGGGTTTTCCTAATCCCAAAAATAACATAATCGATCCTCTGATACCAACTATGACAACCCTGCTTTTTATTATAACTTAAACATGCTTTATTACATAAAACTTCACTGTATACAACAAAGAATATCGATAGGTTTAGTGTCTTTGGGGATTAGGATCATTAAATAAAAACATAAAACATGAAATACAACATCTTTATTGGAAACTTCCTTTACATGACCACTACATTCCCTCATACTTAGCATTGCCTGGGATAACCTAAGGACATGCATAAAAAAAGGGTGAGCTATAAATCCCAGTAAGGGAGTACACATGGAATAACATGTGGAGTAAAATACATGTTAGGAAATAGGCATGTCAATAGAGCATAAGATAAACATGAACATAAAGGCATGATAAAGCATGATAATCATAACATGGAAATGTGGCAACAACACTTAACCTGGAATTAGCATGAGCCAAGGCTCATTCCACATAAAGCATGAGTAAACCCTCATTGCACATGAAGCACGAGTAAACCCTTGTTGCACTTGAATTAGTATGAGTCAACACTCATTGCACATGACCTATCATGATACTATACTTTACTCAATGCATTGGAGCACTATAAGGTCGCACCCTTCATAAACATTTCATTTCATGCATAAGTGTGCCACATGGATCATAAAACATGGATTAATAAAACATAATCATTTATTTCATGATAAAGGAATGTTGAATTAATACATCAAACTTTATAATCAATAAGTAAATGTGCATAAAGGTGAATACCCTTGATGTAGAAATGGAAATGGTATTCACTACACATTGACATTGCCTTAGAAAATCGGTGCGTTTTCGGCAGCGTAATGGCGTGACATAAGAATTCATAAAAAAGGTTGATGAGAGAGAATTGGGTTCTTCATCATATTTACATTTAATGGACAGTAAAGAGGTCATATAGATAAATGTCCCAACAATTCTAATGGAATTTAGATTCATGATACAAAAGAATTGCTTGAATGTAAAAGAGGATTGAGAAGTTCCTTTTGGAATTTCGGCATAATAACGGGTGTACATGAGAGGCATTTAATGGGAGAGAAAGGGGCCTCCCATAATTCAAACAAAAAGAGGGCAGTATGGGGGAGGTGAGAAACCATACCACAATATTCATAATTTAAATTAAAAGGGCAATACAATTTAAAGGAAATTGGGAAAAATGAGAAAGGAAGAAAAAACCCTTACATGGATGTGTGCTTCCAAAGGCTAGAGGGAGGATTGTGAGAGAATTCTTGGGAGATTTTGGAACCATTAGAGGATTATAGAGAGAGTAGATCAGATTTTGGATGAACTCAAAGGGATTTTAGTGAGGAGGAAGTGGGATCATGGGTGGGTTTATATAGGAAAGGGGAGGGAATTCTTTATTATTTAGGTTTGGCCCCCCTTACATTAAATTAATCCAAACCACAAACCATACCATGGTTTTTGCCCATGGTTTTTGGAAAAGGGAAGAGGAAAAAAATTTATTATAAGGCCCAAGTCCGAACTTCTTAAAATAATAAGGTTTCTTATGTGGAGGTGAGTCACACTCCCATGGAAATTAATTTTAAAAGGCAAAGTGTTGAATATGTCTTGAGGGGTCCGTTAATGCTTTGAAAAGTAAGTCAAAAAAACCCAAAATCACATTATTTTAATGATAAAACATATATTGGACGAACATAAGGATTATGGTATTTTATTACATCACCATTGGGTCATTATGATGTCATAAAACACATTATATATTTAAACGGTATTTAATTTTTACCAAAAAATTTGACTGTCTCAGAAAATTATGAAAAATTCACCGGTGGATAATTTCGACGTCCTGATTTCAGAAATGACATTTATTTTATCAAAAAAAATTTCTAAATATGTTAATTTTCCCTTTGAAAATAAAAACCAATATTTATCGAAAATTCATGGGTTTTGACAGAAATGGCTTTCAAACCATAATAAAAAATTTTAATTGCATTCATAAAATTATAAGATCATTTATATTTAATAAAAATTAATTTAATATTAATAATAATATTTGATTAAAATATTATTTAATTAAAAAATCCCCTAATTTAATAAAATTTAATTCTTAATTAAATAATAACTAAAAACTCAATTTGTACTTTTAAAAAGTATTTACAATGTATAAAAAATGACTAGAAATTATATTCATTATTATATAAAAAAATAATGTACATGAACATAGTACTACTTATTTGTAACATAACCTCTTAAAACAGCCACATAAGACCTAAGGGTAAGGTGTGTGATGGTGAAAGACTCTTGGGGTGGCTCGGATACCATCGCTCAAGTGGTAATTTCAATCAACTTCCACTTTTCCCGTAGACAGTCACGTTCGAGCTTGACATGATGAAGCTCAGCTTGGGCTTGGTCAAGGGTGAAGCCCAAGGATGCCACCTCCTTTCCGAGCTCCAACAAATGGGCTTCGTATGGGGAAATTCTACTGTATGAGGCCATCACTTCCTTTGTCTGAGAAAAATTGGGTTCGTTAAAGCCTTATATTTATACTAATCATGTGATCATTGTTCAGCGACTATAAAAGTAACGGTCACAACTCTTAACATAAAACCAAAGAAGTTGACATATTATAAAAACATTTTTCATAAAGATACATTTAACTAGATCTAGAGGGATTTTCCATTAATGAAACGTTCGGTCGTTTCACCTGATCCTTCACATCTACTCAGCTCAAAAGTTGTACCACTCGAGCAAGATATTTCTTATGAAGAACAACCGATAGAGATTCTAGATCATAGCGAAAAAGTCCTATGGAACAAGACCACTCGCTTGGTGAATGTTTTATGAAGGAACCACCAATTAGAAGAAGCTACCTGGGATCTTGAGGATATGATGGGGGAAAGGTATCCTCATCTGTTTGTTACAAAGTGACGAATTTCGAGGGCGAAATTCATTTTAAGTGGGGTAGACTGTAACAACCAAGATTTTTATGAGAAATATTTTCTTCCTGTTATGAAAATCATCAAAGGAATATTTCACTACACACAATACTAGCTTGGCTTGCTTTACATGCAATCACGACCTTCCTTGATAGCTTGCGTCGTAAGCAATACCGAGTTTCACTAAACAACGATATGCTATTAAAATATTATTAAAACTAGCCATTATGAATAGAAATACCCACTTTTTGAATTTTTTTAAATTTTATCTTTCAAAATGGACTTCATTTTTGGATTTGGAATATCTAAATTAGCCTAAGGTGAAATTTTGGTATTTTTCTGAAAACTTTCAATTTTTGATGAATAGTGAAAACACTAGGTTACTATTTAAAAACCGACTTTTTATTTAAATAATTATTATTTTTATTTAAATTTATTTTAGGTAAAAATTGATACATAATACCTATATAAGTTCAAATTAATTAATTGGATTCATTTTATAATAAATATATATATATATATACATTTTATTAAACTTTTACCGTCTTTTACCCACCTCCTAGGAGAGTTTGGAAATTCACATAAAACATAATTTTACCGCTTCTGTTAGTGGAATTTCAAAAATCCGAGAGACATGATTAATATAAAATACTAAAATGTGGTTCAATGGGATGAAAATAATTTTTGGTGAATAGTAACTTTTTACCTTTATTTACAACAGTTAAAAGTAAATAGGGTAATTAAGGGTATAAATGATATTATGATTACCCTAACACATGTCCTAATTCTATTGGATAAGTGTAATTAGACCCAAAACAACCTTAGGAATAAAATATGACTCTTTAGGCCCACTTTGATTATATTAGGACATTTATTATTAATTTATTTAAAGAGGGGTTAAAATAGTTAAAATCAATGTTTAATAACTAAATAATTTTTAATATAGGGTTATACATAAGATAAGTTCAACTATAAATATTCATTAGAAATAGAAAACGATTTCCTACATAATAGTATTTTATTTATAATTTTTAGACATTAAATAATTTAATTTATTTATGACACAATGATGATGCAGAAATTATCTTATTAATGAAATATTGACATAATTGATGTTATAAATACCCAAATAAATGTAATTTGAGACTATTGATGAATTAAAATAAAATTTAGGTTTATATGACATGTTATTATTGTTTTAATTAACTTTGTTCGAACTAATATTTATGTTATTATTTTCCCAAAAATCAATTACCAAATAGTGTCAAAATTGACATAAAATAGTTTTTTTAAAAAGTATTATATAATTAATTGTTATTTTATTCCTAAAAATGTAATTTACGGCCAAATGACTTAGATAAGGTTATATATATTAATAATTAACATATTGGGGTCCGTTTGTCTTGTTATAGTAAGTTTATTAACCTTATAGTGTAATAAAACAAGAAGATAGGGTAAAAGTAAAATTATTTAATTTAAAGTTAAATATAAATGATAAGGTTGAAATAGAAACCTAAACTTGTATAAATTCGATTGGAAGAGGGTATTTTGAACCATTCCCACCTTATCTTCAAAATAAATCAATTTGGAGCTATTAAAAACCGAATATGACTTTATAATAAAATAATATTTTTCGTTTTTCCAATGGTGCCCCTCTCCTCCCTTATAAAAGGGCACCTCCTCCTTCTCTTCCTCACAATACATTGAGCCTTCAAGATCAGAAAACCCCGGCCAATTTCTATTCTCCACTTCCATAGAAACACCCTATAGGTCCTATTCTTCTTCAAAAACCATCTTTTGTTCCCTAAGAGGAGGTTAAGAAGAGGCTCTTCAAAGAAGAGGTAATGTCCGTTACTGATTCTTTCAACTTTATTTCGTCTTCTACTTCTTCTTCATTAGTTTTTTCATTATTAAGTAATAACATCAGTATCAATTATATACTTATATGTTATTATAAGTATGAAACAACCATATTTCACCATCTATCCATCCTTATGGAAAACAAAATCACCGCCCGTGCATACGTACGGAATACTGTCTCCACGCCGTGATGAAATCTATTTTCCACCCCACCTTACTTGGATGGGTATAATGGTGTAATGAATAACTCTATATGATTATTGTAAGGTGATATTGATTCTGAAGTAGTATACATACACTCCAATACAATTCCATGATCATGGTAACAATATCATCGCTCGAGCGTACGTACGGAATACCATCTCCACAATGTGATGTGACTCGTTCTACATGATCTTCATTGCATAATTATTATATAAATGAATTTAATTAATTAATATGATATATATTACACTAATAACATTCTGGAAAAGAGGTATCTATAACCTAAAAAAAAGAATATGAATTTATTCGACAAAACACGCATAAGAACAAAATGTAGTAAACACCCGAATAACAAGTAGCAATGAAATATTACTAATAAAAAGATAAGAATATGAAAATATATGATATCATAAAAATAATTGTGATTCTGGAATAATTCAATGACATTTTTTAAATCATTATATAGTAGGTTCGGACACTTACGAAGAAAATTGGGCCTATGGTAAGGGAAAATCTCACAATCTCAATTTTTATATGAGTTTGTTTTTACTTTAGAATTTACTGTGGAATATTTATCATCCACATCCATGTTTCGTCAATATGTAATATTATTTCTATCCTCAAACAATATTTTAAATCCAATTTTACCCTTCTGTGAGTTTTTAGTAAAAGATATGAAAGGAATATTTTGTCGTTTTTCGTATGAGGTACTTTTTTACTTTTCTGGCCAACGTACGAGAAGAATGTTTTTTAACTTATACGACATGAATGGATATTTAGAACATTATTTACATGATGATTCCATTACAAGTTTTCATGTTTATTTTTAATCACCTTCTTTTAGTTTAAAATTATATGGCATGTTAAGAAAGGAAAATGTTTTTGAAGTAGAAAGGATATTTTCTTCAAGAATGGAGTTAAAGTGTTTTATCAAAATTATTTTCCATCTAAGATAATATAGGGTTCTGGTTCTATCCCTATTTTTACATTGATTTTATTATGTTATTATGGAATTAATTTTATGATGTCCTTTTACCTTATATGGATTATGTTTTGATGGCATGATGTTTAAGAATCTCATTTTTATTACATGGGTTATGCTATAATGTATGATTTATGATTTTTTGGCACACATAATAATGGTTTCATTATGAGATGGGTGGGACCTATATATAGGTCTAATTCATTGGGTAAATATTTATATCTCATGAGATAGACATGGATGGAATGGCAGGTTAAACCTGTTCAGTGAAACAGGACTGAAATGAGGAGTAAACTCAGTTCCAAAATGGACTTTGTCTACTAGAATAGTATTGGCCGTGTGTCTTTACTACTAAGAAATGATTCTCTATGATTATGTGTGTATGTCACAAAGTTTCATGTTTTATGTTATGATTATTGGGATTATATTTCACTATTATGATTGATCCCATGTCATGTTATTATGGTCTCTTTTGCAGGACATGATTTTCAAAATGTTATGTTCATAAGAATATGATATGATTGATATTTATTTTGTTTACCCTTACTGAGCATTTGACCACACCCTTTTGTATGTTTTCTTTTCCCCAGGTCTGGAAGAAGGGTATTAAGTAGAATATACCAAAAGGGACTCTAGATATGATGAAATAAATGGGAGATAATGTAGATAATTTATGAACCAGCTGTTTATGTTTCCCAGTTTTTAAAGACACTATACCTATACGGTCCTTTCATGGTTTTGTTATATGTTGTAATAAGTATGCTTCCTTTCTGAAGAAATAACAATGTATGTAAAGTATGGGTCTCTATAGAGGTGCATGGCAATTTAACGTCCTGCAGCTCAGACGAGGCGGGTTTACACTGCACCCCTAGGACTTACATGACCGGTACCCTCTGCTCCTTGTGGGAGGGAAGGTACTGGAAATTCCATGGTGAAGGGGGGTCGCATAGCAAACCATCGAGGGGACCACGTTATCATGGCTATGAGAAGAAGAAATAGCTATTAGTGTGCCTATGTGATGAAGAAATAGGCGAAGCATCGCTATGGGTAGTATCATCCAGGGGACTTTGAAATCACATCGTGCGAACCTAGAGGGTCACACGAGAGAAGGAATTTCCAAACAGAGGAGTCCATAGGCAGGGGCCTTGCGGAACTCGGTTACTCTGTGTAGTAGAGGGAACTTGCGAAGAGGGGTGCTTCGCGAAGTGGGGTGACTTGTCCTTATCTTGGGACAGAGGTGTGAATGGGAGGTGCTTCGCAGAGTGGATGGGTGTCTGCAGAGCACTGCCTTGCAAAGCATAGGTTCCTCAGGAAGCAAAGTGTCGCGAAGTAGTGTGCTTCGAAAAGTACAGTGACCCTGCCTTGGCATGTGTGATCACGTGTACATGAGGGGTGTTTCGCAAAGCATAAATGATCCGTGACTGCCCTGGTCCCCTTGGGGATCAACATCCTTTGCGAATGCGCTTAGGCTTCAGGATGGGAATCCCTCTCGGAAGAGGGGCACAAAATGAGACAAAGTGGAGGCCTCTCGCATAGCAAAAATACCTCACCGAGCTCATCTTTCCAGAGAAATGAGTGCTTCATGATCTGGGAGCTAAGAACCTGAAGGGTCGGATTGTACATATTTTAGAGATCAGGGAGAGCTCGGTATTTATAGGCAAGAGGTTCTGCGAAGCAGAGCTCATGCTGCGTGAAGGGGGCTTCAGTTGCTTCGCGGCGGGCCACGAACATCAACTGGGTTCGCGGAGGGGTACCGCTTCCTTTGCTTCGCGGTGGGTTCACAAACATCAGGGGCGTTCGTGGAGAGTTACCGCCTCTTTTTCTTCGCAGCGGGTTTGTGAATTTCTGGGGCATTCACAGAGTGTTACCACCTTTTGTGCTTCGCGGCGGCCGCGTTACTTGGGGGGCTCCGCATCGGTCCTTCGCAAGGAAGGTCGTGGGGCCTTCGTTTATTCGTTCTTTTCATCCAATATTTTGGTGCCAACACATCCAAATGAAGCATTACATATACCAATAAACTATCTGAAATAGCATGTATTTGTATCGTAGAATCTATCCCAACAACATGCATATCTAGATTAACATCTATTACAACAACATGAAATCAGTAATGAATCTTAAATGGAATGAAAATAATTAATGACATGTGATCCTAATAATTTTTATATATGAGGGATGAGATGGCATAACCTCATCTCATCGGGTTGCAAAAGAAATTTAACCACACTGATATATATCATAATAGTACAAAACAAGTGAATCAACCAATAGTGAAATCAAATCAACTGCAACAATTTCAAAATGATAAAAATATTAATATTTTTTGTACCATGGATTTTCCATGTATACAGGTTAGATACTCCTGAGCATAGCTCATTACCAACTACCTATTCCTTCATATCCCAGTATATTGGGTCTAAATTGTATGGCAATGAAGAAAGAAAATTTTTCTGATACGACTTTGTAACGCCATGGATCTGGGTAATGGCCAAAGGTGCACTGTACCTGGTTGGTCACATGACCTCAAGCACATTTCCCAAAACCCCATAGGTTTCTGACTAGAAGCGAGGGCCCAGGAGTAAAATTAGGTAAACAATGCCATCATTGGTAGAGTATACAAATCAGAATCTAAATAGTATACAATATCTGAAGCATAAATAAGAAGCATAAAAAACAGCAGAATACTGAAAGTAAATCCAACAACAGTCACAATATATAAATATGATGCATGGAATATGAATCTAAGAAAAAATGAAAAAAATTCACATTGATGGAAAGTAATAGAGAAAAAAACACAATGGAAACAGGTAAACTCTAAAAGATTTGCAAGAATTAGCTTGGCCCCATACTCTCTATATCCAACATCAATTATGTTCCTAATGAAGAAGGTTTATTTCTCTTATCTATACTTGCAATCATATAATCTACTTGGGTCCAAAACATGACCCAAATGTGGTTTGAGACAAATCCCAGTAGGAACCCACCAAAAGATATGTGCTTAACTATCAGTGAATATATATGTAGTAGGAAATATGCATAAATGAAGCAATAAATTAGGATTTACTCCAAAGTAAACAATCCTAAAAATTCTAATTACATTTATTTGTATTTTTTATTTAATCCATATAATCATATAAACTCAGGATCTAGCCTAATCTCTATATTCCCATGAGTAATAGTAAAAAAATAGATGTCTCAGAATGTCATCTAAAAAAAGTAAGACCAAATAAAATCTTGTTCTATGGCTTGGTATATGCTTCCCAGTCATTCATGAACATCCTTTTTGAAAAGTTATCATATTCTAATACCCCAAGTCTATCATAACTACAAACCCTTTTATAACGACCCTCTGGGATGCTATCACGGTCTAACCCCTTTTGTCTAACTTGGAACAAATCATTTAGAAATTACCACCTGGGAAGATCTCACATTCGAGACCCATAGGTAAAAATAAAATCACTAAATTATAAATGATGACATTGGAATCCCTCATGGTCTAAACCCCCCGAGATGATGACCACCAGGTATCTCTCCCACTCAATACCCCTTGGTTAACATAAAAATAAAACATATAAAAAAATGACCCATCCATAGGAAGCTCTAATAGTAAAATCCCCCTTTGGTAAAACTTCTACAATACATACCATAAGCATCTCATATAATCAGTAACTCCATCCCATCAAAACAAGGCATGGAAAACAAGACAAGCTTAACATAAAAACTAGACCAAACAGTCATAAATAATAAATCATGGTAAACACACCCATAGTGCCCCATAATAAAGTTATATAACCTTAATCATATGAAACTAACCTCTATCGACCATTAAACCATAACAGGTAACAAAAAGGGTATAATTTTATAACATGTAAAACCCTAAAGGTGTTTGTACATCACTTTATTGAATATAATTCAAAGACGAATAACAAAAGAGAAAAACCACGTACCTCAATATAAAAAGATCGATATAGATTCACATCAGCCCTTAAATACTCATAAAATGACTTAGATATAAAAATTTATGAAAAAAACCCTACCTTGAATAACTCATAAATGAGGAAGAACCAAGAAGAATAACTCTTGGGGTTTTGAGAACTCACCAGTGGGATTCCAAGGCACCTGAAGATGCTCAATCTGATCTATGACAGAGAATCGAGAGGGGTTCAGAGATTTTTGGTCATTCTGTTGCACTAATATATGATCCACTTCAATAAGAAGATTTTTCCGAAGTTGTGACGCGACCATGCTTCGATTCATCAAATAAAAACAAAAAGTACATGTCGTGTATTAGCCTCAACTAGACCTCGATATAACATGGTCAGCCAGGTCATCACATGGCCATGTACTTAGTCATTACATGGAAAGTACACTATTGTATGTGACAACTATGTACAAGGCATGTACATAAGAATACATGATCTGTATATATAGAAAACCCCATTTTTTCATCCCCTAAAGCAACCCGAAAACAAGATTCATTCCTCAAATGAAGATCCCGGTTCTTAACCATTAAATTGGTGGGAATAAATATTTTTAACAAAATTATGAAATATATAATTTTCCAACTCATTAATATTATATTACATTTTATTATTAAACAACTACACAATTTTTATTAAAGTCCCTTTTTTATTCAAATATATGTTTTCTTCAAAAAGTATTATTTATTACTCTTTATAGGAAAATAAATATGCGTAATTTTTTAAAATTTTAGATAATTTATTTTATATTATGAAAATAATTTTCTGATTCATCATATCAAAAATATCTTAGGATTAATTTTTGAGAATCTTTTAAAAGATTAATTTTTTAGTGAATAGTGAATAATATTCCTTTTTCTGTAAAAATGTCATTTCATTTCAATAAATCAATAAATTTTAATATACTATTAAGTTTTTAATATTTTTCTAGATAAATAAGTATTGGATATTTTTATTTAATCTACCTAAATTGTTTTGAAATATATATTTTACTTTTGAACAAGTTTATTTTTGGGCTTTAAAATGGTATATTTTATGAAAACTATTTTAAAGTGCATAATGTTTTTTCATTATAATTAATCAAGACAATCCATAACAATGAATGTTTTAAATTAAATTTATATATTATATTTCAAAAAATATTAATTTTTTTCATACAATTATCATTATTTGATATAATTTTAATATATCATCATCTTTTTCTTGAAAAATACACTTCTTGAAAACCCACATTTTCATCGTGTTTGCAGGATTTGTTTTAAATAAATTTTTTCTAATTATTTGAAATTAATTTGTTGAAATTTATTACATATTTTTAATTATAAGATTAAAATTATTTTTTAATTTCACTGTAATTTTTATTCATAAGAAAGATACCATGGTAAAAAATAATTTACCATAGTGTTTGTAAAATAATGAAACAAGTTATTGATAAAAGGTAAATTCATAAAATACCTAAAAAATGTATTGGTGTTTGATATGTTTATAGACAATAACAATATTTTAAAATATTATTTATTAATATAATTTTTTGGAATTAAATCCCACCAATTGGGGCTGGCTTAAAATATAAAATAATCATTAGTTAATCACTGAAAACCTCCCCTACTCATGCATTATTACCACCCCTAACAACCCTATTTCATGTCAAAAGCCATGAAGATACTGACATATATATAAAAACCAATCCTACCCACTCTAATCAATTACAGGTTCTTCTAGTCTCACAAAAATTCAAATTCCATGATCTTTAAGGGATCCTTCAAGGAGGTGATTTCCAAGAAGTAATTTTCTCTAACAACCACACTTATTTTATTTTCTTATTCTACCTTATTCTCACCTCCATCAACCACAAATTCATAATAACTCTATAACCATTTACTTAATAAAATTTTATGTTGATAATGGAATATCCTATATCCACACCTTTTATTACATTCTCTTATTCAATGAAACGAAACCATTATTCAAATCATGGCGGTAAACCATCTCTGTGAATAATGATTTTTTGTCTCCCATTATTACCTTCAAGGATTGTAATTAATGTATTATTATTTTATAAATTTTTTTTTGTTATATGATAACATATTTCAAGTTCAATAAAAAATATATAAAAATAATATTAAATACAAAACTAGTTTGTAATGTTCTGAAAATCGAGAAAAATAAACTAAATATTTATGATTAAATTTTCATCAAATGAAACATCCTCATGTAAAAAATAAAAATGATATATTGAAAAATTCAAATTATATATTTTCATTGACACAAATTCATTTCACATCTTGAGTTTTTTTCATTTTACAAGAAAATCCATAACTATACACAAATGGTCCAATTATTAATCCATGAAAAAAATGCACATGAAACAATGAAAATAATGAAATATTATTAATCAATATGTCAAAAGATATCATAAAATTGTCACATAGGTTATTATAAATTATATTATAGTTCAATAATGAATTAATAACAGTCTTGAAACCTTTTTATTAAGGGATAAATAATTAAAAAACTAATGGGATGCATAAGGTAAGGGTTTCACATCTCACTTTTACTTCTGTGATATATATGCCTTATTCCTCAGTTATTTCATATGTATAGTGTATATAGAAATCCCTTTAATTTATAATATATTTAAATACATTATATGTATCACATTAAAATATTAATTTGATAATTTTTTTTTCTGTTGTATATGATGCAATAAATTACTGGGATAATGTAATTCTTAACCAAATTTCTATTCATTTGGTTGAAATTATAATTCTTTGACAATGCGTTACTAATATTTATTGTGAAATTATATTTGGTTATATTAAAATTTTATTTCAACTTTTTCTTTATTTATTTACATATATTAATCATAATTGATTAATTTTATTAACTCAAACTTCAATGAAATTATATTTATAAGGGATTTTATTTTAAAAATTATCATTTAAAGTCTCACCTAAAATCATGTTTTCTTCCAAGCTCAAATTTTCTAAAAAATATTCCATTTTTTACTATTATATTATTGTTGTTTATAGTCATTTTTAATAATTTTTTAATTTTCACAAAATATTTTTGAATATTTATTTTCATATTTCTATGTGAGGTTTTTAGGACACTTTTGAAACAAATTCAGAGGGAATGTTTTTTAACTTATATGGAATGAGTGGATTTTCCCACAATCACGAAATCTTAATTCCATAAATCAAACATTATAGGATTAGAATTACATTTTCATATAATAGTTTTTCAATTTGAATTGAATGTAATTTAAAAAAATAAAAAATGAAAGGATATGTTCTCTAAATATTTTTTCAAGTGACCCTTAAAAAAATAATTTCCCCATCCTAGATAAAAATCTTTGATGTTTCCTATGATTTAGTAGGGTTATTGTTAAAGGATACTATTTATATTCCTTTTATGTTTGGTATATAGTTATAATTTAATGATTTTTATGAGTCCCATTACATTTCTAAGAGATGTACTTCAGTAAAATGTTTTCGAAACCCACCTCTTTTCATGATTTTTGATATGATGATTAATTTATGATATTCTGAAACACATATTAATGATTTTAATTAATTTATCGGTGGGACCTATATCACCCTTCAATTCATTGGGTTATTATGGATAACTAAAGATGCAAAAGTTTTTTCAAGTCCCTCATTTCATGTTCACAAATCTAGGCATGAACCTGGTTTTCATGTCCATATGATTGGAAATGGACCAAGTTTAATGTCCATATGTTTTTTAAAGGTATATATTTCATGTCTTTAACTTAATGATTGAACCTATTTATATTTATTCATTTTCATAAAGTTGTAATTTTATATGAATTCCACACTCCTTTTCTTATTCCAATGTTATTACCTCAATGCTTATGTTATTTTAGGATTAATGTCATATCAAATTCATTGATTCATTATAATTCTCATTATTAAGATATTTTATATGCATGGAATAATTTTCAAACGTTATTTTCTTGTTTTTAATCCCTTATTCTTATGTTATGATAGATATCTCCCATTTGTACCCTTACTGGGCATCTAATCTTACCCTTCTCTAAGGTTTCTTTTCCCATGGATATGAATAAATTTAAAAGTCATCATATTTGAAAAAGGGTTCCTGTTATGAATTAATATGTTGGAGATGACGTAGATGTTTTATGTACCTATTTTTTATGTTTCCATGTTTCTAAATACAGTAACACTAGAAGGTTCTAGTGTGGTTTTTTATGTTATGTAAAAATATTAATTTCTTTAGATTTAATATATTTGTATAAAATTTATGGGTTCTTAAGTTTGGTATCATAGTTTGGTTTAGTATTTAGGATCTAAATTTATGATATAGATACTTAATTAAAAAATTAGGATGAATTATAATTTTAAAAAAATTCATTACTAACCATAAGAAACCATTATTTTACATAGTTAAACAAATATGATTCAGTAAAGCACTATTTTTCCAGTTTGCATTAAAACTCTTCTGTTTAATAAATATATTTAATGATATAATTACTCATGTATACCTAACAAATAATATCCCTTAATGTATTTATAATCTTAATTCAGAGTTATAACAAATGCGAAAGTATATGATTTTTTTAATGTTACAAATTGCAGTATAAATTAAATGTTCATATAATAGAGTATAAATATTTTTACTCAAATTGTAGGGTATCCAAAATACCATGGATAAAGGTCCCTTGATTTAGAATTTCATTAAATTATCTCTTACCCACACTAGTGTGAGCCCTCTTTAAAAAGATCGGTATCTGTCTTGTTATCCCCGCAAACCCTCAATTAGTAAAGTTTTCGAAACCTCTTTCTTCCTTCAACTTGGATATCCTCGATTAAGCATGTAATCAAAACCTCTATCTTCCATCGTCTTTTAAGACCTAAATTATATACAAATTAAATCATAATTTCACAATGAAAAACAAATATTTTTGGGGGTTTAAGTATGTGTAACAAGTTGTTTCCAACATAAACTCATCTAGGCTTTCACACAATAAAATTTTGGCAGAGCTCTTGTAGAGTATCAATTCGCCAAAACATTCATAGCATAGAAATCATTCAAATGATTGGGTATTTGTAGGAGAGATCTCCAATGGATGAAATTTCCTCTAAGTGTCATATTATATCTAAAATTTAGGAGTGACCTATACAGTTGGCACTTACAGTAGTTATATAATAATTGATTAGACGACATCATTTTGTTTAACGAAATATCATAAGGACATTTGATTATACACTAATATGTTTATATAAAACATTTTTATAATATAAAATAGTAACTTTATGAAAGATATAAAATCTTACACTAAGGAAATATAGTAACTCTATTAAATTTATATAAGTTCTTTCTTAAACAAAATATAAAAAATTAATAAAGATATAAAATCGGTTCTTGAAATCGTTGCGAATCAGAATTGAATAAATGAGAATCAGATTCCGAAAATTAGATGTTTTAAAATAATAAAAATTGAATGAGATTCACATTTTTGATTGAATAAAAATTTTAAGAAGGGAATATGATTGGAAAATTTAAAAGAACCAGAATAACAATTCCAGGTGATTTGGAATTGATAAACAGAAATAAGGATCGATTTTATACGAGATTCGAAATTATTAAACAGAAATAATAATCACAATTCTGAGAGAATAGGAATTTAGATATCAAGGGATTATGTTTATCATTAATGATCTGATATATTCTTTATTACCTAATTAATATAATTTTAGACTTATCTATAAATATAGGATGCATATAAATTTCCTTATATATAGAATGAATTATAAGAAAATATGTTTATGATATCCAAAACATATTGTAATGAGAGAAAGTCAAAAGGAATCATTTATCTCAACAATATCCCACTTTTTTAAAGGCACAAACGATCGATTTATGAAAAAAATTATTAACAATAGAAGTGTTCTTATTTGGACTTGAATCAAGAACTTATGTCCACCTTAGTTTACAACATACGTTGAATACGACTAACAACTCATTAGGATAAAAATCCACCTATCGATCATATTATGACTTTATATATTTCATCGTTTCTTAGGAAATTATATTGTCATTACATAAAGCTTGTCATATTTAAACAATTTCCTCTTTAGAGTGATATTTTTTTAGAACTCTCTTCTCCCCCATTGTGATTTTGAAAAAAAGTATGTGGAATTTTTTAATGTACCTAAAAATTTAAAAATGGAACTATACAAAACATTGAATAATAATACATTAATATTAAAAATGTTCTAAAGAAAGATATTAAATGTAAGAAAAAACAATATTTATTTGGTATTAAGGGCCCGATTAGATCCTTCAACTTCTTGATATATTTGTGATCATCTTGGAACATCACTAAGAGTGCTTCCTTATCCTCACTCTTATTCTCATGGTTCTGAATCTTTTCATGCAGGCTCAAAATCATATCTTTCGGAAACATTAGCTCTAAATACACCTATTCTCTATAATATTTCACCCATTTAAAATCTTGAGAAAGATAATTCAGTTTCCCATATAAATCCATGTCTTCTTACAATAGAATAGATTTGTCGTACATTATCCTTTTTGATAATTCATTTTTAATATTTTTTTCTTGGATGTTGATTTATTGAAGACACCCATAACCATCTAAAACATATCATCAAAAGCATTAATATCACTATTGATATGTTTAACCAATTTATTATATCTTTGCAATACTTCAAGTGAGATTCATGATTTTGAACAAATCTTTTGAAATTGACTTCATGTTTTATGAGCTTCTCCATGAATGCGTTTGTTGATTATAATTTCTAGTTTATTGAATCTTGAAAAGGCTGACATATTGACTCAATGTTCAGAAAGAAAAGAATTGAGATCTCCATCTTCTTAGGAGACTTAACAACAAAAAATTCTCCTATATAGTAGGAAGATCTTTCTGATTCCAATTCATCTTTCTTAGATGTGCCAACATCTACTTTCTTCCCATTACCATTATAGGATTCCAATCTCTATGAATTCTGAACTACATCTCTTTCATCAGATAGTTTAATGATTTTATCATCATCACATCATCATCATCATAATCATCATCATCACTATAATATTCTCAATTTTGTACATTACCAATAACTATATTTACATATTCATTGACCTCGTCATCAAAAGGTATTTGCTGAAATTCACTTTGAACAACATTTTTTCTAAGCTAGAGGCTTATAGAGTGATTTTATTTTTGAGAAAATCATTGATGACGAGGATTGGGATATTCTTAAGGATAAACATTCTAAATGGATATACCTATGATTTTCTTTGATTTGATGAATCTCATCACCACTTTCTTTTTTTGAATATTTTCTTCTTCTCCTACTTTTTCTTCTTCTTGAGATGGTTCATGGACAATCATAAATGAGCTTTGAACAACATTATTTCGATTTACTAATGGGATATCCTCTACTGCAACTGGTTTATATTTTTGTGGGTGTTCAGATTCTTTCAAAAAGGACTTGGGAACATGAATATTTTATGAGGGTCTTCCTATATCTTTCAATAGAGATTTTACAATCTCAACATTAGTTAACTTCTTCTCGTACTTATTCTCTTTTTCTAAACTCTCAATTTCTTCAGAGACTTTGATTTTCAATGATTTAGCCTCTATAGGATCTATTCTAAATCTCACATCTCATTATATTCATAAATCTTTGTCTTGTATCCAATTTTATACAACTTCACCAAGGTATGATTTCAATATTTACTACCTTTGTGGTTCGGAAACATGAGCTGAATTCTATGGTTCTAAGACCTGATATTTTTATTTATTTGGATCATATAACCATTTCATTGTGATTTTTCGAACTTCCATTGTCTTTACAGATAAAAAAAATTATTCATATAACTAAAAGGGTATTTCAATATTTTTAGTGTGTGATCACTAAAGAGAATAATCTTGAGTTTCATTGGCTTTGAAATACAAGGAACATTGCAGAAAATCAAAAAAACAATGATAACCATGGACAAGATTGCTGGATACATCAAGATATTATATTATATTGACTAATACTCAATATTACTAATTGTAAAGACTAGGTAATTGAGAATGTTATTCTTAAATAGAATAACTATAAAATCCATCATAATGTTATCAGTTATTTTTAGGGTATTCTTTTTGGATTTCCTTGATATCAAATGAATTCTCATCTATAATGCCACACCATTATAGTTAGCTGAATGATTGTAAGAATAGGGTATTTACTAACTTATGTCCTAAGATATCAATAGGCTTAATTATATTAAAGGATACTTCTGAATCTGGAAAATTAAGATTTAAATAGTAAAATTTTCCATCAGAAGGTATCTTATGGACATTTGCATCTTTTTTATTAGATAAAGAGAATGTTTTCCCATAACACTTAAATTGAATCTTAATACTAAAAATACTTTTCAAGAAATGAAACTTTATGATATTTATTATCAAACAATCATACTTAAGGAAGAAATATTGATTGAATAAACTTTATCTAAAGATCCACCGATATTTAAGTTCCTTATTCATAAGCATTATTGTCTGAGAGAATATTGACAATCACAATGGGGACATAAGTGATCTGGAATTCAGAATGAGAACTTTGAAGGGAAGTTACAACTATAGAAAAAATTCTCTAGAAATTGTTATGGAAAATAGAGGGTAACCTTAATTATATAGGAACTAAGGTGATGGTTCAACTTCCTAGAAATATCAAATAGACTATATTGATTGGATTTTGTTTGACCATTGTGGTTGAGCTGATGAAATATTATAAATTTTAGTATTTTGAGGTTTTAAGGAAGTAAAACCGATTTATGGAGAGATGAATCTGTTGATATTTTTCTTCGACCAACATTGAAATACCAATAAAAATAATAGAAACTAATAGATAAAAAGTATAAAAATGTACCATTAGGATTTATGTGAAGATTATTTAGTGTTTGTTAATATTATTCTTAAAAATATTAGATTCTGAAAAGTTTTATTAGGTTTCCAAAAACTTTTTTAGGATTCGGAAATCATTATTTAGTTCTGAAAAAAATTATTTGGTTCTTGAAAACGTATTTAGTTCCAAAAAACATAGTTAGGTTCCAAAAATCATTATTGGGTTCCAAAAACATTATTGGGATCCGAAAAATATTTTAATAATGAAATCAAATGTACTCTCCCTATAAAAAGGAGTTTCATAATGTTATGAGATGGTTTTAACTAAAAAGAAGATATGAATGATTACTTTATAGTTATCATTCCAATATTTTATTTAATTTATTGATATATATTTGAAGGTAATGAATTTTTAAAAATATTTGCATGTTCTTCTTTAGTTACAATGAATTGTAAAATCATATCTCTTTTATGTTTGTGATCCCTAAGAGAATTGTACCTAATATCTATATGATTTGGACGAGAGTGATGCACATGATTTTTTTAGAACCATATGGCACTAGTGTTATCACATAATATCTATGTTTTATTAATTCACATTTCGTAATCAGTGAGTGTGTGTTGCATCCAAACCACTTGAGCACCACAACTTCCAGCTGCTATATATTCTGCTTCAGGATTGGAAAGTGTTATAGAGGGTCTTTTCATATATGGCCAAGAAACTAATGAATTTACTAATAAATGAGAAGTTCTAGATGTAATTTTCCTATCCATTGTACAACCACAAACTTTAGCAATAGAAATTTTTTTATAAAAAATTCATATTTAGAATAACATAAATTTTTTAAGACCATAGTTCCATTTAAATAAAGAAAAATTATTTTCACTACTTTTAAATGGGATTGTTTTCTATTAGATTGATATCATTCACATAAGAAAACTGAAAATATTATGTTTGGATGACTAGCTATTATATATATTAATCTTTCTATCATACTTATATAAGATGATTGATATATTAGTCTCCCATATTCTTCAAGATCAAGAGTATTAGAGGTAATTATTGGAGTAATTAAACATTTAGTGACATCATATACATGCTTTTTAATATGATATTTAATATAGTAATATTGAGATATATAAGTTCCCAATTTTTTTTAAGAAATTCTAAAATCATGGAATAATGTCAACTCACCCATCATACTCATTTCATAATCAGATTTTATAATATAAGAAAAATAATTAGTTAACTATTGACGATTTGATCCAAATACAATTTCATCAATATTTATTAGAGCAATTATATCCTTTTTCTTTTTTTATAAAAGTGTTAGATCATCAGTTACCTTAACATAATTATTTTATAACAAAAATCTTGTAAGTCCATCATGCTTGCCTATAGGGGATTGTTTTAGACCATATAATTCGTTGGTAAGTTTAAAAAAATGTTTAGGATGTTTTTTGTCATGAAAACCAGGAGGTTGTTCGACATAAACTTCCTCAGGACCATATGTATAAAGGAAATCACACTTTGCATCCATTTGAATTTTTTAAAGTTATTTAATGCTATAAAGGCTAAGAAAATTCGAATTGATTCAAGTATAGATATCATAGAATATTTTTATTCATAGTCCCTTCCATATTGTTGTTTATATACATTAATAACAAATATTTATTTTATTATTAATATGATTCCATTATCATCACATTTATATCTAAATACCCATTTACTACAATTATAAAAGTTTTTTATATATATTTCAATTTATGTCCAAACTTTGTTTCTATAAAATTAATTTTGTTAAACATTCATAGATTTAATCCAATATTAATCACAAAAAGCCTCATTATTACTTTTAGGCTCAAATGGGGAATTAAATTAAATATGTTCTACTTTATTGCTTAAGGAGCTGATAGTCTGTTGTGTTTATGTACATCAATAAAGATACGATCACTGGGATGATTTATTATAAACAACTGACTTGGGTTTTGTAAAACATATTCATCAATATATAGTAGAAAATAATTTAATATTGAATATCTCAAAAACATTTTCTTGAGTATTCTCGGGAATATAAGAATATTCAATCAAAGGCAGATAATCAGTTTTTGAAAACACATCTAAAGATGTAGGTTAGGGTTGTTTAAGAAAATGATATTTTTTATCAAAATTACCATTTATTATTTCCTAATAATACATTAATTTTTATTCTAGATTCTATTATACTTTGTGGTTCTTGAATAACCTAAAAAAAATCCTTCATTGGATTTGGATGAGAATTTGAGTAAGTTAACTTTTTGTATTCAAAAATAATAGTTTTCATTAAAATACTCTGAAGTATGAATCATTAGGTTTTCGACTAGTCCATAACATGTAAGGTTTCTTATTATGAAATGGACATATAAAAACTTGATTTATAGTATTAGAAGAAGTACTTACAGCTTCATCTAACAACTGTTTTGTGATTACATATTCAATCAAAATGTTTCCTATTATCTCTTGAAGAATTAAGTATCATTCATCAATGATAAAATTTTTCTGAGGACTTCTATGAGCTGAAAAGTTATGAGTAAATCCATTCATACTAAAAAATTATTCAAAATATGAATTTTAAAATTTCCCTCCATCATCACTACAAATAGTTATCAAAAAAATGTCTTTCTATTTTTATTACTTTGGATGAAAAGGATTTGATAGAAGAAAAGGCTTCTGATTTCATTGCTTGAAAATTTACCTATGTAAATCTAGTGTAATCATCATTTATAAAATAATAATAGCATTTAACTCCAATAATTTTAGTTTTTGAAGAACCAAAAAAAGTATGTGTGCACTAGTTATAATGAATCAGAAGATGAGACTTCACTAATAGTCTTACAAATTAACTTGTGCTATTTTCCATATTTGTAAGGGTCACAAACATTTGAAGAATCAAATATAAGATCAGGTTCATCCTTAACAAGTCTTTTCATATATATTTTACATAAGTTTTTTAAGTTATAGTTTCCTATCCTTCTATTCCATGAACAATATTGGACTTCCATTGAACTACATAAAGTTATGTCTTGGATCCTAAGGTCTTTTACATCAAGTGTATAATCATTCTCATGCCTATGTGAAGAATGAATGAACTTATATATGGAATTGTGTACTAATAATTTATCATTCCTAAAATTCACAAGGAAACCTACATCATATAATTGGATTATACTTATAAGGTTCTTATTAAGACCTTTAACAAAAATAATATTTGAAATGAGGTATTTTCCAAGAAGAATGATGTAACCTGTATAAATGATATCTACTTTTGCATTGTCTCTGAAAGAAAATCTTACACCTTTTATATTAATAATAATTGAAAATAAATTTTTCTTACCAGTCATGTAT
Organism: Viscum album; assembly: GCA_963277665.1. Taxonomy (NCBI): domain Eukaryota; kingdom Viridiplantae; phylum Streptophyta; class Magnoliopsida; order Santalales; family Viscaceae; genus Viscum; species Viscum album. The sequence goes on along the minus strand of OY728146.1, from coordinate 1,622,568,324 downwards.
CGGGAAAATACATTATCCATATAACATGTATTTTTTCAGTACTTCCTTGGTTTCATGAAAATAAAATAGTTAGATATTTTCAATCCAAACATTCTAAGATCCAATAATGTTAAAAAGTAAAATCTTAGGAATCCTCATTTTTGATTAAAATTAATCATTATGAAAAGCTAAGCATCTTGTTTTATTTAAATAAAAACTTTTCATCAAATTGCTACCACTTTGACACATTTTGAGAAAATGGGATGTTTGAGGAACAAAATAATTGTGACTAAAAATAGGTTTTGAGTGAAAATAACAGAATCCATAACTTTTCCTAAGAGAAATAATTTTTTAATAAATTATATAAAAAATTTATTTAACAAGAGTAATGTTTTATAAATGTTTCTATAGAGAATAGATTTAATATTTTATTCTAATGACTATATTATTATCCTCATAGTCATTAGTCATCAAATTTTGATTTTCCACTTAAAAATGTTTCTTATAAATAATATTTTCAAAATCTGTAGAATGTTTATCCTTTTTAGAATTGTCTTCATCAAGATTTTTTTACATATAATTAATTTAAAAATATTTTTCATCAATATTATTTGAAAGATCTGATACATATTTGGATAATATATTGATTCGATAATTTTACATATCATGTTTCATTTTGATCTTACAAAATTAATTTTCATGTAACTTGGAAGACCTAGATACTTATTCAGAAAAAAGGTAAAAAAATCTATCTTCTAATGAGGAAGAATTGTCCACCAATGATTCAAAATTTTATTCTTCAATATAATTAGCACTAAATAATATATTTGTAGAAAAATCAGTACAGTGTACCTTAGTGATGAAACAATGGTTTTCAATAGGAATCACTGATGTAAGTCCAATATTATTATGTCTAGAAGAATCATTATCTAATGAATCATCAGATGAGTCACTTCCAGTTTCACTCAAATTATCATTTTCTTTCAAGTATTTCATTCCCTTGGGATTGTAATATCTTTTATGATTCCTTTCAGAATATCTATCATTCATTTCCATTATTTTTATTGTAAGACAGTATGGTCTGATATGTCCTACTTTATTGCATTCATATCATGTGACTTCATTATAATTATTCCCTTTTATGTCCGTTTTCATATATATGTATTGTAAATCATTCTTACAAACAATATTGTTCTTCCTCTATGAAATATGGGCTACCTCATTCTCTAACAGTTCATATTCACTTGAGTTTAACAGAATAACAACTTTGTTAGACTTTTTTCTCTAAGGAAATTTCTCAGGAGCCTTGGCTATCATCTGATTCAAAGTAGTAATAAAATAAACACTCACATTCTTATTCATTATATTCTATGCATATCAAGTAAATGGATTCTCATTTTGTAATAGAGTTCAAAATAATTCATCAAGTGTAAGAGCTGTAACTTTTCTTGACTCATAAATAGTTGTTCTCTTCGATTGGCATTCCTTAATCATGATGTCTATATTCTTATCGACACACATCCCATCATCTATCCATTTTTCTCCAATTTATTATAGACGTTTCACAATATTCATGAATCTCTGTTGAACTATAACTATAGGTTCTCAATATGAAAAAAAAAACATGATAATCTACTCTTTGTATATCTCTTATGGTTTCTATAAGGTTCAATGTTCAAAATAGTGTAACATCAATTTTCATCAAAATGTTGTTAGAATCTTCATAATAAGATAATTTTCAATATATATTCTTAGTTAGAGAATAAATCAATGTGTTGCATACATTATATTTTAGATGATATTCTAGATTTTCAAGATTAGTACAAGTTATGGTATCCTTGTTAGGTATATTACAATCTCTAATATTCATAACAAAGTTGTACACACCATTATAGATAAGAAGTATTTATTTTATCTCTACTATATTGATAATCATTCCCATCAAAAATAGGTTGTCTTTTGGGGTTCATATTATCTAATTATCTGATATTCAATCCATCCATATTTCAAAACAATATATTTCAACTCCACACATTATTGTAGAATATATTTATAAACAAAATATTTATAAAAATAACAACTTGTAGAAGTAAACCATGTTTATATAAAAATAAGTAGTGAAAATTTTCCTTTTTATATAATTATAAGTATCGGTATCTCAAAGACCTGCTATGATACCAAATTTTGGATTGAACTGTAATATTTAGAGATCCATTTACATGATGGGTGAATTTTATGTTTAAAAACTATTGATTTTATACAAAAGAGAACATTTTATAACAAATAAGATTCACTTAAACCATATTTTCTATGTTTAACAGGAAACAATTTGGATTAATAAAGATGTGTAATGAAATAAGTACACAGGTATACATAAACAAGATTACACCTTAAATCATATAGAATATTAAAATAATGTTATTAAAAATGAAAAAGTTTAAAAAACATTCTTAATGATACAAATTATTGTGGAAAATAAAATTAAAAATAAAATAGAAAAAATCTTTTAACCCAATGTGTAGGGTATCCAAAAAAACATGGATAGTGTTCCCTTGATTTATACATTCAATAAATTATGTCTTAGCCCCACCGAGGTAATCCCACAATACAATGATCGGTATATGTCTTACTAACCAAACACGCCCTCGATATGTAAGGTCCTCAGAACCTCTATGTTCCATCAACTTGGAATCTCTAAATTAAGAAAGTAATCAAAACCTTTATCTTTTTTTAGCATGGAATCCCTCGATTTTTTATAGCAACAATCATAATCTCACAAAGAAAAATATATCTTATTGAGGATTTATGTATGTGGAAAAAGATGTTCAAATTATAAACTCTTCAAGGATTTCACAAGAAGAAGTTATAGAAGATCTCTTATAGAGTATACATTTTCCAAAAAATATCATAGCATTGAAATTGGTCAAAACATTGGGAATTTATAGGAAAGATCTCAAATGTTCAAAATTTCATCCAACGGTCTTATTTTTCATAAATTTTGCAGGGTCCAGTATAGCTAGTACATAAAACAGTCATATAATAACTGATTAGAAAACTTATTTTAGCATAAAAATATCTTGAGGAACATTGAGTATATATGAATATGTTTATATAATACATTACAACAGGGGGAAATATTAACATTAAGAAAGATATAAAATACTACACTATTGAAGTATCGTAACTTTTATAATGTTATAAAATAAATTTCTTTAAAATGAGAAAAAATTAAGAATGATATAAAATCGAATCATGAAATTTTTGAGAATCGAAATTTATGAAATGAGAATCAGATTTTAAAAATTGAACATTATAGAATTGAGAAAATATGAATCAGATTATCATTTTTTATTGAATTAGAATTTATGGGAGTGAATCAGATTCACAAATTTGAGATAATAGGAATCAAAATTATGGGATATACTGAATGGAGAAATAGAAATTGTATTCAATTTAAGATGTGATTTGGGATTTAAAAATAGAAATAATATTCATTTTTTCTACATGATTATGAATTGTGACATAGAAATTGGATTCAATTTTATACATGATTCAAATTGAGAAATAGAATTTAGAATCACAATTATAGGAGAATCATAATTGAGAACGCAACAAATTTTATGTTTCATTAAGGATATGAATTATTCTTTAGATATAAAGAAAATAATATTATACATAGTTATAAAATGTTTAGGCATATAAATTTCATTATTTATAGAAACAATAATAAAAAACTGTGTTTTTGATTTCCAAAACATAAAGGAATGAAAAAAAGTCATAAGGAATCTTTTTACTCAACATAGATAACCATTGCCAAGCAGGAAAAAAAACCAGAAGTAACATCCTTCAGAATATTTATAAGTATTTTTTATAGTCCTATAATTTTGGTAATGAACGTGAATAAACTGAAATTAAACCGATAGTTTCACCTATTGAAATTTTATCTAAAATTTACCTTGATTATGTGGTTAAACAACCACGATTAGTGTTTCTCACACTATATTTTGGGTTTTTAGAAAATATAAGTACCCAAGAGGATTCATGTTAATGGTGAATATTATGGAAAATGGAATATTCTTCCTCATGAGAATGAAAATTAAATTGGAGTTGGAAGGAAAAACCTTATTCCAATACCTAATCATAAATCACATAATGTGATAAATATTATCAACTCTATTGATTTTCCAGACCAATAAAATAACAGAAAGATGGTGTTCCATGGTAACCACATATGAAATAATGTTTAATTTCCTCATGTAAATAATGTGGGAAGATTTATAAAGGAGAATGGATTAATGAAACTGGAAGTTTCTTTGGGTGTGGAAAAAAAGGTAACAAGGAATGTAATTGAAAAGGAAAATTTAAAGGTTTAGTTAACAAAATTGACAAGAATATTGGTATTACTATGACGTTATTGATAGTAAAATGTATTAAAGGTATAATATATAAGAATTATGAAATCCAATGCCCTAGGTAGAAGCTCATTAAGAGAATCAACTGGTTCTATGAATGATGGTTATATTTAGGGTCACAAAGAGACTAATAATAACATATTGTATAAAGAATGTTTTATGGATTAAAACAAAAAATCATAGTTAATGGTTTAATAAGGAAGTGGAATGGTTGATTTTTTATGTATTGGAATTCATTAATATTATTATAAAATTAATTCTACTATATTACAAAACAATGAAACATATATTGATTAATCAATTTTAGTTTTTCATTACATAATTGAATGTATATGTTGAATGGTATCAGTAACCATGGAAGGTGATTATGTTTCTAAGGTGGTACGTTTAGAGAACACATAATAAAATTAATGATAAACCTTAATATGTACATGATAATAAGACAATAAAGAGATAAATATATTCTTTTTTGTAATAAAATTAATGGGGTAGTATTTATTACCTTATAAGTCACTAATAATATGATGACAATGTTGTTTATGGATTGAGTTTATTGAATTTTTGGATTTATTGTATGAGGAAAGAGATATTTTTAAAAGCATGCATGTTTTAACAAAAATTTTAGGGAAATTTAGGTTATATATATGTTTCAATAGAATACATGATAATGATATTCACATGTTTTTTATGTGACCATTAAGGGCAACATAATTTTTTTGGGGATTAATGATAAGCTGATTCTGAATATTTAGTGAAGTTATTTCAAAAGTATTGGATTTTAATTTTATGGATGGTATGTAAGGGAAACTATTTTGAAATTTTTATGTTTAATATGGTATGAGGGTTTAGATATTATTTTATTACATAAAAATATGAATATTTAGGTGCATTGAATAATATGAGCTAACCATTTTTTCATGATAACTAGAGATATAAGGAATGACTTGTCAAACCATTATAGATCCTGTGATACACAAGTTCTATAATCATTATAATTTAAAATTCATTTCATTGCGTAATAAAAAGAACAAAAATTTATATAGGAACAACAAAATAGTGAGATTGTAATTATGTGGTGAAATAGAGTAAGAATATCTTCTCAAATGATTTTAATCAAAACTTTATCATATTACCATCATTTAAAATGATATCGATGACATTTTTCAGACATATTTTATCTTTGGTTTTGTGTTCAATAACCATATAATTACCATGTTCTCTATAATTATTAATCATAACACAACAATTATAATTCTATTACATGTACATATTTCCACATTACACTAATATTCAATGAATTGGAATACTATTTTTGTGGTGACCTTTTCCTATAACATTCACTATATTTAATAACATATTTTATTGATCCTTTTTGTGATGTTGTTATCCCACAAATTAATTTTCATATATCAACATTTTATTTTTGAATTTATATTTAAAATTGTGAGTACACAACCTTTTCATATTCCTGGTCGAATTGGGATGGAAGCTTTTAGATTGAAACCTCCACTGAATCACTCTCAATTTCATGATGTGTTGAATGTATTTCTCCTGATGAAGTACATTCTTAATCCTTAAAATGTACTAAACTTTGATATTTTACCACAGGAGAAATATATTTCTTAAGAATAAAAAATGGTATAGATTATGGATTTTAGATATAATGTTCTTCAAAGAATGTACACTCACTATCCTAAAGATTTGTAGTGAAAAAAAAAATTTGAGGAAGTTGTGTAGGAACCTAAGGATGTGATGAGGTAAAGGTATCCTCATTTTTTTGTATTCAAGTGAGAAATTTAAAGGGATAAATTCACATTAAGGGGGATAAAATGTAACCCCACATTTTCGTATGGCGTGTATTTTTCTTGAATAAATATAATCTCTTCAATATCTTAAGTTTCATAGAACATTGAGCTTAAACAAACTACAAAAAATATTATTATTTTATCAAGACCATTATAACTTGTTCATTAAATTAGTGGGAATAAATAGTTTTACTCACTTTATTAAATATATAATTTTCTAACTCATTTTAAACATAATATATTATTCTTATGAAATAATCACATATTTTTTAGTAAATTAATTTTGTTCATCAAATAAATGTTTTCTTCAATAAGTGATTTTTAATTCATTCTATGAGAAAATAAATATAATTTATTTTTAAAAATTTATGAATTTTTTTTTCAAAATAAAAATCATTTTTAGATCCATCTTGTCAAAATTATCTTAAGTAGAATAATTGATAATTCTCGGAAAAGATGAATTTGTTAGTAGATCGAAAAAAAACTCCAATTTTTTTTAAAAAAATTCAATTATTTTCCAATAAATTAATAAATTTAAAGGAACAAATACTTTTAGATCATGGATTCAATTTAATTAAGTATAATTTGGTTACATTTCATCAACATAATTTTTTTAATATTATATTTTATTTTAGAATAATTTTATTTTCAGATTTAAAAATAGTATTTTTTATGAAAACAATATTAAAGTACAAAAAGATTATAATTTTTTATTAATCCAAATAATACCTAATGCTAAATTTTTAGGAGAAATTTATATATTATATAACATTAAAAAATGATTGAGTTTCATACTTTTATAATTATTATTTTTAGAGTTAATGTAAAATCCTTTTTTCATTAAAAAACACTTCTGAAAGAACTGATTTTCATTGTGTCTCCAAGTTTTAATTTAAATATAAATTTTCAAACTATGTGAATAAAATTTGGTAAAATGGATTCCATAATTGAATAAATACATTCAAAATTAGGTTTAAATTTCATTTTCAATTTTAGTTTTAAAAATGTAAATGTCAAAAAATGTTATTTACCAAAGTATATGAAAAATAATAAAATGGGTTAAAGTTAAAAGGTAAAATATTAAAATAAATATAATTAAAACATTAAAATGGTGTTTTATGTGTTTCTAGTCCAAAAAAATAAATTAAAACATTAAAATATAAGATAATAAATTTCAATTAATTCATCGTAAATATGTTAGGCTTTGAAAAAAATAATCGTTATTTAATCACTTAATACCACCCATTCTCATGTATAAATACCTACTGTCACCACCCACTTTATCATTAAATCATTTCATTTTTTAAATATAATAAAAAACATGTCCTACCAACTATCCCACTATCAATGATCTTATAGTATCAGAAAAATAACAATTCTAAGGACTTTAAGGGTTCCTTCAACGAGGTGATATTTAAGAGATAATTTTCTCAAACCACATATCTTGTTTTTTTCACCTTTTCTACCTTCTGTTAATCTAATTCATCTATAATGAAATAATACCTCTATAATAATGTACATACAATAATTTTTTGTTTATAATTTAATATATTATCTTTATCCCATCTATTACCTCCTCTTATAAAAAAAATGAAATCATTGACCAAATTATGTTGGTTAACAATATCCATGAATAATCATTTTCTCTTTTCCATTACCACCTTCAAAGATGGTCATAAAAGAAATATTTTGGTTAAATAAGTTTTTAATGTTATATTATAACTAATTGATTTTTTTGTAACAAATATATATACAATATTCAATAAAATGAAACTTGATTGTGATAGTAAGAAAAAGCACTATAAATAAACTAATCATTTATCATTAAAATTTTATGAAACAAATAATCCTCATGTAATAAATATATAAATATATATATTTATATAAGACAAATTAAAATTATTTATGTGAATGTATACCATTTCATTTCACTTATGGTGTTTTATTTACATCTTAGAAGAAAATCCAAAACTGTACACAAATTAACCAATGATGAAACCACAAAACTAATGCACCCAAAACAATGAAAAAAATAAAATATTAATAATGAATGGGTGGTAATATATTATAAAATAATCACATAAGGTATTTTAAATATTTTCAATGTTATTTAATAAATTTATTTTTTTAAATCTCTATTAAAGTCATTAATTTAAGAATAAAAAATTGGAAGTGTTAGGTAAAGGTTTCTCGTCTCACCTTTTCTTCTGCGAGATATATGACTTTTTGAAGACTTATTTCTTGTGTGTGGAGTATATATACAGATCTTTGATATATCATGTCATTAATATCATTATATTAATGGAAATAATTGTTTTATATTATAATTATTACATATATGGGGATTATTATTCGACTGATTATAAATTGGTAATGTAATTCTTAACCCATTTTCCTTACGTAGGTTAATTTTCAGCTTCCTTGGTTATGTGGTAACACACTTAAGTTAAAAATTAATTATTAAAATATTATGATTCATTTTCACTTGATTTATGTGGATTTATAGTGAATACACATAATTGATTAATTTTAATAATTCCCACTTCAATGATATGGTTTTGTAAGGGAATTTCTATAAAAAATACTCATTTATTATATTCCGCTAAAAATATCTTTTCATTCTACACCAATGTTTTTCTAAAAAACATTATGATTATTTTTTATATTCTCATCTTTATTAATTCAACTTCACTCTTTTTTTAAATATTTTTTGAAAGGATTTTTTTTATTGTCTAAGTGAGTTTCCTTACGGATTCTCAAACAAAAATATAGATGGAATGATTTCTTAACTTATACTACATGGGTGTGTTTATCCTCCATCATGATTACTTAATTTTTGAAATATTGAATTACACAATTAAATGGTTATTTTCAAATAATATTTATTATTTCATAATCTCATGGAAATTAAAACATATAAATAGAATGGATATTTTCCTCAAAAATTATTTCAAGTGATCCATCAAAAAATCACTTTTCAATCTTAGATAACATTATATGATGTAACTTATGCTTTAATGGGGTCATTATTCAAGGATACTATTATTATCATTTATATGAATTGATTTTGTTTATTATGGATTGATGTTTATGAATCCCATAAATTTTCAATTACATATTATAAAATGAATTATTTATGAAACACCTCTCTTTTCATGATTTCCTGTATGATGAATGATTTGTGTTATTCTGAAAAACATATGAAATATTTTTATTATGTAGTGGGTGGTATCTAAATATCCTTCCAATTTATTGGGTAAATATTGATAAATCATTCTTTTAATGTGTTATGTTTTAACTTGATTTCATGCTCACAAATCTACTAGTGTACATGGTTTTAATGTCCATAAGATTATTCATGGACCATTTTCAAGTCGATAAGTTTATTCAAGGTCCTGATTTCTTGTCCATTATGTCATATGTGGACATATATCTATTTATAAAAATTAAAAATGATATAATTTCATATATATGCCACATTCCATGTATTATTCCAATGAAATTAACTCATATCTCATGTTCTTTTATGATTCATGTCTTATGAACATCAGTGATTTATTCCATTACTGGTGATTATGATCATCGATATGAAGGGTATAATTTTCAATTGTTATTCTCATGTTCTTATTCCCTTATGATAATGCTATTATTAATATATCACTTGTTTATCCATGGTCATCATAGGAGCATTCCCTCTTCTTATATTTATTTTCCATATGATATAAAGAAAGTTATTAAGTATAATATATAAATAGGGTTCTAGTTATGTAGAAATTAGTGGTAGATAATTTAATTGTTTTTTTGAATTAGATGTTTATGTTTCCAATATTCCATAGACACTAAAACAATAGGGTTTTGGCATGGTTTTATTATGTTATGTATTGAATATTTATCAATTTAGATGTAATATATATTTATGTTAATTATTTTTTATTATAATTTTATGGGAGTGAGGGTGAATTATCATGTAAACATTTTTATAGGTCTCATTGGGTTTTTCCCACATTTGTATGAACTCATTAAAACCATTGCAAAATTATTGAAAAAACACCACAGTCAAAAATAATAAAAACTAAGAAATATATCACAATAATTTTATTGAGATCAAAGATACATATAAGGAGAGAAAACCAATGTTGTGTCAATGTGAAAAATTATACTTAACTAAACATGATTGATTGATAAATTTTTTTAACCACGATCAACCTATTTCAAGCTCACTGAATTTATAATTTAGTTAAATGATTAACACACTAACACATTTTGGGAACCCTCAATGACTCCAACATCACTTAAATAATCAGGTGTAATTCTTCTTTGTTTTACTTATGAAGTTATCCTCCATATCACTAAAATAGTTTATTGTTAATTTTACAATGTGTGTCACAATAAAATGAAAAATAATGAAATCCTCACTATCATCCCACTATGTATCTTTCCAAAAACATATTCCTTTAACATGATTCCTTTTGTAAAATATGCCTTCAATATAATTTATTTTTAGTTATATATTTTATGTAATTTCTTGGGGTTTTCTTTATTTCTACGATTGATACAACTTTTCAAAAAATGGATCACGCTTTCATGAATTACTCAGCTTTCTGAAAATAATTATATTTTCTAAAAATGAACTGATTAAATCCATTTTTTTAATATTATTTATGAGTGATTATGCATTCCATAAAATATTATAATGTTTCCATAAATGATAATTAATGCTATCCTTGAAATAAATATATAAGCTCATTCTAATCTTCCTTTATTTTATTTTTTTACAATGCGTTTGTTAATTTAAGATTTATGGAAAAAGTGAAATGAAAAACATTATTTATATAAGTTGAATTTCTTACATAATTATTAAAAATATAACAAAAAAATTACTTCCACAACTCCACATAAAATCATTTTTTCATGGTAAACAAACAGCACCAGCTTACTCAAAAATTACATAATCTCTATGGTAATATTTCATGAAATTTATATTCAATTATTTTTTCCACCATATATGTAACAACCTAGGATCTAATATAATAGTATTATACTATTTAAAAAATGTTTTTAAATTCACCCAATAGATTTTATAGGTATAATATAAGAATAAATCTAGTTTTACTCTTAAAAATATATTTTTTTTCTAAAAAATAGTTTTAACACATTTTGATGACGTGCTTGATTTAAATCTCTATTTTTTAACTTTTAAAAATTATATCTCAAAAAATAAACTTACCCATTTTAACTAGTATATAAAAATTTACATTTTTTTATTGTTTTTATTTTTATTCAATGTTCAATGTTTTGATGAATAGTGAAAATATGTTTTATTTTTTATTGAAAACTAATTTTTCATCAAAATAATTTACAGTGATAATTTATATTTATTGGTTTTAAAATATATTTAGATAAATAATTTTACATTTAATACAATTATTGTCATTATAATCAATTTTACATTGAATTTTGATATAAAAACTCTTCAAACTTCTGTGAGTTTTTACTTTAAAAACACATTATATCGTCTCGTCTATATGATTAAAATTTAATTAGTTTCTGAGAAATATTTATTTTCATTTTATGAAATGGATGGAATATTTTGAATCATAAGATAAAAATTATTTAAATTGGTCGCTTCTATTTTTGGACAGTACGAATAGTTGCTCTAGTAAATTTTTTATTTACACGACTAAAGTTAAATTCGGTAATTAAGGGTAAGAATAATATTATAAATATGATAAAATTACTCAAATTTTTTTATTAATTTCATTTGATTAGTGTGTTTAAACTCAAATAATATTTGGTAAAAAATTATTTCATTCTTATTTCACTAGGAATAGAGTATGAAATTTATAATATTATATTATATGAAAAGTCAATAATTCCACACTTTTGTTTTTAACAACTAAAATATTTTAAATATGGATTTATTTGACAGATTTATTAAATTATAAATATCTATATTGTAATATGATATATTTATATCTATTGGGATAATTTATTTGTAATTTTAAGTGAAAAATAAATTAATTAAATGTTTGCACAATGATGATGTAATAATTACTGAATTAAATGAAATATCAAATTAATAAAATTATTAATATTATAATTAGTATAATTTGAGATAATTATTGTCATACAAGAATTTTAAAGACAAATTTGACATTATATTGATGTATTAAATGATTTTAGTCAATTATATCATGTTGTTATGGATTAGAAAAAATTAGTAATGAATAGTCTCAAAATTTACATTATTGATATTTTAAATTAAATAATATTACATATAAATATGAAATTCATCTAACTAATTTATTAAGTCTTAAAATTCCATCAATAGCTCATCTATTTTTATTTTTGAATTTTATATTAATTATATTAACCCCCAAAGTGTGAATTACTTGATATTATAGTAAAATTAAACACATTAAATAAGGGTTGATGGTAAAAGATATGGATGAAAAAAATAGTAAAATCATATATATAAATCACATTTTCTTAATTTATTTGGACCTAATGTAATAATTTTTCTAAATTAATATTTTTATATCCATTTTTAATATAAAATAAATTTATATTAATTTAATATTTTGAAGAATTCAAAGAGTACCCCTTCCCTATCATACAAAAGAAAACCATTCTTCTCATTTTAATGCACTTAATACTATTTTTAGCCAATATCGGACCCAATAACTTCCTATAATCCATACCCATATCATATGGTTATTTTTTAGGTATAACACCACCCATAGTGGTCTTAATGTGTTAAAAAAGAGGTGGTTTAAGGAATCTGTATCATTTTTAATTAAGTGTTTATATTTTATTTCTTTTCTAGTAATTTATTATTTAACACATATAAAATAGTAACACCAAAATAATCACTATAATTATATGTTATTATGTTAATATCATAATCTAAATCCATCTCTAATTTCATCAAAGGGGAAATTATTATTCATTCGTGGGTACGGGAGACTACCACCTTGCGAACTGATATAATTCTTTTCCCATCACCATATCGCAAGACTGTGTATATTGATTGAATTAATTATTATATATTATATTGATGAAATATTTATTATTATCAAATAATAAAATATCTTTTAAGTACTAACTTTTTAATGAACATAAAAATGATAACGACGTTCATTTGTACATGTGAACAATCACCTCCAAAAAGCAATGTGATTTATTTTTCATCACCGCATCACATGGATGATATATATATAAATATATTTATTTAATTGATATGATATTACTGATATAATTTTATATCTTTAATTATAAAATAATATCTACCATATATCTATAACAATCATTGAAAAATAAAAAAATTTACTCTTGCCTATATACAGCCTACCATCTCCATGATTATAGCGGTGTTAATTTTTCATAACCATTCATAGTATATTTTATTTAAAAGTATAAATAAAATTTTATGTTCATTATTACATCATTAATATTATTATGGGTATTAAAAAATAATGAACACTTTGACTATAGACATCATATAAAATTCATTTTGGACTCAATTATCGAATATTGACAAACCGTTTAACATTAAATTAAATAATTAAGTAACTACTATAAGATGAAAATAAGTGATATAAAAGGAATAATTAAATTTGAAATGTTCTCAATAATATATTTAATTAACATATGTTTATTATCCAAGAGGATAAATATTTTATGTGGCGTGCCGAACTCAGGGTAAGGAACATTCTTTTAAAAACACTCACTTATTGTTCCTTTTAAAAAAGTCAAACAGAATGTTTTTTATCTTATATGACATGTGTGGATTCTCTTGATTTAATTACTCTTTATTACTTTAATTATTTATTTTTATTTTTACACTTTTCTTTTTTATGGAAATTATTTCATTATTATGTGTGTAGATTTTATACATTAAATTCGATTTTTACAATAAATGTGTATTTTGACAGTGGTTAGTGTTTTTCTAATGGGTTTAATAGAGATTTGAAGGGTTTTATTCCTAATATACTCCGTTTTAATTCTTTATTTTGGTTTTATCCCATTATATCTCAATATATGGTTGGATTATCTGCATTATAGCTCATGATATGATGGGTTGAGCCCCATTATAGATTAATATATGACAGGTGAGTCCCATTATAGAACCCCACTACATTTGGTACTCCGTAAATGGAATTTTACTGTATGGTTATTACATTTGAAACTGATAATTTAAGAGTTATTTGATAATTAGATCCCAATTCACCTACATGATTTTTCTCTTCATGCAAATTAGTTTTTAAAAAAGTGTTTTCTTGTGTTTTCATGTTTTCACTAGACTAATGATTATATTTTTTTATGAACCCAACTAAGATTTTTTTTGCACATACTATTTTTTAAAAAGTTTATAATTGTTTATAAGTATGGGTAAAATAAATAATTAAGTCAAGATGAAAGTTATGAAGATTATTCATGAAAAAATAAATCATGGATTATATTAAAAGATTTATGTTTTGAAATGAATGGATATTGTTTAGGTAGTATCATAATTGTATAAATGTAGAATGTTATGTATAAATTAAAATCAAATTGTCTAAAACATTAAACCTGAAAATATACTGAATGTGAAGGAAGGTAAATTATTGAATAAAACTCATTATTATGTAATATTATAGACTGGGTCATTATAATTTGTATATGTGGATGGTTTAGATAACATTTGAGGTCATGGTAATATCAGTAAACTTCCCTTGAGTGACTATAACTTATGGTTAAGTTGGAATGGTACAGATTTTGAAGATTACCATGTTTCTTCATCTAAGATATTTATTTTAGAATGTTTTTTTATATAGGAAACATGGAAGCTATGTAGAGAAGGTATGGTGAGGAAATCTTCCTTCCAAATCAGCATCCTAAGATGGTCAGAATCGGAAATGAACCATTTTTTGTGTAAGGGATTTGTTAACACAAACTATATATAGTGGTGGAATCCGTGCACTAGATTATCCAGATCAACCATGGAGGAATATTAGAGTTGTATATCATTTTTTGATTTAACATCCTCTAGATTTAAGGGGAACCTTAAATCTTGTGGTAGAATAAGGATGTATAAATTATCTAGAAAATGTATTTTATGTCTTCGGATGTTCATAGCACCAAATTTTAACCCAATTCATGCATCATATTGAAGGTGGATCTGATCAATGGTGGGTTTTGGTTAGAAATAATAACTAAAAAAGATGATCTTGAAACAATGGTATGGGATGGTTATAAGAGTCTTTCTCTAAAACAATATTTTCCTAAAACTATTTGAATCATAATTGACAAACAATTCATGGATCTAAGGAAGGATGATTATGATTATGTGGCTTCATAATAATCCATTTTTATGAGATTTTCCATGTACATTCCAGATTTAATTCACGACAGTGACAGTAAAATTAATAGATTTTACTATAGTTTGAAACCAATATTTAAAATAGAATTAGGTTAAAAAAATATTAAAAGATATTAGAAACTTGTCTATTATGATAAAAAATTTGATATTGTGTTTTTTGAAACATCAGTTTCACATGATGATAGGAATAAAAAGTGGTTAGTTTGGATGGAATTGGGAAATAATTCATCAAATAAATCCAGATATAATAAAATAAAATTCACTTACTATGAAATGTTTGGTGAAAATAATCCTATAGAATTTATTATAAATTTTAAAATATTCTTCTGATGTGTAAATTTTGGATACAATTCACATGACTGGAAGTGAAATGATCGATTAAATAATGAGAAAATAGTGGTTATATGTTTTAACTATAAGGAGTTGTGTCCTTTGATAATGTGTTTATAAATCTAGTCACTCAGGTTGGAAATCAATAGTATTGTAAATTTAAGGGTATGTCAAAATACTTTTCACCAAATTTATCAAATGTTAGACCATCAAAAAAAGAGTATTATGTACTCTTTTTCTTTAGATTATGCAATTGTTTTTGTTTGATTCGGGGTCTGACCATTCATTCATTTCTTAGACATTTTCTTGTAAATTTGAATTCCAACTCATGAAATAATAACGTACCATATGGTATGGATAACCGAAATATATATTCAAGAAAATTTTAATTATAATAATATTTCTATATTTTTCTATTTAAGTAATTTACATACAAACATTAATTTTCACCTCTAGAAGTGTGATATTATTCATGTTACAAAATTTCTTTTTATTTACCAATCTATGATAGACTGTAAATCTAATGAAGTTTATTTCCTAAATGAATTACATATTTGGTATATGAATGAACACATACCATTTGTATCATATAATTAATCCAAGAAAAATTTCAAATAATAAAATGAATGTTTTCTTGATCATATTTTGTAAAAAAATAATGTATTTAGATTAATTACTTGTTGATGGTAAATGATTATCTTGATGTCTTTATAGATGATTTTTTCAAATGTTATTCATGATAGAGAGGTTTTGTTTTTTGTTAACTTTATTACTTATCCTAATGCATTTCAGAACCCCCTAATCGAATGGATCAATTGGAACATTTACAGTTGAAATGGAAATTATAGGAGTTCTTAGATAAAGGTTTCATCTGACCTAGCACCTCACCCAGGGTTTTTCTATATTTTTTTTATTAAAATTAATTATTTTTCAATGTGACTTTTCATTTATAATAGAACCTTGAATAAAATATCTGTTAAATAAAATTAACCTTTAACTTATATAGATAATGTTTTTGATCTTCTCCAAGGATCATAGTATTTTTCGATGGTTGACCTAAGGTCGAGGTATCATCAGTTGAATGTAAAGGATGAAGACATTCAAAATAATATGTTTCATATTAAATTTGTAAATTAGGAATCTATACTAATTTTATTTGGATTATATAAGAACCCTCATGTATTTATAGATATTATGAATATAATATTTCATGAGTTCTTGGAAAAAAATCGTTTGAGTATATTGATTATATTTTCCTATTTTCTAATAGTAATGTGGGTTACGAAAGAAATATGTGAATTGTTTTGAAAATTTTAAAAGAAAAGCAATTTTATATGAAATTTTGAAAGTGTGAATTTTCATGAAAAAATCATTCCTTGGTAAAATTGTTTCTACATATAGAATAAAGATTGATCTTAATAAAAATAATGTTTTTGATGAAGAGAATAGACCAAGAAATATTACTAAGATTCATATTTTTCATGGTTTAGTTGGTTATTAATGATTTTTTTTAAAACAATTCATGTTTATTCATCCCACTTACTACGTCACCATGAAAATTATTTATGATCATCTTGATAAAAAAAATGTGATGGATTATTAAGGAATTGAATAGAATATTGGTGAATGTTGTAGTTTTGGACCTTCTATCCCAAAATTATGAAATTTTAAACTATAATGATGCATTTTTGAAAGGGAGTAGTTGTGTACTAATGAAGAATCATTAGGTTATTTATTATGATTCATTTTAGTTGAAGTTGTATTAGTTTAATTACAGTACACATGATTTTGAATTATAATATCTTGTTTTTGGGAAAAAAATTAGAGGCATCATTTGATGAATGAAAAATGTGAAATATACACTGATAATAAATGT
The DNA here is from genome assembly GCA_963277665.1 of Viscum album. Lineage (NCBI taxonomy): Eukaryota > Viridiplantae > Streptophyta > Magnoliopsida > Santalales > Viscaceae > Viscum > Viscum album. The sequence continues at coordinate 1,622,550,561 of OY728146.1, read as the reverse complement.
TTGAAGTATATATTAACTTAGAAATAATTGAACATGTGGAAAATAAGACGGCTAGAATTAACCAATGATTATGATTTCATGGTTCATTACCATTATGTAAAATAATATCAAGAGGTCGATGCTTTGATTTAAAAATTTAATGCAATATTAACCATGTTTCGATTTGAACATGAATTCTTGATTAATGATTTGATGAATTTTTTATTTGGATTTGTTGGTGTAAGAAATACTTATACCAAGTTTCACATACTGGTGCAGTCTTCTATATCAAACCATATTATAAAAGTGCATAAGAGAGACTATGAGTTACAGAGAATATTTAATTAGTTAAAATGAAACGTTTATTGAATATAACATAGATAAAGATAGTGTATCGATATATTAGAAATATTATGTTTTTTAATTAACCTTTAATGAAATATTTGTATGGTAATTTTCATAATTATCTATTCTCAGATCATCCATCCAGCACTAAGATGTACATATACCTTTGGGAATATTCTTGGTGGGATGGAATGAAAGGAGATTTTACTAACTTTATGTTGAGATTTTTGAATTTTAAACATGTTAAAGTTGAGAAATAGTTATAGAAGGAGTTGATTCACTCATTTTTTTAAGAAGTGGAAATGGAAAAATATTTATATTGATTTCAGAGTGGGATTACCAAATACATCTCAATTTAATAATGTGATTTGGGTTTTTATTTATCTATTGACTGAATTAGAATTTTTAATATTAATTGAGACACACTTTCTCTAGAATAATTTTATCTCTTGTATCTTAAAGACATAGTTGTTTTAAATGGAGTATCTCTATATATTGTATCAGATTGTGATCCCAATTTAACATCTAACTTTTAGAATGTCTTTTAGAATTCATTGGGAACTTAATTAAATTTCATCAAAACCTTTCATCATTTGTCTGATGGATAGGAAGGAAAAAAAATTATGTCCATGGAGGATATTGTACCTTTTTGTTCAATAGATTACCAGGAATTTTGGTATTAACATATTTATTTGGTACAGTTTTCATGTTAAGAACATATTTTATTCCAGTATACAGATGGAACCGTTTGATGTGTTATATGGAAAGTGGTGTCGAACTATAGAATTTTGGGATGATGTCGAGGAATATAAGTTGAACCGACTAGAATTAGAAGAGGAAAAATTAGATAAATATTATTTTATTTAGAAACACTTGAGGATAGGTAAGAGAAAATACAAATGTTTTACAGATAACTGGAGGATGGATCTTTTTAGTGGTAGGCGATCATGCCTTTTTCAAAGTATCTCCCTAGAAAAGTGTCATGAATTTTTTTATAAAAGGGAAGATGATTCCAGGGTTCCATACACACTATGAAATTTTAGAGAAAGATGAATCAGTTTCATAGTGAGTGGCTTTATCTCTGACTTTGTCCTAGTTAGACAATGTTTTTCATGTTTCAATGTTAATAAATTATATGCCAGATCCATCTCATTTTTTGAGTCTTGAGGTAGTTTATTTGAAGGGAATCTGTCCTATGAGGAACATACATTTCTATTTCATGACCATCGAGAGAAGGTGTTTTAAAATAGATTGACTCATATGGTTAATGTTTTTTGAAAAAAAAATATGGTTGTAGAGTAATCATTGGAATCCGAAAATGGTATGATGGAAAAATATATCAACTTATTTAATTGGTGAATAAAATTTTGTGGATTCAATTTAAAAAAGTGAGAATAACTTAACAACCTAGGTGATATAATAATATATAGATGTTATAAGAAATGTTTTTGTCTTTCATCCAATAGAGTTAGTAGGAATAATATAAGAATAAATCTAGTTTTATTTTTTTTAAAAAGTATTTTTCTAAAAAGAAGTTTTAATGAATTTTGATGGCACAATTGATTTAAATCTAGTTTTTTCTAATTTAAAAAATTTATTTGAAAAAATAATCATTCCCTTTGAATTTTTGATATAAAAATTTACATTAGTTGAATTTTTAGTATTTTTATTATAAGTTTAATGTTATGTGGAATCGTGAAAAAATATTTCATTTTTAATTAAATATGATGTTTTTAGTAAGTAATATATAGTGTAAAATTATTTTTTAAATTGGATTTAAAGTATATTTAGATAAATATGTTACCATTTAGTCTAATTAATTTAATTTTTATTAATTCAAAATTTAATTTAGATATAAAAACTCTTCAATATTTTGAATGATTTTACTTTAAAAACTTATTGTTTCGTCCCTTTTGCGTGATTAATTTTTAATTAATTTCAATCAATTCTATTTTTTGAATTTGTAAAAATGAAATCTATATTTTTAATAAGGTACAAATTATTTAAATACTTCCCTTACATTTTATCATAATATTAATAGTAACTAGTAAATTTTTTATTAACATGGTTAACAGAAAATCATGGAAATAATGGTAAAAAATATTATAAATATTATAAAAGTACACAAAAAATTGTTCTAAATTAATGGGATGATTTTGTTTCAATAAAAATCATCTTTGTTTCAAAACATTTAATTTGTAAGCCTCTTGGATGAGAGTATGAAATTTATAATATTATATTTAAATAAAATTCAATTTTTTCACTCCATTGTTTTTAACAAATAAAATCATTTTAATATTCGGATATATAGAGGATATACTCTATTATAAATAGTATTTTAAAATAATATATTTCTATCTGTATCATTGTAATTTATGTTTAATTTTTATATAAGAGACAATTTAATTAATGTGTTGCATAATGATGATGTAGTAATTGCTTAATTAAAGGAAATATCAAATAAATGATATTAAAAATATCGAAAGAGAAATAATTAGAGATAATTATTGTTATCTTTAAAATTTATAGAAAAAATTGACATATTATTGATAATGTTATGGAGTTTTTTTAATAAATCATTCATTTATGGTATTTATAATAATTCTTTTAGTGAATAGTGTCAAAATTGACATTATTTATTTTTTAAAATAAATAATATGATATAAAATTCATAAAAAACTGAAATTATACTAAATTATAGGGATAAGTTGTAAAATATCAATATTGAATCATTTTTTTGTCTATTTTAATTTTATGGTAATTATATTAACCCTCAAAGTGTAAATTACATGATATCACCGTAAGATTTAAAAAGGATAGATAAGGGATAAAGGTGAAATATAAGGATTAAAAAATAGTATAAACTTATCTAATTTTGATTGGATGAAACTATTCCGTCCCAAAATTATCATATCATTCAAATTTATATGTTTTCATCCATTTCTATTAGAAAATTAATTTATAATAATTTAATATTTAGATGAATTTGAAGAGTGCCCCCTCCCCACTCCAATAAAATGTAACCCATTTTTCTCATTTTAATACATATAGAATGAAATTTTGTTCATAAAATGACTACAAAAATCCATTCTTGGAATCAATCCCCACATCCAATAGCTCTTAGATTTAGAATAATAGCACCCTTTGTGGTCTTAAGGGGTAAAACAATATAGGATATCTGAGGAAGATGTATCGTTTTTAATTAAGTGTTTTTGTTTTATTTCTTATCCCACTTCCTCAATATCTTTTTCAAAATAATGATATAATTAAACCTTCATCCTCATCCCATTGAGATGTTATTTTTTCAATTTCATCACCTAAATCAGTCTCTTATTTCAACAAATAGGAAATGAATTATTTATTCTTGTGTATGGCAGATTGGTCAATTCGAGGGTCTATCTAGTTCCATATTTTCCATTACTGAGAGAACAATAAATACGTTTGTTGATTTTAAAATATTAATTAATCATGGGGATACATATTCCTCCTTCAATGTTGTTCTTCATCAGAGTTTGGAAATCATTTCCTATTTAATCGTCTCTATGCGTTGATGGGTGAGATGGGATCCCCTTTGCTCTGGGATGAAACTGAACACTGATGCTTCATACAGATCTAGAGTGATTGTGGGAGGCAGATTGGTTTGATATAATACATGTTTGTTTGTAATTTCGTACTAATCCTATAATTATTAATGGATTCTCTCTTCAGGTCGATGCTTATGATCTCTTAGTTGGTCTTGAGTTGTGAAACAACATGAACATCCACTTTACTACATTGGAAATGGACTCGCTGGTCATGCACAAGGCACTACATGGACTCTTCCATATCCATTTACCTATTTCATATAATGTTAATAGGTGAATAAATTTGTTTCATTATGTCTTAGAGATCACTCACATTTTTTCACGAATGAAATAGTGTGACTGACTATCCTTCAAATCTCTTTTTGATGATGTGTATATATGTTTTAATTACATAGGGTTTGTTCTATCTGAACGAGCAAGTATTGTTTTGGGTCATTCCCCTAGTTTTAATTATATTAGGACACCATAATCGCTTTCCTTTCCCCCACTTTCATGGGTTTCATCCCTTATTTTAATAAAAAAAATTATTCTGATGGTCTATGTACAGAGACTACCAAATTGTGTACTAATATAATTAGATTACCATCACCATCTCTCAAGACTAGTTATAAGGATGGAATTAATGTTTTATATGTCATTAATGATATATTTATCTTTGTAAAATAGTAATATATCATTTATATGTTTGTCTATCGATGTTCATAAAAATGATAATAACCTTCAGGAGTACATGATATCTATCACCTCCATAAAGAGATCTAATTCATTTTTCATCACCACATCACATGAATGATTTATATATATAAGTATATATAAATGATTAATATGATATTTTGTATATTATTGTCTTTATATAACAATAAAATAATATTTACCTTCCTTATATAACCATCATTTATAAATGAAAGTCTTACACATGTATACATATGACCTACCGTCACCATGATTATAACATTGATCATTTTTCATAAACATACAAATATATTTTCATTTAAAAATATAATTGACGTATAAATGTTATTATTATGTCATGAATATTATTCCTTATATGATGAACTAGTTATTAGTTTGAATATTGACGACATGCCAAATTTGTTTTTGAATCATGTTTAGAATATCGAAAAAATGATAAATTTTAATGTAAATTATTATCTAATTGTTATAACAAGATAATAGGTGAAATAAAAGCAATAATTAACATTTAAGTTTTATCAATAATGTAAATAAATAACCTAATTTTAGTATCTTGGAGGTTAAATTTTGTACGTGAGGATACAAGCATAGGGTAAGGGACTTATTTTTAAAAACAAACATTAATGTTTCTTTTAAAAATGTCAAAGAGTGTGTTTTTTATCTTATACAACATGAGTGGTTTCCCACTCATTCATGAAATATTATTAATTTTTTTTCTTTATACAATTTTAGTTCATTTCAATGAAAATTATTAATTAGTCTGTGTGCGGATTTTATATTTTAATAGATATTTTTATAAGAAAATCGTATTTTGATAACTATAAGTGTATTTGTCATGGTTTTAATAGTGTTTTCAAGGGTTTTATTCCAGATATATTCATCATAAATTTTTTATACTGGTTTGATACTGTTAAATCACAATATATGATGGTTTGATCCCATTATATCTTAGGATATGACTGGTTGATCCCCATTATTTCACAAGATATGATGGGTGATCCCCATTATAGCTCTCCAATGCATTTGGTACTCCGAGGAAGGATGTCAACTGTAAGGTTATTAAATTTGTATGGTTAAATGTGATATTTATGTGGTAATGATTCACAATGGAATCTCCATGAATTTTCTATTCATGATAATGAGTTTTTAAGAAAATGGTTTAAATGGTTTTCATGTTTTCTCTAGACTAATGATTTTCATTATTTATGTACCTTACTAATATTTTTTTTCTCGTCGCAAGATTTATGTTTTTTTCACATGATATAAGAATGGGTATGATAAATGAGGAATTCAAGATGAACGTTAGGAAGATATTTCTTGGAAAATAAATCATGATTTATTTTAAGAGTTTAATATTTTGGAAGAAATGTTTACTTGTTTAGTTGTATCCGCATTGAATAAATGTGAGATGTTATGTATGAATTATGAACAAATTCTCTAAAATAATAAACCTTATATGATCACCAATTTGAAACAAATTAATTTCATGAATAAAAATCAGGATTATGAAATGTTTATGGCATGTTCATTATAATGTAAATATTTCACAACATCATATCAGATCATAGTTTCAAGATTCTGATACCATTTCCCCCTTCCCTACATATAGGACCTTACTTCGTTAAAAAGATAACATATGATTATTTTATGAACACCCTTTCTTATAATTATTTCCTAAATAATGATTTCCAAACATTCCTTTGCAGCAATTCTACGTTTACTCAAACAATTTCACAAAAAAAGCTCTATTAAGGCCAAATATTATCCAAAATTCTCAATTCTCATTGATATAATAATTTCATGAAGAATATATACATTCAAAAAAAATTCATCTTCACACCATATTCATACAAAAGTTTCAATCATTTCTCATTATTCATGGTTACATATAAGTTATTCTCGTAATAGAGACTTTTGTTAAATATACCCATTTAACATTATACTCTATTCTTTAACAAGTGAAAATACAATGTCTATTGAGAAAAAGTACAACATACCAAACATAGTCATATTCCAAGTAATTTTATTTTTTTCATCTTGGAAATCACCCAAACATGACATGGATTCTGTCAATTAGTACCTTTGATAATCATCATTACAATAGATTTTTTTACTATAATTTTCAGACAAAATGGTAGCTATTTAAATTTTAAATAATTATTAACATTGAAATTATATAATAAAACATTATAGAATAAATTATGTCTATTCATAAAAAAGGATAAATAGAATAGAAATTAATGGTATTCACGTTAATTAAAAATTTGTTCAACTGTGTATAGAGGAAAATAATATCCTATTTCAAATGAGGATAAATTCAAAACATAATTAAACATTACACAACCTATGTTTTTATCACAATTAAAAGGGATAAAGAACATGTGAATAATAATGTATGTTTAATTACTCATAAAAAATTATATTTTTTAAAAAAAAACTATTATATTAACTGAATATAAATTTGATAAATTAATGATAATAAAAATAACATAAACTACCCAAAAAATCTCCATATTTCAATGTTGAAATAAAAAATTCTAAAAAATGGATAAACATAATTTACATGTTTTGAAACAGATTTAACTAAATGTGATAAAATGAGAACATGTGAAAATAAAAATTTGATGTATGATAAATATAATATATATATATACATATCATCTGTGTTTAGTTTGATTTACTAGTCAAAATTACAAATTCAAGATAATAAATAAACATTGTTTTCTTATGTCCAGTGATTTCAAAATTGAAACAAAATATGTAGAAAAAATGGAAAATATATGCTCAGTGTTCATTATAAAAAATGTAATGTAGAGAAAAACACATTAAACATAACATTGTGTCCCAATGCATGGAATGTACTATATATTATTTGTTTAAGAAAAATTACATAATTTTATTTTAGGTAATATGAAATTAAAAAAATGAAAAAAATAATTATAGGGGTACAGTCCAAGAAACCCAGACTATGGAGGAGATTTGTTCATCTAATTGGATGATTAGGATCGAAAATTCATTTATGCATAATTTTAGTTGATCATTGTCCCTAAAAGAGTCATCTTCCAACCAAGATTACTATTTTTTATTCCCATTTAATAGTAATCAGTGTAATAGACCACTTGAATTCATTGAATGAAATTATCACCAAATATAGCCTCTTATTATCTGTATTAATAAAAAATATAATATAAACTATCAATTGGGTCCACATTCAAGGATTAATAATGAAAAAGTACTCCAAATATTTAACATCCATTAAGAAAATTTAGTTATTGATATCCATGATAAATAAAAGAAAACTAATAAAATTATTTTATAATATAGTTTCATATTTATTAATTAAAATGGGATTCATGATTCATGCCCTTAATAAATTCAATTTTACCCCCAATCATTGATTAATCAACTATTATTTTCCCCTAGATACCAACATGTATAATTTAATTATCATAAAACTGAATATTCATATTTTTTAAAGTTGTGGAAAATTAGAAATACAATAATAGACATTTTAGAAGCAAACAACAATAAACATCCGTAGTGAAAATTATGGAGATTTATATAATTTTAGACTATATATGACAAAATTTATTTTTGTATTGATAATATAATTTTTTTAACTAATTCATTATGGTGATTAATCTTACTATTTTATTTCTTCACCACATTATTTACATCATTTCTTTCTTTTATGCATCGACTTGTTTTGACTTCATTAAGGCTCATATATGGTTTTTAAAAAATTTTAAAATACATATTGAATTTTTGAGTATATAAAGTAGTTAAAACCCCACTAAAAAATAACCATGGTGTTTTGGTGTACAAAACATCTCCAATTTCAATGTTTTTCCTTTTTTCTTCCAATGTGTTCATATTTGTCTATCGTTGTTGATCGCATGAGAATATATGAAATTTTTTATCATAGTTTCATGGAGTTTATCCATAATTCCAAACATTGATCCCCCATATCCCGCCACATCATCACATCCCACAGCCCTCATTGGCAGAGATAACAGCCCTCAAATGGAATATTATGTGGTGAAGGAGTTATTAGGAATGAAAATATTTCCAATACTCAGGATGTTAAATTAATTTTAATAGTCATTTATGATAATGTTTTTTCTCAAGGGAAATTTACTCTTAGACACCATTGACACTGATGGTGCTGAATTCCAGGAAAATTGGGCAGTGTTGGAATCAATACCATGTATTTTCCTTTTTGAAATTTTCTCTATAATCCATGAAAAGGTAATAACCAATGATTTATGTGACACTATCAAGACCATGAACATAATCATTCATCTATTACACATATTCAACGCACAAAATCACTGCATGGTGTATGTAGTTATTGTATTCTATAATGTAGAATCAATGGATGACTTTGTGATTTGGCTCATTGTTTTTGTCTACTAACTCAAAATCCTCATAAATCCAATGCCTCAAAAAAATTACTGATAAGTTAATAAACATCAACCCATATAGGTTATAATATATAACTAATTTAATTGATACACTACTAGATATATCTATGCTCTATGTGGATGAGACATTACATACACTCAAATTGGTAGAGGATAAGTTTGATCCAGTACTCACCGCCAAATTCAAAGAATGATCCTCCTCACCATGGAGGATTGGGTTGAATGGATGAACTATTTGAAGATGGGGGAGGAATCATAAAATTAATATATTCCTTTAAATTAGTGTCACTAACCACTACACTGAAATATAGATACAAGAAATGTGGAATATTGAAGGGTTAACTTGGGATTTAAAAATAGATATATGTACTAAATCCATTACAGTATAAAAATGGTCCATTAAGATAAATATTTTCCTAAAATCCTGAAATTGGTCGAGGAGCATTTAATAAATTGTGAGGATTATGATGCCACACTTCTTATGTCATGGTAATGTCCAACATTGTCTGATTACCAACAACAATGATCCATCACTCTCAATCCCCCACTAATATGGTGCATTCATCTCTGGATGGTCACGGAAATGCTATTTTAAAAAATGATCAGAAATAGGAATGTAATTATGGAATAAGGTACCTCGACCCATGTTACAGAAAACACAAAAATGGTTCTATCACTATTTTATCAAATCTCAATATTGGAATCTATGATACTATAAAGTGAGGTGAAAGATCAGTTGTCATCATTAAGGATGTGGGATGATCTTTTTTCTCTATAATACTAACAATTTCTATTTGTTCATGGGGTGTAATTCATCTCATGTCTCCCCACCAAAATCATTATCATCAAACATCTTAATGGTATTGGTTATTTATTATTTTTTGATAGACTAATCCTAATGATCTGGGACCAGTAGGGGTTCTTGTTGTCCAAGGATCTTCTCTTTTGATATTTTTTATACAATACATAACCTGATATTATAGATATGGTATTCTTCTATTAAATGGGCTCTAGGGAGGCATAGAGATTGAATGTGAGGTAAGAGAACCTGAATTTCAAGGATTTTTTAATGTTATATCAATGTGATATATTTAGACGGATTTCATGAATTAATTAGGTGGATATTTTCTTCAATATCTACCTATGTAAGAAGTAGCAGTGAGTGTATTTCCTTAAAAACAAAATCCTCATGTGGACGAAGTCGAATACCATTTCCATGGAAACATCTTTGTTCCAATCACAACAAAAATGCTATGTTATAACCACTACACTATGATACTCATGAAAGGAATATGCCACTACATGTGTCTCAGTAAACTCATAAGCAATGGTGGATAAAGTCCACAAGCTAAAATTTCCTCTACAGGAACCATTACAATGAGTTCATTTGGATGCAATTTGAAAAATACTACACCAAATAGGGAATACAAGTAAATATCATATCTCCCAATTGACTACAGTTAATAGAGTCATTGAATGACGAAACTAGGCCATGTATTATTTGAAATAAATCATAATGAAGGGAAAATGCCTTCCCGGGATGTTATGGGGTGAGGTCAGCCCCACCATTTTCTTTTTTCCCAAGTGATAACTGATATAAAGACATGATATGATCATGCCGTATAGGTAATGGAATGAAACATACTAATATTACACTTTCTCTATGACTTTGGAAATATTTTTCAAGTCAAAAACATGAAACCTCTCATGAATAAGTTCTGTCATTAGAGTATTACAATGATCATCATCTAGTATCATTCAAGAACCACATCATACCAAATGTATGGTCATGAAAGATAACACATGCATGTAATGAGTGATGATATCTTCAATGAGGAAACACATCTGGATTTAAATGATGATGAAATAGATGGTTTTTTGATTAAATTGGAATGATTCACCATTGAATACACTATGATATATATAACAGGGACAATGGAGACTGAAAACACTATCATAGACATGATATTGTTACACATTATCACACACTCTATAGTTACTAAAACAAACTACATGGTTGAGGTGATTCAGGATCCATCAGCCATATTGGAATTTCCCTTGGTTCCATCCAACAAGGTTTAGAACATGATGCTAATCATGGTGATGCCTTGCTTCAATCTGATACAATTGAAAAAATTAATTGGAAGTCAAAACATCCTTGTTTTTTAATTTGTAATATATACTATGGCAATCTACACATTGCTACGGGTGATGAGCCAATATCCTTTATTGAAGATGAACAACCCCCAAGTTGGTGGATGTTATTAATTGATAAGATGGTGTGGAAATCAATTTCTAGTTAAACCGGGGACAACAAGAAGAAGTTGTGGAGTCCATATATCAATAAAAATATCCTACTTGTGTCCCTAGGTGTGTGTAGTGAAAGTAATTCCTTAGAAATACCAATAGTATTTTGGAATACATCATAGAAAACTTGATGACACCTTGGATTACAAGTACACTAATATGCAAAACACATTCATTGCAAAGAAGCTAACGTTGACTGATGATACGGAATCAAGGGTGCAATAGTTTACATTCACTATTTTAATGATACTTTGGTGCACTAAGTTCTAAGAGCAATGTTTGAACATTGTAAATATTGAGATCTGGTGAACATGTCATAAATTAAGGGGTGATATTTTTTAATAAATCAATATGGTGATTAGTTTTACCATTACGTTTCATTAACCCTTTATTTCATGTATTTATTAAAGTTAAAAGTGGTTTGGATTTATTAAGGTTCTCATGTGGATTTTAATTGTGTTTTAAATACATCTATTTGGTTTTTCCTAATGTAATGTAATGAAACCCATACTATAAAATAAAACCAAAGTCATTGAGAACAAAAAATCTCTTGGGTTATAATTTTCTCACATTCCTTAGAAGTTATCTGTTTATTTGGGTATTGATCTAGATGTAATCTCAAAGAAAAGTTTAATTTCTAATTGCTCAACCAATTTATTCATGTGTAAAACTAAAAACATAATTTTTAGGGTCATAAAATGATTCTTTATTTATAATAATATTCATTATGTTCTCACATATATATTAACATAATAAAATTAAAAAAAATCATTCAAATGATTTCAATGAAAAAATCATTTTTGTAAAATGTTTGGAATATCTAGAAGTATAATAAATAATTTGGTCATCGAGATGATATTATTGGGAAAATTGAGAATCATATAAATATATATAATTATAAACTAACTATAGGTTGAGTGTTCAATATTTGAAAGATGAGTTACATGAAGTAGATCAGTGCATTACATTCATTCATAACTGAATGAGGAATGAATCCACGATGAAATACTCAAAGGTGATACCCATTCTATTTCCTCCTCAATCCCCAAACCCCACTCTTATACCTTATAGATCCATATTCCACAATCTATCCCCAATATTTCTCCATTATATAATGTTATTACATATCCACATCCATCATTATTCCTTAATCATTAGACCTCATCAATCCCTAATAACCCTCACCATACAATCCCTCTAATCCAACTCCCTTATCATTACATAATCCACGATCTTCCCCCATTCCACCTCCTCCTTGATTCATGATAATTAATTTTAATCTTCCCCCTTATTTACTTTCCTTTTTGATAAGATTTCACGATCATTATTCCCAACATATCCACATATTCCATTAATTTATATTATATATTATTTAGTCTACATTAGTGAGATTATTAGTAAAGGAATAGAATAACCATTAATAAATGGATTTTAATAGAGGGGTATTGATTGAAATTTAATTGAATGTCCCACATTTTGAGAGTTATTTTATTGAATGAATTGGGTTTTCAATGAAATTTTTTTGAAATTGATAAATGAATTTTTTTAATAATTATACTATCGTCGTTACTTTTTTCTATTTTTTCCATAATTTTTTGTCATACATAAATTTTTTAATACAAAATATTTTTATAACCATTCCATTTTGACACCCCCCATTTGGAATATCATAAAAATTGGGTCTAGGACAGTCAAGATGACTTCAAAGGCTATTATATTCCATCAAACTCCCTTATAGAAAACACTCTTATTCATTGGACAAACCTAATAATGTCATCCATTCCATCCTTCTTCGAAATCCCAAAAACAACATTAATCACGTAATCTATATAAATATATGTTTTATTAATAGATTTAAATATTTTTTTAAAAACATTGGTAATTTTCTCATGTTTTATAAAATAATAGTAAATTTAAAAACATGTAATGTTATAAGAAAATATTATTAAATTTTATTTTAAATTATAAGTAACATAATATAATTTTTAGATTGAAATTAGTGTAAATATTTATGAGAGTTACTAACAAGATATAATTATGTTATTGTGAAAATGTGTTAGGGGTTATTTAGATACGAATGTGAAATAATATAGGTATATTATCTTTATTTTTACTATGTATTAGATGACATTATTTTAAATGTAGTTCCATAAAATTTTTTATATGATGTTATAAATCTTGTTAAATTTATGAGAAATTACTTGTTGGGATTTATGAATTGAAATAGGTTATAATGATATGTGGATATTATATGCTAAAAAGGAAACATGGTTAATTGTGTTAAGGGTGTAGTAGGTTTCCTATAGACCTATCAAAGTAAGTTATTGTGTATTCATATATATGGGTCATTATGATAATGTGTTATCATCTATTATGTCATATAAATTGTCCTAACATGTAATTATTGATGTTGCTAATTGATATAGGGGTTAATTTTCGTGATGCTAAAACTTCTGATGTGAAATATGTTGACATTTCATAACATTATGATTGTATAGTATCAAGGGATTTCATATTAAATAATAATGATGTGAAGGTGTGTGGTATATCCAAATGATTATGAGGTTTGGTTGGATGTTGTATTCCCAATATAGGTAAGGGTTTTCAATATATCTATACCACTAAACAATTGAAGTTTATTGTTATTATATGGCCATTTTATTTAGTTGTTTTTTATAGATTCTATGATGTTTTATTTTTTTGTTGTAGATATAACATAATTAAATGTGTTTATGATATGATTGATGTCACCATGAAAGTCATTATGATAAAGATCAAGCATGACATTTTTTGTAATGTTGGATTTTTTCCATTAGTAGATGAGACTCTTAAATTAACATGGATTTTGAATATATTAATGAGAGTTCCATGATTTTGGAAATTGATGTGTGTATCTCAGGATTGATTTTATAAATATGGAGATGATTGAATAATATCACCATAAGTTGGGTTGATGTTAGATTATGTGAGGAGTTTACATTTTATGAAGAGAATGGGAGAATCTATCATTATCCATGATGTTTATGGTGGATTAGGAAGACATAGAAGTCTATCATATTCCATTTATTGATTTTATAGGAGATTCTTTAAGTAGTACATATTTCTATTTTGAACGCATGACATTTAAGAAAAACAAAACATTTTTATCTCATGAATAACACTTTAAGGAATGAAGAATCACCAAGATAATGAAGAAAATATAGATTTTGTGACTGTTGGGGATGACCTAGAGTGTTTATTTTGAACATAAGATAACATTATCATTGAGGTACGAATATATATCATAAACTATATCAATCCTAATGGATTGGTGGAATGAACCTATAAATTGATATGTTTATGGATTGTTCTTATGATGAATATTTCATGGCATAATAACATAAAAAATTCGACTGTTTATTAGTTTTGTCTTGTAGCTACTCTTGGGATGTTTTCCTTGTGAATGGAATGATTACCCAAATACTAATTTCCCTATAACATGGATATAAAATAATAATGATAAAAATTTGAGGCTTGGAGAAAATTAAGGTGATCAAGGAGATACCATAACATCATATTAAATATTAGAGTTCATTATGGATGTTGGCTAAAACTATGAACAAATAGAGGCTAGTACATAAAGGATTCTATTTATTTGAGGATATCATGACACATGGTAGATCAATTCACTATGATCAGTTGATCTTAGAGAAGATTTTATTCATATATATGTGTTTCACAACAAAAATATGTTCATTTCCCTAGGAATAAATTGTTGTTAATGAACTAATTACTCATATGTATAAAGAGACACACCACAGTACATGTTTTTATATCATGAATTAATTTCAGGTGGAGTTGTAGGGTGTAGTGCACATCGTGATGGGTAGCCATGAGAATTTTTTTATGCTCTATATTATGATATATGGTATGTTATATTGTACACAGTGATTCGATATTGAAAATTTTGAGTCAATTTTATAGTAATCTTGGTCCTAGGATTTTTTAATTTGATGGTTTTCTGGTTCATGATATTTTATAGAAATCACACTACAATCCATTGATCCATGTTGAAATAATTTTAAAAAATATCAACACCATGTAAAAATTACCTTGGTCATTATAAAAATCAAGGATGGATTTATTTGAACTAATGGGAGATTAACCAAGTTATTTTTATAGTGATTTTTTGGATTTGATATTAGCACATGACTGTTCCAAAAATGAACCTTTCACCCCATGATAGTCAACATTGTCTCATTATTTGTATTTTCATGTTTTAATATTGTTAATAATAGAATAATCATAAATTATAGTAAATACATTTTAGTGATGAAACAAGTACTTATATTCCATCACACTAGGAGTATATTTGAAGAATTTGAATTCTGATTTAATGAAAAAACACATTATGAAAAATGAAGAGATCTAGGACTCATGGTATCATCATGGTCACTAATTAATATATAGATATATAAAATATCTCTATAAAAGAACCATATATTATTCACTAAGAAAAGTATTGAAAATGTTAATGAACATAAAATATTCAACTATATAATCTATAGTTCCTTCCTAAGTGTTTCTATCCATGATTATAATGGAGCATGATAGTGGACATGACATCCATTCCTAGAGGCAATTGAGATAGAGGTGTGTTGGTTTAATTGACATAGTGATTTTTTATTGATATTTTTATTTGTAAAGTATAATATAACTTTTGATCCATATTATTTTTTATTGATATCAATATAAAACATGGGTAGTATGATTACACCTTCTATGCATCATAGAGTACCACTTGTTGATAAGAGTGATGAGAAACTTGTTAATAAATTTTTATGTGTTTTTTCTAACATTCATCATCATCATCGTCATTAATTATCCTCTTTGATCCTTTGAAGAAAACAACATGGTAATTAATTTTTGAAAAATTAGTGAAATTTTTGAAAGACCACTAACATACCCCCTCTCACTGTTTTACTATCACTCCCCTGGGAGACTAAATTGTATAATAGAATCTATGAAAATGGTTCCATGTATAATTCTCAAATATCGAGAGGTTTTATGTTTTTTGATTACATATTATGGTATCTCTTCTTTTAATATATTGTTTCACTTTATTATTTCAATATTATTTCACCTTGGGGTTTAAAAAACATATGTTATGCTTGAATCTACATATTAGCTTTTAGATTTATTTGGATAAATCTATAATAAGAGATATCGTATACTAATTTTTTATCTCTTTTATGTAATGGACTTGTTATTTCCCCCTTCACATAATCAAGTGTGATTTTAATTATTCCTCTATATGTTATTTAGAGTATTATTTTAATTGGGAGGTGAAGTTATGTATAGTAAGATATTGGGAAATAAAAGGAAAAGAGAAGTGATGAATGTGATAAGGATGACAAAAACTAACCTAAATTATCCTAAAGAAATATCATAAAATACAAAAAAGCTCGAGAAGGGTGATTAAGTTACACATGTAATGATGGATGAATTATATATTTTGGGGGTTTTAATAGACACAAGGTGATGTGGTTTTATAGTGATGTTATGTACCTATGTTTTATAATTATGTAGACAACATAAATATGAATTGATAACTCATCAAGGAATCATTGGAGGATTATAGTATTAACTCATGGATACATAGATGAGTGCATAATAATATCCAAAAGATGTTTGATAATCATAATATAGATTATAAAATTTTTGATACTGGGCCTCATTAACTTTTCAAGATTATATTGCAATAAGAACGTGTTTATAAATAAAAATAAAAGATTAATAAAAATTTATGGGTTGATAATTCCAGGAGGGTTTCTAAAAGAAGGATGAAAATTAATAATAATATAGTATATCTCAAGTATCTTTTGATTCATAATAATTGAAAAAGTACATGAGTTAATAGGGATTCATTCTAATTCAGACATGCTAATGAAAAAAGACATAAGGGAGAATGTGTTCAAAAGAAGAAGAAATTATCTCTAAGAAGATTTTAAAATATATATTATGATCAATGGGAAATCAAGATCAGTTGCGGTAAACATATCCTATAAAAGGATAATACAAAAGATAAATATTGGAGGTTATAACATGATTAGATGAGGTTATTAATTTAATCATCAAATAAGTACACTACTAATTAAAATATTGAAAAATGGAAAAGTTAACACTTGAAATATGATGGGGATCTTTTTCCATGGTGGTTTAAAATAATTGGTGATATTTCTCATGGTGTGGTTTCAATGCCCAAAAAAGTTGAAATTTAAAGTAAAAAATATATATGGTGAAATATAAGGAATGTAAAAAATAATTATACTCTAAAGATAATGTGGAAGTGTTTACCAATACTGTTGTGATTGAAAAGACTTAGTGATGGTGTAAAAAATAGTGAAACATTGCTAAACCTTATCTCAAATAAAAGTGAATAAAATTAAAAGTAATGGTTGATCCTAATAATTATATAAAATTTAGTAATAATGATGTATTTATATAGGTGGAGGGGGAAAATAATTTTGATTTCAGAAAACACATGACACTTCCCAATGGAATGATAATGTTGGTGATCTACTAAGTCATTAAACCCTATCTTATGTTTTAGCAAGTTCAGTACAATTTAAAAAATCCAAGGATAACTTGTGAAAGTAGATACTAACCATAAAAATCAAAATTAAATTTTTACACAATATATCATTTGAAAAATACCATGAGAGCATCTAAAAAAATTAAAGGGATAAATACGAATAGCATGGAGTCCATAATGATCAATGTACACCAACATAGTATTGATTTACTCAAAAAAAATATAATAATGGGTTTCTAGGCCTAATAAATACCTCATGTATTATGAGAATGATCTTATGAATTTCGGGAAATAAATAATCCAAATTCTTTAATCCCTTCATGGAGTAAAAATTGGTAAAGTACACAGAACCACAATGCGGTCGATCATTTACTCCTAGAACACACATTATGTGGGACTACTACTTCGTATGGACCTACACCCAAAAAATAATAATTTATCGAGTTATTTTATAAGGATATACCCACCACTAATTAATATCCATTTTTTGGGAGGAGGTGGTAAGGATACTCCACCGACAAAAAAATTTCCACTTTGTGGGAGGAGGAGGTGAAATGATTCCCCCTATAAATTGGCCTTTTAAAATTGTGGGGGAAGAAAATATTTCAATTCAACAAAAAAATATTTAAATTCATTTGTAGTATGAGATATCCATTTCACCCCAATCCCAAAAAATTACATATATCATTTTGGGGGGAAGATAATATTTAAAGGCCTAGACAAATTATTTTATCTTATTTGTGGGTTAAGGCTTCCTGTTCATCCCCACCCCCTAAATGGATTTTTCATTTATGGGGGAATAAAATAATAAAATACCCCCATAAACGTTTTTAATTATTTTATAGTGTGTGGAATCCCTTTCACATCCCCATATAATGAATTCCCATTCGGTGGTGTGGGGATGTCACCCAACTACCCCACAAAAAACAAATTCATTTATGGATGATAGTTTTATATCATAATAGTATGGTTCAAAACATAAAATTCATCCAACCGTCCATCGTAGGAAATATATTATTTTACATTCCTATAAATATCTAGTATTATAAAAGGAGAAAGACCGATGATGATGGACATGCGGATATATGACAAGACGATAGACGAATCATGTATGTAATTCACCTACCACATACCATGTTAAATACCCACAAACTGTATCCTTTGTGAGATGCACTACCTTGAAAACTATAATGGGAACCCTTTTTCCCAGAAATTAAGTACACAAAAAATAATTCCCCATCAAAAAATCATTTCAAATCCCCCACCTCACATAAAAAAACATAATGTTTGGAATAATAAATCCTTAATTTTTCTCACATTTATAATTTCTTCCCCTTTTTATGTAGCATTCGGTTTCATATTGGAAAAATCACAAATTTTATATATTTATTCACATACCTCCTACAAAAACCTATAATTATTTCATTAAGACGACCTATAATGCCTCCATACAAGCATGTTTTAATCCAAGGGCACACCAATGTTCCATCTCAATCAAACATTCATGTGGTAATAGAAATTCTTCATTTAACCTCCCTAGTTGGTAGGATCCTCATAATGTTATCAATCATATAGTCTTGTGATAATGAGGATCACATCCTTCAGGATAGTGGACGAGGGAATCACTGGATGGGTTGTGATATCATTTTCCTATAGCACTTCCCTTCTTACACTCTTTCATCAGTAAAAAGGGGATGGGAGGGTGGATATTCATATGGGAATCCCTCCTAGAGTAATCCCCATGTATTTCTTAGAGTAAATAACCCACCTTACAAACCCTTCGACTCGTTCACTAGTGGATGATGGAGATTGTGTGGATTAATAGACCATTTTACTCATCTTTTTTCTCTCACTGATCATGACTCGTATGGGATTAGTATTTTTGGTTGATCATGTCATTTTTATGATAAAATATTCAATCCAAGGGCCTCCAAGAAGGAGTAAGCCTCCAAACCATGTTACCATCCTATAAAAGGTCCATATTCACTCTGAGAAAAAACGTTTAAAGGTCCATATTCCTAATAAATAAACCGCTTGTCAATATTCTATAGGTCTAAGACACGACCTTTTGAACTATGCGGGCTTTGATTCATTTTTAAATTGAATAAAAAGGAAGAAAATAAAAGGTTCAAACCATTCACCTCAAACTCACCCTAATATTCTCCAGTACATATTCTCAGTAGGTTTAAACCCTACCAAATGGGTCATATTACTTTTAGTTCCCTCAGGCTATTTTGGAATATGTCCCACACCATCATTTTCTGAGAATATTCTTCCTAGAAATACATACATAGTGATGTTAAAATGTATGTTATAGTCCTTATCACATGATCTTAAAGGGAATGATGTGTCCCACTAAACAATACCAAACTACATGGGTTTGGATTCAACTCCTAAGAATATATTTGAATCCCATCTTATGGGAGTTTTCCCAACATCAAAACAACACTTATGTCCATAGATGATGTTAAATTCCGAAGTACTTAACTATGTGGTACAAAACCAACATCACAAGAAAAGAAAAATAAACATAATGGAGGACCTATGATACATACACATTGTTATATCGATGGATAAACACATTTTCATATATATATATATTTAGTTCTATATCTAATGATCCTCATATACATATATACATGGTTTCACATCAACACATGTATATAATTGATTGTTAATACACATGGGTAACAAGTTCCCTATTTTGAGCTTAAAAAAGGCATTCATGAAAATATTTTAAAATTATAATAGAGTGTTAGAGTATGAAATAATTCACAACAAAATGGTGTGATGATCCCAGAAATCCATCATATTAGTCAATATTAGTTATTAAGTGTTGTTTATTAATTTCCACAATGAAATCATTCCATTATAAAGTAGGACTATTAATTATCATGGATGTGAGAACTGTTGGGTGTTTCTAGTTCCACGAATAGACCTCAATGGTAAAAGACCCACCATAAAACTAGTGCTAAATGAAAATTTTTAACCCTACATGATTCAATTTATTAATGAAAATAGATGTGTCTCCCACATATCAGGCCCCTTCATAATCTTACAAAATATTAGTGGACAAACATGAATAATCTAAGATGATCAAGTACTCATGTGCTAATTTATTATAATTCCAATTTCATGGGGTTTACTTGTAATAATATATATATATATATATATATGCATGATAATTTCATAAGACTCTCTTCAATTAAATTTTCATCTCACCATATTAACCAAATTTATGCTTTGGTTTTCGCATAAGTTGGGTCCTCATATTGTTAGAGGATCCCATCTATAACTTAATGTATTCAATTTCTGGATTTGGATGCACTGGTTTGAGAGTACCACCTATACAGTATAGTCCCAACCTAAGAGACTTCATGATATTATCTCTAAGACATGAAGCTCGACCAACCATCCCCTCAACAATGGATGGTGACCATATGGTAGAACTCACCCATTTCTATATCAAAATGTTTTTGGATCATTTCCCTGAGATGTAACAACACGTTCCTACCATACCATAGGGAGGAAAATACTGAGTTCTCCATGTTCCTCAACTAAACACCAAAGTAGTCACTAAAAAGGTCTCATACTAGTAATTTCCACCAACAACAACCCTCAACGTCATTTCCTCATCACAATGGTGATGTTTCCCCATGTGTACTAGCTCTAGTCACTAAGACCTAAGAACCCAGGACAAACCATTGTGGGAAGGGATTAAAAAACAAATAAAATGACCTAATCACTATTATTTTTAGAGTATCCCACTAAAAAAGTTGGAGAAAACCTATGAGAAATCCCATATACCTATTTATTCACATCAATCCCTCCAACACAATTTGAAATCAATCATAGAAACCTTTTGGTACATCCTAGAAGAAAATATGGATCGCACTTATTTCAATACACCCACATTTGATTATTATTGGAATATCAATCCAATTAATGGATGAAATTTGTAGGAATACATCCAAACATCATCGATGTAACAAGAATATACATTCATTCTATTTGGAAGAAGCCTACCATTAAATCCTAGTAATGATGGAAGGAACGAAATATATTATTGTATAGATTCTACAAGTATTAGATGATATAAAGAGCGCATTGGTAGTAACTAGAATTAGGTAACACAACCCCACATCCAAATTTGAAGTGTCCAATCAAGATGATATGATGGTATCTCATATGGAGGAGCATATTATTTCCCATTCCAAGGAGGGTCATCATTCGAATCCCATGAAAATTTTACTATAGGATCAGGCATGAACAATAGTTCCAACTAGAGATTACTGATCCACTATAAAAGCCACTCACAAAAATGCATATATCCCTAAAAAAGCTCAAGAATTATATTTGCATGTAATGGAAATAAAATAAGAGATACTCTAAAAATTGACCTCGAATGAAATTCATTGTCTATTTCATTTGAATTCGATAACCCCACATTGATGAACTAAAATGAATAATCATTAAAAAATTAAAAAATTCCTACATATGACAGCAATCCAACTCCCTGCAAGGATAGTGTTCTAGTGACCTTCAAAAATCTATCAATGATAGCCTAGGATCCTGTAGATTCATTAACAAATTATTAAAGAAGAAATTAAATTTGTTAAGGGTCTCCTCACAACATCACTACCAGCATTATTGCAGCACTTTGGCGATAATATTTAACATGAATTCCACCTTTTTTGTTACAAAATTATCGATCAGGAGAACCCATCTCTTGATGAGAACATTAAAATCCATCACCATGGTCAGAATTTCATATAGTATGAAATGGATCCCCATGAAATAGTTATCCATGAAGGACCTCCATAGAGTATACAATGTAATAAATCATCATGTGATCAGACATTAACCCATGAAAGTAGTCATCCCCATATTACAATTCCCTTGAAAGTTACTCCCTATAATGGATTTCTATTTAGACAATAAGGTCACCCCATTTCTGAATCAATTATGGGAATTCCCCCATATCACGAGACACATGGTATTATGGATCCAGTCATTCTGGATTCCTTATCATTGAAAATGGTGTAGTTTCTCAATTAGAAGACAACCCATGGAAATGGAAATTTTCCAAACCACCCTTGGATCATATAAAATTCAACATAGAAAAATATATTATCCTAATGATTCCAATTACCATAATGAATATTATAAACATCTTCAATGATCGGATTTGGAGGAGGAATATTTATTAGAATGTAATGAATATGATTTTTCAATGAGGAATCAGTCGTAAAAAAATGTTATGTTTGTGTTTTTGAAATTAGACACCCCTTAATATAGAATTATAGAGGAATTGTTAGAATAGATTGTTCATAACATTTGACTGAACCTACAAATAACTCTAAATAAGTTGAAATCTAAATTCTTACTTCATGATTAAATTTAATATCTTTAAGGTAATTGAAGAAATATATCATCAAATCAATATAACTTTCATTCTAGATGCATCAATCCTAAAAATAGGAAAAAAATTGGAGGTTCTCCAACATGTATGTATTTATGAATTAAAAAGATGTTATATAATCTAATAAGCAATTCCCCACCTGGAATTCATACCGGGGGATCAGTTAAACATAGTAATTTTTACTCCAACTTAATCCCAGATTTTTAAATACCACTAATGTTTAGGTCATGTAATTTCAACACTACATGAAAACTCTCGAGAGTGACTACTATTCATGAATGATGGTATGGTCAGCACAAATAGAACCTGAATAGATCATATAAAA
Organism: Viscum album; assembly: GCA_963277665.1. Classification (NCBI taxonomy): domain Eukaryota; kingdom Viridiplantae; phylum Streptophyta; class Magnoliopsida; order Santalales; family Viscaceae; genus Viscum; species Viscum album. The sequence continues at coordinate 1,622,526,908 of OY728146.1, read as the reverse complement.
TTTTGGCACGGAAACATCTATCCATTAAGAAAATATTTCAAGAATAATTCGAGTATGCCGGGAAATATTCTCACTTAAGGAATGGTATTCTGCAAAAAATAGTAAGGATTTTTCATTAATTTATCTCTAATGAATATTATAAATTCCACAAAACTCATTATTGAAAAATTATTTGCAATAAAAAAAATATGTTTTTATTATTCATGGCTGTAGAAATATAGCAGAAACCCTTCCCCACTTGCCAGGGGGAATTTGTACCATAACATCCCCATTTATGGCTACTAAATCATATTCAAAGGGTTCCAAAAATGGATCAAGGGGAAACACATTCCCTAATACTGGGGTTATTTTTACCACATCCTCATCCCAATTAACATTGGTTTTTTTCCCATTTATGAGGACCACCATATGGTGGATCCTCCCACCATGTCCCATCCAAAAACATAGAATTTTTTAAATGGTCGAGGCATATATACCTGTTTTATTAAAATATAAAAATATGTATAGAGAAAATTAAAAACATCAAATATCCAACAAGTAAAATATGCTGATAGAAATAGTAAAAAATCTAGAAGCATGAGACCTAGTGCTCATGATGTAGTGAGAGGATCTTTCAACTCTTCTAAGAGGGTTTCTACCCATTCTCCATGTTTTCACTTAATCCCATGGTCTACCTCCATCATCAGGTAGACCAGCATCTTTATCCTCCTTAGTATCTTATTTTCCATGTTCATTATCATCTTCTTGTCTATCCCCCTAACTACTACTAGTTGCAAGCATGTCAAAATAATCATTCATACAAACTATTGAATGAAATTTTCTATTCACCAAATTAATGTCATCAAAAGGTTTGAAAAAAATGTTAATTTAACGAACCCCTTCCCTTAGAAGATTTAGAAACCATGCTAGCTGTAGGCTGACCAACATTAGGGTAGCCACCTAGGCTTTAACCAGTTCCAACCCACATGTGGAAAAGAGAAACCAAAAATTGGTTATAAATGTCAATCGGTTGTCTAGACATGTGTTTAATAGAAAAATCCATTTATATACCTTTATCCTGAGCATACACATCTAAATATTTAACTAAATTTGTGATAGATTCATTTTTTTACTGAATTTTTAGTTTGGTGGGTTTTAAAGATGCATCAATATATAAGTCCCTACCCTGCATATTTGTAACCAAACATGTGAGGGTAGGGGCAGTCATGTCCAGGGTGTGATGAATTAGAATAGGAATCTACATATTTGATGTTCCTAAAGAAGTATCTACACAACATTTTCTAGGTGTTGTGTGAAACATTCTAGATTTGTGGAAAACATAAGAAAAAATCCATTTTTCATTTGTGCTTCTAAGAGGTAGCAACCTCAACTTTCTCAATACCATTATGACCCATTGAGGAAATAAGATTCTTCTCCTACCACATTTTCTGAGTCAACATTTACTTGTATGGATATTTCTCTATCTCCCTATATAAAACAATATTATTTCATATCCTGATCATCCTCTGATTCCACTTCTATGAGAGATTTGGACATATTAGACTTACATTCTAGGTCATCCCCAGATCTATATTTTTATATGTGTCTTCTACTTTTCATGATATGACTTTATCCTAGTTTCTTCACTGAGATGGATGATAGAATCCTGAGACAAGATCTATGCACACCCCTTAGTAATTGTAAATAACTTAATGGCTCCAATCATTAGATTATCCTTAACACTGACATGATTCACTCCTTTATTAGGAGACTGGAATGTAGCCTCTCCTACTTGAGCATTGACCTGGCAGTAAGGATAGCCCTATCAAATGAAACATCTTGATTGACTCCTCTTTCATGATATTTCTCAGAATTATTATATCCTTGTGTATTTCAAAGGGTTGAATGATTACCCCTTTTATCTTTCCTTTTCTGATAATGAGCATAATCATGGACTTTTAAATGAAATATAGAATAATTTATATTACCTCTGCATTTAGACTTCCCAGGACCAATGATACAATAAACCTAACAGAAATGAGGTGTTATTTCATATTCAATTCTACATTTAACCTACTCTTGAGGGGTGGAGATCACTACAAGATCAATTAGAATATAATTTAGATAAACCTCTATAGAACTCTCAAAATAGTGACCATAACACACCATTTCCATTGGATTATCCATCCAAATTAGAATCCCAATAACGGAATCTATGTCAAATACGATTTAAGGATGTTGAAGTACCTAATTTAAGACATGAATTTTAACCCACACATGTGCACATGTTTCCCTAAATTCATTGATGGTGAAATTTATGAACCAATCATGAACTCAATGAATACCTATCCTAAGTTCAATTGAACCTTCACCCCAATCCACCCCTTTCAATTCAGCAGTAAAAAAATCACTATGGGAGAAAAAATGAATTAAGGATACATATTTGATGTATGTAATACCTTTAGTGGAAGACAATAAAAAAACATGGTTAGAGACCTCCCAACAACCTAGCTTCTTCATTGGGAACATGTATGAAAAAAAATCAAGACATTCTATTAGAATCACCCATCATCAATTGGATCATAGTAAATATATGATTGTAAGGATAAACCCCTATATATTTCACAAGTTAATGAAATCTATAATGAGTATATATGATCCCAAAGATCAGAAATCTCCCAACAGATACCACTAAAATAGCAAGGCCTCCTTTCTTTCCGGCACCAATGAGACTCCATAAATTCATTATAAATCCTCGAAGATCATTCGTATCACCCATGTGGGTGCTACAGATCATGAATCCATTATAGGGGAATAAGTGGGGGATATTTCAAAAGAAAATCTTTTCCATGTTGAAATTATCAAATAATGTGTGTGTACCAAAAACTAGAGGCATGTTATGAATTATGGGACTACCTAAAATGTTCCACTACCACCTCTATAATGTGAGTAAACCAAGGAAAAGGGTAAAGGCATTGGGAGATATCACCACCACCCTAAGAGGTTAAACCTATTATTATTAAGGATGTAATTTATCAGTATAGGTATGTTATAAAGGAGATGCGGAAAAATTATGCCAAATTTCTCAACACAAACTTAATTGTTTGAATGTTCTTCAAGAATATCCTTCTATCAACATTGCAATTGATGTACCACTACGTGGAGAATTTTTGTTACAAAAAAGTTTATAAAGAACTTCCACGTGGAATGGTATGTCAACAACCAATATATTTAGACCCCATGATAGTGAGATACTAAGAGTTCCTTTCATTAAGGGCACAGCTAAAGCTATGTCAGACTCATCCTCACATGTCAAATTTTTGTAGTTCATCAGCTATGGATATAGGTTGGGCCACCAGATCATGAGAAACGTTTTGTTCCCCCTATTTACGCTCTTTCTCACACAACCATTCTTTTTAATCCCATCAACACTATTTATTAATTAACAAGATGTTTAGAAACTATGTAAGGTCGATAAGGAACAATACAACAGTAGATGAATCCTGATTGTGAACGGGTGTATGATACTCTCCCGACAAAAAATTTAAAGAATCCAATGTTTTATATAATAAATGTTTTAGGGGATCCAGAACAACATATGATGCACATTAAGACCCATTGTAATCCTGTGATGGGAAATATTGAGTATAAAGAGGAAACCAGGATCATGTGTTTCATGTTAACATTAGAGGTACCAGCCTTTATCTTGTATATCGGTTTACCAAGTATATAATTCAAAGGGTGGAAATATATTCACCAATATTTTATATATTAATTAATATCTATGATATAAAATAAAATAGTACCCAACCAATCAAATTTAACACAACATCAAAATGAGAGGGTCTCCAATTTTATTACTAGGTGGTAGGGTTTGACTTACTCCATAAACATCAAACATCTTCAAGATTATTTTTTAGGTATTTTCAATAAAAACCTTCCTGAAAATTCATGACATCAACATATTGTAGTAATGTATATAGCATGGTTCTAAGATCTTGTTGAAATTTCATTGATTTCAGTGAATTCTATTTTTTGTAAATTGACTTATATCCTGACCACCAATTTTTCATCTGGGAAAATAACAGGTTGAATTGAAAATGTGGTCATTACATTGAAACTACCTCGATGATTTCTCTAATTCCAAAGATACAACATCTTCACAAAGTACATCCACCAGAAAGGAATCATGAAAAAAAATACCACCACCAGGATGAGGGAAAGGTGCTGAAACATTCCCCATTTGAATTCCATAAAAATCAAAATTTATTCCTTTAGAGATGAAAAAGTTAAATGTTACATTATAATTTCCATGGAAATTAATTTATTGAGACTACAATATCCCAGTTGGCCTAATGAAACTAGCCGAAAATATCATCCAAATTATTTCCCCTTTCAATAAACATTGGGTACACCATCTATGTTTTTTTTCTGAAGACATCCATAAAAATATGGTTGATTCTAGGAAATGGAAGTTTGGGAAAAAACTAGAAAAGGTGACATGTGTTTCTATATCCATTATAGAATAATAAGGTGGGTGAAAAAATGTAATGAGTTAGGGAGAAAAAAAATAAATGATTGGATGACCATGAAAACAATCAATCAGACTCAAACTATCCCCTGGGAAAAGGTAAACCAAACAATTGTCCCCCCAATCTCATCCCCCATGGTGCATCCATCATTCACCGATGTCAAAGTTTTCCATGGGATGATATTATATGTAGAAAAAACTCCTAAAGGGAAATGAGATGTTTTTAAATTTTAAACTATATAGATTCCAAATAAAAACATGAATATGTCATATTTTATGCCTCTAATTCTGGGAAAATTAGTACTGCCCAGCTAAATAGAACCGTGAGGATTATATAGAAATGAGAAATTATCATCTTTTAAGGAATGGATCATTTTTTCCATTTACCCTATTCATTTATTATATCCCTCTTTGGAAGATGAGTCGTATTATGAATCTGAGTTCCTTATGCCAAATCATGGAACCACAAATAGATACCACAAGTGGAATAGGAGGAAGGGAAAGATGTATTCATAGACAAACCCAATATTATATCCAAATCACCATCAGATCCATTTATGAAATAGATACTTAGGGAATATCCCATCAATTAGCATTGAAGTAATAAAAAAAGAACATAAATTTACTAAAAGTATTACAATATTGATTATTTTTAAAGACCAGCTTGAAGGGTTGGAATAATCTAGTATGTATAGGTGTATAGGATGGCCATGTCAGAAAAATAAAATCACAAAAAAGTTCCCTTATCATTTTCTCGACCACCTGAATCGCCTGCCTGAGGCACTTCAATCACCAATATTCATATTATTGAATAACTCTATGTAGGAAGATGTGGGAAATTGACTAAATTGTATGACATCCTAAAGTAGATGGTCATAGTTCCAGGGAATTTGACAATTATGGATTCTATTAACCTATCAATGGATATATAAGAATAACTTTTAATGGTTCTTTTAGGTTCCCATGTGTTTAAAGATGTGGTCAGTACTACTAAGGTATACGAAACAAAAATACACAATGTATAATGTCCTTTTATCATCTCTTTTATAGAATTGGACATGAATTTTGTGATAAAATGTCACATCATGTCCCTATATATGTTAGGAAGACTAAATGACATTGACATTAGATAATAAATCAATAAAAAGGGATTAGGGTTCAATTTCACTCCAATATGACAACTTCATCACTTTTCCTACAGTGAAGTTGAACTATATTCTACACCCATTAAACTACCATTATAAAAAATAGTTAAAAAATACCATTTTCTAGATCAATATCATATCTCAATTTGGGGGCTTAGTGTCCAATTTTGAACTATTGGTCATCCAAAATGTTACAAAATTTAATGTCTTAATTAGAAGTCCTTTGATACAAAAACTTGAGGAAATCCCTTCATCATATCAATAATTTTTAATATACTACATCAATGTGCGATGTCGGCCATTTTATGGTGTTAAATATTTAATTCAATATTTTGAGGCTCAAAAAATTAATGCATGATTTTATGAATGATAATTGAAGCAACCCATGATTGATTATGTTGCTCGGGTTACCAACCCTAATGATTGTGAAATGAACCTAGTAAAACTATTTAATTATCTCGGTATTGCATATGTGTTTCCCATTAAGTAAATTGAGAATATGGGTTCAAAATTGGGTCTTGAATCATAAATCCTCATGATATCCGTGATGATAAATGAATTTCATAGTGAAAAATAGGCATGGAAAGCACTACATCTTTAAACATGTTATTGAAAATTATGTCATGTGCTATGTCGATGATCTGGTAGTAAAATTTTAGTAATTTTCATTCCATGTTACTGACCATGAGACTATTTTTCATAATCTTCGACATAACATCCTAAAAATAGACCCCATGATGTGTGTTTTTGGGGATACCTCGGGAATGTTTCGTGGTTTTATAGTATCCCATTTCAGTAGTGAAGTTTGTCCTAATAAGAGAATGGAAATAATTGACATGTTACCTCCTATAAAACATAAGGATTTGAGAATAATACAAGGACACCTACATTCCATTCAACACTTAATAACAATTATTTATTCCATGTGCATTCCTTTAACCATGTTAATGAAAAAAGGGGCCATGTATTAGTGGAATGATTACTATAAGAAAAATGATAGTCTCAAGAATTATTTTCTGAATATTCTCGTGAAGATTCCACCTTTCAAAGGAAATCCACTCATAATATGTATCACAACATTAGAGAGATCACTTGGTTATTTTCATATACCAAAGAATGATTTCATAAATGAAAATAGTATCTATTATTTTAGTAGAGCTTTTCTCGATACTAAGACTATTTATTTAAATATTTATTAGAACATTCCGATGATTTTTTTTGATGTTAAAAAATTGAGGCTATACATACAGCATCACGAGGTCTATTTTTTCTGCTAAACTAACCCTCTAAAGTATATCCTCAACCACCCAAATTTGACTGGGTGTTTGGCATCATGGGTGGTAATCCTGCATTAGTTTGACATCCAGTTCATAACACATAAAGAAAATAAATGTGCAATATTTTGTATATTTCCTTGCATATGACCCTTATTTTAAAAAAATCAAATGAAAACAGGACATGAAGATGAATAAATCATCTCTATCCAAGACATTCTCAGAATAGAGAAGATCTATTTTAATGGAACCTTTAGTAACCCAATGAGAAAGATGATGGAATGCCCTGAGATAAAAAATATCGTCATGGGAGACAATGTTGTTACCACCACAAACGATATGCTTCCCTATTCAATCCTTTTGTTAGAAGGTTCAACCAATAATGAAGAAGAATAACATTCCCTCATTGTAGGATTAGATTTGATTTTCAAAATAATAGTGACCCATAAAAACATCATTGATGACTCGTAGATGGTGATCAAATTGGTCAATGGTGATTATGCTATCATAAAAGAGGAGATTATTCCCATCAATGATTATTTTTGAAATTTTATGTAAAAATTACACTGTAGTGACAAAAATATCCCACATCCCACACTCGCTAAATTCTTGAGAAGTAACATTGAATAATGTAGAAATTTCTTTTGAATATTTGGATAGAGAAGAAATAGTATTCAGCATTGCACATCTCAAAATGATATCATTCTTTGTAAGAGTATCATTTAAGAGACCAATGATGTCAATTATACCCCGGAAATGTATAATCATATTACCAGTAGGATGACCCCAACCCTTTTAAACTACCTCCACAGTTTGGATATTATATCATAACATGCTTGGAAAGTTGAAATATGATTATAGGAAGACAACTTTTTTGTTTATGAAATCCCATGTCATCAAAATGCCCTCTATAAAGGAATCATTGATATAATTATAATTAGATAAATTGATGTAGAAGAGACTATCCAAATTATGTGAGAATTCCACACCATTGATTGTGGTTCCCACCAGTTAGAATCCAATATATCTCCCAAAATTAGGATTCTTGTATATTTATAGCCTTTAATGACATAGGATTACACCAAATTCTGCAGAAAGATTCATCCCAACAAAGTTCATGAAAATTTCATCCATTAACCCCTGGATTTTTTGAACACTAAAAAAATACTCTGGTCCATTATTTATATAGGGAATGGCTATTATGGGACCATAACCTCCAACTACGACCATTATGTTTAAATATTTCCTCACTACCATTGACTTCTTCTCTAAATGGAAAGATGAAATACCCTACAAATAATTTCATAAAAAATCCATTATCAATTTCTTGAAGTCCAACATCATTACCAAGTTTGGTGTCCCTCATAAAATACTGAACAAAAATGGCCCTAACTTATATTCATTAAAAATGAGTAGTTTATATTGGGAATATAACACTGAGTTAAACCATTAATATTATAATTATGTAGTGAAAATGGATAGATAATAACTTTCAATTAAACCCTATCGAACATAATATAGAAAATAGAGGACAATGACATGAAATATGGGATTAATGAACTTTTACATGCCATATAGAGATACTGTAGCACAACCCGTGTTGCTATGCACCTAACCCCATATACATTGGTATGTGGTAATGATGTAGCTATTCACATATAAGTAAATTTTCCTTCTCTCGATGTTTCCATTTTTGATCAATTATCCAGAAGAAATAAATCCCAGAATAATTTGGTTGAAAAATAATGGATGGGTGAGAAAAGAATGCATATATTTCCTTATTATCTGGTTCACCAAAACTGAATAGATAGAGCTTTAAAAAATAAGGTTCAACCTCACTAATTTCTACAAGGGATATAATTTTTTTCCAATTGAACATTCATACCTAGTAAAAAAGCCTTTAAATCATGAACCAAATTAGGACGTACCTTTTTTCTATCCATAATGTATGTTACAATGGAGTGTATCATTGATCACTATGGATGGTGAGCATAATACACCCCAAAAAAATATATGTTTTCTCAAAAAAATCATGGGAGTAATTAAATAAAGATCTAGTCATATGCCCAAAAAAAAGATATCATTCATCCTTACTGCATGACATTAAACTATGTGAAGAATTCAATGTCAAATTACCCTAAAAGGAAGCACCCAAATCATCATGGTTGAAATAATTTAAATAATATGTGAATTTATTCATCACATGATGTTGAAATATTAAATTACCATAAGAACCATGTTTATGATTCCTTGGTTGATGAGCATATGATGCCTAATGTGGTGATTATGGGAGGTCTTTTCTTGTGAGATGATTTCAAAAATGAATGGAAAGCTTTTAACGCATAATACATAGGTCATGGGTTTTCATTCCTTCCATTTAACCAATATCCTTACTACATTACATTAAAATTCAATGAATTTTGATAACTAGATGTGGCTTGATTCTCATATTGATGTGACACTTAATGATGTGTGGGACCCTTATCCATGGCCAAGTCGCAACAAAATGAATCCACATTCCCTATATATGATCCATATTATTGTATGTAATCCATACATAGAACTATTTATGGATTGATTCTTATTTATAATAGATATGTAGTGCTGCCTAAACCTTATATGTAGTCTAAAACCTAAATTATGAACCATGTAATGATTTCCTTCACTAATATTTGAATGAATTTATTTCATCCATCTCATATTATTTCTTACCAGCAGACAAAGAAACTCTATACCCACTAGTTTTTGTCACTTACTGCACCATCATTATTTGAATCACCTCCTTGAAATAAGAAAACCCCTCTCCATTACTTGTTTCTCACACTGAGAATATATCATGGGGGATTAGGAATCATGAAAAGGGCCTCCCCACATAGTTGATTCACATCACACTCATAGCATCACTAATAAAGTCTTTGTGTACTTCATTCAAAAGATATTTTTTCAATGCAAGGATTCATACCTCCTCTTCACATCAGGTAACCTAATTCCATTTTCCAATACTTTAAACTGTATAGTTTATATCCCTTTAAAATGATGTATAATTGTAAATTGTTTTCCACCTTTCCTAATAGAACCACCATTTTATGTATTTTTCCCTTATCACATGTATAACATAAAACTATGTGTGGATTGATTCTCATCATGAAGAGACATTTATTAAAACATTTATTCTCAATCCTGGGCCTTGGAAAAACAAAAAAAAATTCCTCCAGTCTCTTTTGAATGAGCCATATCGACACACTATATCCTAATGTGGGTTCTCATTTAATTTTTGAACCCAATTTCAAAAAATAAAAAAATTCTCTTCAATGTATATGAATAGGACTTATGCAGCTAACATTAATATAAATATGTGATCCTTGATTCTCATTATAATTTGATACCTACTGATAGTTGTATTCTATATCCTAACCCATGCACAATATGATAAAATTCCTCCCCCTCACATGAGTGATCGATCAACATGTTGAATATATCCTAGAATTATGTGTGGATTGATTCACATCACATAACATACATAGTGATGTATGTATTATTAGAATAGGGCCCATATATGTAAGAAAAAATGGGGATTCTCTCATTCTATTTTGTATGAGATAGATCCTCATGAGAATGTCTGTGGAGGGTTCACATTTCACTTTTCTACCCATATTCATGAAAGATGATCCACCCTATAAATAGGACATACCTATTAAATGATCATTATCACGAGGTATGCGAGGCTTATCTGTATTACAATAGGATTCTTAGTGACACCCATATCCTAAATCCTATGTCATACTGCAATATAAAATACCCCCTTTCTGTGTATAGTTCAAACCAATACATGGAAATTTTCTATAAAAACAGTATGTAGCATGATTATCAACCTAAAAAGTTACATTTTGACACCCAAATCATGATTTCTAGGTGAACCTACAATTTAGAAGGATCTCTTTTCATATGTATGATATACATGAATTGAAATCGTGGTTAAAGTGGCCCTGGATATAGGAAATTAAATAGAACATTTGATATCCTTATTACATGATGTAAAATTAGAGGGAAGCCTCCATAATCCATGATTTTAAACTATAGGTAAACACCCTTAACTCATGATCTTAAACTGTAGGTAAATTACCTCAATATAAAATGTTAACCTTCATGTTTCACATAATCCTTTTTTGATTTAAAACTATTCATCATTATGGTCCTCTCATGAGATGATCGTCCATCTTCGTGATGATCTCTTATCACTGACTGAAAATAAAATTGTTATTAAAAAGGAGGGAAAAGTCCCATCAAACACAAAGAAGTCTCAAGGCGGTCTGTAGTGATGATGGCCAAGGGAATCCCCTTGGACAACCATTCTACATTCATAGGGAAGAGAACCCACACGGTCGAAGAGAATAAGAGGGTCAACCGAGCTTCCAGCCAGAGCAAGAGTGTCCGTTGAGAAGTTGGATTTCCGCCAAATGTGTCTCACTATCTGACTGCCATTGGTATCAAGGGAGAAACTTCTAGTGATGTAAACCAAGTCCCAAGGAGTGGGACACTTCCCTTGAAAACCCCTAACCAAAACCTCAGAGTCATACTTGACCTCTGTCACTTGAAAGTCCAATATTTTACACAACATAAGACTCGTATGAAGGGCTCTATCTTCCACACCCAGCGAGCAACCAGTTCCATAGAAGGAATTAAAATCGAACAAGACAGGGCCCCTGGAATCCCTGAGAATCCTGTCACCCCGCATTTTCCCATTCATAAATGATCCATCCACTTTAATTATTAGGCCATTTGAAGGGGGGACCAGCCAATCCACCGTCCTCTATTCCGATCATCCACAGACATTCTACTCATCACAATAGATAGAACAAACGGATTAAAACCCCCCTTAAGAAGAGAGACCAACTCAGCAAGAAAAGCTCTAACGTGCAGGATGAGATAATTTGGGGAACGTATGTGGCCCATTCGAACCTGGTTGCAGGTATCCCATAGAGTCCAGTAGATGGAGGCGAAGATGACCGACCGATCCTTCAACTCCATGCCAATCTCTGCGCCATGAAACCAGGACGAGATGAAGGACTCCATGGAGAACTGGCATGCGGAGATGATGCACTACTGTCTGAAGGCGTACTAGAGGCAGGTATCCCATTCGCTCTGGAAAAACAGGTTCTTAGAAGACTCTTCCATAGAAGAACTATAGCAGTAGCAGCAGGAGACCAAAGAAATCCCCCTTCTCCGGACATTTTCATCCGCTGGGAGTGCCTGATTTCTCAGATACCAAACAAGAAAATTCATTTTTGTAAGGAGATCCCTACACCAAAGACGGTTCCCCCCCTGGTCGTGATACACTGTTGCATGATGAACTCTCCTAAAATCACTGGAGGAGAATGAACCCGAGCTCGACCCAGTGTAGCAGAATCTATCCGGATCGCCGTTGAGGGATATCAACCCGAATATCTCCCACTGATCCAGTGAAAGAAGTAGTAGGATCAAGTCCCAATGACCACAAGCTTCCCTGAAGGAGCTGCTCAGTGCTGGAAAACCTGGGAATAACAGGACCTCGCCCGCCCAGTTGGCAGACCAAAAAATGATGTCTCCCTTTCTGAAAATCCACCTGGCGGAGTCTTGGAAATCATCTAGCATAGCAAAGAGAGAACGCGCCAGACGAGATGACTGGCCACCGAAGTTCACTCCCCCTCCCAAGAGTTCCCATACCTCGCACGGAAGAAAGCCACCCACAAGGAGTGCCCTTCCAGGATATCCCAAGCCAGGTGACCTTGCAAGCCATGCATGATATCTGAGATGTCCCTGTGGCCCTCCCCACCTTCCTCAATCGGCATGGCCAATCGTTTCCAAGAAGCCCAATGGCACCGTCCAAAAATATTGGCATCCCACATGAATGTATTCAAGACTTTATCCATCCTATCGATCTTCCCGTGGGGGGGGGGGGGTAATGGTAGACAAGATATGCATGGGAATAAATGTAAGTAAGTTGTTAATTAGTGTAACTCTCCCTCTAAATGACAGAAATTTATTCTTCCAATTGAGGATTCTGCCCAACATCCAATTGATGATGTCCTCAAATAAGATCATTTTAATGCGGTCAAACGAAAGGGGGGAGCCAAGGTCGGTCATAGGAATGTGCCCCTGCTGGATTCCCATGAGATCTTGAATATCCCTACAATGTCGCGTTGAACATTTCATTGTAATGAAGACCCGACTCTTCCTTGAGTTAATTCTCTGTCCGCTCAGGCCCTCATAGATGGAAATTACCTCCAAGAACCCTTGAATAGATCATTTCCTCCCATTAGAAAAAACAATAATATCATCAGCAAACATAAGGTGAGACACCATTGCTCCTCCCCTCTGATTAGAGAAGGGTAAAACGCACCCATCTCCAATTCTACTATGAATATTTCTAGAGAGAGCATCTTGAGCCAGAATAAATAATGTGGGAGAAAGAGGGTCCCCTTGGTGAACTCCACGAACACTTTTAAAGAAACCAAAGCTCTTCCCCATCAAAGATATGGAGAGCCATGGAGAAGAGAGGCACCTGAAGCAAAGATCGCAAAGCCATTCCTCAAACCCAAATTTCCTCATGACCCTAAGGATGAAACTCCACTCAATCTTGTCATATGCTTTATCCATGTCGGATTTATAAATTATGTTGGATCCAATGACATTATTGTTAATATCCTACACCATCTCACTCGTGATCGCAATCGCCCCTTGAATGCTTCTCCCTTTAACAAACCCCTGTTGCTCTCTAGACACACACCTCGGAATGAGACTGCTTAGTCTTCTTGCAATAAGACTACCAAAAATTTTGTAAGAAACATTACACAAACAAATTGGTCTGTAATGAGTGAGAAGATAAGGATCCCCAACCTTTGGAATCAAAACCACACGAGAAGCACAAACACACCAAGCCAGCAGCCCTCCCCGAAAGAAGTCACAGACTGGTTCCACCACATTCCCTCCCACAATCTCCCATGCCACTAAATAAAATGTTGACGGGAAGCCATCCGGCCTTAGGGAACTATCCATGGACATCATAGAAATAGTACTCTTAATCTCCTCCACATCGGGAAATGAAACCATATGGTGGTTATCAGAACATAGGATTAGCTGCGGCTAGGATCCCAAAAAACTGCCCTCACGCTCATCCAGACCAGAATTAACACCTCTTTACACAGCCAGCCCTGCCAGCATCCCCTCAAAGTGTTTAAGGGGCATCTTCCCAGAAATATTCTCATTTGATGTATAAGAACCATCACCCAGGTTGAGGTTTATTTTAGCAGATTTACTCTCCTTCTAGCACTCCTGAAAAAAAGCATTGTTACGGTCCACCTCCTTAATCCATCTCCCACGGGCCTTTTGTTTATAAGCTATTTCCAGCTCAGGCATCTTCTCAGCCAGAACTGCTCTCTTATCACACAACAAAACAAAGGAGACATCATCCCATCTGATTTGGAGGTCCCCCTCAATAGCCTCAATATCCTCCTTCAACCTCTCCACACCAGAGAATTCAGTCGGAAAGCTAACCAGCCATTGCTGAATATCCGATTGTAATCTCCTTAAGTGATTAGAGACACCTAAACCATTAATTCTAGGCTTTGCCTAGAGAAAAACACCAGACCCATTATCCTTCAAACACACTACCTCTATTTATGACATTATCTTCATGGTTACAATAAAAATTTGTCTAAATACATTCAATATAAACAAGACATTTTTTCCTTTAAAAAATAACCCTTCGTGTACTAGAAAACATAGATCCCCATAATCATTAATTTTATATCAATGATAAAAGAAACTAACACTAATGAGAACCTTTTTTGACTATATATAATATTCTTAGATGTGTCTTTGTATAATGTGTGCCCAAAATGTGTCCCGATAACCATATGAATGTCACACATCAGGGGGAAACCCTTTTTATCGCTATATGACCTGATGAAATGAACATTAGTAGCCTCTATTTGATTTTTTTCTATCATCACCCCTTTCAGGGGTTTCCCATGTCACCATATCATATTCACGTATCCCAGAATTTTATGATTTAAAACATCTTTCAATTCCTCCCCCTCAGGCCTAAGAAATCATGGATTACATCTGGCCACTACCCTAAAACTCCATGGATTTTTTATGGTTATTTTTACATTAGATAAAAAGAAATGAAATTGTTATTGTAAACAACTTGAAACCATGAATTTTCAGATAATCATAATATTCCTCTAATATCATCTTGTTTATCACATTGAGGATGGCTCACAAGTGCTAAGAATAATCAAGTGATTATTAAGATTTAATTTATCCCACTATTCCATAACCAAACCTAGGGAATACATAGTCTATCCTACAAGACCTAACACTATTTAAAGTTGATTCCCCTATTTAGTACCTCTATACATATGGGCCAATTTTCTTAAAGGGAACATCAATCATAAAAAAATTTATAGCATGATTCTCATCCCGATGAGATACGTAGTTACACATTATTTCCTTATATTAATCCTGGACACCATATGAAACAATTTTTATGTACCAATCAATGAAATTAATCCCCACAAGGTTTACAATCATTTGAAAACTCTTTTCATTATAAAAATACATCTCTTCCTTAAAATTAAATTTTTATATAATGATTCCCACCCATGTCCAATGTTGACAGAGATACTTCTCATCTTATATCATAGATGAATGCCCTATTTCATAAATTGTACTCCATTGTATTGCTAAGATTTAATTACTAAAAACCATTGTTTTGTATCATTGATAAAAGCATATGAATCTAAAGAAAACCTCTTTTATTATGAATTATATGCCCAGACGTGGATCTATATAAATTGGTCCAAAATTATGGCCCACAAAGCAACGAAAGCTTCATTCCAATTATAGAATGCTCTCATTTTGTGCATCTCAACAACATCATAATTGATAATTCATTTTAAACATTGTCTATAGACATTACTGGAATACATCACCCATGTTATCTTCTCCTTATTCCTGATACATAAGATATATGATTATCATTCCCCTTCCCACATCCAAAATATTCTGATGTATTATTGGTTTTTAGGATTTATCTAAGTAATTCATGGCCAACGATATTTTAAAGAAAACATAATTTGTATAGATTTGTCTAGAAATACCTTAATCATAAAATAGAACTACATATAGGATTAGTATATTTAGAAACTCTCCAAGTGTGACTAGATCATAAATCGATTCATGCCTTCTATGACTGCTTTATATAGTATTTAAAAAATAATTATTGAAATGAAAATAACATTTATGCTCGTGGATACCTTCCAGTGACCCTAGAAACATTAAAAATATTTTCCTTGGGACATCATCCAAGGAAAATACTAGGGCATGGAAATAATCACATCATGAAAGTTTAGTTCGGATATTTATAAAATTCTAATACAATATTATTCATTATTTCTAACAAGATAACTCTAGTGTTATAGTGATAGTAATTATACTTATACTTATCAATGATTCATCTTGAAATAAAAATAAATGGATTACATCAGCTAAAATTTTCATAATTATGACCAATCATGTTACTTAATTATCAAATTATTAAATATATCTGAACGTTACTCTTTTGAAACACTATAGGCTGAAATGAATTGACATGATAAAAATAAAAAAACAATTGATAAAAACCAAGAATCTATTCATTAATAAAATTGAAGGAGAAAATCTATAATTGAGGAGCCTCCTTATACATGTAAACCTATTATTTTACATGGATTTCTCCATGGATTCAATAACATGAATTAATACATGATTAGAGTCTTCTTCCACTCAATGTAGTTCTAAAAATATAGTGGACTGTATTTATACATTGGATTGTAGTTCATGTACCTTCTCAATGGAATCTAGCATAGATTTACATGATACACACACTTGTTGTTTCTCCCAATCGTCCACTTAATAAATATGATCTTGTTCCTTATTAAGATGATAAAACTATTGATAGATCCATTCCACCATGACTCTTTATTCTGCAACACATCTTTGGTGTCAATAAGCTAATCTTGTTGGTTTAGAGATCTCATCAGGCAAGAGATTCTAGTTTGTAGAAAATTTGGTCAAAGATTTTGCAGTTATGAGATTATATTACATCATAGTAGACCACTTTTATATTGATACTACCTGTTTCACCTTATTTAGTATAACACGAGATCCCCCCCCCCCGTAACCATGTACACAAAACATGTGATGAAACATGGGAAATTATGATGGTATATTTGAAAAGGGGTTGTGGGAAAAAATTATTTATATCTCTACATAACTTTTTTGTGAGATGTGAAAATATTCAAGGGTTTCTGGATAAATTTAAGAATCACTTTCATTGGAATGTATATATTTCAGAACAATGCCAATGAGAGAATGTTTATCCTTTATATTTTCAGAATGAAAATGATCCTTTATAGTCAATGTCGATGAAACATTATGTTATTATAAATTTAATGCATCTAAAATTTCTTATAGTTGTACCAATTCTATTGAAATGGGTATTTAGTAATCAATATGTGGTAAATTATAAGAATAGATTGTTTAGAAGCAGAGATACAGACCACCCACTAGGGAACATACCTCCTCGGTTATTATCACCTCACCAATAAGCATGATAAATGTTTCATCTCTAGATTAAGGGTAGAGAAAAGATGAAAACAATTATAGGGAATCATGTGCAACTTGTTCATGTTCATCTAAATTAGTAACCACCAAAATCTCACACGCATACATTGAACCTCCAAAAATGGAATTAGTAAACCCATAATGGTAGTTTAGATAAATCCCCTTTGAGCCTATGCAATTGCTTCCATACCAATTCATTCTTCTGGAATATTGATATATTTTCTCCCCAAAAAAAGATCCAACCCCTTTAATCCCCTATACATATGTGGTAATGGTTGTTTGATCTTGAGTAACTATCAAAATAGGTCTTTGGATCTCTATAATTTCACCAACTAGAATCAGATCTATATCTGATCTCAACCTCCCTAAATCCACCATCTCGTGAATGGCTTGTACATATTTACTTTTTGAACCGATGAAAACCCATAAGAATGTCAGATAATCACCATTATTATACACTGAACATGAACATTAGGTAAGAAGGGTAAAATACTCACTTTTTGTCCCTGATCAGAAATGATTTTCATCTTCCTCACCTACCTAAACCTCATCACTTCCCATGAATATAGTCTCTCAAGGATCATTTTAGGTGTAGGATGGGTGGGAATTCTCTTATTAGTTCTTAAATTACTGTCTTTATATGCTTGGTTTCCCTTGTATGGACTTCATCTATGACCATTTTATCCAAATAATCATCTACCTACATAGAAATTTCACCCTTTTTATATTTTTGAGAAGTAATGGTTAGGTATCCCCCCTCACATCGTAAAAAAAGGAGATAATAAGGATTAAAGATAACTATATGGGTAAAAATAGTATTGATATAAGAACTCATTCTACCTCTCTAGCAGAATCAGTCATTTCTGCCCTCTCCACTAGAATTATTCATACCCAATCAAACCAACTGATCCTACCCATGATGGAATAGATGAAAGCATCAATCTCTTCAATATATGCATTATCCTCCTTATGACATTATATGATGAATATATGATTAGGATAGGTAATACGACCATATCTAGGAAAATAAATTTCCTCAATTTGAACCACTCCTTAGACTTCCTTTAAAAATGTTCTTTATCTAGGTTATTATTTACCTCTAAGCCTTAAGAAATTCCATCATGATATAGACAGATAATACAAAAGAGTCCAACATAGTGGGTTGGATGGGATCGTGTCACTTCACCTACTTCAATGGAGTTACAGGAAATAATACCATAGGAGTGGGTTAATTTTGAGAACCCAATTACAAGGAATATGGCATATCACCAAGTTCAATTGGAACTAAAAAATAAGCCTCATTATTTTTTTAGGAATCACTATCATTGTCTTCAATCTCACCTTCATACAGTGAAAACATATCATGTACCAATCCTAAAAATTTGAACTGAACATGAATCCAGGGAATGGAGCCATCAAGATCCTAGTTATAAGCTTCCTAAAAATTTCTTTCCATCATATAATAATTGAATTCATATGTAGATATTCCTACATACCCATTTCATATGATTTCTTTCACATAAAGGAATAACCATATTCTGTTAATAGGTACAAAAATTCTCCAGTTGACCCAATCTCTCCAATACATGGGATGTGCATCCTCTATATGGCTGGTAACATGAGGACATGGTTCATCATATTATTCCATGTGGTTATCACTATTTTCTAATAGGGAAGAACCCCGGATCATTATCCTATACCTTTTCATTTTAGAGATGAGGGATTTTTTTGATGAAACCCCCTTTCCAAGCATAACTACCTCTGTTTCACACTCCACATCCTATTTAGACTCAGGTATAGGTTGATGATTTATTCTAGATAATAATTTTTCTATAATACTGTTGGGGTATTAGAGGATCCAAGATTTGGTGTAGGAATTCACAACCGCATTATTGATGATTGTGGATGAGAGTTTAGTTTTGGAGGTTGTGTTCTACCATGTGAACATAAACCAAATTTGATGAGAACCCATTAGATTCATTTCCATACATGAACTATTAATCAAAATAGTATTACTATTTTGGATGCAATGTAATTGAAAGAAAATATTCTAGGTTAATACCGATCACATATTAGTTTTCTATTGATTAGTGAAACAGAAATAATTTCCATCAATTTAAAGAGGCACCCTCACCTTGTAATACAATCTTTTGTGTTGTATACTGGGGTAATAATAGGATCTTATTATGGGTCATATAAAAAAACATCAGAATATATGAACATGTTCATTACATCATTTTCTCCAATGTTTATGGATTAACCTCACTTATACACTTCATGTTGGGTGACAAAGCAATATTTTTAATGATTATTTTGTTATAAAATATGTTTTTTATACATGTTAAATGATTATAATTTTCTATAGAAATGGATTTTATGTTTTGTAAAAGGACATAATTTTTTACAAACAAATAAAAAAACAAGACAAATATAGTGTTCCCCAAATACTTCAGTGTAGAACATCATAGAACTTTTGAAGATTGATTTATTTTGAAGGAGAGTCATATAAAACACCCACAGTTTGAAAATAAATAATCATACTAATACTGGGTGAAAATAGATGGAAATAGATATTACACATCATGTATGTCATTTATATGATATGAACCTTGACAAAAAAATGTGAAATAGGCCATATAATGTTTGACCACAGACATTACCACTTATGAATAAACAGTTTACAACATGAAATATTTCAAAAATCAGAGGTCTTTCCCCACAAATTACACATCATTAATGTGAATTACATGATGTGAAATCCAAGAAACTAACATAGAAACAATATTTTTTATATGATTTAATATATCCACAACACATATTTATGTACTAGACCATCCTGAGATTACCATTATGAATCATTCTTGTGGGCTGAGGGGACGTCCAGGCATATAAATATAGACCTAGGATAGAGGAAAATGCATTTATTTGTTAGGGAATCTCTATACACTGGAATGTTACATATTTATTTCCTTTTATTTATTTTATTTTATTTAATTCACACAATGATGTCTACCCTTCCCCGAATCAACTCGAATTCCCCATCCATGGTGGGGTAGATCCTATGATTGGATGGGAATGAGGTTTTTTATCGACTTCTATGTTTGAGTTTCAATATTTAATGGAATAAAACCATTTCTCTTTACATTTAAAACTTGACTCAACTGTAAATTACTTTTTTAATTTAAAATATATTTATGTTGTGGTAAGAATATTTTTATTTTAGTTTTTTTGGTAAATCATCTATATATCATTCCACCAAATTCCTTTCTATTTTCTATAAAATAAATTAGGGTTTAGTGGTCAGTGTTTGATGATCGCCAGCATGTGTGAGGAATTATAACGTAGATTGTTGTAAATTTTGGAATAAAAAATACCAATTAAGAAATTAATTAAATTATCAAAATTACTCATTACAATGCCACACATATATGAATAAAGGTAGGACAATTGAGACTTGATTAGCGATTCCCCAACCATAACCATTTAACTAAGGGGGGATTAATCAATTGAGTAATCTCTATTTGGCCATCTAGTAGAAGTAGAATTGTTAAAAATTTGAAATGATGATAGAATGCCACTCGGTTTATAGAAACCTATTCATATCACCATCATTCGTCAATCATTTAAAAGTAATCAATTTAAATTTTTTTCTATTTTTGATTTCTCAAACCAATCAAAAATAAAAATTATAAAAAGAAAACAAAAGTGAAAATCCGATTTGTGTAAAGTCATCTTTAGAATAAAACATAGAGTTAAAAAACGATACATAACCTTTGTAATTTGAAAAAATACATGAATCATGATATGTGTGGATTATAGAACCTGAAATGAGTTTTTAGAATTCATTGGTCATTTATAACCATGTGTGAGTTGTGATTCATTATCAGAGGAGTTGTAAGGGGAATGTGAGCTATTGGGGTATATACTCTGCTAATCCATACCAACATATGATATTCAATTTCTAATATTGGGACTGCCATGTTGATGTATATCCTAATCACCAACAAGGAAACCAATATAAAGGATGTATATCAAACACAAATTATTAATTTGGTCACTGGTAACAACTACCTACATGGAAAAAAATTCAATAAAAATTCCAATCAAATAGATTGATCCACTCCTATGACGAATTTCCAAACACATTTAACAAATTGAGCTTCCATGATAGTGGCAAATAATCCCTATTGAACCTCCATGTTTTATGAGTCCAACTGATCATCAGTCTTTTCACATGGGTTTCATGGCCTGATGGTATAGAAAACACATGAATCCATCCCAAAAAGGGAGAATATATCTTGGGTGTTAGATCAAACTAATTAATATTTAATGTTATGTTAATAAGATACCTCATAAGTGAAGGGGTCAACATAGTTTCATTCCATACTAATGAAGGATGAAGGAACTCTTGACGCATATCTCTTATCATAGACACCCTCATAATTATATGGAATACGCAAATACTGATAGAAATATCCCAATTAAATTGATGGATTGTATTGGAATATGGGATCTAATGGATTGGTAGATGAGGGAGGATAGATATATTCTACTGAGAAAAATTCTGTGAGACCCGAAAAATCTGTTATAGTCCTGCAGTCTTCAATTTAGCCTTGATTTCTTCCCAACTTTTAAAAACCCTAAAAGGGAATCCCTAATTATGACCCAAATATCCTCATGGAAGAATATCCTATTTCAATGACTATCCAAAAATTTCATCACCCATTGATTTCCACATAATTTATTGATAGAAATGGGTATCAGATTCTAGTCCTCGTACCTCTTCCTCTAGTAATAAATTGGTATAACCTACAAAATCCATCGGAAAAGGATTTTCAAACATACAAACCCTTCAGTAAAATATTCGAAATGGGAGTACAATTTTACCTATTTTTTCAAGAAAAGGGTTGAGTTTTTTGATGTGGAATTATATAGGGGCATCATACAAAAATCCAATTATATAAAGGGGAAGGCTATCCAATATGGGATAATTTTTTAGGCTGTCAAAATTGAGCACTATTAAGAGTCAATAATGTTGGATGACATCATGCTTCGCACCATTATGTATGATTTTGATCATGATTTCTCTCCTTTCATTTTTAATGGAAAAAATCTATTTAGGGTCTATTTTATCCCTCAAGAAATAAAAATATCTCAAAATGATATCATATTTATCAAAGTAAAAAAATCATAAATAGCTTGTTATGTTAGCCGCATCGCATGTTATGTTAATTGTGTAACAACCAGAATTATAATGATGTTTTTTATATCAATATGAGGATGTAATTATACCTTGAAAAATTTTAATTAGTTCATGGGGGATAAAATATCATGGATTTAATGACCTTATTGTAAGAAAATGGACATTCAAAAACTGAAATCATTATGTGGAAAAGGATGGATATCCATCATATCATAATGATTTAGAAATAATGTGTAGTTCCCTAGGTGAAAAAATGAGTCAACATGGAACATTTTAATAGTTGTGTTACCTCCATTAGGTCCACGTTCACAATACAAATCTTTCAGTCGGGCTGACTTCATCCTCATAATTGACTTCACTTCAAGTCGATGAGACCCCATTCCGATCAGGGGTATTTGATGGGCCCAATAAAGAATAAAATTTACCTATGAATTCAATTATTAATTTAGTAAAATACATAATCAAACTCTCTAAGTCATTCATGGAGTTAAAATTGGTAATGTAACTAGAATAATGATGTATCTCATCTCTTCCACCAGGCACAAACACTATGTGAGACTTCCACTTTTCCTACCACTCCCACAAATAAAATAACATTTTTGGGGTGTGGAAATAAGTAAACCCCCTACAAAAAAATTTCTATTTTGAGAGATAACCCGGTAAGGATACACCCATGTAAAATTAGTTTCATTTTTTCGATAGGAAGAAGGGAAATCAAATCCACCCACAAAATGGACTTTTTTATTTTCTAGGGAAGAATATAATTTAGTTCCCTGAGAAATTGATTTTAATTTGTTTCTACCATGAGGTGTCCATTTCTGAACCCCCCCACAAAATTTATTTTTTCATTTTTTTGGAATATGGTAATTCAATTACCCCATAAAAAGTATTTTACATTATTTGTGTCTTGATGTGTACCTTCTAGACCCCTACAAAATTATCTTCTTTATTTTTTCGATAAGATGATAATTCAACACCCCCACCAAAATCATTTTAATTAATTTGTAGTTTCATGATTTTTTTTCATAACCCCATAAAATACTTATCATTATGTGGTGTGAGGAGGTCACCCTACCTCCCCACAAACAATAAAATTCATTGTGGGTATTGGATTTTTTACTCATGATATTGGCATCAAGTACACAATGTGTCCTTCAGACCGTCTTTGAAAAACAATTATTTGACATTCCTCTAAATTCTTGGTCTTTTAAAGATTAAAATATAGAGGAAGACATTTTTAAAGACATTGAAAAATATTATAGAAGACTCAGGTTGTTTATTCAACAACCAAATATTGTATATGAGACCCCTAAATGGGATCCTTTACGAGGGAACCTTCCTGGACACCCCTATATGGGTCCCTTGAACCCATAGACAAAGTTCATCTTGAGTTATTCCCATTCACAAAACACATTTCGATCCCCCATTCCAGATATTAAATTTTATAAAGAGTAATGGGGTATCCTTTGTGAGTTTTCCCTATTGTCATAGCTTTCCTCATTCTACATAGTTTTCATCCCCATATTGGTCCCTTCATGATCTTTCCAATTGTCTTTACATGCTTTATACCAAAACCCTGGAATAATTTTTTTAATACATTTTCTAAATCCATTAAACACACATGATATGAGCCAAGGTAACACCAATGTTTCCTTTCAGTAAAACATTCCTATGTCAATGGGATTACAAAATTTAACCACCTTGGTATGTAGGATCCTTAGAATCTCATAAATCATACACTATCATGGTAACAAGTATCAAAAACTAAAAGATGGTGGCAGATAGATTCTAGTGCTGGGTATTGATATATGTTTCCCATATCCTGACCCCTAATCCTCTCTTATAATGGTGATAATGGGAGGTGAGTAGGATCTTCAAAAGGTCATCCCTCCAAGAGTAATCCCATATTATTTCTTGTGGTACATACCCACATCCTTCCATCCCATCTCTCTCATCCACTAGTGGAGTAAATAAATTTTTTTGATTTCATGATCTTCCACTTCAACTTATTTCTCACACTAATAACGGTTCCCCTGGGATTAGGGGTTACTGGTGATCAGGTCATCAATATGGTCAATTATTTTTACCTTGGGATTCCTACTTCATGTATATCAAAAACCCATGTTATTGTTCTCTCAAAGAGATATATTAATTGTGATACAAAATATTTAATGAGCTATAATCATTTTGAATCACTAATTGGGACCCTTCATATGTGTAATCCTAACCTTTTAAAGTTTGTGGTCTTCAATTCATGTCTACAAGGGATACAAGGGAAGCCTCACTAAGGTCCAAACACATCACCCCAAATTCACCATAATATTTTATAGACTATATTCCTAGTAGGATCATATCTATACCAGAGGTTAATATTCATTACACATCCCACTATCTAATTAGAAGTAGGTCCAAAACAATCTTTTTCTATGAATATTCCACCTATATGATCTTACTTCCAGATGTTAACTAGAATGGGAATGTCTTTATCACATGACCCTAAAAGGTATGTTGTGTCCCATTATATGGATGTGAACTATATGTATTCTTATGACTTGAATAGGGACACATAGGAATTCCCTATCGTTGGACCAATCCAAAAATCAAAATAACTATCATCTCCCTAGTTAAAAATAGATTCTAGAGTTCCAAATAGTGAGGCTTAAAACCAGCATCACAAAACAATAAATGTAACCATGATGGAGGACCTCTAATACATATATATGTTTCCATTAATGTATAATCACATATACATACATATGTTTTCCCACTAACACATATCTATAAATTATTGTTATTTCACAGTGGCTAACCGTTCTATATAAGAAATTTAAAAAGGGGATTCCCAAATATGAATTAAATTTATAATAGATTCCCCTGAGAAGTTACTAATTCCCCCAAAGGAATTTGATGATCCACACCTCCCATTGTCTTAAAAAATGTTAGTTGTTAATTGTTGTTGGATAAGATCCCTAATGACCGTCTACCTTTGGAAAGAGTCCCATGAACCATCATTTATATGAGTGTCATTCATTGTTTTCATATCATCAAACAATCCTAGATGGAAGTGGACCCACCATAAAAAAATTTGAAACTTAGGTTTTAGAAAATTAAATGATCAAATGTTGTGAAATCATTCGAGGTTAATTTTTAAATATTTTAATACATAGATTTTTCATGTGGGATTTCCTCTTCATTACCAATTCGATAGTATGTGATGATGAACCTTCTATAATAATTTATTTATGAATTAGTTGTAATTATTTTATATGAATGGGATACACACTTTAAGAAATCAAATATTGTATTCAAAAAATATTATTGAAGATGAAATTATATAGACATTGTATATTATTGATTAATTACTACCTTCTCTAAAAGGTGTTTTATATTGTAGTATTAGAGTGGTTGATTGAAATTTTTGTTATCATGTTAATGTTCTATAAGACTCTAAAATATGTTCTCATGTACTGAAAAGAGATTAGTTTACTTAAGGAAAATTTGGATATGGATTAACTATAAAACTTATTTATACATTTATTACTTTTACATGTTTTTGACAAATACATTATTTCATATAAAATGGGGAGAATGTAAATGATGATTAAGTGTCAAAGAGGTAGTAAATCTAAATTGGGAAAAAGATCCTAGAGCCCCAAATATTTAAAGGGGTCACCCTCATTGACAAAGTGTCATAATTCTCAAACCCATGATGAGGTAAAGACTAAGGTATAAACCCCCTCACCTTCCCTAAATTTGTACATTGAATATTTTTTCATATATGGAGAAGAATAACATAAATTAAAAAATATATTACTTTAATTTCAAATAGTTTTATAATAAAAAAATTGGGATTAATTACTTTGGGTCACAGACCAGATTTTATACGAATGACTGAAATTTCAGAATGTAATATAGATTTTAATGATGAATATTTTTTATTTTTATATTACTAATATATCTAAAGGGGATTATGATGTACACATCCACATAATGTAGATATTTCCTATTCATAACTTGTTATTTCATATTAGGTTTTTTATAAATAGTTTATCACATCATTCAAGTATGTTTTATTTCAAATGAAACAATGATAATGATGTAATATAGGGGAATGGAGTGACCCTATTGCAAGATGTGTAAAAAGAAATTATCTCATATTTTAGAATGTATTATAGTGGTTAACGTAGGTATTTTCATAATAGGAGTGCATAACATTCAGTTTTTCATATTATATTATAGGGAAAATGGGCGTTTTTAGTTATAATTCATTGTAAAATAAAATTAAATTAATTGGTAAATATTTAAAAATTTTGATAAAAAACTGATGGGGTTAGGATTGTATTAGCTTTTGTAATTATATCATAGACTAAAAATAATTTTACCTCTATTTCTATTAAATGATAAATAAACGTCTCATCGATCATGTTTTCAATCATCCATTGTTGAAGGAGACAGTGGAAAACAATAATAAATACATGAAACTCGGTAAAATATTGCTGAAATACCCTGGAAAATCCGAATTGGGAATTGGTTATCCATAGTAATATAAAAAAATATCATTATTTCCACACATGTGCCGACAATCACTAAACTATCATCACCTAACATAATATTCTCATATTTAACTAGATATACTTTATTGAGGGTGTTTATGAAAACTTCAATCAAATATATATAAAATATAAAACACCAAAAAAATTCATAAAAACATATAAAGAAAAATGATCACCACTGAAAATTGAAATCCTTCAATAAAAAAGAAATATAAATTCTATAAAAACACTCAAGAATTACTAAACAAAATCTCTGCACTTCCCAGATTACTCAACAATTACCCATACAAATAAGTGGGAATAAATATAAAGGGTGAAGTGAGAGACATTGAAAATAGAAATGAAAATTAAAGGAAAAATCCATCATGTATATTCTATATCATATACTCCCCTCTCCTTATAACTCTCTTCAATATAAGTACATACTATTATTTATAGAGGAAGGGTCTGGTAGATTTACGCCTTTTTTCTATCCTCTTAATGATTATATATATTAAGAATACTAAATGGATTAATCATGGTATGTTGTCCTATAATTTTTTTTACCACATTTTGGAATACATCTACCAAAATTTTAAAATCCACATGCCATATTCAAAAAATTATGTTTGGATTGAGGAATAGTGATTTTTCTAGATTAAAGAACTCTTCATCTTCCGCCACATAAATGAGTGAATCAAATTACTTATGTAAAAATTGCCTCTATGAAATTAAATTTTCAAGTTATCATATTATTACACTTTTAGTGAAAATTTGAATCAAATTATTTTATATTTGTACCCCAATATATTCATTATTTATTAAGGAGCCTTCAAATCTATAGGATATAAAAATTAGATAATGTATGATTTATTTGGGTCTCATACAGTTCAATTGAGTACTCTTTCTAGTAGATAGAAATGAAGCATATAAAATTATAAATTCAATATTTGGACCAGTGAAGAAAAAATTTATATTCAAAGCATCAATGTGATAAAAAATAGATAAAAATAATGAATTAATAATTTTAAAAAATTGTTCCAAAAATTCACCAAAAAAATGATATAATTTGGAAGAAAATCTGAAATTGGTGTTTATTAAATCATTTAAATACATATAAAAATAATTACTATATTACTTATGTTAATTCCACCACAATTAAGACTTGTACTTCAAGGAATATATGAATCAAAAATCATATCCATGTAAATTGAATATCACAAACACATGGAATCTACCAATTCAATACTAATAAACAAAAGTTTCCATGTCTCCCCATAAAATTAATTTCCGGGTCTCTAATTGGTTAATTTATTAATTTCAAAATTATTTCTCCTCCAATGAACACAAAACACTTACCCCACATCAAGTTTTCCCTCATCACACAAATGGTTATTTTCATCACGGTTTGTCTCATCCAAAACACATGGAAGGGTAACTAAATGATTTATAAATTAATAAATCTCCATTAATGTGATTTAAATGCTTCTATTATTCCTAAATGATTTTAATATCACATAGTCGATTATGGATGATAGGTTTCCTAATGTCCGAAATTTTGAGGCAACAAAAGGGGATTGGGTCTTTTTGATGAAAAAATGCATGAATCTAATTTAATATAAATAATGGGATCCTCTTCACTTTCCAATGAATAAAATAAACTATAATAATCTGGAAAACATTAAAGAAAGTGGAAACAATTCAATGTTTTATTAATATAAATTATTCCACTCAACTAGCATCACATATATAAATTTAATTTTTATTTCATAATATTTACAGATTTTCTGTTCAAAGTAAATGATGGATATTTTATATTATAAATTGTTAAATAAGATTAAATCCATTTTATATAGTGGAAATATATATTTTCATCTTCAAAATCATTATTTTCATTGATTTTCCTAATAAATCATCTCAATGGGGTATTTTTTCAAAATATAATCCCTATAAATATTCTCAATAAGCTCTAGAAAGACACAACACTTCAAAGAATCACATTTTTAGAAGAAAAAATTTATCTTTTCCACCCAAATAAGCACTAGATGATTTATGACACCACATTATATAATTCCTTTACACATAAGTTAAAATAAATTATATATTTTCACATTTATAATAGATCAGATATGGAAAAATATCAAGTAATGTGGATTACCAAAAATGTTGTTCCTATATTATAAGGGATTCAATAATAAAATTTTAAGGGATGAATAAAATAAAAAATATCCTATTGAAAAGTGGAATTCTAGTATAAATTAATTCTTTTATCATTTAATACACAAGTACAACTAACCCTTAATATTTGATATAAATAAATCAAATTTTAGTTAATCTAACATGGTTTGGTTTTCTCAATATGTGAGGTTATTGTGAAAATAGGTCAAAAAGTATTACAAGCCACGCATGAATGTTATTATAATAGTAATTAAAGTGATATATCGTATGAGAATAAAAATTAAATGTTATTTTCAGGAAATTTTAAATGTGTTTAACTTGAAACAACATCATATTCAGTAGTCATTTATGCTTGGTTCCATGGGATTAATTGTTTCACTCTATGAAATGCGTTTAAAATGTGAAATATAATATTTTGATCTAAAAAAACTAATATTAAAAAAAAATTAAAATAGAAATTTAAAAATCATAAAAACCTAGGAACACACCCCCACAAATAAATGATATATTTTACTCATTATATTCAAGTAGAATTAACATATAAGTTATTTTTTAATTGAATTATAATATGAATGTTACTGTTATATAGTGGTATAACTTGATGGATATTATTGATATTGATCTTAGATGAGTGTGGTATTTTCTACTTGCTATAGTGGCATGTTTCCAAGAAATTTATCCACCCTGTGTCGATTTATAGTGAAATTTTATTCCCCCCTTCATTTATAATTTTCATTGAACCAAAAACATAAAATAGAGATACGATAACTAGAACATCCCATTAGGAAAAAAAATTAGTGGACACCATTTTCAGTCATGAATTGTATAACTAAAATTGATCTCTAAGATAGAAGGATTTTAGTTGAGTCAGCTTGTTGTGATCCACCCTTGATCTATATTTTAAAATATTTGAATTCTCAAAATATTATATTATTATTTATTCCATCATTTACAATTTTATCGTCCTCTATATTACATCTCTTTCAAATTCAAAATTAATCTCTCTCATATCCTAGTTTTCCTTCTACTCTAATTCTAAGGGAATATAATTGTTTTTTATATAAATCAAATTTTATGTAATCTTTCCATAATGGTTATCAGGTTATCCTATAGGCCCACAATTTGTATTATAAACATTGACTATAATCATTCATTTTAAGATTCATTATATTTTATAAAATTCCTTTTATTTCCCTTATTGACACTTCATCTTGACCATTTGTTTGTGGATGATAGTTTATTGATGTTTTATGATGGACCCCATACTTTCTTAGAGTATTATTTATTATCCTATTTTATATTATATTTCCTTGAACTATGTTGATGGATCTGGGGACTCCAAACTGACAAAATATTTTATCCCTATCAAAATCTACAACAAAATGTGCATCATAAATTTTTTTTTTTTTGAATTCAACGAATTTGAATCACAGTCAACTGCAAGAAAAATATTTCAATTAAAAAATGGTATTGGAAAAATTCATATAAATAAAATCCCCAAACATAAAAAATTTCACAAAACTTAATTGTTCATTGAAAAATTTCCTATCTAATTTAAATATTCTAAGAAAACTGATATTTTTCGCACAAAAAAATATTGAAGACATGTGAATTTTTAGAAATTGTAGGTAAATAAATTATGGATTCCAAAACCTTACGTATTTTTATTTGAGGTCCAATGATGAATCCACAAGATAAATTATAAAACTACAAAAAAAATTTAACTTTCCTGAATAAATCATCTTATCATTAGTTCTTTTCAAATTCTTAAACTAAATGGATCCGTTAAAATTTGATATCTAGAGTTAGAATTTATCTTTTAAATTAATTAGAAATTTATGTGATTTTTGACCAATGAATTCAATAAACTATTGACCAATTAATTATATAAAGATACATCACCTTATATAATGTTTGATTTCCCACCAAGAACGTAATCATATAGTGTCTCTCAGTCTATAATTTCAATTTGAATACAGTTGGGTTTCCAACTTAGGTGATCAACCAATTGGTTCTCGGTTACTTTTTTTCAATGATATCGAGATTAAATTAATGAAGTAACAGAATCCATATTACTAGATTTACTTTATCTTTATAATTTTCCAACATGTACCTCAATGAAAAATTATCAGAAAAAAGACTTAGTGACTTTATATCTAAGAAACAAGGTTCCAAATTTCCCAAACACAAATAAAACTACTAGAAACTCATTTTGAGTTGTTATATAGTTGAATTGGGTAAAATATAATGATCTGGAGGGGTAGTAGATAACTTTTGGCCTAACCTAAATTTATTGGGAACTTATTTATCCACATTGATGGTTACAATAATAAAAAATTAACTCAATTGATTCTTCACAATTTGGAGGATGCATCACTAATTGGTCTACTGCACACCTATTCCACTCATCAATGGGTTCCATGCACTAACCAATTAAATATAAATTATAATTAATTAAAAGTAATATAGAAATGGGGAGAAAAATTTCATATAAATCCTTGATGATCCTCTTTTAGAATCATTTATACACAAAAAAATGATTTATAATGTTTCTTAATTTTTTGGAAAGGTAAATAATTTTTCACTTAAACTTTTTATTTATCTATAATAATTACTTTTTGTGACATAAAATTCTCATGGAAAATTCATTTTTCCAACATAAAATTAAACTTTTCAAATTTCGTTAAAATATTCTTTTCAATTAATTATTTTAAAAAATTATTTATATTTTTCAGGTAATGAAAAAAATGAACACAATATATAATGAAATAATGAAAAAATATATCCAACTAATCATCAATGAGGTTTGAAAAAAAACATACCATAAACATTTGAAATGTAACAAAGAAATTAAATAATATATTTGAAATAATTTTTAATAAAAAATTTAAAAATAATGGTTGTATTATCTTGATCTTCAAGAGTAATGAGAATGAGAATATTTCATAAAAATTCATCCAAAAATCCATAATGTGCTCTCCCTTCCAATCTGTCTACCATCTAATCTATTAAGGAGATGGAGAAATGATCATTCCAATTTTCCTAATTTAACATAATATAACCTATACTTAAAATCCATCTATTATTAATTATAAAACGTTTCAGTTCTTTTTTTTAATTTCTCACAATTGAAATTCTTGCATTCTTGGGAACTACATGAATGGGGATAATGTATTTTGAATAAAAAATTAGATATATGATCCCTTTTTCTAAGATATTACCTATATATTTATTTACTATTTAAATCAATGTGAAATTTAGAGTGTTTTTGGTAAAGATAATTGGTTGGGAATCTCCTTGAATAATAATTCTATTTGGGTATACTTTTTTATTCCATGGATATCACCTAAGATCAAACTTATTACATAGAAATTATTTATCAAAAGTTCAATGAAATGTTTTTATTGGGTTGTAAGAAAATTATTATCAATAATAACAAGAAATTTATATCCTTATATGAGAAAAAACTATTTCAAATTAGGGTAAAATTATATAATTTTCTATTTATGGGTTTATTCATGAGATGAAATTTAATTTATGTTTCCCACTGCAAAAGAAAGAACTTACCGTAGAAAAGGGAATATAATTGTGTAACACCTTATGTTTTTAGGATTTTCTTCCAATAAATTAAATTTCTTTAATCAATTTAATTATAAACTACACAAAGTAATTATTTTATTATATGATAAACAATGTAAAGCTTGTGCTATTTGAAACACTATGTTTTACATGCATTAAACGTAACATTGAGTTTCTACAAAAGAAAATTTTTTATTATAATTATATAAACAAGACAGTTATAACCAAGACATTAATCGTAGTAATATGAGTTTCAATAAAAAAAACTTACATATGAATTATACACTATTTATATGAAACATAGTTCTAATTAAATGTATAAATTTGTAAAAAGTTTTCTGTTTTGAAAATACTTTTATCTCAACATAAGAACTTTTTATCTACTTTTATGAATAATAAAAAAATTAGTTTTTAAAAATTGTAGATATTTAATTTTAGAAAATTAACCTAAATTTTTAATTATGAATTTCACAATTAGCACTGGTTGATTTTTTTAAATATTTAATTTTCAGATGAATAGTGAAAACTGCTAAATTTCAATTGAAAATTTAATTTTTGTCTAATTTATTTATATCGTTAAATTATAATTTAAATTGTTTTTAATATATAATTACATCCTTTATACATAAATAAATCCAATTTAGTTAATTTTTATTTATTTTCGATATATTTTGGATATAAAAATATTTCAATCATTTAACCATTTTCACATTAAGAACTTGTTACTTCATCCCATCTGCTGGATTAATTCAAAACTACTATCTTACACTTATTTTAATGAATTTAGAAAAATATATTTCATATCATTAGTTATAATAATTTATAATGAAAAAAAATACAAACTAATTTTTATCCAAATCAATTAGTGAAAACAATTGAAGTTAATCACGATGATTAAGAGAAAATGTGTTTCCTAAAAGACTAAACATTAAATGTAAG
Organism: Viscum album; assembly: GCA_963277665.1. Taxonomy (NCBI): domain Eukaryota; kingdom Viridiplantae; phylum Streptophyta; class Magnoliopsida; order Santalales; family Viscaceae; genus Viscum; species Viscum album. The sequence continues at coordinate 1,622,492,901 of OY728146.1, read as the reverse complement.
TTGTGAAATGATGTATAAATTTTATAAAAACGAATTTAATATACATATTTGGACATTATAGCTTATTTTACCCATACCTTTTAATTATTGGATCCACTTTATATAGAAAATTCTTAGGTGAAATTTGCTATTTGAAAATTTTACAGATTTTCCACTCACCACCATTATAAATTTCCACCCACCCCCATATGTTCACAAATTTAAATCAATTTATAACTAACATTAATTATCAAAATATATTAAAAAATTCCCTCATCTAATTCTACAATCCGTAATTTATTCGTAAATATAACACCTGGAACTCTATGAAACACCATAAAGATTCTTTTGCTTGATTACACAAATTGAAAATTCTCAAGCAGGATCTTAAAGGATGGTGTAAAAATTCAAATTCTCAAATGGATATTGATATATCCTATATTGAATATGAACTTAGTCGTATCCAAACTCAAAACAGTAATTCATATTTTAATATGGATCTACAATTGGAAGCTAATATCTCTTCTAAACATAATTCCTTACTCACATTTAAGGACAATATTCATAAACAAATGTCCAGGACTAAATGGCTTACAGATGGTGATCGCAATACCAAATTATATAAATGTCGTCAAATAATTAGAAAGGCCAATCATCCTCTTACTATACTCATTAATAACGACTTGATCATTGATTCTGAAGAATCCATTAAGGATCATGTCACCTCATACTTTTATAACATTTTTAATGGTCCTTATATAAATATTGATCTTAAACCTGATATTATTCCTTTATAGGTGGATGAAAGAGAGGATGAGTCACTTTTAATCACTCCACATGACCATGAAATTAAATACACAGTCTTTGGTCTAAATCCAGACAGTGCTCCTGGTCTAGACAGATTCAATAATGTTTTTTCCCAAAACATTGGGGTATAATACACAATGATGTTTGTAACCTTGTTAAGATCTTCTTCACTCATGGATCTCTACCTCATGGAATCAATGCTCAATTTTTACCCTTAATACCTATGGTTGAGAATGCTTCTGAGATCCATCAATTTAGTCCAATTTCTTTGATTAACATTATCTATAAAATCATTACCAAAATTATTGAAAATAGACTTTCTCTTATCTGCAATATAATCGTCTCTTTGAACCAATTTGGTTTTATTAATTGAAGGTCCATCCAAGACTGTATTTTTCTTGCTACTGAATGTACCAATAGTTTAAAAAGAAACACCATAGGGGGTTGTGTAGCCATCAAACTGGATATCAGAAAGGCTTTTGACACCATAGACTAGAATTTTATTTTCAAAGTCCTAAAATACATTGGCTTTAATAATTCCTTAATTGGTAGAATTAAGACTCTATTTCTCTAAGCTTATATATCTATCCTGATTAATGGTATCCCTAGAGGTTTTTTCAATTACTCAAAAGTTGTCAGGAAGGGAGACCCTCTTTCTGCAATCCTTTTCGTTATTGTTGAGGATTTCCTAAGTAGACTTCTTAACAATATGGTTGATCAAAATATGCTTAAAACTATTCAAGTTTCCAAGAATTTAAATGCACCTACCCACCATTTATATGCTAATGATATTATTTTATTTATAAAAGGGTATCAAAAAAATATTCATGTTCTCAAGCAAGCTATTTCTCACTATGAGAAAATCTCAGGGCAAGCATTTTCTTGGAACAAATTGTATATCTTTTTTGGAAAGAATTTTCTTGTAAGAAGGAAATCTAATATCACCACATATCTGGTTATTAAAGAGGGTTTTTTACCATTCATTTAATTGGGTGTTCCAATATTTTGGGGTTGTCCCAAAGTAACCTATTTTTCTAACATCATTGATCAAATCAAAAATAAACTCTCTAGCAGGAAAGGGAAATCCCTCTCCATGGCTGGAAGAATTTTTTTGGTTAAATCAACCATTGTTTCTAAAATGGTCTATTCCCTTATGGTCTATAAATGGAACGTCAGAATTTTTTAAAAAATTAATACATATATTAAAAACTGCATTTGGTTTGGAATCATTTTTTGAAAAGAAGATTGTTATAATAACTTGGAAATCATGTTGTAAACCCATTTCTAATGGTGGAATTGGCATTAATAATTTAAAGTTATTCAATGATACTCTTCAGGCCTGCCTCACATGGCACATTATTAATTCCACTTCTAAAGATACTGAATTTCTGAATCACAGATTCCTCTTTAGTCTTTTAAAAGGGAATTTTAATTTCATCAACTCATCCATTTGGCCTTATATCCGGGACTCATATAACAAGATCATGAAAAATTCTAGATGGATAGTCAGAGCTGATTCTTCCATAAATTTTTGGTGTGACAAATAGTGTGGTAACCCTCTGATATCTTTTTTACCCTCTAATAATCTTCCTGAAGATACTAATCAGACTATACAGGAGGTCTTACAATCTCATCAACATGATCTCCCTGATTATATTGCACAAATTATTGATAATCATATATTTTCTACTGATGGTGATTTCCTTGTTTGGGAACCTTCTACTAATGGAATTATAGATTCTAAAACCTATAATAAGAATAATTCCTCTGAAAATGACTCTAGTTTTCTATGGGTGAATCATTTTAACAAACCTTGGATTAAACCTTCAAGGATCACCCTTTTTGGCCCATTGCCCGTAATAGATTAACAATAGAAACTGGTCTACAAACTTTTGGTTTTCAACTCTGTTCTAAATGTCACCAGTGTAATCAGCATAGGGAGGATTCCAATCATTTTTTTTCTATCTTGTGCAACAGCCTCTGCCCTATGGAATTATATTTTTGAATTATTTAATTGCAGGTGGTTCTTTAGTGTCTAAATTTCCTTGTTATTAAAACATTTCCCTAGACATGATGTTTCTTTGTAGGTTGAAAATCTTTTTCTGGCATCAGTGGCGGAACTCCTGCATGATATCTGGTACATTAGAAATGATCTCATTCACAATAATCACTCTCTCAATCTAAATGGAGGGAAATATCATATTATTCTTGCGATTCTTGAAGCTGGCTCAATTCAAAAAATCTTTTGCAACAACTCAATTGGTGAATTTGAGATCCTTCGTCACCTTCGTATTCCTGGCATCTACCTAAATCCCAAACACTCGTTTGAAGTGTTCTGGAAATCACCAATTCCAGGATGGATCAAAGTGAACGTCGATGGTGCTTCCAAAGGTAACCCAGGCCCTTCCAGTTGTAGTGCCATCTTTAGAGACTCAACTAGCCAGTGTCTTGGCTGCTTCTGTATTTGATGTGGTCACTCTTCATCTCTGGAGGCGGAAATGTTGGGGGTCATTCATGCTGTTGATTTTTTTCTTCAACGAGGTTGGAGAAAGCTGTGGATTGAATGTGATTCAACCACTATCATTCATGCCATCTGGAATGGAAACATCCATCTGGCCTGGACACTTACCACTCGTTGGATGAATTGTTTGAACTTGCTCCATGGGATCGATTATATAGCCACTCTTTCCTACCATGAAGCGAATGTTGTTGTTGATGCTCCTGCCAACAAAGGAGTTCATCAGAGCTTGACTTGGATAGAATCTATTCCTTCTGACTTACTATATGTTTTTGATAGAAATTGTAAAAATATTCCATCCTTTTGCCTCTTTTAATCCTTTTTTTATTTATCAATATATTTTGCGTTGGTCTTTGACCAAATAATTGCATTTAAAAAAATATTATAAGTCAATACTTATGATAGGGGATTTTAATCTGAATTTTATTTTTCATGAGGTAGAAACAATGTTCACCACCTATTTATTAGATTTTTTTGTGTATAATAACCATTGATGTGTATCATGATTTTTATAATTATAATTAATTTAATTTAAATAAAATTATTCGGATATTTCATTCTTGGGGTTATAGTTTCAAAGTTACGAAATCTATAAGGGAATTTTGTCTCAATTTGCATTCTTTGAGACAGATGTTCAGTTATGCACCTACATTCATTTACAGGGTATATATACAGCCCATTTTTTATTAATTATCATGCATCTTCTTATTTTCATGATAATAATGTATTCATTTAATGTTATTCTTTCATAGGGATTATAAATAAATGTTACCAATGTGATTAATGTTTATTGCAACAATATCGTCGTTTATTGGGATTATTTATGATTATGATTACATTGATGGAATACCGTAGTAATTTTAATATATTTTCCTATCCTCTAGTTATTCATGATATATTCAATTAATAGAACCATTTTTTACAATCATTTGTAAATTACATGTATTAATAAAATGTTTCAATGAAAATTTCACTTTATCTATTTATTCAGTTAAAAATACTTTTTCCTTTAATTTTTTTTTAAAAAAATGCTTTAAAAAACTATTATTACTCTATTATAATTTCTTAAACACAATTTTATCCATCTTTTAATTTAAATTTTTTTATTGTAATGCCCATATTATTTTCCAAAATATTATTAATTTGGCTTTAATTGAAAATTTTAAAGGAACCTTGGTTCTTACATATACAACATGAATGGAATATTCAAAATATCTGACCAATCATTTCCTTGATGATTCTTTAGTGAGTATTCATATTTATTTTCACAGAAAGTGATTTGAAAAAATTTATGTATTAAAAAGTTTATTTCAAAGGATAATTGTTATTTTCCTCAAAAAATAGTTTTACGTAATCTTTCCAAATTATTTTCTATCTTAGATAAAATATATTGGTGTTAATCATTCTTTACTTGGGATATGATCAAAGGGTGACACTTATATTATTTTTTAGAATGGATTATGTTTTTATGGAATGGAATTTATGAAACATATTTCACTTTCACATGTTATATTCTTTTGAAAACTATTTTAGATCAAGAGTTATTCTTGGATAAAATGATTACGAAACCTATCAATTTTCTAAAACATAAGATGTGCTAAAATGATAATGATACCCATTTAATTTAATGTGGTTTTATTTGATAAATATTAATGATATGGTGGATCTCATATGTGTGATTTAATTAATTGATTGGTGGGATCTATATCTCCCACCAATTTATTAGGTAAATAATTATATCTCAAGATATTGACAAGGTTTTAATGGAGAGATAACCTGATTCTATAATGTAATTTTCTGTTAATATTGTCATGGGAGTGAACAATGAAAACTAATATGGTTTGGAGTGTGAAACCATTCAACTATGATATTATTTTTATTGAGCCTTTAATATTGTAGAAATCACTTTATATGTTTATGTGTTTGATAATAATTAATTTCTCTTGCAATTTTTATGTTCTCATAGATCATTTTATTTAATTTCCATATGATTCATGCCTTATGAAGTTCCAATAATTATGAAATAACTAATTATTATGATCTTTGATATGAAAGGTATGGTTTTCAAATGTTATGGTCAGTGTATCATACCCTTATTCTCATGATTATTCTTACATACGTCCCTTGTTTACCCATATTGAGAATTTGGGCTCACTCTTTCTCATATTTTCTTTTCCTCATAATAAAAGTGTATGTATTGTGTTTGTTGTGTATAAGAAGGGAGAAAGATATGAATAATGGTTTGGGGGATGATTCAATTATCTTAGGGACTATATTTTTTGTTTCCATGTTTCTAAATCTACTAAAATAATATAGTATTTGATAATGTGTTTGTGTAATGTAATGAATATTCTCCAAAAATGATTTAATTTCGTTGTCTGTTAATCATGGATCTTTGTAGTCAGTTTCATAGATAATTTTTATTTAACATTTGGTAATTGGGACAAGAAAACCATAGTGAAATCCCTATGTACATGTCAAAGGATATGTTTAATGATGAGACAATGTATAATAAAATGTCATGTAATTTTTTTAAGAATTTACTAAGTTGTTTACAAGAAATTACATATCATAATAGATACTACAAGTATATGAAAATATAGTACATTTGTACACATGGGTAGAAACCATTAAAAAACTATATTAATGTTGAAATAGTCAGAATCTAGTACATAAAAATGGGCCACGTTTCCTGCTTGGATTCAAACTCTCAAGGGATATGCTTTTTAATTTACAAGAATAGTGTGAACCTTTATGAAGGATTTGAATAGTTCATGACTATGAATGACCTAGGATAAACCTATGGTTTCATATATTAATAAAGAATGTGTAATGATTTAGAAATATTACTTTTTTTTATTATTACATAGTTCCCCACTATGATAATTTTTTCTTAAACTGTGATTTTTGGTTTTAGTCAATAGATAGAACTTGATGGAACCATGTTAATGTTAAATACAAAAAAATGGAACAATTTTAATCTATGGAAACTAAATTCTATGGTATCTGCAATGTAAAATATTATTTATATACTCAAAAAACATTCTAATGCTATGATTCATGATAGAATCCCAAATTAGAAAACTAAAGAACATCATTCTATTGAATTCATCATGAGGAACCATCCATCTCTTTTTAGTCGATCTTCTAATCCGCTAGGGGTGATGAAATGGATCAATTCAACTAAAAAGATATTTCCCATTCTATAATTTTTGAAAAATTAGAAATCTTCTAATGTTTTTATAAATTAAAAGGTAAAGAAGACCCGTAGTGGACTCTAATCAATAATATTAGGTAGAAAGATAATATTTACTCCCTAGATTAGGATGAGTTCGTGTAATTATTTTTTACTAAGTACATTCCCCATGTTCTTCATATGAATTTGTAGAAGGATTAACTTATGTTAAATCATAGGGATGATGAATCTATTGGTACCTATGAGGATAACAATATAGGAATTTCAAGGTATTATTCTAGAATTATTATCCATTATAAAATTATGGGTTTTCAGATTCTTCAGTTTCTTATATCCAAGTCGCGAAAAGAAATTAGCCATAAGATATTCCAGTATATATGAATAAAATATATAATGCTTTTTTATGATGTAAAAATAGGATTGAGTTATTTATAATTCATATTGGTTTGATAGAAAGTGAAATAGGGAATTAAAATGGTTAATCTAATAACCAAGGTGAATATAAGATGATCATTCATTTATTCTCAATATGTGGAAACACATATATATGAAAATATCTTAAGGGAAATAGAAAATTTTTTATGTGTTGTATGGGTGGATATAAATAATTTGGCAGTATAAGTGGACAGAAAAAGTTTTCTAATGATGAAAATAGGCTGAAATATTCACAGAATGCTACACCAACACTCCAGTGCATCAAGTGTTAGGATGTTGGGAATTATGATAAATAATAACAAAACATGATTTTTAATGATGATGATCGACTTAAGAATCCTATTAGTATTAGGGATTAGGATAAATATCATGAAATAACTATTTAATACAAAGGTTGAGATAATAATATGGTGAAAGGTAAAAATATTATCCACTCAATAACAGCCAATTTCTTATCTTACTCTATATCTACCCATTTTTCAAATATAAATAAATTTTATGGTTATCAAGATTAAACCCAAATGTTTATATATATAATTAGTAATGAGAATGACATTTATTAAGATGGTCACATATAAATATATGATTTCTCTTTGAGTTGTGTTGGTCAAAATGGGATTCCAATAAATCATGTCACTTTTCATCTAGTTGAAATTGATGTCACATTTGGCATGTATTGAATATCACTTTGACAAGGCTCACATCAAATTCTAATGAAGAAAAGTCATGTTTGAAGTTCCCAATGAGCCTATAGTTATCTATAAATGTGATGATAAAAATAAACATCTAATGGAAATCACATCCCATGCATGGTCCGTGGTTTATTTTCATAATGGGTGTTTATCTGAGTCAATTGGGGAGAAACACAACACTGATAATATGACTATTTTTTTTGGGATTTTTTTTAAGTATTTTCAGAATAATTTACTAAAATTCCAAGAATATAGTAAATTAGTTTGTCAACATGACTCATACATTGTTCAAAATAGATTCCAATCAATCTTTCTACAATGACCTTAATTGAGTAGCAGTAATTTAAGAATAAAATCCAAGTGAATTTTGACATGGGATTAATTTTTCAAACTGTATCACCATGGGGTGAACCTATTCTATATTTTAAGAAGAATGATAGATCATTGATAATTTTTTTTGAATATCGGGAACTAAAAAAGATCAATATCATTAAAATGTTTCATCTACACTATATTGATGTATTTTTTGATCAAGTACATATGGATCAATATGCCTCCAATATTGAACTTCTTTCTAGATATCATCAATTGAGGGATTAAAGGAGGATATAACCAATATTAATTTTTTTGTAAAATATATAGACACTATGAATATATGTTGAAAACGTTTAGTCTTATGAATTTTACTGATAACATCAGGTATTTAATCAATACATTATTTAGAGATTTCCTCGATCATTTTTTGGTAGTCTTTATATATAGAATTATTTTTTATTCAATGTGAAAGGAAGTCCATGAAACTCACTAGATTATTGTACTAAAAACCCTAAATAAAGTAAAACTATATGAAAAAATTACATAGTGTTAATTTTCGATACAATATGAATCATTTATGTTTCACATAATCTTAAGAGAGGGTATATTTGTGGATCCATCAATGAGGGAATTTATTGAAATTTTCCCTAGAAAAACAACACTAACTGAGATCCAAATATTCATTGGATTGGATGAATATTCCCAACACATTGATAAAAATTTCACATAAATATATAATCCTCTACCTGATTTAAATATGAAGGGTGAAAAGTTCCATTAGAGAAATGAATCCGAGTTAAATATCTGGAACTGAAGATAAGATTAATCAGCGCAATTGTGCATACATTACCCTGTAGTGGAGAATGGGTATGTAATCTATATTTATGCATCTAGGAAAATATTGGGATGTGTAATCATGGAAAATGGAAAGGTTATAGATTTTTAATCTTGAAAATTAATGATTCAAGAGGAAAAATAATTTAAATTATTTGTGGAATTTTTTTCATTACAAATATGTAGAAATTTTCTTTATATAGAAATATGTGACATGAATACTAATCATAAAATATTGAAGTTCATATTCCTAGAGAATCAGTTGAAAATTCCATATAGAATATCATTAGATAAGATAATGTATTTTGACTCATCAACACATTACCTACCTGGGAAAGAGAACAACATGGACGATGCTTTGAGTTGAATGGAACATTCAATATTATCAACGTTGAGGATCCAAAAAGATCCAATATTTATGGATTTATAAAGGATGTATATGGAAATCAAGATGGAAGGGGGAGATTATTAAATTTCTCAATTGAATTTTTAATAATATATCTATGTGAAGATTAAATATGTTTGGAATTATGGTGTAGATATGAAAAATATCATTAAAAAAGTTCCTCAGTTTAACATTGATCATGACAGAATGACAAGTATCAAGAACATTTTCTTTGAACTTTTCTATACTAGAATTTATGAATATGATTTTAGAATAAGTTCATAGTTCTTCATTATAAATTTATTTGAGAGGTACAAAGATGTATAGATATTTTAGAGAATTATTTCTGTGGGATTGAACGAATAGAGATATTTAAATTCTTGTATCTTAATTCTTGATATTCTAGGAAGATAAGGATAACAGAAAAAAGTCCAAAGAGATGTTACATCCATTAACCATATTAAAATGTTAATGGGAGAACACCACCATAGATTATGTTAATGGACTCCCCAAAGCGTCTAAAAAACATATTACTATATTGGTTATAACTGATCACCTTATTAAGTCAACATAATTCATCACTATAAGAGAATACTTTTCATTGTATTAGATTTCTGATATATAAATTAATGATGTGGTAAGGTTTAATACATTACAAAATTCCATTGTATCTTATTTATATCCAAGTAATACCTCGATATTTTGGAAACTCTTCATGAATCCCTTGAAAAGGAATTGAGTTTCCTCACTTCATATCATCATTAGAGGGATATTCATTTTGAAAGACCAATTCAAACCCTAGATAATATGATGATATCTTTCATTGGATTTAAAAAGTGTTTGGGATCAATCAATTAACCTACTTGAGTTTTCTTATAATAATATATTTCACTCAAAAATTAATATGGCACTTACTAAGCCCTCTTTGGAAATAAATTTATAGATCCATCATCCTAGAATTATGTTTGAAAATGAAAACTCTTTGGACTTGAGATTGCAGAAAAAATGGCAGATAAAGGTCGAACCATTTAGTATCTTATCAATGTAGCTCATAGTTGGTAATAAATTTATGCTAATAACCAATAATTTAATCTATTATTTTAATTTAGAGATAAGTTGTTTCTAATAATTTCTACAAGGAAGAAGGTTACAATATTTTTGAATAAAGGGAAACTAAGCCTTATGTATGTCAATCCCTATGAAATTATTAGTCTTATCAAGATGATAACCTATTTAATTGTGAATACATCCAAAATATCTCAAGTACATATTTTTTATGTATATATTATAGGGAAGTACATAATTATCCCTTATATTATCTGAACTCAGAGGTCATACCGTTGGAGCATGGTCTTTCTTATAAGGAAAAAATAGCGGAGATTTAGTATCATACAGATAAAATTATATGAATGGATACCACTCACCTGGTATACTCTTTATGATGAAACCAATAGTTTTAATAATATATGAGAAAACATGAGGATATGATGAGGCCAAATTACCATCATTTGTATATATTATAATAATAAATTTCAAGGGAAAAATTCATTTTATATTGGGTGAAATATAATTCACTGAGTTTTTATGTTTATTCTCTTATAAATTAAATTTCTTTGATGTATTTTGTATATAATGTAGTAAGTTATGATTGATTTATATGCTAAACCATGTTATTTGTGTACTACTTGGAACTCATGGTTTATCCTGTGTTACGCTCAACACTAAGTTTCTACAAAAAAGCATTTTATTATTATTATTATTTAAACAGTATACTTATATCCTAGTCATTAAACATTGTAATATGAATATTAATTAATAATTATTATGTATGATTTATAATTGTTTTATGTGAAACATATTGGTCATGAAATATATAATTTTCTATAAAGTCAAAATGTTTTGGACATACTATTTTCTCAAAATAACTACTTTTTATATCTATCTATAAACTATAATAAAATTAATTTTTGACAGTTTTAGAAATTTAATTCTACAAAATAAAATTATTTTCATAATTAATAACTTCAATATTATATTAGGATTATGTATTGGTATTTATCTAAAATATTTCTTCTTTGATTAATAGTGAAATATACTGAATTTTAATTAAAAACTCACTTTTCATAAAATTTTATAATATTTTAAATTATATTTTAAATTTTTTAATGTATAATTAATTCAATTATACATTAATATATTTAATTTAGGTCATTTTAATCAATTTTAAATTGAAATTATAAATTAAAATATTTCAAATTTTAGAACATATTCTATTTAAAAACTTTTTTTTAACTTTTTTACCAGGATTGATGAACTTCGTACTAACATACTTCCTTTTCATAAAAAAACTTGTAATATGTTTCCATATTTTATACCCTTTTAATTATATTCCTTTATAATAATTGTGCCTTGGTTTTCTATCCAGACACCATCTTCTTCAAAGAAAATATGTTATTTCGTCCCATCTACAAATTAATTTTAAATTAATTTCATCCAATAAAGGGATCTTAATTTAGAATAATAGAGAAAATATTTTTATTCATAATAATTTATCATATATAATAATTCCAACTTAATTTTTTACCAAATTTACTAGTGAAAACTACTAAAACTATTCACATCAATTAATAGAAAAACGAGTTTACTAAGAACAAATATCTAATTTTAAGTTGTAAAATGACCAATAAACAGGTCCAAAATACATTATCTAGAAATATTTAGGCCTTATAAATTTTATGGTATAAATTTTGTCATTATTGGATCCACTTTGAAATGAAAAAATATAGGTGGGTTTCAAAAATTTATAAGTTCTCCCCTAACCTTTCTTATAAATGGTCTCCCCTCTCCAACTATCTTCACACCACTCAAGTCATTTTCCTTTACCATGAACAGTAAAAATCTTTTCCTGATTTCAATACTATAATTATAGAATCATTTAATTGGTTATAAATGCACCCAAAGGAGTCCATTACTTCAAACCAAAATGTGATACATGAAGAATATGTAACATTCATCAAAAAATGTTTTGTTTTATTTATTCTTATAACCCCTTTAATTTTTCAAATAAATATTATATAATAATAAAACTATATATAATATACTAATACATATTTATGTTATGTTTATATCAAAAAAACCACATGTGATTCCATCAAATGGGTAATGAAAAAATCGTTCTTGAGTACAGAGGACTACTACCTCATGAATTGATGTCATTCGTTTTTTCATTACCACCTATATAGGTTGAGAATAATTAAAGACATCCTTTTTTATTTTATATTTATTATTTAAATAATGTTATTTTTATTTTTGATTTTTATATCATACATACATCCATGTTTACCACTTTTTTTTAATATGATATCATCATTTGCGTGTACAACGAACTACGAACATGAAATCTGAATTTATTCATTCTTGGTTGAAATTTAATGTATTAATTATTAGTTTAATAATTATATATGATATTTATTATAGAAAAATGATCTTATATGTTAATATGTCATATTTTTTTCTTTCTTTAAATCTTACAATAAAATGGAATCATCGTTCATACGTATATATGACCTACCATCTCTCAGTGTAGCGCATTTCATTTCTCATTTTTATCTCCTATAGATTATAACAGATACATATATAAGGAATATATATGATATTAATATCATTTATATAAATATATTGATTATGAAATCATGATTAAAGTAAAAGTATGAAAAATATAACAATTCAAAACATGCACAAAAAACATAGTTCTTATTACCCAAAATGTATCATTAACATGGAACCATTACTAAACATATTATAAATTTAAAAATTAAATAACATTTGGTATGACATAAATTAATTTTTTAAATAAATTATTAATTACATTATTTTTAGTTTACATGTGTTTTTAGTGAGTATAATGTAATTCAAGAACTAAGGTATAGGATTTCTGTCTCACATTAATTTTCCATGAGACACATGCCATGTTCACAACCTATTCCTTGTGTATAGAGTGTATTATTCCCATGGATGTATTTAATTACTATTATACTAATAATTATTGTGAAATACTTATCCTTTTGATGATATCTCTATCACGACGTTGTTGTTTCAAGGTTACTAAGACGGTAAGGGAATTTTGTCTTAATTTTCATTTTTTGGGACACAAGTTATGTAATGCACCATTATTCTTTTAAGATTTACATATACTACCCATTTAAAATTATGTATTATGAAACTCCTTTTTTTATATTTTATACTTCATTTAATTTTAATATTTCATGAGTATTTTCATTCAATGTTACTAAATTGGAAAGTGTTTTTCTATAATCTCATCATTTATCGGTATTTTTACGATAATGTTTCTGTTTGATGAAACCTGACAAAAATTCACAAATATTTTACAATCCTATTTTTATTCCTGATATTTTTATGTAATATTACAATTTTTCCACTATTTAGTACATAAAAAATATTAATAAAATGTTTGTATGAAATTACAACTTTATCTCTCCATTCGGCCAGAAATCTATTTTCCTTCAAAACCATATTTTCAAAAATGTTTTCAAAAAAATATTATTACTATATTATTATATTTAAAATAATCTTTTACAAATTTTTTATTTTTAAAATAATTTATTTTAAATTAATGTTCTTTTAATTTTCAAAAACAATGCGTATTTTTATTCTAATGAAAATTTGAAAGGAATCCTTAATTTTTATGAGTATAGTATGAATAGAATATTGCAACATCATTAAAAAAATATTTCCTTAATGATTCCTTTGGGGTTTTTATAAATTATTTGTGTTGAAATATTTCTCCATAAATTTTTACAAATTAAAATGATTTTTCTAAATAGGAAAAGATATTCTTCATCAAAAATGTTTATCAATGATATTTCAAAATTACATTTATTCTATTATGACATATGTTTGTGTTACTCATACCATAATCATGATATGATGTGAGGGTAGCATTAGTATTATTTATTTTAATGATTTATGTCATAATGGAATTATTTTTATGAAACCCATTACTTTTACACAAGTAATATGCTCTTGAAACCCACTTCATTTCACATGTTATGATATGATGAAAGGATTATGAAACCAATTTATTTTTTATAGTTTAATATATGATAAAATGTTTTTGATACAAATTTCATTTAATGGGTTATGATATGACTAATGTTTATTCTTTTTTTGTAAAGATATATATTATTTCAATATGTAAGACGTAGAACCAATATCTCCCACAAATTCATTGGGTAATGAATTATATATCATGGTATTGACATGGCTATAAAGGGTAATGAGCCCTATTTAGTAAAGGATATTGGTCACTAAAACAATCGTGGGAGTAACCTTGACTACTAAGATGGTTTGAGTATTGAACTCATTTAACTATTACGGACATGGTAGTGAGCCATGACTTCTATGGAAACCATTTCTTATGTTTATGTATATGGCATAAACTCATGCATTATTCCAATTTTATGCTCTTATGGCTGATGGTTGTTTATTCCTCTGTGATTCAGGTCTTATGAAATACCAATAACAATTCCATAATTCATGATTATGATCTTTTAGATTCATTATTTGGTTTTGAAATGCTATTATCATGTTCTCATATGCTTCTGTTCATTATTATGCTCTGTATCCCCTTTTTTTTACCCTTACTGAAAATCTAATCTCACACATTATTATGTTTCCTTTCCCCTTATTATGAAGATATTTATTATGTCTTGGTGTCTAAGATGGTTTTTAGTATTGAATATCTTACTGGGAGATGATGTAGATCACTTATTGACCTGAGTTTATTCTTACACGTTTCCAAAGGAATAAACTAATATGGTCCATATGTGTGTGTTTGTGTAATTTAAGGAATATTCCACAAAAATTAATAAATTTATATGTATTTTAATCATGTTTTATTATAAATAGTTACTTATTTTGAAGATAAATCATCAAATTCTTCTAAAAAGTCCCAATTTTCAACTTTTTCTAGTTCAAAATCATATTATATGAAATTTCTAAAAATATAGTTAGCCCTATATTCAATGAAAATTTGAAATTAAAACTATTTATATATTGCTAAAAATTAATGAAAAATACATGGACATTTAATCATTTCAGACTCTTTAACATGGGAGAGTTTAAAAACTGAATAATTAACTATAGGATTCCTAAAAGAGTCAAAAATATCAAAGTCTTCAATACTATATTCGATCATCATGATGAGTTTTTCTTCATGGAAATTATTTATGATCCTATCCATATTCAATAATGATTACTAAAAGTTATGGGTTTGTGGACAATTTCTATATAATATTATATGTTGGTCACATTGAATTCAGATTTAAATAACATATCATTAACTTTTACAAGGACGTATTCTAACTCTCCTACTATAAAAAAATAAAACTATTTATGGTTTTCAGCCACATTGTTATGATATTCCAATATCCCATCAACAAATAATAAAAAACTCAATTGTGAAATATAATTATATAATACCTTAGATGACATGATTCATCATAAAATATTAATAATCCAATTGTGTATGAAATAGAAAATATTTAATGATCATGGAATTTAGTTAAAAACTATGGTTTGATAAGTGTTGAGGAACAACATAAAATGTTAATCCTACCATTATCTTAAATTATCATATTCCTAGTGAAAATATCCTTAAATAATTGTGTTTTTATTTGGCTTTTATTAGAGCATCCCATAATGGGATATTAATTTCTAATTTATGGAATGTTCTTACAATTGTTTTTTGATATGTTTCCACTTAAATTTTCACTGATTATATCATAATTGATTGGAATGGTGGGATTACATATTTCTTTTTCCTTTATTCTTTAGAGTGGTGTTTCTGGTCTCTCCATTCATGCCATATCTATAGCAGCCTCAGTTTGAGGAATGTATCCTTTTTATGATTTTTCTGTTTTTTAAAGTGCTTGGATGCGTTTGAGAGTGTTTGGAAGGGTTTTTAATAACATTGGTGGCTTTTCTAAGGGTGGATGGTTTGAGCACAGTTAGGTAAAATTATTTAGGTTCTCTAGGTAACTGTGTACGGTGGGGGCACATTTGGATTCGCACGGTCTATGCACAATTTTCCAAAACTATTTGAGATAACTGTGTGAGACCCCTTATCATGAGGTAGTAGAATCTACATGGTTAGCGCATGGTTTCCTAACATTTCAAGCTAACCGTGCATCCCATTAAAAGTGTTTTTCAATATATGGTTTGTCAGGATTTACTCAAACTCACCCATTGGTTCTCCCATATGAACTATATCTGGGATTCTTTTTCTCAAAGTTATAGGGGATCTCCCATCCAATTTATAAAAAATATAGAGGGTTTGTTGGTGGTTTGAAGGCGGTTTGTCTCAGTTATATATTCTATCTTGGTTTCTCTTTGGTTTTCTCTAGATCTATACTCACCTCTCTCTTGGTTTTATAGATCTACATATTTGGTGTGTAGATCTATGGTCATTATAGAATATAGTTAAAGATTTAGGTTCTATTGATGATATGTTGGAGGTTCTAGAGTAGTTTTGATGGTGCATTCACCAGATATGTTGTGCGGTAGCCTGTGGGCTGTTTTCGTCGGATCGCGAAAGGCAGGTGGATTCTCTCTAAACTCAATATTGTTAGAACATTAATCCTTCCTTAAAATTAATTATTTTTTCATGTATTTAATTTCCATAATGATGTGAAAATCTTGTTGGAAACCCATTGGTAGATGATTTTGGGATTTTGGGAAAAATGTGATTTGCTTAGGGATTTGTTGTGTGATTTTAAAATGTTGATTTTAAAAATGATATTGGTTGATTATTAAAAAAATTTCATGTAGGATGGTTTTAATTAATTATTTTGTTTATTTATATGTGGATGGGAATGAGAAATGGTTAAAGGTAGTTTTCAATAATTGTGTGATTTATTGATGTGAATTTTCTTGTGTGTGAATTTTTAATATGCTTAAAGTTTTTCATGGTGGTAGATTAATTGTTTCCATAATGTGGTAACTTTGATGTGATATAATTATTGTATGTGGAGAATTGTGGTTTTTCTTAATTTTTTATGTAAATTGTGTGTGGAGGACCACTCTAAAAAAGGATGGATAGTGGACAGAAGTGTAACCATCAAAGGATAAGTTGCTAAGAAGTTAAACTATCTTGGAAATGGGTAACATGCTTGGATGGATGTTCCATTGTCGATGTTTACCTGTTTGGGTGTGAAATTAACCTTTGTATGATTGTTTTTGTAATGTTATGATAGATTTAAATGGGTGCACTAATGTAGATTTGTAGATGGTATGTTCCATGGTTGTTTTCCTTTCCTATGTGTTTTTGTCATTTAGGTTAAAAGGGAAAGATAAAGGAGGGTTTGTCTTGTTGTAAGTTATTGAAACATTTATTCTGTTATATAAACTGTTTTATATAAATGTGATAATGGTTTAAACCTAGTGGAATGTGTAGGGAAGTCATATGGGGATATCCTATAGAGTATTAGTACTCACCCATTAGTTTTCACATTAATGCTTTTCCAGATGTTGTGTTCTAGGATAGAATTATGAGTAAAGCATCTCATTTTCCTACCAGTTAGAGATGATTCATGGTAGATGTTGTGGTGCATGGAGCAAGGAGTTTGGTATGGATCTATGTATGGTTTCCTAGTTGTTTAGTTTATTATTGTGTTGTATTCAACTTGGTGCTATTATATTTTTTGGTTTGGTTGTATTGAAATATTGTAATTGTTATGGAATGGTGTGGTTGTCCTTTGTTATGGTATGGTTTGTGTTTCATTGCTTAAATGCAGCATGTAGATTTGTTGAATATGTCTTATTTTGGTCTGTTGATTTTATCTTCAGTAAAAACTGTTCTAAAATTGTTCTTGAGACCCTTGGAATTTATTTCCAAGATTTGGAGCCCTGGGAATTTCTCTTAATGACAAGTAAATCTTCATCCAACTTTTCAATCCAATAAGGTAGGAGCACGGTGTTACAAGTGGTGTCGGTTTGTTCGATCCATCGATTTCAAGTGAGGGTAGTTTTTTGTCCTTTTTCATTGATTGTTTTCATGGGTGTTAAAATTATTTCTTCGCCTTTTCCTTGGTTGGGATGAGAGAAAGGCAGAGGACATTCGTAAAAACGAATTTATATCATAAATGGACGTATCTAACCCTTTAATGGTGAACTTCAAGTTACCAAAGAGTTGGGTAATAAGTGTTTTATAGACACTAATAGGAAATGGAAATCACATTTTCCTAGGTCTATCCAATGAGATGAGGATTATATAC
This sequence comes from Viscum album, assembly GCA_963277665.1. NCBI lineage: Eukaryota > Viridiplantae > Streptophyta > Magnoliopsida > Santalales > Viscaceae > Viscum > Viscum album. Next base: position 1,622,474,447 of record OY728146.1, on the reverse strand, counting down.
ATGGTAGAAATGAAATCCCACAAGGATTCATTTTTCATTTGGGGATATTGAATTATGGTGTGATATGAATGTGTGGATTTTTGGAAAATCTGAATTGGGTTTCAAAAAGGATAGATTTGAAACATGGAAACACGTTGTATTTTTAAAATGGAGCAATTTTCCAAACATGGTGGTTGTTTTTATTTCAGAATAGTGTAACATGGGAATTGTGAACTTATTGAAATCCTTGATGTGATAGTTTTTATATAATTGAATTTTAATTATAAGACTTTTCTTGCTACAAGTGTAGGACTTATGGTTGTTTTGAGTTGATAGAAATGGAACAGGGTTGGCGTTGTAGTGACCAACCGGAGGAATCTGTTGAAAATTTTGTATCACCATATCCCTTTGTGAACTAGAAACTAATGAAGAGTATACTGAAATATTTCTAGGCTGTTGAATGTGGGAATAAATCTAATGAATTGAAGCATGTTGATCATGTGGTTCATTTTCAAAAAAATAATGCACCAATCTTTAGGGGTGATTCAGAGCCAGAATGTGTTGAAGTGTGGACGAATTGAATGAATAGGATATTTGAATTCATGGGAACATCAGAATTGCAGAAAGTGAAATTAGCCATGTACATGTTGGAAGATCATTCCCTTAAGGGGTGGGAGCTGGCATTCCATGATGGGATGAACCAAGGTGTGACATGGGAGGGTTTTGAGGAATTGTTTAACAAAAAAATTTGACTCTCATACATTTAGAATTTAGCGTAAAATAGATTTATTCTATTTGATACCGGGGAACATGTTAGTAAAGGAATATACTGCTAATTTAATGAACATAGTGTGGTTTTCACTCAAGGTGGCGTGTAGTACATTGTTGTGGGCACACATTTTTTATGTTGGGTTGAAGCTAGAAATTCAGTCCTAGATAGAGGTGTGGTGTATAGATGATCACACAAAAATGGTGAATAGAGATATAGTGGATAAGTGGGATCTATTGTGGATACATGTGTTAAAATCATGTTGGTACCCATGGGAAATAGTGGGAACTCGGAACATTAGGTTCAAGTGGAAGAGGGACACACATTTCCATGGTGGGCGTATAGATCAGAATCTGATAGTAGGATCAGTAAATATTCATATAAATAATCAATGTAAGATGGGATGTTTTCAGTGTGGATCTATGGGACACATCAAGCAGGGTTTTATGGAATAACCTATAGCATGTAATAAATATAAGAAGATAGATCATCTTCAGTGGTACTTCCATAATGCTCTGTAGTTGGGTGTCCATGACACTTAGGGGTCATAGGGGATTTATTCCTCGATGGGACAGGGGAAACATCATACCCCTAAGAAACATAGAAATGTTATTCCTGGTGATTTAAGGAACAACATGACTCAGATGTAGGGACACAAAGAGCATGTGTGTCTAGAAAGCAGTTTTTTGGAGTTGAAAAGGATGTGGTGGGAGATCAGTAGGGACCATCCACGGCGCAAGGCACGATTCTATTGAATTCTACATTGATGCAAACATTTTCTGATACAGGTGATTCAAATTATTTTTTTACTTCACATCATGTCAGTTTGTTGGGTTTACATGTGGAAATTATGCCTTGTATTTTGAAACTAAAAAATTCTCTAGGTCAAAGAGAGTGTCGATCCTTCCTATTTAAAATATGTTGATTTTTTATGGTATTTAATTGATGTGAGATTTATCTGGGCTTGAGATAGATGGTTATGATATAATCCTCAGAATGGATTGTTTGGAGATGTTTAAGGCCCAAAATGATATCTCTTCACAAATGGTCAGTTTCACGGTAAAGGAAGTCATTGAATGCCTATTTAAATGGTTGGAGAGTGAAAAGATGGGTGAAAAATATTTCTTGGCACCAGCTGTAGGAAAGATCTCATATTAGTTATTGGCCTTGTCATTTCCATCAGTGGAATATGTTATGAAGAGAGTTTTGTTGGTAGTTGTGGATCAATTTATAGATGTTTTTCCCAAATAATTTTCTGGGTTTCCACCTATGAGAGAAGTGGAGTTTACGATTGAAATTTTTTCTGGGATAGTCATCTCTCACTCCCGTCTTAAAATATGGATCCAAAAAAATTGAGGGAATTAAAAGTGATGTATAACAATTAGAGAACAAATGGTTCATCTTTCCTAGAACGTCTCTATGTGTAGCACAATTGTGGTTTGTAAAAAAGGCTGATGTAACTCTGAGCCTCTATGTGGATTATCGTAGACTTAGGTTATGTCAAATAACTGATATTCTTTTGCATGCATTGATGATTTTTTGGCTAGTTAAGGGGAGATTAGTGGCCCTCCATGATTTACCAAAGGTCATAATATCATCAATTGTAGGTGATTAAGGAGGATATTCCCAAAACATCTTTCAGAAGTAGATGTGGCCATTATGTGTATATGGTTATGCCCTTTGGTCTAAGGAATACGCCAGCAGAATTAATGGAATTGATGAATACAATCTTTCAGAGATATCTAGATTTTTTTGTTTTGGTTTTTTTGATGATAAACAGTTTTATTCAAGGATATGGGTGGATAATGAGAAGAACATGGTGATGGTGTTGGGAATCATGATTAATCATAGGTTTTATACCAAATTATCAATGTGTGAAGTTTGGATATGGGAGGTTCATTTCCATGGCCATGTTATTTCATAGAAGGGTGTTTTAGTTGATCCGAAAAATCTAGAGGATGTTATCTCATGGAAACTGCCAAGGAATTTTTTCTAGATACAGAGCATCCGTGTTCTAGTTGGGTATTATTGTTCGTGATATAAAAAAAAATATTCACTGATTATAGCTTTGATAAGGAAGAATATTCCATTTCACTGGAATGAGTGGTATCAAAAATGTTTTGTAGAGATAAAGGGTCACCTTGCATCAACATCAATATTGGTTTTTCCAGAACCATGTAATGGTTACATGGTATATTTTGACACATTGGTATAAGGGGTGGGGTGTGTTCTCATTAATGGGGATCTTGTGGTATCATATTGCTAATGACTATTAAGTATTAATGAGAAGAAATACCCCACATATCATTAGGAGTTGGAGGTAGTGATTTATGCTTTAAAAATTTGGCATCATTATCTCTTCATTGATAAATTCACAGTGTTTATTGATTACAAGGGATTAAGGAATATTTTTCCACAAATATATTTTATCTTTAGGAAAATGAGATAAATGTAATATTTCTAGATGTTTTATTTTGAAAAATGTATACACTAGTTAAGGTAAATTTTGTGGTGGATTAATTTAGTAAGAAATAAAATTCCCAGGTGGTGAAATAGGAATCCGATTAGTGGTTGTTCATGTAGGTCATTGTTAACATGCGGTTGGAATGTAAGGACCAGGGTCAAAAAGTTGTCTTCTTTCTGGTTTCCTTGGTTTCTAACTTGGTTGGTTTGGTAAAATATTAGCATTCATATGATTTTGAGTGTATAGAGACGAGGTAAAATCTCAATGGTGGGGAGACCATTGAGGGTTGCGAACTAAATGGAAATTCATTTTTATGTTTTTGGAATCGGATATTGGTACCAATCGAATTTTATGAGTAAATTTTCAGGAATTATCATCATTCTAGGGGGTTTCCCACATTGGAATTAATAATATGTGAAAGGAATTGAAATCGTAGTTTTGGTGTGCTAAAATGAAAATGGAAGTGGCCAAGTTTGTTTCAAGATGCTTGACTGGTCAACAAGTCAAGGGAGAGAATCGATTTCTAGATAGAATATTACAATCCTTTCCTATTTCAGAGTAGAAGTGGGATCAAGTAGTGATAGATTTTGTGACTGGTCTCCGGAGAATTGTCAGCAAAACACAATGACATAAGGGTGAATGTAGATCATCTCACATTGTCGGCCCATTTCATCCCAATTCATGAATCTCATACAGTGGAGGATATGTCCAAAATCTATATTTAGGGACTGGTAAAAAGGCATGTTGTTCCATTTCCAATTGTATCAGATTGAGATACAAGGTTCACATGTCATTTTTGTAAATTATTTTAGAAATCCCTTGGGACATAGTTGGCGAAGAGCATGACGTATCATCCTCAGATGGATGGAACATCTGAAGGGGTGATACAAACATTGGAGGATATAATAAGGGCTTGTGTGAATGATTTTGTTTCATTGGAAGAGAACATACCAATTGTGGAAATCTACAATAACAATAGTTATCTGTCTACAATACATATGGATCAATTTGAGTCCTTTCATGAGGATCTGTGTCATTCTACACAATGTTAGTTGGAAATCGGTGAGACAATGATGACTAAAGAAATCCATATCTGAGAGACTACGAAGAAGATCAATTTGTTCAAAAAGAGGATAGAGATTGATCGAGGTAATCATTAATTATATGTAGACCATTGTCGATAACCATTGTCATTCCAGCTGAGTGATCATGTATTTTTTAGAATCTCTCCTAGGTCTGGAAATCGTCTGTTTAGAATGTAGGGTATGTTATATCCAAGGTATATTGGACCTTTTGAGATATATGAACAGATTAAAAATGTGTATTATTTATTCCCTTTTACACCATATTTTAGTTTGGTGCACAATGTGTTTCATGTGTTGTAGTTGAATAATTATCAGTGGTATCATGACCATGTGATTCATTGGGATCATGTTGAGATAGAACCATAAGCATCATCGGTGCATATTCCGGTGTGGATTGTGGATAGGCAAGAGAAAGTATTTCATTGTAAAAGGATAAGTTTAGTTCTGGTTTTGTGTAAGCATGGTCAGATTTTGGAGGATACATGTGAGAGGGATAGCAAAATGATCGAGCAATGGCCTAAGCTCTTTCAGCAAAGAGATGGTTCTCTACATTCTGGGGACAGAAAGTCCAATGGCGTGGAGAATGTAGCACCTCGGGTTTGAGGTATATAACCTTTTTTCTTTCTTTTTATTTTTTAGGGTTATTGGTATGATTTTGGGAGAGTTTGGTTAGGTTTGGGATATGTTTTAAGGCTTTTCTAAGGGAGCGTGGTTTGATCATGGTTTGGGAAAACTATGCATGATCTCTAAGTAACTGTGCTGGGGGAGATAGTGGGGTTCGCATGGTCTGTGTACGGTTTTCCATACCATATGAGAAAACCATGTAGGTCCCCTTCTCTTGACGAATTTTCATTCTGTACAATTAGAATATGGATTTTCTAATATTGTGAGTTAATTGTGCGGGTAATGAAATTGTTTTTTTAATACGTTGTTAGTACAGATTAACCAAAACTCACCCATTTCTTCTCCCATGCTAACCATATGGGGGATTCCTTATTCTAAAATGCTAGAGGGGATCTCCCACACATTTTTGAAGAAAATAAAAGGGTTTTCATGGTGTTTGGAAGGTTTTTCATCTCAAATAATTCTTCTATCTTGGTTTCTCATTTGTTTCCCTTTGGTTTTCTCTAGATCAATGCTTCCTTGTCTCTTGGTTTTCTATAACTACATTCGTGGTGTGTAGATATAAAGACATTGTAGTCTAAACTTATGACTTTAGGGCTTTTGATGATTGGTAATATGATCTATTGTGGTTTTGGCGGGGCATCCACCAGATTTGTGGTGTGGCTACTTATGGGTCGAGTTCACTGGAACCCTAAAGGTAGATGGATTCTCTCTAGACTCCACATTGTTATAATTTGAATCATTCCTTGAAATTAATTATTTTTTCTTGAAATTAATTGTAACAGTGAAGTGATAATATTATAGGAAACCCAATGGGATATGATTTTGGGGTTTTTGGGAAAATGGTTTTTGTTGCAAAAAGGGGATTTGTTGTGTGATTCTAAAATTTTTGATTTTAAAATCATTAATGGTAGATTGTGAAATATTTTTTTCAATAAAGATGTTGTTTATTGAAATGTGGTTAGGCATGGAAAATGGTTAATGGGTGTTTTCAATAAATGGGTGACTTATTTAAGTAATTTCGATTGTGTGTGAATTGTTGATGTGCATATGGTTTTGCGAGGTGGTAGAGAAGAATTTTGAATAATGTGGTGGCATTGATGTGATGTAATTATTTTTGGGGAAGTTGTATGGCTTCTGTGAATTGTGTGTATGTAGTGGGTGGGGAGTACCACTATAAAAATAGGATGGATAGTTGAAAAAAGGGCTACCATCAAAGTATAAGTGGGCGGGAATCACCACTACTTTGGGAATGGATAAGGGGCCAAGATGAAAGTGCCATAATGGTTGTTTACTAGTCTGGGTGTGTGAGTCACCATTGTATGATTTGTTTGTGTAATTTTATATGAGATGGAAATGGGTGAGATAATGTAAAATGATAAATTGTTTGTGTCATGGGTGGTTGGATTTATTATGTGTTGCGAGAATTTGGTTGGAAAGGGTATGATAAAGGAGTGTTTGTCTTGTTGTAAGTTGTTGAACCATTTATTGTTTTATTTATACTATATTACATATATGTACTAATTGTTTTATCCTATTGGTGTGTATAAGGAAGTCATTTGGGGATATTCTACTGAGTATTATTACTCACCCCTACTTTGGAACTTTAGTGATTTTGTAGATGTTGTGTTCCGAGACCTAAGCAAGTGTAAATCATCTAATTTGGCTAACAATTTGACATGTTTATTGGGTGATGTTTGGGTGCTTAGAGCATGGATTTTTGTGTGGAGATATGGATGGTGTCCTAGTTCATTGGGGTATTTGTTTGTAGTCATCCTCTTGGTATACATATATTTTTTGTTTCGATGTATTGGAATTTGGAAATTGTAATGGAACGGTGTAGTTTTCCTTTGGTAAAGAATGGGTGGGTTTTCATTGATGACATGAATCAAGTTTCTTTGTTGATAATAGATTTCATGGTCCGTTGATTTTATCTTATGTGAAAATATTTCACTACTAGTTCTTGAAGCCTTAGGAATTTATTGCCATCTGTTGGCGCCCTAGGAATGTCACTTAAGGCCATGTATCCCCTCATAAAACATTTCACGATAATGAGTTAGGGGTGGGGTGTCACAATATCCTTCTCATATTCCTCATTCATTACATCATATTGGTGCACTTTACCAAAAATTTGGAATTCCAAGATTTATTATCCTCCAGCATGAGTCAACAAGGATTAGGTTTAGGGTTGAATGGAGGAGCTATTTTATTTACCACATATTATTTTTATTGTAAAAACAATATCCATGAGGTTTGGAACTATTTTTCCTATTTTTCACAGTTTATTTTTTATATTATCTATAAAAAGATTCAAAGGTGTTTTTCAAATATTTTTCTCTATTCCTATTTCCTCAATCTCCAATCCTTGATGTTTCAATATAAGTGGTTGTCTTCTTGTGGGAGAATGTTAATAGGTTATTTTTTTCTTTCAAGGTGGTGGTTTTTTTTCTATATAAACCTATCATAGTGGGTAATTTTTTAAAATAGTGGTGGGATTTTTAATTTAGGTTACAATGAGTGTTGGTTTGGTTACATATTTAGGTAGAGGGTCTAGCTTGATTATGTAGTTTTAAAAATCTATATTGGAATTCGTTAAACTGTAATTTTTTTTTTAAATTTCATAGATTAAAGTCTACTGTTTAAATTTCAATTCTCTAAGCCTCACCACACTGGTCATTAAAACTTTTAGTTTCTTATAATAAACAACATATATGATTTAGTAATTATTTTCCCCTCACTTTCTTCAATTCCATATATCTCATTAATCTTTTTATATGGTTTATGTTTATTTTATAATAAATTTTATAAATGATAAATTATTATCTTGGGAATAAATTATTGTTAGAAAACCTTTTGTAACAAATTATTTCATGTTTTTAGAAATCATATCAATTAATATAGTGGCTTTTGGAGGTGACTTATCAATCAAAGATCTTCTATATGAGGCATCCAGATGGTTTATATCCTTTTCCCTAAATTATTAGTTCTATAAAATAATTAAATGAGGATAATCTATTATTTTATGTGGATATCTATCATATAACCTACTAATCCTCCCCCGATAGTCATTGAGGGTCTCTCTAAATGCTTATCTACTCGCATGAATCTTTACCCCAGTGGATGTGATTTTGGAAGTGGGGAAGAATCCTTATATAAAGCATATGTATATGTTATCCAAGTAATTCACTTCACCTAGTTATAGGATGTAAAAACATTCTTTTTTTAATATCCAAATATTTTAAAAATCTGTATTTTTTTGATGGTGTAAAAAATACACAACATTGAGCGAAATCGAACCATGAAATTTTATTATTTTAATATGTTTGTTAGGGACTAGCCATTAAATTATTGGTTATTCATAAGGTAAAATAATTGATTATATATATATATGTGTGTGTGTGTGTGTTATAATTTATAAAACTTAATTAAGTAATTATCAATAAATAAAATCTCAATTTATAGTATTGTGATTTTATTCATTAAAAGTATATTTTTTTAATAAATGTTTTTATTAATTTATTGTGTAAAATTATAATAATTCTTTTTAAATTTAAAAATTTTATTTGATGAATTAAATAACATTTTTGATATTCTAATATCCAAATTATAAATCGGTTAATTTTTTTCAGAAAATTTGGATTTTTTAGTGAATAGTAAAAAAATATGATTTTTGTTATAAACTATTTTTTCTATTAATTATAAAAAACATAAAATTATATTTTTTATTATATTAAAATTTAAATTAGTTAATTTTTATTCTAAATATTTTAATTATTGGTTTTTGAAATAAATCATATACTATAATTTAGTATGAAAAACATTTTATAATTAAAATATGCATTTTTCTTACAAATCCATTTTTGATCATTATTTTCAGTTTAATTTTAATTTAAACTCTTCAAATTTTATTTTTTGAATTTTAAAAAATCTAATAAACATTTGAAATCAATGGGTCTAATTTTTAAAAAAATACACATTTATTTTTAGTAAATATGGATTGTAATCATAGTAATTTTTGATACCACGGTAATGTGTAAATTAGGAAATTAATGGTTAAAAATAATATTATAAGGTTAATAAAATGCCAACAACACTTGAACTAATTTTATTATATGATTCCATATCATCCATTATCATACACGATTCAATTATATGGTGTTCCTTCCATTTGTCATTCATTAAGGCCATTATAATATTTTATATACTGAAAAATAAAAAATTCACACTCTTGTTTTTAACAAGTTTATTTTTCAAACATTAGGGTAAATATGAGATATATTCTGTTACGGATATTAAGATAGATTCTAAATGATATATATTCCTGATAGTACTTTTTTTTTAACTTTTAATGGAGATATAATTACATTAAATGTTTTCACAATCCTGTCACAGTAATTATTCTATTAATAGAAAAAATAAAATAAATGAAATTGAAAATGTTAAAAGTAATATAATATGATATAGTTAATGTGATTCATAAATTTTACATGTGAATATAACATATTAAAGATGTAATAAAATACTTTTTGGAAAAAATTAATTTCTTTTCATGATGTTATTAATTTCAATGTAATTAATAGTACTAAAAGATTACATTAATGATATTATATAAGAAATAACAATTTAATAAGTGTTATAAAATATCAAAAAATCATAAATTTCTACATATGATTTTTATATTGTTTATAAGATCGTACATGTTCATTTATTATGCATTTATAAATTTATTGTAATTATAATGGCGCTCAATTTGAAAATAAAATTATTGTCATTGAATTTGTAAAAACAGTTAATGGTGTGGGGTTAAAACATAAAAGATAAGAGTAAACAATTAGTAAAAACTTGTCAATTTTTAAATATATGGGATGAATTAATTTTAAAATAATGTTTTTTTCTAATATTATAAATTTATATTCATTTAGAAATCAAAATTAATTTATATTAATTTAATATTTAAAGAAATTCCTTTAGTTCCCATCCCTTCTCTTATAAAATAGAATCACTTATTCTCTTTACATAACCATAAAAAACATTTTTACCAGAAAAAATCATCCAAAATAAATTCCTAATATCTCTCCCCACATTATATAATCATTTATTATGGAATAATTGTATCCTTACTGGTCAGAAGGTGTTAAAAAAATGGTTTTTCCAAAGAAGAGGTGTGGTTAGCAATCAAGCATATCTATTTTGTTTAATCTTAGACCACATTGAAATAATCAATACATATGATTATATAATAAAATAATGATATAAATATTAATTACATTATATTATGTTAATTTTATAACATATATCCAAATCCATCCTTCATCAAATGGGAATGAAATTTATTGTTCGTGTGTGTGGCGGACTACAGCCTTAGTGACCAATGAAAATCATTTTCCATCACAACCCCTCACAATGGGTAATAATGATGAAATTAATGATTATATATGATATTAATTTGATATTTTTCATTATAAAAAATAATATATTAGTTACTTACTAACATTTATTTTTACTTAAAAATGATAATATCGTTCATGTGTGTGTGTGGAATACCACCTCCACGAAGACATGGGATTATTTTTTGAATCACCACACAATGCCAATGATATATATAATTATATATAAATATTTAATATTATCTTTATTTTCTTAATATAAATATTTATTGATATAATAATAATTTCCTTATTTACAAAATGATTGGTTAAAAATGGAAATATTAGTCATTTTATATACAACCTACCATCTCTTTGATTGTAATGTTGTTCATTTTTCATAACAATATTTCATGATTGGTTTTAAAAGAGTGATTAAGGAATAAAAAAATTAATTATATCATTATTTTCATTACTTTATGATGTAATAATAACCTCTTTGGTCTCAATCATCCTACAGAAGTCACTTTTATCTTATTAGCATCACGTCCTCAAAACACCTCATGTGGATAAGTGATTATTTAATTTAAATTATCATTAAGATAAATGAAATAAATAATATCAGGATAAGGAATTAAACCTATAAAATATTCATTATAAATTAAATAATTTTTTTTTATTTTATTAAAAATGATTTAATGTAAATTCATGTAAATTCTATAATCTAGGTAATGGGTTTTGTTTCAACTTCATTCAATTGAGGCATATTATATTTTTCTACAACTAATTTATTTTATATAAAATATGTAACACCATTTTACATGTTATATCATAAATCCTTCATAATTCATGGATTTTTATGTTTTATTTTTAATTATTTTAGCTATTGGTATTTTACATAAAATTTATCATGTGGAAAATTTTTACTTTACTCAATTTTATTTGGTTGGGTTATAACTCTATTTATTGACTTTTTTATTCCCTGATTATTTCTAAATTGATCTATAATTTTCTCTATTCAATATTTCCACATTCCTAAGTGTATTTATATTTATTACACATTTTATCTCCATTGATTTATTATTTATTAAATTATATTGTCTTTATAAGGGTTATTCATCTCAGATTCTCTTTTTTGGGACATATGTTGTAGTTATGCATAAAACATATATTATGAGATTTAAATGCAAACCATTGAATTGTTATTTCATGAATCTCTTTATATTCATTATATATTTGGTAAAATTTGAATTTATTATTCCATGGAGAATCTTATTGAAATGATTGAAAAGGGTAAAAAGTTTTATGTTACAATCTCGTTTCATTTTGAGATTGTTTATATTCTTGTTCGTTTGGGGTAAATCATGTGATCAAGTTTTATTTTACAACATAACTTTTATTATCATATGGATTAGAATGTGGTTTAAATTTTCTATTTCCATTTAACCCATTATTTACTAAATAATTATCAAGGAAGAACAATATATGTTATACTGGACTTGTATATTCTTTTAGATACAGAATCATTATCTTCAATATCCATGTTTTTTAAAAAAATAAAAAAATAAACTTTTTTCCAAATATAAATAATTTTTTATAGCTATTTCAGATGGTATTTTACATTCTTATATATTTTTTTAAAAATGAAAATTCGTAAATTTTTCAAAATTGGTCAAATTTTATTCCCTTTAAAAAAATAAAAAGAATAACTATTTTAACAAATATTACATGAATTAAATTTCCCCCCATCATGATTGTTATTATATTTCAAGATTCCTATATTAGTATCCATCGTTATTTTCAAAGAAAATATTTTTCCCAATATTTTTAAAATTTTGGTAAGATATTAGTTTAAGAAATGGGTACTTTTTCATCATTTCAAGGAATTATTTTAAATATTATTTTAAAGTTATTTTCATATATGTGAAAATATTATAATGATTTGTATACTTCGTTGAGATTGTGATATTTTGAAACCATCCGTCTTATTTCTATGGATGGCTTATGGTGGTTATTTTAATGATATTATCATGAAATCAATTTCTTTTTCATGGGTTAATTAATCTATTATTGTTTTTTCAATGATATTATGTTGAAATGTGAAATTTAATAAATGGTTTATTCATTTAATTGTTACAAATCATTTTTATGAATGTTTGACCCCATTATATCTCACAAGTGATCTTGATACATCTTAAAAAAATGGTTGATCGCCATTATATCCCATAGGTGATCCCGATATATCTTATACAATAGGTGCACCCATATAGTGATCCAATGCATAGGGTAAATATTTTTTTCTTTGTAGAACTATTTTATAAGTTAGCTGTATGGATATTCTCGATGTAAGGGTTCTATAAGTGTTCGATGATGACTATATCCTAAGGTACCAGTGTGTTTAGTTTATGCATTCCATGGGTTATTAATGTTTCCATTAATCAATGTTGAAATCTCATTGATCATATTTATTATTTGATATGAATCATATCCTAGGGTAACGCTTTATTCCATGATTCATTATTTATGATAAAATTATTGATGGGTATGATTTTTCATATTACTATGCCCATTCACTTTCTTATTTTTTCATTTCACTTATTATCATATTGTCCTCATTGATGATATTCAATGGGGAATTATTATGTTAACCCTTTCTGAGAATTTCAGATCACAATTTTTTACATATTCCCATGGTTATGTGAAATTATGTGAAATTATTTTAATCTATAAAGGATTCTTATAGGAAGTATTATTTGGGATATGTCTAAGATATAATATAGAAAATGAAAACATGGGTACATTGGCATGTGTTGTTGATCATTATAGACCAGTTGTTTATGAATCTATGTTTTTTTGGTTATTTACTAATTATCTAAAACTCTAAACTGAAAAGTTTTTTAGGTATGTAAGTTGTCTGGTATTTCCATTTGATGTTTTAAATTTTGGATGGAAAAAATGGGTCTCATTTATTGGTATAAAATATTGAAAATTTAATGTTTATGTTTTTATCATTGATCCAAGGAGTGCAGGTTCATGGATACTATTGTCCAATCTCAGTTGGGTTTTAAATGTGATGACTATCTACGTCGGGCACCATCAAGATGATTTAGACAGAGGGGATTGACATTTTTTCTCTTTGTTTGTTGTAAACTGTAACAAGGAACTATTTTTAAGCACGCCATCATGTTAGGGAGGTTGTGGTCTAAAGGATGACAATATATTCTTGGCAATATTGTGCGACATGTTCTATTTGGTTGATTTGAAATTTTACAGTTTCATTATAAAGGGGTACCTAGTATGAAGATGGAGGTAATTGGGTTCATTCTGTTATAGAAAATCATGCCTAGAGTGTCTCTTGAATTCTTATCAATGTGAGTTGTAAGGAAATTATAATGGTGGAGGTGTCATGAAATGGAATTGATCCCCCCAATTAATGATGTGACCTATAAGGGGAGAAACAATAGTTATTTGTTTCAATAGGAAACGTCATGGTTGTGTATTTAGTGAAATAGAATCAAATAAGCATTGTCTCAATGTTTCAGGTGGAAAAAAATGAGTTTCGACTCGAATATTACAGGTTTCTTCTTTCATAATCAATTCTTAGAGATCTGTTCGGAGTTTGGAAATGAAACACAACCGAATGAGTGAGATTAATGACAATTGTATGTTAGCTAATATTTTGTTTGTTCCTGATGGCTTCTCGAGGAAATGAAATTATAAAGAGGGAGGTTTTAAAGACATATGTTTTTTAAACAGTTGTAAACGTAATGAAATTTTATCATATGGTGTTTACTGGACGAGTTTTTTGAAAGATCTTCAGCACATAATTCTGAGAGTCTTATCACTTCAATATGTTTTATTTGGATGTGTTTCAAGGCTCGGGGGTGCCTTGGTTATTCTATCATATTTTGGGAGCATCATGCTCTGAATCCTAATGTCACGAAGAGCTAGCAGAGGTGCATGCTTGGTCTAAAACTGTGTGACCCTCAGCAGCAAACCATGTTGTGTGATTATTTTTTATAAATTAATTAATTAAATTAAAATTAAAATAAATAACATAAATGAATATTATTGGGGAAAATAATAATGAATAGTTTTAATTATAATATTATTAGTTTTCTTGTTTTTATTATTATTAATATGTTTATGATGATGATGATTATTATTTTTTTTAATTTTTAATTTTATTTTTATGGAAAACATCAAGGGAGATCTCTCTGCCTTCAACCCTCTCACTCCTACGACGCATCACCCCCTCACTCTCCCATGGTGTGCAACCCCTCCTCATAGACTCATCTCCATCATCCATTTTTCCAAATCTCTTCCTGTTATCCACTCGATCATTTGAGGGTATGTGAAGTTTCTCTCTAGAACCCTTCATGTGTATTCTGACTTCTCTTACTGAAGGAAACCCGGATTGGTTCATTTCAGTTTATCTCTATCATCCGAGTGGTTTGAACCTCGTCATGTGGTTTTGTGATGTCACTGATTAATCTTTCGAGTGTCGAGTGTTCATCATGGCCTTCATTATAATCGGATCCCTTTCCCTTGCCTTTAAAATTAATAATTTCTTTATTTCTCACCTTTCTCACTTCCTTGAATTTATAGCACTGTATTATTTTTAAATAAATTCCCGTTTATGATACATGATTTGTTTTCTAATAAAATTATTTGTTTTTAATATAAACCCCCTTCAATGGATGTGCACTGTCTTTGAAAACTCATATTTATGATTTATTGTTTTTAGCGCACTTGATTTATAGCTTGGAGTTTTTATTCCACCAGCATGTCAGAGCATACAATGTGGAATGATTGTTTCTGGCCTTTTTTGTTATTTATAAAAAATATATCCCATTTATAATTCTTTCATGGAACCAAGAAACATTTATGAACTTATTTAATTTAATACACTTAATAGGTTTCGTTATCAATGGGAATTATTAGTAGAGTGATTCTATCCCTTTTCATATCATTTCATTACATTTTTTAGCATCATTTCGTTGGGCTGCAACCCGAATCCTTCCGGTGAAGCCTTATTTTTTCATAATAAATTAATTTTTATTCTTTTTCAAGTCCATTGTGACCTTCGCTCAGAGAGAAATCCATTTGGGGCGTTAACCTTGTCATTGTCCATCCCCATTGGGTGTTTCATTCCAAATTGTCCCTTTCATCTATTTTTCGTAAATGGTGAATTTACCCCTGTAGTTTTTGGAATAGTGGTTGAATGCTTAAAATTGATAGAATGAGTTAATAAGGGTGTTTAATCAGGGTTTGGGTTACTTTGAGAATTCATAAACTTACTTGTAATTGAATGGCCTATGGTTAGTGATAAATTCCTTGGAATGAAACATACCATTACCATGATCAGGTATTTTTTCCCCTTTTCTAATTTCCCTTATGGTTTTAAACATATTCGTATGTGATTTGTTGTGTTTACTATAGGTTTCAAATTGGTACACATTGTGTACCTTCAGTAAATGTCCTCTAAGGGTTACTGGATTCATGTCATGAATGGGGATCATTCAATGAGTAGGTACTGAGTAGGTTCATGTCGTTTAGTAGATATAAAATTCATGTTGGGGTTAATTTGAGTTTCTTTAACCTGAGGCAATGGTTTTTTCAATTTAAATTATCTCGCGTGGAATACACATTGTGACCAAGGGGTACACGTCGTGACCAAGCACACGTCCAGGATTATGTCAGGGATTTTTCTATTTCATTTGGCCTTTTACTCCTTGAACCTCTTCTCTCTCATCCCTAAACTGCTCCAATATTTTTTCAGAGGAAACTCAAAATCTAGATCGATTTGATCGGAACAGTTTCATCATTTCATCTATAGTGCGTCTCTTCGGGTAAGTGTTATCTTCAATTCTTCCTTGTGATTGATCACGATATCACCCAAGCCTTGCATTATCGGATCTACTGATCAACATTGGATGTTTTTTATTGTCCTTATATAGATCTATTGTGATATTTTGTCTTGAAGGTCATTACCTGGCTAGTTATGGTGCACCAGATGTTCGTTCTTAAGGTAAGTGAGATTTCTTCTATCTACCAATACATTTTCTTCAATTTTGAATCAATACATTGAGGTAATGGATTGATTCTAGGGACTTCATTTATGTTTTTTGGGATTCATTTTCTTTAGTGTTCTATTGTGGGTGTGTGTGACCGAAATTTTGAGGTAGTTGGTTCCATCTCTAGCCTATGATAGTGAGCTTGATTGCTATTGCTTTATAAATTTATTTATGAAATTGGTGTGATTATTTTGTTGTGATGAAAAATGTTTTTTGAATGAAATTTTTTTCACCTGGATTTAGATAAATTGATTATGAAATGGTTTTGAATGGATTTCAAGGCATGAAAATTTAATTGAGATGTTGACAACAAGGGTTACCTTGTGTACATGGGTGCATGGTTTAGCTTGAGGCCACTATGAATTGTTGTTATTATCAAGGAGGCTTGTCTTTGGGATTTCCTCTATTCCATAGGCTCGTTGTTCTAGGAGACCAATATTAACAATTTGGGGGATTACTCTAGGGGTTTTTTTCTCTTTTCTAGTACCATTGATCTTGGATCATTTTTGTGTACTTGATTATTTTGGTACGATTTTTCTACTTCCTATACATATAGAATTCCTTGGTGTGTGATACCTATGCTTCTATTAAGTATTGATCAGCTATCTATGTATGCCTGGATTTTCATGTTTATGCATGTGGGAAAATGTTATTGAAAATATTCTTCAGAACTGATAAACCTACTTTTGTTTAGAACTGTGGAAAATGGATTTGTTACCATGTTTTATATAAAATATATTTACTATAAATGATGAAATGTATTATACTTTAAATAATCATGAATGAATTGTTATAAAGAGACATACTATGGAACACCTGGGTGTGATCCTACTAAGCCTATTATATCACTGCATGCACACTGCTTCAGTGGTGTGTAGACATATGTATGTCTTCAAGTGCATGGAAAGACAAGGTTCCATACTGTGGTGGTGAGAATCATGTCTTCCTTGATGGGTATATGGTGGTGATATGGTTTCAGTTTTTCTGTGTCATCATTGGAGTAACTATTTGGTTTTGATTCCCTTGCGGTCAAGCTTATCATTTGGGGTTTTTAGCTACTGTTTCAATTGTTCTAGTTTTATTGTTTCCTTATATTTATGGAATATATATATGTTAGTATTCAGTTGTTTCATTATTTATCTAGATATATGTGGGGTGGTCATTTAGGTTTTGTGATTTCATTCTCTCCATTTTTTCGTTCGATTCCCATGTACTTTTCACCAAAACATGAGGACTAAGAAGACCCTTTAGGTATGTGACAGATCGGGTCGGGTGATGTTTTTTATGGTATCTCTGGTTCATTTTTTATATTTTGGTATCATAGGAGGTCTATCCACACATATATTTTTCTTTGTACATTCATTGGAATGGTGATAGGATTTTTGGGACGTGAGAGGTATGTTTTGATAAGTGAATGACTATAGTTTTTGGTAACGTGACTCAAGTAACCAATGAAGGTCAGGATATGTGTATCTAGTTTAGGTTTTTTGTTTTAAAATTTCAGTTTTGATTATGGGGATTTCTAGTTTTAACTGATATTTGTTTTTTCTTCTCATTATTATGTTTCAGTGTGTAGTAGTTTTCCTATGAGACGTCTTCTAAGAGTTCCTCACGAATTTGCAACTGAGGCCTCTCAATGAAATCCACCTATGGATCCAAATCACTTTGAGACTATAGTACGAGCTGTCTGTGCTATTGATCAAGATTTTCCACAAGTTCAGAATGTAGTTATTGAAGTATATCTTAGAGTTAGAGGGGAAACAAATCGATCTTGGGAGTTCTTTAAAGAGAAACCACCATCCATTAAAGATATGGCTAACCCTAAAGAGCCAGAGGATTGGATAGAATGAATCGATCAAATCTTAAACATCCTGAAGAAACACATAAATATCAAGGAAAAGTGTGTAGTTTTTAGACTCTAGGGTTTCAAAAACCATTTGTGGGGCTCTATGTTCCAAGAAAACATGCATGTGGGCTTGGATTGGATGGGTATCAAAACCCTATTCATTGAGAAAATTTTATTGAGTCTCTGATGTTGGAACAATATCTGGAGTTCCTATCATTGAAGCATGGAAGGTATTCGTTGTCAACCTACATGAACCATTTTGCTGACCTTATCCATTTTTCTCTAGACATGTTAAGGAATGACCAACTGAAGGTACCAAAGTAACAACATGGTTTGCGACTGGAAATTAGATCATAGGTGTTCATGTTGAACCATTCTACCTATGGAATGACAGTGGACAAAGAAATAGTGGAAGAGAAGGAAATTGAAGGAATGGTCAGAATTTTCCCCTCTTCATTTCCATCTAATGACAGCTTCAGTTGCATGTAGGGGAAGAAGAGAAAGTGGAAGGACCGTCACAAGAGTGGTGGAGGTGCATATCTGTAGCGAGCATCCACTGTTCCATCCATTGCATTTAGCATTGTGCATTTGAATTTCTTCCAGTGCAGCTAGGGGGGTTCACACCAAACGTTTTTGTCCTACGCCTATGAAGACATGCAATAGTTGTGGATGTGGTGGTCATATGTAGCATTTCTATTAAGCTATTAATATGACTCGACATGCTAAGTATTTTTATGCTCCAAAGGCTATTGAGGTGCAATCAGAAAAATCAAAGACTACAGGGATCCAACCACATGCATCATGAGTGAATCATTTTCATGTAATAGAGGAGTGTCTAATGGATTTTCATGCAGGTTTAGAAACAGTGAGAGGTACTCTCATTATAATAGCTTTAATAGCTATTACTTTGGTTGATATTTCTTCCTCCAACTCATTTATGTCTACATTTTTTATTGGTACACATAAATATACAATGGAACATGTCTCCTTTACAATGGAGTTTGTGAAACCTCTTGGAAAGAGGAAAGAGTTGGGTTTTAGTGTCCTTCTTGTTCATTCATGATAGCTGAGACTGAGTTGGAATGGGATTTTCTCCTTCTTAATCTTGATTAGATTGATGTAATCATCAGTAAGGATTGGCTTATCACTCATCGAGATGAGGTTGATTATTATAATCAGTGTGTTTAGTTTCTTACTATCGATGGGAGCACTTGTGTATTTCAGGGAGAGTGGGACTCGACGTTATGTCATGCAGGACCATCTTGCTGAGAGCATAAGAGTCTTTTGGTGGTTTTTTTGTTTGATCCTGATAAAGTTTATTATTTTGATGATCTTCCTATCGTGGTCTGAGACTTTCCTGACATTTTTTGAGGCAACTTCTCTAATCATCCTCCAAAGAGAGAGGTGGATTTTATGATTGACTTGGTTCTAGGTATGCAGCCTATATCGATACCTTCTTACCATATATCAACAGTGGTTCTAAAAGACCTAAATATTTATTTGGATGAAAATTTATAGAAGGGTTTTGAACACCCTAGAGCTTCACCCTGGGAATCCGTTGTGTTATTTTCCATGAAATCGGATTTTCCACTTTGCTTATGTGTGGACTATCAGATGTTAAAATGAGTAACATTTAAGAACGAATAATCATTTCATTGTGTGGATGATTGTTTTGATCATTTGAAGTGAGAAAAATGGTTTTCAAAGATTGATCTTCAGTCCGGTTATCATTAGCTCAGAGTTTGGGAGTCTGATATACTAAAGATGGTCATTATGATAAGTTATAATAATTGGGAATATATTTTGATGAGTTTTTTTCTAACTAACTCTCCTGTAGTTTTTATGGAATTTATGAATCATATATTCCACTAAAAGCATCGCACTTTTTTTGGTAGAGTTCATGGATGATAATCTGGTTTATTCAAAGTTTTACTGTGAGCTCGATAACTATTTGATATTGTTTTTGGGGATTCTAAAAAATCCCTATCTGTATGAAAAGACATCAATGTATTGTTTCAAAATTAGGTATGTTTATTTATTGGGGAACATAATTTTTTATCATGGATTATCAGTTGATCTAGAAAAGTTAAAATCAATATTATTAGTGTAGGAACCACGGGGTGTCTTCGAAATTCAAAGATTACTTGGTCTTTCTAGATACTACTGATGGTTCGTTAAGTATTTATCTAATATATAATAACATTTTTATTCTCATACATGGAAGGACATCAAATTCTCATTGGATGAAATGTGTCATTCCTCCTTCGATGAACTAAAACGACTTCTGATAGTGGGACATGTTCTGATCTTACCTAAGCTTGGTAAGGGGTACATGATGTTATGTGATGCATCTAGTACTGTTTTGGGATGTGTGACGATGCAGGATGATAATTTGGTAGCTTAGGGCTCTCGTCAGCTACAACTACATGAGGATAATTTCTCACTCATGATTTAGATAATTCTGTAGTGATTCATGTGCTTAAATGTTGGAGGCATTATCTCTTTGGTGAGAAGTTCATAGAATTCTCTAATCATAAGAATATGAGCAATGTGTTTTCCTATAAGTACTTGAATCATAGACAGAGGAGATGGATATAATACCTTTATATTTGTTACATCGACATTGCTTACATCCCTAGGAAATGGAATGCTGATGCATATTCTCTAAACAGGAATGTACTATAACAAGCTGTTCTGGAATCAAACGAAGAGTGGAATCTCATAGAGATTTTTTATAATTTTCACTTGGTCTCTTAGGTGGATGTCTCGGGTATGGTTCTGACTAGCGTTCAGTTTCCATAATCTCTCTTAGAGTCTATCTTAAAAAATCAACAACATGATGATGATTTTCATAAGATTCGAAAAAACCTTTATAGTGGAGAGATAGTTTCTAGTTTGTCACATTCTTCAGATGGAATACATCGCATCGAGAAGCATGTTTTTGTCCCAGCACCTATGTGATGTTTAGTATTTTTCAAGTGTTATATCTCTTCATGGTTTATTCATCCATGAACAATAAATATGTATTATGACATGAGAAGATTATTATGGTGGCTGGGTATGAATTGTGAAATTTCAGATTAGGTATCCAACTATTACACCTTGCAACTGATAAAGGCCGATTACTTGAAACCTTCTGGTATACTTCAGCCTCTTCTAATGCTATTTTGGAAGTGGGATGATGTGACCATTGAATATTTTACATTTTACATGGACACCATGAGGTAAAAATGATATTTGAGTGGTAGTTGATTGGTTGAAAAAGTCCTCTCTTTTCATTCTGACCAAAGACACCAATAAAGAAGAAGATAATGGTAAGCTGATTGTGTAAGAGATCTTGAGGTTACATTGGAGTCCTTCTATTTTAGTTTCAGATGGGAATCCTAGGTTTACCACATGGTTCTAGAGGAGTTTTCAAGAGGAAATGCATACTCATGTCATGTTGAGAACAACATACCATCCACAGACAGATGACCTGACAGAGTATGTAATTCAGATCCAATAGGATATGCTTCGTGCCTGCGTCATGGATTTTGATGGATCATGGGATAAAAATATGCGACTGGTTGAGTTTCTTTACAACAACAATTAAAAGTCATCGATTAGAATGCTCCTTTTGAGGTATTGTATGGTCACCTGTAAAATCACCTCACTATTGGGAAGAGGTGGGACATGTAGATTTTGTTGGACCAAGTCTGGTTTAATATACATAGGTTATGATTCAAAAAGTGTGATGATTTCTAGTTACAACCCAATGTCAAAAGAAATCGTATGCAGATGAAAGACATATTCCTTTGTAGTTTTACATAGGTGACTTTGTTTTCTGGAATGTTTTTCTTTAGTTGGGTCACCATCATCTCAGAAAAAAAGAAATGTTGACAATGAGATATGTTGGACCATATGAGATCACATAAAGTCTTGGGAAGTTTTCTTATCGATTATCATTTCCATATCAATTGACATGAATTTAAGTTTTTTTTTAAATATAATAGTTGAGGAATTATCACCCTGACCCTGCTCATGTTCTATGATGGGAAAAAATGAGCTAAAACCGGATGCGTCTATTTTAGAGAAACTTGTTCAGATCATTTACTGTCAAGAGAAGGTCTTGCATGGGAAGTAAATTCTTTTAGTCATAGTTCTATGGAAATGAGGATCATATTCTTATGAGACTTGGAAATTTGATTCGTTGATGAGGGAGTAGTGGGCTAATATCTTTCAAAAGGTTACATCATCGACATGATGTCATGGGGATAGAATTTCTTTACGGTGGGGAGTTTTGTAACATCATGTTATCTTTATCGGGTATGTTTTCCATTTCTCAAAGTTCTCTTCTGGTTTTAAAAATCGTTAGATGTGATTTTTTCGGTTTAGAATGGGTTAAAAAATAGGTACATGTTGTGTATATGAAGTACACATTGTGTACAGGTTGCTGGATTCATGTTGTGAATGGGGGAACATATGTGATCTGGTAATGAGTCGGTACACTCCGTGGACCTGAGGTACACATGGTGTAGCGGTTAAAAAGAAATTTTTTAACCTGAGGGGATGTTATTTTCGATCTAACTTATCCAGAAAGGACTACATGTCATGACCAAGGGGAACACCACATGACCCAGCCCGTACCCTGAATTAAGTCACGTATTTTTCTATTTTTATCAGCCTTTTCACCCCCGTGCCTGTTGGATCTCATCCCTGAACTCCTTCTGTGTGTTTTTCAGAGGCGTATCACCTTCCAAATAGATCTGATCGGCTCAAATTCGTTATTTCTTCAACAGTGAATATCTTCGGGTAAGTGTTCTCTCTGATTCTTCCTTGTGATTGATCACGAAAACTCCCTAGCATGGCATTATCAGATCCACTTATCCATGTGGAATGTTTCTTGTAGTCCTCATCTAGATCAATTGAAAGATCTTGTCTTGAAGGTTGTTCTATAGTTAGATATGGTACTGTGGACAATCGTTCTTGAGGTAAGTCAGAATTAATTTATCTTAAAACCTCTTGTACCTTAATTTGAATCAATCCTTTTATGTGTGTGTTTCATTCTAGGGCCATTCTTGATGGTGTCATTGGGATTCATTGCTTTTGGATTCTGTTGCGGGAATGTGTGACCTAAACATTTAGATCGGTGGTTCCATATCTAGCTAATGATAATGAATTTTATTTCTATTTCTTTATAAATTTATTTATGAAATTTTCATGATTTTTTGGTTGTGTTGAAAAATTGGGTTTGAATAAAAATTGGGCTTCCGTTGTATTTTTATAAATTTATTGGAAATGGTATTGATGGTTTTCAAAGCATTAAAATTGAATTGTGAAATTGATCACATGGGTTACCTTGGATACTTTGGTGAAAGGTTTAGCTTGTGGCCATTTCCCATTGTTGTTATTGTCAAGTAAGGTTTTCTTGGGCCTTTCTTCTATTCCCTAGGCCCATTGTTCTTGGACACTGATATTGAAATTTTTGGGGGATTACCCACGGGCGTTTCCTATTCTTCCTAAGCCTATTTTTCTAGTATTAGTTTTGTGCACTTTATTATTATGGAATGAATAGTCTGTTGACTAGACCTATAGTATTCCATGGTCTGTGATACATGCGATTCTGTTTTTTACTACTTGGATTTCTATGTTTACCAAGATATGAATGTTTATGCGTGTGGAAAAATATTATGGAAAATATTCTTTGAAATTGATATATCTGATTTTGTTTATAACTATGGAAATGATTATGTTTTCCATGTTTTCTATAAAATTTCATTACTTCTTATCATGACATGTTTTATATTTTAAATAAGCATACATGATTTTTTTATATAGAGAGGTGGGATCCTACTGTGCATGTTAGCTCACACCCAGCACACTACTTTGGTGGTGTGTAGGACTTTGTTTTTCTCCCAATACTGGGAAAATCAAGGCTTCATAGTAAGGCGATGAGGTTCACGTCAGCTGGGATAGGTAGCTGGTTGTGATATGGTTGGAGTTCATCCATTCCATTATTAGAGTGGCTATTTGATTTTGAGTTCCTTGCAGTTGGTCTTGTCATTTAGATTTTGTAGCTACTGTTTCAGTTGTTCTATTTCCTCTATCTTCCATACAGTTATGGAATATATATTTTTTAGTCTTCCACTATTTCTTCTTTTCTCTATATATATGAAGGGGGGTTTTTTAGGTTTTGAAAAATCATTCCCTCAGTTTTTTCATTCAATGCTTGGGTTCTTGTGACTAGCCCGTGGGGACAAGGAACACCCTTCAAGTATGTGACAGATCAGGTTGAGGGTCGGGTTTCAAGGAAAACTGGTTACATGGAATGCTTCATTCAAAGGGAATGACCAAGTAGGGATTCTCTAGATTTTCACATAGTACCTTCTATGTACAACTTGAATATTGATAAATGAACTTCCATGTCTGTTTAATTAAATGGCATGAATTGAAGGGATTGGCTTGACATGATGTATTGACTTAATTAAATGTTTTAAATAAATAAAATTAAATGGATTTGTTTTGGGAGGCCTAAACTAAATATTTTTTTAATCTGATACAATTATTTATAATAATTATTATATTTGTGATCGTTTCAGCATACCACGAGCATGACTAGATAAATAGTATAATCCATGTTAAACTATATTCTTTTTTAATGTTCCATAATATTATTTAGGATCCATTTTCATGGAGGCTAATACATGCATCTAACCGATAGGTGTTCCATCATTGAAAAGTGTTAATACTTGGATTGTTTTACATTAATGCCTCATGATAAATCTGATAAATAAATTATTCATCTCTCTTATCTTTTTATATTTTGTGATATTGAGGTGATTGATTCTTATGGGTTTGATACTTGTTGGCATGTTGAGTATGTTTGGATATGGCCCATTTCAAATGTGGATGCATGAGGGATTGGTGCACGTTATTCTATACAGCTTGAGGTCATGGTGCACCTGTACTTGATGCCCAATGGATGATTTTATAAATTTATGGGGTATCTATGAACTCATGACCAGTGTTGACACATGAGGTATTGGGGCATGTTTTTTTATCATCTGAGGGCTAGGAATACTGGTAATGAATTCATGAGGGTAGAATATATGATTATTTCATATTCCTTAGTAATAGTTACATAGTAACATGATTCTTGAGGGAAAGATTCTAGTTATTCATAAGGGAGATATTTTTGTTAGCCTAAGGGATAAGGTCGTATATTTTGAGTGATTTATACTTGGAAGGAGAATCTACCACTGATTTGGGTGATGCATCATGACACAAGAGGATCTACCGACATACATAGATACCTAGAAGGGTTTGGAATTATGTATAGCCTCAAGGTTCCCCTTAGGTTCTTTGGTGGGTTGTTATTTATTTATTCAGAATTATTTTTTATTTCTATGCATATAACTACTCATTGATTTACATTATATATCATGTAATGGATTGGGTTATATACTATGGGTGCCAAACTACTCAGATTATTTTCTCACACCCTGTTTGGGCACCATTTGGCACCCCAGTATATCTTCTTGCTCATAGTACTTTGGATTCATTTCAGATGTTGTGTTGTGTATATGGGAGATATCGTGCACATAACTATGCACATTATTAGGATTCTCATAGAGTTGACCCCTGGGTTTTTCTATTTTTTAATTTGTAATGATTTCACCATATAATATCACTTGACATTACAGGCATCATTATATGGACTTGGTGTTGGAATTTTTTTTAATTTAGATATTATATTATTCTTTTGTGGATTGTTTCATATTATTAAAACTTCTATATTTGTCTGCTAATTATTATTTGATAAAACACTGTTCTACTCTATTCTAGAGGGTATATTATCCCCATCGTACCATTAATAGACCCTCTATACTAGTCGTTATCCTTTAGTTTATGAGGATGCGCGAATGAGGCCATGTGACCTATAGGTCTAACCATTTCCCTAGTGGTAAGTTATCCATGATGTTACAACTAATTAACTTTTATCTTCCATGTTTCTTTGTGTAAATTACCAAGAAATCACCCAAATCTGGCCAATAAAAATTCTTACTCTGAATAAACATTTCCCCACCAAGATCGATAATCACTAACAAGATGATTCTGAAGGATGCATCCACTTTAAACTCATCACCACCAACATCAACTATAATAGAAACGTTCTGTTGAAATTACTAAAACACCACAAAAATTGGTACCAGTAAAACATAGTACTACATTGGGGGATCCAACTAAAACACCTTTAGAATGATAATATCCTCAACTCATGGCTCATATCGCTTGGAACTATCTCACCTAGTCTACCAAATACAAATGGTGAACCTAACTCGTCATCACTGGGAGGACCAGACAAATTATAACCACATTTCCTGATCACCATTAGTCTTGAACCTGAGGAACAACTATCGCATTCCACATAAAAACATCAAAATCAAAACCCAAACATAACCTCCATGTCAATGTACACAACCAATCATTCCCCAATCAAACACTCATTTCAAAAAATAAAACTCTAAGATGGTGATCACTTGAGCCCATACATCCTGAATCACCACTCGCCTCATCAATCAACAAGCTACCTAATGTGGGGCTTCCCACTATACACCTTTTCAAAGAACCACCATTTTTTGAGAACCCCAGTTATAATAAAAGAATCTGAGAACCCCAAATACACTTTATCAATATACCCAATGTGTTTCCCAACATACCAAAAGCATAGTGGGACCATAAAAAACAATTCCAATGATTAAAAACCCTAATACAATACCACTTTTAATATCCCTTACTAAATAGACACTCTATACGATGCTCCAATCTGGGTCATCACATGACAATAGCCTCGCCTCCCCATATTCCAATGGTTGTCGACTAGAAGCGATAGTCTATAGAGATACATTGATGAGACTATACCCCCATATCAGAGTAAATACATATTATTAATAATTCTATTAGATTTTTTTTGGAGAATATGATATTAAACAACATATAACACAATCATACAAATTATTTCCAAAATGAAAACTAGAAAAAGATTCCTAACTTAAAACTAAGTCCCAACCCAGTCCTAAACTCCCATGATCCATCCCATTATCCCATGAACAAACAAAACAATAGGTCCTTATCCTAAACCTATACTAGGAAACATGTAGAATATTCTTAGGTACCCATGTTCCAGGGAGGCCCGAGAAGGGTGTGTAGACAACTCAATACACCACCAGCAACAGTGTCCAATGAAATAACCAATATGTAGAATAGTGTACATAGTTAATAAAATGAAATAAATAATAGGCCAATAATTGTAACATTTTTCACAATTAAGAAAAAATAAAATATCCAATTTATCCATTATGTTTCTTAAGGAAAGGCCACAACCAAACTAGATATACACACACTGAGGGAATAATCCTTAACATAAAATATGAAAAATATTTAATAATTTGGAGGAATTAACTAACCAAACCATTTATTAGAAATAATTATAGATTCCGGTCAGAATAAATCCATTTCCATATATTTGGGAGAATTGAGCGTCAGTCTGACATCCATAATCTTGTCATCCTTATGAGAATCAAGCATCAGTATGAAATCCTAACTATAAAATACATAGGAAAATAGAGCCCCAGTATATCATCCTAAGTCAACAATACATTAGTGGGGCCTAGACCATAGTTTTTCCCAACCCAAACATGGAGGCTCAGTCTATATGTTATGAGAATAGAACCTCAGTCAGACATCTAAATTCAAAATATACATCATTGTGTCCTAGAGTATCATTCTATCCTAGCTTGTTATAGTAAAGACTTGTTTCAATACCCCACAAATAAATTTAACACTATGACATGTTCATATTCTTATGTTACCATTTGAAAACCAAAAAAACATTAAAAACATTTATATTATACCAAATTCCCCATGTATGATGTTTTAAAAATCATAAAACAATTAACAAAAATTTCATTTCATTGTCTGTGAAAACACACAAATCAAAATACTAATTTAAATTCATCTTGAAGCCCCCACATTAAAACACGAGTCTTCTTATTTTAAAAAATAAATCATACCCCCTGGTTTTCATTCCATTTACAACCATTCAAAATAGTTATTAATTATTTTTATAAAAGCGAAACAAAAACCCCATTTCAATAATCATTTTAAATCTAATAAGAAAACTACTTTTCAAAATCCTTTGAGGTTGACACCTTATTTTAAAACCTTCCCCATTTTCAGAAAATCATAGTACATCAATGAAAATCATGCCTAGATCATAATCCAAAACATTTCATTTAAACCATGTCTAAATTTTGTTGGGGAATTCAAAAACTATCATAAAAACATTTTTATTTTCTCTTTTAACCATTCCAAAAAAACTATTTAACCATTAAAAATTTTCATTTTCAAAACATACCTATCTCATTTTTTCCAATTAGTCCCACCATTTCCAAGTATATAACAAAACCCATGGGTATCCCTAATTCCATTCTCAAATAATAAATGGATCCAATGGGGTTTGTAAAGGGTTTCTCACCTCAAAAAGGGGCCCAAATCACATTTCAGAGTAGCAGACACAAAAATACAGTTGGGTAGTACATTGTCACAACCACATACACATATAAAACATAAGGACTAAGAGAAAAGAATTTAAGACCACCCACCACATGTTCGTATCCAACATATTTTCCTTAACCGTGAAACCCCCAATGAAGGATGTACGAATGAGGTGCATGGTTACTACTAATTGTTTACCAACTGTGATCTCAGAATATATTGAACTCTTTTCCTTCATTACCATACATCAATCCCCAATAATAACCTTAAAAATACCCAAACACACAACAACCATTTAATTTAAGTAAATTAGAGTTTAATAAATATTTAAAAAATGGTGTACCTCGATGAGATGTTATGATCTAATAGGGGATACCTCAGGTGATTGGCCTCAGTCTTCTGTTGGAGCCTTGTGATTCTTAAGAAGACATGCTATTCCTTTATCTCTAAGACTAAATTAGATAGATAATGGACTCGGTCTATTTGGACCATGTAAATTTGTACAACCAAGATATATCCTGATTTGATAGTTTGGTATTTGTGTCCAGGGATGAGGTTGTCAATTTTATCCTCAATGTTGTGGTTCTTTATTTGTTAGAGGATTATTGTAGAACAAAATACACCTACAAGTTTATTTTAAATGATTTCCATTTCGGTATGAAAGTGGTTTGATATTTTAATAGATTTAATCATTTTATTTTCATGGAATATTAGTGGAAAATATGTGATTTGGGTGCTTATTGAAATATTATGGAATCAGCTCATTTCATCCCTATCAAGGAAATGATGATGGTAGATCAGATATGGAGTTTGAATGTTTGAGAGGTTGTGAGACATCATGAGGTTTCCTCTTTTATTGTTTCTAATTGGGACCCATAGTTCACATACATGTTTTGGAATGGTTTGAAATAGTTTATGGGTTTCAAATTGATATTAGTCTAGGAATATCTTAAAAAATTTAATGAAAAAATCAAGTGAGTTATTCAATTTCGTGAGAATATTATTCAATATTAGGTTCTTGATTTCATATATTCTTTGTAAAATGATATTCCTATGGTCAAATTTTATATTTTTAATAGTTATCTAGAATCAATTAAAATGGTTCAAATTGAATCCTTTTATGGGAATCTATGTAGATCTCCCTAGTGTAGGTAAGAGTTGAGAGAACATTCTTAGGTTGGGCTAAGACTTGTTTGCAAGAATATGGAAAAGGTATACCCTATCTAGAAGATATTTTTTAATTAAAAACTAATCATTAATCCTTTAATGGTATTTTTTAGAGGCCTCTAGAGTTTGAGTTTAGTGATCAAGTATTTTTTGAGTACCAACTTGCATGTGAAATTATAAGATTAGTATGTAGGGTATATGGTCCCCATGGTTTATTGGTCCCTTCAAGATCTGGGAGAAACTTTCAGAGCTGACATATTGAAAATACTATACCTCTAATTTAACATTAATTCATGATATGTTTCCTGTTTCCTAGATGGGGAGGTGTTGACTGGACATGTCTAATGTGATTTAATGTGAGGATATTGATCTTGATCCCAACACAGATATAGTTGAGAAACCATTTCAGATTATAGATATCCAAGATAACTTATTTCATAGTAAATCAATTACATTGGTATATATATAGTGGAAATATACATGGGCTATCTATGAGATGTGTTAGTGGAAATTGTTAATAAGGTAGCAATAGATTTCTATTTTTGTGGTTTTCGTATCATGAACACATTCTAGGGGAAAAAAATTTATGGTTAAGATATTGTGACATCCTATCATTAGACCTGGT
This sequence comes from Viscum album, assembly GCA_963277665.1. Classification (NCBI taxonomy): domain Eukaryota; kingdom Viridiplantae; phylum Streptophyta; class Magnoliopsida; order Santalales; family Viscaceae; genus Viscum; species Viscum album. Next base: position 1,622,443,909 of record OY728146.1, on the reverse strand, counting down.
TATAGATAACTATTTATTACAATAATATATTTGTTTGGTCTTGTTTTTCTCATGGTTCCTATTGTTTTTATAGTCAATCTTGATTTTTATAGGGTCATGCGCCTTAGAATACGTAGCTGTTTTGTAGAGTTAGAGAGGAAGAATTTTCGTAAAATTTACCATTTCACCATGGATGTTTTTTGGTGTGAGATTAATGAATAGAAAAGTCATGTTCATTATTTTATAGGATTAGTCTATGATGTTGTTATTATAGTGTTTTTTTTGTGTTTTTTTATTCAAATTTTTGTTAGTTTTACCATGGGGATTAGGATTCCAAATAGAATAACTTAGGAAAATGGGGATCAATGGAGTGGTGGTATCATATTCATCATAGTTTCCTCTTTAAGAGAATATGATCATCAACGTGGTTCTTAGATGAAATTTGACTAGATATACTGTTACAAGGTTCCTCATAGTGTACATTAGTAAAGTCCTTGTCCCGTGACATTGTGTTGTGGTCTATGAGGTTGTGCTTTGGTTTTAAAATTTGTATTTGGCCTAAAAATATCTAACCCATTTAAAAAAGATTCTTATTTAAACATTCTCTATCTAAACATAGTTTCTCCAGAGTGATTTATGAATTCTTTTGAATCCCCTTTATGATCAGATTCAACCTCATTCATTGGAGATTAATCCATGGTGGTTTCAATTCATTCTTACGGTATGTGTCAATATAAAATGCTTCAAACTCATGAATTACATGATTTAATTTTGAATTAATTGGTTTTGTTTTATGAAATAGATTTATTTTTTATCAAAATTGTTTTATTTCACGAACTACTTATTTTTATGGAGTTTTTATTAAAAATATTTTTTTCCATGGTATGTGATTAATGAAATTTATTAAGTGTGGTTTTTCATTAAAAGAATATTTTCAAACACAAAAGTGGTAATTATTTTCTATGAAAATTATTTTAAAATTATCATCATTTATTGAAAATCATTTTTTAAAATCATAGAAGATTGGAAACCACAGTTGCATTTGAAAATGGGAATACTAATTTAATGTGTATAAAATCACTCGAGGTTTTGAAATCAAAAAAATGTTACTCGACTTGAAATCATTTGGATTCATGTGATACATGTCTTAGGGATTTCATTATGTGTTTGACAATGTATTCCCTTAGGTTGGTACCTAATTATTTTTCTTTTTCATTTATGTTTTTTTCATGGGATGGTATTTTATTAATTGGTTTATCACTTGTTTATTATATGATGTATCCATGGTTTGTTTTTCTTGTATACTCGTGATTTATTATAGGTACTAATCATATTCATATTTTATGGGAATATGAATTTATTTTATGAAAACCCAATTAATTCATTATAAAAAATGTTCTCTTTCAAAAATTCATCATAAATTATATTTTCATTTAAATATAGAAATAACATTTTAATGGTATTGAAATGTCAATAAATTTTTTATTAATATCATACTGGACTTTGTTCTCACACCCCACTTATTCATTTGGGTGTTTTTGATGTGGATTTGTACGATTAATGTAATGGTGAGGGTGTAATGTTCTTCTCATATTATATTAGATACTGTCACATTTATATAGGGATGATTTGCTGGTGATGGATTTTCACATAGAGTTTTGTCTTAGGGAATACATTGTTTTACATTAAAGTGTAGTCTGTTGGGATTGAAATGGTATTTCTCATGGTTATGTAGTCTTCTTGTAGTTTGTCTCTATTTTCTCCTTGGTTATATATACTTTTTGGATGTTTTTTTGCACCTCACCTTGTAGAGAACATTCTTTGGAGACTTATCTAGTTGAATGGGGTTAGATCGCTGTAGAATTTCAAATCAAAATATTTTATTTAGGTGGTAGGACATTCCAACAACTTTATTTTTTCTCCTTGATCCTTTGAGAGGAATCCCCAATCCTTAAATCCAAATTAAACTTCCTCGACACATGCCTCCAAATTTGTATTGAACTAACTATGGTCGATAAATCCAATACACATTTTTTTAAGTTGACCCATCATTTTTGTAGAGTCCTTAATAATTGATATTTCCCAAAAGTATTATTGGAACGACATATTGGATATAGGTACATCTAATCCAAGATAATGGAAATCTATTCCAACATAATATTTATTTGATGGAATGTTTGTATAATGCATTAATTTCTTATTTCATCCTTTTAATTTCTTTTTAATGTTATATGGATTTTACATAATTTATTAACCATGTCATGATAATATAATTTATATATAATATAATTTATTATAGTTCTACCTTTAATTATTATTAATTTATTTATTTATGTGATCATGATTAAATATTAATAATAATAAACTGTCAAATTGAAAGAACTAAAATAAATATTCCGGTGTAATAATTATTTTTCTAATGTTTGGTTTCTATATAGGATAATAAACTAATCCTTTATAGTATGGGAATAAATCTTGGAACTATAGCTTAATTCGAGTTGCACCGTTCTGCCTATCTTTTTATATATCACATGGTTTTGTTTCACTATGGAACCAAGCTTCCACTGACACCATTTTCCTGAGAGGTCCATCTATAAAATATACATTACTCACATTTATGTGAAGAGAACCATATGAATGATTATAAGGTTTTCATAAATTAATGCATGTAAACGTTAGTCCCTACATGATATTGGGGAGAGAATTACAAGAAGGTTATCCTTATAATATATTAATAATTATTATGAAAAAATACCTCCAATAATAATTAAATTAATTAAAAAATGACACATGAATATGTTGATCAATATCTAAATCATACATGCATACAAAAAAAGTATTTTTAATAACTATATAGCATTCAATTTAATTATTCCTTATTTATGATAAATTTATCCAAATTAATTAATTTATTATACTATTAATTTATATATTTATTTATCACAATGTACATAAAAATAGTCATGATGATTCCCAACCATTGTAAATTTAAAGTAATTAAATAAATAAATTTTATTGAACATAAATTTAGTATAGAGTGTGTAGTTGTTCAAACTACATGACATATAAAATGGTGCTTATAATCCACTATGAACTTACATAGCATACAGTGTACTCGGTGTATCATTTAATTATTATATGTGTAATGAATATTTATGAAACATGTACTTCTATTAATTTGTATGGCCTATACCACATTTAATTCATGAGGAATCCATGGAATGAAATGAATATACACGATGTGTAGTTATGAATTTAAGATAAAAAATAATTAAATATTTCATAATATTTCAATCGTATAACTAGTGTGTATATTAAATTTATGACACATGAACATGTATTAATTTGGTTTAATATTTCAATTAATTTTTATTCCATGTAAATCATTTATGTGGTGTAAATTTGATCATTTTCTATGATATACTTCAAAAGGTTTTCATTACATGGAAAGTAAAACCTACTACATGTCAGGTATTGATTCTTATGAGTGCATGAAATATATTCCTAGTTACTATAAATATTATTTCTTTGGGAGTTTATGGGTTACATGGTTTGTACTCTTGCTAGACACCATGTAATACAATTTACCTTGTTTTTTCTTAGAATTGTGATCTTGTGTGGCATGTAATAAATGCATGAAATTTATTTAATTGAAAATTTTACTAAAATTTTGGGATAATATAGAGGTCAAGCTAGTTACATGACATGTAGCCCCTAAAACCCTGTCCTAGTCGGTGTTGATCAATACACATCATGTAGAGACACTGAGTATTCCATTACAAGACCATTCATGTTTATTGTAGTTATGTTCTAGTGTGATTAATATGGTAAGATGGTGTATAGGTTGGTTACATGCCATGTAGTCCCAATTTATTCAACTAGAGTCTTCTAGACCTTTGAATTTGTTCCTTGGATTTTCTTCATGTGTTCAGAAAATATTCTATATGATATTGAGGTGAAAAAAGAAGATATATCAAATTTATCACTAAAAAAAGAATAAATTAATTATCAAAAAATAATAAAAAATCTATAAATATTGAAAAAATTAATAAATAATTGTGTGTTAATTGTGAAAACTCTAATTCCACTTAAATGATATGGTCATAGTTGAAATAATGGTAAGGCCATTACACAAATATTTTTACCTATTTCAATGAATAATCAATGATAACATGATAAAGACTCGTCATGTCTGATAAATATAACTGATGGAGAAGAAAAATAGTCTTTGAATGGAGATTAGTATATATTTCATGTTAAAATTTTATTTAATTTAATAATAATAAAATAATTTTGTTTTGAGATATTTCATTGATATAGATGTTGATCGATCAATCCTAGTTTGTGTTATATAACTATTTCATCGAGAAGATTCAAAATAGAATCCATAGAATAATTTTAAAAATGTGATCCACAATATCTGAACATCCTCTATGTAAATTTTGGAGTTTGAGATGAAATTTCAATCATATTTTTCTATTCTCCCTGATCAGAAGACAATCCTTCAGGCTTAAAGGATTCCCTCCCTTTTTGTCTTATTCTTGAGAGGTAGGAAAGATGTATTGGATTTCTCTCAGTATTGATAGAAACTGTATAGATGTTATTCTAGGATATAATTCTATATATAGTAAATATTTTTATGAAATTAGTAATTTCACCACCCCTATAAAAATTGACATAAGTTGTGATATACAGAGTAAGTTATTATATTTTTAGTACTACAAAAATAACTTAATCAAATATTAAACCTAATATATTCCCTAAATAAATAATAAAAAAAATAAAATTATTATATATTATAACTCTTTATATTTCATAAATAAATATAATTTGAAATAAATAAATCAAACTATGTTTATTTAAATAATATTTGAGATTATATAATTTATGTTACCAAATACATAATTCAACCAATCAACAATTATTTATGTCTACAAAACCTCAATTAATAATTTAATATTATCATTAAATATATAAATAAATACAATACTCGTAGTCTGGTGAATAAATATTTATTTTAGTATTCATGTCACTATACCAATATTTATTTGATAATTAATATTTTTTTACCTTATGAATATAAATTAATAAATTAATATTACATTAGATGGTCATGTGAATAATATTTATTTAACATTAAAATCACACATATAATTATAGAAAATTAATAATTTGTTCAATAAATCCTTGATAAATATTAATCATTGGACTAGAGAATAATATTTTTTATAATTATCCAACTCTATTATATTATAAATAATATTTAAGTATACATGAAGTGTATGACCCTCTATGACTCTTTCTCAGTGGTTTTATGAATTACTTCTTAAAATATAAGATAAATATCTATCAACTTTGCAATGCACCCGTAGGGAAAGAAGTTATTGTAATAGTAATAAATACAATATATGAAATCTTACTATATATAAAAATCCATATTTCGTGATATCTAAAATCTAGCGGGTTGAATAATCATTTTTTGAACCTATGTTCTTGATATAACATTATTTGATTGGATTAAATGAACCCATCAATCCCCATGAATATAGAATTTTATTTTGATAATTTTATTCCAATAAATGGGCTAGAGATATTTACTTCCTTAAATAGAAGTAAAGAAATTGTAAATTGATTTTTTCATTGAAACCATATCACTCATGATTCTCACAACATATCATTCTTAAACGTGAGAACATATCATCCTTATTTTTGTAAATGAATAATGTTACATGACATAAGATATGAACATCAATTCTAAGGATTATTATACATAAATACATATAGGAATATCAAGTTACACAAAAACATGTGGAATTCCTAGAAGTTGGTTTTTACTCATAATATCCCATCAAGGTGATTTATAAGTGATAATTTTATAAGATAAAGAATAATACACTTATGAGTGTCAGTAACTTTATATAGAAACATTCTATATTTATTTTTATAAAATATTAACAAGATCATAGGATATAATCTTAAAAATATCATCATTTCACATCATGGTTTTCATCATAGTGGAAAAATATTTTGAACTTTTAATGTGTAAGATACTCTTTGACATTATAAAATGAATTTAATATAGAATGAAAATAAATATATGGTAATTTATTTATTAATATTCAACACTATAAATATTCATGTTATCAAAAGTACCAAATTGAAGGCTCTAGGTCATAAACTCTAACAAGTTTATCTATTAAATGAAACATACTCAACCCATTTCAAAAAATATGAGTTTAGTTTCCTATCAATTATTCATTCCATATTTTTTCTCATAGAATCAATATAAAAATTTATATTTTAAACATGAATGGATTTATTAATGTTTCACTGAAAATATTATTCTGATTGGAAGATATGACAGTATAACATATGTGTCATATTTTTCTTTATTTATATTCCTAATATTCATCTTCTACGTCTTTATGAAAAAGATATTAATGAAACTAGAATTTTTATAGTTCTATAAAAGAAAATATGACTAAGAAATGGTTCTCCAGTTATTCCCTTATTATAGTATTATCATTTTTTGTTTGTTTCAATAACATACTCAAATGATTATACTATATTTTTCTTAATGAATTTTATTAAGAAATAGAAATCCCTGAATATTAACTATTTGTTAAATATTAATTTTTTATGATATTTAATGTGAATAAAAAATAATATCCCTTTAATTAACCAATTAACACCTTTGATTTTTAAGATTATAGAACTATTGAACATGGATCTTTGTTCTTTACTACTACACTAAATCAATTTTGGAACTATGGACTGGAAAACTTCAAAATGATCAGTTCAAGAAACATTAACCCATTAATTAAATGACACATGAATAAAAACTAATAATAATATATAATAGTAATATAATTAATTTAATTTTATTATTCATGAATTTATAGGGTGTTTGCGGAAATTCTAAACTCATGGTAAGAGGCTTTTTCTTTAAAACATTTAATTTTATGTTTTGATGTATTCCTATAATATTTTTTTATAATTATTATACTTATATTCCCATTATATATTATCAATATTTTATGTTTTGTTTTCATTTTACGTTAAAAAGGGATTCCCTTAACCCATTATTTTATATTAATATTTCTTAATTAATTGAAAGTAATTGTGTTTATCATTTGAAAAGTATTTTTTTATTTTTTATTCAATGGTAAAATTCATTACACTTGGTTTAATATTCATTTTATGGTTCATGGACATTATAAATAATGATGGGTGGGATCAGAATTATATACATCCCTAATCGATTGAATATTTCTTAAAGTCGCATGCAATCACAATGTAGGGTTCTCGTGAAGTGAGCCTCATCCATATTTTAATGTTTGGCCCAACTATTGTTATCCACATAAATAATACACGGCCTAGGTGTAGATAGGCTCATCCATATTGTCATACGAATTTGATGTTCTAAGAATAATAAATAAATCATTTATGACTATTTATTATTTTCATTTTTTGGATAGTTTTTTCAAATACGGTAATATCCTTTTTCTAATTTATGATAATGTAATTTTACAATCATTACGATAAAAATTTAAAATAAAATTGTTTCATGGGTTTTCAAGTATTTCAAAATTGTAATGGGTTTTATCTTTATTTAATAACCCTTACTATATTTTTAGTGTCAATCTAGTTATTCAAATGGTTTTATAGGGATTAAGAATATGTATGATTTTTTGATAAATCCAATGTTATGGTTATGATATTTTGGACACTAATTCAGAAAATGTATCTTTTAAAGAGTTTTTCTAGTAAAAATAGTTTTCTATTATGTAAAAAAATTATTTTTTATAGAAGGTTTATTACTATTTTTTTATAATTCCAAAACTAAATGTTCTTTGGAATGAATGTAATAAAATTGCCATTACAAATAATGTAATTATGGAATGGTTATGTTCACAAGTTAGACCAAAAAGTGAAAATTATTTACATAAAATTTAAATTAATAATAGAGAAAGTTGAATGTTGTAACCACCACATGGAATTCTATTCAATTAAGGATAAATTCGTTGATATATTGAAAACAACATTGATGAAGGATGAATCAAATTACATGAGACTATTTTTGTAAAATCATTCGCAACAAAATTCATAATGAATTCCTGAAATTATGTTCACTCTTTAGTTGTTTCTAATTTCATATAAAATAGGGATAATACAATGGGACCACATATATAAATGGGTATAATTATTAATTACATGGGAAGTTTATAAGGAGGGATAAAGGATTTAGGGATTTTTTCCATTTAGGATATTGCAAGAGAATTGGTTGGTGGTTTATTTTTCATTAGGATCTTAATGAATTTTTCCAATATACAAAATGTGGTATATTAAATTTCTCTAATAAAGTGAGTTAATTATGGGAGATTTTTGAGTCCCTTAATTGTAACATAGTAAATATAGTATTTATCATTAGGCTTTGATTTTTAGAACTCTCAAAAACTATAATTTGTTTTGTGGTGTGGTGTCTATATAATAGTCACATTCAAATATTCTAATGACTAGTTTGTTGAGATATCGATTAATGAGTTTTTCATGTGTTTATTTGATGATTTTAATTTCAATATATTAATGTATTGAGTGTAAATTAATTAAGATAAATGTTCTATAAAGGACTAAATTCTTTAAAATTGAGCACAAACCATGCCTACTGTTTAGAAAACAATATCATAATTAGTTCCATGGATAATATCTTATTAATTACTCATAGAAAACCATTCACTAAACATTAAATGGTTCTTTACGATGTTTTCTAATAATTTTTTGTCATTATATAGAAGGAAAAAAATCGTGATTATGTAATCTACAACATGGTTTTGCATGAAAATTCTCATGGTTTATGGTGTGGTTCATAAATATTAAAGAAAGGAATTATTTTTCAAATACAGGGAAATAAAAAATAAACTATTTTCTAATATAATATTTTAGTCTTAAAAATGAAAATTTTTATAGTGTGTTTCAAGGATAAATTTATCAAAATACCTATATGGTTTTCTTAAATAAACCTGGTCGATGTGTAAGAAATTATGGAATGTCTTGTTGATAAAATTATTATTACTTCATGATTAGAGAATGTGAGCTAAATTTCTATATTATAGTCATTAATTAAAATGATATAGTCTTTTTAAATATATTATTTTTCTTATGTACCCGACATGAAAGGCACTAAATCGGTTCCCCATATCGGGTCACCAAATGACCTCAGGCACGCCTCCCCATACACCAGATGCTACCGACTAGTAATGAGGATTCAATAGAATATGTGGGGATACTATACACTCTTTATTAGAGTAATCCACAACAGGTAAAGTGTGGATTAAATGGATGTTTAAGAGATAAATTATAATAATTAATTACCAACCATTTTAATAGAATTGGGTGCAATACCACAACCACATAGAAAATATGCTATTCTATGTCAAACAACACCATGTGTAAGAAAAAAACAAAATAAATAAAACTAAATAAGTCCCAAAAATGGGACCTAAATACATGTTTGGATATCGTATCCCTGAACATGCCATTCCCCATTCTACCATATAGTATTTGGAATTTTCCCTTATCATTTCCTACAACCATGAAATCTTCCATGCTACCCATTGTTCGCCTGAGTATGGTGTGAGTAAAACTCATCAAACACCACTAAATGTGTTAAAAAAATATCCAGTGTAAACAGATAGTGTATATAGGTACATAACGAATAATAAATTAAATTTAAGATAATAAAATATCTTTAATTAAGCAAGTTCACTTTAACCATTTCATCATTTTTTCTGTGGGTTATGAATTTCCTTTATTACACATTAACCTATTCTGTTAAACTATTATACATAACATGATATTTCAAGTTCCCTGTATCACTAGGGAAAACATTCACAAGGAATTACATCACACTTACCTTGGAGCTTTAGTCCAGGATGACTCATAAAATGAAATGTTTAGTGGAATAGAGACTTAGTCCAACTCCCTAAACCGTGCATAATAGGGGTGGGGTTTATAGCCTCATTCCAACCTGACCCGTGGTCATAGAACCTCATGTATATACCCCATATACCTCCAAGACATGTGCATATTCTTCTTTAACAATAAAAGTTTTCCAACACAAACCATATCTATTCATCACATTTTTCTTTTAAAATGTTATGTTTTTCAAAAAAAATTACATCTTCATGCCTTAACACATTATCCAATTTTCCATTTCGTATCCTAACCCATTTAACATATTCCTCATTCATATCCCTTACTTTATTTAAAAATTTACACTTCATTCCACAAGTAATTTAACACATTCAATTTAATTCATTTAACCCATTCACCTTATATAACATCCCGGTTCCGGAAGCCACCCAAAGGCGCCCCGTACCCGGTTCGTCACATGGCCTCAAGCGCATTTTACATAACGCCAGAGGCTACCGACTAGCAGCGAGGGACATGGGTGTGATAGTGGGGAATCAATTCCCTCATTGGCAGAGTACACATGGAATGTAACAACACATAAAACAATGGAAATAGTAAATATCCGACAATAATAACAATGAAAGGCTGATAAATAAACAACTGGATCGGAAATATATGTAAATGATTCATGATACATATATGACTAGTAAAAAATCCAAACAAGTCACTATGATGAATACAGTACTAAGACAAAGTAAAACAGAAAAATAGATGTTCAAATCCTCAGCATCACAAGCCTCATCTTGGTCCCATGCTCTCCATCTCCAGTTCAATCAAGTACCTGAAGTAGAAGGGTGCTTTCCCTTATCTATCCCTGCAACAATATAATCTATTTAGGACCCAAAGCATGACCCAAACAGGGTGTGAGACTAAATCTCAGTAGGCAACCACCCGATTATCTATGCCTAATAGTCAGTGAGTATATGGTAGGTAAAAGTATACTAAATAGTAAATAGGGAAGTACTAAACAGTAACAATCCACAGTTTCTAGCATATAATTTAAAAACAAGTAAGCATCCACTCAAGAAAGTAGAACAAACAAGAATACCTCTAGATAGTTCTCATATCCTAACCCCTAAAATTCAACCAATAATTACTAGAAACCCTCTGCGAGGTACACACAATCTCACCCCTCTAGTTCAGCTAATGAATTGACTCTCTGGGGAAGCACTCACCATCAATTCCCCCTATAGTCTCGTATCGTACAAAAGGCACTCTGGGGAAGAACTCAACATCTCATTCCCCCTTTGGCCTGCATCAAAGAACTATAGACACTCTTAGGAAGAACTCAACGTCAATTCCCCCTATGGTCTTGCATCATAAATTAAAGAGACTCTGGAGAATCCCTTACGCCCATTCTCCCTATGGTCTACTACACTAGGTTCTCACATCCCTGCGTAAAATCAGCAAGTATCGCATCACGTAACGGCCAAAGTATCCTCAAGAACTACTTGGCTAGCATTCTACACCATCTTAGCATAGAAGAATAGTCAAACCATCCTATAAACTAGGCATGGAACTACAAAATCCCAACAGGAAAAACTAGACCAAATGGTCATAAACATGTAAAACATGCATGAAAAAACATCCAAAGCACAGTAAATTACCCTATTTACAAACAATATCCTCTACTCAAGTATATAATAAAATCATGCAAACAACCAGGGAAAAAATGTAAACACGAAATACCACGTTCAAAGGTATTGGTGTAATTTTCACAAATACTCAATGAAATTCTACAGAAAGGCACAAACCACCTACCTCGACATTAGGACATTGAAATATTGGAACCTCAAAGTTTGAATCTCCTTGTAACATTGTAGATCGCTGAGGTCCCAATGTAATCGACAACGGTCAATTTGGAGAACGGATTGAGGCTCAGGGATTCGTCGAAGATCCATGACCATACGTGATGATCTCAGTCGAAGAAGATGAAAAGAAGGTCCGGGTTCTTACAAACTTCCCCACTTAAAAAAATTCTTCCCCGAATTTCCCTATTGTGGCTTAGAAGAAGAAACCCTGAACAACTCTAGACACTACGATCGTACATTGGCCTCCCTATCCCATGTATCATCCTGTACTCACATGTGATGTCATAGAACCCGTACCAAAGGAACAAACCAGCCACAGAGAACCTTTGTACTGCGATCGACAATCCAGATAGGATGCTCCTCAAACGATGCACCCGCTTCGAGCTCAACATCCTCTGGTTGAAATTCATGAGACAGGTCTAAAAAGTAACGTTGGAGATGAGAAACGTGGAATACGTCATGAATATACCAGTACCTCTGAGGTAACTACAACTGATAGGAAACTAGACCAACTCTCTCCAACAGCTCAAACGGCCCGACGTACCATTGTGAAATCATACCTTGTATTTGAATCCTCTTGTGTCCCAACCTTGGTGTGACACACTGGAAAAGATGATCCCTGAACTCGAACACCAGAGGTCATCTCTTCTGATCAGCATAAGACATCTGTCGATACTATGCAGCAGCCATCCTTTTCTGAATCAACTCTATCTCTTAAGTGGTCTCCTGAACAAGACAAGGTCCCAGAAAAGCTGCCTCTCCTACCTCCTACCAACATAAGGGTGATCGGCATGGCCTACCGTACAAAACCTAATAAAGAGCCATCTGAATAGTTGCATGAAAACTATTATTGTTGGAAAACTCTACAAGAGGTATATGCTTCTCCCAAGAAACTCCAATGTCAAAAATTCAAGCTCAGAGAATATCCCCAAGCACTTGAATCATATGATTGGACTGGCCATCTATTTGGGGATGGTATCTTGTACTCAAAAGTACATGTGTACCCAAAGCCTTATGAATCCCATTCCACAACTGAGTAGTAAATTGCACATATTTTTCTGAGAAAAAGGAGTGTGGAACTCCATGTAGACGTACAACCTCTCATATGTACAACTATCCCAGCTCATCAAACCTGAAGGTCTACTTGATCGACAACAAGTGACCAACCATTGTGAGTCTATTAATGACAACCCAAACAGTATCATTCCCTCGAGGTGATCTCGGCAAACTGATCACTAAGTCCATCATGACATCATTCCACTTCCACTCCGGAATGGGTAGATACTATAAAAGACATTTTGGTTGTTGATTCTCTACTTTCACCTACTGATAAGTGGAACACCTCCTGAAAAAACCATCTACATCTCTCTTCAAACCTGGCCACCAATACTGATGGTGTAGGCCAGGATACATCTTGGTGATGCCAGGATGAACTGGCCAAACTAAGGAATGAAAATCTTGCATCATCTCCTCACATATGTCTGCGGGCACCCATACATGTCCCTGGAAATGCATGATCTCATCCTCACCCATTGTCCATCCAGGAATATGGTCCTCTCCTGACACACTCTCCCCTTGGACTAGGCCTTCTGAATCTGATAGCTTCCCCATCCGAACCCGATCAATAAGTGTAGAGGTTACACCTACAGAAGATAGAAAATTCTGCCCCTCCCTATCGTGAACCACCAAATGCCTCTCATAGAACATGGAAATAAGCTGCCACTCACTACTGGCCTCATGAACTTCCTATATCTGAGTCCTCTTGCTCAATGCATCAGCCACTGTGTTTCACTTTCCCAGCATATCGACAAGATCAATGAAAAAGGACTAAAAATACTCAACCCACATGTGCTGTCCTAGATTTAGATCACATTGGGTGAAGATGTACTTTAGACACTTGTGGTCGGTGAAAACCACAAAGTGCTCTCCCAGAAGATAATGTCTCCAATATCATAATGCATGAACAACTGCTTCCAGCTCAGGATCGTGAGTTGGGTAGTTCCTCTCATGTGGCCTCAACTTCAGATACCCATACAAAATGACTCCATCTCCTTGCATAAACACATCTCCCAGCCCGATACTTGAAGAATCACTATAAATAGTATATCACTTGTCCTGCTCTAGCAAGACTAGTATCAGTGCTGAAGTCAACCTCCCTTTCAGATCTTGAAAGGCTGACTCAAAAGAATCTGACCATAAAAACTTCTCACCCTTCCTGGTCAGTCCCGTCAGCGGTGCTGCTATGCATGAAAAGTCATGTTTGATGGATCTGTAGTATCCATCCATCCTTAAAAAACTCCGCACCTCAAAGATGTTCTTTGTTTGCTCACAGGAAACTATTTCTCTCACATTCTCTAGGTCTACTCATACTCTTATCGTTAAGATAACGTGACCCACAAAGTGAATCAGATCCATCCAAAAGTGGAATTTTAGGATCTTAGCATATAACTTATTCTCTCTTAGTGTACTCAAAAAGATCTCAAGATGGGTATCATGGTAGGGTCGAGTGTGATAGTACACCGAGATTTCATCCACAAAAACAACCATGAAGGAATCCATGTATCGATGGAACACTCGGTTCATCAGTGCTGTGAAAACTACAGGTGCGTTCGTGAGACCGAATGACGTAACCATATACTCGTACAGACCATACCTGATCCTGAAGGCGGTAAGAGGTATATAAGATAGTCTAATTCACAACGGATGATAAACGGATCTCAAATCGATCTTTGAGAACACTTGGGCTCCTAGAAGATGATCAAAGAGGTCATCAATCCAAGGAACGAGATATCGGTTCTTGACCGTCATCTAGTTCAGCTTTCGATATTCCACACAAAGCCTAATGGTTCAGTCTAACTTCTTCACAAACAGGAAAGGAGAACCCCAAGGAGAAGTACTGGGTCAGATAAAACCCTTTTACTATAACTCCTCCAACTGCCTCTTGAGCTCCTATTGCTCAAGTGTAGCCATATTATATGAGTAATGGACATCGGTGCCGCTCCTAGTACAAGATCAATCGGGATGTCTACCTCACGCGTCGGAGGTAAACCCGAAATGTCCTCGAGAAAGAGATCTCTAAAACAATCCAACCCTAGAACAAAGTCTAACTGTGAAGCCCCTGGTCATCAAGATATAGACTAGCAATCTAAGCTATAACTCCAGCTAGCCCATGATGCTCGAGTACTTCCCTACTCGTCTGGACATCCCACTCACCCTTATGATTAAAAGATCCACCCTCTGGTGGTATGAAACTCACCTTGTGATGATAACAGTCAACAACTGCCTTGAAGGGAACTATCTAGTCGATTTTGAGAATGAAATCATAACATGTCATCTCTAGGATATAGAGATCCCATAGACGGTGATACCCAGCCACTATTATAGGAAACTCTCTGCACTGATATACACTAGCCGTTATAGTCCCCAACGGTGTGTCTTGAGTCAAAGTATTGGTAGAGGAAAAGATGCAGAGCCCAAGGTTGTCCACAATAGCAACAGAGATAAAGATATCAGAAGCCCCTATATCGAAAAGTGAAGAAGATAAAACTGAGGCTACTAAGATCGTACCTTGAACTATAGAGGGTTCAAGATCCTTCTCCAACTAGGTCTACTCCACTACAAAATCCTGACACGTACCGCGACCCTGTGACATCGCCTAACCGCTCTGAGCTGATCCACCCTGCTGTCACAGAAAGACCAGTGACTGAACACAACAACCTCGACCTCTACCTTGGCCCGAATGGACGGAAGAACTCCAGTTCCCAGACTGGTGAGAAACTGGTGGCGCTTCTCATGAACAAGAAGTCATGGATGAACCCCTGTCACTAGCTTCTGGTGATAAAACCTTAGAAAAGCACTGAAACTCGGTGAAATGAGAGGAATACTCCATTATAGAAAGAGTACCCTACTCTAGACTCATGAACTTCTAGGCTTGGTCGGCCCTCAGGGTTTCCAGATAGATGTAGTCATAAAAGACGTGTTGAAACTCCTCCAACGCCATAACCTGCTGATGACCTGCCCGTGACATCACGTCCCAGCACCTCTTGGAGGAGTCTCGTAGAATTTAGGTAGTGATCTTGACCCGCCTTTCTGGAGGCATCTCCAAATGCTCAAAGATCGTCATCATGGCTTCTAGCCATGACTCTGCAGCCTGCGGTCCTCCTTCCCCTAATAAGGTGGGATGCTACTGCTGTTGGAAAACACATGTCTAGTCCACCATAGAAATGGCAGGAGGCAGAGTTCCCTAGAAGGTCTGTACCATCCTCATAAAGCCTTCTCTGAACTGAGAATCTACTCCTATTTTAGGTATAACTGTTGGTGCCAAGACTACCACGACATGAGGATCTGCAGGAAGTCCCTGATCATCCATATTCAGTGTCTGATCACCGCTTGGAAACTGGTGTACAATGGGAGGATTTCTAGGTGGCATTATTCATCAAATTCAAATGTACACCTTACATTCAGGATTAACAAGGACTAAAAAACTGAAGTCACAAGAAGTAACAGGAAAAAAAGGCATTCTTGTTTTGAAAAACATGACTACACGATATGTTCTTTCCCCACACGGTGTGTTCTCTTAAGTCAATCACATGGGAATTTACTACTACCTAAACTAGTCATGTAACACCGCAAATACCTGGTGCATTGTCCTAACACACGGCGTGCACTTGAATCCTCTTCCCTACCTAAGTCCTTCTACACAGTTAAGTCACACAGCTCTTCTAAGACAAAACTACATAGAGTGTTCAAGGAAGGCATGGTCTGTACTATAGATGCCTTACATGGCCTGTGTTGTTAGCGACACGGCCTGACACACGACTGAAACTACACGACATCTCCCAGACGGACACGGCGTGTATGAGAAAGGGTGACCTTGACCTGTGTTGTTCTTGACACGACCGACTACCTAGATCATACTACACGATGTTTATGATTTATACACGACATGTATGTGAAAAGATAACATGACCCGCGTTGTTTGTGACATGGTCGAGGTACCAATTTCATACTACACGGTGTGATAAACTAGTACATGACATGTTCCTACAAGATTTTTCATAACCCTGTGTCCCAACCCATGTCGTCAGTGACATGGTTAAAAACTACCTGGCGTGTATTCATAAAGTATACGCAGTGTATTCTGGGATTTTCCGGATATTAGCGTCATAAACAGCTCTGGAACCCAGAAAACACATAAAAAATTTTGAGGTTCCAAATTCCTATCCTTGAGGGCCCATACTCCCTGCGAATCACAGCTTGGAATCTTATATAGGTTATAAGAAAGAAAAAAAGCAATGATCCACCAAATTCCTTTCCATGAGGACCCATTACATCTCAAGAACGAATGTTGGGAATCCATTTAAGAAAATCACAATACAAACCAATTATGTATCTAACAATAGATATTTTATCAAAGTATCTATCACAACATCATGCATAATCTACACAACTTCTATCACAACAACATGCAATAGCTAATGAATCCTAGATGGAATGGAAAGTATCCATGTCATGTGATTTATAACAAGTGTATACATGTTGTATGATATGGAATATCCTCAACTCATTGAGTTGGGATAAAAATAGAACCACAATAACAACAACTATAATAGTACAAAGCATGTGAATCACCCAGTGGTTAAATCAAATCAACTGTAAAATCTAAAACCAGTAAAATTGCAATAAACGTGGTAGTATGGCTTTTTCCTATACACGGGTTAGCTACTTCTAGGTACAGCTTATTACCAAGTACATATTCTATCCTATCGTTGGATATAGGCTCCAAACAGTATGTCAAGAGAAAAGAAAACCGCCTCTGATACCACTTTGTAACATCCCAGTTCCGGAAGCCACCCAAAGGCACCCCGTACCTGGTTGGTCACATGGCCTCAAGCGCATTTCCATGAACACTAGAGGTTGCTGACTAGCAGCGAGGGCCTTGGGTGTGATATTGGGGAAACTATTCCCTCATTGTCAGAGTACATAGTTTAAGTAACAACACATAAAAAAGCACAAACAATAAATTTCAAACAACAATAACAACGGAAGACTGAAAAATAAACAACAGGAGAAGAAATATATGTAAATGATACATGATACATATATTTCTAGGAAAATAGGCAAACAAGTAACAATGATGAATATAGTACTAAACCAAAGTACAAAAGAAAAACAGATGATAAACTCCTCAGCGTCGCAAGCCTCGGCTTGTTCCCATGCTCTCCAGTTCCAGTGCAATCAAGAACCTGAAGTAGAAGGGTGCTTTCCCTTATCTATACCAGCAACAATATAATCTGTTTGGGCACAAAAGCATGACCCAAACATGGTGTGAGACTAAATACCAATAAGCAACCACCCAAAGATTTGTACCAAATAGTCAGTGAGTATATGGAAGGTAAAAGTATAGTAAACAGTAAACAGGGAAGTAGTAAACAACAACAATCAATAGTTTCTATCATATAATTTACAATCATGTAAGCATCCACTCATGCAAGTAGAAAAAACCAGTAACCCTCTGGGTATTTCTCACAGCCTAACCCCTAAGGTTCAACCAACAAGTACTAGAAACCCTCTGGGAGGGACACACAGTCTCACACCTCTGGTTAAGCTAAAGAATAGACTCTCTAGAGAAGCACTAACCATGAATTCCCCCAATAGTCTTGTATCATACTAAAGGCACTCTGGTGAAGTAATCAATGTCTCATTCCCCATGTGGCCCACGTTGAGGAACTACAGACACTCTGAGGAAGCACTCAACGTTAATTCCCCATGTGGTATCACATCATAAATTAACGACACTCTGGGGAAGCCCTTACGTCCATTCTCCCTATGATCTACTATACTAGGTTCTCACAGCCCTAGGTGAAATTTGTATGAATTGAATCTCGTAACAGACAAAGTATCCTCAAGAACTACTTGGCTAGCATTCTACAGCATCTCATCATGGAAGAACAGTCATACCATCCTACAAACTAGGAAATGAACTGGCAAAAGCCTAACAAGAAAAACTAGACCAAACGGTCATAAACACGCAGAACATGCATGGAAAAATATCCAAAGCACAGTAAATTACACTATTCACAAACAATATCCTCTACTCAGGCATATATGAAAAGCAGGAAAACAAGAAGGGAAAAACAGAAAACCTGTAATACCCTGTTCAAGGGTATCGGTGGAGTTTTCACTAATACTCAAAGACTTTCTACAGAAAGGCACAAACCACCTACCTCGACGATAGGAGATCAATATAATAAAAACTAAAAGATTGAATCTCTTTGGAATGTCATAGATCACTGCTGTTCCGACACAATCGACGGTGGTCGATTCAGAGAACGAACGGTGGCTCGGTGGTTCGTCAAAGATTTGCGGTCGTACGGGATGCTCTCGGTCGTCAAAGCTGAAAAGATGGTTCTGGTTCTTACACATTATTCCAAAAACCTTCTAATGACATGTAAATGACTTGAAAAAACTATCATTAGTACATTTTAAATGATCAAACTATCATGAAAATATATTTATCATGGCATATATTTCCTAATAAATCAATTATATTCTTATCATTATAATTTTCATTTTCAAGATGGTTGAACATTAAATGGAAGACACTTTAACCTAGTCCAATCAACCAAAATGAATCCCAAAGGGATCATGAGCTGATAAATCCATCAATAAACCAATTAAAGTATCAATTATGTCTTGTAAAATAAAAAACAACCAGCACAACGACACCAAATAATAAGCACATACGCCTTAACAAATCAAGAAGACTATAAGATGTAACTTGTAGACCACCTACCTTGATTACAAAGATGAAATAACAATTAACCTTAGACGTTAATTCTCATCTTAAAACCCTTATAAGACCCCACCTAATATGTAACACCCCAATATTTCATAGTATGTTATTTCTTCAATGTAATTCAATAACTTGAACTACATGCAACACTAAGTTCAAGCACACCACAAGATTACGAAACTAGCCGTTCAAAAGCGGTTATGAATAGTATTTACTGAATTTTGAACATTATATAATATTTATAATTTTAGAATCCATATTATGATTTTCTCATACATAATGTAAGAACTAATTCATTTTTTCATATAAAATAATTATTTTTCAAAAAATGCACTTTTACCGTCTTTTAATGGTGAACCCTTTTTAAATCCAATATTTGAAACATTTATATATTAAATTTAACAAAATAAACTTCTTCTTTAGTATCAGGATATAAGAATTTAGTTTCAATAAATTTTTGGGGTTTTTCTGATAACTTTCATATTTGAGTGAATAGTGAAAATACTATATTATAACTAAAAACATCATTTTTATTCAAAATTATTTATAAAATTAAATTATAAAATTTAATGGATTATAGGTAAAAATAGATTATATTTTTACCATTTAATCCAATTCTGTTCATTTTAAGTAATTTCACTTTGAAATTGGACATAAACATGTGTCAATCTTTTGATAGTTGTTATTTCTTAAAAATACGCCTTTTTTGTTTTGACAACGGGAATTAATTTTAAATTAATAAATTAATCATATATGATTTTAATTTGGTAAAAAAGACTTCATTTTTGGATTTCTAATACAAAAATTATCCTAGGGTGAATTTTTGGTATTTTTCTAAAAACATTCATTTTTTGATGAATAGTGAAAAAAACACTGAGTTATAGTTGAAAACAGAATTTTTATTTAAATAATTATTTATTTTATTTAAATTTAATTAAGGTCAAAATAGATACATAATACATATATAATTTCAATGTAATTCATTGGAGTTAGTTCAGAATAATTTTAGATATATAAAAATTTTATTGAACTTTTCACCGTCTTTTACTCACCTCCTAGGAGAATTTGGAAATTCATAGAAAAAATAATTTTAACGCTTCTGTGAGTGGAATTTAAAAAATCCAAGATATTCAGTTAATATCATGGAGTAAAATTTGGTTCAATAATATAAAAATAATTTTTGGAAAATAGTAACTTTATACTTTTATTTACCACTGTTAAAAGTAAATAATGTAATTAAGGGAAAAATGATATTAATATTACACTAACACATGTCATAACTCTATTGGACAAGTTTATATCGACCAGAAACAAACTTAGGAGTAAAATATTATCATTTAGTTCCACTTGGATTAGATTAGGACATTTATTATTATTTAATTCAAAGAAGAGTTAAAAAAAATTATAATCAAGGATTATTAATTAAAACATTTTTAATATATGGTTATACATAAGATAAATCCAGTTATAAATATTCATTAGAAATATATAAATATTTCCTAAATAATTGCATTTTATTTATAATTTTTATATATTACATAATTTAATTTTATTATGACACAATGGTGTGATATAGTAATTACCTAATAAGTGAAATATTAAAATAATTGATAATATAAATACCCAAATAAATGTAATTTTAGACTTTTTATGAATTACACTAATTTTATATGTTAATATGACATGTTATTATTGGTTTAATTATGTTTTTTCGAAGTAATCATTCTGTTATGATTTTCACAAAAATCAAATACCAAATAGTGTCAAAATTGACTTAAAAGAGTTTTTAAAACAAATACTTTATTATTAATTAATATTAAATTCCTGAAAAGCTATGGTTCGTCCAAGAGACTTATATAATGATATTTTTATCATTAATGAACCACTTGGGGTTTTCTTGTATGTATATGGTATGTTTATTAACCATATAAATAAAAACTACAAAGTGACATGGTAAATGTAAAACAATTTAACTAAGAGTTAAATATAAATGATAAGGTTAATTTAGTGACACAAACCTGTCTAAAATCTATTAGTTGAAACTATTTCGACCCAAAACTACCTTATTATTTGAATAATCCCCTTTTTATCCATTATAAATAGAATATGAATTTATTATAAATTAATACTTTAAGTTTTTTCTAAAGAGTTTCTCCTCTCCTTTATAAAAGGACACCACTTCTAACCAATTATTCATACCATCAAAGCCTTTTGGTTAGTCCATACTCTTCCCAAATACCCTCTCAACTATCCTCCCTTAATCCTAGAGGCCTTCCTTTAGTCATAAATCCAACCTAATGATCCCTTTTGATCAAATCAAAAGGAAGAACCCAAAGAAGAGGTAATGTTTTCACCACCATTTTTCAAGTTCCTTTCTTCTTCAACTACTTCTTTGTTTTATGTTTACATTATAAAATAATAAATCCACTATATTATATATATTTTGATGTTATTATAAATATGGTACAACAATATTCAGTATTCTATCCATCCTTTGAATGACATGTCACCATACGTGCGTACGTATGGCCTACCGTCTCCATGTTGTGGTGTAATTGTTATTCAATACATTATTATTTGGAAGGGTATAATAATGATGTTTAATTCATGTAAATAATAAATTTAACATGATAATTATTCTGTATATACGATATACCATCCAATTATATATTATTTTAATATCAAAAGAATGATATTGTCGCTTGTGCGTACATACGGACTACCATCTCCACGAACGTGATGAGATTCATTCCCTATTGTATCCATTCAAGTATAATTATCATATGATGATTAAAACTAATGTTTAAGGAAATGATATCATTATGGATATGACTAATATACAACCTATCCAAAACAAACATGACTTTTTTAACAAAACATATAAAAGAAAACGAGTAAGTTAACACCCGAAATGACGATAATACTAAGATATTATGAACAAATCAATGTTAAAAGATCATATATAATATCATATTACTATATATTATTCTTGTATAATTTAATAAAAATTATTTAACTATTATTCAAGAGGTTAAACTACCCTCAACCAAGGAAAATTAAAATTTAGGGGTTTATTTTACAATCTCTTCATTATCCGAGATTGTTTATACGTAATTCTCTACTGTGACCTCTTTATCATCCACATCCATGTTTCTTAAAAATGTATTTCAAAACATTCTTACTATCTTACAGAATATGGGTTAAAGTAATTTATACCCTTTTTTGGCTTTTTATAAGATTTTTATAAAGGAATCTTTACGTCATTTTCCAAACAAGGTCCTTTTTAATCTTTTTGACAAAATTAAGGTAGGAAAGACACTTTTTTAACTTATACAGAAAGTGCGGATATTTTCCACCATTGTAAAATCTTAGAATATTCCCTTAAAAGTTTATAATAATATTTTCAAAGTAAATGTTTTTTTATAAATACGTTACTTTTGAATGATTTCTAAAAAAGAGATATTTCTCTAAAATAGTTTTTATTTCATCTGTGTCAACATCCATTAATGGATTTAAATATTATTTGGAGTTGATTTATTATGATATAAAACATCGATATTGTACTGAAGGTTTTGTGATATGTTTGACTGTGAATGTTCTAGTTTTATACCATTCATGATTTATGGTTAAAGTATTGACATTTTTTATGCTATTTTTAATACAAATGTTTATGATATGTTTAATCCTTTTCATATGAGGAATGTGTTGGACTTAGTAAGTGATGGGTGGAACCCGCTATAGCTCCTAGATGCATCGGTAGGTCTCATGAGACTACTAG
The DNA here is from genome assembly GCA_963277665.1 of Viscum album. Lineage (NCBI taxonomy): Eukaryota > Viridiplantae > Streptophyta > Magnoliopsida > Santalales > Viscaceae > Viscum > Viscum album. The sequence continues at coordinate 1,622,420,574 of OY728146.1, read as the reverse complement.
ACGTGGAATTGGCCGAGGCCCGTTCCAAATTTGATTTATGGTTTTGGCTGAGGCCTTTATCATTTTTAGATTTCTTGGGCGAGGCCTTGAAAAAATGTTTCAGAATGTCCGGCATTATACATTCCCTCATTATGGAAATAATATTAATGGTTCGTTGGTCATTCAACTAGTAGAATACCCATGATTATGTTTTATTATGTCATTATTTAATCAGCTCATATTATTTCCATAAAATTATTCTTGTTTATTATTGGTAAATGCATGTTGTTTCAATTATTTACCATGATTAATATTTATGTCATATTCTACTGTATTACTTACCCTTTCTGAGCGTTTGAGCTCACCCCTTTCTTATGTTTCAATTTCCCAGTATATGAAGAAGTTAGTTATGAGTGACCTGCAGGCATAATCTAGGAGGCTTGGATGTTTCTAATGAAATATATTTTTGTTGAATTTCTTTTCAAGCTGTAAATTTGAACTTATGTATAAATCTTATTTCCAATAATACTAATCTGATCGGTCTTTCGAGACATGATTTTATTTTGATCATGCCAATGTTATGTAACAATGCACCGACTCTGGGTAACTAGGTTCAGGGCCTTACAGTTGGTATCAGAGGAAGTTTAGTATAAACTATTGAAACTAGATTTAGATAAACTCTGATTAGAGCACAAAGGCCTAAGATAGACTTTGAGGATTAGTATATAAGAACTTCATAGAATTTCGGTATTGTAGAGATTTTGTGAGATTTCTGAGAAATACATCCATGTATGGATATGAGCAAGCAGATGCAGCTTTGGCACATATGTACCTAGGGGTAAAACCCGAAAACACCAATTTGAGCTAGACTCGAATGGGAACTGGTGCACGCAAACGGGCCTTGCTGCACTTTTGGTTATGACACTCCTGGGGGATATGCTTAGGATAATTCTCATTTTCTTTACAAACCACTATGAAGGGTTTATGAGTATATACTTTGTAGAGACCCGAAGCATAATGTACATTGACATTAAATTACTTTTTCGGAATACTTAGTACATAACAAAAACACACACACAAGGATCGTAATAGTTTAGTGTCTTTGGAAACCCAGAATATAATCTTCTAATCCTGGTGAAAGATTTTCAACATCTCCCATAAAGATCTTCCTTATTTATACCTAAAACATTTCCTTATATCCTGGGGAAAAGAAAACATGAAAGGGTGAGATCAAATGCTCAGTAAGGGTAAAAAAAAGAAATATCAATCACATCATATACATAAGCCCATAACTTTTGGAAATCTTAACCTGTAAAAGAGATCAAAATTTCATAACCTGGAATAACTCATGGCAGTGAAATGTAATCACAATAATAATAACTTAAAACATTAAACATTGTGTCATACACACATAATCATAGAGAATCATTTCTTTTTAGTCAAGACTCATTGCCAAGACTATCTTAGTGGACAAAGTCCCTTTCTGAACCGAGTCACCCTCGTTTCAGTCCTGTTTCACTGAACCGGGATAACCTACCATTCCAGTCATGTCTATCTCATGAGATATAAAATCTTTACCCAATGCATTGGAGGGAGATATAGGTCCCACCCATCTCATAATGATACCATTCTTATGTGTGCCACAAAATCATAAATCATACATCATTGCATAACCCATGTAATACAAATGGGAATCTTAAACATCATGACATCATGAAACAGTTCATATAAGATAAAAGAATTCATAAAAATAATTCCATCACAACATAATCAAATGAATCTAATAATAGGGATAAAAACATAACCCTTTATTGTCTTAGATGGAAAATAATTTTGATAAAACACTTGAACTCCATTCTTGAGGAAAATATCCTTTCTTCTTCAAAAGCACTTTTCCTTTCATAACATGTCATACAATTCTAAGAAAAAAGAGGTTGATTAAAAATAAACATGAAAACTTGTAAAGTAAGATTCTTGGAAATAATGTTTTAAAAATCCATTCATGTCGTATAAGTTAAAGTAAAAAAAACATTATTCTCGTACTTTTGTCGGAATGTCAAAAAGTACCTCGTATGAAAAAAACGACAAAAGATTCCTTTCATATCCTTTACTAAAAAATCACCGAAGGGAAAAATTGGATTTAAAAAATTATAGGTGGATGGAAATAAAATTAAATATTGAAGAAACATGGATGTGGATGATAAAATACACCCCAGTAAATACCAAAGTATAAACAACCTCGGATAAAAATGAGATTGTGATATTTCCCTTACCTTAGGTCCGATTTTATTCGTAGGTGTCTGAACCTCTTGTATAATGATTTAAATAATGTCATTTACTTATTCCAAAATCATAATCATTGTTATGATATCATATATGGTTCACATATGACTTTATATTACCCGTTCTTTTGTAAATTCCATGTTAAAGAGCGTTTTGGATAAAATTGTTTCATTTGTCATCCGTGTTTTGACTTGTAATTATTCATATGATTGCTTTGATCATAATTACTTAATTCCAGAATATAAAACATGATTTATATATAATATATATTCATAATATACATATATATAATAAATTAGTAAATGGAAAGAAATACACCGTTCATGGAGAGGGTAGGCCGTACGTACGCATGAACGCTGTTTTCGTTTCCTTATTGAGTTGAATGGAATTAAGTAGATGACATTCATATATATACACATAAATCCAGTATCATTATTATGTCATATATTTAATGATTACTTATTATATATACTTTATAATCATTCATGAATGGTTTAAAGTGGAGAATGAATCTCATCGCGTCGTGGAGACGGTAGTCCGTACGTACGCACGAGCGATGATATCGTTCTCATGATCGTGGGACTATATTGGAGTTTATGTATACAATTTCAGAATCAATATAACTTTATAATAGTAATATATAGTCATTATTTACACCATTATACTCATCCATGTAAGGTGGTGGTGGAAAATAGATTACACCACGGCGTGGAGACGGTATTCCGTACGTACGCACGCGCGGTGATTTCTTTTTCTGTAGGATGGATAGATGGTGAAATAGGGTTGTCTAATACTTATAATAACATATAAGTATACTAGTGATACTGATGTTATTACTTCATAATTAAACAACTAAAGAAGAAAAAGTGGAAGAAGAAATAAAGATGAAAGAATCGGTAACGGACATTACCTCTTCTTTGAAGTGCTTCATTGAGACCTTCTTTTAAGGCACTAAAATGGGTCTTTGAAGAAGACCAGAACCTCTACGATGTCTCTAGGAAAGTGGAGAGGAGGAATTGGAAGGGGTTGGCCGAGCTTGAAGGCTCAAAGAGGTGTGAGGAAGAGGGAGAGGAGGTGCCCTTTTATAAGGGAGGAGAGGGGCACCTTTGGAATAACTAAAAATATTATTTTATTATAATGTCAAGATCGGTTTTAAATAGCTCCAAATTGATTTCTTTCGAGGCTAAGGTGGGGATGGGTCGAAAACCTCTCAACCAATATAATTTAGACAAGTTTAGGTTCCTATTATAACCTTATCATTTAGATTTAACATTAAGTTAAATAATTTTACTTTTACCGTGTCTTCTTGTGTTCTTACACTATAAGGTTAATAAACTTACTATAAGAAGCAAAACGAACCCCAAATTGTTTATTATTAATATATATAACCTTTTATAAGTCATTTGGACGTAACATAGATTTTTTGGAATAAAATGACAATTAATAATATAATATTTGTTTTAAAAACTATTTTATGTCAATTTTGACACTATTTAGTAATTGATTTCTGTGAAAATCTTAACAGAATGATAAGTTCGAACAAAGTTAATTAAATAAATACTAACATGTCATATTAACCTATAAAATTAGTGTAATTCATAAAAAGTCTCAAATTATATTTATTTGGGTATTTATAACATCAATTATGTCAATATTTCATTAATAAGATAATTACTGCATCATCATTGTGTCATAAATAAATTAACTTATTTAATGTCTACAAATTACAAATAAAATACCATTATGTATGAAATATTTTTAGCTTTCTAATGAATATTTATAGTCGAATTTATCTTATGTATAACCCTATATTAAAAATGTTTTATTAAATAAACCTTGATTTTAACTCTTTTAACTCTTCTTTGAATTAAATAATAATAAATGTCCTAATCTAATTCAAGTGGGCCTAAATGGTCATATTTTATTCCTAAGTTTGTTTTTGGTCGAATTACACTTATCCAATAGAATTAGGACATGTGTTAGGGTAATAATGATATCATTTTTTACCCTTAATTGCCCTATTTACTTTTAACCGTGGTAAATAAAAGTAAAAAGTTACTATTCACCAAAAATTATTTTCATCTCATTGAACCACATTTTACTTACTGACATCAATGTTGTCTCTCGGATTTTTGAAATTCCACTCACAGAAGCGGTAAAAATAAGTTTTATGAAAAATTTAGTTTTTTTAACTACCACTTAGTGGTTTCACTATTCATCAAAAATTTTAAGTTTTCAGAAAAATACCAAAAATTAGGCCTAAGATATATTTGATATTATGAACTCAAAAATTATTTCTATTTTACCAAATTCAAAACATATCATTTGAATTAATTAATTTAAAAATTAATTCCTGTCGTCAAAACAAAAGACATGTTTTTAAGAGATAATAACTATCAAAAGATTGACACTTGTTTATAACTGGTTTAAATGTGAAATTACATCCAATGACCAATAATGTATTAAATTGTAAAAATATATTCTAAATATACTTTAAAATAACTAAAATTAATAATTTATCACTATTAATTATTTTGATTGAAAAAGTTGTTTTTAATTAAAATTTAGTAATTTCCACTATTCATCAAAATATGAAAGTTATCCGAAAATTACCAAAATTCCACCCTGACCTAATTTCGATATTCTGAATCCAAAAATGAAGTCCATTTTGAAAAATAGAATTTACAAAATTTCAAAAAGTGGTTATTAATATTCATAACGTCTAGTTTTAATAATATTATAATAGCATATCGTTGTTTAGCGAAACTTGGTGTTGCGTACAACACACGCTATCGTGGAAGGTTGCGATTGCGTGTAATTCAAGCCAGGTCAGAGATGTGTGTTGTGAAAGCTCCTTTTGGTGTAGCGTATAACACAAGACATTAATGAAATTAAAAGGAATATTTTTCATAAAATCTCGGGGTGTTACATTTTACCCCCCTTAAAATGAATTTCGCCCTCGAAATTCATCGGGGTTATAAATGGTTTACTACTCGAAAGTTTCTTTAATAGAAACCCACATCGTAAAAACGAATACCAAAACCAATCTTTAAAAACAAAAGTATGAAACGTAACGGTTACCCAAATAAACTAATCACTGGGTTTCCACATAGGTGAAAATATGGATATGGAAGAAAAATCTAACCATCATGTTCTGATGGAGAGTGGTAGAGAACATGGCTATGGAAAATCCAACAATCACAAATCCATAAATTTGTGACGATCTAAGGTACCATCTGATTAATCAGATATAAGAGCACTAGGACAACATTTTTGGTTTTCAAGATCGTTTCCCTAAAGTTGAAGAATTTGAATTAGAATAAATACTTACTTTATTTTGGTACAATATCACTGTTGTTCGTGCCTTGAACAATTTCCACTTCATCTCTTAAATAAATGAAGTTGAATTTGTTATTCGTGAAGTGTTAGTATGGCATGTCATTCCATCTGTCTCAAACAAAAGGTTAGCAAAAGTTATTAAATATACATAAGTCATTCTTTAGTGAGATTAATCATATATGGTTCCTAAAATGGACTTATACTTCATATATCATACTGCTTAATATAATAAAACTAGTTTCTACTAAACAGGGACTTCTTGTAGGCCTGTGGTAGGCGATAAAGGCCAGTCGCACTTCGGTTGTGGGTTCAATTCCCACAGCCTTGTCCGACGCGATGGGTTGTCGCTCATCCAGCAGGTTGTCCTTTTTCTAAAACTATATTACTATAACATCCCATCAATAATATCGAAAAAACTTCTATCCTTAAACAATACTAACTTATGTCCAACATAATCCATTCCAATCTTTAGGCTTATCCATAATACTTCAGTCCACTCTTATAATATAGTGAAAATGATTACCAGAGATTTAATACCATTGTTGATTCCCATATATCATAAGATATGTCTTGGTGGTCACATTCTAAACATTCAAAGGCCTTAATCATGTATTCTATTAAATACCCATTGAACCTTAGTGAAAACATGAATGCAGTTAAAAGATAACACTTTCCACATACCAAAATCCTCAAAATTCTATATACTCAAACCATGATATCACTTAGTCCTTATATCAATCATGATCTCATGAATACAATCAAACATCTCATTATCTTCTTGTCCCTTCATTATGCGCATATCATCTACTTTCCAAAAGTATTTCAATCACTTTTTTATCCTGGTTACCAGTATCATATAATTATTAAGAACCAATACATAGATATTCCAAAATTCCACAATACCATAAATGAGATTCCATGATACTATTTTGAAATCCCATTACATAAACACTTAATCATTCCACCACATCGTTGTCATATTCGACATCGCCAATAGTGATTGCATGTGACTTCCCTTTGTCCTTTTCCTTAACCGGTTGCTCATGTCGATCACCACTAACCCTTGGATTAGGGCATTTATTAGCATAATGCCCCATTTCCTTGCACTTGAAGCATTGAAGTGTTGGTGGTGCGTTCTCGGCAGTGTTTTCTTTATTCACATCATTAGAAACCCTTTTTCCATTACTTCGACACTCAGCTACTCGATGACCTTCTTTTCCACACTTAAAAAACATTTTTTAGTCCCTTTAAGACAATCTCCACCATGCTTCTTTACACACTTTTTGCATAAGGAAATATTCAACTTCTTTTCACCATTATTCTGAGATTTATCCTTGAACTCCATCTTTCGTTTCTTGTCAAAACCATGAGATGGATATGTAACACCAACTTCAATTTCCACCTTGATAGCACAACACACAATTTCTTCATACCTACTGAAGTCTCTTACAGCTAGTGCCCTTCGAAGACTTGGTTTTAAGCCACTGAAAAATCGATCAACTTTACTTTCAGGTTGGATGATAATGCCAGATGCATACCTTGCAAGTCTTGTAAAATTCACTTCGTATATACCAACAGATTCATCATCCTTCTGCTTCAGCTCAAGAAACTCCTTTTCCATCTTTGTTTGAAGAATACGAGGGAAGTACTTACTGAAAAACAAGTTCTTGAACTCGTCCCATTCCATGGACTCAATTTCATCTCTTGGACTCGTATTCTTGATAAGATTCCACCATTGAACAGCTTCACCTTCCAAACGATATACTGCTAAGATGACATTATCATGTTCAGAACATTGAAGAACTGAAAATATCTTTTCAGTGGTACTGATCCATTGTTCAGCATCAAGTGGATCGGAAGTCCCACTGAAAGAAGGTGGACGTTGCCCCCTGAAGGACTCAATAGAATATTGTTCCCTTCTCTGCTCATTTGGAAGTCCAGAATGATTCATAGCTTGTGTAAGTATAGCAATAAGATTTTTCACTCCATCTCCCATAACATTTGTTTGTTCAGGAGGAAAATCATTGCATTGTCCATTTCATTGATCAACACAGTTCCTTCGGGTTCCAGCCATCGTCTGAAACCCAAAAAGAATAGTGTGAGAGGCAAAAATCATGCTAGGGAAAACAACATTATAAAGGGGGAGTATCCTCAATATCTAACTTCTTAGGTTAAATTATATGATCGTTACCATAGTTCTAGGACGGTATCTTATACGTATACTTATCCTTAGGGACATCCCTAGACATACCTTAGAAATATCTCTAGGGATCTCACTAACGCTTTCGCATCCTAGTTTCCAAAGGTTGACTAAACCTTTCCTATGATACCAACTGTAGAGACCCGAAGCGTAACGTACATTGACATTACATTACTTTTTCTGAATACTTATTACATAACAAAAACACACACACAAAGATCGTAATAGTTTAGTGTCTTTGGAAACTCGGAATATAATCTTCTAATCTTGGTGAAAGATCTTCAACATCTTCCATAAAGATATTCATTTTTTTCTCATACCTAAAACCTTTCCTTATATCCTGGGGAAAAGAAAACATGAAAGGGTGAGCTCAAATGCTCATTAAGGGTAAACAAAAGAAATATCAATCACATCATATACATAAGCACATAACTTTTGGAAATCATAACCTATAAAAGAGATCATAATTTCATAACCTGGAATAACTCATGGCAGTGAAATGTAATCACAATAATCATAACATAAAACATTAAACTTTGTGGAATACACACATAATCATAGAGAATCATTTCTTGTTAGTCAAGACTCATTTCCAAGACTATCTTAGTGGACAAAGTCCCTTTCTGAACTGAGTCACCCTCGTTTCAGTCTTGTTTCACTGAACCGGTATAACCTATCATTCCAGTCATGTATATCTCATGAGATATACAATCTTTACCCAATGCATTGGAGGGAGATATAGGTCCCACCCATCTCATAATGATACCATTTATATGTGTGCCACAAAATCATAAATCATACATAATTGCATAACCCATGTAATACAAATGGGAATCTTAAACATCATGACATCATGAAACAGTTCATATAAGATAAAAGAATTCATAAAAATAATTCCATCACAACATAATCAAATCAATCTAATAATAGGGATAAAAACAGAACCCTTTATTGTCTTTGATGGAAAATAATTTTGATAAAACACTTGAACTCCATTATTGAGAAAAATATCCATTCTTCTTCAAAAGGACTTTTCCTTTCATAACATGTCATACAATTTTAAGCTAAAAGAGGTTGATTAAAAATAAACTTGAAAAATTGTAAAGTAAGCTTCTTGGAAATAATGTTTTAAAAATCCATTCATGTCGTATAAGTTAAAGTAAAAAAAACATTATTCTCGTACTTTTGTCGGAAAGTCAAAAAGTACCTCGTACGAAAAAAACGACAAAAGATTCCTTTCATATCCTTTACTAAAAACTCACCGAAGGGAAAAATTGGATTTAATAAATTATAGGTGGATGGAAATAAAATTACATATTGAAGAAACATGGATGTGGATGATAAAATACACCCCAGTAAATACCAAAGTATAAACAACCTCGGATAAAAATGAGATTGTGATATTTCCCTTACCTTAGGTCCGATTTTCTTCGCAGGTGTCCGAACCTCCTGTATAATGATTTAAATAATTTCATTGACTTATTCCAAAATCATAGTCATTTTTATGATATCATATATGGTTCACTTATGACTTTATATTACCCGTTCTTTTGTAAATTCCATGTTAAAGAGCGTTTTGGGTAAAATTGTTTCATTTGTCATCCGTGTTTTGACTTGTAATTATTCATATGATTGCTTAGATCATAATTACTTAATTCCAGAATATAAAACATGATTTATATATAATATATATTCATAATATACATATATATAATAAATTAGTAAATGGAAAGAAATACACCGTTCATGGAGACGGTAGGCCGTACGTACGCATGAACGCTGTTTTCGTTTCCTTATTGAGTTGAATGGAATTAAGTAGATGACATTCATATATATACACATAAATCCAGTATCATTATTATGTCATATATTTCATGATTACTTATTATATATACTTTATAATCATTCATGAATGGTTTAAAGTGGAGAATGAATCTCATCGCGTCGTGGAGACGGTAGTCCGTACGTACGCACGAGCGATGATATCGTTCTCATGATCTTGGGACTATATTGGAGTTTATGTATACAATTTCAGAATCAATATAACTTTATAATAGTCATATATAGTCATTATTTACACCATTATACCCATCCATGTAAGGTGGTGGTGGAAAATAGATTACACCACGGCGTGGAGACGGTATTCCGTACGTACGCACGCGCGGTGATTTCTTTTTCTGTAGGATGGATAGAAGGTGAAATAGGGTTGTTTAATACTTATAATAACATATAAGTATATTAGTGATACTTATGTTATTACTTAATAATTAAACAACTAAAGAAGAAAAAGTGGAAGAAGAAATAAAGATGAAAGAATCGGTAACGGACATTACCTCTTCTTTGAAGTGCTTCATTGAGACCTTCTTTTAAGGAACTAAAATGGGTCTTTGAAGAAGACCAGAACCTCTAGGATGTCTCTAGGAAAGTGGAGAGGAGTAATTGGAAGGGGATGGCCGAGCTTGAAGGCTCAAAGTGGTGTGAGGAAGAGGGGGAGGAGGTGCCCTTTTATAAGGGAGGAGAGGGGCACCTTTGGAATAACTAAAAATATTATTTTATTATAAAGTCAAGTTCGGTTTTAAATAGCTCCAAATTGATTTATTTCGAGGCTAAGGTGGGTATGGGTCGCAGTAATCTCATCCAATAGAATTTAGAAAAGTTTAGGTTCCTATTTTAACCTTATCATTTAGATTTAACATTAAGTTAAATAATTTTACTTTTACCGTGCCTTCTTGTGTTCTTACACTATAAGGTTAATAAACATACTATAAGAAGCCAAAAAAAACCCCAAATTGTTTATTATTAATATATATAACCTTATCTAAGTCATTTGGCGAAACCTTAGATTTTTAGGAATAAAATATCAATTAATAATATAATATTTGTTTTAAAAACTATTTTATGTCAATTTTGACACTATTTAGTAATTAATTTTTGTGAAAATCATAACAGAATTATAAGTTCGAAAAAAGTTAATTAAATCAATACTAACATGTCATATTAACCTATAAAATTATTGTAATTCATAAAAAGTCTCAAATTATATTTAATTTGATATTTATAACATCAATTATGTCAATATTTCATTAATAAGATAATTACTGCATCATCGTTGTGTCATAAATAAATTAACTTTTTTAATGTCTAAAAATTATAAATAAAATACCATTATGTAGGAAATATTTTTATCTTTCTAATGAATATTTATAGTCGAATTTATCTTATGTATAACACTATATTAAAAATATTTTATTAAATAAACCTTGATTTTAACTCTTTTAACTCTTCTTTGAATTCAATAATAATAAATGTCCTAATCTAATTCAAGTGAGCCTAAATGGTCATATTTTATTCCTAAGTTTGTTTTTGGTCGAATTACACTTATCTAATAGAATTAGGACACGTTTTAGGGTAATAATAATATCATTTTTACCCTTAATTACCCTATTTACTTTTAACCGTGGTAAATAAAAGTAAAAAGTTAGTATTCACCAAAAATTATTTTCATCTCATTGAACCACATTTTACTTACTGAAATCAACCATGTCTCTCGTATTTTTGAAATTGCACTCACAGAAGCGGTAAAATTAAGTTTTATGAAAAATTCAGTTTTTTTTAACTACCACTTAGTGGTTTCACTATTCATCAAAAATTGAAAGTTTTCAGAAAAATACCAAATATTAGGCCTAATCTATATTTGATTATGTGAACTCAAAAATTATTTCTATTTTACCAAATTCAAAACATATAATTTGAATTAATTAATTTAAAATTTAATTCCCGTCGTCAAAACAAAAGGCGTGTTTTTAAGAGATAATAATTATCAAAAGATTGACACTTGTTTATAACTGGTTTAAATGTGAAATTACATCCAATGACCAATATTGTATTAAATTGTAAAAATATATTCTAAATATAATTTAAAACCACTAAAATTAATAATTTATCACTATTAATTATTTCTATTGAAAAAGTTGTTTTTAATCAAAATTTAGTAATTTCCAATATTCATCAAAATATGAAAGTTATCCGAAAATTACCAAAATTTCACCCTGAGCTAATTTCGATATTCTGAATCCAAAAATGAAGTCCATTTTGAAAAATAGAATTTACAGAAAATCAAAAAGTGGTTATTACTATTCATAACGTCTAGTTTTAATAATATTTTAATAGCATATCGTTGTTTAGCAAAACATGGTGTTGCGTACAACACTTGCTATCGTGGAAGGTTGCGATTACGTGTAATTCAAGCCACGTCAGAGATGTGTGTTGTGAAAGCTCCTTTTGGTGTAGCGTATAACACAATACATTAATGAAATAAAAAATAATATTTTTCATAAAATCTCGGGGTGTTACATACTTCCTCAAAGAATACATTTTTATGATTATGTATTATATCCATAAACTGTTTAATTTATGTTAAGTGTTTTACATGATTGGGATTAGGTATTTCTATGCATAAACTAATCTAGTGTTTTCCATGGTTTAGAAATGGTGCCCAGTATAAGGAATGAGAACTCGAGCAATACGCATGATCCAAAGAGTAAGAAGGATCATATCTCTCATGATCTTAAGCCAGAATTTTGAAGGGAAATAGTCTACCATTTATTATAATTATATAAAGAAATAGTATAATGTTTTGATAAGATAAATAAAGATTTTTAGGAGTCCTATGGATTTAATGGGAAGCTAGAGAAGAAAAGGATGGTAGAGAGAAAGACAGATAAAAGGAAGAATGTAAAGAAGGATTTTCTCATCTGTGATAACTGTGGAAAGAATCACCTTGGAAAATTTTTGAAGGGAATGGGAGTATGTTATAAGTGTGGATAAAAAGGACACCACGTTCGTGACTGTGAGGGTAAGAAAAAGGTTTCAAATCTACAATGCTTCATCTGTAAGGAGTGGGGACACTACGCGAATCAATGTTCAAATCATCAGAGTATGCCCCAAATGATGTTATTGGATAATAATAATGTTATGATACTACGACAGATGAAGAGGAATGACTAGTGTTATAATGTTGTTAATAAATAATTATTTCATTTGAGTGTTGTATCAACGATGTACTGGTTATATGAATTATGGAGATAAATAAGGATTTTATTGCAGTCCTATTTCATTGAGGATTTGAGATTATATGGTACTATGAAACGTGACACAACAGTAAGTTAATTTTTTTTTAAAATACATGGTTGAAGGAAAGGTAATCCTTAATATGGGCTTGATACTAAGGTAGTAATTTTGGAATAAAATTTGGTTGATTTGGATATATTATATTGGATATTCTTGACTACCTTGGCACTGATTAATGGTTTGTTTTTTTCATCATTGTTGGAATATTCAATGTTTTAGGATATAAGGAATATATCATGTATTATATAAGGAATAAGAGAGAATGAATGTAATCAATAAGGTCTTATGGTAATTCAGGGTGTTACCAAATATTAAAATAATACATGATGATGGTATTCACATGTAATTATGTTGCTAAAAAAGATCTTCATTATATTTACCTTCCTTATAAACTTTGTATTGTGAGTTTGGACAGAAGTAATTTGGATAAGTCTAAAAGTTGGAATGGATTATATTAGACATTCGATAAAATTGTTAAGGTTAAATCATTTCTGATGTTTGTTTTTGTATTGTTATAAAAATTAAAACTCAAAGGTCAGGCGACAACCCATCACGTCCGGAAAGGCCGTGAGACTTGAACCCACAACCGAAGGGCGACAAGGGTGTATCACCTACCACTAACCCATGTGATGTCCGAGATTAGATAATATAGTTTTTTAAAGGGTATGGTAAATGAATTATAAATTCATTTTTTTGGAACCCTATACGAATAGGATAAATAGAATATTTTTTATGTTCTATTATCATTTAGAGTGAAGGATGAGTTTGTGGTAGAAATTAGTTAAATGATGGAACTCTACTTGACAAGTATACTTTTTTTTCTTATCATATTCTATGAAGAAATAAATTATTAAACATTAGGTAAGTCATCTTAAAACCAAAAATGTGTTATCCTAATACCTTACGTTTTTTTGAACCGATGGTATTTTAAATCATCATAGATTGGTGGCTTTGAGGCACACAATTTTACAATTGTTTGTGATTGATGACCTCAATAACTTCCTATAAATATTTATGTTTTTTCTCCAATTATGTGTCTCTAATTTCCACCAATGTTCTCCTAATCGAGATCATAATTTGGTGGCGACTTTTTCATTCCCCTTTTCCTCTTATTAAGTCTGAATTTTATTAACCCAATTTCTGATGTGGGTTTCCCCACAAAGGTAATTTCTATTTCAACCATTTATTTTATAAGAACAATTTCAAATTGTGAGGATGAAATTTATTGAATTAGGGAAGAATTTAACTCCCCATGATTTCATAGTTTGTTATTTTTTCAATGTCATTCGATAACTTGCACTACACGCAACACTGAGTTCCAGCACACCACAAGATTACCAAACTAGCCGTTCAAAAGCCGTTATGAATATTATTTACAAAATTTTGAACATTATATAATAATTATAATTTTATAATCCATATTATGTTTTTCTTAGACATAATGTAAGAACTAATTCATTTTTTCCGATAAAAGAAGTATTTTAAAAAAATGCACTTTTACCGTCCTTTAATGGTGACCCCTTTTTAAATACAATATTTGAAGCATTTATATATTTAATTTAACAAAATAAAATTCTTCTTTAGAATTAAGACATAAGAATTTAGTTTCAATAAAATTTTTGTGTTTTTCTGCTAACTTTCATATTTTGGTGAATAGTGAAAAATACTATATTTTAACTGAAAACAACTTTTTTAATCAAAATAATTTATAGTGTTAAATTTTACATTTTAATGGTTTATAAATTAATGTAGATTATATTTTTTTACATTCAATCCAATGCTGGTCATTGTAAGTAATTTCACTTTGAAATTGGACTTAAACAAGTGTCAATCTTTTGATAGTTATTATTTCATAAAAATATGCCTTTTGGTTTTGAAAATGGGAATTAATTTTAAATTAATAAATGAAACTTATATGTTTTGAATTTGGAAAAACATACATCATTTTTGGATTCGGAATATCGAAATTATCCACGGGGGAATTTTTGGTATTTTTCTGAAAACATTCAATTTTTGAGGAATAGTGAAAAAAACAATGAGTTATAGTTTAAAACTGAATTCTTATTTAAATAATTATTTATTTTATTTAAATTTAATTAAGGTCATAATAGATATATAATACATATATAAGTTCAATTTAATACATTGGAGTTAGTTTAGAATAATTTTAGATATATAAAAATTTTATTGAACTTTTCATGGTCTTTTACACACCACCTTGGAAAATTTGGAAATTCACATAAAACCTAATTTTACCACCTCTATGAGTGGAATTTCGAAAATCTAAGAGATGGTTAATATCATGGAGTAAAATGTGGTTCAGTAAGATAAATATAATTTTGGTGAATAGTAACTTTTTACTTTTATTTACCACGGTTAAAAGTAAATATGGTAATTAAGGGTAAAAATGAAATTAATATTACCCTAACACATGTTATAATTCTATTGGACAAGTGTACCTCGACCAAAAGAAACCTTAGGAATAAAATATTATCATTTATGTCCTCTTGGATTAGATTAGGACATTTATTATTATTTAATTCAAAGTAGAGTTAAAAGAGTTAAAATGAATGTTTATTAATTAAAAAAAATTTAATATAGGGTTATACAGAAGATAAATCAGATTATAAATATTCATTATAAATATTAAATTCCTTCCTACATAATGGTATTTTATTTATAATTTATGGACATTAAATAATTTAATTTATTTTCGACACAATGGTGATGTAGTAATTACCTAATTAACAAAATATTAAAATAATTGATAATATAAATAACCAAATAAATGATATTAAAGACTTTTTATTAATTCCACTAATTTTATTGTTTAATATGACATGTTAGTATTTATTTAATTATGTTTTTTTGAAGTAATAATTCTGTTATGAATTTCACAAAAATCAAATACCAAATAGTGTCAAAATTGACATAAAAGTGTTTTTAAAACAAATATTATATTATTAATTGATATTAAATTACTAAAAATTTATGGTTCGGCCAAGATAATTATATAATTATATGTGTATCATTAATGAACCACTTGGGGTTCTCTTGGATGTGTATGGTATTTTTATTAACCATATAATACAAAAATAAAAAGAGACATAGTAAATGTCAAACTATTTAACTAAGAGTTAAATATAAATGATAAGGTTAATTCAGTGACCCAAACCTGTCTAGAATCTATTGGTTGAAATTATTTTTACCCATACCCACCATAGACATTGAATAATCTACTTTGGAGCTGTTAGATACCGAATATGAATTTATTATAAATTAATACTTTATGTTTTTTCAAAAAACCCCCTCCTCCCCTTTATAAAAGGACACCACTTATAACCAATTATTCATACCTTCAAAGCCTTTTGGATCGGACAAACTATGCCAAAATTCCCTCTAAACTATTATACCTTAATCCTATAGGCCTTAATTTAGTCAGAAATCCAACTTGTGGATCCCTTTTAATCTAATCAAAAAGAAGAACCCGAAGAAGAGGTAATGTATTCACCACACTTTTTCATGTTCCTTTCTTCTTCAACATCTTCTTTCTTTGTTGTTTCCATTATAAAATAATAACTCCTATATATTCTATATAATGTGATGTTATTATAAATATGGTAAAACAATATTCAGTATTCTATCCATCCTTTGAATGACATGTCACCATACGTGCGTACGTACGGCCTACCGTCTCCACGTCGTGGTGTAATTGTTATTCAATACATTGTTATTTGGATGGGTATAAAAATTTTGTTTAATTAATTTAAATAATAAATATAACATCATAATTATTCTATATATATGATATATCATTTAATTATAAATTATTTTAATATCCAGAGAATGATATTGTCGCTCGTGCCTACGTACGGACTACCCTCTCCTCGAATGCGATGAGATTCATTCCTCACAGTATCCATTAAAGTGTATTTTTCATTCTATGATTATAAATAATTTTTAAGGACTTGATATAATTTTAGATATGACTAATATACAACCTATCCATAACAAACACACCTTATGTTACAAAACATATAATATAAAACGAGTAAGTTAACACCCGAAATGATGATAATACAAAGATATTATTAACAAAGCAATGTTAAAAGATCATATATAATATCATATTAATATATATGATTCTTTTATAATTTAATAACAATTATTTCACCATTATATAAGAGGTTAACCTACCCTCAACCAAGGAAAAGTACAAGGAGGTTTTTATTTCAGAATCTCTTCATTATCCGAGGTTGTTTATACGTAATTATCTACTATGACCTCCTTATCATCAACATCCATGTTTCTTAAAAATGTATTTCAAAACATTATTATTCTTTTATAGAATATGGGTTAAAGTCATTTATACCCTTTTTTGACTTTTTATAAGATGTTTATAATCTAATCTTTACGTCCTTTTCCAAACAAGTTCCTTTTTAACCTTTTCAACAAAATTAAGGTAAGAATGTCATTTTTTTTAACTTATACAGCGGTTTCGGCTATTTTCTACCATTGTAAAATCATTGAAGCTTCCCTTAAACACTTATAAGAATATTTTCAAAGTAAATGTTTTATTTTATAATTATGTTACTTTTAGATGATTTCAAAAAAAGATATTTCTCTCAAATAGTTTTGATTTCATCTATGTCAACATCCTTGGAAGGATTTTAAGTTTATTTGGAGTTTATTTATTTTGATACAAACCTTCCATATTGTATTGATGGTTTTGTGATATTTTTTACTGTGAATGATCTATTTTTATACCATTTATGATTTATGGTAAATGTATTGACATTTCGTATGCTACTTTTAATACGAATGTTTATGATTTGTTTAAAACTTTTCATATGAGGAATGTATTGGACTTAGTAAGTGACGGGTGGATCCCGCTATAGATCATCGATGAATCGGTTGGTCTCATGAGACTCCTAGATGTGTAATTGGATGTGGCCCTTTCCCAATTTGATTTATGGTCTTGGCCAAGGCCTTAATCATTTTTAGACGTCTTGGTCGAGGCTTTGAGAAAATGTTTCAGATTATCTAGCATTATACATTCCCTCATTATGGAAATAATATTGATGGTTCATGTGGTCATTTGACTATTAGAATACCCATTATTATGTTTTATTATTGAATTATTTACTCAGCTTATATTCTTTCCATTAAATTATTCTTATTTATTATTGGTAAAGGAATGTTGTTTCAATTATTTACCCTGCTTAATATTTATGTCATTTTTTGTTGTATTACATACCCTTAATGAGCATTTCAGATCACCCCTTTCTTATGTTTCATTTTCCCAGGATATGAATAAGTTAGTTATGAGTGACCTGCAGGCATAATCTAGGAGTCTTGGATGTTTCTAATGAAATATATTTTTGTTATATTTCTTTACAAGCTGTAAAGTTGAACTTATGTATGAATCTTGTTTCCAATAATACTAAACTGATTGATCTTTCGAGGCATGATTTCCTTTTGATCATGCCAATGTTATGTAATAATGCACCGACTCTGGGTAACTAGGTTTTGGTCATTATATAATACCCACTAAAAAAGAGGGTTTATGGATCTAGAAGAACATAAGAAAAAACACAAGACTTGATCCGAAAAAAGAAGGAAAGGGGAGTGTTAGACACACTCAGAGTATTTATCTACACATGACAGTGCTCCAAAATGATTATAAGTGAATGAGATATATCCTTTGGAATATTGGGAGAGTTTGGTTCCCCAAAATTTCTACTATAGTAGAAATAGGGAACAAAATCAGGAAAGGGTTCATAAATCCAGATGAGGAAATGGAAAATTCATAAATTTTTAATGGGGTACATGGCTTGGAATAATGGTTGGAAAAATTATGAATCAATCAAATTCCACCCTCTATCCAAGATGGGTTCAGGTCACATGATCTCCTTGGGAGCCTGAATGGTTTCACCTACCTTGCAGATTGGCTTTATCCAAGTTTGTATGGTTTCACCTCCTCCCTTACATAGTTTCATAAAGGGGGCTCTACACCTCTATGAAACCATTTTTAGGGTTCAAAATTACTACTAACCATGTTCCATCCATGAAACATGCATTATATGTCCTCGTTCCCACTTATTTCATGCCCCAAACCCCCAAAATAGACATGATCCTCCTCATAAACTCCGTTAAAATTTTATTCACCATCTTAATGGTAGTTAAATCAGAATTAAAATAAGAATGTACCTCAAAATAACATTGGGATCCTAAAAACTCCCACCTAGTAATGGATTATCCTTAATAAACTCTCCCAATAATCAATAAGTTCCCGAGGTAAAAAGATTGACCCACTAGGCCTGCATGTCAATCTCCCTCTCCCATGTATCTTTTAGAATATTTCTATGATTCCACAATAGTTGAACTAGAGGAATGGTGTTTCCCTGTATGACATTCACACTACAATTCACAATAATAACAAGATGATCCTTGAAGGATGCACCATCCTTAGGCTCAAAATCATCAACATCAATCCCCTTATATTGGTTGGGGTGATACTTCTAATGTTATGAAAAATAAAAAACGTCATGCATGCCACCATACCACTGTGGAAGTTAAAATTTATAGGACACTATTATGATCCTACCCACAATATCAAATGGCCCACATACCTAGGTGTTAACATACCCCATTTCCTAATTCGACAGTGACATCACTTTGTTGAAACCTGAAAGAACAAACTATCACTCACCATAAACTCAAGAGGTCATCAAAGCCGATCAACATATGACTTCTGCCTACTATGAGATATATCCATAAATTTTCTAATCCACTGAAGCTATTCTATTATCTCATACATGAGTCTTGGTCCTTGCCACACTAATTACCTATCCTCCATCAAACATAATTGAGATATACATAGAAACTCATAAAACACCTCATATAGTGAAATATAATTCATTTCCTAGTAACATTTTTTATAAGAAAACTCAACAAGAGACATGTTTTTCTCCCAATGACCACAAAAATCAATGACACATTCCATCAACATTTCCTCTTAAACATGAATATAATTATTCTGTATCTAGTACATTTATGGGTGGATGTCCATACTCAAAAATATTTGTGTACGCAAAACATTCTAAAACCCCTACCAAAATGACGAATTAAAATGCTGATAGCATTATGAAACTATTGTTTATGGAACCCCGTGCAACCGTAAAATCTCTCTAATATACAAATCGCCAAACTAGTCAATGGTGAAGGTCCATCAGATTAGTATGAAAAGTTCTTATTTGGTAAAATAATCCAAAACTACCCATATTTCATCAATCTTATGAGGCATCAATGGAAGACATACTCCAAAATTCAATGTGATGTCATCCCACTTCTACTCCGAAATGAAAAAATATTGTTACCACCCAGCATTTTTTGATTCTATACCTTTACCTACTGAGAAGTGTCGAATCATGTCATATATCCGACAACATCTTTCTTCATTTGTAGCCTCAAAAACTATCTATGAAGATCATGAAACATTTTGGAAAAACTAAGATGCACCACACATTTCGAAGCATATAACTCACACATCATATATTCTTATATACATGTAGGTATAATGGAATGAACATGAATATAAATGATATCATCACCACAAACTATCCAATAGTAATGTGGATCCCCTCCTTCAAGAAATTCTTTTAGGTCCAAACACTCCAGATCCTCATACTAAATCTTCTTCTTCTAGCTCAAAATCATGGACTTAACTTCCAAGGAAGCAGGGAAGTATTTATTTTACCACCATAATAATATAGATACATTTTAAAAAACATATCCATTATCCTCCACTAAGAACTATGATTCATAAATCACATGATTTTTATTTTTCTAAATGAAATAAATTTTAACACTATTCCCCATTCCTAGCATGTAGACCTACTCAGAATCAATGGAAATCATGTATTCAACCCATCTTCATTTAACAATATTTATATTATAATGGGGGAATATTTCCTTATGTATTTTTTAATAAATAAACACTATAAACATTTATCTAAATAAATAATTCCTCCAAAACATTAAAGATTAAACCACTATGACCATGTCATGATCATGTGTTGGGTAATTTAATTTATGGTGTCTCAGCTATCATGATACATACACTACAACTGGCTCATCTTGCATCAACACAACCCCTATCCCAAAACTTAATGCTTCAAAAAACAAGGTATAATCTTTACATGGATCAAGTAGGATAAATATTAGTGCATTTGTAATCAACTTCTTCAACTTTTGGAATGTATTCTCATTAGTCCCATAGCACTCAAAATTGATTCCCCTATTGTTCATGCCTGAAATTGGTGCTTCCAAATGGGAAAATTCTTTGTTGACCCTTCAAAAATATCCCTCCAAACACAAAAATATATGGTTATCAAAAGAATTCTTAGTATTTTCCAAAGAGATGACTTCCTGCACTTTCTATGCGTCTACTAAAACACTTTCTTTATGGATGACATGACCTAGGAAATGTACCTTGTAAATCCATAAATGGAACTTGGATAGCATTCCATATAGACTATTCTCTCTTAGTGTACTCAGAATGATGTCAATATGTTTGGAATGACCATCTTATGTATTGAAGTACACTATGATGTATTAAAAAAAACTACACTATGATCTATGTACGAGTGAAATAGTTTCGTCATTAGGGATATAAACACTACTGGTGAATTAGTTATCCTAAAGGGGATCATGAAAAACTCATAAAAACCAAACCACCTCTTAGAGGTTGTACATGGTATATCAGAAGGTCTCACTGTCTGATGATTAAAACCTAATCTTAAATAAATCATGTTGAACACATAAGTAACTCTCAATGATTTGAAAATATCATCAATTTAGGGATGTGGTTATCAATTCATTTCTATCATCTGATTCAACATCTGATAATCCAAACACCACAAAAATATACCACAGTACTTCAAAAATAAATATAGATCCCCATTGAGACATACATTGAAAAATAATACCCCAATTATCTAGTTCCACTAATTGAGTTTTGACTTCCTGGATCAAGGATGGTTTCATTCTATATGGAAGAATAAATTTAGGTTCTAGTCTAGAAAGAAATCAAATCGTGAACTTAACATATGTCTCAGGTGGAAGCCTCGAGATGTCATGAGGGAACACATCCTAAAATAGATCCATGAAAGGGAGAATAATAATCTATTCTTCTTCTCTGTCATCAAGAACAAGACAAGACACTTGTGTTGTGATCTCACCCAAATTCTGACAAACTAGACCATATTGTCCATATATTATATCCCACTATCCATAGTTAACAAAATAATTCCCCTCAAGGGAAGTCAATGTTACCCTATGACAGGAGATCTCAATATAGTTATGATATAATACCATCCAATCCATCCGTAATTTCAACTAAAATCCTGAAATGTCATGCACAAATAATTGCAATAGAAAATGGTTCCCACCAATCTCAAGAGCACACCCCATAAATTGAAAGATATTTTCATCTTGTATCCCTTATTGTGTATCAATTGACATAACCCCAAACATATTTTTTTAAGTGCCATGTCAGTGTATTGTATCACATAGAGGGGGGGGGGGAATCAGTTTTACGCTTTTACTTTTTTGTTTCCTTTCAATTGAAACAACCATCACCTCTTATTAAATATTCAATTCCCTACTGAAAGCAATACATACACACATCCACAAGAACACAGGTATTTAAAAGGATCAATGTTCAAAATGAATAGCTACGTCATTTGTATGATTTGGAGACAATCTAATACCATACAATCTAGTAGAAAATAATTCTTAGATTATAATGAGAAGGATATTCCCTTTCACTCATGTATCACTTTGAAGACAATCCAAAAGTGTGTGTGCACCCTCATAGCACAAATAGGGTAATAAAATTGTTTTTTTACAAATCATGTTACATGTGCATATTTTTAATTAAAAAAGTGTATTAAATGAAACACAATTATTCCAATCCATACCAAGAATAATTGTTAGAACCTATTGGACTTTATTGTAGAAACAATTATGAATATTTTTGGGTCTGATTTTCCCAGTCTAATTTCCCCATGTATCATTCTACCTAATACAATTCTCATAGTCTGATTCTCTAATAGAATACAATTGAAATGAATCAGCACCACTTCAATCAAGGATACAATTCATCCTCAGTCTGGAAATTCTCTGTATGGTAAAACCCAATATGAAAACATTATTTTGATTAATTTAGCCTGATATCAATATCATCTAATATAATAAACAAGATGAATATGATGATCTGTTCAGTATGAAGAATATTGAGTAGGATGATCATCCAAATAAAATCATTTCAATCATTCATTCTTCCCCATAAAAATGTATTCAATAAAAAAATGGTATCACCTTTTCTAATTGATAAATCATAATTTCTCTCTCTACTGTAATGAATAGTAAATTGTTGTCAGTCAAGTACAATTTACTTTATTCCATTAATAGGTGACCCACAAAATGGTTGGTCAGGAATCCCAAAAACATTCCCTCTCTCATAAATTCACCCAAATTTGAAATTCCCCTAAAATATCGGAGCAATTATGACATCCTCAACGCTTCTCGATTCTTCTTTAATCTTCTAAAATATTTACCTCTTCTTCTCTAGACTCCCATTTTAATTGTCAGTTTGATTTCAATTAATGACTAATACATGGTTCCTATCAACTAAGTATGATTATCTCAATCCAATTTTTGAATATTATTCATATAATTGATTTGAATAAAAATAATTTATTTGAATGTTAAGCTCCCCCTCAAAAAATTTATTCATCAATATCTTCTCTTCAGACAACTTATCCAAAAAATGTAATTCAACCCTTTTGAAATGGTGGACTACATTATGGATCTCAATCTTAACTTATTCTCTTACACCACTTCAAATATAAATCATATTCTTCTGCTCTTCTCTTGACCAGCATGAAAAATGAATTTTAGAGTAAACCAGTGTTCACCGGTCTCTTCCTTCAGCAATTCAAAGAACCTTTCTACTCAGCCAGATTATGATATGAAGAGTACGATCTTTCTGAGTACGATTGGTCTGGTCATGAAAATATTTTATATCATCTAGTTGAATACATGATGCTACAGTAAAACAGTACCATCCTTTTCAACCAATAACACATTTTCAATAAGTTCCAAATTTTCAATAATACAACTTTTTTTGATAAATACAACTTTTACTCTATCAATTTTTTTTCTTCTCATAAATTTCTCTCTTCTCATTTTATTAGTGATAATATTCCTATGAAAATCATCAATTGATAGAGTCTCATGATAACTTTATTCTAAAAAAGAATCTTTTGCATGAAATTTATTAGGTAGGATTCTCAAAATCCGTTAAACACATAAAAATCCATCCATATTTTCACCTAGCCATATGATAGTACTCACAATATCAATCACCCTGGTAATGAAATCCCCAACAGATATAGGATCACCCATCTTCAAGTCTTCATACTTTAATTTTTAGATTGGTTGTTTTCCTTGTTGACATTTTTATTTCCTTCATATATGTTTTTCAATTTTTCCCACGTACCTTTTCATATAGAAAAACCATTCACTCTCAAAAATTCACTTTCAGAAAGTGATGAAAATATATCATTCATCACCCGTCCATCATTCATTATATTCTTCTTATCATCTGGTGTAAGTGGATATTTTTCATCAATGAGTGGAAACCCAACTATTGGAGCATCATGCACATCATAACAAATAGATATAAGATCTTCCAGCATTCTATCATTATAGATATGATAATTCATTCCACCAAAAACAGGAATACATTTTTTGTTCACACAGTTCTAATTCCCCTCAGTAATGAATAGTGAAGGGAACATGGAGCTATTACCACATGTATGATCCAACTCAATGAATTGTATCATTATATGGGGGATGTTTTAATTAGTTATACTTTTAATCTTCTATTTTTCCGTTCAATTGAAACAAATTTGACTCCTATTAAGGATTCCATTACCTACTAAAAACAAAAAAACACACATCCATAGGAACACAAGTATTTACACATATTACAATTCAATAAGAATAGCTATGTCATTAGTATGGTTTGGGGAAAATCGAATACCATACAATAAACTGAAAAAAATGGGATTAAAATATGTAGGATATTCATTTCACTTGTGTATCACTTTGAAGACAATCAAAAAGTGTGTGTGCACCCTCTTAAAACAAATAGGTTTATACTATTTCTATCTGACATCTCATATAACTTGATCTTCTTTTTAATTAATTATGTGTTTTCAACTGAAACAATATTATTCAATTTCTTACCCCAATGAATGATATTATCCTCCTTGATTGTGTTTCAAAAAACCCAGTTTGATTTTCCCAGTTTGATTCCTCCAAGTCTAATTCTCCCTGATACAACTCTCTCAGTCTAATTCTATAATAGAATACAATTGAAATGAATCCAAACCACTCCAATCTAGAATATAGTTATTCCTCAGTCCAAAAATGCCCAGTATGGTAAAACCCAATACGAAATCCCCATTTTGATTAATTCAACCGCATATCAAAATCATTCTAATACCATATATAAGATGAATCTGTTGATCTGATGAGTTTGATTAATTATATGTATGACGATTAGAAGAATAATATCATTGAAACCTTGTATTATTCCCCATAAAAATTTATTAAATTAAAAAAAGGTTTTACATTTTCTCACTAAAATATAGAATCTTATCTCTCTACTGTGACGAACAGTACACTGTTGTCAGTTAAGTCAATGTTTCTTATTCATTTTATAGGTGACCCACAACAGGTTTGGTCGGGAATCCCAAAAACATTCCTTCTCACTTAAATTTACCCAAATTAGAATTTATTGAAATATATACAATCAATTATGACTTCATTAACGTTTCATGATTCTTCTCGAATCATCTACAATCTTTACCTTTTCTTCCCTAGACTCCCATTTTAATTGTCAGTACGATTTAAAATGATGAGTAATACATTGGTCCAATAAAATGAGATGGATGGTCTCAATCTAATTACTTAATAAATTTCAATCAGATGATTTGAATCAAAATCTTGTATTTTGAAGTTAAGATCTCCTTAGAAAAATCATTCAACAATATCTTATCTTCAATCAACTTATCCAATCAAAGTAATTCCACCCATTTGAAATGGTTGACTATATTGTTGATCACCTACTTCACTTCTTCTATTGGTGTCCTTCAAATACAAAGCATCCTCTTCTTATCTTCTCTTGACCCACATGAAAATGATATTTGTGAGTAAATCAGTGTTCACGTGTCTCTTCCTTCAGCAATTCAAACTACCATTTTACGCAGCATGATTATGATATGAAAATTACGATATTTCTGAGTATGATTGGATTGGGTATGGAAATTTTTTATATAATATGACGGAATTCAAGATGCTACAGTAAATTGGTATTACCCTTTTCAATCTATTCCACCTTTTCAATCAATACAATATTTTGGATCAATACGACATTTTTGATCAATACCACTTTTTGGATCAATACCACCTATTCAATCAATATGGGTACGATTATCCTGATTTCAATCTTCATGTAAGGGTTTTATGGAAAACCAAGTGCTACAGTGAATCACCATCACTATTGAAATCAGCATCACCTTTTATTTTCTCTCACCTATATATAATTTTTTTAAAGAACAATCAGTATCACTTATTTCTCTCTACCACTTAGGTACGATCATTTTCGAATTAGCGGCATCTCTTTCACTCCTACATTCTCCATTCATGCTTTCATCACATGTTATCACATCAACTCATTATCTATGTAAAATGAAAATCAGAAAATAATCTTAACATTTAAAACATTTTAGTCACATTGACCCTGATTCTCCAACAAAATGAAAAATTCTTTAAAATCAGCTTCTTATCATTATGATGGACTACCATCATGAGTATGATTCTTTATATAACATGAGTCTGTTTTTTACTAATCCCATAGTGAGTATAATTTTTATCAATCCCATAGTGAGGAAATTTTTTTCAATCCCACAGTGAGTATGATTTTTATCAATCCCATAGTGAGTAAGATTTTTACAAATCCCAAAGTTGGTGATAGAAACAAAGTGACGTGATGTCATTCCTTCAACACATATCATGACAACAAAAGGAAAGACAAAATACCTTCATTATCTACTTGAACCTAATATTTTTCACTGCAAGACCCAAAAAACTCTCAAATTAAGAATATATTAAATAATTAAAGGATCTTATTTCAAATAAATTACTCGAAAGAGTGGAATCTATATGATTTGTAACTCGAACTATCAATGGAAATGTCTTTCCACCTCTTTGCACAGGTTGGACTACATATAGATGACTTTTTCCACTACCATGGGATCCTTTATAAATCTATAACACTATACTACCCTACTTATAAGGGAGACCTTGTCCTGGTGTACCACATCTTCCACCCTTACTGGTACAATGAGTATAACTCCAACTTCTTTACAAATATAGGGTAACAACCCGCTTCTTAATCTATGAAGTGGCCTTGGCCCTTCATCACTACCCTTATATCGTGGGTTTCTATAGAACCTCTATAAATTCCCCATCCTGATGCCTTCTCGACACTCGACTGGTGGTTAGGTGCACAAACAACATATGTTTCTAAACCTTCCACACTAAAATAAAATCTCCTGGCCACCAGAATGAGAGGTTGGTCCTCTTCTCAAACTACTATGTACACCATCACCCAAGAAAAATCCATAAAAATGATGCATCATACTATCGGGATTCACACACATGGATTTCCCAATTGGAACAACATGTCCACCATCAGAATCCTCTTTGAGGATACATTGTGAAATAATCACCAAGTACACCTCCTTAAAAACCTCTTTAAAAAATTGATATTCACCTAGGACTTGATGTGAGGTCTTCGTCCATACTTTAAATGTCTGGACATAACTGTCTCTTCCTCTTCCAATGATGGAACGAAGAACAACAAGTTTCTGAATCAGCTAGAATAATCCATCACTGTCATAGTCCCCTAATTAAAAATCATAATCCCTTCATCCTTTTACAAACTCAAGGACTCTGGTTAGAAATTTTTTAGAAACTGTTCCTTGAAATCCTTCCACAGAAAACCCTCTTCTTTCTCTGTTTGAACCAAGATATCCCACCAGTGCTTTTCTTGTCCAAGAAACTTGTAAGACACCAACATGACTATCTTCTCAGGTGGAGTCTTTATGTGATCAAGAATCATCTAAAAGGATTCGATCTAGAACATTTCCACCTTAGGTCCACCCACTATTCAAAAAATTTAAGGGGGTTATAGCTAAAACTCTCTAGTGACATGAAACATACTCGACAAAACCCGCCTTGGGTATCATCCATTCATCTGTATAATACAAAAAAAAGCTCCCATGAAACAAATCATATCCTCTATTACCTCAGATCACCTGGGTTTCTTGCTCCACTTCTAGAGGAGAATTATCAGTGAAATCCTCTTATCAACCAATTGTGACACATTTTTATGGTAGAAATTTTCTATAACTCTAAAGGCACAAATCTAATCTCATAGTATAAAACATCCATAGTTTTCAAAAAATAAGGCTATAAATTTTCCATAAACAACCCATTTTTCATAAACTATACAAAGAGATATATTGACATATTTTTCAATACCCTAAACCATCCCTACCATGGTCCATGGTCAGCCTGGTTAAACCAACATGGATAATAAAAAACCATTCAATATAAAACCTATTTAACAACTTCCACCTTCAAAACAAAAACATTTCTCTTTTAGGAACACTTCTATCTTCAGAGATTATGAAATCCCAAATTTTACCCTATTTATAACACTTCATGATCCACTATTCATTAAACATTATTTTTCACTCCTCCCATTAAACCATATTAATAATCATTATTAGACACCATTTCATTACAATTTTTAATAAATATAAAATACATTCTATCCCTCGTATCTCAATAGTCTTCTCCACGTGTGAATATTGTGATGCATACAATCTAAATACCTAGGTTCCAAAAATGATACATGACAGCATGACCTCATACTATTTCATCCATGATAAAAATATCCTTAAATAGTCACATCACAGATCATGAACATCACTCAATGGTGAAATATTGTTCAACTATAACAAAACACATCAAGAAAAACAATCCCACCCTTGTTATATGGGTTTTCCACATATGTGGGTTATATACTCCCATGAATGAGCTTATTAATAAAGCATACCACATCTTAGTATCCCTCTCCACGTCCCTAAATAGTGATATAAAAAAATATGACTAATTTTATACAACTTTGTAACATCTCCAACCCTAAAGACACTAAACTGGTGTCCTGATCTAGGTCACAACCTGACCTCAGGTGCACCTCCACATATTCTAGAGTCATTTGAATAGTAGTGAGGGTATAATATAACACATAGGGACACTATACCCTCTTTATTAGAGAAATACACAATAGATAAAGTATGAAATTATGTAAGAATTAAATAGTAAAAAATAAAAATGAATTACCTACCATTTTCCTAAAACATTTTACAATCCCACAACCAATCAGTAAATATGGTATGTCTTGCCAGACAATGCCAAGTCTATGAAAACCAAAAATATAGATTACTGATGAAGTACCGAAAATGCGTCCTAACTCTAATTCTGGATTTCTCATCCAAGCACATACCACGCCCCAATCGACCATCTAGAATAGAAATTTTCTCTAGTTATTTATTGTAGCCAAGAAATCCACCAAGGTATATAATAGTGTCCTGAGTAGGGTTTGAGTAAAACTCATTATGACACCACCAATGGTGTATACAAAATATTCAGTCTAAATAGATATTGTATTCTGGTATATAATAAATAACAATATAAACAAAAGATAATAGAATTCCATTAATTAAAAATGTTCAGTTTGAAAATTTCGTCAATTGTTCCATGGGTTAGGCATTTCATTTATTACACAAAGGCATTTTCTGGTAAACTACTATTCATAAGGGGATAAGTTAAGTTCCATTTCTCACTTGGGTAGACAATTAACAAATGATTAAATCAGACTTACCTTGGAGACTCAGTTCAGTTGGTCTCATTAACAACAACTGTTAGGGTCATAGAGCCTCAGTCTGACTCCCTCACATATTCATTATCGGTTTGTGGTTTAGAGCTTCAAATGAACCTAACCCATGTGAGTAGAATATCAAGTCAATACCCCATATACCACAAATCCATGTGAACTTATTTAATCAAAAAAAATTCCAACATAATCCATAACCATTCATCACATATATCATTTACAATCACAACTTATTCAACACATCATCCATATTCATTCCTTAATCGATTAAAGAAATTTCACATTCGTATCCTTATGCATTAAACACATTCCTTAATTTATTTACCAATTTCCAATAAAATCCATAATCCATTTAACACATTCAATTTAATTCATTTAACCCAATCACATTATTCCAAATACCACCTTATTACATGTGAATGACTAGAAACAACTAACTTATGTGTCATTATATAAATCAAATGATATATCAACATATTTATCATAAGATTTATTTAATAACAAATCAATTTTACACTTATAAATGAAATTTTCCTGTTCAGGAATTGTCGAAACCCTATGTATGTCCCTTTAACCTAGTATAATAATCCTAAATGCATCCCAATTGGATCATGATGGGTTTATTATATAAATTAACAAATTAAAAAATCAATTATAGCCTGTAAAACTAAACAAAAATAACAACGACACTAAACCACAACCACATTCCAATGAAAAAGACAAGAAGATTATATGATATAACTTATATACCACCAACCATAGTTTCTAAGATGAATTATTTATTAACCATAGCCATTTATTCTTATTTCAACACCCATTTGAGCCCCAAAAAATGAATCTTTAGAAATTGAGGTTAATTGGAAATCAGAAGATGAATTACATGTAAACAATCCCAAATCTGAAAAAAGATGGAAAGAGGAGTGTCAGACTCACGTAAATCATCAATACACACCCATTAATGCTACAAATGGATTTGAAACTAAGGGGATCGATCCCTGGCAATCATATGAGAGTTTGTCTTATTACAATTTCTATTGAAGTACAAAATGTGAAAAAATTGGCTAAGGGTTCCTAAATCCTAAGGGGGGATTACAAAGTCCCGAATTTTGTAATAGGGAAAATGGTTTGGCCTCAACGTTTTCCAAACCATCCTCTAACCATGATCCATACACTATTTAATAGGGGTCTAGCATTTCATTGTCTCTTAAGGATCCCATATAGTTTGCAAAACCATTCAGTGACTGTGCAGATTAGATCTATCCAAGTCGGCATAATTTCACCTCCACATAGAATGGTTTCATTAAATTTGTGCCACAACTATAGGAATGAATTATTACTACTAACCATACTCTAATAATTAAACATGTATTTTAATGCCCCATTCTCCCTTATTTCATCTCCCAAACCCTCAAAACACTCTCAAATCCTCCCCATACAACCATTAAACATTTCATTTCACAATATTAAAGGTATTTAAATATAAATTTAAATAAGAACACACCTTATAAAAACTCTTGGATTTTTGAATTTGAAACAGGAAAACAATATACAATATTCTATTGAAATTATGTTGTTTTGTTTTTGGTTTTGAATATTGGATTGACCAAAAAAATACCATGGTATACATATCCATGTATGTTTTCAAAACAAATTATATTAATATTGAGTTTTTAAATAGGGATCATGATGAATATTTAATATTGTTGACAATGACTTATTTGGTGTGTTTTAAAATATTTTTGTTTATGATTTTAGAGAATGGTGGTGGTTCATAACAGATAAATCATTTGTAGAACTAGAGGAGTATTAATACAAATTCAAGGACTTCATTGGCCCTCATATATGATTTTCTTTATCTTAAATTATTTCGAATATTTTTACTATATTTTAGGACCATATTTTTTCTCCAAATAGTCAAATCGTTATTGATAATTAAATAAATATGTGTGAGGTGGTTTTGAAAAATCTATCCACCATATACATAGCCACTTGATAAGAATATATAATTTTTTTTACAAATATATTTTTTCATGTGATATTATTACTCTCTATGTCCCTATTTCATATCATTTTAATTGTTACATTGATATCCTATACTTCAAAAAACCTGATAATGTTCCAGATATTTTAAGAAAGATTTTGGTCACACTGATTTATCAATCATCTCATAGTGATTCTCACATTTCATTCACAGTGAACATCAAATAGTTATTTTTTATTTTATTATATATGTTTCATGAATAAATAAATATGTAATAAACATATCTATGTGATCATTGGTGATCCACCAATAATATAAATCTTTAATCTATTTTGAATTATTTCTCAAGATTGACATTATACTAAAAAATCATTAATAAAAATAAAGAGGGAGTGTTAATAATATATTCAATGACATAAAATATAATTTAAATACCCAATATATTAATCTCTACCCTTTTAAATAGTGTTTTCTAAATTAATAACATATAAAAAAATTGGTTTAGCACTTTCTTAGTGTTTTTAAAATAAAGACTTAAATTGTACATTATGTAACATACTTCCTTCAAAACATGATATTTAATGTGTTAATAACCTATTTCCGACGTCATTTAATGATGAATTAATCAATAAATGATATCTTAGGTTCAAGATTCAAGTTACATGTTTTTCCTTCACAATAAAAATTTTAATTACATATTACATAGTATGATTATAACTCGATTTTACAGTTTGAAATTCA
Organism: Viscum album; assembly: GCA_963277665.1. Lineage (NCBI taxonomy): Eukaryota > Viridiplantae > Streptophyta > Magnoliopsida > Santalales > Viscaceae > Viscum > Viscum album. The sequence continues at coordinate 1,622,387,820 of OY728146.1, read as the reverse complement.
TTTAAACTCAAATGAATTTATCAAAAAAATTTAACAATCCTAACATGTCACATTTTATAATCATTTTAATCGAAACAATTTATGGATACCTCTATTTAAAGAAGTGGTGTTCGAGAGTTATGATATAAATAGAAATGGTATAATTTTTTATTTAACAAACTGAGTTGTTTCTAAAGTAAATAATTAGTCTGGATTGGTTGGTCATGTAGTGAGTTACAAAACATTAAAAGGGAACTATGACTCTCAGTTTTCACATAGAATAGAGTATTCATCTTCCACTTCAAGTAATATCTAATAAAAACCAAGTTGTGTTTACTAGTGAAAAAATATCTATGGGAATTAATTGTTTTCTTTGTTAATACTATAGTAACAAGGTCATATAAAAACTAAAAGGGTTACATCTCTCTCAAATGTGGAATTAGAGTGAAAAGTATTCACAAATTAAACTATAAAATTGTCTTCAGTTGGTTGATTATAGAGATAACTTAGACTATCCGTGAAACATATTAAAATTTCATATCGAAATAATTTGATCACTAATTTTTTAACATTTCATCTTTTTTTTTCGTGAGAACGATAAAAAATAGATTAAGTTTTTCGTTACATTCATTATATAGAGTTGATTGAGAATATTTATTTTTGATATGTTTTTTTTTAAATTATTTGGAAATATTATTTCCAAAGGTCTCATCATGTTTAAAAATTTGGATTTAAATATATATATTTAGGTCTTTGAAGAATCAAATCCATGTTTATGCGAGGATTCTAGTAAATAAAACATTACACTTGTAATGGTTTGTTAACATATTTATATCATTTGATTTTATCATTAACATTATATAATTGGGGAACTTTCTTAGTGGTAATAGATTCCCCATAATAATTCCCCAACTAGGGTTCAAATAATTGTTCTGGAAGGATTTAAATAGGTACAACTGCAATACTATAGTATGCACAATATTATCACAATAGAAATGGTATTATTTACTTGATATGGGATTGTGGGACATGTATTTGATATTTTGGGACATAGGCCCACTAGTACATAAATTTCCTTTGACCTATAGGTCCTCTATGCTATAATTATTGGTTAGTATTTGACATGGTGGGACCAAGATAGTGGCTCAAAAAAACATGAAGGCGATGTAGCAAGGTAAAATATAGACACTTCCAGGTGGGAAACCTTAAATGGGGAATGGAATTTTTTTGTACTTATCAACTAACCTTCTATCCTCATGTATATTTGATAAATGTTTATGGGGTGACTTGATGAATGACTATAAATATAGTGGTAATAATATATTAATGCATCATAATAGGTAGGTGAGGCAGTGGGGCATCACATAGGCATCATGAGTTAAGAAGCTTGAAAAAAATATGTGTGTGATGGAACCTATCATTCATCCCTCCTCTCACAAAAATCACTAATGTGGGATTGAGTGGTTCCATATCATGGTCTTTCAGAGGCCTAGAATGACATCATTATATATGGTAAAGTCATGGCATAGTTTTTATAAAGGTAGTACGATGTGATTACTATAGATAAGAGAAATAATACATAAATATTTGTGTCACAACATGTTTCAGGCTGCTCATTCAGGACTTTGGGTCATTTTCTCCGAAGATTTCAAGTCACATTCAACTACGACATTAGTTGAACCAGATTATGTTTCTTATTTCTATTAATAAATAATATAATTGGATTAGTGGGTTCTTTCCATTCCTCATGAGGAGGGGTGATGCTTAATCCATATAAGTGACTAGGTTTGTGTGTTGTTTGTGGTTTGTAATCCCCTCTACCTAATATGGGATTAATTTTTTCTATAACATTATTAAATTTATTTGGACACACCTACCTAAATTCTTTTAAATATTCTAATTTATCATGTATTTATATCTCTTATATGAAATATGTGAATCAAATATTTAGATAACTTTTATTTTTATATATTCATAATTTAAAACTATCTCTATTTTCTATTTAAAAAATATAATGACTTATTTTTTATGACTAATAATAAAAAATAGAATTATTTTTTAATATAAAAATATACAATTATGGGAATCCATTTTGAAAAATATTAAATGGAATTCAATATAATAAATAGGCATCAAAATATATAGATTATTTTATATATTTAGTATTTTAAAATAATTTTTTATTATATACTTGTTACTTTTTTTATCATATATCTTCTTTATTTTTGGTTAACATATAACTTTATAATGGATTTCATAGTTATCCCACAAATTAAAAGTGTCACATGTGCTTTATTAATGATATTTTTTTATTTTTAATATGAATAAATAAAAATTTAAATAACAATAATAATGTTTTAAAATAAATGGATAAATTAAAAACAATCATAAAAAGACATTCAAATTTAAGGACTCTAAATAAATTCATCAAATGTAAAATCATCCATTAAATATAATTCCTTTTATCAAAATAATTCAAAATATTAAATTTCATTTAAAATAAGTATTTTTAGAATAATTTCAAATACTGGTTGATTTTATTTTTTATTTGAAATATATAAAATGATAATTTAATTTGTATTAATTAAATTATTTTTTTAGTTTTGGGGAAAAAAATTACACAAGAAAATTAAAACATATTGTATAATTAAATCTTATTGTAATCACAAAACATATGAATTATATAAGAAATAAATATTTTATGGAATGTATTGATATATTTGATTCATGTTTATATTGAATTTAAAACACATAACATAAAACAATTGAAAAGTATAAAACACTTAACTCATCTATATAAAAAATACATACAGGAAACAATATTTATACACATAATATGTTTTTTGTGTGTACATAAATTCTTCATATCAAAATAATAATTTTAAAGCTAGAAAATAAAAAAGAAAAGATTGAATTATATTTAGAAAAAAATATAAAAACAAAAAAATATATAAATGATATAAAAATAGAACAAATAGATTATATATAACATTAAAAAATTTCATAGAACACATTTTTTATTATACATATTACATTTATATATTTGATAAATTAAATATCAAAAAAATCTCAATAAATTTTAATGATAAATGATCTTTCACAATATAATTCTATGTATTATTTATGATTTATAAGAGTTTATATCATAAAAGTGATTTTGCAGGAGAAGAGAATTTTATGAACTCTAGAAGGAAAAATATAGATTAAAACATATCAACACAATAGGATAATTTAATGTGCATTTTTGGATTTGGATAGATATATTAGATTGTAAGGGATAAATATTATGCCAGGAAATTTTCATAATATTAAATGGCTGAGAGTGAAGTTGATTATTGTAGTTTGATGAGATCATGGTAATGAGAAACTATACAATTTTGGAAAGATAAGAAATCACATGATCATCCTTCATCATAATGAATAAGTGGTGATTGATAGTAATATTGAGATGAAATAATAGGATGAAACAATGATATGATATAGTAATGGTGATTATAAATAATATAACATTATTGAAATGGTAGTTTTATGCATTAATATCTTGATAAAATAGTTTGGATATGTATAACTCATCTGAAAATAAATTGGTGGACCAGATGTCTACCCCAATTCCAAAATTTGATGCATAGATGAAGGTCAACACAAAATCAAAGAAGAAAATGTATTTTAAAAATTAAAATAAAATATTTATCAAAGATAAATTAATTTTATAAACATAAAAGGAAGGGGTTATTAGTATCCATGTAGGGTTTTTTTCTCAAGGTGGAATGTTTAATTTCATTTTCAATAATGGTTCACTTGAAATCACTGATATGAGTGGTGTTAAAGGCATTATTTGATGAGATGGAAATGCTTCTTATAAAATTTTGGTTTAGTATGACCCCTAAAATGATGAGGCTACTAAAATTATAGAACATTGGGATCTCAATTCATAAGGAAAATATGGAGATAGTTTTTATTTTCATGCCAATGATGTTTTATAAGATCTCTACAAATTTATACCTCTTAAAATAATTTTTTATTCATATACTAAAAATCATTTTATTGAGATTCATGATGGGGATGAAATTGAATAAAATATAATTGAATGTGATTAAAGGAATATTAAAATAAATTACTAGTAACATCTCTATAAAACCCTAAAATTCTAAAGTAAGATCATCATACTCAATAGCGTGTATGACATGAAACATTACTAATTGAAAGGAATATAAAATCATAATACATTAATATATATTTACTATATTAAATAAATTAAATCTATTATATATCTTATAATGGACAAAATGTTGTGTTATCTTGCATTACCCACAACAATGACATTCTTGGATGGATTGCATTATACGCGAAACTGATTTTTATTGAATGATATTAATATTATTATTTAAAATGAAAACTATATCTTAATAGTTAAATTAGATTTTATTAATAGTATTAACTAATTTATGAAATATATAGTTGAATTTATTAGTTACCAATTAATTATAAATTAATAGAAAGGAATTAATATTTTAAAAACTATTTATATGCTCACAATGTGATTTATATTGATAAATTAAATTCATTAATATTAATGGATGATATTAATTAAATTAATATATTATATATTTAACAAAAAAACTTACATTCAGAAAATAGATTTTATAGGCTTAATATAAATACAAAGAGAATATTATGCATAAAAGATGTATTTTTTTAATGTAAATTTTTCGACCTTTTAATGGGGAACATCTTATAAAACTAAATTTTGAAAAATTTAAAAAAATTATTTTAAAAAAAACTTCAATTATTAATGATTAATTTCATAATTATCTGAGGTATACTTTTTGGGATTTTTTTAGAGGTTTCATATTTCATGAATAGTGAAACATATTGAATTTTAATTGGAAACTCACCATTCATTTAAATAATAAATAATTTTAAATTATATTTTAAAATATATTTTAAATTATATTTTAGTTTTTTAAAAATGAAATTATTTAAACTATATATATATATTTATATATATTTATATTAATCCAATTTGGTCCATTTTGATCACTTTTTGTTGAATTTTGATATGAGAACATTGTAATCATTACAACATTGTCACCATAAAAACGAGATTTCTCATCCGGTCTGCGGGATTAATTTTAAATTACATTCTTCCAAATATGTGATATTAATTTTAAAAATAGAAAAAATATTTTTAATAATCATAATATATAATTTATTATTTGTAAAAATTTATTTTTTTACCGAAATGATTAGTCAAATAATTTAAAATTAATTACAGATATTAATGTAAAAAATGAGCTTACTTAATGATTGAACTTAGAATATAAGGTTTAAAAGTTACCCAAAATTTGTCAAAAACCCATTGTATGGACATATTTAGTCCTTAACCCGTCATGGATATAATTATATGTTTTATGGAAGCCTATTTTTAGGAATAAATGTTGGTACAACAAACTTCTTTTAAAAAATGCAATGTGTGTCCTCTCCCCCACTTATAGAAGGCCACCACCCCCCCTGATAAAACCTCTCAAAAATCTTAAGATTAGAAAATACAAGATAAATTCACTCAAAAATTTCATTACCACATCATAGAAGCCTTATATTGGTTATAAAGCCAACTCAGTATGGCGTTAGTGCAAACCTAAGGAGGATACCCAAAGAAGAGGTAATGTTTTTCTAAAATATTTTTTATTTTATTTCCTTCTCCACCATAATAATTTTTTTGAATATATTTCTAATATTTTGAAATCATTATATTTAATATAATAATTTTTTTTTTAATGTTACACTCTATAACGTAACAAATGTCTATTAATTGGGTTACGAAATCTATGTTCTTGTGCACGGTGGACTATTACCTCATGAACTGATGTCATTCGTTTTTACATTACCCGGACTAAATATTGAAACAAATTATCGATATACAATTTATTTACGATATATATATGAATTCCTTATTATTATTGAATTATTATAATATAGGCTTCGTGATTTTCATTTTTTAGGAATATGATAACGTCATTTGTGTGTACGGGGAACTACAACCTTGAGAAGTGATGTAATTCGTTCATAAATTACATGTAATAAATTACGAAAGGTTATAATAAAAACATGTGATATATTTGACATAAATATTATATTTTACTTATACCATAAATATATCTCATCTACTTTTATTTCATTGAATGTGAAAAGAAAAAGGAAACAATGATCATACGTATGTACGACCTACTGTCTCCATGAATGGTGTATTTAATTTACTATCATCAAATTTTATGGTTTAAGATAAATAAATATATAATAAATATATAGGATAATTAAATTATTATTTAAATTATGTGGATTATTAAATCATGATATAATTAACAGGAACAACCAAATAAAAAGTAAAAATATACTAGAAAACACCACTATTTGAACACGAAACAGTGAAAATAATGAATGAGTATTAACAAACGTGTGATAAGATCTCATAAAATATTATTTTTTAATATTATAAATACTAATATGGTCATTTAATATGTTAATAACGTTATTAGAACCATTATTGTGGAGTTTAGAGGGTTCTCAACCCAAAGTAAATGTAAGGAAATCGATTTCATCTCAATTTACATTCACTGATAGTTATTTGTTATTATGATCCAATAAATTTTATTTTGGTATATATACATCTCTGTTGACATGTAATATCATAAATAATATATTTTAAATGTAATTTATGTTTTAATTTTAATTGCTTCATCCAATGAGATTTAATTTGAAAATTACCAAGTGTTAAACCCATTGTGAAATCTTTGGTGATTATTAACATTCTCTTGAAACAATCACATTATTGTAATAATTTTTCATTGGTCATTAAATTTATCTTAAATATCGATATTCATGTGTTATGGATGTGATTAATTCTTAAACCAAATACCATTCTTTATATATGATTTTTACTTTGAATTTTATTTGATTAACTGGGGAAATATTGATAAATTTGTATCCTTTAATCAATATGGATATTTGTAATAGAACATTATTCACGAATTTAAAGTGATTATTTAATATTCTATGAATGATTTTAAAAGGAATGAAATGTGTTGGGGACTAGTTAAGGTAACCTCATGATGTAGTAATAGTCTTATGAGATGAATTAGTTTTCCAAATCAAATGGGTTTTTACCGAGTAGTTATAAAATATCTTGAGAATAGATCATGATGGTAAAGGTTTCATGTGCCTAGGAAATATGATGAATGTTAAATAGGTTTTGTATTCATGTGGTATTTCTTTATTATAATCCACAATATTTTCATTATGAAAAAATATATGGATTCATTTCATTCTTAATTTTTTGATTACATGGAAAATGTGTTTAGTTATTTACCATTCCATACTAATTATGTACATTGATTTATTAGTTTTTCCACTATATTTAACCCTTATAGAGCATTTGAGATCACCCATATTTTTTTATATTCCCTAGATTATGAATAGAATATATTTTAATGAGTTTACCTGATGCAGTTTTCAATATTTTATATGTCTTATGTTTTATTTTCTTTTTCCAATGTAATATGTGTACCATTTATATAATATGATCTTCCAAAACTATTAAAAAATTCACTCCTATGATATTTGATTAATATATCTATGCTGATGCAATAAGTTAAGGCATTGGATCAAGGATAAAAGGGTTAGGGTCCTTGTAGTTTGTATTTGATAATGTTTAGTAGTAACAATGGGATCTAGGTTTTATAAAACATAGATTAGGGAACATAACCTTATGATTAGATAAGATGATAAAAATAGAGAATCATACTAGAATTTTGGTAAGGAATATATAATGTGAGTCTTCTATGAAATTTTTCCCTATCTAGATACAATAAGTCTACATGGTTTTACTACATATGTACCTAGGGTCAATAACACTAAAAAGGGATCATCGGGCTTGACTTGTGCATGACTTTTTACACAACAACTAGACATTCTGTGCACTTAGGTTAACACTCATGGGGGTCTTGATTAGAATTATTTAAATTTTCATTACAAAATGTTATATAGGATTTGAAGATAAAGATACCCCAAAATAAACCACTAATTTTATTTTGATATTATGTACCCATAAATATTTCTATTTTTTATGTTTTATGCCATATTTATAATTTTAAAACGTTCATAATTCTATGATGTAATCAAGTATATTTTAATTTTTCGAAATATTACCTGGAATATGGAAGGGTATCAATAATCATAGACAACATAGATGTTCCCCTCACGAGGAAGCCAATATGGCTTGTATTGGAACTGGGAAAGTTATTGATATATTAGGGAATCTTAATCAAATTAAAGAAATAATATTTCTTGAATAGAGAAACATCTTCCACAATTTGATTCTATGATGTTGGATCTATTTATGTGATTGTTTCCCCCTTCATTTAGTGTGACTACTAATCTTATGGTAGTTAAATGATACATTAAGTCATTGGATGAGATATTTATGGCATTGGGATGTGGTGAAAAGGAAATAATTACATGTGTATTGTATTGTATCAATGGAGATTCTAACCAATGGTGGTCATTAATCCATAATAAAATGGATGAAGAGAAATTATATCACATTGTATGGAATTATTTTAAAGAGGCATTTAAAAATAAATTATTTCCCTCTAGAGCAACAAAATGGGATGAAGAGAGAGTTCCTTATTTTAAATAAAAACAAGTAAGAATGTATTTAAGGGTATGAAGCTAAATTTACATGGTTATAAATCTATGCTACATTTTTTATATGAAACATATAGTACAATATTGACCCCTTCTTTAAGGGGATTAAGCCACGTCTTTGAAATCTGATGCTATCTCAATATTTTTCGTTATATGATGAAATTTTATATGTGATATTAATATTAAGGATTAATTATCCATGTCCTATATCTTTAAATGGATTCATGGGAATAAGGTGATGATTGAGAAAAAAATGGATAATGGGAAGAATGGAAATAAGGATTTTCCCACATCTGAAAACTCAGGAATGAATCACCTAAGAAAATTCTTGAAAGGAATGTGAATTTATTAAAAGTGTGTATAAATAAGTCATAGAGATAAATAAAGGAAGGGGAAGAAAAAAACTATTGTTATTTAGTTTTGCAACTATATGGGAATGGGGAACTACACAAAATAAATTCTCAAGTTTCCAGTGAATATACCTTATAAGAAGCTAAGGGATAAAGGTCAAGCATATTCTATTGATATTGTATAAGTGGAATTATTAGTGTGCCTATCTATTTTGATCCTTTAAATATATTGAAAATTATTTTATAAATTATATTATCATCATAATAATTTGAAAATATAAAAGGATTATACTCTAGTACTATTTCATTAAGGATTTAAGATCACATTTTGAATGGTGCTAATAAAAATGATTTGATGACAAGTTGAAATTCATTGAAAACATGTGATTTATAACAACTAATATATTCCTAATTCTGAGATAATGATAGTTGGATAAATATATGATTTATATGGATAATGAAAATAAGATAATACCAACTAACTTGAAACTTATCGATGACATGCTGACAAAATTATTTATTCTATCATTGATGGTGTTAATAATGTCTTTTCATTTAAGGAATATATCAAAAAATATATGTTTTACATAATAAATAAGTAATTATGAATTTTTTTAATAAATATTTCTGGTTATTCATGTTATTACCTTGTTTCAAGAGAATACATGATGAAGTTATTCACATGTTTTGTATGTGATGATATAAATCTATTTCATGTTAAATGGATTAATGATACGTTCATTTTAAAAGTTAAGTAACCTTATAATTTTTTGGATCTGGATATGTTGGAAGGTAAATAAGGTTAACCATTTCTTATGTGGGTTGAGTTTATATTAGGAAAATTTTTAAGTGATTAATGTATTACTACACCATATAATAAAACATGTGTTAAGAGATGAAGTATAAAAAGTTATTGGCCCATCCGAAGAATAATATTGTCAATATGGTATAAAAATGTATCAATTATTTATTTACCAATATATTCTTAAAGAGTGAAATAATTTATTTACTCTAGGAAATGGGTCTTCAAACAAATTTTTTTCCTATTATCAACATTTTTTATCATATCAATAACCTTATTCACACCTCTAGTTTCTGTATTTTTTGTCATTAAATTTATCCTCTACTCATTCCCTATCATTCTTGATTCCCACCAAATGAGCATCAGCAAATCCTAAAAATAATTGATACATAAATATGGGTATTATGTTCCTCACAAAATCGAATGAGGAAGAAGGTTTACAAGACTCATAGATCGTGTCTGCCTCCAAGGGATATATGATCACATGAACACCATGTGGTCACACAAAAGAACCATACGTAGGAAATATCCTACATATGGTTCTACGAACTCCCTTTGGAAAATCCACTTTACACTCATGAAGGTACCTCACACAATCAGTGTCACGCGGTGGTGTCCATTTTATCTCAACTAGGTAATACAACTTCAAAACAATACAAAATTCCATAAAAATAGGAGTAAAAAATCTAAAATTATGGAGCCACTTTCATTATTAAAGATCATATGACGCATCAATAATGGGTAGAATTATTTTCTTCAAAAACATTCAAATATACTCTTGAACACCACAACCATTATAAAAAATGGAAAAATTATAGATGATACAGAAGCCCCTCGCAGTCATAAATGTCATGTGACATGCCTTTGGCGGCCTGCAAGTAACTGTGTGCCCATGAAACCATGTATCCCTCATCTTAAAAAACCCAGCCATATTTTCATCCTCATCCAGCAAAGGGGATTGGGTGTGTCTATGAATCCACTAACTCTACCACTATCACTTTAAGGATTGGAAGTTGGTAAAATCTACGAAATTATCGCACTTATCCATAGGAACTTGTGTGGTTACAAGACACATCACCATGAGGTAAGGTTATTTTCTTGTTTTACCCTCAATCAACATTGAGATCACCCCAAAATTAACAAAATAAACAATGGAAATACAAATGGGGAGGAGGAATAAACCTACTACAGCTATAAAAACTCTTGCAACATATAAATGATGTATGTATAATAGTCTCTCAAGACCCCTTAAAAAGTTGTCATGATCTCATGAAGGCCCCTTGAAAAAAAATCATTATCTCATGGAAATTTCAATAAAAGACACCTGAGATCAAATGAAGGCCTTCTAGAGGATCATTGATCTCAATAATTCTCTTGGACATGAAAACCTATAGACATGAAAGTCTCTTGACATATCTTAAAAACTCAACAAAACCCCATTAATTTGAAATATTCCAAAAAAGGAGGCATTCACGGGATGATCCCATGGTCAGAAAAAATCATGTGACCTCTATAGAATGATCTGTTATTGGGGATCATAGATAACGAGATGATAAAGACCTCCACTGACTCCAACCAAGATTCACATGATATGCACTTCACAAAGAGGCAAACAATCGGGGTGGTGAAGGCTATAAATCCACCATCCCAACATGAAATAAGATACTTTCAATCCATAATTATCCAGATTATAATTTTTACCTTTTGTATCCAATCGCCTGAGTGTTTTTCTCAAATAGGATGAGATCACGATTGGATGGTTTCTTGTCACATAATATATTGGCGAACAACTAGAGCAATCAGGTGGGATGCATAAGCTCATCCATTGATCACTATAGATCACATAAAGGACCTTTTGATGGAAACACGAACAACATCCCAAACATCTTCTAGATCAAATGAGATTTATAATAATCTAAAACTGAATGAATATACATAATTCACAATAATAAGGATAGAACAATGACTAAAGTTTGGAGACTTATGCAAAGAACAAATACTCTAACCCTCATGAGCTTCACATGAACTGCCAAGGACACATGAAAACGAGGGAACATGTTTCCTATATCTAGTGATGATCTATTGGTACACTATTTGGTTTATGTGAAGTCCAATAGACATGTTAAAGAAAGTCTCATGATTCCCCTCAAGCATTCAACCCGACTCTCATGAAACCCTCTGAGATTTATATTCAATCCTTGTGATGTACTTTACATATGTTGATGGATTCATATGGGGGAACCAATTAATGTCATATGAGTATCATGATAAAAACATGTTATTAGATACGACTCTATCTATATCCCATGGACATGCCTTCAAAGTTTCATGTTTCCCTCCATGTATACCATATAGGACATGAGACACCCTTCAAGACATGTCTCACAGGATCCCATGATGACCTTCAAGTGTGTCATCTAGATCTCATGACAGCACAAGGGCAGGTCATTCTGGCCATGCGACACCCTATAGACAAGCCATACATGATCACTCAATGGATTTCAGAATCAACCTTCAAGGTCTTGTGATGTGCTATAGACAAGTCATCCTTGATCATACAATAACCCTAAAGAATTCCATCTAAGATACATTATGGCCCTTAGAAAATCCAACTGATCATGTGGTTGTCTCTTGAATGTTTTTTATATATCCTCCAGCATGTTAAATAGACAATCAAGGCTTGTCAATATGGTAGTAAAACTTGTCAGGTAGCCAATAGGGCTAGGATAAATGGCACCCCAAGGCTTGATAAATTCTTCCACCCACAGTATGAAAGCCCCGAAAAAAGAGAAACATCTACATGAAAGACCCAATCTAGGAAACTACCAGGACTCAGATTCCATCCATGACCGAGATATGTAGGATTCCTCTTTGAGGCCCAATAAAATATAATAATAATTCAAAGGGAACTCTGAGTACCCAATTCCTATGTCCATAAGAAATGATACTAATTGTTTTCCATCCCTTGTTTCTCACAGCGAGCATATCTCACATGTGCTTAGGGAGTTTCAATAATAATATAATTTTTACCATAAGACTCTATTTAGGAAAAGGGAAATACCAATGATTAAACCTAGTCTAATTACATAATATGATACATCCATCATAGAAGGAAATGTTAGTGTGTAGACCCCAAACAATGAACTGCGAAGACTCTGATTCAATCCATAACTAGGATATGTTGGATTTCTTTCTGAGGCTCAAGAATGAATTCAAATGGTTATCCTACTCAGTTTATCTCACACCATTTCTTCGATTTTTCAACTATTATGACCTAATAATTTCCATGGGATGACCATTTGGTATCATCACTTAGTGGACAGTGAAACCAGTGAACTATGAATACTTTGATTTCTTATACAACCACGATGCATAAGACACCTTTATATGGACCAAGAAAAAATTTAAATGGGAATCCTCTTTAGAGTAAGTCCCTCATGTCAGTGAAATTTCAATAATCAGGACCAAATAATTCTCATGGGATGACCATTCTATCTCATTCCTATGTGGACCAAGAAATATATTAATTATAAAGACTCTGATTCATGCCATAATTAGGATACGTATGAAACCTTCCTAATGCCCAATCCAAAATTTAAATTGTAATACAACTTAGTGTATGTCTCTCCAGGTCTTCAATATTTCAACTATCAGAACCTAATCATACCCATGGGCTAATCATTTTATATCATCCTCTGGGGGCATGATAAATTAAATAATCTATGATGAATTTGATTCCAGCCATGACTAGGATATGTAGAATGCCTCTCCAAGGCCTGAGCTCTATATTAAAACATACCATGGGTGACCTAGGTATTTAAGTCCCACATCTATATGTAATGAATCTAATCCATTTCTAACCCTTATTTACCAAACCAAACATATATCACATGGGATTAGGGAGATACAATGAATACATCATTGGCATCAAGAATCACCACCAACTAGTGAAATATCATCATGTAAGACCTAATGTGTGGAATGATAAAAATATCTCTCATATAAAGGTCTCTACCTTAGGGTTATTTGCAAGGGAATGATTGAAAAAAAATAAGTCTGATTCCAACTATTAATATGGTACATAGGATTTCTCCTCAAGACTCAAGATCAATCATTTGACGCCTTAGTGCCCACACATATGTCCTCTCTATATGATGTTAAAATAGATGGGGTATCGATCTATGATACCATTGATTCCAGCTATAACTATGATATGTAGGGTTCCTCTTCATGATTTGATGAAAAATATCTGATGTCTTAGTGCTTGCACAAATTTCCCCTCTATATTCCATTAAACTACATATGTTTATTGAAATTAGATAACTCCGATTCTTGATATAACAAGGATACATAGAGAATCTCCTCGAGACTCGATCTTGATATCCAGCACCTCGGTGCCTGTGCATATACCCTCTCCAAATGAAATTAAAATGTACAAATATATTGAACTATGATAACTCTAATTCTTTCTATAACCAGGATATGTACGATGTCTCCTTATGACTCGAGATAATATTTCTGGTTCCTGAGTGCCTGCACATATTTCTTCTCTATATAAAGATAAAATGTATGATTTTAATGAATTAAGGGGATTTTTATTCTAGTAAGAAATGGGATATGTAAGACACCTCATTATGGATCAATCCCTTCCTCAGAATATTCAGTTCATTCATTTTTGTAAGATAATTATGAATTTTTCGACAATATGGATTCAGCATATAAGCAGTAATCCATTATTGGTAAATGGATAAAGGACCTCAGATACATATAGAGGGATTCAAAAATGAGATCCCCATATACTGAACATAAAAGACACTTATCTCATATATCATTTTCCTAGGGTAACTGGTACCATGTTCAGATTATGAATAGATTCATGAACATATCATAAATATATAATAGAGCCCTAGAGTATGAAAAGTTTTCCCCAAAAAGGGTGTGATGACTATGAACTCCCATCATCTCTACCAATGAGAGTCCCCAATATTCATTGGGATTAAAACCCCAATTGGCCACCTACATTTGGTAGGAAGATATGTACCTAGTTATGGATGAGGGAACCATTGGGAGTTTCAATTAAGCATTAAAATGGAGACATGATGTTATTAGTTTAAAAAGAAAATAACCCCAAAAACCAACCATCAGACCAAACCAAATCCACCTAAATTAGGGTTCCAAGTAGTACCTTCTATGTTGAAACAAAAATAGTGAACATGACATGAATATGAAAATGAAAAATGATTTCGTTATCATCCTTCGGTCCATTTTTTTGAACACCATACACAAAAAAATGGCCGACCTGATGTGAATCTTTCAAATTGGATGATGGTTGGAATACCATGTTTCAGATGACTTTTTGTCATATCAAAATAATATGATAATGTATACAAAAATATTACTAGTGATCCTCTACAACTGGGGGTACAATGAATATTTCTATCCTTATTTGGACAAGTCTAAGAGAGAAAATAGTTGGATTGGGAAAAAATGACAATTGTGTTGACCATGAATATCTGATTGAGAACACATCATTCCCACAATATATAAAAAATTAGTGACATTGTTCTTTATTGAAAACATGATAATATAGACTGATATCACCAATATAATCCTTTTATGAGATAATGAAATCATTATCTAGAATCCATTCTTGAAAATCTTCTATGGATGCCAGCCCCAGGGGTTAGAAAATGAGATCACCTTCCTAGAAGCATCAACGTCAGGTGGCGAATACAATGGCCCAATAATACCACCGAATGTTTATAATTACAACCATACACTTTGTCCTCTATGGTCTACAAGCATGAAAACGGGGGGCTCCACATCACTGAGGAAAGATGCATCTAAGACACTTTCCCTCGTCGCCACATCCAACCACTTCGAGAGCATATAACCATAGCGTGGAAACTACACCTTTATTATCTGATGAAGGTGGACCTTGGATAAATATATGTCACCCATCAGATTTATGTTCCACTTAGGAGGGCCCCTATCAACCGATGTCTCTAACATCGTCCCAATGATACCCACCAGTTGCCTATTAAGGGTACCACCCGACCTGGAACCAGATCTGATGACCATGCACAGGAAGAAAGTAAGACAAATTAGACAAGGAATATGATAGCTATTTAAGAGTTCTCTTATATTCCCACTACCACTAAATACCTTTTCCAGTATATTCCCAAAGTGACCAGTGAGTAGGATCGTATCCCTCCCCACTCAGAACAATTATTTTTGTATATTCCCCTAATAGGAAGGGGGATATGCATATTCCAACCCCCATAAATGAAGTCCATTGTCATATTCGAGTGGTGCATGGAGGATATAATTGGATTCATATCATCACTTCAGTCGAAGAAATATTAATGAATTTAAGGAATATGGAAAATTTTCCTGATTACATCCCTACACACACTTTGGTAAAATTTCAATACATCTTTGTAATATCTGAATAACATCACCAAAAAATTCTTGTAATGGTTCAGATGTAGGTATATGAACATTTTTGTATCTTTATAGCCAGGACAGCTCAAGACACTAATCATTGGGAAACAATGGTCACACTGGGGAGAGTTCACATTATTTATCCCATAAAAAAGGATTATTGACACACTCCGATAAAGGATGTGGAATCATATTAGGATTATATCATTTTCCAATAGGGGTTCACTCGGTGAGAGCAACACATCCCTGAAGATAGGGGCACATTGTTAGAACCAAGGCTATTCTTTGGTGGAAATGGGGTATGATTGGGTTTTTTGTCAATCCTCATCATGGATTATCTTAGAGTATATCTATGATCAGAGAGATTGAATGAAAATTGATCTTATCGTTCAAGATGACAACAATATTGAAGATGGGGTCATTTCCCAGTGTTTAACAAATATTGGGGGACCAAAATTTGGAATTTGGATTGCATCCTGAAAAATAGATTTCCTTGAAGGCCTTATGAAAATATGGAAAAGGCATGAGTTTCACGAAAAAGGTATACATGAGTTTTTCCTTTCAATGTATTAATGTATTCAGATGGTGTGCTCCAGGATTATGATGAGCATCATGAAAGGAATTTTTTTAATCAACATTTAATAAATATTGTAATGGTATTATTTTCACGAAGTTTTGGAACATGTTTGTGAAGATGACGAGAATTGAAAACAGAGACAATGTTTATAAGTGAGTATGAGAAGAGGAGTATCATGAATCCACAATGTTCTGATGGAAGGCTACGTGACTATGACGAGCATCGCGAATAGTGAATTTTTTTGGATTACTGTGTAGGGAGGTGTGTTGTGATTTTTTTTTAATTTATGAATAATGAATTGGAGGTGGTGGAGCATCGTTAATGGTTGAGCCTTTAAATAAGAGGCTACCCACATCCCTACGTTATAAAAATTAAATGTAAAATCAAGAATCACCCAAATTTCATGATGTTTGGGGAGAGCCACAAAACTGACATTCCATGTAACTATGAGCATTGTGAAAAGACTTGTAATGTCTTGAATGATGATAAATATTTTGAGAAAATGGTGCTTTGTGATTATAGGGTTCACCAATTTGACTTAGTGAGCTTCTAGAAGGAGTATATTCCACAATAGAATGGAACTTCATGATGGTATTTTTTCACAAAGGTAGGGAGCATCATGGATGTTTTGAGATTAGATAAGGAGCTTCACGAAAGGTAGAATTGAACATTAGTTTTATGTGGGAATGGTTTTTAATGATCATCAACTCAGGTATTTGATGAAAGAAGATTCTTGTTCAATGATAGGGATAAAAAAATTAATTCTAATCCATTGAATCAAATTTCATGTTGATAAAATGAGTAAGACTTCTCTCACAGTAGTGGGATAAGGGGAGTCAGAGGAAGTGTTCTAAGGGATGCAGTGTGCTATCCATAAAACCATGTAAATGTAGTGTTCCTAGAATAGGGAGACTCTATAAAATAATTTTTATTCTACATCTAGTGAATATTAGTGGGGTTGGGTAAGAGAAACACATTATCGGAATATGTTATATAGATTATCCCTTTGTGGTGAACCAAGTAAATTGGATGTGTTGTCTATTTAGCATGTGAATGTTTGATTTCTGATCAAATCCATCATACGAGTTTAATTAGTTCCTATAGATGTGGGAACAAGATTGTCCAATTTAGATGAAAAGGTTGACACCCTGATTCTCCCCTCCCCTCTAAGGGTGCTCTGGGGTCCTACACACATGCCTTTCAAAAAAGAATGGTAGAATATTTCAAAGGAACAGGATCAGTCTCATGTCCTAGTTATGGGTGGGGATCACCAAGTGAAAGTGGAACATGCCTTAGGAAGGGATAATATTCCTATTAAAGAAGTTCATAGGAATATACTAAGTACTAAGATTTGGCATATATCCCCACTTGGGTAGAGGATTACCATATGAGATTGGATCATGCCTCGGGATAGGCTCATTCTCATGATAGGGAATCTGCCCAACATTTTCTAACTTATCAAGAAAGATAGGAAAAGATTATTACTTATTCAAATGAATTACTACATCAACATCATTTATAGGAAATATAAAAAGAGAAACATATCCCTTATCCTATTTTGATGGTCCGTCTGTATATTCTGGTAGTGAATGAATATTAAGACATGGTTCATATTCCTCCTCTAACCAGGGTTCATGAATTGAGTGTGGGACATGCCTGGGATAGTCACACACTCATTCCAGTAAAGACAAGAGACATATTCTAATGGCTTAGGATCAGAATCATATTCACTTCCTGACTGAGGATCACTATGTAGGAATGACACATTCCTTAGGATAGGCTCATATTTTGTTTCACAATGAGCCAAATAATCAACATATTCTAGTAGATTCTCAACATCATGATTATACTTCCACATCCCCATGTGGTTATAATAATGCCTTGGATTCCCTTATACTGAATTCTCATATCCTTACATAATTCCAAAAGGCAGATCAGTATATTCTTTCCATGGGGAAATTCATGACCCATATTCCTAATATACTCAATTCTAGTGTGTCTGAGGTCGCTCAAGATTAATTCTCAACACCAAATAAGTCTGTAGAATATTAAACCAATAAAATAATATGATCATTAACATTAAATTCTACCTCATGGTAGTGTGGTGATCGACCGTAGGTACTCTACTTATGATATCCATCATGGTCAACCTCCCCCTGAAGATATCTCCCATGGATAAGGATATCCTCCCCTTTCACAGACTCCTCTATATAGATAGGTGTTAAAAACCCAAATACCATCATATATAGAGGTTCTCGAAACATCAGAGTAAACTGAAAATTGTTCCCCATAAATTTATATCAGTAGTCCACTCCATTCTATAGGAAACCCTCATAATAATATTCTATAGTCTAACTAGATAGAGGTGTGTATGTTTGATGAATAGGAGACCAAAATTTTCATATTAATAGAGTTATCTAGATTCAACCTCTCCATTATGTTCTGGACCCACTCCATTTCTAACTATAATATCCCAGATGATAAAGAAAAATAGTTCATGCCTTACCTTTGCAAAAAATATGCAGGCAACTCATCAGAGTTTAGAAGACTAAACATGCCCCTTATCTAGGATATGAGGTTCATCTTTAACCAATCAAGATACACTATTTTTAGTTGTACCTGGATTCTATCTCCATGTTTCTGGATCCAAAACCAAAAATGAATATCAGAAATATGGAACATTCTTACCATCATTTCATCATAACGATAACTACCATGCTCTTTATTACATAATTAAACATGATTTATTAAATAAACTTTCACTTTATACAAATCATAGGATCGAGAGATATAGTGTTTTTACGGATTAGGAACATTACATATTATCGTAGAACATAAAAGACAAAATATTTATTGAATACTTATTTTACATGATCACAAAATTCCTTCGTAGATAGCATTGCATAGGATAACCTTAGGAAATGCATGAGAAAATGGGGATCTATGAAGCCCAGTAAAGGAGTAATCAAGGCATAAAATGAATAATAAAGTATGTATTAGGAAATAGGTATATCAATGGAGCATAGGAGATACATGAAAAAAATGCATGATACAATAAGATTATCACAACATAGAAATGTGGAAACAACATTTAACATGATATTATCTTGAGCCAAGGCTCGTTGCACATGTAGAATGAGTAAACCCTCATTTCACTTGAATTATCATGATTAAAACCTAATTGTACTTGACGTATCATGATACTAATCTTTATCCAATGCATTGGAGGGCTATATGGTCAGACCTTTCTTAATCATTTTATTTCAAGCATTAGTGTGCCACAATGATCATACAATATGGAATCATTCAACATCATAATTTATTATAAGATAATGAAATGATGAAAAAATTCATGAAACTATATAATCAATAAGTAAATATTAGTAATGTTGAATAACCATGATATATAAATGGGCATGGTATTCACTACACAATTACTTTGGCTTGGAAAATCACGGTGCAATTTCACCATCATAATGACGTGACATAAGAATTCATAAAAATGTTTTACTAGATGTAAATGTGAATATCATCCTTTTTACATGAAATTAAAATTAATGGGGTAATATATATACATTTACCAACATATTTAATGAATTTTAGATTCATAATTTTAAAAAATTGATTTCATGTAAATGAGGAGAGAGGAGTCCCTTCAGAAATTTCATCATGGTAACAGGTGTACATGGGAGGAATTAATGAGAGAAAAAGGGTTATCTCATCATTAAAAAATAAGGATGTAATTATAGGTGGGTTTTAAATTCATACCCCAATATTTTTAATTTAAAATTAAACGACATAACAATATAAGGAAACGTGGACAAAGGTGAGGAATGAAGAAATCCCTTACCTGGATGTGTGATCTCTAAGGCTTGGGAGAGGCTTGAGAGAGGCATTTTTGAATCATGGGGCACATTGTGAGGATTCTAGAGAGATTTTGGAAGACTAGGGACATGATAAAAAGGGTTTGAGTGAAAATAAGTAGGAAATTGGTTGGGTTTATATAAGAAACGAGAGGGGAATTCTTTAATATTTCATAAACATAGGTTATAGAATCTAAATAATTAAATATTTAAAATCACAGGAGAAACCATGGTTTTTTTCCATGGGGTTTTCCAAAGTGGAGTTTAAATAATTATTTTATAAGGTCAGTGTATGAACTTCTTAAAATATTTTGTATTCTTATGTGGAGGTGATTCATACTTTCAAGGAAATAATTTTATAATGTTAAACTATTTTACAAGTCTTGGAGGGTCCACTAAGGATTTTTCAAATATATATAATAAATATAAAATCAAATTATTTTAATGATAAAACATATTTTTAGATAATCCCTTTTATATTATTTTATTACATCAATATTGGGTCATTATGATGTCATAAAACACATTATATATTTAATTGGTATTTAATTTTTACCCATAAAATCGACATTCTCATAAAATTATGGAAAATTGACCATTACATAATTATAATGTCTTGAATCAAAAATGATAATAATTTTTTCTAAATAATTTTCAAATTATTTTAATTTTTAATTCTAAAAATAAAAAATGACATTTATTGAAATTTAATGTCTTTTAACAAAAACAGTTTTCAAAATTTCATTTGTATTCATAAAAATTATTAGATAATTCATATTCAATAAAAAGGTAATTAGAAATAAAATTTTATTATAATATTATTTAATTCAAAAATCCATTAATTTTTCATATAAATTTATTAATTTAATATCAACTAAAAATACGATATGTGCATTAAAAACAATTTACAATGTAATAGTAATATAATCAGTGTATACACAATATTATTTAGGAAACTAATGCACATAATCATAGTTCTAGGGTCTTGATTCACAACCCCTTATAACACTCTCATAATACTTAATGGTAAGGTGTGTGATATTGAAAGACTCTTGGGGTCGCTTGGATAATATCGCTCAGGTTTTAATCTTTATCAACATTCCCTTCTCCTGTATGTGGTTCCATTCAAGAATAACTTGTTGAAGCTCAGCTTGGGCTTGTTCATGAGCGAAGCCCAGTGATGTTACCTTCTTTTCGAGCTCTGAAAAATGGGCTTCATATGGAGAAACTCTATCGGAAGAGGCCATCACATCCTCTGTCTAAGTAAATTGTATTTGTTAAAGCCCTATATTTATAATAAACATATGATCACAATTCAATGGCTATATTTGGAATGGTAAAAATTCATTAAGGTATGTTAAAAACTAAAAATATAGAACCATTGATGCGCATATGTATTATATATCCATTTTACATAATAAGATATTTAATCATATAAAGATGAAATTTCATTACTAAAATTTTGGGTTGTTATAATATTTCCCCCTTAAGATATTTCTCCCTCAAAATTACCTTTTCCCAAAATAAAATAGATGAGGGTAACTCTTCTTCATCACTTACTCTAATTCCCACGTTGCTTCTTCAAACTAGTGTTTTCACCACAACACCTCGGTGAGGTGAATTATCTTATTTTATATAACTTTTTATCTATGATCTATGATCATCACTAGATTATCGTCATAGGATAGTTTAATCTGCAATGGTACCACCTCAAGATTGAGTACATGTGATGAGTCAGGTATGTACTTCCTCAAGAGTGATACATGGAATACATTGTGAACATGAGATAGGTCTGGTGGGAGTGCTAGTCAATTTTCACTACTCTAATGTGATCAATGATCTCAAAATGTCCATCTTACAATAGAAAAAGTTTTCCCTTATTATCAATTCACATAACTCACTTCCATGGTAAAATTTGGAAGAATACCATGTCTCCAACATCAAACTATTGGTATTTTTAATGATTATAATCGTATCTCTTTTGTCGAATCTGAAACGATTTAATGTGCTTCTGGATGGGGTAAACATTATCCACTATTTTTTTGACCATTTACGGACCTAGGAGTATTCCCTCCCCAAAATCATTGCAATATACCGGTGTTCTACACCTCTTCCCATAAAGGTATTCATAAGAATCCATTTTGATGCTGGATTTGAAACAGTTATTGTAACAGAACTCAACCAAAGAAATTTTTTTATCACATCCTCCTTTGAATTCCATTGAGCATGATCTCTACATGTCCTCATGTGTTTGGATAGTCTTCCCAGATTGACCATCAGTTTGAGGTTGATTAGTCATGCTGATGTACACCGAAATAGTTAGACTGTGTTGGACCCTCTTTCAGAACATAAAGGTGTATCTTGGACTTCGATCATAAATAATCGATAGTTTTACTCAATGAATCCTTACCACTTCTATGATTTATATCCATGATACTTGATTATACGATAAATCCTCCCAAATTTCAATTAAGTGTACTATCATTGTAAGATGATCCACAACAATCATGACAACAATGTTTCCTTTGGATGTCTTCTGATTCTGGTGACAATGTCCATGGTGATGTTCTCCCAATTCCATGTTGGTATAGGTAATGGTTTCATCATCCCCTTAGAATTCTGCCTCTCATCCTTCACATTCCTACATATAAGGAACATTGATATATACTCAGTGATCTCCTTCATCATGTTATCCCAGCAATAATTCTATAATAGATCATGATATATCTTAGTGTTTCTTGGGGGAATGGAGAAATTCAAACTGTGTGCATCATCTAAAAGTCCATAAATTTACTCCAAATTTTATGGAACACATATTCTTGACCTATATCATACAATTCCTTCTTCATTAACATTTAACTCCTATGATTTCCCTATTTTATTGTTTCCACTTTATTCTGGATTCCCACATCATCCTTATGAGAATCCAATATCCTTTTCAAGATAGAAAATTGAGCAATCATTTTTGAATGGATTGACGATGTTCCATTATATATGATTCCCATTTCCATCTTCATCAGATCTAAAAAGAGTGGATCCTTTTCAATTCTCATCAATTATAGAATCACTGGGTCCTTTCTACATAGATCATTTGACACCTTTTTTGCTTTCTCAAGGTGGTAATGGATTGAGCAGTCAGAGTCATCGATTATATATAACCATCATTATTGGCCCATCATCAATTCTTTCTGTGTGAATATATATTTGAGGAATCTGTGGTCTGTATATATTTCACACATCTCCTCAATGAGGTAATGTTTCCATATTTTTAATGAGAAGATTACTATAACCAACTCCAGATCATGTGTTAGATAGTTTTTATCATGAAATTTTTATTGTCTTGAAACATACGCAATGAATTTTTTATTTTTCATCCACACATAGCCCATGCCTTTCTTCGAAGCATAACTAAATACCAAAAACGTTATCCACTTATGGGTAGTGTGAGTATTTTCATAGTGATAAGCCTCCTTTTAATTCCATGAAGATATCTTCACCTTCATCAATCCAAGAAAACAAGACTCTCTTCCAAGTTATCTTGGTAAGTCTATTTAACCTCCACGATAAATTTATCACAAATCAGCGATAATATCTAGATAACCCTAGGAAGCTACCGATATTTGTCACCAATGTTGTCCTTATCCACCCTCAATTATATTTATCTTGGAGGGATCCACATATATCCCATTTCTTGTGATGAAATGACACAAGAATGAGACTTCCATTTACCCAAACTCACACTTTCTATACTTTTCATTGATATTCCCCTTTCTCAAGGTCTCTAGTATAGTGATTAGATGCACCTCATGCTCCTACTTGGTTTTGGAGTATATTATAGTATCATTTATAAAGACTACCACTAATTTTTGAGATAATCGTTAAAGACTCAATTCATCATGTCCATGAATATTGTTGGAGAATTAATTAGTCTTAAATTCATTATTATGAATTCACAATTACCGTACCTTGTATGAAAAGTAGTCTTGGGGATATCATCCTTCTTCACCCTTACATGGTAATATCCTGATAGCATAACCCCCTGGGATAAGTATTTTTCTCTATATAACTTATGAAACAAGTCATATATTCATGGAAAATAATACTTGTTTTTAATTGTGTTTTTGTTGAGATTATGATAATCAATGAAAAGGAGAATTTACCCATCATTCTTCATGACAACACGGACGGTTACATCCCATGGTAAAGCACTTGGGTGTATAAACCTTTTATCAAGATTCTTCTATAGTTGTTCCTTTAACATCATAATCTATACAACACCCATTCTATAAGGATTCTTGGATATTAGAAACGTCCTAGGTATAAGATCAACAGACAATTCAATATCTTCTATAGGAGGAAGACCTGTAAATTCCCCAGGAAAAACTATGGTGAATTCCATCACAATAGGCACATCTTCATGGATGGTTTATTCCTTAGACTTGATCCTCTGAGCAAGATGTGAATGATCTTGGGGAAGTAATATCCAAACTTGAGATGATTTTTCTAAAGAAGATGAATCCCCCTCCTTGCACTTTTACTGAATCGAGGGTCGATTCACCTTGTGGGGAGTGATTTCCCTATCAAGGAAATTTATGACATCTCTATATAAGGAAATCAAATCCATTCCAATAATTGATTAAAATTCCACCGGAGGGAGTATGACATGATTCTTTGAGAAGTTAAATCCATAAATTATAATAGGGGAAGATTTATATACATGGGATGCAATAATTTTCCCATTGTACATTCTAACAGACATCTTAACAATAATTAATTTTGTTGGTTTTGGGATTTTCCTACTAAACATCCAGGATATGAAAGAACACATAGAACCAGAGTAAAAAAATAAAGTTCTCTATTATTTAATGAATAACTAGTGTACATGTCACTATATCATTTGGGGGGTTTTATTTGGTGGTGGATACTGAAAAATCATTCCCTTTATCTATGTATATTGTTGTTTTCCTCTACAAACCC
The DNA here is from genome assembly GCA_963277665.1 of Viscum album. Classification (NCBI taxonomy): domain Eukaryota; kingdom Viridiplantae; phylum Streptophyta; class Magnoliopsida; order Santalales; family Viscaceae; genus Viscum; species Viscum album. The sequence goes on along the minus strand of OY728146.1, from coordinate 1,622,362,125 downwards.
TTGGAAATGGGCACTAGTTTGTAATGTGCCATGGTTTTTTGCAGTTGAAGCAATGAACATTTTGTTGGGGGTCGAATGGAGCATTCCTCTCCTCTATCATAGTAGTGGGTTATTCTTGTCAGCAGTTAGTGGCCAGGTTTTTTTCTCATCCACACATAAATCATTTCCTCATCCCCTTCATGAATATTCTTGGGTTCTTCTTTACACACCTTTCGCAAGGGGGGTGCTAGAATTTCATAGAAACATTGGATTTTTCTATCAGACATCCAGAATTAATGTACACATTAATCTTCTTATCCCCATGATACCCCTGAGATTCATCAATCTCTATTTATTCTTTGAGGGCACACCAGACGATTTATTCATATATATCAAAGTCACGGATTAACATGGCTTTCCGTAGGCTAGGTTTTATCCCAACAAATAAGTGGTCATCCTTGCAATCAGGGGTAAAGACAAAGCTAGAGACGTATCATGAAAGCCTTGTGATTTTTTCCTTGAATGATCTGCTTTCTTCATCATATTTTATTTAGGGAAAGGAATCTATTTCCATCATAAGTCAGAGGTTTAGTGGAAAATATTTATCAAAAAAACATTTTCTGTTTATCCTTCCATTCCAACACCAAGATCACTTCCTATGGTTTCATATTTTTGATCAATTTCCCCCACTGATCATCGTTACCCTCCATAAGATAAGTAGTCAGAAGAACCTTCTCATGTTTGAATCATTGAAGTATGGATATGATCTTCTAAAGAGAGTTTATCCATTGCTTAGAGATTGAGGGAGAATATGATCCCTTAAATGTAGGAGGCCTTTGTCACATAAAGCTATCGGTTCTAGCTTGTTATTTCTTGAGGGCATGGGGTTTGAACGTTCCTATTGACCCATGTATCTATTAAAAAATTTAGTTAACTAAGAGTGTATTGTGACAATGTTTGAGATTCCCACTCCCATCGGATTGGGAATCTCATTAGAATAGTCATCGCATTGAACATTGCATCTGTTTTTAGCCTGTGTCCTCCAATTATCGGCCATTGGCTGGAATTAATGTAAAGGTATGGGGTAACAAATAATGGGGAATACAATGAAAATAAGGGATAACTTATAAATTACATTTACTTCCTTAAAGTATACACTTAGAGGCTTTAATTTATGTTTTCCATGATCTACATCCAAAAAAATATTCTTAGGAGATTTTTTTATTCCCTTAATAATACATTCTTACTGAACATATAAATGTACCAAATCAAATCCTCCAGGAGTGTTGTAACCAAGAGGGAAGCAAGGCCCATTTTCATTCACTAGTTCCTGTTGGAGTCGAGCTCAAAGAGGTGTTTTCGGGTTTTACCCTTAGATACATTTGTTCACGGGATGCCTCTACTTGTTTGTATCCAGACATGGATATATTTTCTTGATAAACCACCTACACAATACTCATAAAATTTATCAAAGTTTTTATTATAAATAGTCTTATCCATAAGTCATTTACTAGGGTTTTCCAATCCTAATCCCAAAAATATCTATACCTATCCTTTGATACCAATTATAACACCCCTACTCTTTATTTCACAAATAAACATGTTTTATTACATAAACAAGAACTTAAGACAACTCTGAGGATCGAGATGTCTATTGTCTTTGGTACTTAGGAAAAATACATAAAAGCATAAACATAAAACCCAATATCATTATTGAAAACTTCTTTTACATGAAAAAAAATTATTTGATAAGGAAAATGGTCTAACTTCATAAAATATTTGTCTTCATTATGTGTAGGTGAGTCACACACTCAAGGAAATCATTTTAAAACGTTAAAATGATTTATAAGTCTTGGAGGGTCCACTAATTCATTGTAAAAAAATAAAACAAATCAAAAATCACATTATTTTAAATATAAAACATAATTTGAAAATAACTTTTATATTATTTTATAACCTCAATATTGAGTCATTATGATGTCATAAAACATATTATTTATTTAAACTATAATAAATTTTAACCAATAATTCAACTATATCAAAAAATTAAAAAAAAACCCACTATTATATAATAATGATGTTATAAATCAAAAAATGATATTTATTTTATACAAATAATTTTATAAATATGTGAATTTTAAATTTTAAAAATAAAAACCGATATTTATAGAAATTTCAAGGGTCCTATCAAAAATTGTTTTCAAAATGTCAATTTTATTCATAAAAATTATATGATCATTTATATTTTATAAAATATTGATTAAATATGAATATTTTATTAAAATATTGATTAAATAATAATGTTTTATTAAAATATTATTTAATTCAAAACTCCATTAATTCATAAAATAGATTTCTTAATTGAATATTAACTAAAAATTCTATTTGTGATTTAAATAACAAATTACAAGGTTACAATAATAAAATTAATGACTATAAATTATTCTATAAAAAACTAAAGTACTTAATCATCATGTTACATTCTTGTTAAATTACCCGTTATAACACCAGCATAATACCTAATGATATTGTGTGTAATAGTGATGGACTCTTATGGTGGCTTAGATAATATCACTCAGGTGGAAATCACTATCAACATCAACTTCTCCTATTGGAGGTTCTGTTCAAGATTAATGTGTTGAAGCTCATCATGGGCTTGGTCAAAAGAGAATCCCAATGATGCTACTTCCTTTTTGAGCTCTGATAATTGTGCTTTGTATGGAGAAATTGTATTGGCTTAGGCCATCACTTCCTTTGTCTGTGTAAATTCAGTTTTTAATGTCCTATATTTACACTAATAATGTGGTCACTATTTAATGGATATATTAGCATTAATAACAATTAATCATTTTATTTTAAAATCCCAACACATTAATCCAAGGATGATCATATGTATTATATAATCATTTTACATAACAATGCATTTAATCATATCAAGATGAATTCTCTTTAAAAAAGGTTTTGGTCGTTTCAATAACCCTTCAGAAGATGATCTTCAAATCCACATCATGTATATATGTTCAAGGATGGGGAAACTATGGATCATTACACTTTTATTCACCCTTGTAATAGCATTACCCTTTAGATATGACATCTTGCAATGTCAAATCCTTTAATTAGATTTGGGTACCAGGTAACGCTTGGTTTAGTTGGCCACTATAGAAGAATTTACCCACTTCAATGATGAACAGAAATGCTGGATGGAGGGAGAGGATAACCAACATGACTAAAACTAGGCCACTCAAAAAAATAGGAATACATTTCCTACACAGATACTGAAGTGGAAATCACCCATACAACTTCCTGTAAATAATTATTCACATCATGGGTTTTCAACACTTCTAGATTCTATTAGAGAATAGATATGCCACATCAAATGATCCCTAGCAGAAGATTTCATCACAACTGTCCAAGAGTGGACCTAGCTCTCTAGGCTGAGAGAATAAATACCACAACCACCACCCCTCAGATAATCAATTCCTGAGAGGATTTTGGAAATTCTGTTATCCAATGCAAACAAACCATATACTACGAGTCTTGGATGATTTATATCTACATCACCATAATTAGGTTCATCATCCACTAAGAGGGTCTTGGGTAAATCCTCATTGATTTCAGATCAAACCTACACTATTGGGAAGAGAATATTTATACCTCGATATTTGTCATGAGAATTATCATGTCCATGACTGGAATCATTGGATCCTCCAAAACCGGATCAGTTGATTCCAATTATGGCCCTGGATAAACCCATTCTATAGGGATGAGGGAATCATCAAAATCATTATCTCCAGAGAGGGAATCATTCCTATTCGGGTTGGGAGGAGGAAATTAATAGTTGACATACCCTATGTTCCTCCTGTCATGAGAGAATCCTATGTTATATGGGGATCGTCCATAAAAACCGATTGAAAAAAATCTTATAGTCATTTGTTTATAAACAAATATGGGAGGAGCGTATGGAAATGTAGATCAAAACCCACCTAGGTTTCAGGAAATAATGGCCCAATATGGTTAGGGGTTCGAATGGAATCCGTCAGGAAGGTGTTGTAGAATTATCTCATTACATGTAATGTAATGATAGAGACACCATTTCCCAATATTCCTTTTTGAATGTATTTACTATATAAAAATTGATATGTTGGATCAGGAAGAAAATATAGATAATCATAACATGGAAAACATTCCTTGAGAGGAGGGAAATTTGGATGCACCAACCAAGGCTACATGAATTTGAATCCAAAGAAGGCTCTAATATATGGCACCTATGTATTCCAATTTTCCTCCCATATAGAGGAACACTACCAAAGATAATGAAAAATGTGAGACTACATCCCAATCACCACCCAAGATAGTTGAGGTTCCTTCCATGGATGAAAAATTTTCACAACATGAGGGAGTGATAAAAACTCTTAGAAAACCCAATGATGAGATACTCAGGGGAAACATTCATGTTGGGTATCATCTTTGTAATGAGTTGAATATTCTCCCTCCCATATCCAATCCACTAGAAGGAGTGTTATCTAAGCATCATACTATGTACAGATCCATGTTGGCCTACTAGAAAAACAAGGAAGTAGAAAATGATTATAACTTCTCTCTATTTCAGTGAAAACCCCTCCTTCACTAGGGTAATCCTTCAGTCCTAGGAAGAATCGATAATTAGTGGGAGAAAAATGTGTGACCACATCATCAAGACCCACCCACTCCCTGTAGATAGAAGATCTCTTAGACAGTAGTGTTAGGAGAGAATTTTAGCATCATCAAGACCCTACCTATTCAAATATAATCCATGTAATGGATACATGTACCTTTGAATCTTGATAGGAAGCCATATGTCGAGTGGGTGGACAAAACATTTCATCCTCCTAATTTTGGAAATCCTATGTTGTCCACTTTTCACAATGTAGTAGACCCTAAAAATCCTCTCACATACTTTGTATCCTGGTGTTGGATGCTGATGGGCCCTTGATGTCAATAAAAGGAAATAAAGATGTGCAGTTTTTTACAAACTTTGATAGGGCTAGCCTTTGTATGGTACAACAGTCTGCCAGTAGGTTTTGTTACCATATAGGAAGACTTAATTTGATAGTTCCTTTATCAATTCATCACTACACTGAGGAAAATGACAATTTTTTACCAAATAAACTACAAACAACATGTAAATGGGAGGGTATCTTACTCCATAACAATGTATAAAGGTCTATCATGTTCACTCAGAATCCAACTCTTATAGGATCAACTATTGGAACTCTATGACGAAAATCTCTGAGATGAGTTGTGGAAACTTCTGATTCCAATGATATATCTAGTTGGGTTCCAAAACATTAATGAAATAGAACTATATCTTAAATACTCCATTTAGTGAAAATGAATCCAATCTTGACCCATTCCCTCATCACATGGGAAAAGGTCAAACAAAATAGAAGATGAAGGTATCACTCTGAAGACAAATGAAATGCCCATCCAAGAACCTAGGTAGGTCATAAACCTCACAACGCCTCTTATCAAGAAAAAACTACCATATAATCACCCACTTATATACGTATTGAGAAATCGGTGTCTAAATAGATTTGAAGAAATGATTAATAAGTCATACTATTTTCAAAATGAATAAGTCCTGGGTTATTTCATGGAATCCATAGACAGTAACATTATTGCACTGACACATCCCAAGAATCCCATTGAGATCAACCTCACCAACCATCATTACAACTTCTCGTTCAATAGAAGTTGGGGTCATAATATTGAAGACTAATTCATATTAAAATATGTCCTTTATCACATGGAAAAATCTACATAGGTTGTGTTATATAACTCCTTAGAGTAGGTGGCATGTATACCCATTGCCCAGTACGAAAAGTGGGTGTTTGGAATAAAGTTCCATCTAAACATGAATGTAATTTAAATAACTAGATGACTAAAAATTTAGTTGATTCCGAACTAAGGGCATAACTACACATACCCTCAATATCTCCACCACCCAAAGAGGTATTATGATATATCTCTCCCAAATGTGGAAGTGGCCTCTAGAAGTATGATGAAATTGAAGAGGTGGAATACTATTCTACTATGCACAAGCTCTAACTCTAGAATATTTCATCACTAAAATATTTTTAGCATTGGTAGCATCCTTACCAAATGTAACCCTCATTAGAAGAATATATTATATTTTGTTATTTCAACATGGTATACTTTTAATAACTCCTCTATGATGACGAATATGCCTCAAATTATTAGTTTTTTTCAAACAATAAGGGAACATGATGTCACATGCACATGATCCAAGGATACAGAGGATAGAGAAGGCATGGTCAGACAAAATATTTTGGTCACATCCCATCATAGGACATATATACAGTTGTGACTCATGGAAAAGAGATATAGACATCCCAAAAGATACTTAATGGTGTCTGATAACCCTCTAACGATCATCTACACCCAGTTTTCTTTCATTACTTCCTTTCATGGGTTTTATTATGCAATAAACTAGAAAATAAGGAAAGGCGGGGTAACCTAAACTATTAGTAGAATATTTTCCCTCAACCTGTGCATACAAACTAGGACTGTCCACCTCGAATGCTTCATCTCTTAAGCCGTATGTTAGGAAGAAACCACGCATCAGGAATAACTGACCTCTGGAACAAAAGTAAAATATTCTGAAACAACTAGAAATTTCCCCAACCAAGATCCCAAACATGGATGCACTCCATAATTCAAAAAAATTATAGAGGAACTTTTTTATTCCCTCTAGAGTCCACATGAATTTGAAAGACAATCTATTGTAGCTGAGGTCTATCGAATGGAGATGATTCCATCGTAATTACATGTTCCCATTTTGTTCCTTGCCCAAGATTAAGAAGAGGTCATCCAAGAGAACATCTAGCCCCTATATGTTTTAGGAAGAATCCATAATGTCGAAGTAAAATGGTCTCTCATTGATAATTGTTTCAAGATCAACTTCATATAGGTTCTAACACTCTGACCTTTTGGAAATAGCTTGTGGGATTTTTCTCCAATAAAGATAACCAGTCAAGGGTATGAAAAATGTGAGAAAATAATTCTTAAGAAGATCAAGATCAAATATCTACTTGGTGATCTCACATACGACACTGAGTTTATGGTTACACAATAAGATACAATATACCATGTACTAAATGGAATTCCAAAGATCCATAGCCACATAGAGATAGATTTGACCATCTATCAATGTATAAAATAACACATTGATGGAAATGTAGGAATAGTACATGGAGATAGTTCCCCCTTTAAGACCTTTAGAGTGACATATACTGAAGTACTTTTTTAAAAATAGGGGGGAACAACCAATAGTGGAAAATGATATACATGTTTCATCCCCTAGTAGCTTGGGGAACTCCCTTATGAATTCTTCGAGTATGGTCACTTTTGACTATGTTCTACCCATAAATCTAGTTGAGTTGATATACTTTCCCCAAAGGCCCAAAAACCTCTTATCCCCAGTGAAATAAAATAATAAAATCAGTTATTTTATCTATTTTTAGAATCATAGGTAGTAGGTGATGATAAAATAACTTCTCCCATACTCTCTCACCCTGATAGTTATAGACAAGCCCCTATATTGCCAACTTCCTATGGAAATGTCTCCACAAACTGAGAGGTGGATGAAGATGATGATAAACATAGGAACTCCCCTACCACATTCGAGAAAGGAATGTCCACCACCATTACTGAGCTCTATCAGATAAATCTGGGAACAAAAAAGACCTACGATCTATAGATATTAGTCGTTCCAGGCCCCTCGATGAAAAAGAGATGTATATTTCAATTCTAAAGTAGCACTGATATGTTTTATCTTTGAACAATATATTTATTCCCATACTGAATCAAGATGTTTCTACAGACCATGTTGGGTTTCTTGAGGGGAATAAAGGATTCAATTAGTTATCCAGGAGGATAAACCCCTCTCATGAAACCAATGTAGAGGATGAAGTTAACAAACTAATCAAATCCATCTTTTTAATAAAAGTGAAATAACCAATATGTCTTGGTAACATCATATTTATCAAGATTAAGAATGAGAATATTAGGTCATATATTAATTGTAGAGACCTTAATCAATACATCCTAATGGATGATTTCCCATTTATTATCCCATAAGTCTGGATTAATGAAACTGCTATCTCCTAAGACAATTCCTTTGTGGAACAATATTTATGGTACAATCAAATAAAGATGGACCCCAAAGATGAATATTGAAATACCTTTAGATATCATAGAGGGATATTTTTCTATCAGGTCATACCATTTATCTTGAAGAACAATGGAACCACATAATAACTTGTTATGCATCATATCATTAATCTGTTCTATGGAAGAATAGTTGAATGTTATGTTGATGACCTCATGGTCAACTCTTGATAGTGATGAAATCCATTCATTTACCTCCAAATAGTCTGATAAAAGCTATAATATAATAGACTATAAATTAATCTACTGAAGATCACTTTTGGGGTAACATTAAGGGAGTTTCCCGGATATTTGGTATGGTAGTACGACATCATCAACTAAAAGAAGACTACTGTTATTTTAGCAATGACACCACCCATAAATCTCAAAGAACTGAGAGGTCTCCAAGGGAATCTCGCCTAAATTTAGTGATTTACAACCAATCTGGATAGAAAAGATATCCCCTTCACCATGATAATGTAGAACGTAATCACCTATTAATGGGATACTAACTACAATAAAGCCATCAAAAGTATCAAATAATATTTACTATACCCATCGGTTCTGAGAACACTGATGGAAGGGAGGAAACAGATCATGTATGTGTCTACCATGGAATAATCACTAAGTTCCATCCTTGCTTATAAATATAATGTAGGGAGAAAGAATATTCGCTACTACCTCATCAGAAAAATGATAGGTAATGTGACCTGAAACTCTAATGTCGAGAAGAATGACCTTGCACTCATATTCACAGTGGAAAATATAAGTAATTACTTGAAGCAAAAAAAATCCATCTATTCTCTCATATTTATCCACTCAAGTATCTCCTTGGCCCCCCAATATTCACAGTGCACTAGACCTAATGGGTGGTCATTCTACAACAATTTTACAATCAATTTATATCAAAGAATTTGGTGAAAGGGAAATTCCTGGTAGATTTCCTTACGGTAAATCATGCCCTAGAAAATATACTAGTGGACACTAGGCTTCTAGATGTGGAGTTTTTCTATGCTAATGGAACTCCCCCTACATGGGCGACATATTTTTATGGAACCCCCCCACACCCTATTGAAAAAATGATTGAAAGCCCGAAGATCGATCAGGTTGGATTAGGGATTGTATGTGTCTATCCAAACAATGTAGTTTTTCCTTACTCTTTCTCACATTCAAAAGGTTTCATGAATAATGATATCGAATTCAAAGCCCTCATTGCAGGATTATAATTATCCCTACAACTGAAGATAAACTATCTAAATATCAAAGGGGATTTATAAATTGTGATAAAGAAATTCAATGGTGAATATGCTACCAAAAGTGAATAACTTCCCCTATAACCAATTATGTTGGGGATTAATGGAAGAGTTCCCTATTGATCCTGGATTACATCATATACCCTATTACTAGTTTTCTCACACAAACACATAGGATAATATAAACATTTCCCTTGCTATCCCCAACCATGCGAAAGAAATATTTCAAATCACAAAGCAAAGAATGGCCTCATCGATCGTTGTTTTTGATATGGAATAAATTAATTAGGTTAGCACCACCCCAAATTGTGATGAACCAACATTAAACCCAGGATGGATGGATCCCATAATTTATTTTGTCCAAAATGGTATTATACTAATAGAACAATCTATAAGGGTTCATATTTGTTATTTTGCATTTAACATTACCCTATAGGATGGTCCAAGTGAATTGAGGTCCCTTTAGAAACATGCATTTGATGGAATCATCATATTCATAGCATAAAGATTGATATTATCCTTCATATAATAAATCCTTGAAGATCCTATGGTAGACATCAGTTTTGGACCTGACTCTACCACCAAATTAGGATATTGGGATATTACTAGAAAACAATGTTATAGTACTATATGGGGATCACCACGGAATTTCATGTGTTCCAGATAAATGTAAACTCCATCCATCATCCTTCAAAATTTCTAAATATAAATAAATATTTATGTCCATTTTTTATGGAATGGATGTTATGGGGCCATATCCCCTAGCCACAAATACAATGTTCAAGTACATCTTTACTGCTACTAACTTGTTTTCCAAATGAGATTAATAAATACCCCTCATATAATTCATGATGAATAAAATAATCCACTTCATAAATTCCCAATCAAAAAAATGTTTTAAGGTCCCTCACCCAATATTGACAATGAAAGGAACCATCTTCTATTTTTCGGAGTTGAAGAAGCTATACTGAGAGTACAATATCAAGTCCAATAACTCATCCAACTATCATGTAGTGAAAAATAGATAGTTAAATTCCTTCACTATGTTCTCGTAAAATATACTCTATAAGATACTGAAAAAGGATAATAATTCATGTCCTTACATGCTCTTTCATGATTTATAGTCCTACCATACAACCATATGTATTTCTACACAGGTAACACCATACTCATTAATGTGTGGGACCAAGGCAGTGTTACCCATAGAGGTCTTTCTACATTCACTCTAAATATGCATTTGTAGATAGCTCTATGATGATGTGAAATCAATAAAGTGACTAGAAGAATTGGAAATACTCGTGGAGAAAAGGATTAATACATTACAAAACCATAAAATCTATTAGAATCAGATAACATGAGTATTCAATAAAAAGGTTTTCCTCTATTCATTCCTATAGGGAGAACTTGTAATGGATCTTAGAACCCCAAATATACCTACAACGAATCCACCAGAGATGTAACCTAATTGTAAGGACCTATCATTATACATAAGTTATATCATAATGAAACATACTCATTGACCACAATGTATGGGGATACTGTTACACCCCCACCCCCAATGTTATATTTCTTAATAAATACTTCAATTTTGATGGAATTAAGCACCTTTAATCCTAGTTACATGATGCTAAATTGTATGATCTTGTAATGATTGCAAGATGTTAAAATACACATGATCTTCCTAAACGAAAGACATAAGACTACATATTATCCAACATCCTGTCCCCACTATTCTAAAAAATAATGAAAATTTATAAAAAAAATAAACTAAACTCCATAGAGTATCTCATCCTAGCTGCATGTTGTTAAAATACATAGTATCCCACATCCTAACCACATGATGCTTTACTGTATGAAACATTACCTCACCACATGATGTTAAAATTCGTGGCTGATGTCCTCAATGCAGGATTTTAAAATTCATTGAAAAAACCATCAATTTAGAGATTCACTGCAAATGATATAGATATTTATGAAGGATGAAATTTCCTTATCCCCATCTGAGAGTAAGTTCCACCTAAAGAGTCTCTTCAACTAATAACTAGGTGTTGTATGATTCCGGTCATAACAATATTTGTAGTGAAACACTAAGCTCTAGTATTTGGTCCAACCACAACCTTCCTTTTCCCTCATGTGTGGTGAACGATGTCATATCAACACGATGTTATACTACATGGTTTTCTAGAACTTTGTATGGCTAGATTCTCATTTTCAATGAGATATATAGGGATATCTCAATACAATATATTGTCCTAGAAAAAACATGATATAAAATACCCCTAACCTGTACATAATTTCCTCGACATAGTAAGAGTACCTATTTCCATTCCTAGTTTATCACAATGATCAAAGCTCACGTGAGATTTGGAATTTATGTAACAGCTTCCCTGAATGAACAAGTTGTAAAATCTCCTGATAGGATCATCATGGTCCAAAATACAAGACCATAAGAGGAGTACCATGAGTCCTCACTGCATGACATTAAACTGAATTGTTGACCTATTAATCTGCACAAAATTAAACTGTACAGGTTTATAAAACTACATATGACATAATTATCATTTGCAATGAGATAAATAGGGACACATCGATCATATATATTGGTCCAAACACGACATGATACAAAATGAACCCTCTCTATATACATTCTAGACTTGTGTAGGAATGTCATCCCATGAGAACTATGTTTGGATTAATTACTATTATCAAGGGATACATTGTGACACTCATATCTCTATCTTTTTGTCCAACCATAATTCCCCTTTTAATGTTTGGAATCCCACATTCTTGATACATGATGTTAAAGTGCATAGTTCCTAAAAAATTATGGGTGGATTTATTCTTATCATCACTGGATATGTAGTGACACCTGAATCTCCCATCATGTGACTAGATATAATTATAAATGCAAACAATTCCCACCAACATGTACGATTCTGGCCTTCATAGAGTTTTTCTCTTATAAGAACTACATGTGGATTTATCCATGTCATCACGAGATACGTAGTGACCCCCATGTCTCAAATCCATGGGCTTGAATTCAAAAACCAAAAAGATGCAACCCAACTTCATAGGGTATGAGTTATTAAAGATCACATTCTCAAATGTATGTGCCCGATCTTTGTATGATTTTTTATGCACACAATATATTGTTCTCAAATTTGTCACATCCGTTCCCACAATCTCATAGCACAAAAATAAACTCCATTGTACACATCCTAACAACATGACATTTAAAATAGAAGAAAAATGTCCTTACCACACAATGAAAAACTATATGGAAAATTTCTATACCACATGGTGATAATTATACAATAAATGTCCCCACTACATGTTATTAATCTTTATAGAGCATCACACACGTTCTGACCTTTATCAGAGTACTATGAGTGACTTACCCTAGTTGACCTATGTATGGGATGATTCTTCCATATTTCAAGCACCTCAATACACAAATCATACTTCAAGTCTCATGTTCCTCAGGTTTCCAAAAGCATTCATGGAACATGGAAAGGATACCTAGCTTCATGGGACCACATTCATGAATATGCATTTATGTCTTTGGATCCTGCAAATATGCCTACAATCATTAACCAAATTCATCACTCTTAAAAAGGTAATTAGGATCCGTGTGAGCCCTGAATTCACCATGGAAAAACTCAACACCTCAATTTGAACTTAATTTCTAATAGTATTATTGTCCCATATCATAACTCAAGAATATAGGACCATGATCCATGACTTACAACATTTTAATACCCCACTCAAAAGAATTTTGGGGTACACTTGACCATGGGTGTCCAAATCCGGATCGTGTGTATTATTCCAAATATTATTTTCATGTGAATAATTATAGAAAACTACCTACACTATTTTTCAAAGTTGTTTGACCTTAAATTCATGCCTATAATGGTTCAAATTGAAAGACCATAAACAGCTAGTGAAAGAGACAAAACATGTTCAGGTGGAAAACCAACATGGAACATCCTAAGTATAAGTTGATTCAACGCTCACTAAACTCATCCTATACATAGGTTATGAAAAAATTGGGGTAAAAATGGATAAGTCACAAACCTCATATAGTCAACACTTTAGACCTTGTAAAAGCCAAGTTATTCTCACTGGATCCCCTGGTTTAGGAAATATTAGAGTAATTATTTGTCAAACATCCTCTCTGCATGAATATGTTAACCAAGTAGTGACCCAACTTTTAGGGTTCTCAAACCCTTCTTGGATATTACAATTTCCACAAATCACACTTCATGATTTGAGTACCTCATATCACCGTAAACCATCTGTTGCCATTAAAATTGATACCCGGCTTCATGGTACCATTCTATTGATATTTCATGTATGCATATGGCTCAGGTATTTTCCCCTATGGTTATTAATAAAATTTTTCACTCTATAATAAAGGGATTTCTGGTCCTTGTGAGCCCTAAAATTACTATAGAAGAACTCAAATCTTTAGTGTGATATGAACTACTCCTAGTATGATTCCCCCATATCATCCTCCTGACCAGAGTTATATGAAAAATGATTTGGAAATTTCATACCAAACTATTCATGTTGATTATAGATCCTTGAAATTATCTCACCGTGTTCTGTACCATTTCTCGAGTCCACAATAAAAAATTTTATTATCGGTTCTTTTATGGTCCACACCTCATGATTTGAAACCATCTGATGTAGGGGTCGGGCTTCATCATCCATAGATGAAATAATGAAGGGTGAAAACACCTTACCAAGATGGTTTTATATCATTACCCAACCTTACCATATAGATGTTGGAGTCTTCATAAATCTTTGATTTCCCTCATAAGGAATTTGAGACCATATTTTTCCTTTCAATCCTATCATCACATAAGGGCCCTGACCCACCGACTATAGGCATATTATCCTTTCCAGATAAGATTTTCAATCCTTTTGAACCCTAGAAAAACTATAGAGGAACCCAAAATCTCATAGTGTTGTTGGTAATCCCTAGCATGTCTGCCCCAGTACATATCCATGGGCTCAATAATTATGTTTATGATTTAAATCACCCATATTCCAACTATACAGGCATACCTATCATCCCTACTATTTATCCCAAAACTGAGACTACCAACATAAACCTTCCATGACAATTGGAAAAGAGTGTAGATTCCCTAGTTTGGACGTTCTTCCAACACATAAGGGATCTGACATACCAACTATAAGCATATACTTCATGTTAGAAAGGATCTATAATCATCATGAGTCCTAGAAACACTACAGTTTCACCCAAAACCTAAGATTATTTTGGGTCATTCATGGAATATCTACCCCATATTCCATGATCATCGATTAGGTATGATCTAACTTCCCTAAACTACATTAACATAAAGACCTAGCTAAAGGACCCTAAACTAAATAAATAGATATTCTGATCTAATATACCCTAAAACTAAAGTGATAGAAGGTCCATGATAAAATAACTGTAACTATAATAATAGAAGGTCCAAGAAAAAAGAATCTAAACAACAGGAATTGAAGGTCATAGAGAAAAGGACTTAAATTAAAACAATAGAATTTTTGACCTAAAAGACCCTAAACTATAACAATAAAATGTCTGATCTAAAAAAACCAAAACTATAACAATATAATGTATGCTCTAAAAGACCGTAAACTAAATAAATATAGGGTACATGCTAAAAGACCCTAAAATAAAGTGATTGAAGGTTTGAAGTAAGATTACCTAGACTAATGAGATGGAAGGTATGTGATAATAGCCCAAAAAATATGTCGATGGAAGGTCCATTCTAAAAGAAACTAAAAATACATCACAGTAATGATTTAATCTACCATAATGGAAAATCCAAAAATAATCATCAAATGGACTTGTTAAAAATAAATCTATGCTAACCAATACTTTCAACATTGGAAATGGATAGAGCACGCTTTATCTTGGAAATGTATTAAACCCAAACTATCATTTTCATTAATAAGTGATCTGAAGATATCTGGAATTGAAATATCAATGTTGAATCTCATGTTAACAGAAATTCATTAGATTTTCTAAAAAAATAATCAATTAGAATTTCAAAATTCAATTATAGGTATTCATGTTTACCACATATTATGAAAATGATGTGTATCAGTGATGGTTTACATAATATTGAATTGGAGAAATTTAATTCATATCATGAATAAAAGAAAACTAGAAAAACAATATATAAAATTAAGTAGATCTATTCATTGATTGAAAACAATAAGGGGGAGGCATATACAAATTTTCATGTATCAATTAAGATATCATAAAAATAAGAACACATGAAAATGATCAAAATACAATAAGATTTGGTCGGCGGAATTTTCCAAGTCGGAAAGAGTCTGACAGGAAGTGTCAACTGAAAAAAACAGTGCTACCCCCATGCCTATTTTGATTCTACCCTTGGATAGAGTGTCTTGACTAATGTATTTAACTTCTGAAATCTCATCTGAGTATTTTCCGATAAGGATGATGATTTTGAATGGTCAGACCTCAGATAAGCTATGATTTTCTTATGCCTCTATATTTTCATGGTTCTGGAATCCATCTTAGCATACAGTTTATGTATCAACTATAAACCATGATCCCATGCCTCCAACCGATCATTCATATTTATAAAAAGTGTAGGATCATCTTCATTATTGTTAAATTCCCTCTTGTTGGTTTCCAAATATTTCCAATTCAGAAAAATTTATGTCATAATTTCATATAGTGGTTGTCGATCAAAACCAACTTCCCCCAAAACATGAAAAAACTAATGAATTCATTCACATTGTACATGTTATACTTCTAAAGGTGTCTCATTAATCATGGAAGGAATATGTTTCTTGATTGGACTATGTTGTTTTGGAGTCATTATGACTGATGGGGAAGGTGTAGAAAGAGGAGTAATTACAATTTGGCCTAGTAAGGAAGCATAAAATCAAGAAACCTCATATGGTCATCTCTCTAAATTCATATCATCTAAAGCCTATTAAAAAGTAAAGACTTACTCAATATATTCTATCTCACCATCAGGGTAGTCATCACTTGAATAAGGGAGCTTCGTTGACGTCTTGTCCTAGTCATCGATTAACTCCACCATCTCCATAGATAGATGGCTAGGTGAGTGAAAGTATTATCCACATATAAGACCATCTATCTTAGAACACCATCTAGATTAGCTGATATCCATTCATGGGAATACTCATGGGCATGGAAGGTGAGGGCATCTTTAGGAGAAATAATGATTTTGACCTTAGTTCCTCACATGCCGACATAATATAAAACTGGTGGGTGATCCCAGAGATCCTCACTCCTCACACCACATATAATGGAAGAGGATATACCCTTAACGTGAAGCTAAAATGATGATAAAACTAATAACTTCTATATGGATTATAGAAATCAGATCATCCATCCAATCTACCTAATCCCTAAGAGAGATCATATAGAAAATCTCTTCAATGGAATCACTACAACTTTAAATAAATTCCCAGCCAGTGCATGGTAAGGGGTAAAATAATATCTAACATATTAGATCGGTGCGTCCTTAACCTCGACATGTCTTATCAGTATGGTTCAAAACCCATATATGTTCCCCAGTCTTAGATGGTATATGTCATCACAGATCCTAATGGTGTTGTAGTATTCATTACAATAGAAGTTATATATTATCTAGATGAATACAATATACAAAGTACCACTAATATTATAGGTAATTCTATCCAATTGAATGTGGGCCAGGAGTTGGTAAATATAGGCTAGGATTGTCACTGACAAATTCAGATTTTGTCCTTCCATTTTCTATACCACCATCACCAACATGCTGACACGGATCCCTGAACATTCATCATCAACCAGAAAAAACCCTCCATTAAAAAACAAGGACATAAATCCTTACATTCTAAGTCTCATAAGAATCTTTATTTTCACTTGGTATACCCACTTTGTATATTCCCCAGCATCCATAATGGCCCAATATGACCCGGAACTATCGTAGAACTTCTAGGAAGGACATTGATGTGGGATGATGGTAGTTGGAAAAAACCAGTTACGACAAATAAAAATGTCGATCCATACCTTGAAAAAGATAATTGAATGCATCAACATCACTTTCCTCAACTTGTCCTTAAAAATGTTGAGTATTTCCCAGGAAAATAATAGAGTCTCCAAGGGATCATCCCTAACATCTACAGTTGGGAGGAACTCATCCTACACCTCTCAGAGAGGTGGAATCCCACCATGTTGATAAATGTACCATAACATGATTCCCACATTACCATGGGATATGTGGAATGTGTTGGTCACAGGAAACCAATGGTTGGAAATATCGAAGAAGAAGATTGGGCTAGAGATAGATAGTGAATTGGGTTATCCACATGACCTTATAGAGATGGACCATATATATCTGATCAGTAAACACTATGTATATTTTTCAAATATGTAAGGTATATTCACATTCATTAGTGAAATTATTTCCAGGATTAAGAGCCCATTTTAATTTCTATCCACTGAATGGGTTGTTCATAGAGGAAATAAGTATACTTGAGTAACTCTGGGAAATGGAATTTTGAGTGAAATCGCATCCATATGGGCCCAAGGTATAGTTTTATGATATATCTGACAAATCATGCAATTGATATTCCCTGAAAAAAACTGTACTCGACAGTTTTGAACTGAATACGGTAAAAATTAGTTGAAACCATGTGAGATGGAGAATTAAAATCTGAGGGAGGAATGATAGCATCGTCCAACAAGTCCAACCCATATAGGGGAATATGGTGAGATGGGGGATAATCATTGAGATTGGGCAATAGTAAACTCATTAAAATATCATTATGAGAATACACGTGATATAGGGGGTTTTCCTTGTGATTTCTATAAATCATGGACCTTTGTTTGGTCACAATAGAGGAACCTTAGCGGGAGCCAGAAACCATCAAAACCAAACTATGTGGAAGATTTCATTTAGATAAAATAAAATCATATCAAATCCAAGGTATACAACAAAAGCATCATGGAAAATCAATAGTGAACATAGTATTTCACAAATCACCAAGAGGGATCGCCAAATTCTTGAATATTGAAGGGCTCATGGGTCGCATAAACCCACATGACAACTTGCAATTGCCTGAACCCTCAGGGGACATAAGATCACATGACTTGGACATATTCACAATAGACACTTGAAAACCAAAAGATCATGTGATCAATCCCTACAAATCCAGTGAAACACATAAGTTAATCATGAATCCCCACCTTCAAAGCTAAATAAATTTCCGAAGTATAGGGAATGGTTGGTTCGAGTGGGCATCCGATGAAAAATTGTCTTGTAGAGGGGTTCTTGTGAAATGGGATCATGGTGAGGTTTAATGATCTTGTTTTGCAAAATGGTATGGAATCCATGGAATATGAAAAAAGCAATCTAAGGGAACACTAGACAAATATAAAACATATGAATGAATCACACCCCCCTTACCTATTTATAAGGACTTCAATAGGATACCAAGTGTCATTCGATAGACCACGAATCACCTAAGTCACTGATTCTTGATAGCTCCAAAGAATAAGGTGTGCATTTACATTCCATGAAACAAATTCATTTTCCCTTCAGATGTAGCACATGGGAGGGATTTCATGACCCAAAAAATAAGCATCATCATATCTAGAAAAGAAAATATATCTAAATATGGCTATTATGTTCCCCAAAGAAGAGAAGGAATAAAAAGTCTTCAAAGACCCATATATCATGTGAGCCTCCATGGGATACCCGATCACATGACCATCATTAGTTCACATGAAATCACCATGTGTATTGAATATCCTATAGATGTTATTGTGAACTCTCTTTGAAAAATTACTTCTAATTATGTGAAGGCACCTCAAAAAATTCGAGGTTTCCCGATGGTGGCCATAAAAGCTCCCGTAGGTCATGCATCTTGATAATTATTGGACTCCCAACAACCCATCGAAACAAATCCTTTGAAAATTGTATGAAAATATCGAAAAGGTGGGTTCTTATTGTGGTCATAAATCTAAAGTGATGCATCAATGATGATGATAATTATTTTCCTTATAAACATTATAACAAACTCAAGAAACTCCCCAATCATTGTTAAATAAACTATGGAAATGAATCGGGAGAAGGAAGAAGACTTTAATAGTTTTAAAAGTCATGTGACATGCCATAGGTGGTCCAAAATACCCCTCGATCCCCTAGAGACATGTTTTCCTCACCATGTGAAATCCCATATGCTTGTCATCCTAATTATGAAAAGTGCCTCAGGTGTGTCCAAGAAGACACATGCCACCCCCTTAGATACATAATGATACGAATATTTAATGATCTACAAAATGATAAATAATATTTATTGGACCTTTTTCAAATGTGGAACATAAGTGGAAGGTAAGGTGATTGTCCTCGATGACACCCGAACAACCTCAGCAACTCACCATCCTTTAAAAAATTAGAAAATGATATGAAATTCATGAGGAGGTGGAAGCCTATCGTGGTCATAAAAACTCATGAGAAACACTATGGTTGCCTGTACGATGGTCTTGTAAGTCCCCTTGTCATGTTATCCTGGTCCCATGAAGGCCCCATGACAATCTATCCTTGTCTCGTGGAAATTCCTAGAAAAGTCACATAATATCATGCAAAGGCCTTCTAGAGGTTCCTGGATCTCTCAAAGGCCCCTAGACGTCTCAACCAGACAACATGAAAGTCACTTGACATTTTATCGTTGTCCCATGAAGGCCCCATGAAAATACATCCTTGTCTCGTAGAAATTCCTAGAAAATTCACCTAAGATCATGCAAAGTCCTTCTAGAGGTGCATGGATCTCTCAAAGGCCCTTGTACATCTAAACCAGACAACATGAAACTCCCTTGACATGTTTTCTTGACTCAGAAATGCCCTATTAATTTGAAATAATCATAAAATGGAGGAATTGACTTGATGATCCTCTGTTCACTAAAAATCAAATGACATCTACATAATTATCTATAGTAGGAGATCATGGAGCATGTGACCACGAATCCCTCTAATGACTCTAGCCTAGATTCACACAATCTACACCGCATAAAGAGGTGAACAACTGGGGGAGATAAACCTAAAACCCCCCACTTCATCATGAAAAAGAGATATTATTTTACCATGATTCTATATATGATATTTTTTCCATTTTCTATCCGTGCACCTAAGAATATTTTACGAAGTGGATAATCTTGTAGAAAACTTGTTTCTAATCTAGTAAGATATTGGTTAATAGGCAGAGAAAACATGTTGAATGCAAAAGAATGGCATGTGATCACTATAGATCAAGCTAAGGACCTCTTCTAGGACATGTGAAGAACATTCCACACATCAGTTAGATCACGTGAGACTTAAAATAATGTAACACTGAAAAAATATAAGGCATTCTCAATATGATGTCTAGAACAGAAACTTTATGTAAGAGACTTATTAAAAGAACATATAAAATCACCCTCTTGTGCTTTGTGTAAATCATCATGGAAATGTGAAATCACTAGGACACATCACTCATATCATGTGAAATACCTTCGGTATATTATTTTGGTGATTCAAATTCCTCTAGTGATGTAAAATCAAGTCACATTGTGCCCCTCGGGCATGCCACCCAATTCTCTTGAATCCCTCTAGGATTTCATTTAAATACTTCTAATGTTCTTCAAATATATCACTAGATTCATAATGAGAATCCAATTCATGTCAACTAAGTCTCATGGTAGCACCTAAGAATGAAAGTCATCTCTTTCCACTTCCTTCTTACATGCTATTCAGGCTTCGTGATTCCCTCGAGACATGCTGAAAAGGACATGTGACACCCTCTGAGACATGTTTCACTGAATCTCATGATGTCTTTCATTTTTTCCATCTAGATAATTTAATGGCACTACGACATGTAATTTGGGTCATGTGAAACCCTCTTGACAAGCCAGATGAGATCATGTGTTTTTTTAGAATTAATCAACCATGAATCGCAATTCTCTCTATGTAATTCAGCCTTTATCATATGATGGACCTTAAAAAAAATTTATATAATATGTGACATCCCTCACACAATACAACTGTATAATGAGATTTTCTCTATACATGTCTAGAAGTTATCCCTCAACATGTCAAATAGAAAGTCAAGTCATGTCAAGCAAGTAGTCAAGAATACAAGGTAGACAAGTATGATATATCCAAGGGTATTTTATGGATTGATGATTTTTTCCATCCTCAGTGTGTAATCCCAGACCCAAGGGAACCATCAGTGTGGAATCCCCAATATAGGGAGCTATAGGGACATTTTTTCCTTCCATAACTGAGATATATAGGATGCCTCTCTAAGGACTAGGCATTTTTTTAGTCATCCAAAGGACTATATGATTACTTAATTCTCATACCCATATGTAGTGAGATATCTCATTTTGCATCCCTTGTTTCTCGAACCATGCGTTTCACACATGGGCTTAAGAAGTTTCAATAATAATATTTTTTGAACCATAAACCTCTATCATGGAAAATGGAATCACCAGAGTGTAATCCATGGGAAGTGGCATAATATGATATGACCTAGATATAAAATAAACATTAGTGTGTAATCCATGAACAATGAAATTTAAAGACACTGATTCCAACCATAACTAATATATATAGGTCACCTTTCTATGTATTGAGATCAAATTAAAATGGGAATACACCTTAGTGTATGTATATACATTTCTCTGACTATTCAACCATTGTGACAAAATCATTCCCATAGGTTGATGATTCTGTGCCATCCCTAAGTGGAATATGGAATCAATGAACTATGATGATTCTAATTCCTTTCATATCCAAGATATGAAAGACGCCTTTCTATGGATTATTATCAAAATTAAATTAGAATCCACCTAATTTTAATTCTAGACATTTCCCTGAAATTTCAACCGTGGAGTCCCAATCATTCCCCTGGAAGGACAATTTTGTCTCATCCATTAGTAGATCAAGAAATCAATGAACAACGAAGAATATAATTCCTACCATAATTAGGATATGGATGACACCTTTATAAGGCCCATGAACAAACTAAAATGGCGATCCACCTTAGTGTTTGTCCCTCCATGTATCTAAAATTTCATCCATCAAGACCAACTCATTCCCATGGGTTTATCATTCTATATAATCCCTCAGTTGACTGGGATATTAATAGAACTACGTTGACTCTAATTTCATCCATAAACAGGATACGTATGACTCTTATTTAAAAAATGAGATCTATATGAATACATACCAAGGGTGATCCTAGTACATAAGTTATACATCCACATATGATGAAGTTGATCACTAACTATCATGTGTTTCCCACACCGATAATGGCTCATGTGGTCTTAGGGAGCTACAATAAACACACAATTTTCATCATGAATCTCCACCATCTAGAGAAATATCAAAAATTATGCCTCAATGAGTGGAATAATACAAATATCCATCATATAATGGAATATACCTCTAGTAAATCCCAAGGGTATGATCAAACTAAAATTTCACTGATTCATTCTATACCCAAGATACATAGAATGTATCCTCAAGACTGAAACTCATATATTTGATGCCTTGGTGCCCACACATTTTTTATCTCCTTCAGATTTTAAACTATAAGAGCTTATCAAAATTTGATAACTCTGATTCCATCTATAACCAGGATAAGTATGATGTATCCTTGAGAATCGAGCTCAAATATCTAGCACCTCAATGCCAATGTATATGTCCTCCTATTATAACATTAAACATCACTGGATTATTAAATTAAAATAATTCTGATTTCTTCTATAACCAAAATATGTATCACAAATCCTTTATAATTGAGCTCAAATATTTGGTGCCTTAATAACCACACATATGTACTCTCCGTATGATGTTAAACTGCACGGGTTTATCAAACTATGATTACTCTAATTTTGGCTATAACAAGGATATGTTAGACATCTCCTTGAGACTTGAGCTCATAAATTCGGTGCCATACATGGTAATGGCTCAATACCATCCTCACAATATTTACTACCTCCCTACATGGTAAAAAATTCCAATGTTTTTGGCTATACAGATTCAATATCTATGAAACAATTCATTACTAGGATATGGATGATGTACCTAGGTTTTGTAACACCACAAAATTCCATGGAACACTTCTCTTTGATTAATATAATGGCTTGCGATGTACGCGGCTCCGAGTTCTAGCACACCACGACCAATCAAACTAACCATTTAAAATGTAGTTATGAATAGTAATACCCATTTTTGAAAATTTTATAACTTTTAATTTTTTGAATTGGGATTCATTTTTGGATTTAGAATATAAAAATTAAATTAGGGTCATTTTTTTGT
This sequence comes from Viscum album, assembly GCA_963277665.1. Taxonomy (NCBI): domain Eukaryota; kingdom Viridiplantae; phylum Streptophyta; class Magnoliopsida; order Santalales; family Viscaceae; genus Viscum; species Viscum album. The sequence goes on along the minus strand of OY728146.1, from coordinate 1,622,338,316 downwards.
ATTTTTTTGAAAACATTCAATTTTTGATGAATACTGAAAAACAATACGTTATTATTTAAAACCGAATTTTAATTTAAATAGTTATTTTAAATTTAAATCTATTTTATAGTAAAATTAGATAAATAATACATATATTAATACAATTTAATTCATTTGATTCATTTTATAATATGATCATATTTATTGAATTTTATTTATCTTTTAACGTATTTTACCCACCTTATAGGCACATTTTCAAATTTGCATAAAACCGGATTTTTCCATTTTTATGAATTTCATTTCACAAATCCAACAGACAAATTTTTTATCAGTAAGTAAAATTTGGTTAAATAGGATGAAATAAATTTTCAATAAATAGTAACTTTTGAATTTTATTTACCATGGTTAAAAGTAAATAGGGTAATTAAAGGTAAATATATTATTATAATAATATATAAAAATCCAAAAAACATGTCCTAATTATTTTTGATAAGTTTATATTGACCAAAATCAACCTAAAACCAAAATATTATCCTTTTTTTCACTTGGATTCGATTGTAACATTTATTATATTTAATTTTAAGAGGTGTTAAATATGTTAAATTCAAATTTTATTAAGTAAAACAATTTTAATATAGAGTCATACATAATATAAATTCTAATATAAATTGTAATTAGAAATATAAAATGATTTCCTACATCACTTTATTTTATTTATAATTTTTAGACATTAAATAATTAAATTTATTTATTACACATAATGATGGAGTAATTACCTTATTATTCAAGGATTAAAAACATTGATTTTATAAATATTAAAATAAATGTAAATTGAATCTTTTGATTCCATCCAAGAATTTTATTAATGAATATTACATATTAGGGTTTATTCAATTTATTTTTGTGATGTAATCAAGTTGTTATTCATTTCACAAAAACCAAATACTAAATAGTGTCAAAATTGACATAAATGAGTTTTTAAATGAAATACTATATTATTATATTATATAATATTCCTAAAAATTTAAGATTCTTCCAAAGGACATAGATAATGTTTGATATGTATTTAAAGAACCAATGGAGATTTTCTTGTCATTTTATAGTAACTATATTAAAAATTTAGTATAAAAATACATGTAGACATGGTAAAAGTAAAATTGTTTAACTAAGGGTTAAATTTAGAAGATAAGGATAATATGTTGATGTAAACATGTATAAAACCTATTAAATGAGTTTATTTAGTTCCATAAAGACTTTTTAATTGAAATAAAACCACATTGATATATTAGAAACCGGAAATTATTTTATAATAAATTAATATTTCAAGCTCTTCCTAAAGTGCCCCTCACCTCTCTTATAAAAGGTTACTTCCACTTCTCTTAAATTCATACCTCCAAAGAAATTTGACATGGCCAAAACCTGCTCAAATACCCCTCCAACTACCCTCATTTTAATCGAGTAGCCTTAATTTTGTCAACAATTCAATATTAGGATCCCTTTTGATCAAATCAAATGGAAGCAACCAATGAAGAGGTAATTATTTAATCACCTCTTTCAAAGTTCCTTTCTTCTTCTACTTCCTCCTTATATGTTGTTACCATAATAAAATAATAAATCATTTACCTTATATAAAATTATATGTTATTATAAATACAGTACAACCATATTTATTATTATATTAATCCTATGAATGACAAAGTCACCACACATGTGTATGTACGTCTTACCATCTCCACATTGTGGTGTAGTTTTTTATTAAACTCGTCATTATTATTATGGGTATAATAATGTGTATAATTTACTTAAATAACAAATATAAAATGGTAATGATTATTTCTTTATAATATATCATCTAATAACATACGATTACACCATTAATAGAATGATATTGTCACTCATGCGTATTCACAACTTACTGTCTCCACGACAGGATGAGACTTCATTCCCCATCATAACCATTCAAGAATAATTTTTATTTGATGATTAAAAAAAAATTAAGAACATAATATATTTCTGAATATGAATCAAATATATCCAATCAATAACCAACATGACTTACATAACAAAACATATAATGGAAAATGAATTTGTTAACACCCGACATAATGATACTACTGAAATATTGTTAACAAAACATCATTAAAGGATCATATATGATATCATATTTATGTATGCAGTTCTTTAATATTAAAATAACAATAATATAACCATTATACACGAGGTTAACATACCCTCAACTAAGGAAAGGTACAAGGTAAGGGTTAATTTTACAATCTCTTTATTATCTAAGGTTGTTTATATATAAGTACCTACTAGGACTTATTTATAATAGCCATTCGTGTTTCCTAAAAGTGTATTTAAAAACATATTTATTATTTCCTATTATATTGGTTATGTTCATTTATACCCTTGTTTTAAATTTTATAATAGTTTTTTCAATGGAATCTTTCCATCATTTTCCAAAAAAAGTACTTTATGTCCTTTTCGACAAATTAAAGAAAGATTTTTTTAACTTATATGGTGGGTGCGGCTATTTTGCGCCATTATAACACCTTCAAAGCTCACCTTACAAGATTATATGAATATTTTCAAAATAAATGTTTTCTTTTATAATTATGAGACTTTTAAATGATTCCAAAGAAGATAGGGATTTGGCACGCATGTTGTTTTTGGATTGATTTCATCTATGTCGACATATATTATTGGATTTTATGTTTAATTGAAGTTGATTTATTATAATAAAATATTCCATATTGTATTGATAGTTTTACGAAAAGTTTTACAACAGATGTTCAATTTTTATGTCATTCATTGTTTCTAGTTTAATTATTATAATTTTGTATGATAGTTTAATATGAATGTTTTGGTTATGTTTAACCCTTTTCATATGAGGTATGCATTGGACATATTAAGTGATGGACGAGGCCTGCTATAGCCCCTCAATTCATCGGTAGGTCTAATGATACAAAATAGTGTCTTGGAAAAAGGCCTAGATAATATTTTTTATTTATAGGCTTGGCAAGAGGCCTTAACTATGTAGTTTTGATGTCCGACATTATGGATTCCATCAAAATGAGATTATATATTGATATTACATTTGAATATTCATCTTGTAGAATATCTATGTTAACAAGTTAATGGAATTATTTGATTTATCTTTTCCATATTATGTTAAATTAAGGTTTAAATTGATTGTGTTTTAGTCCTATACATTGGCTTAAATATTTATTCTTATATTTGATAGTTTATGATATATTTTTATCCTTACAAACCATATATTCTCACCCTTTTCTTATGTCTAATTTTTTCCACTATGCGAATAAGAATATTATGATTGACCTGTAGGGATAGGATAAGGGATATTAGTGTTTTAAAAAGATACACAATGTTTATTTTTCATTTCATAATGTAATGTAAAACTTATGTATGTCTCTAGTAATCACAAGGATACTAAACTAATTGATATTTATAGACTTGATCTCTTGTGATCATGCCAATGTTATTTAATAATTCACTGACTATGGGTAACCGAGGTCAGGGAATTACAGTTGTTTTGAGAGGAACTAAAATACATCCTTACAAACTAGATTTTGAAAAACGCTGATTAGAGAAAAATAACATATGATAGACTTTGAGGATTAGTATAGAATAACATACAATAATTTCTGTAATATAGATATTATGTGTGTTTTCCATGAAATAAATCTATTCCTGGATTCTAGAAGTGGACATGGTTCTGGCACAAATGTACCTAGGAGTGAAAACTCTGACAACGAGTTTCGGGCTTGACCAGGGGTATCCTGGTACACCACAATGGGCCTGATTGCACACCTGGTTTGAAACACTCAAGGGATATTCATAGGATAATTAACATTTTCACTAAAAACCATTATTAAGGATTTATGAATAAATACATCCCCAAAGAAAACATTTTTTTATCATTATGGATTATATGCATAAACTATTCATTTTATGTCAATTATTTTATATGATTGAAATAATGTATTTTGATTCCTAAACTAATATAGTGTATTCCATTATTTAGAAATGGTTCCTGGAGGAAGGAATGAAATCGTATCAATTCATGTAATACATGTAGGGATTTCACTATTATTCAAGAAAGTTATAGTGGAGCTGGTGATGCAACTATGGCTGATCATCTTATAACCATACCAGGACAACTCAATACATTTATGCATAATATCCCTACCTGTATGGTGCACCCAGATCCAAAATGCATAGGATCAATGTTAGACCACTTCAGGAGGAAACAACCACCATCATTAAATGGGATTACAAATCCATTTGTATCTGAGAACTGGATAAGTTCCTTATAAAAATTATTTTATGCCTTGGGAGTAGGGAAGGATAAAAACTTGTCATAGAAATTTATCACCTCTCATGAGATGAATATCAATGGGGATAATTAATTCCAAACACAAATGGGATGAAAAAGTATCAAATTTGGAATGGAGGGAGTTTGAAGAGATTTTCATAGAAAAATACTTTTCTTGTGAACATCAATCGGATTTCTAAAAAAATTTCTATGTCTGAGGTAGAAGGAGGATGATAATGACTCAATGTATTAGGATAACATTAGAATATTAGAAATTAAAGATATTGATTATATACATAACCCAAGAATTAAGATTAATTGATTTGTTTATGGGGTAAAACCATTTCTCCTATGATCACTAGACTCACAGTCCGTCTCATCGTATGAAGATATAGTCTAATGTGCTATCAAGAGAGAAAAGGAATTATCTACGTATTATGTCTTTAATCTGAAACAACAGGATAATACATATGATAAATACTCTATAAATGGAAATAAGGGTAAGAAGGTAATATTTTACTTTCTATCATGCATCAATTCTGGGATGAAACACCCTGGTATATGCCTAAAGGGGATGGGAGTTTGTTATATGTGTAGAGAATATATATACCAAGCGCATGATTGAAAGGGGAAGAAAGAGGATGTCCATGATCAATTATACAACTATAAAGAAAGGGGGAATTATGAAAATGAATTTCCTATGTGTCAAGGAATCATACCTCATAAAAGACCAAGGTGTTAAGGCTAAGATTATGATATCACAACTACTGAGGTTGAAGCCCCTAATGAAGTGGTGGTAGGTACATTAATAATATCCTCAAAATTGGTGAAGGATTTATTTGATTCTGGATCATCGAATTATTTCATATCTTCCATGTTTTCCATGAAAATTAGATATTTCCAATTTTACATATTAATGCAGTTGTCAGACAAAACTCATAAGGGAAGTATCATTGCAACAAAATTTTGTAAATAAATAACAATTATGGAATATAAGAGTTCTTTATCTATTGATATTATTATCATAATAATTATTGAATTTGATATAATTCTTAGTATGTATTGTCTTTCAAACCATGATGGGAAAATTTATTGTAAGTAGATGGAGGTTACAATTTTTATTGATGATAAGGAATCCCTTATCTTTAGAGGATAAACATCACTATCTGATTCTCATATAGATCTACCCCTAGTATCTCTTGTAAATTAAATTATTAGGGATGAAGTGAGTGAAATATTTATGGGTGAGTAATGGAATGTTCAAATCGATGATGAACCTATTGTTCAAGAATATGTTGATGTGTTTCTAGAGAATTTACCTGGACATCCATCAGAATGGGAAATTGAGTTTTCCATTAACATAATTCCTGCATCAAGACTCATATCAAAGACCCCTTATTGAATGGACACTATGGAATTAGTGGAAATAAATAAACAACTATAGGAATTGGCTGGTAAAGGATTTATTCACCCAGTTCATCTCTATGGGGATCCCCTATACTTTTTGTTAAGAAGAATGATGTATATATGTTGTTGTGCATTGACTATAGGTAGATCAATGACATAACAATAAAGAATAAGTATCCTCTACATTGTATTGATGATTTATTTGATCAAATTCATGGATCTGAATATTTTTCAAAGATTGACCTTCGACCTGGATACCATCAGTTGTGTGTGAAGAAGGAAAACATTCCATAGACACCATTTCAAACTAGTTATATGAATTATGAGTTTGTAATAATTCCTTTTTGATTGACTAAAACACCATTTGTTTTCCTAGATATAATTAATAGTGTTTTCACAGAATATCTTAATAACATTTTAGTGGTATTGATTTCTGATATCACGGTATACTCCAAAATCTTTAAGGATAATGAAAATCACTTACGCACAGTTATAAAGACTATTTGAAAAAATGAATTATATGGGATGTTCAGAAAGTATGAATTTTGGATTTAGTAGATTTCTTTTATTGGCCATAATATCTCTAAGTATGGAATCTCTCTTGATCATTCAATGAAAAGGGAAATCCATGAATGGCCAGCACCAATGTTTATAACATAGGTACGCAGTTTTAATGGTTTAGTAGGTTACTATCAGCTTTTTGTCCATAATTTTGACTAATTTGCTTACCAATTAATGAGGCTCGCATGTAAAGGGGTTAAATTTGATTGTACAAAAGAGTGTAATGAATTTTTTGATGAATTGAAGTTAAAATTATTCAATTCTTATATCTTGACTCTACCATCAGGGAATTATGGGTTTTTTATTTATAGTGAATCATCAAACCAAGGATTTGGATGTGTACTTATATATAATTATATAGTTATTGCATATGCAACACGACCGCTAAAAATTAATGAACAAAATTATCATACTCAGGATCTTGAGTTAATAGCTATAATATATGCATTGAAGATATGGAGATACTATCTCTATTGTGAAAAATGTGAGATATATACCAATCACATGGGTTTGAAGTATAGTTTATCACATAAAGAACTCAACATAAGACAAAGGCGGTGTCTCGATCTACTCAATGATTATGATTGCACAATACACTACCACATGGGGATGGAAAATAAGGTGGAAGATGCTTTGAGCAGAAATGATCATGGAGTTCTGAACAAGATGAGATTTGAAAGAGATCCTATGTTCATGGCTGGGAATAATCATGGAAGGCTAAGCATCAATAAATTTTCAAACGGGTTCCAAACCTATTTACTAGAATGGAAAAAAAAATTAGACTCTGGATGAGGGGTTTCAAATGAAAATTTATGCTGTTAATGATGGGATATTGGTCGACTTCATATATTAATATGGAATTTTGAAATTTAGGAAGAGGATTTGTGTTCCTGATATACCTAATCTAAAAAGGGAATTGTTGGATGATGCTCATAGATCTAATTTCTCAATACACTATGGTAGCACAAACATGTATAGATATTTGAAGGAACATTATTGGTTGGAAAACATTAAGTGGAAGATTGTGTATTATGTTTCATGATTTATGGTTTTTCAATAGGTGAATGTAGGAAGAGAACATCCTAGAGGAGTTACGAAATCTCTTCCCGGATCTTAGTGAAAATGGGATGATATTACTATGGACATTATCATAGGGATACCAAAGAATCCTAAAAGAATTGATGTAATATGGTTCATTTTTGATCGTCATTCCAAGTTAGCACATTTTCATGTTATAAAAAAAGACTTACCACTTGAATGTTTAGCAAAACTATATATTAATGAAGTTGTAAGACTTCATGGTGTACCCCTATAGATTGTTTTTAACCATGATCGCGATTTTGCATCATGATTCTGGAAAAGTATTCTGAAATCTGTAGATACAGAACATCATTTGAGCACTACCTACCACCCTCAAACTGATGGAAAATCATAATGGTCTATTCAAACCGTAGAAGACATGTTAAGATCTAGATCACTTGACTTTCAAGGTATATGGTATCAGTATTTACCTCTGGTAGAATTTTTCAATAATAATATCTTTCATTCCAGTATTCATATGGAACCATATGAAGCGTTATATGGAAAGGGATGTCACACACCAACATTTTGGGATGATGTTGGTGAAAGAAAACACATAGGCCTAGAACTTCTTAAGGAATCAATGTAAAAATTGATGATTATCCAAACCCACATCAAAGAATCTCAATGTAGTCAAATGAGCTATGCTAATAACTGAAGGTAGGATTTATAATTTCAAGTAGGACATAATGTTTTCTTGAAGGTATCTCCATGGAAGTGTGTTATATGATTTAACAAGATGGGTAAATTATGTCCTAGGTACATCACACCATTCAAAATTCTAGAATGAATTGAAGTTGTATCTCTCTTTTTGGCAACACATTCATGTTTCTCCAATGTTCATAATGTTTTCATGTATCACTATTGAGAGAATAAAGGCTTAAACCAACACATGTACTCACCTGTGAATAAATATAACTAGAACCAGATCTTTATTAATGTAAAAATCCTACCATAATTCATTATTCTTGAGAACAAGTGTTGAAAAACTGTATTACTCGTCATGTAAAAGTTCTATGGAAAAACAATAAAATGCAAGTGGTAATGCGGAAACATGGGAACCTGAGAAACATATGATAAAGAGACACATGAATCTTTTTATTCAGTGATATTTTAGAAATTTTGAGGATGAAATTTTTTGAAGGAGGGAAGAATTAAAAATGCCAATATTCCTTGGTACACTTCTCTTTGCTTAATACAATAGCTTGCGATGTACGCAGCACCGAGTTCTAGCACACCATGACCAATAAAACTAGTTGTTAAAAAAGTAGTTATGAATATTAATACCTAATTTTTAAAATTTTATAAATTTTATTTATCAAATTGGTGTCATTTTTTAACTCAAAATATAAAAATTACCTTAGAGTTATTTTTTGGTATTTTTCTAAAAAATTTCAATTTTTGATGAATAGTGAAATACACTATGTTATTGTTTAAAACCGAATTTTTATTTAAACAATTATTATTAAATTGAAATTTATTTTAATGTAATAAAAAGATACATAATACCTTTATTAATCTAATGTAATTCATTGGATTCAATTTATAATATGATTAGATATATAGGATTTTATTGAACTTTTTAACATCTTTTACCCACCTTCATGGCTAATTTGAACATTTGCACAAAACATAATTTTACCACTTATATGAATTGAATTTTGAATCTCCAATAGATACAGTTGTCAGCAGTATTTAATATTTAGTTCAATATAATGAAAATAATATTTGGTGAATAGTAACTTTTTAATTTTATCTACGATAATTAAAAGTAAATAGGATAATTAAATGTAAATATAATATTATATTAATATAAAATTAACCCAACACATGTCCTAATTCTGTTGGATAATTTTATTTCGACCAAAATCATCATTAAAAAAATATTATCTTTTTTTATCCACTTGGATTAGATTAGGACATTTATTATATTTTATTTAAATAGGTCTCAAAAGTGTTAAAATAAAAATTTATTAACGAATGCATATTTAGTATATCATTATAAAAATGATAATTTAGACTATAAATATTCATTAGAAAGATAAAATATATTTCCTACATCATGGTATATTTTTTATAATTTTCAGACATTAGATAATTAAATTTATTTATGACACAGAAATTATGCAGTAATTACCTTATTAATGAATGATTAAAAAAATTGATGTTATAAATACTAAGATAAATGTAAATTGAAGCATCTGATGCCACTGAAAGATTTTTTAGGTGAATAGGACGTGTTAGGGTTGATTCAATGTATTTTTTTAGAAGTAATCAAGTTTTTATGACTTAAAAAAACCAAATACTAAATTTTTTTTTTAATTGACATAATTTTTTTTTTAAACAAATACTAAATTATGAAATGAAATAATATTCCTCAAAATATAAGATTCAGAAAACATGCATAGATAATGATTTATATGTCATTAATTAACCACTTGAGGTTATCTTGGAATTTTATAGTAACTATATTAACTATGTGGTATATAAATACAAGAAGACATGGTAGAAGTTAAACTATTTAACTAAGGGTTCAATCAAAATGATAAGGTTAATACAGAGAACTAAACATGTTTAAACCATATTGGCTAAGATTTTTTTGACACATCCCCACCATATCCTCGAAATAAATTTATTTGCAGATATTATAAACATAAAATAATTTTATATTAAATTAATATTTTAATCTTTTCCTAAAGTGCCCCTCAACTCTCTTATAATAGGGTATGTCCCCTTATCTTACTTTTATACCTCAAAAGCCATTTTTCATGGCCAAACACTACTAAAATCTCCCCCAACTACCCTAAGTTAATCTGTGAAGCATTACATTGATCATAAACTCTACCTAAGGTGATATTTTTTTTCAAATAAAAAAGAAGAACCAAAATAAGAGGTAATTATTTTATCACCTATTTCAAAGTTCATTTCTTCTTCTACTTCCTCTGTCTATTTTTTTAAAAATAAAAAAATTACTCAAGTACCATATACATACTAATATATTATTATAAATATGGTATAATCATATTCATTATTCTATCAATCGTATTAATGACAATGTGACCATACGTATGGCTTACCGTCACCACATCGAGGTGTAGTTGGTTATTCAACACTTCAATATTTGTATGGGTATAATAATTAGTTTCATTTATGTAAATTATAAATATAACATGTTAATTATTCATTATATATAATATACCATCCAATTACATACTATTTAACCATCAATATAATTATAATGTTGCTCGTCCGTATATACGTCTTACCGTCTCCATGATGTGATGAGATTACATTCCCCATCATAACCATTAAAGAATAATATTAATTTGATGATTCAAAAATAATGTTTTAGTACATAATATCATTTTGGATATTAATAAATCACATCATATCCATAAGAAACGTGACTTACATATCAAAACATAAAATTAAAATGAATCAGTTAACAAAAGAAACAATGATACTACCGAAATATTATTAGAAAAGATAAATTAGAGGATCATAGATGATATAATATTTTTGTATGTGTTACTTGTATAATTTAATATAAATAATTTAACCATTATACATGAGGTTAAGTTAACCTCAACTAAATAAAAATACAAGTTAAGGGTTAATTTTACAACTATTTATTATATTAGGTTGTTCATATGTAAGTATCTACTATGAAATCTTTATCATCCACATCTGTGTTTCTAAAAAATGTATTTCAAAACATTTAAACTATTTCCTAGAATATGGTGTAAATTCATTTATACCCTTTTTTACTTTTTATAAAATGTTTTTAAAGTAATATTTCTATCCTTTTCTAAATAAGGTACATTATGAAATTTTGGAAAAATGAAGGATAGAATGTTATTTTAACTTGTATGGTGGGTGCAGATATTTTTAAACATTATTACACATTCAAAGCATCCCGTAAAATTTTATATGAATATATTCCAAAAAAATGTTTTCCTTTTTAATTATGAGATTTAAAAATGACTTCAAAATAGAAATAGATATTTGTCTCAGATAGATTTTCGATTGATTTCATATATATAGACAACTACTGATGGATTTTATGTTTAATTGATGTTGTTTTATTATGATACAATATTCCATATTGAATTAATATTTTTATGATATGTTTGACTATGGGTGTGCTATTTTTATGTCATTCAAGGTTTATGGTTAATGTATTAAAATTTCATATGTTATTTTTATAATAATGTTTGTGTTATGTTTCACCCTTTTCATATGAAGAATTAATTGGGCATAATAAGTGACGGGTGAGGCCCTATATATCCCATCAATGAATCTATAGGTCTCATGAGAAAAACTAGATTCATGGTGCAAATCCTTGAAAATATTTTTTATTTTTTTTCTTGGAATGAGGCGTTGACTATGTAGTTATGATGTTTGGCATTACGCATTCAATAATTCTGAGATTAGCTACTGATATTACATGTAATTATTCATCTAGTGCAATATCCATGTGAATATGTAAATGGAAATATTTTACTTATCTTTTCCATATTATGCTGAATTTTATGTTTAAAAGTCTTGAATTTTAATCTTACACATTGGATTAGATGTTTTTACTTATTTATGATCGTTTCCGCTATATTCTTATCAATAATGATTATATGATCTCACCCCTTTATTATGTAGAATTTTTCATAGGATGTGAAGAAGTACATTATGAATGACCTATTACGATAGGCTAAGGGATATGAGTTTGTTCAAAGGAGACCCAAGGTTGATTTTTCATTTAATTGTCTAATTTAAAACTTATATATGTATCTATTACATCCAAGGATACAAACATTGAATGGTATTTTGGGATTTGATATCTTTTGATCATGAAAATGTTATGTAGTAATGAACTGACTCTTAGTAACTAGGGTTGGGACATTATAGGTTTCATAAATACGGGTTCAATAATAAGATACCCAACCTCTGCAACAAAAAAGAGACCTAACCCATAAATTATTTCGTTATGGTAACTGATCCTATGTCAAGATTAGGAATATATTCATGAATATGTCTTAAATATATAAGAGAGTCCCCAAATGGAAAATACTCTCACAAAAAAAATTTTATGTTCCCGACCTCCCATTCTCTTGACCAATGCGAGTCCCCAAGAATTACTGGGTTCGAAACCCTAATTATGAACCTTACTTTAGAAAGAAGGTTCTTACATAGTTATATATGAGGGAACCATTGGGTGTTTCCATTAAGAATTAAAATGGTGAATTTATGGTATTAATTGTGTAATAACTCCGGGGGGATGGGTTAGTGAACCACCTTGGGCTAGGGGATTTTCCTGCGTGCCCAGAGCCGATGAATGTATTGTCCTGTGCAAGAACATAACCTCTCATAACCGAAAATCAGACCAAATTAAATCCACATTGATAGGTGTTCTAAGTCAAATCATATCCATCGAATCAATAAATCCCCCTATTATATTTGGTTGAGTTATCTCTTCCATGTCTATGTTTATATTTCCCATCAATTTATATCTATATGGAAACCTTGTTTTGTGATTATTACATATAGATTTTTTACTTTCCTTTCTCTATTATTTAAGGTTTTTTTAGAACAGCATTTTTTGATCTGGAATTTTCTACAAAATAATAATCAAATATCAAATCAAAAAAAATTTAGGTCATGTTTAAATTATTATGGAGAATATTAATTATGGTGCGGAGAATGTAACACCATGAAATTATAAAGTAAGAACATTTTACTCCATAGATTGTATAACACAAAACACTAATAATTGAAAGAAATGTAACATCCCAATAAATTACAAAATATTTATTATTTTATATAAATTCAATCTATACTACATATTCAATTTCAAGAAATACTGATTTATCTTGCATTCCAAACTAAAATGACTTCCTTCAATGGCTTTAGTTATATGAAATACTATGTTTTATCAAATGCTATTAATAATATTATTTAAAATTAAAATTATCACCTAGAGGTTATGTTAATGGTTATTAATTGGATTATCCAACTAATGAAATATAAGGTTGAATTCATTGGTTACGAATTGATTATAAATGAATACAAAAAAATTGAAAATAAATGAAATGTTTTCATAAAATCTATTTTCTTGCACCCAAGGGAATTTATCAGATTAAATTACATTAAATATTATTAATTGATAATGTTAGTGAAATTTATATATTATATATTCAATAATTTTTTTATACATTAATAAAAATATATTTGGTAGATATAAGATAAGAATGAATCCAATTTTATGCATAAAAATTAGTATTTTTTCTAAATGAATTTTTTCTACCATTCAATGCATCACTTGATTTAAAATAAATTTTGATAATTTTATAAAATTTATTTTATAAATTAAATTATATTTTCTAAATAATAATCACATATTTAGCATTGGGTGATTTTTTGTTATTTTTATAACAAGTTTCTTTTGTGGTGAATAGTGATAAATCATGAATTTATAAGAAAAATAAATTTTTATCTGAATAATTTTTATTATTAAATTATAATTTCAAGTTGTTTTAAATTAAATTTGGTTAAATTATAAATAAATTAATCTAATTAATGTCTTTGGAATTATTTTTATCTATAATTTAGATATTAAAACATAGTAATCTTTTGATCATTATCACTTTAAAAATCCGCTTTCTCATCCCATTCACAAGATTAATTTTGAATTAATTACTTCTAGTTATATTATTTTAATTTGGATAAAATAGATTATATATTTTGAATAATTATTATTTATAATTCATGATAACTATAAATTAATTTTTCAAAATATTGATTAGTGAATGAACTTGATTTTCATTACACCGATTAGGTAAAAACAAGCTTACCTACTGATTCAACATAGAATATAAGGTCTACAAAATAACCCAAAAATTATCCAAAACCCATTTTATTTATATATTTTGAAATTAAACCTTTATGGGTCAAATTTTTATTATTATGTTATCCTTTTTAGGTAAAAAAATGGGTTATACCTATCTTCCTTTCAAAAATGTATGGTATATCATCTACCCATTTATAAAAGGCCACCCACTCTCCCACTTCTTCACACCTTCAAAACCATGTTTTATCAAACAAGAAATACCAAATTCTATCCCAAAAATCCCCTACATCATCCTTGAAAAATATTTTTCCAATAAATCCATCTTAGTAATCCATTAGTGAGAACCAAATAAAGATACCCAAAGAAGAGGTAATGTTTTTCTAAAATCATTTTTATATTATTTCCTTCTCCACCTCCATCAAGTTTTTTACTATCTAACTTATATACTAAACTCAGTATCATTAATATAATAATAATTTTATTATGTTATGTTTATTCTATAATAATTCAAAAAATTCAATAAAATATTTTACAAATTCATTGTTCGTGTGTACAGTAGACTACCGCCTCACAAACTGATATCATTCATTTGTTCATTTTTCCCTTTAATGGTCTGTAATAATGATATAAATACTTTATATATATGATATTTATGATATATATCATTTATTTATGATTATATAATAATTATATAACACCTAAACTCTTCATTTCTATAATGCCCCAACCCCAGAAGCCCATAGTCGATGCATTATTTTAATACATTGGCATGATTAAAATGAATAAAGTCCTGAAAGACCGATCATTTTAGCAGTCTTGGAAAATATATTACATACATGAATGTTACATTACACTTTCTAACATACTACACACAAAAAATAATCCTTTGAGAATTCCATTTAATCCCTTATCTTAACCCTGCATCTCTAATATAAATCACTTCTTGGGATCCAAGGAAAATTAAACACAAGAAAGGGGTGGGATTAGATTCTCACCAAGGGTAATTAATTTAGCAGAAGCTATAAAATTTAAGTCAATATGAGTAATAAAAACAGTTTCCTTTTAAATATAAACTTGAACTCAATTTGTCAAAAATAAATCAAACATTACCATATAAACATGCACATGGATATTCTACTAGTAGAATAGTCACATGTAATAACTAATTTCATAATGAGTTAATGTATAGTACCAGACATTAATTTCTATGTCAAGGCCATATTCCAGGACCTAGTGGATAACTGTTACCAGAACCCAACCCAGAGAGCCTCTGTTAGAGTACTCCAATCGGGAGAGCCTCTGTAACCGGACTCCAACCCGGAGAGCCTCTATAAACGGACCCCAACTAGGAGGGACTGCTATAACTAGTCCCCATCCCAGAGGGCATACTTTTTCTGGTCCCCAACCCAGAAGATACTAGTCCAATACATTCATCTTAAGAAACAGTTGAAATATAACATAAATATTTGTATTAAAACTAGCATAGGAAATTTCGATATTTTAACCATAAACCATGAATGGCATAAAAATAACTCATCCATAGTAAAAAATATCACAATACCTTAAATAAAATATGGACTATTTGTATCATAATAAATGAACCTCGATCAAGAATAATATCCCATAATGTATGTGAACATAGTTGAAAATGATCAGTAAAAATCATTGAGAGAAATATCCATTTTTCATGAAATCATATAAAAGTCACATAATTTATAAAAGAATCCAATTATATATAGTTTTGAATAAAAGTGTCCCATACCACTTTAAACCTTTTTAAATAAATTATCATTTTAAAACATTCATGTCCATACAAATAAAACCTTAAAACCATTATGAAAATGTGGACATTAATGAGAATGTTTTATAAGAATAAATCATTAAAACATTTTAAAATGATGTTTCCGTAAAAATTACCTAAAAAATATTCCATTTGAATACTCTTTTATGAAACATGTACATGGATAAAAAATATTTCCTAGTAGATACTTAAGTAAAA
Organism: Viscum album; assembly: GCA_963277665.1. Taxonomy (NCBI): domain Eukaryota; kingdom Viridiplantae; phylum Streptophyta; class Magnoliopsida; order Santalales; family Viscaceae; genus Viscum; species Viscum album. The sequence continues at coordinate 1,622,322,113 of OY728146.1, read as the reverse complement.
ACAACCTCACGTAGTAAAGAGATTGTAAAAATAACTCTTACCATGCACTTCCCTTTGGTCGAGGGTACATTGAACCTCTTGTATAATGACCATTGTATGTTATTATATTATACCAGAGCCATATACATGTTAATTATTTCATACATGATTCATTTATGAATTTATACAACCCATTTAATAATTATTTTCACCTTATGTTAACATTTCGGGTAATAATCTCTTTCTTTATCATTCATATTTTAACTTGTTATTCTTGACCGTATCATTTAGATTAGGATTTAAATATTTCCAGAATATAAACCATGATTTATAAGTCATACATATTTAGAATATAAATATTTATAAGATATATATATATGAAATGGAAAACACCGTTGATGGATACGGTAGGCCATACATACACATAAATGATGTTTCTATTTTTATATCGTATTGAACTGGATGAAAATCATTTTTCCCATTTTAAAAGCCAGTTTAGGGGTTTCTGGTACCCAACATACTACCACAAACAAAATCATGTGAAACATACACATCATAGTATCCAAGATCATCATTGCACCCCATGTAAGATCCATCATCTCCAGTGGCTGATTTCTATTCTGGAGACCTCCAGAAGCTAGCAATTTGAGCCCGACTCCTAAGCTGCTCTAGAGAAGGTTGCTCTGGTGATTCCTTTTCGACTACACTACCCTTTTTAAAGGCCAAAATTACTACATTGTTCTGTTTAGAGGCCGATCTGGTCTGCAATGGCCGTGGAAGGTTAGAGTAATCCTTTCATGGCCTTCTTCTTGGTGTATCATTAATATTTCATATATTACATACTTATTAGTAATATATATATTTATAATGGTCGATGAATGGTGAACATGGAAATGAATCTCATCGCTTCATGAAGACTGTAATCCGTATGTATGCACTAGCGGCAATATCATTTCCTTAAAGGTGTGGAATTGGATGGTATATTATTTTTAACGAGACATTATCATGTTATTTTCATTATTTATATACATATTACTCATCATTATATCCATCCAAATAAGATAGTGTTGAATAAAAAATTACACCACGGCGTGGAGACGGTAATCCGTATGTATGCACGTACAGTGACATTATCATTTATAGGATGGATAAAATAATGAAAATGGTTGTTCCATATTTATAATAACATAAATATATATATATAATTTACTGGATTTATTATTTTGGTATAGTAATAACAAATAAAGATTAAGTGGAAGAACAAAATAACTTGAAAGAGGGTGGTGAAATCATTACCTCTTCTTCGGGTTTTTTCTTTTGATTTGATCAAAATGGATACATCGGTTGGATTTCTGATCAAAATAAGGCCTATAGGATGGAGGGAGGATAGTTGTAAGGTTATTTGGGTAGGGTTTGGCCGAGCCAAATGGCTTTGGAAGTGTGAATGTGAGAGAAGGGGAAGTGCCCTATTGTAAAAGGGGTGAGGGGCACCTTAGAAAAAACATAAAATATTATTTTATAATAAAATTATTTTCGATTTATAACAGCTCCAAAATGTATTATATAAAGTATTAGGTGTTTATGGGTATAAAACCAATCATCTAATAGTTATTAGTCAGGTTTGGGTCACTATATTAACCTTATATTTTATATTTAACTCTTAGTTAAATAGTTTAACATTTACCATGTCTCTTTGTATTTTTATATTATATGGTTAATAAACATAATATAAACATCCAAGATAACCCCTAGTGGTTTAAAAATGACAAATATAATAGTATTTATTCCATTTTTCTGAACCTTAGATATTTAGGAATATAATACCAATTAATAATATAATATTTGTTTGAAAAACACTTTTATGTCAATTTTAACACTATTTGGTATTTTGTTTTTTATAAATTCATAAAAACATTATCACTTCGAAAACAATTCATTTAATCAACCATAAAATGTCATATTAACCTTAAAAAATTAGTATAATTCATAAAAATTCTCAAATTAAATTTATTTGGGTATTTATAATATCAATTAGTTTAATATTTCATTAATAAGGTAATTACTGCATCATCATTGTGTCAAAAATAAATTAAATTATTTAATGTCTAAAAATAATAAATAAAGTACCATTATGTAAGAAATATTTTTATATTTCTAATTAATATTTATAGTTGAATTTATATTATTTATAACCCTATATTAAAAATGTTTTAGTTATTAAACATTGAATTTAACATTTTTAACGCTTCTTTGAATTAAATAAAAAAAAATGTCCAAATCTAGTCCAAGTGTAACTAAAGGATCATATTTTTTTACTAGAGATGTTTTTGGTTGAATTACACTTTCCTAATAGAATTAGGACATTTGTTAGGGTAATTATGATACCATTTTAACCCTTAATTACCCTATTTAATTTTAACTGTGGTAAATAAAAGTCAAAAACTACTATTCAAAAAAATCATTTTCATCTTATTGAACCAAATTTTACATACTTATATCAACCATGTATCTCAGATTTTTTAAATTCAACTCACAGAAGTGGTCAAATTATGTTTTATGCAAATTTTCAAATTCTCCTAGGAGGTGGGTAAAATACGATAAAACCTTCGATAAAACTTTATACATCTAATTTTTTTTATAAAATGACTCCAATAAATATCATTGAACTTATATAGGTATTATATATATATATTTACTTAAAATAAATTTAAATAAAATAAATAACTATTTAAATAAAAAGTCAGTTTTAAATAATAACACAGTGTTTTTCACTATTCATCAAAAATTGAACGTTTTCTGAAAAATACCAAAATTTTACCCTAAGATAATTTCGATATTATGAATTGAAAAATGAAATACATTTTACCAATTTCATGTCATATAATCTTCATTTATTAATTTAAAATTTATTCATGTTGTCAAAACAAAAAAGCAGATTTTTTTTAAAAAGAAAAAACTAACAAAAGATTGACATGTGTTTATGTCAAATTTAAATGTGAAATTACTTATAATGACCTGAATTTTGTTAAATGATAAAAATATAATCTAATTATACTTCAAAACCATTTAAAGTAATAATTTAACACTATAATGTATTTTTATTAGAAAGGTTGTTTTCAATTAAAATTTTGTATTTTTAACTATTCATCAAAATATGAAAGTTTTCCGGAAAGTACCAGAAATTTATCCAACCTAAATTTTAATGTCCCTTTTATAAAGAATAATTTTATGTTCTCAAATTGAATTTATAAAAGTTTCAAGTATTTTATTGGAAAAATGATGTCTATTAAAAGGAGGTAGAATTGCATCTTTTTGAAAAATACTTCTTTTATCTGAAAAAAATGAATTTGTTCTTATATTATGTCTAGGAAACACATTATATTGATTATAAAATTATAAGGATAATTTAAAGTTCAAAATTCAGTTAATACTATTCATAACCACTTTTGAACGACTAGTTTGGTAAGTCGTGGTGTGAATGAACTCGGTGTTGCGTGTATTGCAAGTTATTTAATTACAATGAAGAAATAACGCACTATGAAATCTTGGGGTGTTACATTCTTCCCGCCTTCAATAAATTGCATCCTATCAATTTGAAGTTGTTCTTTGAAAATAAAAGGATGAAAATAGAAAATACATTTGTGGGAAAACCCACATCGAAAATTGGGGTAATAAATTTTAGTCTTAATAAGAGGGATAGGGAAATGAAAGGGTCGCCACCAAATTATGATCTCAATTAAGAGAACATTGGTGGAAAATAGAGACACATAATTAGAGGGAAAACGTAAATAGATATAGGGTGTGATTGAGGTCATCAGTCTCAATAAATAATTTAAATATATTGAGATAACAAATCCATTATCAAAACCACTTTCAATTCCAAAATACGTAAAAAAAATTATATGGTATTTATTTTATTTTAAAAAACATTTTGGTTTATTAAGGATGCCAAATATCAAATAAAACATGAAGTTGTGGGAAGGTTGTTTTCACTGCTTACATAATAATAACATTTCTTTTTTTTCGTTTAGTAAAATGCTTCGTAGAAAAATATTCCCCTTGAAATGAAAAGTCAAAGGGTTTTATACACCGTATAAAAGAATGTTGTTTAGAAATCAAAGGATGCCTCAATGAAAGTAGAATGAAACGAAGTCCCTTAACTAAAGTTTAATAATTAATTTAGTCATTGAATAATTGGGAAAATATATATTTATATATACATATATATATATATATATACTTGACAAGTTGAGTAAAATCCTTTAACTAATTCCTACCACAAACTCATATTTCACTCCAAAAGATTTCAAAATAATATTCTCTTTATCCTAATCATACAGGGTTCCAAAATTGAAGAATTAAAAATTCAACTATCAAAACTTTTAAAAAAACTACATTATATAATCCAGGACAACATGTATGCCAGTGGTAGGTGATGTACCCTTTGCGCCCTTCAATTGTGGGTTCAAGTCTCGCAGCCTTGCCGGATGTGACTGGTTGTCACCTGACCTCTAGGTTGTCCTTTTTATTATAATCCAAATATAACCTTAACAACTGTATGAAATTTCAAACTTAATTCATTCCAACCACTGGACTTATCCAAAATACTTCAATCAAAACTCACAGTCCAAAATTTATAAGTAATTTGAACACAATGAAGATATTTTTTCCAAATAATAACATGCAAACACCATAATCATGTATTATTTTAAAACATGGTAACTCCATGAATTGTCATAAAACCTTATTTGTTACATTCATTCTCTCTTATTGTTTATAGAATACTGGGTATATTCCTTATATCCAAAAATTTTAAATATTCCAATAATGATGAAATAAGCAAACTATTATTCCATTCTTGGGGAGTCAATAATATCCAATATAATTTATCCAAATCAACCATCTCTTATTCCAAAATCACTACCTCCTTATCATGTCCTTATTAAGTATTACCTTTCCGTAAACTATGTATTTTTTAAAAAGTGTATCTTAATATTAAGTCACTTTTCATAGAACCATATATTCTCAAATCCTCCATAGAATAGTATTGTAGTATAAACCTTATTTATCTCCATAATTCATATAACCAGAATATTGCTGATACAACACCGATATGAAATAATTCTATAAAAACAACATAATAACACTAGTCATTCTTCTTCATTTGAGGTATTATCATAACTTGATGATTATCCCATAGCATCATTTATCGTATACTATGATTATTGGGACATTGATTCGTGTTGTGTCCCAACACCTTGAAGATGAACCATTTTACATTTGAAACCTTTTTCATACCCTTGAAATCACATACATGATGTGCTTTCTCTACACACATATAACAAACAACCATTACCTTCAAGAATTTACCAACGTGATTCTATCCCCATTTATAAAATATGGGAAAATCCTTCTTTCCCCTCTTCCCTTTATCCACCTTTCTATATACCCTCCTTTTCTTCTCTTGCTTCCCTTCAAAGCCATAGTACATAGAGATTTCATGACTTATCTTATTCACACAATATATTATTTCTTCATATGTTAAAAATACATGGGAGACGATTTCCCTTCTAAATGATGGCTTAATACCATGAAGGATATGATCCTTCTTACTCTTTAGATCATACGTATTGCTGGAGTTATCATTCCATCTACTGGGCGACATTTCTAAAAAATGGCACACACTTAGTCAGTTTATGAATCACAATGAATAATTCCAAATAGGTAAAAAATACCTAAGATAAATTGAATAGTTTATGCATATAATCCATAATAATAATAAAAATTATTTGATGAATTATTTACACCTAAGTCATTAATAATGTCTTATAATGAAAATTTTAATTATCTTAAGCATATACCCCGGGAGTGTCGTAAACAAGAGTGCAGCACGGCTCATTTCCATGCACTAGTTCCTGTTCGATTCTAGCTCAAAGTGATGTTTTCGGGATTTACACCTAGGTAAAATTGTGCTAGAGCCACCTCTGCCTTCTCATATCCTGAAAGGTATGTATTGCATGGAAAACTCATAAAATCTCTACCTTTCCAAAATTCTAGAATGTTCTTCTATACTAATCCTCAATGTCAATATTAGGGTTGTGTTCTCTAATTATAGATTATCTAATTCTATTTCCATGGTTGTTGCTAAACTTTCACTGATACCAACTATAATGCCCCAACACCAGAAGCCTAGAGAGGGTGAATTATTTTAATACATTGTCATGATAACAAGGAATCAAGTACTGAAATAATGATCATTTTAGTAGTCTAGAAAAATATATTACACAGATGAATGATAGATTACACTTTTGAACATACAACACAATAAAATCCTTTGATAATTCCATTTTTCCCTTAGCATAACCCTGCATCTCAAAAATAAAACACATCTTGGGATCTTGGGAAAATAAAACATAAGAAAGTGGTGAGCTCAGATGCTCAGTAAGGGAAATAATTTAGCGGAAACTACAAACTTTTAATGTAATATGTGTTATAAAAACAATATCCTTTTAAACATAAACTTGAACATAATATGGCCAAAATAAATAAAAAATTACCAAATAAACATGCACATGGATATTCTACTAGTATAATAATCACATGTAATAAAAAATTTCATAATGAGTGAATGTATAGTACCAGACATTAATTTATGTGTCAAGGCCTCGTTCCATGACCTAGGGGATAACTATAACCGGACCCCAACCCGGAGAGCCTCTGTAACCGGACTCCAACCTAGAGAGCATTTGTAAATGGACTCCAACCTGGATATCCTCTATAACTGAACTCCAACATGGAGGAACTACTATAACCGATACCCAATTTGGAGGGCTTATTTTTACCAGTCCCCAACCTAGAAGATTCAAGTCCAATACATTCATCTGAAGAAAAGGTTGAAATATAACATAAACATTGATATTAAAACTAGCATATGAAATGTCAATACATTAACTATAAACCATAAATAGAATAAAAATAACTCATCCATAGTCAAACATATCACAAAACCTTAAATACAATATGGAATATTTGTATCATAATAAATCAACCTCGATCAAGAATAATATCCCATAAAGGATGTTGACATAGTTGAAAATGATCAGTAAAAATCATTGAGAGAAATATACCTTTTTCCTGAAATCAGTTAAAATTCACATAATGTATACAGGAATCCATTTAAAAGATAGTTTTGAATAAAATATTCCCATAAGACCTTGAAACTGTTCAACTGAATTAACATTTTAATGAATTCATTTAGATACAAATAAATCCATAAAACCATTTTGAAAACATGGACATCAATGGCAAAGGTTTAGAATAATAAATAATTAATACATTTTAAAATAATTTTTTAGTAAATAGTACCTTAAAAATATTACCTTTGAAAACTCTTTTATGAAACATGTAAATGGATAATAAATATATCCTAGAAGATACTTATATAAAAACAACCTCAGGTATTAATGAGATTGGTAAAATAACCCTTTCCTTGCACTTTCCTTTGGTCGAGGGTACATTTAACCACTTTTATAATGACCATTGTATGTTATTATATTATACCAAAACCATATTCATATTTATTATATCATACATTATTCATTTATGAATTTATACTACCCATTTAATAATGGTTTTCATGTTAAATTATCATTTTGGGTAATAATCTCTTCCTTATCGTACATTTTTTAACTTGTTATTCTCGATCGTATCATTTAGATCATGATTTAAATACTACCTCAATATAATCCTTCATTTATAAATCATATACATTTAGAATATAAATACTTATAATATATAGATATATTAAATGGAAAACACCATTTATGGAGACGGTAGGTCGTACATACACATTAATGTTGTTTCTGTTTTCATATCGTATTGAATAGAAGTTAGTGGATAAGTTATATGTAAGTACATAAATACACACACACACACACACATATATATATATATATATATATATATATATCTCCAGTAGAATTATTATTTCATATATTACATACTTATAAGTAATATATATTTTTATAATCGCTGATGAATGGTCAATGTGGAAATGAATCTCATCGCGTCATGGAGACGGTAATCCGTACGTACGCACGAGCGACAATATTATTTCCTTAAAATTGTGGAATTGGATGGTATATTAATTTTACAGAGATATTATCATGATATTTAATTATTAATATACATATTACCCATCATTATATCCATAAAAATATGATAGTTTTGAATAACAAATTACACCACGACGTGGAGATGGTAAGCTGTATGTACGCACAAATGGTGACATTATCATTCTTAGGATGGATAAAATAATGAATATGGTTGTTACATATTTATAATAACATCATAGTATATATAAGGTACTGGATTTATTATTTTGGTATGGTAATAACAACGAAAGTGTATGTGGAAGAAGAAAAGAACTTGAAAGAGGGTGGTGAAATCATTACCTTTTCTACGGGTTCTTCCTTTTGATTTGATCAAAAGGTCTCCTTAAGTTGGATTTAAGATCAAACTAAGGCGTCTAGGATAAATGTAGGATGGTTGGGAGAATAGTTGGGTAGGTTTTGGCTGAGAAAAATGGATTTGGAGGTGTATATTTGAGAAAAGGGGAAGTGCCATTTTATAAAAGGGGTGAGGGGCACCATTAGAAAAGCATAAAATATTATTTTGTAATAAAATAATTTCCTATTTATAATGGCTTAAAAATGTATTATTTAAAGGATAAGGTGGGGATGGGTAGAAAACCACTCAATTAATAGGTTTTAGACAGGTTTGGTTCACAATATTAACCTTTTCTTTTATATTTAACTCTTAGTAAAATAGTTTGACATTTACCACGTCTCTTTGTATTTTTATATTATATGGGTAATAAACAAACAATAAACTTCCAGGAGAACCCGAAGTGGTTCATTAATGACATATATAATATTATTTAATCTCTTTTTTGATCCTTAGATTTTTAGGAATAGAATACCAATCAATAATATAATATTTGTTTTAAAAACACTTTTTTGTCGATTTTTACACTATTTGGTATTTTGTTTTTGCTAAATTCATAACAGAATTATTACTTTGAAAAAATTCATTTAATCAACCCTAACATGTCATATTAACCTATATAATTAGTTTAATTCATAAAAAGTCTAAAAATTACATTTATTTGGATATTTATAATATCAATTATTTTAATATTTCATTAATAAAGTAATTATTGCATCATAATTGTGTCTTAATTAAATTAAATTATTTAATGTCTAAAAATTATAAATTATATACCATTATGTAGAAAATATTTTTATATTTCTAATATATATATATATAGTTGAAATTATATTATATGAATCCCTATATGAAAAATGGTTTATTTATTAAACTTTGAATTTAACACATTTAACACTTCTATCAATTAAATAATAATAAATTACCTAATCTAGTCCAAGTGGACCTAAAGGATCATATTTTATTCCTATGTTTTTTTTGGTCGAATTAAATTTTTTCAATAGAATTAGGACATGTGTTAACATAATTATGATATCATTTTTACCCTTAATTACCCTATTTACTTTTATTCGTGGTAAATAAAAGTCCAAAATTACTATTCATAAAAAATTATTTTTATCTCATTGAACCACATTTTAATTACTTATATCAACCGTGTCTCTCGGATTTTTTAACATCAACTCACAGAAGCGGTAAAATTATGTTTTATGCAAATTTGCAAATGCTCCTAGGAGGTGGGTAAAATACTGTAAAACGTTCGATAAAATATTATACATCTAATTTTATTATAAAATGACTCCAATGAATTAAAATGAACTTATATTGGTCTTATATATATGTTTTTAATGAAAATAAATTTAAATAAAATAAATTATTATTTAAATAAAAAGTCGGTTTTAAATAATAAGGCATTAGTTTTCACTATTCATCAAAAATTGATAGTTTTTAGAAATATACGAAAATTTTAACCTAAAATAATTTTTATATTCTGAATTCAAGAATGAAGTCTATTTTACCAAATTCAAAACATATAATCTTCATTTAATAATTTAAAATTAATTTGTTTTGTCAAAACCAAAAGGTAGGATTTTTTAAAAGTAAAAACTATCAAAAGATTGACATGTGTTTATATTAAATTTAAATTTTAAATTACTTATAATTACCTAAATTGTATTAAATGATAAAAATATAATCTAATAATACTTTAAAACCATTAAAATGCATAATTTAACACTATAAAGTATTTCAATTTAAAAATTAGTTTTCAATTAAAATTTTGTATTTTCAACTATTCATCAAAATATGGAAGTTATAAGAAAAGTACACAAAATTTATCCAAACTAAATTTTAATATACAGATTCTAAATAAGAAGATTATTTTGTCAAATTTAATATATAAAAGTGTCAAATATTTTATTGAAAATGGTTCTCCATTAAAAGGCGGTAAAATTTCATTTTTTTAAGAAATACATGTTTTATCTGAAAAAAAAATAATTTGTTCTTACATTATTTCTAAGAAAATAATTATATGGAAACTGAAATTATAAGGATTATATAAAGATCAAAATTCAATTAATATTATTCATAACCACTTTCGAACGGCTAGTTTGGTAAGTTGGGGTGTGCATTAACTCGGTGTTGTGTGTAGTGCATGTTATAGAATTACTTTGAAGAAATAACGTACTATGAAATCATGGGGTGTTACATTCTTCCCTCCTTCAATGAATTGTGTCCTTGAAATTTTAAATTATTCTTTGAAAATAAAAAGTTGAAAATAAAAAATACCTTTGTGGGAAAACCGACATCATAAATTGGGTTAATAAAATTTAGTCTTAATAACTGGAAAATGGAAATGAAAGTGTCCCCGACAAATTATGTTCTCAATTAGATGAACATTAGTGGAAAATTGAGACACATAATTGGAGGTAAAACGTAAATATTTATAGGGAGTTATTAAGGTAATCAGTCACAATATATCATTTAAATATATTGACATGTCAAATCCATTATCAAAACCACTTTCAATACCAAAATACGTAAAAAGAGTATATAGTATTTCGTTTCTTTTAAAACAATTTTTGGCTTGTTAAGGAATCCAAATATCAAATAAAACTCACAGTGGTGGAAAGTTTGTTTTCACCGATTACATAAAAAGAACATTCCTTTTTTGTTGTTTGGTAAAACGATTCGTAGAAAATGATTCCCCTTGAAATGAAAATTCAATGGATTTTATACACCGTTTAAAATAATCTTCTGTAGAAATCAAAGGATGCCTCAATGAATGGAGATTGAGACAAAGTCCCTTAACTAATGTTTAAGAGTAAATTTAGTCATAGAATAAGAGTAAATATATATATATATATACTTGGAAATCAGAGTAACATCCTTTATCTAATTCCTACCACAAACTCATCTTTCACTCCAAAAGATTTAAAAAAATATTCTATTTTTCCTAATCCAATAGGGTTCCAAAAATAATGAATTTCTAATTCACCTATCAGACCTTTAAAAAACTTCATTATACAATCTCGGACAACACATTGGCCAGTGGTAGGTGATGCACCCTTGTCACCCATCAGTTGCGGGTTCAAGTCTCAGGACCATACCAGACGCGACTGGTTGTCGCCCTACCTCTGGGTTTTCCATTTTATTATAATCCAAAAATATCCTTAACAATTGTATCCAATTTAAAACATAATCCATTACAACCATTAGACTTGTCCAAAATACTTATATCTAGACTCAGAGACCAATATTTATAAGGAGGTTAAACACAATAAAGATCTGTTTTCCACGTAATAACATGTGAACACCTTCATCATGTTTTCTTTTAAAACATGGTAACTACCAAAATTACCATAAAACCTTATTGATTACATTCATGATCCCTTATTCTTTATATAATACTGGATATATTCATTATATCAAAAAAAATTATGTTCGAATAATGATGAAATAAATAAACTATTAATCAGTTCCAACGGAGCTAATAATATCAAATATAATTTAACCAGATCAACCATATATTATTCCAAAATCACTACCTCATTATCAGGACCATATTCAAGATTACCTTTCCTTTAACCATGTATTTTCCAAAAAGTGTATCTTACTATTAATTCACTTTTCTTAGAACCATATAATCTCAAATCATCAGTGAAATAGTACTGCAGTACAATCCTTATTTATCTCCATTATTCATATAACCAGTATATTGTTGATACAACACTCAAATGAAATAATTATATAAAAACAACATAAGAATAGTAGTAATTACTCTTCATTTGTGTTAGTATATTAACTTTATTATTATCCAATAGCATCATTTACGGTATACTTTAATGATTGGGACATTGATTCATATAGTGTCCCAATGCCTTATAGATGAAGAATTTTACATTTGAAACATTTTTCTTACCCATGAAATCATGTACTTGGTGTCCTTTTTTTCACAAATATAAAAAACTCACATTCCCTTTAATAACTTACCAAGGTGATTCTTTCCTTATTTATCACAAATGGGAAAAGTATTTTTTCCCACTTCTCATTATCCATATTTCTCTCCACCATCCCTTTCTTCTCTTAATTCCCTTAAAATCTATAGGACATAGAGAATTATTTATATATCTAATTAACACAAGATATTATATCTTCCCATGTTGAGAATACATTGGAGACTATTTCCCTTCTAAATATTGGCTTAATATCGTGAATGATAAGATCCTTCTTCATCTTTGGATCATACGTATTGATGGATTTCTCATTCCTTCTACTGTGCGCCATTTCTAAACAATGGCATACACTAGGTTAGTTTATGAATCACAATGAATAATTCAAAACATATAAAAAATACCTCACATAAATTGAGCAGTTTATGGATATAATCCATACTAATAAAAATGGTTTCTTTGAAGAAGTATTTACTCCTAAATCATTAATAATGGCTTGTAATTAAAATTTGAATTATCCTAAGAATATCCCTTTGGAGTGTCGTATCCATGAGTGCAGCAAGGCCCGTTGTCATGCACCCATTCATGTTCGAGTCTAGCTCAAAGCCGTGTTTTCAGGTTTTACCCATTGGTACATCTGTGCCAGAGCCACCTCTACATGCTCGTATAAAGACAGGGATGTATTGCATGGAAAACTCAGAAAATCTCTACCATACCAAAATTATAGGATGTTCTTCTATACTAATCCTCAAATTCTATCTTAGGGTAGTGTTTTATAATTAGATTTTATCTAAATCTATTTCCAAGGTTGTTGTTAAACATCCTCTGATACCAACTGTAACACCCCGAACCCAGAATCTTAGAGTCGGTGCATTATTTTAAAACATTTTCATGATTACAAGGAATCATGTCCTGAAAGAACGGTCTGTTTTGAAGTCATGGAAAATAGATTACACACATGAACGTTGCATTACACATTCTAACATACAAAAAAATCCTTTCAGAATGACATTTTTCACGTAGCTTAACCATGTATATCAAACATAAAATACTTCTTGTGATCCTGGGAAAATAAAAAATTAGAAAGGGGTGAGCTCAGATGCTCAGTAAGGGTAAAAAATTTAGTAGAAGCTATAATATTTTAATTCAAGATGTGTAATAAAAACAATATCCTTTTAAACCTAAACATGAACATAATATGGAAAAAATAAATCAAACATTAACATATAAACATGCACATGGATATTCTACTAGTATAATAATCACATGTGATAACTAATTTCATAATGAGTGAATCTATAGTACCAGACATTAATTTCTGTGTCAAGGACTCGTGCTAGGACATTGGGGATATCTGTAACTGGACCCCAACCCGAAGAGCCTCTGTAACCGGACTCCATCCCAGAGAGCCTTTGTAACCAGACTCCATCCTAGAGAGCCTCTATGACTGGACTCCAACCCAGAGGGACTATTGTAACTAGACCCCAACCCAGAGGGATTACTTTTACCGGTCCCCAACCCTAAACAAACTAGTCCAATAAATTTATCTAATTAAAAGGTTGAAATATAACATTAACATTTTTATTAAAACTAGCATAAAAAATGTCAATAATTTAACCATAACCCATGAATGGAATAAAAATAACTCATCCAAATTCCACCATATCAAAAAACATTAAATAGAATATGGATAATGTTTATCATAATAAATCATCCTTGATCAGGAATAATATATCGTAAATGATGTTGACATAGTAGAAAATTGATCAGTAAAAATCTTTGAGAGAAATTTCCCTTTTCCATGAAATAATTTAAAAGACACATAATTTATAAAGGAACTCGTTTAAAATATAGATTTAAATAGAAGTGTCCCATACCACATTAAATCTTTAGAAATGAATTAACATTTTAAAACCTTCATGTCCATTCAAATAAGTCCTTAAGACCATTTTGAAAACCTTGACATTAATGAGAAAGGTTTAGAAGAATAAATCTTTAAAACATTTTAAAATGATGTTTTGGTAAAATAACCTTAAATATATTCCCATTGAACACTCATTTATTCAAAATGGACATGGATAATAAATATTTCCCAGTACATACTTACGTAAAAACAACCTCGGATAATAAAGAGATTTTGAAAATAACCCTTACCTTGCACTTTCCTTTGGTCGAGGGTATGTTTAACCTCCTGTATAATGACCAATTTATGTTATTAGATTATAATAGAACCGTATTAAAAATTATTATATCATACTTTATTCATTTATGACTTTATACTACCCTTTTAATAATGATTTTCATGTTAAATTAACATTTCAGGCAATAATCTCTTTCTTTATCATACATATTTTAACTTGTTATTCATGATCTTTTCATTTAGATCATAATTTAAATACATAAAGAATATAAAACTTGATTTATAAATCACGCATATCTAGAATATAAATATTTATAAAAGATAGATATAAGAAATGGAAAACAGTGTTAATAGAGACGGTTGGTCGTACGTACACATAAATGATGTTTCTGTTTTCATATCATATTGAACGGAAGTAAGTGAATAAGATATATTTACGTACATAAATACATACATATATATATATATATCCATTATAATTATTATGTCATATATTACACACTTATTAGTAATATATATTTTTATAATCATTGATTAATGGTGAACGTGGAAATGAGTCTCATCGCATCATGGAGATGGTAATCCGTACGTATACATGAGCGATAATATAATTTCCTTAAAGATATGTAATTGGATGGTATATTAATTTTATAGATAAATTATCATGTTATTTTAATTATTTATATTCATATTACTCATCATTATATCAATCCAAATAATATTGTGTTGAATAACAAATTACACCACAGTGTGGAGAGGGTAAGCCGTACGTACGCATGAATGTTGACATTATCATTCATATGATGGATAAAATAATGATTATGGTTGTGAAAATATTTATAATAACATCATAGTATATATATGGTGATGGAGTTATTGTTTTGGTATGGTAATAACAATGAAAGAGTAAGTGGAAGAAGAAAAGAACTTGAAAGAGGGTGGTGAAATCATTAGCTCTTCTTCTGGTTCTTCCTTTTGACTTGATCAAAAGGGAACCATAGGTTGGCTTTATTTCAAAACTAAGAACTCTTGGATTAATGGAGGATACTTGGAAGGATATTTGGGAAGGGTTTGGTCGATCTATATGTCTTTGGAGGTGTGAATTTGAGAGAAGGGGAAGTGACATTTTATAAAAGGGGTGAGGGGCACCTTAGGAAAAACACAAAATATTATTTTATAATAAAAACTATTTCCATTTCCAATGGCTCAAAAATGTATTATTTAAAGGCTATGGTGGGTATGGGTTGATACCCACTCACCCAATAGGTTTTAGAAAGGTTAGGGTCATTATATTAACCATAACGTTTATATTTTACTCTTATTTAAATATTTTGATATTTACCTTGTCTCTTTATATTTTTATATTATATGGTTAATATACATACTATAAACATCAAAGAGAACCCCAAGTGGTTCATTAATGATATATATATATTAGTATTTAATTTATTTTTTGAAACCGTAGATTTTTAGGAATAGAATACCAATTAATAATATAATATTTTTTTAAAAACACATATATGTCAATTTTGAGACTATCTGGTATTTTGTTTTTGATAAATTTATAACAGCATTATTACAGTGTATAAAATTCATTTAATCAATCCTAAAATGTCATAGTAACCTATAAAATTCGTGGAATTTATAAAAAGTCTCAAATTACATTTATTTGGGTATTTATGATATCAATTATTTTAATATTTCATAAATAAGGTAGTTACTACATCATCATTGTGTTATAAATAAATTAAATTATATAATGTTTAAAAATTATAAATAAAATAAAATTATATAGGAAATCGTTTTATCTTTATCATAAATATTTATAGTCGAATTTATATAATGAGTATCCTTATATTAAAAAATTTATATTTATTAAACATTAAATTTAACACCTTTAACTCTTCTTTGAATTGAAGAATAATAAATGTCCTAATCGAGTCCAACTGGTCCTATAAGATCATATTTTATCCCTATGGTTTTTTCTGGCCGAATTAAACTTGTCTAATAGAATTAGGACATGTGTTAGCACTACTGGAAATCCAACATTTCCCAACGGTTTAGAACCGTTGGGAAAGGCTGCAGAACCGTTGGTATATGTTATACCAACGGTTCTGCAAACCGTGGGGAAGTAAGGTGTTGGGAAAGGATTTTCCCAACGGTTTATAGAGAACCGTTGGGGTAGGTTATAAAAAATCAACCTATCCCAACGGTTCTGCCAAACTGTTGGGAAATCAACAGAGAATTTTCTTTCCCACCGGTTTACAAACCGTTGGTAAAAACAACCATTCAACAGGATATCCTAACGATTTCAAACCGTTGGGATAGGGTGTTTTTACCAACGGTTCCTTGAACCGTTGGTAAAAACAGCTACATAGAGCCTATGCCAACGGTTTTCAAACCGTTGGCATAGGCTTTGCTGTGCAAATTGCACAGTAGTCTGCAATTTGCACAGCAGCCTACAATTTCTACAGCAGGTCTGGTTTTTGGGCATACACCCTCGGTTTCAATTCAATTTTCAATCCAATTATGCCCTCGTTTTCAATTCATTTTTCAATCTAATTATTGTACCTGTAACACATATAATGCATACATATAGAGAACAAACCAACACATACAAATAATGCAAACCAACCAACCAACACATATAATGCATCCTAAAAATATACACATCCATAATTAAAGTAGAATTCATAACATAATTATAAACATACATAATTCATTTAGAATTCATTTTAAAATTTAGATGACAATCATATGTGGAATCCGGAATTCAATTCATAATTTGATTGGTTTTTCATATACCATATATTTTTAATAGAAATGATATCCATTTTAAACAAAATACATACATCTGGAATGATATCGGTCACACCGTGCCTCGGATTGAGGCGAGGTTAACTCATACACGTCACAAATGACTCATTGATCGTTGTCCTAAAGTATCAACATATTCTGAAATCGTTTAGTCGGTTTTCCGTATGTCAGTTGTTGTTTTCACTTAAAATGAAGTGTTTTTTAAATAAAAGAGAGACACTTTGAGTGGTGCCGACCACACCGCGTCTCCAATTCAGGCGGGGTTGATTCGTACACGTCACATATGACCCATGGATCGTTCTCCTAAAGTTTAAATGGAAACCGAATGCGTTTGGTCGGTTTTCCATATGTACTTAAAATGTTGTCCATTTTAAACAAAAGAGTGACACTTAGACTAATCCTGACCACACCGTGACTCAGATTCATCCCGGGTTAGCTCGTACATGTCACATATGACCCATGGATCGTTGTGATAAATTATCAAAAGATTACGAATGCGTTTGGTCGGTTTTGCGTATGCCAGTTGTTCTTTTCATTTATAATCATGTCCATTTTAAACAAAAGAGACCGAGTTAGAGCGGTGTCGGCCACACCGCATCTCGGATTAAGACGGGGTTGACTTGTACACGTCACATATGACTCATGGATCGTTGTGCTAAAGTATCGATAGAATCCGAATGCATTTGGTCATTCTTCCGTATGTCAGTTGATGCCTTTCACTTAAAATGACGTCCTTTTGAAACAAAAGACGGACACTTTGAGTGGTGTCAGCCACACCACATGTCGGATTGAGGTGGGGATGATTTGTACACGTCACATATGACCCATGGATCGTTCTCCTAAATTTTCAACAGAAACCGAATCCGTTTGGTCGTTTTTCCATATGTACATAAAATGGTGTCCATTTTAAAGAAAAGAGAGTCACTTAGACTTATCCTGGCCACACCGCGACTCAGATTCATCCCGGGTTGGCTCATACACGTCACATATGACCCATGGATTGTTGGGATAAATTATCAACAGATTCGGAATGCTTTTGGTCTGTTTTCCGTATGTCAGTTGATGCTTTTCACTTAAAAGGACGTCCTTTTGAAACAAAAGACGGACACTTTGAGTGGTGCCGGCCACACCACGTCTCCGTATTGAGCTGAAACCACCGTGCAACATTCTAATTATTATTCGTGACGTGTACGCGTAGACGGCACGTCAATCGGACGTGCGGTTTGCACGGTACGACTCAATATTCGTGTTTTAAGTGATGTGCGCGCTTCGTAAACGCGCGTGAGGGGGGTCCAAACGGGCCGAACGAAGTCGGAATAGCCTGAAATAAGACGACAAATACGGGAGAGTGATTTATGAAGTGGTCGAGCAGACGGCACGTCAATCGGACGTGCCGTGTGCCTGCGGTGACTGACAACGCAGTTCTGGTGTCATAAACGGCCAAAACGGGCGTCCAACGGTCAAATTCATAGCAGACGACCTCAGATTGAGCTGAAACCACCGTGAAACATTCTAATTATTATTCGTGACATGTACGCGTAGACGGCACGTCAATCAGACGTGTGGTTTGCACGGTACGACTCAATATTCGTATTTTAAGTGATGCACGTGCTTCGTAAACGCGATTGAGGGGGGGTCCAAATGGGCCAAACAAAGTCGGAATGGCCTGAAATCAGACGAAAAAAACGGGTGAGTGATTTCTGAAGTGGTCGAGTAGACGACACGTCAATTGGGCGTGCCATGTGCCTGTGGTGACCGACAACGCAGTTCTGGTGTCAAAAACGGCCAAAACGGGCGTCAAACGGTCAAATTCATAGCGGATGACCTCAGATTGAGCTGAAACCACCGTAATAAATTCTAATTATTATTCGTGATGTGTACGCACAGACGGCACGTCAATAGGATGTGCGGTTTGCGCGGTACGGCTCAATATTCGTGTTTTAAGTGATGCGCGCGCTTCGTAAACGCGCGTGAGGGTGGTCCAAACGGGCCGAACGATTTCATAATGGCCTGAAATCATACGAAAAATACGGGTGAGTGATTTATGAAGTGTTCAAGCAGACGGAACATCAATCGGACGTGTCGTGTGCCCGCGGTGAACGACAACACAGTTCTGGTGTCATAAACGGCCAAAACGGGCGTCCAACGGTCAAATTCATAGCGGACGACCTCATATTGTCCTGAAACCACCTTGAAACATTCTAATTATCATTCGTGACATTTACGCGCAGACGGCATGTCAATCGGACGTGCGGTTTGTGCAGTACGGCTCAAAATTCGTGTTTTAAGTGATGCGCGCGCTTCGTAAACGCGCGTGAGGGTGGTCCAAACGGGCCGAACGATTTTGGAATGGCCTGAAATCAGACGAAAAATACGGGTGAGTGATTTATGAAGTGGTCGAGCAGACGGCATGTCAATCGGATGTGCCGTGTGCCCGCGGTGACCGACAACGCAGTTCTGGTGTCATAAACGGTCAAAACGGGCGTCAAATGGTCAAATTCATAGCGGACGACCTCGGATTGACATGAAACCACCGTGCAACATTCTAATTATTATTCGTGATGTGTACGCGAAGACGGCACGTCAATCGGACGTGCGGTTTGTGCGGTACGACTCAATATTCGTGTTTTAAGTGATGTGCGCGCTTCGTAAACGCGTGTGAGGGTGGTCCAAACGGGCCGAACGATTTCGGAATGGACTGAAATCAGACGAAAAATATGGTAGAGTGATTTATGATGTGGTCGAGCAGACGGCACATCAATCGGACGTGCCGTGTGCCCGCGGTGACCGACAACGCAGTTCTGGTGTCATAAACGGCCAAAACGGGCGTCAAACGGTCAAATTCATAGCGGATGACCTCGGATTGACCTGAAACCACTGTGCAACATTCTAATTATTATTCGTGATGTGTACGCGCAGACGGCATGTCAATCGGACGTGCGGTTTGTGCGGTACGGCTCAATATTCGTATTTTAAGTGATGTGCGCGCTTCGTAAACGCGCGTGAGGGTGGTCCAAATGGGCCGAACGATTTCGGAATGGACTGAAATCAGGCGAAACATACGGGTGAGTGATTTATGAAGTGTTCAAGCAGACGACATGTCAATCGGATATGCCGTGTGCCCGCAGTGACCGACAATGCAGTTCTGGTGTCACAAACGGCCAAAACGGGCGTCAAACGGTCAAATTCATAGTGGACGACCTCAGATTGACCTGAAACCATCGTGCAACATTCTAATTATTATTCGTGACGTGTAAGGGCAGACGGAACGTCAATCGGACGTGCGGTTTGCGCGGTACGGCTCAATATTCGTGTTTTAAGTGATGCACGGGCTTCATAAACGCGCGTGAGGGTGGTCCAAACGGGCCGAACGATTTCAGAATGGCCTCAAATCAGACGACAAATACGGGTGAGTGATTTATGAAGTGGTCGAGTAGACGGCACGTCAATCGGATGTACCGTGTGCTCGCGGTGACCGACAACGCAGTTCTGGTGTCATAAACGGCCAAAACAGGCGTCAAACAGTCAAATTCATAGCGGACGACCTCGGATTGACCTGAAACCACCGTGAAACTTTCTAATTATTATTCGTGACATGTACGCGTAGACGGAACGTCAATCGGATGTGCGGTTTGCGCGGTACGGCTCAATATTCGTGTTTTAAGTGATGTGCGCGCTTCGTAAACGCGCGTGAGGGTGGTCCAAACGGGCCGAACGATTTCGGAATGGCCTGAAATCAGACGAAAAATACGGGTGAGTGATTTAGGAAGTGTTCGAGCAGACGGCACGTCAATCGGACATGCCGTGTGCCCGCGGTGACCAACAACGCAGTTCTGGTGTCAAAAACGGCCAAAACGGGCGTCAAACGGTCAAATTCATAGCGGACAACCTCGGATTGACCTGAAACCACCGTTCAACATTCTAATTATTATTCGCGACGTGTACGCGCAGACGGCACGCCAATCGGACGTGCGGTTTGCGCAATACGGCTCAATATTCGTGTTTTAAGTGATGCGCGCGCTTCGTAAACGCGCGTGAGGGGGGGTCCAAATGGGCCGAAAGAAGTCGGAATGGCATTAAATCAGACGACAAATACGGGACAGTGATTTCTGAAGTTGTTGAGCAGACGGCACATCAATCGGACGTGCTGTGTGCCCGCGGTGACTGACAACGCAGTTCTGGTGTCATAAACGGCCAAAACGGGCGTCCAACGGTCAAATTAGATTGAGCTGAAACCACCGTGAAACATTCTAATTATTATTCGTGACGTGTACGCGTAGACGGCACATCAATCGGGCGTGCGGTTTGCGCAGTACGGTTCAATATTCGTATTTTAAGTGATGCACGCGCTTCGTAAACTCACGTGAGGGGGGTCCAAACGGGCCGAACGAAGTCGGAATGACCTGAAATCAGACGACAAATACGGGTAAGTGATTTTTGAAGTGATCGAGCAGACGGCATGTCAATTGGACATGCCCTGTGCCCGCGGTGACTGACAACGCAGTTCTGGTGTCATAAACGGCCAAAACGGGCGTCCAATGGTGAAATTCATAGCAGACGTCCTCAGATTGAGCTGAAACCACCGTGAAACATCCTAATTATTATTCGTGACATATACGTGAAGACGGAACGTTAATCGGGCGTGCGATTTGCGCGGTACGGCTCAATATTCGTATTTTAAGTGATGCACGCGCTTCGTAAACGCGCGTGAGGGGGGTCCAAACAGGCCGGACGAAGTCGGAATGACATGAAATCAGACGATAAATACGGGTGAGTGATTTATGAAGTGGTCGAGTAGACGGCATGTCAATCGGACGTGCCGTGTGCCCGCGGTGACCGACAACGCAGTTCTGGTGTCATAAACGGCCAAAACGGGCGTCAAACGGTCAAATTCATAGCGGACGACCTCAGATTGACCTGAAACCCCTGTGAAACATTCTAATTATTATTCATGACGTGTATGCGTAGACGGCACGTCAATCGGACGTGCCATTTTCCCGCAGTGACCGACAACGCAGTTCGGGTGTCATAAACGGCCAAAATACTGTCCATTTTAAACAAAATAGAGACACTTTGAGTGGTGTCGGCCACACTGCGCCTCGGATTGAGGTGGAGTTGACTCGTACACGTCACATATGACCCATGGATCGTTCTCCTAAGGTTTCAACAGAAACCGAATGCGTTTGGTCGGTTTTCCGTATGTCATTTTTTGTTTTCACTAAAAATGAAGTTCATTTTAAACAAAATAGAGACACTTTGAGTGGTGTCGGCCACACCGCGCCTCGGATTGAGGTGGCGTTGACTCATAAACATCAAATATGACCCATGGATCGTTCTCCTAAAGTTTCAACAGAAACCGAATGTGTTTGGTCGGTTTTCCATATGTACTTAAAATACTGTCCATTTTAAACAAAAGAAGGTCACTTAGAGTGGTCCCGACCACACCGCATCTCGGATTTAGGCGGGGTTGACTCGTACACATCTCAAATGACCCATGGATCGTTGTCTTAAAGTATCAACACAATCTGAATGCGTTTGGATGGTTTTCCGTATGCCAGTTGATGTTTTTCACTTAAAATGATGTCCTTTTGAAACAAAAGACATACACTTTGAGTTGTTCCGACCACACCGCTCCTCGGATTGAGGCGGGGTTGATTCGTACACGTCACATATGACCCATGGATCGTTGTCCTAAAGCATCAACACATTTCAAATGCGTTTGGTCAGTTTTTCGTATGTCACTTTTTGTTTTCACTTAAAATCTTATATAAATTCATATAGAATATTTTTATATCATATTTAGTAAGGATTATATTTTAGTTGATCGTGATATGAAACATTTCAGAGCTAATGAAATTAAGGAAGGTGGAGGGGCTGTCCGGGGGGCTGTCTGGGGGGTTGTCCGGTGGGTGTCCGGGGGGCTGTCCGGGGACAAAGGAGGAGGGTGGGGGGGCTGTGCGAGGTCTGTCCGGGGGGTGTTTGGGGGTTGTTCAGGGGGTTGTCCGAGGTTGTTCAGGGGGGATGTCCAGGGGTTGTTCAGGGGGTTGTTCAGGGGTTGTTCAGGGGTTGTTCAGGGGTTGTTCAGGGGGTTGTCCGGGGTTGTTCAGGGGGCTGTCCGGGGGGTGTTTGGGGGGTTGTCCGGGGTCCAAGGGGGAGGGTGGGAGGGGGGGGGGGGGGGGGTTGTCCGGGGGGCTGTCCGGGGGGCTATCTGGGGTCCCGGGTGGAGAGTTGGGGGCTGTACGGGGGGCTGTCTAGGGGGTTATCCGCGGGGGCTGTCCGGGGGGGCTGTCCGGTGGGTGTCCGGGGGGCTGTCCGGGGACCAAGGAGGAGGGTGGGGGGGCTGTCTGGGGGGTGTTTGGGGGTTGTTCAGGGGGTTGTCCTGGGTTGTTTAAGGGGCTGTCTGGGGGTTGTTCAGGGGGTTGTTCAGGAGTTGTTCAGGGGTTGTTCAGGGGTTGTTCAGGGGGTTGTCCGGGGTTGTTCAGGGGGTTGTCCGGGGGTGTTTGGGGGGTTGTCTGGGGTCCAAGGGGGAGGGTGGGGGGGGGGGTTGTCCGGGGGGGCTGTCTGGGGTCCAGGGTGGAGGGTTGGGGGTTGTACGGGGGGCTATCCATGGGGCTGTCCGCGGGGTTGCCTGCGGGGTGTTTGGGGGGTGTTCGAGGTCCAAGGGGGAGGGGGGGTTGTTCAGGATCCATGAATGAGGGGGGTTGTCTAGGGAGTTCTCAAACACACAACCACTAAAAGACAACAACATCCATAAAAACATACAATATATAAAAATAACTCAACTCCAATACTATACTACGAGTCTAGATAAAACCAACAACTAGAATAGACTAAACATCAAATCTCAGTAATATAAGTCAAAAATGTAACGGATAAATATGTCCCACATCAGCATCAGCATCACCATCATCATCATCATCATCACCCTCGTCATCGTCCTCCTCATCGTCCTCACCCTCCACAGCGCCTTCCTCCTCGCCTTCGCCCTCCTCATCTCCCTCCTCTTCCGCATCAGACTCCTCGCCATCATCATCTTCAAGCTGGACATCGGCCTGACCACCACTGGAACTTCCACCTGGTGCACCATATATAGAATTTATCGACGACATGTATTCATCAATCGCTGGGCTGGCCTCTGCTGGAAGTGTTGGACGTAGAACTTCAATAAATTTCATAAATGCACTGTTTTCCCTAGAAGACTGTTCTGTCGTCTCTGTGGCCCTTTTCTCAGCCTGTTCTCCTTGTGCCCTAACTTGCTGCAGCTCGGTGGCACTACAACTCGTACCTGAGGCAGGCCAATACCTCGTCGGGGCTATCCTAGGTCGGCAGCGTACTCTGCCAGAATGATCCTCTCCCAACACCTGATGTAAGTGATCAGAAGGCCCAAAATTGACTGCTTCTTGGGCATCGAGGGCCACTAAAGCATCCTGTTACAAATAAAAATATATTATTAATTTACGAAATAGATATTAAAATATAAAATCAACAGATTAAAACTTACAATCTTCTGCTGAGTCGCTTCATTGACAGCACTTCCATCCTTTTTTCGTCTACTTGAGCAAAAAAGTTTTGCTCGAGGCACACGTCCTTCAATATTTTGTACTTGCCTCTACAATGACATTGAAAAAAAAAGTTATATAAAAACTTTAGAAAATGATTAAATAATTGAGGAAACAAAAGAAAATGTATGTCGTAAAGAAAACTTATAAACAATTGTCATACCTGCAGCCTCTCATAATCTGGCATCGTCGTGCGTCCTAGTGTATGGAGGTATTTTTTGCATCAATGTTTTTTTTATTTTTTCCAGATGATCCCTAAATAAAATTTGATAATGCAAAGGATAATATTAATTCAAAACCTGAAAGTTATTATTTAAATACCTCAAATGTAATTCATAGGAAACATGATGTCCAATAACTACGATTTTCCTTAATTTATTATTTATTGGTTATTATCCACTATATTTTAACTGTTATAAAATCTATGGGTACATTTCAGTCTTAGTTTATTGATTACCTGAAATTAGCGCTCAGTTATTTACATCACCATATTGATTATGATCATTGATTGATT
Source organism: Viscum album (assembly GCA_963277665.1). Taxonomy (NCBI): domain Eukaryota; kingdom Viridiplantae; phylum Streptophyta; class Magnoliopsida; order Santalales; family Viscaceae; genus Viscum; species Viscum album. Next base: position 1,622,296,649 of record OY728146.1, on the reverse strand, counting down.
ATTGATTAAACTATATATAAACCTTACATAGAATTTTACAACACCAATATTTTTTTATGTCCCCAATGTTATGAATAAAATATCTTATAATTCGTTTCATGGATTTTTTTCTATATTTTGTTATATATTATGTTTTTTGTTTTCCCATTGTAATATCGGTACCATGTATGTAATCTGGTTTTCAAAAATGCTAAACTATTTTGTATACTTAGATTTAAATCTTGTTTCTATGAAAATGTAATAATTTAAGGCATTGGCTCTAGCATAGTAGTTTTGGTGACTTTATAGTTTATATTTTTTGAAATGTAGAATAATCCAGGGGAAATAGTTTTAGGAAAACATAGATTATGGAACATAACCTTATCATTGAATTCTAGTATATGTATAGAATAAAATAATATGATTATGGTAAAGTATATATTATGTTATTCTTCCATGAAATATAAAATTGTATGAAAACTACTAGTGGAAATGGTTCTAGAATAGATGTATCTTAGGGTGATAACACTAGAAAGGGTGCATTAGGCCTGACTCGAGTATATCATGGAACATAAAAAATGGGCTTACTGTGCACCTGGTTTGGTACTCAAGGTGAATATTCTATGGATAATTCAAATTTTTCTTAAAAACCATTATGATGGATTTTCTGATAATAATAACTATAAAAAACTATTATTTTGATTATGATATTAACTATGCATAAATATTTTAATTTTAATTTACAATTATTCCCTTTTTAGAATTATAAAATGTGTATATTTATATTATAAAATCTTGTATAATCCATTGTTGAGAAATGGTACCTGGTAGGAGGAAGGGTATAAATACTCATGGATAATGTATCACTTTCCTTATGAAGGATGATGATATAGATTGTATTGTAACTGTGAAAGTTATGGATATATTAGGGAATATTAATCACGTTATGACAAATTACATTTCCTAGAAGGATCAACCTATTCCATAATGAGATTATATAATGCTATATCGTATTATTCGACAGAGGTACCAATCATTTATAGGGACTACTAATCCAACGGTAACTTATCTATAGGTTAAGTCTTTAGAGTAGATATTTAAAGAATTGAGATGTGGTGAAAAGTAAAAGGTTTAACTATAGGATTATTGTCCCAACGGATATTTTGAAAAATACTGTTCATCTATCCATTATACTATGATTGGAGAAGAAATATAACTCTTGGAATTGAAAGCAATTAAGGGGAAATTATTTTACAAATATTTCTATCAGGATAAAAAATTGTGGTGATGATAAATTTTTTTAATTTAAATAAAAAGAAGGAAGCATGTCTTTTGGAGTATGAAGATACATTTACAATGTTATCATGGTCTTCTATATATTTCATATGCCAGATGGAGTGCATGACTGACCACTTCATTGATGTGATTAAGACAATTCTATAAAGGTTGTGGGTGTCACAATATTTTTCTTCATACAAATATATAGTTTTATGTTCCATCAGGATAGATAAATAATTAACGAAGTCTTATGTATTCATTGGGAAGAAAAGGAAGAATACGATTGAAGAGAAAATAATGGATAAAGTAAAGAAGGGAATGAAATATTTTCCAACATGTGATATCATTGGAAAGAATCAGCCACAGAAATACATGAAAGACATGTGATTTTGGTATAATTGTGAATAAGTGTGTCATCATGTTAAATATTTCAAGGTGAAGAAGGAAAAGACTACTATTCAATGTGATAATTATATGGAAATGTGGAAATATGTATATGAATTCCCAAATAGTCATGTTAATATACCTCAGATGAATCTAGGGGATAATGGTCAAGCTTATAATAGTTATACTTCCAAAGTTGAATGATTAATATTCCTATGTATTCTAATCTTTGAATTGTGATGTAAAATTATTTTATTTATGATATTCTCATTATAATAAGTATGTAATATATTAGGATTGTAGTTCAGTACTGTTTTATTAAGGATTTCAAATTATATGTTGAATGGTACCCTAAAAAAAGATTCAATAACAAGTTAAAACTCTTAGAAAACAGACGATGGATAACACTTAACATGTTTCTGATGTTGTTATAATGATGGTTAGATATAGATATGATTTTTATGGATACTATAAATTGGATAAATTTGACTAAACTAGAACTCATTAATTAATTTCTGAAATTATTTATTCATCATTGATGGAGTTAACAACATTTTTGGAATTGAGGAATATATCCAATAATTTTAGTTTTACTAAATAAATAATGTAGCATGTATTTTTTTAATACATTTTTATGGTTAATCATATTATTACCATGTTTTAAGAGAATACGTGATGAAGGTATTCACATGTTTGGTATTTGATGATTTAGAGAAACTTCATATTGTTTAGATTAATGATAAGTTAATTTTCAAAATTATGTGTGCTTATAATTTATTGTATCATGATATATTGGAATGTAAATATGATTAACCAATTATGAATTCGTTTAAGTTCATCTTTGGACATGGTTTTAGAGATTAATGTATTACTTCACTATATGATGAATCATGTGCTAAGAGATGAATTAGAAATAGTTCAAGACACAACCAATTGATTAGATGGTTCATATGAAATAGAAATGCATTGAGTTTAAATTTTTCCTTGAATTCATAGAGAGTGAATGAATTACTCCCCTCTAGGAAAGGGTTCTGGAAAGAAATTGTCTTCATGTCATTAATTTTGATGATATCAACTGTCTTTTTAATACCACTATTTTATGGATATGTGGTCATTAACATTCTCCTAAACATTTCTCTATAACTATTCCTCATTATTTGTTTGTAATGTTTCTCTTCTATATCCATGTTTTTATTTCCCGACTATCTTCTCTTATCTGGAATCCTATTTATAAGAATATTTTAGATGACTTTTGTAGTTCCTTTTCACTATTATTAAGAGAATGTTTTATTAAAATTTTTTGATGTTGGGTTTTTACAAAATGCATTTTATAATATCAAGTCCTAGATTTCTGAAATAGATTTTAAATTGTGAGGATGAAATTTAATAAATGTGGGGAGAATGTAACAACCCAAAATTATAACATAAGAATATTGCACTCGTTAGGGTGTATGATGTGAAATAGTAATTATATAAAGGAATATAACATCTCAATAACTTACTCTCTATTTATTATTTTAAATAAATTCAATAAATTATATATCATTGAATTCAAGGAATACTGAGTTAGCTTGCATCACACACTATAATAACATTCTTCAATGGATTATTTTATATGAAAGATATTGGTTAACATATTACTATTAATTTTATAATTTAAAATGACAACAATCTACTACCCATTAAATTGGAATTTATGAATTGGATTAACTAACTTATGAAATATATCGTTCAATTCATTAGTTATTGATTAATTATAAATGAATAAAAACCAAATTGAATATTAATGAAATGTTTTTTTAAAAACATTTTTTATTCACCAATTAAATTTAATATTAAATAACTAAATTACATAATTTTAATTGATATTATTTATGAAATTTTTATATTATATATTCAATAATTTTTTTGAAATTCATTTAATTGATTTCAAAAGAATAGGATAAGAATTGATCCAATTTTATGCAAAAAAATGTATATTTCTGAAGGAAATATTGAAACCTTTTAAGGGTGAACATATTTTAAACTAGTTAGTTACACTTTTATTAATGTAATTTTACCAAATAAAAATTCAACATAACTATTTTACAAAAAATATTAGTGAAATCAGTTCAAATCAATTAATTTGATTAAGGTAAAAATAAAATTGATTAATGATTAACATTTGAATATAAGATGTAAAATTGACCAAAAAAACATATAACAAAATTTATTGAAATTTTTAAACCATACCCTTTCATTTATATAATTATTTTTGTTATGGAAGCCACTTGTTAGTTAAAAAAGTTGGTACACTAAACTTCTTTTCAAAAATTGAATGTTAGTGCTCTTCACCACTTGTAAAAGTCCACCACCTCCACACCTTATTCACACCTATAAAACCACATATATTCAATATAAAATCCCTTGCCTCAACCTATATTCCTTATACTTTGAATAAATCCTACATAAAGAAAAACTATTTCAATCCTAAGGTGGATATCAGTACAAGAGGATATGTTTTTCAAAAAGAATATTTATTTTATTTCCTTCTCCAACTCATTCAATTAATTTTATACATTTATTATATAATAATGTCAGTATATTATATATATTTATATTTTTTTATATGAATTTAATTATCTACAACTTCATACACTTCCCTAAAATGGGTTATGAAATCATCATCTATGTGTACGGTGACCTACTGCCTCTTGAACTGATGTAGTTAGTTTTTTACATTACCACATTTAAATGTTGGGAATAATGATGTAAATAATATTTATATATATTATATTTATGACACTTATTATTTATTTATTTGTCTATAATAATAATAACAGATACCTTCATGCTTTGTATTTTTTGGGAATACAATAATGTCATTCGTGTGTACGGTGGACTACCTCCTTACAAATTTATGTGATTAATTCACACATTAATTGGAATTTATTAAGGATGGTTTAATTAACATATGTGATGTATATAAAATAAATTTTATAATGTAATGATAACATATATATCTTTTAATTTTCGTTATTTCTGTATGATAAGAAAATATAACCAACATTCATAAATATGTACGACCTATCATCTATATGAAAGTTTTATTTCATTTCCTATCACCAATTTTTATAGATTACTATAAATAAATGTATACTAAATATAAAAGATATTTAAATCATGTTTTAAATTTTGGAGCTGATGAAATAATGATATAATTAATATGAAAAAAAGGCAAAACATACTCGAAAAACAAGGCCATTAGCAGCCCAAACAATGAAAATAAAGAATTATTGTTAACAAATAGGTGATAATATTCCATTAAAGGATAATATATGATATTATAAGTATTAATATGGCTCTATTATAAGTTAGTTACATCAGAAAAGTTGTTATACATGATTTTAATGTTTGTTCAACCAAAATGGTGCATAATGTACGTGGTTTTGTCTCAATTTACATTCCATTGAAATTTATTTGTAATTATACACCAATTAACATTTATGTGGTGTATATATTGCACATTTTACATGTAATATCATTAATACTTCATTATTCAACATATATTATGTTTTTGTTTTAATTATTTCATCTAGGGGGATTTGATTTGAAAACTACCAAGTGATAAAGTTATTGTGATATCTTTTGTGATTGTTAACGTTCTCCATAAGCAATCAATTTATTGTAATAATTTTTCATTAGAAATTATATTTTTCTTAAATGAATATTTTATTATGTGATGGATATTAATATTTTCAAAATTGTATACCATTTTTTATATATGGTGCTTACTTTCAATATTAATGCATTAATTGGGGAAATATTGATAAATTTTTATCCCTTACTCAATATGGATATTTGATAACGGACATTGTTCATAAATTTAAATAAATAAATAGATATATGAGTAATTATTTGGAAATTAAATACACAGGTTAGGGAGAAATTAATGAAAGCCCCTGGATACATCAGTAGTCTCATGATATGAATTTGTTGGACAATTTAGATGGGTTTTTACCAAGTAATTTTGTACTTTCTTGAGAATTGATCCTAATGGTAACGGTATCATGTTCCAAATAAAAATTATGTACAATAATTAATCATTTCATTCATTTATTATAAATTTATTTTCATCTATGACATTTTCACAATGAAAAAAATATATAAACGCATTTCATTCTAATTTTTTTGATTACCTGGAAAGTTGTTTCAATTATTTACCTTTCAATATTTATTATTCCCATTAATTCATTAGTGATTCGGCTATATTTAACCCTTATTGATCATTTAATATCACCCTTATTTTGTTTCCTTTCTCCAGGTTATGAATAAAATTTTTTTGAACACGTTTGAAGAATCCAGTTTTTTTAGATTTTGTTATGTATTATTTTTTTTTTCCAATTTAATATGGATACCATGTATGTGATAGGGTTTTCAAAAACTACTAATCTATTTGGTCGTTTGATATTTTAATATTGTATCCATTCCAACATAATAAAATAATGCACTAATTCCATGCTACTGGGGTTAGGGTTGTTATAATCCTAGATTCACAATGAATATATTTAATGAATATTTGGTTTTAAATTATTTATGTAAGATATTATATTTAATGGAATGAGCTTTGAATTTGTTTTTATATTTGAATAAATATTTTCCTCAAAAATTTAATTCATTTACAATGTAATTTTATCAATAATAACAATTTATTTTTTTTAAAAAAATTATCTTTTATTATATTTATCATACTATTTACGCATATAATTTTTTTTCTTAACTAAATTAATTTTATTAATAGTTTTATTGTTATTTGATAATTTAAATAAGTATTAAGTAGTTATAATATATATCTATAAAAGTATTACACATATTTTTAATATTACAAAATTGTAACATATAACCATTGAAATTATTTTTATATGAAAAATTATGTGTATCAAATGATAAAATAAATGTATAAATACAGTTTTTACATACAGATATATATATATATATATATATATATATATATTTAATTTTGAATTATTATTATTATTTTCAAAATATTTTTTATCATATTTTTTGTATATGTTTTCAACTCTAAAGATGTCATTTTAAAATGATATGTAACATGTTTTGTAATAAAATATTAATATAAAAATAGTCTTTATTTTTATTTGAAAATATTATTACTCTTATATATAATGTCTTGTTATCACATAATTATTAAAAAGTTTGATAATTTAGTTTTTAGAAATAATAAAATTTTCATTGACACTTAATTATAAATATACTATAAAATTTTTGTTTCACAATTTCTTTTTCAATGTTAGGTATTTAAAAAACAAATACAAATTCATTAGAAGAATAATTTTATAAAAATATTTGTTTTATAAATTTAAATAAATAATTATAATTCATATTATTTTAATTGAATAAAATTCTATTCATTTTATTAATTCATCATGTCTAAATAATTTTCTGGTCAATTTTTATTATCTATCTAAAAATTTGTTTTTGGGTGACTTGTAATAAATAAATTTTTTTAAAATTAACATAAATTTTATAGTATAATCATGATATAATCAATGACTAAAAAATTTATGAATCCATTTTATTAACCAAAATTGGTTTTAAGAAGCAAAATAATGAACTTCAAAATATAATATTAAATTTATAAACCCATATTTTAAATTTTGGAACCTATATTATGTTTTATATTAAAAAATAAATAATTTTTGTTCTTTTAATTTAATTAAGTGGTCAAAATGTTCTATAAAAGGTTTCATGATATCTCATTGAAAAATTAATTATTTTCATGGGAATCAATATTATTCATGAAATATAATAATAATTTAATTAAAAAACACTGATCTTATCTCCTTATAAATACCACCATTCACCACTTTACCTCTCCTAACACCATAAGCTTATTCTATTGACCAAAATGTTTTGAAAATACCACCCCAGAAACTCTTAATCAAGTCCTATTTCTTATAGTATCACCAACAGACTAATGTTAGGAGGCTTAAGTTATGGTCCAATATAGGATAACCAAGGGAAGAAGTAATTATATCAACTATATTCTTTTAAGTTATTCATATCATCTACATACTACAAATTTGTTTAATACATAATTATATAAGAAAATAAATATCATATAAATACTAAAATTTTATTATATTAATGGTATATTAATTTTCCTACTCTCTCTCATCCAATTGATAATGGAAAAGTCATCTGAATTTTGGATGGTTTACTACCTCTATGGATGATGTATTTAATTTTTCATCACCATATTACATGGATGTATTTGAAAACATATTTATTGAATTAATATAATATTACTCACATGATTAATACTCTGTAAATATAAATTTATGATTAAATTTATGATATTAATAATTATTGATCTTAGTGACTTTATCTTCCAAAATTTATCATTTAGATGAATTTTTAATAATTTGAATCTATTTTGGGAAATATATTAAATTTAAAAACTTTTTTGATACTAGAAGGGTAAATAATATGTTTCTCTAAATTTATAATGATTATGGAACTCTTTGATAACAAACTTTACCATATGAAATATACCAACGTAATTTTATAGAAATTGAGAAAACAAACCCACGTAGCCGATTAGAGGAAAACAAATTCAATAAATGAAGGACATGTGATAGTAAATAGAGATTAAAAAATTAAATAAATATTACAAGGGTTATTAATAATTAATTAATAATATTTAATTTATTATGTACTAACTCAAATGCATATATGAAGTTATTCAAGACATGGGGGATGAGAAATCTCAATCAAACCTCTTATCCTTTGGGTTATGTATCATCTATATCTATCTCAAATTAGTTTTTATATTTATATCATTTAATTCATAAATAATATTTATGTATGTGCCTTACATATATTACATGTTTATAATCAATTTTTTTACTAAATAGATACATGATTTTCAAGTTACTTTCTAACACATGATATAAAACAAACGTATTTAAAGGTAACATTCTTGTTCATTATTCAATTTCAAGTGTAAGTATTTTAAGGTTTCTTCCCTTCATTGATTTAAAAAAAATAATATTATGTTAATTAAATTTATTTTATTAATAGTTATAATTAAAAACACCATGAACCCACCTTCTTCATAGGTTCTTTACTAATTCTTTAAAACATTTCTTAGGTGGATAAATTTTATACCTACTTCTCCAATCATTTATTTGGAAGTTTCATCAATATAACAAATATTTTAATACAAAATACTATTTTTTCAAATATGATAATCCCATGATATTTTATTCCATCTACTCTTACGAATCATTAAGATATATCCTTTAGTTCTGTTTTGAGATAAGATTATACAAACCATTCTACTTTCAAATGTTCTTATTATGATTATTCTTTATGTATAAATTATCCATATATAACAAATATGAATGTACATATTATGATGTTATGTGTTGTACTATAATTATATATCACCCCAATTCTTTGGTTAATTCTTTCACCTCATAAGTTACTATGTATAGTGCATGGGTTGTGATCCAAACACATTATATTTAGGATTTCTCAATAGTTATCCTTAACCTGTGTTTATAAAACATTAGTAGTGATCATTAGCTTATTATTATGATGATGTGACTTATGTTTGAGCCACATTACTATTATTTCATGATTACCATGCTTCTTTGATATCTTATCTATTATAACATGTTTCTATGATTGATTCATTGTTATGATTATTATCCATCATATCATCTCATCCATATTTTTTCCGTTTTTTTATTATTATCTCATGATTTATTTTTCAAATCATAAAATTTCGTAATCATACTCATTTAATTATTCCATTTATCACTTGAAAATTTTTATCATTTGATTATGATTTATTGTATCGTTATAATTATTTTACCCATTACTAATCATTTGATCTCAATCATTTCATATGTTTCCCCATTTCACCGAGTAATAATAGATATTTTAAGGTGTTTATATGTTAACTAAAAGGAAGTAATGTGTTAAATATCATGGTATAGTACAAGTTGATAATGTATTGAGTTCCAAGATCCAAAGATACCAATTTTTTTACCATGGGATTCAGTTCAAATTCTTATGATGTATTAAAGTATTATTTGTTTAGCCCCAAATCTGGAGGTGTGGATCTAGGGAAATCTCATTTTGTATCAATTAATGTTTGTGAAGAATATATTTTTAGTACTAGATATGATGAGTATGGGGATTCTCATATTAAATTGATGTAATATGATGAGATTGGAACCACTTTTGATTGTCTTTATGTACCATCGATCTCATAAAAACTAAAGGGAGGTGTTGTGGTGAAGTGTGGAAAAACTATCCATATAAAATATTAATCATCATCTTATGTTTTTTAGTTTGGTTGTCATTTTTATATGGTTTACCACATCCCATTATGTGATTTTAATAATACAAATGAAATTATAAATTTATACATTAACTAATACAAAAAATTCATTTTAATATATCAATTATGTCAAAATATTATATTAGTTTGAAATGATTATAAAAATAGGAAGCCAATACATGAAAAAATCCATGATTAATTTGAAGATGAATTTTAATAAATTTATTTAGATTCATGAATGAAAATTATAATACTATTCATTAAATAAATTAGAAGCTTTAATATACAATGATCAGATACTTCTAAATTCGATTTAAACATTCATGATATAATTTTCATTCAATTAGTTTTAATTTAATTTTCATGATTTATATCATTCATAATCACATTAAAATAAAAGTTTTATTATAAGGATTAATTTTATTTATTGATCTACCTTGGACTGGCCACAAACAATGTTTTTGTAGTTATTGATTAGGAATAAATTAATATAGATTAAAAACATGATTCTTTCTAGGAATTAGCAATGTCTCATAGGTAAAAAATATGTATTAAAAATATATTATAATTCCAAAACCTATTAGAAAATGTTTAAAAAATATAATTATAAAAGAAAAAAAACAAATAATTTTTTTATAACTAATAAAAATAATATATTTTAAAATTGAATAAATAATTATACTAAAAAAAATACAATATGTTTTTTATTGGGATATAAACATCAAAAAATGATTTAACATCCATTCTTATTTTAAAATTAATACAAAAATAGAAAATTAATAATACTTATAGTACTAAATACGTAAATAAATATATAAAATAAAATAATAAATTGGTAGGTGTATTAAGATAAAAAGAAAAAATATATTCCAATACACGCATTTTGGGGTGGTATAGACAAAGTATAATACATAAAGAACATTTTTTATGATAGATAAATATGTTAAATAAAAAAACATGAAAATGTGTAAATCGTGCCTATGTATAGAAAATGTAATGAACATACCGACAAAACATGTTTTTTGATAGATAAAAAACATCCTTAAATCATAAAATAGTATTCCAAAAAAATAAACAAAGAATTTGGAAAATTAATATACATTTATATGACCTAAAAATATAAAAATAAAAATAAAATGTCGCACAAAAAAATAATAATCTATACATCAAATAAAAAAACATCAACTAATATATTTATCTTGTGACACCTCATAAATGATAGGTATGTTCCCCTTGTATTTTTTATGGTTTTTGTATTAAATGTACAGTGTTTTAAAGAGTTGGTATATGTCTATAATTACGATCAAAACCTCCCTAACTGTGAAAGATATCATTTCAAAGAAAAATAATGATCAGTAGATGACACATGTTTAGAATCATGGTAAGGTTAACTATATATGCTAACCATGGTGCATGAAAATTAGAAAAAGTGTCTCGACATGCTTTGGTACATGGTTTTCCTAACCATGTATACTAATAATTTTTTTTAAGGATTTCTACTTAGATATAATTTCTATATATTAGTTATCTTATTAAAGACTCCATTGACACCCTCTTATGAAAATTTTTTTTATACATAATCTTTTCATGAAATTGAGGATTTTCCACTAACAAAAAATAAATTTATATCGGTTTTTAATTAGATTTATATCAAATCAAAGTTATTGTTTTTGGTAATTTCATATATTCTTATATTTTTATTTCCCTATATTATAATATCTTGATATTTTTCTTGTATTTGGGATTGGTGAAGTGATATAAAAAAATATATGAATTTGGTTTCGAACTCATAGTTTATCTTATTATTATTTGAATGATTTAATACCATCATATAGTTTTTAGATCATGAATATTAAGTATTTTACTAAATTTGGTATATATGGTTTGGTATCTCTTATAAATTTTATGAGATTGGATACTTTTTTTTGATTTATTTATTTTTTGTGATTATTCCTTGGTTTAAATTTAATTTTTCTGCAAAAATATTTATTTCAAGGGAAATTTTAATTTTCATAAAAAAATTTTCTTAGGAAATTAAAAATTATTTTAGATGTGATTTTTATTTAAAAATATAAATTGAAATTATGTTTTCTAGTAAAAATTATTAGTTTCTCAAAATATGAATGTTTGTATATTTATATTATCTGTTAAATTTTTGTAAAATATATTTTATTGTAAATAGATTTATTTGAAAATACCTTAGAAAGGGGTTATATTTTTGGAAATAATTTAATTTATTTATAAAGAATTTGTCACATTATGTGGGTTCATGTTTGAAATTTATTTTCATGATACATTTTTTAAAACCCATTTAAATTATTCCGTAGAAAATAATAGACATAAGAAGTGTCTATTAAGATGAATAAACATTGGGATAATTTGGGATGTAGGGTGAAAATGGATATGGTGTTAATTTTCCTTATGTGGATAGAGACTCAAATATAATAAAAGATAAATAGTGATGTATTTATTACACTGATCTAAACAATTCTTTAGACAATGGTAAATTATGAGATTAATGAATTTTAATAAGGTTTTTGGAAAATTGGGGATTCTTAATGGATTTTGGGAAAATAGAGATTTATCATGAGTTTATGAAAATAGAATTTCTTCACATAATTCATAAAAATGGTTTTAAAAAAAATTAATTTGGGAAGAATTTATTTTTTGGATTACATGATATAAAAAGTTTTTATTTTGTGTTTTTTAATAAAATTATGAAATTGTAAATTAAAATTCAAATCTTTATTTCGATTTTTTTAATTTTTTAGACAAATCATTTTCTCTTTTATAAATATAGGTTTGATGTATATGTTGAGACTAAGAACATTTTTTATTTTATATTTCCCCTAAAGGTTTCTGTAAAGAATCATTTTTTAGTGGATTTCATTTAATGGATTTTTGTTTTTTTGTCAATTAATTTTTGTATATGTGAAACATGTTCAATATATTTTTTTAAATTTTTAATTTATTTTATTTTAATTCATATGTTTTAATGAATTTTGAATAGGTTTCTAAGTTACTTGTTGTGTTTTTAGGAGAATTAAGTGAATATAGTATTAATGTGTCATGTATGAAATCCAAAAGGGTTGTGGTGCCTTTCATCGATCAACATGGATTGGTTTATCTTGTAATAGTTTTTAATATATATTATTTTAGTTTATATATTTTCCTATATAAAAGGGTAATATCTCTATTTTATATCCTATTGGAATTTTATATGCCTTCAAACCCATTAATTTATGGAAATTCGGTTGGAAAACATGTCTGGGGTGGTCATGAGGTGTTTGGAGGGTAAAAGGAGAAGATGTGATTGATCTTTCAACAGATATAATTTGTGTTTCTGGGAGAATGGGGATGTTACATAACAGTGGTAAATGGGGATTGTAGAGGATTGTTCAAATTTCGGAGTGGTTTTTAGAGTAGTGTGGTTCTACAACCATTTTTGGAATGGATATGTCACAGAGGAGAGCTACAATATAATCCTATGTTCTTTTTCGAATGATGACGATGGTCGTGGATTAGTGGTTTGAGAGATAGTTATACTTATTATTTCATTTTTTTTCATGGATGTGGGGTGGTCACATTAGCTATGTAATGGTTTATTGGGTTGATTTTTTTGGTTTATCAATTTTGAGGTTGTAGCATCATGGAGCTATACTATTTCATATCCCCATGATGGATATTGGGTTTCACAATGTAGTGATCTTAGATGTATCATTCCCCCTTATAATTTTTATTGGATGTAATATATAATGATATACATGTTTCATAAAGGATTTTTGTACTAGACAAACTGTAGTGCAGTCCTTCCCCATACACTATAGTCTTACCTTTTTTAGAAAATTTATGACATGGTGTTGTGGGAGTTGCCATAGTCTTCTATTTTTATAATTGGGTATAAAATTCAATGAACCTAGAACCCCATAATTATCCCAATTTTCTTCTCAATTCTTGGTTGAACTTTTTTCATCCCTAGGAGGCCTTTTATCCTCCATTCAGTGGATTTCAACCCCAAACATTAGAGTTCAATAATTAATGGTTTTTATGAAATTTCTCCCTCCCTTATTCCCTTTTTTACCCTTTCTTAATGTGGTGTGGTTTTCCACAAATGACCTATTTTTATAATGGGTTTTTAGAAAGAATATTTTGTGTGGTGTTTTGGTTATGGGGATAAAGGTTTTATCTTATTTCGCGGTTAATGGTGGTGGTCTTCTATTCATTTTAATATTGTAGATTAGTTCAAATGGAATTGTTTGAGGTATGGGATACTTTTTTCTTATCTAGTACTATGACATGGTTGTTTTTATTCTATTTTTTATCTTTTTTGAAGATAATATTATCATTTTAATAAATGGAATCAAAATATTTTTACTGGAATTAAAGGGAGAGGGTAATGAAAGTACATTCTTTATAAATTTTAACATTATTTATTATTCAGATAATATGGGATTAATAAAATTCAAACAATTGTGGTTTTGGGTGCATTTTTTTGTGCTAGAGTTATTGTGATAATTTTACCCTTTTGTGTGTTTCGTTATCAACTTAAATGGAATTTTTAATCAGTTATATTGTTATAATTAATTTGTTTTCCAAGAAGTTAAGGATTTTGGGGAAATTTCATTGAAAACGTAAAGTGAAATGTGATGAGGATCCCTTGTGTGAATCATAAATAAGTTATGTGAACATGTGATGGTTTCTTAGGATGTGGGGTTGTATTTTATTATAGTGATGTTAAGTTTTGATGTGTGGTAGTGATGTGTGGTTGTGTTTTGTGGTTTTTTTGTGTGGGGAAAGATGTGATGAGATGTGGTTATGGTATAAGGAAGTTGTGATGAGGAGGTGGTTGTGGTTTTGAAATATTTAATATGTGGGGATTATTAGCATCATATATATTGGAGGTTATTATGATTTAGAGTGTTGTTCTAGTTCCCTAAGTTGTAATTGATTTAAATGTGAATGATGAATTGAAATGTAATGGGATTGTTTCGATAATGGATTGAAATGATTAATGAACACTTTTTTGAAGTGTAAAGTGTGGTTTAAATGTATGATGATAAATATGGAATTAATGTGATGGGATAATGAAATAGTTAGGTAATGGAAAATAAATAAATCGGCTTAACATGTAAAGGAAATATAGTTTTCAGATTGCGTCTTGTTGTGTGTTGATATTCATTTTTTGGTGGTAGCATAAGCGGTCGAGGTTGTGAGGATTGGTAGTGGTGTATCTTATATGGATAGTTCATTTTTATGAACACATATGTTGCTCGTTTTTGTGTATACTATATTTAAATTTTATAATCCTTATGATCTCTTTACACACCCCACCCATATAGAGCACCTTTTAGTGATGTCCAAATTTTTTTGGGGAATTTTTTTTCTAACATCTCGATAGTATGGATTGATGGATGGAAACCCACCCTTACAATTTATCTCATAGTGAACATTTTCAATCTTGGGTTTTGTTGATAAAAATAAAAAAGTCCACTTTGGTGATTTTTGATTCCCTGGATTATGGTGGGGGCCATTCATGGTATGATGAGGGAAAGAGATTAATGCCCTCTATTTCATGATACTATACTCTCTGGTTATGGATGTGGATGAGGTGGGATGTAATTCTCCAAGTGTGATTTGTTGATATGTGATGTGATTTTAAGGTACATGTGTTTTCATAAGAGAGGTGATTTGATGTGGTGGCCCTATTTTCTTCGAGTGAGATTTGATGTTATGTGATGACCTAGATGTGTTTGGGTATGATTTTTTACTGGAGTGATTGGATCAATAAGACATATAATTTTGGATTTTGAGAGAATAATATTGGTGTTAATGTGGTGTGAGTTAACTTTTTATTGGAATTATTCCAATTATGAAACAATACATGGATGTATAATATGGGGAGCATTCCAGGGTGATGATGGTATTGGTTTTTTGATATATTTATGAGTTTTTGGTTGTGTTGTTTGATTAGTGGTGAATTAGTATGATATTTTCACATGTGAACAAGATTCATTGGGTATGTTTTAAATGAGTATTATTATTTTCCCACCCTACATATATATAATAATTTTTTGATTCAAGGAGGACTATGTCGACTCTGCTGGAAATTTTTAGGTCTGACATTTGGAACTGTTGTTGATTAATTTCTATTAGAACTTTCTTTTGCGAATTTATTTGGAAAATCATCTATCTCTTTTCCCCACACATGTATTATTGGATAATTTTTTGAAAATTTTATATTTTTATTGAGGTGATTTATAATTTATTTTCTATCCCATGATACCATATTTTTATAGAGTGTAACACCTTTCTTAAGTGAGATTTGTATAGCCTCAATGCTAGTTGCCCACTTGGGGCCTTATAGTGGTAGGACGTGAGGGTGATTATATTTCTTCCTTTATTTTCATCCTAGGAGGTGTACCTTTGGAATGAAGTGGTCCGGAACCCTATGAATGTATTCAATGTGTATAATTTATGGTTTGGAGAGAAAAATACTCAAAATGGTGAAATTCATAGTGAAAATAGTGAAGCTAGTGATGATGATTGTTTGGGTACAAAAAATTAATAAACTATGTCATGGATAAATGGATAATAATTAGGTAAAGAAAATTAAATGATTGAGGATTATTTTCCTAGGATATTGAAATCCATTTGTTCGAAAATTTTCATTTATCTAGTAGCTAAAATGAGTAAGACTATATTATTATATGACATGACCTTGTGGTGGTGTGCACAAGAAATCCATATCCACCGTGATAAGTTTGACTATCTTGTATAATAATGGTGTGGTATTTTCTATATTGAAATTAAATCACATCCATGAATGTGGTGAAAATATTATAGTGAATTTTTTAAAGGTTGGTTTCAAAATAGTTCATTTTCGTTTAACCAAAATGGTGGTTTTTATCAAATTAGATTGATCAATGTCATGGTTACCTCACATAAGTCATGGTGATAATAAATATTCTGAATTCAATGTGATACTCTAATGTGGATTTTCTGGTGCTATATGATACTGCTCCAATTTGATTCAAATGCCTCTAATGTAAAATTGATTCTGATATAAAGTATCTACATCAGTCTATTGGAACATATTTCAGTGGGAGTTTATGGATGTTATTTCTAGAAGTTATATTTATAATTCTAAATTCTAAATTGATAATGGGATATTTATTTAGATGATGGAATCATTATTTTAATAAATTTTGATAGAGTATGATTGTAAGTGTGGTACAAAGATTGAATGATATTATAAGAAAAAAATAAGATGAAGGGAAATGTGAAATAATACATTGAATCTTGTATATTAGGGGGATTATATTTACATTTTTTATATTTTTTGGGATATAATAATGTATTTCATCCATTCATTGATTTTAGGGAGTGTAGTAGGATGTGATATATTTGTTATAATATAACAACTACAAGGTAGAAGAATAAATATATGCCTCATTGAAGAAAATACAATATCATGACAAAATTATTTAAGTTAATATTCACATCATCTTGTGTAGAGAGGGAAATATTGTTGTTTCTTGTATTATGAGTTAAATAAAATTCACTACTCATTATATTAAACATGATGATTCATGTGGATTATATGATAATATGTTTTTTTTATATACTTCCAAGTATGTAACCATTCACATTGGATGGTGAACCTTTTATATCATGTGTAATTATATTTACTTACTTATATATAGTATATGTGAGTTACAGTAGGATGATTAATCATTTTAATAAGGTTATGAGGTTGATTTTGAATAAATATTAAATAAAATATTTAAATATTCTACATGTATTTACACCCTCTAGTGAATTCAAACTGCAATTGCTTTATCTCAATTGCTATTAGATTTTACTGAAGTTTCCTCCAAATATTACAATGGGAATGAATATTTATCATTTAAAGTTTTTTTCCCTTCTTTAAGTCTTCCATGGTTTTAAATTTTCATGATCATAATGTATTAAAATAGTTCAATGAATAAAAAAGAAATTTTTATGTATGAAACAATGTACAATAAAAAAAATGTATGATAGAAGGCCACATAATTGGTATATGTTATCCTAGACATTCAAAAAATGAAAATAAATATATATATATCCCTCATGAAAAAAATATGTTAATAATATTTTCTTTGATATAATAATTGAAATTATTTTTTGAGTTATATTTAAATTATTTCATCATTTTTATATATGTATTTCATTAATGTGGAGGGTATTATGATAGAAGAAGTTGTTTTAGAGAAGTCGGAAAACATTTATCGAGGAAATGTGAAGGTGTATGAAAAAAAAATTCATATTTTTGAATTTGAAGAATAAATCCATTAAAATTAAATATAATAACATTTTTCAATTACTTTTATAAGAGTTAATGAGTTTGTGATAGACATTAGAAATTTTTGTTAGACTCTTGAATATTGTATAGTTATCAAAAAGATACGTCACATATTTCAAGACAGTTTTTTTGAAAATTTATCATCACCCAAATATTGGGACTCCAAAACCAATAAATTGGATGAATTATATTTCATATTTCGTACCTGTGAAATGTGGAATGAAAATTCACAATGAAAAATGTGTATGGATAAAATAAAATTATCAGTTAATGTTGAAAATAATGAAACAAGTTTGAAAGAAGTAAAAGTTAGAGATGAGAATTATGAAGGTGATAAGGATGTGTAGATAATATTTGAAAAGTTTATTTATTTCATCGGATGATGTTTTTTGAAAGTAAAAGGTGTGTTTAGAGGAAGTCGTATATTTAAGTGATTTAATTGTATACACACTGGACAATTTTTTACTATTTTTTAAATGATTAATGAATATGAAAGTTATGATGAAGTTGAATCACCGTGAATTAATCAAAGATAAAAAAATAAAAAATAAAAAATCAATAAAATAACTCCATTGGAAAAGGTAATTATTTATTAATATTCCAACATAAAAAATAGGTAAGTTAAATTATGAAGAATTATCTGGTGATAAAATGTATGTTGATACTTAAGTGAGATATATGAAATTTATTGATCAATATAGTTGGTGAAGATGAAATAACTGATAATGAAAAATATAATAATGGAAATGGGTTGTAATATAAAAGGAAATTACAAATTCTTAAAGAGTTGTTAGAGTGTATTTATAATATATAAAAATTGAACAAATATAATAGGACCCTGATTAAAGAATCTTAATTATCACAAAGTAATGATTCTACTTATTCTGAGAGGGAATTGATGTTGTTAAAGAAGAATAATTTTTTTGAGGTGATATTTTTTAATGACAATAATATTGGTAAGGTTATATACAATAAGGCTAAATATAAATAAATTTATGTTTATTTTTTTTGAGATATATGGTTTAATATGGAGAATCACATGAAGAAGTTATGATTTAACTTTGAGAATTCGATATAAGAAATCAATGAATACTCAAAGGGGGATGTAATTGTTTTTGAATCCTGTGATAATTTTAATTATTATTTATACAATATATCAACTCACTCATTGTGTATACTACTAAGATGAAGGAAAATTCCATCAAAGTTCTATTTGTAAGAAATGTAGAAAAATTCAAAAAATATAGAAATTATAGAAAACTTAACTTTGATTAAAATTATGCTAAAAATTATAATGAAAAAATAATTAAATAGTATATTTTATAAGGAAAAACGTTAACATAATTCCATATATTTTATTCTAAGAAATTATCAAAAAATGTTTTCAATGTTTTCATGGGAAGAAAGTGATATATTTCCTATAAAAAATTACTCAAGACAAACAATTTTATTTCTATTGGTATTGTATATATTGTAGTTATCTGGATATGTATTAAGGATATGTTGGTTCAAAAAGGAAATTTTTATATAAAATTATAAGATATATTATATTTATATTTAGGGATTTAAAACTCTTAAAGAGGAAAAATTTTGTGGAATTCATGAAGTGAGAATGCAAAATCAATTTCAGATTTTTAAAGATCTCTATGGTAGATATAAAAATAGCTTCATGATATTGAGAATTGTCTCATTATCTTTATAATAAATTTGATAAGAATAATATTAATCAAAATATTCACACGTATAAAAATAAATGGTAGGATAACGATTATATATTGGATGTACCATTAAATTCATCTCATAAGGAATGTATAAGGATTGTATAATGTTGGTGTTTGTATGATTTTATTTTTGATTTAAGGCGTCCCAAAGAACAAAAAAATTTGAAGGAAGGATTATTAAAACTGGGAAATAATGGGTCAATTGAAATTAATGGCTCTACATAAATGGAAATTTGATAGAGCTTGCAGAAATATAATAAAACACTATACTTTGATAGTTTGAAGCATTATCTCATTTGTGTCTCTCAAAATTTTAAATGGAATGAATTTAATTAATTGACGGTTAATTTCAAAGTGAAATTTATTAAATTTTATCTAGTTATAATTGGATTACAATGAATAATGGGTAACATGTTTCATGTTAATTTTATTGAAAACTCGTACTTTTTGAGTTTTAGAGAGGATAAGTTAATGTGGCAATAATGGTGTGGAAATTTTGATAAAAGAACATGAAATAATTTTCATTATTAGACATTTTCATGATGCTCTTACTATTAATAGTGATTTGAATTAGATTTGTTTCAAATTTAAAATGTTTAATACTGTATGATATTCACACAAGAGAGTCCAAATTCAAACATCTCATTTATGGGAACATGTTCTCTTAAATATATGTAAGCCTACAAATTAGAATTATAAAAATAGTGATATGAACATTATTTATTTTTTGATTAATATACAATAATTAAATGTATAATTTTTATCAAGCATAAATTCGAGGCATTGATTTAGTTTAATTTTTTTAAGATAAGAGTATTATAATATTATAAAAATTATTTGAAGAGAGTGATGACTATTTATTGGTTTAACTATATAAGTGGAAAATTATAAGAATATTTTTAGAAGCATGTTATTATACATGAGTATTGTGAACCATACACGACATTAAAAATAGTTTCACAAAAATAAATAAAACATATTTATTGTAAATATGTTAAAAAATTTGGTGAAAAATAATACATTATGTTTATTTCTGATACAAGTGGTTGGCACATTGGAAAATAAATGAAACCTGTGTATAACTTAACAAAATTCATACAAGTATCCTTATTAACGTTATTACAAGAATACCCCTTGTATAAATTATTTTAATTTGATTGTAATACTTTATAACATCAATTTTAAAAGTTAAAACATAGGTAAAGTTAAAAAATGGTTTTAATAGAATATTACATAGTTCACATATAATTGGAATGTGATATTTCTTATATAATAATTAATTGAATAATATTTTTTATTTCAATAATTTAAAAATGTTTAACCAATAATTTAATAGGAATTGATCACAAAAAAAAACAATTTTTAAGGTTTTATTGAAAATGTAGTGTTAACTGGATAGCATATTCAAAATTATGAAAATGTTTTCAATTCAAGAGATGTTTAAGAGGAAGATATGGATAAAAAATTATCAAGTGATGAATAGAAACAAAATTCAATTCAACCAAGTTTGATAATAAAAAATTACATTCGTAATATAATTTTTTATTGAGATTAATAATTTCAATCCAATATAACATTGATGGAAAAAATGCATACCTAATTTCCTTCATATATATAATATAGAAGTGATGATAAATAATTTAAGAACAAAGGATAATTAGGGGTTAAGAATGAATCATTTTATCTAATCTAGAATAAGAAAAATTATATTTGGTATCATAGATGACGAAAAATATTTTTTTTGGAATATAGTTCGTGTTTAGTAACAAGTTGATTGAAAATCTGAAGTGACGAGGAATAGAGAATGGGTTATCAATATAGGTTATTCACTGTTTGGAGGGATTTAATTTTAAGATACATTTATTTAATGGTTAATTTCTTAAGACCATAATTTTCATTATTGTTATCATTGATCAGATACAATAAAATATTTTCATATTTATGTTAAGTTTTTATTCAATGAAGAACTTAAAGCGGATATATATAGACCAACACAAAATATTATTTATATGGAATTAATATGGATATGTTAATACATTAAATAATTCTCTATATGGATTAAGAAAATCTATAAGGGAAATCAATGAAATGATAGATTCTTACTCATCATATTTGATACTCAAAAAGAGAACTTTGAAAAAGCTGATACATCAAAGAAAATAAAGAGGTTTCACTAATTGTTATCCCCTATTGTGATGGTATTATAATATTTGTAAATTACTAGGGTTCTGTTGATGATTTTATAACTGAAATGAAGATTATTTTTGAGATATTTATTCTTGTGTATATGATGGTTTTTTCTCAAAATTTCTCAACAGAAAAAGCGAATTTTCCTTTCCCCTAAGAAGTATTATTTGGAACATTTGAAAAAATTTAGAATAGAAAAATTAAACATTGGTAATAAACCACTTATATAAATAAATAATCTTTCCAAAGATTATTAAGGATAAGTTGTAAATGATATGGAGTTTATAAATAATAAATCAAAGTTTTATCTATTCGAATTATTCAAAGACATACATAGTATATATATCTACATTATGTTCTAGTTACCAAAGGGCACCAACAAAGTATTTTTTTTTTAAAAGTAAATTCTAAGTTAAACTAAATGAATACATTAATATGATATAGCCTATTATAACGATGGAATGTTAAAACTCTATGGATTTTATAATATATATTGGGTATTAAGTGTTGATAAATGAATTATAACATTTAGTGAGTTATTATTAATTAGAGATAACTATGTGGATTGATATTGAATGAATAAACATTACATTACACTACATTAAATATAATATTTTTTTAGTGTGAAACTACTTCTTAGGACACAACATGATTAATGTGGATAAGAACCAATTTTTAATATCTAAAGATGAAAAAAATCTATTTCTTGTTGGATGTGATAATAAGAGTGTTATCAATCATTATGGGAATCCGGTTTGATATTATTTTTTGGAATAAAATAAAAATTAATAGTTCATTTATAAAATTGTTGGGAATAATATACTAAAGTTAGAATTTTTTCCAGCAAAAGAAGAATTAGAAAATACCATTACCAAACCATTTTCAAAGGACTCATTTAGAAGGTCGAGGTTGATTATGGGAGTTCAAACCCATTATTCTCAAGGTTAATGTATGATGTATCATCCAATCACTTATTTTTGATAGTTTTTTATTTCCAAATGGATAGAATAATATTATAAATTACCTGTATATATATCCTTTAATGTGGGGGATTTATTAAATGGGAGATTTTGAAAATTGGGGATGTTTATAATTTTGTGTTTGTGTCTTAATGAAATGTTTGAATTTATCTAATATATTTATTGAGTATATGGTATGTAATTTTTTTGGGAATGTACAACATAACAATTATTTAAATATGTGTTGAAATAATATGTGTAATATGGTAATTAGAAAGAACATTCAAGTCATTATTATAAAAAAAAATATTTTTATTCATAGTAATTATTCCCATACTAGTTTTTCTCATGTAAGATACAACTATTTTAATAATTATTTTTTTATGTATAATGAGATATTTATGATCAACGATTGACAAAAAAACTAGAATGGGCTATTTTGTTTAGGATATTTTTTGATATTAAAGGTTTCCCGAATGGTGTTTTTAGGATAAAGTAGGCATAGATATGATTTAGTATCTTTATTTTTCTATTCTTATACGAACACATTAGTCTATATAAGAATCATATTTGATCATAGATGTTTCATGTTTTTTGATTTGTGGTAAATTTTATTTGGATATTTAAAAGAGGTTTAAAGTGTTTTGGAAGTGACTTGTGGTGCTTTGGAAGATAATTAAATGAAGAGATCCTCACTATACCATTGTTAGAATCCAAAATAGAAATCGTGCTTCTAAAAAATCAAAAATATTAGTGGATATTGTAATAATATTATTGAGTTCATTTTAGTTTAAAATTTTACCTATATAAAATTGAGAAGATCATTGTTTCATAGGCTATAGAAATGGTTATTGGTGAAAATGGAATTCTTGAATTGAAAAATTATTAGAATGGTGAAACAAGGAGTATAAACATTGAATCTAGTCAAAGGTTTTTTAGAACCAAAATTGCAACAATAATTTCATTGTTATATGGAGAGTCTCATGGTCTTGAATATTGAATAATTATGACTTCATCTCCTAGGATATTGAAATTTCTTGGTTAGAATGGTTCTCATTAACAAGAAAAAAAATCAATAGAGAGAATTTCACTATGTGACTTGAATATCCCATGGTATTTACATGAAATCATTATCCCCCGTGATGAGGTATACAATTTTTTTGAATCTATGTTTTGAATATATGTTTTTAAATATATGTAACTTGTATACATATAATTATTTTATTTTTATTTTATTTTTTATGATTATATTCAATTTTGTTAAAATAATTTGAATTGAAATGAGTTGAACATTGTCATGGTGACCTCACTAAAGCTATGAAGAGAAGAAATTTTCTAAATACTATGTGATTTTATAATGTGAATTACTTAGTGCCACATGGGTTTAACCTTATTTGATCCAAATGTCTGTAAATAAAATAAAAAAGTGATATAAATTCACTGAAGTCATATAATACATTAGATTTCAATGGTAATTGAGTGAATTATTTATATAAGTTATATTTTTAATTTAAAAAACAAAATTCATCATATGGGATTGAGTTATATTATGGAATGAGTGTTTGAATGCATTTAGATATATGATGAGTGTTTGTATGGTAAAGAGAGTGAAAGATAGTATACAAAATGAAAAATTGAACTACATATTGGTTTATATGTTTGAAGGAATATATTCAATCCATTGATGTGTATTGTGGAAGAAGAAAGCATCACACCTATTCTTTGATTTAATGGAGTGTGGTAGAACATTATATTTTTTAGAGAAAATAATAGCTTCAAGGGATAAGTATAAATCCATAATTTGTTAAAGAATGAAGAAAAAATTATGATAAGTATAATTGTAGGTGTAATTCCTATTATCATTTTTTGAGAGGAATATATTATTATTTTTTATATTATCAGTAAAAGGATATTCCCTAATTATTTTATCCCACATGATAATTCTAGTGAATATATTATCTTAGGTTTTTTAGATCATTCCATGGATTTATTAATTTGAATTAAATGGGTAATCATTCTCATAATGTGGCATTTTACATTATTTTTTCCATTTGGTGTGACTGATTTATAAAAATAAGATTGATAATTCTACTATGTTAAACAAGTTTGTTTAAATAAACTCATAAAAAGAAGACCAAAAATATAGTTCAATGAATGGCCCCTCTTAATGAACTCATATATTACATAGGACATAACATTATCATATTTAATTATCATTATATATTATAATTTATCAATAATTTATGTGTATTGATTTAGTAAGAAAAATCCCACTATGTTTATACACACCAATAACATGTGAACTTCCATATAAATACTGACGTGATTCATTATGATAAAATTTAAGTGAAAATAAATTTCTTTATAATTGGTGATTCATAAATACATGATAAATATATACTTGAGGAATTGGTTTATTAGGGTTTGATATGATAATTTTATATTATGTTTCTAATTTTGTTCATTTTAATTTCTTTAATAAAATGAGATTTTTTTGGTGAATTGTTTTTGTAATGCTATTTGTTTTAAAAAATTTAACATTAATTTATATTTAAAATTTATAATATAGAGGTAGAAAAGAACCTATAATGGTTTATTTTAATTCTTTATATATATTAAAAAGCAATATTGATTGATGAACATTCTTGAATCCATGTGGAATTAGAGTTCATGTATCAGTATTTGGGATCATGGGTAAAGGTGTTACAAAATGGTATTAAATCATAATTTTTATTTTTAGTATTGTAAAGTATTATAGGTATGTATATTAGTAAGTATGGGAAGTAAAGTGTACCTATAAAACGGAATAACTAACTTCTCTATGGAAAAATTTAAGTTGCTATGTAATTTTAGTAAAAGATAGGTTGTTGATTACCTCGTATTAATGTTATTTATGTCGTTTTATCCTATGATGCCTCAAAATAATAAATATTTCAATCATAATAGTAAGACTGGTAATGGATTAATCATATATAATTATTTAGGAAAATATATTTTCTACTATTAAATTAATTTCAATGACTCAGTTATTTTAGGCAATTTAATCATGATTTTTTAAATGAGTTATTTTTTGGAAACATGGTTCATCTTTTATGACATGTAACACCCTGATAGTTTTATGAGATATATTTTTTTTTACTTTCAATGAAGTCTTGTGTTTATGCTACACCATGATAAGCATGTCTTATACGCAACACTGACATAGCTTGCTATATATGCAAGTGTTACACACAATTTCAAATTAATTTGATAGAATTAATTATACAAAATATTCACTCGATGTGAGATACTAAATATTATTATAATACCTTGTAACCTAGTTATTATAGTGGCAGATATGAATAATCTTTTCTTTCTTTGGAAAAACTATTTTAATAAATGTAAGTATGTTTATAAAATAATAAAATCAGTCATGAAAAATTTTATTAATGAAATATAAATGGAATATATTCAATTTATTGTTTAAAATTCATCTAATATGTTTTTTATACAAAATCTAAGAACAAATATAATGTTTTAGACAAAATAAGTATTTTTCAAAAAAATGGAGTTTCACCGCCATTTGATTGTGCAGCCATATTAAATGTATTTTTTATGCTTTTGCATATTATATTTAATAAAATATTCTTCTTATTTGGAATATGGATATAAAAATTACATTGGAGGAATTTTTAAATTTTTTTATAAGTTTTACCTTTTGATGAATAGTAATGATATAATAAATTCTTATTTAAAACAATTTTTGTCATCAAAATAATTTATGTGGATAAATAATATTATTTAATGGTTTTGAAGTAAAAAATATAATATATTTTTATCTATTAATATAAATTTGGTCATTATAATTAATTTTACCATGATTTTTGATGTAAAAACACTTCCATCTTTTTCAATGTTTTAACTTTTATGTAGTCATCTTCACTCTGAAAATGGGGTTATTTTTAAATTAATTATCGCAACATATACATCTTTAATTATTAAAAATTGATTTTATATTTGGAATGTGTTTTTCTGAATTTTTTTAAATGGAATTATTTTATTTTTATGCAATGTGAATAGTAACTTGAGATTTTTTTAGATATTGTAAAAAGGTAAATCGTGTAATTATGGGTAAATATAATTTTGTCAAATTACCATAATACATTTCCTAATATGATATTATGACTGATTTTTGGACTAAACTATCCTTAGGTCGAAATTATACCCTTTGTAATACACTTGGATGACAGTAGGAAATTTAATATATTTTATTTTAATAAATTTTAAATATATGTTACACAAAATTTAATAAATTTATCATTTTTAAAAGAAGGTTATTTGGAAACTAAATTCTATTATAAATACTTTTTTTAATATAATTTTTTTCTTTTATCATAGTAATATATTTTTAATATTTATAAAATAATTATTTTTCTTAATGGTTTTTATATTGAGGTTGTATTAATTATTTAATTAATGAAAAACCAATAAACTGATTTTTATTAAAATGATAATAACCAATAAAATACACTAAAACGTAACCAAATATTATTGGTCGAGTATATATCAACTATAATCATAAAAGCGTAGAATTATTGACCATGTGGGTCCTTATAGAAGAGATTATGATACATATGTAATTTTATTTAAAGTTTGGTTAAACATGTCAATTTCATTTTTTTATAAGTATGTAATTTTAAATGTATGAATTTCCCAAATATATATTCAACTATAAGTATTATTTTAAAATATATAGTATTTTTATTAGTCATGGTAATTTATTTTTAACTTTTACCCAAAAAATAAGCATATTAAATAATTGCACAAAACTGATGTATTAATTAATTTATTAATGGAAATCTCAAATTAATGTTATTAAAAAAATAAAATTAATATAATTTTGGATAATTAATATATTTAAAAAATTATATATATCCTTTACACCTTATAGACATATAAAATATTTTTTTCGAGGTTTTCATCTTATATTGATATTTAAAAAAATTCATTAAATAATAATTTCAAAATTGACACCATTGATATTTTATCAAAATAATGTTTTTCTAATTATTTGAAAATATAAAAATATTTTTTGAAAAAATAAAATAATTTTGGTTTACCATAATCTGTTTTATATTTTCAATTTACAACCAAATTTTTATCAGCCAAGTAAATATTAATCTTTTTTAATAATGAACAATTTTTTACATAAGTTAAAATTAAAAGAGAATAATGAAGGGTAAAACGAAATGGTATGGTTTAAAATTAAATCAAAACATGTTTTTTATAACAATTTTATGATATTACAATCCTATCTCAACTCATATTCTACATATGGACAATTTGGAGGATTTGGGATGTGTTTTTATTTAATTATAATTTATTATATTTGAAGATTCCAAAAGTCCCCCTCAACTTAATTATTATAGGGCACCTACTCCCTCTCCTATTAACATCATTTTGAACGTTAAATATCATCAATACCCTAAAAATTTACCTTCAAAACATCCCTAGTTACATTTTAGGGGTTCTTATCTTCTCAAAATACAAACTCTAGTATCATTAAGAGGAGGTCTAAAGGGATCACGTCGAAGAAGAGGTAATCTTCGCTACTGATTATTTTAAACATATTTCTCATTATACATCATATTAATGAGTTTTTTAAATTATAAATTAATAAATATAGTATAAAATATATTCTGAGCTGTTATTATGGTTATGGAACAACTGTATTCTACCTTCTATAAATCCTATGGAAAACAAAATCACTATGTGTGTGTACGTACGACTTTCCATCTCCACGTTGTGGTGTTATCTATTTTACACCACCAACTTAATTTTATGGATATAATGATGGAAATAATAACTATATATTATTATTATAAAATTATATTGATTTTAAGATATTATAAACACAATCCACCTCAACATCATCCCACAATTTTGTGAATTATATCGTTGCCCATGCATACAAACAACCAATTGTCTCCATGATGTGATGCAATTAATTTTACATTATATCCACTAAATAATTATTACATAAATTTATTGAATGGAGAAAATGATATATATTATATTAATATCATTCTGGAAATTGTATAACTAAAATCTAAGAATAATAACAAGAACTTATCCTATGAAACATGCGTAGGAAAATAATGCAGTAAATACATGATGGATGAGTACTGATGTTAACAAATGGGTAATAATATGATCACTTAAGATATTATAAAAATGTAAAATGATTCTATAATAAGTTAATAACATTTTTTAAACCCTTATACAAGAGTTTTGGACATGTAAAAAGGAATCCGGACCTAAGACAAGGAATTATTTGGTATTACTTTTATTTCTATAGGACATATGTTTTATACACCATATATTTCTTTTCAGTAGTGTTTATACTACCCATGAATGCATTTATGATTTTTATTATAAATTTTATTAAATGAATATAATTTCATTATTTTATGAGGCATACGATTCTTATAATTAAAAATTTTCAAGGGATAATTTTTTTAATCTCAGTATTATATGATATTGCTTATATTGATTTATTTTCTAAGGTATATTTATCATCCCCATCCATGTTTCCTAAATATGTATTCCAAAATATTATTTGCATCCTTATAGAATATTTTAATGTCAATTTTAACCAATAGTGAATATTTTTAAATTGTATTAAATGAATATTCTTTTATTTTAGATATGAGTTATTTTTTTACATTCCAACAAATGTACAAGAAGAGTGTTTTCTTTTAACTTATACAACATGAATAGGGTTTTACGCTTTCATAACTCCTTATTTCCCAGAAGCTACCTTTATAATATTTCATGTTTATTTTAAAAGAAATTATTTTCATGTAAAATTATATGGAATTTTTATAAAAGAAAACATTTTTGTGAAGAAATGATAGTTTCTTCAAGAAATAATATGAAGTGTTTTTAAAAAATTATTTTCCATTCA
Organism: Viscum album; assembly: GCA_963277665.1. NCBI lineage: Eukaryota > Viridiplantae > Streptophyta > Magnoliopsida > Santalales > Viscaceae > Viscum > Viscum album. The sequence goes on along the minus strand of OY728146.1, from coordinate 1,622,266,501 downwards.
AGATGACATTATTTAACATGGTTATGTTTCAAGTATGGTATCCATCTTATTCATATGGTTGTATTGTGTTTATTATGGAATTTTATTTATGAAATATTTTTGTTTTATATGTATTATGTTTTGATGGAATGATGTTTAATAAACCCATTTTATTCATTGGGTTATGCTATGATGAATGATTTATGTTTTTTGGAACATGTAAGAATGGAATAATTTTGAGATGGGTGGGACCTATATCTCCCAAAAATTAAATGTATAATGATTTATCTGTCATGATATATACCTATATAGAACAACAAGAAAATCTATTTTAGTAATATAGGGTTGGAATAGAAAGTAAATTTGGTTCAGTAATAAAAGGTTGGAAAAAAGAGTGAACTCATATCAGTATAGGACTTTGTCTGCTATAATAGTCATAGATATGAGACATGGAAAATATGGGAACTATTTTATATTCTTATTTTTTTAAAAAAATTACTTTTTTTGTGAAAATTTTATTTTATCATGGCTCATGTCCCTTTATTATTTTTTCCTTATTAACTACCATGATTTTTTCTAGGGCTCAATATTTTGATATTTTTTATACATGGTATGATTTTCGAAAGTTATATTCATGTTATTACATTATTATGTTCTTGTTTTTTTGTATTTTCCTAATTCACCCATATTGAGAACCTGAGGTCACCCTTATCATATGTTTTCTTTTCTCCACGATATAAATGGAGGTTTAAGGTAGGAAAAATAAAGGGTAATATATTTGTTGGAGATGTTGATGATATTTTACTAAATTATAAGAACGTGTTCCATTTTTCAAGGGAACTAAACAAATACATTCTTTTGGAATCTCTTTGTGTGATTTATTAGGTATTCCTCAAAAGTATTGTAATGGCCATGTACATAAATCATGGGTCTTTACAGTTGTTATTAGAGCGATGGTTTAGTTAACCTTGGGAAAATAGGATGGTAAAAATTCGATGAGGTCCCTATAGATAGTTCTAAGGATATATTTTGAGATTTCATAAGGATTAGTCTATGTATAGGATAAAATTCTAGTGTTTTTTTGATAATCATGAATAACCTAAGATTAAATATAATATATCATAGTTTCAATTATTATAAGTAATTTACCTTATTAACGTGTTTTTAATCTCTTATATATATTTCTAAAAAACATTGATTTCTGGTATTAGTCAATAGATAGGACTAGATAGAACATAGTTAACCTTGATTGTTTCAGATGTGGAAAGTATGGTAATTATGAAAAATAATTTCCTAAGTTGAAATCCCATAAATAGATTTGTGAAGATGGTATGAGTATTGGTTATACTATTGAGGATAAAGAGATCGTAAATGAACTGTGAAAGGTATGGGATGTTCTATAATTATCATTTACGTTAAACATAATAATCGTGGTTAGATCATGGTTAAGGGTCCTTAAGTTATGATTCATATTACATGAATTACTATGATGATTAATCTTATGTAATTGTATTAGAATAAAGCTGGATGATTATGGTGTATATGTTTTGAAATTCAAAGATTGTGTTTCATGAATCATGAAATATATAAAATATTTCAAAAAACATTTTTCATTAAGGATTGGAATGTATATGTTGAGAAGTTATAAATACCTCAAAAATTAATTTAATGGTATAGATATATATTTTTAGATTACATGATTAAGGAAAATATAACACTTAATATGTCCCTTATGTTTAGATAATGGTGTTTGGATATTGAAATGTTTGGTATGAATAAGTAAATTTGAGGATACTAGTTTCTTAAGAACTTATTAAATAGTTGTTTTCAAGATGGATATTATATTATGGATAAAGTATATAACTTTATGGGACATAAGGATTATATCCAATAAGGTGTGGAATAAGGAAACTCGCATGTTTTCAATATGGATATATAGTAATTTTGGTTTCTACCTTGACTCAGAATAATGCATGATAAAGGTGTTCACAAGTTTTGACTGTAAACAATAAGAGATACCATATGATATATGGGGGATAAATGTTAATTTTATTTAGTGAAAATATTTATAATGTTTTGAATTTTTATATTTCGGACAGATTGTATGGTTATCCATTTATGGATAGTATAAAATAAACAAGGGATGAAGTTTGTTGAATTAATGTATTATAACACTGTGGTATACATATACATATTTAATAACTTTTGATAATTTTTTTGTTTTGATAAAGAAAGATGTATTGACCCATCATTCTCATGATCTACTAATACTTCAGTAATGATATATTCAACTTCATTTCTTTGAATAAGAGACGAAGTGGAAAATTGTTCAAGGCACGACCAATGCTGAGATTATACTGAAATAAAGTATGTATATCATCTCATTAAAATTCTTTGACCTTAGAAAAATTGATAATGATGTAAATCAGTGTCTTGTTATTATAATTTTTGATGATATTAATGACATATTTCACACATCTATATTTTATGGTTTTGTGACTGTTAACTTTCACTAGATCGTTAAAATTCTTTTGATTAGTGAACTTTATCAATCAATTGGATTATTTGTGATTTTTATCCATGCCCAAATATTCCCCTATATTTTCCTTCAGAGAGACCTAGTTATTATTTACTTTGGGTAACTATTATTTTCCTTATATTCTATTTTAGAAAGATCTTTCAGTCTTTTTGTCTGATGGGGAATTGTAAAAAAGGAAATTACATGTATTAATTCCTATATAACCTGAATAAATTTTGAGGGTGATATTTATTTTAAGGGGGGAATAATGAAACACCCTGAGATTATTATGAGATATATTTTTGAAATTTCATTGATATCTTGTGTTGTACACTACACCAAGATTAGAGTGCCCTATATGAAATAACGACTTAGGTTGTTGTATACACAACACTATTCATGGATTTTGACACACACAATTTCAAGTTATTTTGATAGAATTAATTTCACGAAAGACTGAGCCTATATTAAAAACTAAATATTATTATGTTACCATGTAACATTATCATTGTAATGGAAAGTATGAACAATATTAACATTATTCTGAAAAAATATTTTAATGAAAATTTGTAAGTATATAAAATAATAAAATCACCCATCATGTATATTATTAATTAAATTTCTATGTAATATTTCTATTTAAAGTTTAAAATTTAACTTATATTTTTTCTATATGTAATAAAAAAAATTCAATTTTTTAGATTAATGATATAATTTTCAAAAATTGCAATTTTACAACATTTTGATGGTGAACCCATTTTAAATGTCATTTTGACCCTTTTATATATTATATATTAAGAAATTAAACTTCTTATTTTGAATCATGATATAAAAATTTACTTTGGATGAAATTTTAAAAATTTTCATAAAATATTTACGTATTGATGAATAGAAAAAATATACAAAATTCTAATTGAAAAAAGATTTTATTCAACAAAATAGTTTATGTGGATAAATTATTCTTTTGAATAATTTATAGTAAAAATATAATTCATTTTTATAATTTAACATAATATTGGACATTTTTATTAATTTAAAAATTAATTTTGATGTAAAATTTTTTCAATCTTTTACAATGTTTTAACTTTTAAAAACACATTATTCATTCAGTCAAGAGAATTAATTTTAAATTAATTACTGAAAATACAATGTTTTTAATTTTTAAAAATTGATTAAATATTTTAAATCACTGCGTAAAAATTATATAAATATCATTCTTTTATTTTTAGGAATTTTGAATAGTAACTCTTGTAATTTTTATTAATACGGTAAAAAGGTAAATTAGGTAATTAATGGAAAATATAATATTATAAAATTACCTTATCACTTGTCCTTATATGATTATATGAGTTATTTTAGACATAAAACATATATGGGTCTAAATAATACCCTTTTTAAACTACTTGGAAGAGAATATGACATTTAATAAATTCTATCTAAAGGAATGTTTAATATGTCTTACTCGAATATTAATAACATTGTCATTTTTAATATAAGGTTATAGAAAAGCTAATTCAAATTTTAATACTCATATTAAAGATAATTTTTTTCACATTATCAATGTAATTTATTTAGAATTTTTAGGAAAAATTAATTACCTTAAACGATTATATAATAATGATACATAAATTATTTAATTGAAGAAAATCAATAAAGTAATTTTTATTAAATTGATAATAACCTATCAAACACAAGGACACTTGAAAAAATTTTGTTTTTAAAGTATATATCCACCATAGTCATCCAGGGGTCATCTTAATAACAGTTGGAGCCATATAAAAGAGATTATGACACATATATTATATTATTTAAAGTGACAGTAAACTTATCACTTTAATTTTTTAATAAGTATAACATTCATAATATTGGATTTTTAGGATATATATTCAGATATAAGTATTATTATGATATATAGGGGATGTATATTTTTCATCGTTTTTTATATTTATTGCTTACCAAAAAAATAAGTATATTAAATATTTACACACAACTAATGTAGTAATTTTAGATTATTGGAAATATCACATTAATGTTATTAGAAATACTAAAATAAATATAATTTGGAATAAAAAATATGTCCAAAGAATTTATAGATGACATTAACCCACTATTTATATAATAAAATATTATGTTTAGGTTAACATCTTATCATTATATTATTAAAAATCCATTAATTGAATATTGGAAACATTTAAACTATTGACATTTTGTCAAAATAATCTTTTATTAAATTACTTAAAATCAGAAAATATTTTATAAAATATAAATTAATTATTAATTACTCAAAAATGTTCTAAATTTTTTATTTATGGTCTAATTTACATCATATAAGTAAAAATTACACAATTTTAAAATTGAAGAATTTGTTAGCTTATTTAAAATCAAACGAGAAAAATTAAGGGTAAAAGGAAATGATAAGGTTTTAAATGAAATAAAAACATTAATAAAAAATATTTTTTTATTATATTACAACAATAAATTATATTTTCTTATAAATAAAAACATTTTGTAGGTTTTTTATGGGTTTTTACTTTATTATAAATTAATATTTTTGATGATTCCCAAAGATCCCCTCACATCAATTATAAAATGGAACCTTTTTCATCACCTCTTCAGTTTAGATTGGGCATTAAATATCAGCCATTACCTTCCCATTTTCCTTATCAACTTCCGTAGTAACATTACAGAGGATATGATCTTCTCTAAATACCCACTCTAGTACCTTTTAGAGGAGTTCTTGTGGGAGCACGTCGAAGAAGTGGTATCCTCTTCTACCAATTCATTCAAACTTATTTCTTCTTATACTTCCACTTAAATAGTTTTTTACAATAAAAAGTAATAAATCCAGTATAACATATATTATTTTATTTTATTATGTTAATTTATAACCATATTTTACCTTCTATTCATCCTATAGAAGAAGAATTACCATGCGTTCATAGGTACGACTTACCGTCTCCACGCTGTGGTGTAATATTTTTTTCACAAACACCATAAATGGATTGGTATAACGATGGAAATAATAAATAAATATGATTATTATAAAATTATATTAATTTTTGAAATATTATATACAACATTCACATCAGCACCATTCCAAATTATGCGAATGATGTCGTTGTTTGTGTGTTTGTACGACCTACCAACTCCACGATGTGATGACATCCATTCTACATGATATACCTTAAAAAATGATTATATAAATGAATTTAATTATAAAATCAGATATATATTATATAAATATCATTCTTTAAATGATATAAATATTATCCAAAAATATCAATAATAACATATCTGAAGAAACATGCGTAAGAAAATAAAGCAGTTAAGTACTTATGGATGAGTAATAATGCTAAAAAATGGTAATCATATGAACACATAGGATATTATAAAAAAAGTATATGATTTTTTAATATGTTAATAACATTAATTAGACCCTTATACAAGTGTTTTGGACATGTATGTAGGCACCCAAACCTATGGTGAGGGATTATTTTGTCTCACATTTATTTCGGCAGGATATTTGTATTTTAAAACAAATATTTTATTTGAGTTATGTTTATAATTCCCATGAATGTTTTTATGGTTCTCATTATTATGGTTATTATATGAATATAATTTTAATGATTTTATGAGTCATATGATTCAATTAAATATAAATTATAAAGGGGTAATTTTGTAATCTCATTATTATCCGAGATTGTTTATACCTAGGTTTTTTTCTGGGGTATATTTATCATCCATGTCCACGATTCCTAAATATGTATTCCAAAATATTCTTTTTATCCTTATAAAAATATATAAAGTCAGTTTTTTCCATTTTTGAATTTTTATTAAATGGTATGAAAGGAATATTTTTTCATTTTCAATATGAGGTACTTTTTGACTTTCTGACAAAAGTATAAGAAGAATGTTTTATTTTAACTTATACAGCATGAATGAATTTTTATGCCTTCATAACACCTTGTTTCCATAATGAATAATTTATTAAATTTCATGTTTATTTTCAATGAAATTATTTTATTTTATAGTTTCATGTAATTATTAGAAAATAAAATGTTTTTATAGAACAAATTATATTTTCATCAACATTTAATTTCTGTGTTTTATCAAAATTATTTTCCATCTATGATGAAATTATTTTATATGGTTATTATTCATGTATATTAAACCTATTATTAATATGATTTTATTGTTTTTATTATATAATGCTACTTTATAAATCCAATTCGTTTATATTGATTATGTAAAGTTGGAATGATGTTTAAGAAAATTATTTTATTCCTTATGTTAGGCTATGATGAATAATTTATGTTTTTTTTTGCAAGTCATAGGAATGGTTTTATTATAAGATGGGTGGGAACATAATCTACTTCCAATACATTATATAAATATTTATATCTCTTGAAAAATAAATTACTATAAGCTCAAGAAATTCCAATTCTATAATGCATGGCTGTAATGGCACATAAATCTTGTTTATTAATACAGGGTTGGAATAAAGAGTGGACCCTATTCAGTATAGGACTTTGTAAATTATGATGTTCCTGAAATTATCCTCATATAATATGTAAACGATTATCTATGATTGGGTGTTTTCCACAATTACAATTTTAGGAAAAAAATTATTTTCTCCTAGATCATCTTCCATTATAATTTAATCCTTATGAACTGCAAAGATTTATTCCATGACTCAAGGTTTTTAAATATTTAATAAATGGTATGATTTTAAAAAGTTGTGTTCATATTATTAATTATTATTTTCATGTTTTTCTTTACATTTTCCTTTTATACCCTTATTGAGTATCTGAGCTCACCCTTTTAATATGTTTTCTTTTCCCCATGACATAAAGAATGGTTTTAGGTAGGAAAAATAAAGGGGATGATCATTGTTGGAGATGTTAATGGAATTTCAACAAATTATAAGAATATATTCCATGCTTCCAAAGTCACTAAACTAATACGGTATTTGGACATTGGTTTGTGTAATGTATTAAGTATTCATTAAAAGTGTTATAATGTCCATATATATAAAGAATGGGTCTTTACATGAAATAATGGTTATAATTAAAATTATCTAATTTAATTAAAATCCATCTAAACACATTTCAAAGTGTGAATTTTTTTTATGGAGAATAGTAGAGAATTATTCTGGTTTTATTCTTATCAATTATGTGACATAGAATATTCAACCTCTTAAAGCTCAAATTTGATGTAGACTAAGTAAATGAGGGGTAGTTTTATCTTGTGGACCCATAGTTACTGAGTGCTATTGTATATTCTATAATGTGGATTCGAATGGATTCTAATCATGATGAACTAAGGTATGGGTATATGAATTCAGTGTCTCATAACTAACACCCAATTTCATTTAGGGGTGAAACTATTTTAGAGAAATAATTTGAGTATATTGAGAAGAATATTCATATATTCTAGTTTCAAAAAAATTCGTAGATAGTTATGATTGAGTTTTGGACTATTTTATCAAAGGACCTAGCTCATAGGTTGGGGTCATTAATTAAAAACAATTATAATGTTATTTATTGGATGGGATTCCAAAATATATTATCTGATAAATATTTTACACATGTAATTAATTTTTCTTGGTCTCAGTAGTTCATAGACTTCATGAAGGGAAACATGTTTTTTAATGAGTATGAATCATGGATTCTTGATCTTCTGAGGTGTGTGTCGAAATAGGTGGGCATAGAGGTTTGAGATATAGTTTTCAACAAAGATATGGTTAAGGATTATTATACTTAAGATAAAAACCTATGTGGAGGTTGTGAGAATGAAATATTTTTTAGGCGAATATAGGTTACACCTAAAAATAAATTAATTTTATTCCATAGAATTGTGGGTGGAATGATTTCACCCAAATCCAAAAGAAGTAGAGGGAAATATATTAGGATTTAACTATGAAATAATCCCATTTTTTCAAGGAAAAGGTTTTCTAGAATGATTAAAATGTGGTGAAGTTGGTAAGTCAATGATTAAATGTCCATATTCTCCTTACACATGTTTTTAGGGTAAGAAGTTAGTACATTTGAATATGTTTTGTAATTCATTCACATGAGTGAGTTTCATTGGGTTATCCAAACACATGTAGATATTAAAGATGTGAATTAGTTCACTAGGAGGGGTTGAGTTAGGGATACATGTAAGAGTGGGAAGGTCCCATTTGGTGAGTAAAATGACACCACTGAAGATTCAAGTAAAACTCATCATGGATAGGCATGAATTGGAGGAGTTTAATGTAAATTAAGAACCATATATAGTGAAAAGTACCATTTTGATATCTTCTATGATTATTTATTTATTACTTGATAATAGTGCATCACATTAAATTATCACTACATTTTTTGATGATATTTTTTGGTTACACATTAATATTATTCCATATTTAGTGAAAATATACCCACCACTAGAGAACATAACTAAGAAAGTATTTAAGTGTTCATCCCACTCTATCATGATTGGTTGAGTAAAAATATCATAGGAATTTTTTTTGTGAGATAAAAATGTATAGCCAAATAATTGAGATATATTGGGTTCTAAATATTAAATATCAACATTACTACAATTTTCAGTGGGTTTTCATTATGTTTTCCAAAAATGTAATGTTTTTTGAACTTATCTTCTAAAACCTATCTTATAGTTCAAGGTAATTAATTCTATGAAATGGATGATGTGTGTAAAATATTTATCCACACTATTATTCTTCTAACCCTATTCAAGCACCACAAAGAACCTTATAAACTCAATGAGAGTAATAAAGTATTAAATAGAAGAATCACTCACACACAAAAAATACTAGATAGTTAAATTATTAAAAACTAGTCTTAATCAGTGGGAAATACTTAAAAAATATTATTGAAGAATAAAACATGAGAATGTCACAATGAGATATATGTTCCCTATATAGAAAAACACTAAATAAGAGAATAGGAATACTATTATAGAATTAGAAGTAAATTTCACAAGTGACCCCACATGTTATATTTATATCTGATTCTAGGAAGTAATTTTGGGTTCATCACCATATGATCTGTGTGGCCATCGATAATTAATGAATGATAATGGCCAATATCATATGGTTTGAAATGTATCCACTTATAGCTTTGGGGGAATAATATAAAATTATAAAACACATTATTTTACACCATCTTTAAAATATTACTTCCACTAGGTCTAAAACTATAAAATCCCATCTACCACTCCATCTGGTTTTCTATAGAATCTTCATAGTTTCCTCCTTTATAGAAGAGAAAAATAATATTTGAATGTATATCCTCACTGAAAGCATAACAATAACCAAATTTAGAGTTGTTTTAAAGTATTCGTAATAAGTTTCAATTGGTAAATTTTAAAAACATCCCCTTAATTACTATTATTATAAATTTTTTACTTCTTTGATCTTTAGATCCCATATCAACCAAGTTCCTTTGAAGTATAACACCTCTCTATAATTTTATGAATTGTGACATTGGTCAATATGGTCAAAAAATTCTTGAATTCCTTAATATTCCACAAAACCATTTCCTTATATTATAAATGATCTTTAATGATATGATACATCAGCTAAATTTTTTTCATATATGACTGAAAGAATTAACAATTTATAAGTTGAATCCTGTTAAAAATTCTTCAAAACAATATTATATTCTTATGTGGTCTTTTATGGTCATATAAAAAATAACTCATCAAAATTAGTTGTTTAATTTCTTTCATAATCACAATGAACAATTATTATATTAGCGTGTTTTTATAATAGATTTAATTTGAGACCTCTAACAAATGTTACTTTATCTAAAAGTAAAAATATATCCAGTGGTTCTCTTACATGAATTTTAATCTCCCTCACAATCAATATAAACGTATCCCATTAACATTTCATCAATTCAAAAACATAAGGATAGTCCACTCATTCCATTGAAATAAAAAAACATCCACTAAACATATTCCCAATGATATTTGACTATACTTTCTATAATCATTTTGGGTACTCCCACTGCATACATAATTTCAGATCTTTTACAAACCATAGAATACATTTTGATTTCTAAAATTAATGAATATATATCCCCTACAATGTACAAATCCTATTAATCCATTAATAGTGATTTCTTCTTGTAAAATTTAATATAAAAAGCCAAATCGCTGCTAAATAGTTTAAATATTAATATTTTTAACCTTAAAAAAGCTTCTAGAAGTATTATGGATTTGATAAAACCAATTTTCTAGTTTTCTAGTGCCTCCATATTTTTATACCTCAGATATGATTTGTGTCCCTCACTCCACTTCACTCGAATCTTCCACAATAAAAACCTTTGAATATTCTAGTATTTTCTTCACCATTACAAATATGAAAATAACATCCATAGAGAGAATAATTATGATAAAAATATAATCATTACACACATTCTGGTAGAAATAATGACCAATGTTGTACCATATGATCTTATATTCAACTATAAAGGAATCAAACATCTATTTCCATTATCTAGGATCTTACTTCAGGAAATGAAAAATACATTTGAGTCTACAAATAATACCTTTTATTCCATTTTTCACAATAGTTTCCGGTTGTTTCCTAAAGATATCCTATTTCAAATAATTATAAATGAACACGATATTGAAATCTTACTATCAAGATATAAACATTCCAAAAAATAGTAGATTGAACAATGTATATATTTGGGAATATTTTATATTATATTAGAGGTTTTTCATAAAAATTTAATCCATTCATTTGTTGAAAACATATCACAACTAGACCCAGCTTGTTTTCTTCCCTACCATCTAATTGTTCCTCTAACCATAGAACCATTTTTTTCTCTTCATAAATTTTCACAGTGGTGATTTTATTAGTACCCACATTACATTGGCATGTATGGAATTCAACTCTTACTTCATTACTAGATTTAAATATCCTAGGTAACTAATATATTCATCTTATTTAAAATTTTAGTTTCTCAAACATCTTCAAGAAGAATGTAGTGGTTTCTATACTAAATCCTTTATATTTTTCATATATCCTAGGTATATAGCCATGAATTTTGAGTTCATGCTTATTTTATAACCAATGTTTTTGAAACACTAACTCATCTTACCTTAATACTAGTGAATTCAAGAATTTCATTCCTTGGAACATGTAGTTTTTTACAAGTATATTTTACTTAGTAACATTATTGATCCTTCTTAACATTGGTGCTCTCTAAATAATCTTGAACTACCATACTTCCTTTCAGATCATCACCATCATGTGTTAGTTCTTTTCTATTAGACACATCTTTATCATGGTTGAAATTCTTCAATAGATTTTTTCCAATATAATAGAAATTCTAGATATTGATAAATATTCAATAAATTTTGTCCTATATTAAAATTAAATGATTTATTTTCCCTACCCAAAAAAGAAACATGTTTTGGGACTGAAATCTATCTTTTAACTCTCCATGGAATTGAGATAATAACATGAAATACTCTAGAAATATATATCAAGAGAGAAACGTAAATTGGAATTTGAGTCCAGTTTTTTTCAAAATGTTTTTCTCCATCGATCAAGAATGAGTCAAATTCATATGGTATGTCACATATTTCACTATTTATACCAAAAATCCATTTGGAAAACAAGAATGTAAAATCATAATTTTGGATATCTCATTTAAATTATGATTCATCTATTCTAATAGACGTTATGATGTTATTTCCCATAAAAATCATTTCCAATGGAGTTCTTTACATCCAAAATATCATTTGAAACACTTTTCTTTTGTTTAACCTCTATTATCTGACTATAAACACAAAAGGATTGATTCAAACTTTTTTTACACCATGGATCTCCATCAGATAAATTATCTAAAACCCTCAGACATTTTTTTAATAAAAAACCAGCACCTTCATTGTATCATCATTAATAGAAGGTTTGGATTTAAAATAAACGACATTAACAATATACCAGAGTTAATCTATGTATATTCATATAAGATAACTCTATATTCTATTTATTTTGTTTCATGTTCAAAGATGAAAATGATAACTTTTACTACATCTTGAGTATTTTCACCTCACATGATCCAAAATCCGAATAATAATATTTTTCTGGTACCACTTGCAGTCAATTAACTCATCCATTTTCAACATTATGCCCCATAAAATCATTAAAAACTTCATAGTTTTAAATTTTGTCATTTTGAAACAATTCCACCTTCCAAATTACTAGATAGATAAACTGATTTAACTTCAGCACCCATTAAAAACACCATATATTCTTGTATTATTTTCAAACATAATTCATAATAATTTTATTAAGACATACATAATTCATACATCCTATAGAAATAAGGATATTTTTATTTTTATATGTAATTATGAAAAAGAATCATTATCATGCATATGTTCTTCATTTCAATATTCAAATCAACTTTTATAAAATCCTTATATCCTTCTATTTATGTAGGATGAAACATTCCAAATCTTCTTACCACATATTTTCTCAATGAATCATCCTCTGAAATTTGTGTTAAATGATGCTTCTGTGAACACATGTCTCTAACAAACATATAACACATAAAATTAAAGAGAAGTATTCGTCATATATAATGTTTGTTGAATATTTTGAAGCATTCCTTCTTAAAATGACACTCTATATCCAAAATTATTTCATTAAATTTTTTTAATTTCTCTAATTTCAACAGACAAAATTTACCATGCCATAAAATATCCCTCAAGTCCTTAATCTCTTGTATTATTTCTTATTTTTTAACTTTCCTACGAGAGGATCATTCCCTTCCTTTAGTATGAAATAGTATTACTTTTGATCCATGGACTTCCTTCTTTTTTGATTATTTATTAAAACAAATATTGAATATCCATGAGGTTTATTTCATTTTTACTAGTGGAATTAATCATAACAATAATAATCAATTCCAATGATTTTATAAACAATGATTGATATATTAATAACCAAAAGCCTTTTCATAATGTCACCCCAGCAGACACTGACTATAATTATAATACATTTTATTAATTAACATGAGTGGCTACCATCAATTCATATAATATATTCATTCAAAAAATACATCATTGTTGGTTGAAATATAGTACTCAAGAGGGGGTAAATTGAGTATCTCTAAAAACATCTTCTTGAAAAGTTTTCTTATAAGGTTCCCCAATAAAAATAAATAAAGTCCAGTTAATCAATGTAACATGGTAATGAAAGTTTTAATGTTCAAATATCTTCTCAGATGATTGATTAATTCTCATTAATCTCAATACCAGTTATTGATATTACATTTGAAGATATTATAATACAGAAAAACAATTATAACATCTGTCCAAGATTAACTTTCAATGTAAATCAACTAATTTTTGAATTATATAGTAAAATAGATAAAACTATATTAAACAACATAGTGGATATAAAACAAGTGGTTCAGAATGAATTCATGATTAAATCCAATCCACTTGGTGATCACCTGCCACCAAGCAGTTTACATTAATAAAATATATCCACACAATGGATCGGGTTAAAAAAATAGTTCATAGGACTTTCCAGGTCACATGACCTCTTCCATAGTTCTTCATGGGTATAAAATACCAGGTCACACAAGGACCACGTCCACACTTAACTGTGGGAGTGAGAAAGTGTGAAAGGATATGAGGGGAATGATATCTTGTATCCTTCAGTTTAGTGAATGAGACAATTGGTGTTTTAATAAATACACACACAAGCTACTCGAAACCTAAAAACTATACACAACAGATATAAGATGATTAGATAAGGTCAAAAGTGCTCTGATTGTTATTATATGTAGCTCTGGACTTCTAAGATGAAGAAAATGCAATAATCGAGTCCTCTTCCGAGAAATATAGTATCGCAAGTCTGGTGCTCTGGTTTCCAGTTAGATCTGGCTTGTGTTCTTCTTAGAGTTTATATTGTGAAGATGTTTTCTACTCAGATCAATAGTATCCCATATTTTTTATTTGTTTATTCTTAGTGTGTTCTTCATATGTATCTTGTTTCATGTGTCAGTTCTTTTTTCAAGAATACTCACACTTCTACTGCTCTACCACTTGTATGTTTTAGGGCCATGCTTTTCGTCTAATTCATAGATTTCCTATGTTGGAGCCGACCAAATGCATGCATTATGCACTTAGTACCTCTTACTATTATGTGACATGTCAACAAAGAATTATTAATTATGTTAGTGCATTGATAAGATTCAAATATTACTATTAGGAATTAAATTGAAAATACAACAACATAGTAAAGAACAGTGTCACAGTATGTATGGAAATGGTGTCACTAGGAAACAGTGTCACTAGGAAATGGCGTCACCATGAAATGGTGTATTTTTCTTTTTCTTTCACCAGTGCGATAGTTTTTATGGAATAGTTTTATAGAGATCAAGAAATGTTAGCACATATGCGGTGTTTGGATCATAAAGTCTAGTACACGGTGTCTGGTCACGATGTCTGGTTGATGGTGTCTGGTTCACAGTTTCTGTTCACGGTGTCTGGTTCATAGTTTTTGTTTCACAGTGCCTGGTCATGGTGTTAGGTTCACAATGTCTTGTCATAGTTTCTAGTTAAACATGTATGGTTTACAGTGTCTGGTCATGGTGACTGATTCAGGATGTCTGGTTCACGATGTCTGGTCATGGTGTCTGGTCAGAGTTTCTCAAACATAGCCAAATATCAATATATAGACATAATCATTAATATTATCCTAATAAAATATACTTAATCATTTATATATTAAATCATTATAAAAAAAATTAAAATATTGATTAAAATAGTCAAAAATGATTTATAGAAATAAATATCTTAAGATAAATTATTTAAAGAATAAAGAAACCTAACATATTTACACATGACTGAAAATAGATTAAACAACATGTATAAGATATTTCATCATTAAAACATGATCAAAACATCATGAGTCCAACAATCTCTCCCTTTTTGATGATTACAAATCATATAAGTGAGATATTTTTTCTTAGTGTGTTTTATGTCTCTCCCATAGTGTGCATTTAGAGTGCATATCTCTCCCCCTTTTTGGATTATTAAGAAGAGTATAATTGTAAATAAGAGAATAAAAAGTAATAGTTCAAAGTGAATTAGATGGAGAAAGGAGTGTCATTACAAATATTAGGAAACAAATAAAAAAATACCCCTTTCAAAAGATAGTATTTCATTTTCTTCAACACTGGGTGTCTTCTCTTTTCCCATGGCAACAACATCAGGAGAATCCATATAAATAGGGGTTTTAGTTGAAGAAGGAAGGGAACCAACTGTCATAGAAGGATGATGGAGTCCTTCAAAAACAGAAGGGTCCAAGGTAGGTTTGGTGGAAGATTAAATAAATTGTTGGTCAAGGATAACAGGTCTGATCTGACTCAGAGCCAGAAAGACAGACATTAAGATTGATGCATAGTCAGTGAACGAGGTAAGAGGCAAACTAGGTTTCAAGGGTGCAACAGCCAGAGCCACAATAGCAATGCTCTTCACGTGACGATAAGGCCTCAATAACATGAAGAAGTTAGCAATAATATCACCACCATACTACATCACTTTCTCAGAGTCATCTTTTTTCTCCATGAAGTTATCCAATAAAGGAGGGAAATATTTCATCTTTTGAACAAGAGTTTTGAAATCATGAGTTACATGAGGGATTTTCATATTCTCATCAATGTAATTGATATTTTTTGTCATATCATCGTTATAGAAAAACCTATTGAAGTAGACATCCACCTTCTCAGTAATTTCATCATGTACATCATTTCCAATCATGGAATGAATTATTAACAAATCAAGAACTCTATAACTATTATTGGTAACCACAGATAGGGACTCTTTTTCAAATCCACTAAGAACTGATTGATGTTATTCCTTAACAACTATTTTGAGAAGATCATTCTCCAAAGTGGTTTGAGATGATTTTCTAGAGGTACTAGAAGTTGTAATAGATGATGTAATGGAATGCAGTTGATTCAAAACATTCTATAGACACTCTTAATACTCATCATTCAATCTGTTGATACCAATAACAATCTCATTCATTTATTGAAATATTTTATTGTTTCTTTTAGCAACCTTGTTAGCTAACAAAGTTAGATTAGGTTGAATTAGAGAGACAAATTCCTAGGTAATATGACCACTAATATCTTAAACAAGTTGAGAAAAATTATTTCGTCTTGATTTCCACACTCTCTGCATATTTTCAACCATATTTCTGAGAGACTTCACTACATCACTCAGCTGTTTGTTCTCAATTCAGACCTCTTGAATTTCATAAAACATTTTTGGTTGAATCTGCCATATGATCTTTTCTAAAATAAGGGAAGTACCTCTTTCACTTATGATTTTTATAGGAGAATGTTGAGTGTTCATGATATTTTCAACTCCATCCAATAAGGTAGCTCCAATTTATATCAAATCATAATTTCTCACTAAGGTAGATGGTTTTGTGAAGGTTCAGAAATAGTAGCTCAAAAATGATTAGGTTTTTTAACACAGATATCTTTATTAGAAGAGACTAGATTAAATTGAAATAGATTCGACATATTTACAACTTTAACTGAGGCTTCTTGGGAATTATTCACATAAAAATAGATTGGGAATTTATATTGTGTATTTGTAGTGCTTTGATCAACCAGATTAGGCATATCAACATTTTCCCTATTAGAGAGCTTCTCCCCCTCAACAAGTGTATCTTTCATAGTACATACAGATTTAGTTCATTGATCTATTTCCAAAATTTCATCCACAATAGCCTCATCCATTTCTTTTCTAGTTAACAAAAAGGCTTGCTCTATTCTTTGCTCAGCATATGGGATAATATCAAGGAAACTTTGTTCTACTAAGTGTTCCTTAAAAGCATCATATTTCTCAAGGGAAGTTTTATCTACTAAATAATCTTCTTGAATATCCTTTTCCTTTAAATTAATAATAAATTCTTTTTTAGAAGTAGGTTATTCTTATAAATCAAGAATTTCTTCAGGAACAAGTACTTCCTTCTCAATTATGACTTGAGGAACAGGTGCACTATCTTCCTTATCCAGGACAGTTTCCAATGTAGGTGTAATAACCACTTATTCTTCATCCTCAAATGGATAGTCAAAATTTTCATCTACTTCTAGACCAAGATCAGAAATGACCTTAGGTCATGAAGAATTATCAACCAGGTTGAACATTTTAGAAACCTTATAATTATCCTCCACCCATTCTTTTCTCAACAGATTCCAATTGATTTTCATTCTTTTGACTATAAATTATGATATAAAAAATTCATAGTCTTTAATGAGTTCTTCATCTAGTCCAACCAACCCTTCAGCAAGAAGAATTTCAAAGATTACCTGTGAGTAGAACAAGGATGTTTACATTGAAGATTTATTTATCAACTCACACATATAATGTATAACATACTTACATAGGTTAATCATGTGTCCATTCATCATAGGATTTTTCAAAAAATAAATCCTGATACTTGAGTGTCGCACAATCTCCTTTTCATTGAATAATCAGATTATGAAAAAACCTAAACAATAGACTGGTTTCACCATCTAACTCAACAGCAATAGAACTTCTCTTTGTTTTATTTCCAGTCAAGCTTCCCAGGGCTTCTTCTAAAACCAAGATATCACTCGGAGGAGGAGGACCTCTCTGGTATTCCTCAGAAATTCCCTCATGAATAATCCTTAGGAAAAAAACCCATAACATCGAATAAAAGGTACTTCTTTGACCATTGATCTAACTTCTCTGAACAAAACCATATTCAGTTTCAAATGATAATTGAACAAACTAATAAAACTAAGCAACTAGATTTGGGTAAATAAGCCTAGTTTTTTTTGACCTAATATATCCATCCCTTCTTTTTTAATACTTTAATTCTAAATACATGACAGCATCCACATGGGGAACATTTATTTTTTTGGAACCACTATTATGTAAATAAGTTTCAGATTCAACGGACCTTTGGGCACTATCTTTAGTGCTATTTTATTCTTCTTCTTTGATTTTTTCTTTTCATGGGTTGATTAGGATGGGTGTTCCATTCTAGGCATTCAACGAAGGTTCGAGAGAGTGGGAGGAAGGGAACTAATGGGTTGAATTAGGACATATGTTTAGAGAGAAGATATCTCGGGTGAAAAAAAGAGTGAAACTTATTTCATTTTTATCATTTAGGGATATCGAGCATCGAAAATTCAAAATTGTGTGCAAGTAAAAGAATTAAATAATCAATTACAATGATACATGTTATATTATGTAAAATAAAATGAAAAAAGTGTCTTTATATTGGGACTCAAAAAGACATTCACAGTGAGACCATAATAGGTTTTCACACTAAGAACACAACTGGTTTTCATGGTGAGACCATAATAGGTTTTCACATTGTCATATATATTATGTCACTATAAAACTATGTGACCATATGTTTGAAACAATTTGTGGCAGACAGTAACCTAGTGATAGTAACTGTGTGACCATAAACATGAAATAACAACTTTTAAGTCAGTAAACTATAGAACTATAAGAGTTAGACAGTAAACTTAAGACAGTGCCTTGTGAAATTGTAAATTATGAATTAATCAGTCCTGAAACAATACACTTACTACTTATGATTTTTCATTCCCAATTCATGTATGATGTAATCGATTATTTCTAAATTTAATGGTTTGGAGAATATTTTACCTTGCTAATATTTAGTTCCAAGGAATTCTTTTGTGATATCACCTTTTTAATAATGATTTCTCAAAAAGTGATGTCCTACATCAATATGTTATGTCCAAGACTATGAAACATGATTTCTTTGAGATTTTAATATCACTTTTATTATCATAATTTATAGGTACATGCCTGAATTAATATCCATAATCTAGTAATGCATCTTTCATCCACAAAATTTGTGCACAACAACTATCAAAAGCTATTTACTCATCTTAGGTAGTAGATAATATAATAGAGTTTTGTTTCTTACTACACCATGATACTAGCGACATTCCTAAAAAGTGACATGTTCCTGATGGTATTTTTATATCTAACTCACAACCACAATAATGAAAATCAGAATAACTAAATAAATCAATTGATTGTCCTCAAGGATAGAATATTATTACATTGGGTGTATGGTTGAGCTATTTGAAAATTCTCCTAACAGCATTTAAATGAGATTCCTTAGGGTTTGCTTGAAAATGAGAACACAAACATACACTAAACATAATATCAGGTCGGCTAAAAGTTCTGTAGAGTAAGCTTCCAATCATTCCTCTATAAGTGGTTTGATAAACAAATTTTCCATCATCATCAAGATCCAACATACAAGTATTACTCTTTGGAGTTCCAATTATTTTAGTGATATCCTAGCCAAAACATTTTAGAAGACCTCTAGTATATTTGATTTGATTTAAAATAATACCATCATTATTTTGTAATATATAGAATCCAATAATTAATTTTAGTACTCCCATTAAACTCATTTCAAACTCATTTTTCATTATTTTAGATAATTCATTACATAACGAATTTTTTGAATATCCAAAGATAATATCATCTACATAAATTTTAACTACTAATATATTAGTGGAAATTACTTTTATAAAAATGGAATGATCAGCTATTCCTTTTGGAAAACATTTGGAAATAAGAAAAGTACCTGATCTATCATACCAATCTCTTGGAGATTATTTTAAACCATATAATGCTTTTGATTATTTTAAAAAATGATTTGGAAAATGAGGATTTGTAAAACTAAGGTGTTTCTCAACTAGAAAATCCTCAGATATATACCGATTTAGTAATTCACTCTTAACATCAATTTGATATAGTTTCAAATTCAGATGAGAAACATAAGCATGAAGGATTTTGATGGCTTCAATACTAGTAACTAATAAAAGGGTTTCCTTATAGTCAATTACCTCTTCTTGACTATATCCTTCTACAACCAATCTATCCTTATTTATAACCATGTTTCCAAATTAATCTAACAAATTAATAAACACCCACATAGTGCTTATGGTAAGTGTGTCCTTAGGTCTGTCAACATGTTTTCAAACCTTATTCCTTTCATACTGATTAAGTTCATCTTGCATAGCCATCACCAAAAATTCATCCTTGATAGCATCATTAATGTTTTTATATTCATGTTGTGACAAGAATACTTGATGTTCAACCTAATTTATAATAGAAGCTCTATTTTGAGTTCCATTTTCTAAATCTCCTACAATAGCCTCTAATGATGGTTCATAAAAGTTCTAATATATCTAGAAAATGAAGGACTAGTGACTTTAGGTTCTTCAACAGGTTCATGTTCAATTTGACTTGAAACTAATGAATATATATAATTAGAAGATTTCATTGATTCCATTACAGGATGGTTACAGTATTTTGAATTAATGTTCAAATTTGACACATCATCCTCCAGGTTCTCTAGATTGGTATTAAGCTCATATGGATATGTCTCATCAAACATGACATGGAAAAATTTTCCCCACAAGTAGTTCTTTTGTTACACACTATATAGGCTTTACTAGAGATTAAATATCCTAGAAATATTTCTTCATCACTCTTGGATGAAAATTTTTCAAGATTTTCCATAGCATTAAGGATATCGACTTTTCAACCAAAAAAATTGAAATAGATTACTTTTGGTTTTCTATTGTTCCAAAACTCATATTATGTTATTTTATGAATGGTTCTAATCAATACTCTATTAATAATAAAAAATGTAGTTTTTACAGCATCAACCCAAAAATAAATAAGTAAGTCATATTCACTAAGTATGGATCTTGCAATCTCTTCCATGGTTCTATATCTTCTTTCTACAACTGCACTTTGTGAGAAAAAGGATTCAAAATCTTGACATTAAAATTCAGCACCAAGATCACTTCTTATGGATTCAATTCTATTTCCACTATGATTTTCTATAGTTTATAATATTTGGTGAAATGATAGCATGATTCACTTTTTGAGCCAAAAATAATGTCCACGTAGATCTCGAAAACTCATCTACAAGAACATAAACATAGTGCTTCCCATTTAAACTAGAAACTCTAGATGGTTCAAATTAATCCATGTAAACCAGTACGAGAGGTTGAGAAGTTGAAACTTATTTCTTTGGTTTGAAGGAAATTTTATGTTACTTTCCATTTTGACAAGGATTACACACTTTATCATTTAAAAACGCATGTTTGGGTAGATCATTAAATATGATTATTGTAGTTATATTTATAATTGAGTAAATATTACAGTGTCCTAGTCTCTTTTTCCAAAGCCAATAATCTTTTTGAAATACACATCAACATGAATCATTTTGAGAAACTGAAGACTCTAAGTTAACAGAGTATAAATTTTCATTTCTTAATGTAGAAAACACTAATTTTTTTAAGTATTAAAAACATTAAAGTCATAATTTTCAAATTAAACATGATATCCATTATCACATAGTTGTGAAATACTAAGAAGATTATATTTCAATCCATCAACAAAAAATACTTTGGAAATTAAAAATGAGTTAGAGTTACTAATTTGGCCATGGCCAATGATTTTTCTGTTGGTAGTTCCCCCAAATTTGACATGTCCACCATCAATTTTTATTATGTTCTTAATGTACGAATAGTCTCCATTCATGTGTCTTGAACAACCACTATCCAAGTACCATATTCTTTTACAAGAGCTCTTTATGAAATTTTCCTACAAAATATTCAAATGAAAATTGTCTTTGGTACCCATATTTGTTTGGGTCCAGTAATATTGGTGAATAGTGCTTTAGGAACCCATAACTTTCACACATGATTACTATTATAATTATGTATTGTTCTTGATAATTAAACTCTTTTTGGTCCAAAAAAGTTTGAAACAGTAGAGAGTGTATCAAAATTTGAACTAGTTGAATGTTTTCCTGAAGTAGAGTAAAGATATATGTTATGGATTTAGAAACAAAATTTATTCTTCAAAAAATCTAGGTTTATAGCCAATACCAGTAGTATATTTTGGAGAAATATGTTTACCCAGCATTTGGACCAATGTATATTACCATTAGTAAACCATTCATGGCCCTTTTTCAATTTCTCATTAGATAGATCTATTGCATTGTTTTCATTGAGTAATTGAACATTATTCTCCATCTCAATAGTATGTTCAGATTTAATAGTTGAGGTAAGAGAATATAATTTATTTAGAGACTTATATTTATATTTTTGTTCATTAAATGCCTCTTAAAGAATATTACATTACTCAAACAATTATTCTTTAGACATAAGTTTAGAATTACTTTCATCTCTAGAATAATAATAATTGTGTACAAGAGATTCCAGGGTAACCTCTGATGTGTTTTTTCATAAAATACATATTGGCTTTGTTAGCCTATTCGTCATGTGAAGATTATGAGTCAACATAACTGTCCTCAGAAGCACTCCCTGTTTCTTTCAATTCCTTTTTATACATTATATCATTTTCCTCATATTTCTATTTGTACTTGAGCATGGGACAATCAACCTTTATATTTCCCTTTCGCTTACAGTTATATAATACTATCTCATTAGACTTGCCACTTATTTTCCAATCTTTCTTCCAGCTTCCATTTTGATCATATCTACCTTTGAAGTTATGATTTCTGAAAAATTTCTTCTTCTTTTAAAATCACTTAATCCTTTTGGCTAATATATCCATCTCCTCATCACTGCCGGCTGATGATTTTTCACTGATGGAACATTCTTCAGAGGCTTCCAAATTTGATTTTTCATTGTGGTCCGAGGTGGTGGTCTTAAATACAACAGATTCTCTTTTGGGTTCATCCTCTTCTACGTTGTTGACATTATGATCCTCTTCATTCATCATTTGTTTTCCAATGAGTTATTTTATAGGTAACTAGATGATGTCTCGTGAATCTCTAATAGAGACAGAGGTTTCTCTCCATCTTTCAGGTAGGAATATGATAATCCTCAAGATTAGTTCTTTGGCAGTAACATCTCTTCCAATAGAAATCATTATGATGAAAATTTCGTTGAAACTGAGATACATGTCAGAAATAGGCTCATCAGGTTTCATTTTAAAGATATCATATTTAATAGTATAGATATTAAGTCTCATTTCATTCACACTAGAAGTTCCTTCATGTGTAATAGACAAAGATTCATAATTTTATGGGTTAGATTTCATACAGAAATTCTGTTAAATTTCTCATCTCCTAAATTGAAATATAGAGCATTCATGGATTTCAACTGTTTTTATAGGAAGTCTTGGTTGGGTCACCCAAGTGATTCTATCAGTATCAAGAATATTATACTCATCTATAATTAAAGACCAAATTTCCAAACCCATACTATATAAATTCATTTTTCAATTTTATTTTCCATTAGGTATAATTGGTTCGATTAAAGAATGGTGGTTTGTTTTTTGCAGCACCTTCTAGTATATTATCCATAATAAAGAAAAACTTGGAATGAGCTAGAAATTTATAATGAACAGAAATTTACAAATCTTGAAATTTCAACTAAAATCACAGTTCAATATGTTCAAAAATAGAGTCTTAGTAATTTATTTTGAAACCAAATGCTGGTTGGAGTAGAGTACTCAATAGGGGGTGAATTGAGTATCAATAAAAACTTTTTTTGAAATTTTTTCTTAAAATTTTACCCAATAGAAATAAATACATCCTAGTTCATCAAAGTAATATAGTTATGAAAGTTTGACTATATAAATAACTTCTCAAAATATTGATTAATTCTCAGTAATCTCAATATAAGTTGCTAATATTACTTTTGAAGCTATTTTAATAAGGCAAAACAACTATAACTTCAATCTAAGATCCACTATCTAAGTTAATCGATTGATTTTTGGAATATACAATTAAACTAAGAAAACTAAATTAAATAACACAACAGATAAAAAATGTGGTACAGTCTAAATATGAGACATAATCCATTCCACTTGGTGATCACCTACCACCATGTAGATTATATTAATAAACATGATCTGCACCCTAGATTGGGGTAAACAATAGTTCCCAGGAATGTCTTGGTCACACTACCACTTCCATAGTTCCTCATGTGTATAAACTACTAGTTCACACAGGGACCTCTTCCAAATTTATCCATGGGAGTAAACATGTGTAAAAAGATATGAGAGGAAGGATATCTTTTATCCTTTAGTTTAGTGAAGGAAACAATGTGTGTTTAATACAGACACACACACAGACTGCTCAATATAAAAAAACAATACACTATATGGAAAAGACAATGAGATAAGGTTAGAATTTATTTATGTGTTATTCTATGTAGCATTATACTTCAAGGATGAAGAAGATGCAAGAATCGAGTCCTCTTGCGAGAAAAAGAGTATCATAAGTCTGTTGGTCTGGTATTCAGTAAGATTTATCTTGTGTTCTTCGTGGAGTTTTTAATGCGAATATGTTCTAGAATCTAATCTTTGGTATCATAGCATTTTTATTTTTTAATTATTCTTGTTTTATTCAGACGTACCTTGTTTCATGTGTCAGTTCTTCTTGATAGAATACTCGTGCTTCGGCAGCTCTATCACATGATTGTTTCAAGGCCACATTTTCTACTTATTCTTGGAGGGCATGTGTTCGAGCCGACAGGAAGCGTGTATTCAGCTCCTCGTACCACATACAATCATGTGAAATATCTAAAAACAAATATTAATTATTTCAGTGCATTTAAAAGGCTCTAATATGACCGTAAGAAATTAAATTTAAAATGACCAAACAAATTAAAGAATGGTGTCATAGTTTTTTAGGAAATTGTTTCACATGGAATCAGTGTTACCACGAAGTGGTATTTTTTTACATTGAGAGGTGATATAGATATGATGGAATAGTTGTATAGAGACCCAGAACTAGTAGCACCGAGGAGGTATTAGGATCACGGTGTTAGGATCACGGTGTCTAGTTCACTCTGTCTGGTCACGGTGTCTGGTTCATGGTGTCTGGTTCATGGTGTCTTGTCATGGTGTCAGGTTCATGGTGTCTAGTCACAATGTCTTGTTCACAGTGTCTAGTCACAGTGTTTGGTTCATAGTGTCTGGTTCACAGTGTCTGGTCATGGTGTCTGGTTTGTGGTGTCTAGTTCAGGATGTCTTGTCACAGGGTCGTGTCACAGTTTATCTAGTAGAGCCAAAAACCTGTATATATATTTAAGTAGTAATATTCATTGATGGAATTATACTAAATAATTCATAAAAGAAATCATTATAGACCAATATCAAATATAGTTTACAATAATAAAACATGATTTATAACAATTAAGATATTGAGAAAATTTATATAAAGAATAAATAAACCAACCATCTTTACTCATGACATGAAGTAGATTAAATAGTATGTATAGAATTTGTGATCATTATAACGTGATTAAAACATGAGGAATCCAACAATCATATCAAAATAACATTATCCATTACAAAATTATTCATATATATGTATACAAGAATTATCATCAATATTATAGTCCTTTTATCCTAAATGATTTTAAAAGCCATGTTAATTACCAATATCATTGGGGAAATCCTAGAAACTTTTATTTTATTCTTTCCTATTACACTTTATCTATTTTTTCCACCCCTACTCTCATCAATAGATGATCCGAATCATTTTCTAATAGATAATACACTAGATAAATATTAAGAAATACAAAATAATACTATAAAACAAATATAGATACAATTTACTATCATATAATTCTATCCTTCTAAACAATATCTCCAAGTAAATGTAAAATGAAAAGGGAAATATAAAAAAATTATCAAAATTACTTGGGGGATTTGAATGAAAGACCAATAAATTCTAACATGAGTTGTTATTATCGAAACCTTAAATTCGAAAATACATATTTCAGAACCTATATAATGAAAAAAGTATTATATGTTTTCAAATTGATTATATGCATTCTTAATTTATCTCAAATGAGATGATTTTCAGACTATCCATCTACAATATTTCTCCGACTAAACAACCAATGTGTAATATTGAACAAAATGAAAGAAGAACACACACATTAAGATAATAGATGCTTTTGTTCTTTGAAATTCTTCCTATTGGACATGTCATGAAGGAAAATTTATAATAATGATGATGATAAATGAAATCTCAAGGATTTATATGTTCCGTATGCACTGAAACATTATCTAGTAGAATTAGAAGATAACTACATAATTACAAGTCAAATGTATTGGTTCCCCAACCCATTTTATTTATAAAAGATCCAAAAAAATCATTCAATTTTCACCAATACATAATCTTTGTTATAATTTATCATTAAATAAATACAATTATCAATGAAAAATAGTTTTCCATACTTTAGTTTACAACTTTTGATAAAAAATGCACACATCCAGAAAATATCCTTCGGCACCGCTTCTTTAATCATGTTGTCACTACTTCTATATGTCTAGGTTATAATATTACACTCCATATGATTATATAATGTACTTACAAACATTCTTCCATTATAAAATATAAAAAAATTAGATGAAAATGAATTCTCATAACAATACTAACCCTTTAAAGCATCGAAAAGGACTATCTACACTTTTAGGTGAGTGTGGGTTATTAATTTGAGTGTGGAAAGGGTGATGAATATTAATTTGAGGTTTTTTAATTTTAATTTTCAATATTAGTGATTGAATCCGTATAATACACAAAAATAATTATGCTTATGACTGTATAGGATCAGTACATCGATGTTTTCGTAGAAGATTTATCTAGTTTACTATTTAAGAGCGAAGTGAAATTATTAATTAGAATGATTAATATGATTAATCCTTTTTGGTTTCAATCTTATTACATGTAACTAATAGAGGTGTAGTAATAAAAGGTATTAAACAATGTAATTGATTAAAACTGGTTCATTCAATTAAATATTATTTCTTATGGAACACATTTTTTATGAGAAAACCAACAGTAGTTTAACGTTATATATTGACTATCATGAATTTACCAAAATAATGGTGAAATAAACATCCCATGAACTAGATTAATTATTTTCCATGGTTGGGATTTTGTCTGGATATTCTTAGTAAAGGGTGAGAGAATATAATATTCCAAAAAATAAATTTTGATATCGATATGACATTGTGACTTTTTAGTACTGTCTTTTTGAATAACCAATGCACCTATAGTTTTTATGGAAATTAAGAACTATATTTTCAATAAAAATATTGATACTATTATGGTGGTGTTTATGGATAATATCCAATTTTATTAATGGTCAAAGTAAAATCAGGTGAAGCACTAAAATATTGTTTTAATGATGAAAAATAAAGATAGGTTTTTAAAAAAATGATATATCATTCTGTTATGGATTCAAGAGGAATTTTTCATTTTATATATCTTTCTAAATATAATAACATTCTTATATTTGAAAATGCTACAGTGGTAATGGTGTATAAAAGAGAAAAATGTGTTTTATATTTGGGATTTTCTTATATTGGATGGATATTACAAGATATTCATCAAGTGATTACTAAAATTATATTAGTACAATATGTATTTTAATAAGAATTGAGTGATGTTTTAATGGGATAGTAAATTCAATGTGCTTGAGGATTTAAAAATTCATGTAACTTTAGATCCATTTATGATTCCTGTGGAATTTAGAGTTATATATCATGTATCTTGTGATACATCCTTTTTTATGTATATTTATATAGTAGAGTGATGTTGTATCATGTGGGTATTTTATACGAGATAACCTGAGAAGAATTACCCAAATCATTATGTTGAATTAGTGTTTATTTTTCATGTTTTGAAGGGTAAAAGGAGATTTTTTTTTTGAGATGTTCATGGTAAATACATATCATAAAAGTGTAAAATATATTTTATAACAATGTGATATCAATTAAGATATCACATATAGGTATAATATGATCAAAATAATTATTTTGAGGTCATTTATACACCAAAAAAAGGGAAATAAAAAATTGATTTATTTGAGTATAAAAGATAAATCTCATAATGCGAAGGAATCTAGAGAGAAATAGTAGTTGATGGGTTAGTTAGTAAAACATCACATATAGGTGAATGATGTTATAGATGGTTTATTTATCTCTATAATTAGTTTGGATTAAACATTGATATAGTTAGTGGAAGGAATACAATTATTTAAATAGGAATACATATGAATGTATACTGCCAAAAGTTATGGAGTATCAATTACAGTATGTTGAGTTATGGGGGATATAGTCCTTTATTTATGAAAAAATATGGTGATTCTTATTGGTAGTGAGAGTTATATTCTAAAATATTTTTTTCTTTATATTTCTAGTGAATTATAAAGACACAATGATATATCATGACGTCATACACAAATTCTAGTGGTCACAGATAAATAAGGATGTTACAAAATTTGATTTTAGTAATCTAATATTTCAATAGGTTACAGTGAATAATCAGTAGTTGATAGTGTTTTGGGTTATTTAAATTCTCCAATAGATAAATTACAATATATTTCATTATATTTTATAATTTTATAGTTATAATAATCACAATAGTGTAATATTATTGTGGTAGTAGTGGATAAGCTAATAAAATTATTACAAATCTTGATTATCAGAGGTACATTTTATATTGATTATATTGGAAATATTTATACTTTTTATAACTTAAATATTCATTTATTTTTTAATTATACCATTTCATATAGAGATAAATTATTTAATTATAGATTTTTGAATGGGTTTCAAAATGAAATGGTGAATCTTCTCATGATGAGTGAAGCATTTCATCCTTAAAATAACGGTCAAATGGAGCCTGATATTCTGATTTTGGAAGACATGATTTTAGAATGTGTGATTGATATCACAATATATTGGGATAATCATTTTCTGTTAGGGGAGTTTTTTTATTATAACATTTATTAGTCATTGATCCATATGAAACCATCTGAATTGTTTCATGGTTGACTATGTTAATCATCATTGTGTTCAGATAAGACTAGTGAGATATATATTTTAGGACCCATCTTGGTACATGATATTATGGGTTATAATATATTGTTTTTAAAGAGTATTATTTTAAATCAGAGTCATATGGTGTCTTACTTTGACCATCATTGATGACTATTGATTATTGAGGTTAAATATCATGTTTTTGAGGAATTTATGCCTTGATTTGAACATCAACAGCATGGGAAGATATGGAAGATGTTAACATGATTTATGGGAACCTATAAAATAATTTATTGTATTGATGAAGAAACATACCAATTTTAATATCCATTATGATATTAAATTGATCATAATATTTTCTAAATTTAATAGTTAAAGAAGTATCAACTAGACTTAAATTAGGTCACGAGGTGGGAAATGGTTGATCTTGGAACCTGGTGCATCTTTTATTGAGAAACTGATTAAAATTTTGAATTATAGAGAGATTATTATCCAAGGATAGAGTATATTGTTATGTTGTGTGAATTGGAAATATGATATAGTCCTAGAAAGTAATTAGCAGAGAGCAGTCATGATATTGTAGAATTGACAAGAGTTTTTTTTTGGAAAGTGGAAGATGGTGGGTTTTCAGTGTTAAAAGTTTGTATACTGGGAAAATTTTTTATTCTTTATATTAATTTGGTGTGATATATTTTGTGTTATTGGGGTTTTTTGGTTTACATTTATTTTTTAAATTAGCTAAGATAGGTATATGGTTAGGCATATGACATTACAATTTGTTTAATATGACTATTTATAGAAGAATAATTTATAATAACAAAGGCATGGCTTTGTACATTGTTAGGGAAACCATGTAAACGAATTTTGTGACCTTGAATTTATCCCAAGTATCTCAACATAGAAAGGTTGATTATTTTATAATAATGCATACTATGAATGAGTGTCAAGGATTATTAAATGGATTTTTATTTTAAATCAATATTAGATTACCTAAACCACAATTGTAAACTAAATATGGATTTTTATGATTCTATGTAATCTTGAAAATGAATTTGGGGCTTCTCCACTGATTAATAATGAGTTTCAATTGATTTTGGATAATATTGACATCAAATCGATGGAAGAATATTAATGATCTCAATGATTCTGGATTTCTATTTCCCTATCATTTAATATCATTAAATGTTTCTTGGATTTGGGTTTTATGATATCTTATCGACAAATATAAAAACTGTGATTAATTAATTTTATTTATCTTTTTAGGGATTTTATGGATTCATTTTCATCTAGTGATTCTCAATTCATAGAAATTATGAATTCTTTCTAAAATTGAAATTCTATGTATATTTATCCAAATTTTTTTATAAGGTTAGATAATTTATTATTATTTTTGATCAGTTGTGATTGATAATTTATCTAAATTCATGATTTCTGTGAAAACATAATTTAAATAAATTGGGGTTGTTTCTGATAATATGGTCCCCTTGAAAGATTAGATTTATTTTCCTTATAGTTTTGATTTAAAATTTGGAATAAAAAATATGGTTTTATATGTAAATGATTATATTTTTCAAGTTATAGATGTTTGTATTTTTATATAGATTATGATTTTATTTTTAAATTTATATTTTGTAAAATTGTTTTAAAAATTACCATGGAAATCGATTGTCTGTTTTCAAATTTATTTAAATTATTTATATAGATTTATAAAATATTTTGGGTAAATGTATAAAATATATTTTAGTAAGATATTGTTTTTGAAACCACTATGCTTTATCTGTTGTAATTATATTAACTAGAGTTTGAATATTAATGGGAGAATTTGTTGTGATAAGCAGGGGAAAAAGGTGACATAAAACATAATTTGAGTATTGGACACATGGAAAAGGATTCACATGATATAAAAACTATATAGCATGAGATTTATTGTATTATAAAAAGAAATAATTTATCATTATGTATATTGTATAAATGGGTATTTTTTCATTTGAGTTTTGGGAACAAGGATATTTCATTAGATTTATGAAAATCATTAATATTCTAGAAATTTGTAAAAATGTGGTGTTTTCTTAGAGTTAGAGAACTGGTTGTGTTTTAAAAATTATGTTTTCATTGACAAAACATGGTTTTCCATTATTTTAAATCAAATATTTATATTTAGCTTTCTATGAAACTAGGAAATTATAAATTATAATTTTTTTTTTATTTTTCAAATTTTTTGTTTCATATATTTTTTGATAAATAATAGTTTTTCTTTTAAATAATATTTATCTTTGTCATGGATATATGGAAATTTATATTGGTATTAAAAAAGCATGGATGTGTATTTGGTTTATAGGTTAAATCCTACCGAATTTATACTCACCACTTACATGTGCACTTAAATGAACATGTAGAAAAAAAATCTTCTTACGAGATATGGGAAAACATCATTGTTTATAAATGGTGAGCTATAAATTCACATTGAAGATTTATAATAGGATTAAATTGATAAGGATTTGAGGTAAACATTTTATTCCATCATTTTTCTCATTTGTTTCATTTTAAATTTATGTTTTATTGAACAATTATGTTACATATACAATTTTTTTACACTTTTTTTATTTAATGTAATATTAAAATAAAGACCATCATTTTTTATGATTTAAAAAAACATTCCCCATGTGGTTTAATTTAACCCACACTGTTTACAAACTACCTATTGAGATTGTGAAATGTATTTGAGGCTATTTGTAATTCTATCATAGATATCTAGAATTGGGATTTAGATTTAATGTGTTACATTGTTCATATACAATGAACACATAAATAAATTATGATTAATTTATATAAATATTAAATAATATATCAATGGATATTTTTAATATCATAAAATGTATAAATTACTAAACAAAACATTTGAATAAGAATAAAAATAATTTTTTTGATAAAGACAACTCTATTAAAGGTGATATAACAAAGGTGTTCTATATAGTTATATATTTGTATCATTTTTTTATTTTTATATTAATTATATAATTTAAATATTGTTCCAAAAAACATGTATTGTTATCCTAGATTATTTTAAATACTAAATTCAAAATTGTTTCCTAATATATATGTTGCTTCACTCTATATAAGTAGTATGTGTGTTATATTAATGATTATTTCAAATATATAAATTATAAATATATATTAATGTAATATATATATATATATAATTACTGTTTATTTTTTGTGTTTATATAAATTCTTTTTGTTGTTGGCTGTTATATATGGTTATTATGTGTTGTGTGTTGTATGTTTATTCTAAATCTTCTATGTTGTGTTTATGTAAATGTAAATTATCTTTTTTATATCAACTATTTTATGTTTATTTATTCTTAAATGATTAGGTATATATTTTTTATATTATATGGGTTGGTGGGATAGTTTTTGTATATCAACTAGTACCCAACCCATTTAATTAAACCAAATAATCGTTTAATTGAAAATTCACAAACACAAAGTATTTGTTTTTTCCAATATACATTAATGGAAAATAATAGCACACATGAATGTAAAAAATATAAATGAATTGCATACATGTATTTTATAATGGGAAATAAGTGCTTACAGAAATATATACAATTACAATCTTACACTAATTTTCTATATAATTGAAAAATTGTAATGTATGCTGGAAAATATGTGCATATCTAAATATGTATACAGGAAAATAATTACAAGTATTATTTTTTATAAAGAATAACGGTATATATAATTTTCAAACACATACAATTAATCTCATATTCCAAAATCCTAACCTTTCTTTAACATATTAGTGCTTCGAAAATTTCCATTATCACCACCTAGATATTAGACTCATTATGTCTTATGTCTAATGAGTGATCTTCATTAATGTTCTTAGGCATGTGAAGACCCCAATGAAATGTTTTTCTAAGAATTGTAATTCCATTAGAGGAAACATTTTATTGGAATTCAAAAAAAATCATGAATGAATAAAAGGAGAATAGAATGATTATTACAATGGTTTACATCCACAAAAAACTTTATTTTCATTGGAAATGAAGCTAGGAGACTTGTAATGGAAAACAATTTCAATTCAATAAACATCGAGAAATTAAGGGCCTCAAACGTTTATGTTTTTTCATATTGTCATGATCTTCGAGTATGACACCACATCAGATCCAATCTAAAATACCAATATAGATGATTCCATTAAAATTATAAACATTTATCAAAAATGTTGATATACATATTACTAATTTTAACATGTTCTATTTTAAAATAGGGGCACATATTTATAATCGAATAATTATAAAATCATTCCCTTATACAATGATTTTTTCTAATATATATATAATTAAATATCATCTTTAGAGAAATAATTGTAACTAAATGTGATGTTTCCAAAACGGAACATACATTTTCAATACACTTATGTACCAACTTTGTGAAAATATATATAATAGAGTATAAATTAAAGTAACAAAATATTAATTGAATGTACAGTTTCAATTTTTCTCATGACATTTTATGAAAAATTGTTCTTGAATTTAATTTTTAGAAAATGAACTATGTTTTCTTTTCATTTTGAAAAATGTATGATATTAATATATTTATTGAACAAATATATTAAAAATGAAAACATAAATCATAAACAAACATAAATATTACAACATATAATTAACACGATATAATGAGAAATAACACATAACATCCCTAGTGTTAATATGTATGAAAATACATACACTTAGTAATTTAATAAAATTCATATAGTGAACATACATATAAAAAAGATATGAAAGTTTTAATAAAATCCTTACCTCATAGGATAGAGAAATTATTAAATCTGGTAAGCTGTTAAATAATCACTCAATATTAATACATTTAATTCCTTAACAACACTTTTATTTAGTCGGTTAATTATTACCTGCATAAAAATTTACTAGTACACATGAAACACTATCAGGGTCCCTAAAAATTAATTGACTATGAACTATAATAGCATTATACATGCCTAATGAATCTCCAAACCACTCAATATATCATATCTATTGAATTTTATAGTTCAATAAGATAAAACAGATCTAACAAATATAGCAACAACTACTTATGGATACATGAATTCCATTGATGATTCCATAAATATATCGTGGTTACATTTTTATAATCTTTTTAATTCCACCATTTATTTCATAAATTTTTCATTTCATTATATAAATAATGGATATTTTGTTGTTTAGTTTCTTGGAAATAAGGTAAATACTACATGAAAACAAAAATATATATTCAAAATACTGAAATGTGAATTAATGGGCTCACTCAACATTACTTTACTAAATCTCATATCCTAGGGACAAACATCAAAATATAGAGATGATCATGATTCCCAAAAAGAAAAATAAGTAAGACAAACATATAGCATGTTATAGTGGGACATATCAAAAAAATATAAGTCATGAAGATAAGGACATAACAGAAGTAATATCATAACAAAATGAATCATAACATGGAAATGGGACTAAAATATTTAAATGATACATTCATAATCATATCAACAAGGTTTATCAGCATGGTATTGAAAGTAAATATTACCGTGGTTATTCACTAAGATATCGTATATCATGTCATCAATAGATATTAAATTATTGACCAATTGAATTGGTGTAATATGAGGTTTCACCCTTAATATTTCTTAATTTCATTTGATCCATGTAGATCTTAATAAATAATTTCATTAATAACTCGTGGATAATAAAGAACTAATTCTTTATCATGAATATTGGCACAAAATAGAGCTTAAATACATGATCACTATGTCATTTTAAACCAACAAAAGGATATGTGAGTTTCATATATATAAGTCCCTTTATTAAAAATATATTTATATATATATTTGAATACCCACTGAATGGAAAAATGGTTTGGGTATTCCAAATAAAACTGAAGTGTGAATTACTCATTTAAAAGAGGAAGATATGAGAAGAAAACTCGGAAACATGACGGGTTCAGAAAATGGTTTTAGAATAAAGTAATTTGAGTTTGGAAAATGGTATCCAATTAATGAAAGACTATTCATATAGTATTGGGTTAATGGAAAGTGGAAAAAATTAATTTTATTGGAAATTGGAAAACATACCACAAAAGGACTCTTTCATGGAAAAGAGATGTGATGATTTATCTTACATTGACGAGTTTTTTCTAAAACATTATGATGGATCCTTGGGGGATTGAGGACACCTTGGGGGACTCCATGGGATGGAAAACATCATAATGTAATGTAGGATGTATTTTTATAGAATTCAAATGGATAAATGGGTGGATATATATAAGAGAAGTGTAGTATTTGTTTAATAATTTCCAAATAAAAGATTCGGAAAAGTAGGTTGTGGAAAATTCAAATAGGTTGGATTACCAATGGTTTTTTCTCACGGTATTGGAAATTTGGGTAATATTTTATGTTATTTTAATCCAACATATTTTAAATTCATTTTTAATATAGATTTTTGCATTGAAAAGTAATGATTTCACAGTGTAATGTTTTTAAACTCAAAATTTTCTTTGTAGACTTCATAAATTAACTTATAGTTTTAAAAATTGAATGAAATCTATTCTAATACTTAATATTAATAAAATAACATATTTTTTATTGTGGATTTTTTAATTAATTTTTACTTATGAAATAAATATAATATCATAAAGTATATTGAAACCCTAAAACTATATTTTTTACTATTCAGAAAATATAATGTATTTTAGAACATTATCATAAATTAATCCTACGTTAATTTAGACATGTTTATTTCAAAAATTATTTACCTTCTCATAAAATTTCCCTACATATGATATTTTTAATTTTTATGTTTAAAAATAAAAATTTATTAAAAATAGCAGTTTTTAGGCATAATCACATTTAATAAATTTATACAAAATTGTGTAGATCTTTATAAAATTATTTGATAATTTATTAATTAAATAAAATTGTTTTAAAAGACAATTTCATTAAAAAAAATACTATTTTAAATAACTTGTTTATATATATTAAATGAATATAATTTCTTGAAAAATAAAATTATGTATTAATTGATTTAAAATTTTATCAAATCCATCCCAATTAAACGATTATTTTATTGTTAAAAAATATTATTAAGATAAATTTATTGAATAAACATTTTATTTATACAAAAAAAGTTTCACTAAGTTTTGGAGCCATTGGGGGATTTCTTGGGTGGAAAAGGCTCCCCATAGTTCTACATGAGACCCAAGTTCAAATCCATGTAGGAGTGAAATTCTATTGGCAGACAGTGACGCAGGAATGATGCAGGCTGGCAGTGATGCAGGCATGATTCATGCATATGGCAACGTAGGCATACCACTACTAGACGAAGACATAAACATGATGCATTCATGATGATGCATTGGGATTTTAGGCCAGTTTTCGTGCCTCTGGACCATATAATTGGCTTCATACCCACAAGGCCTTCAATATATCTGCAGAATAAGTATGGCTTAATGGGTGGGATATCCCTTGGGGGGCTATGGACAACCATTCTAGCCTCTATGTTTTTTTTTTATGTTTAATGTAATTTTACCCCAAGAACCTAATGTAAATACTAAATTAAGGACATGTAACCCCTTATTACACCCGCATACGCCCTAAGGTTACATTTTGAAATGGTGGTAAATTCAAGGAGTTCCACAACTAAAATCAACCAAGTGGTAATCTCTAATAACAAGAACATATCTCGTAATATATTTTGTTCAGGATTAACATAATGTAGGTCTTCTTGGGCTTGGTCCTGGGTGAACACTAGTGATGATACCTCCATCCTATATTCTGACGTATGGGAATTAAATGACAAGACTGCATTGGTTAAGTCAATCAATTCATCATTCTATATCAATTATATTATGTCATTACTACTTATAAAAACCAATTACAATGGAATAATTATAAACTAAGGTATAGTTTCCAATGTTAATATTGACCAATGGATATATAATGGTTCATTTACAACCCTCATATTTCCCTTTATACCATATAAATATCACTTTATTCTTCCACTCAAAATTCTATACAATTTCTCTTACGGTTAAATTTTATATCATAATATACATTTCTTGGTTTGCTAAAAAATTTCTTTATTTATATATTATTCTCAATGGGGTGATTATTTTATTATTTTTTGGTGATCCATACATTCCCATTTTTTCCATTCCATTTT
Organism: Viscum album; assembly: GCA_963277665.1. Lineage (NCBI taxonomy): Eukaryota > Viridiplantae > Streptophyta > Magnoliopsida > Santalales > Viscaceae > Viscum > Viscum album. The sequence continues at coordinate 1,622,228,887 of OY728146.1, read as the reverse complement.
ATATTATTTATCCAGCTATAAATATTCACATTTTAATTAGTATCATAGCTGAATAATGTAATGATCTTTATTAATGTTATAAATTTTTTTGGTTCCTCTTAGTTTTTATGTGTATGATAATATATCATATGTAAAAAAATATTTATTCAGGAAACAAATATCATGTATAATGTCTAGGTTATTACATTATCAATGTAAACAGTTAATTATCAATGTATTATATTGTTTCATATACTATATATATTTATGAAATTATAAGTCCATATTTATTTTGATAAAAGATATTAAATTTTAAATGAAATAATTAAAACATTATAGATACAATTTTCAATTATTTTATAAATAATTATGGAAATCGATGATTTTGGGACTGAATGATGGGAAGCGGGGAAAGGCCACACCTGTAATTTGATTTTAGTTCTAGTGATGTCTCAAACTATTGTTACTAATGACTATTAAGGTATTAATAATAATTAATAATGATATAATCATGATAAGGTTAATAAATAGATAAATTAAATGGATAAATTTTTGTTTCATTGATTTTAGAGGGTCATATGATGGGGAACCTAAAATCTATCTGGTCGTGATTTGATTAATGTGGAGAAATATATCATTGATGTCATGCAGATCAAGAACATGCACATTGATCCAAAATAACCATTATTTATTTGATACCATAATCAGTAAAATACTTATCATATAATGAATAATTTTCACATAATATATAAAATATTTATAGAAAAGGACATGATAATTGAAAAAAATACTTATCAAATATATGTAACCCATAAAATAAATAATAACATAGAAAAGGAATAAAAATTACTTCAAAATAATATATATTAAAATTTTGTATTTAATTCTTAATTATTTAATAAAACATACTAATTTAAAATTAGAATGTAAATTTAGAGTAAATATATTGGGAAAAAGGGATGGGTTTTCTATTTTGAAAAATTAATGATTCAAATGCCTATATATGTAAATAATTTGTGACAATATTACAATAATTATGAGCACACAAAAATAATAATCTATAATGATATAATGAATGAGAATTTGATGATTTCAATTAACCAAATTGTAACTAATCCTTCCAAATAATGGTACCATATATATCCCCATGCACAAAATGATGAATGACTGAATGTGTTGGAACCCAATGGAAAAAACACAAAAATGATTAAGAATGATCAATGGTATAATGGTTCAATGAAAAGTAAAATAAATGAGATGAATGTGGGAATATAAATTAATTTTAATATATTCCGAGATAATATTTCATACTTATAAGTTTTATTAAATTCAATAAATCAAAAATCAATAATAAGTTATTGCGCAACACCAGTAAAAAAACTCACATAAAAAATGATATTAAAAATCAAAATGGATGAATATTATTTTCACATTTTTGAGAAATAATATTGTTATATGGTATGATAATTTTTTTATAATATGATTATATTATAAATGCCTTCATTTTATACACAATGTTAATGGGATAGTGTGATCGGTGTTTATAAATTATGATTATAGACAAAATTCATAATCATTAAGAAATAATGGGTCAGTTATCAATGCAGTGATGAAAGGAGACTTGACTCTGCAAAAAATTGAAAAGTAAAAATTTACTCATTTAATTGTTTTGGTGAATATTTTATCCAATAAAGATATGGTTGAAAAACTATAAGATCTATACAATTTCCATATGATTGTAACCTTATGATAAATTGGATAAACTTAAACTGCATTAAAATAAAAGTGTGTTATATATGTAGAGAAGATAATAATTCTTGAAACAAAAATTTCATTAAAAATATAAGGTAAATGATAAAATAAATAATACAATATATTATCAATTATGATAATTTAAATCAATTTCAACTTTTTATGTCATTGTTACTGTAAGTCATTGGAGTCATGTCATCAACATTGGGTGTTTGGAAAAAAATTCATCTAATAAATGAACCTATAATTTGGGATGGAATTTATATGAGTACATAAGTAAAAAATAATTAAAATTTAATTTAATTTGAAAATTTTTAAATGATATAAAAATGAATTGACACCATACGAGTATTTGATCGGTATACACTTGAGTAAATATTACTCATAATATATAAATAATATAATATGTATAAATTCCATGTTTATTGAAGACAAAAAAATAATTAATTCTTATATTATATGTAAAATATTTGTTATATATTGTATTGGAAAGTATACATGATGTATTGGTGAGATGAATTTGTAAATAATATTTGAAATATATAAATTCCTATATTAAAAAAATGGGTGATTTTTTTTAAAATTATATGAAAAAATCATGTAATAGAATATTTTTTGAAACTTTGATAGAGGTATGGGATATTAACCAGTAACAAAAAAATGATAAATTACATATAAAAATTTAATATGATATAGTTTCTAAAGAAATAGACCATACACTAATAATGTTGACATCGGTGAAATTAAGTGGAACATTTTATAAAATTATTGTAATGATCTTATTAAATATAATATTTATAATAATGGAAAATATACCAATAAAGTAATATTGAGGTTGATTATTATCAATAAAAATAATATAATTCAAAAATAATTATTATCCATGTTACATATTTAAATTAGAACTCAAAATTTATAGAAGTAAATGATAAAAAACTGAAGGAACCATTAATGTGTATATTTGATAGTAGAATGTGATTTGAACTTTATAAGTTATTTTCTGTATATTTCATTGTATCAATATCATCCTAAATTTATTTTTTATTTTAATTTGATGAATATGAGCCAATACGAAAACTAATAAGTTAATTAAATTGAATAATTAATAAATAATCATAATTTCAAAGTATGTCATAATGTTTTGTTTACGATCCTAACTCAATAAAGAATATATTTACGAAAAAATGATGGATATGGATATCTAGTATCAACCAACCACATATTTTCATGGGATTTATTGGAATTTGTGAATATTAGTCAACTACAATGTTTTTTATTACTTATGGAAATTCTATATAATGTAGAAGGAAAATTTTATAAAGAAGTGAAATTAGTACACACAACCATAAACATACAATTAATAGAAGATAATGTAATACCATCTAGTGGATATGGATGGTAAATTTTGTTTCATATGCTAGAACCATGGATATAAGGATAAAGAGAGGAATTTTAGTTGTGGTTTCATAACCCAATATTATTCTCAAAATACGATTATTGAAAAAATATCCTATAAAAAAAGAATGAAAAAATATATGTGAAACATAAAATTTAATGTAGTTAATGAAGAAACAAAATGAGTATAGATACTCTAAAAACCATTATTAACACTAAACTTATCGATCAAAATGAATTTCAGGTAAGGGATATAAATTTGGTGACCTAAAAATATAATTTGAGTTAAAACCGAAGTCATAAAACAAACAGTATGAAATTATAGTTTCATATATATCATAGAAACCTATAATGTTGAATTGATGTAGAATTTACTTATTGTTTTAGGGAAAAAATAAAAAACTCATAGATCATTGTTATTGAATGATCATCAAGTATAGGTGATATGAATTAAAATAATTTCTTCTTATAAAAAAGAAGTGTTGATGCTATTTATTATGAAGAAAACATTTATACAAAAATAATATGTGGGAATGAAATGTTTATATAAATTAAATATCAAAAGTGATAAATTTATATAAAACTAATATACTTAAAAAATTAAACATTAATGGAATGTGTTTCTGTAGAAGGATAATTGGTTCTAATAACTATAAACCTGCAATAAAAAGCAGTTAATGAAATATCAATCAGCGGATTGGGATGTGATATTTTTTCATTTATTGGTACCTAAGATTCAGCGCAATAAAGAGGAACAATATTTGTAGTTTCATAACTTCAGATAAATTTCAAAACTTTATTGTTTCAAAGTTAATATGAGATAAAATGAATAAAACATGATAGATGAAACATACAAATTAATGTATTCAAACCAAAAACAAAATATGAGTTCCAATCCTTATCACAAAAACTCAATAAATCCAAAATAATTTCTAAATAATCCTTCTAAATGATTGAATATTATTGATCTAGATAAGGGGTATTTGAAGAAATTTTTTTTGTAACACCTAACCACAAAAAAATACCAACATAAGATTATTTCATAACAATCATGGAAAACCGAAAAAGGAATGTAAATGAATATAGTCACACAGATATGACATGTGTATAAGGAATTGACTTATAGTGAGTCATCAAAAATGTTCATTATAGGGTTCTAGAAACAGATATCTAATTACCTAGAGTGATTCGTGAAGATGTCATTAGTAGGGTTTTAGAAGTTTATGTGGATGATAAGTTGGAAATCAGGTGGTCTTTAGATGATACCTGGAGATATTAATAGGATTTTGGTATTTTTCATAGAAGATTGATTCAAGATACAATAGCCTTGTGATAATATAGGGATAATTTATAGGAAACACAATCCTTTAAGATGTGGTTCCATTGAATTATTAGTGGTTTATGCTATAAAAATAAAAATAGATTGTTGTGATAGAATTTCTATTTCAAAGGAAATTGAATGGGAAGTAGATATTTTTTAGGAATTTGTGTTGGAGGACACATGGAATTTAACATCTCTATGGTTTTGACAATCCAATAGAGGTGAACACATACGTGGATTTAGAGGTAGAGACTGAGGTGTAACAGGAGGTTTATGAGGAGATGGAGGTGGAGGATATTGCGGGAGACAGCATCATAGAGGAGATAAGGAATCAAAATCATGAGAGAATTAGGAAGCACAACGATGAGGGAATGTGACCGAAACTGTTATGGTGGTGACATGAAGATGGAAAAGGGAAAACCATTTTTTTATATAATAAATATTAATTAATCTTAACCAACTATAAAACCAATTAGGGGAAGTGATTAAAGGTTGAATTTCCCAAATCAATTATTCCATATAGTGAAATCAAATTTGATATTTTATTTACTTTTTATATTTGAAAAGAACTACACAATATTATATTAATATATTTATAGTGTATATTTATATAAAATAAATGGAAAATAAAATAATAAAATAAAATAAAGTAATGAAAAAATAATTTATCTAGTCTATTTTTGAATTCTCTCAATAATATTTCATTTATTTTAAGGTATAACATCTTGACCAATTGAAAAATTGGAGAACTGGATTAAAATGATCCACCAAAATAACTAATTATCTTTGTGGTTTAACTTATTTTGGGTTTGACACCATTGGTTTCTACAAATATTATGTGTGGTGTATTAAATAAATATTATGTGACATATTTTTCTAAAAATTTAAAGTGTCTATTATGTTGTTTTAATATGTTTTACGGTTATAAATAAATTTTTTTCAGATAATTATATAAAATATACATTATTTTAATAAATTAATAAATAATACCATATTTAAAAACCCATAATAAGTTATATGAACATCATGCCCGTAATTATTTCAATAAATAAAAAAACAAAATTTCGGATCTGGATATCTCCAAAAACATTTACACTCTATGGTTTGAATGTAGGATATATGGTTAATAATTCCAAAAACCCTCTAAAATAACAACTTGGCTTATTAATCTATTCTTTTTTATATTAATTAAAACATTATAGGTGTTATTAAATAAACACTAAAAATGAGTAGAGCCAAAAAAACTAAACACACAAAGGACACGAGAATTGGAAGAAAATGATTTTTTTTATAGAAATATCATCATTGTTTATTTATTATTCACAGATTCAAATTTTATTACTTAATGAGAAATTAAGGATTTCTACTTAGCTAGAAACATGTTTTAGAGTGAGATCTGATGTCTATATCCTATAGGTCATGAGGTTCTGACTAGAATCAAGGGTAATAAATCACAAATATGAGAGGCATAAACCTTTTATTTAGATATAATCAATAACCTTATCAACCAAATATTTGATAAAACAATTTCCAATTTAATAAATGAAAACTTGTATGAGTAAGTTATGAATAAAACTAATGTAAAATATATTATTCTAATTAAAACCTTAACTCACAACTATTTATAATCCCATCAAAATAAATTTTTACTGAACTAACATCTCCAAACACCACTTTCAACTACATATGGTAAATATGAAAATAAATTCATAATAATATATTGATTATATATTTATACATAAAAAGTTCCCCCCAAAACCTCACCTTTTTCATGTTTATAAAATATATAATTTTAATCTATTTATATAATACCACAATACAAGAATCATTTACCCAAGCCATCATCCATCATTATCAGGACCCAACCCACCGGGGCCAACATAGTCATTGATAATCCGAGTGTTACTTCCCCAATTCAACCTTCAATAGGCCTGTGGATGGAAACTAGCATTGTGTATGTGTAATCATTTAATGGGGGACTTAGTCTATGGTACAAGTATGCACGCACACATTGCCAAGACTATACATTGATGAAATTTGAAATAAAACTACTACCAAATGCATGCATTCATCTAAATCACATAATCAGAGTACAAAATAACATTGGAAAGTAGTAAGGGCCGAATAAAAGCCCACAAAAAATTATGAAGAAGTCGAACCTAGTAATAAGAGAGTATATTAGTATAATGTGAATATTGAAAAGATTCATGGTACATTTATCCCAACTATAATCCTCATATATTCTTGGTCTTCTGATAACCCCTTCGAACGACTGGTTATTTTCATAAGACATAATGCATATGGGATGTTCTCATGTATGAGACAGTATACCAATAATTATTAGGACACCATGAAATCATTAATCATAAAGAATCAAGTGTAGTCATCTCATCACATGATATGTAAGTCATAATATGGAACATTAAAATAAAACATTAATATATACTCATAGTCAATACTACATGTCATGGTAAGGTCAAAATGGGATTTCCAACCTAATATACTACTCGAGATTCCATACCACACACACTAAAGAGAACACACTCTACAAGTATGATAGTATTGACGGTGTTTTTCCATGATTGCATGCTTGTTATGTATCTTCCTAATGATGTACAAACTGGAAATATGAATAGGCCAATAAATAGATGAGGATTACACAAAGGTCTATGGTGTAATACCAACTATCCCAATCTAGAATAACCTGCTACGTAGTGGATCGATTCCCATGTGCATTTGGTCACATCGATTACAAGAACCCTAATTATGGAAAAAGACGATAGCAGATCTCATCTCAGCCCTTGGGAGAGATTCATATTACTCCATAAAAAATTAATCCATTAGAGAGAATCGCAGTACATTATTCAATATGTAATGTCATACTATACCATTATAGGGATGGGTTGAAGGAAAAATCCATATGGAAACTAGTTAATGATCTAGGAATCTAGGTCTTATAGTCATCATTTTATGGAGTTCTTGGAATGTAATGGATGTACACAAAATTTACCTTCTACATCGGGTCTACCTATGTATCTCAAACTATACATGTGTCTATGTTCGTGTACAACCATCCATGTATGTGTATATATCAATTTCTGTATACTAGGACGTGTCTGAGTACATGGTTTGGCTCATGTACTTTGGAAATTTCATGTACCCAATAGTGTTCATGTTAGTGTTAGTGTATCCCCAAATATACACGCCATGCCTTTAAGTAAGGGAAACACTATGTGTGACACATGTTACATGGAGTGGGATAACTTTATTCTCTAAATAAACCATAACACCATAACTAGGTCCCGACATTACGTGTACTCTTGGATTACATGCTTCGTATATCAAGATTTTCGAAAAACCATGGATATAATTCATGTGTCATTATCCGCTCCACCAACCACTAATCCGACCATGAACTTCCCAAGTAAATAAGGAAATGGTCTGACCAATCATGTTTGTCACTACTTACTATAGTTCATCCATCCAATGCACATGAGAAAACTTCTTCCACATATTTCAATCACCACACTGCAAAACATCTATGAAGAACACTGAGACAATACTTATCCATCATTATTGATTAATACCATCACCAATATGAACTGTAATCTAACGTATCAATCTATTTCCCTAAGATATGGGTTTGAAATGATTGATTACTTGATATTTGTTTAACCACATGCCAAAATGAATGTCAGTAATGAATTATTGAATAATAGGGGAAAAAATTCAGTAAAAACACACAAGTAATGAACGGTGACTATTGTTCATGCTAGACTCAATTATTTTACGTCAAAATGATTAAAGAGGAGATTCAATTGAAACAACAAAATAAATCACTCAATTCCAAGAATAAAAACCCCATACCTACAATATGATCAATCCATGAATCAATATAATTATTGGTTGATTATGTTTCATTATATGATAATAAAATTGAGATAAATGAACATAAAATAAATTTTATAACTCAATAAGGATTGATCGTTGATGAAGAACGAATCTTCATTTTTTCATTTATGAGATCCTCAATTTCCGTTGGCACACCGATAACCTATCATCAATCGATCACTGTTAGTCCATGGAAGAACCTCCAGCAGCTTCCCTCTCAAATTAAAAGATCATGAGGTCAACCCAAAATTTTAATTATAATCGGGTGTATATAGATGAATATTTGGATTCAATGTTACCTCAAAGAAATTAATTTATTTACTTATTTATATTTTTTTTCCACAATAAATTTTTCAAAAAATCCCAACATTGATAAAGGTTATGTCACTTCTAGGAAAAATACTACTTTCATTTTTCTAATGTGAGATTCCATTTTAGTTTTATTCCACTTTTTTTAAAAATCTCCACGATGTGATATTAAGATATTTAATATTTTTCAAATATCATTTTTTGTGCTCATAGGTCCTTGGAATATTTCATCATCTCAAGACATAGCTCTAAAATAGTTACTCTATAAATCTCAAATATTATATAGAAAAAACCGAGTCATTAGATTCCCCCCACCTTTTGAAATTTTATCCAAAAAAGTAAAAAGTACTACACTTAAAGATGTAGATACTAATACCTCATCAAGGTATCCTTCTCCCATGTGCCCTCTTAAAGATTCAAATGAATTTATTAGACATGTATCAAATAAATTACTATCCTAACAAGGATCCTCTACTATTGATCCTCAATCATCAATGTATACTTTAAAAAGGAATCTCCATCCTCATTGTCTATCTCACCCCAATAGATAATATAAGATAATTTGTGCACATATCTTCTCAAATCTGACAAAAAGAAGATGTCATGTAATTGGTGTAACTTTGGTGGTTGAGCTAAGAGGTATTCCACCTCACTAACTCTATTTAGTATTTCGAATGGACCAATTAATCTTGGAACCAGCATGCTACCCCAAAAAATCACATTAATCCATGTTGAGGTGAGAACATGCGAAACCTATGCTCCCCACCCTCAAACTGTAGTGTCCACCATCATTGTTCATTAATGTAATTTTGTTGTATATGTGAAGTCTCCATCCTGTCCTGGAAGATCTTCACCATATATATGACATCTCAAAACAACTCCGGACATATGATTTCTTAATCGCCTCGATCATTCCAACAATGTGGTGACCTGTAGGTTTCCCATACAAGGCCTTGAATGGGGTCATACTGATGGTGAAATTGTATATATTAATGAATGAAGACTCTTATAAGGGTATGTGATGAAAAAAACTATGGTGAAGTCCAACATGAAATCCCACAATATATCCACTTGAACATGAGTGGTCCACTTGGTATGGCCATTAGTGTATGGGATAAACATTATGCTTAATTCCAACAGAGTCCTAAAGGTATCCTACAATATGGTCCATAATTAGGATGTAAAGTGAGAATTACAATCTAAAACTATCACTGATGGAACTACATGGATATGCATTATCCCCTATATGTAAAATCATTCCAAGAACACTATTAAACTATGCTCCCATGTACCTAGAAAGTGGGATGACTTGTTGAGTATGTCTATTGTCACCTAGAAGGAATCGTTCCCTTTAGATATATGTGGTAACCCCATTACAACATCCCTAAATAATTAATTACACTTATACTCTATAAATTCAAGGGTTTTAGCTAAACCTATGGAAACCTATTGCTTATACTTCTCAACTAACACGCAAGGAATCAAAAGAAAAACTCCACTACACCCTTATGCATAACTAACCCAAAATGACATCAAAAGTGATGGTACATATTTTCAACATCATGATATACCACTATAGGGAATTTATGAAAATATATCTTCACCTATTCCCACAAAAAATAGAACCATTTCATGTCCAATGAAAAGGATAACATGCTCGCCACATTCATAAAATTAATCAGTCTAACATTCAAGAGGATATTTGATTACATAAGATCTCATAGTTGGTATATACAAGATTATGTTCTATAACATGTTGTAAATGTGGTGGGGTAATAAACGAGGGATGAAAATATGAAGAACCATCCCCTTCTTTTAAGGACAACTACAATGAGGCTAACTACTCTGACACCTTGGCTAACAACTGACTCCATGATCTCTTATCGAGATAATATGCCACCAATCACCCCATCCCAAGAGTATATAATTACTCAAATTTATACTCCTAGAGAAACTATATCCATCGTTTCTATCTTAATTTAAAAATAATCTTTGAAAATATATACCTAAGGCTATTTTTTCAGAGTAAATTGTAAAATACTCTCCCTTAAAGTAGTTTCACCACATCTTTATGTTGAAGAGTAATTCTTCCATCTCAAGGTTGTGGTTCACATAACTATGCTCAGGAAGTCTCATCTGATGGGACCCATAGGCAATCACATCCTACCTTTACATATTCACACACCCATTTTCCTTCCTTGATGCATCACATGATACTATTTATATAACACCCACCTCCAGAAATATCATGTTGGAGGTGCCTTCCAAACATTATATCAACTCATGAAAAGAAACCTAGAACATTTCTATCCACATTTATGGTTTCCACTTATAGGTTTATGAATAATATGGTGATGATATCATAGAGAAATTTGGCGAAAATATCCTATATTATCATGCCATCCTAGGGACTCTACTCAAATTCATCAAACTCTTTGTTGGCTCCCTAATTAACATTTCCTCAAATCTTGTCAGTTCCAGAAATACACCATTAACTAACAAAACATAACTCAAATATTAGAACTCCAAAATCTTGAACTGGCAATTTTAGAGAATTCCATAAATATGGTGCTCTCAGAGTGAGTTTTGAACCATCATAGAGTGTCTCGTGTGATCCAACTTGGACACTGTTTATAGTAGGATATCATTGTTAACATCACCACAAAATTCTATAAGAATGTAAAAATTTTTGGTTCATGATTACAATAAACACATTTTGTTCTTTCATCATGATAAAGGGAATCACCATGTACTCATTGTTACCATAGTGAAATATGAATTCCATATTCAGTATGTATTCAATATCTACTTGTAGATAGTGATAGCCTATTGTGAATTCAATATTCAAGAACCACTAAAATCCTATCAACTAATCGATGTTATTGTCAATCCTAAGTATTAGATAATTATTCTTTATGATAATATGTTTTTGGATTCAATTTTCTTTTCATAACCTCATTCACCCATCCTCCATCTTACTAAAAAATAGCAGGGCATCCCAGAGGGAAACACTATTTCTCATGTAGCCCTTCCTCTATAAATTTACATCTACACCATCATATCACGAAGATATGAAGGAGACATGTGATATTATGGAATAAATATTGATGATTTACCTATGTGTATGTTAATGATAAATTCCATCTATTAGTGACTAGTTAAGCTTGACACAACCTCAGGGAATATGTCCTCATACTCAGCCAACATAGTCGAAAACTGATAGGCCCAAGAAATCACTTCTACAACAGTCAAGCTAGAAAACTAGTGAGTAATTGGATGAACCATCGTATATATGTGGTCATCCTTTTGTTCCAATGTTTCTTTCTCGACAACAAATGAATTCATCATCCCATCAATATAGACAAACAATGTCCTCCACCTAAAACATTCAATCTATGCATGAATGGTCTATATCAAGTCCATGTCGAAGATTTCATCATAACGACTCATTTATTTTACAAGGAAATCCCAAGAGTAACCCTTTTATCCATGTGTCAGATCCAAAATGTTGGAAAAATTGTGTGATCACTGAGTCTTCCATGGAAGGAATCTCTAAATGTAATGGTCTAGCCAAGGTCCCAATCAGAACTTCTAGGTCTCAAACTATGGATTTGTAAAGAAAAGAGTAGCTCACACTTATGTCTATAAAAACTGTAGATAAGGTAGATGAGACATATATTTTACCTATAATTATATATAATTCTTCTAGATTATAAGCATATATAGACTATTGTTGTTCTCTACCCTTTTCACGAGCTCGATGTGCCTGGAAGGGACCACCTAAGGGCATTAGTGGAAACATGTCAAACCATCTACCACCACCCACTACTCACCCTACTCATATTTTACAACCACCATATGCAATAACTCCTTGATCATATTACTCCATCTTCCAAGTGGCCCCTCCACTGTCTCTATATCAGCCTTATGGCGAGTTGTTCAATCTCATGTAAGCAGTCCCTAGTCGTCACAAGAGAAGAACCACCTATCACTTGTTTTGACTAAAACCATCATGAGATCCCTAAAATGTATACCCTCAGTCATAATATCATCTCATAAAACAATTTTTTCTTGAAAACACCTACATATTTAGTAGGATAATTTCTAATGAGGTCGCAGCCTAGGTTTTCCCACTATTGGGATCCACTGTCTGTGTATGTACGACTAGAAAGATCATTATCACCAAGGAACCCTCTAGCAATCGAGTATAATTAAGAATGAATATAAATATAAAATTGTCCCATATGTATCTATATAGGACTTTCTCAATGGTTTGTGGCTGAATAAATGGATCCCAAACCATATCCATCATGTATTTTGAGAGGTTGGTGAACCTTGACAAATATTTAGATGCAATATTGCTTCCCGTTTGTAGTTGTAAAATATCTAGGATGTGAACTGCACCCATCATAGTAGGATAGTTCTCCTCCCAAAAGATATTCTCAAACTATGTCCCTGAAAAAGCAACCTCATCATATGATAGAACACTCAGGCTCCCCCAATGTCCAATAATGCTATAGAGATTTCATTCCACCTGGACCACCATTTGGTCTGCAGGTGTCCAGACAAGATTAAATAACCATGTAACCACTGCAAGAAAATCCTAATCTACCTTTGGGTCTTGCTCTCTACTAACCCTAAGGGTCACTACTTCTTAAAATAATGAAGCATTCCCAGATTTTTCACCTCATCCACTAGTATTAAATGTTCCATATACAAATTGATAGGTAGATGTATTATATGAGAACCTCCTAGAGGAACTGCCACCTGAAGAAGTCCCCATATTAAAGCATCATCATTGAGGGGATCATCTTCATGATATTTCAGTTGAATCCTAGTTATAAATCATTATGGAGGAATCCTAAAATAGAAGAGTTGTACCATAGTCAATGAGTATATATAAGGATATGACTCAATAAGGACTTGGAAAGAAGAAAAATTATTATATGATGCATGTACCAATATTTTTTCAAGAACCCATCATCTACTTGTATCAAGTCATAGTGATCTGAGCCTTGGTGTATGGGTATGATGGCCGCTAAACTAGAACTAGAGTCCCTTGCCTAAATTAAAAACTCAAAACACTTAACACTATTTCCATAAAACCCAAACCAATCTCACATTTTGAAAAAAATAAGCACTAATTTCATAAGATGAAACACTGCCTCTCATACCAATATATCAGGACCTGACCCAATGGTTTTCCTACCTATTGATAAACTATGTGTGACTACCGCAATATCTCTTTCAATAGGATAGAGGCTAGTAACTAGCACCAAATAATCATAAAACTGAAATGAGAGGCCTTATCCTAGGGTTCTTGTATGCACACACACATCTCCAAGATCATTCAACTGTTAAATCTCAAATAAAAATGATTACAAATGAATGAATATATCTAAATCCTATAATTAGAGTATAAAAATTTTTGGGAAGTAATAAGTGCCAAATAAACACACACAAAAACTATAATGTAGTATAATATTATACTAAAAGTGGCCTATAGTCAAATGTGACTACTGGAACAAACCATGGTATGTATATCCAAAATATAATCTCTTTCTTCTCCTAGTCCATTGACAAACACTTCATAAAACTGATCATCTACATACAAAATGACACGCATATGTAGATCATATGAAATTGTGAGCATAAAATTATCCAATGTGATACCCTGAAAAAAACAATCATAAAGAAAAAAAAGTATTCAGATCGTCATAGGATACATCAATCATAATATGATACATACAAATAAAAAATCTACATATACACATAGTTGAAACTACGTCTAAGGTTAATGTCCCAAATGAATTTCCAGCCTAATATTCTATAGAAGAGTCTGAAACAACACTCAACCTAGAGAACTCACTCCATGTATTTAATAATACATATGGAATCCATCCATGATGTCACACTTGTTTGGTATTTCCATAAGGAATTACATGCTGGAAGTCTGAAAAGATAGATACATAGATGGGGATCACACCCAAGGCTATGGGGTAATACTGACTAAACCAATCGAGAATAACCCACTACTTAAAGTATCAGCACCCATGCATACTTGGTAACACTAACTCATGAACCCCCAAGGGAAAAGATGATAGAGGATATCATCCCAACCTCTGGGAGAGATTCTTAAAGCTCAATCTGAAACTAATCCTGTAGAGAGGATCACTATCATTTATTTAGTATGTACTTCCATACTACACCATAATAGGGATGGATCAAGGGAACATACCCTTAAGGAAAATAATCCACACAGAAGTGATCGAGGACTCTATGTCATCTTTGAAGAAGTATTGGGTGTGTACTGGCAGAACACAGAGCATCCCTTAAGCACCAAGTCTACCTATTAATCAAGGTCTCTACCAATATATGGTTCCATGTTCACCTAGTTGTGTTCATTTAATAGGCTATGTTTTTTTACTAGGCTATGTACGAGTACATGGATCAGCCATGTGTGCTTAGCCCGTGTCATATAACTGAACATGTCTATGGCCATTTCCATGTATCCCCTGAGATACATACTGAGCCCCCGGCAGGGTTCAAATTGTCTATGATATGTGTCACAGATAATGAGAAAATTTTATTATCCTTATAAACCATAGATGCATAAATATGGCCCAAATGGTGTGTATTTAAGGATTACATGACATGTATATTGAGGTTTTCAAAAAATCATAGATCTGAGTCATGTTCCATTTTCCACTCCTCTAACCTTGTATCTTACCATGAATTAAATTTTTAAACAAGGATATGGTTTAAAGGAGCCTTTGTGTAACCTCTTGTTGGAATATGGATATCTTATTCACACGGAAAACCATATTTCATGTCTCCCAGTCACTACACTTTATAACCAACACACTGAACATTGATATTATCCTTATATATCATCATTTCATGGTTCCACTATCAATACAAACATATATTTGTGTTATCAATCCATTGTTCCAAGAAAGGGGTGGAATACGATTAATTATCCGATATTGGTCGACCAATAGATAAAATGAACATCGGAGATGAACACATGAAAAATGAGTAAGAAATTAATAAAAAACTTGAGGAATATTCATTGGAAAATTTTCATTTTAATATTGATTAATTTCAATTAGAATGAAGAATGAACCAATTCAAATAAAATTAATAATAGAAATCCAATAATTCCCAACATAAAAATACTATACCTATAGTATGATCAATCTTTGAATCAATCCAATAATTGATTGGTTAAAATTAATTAAAGGATAACTGGTAAATATAAATAAAAAATTACTACCTCAGTATGGATTGATCTCTCGTGATATCCTTGATTTCTATTGGCACACTGATCTCCAAACCATGATATATTGATGTTTATCCACGTAACATCCTCCCTCAGCTCCTCTATTACATTCAAATTTTTTGAGGCCAAAAATCAATTTTAGATATAACTGGGTTTTTATAGAATAATAGATTTCATTATGTCATCTAAAATGAAATTTATTTATTTATTTATTATTTATGCACGTGATAATTTTTTTACAAACTTCTGAAACCAATAATGATTATGCCAAGCCTAGGGAAAATATCATGTTCTCGGCATAACAGTGGTCTTATATTTCTTATATGATGCTCCATTTAATTTTAATTCTACTTTATTTGAAAAATTGTCCATACATGATACTAATATATTTAATATTTTCCAAATATGAATTATGTGATCAATGGGCCTTGTAATATCACACTATCTCAGTTCCTAGAATTGAAAAAATTATTAGATATATCTCAAAGATAACATAGATAAACCAATTCATTAAATGTATTTTTTTCAATTTCTTTCCATCTTATACATCACCATATTAACCTCCATATCATTAAGAGTCTTCGGGGAGTGATGATAAAACACTTATAAGGGGTTGAGTTAGTTTTTTCAAAAATCCCATTCTCTATTTAAAAATATAACTCACTTAAAGATCATTGAATTTTATTAAAACATGATAATACATTATGATAGTGAGGATGAATGTGAGAGGGAAAAAAATAAATACATAATATTTACAATAGTCCCATCACCCATATCATAGGGTCGGTACCCATTGGTGTTAAGTGATTTTTAACTCACTACCTACATTTAATGTTATTTTCAATCAAACAAGACTAAATGAAGTGGACAAACTTATACTCAAAAAATAGTATGATTAGTATAAGACCCTCCAAGTAGATCAAAAAAATGATGTATAATAACTACATTCACCGATATAGGATGGCGTGTGAAAATTTATTCTCCACTATAATCATAACAGATAACTTTAAGAATGGTTCTCTAGAATATTGGTAAAAAAAATATAGGTTTAATCCTTTTTTATCACTTATCTCACAACAAAATATCTAATCCTTTTATAATGATTCATCATATCCTCATATCTTCATCAAATATTCTCTCGATCTATGAGTCCTGGTTCTGATCATATTTTTCCATGTATAATCTTCATTAAATCATGAGTCAAATTGTTCTATTTGGTTACCTATGTGCCACAATTTATTTCATTGTTTCTTCTATAAAATATGGGGAATATGATATTGTGATATCCTGTAATTAATTAATTTTTTCATGTGATGGTCCAAATCAAGGTGTAATATAGAATATTGTGGTGTGAAAATTCACATTATTGAATTGGATGCAGTTAAACATAGATGTAAATTGATTTGCTAAAATATCCCATCAAAAAACTCATCAGATCCACTAAATCCACAATTATCTAACGGTATAAACATGTATTAGGTGTATATGTATTTTCTAAAAAAATTGTAATGCTTAGGTGGATTACAACATTATGGCTTTAAAATATCCATAACTATCACAAAATTTAATTACAAAATCTCTGGCCTTGTAAAACAAATTTCCATTCACCATCACATCATTGAGTAATTATTTTCCCCATAAGGTATATCAACTCCCTAGATAGATCATCACTATATTATTAGGACATACCATCATGAAAAACAAAAAACACCCACAAAATCCAATAGACCATCCTTCATGATGAAATAACATGTATTAATACTTGATTATTTATATGTAAGATTAACCAGATGATTTTCCTCATATTCTTAACTACATAGTGTGGACTATAATTATGTGAAGTTATTATATAAGAGTAAACTACACTCTTAAACTAACTGAATTTATCACAGTAATCACCCTTGTGTTATGATATCATATAAATAGTAGAATCCTTCATGTACAATCCTCTAATTTTTCATTATATTGATATAGCGTTGAAAATGTTATTTTTGAATCATCATGGTGTTGGGTGATCTCCTCAAGATCCTTTATTCTCCATGATCTCTAAGATTTAATATTTCTTATTATTTATCCAAATGATAAGGCATGTGGAATGTAATGCTTTGAGAAAATTACCTATATATATTATAATTTTTTATCAATTCAAAACTACAAAATATATATATATATTTCGTTTAAGTGTTTCATTAACTCCCCTTCAAAGGTAGGATCCCACCCATTTATATTCAAAGGTTCATGACACTACTCCTTTAGCTTGAATGATGATTATTAGAGATATACATCCCTCATTGATCAATAAATCATGGGTCGAATGAAAACATCTTAGATCATTATAAGAATACAGGAGACCTTTAAAATTATTTATACTCCATATGATTTCCCATTAATTCAAGAGTTCTTTTTTAGATAACCAAGGAATGTGGTTTCTGATGTCTTTCTTTCAAAACAACAAAATTTACACATTTATGAATATATTATATAATCCAGTAATTTTAAATAATATAATTAAATATAATTATAATATATCAATAGAAACATAAATATTTGTAGAATCTTTAATTAACTTATACCAATGAACATTTCATACATTATCTTACTTCATCTCATCTTATGACGATCTTCTTCATTTTTATCCTACATTAAAAATTAGGACATGAATTGACCACATAAATCACTAATAAAATTAATATTATCATCATTTAAAATATATTTCAATTATATAATCCACAAGAATTTTAAATTTTTTGCTGAAATATATCATTTTTTGATTATTTTTAATTTTTTTTCATTATTTTGAAAATTTTATAATTATATAATTTTAATAATTTTTTATCACATTTATTTTTTAAATATATCTATTTATGGACATATCCAAATAGTGAAATTAGTTTTTATATAGTTCTATTGTTAGTCGTATTCATTTCCTTCTACTAGTCCAAGTGTTGAATCAAACCTTAGGTGACTCAAATATATCATTAAATGTTGAAATAGTTTTGGGTTGATTGATTTTACTACTAATAAAAAAAGAGGCTTATAAAAATCCACAAAACATCAAATGGGGTGATTCTAGTTTTAACTTAATTTTTTCTCAAATAAACACATGAAAATTAAATTTCATGGAGAAATTAATTTCTTAAAGTAGTTTATTAATTTTTAATAGTGGAGAAAGATGAAGAGTATATTCATAAAAAAAATAGTGATTTATAAATTTGAACACCACATTTTATAAATCTATCATATAGAACAATAATTTTTGGATATGAAATCCAACATGTGGATGAAATTTTTTTGAAAGACAACATACCTATATCAGATTATTTACATGGCCAAATATAATTATACATTAATATGAAATAATCTGGATAGAATAATTCCACACCCATAATCTGTAAATAAGAGTCTCAACTTCTATTCAAGAGATTAGGAAGGAGAGGGGAGGTAATGCTAGAGAATTCAATTCTATAAGTTAATTATTAATTGTTATTATTTTTCTATTTTAAATATCTCCCACATTACCCTTTTTAAAAATAATATGTCAGATGGATGAATAATTTTTGGGTGATCATGCAAGGAAGGAGAAAATTATTTTAAATTCATGATTGATTCATTATAAATTAAAATAAAATTTTTCTATTAAACGGTTTCTATTTAAAATGGTTCTCAACTCTATAAATTTGATTTTATTTTGGTTTTTTTGGTGTTATTTATAGTTTATATCCTTGTAAGAAGTTATATAAACTCCATATACATAGTTGAGTTTGTCTTTATTTAGAAGACAATGATAGATGGGGACTATCTAGAAATTGCTGGTGAATATGTTGAATAGGTGAGTTATTTATCCATTTATAAGGAGAATAAATTTTTATTGGGATTTTTCGTGGTATTTTAGTAATCTTTTAAAAAAAATCATTCATGTAAGAGTGGATTTATTTTTATCCTTAAAAAAGGTTTATTATGACTCTATTTATGAGTATTTCATTTATCATTCAGTCAAAATAGATATTTAACAACGTTTTCTAACTATTGTGGTATAGAAAAAGGTAATCCAACCCCAACACTATCCCTTACATTGTCAATAATTATTTAACCCTTTATTATGAATTCTCTTTAATTTTCAAAGAATAAAAACTAAAAACACCCCCTTTTTCCTCTGATCTAATGTTACAAACTTGATATTTGTGAAATCCTCTTTGGATACTACCTAGGTTAACCACTATACAATTTTCTAATCTTAGAGGTATTTTTTCTACACCCCATGATGGAATCATTTTGAAAAATATTACCTTTTACATGGAGGAAGTTCTAATAATATAATTTTTAGATGTCATAACATGAACAATGAAAACAAATGCTTACCCTATAGATCCTGAAATTGAAAAAATCATATTTACTTGACTTAGAAATAATATTTTATGACATAAATTTGGGAAAAAAATCTAATAGACTTCAGTGAAACCTCAAGTGTTTACTCAAAGACTATCATTATTAATGGAAATCCAAACTAGACACTTATATACATATATTCATCATAATAACATAATCAAAATAATCAAATTGTTATTCTATAATTATGAAATAAATTTCAATTAATAACAAGATTAGTCCATTTTCATACTAAATTCCATGGCTTGGTGTGATAATTCAAAAATAGGTATATTAAAATGCTTTTATTTGTTTATTCCAATTTCAAACCCCAAACAGTAGCAGAGGTATAGGTAAAGTGGATTCATTCACCTTTTCACATTAATGATCAATCAATGATTAATATCCATGATCCCACACTCTAAGATATAGTGCCAAAAATATGAACAAAACATTTTTGTCTTTGATGAATATAAATGTGACCCAATTTTTTCCATATAAACATTAAAACAAAAAAAAACAAATATTGGGTAACTTTACTAACCAAGTATGTTTTAGGTTTAGTGTTTTATATAATTAAGACAAACACTTTATTACATTAATTCATAAAAAAAATGTCCATAATGATACACATCCCATCCCATTATAACTAGCTTTCCTTATTCCATATTAAGTCTTAAACATCTCCCAGAATCTTCTTCACCTATGAACCAACTCTACTCTCAAATAATTTTACATCATTTTTCATAAAATTTGGAATATGAAACATAATAATGGTTAGATAAAATTTACAATAAGGGTAAACAATAAAATTTAACCATTTATTTAAATCAATGAGCATACGATGAGAACAATAGAAATGATACCCTTGGATAATTTCATGACAATAATCATTAGAGAAATCATAACAATTAATAAATGGATCATAAACCAAAAAACATGGATGAAATATTTATCATAATACAATATTTATAAGAATCAATAATAATGATCATTATAAATACAACCCTGATCAATGGAAACATTTATAACCCATATAAATCTTAAGGAAAATGTGTTAGTACCATAGGAATTCAACATTATAGAATTCATAAAGAAAACATAAAACTGGAATTACCATAGAGTTGAATTGAAATATAATAATTTATAGAACATAACCATTGCCCAATTCTTTAGAGTACAATTTAAGTTCAAAAATCATATAGGATATATCGGGCACACTAGCCGGCTATAACGGGGCTTAAATTATTGTATATGTTATATTGGGCTCACTCACTAGAAATAATGGGGATCATCCATTTATTGAAATGTTAAAGAGAAACAATAGTAGTTTTCATAACCTGTGAAAAAATAAATAGGTTTCATGAAAATTCCTTTAAAACAATCATCATAATTCATCCAAAGAAGAAATAAGAATACAATCATAATATCACTATCCTACTGAATTATAAAAATCATTAGAGGATGATTAAATTGATTAAAATACCTTTAAAAGAATATTTTAGACACTTCCTTAAAAAAAATTTCTCTCAATGTAACTATGGAAAAATATAAATTCATATTCAAATAAATTAATAGTCACGATAATGGTGAAATCCATTAATTTCATATGTTATAAAAATAAATATTCTTTTCAAACATTTTGTAAAGGCGGATCAAAGGCAACCCATTTAGAAAAAATTAAGAAATTTATTTTTTTAAAACATATTAAATGAATGTAAAATACCCTTTAATATAAAATTAAAAATACATTTAGGTTTATAAAATATAATTTAAATAAATATTTTATAAAACATGAATATGGAAGAAAAATATTCCCTAACTAAAAGAAGAAGAAAGTTTGGTTTAAATAACATCTGTGATTTATACTTAATAAATATGGGGATAATTTCAACCAAACATCTAAAAAACATTAAAAACTATAGAGAAATAAAATATATGTGTTTCAAGAAAATAATATCATATGATTTCACCAAAAGAAACATGAACATTAACAATCGCCAAAGGAAGAAATATAATAAAAAATCCTTTCCACTTTGTTAACTCTTCAATCATAATTTTAATGAAAGAATAACATCAAATAAAACATCAATTATCTTAAAATATTAAAAGATTCAAGAACTAACATATCAATGTTGTAGTATATTCACATCATAAGACAATTTAGGTTCCTCATAAAAATATATGTCCTAACGAAATATAATTTGATTTGAATAACCCTTACAAAACATATATCATTTCATTAAAAATTAATAAATTGAGAGATTATGTGTAATATATTAAAATCCACAAAAATAATCGGAACTATATAGTAAGGTTGTTTATAGATCAATCCAAAAATAATTAAGTAATACAAAGTCATTGAAAATAATTATAACCCAATAAAAGGAAATTGAGTTAATAAAATATTTACTAAATGAAAGCTTTTAAGTAAAATACCTATAGATAAAATAATTAAAATTTAAATAGAATATACCATTATGTCATATGTTTTCAAGATATAATATGTAAAACAATATATTATATACCATATAAAAAAGCATGTGTAAAAAAATTAAATATTCTTCCATGAAATGAAATTTAGATAAAATCCTTTACCTCAAATCCCGAAATTAAATCTATGTTCTTTAAATCCCATATAATAAACTCATATAATTTTTTTTTGATGAAAATTTTATTAGTTTAATACCTTAAACATAAAAAATTTATTTTATTTATCTTATTTCCAAAGTTAATTACTCAATCAGTTCAATCTATATAAGGTGTTTTGAGGGCGTGCAATTCATAAGATCGAAATGGTTTTTGCAAGTTGACTAAGGCCAAAGAGGTCATTTTTTCCATCATCTATAGAATAATAATAAGGAAATAAATATTATTTTGAATTATAAATTTAACTTTTAAAATCAATAATGAATGATAGTTATGAATGTTTACCACGTTACAATCATGGAGATGGTGAGACATACATATGAATGATTAATGTTTCCATATCCAACATTCATTAGGGAATGAAGGTAAGTATTATTTTATCATAATATAATGATAATTATATCATAAATATTATATGTATTCTTTAAATATACTTTATATTGATAATATAATGGGTTACCTAGACCCAAATAAATAGTATTTTTCGATTACCTAACCATGTATATAGTGAGTTATTCATGATTTAAAATTAACAATATACTAATGATATTTCTACATCAACTATGTAAATGTTAATGTCTATAGATTATTTTTCATATCAAATGGAAATATCAGTTCCCATGGTATATTGAGATCCTAGAGATACTGTGACATTAATCTTAAACATATGTCCTATAGTCTAAATATATCATATTGACTAGATAGAGTTGATATTTGACTATCAGTTGTTGGCGATCATAATGATTGTGAGTTATTATCATGATGTTTTCTCTTAGTGATATCCATTATGTGAGATCAGAAGGACATACCCACCAATTCAAACACCACATTTTTTGGTTGTATTTTTAGTTCCTATCTTTGAACATGTGTATTGGTCTCCTGAAAGGAGATCAATATCAATGTGTACAATTTTATGACATACATTGATGGAAGGAAAAAATGAATGAATATGAAGTGATGGAAATGTATCTTGTGTTCGGTGTATCATAATTTTTTTGGGATTAGTTGAATGGCCAAGATCGAATTTGTTACTTCTGAGTTAAGAAAGTGATATCTTAGACCTAGTTGATCAAGCTGGTAATACATTAATAAATCATTGGTTGAGGTAATAAAAGGTAAGTCTATCAAGTTATATAATAAAATAATAATGTCATGATGGATGATGACACAATTCATACATCATACTTTATGAGATATCATGCAACAAAAGTATTATATTACAATGTGTGTTTTCATAGTGTGGTCCCATTTCTATGACTATTACATATCACTTTTGTGTTAGAGTCAGTTCCCAAGAACCAACATCTTATATACTATATAACAACTTATATTCATGGTTTTTGAATATCAATAAACTTCTTTTCACCTCATGGTTGTTCTTCTATGTAACATTTCATGTGATAATGTCCCAAAAGTTGCTATCGCACTAAAAGGTCATAGTAGTTCTCCATCATTATGAGAAATTGGATGTGATATGACACTATTTATATATATATATATATATATGTTCTATAGTAGGATTATATAATTTGAGGGAGACAAATGATACAGGCTATCAGGGGTAGAGACTTACATGACTTTGAGGCACAATCTCATGGTGTATGCCCTTGGTGATATCTAGTAGGATAATATGAGAATGAGACCAGGTCATATTTATAAGTTTCATTGGATGTACTTATATGCGTACATGTGTATTGGTCCTTAGACTTTAATATTATTATTAATGTATATTATGAGTCTCCCACTTTGATGTATTGATGGAAAATGTATGGACCGATTCATGTGGTGAAGTAGGATATATTGGGTGTGTCATGAGTAATTTTGAATTAATGAATAACAAAAAAAGGAATTATCCCATATTTTCTTTAATAGAAGATAATATGTCATTCAATTTGATGGAAATTCTATAACCTAAATAAATCCATGTCCATGGTGTTCTATAGGCAAGTTCTATCTTTATAAAGTCAAATAAAGAGATATCGAGCATATAGGTTGATGGAACTAGCGTAATACCAGCTCGATTATAGATATTGTTATAATAGGGTTGTATTACATGGTAACCATTCGTATAAGTCGACATGTCATTATGGCATTAAATTCATTCTTAATGGGTTCCTTGTTGTGTTTCTAGATGCTAACCTTGGAATTCAGGTAGGTTCACCTAATAACATTGAGAAAGAGGCCTAGAGGGTCATACACTATGTTCATCCAGTATCTCAGTTAAATAATTTATTATTTAACAAGTTTAATAAACCTTATTCTCAATTGTGGTGAAATAATTATTTAGGTATTCTTCAGCATATTTATTACATCACAAGTTATTCGAGAGAATGTATTATGAGCATAATAATTGAAATTTTTTGAGGAGGATTAGCGAATAGAGTATAATGGTCCAGTGGGAAATACTAATATGGAATATTATTCGATTAAATAATAATAAATTTTAATAAAAATGTTAATTTCATTTCAGAAAACAATAATTTTTTTGTTATTATTTGACATAGGGGTTTAACTATGTTAGTTAATATAATTAAGGCACTTGTGGAAATTATTTATTATTATCCATGAGAATTAAATTCTTGGTTATATTATTCTCTTATTAGCCAAGCGTTATCCAAGATATGTTAAGTGTCTTGTGAAAAAAGATAATAGAAAATATATCCATCCTAGAGAGTTCAACCCTCTCCATAAACATTCTCAAGAACTACAGAGATCCTCCTCTACTGGATCTAGGAGAACGCATTGGAATCAGTTCTCTAGGAGATCAAAGGCGTACATCGCCAGCACATGGATCTTTTGTGCTAGCATCTAGAGACTCCATTAGTGATGTATGGAGATATGTAGAACATTTGTGGATCACCACTGAAAGCAATATACCATTGATCTATAAAACCCAATGAAGGGGAAAAAATATCAATGGTCTAATGCATCAACTAAGATAGAATCACCATGACGGTATATATGTAATTTAATTAAATTAATTATAAACAAAATATTTTGATCATCTATCATGGTTCTGGGTTTTGATTCCTTTACCAAATTCCTCAATTTAACTCCATGGATACTGAAATTCATCTTCGTATTGATCTAGGATAATTCATTGAATATAGAAAAAAAAAATTGGGAACCTACCCTCCTGCACTTCTGTTACGCCTGGAGCCTACATTTTGGGGCCTTGATGGGTTACTAGACTCTATTATTGTTATGTGAATGGTATTATGAACTATCTTAATAAGGGACTATAGGTTCACACATGATAACATATTAAATATTCATCCCTTTTTCTGGTGAATAGGTATATAATACATAGTCGGAACAACCATAATGTTCGAGAGTGGTCCAAGTTATAATGATTAATAAATTTTCATTATAATTCAATGATAGAATAATTTGGTTGAGTTTATTTATTAAATGTAATAATAAGTTATTAAATGAATACATGTAAAAATATTATATGAATAAATATTATTTTAAAATTTAAGGTTCATTTAATATTTTGTGAATAATGAGTCACGTTAATGAATCACCTTTTTCACGTGATAAATATATTATAAATTCAAATTATGTGATAAATTGTAAATGATATTGATAACATAATTATTTCATCATAATGTGTCATTTATTACTTAATTAGTGGGTGTTGGATTAATGGGGTCTGAAGAAATCAACATCTAAGTATTCTATAAAATAATTCCATCACAAATAGAAGTAATGAGATCGATGTGATTGTCAAAATAACAGAGTAATAATAGGAGCTCCATGCTAGCACTAAGAATTCAATGATCTGTGTATGAGAGGATTATTGATGTGTGTAGACGATCATGGGGGTTTGAGTTCAAATCCTTTGTGAAATAATCGTTATTTATGAGATGTAGTCAAACATGCCACTAAATGAATATAGTTCTCTTTTATTAATTTTGTTTTTTGAAATATTCATGCAAGATCTTTATTCCTCTATCATTGACCAGATCAATGGATACAATAACGTTTCATCACATCAGTGATGATTTTTTTTAAAATATCATGGTCATCGGATTATGCTATGCACTTCAGTACCAACAATATGTATCAGTGAGATCATGGTATTTTTCTAAGTCATAGAAAAATTAATTTTCATTAAATTAAGTAGATAGCATTATCTTGGTCTCAATGGATCTAAACACTCATTGAACTGATCTCATAAGACTATGTTATAGTCAAACATATAAAATTTATTTATAATTTATATACATTTACATATTATAATTTAATGAATGTTAAATTTTTTCTCTAATGTTGTCTGTAAAGATCAATGTCTTTTTGACCACCCATCATTAGAAGGAATAGTATTTTTTAGAGGACATAACTTCTATAAGTATACAGAAATATTATTATGAAAAAATATTTAACATCTTACATGGATATACATTTATTTTTCCTTATAACAACAAAAATAATAAATATATAGTGTGGGGGTGGCTTGACCTGGGAGACTACAAAACAAATAAATGAATCGAAATTAATTTAAGGGTGTGACTTTGGGGACTAATGAAAAACCCATAAAATACAAGGGGGATTTAATACTTTGTGGATGAGATTTTTTAATTTAAAAAAAATAAAAAAGGTTTTGTAAATATAATTTTGAAATACTACAAAGGGGATTTAAATCATCTTAAGTTGTTGCTTCATCCTAACCCTCAGGATGGTTTTTTAGGACGAATTATCCCCTAATTTCATTTTATGTTATGTGGTATCATAGGATATGGATTTATTCATATATATACTATATATATTTAAAATAAATAAACATATATTTAGAATGATATTTATTATGTTTATTTATTAATAAAATAAATATTCATAATGATATAAATATAACTATTGAAAGTATTATATATTTTTTAATTTTTAGTATAATGTATTTAGTATATATAGTTTATTAATTATGGAAAATAATTATATATATATATATAATTTTTGATACATATATATAATATTTATTATGATATTTATTATATATAATACTGATTATATATATTTGTAATATGACATTTATTAAATAAATTACTAACATAATAGGAAAATTTTTAGTGGAATTATAGATTGGAAATTTCTAGTGTAAATTTCCCCTGAAAATTTCTTCAAGAAATTTCAGGTGAAATTTTCCACTAGAAATTCCGAGTGAAAATTTTCACTGAAATTTTACAAATCTAAATTTACTTAATGTTTTATTAAAAATATATTTATCGATAAATTAAATTTTCAATTTTTTACAGATAATTTCCATTGAAAACTTTCACCACATGAAATTTATGGTAACATAAATATATTGATAAATACATTCAAAAATTTATATTGTGAATTTCTAGTGAAAATATACATTATGAATTTTCCGGAACAATTTTCAATGGTAATTTCCACCATAAATTTACATTAATATTATTGAGTGAAAAAAATTCCAATGTATCTCTACTATAAAAAATTAATCATAGATATTTTCACTGAAAATCACACATGTGTGCATAGACTAATATTAGATTAAATTATAATATTACATTATACATTTCTAATACATGCATATTTGAAATTTATAGTGAACATTTAAATAAAAAATCTAATGTGATTGTTTCTAGAGAATATTTGAATAAATTTTTGAAAAAAAACATATTACTATACACCATAATTTGAAATTACGATGAAATTCTTCTGTATAAGTTTACAAATGAAAATTTTTATTGCATACATACATATATATAGATAAATTTGCGCAGAAAATTTTCATTATAAATTTTCAATATAATTAGCATATATTTTTTATTATTTATAGAAAATTAGTATATATATATATTAATACATATATGTGATATTTAGTATGATATTTATTATATATATTTTTAATATGAAATTTATTAATTGAATTTGAATGTAAATAGGGAAATATGGAGTGGAACTGTTCACTATATATTTTCAATGTAAATTATCACAACAAATTTTTGTTTAGAATTATACAAATTTCCACTAGAAATTTCCTTTACAAATATATACTAAAAATTTACACATCAATATTCCACATCAAATATCATTGCAAATATAATAATACATAAGTAAAAAATGAAAATTTTTACTGGGAATTTAAAATGAGAATTTCAACCACTTAAAATAAATGGTAACAAAACTATATAACTAAATACACTCACATATTTATATTGGGAATTTCCCATAAAATTTTACATTGATAATTTTACATGAAAATGTTCAATAGGAATTCCCTCCATAAAATTATACTGAAATATTTTATTGACAAAATTCTAATATATCATTAGTATCAAACATAAATCATTGAACTTTTCACATATAATCATACATGTGCACATACACTGATATTGATAAATATAAAAAAATTGCAGTGACAATTTATAATAAATTTTTTATTGTATTCATACATGATATATTAATATAAATATAAAACAATGTAAATTTTCACTAACAAATTTCATTTTATATTTCCACTAGAAAAGCGTATTTAAAATATTCACTTGAATATCTAGATAGAAATATTAATAAATGTTACAACACATCATATATTTTCGAATATAAATATACAATGTATTTTATTGAATTAAAATTTATAGTTCAAACGTTAAATAAATAAATAAAGTATTGAAAATTTGATTGTCAAAAAAATTCCAACATAAATATCAAGTGAAAATTTTAATAGGAGTATGTTTTCACTGAATGTATGAGGTGCATATTTCTTATAAAAGTTTCATGTAAAAAACATCCACTAGAAATTTGCAGTGAAAACTCCGACTGAAAATCTTCTGCACAAACATCCACTATAAATTTCCATTTTAAACTTCCTATAAAAATTTAAAATTCAAATATTCCCTTAAAATTAAAATGTGTATATATTAACACATAATTAGAAAATTTTAATTTCTATTAAAATTTTATATTGAAAATTTTCAGTCTAAACTTTTAGTGTACGTTTCAACTAGATAAACTTAATGAAAAGTTCTATTCAAATTTAAAATAAAAAATTTTAATTCATATATAGAAGTAATAATTTTCATTTAATATTCATAGTGAAAATTTTCATTGAAATTTTCGAATCAAATTTCTATATTTTTCTTTAATATTAACACATTAAAAATATCATTATTATTAGTATTTAATAAAAAAATGTTATTAAAATATATTTTAATAAAAAAATGTTATTAAATATAAAATATTTAATTAATATATATATATATATATTATATTAAAATTCCATATTACAAAAAATTATTTTAAAACATTTCAAAACATCTTAACATAAACTAATGTAACATAATTTTTATTTATCATCATCATTAATATTTTATAATAATAATTATTATTATTAAACAAATTATATTTATCTTATTAATATTTTATAATAACATTTTTAATTAAACAATTAATAGTTATAGTAGGCTTAAAATTGTTGTAGATGAGGAAGGACATTTTGGTCCAATCATTTCAAATTAATTAAATTTTAAAAATATTTGGTTTCCCAAAAAAGGATTGGGTGCAGGGTATTATCTTTCCATGTGGAGAGTCCTCACACCATATACCTAACCCTAATATCTGGTTCATACTTTAGAAAACTTATATTTCACCCATGGATGCTTGATCAACCAACAAATCCTTCTCTAGGTCATCTTCCTTTTCCAGTCTTCCTCTCCTTCCACCATGTGGATCTTCCATCACTAATGATTATTATGGACTCAATCCCATGTCCCACCGCTACAATAGATGGTGTTCCCAACTTACATCCCCTTCTTACATGTGGAGACACTTTTGTTGATAGTTCTTCTGTCCACTCTACAGTGGCGTGTCGTCGCTGGAGACTGCTTTCCCGGCCAACCATCCCTTCCTGTGTGTGTAGCCTCTTCCACTAGCATCCTCTTTGGCCACCCTCTAGTATCACATCACTACTAGGGAAGGCATATTTGGTCAACCTCCCTTTACACAATGTGTACACCACTTCCTGTCATCGATCCCATAATTCCTATTGCCGAAAGTCTGCAACTATTTTGGTCTCCTAACCAGACCTACATCACTCTAGCTGCCCTTACCATCATATGAATAGACTCCAAGAACCGTGGACACTGAAGGGACAAATCACAGCCAACTATCACCACCTCACATGGGTCCCCACAATCGAACAGCCACTGCTACTCCCATATAACCTCCTCCGGCTTAATATGTCAGTGTCAGATCCCATACCATGTTGCAACCGCCTTCTTGTTGGGGTTTCTATATCCCAATAAGCTGGTTGTATGACCCAATTTATCCAACCCTCCCTTCAAATGTCCTAGGTGAGTCTTCTTTACTCACGTTAGGATGGGTCTTCCCATCTCAGAGTAACCATGCATGGGTCTTTCTCGGCCTGATATGGGACTTTGTGGGTTCACCCTGACCCAAAACAGGTCTGCAATGGGTTTAGGGCCCAATAAAATATTTTTTAAAAGATATAAAATTAGTTTATTAATTTTCAAAATTAAAAAATTAATTTTATTTTAAAAATTATTTATTTTTGGTCTCAAATTAAATTAATTTATTTATTTAATTTGGAATAAAATTTAAATAAATAATTATACCTAATTAATTTATGTTAAATGGATTTAAAATAATTTATTAAATTTTTTTATATCCCTTGAACATAAATTTTTTTAATTTTAATGTTTATCACACTTTTAATTTACATGTACAGTAGTCTTGAGTTTCAACGGTGCCGGTATAGTTTTATATAATTTTTTAATACATCCATGTATGATGTTCTAAATATTTAATTATGTATTTTAATGTTATGTGAATCATCTTATTCATTTAAACATGTATATGTTCATGCACATTTAATTTATCTATATGTGAATTTTACTTCTCAATACCCCATCCCCAATTTGTGAAAACATAATTATTTTTAAAATAACAAAGTAGAATGTGGAATGTGCCAAGATGAGTTGGTATACCAGACGAGAAGTAAAAATAATGAACGGGGGGTGAGCTGCATCATGAGTCAAATCTCGACTCAGGTATGATACACTTAGGTCATAATTAATCCAATGATTTTAAATGACTGAAAATTACAATTTTTTTATTTCCAAGATAGCTACGTTAAGGATAAGATGTAACCACAAACAACGCATGGGAATCTGATGTTACAATATCTTAAACGAAATTTGAAATTCAAAACCCATCACCAAACCTAAGGAGGCATCCATCCAAGAGTCATCCTATCAGCCTAAATCATATTGCTTCCATACTCCATCATCACCAAGGTATTCCACCATCGTCATTGAAATTTACATCTCCAAAAACAATCGAGCTGAGGATCAGATAAAGAAAATCCTACTAGAAACATACTAGGAGAAACCATCTAGAACATGATCATCATAGACAATCCAAACACACATTCACCACTTTGAGGAAGAAAAACCTATAAAACATCATGTCATCATCACCTATATCACCAAATTAATGGAAAAAAGTTATATCGAATAACACTAAACAAAGATCAAAAAAGAAAAAAAAATATTGAAATCCCAAAGCGAATCCAAAATCACCAACATTATATATGAAAGAAAATGAGCATCTTCATAGGGGAACTGACACCATTCACGCAATGAATTCCACTGACTGCCAAGTCCAACATCCCAATGTCTAATGATTACAACTACTTGAGTTCTGATTGGAAAATAAGTAGAGGTTCTTGAAACTAGAATTGGGATTTGAGTTGTTTAGGGTTCCACTCAATGACAAAAATTATTCCAGAAGTCGAGCAAGAACACGACATCACGAGAGAGATTATATAAACCATCGACCGAAGAACAAAAAATCAAAAAACTTCCTTTGAAACCCCACTCCGGATCCAACCTATAGAGGAAAAAATGAACTAGAGGCCATAGTGAATTTTTACAGCTCAGGGCTTCCACATCAAACAATCATGATAGTTCCATCGAAACATCCCAAAAAACACCATGAAAAGTGGCGCCAAAATCATGGGAACAAGAACCTGTCTCAATGAGATAATAGAAGAGCATGAATATAGACAATGTAAGGGATGAGGGAGTGTCTCCGAAAGAGATGGTGGGGAACCCTAGAACCCGATATGACTTGAGAGAGTGGATAACCATTGAGACAAGGGGGCCATTGGGGTTTTTTCAAAATCATTAAATGAATATCCCCATAATTTTAAATTGATCGACCAAAATTATTTTCTCAAGAATACATAGTTAATTAATTTACCTTATGAATTGTTTATTATTTTATTCATTTTCATGTACATGGGAGACACATAAAATAATAAACCAAAAAATATACATAAGGAAGTGGTGAATATATTCTATTAATGCTCTCCTATGAGTGAAACAACATAGTATGAATATACTTAATAAAAAAGGATTACATTTATCAAGAAATATTTAAAACCATCAAAAATTTTATTTTCCCCAAATGCATTCTGTCACATTAATTTGAACATAATGAGTTGTATGGGTACTCTTCATCACCGGTTGAGGTTGTTTGCTACTACTAGGGAGTTATTTTGGATGCGGTGGGATGAGTTAACTAATGATTGCAGCAAAGAAGTATCCATTTATTTTTTCTACAAATTTAGAGGAAAATTATGACTAAATCATGTTTATGATTTTAGAAGCTTGGAATTCATTTTACAGATCAAGAAACCTTGAGTTCATGCAGGTGGCCAGTCAAATTCCTTCCATGAAATATTTCGGTAGTGGTGTGTACATATAATGTAGTCTTTGAGGGGAGGTTTCAAGGATCCTTTCCATTATAATACTCATAAAATAGACTATTATTATTCTAGTATAGGGGGTTTTGCAATTCAATACAATAGTGGGTGACATTTGACTATTAAATAAATCAGTAATGTCTAATCAATAATCAATATAAAGGAACTAATCTTTTATATTATATTTTGGTTTAAAATTTCTTGTAATGCCAAAAGTACACTATGATAATATTTTATAATTAAAATTTCCAAAGTGGAATGAGTTTATGAATATTAGTACAGGCTCATGTGCAACATAGTACGACATTAGAACCTTATGGTGTTTTTATCCCAAATACATGTTAGGCCTCCTCAAATCGAGGGTGAGAAAAATGCTTAGAAGAGTCTCATGTTTTATGAATATGATGATTAAATCAAAATTATATCATTGATGTTTAATGTGATTTTTAGATACAACATTAGGACATGGGTGGTTTTACTTGTTGTCACATCTCTAAGATGCTTGTGAGTTGAATGTGACGTGGGATATGGATTGGTAGTCATTGTAGTGGATATGTATAAATTGAAATATGGATCATGATACTTCTTTAAATCCCATTATTATATCAGTTTGATCCATCTACTTGGGTTTCATTTATGATTCCAAAATGAATAGTTTGGTTAAAAATTAATCATTAAATTCTAGGTAAGTTCCATCCAGTAAATGAAAACATAAATAATGACATAATTCTTATGGAGAACACATTGAAAGTCACCTTGAAAATTCCTGTGTAATGGATGACATCAAGGGAACCATTAAAACATCATTCAGTGAAAATACGTATTATATAAGAGGTTATTTTCATTGCATTTCATGGGATATATCCTTGAATGTTTAAACATAATGAACTAAATCTAAAAAGTAATTAGTCGCTTATTCTTTAGGTATATTCCTCAACTATATCTAATGGTTATATTATAATTAATGGTTATTAAATAAAATATTCTTATCATATATTTGTTGTAAAATATATTAAAAAATAAATAAAATATAAATTACAATAAGGATTGTTCTCCAAGTTTATATGAAAGGGTTGTTCCTAATTAATCTGTAATAAGTACATGACTTCTATATTCCCCTGATTAAGGGTTTTATTTGATCATTTTTAGTATAAAAAAAACATTTATCACCAATGTCCTTTGGAAACTAGGATAAATTATACTAGTTCTTTAATGACTAATTTTTGAAGTGTATTATACTCAACCAAGAGTTCAGGGATACATGATTCATAAGAAATACACAATGAATATAATGTGTAATTAAAATATACATAGTTGTGATAAGAATTTATTTTTAAAAAAAATATGTGTTGAATTCAATGATATTCCATAAATGGGTTTTAACTCTTTTGATATAGAGACCTTAGGTAATCTTTAAACACTTACTTATTTAGAATTGGAAAAATAAACATTTATAAATAAATGTACGTCACAAATCTTTTGGAATTATTTTATCTTATTTGTGTGAACTACTAAAGGTAAATCTAGTGGTAAATATATATCTTAAATACTATTTTGTTTTTATTAAAGAATGTAAATGTGTAGTATGAAAAATTTAGGGTAATAGGATATGAGTTGGTATAGGTAGGTATGTCGAATAATATATTGACCAAGCATTCATTGATCAATATATTGTTGCATGGTGTAATTCATTGATAAACATTTCCATATTCTAATTAGATTCACAATGTTAATATTGAAGATTTATGTCTAGTGTTTCATGTTAAAAATGATCAATATAATTTAGCATGGACCAATTTTAACACACATGTTTCCTTATACACAAAAGATTCAAAAGGAATGTAAAAGGAGTATCACTTTTCCAACTTATATCCTTTGTATAAACATCAATTTATTATTTATAAATGAATCCCAAATAAGAATATTATCCCATAAAAAATGCCAACTATCATTAAAATGGATATCATATTAGTTGTTGAATGATGTAAATTCATTATTTCACAATAAAAAGTGCTTATATGAAAATAAATTTGTTTCGATATAAACAAGATTGCATCATGAATAACAGGAAGTGAATATATTGTAATTATCCAAAAGATTCTAGATATCACCGAAATTCCTACGATAGAATCCTTACACACATGTAATATACTATATTTTTATAAAAGGGTTCACATCACTATTTGAGATTATGGGAGAAAGAATCACTTCAGTTTCATTAATTATCGATAAGAAAAATAGTTTACATAGGAAAAACATCCAAAATGGCATGTGGAATAGAATTTTCTAGAGACACATACTACATAAGAAAGATGAAATCATATTGGTGGTTTTGTATTCACCATGGCTAGTGATACATTTTTTATTTACAATAATGAATCCTACTACTACAAGAATGTATTAAATGGTGATAATTTAAGATTGAAAAGATCAATTAATATGTAATAACTTATTCCTTGAATCTCTTTGCAAGGACATATTATTTTTAATAATGTGATGGGTATTCATGTGAGACTATAAATGGGTTTTAAATGTGCATCACTAATAAAGTTTGATTGGTAAAACTATGTCATTATGCCAAAATTTATTATAATATCACTTCTCATAGATACTTTCTATTATGATTAATTTGTGACTTATATGTCAAGACCAAAATTCATGGAAGGTCACATAATAAAATTCAAATAAGGGGTGAATGTTAATGCCATTCGACTTAGGGTTAAATTATAAAACAAGATAATAGTGTATTCATTTAGAATGAATATTTTCCTTGTGTTTACCAAATTGAAGTGGGAGCATCATTCTCTTCTCTGTGAAATATGATTGATAACATATGTAAAAAAACTCTTGGAATTACATGACGGTTAAGATTAGAATAACAGTAAATATTTACAATTTTATGTAAAGTATAATCCTAAGTTATACAGGAAAGAATCTAATGAGGTATATCTAATGGTATCTTATACGAAGCCAATAGTACATCTACAGACAATGTATTGAAAAAAAACAAGTTTGTAAAATTTGAGAGGTAATTGTTACCATTGTCACATGAAATATATGTCTCCAAAAATACATACATGGGAATACGAGGAGATTAATGTGGAGAATTAAATTCCATATGATTTATAAATTCATCAATAACATATTCCATGATATATTAATGAAATGATATTTCTAACATAATCTTTATAGTAGGATAATATCAATTATATCCCAGAGAAATATATGTTATGAAGTCAGTACTATCCTATTTTACATAAGAAAACACAAATGTATGAAATTATTTTATGGATAGGAAATGATACTAGTTAAAAGGGGACATAAACATGTAATTATATTAGTCAAAATAAGTTTATATCATAGTCAGAATAAAGAAATGATAAATTCAATCTCACTCAATCTAGTGGTATCTATGTAGAAAAATATCAAATGTTTTTCAACATCTATGGAATCTTTAGAACCATATTAGAATATGAAATGACTTTTTATTGTTATGTGGATCATACCTAATAAATAGTATTTTATCATAGTGAAAATTATTATTCTAGTACTAGATATGATTTCATGTTTAGATAGTGGAAAAAATGATATGTATTCTAAGGTTTCACATCTCCTGAAGAGTCTTACTCGAGGAGGTGAGGTCACAGATAGAAGAATAGCCACACATCTAATATATGGAAGGCCCATTACTAAATTCATAACTCAGTCGAAACATAATCATATCATGTTAAAGATAACAAGGATAGTTAATAGGTTATATCTCGTACACATGATAGTATTAAAATATTGGGTTCTTTGGACCCAAGGAAACAATATATTTCAATTACCTCATCATGAATACCATAATTTATGCCTGATGTACACCAACCATTATAATATTTATATATTTTTCCACTGTTTAAATGGTAATTTATATATATTATTTGTCATATAAAAAGGTTATATTAATTTTTAATCTATAATGAGAACCTTGAGATACTATGGAATATATATTAAAAATGTGTCATATGTTCTTGATACATTATACTAAATAAAAATAGTTTATGATTGATTATCAGTTGATGGGGTTCATTGGCACTGAGACTACTTCTCATGAAGTTTACACTTACTAATCTCAAGTAAGAGAGGTCGTGAGGACAAAACCGCTTATATAAACACAATATGTTTTAGCAATCATTGGTTGTTTCTATCTACAAACCTGTGTATTGGACTCTCAACATGATATAATTATCAATGTGTTCCATTTTATCAGGTACTTGGATGCAAGGTAAAAAACAAGAAATTGAATTTTTGTAAAGGTAGATTATGTTGGGTGTTTCATTAGTTGTATGACATTAGATGAATGGTCAAGACATAATTTGTCTCTTTTTAGTTGAGGAAGTGATATCTTGATCCTAGTTCATCATGATGGTAGTATCTTCAAAAATACTTGGACATGGAAGTTGATGGTCTCTCTATCTAGTTGGATAAATAAAAAACAAAGAAATAATGGATGATGACACACACTGTGAATCATGCTTTATGAGTTATCTTGGGATAAAGATATTTAATTACAAAGTGTGTGTTCAAATGAAGATTTTAGTTTCTATAACTATTACATTTATCATTAGGGGCCTTGATTGGTTTCTAGAATATTCTCTTGTACTATTAATGGTATTTAAATCAATCGAGATAAAGTCTTAAAGGGTAAAAAAATATGCATATTTAAATGTCTTCTATATTCATGGGAATATTTATATAGGACATGGTGGGAACCACCATGGGGTCCTAGAGATGTCGAAGTTCTTATGATCACCGAAAAATAAATAAATTAATTAATATTAAAGGATATATAAATCAGGTTGATGTTATTTGTTAAAAGTATTCAAAATGTATTATGTGAATATATGGGAATATATTATATGAATGAATATTATATTATTATTTGAAGTTCATTGAATTCTTTAATAATTAAGATTCAAGTTAATGATATAGTTTTATCTCTAAATATATTTATTATATATTTTTAATTATGTTATATAATATAAATTATGCTTATTATGCAATTAGTTCACCATAAGATGTCATTTATTTCTTATTTAGTGTGTGTTGCATTTCTGGGGAATAGGGAACCCTTTTTGAGTATTTGATCTTCTCACTCTATAAGAAGAAGTGCGAGACTAAATAAATGAATATTATTTATAATGGAATTGAGATATTATCTCAAATCATGCATAATATATAGAGAAGTTCTCTATCTGAGTATTTCATCCATGAATGACTTCACATATCTAAGGGAAGGGATTGAGGTGATTTTTACAATGTCGAAAGAATCATCGAAGCTCTATAACAGAAACTCGAATTAAAATACCGGTGTATGTGCATATGATCTAGAGGGTTTTAAGTTTTTATCCATTAAAAATTTCCCACTAATGATGAGATAAATTCAAATCTGTTGCTAAATCGAATGAGGTATTCATTTATTTAATGTATTCTTTCAAATATTCATGCAAGTTCCTCAGACCACTCTTGGGTCTCGGATCGCCACAGATGATGAAGATTATTTTAAAGGGTGATAATTTTTTTTAATAACCAACCCACTATATTCCATTTTGTTCCTCGATAATATTCTATATGTCATCCAAGTGATGTGGTGATAAAAATGCATTACATTCCATCATTGAGATAGTAGTCCACACGTAAGCACGAACTACCTTTTCATTTTTCAATAAATGTAATTATAAAGAAGAAAATGATATATTAAATACTTAGATGGATAAAAATGTCTTGAACATCATATATAATGATTAATTCCATCATTATAACCATAAATTATAAGTGGTGATAGAAAACTAATTACTTTAGTCTGCTAGGTTTTATTCTGTAATACTCATTAATGATGAATTACGTTCACATATAATAGAGGTTGGAGATGGATATAGGTTAATCCATAAAAATAAAAAAAACTTTATATGGAAGAAAATTATGTTTTTATAAAATCACCCTTATGTTATATTTTAATGAGTTGGAATAATAAATAAAACTGAAATTCATTGTTATGAATGATAACACTTCTTCCTACAACCTCCTTTTATTAACACCTTAAGAACATTAAGGATTGTATCATTCCATAAATAAAGAATATATAATGTTTTAAGGTAAGTAAGAAGTAATTTGTGAAGACATTAACTAAAATAATTGGGGTTTGATGTGTGAATGAAATAGAAGAAGATATTCCCGTTTATAATTGAGGGGGGAACTCTTGGAATTTCATAAAATATTTAATAATATAAATTAATTTTGATATCCAAATGGATTAAAATTTTAAATATAATAATATAATATGATAATGATTCAAAATAATATCATGAAATTTAAATTTGAAATGTTGGGAATGTATTTTTACCCTTATCAGTTGGTTTTAGCCCCCCATTTATCGTTTTCACAATTACCGTGACTACAAGATTTATAATACGTTGAGGTTCAATATAGTATTGATAAATCGAAAAAATGCACATAAAAGGTAAAAGATATAAATTATAAACCATATCATATTCACATTCTCAAATATTATTATTTTTGAATTAAAATTCATTTAATAAATTATTTTTTGTCATAAAATATCTTTATTGTCAATTTTTAAAACTATGCACTACATTGGCTATAATAACCGCTATTAAAAAACTAAATTACAAAAATATAAGATGAAAAAATATTTATGTTAATTATTATGGATATTTTATCCAATTAATTATATAAAATTATATTTATTTTAATATTTTTAATATAATTTATTTTGTTTTTTCTATTAATTTAATAATTTCTACATCATCTTTGTGTATGAATTGAAGGTAATTATTTCTTCACTAAAAAATTGTAAATAAATTATCACGATGAAAATAAAAACATAATATATCCAATTATTATTTATAAAAAACATATTTTTATCCCCATTTTAAATATTTTATTGTTATAAAAAACAAGAGCTTGAAATTTATTATTTTTCATTATATAAAATATTATTGAGATCATAATCGCACCCAAATGGAAACAAAAGGACACATATCCAAATAATAGATGATTATGAAAGATATTGAAGAATAAAATAAATATAATACATGTTTTATGGTCATTTTATAGCCATCATAATATTTTTAACCTTTCATTACTCAATTTACACATCGTTATGATAATAAAAATTTCTATAGTTACTTTTCCTATAGAATAAAAGTTAATGGGGCCTATTTATAAATTTTGGAAGCACTAATTCCAAATATTTAATACTTTTTTTGAATTTGAATATATAGTATTTGAATATTTTAATGTAATATTAATCTAATAAAAGGATATGAAAAAGATGATTTTAGAAATATGCCTACATTATGTATAAACAGTTTTTTATAATAAATTCAAGTATAAAATTTGATTCAAAACACATTAATGGATTATTTTAAATATAAATTATCTAATGGATTTTTTAAACTAATCCAAAATATAATTTTACTCTGTAAATAATATAAAGAAAATATTTTTTTCTATAAAAATCATTATTTATCATTATTTACTAAAATCATAATACTTTCAAAAAAATAAAAAAAATTCATCCACATATAATTTTGATATTATTATTTAAAAATTTATATTTATTTCATTAATGAAAATTTATAAAATATTAAAACATTAATTATAAATATCAATTAAGAAATTTACTACAATTTTTTTTTGAAAACATGTTTTTGAAGAATAAAATGGATTTATGAAAAATTACATTCGTATTTCCTTAGAATTAATTGAAAAAAATAGTCATTAGAAAATATATATATATATATATATATATATAATTATTTAATCATATTCATACCCTCTAATTTACTTTCTAGGTTATAACAGTCATATTAAATGATCATTTTTTATCGTTTAATTAAGATCAATTTGTGTATTTTGTAAGATATCGAACATATTTGTTCATTTTTAAATATTAAGATATTAATTTCTCCCCTTTTCATAAATTATTTACTAAAAATGTTTGAAAATATCTCTGAAATCAATGTTTGAAATTTTAAAATACTTTTATTCAAATCTTACTTTATAAAAAGGATAAATAAAACTTCTTCTTTAAATAAGAGAATGGGAAGGGAAAAAGGTCATCTGCGATAAAACATACTTGTTTTTAAAACAGGAAAACATTTGTGGGGAGGGAAAATATTGACATGGATGAAAAGTAAAGTTTCAGAATAATTATATATAGTTAAAAAGATAACTTATCTTAATAAATTAAATGACTATTAGATACTCAATGAAAAAAAATCAAAAACTGAAGATGTGTGAAAAAGGTCCTCAATTCATGTAAAATAATTTTAATAAAAGAAAATTTTTATTTTAGGATCCTTTTCCTGCTATAGAGGAGTTATTTTACAATCTAAACTAAGAATATATGTTATTATAATTACATCAAATGTATAATTTAATCCATTAATAAATTTCTACAATAATCTCATATTTATTTCCAAATGATGATTATTCAATATGATTTTGTATGCCTCAAGAAATAAAATTAACTTACAGTGAATCATATAATCCGTAAGATAAAAAAACACAATCCTCCTATATTTTGACATAAACCAAAACCAAAATGGTTATCAAAAGGTAATATAATTAACAAAATGTATTAACCAATATATAAAGAACTAATACATTAATCTCCAAAATTCAATAATAATACCCAATGTTTAAAATAAATTATTCCATAAATAACTATCCTAAAATTTATTCAAAATATTTCTAACCAATAATGAAACCAAAAATTCAAATGGATTTTATCACACATTATTCAATTGATCAAATTTACATTTATCTTTAAATAACATTAGTCACTCGTAAAGTTATATATGCAAAAAAGGTATACATGTTAGTAAAACATTCTCCAAAATGAGAAATTACTTTCCATAAATGGCCTGAATCACCATAAAGACATATTAATATAAAAAATGACTCTAAAAGATAATTTAACCTTCAATCCTAATAAAGTACTCCATGTTACACCTAGGTGTTATATATACCTCAAATCAGTAATATTACTCTCAAAATATCATTAGTAACCTTATAATTTCATCACTTAATACCTCAAAAGGGGGTGTCTATGACTCTGATCTTATAATGAACCTTTTACTTATAAACACATGATGGTATCCATAAATCTTAGGAAAAACTCACTTGAAAACATCATTATCTCCAAATTTATTTAAACCTTGTTCTAAAAATATATTCTAAGGTATCTTGCATTCACCATGAACACATCCACCAAAATTCCATCCCTGACTTCCAGATATGTTTCATTATTAAAGAATAACATCTGAGCTTAACGACAAGTCTGAGATAACCTCATATATAAATGTCTAGAGTGTATGGAAATAACCCCAGGTAGTACATACTCCATATTTTCTAGTGAGATGTTGGTGCCTAGCCAAGACATCCACATCAGAACATTGACTGATCCCAATGTGTCATTGGCCTGACGACCATGTCAAAAGGATCAACTGAGGTACAAGAGTTCACCTAGTAATTCCTACATAGGAATCCATGTGTCACTCAAGACTAACCAAACCTCTATAAGAACCATTCATCAGTTTGAAACACTAGGATACCACAGAAATGGAAAAAAAATTAAAATATTACAAAAACTAAAATGGAAAAACCCAATATCGGTCGATACACAAGATGAAACATTGCTTTAACTTCCAAAGTACCATTATTAAAAAATCATCGATCATTTAACACCTAAGGCATCCCATTATCATTAATGAGTAACCAAAAAAGTCCAACCATGACCAATGAAATTTCTCTATGGGTTCATACACCGCTAACCACACCAACATCGTGCAACCATGAAAGAACCAACATGATTGAAAATTCACAAGGCTCATAGGCATTTAAGAAATCCCAACCATTCTCCAATAGTACAACATAATTAGGTTCTTTATACTTGGAAGGATGCATAAAAAGAAAAAACATGACTCTCCCCACCTTATGAGTGTCCCATTCATCAAAAATAAGAATAGAACTACCACTTAGAAGAGCACTATGTTGTATTCACCTTGAACACAAACATAAAGCATTTGTTAGAAAAACCAAAAAAATATGACCATCATATAAAAAAAATTGATTCTTCCTAAAATTTTATCCTGAGCATTGGTAAGAACATAATTCCTTAATTACCAGGTCACTCAACACTAGAGATGACCAAAGATCACACTAAATGACACAAGGTTCAATGATTTCACCGAACTCAACTGGTTTGATGCATCATTTAACACTCGACGTTCAGTGCGTACATGAAGGCATACTACCCCGAGGTTTTAGAAGAAACCATACAATCCTAAATATTATCCATAGGTTTTTCTCCCTATTAATTAAAGTATCATATGGTCTCTTTACAATATTTAGGCCAGATCCATATTTCCCCATATGACCATTA
This sequence comes from Viscum album, assembly GCA_963277665.1. NCBI lineage: Eukaryota > Viridiplantae > Streptophyta > Magnoliopsida > Santalales > Viscaceae > Viscum > Viscum album. The sequence continues at coordinate 1,622,184,735 of OY728146.1, read as the reverse complement.
ACCTAGATGAACCCATATCAAATTACATATCACTAAGGAAAAGAAAATTTCAAGCAACCTACAATGTGGCCGACCTTTCCCGAGTAATATCTAACTAGCTGAATCTGATCAATACTCGATTCTCACACCCATAATAGGGTCCAAGGGAATCATGAATACTCATAAAAATAGGTGTGTTATTTATAATCTAAACATCCTATAAGGGACAATGTTACCCATAATACATCATGTGCTAAAATGCTCATGGTATTTAGCAAGGAATTTAACTGTACGGGTTCTACCTACTTGTTTCCACCCCATTAAAAATGAATAAGGAATTGAACCATAATGGTTCATGTGAAAAAAAATTCATTAGGCTTAAAAGCAAACAAAAGGCCATTTTTAGAAATGAGGAATCCTACAGAAATTTCTCACGTTTTCATTCCATGGAAACTCAAAAAGAAAATATCAAGCTACCCTTTCACAAGGGTTTAGAGAAAGGACACTAACCTAGGGTTCAATTTTAATTCCATTACATTTATTCACATTTAAATATTTCTAAATTTATAAGATTTTACTAACTCATCATGTAAAATTAATAATTTCTCAACAAACACCCTTTTTGAAACATTTTACACTTCTTCACACAGAATAGTAACTAGACAATTTATGAAAATAAATTCCTTTTAATAGATAAGGTGAACTATGAGTGTCCGAAAACTCCAACCTAGCTTATTATAATGAATCAAAATTGATTATTATAAACCATTGAAATTAAATAAACTCATTAAGGGTTATCTAATAAGAACCATGCCCCAACAAAATACTAGGGTCTATAGATCATTTAGATAGTTAGCCAGTTCATTTAAAATTAAATTTGAAGAACCTTTACATTTAAAAAATTCATAATAAAACATTATCATGTTCAAAAATTCATTCAAATGTGTATCCACCTACCAATCCATAAAGAAAACATAAATTTTATAGTATGGAATTTAATTACTATTTTAATCACCACCATTTACATTTAGAACATAACATCAATTATATATCTAAAACAATATGAATAATGTCACTTCAAGAAGCTAACATACAGAAAAAAAATGGTATCATAAAATCATTGAATACTAAATATGGAATACCTTCTAATAAGTTAGGTAACATGGACTATGAAAAACTAAAAATGTTATAGAATCACGAATGGCATGTCACTCAAGCAACACAATCAAAATAGAATGAAGTATACAAATGAAATACATGGAAGGGAATATATATGAACTGTGAATTCTCCATGTTCCTAGTATGATGCATATAATGTTTCCTCCTTTTCATTCTATCCTAAGGGTAAAATTCCACAAATTCATAAATCAATATGTAGAGGAAAGTAAACCTTTCACAGAAGATGTGATCGTATCAACTAAAATAGAAAAAATATCAAAACAAAATAGCTACTTAATCCACTAGGTCATTACCCATATATGGGGTGATCCTTCCTAGGAACAACTATCTAACATGAACCAAAAAATTCATAGTATCCTATCTAGAATCACCAAAAATAAGAAAAAATTAAAAAAAAATAGGCTACAATTATACATTATAACGTCGTGGCTCAACTCAGTACTAATATTGTGGTCGAGTCGGTGGGTCACATGGCATCAGGAACACCTCCCCTTATTCAAGAGACTGCTGAGTAGCAGTGACGGACTACTGATGTTACAGTAGGAGGACTATACCCTCTAGATTAGAGTATATAATTGGTTTATTAGATAATAAATAAAATACAAATGTGGAATTATTAATAATATGGAACAAGCAGTGGATGAACAATATAATATCTGAATAAAAATAAAAAAGAAAACAGAAATCACCCACAGTGTCTAAACCAACCCATTAATTGATAAATAATAAAATTAGTGAGAATATATATGTAGAAAAATATTTAAATAGTGCTGAATAAATAAACCACTACCTACACAGGTTTCTAAGGGGAACCGAGTGGCTATAACTACTTCAGCACCCTTCCATGTATCAATGTATGTAGGTAGATTCTCCTACAGTCGAATGGATCAGCCAAATTGGTTGCATATTCTCATTTTGAGGATAAACGACTAATAATATGTCATAAACGTATGGCCTCATCCCATAGGATAATTAAAAGCTCACCCTTTGGCATCACTAGAATCTCTCCCTCAGACATCATGTGATCATGCATCTAGCCCTCATGCATATGAAATAAACATATATTATACCCTCAATCATTCAATAATAACGCACATAACCCTTAGGTAGTATGAAAACATGCACCAATACCTCAGGTGTCAGTACCAATCATGAGTCCTTACACATCCCATAAAATCATAAACTCTTCCTTCGTGCATCATGCAACTGTGAGCCTTTCCCTCAGGTGGTATGGAAGAACATGCACTATGCCATTAGGAATCCATGTTAGACATGATTCATATCCATAAAAACGCAATATGACAATTAGTATCAAACTATAAAGTATCAATAACATCTGTATCAAAAAATCTCGAAATCAAATAAATAAAAATATAAAAATTTATCAAATTTATTATAGGTATTTAATTTCAAACAGACCATGTCAAAATAATTTTCATGTTTGAATCACCTATTATGTGGTTAAAAGTATCTTTCTCTTTACAAATGTACCTAAAGGAATTTAATTGCAGTTTAAAATTAAAATATTAATTTTTACCATGTATTATCCAATTTAACTATTCTTCCATGTGGCATTCCGAAACAATTTCACATATCGCAATTACTATTAATAATATTATGAGATAAAAATATTTAGTTTAGACCACAAAAAACAATTCCTTTAAAATTAATTAATTTAAAATATTTAAGGAAAAACATTGTGTTAGGAAAAACCATTCGATTCATTCAGTTAAATTTAATAATCTATGGTAATTCATTAATTAGGTTTCACGTGGTACATTGAAGGCACCATGTGCAAATAGATAAAGTTTTTATATAAGTATTCCCTTTTTATAAATCATGCTATGGAATTTGGAACTACACTTGGGCCACTCAATTACAAGTAAGATTAAGAATTCCCAAAGGAACCCAAGCCATGTTTCCACAACTTTCATAACTCATTATATCAATTTAAAGAATTCGAGCAAGGTTCCATACACAACCGTGGAAAATTTCACATTTAAGATAAAGGTAAAAAGGGAAAATTTGGAATGTAATACCCTATAGGGATGGCTAATTACAAGGAAAACACCTCAAATAGGTTTATCTCTGATTTGAGGTCACAATAAATATATAAATGCATAAAAATTAATTTAATATGCTAAAACAATGATTCTATGTATTGATTCGGGTATCATCACAATGGTGTAATTCCAAAAAATTTTATGAAACATTAGGAAAATGATAGAATCCCTACTATGATAAATCACATTCGTAATGAAAGCTATTAATTTTATAAAACATGACAAGTTCATTAAAAGTGTTTTGGATCAAGAAAACAGTTATAAATGGGATACATTTTTTTAAGAAAAAATTAGGCCACAAACTAACATGACACTTAGTAAGATCTTTCATTAATGTAGAAGAAAAAATCTAATATATAAACCAATCAAGTTAAAAATCATAAATTTGCACTGTGATATTTTGAAGATAGTGAAACTCCATTAGAGGTGTCTTATTATAAAAACCATGAATTTTCATAGAAAACATATCAGGTATCAAAACCAAGAATTTATTTAAAAAACATCTTGTGTTATTTAAATTCAAGGAAGTGAGAATGGTGTTCTATTAAGGCATTCTTAATTTTAAGGTGAACACTGTGTAGCTAACAGTTTAATTGGAGGCCACTTAAAAATAAATAGATTTTTTGAACGCACTTGGGTGGAAATGAAAAATCGAAATGAACCAATCCACTTCTCCTTCAGTAGAGGTTGTAAAAATTAGCACGAAGGGGTCCTAAAAGATCCATCACATACCTTCTAAAGATAGAGTGGGGAATGAGGATAGATCCGTAAAAATGGCCTATGAAGAGGAGGATGGGAGGAGGGTTCACACACTATGGGAGAGGGAGGGGGTGTTGTGTCATCCAAGTGAGAGGGATGAAGGGATAGAGATCTACCTTATGGTTTTTATTAATACCTAAAAACAATAATAATAATAATCATCATCATCACCATCATCATTATAAACATAATAATGATGTTATTATTGTTGTTTTTGCTGTTATTGTTATTATTATTATTAAAAAAAATCTTTATTTGTATTTACCAATTGATATTAATTTATATATTTTAATTTTAATTTTAATTTATTTATTTTATTTATAAAAAAGAGACACACAGTTGGGTTTTCATCCGAGGGCCCTATGGTTTCAAACCAACCATGCACCCCTTCCAACTCCCCCTGACGTACAGTTTCGATGCTCGATGATCTCAAACCTTGAGAGAACATATGGGCATACCCCATCCTAGTCCTTGAACCACATCCAAAAAACAAAATAATTAAGTGATGAAACTCTCAGAATTATGTTCTAAATCATAGTTTAAAAATAGTCCATCCAATAAATTCCAAAAGATCAAATTTCATTGGTTTTTAATCAGGTTAAAAAACACAGGCCATTGCATCTGTGGTCCTGGTGGTCCATCCATTTTCTTTAGAGTATTGGATGTTATTAGGAATGTGTCTCTTGGATGATATATTATAATTTGTGGAGGTTTTAATATACCAACATCTCATGGAGGTAAGTCCTTATTAACATTTTGGTTAAACTCTATTTTTTTGCTTAATTAAATGGATCTTTGAAGTATGGGATGATTTGGGGGCGTTCCATGTTTTTGAGGCATGGTAAAATAGGAAAAGAAGTGAATTTGTAATGATAACATGGTTGACACGTGTTTTTTTGTAACTATGTGCCTTAAACATGCATCCTACAGAAGGGGATCATGATTAATGAAAATTTTTAGGATACCCCTAGGAGACCATATGGTCTAGTCCCAATTGGACTGTGGAGAGTGCACATTTGCCACATAATATTTAATATAGAGTAGATGTACATCATAAACATGTGTCCTATTCCCATATTAGATAGAGGGATATGCATGGTTGGCCGACAATTTTTCCAACTATGATTCCAAAACATGGGCCTCTTAAAAAGGGAGGAAATTCCCATTTTCACCTCTTATGATTAAATATTTATTCCTAAAATTTCTCCCCAATTCGACCCCACTATCTTTTGGTGATGAAAGTGTATCCCCCTACTCCTCCATATCTGGTAATTCATTGATTTATAGGTATTTTGAGTGAAGATTAGTGAGAATCGATGCTCTAGGTAAGTCATCAACTCTGTTTTCTTCAGTTTTATTGAACAAGCTTCATTTTTGGTTTCATCTCCTTCGGAATATCTAAAACCTTATATTTTTAAGGAATTATTTATATTAGTGAGTGAGGCCAGTTTAGTTTGAATCAAGGGTTTCTTTTGGATGAGTGATTGTCTATGATCAAGATGTATGTGGTCTTAATGTTTTTTTCCATAGTTTCAATGTTTTAGATGTGTATATGGTTGTTCTAATGAACAAAATTGTTTTGTTTTCTTGACATTGGCTATGGAATGTTTTTTGGGACTCATTTTGAGGATTGAACCCCTTTATATTCCCCATTTAGTCTGTTGGTGACTTGATATGGGACATAGGGGTACCTACGGGGCATTTCAAACTCTTGGGAATGGTCGTTTGAATCGGTTAACATTGAGATAGAGAAGTTAGAGATGTTAATAAGTTTTAGTGTTAAAATAGATATATGGGAATGGCTAAAAGGGGAAATTAAAATGTTTTTATGCAAGTTATTGAATTTTTTAAGATTCTTTTAATATGGTTTAAATGATGTGTTTTTTATTTTGATCGAGGCATGGTTTTAAATGATTGAAAATAATGTCTTGAAAGTAGGAAATATTTGAAAAGGGCGGTTTGATCAAATGAGATTTGAAAAAGATGTTATATTATTATATTTTAAAAGATAATTGAAATGGGTGTGTGGTTCCCCTTTCTTCAAAATACATAATTATTATTTTTAATGGTTGTAAAAGGAAATGAATTCCATATGGAATGTGTTATCTATTCAAAGAAGAAGCCCCTGGTTAATAAGGGTTTGATTAAAGTAGATTTTAAATGAGTATTTTTATTTGTGTCTTATCATGGATTATGAAATGAAAATGATTTTAATTATTTTCTAGCTATTAACATTACATAAGGCATTGTTTGGTTTAATGTGAATGTGTTAAATTTTTTATGGTTTGTAAATGGTAAATGTGTTAAATGGTTAAAGAATCATGTTAACATGTATTAGTTGTAAGTTGAATGAGTGGGGTATTGTACCAACTCTCTACTCCCATGATTCAGGCTAAAATGAGGCATTAGGCACTACCGATGAATTGTTTGATTTATGATGTCGACCTAAATTACTATGGTCTTCAATTAGGGATTGAGGTTCCTTGTTATGTTAGGTGGGACATATCCTATTATCCCCACCAATGTTTTTTGACTTAGTATGTTTTAATGAGGCTATAATCTCTAAAGGATTCCATGGTAAGGATGTCAGACTCAGGCTCTATGATCCAAAGGTTGGCATGGTTTGGGATGTCAGAATGAGGCTCTACTATCCCAAACATATGGATATGAATGGATTTTCATACTAATTCTTTGAGGTAGATCTATTAATTGTTTGGTTTGTGAATTACAACTAATTATTAATAGTGTGTGATCCTTTAGTTCATGGCTCAGGATCCCGGTGTGACTAGAGATAGTTTTGTTGGTTACTTATCTCTAGGTAAATTAATGGATAAATTGGTTGGTTTAAGTTTTATTAATATTAATACATCTTCCACTTCTTGAATTTCCTTTTATTTTACTATATATTCTTCTTTCACTCTTGAAATGATAGGTTATTTCTATAGATTCCATTTGTGGTGTCCCACTGAGTTGTACTCACACCCTCCTTGGGCCGCTATGTAACTTGGGTACACTAGTAGATTCTACATCTTTTCTAGTATATATTAAGGATTGGGACCTGTTGTTTTCATTTAGTATGTGATAATGGGTTGCAGATTGGTAGGTCAAGACCAGGTTGGGACTCAGGTCTATGTTCTAGATCTTGGGTAGTTTTTGTTTTGGAATTTATTTTTATGATTTCCGGATTTGTAGTGTACTCATCATATTATTACAGCAAGGGATACTTTGTTACATATTGGATTTTATTGTATGATTCCAATTTATTATTCTAATTTTTTCTTTCATATGTTGAAATTATTTCTACTATGGGTAATCCTAACAAATTAATGTCCGAATTTTTTTAAGATCACTGAGATACCCTTAGTTGATATAGAATTTCCCAAAAACATTAGTCAGTGGATATATAACTCAAAGAAGGAATTATTAACACAACAGCAATGTTTTTTGAAGATGCTAAGGGTTATATCAAAGTGATCCATGAGTTAATCCTATGACATCAAGTTCCAAAAAATATCATCCAAAAACATGACAATGATTGATTCCATGAATCAATGAAATATTTTCTTAATCAATGAAATAAACAGTGCATGACCATTAGTGAAACTGAATGGTCAAACTAGAAAATGATAATACCAATGTAAACATAGAAATTCTATCTTACATATATCCTCTTCTTAGACACTCAACTAATGGTTCCTCAGCCAGATTTCAATATTTGAAAACTAATGAGCCCCTATGTGTTAATAAAATTGATCGAAAATTCTTATAAAATGAAACTTTTTATTAATAGTCACTCGATTTATCTTTCTATAGACAATGAATCTTTGGATTTTTTCCATCTAACTTTTTAGTAAAGAGGATATGTGATTCCCAAGGTGATATTCTATGGTGAATAAATTTTTTATATTCAAGGACTACAAGCTAGAATATAAGATCAATTTATTGAGTAGGTGAAAAGTTATTATATAGAATAAAATTTATGACAGTCATATATTTTAAAAGAACTCTATGCTTGATAGCATATTCGACATGCGACACTGAGTTTAAAAGAAATGATATTTAATATTGAAACATTATTTTATAAATTCAACATACATTACCTAGCTGTCTAATTGGGGGGTGTAAATAATAATAATTTCATTTTTAAATTTATATTAATTTCATAATAAATATAAATTTATTTAAAAATTATTAATTAATGAGCACTCAACGTTAATAATGAAAGTTTATTTTACAAAAATTATTCTTCCTTTAGAAATTATTTTTACTCTTTTGGAGAGAAAATATTATAATTATTTTTGGTAACTTTTTTAAATTTTATTTTATAAAATCAAAATAATATTTTAAATCATCATCAAAATATTAAATTTGGGTGCAATGTGGGTATTTTTATGGAAAGAACAGTTTTTAGTGAACAGTGAAAATTTTGATCTTTGTAAAACTGTCATTTCATTTAGAAAATAAAGTAAATAAAAATCCCTATTATTATTTTATTTTTTTAATTTAGAATATTTTCTATTGAGTTAAATTTAATCCAATTAATTACATTTAAATTGTCCCCACAATTCATTTTATTATAATTTTATTTTTTGTCTTTAAACTCTTTTTTCTGAAAGATTTTTTAAAGTACAGAATGTTCCTCCATATTAATTAATTAATTAAACCCCAAATAAGAAATGATTTAAATTAAATTTATAGATTATATACCAACAAATATTTTTTTAAATTCCTTTAATTATTATTAATTTTAATATAGTTATTATATGATCATCTTATGTTTAAAAAATGAAATTCTTGAAAAACTATTTTTTTGGACATGTTTACATATTTTATTTTAAATTACGTTCTTTAAATTACCTAAAATTAATTTGAAAAAATTTATTATATTTTTTAAATTATCATGATTTATGTTATATAATGTATTCAACATAATTTTTTGGTCCTAAATTATAGTAAAAAATAAGTAAAAAACAAATATGTGTCATGTTAAAAAAATTAAAAGGGTAAAATCTAGTGACCTTGGAGTTAATGGGAATAAAATTCATAAAATATATTTATATTTAATTTTAAATGTGTTTATTTTCATTATACAATATCCAAGAATTTATTTTTCATCTTTTAGAGGAAATTTTCTGGAGAGTGACTTCCAATTATTGAATAGTTTAGTGTGTTTAAAATAATGCTAGTCATAATCAATTATAAAAGGTCACCACCTACCCTCACATATTCACAGATATCAAGAAAACTGGCTAAAAATAATAGAATAACTCCCTTCCCAACATCATTATATATATTCTAGTGCTTGTGTTGTTCCTAAAATACCAGCCTTAGGGTTCTTTATATGATATCCCAAGGTGGTTCTTCTAATCAAATGTCACCATCATCACTAAAAACATTTTTTATTCTTAATTTTTTAGAAATAAATATTATCATAAAAATTTCAATATATAAACTAAATTATCTCATATATATTTATATTTTATTATGTTTATGTCAAAAGATCCATCCTTATCATCTTCCATCAAATGGGAAATAAAACCATTGTTCATGTGTATGGTAAACTATCACCACATAAACCAATATAATTCATTTTATATCATCGCATATCATGGATGTTCGTGATGATGGATTTAATAATTATATATTATTTTAATATTATATTTATCATTTTGTAAAACTAATACATCAAATACTTTCATACCATACCCTGAATGTAAAAAATATAACATCATTCATTTGTATGGTGTACTACTGCCACATGAAGTGATGGGACTCATTGTTTTATTACCATGTCTCATGGGTGGAATATGTAAATTTATTTAATTAAATAATATTTAAATTTTGATATTATTATAATTTTTTAGGATAAAATAACACTTACCTTATTTCCATCATGTTTGTTGGAAAATGGAAACGTTACACATGCCTACGTACAGTCATCCATCTCCTTGATTATAACATAGCTAATTTTTCATTACAATAATTCAAAGTTATTTTTAAGGTAAAATTTATGTATAAATTTATAATTTTTCCATTATTATTAATATTTTTAATATAGAACAATCAACCCTTTGACCATGGTCCACACCTCGATTCTGTTTGAAATTATGAACACAACATCCTTAAAACACCAGACGTTGATCTAATTGATTATGTAATTAGGCATGTCATTATAATAAATTATGTAAATGGTTTAATTATAATTTTTTAAACAAGGAAAAAGTTATGAAAAAAAATATAGATATAATTTTATTATACAGAAGATAAAATACATGTACGACAAAACCTGGACTTGGGATAAGGGTTTCATATCAAAATATCTTTTTTGGAAATATGTTATTTTATGCACCTAATTTCTATTAAATGGTGTATATACTTATTATTGACATATTATATCACTAATAATTCATAATTCATGGTATTATAAATTGTAATTATTTTATTTAATTCATGTGATGTTATTATTCAAAATTTATCATAGCGATAATGGTTTATATCTGGATATCATTTTAATCAGGATTATATAATCCTAAATTTATGTGGTATGAATTATTTGGTCATTGTAAAATAAAAACATTTTATTTTATTATTCTCAAATTTTAAATGAAATTTTCATATATTAGAATAATTTTCCTCTTTTTGGGATTAAAATGATTCATAATTTTTTTTAATAAAATATGTTTTTATTTATCTCTTCGGTCAAAAATGATTTTCCCCCAGCGAACTGTTCTCTGAAAACATTTTGAAGAATTTTTTTAAAATTATAAAAAGGATTTATTTGTGAAATTATATCCTTTTTATTGTTTTTTTAAAATGGTTTGAAAGTAATCTTCATTAAATTTTCTTAATGAGGGGCATTTAACATTTTTAAAATAGTGTGAATGGGATGTTTCTTTAACGTATATACAATATAAGGAATTACCCATCGTCATAGAGAATCAATTATTTTATGTTACATTATAATTTTTCATGGTTATTTTATGTTAAATTTATTTCCACAATATTTTTTTCTATATTAGTTTTTCAAAAGTGGTTTTGAAGGTGGAAAAGTTATTTTACTCATGATTTTTTTTACTCTCTTTAAAAGTATTTATTTTTATCAACAACAACATTATATAAAAATATGTAATGCATATAAATTGTATATATATATATGTCTCCAATATATATACCAATATATCTCTAAATTTTATTATGGGGTAATTCATTTATTATGATCATTTCTCAAATACCTTTTTTAATAAATCACTTTTGATTAAGATATGATAGAATATTATGATACCCATTTTATTTCCATGTGTAATTATTATTTTTATTCCTTACTATTTTATTCCGCATGTGACACACGAATTAATGAAAATGAAAGACAATTGGATGAGTGGGACTTCAATAATATAGACCTCCAATTAATAATGTAATTTTTTAGTTTCATGAGATGTTTGGTAAGGGACTAAGGAGTGAACATTTTCCATTAGTTGACTCTATCCGCCATGTGATATTGTCTCATCAGTTATCCATAACATATTTTTATGTCATGATTCATGTTACACCCAAATTTAATTTGATTATATGTTATTATTATACCATTTCCTTTATGGAATGCTTCCATTTGATTACTCATATATATTATCTTTTATTATATTATGTTATACCTTTTAATCACATGGTTGAATTCCTTAACAGGTTTATTCCCTTACTGAACATTTTAGATCACCCCTTTTACCCATCTATTTTCTAGGTAATCCCATGAAGTTTAGGATATCAATTGGATTTAGTATATTAATATGGATAAAATAATAAATAAGTTTAATTTTAGTCTGACTATGATGTATTATGATCCTAGCCTTCCAAAGACACTAGCCCACATCATCTTTGGTGTTGTAATTAACAGATGCTATTGTTAAAAATCAAGTAATAATATGTTCCAAAGTCTTGTGTCACTATATTTGGTATCAAACTAAAGGTTTAGATATCCTTTGGAAATTATGATAAGATATATTTAGAGAGATCCCTTGGGATAATTCTACATGTAATTCTATGTTTAAGAAAATATCCTGGAATTTTGGATAAGTGGAGAGTTAGTGGTTTCCATGAATTTAAATCCCTATCTAGATAATATAAGTGGATATGGCTCTAACACAATTTTACATAGGGGTAACAAATCCAAAAAAAATATACATTGATATTTGGCTTGATCATCCCCTAGTACATGACAACAAGCCTTACTACAAATCTGATTTGTCACTCCATAGGGATATGTTTTGGAAACACATAGGCTCTTTATGAACCAACATAAAGGACATGAATTTATGAAAATTATGGATAAAATAAGTTATAACTAAAGTATCTTATGTTGAAAAATATAAGGTTGGGCAATATTTTAATTAAATAAAAACTCATTTTATGTTATTAAGTTATTCAATACAAAGATGATTAAGAGTATTTTGTGAAATATTTTGGGTAATATAACACTTGGGTTTAGTATGAGTTTCAGTAAAAAATCTTATTTTATGATAGATGATGTTATATTTTCTATAAATAAGTTTAAATTCATTTATAACCTATATAGATTGTCCTATATTTTATTTCATTGTAATAATATTTAATTAAAATTATTTTATATTGTGGGAAAAATAACCTGTATAGAAAACCATAGTGGCTAAAAACATATTTAACTATTAATTTAATCTAGAGTATATTAGTTATATTTTTGTGAAAATTATAATAATTATATTAATATAATTTTTTAAAAATTAAAAAACACAATTTAGTGAAAACCCCATCACAACTGGTAATGTTGAGGGGCTTGAACCCACAACTAATTATTGTTAATGGTGTAGAAACTACCACATGCCTATGTGATATACATATTAGTATGACATTGTTTTTACTCTAATGATTTGGTGGATAAATATTTTGTTTATTCTTCCAATATTATTCGACGATAAAATATTCTTTAATTTTCTGGATCATGAAGAGATTAATGATATTTTGGTAATATTTTATTCGGTTGACATATATATAACCATTAAGTTGAATAAAAAATATTATTTGGGAAGAATAATATTGTGTTTAGGATATGTATCATAAAGTATATGTGATAAAATTTGTTGTTAAAAGCTTATTTCAAATTGATTTTATTTAAGTGGTTTGGGTTATACGGTTATTTGTTTAAATAAAGATCTATGTAAAACCTTTGGTTTTATTGTTGAATTTTCAAGATTAATATATTCCTATTCATTTTTGGTATTATCTTACATTGTGCTAACAATTTTTATAAAAAAATATTTGATGATTGTTACTTATTTATTAATATTATGATATATTAACTGTTAATATTTGTGTTTTGGGAATAAAAAAATTATATTGGATATTCTTTCATTAGAGTAAAAGGTAAAGTGGAAATTGATTGAAGAATAATGAAAGTATGGAATTCTATTTTTAAAATAAAAAGATATCAAGTTGTTATATTTTTTTTGATATCTACATAAATATTATAATAGTCACTCAAATCTAGGAAAATGATCTTGAATCAAAGATTATATCTTATTGCCATCATATTTAAAGAATCCATGGCACATTAATTCATGATAACTATATGTATTTTTTATTTTTAACTTCATATTTATTATTCAATATCTCTTGAATAATGAACTATATCACTCTTCATAATTATTTAGCCTTTGTATATATATCTATATTTTCACTTCCCCCAAATTTTCTCCTACTTCAAATGTAACACCCCAAGATTTCATAGTGTGTTAGTTCTTCAAAATAATTCAATAACTTTCACTACATGCAACACCAAGTTCAAGCACACCATGACTTACCAAACAAGCCATTCAAAAGAGGTTATGAATATTATTAGACAAATTTTAATGTTTATATAATCCTTATAATTTTAGAATCCCTATTATGAGTTTCTTAGTCATAATGCAAGAACAAATTCATTTTCAGTATTTCACTTTTATCAACTTCTAATAGTGAAACCTTTTTAAATACAATATTTTAAACTTTTTGACTAAATGGGGACATCAAAAATTTAAAATGAAACACCCCAAGCTTCCACGGTACGTTTCCCTTTGAATAATGTGATAGCGTGTGTTGTAAGCAACACCGAGTTCTAACACACCATAACCAATCAAACTAGCCGTTATAAATAGTAATACCTACTTTTTGAAAATATATATATTTTATATTTCAAAATGGACTTCATTTTTGGATTCGGAATATCGAATTTAGCCTAAGGTGAAATTTTGGTACTTTTCGGATAACTTTCATATTTTGATGAATAGTGAAAATTACTAAATTTTAATTAAAAACAACTTTTTTAATCAAAATAATTAATAGTGATAAATTATGAATTTGAGTGGTTTTAAAGTATATTTAGAATATATTTTTACAATTTAATATAATGTTGGTCATTAGACATAATTTTACAATTAAACCGAACATAAACAAGTGTCAATCTTTTGATAGTTATTATCTCTTAAAAACACGCTTTTTGTTTTGACAGCGGGAATTAATTTTAAATTAATTTCTGCCACTTCTGTGTTTTGAATTTAGAAAAATGGATTCCATATTTGGAATCAGGATGTTCAAATTGTGTAAATAGGTAACTTTTATTTTTAGACATTTTGAATAATTACTGCGGTAAATATTTTATTTACCATGGTTAAGGGTAAATCCGGTAAATAAGGGTTAAAAAATAATATTATAATAATACTAAATTACCCTAAAACGTGTCTTAACCTTATTGGTTGATACATGGTCGACCATGGGAATCTTTGGGTCTATTTTGGGACCCCATGGATCCACTTGTAAGTGATAATGACACTTTATTTTAATTTAGTTAAAATGAATACAAAAATGAGACAAGCATATATCTTTTAGAACAACAATTTTTACATAGGGTTATATATGTTGGATTTTAGATTATAAATATTAATTAAAAATATAAAAAGCTTTCCTACATAATGATATTTTATTTATAATTTTTAGACATTAAATAATTTATTTTATTTATGACACAATGATGATGCAGTAATTACTATAATAGTGAAAAATTAAAATAAGTGATATTATAAATACCCAAATAAATATAATATGAAACTTTTAATGAATTAAACTAATTTTCTAGGATAATATGATATATTAGGATTGATTTAATTGACTTTTTTAGAAGAAATAAATCTGTTATGAGTTTCACAAAAATCAACTAATGAATAGTGTCAAAATTGACATAAAAGAGTTCTTAAAACAAATATTATATTATGAATTGATATTAAATTCTTAAAAATCTAAGGTTCGGCCAAGAGACTTATATCATGATAGGTTAATCATTAATGGACCACTTGGGGGTCGCTTGGATGTATATGGTATGTTTATTAACCATATAATATAAAAATACAAAGAGACATTGTAAAAGTGAAACTAATTAACTTAGAGTTAATACTTAAAGATAAGGTTAATATAAGTACCCAAACCTGTCTAAATTCTATTGGATGAGTTGTTTTCGACCCATCCCCACCTCAACCTTTGAATAGTCAACTTTGGAGCCATTAGAAACCGAATATGAATTTATTATAAATTAATATTTCTAGCTTTTCCAAAGGTGACCCTCACCCCTCTTATAAAAGGGCACTCCTCCTTCTCATTTCCTCACACCTCTCAAGCCACTTGGCTCGTCCAAACTCTGCCCAACTAAGCTCCCCACATTCCTCTCCTCCTCCTTGAAGCTTCCCCTTAGGCAGAAAGCATTTCAAGAAGTCCTTTGGTTCCAACCAAAGTGAGTTACCTAAATTAAAGGTAACAATTTCTCTTAAAGTATCTTCATTTATTTTGCTTCTCCAACCCCAAAAATCTTTTTATTTCCTTTCTTTTGTAACAACACCAGTATCCTAAATATACTAGGATGTTGTTATAAGAAGGATTCAAACTACACATACACACAACTCCATCTAATGGATGATGAACATAATGTTTCTGTGGATGGCAAACTAACGCCTCACGAAACGATGATTGTTCAAAAACATCTTACCACCTCTCATGGTGGCCATTATGATGGCACTGTAATTAAATATGATATTAATGATATATATTTTATATATAAGCTTCTGTAATTCCATTTTATTTCATACCATTATTCGTTTCATGTTGTATATACATACGATAATTTCATTTGAGGAAGTGCGGACTACCGCCCCCTTAAAATGATATGACTCGTTCATACCACACATGGAACGTATAAAGGATGGTGTTAATGAACTTAAGTAACATATATAAAATATTATATTATACTGGAATAGTAATATACCTATGTATCATTTGGATTCAATTCTTTTAAAATAAAAATTAAACGGAAGTAGCGTTCGTGCGTACGTACGGACTACCGTCTCCACGAACGCGATAAGATTCATTATCCATCATATCCATTCAAGTATTATTCTCATTTTATGGTTAAAAATAATGTTAATATCATTCTGATTATGAATAAGATATAATCTATCCATTACAAACATGTCTTACGTAACCAAACATTTAAGAAGAACGAATCGATTATCACCCGAAACGACGATAATACTAAGATATTATTAATAAAGCAATGATAAAAGATCATATATGATATCATATTAATGTATATGATTCTTGTATAATTTAATAACAATTATTTCACCATTATACAGGAGGTTAACCTACCCCAACCAAGGAAAAGTACAAGGTAAGGGTTATTTCACAATCTCTTCATTATCCGAGGTTGTTTATATGTAATAATCTACTGGGATCTCTTTATCATCCACATCCATGTTTCTTCGAAATGTATTTCAAAACATTTTTAATATTTACAAGAATATGTGTTAAAGTCATTTATACCCTTGTTTGACTTTTTATAAGATGTTTATAAAGGAATCTTTCCGTCGTTTTCAAAACAAGGTCCTTTTTAACCTTTTCGACAGAATTGAGGTAAGAATGTTTTTTTAACTTATACGGCGGGTGCGGTTATTTTCCACCGTTATAAAATCGTCGAAGATTTCCATACAAGCTTATAAGAATATTTTCAAAGAAAATGTTTTATTTTATATGGATCTTAAATGGTTTCAAAATAAAAGGAGATACTTCTTTAAAAAGAATTTCGATTTCATCTATGTCAACATCCTTTGATGGATTTTAAGATTATTTGAAGTTGATTTATTATGATACAAAAATTCTATATTATATTGAAGGTTTTGTGATATGTTTGACTGTGGATGTGCTATTTTTATACCATTCATAGTTTATGGTGAAATTATTGACATTTCGTATGCAAGTTTTAATACGAATGTTTATGTTATGTTTAAACCTTTTCATATGGGAATGCATTGGACTTAATAAGTGACGGGTGGAGCCCGCTATAGCTCCTAGATGCATCGGTAGGTCTCATGAGACAAACTAGTGTCTTGGCACAAGGCCTTGACAAAACCTTATTTGTAGTCTTGGCACAAGGCCTTGGCTATGTGGTTATGATAGTCTGGCATTATGCATTCCAACATTATGAAAGTGGTTATTTATTTTTGCATGTGATTATTCGATTAGTGGAATATCCATGTGAATAAGTAAATGGCATTATTTCATTTTATTTATGCCATACCATGTTGAAAGTTCATGTTTAAAAGGCTTTTGTTTTAGTTATACATTGCCTTAAATGTTTATTCTTATTGATGAAAGTTTCCGCTATATTGTTATCCTTACTGGGCATTTGAGCTCACCCCTTTTCTATGTTTTATTTTTCCCAGGAAGTGAAGATGTAAGTTATGAATGACCTGCAGGGATATTATGAGGGGATTGTAGTGTGGACTGTGGAAACATTATGTTGTTGTAGTAGTTTTTGATTTTATGATGTAATGTAAAACTTATGAATATATCTAGTGTTTCCAAGGCTACTAAACCAATCGGTCTTTCGAGATTTGATCTTTCTTGTGATCATGCCAATGTTATGTAATAATGCACCGACTCTAGGCAACTAGGGTCGGGGCGTTACAGTTGGTATCAGAGGGAGGTTTAGTACAAACCTTGGAAGCTAGATTTAGATAAACTCTGATTAGAGCACGTAGACCTAAGATGAACTTTGAGGATTAGTGTAGAAGAACTTCCTAGAATTTTGGTATTGTAGAGATTTTGTGAGTTTTCCGAGCAATACATCCCTGTCTGGATACGAGCAGGTAGAGGGGGCTCTGGCACAGATGTACCTAGGGGTAAAACCCGAAAACACCGCTTTGAGCTAGACTCGAACGGGAACTGGTGCATGACAACGGGCCTTGCTGCACTCTTGGTTACGACACTCCCGGGGGATATGCTTAGGATAATTCTCATTTTCTTTAAAAACCATTATGAAGGGTTAATGAGTATATACATCCTCAAAGGAGACATTTTTATGATTATGGATTATATCCATAAATAGTTCAATTTATGTTAAGTGTTTTATAAGTATGGGATTATGTATTTTGATTCATAAACTGATCTAGTGTATGCCATTGTTTAGAAATGGCGCCCAGTAGAAGGAATGAGAACTCCAGAAATGCACATGATCCAAAGAGAAGGAAGGATCATATCTTTCATGGTCTTAAGCTAGAATTTATAAGAGAAATATTCTCCCATGTATTATCATCATATGAAGAAATAATATCATGTGTTGATAAGATAAGTAAAGAGTTTACTGAGTCCTATGGCTTTGAAGGGAAGCAAGAGAAGAAAAGGACAGAAGAGAGAAAGATAGATAAAGGGAAGAGGGAAAAGAAGAATTTTCCCATATGTGGTAACTGTGGAAAGAAACACCCTGGAACTTGCCTGAAAGGAATGGGAGTTTGTTATAAGTGTGGAGGAAAAGGGCACAAAGTACATGACTGCAAGGGTAAGAAAATGGTTTCAAATGTACAATGCTTCATTTGCAAGGAGTTTGGACACTACGTGAACCTATGTCCCAGTCATCAGACTATGACGCAAATGATTCTATTGGATAATAATCAAGTTATGATACTACCACAGATGAAGAGGAATGATTAGAGTTCTTATGTTGATTATGTCAATTGAGTGTTGTATCAACAATGTACTTGTTATAATAATTATGGAGTATATAAGGATTGTACTGCAGTACTATTTCATTAAGGACTTGAGATTGTGTGGAACAATGAAAAGTGACTCAATAGTAGGATAAATTTTTAAATATATGGTTGAGAGAATGATAAACCATAATATAGTTCTGATACCGAGGTAATGATTTTCAAATAATACATGATTATTTTGGAAAAATTATATTGGATATTGTTGACTACCTTGGAACTGATTAATGATTTGTATATTCCATCATTGTTGGGGTTTAAAACATTTTTGGATTAATGAAGTATATCCAGCATTATATATGGAATAAGGGAGCATTAATGTAATCAATAAGGAATATGGTAATACATGATGAAGGTATTCATATGCTATTACGGGGTAAAAAGGATCTACATTATGTTTACCTTCCTTATAAATGTTGGACTGTGAGTTTGGACAGAAGTATTTTGGATAGTTCTAGTTTGGATTATTTTGGATTGCCATAAAAGGACAACCCGAAGGTCGGGCGGCAACCCGTCGCGTCCGGCAAGGCCGCAAGACTTGAACCCGCAACCGAAGGGCGACAAGGGTGTATCACCTACCACTATCCCACGAGATGTCCTGGATTAAATAATGTAGTTTTTATTA
Source organism: Viscum album (assembly GCA_963277665.1). Taxonomy (NCBI): domain Eukaryota; kingdom Viridiplantae; phylum Streptophyta; class Magnoliopsida; order Santalales; family Viscaceae; genus Viscum; species Viscum album. The sequence continues at coordinate 1,622,165,035 of OY728146.1, read as the reverse complement.
AAAGATCTTTTAGATGAATTATAAATTCGTTTATTTTGGAACCCTATACGAATAGTGTAAATAGAATTTTTTTACATTCTATTATCTTTTAGAGTGAAAGATGAGTATGTGGTAGAAATTTATTAATGGATAAAACTCTAATTATAAAGTAAGTATATCTCCTTATGATCTTAGCCAATCTCATAAATAAATTCCTCAACATTAATAAAAGGAACTTAGAACAAAAATGTTGTCCTAGATGGTACCTTAAATCATCACTAATTTATGGCTTTGGGATTGTTGGCCTTTTCATAGCCATGTTCTCTACCACTCTCCATCAGATAATTGATGGTTAGATTTTTCTTCCATATCCATATTTTCCTACATGGAACCCTAGTATGTGTTATATTCGGTAATCTTCATACTTTCGACTATTTATTTTAAATAGAGGCCTCATTAATTCATTTTTCGATGTGGGATTTCAACTAGGATATTTTGAAACATCAAAAATGTGTCATCCTAATACCCTATGTTTTGTTGAACCGATGGTATTTCAAATCATCATAGATTGATGAATTTAAGGACCTCAATTTTATACTTGTTTGTGATTGATGACCTCAATCACAACCTATAAATATTTACGTTTTTCCTCCAATTATATGTCTCTAAATGCCACCAATGTTCTCCTAATCGAGATCATAATTTGGTGGTGACCCTTTAATTTCTCTTTTCCTCATATTAAGACTAAATTTTAGTAACCCAATTTCCGATGTGGGGTTTCCCACAAATATATTATCTATTTTCCACCTTTTATTTTCTAAGAACAATTTCAAATTGCGAGGACGCAATTTATTGAAGGAGGGGAGAATGTAACACCCCAAGATTTCATAGTGTGTTAGTTCTTCAAAATAATTCAATAACTTTCACTACATGCAACACCAAGTTCAAGCACACCATGACTTACCAAACAAGCCATTCAAAAGAGGTTATGAATAGTATTAGATAAATTTTAATGTTTATATAATCCTTATAATTTTAGAATCCCTATTATGAGTTTCTTAGTCATAATGCAAGAACAGATTCATTTTCAATATTTCACTTTTATCAACTTCTAATAGTGAAACCTTTTTAAATACAATATTTTAAACTTTTTGACTAAATGGGGACATCAAAAATTTAAAATGAAACACCCCAAGCTTCCACGGTACGTTTCCCTTTGAATAATGTGATAGCGTGTGTTGTACGCAACACCGAGTTCTAACACACCATAACCAATCAAACTAGCCGTTATAAATAGTAATACCTACTTTTTGAAAATATATATATTTTATATTTCAAAATGGACTTCATTTTTGGATTCGGAATATCGAATTTAGCCTAAGGTGAAATTTTGGTACTTTTCGGATAACTTTCATATTTTGATGAATAGTGAAAATTACTAAATTTTAATTAAAAACAACTTTTTTAATCAAAATAATTAATAGTGATAAATTATGAATTTGAGTGGTTTTAAAGTATATTTAGAATATATTTTTACAATTTAATATAATGTTGGTCATTAGACATAATTTTACAATTAAACCGAACATAAACAAGTGTCAATCTTTTGATAGTTATTATCTCTTAAAAACACGCTTTTTGTTTTGACAGCGGGAATTAATTTTAAATTAATTTCTGCCACTTCTGTGTTTTGAATTTAGAAAAATGGATTCCATATTTGGAATCAGGATGTTCAAATTGTGTAAATAGGTAACTTTTATTTTTAGACATTTTGAATAATTACCGCGGTAAATATTTTATTTACCATGGTTAAGGGTAAATCCGGTAAATAAGGGTTAAAAAATAATATTATAATAATACTAAATTACCCTAAAACGTGTCTTAACCTTATTGGTTGATACATGGTCGACCATGGGAATCTTTGGGTCTATTTTGGGACCCCATGGATCCACTTGTAAGTGATAATGACACTTTATTTTAATTTAGTTAAAATGAATACAAAAATGAGACAAGCATATATCTTTTAGAACAACAATTTTTACATAGGGTTATATATGTTGGATTTTATATTATAAATATTAATTAGAAAGATAAAAAGATTTCCTACATAATGATATTTTATTTATAATTTTTAGACATTAAATAATTTATTTTATTTATGACACAATGATGATGCAGTAATTACTATAATAGTGAAAAATTAAAATAAGTGATATTATAAATACCCAAATAAATATAATATGAAACTTTTAATGAATTAAACTAATTTTCTAGGATAATATGATATATTAGGATTGATTTAATTGACTTTTTTAGAAGTAATAAATCTGTTATGAGTTTCACAAAAATCAACTAATGAATAGTGTGAAAATTGACATAAAAGAGTTCTTAAAACAAATATTATATTATGAATTGATATTAAATTCCTAAAAATCTAAGGTTCGGCCAAGAGACTTATATCATGATAGGTTAATCATTAATGGACCACTTGGGGGTCGCTTGGATGTATATGGTAAGTTTATTAACCATATAATATAAAAATACAAAGAGACATTGTAAAAGTGAAACTAATTAACTTAGAGTTAATACTTAAAGATAAGGTTAATATAAGTACCCAAACCTGTCTAAATTCTATTGGATGAGTTGTTTTCGACCCATCCCCACCTCAACCTTTGAATAGTCAACTTTGGAGCCATTAGAAACCGAATATGAATTTATTATAAATTAATATTTCTAGCTTTTCCAAAGGTGACCCTCACCCCTCTTATAAAAGGGCACTCCTCCTTCTCATTTCCTCACACCTCTCAAGCCACTTGGCTCGTCCAAACTCTGCCCAAATAAGCTCCCCACATCCCTCTCCTCCTCCTTGAAGCTTCCCGTTAGGCAGAAAGCATTTCAAGAAGTCCTTTGGTTCCAACCAAAGTGAGTAACCTAAATTAAAGGTAACAATTTCTCTTAAAGTATCTTCATTTATTTTGCTTCTCCAACCCCAAAAATCTTTTTATTTCCTTTCTTTTGTAACAACACCAGTATCCTAAATATACTAGGATGTTGTTATAAGAAGGATTCAAACTACACATACACACAACTCCATCTAATGGATGATGAACATAATGTTTCTGTGGATGGCAAACTAACGCCTCACGAAACGATGATTGTTCAAAAACATCTTACCACCTCTCATGGTGGCCATTATGATGGCACTGTAATTAAATATGATATTAATGATATATATTTTATATATAAGCTTCTGTAATTCCATTTTATTTCATACCATTATTCGTTTCATGTTGTATATACATACGATAATTTCATTTGAGAAAGTGTGGACTACCGCCCCCTTAAAATGATATGACTCGTTCATACCACACATGGAACGTATAAAGGATGGTGTTAATGAACTTAAGTAACATATATAAAATATTATATTATATTGGAATAGTAATATACCTATGTATCATTTGGATTCAATTCTTTTAAAATAAAAATTAAACGGAAGTAGCGTTCGTGCGTACGTACGGACTACCGTCTCCACGAACGCGATAAGATTCATTCTCCATCATATCCATTCAAGTATTATTCTCATTTTAGGGTTAAAAATAATGTTAATATCATTCTGATTATGAATAAGATATAATATATCCATTACAAACATGTCTTACGTAACCAAACATTTAAGACGAACGAATCGATTATCACCCGAAACGACGATAATACTAAGATATTATTAATAAAGCAATGATAAAAGATCATATATGATATCATATTAATGTATATGATTCTTGTATAATTTAATAACAATTATTTCACCATTATACAGGAGGTTAACCTACCCCAACCAAGGAAAAGTACAAGGTAAGGGTTATTTCACAATCTCTTCATTATCCGAGGTTGTTTATATGTAATAATCTACTGGGATCTCTTTATCATCCACATCCATGTTTCTTCGAAATGTATTTCAAAACATTTTTAATATTTACAAGAATATGTGTTAAAGTCATTTATACCCTTGTTTGACTTTTTATAAGATGTTTATAAAGGAATCTTTCCGTCGTTTTCAAAACAAGGTCCTTTTTAACCTTTTCGACAGAATTGAGGTAAGAATGTTTTTTTAACTTATACGGCGGGTGCGGTTATTTTCCGCCGTTATAAAATCGTCGAAGCTTTCCATACAAGCTTATAAGAATATTTTCAAAGAAAATGTTTTATTTTATATGGATCTTAAATGGTTTCAAAATAAAAGGAGATACTTCTTTAAAAAGAATTTCGATTTCATCTATGTCAACATCCTTTGATGGATTTTAAGATTATTTGAAGTTGATTTATTATGATACAAAACTTCTATATTGTATTGAAGGTTTTGTGATATGTTTGACTGTGGATGTGCTATTTTTATACCATTCATAGTTTATGGTGAAATTATTGACATTTCGTATGCAAGTTTTAATAAGAATGTTTATGTTATGTTTAAACCTTTTCATATGGGAATGCATTGGACTTAATAAGTGACGGGTGGAGCCCGCTATAGCTCCTCGATGCATCGGTAGGTCTCATGAGACAAACTAGTGTCTTGGCACAAGGCCTTGACAAAATCTTATTTGTAGTCTTGGCACGAGGCCTTGGCTATGTGGTTATGATAGTCTGGCATTATGCATTCCAACATTATGAAAGTGGTTATTTATTTTTGCATGTGATTATTCAATTAGTGGAATATCCATGTGAATAAGTAAATGGCATTATTTCATTTTATTTATGCCATACCATGTTGAAAGTTCATGTTTAAAAGGCTTTTGTTTTAGTTATACATTGCCTTAAATGTTTATTCTTATTGATGAAAGTTTCCGCTATATTGTTATCCTTACTGGGCATTTGAGCTCACCCCTTTTCTATGTTTTATTTTTCCCAGGAAGTGAAGATGTAAGTTATGAATGACCTGCAGGGATATTATGAGGGGATTGTAGTGTGGACTGTGGAAACATTATGTTGTTGTAGTAGTTTTTGATTTTATGATGTAATGTAAAACTTATGAATATATCTAGTGTTTCCAAGGCTACTAAACCAATCGGTCTTTCGAGATTTGATCTTTCTTGTGATCATTCCAATGTTATGTAATAATGCACCGACTCTAGGCAACTAGGGTCGGGGCGTTACAGTTGGTATCAGAGGGAGGTTTAGTACAAACCTTGGAAGCTAGATTTAGATAAACTCTGATTAGAGCACGTAGACCTAAGATGAACTTTGAGGATTAGTGTAGAAGAACTTCCTAGAATTTTGGTATTGTAGAGATTTTGTGAGTTTTCCGAGCAATACATCCCTGTCTGGATACGAGCAGGTAGAGGCGGCTCTGGCACAGATGTACCTAGGGGTAAAACCCGAAAACACCGCTTTGAGCTAGACTCGAACGGGAACTGGTGCACGACAACGGGCCTTGCTGCACTCTTGGTTACGACACTCCCGGGGGATATGCTTAGGATAATTCTCATTTTCTTTACAAACCATTATGAAGGGTTAATGAGTATATACATCCTCAAAGGAGACATTTTTATGATTATGGATTATATCCATAAATAGTTCAATTTATGTTAAGTGTTTTATAAGTATGGGATTATGTATTTTGATTCATAAACTGATCTAGTGTATGCCATTGTTTAGAAATGGGGCCCAGTAGAAGGAATGAGAACTCCAGAAATGCACATGATCCAAAGAGAAGGAAGGATCATATCTTTCATGGTCTTAAGCTAGAATTTATAAGAGAAATATTCTCCCATGTATTATCATCATATGAAGAAATAATATCATGTGTTGATAAGATAAGTAAAGAGTTTACTGAGTCCTATGGCTTTGAAGGGAAGCAAGAGAAGAAAAGGACAGAAGAGAGAAAGATAGATAAAGGGAAGAGGGAAAAGAAGAATTTTCCCATATGTGGTAACTGTGGAAGGAAACACCCTGGAACTTGCCTGAAAGGAATGGGAGTTTGTTATAAGTGTGGAGGAAAAGGGCACAAAGTACATGACTGCAAGGGTAAGAAAATGGTTTCAAATGTACAATGCTTCATTTGCAAGGAGTTTGGACACTACGCGAACCTATGTCCCAGTCATCAGACTATGACGCAAATGATTCTATTGGATAATAATCAAGTTATGATACTACCACAGATGAAGAGGAATGATTAGAGTTCTTATGTTGATTATGTCAATTGAGTGTTGTATCAACAATGTACTTGTTATAATAATTATGGAGTATATAAGGATTGTACTGCAGTACTATTTCATTAAGGACTTGAGATTGTGTGGAACAATGAAAAGTGACTCAATAGCAGGATAAATTTTTAAATATATGGTTGAGAGAATGATAAACCATAATATAGTTCTGATACCGAGGTAGTGATTTTCAAATAATACATGATTGTTTTGTAAAAATTATATTGGATATTGTTGACTACCTTGGAACTGATTAATGATTTGTATATTCCATCATTGTTGGGGTTTAAAACATTTTTGGATTAATGAAGTATATCCAGCATTATATATGGAATAAGGGAGCATTAATGTAATCAATAAGGAATATGGTAATACATGATGAAGGTATTCATATGCTATTACGGGGTAAAAAGGATCTACATTATGTTTACCTTCCTTATAAATGTTGGACTGTGAGTTTGGACAGAAGTATTTTGGATAGTTCTAGTTTGGATTATTTTGGATTGCCATAAAAGGACAACCCGGAGGTCGGGCGGCAACCCGTCGCGTCCGGCAAGGCCGCAAGACTTGAACCCGCAACCGAAGGGCGACAAGGGTGTATCACCTACCACTATCACACGAGATGTCCTGGATTAAATAATGTAGTTTTTATTAAAAGATCTTTTAGATGAATTATAAATTCGTTTATTTTGGAACCCTATACGAATAGTGTAAATAGAATTTTTTTTACATTCTATTATCTTTTAGAGTGAAAGATGAGTATGTGGTAGAAATTTATTAATGGATAAAACTCTAATTATAAAGTAAGTATATCTCCTTATGATCTTAGCCAATCTCATAAATAAATTCCTCAACATTAATAAAAGGAACTTAGAACAAAAATGTTGTCCTAGATGGTACCTTAAATCATCACTAATTTATGGCTTTGGGATTGTTGGCCTTTTCATAGCCATGTTCTCTACCACTCTCCATCAGATAATTGATGGTTAGATTTTTCTTCCATATCCATATTTTCCTACATGGAACCCTAGTATGTGTTATATTCGGTAATCTTCATACTTTCGACTATTTATTTTAAATAGAGGCCTCATTAATTCATTTTTCGATGTGGGATTTCAACTAGGATATTTTGAAACATCAAAAATGTGTTATCCTAATACCCTATGTTTTGTTGAACCGATGGTATTTCAAATCATCATAGATTGATGAATTTAAGGACCTCAATTTTATACTTGTTTGTGATTGATGACCTCAATCACTACCTATAAATATTTACGTTTTTCCTCCAATTATATGTCTCTAAATGCCACCAATGTTCTCCTAATCGAGATCATAATTTGGTGGTGACCCTTTAATTTCTCTTTTCCTCATATTAAGACTAAATTTTAGTAACCCAATTTCCGATGTGGGGTTTCCCACAAATATATTATCTATTTTCCACCTTTTATTTTCTAAGAACAATTTCAAATTGCGAGGACGCAATTTATTGAAGGAGGGGAGAATGTAACACCCCAAGATTTCATAGTGTGTTAGTTCTTCAAAATAATTCAATAACTTTCACTACATGCAACACCAAGTTCAAGCACACCATGACTTACCAAACAAGCCATTCAAAAGAGGTTATGAATAGTATTAGATAAATTTTAATGTTTATATAATCCTTATAATTTTAGAATCCCTATTATGAGTTTCTTAGTCATAATGCAAGAACAGATTCATTTTCAGTATTTCACTTTTATCAACTTCTAATAGTGAAACCTTTTTAAATAAAATATTTTAAACTTTTTGACTAAATGGGGACATCAAAAATTTAAAATGAAACACCCCAAGCTTCCACGGTACGTTTCCCTTTGAATAATGTGATAGCGTGTGTTGTACGCAACACCGAGTTCTAACACACCATAACCAATCAAACTAGCCGTTATAAATAGTAATACCTACTTTTTGAAAATATATATATTTTATATTTCAAAATGGACTTCATTTTTGGATTCGGAATATCGAATTTAGCCTAAGGTGAAATTTTGGTACTTTTCGGATAACTTTCATATTTTGATGAATAGTGAAAATTACTAAATTTTAATTAAAAACAACTTTTTTAATCAAAATAATTAATAGTGATAAATTATGAATTTGAGTGGTTTTAAAGTATATTTAGAATATATTTTTACAATTTAATATAATGTTGGTCATTAGACATAATTTTACAATTAAACCGAACATAAACAAGTGTCAATCTTTTGATAGTTATTATCTCTTAAAAACACGCTTTTTGTTTTGACAGCGGGAATTAATTTTAAATTAATTTCTGCCACTTCTGTGTTTTGAATTTAGAAAAATGGATTCCATATTTGGAATCAGGATGTTCAAATTGTGTAAATAGGTAACTTTTATTTTTATACATTTTGAATAATTACTGCGGTAAATATTTTATTTACCATGGTTAAGGGTAAATCCGGTAAATAAGGGTTAAAAAATAATATTATAATAATACTAAATTACCCTAAAACGTGTCTTAACCTTATTGGTTGATACATGGTCGACCATGGGAATCTTTGGGTCTATTTTGGGACCCCATGGATCCACTTGTAAGTGATAATGACACTTTATTTTAATTTAGTTAAAATGAATACAAAAATGAGACAAGCATATATCTTTTAGAACAACAATTTTTACATAGGGTTATATATGTTGGATTTTAGATTATAAATATTAATTAGAAAGATAAAAAGATTTCCTACATAATGATATTTTATTTATAATTTTTAGACATTAAATAATTTATTTTATTTATGACACAATGATGATGCAGTAATTACTATAATAGTGAAAAATTAAAATAAGTGATATTATAAATACCCAAATAAATATAATATGAAACTTTTAATGAATTAAACTAATTTTCTAGGATAATATGATATATTAGGATTTATTTAATTGACCTTTTTAGAAGTAATAAATCTGTTATGAGTTTCACAAAAATCAACTAATGAATAGTGTCAAAATTGACATAAAAGAGTTCTTAAAACAAATATTATATTATGAATTGATATTAAATTCCTAAAAATCTAAGGTTCGTCCAAGAGACTTATATCATGATAGGTTAATCATTAATGGACCACTTGGGGGTTTCTTGGATGTATATGGTAAGTTTATTAACCATATAATATAAAAATACAAAGAGACATTGTAAAAGTGAAACTAATTAACTTAGAGTTAATACTTAAAGATAAAGTTAATATAAGTACCCAAACCTGTCTAAATTCTATTGGATGAGTTGTTTTCGACCCATCCCCACCTCAACCTTTGAATAGTCAACTTTGGAGCCATTAGAAACCGAATATGAATTTATTATAAATTAATATTTCTAGCTTTTCCAAAGGTGACCCTCACCCCTCTTATAAAAGGGCACTCCTCCTTCTCATTTCCTCACACCTCTCAAGCCACTTGGCTCGTCCAAACTCTGCCCAACTAAGCTCCCCACATCCCTCTCCTCCTCCTTGAAGCTTCCCCTTAGGCAGAAAGCATTTCAAGAAGTCCTTTGGTTCCAACCAAAGTGAGTTACCTAAATTAAAGGTAACAATTTCTCTTAAAGTATCTTCATTAATTTTGCTTCTCCAACCCCAAAAATCTTTTTATTTCCTTTCTTTTGTAACAACACCAGTATCCTAAATATACTAGGATGTTGTTATAAGAAGGATTCAAACTACACATACACACAACTCCATCTAATGGATGATGAACATAATGTTTCTGTGGATGGCAAACTAACGCCTCACGAAACGATGATTGTTCAAAAACATCTTACCACCTCTCATGGTGGCCATTATGATGGCACTATAATTAAATATGATATTAATGATATATATTTTATATATAAGCTTCTGTAATTCCATTTTATTTCATACCATTATTCGTTTCATGTTGTATATACATACGATAATTTCATTTGAGGAAGTGCGGACTACCGCCCCCTTAAAATGATATGACTCGTTCATACCACACATGGAACGTATAAAGGATGGTGTTAATGAACTTAAGTAACATATATAAAATATTATATTATACTGGAATAGTAATATACCTATGTATCATTTGGATTCAATTATTTTAAAATAAAAATTAAACGGAAGTAGCGTTCGTGCGTACGTACGGACTACCGTCTCCACGAACGCGATAAGATTCATTCTCCATCATATCCATTCAAGTATTATTCTCATTTTAGGGTTAAAAATAATGTTAATATCATTCTGATTATGAATTAGATATAATCTATCCATTACAAACATGTCTTACGTAACCAAACATTTAAGAAGAACGAATCGATTATCACCCGAAACGACGATAATACTAAGATATTATTAATAAAGCAATGATAAAAGATCATATATGATATCATATTAATGTATATGATTCTTGTATAATTTAATAACAATTATTTCACCATTATACAGGAGGTTAACCTACCCCAACCAAGGAAAAGTACAAGGTAATGGTTATTTCACAATCTCTTCATTATCCGAGGTTGTTTATATGTAATAATCTACTGGGATCTCTTTATCATCCACATCCATGTTTCTTCGAAATGTATTTCAAAATATTTTTAATATTTACAAGAATATGTGTTAAAGTCATTTATACCCTTGTTTGACTTTTTATAAGATGTTTATAAAGGAATCTTTCCGTCGTTTTCAAAACAAGGTCCTTTTTAACCTTTTCGACACAATTGAGGTAAGAATGTTTTTTTAACTTATACGGAGGGTGCGGTTATTTTCCGCCGTTATAAAATCGTCGAAGCTTTCCATACAAGCTTATAAGAATATTTTCAAAGAAAATGTTTTATTTTATATGGATCTTAAATGGTTTCAAAATAAAAGGAGATACTTCTTTAAAAAGAATTTCGATTTCATCTATGTCAACATCCTTTGATGGATTTTAAGATTATTTGAAGTTGATTTATTATGATACAAAACTTCTATATTGTATTGAAGGTTTTGTGATATGTTTGACTGTGGATGTGCTATTTTTATACCATTCATAGTTTATGGTGAAATTATTGACATTTCGTATGCAAGTTTTAATACGAATGTTTATGTTATGTTTAAACCTTTTCATATGGGAATGCATTGGACTTAATAAGTGACGGGTGGAGCCCGCTATAGCTCCTCGATGCATCGGTAGGTCTCATGAGACAAACTAGTGTCTTGGCACAAGGCCTTGACAAAATCTTATTTGTAGTCTTGGCACGAGGCCTTGGCTATGTGGTTATGATAGTCTGGCATTATGCATTCCAACATTATGAAAGTGGTTATTTATTTTTGCATGTGATTATTCGATTAGTTGAATATCCATGTGAATAAGTAAATGGCATTATTTCATTTTATTTATGCCATACCATGTTGAAAGTTCATGTTTAAAAGGCTTTTGTTTTAGTTATACATTGCCTTAAATGTTTATTCGTATTGATGAAAGTTTCCGCTATATTGTTATCCTTACTGGGCATTTGAGCTCACCCCTTTTCTATGTTTTATTTTTCCCAGGAAGTGAAGATGTAAGTTATGAATGACCTGCAGGGATATTATGAGGGGATTGTAGTGTGGACTGTGGAAACATTATGTTGTTGTAGTAGTTTTTGATTTTATGATGTAATGTAAAACTTATGAATATATCTAGTGTTTCCAAGGCTACTAAACCAATCGGTCTTTCGAGATTTGATCTTTCTTGTGATCATGCCAATGTTATGTAATAATGCACCGACTCTAGGCAACTAGGGTCGGGGCATTACATGAAAACCCAGTAATGTGTTATTAGACATGACCTTTATATTTCCCTTTCCCTCATTTAAGAGGAATTTTTATTAACCCTTTTTAAGATTTGGGTTTTCCACAAATAAGAGTTTGAATGGAAACCGCTTTATTATTGAGAATAATTTTTAATTTAATTGATGAAATTTATTTAATGTTAGTAGTATTTTATAACCTGATATTTCAAAATAACTCTATGCTCAATATAATATTCAACACACGACATTGAGATTAAACATACTGTGATATAATATTACATTATGATTATTTGAAGGTGACCTATATAAAATAGTTATGAAATTAGTGGGTGTGAATAATATTAAATTTATATTAACATATTTATAATTTTCAAAATCACTAATAAATTATTTAAAAATTCATAATAAAAATGTACTCAACTTTAATAAACATAGTTGGTTATAAATAAAGTTATATTTCCTTCAAAAAAATATTTTAATTTTTTTGGAAAATATTATAATTAAATTATGGAAGTTTTAGGGATTTTATATTATAAAATTTAAATAATTTTTTAAATCATATTATCAATATAAAATTATGGTAAAATTATCATATTTCTCTAAAAAGTTTGATTTCTCTGTAAATAGAAAAAATACTAATTTTTTAAACCTGTCATTTTTTAATAAATAACGAAATTTAAAATCCCCATTATTGTTTTAATTTTATTTGAAGTTAAAATAATTGTATTTAATTTTATTTAATCCAAATAATTATATTTAAATCCTATTTTTAGTGGATTTTAGAATAAGTATATTTTTAGGCTTAAAAATGATTTTTCTTGAAAACTGTTTTTATGTGCATAATATTCCACCATTTTAATTGATTAAAATAAAACCATAAAAATAATTATTTATAATAAATTTATAGATAATATAACTATAAATATTTATTTAAATCCATTTAATTATTTTTTGTTTTCATATACTTATTATAATATCGTTTTATGCTTCAAAATTACATTTCTTGATAACTGTTTTCTCGACACCTCTATGGATTTATTTTAAATTTAAAGTTACAAATTCTATTAAATAAAATTTATTAATTTTTTTTAATATTTTTATTCATTATAATTTTATTCTATAATAATATTTATTTAATTTTTGGTCATACTAAAAAATAAAAACAATAAAAAATAGTTATCATGGTAAAGAAATTTAAATGGTTAAAGTGAGAAACCATAGAAGTAAATGGTATAAAATGATTAAAAAATGTTTCTGGGTATTTATTTTAGATAGGTCAACCTTATATCTCCTCAAATCCTTTATTTTAAAATTTTAGAGGCACATGTCTTGAGAGTTAGTTCCTATTTTTGAATAGTATTGTGTATTTATAATATTCCCCTTGTTCTCAATTATAAAAGGGTACCCATACCCCCTCACTTATTCACACATATAAAACCATTTGGTTAGAATAAAACCTAAAAAAATCTCTCCCCAACACCCTTATACACATAATATATCTTTTTTTCTTCCCAAAATACCAATCTTAGGGTCCGTAATAAGAAATCCAATTGAGGTTCTTTTAAGAGAAGGTTATTATCTTCACCAAGTTCCTTCTTTTTTCTTCTTCTATTTGAAGCCTTCAACTATGTCATAAAAATTCCAATATAATAAAACCACTATATCTTATATAATAATATTTTATTTTTTTAATGACATAATATTAACCATTATTCACTTTGGTAAAATGGGAAATGAAAACAGCAGACTACTACCTCAAGAAATGATGTAATTCATTTTCCATCATCACCTACCAAAGATATTAATTATTATAGATATAATATTTATATATTTTATTCCTTAAATATTAATAATTTGATAAATTTAATATATCATATACTTTCTTACCATTCCATCTGTAGAAAAAACATAATGTTGTTCATGTGTACGGTGAAATACCGCCTCATGAAGCGATGTGATTCATGTTTTTATTTCTTCCACACATGGATGTTATAAATATGTGAATTTAATTAAATAATAAGATATGTATGATATAAATATTATTTTTAATGATAAAATAACACTTACCTTATTTCCATCATGTTCTGTGGAAAATATAAATGTTACATAAGTGTATGTATAACCTTCCATCTCGATGATTGTAACACAATACATTTTCCATCACCATAATTCATGGTTATATTTAACAAGTATAAATTATGTTAAAAAATGATAATTATTTTGGGATTATTACTATAGATATGATGAATCAATGACCCATTTGATAATGTTTGACACATTGATTCCATATTTAAATTATGAATCGAGCATCCTCACAACACACATTGCAGAGACAACAAGTTATGTAACTAAACATGTCATTATTACAAATGAAGTAACCAGTTTATGTATAAGGTATTAAACCTATAAAAGTTTAATAATAAAACAAATAATTATTATACGTTTATTATATAATAGATAAAAGACATATACGACAAAACCTAGACTTGAGGTAAGGTTCCTATCTCAAAACATCCAATTTTGAGACACATATTCTTTTATAAACCTAAATTATTTTAAATGGTGTATATACATCAGTTGAAACTCCATTTTTTATATGGATTAAAATGAACCAGAGGAATATATCTTTAAAGGGAGAGAATATGAGAAATTACAATGTCAAAGGACCGAAAACCCCACTGAAGGCCCTTGGTGCATGTACCCCTATGTAGCATCGGTGCAGAGGGTGTCTTCACATCAGCCTACGTGAATGACTAGTGCACTAACCAGCATGGAAACTTTTTATGTCACACTTAAGAGAATGATACCCTTCACCTATGGTCATATATTTTCCTATAAATATGACCTTGGGGTCATCATTTTTATGGATGAAAATTTATGATGAACTCTTGATACTCTGGTGGCCCTAGTACATCTCTCAGGCCCTGCAAAACATTCTATGTATCCATAAAAACCTAAATAAGAGGTAATTAATAGGGGTTATAGTGGAAAAAAATTCCAACCACGGTTTAAAATACATAACACATGTGCAATGAACCCTCTATCATGGTGGATGAATACTAATGTGGGCCCCCCCTTCATAATAGGGACCTATGCGAGACAGTTATTGGAACAACTATAGAAAACCTTTAAGGTTTGATCCAACCTTTATCCATGTTTTGATTCCCACGTGTTCCATATATAAAGGGACCATCATATCATGCATCCCTACCTTCACAAAGCACCATCGGTCCACATTGTCCTACCGATGTGAGGCCCCCTTAGCTCATCCATAACACTACCCAAAGTGATCCTTGGATCTGGTCCTCTTCTATGCCACCCATGTAAGGGCCTCACCTACTTCAATTCCCTTTCCCAAAAGGTACCAAATTGAATCCTCCACCAAAGTGTCTAGATATTCAAAACCATGGTATTAGACACACCAACATGTCTCTCATTTTTACATGCATTCCTACGGTCATAGGATTCCTTCACCCATTCTACTTGATTATTAGGATCCTAGGGGTGATGTGGATATGCATTCATATTTTGAGAAATACCCCAACCATGGGGAATGTTTTAGAAAGTTCTTGATCTAGGGTGTCCGGTCTATGACCATCTCCTTCCCTGATCTTATATAAAGACATGAGCCTCTGGTTTTAGGTGGTTATATGGAGGATCACAATTTCATTTCCTTTTGACAAGGACTTACATCATCCTCTTTATTGTGGAACAAATTACAAGACATCCCTCATTTAGTAATCCCTTCTAAATTCTTATTGGAGGTTCCACAATCCCTCTTCCATGATCCCTGAGGTTCGTGTCGATATGGGTAGTCATATCTGACTATCAATGATATACAATTAGAGAAGGAACGAATGAATTCAAGTTATTTATCCTACTCTTGTCACCCTGTCCTCTTCTACTAGTGATGAAGGAGAAGTGTGTGGTTTTTCGGATCTTCTAATTACTTTTTTTCTCATTATCAATCATAAATCATCATGATTTTGTTTTTTAGGTGATTTCTATGATCCTGGAATCCATGTAGTCATTTGCATGCTTCAGAAAAGAATCTTATTTCAGATATTCAACTATCCTTCCATCAAAGTACACCCAGAAGAATGAGTCCTCAAGGAAATGTATCCCACCTAATGAAAAAAGAATATTGTGTCGTCATTAGAATCATATAATTCCTCTTATTTAACACACTAAGAATTTCTCATATGGAATTAGAGGTTGATTAGGGTCATGAAATCCAACCGATGCCAAACATTTTGGGAATCATTAAATATGTAAGCCCTAACCAATCTGGGCATCCTTTTCTAGAGTAAAACCCATAAAAAATTAAACATCAAATCATCGGGGCATCCACATTCGGGGTAATATCTGAACCATACCCCTAAATAACCATGGGTCAAGATACTCTTCATACCCAAAAAACAATAGGGGAATTCTCTTTAAGAATAATCCACAAAATAATCCTCTGAAAGGGATATACTCTCTTGTAATGAAAATAAAGGGGCCTCCATATGCATTAGTCCTTATAAGTGGAATATTTGGGCATTGAATATAAGGCCCCAGCCTTAAACCATACTTAATCTTGAGTTATTACAAGATTACACATTGAGCATCTTTTCGGGTTTAGAGTTTTAGAGAATTAGATCATAAAACTTGCATTACATTCCACATATAAACAAAGTGGTTACATAAAGATAGTATTCTTCATTCCCATCAATGGAAACACATTTAAAATAAAACATGGATTATTTCTTGACACATCCTTGACTCTATCATCTTATCATGTACCTTTCCCTTGACCTGTGAAAAACATTTCAAAAACTTGGGATGAGCATAAAAACTCAGTATGGGTTATAAAAAAAACATGGAAAGGAAACATGAGTTCATATATACATAAGAATGAAATCATACTTTACCCATAAAACATAGGAACTTTAACATACCTCATAAAATCATGAATAAATCATAGAAATCATAAGACATAAAGGTAATTTGAGGCATTCATAACATTCTTACGTAGGGAGTAACCCTCTTGGTTACGTTTGGAATACCCATCACAGTATATTTCCTAAAATCTCAACGGAGAAACCTTAACGTTTCACTCCTTCGCGTTACCCAATGCATTGGAGAGCTATAACGGGCTCACCCGCCCTTAGTTTATCATGGAACCACCCGTCTTCATAATAATGCCCAAGAACCATAACATAATCATATCACATAAAACATGCATAAAGGAAACAAAAAATTTCCACATTTCAATCACGAGATATCAATACAACACATTGATATAAAAACATTATGAAAACCATTTTCAATACTAAAATAAAAGAAAAGTAAAACATGGTATTTATTTTTCTTTTAAAAAGAAGGTATGGCTTGTAGAGGAAGCCGAAACTCAAATAACGGTCACGACGGCGGAGAAGTCGTTGTCGCCGCATATGTACGACAAAAACATTCCCTTTTGTCGTTTAGTAAACGCTTCGTATAAAAAAGATTCCTTTTGAATAAACGTAAAAGTCAAAGGGGTTTATACACCGTATAAAAGAAAGTTGTGTATAAAATAAAATATTCCTCAACGAAAGGAGATTGAGACGAAGTCCCATACCTCGTATCCGACTTGACCCGACTGTTCTTTAATCTCCTGAATAATAAACTTGAGTTAATCTCTACTTGCTTATGAATCTTTTTCAAGTTCATTATTCCTTTTATACCATGTTATGAACATCATGTAATCAGTTAAGTTAATAATGTTCATTTTGTCGGTATATGGTTCTTAAGTCAAAAATAGACTTCTTACACTTACATGTTATTAATTTGGTCAAAGGTTCATTATATCCAGAATGGTATTCATGATGTAGATATCATATATGTCATATATATCCAGTACATACATGCATTTATAATATTACATAATCATTTAGAGGTAAGAAATGAAATGCACCGTTCATGGAGACGGTAAGCCGTTCGTACGCATGAACGCTACTTTCATTTCTATTTCATATTTTATAGAATGGAATCATAATGATATAAAGGTATATTATAATTCCAATATAATATCATATATAATATCATAGTTCCATCCTTTATATGTCCCACATATGGTATTTAATGAATCAAATCACTTTGAGGGGGCGGTAGTCCGCACTTCCTAAAATGAAGATATCGTGTTTACCCATAATGGAAACCATAAAGGTATGCCCAAAATGAAAAAAACAGAAGCTTAAGGAAAACATAAACATATTATATATCATATATAAAAATAGTGACATCATAATGGCCACCTTTGAAGGTGTTAAATGAGTATTGAACAATCATCATTTCGGGAGGCAGAATTTCGCCATCCACGGAAACCGTATGTTCTTTAACCATTTTATGTAGTTTTGTGAGAGTTTAGCTCAAATAAATATTATAACAACATCCTAGTATATTTAAGATACTGGTGTTTTTACAAAATAAGTAAATAAAAAGAGTTTAGGGGGTTGGAGAAGCAAAATAAAACAAATGAACATGAGAGAATGAATTACCTTTAAAAGTGTAACTCCTTTTGATTTGAGCCTAAAGGCTTCCTTTGAAAGGCTTCTGCCCAAAGGGAATCCTCTAGGATGAGGAGAGGGATGTGGAGAGAGTAAATGGGCAGGGGTTGGCCGATCCAAAAGCTTGAGAAGTGTGTGAAATGAGGTAGAGGTGGGGGCCTTTTATAAGAGGAGAGGAGGGGCACTTTTGGAAAGTAAAGAAATATTACTTTATTTGAAAATGTGTTTCGGTTTCAAAAGGTCCCACATTGATATAATTCGTGGATAAGGTGATAAGGCTTCGAAATCCACTCATACAATAAGTTTTGGACATGTGTAGTTCATATATTTTACATTATCTTTCCATTTTATTTAAATCGTCAAATAATGATGTCATCACTGCATCATTATTATGTCATAAATAATTTTATTTTTTTAATGTCTAAAAATCATAAAAAAAATACTATGATGTAGGAAATCTTTTTATATTTCCAATGATTATTTATAATAAAAAATATGATCTTTATAACCCCATGTAAAAATTGTTTTCGTAAAACATATTATGTTTGTGTCATTTTTACTTTTACATTAAATAAAAAGTAATTTATGTCATTTCCCTACCAAAATGTCTCCATGGTGTCCCCAAGTTGACCTATGGATTGTATTGGTCGTCCATGACACAACCAATAAGGTTGGGACATGTGTCTATGTCATTTCATATTATTAAAGCATTATTTATACCTTAAACTACACTAATTACCACTAATCGCGATTAAAAACTTAATAAGTTACTATTCACCAAAAAATTATTATAATCTCATTGAACCACATTTTACTTATTAATGACAACCATGTATGTCGGATTTTGAAAATTCAATACACATTAGTGGTAAACTTTCATTTAACAGAAAAATCAGTTTGCTTGATTACCACTTAGTGGTTTCACTATTCATCAAAAATTGATGTTTTTCAGAAAATTACCAAAAATTCACCCTAAGATATATTTGATATTCCGAATTCAAAAATGAAGTCCATTTTACAAAATTCAAATCATATAAGTCACATTAATTAATTCAATAATTAATTCCTGCTGCCATAGCAAATAGCGTGTTTTTACAAAATAATAAGTATCAAAATATTGACACCAGTTTAAGTCTAATTTCAAAATGAAACTGATTACAATGACCACCATTAGATAAAATGGTAAATATTATTCTAATTTCACTTCAAAACCAATTCAAAACATAGTCTAATCATATAAATAAATTAGATTACAAAACAGTTTTGATGTAAAATGCAGTATTTTTCACTATTCATTAAAAAATGAACATTGTCAGAAAAATACCAAAAATTCACACAAGGTAAATTTTGATGTCCCAATCATAAAGAATATGTTTATTTTGACAAACATAGTTTATAAAATTGTCAAAATATAGATTCAAAAATGTTTTGCCATCAAAAGTCAGTAAAACAATCTTTTAAGAATATTAGTGTATTTCATGCATAAGATTGTATTTATTTTCATTTCAAGCCTCTATAACACTATCTTAATCATAGATAAAAATATCTATTATTCATTACTTAATTGGGATGTTACATCCTTCCCCCCTTTAGAAAATTGCGTCCCCGAAATTTATTTACATATCGAATAAATGGGGGTACTTATCCCTCATTGCATTTTCAGATTCCTATGTTGCCTCTTCAATCATGTGGTTTTTCCACAAAACTTTTACCTGCTTAATCACCTTATTCCGTAACACTTGCTCCCTATGGTCAAGAATCTGGACCGGTTGTTCCTAATAAGATAGGTTCTCTTCCAGCTGAACTACCTCTGGACTCAAAACATGAGATAGATCTGGCATATACTTTATCAACATCGAAATGTGAAAAATATTGTGTACCTGAGATAAACTCGGAGGTAAAGCCACTCGGTATGAAAATGATCCAACTCTCTCCAGAATTTCGTATGGTCCAATGAACCTTGGACTCAACTTTCCTTTCTTACCAAATATCATCACACTTTTCCAAGGAGAAACCTTGAGAAAAACATGATCACCTACCTCGAAAGATAGATCCTTCCTCTGGTTATCCGCATAACTCTTCTGCCTGCTCTGAGCTGTTCTCATGTGTTTCTGAATCTGCTGAACTTTTTCTGCCATCTCTTCAACCAATTCTGGTCCCATCAACTTTCTTTCACCCACTTCATCCCAGAAAGCTGGAGTTCGACACCGCTTCCCATATAATGCCTGAAATGGTGCCATCTGTATACTGGAATGAAAACTGTTATTATATGAAAACTCAACCAAAGAAAGATGTTGGTCCCAACTTTCCTGATAATCAATAGAACAAGCTCGTAGCATATCCTCCAATGTCTGAATTGTTCGTTCTGACTGCCCATCTGATTGAGGATGAAAAGCTGTACTAAAATTTAATTCAGTACCCAACGACTTCTGAAGGCCTTTCCAAAAGTTAGAAGTAAACCTGGGATCACGATCCGATACAATGGAGAGAGGAACTCCATGTAACCTGACTATCTCTTTAAGATACAAACGGGAAAGTTGATCAAGAGAGAAAGTATCTCTTATAGCAAGGAAATGAGCAGATTTGGTCAAGCGATCAACAATAACCCAGATTTCATTATTACCTCGATATGTCTTCTGTAATCCAACAACAAATTCCATGGATATATTCTCCCATTTCCACTCTGGCACTGGTAAAGGCTGAAGCATCCCTTTCGGTAACTGCCGCTCTGCTTTAACCTGCTGACAATTCAAACACTTCACAGTAAAATCAGCAATATCTCTTTTCATTCCATCCCACCAGTAATACTCCCGCAGATCTCTATACATCTTAGTACTGCCCGGATGAACTGAAAACGGAGAACTATGAGCTTCACATAACAATTCTCTCTTCAACTGTGAATCACAAGGCACACAAAATCTCTTCCCAAATATCAAAACACAATCATTATCAATGTTGAATTCAGGCAACCTACCTTTCTGAACCAGCTCTACCTTTTTCTGAAACTCACTATCTTGCTTCTGTGCTTGCTTGATTCTATCTGATAGAGATGATCTCACTGATACCTGAAACAAAACAGAAGGACTTCTTGCACCAACAACTTCTATGCCAAAGTTCATCAAATCCTTAACCAAAGTATCACGTTCCAAACGCAACATTGTTAATGAAGCATTACTTTTTTGACTCAAAGCATCAGCTACATTATTTGCTTTTCCTGGATGGTAATGAATTGTACAATCATAATCCATGATTAATTCTAGCCATCTCCTCTGTCTCATGTTTAACTCTTTTTGAGTGAATATATACTTTAAACTTTTGTGATCGGTATATATTTTACACTTTAATCCATACAAATGATGCCTTCAAATTTTTAAAGCAAAAACAACAGCAGCTAATTCCAAATCATGTGTAGGGTAATTTACCTCATGAGTTTTCAACTGTCGTGAAGCATAAGAAATTACCTGATTATTCTGCATTACGACGCAACCAAGTCCTTTCAATGAAGCATCACTGTATATAACAAACTCACCATTCCTGGAAGGTAGTGCCAAAACTGGAGCATTCACCAATCTTCTTTTCAATTCCTGAAAACAATCATCACATTCTTTTGTCCAGATAAACTTAACACCCTTCCGAGTTAGCTTAGTCATTGGACTAGATAACCGTGAAAAATTTCTAACAAACCTTCGGTAATAGACCGCCAAACCAAGGAAGCTACGAATCTCGGTTACATTTGTGGGTCTTTTCCATTCTTCAACAACTTTTGTTTTTGCAGGATCAACAGTTATTCCATATTTAGAAACAATGTGACCAAGGAAAGAAATTTGTTGCAACCAAAACTCACACTTTCTGAATTTCCCATACAGTTTCTTTTCTTTTAAGGTTTGCAAGATAACCCTTAAATGTTTTTCATGCTCCTCTTTACTTTTAGAAAACACCAAAATATCATCAATTAAAACCACCACAATCTTATCCAAGAACTCATGGAAAATTATATTCATTAAGTCCATGAATACAGCAGGTGCATTGGTTAGCCCAAAAGGCATTACTACAAATTCATAATGGCCATATCTCGTACGGAACGCGGTCTTCAGAATATCTTCCTCCTTTACCTTCAGCTGATGGTACCCCGATCTCAAGTCAATCTTTGAAAAAAACTGAGCTCCCTGGAGCTGATCAAACAAATCATCGATATGAGGCAAAGGATATTTGTTCTTAACAGTGATATTATTCAAGGCTCTGTAATCAATGCAAAGTCTCATAGAACCATCTTTCTTTTTAACAAATAAAACAGGAGCACCCCATGGTGATGTGCTAGGTCTAATGAAACCATTCTCTAATAAATCTTGCAATTTCTCCTTCAAATCTAAAAGTTCAATTTTTTCCATTCGATAAGGGGGTTTTGAAATTGGGTTAGCATCAGGAAATAAGTCAACAGTAAACTCAACTTCCTGATCTGGTATTATTCCAGGCAACTCATCAGGAAAAACATCAGGATACTCATTTACCACTGGCACATCATTAATCTGAACAGTTCCTTTATTTTCAATGACGTGTGCATGGTAACATTCATTTCCATCTTTCACAAGTTTCTCGGCCTCTTGAGATGTTATCAAAAGTATGGGTTCATTCTTGTAAACAAACTGAAAGTATTTCTGAAAAGAAACTTCTTTAGCTTTACAGTCAATCTTAGCATGGTAAATAGAGAGCCAATCCATACCCAGGATAACATCAAACTCTACTAGAGGTAGAACAATAAGGTTTGCAAGTAGGTTCTTTCCACAGATAAGGATAGGAAGATTCTTATAAATTCTTTTTGCCTCAACATTCCCCCCAGGTGTTTTTACCAAAAGTTCAGGAGACATTTCTTGATATGGTATTCCCATTTTACTAGAAAAGGTTTCAGAGATGAAAGAATGTGTAGACCCCAAATCATACAACACACTGGCATAATCTCAAAAAACAAACAAAGTACCTGATACAACTTCATTTGATGGCCCTACATCTGATGAAGTAGTTGCAAAGGATTTCACCACCCCTTTCTGCTTGTAGTCTAACTGCTTCCCATCACTCAAGCTCTTTGTCGGACACTCATTTGCATAGTGACCCATCTCATTGCACTTATAACATTTCACTAACTGTAAATCAAATTTGTTCTTAACTTCACCTTGATCCTTTTCAGTGCAATCACGAGCCTTATGTCCCATCTTACCACATCGGTAGCACTTTCCAGAATTCAGAAGACATTCCCCAACATGCCTTTTGCCACATTTATCACAAACTGGAAACTTAGTTCTCTTACCATCATACTTTTTTGAAGAATTCTTACCTTTCTCCTGCCACCTCGGTCTCTTCTTCTGCTGGTTGTTATAGAACACTTGGTCATCGACAAACTCCATTTCCACCTTCTCAGCACATCGAACAAGCTTTTCATAACTTTTAAACTCACGAGAAGCTAATGCCCTTCGATATTTTGGCTTTAATCCTGAGTAAAAACGATTTATTTTACTATCAAGGTCCCGGATAAAATTTGGAGCATACCTTGCCAATCGAGTGAACCTTTATTCATAGGCAGCCACTGATTCTTCCTCTTGCCTCAATTCCAAGAATTGATTTTCCATCCTAAGTCGAACAGCCTTAGGAAAATACTTCTCAAGAAACATACCTTTGAATTCATCCCAATCAAGAGCATCAATCTCATCGGCGTCCCTGGTATTTTTAACCATAGACCACCACTAATCTGCTTCACCCTCCAAACGGTAAATAGCAAGACTAACCTTTTGATTGTTTGAACACCCCATGAAATCAAAAATATTCTCCAGTGCTTTAATCCACCCTTCAGCTAGCACAGGGTCAGATGATCCTCTGAATGATGGTGGATGTTGCCTCATGAAATATTCCACCACTGACATGTTCCTTTGCGGTTGATCTGGCTGATCTCGTGCATGGATACCACCACCATTTATCGCTTGAGTCAACTGCGCCATCACTGCAACAAACTGTTTAGTTCCAATTCCGACCATTTCTGGATGCTGATTCGGAAGGTTATTTCCTTCTGTATGCCTTCCTAGCACTGCTTCCCTGTTTCCTCTGCGGAAAACCATTCTGAACAAACATGTCTTAGATGAAGCAACATGGTAATCTTTCAATGCTATATCATTTCGAAAAAAAATATTTTTGGATAATAATTTAATAGAATTATAACTCCTAAAGTTATCTAAACCGACCTTTGATACCAACTATAAGGACCCAGCCTTAAACCTTACTTAATCTTGATTTATTACAAGATTACACATTGAGGATATTTTCGGGTTTCGAGTTTTAGAGAATTAGATCATAAAACTTCCATTACATTCCACATATAAAAAAAGTGGTTACATAAAGATAGTATTCATCATTCCCATCAATGGAAACACATTTAAAATAAAACATGGATTATTTCTTGACACATCCTTGACTCTATCATCTTATCATGTACCATTCCCTTGACCTGTGAAAAACATTTCAAGAACTTGGGATGAGCATAAAAACTCAGTATGGGTTATAAAAAAAACATGGAAAGGAAACATGAGTTCATATATACATAATAATGAAATCATACTTTACCCATAAAACATAGGCACTTTAACATACCTCATAAAATCATGAATAAATCATAGAAATCATAAGACATAAAGGTAACTTGAGGCATTCATAACATTCTTACGTAGGGAGTAACCCTCTTGGTTACGTTTGGAATACCCATCACAGTATATTCCCTAAAATCTCTTCAGAGAAACCTTAAAGATTCACCCCTTCGCGTTACCCAATGCATTGAAGAGCTATAACGGGCTCACCCGCCCTTAGTTTATCACGGAACCACCCGTCTTCATAATAATGCCCAAGAACCATAACATAATCATATCACATAAAACATGCATAAAGGAAACATAAAATTTCCACATTTCAATCACGAGATATCAATACAACACATTGATATAAAAACATTATGAAAACCATTTTCAATACTACAATAAAAGAAAAGTAAAACATGGTATTTATTTTTCTTTTAAAAAGAAGGTATGGCTTGTAGAGGAAGCCGAAACTCAAATAACGGTCACGATGGCGGAAAAGTCGTTGTCGCCGCATACGTACGACAAAAACATTCCCTTTTGTCGTTTAGTAAACGCTTCGTATAAAAAATATTCCTTTTGAATAAACGTAAAAGTCAAAGGGGTTTATACAACGTATAAAAGAAAGTTGTGTATAAAATAAAATATGCCTCAACGAAAGGAGATTGAGACGAAGTCCCATACCTCGTATCCGACTTGACCCGACCGTTCTTTAATCTCCTGAATAATAAACTTGAGTTAATCTCTACTTGCTTATGAATCTTTTTAAAGTTAATTATTCCTTTTATACCATGTTATGAACATCATGTAATCAGTTAAGTTAATAATGTTCATTTTGTCTGTATTTGGTTCTTAAGTCAAAAATAGACTTCTTACACTTACATGTTGTTAATTTGGTCAAAGGTTCATTATATCCAGAATGGTATTCATGATGTAGATATCATATATGTCATATATATCCAGTACAAACATGCATTTATAATATTACATAATCATTTAGAGGTAAGAAATGAAATGCACCGTTCATGGAGACGGTAAGCCGTTCGTACGCATGAACGCTACTTTCATTTCTATTTCATATTTTATAGAATGGAATCATAATGATATAAAGGTATATTATAATTCCAGTATAATATCATATATAATATCATAGTTCCATCCTTTATATGTCCCACATATGGTATTTAACGAATCAAATTACTTTGAGGGGGCGGTAGTCCGCACTTCCTAAAATGAAGATATCGTGTTTACCCATAATGGAAACCATAAAGGTATGCCCAAAATGAAAAAAAAACAGAAGCTTAAGGAAAACATAAACATATTATATATCATATATAGAAATAGTGACATCATAATGTCCACCTTTGAAGGTGTTAAATGAGTATTGAACAATCATCATTTCGGGAGGCAGAATTTCGCCATCCACGGAAACCGTATGTTCTTTAACCATTTGATGTAGTTTTGTGAGAGTTTAGCTCAAATAAATATTATAAAAACATCCTAGTATATTGAAGATACTGGTTTTGTTACAAAAGAAGTAAATAAAAAGAGTTTAGGGGGTTGGAGAAGCAAAATAAAACAAATGAACATGAGAGAATGAATTACCTTTAAAAGTGTAACTCCTTTTGATTTGAGCCTAAAGGCTTCCTTTCAAAGGATTCTGACCAAAGGGAATCCTCTAGGATGAGGAGAGGGATGTGGAGAGATTAAATGGGCAGGGTTTGGCCGAGCCAAAGGCTTGAGAAGTGTGTGAAATGAGGTAGAGGTGGGGGCCTTTTATAAGAGGAGAGGAGGGGCACTTTTGGAAAGTAAAGAAATATTACTTTATTTGAAAATGTGTTTCGGTTTCAAAAGGTCCCACATTGATATAATTCGTAGATACGGTGATAAGGCTTCGAAATCCACTCATCCAATAAGTTTTGGACATGTGTAGTTCATATATTTTACATAATCTTTCCATTTTATTTAAATCGTCAAATAATGATGTCATCGCTGCATCATTATTATGTCATAAATAATTTAATTTATTTAATGTCTAAAAATCATAAAAAAAATACTATGATGTAGGAAAGATTTTTAGATTTCCAATGATTATTTATAATAAATAGTCTGATCTTTATAACCCCATGTAAAAATTGTTTTCGTAAAACATATTATGTTTGTGTCATTATTACTTTTACATTAAATAAAAAGTTATTTATGTCATTTCCCAACCAAAATGTCTCCATGGGGTCCCCAAGTTGACCCATGGCATGTATTGGTCGGCCATGACACAAACAATAAGGTTGGGACATGTGTATAGGTCATTTCATATTATTAAATCACTATTTATACCTTAAACTACACTAATTACCACTAATCGCGATTAAAAACTTAATAAGTTACTATTCACCAAAAAAATTATTATAATCTCGTTGAACCACATTTTACTTCTTAATGATAACCATGTATGTCGGATTTTCAAAATTCAATACACATTAGTGGTAAACTTTCATTTAACTGAAAAATCAGTTTGCTTGATTACCACTTAGTGGTTTCACTATTCATCAAAAATTGAAGTTTTTCAGAAAATTACCAAAACTTCACCCTAAGATATATTTGATATTCCGAATTAAAAAATGAAGTCCATTTTACAAAATTCAAATCATATAAGTCACATTAATTAATTCAATAATTAATTCCCGCTGCCAGAGCAAATAGCGTGTTTTTACAAAACAATAAGTATCAAAATATTGACACCAGTTTAAGTCTAATTTCAAAATGAAACTGATTCCAATGACCAACATTGGATAAAATGGTAAAAATATATTCTAATTTCACTTAAAAACCAATTCAAAACATAATATAATCATAGAAATAAATTAGATTACAAAACAGTTTTGATGTAAAATGCAGTATTTTTCACTATTCATTAAAAAATGAACATTGTCAGAAAAATACCAAAAATTCACACAAGGTAAATTTTGATGTCCCAATCATAAAGAATAAGTTTATTTTGAAAAACATAGTTTATAAAATTTTCAAAATATATATTCAAAAATGGTTTTCTATCAAAAGGTAGTAAAACAATCTTTTAAGAATATTAGTGTATTTCATGCATAAGATTGTATTTATTTTCATTTCATGCCTCTATAACACTATCTTAATCATAGATAAAAATATCTATTATTCATTACTTACTTGGGATGTTACATTGAATCACATCCAAATGGGATATGTACGAAGCCTCCCTAACGTCCAAAACCAACATACCAAAGTAACCGTACAAAATCTTGGCCATATTCCAAGTAGGTCCTAATTCAATATAGAAATACATATCCCTTCTAGGTTCCCTAGTCCACATCAGCATAAGTCCCACTTTAAACATTGACTAGGAAGCTTTATCCTAGACATCCTAGATTTATAGTGTAAAACTGCATGGTTCATTCCTTATCACATGACCTTGAAAGGTATGATATTGATCATTTAGTGGAACTAAACTATGTGGGTTTAGATTCCATTCATGAGGATACGTAGGAAACCCATATAATGGGTCTGATCCTGATATCTTCAAAACTCTCATATCCATGGATGATGTTTCACTCCAGAGTTCCTCACTATGTGGATAAATAATTTCATCATTTTAATGAAGAACAATGAATGTCTATTCCACAAAGAAGAGGATAACATTTATAAAGAATTCTGTACACATATAGATATCACCATTTATGAATCACCTTTAATACATACAGATATTTATAAGATCCACACAAGATAATAATTGATTTTTAATCCACGATTGACATGCTTCATACAATGGAATTAATGAAGGTTTCATGAACATATATTAATTATATAAGAGCATCCCGGAGTAGGAAACAATTCCCCCCTAAAAGGGTGTGGTGAGCCAGACCTCCCATCCTCTCTACTAATGTGACTTCTAAATAATCATTGGATAGTCTCCCCCACTAGCACCTACCATTAGGAAAAAGATCCATCATGGAGATATAATCATTGGGTGTTTCTTTATCCATTAAAATACTCACTAGAACCTATTCAGAAATATTGAACACAATGTGTATGATGGTAAAAAACTCAATCCTCAACAATCAACCTTCATGAGAAACCGATTTTCCATTGGAAACAGAAAATGGTGAACCTGATGTGAATCATTAACCAACATGATGGAGTCACCCATCTATAACTCCCCTTAATCTCTAAAAAATAATTATGTATAAATAATAAAATCAATCATTCATGTGTTCATTCGAATTAGATGATTCTTTGACGGATTTTTTCTTAAAATTTATGGGAACTTTATCTCATAAATCCATTCAATCTAATGGAATCCTTACATCTTTCACCAATGTATGCCATAACTACTATTCATTTTGGGTCTTCATCCAATAAAAGGACACTAGAACCAACCCAAAATCTTCAATGATGGGTCTCAAATTCACCATTTAGGTAGTACACCAGAACATTGTGATCCTAAACCTCAAGGCAACCCAACAATCCCTTCATCTCTCCAAGCCACACTGATCATCCTGTCATTGATAACTAGTGGTCTAGAAGCTAAGGGAGCCAATTTAAATCTTCATTCATATTGGGATATTATCCCCAGAACGTGACACTCAGTCCATTTTGTATCATAGGGAGATCGATCGAGAGGCCACATATAACCTCATCTGGAAGACAAAGGGGTCCTTAGAAAGGGATTCTACCAACAATCACTACCACCAATACCGCACGATACTAATCCATAAAAATGATGAGGGAACCATCCATGGTTGTTCATACATGGTATTCTAGACAAAGGAATTCTAGAAGGATTGTTGGGAAAAATAAATGCCTAATAAGGAGAAGGGCCACACCCCTCTGCCCTCTGTAGAATCCCACTAATCAATGTTGGTGTCTAATTGCAAGAAGGAACATGCACCCACCAACCCTAATTCAACCATCCAAAAGACATTCATGGAGGCGTCCAAGGAATACTACAATTTAAATCTAGTGGTATGGAGTGAACATTCGCATACATCTTAATACACAAATCAAGTTAGCCAATAGACTCGTTTGGAAGCACTCAATGAATCATGCCAACCATGCTTGGTGAAAAGATTCAAGAAGCCACACAAACCTTCTAACATTCACAAAAACTATCAGCAGTTTCATCTGGAATCAATTATAGAAGATAGTTGGAATATCACAATGATGAATGGGGAGAGGACCAAACATTATACCCCCACATATGAGTACTGTCAGTATCCACTGGTAAGAAAGGTATTATAGGAACATACACAAAGACCTACTCCAGATATGGAATGGAAATATATCTCCATTATAATATTTTATGTAACCAATAATATAATGAAAATGGTGATTGTATATACACAAATAACTACCCATATCCTATAAACAATATAGGCCATCATTATGGTGATAACATTAGTTCCAGAGGGATGGATACACAATTTCTTCCTCACAAATAGGGTGGCTCATCAATATTCCACCATAGAGAAGACACACACCTCTTCACTTGTCTTGGAGGGTTATGGGAAAAAATACCCCATGATATAAAGACCACCAGAATTGGAATATACAGTCACTCCAATCAGATTAAATCGACCCATTCCAATAGACACTCAGAGGTAGGCACAATCCTCTAAAAAATTCCTGAAGGTTATTGACAAATTCATGCAGTAACATAGGGGATAGTAAAACAGTATTACATGCATGATACCCACATCCCCCATAAAGTGGCCCCAACCAATCTCATGAAGGAATAAAAAAATAAGCCTCACCACAGAAGAATAAAAAATTAAAATTTGTTCTACACACCCTCTCTACAAAATTCTGGAGTTATTGAAGTCGTCGTATTCTTATCTACTAAAGCTATAGACCATACCCTCCAGTTACCAAATTATGAGGGTACTAAAAGTGATTTTGATGTTCCTCCTTAAAAATATCTCCATGGTTGATTAATTCATGGAAATAATCTGATCGATCTCGGGATCATACCTCCTTATGAGAGTCACAAAATTCTCATTGTGGCTATAATATCAAGGAGGAAGAGGGTCATCCCCTTTCTATAATCTCTCACGGTGGTCCTCCCCATGATGGAACTAATTATGAATGTTTTTTACACTATAGTATTACATGACATCAGAAATTACCTCCCCTTGGTGATGTACTAATGAGAAATCCTTCCTACTATGAGGCACTTGGGAAAATAAGGCCCGTGATGTCTAAAGCCTTAACATTAGCAATTAAAATTTTTTATCATCTAGAAGAAATCTCATGGTGATAGTCATTCTCCAAATCTCTTTTAGATTGTCTTCCTTACAACATTATAGAGGATGTCCCAACCAGTATCACTGCTTATTAAAAATCTATCAGGAAGAATCAACTCTATATTGAAAGGTAGAGGGACCTCTGGTAAATGATGATGAGAACATGCTAAACATGAGGAAACAGCTGGATAATGATGGCATAATAGTCATGTTTTGGCCATTGGGCACCCCTCAATACAAAATTCTAGAGGCATTGTTAGATGATTTGGCACATGAAATCTTCCTCAATATATGGAAAAATATTTAGTAGTTTAGAGAAACATTATTAACATAGGAAGAGTATCAATATCACATCAAAGTAATAAAATGGATGCAACACCAAATTTACTTGGTGGCTCTTTTGGAAGCATAATATCTAGAGATATAGTAAGGATACCTTCCACATTCATTCCTCAAAATGTTAAAAAGCAAGCAACAACTGATCAAAGATGCCCTATATAGTGTTTATAATAGAGAATGGGGTGAACATGGAGTGTTACATTTCACCACACTCCATAGCATGCAAAATCCCTCCTAAAGTGGATTCATGAAATTCAATAGCTTTTGGAAGGCATTAAAAAATGGACCATGTTCATAACAGAAGGTTTTATCAACAAAAAAAATAGGCCACATCCAACACCCATTGACATTGGTCCAAAAGACAGCTCATTTTTAAGTAAATTTTATTCCAATAATATGAAAATATCAACCAATCCACCGGTTTGGTAAATGCCTCCATCAGATAGTGAAATGATTGAAATAGAACAATGATAATAAGATGTTGATGGTTCATGTGTATACCCGATGATGCCTACATCTCATGTTTATAAAAACACTATAAAATTAGAAGGGTGGTCGCAGAAGAAGCTTCCACTGTAGTTCAGGAGAAACCCCATCCCATAAGTATGGAGGATTTTTTATCCTTACCATCAAGGTTAGAAAAATGGTCCCAAAGAACAATGAAACTTCAATGGTAATATATCTATCCTTAATGTTTGAGGAATTTTTCTTAAAAACAACACTCTCCTTATTGGAAGTCAGTATTCTACCGATTAGTGGAACACTTCATATTGTATCCTCCCAATTTTTACTATACCATGGCCTAATATCCACATTCATAATGTGCATGACTGAATTATCTAGAGATTCCATTCAAATTAATTTCCCCCAATTTTCTCATAAATAATCAACAAAAGAAAGGAAGAGGCATCATGAAGGGTGTGGAAAAAGGAAGTTTCACAAAGAAATTGATAGAATTCCTACCATGCATTATGTTTCAGTGAATGTCATTAATATCATCCATGGATGCCCTATAGAACATGGGGACAATTAGGTGGAGGTTTTGTATGAGGAGGTTTCTATTCATTATTTGGTCCAAAAGGAACCAATTAAAGGTGTTAATTGTACTATGAACCAAAAGATTTCCCAAAATCATGGTATTCACTCAAATTATCCATCATTACCACCTTAAAAGAATCCAAAATATAAAATAGTAATGGTTAGACTGTCCCTCACCTACCTCATATCAATTTTAATCCCCTTTCACTAGATTAAATATTTTCTCAAGGGGAGGATGAGATGAAAAAATAAAAAAGACGCAATGAAAATCTTCTCTGAGGAAACCTTCATGCCAGATATACTTTAAAAGAATGTCCATAATTAGCACCCCCAACTGAAGTACCTCAGTAATGGGGGTTCATCAAAATTTATGAAGGGGATCTAGAATGCCTAATCAATTTTGGGTCACAGGAACCAATATTCTCAAATCCCACAGTTGAAGATCTTGAATTTCCTCCATTGGTTGCTCAACCAAAAGTGGGATTTTCACATCCTTAGTAGTATATCCCTATAAGCTACCCACGATAGATACTAGTGGTTTTTTCACCTATATACCTACTATATACTACACCTTCTCAACCGTTATACCATCCAGAACATCCCCAAGGGCTCTTGAATGCTCTCGGTTCACTCATGGATCTATTAGAAACTATAGGGGAATAGAGTGTGTTGAAACAACTGAAAAAGAATCCTTAAACCAAATGGGTAGATCTGAATCCTCCCCACTAAACTCCAGGGACCCAAAATTTCCCATTTAATGGACCTAGACACCTGATGCAGCATTTGATGCATCTTTTCTTCCATTGTGATCCCGTGATGGGGACCCCTGAACAATTGGAAGCAGTGATAATCCTGTGCTTCATGAAATCATGGTAGGGACAAGCATTTTTATGGTACACTAACTTTATGAATCGGTCAATTATGGGATTCCATGACCTTAGTAATATGTTACACTTATATTTTAGCCTAATGCTACAAAAAAATAGTCCTCAATCTCACAAACTGCATAAATAAGAGAATGAAAGGGTATTAGAATTCATTTCCTCATGGAAAGGATACACATACTCCTTGAACATATAGCTCCCTCTAGAATAAATATTTATCATCTATATTATGAATCGTCAAGATGATTTTCAAACACACCTAATGCATATAAAATACAAAAGAGGGTTTTGGGACCTCTCCGTGACCACTTAATGAGTAGAGGATTACATTATATAGACTAAAGAAATTTCCCAACTGGCTATATTTGCTCAAGGAGGAAGAATGAGGATGGAAGAATCCACCACTATTACACATAAGCATCCACTAAACATACTCCCACTCCAAATCATGCACCATATCATGTGGTGGCACCTCTTGAGTGTCAGTAACAACCAACGCCTCATCAGTAACTTAAATTAGCTCAAATGTTAAATAGTTTGAGACGACAAAAAACAAGGTCTATTCTTTTCAAAATTTCCATGTTCCTAGTAATTCATATCAGCATTAGAAAACAACATGATTAAGTTGTAAAATCCAATGAATCCTAGTAAAAATGGTTACAAATATCACACAAAATTATTGCACCTTCTCTATAGTTATAAGGCCCCATCCTTAAACCTTACTTAATCTTGAGTTATTAAAAGATTACACATTGAGGATCTTTTCAGGTTTAGAGTTTTAGAGAATTAGATAATGAAACATGCATTACATTCCACATTTAAACAACGTGGTTACATAAAAGAAAGTATTAATTCTTCCCATCAACGGAAACATATTGAAAATAAAACATGGATTCTTTCTTGACACATCCTTAACATTATCATCACATCATGTACCTTTCCCTTGACCTGTGAAAAACATTTCAAAAACATGGGATGAGCATAAACAGCTCAGTAAGGGTTATAAAAATATGGAAAGGAAACATGAGTTCATATATACCTAAGAATGAAATCATACATTACCCATAAAACAAAGGTACTTTAACATACCTCATCAAACCATGAATAAATCATAGAAATCATAAGACATAAAGGTTACTTGAGGAATTCATAACATTCTTACGTAGGGAGTAACCCTCTTGGTTACATTTGGAATACCCATCACAGTATATTCCCTAAATCTCTTTGGAGAAACCTTAACGTTTCACTCCTTTGCATTACCCAATACATTGGAGAGCTATATCGGGCTCACCCGCCCTTAGTTTATCACGGAACCACCCATCTTCATAATAATGCCCAAGAACCATAACATAATCGTATCACATAAAACATGCATAAAGGAAACATAACATTTCCACATTTCAATCACAAGATTTCAATACAACACATTGATATAATAAAAACATTGTGAAAACCATTTTCAATATGAAAATAAAAGAAAAGTAAAACATGGTATTTTTTTTTCTTTTAAAAAGAAGGTATGGCTTGTAGAGGAAGCCAAAACTCAAATAATAGTCATGATGGCGGAGAAGTCATTGTCGCCGCATACGTACGACAAAAACATTCCCTTTTGTCGTTTAGTAAACGCTTCATATAAAAAAGATTCCTTATGAATAATTGTAAAATTCAAAGGGGTTTATACACCGTATAAAAGAAGGTTGTGTATAAAACAAAATATGTCTCAATGAAAGGAGATTGAGATGAAGTCCCATAAAAAGACGGTATCCTTGGTTTAAGGATAAATCAATTACATAATTATGTGTGAAAAAAGAATACACCAAATATAAGTGGATATTAAGTGTAAAATAATCAAAGTCCATTCACACATATTCAAATGATGACATATTCAATAACTACATGTTGAACCCAATGAAATCGTAATTGGGTTAAGAAGTTCCCTTGACAGCCTAACGGTGTCACATCAAAATGCGTTGATGAGAGATAAAAAAAGGGTATCTCATCACTTGGACATAAAATTTACATCAATAAGTATATATGAGAACATATCCCAACATAAAAATATGTAAATTAAAAGACCCAACAAAAGAAGTCTTTTAAAAAGAGGTGGGTGAAAGGATCCCTTACCGACATGGGTATCTTTCGAAACATACACCTCGTGAAATAAGGAAAATAAAACATTGATGTAAATACTCATAAAATAAAGTATATTACACAATGAGTAAAATAATGGGCAGTACATACACCTCTCAAAGGAAGTTGTGGCAAATGTAGCATAAATCTCACGGGAATAAAAGTGAGATGAAAAATCCCTTACGAAAACTCGGCAGCCTAACGGCGCCACATAAAACTTACAAAAATGGGTTGATGAGATCAAATATGGTATCTCATCATATTAACATGAAGTTTATAGAAGGAGGAATATAAAATAACATCCCCCAACATAACAAAGAGGAGCTTAAAATAAGTGACATAAAGGAGAGTACTTAAAGAGAAAGAGAGAGGATAGATCTCTTACGAAAATTCTGCAGCCTAACGGAGCCACTCAAAACTTCCTAAATGGATTGATGAGAGAGAATAGGTTCTCTACTCATATGAACATAAAAATTACAGTAAGATTAATATAAAAGAACAACCCAATAACAATAAATATAAGCTTAGAAGGAATGACATAAAAGAGTGTACTTAAAGAGAAAGAGAGGAGTAGGATCCCTTACCTCGTATCCGACTTGACCCGACCGTTCTTTAATCTCCTGAATAATAAACTTGAGTTAATATCTACTTGCATAAGAACCATTTTCAAGTTCATTATTCCTTTTATACCATGTTATGAACATCATGTAATCATTTAAGTTAATAATGTTCATTTTGTCGGTATTTGGTTCTTAAGTCAAAAATAGACTTCTTACACTTGCATGTTGTTAATTTGGCCAAAGGTTCATTATATCCAGAATGATATTAATGATTTGGATAACATAATATATCATATATATTCAGAATATACATGTATTTATAATATTACATCACATTTAGAGGTAAGAAGTGAAATGCACCGTTCATGGAGATGGTAAGCCGTACGTACGCATGAACGCTACTTCCATTTCTATTTCGTATTTTATGGAATGGAATCATAATGATATAAGAGTATAGTATAATTCCAGTATAATAACATATATAATATTATTAACTTTATCCTTTACACATCCCACATATGGTATTAACGAATCAAATCACTTTCAGGGGGCGGTAGTCCGCACTTCCTAAAATGAAGATATCGTGTTTACCCATAATGGAAACAATAATTGTATGCCATAAATGAAAAATACAGAAGCTTAAGGAAAGAATAAACATATTATATATCATATATAAAAATAGTGACATCATAATTTCCACCTTTGAAGGTGTTAAATGAGTATTGAACAATCATCGTTTCGGGAGGCAGAATTTCGCCATCCACGGAAACCGTATGTTCTTTAACCATTTGATGTAGTTTTGTGAGAGTGTAGCTCGAATAAATATTATAAAAACATCCTAGTATATTTAAGATACTGGTGTTGTTACAAAAGAAGTAAATAAAAAGAGTTTAGGGGGTTGGAGAAGCAAAATAAAACAAATGAACATGAGAGAATGAATTACCTTTAAAAGTGTAACTCCTTTAGATTTGAGCCTAAAGGCTTCATTTGAAATGATTATTCCCAAAGGGAATCCTCTAGGATGAGGAGAGGGATGTGGAGAGAGTAAATGGGAAGGGGATGGCCGAGCCAAAGGCTTGAGGAGTGTGTGAAATGAGGTATAGGTGGGGGCCTTTTATAAGAGGAGAGGAGGGGCACTTTTGGAAAGTAAGAAATATTACATTATTTGAAAACAAATCGGTTTTAAAAGGTCCCACATTGATATAATTAGTGTATAAGGTGATAAGGGTTCGAAATCCACTCATCCAATAAGTTTTGGACATGTGCAGGTCAGAGAGTTTACATTATCTTCTCTTTTTATTTAAATCGTCAGATAATGATGTCATCGCTGCATCATTATGATGTCAAAAATAATTTAATTTATTTAATGTCTAAAAATTATAAAACAATTACTATGATGTAGGAAATATTTTTATATTTCCAATTACTATTTATAATAAAAAATCTGACTTGTATAACCCCACTTAAAAATTGTTTTAGTAAAACATATCATGTTTGTGTCATTTTTACTTTTACATTAAATAAAAAGTTATTTATGTAATTTCCCAACCAAAGTGGCTCCATGGGGTCCCCAAGCTGACCCATGTCTTGTCTTGGTCGTCCATCACACATCCAATGAGGTTAGGACATGTGTCAAGTTCATTTCATATTATTAAAACATTATTTTTACCTTAAACTACACTAATTACCTCTAATCGCGATTAAAAACATAATAAGTTACTATTCACCAAAAAAATTATTATTATCCCATTGAACCACATTTTACTTCTTAATAAAAACCTTGTATGTCGGATTTTTGAAATTCAAATCACAAAGATGGCAAAATTTCATTTAAACGGAAAAATCAGTTTTTATAAGTACCACTTAGTGGTGTCACTATTCATCAAAAATTGATGTTTTTCAGAAAAATCTCAAAAATTCACCCTAAGCTATATGTGATATTCAAAATTCAAAAATGAAGTCTATTTTACAAAATTCAAAGCATATAAGTCACATTAATTAATTTAATAATTAATTCCCGCTGTCAGAGCAAATAGCGTGTTTTTATGAAACAATACGTATCAAAAGATTGATACTAGTTTAAGTCCAATTTCAAAGTGAAATTGATTCCAACGACCACTATTAGATTTAATGGTAAAAATATATTCTAATTTCACTTTAAAAAAAATTCAAAAGATAATCTAATCATATTAATAAATTAGATTAAAAAGAGGTTTTGAATTAAAATACAACATTTTGCACTATTCATTAAAAAAATTAACTTTATCAGAAAGATACCAAAAATTTACACAAAGTAAATTTTGATGTCCCAATTCATAAGAAGAGTTTTATTTGGTCCAAAAGGATGTATAAGAGCGAACAAAACTATATTTAATTATGGGTCTCCATCAAAAGGTGATAAGTGAACCTTTAGTGAAAACTAGGGCATATACACCAAAAATTGAATTCTTTCCATATTTTATGCCTTTATCTTTTATTGGATAAATGTAAAAACATTTAAAAACATATATAATCATATTTTAGTTATTTCTATCCATTCCCGCCAGTACAACAACTACATGTTAACTACCATTTAAAATAATATTATTTTATTACTAGGGTGCAACGTAAGATTCCCAAGAAACTCGTTGTTGCGTGTTGGGTACGCCATCGAGCGTAGCATCCCCTTTAAAGTCATATTAATATTTTATTCACAAATATGGATAAA
This sequence comes from Viscum album, assembly GCA_963277665.1. Classification (NCBI taxonomy): domain Eukaryota; kingdom Viridiplantae; phylum Streptophyta; class Magnoliopsida; order Santalales; family Viscaceae; genus Viscum; species Viscum album. The sequence goes on along the minus strand of OY728146.1, from coordinate 1,622,126,006 downwards.
TATGAAAATTTCATATTCTTTATTTACCTGGGGTGTTACATCCTTCCCCCCTTTTGGGAATTGCATCCTCGCAATTTTTAAAATTTAGCTTGGAAACATCCTTGAAAGTCCCACATCGGAACAAGAGTCGGTAAAACAATCACTTTAAAATAAAGAAAGATAAGCATAGTGGTCACCCGAGTTAACCCATACTAGGACTACATGTAGGAAACACGGACATGGAGGAGAAAACATAGGGTCATGTTCTCATGGAGAGGGATATAAAACATGTTTAGGAGAAAGTTAGCCACAATAAAATCACAAACTTGTGATGGGTTAAACGGTATTCGATTCCCCAGTATGAAAAGTTAATAGACAACATTTTTGTTTTAAGTTACTTTTTATTGAGGAATTTATTCATAAGGAAACATAATCACTTATCATGTTGACCTTCAAGTTTTACTAGATTCCTTAATCAAACTCATATTTTTTTCCAAAAGACGAGTATCTAGGGAGACTTGTTCGCATTAAGAGTACTATAATCAACTTCTAGAGAATCACCTAATCCACAAAAGATAACTATATACATCCCATGTCTTTAGTCTTTAACCAAAACCAAAACCAAAAAGGTTAGTACAAGGTCAGATAATCCAGAAAAGGATAACCCATTAAAAAGAAAATCTATGCTTAATCTCCAAAATTTGTCCAACAAAACCCAAAGTTCAACGAGGACCATCCGATAAAAAATTTGTCCATAAAATTCTTCAAAGTAAACCAATATAATTTTGAAACCCAAATATTTGAATTATTTAGTCACATAGTCTTCCAAGTTAAATATTAAAATTTATCTCTAAACAACATCAGTTTCTCCTAAAGTCTCGTATTGAAAAGTAATTAACCAAATCACATATCCTCCATGATAGGTTAATCATTTTCATAAATAACCCAAAATCAACTTACTCTTAATTCATAAAATCATATAACTAAAAAGAATAAGTAAAACTAACCAGGGACATCACGTTGTCCAGTGGTAGGCGATAAATACCAGTTGCACTTTGATTATGGGTTCGATTCCCGCAGCTTTGTCCGACGTGACAGGTAGTCACACGGTCTACATGTTTTCCTTTTTCCAAAACAATATAATTCTCAAATCATTCCCCAAAAAGGGATAAAATCATCAAAAATAACCATAACATAATTTAACCTCAATTTTATCTCATGCCTTTCACTTCAATCATAACATATAGTAACCCATAATTACCTCAAAAGTAAGGATCATATAAACCCAAATGGTTCTTTATAACTATGTCCACAAAAGAAAAGATAACTATTCATTGAATAAAATCTTCCTATATTAAACATCAGGGTTACACATAATATAAAAATTCTTCTAATGTAACCACATCATCAAAAGAGACTTAATACTCTTAAGAATTTCACCATAACACTTGAAGCCCTTATATGATGAAATCTTACTCATTCAACATTCTTCATGATCCATTAACCATTCCTTTCCAACTTATTACGAAATACCTCTTTCCTACAAACAAAATCATGAATCATATCCTAAGATTCCAAAATAGGAAAACAATAGTCATGAAATAGTACATACCTTTGATTGGTCATTGTCAGTTTCTTCATCCTCAATCGAGATGGAATTAGGTAGTGGTAAACGAACATTTGTACGCTCTTGGTGACCCCATTCACGAAACTTCTTCATAGTACATGTGTTTGCATAATGACCATGCACACCACATTTAAAACATTCAATTGATCCATCAGAAAGAACTTCTTTCCCTTTCCTCGAGTCATCTGGATGCTTCCTTTTTCCATGGCAGGTTCTTGCTTTATGATCTTCATTTCCACATCTATAGCATATTTCCGTCCCTTTGAAACATTTTCCTAGGTGTTTCTTTCCACATCTTTGACACATAGGTTTTTGAACACACATACCTTTATTGTTATTACTTGTACTTCCGTAGGGATTTGTTTCTTGCATATATGATGCCTTAGAGAGATCTCCAAGGTTTATGTGGTAAATCATGACTCCAGATAGTTGGTTGAGGATAATCACAAGAGTTCTCATTGCAGCTCCCATATCATCCAGTTGCTTGCTCAAAAAACTGTCACAGTTTCCTTCACATCCACTGTTACTTTGGTGCCTGCTAGATCCAGCCATTTACTAAAACCAAAAAGGTTAGTGTAAGTATATCAAAAAAACCATCATGTACTAATGAGTAAGATAAACACTAAGATATACTTACTCATTCACTTTATCTAAAACTAGGACTCTTTCTGAAATCCTAACCATTATGGTAATGTCACTTATGCTTAAAGAATACCCTGACCTCTAAAGTTATCTAAACCGACCTTTGATACCAACTATAAGGCCCCAGCCTTAAACCTTACTTAATCTTGAGTTATTACAAGATTACACATAGAGGATCTTTTCAGGTTTAGAGTTTTAGATAATTAGATCATGAAACTTGCATTACATTCCACATTTAAACAAAGTGGTTACATAAAAGACAGTATTCATTCTTCCCATCAACGGAAACATATTGAAAATAAAACATGGATTATTTGTTGACACATCCTTGACACTATCATCACATCATGTACCTTTCCCTTGACCTATGAAAAACATTTCAAAAACTTGGGATGAGCATAAAAAGCTCAGTAAGGGTTATAAAACTATGGAAAGGAAACATGAGTTCATATATACATAAGAATGAAATCATACTTTACCCATAAAACAAAGGCACGTTAACATACATCATCAAACCATGAATAAATCATAGAAATCATAAGACATAAAGGTAACTTGAGGCATTCATAACATTATTACGTAGGGAGTAACCCTCTTGGTTACATATGTAATACCCATCACAGTATATTCCCTAAATCTCTTCGGAGAAACCTTAACGTTTCACTCCTTCGCGTTACCCAATGCATTGGAGAGATATATCGGGCTCACCTGCCCTTAGTTTATCACGGAACCACCCGTCTTCATAATAATTCCCAAGAACCATAACATAATTGTATCACATAAAATATGCATAAAGGAAACATAACATTTCCACATTTCGATCACAAGATATCAATAAAACACATTGATATAATAAAAACATTGTGAAAACCATTTTCAATACCAAAATAAAAGAAAAGTAAAACATGGTATTTATTTTTCTTTTAAAAATAAGGTATGGCTTGTAGAGGAAGCCGAAACTCAAATAACAGTCACGACGGTGGAGAAGTCGTTGTCGCCGCATACATATGATAAAAACATTCCCTTTTGTCGTTTAGAAAACGCTTCGTATAAAAAAGATTCCTTTTGAATAACTGTAAAAGTCAAAGGGGTTTATACACCGTATAAAATAAGGTTGTGTATAAAACAAAATATGCCTCAATGAAAGGATATTGAGACGAAGTCCCATACAAAGACGGTATCCTTGGTTTAAGGATAAACCAATTACATAATTATGTGTGACAAACGAATACACTAAATATAAGTGGATATTAAGTGTAAAATAATCAAATGTCATTCACACATATTCAAAGGATGACATATTCAATAACTACATGTTGAACCCAATGAAATCGAAATTGGGTTAAGAAGTTCCCTTGACAGCCTAACAGCGTCACATCAAAATGCGTTGATGAGAGATAAAAAAAAGGGTATCTCATCACTTGGAAATAAAATTTACATCAATAAGGATATATGAGAACATATCCCAACATAAAAATATGTAAATTAAAAGACCCAACAAAAGAAGTCTTTTAAAAAGAGGTGGGTGAAAGGTTCCCTTACTGACATGGGTATCTTTCGAAACATACACCTCGTGAAATAAGGACAATAAAACATTGATGTAAATACTCATAAAATAAACTATATTACAAAATGAGTAAAATAATGGGAAGTACATACACCACTCAAAGGAAATTGTGGCAAATGTAGCATAAATCTCACGGGAATAAAAGTGAGATGAAAAATCCCTTACGAAAACTCGGCAGCCTAACGGCGCCACATAAAACTTACAAAAAGGGGTTGATGAGATCAAATATGGTATCTCATCATATTAACAAGAAGTTTATAGAATGAGTAATATAAAAGAACATCCCCCAACATAACAAAGAGGAGATTAGAATAAGTGACATAAAGGAGAGTACTTAAAGAGAAAGATAGAGGATAGATCTCTTACGAAAATTCGGCAGCCTAACGGCGCCACTCAAAACTTCCAAAATGGATTGATGAGAGAAAATACGGTCTCTCATCATATGAACATAAAAATTACAGTAAGAGTAATATAAAAGAACAACCCAATAACAAGAAATATGAGCTTACAAGGAATGACATAAAAGAGTGTACTTAAAAAGAAAGAGAGGAGTAGGATCCCTTACCTCGTATCCGACTTGACCCGACCGTTCTTTAATCTCCTGAATAATAAACTTGACTTAATATCTACTTTATTAAGAAAATTTTTCAAGTTAATTATTCCTTTTATACCATGTTATGAACATCATGTAATTATTTAAGTTAATAATGTTCATTTTGTCGGTATTTGGTTCTTAAGTCAAAAATAGACTTCTTACACTTACATGTTGTTAATTTGGTCAAAGGTTCATTATATCCAGAATGGTATTCATGATTTGTATAACATAATATATCATATATATTCATAATATACATTTTTTTATAATATTACATCACATTTATAGGTAAGATGTGAAATGCACCGTTCATGGAGACGGTAAGCCGTATGTACGCATGAATGCTACTTCCATTTCTATTTCGTATTTTATGGAATGGAATCATAATGATATAAGAGTATAGTATAATTACAGTATAATAACATATTTAATATTATTAACTTTATCCTTTACATATCTCACATATGGTATTAACGAATCAAATCACTTTCAGGGGGCGGTAGTCCGCACTTCCTAAAATGAAGATATCATGTTTACCCACAATGGAAACAATAATGGTATGCCATTAATGAAAAATAAAGAAGATTAAGGAAAGAATAAACATATTATATATCATATATAAAAATAGTGACATCATAATGGCCACCTTTGAAGGTGTTAAATGAGTATTGAACAATCATCATTTCGGGAGGTAGAATTTCACCCTCCACGGAAACCGTATGTTCTTTAACCATTTGATGTAGTTGTGTGAGAGTGTAGCTCGAATAAATCTTATAAAAAAATCCTAGTATATTGAAGATACTGGTGTTGTTACAAAATAAGTAAATAAAAAGAGTTTAGGGGGTTGGAGAAGCAAAATAAAACAAATGAACATGGGAGAATGAATTACCTTTAAAAGTGTAACTCCTTTTGATTTGAGCATAAAGGATTCCTTTGAAAGGATTATGCCCAAAGGGAATCCTCTAGGATGAGGAGAGGGATGTGGAGAGAGTAACTGGGCAGGGGATGGCTGAGCCAAAGACTTGAGGAGTGTGTGAAATGAGGTAGAGGTGGGGGGCCTTTTATAAGAGGAGAGGAGGGGCACTTTTGGAAAGTAAGAAATATTACTTTATTTGAAAATGTTTTTCGGTTTTAAAAGGTCCCACATTGATATAATTCGTGGATAAGGTGATAAGGGTTCGAAATACACCCATCAAATAATTTTTGGACATTTGTAGGTCATAGAGTTTACATTATCTTCACATTTTATTTAAATCGTCAGATAATGATGTCATCGCTGCATCATTATGATATCATGATTGTGTCATTTTTACTTTTACATTAAATAAAACGTTATTTATGTCATTTCCCAACCAAAGTGGATCCATGGGGTCCCCAAGTTGACCCATGGATTGTCTTGGTCGGCCATCACACATCCAATGAGGTTAGGACATGTTTCAAGTTCATTTCATATTATTAAAACATTATTTTTACCTTAAACTACACTAATTACCTCTAATCGCGATTAAAAACTTAATAAGTTACTATTCACCAAAAAAATTATTTTTATCCCATTGAACCACATTTTACTTCTTAATGAAAACCATGTATGTCAGATTTATGAAATTCAAAACACAAAGATGGAAAAATTTCATTTAAACGGAAAAATCAGTTTTTATAAGTACCACATAGTGGTGTCACTATTCGTCAAAAATTGATGTTTTTCAGAAAAATCCCAAAAACTCACCCTAAGATATAATTGATATTCCAATTTCAAAAATGAAGTCTATTTTATAAAATTCAAATCATATGGGTCACATTAATTTATTTAATAATTAATTCCCGCTGTCAGAGCAAATAGCGTGTTTTTATGAAACAATAAGTATCAAAAGATTGATACTAGTTTAAGTCCGATTTCAAAGTGAAATTGATTCCAACAACCACTATTGGATTTAATGGTAAAAATATATTATAATTTCACTTTAAAACCAATTCAAAATATAATCTAATCATATTAATAAATTATATTAAAAAGAGGTTTTGAATTAAAATACAACATTTTGCACTATTCATTAAAAAAATGAACTTTGTCAGAAAGATACCAAAACATTACAAAAAGTAAATTTTGATGTCCCAATTATTAAGAAGAGTTTTATTTGGTCCGAAAGGATGTATAAGAGTGGACGAAACTATATTTAATGATGGTTCTCCATCAAAAGGCGATAAGTGAACCTTTAGTGAAAATTAGGGCATATACGCCAAAAATTGAATTCTTTCCATATTTTATGCCTTTATCTTTTATTGGATAAATGTAAAAACATTTAAAAACATATATAATCATATTTTAGTTATTTCTATCCATTCCTTCCAATACAACGGCTACATGTTAACTACCATTTAAAATAATATTATTTTATTATTAGAGTGCAACATAAGATTCCCAAGAAACTCGTTGTTGCGTGTTGGGTACGCCATCGAGCATAGCGTCCCCTTTAAAGTCATATTAATATTTTATTCAAAAATATGGATAAATATGAAAATGTCATATTCTTTATTTACCTGGGGTGTTGCAAAAGTGTTGGTGAAAAAAATCTAAGCGTGTTAGGTTTTTAAATATATCTGGAAAAATATGGTGGACTCTAGGAAATTGCATCTAAACAATTCACCTACTCAACTAGAATGTATATCTACTAATAATCTAGAAAAGGAGAATGAATGTTAGTAAGTCAACAACAAGGGTACTTGAGATTTTGGTGACTGTATAGTCAAAAATATGATCAACCTAACTCATTCTATCATCCAATAACAATTATACTAGTTGAATATGCCTTTGGTTAATTCCTCTCCAACACAACTGCCACCAATGAAAGCTCAATCCTCTAAAATCCTATCATTCAAAAAGAAACATGGATGGAAAATGAATGAATAAAACAATGGAAGACAAGATCATATCATGCCTAATGTTATCCATCACTTTAGCCGATTTCATATCAATAATATCAAAAGCACAATAACATCCCCACCAATTCATACAAGAAGATCTAACCCACTAAGAAGAATCTCCATCACCCGAGGTGTTTATCTTTAGTTCTATTAATTTTATTCACTAAGTGGATCCTTTATCAAGTGATGAGTGTTATTATGAACTGAAATTCCATACACATGATTTGGTAACTGGGGAATGATTCTGTTGAAGTCAAGGATACATTGGAAGACATGGTTGCACTAGAAGTCGCTACTTTAACCACCCCCCTACTCGAACTCTCTATGTAACTGATACTCTTGAGAGAGATCACCAGTGAGCTCCATGGGAGGAATAAATCCCCCAATAAATGATAGGTTATGACCTGACATGATCTTATAGGAATATCTTCTATTGGACATGTCATCACCCAATCAACCATGGTGTGTTGGCTGACCTGACCTACCTAATCCACCACGGGAATAAGCACCTTCAATTCATATCCCAAATGTTGACCCATCTACATCAGGTGTTTTGGTTTTTAAAGAACCTATGAATTAACATCACCATATTGGGAAGTGTAAACCATTGGACCAAAATTCTGAGGTTTTTATGCAATTTTCCTAGGTTATAGATAAGTATTCAATCGTAGATTCTTTGAGTTTATCAAAAGACCTATGTGTAGACCTCATAGAGGCCCTGTCGAGCCCCCATGAATTTTACATTTAGGTTGTTGCTTCTTAAGTGTATTGTGAAGATAAATATGTTCTATAATTCTATGTGGTCATATATTTCATATACTAGGATGAGGATTCCATCATACAAGAGAACTTTATAATCTTTTATATATATGGAAAGAAAAATAAAGTTGATGCAACCATCCATCGTTGACAATGTCTCATTATTCATTTTGATCCCAAAAAAAACACTTCTTCGACTAGGTTTTAATGAATCTCACTTGTCCCCCTCTAGTATAATTTTACACAGTTAACAAATGAATGAGAAAAATAGTCATAGAAAAATTAAACTCAGTGCTTAGTTCGGATATCATTTGCCTAACTCATAATTCAGGGCTATTGGGCCATATAAAACCTTCAATGTTCTATTGGGTATAACTTGGTTACATCAGAACACGAATATCCCCTAATCATACAAAAATATTGTATCACTATTCAAATTGGGATGTTTTATAGTGATAAAGTTTTATTCAAAAACTATAAATAATTATACATTGACACAAGATTCTACCATAAAAAAAGGAAATAGTCTATGGATGATAATGTTGCTCGAATCAATTCCCCAAATAGTCTAGATATGATTCCATATAATCCTTTAAATAATATCATTTCATAGTACATACTTCCCTACAATCAAATTCAAGGGGTGGGCCTGAATTTGAGCACACATTCTGCATCTTCCATGATGTTAGTCAAGAAAAAATAGCTCGACAACATTTGAGACGTTGTAACTATTCAAAATGTGATGGAATACTAGATGAATGTGTCTTCATTCCATCACATTAGCTCCAACAAAACCTTGTTTCATCAGCTGGGTTGGAATAATTTGTCATTTCAATGAGGTGAAATGAGGATTTTAATCCTCATTCCCTCTTCCTCATTTTAGGGATCCCTAAAGGATTTGTACCAGCAAGTGAGCATGAAATGGTTGCTTCATCCTCTGGATGTCCAAATGATGACTCCTCCCCTACCTCTGGTAATCGTTCATCCTCACATAATTCTCATGAAAATATAGAATAAGTGAAGCATTGAGAAGGGGAAGAAGAGTAAGACCTCATGAATTCCCCTCTATCATTTGAGGACGGTTTCTTCACTAATGTGGAAGAACATAGAGTGATAGATCTGGGTACGAATAAAGATCCACAAGCCACATTTATTGATGCATCCATGATGTCCAAATAATAAGAGGTGTATATGTTATTATAAAATTTAAACCATAATGTGTTTTCTTTGAATTTAATAAAGATTATAGGGATTGATCCTATGTTGGACACTCAGTACCGGGTTGTTCCGAAGAACCATCAAGGACAAAAACATGTATCCAGATGAAAACATCTAACACACACCTCCAAAACTGAGGGTGATGTGGAAAAACACAATGAGGATGGCTTCGTATGAGAGGTAAAGTATCCAAAATAGATAGACAACATTTTCCCCATGATGATTATGAATAGTAAAATTAGAGTTTCCATCAATTTGATAGATCTCAACTGGTATTGTCTGAATGACGACTTCCTGATTCCATTTATAGAACTCCAAATTGATGTAATGAATGGTTATCAAGACATCTCCTTCATAGATGGATATTCATCGTCCAAAAAATTCAGATTATAATAGGTGAATAATAATCCACCAACATAAGATACCCTGAGGGAGTATTTTTTCTATCTGGTAATTACCTTGGGCTTGAAGAACACTGACGCCACATACCAACATCCCATGCATCGCATCATCAAACCCTTACTCGGGATGTTTGTTTAATGTTATGTTGATGATTTATTGGTCATCTCTCAACAAAATTATGACCACTTAGAAATCCTAGAGTCCATATTCAATAATCTATGAAAACATATCTTGAGGTTGACCCCCATAAAATCTTTATTCGGAGGAACGTTAGAGAAGCAACTTAGCTTCGTTGTATTCCATCAAGACATCATAGTTTTCCCTGAGAAAAAAAAACGATTTGTGTCATGTCACCTCTTCAAAACCATTAATAGTTGAGAGGAATTCATGAAAACCATGAATATATCTAGAACTTCGTATCCGACCTCATAGGAATGTGTTTTTCATTCACAAGACTAATGAAGAAGTGTGTCACATATCATTGAACAAGTGGTTGTCATGAAGTATTTGATAACCACAAAATGTGCCTCTTTTTCTCATCAATGTTAATGGCACCCATTGAGAGAAATATTCTCATTATATATATAATGGACCAAGAATGATTCCTAGGAAACTTACTTGAACAAAATACTAATGATGGGAATGGAAATAGACTTCATAAAATCATTCGAACCATGGCTGATGTGGAGACTCATTATTTAGATACTGAGAAGAGATGCTTGCTGTGAATCATCACGATCTAGAAACTAAGGCAATATGAGTGGAACCAAAAATTACAAATAGTATCATTCAATAACCACCTCAAATTTATCCTCATCCTCCATAAGTTGATTGCTGTTATGGGACAGTGGATAGTTATCCTACAATAGTTTGATATACAATTAGTGCCTTAGAAAGGAGTTAAGTTTCAGGACTTGGTATATTTAATTGTAGAAAACCCATCTAAAGAAAAAAATCATTAAATAAAAAGTCATCAAATGAAGATATATTCTCCATTAAAGGAGGAACCCAAACACGGGAAATTTTTTTGGCGAAACCTCTATTATCCCAATAGGGAGGAGAATGGAAGACCCAAAACTCAATAAAATCATGTTAGGGATCAGGTCCTTTCCCCTATGAAGTCACTTTTACCTTACTCTTTCCTATTGTTAGAATGTTGTACCAATAATGAGGTAAAACATTAGGCCTCCATTTCAGGCTTATAAAAATAACTCTGAATAACAATCAGCCATATAGAGATAAAATGTTACTCATTTTTTGTGATTAAATTTATCAACAAGGATTATGAAATCAGAAAAGAAGAGTTAATCCCACTATTTGGCTATTTATATAGGTTAATGGAATAGTTCCCCTCAGATTCAATATTGACTCACATTACACATTCATAGAGTGCCTAAGAAGATGGATTAGAAATTGAAGCTACAATTCTCTTATATCTAAACCAAGATTAAATAGTCATCAACATTTCCCACCACTGAATAGACATACCATTTTTAAAAGTCAAAAAGGGGGAGATCATTGAATTCATCCCTGAACCTAAACTATACATCCCTACCCTGGTATGATTTATTCCCATCATGGAATACCTCCAAAATAGAGCAATTCCATTGAATAGATCTTGGAAATTGAAAATCATGTGGTGACTAGTCAAATTCACTTTTATGATGGTCCATATCACCAAAAAGTCCTCTATTAATGATTCTTGGACGATGTTCTTATAAGATATATTGATGGAGAATAATCCACTTCTATCATGAACATAGTACACACTAGAGCTTGTGATTCCCAATAGTTAGGATATAAGCTATCTAACAAAATATGATGTATTGGGTACTACTAGCCCACTATGAGACATGACTTCACTAAATTCAGCATGAAATTATATTTTTCCATGTTCATGATAACTTCATCTATAAACCCATGATATTTCAACATATATTCGAATATTTATGGCTATTTCCCTATGTTGAATAGATGTTGTGGGACAATACCCTCTAGTTATGGCCAAGCAGTTCAAATACATCTTATCTGCTGCTGATTTCTTCTCTAAATGGGATGTGTCAACACCCATCAATGCATTTAGGTCCCAAATCATTGTTGGCTTCATGAAAACCAACATCATTACCAGATTTGGTGACCCTAATACAATATTGATGGATAATTTCACAAATTTATTCCTTTTTGAAGTGGATAAGCTATGTTAGAAGTATAATATCAAATCCAACCATTCATATTGCTATCATGGAGTGACTAATAAGGAGATAAATGCCTTTAAGAAGACCCTATAAATAATACTCCAAAATATGGTGGATAAATATAATAATTCTAGCCTAAAAATATTTTCATGTCTTTTGTTCTTACCAGACTATGGAAAAAAATTCCACACATTAGACCCCATACTCACTAGTATATAGAACAGAAGTAGTCATGCCCATTGAGTTGAAATTACCATCACTCTGTACTTCCATCTATGAATAGCTATCTATAGATGACCAATCCCAGTAGTGACTAGATGAACTAGATTGACTCGATGAGAAAATATTTCACACTTTTCATCATTTGAAAGTCTGAAAAAATTAGATAGTATGGCCCATTAATAATAAGTTCCACCTCCATTTATTCATAAAAGAATAACTTGTATTGGATTTTAAGACTCCAATGATACCATGAATAAATCCGATGAAACATGAACCATAGTGGGAAGGACCTCACTACATATACAAGGTGAAATTTAACAGATCATTTTCCTTAATATCAATAGAAGGACAATGCCGACCAACATAATGTTCCTAAAGAAATATTTTGTGTAATAATACAGCCCACATCCAAGATGCTAGATTTTAAGATTTGTATTTGCACCTTTTCACATGACCTTAAATGAAACAACATCACATCAATGCATCGTGATGTAAAAATACATAACATCATGTGATGATAAAATGCACCACATATGGTCTAATTGCATGACCTAAAAAATCAATACCCTATTCATCCTCACCGTATGATATTAAACAACATGTTTCACAACCCTATCATTCAATGTTATGAGACCCCGTCAAATACCACGAGCTAAGACAATACTTATTATCCCTTGAACTTGGGCGTCCATCTTAAGTATTGTTCCCAACCTTCTCTCTCTAACCCCTCAGTGGGATGAGACTACCTCTTTGTCAGTGGTGTGGAAGATGGGATGGGTATAACCCATACATAATCCCCAATCACATTATTACCACTCCGTAGTGGTAGTCGGGCCCCTGTTATGGGTATAAGTCCCAAAATTATCATTTCTTCACTACATGACATAAAAATGGCCAGAAAGCTTCCCTATTTCTTGATAATAAACCGAACGAACCTATTAATAACTATTTGCGGCATGATTATCATTTTACTGAAATACGTAGTGATTCCTGGACCTCCCATCTTGGGTCCATTCGTTATTATGGAGAAGAAACCCCCCCCCCCCCCCCCGCATCCTTCCATGTGTATGAATCATATCTCCATAAAGAAACTTCCAAATCATATGTCTTGATTCTCATTACAATGAGATTTTTAGTGACAGACAGTCCCCATTTCATGTCCCATAAATTATTCTAGATAATATTAAAACCCTTGTTCCCCGTATCGAAGCCTGATTAATGTGGGGAAAATTTTTGAAAATCATGTATGTATTGATTCTCATCACCATGAGATATGTTGTGACACCCAGATATCCAATCTTGGGTCCATACATGATAAAAAAATCCCCAAATCGTTGTGCATGGGTCAGACCAACATAGGGAACTTCTTAAGAACTACATGTACATATATTCTTATTCCAACAAGATATATAGCGATTCCTAGGTCATATTCCCTAGTTTAGTTACAATACCACTTTTCACATCGGGAAGCTACCATCCTTTCTTCATGAAATAAAATTTTAACATTTCTTTGAGAAAAAACATATGGCTTCATAATAATTCCATTTAGATATGTAGTGACACCCATATTTCTATATTTGGGCCCAGCCACAACATGTACTTTTTTTCACGAGGATTCATCGTAGTCTTCATTGCAAGACGTTAAACTCCATGGAATTTCAAGAACTATGTATGTCTTAATTCTCATCCTAGTGATACGGGTAGTGATCCATGGATCATATCTCATGGAACATACACCATTGACTCCAAATTCCCATATAATTCATTTATATTTCTTTTTTTCAATGAAAAAAACCTTTTCCACTCTTTATTTCTCACACTAAGCATAGCTCATGTGGTGTTACCAGTTTTGGTAAACGTATTTCTTATATAAGTAAATCATAACAATTCACATTGGGGATATCATGTTCCTGGATTCATGACCTTAAAAGAAACCCCATAAGTCCACATCGTATGAAAATAAACTCCATAATTTCTTCGATAACTACAAGTGTCTTCATTCTACTTTCAATTAGATATGTAATGACATATGGATCTTCAAACATGGACCCAGTCACAACAGGATGCTGGAAATAACCCCTCTCTCTCATGTATGATTCAGATCTACATGAGAGGATCCAATATAAGTTCTCACTCTATGGATGATCCCATATTAAAGAACCACAATTTCAGTACATAAGAATTCAGTCAGTGTGGGGGATTAGTATTTTATAACCATGTGTGGCCTGGTTCATTTTGCAATAAGTTACATAGTGATTCCTGAGACCTATACCCTGGTTCATCAGAAATCACATCATTTCACCTTCATCTTACCATAGGAAATTATACTACATGATTAATTTCATGGTCTCATGACATTAAATTGACCACTCTCCTCTATGAAAGAAAAGATATATGAAAGTGATTTTAATTTTCACCTTATTAGGATATCCACCGAGGAAAATGAGATGTCTGTTTCTACATATGAGTCATATCTATTCAATAGACTATTCTTTTAACAATAAATATCAACCCAAATGCTTTTTTATGCTCATACACCTCCTTCACACCCATCATACTCATACTCTTGGGAATGTTCAGATATTCATAATCATTATCCATCTCCTAGCGATATAATTTATAATACTTAAAGAATTAATTGATTGACTATGTTGTAACAATCCACTAATGGATTGACATAAATTCACCAACAAAACATGTTCTTCATCCAAATCATTCTACTATTTTACTAAGTAGTAATACACCCTAGTTGACTTTGCATAAAACAGCCCACAAAACAAGTTTTTCAACTAGCAGTAACTTCACCATTAGAATAAGCCTCTTATATCATTGTGAGCTTTGCTAATATTATATTATAACCCAAAATTAAAATTTAGTATGTGTTCATCCATTGAATATTCTCCCTATAACCTTTCCATTGATCTAAAAACCCTCGAAGTATTTGTTTACAGTGTCATCCCAAATATTTTATGTATACTGGAATGATCTTGGTCTAGTAGGCGGCATATCACCCATAGTTTCCATATTTTTCTGGTCCTTGGCATATGACCTAAAACTAAATGCAATATATTTCTTGATATTGGGTCATGTCGCCATAGGTAACCTTTAACTCTAATTCCCATGTGATTTTAACATAAAAAACTCCTCCAATTTTCAAGTACCTTCCTACCACAAGCTAGACTCTATTCCTGGGGAAAGACAAATCTCCATTAAAATCATTTATCAATAATTTATATAATTCCATAATTATTTAAAACTTATTTACATGACTATTCTATAACCATAAAAATATGTATTTTCATATAGTGTCCAAAAAATGGGTTATTCAGCCAAAGGATGCCACTATTGAATATGTTTTAACACACCTTAGTTGTATTACAATTAATGTTATGACAAAATTGGTTTTCCAATCTATAGTAACATCATCCTTAGGAGAGACCCCCTTTGTCTTCATAATCCCTTTCCCCATACAACTCTTTGAATATATAAATCACAAGATTACACCTTACGAAACCCCCTTCTTCATACCTAAATATGTTTGTAAATTTTATATTGATTACCCATAATTTTAGAATCATTAACCTTCTATTCAATGCTAAAGACCATAAATTATAACCCAAACAAGGTCATTGTCATAGGAATATAAACTACATAGCATTATATCTTTATTTTATGAATTTATACTGCATTGAATAATGTTATTACTTTATCCATTTAAACTACATAGAATAATTTACATGATGTAGGAATTAAACATGAATGGCATAATATCTTTGGTGTTTTTTTTAAACTACATGATATACCATCCTAGTCAAAAGATGTTAAATTTTACAACAATGGCCATCCCATATGCCATTAAACTACAAAATCATGGTCCCAGTCTCATTAAATTAAAATTTCTTATAATTCAACCCCATCCAGAGAGGGAACTTACCCAATGACATTGTTCATTTAAACAAATGTTCCCTTCATCAGACAAGAAAAATTCACGTGGGAGCAGTTTTCCATTCATGTCCACTGCCAATATTGTTTCTCTTTTAAATCTATGACTTTTTTCCTTTGTAAAAACCATGAATCATTATCTTGAGAAATCGACATCTTCCGGATCTCGCCTCAACCATCAACAATAGAGTTTAGGAATTCTTGAGAACTCCTTTTCTTAAATGTAAATTATTATTACCCAATTATCATTGCATAAAGTATCCCACAAAATGGGTTTTTTAGTTGAAGTATTCCACTATTGATTATATAGTAACTCACCCTAGTTGTCATTGAGTAAAACACCACACAAAATGGGGTTTTCAACCATTGGAATATATATCCTTAGGAAAGACCTCCTCTCTTATTGAATATGTTTTGGATTTTACAACCACCAAATCATGGATCAAAATTTCTCATTGGTTATCTGAAGAATTTTATAATATTCTAGGATGTTAATTCTTTTTCGGGTCGTTATATAAAAAATTACAGTCAACATTATCGACCTAAAACACTAGTTTCATTAGTTCAGTTTTCAAGACTTTATACAACCCAAAACAGGAGACATAATAATAACCAGGTTGATAACCCACAATGTTAACCTTGGAAAATAGTTGAGTCCTAGATCACTAGACCCACACTTTACGTGGTGTAGGAATAAATCAAGCAATGAAATGAAATAGGCATAAAACATGTTAGGTCGAAAACCTGTAAAGGGTAGCCAATGAAAGAGCCATGTCTCACCCGCAAAATCTTCCTTGTATTGAAAATAGTTAAAAATAAGTGTAGTGAAATAATAGACATAACATTTGTTGGGTTATCTATATGATCCTAGAAACAATCCAACTACTCTCACTTGGCCACATAAATTTTGAAAATTTTAGAGCATCTCTCTATCCTCATCATGGTGGTTATGACTATTTGACGCAAATATATTTTTTTATGAATATTATATTTAATTTAATTTTATGATAATAGGCGGAAAACATGGATAGAGACATAGATGATTGGAAACAAAATTATTTTCGATTATAATACAAAAAAATTATAGGAGAATCCAAAATATGCAGTCTCTATGTCTCACTTTAAAACATATTGTTGACATAACTCTTTATTTTTTGAATGGCCTCTCAAGCCCCTCAATAGCTTGTCAATGTCCCAAAAACTGAATAATTCAGTCTCCTCATCCTGGAGTAGTTCCTCTGTTGTAGTTACAATATTAGTTGAGCCTTCAGATTGGGATACTTTAAAGGAATGATGAGGTCTTATGAGATCCCCCTGAGTGGAATCCAGTTCTTGATGAATGCATGATATTTGATTACTATTATTATTAATATATTATTTAAATTCTACCAGATTCTTAGCATGATTTTCATCGACCTTGGATAACATAGCTCTTAGATCATATGTATTGATAAGAATCCTCACCTTTATTAGGTCATGTTGAAGCAAAGATTATCACTCTCATTTTCGGTTGATATCTTCTATAAAAGTATGAATCTAGAAGTAATCAATCTCAATGTATCCAAGCATTAAAAAAAATACAAGTCAATTGAACCATGATGTAAGGTCTTCCAACGTAATTTTGTATATTATATACCAAATTTCCCTCTATGCTATATGGAATGTGATGTGAAGGTATTTTTACATCTCCACACCAGACTCCGAGCTGGTATCATCTAGGGAAATGTATTTTAGGATCAGGGCTCTCAATGAGGCACCCTACCCTAACCCAAATGGGATTATAGAAGTTTTTCCATTCAGTATCATTTGAAATGGAACATATTTTCTTCCCTTTAACACGGCCAAAAATGTTGATGTTAATGGAAATGGATAAGAATCATGGTTAGCCTAAAATTGATAACATGCAGAAGAAATTGAGGAAGATTAATGTAATGGGAAACACTCACCCTATAATGAGTTAGTGGCATGGGTGGATTATTTCATAGAATTATTATCCGTGTCCTTTTGATTTGGAACATCTTGATGAGTAACACTTTCTTAAGCCTACTCAAAACTCACTGAAGGAGGCTAAGGAAGACTCCGCTTTTCAAGGTCCACCTAATCCCCCCCCCCCTCAATAGTAGGACATGGAAGGATGTCTTGTTAGTGAATTGTAACTTCGACATTGTTCATTGATGGAGCAAAAAATTTCAACCAATATGGATTAGATAATCATGAATTAAATTTGGTTACACAACAATAAATACTCGCATCCACTCAATTCCTAATTAAGTTCCTAAAATAATTTTAAAGTAGTATAGAGATTAATATGTTCCAAAATTTCAGCCAAGGTTATACTAATATTTATCATGGAATGTGTTGATTTCCAATGAATCATGGTAGTCTCATACACGGGGACACAAAAAATGTCTTCCTTAGGGCCCAATATAGAATCGTCTTCTGTTGACGTGAGACATTGATCATCTTCTATAATGACAGTCATAGGGTCATCATCAGTTGTGGTGGCATCATTTAGTGATTGAGATGAACCTGAAATTTTATAAGGACAAAATTTATTATCAATAAGATGAAACCTTATAATGTATCATTGAAATTACCAAAATAACCAACCCTATCTAGAGTAACGGGTGTCATTAATTGGAGAAGATGATGTATTCTCAATTGTTGACAATTATTTTATCATGGGAGCTTACTCCCTAGAAGAAGTCATGTTTGACCCATAATGTTATCCTCAATTCTCAAAGGCTTGTTTCTAATCTCCTTGATATACGATAAGGATGTATATTTTTCATCCACATATAGATTTAAACATTTTTCCTGGATAAAATAGAGATTAATAGTATCGTGGTGAATTATGATCACCAATATGGAAATTAGACAATGGTTTTATTCTCCCAATATTATTATTCCTCAATTAAGGATGGTTAGTACTGGACACCTAGAAAATAGTAATTATAGGATTAATTGGTAGTTCTCCCACCATATTTTCCTCTATTTTTTTCTCGATGATATCTCCCTCAGTTTGGGGGGATAGATCATTCGATTGGAGCATGGTGCCATGAGAACAATATTTCTATCTTGGAATCTCAATTGATTTCCCCCTACACAACTATAAATCATGATTACATTTCCCCGTAGAAAAAATAATTTGTTATAAATTAATGAATGTAATAATAATGAAATAGTCAAGGAAATGCAGAACATATATCCTGGAGATTGAAATATTCAATACATTCCTAAAAAGAAGGGTGGGAAACCCTTTCAACGACACCCCTTCTCATTATGTCCTCCACCCATATCAAAGATGGTATCTGGTTGTCATTTTTATAAATATGAATCCCTTGTTATCATTTATGAATCCCCACCTTAGTGATATTTTCTTTACATCAATTATTGGGTGGACGTTGATCTTCTCCTACCTCTAGAATCCAGAGCCTAGCCTTAAAAAACTACCATACAACTCCAAAATTAGAATGCATGTCCTTTAAAAATTGTACTAACTTTGTTCTCACATATTTAGAGGCCATCCTAGAATGTTGTGAATATTATTTGATAATGATTGATTTTACAGGATTCATGACCCTCTCCATCAGAGAAGAAGGATGAGATAACAGAACATATGTCTATTTAGGATGATGAAAATTGTACCATCATGTCTTAGCATTGGTTTTCATCGAACTTTTGATAATAGAATGTGGATTGAACCTTGCACAAGTTAATTTGGGTGAACTTTTGACCTTTTCATTTTCACCCTCTGAAGGGGTTGAAACATCATATGAGAGAGACAAAGCACCTTCTGTAGTAGGTGGAGCCTTTGTACATTTTTACCAACCTTTTCAGTTATTCCAATCCCATGTCATGGGAAACATTCCTTAAATAATCTCTCAATTATTATGAAATACAAGCCTTGACATACCGAGATGTCAATCAATTTGATGCATTAGTTAGAGGCATGTTGATTACTATTTGAGTCAGCTCTATTTTTACAAGAATCCATATCTATCAGGCTACCATCAAAGACTTTTCTGACCAGGGATGAATGATAAGAGATAATTTTTTCTATTAGAGGAACTTGAATTGGTGTGAAAATTTTTATAGAGTATAGGTATCACATATAACATCACCATCGATGGGGTTCTCCAATACGTTATCCCTAAGGACATCATCTATGATCATAGCGCATCACCATGAATTCCATCAATTGAAAGAATCCTAGTAGGTGAGTCCCTATAAAGGAAGGATTTGAAATCCTTGATCATGATCAACCTCATCACGGTCTCACTCAACTTCAGGGACAATGGCTCAATACTGGATACAGCTTGAACATATAGAAAAACCTGGCTCCATGAAATCTCAAACTCTCTTAACATAACATTGGATCGAATGTGCATTATATCCCTTCCCCAAAATATACATTTAATGGTTCTGAAATTATGAATGGGTCCTTCCCTGTGTGAATATGTGGTAGGATTTAGTGAATATTCACCAAGATGGTGAATTTCCACCCCCGTGTGCTTCTTCTTTCCTACCATGGCCACTATGACAAACATACTTGGACTCATGCCACCATTGGAATCATATATAGGTAGCAGGTGAACTCTTATATACAAATATTACGATGTGTTTCATTACAAGTATGATATACATGGGTTTGTACCCCCATTTATTGTACTCGCCCTTATCCATAGTTATCTTGAATATACCAAGAGCGCTCAGCTTCGCCATTTTGGGACACCATGTGGGACATTTGAAAGAGGGACCTTTCTCTATTTTCTCTAGGTATGTACTCATCTATGATTTGGGGTATATTTACCCCTTTGGGAGATGTTCTTAATTATTAATATCTTACGATATATTCTATAAATCATGTGATAGAGGTGGAATCCCTTTAGTGCCATCCAATTTAATGCCCTGAAATTCTAAATAAATTACACTGTATTCGATAGCGTATAATACATGAAAAACCATGAACATATGAGAATATAATATCCTAATACATTAAAATATATTTACTATTTTATCTAAAATAATTATATGATATATCTTTAAATTCATGCGACACTGAGTTAGTTGGCGCCACATGTAGTAACAATTTTCTTTAATGGCTTGCGTTACACACAAGACCGAGTTTTGTTAAACAATAGTATATTAATAAGACATTATTATTTAATATAATAAGGCATAAAATATCCATTAAATTTGTGTTTATGAAAATTATTAACAAACTTATGAAAATATATTGTTTTCAAAAATATAATATGAATTCATTGGTTACGAAAAAATTAGAAATGAAATTATAAACCAATTGCATATTAATGAAATTTTTTATTTCTATGGTGAGGTGATTTATCCTAATAAATTTAATTATTTACTATTCTTTAATGATATTAATTAAATTTATATGTTAAATATTCACTCAAATATTTTGTACTTTCCCTCAATTTGTTTTATAAGCATGATATAAGAATAAATACAATTTTATGCTTGAAATTGTATTTTTCTAAAAAGGATATTTTACCACCTTTTAATGGAGAACCTTTTTTATATCACATTTCTTGGAACTTTTATATATTTTATATGTGAAGAAAACATATTTTATGATATATAATCATAACATTATTTTAGGATAATTTATTGGTATTGTTTATGATGTTTCATTTTTTGATGAAGAGTTAAAATAATATAGAATTTTAATTCAAAAATGATTTTTATTCTAATTTATCTATTAGGATAATTTATATTTTTTATTTATTTATATTTAAATATATAAATTTTATATAAATTAATTCATTTAATGAATTTATAATTAATTTCACTTTGAAATTGAATATAAAAACATTGTAAACACTTAAACAACTTACTTTAAAACCCAACTTTGTGGTCCCATTTGCGGTATAAATTTTAAATTAATTTCTACTAATTATGTGACTGAAATTTATAAAAATATATTCCATATTTGGAATCATCATAATTTAAAATTTCCAATAATTTGAAAAATTTTATTTCCAAAAAAAATATTATTGATAGGGATATAAATTATTTGTTGCAATTAAGAGAAAAACTAGCTTAATAAGGGTCTAAAACGGAATCTTAAGTGTCCAAAAGTCATACAAAATTTCCCAAAATACATTTTCTGGAAATATTTTACCCTATAGTACGTTTTATATAATTTTAACACTTTTTTAGACACTTTTCATAGAAAAAATATTGGTGTAATTGTTATTTAAAAAATTCTGAAGGATAACACTCCTCATCCACTGTAAAAACGCAATCACCCATCCCAATAATTATCACCTCTCAATACCTTTGTCTCTTCCAATATATGCTCAAATAAGATTCCAAAATACCTCCCATAAAATTAAAATCCTAAAAATTGGATGAAATCCTTCGGAGGAATTTTTTTCAATAAACCAATTCGATTTACCTGAAAATGATGTAACATTATTCAACGATCACTTCAATTTTATTTCTTTCCTACCTCATAATCTCTCCATATTAATTTTTTATATAAAAACCATATTATCATAAATATAAAAATATTTTTTATTATAATGTTTATACCTAAACTTAAACACACTTCCATCTAATGAGTAAGGAACTTTACATTAATGTATATGGCTAAATACCACCTCACAAAATGATGTCATTCGTTTTACCTTTACCACCTCTCATTGCTGGGAATTATGTTGTAAAAACTATTTATATATGATATATAAGATATTTATAATGTATTTGTGCATATATAATTTTTATAAAACACATAAATTAATTCTTTACATTTTTTTGGTAATACGATAACATCATTTGTGCAAGTGTGGACTGTCACCTCCTCAAAACGATGTGATTCGTTCACTCTATAAAAAGAATGTATTAACAATTAATTTTTACTAACATATGGGAAATAAAAAAAATATTATACATTAATTTTAATATATATATATATATCATTTATTTTTCATTCTTCAATTATGAAATAGAGATAGAAGTATTGTTCATGCGTACGTATGGCCTACCGTCTCCATAAATGGTGCATTTCATTTATTATCCCCAAATATTATGGATTATAATAAATAAAAATATAATGGTTATATATGATAAATACATCATGTTTTAAATTCTGGATATGATAAAATTATGATCAACAAAATAAGAACAAAAATAAAAAGTCCAAACATATAAAAAAACAAGTCATTTAACACATGAAATAGTGAAAATAATGAATGATTATTAAAAATGGGCTATAAGATGTTGTAGGAATATTATATATGATATTATAAATATCATAAAGGTACTTTTATAAGTTATTAACATGTTTAAAACCATTATATATGATGTTAAAAACATTCACCTAATGAAAACACAAGGTAAGGGATTTTGGTCTCACTTTTCATTATGTGAGGCATACGCCATTTTTACCACTTACTTATTTTTTTGGTGTATCTACTGTAACACCTCTACCCCAGTTACCCAGAGTCGGTGCATTATTTTAATACATTGGCATTATTACAAGGAATCAAGTCCCGATGGACCGATCAGTTTAGCAGTCTTGGAAAAATAGATTACATACATGAATGTTACATTACACTTTATAACATACAAAATGACCTAAATAATCCTTTATTAATGCCATTATTCCCTTGGCTTAACCCTGTATATCAATCACAATATACTTATTGGAATCCTGGAAAGAATAAAACAATGAAAGGGGAGATCTCAAATTCTCATTAAAGATAAAAGTATAGCATAATCTTTAATAAATAATCATAAACATTTAAGGCAATGTATAACTAAAACCAAAGCCTATTAAAATTGAACATCAACATAATATGGAAAAAATAAAATACAAAAATTGAATTTACATATTCACATGGATATTCTACTAGTAAAATAATCGCATGCAATATCATTAACCACTTTCATAATGATGGAATTCATAATGCCAGACTATCATAACCACATAGAAAAAGCCTCGTGCCAAGACTACAAATAAGATTTTGTCAAGGCCTTATGCCAAGACACTATTTTGTCTCATTAGACCTACCAATACATCAAGGAGCTATAGTGGGATCCACCCGTCACTTACTAAGTCCAATGCATTCCTCATACGAACAGGTTTAAACATAACATTAACATTCATATTAAAACTAGCATATGGAATGTCAATACTTTCTCCATAAACCATGAATGGTATAAGAATAACACATCCACAGTCAAACATATCACAATACCTTCAATGAAATATGAAAGTTTTGTATCACAATAAATCAACTTCAAATAAACTTAAAATCCATCAAAGGATGTTGACATAGATGTAATCAAAACTATTTGAGAGAAATATCTCTTTTTTTAAATCATTTAAAAGTCACACATTTATTAAGAATGTAATTTAAAATAGAATTTTGAATCAAAGTGTCCCATACCACTATGAAACGTTTGAAAATAAATATCATTTCAAAACATTCATGTCCATATAAATAAATCCTTAAAATCATTTTGAAAACATTGACATTAATTAAAAATATTCAGAAAGATAAATCATTAAAACATTTAAAATTCCGATTTTGATAAAGAGTACCTTTCACAAAGTCTTAAAATATTCATTTAGAAATCATTTTAAAGTCGCATAATTATAAAAAAAACATTGGATTTCAAAATATTCTTATATGTTTTTAAGGGATGCTTCGACGAGTTTATAACAGTAGAAAATAGCCACACCCGCCATATAAGTTAAAAAATCATTCTTACCTTAAATTTGTCGAAAAGGTCAAAAAGTACTTTGTTTGAAAAATGACGGAAAGATTCATTTCAAAACACATAAGGGGGTAAATGACATTAAACCATTTCCTAGTAAATAGTAAAAATGTTTTGAAATATATTTTTAAGAAACATGGATGTGGATGATAAAAAGGTCCCAGAAGATAATTTTGTATAAACAACCTTGGATAATAAAGAGATTGTAGAATTAAACCCTTACCTTGTAATTTTCCATGGTTGAGGGTAGTTTAACCAAATTTATAACGGTGAAATAATTTTTATTAAATTATATGAGAATAATATACGTTAATATGATATAATATATGATCTTTTAATATTGATTTGTTAATAATATCATAGTATTATCGTCGTTTCTTGTGTTAACATACTCATTTTATTTTATATGTTTTGTTACATAAGTTGTGTTTGTTATAGATAGGTTGTATCTTATTCACATACAGAATGATATCAAGACCTCAAACATTATTTTTAATCATAAAATGATAATTATACTTGAATGGATACGATGGGTAATGAATCTCATCTCGTTCGTGGAGACGGTAGTTTGTACGTACGCACGAACGCAACATCCATTTCATTTTTCATTTTAAAAAGAATCAAAACCAAATGATACATAAGTATATTATTATTCCAGTATAATATAATATCTTATATGTGTTACTTATGTTAATTAACACAATACTTTATACCTTCCATGTATGGTACGAATGAGTCATATCAATTTGAGGGGGCGGTAGTCCGCACTTCCTTAAACGAAATTATCGTATATATATACAAAATGAAACGAATAATGGTATGATATAAAATGGAATTAAAGAAGCTTATATATAAAAGAAATATCATTAATATAATATTTAATTTTAGTTCCATCATAACGGCCACCATGAGAGGCGGTAAGAGATAATTGAACAATCATCGTTTCGTGGGGTGTTTGGTTTCCATCCACAAAAACATTATGTTCTTCACCCATTAGATGGAGGTGTGTGTAAGTGTAGTTAAAATAATTCTCATAACAATATCCTATTTTATTTTGGATACTGGTTTTGTTATAAAATAAAATAATACGATGATTTTAGGGGTTGGACAAGTAAAATAAAAGAAAAGTAGCTAAGAGAAATTGTTACGTTTAATTTGGGTAACTTACTTTGGATTGAACCAAAAAGGTCTCTGGAAGTGCCTTCTGCATAAGGTAAGGATTCTAGGATGAGTAGAGGGATGTAGGGAGCTTAATTGGGAAGAGTTTTGACGAGCCAAAATGTTTGATAGGTGCGAAGAATTTGTTAGAAGTGGTGTCCCTTTTATAAGGGCGAGGAGGGGCTCTTTAGAAAAAACATAAAATATTATTTTATGATAAATTAATATTCGGTTTATAATGGCTCCAAACTGTATACATTAAATTCTAAGGTGGGTATGGGTCTAAAAACACTCAACCAATATGTTTTAGATAGATTTGGGTCACTATTTTACCCTTATCTTTTAGATTTAACTCTGAGTTAAATAGTTTGACATCTACCATGTCTCTTTGTATTTTTATATTATATGGTTAATAAACATACTATAAACTGACACGAGAAGCCCAAGTGGTTAATTAATGACATATCTATAATCATATAAGTCCTTTGTCTGATCCTTAGATTTTTTGGAATATTATATCAATTAATAATATAATATTCTTTTAAAAACTCGTTTATGTCAATTTTGACACTATTTAATAATTTATTTTTGTTAAAGACTTCATAAAATTATTAATTAGAACCAAATTTATTTAATCAATCCTAACATGTCATATTGACCAATAAAAACGTGAGATTCTTTAAAACTCTCAAATTTTATTTATTTGGGTATTTATAATATCAATTATTTTAATATTTCATTAATAAGGTAATTAATGCATCATCATTATGTCACAAATAACATAATTTATATGATGTATAAATATTATAAAAAAATTACAATGATGTAGGAAATCATTTTAGATTTCCATTTTATATTTATAGTCGAAAATATAACTTAGATAACCCCATGTAAAAATTAATTTACTAAAAGATATTTGTTTGTATAATTTTTGTCTTTACTTTAAATTAATTAATCTAAAGAGTCATTATCACTCTCAAGTGGCTCCATGGGGTCCCAAAATATACCGAAGTATTCCCATGATCTTCAATGACTAATCCAATAAGGTTAGGACAAGAGTTAATGTAATTTTGTATTATTATAATATAATTTTTATCTTGAATTGCTTTATTTACCTTTAACTACGGTAAATAAAAGTCAAAAGTTTCTATTCACCAAAAATTATTTTTATCTTATTGAACCAAATATTACTCCTTTATATTAACCATGTCTCTAGGATTTTTGAAAATCCCCTCACAGAAGAGGTAAAATTACGTTTTATGTGAATTTCCAAATTCTCCTAGGAGGTGGTAAAAGAGGGTTAAAAGTTCAATAAAATTTTTATATATCTAAAATTATTATAAACTGAGTCCAATGAATTATATTGATTTTATATAGGTATTATGTAACTATTTTTACATAAAATAAATTTTAATAAAATAAATAATTATTTAAATAAAAATTTGGTTTTAAACTATAACTTAGTGTTTTTCATTATTCATCAAAAATTAAAAGTTTTCGGAAAAATAACAACAAATACCCAAAGATAATTTTAATATTACAATTTCAATAATTAATTCTATTTCACCAAATTCAAATCATATAATTTTCATTTATTAATTTAAAATTAATTCCCGCTGTCAAAATCAAATGGTGTATTTTTTAGAAATAATAACAACCAAAAGTTTGACACTTGTTTATATCCAATTTCAATGTGAAATTACTTAAACTTACCATAATTAGATTAAATGGTAAAAGTATAATCTATTTATACTTCCAACCCATTAAAATGTATAATTTAACAGTATAAATTATTTTTATTTAAAAAAAAAATCAATTAAAATAAAGGATTTTTCACTATTCACCCAAATTTGAAAGTTATCAGAAAAACACCAAAACATTATTGAAACTAAATTCTTATGTCTCGATTCTAAAGAAGAAGATTATTTTGTCAAATTGAATATATATATGTTTCAAATATTGGATTTAAAAAGGCTTCTCCATTAAAAGGCAGTAAAATTGCATTTTTTGAAAAATACTTCTTTTATCTGAAAAAAATGTATTTATTCTTACATTATGTCTATGAAACTCATAATATGGACTCTAAAATTATGAGGATTATATAAAGTTCAAAATTCAGTTAAAACTATTAATAACCGCTTTTGAAGGGCTTGTTTGGTAAGTCGTGGTGTGCTAGAACTAGGTGTCGCGTGTAGTACAAGTTATTGAATTACTTTGAAAAAATAATGTATTATGAAATCTTGGGGTGTTAAATTATTCCCTCCTTCAATAAATTTAATCCTTGCAATCTGAATTTTTTTGAAAATAAAAGGTTGAAAATAAAAAATACCTTTGGGAAATCCCACATGGGAAATTAGGTTAATAAAATTTAGTCTTAATAAGAGGAAAAGGGAAATGAAAGGGTTACCACAAAATTATGATCTCGATTAGGAGAACATTTGTGGCAATTAGAGACATATAATTAGAGGAAAAACATAAATATTTATTGGTAGTGATTGAGGTCATCAATCACAAACAACTGTAAAATTGAGGGCCTTAAATTCATCAATCTATGATGATTCTAAATACCATCGGTTCAACAAAACATATGGTATTGGGATAACACATTTTTGGGTTTAAGATCCCTTCACTAAAGTATAAGAATTAATTTCTTCATAGAATAAGAGAAGAATAAAAATATATACATGACAAGTAGAGTCCCATCCTTTAACTAATTTCTACCATAAACTCATCTTTCAATCTAAAAGATAATAAAACATAAAAAAAATATTCTATTTATCCTATTCTCATAGGGTAAAAAAATTTATAATTCATCTAACAAAATTTTTGTTGTTGAAAAAACTAGATTATTCAATCCAGGACATCACGTGGGCCACTGGTAGGTGATACACCCTTGTCTCCCATCAGTTGCAGGTTCTTGTCTCGCTGCCTTGCTGGACGTGACGGGTTGCCGCCTGACCTCCAGGTTTTCCATTTATGGCAATACAAAAATAATCTCAAACTAGAATTATCCAAAATACTTCTGTCCAAACTCACATTCCAAAATCTATAAGGAAGGTAAACACAATGAAGATCCTTTTTTACGCGTAATAACATTTGAACACTTTCATCATGTATTTTTTTTAAACACTAAAACATCCTGAATTACCATAAAACATTATTGATTACATTAATGATCCCTTATTCCTTATAAAATACTGGATATACTCCTATAAATTTTTTTTGTAAACTCCAACAATGATGGAATATACAAATCATTAATAAGTTTCAAGGTAATCAAGAATATCCAATATAATTTATCCAAATCAATCATGAATTATTCCAAAATCACTACCTCGGTATCAAAACCATATTATGGTTTATCTTTCTTTCAACAATATATTTTCCAAAAATTTAACCTGCAATTGAGTCACTTTTCTTGGTTCCGCACAATCATAAGTTCTTAATGAAATAGTACTGCAGTATAATCCTTATATACTCCATAATTATTATAACCAGTTCATTGTTGATATAGCACTCAAATTACATAATTCTCTAATAACAACATAAGAACTCTAATCATTCCTCCTCATCTGGGGTAGTATCATAACTTGTTTTTTATCCAATGGCATCATTTGGGGAATATTCTGATAATTTGGACATCAGTTTGCGTAGTGTCCCAACTACTTAGAGATGAAGAATTGTTCATTTGAAACCTTATTCTTACCCTTGTAGTCATGTACTTGGTGTCCTTTTTCTCCACACTTATAACAAACTCACATTCCCTTTAGGCAAGCTCCAGGGTGTTTCTTTCCACTGTTATCACATATGGTAAAATTCTTCTTTTCCCTCTTCCCTTTATCCGTCTTTCTCTCTTCCATCCGTTTCTTCCCTTACTTTCCTTCAAAGTCGTAGGACTCATAGGATTCTTTTCTTAACTTATTAACATATGATATTATTTCTTCATATGTTGAGAATACATGGGAGATTATTTCCCTTATAAATGTTTTCTAAATACTATGAATGATATGATCCTTCTTACTCTTTGGATCATACGTATTGCTGGAGTTCACATTCCTTCTACTGGGCACCATTTCTATACAATAGCATAAACTAGATCAGTTTATGAATTTCAATGAACAATTCTAAACATGTAAAATACCTAATGTAAATTGAATGGTTTATAAATATAATCCATAATCTTAAATATGTTTTCATGGGGAAATTATATACTCATAAACCCTTCATAATGATTTGTAAAGAAAATGAGAATTACCCTAAGCATATCCCCTGAGAGTGTCGTAACCAAGAGTGTAGCAAGGCACGTTGTCATGCACCAGTTCCAGTTCGAGTCTAGATCAAAGTGGTGTTTTTGGGTTTTACCCCTATGTACATCTGTTCCAGAGCCGCCTCTACCTGCTTGTATCCAGACAGATATTTATTACTCGGAAAACTCACAAAATATCTACAATACCAAAATTCTAGAAATTTATTCTATAGTAATCCTCAAAGTCTATCTTAGGGATATGTGCTCTAATCAGAGTTTATCTAAATCTACTTTCCAAGGATATTGCTAAACTTCCTCTGATACCAACTGTAACGCCCCGACCCCAGTTACCCAGAGTCGGTGCATTATTTTAATACATTGGAATGATTATAAGGAATCAAGTCCTGAAGGACCGACCAGTTTAGCAGTCTTGGAAAATAGATTACATACATGAATGTTACATTACACATTATAAAATAAAAAACAAAATAAATAATCCTTTATGAATGCCATTATTCCATTGTCTTAACCCTACATATGAATCACAATACACTTCATGGAATCTTGGAAAAAATAAAACAATGAAAGGGGTGAGCTCAGATGATCAGTAAGGATAACAATGTATTAGAAACTTTAATAAATAATCATAAACATTTAATGCAATGTATAACTAAAACAAAAGCCTGTAAAACATGAACTTCAACCTAATATGGAAAAAATAAAATAAAATAATTCCATTTACTTATTAACATAGATATTCTACTAGTCGAATAATCGCATGAAATATCACTAACAACTTTCATAATGATGGAATGCGTAATGCCAGAGTATCATAACCACATAGTCAAGGCCTTGTGCCAAGAATACAAATAATATTTTGTCAAGGCCTTGTTCCAAGACACTAGTTTGTATCATGAGAACTACCGATGCATCGAGGAGCTATAGCGGGTTCCACCCGTCACTTACTAAGTCCAATGCATTCCTCGTATTAACAGTTTTAAACATAACATAAACATTCGTATTAAAACTAGTATACTAAATGTAAATACATTCTCCATAATACATGAATGGTATAAAAATAAAACATCCACAGCCAAACATATCAAAAAACGTTCAATACAATATGGAAGTTTTGTATCATAATAAATCAACTTCAAATAAGCTTAGAATCTATCAAATGATGTTGACATAGATGAAATCAAAACTATTTGAGAGAAATATCTCTATTTTTGAAGTCATCTAAAAGTCACACATTTATTAAGGAAGTAATTTAAAAGATATTTTTGAATCAAATTGTCCCAAACCACTTTGAAACATTTGAAAAGAAATATAATTTCAAAATATTCATGTCCATATAAATAAATCCTTAAAATAATTTTGAAAACATGGACATTAACTAAAAATATTTAGAATGATAAATCATTAAAACATTTAAAATGCCAATCTTGATAAAGAGTACCATTCACAAATTCTTAAAATATTCACTAAGAAATCATTTAAAAGTCACGTAATTATAAAATAAAACATTTACATTAAAAATAATCTTATAATCTTGTAAGGGAAGCTTTGACGTGTTTATAATGGTAGAAAATAGCCGCACCCGCCGTATATGTTAAAAAATCATTCTTACCTTAAATTTTTCGAAAAGGTCAAAAAGTAACTTGTTTTGAAAATGATGGAAAGACTCATTTCAAAACACATAAGTGTATAAATGACTTTAACCCATTTTCTAGTAAATAGTAAAAATGTTTTGAAATATATTTTTAAGAAACATGGATGTGGATGATAAAAAGGTCCCAGTATATAATAACGTATAAACAACCTCGGATAATAAATAGATTGTAGAATTAAACCCTTAACTTGTACATTTCCTTGGTTGAGGGTAGTTTAACCTCCTCTATAATGGTGAAATAATTATTATTAGATTATAAAATAATCATATAGGTTAATATGATATCATATATTATCTTTTAACATTTATTTTTAATTAATATCTTAGTATTATCGTCATTTCGTGTGTTAACTTACTCGTTTTATTTTATATGTTTTGTTACATAAGACGTGTTTGTTATGGATTGGTTGTATATTATTCCTATCCAGAACTATATCAAGTCCTTAAAAATTATTTTTAACCATAAAATGAGAATTATAATTGAATGGATACGATGGGGAATGAATATCATCGCGTTTGTGGAGACGGTAGTCCGTACGTACGCACGAACGCTACATCCATTTCATTTTTCATTTTAAATGAACTAAAAACCAAATGATAAATAGTTATATTATTATTCCATTATAATATAATATCTTATATGTTTTACTTAAGTTCATTAACACCATACTTTATATATTCCATGTATGGTATGAATGAGTCATATCACTTTGAGGGAGCGGTAGTCCACACTTCCTCAAATGAAATAATCGTATATATATACAACATGAAATGAATAATTGTATGCTATAAAATGGAATTAAATAAGATTATATATAAAATAATTACCATTAATATCATATTTAATTGTAGTTCCATCATAATGGCCACCATGAGGGGCGGTAGAAGATAATTGAACAATCCTCGTATCGTAAGGCGTTGGGTTCCAATCCACAGAAACATTATGTTCTTCAACCATTAGATGGAGGTGTGTGTAAGTGTAGTTCTAATACTTCTCATAAAAATATCCTAATATATTTAGGATACTTGTTTTGTTATAAAATAAAAATAATAAGAAGATTTTAGGGGTTGGAGAAGTAAAATAAATGAAAAGAAGCTAAGATAAATCATTACCTTTATTTTTGGTAACTCCGTTTGGTTTGAACAAAAAAGGACTCTTGAAGTGCCTTATGACTAAGGTAAGCCTTATAGTAGGAGGATATGGATATAGGTAGCTTAATTGTTATGAGTTTGGATGATCCAAAAGGCTTCTGAGGTGTGAGGAATTGGTTAGAAGTGGTGTCCCTTTGATAAGGGGTTGGAGGGGCTCTTTAAGAAAAACTTTATGTATTATTTTATGATAAATTAATATTTGGTTTATAATGGCTCCACACTGGATTATATAAACTCTAATGTGGTTATTAGTATAAATCCACTCAGCCAATAGGTTTTAGACAAGTTTGGGTCACTATTTTACCCTTATCTTTTAGATTTAACTCTAAGTTAAATAGTTTGACATTTACCATGTCTCTTTGTATTTTTATATTATATGGTTACTAAATTTAATATAAACTGCCAAGGGAACCCCAAGTGGTTCATAAATGACATAACTATCATCATATAAGTTCTTTGTCCGAACCTTATATTTTTTGAAATATTATATAAATTAATAATATAATAGTTTTTTAAAAACTCCTTTATGTCAATTTTGAAACTATTTAATAATTGATTTTTCATAAAGTTTTAATAACTTTATTAATTATAAAAAAAATTATTTAATCGATCCTAACATGTCACATTAACCAATAAAATTCGTTTAATTCATTAAAAGTATCATATTATATTTATTTGGGTATTCATAATATCAATTATTTCAATATTTCATTAATAAGGTAATTACTGAATCATCATTATGTCACAAATAACATAATTTATTTTATTCTTAAAAATTATAAAAAAAATACCATGATGTAAGAAATATTTTTATATTTCTAATTAATATTTATAGTCGAAAATTTAACTTATATAACCCCATGTAAAATTAATTTACTAAAAGATATTTGTTTGTGTCATTTTTGTCTTTACTTTAAATTAATTAATCTAAAGAGTCATTATCCCTCTCAAGTGGATCCATGGGGTCCCTAAATCAACCCAAGTATGCCCATGGTCGTCCATGACTCATCAAATAAGGTTAGGGAAATCGTTAATATGATATTTTATTATTATAATATACTTTTTATCTTGAATTACTCTATTTACCTTTAACCGTGGAAAATAAAAGTCCAAAGTTACTATTCACCAAAAATACTTTTTATCTTATTGAACCACATTTTACTCCTTGATATTAACTATGTCTCTCGTAATCTCTAAATTCCACTCACAGAAGTGGTAAAATTGTGTTTTATTTGAATTTTCAAATTCTCCTAGTAGGTGGGTAAAAGACGGTGAAAAGTTCAATAAAATTTTTATATATCTAGAATTATTATAAACTGATTCCAATGAATTATATTGAACATATATAGGTGTATGTATCTATTTTTAAAATAAAATAAATTTATATAAAATAACTAATTATTTAAATAAAAATTTGGTTTTAAACATTAACTTAGTGTTTTTCACTATTCATCAAAAATTAAACGTTTTCAGAAAAATACCAAAACAATTACCCTAAGATAATTTTGATATTCCGAATTCAATAATGAAGTATATTTTACCAAATTCAAAACATATTAGTTGAATTTATAAATTTAAAATTAATTCCCACCGTCGAAACCAAAATAAGTATTTTTATGAAATAATAACAACCAAAAGTTTGACACATGTTTATATCCAATTTCAAAGTGAAATGACTTAAAATGACCATCATTGGATTGAAGATTAAAAATTTAATCTATTTATACTTCCAAAAAATTAAAATGTATAATTTAACAATATAAATTATTTTGATTTAAAAAGTTGTTTTAAGTTAAAATATATTATTTTTCACTATTCACCCAAATATGAAAGTTATCAGAAAAACACCAAAACATTATTGAAACTAAATTCTTATGTTCAGATTCTAAAGAAGAAGTTTATTTTGTTAAATTGAATATATAAAAGTTTAAATATTGGATTTAAAAAGGATTCTCCATTAAAAGACGTTAAAATTTCATTTTTTGAAAAATAATTCTTTTATCTGAAAAAATTGTATTTGTTCTTAAATTATGTCTAAGAAGCTCATAATATAGACTCTAAAATTATAAGAATTATACAAAGTTTACAATTTAGTTAATACTATTCATAACCGCTTTTGGACGGATTGTTTGGTCAGTCATGGTGCGCTAGAACTCGGTGTTGCGTGTAGTGCATGTTATTGAATTACTTTGAAAAAATAACGTACTATGAAATCTTAGGGTGTTACATCTACTACCTATTTTGATATATTCTTTCATGAAATATTTTATATTAATTTTATTTAATGTTTTTTTATCTAATATCTTTAATGGGGCTTATGATTAAAATGTTACCGAGTAGTAAGGGACATCTTCTCAATTTTCATTCTTTGAGACATATTTTATTATTGTACACCAAATCACTTATATATAGTGTACATAATTCCAATATTACATATAAAATAATGATTAATTCATTATTCTTGATATTTCTGAGTTTTAATTTTAATTATTTCATCTGTGGGGACTTGAACCTAAAATTTACAAATGGTAATGAAATTTCATAACTCAATTATTTTTTTGGGGTATATTAATTCCATGTTGTTGTTAA
Organism: Viscum album; assembly: GCA_963277665.1. Classification (NCBI taxonomy): domain Eukaryota; kingdom Viridiplantae; phylum Streptophyta; class Magnoliopsida; order Santalales; family Viscaceae; genus Viscum; species Viscum album. The sequence continues at coordinate 1,622,090,368 of OY728146.1, read as the reverse complement.
CATTATAATATTATTTTAGTAATAAATATTTAAAATATATTGTTTTATTTCTACTTATTTTTTTTGATTTTCTATTGACATAAATAATTCATCTTTTGATTTACTCTCAAATCAACATTATGGTGTTTTTAAGGGTATACTTGACAATCATATTTTGTTTGGGATTATTTACACTTTAATTTACATTAGAAGAAATCATTTCATCATTTCTAAAGAAACAATTTAATTTTCAACTCCTATGTTTATTTTCAACCTTGTTTATGTAATAGTACCATTTCACACTCTTTTGTTCTCGAAAATTTTTTCAATATATTTAAGAAAACTCGAGTTCATTTTTTCTCTACTATTAGAGAACTCATTTTCTTCTAAAAACAATGATTTAATAAAACGTTTTCAAAATTTTTTTACCTTTTCAAAATGGTTTATTATGGAAATTTTTACCATTTTTATATTTGTAATTATTTTTTCAAATCATTCTTCATGCCTCTCTCTAAAAAAATATTTTTTTATCCTTTTTACAATCAAAATTGAATGTACCTTTTACCTCGTATAACATCTATGGATTTACCCACCTTAAATTCTTTGAAGCTTCCATATCATGTTTAAAAGGATGATTTAAAAAAAATTTGAAATTTTGATTTGTAATGAAAATTATTTTCAAAAAAATAAAAATAATTAGGGTATTTTCTCAAAGAACGTTTCAAAATATAATTTTATAATACCCCCATTAATAAATGAAAAAAAAACATTAATTTTAATCCACAATGGATATGTTTTATTGATACCATTTTTATTATTCCTCTATGTGGTTTATGATTGATATATATAAAGATATAATTGAAGTTCAATTCCTTGATTCCTTTTTATCCACTTGAAATATTCAATTTCCATTGATCATTGAACATTAAATTTACCCTAAATATCCATTTCATTTTTTATGGATATCATTAATTCCTAAACTGTATACTGTTTTGACATACATGGATAAGTATATGGTTATTTGATTATTTGGGGAATTATTTATCAATATCCTTTATTCAATATATTTATTAGATATATCACATTTATTGTTAATTATATTGATATTTGATATTAAATGAATGCTTTGAAAAATGATGAAATGGGTTGGGGAATATTTAATGTAAGTTTCTCGATTCATCGGTAGTCTCATTAGATGAAATTAGTTGGAAAAAATCCATTATGTTTGTTTCCAAATTAGTGGAGTTTCAAACTGTCTTGTCAAAGGTCTTAATAATACATAATACTATGATAAACCGTATGGTGAAAGGTATTGACAGTAAAGGTAAAATTTACTTGGCATAGAATGAATCAAATAATTAAGAATTTATTTAATTTATATTCAATTATTATTGTCCATGATATTTCTTCTTTGAAATTATCTAGGGATGAATTTAATTCACCGTTAATTGATTAAGTGATATGTGTTTTCAGTTATTTACCTTTCCGTATTGTTTACACACATCCTTATAGGTTTATTGGTTACAAGGAATGTGTCTTCATTTATTACCTTTTCATATCAACTATAATAATTTATTCATTATTTCTTCCTCTATACTTGAACCTTACTAATAATTTATACACACCCTCATTTTGTTTCTTTACCCAAGAATCCAAGAAGTGTACTAAGAATGATATGTAATGATCGAATAAAGTTATCTCTGAAAAGAAAAAAATGGTGTTTTAATTAAAAAAGTCATTTGTAATAAAATACTCATGTATGTATATGGATTACCAATACTACTAAACTATTTAGTCCATAGGTATTTGATTCAATATAATAATGACAATGTAATGGTAGTATACACCATATATGATCTTCTGGGGACATTTTTCTATAGTTTTTGTTAGGGTATTTTTAGTAGAAACCTTGGGAACATGATTTATGAAAACATTGATTAGAGAACATAATCCTTAGGTAGACATTGAGGATAAGTATATAAGAATATCCTAGAATTTTTTAAGGTAGATATTGTGTGGGTCTTCCTAGAATAAATACTTTTCTAGATACAACAAGTGGATGTGGTTCTCGCATAGATTTACCTAGGGGTAATAAATACCTAACTTAAGCGTAACCTAGTACATGAAAAAAGGCCTTACTATGCACCCATATTAACACTCCTAGGGGATATGAATAGGATAATTCAGATTTAATTTACAAACATTTATAATGGATTTGAATAGGTAATTCAAATGACTGACCTACATTAAATATCATACTAAGGAATGGATTATGATGAAATAAAAAAGTTCATGTATTTACTAGGATTAATGAATTAAATTGTAGAAGTATTTTTACCAATAGAAATTTTGTTATAAGAATCATGAAACATCTAAAGATTGTTTAAAAGTTTATATGAAAAGATGCCACTATTAAATTAATAGTGATGGATGTTATCACGGAATTACGAGATTATGGTTTACCGTAAGTCCAATTTCAGAAACATCTCTTTTATGTTTTATGTGATTAAGTAAATTTTGTTGAAATTTAAGAAATTTATAAGTTTAGGGGAAAATATTTGAGGAATAATATCTTCAAATTTTCTAGAAATAAGTTTAAAGGTATTGATAAAATTTATGGTTGGTATACAAATAATATTTTTAGACTATAAAAAAATAAGTTGTGTTGAAAACCATAAAGGTTTGTTTAATTTTATTTTAGGATATACATTCCACGGTGTAAGGTATTAATTAGAATGTGATCAAAGAACAACCAAAAGGTAAAATTGTTAACATAAAATTGATACATATCAATTAAGTATATTTTGTTATAACAATAGGTTTTAGAATAAAAACTCAACATTAGGAAAATAATCAAAAAAATATTTGTCCTAATAACATAATCTTTGTTTAACCGATGGTATTTTAAATCATCACAAATTTATGACTTTAAGATCCTCACCATTACATTGATCATTCTCATTTTTATTATTGATGACTTGAATCAGTCCCTATAAATATTTATGCTTTTCCTCCATCTACATTTCTCTAATTTCTACTACTAATATTCTACTTAGAGAACTAGTTACATGTAAGACTAATATGACCTTGGTAATTCCCATTCTCTATTTTCAAGAGGATTTTTTTGAAAACTTATCATGACGTGGGATTTAAATATAAGAAATATTAAATTCTTTATTACCATTGGAGAGTTTAAATTGTGATGATGCAATTTATTTAAGGTGGGGAGAATGTAACACCCTGAAATTATTAAGTAATAACATTATATTTGATAGCATGTATGACAAGAAACAAAAAGAAAATAAGGAAATATAATATCATAAGACTTTATAATATAATAAATATTTTAAATAAAATAAATATATGATATAGGTACATATACACATGATACTGAGTTATCATGTGTCGTAAAGAACAACAAGTTTTTTCAATGTCTTGGGTTACACCCTAGACCTAGTTTTCCCAAACAACAATATATTAATAAAACATTATTATTTAATATAATAATAATTAAACTGGCCATTAAATTATTGGTTATAAAGAGTATAAAATATCTTATAAAAATATATGCATGAAATACATATAATATTAATTAATTAGTTACAAATTAATTATAAATGAAAATATAATCCAATTGAATATAAGGGAAATATTTTTATTTTTATGGTCATAAAGGTGATCTATCCTAATATATTAAATTTATTACTATTAAAGAATGATATTAATTAAATTTATATACTATATATTCATTAATATATTTCTTACATTCATCTTATAGTATTGATATTCATAATATACAAATAAATATAGTTTAATGCGTAAAAATTGTATTTTTCTAAAAAGGAGGTTTTACTACCTTTTAATGGAGAACCCACATTAATTTAAATTTTTTTAACATTTATATATTTCATATGTAAAAATAAAATCTATTTTTGTAACCAGAACATCAAAATTTGGTTAGGGTGAATTTTTTGTATCTTTCTATTGACTTTTATATTTGTATGAATAGTGAAAAAATACTGAATTTTAATTCAAAACTTCATTTTCATCAAATTTATTTATAAGATAAAATTATATCATTTATTGGTTTTTAAGTTTATTTAGATCAATTTTATAAAAATCGATGCAATTTATTTCATTGTAATCAATTCCATTTTGAAATTGAATATAAAAAACAATGAAAACTTTAGAATGTCTTACTTTAAAAGCCTGTTTTATAGTCCAGTATGCGAGATTAATTTTAAATTAATTGCTTCCACTTATGTGGTTTGAATTTACAAGAATGGATTAAATATTTTTTATTAGAAAAATTATAATATTTAAAAATTTAAACAATTTTTTTTAAAAAAATATTTGTAAATGTGATTGAAATTAATTACAGCACAGAAGAGATATTTTAGCTTAACAAGGGACAAAACATTTAACTTAAGGGCCAAAATTAACAAAAACATTTCAAATAACCATATTATGGAAATATTTATACCCAATATTTCCTTTTATTTAATTTTCACCTTCATTTGACACATAATTCCTTGGAGAAACATGGGTGTAACTCCCTTTTCAAAAAAATAACAAGAATGCCACTCCTCCACTATAAATGGAAACCCACCCATTCCAACTTATTCACCCATATAAATCCAATTTTCCCAAAAAAAATTGATAAAATAATATCCTAAAATCCCTGACCTAAACCTATAAGCCTCTCCTTGGGCATAAAGCCAACCAATGAAGTAGTTCTATATAAACCAAAAGAATTTACCTGAAAACGTCGTAACATTCTTAAAATATCACTTTCATTTTATTTCCTTCTCCACCGCATAGATTATTCTAATTACACGATTAATTAATAAAACCAGTATCCTAAATATACTTACATGAGTTAATTATAATTTTTATTCTTATACTTACACTCACTTCAATCTAATGGGTAACGAACATATTGTTTATGTGTACGATGAACTACCACCTCGCTAAAAGATGTCGTTCTTTCTTCCTTTACAAAATCTCAGGGTTGGGAATTAAGATAGAAAAAATATTTATATATTATATATGTGATATTTATAATTTTTTCATAATTTTATATTTTCAATATAATAGATACCTTCATGATTTCCATTTTTGGGAATATGATTACATTGTTTGTAGAAATGTGGACTACATCCTCCTCAAAGTAATGTAATTCATTCACACAATACATGGAATGTGTTAAGGAATGATTTTAACAAACATATGTGACATATAATAAATAAATTTGATACTATAATATTAATATACATATATATCATTTACGTTTCATTCTTTCAATATGGCGAAAAAATGGAAGTAGCGTTCATGCGTACGTACGGCCTACCGTCTCTATAAACGGTGCATTTAATTTCTTGTCTTCAACTTTTATGCATTATTCTGAACAGATATATACATTATATAAATTATAATTACATCATGGTTTACATTATTGATATTATTAAATCCTGATCCAAAAAATAAGATCAAAAATAAAAAATTAAAACATACATGAAAAACTAGGCAATTAACACATGAAATAGTGAAAATAATGATATATTATTAACAAACAAGTAATATGATGTTGTAATAAGATAATATGTGATATTAAAAATATGATTTTATCCCTTTTATAGTTTATTAATATGTTTAAAAATATTATATATGAAGTTAAATGATGTTTACCTGAAAGTAAATGCAATGTATGTGATTCATGTCTCGCTTTTCATTCCACGAGTCATATGTCATTTTAACCACCAAATTATTTTTTTGGTGTGTATACTACCTATTTTGATATATTATGTACTGAATTATTTTATCATCATGTTATTTAATGTTTTATTGATGCTATCTCTTTCATGTTTCTTATTATTCAAATTTTACTAAGTAGTAAAGGACTTCGTCTCAATTTCCATTCTTTGAGACATATTTTATTGTTGTGATCATAATTAATATATAGGGTGTAAATAATACCGAATTTACCTATAACATAATGATTAATTAATTATTAAATATAATTTGATAATTAATTTTTATTATTTCACCTATGGAGACATGAACATAAAATATGCAAGAGGTAAAAAATTTCATAACTCAATTACATTGTTGGGTTATATTACTTACTTGTGGTAGTTAATATTCTAATATTATGGGAGTGAAAAAAATTACTATATATTTTTTATTTAAACCTGTTTTATTTTCATTTAAATTTGAAACACATAATATATTTATAGATCTATTCTAACATCAATATTATGATCTTTCCAAGTGTTTACTTCACAATCTCATTTTTTCAGTATTGTTTACACGTGAATTTACATTTGAGGTAATTATTGAATCATTATTAAATATAACATTTAATTTTATGACAATAGGTTTATTTTTTTACCTTTTTCAAGTAATTGTTCCATTTTTTTCTCATTGGTTCATAAAATGGTTTACAATTGTTTTAAGAAAACCCAACTTCATTTCCCTCTTTATTCAGAGAACTTGTTTTCGTCTAAATGTCATATTTTATTAAAAGGTTTTCAAAAATGATTTTAACCTTTTAAAAATGATTAATTAAATAAATTTTTACCTCTTATATCTTTTATAACTCTTTTAAAAAGAATATTATTTTCTATTTTAAAACAATGAATTTTTATAACTTTTTTACTATGGAAAAGGAAAGTTCTTTTAACCTTGTATGGAATGTAATGATTTATAGGTTTTCACTTCATTGAAACATCCTTTGAAAATTAAAAAGGCTAATTTTTAATGAAATTTTTTTAAAATGTAATTTTCTAGGAAAATTCTTTTCAATATGTTTTTCGAAATAAAAAAAATATTTTCCTCATTAATATTTTTAACAAATATTTTTATGATTTTTCCTTTCTTTAATAAAAATAACGCTTTATTATCACTCTACTTTAGATATAATGTATTGATACCATCATTATTCTTCAGTTGGATTATTTATGATTTATTTTTCCAAGGATAGTATTGAAATTCACTTCCTTAGTTCCTTTTAATCCCCTTGAAATATTAAATTTCTAGTGATTGTTGGACATTAAATTTTCCCTAAATATCCATTCTATATTTCATAGATATCATTATGGCCTAAATCATATAAAATTTATACATACAATGTCTATATCGTAAGTTATTTGATTATTTGGTAAAATATTGATTTGGGGCCTTTATTCAATATAGATATTTCATAACGTGCATTTTTTTATGAATTAAATCAATTATTATATATTTATGAAATTCTTTGGACATGTATGATATGGGTTGGGGACCATTTAATATAATTCCATAGATGCATTAGTTGTCTCATTAGATGCAATCAATTAGTGAAAACCCCTTTCATTTTGTAACTAAATTAGAGTAGTTTTAAACTCTCTTATGAATGGTCTTATCAGTAGTATTTTAAACCATTATATGAATGTTCCTAATTGTAAATTTAACATCGACCTAGAAAAATGGAATCCAATAATTATATATTTCCTTAATTTAGATTTAGTTATTATTATCCACCAATTTTCTTTGTTTGAAATTATCTATTGATTCACATCATTCTCAATTCATTGATTTAATGGAAAATGTTTTTAGTTATTTACCTTTCAATATTTTTTATGAAATTCCATCTTAGTTTATTGATTACATGGCATGTGTACTTAGTAATTACCTTTCTATATGAACTGTTCTCATTGATTCATTATTTTTTCCGCTATACGTGACCCTTACAAAGAATTTGATGACTCCCTTATTTTGTTTCATTCCCCATGAATCTAAAAGTTGAACTAAGAATGATATGAAATGATAGAATAAATATATTCTTAAAATAAAAAATATTATTTTGTAATTAGTGTATTCATTTTTAATATAAGACTCATGCATGTATCTATTTTACCAATACTAAAAAACTATCCAGTCGTTCGGAATTTTATCCCTTATAATAATGCCATGTAATGGTAGTAGACACTGGATCCATGCCTTGGGGTTCGGGTTAATACATCCTACATCACCCTCAGCGGGATGAATTCATCATACATATCTCCAAGGATTAGAGACCCAGATATCATGTGGGCATCCCACAAACTAATTACAAATTATCTATGCATTAGTTGGAATTATTTTTTATGTAGAATTCATCATCTTTATTGATTTAAGATAAAATTTTCAGTCTTGTATATATAAGTTATATCTTCCAAAATGGGTTCATAGATTTTGATGTATTCTATATCCAAATTTCATTATTCACAAGTCAGGTGCACCCAGTACACCAACATCCACATTATCCTAACACCCCCTATCATGAGAAAATCTCAATCTTCCATCCAACCCTTCTACTGGTCTTTCTAAGAGTCGCAAAATTATTTAAGATAATAGAGTGGCTTCACTTCGGACATGTGTGGCTTTAAATCTAGGGAACATTGTTTTTGACACATGAAACATGTTATAGATGATGTTCAAGTATTTATATATTTACCCATTCTTGAAAGGATAACAATAGTGATGCTTTTGAAGTGTTGAAACTTTGAAATTGGAATATAATTCTTAAAATCCAGTGTGAGGAATTTCTTCATTTTTTTGTGTCCATAAAGTAGCATATAATTACTCTCTAGGAATTCTTGGTGATATTTCATCCAATGTCCCAATAGATTGGGAAGATTTTTGTTGCAATAACCGTAGTAGTCATTCCCTATAGATTTTATCATCTCTTCAATGTGAAAGACATATTTTCCATAAAAAAATTTGGACTTCTGAGCATCCATTGAACCTAGAAAACCCCATAATTTTTTTAGATAATTATATTTAAAAAAGTTGAAAATGATGGAAATTTGTAAAAGGAATGATATTGTGTAGGATATCCGCACAAGTTGCGTCATGTAAGTCCCTCTCCCAAGGGTTAGTGAATAGGTAACCCGGCTAAATTTATGTATCACATTGAAATTTGAATATGTTATCTGTATGAATGATGCTTTAGAAAAGGAACTTCAGTAGAAGGTCTATACAGAATAATAGTGTGTCATGACTCGAAATACTAAGGCATGATAATCGGATGGTGAAATAGTGAACTTATATATAGAAAAAGAGGCCCCTATTCAAGGAAATCATGTGAAACTCACCAATATGAACTTATTAAGAAGACTAAATTCATGTAAAACCTATACCGATAACCTTTGTGATCAACCCCCCCCCCCCCTCATTTCATTAACTCAGGATCAAACCACATTCTTTAAATGAGATCCAATCTTGAGGGGGGGATTTGTTTACACACCATATTTTCAAATGGATGAAAATTTTTCAAAGGAAAATATATTAAAAGTAAAAGAATAAGAGAAATAAAGAATTCCAAGGATTGAAAGCACTACCTAAGGATCTTCGTACAAGTACCCCCAGGTAGTGTTTGCATGCAGGGTACCTACGTATCAACCTAAATGATCAACTTGTGAACCAGATAGCATAAAAAAATTATATATCAAATAAAAAAAATCCCCTTCACGAAGGATCACATATTATCATGTTAATAGGACCATGGGTTTTTCATTTCTACAGATGGAAATTCCTGAAGAACTGATGATGCTCTAATTGCCCTATTACTTTTTCCAAGCCCTCTGAAACCTTCCAAGTAGCCCTAAAAACCTAAAGAATATGTAATTATGAGGGGATAGTATAAACAAATCCTCCAAGAGTGCAAAATATGTAACACCTATGTGAGGAACCCTATACACTATAGTGGATGAATACTAGAATGGGGTACCATTTCATAAACAATAACCTCTGTAAGACACTTCCAAGTTCACCTCTAGAGACCTTTTAAGGCTTGCCAATGCCTCACCCAAGTATTGTTTCCTAAGTGGTCCATTAACCATGGAACCATCATCTCTCATAGTTTTACATGTGTGAAGCATTATCAAGATACATCGACTTAACCATGTTATCCCCCCTTGGATCATTCAAACCTCTACCCTATGTGAAACCTCTCATTGGGACCTCTTATAAGCCATCAATAGAAAGGATTATCCTTATTTGGGTACCTTTCCTAAAAGGGACTAAATTGAATCCTCCATAGAAGCCTCCATACTAGAAAACTAATGGGATAAGGCATACTATTTTATATCCCATTTTGATATGCATTCATATTGTCATCGGTTTCCCAAACAAGTACAACCAGATGGTTAGAGTCCTCAAGGTGGATGTGGATGTGAATTCCTATGGCCATGAGGAACAAAAACATGGGGGTGGTGTTAGGGATTTCCCATTATTAGGTAAATATTATAAGATCATTTCCATCCCTATTAATCTCTAAGACTTAGATCCTCCGGTATAGGGGGTTGAGGGAGTCTCACGCTTCCATTTTATATTGATATGGAATGAAATCCTCCCATCCTACAGCAGAACCAATATTAGGAATTCCGTCAAGTTTAATCACATATCCTTTCTTGTGCTAGGTTTCAATCTTGCTCATCCTCACTCCCCATGGGATGTTTTCACATGGAATGTCAGATCTGTTTATCTAGGATATGAAGTGGGAGAGGGAACAAGAATATCCATGTACTTTTTCATCTCCTTTATCCCCTTCCTCATCCAACAGGGGAGGAGGAGAAGTGTGTGGTTTTACAAATAATCATATTCCCCTTCATTCTAACATTCAAGAATGTCTTATCATAACATCTGGACTTAGGTTATAGCCATGATCATGGAATCAACGTAGTAAGATGCACGCTTTATAAAAGAATTTTACTTAAAATCTTCCCCTAACCTTTATTATGATTTTTCCCATAAGAATTGATCCCCAAGGCCATGTATCCATCCTCAAGGAAATCATATTGTGTGGTGCCCCAAATATTATATTTCCAATTGTTTCTCACGCTGATAATTTCTCATGTGGGATTAGATTTTGATGGTGTTCATAACATCCACATGATCCCAACCCTTATGGGCCTCATTCAAAGTGTTAGCCCAAATCAATTAGGGAATCTTTTTCCAGAGTAATCCCTAACCATATATAAAAATAAAATCACCAGGTTATCCTCCTTATTTGTAATCCAAGAACCATACCACTAAATCATCATGGTTCAAGTCACTCCTCATGGCCCAAAAGTCAATAAGGCAATCCACTTTAGGAATAATCCCCAACATAATACTCTAAAAGGTCTATACATCCCTATGAAAAAAATATAAGGTCCTCTATGGGTATTGGTCATTGTTACAAAACTATTTGTGCTTTGATTCCCATTCAAATTATATACATAGGAAGCCTCCCTAAGGTCCAAAATCAACATCGAAAAGAAACCCTACTATATATGGGCCACATTCTCTAAAGGGATTAATTCAACCTAAAAATTCATATCCCTTATAGGTTCCCTAGGCTGCTTCAGTATATGTACCAAAATACATGTTGGATATGAACCATTTTCTTATACTTATTAGTTGTAATATGTTAAAATATATTGTTAGTTCCTTATCAATTGACCTGAAAAAGTCTTATTTTCCAAGATTATGTGGCATAGAACTACGTTTGTTCTGATTATTTTCATAAGGATTTGTAGAAAACCCATCTCATGGGTCCGATCCCGATATCAATAAAACTCTAGTATACTTGGATGATTATACACTATTGAGAACCCAACTATGTTTAAATAAAACTTTAATCTTGGTAATAATGAAACAATATTCTTTATTCAGTACATAAGAGGATACCATTGATAGAGAACATTATATATATACAGATATATTCATTAATGAAGAACCTCAAATACATATAGAGCATTATATGTTCTACACATGCTAATAATTTATTTTTAATTCAAGAGTTAATCATGTCATAATTTTGAATTAATTAAGGATTAATGAACATATCTTAAATACATATGACTGTCTTAGAGTAGGAAAAAAGTCTGCACAAAAGGGTGTGATGAGCCCAACCTCACATCCTCTAGATCAATATGTCTTCATATGCATCATTGAAAAAACATTCTAACAAGAACCTACCTTTTAATTGTTTTCCCTTATGGATATAAAACTATTGTTTTTTTCCATTTCCACGAACTAATCCATTTGAAATCTTTTTTAATTCTAGATCTTGATGTGTATAATTGCACAAAACTCATCCCCTAAAATCCACCATCGCGTAAAACCAATATTCTATCAGAAAAATCATCCCATATACAAAATATATTATTAATAATTCATAAGTCATGGTGTTTTATGTCAAAATTATTCTACTTCATCCAAGAGAAGTTAGGAATCTGAAGTTTCCAAAGCGTTAAGGTTTTATGTTTCAATCTCATTTTTAATCAGGATTGATTATGCCTGAAATTCCATTTTAGTAAATTATTTTCTCCTTTTCAAATAAAAACCATTTGTTTTATTATCCCATAGTTATTAGTGAAATTTTTAATTATTTGTAAAATTGTACACTCTTTGGTTCTTAAAATGATAATTTTTTTAATAAAACATGAATTCATTTCTATCTTCGGTTGAAAACAATTTTTCTTCTATATCCATGTTTTTAGAAATATTTTAATGAATATTTTTATAATTTTTAAAATAATTTATTGAAGAAATTTTTATCCATGTGTGACTTTTTAGAAAAAAATCATTAAAGAATATTCTTGTAGTTTTTAAAATGGGGGTCATTTTAACTTTTCAAAAATAATGTGAAAGGAAAGTATTTTTAACTTATAAAAATATAAAGAATTACCCAATATCATTAACACTAAATTCTATGAAATTTAATTTATAATTGTACATTTTTATTTTCATTGAAAATAATTATGGGAATTATTTTTAATTTATACTTTTTCATAATGGATTTCAAACTGAAAAGGTTATTTTTCTCCATATTGTGTTTAATATTTTTAAAAGTGGATATATTCATCCAAGAAAACAAAATTTAATTATATATATTGAATCTAATTATATTTAAATATATATATATTACATAAATACCTATATCACTATCCCTTCCATAGATGGGTTAATGAATACCTTATGTTTATTTCTCAAATTACATATGAAATCTATTTTAATTATCAAATTAGAAAAGATTATGAAACCAATTTTCATTACATAGTTAATTATTATGGTTATAAATTATGATTTACTTCTTCATGTTTTACACATATGAATACACATGAAATTAATGTGACCAGTGGGGTCATAATTATATATCTCTCCAATGTATTGGTTAATGTTTTATTCTCATGACATGTCATGTATGGGATTATAAAGTGAACTTAATCTATTGTGGAAATTTTTTCATAATGTGATGTTTCCTCAAAAGTTATCATTGACTTATATTTATTTAACGTTTCATGTTTCCACTACAATTACTACACTACTATGATCTCATGTTACCATGTAATTTACATTATGCATATATTTTATTACTCATTTACATTCTCTCTTATGATATCCTCTTATACCTTTAACATAAATATTATGCATCCTTATCATCTTTATTCCCTTATTAAGATATTTATCCCACCCCTTTTTTCTATGTGTTCCCCTTCTTATTCAATTTATTATTGGAGATTGAAATGATTTTGGAGTTCATTATTGATAATAAAATAAATAAGCTTCATTTTTGTCTCACATTGATGTATTATGATCCTCATATTCAGAGACACAAGGACTCATTATCTTTATGGTTGTAAATAATTGATGTATTTGTTAAAAATAATTTAATAATATGTGTAAACGGCATGTGTTTCAATATAAAATGGAATAATATGAGGTAGCTGGTAAAAACTAAACTCATCCCCTCTTTGTGGGGGAAAAAAGAAAAATCATTTAGGGAGACCATAGTGTATGCAGGCACCACTTTAAGATGTGTACTATGAAAGAGATATTCAATGGATTTCATGAACATATTAAATACTTGGCATTGGATATTTTCAACATAAGGAACAACAGGACTCTCCCCCCTATATCTAGAATCCCAGTCTCCTTGAAGGAAATGAGAGACTCAATCAAATGATAAGAACTGAACATGATGATAATAATAGATAATTTGGGCCCTAACATAGATAATCTAGATCTTTTCAACTATAAGATTAATGATATCAAGATTAAGAACAAGGATGTACCACAATACTTTAATAATTATTTTTGACACCTAAAAAGGGGAAATCATAAACCTTATTCAGACCACTTTTTGAAATTTGAGATTATATAAAACAAGAATGAAATAATCATCAAACAGAATCCAAAAAAATAAATTAAAATTGAAGATATAAATGAATGAGTAAAACTTTTATCAATTAAATATAGTACTATTGAGGATGAAATAATCATCATACCACTAATAATAGCTGTACATGCCTCAAATTTCTCTAATGCATGCTCTATAATTAAAATTCATCTGATTTCAGCTACTATGTGGGATTTCATGTCCATTTAAAAAGCACGCATAGCCTATGAATAACGGCCACCATCCATAAATTTATTAGAAAAAACTTATAAATTATTTTGAGTACGGATACATCCTTACAACCATAAAAAACCAATCAAAAATACACTTGAGATGAACAGATTTTTGACAATAATGACATGATTTGGATGCTTTAATACAATTAGGCTTAGAATGGAATGGCCTTCCACACTGATACAAAACAACACACTATTTTCCTGATGAAACCTCTAAAACTACTCTTGAAAAAACTAGCTACCTTTTCATTTCCAATTCTATCTTCAAAACACACCATGGCTAATTACTACCATTACTAAAAATCCATTTAATCCTATTTCCCATTTATTCATACCTCAACTATAGACAAATTATTGAACCACTCTATGATGTTTAGAATGCATAATATAATTATCATTGACTGAAAATTATCCCTCAAACCCATATTGAACCTAAAATGATTAAATTAATCATTACTGATAGGACCAAGATGATAGATACACCAACTTAGTGAAATGGGTGGAACACTCTAAAACAATATGCTCTCCTTACTCTAATGAAAACAAATTACAAGTATTTACCATAAATAAATATTTTAGGATGAAACATTTGTTTAATGATATTCCTAAAATATGTCAAAGTAAGATTCTCATTAAACATTACATGAACAATACAGTAAAACCAAATCTTTCTCGATCCTTCAATAAAATATGTATAAAACCCACTTTATAGTCCTCATGAGTTTTCATAAAATAGTAGATAATTGCAATCTTATAAAGCTAATCTTCAAATTCATAGTGTCCTTTGTCACCATTAAATATAGATTGATTTTTCTTGGTTAATTTTGATCCATAATCCACTATTCATCCTTTTTATCCAATACATTAGTGACCTAGAGTATGAATAGTGTGGACTAGAGCATCCACCAAAGAAGGTTCCAACTGAAGATTTTTCAGGAAACATGTCTAACATCATCCTCACATAGATTCATTATATCTAATCAATAAGTAATTATCTAACAAATTGAAGATAATAACCAATCATATGGTCAGAAAATTCCAATATCATAATTTCAACTTCTAGAATCCATAATAATTCCATTAATCATTGGGGTTTTAATGCAATCATGTAGTATATGAATGAAATATAACATATTAAAATTAAATAAGTCCATATAAATAGGCTCAAAATCCTATTCACTTAAATTTCCTAAAAACCAATGTTTATATCTTGTAAAAAAATCACCCACCATCCATAGTAACTCATGTCCACACACAAAAGTGAGATGTCCATGAACGCTTCTACACATACTACCTGAATTATGATGGTCCTAAATCTTATCATCCAAATACCCTAAACCAAAACTTGGTAGTTTCATAACACTTATGGATGGGAAATTCCATTTGATTCCATTTTGTAATAAACAAACCCTGTTTGACTAGACATTTCACCCATAAAGGTCGGCCTCAAGGTGAGGAGCAACAAAACATCCCAAAGATCTCATGTATAACAAGATAAAAACAAATTAAAAAGTAAAAAAGAGTACATACCATGATTGATACAATTTAAATCCCAATGGGGTGACTCTAAAACGTAAAAAAGACAATCCATAAGTTGAAAAATCACGTGACCATAAATCCCCTCAAAACCATCCCTCTACAATGATGATTGAAACCAAGGGAAGAAGTATAACTACAAGAATCCCTCCCCATTACCTATGCACTGAAAACCCACATCTTCAAATTCCCAAATGAAAATGTTTGTTTTGATCATAAATCACAATACTATTTCACTAATGAATGAAAAAAATCTAATACCATGAAATTTTTTGATCTCGCTTTAAAAATCCATTTTATAAAAAAAATATGAAATAGAAACCATTTTTATAAAGAATAATTATTTTTTAAATATATTTTCAAATTCAAATAAACAAGTAATATTATGATTAAATGTATGAAATAATTACTACATATGAAAACCCATTCATGGATACACCATATGATAAAAAAGGGATAAAATTACCATGAAATATATCATCATGTGTAAAAACTAAGAATAAATGACAAATAATAAGAGTTGGGATATATATTATGGGAACATGTACTAGATCACATAAAGAAACCCATAATATAGGATTAATTTGAATCTATCTAAAATTTAGTTCTATCACAATCAATCTAAATCAAAATATTTAGTGGTGTTAGACACACTAAAGTTACATGTCCCTTTGTAGATACAATCACGATTCCCAATGGTTTATATTTTTCAAAACCCATTTTTAATGAAACTTAGAATGTATGAATCATTTTTATAGAAAATAATTAATTATTTGATGCTTGTAAACCCATTTTTAATCCAAACCCAACCTTAAGTAATTTCATCAATACCCTAATGTCCCAAATAAATTATTAAAGAATAAATTTCATTAAAAACATGTAACTATTGTAAACAATAACTTTGATATCAAATATACTAATTTTATAAAGTAACCCCAATGAATTCAAAAGAACATCATCTAATTAATGAATTATAACCTATGTTTAGAGACGCCTACCTCAATAATAGAGAGAAACCACTATGAATTGATCTCTAAAAACTGGGGTTGAATCCGATCAAAATAGGGCTTCAAATTATATAAAAAATATATATTTGGTTCCTAAGAATCCAGAGATAAATCCAGAAGAAGTTATAGTTCAATGGGGGTATAGATATTTATAGTAAAACTTAAAATTGGAATACCACAGTACATCCTCCATGAAAAAGACAGAAAAATGTTATGAGATGCATATACTACAATGCAATGAGGGGGGACAATGTATCATCTAGTCTCATTAAACCATGCCCTTAAGCCATGGAGCAGAGCAAATATTCTATGATATTGGAATAAAGGGAAACCAAGACCACCATTCCATATATCTCCACCTCCATAAGAGAATCTACTCATCATCGTACTTCCCATAGTGAAACTATAATGGATTTGGAATAACCACACAATGTTACTCATTATATAAAAATACTACAACTTATTCCTTCATCCCATAACAATCTACTTGACTATACCACAACTCTAATCAATGGTAAAACCGTGTTAAAAATTGAAGTAGTTCCCAAATTATGCCGCCTAGACTCCACGTGGCAGTTGACTCGTCCATGGTGTAGTCCTCATTAAAGCTCTCGATTGACTCCAAAAACAACACTAACCCATAATAATCCATATCTAAACCCTGAAAAAACCCATCTGATGATAAAAAAGATGATAGAAGTACCTTGGGGCTCGTTATAGGATGTCATAATGACAATAGTCCAGTTTATGAGATGGAAAATAAGGATATTTTCCACTATAATTTCATCATTTATAGGATATTATAATTCCAATTATTAGGGATGTCTGGGAATTGATAAAATAGTTCATTACTAATAAATAAATAAAATTATTACATCTCATAGATTTTTTCAATCATGATAAAGTAGTTAATTTTTTTATGAAAATTACAATTGCATTGTCCTTTATAAACCATTGATCTATACTAGATAGAGAAATCATATTGGCTACTAGAAACCTTCATGAGTGATTCTGGTTCATGTACATTATTTGAAACCACAAATGGATTATTTACATACCAGATTACTCAGTTTTTCATCATCCTACTAAGGATTAATGTAAGGAAGATATTTCTATATACGTAGAACACATAAATGATGTATTATATATTCGTTGAATTATATTTACATCTAGTTCTAGTAAACTCTTGAAGGAACATTTTATCATGAATACATATTCTATGATCGACCATCTCTGTGATCTTTATCTGAAATAGGTATATAAGCGTGGTTTGAGATCTTCAAGGCACTCATTACATGTAAACATAGAGTTGATGAACTATCTAAATAACACATAGTCTAGATGACTAAATAAATTGATAATATGGAAAATATATGGTTTAAATTTCCTAGTGAATTAAGAACCAATATAATACATTCTTAACCCCCATAGAGCTTATTACACTTTTTTTGAATTTAAACATGAGAAACCTTCAATGACTCTCAAATATATATTTAATATAATTTACCATATATATATATATATATGAAGTATAAAAACCTTATAATATTATAGTGAATAAAAATAAAGTCAAAGGAAAGTGAACCTATATTAAATCCAACTCTAAATATTTTTACACCACCCTTCCTATAAGAATAGTATCAGGAATAAATTAAGGCGAGTTGAACCCATCTAATTTTCATGTGTCAAGAAGTCCCCATGGAAAAATAACTAGTCCATGAAAAAGAAATAATGAATATCTTATGGTGAATTGTTTCTTAAGGGATATCTTTATAATTAAATAAAATTGGATTTTTGACACATCATTTTATTCTAAAATTTATATACAATTATAGGAACTATGTAGATTTAGAAGTGTATCCCAAGGTGAGGTAAATCAATGAAAACCTTATAGAGATAGACTCACTTCAGTGGATATTAGATATTACCATATCACACTTCCGTAAGGAATGATCATGGTTCAAAATAAATAAAATAATTTTCCAAGCATTACTAAAAAATATTTTTTTACCTACTCGTTTTATAAATGGTCTTGTTTTAATATTTTTAAATAAACTATGTTTATTTCACAATGATATTATATTTTATGGTATTACACACATAAATAATGGTATTTTTTTTTTAAAATATGAAAACTATGTGTTAGAACTTGATAAAGAATCTATTTCACATGACTCATCTCACAGCCAACTATGGAATCACCATCTAGGTCATGTAAATAAAATTTTCATGAAAACATATATTATAATGTGTATTTAGATTCTTTTTAACTAAAATCACTTTGTATATGTCATGCTTATTTACAAGGTAAAATGACCAATGAACCATTTAGTGGAAAGGTTCATAGGTCTCTAGATATTACTAAATTATTTTATACAAATTAATGTGGAAATTTTATAGTTAAATCAAGATATAGATACCCAAGATTCTTCGATTTTACAAATTATTTAATAGATATGGATATTTCTACCTAATAAAGTAAAAGTATAATCTCTTTAATAAATTAAATTAATACAAGAATTATGTTGAGAATCAATATGGTATGAAGATAAAAAACTCATCACCATCTATAAATAGGAATATCTTAATTTAGAGTTTATTTTTTATATATGAATGTTTGGGATATTATTCCAACTCACTCCGCCTTATATACCACTATGGAATTTCATAAGTGAATGGTGAAATATAACCTTGTTGTATATGGTGATATCAATGATGAGTCATGAAATTATTCCTTTATCCTTTTAGGGATATGAATTATAGATAGAGAAAAATATTCTAAAATGGGTGCCAACTAATGTTAAAATAATATCCCATATTAACATCGGTATATAAGTAAAATTTTGTTTACTCATATATGATTATGGTGTTTTAAATCATTTTTTATGTATATCTCCAGAAAAAAACCTTCTACTTGAGGCACTGAGTTTATCTTTATTGGTAATCTGAATGAAACTAAAGGATATTAATTATAAGAAGTCTTAGATAAAAGAATCACAATCATTAAAATACTTGTATTTTTTAATAGGAATAATATCTCCATACGAGATAGTGGTAGTGATATAAACTTTGACGATGTAGAGGCTTTGGATAAACAAGAGTTGGGATAAGAATATATTTTATAAATCCACATAGAAGAGGACGTTTCCTAGATATAAGTACTTAATTACAACACTAGAATTTTTTGGGAACATAGAAGATATGATGTTATTATCATAGGGTATTGGGAATCACTATTAATTGATAATAACGAACCTATGTCCTATAAAGAAGTAGTAAGTGAAACATAATGTACTATGTGGAAGGAAACCATGAATTATAAAATGGATTAAATGTACCAAAATCAAGTGCAGATTTTATTAGAACCTTTAGAGGATGAAAATATCATTGGATAAAAATGGTTATTCATGAATAAATAATATATTGAAGGTATATTTAGTACTAATAAATCTCAAATAGTAGATAAAGAGTTTAAACAATGTCATATAATGGACTATATTGTATCCTTTTTACAAGTTGTTATATAGAAATATGTAATTATTCTAATTTCTACTGCATCTTACCCTGATTAGGAGATTTTGAAGAACGATTTCAAAACAAAATTCTTTAATGGGAACCTTCTAAATTATGTATATATATGAAAAACAAAAGGATTTGTGACACTAAAATATTCCCATAAGGTATGAAAGTCATAGGGATCCATTTATGTTTTGGAAAATCATCCAAATTATGGAACATTAAATTTAATGAATCCATAGTATTATTTGGTATCATAAATAATGGTAGTGATCATTTTTTATACAAGTTGTTTAGTGGGAGTGTGATCATTTTTCTAATAGTATATGTTAATGATATATTACTAATTCTTAATTAAATACCAGTGCTAGATTATATTTATATGTGGTTCCACACATTATTATCTATGAAGAACTTATGTGAGGAAATAAATTCATGGGATCAAGATCCATTATGATAGATCTAAGAGGATGCATGCACTAAGATAGGTTATATATGTTGATAATATACTAATGTGATTCAGTATGGAATAATATAAGGGGAGATTTTTTTACTAATGTCACATGGAATGATTCCCTCAATGAAAATATGTGTTCTAGCATAGTATGATAAATATGGATTCCATGGATCCCATATGCATCAGTGATTGGGCTAGTCAGGTATGATATATTATGCACCAGGATGGATGTTTCATATTCCCTAAGCATGGTAGAAATATAACTAGTTGACCTAGGATTAATTCATTGTATGGAAGTCAAGACTACCCAAATATATCTAAAAAATGATAAGGATATATTTCTATTTTAGGGAGAATATTATAATCAAGTTATCAAATTATATATATATATATATTCTAGTTCTTAAATAGATTACGTTGACATGAAATCGCAATTACGGTAAATTGTTTTCCTAAATGGTGGAGTTGTGCGTAGAAGGATATCAAATGAATTATTGGTTATGGATTAAACAAAAGAATCAAAGTATATAAAAATTTATATTTTTGTTAAAAAATTTGTCTAAATATACAAATTTTTCTAAGATCATGATGTGAAACCAAAAGGTAAATATCATATAGAACTATATTATGATAATTCTACAATAATGGATATTTCTATAGAGCAAAGGTCATATTAGTGAGAAAATAACATACATCAAAAGAATAACCTCATAAGGGATTTTTCTTAGAGAGGTGAGGTCATTGTAAGTAGTGTTTCTATAGAGTAGAATGTGTCGGACCCATCGAATAAAGTGTTGTCTTGGAAAAAACATGAATTAATGTGAGAGCTAGTTGACTAAATGTCATAAGTAGTGGTATCTATTGAAATTTATTGAATATTCAGTTAAATTATATGAATTATACATATATATTAAGGATATGTTTCTGCCAATGAATCGTTATGTAGGATCCCAAGACTACAAGGAACCCAACATAGCTTTGTTTCATGCAATGTAACCCGAGGCTCCATCCACCTTCTTCCTCCCTCCCATATGAATTATATCTATTATAATCCATTATAAAAGGAATAAAGTATTTTTAAATGTTCATTATTTGTTTTCAATGTCCACATAAATGATACCTAAATCATGGTTCATATTTGATGACACCTGACTTGGATGACACATTTTTCATTCATCAAATGCATTGAGGAGGCCTGTAATAGAGAATATGTTTCCTTATTCATTGTAATTATGACTATATATAGTGATTATGATCATAAAATTTCATGAATATATTTCAACAATCCCACTTACATCTTGAAATTATGTTCAACACATATTTATTATGGTGTTATAACCCCTTTCGAATTTGAGAGTTCTCTAGCTATGAAATGAAATCAATCAGCTAGTGTGATCCCTCAGATGTAGGAGAATTTTCTTTACCACTTCATGTTCATCATCATAAAACCTTCTTTAGAAAATAATATCTAGTGAGTTTCTTGTGATATTAATGTAGAAAAGGATTTATTTTATTTATATTTTAAGATCATTTTTATTTTTTTCTTGGATAGACTGCTCAAATATGGGATTTCATTAGCTTCAAAGTTTATATGAACTATCCTAGAAAACCCATCAGCGGTATAAAAGTGTTTTTATTTTATTAATAAATATTTTATTCTTAATGTTTTTATAAAGAATATGTATAATGGAATTTAAAAGGGTTTCCCCCTCTTGATGTTACAATATATGATAACATAATATTTGGTTATCTATTTTGACATTAATTTAAGTAGTTAACATAAATTGGTGTGTCATGAAACAATATGCTATGTTATTAACAAAATTTTTCATAGAAGGATTAACTTAAGTTATGTGGTTAACATATATTGTGTTGTATCCATGTGAAAAAAGTGTGTCGTTTATGTGATAACATCCATTATCTTTAGTGTCTACGTAATGTGCACCTTAAAAACGTGGTTTTGTTGAGTGTTAAAATAACATGATGGGAGTTTTTACATAAATTGAGAATAGTGTCCTACTAAATTCATCCCACCTAATGTTTTCTTAATTGGTCCATATTATTTATAACCCTTGGCACATTTCAGGACTCTCGATTAATTATCATGAATCAACCCTATTGTAAGAGCATTTTTTCGTTCTCTTGCTTATGACACCCCATGATACTCTAAACGGCAAAACCCTAACTTCGATATCTATACTATGATGATATGTTGAGTTTCAACACCTTATTGGTTATATTATTTAAAAAAAATTAATATTTTTATCAATTTTTTCTTTTAATTTATAAAAAATATTTATAAATTAAAAGAGGTAGACTATGTAAAATCTGAATATTCTTGTCAAATTTAAATAAAACAAGATCAAATATATTTTCTAGGTTATTTAAGATTAATAATTTTTAATTTACTTGTTAAATTCCATTTATATTCATGTTTACTAAATTATTTAGGAAAAATATATATTTTGTATGCTAATTTATATTATAAACTAATTTTAGAAAATATATCTTTTCATTTAATTCATGGAATAAATCAATTATTTAGTTTTAATCTACCGTTACCAAGGTCTTTTTATAGTTACAAACTTGAGAATAATATTTGAATATAGTTTATAAAAAAAATTTATAGATATTATTAATTTAATTCTATATTGAATAATGTATGCTTGGATATATGGAATTTGGATCAAACATACCATTAGTAGTGAAGATTTACCTTGTTGTATAAAGTTTACGGTTGGGTATCTATGCTAAAAGAATACTCTTATTAAGACTATAAATTTCATATTTCACTTTCCCTTTAAATTAATGAGTTATACACCTTTTTCGTGAGATATATTTAAATCTGTATAAATATAATTTTATTCTATTTTGGTTGTAAAATGAAAAATTATGGGTTGTAAAAAATATAAACAATAATTTAATGTACACACATTAATTTGGTGAATGGAATATGAATTACCATACAAAAGTTTTTAGATTATAAATACATAAAAGGAATAAATCATGATTATATTAAGATTACATTGGATTAAATATTTATAAAATGAATATAAATAGGTGTATATTAATTTTTTTTGCTTTTAAAATGAAAAACCACCAAAATAACAATTGTGGGAGTCCTTCCAAAGAAACACTTCTCATGACCTAAATCATCCAAATGGGTAGGCTATTTAAAAGTAGGGTACCTTTAGTTTATCTTGTGTATGGAAAGAAATTGGTGGGTGACATTTCAACATCTGTTGTTAGGTTCTTCCAAATAAGTGTTTCCCGAAAGAAAGGATATACAAAGACTAAAGAGGGGTGAACTGAGTTAATAAAAAATTTATTTACATTAATACAATAATCTTAAAAATATGTGATTTATAATATTTTACTCAATTTAAAATGGAAGTGGAGAATAATATAAAAAACAAAAAAATTATGAAAAATAGGATATTTATGGTGGTTCACGGAATATACATCTACTAGTGAATTCTATAGATTTTCTTCACCATGAGTTTGATGACTAGCACTATATCATCAATTTTTTAGGTGATACCCAACCAAGAGAAAATCTATATTACTTATTATAAGTGAAAAATAAATTTTATCTAGGATCTCCCTTTTTAAAACATGTCCATTAAATTGAAATACTCAATCAAAAATAGAGAAAATAGAAACGTTGATGAATAAAAAGAAGTTTGGAAAACTGTGCAGAACACAGTTGTATGTAGAAACTGACAGTAGTTGATGATATGTCCAAATACGATGAGAATCTTCTATGTTGATCTCAATAGGTTATTTGATTAAATAATGAAATACTATAATAACATCAAGGCTATATTAATTAATATTTAAGTATTTTATCATCACTTATTGTGTGATGTAAATATATGTTTTCATCTATGTACATGAGCACATCAGGAAGCAACTAAATCATCTATTTATATCTTCTATTGTTAAGATAAACACAAGAACAATATATTTTCCAAATGGTAGTGTAAATAATCCTTTTGAAATATTAATGAATTTTTTTTTAATAGAGTGTGTATATTTTTCCTAAACTGCAATAACATTGCATGACTGTGATGGAAGAAGTCGTATATATCAAATCATTCTATTCATAGTAAAATGATTCTATGTCAAAATCAAGAAATACTTATATAGAAAATTCATTTTATGATGCACATAAAACTTCTAATCATATCATCATATGACGATATGAATGTTAAGATTATAATCAAGATAGTCCATAGGATTGATTTTCCATCAAATGATAATAGTCTAATAGCACAGTTATCATAAGATAATTTTACAAAAGCATCATAAAATGAAACACTAGATATATATTCCTTTTATATTTCATGATATTAATAGTCTTGATTTTCTATTATAAAGGATAATTATTCTCCAAAAGATAAAAGACTTCATTTATCCCTATTTATGTTAGATATATGATTTCAAATATGCAGAAGTGTATTTACTTCTTCATAATATAATTAACTTATATAGTATAATGACCATTCAAATATAAGATTCTATAAGATAAAAAACATTATAAATAATTCTATACTTTATAATAAGTATAGAAAATTGTTTTAATAATGATTATGTTACACATTAGATAAATTTAACCAACAAAACCACTAAATTTAAATATAATACATATAGTTGTTCTTGTGTATGATAAATTCCTATAGATTTTATACAAAAAACATATTATAATATTTAGGGATATCTAGTAATAAACTTCCAACACAATTAATAAAAACATTTCAACAGATAAATAGTGATTTTTTGAATCATAAAAACACCTAAAAACTAATATATGTTAGAACAACATAATTTTAGCCAACAATCACCCCATTTATAATAATCACATAATTAATAATCATATAACCAAATAAAAAATTTGAAAACTATTTTAAAAATAAACTTTTTGAAATTTTTTATTCCTTTTGCCCAAAAACTATGTCTAGTAAAAATGTTAGACCCACTTCTACCCCTTTTTTGATATAAAAATTAATGAGGTAAGAAGAATACATTAATCATGGTTCAAAAATAAATATAAATATTTACAATTTAAATATTAGTTTAATTTTTAAGAGACATAAAATAATATATAGAAAAAATTAATAATAGAAATAATAAAAGAAATAGATATAAATATAAAAAAATTGAGAAAAAGGAACAACAAAACTTAAAAAAATTAAATAAGAACATAAATAAGAAACCTTTCATTTTTTTGAGCCACCTTGATTAGTTATAAATAAAAATTAACAAAATAATCCAATCTTATGGTGTAGGATGAAATTTTAGTGGTGGTGTTCTAAAATATTTGGGTTGGTTAGATATAAAGGAAAAGGTAAGTATAGGATAATCACCAATTTATCCAACAAATTATCTTATGTTAAGAAAACATCGTATAATGATAATTCAGTATCCAAGAGTGATCATTCTTGTGTTGGAATAGATATTGGTCGAATCTTTCTGAGTTTGGGCCAAATCAAAATGTTGTACATGTATAAAGGTTATCATTGTTGGAGTGGTGGGTAATGGTAATGAAACTTTTTTAGAGAATATAAAATTCTCCCAAGAATAGATATCAATACGATCAAAGATCCCTTTAAACATTTGAGATATGGTAGAATATCACTCAGTTATAGTACGACCTAATGTATATATACCTAGAAGATGATACAATGCATCTATTCGCATGTTAATTATCTTGACTATGTCATGTATATAGTAATATAAAAGAGTTCTAAAACCATTCCACATACTTTGACTATTGCTTCCAAAATAGATATGCATATCTTAAATTTTGGAACAATTATGTATCAACTTCTTCGACAGTTTATTATGATTATCATAAAAACCAACTAAACCAGCTGTATGAGTATAAATTCCTGGTATGACTAGAGTTTATTTAAATTTAGAGGCAATTTGATGTTTTTTGGACCAAGAAAAAGTATCTTATTTGTCATAAAAAATGACTATATTCTCATGTTTTTTACAACAAACACATGTATATTACCAAAATTTTCTTCCAGTACTGAAAAATTGTTTATCGGTGATATATCCATTTTTCTTAATCCAATAATAGTAATAGTAGTATCTTTTGTTTCTTAAACAGAAGCATCCAAAAATTTATGAACCATTATCCTTAATAATAGAACTGGTCAAATTATAATATTTTTTAATGTTTATTAGGAATATTTGTGTGATTACTGGAATACATCTCACTTAGATAATCAATATGTTTTGATGATCTTGTAACATATCGTTGGAGAGGATCTCGCACAATATAAACACTATACTAGTAGTTGACGAGTCTATTTCGGAAGATATGCCTTCTAGATTTGATATTATGTATAAATGATCCTTGTTTTCCAATCATAAATATTCTCTAGTTGAATAAATATAAAATTTTTCAATAACAGACTGAATTTACATATTTAACATATCCAAATATTTTTTTCTGATATCTTGTTCCTGTGAGTCCTTACCAAAACATGGTACTCGATAAAAAGATTTTTCAGAAAATTTTAATCATTCAATAGATCACAATATATTTCATGAGCTTGCTCATAGGAAATATATATTACTTCTACAGGAATATCAGATCTCATAATATGCAAAAGAATCAGTGTAAAAAACATGTTGAACTTCTACACTACAATCTTCCTCCAAAGGATGATTTTCATCGACATGAGATACTTATTCAATATGAGAGGGACCACAAAATTAAGGTCTTATTCTTCTTTTTTATAATAAGTTTATTGGATTAACCTATATATTCTTCATATCCTTCATCATCAAAAATAATATTCTGATTAAAAATACTAAATGATTCTCTTTTAAACTTTTGAGTGGACTTTGGAGGTGGTGATATCTCAAAAATAGGTATTGATCTAAACACAGTAGAGATGTTATTTTCTGGAACAATATTCAATAGATTTGTAAGGAATGAAGTAAGTATTTCTTGTGATATGGGCATAGGTGAAGTGGATAGTTGAAAAGTTGTAAGAATAGGGTGTCAATTATTGTATGTGTTCCATAATGAAATTCTATAAATGTATATTTTTAATTTGAATTTATTTTGGAAACAAAATTCGAACACATATTCATCTATTAGAAAGTGTATCATTGTCCAAAACATCCCTCACATCCACACTCTAAATATGTACTCCCAATGGTATAGGTATACTTGTAGTTTCTAGTGAAGAAACATCAACAACAACGACCACACAAGAAGACTAAACCAAAACATTATAAGGGTCTAACTCCATCTCATCTTCTATATTAACTAGAAATAATACACTCACAAAATAAATCTATCAGAATAAACTATGTTTTAATACAATATCACATAAAATTTTTAATCCATGGCAATGAGTCGATGTAGTCTCATCTTAATAAACACAATCATTACTAGACATCAGGATTAATATATATATAATGGGGTCAAGATTTACTGATTTATTGTAGATATAAT
Source organism: Viscum album (assembly GCA_963277665.1). NCBI lineage: Eukaryota > Viridiplantae > Streptophyta > Magnoliopsida > Santalales > Viscaceae > Viscum > Viscum album. The sequence goes on along the minus strand of OY728146.1, from coordinate 1,622,061,969 downwards.
ACTTGTACATAATTATGTATCACGCTATGCTTATATGATTTAATACCATGAAAGGGTACAATAATATATCATTTTTAAATTAAATTATAACAAACACACAATTCCACTAGGAAATTCCAAATTGAATAAACATCATAATAACCATTAATTTCTTGTTCTCTATCTTCCATGTGACTCTTATCCACATTAAGAATTCCAAATAGTGATTTCATTATATTTGGAGGGATAACATCACTTATTGTAGCTAAAAAGTGTTAAAAAAAGAATGACCTTTATGAGTGCCTCAAAAAACATCATCAATTACTGTAAAAGATATTGATGAATCCATTTGGTTTATGGTCACAACTATGAGATCCACAACATCACTAAGATAAAACATTGTTATTTCATAAGAATTTATATATTCTCTCTTAAATAAGTAATCTTTTAATTTATCATTGAATAGATATTATCATCCTTAACAATTGAAATCTTTCCAGAGTAACGTGTTAGTCCCTTCCAATGGGACAAAATCAATAACACTTACACTCAACACTATTCATACAGACCTTGAGCTCATACAACTAAATTATGTTGCATTATCAATATGTTTAGTTTTTTCTAATCTGGAAGAATGTTTGAGGGATAAAAGGGTTGAATTATTATGTTAGAAAGGGTTGATGTATAGGAGATGGAGGATAATTGTTCTAAATGGATGCATAAGACATGTTTTAAGAATTTTGTATTAAGGTAACTGAAAGGTTTCACAGTTTGATGTGTAGGGTAATCAAGAAATTGAAATCTTAATTTCCATATTATTATATGACTAATACTCAAAACACTGGAAACAAATCATTAATTATATAAATTAAATTGGAATTTACAAACTATACATTACTCTTCACTGGACTATAGCATAAGTAAAATAAAATAAATAAAAATTAAACAAACATAATTAGGATTTGATAAAATCAAATATTTGATAAAGAAAAGGTTTTTATTGATATATTAGAATTTATTTTATATGAAAATAAATTCTATAGATATATCACATATTTTTTATGATCACTTAATAAATGGTTCCTTAGATCAATGTTATTTGTTCTAGAATGGTTTATCTGATTATTTGAAAAGTTTATTGCACCTGTGTTATCAAATTTGACTGGAACACAAATAAAACCGAATCCAAAATCCATCAAGTTGTGTTTTATCCACTTAACGTTTCTACAAAAACTTCTCATGGAAATATAGTTATCTTTAGTAGTTTATAATACTATAGAGTATGGATTCATACTAGATCATGATACTAAGTATTTATCAAGAAAATGATTTTTAGATAAGGTTATCGTCTATTCTAATATACACCCACTGATTTCAGTTTCTGAATATGATGTTAAATTAAAATAAAAGGTACTTGGAAGGATTAGAGAAAGAAAAAAACTTTTAAATACCGTAAACAAAAGTGGTTTCATTTAAAGGATTATTTTTGATTAGATTAGAATCTATCAAAAATAATTATTGAAAAAAAAATGTTTATCCTAATTTCAATAAGGAAAGTAATATTACAATGATGCTTATATATATCTCATTATTAACTCATTTTCTATCCTCATCCATGTGAAGTCTAATGTTGGAGTCCAAATAATTTGAATGTGACTTATTATTTTAATTTCATATTTTTTAAGTAAATCAATAATGTATTTTATTTTGTTTAATACATTTCAAAAATATTTTTGATAAATTTGAAATACAAGGAAATAGATTATGTCAGCCATTATTCTCATGTCAACTTTTTTTCATGTGTTTTAAAAAATTGTTGCACATTTTTTGGTTTATTGGCTCTAAAATTACATCATTGACATATATTTTCACATGAAATATAACATTGATGTTTTTTTCATGAAACAATGGATATTTACAATCCTAAATTAAATGAAATTTATAATATTAAACATATTAGTCCTTCATAACATGCCCTATGTGATTTTTTATGTTCATAGAGAGATTTTGTATGTTTAAAAACAAACTATTAAAAATTAGGGTCCTCAAAACTTGGGGGTTTTTCAAAAACACATACTAAATTAATAATAAATTTCAAAAATTTTATTTAAAATCCATTTAATATAATTTAATATCCATATGGAATTCATTTGATAATAATATTCTAATTTATTCTGACCTATCTATAGGTGAAAATCTTATTTCATAATATATTCTTACTTCTTGATTATAAAAATTTGTAGATAAATTTGATTTATTTCAAGATATCACGCCTTGATCATCATGTTTTTTCTAAAATAACAATTTAGTTTTAATAAGAGGATATTTTGAGGTTATATAAACTTACTCCAATACATTGTTCCTATTGAACTAGTTGTAATCATCCTGAATTTCTAAAAAGCACCTCTAATAAGCCATGAATTCTTATATAGTGTGAAAATCTAGATGAGATAAAAAGGAAGATAATTATATAACATTACCTACATTTATATAATACATCAATGAATTATATAGAATTACTATATTATAATTTAAAGGATTATCCATAATTTTTTCAGGTGGTATGGGTAACACACTTTATGGTTGACCAATATCAACCCTTTCATGATTTGGTTCACAAAAATCATGTACCAATTCATCATCCTATTTATTGTTAAAAATATTTCAAGGTTTCATGTATTTAATAGAATCACTTAACTCAACAACTTGAGTCATTTTTTAATCAAAATTATCCCTGTCATAAAATTTCACATGAGATTTATCTTCAACAATCCTTAGAATTTTTTGAAAACTATATAATTTGTGGATTATTTGAATAACCTAGTAAGATTAATTCATTAAATTTTTGGTTGAACTTTCCCAGATTATCCTTAGTAGTAAACATATAAAAATTACATCCAGATACATATAATTATCATACATTTGGTTTTCTCTTATTCTATAACTCAAAAGATTTTTTATTTAATATATCCCTTATTATAACCCTATTATTGACATACATTTTAATGTTAACAGCAGCCACCTAAAAATGAGTATTCATGTTATATTCCCATACCATTAATCTAAAACTTTCATGCAAGGTACAAATTATATTTTAGATAAGGTCAATCTATTAAGGTTTCATAGGGGTAGAGAAGGTATGTTTAATACCATGTTTTGAGTAACATGAGTTAAATTAATGATTCTAAAATTATCCTTCATGATCACTTATAAGAGGTAGAATTTCAAAATATTTTTCATTTTATATAATTTTATATAAATTAATAAAAACATAACAGGCTTCAATCTTATGTATTGAAAATTAATCCCATATAATTCTTGAAAAATCATCAACCAAAACCAAAAAAAAAGATTTTCCAGAAATAATTTCTATTTTTTAGGATTTAAATATTTAAATATAGTTATTTTATAAGGATACTGATATGGAAACCTACATAACTTTTTTAAAATATCATTTCTTTTGATTTTTCATTTGACAGGCATGTCATAGTTTCTTTTTATCTAATTTATGTTTAGGAAAATAAAAATAAATAAATTTATTAAGGATAACATTCTTAAGGAATAATCATTAAAACTTCCAAGTCTTTTATTGTATATCAATGATTAATTTACTTCAGCATTCAATGAATCTAAATTCTACAAACATAAAGAATTATGATCTTGAGTGTAAACGTTATATTTTCTTAGTGGTATAAATTTAAAATATTTTTCCTTAAGTATGAAGCATATATTGTTAGAAAAATAAACCAAATAACCACCATCATGATGCTCAGAAATACTTCTCAGGTTTTTATTAAACCCTTCAATGTAGAGTACTTCAGTGAAAAATTAAAATTGTGGGTAACAAAAAAAATCCAATAAAAACAATAGTTCCTTTTTTATCACCAAATGTGACATAGACGACAACATCCATTGATAAAAAGTGAAATTTTGTGAAATATCCACTAATTTGCATTGAAAATACACTATACCTAAACCAATTTTCATTGTTGTTTTTATGGAAAGTTCTCCAAACTGACAAATCAAATAGAATGATTTTTTGGTACCCAAATATTATTGAGCCTATGGATGTTACCTAAAAATGATTTAGGAACCCAAATATGACTTAATTTTTAAAATTAAAACTATAATTGGATAATTATGGTGAAATAATATATGTTTTCATTCCACTTATTTAAATATTTCTTAAACATAATTCATTTGGAAAATGACCATATATGCCATAATGAATGAAAGTAATACAAGACACAGTTTTTATAATAGTCCCCAATTTTAATACAAATATATTACATCTAAATTCCTAAATATTCATAACATAACATAAAAAAGTAGGCCATAATTGTAGAGGTTTAGTTTCTTTGGAAAAATGGAAATATAAACAATGGATTCATAAAACATTCACATCATCTCCTACTTATTACATTATACTAAAACCATTTTTAACAACTCTTAATTAACACCTTTCTTCATATGTTGGGAAGAAAATAATAAATGGTTAGGTCATATTCTTAGTAATGGTAATAAATAGAGATAACATAATAATTCTACAATAAAAACATGAAAATAACCTTTGAAAATTTTATCATGCATATCAAGGATCATGATAGTGACTTATGAAAAAAATCATGCAAGTTCACCAGTCTTGAATTATAAAGAACATAATTCATGGGAGTAAAACAATGAAATGAAATTGTGGATAACACATAATAATAGATATTAATTTTTATATTATTCAAGGCTCACTACCAAGACCATCATAGTGGGAAAATTCCCTTACTCAAACGATTTCACAATTTATTCCATCTCGATATTACTAATACGGGTTCACTTCTCATTAAAATGTTGTCTATATCATGAGATATAAATATTTAATCCATTAATTGGATGGATATATATGTCCAAACCATTACATAATGAAAACTATAAATATTTTTTCCACAATAACATAAATCAGTAATCATATCAGAACACATGAAATGAAGTGGGTTCCATAAACATTATCCCATAATAACATAATGACTGAAAAATAAACTTGATTCATAAGTATCATTCCATAATAATCATGAAACAACCATATAAATAATATGGATTGTATCATTGAAAATATCCCCTTAAATAATAATTAAAACTAAAGAATGTTATCATTTATAAAAAATAATTTTTAGAGCTCAATTGAAAAAATAATCTTTAGGAAAATATCATTTCGTCTTTGAAAATGTTTTTTTAAAAATCCTCACAATTTAAAATGAAAATATTTAATTATAAAATAATCATATATGATTTTAATGTAAGCTTCAATACATTAACAAATTATGACTATGTTAAAAATACACTCATTTCGTATAAGGTAAAAAACATTCTTTTTTTACTTTTTAGGGAAAAGTCACAATATAAATCATTTGGAAGAAGAAAAAAAGATTCCTTTCAAATGGTTTTGTAAAAAAATAATATGTGGGTAAAAATGACTTAAAAAATTTTATAATAATACTTAAAATATTCTTGTAAACGTTTTTATAAAACAGGAACATGGAGGATAAATATTCCCTAGAAAATACTTACATATAAATAGTCTCGAATAATAATTAGAGTACTAAATTATCCCTTACCTTATGCCTCATTTCCCTCATACTTATTTGAACCTAATGTATAATGGTTTATAGAATGTTAAAAATTTATTCTATAACCATTTTCATATTTATGATATTATATATGATCATATTATATCATTTTAACATCAATTTGTCTAAAAAAATTCATTGTTACACTTCTCTCAAGTGTTAACTTCTTTATTTTCATATGCATGTTTTGTTGTATTTACTCAATTATTATACATATGATATAGTTAAATCAATTAAATAATTATATTAAGGTAATATATATCAAATTTATTCATTATATACATTTATATAATCATTTTATAATGGTGTACATGATGAATGTATTTTATCACATTGTGGAGATAGTAGGTTGTATGTACGCACAAGAGATGGAATCATTACCTTAATGGTAAAAGTGTAAGGAATTTGATGGTGCATATATTTTTCTAGAATAAATAAAATTTTACAACTATTATCTCTATCTATTATTTCTATCTTTCTATCAATCCTAATAATGTGGTGATAAAAAACATATTACACCATGGCATGGAAAAGATAGTTCATATGTATACATGCACGATACTTTTGTTTTTCATAGGATAGATAAAATAAGGAATATGGTTTTTCCATAATCATAAAAACATCTCTATTGAGTCAATAATTTTTCTTTATGAATTTTAAATTCCTATATGTTCTGAAAATCACAAACACTTTATCATAAGGAAAATTATCTTTCCGTAAGGATTATTTTATTAAATAAATTTTCCTTCTCAATGGAAATTTTTATCAGTACCCTTAATTTCATTTCCACATTTTTTAATATCTCAAACTCAAATTCATTTTATTAATAAGTATAAAATTGGGATCCTTATTACAAATATCAGAATCTTATAGTTCTATGGATATTAAATCTTCTGCTTTTAGAATGCAAATTCTCTGAAATTTAGACTCTAAATTCTTTAAAACTCAAACTCGGAATTCTCTAAATTTCGGTCTCTGAATTCACTGAAATTTAGAATATGAATTCTATGAAATTATGTATCCTAATTCTCTAAAATTTTGAGTCTGAATTACTCATAATTGTGATTCTGAATTCATTGGAATTCAGACTCCATAATCTATATATTTCTAATTTCTAATTCTTTGTAAAACAAAATCTAAATATCCATGTTTCTTGAATCATATTGTTTATATTATTAGACTCTAAATTTTATTTTTCCTTAAACTCAAGATATTTGTATTTGGTATAGCTAATCCATTTTCCTTACACAATTTATTATTATGAAATGATTTCATACAATCTCTATCTAAATAACATTTGGTTAAGTGACACATGTACAAGACCCTCCGAGATTAAATAAAAAATATGACTCTTGTAGGAGGGAGAAAACCATTGATGTTTTTCCAATAATTAGAATCTCATTTAAATAATATCATAATAATTCCAAGGTCCTAGAGATTACATACTATGAAGTGATTTCAAGAGATAGAAAGACCCCCATTATTTTTGTGTTTCATGAATATCTTGTTCAGCCATGAACATCTTGTTCAGCATGCTTCATGTGACTCCGACTATTACTGAGTAAAATTGAGGACTTCAATGTATAGGAAGATAGAGTTTATAGCTACCTTAAAGATCGAGGGATTCTAGATATAGCAAGACAAATTATGATATTTCTATGGAGGGATTAACTTATTGTGGGTAAGAAATAATTTCTTGAATGTACAAATCAAGGGACCATTATCCAAGGTTGTTGGATACTCCATTATTTTGGTTAAAAGATTTCTTACTTGTTACTTTTATTTGTTTCATGTTTTATTTCCTCTATATTTTGATAAAGGAAGAATCTCTAACTTTCTTAAACTTTGTTTTACTTTACATACTATAAGAAAGAAGATTATATACTCTTTATGGTAGAATCAACCTTTATGAAAATTTTTCTTGTGATTCATTTCTAGATTCATATTTCCAGACCCTATGAATGTTTGATTCATTGAAATAAAATAGGATTTGTTAATTTACCATGTTAAAATTTGTAAATATAGTTTTCCTTAAGGATAAAAACTAAAGTTTTTAAACATAAAATTAAGCCCCCCCTCTTGTAATTGAGAATATACATATACTATTTTGATACTATAATTGTTATCAAAGTAGGTCTCTGAAATAATTATAATCACATATATGTTTTTTTGGTCATGTTTTATTTTCTAACATAACATTTCTTATTTTAATTTTTCTTAAGAGTTTTATCTTTACTGATATAATGTTACCACGAAAAAGTTTTTTTTGGAAAGGATATTTTTTAAATAATGGAAGGTATGAATGTTGGATTGATTGATAATCTTAATCCCACCATACGACAAATTTTTTATGGAAATGATTATGATTATTGGAGAGAAATAATTAAGACCATTTTTTATTAACATTGGAGAAGACAATTTTTTTATTCTTACTAGTGATTAAAAAATTCCAAATAAGGAAGTCAAAACCTTCACCAACCAAGAAAACGTATAATATCAATTAAATTAAAAGGCACAAAATACATTGTTGTTTGCTATGACTCAGAACATATACATTAAAATATCTTCTTGTGATGATACTAACTACATTTGGTATAAATTGAAGTTACACATTTTGGTAATTCTAAGGTAATAGAAACCAGAAGAGCAATGTTGAGTGTAGAATATCATAGATTTGTTTTCCCTATGGAGAACCAGTTTGAAAAGTGCAACAAAGATTTAGGACCATTGAAAATATTCTTCAATACATGAGAGAAAATGGTTTATATGATGATGTTCTTGTGGAAAATATTATAGATATTATTCTGAACGAGTGGGAATCCAAAAGAAGAACCATTGATGAGAACATGAAAGTTTCCAATATTACTCTGGATGAACTTTTTTGAACTCTTAATAAATATTATACATGAATGAAAAGAGATTCTAATATGAATAATATGAATAATGGAAATGGAAGATTATACTTTTCTACTACTGAATTCAAGACACTGGAAATAGTTACAAAATCAAAGCTTATGAGAATCATTGTTCTATCTGAGTCTAGTGAAAGTGAACATTCTGAAAATGAGTTTTCTAATCTTGCTCAAAGGAGGAATAAGATAGTGTGGAATAAATACTTTTAGTATATATATATATGAATAAAGAAAAAAACTCGGAAATAATCAGAAGTCACTTTCTATAAATGAAAAATAGATGGACACATGAATCCAGATTGTCCCATGCTTAAAATAAAATAAAAGAATGAGAATCATTTTGACAAGAATATAAAGAATGATTATAAGTCAAATGATAAAAAATTCTTTACAACTAATGATAAATGGATTGATGGTGCTGGTGAATCTTCTAATTAATCCTCAGAGAATGAAAGTTCTAGTCAGAAAAATCATGGTCTAGTAGACAAACTACCTATCGAAAATCAATTTCTAATGGCCAAGGTACACAATTCTTAATCCATCACTAATGTATCATTGAATCGAAATTATATTGAGGAGAAATATTATAAGACATCAGATGAAGAATCTTCTTTGATTTAGATAACTTTTTACCTTCTTATGAATAAGTATCTTGGTTTTCCAAACTACTTGAAAATAAAAATTGTATGATAAAAAACATTAGAGAAGGAAAATTATAGAATTTCTATTTCAACTAAAGAAGTATTACATAATTATGAAGATCTAGATTAGAGATGATTTTATTTTTATAGTGTCTCTAAAACCCTTAATGATGTTAATTTAGAGAAGTTAAAACACTCTAACGATCATGAAAATGTTATTATTAAGAAAAATATTTTAGAGGACAACTCACGTTCTATTTATACAAAATTGATGATAAGAATTTTTTCATTAAACTAAAATAAGAAACTCTTTCCTTAACAAAAGAGTACTAAAATATTACCTCATGAGTGAAATAATTTAATAAAATGAATTCTCAAAATCATCTTCTATGTAATTTTTCAAGAACTGGTTATATTCACTCCTAACCTGTTTTTAGTAATAAATATTTTGTTCCCAAAATTAATCCATTTTTTCACAAAACTTTTGTGTGGTGGACATTGGTAAACAAATTATTCTTTAAAAAAAACAAAATTATTAGTTTATCATAAAGTTTATTTTTCTAAGAAAATGTCTATTTATAAAATATAAGATTATGAAAGTTTGTAATCTATGAAAATTTGGATATTGATAGTATAAGTCTTTTATTTTCATGAAAATAAATAAATAATTACAATATATGGTACATTGATAGTGGATGTTTCCGACATATTACTAGTAACAAAAACAAATTTGAAATGATTATCAAAAGGGAAGAAGGAAAAGTAACTTTTGGAGATAATTCATTGGGAGAAATTGTTGGTATATGTAACATTGTTTTTCTTAGAAAAAGAATTAATTTCAAAGGTTTTATTTGTTAAGGGTCTTAACCACAACCTCATTATCATAAGTCAATTATGTTGTGAAGGATACCTTTTGAATTTTTGGAATGAAAAATTCTTAGTAGACAATTACATGGAAGAGTTTATTCTTTCTTCCAATAGTCATGAAAATTCATGTATTGGAAACATAGAAGACCTTAGGAACCAAAATCTACCATGTCTTAGTGAAATGGAAGATCAATCTTGGTTATGGAATAGTAGGTCATGACATTGTAACCTTATGAACCTAAGAAAACTATCAATGAAAATACTTATTAAGTATATAATGGAGCTTATATTTGATTCCTAAAACGTTTTTGATCCTTTTCCATATTGAAATAAACATAAATAAAGTTTTAAATCAATTGGGGAAGTCTCAAATTTGATGCATTATAGTTAGTGCATATTGATCTTTTTGGTCAAATACAAACTGGAAGTATTGGGGGAAAATATTATATATTTGTTTTAGTTAATGATTGCACTAGATTTACATGGGACTATTTTTTAGTAATTAAATATAAATTATTTTTCAATTTCAAAACCTTTAGATCCCGATTTTAAAATGAGAGAATCCTTCCACTGATAACTATTCAATGTGATCAACGAGGAGAATTTAAAAATTCATAAATCGAATCTTTTTGTTGTAAGAAAGGCATTACTGATATCTTCTCAGCATCAGTAAATCCTAAAAAATTGGTGTGGTTTAAAGGAGATATAGAATTCTTCAAGAGATAACTAGAAATATATTGAGTGAATATTATATTGCTAAAAAATTTTGAGCTAAATCTGTTATTGCTGCTTGTTATACTATAAATCAATTTTTAATTAGACCTTTTCATAACAAAACACCATATGAATTATGGAGTAGTCAAAAAATGAGACTTTCATACTTAAAAGTGTTTGGTTTCCAAGTATTCAACCTAAATACTAAAGATAACATACCAAAATTTTTACCCAAATCTGATGAAAGAATTTTCCAAGGATATTCCACTAATTCTAAGTCGTATAGAGTTTTTAAAAAAACTTGTACTATTGAAGAAATAGTGCATGTCAAATTTTATAAAACATACCCTTTTGTTTTTAAACAATCCCAACCTACATCATAAGATGTGTTTTAATAAATGGATTACCAATCTTTGATATAATATTCTTTTAATAAGTAAAAATTTCAAGAAAATATTTTTGAATCATCTACCCCAAAATATTTACAACCATATGTTGATGAACATGTTTTACAAAACACACATCAGTGGATTCTTAAGAATTATTCCAGTGATAGTATCATTGGTGATTTAAATCAACATATAAGGACTAAAGGTTCTTTAGTAATTCAATTTGAACATATATCATTTATTTCCCAATTAGAAAAAAATCACTAATGAAACTTTAGGTGATGATGATTGGATTAAAGCCATGCAAGATGAGCTAATTGAATTCGAAAGGACTAATGTCCGGACCATGGCTGAAAGATCTAAAAAAATTCGGTAATTGGAGTAAAATGGGCCTTCAAAAATAAGTGTGATGAAAATGGAATCATATTATGAAATAAAGAGAGGTTATTTTCTAAAGGTTATAATCAACAAGAAGTAATGGACTATGAAGAAACTTATGCTCTAGTAGCAAGACTTGAATCAATTCACATTTTACTTGACATTTCATCATTCTTTAATTTCAACATTTTTAAATGGATGTAATGTTTGATTTACATAAAATATATGTTCTATAGGAATTTTATGTTTAAAAACTGCATGTTCTTGAAGACAAAAAATAACATGAACATGTTTTAAAACTTACCAAAGTATTATATGGACTTAAACAAGCCCCTAGATCCTAGTATGATAGACATGTAAGACTTTTTTTACAAAATAATAATGATAATGGAACTAATGATCAATATATTTTTATAAGGAAAGAAAAGAAAAATGTTTTTATTGATCAAATTTATGTGGAAACATTATATTTGGATCAAATCAGCAATCATTAACTGATTCATTTGCAAATATAATGAAATCTGAGTTTGAAATGAGTATGATGGGTGAGTTAACATTTTTTCTAGGTTTCCAAATTTCTGAAAAAACCAGAAGGAACTTATATACCTCAACATAAGTATGTTAAATATCTTATTAATAAGTATGGATATGAAAACCTCAAAAGTATAAGAACTCCAATTGTTACCTCAAAATATCATGATCTGGATAAAGTAAGGAAACTAGTATATCACACAACATTTAGAGGTATGATAAGAAGTTTAGTATACTTGATAGCTAGTTGTCCAGGCATAATGTTTTTAGTATGCTTATATGCATCATATTAATCAAATATAATGGAATCTCATTTTAAAGCAGTAAAAAGAGTTTTTTTCTATTTAAAATTAACTATGGATTTTGGAAATTTCAACAATTACTGAAATGATTTTGTATTAAAAATATTTTTGGATGTTGATTATGGTGAATGTAGAATGGATAGAAAATTTATATATGGAACTTGTAATTTTATTGGAGATTCATTAGTTTCTTGGTCATTTAAGAAGAAAAACTCAGTATCACTTTCCACTTTTAAAGCTGAATATGTAGCAGTTGGATATTGTCATGCTCAAGTGTTTTGGATGAAACACACACTCACAAACTATGGAATGAGTTTTTTCAAAACACAGATATTGTGTGATTACACTAGTTACATTTCCCTAAGAAAAAACCTTGAACATCACTCTCGTGCAAAAAATGTAGATATTAGGGATCACACACTTAAAGGAGATATCATTCTTCCATTTATCATAATGCAAGATCAACATGCTAATATTTTTACAACATAATTACCCTTTGATATATTATAATACATTGAATAAAAGTTCGGAATAATAACCATAAATTAATATTCCATATAAATTATTTTGTTGAAACAAATCTGTTTACATTAAGTAAAACCTTCTCATAGGGGGAGTAAATTTTTCAGTTAATCAAAATTTTCATAATCATATATTTTTTCTTCTTAATGAAATTATTTTTACCCTTAATCATTTTTTTCATAACCAATACATTTCAAAACCCAAATTTCCAAACCAAAATTTTCTTTCCTTAATAAAATGTTCCAGAATCTAAAATTATTCCATAAGAATATTTTTCATTAATAATAGTTTTTTTCGTAAATCTAGAAGTTATGTTTCCATACATAAATTTTTTTAATTGCTATTTTTTATTTTTGGTATACATTTTAATTTATCAGATTCACTTTTCCTAAATCTGCAATTTTCATTAAAACCTCAAAGGATTGGAACCTACCAAATTCTTCATCATCTTTCATATCAACCATCAGATCAGTGTTTTCTCTTTTCAACCATTAGATCAAATTAGGAATTCGAACCATCACCTCAATTCCTATATAATGGCCTTATATTCCTCGTCTCACATCAGTTTTAAATGATTTCTTTTATGAAGCTCTTACTCCATTAAAAAATCTCTTTCTTCTTTTCCAAATTTTCTAAGACTGTGTATGTCATTGGAGGCCTCTTCATAGAAACAGATGTCTTCAACCAAGGAATTTAGTGAATGGAAAATATATTGGGAAGGTTTATTTGATCCAAATTTTTTTTGCTATGTATAATTCCTTAATTAGTCAAAACATTACGGTAAATGGATGGGATAACTTTTTTGTGCCCAAGCCAAAAAGTCAGGATCCAGTTTATCCATAGTTTTTTATATAATTATATGACATGTTATTATTTTTAACAAAGTTAGAAGAGACATACTTTCCTACAAGAGATATAGGATAACCTATTCCCAATATTTCTATATGGAAGAAAATATTATTAGAGTTCTGAATGAAGGGGAAGCAATTTTCTCTAGCCACAAGATTCTAGATCAGTCGTGATGTTTTTTGAAGGAAAATGAAATAGAGTTCCTTGGACTCAAAGGAGTAAAAACACCGAAGATCAATCATATCTCAACAAATTTCAGGATACTAGATTTAGGGTTACATGGTTTCCTCAATCTTAGAAAAGGAGACAAGGACTCCCTAAAGAAGAGTGACATCTTTATCTTGTACTTTTTGGTTAACTTGTAGAAGATAAACCTGGTGAATTATATTCTTCGGATAATCACCAATATCAAGAATAAAACTCTCAAATCCCAAATCATTATATATCTGGATATTTTTTTTATGATCATAGTTCTACGCTTAGAATCATTCAAAATTTCTTATATCCCCAAACTAATAAGTTTCAAGATCTTGCTACTACGTGATTACTCATTTAGGATAATGAAAAGATGTTTCAATAAAAATTACATAGAATTTTATGTTCTTTTAGAAAGTGAGATTGACACTCTTACTAAGAATATAGAAGAAGGATAGACTTCTAAGAAATTTTAGAAGAATATAATGAAAAAATAACTATAAAACAAAGAGAAGCCTATAGTTCTGGAATCACAATTAGCTCCACCAAAACCTAAAAAGAAAAAAACATTCCTTGGTGAAGTAGTATCCAAGTGGAGGGAACATAAGAAGGATAAGAAATAAAGATATTCTAGTTTTTTCCTAGACCCTATTGAAGAAAATTCCCTAAAGATTAAAACTAATGAAGAGATAGAGAAGAAAGAAATAGAGAAGAAATAAAAGAAAAAAATTTCTGAAGATGAGATTGTTCAATCACGTCTCATGGATACTGAGAAAGCCTATGAAAGGATTCAGTTAATGGAATCATTTCTCAAAGAACCAGTACCTGTAGAGACTCTGGGAAAGAAAGTCATAATTTTGGATCGTAAATTGGAAGAAGAAATATTTCAGGAAGAAGAAGTAGTAGAAGAAGATGATGATGATGAAAGTGTTGATGATATAAAGAAATTTGAAGAATATCAGTAGAATATAATTATTTCTAAAATGCTTTCAATCTAGACGTCCTAGGCCGAATCAACAAAAATAATTTCTCAAGGAAAAGAGGATGAGGGTCAGGAGGAGGTTAAAAATCATTATGATGATAAAAGTTTCAATCATGTCATCATACAACCTGATGATTTTAAGGAAGATTCTTGGAAAGAAGTGGATGATGAAGAAAAAATTGTCCATCATTCAGATTGTGAGCATGAATTTCCAATGGCTATGGAGACTATTTCAAAAGTTGACAAAAGAAAATAGGTGATTATTGATAGACATGAGAATATTGTGATGGATAAGAAGGATGATGGCGGGTCATATTTAAGGAAGGATGTAGAGTAAAAAAAGAATCGTCACCAGCAAGGGATTCAGATTTTGAATCGCCTTCCATGGGTTAGGATTTTGTGGAAAAGTCTTTAAAGAAGTTAGTAGACGCCATACCCTTGTTTCTGAATACTGATTCGAGATGTCAATTGCTTCAACACTCCTTTATTCAAAAGTCAGGTTCTGTAAGTATACTCATGGAAAAAACGTCATGCTAGAGATATAATTCAGAAAATTTTATATCAATTATGATCCTCACTGTTGATCTTGTTAGAAAATTAAAAAGTGGTGCAAAATAAAAAGTTAAGAATTTAGAAATTTTAATTACTTCAAATACTTAGGGAAAGATGTCTTCAATAAATCATATGATATGATATAAAATCATACAAATAGTTCTATATAGAAGAAGAACCATGAGAACGTTTCTTGGAAGTAATAGTATAATGATATATATGGAAAGTAAAATTTAGTTGCTAATAATTTGAAGAGGGAAAGGGAACTCATTGAAGAATTAGAAGAAATGTTCAATCAGAATGAAGAGATACTGAAGAACCACGCAGAAACTCATAATTATTAGGAAGAAAAAATCACGGCTCTGGATAAGAAACATTAGGATCAGTAATTTTTTCATAGTTACATTGAGGATGATCATAAAGGGCTCAAGATGTTGAAATATACCTTAAATAATATCATGCCTAAGGAAAAGACCGAATAATGAGAATGAAATTCTAATATATCGTTGAATTTTCCATGTATCAATTTTTTCAATCATAATGAAAATCTTGTTTTCATTCATTTGTTTTGATTTTTACAGTTCTAATCATTCATCTACCATTTTTCATATTCCCATTATTCCATTTTGAAAACCACAATGGGGGATAAAAAAATAATCAAAATATTACTAAGTATAAAATAACATAATTCCCTATTAAAGGGGGAGTTTAAGTTAGGGGTTACTTAATTAATGTTTTCCTAAAATAAGTATAGAATATGATCCTTTAGGATTCTAAAACCTAAGGGGCAGTTAGTCATATTCATTATGGTTCAAAAGTAAGGGAGATATGTTTTCTTTTAATGTTCATAAAGAAAATTTTTATTCCTTATATAATTTTTCAAAATATTGATTGTGATTTCCAGAAAGGGGTTGATTATTGTGTCAATATGGTTTCTTTATGACTTTTCCATTCCACTATGTTTTGAAAATAAAAAAATCATTATCCTAGAGAAATTCATATTCCCCTAATTATTATTTTCTTAAGGAAAATTTCCCTTCTCTAAGGGAATTTTTATCCTTACCTTTGATTTCATATCCAACATTTATAATCTCTCAAAACCAAATGCATTTTATTAAAAATTATAAAATTACGATACTTATTAAAAACCTTGGAATATTATAGATCCTTTTATATAGATTCTTCTCTTTTTCGACTCTGAATTATATGAAATCCAGACTCCAAATTCTGTGGAAATCAGAATCCAAATTCTATGAAATTCATACTACCAATTCCTCATAATTCATAATCCAAATTCCTCATAATTCAGACTATGAATTCCTATGAATTCAGACTCCAAATTCCTGAAAATTATGATTCTGAAAGCGTCATAATTCAAACTCTTAATTCCTTAGAATTCAGACTCTCAATTTCTCAGAATTCTGACTCTGAATTCATTGAAATTCATACTCTAGAATCTATAGAATTCAGATTCTGAATTCATTATAAAATTTAATACAAATATTTATGTTTTATAGAATCATATTTTTTATATTATTATATGCTAATATTTTTCCTTAGACACCAGATATTTTTAATTGGTTATGATAATCCATTTTTCATACACATGTTATTATTATGAAATGATGTCGTATAATCTATTTCAAACTGAACTTTGATTAAGTGACATGTGTATAGGTCCCTCCGAGATACAAGTAAAAATATGACCATTGGAGGGGGGAGTCGATCTTTGATGTATTTCCTCTGAATAGGAGCTCATTTAAATGCCATCATCACCATTCCATGATCCGATAGATTACATACTTTGAATTGATTTATAGAGAGAAGAAGAATCTCATGATTTATGTATTTCATGAACATCTCATTCAATCGTAAAAATCAAGTTCACCTTGATTCATGCAACATAGATTGTTTCAGTACAATTGAGGACATTAGGTGATAGGAAGACAGGGGTTCTGACTACCTTAAAGATCATGGTTTTTTGGGGATAGCAAGACAGATTATGATACTCTTATCAAGGGCTTACCCTGGTTTGGGTAAGACAGACTTTCCTAAAACTATAAATCAAGGGACTTATATACAAGGTTTTGGATACCCTACTCTTTAGGTTAAAGGATTTCTTACATGTTACTTGTATTTATTTCATGTTTTATTTCCACTATATTTTGATAATGGAAGAAAGTATAACATTATTATACTTTCTTGTACTTTACTTACTCTGGTAAATATTATTCTATAAGCTTTAAAGTAGAATTTTCTTTAATGAAATTTTTTTGAATGTTTTATTTTCAGATTAATATTTTCATACCCAAAGTAAGTTTGATACATAGAACTAAAAGAGGATCTAAGAATTTACCTTGTTTAACATGGTCAAACATAGTTTTCCTTAAGGATACAAATGAAAGATTTTGAACATACAATTCACCCCCTCTTGTAATTAAGCATCTACATATAATATTTCGATCATATAGTTTCATTAAATATATGATGCTAGAGTTATTACCTTATAATATAAAAAATACATAAAGTGTGAGTAGAAGAATACATAAGCTTGATAGATTCGGTAAAGAAGATTACCTCTTCTTCGGTGAAATCCCTTTAGATATCCTCTTAAAGACACTAGTGTTAGTCCTTTGAGAAAACCAAAACCTCTAGAATGTATATAGTGAAGTTGAGATAATAAATTTTCATGTTTTTTTAACCTTTAAGGCACAATGTGATTTGAAGATGTGGGCGAGGAGGTGACCTTTTATACTTGAGGTGAGGGGAACTTCTAAAATTTCTAAAAATATTACTTTAAAATGAATTAAATATAAGTAAAAATATATCCAAAAAGACTTGTATTTGAATATAATATAAGATAAGGTTGAAATATCATCAACTAATATATTATAGACAATTATTGGTATTATTGTAAACATTATCTTTTCGATTAACCCTTATTTAACCTATTTTAATTTTAACCAATGTAATTAGTTATTCAATATTAAAAGGTTGTAATTTTTTTCTCATGTGATGTTAATTAGACCATAAAATGAAAATTTATAAAAAAATATACCATATTATAATAATGTTTTTTTAAAGATGTTTTGTGATTTTTAAATAATTTAGTAAAATATTATTTTGATAGAATATCATTACTATCAATTTTGAAAATATTCATCACATTGACTTTTAAATATATTTAAATAAAAAGGAAACTTTGAAAAAATATTGTATTATATCATTAATATCACAAGTTAATCCTTAAAATTATATGATCAGATTATTTCAAATTAAAATTATTTTTACATTTTTAGTATCATTTATTTAATATTTCCGTAAATAAAATAATTACCACACCTGCATTTTGTAAGGATTTAATATACTTATTTTTGTACTAATAATTAAAAATAAAATGTGATGATGAATATAAATATTCTATATTCCAGAATAATATTTATAGTCAAATATATATTTTTGGTAACCCAACATTAACAATTATATATTATAAAAAAGATTAATGTGACATATTTATTTTTTTATTAAATAAAATATTATAAATATCATAATCCCATCTTTGTAGCGCAAAAAACAAAAATAAAATTTATATCATGAAAATATATTTATTAAGATGAAAATATACATTTATATTCATTCATAACATACCTTTCACCCATTTTATACTCATATGGGATATTTAAGATGAAGAAAGTGACATTTTCTGACTTTCTTTGATATAAATATTATATAAGTCATTTTTATATAAAATTTTAAATTAAGAAAATTAATTTAGATTCTGATGTGTTAAGGGTCGAATAATATTCATCCAAAAAATATGTGCATGTGTTAGCTTCATTTTATATTTATTTTTTTTTGTTAATCTAGATTACCCAGTTTACCCATTATCGTTATAACAAAATTGACCAAGATTACTTTTCATATTTAAAAAAAAATAAAAGTAATCTATTCAGTAAATTTGTAGCTTCTGAATAAAAAAATTAAATTCATTTTTCATAATTCAGAGCACATAATTTTTATAATTTAATAAAAAATAAAACCTTTAAAATGTAATGAAAAACCATTTTTCAAAAAATGCCCATTTAAAACATAAAATGTTTTTGTAATAAATTTATATATAAAATCATTTTCAAAGTACATAATTAATTTATTTCAAATAAAATTAAACTAAATAACACTTAAAAATTATTTAAAACATAAAATTACATCGTAAAGTCTTTTAAAGAAAATAATGTTTCAATAAAAAATAGTATTTTCACTATTCTTCAAAAAAAATAAATGTTTCCATAAAAAATTTAAGATAATTTAGACATGATGAATTAAAAAATAAAATTAACTTTTTCAAATAAATTTTATATAAATTCTAAAAAATAATATTTATTCATAAATAGAATTAAATCTCATTTTTGAATAAAATGTATTTCCGAAGAATAATGTGATTTTACTAAAGTTGTGTGATTGTTTTCTATGAAATCACCAATATATTCATATTGTGTTGGATATTTATATTTATTTAATAAATTAGATATTAATATCTATTCATTATAATTAATGGATAGGTTTTACTAGTAGTGTATCATGGTTTATTTAATCTCACGGTTGCGTGCAACGAGATCTATTAATGAATTAAAAATATTTAAAGATATTTTAAAAAAAATATCTGAGTGTTATTGTTTTATTTTTAGATCTCGATATAATGTATTATTTAAAAAGATAGGGGTTTTCACCCATTCTACCTGTACCATATTTCTCTCTTTTGGGTTCATTTTAACGAATTAGTTTTTTAACTAGTCCCCCTTTAGAAAAAACATGCTGCATTTTTATGATATTGACCTTCCTTTTGTAATTTATAAATCTTATTAATTTGTTTTCTAGATAATGTAGTATATTTTTCTGATTGGGTTTTCAAATATATAATTTATTTATTTAGTGTTTCCTCTCTATTAAAAAACTTATTGTTGGACATTATAAGGGATGTGACTTTATTTTCTATGTTTTCATACTAAGTTTCTCACATGGCACAATATTCATTTAATTATTTATTTGAGAAATTTTCATTTTTAGAATCAAATTCATGCTCAGAGGAATAATAAGATTATACCTCATCTTAACATTCTATAAAACACATATAATCCTTTGAATTGAATACTTATTCCTATGAATTTGAAGATTTATTATCACTATATTCTTTAAAATAATTCTATATGACCTTCAAGGATTTCATTCTATTCTTCTTATAACAAATATTTTTAAAATATTTCCTCTCTATTTTGGGATTTGTCTTACAAATGAGAAAAAATTGGATTCATGTGTTAATTATTTTCTCATTCATTTTATATCACTTATATAAAGTTTACATAATTATTTTTGGTACCTTTTAAAAGGTAGTCTAAAACATCTTCATTTTTCATAAAACTTGTTTCACTTTCTATAAAATTGGGTACCTTCACAATCTGAGTAAAAACTACTTGATTTATTTTTGTCAGATGACTCAACTATTTGAGTCTCTTTCCTTTTGCTTTAATATATTGAGGTTGAAACTTTTAATGTAATATTCCACTTTTAAACTAATCTATGTTATCTTTATTTAGCTTCAATTTCTTGTAAATATATTATAAGCATTCCAATGAGATCATTTATTTTAAAATTTTATATATCTAGATATTTCCTAATTAAATATGAGATTAAACTCCATAATATTAGTATAAATATGAGAATTATTATAGCTTGATATGTTCAATAATGGGTGATCATAATGTATAAACATTATTTACCACCTATGTTTGTCTTCCATGAAGCTAGGTGATACTTTCAGTTTCCATCATTTTGATAGTACAAAAAATTATCTTAGTAGTATTATTCTTGAGAACCCCCACATTTTCTATAACTTCATAAGACACCTCTATATTAATCCACATTTTAGGGGGTATTTTAAATTAATAATCTCTGTTAAACTCATTAGGACCTAGTCCAAAAATAATGACATCCCTTTATTTCGTGTTCAAATCATAACTAGCTTCAATATCAACATCAAAAATTTCTAGTTCTGTCTAGTAAATTTCATAATACTAAGTGGTTTTGAGACCAAACTTTAAACAAAGGTTCTTTATAAAGATTATCGTCTTTTATTTCTTGTATCCATACTTATAACTAATAAAATAGAGTCCATTAACCATTCACACACCTTATTTATTATCATCCATAGAATATATTTGAAATAATATCTTTTGAAATCAACCCTTGATAGATAGTAACTCAAGATTCATTATCTCTAATACCAATTTATTTCCTACAGAAAGTCTATTCATAGGCTAAAGGGGGTGAATTTAGTTCTTAAAAAAATATTTACTTTTAAACCACCCACTTTATGGTTTGTGAAATCTAATATTTTCTATAATAAAAACAAGCAGTAAAAATAAAAATAGAAAAAATATAAAACACATGATATTTAATAGTTTTTATAGAGATTAAAATCCCATATAACACTCCACTAAAACTCTTCACCATGAGTTTGGTTTTTTTACTTTACCATTCCATTTTATAGGGCTTTCCCTAATGAGAATAAGCAGTTGTTTCATGTTACAAGGGTCCAACTGCAATCAAACAAGCTTCCCATTACCAAACCCATCCATGAACATAACTCACTAATTGACACTAAGTTAAAATAGATAAATAGATAAATACAATGATGTTCAGAAAATAGTATATCACACAGTTTTAAGTAACAACTAAAATTACATGAAGTCATATCTAGGGAATATGATTATATTATAAGTGTATTTATGTGGTTTAATTGATCATAATAGATAAACTTCTTACCAAATAATGTTAGTAATAGAAAATCATCAATTAGTGTATCATAATGTGTTGTATTGTGTAAATTTTTGTTTTCTTTTATATACCACTGAACTTCATGTATTAACTATATCTTCTATTTATATATTCTCATTCAAATTTTAACTTTATTACACTTGATAATAACAATATTCAAGTGAATAATCCTTTTGAAATGTTAATGAGATAGGTTCTTAAGGGAATGTTTCCATATTTTCAAAAAAAGGAATCACTTTCTCTTGATGGGATGGTAGAAATATTATTTATCAAATCTTTCCATTCTAAAAGAAATAACACACTCTCAAGATTGATCTTTCTTTATTTATACTACTTCTTTTTTAATGCACTTAAAATTATGAATGTTTTACAGAGAAATTATACTAATGTTATGATTATAATCATGATAATATATAGGGAATTTGTTTATTTATATGATAATATTGTAATATTACTACCCTTTTAAGAAATTTTTTTGAGTAGCTTCATGAGATAAAACACAAAATCTCTTTGAATTCTGTATTGTGTAAGATAAAAAGTCCAAATTCATTGTTTTTTTGTATAATTCATCTTCAATATATAAAAGAATTCGTATATTTCAATATGATTGAGCTTTATAATTTTGAACATGAGAAAGCATATTTACTTTCTCGATAAGATAAGTTACTTACCAAGTAATATCACATTTCTATACTGAGCTACTGTTATTTAAAAACCGTTGCAAAAGATTTTACAATTTAGTGTAAGTACAAGGATTCCTTTGAAGTATGATTATGTTATTCATTAAATAAATTTCATTAATCAACTTGATTAATTTTAGTGTAATAATTATCATTTGTTCTATATATGAAATGTTTCATTATGTTTTTCATATCAAATGACTTATAAACAATTATAATATCTAGACATAATGTTTCAAAACCCATATGAAAACCATGTTAGTAGTTAGATATGGATTTTGTGAGTCACCAAAACACATAATATATTGAGATATGTTAGAATATTATATGTCTATACAACAATTTTTTTTCCCATAAATTATATATTTTTATACTATTCTTGGAATTTTCCTTGGTCTACACTTATATGAGAATCCCTTGAGAATGATACTTGAGGGATAGAGTTTTGTTTTTATATATGATGGAACAGTGAAAGGAGTAGTACGCTTTACTATAATGGAATCATAACTATACTGATTGGGATGAATCTTTTTCTAAATAACAATGTCCTGAATGGAACAAAAATATAAACTCATGATTTTGGAATACATTTTCTGTTTAAAATTTATTTTATGTCTTTTAAAACATGTTTCACACACAACACTAAACTTAAATTAATAATGATTAAAATATTATGTTATATATTATATAACCATTGGATTAGTGGGTAAAAATACATATAAATAAATTATTTTATAGGTGAATAAATATTTCCTTAAAACAAGTGTATTGAACAATTCCAAGGAAAATGAGTAATTAATTCAAAATGTTATAAATAAAATCATTTAATGTTAAAGTATCTAGTTAATTAAGTTATTTTATATTTATATAAATTTTACATCATGATAAAAAATTAAATAAAATTTTCATGAAATTTTTTGGATAACAAGGAATAATAATCCATACATTGATTACAAATTTGATATAAATAAACACAGAATATTTCTAAGCTAATACCGTACATTTTTTGAAAGCTTCTTTTAAGTGAACAATGCTTTTTAATTTTAATAAATTAAAATAATATCTACTAATGAATTATTTTAATAACATGTTATGATTATATATTTAATGAAATAAATTTCTAATTAAATAACTATTGGTACTAGATAATATAATAGAGTAAGTTCATTCTATACTTGAAAAGTCCATTTTCTCTAAACAAAACTGTCATTGTGTTTTATGGGTTTTTTTTAAAATACTTTCATCCAACTATAAGAACTGAATTTTATAAAATGGAATCCAAGTTTGAATTAAAAATTTCTATATTTTGAAAATATTTAAATTCCATTTTTTTCATTTCTATTAGTAGTAAGAATTCATTCATACGGTAAAGGTTAAAGGTGGTAATGAGGTGTTAAACATAAGAGATAAGTACAAAAATAACCTATAAATTTATCTAAATCATATATAATGAAAGTATTTTGAACCTATATCATCCCATATTAGTAATTGATACAATTTGGATACACTATTACATAAATTAAACCATATATTTATAAAATAATTTAGAATAATTACAAATGCACCACTCCCCACACTAATAAAAAGGTAACTTCCTCGCCACTCATATTCACACCTTCTTGAAACAATTATTTAAAAAAAAATTTAAAAAAAAATAAATTCTAAAATAAACATCCCATTTTTTAGGTTATTTAATTCTTAAAATTCCTACACATCGGTCCTTAAGTTGTTATCCAAATGTTTTTTCTCAGAGAAGAGGTAATCATTATTAACAAATCCTTTTATGATTACTTTTTATTATACCATCTTCAAATATTATTTTACTGTTTTAAAATATTTAAAAATGAAAATAAAATTCATTATGTTTTATTATGTTTAAATAATAGCCATTATCCATTTATCATCCATCCCAATTGAAAATGAAAACGACATTGTGCTTACGTATAAACTACCATCACTATGAACAATGTTTTTTATTTTTTCATCATATCTTCTCATGGGTGGTTATATCGATTAATGTAATAAAAATATATTATTATTATGAAGTGATTATGAGTTTTTAAAGGGTTTTTAGTATATATCTTCTAACCCTAATTTCTTTGTTAAGACGATAACGTCACTCGTGCATATTTGTGGACTACCACATCACCGAAGAGATGTGATTCATTTTTTATTTCCACTTTACTTAAATAGTCATAATGATTAATTTAATTAATATATATGATATTTATTGTATTATTATTTTTATGTAATGATTAATTATCCTTTGAACATTCTTTTATTTTTACTATTAGAAAAATGAAATCAACTTCCATGCATATGTACAGACAACTATATCCATGAAAGGTTTATTTCATTTTTATATCACCTCCTTTACATAATGGTTAAAAAAGTGTATTTAATGGATAAATATGATATGATTATCATTTTATATATGATAAAAACATAACCAATACTCATGGATCCAAACTTCTGAAATGAGACATGTATGAAAAATAGAATAATGAATAACCAAAATAATGATTTTATTGATAAATTTAAACAAATTAGATATTAGATATTATAATTGAAACATAAATGATAATATATTTATAAATATTTTTTTGGAATAATTTTATAATAAATATTATTTTTTTATATAAGAGGTTAATATCTTGTAAGAAAAATATTTTTGCATGAGGTAAGGGTTTATGTTACAGTATCCAATATTATTGTGATGTTTTATGTTTTAATTTATATTATGGGAAATTTTATAATTATTTTCTTGTAAAACCCATATATTTTACTATTATTTAGATATTTATAGGTTTTTCCTATTTTCCTTATATTTTATACTCTTTAGAACATAAACTGGTCAATAAAATTTTTATAAGAAAACACATCCTTATTTTTTATTTTTGGGCTAGGAATCAGGCTTCTCTATATCGATTTAATTTAAAAAAATTTATTAAATATTTTATCTTATACATAAATATTTGATAAATTTTATTTTTTCTAAATTTTAATTTCATTACAAATGATGAAATTAATTTCTTCCAATATATGACTCGCTTTTTACTTTTTACAAAAGTTTTACAAGAATGTTCTCTTATAACATAATAAATATCAACAAATTTTACATCTATCTTGTCATTAATTCATCAGGAAACATCATTAAATGTTTCAATCGATTTAAAATGAAAATAATATTCCCATTATTCTCTTTTTTTGTTCTTAAAATTTATCAAATTAAAAGGGATATTATATCTTTATTATTAAAGTGTATTTCAAATGATTTCATAAAAGAAATTTTTAATCTAATTCAACTTCCTTTAAGTATTTTTATGGTCGACCAGGAATACAAGGATTTTATACCATAAAATTTCATTATATGGATAGATGATGATCATGGGTTGATAAATTTTTTTATAAAATACTTTTGTTTTATTTGGTGTGTGATATATTAAAATGATAATTTTTTTAGATTTTGTTGCAAGTATATTTATATATTTTTATTATGAGATGAATAGGTCCATTGTAGATCTATAATTCTTTGGAAATTTATATATAGATATCACATGATACGATGATGATAATTTTGGACATGATTGTATGTTCACATCTTGATGCATGAGTATGATTGACAATAGCTATGCGCATAAGATTATACACATACATGATTGTGAATTAAAGTGTTCTCAATATTATGATTTCATTTTATTATTATTCCACATTACTTTTTTGTGTGAATAATGAGTGATTATTTATGATTATACACCATTATTAATCATTCTTTAATATATTATATGAATTTGGTGTTATGAAGTAATCTTTTTTTGGTTTGAATCTTTTATATTGAGATTATGTTCTTGATTATGTTATCATTCCATTATAAACATTTTATTATCACATATTATTAATATATATTATATTTTCCCTTAATGATAATTTAAGATCACCCATTTCATATGTTTCCCTTCCTAGGTTATGAAAGAAGGTTGTGAGTTTGATAGTTATAGAAAGGTACTATATGTGAAGAATATTTATGGTAGAAATTGAAGATTCCACATAAATATGTTTATTATGTATCTATTATTTAAATACATGTAATATTTTTTTCCTAGGGTGTGTATTATTGTAATAGGTATTAAATATTCATATAAAACGATACAATTTTTATGTTTGTAATTCTTACTTAGCCTCAATTGGTATTGGAGTTGGGATTACTTGTTTTTATAGATTAGATGATGAGGATATAACCTAAAAATACATATTATAAACTATATTTGATGATGTAAGAACCTAAAGTGTTATCGGTTGATAAGAAGGTTACATAAATTAAGACATATCAAGGATTATTTTCTTATTACTTCTATATATAACTATTGTTTCTAAATACTCATGTTTTCTATATTTGGTTTTAATCAATGGATGGAACCAGAAGTTATTGTACTATAAATGAATGTTTTTTTGGAACCACTTTGTGAATAAGGTTGTATTTGTTGTCAATAGTTTTCAGTGAAGATAAAAATGAAAGAGATCAAGAAGTAATCAAGAAGTAATCCAATGAAATGAAGGAATGGAAATTCAGATGATTATTGTACTGATCATAAGTTCAAAGAACATGTGTCAAAGGTGACACATTGTTTACAACAGTGAAGAATAGTGATGAATAATCCATCTGTGGATGAATAACAAGAAATGACGGTTGATGAAGACCATGCAATTCTTCATGATTGCATGATAACCATGCAAGATACTTCTTGAAGAATATAATCATATGATTTGCATGTAGTAGAGGAATGACGGTTGAAGAAGAAGACAATGTGAAAGGCATTGGAGTTCTGCGATGGCCATGAACTCCACATTGTATCAAACTATTATGATGCTAAAGCTGGTATATCAAAGGATACATATCCTGATAGTGGAGTTTGTTATGAAAGAAGAAGAGTTGTTGTAGAAGAAAAATCACATAGGTGATTGTGCTTGTTGACAAAGAAAACAATCTCATACAAATATATTGACAAAAGATATTTCATAGTGGCATGTCGACATCTAGAGTTGTGGTCAATGATCTTTTTTTGATTCAAGAACGTCGACAAAGGAATGGATGATCTGGAGGCGGTGCCAAATGAGCAGACACAAGGTGGCGCCGTTTTCCAGTGTTTGCCAAATTTTTGGGCCTCAAAATCAGAAAATTAAGACATGAATTGTTTGCAAAAGGAGGTGCGCACAATGTGGATGTGGTGCGTGGAAAATAAGGACTATGCGTGAAATAATTAAGTTGGGCACGGAAAACAGCGGGATGCGCAAAATAGTGGATCGCGGTTTTTTGGGCAAATAGTGTTTAAAAATTAGATTGGTGAAAAATTGCAAAGGCATGGGCTGCGTGGAAAATAAGGACTGTGTGCAAAATTCTTGAGTTGGGCGCGAAAAACAGTGTGGTGCATGAAATTAGTGGAGCGAAGTTCTTCACGCAAACAGTGTTTCCGAATCAGAGCGTTGAAAATGGTAAAGGCATGGGCTGCGTGAAAAACCAGAGCAGTGTGCGGAAAAATGGGAATGTGCATGGAAAAATGTTGTGCGCAGAATTGCTGGGTAAATTTTTTGTGCAAATAGTGTATCGAATCAGAAATACAGAAAATCAGCAAAGGAAAGAGGCACGTGAAAATTTGGGGATGTTCGCACCATGTGCGTGGAAAATCAAACAGGTGCGCGTAATTCAATGAACTGAGAGACAGTTTTGCGCGCAGGAAGGTGTTTTACAAGTAGGATAAAAAACGCCTATAAATATGAGGTGAAGCCCTCTCATTCAAGAAGGCCTCAACACTTAGACAAATCTCAAGCTCTGATGCGTGGAAAAACTAAGTAATAGAGTGGTGCACGAAAATAAGAAGGGTTGCATGAAAAAGAAGGTGTTGCGTGAAAAAGGGAAGATTTGCGCGAAAAATAAGAGTTGCGCAAAAAGCCTTTAATGTGCCAAAGTTATTTTTACGCGCAAGGATTAAATTTTACGCGCAAGGCAACGGGAAAGGATCGGGAAAATTTTGGGGTCCCGCAGGCCTTTGAAAGGTTCTTAGCACTCTCAAAACTGCTTTGCGAAGACGGAAGAACAGTAAACCATTTGGTTTTATGAAGAGAAGAGGTACCGCACACACATGACTAGTGTTTAACATCCTCATTGTGCTTCGCGAAGAGAATAATAATAGACAGTGTAATGAAACTCAGATCTACACAGAAAGTGGGGAATATATCAATACACTCAGGTGTTAGTAGTGAGAATCAAAGCAAGAGAAGAAGAAGATCTAGTGCCTTCAGTCATTGCACTAGACAAGAAGGATTGAACGAAAAAGGGCATCAAATCTGAACCCTAATGCAAGCAAAGACTCATGCTAAACAGGAGACAATGAAATTCAATTAACATCGATTGAAGAGACCTTCACATCTATAAACTGAGTGAGACTTCACCAACGGTAGTGAGCCAGGGGGAGTCAACGGGAGTGACCCGAGGGACACAGTGAGCTATCCCTGAACCTTTTGTAAAGGAAGTGAGCCTAGGACAGAGTGATTGTTCCCGAACCATTGTAATCCACAACTAGTGAAGATTAGTGGAATTTGGTAAAACCGGAAACATGTCGGCGTATGCTCCTTGGACGTAGCCCTTAGTGGTGAACCAAGTAAAATTGTTGTGTTATCTCTTTGCATGTGAATGTTTCATTACTGATCATATCCATCATACGGGTTTAAGAAATTCATACCAACGTGGGAACAAGATCCACAACTTTAAGAAGAAAAAGTTGACACCCTGATTTACCCCTCCCCTCTCAGGGTGTCCCAGGGTCCTATAGTTTTGAACCATGATATTACCATCATAATGAGAAAAATATAGTATGAAATATATTATGACTGTTCTCACTGAAATCTCTTGATATATGATAATTAATGTGAACTATATTTATCTTATGAATTCACCAAGGAGGTTAAAACATGACATTGATTCTTTTATTTGACAACATCCACCCACCTTCTACGGGTCCTCTGACCCACTGATTTCTGAGTGATTGATCAATAAAATAGAAAATATATTTTCCATTCTCCAAATCCCATACTATTAGAATGTATTGTTAGTTGTGTATCATTTGGAATGTGAATAATAATTAAGGTAGAATCCCATCAACAATACGAGGAATTTAAATGAAATTAACTCCATGGAATGGGAGGATTTAAAAAGGGTGATTCTATATATATTTTTTCCTCTATCTCATCACACTAATAAGAATATAGGTCTTTTGGATCTTAATACTAATGATAGGGAAACCATTGGAACATAAGAATTAATTTTAAATATAATTTCAAGGTATTAATATGGTTTTATAAGGGACCTGGTGAGAAACTTTCATCGACTATTCAGAAGCCTAAAACCAAATCATTTGAATGCACTTTCCAAAAGAAATGTTTTCTATCTTTAAAAAATTAATTAAATGTTCTTTGAAGGTGTAAATTTTAAGTTTTAACTATAATTATTCTTTTGGTTTTAGTTATTTTAAATGAAAAATGCGGCATCCGGGAATCGCAGATGGTCAATCCTGTGGAAGAAAGAAATTCCAACGACCTACAAGCCAAAAATATAGTATAAAACACTTCAAAAATTGTATGAAATGAAATAGGAAATTATTTATGTGGGTAATGATTGGTCATTGAGATAATGATTATATCTGAGGGATGAAGAGGTCAATAAATGAAACATAGTAGAATGAGGACTCAAAAAATGAATTTCAATGTTTAAGATGTATGTATGTTCATAATTATATAAATAAATTCCCTAATCCACGGGAAATGATGATTATAAGCCTCAATAACACCCTAAGAAAAAGGATGAAGGTAAGGCCTTTATGATGACAACTTAATAGGGTCAGTAAAGTGATATGGTGAAAGGGGTACATATCACCCACTCTAGAATTTAAAATATCTTATTTGAAAATTTTTCTACACACTCTTTTATATCTGGAGGATTTTATAAGGTTATCACATCACCACCTAAACAGTTAGATATTGAATTATCAATAAAAACTCAAAATGGTTTGGTGAATGCATCTTATGTTTATAAATCCTCCCTGATACATGTTTTTGATAATATTATACCTAAAAATATCATTATTCATAATCTAGTATAATTTGATGTTATTTTTATCATGGATTGGCCCGCTTAGTATAGATACCATATTAATTTCTATAGATGAGATGTCAACATTGATATCCATAAACAACCTAGGATTATTTATCGATTCAAGGATGAGTATGGAATTCCAATTAAAATTAATCCCATTACATATAACATAATACATATTCGTGAATGGTATTTATCTTAAATTGTTGGGGGAGAATACCATAATTGATGATATTCCAATTTCTCATGAATATGTCGTTGTATTTCTTAAACAATTTCCTGGTTTTCCTGAAATCAAAAAGATGAATTCATAATAGGTCTAGTACATGGTGATATACCTATTTTAAAGACTCATTAAATAATTGATTACATTTAATTATAGTAATTGAATACCAAACTCTATATGAATCTATACAAGTGAATCATATTCTCTAGTGCTTCACCGTGGGGTGTACCAGTTATTCTTATTAAGTATAATGTTGGGCCAATGTGATACTACATTGATTATCATGATCTTAATATATTTATATCCAAGAAAGATTACACAATACCCCATATTTATTAATTTTTTGATCAATTACAAAGATATCAATACTTGTCCAATATTGACCTTCACATTAGTTATCATAAATTAAGTGTCAAAAATATTATTATAGCTAATACATCCTTGCATTCAAGGTATGGGCATTTTGAATGTAATGTAATTCCATTCATACTCAATAATTACCCCCAAAATCATCAAGGATATAATCAATAGACTCTTTCTAGATTGCCTTAACCAATTTTTTTTATTATTTATAGATAATATTCTATTTTATTCTATGATTAAGGAAGATCATTAATATCACTAGAGAATTGCACAGAAGACCTAAATGAAGGAGAAGTTGTATTCCGAGTTTAGAAACTGTGAATTATATCAACAAAAAGTAAAATTATTAGGTAATATATCCATAAATTAATGTTTATATATTGATCCTTCAGAGATATAGGTTAGTGAACAATGGAAAAGGACAACCACTATATCCAGGATCTTGTGTTTTCTTGCGATGAAAGGGTATTACCAATGTTTTGGGAAAAATTTCATAGGGTTATCAAATCTAATAACCATGTTGACTCAAAGGGGATTCATGTTCCATGGGATGTATTAATGTGAATAAAATTTCAATGATATGAAAATATGATCGGTATTTTCATCTATAATAACATTACATCATAGTATATAGAGGTTTATAATATACATTATTGAATTATAGAAATGATTAGGTTCTGTTTTTATACATAATGACATGGTAGAAGCTTATAACTCACACCAATTAAAATTTAATGAGGAAAATTACCTAATTCATGACTAGTAGTTAGATGAGATAATATGTTTTCCCTAACATAATGGAAATACTTTTATAGATAATAGTGTTATATATATACTCAACATAAAATATTAATGAATTTATTCACACTGAATGACTTAAATATATTCCATAGGATATAGTTTGATATGATTAAATTTTATGATATATCAACACATTATCACCCTAGGATGGTGAAGAAGGTCTATTATTATTTAATATAGAAGGATCAGGAATGTTTTTCTGTGATATAGATTCAAAAATATCAAATAATATATTAATTTCAATAGATGGAAGTAGAAATCATTATGGTAGGGAATAAATATTAATTTTCACAAATAAATTTTCAATCATCCTTTTATGTGAAGATTAATGAGTCATAAAAGTAATATTAAGATATTTTAAATAAGGTAAGTAACATTATAGAGATCAAATTTGATAACGAATGAAATATTAGATACAGAACTCAAATATGTGTTCCATTGATACCATAATTACAGAAAAATCTATTTGATGAATCCCAAAAATCATTATTTTATTTTAATCCTAGAAGTACAAAAATTTATAATAATATGATGAATAATTCTATTGGGACAACATGAAAAAGGAATATCACATAGCTTTTATCCGAGTTCATAGTGTGTCAATGTAACACCCTGAGATTTTAAGAAAAATATTATTTTGAATTTCATTAATGTCTTATGTTATACGCTACACCAAAAGGAGCTTTCACAACACACATCTCTGACCTGGCTTAAATTACACGCAATTGTAACCTTCCATGATAGCGTGTGTTGTACGCAACACCAAGTTTCGCTAAACAACGATATGCTATTAAAATATTATTAAAAATAGACGTTATGAATAGTAATAACCACTTTTTGAAATTTTTTCAAATTCTATTTTTCATAATGGACTTCATTTTTGGATTCAGAATATCGAAATTAGCTCAGGGTGAAATTTTGGTAATTTTCGGATAACTTTCATATTTTGATGAATAGTGGGAATTACTAAATTTTAATTAAAAACAGCTTTTTCAATCGAAATAATTAGTAGTGATAAATTATTAATTTTAGTGGTTTTAAAGTATATTTAGAATATATTTTTACAATTTAATACAATATTGGTCATTGGATGTAATTTCACATTTAAACCAGTTATAAACAAGTGTCAATCTTTTGATAGTTATTATCTCTTAAAAACACGGCTTTTGTTTTGACGACAGGAATTAATTTTTAAATTAATTAATGAAAATGATTTGTTTTGAATTTGGTAAAATAGAAATCATTTTTGAGTTCATAATATCAAATATAGCTTAGGCCTAATTTTTTGTATTTTTCTGAAAACTTTCAATTTTTGATGAATAGTGAAACCACTAAGTGGTAGTTAAAAAAAACTGAATTTTTCATAAAACTTAATTTTACCACTTCTGTGAGGGGAATTTCAAAAATCCGAGAGACACGGTTGATGTCAGTAAGTAAAATGTGGTTCAATGAGATGAAAATAATTTTTGGTGAATAGTAACTTTTTACTTTTATTTACCACGGTTAAAAGTAATAGGGTAATTAAGGGTAAAAATGATATTATTATTACCCTAACACATGTCCTAATTCTATTGAATAAGTGTAATTCGACCAAAAACAAACTTAGGAATAAAATATGACCATTTAGGCCCACTTGAATTAGATTAGGACATTTATTATTATTTAATTCAAAGAAGAGTTAAAAGAGTTAAAATCAAGGTTTATTTAATAAAACATTTTTAATATAGGGTTATACATAATATAAATTCGACTATAAATATTAATTAGAAAGCTAATAATATTTCCTACATAATGGTAGTTTATTTTTAATTTTTAGACATTAAATAAGTTAATTTATTTATGACACAACAATGATGCAGTAATTATCTTATTAATGAAATATTGACATAATTGATGTTATAAATACCCAAATAAATATAATTTAAGACTTTTTATGAATTAAACTAATTTTCTAGGTTAATATGACATGTTAGTATTGATTTAATTAAATTTTTTTGAAATTATCATTCTGTTATGATTTTCACAAAAATCAATTACTAAATAGCGTCAAAATTGACATAAAATAGTTTTTAAAACAAATATTATATTATTAATTGTTATTTTATTCCTAAAAATATAAGGTTCGAAAAAATGACTTATATATGGTTATATATATTAATTATAAACAATTTGGGGTTCGTTTGATTTCTTATAGTGAGTTTATTAACCTTATAGTGTAAGAACACAAGAAGACATGGTAAAAGTAAAATTATTTAACTTAATGTTAAATCTAAATGATAAGGTTAAAATAGGAACCTAAACTTGTCTAAATTATATTGGATGAGAGGATTTAGACTCATCCCCACCTTAGCCTCAAAATAAATCAATTTGGAGCTATTTAAAACCGAACATGACTTTATAATAAAATAATATTTTTAGTTATTCCAAAGGTGCCCCTCTCCTCCCTTATAAAAGGGCACCTCATCCCCCTATTCCTCACACCACTTTGAGCCTTCATGCTCCACCAACCCCTTCCGAATCCTCCTCTAAACATCCCTAGAGACATCCTAGAGGTTCTGGTCTTCTTTAAAGTCCCATTTTAGTGCCCTAAAAGAAGGTCTCAAAGAAGCACTTCAAAGAAGAGGTAATGTCCGTTACCGATTCTTTCATCTTTATTTTTTCTTCCACTTCTTCTTCATTAGTTATTTCATTATTAAGTAATAACATCAGTATCACTCATATACTGATATGTTATTATAAGTATGAAACAACCCTATTTCACCATCTATCCATCCTACGGAAAAAGAAATCACCGAGCGTGCGTACGTACGGAATACCGTCTCCACGCCGTGGTGTAATCTATTTTCCACCACCACCTTACTTGGATGGGTATAATGGTGTAAATAATGACTATATATGACTATTATAAAGTTATATTGATTCTGAAATAGTATAAATACACTCCAATATAGTCCCATGATCATGAGAACGATATCATCACTCGTGCATACGTACGGACTACCGTCTCCACGACGCGATGAGATTCATTCTCCACTTTAAACCATTCATGAATGATTATAAAGTATATATAATAAGTAATCATGAAATATATGACATAATAATGATACTTGATTTATGTGTATATATATGAATATCATCTACTTAATTCCATTCAACTCAATAAGGAAACGAAAACAGCGTTCATGCGTACGTACGGCCTACCGTCTCCATGAACGGTGTATTTCTTTCCATTTACTAATTTATTATATATATTTATATTATGAATATATATTATATATAAATCATGTTTTATATTCTGGAATTAAGTAATTATGATCTAAGCAATCATATGAATAATTACAAGTCAAATCACGGACGAGAAATGAAACAATTTTACCCAAAATTCTCTTTAACATGGAATTTACAAAAGAACGGGTAATATAAAGTCATAAGTGAACCATATATGATATCATAACAATGATTATGATTCTGGAATAAGTCAATGACATTATTTAAATCATTATACAGGAGGTTCGTACACCTACGAAGAAAATCAGACCTAAGGTAAGGGAAAATATCACAATCTCATTTTTATCCGAGATTGTTTATACTTTGAAATTTACTGGGGTGTATTTTATCATCCACATCCACGTTTCCTAAATATGTAATATCTACATCATTCTACAATATTTTATATCAAATTTTACCCTTCGGTGAGTTTTTAGTAAAAGATATGGAAGGAATATTTTGTCGTTTTTCATACGAGTTACTTTTTTGACTTTTCCGAAAAAAGTACGAAGAATGTTTTTTTTAACTTATACGGAATGAATGGATTTTTAAAAAATTAATTCCAAGAAGCATACTTTACAAGTTTTCAAGTTTATTTTTAATCAACTTCTTTTAGTTTAAAATTGTATGACATGTTAAAAAAGGAAAAGTGTTTTTCAAGTAGAAAGGATATTTTCCTCAAGAATGAAGTTCAAGTGTTTTATCAAAATTATTTTCCATCTAAGATAATAAAGGGTTCGGTTTTTATCCCTATTATTACATTGATTTTATTATGTTGTGATTGAATTATTTTTATGAATTCCTTTATCGTATATGAATTGTTTTATGATGTCATGATGTTTAAGATTCCCATTTTTATTACATGGGTTATGCAATGATGTATGGTTTATGATTTTGTGGCACACATAAGAATGGTATCATTATGAGATGGGTGGGACCTATATCTCCCTCCAATGCATTGGGTAAAGATTTTATATCTCATGAGATAGACATGGCTGGAATGGTAGGTTATACCGGTTCAGTGAAACAGGACTGAAACGAGGGTGACTCGGTTCAGAAAGGGACTTTGTCCACTAAGATAGTCTTGGCAATGAGTCTTGACTAACAAGAAATGATTCTCTATGATTATGTGTGTATGCCACAAAGTTTAATGTTTTAAGTTATGATTATTGTGATTACATTTCACTGCCATGAGTTATTCCAGGTTATGAAATTATGATATCTTTTATAGGTTAAGATTTCCAAAAGTTATGTGCTTATGTATATGATGTGATTAATATTTCTTTTGTATACCCATACTGAGCATTTGAGCTCACCCATTCATGTTTTCTTTTCCCCAGGATATAAGTAAAGATTTTAGGTATAAAAAAAAGGAAGATCTTTATGGGAGATGTTGAAGATCTTTCACCAGGATTAGAAGATTATATTCTGAGTTTCTAAAGACACTAAACTATTAAGATTCTTGTGTGTGTGTTTTTGTTATTTACTAAGTATTCTACAAAACTAATGTAATTTCAATGTACGTTAAGCTTCTGGTATCTACAGTTGGTATCAGTGGAAAGGTTTAGTCAACCTTTGCAAACTAGGATGTGAAAGCGTTAGTGATATCCCTAGAGATATTTCTAAGGTATGTCTAGGGATGTCCCTAAGGATAAGTATATGTATAAGATACAATCCTAGAACTATGGTAACGATCCTAGAATTTAACCTAAGAAGTTAGATATTGAGGATACTCCCCCTTTATAATGTTGTTTTCCCTAGCATGATTTTTGCCTCTCACACTATTCTTTTTGGGTTTCAGACGATGGCTGGAACCCGAAGGAACTGTGTTGATCAATGCAATAGACAATGCAATGATTGTCCTCCTAAACAAACAAATGTTATGGGAGATGGAGTGCAAAATCTTATTGTTATACTTACACAATATATGAATCATTCTGGACTTCCAAATGAGCAGAGAAGGGAACAATATTCTATTGAGTCCTTCATGAGGCAACGTCCACCTTCTTAAAGTGGGACATCTGATCCACTTGTTGCTGAACAATGGATCAGTACCACGGAAAAGATATTTTCAGTTCTTCAATGTTCTGAACATGATAAAGTCATCTTAGCAGTATATCATTTGGAAGGTGAAGCTGATCAACGGTGGAATCTTATCAAGAATACAAGGCCAAGAGATGAAATTGAGTCCATGGAATGGGACGAGTTCAAGAACTTGTTTTTCAGTAAGTACTTCCCTCGTATTATTCGAACAAAGATGGAAAAGGAGTTTCTTAAGCTGAAGCAGAAGGATGATGAATCTGTTGGTATATACGAAGCGAATTTTACAAGAATTGCAAGGTATGCATCTGGCATTATCATTCAACCTGAAAGTAAAGTTGATCGATTTTTCAGTGGCTTAAAACCAAGTCTTCGAAGGGAACTAGCTATAAGAGACTTCAGTAGCTATGAAGAAATTGTGTGTTGTGCTATCAAGGTAGAAATGGAAGTTGGTGTTACATATCCATCTCATGGTTTTGACAAGAAACGAAAGATGGAGTTCAAGGATAAATCTCAAAATAATGGTGAAAAGAAGATGAATGTTTCCTTATGCACAAAGTGTGGAAAGAAGCATGGTGGAGATTGTCTTAAAGGGACTAGAAAATGTTTTAAGTGTGGAAAAAAAGGTCATCGAGTAGCTGAGTGTCGAAGTAATGGAAAAAGGGTTTCTAATGATGTGAATAAAGCAAACACTGTAGAGAACGCACCACCAACACATCAATGCTTCAAGTGCAAGGAAATGGGGCATTATTCTAATAAATACCCTAATCCAAGGGTTAGTGATGATCGACATGAGCAACCGCTTAAGGCAAAGGACAAAGGGAAGTCACATGCGATCACTATTGGCGATGTCGAATATGACAACGATGTGGTGGAATGATTAAGTGTTTATGTAATGGGATTTCAAAATAGTATCATGGAATCTCATTTATGGTATTGTGGAATTTTGGAATATCTATGTATTGGTTCTTAATAATTATATGATACTGGTAACCAGGATAAAATAGTGATTGAAATATTTTTGGAAAGTAGATGATATGTGCATAATGAAGGGACAAGAAGATAATGAGATGTTTGATTGTATTCATGATCTCATGATTGATATAAGGACTAAGTGATATCATGGTTTGAGTATATAGAATTTTGAGGATTTTGGTATGTGGAAAGTGTTAACTTTTATCTGCATTCATGTTTTCACTAAGGTTCAATGGGTATTCAAGAGAATACATGATTAAGGCCTTTGAATGTTTAGAATGTGACCAACAAGACATATCTTATGATATATGGGGATCAACAATGGTATTAAATCTCTGGTAATCATTTTCACTATATTATAAGAGTGGACTGAAGTATTATGGATAAGCCTAAAGATTGGAATGGATTATGTTGGACATAAGTTAGTATTGTTTAAGGAAAGAAGTTTTTTCGATATTATTGATGGGATGTTATAGTAATATAGTTTTAGAAAAAGGACAACCTGCTGGACGAGCGACAGCCCATCGCGTCGGACAAGGCTGTGGGAATCGAACCCACAACCGAAGTGCGACTGGCCTTTATCGCCTACCACTGGCCTACAGGAAGTCCCTGTTTAGTAGAAACTTGTTTTATTATATTAAGCAGTATGATATATGAAGTATAAGTCCATTTTAGGAACCATATATGATTAATCTCACTAAATAATGACTTATGTATATTTAATAACTTTTTCTAACCTTTTGTTTGAGACAGATGGAATGACCTGTCATACTAACACTTCACGAATAACAAATTCAACTTCATTTATTTAAGAGACGAAGTGGAAATTGTTCAAGGCACGAACAACAGTGAGATTGTACCAAAATAAAGTAAGTATTTATTCTAATTCAATTTCTTCAACTTTAGGGAAACGATCTTGAAAACCAAAAATGTTGTCCTAGTGATCTTATATCTGATTAATCAGATGGTACCTTAGATCGTCACAAATTTATGGATTTGTGATTGTTGGATTTTCCATAGCCATGTTATCTACCACTCTCCATCAGAACATGATGGTTAGATTTTTCTTCCATATCCATATTTTCACCTATGTGGAAACCCAGTGATTAGTTTATTTGGGTAACTGTTACGTTTCATACTTTTGTTTTTAAAGATTGGTTTTGGTATTCGTTTTTATGATGTGGGTTTCTATTAAAGAAACTTTCGAGTAGTAAACCATTTATAACCCTGACGAATTTCGAGGGTGAAATTCATTTTAAGGGGGGTAGAATGTAACACCCCGAGATTTTATGAAAAATATTATTTTTAATTTCATTAATGTATTGTGTTATACGCTACACCAAAAGGAGTATTCACAACACACATCTCTAACCTGGCTTGAATTACACGCAATTGAATCCTTCCACGATAGCGTGTGTTGTACGCAACACCAAGTTTCGCTAAACAACGATATGCTATTAAAATATTATTAAAAATAGACATTATGAATAGTAATAACAACTTTTTGAATTTTTGTAAATTCTATTTTTCAAAATGGACTTTATTTTTGGATTCAGAATATCGAAATTAGCTCAGGGTGAAATTTTGGTAATTTTCGGATAACTTTCATATTTTGATGAATAGTGGAAATTACTTAATTTTAATTAAAAACAACTTTTTCAATCGAAAGAATTAATAGTGATAAATTATTAATTTTAGTGGTTTTAAAGTATATTTAGAATATATTTTTACAATTTAATACAATATTTGTCATTGGATGTAATTTCACATTTAAAACAGTTATAAACAAGTGTCAATCTTTTGATAGTTATTATCTCTTGAAAACACACCTTTTGTTTTGACGACGGGAATTAATTTTTAAATTAATTAATGAAAATGATATGTTTTGAATTTGGTAAAATATAAATCATTTTTGAGTTCACAATATCAAATATATCTTAGGCCTATTTTTTGGTATTTTTCTGAAAACATTCAATTTTTGATGAATAGTGAAACCACTAAGTGGTAGTTAAAAAAACCGAATTTTTCATAAAACATAATTTTACCGCTTCTGTGAGTGGAATTTCAAAAAACCGAGAGACACAGTTGATGTCAGTAAGTAAAATGTGGTTCAATGAGATGAAAATAATTTTTGGTGAATAGTAACTTTTTACTTTTATTTACCACGGTTAAAAGTAAATAGGGTAATTAAGGGTAAAAATGATATTATTAATACCCTAACACATGTCCTAATTCTATTGGATAAGTGTAATTATACAAAAAAAAAATTAGAAATAAAATATGACCATTTAGGCCCACTTGAATTAGAATAGGACATTTATTATTATTTAATTCAAAGAAGAGATAAAAGAGTTAAAATCAAGGTTTATTTAATAAAACATTTTTAATATAGGGTTATACATAAGATAAATTAGACTATAAATGTTCATTAGAAAGATAAAAAAATTTCCTACATAATGGTATTTTATTTGTAATTTTTAGACATTAAATAAGTTAATTTATTTATGACACAATGATGATGCAGTAATTATCTTATTAATGAAATATTGACATAATTGGTGTTATAAATACCCAAATAAATATAATTTGAGACTTTTTATGTATTACACTAATTTTCTAGGTTAATATTACATGTTAGTATTGATTTAATTAACTTTTTTCGAACTTATCATTCTGTTATGATTTTCACAAAAATCAATTACTAAATAGTTTCAAAATTCACATAAAATAGTTTTTAAAACAAATATTATATTATTAATTGTAATTTTATTCCTAAAAATATAAGGTACGGACAATTGACTTAGATAAGGTTATATATATTAATAATAAACAATTTGGGGTTCGTTTGGCTTCTTATAGTAAGTTTATTAACCTTATAGTGTAAGAACACAAGAAGACACTGTAAAAGTAAAATTATTTAACTTAATGTTAAATCTAAATGATAAGGTTAAAATAAGAACCTAAACTTATCTAAATTCTATTGGATGAGAGTATTTCGACCCATCCCCACCTTAGCCTCGAAATAAATCAATTTGGAGCTATTTATAACCGAACTTGACTTTATAATAAAATAATATTTTTAGATATTCCAAAGGTGCCCCTCTCCTCCCTTATAAAAGGGAACCTCCTCCCCCTCTTCCTCACACCACTTTGAGCCTTCACGCTCGGCCAACCCCTTACAATTCCTCCTCTCCACTTCCCTAGAGACATCCTAGAGGTTCTGGTATTCTTCAAAGACCCATTTTAGTGCCCTAAAAGAAGGTCTCAAAGAAGCACTTCAAAGAAGAGGTAATGTCTGTTACTGATTATTTCATCTTTATTTCTTCTTCCACTTCTTCTTATTTAGTTGTTTCATTATGAAGTAATAACATCAGTATCACTAATATACTGATATGTTATTATAAGTATGAAACAACCCTATTTCACCATCTATCCATCCTACGGAAAAAGAAATCACCGCGCGTGCGTACGTACGGAATACCGTCTCGACGCTGTGGTGTAATCTATTTTCCACCACCACCTTACTTGGATGGGTATAATAGTGTAAATAATGACTATATATGACTATTATAAATTTATATTGATTCTGAAAAAGTATACATACACTTCAATACAGTCCCATGATCATTAGAACGATATCATCGCTCGTGCGTACGTACGGACTACCGTCTCCACGACGCGATGAGATTCATTCTCCACTTTAAACCATTCATGAATGATTATAAAGTATATATAATAAGTAATCATGAAATATATTACATAATAATGATACTGGATTTATGTGTATATATAAGAATGTCATCTACTTAATTCCATTTAACTCAATAAGGAAACGAAAATAGCGTTCATGCGTACGTACGGCCTACCGTCTCCATGAACGGTGTATTTCATTCCATTTACTAATTTATTATATATATGTATATTCTGAATATATATTATATATAAATCATGTTTTATATTCTGGAATTAAGTAATTATGATCTAAGCAATCATATGAATAATTACAAGTCAAAACACGGACGACAAATGAAACAATTTTACCCAAAATGCTCTTTAACATGGAATTTACAAAAGAACAGGTAATATAAAGTCATAAGTGAACGATATATGATATCATAACAATGATTATGATTCTGGAATAAGTAAATGACATTATTTAAATCATTATATAGGAGGTTCGGACACCTATGAAGAAAATCGGACCTAAGGTAAGGGAAAATATCACAATCTCATTTTTATCCGAGAATGTTTATACTTTGAAATTTACATGGGTGTATTTTATCATCCAGATCCATGTTTCCTCAATATGTAATATTTACATCATTATACAATAGTTTATATCAAATTTTACCCTTCGGTGAGTTTTTAGTAAAAGATATGGAAGAAATATTTTGTCGTTTTTCATACGAGGTACTTTTTTGACTTTTCCGACAAAAGTACGAAGAATGTTTTTTTTAACTTATACGGCATGAATGGATTTTTAAAAAAT
Organism: Viscum album; assembly: GCA_963277665.1. Taxonomy (NCBI): domain Eukaryota; kingdom Viridiplantae; phylum Streptophyta; class Magnoliopsida; order Santalales; family Viscaceae; genus Viscum; species Viscum album. Next base: position 1,622,018,720 of record OY728146.1, on the reverse strand, counting down.
TAATTCCAATAAGCTTACTTTAGAAGTTTTCAAGTTTATTTTTAATCAACTTCTTTTAGTTTAAAATTGTATGACATGTTAAGAAAGGAAAAGTGTTTTTGAAGTAGAAAGGATATTTTCCTCGAGAATGAAGTTCAAGTGTTTTATCAAAATTATTTTCCATCTAAGATAATAAAGGGTTCTGTTTTTATCCCTATTATTACATTGATTTTATTATGTTGTGATGGAATTATTTTTATGAATTCCTTTATCGTATATGAATTGTTTTATGATGTCATGATGTATAAGATTCCCATTTTTATTACATGGGTTATGCAATGATGTATGGTTTATGATTTTGTGGCACACATAAGAATGGTATCATTATGAGATGGGTGGGACCTATATCTCCCTCCAATGCATTGGGTAAAGATTTTATATCTCATGAGATAGACATGGCTGGAATGGTAGGTTATACCGGTTCAGTAAAACAGGACTGAAACGAGGGTGACTCGGTTCAGAAAGGGACTTTTTCCACTAAGATAGTCTTGGAAATGAGTCTTGACTAACAAGAAATGATTCTCTATGATTATGTGTGAATGCCACAAAGTTTAATGTTTTAAGTTATGATTATTGTTATTACATTTCACTGCCATGAGTTATTCTAGGTTATGAAATTATGATCTCTTTTACAGGTTAAGATTTCCAAAAGTTATGTGCTTATGTATATGATGTGATTGATATTTCTTTTGTTTACCCTTACTGATAATTTGAGCTCACCCTTTCATGTTTTCTTTTCCCTAGGATATAAGGAAAGGTTTTAGGTATAAAAAAAGGAAGATCTTTATGGGAGATGTTGAAGATCTTTCACCAGGATTAGAAGATTATATTCCGAGTTTCCAAAGACACTAAACTATTACGATCCTTGTGTGTGTGTTTTTTTTATGTACTAAGTATTACGCAAAAGTAATGTAATTTCAATGTACGTTAAGCTTCGGGTATCTATAGTCAAAAAGTTAAGTAAGAGAATGAACAGTCTAAGGGGTAATGAAATCACTATATATACCTAAATGGAAATAAGAAAACATCACCAAGGATTTCATTATAATAATACCATTTCTACACCCCCAAAACCAGTTTACTAGACCTAGTGGGTTATTTATTACAACTTAAATTGTGAAAATTATATTACAATCCAACTATCATGGTTTAGTAGTCCTCAAGTGAATAGATACATTTAATTAAAACTTCACATTATAAAAGTAAAAGTCTTAATTCCAAAAGTGGATCATTTTTTTTATCATATTATTCCACTACATTAACTAGAGAAATGTAGAAACAAAGTAAATGTGGTGATATTAAATTATTAATAAGGGAAAAAATAAATTGGAATATAATAAAAGATAAATATGTCACCACCCACATTATTAGTAGAATTAAATCCATAAGAATGAGTAAATTAAAGTAATCCTTGAAATAAAGAGATATTCATAATCAAATGGATCAAAAAATTATAATAATGAGGGAATTTCATTATTATATTCATCAAAATAATATCAAAAAGGCATTATGACAACACATTATACATAACTGGAAAGGATGTTCCCATTAACCGACTATAATTTTCCCATGAGACCTACGAGTACACTGATGGGATATAAAATTCAGTGCCCACTCTTCACATAATTATTCAATGTAGTCCATCACATAACAAATTAATATATACTTTACATGGAATAATGTTCGAGGTAATACATGGAAATTTTTTAAAATTGAATATATCTTACATGATCTCCCCATATGTAAGAATTTATTTTATATTAAATAAATAGATTTCCCATGTTATTTAATTAATATTAATTTAAAATTGAAATAACTTAACACAAATATGGAATAATATTGTATTTATAGTTTTCAAAAAGTACCCACAATAAGTGATCTATATGAGTATATAATTAATGAGAACTTATCAGGAATTGGGTTTTTAAAAATTTATATGAAATTTTATCTTGAATGGTATAAGACCAAATAAACACATAAAATATACCCCGCCATAAAAGTTCGACATTTTGGTTTACAAAATTTATGATTATTATCCGCATGATATCTTTTATGAGTACCAACTAGGTTACCAGTAATGTCCCACAAACTGTTCACTAGTTTGATGATCAGGATATATCAGATGAACTATTATAGATTCTTTTACAAATATGTGAATTGGATTAAAACCCATGTCTAATTTTACTATATAGATAAGGATATATCTCTTCGAAAATAACACAATTTTTAATTTACCAAAGTATATGATTTTTGTGGCTATGAGGTGCTTCGGAAATATCAATGACTTATGAATTACAAATAATGTGAATGAAAGGAATTCTGACAAGGGTTACATGTATTAATAATGGATCATAAGATGACATCAATATAATAATAGTATAATAAATTGAGGACTAAAAAGTATGTGAAAATGTTTATCTAAATAGGAGTTATAAGGAGAGAGAAAATAAACCCTTAATTTGGCATAGTAATGGATTACATAAGGGGTATAATTTAAGTATTGACGGTAATATTTACATAAAAATCCTTTAATAGGGAAATAATAACAAGGAATAATTTAAAATGATATTTAAAAATATATTATAAAAAAGGAAATTCAATTATGAAATGAAGAGAGAGAAGTAGGAAAACTTAACTCTATTGAGATTCTTATATTGAAACCCAAATTCAGATCCAACAAAAAAATCATGAATTATGATACAACAAGGTGAGAGACTCCTTTGGAGGGAAATTATATGGACCTATGAATATTTTTGGTAATAATGAGAGGATGGGTTTTGTATTTATAGGTTTTGTGAGTGAAATTTCATGGAATAATATATTAATTATTTTATTATTCCACTATCATTTAGTGACCCACTATATCCATTGTGATTCAATAGATCCATTAATGTCAGAAAATTAATGTTTACTGTAAAAAATAGTGAAATAGAACATACATGGACAAAATGATTCTTGTTTACATCAATATGTATTCATATATACCATATTGTAGTGAATTCCACCATTTTATGGTAGTTTTCTATTTTAATAAAAATATACCAAATTAATCCTCATGGTTAATTTTGAGGTCCTAATTCAAAATATGAAGTATTTTTTATCATATTTGATTCTAATTACCTACATTGTACATTTTATGTTCGGTTGATACATACATAAATAATAAAGTATATGAGTAAACATCCTCTCAACTAATTAATTAATTTACATTACAATAAAAATAAATCACAAGATACCTGACCTTTAATAACAACATCATATACTATATTTAAAATGTGTGTGATGGTGGTAATTTAATGGGGCTATTGATCCAACATTGATCGGGTTTTGATCTCAACCAACTTGAACTTCTCCTGTAGCTAGTTTCACTCCCTCTTTAGTTGTTGGAGTACTTTTTGGACATAGTTAAGAGAGAACCCCAGTGATGATACCTCTTTCCCAAGCATTTATAAATGAATATAATAAGGGATATTACTAATTTTCTAATATATAATTCATCCCTGTTGTGATAATTAAATTTCATTATTTCACTTAATATAGAAAAATCCACACTATTTGTTCTTAATCGTTATACAACCATTGGCCATAATTCCCTGTGGTAATATTGATTGGATTTCATAATTCTAAAAATACATATTAAAAATGGACATAATTAACAATGGTCATATTGATCAATGGTCAAATTGATCCCAATATATACACTAACATGTAAATCTATTCATAAAAATCTCTAAGTTCTAATACTATTTCAATTTCAATTTTTTATTTGTTCTTAATAAAAATGGATCTCATATAGTTTTTTATTATATTTTGAGTTTCATATAACAGGGTACAATATTATGGTGTTTCCATACATTATTACAATATTTATGGTACTGGTTTGAGCATTTGTTACAGATTTAATTACTTCATGTTTTTGTTATATCAATATGTGTTGTACTATTATCATGAAATAATGAAGTTTTCATTGTACTATAATATTATGAGTAATGTTTTATTCATAATTATATAAAATCATGTATTATATTCTCCCTCCCCACCACCTAAAAAATATCACCCTTACAATTTTCAATCATCCTATAAACAGATGTCGATAATAATTTATAATAGAATCATATAGTTCCCATGTGGAATCCTACAAAAGACGATTCCTCCAAAGAACCTTCATCTTCTAGGTAGTTATATTTCTTATAATGTATTCCCTTTTCTAGAGAATATAAATTAGATATTCCTCATATGATAACTCTAGATCCAAATAATCACGAACATATTTTAGAACATGGTAGGGTCTATAATATACTTCATTATAAGTGATATATGAAAAACCGGCGGCATGGATAAATAATTTTCCACTTCTCTTATGAAATCCAATATTTAAAATTTCCATACAGATATATTCTAAGAGACATAGTCTCCCACATAGAACTAAATATTATTCTTAGGATTATAAACATAACATTTCTATCTATCTTGGGTTATCATTACATGCTTTTTTATTGATATTACATTCTCAATTGTATCTTACACATGTTTTGGAAAAAATATTCTTTTATATGAATTCATCTGAGCATGTTGAAGTTAAACGTAACTCTCCATACAAGTATTAATATTGTGTCATATTAAGTTTTTAGTGGATAATATTATTAAAAATTCTAAAATAGGTAAATGCGTATATCAAATTTGATGGTAGTCATGACAACATGAACATAAGATATCCTCTATTGTATGGATAGCCTATTCAGGCTATCCATCTATTTTAGGGTGTTATATTATTCTATGATTCAACTTCGTATTAAAATTGTTATGAAGACTCCTCGAAAATTTATATGTAATCCCTGTGTAATGATCATAAATTATCCTTTGGGGATTTCTAAAAATTCTCAAAAAATCATTTATATAAAACAATGAATAAAAATATAGATAAAATTATTCATAAATTGTAAGGGACACATAACCTGGTAACATACAATAAAACATTGAGATCAACAATGTTGAACTCTAGTGGTCTACCATTTCTCACATCTTACATTTTCTTTTATAGGTACTTATCACTATGTTGAGATTTCTTGATCCTAACAAATAAAGATGGTATGGTGATTACATGGAAAAATAATTACACTTTACCTTCTATTAAAATACCCTTGTCCATCCTTACATGGTCATTGATAAATGGATCATTATTTACCATCAACATTAATAAGTTACCATGTATCTTTCTACTCAAATCATCTTCCACCATGTAGTCTTTAAAAAGATGAGAATGGATGGAACATTAATAATCCTTGTGTAGTTAAAACCAACTTCATTAACTTATATAAATATTTTTCTATGTGAATATATATTTAAAACTCTTATGTTCTATGTATATATAACATATCACTCTATAGGGGTGATGTCTCTATATATTTATAGGAAATATTAATGACTCCAATTCTAAATCATGAGGTGGAAAATTAATCTCATATGGTTTCAACGGCCTTTATGAGTATGAAAACCTGCTGTAAAGTTTTATTAGAACAAATTTAACAACTTTCCTTAATGAATCATTTTAAATAAAAATCCTTCTCTAATAAATAATATATCCATGCAAGAGAATTACCCAATCTCTTATTTAATTATTAAAAAAATATCTTCACCCACTTTTTACCATGTCATCTTACCCACATTATATTTTATATTGGTTTACAGAGTAGCTAATATAGAAAATTTGAAAAAAAATCATGGATATTCTTCCACTAAACTATGAAATTATCATACTTCCATTACGTTTATTGGATTTATCCATTCTTTTATAGAGTTAATTTTCTAATGAGAAAAAAATATACCATACTTTGGTATAATGTTACAAAGGAAAGTAACCCAGGGAATCCAAAATTCATATATATGGAATTTAATATAAAATTATCTTCCTCGACACAAAAAGATAGATTTGTATATGAGTATATTTTTCCAAATAACTCTCAAAGTATATAATAATGTGATAAATATATACAAACAAAAAAATTTCAATGTATTCTTTGAATACATGGTTCATCAAATATATAAACATGGATTGATAATTTTTAACCCAAATGGAATTACAATGAAATTCTAAATACCATAAATCATAATATATTTTTTTCAATTATTTTCTTTATCAAAATTCACCCAATTGTATCAAGAATGATGATTGATATTTGAATAGAATATATCTCCTTGAATTTGATCAATGATTCCATCAATATGAGGAAATTAATAATTTTTGTTTATATAAATTAGATTTTATTCACTATAATCAATGCATAATATCATTTTCCCATCTTATTCAAACACAATAGAGGTGTTCCCCATATTGAAACATATAGATTACTTAATCCGATATAATAGAAGATTTATATTTTATTCATTGAATCTGCTATCTCTGATAGAGGGATCCTATAAGATGGATTATATATTAGATTCACGTCAGGGATGAGATCAATATTTAATTCATATAGTGACCCATAATTTTCATAAAAAGATATCACATCATAATATGGGAATATTCCTTACATCATATAATAATTCATAACATAATAATATAGGTCAAGTGCCATTGAAAACATATAAACATAAACAAATAGTTCATAAAATATCTACATCATCTCCCAATATGTTCTTTATAAATAATACCCATATTAGACATATCATATTTAGAAACTGTCTTCATAAACATAGGAATGGAAACCTATTAAAGGGTTATCGCATATGGTTAGTAAAGTTAAAAATTGAGATATCAATGATCAATCGAGTATAACATGAATATAATGGTATGATAACATGGTCATAACCTTTTAAAATTATACCCTAAATATCATAAATCACAATCTTCAGTCATGGAAAAATTCTTGGAAATTCATAAGATATGAATCATAAAGGAATCAAAGAACACAACCAAAGGAATACTAATATTTTTACAAGACATGGAATTCTGGAATATGTATAAGTATAGAATATTATTTTAAAATTATTCAAGGATTATTTCCATGAATATAATAGTGGACTGGGTTTACTCCTAAAATTATTATAGTTTCATGTTTCATTATCGATTCTATCATTTTGGATTGTTTTCACACCCCCAAACCATTATAGTAGCCATGGTTCAATCCCATGGAAATCATAGTGGGAAAAGTCAAACAAAGAAATGGGTTCACTCCCTATTGTACACTTATTTATCTTATGAGTTATTAATCAGTAACCAATGAATTGGATAGAGATATAGGTCCCACCATTCACATAATGAAAATAATACATATGTGTGCAACAAGATCATAAAACATTCATCATTTTATAACCCACAAAAAATTTATTCTTATACAAATTTCATCATAGTATAACTCATGTAAACGAAATGGGGTTCACAAACATTCCATCATTTCATCAAAGAATAACACGTGAAAAATAAATGAATTTTAAACTAATATTTTCATCCTAATCCTAAATAATCTATAGAAAAAATAATGATGTAATCCTAATATCATATCCCTAGTAACTCATAATTTAAGTCAAGGGTTTTTGTCTTTGATGAATATAAATGTCATTAAAATATAATTAAACATTATTGAGGAAAATATCCTTTCTGTTTTGAAATCAATTCTTTAAAATCAAAATTTTATGAAAATATTATGGGATAATTGTTCTTTGAAAATAACCATGGAAACATGTAATGGAACCGTCAAATTTTTTATCATTCATAATGTTGGGAAATTATATTCTATAAATATAAGTGAAGGACATTCCTTTCATACATATGTAAAAAATCCAAAAAATTACCTCATTCTAAAAATGATAATAATTTTAATTTTAATAACTTTTTTAAAAATTAATAAATTTTTAGACATTACTTTGAAAAACATTAGATAATTTTAAAAACATTCATGATAACCTTTTTAGAAAACATGGAAATGAAAGATAAAGGATTTTCAGGAAAAAAGAAAAATAAAGTCGGTTATCCATAAAAACATATTTCTATTATATTAAGAACATAATGTGAACTAAATTAATGTAGAATTGGTATTTTTAAAAAAATTATAATAGGAGAATAAAAATAATGAGTTTCATGAGATATATATCATAATATTTCATCATCAGAAACATAATCATAAACAGTCTTAATAAATAATGATATTGTAACATAAAACCCTAAATTCTTTGGTAACTTTTTAATTATAATACCCATGAAATAAAGATCGATATATGAATATGTAAATACCCACATATTTCATCTGTCTGATCATAGAAAAAATTAATGGAATTTATATACACCCCATAAATGAAACAACTGGTGAATATAGCATGTGTCTCTTAGAAAAAAGAGTTAGATAAAAATCCTTTACCTTTGGTTTGAAATCCACAATAAAAATTTGAACCTCATGTATAATAAATGTAGATTAATTTTAAATATATTATATAACCATAAACATATATATCATACCCTATTTTATTTTATTATAAAATTTTATCACCAGTTTTTTAAAGTTCTTTATTAAAATCATTGTTTCAGGTAATGTTTTCTTCGTTTATCTTGTATCTTTGCGTTTGATAGTTTTGGAAATTATATAATTGTCATGGTTCCATAATATATAAAATTTTAATAATTATATAAATATAATATGTAATCATTATTTACATGTTTATATTTATTCATAAAAGGAGAGATAGAAAAATGAGTTACACTATTCAGGAAGATTATAAGTCGTACATACACTTGAATGTTGTTTTCATTTTTTCTACTAATTTAATTAAAGAATGGTAAAGAAATAAATATATATTATAGACTCAATATTATATCTTATATATAATATATATTCATTAAATTCATAATTATCATCATCCAAGTAAAAAAATATTAAAAAAGAAGCACATCGTTTTTTATAGGGGTTGTCCAGACGAACGCACGCTCGACATTATCATTTTCTAAAGGTTTGGAAGGTAAGAAGATAGATATGATATTATAATTATTGAAGTATTATTATTTCATAGGTATTATATATGAACATTAGACAAATCATAATACTCATTCATAAAAGTTGGTGATGAGAAACGGATTGTATCTCTAGGTGGATATTTTAATCCATACATACAGATGATTGATATTTTAACTTCTCCATTAATATAACGAGGGAGTATATAGGTTGATTAATAATAATAAAAATATTTCATTAAATCTTATATTCTAATGTTATTATTTTATGAGGAGTATTAAACCTTTAGTGGAGGTAAAAGAATAACTAAAAAGAATGTGATCGGTTAAGGTGATTAACTCTTCTTTAAAAAAACTCATTTATATCTCTTCTTAATGGCACTGGGGTTGGATATTTGGGACGACAAGAACCACTATAATTTGATTAAGTAATTGGTTAATATAAATATTCAAATATAATTTGATCTAGAAGGATCAATGTGATGTGAATAATATAATTCATGGGATCTATTTTAAAATTGATCGGAGGGGTACCATTAGAATTTATTATAAGATTAAAATATATTGAATTCATTCTCAATAAAAATGGATCAAAATGGCCTATCAATGAGAAATTGATAAAAAAATATTATCTTATTACCCTTATTTTATTATAATATTTTCAATATTATCATGTAATTTAATATAATATTATTTTCATAAAATATCATTATTACTAATTTAGAAACTATTAAATTTATTTAATATAAAAGAAATAAATAAAAGGCCAGACTTTGAATATAATTATTTAAAATAAAACTAATATTTATTATTAATATATAAAATTTTTTCGTCATATTAAATCAATAAAATTAAATTATTTTTAGTTTTTTGGAAATCATTTTTTATATTTTATTAATTCTAGAAATACTACATCGATGTTTAATAAAAATTTAAGGTCATTATATACTTACTAATAGTAAAAATAAATTTATATAATGAATATAATTTAATCCTGATTAGAATAGGCACTTGTATTCATTCATAACTTTCGTTTTCCACTATGTTGATACATAAGATATTTTTAAAACTAAGAGTGTAACTTTTTGTGACATAATTTTCGTCAAATATAATATTTGAAATTTTCATGGATAAATGTCCATTAAACAAAAAAAATTGATTCCTATAGTTATAAAGGTAAAATTAACATCATACAATAATTATTATTATGAAACAATATAGTCTTGTCACTTTTTTTTAACCTAAGTTAACCTCATTTACCTTTTATTGAGATTAAAAATTTTATCACGGTTACTATTTATATTGAACAGAAATAAAAGGGACCTATTTACCAAATCCCAACTTCATAATTCCAAATATGGAAACAATTTTTTCAAATTTAATTAATATATATCGAATATATTATTTTTAAAATAAGCACATTATATGTGACAAAAACAACTTTTTAGGAAAATAGTTTTTTATGCAAAAAATCCTTGTTTATTATTATACAATGCCTAGAATAAATATTAAACTAATGTTGAAACATTTTATTTATTATATAATACCTAAATTTAATTGAAATCATTTACTAATAGTGATTATTAAGAACATTGTGTGTCCATAAAATCATTTTTCAAAAAAAATTAATTTTTCATTCAAATTATTTTTGTTTTTATTTATAATTAATTGATACCTAAAGAATTCATTTATAATTATGTAACCATAAATTGAATTCATAATATATTTATTCTTATTTACAAATTAAAATACAGTGGTTGGTAAATTACTATAATTTAATAGTATATCATTATTTTTTAAAACTCGATGATGCGTGTAACACAATCTATTAAAGAAATTTATTTTACATCAAAAACAATTCATACATTCTCATTGTGTAACATTATACACCCCTTAAAATTTATTTTTATCTATAAATTAATCATTATGATACAAAAAATGAGGATATTGTTGTTTCATTGCATCCTAGGGTTCCCTTTAAGCATCTTATAATTTATGATTTCACTAGGGAAATTTCATAAGGCGAGTAGTTTGGTTCCATAGTACATTATATCTACAATCCACGATTTATATTGGTGGTTTCTAATAATAACGATTACGATCTTGGGGAATTAACCCAAATTTTATTACATATTATGGATAAATTATATACTTCTTTATGGTAAAGACATGGAACACATCATTAATATGAAATATGTTTGGTCAAAAAACCAAGCATTGTGATACTATCCATGCACAATCAATAATTTCAAAAGGGATAACATATATTATAATCAACATTACCTTTATTATTAATCTCATAAACATCATCTATGAATAAATTCATAGAAAAATATTATCACCAAATTCAAATTATAGGTCATGTTAACGATTTCCATTATAAATTTTATGTCGACTCGAAGATGTCTTGATTTGCTGGTGAATGGATATGACTTCATCTATCATTCCTCATCTTGTTCACATCCTAATAAAATTATTTCCTAAAGTAAATCCTATATAAATTGATTTATACAATTATTTTCAATTATATACTCACAAGGATCCATATTAATGACCAAGTGAATTTTAATTTTGTAAGAAAACTAAATTAGAAGAAGGTATTGTTCTGAAACACCTTTTGAAATCCATAAAACAATATCTCAACATAAACTCTTCGGTTTTGAATTATTATTTCAGACTAACCATGTTTTTTATTATGATGCATCATAATGAAACTCTCCTATATTTCTATATCCTGTTAATGACTTTTACCGGGTATTAAGGTAAACCACGAATCCCGATTATATACCATATAATTTGGTACACTATGCAAACTTACCAATTCCTTAATATAAATTCTGATATAGTGATCTATAGAAATTATTATATAATGGAAATAAGGTGTAATTAATTCCTATGGAAATCAAATACATCATATATATAATATTTTTCTTTTGATGTATCGTGGAGTACAATGAGGATATATGTGGTTTTGTTTTATTATTTTCATTCTAGTATAGATAAGGTTTATAATCTACCATTATACTTTTGTATCTAACATTTAACTAGATAACATACAATTAAAGAAGATACATACTTAGCAATGTCTCTCTTCGTAGTATCCCACCAGAAGTACTCTTTCATATCTATATACATCTTAATATTTATCGAATGAATAGAGAATGGTGAGCTATGGGCTTTATTTAATATCCCCTTCTTCACATTGGGTATGGATGGTGCACATTTACAGTTTCTGAACCTTATTATCCCATCACAAAAAGGTTAAAATATTGGGCATTTATCACTTAATTTTTTAGTTCCATATCATTATTTTGTGCCACTTTCAAATTCACATGGATAGACGATTTAACACTCATTTGACATAGCTAATATTTCTACACTTCCTTCAATATTTTGAAATACTTCCTTTGAAAATCCATAAATATCCTATCTTTTGAAATCCTTACGATATATAATCTAGAATGATCCTTTCATATTAGATCATAATCTACCTTATTCACTTTACTAAGGAGGTAATTTCATGATAAGTCATTGTCTTTAATCATCCCCAAACATATTCTATGGTGTACATTCAACACTTTATGTATGAAAATATACTTTAAATTTTTTAAATCATTATATATATAACACATTTATATATAATTACAATGCCTCTATATTTATTATCAAATAAATTACTACAACTACCTCCAAATATTGAGATTAATTGGTATTAGACATAAGTTATCACCATATCATTCTTCATTTGAAGACATCACAATACTTTCATTTATGTTTCACTATATATTACAGACCCTTCTCCACTAGTGGGTAATGTAACAATAGGTGCACTGAATAACCATCTTATTAGATCCTTGAAATTTTTTTCACATTATTTTTCAATTGGATCATATCTCCCTTCTCAGTTAACTTGGAGAGTTGATTATAGATTAATGATAACATATCCACAAAGATCCATTAATATACATCCAATGTAAGAAAACTATGGATTTCAGTCCCAATGGCTAGTAATAGTCAGCGTTAGATAAAATCTATCTATTTAGGATCAAATAATGAACCCTCAGTTGAGATTACATGACCAACTAAAGAATATTCCTTAATCCATAATTCAAACTTGGTAAATTTGGAATAAATTTTCTTCTTTCTCAGGGTAATCAGAACAATTATAATATGATATTCAATATATTTATTACTCACTGAATATATAAGAATATCATCTATAAATACTACCAAAAACTGCTTATTTTAATCAGTAGATAAAATATTCATTGAATCCATGAATACGGTGGTAGAATTAGTAAGACCAAATGGAATCACAATAAATTCATGGTATCCATACCTTGTAAGAAATGTTTTCTTGGGTATATTTACCTTCCTAACCCTAAACTCATGATATCCAAAATGAAAATCAATATAATAAAGTAATTTAACTTTGTGTATTTGATCAAAAAAGTCATAAATATGGGGTAGAGGATACATGTACTTGATATAGATCTTTTAAAGTTATCAAAAATAAATGTAGAGTCACATTTAATGTTCTTTAATCATAACAAAGAAAATTGTTACACCCATGGTGAAACATATGGATGACTGAGTCCCTTATATCGATTCTCTTAGAGTTGATTAGTTAGTAATTGAAACTCAATATGGTTAATTCTATAAATATTATTTGAAATATGTGTATAACCATGTACGAATTACTTTGAGAACTAAATTTAATGATTTGGTTGAATAGTTGGATATTATTCTAAAAAGACGTCAATAAACACCCTCATAATATGCATATATTTTATGTTGAGTTTCACCCTGACCATATGAGATAAGGACACTTTTGAAAAATAATAAATACTTATAGAATAGATGTGATTTATATTATATTATTATATTTATCATCACACTGATAGATGGTCATATGTTTTTTTAATAGAAAATTTGATTTCCCTTCCTTAGAAATTAATATGGTATTTTTATAAAGAATTCCAACTAATGAAAATTATAACATCAAACTAAAACAAATTGTTAATAATAATATTTTTAGGAATCATATTCAACAAAAATTCAACCAGAGAAGAACTATAGACATTATATGCGGTCATCAAACCATTATGAGTTTTTAAATCTAAATCAACATCTAATATTTGATGTGGTGTAGTGTTACCCATATCAAATTAATTAGATATAAAAGAGTGGGTCTATTTATAATAAAATAATACATTAGTAGTCCTACAGTGGATGGTATGTATACCTTTCACTATGTCATTATCATACACCCATCATAAGTAGGGATCATGTGATATTTCAATTTTTGGGATGAATAGGTTGTTGATGTCGATCAATGTCATTATACTTTAGATTTGGGAACTAGTTGGCATAATACCCATAATACTTTCATTTAAAACACACGAGTTTTAGTGGTAAATTATAAAATGCTTTCTCTCTATTAATGATATAATATATCTTTATACCATCAATTTTTCATTTAATTTCTTGATGACCAGGTTTTTAAAACTTTAAATATTTACCAGTTCCCTTATGAAAATTTCTCACATGTATCCTTCCATGATTTTAGTGAAAAACAAATCCCATATTGTTTAGTCCATGGTTTCTATAATTTCATTTAAAGAAATATTTCTTTTCTAATAAAAAACATTTGATTGATGGGTAACATAAATATGAATCTTGACCTTGATAGAATATAAAATTATTTGTTCATATATATTGAAGTCCCTTATAAATAACACCCCATGGAGACTTGGTTTTAAGCCACTAATGAATCACTCATCATTACTTTTAGGTCATATGATCATACTAGAAGAGTATATCACAAGTATTATAAAATATTCCTCATATGTACAAATATATTCATCATCATTCTATTTAATATCAAGGAATTTCTTTTCTATTTTCATATAAATAATATAAGTAATGTACTTATTGAAAAATATTTTCTTAAAATGATACAACTCTATGGAGTCAATTTCATCCTATTAACTCATGTTCTTTATAAGAGTATACTATTTCTAAACTTCACCTTACCAATGATAAATATCTATAATAACATTATCATGTTCATAATACTTGAGAATAGAAAAAATATTTTAAATAGTACTAATCCATTGCACTACTAGTGTATAAAAAGTCCCATTAAATGTGTTTGTCGCTTCATCAAGATTCAATATATCTTTATTCTATCCTTTAATAGTTTGCAAAAACAAAAAGTTTAATTTCTTGAGAAAAAATTTAGATCATAGTAATAAAAGTTTACATTGAATCTCTCATAACATTCAGTTTCTTAGGATAAAAATCATTGCATTATTCTTGACATTCATAATTAAAATGATTTATTCAGGTTCCAACCATCGACTAAAACCCAAAATAATATTATGTGAAATATTAATTAAAGTGTAAAACCACATAATCCTGAAAATTCTTTTACTGTATATCTGAATCCCAACACCTTCTTATTTGAAATGCTAGTATTGAAAAATGTCAACCATGATCCTTACCATTGTATTAAGATGTTTTCATATACAAAAACATATCCCGATAGTTCTCACTAATGTTTCATCATCCTATTTTCTAATGGTTAACTAAACTATACTCACATACCAACTATTGTGACACATAATTTTCATTCATATATTCAAATCCTAGTCAATGAATTTTATTACATATCATTACAATGAAAACTAAAATCATATAGTTCTACGGACTATGGAAACATGGAATCAAAAAAAAAATAGTTCATAAAAGATCTATATCATATACCACTAATTTATTAATAACTATGACCCTTCTTATAAATATCATACTTGTTATATTTATTAATAAACAATCTATTGAATCATAATAAAGAGTAATATCATATGCTTAGTAATGATAGAAAAATAGTTTATCAATGATCACTGAGAAAAACATGAACATAAGGGTATCGGAACATGATCAAAACATTTGAAAATAAAATCTTTCATATCATAAATCATAATCTTTAGTCATGGAATAAATTATGGATTCTTATAATAAATTAATCACAAATGAATCGAAGAAAACAAGAATTGGGATTATTAAATTCGCCTAACAAATAGAATTGTTTCATAAACATAAATATATAAAATTATTTCCTTAGTAGTCAAAGCTCATTTCCACAAATTCATAGTCTTGTGGGTGCACTCCCCAAACCAACTTAGTGGTCATGGTTCACTCCCAATACTATTATAGTGGATTTTTTTCACTCCCCAAAGTATCGTAGTAGTAATAGATCACTATCATGACTATATAGTGGACAAATTCTATTTCTAATCTAGGTTTACTCTCAATTCCATTCATACTTATCACATGAGATATCAATAATTACCCTATTAATTATCGGTAGATATAGGTCCTAACCATGAAATAATGAAATCATACATATTTTCTCCACTACATCATAAAAATTATCTTATCAGAACCTATGGAAACTAATGTGTTTTATAAAAATTTCACCATATTATATACTATATAAGAGAATTCAGTTTCATAAAAATTCCTTAATTTGAACATAGAATAACCCTTGTAAAAGAAATAGATTTCATATAAATATTTTTAACATAAAAATAAACCTTCTATTAAAATAATAATTATGGTATCCTAATATCATATCCCTAGTAAATCATATGTTAAATCAAGTGTCTTTTTATTTTAAAAATAAAAATACCATTAGAATACCATTAAATATTCTTGATGAAAATATTATTTTCATTTTTAAATAACTTATTTAAAATAAAAAAATTAAAATATTATATAAAACAATTTCTTTGAAAATAATCCTACAAACTGGTAAAGGTTGATTCAAATCATTGAGTGGTCATGATAGTGTAAACATATTTTCATGCTGTATAATTTAAAAAAAATCATCCATTCTTTTGAAAAAAAAGTATGTTGTTTAGAAAATGAAAATAAAATTCAATTTAATCCATTTTGAATAAATTAAAAAATGGGTATAAATGACATTGTTAAATTATTTTATAATTGTAAAAATATTCTTAATTTTTTTTTTGAAATTATGGACATGGGAGAGAAATGAATTTTGACCAAAGAGGTAAATGATTTTGGATTTCATTAAAAATATATTTTCATTATATTAAGTACTTAAGGTGAGAAAAATTAAAGGGGAATATTTATTTTCATAAAATAACTTCAGGATAATATATTTAATTATTTTATTTATAGTTATATCATAATATTTAATCATTGTAAACATACTCATATATATTCCTGATAAACAATTATATTGTAACATTAAACCATTTCCACATTGGTAACCATTGAATCATAAACTCCATAAAATAAATAACCATATAAATATATTTAAACTCCTAACAATTTAAATATAATAATCATAAATTACATTCACGAGTAGTTTATACACCACCTAAAACAAATAATTGATGAATATGACATGTCTCATAGAAAAATAAATGGGAGAGAAATATCTTTTACCTTAGGTACGACTTCTATTGTACACATTTGAGAATCCAATATAATAAGTATAGATTTATTATAAATATATTATAAAACTATAATCATATATATATAATCCCATATATGATTTACTTATTACTTTTTATCACCCTTTTGTAAACATTTTTTTTATTAAAATTACTATTCTAAGAGATATCTGCTTCAATTTTCAAGTTTTTTCATTGTTTTTTGATATTATTATTTGGTCATGGTTTCATAATAACCATAATTTTAATAATTATATTAATAATATATATATATATATTATAAATTTTTAGATTCTTATATAAAATTAATGATAGAAACAAGAATTACACTGTTCAAGGAGACAGTAGACTATGTGTATGCATGAAAATTAATTTCATTCTTCACACGAATGAGATGAAAGAAATATAAATAATGAAAATATATTCCATAATAATCACCTTAATATATATATATCATATATATTAGTTAAATAAAAAGTATTACCATCTAAGTAAAATAGAAATCAAAAATGAATCACATCTCTTCATAGTGGTTGTAGTCTACATGTACGCATGATCAACATTATCGTTTTCCAATGATTTGGAAGGTATTAAAGTACATATAATATTATAATTAACAAGGTATAATAATATTATAAATATCATATATATAAAATAAACCCATCATAATACTCATTCATAAACGATTGTGATGAGAAATCAATTGTATAGTTGTGTGAAGATAGTAAGTTATAGGTACGTACGAGCGATATTTTAACATCAAATTTTATAGAAAGCGGATGAAAAAAGATACGTTTATAATCTTAATAAAATTTATACAAATTAGTATTAATGAATTTATTATTTTAATTAATATAAAAGATATAATTGAGGTAAAAGAATAATTAAAAAAATGTAATCAGTTAAGGTGATTACCTCTTCTATGAAATAACACCTTTACATCTCCCCCTAAAGGCTCTAGGGTTAGGATTTTGGGAACACCACTACCTATAGAATGTTTAAATGGATTTGAAGAAGATAAATGTTTAGAGTTTGATTGATATAAATTTCTCAAAGTAGTGTAAAGAGGAGGAAAATAGTGTGCTCCTTTAATATTGAGAAGAAGGGCACCTTTGGATTATTTTTAAAATATTAAAATATAATTATATAATTATCAATCCAAAAGGATAAAAATGGCATATAAATGGTACATATATGACATTATCTACCATATATTATCTCTATTTTCATAATTTTTGTATTTTATGATTTTTATATTATTTAAAAAATATCATTTTCATAAAATATCGTTATTTTTAATTTAGACGATATTAATGAAATTTTATGTAAAATTCATAAATACAAAGATGTAATTAAAATAAAAATCATTAGTATGATATTAATATTTCTTATTAATCTAAAAAATCCATATAAAAAATTAATTCAACCAAATTATGTTAATTTTAATATTAGTAAATTCTATTGGTATTTATTATTAATTGGTGAAATGATACATCAGTGTTGCATAAAAATTTAAAGACATTATATAACTTCAAAAAATTGGAAATAAATTTTAATATAGAATATAATTTGTTTAATATGATAATATACACTTATATTCGTTCATAACCTTCTTTTTTTCCAATTTGGATAAGTAAAAGATATCTTAAACTAAGAGAGTGACATTTTGTACCCTTCATCTCTTTAAATATTATATTGACCATTTTCCTGGAAAAAAGTCCATTAAACAAATCCATTTTGAGACTTAGATGATTAGTTCTGAATAAAATTCATAAAATAATATTTTGGATGAAAATTTATGGATTTATCAATTACTTTTAGCCAAAATTAACCTTATTTACCCATCACTATCATGATAAATTTTATCACGATAACTATTCATACGAACCAAAAATAAAATAAAAATATTTATAAAATTTAAACTTTATAATTCCAAATATGTAATACATTTTTTGAAATTACAATTCTGTAAGTGGAAGTAATTAATATTAAAATGATATTACAACCCACAACATAAAATGATTTTAGTAAAATAAATTTTTAGGTATAAAACATGGTTTATTATAATTTAATGCCTATGAAAAATAATAAATTATTTTTAAATTATTTTTTTTAATCTTTAATATATACATTTAATTAAAATATTTTGCTATATTAGATTCATAAAAACAATATTATGCATATTAAAAATAGTTTTTTAGAGAAATACATCATTTACATTCAAATGTTTTTAATTTTTATTTCTAATTAATTGATTCCCAATGAAATAATTTGTACCTCTGTAACAAAAATAATAATAATTTAATTAGTATTATTCATAATTTTCAATCATATATTTATAAAATAATAATAACTTAATAGTATATCGTGGTTTTTTTAAACTCGTTATTTCATGTAATGTAATATGTTGAATAAATTAAATACATTTTGAAAAATACTTCATAAAATATTAGGGTGTTACAATTCAACTTATTGATTAAGTTTAATGTATGTAAATCATATAGAAATACATCAACATATTCTCACACAACTAGTACCTACTCTATTCTAAAAAATCCTCTACCCAACAAAGATTTAATCCCATCCATATTATCCCCAAGGATTTTATTATGTTGAGCTACTAGGGGTTGTTCATGACAAGATTTAGGTGATGATAACTCTCCTCAAAAACAAATCCTTGCATTCATTTTAATATCTATCTTCTTTCTCCCTATAATAATATTTTTAATTTTTTCCATGATCAAATCTATACTGAGAATTTTATCCATGACAAAAATGGGTTTAATAAATAAGTTTGAAAACAGGTTAACTGTTTGTGTCATAATATGGAATAAGTAACACATCCATGATATAGTATGATTTCAACTCCATGTTTTTACTAACAACATTCTTTTTAAGGTTCTAGATAAATATATTATTTTATTATAAAAACATTGGATTTAAAGGAGTGAAATGATAAATAATTTTATTGAGAAGTATCTAAATTTGAGTCATTGAATAAATTACCTTTCACCAGATCATTAGGAACTTCAACATCAATTGTAGTGACCACATAATCTTGTCCATTCATCCTTTTCCTCTGTTAGGTTATATTAACATATTTATTAAAACATTTGTTAGAGTAATACCAAATATCCATAAATTTAAATAATTTTGAATTAGTTTCTTCCCTCTTCCCACTAAACTCATAAGCCTGATGACCTTTCTATCCATATTTAATGCATGCACCCATTCCCCATAAAAAGGTTCATGGTCATTTTTTCCACATTTATTACATGTAGGGAAATAGAAAAATCCATTTTTATCCTTATAATTAATTTTTTTTCATGGTGATTAGTTTTTCTCTTTCTCTATGGTTTCCATTTATAATAAAACTATTTCTTTAAATATTTATCATTCTTGGTATAAATTATTATTATCTATTTAAATGTTGAGAAAATTTTAGATTACAAGTATCCTCAATGAGTGGGATTTAAACCATCAAAAAATGATCAATATATTTTACAGGGTTGGAAAGATAATCCAAAACATACCTTGATAAAATTTTATAATTTCCCTAAAATTCATCCATGACCTCGTATTTTTCTTGTCTTAGGTTTATGAATTTCTATTAGATCTCCTCACGCTATACTCACAGAAAATATTTTCCAGAGAAATCAATTTATGTGGAAGGGGTTATAACCTAGAACTTTAAAAAGATTGTTGTCATTATAAAATAAGATTATGAAATCCACTAAATTTTGGAGGTTATTACCTTATAAAATGATTCAATGTGGTTGATCCTTATTTTTTGTAAATAGAATGCTCCATGTTAGAAAGGTTATTTTTCATAACCAGAGTCAATTGTCTAAGAATATTCATAATTTACACTATAAAAATATTATCACCATTATCCAAACTATTCAGAAAGTCCTTTCATTATGCATAGATTTTTTCCAAGTTTATTATTCTCCCAATAGGTATCAATATTAAAAAATAATTTTATTTATTAACTAGAAAGCTTCTAACATGAAATTTCAGAACAATTCTATCATAATTTCTAGAATTCTTATTGGGATAAAATATATATTCTCTCTATACTTTCTCCTAAATCAAGTTTCTATGTTTTCAATTAAACATTACTATGATACCATATATAATTCCCCTAAACTAATTTCAAAAATTTGGTTGGTTTTTTATTTCATGGTAAATAGACTACAAGGTATTAAAATCAAAGGATCATGGTTTCTTAGTCCTAAAGTGATTGGATACATTGTGTTAATACTGTACAACATAAATATACAACTTTTTTTTCAAAAATGTTATTCTTTTTCAATCATAGTATTCCACTTTATTAGCAAGGTAAATTTGGAAAATGTAAATGTAGAAATCTTAAATGTTTAGTAAGGGGAACCATATAATAAAATCTAATAAATGGTAAATATAGAATATGAAATATAATCAATACAATTGATTACATTAATATGAATAAAGTTTTGTAATTATTGGATGAAAGATAATTGGATAGTCGTATATATCACAAAAATAATCTAAATGATTGACCTAAATATTGTTGTACAATATAATCATACCATCGAGGTCTAGTGTGAAGGATTTATACCTAAAGGCTAAGGACATTCCCATTACCCTATCTTAGTTATCCCCAGAGACCTACTAGTGAACTGAGGGTCTATATAATTATAATCCTCACTAATCACATAAAATTAAAATTGTTTCCATCACATAACAAATTAATATAAAATATACATTTCCTAATGTTCTATGTTGAACAACATAGAAATACATGGAATATTTTCTAAGTGTAACTTATCGTAATCGATTTTCTCGAATGGAATTATAGATTAGATGAGTAATAAATAAATTTCCAAATTCAATTAATTATTAATAATTTATAATTTATTTCCCTAAACACATATATATAATAATATGGGATTCAATTTTTTTTAAAAGTACCAACAATAAGTGGTTTTTATGTAATTATAGCTAAAATATACCTGTCAAGAATATAGATTTTCAATATATTTAAGAAATTATATTTGAAATGGTAAGAGACCAATGAAACACATAAAATATACACCACCATAATGAATTTGTGTTACTATTTATAAAAATTATGATAATTATCCTTATCAATTCCCTCTAGAGTGTCAATCCAAGTGAGCAATAAGGGCCTTGTATCTATGCACCAGGACGATGACCATGACATACCCAACGAACTATTTTTATAGTTATTAACCCTAGATACATATGAGACAAATCCATTTACACTTGTAGTTTATGGAAATGGGTTTATTTTATTATAAAATCATAAACTTTTTACTTGAACAAAGTATAGGATTTATATCGCTATGATGAGGTTTAAATATAGTAAAAACATATTAATTTTGAAAAATATGAGTGGAATCATTGATCACTTGGGTTATATGTGTTTATAATGGAACATAAAATTGCATCACCAAAATATTGAGATATTAAGATGAGTATAAAATATGATACAACTAGGTTAGTGTAAAATTATAATTTTAATGAGAGTGAAATAAATTGAAACTTTGGCATAGTAAATACTATCAAAAAAGGTTATAAATTAGAGAGTTTGGGTAATGGTACAATGATAATATTTCAATGGAGAGATAAAACATGTATAGATATCATGGAATGATATAAAATGAAAACTTAAATTATATTGAAAATATGGAAATTAAAAAAGGAAATGAAGAGAGGGAAATATAGGAACCCTTTCCTCTCTTGAGTTTCTTAAATTGGAACATAACAATTAATATAACCAAACTCTTCAAGAATGAGAATATATATAAGTAATATTACATTTAAGAGAGAAATTAAGAGGTATTTTCATATTTTATGTGTAACATTGAGTTCATTGGGGTGTGTGTGTATAGGCATGGTGTGTGGATTTTAGGGAATAATTTATCAAATATTTTATTAATCCACTTTTCATTAGTGCCCCATTGTAACCATTATTCTCCAAACAAACAATTAGTTCCCCACTAATGTTTTTGGTGAAATAAATGGTCAAGTATAACTTAATTTCCAAAAAGATTCATTATTACAAAGATATGATTTTATATGTACCGTATTTATCACATTTTACCACTTTCCACAATTTTACTGTATTTTACTATTTTAATAAAAAACAAAAAAAAATCACCACATGGA
The DNA here is from genome assembly GCA_963277665.1 of Viscum album. NCBI lineage: Eukaryota > Viridiplantae > Streptophyta > Magnoliopsida > Santalales > Viscaceae > Viscum > Viscum album. Next base: position 1,621,995,080 of record OY728146.1, on the reverse strand, counting down.
TGATTTTTATATACAAATTCCAAATATAAAATTCATTTTATAGAATTCATTTACAAAATTACTTATATTGTATGTTTTCTATCTGTTTGATATATACATCAAAAATAATGAAAACAAGTAAACATCATTTCAATTTCATAATAATAAATTGCATTATAGTAAAACATAAACCATAGATACATAGCCAATAATTAATCCATAATATGTCCTAGGGTAATGGTGTGAAATGGTGAATCTTCATGGGTTGGTTCATCTAACATCTATCATGTGGTGATCTCTACTAACACAAACTTCTCCTATAGATAGTTTCACTCTAACATCACTTTCCATTGTTCTACATCATATTTTTCAATGTATAAACTTAGTGATGATAATATCTTCCCAACATATAATAATGAATATAATAATTTATTTTCATAATATTCAAATACACATTTTACTCCCTTAAGTGATTATTAACATTCATCATTAACCTTAATATAAATTAATCTAGACAGTCTGTTATTAATTATTATACCACCAACTATCATAATTCCCAATGTTCATATTGACAAAATATCATAATTTATAACAGTAATATTAAATAATGTTCACAATTACCAATTATCCAGTTGGTAATTATATATACACCAATATCTAAATATCTTTCTAGGATTCTCTTTGTTCTTATACCCTGTCAATTTCAATGTTTGTTGTTTTGACCTTAATAAAAATGGATCTTGAATACTTGTTATTATTTTTTGAGTATGATCCATAAGATTTATGGGTTATTCTTTTTAAAAACGTTGTTATATTATTTTTGGTAATAGTTTTAGATTATGTTATAAATTTATTTACATAATTATTTTTATCAATATATTTGGTAATATTGTGATGAAATTATAATGTGTCGATTATGTAAAAATATTATGATAAAAGGTTTATTTTATATTATATAATATACTTTATTACACCTCAAGACATCTAAAATATGTAATGATATTTTGATTTTAGTTTACCTCCTAACAAATTCAATACATTTTATTTTTATTAAATATTTTTTCTCACTCGATCAACTTACCATGTTTTGGTCAAAGAAGTGATAATATTTCATGCAGTTAAAAATAAAAATGTATTTTTTAGAAATAGAAGGTTTTCATAAAACCCCATAAAATATATCTTTACATTTATATATATAATTTAATAGATGTAGGGATCAACAGCTTCTTCTAGTGAAATTTTCTTAGAATAATAGCTTTTACTTAAGCATTGAAATGGATCTTTATAAATTATTCTATGGAATGAAATAAATAATTACAACATGTTGGTATAAAATTTGATAATTAAATATAAAGGGAACCTAAATGGGTAAATAAATGAAATATAAGGTTAAATCCATTCAGTAACACATTGGGAAATCTTAGAGTAAATCAAAGTGTTATGTAGATAACCGTTGGAATGATCTTGTGTTCAAAGATGTTGGAAAGGTATTCCTATGAATATACCCATATCAAAAATTTAGATTTGGCAATAAGGGGATGTTGAGACCAAGATACATTACTCCCGATTATATTATTGATCATATTATGATGGTTGATTATCTATTTTCACTTCCACAAAACCTCTCTCAAGTTGATCATTCATTCCATGTATCTTTCTAGACGAATAATAGAACAGATCTTTCACATATACTGGACACATATTCATTACACTATAGTAGATAAATTGTATGAGGAAAAAGTAGTTAAAGCCTTAGATATTAGTGATAAAGTGCTACAAAATGTGATCAATCACTTGTTTAAAGTTTTAGGAAGGAATCATAAATTAATTGAAGCTATGTGAGAACCAAAAGATGTAATACTGAAGAGGTATCACAATTTTTTCATTCGGGTAATGATATGATCAAGTTGAAATTAAATTCAAGGGGTTAGAATATAATATTCCATGATTTTTGAATATACTTTAAATTTTTTAAAATATTTATTTTTTTGATAGCATTCTATAAATGCATCACTGAACATAAAAAAATAACTATTGATATATTATATTATAAATGACACATTTATTGGATTATAGGGTTTGAATAGAACTAAATAAATTATGAAGTATATTAGTAAAATATTTACTAAATTCCAATTTATTTAATAATTACATTGAAAATGAGTTCTCAATTTGAAATTTTATAAATATAATTATTTAATGATAATGTATCAAGTTTTAAATATTTTGTATTATTCTAAAAATTATATACCACGTTCACTAATTAATCTAAATTTGATTAAATAAAGTGGTAATTAATGTATAATATTTCATACATTGTTTACTAATTATATAGATATGTTGACAATATCATTTGAAGTTAAAATGTGACATTTGGTAAAAAACTATTTTTAAATGAACAATATATTTCTACTTTAATAAATAAAAATAATCTCTATTGATGAATTATTTTAATGATATGTGTATAATTTATACTAATTTATATAAATTTATATTTTTATAAATATTATTACATGAAAAATAACTAGATAATGTTCAATTTATTCTTGAAAAATTATTTTTTCACAAAAATAACATGTTAAGGGTTTGTTTTTAACTCAATTTCTTCAACTTAATAAAATTTAATTTGATAAAATAGTTTCCATATTTTAAATCATAATTTTCAAATTTCTTAAATAGGTTACTTTTTTATAATTTGTATTTAATGAGTTAGAAATTCATTACTATGGTAAAGGATAAAAGGTTTGACAAGGAGTTAAACTAAATAGATAAGGGATAAAATAATTAGAAAACATGTATAAATCCTATTGGATTGGTTTATTTCGAACCTATTTCATATTATATTATAATTTTAGTTAATTTGGAGCTAACGTTCTATGAATTTTACCTTATATTATTTTAATGTTTATAATAATTACATGTGTGATACATCCATCACTTAAAAAAGAAACCACATATCCTCTCTTATTAACACCATAATGAGCCTAATTTAAAGAAAAATATTACTAAATGGATTTTAACATTTCATATCTATTTCTATAGGTATTGTTCTTCTTGACAGACCAGCCCATGCATCCTTATGCAGAGATCCAGATGTGGTTTCTCCAAGAAGAGGTAATTGCATTCAATGAATTCTTTTAATATTACTTCTTATTCTACAATATAAAAATTTTATTTAACCATATTAAAATTTTTATATCAGTATAATTATATTTATCATATTTTATTATTCTAATTTAATAATAATTGTCTATTTTTTATCCGTCCCAATGGAAAATATAAACGTCATTGTGCGTATATATAGACTACCATCTCCTCACCAACATATTTTATTTTTTCATCATCACACCTCGTGTATCATTATATAGAAATATTTAATGATTATATATTTTTTTATGATATTATTATGATTCTAAAATGATAAAATATTATCAGCCTTCTGAGCCTTCCATCTTTTGGGTGACGATAACGTCACTTGTGCATACTTGTGGACTATCACCTCCATTAAGTGATGTGATTATTTTTTCAATTTCTATTTACATGGATGTTCATAAGGATATATTTAATGAATATATATATTTTATATATTATATTATTATTATTATTTAAATATAAAATATAATTTACTTTTCTTTTGATTTTTCTTTTATAAAATGAAAGAAGTGTTCATGTGTACGTATGAACTATCATCCCGATAAATGATTTATTTCATTTTTTCCATCTCCACATTTCTTGGATAGTTTTAAAAATTTATATATTTTTTTAATTTGATATATATTACATTTTAAAATTATTAATATTATAAAACTATTACTAATGTGCACAAGCAAGAGCCTACGAACAAAAACATATTTGAAAAATGAAATAATCAACACCCAGAATGGTGAATTTAAATAAAATTTATTAATAAATGAGTAATTGAAAATTATAAGTGAATCATATATGTTAATATAAGTATGAATATAGTTCTATTATAAATTTATAAAAAAATATAAAATTATCATAGAGGATGTAAAGAGTCCATATAATAATTCTATGAACTATATTAAGAGTTTATGTTATAATATCACTATTTATTAGGATTATATATATTCCAATTTCAATTGTGGCATATTGTATGGTGTTTATCTTTAAAAAAAATATAATTGTTTTTTTATTTTTGGGGATTTCATGTTTTCTTAATATTTTCATCTTTTTGGTACTCAAAATTACCCAAAAAATGCTTTTAAGAAAAGTCACCTTTATTTATTCTTTTTGAGTCGGTAATTTTTCTCCTACATATTTATATTCATAAAAAAAATTTATATAAGTTTTTATATATATTTGAATTATTTATAAACGTATTACTAATTAATTTCATTAAAATGGTTAAAAATAATCTTTCCAACTATTTTTTCTATCATCCACTTTTGACTTTTTACAAAAGTGTTAAAAGAATGTTCTATTTTTACATAAATGACATAAATATAGTTTCCCGTAGTCAAGTACGTTTTTCATAAAGAATCATCTATTATAAATTTAAATGGTTAAAAAAAATATTCTCATACTTCTCAACTTTTTATTTTTTAAATTTCATGAAATGAAAAGGGTATTTTTCTCTTTATTTATAAATCATATGTTAAATGCAATTATAAAAGATATTTTTCATATATGTCAGGATCCTTATTGGATTTTTATGCTACACTGGGGATAACATATTATGATATAAGAGAATTTATTTCTCAGGATTAATTTTTTTTATGATATTTTAATTAAATCCTATTTTTTCAATAGGTTATCCTATGAAATAAGGATTAATGTTTTTTGAACATTTTTCATGCATTGTATAGATTATAAACATAAGATAGTAGGGTTTTTTAATATCTAAAATTCATTAGATAATGTCATATAGATACCTCAAAAGATGGTGATGATCAGAATGGACATGATTGATAATAGTTTTGTTCACATCTTGACGTGTGAGTATGATATCAATTACTTATTCTCTCAATATTATACATGGAGAAGATTGTGAATATCATTGTTCATATGATTCTGATTTCCTATGCATGTGATTACGAATTCTTTTTTTTTTGCGACTAATGAATGATGATTTATGATTTAACACGCTTATTAATAAATATTTTGGATATTCCTTGATTTTGGTGTTGTAATCTACGGTTTTCTAGGTATTAATATTTTTATTGACATTATACACTTGATTATGTTTTAATTCCCTTAATATCATCTTATTCTAACTTATGACTAATATCATCAATGTTTAAATTTTTTATCATTTGATCTCAACCATTTCATATATTAACCTTACCTAAAATATAATTTTAGTTACTAAGTATGATAATTATAAAATGGTACTATATCATAAAAATGATTATAGGAGATATTAAATATTTCTCACAAATAAAATTATTATGTATCTAGTCTCTAAAGACACTAATTCATTATTATTATGGGGTGTGAATTACTGTTATATGTATTGAATATTCAAATAAAATGAAGTAATATTGTTTTATTTAATTTCAGGTTCACCTAAATGCTAAATATGCCTCATTACAAAGTGAGTTATGGATTTTATCTCACTAAAAGGCTATGATGTATGATTAATCAATTTTTGTGGGAGATTATTCATTAATATTACTTTAGAAAAAGATATAAAACATAAACCTCACCTAATAATATGTATTTTCTTTATATTATGGAATACTAAATAAAAATTATATTGGTATCACATAAATATATGACCTGTAACACAGTTTGAGATTGGTATCAAGGTTTGAGAAGTGTTCTCCAGGTGAAGCATTTGAGGAATCTAAATTTTAATTTTATAAAGATTAATTTAACAACCCATGACTCATGGGTATTATATATCGAGTGTGTGTCACATGTGAAGTAGATAATCATGTCATAACTATAGAATGATTTAATACATTATAAGTCAACTCATATGATATGACTTTTCCATGTGGATTAATATTTGAATTAGTCAAATTTTATTGTTTTCCCTCCACAAACAAGATCATAATTTATTTATATTTCTTGGTAAAGAAGGTATTCACATTATCTATTAATAAAATATTATATATCTATATGAATGAAATTTTTAATGTAATTGGGATTGTAATATTTGGTTTATGAATTCTAGATAAGGACAATCCAATTTTTTACATTCAAAATAAGAAGGTTGTATTTGATTCTAATCCCACTTACCATTTTACATTTTCACCATTGATATATAAATGAAGCATGCATATATTAAATTCATAAATATTTATTTTTATACTCTTTAGATTAGGAATATTTTTAGAATTTTAAATCATGTTTATTAGGTAATATGAAAAAATAAAATTTTAGTAGAATAGGTGAAAGTACTAGTGTATTGTTGGGTCTCATACGTATAAGTGTATGTAGATTAATTAGAACACAATAACATAGTAGTTTTTGGTAAATTGTTACCTTTACCAATGATATTAGATGGTATTGATATGTTTTTATGATTAAACACAAGAATAAGATTTTTGAAAATATAAATTATTTTTAAATTGAATTATATAATAAACTATGAAATATTATAAAAATACGTTGACCAAATATTGGTGGGGAAGACATGAGACAGGAATTCATTGATCATATTAGAGATTGTTGAATTATTTCACAACTAACTCCTCTTAGAATAATAAATTTAAATAATTTTAATGTCGGAGGAATTATAAATTGTAAGACATGGTTTGATCTATAATGAATCAATGTGACCTTATATTTTCCTTAAAGGTTATGCTCAGGAGACTATTATGTTACATGTAAACCGTATTACATATAAATTAGTCACAAAGACACCATATGTTATATAGGCTAGTAAAAATCCTTTAATACATTTTATTTGGATTTTGGGTAGTGAAACATATATGTAACATTTTTCTTCTGATGTACATAACACCAAATATGAAAAAATTTTATATGATCATTATCCCAAATAATCTAATATATATTATTTCAATAAGACTAAAAAGAACAAAATATTTTTTGATAAATTTTATATATTTAATGAGAGGAAAATTTTTAATCAAGGAGTCATACAGTGGAATGTTAAACTTAGATAAGTTCATGAAAAATAAAAATAAAATGTTTCTACGATGTAGGATGAGTTGATGCCATAAAGAGTTATGGAAGAAGAACCGACTCATGTTACATAAGAACCTAAAAAATATTTTATAATTTATCAAAAACCATAAAGATATTTATTTTTTATGGAAAATGATAATGAAGAAACATTTATAGAAGATGAATCATCATCATACCATGATTCTAACAAAATTAATTATTACCAAAAGTTTTAAAAAATTAATGGAATCTAAAATGGGATTTATGTATACAGTCCAATTTTTTAACTAGGTGGGTGAACCTAAATGGGAAAGACCTATAGGTTGGATGTGGTTTTAATATTATAAAACATGCATGGATGATATATTTTCTTCCAAGGAAGATCAGTTAGTGGAGAGTTCCAAAACAAATCATGGTATAGACTATGAATAAACCTTTCTCCACTTCGGATGATCAATTCCGTGTAGTTTACTCTAGATAAATGATATCATTATGATTATGAGGTATAAAAATTGAGGTCAAAACTATTTTCATTAATGAGACATTAATTGAAGATGTGTATATGATACATCCTAATGGTTTGGAATTTCCAAATGATTCTAATAAGGTTTTCAATTTGTATATTTCCAATTATGCATTGAATCAAGACTCTCAGATTTCGTATATCTTCTTTCATGATGTAATCAAAAATTTTGGTTTCATAAAAATAAATGATGATTCTTGTGTATAAAAGTATATTAGTTGGAGTAGAGTAGTGTTTCTAATAGTTTATGTATGTCACATACTATATATCAAAACTTAAATCCTGACACTTCACTCTATGAAGAGGTGGTTGGGTAAGTGCTTCTCAATGAAATTCATGGTTACAACTACCTACATACCAGGTGTAAATATCTGTAGAGATGTATCTAAGTGGTCACTTGTACTGATTCAAAACATATCAATTGGTAAATTATTGAAGTATATTAGCATTAAAAATCCCAATAATGGTTCATTACCATTGTTTCATGGAAATATATTCAAAAAAATAGGATCCTTTTAAATAGTTATAAAGGATGGATACGAATCCTTATAAATCCATCATATTATCTATAATATATTACATTTTTGGTACTAGACTCAATTTCTCTTATTCTTTCATAATAACACAGTAAAACCAGTATATATTATTGTAATCATGGTGAGATTCTCTAGATTAATGTTCAAGAACAACCTTATGTACATAAGAAGGTATAAGGATAGGTTTTAGGTATAAAGAAAAAAATCCTCTATGTAAAAGGATACACTAATACAAGTTTCTAAACCGATAAAGATTACATGAGATCTTAATATGGTTTTAGGTTTCCCCTTAAAAAACAAAGATTCTTCTGGGAAGAGTTCTAACAAAATCCATCATTGTGGACTCGCAAACTGAGGTAAAGTGCATCACTGCATCTGGTATTATGTAGGAATCTATTTGGATTAGAAAATTCATATTATAGTTTTTGATGGTTCCTATTCTGGAATGTGCGATAGATATTTATTGTCAAACAAATAGAGTGATATCTAAGGAAAAGGAACCCCAGTCTCACAAATGATCAAAAAATCCTTTTTAAATACCATCTCATATTATAGATTATTGAGAGGGTAAATATAAATATATTCTAGGTTTTTATAAAGTTGAATTTAGTAAATTCATTGATGAATCCATTACTATAGTAAGACCATGAGGTTCATATAAAATATTTCGGTGATACACACATGAGAGATTAGTTGTAATGGTTGTAAATATGTCCTGATTTTATAACAAATGATATTTTATCTACTATTCAAACATGTGTGCTATATTTTAATTTATATGAATGGTTGAATGATGATAACCTCTGAAAGTATGAATTTGACTTGTATCGTATCAATGATCATTATGGAGTATAATTGGTTGTGATAATATGATAAGATTATAATTAATATATTCATGTAATCATTACAAGGGTTTGTAAATGAGATAGATTGAATAGATTCATGAGTTAATAAGTAGATAATTATTATGTGGATTGACCTGAAAAAGTACATCTCATGAAATTTCAAAAAATATTCAATATATATAGGGGTGTAAATTTTTAATCAATCCCAATTTTTGGATACTTTTGAGATATCTAGAATAATATCACTCCTATTTTATACCTTTCTTATGCAAGTCAAAATAAAATTTTCTAATAAAGGTGTGGTTGGATCTGTTTTTGATCATGTCAGTGGTTGGAGTGAAACCAAATATTGAGTTTTTAAACTTATATGGTGAGAAAAGAAAACGTTACCTTGATTGAATTAAAATGGGAAAATCCATTAACATGATTAGTTGTGTCACATATGATGTGTCCAACTTCAAGGAAAATGGACGTCTTATGTTTAATTAGATGAATGATATGTAATATATTCATCACCAAGGTTAGTCTATTTCAAAAAAATCAATAAAGGATGGATTTTATAATAATATATTGAAATGTTCCATGTATATTGGTCACTATATGTAATGTAAATATATATTATATTGGTTTATATATGATTTATATGATAAATACTATGGTTTAAATGTTCATATCAAGATATGTGTATGTTTGATAAAGATTACACCAGATCACATAGTTTCATGAGAATCATTGATTCTTTACTAGAGTTCTCCCTTTATTACATCTATAAAATATATATTTTATAATTGTTGTCAGCACTGGTAACTACCACATCATCACAAAATTATATCCAAGGAAAAGGAATATCTTTTGGACAATGTCTTTCTTCCAAATTGAAGAGATATTGTTGAAATCTTGTCTAAAAGGAGTTTTGGATTGATTCATAAAGAGTTGTAATGTTTTTAATTATATACAACGATAATTATGTTAAAGTGGTAGATTTTTTGTTGTATTATTACCTTATATACTTGTGATTCATATATCATAAGGATATATTTATACCAACACAACCATATGTAGGATCTCAAGACTAAATCACACCAAACCTAGCCTTTTTACATTATATGAAACATGAGAGTTAATTCATCTTCTATATTCCTCCAATGTGGTTTCCTTCATTACTAATCCATTATAAATGGATTAATTTCTTTAAATATTTTCATTAAATTAGTTTAATAGTTATAGAAATTTTATTTAAATCATTGGTGGAATTTGAGGAAACATGATATTTTCGATTCATTCTTCATCCATCAAATGTGTAATAGAGGCCTACAAAATTAAATATATTTATTTATTCATCAAATTTTTGAATTTTGATTATTATTATGATAATTAGTTTGATTAAAATATTTATATGACATTCCTTTAATCTTGAAATTATATTCCACACATCTATGTGAAGGATCTATCACCACTTTAGTGATTGAGAGTCCTCTAGTCATGAAATATTTTCTATAAATTGACTTGATATCTAAATAGAATGAGTCCATCGTATAATTCTTCATGATCACCATCAAAAAAATCAATCAAATAAATAATATAGTGTTATTATCCTCAGATATTTATGTTCACAATGTTTTATTTCTATCATATATTCAATTAATATTTATTTTATAGAATAGAGATCATTAAAATATATCCTTTCCTCTACTACCATTCTCATAAGATGGTTGAAAAAAATCCAATAAAATCGGATGATATTAGATGTGGTTCCCTAGCTATCAATAATCTGTACTATATATTACCTTTATACACAAAATATTTAATATAAATAAATATCATATCACATATATATTTTTCATCTATGTTTCAATACTGTGATAATTTCTTAGAGTGTCTATTACTTGTAAAGGATATTGCACATACCCACAATAATAAGAAACATGAAGTGAAATGATGATATTATTAATCTTACATTCTTTGGTTCGTATAACATTCTATACTAAGACACATAGTATGTTTTACTATTAGGGTTTTGATACACATATGTGTATGAGACTTTATCATAAGAATTTTTCAAATTAGTAATATCTAACATGAAAGAATATAAAAATAAACCCACTGATATGAATTCTATATGTACGTTTGTTATTGGATATTCCAATCTATGGACATGTCTAATGATACTTAGAATTGAGATTATTGTTAATTTGCATCATAAGTCCTTGATTTGATGTATTCCACAAATCGGTCATAATCATAGTTCATAGTAATGTTAGATATGTTGTATGAATCACAAGTAATATAGTATTAATGAATAAATAAAAATAATATTTTCATATCTATTTATGGAATTTGATATATCATGTCCTTTGATCTGAATGAAATGTTAAAACTAAAATTATAATCCCACAAAAATCAATGGGTTTATTTTAGAAATTCATATAATGATATATTTGGAATACAGGTTCATGACATAAGTATCTAGCATACTTGATTTTAGATATCCTTACAAAGGTATTATATTACATAATGGACATTCTTAAGTTCTTTCTGTCATTGATACATTAACTTATTAATCTATGGGTTCCATGAAATGTTTCTAGACATTCATCATAAACATTAGATGTGCCTTTCTAATTCCATTGAGAAAAAGGCCTATAGTGTCACAAACATAGTGTGCTCTTCAACATAAGTAAAATTATATAATATTTTATCAATTATAATAATATATATTTAGGATTAATTGAAAAATTTCATTCAGTGACCATACTTATATGTGTGAGTAGAATGTTGAATAAAAATTTTATTCACAAGACCAATGAATGGAATATTTTTTTATCTCTTACTTTATAATATGGTAATATATAAAAGTTATTAGTAAATAAATATTTATTTCATTACAAGAATATTAAAATACATATTTATTCATAAGATTATGAGTAAATTTTTTATTTATTTACCTAATTAATAATATTAATTTATTATTCAAGCCTCAATATACAATAAGGAAGGTTATAAGACCTAGTCCTTTTTATTGTTACAAAAATGATATAATCTTAAATATCATTTAAATTAATATTGCACTATATATTTAATTAAAATTATATTTATTTTATAGAGTTAATATTCCCCATTATATAATAATTATATTATTATTATTATCATCATCATGGGGAGTATATTAGGTATAATATTTGATTAAGTGACTCTTTTCAAGTATCAACATTCCAATTTAAGCTCTATATATTCTGACTTATATAATTTTAAGGATGTGTGAGAAATCATTTTTGTGCACGTTGATTTTCACTCTATAGAATTACCGTTATAACGAATATTTCTATGGTTTATTTTATGAAAAATAAAATTCCACCACCACATTCCTCCAATTTAAAAAAAAATTAAACATGATTAAGAATCCTTCATGTCTGAATGATTGTGTTTCAATCTAAGAGAAAAATGAAATATTATCAGATAGTCCTTTCCCGCACATAGTGTTCCATAAACTTTTTTTAGAGGTCAATGAGTTTTTATGGATTAAAACTAATAAGATTATATTTTGGATCCCCTTGGTACAATAATAATACATATAAAATGTGTTTTTTTCGATCAAAATATACATTAATGAAATATCTCAAGAATAAGGGGGTTTTTTTCTTAAATTAATAATAAATTTATGGTGATGTATCCCCCTTTCTTGATTATAGATTACTTTTCTTCTTCATCTGGTAACTTCATCATACATGATGATTCTTCATCATGTTGTTCTAGGTTGTTCATTGTGTTAAAAAAATTTGTTACGCAATAGTCTTATAGTCACTTCTGTTGTACCTAGAACCATTAAATCGCAATTCAATTTCCCATAAAGAAATATTCATTAATGGTTAATCAAGATATTTCTAAATAGAAATAGACCTAGTTATTTATAAATGATCCAAAATGTATTTTTTTATTCTTATACAATTCTATCACTATCTATTATATTATTATGCATGCTTCAAGAATAACTCACACAGTTGTAACCCACCCCATCTGATGCAGTTGTGTTTTCTCATTAAAAAAGGTAGGAAATGTGTATGTACATCTCTTATCATTTATCACATTATAAAATTTCGTATCAATATATAAAATCTCATTAAATGTGATTCTTATGGTTTTTCTAAAAGTATATTTTTATAATCTTTGTCTTTTTCTACAAACTCGACCTAAACTCCTTCCCACGTAAATCATATCTTCTTAAAACCATTTAATTTTACCAGGACATATTAATATGTGAATCCATTCATACCATTACTTATTTTTTATGATCTCTAACTACTATTTATTTTTATATTCTTATATATCTCTATACATAGAATTTATTTGAATGGTTTATAAAACATGTCTATAATATCTTTAAAAAATTAAATTACATTTATCAATTAATAATTTTATTGGTTAATATTTATTATTTTTATCATTATATAGAAAGAAATACCATACTATGAATTCTGAATAACAATGAAAATTTTGAAATAAAATAAAAAAAAAATTCAATGAATCCATAATGTGTTGTGATAACTAAATCATCTTTGAAAATGAGACACTATTTTTAGAAATTCACATATAAATGAAATAAATAAGAAACCAGACTATGTAGGATAATGGTTATGTATGAATAAATCAGTAATTATTTCGTGTTGCATCCTAAAAATAAAGATTCTAGGAAGCTACATAGATTGAATAAAATGTTTTTAAATCTCAGATAAGATATTGTAGAAAAAATATCGAGTGTATTAGAATAATTAAGTTTCATCCACATAAGAATGAATGTGGTGGGTTTATGGAACATGTGAAAATATTTTAAACGGGTGAAATATTCATAACAAAAAATAGGGATTTATTTACGAATCATCAGGGACATAAAATGCCCCATGTATGAAATAGAAGGGGTGAAGATAGATTATAATTGAATATCCAAGCCTCGTTAGATCAACCATGTGTGAATAAATCTGATTCATTTTAGATTAATCTATTCTCACATAATATTGACTTCTTGTATTGTTAAAACTATTTTCATGTAATATTAAATTCATTATCACTTCATATTTGATATACGCTCATGTAATATTTTTGTATATGGGTTATGTCTTGGGACATTTAACTTTCTACACATGTCAAATTAGCCTACCGCATAACCACATTATATTTAATATGTTTTTTTAGAAGTTTAATTCACTAGAATAATTTTTCCTTCTTCCTATATATATATATATCTATTTTTTAAAATATAATACCATATACCTATATCATTATTTAATATACATGAATATAAAACCTCTAAAAATCCAAATACAACTAATATAATCCACAAAGATCCATTTATAGTATTGTATTATAATTATATAATTCCTCAAAAAGGTAGAATATTAATTTAAATTTATGATAATTCCATTTGAAATTATTCAATATGTAAGTATTTTATGTCTTTTTAAATCATTATTTCCAAAAAATCCATTTGAGAAACACTAATTAATAAATTAACAATAAACTAATTAATTAAATAAATAATAATTTAAAAGAACAAATATTAATAAATAATAAGAATAAATAATAACCAATTACTTTATGAAACATAAGAATATTTATATTTTAAAATAAAATTTTACTGATTAAATATAATTTTATAACATATATATTAAAAAATGGTTCTCATATATCCCTCTTTATCAACAACCTAAGTAGTGGAGAATTCTCCCACATTTCTTGAAGAGCATCCAATTTATTCCCTTATTTTTTCTCAAAACATGAAAAATAATGAAAGTGGGGAAATAAATTCATCATCTCATAGATATTTTTTGGAGATAATATACTCCCAACAGTTCCATTATATAATATTAGACATCCTTTATCAATATGTTTGCCAATATATACACAAACCACTCTTTTATTGAAACATACATTAAGTATATGTCACCACAATCCAACTTCTATTTTATGAACTGGTTTTTTATATTAATATGTTTCAACATTTAATGTTTCACTTGAATCATTGATAAATTTATTTTACATTTGTTACTACAGCGAATCAATAATGGATATGTAACTTCTATGCCCATATCTTCATGATGGGACTTCATTCAAATCATTTAATCTATAATATGAAATGTCATATTATACTCAGTTTCTTTTTTCATAAAGTGATAGAATTATGCTTCTTACAGATCTAACAAACACACATTCCTTTATTGAATAATTAGCCTCAAGAAGTATATTTACGATCACATATATAATTTTCACAATAGTGTTAGAAAAATGTAAAATATTATTGATTTACCTTTACCATTCCTCAATACATACATAATATATCATTCGATTTATCAATGAAAATCTATTTCACTTCCATAAGATACAACTAAATCAAAGTAAATTAGATTTTGTCATAAAATATAAAAACATTGATGATTTCTAATATTAACACCATCAATTAGAGTATGATTCGGATTATACTTCCAATAATTTTTTCAATTGTACATTCTTTTTTATAGAAGGAAGATTTAGTATCACGTGTAATAGGAGTTAGGACTTCTCATAAATATTAATTTATAAACTTTTTTAGTAACTTAATAACATAATTTTATTTTGAATTAATTATGAAATATGTTTTTTTCACTACTTAAAAATGAAAAAAAAATTATTAGAGGACTTATTGAAAATTTAAATTTCCTCTTCATTTGGGAAGAAACTTCCTCAAAAGACTTCACTATATTCCTCACAAAATTGATGTTATCTACATAAATTATCACTCTTAAAGAGTTCTATTTAATATTATTGAAATAATAATGTTTATCAACCTTTCCTCTATTAAAATTAAATCATTTCAAGCCCCATATAACATCCAATACCATGCTTGAGGAATTGTTTTGATACCTTAATGTAATTTTTAGCTTATACACATATGAAGAATAAATATTATGAATTAATCATTATTGATATTTAATAAAAACCTCATATTCATGTTATCCTCTTAAGAAGATATATTTTAAGTACATTTGAAATACTTCATAAAATATTTGAGTATAAATCAAAAGGCAATCTTGTCATTTCAAAAAAATTGATAAGAGAAAAATTCTCAACAAATTTAATACCCTTAATTTGAGAAAAGACTTTGTACACAAGAAGATATATATCCCATGAAACTTTTCCATTCTTGTTATGGTAATTTCTAAAAAACCGTTGATCCCAATTAAATTTTGGTACTGAGGATATGAAACCAATTATTATGATTCATTTTTTCCTGTATAAGTTTACTCTTCTTTCATAGATATGATTCAATCCTTATTATTCATATCTTATCTTGATCTTTGTGGTTAAATTTTAAAAAAAATAAGAACTGTGATTGGAATCACCGAATTTTATTAATGTTTGAAATCCCCTATAATAATATCCAATTATAAATATGGGATCCATAATTAATAAAAGTCTTTAGAACTATGATCCTTATTATCATAGCCCATGCTTCTCACTAGAAACATCTAAATCAGATTGGTAATTTTACAATCCTTCTTTTACTAGAGGCATGATACTATACTAATTATGACCATATTTATTATCTTTTTGAAACTCATCAAAAACGGGTGATGAATTTCATTATATTGTTTGATATTCCATATAAATAACATCATAACTATCAAAAATGTTCTTTAAATTTATTATATAACATTGGTAACATGATTATCTAGGTTTTTATATAATAAATTTCCTTTGTTTATATCATTCATTGAATTTTGATAAGTTTAATCCTTCTGTAATGATGTAATTTTGCATCTCAATCACCTTTACACTCTTCGAGTTGGTTTTCATTTAAAACAATTTGTAATAAGGTTTATTTACCAAAACAATTAAATCTACACACTTATTATGAACATAGAAAACTATTATAGTAGGTTGTTTCAAAATGTATATTATTAATTAATACTATGATATCATGGATCCCTAATTAGATAAAAACTCCAATCATTTATCTCAAAAAATATTTTCAGTTAATGAAATCCCAGAGTTCTATATTCAAGTATTATTCCATATTTATCAATATATTCTTAAATGTATTCATTTTATTCATGTATCTAGTATTATATAGAAATATTTTGATAAAATAGCCCATTTTATTGAAAATAAGTCATCAAAACCTTCTTTATATATCATGATGCTTTGATTTATTCATTATGGAATAAATTAACTTTACATGAGAAAAATAATTAAAAAATATTATGGAAAATGTATACTATTGGTTGCTTTTGGACTCATCAGGCCACATATATATTTGTGTACATGTAACACCCCATGATTTCAAAGTAAGTTATTTTCTTTAAAGTAATATAATAGCTTGCGCTACACGCAACACCTAGTCTGAGTGCTCCATGGCTTACCAAACTAGCCGTTCAAAAGCGGTTATGAATAGTATTAATTGTATTTTGAGTTTTATATACACCATATAATTTTAGAATCCATATTATGTGTTTCATAGACATAATATAAGGAAAAATTCATTTTTTCAGATAAAAGAAGTATTTTTCAAAAAAAATCAATTTTACTACCTTTTAATGGAAAACCATGTGAGACCCCGATTTTTTTATATGAATGACTTTGGAATATTCTTGATATTATTCCAGCACAACGCCTTCAGACGGTGTGCGATTCCGAGCCCCAGTGTGGCCGAAATTAAATTTTTAGTGCGTTCACATTGGGAATGACAAATAAATGGGGTAACTCTTAAACGGTGTTTCAGATCAAAGATATGAGTGTATGGATGTGTCCGGAATGGGTTTTTTACCCTAGGAATGACATAAAACATGTCCTCGCGGGTCGTTTGGACCCCTCGCTCGCTATCGGAGCGTGGAATGGATAAATTAAATAATTAATTTATTCGTTTAACTGCATAACTCAGTATATCTTAAACGGTGGCATGGATGGGGAAACCGAGGGCACCGTTGAGTTCAGAGAATGCTATTTACCCTAGGAGGAGTATAAGTTTTGCGGGCGCGGGCCGTCAGTGAAAAATGGCCCCAGGGGCGTTTTTGTAATTTGGCGGCTTTGGGCGTTCATTTTTATAACTTTTGAACGGGGCCTCAGATTAAAATTCAGAGACCACCGTTGCATTTAGAGCGTGGTTTTTAGCTAGGGGAGGCTTAATCCTGACCCCATCGGGAGTAAGGGTACGGGGCCTACGGGCGGTGGTTTAAGTGTTTCCTATATAAACACCCCCACCCTTCTTCCCCTTCTTCTTCCACAAACCCCATCCTCTAGAGGATCCCTCTCAAGGAGGAAGCTCCTCCCCTCACCTCCATATCTCCGGCGAGGCGCGATGACTCCAGCAAGGGAGCTCCGGAGAACCCCACGTGAAGCGTCGGGCTACGCCCCACGAGGTAGGAGGTTTTGTTTCTGTTTTATTTTTATATTCCCGCATTCTTTGAGCCCAAATTATACTATCGAATAGCTGCCGATATTCGAGAAATTCCCTTAGATTAGTAGAGCTCGATCTGAGCTTTACGACTCATCTTTTGGATTTGAATTCTGAGATCTGAGGTGTCCGCAATGGTCCGGTGAAGTTTTGGGGTGGTTTTGGGGTTTAATGGCCGGACCGTTAGTTTCCGACGGTCGGCAGGGCGGTCCGACGAGCTCCGGCGGGAGGAGAAGCTCTAGGCGGCGACTTCGGCAGGCGGCCGCTGAGGACATCGGAATGGTGGGGACTCGGGTGGGGTCCTAGGCGGTGGGCGCCAACTTAGGGAACAAGGGGGAGGGGGTCGTGAGGCGCGCGGCCCCGTGCGACGCAACCGCGACCCGCATAATGTGGTTCGCTGTGGGGAACAAGACCGGCCACGAGGGCTAGTCGGGGGGCGGCGACGTGGCCTGTGAAGAGCCGTGGGAGTCACGGGCTACGGAGGGCTGGGCCGCACAAGGCTTGGGCCGTGGGAGTCACGGGCCGTAGGCCGCGGCGCAACGGGCCGGCCCGGGCCGGTCCGGCCCAAAGGGTTTTTCCCCAAATAAAATTCAAACGCCCATATGTTTTTCTACGGACGTACGTTTCGTGTGCCGTCTACAGAAGCGTGGACCTCGTGTCAAGGTGATCATTTTGAGATGATATCGATGATTTTTAAATCCTGGGACGGAGGCACCGGTGGTGGGACACGCCCATAACGTGGGTTGGCGTTATCCCGGGAGTTCTTGTTTTTGGCGGCACTAACACATCCGGAGTCCGTTTTGAGAGTTTTCAGCAGCGTTGGGACCCTGTCATCGAGCTGGAGTTTTCCAATGTGGTTTCAAGCATCAAAACCGGAGTTGAAGCATGGGCCCCACGGCCCTTCTGTTGAGCTGTTAGCAACGTTTTGTAACTTTTTCATCGAACGTCTATTCGGGGCGTGAGAGCAGTCATTTTTGGGTGTTTTTCCGAGGGGATGTCAATGGTGCAATCCGCCCACTCTAATTCAGCACACTGGTGCGGGCCCCACGAGGGCCATTTCGAGCATTGATGGTGATTTCCAGCTATATCACCGGGTGTCTGTTTTGGACAAGTGAATAGTCCATGTTCTGTACTTTTTTGAGAGGATCACAACGGTGTGATCTGTTCGTTGCGCTCTGGGACTGGGATGTGGTTCCCATATAGTACCGCTCATGTGTGGCGCACCGGAATTCATCTTTTTCTCCAAATATCCGTTACACTCAAGTGAGCTTTCCTTTTGACATGTTTTCCCTAGGGGATCGTAATGGTACGATGCGCCCGACTATTTTCGGGGACGAGTCTCGGGACCACTGGACGCCATTCGGGTGTAAGGTAGTGTTGGAGACTTTTTCGTCGGATATCCGTTGAAGCCGAGTAATTAGTCGATCTCACAGGTTTTTCTTCGAGAATTACAATGGGGTAATATTTTCAGGTGTGAGGAGCCTCTTGCGTGATCATATTAAATGTGGATGTCTGAGTGGTGTACTAGTGGTGGTTCTTCTAGTGGTGTTTGTAGGGAACCCCTGGCGTGTGACCGCATTCACTCCTGGGAGAGTGATGTTAGTTTTTAAAGAGATGTGGTTGGTCGTGCCTCAGCCGTTGAGGTGGAAAGTTGGAGTTGTTACGTTTATGCCTTTACGTTGAGGATGGGTGTCGTGTGCACGTTAGCCTTTTTGGCTGGAGACGTGGCATAATATAGGAGTATGTGAGAACATTGGGAGGTACATATGGATGTTTTTACTTGAGAATGTTGTGCTCTTGGTTGGGGTTGAATTGGGGCCACATGTTGTGTGGGCCCCAAGTGCGATTCATGTTCTGCTTTACGTACTTTTGACCTCTCGCGACGTAGTGGGTTCCTCGGTTCTCGACTATTGATCAGCAGAGTTGAGTCTTCCCTTGGTTCTGTTCTAGTTTATTGACCAGCAGAGTTGAGTTTTCCCCTAGTCTTGTTCTTGTTTGTTGACCAGCAGGGTTGAGTTTTCCCCTGGTTCTGTTCTCGTTTGGATGGAAGAGATGTTTTGTTTCCTCTGTTTCATCAGCTATGAGGGGTTTCCGTACCGTGCCCTTTCACCCGACTACGACACTATTTACGACTACGTGTACTCGTACATCGTGGGTGTTTTCCTACTTTCTGGGATGAGTTGTCTCGGTCCTCTTTGATAGTGACTCAGCGGATTGGAGCGTGATTTCCCTAAGAGTCCCGAGGAGTTTCTCTCATTCTTTCATGTTCCCTGGTAGAGTTATTGTGGATTCGGTGTGACCAAAACATTATGTAGGCACCGATCCTCTATCCAGGAGGTTGTTTCCAGAAGGGCTTCCAAGAGTTTGTTTCCAGCAGGGCTGGCCAGTGTGGTACCACCCAGCAGAGGTGGCCAGAGCGGTACCATCCAGCAGGGATGGCCAGTGCGTTACCATACAGCATGGATGGTTGGTACAGTGATGTTCACCGAGCAGTACCATCCTGCAGGGATGGCCAGATCGGTTCTGGGTTTACCTCCAGTGGGGCTGGGAAGTGGTCCATGATGTTGGGTTTACCTTCATTTGGACTGGGAAGTGGCCCTCGATGCCGGGTTTACCTCCAGCTAGGCTGGGAAGTGGTCCCCAATGACAGTTCCGAGCCTCCCTCTAGTGGAGTACCCTTTTACAGAACTAGGCATTGGGACTCGTCAACGACTTTATCCAGGTTTCCCTCCAGTGGATTACCCTGTTAAGGGACTCGGAAGTGTGGCACATGTAGACTCTTGTCAGGTCTCCCTCTAGTGGGAACCCATCAACTTCCAGGGATCACCCTCCAGCGGGGCTGGGCAGGGGGTCGCCTGTCGACTTTGAGGTGATCTCTCGACTACGGGGCAGTGATGAGGTGTGGAATGATGTTCCCCTAGAACTCTAAAGTACGAGGGGCACATTCCCCACCGAGACGCGTCCTTGTGATGTGACCTAAAACTTTGCGGCCAAGTCAATGTCACCCAAAGCAGATAGTTTCTGGGTGTAGTGATTTGAGCCCTTGAGTTGCAGTTCGGGGTAGACGTGTGAGATTCTAGGCACCGATGGTGTTTACATCTGGGATTGTTGGCTACTCACTTTCTTGGGCTGAGCTATGGGATGAAGATCCCCATAAAATCTTGTTCGGGCTTCTTGATTGAGCATATGGATATTTATATACCTTGTTCCAGTACCCACTTCTTGGGTTTGGTTACTCTCCTTCTAGGGGAGGCAAAGATGCATGGTGTATGCCACGTGCTTTCCGTCTCTAGCTTCTCGTGGTTGGATGAGTCTACTCTACTACTATAGGTAAGGAAGACTCGACGAGAAGTTCATCTTCTCACCATTTCTAGCTCCTTGTGTCTGGACGAGTCTACCTTCATTCCCCTTGTTGGGTTGATCAAGAATCTATACTATACTCTTTACTGTGCTTTTGGTTGTACTCCATTACTTTCCCCTATTTGATCTACTGCTCACCCTTCGGTACCTCCTTTTTTGCTCCATCGAGCCGTCGGGGTATCCTACTGAGTATTCTTATACTCACCCCTGCTTGGAATTTTCCTGTACTTGGTGTGCCCTTGCAGACGACGGATATATTGGTCGTGACTTCAGTGGAGCTTGGAGCTTGTACCGCGTGCGGTGGTTGGGGTCGAGTTCCAAGTGGGGGACCCTTCCAGCTGTTTTTAATTTGTTTACCTCTTGCCGAGTTGTGGCACTTTTTGGTTGGGCACATGTTTTGCCCATTTTCTTTTCAGTTTACATTCATCTTTTACTTTTTACTTTTAGAGGTCGATGCACTTTTGTGGTTTATGTATAGTAGTTGGTACTTTACTTTTCTTTTTACTCTGCACTTTTGGATTGAGTGTGTTGCGTGTGTGAATACAGGCACTTAGGAAAAGGCCTCCCTGAGTTGTTTAGACTTCGGTGCTTGCCTCCTGCCCCTGGCCTATGGAGGTGGGCATTGGGTAGTTGCGGCTCGAGCCCGGGTAGGGTTGGGTTGTGACAAGTGGTATCAAAGGTGGTTTGTTCCATGGGACGCTGTTCGGACATCCTTAAAAAGGAATTGGTTGGGATTTAGCGAAACAGTGTTAACATGTCTCGAGAGCGGCTCTCAGGCCAGGGAGTCCAGTGATGGTGCGGCGGCCGACGTATCCATTCACCAGGACCTTGATAACCCACTTATTTACTCGGCATGCTGAGACAATTTTTGTAGGGAAAATTTTGTTTCTGCATCACATAGGATTGAGTCATTGATTGTCCTTATTGAGTCAGCTCTCCATCATCGTTGTTGTTACTGGTATATACATATATGCTCATCTGATCACGACACTCCTTGATAACATTCAGGATGTCTCTGCAAAGATAGCCACCCAGGATACCCGCTTTGGTTCATGACGATGACCCTGTGAGCTACAAGGCCACAGTCCGGGACCCATCATGTGATCCCCTTTCTCTGGGTGGGCCGGTAGCAGCACCCTTCAGCTGTTGAGTAGCAGACATCTTCAACAGAGCAGACGGGGCTTGAGCGCAGGTTTAGCGCGCTCCGTGAGTTCCAGCGATAGAGAACGCTAAGGTTCATTGGTGAGCCAGACACTCAGGCAGCAGAGGTTTGGATATAAATAGTGGTTCGCCTTTTTAAGATTGTGCAGACGTCGGCAGATCTTATGGTGGCTTTGGCCGCCAACCTTTTCCGCGGAGCAGCTTGGCGTTGGTGGAGTCGGGTGACTCAGTTTCTTGATGGTTCATCGCTTTCGTGGGGAGACATTCAGTTGTTGTTTTGTGAGGAGTTTTTCCCCTCCTTCTTGTGCTCCGTTCGGATTCACAATGTCCTGCAGTTTCAGCAGGGAGGGATGATGGTGGCCGAGTACGCGGCTAGATTCACAGACCGTGCACGCTTTTACCTAGACTTGGTCCATGACGACAACATCCGAGCGCGAATTTTTGAGAAGGGTCTCCGCTGAGAGATTCTTGTTGTCATAGTACCCTTGGGAATTTCCACATATGTCATGGGACTAGAGCAGGAGCTGGTGACAGTGAGCTTCCTGTCACGTTCTAGAGTTGGTGGTGGCAGCAGGCACGTTAGAGCCGAGATGTCTGTCGTTGCTAGAGAGTGTCGGCAAGTTGGACCTCGATGTAGGTGGCTTCCCGATAACCGGACCCAGGGACGTGGTCGTACACCACAGTGGTGCCGGAGGGCACCAGCATGGCCCAAAGAGAGTCGTTGCTATTCTTGCGATGGGTGAGGTCACCTGGCACGGGATTGCCCGACCAGGCATGCAAAGATCTTTGGGCAGGCAGCGGGTGCAACACCACGACGGAGGCAGCGCCATGATCGGAGTAGTACCCAGAGAGGTGGTGCTAGTAGAGGAGATGGAGGAGCTGGAAGTGGAGGACGACCTTACGAGGACTTCCCATCACCACTATGCGGTCCACGTCAGGCTCCAGGAGCTTACAGTTGGGAATGTGGATATCCGTGGGCTTTGGATGTCTATGATCCATCAGAGCATGAGGCAATAATAGGTACTCTCTACAGCTCTTCTACTTTATGCAGTAGAATTGTTAGACTCTGTGTGTGAATTGATTTTTCTCCCTGCTCCTTGCTTGAGGTTTTACCAGTGTGACGTTGGGCATCGGTATAACCCTGTGTTAGAAAGGTAAAAGGCGTGGAACTTTTCTATTAAGTCGATTCTATTGAATCCTTCACTTCTGAGCGTGTAAGAGGGTCTTGGTTGCAGGACATCGACTGTGAAACCTTGTGTGACCAGATATCCTTCGGTGTTTCACCATATGGATATTCTGAAGGAGGGAATCATCGGGCCTTATTCCAGGTTCGAGCGGTGATTCCAGTAGTGGAATGCAGCGTAGAGGTTCGATCGGTGAGTTGAGCTACGCACGAGGTCCTTCGGACCGTTTGAGAATGTGCGAAGAGATGGCGAGGTTCCCTACCACCTTTCCCTAACCCCAAAGGTTGGGTTGGGTGCTTGACGTCTCCCACGTGACTCACCTGAGGAAGTGTTCTTGCTTATATGCACGTCATCGGCAAGGGCAGACCTCGCATGAATAGATCAAATCCTTTCGTCTGTGTGCGGTGACGCAGAACTGTGCAAGAGTTCTTCTGGGTACGAGAGATCCGGGTGCGGGCTCCGTACCCTGAGTTATTCCCTGGTTTTGATTTTTTAGGATGAAAATATTGAAAGTGGTAATGATGTATGAACCTGGTTTTTTGTTATTAAATACATTGGAGTATTCTTGATATTATTTCAGAGACGCGCTTTCAGACGGCGTGCGATTCTGAGCCCCGTTGTGGCCGGAATTAAATTTTCAGTGCGTTCACATTGGGAATGCCAAATAAATGTGATAACTCTGAAACAATGTTTTGGATCTGAGATCTGAGTGTACATATGGGTCTAGAGTGGGGTTTTTACCCTAGGAACGACATAAAACATGTTAGCACGGGATGTTTGGACCCCTCGCTCTCTATCAGAGCGTGGAAGAGATAAATTAAATAATTAATTTTTTCCTTTAATGGTATAACTCATTATATCTTAAACAGTGGCTCAGATGGGGGAAACCGAGGGCATAGTTGAGTTTGGATCGTATCATTTTACCTATGAGGAGTATAAGTTTTGCAGGCGCGGGCCGTCAGTGAAAAATGGCCGCAGGGGCATTTTCGTAATTTGGTAACTTTGGGCGTTCTGTTTTATAAGTTTTGAATAGGGCCTCGGATTAAAATTCTGAGACCGTCGTTACGTTCAGAGTGTGGTTTTTAGCCTAGGGGAGGCTTAATCCCGACCTCATCGGGTGTTCGGGTATGTGGCCTACGGGCGGGGGTTTAAGTGGTTCCTACTTAAACACCCCCTCCCTTCTTCCCCTTCTTCTTCCTCAAACCCCCTCCCCTAGAAGATCCCTCACAAAGAGGAAGATCCTCCCCTCGCCTCCATCTTTCCGGCAAGGCGCGACAACTCTGGAAAGGTAGCTCGGGAAAACCCCACGAGAAGCGTCGGGCTACGCCCAACGACGTAGGAGGTTTCGTTTCTGTTTTTTTTTTATTCTAGCATTCTTTGAGCCCAAATTATATTGTCGCATTTCTCCCCGATTTTCAAGGAAAGACCATATATTAGTAGAGATCGATCTGAGATTTCTGATGCATCTTTCAGATTTGAATTCCAAGTTTCTAGGTGTCCGCAGTGGTCTGCCGATGTTTCGGGTTGGTTTTGGGGTTTTATGACTGAACCGGCAGTTTCTGGCGGTTGGCAGGGCGGTCCGGCGAGCTCCGGCGGGCGGAGCGGCTCCAGGAGGTAGCTCTAGCAGGCGTCCGGCATTGATGGCGGCATGGCGGGGACTCCGGCGGGGGTCCTAGCCGGCGGGCACCGGCGTAGGGCACAAGGGGGAGGGGGCCGCGAGGCACGTGGCCCCGTGTTGCGCAACCACGACCCACGTAACGCGGGTCGCTGTGGGGAAGAGGACCGGCCACGAGGGCCGGTTGCGGGCGGCGACGTGGCCCGCGGAAAGCCGCGGGAGCCACGGTCCGCAAAGGGCTGGGCCGCTGGCCAGCGCTGCAGAGCGGGCCGGCCCGAGCGGGGCAGACCGGCCGGACCGGGCCGGTCCTGCTCAAAGGGGTTTTCCCCTTAAAAATTCCGACGCCTGTATTATTTTCTACGGACGTCCATTTCGCATACCGTCTACGACACCGCGGACCTCACGTTAAGGCAAACCTTTGGATATGGTCTCGAGGATTTTTGAATCTTGGAACAGAGACCCGGTGGCTGGACACGCCCGTAACGTGGGTTGGCGTTATCCCCGGAGTTCTTGTTTTGGGCAGCACAGACACATCCAGAGTCCGTTTTTAGCGTCATCAGCGGCGTTGGGACCCTAGAGTCGAGACGGAGTTTTCTAGTGTGGTTTCGGGAGTCGAAACTGGACTTGAGGCATGGGCCCCATGACCCGTATGATGAGTTGTTTAGAGCATTTTGTAACTTTTTCATCATATGTTTGTTCGGTGCATGCGAGGAGTTGTTTTTGGGTGTTTTTAAAAGGGGATTTCAATAGTGCAATCCACCCGCTCTAATTCTGCATGCTGGTGCGGGCCTCGTGAAGGTCGTTTCGGGCATTGACGGTGATTTCTAGCTTTATCACAGGGTGTCCATTTGGACAAGTGAATAGTCCATCTTGTATACTTTTTCATGAGGATCGCAACGGTGTGATCCGTTCGTTGTGCTTTGGGACCGGGATGCGGGTCCCACATAGCACCCCTCATGCGCGGTGCGTAGAAATGCATCTTTTTCTCCGGATGTCCGTTACACTCAATTGAGTAGTCCTTTGGATGTTTTTTCTCGAGGGGATCACAATGGTGCGATGCGCCCAACTATTTTCGGGGCCAAGGCTTGGGACCACGGGACGCCATTCTGGCGTAAGGCAGTGTTGGCGACTTTTCCATCAGATATCTGTTAGAGGCAAGTAAGTAGTTGATCTCACATGTTTTTCTGTGAGTATTACATCATTGTAATCTGTTTAGGCGTGTGGATCCTCTTGCGCGATCTTATTAAATGTGGAAGTATGAATGGTGTACCGGTGGTGGTTCTTCCTGTGGTGTTTGTAGGGAACCCTTGGCGGGTGATTTTGTTCGCTCTTGGGAGGGGGATGTTGGTGTTTAAAGAGATTTGGTTGGCCGTGCCTCAGCCGTTGAGGTGGAGAGTTGGATTTGTTAAGTTTACGCCTTCGCGTTGACGATGGGTGTCATGTGAACGTTAGCCTTTTTGGATGGAGACGTGGCATACTCTGGGAGTATGAGAGAACACTAGGAGGTAAATATGGATGTTTATACCTGAGAACATTGTGCTCTTGGTTGGGGTTGACTTGGGGATACACGTCGTGTGGGCCCCAGGTGCGTGTCGTGTTCTTCTTTATATACTTTTCACCTCTCACGACGTAGTGGATTACTCGGTTATCGACTATTGACAAGAAGGGTTGAGTCTTCCCCTGGTTCTGTTCTAGTTTGTTGACCAGCTAGTTTTAGTTTTCCCCTGGTCATGTTCTCATTTGTTGACCATTGGGGTTGAGTTTTCCACTATTTATGTTCTAATTTGGCTGGAAGAGATGGTTTTTTTCCTCTATTTCATCAGCTGTGAGGGGTTTCAGTACTGTGCCCTTTCACCGGACTGTGGCACCGTTTACGTCTACATGTGCTCTTACAACGTGGGTGTTTTCCCACTTTCTGGGATGAGTTTTCTCAGTCCACTTCGACAGTGACTCAGCAGATTGAATCGTGATCGCCCTGAGATGCCCGACGAGTTTCTCATGTTCTCTTTTGTTCCCTGGTAGAGTTCTTGTGGATTTGGTGTGACCAAAACTTTACGCGGGCACCGATCCTCTACCCATGAGGTTTTTTCTAGAAGGGTTGGCCAAAATGTTTTTTCCAGCAGGGCTAGCTAGTGTGGTACCACCCAGATGGGGTGGCCAGAGCGGTACCATCCAGCAGGGATGGCCAGTGGGTTACCATCCAGCAGGGATGGCCGGTACAGTGGTGTTCACCGAGAAGTACAATCCAGCAGGGATTGCCTGAGCGGTTCTGGGTTTACTTCCAGCGGGGCTGGGAAGTTTTCCCTGATGCCGGGTTTACCTCCAGCTAGGCTGGGAAGTGGTCCCCGATACCGGGTTTAGCTAGGTTGCCCTCAAGTGGAGTACCCTTTTACGGGACTGGGCATTGGGACTCATCGACGACTTTATCTAGGTCACCCTCTAGTGGATTACCCTGTTACGGTACTGGTCAGTTTGGCTCCCATCGACTCTTGCCGGGTATCCCTCCAGTGGGAACCCGTAGACTTCCAGGGATCACCCTCCAGTGGGGCTGAGCAGGGGGTCGCCTGTCGACTTTGAAGAGACCTCTCAACTGTGGGGTAGGGACGAGGTGTGGCTTTATTTTCCCCCAGCACTCTCAAGTACGAGGGGCACTTTCCCCTCTAAGACACGTCCTATTGATGCGACCTAAAACCGTGTGGGAGAGTCAGTGCCGCCCAAAGAGGATAGTTTCGAGGTGCGGTGATTTGATCCCTTGACAAGCAGTTCGGGACCGACGTGCGGGATGATGGGCATCAATGGTGTTTACTTCTGGGACTGTTGGCCACTCACATTCTTGGGTTGAGCTAAAGGATGGAGATCCCCCTACGTTCTTGTTCGGGCTTCTTGATTGAGCATATGGATAGGTATATACCTTGTTCCAGTACCCACTTCTTGGGTTTGGTTACTCTCCTTCCAGGAGAGGCGAAGACATACGGGGTATGCCACGTGCTTTCCTTGTATAGCTTCTCATGGTTGGATGAGTCTACTCTCCTACTATGGGTAGAGAAGACTCTACGGGAAGTTCATCTTCTCAACATTTCTATCTCCTTGTGTCTGGACGAGTGTAACTTCTTTCCTCTTGTTGGGTTGAGCTGGACTCTCTACTTTACACTTTACAACACTTTTGGTTGTACTCCTTTACATTCCCTTGTTCGATCTACTACTCACTCTTTGGTACCTCCTTTGTTTCTCCCTTGAGCCTTCGGGGTATCCTACTAATTATTCTTATACTCACCCCTGCTTGGGCTTTGCCCGCACTTGGTGTGCCCTTGCAGACGATGGACATGTTGGTCGTGACTTAAGTGGAGCTTAGGAGTTCAGGAGCATAGACCGCTTTCAATGGTCGGAGTCGGGTTCCTAGTGGGGGACCCTTCCAGTTGTTTTTTTGTTTACCTATTGTCGGGTTGTGGCACTTTTTGGTTGGGCACGTGTTTTCCCCTTTTCTTTTCAGTTTACCTTGTGCTTTTACTTTATACTTTTAGAGGTCGAAGCACTTTTATGGTTTATTTATAGCAGTTGGTAATTTGATTTTCTTTTTACTCTACACATTTTCATTGAGTGTGTTGCGTTCGTGTGTACAGGTACTTAGGAAAAGGCCTCCCCGAGTTGTTTATCCTTCGGCGCTTGTCGCCAGCCCCTGGCCTATGCAGGCGGGCTTGGGGTAGTTGCGGCTTGAGCCCGGGTACGGTCGGGTCGTGACAAACCATTTAAAAAAATTATTTGACACTTTTATATATTCAATTTAATGAAATTAAATTCTTCTTTAGAATTGAGAAATAAAATTTTATTTTGGATAAATTTTTTGTACTTTTCTAATAATATTTATATTCAGATGAATACTAAAAAATACTAAATTTTAATTGAAAATAACTTTTTAATAGAAATAATTTATAGTGTTAAATTATATATTTGAATGGTTTGGAAGTATAATTAGATTATATTTTTATCATTTAATACAATGTAGGTGATTATAAGTAATTTCAAATTTAAATTTGACATAAACACATGTCAATCTTTTGATAGTTTTTACTTTTTAGAAACCCACTTTTCAGTTTTGACAACAGGAATTAATTTAAAATTAATTAATGCAACTTATATGTTTTGAATTTGGTAAAATAGAATTCATTCTTGAATTCGGAATATCAAAATTAGCTTAGGGTAAATTTTTTGGTATTTTTCGAAAAACATTCAATTTTTGATGAATAGTGAAAAACACTACGTTATAGTTTAAAACAGACTTTTTATTTAAATAATTATTTATTTTATTAAAATTTATTTTAAGCCAAAATAGATTTATAATACCTATATAATTTCAATGGAATTCATTGGAGTCATTTTATAATAAAATTAGATATATACAATTTTATTTAACTTTTTCCCGTCTTTTACCCACCTCCTAGGACCATTTTCAAATTTGTATAAAACATAAATTTACCGCTTCTATGAGTGAGATTTAAAAAATATGAGAGACATGGTTGATATCAGAAAGAAAAACTTTGTTCAATAATATTTAAATATTTTTTGTTGAGTAGTAACTTTTTACTTTTATTTACCATGGATAAAAGTAAATAGGGTAATTAATGGTAAAAATGATATCATAATTACCCTGAAACATGTCCTAATTCTATTGTATAAGTGTTATTAGACCAAAAACAATAATAAAAATAAAACATGATCCTTTATATCCACTTGGATTATATTAGGACATTTATTATTATTTTATTTAAAGAAGAGTTAGAGGAGTTAAAATCAACATTTAATAACTAAAACATTTTTAATATAGGTTTATACATAAGATAAATTCGACTATAGATATTCCTTAGAAAGATAAATATATTTCATACATAATTATATTTTATTTATAAATTTTAGACATTAAATAATTAAATTTATTTAGGACACAATGACGATGCAGTAATTACCATAATAATGAAATATTAAAATAATTGATACTATAAATATCCAAATAAATGTAATTTGAGACTTCTAATAAATTAGACTAATTTTATAGGTTAATATGACATTTTAGGATTGATTAAATTTATTTATTTAAAAGTAATAATGTTTTTAGTTCTTTAACAAAAATCAACAATTAAATAATGTCCAAATTGTCCGAAATGAGTTTTTATAAAAAATACAATATTATTGGTTGATATAATAATCTTTAAAATCTAAGGTTCTCCCAAAAGACTTAAATAATGATATTTTTATCATTAATGAACCACTTTGGGTTCTATTGAATGATTATAGTATGTTTATTAACAATATAATATAAAAATACAAAAAAAATATGGTAAATGTCAAACTATTTAACTAAGAGTTAAATCTAAAAGATAAGGTTAATATCGTTACCCAAACCTATCTAAAGTCTATTGGTTGAGAGTTTTTCGACCCATATCCACATTATCCTTTAAATAATTCATTCTGGATCCATTATAAATTGAAAATTATTTTATTATAAAATAATATTTCAATCTTTTCCTAAGGTGCCCCTCTCTCATCTTATAAAAGGGAACTTCACCTTCTCTCAAATTCACATCATAAAAGCCATTATGCTAGGCCATCCCTTACCCAAATATCCTCCCAACTCTCCTCCCTTCATCCTAGATGCCTTACTTTAGTCATAATGCCAACCTATGGATCTTTTTTGATCAAATCAGAAGGTAGAACCTGAAGAAGTGGTAAATATCTCATCACCTCTTTCATGTTCTTTTCTTCTTCCACTTCCTCTTTCTTTTTTGTTTTTATTATAAAATAATAAATTATGTATATTCTATATACATTATGTTATTATAAATATGGTACAACCATATTCATTATTTTATCCATCCTATGAATTAGATGTCACCATACGTTTGTACGTACGGCATACCATCTCCACATCGTGGTGTAGTTTGTCATTCAAACACTTCATCATTTGGATGGGTATAATAATGAGTATAAATGATGAAAATAATAAATATAACATGATAATTATTCTTTATATATGATATTACATCCAATTATGTACGATTTTAATATCAAGATAATAATATTGTAGCTCGTGCGTACGTACGGATTACCGTCTCCACGAACGTGATGAGATTCATTTTTTATCGTATCTATTCAAGAATAATTTTCATTTTATGATTAGAAATAATTTTTAAAGACTTGATATCATTCTGTATATGAATAATATAAATCCTATCCATTACAAATATGACTCAAAAAATAATGAATATAAAGGAAAACGAATCAGTTAACACCTGAAACAATGATACTACTAAAATATTTTTAAAAAAGAAATATTAAAGGATCATATATGATACCATATTTATGTATATAGTTCTCGTATAATTTAATAATAGTGATTTAACTATAATATAAGAGGTTAACATACCCCTTACAAAGGAAAAGTACAAGGTAAGGGGTTTTCATCTCTCTCTTTTTCCTGTGACATTCATGCTATATTTTACAATACTAACTTTTGTGTGGTGTATGTAATACCCATGATTGTATTGTTTATGTAATATACATTAATTTATGGTTATTTACATCATCATTTTCTGATCCTTCTTTTAGGGGGTGTATGTTTCGTAAGTTACCAAATCGATAAGGGAATTTCAAATTTCAATTTCCACTCATTCGGGTTTACACAAACTTCATTGATTACTTTACCCTAAGATTATCTGTGAAATCACTATTTATTTACTCATGTAATATTTTCCACTCCCCTTTTCATGTATATACTTTTGATAAACAAAATCACTACATTGATAAATTCTCAAGTCATCGATATAAACTTGATATGAGTAATTTTAACTCAATCTCTATTCATTTAGTTAAACATCCAAGTCATTGATGTTGTTTTTACAACAATATGTGTGAATTTACTCTGATTGATTTACACTAAATATCCAATCATATTGAGTGTAATGATATTTTTGACACATAATTATTTCATTGATTTATCCTTAACCTAAGGATACGGTCTATATAAAGGAATTCATCCCATCTTACATTCAATTGATACTTCTTTTGTTATTATGCTCCAATCCACATTTATTTGGTGTATATACTGTACTTTGACATAGTATATCATAAAAACCTTTATTCTCATGATATTATAAAGTTTTTATTACCTCAACTATTTGTATTCAATTGTCTCTCATTTGGTTAGGAACTCTAACTAAAATATCATTTTAAATGTTTTCAAATTTTATTCTTCTAAATCATTCTCATTAATATCCATATTTTAAAAATGTTTTTAAGGTTTTATTTATATGAAAATTAATGTTTTAAAATTAAATTTCCATTTAAAAGTTGAAAAGTGGTATTGGAAACTTTTATTAAAAAATCTATTTTAAACAGCTACTTGATAAATAGTGAGAATTTTAAATGTTTTAAAGAAAAAGTTGGATATTTCTCTCAAATAGTTTTGATGATTAACTTCATCTATTTCAATATACTTCATTATTTCTAATTGAGGTTTATTTGTTATAATAAAATCATCCATATTGTATGTAATGGGTTATTTTTCACTGTAGATGTGTTATTTTTATACCATTCATGGTTTATGGATAAAGTATGGACATTTCGTATCCTAGTTTTAATACGAATGTTTATGTTATGTTTAAAACGTTTCTTATGAGGAAAGCATTGGACTTAGTATGTGATGGGTGGATCTCTCAATAGCTCATCGATTCATTGGTAGGTCTCATGAGACAAACTACTGTCTTTGAACAAGGCCATGAAAAAATCATATTTGTTGTCTTGGAACAAGGCCTTGACAATGTGGTTCGGTAGTCTGGAATTATGCATTCCATCATTATGAAAGTTGATATTGATATTGAATGTGATTATTTTACTAGTAGAATATCCATGTTAATATGTAAATGGAATTATTTGATTTTATCATTTCCAAATTATGCTAAAGTTCATGTTTAAAAGGCTTTTTTTAGCCTTATACATTGCCTTAAATGTTTATGCTTATTTATGAAATTTTCCTCTATATTGTTATCCTTACTGGGCATCTGAGATCACCCCTTTCTATGTTATATTTTTCCCAGGATGTGAAGAATTATTTTATGACTGACCTACAGAGAATGACTGATGGGATATGAGTGTGGTCTATGGAAACAATTTTGTGGTAGATTTTCGTTTTATAATGTAATGTAAAACTTATGAATGTATTTGGTACTTCAAAGGCTACTAAACTGATCGGTCTTTCGGGACATGATTCCATGTATCATGCCGATGTTATGTAATAATGAACCGACTCTGGATAACTAGGGTCGGGGTGTTACAGTTGGTATGAGAGGATGTTTATTACAAACCTTGGAAGATAGATTTAGAAAAACTCTGATTATAAAACACTACCTTATAATAGACTTTGAAAATTAGTATAGAAGAACATCCAAAAAAAATTGTAATGTAAATATAATGTGGGTTTTCTAAAAAAATACATCCATGCCTGGATATGAGAAGGTAGAGGCGGCTCTGGCACAGATGTACCTAGGAGTGAATACTCCGACAAGGAGTTTCGGGCTTGACCGGGGGTATCTTGGTACACGACAACGGGCCTTGCTGCACTCTTGGTTATGACACTCCTCGGGCATATACTTAGGATAATTAACATTTTATTTACAAAAAAATTTGAAGGATTTTAATATAAGATGATAATAAATAGTCATCGTTAATCCTAAGGTGTTTTAGATTTAAAATAAGGTGTTATGATATTATCTAAATGATTTTATGACTCACACTATGGCTTTTTGTATTAGTCAATGGATGGATTCCAAGGAATTCATTGTAACATTGAACGTGATGTTCAAGGTGGGCATGGGGGAAGAAATGAGCAACAGAATGGAATGTTGATAGGTGTAAAAGATATTGTGTTCATGCTAAATCAGTTTTCCAAAAATATGATCGAAAATAAATATATTAAACAACTCTTGAACTCAACAAAGAAGATAGAGGTGGTGAATTATAAGAGCTCGAGTAGTGGAGACCATGGAGAAAATAAAGCATAATTTCCATCATGTCGGAAATGTTTAAAGAGACACCGAGGTAAGTGTCTTAATGAAACAAAGAAATGATTTATGTGTGGGAAAGAAG
Source organism: Viscum album (assembly GCA_963277665.1). Taxonomy (NCBI): domain Eukaryota; kingdom Viridiplantae; phylum Streptophyta; class Magnoliopsida; order Santalales; family Viscaceae; genus Viscum; species Viscum album. The sequence continues at coordinate 1,621,960,223 of OY728146.1, read as the reverse complement.
GAAATAAAGTAAAAAAATTATGTGGAAAAATGAAGAGTACTATGAAAGAAAATAAAAATGATCCCAAGAATCCATTTATAGTCATTTCCATAAATGTAGGGGACCTGGGAATTACCTGAGTGATTTCCATATTCTATAGGATAACCCCTTTGTCATGGAAGAACCTATGTGTAAATAAATGGATGGTCAAATGTTTAAAAGTATTAGTGCTCTTTGTTGATGGGATTACTTTGGAAGACTTTTCTCTTATGTGTAACCCAACAGTTTATTATGTAAAAATGTTATTTTAGGAATAATTGTGTTTTTTATTGTTCGTATAGTTACAAATAACCATTTGGGTTTATCTAATTCTTGAATTTTAGGAAATTACATGTTATTAAATTTAGTGATGAAAATGTGAGGTATGAGATAATATTTGGGGTGAAATTATGTTATAGTTATTTTGAGGAATTTATCTCATTTTGGGAATGTTATAAAATATTGTTTTTGAAAAAGGTCAACATGAAAACCGTGTGACAACCCATCACGTCGGACAAAGCTGTGGGAATTTAACCCACAACCATAGTGCGATTGGGATTTATCACATACCACTGTACTACGTTAAGTACCTAGTTAGTGTGACTAATTATTTGTAGTTAAATTATTTTATTGTTCAATAATAAGTTGATTTGGGATCTTATGTCTTATCAAATGGATATCCTTAATATAGGAAAAGGATTTGGGGATTAAGTGACAAATGTTATTTTGGAAGGCATTCCCTCTATTGGGAATACGGTATGCCTAAGGAAAATGGAATACTATGGGATTTCATTTGAGGTGTTATGAGGGATTTTTAATCTATGTTTTACTTTGGATTTATAGAAATTTTAGCTATTTATGGAAATGATTGACCTATCATATAGAATATGTGATTAGGTTTATTACTTTTAAGTATGTGACTTTAAGATTAGTTGACATTATTTGGAAATACAATTTAACATGGAATACTGAATAATCAAATTCTTCTATGTTTTGGGTTTCAATATTACTTTGTATTATATTGATGGTTTTTAAGGACAATTGTTTATTGAATGGTAGTTATTGAAATTTGGGTATTGTTGGTTTAATTTTAGAATTAAGAAATGTATTTATTTATTTAAAGGATTATCCTTTTTTGGGATCATCTGATCTTGTACTAACCATTTTGGTTTTGATTAATCTATAAAGACAAGGTAAATATATATAGTTTATCCTTTGTGGATTATGTGATTCTATAGAATTTGATTCTAGCACTTGATGTGTGACCAAGTCATCTTGAATATTCATCGTTTAAAAAAAGATGAATTAGTTGTATAAATTTATTAAAGGATGAAACTCTACTTAAAAAGTAAGTATATCTCTTTATGTTCTTAGTCAATCTCATAAATAAATTCCTTAAAATTATGAAATGGATCTTAAAACCAAAAAAGAACATTATTCATTTACTTTTGCTACTAGGAAACTAATGAACATTTATCTCTCACAAGTTTGTGGTTTTCTAATTGTTAACTTTATGCTATTCATGTTTTATATCACTCTCCCCCAGAACATGAAACTTATTTTATCTTCTATATCCATGTTTTCCTACATGGAATCCTAGTGTGTGTTATATCTGGTGAACTTTGTACTTCTCCTTCTTTCTTTTAAAGAGATCGTTTTATTGAATCTTTTTTTTGATGTGGGACTTTCAATTAAGTTCCCAAGCCCAATTTTAAAATTTCAAGGACGCAATTTCCAAAAGTGGGGAAGAATGTGACACCCCAAGATTTCACAGTAAGTTATTTTCTTTAAAGTAATTCAATAGCTTCCGCTACACGCAACACCATGTTTGAGCACACCACGACATACCAAACTAGCCGTTCAAAAGCGATTATGAATAGTATTAACTGAATTTTGAATTTTATATACTCCATAAAATTTTAGAATCCATATTATGTGTTTCTAAGATTTAATATAACAACAAATTCATTTTTTTCAAATAAAATAAGTGTTATTCGGAAAATGAAATTTTACCACCTTTTAATGGAAAACCCTTTTTAAAAATAATATTTTACACTTTTATATATTCAATTTAATTAAATTAAATTCTTTTTTAGAATTGGGACACAAAAATTTATTTTGGAAAAATTTTGGTAATTTTCTAATAACTTTTATATTTTGATGAATACTGAAAAATACTAAATTTTAATTGAAAACAAATTCTTTAATAAAAATAATTTATAGTGTTATATTATTTATTTTAATGGTTTAGAAGTATAACTAGATTATATTTTTGTCATTTAATACAATTTAGGTGATTATAAGTAAATTCACATTTAAATTTGAAATAAACACATATCAATCTTTTGATTGTTTTTACTTTTTAAAAACCCACTTTTCAGTTTTAAAAATGGGAATTAATTTAAAATTAATTAATGAAACATTTATTTTGTGAATTTGGTAAAATATAATTAATTTTTGAATTCGTAATATCAAAGTTATCTTAGGGTAAATTTTTGGTATATTTCTGAAAACATTCAATTTTTGATGAATAGTGAAAGCACTACGTTATAGTTTAAAACCGACTCTTTATTTAAATAATTTTTTATTTTATTTTAATTTATATTCATTAAAAATAAATTTATAATACCTATATAAGTTCAATTTAATACATTGCAGTCTTTTTATAACAAAATTAGATGTATAAAATTTTATTGAACTTTTTACCATCTTTTACCCACCTCCTATGAGCATTTGAAAATTCGCATAAAACATAATTTAACTACTTCTGTGAGTGAAATTTAAAAACTATGAGAGACACAGTTGATATCATTATGAATAATGTGGCTCGATAAGTTGTAAATATTTTTTTTTTGAATAGTACCTTATTTACTTTTATTTACCACAGTTAAAAGTAAATACGGTAATTAAGGGTAAAAATGGTATCATAATTACCCCAAACACAAGTTCTAATTCTATTGGATAAGTATAATTCGACCAGAAATAATTTTAGTAATAAAATATGATCCTTTAGGTCCACTTTTATTAGATTTTAACATTTATTATTATTTTATTTAAAGAAGAGTTAAAAGAGTTATAATCAATGTTTAATAACTAAACCATTTTTAATATAGTGTTATATATTATAAAACTTTGAATATAAATATTAATTAGAAATTTAAAAAGATTTCATACATAATGATATTTTATTTATTATTTTTAGACATTAAATAATTTAATTTATTTATGACACAATGATGATGCAGTAATTACCTTAATAATGAAATATTAAAATAATTTGTATTATAAATATCCAAATAAAAGTTATTTGCGACTTTCAATTAATGAAACTCATTTTCTAGGTTAATATCAAATTTTTTGGTTGACTAAATGTATTTATTTTGAAGTAATAAAGTTGTTAAGACTTTAAAAAAATCAATTATTAAATAATGTCATGATTGACATAAATGAGTTTTTTGCAAAAATACAATATTATTGGTTGATATAATAATCCTAAAATTCTATGGTTCAGAAAAAAGACTTATATAATGATAGGTGTATAATTAATGAACTAATTTGGGATCTCATGGAATTTTATAGTATGTTTATTAACCATGTAATATAAAAATACAAAGATACATGGTAAATTTCAAAGTACTTAACTAAGAGTTAAATCTAAAAGATAAGGATAATATAGTCACCCAAACCTATATAAAGATTATTTCTTGAGATTTTTTCGTCCCAAACCCACTTTAGACTTTAAATAATTCATTTTGGAGCCATTATCAACCGAAAATGGTTTTATTCAAAAATAATATTTCAATCTTTTCCTAAGGTGCCCCTCACTCCTCTTATAAAAGGGCACATCCCCTTCTCTCAATTTCACACCTTCGAAGCCATTAGGATCGGCCAAACCCTTACCAATTATCCTCCCAAATCTCTTAAATTTACCCTAGAGGCCTTAGTTTAGTCTGAAATCCATCCTATGGAGACCTTTTTTATCAAATCAAAAAGAAGAACTCGAAGGAGAGGTAAATATTTAATCACCTCTTTCATGTTTTTTTCTTCTTCCACTTCCTCTTTCTTTGTTGTTTCTATTCTAAAATAATAACTCTGGTATCTTATATATATTATAATGTTATTATAAATATGGTACAACCATATTCATTATTTTATCCATCCTATAAATGACATGTCACCATACATGCGTATGTACGTCTTACTGTGTCCACGTCGTGGTGTAGTTTGTTATTCAAACACTTCATCATTTTTATGGGTATAATAACTAGTATAAATGATTAAAATAATAAATATAACATGATAATGATTCATTATATATGATATTCCATCCAATTATATATGACTTTAATATCAAAATAATGATACTGTCACTCGTGCATACGTACGGATTATGGTCTCCACGAACGCGATGAGATTCATTCCCCATCATATCCATTAAAGAATAATTTTAGGTTGGTGACTAAAAATAATGTTTAAAGACATGATATAATTCTTTATATAAATAAGATACATCCCATCCATAACAAATATTACTTACTTAACAAAGAATATAAAGGAAACCGAATCAGTTAACACCCAAAATGATGATTCTACTAAAATATTATTAACATAGTAATATTAGAGGATCATATATGATTCAATATTTCTGTATATATTTATTTTATAACTTAATATCCATTATTTAACTATTATAAAGGAGGTTAACGCACTCTCTAGATTGGAAAATTACAAGGTAAGTGGATTTCATCTCACTTTTATTCCCGTGAGATTCATGCAATATTTTCCACTGCTACCTTTGATGGGTCGGAACAAACGGGAAGGATGGCAAGAGGGGGGGTGAATTGCCTTTTAAAAAATGATTAACAAATTAAAATCAAAGTTGAAAGTGCAGCGGAAATAAAGAGGCAAGACACACAAAATTGATAACGGAGTTCGGCCAAAACCCGGCCTACGTCTCCGCTCCCAACTCAACCGTTGAGAGATTCCTACCGCTTGCTTTTCAATGGTTTTAGCAAGAAACCCACTAGGCTTTGAGGTAGCACTAGGACCTATTACAGCTTGCTTTTATTGGTTAAGCAAGAACCCACTTACTTTTAATGGTTAAGTAAGAACCCACTAGCCTTTTTAACGGGTGAAGGCTAGCTCACCGGTGACACAAGCCATTTAAAAGGAAAGGCTTGAAGAAACCTCTTCACACCTTAATGGTGATGTGAAACCCAAAAGAAAGAGGGGATGAGAAATAGAGTGGTTTGTAGACACAAACCCAAATTAAGCTCAAAAAGATAAATAGGATAAAACCCGTAATTGGAGAAGCCTTGGGCGCCTTTGATTGATTGATGATGTTTGAAGGCCGCTTCCAAGCTTCTTTGGTGGTGCTCTTGGATGTGTAATTGGATTGGAGCACGTTGGGTTCCTTGAGGAAATCCGCCGGAGGTTCGCCAAAATGATCAACAATGTGTCCGGTGGCTTGGGTAAAGTTCTGGTTAGTGTCCGGGGCTTTCTCAACCTTTATTTATAGGCATGGAACCCATTGGGGGCCTTCGGAGCCGTTGGAGAAGGCCTCGGAGCCGTTGGAGGCCAAAAGAAGGTTGACTGGTCAAACCCAACGGCTAGTTTGACTGGGCTACCGGCTGGCCGGTACAGGTCCACCGGCTGGCCGGTGCCTTGGACAGTAGCTCAGACTGTTCTGGCTGGGTGCCACCGGCTGGCCGGTGCTGAGGCCACCGGTTGGCCGGTGGTGAGGCAGTAGCTTCCTCTTCTGTGCAGGTGCCACCGGTTGGCCGCTGGTGTGCCACTGGTTGGCCGGTGGTCTGGACAGAAGGATGCCTTCTGTCCAGGCTCCAGCGGCTGGCCGGTGGTGAAGCCACCGGTTGGCCGGTGGACTGAAAATCAGTCCATTTGTGCCTTCTTGCTTTCCTGGCCCAACTCCTTGGCCACCTGAGATGATTCCTATCAACCAAAAACACTTGAAAGAGGATTAGATAAAAAGTTAAGTGATTGTGATCATGAAAATAAAACCTCGAGGGGTTCGAGAGGTACAACAATCTCCCCGTATTTTGATGATCACAATCACCAAAACAATTAATGTAAAATACTGAAATTGAAAGGAAATGCTAAGCATGATGAAAAGGATTCTCCCCCAATCAATCAAGAAATTTATCCCCCTTTGTGATTATCAAAATAGCGTGGGGCATAAAACTTGATTGAGGGAAAAGAGATTTGAAAAACAGGATTTGAGATTTGAAAATCAATTGAGATTTTGGAAATTGAAAGATTGAATGAAAAATTCGAATTGAATATTTTGAAATGAAAATTTTGATACCAAGTGTTGAAATTGAAAGTTGGAATCGAAAATTTTGGAATTGAAATCAAAAGGGCTCATTTTGAAATTGAAAGTTTGAATTGAAACAAAAAGCTTAAACAAACCTAACTCCCCCTAAATAAAAACAAAAAGTCACCGGGGAGAGGGATTTTGAAAAGAGACAATTTTAGGCCCGGAGAGACTCGCTAGAAGGGATTTTTCAATCCATACTTGTCTCATGGAGGGTCTTCTCCTATAGAACTCATCGAAAAAAAAACTTGGGTTGGCCGTACCGGGCATTTTTGCAATTACACTCATAAATGAGGTGCTCGGGTTTCTTACAATAATTGCAAAATTTATAACTGGAGCTCCCCCTTACAAAAACAGTGGGTGCATGGGAGGAGGAAGCTATATTGGTGTAGCCAAGTCCATTGGTGGTTCTAGATATTCGTTGGGAACCTAGGAGATTGTTCAAATTTTGTTCACCTTGGGTGAACTTGGCTAGGGTCTCCCTTAGGTCTTTGATGGTTGATTCCATGGAATCAACATTTGGAAAATTTTGGATTTTAAGGGTCAACTCTTCCTTCTCTTTGAGAAGTTGTTCTTTTTCGGAAGAGAGTTTTTTGAAAGACTTTTTTAAAGCAACAAATTTTGACGATAAAGCATGAAAACCTTTTTCTAGTTGGTCTCTAGCGTGTGAGAGTTCTTCATAAGAAAGATGATTGAAAGAATTAGAAGAACTAGAAGACGAGGAAGAAGAGTCGGAAGATGATACCTCATGATTTGCCATTAGGCATTTTGTACCTTGGTCGCTTGAGGAGGAGGAGGAGAAGGAGGAGAAGGAGGAGCTATCACTCCATGTTGCCTTTGAAGCCTTCTTCTTCCCCTTTTTCTTGGCCCTTTTCTTGTGGAGTGGGCAATTGGGCACGGATTTTTCATCGGGTTCTTGCTTGTTGTCGGGTTCTTGCTTTTGAGCCTTCTTAGTGCCTTCATGGGTAAGTTCTAAAAGCTTCCAAATATCATGAGAATATGTGCAAGAAGAAATACAATCAAAAACATTACGATCTAACCCACAATGTAGAGCATTCATGGCTTTGCCATCAAGCTCGAAGATTGCAATGTCAACGGGGGTCCATTGAGATTCATCTTTACTAGAGAGAGTATAACCATGCATGACAATTCTAAAAATAGGATAACCAATGCTTTTAAGAAAAGTGGTCATGCGGGTTTTCCAAAAACTATAATCGGCTCCATCAAAGAATGGAGCACGATCCAAAGAGTGTCCTTCGGGGGATTGAGAGGAAGAAGCGGTAGAAGCCATCAAAAAAAAAATAGGATCTTTAATTTGAAACCGGTTTAGGGAATTATTCAAATTTTCCCTCTGATACCAATTGATGGGTCGGAACAAATGGGAAGGATGGCAAGAGGGGGGTGAATTGCCTTATAAAAAATGATTAACAAATTAAAATCAAAGTTGAATGTGCAGCGGAAATAAAGAGGCAAGACGCACAAAATTGATAATGGAGTTCGGCCAAAACCCGGCCTACGTCTCCGCTCCCAACTCAACCGTTGAGAGATTCCTACCGCTTGCTTTTCAATGGTTTTAGCAAGAAACCCACTAGGCTTTGAGGTAGCACTAGGACCTATTACAGCTTGCTTTTATTGGTTAAGCAAGAACCCACTTACTTTTAATGGTTAAGTAAGAACCCACTAGCCTTTTTAACGGGTGAAGGCTAGCTCACCGGTGACACAAGCCTTTTAAAAGGAAAGGCTTGAAGAAACCTCTTCACACCTTAATGGTGATGTGAAACCCAAAAGAAAGAGGGGATGAGAAATAGAGTGGTTTGTAGACACAAACCCAAATTAAGCTCAAAAAGATAAATACGATAAAACCCGTAATTGGAGAAGCCTTGGGCGCCTTTGATTGATTGATGATGTTTGAAGGCCGCTTCCAAGCTTCTTTGGTGGTGCTCTTGGATGTGGAATTGGATTGGAGCACGTTGGGTTCCTTGAGGAAATCCGCCGGAGGTTCGCTAAAATGATCAACAATGTGTCTGGTGGCTTGGGTAAAGTTCAGGTTAGTGTCCGGGGCTTTCTCAACCTTTATTTATAGGCATGGAACCCATTGGGGGCCTTCGGAGCCGTTGGAGAAGGCCTCGGAGCCGTTGGAGGCCAAAAGAAGGTTGACTGGTCAAACCCAACGGCTAGTTTGACTGGGCCACCGGCTGGCCGGTACAGGTCCACCGGCTGGCCGGTGCCTTGGACAGTAGCTCAGACTGTTCTGGCTGGGTGCCACCGGCTGGCCGGTGCTGAGGCCACCGGTTGGCCGGTGGTGAGGCAGTAGCTTCCTCTTCTGTGCAGGTGCCACCGGTTGGCCGCTGGTGTGCCACCGGTTGGCCGGTGGTCTGGACAGAAGGATGCCTTCTGTCCAGGCTCCATCGGCTGGCCGGTGGTGAAGCCACCGGTTGGCCAGTGGACTGAAAATCAGTCCATTTGTGCCTTCTTGCTTTCCTGGCCCAACTCCTTGGCCACCTGATATGATTCCTATCAACCAAAAACACTTGAAAGAGGATTAGATAAAAAGTTAAGTGATTGTGATCATGAAAATAAAACCTCGAGGGGTTCGAGAGGTACAACAATCTCCCCCTATTTTGATGATCACAATCACCAAAACAATTAATGTAAAATACTGAAATTGAAAGGAAATGCTAAGCATGATGAAAAGGATTCTCCCCCAATCAATCAATAAATTTCTCCCCCTTTGTGATTATCAAAATAGCGTGGGGCATAAAACTTGATTGAGGGAAAAGAGATTTGAAAAACAGGATTTGAGATTTGAAAATCAATTGTGATTTTGGAAATTGAAAGATTGAATGAAAAATTCGAATTGAATATTTTGAAATGAAAATTTTGATACCAAGTGTTGAAATTGAAAGTTGGAATCGAAAATTTTGGAATTGAAATCAAAAGGGCTCATTTTGAAATTGAAAGTTTGAATTGAAACAAAAAGCTTAAACAAACCTAACTCCCCCTAAATAAAAAGAAAAAGTCACCGGGGAGAGGGATTTTGAAAAGAGACAATTTTAGGCCCAGAGAGACTCGCTAGAAGGGATTTTTCAATCCATACTTGTCTCATGGCGGGTCTTCTCCTATATAACTCATCGGAAAAAAAAACTTGGGTTGGTCGTACCGGGCATTTTTGCAATTACACTAATAAATGAGGTGCCCGGGTTTCTTACAATAATTGCAAAATTTATAACTGGAGCTCCCCCTTACAAAAACAGTGGGTGCATGGGAGGAGGAAGCTATATTGGTGTAGCCAAGTCCATTGGTGGTTCTAGATATTCGTTGGGAACCTAGGAGATTGTTCAAATTTTGTTCACCTTGGGTGAACTTGGCTGGGGTCTCCCTTAGGTCTTTGATGGTTGATTCCATGGAATCAACACTTGGAAAATTTTGGATTTTAAGGGTCAACTCTTCCTTCTCTTTGAGAAGTTGTTCTTTTTCGAAAGAGAGTTTTTTGAAAGACTTTTTTAAAGCAACAAATTTTGACGATAAAGCATGAAAACCTTTTTCTAGTTGGTCTCTAGCGTGTGAGAGTTCTTCATAAGAAAGATGATTGAAAGAATTAGAAGAACTAGAAGACGGGGAAGAAGAGTCGGAAGATGATACCTCATGATTTGCCATTAGGCATTTTGTACCTTGGTCGCTTGAGGAGGAGGAGGAGAAGGAGGATAAGGAGGAGCTATCACTCCATGTTGCCTTTGAAGCCTTCTTCTTCCCCTTTTTCTTGGCCCTTTTCTTGTGGAGTGGGCAATTGGGCACGGATTTTTCATCGGGTTCTTGCTTGTTGTCGGGTTCTTGCTTTTGAGCCTTCTTAGTGCCTTCATGGGTAAGTTCTAAAAGCTTCCAAATATCATGAGAAGATGTGCAAGAAGAAATACAATCAAAAACATTACGATCTAACCCACAATGTAGAGCATTCATGGCTTTTCCATCAAGCTCGAAGTTTGCAATGTCAACGGGGGTCCATTGAGATTCATCTTTACTAGAGAGAGTATAACCATGCATGACAATTCTAAAAATAGGATAACCAATGCTTTTAAGAAAAGTGGTCATGCGGGTTTTCCAAAAACTATAATCGGCTCCATCAAAGAATGGAGCACGATCCAAAGAGTGTCCTTCGGGGGATTGAGAGGAAGAAGCGGTAGAAGCCATCAAAAAAAAAATAGGATCTTTAATTTGAAACCGGTTTAGGGAATTATTCAAATTTTCCCTCTGATACCAATTGATGGGTCGGAACAAACGGGAAGGATGGCAAGAGGGGGGTGAATTTCCTTTTAAAAAATGATTAACAAATTAAAATCAAAGTTGAAAGTGTAGCGGAAATAAAGAGGCAAGACACACAAAATTGATAACGGAGTTCGGCCAAAACCCGGCCTACATCTCCGCTCCCAACTCAACCGTTGAGAGATTCCTACGGCTTGCTTTTCAATGGTTTTATCAAGAAACCCACTAGGATTTGAGGTAGCACTAGGACCTATTACAGCTTGCTTTTAATGGTTAAGCAAGAACCCACTTACTTTTAATGGTTAAGTAAGAACCAACTAGCCTTTTTAACGGGTGAAGGCTAGCTCACCGGTGACACAAGCCTTTTAAAAGGAAAGGCTTGAAGAAACCTCTTCACACCTTAATGGTGATGTGAAACCCAAAAGAAAGAGGGGATGAGAAATAGAGTGGTTTGTAGACACAAACCCAAATTAAGCTCAAAAAGATAAATACGATAAAACCCGTAATTGGAGAAGCCTTGGGCGCCTTTGATTGATTGATGATGTTTGAAGGCCGCTTCCAGGCTTCTTTGGTGGTGCTCTTGGATGTGGAATTGGATTGGAGCACGTTGGGTTCCTTGAGGAAATCCGCCGGAGGTTCGCCAAAATGATCAACAATGTGTCCGGTGGCTTGGGTAAAGTTCCGGTTAGTGTCTGGGGCTTTCTCAACCTTTATTTATAGGCATGGAACCCATTGGGGGCCTTCGGAGCCGTTGGAGAAGGCCTCGGAGCCGTTGGAGGCCAAAAGAAGGTTGACTGGTCAAACCCAACGGCTAGTTTGACTGGGCTACCGGCTGGCCGGTACAGGTCCACCGGCTGGCCGGTGCCTTGGACAGTAGCTCAGACTGTTCTGGCTGGGTGCCACCGGCTGGCCGGTATTGAGGCCACCGGTTGGCCGGTGGTGAGGCAGTAACTTCCTCTTCTGTGCAGGTGCCACCGGTTGGCCGCTGGTGTGCCACCGGTTGGCCGGTGGTCTGGACAGAAGGATGCCTTCTGTCCAGGCTCCACCGGCTGGCCGGTGGTGAAGCCACCGGTTGGCCGGTGGACTGAAAATCAGTCCATTTGTGCCTTCTTGCTTTCCTGGCCCAACTCCTTGGCCACCTGAGATGATTCCTATCAACCAAAAACACTTGAAAGAGGATTAGATAAAAAGTTAAGTGATTATGATCATGAAAATAAAACCTCGAGGGGTTCGAGAGGTACAACAACCTTTTGTGTGGTGTATGTATTACCCATGATTGTATTGTTTGTGTAATATACGTTAATTTATGGGTATTTACATCATCATTGGATGATAATTCTATCATCGGGTGTATGTTTTTTAAGTTACCAAATCGATAAAGGAATTTAAAATTTCAATTTCCACTCATTCAGGTTTACGCAAACTTTATTGATTACTTTACCCCAAGATTACGTGTGAAATCACTATTTATTTACTTATGTAGTAATTTCCACTCCCCTTTGTGTGGATAAAATTTTGATACACATAATCTCTCCATTGATAAATTTTCAATTCATTGATATAAACTTGATAAGAGTAATTTTAACTCAATTTCTATCCATTTAGTTAAACATCCATGTCATTGGTGTTGTTTTTACAAGAATATGTGTGAATTTCCTCTGGTTGATTTACACTGAATATCCACTCATATTGAGTGTATTTGTATTTTTCTCAGATAATTATTTCTTTTATTTATCCTTAACCTAAAGATATAGTCATTATAAAGGAATTCATACCATCTTACATTCCATTGAGACATCATTGTTGTTATGCGCCGATCCACTTTTATTTGGTGTATATACTATACTTTGACATAGTATATAATGAATCCATTTATTCTCATGATATTATAAAGTTTTTATTACCTCAATTATTTGTATTCAAGTATCACTCATTTTGTTATGAACTCTAACTAAAATATAATTTTAAAAGTTTTAAAAATTTATTCTTCTAAATAACTCTCATTAATTTCCATATTTTAAAACTGGTTATAAGGTTTTATTTATATGGAAATTAATGTTTTAAAATTAAAATTCTGTTTAAAAGATTCAAATTGGTATGGGAAACTTTTATTCAAAAATATATTTTAAACATATTCGTGACAAATGGTGAGACTTTTAAATGTTTTAATGAAAAAGGGGGATATTTCTCTCAAATAGTTTTGATGATTAACTTCATCTATGTCAATATACTTCATTATTCTCGATTGGGGTTGATTTATTATAATATAATCTTCCATACTATATTTAATGAGTTATGTTTTACTGTGGATGTGTTATTTTTATACCATTCATGGTTTATGGATAAATTATTGACATTTAGTATGCTATTTTAATATGAATGTTCATGTTATGTTTAAAACTATTCATATGAGGAAGGAATTGGACTTAGTAAGTGATGGGTGGAGCCTTCTATAGGTCCTCGATGCATCGGTAGGTCTCCTGAGACAAACTAGTGTCTTGGAACAAGGCCTTGAAAAAATCTTATTTTTAGTCTTGGCACAAGGCCTTAACTTTGTGGTTATGCTGTCTGGAATTATGCATTCCATCATTATGAAAGTGTCTATTGATCTTTATTATGATTATTAGACTAGTATAATATCTATTTGAATAAGTAAATGGCATTATTTTATTTTATCTTTTCCATATTATTTTTAAGTTCAAGTTTAAATGGCTTTTGTTTTAGTCTTATACATTGCCTTAAATGTTTAGGCTTATTTATGAAAGTTTCAGCTATATAGTTATCCTTACTGAGCATATGAGCTCACCTCTTTCTATGTTTTATTTTTTCCAGGATGTGAATGAGTATTTTATGACTAGCCTACAGGGATAGTCTGAGGTGATATGAGTGTGGTATATGGAAACAATGTTGTTCTAACTTTTCATTTTATAAGGTAATGTAAAACTTATGAATATATCTTATACTACCAAGGCTACTAAACTGATCGGCCTTTTAGGGCATGATTCCCTGTATCATTCCAATGTTATGTAATAATTCACCGCCTTTGGGTAACTAGGGTCGGGGCGTTACAGTACATGTTCAATTGAAATCTTTATTTTGATCTCTGCTTTCTTGTAAAAATTTTCACCATATTTGTTTTATAACAAAAATCAAACTATGTTTTTTATTCATGATTTAGGTTTTAAATATTTATTATATATTTATATTTAAAAATTATAGCTATGTTTTTTGGGTCAAAATGACCAAGTCATCCATGAAGAATCTCATTTTCCTTCATCATACTCATGAAACATGTATTTTCATCAATAAAAAATATAATTTTTTTTTCTTTTGCAATATCATTTCACATGACTATAATTTCAAAATATTTCCACATTCACATTACAACAATGTTTATATACACACAACATATTGTGTTTAAACCCATCAATAATGATAATATCACTTGAAGTGAACATTTTCTCATTAATATGTGTTATCAAAATACCATTAATATTTAATGAGCTTCCATTTATAAAAATAAAACTCCAATATAATTTTTGTGAATTTACATAAAAGTATTTAAATTTATAGTCATATGTGACAAGTAACAACTGTAATGATATGAAAATATTCACTTGGTGATGATTTATGAGAAACCTAAACCATTATGTAATAAAATTGATTAGACAAATTCCATTTCAATTCTAATTTACACTCTTGTTTCAACTATTTTTGTTTTAATTTAGGAATATTTTTTAGGATATAAACTAATATATCACAACTACCATTAGTTTATTCTAGAACATTAAAGTTTTTTGGAACTTTAACCATCTCTCTAGGAAATTTTCTAGGTTTTAATATTTTATTGTCATATTTTACCACATTCTAGTAATAAATGATCTTTTATTATGATAAATACATATTATAATAACAAAATAATCCCTTATTTTAAAACAAACCACAACACAAGATTCTTCATTCTAACTAAAAATACCTCATTCATAACCAAAAAAACCACCAACTTTATTGTTAATATTCTTCAGTAGAGTAATCCATTTTTTTCTCCATTGCATTAATAAATCGGTGAAATTTATTTTAGAGTGTATTTTCCCTTAGTCTTGGATTCAAAATATTTTTTTCTTTTACTCCTCATTTATTTCTATATATAAATTTGATATAAGTATGAATGTTTCAATATTCTTCAGTGACAATTGACACTCTTTGCCTTATTATCATTACTATCCTTAATTTTTTTTGTAAACCTAGGTATCTAAAAAGACTAAATGTAATATTTTTATAAAATCAATATTTTTTTTCCAATATTGATGATTTTATTTTCTTTTTTCATAGATTCCCTATCATCATTGGTAAATGTTTTGAAATGAAAATAAAATTTCATTATGAAAATATTAGAATTAATATTATAAAACTCAATAAGTTTAACATCCTTATTCAAATAAATAAAATTTAATATCATGATTTCATGAATCATTTCACTTATAATAAGATTCGCATGAAGATAAAAAAATTTCATAAAAAAAATCATGGAATTTTACTACACCCATAATCACATTTGATATATCAATGGTATTATTCTATAATCCATTCTCTTTATTTGTGAACTATTTTTCAATTTTATGTTTTATATTTTCTATTATTAATGGTATTTTCCCAGTTCAAAATTGAAATTCTATTGGTGTATCCTTGTATTTACTAATCACTTTACAACTACCTTAATTTATAAGAGATTTACCAGAAAGACTTAAATAATCCATGAAATCAAGAATAACAGCATCCTCTAAGTCCTACTCTTATTTACATGGTTATTCACAATATTATATAACTTACATTTATATAAAACTACTCTTATTTGTGAAATTATACATATAACTTCTATAGATAATATTTTTCCACTATAACCACTTACCAACTTATATATTTCCATGAATATATTTTAGGTTGATTATCCATATCTTCTTTATGTATTTTTTCAAATAAATTTTTCTAAAAATGACTAATATTACTATCATGAAAACATTTAAAGTGATTTATTAATTAATACATATCATTTATCATTTGAAATATTTATGTGACAAATGATATAATGAAATAAAAATCAATGAATTGTTTTCATCTTATTAATCTTCACCATGAGTATTTTGGAATAATTAATCTTCCAGAATTTGGAGGTTTTGAATAAAAATCCTTCTCTATCTTAATTTTATTCATTAAGGAAGGTTCTTATAATGTCTCATATTTTTTCATGTAAATATTTAAAATATATCTAGTGATGTTTTTGAAGCTATGCATAGATATGATGTGAGATTCCAACACCCAGTGAGCACAAAATTATTATTTTAAAAATATTAAATATATTAATATCATGAACATTAAGGTTTCCTAAAAATAGAATAAATCATAAAAGGAGTATCAAATTAGAAATATGAGATGTTTGTTGATTCAGGAATGTGGTTTTTACCCGAGTTGAAAGATAATATTTATCTGTAAATGGAATTTGTGAAAAAATTATCATGGAAGAAAATAATAAATAAACTCGTAAATTTATTTAATTTATTATAAGGGTATACATAACTAATTGTTCATTTATAAATACCCAATTATTGGAAACATCAGGGTTTGAGACATAATCAAAATGATCATGATATGAGCTACTATAGAGACATTGGAAGGTGACAAGGGATCAGGGGATTATATTGTTACCAAACATATCATCTAATCCAGTGATGTTTATGGATCTTGCTAACTACTGAAACATATTACTATACTTCACCATAGATCAATCCAAAATATTGGTAGGATGTTAATTTTTTTGTATTTTTTCCTCATTTTATTATCCCGTGATTTACTTTTGTCGATCGAAATAAAGTTCACATTATTTATAATTAAGTGCCTATTATCTAGAATTATGTTATTTTCATGCTAAAATTGTATAGATCATTAATCCCATGTTTTTCCATGTTGTAAGATCTCCGTTCTTTATACTATTAAAGAGACCATGGGACCTATAACTTTTCTTAAAATCTATTTATAACTTAGATTCATAAGAAATATAGACCATATGGTAAATGATTCACTCTGTATAGAATGGTGTAGTAAAAAAGTACTTTTGGGAACATCTAAGAATATTTGTATCAAAATTATTCATGAAAACATTTAAAACTATTCCTCAAGCATCATGTAAAATTCTCACATAAAAAATAATTCCCAAAACTGAAGTATCACTATTCTTCCCACTATAGGACTTCTCACAACTAAAAAGCATCTGGACTCTCTTGTCAAAGAATTTCTTCAGAAACAACTAGCACACATATATATCTATCCTAATTTACCTCAAGTATCAACCCATTCTACCACAATCCTCATACCAATTATGTACTTAATCCTTTATGGATCTACCCACTATGATTTACCACACAAATAGGCCTCTGAATATTAGAAGAACTAGATACAAACACAACAACCACCCATATTAAGACATGAGAAGGGGTAGTTGGATACTTATTCAAATAATAACATATAAAATGTTATTAATTTAAGAATAATGTTACTGAAGATCCAATATATAAGACACTCTACTAACATATTCAATAATCTTAAAGGGCCTCACATACTATGGGGTTTACATTCCATCTTCCCTAAGATGCTTATTCTCTAATCATTGAGAAAATTTAATGAATACATAATCTCAAACACTGAATATAAAATTTCATCTTTGGTGATCAATATAGGAATTACAGTAACTCTAAGAGGAATTCATATGCTTATGAATCAAAATAACTGGATGAGATATATTTTATACCAAACATAGTTTCATAAGTTGCCTCTCATCAACCTTATCCCAACACAATGGGTACCACGACATATAGCCATAAAATGACTCAGGTGATTCATTATGAATTTCACAGTAATAAATACTATTATAATAGAAATTAATAAAAGAACTCATTTTACCTTTTTATGTTAAGAACACATGATCATAGCATGTATTTTATAATAGGAAAAATACACTCTATCTACCCATCCATCCATATATGATATTCCATGTCCAAATTACATTGTATCCCTATATAATTATAGTGTACACTCTAAAATATTGATGTCAATATAGTATCATTATCTAATATGATTTACTTCATGTTCTGTTAATATCTGACAATGTCTATTGCATGTATCTTCCCATGTCCATCAAAAGAGAAAAATTCTAATATAGGCAAGAATTGTGAAATGCTTGTAAACTGATCCACTATTAATCATAAACCACTATAATTTCATGGTTACTTTGGTAAAATGATCATTAATTTCATAGTCATTTACTCCCACTTATGTGTAATGACTGGTAGTTGTTGTAGAAACCCCTTTGGTTATTGATTCATCAAATTCATTCATTTACAAATAATAAATAACATCATAAAAATTAACATTTTTCCCTTGTAAACAATCAATGATAGAATATAATTTCATGATACAACATAATTTCTCGAATATATACCTCCCATGTTGTATGGTTCAAATATTTAAAAACATCACCCTTGAGTTCATAAAATGAAAACATACATCCTCTGGAAGAGACATCCAAATCCTCGTAGACCAACATTCCCATGATGGTCTCTACACCATTTATATTATCCCTTGTCCTTCTATTATTCTCATAAATGATTTTCCATTTCTTCACACACAAAACTAACATAAATGACACATTAATGATAAATAAAATCACACCTAATAACTCTAATCTTTTCATATGAAGGTCTTCTAATAGCATTACAAATTGTCACAGTTTGGGGTTTTCCATGTCATGGATTCCACAACTATATTTCCCCCATATAAAATTAGTCACCCTATAATTTATGATACATATTACATAATACATATTTTATAAATGAAATACCCAACACCAATTCCACCACACCATGATCAATTTCAACTAAAAACGTTATCTTGTTCCTCACTACACAGACTTATCTTGGGTTAATCTTTACCCACACAATGTAATAACATATTATTTATGATAATAATGATGTATTAATCTCAAAGGTATCACAAAACCACAAACTCGTCAATGTAACCTTCCCAATTGTACCAATATTTTAAAAATATGATTAATACTATGGTCATGCATCATATTCTACCTCAAGTCAGCTATCAAATTCATTGACTCCACCCAAAAAAAAATACCATATATTTTTTATATTAATGAAAAATATTGAATCAATATTATTATACCCTAATAATATAAAATGATAGCTCATTTAACTATTAATTGATTTTAAAATAGATATAACCACTCATACACATGGACACACCTATAATAGATTTATCATATACTCCCATAATATGATTATCCAAATCATTATTCAGTTAAAATGTGATTTTTCATCTCCAATGTTCCAAAAATAACCCTACTCATCAGTCTATCATGAAAACCTTAACAAAATAATATCACATGTCCCTCTCATAGTTAAAAAGATATAATGGTGCTCCATTAAACCACTTCCCACCAATAACTGATAAATAACTATCTAAATATCTACATCAACATGATCCCTATATTTTTCTATCCCTCAGCACTGACATAATAAAATGTTATATCATCCTTATACCTTGCAGAATGATTTCTAGTACATATATCCAATCAACTACCACAAATATTATCAATTAATAACTTTCCCACTCATACCTAGGAATTATAATCTAACCTCGAATATCATTAGGTTATAACAAACCAACAAATCCACCATGATGTTAAAATATTCTCTTCTTTCCAGCATTACCCCCCCCCCCACCTCCCCAAACAATCGATGATGTATTATGCCCTATATAACATGAATTATCATAGTCTAAGAGAACCAATATTTAATTACCATTATTATTCTATCCTAATAATCCAAACCATATCTCATTTATATAATTAAGTACATTTTGAGGTTTCAATATATCACCACCCAACTCTATAAATGACCCACCATACAAATACATTTTTTTTCAATGGAAGAACCTCAAAACTAGAAAATTTTATCACCCCCACATAACTCCAATGCTTCTTCTGAATATAAAAACTACAACATCTCATGAGTATCTCTATAAAACTATCAATAAACTATTAATTACTAATTGAACATATCCATTATCTAACAAAATTTAACAAACCCCAAGATACTTCCACTTATTATTTTAAAAAAGCTGATGATCTTAGTGTGAACAAGGTCCTATAACAAAACCATCATATCTCAGCAATACAAAATAAAATCTACCTATTACTATGATCACATTCCCAAATTTGACCCACTATTATTCATAGTGAAGATATATCGAGTATTGACACTCATTAATTCAAAAAAGTGTCCCTTGTGTCTACAAGGTTCATAAATAATGAATTTCACTAATTAAAACATCTTATTTATCCACTACATTCATTAATTTAAATATATTTCACATATAAATCCATTTTTTTCTTATGGGAATAGAAATAATATTGAACCATTATATTAATTTTCCCCAATATTTAATGTATTCTAAATAATATTATTCTTGAGTAGGATAAAAGAATTTCACTATACCATAAAATATTTAACTAATCCCTCCATTATCTATATCCTAGATGAACAGGGATAACATGACTAAATGAGAGACTATGCATCTCTCTTATTTTTAAAATAACCCCCATGAAGCACTAATTATTCTTTTCCTTCTTAATATATCCATGGAATTCAAATTCGAAACTAATCAATGATACATAGACATAGATTTAACCCCAACCATTTCTCTACACTGTACTGTTCCCAAATATTTACATAATGTATTATTCACACATTTCAAAACCCACAATCTCTAATCCTTATAGTAGTTGATAAAATTTTTTATTACCCATCAAAAAAATCATAGCATTTTCTTAACTGATGTACTTTCCCTTATCATTAATATATCAAAACTGAAACACTATCTACCTTTTATGGATAGTTATGATCAACACCCTTTATAACTACCTAAATGAGCATTATAATTTATCCAACCAATTGAGGAACAAAAAATATATATCACATCGCTCCATGTCTTCATCCATGAAATATCACAACTCTCTTAGGCAGCCAATTCAATATCTCAAAAAATATTACATTAAACTAAAAAACATACCTCAATCATTCATAATAAAAAAATTCAACATTTCACACTATGACTATGTGGAATCTTATTTAATTGATAAACTCATTCCCAATTATCCATATAAATGTTTTAATTATATATCACATTATTTAAATCCATCAATATTAAATATTCAGATCGAAAACATTAATGAATGATAAAAAATAAAAATATATTGGAAATAAATTTTATCTCAAGAAAAATTTGTTTCCATTAAAAACTATACCACATGATGGATTCCAAATCATGCCTAACATTATTAAGGAACTATTTATAGTTCCTACCCAATGTTCGTAAATATGGAAAAAAAATATAATCCAATGAGATCATCATCATCCTCACATTTATCAAGACATATTAGTGACTTTAAATTATCCACAAAATATTAACTATGTCTTTTATGGGAATATTACAAATCTAAATGATTATATTCTCGTATATTATAATAATTCCCACAGATTGACTAAAAATACTCCATCAGATAACATTTTGTAACAACCAAACTTAAAAGGACAAATACCTGGGCCAAAAACAGATACCACATAGCTTTAAGTACATCCATCAAGACATATTAGTGACTTTAAACAAAGGAAAATTATTTTCCCTAAAATATATACCACTAACAAAGCATTCACATATACAAACCCATTTAAATTAATCATGTGAAAATAAATATTAACACTGAAAATAAATTTTTTAAAAAATATTGACTATATTTAAAGTAAGAAAGTATAATTTTTTAAAGAAATTAACATTAAAGAACAATTCTAAAACCAAAAACCATATTTTCTCCACTATTATAACTCAATGTTAGAACTATGTATCACCACTAATGAATTATTATGCCTCCCATTTAGCCAGATCATGTTCAATCATGTGAATAGGTCCATCAAGTTAATCATTTAGGGATTAGGTATTAACTTTCAAGGATTTCCATATGACTTCAATGCGCTCTCATGAAAATTCAATGTAAATAATTTTAAGACATTAGAAAAATTATTTATCAATGTATTAAAAAAATAAAATAATTTTTTTTAAAAATAATATCCTAATTTAAGAAAATTGACATTTAAAACATAATTCCCATTAATTCCTCAAATACATGTTTTATCCTATAAAAACATTTTTTTAGAAATTATTTGCATTCAAGTATCTAATTAGATCACCTTTTTTCCAAAAACATCGATGAAATCTCCATCATTTACCCAAAGTCAAAAGGAAACTTCCAATTTCCCAAAGAGTCTATTTAAAACATAATGTTTTCTGAAATAAAATCCACTCCCCATGATAAGACAATTATAATATCCATCAAATTTAACACCCATTTTTTATTCATTTATATCTATTTTTACTATGGTATAAAATACATTATTAGGCTTAAAATTGCACAATAGTGAGAGTGACTATAGGATTTTATCTCTCTATATTCTACACTCCCCATGGAAATCACTCTCTAAGGAAACCATTTGTTTCCATAAAAGAATCTTTAGTTCCATGGGTGGAAGTTAGAAGTTTAAAAATGAGGTCTTAAAAAACATTTTGACATACACACCAACCTAATAAGAATCACCATAAAAAATCATTGTTGAAAACTACACATTATAACATATTATAATTAAAAGTTCAATCCTTAAAAATTAATTTTATAAAAAAATCCATTATAGTAATCAAAACAAAATAACCATTAATATATTAAATTTACGATTAAATGTTCTACTCAATTTATAATAAACACACATTTAACACTTTTAAAACCCTATTTCCAAATACAAGGAAAATCTTTTATAATTTAATTGAAAATTTCCATTTACAATTTTAATACAGATCTATTTCATTAAAATACTTTTTAAATAAATAAATACAATATATATCATTATAATATTCTTGAAATAATGTTTTTTTCAAAACATAAACTTCCATTAAAAAATATATTTTCAATTTCAATAAAGAACAATGAATCCATTTATGAAAACACCATTTATAAATTTAAAATTAAATCCAATAAAAATAATAAATATCCCATTTTCATATTATCAATATTCATCCAAAATCATTTATTATCAAAACCCAAAAATTTTCAGTCAGAATAAATTTTTCCAAATCCCCCTTTTATATAAATTATTAGCTTTATAAGAAATCAATACAATCATTCATCAATATATCATTATTAATGAAAAATACATATGAATATGTAAAATTGATGGAATAGATTAGATTTATATACCAAATTTTAAAATTCATGACAATTTCCCAATTCCATAGTGAAAATATCATGTAATGAGGATAAATTACATAAATATTCATTATTATAAATAATAATATTCACTCAATAACCCCATATTCAAAGATCTAAAAATTTTCTCTACGGATTTGAGGGATATAATGGAAGATAATGAGGGAGTGAAAGTAAATATATTTTTCAACAAATATCTATCATCTAATTCAATAGTCACACCTTAGATCTATTAATGAGAATCCATGTTATCACCAAAATCATCCAAAATAATACTATAAATTACTCAATGATGTTTGGAGATAGAATTGGATGTTTTGGAGTAATGTTTTATAATAAATATTGGTTTATAGATATTAAAATTTATTATATAGTCACCTTGCATGGAATTTGGGGTAGAACAATGACCATCAATTCCCCATTTCCCTAAAAAATGACTGCATAATCTCTTAGACCGTGTTGTTTCTATGGTAAAACTATTCGAATCATTCTTCCATAGATTTTCCATGTTAAAAAGCCTTTGGGTCTATGTTGGGACCTGGTAGGGGATCATATGTGCATTGATATTGGTTTTCTTATATATAATTATAAACTTATTTTTTATTTTCAATGCCTTGTACATTTATACATTTTATAATGTTAAATTACCCTAGTGAATGATATTTTAATGTTTTTTGGATTTTCCTATTGTTCTCTAGATGGGATGTTTACCCATAGGTAAAAATTTGGAAATATTATAAACTGATTGAATTCTTATGATAAGTATTATTTTTTAAAATAAATATTATATATTCTCACACATGTTAATATTGATATCTCTTAAATGTAACCCTATATGAATATCTTGACTCAGTTTATTTTAGAATAAGTTTTTTTCTTAGGTAGAGTGGTTTACTAAAATTTACCCTATGCCTTAAATAACACTCTTATAGAATTGATATTGTGCCAAATCCATATATACAGAAGAAGTGAAACTTGATACACACAAATGATGTTGATATTTTTAGCTATGAAGTGGATAGGTAATTATGGTGAGTTTATTTAGAGAACAAACACAAAAAACATTAATTAAAAAAATTATTGTATATTTTTTGATCCTATGTTGTTTCTAGGGATAAGTTGTATGTATTTATTTTCACAGAAAATATCTTCTCATTAAACAAGAAGTATCCTTTATAATGTATAAAAAACTTAATCATTCCCTAATATAGTCCATACACAATTGCAATTATAATTACATAACTAATTAGAGGATCATTTTCATTATCAATCCATATTATATGATCATATTATCATTCAAAATATTTAGTTTTCAAATTCAATGAATAAAATGTGGAAAAATTTTCACTAAATGGGAATATCAAATTATAGACTTAATTAGATGTTTAAATCCTATAATATTACATCCATTTTAGCCCATCAAACTCCCTAAAATCTTACCATAAGAGGGTTAACATTATATTAATGAAATTATATTAGTATAAGATGTAATTAGACTTATAGTAGTAGGATTTAAGAAGAGACAAACAATCAAATAACAACCATTTGTGTTAGTGAGAATGGAATCACCCCATAAAAATAATGTTTTTATAATGATAAGATGAAATATAATATTATTAGAGAATAAATAAATACCTCAACAAGGAAACTAATATGATCATATATCACTTAAAAATGAAGAGAAAATTTCCGATGAGAAAATAAATGAATAAAAATACATGAATAAAAAGAAAAAATGAAACATATTTTCTCCAAAACATCACCTTATGTTGACATTTTTGGAGTACCAGGTCACGAAAACCATTTTAAATTCTTCAAATTGATTAGGTCAAGCTAATGGATGGAGGAAATATAGTGAATAATTAATTTTTCATTACTACCATGGTTTAATGCATAGTTTTTTCTTTCTACATTAATGCAATAGAGATAACAAAATTATATAGAATTAATATAACTCTTATAAATTTTTTTCCAAATATAACTTATACTATTTGGATAAATATTATCCTAATTAGATTATATTTTTATATTTTATTATATCAATTGTGGTATAATGTTTTAGGCCATGAAATGTTCTCC
Organism: Viscum album; assembly: GCA_963277665.1. Classification (NCBI taxonomy): domain Eukaryota; kingdom Viridiplantae; phylum Streptophyta; class Magnoliopsida; order Santalales; family Viscaceae; genus Viscum; species Viscum album. Next base: position 1,621,935,159 of record OY728146.1, on the reverse strand, counting down.
ATAACAAAAACATTTAATTTTAAACACATATAACCTTTCAAGCATCCAAATTAGCTTCGGAAAAATTTGACCTAATATTACAAATTATGGTTTCTGAACAATTATGAAATTTCAACTTTAGTGGACTATATATTTCATGATAATACCATTTTATTTCTCAAATATCTAATTTTATTTACTCAAAAAATTCTTGATTCAAGGCTCAATATGTCTATATTTCTTTAGAAGTAATACATTGAACTAGAAGTAAAAAATATTCCCCAAAAATTAGATAATATTTTTATAAAATTTAAATTTAAAATAAATAAAATAGAGTGTTTTAAAATGTTCTTAAAAATGTTAAACTAATTAGTGTATATAAAAAAAATCACCTGTTATAATAAATTATGTTGAATTTCAAAAATGAATTTAATTATGAATTTTTAGAATAATGAAGAAACTGAAAAACAATCAAAATATATTAAAAATTGTTAATATTATATGAATAATTACACTCCCCAACATGAGTTTTTCTAGTCCCTAGAAAATTAATTTATTAAAAATAGAAAAATTAAATTCCACTATCTATGAAAATTTTATCAAATAATATCAACCACTATAAACTCAAATAGTACAATTAGAAAAACTATAATAATTATCTAAAACAATCCAAGTACAAAATCAAATCACAAGCCCAATGCATTTTTCAAATTCACCTCCACTTTTTATCCAATAATAATTAATCATAATGAAGTGTTGTGCCTCAAAAAATATGTGGGGTTACATTTTTGTTCAAGGGGAAAATATTGAAGTGATTGGTGAAAGTAAAATTTCTTCTATAAGGTGAGTATCCAATTTTTTTTTTGTGTTTTCTTGTTTTTTAAACAAAATATAGATGAAATAAAAAAATGAAGGAAATATGAAATTGGATTCACTATCTTCATGTGTTGGATCATATACATTATGTTAATACATTTATCTTTAATCTATATGTAAATCCTAACTCTACAAAAGAAAACTATAGAGAAACTATCCTAATGTAAAAGATTTTATACAATAGGTCAATCTATTTTTCTATGTGGTGATTTTTTAGTTATTTTTAAATTTTCATTTTATTTTGTTATTATTTCTTGATACTCAAATAAACAATAAAACAATAACAAAACATATGATAAAAAAGTTGCCCCATGAACACAAAATTGTACCCCCACAATCCAAAGGATATGAATTGTCATATATTTTTAACTGTATGAAAATATAGATGGAAAAATCACATCAGACAACCATACTTACAAAAATCTATATTCATGGATAGAAAATTGAATAAATATTTAAACAAAGTCTTGAAGATAAATTTGATATTTATTATTACAATTTAAAAAATTATATTATCACATTCATGGATAAATAAATAGAATTTTTCATTAGTGTAAATTCTTTTTAAAAAACAATCAAATATTTTCACCCCAAACATAGGATGAAACCACCCTTACTGTTGGAAAAAAAGATAATAGAGAGTTTATAATTAGTATAATAGTGAGCTGAGATGTAAAAAAATTAGAATTGAATTGAAATTATGGATCAAAATCACCTGGTTTTAATATAGAGACCCAAAAAATATAAAACCATCTTTCTAAATAGATGCCACATGAACACTCTTCATGGATGATTAAGGATTATGTCTGCACTCTGGATGGAATGTGTTCAATTTCAAATAATAAAATTTGTATACTCTTAAATATCACAAAAAATAAATTAGAGAGCCATTGAAATCCCAAGGGGTTCCCTTGACTAAAAATAGCAACATAATAATGATAAAAATTAAAACACATTTGTTTTATTTTTTATTAGTTAAAGTAAAAAATTCAAATCAAAAGAAAGAAACTAAAAATGAAGTTGTTTTTTCCTCCAAAAACACTTACTTTAGTGTTTTTAGCTCAATATAGACCCACCCACCCAAACATACCCAATACCAACATTCAATATCATAAGGATTTCCTTTGGCACCACTTCTATTAAATTGGGATTATGACTATAGTAGGTTTGGTCATAAAGTTTATAATATATTTTGAGATCAATACGACTGGTCTCTATGAATAGGATAATAATAGAAATATAATAACGGGACAATCTAATTATTTGATTATTTTTTTAAGACCTCAAGGATATTTATATCATAGTTTGATTTGAGAAATGAAGAAATGAAAATTTTAAGGGATCGGTTATTTCCTAATAATGCATTTTTCTATTTAAGGTAGGGATTTAATTTAATGATTTGGATGGTTTGAATTAGATAATATAGATTGGGATATTTAATTATACACGATTTTATTTTTTGGAATTGTATCAAAAATAATATTATTTAAAACATATTTTTTGACATTTAAATTGGTTAGATCAATGTTGATCATGGTTATAAATTCTTTATTAATGCTTTTACCTAAGGTTTGACCGATTAGTTGTCTCAAGAAATTATTAATGGATCTATATTTTAAATATTCAATCCAATGGGACAAATTTACTTCATATTAATATAAAAAATTGATATACTTTTGAATTAAACATCTAAAAACAATTATTTGATTTTACTCGAGCCCACTTTACTCACTAACAATCAAATTTACCTCCTAAACCTCCTCATCATCATTGATTTGATATATGTCACGATAGATATTGAAATCAAGGATAATTATATTAAAGTTTAAGGTTATGTTTATTATCCTAACAAGGATGAATGATTTTATTATGTCTAAAAAGGGATGATCAAGGATAAATGGAGTTTTTTCCCTCATCCTTATGTTTAGATGATTATCATGGATAATGAAATAAGTATATTAAATGAATCCTTAAACATTTAGAAAATAATCTTTTAGGATACCCTTTGGTACTCAAACTTTATTATTAGAAATATGGAGTGACATATGTGGGTTAGAGTTCTCCAAAATCTAACTAAAAATATATAACATATCGAATACGGTTAACACTAGATCTGAGACCCAAATAGTCTTCGAGAACATTTTTACCTTAAAGATCAACATTGATGTAAGGGAAAACAGTTTCTTTAAAATAGGGTAGTTTGGTTCCTCAAATGGTTATGTTCATATTAGAATATAAAGGAAATATGTTTTTATGAGAAAAATTTCTTTTGAATGTAGACAAGTCCATACTGTTCTTTGATTAGGCTAGTATGGTTTATATTTAAAAAAAGAGTTATTTTTTAACATGGTAAATTAATTCCCTAAATTTATCTCTCAACTTGGGTTTAGATTTTCTCTTTATTCATTATGGGAATTGAGATTCATAATATAGTTTTTTGGGTGAGTTTATTTTCTCAATATTGTCTTTAGTTTTTCATATTCTAAGAGTGGTTCTTCAACAATACCATGTTATTTTTAATCCTTATACAATTTAAGAATAGTTGGATCCATTTTTTCAATGGATTTCCTACACTTTCAGATAGTCACAACATTGATTTTATAATGAATGGTTTGTATGTATCTATATTATTCTCTTATGGTAAAGGAAGTAATAACTTGAGTGGGAATGGGAAATTTAATCCAGTACAAAAAATGGGTTTTAAATATGATGTGAACATTGGGTTTTTAGGTGATTTCTTTGAAAGTGACATAGTAAATATTTTTATAATGTTTCTTAAAAAACAAACATTAAAAATATTTAAAACATCAGTTATTATTGAAGTGTATTTTTACTATAATTTATATTGTTTTTTAAAAATTCGATGTAAAAAAATGATGTTTAACATCAGTTATTTAAATAGATAATTAAACAAAATATTTCTCATTTAGGTTTTTAGAAAACATGTTTTAATTTTCAATTCTCACATATATTTTTAAAAAACTATTGTGAAAACTATTTTTTAATTATTTGAGATTGAAGAACCCAAGACAAAGTTATAATGGAGAACAAAAAAATAAATTATTATTTTTCATGATAAAACATGTAGACAACAATTATTGTGGTAATTAATTAAAGATTATTCAAGGATATATTTATATTAAGAAATAAGAAATTATTACAGTATCATAAAATATTAACTTAAAATAAATGAAAACATTCTAAGGGTATTACCTCTTTGAAACATTATTTTATAACAAAATTTTAAAACCAATTTATTCACTAATTTTCTTATTAACACTATACTATCAATCTAAAAAATAGATATCATGTCTTAATTTGGAATCTACATATGAATAATAGTGGTATAAATGAGGTTTTAGAAATTAAAAAAATGTATGATTAGTAGAATTTAATGTTTGATAGTGAAGAGAAATAAAGATTATATGGAGGGATATATTTGTAGGTAAGAATTACAATTTAAGAGTTCAATCCCTATAATTAATTTTTCTTTATTTTCTTTATAAATTTATCAAATGATAGATGTATAATATATTGACCAAGTATTTATGAATTTTGGTTTATCATAAGAGCATATTTATGTTTTTCTATAGGTTTTTTCAGGGATTAAAAAGGGTTATGAGTTGGAATGTATTTTGGAGGGTAGTGATTTGAACCCCTTGACTAAACTAGTTTTTTATTATCCCTCTAATAAAATCTAAGATTGTCTTCATAGCATGGATTTAATTTTATTTCGACCAATGATTTTTAAAATTTAGATAATTCACCACCATAAATCTCCCTCTTTGATGGAATTCCTTTATTGAAGGAATGTTTTTGGGAAATTAGCAATCATATAGTCATTTTTGTCAAAAATTCTCAAAACAGGGTAAAAAATTTTAAATTTTATGTACTTTACTAAGGTTTATCTATATAACCTTTGAGAAGAGGATAGTATGTTTAGCCCTATGTTTTCCATCATCTCATATAGTGTGCATACCACCAGAATTGGGAGGGTTATCATTGTTGTGTAGGGTTCCCCATGATTGGTTTTATTCAACAATATCTTCTATATACCCATAAGAATTATTGTGATCTTTTTTTAAAGTTCCCATTACATATCATGTCTTTAAATTGTCTATTTGATAGGCCTAACCATTCATAATGAAATTCAATTTTTCTAGGACTGAAAAATGATGGTGAGATACTATTAATGGGCCATCCTTAATCTGTTCCCATGTTACACCAAAGGAATCTCTCTATTTCTCAACAATCTATTGAATTCTATTGTTATGTACAATTTTATATTGTGTGGAAGAGTATTTTATAATGTTAATTTTTTTCATATGAATATAAAAATGATAATCTCATAATTTTAACTAATTCATGCGTTTATCTTATATAGATAAGGGGGATAGTTTCTTAATGGCTTACTTGGTTTTATGTAAGAGCACATATTCTCAACAATGTCAATAAAATAATTAATAAGATGGTAAGACATCTCTAAATTCAACCAATGAATGGTGGAAAGGTGGTTTTAGACATGGGGACTAATGATATAAGTTTCTTCTCCTGGGGTAGTATGTTTGATCAATCAGATAGAATTGGTCTATGCAGGTGTGAGCTAATCACTGATGGTTTGATCAGAGACATCCCCCAAGCATGGGTCTTACATATTTTTATTTCATATAATATCCATTCCCATGATTAAAATGGAGATATTTGGGTGAACATGGATTAGAGTGATCTCATTTTTGAATTCTATATTCTCTAGAAACTTTTAATCTAATGGTAGATAACCACGAGGTTCACTTTACTTATTTCCAATACTATTATCAAAACTCATAATTCAGTTGGAATGATTCTAGGGGAAGAGGACAATCGTAAATATAAAGGGGAATATGTCAATGAAATCTGGGTGAGAATAGAGAAATTGTAGTTAGTGTAGAATTAGAGTGCTTATGTTTTATAATTTGGTTCCCAATAATTACTCAAAAAATTTGGTTTCCCCATATTTAACCTATAGGTCAAAGTAGTTACATATAGTATAGATAGGGTTTCAAATCCATCGAGACCAAGGAAGTTAAATTTGAGACGTACATATGTGTTTGAGGGTTTATTATATGATTTTTATAACAATTTATAGTGATTTTATTTAATAAAAAAATATTTCATTCAAAACAATTAATTAAGATAGGTTCATCCAAGTTTATTTTAAGGGTTGGATTGGGTCGATTTTTTCCTTCACAATTTTCAGATTATTATTTCAACATTTTCATTCAATGGGATAAAAATTCACCTTATCATTAAATTATATAGTTTCAATATAATTTCAAGTATAATCACATAAAGAATAATTTTTAGGGTCACTTCATGTTATATGATCATTTTTTACTTGAAATATGCCATTTTTATATTTTGGGAAGATCGAGAAGAAAATAAGTCATAAAAAAGGAATATAAAACTAATTAACTGATTACAGGTTTATGAAACCTAAAAAAAATCAAATCAATCACAAAAAACACCCTATTATAATCTCATAAAAGGGTTACCCTGATATTGATGAAAATATATAAATATAATATGAAAGTATGTTCATAAATGCATGATTAATGAAAATAGAAATAATTAAATAAAACTAATTTTTTTGTTGTGTGAATGGATTTAAACCAGAAAAATAATGGTTTTATAGTGATAATGTGAATGAAAATAAGTTAATTGAATAGATTAATACCTTTATTAAAAAACTATATTGGGTTTAGAATATTATAAAATTAAGAACACAGTTATATTGAGAAACATGCATCAAAGCATTACGTGAAGAATAATTATCAATATACCTATATTTCTAAAATAAATCCAAATTATATAGAAATTTTTGGAGGCTTAAGTCTATCACACCATTTTAAATTCTTATAATTGATGAGAGTGGGATAAAGTATGGTGACAACATAGTGGATAATGTTAGATTTGGGTAAAATAGAAGAATTTGATGGGTCATGACCAACTTTTCTTTTTTTCATGATTAATTGTCAACACAAAATCTACAGGGTGATAAATTCCATGATCAATGAAATTGAAAAAATATGACAGAAAATGGATAGAACACTATAACTAGATGGAGGATAATCAAATATTATATAGAATTAATTTAATCAATTAAATAATTACCATGTTGGAACTCTTTTTTCATTGATGGATATAACAATAGATCTGTGTCAAACAATCATTGCGTTGTATGAATCGAGAGAAAATTTCCTTTAATGGTGATCCAAACATTTTTCACAAATCTCTGAACATTTATGTAGGAGTATTCATGTGCAATCATAGTAGATCTTATCACATACTTCATCCCCCATGGATCTCCATGAGAATTAATTCCAAACCATTTTCATTGATCTCTCTTGACTTTGGGGGTGGAAGGTGCATGAGGATCTATCTTTATTATTGGGAGTGTCTATGTGAAGGGAGATCTATAGGTCCTGATAAGATTATCCAAATGTCTTTGTGTACAACCAAACAAATGAATTTTCACTTCTATAAAATTATATAATTGGTTTAATGTAACTCTAGGATTAAAAAAATTGAAAATGTTCCATTTATTATTTATTTCATCCTTAAGGAACCCCATTTCAAATAATAATAATAATATTATTATTATTTCTTGAATTTCAATTGACATGCTAATTAAATTAAATATTATTTAATTAAATATTATTCAATATTTATTCTTTCTCATCAGACCATTGAACTTGGTTTTCCATTCTTCAAAAATCTTTATCAGGCCTTGAATAATGAATAATTATTTATTAAATTAATAGAAATATAGTATTCACCAATAAATAAATAATTATTATATTCACTAAATAAAAAATAAATATTTATAAAATTTTCTACTAACATTATATTCCATAGAATAACTGGTGAATGAATATATGTGATCAAGAAAACATGAGTAATTATTTTCCCACATATGGGAATAATATTTAATCGAATTTTAAAATAATAAATAATAATATATTATTTAACTGAGATTCTGAATACACTTAGTGTGTGACCCTTTAGGCCTCTTTCTCGGTGGCATTAGGTGAAGCAGCCTAAATTCTAAAATTAGCATCAAGAAATACGCTAAGGCATCCATAAAGGAGAAAGTTATTTCCTCAATAAAATAATAACTCATATGTATAAATATTGTGGAATATAATACCTTTAATCTGATATCTCTAATCAAGGAGGTTGCCTTCCTGTTCCATCAACCTATGTGATCGATATCTCTTTCATTTAATTCCTTAAAATAGAACTTTTCTATAAAACACCATGTCCATGGATTTATTTAGGATATATCATTTCCCCAAAGGGACTGAGATATCCACTTCCAATAAATAAAAAAATGGAAAACTTCTTTCTTGCATTATTCATTAATGCAATATTACTCAAGACACACCCAATGTATCGTACGACACGAAAAACTTGTGTCGGGACAGTTTTCATTATAGATGAATGTATGGGATTCATAATAATCAATAATAATAATATTAAATTATAAAAATCAATACACACATCCATATATAGGAATATCCAATGACACATGCAAATGTGGATTTCTAAATGGTGGGTCTTGTTCACATAATATCCAACACTAGATATTATCAAGGGTGTACACCATGAGAATGTTCCTAAATGTCCTACGGGTCTCCACCACTAATAGAATGTATCATTTATGTCCCTAAAATGATATCATCATGATATATATCATATATTTAAGAATAGTGTCGTACCACTTCTGGGTTATCAACATAGTGGGGAAGAGTTATAACCTTTTAGCATGATAGCTACACTTATGACCTTATCAATTACTATTTTATATAGAGGAAACATCATGATGTTATAAAGTGTTTATTAATTTTTAAAAATGTAAATATTGGTTGTTATAATGTACAGGGATGTTGGTTCTTGGAACAAACTCCAACAGACTCCCACATTCACTAGACCCAACTACTAACAACCTCTTGTCTTCTAGCTCTCACATGACCCACATGAGTCAATTAAGAAAGGATGTTAGTCAAGGGGTCCACCACATTCTCTTACATGGGTAATCTTTTTACTAATATCTCAACCCTTTGATAGAAATCCATCAAGAGGTGAAACTTACATAGTATATTCATTGTCTATTGGTGTGGTTATAGATCTTTTTAAAGCCCACCATTGTAGTATTATTATAATAAAATGTGATAGGGTCTTTATTTCTCATCACCAATACAATGTACATGAAAAACATTGGTATCCAAATAGCTTCCTTGGATGCAACAGAATCCATTATATACACATAACCCATTGTAGAATCAAGGAAAACTAGGTTTCTTTGAAATCTTCTAGCTCATCAATCCTCTATAGAGATATAAACAACATCCTTATAGCGACTACATTTCATTCGGATCTATCTAAAAACAACCATCAACATAACCCCTAATGACAATATCCTCATCTCATCCATGTACTAGGAACATATCCATAGTTATTATCATATACATAAGGATAGCCTTAATATTAGGACAATGTTTTTCTCAAGATCCTCTTGATATATTCCTTCTATGCACAATTCATTAGAAACATCAATGCTAGTATATAACATGACATATATAATTGATCTTATTATTGAATCCTATGATATCTTACTCATTATCTCTTTACCGTGTTCTGTTCGAGGACACATTTTATTATAAATATGTAAACCATGTGACACTAGAACCAAACCCATCTTGGATTGTTACATATTAAATATCTTTAGTATTCGGTCAATATATATACATCTACATTTTTCAATATTCTTATTGGATCTGTCACAAATAATCTTGATCCCTATAATATTGGATACATCACCTAAGTCCCTAATAGAGAAATATTTTCTTGACTAGTTCTTAACAAACTAGAAGACTACTATTTCAATTTCAATAAGTAATATTTCATCAAAACATATAGTAAGGATAACTAAAAAATTCATAATAAACCTATTATAAACACACTGATCATATTCATTCTTAATGAAACCAAATTCTTTTATGGATTAGTTGAATCGAATGTTCCATGACCTAGATGATATATTTAATCCATAAATGGATCTCTACAAGTTTTGAATCCTTTTAGCATCACAGGGAGTCACAAACCCCTCTAGTTGTTTCATATAGAAATCTTCTCGATGGTTCCCATTAAGTAATGATGTTTTTAAATCCATCTACCAAATCTCATAGTCACGGTATATTAATATATCATGTATAATTGTGATAGATTTAAACATAAAAATTGGTCAAAATGATTCATTATAATCAATTACTTACCACTGTTTAGACCCTTTAGCCACTGGCCTTTATTTATAGGTATTTACTTTACCTTAAATGTCTAGTTTTCTCTTGAATACCAATTTTCACCCAATAGGATTTACATCAACTGTCTCATCGATCAGAACCCAATGTTCGTTACGATATATAGAGTCTATTTTCATAATTCAGGTCTTCTTTACATATTTTAGCATTTGAGATTTATATTGCCTCTTTATAATTGATAGGTTCATCATTTTCCAATAATTATGATTTTCTATATTTCATGACTAAAATAACATATGTACCTAGTCCCCTTACCTCTCTTGTCCGTATATGCATTATTTGTCTTTTAGGGACTTGTGGAATCTATTAATGTACAAAATCTTGTGTATCTTGATCATCATCTTCATAAAATTCAATCTTTCTCCCACTATCCTTTTTTGTTATGTGTTCCCCCTAAATAAATATATCTTGAATGGTTATAGTCACTTTATTTTCATAGAGGTTTTATAGGTAGTATCCCTTTTCTTCCATAGGACACCCTATAAACATACACTTTGTGCCTTGGGTGCTAGTTTTTTTTCAATGAAGGCCTTCACAAACTCCTCACAACCCCATACCCATGTATATGACAAAGAATGTTTGTTTTCACTCTATAACTCGAAGTGAATTATATTTTTATCTTCATTTGGTACTTGGTTTAATGTGTATTTCACATTTTCTAATTCATATCCCCAAAAAGATAATAGAAAATTTGCATGACCCGTGATCGACCTTACCTTGTCTATCAAGGTATGGTTCATCATTTCACTAACATCATTCCACTTTGGTTTGTATGGTGGAGTGGGATTAGATAGAATAAAAATTTCCCTATAAATTTTATAAACACTTGGTTAAGATATTCACCTCCTCGATCCAATCCAATCGTCTTTATTTTATTTCCAAGTTGATTTTATACTTAATTTTTTAATTCCTTGAATTTATCAAAAGGAATCATACTTATACATCATCAATTAGACATAAACATATCTTCTCAAGTTATCAATAAAATTTATGAAGTAAGAATACCCACATCTAGTTTCTACTAGAAATGGTCCATACACATTAGTGAGTTCCAATTATGGACGCATTGTGTCCCATTCACCCTATCAATCAAATTGTGTTTTGATCATTATTCTTGTAAATAAGAATGAAATAATTCATGCGGTATGATCTTAGATAGGTCTAAATAACCATTTTGATAGAAATTATCTAAACGCTTCTTGTTCACATGACCAAAATAGTGATTCCATAGCTTGGTGTTATTTGAGTCATTTGAACATGATTTATTATCAATTTATAATACTTGGTTTTTGTAATTTAATACATAAAGGCCATTATTTAAATGCTTCACACCATAACATATTCTTTTCATTATAAATGAAACAAATTTTATTTCCTAATATAAAAATAAAACCATATACATCTAATAATGATACAAAAATTATGTTATTGGTTACCATTGGTACATAATAAAAATATTTTAAAACCAAAATAATTATTATTTGAAATGAAATGTGGTATTCACTGATGGGTAGATAAGTTATCCTTGCACCATTAATAGCTCTCAAATCCACCTCTCATCTAGAAATATTTCAAAATATAATTGGTTCCTACATTTGAATACAGATATGAGCACTAAAAATGTATCTAATAACCAATGTGTAGATATTGAAATATTACACTTGATAACAATTGCACATTTACATTCCCCTTACATATAGGTGTAGTTTATCTTATAGTGGCCAGGCTAACCACATAAAAAACATAATGCCTAATTTTCCTTTACCTACCTTTAGATCTTCTTCTTCTTATAAGGATAATGCTCAGAATATTTATAAATTTTGGGAGTATTGGGACCCTTTTCATTGTTCATCCTTTTCTTATTCACCATAATAGGAATAGGCTTATCGTTCCCCGAGTCCTTATCTACTCCAAAAATTAAATTTTTATGTTATGAAAGTTTCTCATAATTATTTTCCATATTCTATTTTTTAATAAATATGTAGAACGTCTTTAGTAATGATGAACATGTGAGATATTTAGTAAACTCATCCAATAATTTGATCCCTGAGATTTCTAAGAGTTCAATGTATCTAATAATATTGACTACATTATACCCAGATGGCATATAATCTCCATGATTTTTTATAAAAAAAAGCATTGGAGATCTCATATCTCTCTTGTCTTGCCTTCTCATAATATATATCCCCAAGTTGATACATCATGTTATACACATCTATGTCCTCATGTATCTTTAAAAGCTCAATGGTCAAAAATAACAACAAGAAACATTGAAAATCTAAGGAATTTTTCAAATTTTTCTCCTACAGTGATAACTCTTAATCACTTTCATCATTACCAAGCGCATCAGGAAAAGGTTCTTCCATAACATACAATTTTTTTTCTTGGTGAAGGATAATGTGTCAGTGCCTTTTCCACTCATGGAAATTTGTTTCTGTGAGAAGGTTATCCTACTTAAGTATGGATCTTAATGATATGTTTGATGTCATTTTTATTCATCTTTCTACAAGTAAGTTGAGTATAAGTTTAGTGAATTATATAATAAAATTTAAAAAAATAAAAAAAATATTATATTTATTATATTTAATTATATCCCACTATTTTATCATAATTTAATTTTCCTCAACATTGGCTTTAGAATATATAATTTCTTTGATATTTTAGTTTTAATGATCCACATTCCCCATTTTATTACCCTAAATTTGGTTGGTAAATAAACTGGAATGTTTTTAGGTAGGCATTCCAAATTCAAACCACATTAAATCATAGTCCATGATCTATTTAGTGGAATCCCCTATAGATAAATTTTAACACCCCAAGATTTCATAGTGTGTTATTTCTTCAAAATAATTCAATAACTTGCACTACACGCAACACCGAGTTCAAGCGCACCATGACTTACCAAACAAGCCGTTCAAAAGAGGTTTTGAATAGTATTAACTAAATTTTAAACTTTATATAATCCTTATAATTTTAGAATACATATTATGAGTTTCTTATACATAATGTAAGAACAAATTCATTTTCAGTATTACACTTTTACCAACTTTTAACAGTGAACCCTTTTCAAATCCAATATTTTAAACTTATATTCAATTTGACTAAATAAATTTACTTTTTAGAATGGGTACATCAAAAATTTACAATGAAACATCCCATGCTTCCACAGTACGCTTTCCTTTGAATAATACAACAGCATGTGTTGTGCGCAACTTCAAGTTCTAACACACACCACAACCAATCAAACTAGCCTTTATGAATAGTAATACCTACTTTTTGAAATATTATAAATTCTATCTTTCGAAATGGACTTCATTTTTCGATTCGTAATATCGAAATTATCTTAGGTTGAAATATTCGTACTTTTCGGATAACTTTTTATATTTTCATGAATAGTGAAAATTACTAGATTTTAATTAAAAACAACTTTTTTAATCGAAATAATTTATATTGCAAAATTATGAATTTGGGTGGTTTTAAAGTATATTTAGAATATATTTTTACCATCTCATACAATTTTGGTTATTGTACCTAATCTCATAATTAAACCGGACATAAACAACTGTCAATCTTTTGATAGTTAATATCTCTTAAAAACACACTATTTTTTTTGATGACGGGAATTAATTTTTAAATTAATTAATGCAACTGATATGTTTTGAATTTTGTAAAATAGACATAATTTTTTAATTCATAATATCAAATATAGCTTAGGCCTAATTTTTGGTATTTTTCTGGAAACTTTCATTTTTTGATGAATAGTGAAACCACTAAGTGGTAGATAAAAAACTGAATATTTCATAAAACATAATTTTACCGCTTCCATTAGTGGAATTTCGAAAATCCGAGAGACACGGTTAATATCAAGGAGTAAAATTTGGTTCAATGGGATGAAAATAATTTTTGGTGAATAGTAACTTTTTACTTTTATTTACCACGGTTAAAAGTAAATAGGGTAATTAAGGGTAAAAATGATATTAATATTACTCTAACACATGTATTAATTCTATTGGACAAGTTTATCTTGACCAAAAACAAACTTAGGAGTAAAATATTATCATTTAGGTCCACTTGTATTAGATTAAGACATTTATGATTATTTAATTCAAAGAAGAGTTAGAAGAGTTAAAATCAATGTTTATTTACTAGAAAAAGTTTTAATATAGGGTTATAAATAAGATAAATTCGATTGTATATATAAATTAGAAAGATAAAAAGATTTTCTACATAATAGTATTTTATTTATAATTTTTAGACATTAAATAATTTAATTTATTTATGACACAATTGTGATGAAGTAATTATCTAATTAATGAAAAATTAGAATAATTGATATTATAAATATCCAAATAAATGTAATTTGAGACTTTTTATGAATAAATATAATTTTCTAGGTTAATATGACATGTTAGGATTGATTTAATTAACTTTTTTCGATGTAATAATTATGTTATGAGTTTTAAAAAATCAATTATTGAATAGTGTCAAAATTGACATAAAAGAGTTTTTAAAACAAATATTATATTATTAATTAATATTAAATTCCTAAAAATATATGTTTAGGCCAAGAGACTTATATCAAGATAGGTGTATCATTAATGGACCACTTGGGGGTCGCTTGGATGTATATAGTAAGTTTATTAACCATATAATATAAAAATACAAAGATACATTGTAAAAGTGAAACTAATTAACTAAGAGTTAATACTTAAAGATAAGGTTAATATAATAACCCAAACCTGTATAAATTCTATTGGTTGTGTGGTTTTCGACCCCTCCCCACCTTAACCTTTAAATAATCTAATTTTGAGCCATTAGAAACTGAATATAAATTTATTATAAAATAATATTTCTAGCTTTTCCAAAGGTGCCCCTCACCCCTCTTATAAAAGGACACACCCCCTTCTCATTAATTCACACCTTCAAAGACTTTTGGTTCGGCCAAAACCTGCCCAAATACTCTCTCGACTTCCCTCAATACAACCTAGAGGCCTTAGTTTGATCAGAAAGCCAATATAAGGAGCCCTATTGATCAAATCAAAAGGAAGAACCCGAAGAAGAGGTAATGATTTCACCACCCCTTTTCAAGTTCCATTCTTCTTCCACTTCTTCTATATTTGTTATTCCCATTATAAAATAATAACTCTAGTATCTTATATATACTGTGATTTTATTATAAATATGGTACAACCATATTCATTATTCTATACATCCTTTGAATGACATGTCACCATACGTGCATACGTACGGCTTACCATCTCCACGTCATGGTGTAATTGTTATTCAATAAATTATTATTTGGATGGGTATAATAATAATGTGTAATTCATGTAAATAATAAATATAACCTGATAATGATTCTGTATATATTATATAAAATCCAATTATATATTATTTTAATATCAAAACAATGATATTGTCGCTCGTGCGTACGTACGGACTACCGTCTCCACGAACGCGATGAGATTCATTCTCTATCGTATCCATTCAAGTCTAATTCTCATTTGAAGATTAATAATAAAGTTTAAGGACTTAATATCATTCTGGATATGAATAATATACAACCTATACATAACAAACATGGCTTACATAACAAAACATATAAAAGAAAATGAGTAAGTTAACACCCGAAACGACGATAATTCTAAAATATTATTAACAAAGCAATCATATATGATATCATATTAATATATATGATTCTTTTATAATTTAATAACAATTATTTCACCACTATACAAGAGCTTAGCCTACCCTCACCCAAGGAAAAGTACAAGGTAAGGGTTTATTTCACAATCTCTTCATTATCCAAGGTTGTTTATACGTAATAATCTACTAGGATATCATTATCATCCACATCTATGTTTCATAAAAATGTATTTCCAAACATTTTTACTATTTACAAGAATATGGGTTAAAGTCATTTATACTCTTGTTAGAATTTTTATAAGAGGTTTATAAAGGAATCTTTCCATCGTTTTCCAAACAAGTTTCTTTTATCCTTTTCGACAGAATTAAGGTAAGAATGTTTTTTTAACTTATACGACAGGTGCGGCTATTTTCTGTCGTTATAAAATTGTTGAAGCTTCCCTTACAATATTATAAGGATATTTTAAAATTAAATGTTTTATTTTATAATTATGAGACTTTTAATTATTTCAAAATGAATATTTTAAGAATTTCTGAAAGGTACACTTTATCAAAATCAGAATTTTAAATGTTTTAAAGATTTATCTTTCTAAATCTTTTTAATTAATGTCCATGTTTTCAAAATTATTTTAAGGATTTATTTATATGGACATGAATGTTTTGAAATGATATTTCTTTTCAAAAGTTCCAAATTGGTATGGGACACTTTGATTCGAAAATAACTTTTAAATTACTTCCTTTATAAATGTATGACTTTTCAATGATTTCAAAAAAAGAGATATTTCTCTCAAATAGTTTCGATTTCATCTTTGTCAACATCCGTTGATGGATTTTAAGCTTAATTGAAGTTGATCTATTAAGATACAAAACTTTCATATTGCATTGAAGGTTTTGTGATATGTTTGACTATGGATGTGTTATTTTTATACCATTCATCATTTATGGAGAAAGTATTGACATTTTGTATGCTAGTTTTAATAAAAATGTTTATGTTATGTTTAATCCTTTTAATATGGGAATGCATTAGACATAGTAAGTGACGGGTGGAGCCTTTTATAGCTCCTCGATACATCGATAGGTCCCATGAGACAAACTAGTGTCTTGGCATGAGGCCTTGACAAAATCTTATTTGTAGTCTTGGCATGATGCCTTGGCTATGTGGTTATGATAGTCTGGCATTATGCATTCCATCATTATGAAAGTGGTTATTGATATTGCATGTGATTATTCGATTAGTATAATATCCATGTGAATAAGTAAATGGAATTATGTCTTTTTATTTTTTCTATACTATATTGAATTTCAAGTTTAAATGGGTTTTGTTTTAGTTATACATTGCCTTAAATTTTTATTCTTTTTTATGAAATTTTCTGCTATATTGTTATCCTTACTGGGCATTTGAGCTCACCCCTTTTCTATGTTTTATTTTTCCCAGGATGTGAAGAAGTAAATTATGAATGACCTACAGGGATAGTATGAGGGGATAAGAGTATAGACTATGGAGGCTATGTTGTTGTAGTTTTCATTTTTATGATGTAATGTAAAACTGTATGAATATATCTAGTGTTTCCAAGGCTACTAAACTAATCGGTCTTTTGAGACTTGATCTTTCTTGTGATCATGCCAATGTTATGTAATAATGCACCGACGCTAGGTAACTGGGGTCAGGGAATTACAGTTGGTATTAGAGGAAGTTTAGTACAAACCTTGGAAGCTAGATTTAGATAAACTCTGATTAGAGCACATAGACCTAAGATGGACTTTTAGGATTAGTATAGAAGAACTTCCTAGAATTTTGGTATTGTAGAGAGTTTGTGAGTTTTCCAAGCAATACATACCTCTCTGGATACGAGAAGGTAGAGGTGGCTCTGGCACAGATGTACCTAGGGGTAAAACCAGAAAACACCGCTTTGAGCTGAACTCAAACAGGAACTGGTGCATGACAAAGGGCCTTGCTGCACTCTTGGTTACGACACTCCTGAGGGATATGATTAGGATAATTCTCATTTTCATTACAAACCATTATGAAGGGTTTATGAGTATATACTTCCTCAAAGGAGACATTTTTATGATTATGGATTATATCCATAAACTATTTAATTTATGTTATGTGTTTTACAAGTTCGGAATTAGGTATTGTTATTCATAAACTAATCTACTATATGCCATTGTTTAGAAATGGCGCCTAGTAGAAGGAATGAGAACTCCAGAAATGCACATGATCCAAAGAGAAAGAAGGATAATATCTTTCATGGTCTTAAGCTAGAATTTATAAGAGAAATAGTCTCCCATTTACTATCATCATATGATAAAATAATATCATGTGTTGATAAGATAAGTAAAGAGTTTATTGAGTCCTATGGCTTTGAAGGGAAGCAAGAGAAGAAAAGGATGGAAGAGGGAAAGATGGATAAAGGGAAGAGGGAAAAAAAGAATTTTCCCATATGTGATAACTATGGGAAGAAACACCATGGAACTAGCTTGAAAGTAATGGGAGTTTGTTATAAGTGTGGAGGAAAAGGGCACAAAGTACGTGGCTGCAAGGGTAAGAAAATGGTTTCAAATGTACAATGCTTCATCTACAAGGAGTTTGGACACTACACGAACCTATGTCCCAGTCATCAGACTATGCCGCAAATGACGGTCTTTGATAATAATCAAGTTATGATACTACCACAGATGAAGTGGAATGATTAGAGTTCTTATGTTGATTATGTCATTTAAGTGTTGTATCAACAATGTACTTGTTATAATAATTATGGAGTATATATGGATTGTACTGCATTACTATTTCATTAAGGACTTGAGATTGTGTGGAACAAAAAAAAGTGACTCAATAGAAGGTTATATTTTTGGAAAATATATGGTTGAAATAAAGATAAACCATAATATGGTTCGGATACCGAGGTAGTGATTTTAGAATAATAAATGATTGATTTGGATAAATTATATTGGGTATTCTTGACTACCTTGAAACTGATTAATGATTTGTATATTCTATCATTGTTTGGGTTTACAACATTTTTGGATTGAAGGAGTAAATATATTATTCTTTAAGGAATAAGGGATCATGAATGTAATCAATAAGGTTTTATGGTAATTTAGGACGTTCAAGTGTTTTAAAGGAATACACAATGAAGGTGTTCACATGTTATTATGCGGAAAAAAGGATCTTCATTGTTTTTACCTTCCTTATAAATTTTGGACTGAAGTATTTTGAATAGTTCTAGTTTGGATTATTTTGGATTGCCATAATAGGACAACCTGGAGTCAGGGCATTACATGAATTGATGTGTTGGTGAGTGGTTTCCCCCTTATCCTCCACCTTCAACTATTTTAGGTCCTAGTAGCATACATTCACTGAGTTCATCCCATTATTTCCATGTTCTACACATTTTCCAAAAAGGGGCTTTATATGGAGCCATTTGGATGCTCGAGTGGAAAGTATTGTTATAAGAGAACTCAACCAGTGGTAGATGTTGGTCCCGTCCTCCTTTGATGTCTATAGAACACGCCCTCAACATGTATTCTACTATATTAATAGTTTACACAGATTTTCCATCAGTTTGAGGATGATAGGTTTAGAGACTCGGTTTTCTCATTATAATACTTTGAAATATTTCTATATATATTTCCAGAGTTGGGCACAGAGATGAAGTGAAATTATGAGGCCTGATGTGCTCAGAATTAATTTTATAAAAAATATTTATTATATTTTATAGAAATCATGGATTGAAAAAAAGATAAGTCTTAAACAATAGCTCGGATTAAAAATCCAAGGCTACGTTTGAGTCAATAACGTGTCGTTTACCCTTGACGGGGCATAACTTTTGTCGGCGTAGGACTTCTGTAGAGAAAGACACCCAGGGGTAAAATCATCATTAAAATAATTAAACATAATTTTTTTATCCCTGGAATGGATGAAAATATATTTTTAACTGGGACTAGGATTGGAAATCTAGGATATTCGTTGAGTTCTGAATGGGTTTTTTTCTTTGGCTTGACATAAAATGAGAGGGCATAATGGTGTTGTATTTCTTGATAGTTTAATGGTTATAAGATTTTTCTATAAATAAAAAAATTAGGGATTATTACTATGGATAACCCCTAATCTCTCTCTCCACTAAACTATCTCTCTCTCTCTTAGTTCTTCAGTGGATTGAGGACGAATCGTCAATGGAACTCCGATGAATCGCAACAAAATTGTAGTGCACGTCATGAACATTGAATGGATCCAACGAGGCAAGCTTCTTATAGGTTATCCACACTCCAAATCATAGATTCATGATTGATTCTTGGTTTTCCCTCAATTATATTTTTTTTACCATCGAGGTGATGCAAAAACAAACACGACCATCACCCAATCCCCCATTTTTCATATTCTTCATCGTTCTTCACATTAAATCGTTGCTATGTTGAAACATTGACAAACCATCAAGCAGGGGATGGAATTGTGAATTACTTGACCCAAGGATCCCAAAACAGTTTTGTTTCAATTTTCTGACCACCGGAGTGGTCCGGGTGGCCTGTGAAGGGAGATGGAGGTGTGACTTCGGCAAGGGTGGCAGTCGAAGGTGAAGCGTGGTATCCCGATGAGGTGTGGCTAGCGTCAATGTTAGACTGACGAGTGAAGAAGGAAGTCGACCGGGGTATTGAGGTGGATGGAGGTAGAACTATAGGTGGAACACAACACTAAGTCAAGTTCGGTGTGTTGGGGCCGTTCAGTATCATTATCATGGTGGATGGGCATTACGACCAGGATGGAGGTGAGGTGGGGTGCGGCGCGCAAACCCAGGAGATAGTGACCCGTGCAGCGCGGGTCTCCACTATGACGAGGGGACCAGTTAGGTCCCAAATCAGGATAGTAGTATAGAAGGTATTCGATTCAGTATGTAGGTCCTTGCATCGGTCCGCGGGCTGGTGGAATAGGACCAAGATGGCCCAGGAAAATGGGTCTAATCAGAATGGGTCCGCCCAGTCGGAATCGAGCCCATACAACTTTAAAAAGTTGTATCTCCTAAACCATTCATCTAATTGAAATTTTGTCTTTGTCCATGAGTCCCTCTTTTTGAGAGGAAACATTTTTATACTATTTTGGGACTTTTTTGTTTTTAATTCATTTCTCGGTTTCACAAAACTATTCTGTTTATTAATAATAAAGTATTTATTATTATTTTGGGTTCTTGTATCACACCTATTACTCAAATGATACATCCATTTGATATGATAGTGGTGGTGGCACAACCCTATCCTTTGTGCTGAATTTTATAGGAAACTTTTAGGTTTTTCTAAATAATGTTGAGATACGGGTCCCACAGGGCCCGTTGCGCACACTTTGCGGTGAAAAGCAACATTTTCATTGGGTATCCATTTTGTACAATCAAGTAGTCAATACCATGAGTTTTTTATTAGAGTATCTCAATGGTGAAATCCATATAATTAATTAATTGACTGATTTTTGGGACCTATGATATTCCTTTCAATCATAGTGCAGTGTTACACAACTTTTCACACAGATGTCTATTTGGGGTGATTGAATCATCTACCTCACATGTTTTTCTGAAAGGTTCACTATGGTGTTATCCATTTCTATGTGTGGAGCCTTATTCAAGGTCTCATTAAATTTGGAAACATGAAAGGAATACCAGTGTAATATCCTTTTGATGTGTTTGAAAAGTGTAACCCTCCATCAGCATGGGTGTGGGTCCTTTATTAGCTACTTCCATGTTGAATACCCCTGATCCACTAGGGTGTGGGCCTTGATGAATAATAGTGGAATGCCCCTAAAGAAATAGGAAGCGGGTCCTATACTAAAACTATCATAGTGGAATTCCCCATTGGTATGGGTGCGGGTCCTCTATCAGCTACTTATGAGTGGAATCCCCGTGATACCCTAGGGAGTGGGTCCTCAATGACTATTAGAGTGGAATCCCCCTGATGTGTTAGGGAGTGTGTCCCCTAATTTGAGTTTTCATCATATGGATTTTCATATTAGTGGTGATACATGATTTGATGTTACCTTAAGATTATATGTAAGATGGGTGCCTTCCCGTCGAGACACATCCTTGTGATGCAACCTAAAACTGTGCAGGTGAGACAGACTCACCCAAAGTGGATAGTATCGAGGTGCGATGTTTGGGCCCCATTGACTTGTGGTTTAGGTAAGGCTTGAGGATTATGGTTATTGATGGTGGTTACTTCTAGGACTGTTGGAGACTCTTTACCTCGACTAAGCTATGAAAAGGAGATCTCCTTACTCTCTTGTTTGGGATTATCGATCTAATATATATATATATATTCATTTGTTTATTTATTTACATATATACTCTATTGAAGTTCTCCGTCTTTGGGTTATGGTTACTCTTCTTCCAGGAGAGGCGAATACACGTGAGGTATTCCCCATTCATTATGTGTCTATCTTCTCATGGATGGATGAGTCTACTCTCCTACTATAGGTAGAAAAACTCGACGATAATTTAACCTTCTCACTATTTCTAGATACATGTATTTGGATGAGCATACTTCATTATCTTTTTGGGTTGATCTATATTCCTTTACTGTACTTTCTTCCATTTGATTTACTCCATTTAAATTAGTATCTCTTACTATTCCCCTTCTATTTAGGGCATCCTACTGACTGTGTATATATTCACCCCTGAATGGGAGTTTCCCACACATATCGTTCCATATGTAGATGACACACAAGTTTGATCACGACTCCAAATGAGTTCAAGGATACTAGATTTTAGACCATGTACGGCGGTCACAGATGGGGATTCCGGAGCAGGGCTTCCTTGGTAGATTTACTTTCTGAGTTTTCCTATCACGTTGAGACTCTTTTTATTTGGGTGAATATTTTATCCCTTTTCCATTTAATCTTACTTTATTATATCTATACTGTTTAGTGGTCCATTCATGTATGGTTTACTTACAGTAGGTTGCATCTTTTATGTCCTTCCCTCTACACTTTCCATCGAGTTGGTCATATATGTATGTGTACAAGAATTTAGTAAATGGCCTACCTGTGTCTTTTTCCTTAGATTATTGTCCCCCCCCCAAGTACAATGGAGAAGGGATTGGGATAGTTATGATTCGAGCCATGTCATGGTTTGGGTCAAGAAAAAATGGTATCATAGAAAGTTCATTCCACAGGACATTGTCCGGACTGTTACCCATAATAGGATTGGTTGGGTAGAGGTAAATAGTGTCGATGTGTCTCAAGGGTAGCTCTCAGGCCAAGGAATCCAGTGATGGTTCGGTGGCTGACATATACATTCACTGAGACCCTGATTACCTGATTGTACACATGTCATGCTAAGACAGTTTTTGTATGGATAAATGGTACATGCATTATATATTATTGATTCATCGACTTTCTTGATTGAGTTAGATACCCTTTTTTGTTGTTCTAGTAATATATATCTATATATATATAAACACTTATATGACCACGGTACTCCTTGATAACTTTCAGGAATCCTCCACGACGACAGCCATCTAGGATACCCACTCTAGTTTGTGACGATGATCTCATTAGTGATGAGTCCTTAGTACAAGGCCCATCATGTGATCTCATTCCATCGATTGGTCTAGTGGTGGCTCCCCCATCTGTGGAGAAGCAGTTTTTACCAGGATCACAGGCTAAGGATGAGTTTAGTCTGAGTGCACTTTGTGAGTTTTAACACTAGAGGACGATGAGGTTTCATAGAGAGCCAGACCATCATGTTGAAGATGAATCATTAGAGTCATTCGTACAACAATTCAGACAATTTAATACGCTGATACACCATATGATGGACTTGGAGACCAACCTTTATCTCGATCCAGTTGGATGCTGGTAGGGTTTAGTAACCCAGATGCCTAATAAGATGACTCTCTTATGGGATTAGTTCAACAACTATTTCATGAGGAGTACTTCCCTTAGTTCTTGTGCTTCATCAGGATTTAAGAGATTTGGGAGCTGAAGCACGGATCCATGAATGTGGCTGTGTACGTAGATTGGTTTACTTACCTTACATGTTACTCCCTAGATAAGATCTTTCATGGTTACTTATAATTATAGAAGTTTGATAAGGGTTTTCACTGAGAGATCGGTGCTAGTTTAGGTCCCCTATGCATTCCTACCAATACTAGGGTGGTGGATAAGGTTCTCATGATGGATGGATTCCTATTTGATGTCCACCAGTTGATCAGGCATGGAAGTGGTCACTTCAGAGTAGGGACATCCATGCTAGCTAGAAGGCATCATGTTGTAGGGCCTTGAGGCAGGAGGCCTCCCTATGATCAAGCTAGGGCATGTGATCAAGCATCACATGGACCACCCTGGGATCTCGGTTATCCTAGAGAGGATCGGTGCTACACTAATGATGGGAGAGGTCACATGGCACAAGACTGCTTGACAAGACATACAAAGCATCTTAGTCAGGTAGTAGGTGGACTACCACGACAAAGGAAGCACCGTGATTAAGGTGGTCCCTAGGGAGGATGTGATTGAAGAGGTGAAGTAGGACCAGATGGTGGGTGATGTTATTATGAGATCCCCCCACCACCACAACTAGGTGTCCTGCGTAAGGCTTAGGGAGCTGGTGGTGAGGGAAACAGATAGTTCTGGTCTATGGGTGTTTGTGGTCCTCTAGTGCATGATATGATCTGAGGTAAGAATTTTTTATTATATTCTTGATTTATAATTAATATAAATAGGATCCAATCACTATTTTGTCTCATTACTCCTAGTATAGGAGTTAGAGATCCGAGTAGAGGCATTATCACATAAGATTTATCTCTAGGTTCCTATGAGAAGCACCTCTTTTGTATCTTTTATCTACTGGTGGTGCAATATTCTTTATAAGGAGAAAGTTTCTCAAGGGACCTACTAGTTATCACAATAAAATATTATGACATCATCTTGGGTACTAATTGGATTTCCAGGGTTTGACCCTAGATTGAATATAACAGCAGGCTATATAGTTGCCTATAAACTAATGGGATGGGGTTCACCTTTACTTTTTAAAGTGACCTCATAGTAGGAAAAGTGAGTTCTATGAGGATGATACTAAAACCATTTCCCATCATTTAGTGAGCATGACCCTTGGTGCAGTATAATCTTTAGGTACCTGGGATCTTTTAGCTGTATAGGATTACATGGATGTCTTCCTTGAAGATGTCATGGGACTACCTCTATGGTGGAAGTTGGAGTTTTTCATTAATTTACAACTAGGGACTACCCCATATATCTTCTGGGGAATATCATATAGTACCGAATAAGCTTCGAGAGATACATTTATAGCTGGAGGACCATTGAAATAAGGGATTCATAAAAATTTTGTTTCCACCTGGGCATATCTGGTTCTGTTCGTGAGGAAGGAAGATGGGATTTTGTAGCTTTTTTTGAATTATCATCTCCTAAATCCGGCCATGATAAACAAAAAATACACCTTACCTTAGATCGATGATATCTTCTACTAGTTTCAAGGTGTGATGTGGTTATCCAAGATATAATTGAGATCCATATACCCCCAACTACAGGTTTTTGAGGCGGATATTCCATGGTTGTCCTTCCGATATCATTACATGTATAAAATGTAATTAGTGATTCCCTTCGGTGTGAAAAAATCCCCTGGAGTTTTCATGGATTTGATTAACCAGGTCTTCTAGCCATGCTTGGATATGTTTTTTATTATCATCATAGAAGACATACTCATTTACTCAGCGTCATAGGTGGAAGAGGCAGATCACATGAGGATAGTCCTTGATTTACTTCGAGATCACCACCATTATGGAAATATCTTGAAATGTTAGTTCTAGATACATGAGGTTCACTTTCTAGGGATTCCCACCTATTAAGAGTGTTTAGTCAAAGATCCCATAATGATGGAGGCATTTCTTTCTTGGGATGAACCCATGATTTTGACTGAGGTGCAGTGCTTCCTTGGTTTGGAAGGGTACTACCAGAGATTTTTGGTAGAATTATCTATGATTGTAGCCCCTCTGACCCCTCTAGAGCTGAAGGGACAACTTTTTACCTAGTATGAGAAGTTCGAGAAGACCATTAAGGAGTTGAGTTAGAGTTTTATGAGCACTCAATTTTTAATACTACCAGAGGAGGGTGAAGAGTTTGTAGTGTATTGTGATGCCTCAAGAGCTAAGATCAGTTTTGTGTAGATGAAACAATGAGAAATTATGTAATATTGGTCTAGTTAGTGGAGAACCCATGAGAATAACAATGTGACTCATGAATTAGAGTTGGAAGCGGTGGTCTTCACTCTGAGGATGTAGATACACTACCTTTAGGGAGAGTATTTTATGGTTTACTCAGACCAGTAGAGTCTCGGGTACATCTTCACTCAGAGAGATATAAATCCGAGAGAGTGACACCGGTTGGATTTCCTGTATGACTATGAATTCAAGATAGTCTATACCCCAGGGAAGGGCATCGTTGTAGTTGTTTCGCTCCACATGATGTTCTATGCTTTACTAGTTCATGAAGCTTCTTACCTGTTAGCTTCCCAGTAGTTGGACCTAGTGGAGTAGGAGGGTAAAACATTTCTACAGTCTATGGATCTGACCTCTATACTCTTTGAGCATGTGAGAGAGTCTTAGTTAAGAGATATCATCTGTAAAATTATGTTCAACCATGTATCCATAGGTGACACAAGTGATGGTATTTTGATGGAGGGAATTAAGAGATCTTCTTCCAGGGGAGAACTGTGATTCCAGTCACAATGTGGGAGTATAATATATGGTAGTTCTATTAATCTCCATTGGTTGTACATCCGTTAATGGGTAATATGTGTAGGGATCATCAGTGGTAGTTTTGGTGGTATTACATGAGATGAAGTGTAGCCGAGTTCATCTCATGATGCCTTTCCTATTAGCAAGTTAAGGCTAATCACTAGGTTTCAATGGGTTTGTTTTGGACTCTCAACAACCTAGAGTAGAAGTGGGATGTCATATCCATGGATTTCATCACATGGATTCCATGAACAGTAAGGTTCCATGACTCTGTCTTGGTTATAGTGGACCGAATCATGAAGTCACTGCACTTCCTTACTATTAGGGAAAACAGTTCAGTGGAGAGTTTGTGGCAGTTGTATGTGTGGGATATCATCCACCTTCTTGGGGTACCCTTGACTATTTTATCTGATCGTGATGTATACTTTATATCACTATTTTGGAGAGGCTTATAGGATGCATTCAGAACCCAGTTGTGGATGAGTATATATTTTCACCGCTAGACCAATGGGTTGATCAAGCGCACTATCCAGGTGTTGGAGGATACGGTGAGGGATTACGTTCATGATTTTGGTCAGAGTAGGGAGGATCACCTACCTTTGGTAGAGTTTTCATATAAAAACTACTACCACTCTACCGTCAGTAAAGAACTATTTGAGGCCCTATACATGAGACCCTGCAAGTCATCTCTATGTTGGATAGAGATTATATAATCACCCCTCTTGGGCCCATCGTTGGTGAAAGCCATGAAGAAGAAGGTTTAGGTCATTCATGAATTGAAGAGTATGGACCAGAGTAGATAGAAATCATATGCAAACCACTGTCCTAGGCGCTTGGATTTTGAGAAAGGAGACCATGTATTAGTGAGGGTCTCCCCGTGACATGGAATGCAGATGTTCTACTGGGGAGGCAAGCTATCCGTGAGGTTTATCAAGTTGTTCGAGATCATTTGAAGGGTTTTAATGGTTTAATACTACCTTTACCTACCCCCACAGCTAGAATGGGTCCACGAAATCTTCCATGGGTCGTAGATGAGGTGATACATGCATGATCCTACCCACATCATTGACTAGGATGAGCTGGACATTGAAGATGAAGCCATTATTGATTCCAAAATATATTCTATGAAAAATATAATATCTAATAATAAAAGGGCATGAAAATAAGCAAAGAATGCTAAAATTGTGAAAAAGGGGATGCTTCATGAAGAAACTCCACAAATCACACCAGCACTACCATCGACATAATGAACCGAGTTGTCTCTGCAAAGGCCACAGAGAAAAATTTACGGTCAACTCTATGAGTCTAATGAAATTAGAGGAAGTCTCTACAATGAAGAGGTAAGGATAGTCACCTCTACAAGTCCAAAAAACATGACTCAATCCTCTAAAATATCATAGAGAGAACTAAGTAAGCCTCTATTCCACGAAGGGGATGATGGTTGTCTTAGAATGTTCATGAAACATGAAGAAATACACCTCTAGTGGCATAGAGAAAGCTGCTTCACGACATTTCCTCAGAGCATTTTGTCGCCCTTTCAACCTATAAATACATGACCCCCCCCCCCATTCCAAATGATCGAGACCCCTACCTTTTACCTTTTGAATTTCCAAATTGTTCAGCATTATTTTCTTTGTAAAACAACCAAAAATTGAATTATCTATGGTACTTGATAATTACGAAACTCTTTTCCTTTTACTCAAAATTACCCTCTCATTGAAGAGGGATCTTCTTTGTGAAGCCTATTGGCCATCATAAATTATGGAGACCCCTTTGGGTACTCGGGACTTTGAGAAACACCCATGATTCACAAAGCACCCTATATAATACATCTGTACTCCATTCTTAAGTTGGGTCACTATGATTCACAAGGCTCTCTTTACGATGTTATCCACTTTTTGAAGCCATATCCTTTGAGATCCACTGTGCTCTGCAATCCCCTATGCTCGGCGAAGCCTTGTGCTCTGTGAAACCCTATTCTATATTAGCCTCGGTGCTTTACAAAGCCTTGTGATTTGCGAAGCCCTGTGCTCTGCGAGCCCCTGAGATTTATGAAGCCCCTCTCTGTGAGGCATCTTGCTTCACCAACCCCTCATCTATGAGGCCCTCCAGGATTGTACAAAGTGATTTCAATGTCCCTTGGTCAATGATTCATGTTTCATTGCTTTGAATCATGCTTCTTCACATAGGCACGCTAATGGCTATTGCTTCTTCTCATAGCCACGCTAATGTGGACCCTTCAATGAATCACTCCACAACCCCACACCCACATATGATTTTTTGGTTCCGTCCATTCATAAAGTGATTAAAATTTTCCATTTATGTAAGTCTTAGGTTGAGGAGGGAATCCTCACCATTTGAGCTACATGATGTTAAAAATTACAAGCTTCTATATCAACAACACATGATTTTAAACTATTATCATCTCATAAGTGACAAGTCTCAAGAGAGTGGTGAAGGGGATGGGAACTTGCACCCTCTCTCTCCCCTCTCCCTCTACTCTTGGTCCCCATGCATACCATGGGAGGTCTCTGCATAAGCACTGGCCCAACTGGTTAGGGAACTCCTTGTATGGTGACCATATCCTCCTCGTACATATGTACCCCTACTCGGGCCTCTCTCTCAGTATATGATGCCCCATATTTCCTCCTTGGTCCACTAACCATGCATAAGCCCCACTCTATTCCTCATGAGCACACCTTTCACAACATAATCCACATGTTTGTATTGCCTCTTGTTTCTCACACCGAGCATGACTCACATGGGATTAGAGTAAGAATCAACCATGACATCCTATATGAGCCACCTTAGTGTGTAATCACCAAGCCCCTCTGTACTGAAATATGTTTACTTTTATAATTTCCCTTTTTAAGCGAGGTATGTAGGAATCCTCACTAAGGTTCAAGCCCATCACCCATCTGTCTCAAACATCTTCATGTCAGATCATTCTCATCTCGAATGATGTTATACTTTATTCCTCTTTTGTCCCGCATGATGTTAAAATTTATGCTATCAAACTATGTGGGTTTTGATCTCTATATTCTATATAGGGTATGTAGGAATCGTCCCTAAGGCTCAAGCCCAAAAAAATGATCAACTTAAATGTCCCCATTGTTGGGACCCACATCCTTGGTCTGCCACTTAGTGGTGTTAGACTAGTTTCTGTGCAGCAAACCATGTGTTATCCTCACAATCAATACATTCTACTCCAACCAAGAATGAACATATTTTATGGGATCGTAACCACGTGTAAGCCCCAACATTTCTTCGGGTTCCTATCCTTTATGTACACTCTAATTCCATGAACCATTCTGAACTACATGGACTTTGATTCCCTACCATGGGGATATGTTGGAAGCCCCCTTGAGGTTCAATACCATCACCCATGTCCCATATTGGCCTCCCCATATAGATCATTATGTTGTGGGATGATCAATCCTTAGCCTTTTGATTCCATTCCATTCGAGTCCCCATCCATGAATCCATTTTCATGAGAGACCTCATTAGGTAACTCATCGCCCTATACCAGTATTATCTGGACTTTGATTCCCTATCCTGGGGATACTTAGGAAGCCTTCTTAAGGTTTAATCCCAATACAATCACCTCTATACCTTTTCTCAGTTATATACCTATTCATTCTATCCTTATACTTTAAATGGGCCACCATATCCCATTGAAATCATTCCATCCATTTAGGTAGCTAATTGTGTGTAGGCCCCATTCATCTCATTACTCTTTGTAGCACTCGGGCCACAAAACATGTATAATCCCCAACAGGTCTTCATGTTGTTTTCCATTGTGTACACCCTAATCCCATTACTAACCCTATAGAACTATGTGGGTTTTGATCCTTGACTTCTATATTGGGTATAGAGTAAGCCTCGATGAGTTTCAATCCCAGCCAATTGTAAACCTTGGTGTCCCATTTTCTGGGACCCAATCATCCTCTGACCCACCCCTTGAGGTGTCTATATCATCCTTCACAGTGTGAAATACCCCCACTATGGGAAACACCACCTTGGATTCGTCCTTATTGGGTGTCTTGATCAACCAATATGGTAAACCTTATAGGTAATCCAACCTAGGGATGTACCCATTTAATCTACTCTTATTAGTGTTCTGATTAGTCTAATCTGTCTCTGCTTGATATTAAACTCGTGGAATACCCCATGTTAAACATGGGAAGCTGTGGAAAAACTCTGAGACATGCCTCTATCATATAATTCAATGCATTCGACGTGAGATTCCTTGGGCTTCTATTCCCTTGAGAAGCCCTATCCTAAGGGGAATAAATCCAAGTGTACAATTTTTTTAGCATCCAGGCACTCCAGTGATTCCCAACATTACTACTCCCCTAACAGAAGGTTTCTTCCCTGACTTGACACCATTGAATTTCCTGACAGAAGCAATATAATTAACTGGCATTCCCAAAGATATGGCATCGATAATACTTTCACGAACAATGTATTAATATTTAATGGAGACCCAAACAAAGACAAATATTTTGAGGAGAAATCCCTAAAAGTATAGGATGACATCCCATCATCCCATTTAGATGAAGGAGAAAACATCACTACAGAAGTGATGGATTTCACTCGCCTTTGGAAAGTGGGAAAGTGGGGCAACAAGCAACTGCGTGAAATCCCTAGTAGATGGATATGCATGCTTCGATGAAAGAATCCGAAATAGAAAATGTGAACCCAATGTGAATTACTTCTCCTCAATATGATGATTAGTAGTGTTTGATACATCATCAGGTAATTATATCACCAGATCCATCTATCTGGGGCCAGGTCCTTCCAAGAAAATAGTGGGCATGGTGTGAAACTCACCAGGATATGGGTTAGTTAATTTTTGGGAATCTTGGTCAGTGATGTTGTTAGTTTGGTTCATTCTATCCAGATATGGAAAACTGAATGGCATTGGGGAATTTGGAATCACTTCCCTACAATCTGTACTGGTGGATAAATTTTTCATACTTTGCAGGACCCAAGTTACAGCTACAAGAAAATTATCCCCTCTTTCCCATGGATGTCGTGGAAGGGGAAATGCCAACATGAAAGTCCCATGTGAGTCCATCTCTTCTGCAAAAACATCCATGACAACTTCTTTCAAGAAACCATGCCCCAAATCACCCACCAAATTTATTCAAAAATAGGGTTATTAATACTCATTTACATCGATACGAATTGGAGGGGGTTATCCCGACAAGGGATATGGCCCGTCAAGACCTGGAGGCCTATGTGCCCCGTCAATGATGTTGTCCCCAATGGTTGTACAGGGAGACACTTCTCCCTACTCTAACCTTTAATAGATTCAGGATAATATCCCTTGAGCACTCTGATGATTCACTCCCATATGCAGACAAAGTAAGGGATTTCTGAGTCCTCCAAGCTATGACCTCATTCAGGGATCCACTGAGGAGGGATACCCAACCGGCCAGGTTAGCATCAATAGATACTACCATAGACCAAGAATTAGGTGGTCCATACCACTACACAACCATATTAGATGACCCATCATCAACATCGAGAGAAATATTAGGAAGACTCATTCCAGGGGGAATCATCTTCAACAGTTTATGTGGCCCAATCCACCACTATCACATGCTATTGGCACACAATTGTTGTTACAGAGAAGGGGAACATCTCTATCCTAGAGCAAGAGAACTTCCATGCCCAGTCCCGAGTATGGAACCGACCACCCCAAAAGCAGGCTGAGTTGACTCCTCCGGTCACCAGTGCAAGTAGAAATCGTTACAGGCCAACTCGTGATGATGACCCTCATCAAGAAGATCCACCTCATTCCCCTAGTCTCAGGTATAAAAATTTACCTTGCCTACTAGTTTATCAATGTGAGGATCCTACTTTCCAAATTACATACCAACATATACGCCCTCCCCACTTTCTCACCGAATCCAGAAAATTCCCTCCCTTCTTCATCGATGGTCATTATGAGTGTCTTTCCTGTAACCTGTTTGGTTAGTACAAAGGCCCTCCTTATACCACAGCTACAAGATCCGACAAACAAGAATGGTCATCCCTACGCTATAGAATACCACCATGGAGGTCCTCTCCATGAGCTAGCTGGCTCTAGCAGAGGTCGTCCCCACTCCAAAACTCTCAATCACAGAGGTCCTCCCCATATTCCATTTAACATTTTCCCAGGTGCTCCTCACACCCCAACTTTTCCAAGTAGAGGTCCTCCCCGTGTCCCATTAAAAATATTCCTAGCTTTCCATATCACCTTAGATCATCAAAGTGGAAGTCCTCCCCTATCAAAAATATAACCCTCCCTGAAGAACCATCCCAGTGTAGGAGGGAGGGTCCACGCCGCCAGAGGAATAACCCTGAGAAGCCTCAAACCACAGTCAAAATTGTCCACTTTTTATATTATGAGGTGGAGTGAAATTTGTTGATGGAACCATCACCCCGATCCATTATGTTGGGTTCTAGGGTAGGAACTAGCCATATAAGCCACATATATCTAGAAATAGTGGTCCACCAGATCCATGTATCCATAGGAAGATACATATAGGTGGAGGAAGATTTGGCCCCATTCTAGGGATTGGTAGTGAAATCCTCATTAAAATCAACATGATTTTTCTCTACCTCAATAAGTGATCAGATAGAGTTTTTCTAGGGACTAATATAGGATGAGAAATATAGTGACCAACCACCAATGACCACAACCCCTGCATAGGAATAAGTGGTCATTATCCCATCTTATAAGGATGTGGGGGTGCAATCAATAAATTCTATAGTAAGAATCCCAAGATTTAGTGGTTTTTATGCAGGTGCTTTATACTCTCCACCAACTATAATTCCACTGAAATGGTCTACATCAGTGTTGTTATTGATCCCTAAACCTCCCCCAGTTGATGAATGGGGCAAAAAAGTGTCAGATCTTGAGTCTGAGTTGATAAGTTTGTTGGATGTCCTTGTATTGGACCGTTTCCCAGAGATGTTATTCCCAATTAAAACTAAAAAATTCAACATTCTGATGTTCCTAACCTATGATGATGTTATGTGACTCCACAGAACATTAGGAACAATCCATTTCCATCTCTATCATCGATGGTTAGCTTACCCAAAAATCTAGGAACACTTCAACAATATTAACCAGCAGTTCCACCTAGTTAAGTTGGCCAAAATCACTATTTCTCTAAACCCTGCATCACCTGGTTATCATCATAGCCTATAGAAATGATGTGTTTAGGGAGTCACTGTGCTCTTCAAAGTTATCAAGGAGGCTTCCCCACATGTCTAGATCTGTGGAAGGGGTAGTACATTTCCTTACATTTACGTCCAATCCTACATCAACCCGGTTCACTTGGAGACATCGAGGATATTCCATCCAGCATCATCATAGTGAACATGGTCATTCCTAAGTTATACCTTGAAGGGGGAACTAGAATAGGGACTAGATAAAAGGAATAGCATGTTGTGTTAGTACAACACCTGGAAGACCCTGTAGGTGTCCATATTCACCAACAATGAAATTTTCATAGCCTTCCTACCCCTTCTGATTCATAGCCTCTTAGTTGAGACCCTAGAAAGGGTGAATAGAATTCTTGGAATTTCAAACCCTTTACCCATTTGGCTCAGTGCATAAGTTTAAGGATGGTCATGAAAAGGCAGAACTACATGAGCAGCTTTCTGAACATAAAAAGATTTTTGATAAGATCATGAACAACCATTTTACAAAACGGTGGCCAGATTAATGTAATCCTCGACTAGGGAAGCATGGGAAGAAAAATGTATAGATTCCTCACAGTGATTTTCCTCCTAGTTATCTCAAATAACCTACCCATATAAAGACGGTAGAGACTAGTGTTTATAAAAATCGGCCATGATATATGTCACCAAATACACATTATCTATGTGACAGCCTACCTGAGGACCCAGCTTAGGATCCACTGATTTCTCTACAAGCTCCACTAGCCACTCCTCAACTTCCTCCAGCAACCCCACAGGTTATTCCTATAGCTCCTCGGGTAATTATTCCAGTTGCTCCATGAGCCTCTGGACCCGGTTACCGCATTGAAGAATATTCCAATGCATTTGTGGTCAGAGACCCTCATCAAGACAGAAACCCTCACCAGGATGATCTGATGGTTTCTCTTATTGCTCACCTCAAGGCTCTGGAAAACTGATAGTTGGAAATCCAACTTGATGGAAAGCCAAATCTAGCATGGGTGGATGATATTCCAGCACCCCCAGGTTTTTGAAATCCTACCTTCCCCCCTTTAGTATTATGGGCGATCTGTTGCAGTATTTTTCACACTTTTTATCATGGTTTTGACCCCTGCTGGGAACTCTAGGACAATAGGAATTTGTGAAGCTACGGTTCATTGTAAAAACAATATAAGAGCCCATGTTTTTCTGGTACAACCAGTTACCCATTGGGTCCATAGCTGGTTTGGAGGATCTTTATAGGCAGTTTATCTACCAGTTCAGTTCCACCACCCAAAAGACTAGTATTGATGATTTCTACATTTGTAAAAAAAGGCCAGATGTGCGAGTCACATATTTTTTCTCTATGTAGAAGGGCCTCACATATTCACTCGATTTTCCTCTAACCCAGGAAAATATCCAAACAATGTTCTTGGAAAATTTTAAGTCCTAACTGGTCCCTTCCCTCATCACTTAGAACTTCCGTGGTGAGTTCTAAGAGTTATCTGATGAATCTCAGCATTTAGAGGAATCTTTGAAGTAAGCTAGGAAGGCATGTATGTTACCTCATATAGCTCCCACAAGAATATCTTCAAAGGTTATAACTACAGCTACTGCACAAATATTGGTCCCCAAGAAGCTGGAATTGTTATCGGTAGAGCCACCACTATAGCACCGTCGAGACCCACCACCTCAGGCGCAACCTCCATCTCAACAACACCCACATAATAATCGGCAGGTTCTCTCGTGTAACGCAACACCGCTTCCTAGGAAATATAATCAGTTTCCAATTCTTTGTCAGGCTCTACTATCCCCTCATTAGTTCTAATATCATAAAGACCCTTTCTTAGATCTGAAGAACCAAACCTACTCAGTTAATGAGGATCAGGTTCTCAGTCACTTCCTAGGTTCCTTATGCTATGGAATCCTGCAGTTTCCAGATTGTCGGATGCCCGAAGAGGTGGATCCTTCTAATCTCCCCAATTACTACCCATATCACTGGTTCCTTGGGCACACACTCAAACAGTGCCATGTGTCTGAAGACTTTCTCCAAGACTAGGACAATAACAACGTAAGCATATTGGGTCTAGCCCTAGCATATGTGGAGTGTGTGTATAAATCCTGACAGCAATAACGAGGGTGAATGGAATCATGTTTCTAACTTCATGTCTCAAAAGTATTAAAATTGGATAGCTCACAATGGAGTATCCTTTGCCCATGGTATTATCCTTGAAAGTTTAGATTATACTGAGCCTCTAGATTTCACTATGCTACCTTAAGATACTACCTCTACATAAATATCTCAACCACAATCCTCTTAGAGGAGTAAGCAGCGATGACACAAGGGAAAACAGTGCCATCCTTCTATGCAAAATCCATCCCGTACTCTCAGTAATTTCATGCCCTCAAATATTGGAATTGTCCCCATACTCCTCCCAGTAATAGAGGCTTCTTTAATTTATGACCAAGAGTACACTTTGGTTAATATCGTCGAACTGGTAAACACTTAAATGGTTCCTGATGAAGAAGGGCGTCAAGCGGACCCTCCCAACATCCCCAGTCGATGCATGTGTCGATGACGCCATGGGTTTTTAAATCATAATAATGAAATGGCCAGTGCTTCTAGCCATGTCATTCACACAACTGAGACTAGGAAATAGACCCAGTGCAGGGCCCAATATGTGCAAAATTCTTATCTCATTTAATCAAAATTTCCTCTACCATCGTTTGATCTGCTTGATCAGGGAAAGGCACCATGACAGTGCTATGATCAACCACATTCCATTATGGATAGACCGCAGTCATCTGACCATAATATATTAGTCACTCTACGTGGTTTGACTATTGAGAAATGGTACATTCCTATAACCATCCAAAATCAACTAGTTTGACTAACAACACCCATTATTCCTTCTACAGATGAGCAACCTCTTATTAGAAGAAGTGTTCACCTTTCATGGGTGTACAATTTTATCAAGCACCTTTCCAACATTCCAGTGAGGATCTCGATACTTGAGGCACTCCTGCTATCTAAATACATGTGTGAATCCCTCGTATAGTATTTAAGGAGCCTCCTATTATTGGAAATGGAGGTAGTAGCCCCAACATCGGTCATCAACCATGTAATTTTTCAAGGCCTACATACTGCTTGATTCCTATAGCGAGACCCAAATTCTCCATCATGAGCCTATTGCTAAAAAACACTCCCACACTAAAGAATAAACAAGATCCCTCAAATACATCTTAATTTTGGTGCATGGGAAAAACCTGAAAAACAATAATTTTAAGAACTACGTGTGGCTTCATTCCCATCCTTATGGGATACATAGGATCTCCTGGGCATTTTGTCTTCAGATCCTACCCTATGTACCTCAAATCATACCTTATTTTCATCCCCTTGGCCTGAAATATATTGGAAGCACGTGGTGCGGGGGGTATTTATTTAGTCCTCATTTACATCGGGTTTATAATATCCATGCCATGTATTTCCATTCAGGGATCTCCCTTCCATTTTCCCCCATCCTTATCACATGACGTTAAACTACACTTATTTCAAGAACTATGTATGCCTTGATTCCCCAAATTTATGGGATAGGTAGGAATTCCCAGACATGATGTCCTCGGTTCCACCCTCAGGTTCTTCTATTCCTTCTCCCTTCCCCTTGGCTTGGGTTCTCTCCTAAGATTAAGAATGGTGTGGTATGTGGACTTATGTCCTCATTCACATCAGGTTTTTCATCCATGCCAAACAAATTTCCCTCTTGTGAAACCTCTACCCCTTGTATCCTTACCTCCTGCTAATAAACTACATGGCATTTCCGAAACAATGTGGGGCTTGATTCCCATCCTTATGGGATATGTAGGAATGCTTGGACATTTCTTCTTTGGGTCCATCCCCAGATTCATCAATCCATTATTACTCTTCTCCTCCACTCACATCCTCAATTATTTCTCCCTTAACTAGACCCCTTGACCATTTTATGCCTCACCAAAATAATCAGATATGATATGGTTTAGGATATTGAGTGCTAGATTCTGTATGGATATTCTTTCATTTGTTTATATGCTTATCGTACCCCATTATTTAGGTTTCCATCATCTTTCACATCTGAAAGGACCCTCATAAGGTGTTGAGGCTTGGCCTTATGGCTCACCAATGAATTTTGGCCAACATCCCAGAGGATTTAGAATTACATTCTGAGATAGGTCCTATACAGAGAATTTGGTCAATAGTCGAAACTCTTTTTTTGTTCCCATTTTAGGTCGCACGATATGGATGTTGTGTTTGGAATATGGTCAACAGTTATCCTCCATCATTATACCACCACCATTATTTACTAAATATTGTTCTCTTAATTCACATCCCTTTCCAATACATCAAGTTAAAGTGGAATTTCATCACCCTTGGTGTTATCCTTCCTTTCACCTTTGCACATGAAGAGTATGAAGCAGCATCATGGGTCATCTTCGACCCCACGCTGTATCCCCCTACTGAGTATTCCATGTGTTGTAATGGTCTTCTCTACCATTGATTACCACACCAAGCATATCTCACATAGGCTTAGGGATATGGGTAAGGTTTTTTCCTCCATGGAAGAACCACACTCTTCTAGGTCTGAGCTATATGAACATAAACTAAGATCTCTTATGTCCTTATTGTATGATGTTAAAGAAAGTCTTCTTCATCCAGGTTGCATGTTGATAACTACCCAGCCATCTGAGGTTTTTATTTGAGAATACAATGTCCCTATGGAATTATAATTTTGTTATGCCATGTTTATGAACTATGTGTTGCTTTATTATCACCATTTTGGGATACATAGTTATGCCCGTGCACTTTGCCTTCGAGTCCAGTAACAAATTTATGAACCTTTTTTATCCCCTTTTCTGGGTCTAGGTCCATTCTTCTCAGAAAGGTGTGATATGGTATGGATTTCTTCTATCCTACCCATGTTGGTTTTGCCTCGTGGTGTTATGTCACTCCTCTTGGAACGTTACGGTCTGAACTCTATGACCTTAAACATGGATCATTGGTCATAAAGACCAGTCACCATGACTTTGAATCTGATATATTCATTCCGAAGTGTGTGGTGTGGGGTTGACTTATCTATCCACTTTCATGTACGTATTTCAATAAGCACACTGCATACCTCCATTAAGAACTCCTTATCCTACATCTATTATTAATTACAATAAAATTCACAGGCATGTCCCATGCACATGACATTAAACTGGGAACTTTACGATCCAAGATCTACAACCTTGAGCTGGTATTTTTCCCATTTATATTCAAACAATGTAAAATTGCATAACAATTTTGTTATTCCTCTTTAAAAGAGAAAATGGCCCCCTTTTGGTATTGGTTTCCTACCATACCACTTTCTCAAACTATGTGTGGCTTGATTCCCATCCTTATGGGATATGTAGTGAAACCCCAGATTTTGGTCTATGATCTAGTCACAACCACTTTTTCTCCCCAACCCCTTTTTCCATGGGTTGTCCCAAAGGTACATGGTGTGGTATGAACTTATTCGGTCCTGATTCATGTCATGTATATAATATCCACACCATGTACTTCCTTTTAGATTACCACTCCTTGTCCTTGACCATCATGATGCTTCAACTGCAAGGGAAATTTTCATGGTCCACGTCTCCCTTTATTTGGGTTTTCATTATCTTACACATCCTAAGGGACCCCATAATGATATGGATTGATGGCCTTAGTGATATCCTACCATCATGGGCCAGTGTCTAGGAGGATTTAGAATGAAATTTCGAGGCAGGTCCCATATATAAATTTTGGTCAATGGTTGACCCTCTTTTTCTGTTACCAATATAATATAAAGTGAAATGGATACTGTGTTTCGAACACTATCAATAGTTATCCATAATTTTCAAGCATCTTACATTTCATCCCAAATATTGAATACCATTAATCACATGGTCAATTCCCCTTTTAATTTTATGGATCCTCGATAACCCTAGTGCTATACCTCCACACATTCTCATGTGTCGAGTAGAAATGTTGGTTCATCTGGGATTTTCTCCACCGGAGGTTTCCTTTCCACCATTTCACACTCTCATTAGATGGGGAAGGCCTGAAAATTATCCTTGTTTCCCAAAAAATCATGGATTACATAGTATTAGGGGTTTTAGTAGTGTAATATCCATATACAAGACTATGTGACCCATTGGTCCTGCCATACGACTTTAAACTGTGACACTATCATTCTCACCACATGATGTAAAACTGTTTGAAATACAAAGAACTATGTAAGGATTGATTCCTGCCATTGATGGATACATAGAGAAATTCTGACATCCGATCCCAAGGTCTATCCACTGAATGGTAAACTCCTAGTATTGGCCTTCTCATGCCTGAATTTCCTTTCAGGATTGTGCAATGTGGTGCAGACCTCTATGGTCCTTAGTCACGTTGGGCTATGAACCTCACAACACATTTTTCCTTTGGGGTGCCCATGTCCTTGTTGAATGACATTAAACTATGGCCTTTTCCTAAAAAAGTTTAGGATTCCCCGTGATAATTATAGGATGCATCAACTTCCTCTTTAGAGAGGATTTCACCTGCCAACATTAGTCTATGACCACACTGTGTTCCAGAACTACGTTTGGATTTATTCTCATCCCTATGGGAAATGTATCCACACTTAGGCATTTTTACTCAAGCCTAGCCCCATGACCATTAACATTCCTAGTTATTTTCCCCTAATCATGGTTCAAAATCTATGTCTATAAACTAGGATTTCCTAGACCATGTAACAAGAATTTAAACTGTTGAGAAGGGTCTATGCAGTATGACCTTAAACTATGTGAAACTTCAAGATCATACAACATTAAACTATTCCATTCAGCATCCTCACCATATGATGATAAATTTTGTGCTTACCATCCCCATTTACACAACATAAAACTATAGAGCATTCTAGGTCGTCACTAGATAGGTGCCTCTTAGAATTAGGCTTGATCTTGATCTAGACCGGTACGCTCGCCCGATACATTTTTTTCATAGTGGTGTAATTATATGAGTGTTGGACTCCATTCGAAACACCCATCACTCAACCCGTTGATTTTTGTGACCTTTATTCAGATCCTCACCCTCTTTTACATCTTAAGGGACCCCCAAATGACATGGATGTTGGGCGTTTTTTCTCACATACTATTTAGGTCCAACATTCCGGAAGATATTGATCGAAATTTCGAGTTGGGACCCATGTCTTCGAATACGGTCAGTGGATGAACCTCATTGTTTTTTCCTATTTTAGGCTAATGTGATATGGATACTATGTTTCAAATAATCCAAATAGTTATACTCCATCATCATGTCGCCTCTCACCATGTTCCAAATTTTGGGTATCATGATTCACACATCTCAATCCCCTTTGTTCGGCTTGGTGGGTGATCGCATGAGTTTTTCATTTTCAGTTTTACTTATACTTTCCAGTGGGTCTAGTATTCTAGCCCCTTTACTTTTTGTACACACCCTGTTTACTTTATAGTTTACCTTGTGCTAGTATCTTGTTGTGTTCTTGGTTTGGGTGAGTTTACAGGTTTAGAGGCAATGCCTTCCCAGTTTTATGGAAATGACTTTCCGGTGCTAGTTGTTAGCCCATGCCCTATGGAAGGCGGGTTTGGGGTAGTCAAGGCACGGGCCCCAGGGTACAGGTCATGACATACCTCACCAAATACTTTTCCTTTCCCAGTATAAGATCCATAAATTCCTTTTACAGGTATAACATCTGCTTTGGATCCTCCCATGTGTTATCTGTAGGGAGAAACTTGACATAAATCACCCACAGAATTGGAATACCCAAGAATTTATGAAGTTACCAATGGATAATGTTTACCTCCTCATGGTGAAGATGAAATGTGTTGGTATTCGACAACCACTTACTCAAAAATTCTGGTATCAAGTGTTTTGGTTGGTAAATGTGAAATTGGGATGCCCACACATCTTCATAGAGCCCTACTCACTTTAGATCTGCGTCAAATCCCTCCCAAGATACACAAGCCCAGTAATCTCAGGCACATTCCTCTGTGAAGTTGTCGCCCTGGCGTAGGTCCCAATAGTCTATCCACCCCTTATTCTTTTTCCCAAAAGCTTCATTGATGATGGTATGGTCCTGTGCGGGGGGGGGGGGGGGGGGCTCTGGATAAAACACATTCCCATCAATGTTGTTGATGTGATTGTATAGAATGTTGGCATTAACAAGCGTGTGATCTTCCCATGTATGACTATCGATAGTCCAGAACCACTAGCACTGACATGGCATACTCCTGAACCAATAAGCTACTTCATCCATACATGCTTCAGGGATGAGAATTCCATCCCTTATAATAAAGCTGTATAGAGGTATTCTCTTGTAGAGAGGATAGTTCTTTTTTATTTTCAATATGAGATCCACTAGAGATTCATAATCTGAATGGCTTCATGGATATTCCCTAATGCCTAGATTTTTGTCCATATCTTCCCTTTAGTGAGCATCCACAAGTACCCCCTGAGCAGTTTCTTGGTTGGTCAATTTGTCTTAAGACATTAGTATTTTTTGTTCTGGTTCATAGAGCTTGATTACAGATCTCGATTTCAGAGCTCAGTCATAGAGTTATACCACAAATCTCATAAATACAACTCGTAGAGCACACGATCGTAGAGTCATAGGACTCGATGTGTGGCGTATAGTAAAAAAAATATCGCAGTGCAACAATTCACTGAAAATTATTCACAAATCACTGATATGTGAACCCCATTTTCAAATAGAATTCATGGGGTGTGTGGAGCTTCTCAATTAAAGAGATCATGCACAGAAACTTGGAAGAATTTGTGGACAAAATATGGGTCTTCTCCCTTTATTTAGCGGCGATGTCCCTCCCAATAATGAGTGTAAATCATCATAGTGATATCTTTCATGGAAAGATATGTGGAATTCTCAACCTGTGCTTTGAGCACCCTCATTAAGATCCTGCTCCGTGATCTACTATATTTTTGTGATCTGCCCTCAGAATTAAATCTTTTTTTTTCTCCTCAGCTCCCATTTTTAGGGGGAAATTTTGTGGTTCCAAAATTCATGCCGTGAAAAAAAAATGTAATAATAAAAGGACACAAAAATAAGAATAGTACACTATAATGGGGAAAACTGGTTACTTTGTGATGCAGCTCCGCAAAGCACACCAGTACTATGTCCATCGTAAAGATCTGGATTGTCTATGAGAACATCATAGAGAAAATGAAAGAGTCACCACTATGGGTTTGAGGATGTTGATGGAAGTCTCTACACAACAATGGGAATTATGTTCACCTCCCTAAGTCCAAATAACATGATGGAAGCCTCTATAACCACTATAGAGGGGAAGAAGTAAGCCTTTTTTCCACAAAGGGTATGATGTTTGACATAGTGACTCCAAGAAACTTTACAAAATCCACCTCAGGTGGTGGAGTTAATGTTTCTTCGTAGCACACCCTTAGAGCATCATGCCGCACCATGCTTCCTATAAATATTCCCCCCACTCCATCCAATCGATACCCCGTCCTTTTGCGTTCTGAATCCCCAAATCATGAAGCATTCTTTTATCTTCAAACCAACTAAAAAAATGAATCATCTAAGGTACTTGAGCATTGAAAACCCCATTTCTATTTGCTCAATATTACCCCTTATTCTTATAGGGATTCCCTTTGTGAGGTCTATTGGCCATCACAATGTAAGGAGACAACTTTTGGTACTTCGGACTTCGCAAATCACCAAAGCATCGTGAATCACCATCCAAATACAAGTGTACTACATGCATAGGTTGTGTCACTATGCTTCACAAATCTCTCTTTATGAATGTATCCTATTTTCAAAGTCATTACTTATATGATCTCATGTTCTCTATGATCCCTTATTCTTTGTGTATCCATGTTCTCTATGAGACCATGTGCTCTACGAATCCATGTGCTCTACGAGCCCCTATTCTCTGAGAGCCCCTAATATTTGTAAAACTCCTCATTATGAGGTCTCTTTCAATGTGAATCCCTCTTCTGTGCATCTGTCCAGTCTTGAACAATGTGATTTAAAAAAATTTAGGTGGTGCTTCATGTTGCATTCCTTTGCTGCAAGGTTCAACACATAGGAATGCTAATGGCTATTTCTAATTCACATATCTAGGCTAATGTGGACCCTTCAATGGATCACTCCACAACCCTGCACCCATACATATTTTCTGGTTCCTTCCCTTCACCAAGGGTTTAATGAGTGCAAATTATGTAAGTCCTAGGGGTGAAGAGTGAATCCTCACCATTTGACATGCAGGACATTAAACTTCCAAAAATCCATGTCAGTGAAAAATTATGTTAAACTATGATCATTGCACAAGTGACAAGCCTCAAGAGGGTTGTGAATATGATGGGCACCACTACCCTCTCACTCCCCTCCCCCCTGCACTTTATCTCCATGCATTCCTTGGGCGGTATCTGCGTAAGAACAGTCCCAACATGTCAGGGGTGCTCTATGTATAGTGGCTATATAATCCTCATACATCTGTACCCATACTCCGGACTCCCTCTAAGATTAATCCCCCAA
This sequence comes from Viscum album, assembly GCA_963277665.1. Taxonomy (NCBI): domain Eukaryota; kingdom Viridiplantae; phylum Streptophyta; class Magnoliopsida; order Santalales; family Viscaceae; genus Viscum; species Viscum album. The sequence continues at coordinate 1,621,890,818 of OY728146.1, read as the reverse complement.
TTTCCTCCCTGGACACCTAAACCGGTGTAATCCCTACTCCATTCCTCATATACAAACTGTTCGCGATGCAAAAGGCAGGTCTTTATTTCCTCTTTTTTATCACACCAATCAGGACTCACACGAGATTAGTGTAAAAAACAACCATGAAATTTTCTATGGGACAACTTAGTGTGTAATCCCTATTCCCCTCTATACAGAATTATGTGGACTTTAATCCTTCCCCTTTTAAGAAAAGTATGTAGAAATCCTATATGAGGTTCAATTTCATTACCCATATGTCCTGACCATCTTCACATTGGTTCATTCTCATCCCGCATGATGTTAAAATGTATACCCAATTTTCCCGCATGACGTTCAACTGTATGCTATTGAACTATGTGGGTTTTGATCCATGACTTCTAGATAGGGTACGTAGGAAGAAACCCTGAGTTTCAACCCCAAAGCACTTGTAAACATTATAATCCCCTTGGTTGGGACCCACATCATTGTTCTTACCCTTAGTGGTTTTAGATTAGTTCTCGGGCAGCTAACCATGCATAATCTCAACACTTAATCCATACTCCTCCAACCAATAGTGTCCCTCTTACAATGGTATGATAACCACAGTTAAGCCCCAACATGTCTTTGGGTTGTTGTCCTTTGAGTACACTCTGATTCCATACCCTATTCTGAACAATGTGGACTTTGATTCCCTACTATAGGGATACATAGTAAGCCTCTCGGAGGTTCAAGACCATCACCAATGTCCCATAAAGGTCTCTCCCTTGAGCCCTTTGTATTTGGGGAAGATCATGCCTTAACTTCTTGGTTCCATTCCCTTCGGGTCCCCATTCATGCATCCATTATCACGAGCCACCTCCTCAGGTGACTCACCTACCCATCCCAGAACTAGATGTACTTTAATTCCCTATTGTGGGGATACATAAGAAACCTATTCATGGTTCAAGCCCAATAAAGTCACCTCCAAACCGGTTCTTGATTCAATCCCTATATATTCCATCCTTTGACAGTTCATCTATATCCATCCTAACTTTAATCGGGCCACCACATCCTATTGAAATCATGCCATCAATTTGGTAACGTATCCATGTGTAGGCCACATTCATGTCATTACTCTTTGAAGCACCTGGGATGATAACCACACGTAAGCCCCATCAGGTCATCGAGTTGTTGTATATTGTGTACACCCCGAGCCCATGACTCACCCTCTTGAACTAAATGGGTTTTAATCCCTATATTCTATACCAGGTATGTAGGAAGCCTCCACAAGGTTCAATCCTATCCAATGGTAAACCTTAGTGTCACCTTTTTCATGACCCAAACCATCCTCTGAACTTCCCTTTGAGAAGTCCATATCAGCCTTTATGGTGTGATATCTTCCCTCTATGGGACACACCACCTCAGATCCATCCTCATTGGACTTCTTGATCCACTCATCTGGTAATCCTTCTTGGTACTCCCTCCTAGATATGTACCCCACTGATCCACTCTTATCGGTGTTTCGGTTTTCCTCATTCATCTCATATGTATGTTGAACTTACAGCATACCTCGTGTTAAGCATGGGAAGCTATGGAAATCCTCAGAGACATTCCTATGGAATATAATTCCCCACATTTGGTGTGAGATTCCTCAGTAGTCCACACCCTCAAGAAGCCCTATTATAAGGTAAATAAATCTATGTGTTCCAGTGTTTTAGAATCTAGACATGCTAGCGATTCCAAACATGACCACTCTCGTGACAAAATTTTTTAACCCTAACTTGACCCCATTGAATATCATTATAGAAGTAGTGTAATTGACCAGAATCTACAAAGATATGGCATTAGGAAGAGTTTCATGAACAAATTCTTAATCTTTATGTGATACCCAGACTAGGAATGAAATTTCAAGGAGAAATCCCCAAAAGGAGAGGCCAACACTCCATCAAACCATTTCCATCATGGAGAAAGAATAACTAAAGAAGTTTTGGATATATCCCACCTTTAGAATGTGGGAATTTAGGGAAACCAGAAGCTACACATCCACCTTGATAGAGGGATGAACGTGACCCATTTAAAGCATCGAAAACAGCCAGCTATGTAGATAACTCGATGGTGATCGAGGATCAACAAGAGTGAACTTATGTTGATGGTTCATCCCCTAGGTTCACGTACAATAGAAACAAAAAACATGAAAAATAGTTATTGGGAATGGGAGATCCAGATGATGGTTTAGTATACCGAATAGTTTTCCTAGTTTTTTATTTTTAGGGATGACAGGATTGAAAGAGGGAATGATGTAGAGACACAATTTTCTCCCTGTAATACTTTGAAATAGTTATATATATATATATTTCCAGAGTTGGGTGTTAAGATGACATTCAATTGTGAGGCCTGATGTGTTCAGAATTAATTTGATAAAAATATAAATTATATTTTATATAATGAATATAATGGAAATACGAAACCACTTAAACTGTAGGTAAGATCAGAAATCAAATACTACATTTGAGTTCGGAACGTGTCGTTTACCCTTGGCGGGTCATAACTTTGGTCGGTGCGGGACTTCTATGGAAAAAGACACCCAGGGGTAAAATTATTATTAAAATTATTGAACTTAATTATTCTAATCCTAACACAAAGCAAATAAATTTGGATGAAGGACTAAGACAAGAAATTCAAGACCACCATTGAGTTTTGAATGGGGTGTTTTGTCTATGTCCGATTTAAAATTTCTGGGTGTGGAGGCTTCAAATTTCATGATTGTTGGTGTGTTCCGACATTTTAATACAAATAGAAAATTAGCGATTAAGATTAGGTTTTTCCCCTAATCTCTCTCTCTATCTCCACTAAACTATCTCTCTCTTCATTCTTCGATGGATCGTGGAAGAATTGTCGATGGAACTCTAGTGAATTTCAATAAAATCATAGTGCACATCATCAACGACAAACTGATTCAATGAGGTAGGCTTCCTTTTGGTTTTTCTCACTCCAAATCTTCAATTCTTGATTTATTCTTGTTTTTTACTCAAATTTATTTTATAATATAGTTGATGGAAAAACAAACAAAAACATCACCCAATAACCCATTTTGAATCTCTGTTTTTTCACGTTCATCACCATTCTTCCATTTAAATCATCGCTACATTGAAACATTGACGAATCATGGATTGGGGAATGGTGATGTGAATCCCTCGACCCGATGATCCTAAAACTACCTTAATTTAAATTTTCCTACCACTATAGTGGTATTGGTGGCCTATGGAGGGAGTAATTTGTCTGGATCCAATAAGGTATGCAGTCAGAGGAGGAGCACGGCGGCCCAACGAGTTGTGGTTGGCGACGACGTCAAACCAGAGAGTAGAGCGGGAGACAGAGCAGTGTGTTGAGGACATTGTACGTGGAAATGGATCTAGATCATGACACTGAGGTAATTCCATTACACTGGGGTCCTCTGACAAAATCAGAGTGGTGGAGGGGCACTACGGCTGGGTTCGAGGCGAGGCGGGGTCATGGCGCGTGACCCTAGGGAGCAACGACCTGCGCGGTGTGGGTCACCGCAGTGATGATGGGACGAGCCTAGTCCTGAGGTAGATAGGTCAAATAAATGGTTATTTAGGTAGTGATCTGAGCCATTTATTGGGCCTTCGACTGGTAGAATAGGACTAGGCTAGCCAGAGTGGGCCGACCTATGTGGATGGGTCCGACCTGAATGGGTCAAACTGTTCCGAATCGATCCCATACATCTTTAAAATGACGTATCTTCCAAACCAGGTATCTGATTGATGAATTTTCTAAGAACATGAGTCCCTATATTTTAGAAGGATATTTTTACATTGGTTTAGGACTTTTATGTTAAGATTTTATTTATCGGTTTCATGAAATTCCTAAGGTTGATAAAAATAAAATATTTATTATTATTCAGGGTTCTCAAGTCAGACCTATCTCTCAAACGGGTCATCCATTTGATGTGACAGGAGTACTGGCATGACCATGTTCTTCATTAGGACTTATAATGAAAAAATTCTATATTTTTAAGCTAAAGTTGATGTGTGGTCCCCTTGGGTCCTGGTTAGCACAACTTTACATGAAATGCAACTTTTTCACCGGATATCATTTTGGGATGATGAAGTAGTCAATAATGTGTGTTTTTCTAAGAGGATATAAATGTTTTTATCCATATAATTAATTTAAATAATGATTAATGGTCCCCATGAGACACTTTTTGTGTATAGTGCGGTGTTACCCAACTTTTCCTTCAGATGTCCGATTGGGGGAGTGAATAGTCTACCTCGTGTCTTTTTTCACAAGGATCACAATGGTGTTATCCATTTGGATGTGCGGGGACTTATTCGTGATATCATTAAATGTAGTAACATGAATGGAAATTTGTTGGAAAATCTTTTGGATGTGTTTGAAGAGTGGAATCCCACATCGGCATGGGCAAGGGTCCTCTATTAGCTACATATGAGTGGAACCCCCCAGACGCACTAGGTCATGGGTCATCGATGAATAAGAGTGGAATCCCCCTGACACATTAGAGCATGGGACCTATACAAAGTTTATCATAGTGTAATCCCCCATAGTCATGGGTGTGGGTCCACTACAAGATACTTCTGAGTTGAATCCCATTAACACATTAGGGATTGGGTCCTCAATGACCATAACAGTGGAATCCCCTGGACCTGTTAAGGAGTGGGTCCTCTACTTTGAGTGTGTATCATCTGGATTTTTACATTAGTGGTGAGACGTGATTTGACATTACCTTGAGCTTATTAGTAAAAGGGGTGATTTCCTCACCGAGAAACATCCTTGTGACATGACCTAAAATCTTACGGGTGAGACAGTCCTACTCGAAGTGGATAGTATCGAGGTGTGGTGTTTGATCCCCTTTGACATACAGTTCAGGGTAGAAATATATATTCTAGGTATCAATGGTGGTTACTTGTGGGATTTTTGGTGACTCTTTTCATAGGATGTGTGGTGAGATGGATAACCCCTTACTATCTTGTTTAGTTTTCTTTGAATGAGCATATATATATACAATCTATTATAGTACCCACTCCTTGGGTTCTTGTTACTCACCTTCCACGAGAGGCTAAGACGCGTGGGGTATGCCACATTATTTCCATGTCATTCTTCCAATGGTTGGATGAGTCTAATATCCTACTATATGTGGAAAATCCTCTATGAGAATCTCACATTCTCGCCGTTTTAGGTTCCTTGTGTTTGGATGAGCTTACATGACCCTCTTATTGGGTTGAGCTGCACTCATTTACTGTACATTGTTCCATCTGTTGTAATTTTTTTCCTTTTGTTTCTCTTACAGCTCCCCATTCATTTCACAGCATTCTACTGAGTATATTTATACTTACCCCTACATGGGATTTTACCACACGTATCGTGGCTTATGTATATGACACACAAGTTTGATCGCGACTTCAGAGGAGCTAAGGGATACGAGATCTTGGACCACATGGGGTGGTCACAGCTGGGTATTTTGGAGCAGGTTTCCTTGATTGCTTTACTTTCTCAGTTTTATTGTCATGTTGATACACTTTTCACTTGGGTGTGAATTTTTACCCTTTCTCCTTTTATCATACTTTACTATAACCATACTATTTAGTGGTCCATACATGTATGTTTTTTATAGTAGGTTGCATCTTTAATTTGTTTCCCTCCTCACATGGAAATGAGTTGTTTGAATGTTTTTGTGTATAGGTACATAGGAAAAGGCCTCCCCAAGTTTTTTTCCCTTCGGAGGTTTTCGACACCCCTAGCCTATGGAGGCAGGCTTAGGGTAGTTAAAAATCGAGCCCTAGTATGGGTTGGGTTAGGAGAATAGGTTGTACTGAAGTTCTGCTCAATACTTAAAGAATGTTGGATACTTTTCTATAACATCATGGTGAATCATGGATCCTTATAGGATACTATATATTTAGGTACTTTATGAAGCCTTACCACTTCTTTAATATATATTTGTGCTTGTTGATCAAGTGTGAAATACTATCGAATTACGATAAATTTATATTTATTTTTAAGATATTAAATAATAACCCATATATCATTGTCCCTCCGGATGTCTTTGGAATTCCATTGAAAAATTCAATAGTGATTTTTCCCATTTCCATGCTGGTATAGGTAACTGTCGAAACATCCCTTTAGAATTTTTCCTTTTAGCCTTCGCTTGCTGACATACTAGGCACAAAGATTTATATTATCGATCTCCTTTTTCATATTGTCAAACCAAAAGATCTCCAAGAGATCACAATACATCTTTATGCTCCCTTGGTGAGTAGAGAAGATTGAGTCATGTGCATTATTTTACATAACTTTATTTATCTCTGTATTAGATAGTACACATAGTCATGACCCAAATCATACATAACTATCCTAACTGATCTTGAACTTGGAGGATTTCCCACATCTGATATCTTCCACCCTTTTTGGGATTTCCACATCATTTTCTTGATCATCCATTATTTTCTTCAAAAGGTGTGGTTGAGAAATCATTTGGGAAAGGATTTATGATCTTCCTACTTTATTGATTTCCATGTCCATATTTTTTAATTCTAATAATATTGGATCCTTATCAATTCTCATCATTGATAATGATGCAAGATCCTTTCTATATAGAGTGTCTGCAACCTTATTTTCCTTATCGAGATAGTAGTGGATTATACAGTCGTAATATTTGATGATATCTATCAATACTCACTGACACATATTAATATCCTCTTATGTGAACGTATATTTGAGATATTTTTCATCAGTATATATCTCACACATCTCTCTATAGAGATAATGCTTCCATATTTTCAATGAAAAGATCACAGATGGTAACTCCATATCATGTGTCACATAGTTTTTCAAATGGATTTTCAACTGTATTGAGGGATAGGATATCACTTTATCATTTTTAATTGCTAAAAATAATAATACCTTTTTTAAAGCATCATCGTCACCAAAAATAGTCCCCCACTTTTTAAGAGTGTGAGTAATAGTGCAGTGATAAGCCTCTTTTTGAGATCATTAAAGCCTTCATCACATTCTTTAGTCTATAAAAAACATCACTTTCTTCTATGTCAGATTGGTTATTGGGTTTGAAAATTTTGATAAGTTCTTCATAAATCGTCAATGATACTTTACTAGTCCAAGAAATCTATAGATCTTCATTACGGATGTTGTCTTGTGCTACTCTTTGATTGCCTTTATCTTGGAAGGGTCTACAAATATTCCTTTAATGGTGATAACATACCCCATGAATGATACGTCCGCCATCCAGAACAATAATTTACTATACTTCTCATAGATTTTATGCATTCACAAAGTCTTTATCATAGTATTCAAATACTCCTCAAGTTCTTTCTTTCTCTTGAAGTATATCAAAATATCATTGATAAAGACTAACCCAAATCTGTCATGGAAATCTCTAAAGACATCTTTCATTAAATCCGTGAATATTTCTAGAGCATTAGAGAGTCTAAAAGAAATCACTATGAACTCATAGTGTCCATACATTATTCAAAGGTAGTCTTGAGAATATCATCCATCCTCACCTTTAATTGGTAATATCTCTACCAAAGGTCAACCATAGAGAAATAATTTCCCCGACATAGCTGATTGAACAAGTCATCTAACTAAGGTAAGGGATACTTGTTATTTGTCATAATTTTATTGGGATCATGCCAATAAATGAATAGGTGAATTTATCCATCCTTCATCTTGACAAAGAGGTCTGGTGCACCCCATGATGAAGCACTCAGTAATATAAGACCGTTATCTAGATTCTCTTGTAACTACATATTTAGTTATTCTAGCTCAACATTGGCCATTCTATAAGGTTTCATTGATATCGGTAGAGTTCTAGGAATAATATCAATTGGAAATCATCTTATTGATCTAGAGACAACCCAATAAATTCTTGATTGAATACATTAGTACAATCCCTCAAGATGTACATATCTTTTAGCATGATCATCTACTTTGTCTAAATAAATTAAATGAGATATGTTTGATCATAAGGTTTTAATATCCACACTTGAGATGATGATTCTAAAAGAGATTCATCTTCCTCCTTAAACATGTAAATAATTGGAGGTTGATTCAATATGTGAAGAGTGATATCCCCTTCCCAACATTTGATGTTGGATTTATATAAATATAACCAATCCATGTCCAATATAGATTCAAACTGCACCAATGGAAGTAAGACAATATTTTATGCGAGGTTCATTCCACAAACATTAATCGAGGAGGAGTTATTTTCATTAGATGCAATAATTTCCTGATTATTTGTTCTCATAGATAACTCAACCTCCAAATTTTGAGGTGGGGCTTGAAAATTTCTACAAACATACAAGATATAAAAGAATTCATAGAACTAGAATCATATAGTATTTTCACTATTCATGAATGAATAACCAGCGTACCTATCACCACATCATTGTATGACTCCACATATGCAGTATTGATAGCATAAGCGCTTCCTTGTTTCCTTGGATGTTGTTGTTGATTTCCTTCAATAACCATCATCTTAGGGAATTGGTTCCAAAATTACTATGTTCCATGAAGTTGAAACACTGCACTACATGCTGAGCATTGATATGAACCTTCCTTTCTTCTTTCACTTTATCAGAATTATACACTTCCATTGGGTAGTTCTTAGCCAGATTCCTCATTCTTCCACATTTGAAGAATTTCCTTGTTCCCTTTGGATAGTTCCCATGATAATTCTTCCAACAATTTGGACATGTGGTATGTTCCATCTTCTTTCCATAATGGGATTTATTTGCTAATCCACCCATATTAGAATCCATTTTCCTCTTTTTTTTCCCTAGGGCCACTAAACCATTGAGATTCTCTGATCTCCATTTCGACATTTAGGAACAATGTACAATATCCTCCTAACTATTGAAGTCTCGAATCACCAACTCTTTTCATAGACTTTGATTTAGTCTACAAAACAATTATCCACCTTCATTTCAATGTTCATAACAAAGACATATGCATATCTTCAAATCCTTGTAAATTTTTCTTTATATGCCCTGAGAGAATCATCTTCCCTCTACATAAGTCTGAGGAACTCTATTTCTATCTTGAGATGGAGGGTTTGGGGAAAATATTTATTGAAAAATATTTTCTTGAATTCCTCCAAATCCATGGAATCAATTTCCTACTTTTTATTTATATTTTTGATCAGTGTCCACCAATGATCAGCTTCCCCATCAAAATGATTGACCTCCCACACAAATTTCTCTCCTTTTATGAACTATATGACATATAATATTTTTCAATGGAAGTAATCCAGTTTTACACGAGGAGGGGATCAAAAGATTCCCTAAACATGTAAGGTATTTTCTGCATGATGGATTCTATGAAAACTTATCTTTCCATTGATATTTTGGGAGTCCCATATGATTCAACTTATTATTCATAGCTTGATCCAGTTGATCAAGTATTGTCAATAATTTTTGAGAACTTGTTTCCATCATATTTAGAATATCATTAGAGAAATGGTCACATTGCCTATCACATTGATTGTAGTCACATGTTATTCTATTTTCCACCATTAAATGAGAAAAATAAGGGGAAATTTGGGGCTTAAATACTTATCTAATAATCATAAAAATGAAAACATAAACAAAAATGGATAAACTCTTAAAGGAAAAGTTTATCCAATCTTCTGATTTCTTATGTTTCAATCTAGGTTATCCATGATTTGTTCCCTAAAATATATTATTAGGGGTATTTATTTTTTTCAATTAATAATTATTTGTAATTACCTTATGAATTTATCAAATCGTATCCCACGAGAGTGTCATGTGATGTGCATAGTAAGGCCCATTGTCGTATACCTTGTTACCCCGATTCAGGCCCGGAACACCTTGTTAGAGTTTTCACTCCTTGGTATAATTGTTCTAGAACAATATCCACTTCTAGTATCCAGACATGTATGTATTTTCTTGAGAAACCATTTAATCTATAATAACCAAAATTTAGGGATGTTTTCTCATACTTTGTATTATCCCTAGGGTTCTTAATAAAGTTCTCTATTTATAGTCCCAAAAAATAATTAAACATTTTCATTGATACCAACTATAGAAACCCTAGTATTTTAAACATATAAATACATGATTTTAAGCATAATTAAACATCAAATTACAATATAAGGATAATAAGGTCTAGTGTCTTAGAAGACTATAAACATAAAACCTAAAACAAGGGACTATATAAAACATTTCATTGTTTATCATCCATTATAATTTCATAAATTTGTTTGATTCCTCACATATTCATAGGTTAACCTAGGGAAAACATGAACAAAGGGATGAGAAAAAATCCCAGTAATGGAATAAACATTAATATAAAGCTTATCACATGGGTTAGAAGACATAACATAATGATATATAAAGGAATGGAACATAATTAAACATAAGGAATCATAACATGGGATCATATAATAATGGATTCATAGTAATGTGAAAGAAACATAAAAAATGATTTTATCATGAGTCATGTCTCTTTTCACATAGTGGAGAATGATTCAATGCTCTTTTCACATAGAGTCACATGAGTTAAAGCTCACTTCACATAGTAGTAGTAGTAGTTCATTTTTTATGAAAAAATAAATAAAGAAAAGAAGAAAGACCCCTCAAGGGGGGCGGAAATGGTGAAGCCCGAGCACATACCCCAACACAAAGGAGGCTCATTCTGCAGGGAGAGAGAGGAGAGAGTTATAGAGGATGAGAGGGTCATCACTTCTACCTAAGCGGGCCAGGGAATCTACTGCAAAATTAGCCTCCCTCCAGCTGTGAGACAGACGAAATCCAAGTGGGATTCCTATTCTGCACCCATCATAACATGTTAATGAATATGCTTACCACATATATAATAATACATATGTAATCAAACATAAACAAAAGGGTTACCAATGGAAAGAATTATGTATCATAATCATAAAAAAAGAATAATAAATGAGAGTATCAGAAAATTTTCAATGAAAGAATGGAATGAAATCATACATGAACATTCATAAATGAATATAATAATTTATCCATATATTTTATCCTAAATTAAAGTGATATTAGTGTTTAATAAACATTATAAATAAAAAAATTTAGTATTTTTTAAGGAAATATATTCAAGATTAATTAAAATAGAAAATAAATAATTTTTTGTATAATACCATAATTGATGAAAGAAAGTTTTTCATGACAAAATTAGTGATTTTAGAAAAAAAATGGTTTCATAAAAATTATTATGATACACACATAAAAATGTGTAAGAAATCAAGAAGTTCTCTTAAATCAGGCTATATTATCGGGAAGAATTGGGTAAGGAACCTTTTAAAAACATGTATATCCTTGAAAAGACGGATGAATGGATCTTCATACATGATTTTGGAATATATAATTGTTTTTTGAATATGTAAATAAAAATAAAATATAATTTCATTTGGCTAAAAATAGAGTAAGGGTCACCAGAAAGAATAAGGAGGTTCGAGTAGAATCCCTTACCATATGTTTGAAATGGTTCTGCACATGATCTTAATTTCATAAATAGAAAAGTTATATTCATTAATTAATAATTAAAGAAAAATATATATATGTAAATGATTTCTTTTGTCTTTCTATGTTTATTTATAGATTTTTATAGGTTATGAGATTTAATTTCATCATTTGGGAGTGTTGGTTTCCTTAGTTTTCATGATCAATTTACATGTATATGTATATCCAAAATCATGGAATATGAGGATAGTTCTCTATAACTGACCTTATATGTCATTAATGAACACATATAATTTTGAAATACCATTTTTTCACATATTTGATGATGATTCATTAGATAATTCATTAATGATAGTTGTTTTCATTGATTTAGCATATTTTCATCACAATGAACTCATCTTATTTTATAAATTATTATAATGTGTACAAAATAATTATAGAAAATTAAATAATCTATAATACATATATTATAATGTTTTTCAACTAGAAAAATGGTTTTGTAACCATTCTTGAAGGAAAAATTAAAATATGAAAGAACGTTATCCATAAAGGTGATAAATCGTCACCTCACAGACGATGTTTTCATTCATAAAATAAAAGTGATAGGAGATGATATTGGATGAATAATTATCCCAAAAACATGATAAAATTCTAATATATGTAATATAATAGAGTTTTCATTCCTTTTGGATGATGGTAGGTTAGGATATAAAAATAAAAGGAAGGAACATGAAAATAAATTGAATGAAAATGAAAGAGGGTTTTACCACATAATTCCTTCTATTTTAGAACCTTCTAAGTGGTTTGTTTTTGGTCTTTTATTAGGACAAAAAATCTCCTGGTTTTGGGGAAGGGGATTGGGAGGATATTTGATCATAATTTGGACAAGGCATAAGGATTGAGAGGTGTGAAGAGAAGAGGTGTTGAAGGGTGGTATTTATAGTGGGGGAGAGGGGTGTTTCCTCGTTATTTAAACAAATATTTTACTGTTTTTCTATAGAAATGAAATAGTGATGATTATTGAGACAAAATACATTAATGTGTGCATGTGAATTAGATCCAATGGTAACAAACATAAACCTTGACATAATCATCACTCAATGTTTCATTTATTTAGTTATTCAAGGAATTATTGAATTTCACTATCCACCGAAAATTCATATATTTTAGAAAAATCATAAAAAATCACCCAAATTTTTTTTTGATGTGTTGAGTTAAAAAATTAAATCTATTTTATGAAAACGATATTCTATATATGAGTAATTTATGTTTTTAATTAAAATAATCATTTACTTGGAAAATAGTGATTTTAAAATTATAACTGATTTTATAACACTTTAAAAAATTACTTATAATCTCATAAAATTATCTTAAAATTATAAGACAACAAAATATTAATTTATGGAAACATTCTTGGAAAAATTAATTCTTTTAAAATATTAAATTAATCAGAAAATTTTAGTTAAATATTTATGACTTACAAAACTACCAATACTTAATTAATAATTTTTTAAATATTTATTTACTTATACTATGATATAATTATATCATAGTGTCACTTAAAATATATTTAAATTTTATTTATAAGTTCATTTGTTATATTACTATTCAATTGGTAGATTTAATATTCATAAGGGCCACATTACTATTCCCAAGGTCAAGTTACTATTTCATTAGTAAAGGTTACTTAACTTCTAGAAAATCTTCTAATTTAATTCATTTATCATTTATAAAGCTTTTATTATGTTCTCTTATGTATTTATAACATATGAAATAATGACAATAAGGTAATTTCCTTTGATAATACTTTGTGTTGTTACATTAAAAATGGAAAATATCTTTTTAGTGGTAATAATCTATTTCTTAGAAACTAGAAGTTCAGTGAATCCACTAAAGGAAGGGGGATGTTGCCGCATGAAGGACTAAATATAATGTTGTTACCTCTTTTCTAATTAGTAATTTCATCATATTTCAAGGATTGAGAAAGTCGGGTGATCATAGCCATATGATTTCTCATTGAATCTTTTATAACATATGTCTTCTTAGGAAGAAAATCATTTCATTTTGAATATCACTCATCATTAACATGGTTCCTTCTAGTTCAAACCATTTAATGAAACTAATAGTCATAGTGTTACAATAATAATCATAGTGGGGAACCACATATTCATTAAAATTCTCTATTATTATGTCTAAATAACCACATATTCTATTTAATCTATTACACCATAGGTTAATCCTACTTCATTCATAGTCATCGTTTATTTAAATCCTTTATAATTGTTCATAAAGACAATAAATGTCCAAAGAATATACTCTGCGAGTGTCAAACTAGATGTGAAACAAGGTTCATTGTCATACACCAAGTGATGATCGAGTATATCTTAATGCACTGTTTTCATATTTATTACCCATATGTACTACTATTCTAGAGCGACATCCACTTGTTGTATCTAGATCGAGATATAATTTCATAAAACCAGTAATTCTATCATTTACCAAAACTCCAAGAAATTTTCTTATATATTGACTCATCCTTAGACTTATCCTCATAAATTTCATTATGGGTCTCAATAATGTTTTCTTATCCTAGTTTCCAAATGATAACTAACCCTATCATATGATACCAACTATAGTGATCCATGATTTTCCTAAATAGATATTGCAGATTTTTTTGAAGAATAATCATTATATTATTCAAACACACTCATTATGATCCAAAAGGTATAGTGTCTTTGGAAACATTGAAACATAAAAAACTATTCCATATGTGAACTACATTATCTCCCATTAATTTCTTCATAACTATCTCCCTTTTTAGAAATATCAAACAAAATATATTTACTCATAAACTTGGTAATGGAAACATATGAAAGGGTGATATTAGATTCTCAATAAGGGTAAATAAAAGAGATATTAATGCATAAAATGAGATTAAGGGTATGGGAACATGATCATAACATTTAAAAACCATTCCATGTATATCAAAGAGTGTAATATTGATTCATCAAAAAATTATCGGTTGTTCATAATACTTGAATTATAAGTAAATCAAATAACTTGAGCCATAATAGAATAATATTGGAATAATACATATAATTTTGGCATACACATAATAATAGAATATCATTTCCATAGTTTTTAAGGCTTACTTCCAAGGATATCATATTTTAATGGGTTCAATCCACACACTATCATAGTAGTCATGGTTCACTTCGAAGAATATCATTGGATACAATGTCTCTTATTATACTGAATTCACTCCCCATTCATGTCCTATCTATATCACGTGATATAAATCATTGACTGATGAATTTGAGGGAGATAAAGGTCCAACACATCAAATAATGAATTTAATATGTATGTTTTCCAAAATATTATAAACCATTCATCATATCAAAACCCATTAAATAAAATGGGTTTCGTAAACAATTTATCATATTATAACCTATGGAAAAGATATATGTTTCATAACTATTTCGTGAATTCATCATAGAATAACCCTAAAAAAAGTTTTCCAAAGAATTTTCTCATGGTATAACTCATAGAAGATAAATACATTTCATAAAAATAATTTCCTAATAAACAAAAACCATTCAGATAAAGGATAAGAACAATATCCTTTTATCATATCCTGAGTTTGGAATAGGTAACATAAAAATATACAATAATATATGGAAAATGATTTTGAAAGATCATTTAAAATATTTATTGAGGAAGATATTATTTCTTTGAAAGTCAATTTTTAAAACTAAAAATTCATAAAATATTTTTGAAATAATTTTTTATTAAGAAAAAACATTGAAAACTTATAAAGGAAGCAATAAATTCATTTAAAACATTTCTTGAGGAAAATAAATTTACAATTTGGAAAAAACTTTTTAAAACATAAAATATTTCTAAAATATTTTTATATGAAAATAAATTTGGGAAAATTATGTCCATGTCAAACATGTTAAAATGAATACCACTTTCACATTTTAAGTAAAACTCAGACATGTATTATTCAGAAACAGAAATAATTATTTATTTCAAAAAAAATTGTAAAAATTAAAACATGGATAAAAGTTTCATTAACATACCATTATGATAATTTTAAAAAACATTAAAAACAATTCTATAAAACATTATTTTGGAAGGAAAACTGGATTTCGACCAAAGAGAGAAATTTAGAAAAATTTTCATAAAAATATTCTTTTGAAACCATGAGTATATATAGAGTGGAAGATAAAGGGAAATCATGTTTTCTCATGACCTTACAAGAGGTTAATAAAATTCATGGTTTTTTAGAGATGTGTCATAATATTTTATAATCAAAAATATAATCATAAACAATCTCAATTAGTGATGATATTGTATCATAAAACCATTACCACTATGAAACTTTGAATTGTAAGCATTATTAAGGAATAAAA
Source organism: Viscum album (assembly GCA_963277665.1). Classification (NCBI taxonomy): domain Eukaryota; kingdom Viridiplantae; phylum Streptophyta; class Magnoliopsida; order Santalales; family Viscaceae; genus Viscum; species Viscum album. The sequence continues at coordinate 1,621,874,914 of OY728146.1, read as the reverse complement.
TAAAATAAAACATAAAATATCATGAGAATCAATATATTCATGATAATACATATAAAAGGGGTGGTATATACATCTCATAAAAGAATATACAAACATAACATTACATATGTATCGTGGAAGGAAAATTGAGGCAAAAATATCTTACCACTTTGATAAATTTTGAATAAAAAACCCCCATGAAAGATATATCATAAAATGGAGAAATAAATCCCCAAATTTTTTCAAATAATAACCATAAAATACATTAATGGTCATTATATACACCACATAGAATAAACTCATGTTGAATATGTGTAAGAACCCAAATCTTCTTTTCTGGTATAAATCTTTTTTTTTGGGTTTTGTTTTTTTGAAAATTGAAGAAAATGAGATTTTATAAATACATTATGTGCACTTATGAGTACATATTGTGTACCTGGATTTCCACATACAGTTGCATGTTTTCCATGTATCAGTTGATTATATAGTCATGTGTGACCTAATAGGCCTCTTAAGTCGGGGGCCAGTTAAAGATACCACACGGTGTGCACATTTAAAGAACACTCCATGCAGTTTTCTTTTTATTTTATATATCATAGTGGGGTTGCATTCATTTTCAGAAATATCTTCTTCTAGTCTTGGTTCATACAGGAGTGTAACTGAAGGACTTATGAACTCAGAACCCCTCCTGGTTCTCCATTTGAGCTATGATTGAGACATTGTCGGGTATGTTTGAATCCAACCTATGAGTTCCCAAAACCCCTAGAGACTTTCTTCCTAATTCCTTCTCTATTGTGGAATAATAAAGGTTGACAATTTTTCACCTTTTTGTAGATCTATTCCATTTTCAAAATATTCAAGGGTCGATGATCAAGTATATCGATTGTATGATGTTGACATAGGTGGTTTGTGCCTTTTGTTTTTTGTTTATGGATTATATATGCTAAAAGTGTCGTATACCCACATTTGGGGTATTTCATGATTTGGGATTTAACTATATTTATTATCTCATATGGTTTGATTAATGAATGAAGGGTTTTTTCTTATGCGTAAGGTAATATAACTTGTTACAAGACACCCCATGGGTGTGTTTCCCGTAATTGATTATTTATAGCTGTTTGGTATAGGATCCCTGTTATACTTTCCTTGTTTTCCATGACTTGGTAGATTAGGATGGAGTTTTATTGGTTATATTAAATGCATGTGATATTCATGAGAATGATTATCCATGTAGTAGTTTCAGATAACATGAGCGGATTTGATATTACATGTGCACTGCTTTTACACAGGACTATGAGAGCCTTGGTGTCAATGAAAGACCTAGGTGTGTTGACTGTGAGATCTACCAAAGGAGGTCATTTATACTATGTTCACCCAGTGGTATTGACTATGAGAGATACCCAGGAGGTCATTTATAATTTATTGATTCCATGTTGACCCAGGGGTATTAACTTTGAGAGTTTCCCAGGTGGTTGTTTGTAAATGATTAGTGTTATGTTTGACCAAAGGGGTTAGACCATGAGAGCTTCCCAGAGGGTCATTATTTAATGAATTGGTGCTATGTTAAACCAAAGTGGTTAGATTGTGAGAGATTTCTCAAAGGGTTGTTTATGAATGATTGAATGATTGTGATGATTCTGTCAAGCCAAAGCATAATCTCAGACTCGTTCTTACCTGATTGTTTAGATGTTCTTCTAATACATCTGTTTTGATACTCTTATATAGGTTAATATAGATCTATGTCTAGATCCCAAGGTTTACATTATAAAATAGATTGAATAATTGATAAATGTAAATGAATGTAATTGGAAACTGTACGATTGTTTACCTTTGAGTACTTCCTATTATATTGCTTCATTTCTGTATATTACATGCTATATATATTCACTGACAGTTAGGAACAGATATTTTGGTGGTTTACTACTAGGAAAATTCTCATACCCTATTTGTGTCATTTCTTGGACCCAAAAAAATTATATGATTGCAGATATAGATAAGGGAAAGTTCCCTTCTTCATCAAGTACTTGATTGTTGTTCGTTCGAGCTACAGAGCATGGGACCAAGGTGAGGCTTGTGATTTGGTTGGAGTTTACTTGTTTATACCTTGTTTTATATTTTATTGTATTTAAAACAATGTTACCTATTTCTTCTTTTTCCTAGACACATATGACTTGCATCATTATATATATGATATGGATATAGTTGTTTTTTTACTATCGGCCATCCTCTTTTTTACTTATGTTGTATGGTATTACTACTTCAGCTATTATTCACTATTAAAATTTCGTTGTTTATACTCTACCAATGAGGGATTGGTTTCCATAGTATCACCCCTTTTCACTCACTACTAGTTGATAGGCTCTTGTGTTTGGTGAAATGTTCTTGAGGTCATATGACCAACCAGGTTCAGGGAACCTTTTGCGGCACCCAAATCTGGGATGTTACAAAGTGGCATGGGAGGTAAGTTCTTTTCTAATTTTCCGTACTATTTGGATCCAACTGACTGGGATTTTAAATAGTATGTGGTTAGTAATAATGATTTCTTGGGAGTATATAACCCATGTAAATGGAAAATCCAAGTTACCTTGAATATGGAAATTTTTCAAGTTTATCAATTGTTAGAGTTAATTTGATTTCCCCGTTGGGTGATTCACTTATTTCTTGATGTTATGATTGATAACATTGTGGTTATATTTTTTTAACCTGATGAGATGATTTTATTCCATCTCATGCATCATATAAGAAGTTCTTAGAGATCACATGTCATTCATTCTTTTCATGCCATTTACGGTGCATTACTAATTGCTTGTTGTTGTGGTAGATTTTATGCTAGATATGCATGTTGTTGTGATAGATGTCATGATATAAATACCTATTATTTTGTTATGGTCTTGGTATACGCAACGTTATGATATTAATAATGATGAAAAAATTTGATTCATGGGAAGTATGGGATCCCACAGGTCGGAACATGGAATGCCTTAGAAAAATTATAAGATTATGGGGGATTTGGAGATGTTTCAAAGGATTACTATCCTGAATACCTATAAAACACGATGTGTGGTGTTATGAACACACGCCATGTGTTCTTATATTTTGGAAGAAATTAACTTTCTTAAGTATATGAAGTGTACTGTTTGTACACACCCTGTAGTTTTTTACCGTGGGACTGACTGTGGGAGAAGAAAAATGGGGTAAGGAAACATTTGGTAGCACAAGCCATATACTGGGATTACACACCATATTTTAAAAGACTGTGTATCTGGATATGTAACTAATGGAATGGGTTTATGTAACATAAGTACTTCACGTAATGTCTAGGGTGAACATGTCATGTAGTGTTTCACCTGCAGGACTATGTAGCTCTAGCTGTGTACAAGTACCTTGGTAGGAGGGGTGATTCAAGAACACACCCTATATCCTGAGGAACACACCATGTTGCATGAGGAACACATTGTGTGTATGGGTTGTTACAAGACTAGGTAAGATGATGTACATGCCCATGTTAATGATTAAGTGGAAGACGTCATGTAGTGGTTCTACACACCGTGTAACCCTCATTTGTAAAACTTGAATTCTTTCCATATCATTTTACCATCTTGAACATAAACTTTTATGTCCTTGATAATCTTAAAATGATGTGTTTGCATGACCTTGCAGAGTCATTCCACCAAGATGTCCTCCGGTTGTGTTCTAGGTACAAGGAAATGATGAGACACCGGAAGTGGTAGATCAAGGACAACTAGCATATCCTCCTATCGTGCCCATCTTAGCAGGAGATGTTATATCGAACACATGTGTTTATGAAAAGTTTCATGAAGGATTTATAAGGATGTTGCAGACTTTTCAGGGAGCACCACATCCTACCCAGACTATGGAACAGTTGACGCGGTTTTTCTAGCAGTATTATCCAACTACATTTTTAGGTGATGGAGGACCATAGACTGCATAGTCATGGTAGGTTTCCATAATTTATATCTTCTAGAATCTGTAGACATATCTTGATACGAGGGTGAAGCTTACGACGTACATGATATGTTATTCCCCCAATAGATGGTGGGATTTTATCTCACATGAAAGACGTCATCGGGATATGGATTGGGAAGAGTGTCAAAGGAGCTTCTATAATTACTTCTACCCCAAGACATTGAGGGACGACTGATCCCAGGAGTTCATGAATTTGGAATAGGGCGCTCTTTTAGTGATGGATTATTTTCCTCGCCTTACAAATCTTCTGTGCTTTTCAAATGTTTTTGGAGGTGGTGAGTTATCACCGGATATGAGATTTGAGGATGGTCTAAGGTATGTCATTCAGTCGCAGGTGAATATTCTCAGGATAACATCAATTATTTATATAGTAATTTATGCATTGATTACTGAGCACAATCTGAGGGAGTTATGAGCTATGAGCCAGGGCAGTTCAACATCCAGGGTTGGTACTCCTTTGCCCGATAGCAGAATGAAATGTAGGGAGCTTTCACATGATGTTTCTTCTAGTATCCAAGTATTGTGATACCAATGTATAAGGAGTGGGAATATGATACCACATTTCCCAAAAGACCCTGCAAAGTTCTGATCTTATGTAAATATGGTCCACATTCATCATTTTTGTAGGATGTTCTAACCCACAGCGATTGAGAGGGGATCTATTATTACTTCACGTTTGGGAGCAGGACCACCAGTTTCTCATCACTTAGGGAATTGTGGTTCATCAAGATGAGGAGGTGGTCACGGTCATGGTAGACAAACAATAGGTTCTCAGTGACAGAAGGGTGAATCAGCTTAGGATAGTTAGGCAGGGTCACAAGGACACGGTACAAGTTAGACTTTTTCTTTGGAATATACCAAGTAAGAACAGGATCTCGAACCCACTATAGTTAGATGTATGATTCAAGTTGCCTCAGTTTTATCTTCTACTCCTTTTGATATAGGGGTTTCCTAAAGTTTTATATTTTTTGTCATTATAAAGAGCCTTGGGCTCTGTATCTTCATGTCTGATGATTTTATGATGCTAGACACTCCATTGGGGATTAGGACGATTAATGAACATTAGTTCAAGGATTCCCAACTTGATATTGGTGGGTGTCACTTCTTACAAGACCTCTATGTTTTATAGACGACATGAATCAATTTCATTCTTGGAATAGACTATTTAGTCTCCTTTTAGGACTTTGTTGACTGCTATCATCGTAGGGTGAGTTTCGCGTCATGAGAGGGTCAGTCTTTTCTACCCGAGGGTGAATGGGATGTCCATGCGAGTAGAGATAGACTCGAGCATAATGGGTTGGGAGGAACTACATCCCATATAGTTATTTTATAACTGGATGACTAGGGGTCTTCAAAGTTATACTTTCCCCTAGTGGTGGATCATTTAAGAGATTTCTTTCCAGACATCTTTTCAATTTCACCTTTATAAAAAAGGTATATTTCTCTATTGAACTTGTTCTAGGCGCGACACCGGTGGCTGCTCCATCATATAGGATGGATACACCATTGTTATAAAAGATAAAGAAGTAGTTAGAGGAGTTTCAGGAAAAGGGTTTCATATGACTCGGTACTTCTCCTTAGGGTTCTCTAATTCTTTTTTCAAAGATGGTAGATGGTACCCTCAGACAGTTTCTGGATTATCAGAATCTGAAATGGTTGACTCTCAAGAACCGATATCCCTTGCCGAGGATTGATGATATATTCATCAACATTGAAAAGCCTGAGTGTTCTCGATGATTTACTTGAGATCTGGTTATCATCAGTTGCATGTTATACCATCATATATACCTATTACATCTTTTTAGGGAAGGTATGGTCTATACGAGAATTTGGTTATGCTATTCGATCTCACGAATGCACCGGAATTTTTCACGGCACTGATGAGAAGAGTGTTCTATCCTTACTTGGAATCTTATTTGGTAGTATTCATGGATGATATCTTTGTGTACTCTCACACTCGACACGACCATTCCACCCATCTTGATATCATATTGAGTACACTGAGTGTGCCTCAGTTATATGCTAAACTCTCAAAGTGCCACTTTTCGATGGACCAGATTCATTTATTGGGTCATGTCATCTCAGAGATAGGAGTATTAGTAGACCTATAGAGGGTGATAACATTAATTTCCTGGGATAAATTGAAGAACATATTTGAGGTACAGAGTTTTCTAAGGATGGTTTTTTACTACATATGCTTTATTCAAGATTTTTAATGCTTAAAAGCACCACCAACAGGCCTAACTAAGAATGGTGTGTAGTACCTGTGGACAAATTCCTGTGATTTATCCTTTTAGGATCTGAAAGGGAGATTGACATCAGCTCTGATACAAATTTTTCCAGAGTCGGGAAAGCATTACAGTATTTACTGAAATGCATCCGGTATTAGGATGAGAGCCGTGCTTATGCAGGGGGAAGGATTCGTTGTGTATGAGTCTCGGTAGTTGACGCCACATGTTATGAATTACCCGATGCATGATCTCATTTTGGCTATAGTTTCTCATGCATATCATTTATGGAGACATTATCTTTTTGGAGAGAATTTTATGGTTTACAATGACCAAAAATTCTTCAAGTATAACGTTACTCAACGAGATCTGAATTTGAGATAGCAAAGGTGGGTCGAGTACCTTCAGTCTTTTGATATTGAGCCAACTTACATGCCTATGAAAGGAAATGTAGTGGGTGATGTATTGAGAAGGATGAATCATATACTAGTAGTTTAGGAGGCCATAAGTGAGTGGCAGGTTATGGATCTATTCTATGAAATTAATTTGTAGTGGAATGATAGAAAGGGGAAGATGTTTCTTTCTTTTATAGCTATTACCTCTACTCTACTAGATCGAGTGCGAATGAGGTAGCTATTAGACTCTGACGGTCTGGTCCTATGGGAGAGTGTCTTAGGTGAGGAACCTAATCCTAGGTGGATCATAGGTGAAGATGAGGTTTTTCATTTTGATGGTCGTGTATGGGTGTCAGCAGACATATTCTAAGAGATGTTGCTATATTTTCATGCCTCACTATGGGCAGCTCATACCGGTGTCACCAAGATGTATCTAGATCTATATTGTCAGTATTGATGGTCAGGCATGAAGAAGAATATAGTTGGTTTTTTTATTAGATGTTATAGCTATCAGAAAGTTAATATGGAGCATCAGTGATAGGAAGGGATATTACAATAGTTACCTATTATTGAGTGGAAGTGGAATGATGTCGCAATGGATTTCGTGATGAGTTTACCAAGGTCTCCTTGAGGAAATGATGTTGTATGGGTTACTATTTATAGGGACACAAAGGTTTCACATTTATTATCTATAAAGGAAACCTTTAGTGTTTATGATCTTGGAATTTTGTACATCATAGAGATGATACATTTTTCTGGGGTTCCGCACTCTATCATTTTAGATGGGGACACCTGGTTTACCTCTCGTGTCTAAAAGGGACTGTAGAGGGATTTGGGTATATAGGTACTTCTATGTACAACATACTATACCCAGAAAGATGGCCAATTCGAGCACACGATCTAGGTTTTAGAGGACATGATTCGAGCATGCGTCCTTGATATTGAGGGATCTTGGGAGAGACACATACCCCTGGAAGAGTTTTCCTACAATAATCTTTTTCAAGAAATGATTTAGATGAAACCATATGAGGCTTTGTACGGTAGGCCATGCCGATCACCCCAATGTTGGGTGGAGGTAGGAGAGGTAGATATGTTGGGAGCTCATATTTACTAAGAGACCACTGACCAAGTGGAGTTGATTTAGAAGAGGATAGATACTACACAATCTCACTATAAATCTTATGTCGATCGAAGGAGATGACCTATAGAGTTCGAGGTCAAAGATCTGGTTTTCCTGTGTGTGTAACATCCTAGGTAAATAAACAATATGACATTTTTTCATTTTTATTAATATTTTAAAATTAAATATTCATTTTAATTTAAATGGGATTCTATGTTCAATGGAATACCTTATACGTAACAATGGGTTTCTTTGACGACATATGTTGCACACAACATTGATTTATACCAAAAATAATATATTATTATTATTAATTTAAATGGTAGTTAAAGCCTAGACATTGTATCGTGGAGCATGGGTTGTATTTAATCAAATGCTATTTTCTCAATATTCACATATTTTCAAGAAAGGTAAATATTATCAATGCATTTTCAAATATTTTTCCTTATCACATGATTTTTAAGTATATTATGATTTTGAAAAAGTTTCTGAAGAAGGATACCCTTGCACAACCTATTTATATTTTCTTTTACAACATAGTCTCTCGGTACATACTTATAGTATTTTAAAAGGACCACTGATTGAAATTTTCAACTTAAAATTAGTCTGACTTCTTTATAAAATTATGTTTTATCATATGTTTTGAAATTATATGTCATACATGATTATTTTCCAAAACTTTTTTCAATGAACACCCATATGAACCAAGTTCAACAAGGTGTATTTGTATGAAAGCAGAAAATGATTTTGATGTATTTCTAGATCATTGTTGAAATGCAAGGAACTTCTACCTACATGAACAAGAGGATGATGAAACCATATGGACAGCATGATCAAGGTATGTTGTAATTTATTTTAGGATATGTTCTATTTTATAATATGGAGGGAAAAATGTAAATATATAAGATGTTGAGATCTTAATGTATTGGGATGAAAATGAAAGGTATTAGAAAAAATTTGAGGTTAAAACATGTATGGGATATTTTTGAATTTTATAAAAAGGGAAACTCGTATGATGGGTGAAAACCTGTTGCGTCTGGCAAGGCCATAGGAATCGAACCCATAATCGAAGGGTGACAAGGGTGCATCACCTACCACTATCCTACGTGAAGTCCCCCATTAGTATGACTTATTCTTTTTAGTTAAATGATTTTATAGATTAAGAATAATTTGATTTTGGGAAGTTATGTTTTGTCAAATGGATATCCTTAATATATGATATATATTTGGTGATTAAGTGATGAAGGTTATTTTGGAAGATGTTCTCTATTTTGGGGAAACACTCTATGCGTATGGAAAATGGAATTCTTGGGGATTTCAATTGGGGAGTAATGGTGGAATTTTATTTTGGAAGAATCAGTTTTTTTAATGTGTACTTATAAGCATTTTGGTTTATTTAAGTAATTGATTAACCTATCATATAGAATATGTGATTAGGTTAATTGCTTTTCTGAATGAGACATTAAGATTAGTCGATGTTATTTAGGAATAATTTTTAAGATATACTATGGAAGAAGACGTTATTAAATCCTTCTTGAGTTTTAGGTTTCAATCATAGTTTGGATTATATTGAAATATTTAATGGACAATTGTATATTGAATGGTATTTGTTGAACATTGGGTATTGTTTGTTCAATTTTAGAGATTAAGAGTAGTATTTATTTTTAAAAATGATTATCCTTTTTGGGGATTATCTGATCCTGTACTAACCATTTGGGGTTTGTTTGATTTATAAATATGGTGGAAATATATAGTTCTTATTTTTTAGATTATGTGATACCCTAGAATTTGATTATAGTGCTTCAGGTGTGACCAATTCATCAGGAATACTTGTAGTTTGGAGAATAGATGATTTTGTGGAAGGAATTTAGTAAAGGTTTAAAGTCTACATGACAAGTAAGTATGTTTCCTTATATTTTTAGTTAAGCTCATAAATAAATTCCTCAACTTTATGAAAAGTAACATAAAAAAATTTTTCCGTTAAATTTTCCCAATGGGGAATGAAAGACCATTTACCCCATCTCAATTTTGTGATTTTCTAGTGGTTAAATTTCTCCAAATCATGTTTTATATCACTCTTTATCAGAACTTGAAACTTAAAACTCCTCCATATCCCTGTTTTTATGGAATCCTATTATGGGTTATCTCGGGCGACCTTTGTAAATATATTTCTTTCTTTTAAAGTCATAGTTTTATTTACACTTTTTCCAATGTGGGACATTAAATGAAGCATCCAATCCCAATTTTAAAATTGTGAGGACACAATTTCCAAAAGTGGGAAGGATGTAACATCCAAGGTAAATAAGAAATATGACAGTTTTTCATATTTATTAATTTTTGTAAATTAAATATTAATTTTACTTTAAAGGGGATTCTATGTTCGATGGTGTACCTAATACGCAACAATGGGTTTCTTTGAAAACTTACACTGCACACAACATTGAGTTATACCAAAAAATAATATTATTATATTACTAATTTAAATGGTAGGTAACTCCTAGCCTTTATATTGGATGAAGTGAATATAACTAACTAAAATATGATTAAATATGTCGTTTAAATGTTTTTACATTTATCAAATAAATTTTAGAAGCATAAAATGTGAATGAATCCAATTTGAAGCATAAATACTCTAATACTCTTTAAAAGGTTGATTTACCACCTTTTAATGGAGAACCTTTTTTGAAACTAGTTTTTTCCACTTTTATATATTCTATTTGAAAAAATTAAAATTATTCTTTATAATCATAACATCAAAATTTTCTTTGGGTAAATTTTTGGTTTTTTTCTGATAAAGTTCATTTTTTAGTGATTAGTGAAAAATACTATATTTTAATTCAAAACTATCTTTTAATATATTTTTTTATATGGTTATATTATATTTTTAAATTTTTTTAAATTTTAATTAGATTAATTTTTTACCATGTAATCCAATGTTGTTCATTTTTTGTAATTTCACTTTGATATTGGACGTAACCAAGTGTCTATCTTTTGATAGTTATTATTTCATAAAAACACCCCTTTTGTTTTGACAACGAAGATTGATTTTCAATTAATTTATGCCACTTAGGTGTTTTGAATTTGGAATAATGGATTACATATTTGGAATCATAAGGTACAAATTATTTAAATAGGTAACTTTTATTTTTTGACATTATGAATGTATACTTTAGTAATTATTATATTTACTATGGTTAAAAGGTAAATCTGGTAAATAAGGGTAAATAAACAATATTATAATAATAATAAATTACCCTAACACATGTTCAATTACTATTATTTGATATATTTCTGACTATGGTCATCCTCGGGTTGATATTGGGACACAATGGAGCCACTTGGTAGTGATAATGACACTTTTTATTAATTGATTTAAAGTAAAGTCAAAAATAGCATAAACATATATCTTTTAGTAAATAAATTTTTACATGGGGTTATATAAGGCATCTCTTCAACTATAAATATTAATTAGAAATATGAAATATTTCCTAAATCATGGAATTTTTTTATAATTTTTTGATATCAAATATATAAAACTATTTATGACACAATAATGATGTTGTGTTTACCTCATTAATGAATGATTTAAATAAAAAAGACTTTAAAAAGTAAACCAATATTAAAAACCCATCCAATTCTTATTGGGTGATTTTATTTCGAACAATAGTAATCTTATCTTTTACTTTACTAAGTTTTTTTTATTTTGAAACCGAAAATCATTATATAATAAAATATTATTTTCAAACATTCCTAAAGATCCCCTTCTCCTCCTTATAAAAGGACACCATTTATAACTCATTACTCACACTTCTCAAGACCCTTGGCTAATCCAACCTCTACCCAATTAAGCTACCTACATTCCTAGATTCCTTTTATAAGCCTTCACATAGGCAGAAGTAAATTCAAGTAAACATTTTGGTTCAGATGAAAGGGTGTTACCCAATTTAAAGGTAACATCTTCTATTGAGTTCTTTTCTTTTATTTTACTTATCCAGCCCACTAAACTATATTCTATCATTTATTTCAAAGAAACAATAATATCATCAATATACTAGGTTTTTTATGAGATTTATTCGAATTACACTTCCTCACACCGCCATCTAATGGATACGAATATACTATTTCTGTGGACGACAAACTACTGCCTCACAAAACGATGATTGCTCAAATATCTCCAAACGCCTCTCGTGGTGGCCATTATGACAGAACTATATTTATATGTGTTATATATTATAATTATATTTCTTCTTAACTTTTGTATTTTTTATTTATATGATATCTTTATGATTTCCAAAATGGTTAAATACGAAAACTTCATTTGAGGAAGTGCGGATTATCGCCCCCTAAAAGGCATATGAATTGTTCATGCCATATGTGGGACAAATACAGGATTGAGTTAATGAAATTATATATTATATTATATTGTAATTATAATATATCTTTGTATCATTAATTTTTTAATACATTAGAATACGAAATAAAAATGAAAGTAGCGTTCATGAGTACGTACGGCTTACCATCTCCATGAACGGTGCATTTCATTTCTTATCTCCAAATGTTATGTAATGTTATTAATATATATATATATACAGGACATATATTATATATATGATATTTAAATACTGAATATGATTCTTGAGATAATAGAATTTTGACCACATGGACAGTTTTTAATTATAACAAGTTCATTTTTACTCAATTTCTGGACATTGACAAAATGTACGATATGAACTCAAATAATTATCTAATTGTTATAGAAAGATAATAAGTGATATAAAAGGAATAATAAAATATTAAAAAGGTTATTAATCAAGTATAAATTTACTTATGTTTAATATTCAAGAAGAACAAGGAACATACCAGACAAGTCGGACTTGAGGTAAGGGGTTTGTTATCTCACTTTAAACTCCATGAGATTTCCATTGTTCGCCACTTATTTTTTTCCTCTGGTGTATTTTTCACTTCCATTTGATATATATTATCATTATTATCTTTATATTCATGTAATTATGTGATTAATTTGGTGTTTATTAACTTTTATTCATACGAATCCTTTGATTACAACGTGGTAAGGGGTTTTCATCTCACTTTTTATTCCCTTGAGATTCATGCAATATTTTCCAAAATTTCATTTTGTGTGGTGTATGTAACTCCCATGATTGTATTATTTGTGTAATATAATTTTATTTATGGGTATTTACATATTCATTTTATGATCCTTCTTTCATGTGGTGAATGTTTCATTAGTTACCAAATCGGTAACAGAACCTTTAACCATACTTTTTAGTCAAAGACTTCTCTTATGTCATGTCATTAATTTCAATTTTATTATGTTGGGATATGTTCTCATATATCCTTATTGATTTTAATTTTATTTCTATGTGATTATAGATCCCTTTTTCTCTCATCAACTAATTTTATGATTTTTTTAATTGACGCGGTTAGGCTGCTGAATTTTTGTAAGGGAACTTCTTAACCCAATTTATAGTCTTTGGGTTAATCTTATACTACTTTATTATGTAATGATATGATTATTTGTGGAATCACTATTTATTTATTTATGTAATAATTTCCACTCTCCTTTGTGTGGTTATAATTTTGATACCCATAATCACTCCATTGATAATTTCTCAACTCGTTGATATGAACATGATATGTGTAATTTTAACACAATTTCCATTCATTGAGTTAAACATCCAAGTCACTGGTTTTGATTTTAAAATAACTTGTTTGAATGTCCTCTGATTTATTTAAACTGAATATCCAATAATATTGAGTGTATTTATATTATTCACACATAATTATGTAATTGATTTATCCTTAATCTAAAGATACTATCTTTATAAGGGGTTTTGTCTCAATTTACATTCCATTGATACTTCATTGTTTTTATGCACCAATTCACTTTAATATGGTGTATATACTATCCTTTTTCATATTGTATCTTGAATACCTTTATTCTCGAGATATTATAATGTTTTTTTTAAATGTTATTCCTCAATTATTTGTATTCAAGCATCTCTCATTTGGTTAAGCACTACTTAACTAAAATATTGTTTTAGAAGATTTATTCTTATAAATATATCTCATTAATTTCTGACATTTCAAAATCATATTAAGGATTTATTTATATGAACATTAATGTTTTAAAACATTATTATCTTTAAAAGTTTTGATTTGGTATGGGACACTTTGATTCAAAAATCTCTTTATTAAATGTTTTAAATGGTTTTGAAAATGGTTTTGATAAAGCATTGATTACGTCAACATATTGAAATAATATATTATTCTTGAAATGGGGAAATTTTATCTTTCCTTCATGATTATATTATGTGTTATTATTCATAATGGTACTTGGGAATTTGATGGGTGGTTACTTGATAAACCAAATGATGGGTGGTTACGTGATAAACCAGGATGGGTGGTTACGTTATAACCTCCAATGAATTGGGTATGGAAGTCAGTCATATGGATATTCCATTTAGTGATACATGTGGAAGTCGGTCGTATGGTTATTACATTAATGTATGTTTATGTCCCAAGTTACCTTTATATGTTATATGTTCCATCTATGGGTTTTATGGTAATCGTTTGGTTACAAAAGGGTAAGCAGTGGTCTTTTATTCACTAAAGATTATTTACTACCTCATAAAGGTGAAAAGTATTACATAGAATAAAGTATTCATGGTTTACTTTTTGTTTGGAAAAATAACTATTTTTCTTCTTTGTGTATCCCTTACTGAGATGTTTTTCTCATATCATGTTTTTGAAATGTTTTTCAAAGGAAATACGGTGGAATACAGTCAAGGATGGGATCAAGGAAAAGTCATGATGTCTAAAACATTAAACTAGACATGTTTCTTTTTTTTGTGTTTTTATTTTGTGAAAAAATGGATACTGGGTATTAGTGTAATATCTCAACCCCAGAATCTATGAGACGGTGCATTATTTTATTACATTGTCATGATTACCATGAATCAAGTCCCGAAAGACCGAGTCATGGCAGTTCAACATCCAAGGCCAGTAATCCTTCGTTTGATAGAAGGAATCATTGCATAGAGCCTTCACATGGTGATTTTAGTAGCATGGATGTACTTACAGGTAGCCAGGTGAAGTGATACTAGTGTGGGAGGAGTGAGAAAATGAGATCTAAGTGCATTAGATACCCTGTTTAGTACAGATCTTGCGAAAAGATAGGTCATCTTCAACATTTTCCTGTTTTTATCACTAATAACTGGTGAACAGGGATCTGTTATTACTCTACATTCAGGGGAAGGACCACCAGTTTCTCATCTATCAGGGAACTGGAATTTTTCAGGCCATTTAGGACGAGGATGTGGTCTAGGCTATTGTATCCAAAAAATATGTTTTCAGAAAAGTAGGGTGGATCAGGTCAAGGTAGTCAAGTAGGGTCCCAGGGTCGCGGTATAGTTTATACTTTTGCAGTGGAGAAAACCCATCAAGAGTAGGATCCTAGACCCTCTATAGTTAGGGGGAATATTCTAGTTGCCTCAGTTTTAGCTTCTTCTATTTTTGATATAGGGGATTCGCATAGTTTCATATCTATTTCCATTGTGGAGATACTTGGGCTCTGTATCTTTAGTTATCATGATTTTATGATGCTAGACACTCTGTTGGGGATTAGGATAGCTAGTTAACATCATTCCAAGGAGTTCCCTCCTGAGGTCGATGGGTGTCACTTCTTGTGGGACAACTATTTCTTGGAGAAGACAGGCTTTGATGTCATTCTTGGAATGGACAAGTTGATCTTATTCTTGGATTTTCTTTTACTACTATCATTGCAGGGTGAGTTTCACATCACCATAGGGTAGGTATTTTTTAAACAAGGGGTGAATGGGATGGCCATGCGAGAGGAGATTGACCCGAGCATCATGGGTTGGGAGGAATTATAGCCTAGATTACTAGTTTATATCTATATGACCAGGGGACTTTACATATATAATTTCCTCCAATGGTGGATCATTTCATAGATGTCTTTCCAGATAACATTATGGGTTTACCTCTAGAGATAGAGGTAAGGTTTTCAATTGAGCTTGTTCTAGGATCGGCACCAGTGTCCATGCCTCCTTATAGGATGACTACACTAGAGTTACCAGAGATCAAGAAGCAGTTAGAGGGGATATAATAAAAGGGTTTTATCTGAACCAGTACTTCTCCATTGGGATAACCTATCATTTTTGTAAATAAGGCCGATGATACCCTCAGACTTTGTGTGGATTATAGGAAGCAGAACCATTTTACAGTCAAGAAATGATATATGTTGGTGATGATTAATGATCTCTTAGATCATCTTTGAGGATCCCAGGTGTTATCAAGGATCGACATGATATCTGTTTATCATTAGTTGTGTATTAGACCATCTGATATACCTCTTATAGCCTTTTAGAGTAGGTATTTTCAATACGAGTGTTTGGTTATGTCATTCGGTCTCACAAACACACCAACGGTTTTCATGGAACTGATGAACCAGTGTTCCACAATTATTATGATTCGTTGGTGGTAGTTTTCATTGAAGATATCTTGGTTTACTCTCACACTGAATATGACCATGACACCCATATTGATATCGTATTGAGTATACTGAGAGAGCATCATTTATATGCCAAGCTCTCAAAATACCACTTTTGGATGAAATAGATTCACTTCTTGAGTCATGTTATATCAGAGACAAGAGTATCAATAGACCTAGAGAGGGATATATAAGTAGTTTCCTTGGATGAGTTGAAGAACTCCTTTGAGGTACGGAGTTTTTTGGGTTGTCTAGTTACTGAAGGAACTTTATACATGAATTTTTACACTTATCATCCTTACTGACGAGCCTAACTAAGAATGGTGCTAAGTACTTGTGGACAGAATCCTATGATTCATCCTTTCTGGAGTTGAAAGGTAGATTAACATCAACACCAATACTAATTTTGTTGGAGCAGGGCAAGGGATACACAATTTACTATGATGCATCTGGTATCGGGATGGGAGTAGTGCTTATGCATGGGGATGGAGTCATTGTGTATGGGTCTTGGTATTTGAGGCCACTTGAAATGAATTACCTGAAACACGATCTCGAGTTAGCTGCAGTCATGCATAATTTGCGATGTTGGAGACATTAAATTTTGGGAGAGAATTTTGTGGTATACACTAACCACAAAATCCTCAAATATATCTTTAATCAACCAGATCTGAATTTGAGACAGGGAATGTGGGTTGAGTACCTTTAGTACTTTGACTTTGAGATTTCTAACATGCCTGGGAAAGGCAACGTAGTGGATAATATGTTGAGCATGAGGACTCAGATACAAGAAGTTTGGGATGCCAGCAGTGAGTGGTAGTTTATGGATATGTTCTCTGAAATGCATTTGGAGGTGCATGACAGACAGGGGTAGATGTTACTTTCTTCTATAATTTTTACCTCTACTCTTATGGATCGGGTGTAAATGATGAAGCTATCATACATATAAGTCCAATTCCTATAGGATAGTGTAGTAGGGAAGGACCCTTTTCCAGGGTGGACCATAGGCAAGGATAAGGTTTTCCATTTTCATGGGTGCGTATGGGTGTCATCAGATATACGAAAAGAGTTGTTGCGAAACTTTCATTCATCGGTTCGGGCAGTTCATCCTGGTTTCACTAAGATGTATCAAGATCTACAACATCAGTATTGGTGGCTAGAAACAAAGATGTATGTTAATAGTTTTTTTTATGAGATGTTCCCCCTTTAAGTTGGTGAAGGCGAAGAAATAGCAACCGCAGGGCTATTACAGCTGTTTCCCATTATTGAGTGGAAGTGGAAGGATGTGATGATGGATTTTATGATAGGTTTAACATGGTTGCATCAAAGAAAATGATGTGGTTTGGGTTTTTGTTGATAAAATCATGAATGTTTCTCATTTTGTGCCAATCAAGGAAACCTTCAGTTTTGATGATCTTGGAAGATTGTACTTCCGAGAGATTGTACATTTTCATCTTGTTCTGCACCTTATCATTTCAGATAGGGATGCTTGGTTTACTTCTCATGTTTTTTAGGGACTACATAAGGATTTGGGTACATAGGTACTTTTGAGTACAACCTTACATCCATAGACATATGGTCAATCCAAGCATAAGATTCAGGTTTTGGAGGAAATTCTTCAAACATGTGTGCTGCATTTTGGGGGTTCATGGGAGAGACACATATCCCTAGTAGATTTTTCCTATAATAACATTTTTTAGGTGTTGATATAGATGGAACTTTATGAGGCTTTGTATGGTAGTCCATGCCGATCACCCCTATATTAGAAAGAGGTAGGATAGGTAGCTATGCTGGGACCTCGTCTTGTCCAGGAGACCACTGAGCAGGTGGAGTTGATTTAGAAGAGGATGGATATTGCATAGTCTTAGTAGAAATCTTATGCTGGTAGATGGAGACGACCTCTACAGTTTGAGGTTAGAGACCAGGTTTCTTACATGTCACATCGAGGTTGGGATACATGAGGATTAAGAGATAGGGGAAGATTTTATTGTGATACGTCGAGACATTTGAGGTTTTGGAGAGGGTCGTTCTGGTTTCCTATCAGTTGTAGTTACCACATAGGTATTGGGCTATTCTAGACATCTTTCATGTTTCCTAGTTAAGGAATTACTTTTCGAATCCATCTAATGTTTTTTATCCCGAGGTGGTTGAGTTGGAGATGGATGAATCCTTTGATATTCAGATTGTGAATCGCAGCACGAAGGTTATCCAGGTCCAGTCTGTTCCTCAGGTATGTGTGTTATGGCAGCACGAGTGAGTATAGGATGAGACAAGGGAGAGGTAGGCCGACGCACGATCATAGTGGCTATAATTGTTTGAAGCTTTTCTTCACCACCCTTGGAAGGGTAATTCAAGGATGAATTATATTAATGCAGGATGTTTGTAAGATCCCAGATCTTCATTTCAGGTGTGGATATTTATTTTGGGTTGTTTTAAGGAAGAATGAAGAATTGATAAATTTTATAAGTACACACTGTTTAGTTTTGAGTATAAGTCATGTAACCAGTTTCCACGTGTAGCCATGTACTAGACATGTAACGTCCGAGTACACGGCCGTGTGGGTGACCTGAAAGACCGCCTAAAAAGGCGGCTGGTTGAGGCTAGTACATGGTGTGTACCTTAAATGAACACACTATGTACTATTCTTTTTATTTGATAAATTGGAGCAAGATTTCATCTCACATCCAGAACACCCGTATTTTCCCGTGTTTCATATAGGAGAGAGTCATAATGCCAAAGAACTCTGGACCCCTACAGATTCTTCTTCTGAACTCCAATTAAGACACCATTGGGTGCGTTGGATTCCCACTGGTGAGTTATCTCTTTACCTAGAACCTATCATTATAATTCCTCTTCTATCATGGGTATTTCAATGACGAACATTCTTCCCCTTTTTGTATATCTACGTCGTTCTACAACGATTCAAGGGTCGACGTTCAAGAGTGTTCATTATACAACATCATTGTAACGCCCGTATGTTTTGATGATATATTTAAATAATTTTTATTTTTCTGTAGATTTTATTGCATTCAATAATGAGTTTAAACAAACTGGGAGATTCCAATAATATAAAATTACTGTTATAGCCTAGCTGTTGAGTTAGTATAAATAATTATAACTAACTTATGAAAATGAATTATGAAAAATATAAATCAATAAGATATTTGTATTTTAGAGTGAATTATTTTTGGTAATGAAATCAATAAGATATATATGTTCTATATACTCAATAAAATATTTTTTATATTTATTCAATGAATAATTTAGTCATAAGTTATAAATAAAACCCTATTTTATGAATTTCTTTTTTAAACGGTTAATTTTACACATTTAAATGGAAACCCCATTTTAAATTAAGAGTTTGAGACATTAATGAGTTTTATATGACAACATAAACATGTTATTTTGAACCATTCTATAATAATTTAATTTTGATAAATTTTTGATATTTTTTTGATAACTTTCATATTTTGATGAATAGTGAAAATACGCTAAATTTTAATTAACAAAAAGTTTTCATTTAGATAAATTATTTTGTTAGATTATAATATTTAATGATTTTAAACTATAAATAGAATATATTATTACCATTTAATATAATCTATGTCATTATAGTAAATTTTACATTGAATTCATAGGTAAAAACATTTCAATATTTTGCAATGTTTTAACTTTTAAAAACCATTTCCTCAATAAAGGAATTAATTTTAAATTAATTACTACGTATTTTTTGTTATTAATTTTGAAAAATGTATTCCATATTTGTAATTATTTGTCCCAAATTATGTTAAAAGATTAATTATATTTTGGGACAATATGAATAGTAACTTTGGTAATTATTTTTATTACCATGGTTAAAGATGAATCAGGTAATTAAGGGTAAAAATAATATTATAAAATTACCTTAACACCAATAAAAATCATATTTAATGATTAAATTAGACCCTTATCATATATTTTTTTAATTGGAATAATTTTACTACCACTTACCTTTGATAATAACTTGAATTTAATAAAAACTAATGAAACCAAGAAACTATAACAATATCTTTTTATATAAATGTATTAATTTTAATATATTGATAATTAAGAGATAAAATAGACAATATATAGTATATAGATATATAAAATTATTACCCACATCATAAAAATTTATTTATAATTTTTAGAGTCTAATAATTACAATTAATGATGACACAATAGTGATGTATAAGTAATTTTATTAATAGAAATATCAAATAAATGGTTTGAAAATGTTGAAAAAAATATCATATGAACTAATTAATGTTCTCCATGAGTTTTATAGGTTATTACGACATGTTAATATTTTTTTAATATTTTGGTTCAAATTTATCTTTTTTGTGAATTTTATTTAATGTTTAATAAATGAATAGTGTCAAAATTGACTCTATTGATATTTTATAAACATAAAATACTATTACATTATTTTAAAATAAAAAAAATATATATAAAAATTATAAATTGATAATAATAATTTCTAAAATATCATAAAGTATCCAATTATGGTCAATTAACAATATATAATTAAATATTCATTACCATTAAATATTTAGAATGTTATTACCAAAATTAAACTTTAATAGAATAACTAAGGTTCAATTAACAAGATAAGGTTTAAATTGACAAAATAAGTTGTCAAAAATTTATTTTTTTGATGATATTACAACCCTATATCATCTTATATTTAAATTAGGGAAACTTTTGAGGTGTTTGGGTAGGTTTTGATTTTATTTTAAATTAATATTTTTTATAGTTTTCTAATGTGCCCCTCTATTCTCTTATAAAAGAGAACCTCCTACCTCTCCTCCTCACTCAGTTTTTAGCCTTCAATATCATCCCAACCCTTCCCATTACTCTTATAAACTTCCCTAGTTACATTCTTGAGGTTCTGGGATTCTCAAAAGACCAACTCTAGTTCCCTAAGATGAAATTCAAAGGAGGCACGTCGGAGAAGAGGCAATCTCTTTTACCGATTATTTCAAGTTTGTTTCTTCTTCTACATCCTCTTATTTACTTGTTTCAATAAAAAAAATTATTTATAACTAATATTAATATATTTTAATACAAATATGAAACACACTTATTTCACCTTATATCCATCCTACAAAAATGAAATCACCGCGCGTGCGTACGTACGACTTACCGTCTCCACGCTGTGGTGTAATCTATTTTTCACCACCACCTTACTTGTATGGGTATAATGGTGTAAATAATACCTATATATGAATAATATAACATTATAATAATTCGTAGATACTATACACCATCCAATTCAATACCATTCAATAATTATTGGAATGACATCGTCTTGCGTGCATACGAACGACTTACTATCTCCACGATGCGATATGACTCATTCTACATAATCTTCATTAAAAAATGATTATGTAAATGAAGTTAATGAATATATATGATATATATTATACTAATACCATTATTTAAATGATATAACTATAACCTATAAATATTAATAAGGACTTATCCGACCAAACATACATAAGTATATAAAGAAGTTAATACCCGAATAACGAGTAACAATTAAATGTAACTAACAAACTGATGAAAGTATGATCATAAATGTTATCATAAAAATGATTATGATTATGTAATAAATTTTTAACATTATTTAAATCATTATATTGGTGGTTCGGATACATATGAATCATATAAGGCCTAAGGTAACAGATAACTTTTCCAATCTCATTTTTATCTGAGATTGATTATTCGTAAGTATTTATTGGGGTTATATTTATCATCTATATCCATTTCCAAGAAAATTTATTCATAAAATTTTTAAAATTCTTACTTGAATGTTTAATGTAAATTTTAACCATTTTTTGACTCTTACCACATGGTATGGAAGGAATCGTTCTTTTCATTACCATACGAGGTAATTTTTGACTTTTCTGGTAAAAGTATGAGGAGAATGTTTTTTTTAACTTATACAACATGAACAGATTTTTATGATTTCATAGAGATTCATTTACATGAATAGTTCTTTACATTTTTTCATGTTTATTTTCAATTAAGTTCTTTTATTTTAAAATTTCATGACATATTGTGAAAATAAAATGTTTTTCGAGAAGAAATGATATTTTACTCAATAACTAAGTTCAAGTGGTTTATCAAAATTGTTCTTAATACATGATTATATAGGGTTATTTTTCTATCCCTATTATAAATTTCATTTGATTAAGTTATGGTGGAAATATTTTTATGAAGTCCTTTTATCTGTTATGGATTATTTTATGATGGCATGATGTTTAAGAATCCCATTTTACTACATGGGATATGCTATGATGTATAATTTATGTTTTTGTGGAACACATAAGAATGGTATCACTATGAGATGGGTGGGACCTATATCTCCCTAAAATTCAATGGGTAAAGATTTATATCTAATGAGATAGACATGGGTATAATGAAAAGTTAATCTGGATCAGTGATAGAGGACTGGAACGAGGGGTGAACTCGGTTTAGTAATGGACATTTTCTGCTATGATGGCCTTGGAAATGTTCCTTGGCTAATATGAAATTATTTTATATGCTTATGTGTGTATGAAACAAAGTTTCATGTATAATTTTATGATTATTTTTATTACATCTCACTTCTATGATTTATTCCATGACTTGATATTATTATCTCTTTTGCAGGATAAGATTTTCAAATGTTTTATTCTTCTGAATATGATATGATTGATATTTACTTTGTTTATCCTTACTGAGCATTTGATCTCACCATTTTTTATGTTCCTTTTCTCTAGTTTAGGAATAATGGTATTAAATATGATATGCCAAAAATTATTCTAGTTATGTTGAAATAAACGAGAGACAATGAAGATGTTTTCTTAACCAGTTGTTTATGTTTCCTAGTTTCTAAATATGTTATACTTATTCCATCTTCTCATGGTTTTGTTATATGTTTTAATAAATATACTTCAATTCTAAAGTAATAAAAAGGTATGTAAAGTATGGGTCTTTATAATTGGTATCAGAGGAAATGTATAGTTAACCTTTGGAAACTACGATGTGAAAGAATTAGTAAAAACTCTAAGGATATGTCTAAGTATAGGATAAAATGCCAATGTTTTAGAAATTACCCTGAATTATCTATGAGAAAACAAAAAGTGTCCTAATTGGAAATTACTATCAGCGATGTGTAGTATTATAATGAAGTGGTGAATGGTACACTTACCATCCACTCTAAATTAGAAAATGTTTTATTTGATTCTGGATCCACCCACTCTTTTATTTCTATATAATATTCTAAGGGTATCATCGTATTACCTCAAAATTAAATGTTGAGTTAGTTGTGAGATCTCCTAATGGAACAATAGCGGCATCAAATGTTTAAAATTATTCTCTGATTGATGTTTTTGGTAATCTTATTCCTGAAAATTTTTTGATCTTTCCTATAGTGGAATTTGATGTGATTTTTATCATGGATTGGATTTCTTTATATGGAGTTCATATCAATTTCCAAATAAGGGAAGTTAAATTTCTTATTCTAGACCAATCTACGATCATCTATCGATGCAAGGATGGATATAACCTTCCAGTAGAAATTTAATCCTTCTTATGGGTCATGATTCCAATAAATGAAGGTTATTTATCTCAAATGGTTCGAAAGAAACTCAAGATTATGAATACACCCATTTAACGAAAGTTTGATGATGGCTTTATGTAGGAATTTCCAGGTCTTGCACCAAAACATGAAGTTTAGTTTTCAATAGAACTCATATCTCTTTAAATGGCTATTTCAAATACACCTTATAGAATGTCCCTAATTGAGTTGCATGAATTAACGAAGCAATTCCAAGAGAATCATGATAAGGGATTCATACTCCTTAGTGTTTCACCTTGTGGAGAACCTTTTCTATTTATTAAGAAGAAATATGGATCAATGAGACTATGTATTGATTATAGATAACTTAACAAGATCAATATCACGAACACATATCCTATTCCATGAAATTATGGATTATTTGACCTACTACATGGAGCTCAATACTTTTCCAAGATTGATCTATGTTTAGGATATCATCAATTAAGGGTAAAAATGAGGATATACCAAAGGAGTCATTCCATAAAAGGTATGGACACTATGAATTTATAGTGATTCCTTTTTCTCTTATTAATGATCATGCTATTTTCATGGAACTAATGAATAGAGTATTTAGAGACTATCTTGATAAATTTTTGGTAGTCTTTATAGAAGATATTCTTGTTTATTCAAAGAGAAAGGAATAACATGAAGATCACTTGAGAATTGCATTGAAGACACTGAGAAAGGAGTATCATTATGACCAATTTACCAAATGTGAATTTTGGATTCAAAAAACATTCATTTCGAGGTCAGATAATCTCAAGAGAGTGGATATATATGGATCTTGATAAAATTGAGGTTATTGAAGGATGGTAGAGAGCCGAAAATAGTAACTGAGATCTGGAGTTTTCTTGGTTTGGCTGGATATTATCAATGTTTTTTGAAATATTATTTATGATTATCTAATCCACTCACAATGTTCACATAGAAAAGAGTTATGTTTGTTTGGATATAGGAATGTGAATAGAATTTAAAAAGATCTAAAAAGAAGGTAAGACAGTGCACCTGTGCTCACACTACCTTGTAGTGGAGAAAGGTTTGTGATGTACAGTGATGCATACAAGAAGGGGTTGGGGTGTATTATCATACAAAATGATATGGTGATAGCTTCTGCCTCACGATAGTTAAAAATACATGATCAAAATTACCCAAACTAATGATTTGGATTTAACTACAGTAATATTTGCATTAAAAATATAGAGACATTATCTTTATGGTGAAAGGTGTCATATTTATACTGATGATAAAATTTGAAAGTATATTCTGACACAAAAGGAGTTGAATATGCCCCCAAAGAATATGGTTGGAATTGATTAAAGATTATTACAACTCAATACATTGTCACCCTGGGAAAGTGAACAAGGTGGAAGATGATTTGAATCAAAAAGGCCATGCTAGCTTATCCATGATGAGGATCAAAAAAGATCCAGTATTTATGGATTTATAAAGGATGGTTCTTGAAATTTTAATGTAAGGGGAAAAATATTATATTTCTAAAATTAATGTTCAAACATCTATACATGTGATGATTGAAGAGGAAAAAAAGGAAGATGTAGAGTTACAAAATATGGTGATAAATGTTTTTGAATTCAACCTTGATTGTGATAAAATAATAAGGTTGAGGAAGTAGATTTGTATTCCCCACATACCAAAATTTAATAATGAATTATTGGGTGAGGCTCATAGTTCTTCATTCTCTATTCACCCTAGAAGCACAAAGATTTACTGGGACATGAAAGAGTAATTCTGGGGGGGGATAGCCTGAAAATAAATGTCACTGAATATGTCTCTTGATGCTTGGAATTTCATCATGTTAAGGCTACAAGGCAAAAGTCTAAGGGAATGTGACCACCATTACCCGTACCGAAATGTAAATGTGAAAACATCACTATAGAATTTGTCATCAGACTTCCCAAAACATCCAAAGGCAATAATTCTATTTGGGTTATAGTTGATCATCTTATGAAGTCAACACACTTCATTGATATAAGAGATAATTTCTCTCTTGATCAGTGTTCCTGGATATATGTAAAGTATGTGGTAAGGTTGCATGAAGTACCACTTTACATTATATATAGTGGGGATCCAAAGTTTACCTCAAAGTTCTTGAGAAGAGTTCAGCATTCACTGAATACAAAAAAAACTTTCATCACCCCTTATCATCTGCAGACAGACGGTCGGTCTGAGAGGAAAATTCAAACTCTAGAAGGCATGTTGAGATTTTTCT
The DNA here is from genome assembly GCA_963277665.1 of Viscum album. NCBI lineage: Eukaryota > Viridiplantae > Streptophyta > Magnoliopsida > Santalales > Viscaceae > Viscum > Viscum album. The sequence continues at coordinate 1,621,848,824 of OY728146.1, read as the reverse complement.
CTATAGATTTAAAATGTGGTTTGTATCAACACCTATAAATGGTTGAATTTTTTTTATAACAATATCTTTCACTCTAGTATTCAGGTTACTCCTTATGAAACCCTATATGGAATGAATTGCAGAACTCTAACTTGCTGGGATGAAGTTGGGAAAAGAAAGCTATTTGGACCTGATCTTGCTGATGAAATGGCTGAAAAGGTCAGATATATTCAACAACATATAAGAGCATCTCAGAGTCGAAAAAAAAGTTATGCTGATAACCGAATAGAAGATCTAGAGTTTGAAGTGGGGGATGAGGTGTTCTTATCAATATATCCATAGAAGAGAGTAATGAGATTTGGAAAGAAGTGAAAGTTGAGCCCAAGGTATATCGGTCCTTTGGAAATTTTGGATCGTGTGGGGAATTTAGCATACCGATTGGTGATTCCACTGAATATCTCTCAAATTCATGATTTGTTTAATGTATCCTTATTGATAAAGTGCATACCTGATCCTTCACATGTACTAAGCTTAGAAGTCATACCGCTGAAGCAATATCTTTCTTATGAAGATCAACCGATAGAGATTCTGGATCATAGGTAAAATGTTCTATGAAAATAGACCACTCACTTGGTTAAAATTTTATGGAGGAACCACCAATTTGAATAAGATAAATGGGAACTTTAGGATAATATGAAGGATATGTATCCTCATCTGTTTGTTTCCACATGACGAATTTCGAGGGAGAAATTCAATTTAAGGGGGGTAGAATGTAACACTATTTTGTTTTTATAAAATATTGAAATAAGTTTTATTGTTCAGTAGATTTATTTGCATAAAATCATGAGTTTAAATAAACTGTGAGATTCCCTTAATATAAAATTATTGTAATAGCCTTGTTGTTATGTTTGCAGGAATAATTATAACCTACTTATGAAAATACATTCTAAAAAATATTAATCAATTAGATATTATTATTTAAGATTGAATTATTTTTGGTAATTAAAATAATAAGATATATATATTTTCTATAATTAATAAAATATTTTTTATATTCATTCAATGAATATTTTAGTCATAAGTTATGAATAAAACCCTACTTGATGTTTTTTTAAAAGGTTATTTTAACACCTTTGAATGGAGAGCACATTTTAAATTAAGACATTTACACATTAATTAATTTTATAATACAACATAAACATGTTATTTTAAAGTGGGGTACAAAAATTTAATTTGGATAATTTTTTGATATTTTTCTGAAAACTTTCATATTTTGATGAATAGTAAAAATAGGGTAAATTTTAATTAACAAATTCTTTTTTTCATGGAGATGATTTATATGGTTAAATTATAATATTTAATGGTTTTAAAGTATAAATAGAATATATTTTTACCATTTAATATAATTTACGTCATTATCATTAATTTTAAATTGAATTCATAGGTAAAAACGTTTCAATCTTTCGTAGTGTCTTAAATTTTAAAACCCATTTTATCAACTGTTGGATTAACATTAAATTAATTACTGCAACTTATGTGTCTAGAATTTTGAAAAATTGATTCCATATTTGGAATCATTATGTCCAAATTATTTTAATATGCTGCTTTTTTTCATTATAAATAGAAACTTTGGTATTTATTTTTATTACCATGGTTAAAGGTGAATCGGGTAATTTAGGGTAAAAATAATTTTATAAAATAAACATAGTACCTATAAAGATCTTATGGGATGATTAAATTATACCCTTATCATCTATTTTTCTAAATGGAATCACTTTATTTCCACTTACCAATGAAAATGACATGAATGTAATAAAAACTAATGAAATGGATCAAGTGTCACAATCTCTTTTTATATAAGTGTATTAATTTTAATATATAGATAAATAAGTCATCAAGCAGACACTAGATATTATATGTAAATCTAAAATACTTTACACATCTAAAAATTAATTTATAATTTTTAGATATTAAATAATTACAATTAATGATGACACAATAGTGATGTAGAAATTATTTTACTAATATAAATATCAAATAAATTGTTCTAAAAATGTTAAAATAAACATCATCTGAACATAATTCATGTTCTCCATGAATTTCCTATTTTACTATGACATGTTAGGATTTTATTTAATATTTTGGTTAGATTTTTTCTTCTATGTGAATTTTATTTAAAAACTAATAAATGAATAGTGTCAAAATTAACACTATTGATATTTTATAATCATAATTTTTTATTAAATTATTTAAAAATAATAAAAATATTTAACAAGTAGAAAGTGAAAATTTTAAGGAAGAAAATATCATAAAGTATCCATTTATGTTCAATTAACACCACATAAGTAAATATTTATTACGATTAAATATATAGAATGTTATTACCAAAATTAAACTTTAATAGAATAAGAAATAGTCAATTAAAAATATACGGTTTAAATTGAAACAATATGTTGTCCGAAATTTACTGTATGAGGATATTACTACCCTATATCATCTCATCTTTAAATTAGGGAAATTTTGGTGGTTTTTTGGTAGGGTTTAATTTTATTATAAATTAATATTTTTTAGAGTTTCCAAAAGTGTTCCTCTCATGTCTTATAAAAGGGATCCTAATCTCTATCCTCTTCACTCCATTTTGAGCTTTCAAACTCATCCAACCCCTAACCGTTAATCTTCACAACTTCTATAGTAATATTCTGGAAGTTTTGGTCTTCTCAAAATTCCAACTCTAGTGCCCTAAGTGAAAATTTAAAGGTGGCACGTCGATGAAAAGATAATCTCTTCTACCGATTCTTTCAGGTTTCATTCTTCTTCTACTTCATCTTCCTTAGTTGTTTCATAATAAAATAACAACTTACGTGTCACTCATATATTGATATTTTATTATAAATATGAAAAAAATCTATTTCACCTCCTCTTCATCCTATGAAAAAATAAAATCACTGCTTGTGCATATGTACGGCTTACAATATCCACTTAGTGGTGTAATCTATTTTTCACCACCACCTTAATTGGATGAGTATAATGTTGTAAATAATACCTATATATGAATAATATAAAATTATACTAATTCTTAGATATAATACCCCATCCACTTCAATACCATTCTATAATTATTGGAATGATATCGTCGCTCATGCATACAAACGGTTTACCGTCTCCACGGTGCGATGTTATTCATTCTAAATAATCTTCATTAAACCATGATTATATAAATTAATTGAATGAATGTATATTAAATATATTATACTAATACCATGATGTAAATGATATAACTATAACCTAAAAAATAGGAATAAGGAATTATCCGACAAAACATACATAGGTAAATAAAGAAGTTAATACCCGAATAACGAGTAACAATGAAATGTTACTAACAAATAGATGAAAATAAGATCATAAATGTTATCATAAAAATGATTATGATTATGGAATAAATCCTTAAAATTATTTAAATCATTATTAAGGAGGTTCGTATACATACGAAGTATATCAGATCTAAGTTAATGGATAACTTTTCCAATCTTGTTTTTTATCTGAGATTTTTTATTCAGAAGTATTTACTGGGTTTATATTTAACATCCAGAACCATGTTTTCTAAAAATGTATTCATAAAATTCTTACTATTATTAAAATTATGTTTAATGTCATTTTTAACTTTGTTGACTTTTACCACATGGTATAGAAGGAATCTTTTTTTTTGTTTACCATACGAGGTATTTTTTTCATTTCTGGAAAAAGTACAAGGAGAATATTTTTTAACTTATACTACATGAACATATTTTTAATATTACCTAGAGAATTATTTCCATGAAGCTTAATTTACAAGTTTTCTAGTTTATTTTCAGTTAACATTATTTCTTTTAAAATTGTAGGACATACTAAGAAAGGAAAATGTTTTTGAAGAAGAGAGGATATTTTCCTCAAGAACTAAGTTCAACTATTTTATCAAAATTATTTTCCATCTAAGATTATATAGGGTTATGTTTCAATCCCCATTGTTAATTTTATTTGATTAATTTATGATGGTATTATTTTTATGATGTCATTTTATCTTATATGTATTATGTTATGTTGGCATGATGTTTAAGAATCCCATTATATTACATGGGTTATGATATGATGTATGATTTATGTTTTTGTGGCACACAGTAGAATGGTTTCATTATGAGTTGGGTGGGACCTATATCTCCCTCCAATTCATTGGGTAAAGATTTATATTTCATGAGATATACATTGATAGAACAAAAAGTTATTACGGTTCAATGATACAGGACTGGAATGAGGAGTGAACTCAGTTAAGTAATAGACCATTTCTCTTATGATGATCTTGGCAATGAGTCGTGACTAATATGAAATGATTTTATTGGCTGATTTGTATATTCCACAATTTTTCTTGTCTTATTTTATGATTATTGGGATTACATTTTACTTTTATGGTTTATCCCATGACATGATATTATGATCAATTATGGAGGATAAGATTTTCAAATTTTTTGTTCTTATGAATATGATATAATTGATATTTCATTTGTCTATCCTTAATGAGAATTTTATATCACCCTTTTTTATGTTTCTTTTCTCCAAGATAGGAATAACGTTATTAAATAGGTTATTCCCAAAAGGTTTATAGTTATGATGAAATAAATGGGAGATAATGTAGATATTTTATGAACTAGTTGTTTATGTTTCCCAAATTCTAAAGACACTATACCTATACGGTCCTGTCATGGTTTTGTTAAATGTTGAAATAAATATACTTCTATTTTGAATTAATAACAATTTATGTAATGTATTGGTCATTATAATCAAGGATGTTGGTTTGTTCATTTCTTTTATTGTCTTTGAATTATATGTTCTTAAAGTGTCAAATACCCATGTTTAGGGTATTGCAGGTTTTGGAATATAACCCTATTATTTACTTGATATGTTTGAATTTTTTGAAAAGGGTTTGTTGCATCTATATATGGTTATATTCCTTGTTTATGGGACACCCCATTGGTGTGTTTCCCTAGATTGACTATTTCTGGCCGTTTGGCCAAGGTTGCCTATGAGGCATACCTTGTTTCCAAGCCTTGAAATTTTTAGAGTGGAGTTTTATTGATTATTTGAATTTCATGTGTTATGATTTTAAATGTTATCCATGTAGTAGTTATAGATTACATGTTATGGTTTATTACGATATGCGCCTTACGTTTCCAATGGACTATGAGAGCCTTTGTCCAAGAAAAATATGGGGGTTTCTTTGTTTATTTACATAGGACTGTGAGAGCCTTTGTCTATACTTTGACGTAGAGGTATTGATTGTGAGATCTACCCAAGAGGTTTTTTATGATTTAATTATTCTATGTTGACCGAGGGGGTATTGACCATGAGAGCTATATGGAGGTTGTGTATAAATTATTGATGCTATGTTGACCTAGGGGGTATTGACCATGAGAGATACTCGGAGGTCGTGTATAAATTATTAATGCCATGTGGAACTAGGGGTATTGACCATGATACATTCCCAAGTGTTAGTTTTTATATGATTAGTGACATGTCAAACCAAAGGGGTTAGACCATCAGAGCATTACCAAAGGGTTGTTTATGAATCATTGAGTGATTGTGGTGATTCTACCAAGCCAAAGCACAATCTTGGACTTGGTCTTACTTGTTTGTCTAGATAGTCTTCTGAGACATTTTTTGTTAATATTACCTAGAGGGATACAGAGATTAGGCTAGATCTCAGGATGCATCATTCAATGGTTTGAATAATTAATAAATGAAAATGAATGTAATTTAAAGTTGTAGGATTGTTTACTTTTGAGAACTTCTTAGTTTATTTCTTTATTTCCTCATATTGCCTGATATATATATTCACTGACTATTAGGAATAGTTCTTTTTGTAGTTGCCTATTGAGATTCATCTCACAACCTGTTTGGTTCATGATTTTGGACCCAATCATATTATATGGTTGCAGGTATAGTTATAAATAATCACACTTCAACATCTGGTACTTGATTACTGTTGGAGCTAAAGAGCATGAGACCAAGTTGAGGCTTGCGATGCTGTTTTAGTTTATTGTTTTTATTTTCTTTGGTTTTAGTATTGTATTTATAGCATTTTTACTTGTATGTCTACTTTCATAGATACATGTGACATGGTTAATTTATATATGATCCTATGGTTATATTACGATCAGTATCCCATTGTTTGCTTTAGTTGTATAGTATTACTACTTTCTCTTTTGATTACAGTTTGTTATTCCATTGTGTATACTATACCAATGAGATAATAGTTTCTCCATTATCAAACCTTTCCCTCGATTCTAGTAAAAAACCTCTGCATTGTGGGAAAGGCACATGAGTTCATGTGAGCAACAGGGTACGAGGCACCTTTGGGCGGCACCCAGAACAAGGATATTAAAATTAAGGGCCCTAGGATTAGAATTATGGGAATTTCAGCACTATTATTAAATATAAAATGATATTGAGAATAACAAATTAAGTTTATTTGTAGAGATAAATGAATTTCTAGGTGTATCTAAGTGAGGGAAGGGGTCCCCCTCTATAAATGATGAGGTGTAACATTTGTTGTAAATAAAAAAATTATTTTTTATTATAATTCACCCTCAAACCATGTTCCTCCAACATTAATAAGTAATGAATAATAGAAAATTTAATATTAAAAAAATTAATAAAAATCAAGAAACGTTTTTTAATATTTTTATTCCATTATCCTCTATGTTTACTTACTTTTACCATTTTAGTTTTCACCACTATAACTAGTTCTTAATATGTAGGAAATTTATCCTTTAAGTATAAAAATAAATGATCCATTGTAGATAATTTGGAACCACTAATTAAAAATCTGAAATCCAATTTTTTTAAAAACCTTGAGGTGTTTAAAATTAATTTTAACATAGTTTCATGTAATGCACAAAACCCTATTTTATCCTACACTATTGTAAATAATTTTTACTGTCTTCACTATTGATTATAAAAAAATTAAATTGAACTTATTAAATAATATCAATTATTTTTATTCCAAATATTGAATCCATTTTGTCATATTAAATTCATATAAGTGTTGTAATTTATTTAAAAAACATGAAAATCATGTTTAAAAATTGGTTTTCAAGAAATGTATTTTTTTAATCAAGATATGATCTTATAGTAACTATATGGCTAGTGATCATCATTATTTGGATTTAAATTCAAATAGTTATATATATAATCTATAAATTCTATCTGAATACTTCTTTATTAGTAGTTATTTTAATTAATTAAAATAGAAGAACATTATGCAATAAAAATCAGATAAAGTGTGTTTTATTCCTAACATAAACATATAGCACAATTAGGTATAAAGATGATTAAAATTTAATTAATTATTTTAAATATAAATAAATAAATATTTCATAAATTTGAAATAAAATTCCAATAATAATGGGACATATAAATTATTTTATTTATTGAAAATAAATAAATTGTCTTAGAAAATATTATAATTTTCAACATTCACTAAAAATCACCCTTTTAAGACAAACCCATATAATTAAACCTAAGATAATTTTGATGTGATGATTTAAAAATAGTCATTAGTTTTATAAAATATAATTTCTAAAATTTTATAAATTAATTATAATTCCCAAACATAAAAAATAAAATAAAACCATTTTTGTGGAAAATGTATTTTTGAAGCATGAAATGATTTTATTGATAATTAATTACGTATTAATAAATAAATTATATAAAAACATTATAAATATTTTCATAATTTTATTTAAAATGATAATTCCCTCCATCTTAATGGCTATTTAACAATAGTTGAATTAAATAATATCATTTTAATAGTATCGTGTGGTTCGCATAAAACTAATTTTTGTGTATCATATGTGTTATTGAACACAACGATCTTCTTCCAAAATATTAGGGTGTTTAATTATCCCCACGTTAAATAAATTGTAGCCTCACAATTATAACTTGTTTGACTTAATCAAGACTTTGACATTTGAAAATTCATTTGTGAAAACTCAACATCGTAATAGGTTTAATAAAACTTCCAATTAAAAAAGGAAAGGGAAATATAATGGTTGTATGGAATAAAACATTAAGAGGCTTCCAAGTAGGATAAGATTTGTGTTATGTGAAAATATTTAAATTTATGAAAAATATATCGATACAAAAATAGAGATCGATAGATAACATGGTTAGTATAATGTTAACTTCTGAAAAACCATAAATCTATGATTGGTTAAAAGATCATTGATTCATCGGATATGATGGTAATAGAATAATTTTTTTTCAATATCCTTTCCTAAAGATGATGAATTCTATCACCATCTATATTTAGAATATAATAAAATATACGTACTTGATAACTTTCTATTTCATAAGCTTAATTTCATCTGTTGGTTCTGCTTCAATCAAATCCCACTTCATATCTTATAACAACAAATTAGTATCAAATATAATTTTTTTATTACTCAATTACTAAAATAATCTTTTAATGTATCATAATATCTATAAAATAGTGATAATTATTTCTATCTGTCTCTAAAAATTTACCAAAACCAAAATAGTTAGAATTTGTTTTCCAATATAATATATTAATCTATAAAACCATATCATTGAAAAAAAACTAACTTAGTCCCTTCCATTAGATTCAATCAACCAAATCATATTAGTAAAAACAACTTAATACTAACAACTACATCATGTAGGCTAGTGTTAGGTGAAACACAAATGTCTCCCTTCAGTTGTGGTTTCAAGCCCCTTGTCCTTTCTAAATTCCACAGGTTGTCACTTAGCTTACAGGTTGTACTTTTTAAAAACTATATTAATATAAATTTTATAATATTCCCAAAAATAATATGAACATCCTCAAATGTATCACTAATAATAAAATAACTTATTAAATAATAGGGTTTATATAAATTTTTTTCAGGAAATATAATAATATTAATTAAATATTATTACCTTAAAATCAATGATAATATTAACCCTAAAATTTATCAACACATTTAATCTTATTAATATATAATTCTTCCCCAGAAAATACTTATTTTTGAACCTAAGTGTTACATATACCTCAAACCAGAGAAACTTCTACCAAAATTTCACTAATCATAGGAAAATATCATCACATAAAACCTCAAAAGGGGTTTATAATAAATTAAACTAATGATTCACCTTAATCTCATAAACCCATGATGGTATCCTTAATTATTGAGTTAGACTAAGAAAAACTAATATATTCTTCCGAATAAATTCTTATAATCCTTATATATTTCATGATTCTTATAACCAAAATACCATTAATAAAAATACTTCTATAATATAATTCTTGAATCCCAATACATAAACACATAAACCATTTTACTTCATGATAGGTCCTTCCTTGGTCTTGGATTTAACCTTTAAAAGAGTGCATTGACATGTAAAATTTCTAATTTCCCACATTTAAGACGTTGAACTATAAATTGATCTCTAAGATTAAATTTATTTCTCTCTATTGAGCTCTACACTTTCATCTATAATAGTTTTCACTATAAATATATTTTCCACACATAAAACATTTTCTTATTCTGTTGAGATATTTTATACGGTGTATTTTTATAGATATAGTACATGAAGGAAATTTGTCCTTTATTACTCCATATTCTCCACCACTAAATCTCTTATTAGACTTTGTCCATCTCTTATTTGGCGAGTATGGGAGTGGGTTAATGGTTATGTTATTAATCATATATCATTATAAATTATTATGAATAATCATGATATCTTTCACTCCAGTCATAATCCCATTTTTATCATAATATTCTCATTTTTTATCATATTTAATGTTACCACAATTCCTTCAGGTTTTAGCTATTAATTTAACCAAAACAATCATAGTGTGGGAAACAATAATCGTAGTATAAACCCATATAATCATTTATAGTATGTCTAAACCATGGATCCTTCTTTTCAATGTAAAAAAAATTAATTTTAACCAAGTAAATTCATTATCATAATATATTCAAATAATTTATGAGGTTTCATATTTAAAATATGGATTAACCCAGGAATATCCCCTAGGAGTGTCAAACATGGTGTGTAAAAAGGCCCATTGTTGTGCCCCAGGTGATGATTGAGTAAAATTCAAATACGCGCGTTTTGAAGTTATTACTACTAGGATCAATTATTCTAATGACACATCAACTTTTATTATTATTAAATTGATGTATTATTAGTAAAATAACATAATATCTTCCACAAAAAAAATTGGGATGTAATCTGATACATAGACATATCCAAAAATTTATTCATAGAGTTGTATCCCCTTAATTATGTTTTCTTAAATCTTGTTCACATGTTTTCTACTAAAATTTCATTGATACGAACTCTAAATACCCCAACCTTTATGCCATAGATCTATTGGTCTCTTTACTACATTAGAAACGATATAAGTGATAGTATCCTGAATGAAATAATAGTTCTTTAGTATTGTAAAACATAATAAATACCTTTGTTTCACATCACATTTGAAACATAAACTACATCATTTTTAAAGTAAATATTATACATCATTGAACTTATTCAAATATTTTTTCTTTTTATCTTGGTAAGGGAAAAAAATTAAGGTTGATCTGAAATGATTAGTAAGGGTTATGTACGGTTAAATATATGATGAAATAATATAGAAAGGTAAATAAATGGAATCATATTCCATTTAGTTAGTAACTTTATCCTAAAGAATAATATGGAAGGAATAAATGATTATCAAATAAATCCATATAAATAATCACATGATATTGAAGATAATCCATAGATAATATCAATTCATTAATATCATGGATGATAACAACAGAATTCTCAATAAAGGAATGAAAAATAATAGAAATCATGATATTAGACTTCCGGATATTTATACCATCAAGACCTTGTGCAACGATAGTTTAACTATGGCTAGGTATACACAAAACACTCATTTAATTATAGATTATATTTTTGTCTTTTAAGGCCTATCAATACATCTAAGGGTTATATAATTATAAATCCCACCCATCACTTCTTTTCCAAATCATTCCTTGTATATTGAATAATTTATTTAAATTATGAACAATATGAATTATCAATAAATCATTGTATTGAAAAAATGTGGAATAACATTATTCCCCCAGTCAATAAAATAACATTTAAATTAAAACAATTTATATTGTAACGATATATGTTTTAAGAAATAATCATTTCCATATTAAATAATATGTATATTTAATTGAAATATATTATAAAATTATAACAAGAAAGTTAATATTTATTGTTAAAGTTAATGAATTCAAAATAAATCTAGAAATTGAATGTTAATACATTTATTATTCAAAATGATCATAAATTATCCATAGAAAGAATATGGATGGTATCATTACTATATATACCCATTAAATTATAGTAAAAATAAAGGGTTTTTTATTAATAAAAATACCATAAAAACATCATTTGAAACATTCCTTGAGAAAAATAAAATTTTCACCTAAAAAACAACGTTTAATAACAAAAACTTTTCCTACTAATTTGAAAAAAAATCTATGAAAGGAAACATGTATACATTTTATGGAATCCCATTGAAATTAGTGATAATTATGATAGTAAAATTATTTTTATGATGAGTATGGTAAAATAAGGCTTAATTTTACATTCATGGTAAAGAGGAAAAAAAGTTCAATGTTTTGAAATGGAAAAGAAGATTACTTTTAATACATTTTTTAAAATTCAATCATGGGTAAAAATTTCTTCAATAAATAATTTTAAAATATTAAAAATATTCTTTAAAATATTTTAAAGAAAATATAGACATATAAGAAAATGAATTTTCGACCAAAAGAAGATAAAATAGTTGATTTTAAAAAAATAGTAATTTCAAGTAAATAATAGAGGAATATAGTCTTATTACATAGAAGTTTTATAAATAAATATAGGATAATAAAAAAAAATATTTTTATTAAATAATGGTCAAATAATTTCTTTCAATGAAAAGTCAATCATAAAAATCCAGATTAAAATGATTTTGAATATTAAACCCATACACATTTGGAAACTTTTGAATCATAACCCCCATGAAAAAATAGAATCAAGTAAAATTTAAATAAAGTGAATATTAATAGATTAATTATAGAAAATATTATCCTTAAATAGATACACATCATAAAAATAAATTGTTTCATAATAAAAAATTTGTCTCAATGGAGTTGAAATTTAGACGAAGCCTATTACAATGATCATACTGCTGGAGTAAAGATTAATAAATAAATTGAATATGTGTAAAAAATATTTATACACATAAAATTTTTAAATATAATGTAAAATTATAGAAAATAATTACACACATAATATAAGAATACTGAAGATAATGCAGAGATGTTATATAACTCAGTGAAAAATGAATTGAGTTTTGAAATTTCTACAACTTGGTAAAATTCAACTCAAATCCACCTTGGATAAAATAATTTAAATTGAAACATAGAATATCATTAAGTATGAATTATTAATGATATAATAACAAAAAGTTGTAGTATATACAGCATATAAAATAAATTAGGCACCCAACAAATAAAATATGCCTCAATGAAGGGAAAATGAGACAAAGCACATTGCCTCATGCTTCCTTTTTTTGTACATGAATTGACATCTTGTATAATGGTTTTAGAAATGTTATTATTTTATTAAAAAATCATATTAATATTTTATTATTATATATTATCTTCTTATAACATCTTACCACCCATTCATTAATAATATTTCATTATTTCAATTGTTTTGGGTGTAATCTACTTGGTTTCCCAATGCATGATTTATTGTGGATGTTATGGTTATTTTATATAGGATGTAGATAAATCATAAAAATATTGATATTAGTGTAATAAATATAAAATTTATTCATTATAAAAAATATTAGAATAATTCTTCAATGATAGAAATTGAAAATAGATCGCATCACTTTGTGGACATGGTCGGATATATATGCACACGAGGGACGATATAATTCCTTTAACAGGTGAAAGGGTAAGGAATTTGATTATATATTACTTTTAAAAAATTAATATAATTCTATATGTATCATATATCTATGTTATTTTTATCATTGTGACTATACATGTAATTCGCTAATGGAATGAAAATTACATCGTTTCACAAGGCAGTAGCCCGTTGTACACACCTTTTATGACTTTGATTCCCATTTGATTATGGAGGATAAGCATAAATATTATTCCATCAACATAATATAATAAAATTATTTTTTATAAACTTGTATTATTATATTGGACTTTTTATGGCATAAATGATGTTGATAAATGAAGAAGTAAAATGAAGGAGCTTAGTGAATATGATTACCTTGGCTTAGAAAAACCCCTTTTGGATATCTTATTAAGTACTCTAGGATTGGTCTTTTGGGAATAACAGAACCTTTAGAATGTGAATAACAATTTTTAGGATAGTTTTTTATAGTTTTAACAAATTTTCTTGAGAGTTATTAATAATTGAGTGGAGTTGGTTCCCTTTTATAATTGAGGAGGAATGATATTTTTGTAAATACCAAAAAATATTCAATAATGGGAAATCACTCTAAAAAAAGTTCTAAAAAAATTGATAGACAATTTATATGATGTATTTTAAGGTTGATCCACCACAATAAAACATTTTTTAAACATGTTATTTCTTTATCCTTTAAAGTTACTTATACCATTTTAGTTTTCTCCACGGTAACTAGTTTCTTATTTACCTAGGTAATTATTCCATTACTACATTATATAATTTGGACCCACTAATTTTAAATAATAAAACCAATTTATCAAATTTAACTCTTATTTGTGTGTAAATTAATGTTTTACAAAGATTCATGTACCGTAGAAACCCTTATTTTGTCCTCAACCGTAAAAAATAATTTTTACGATTTTTACTATTTATGAATATCCAAAATCAAGTTGAAATTATAAACTAATTTTAATTATGATGATTAGAAATATAAAATCAATTTCATTTAACTATTATATCTTCATTTAAAAATTATCCCAAAAATCATGTCAAAATATTTTTTTTCAAGGAATGCATTTTATTAAGAATAAGATGATCATACATTAACTATCTGACAAATGATCATCATTGTATGGATTTAAAATAAAATATTTTGATATAAAATCTAGAAATTTAATTTAAATATTTACATATTATTGGAAATTTTAATTAATTAAAATGGTGTCACATTATGCACTTAGAAACTATTTTCAGAAAAATACATTTTCAGCACAAAATAAAATAATACCAAAATAAGGTATAAATGTGAGTAAAATATAATTATTTATTTTGAATATGAAAAAATAATAATTTTTAGCTTTAAATAAAATTCAATTCAGGAAGTTGATTTTAAATTACTTAATTTATTGAAAATAAATTACAGTTTTACAAAAAGCGGTATTTTTCAAAAATTACTGAAGAAATCACCCTTTTATGAAAAATGTCAAAACATCAACCTAAGATAATTTTGATATTATTATTTGAAAAATTATACCCTTTTTAAAAATATAATTTATTAAATCGATATAAATAAATTATAATTCTTAAACCTAAAATGCAATATAAACCCATTTTTGAAGAAAATATATTTTCAAGGTATAAAATTATTTTATTGAAAATTAATTACTTATTTATAAATAAATAATATAAAACCATTATAAATATTTTCATTAATTTATTACCAATTTTAATTTCCACTAACTTAATGGATATGTTAAAATCGTTATATTAATTAAGAAAATAATAATATTATATCATAGTTCAATAAAAACTCAATGTTTCTTGACATATACATTATCAAACCCAATTTTATTATACTAAAATATTGCATTGTTACATTCTCCCGATACTCAATAAATTTTCTCATCATAATTTAAACATTTTCTTTGAAATAATTGGATTTACATTTTAGAATTCCTTTTTCAAAAATCCACATTGTAAATGGGTTAATAAATTTTCTTCTTAAAAGTAGGGAAAGGGAAATTCAAATGTCATCTAGAATAACACATAGCTATGATTCCACATAGGATAAAAATATTTAGAAGTAAAAAATATAAACATGGAGGGGGAAGATAAATCCCATGTACTAATATAGAGTAATAGAGAACATGGATAACAGAATTTTAAACACCACCAAACCAATAATTTGTTATGGGATAAAATTCCATTGATTCATCAGTTATGGAGGTATTATGATGACATATTTTTTTTTTGTAAATATCCTTTTCCTAGAGCTAATAGATTCAATTTCCATCTAGGATAAGAACATAAAGAAATATAATTACTTAATTTATTTCTATTTTTTAGGCATAATTTCATCTTTGGTTATTCTTTAATCAATTCCCAATTTATATCTTACTATGAGAAATGAATAAACCAAAGGAATGTTTTAATACATAATCACAAAAAATAACTTCTAATGGATCATAAGATTCATAAAAGGTTTAAAATTATTTTCTTATATCTATAATTACGTTCAAAATAAAATTTGTTTGAATATGTTATCCAATATAATAAAATAATATCTAATTACTCAATAGTAACACACAAAATACAACTTAATCAATTCCCTAAGTATCTATCAGTCTAATCCCTCTTGTAAAAACATTCTCATAGTATTCACTACATCACGTAGGTTAGTGGTATGAATTGCATCCTTATCACCCTTTGATTTTGGTTTCAAGACCCACGACCAAACTATATTCTATGGATATTTCCACGAAATGAGGGTTGGACTTTTTCTAATATAATATTAATATAACTCTAAAAAAATTCCAAAAAAATATGATCATCTTCATAAAAATTAACATTAATTATCAAATTGATTTTTATCCACTAATGTTTTCTATACAGTGTATTTTTTCCATGAAATAAAATAATCTTAATTGAATATTATTACATTAACACAAATGATCATATTAACTATAAAGTATATTATTACCATTAAACATATAAAGATAGAATCATTCCATGTATAATACTTCATGTTGAACCTAAAAGTTACATAAACATTAACCCCCTGTAATATCTCCCAAAATTCAATTAATCCCATGAAAATAAAATCACTTAACATATCAAAATAAGTGTATATGAAATTGAAAATATAATAAACCTTAAACTCATAAACCTATGATATTATCCATAATTATTTATTACATATTATGTAAATTCATATATGCTTCCTAAAATTTAACAAAATCCATAGATGTTTCAAGATTATTATAACCAAATTAGAATTGATAAAAACTCTTCAGCAATATAATTCTTAAATATCAATACACAAATACTTCAAACCTTTTACTTCAATTTTTTTCTAGGGTCTATGAGATTAAATTTTAATGGGGTAATTAACATAGATATTGCTCAGGTTCCCCACATTTGAGATTAAAAACTATAAATGATCTCTATGATTAAATTTATTTCTCTCAATTGAACTCCTCAATTTCCTTTGAATTTTATTTCTTTATTCCCTTATTTTCCACACATGAAACATTTTTTCCATTAATAAATTATCTAAGGAGTCTCTTTCAACATTTAAGATATAAAGTAAATTTATCCTTCTTTCATTCATGGTATCCACCACTCGATCTCTTAATAGACTTCATCATTCTCAAATTTGGGGAATCTGAGAGTGTATTAAGGTTTAAGTAGTTAATAATATATTAGGATAATAGGTTAGGAATAATCATGATATATTTCATTAAAATAATTATCCAATTTTTTCTCATAATCTCCACATTTTCCATCATATTAATTATTACATGGTTCATTTAAGTTCAAACCATTTAAAAAACCCCAAATCATAGTGTATGAAACCATAATTACAGAGAAAAACCATATAATCATTTATAAGATGTCTAAATCATGACACCATATTTTTAGTATAAGATACCTTATGTTTAATATAGGTCATTCATCTTCATCTTCTATTGAAATACTTTTTGTTTTTTCATAAATAAAATGTTAATTAACCAAATTATATCCCTTCAGAGTGTCAAACCAGGAGTTCAAAATGGAGAGTTTTCAAGCACCATGTGATTATTGAGTTAATTCCCTATATTACCTTTTTAGATTTATTACCCCGAGGTATAAATTTTCAAGAGCTAAATATAATTGTATTATCCAAATTGGTATTTATTTCCAGGAAAACCACATAATATCTACCTTACCAAAACATTATTATGTTATCTTATACTTAGACTAATCCTTAAAGTCAGTCATAAGGTTATATACCCTAATGAATGTTTTTAGAAATCTAGTTCCCATGTTTTTTACAAAACATTATCTAATACCAACTGTAAAGACCCCAACCCAAGGCACCCAAATTCAGTGGATACTTTACTACTTATAATTAGATACAATTAAATGCATCACTAAAGTCCAAATTGTGTAGTAGTATCTGTAAACTAGATAAACACATGAGTTTCACATAAAATTTCAAAATGTAAATTACAACACAATGAATGTAAATATATTTCATCCTTAAACTCATTCAAATATTCATTCTTCATATCATAGGGAAAGGAAACATAAAAACAGTGGTCTAAAATACTCTATAAGGGTTATGTATAGTGTATGATATCTTGAATCAATAAGAAATAATCTATATGGAAATGTATATAATTGAAAAAAAGAATTAAATCAATAAATTGACCTAGAATAATAATATGGTAGGAATAAATGATGACAAAATAATTATATATAAATAATCACATCATCTTAAAGATAATCCTATGATAATTTAAATTCATTAATATCATGGATAATAATAAATAAATTCTCAATAAAGGGAACACTCAATATTTTATTTCATGATCATAGACATCATGATATCTAAACCATCAATACCTTGCGCCAATATAGTTTAACTATGTGTGGGTGTAAAAAATCCAATAAATTATCACTTACAAAATTTTCTCATGAGACCCGTCAATTCATCATTGTAACAAAATAACATGAGTCATCTTGAAAATCCATCTGAGTCAGTCCATCATGATGAGGTATAATAAAGATAAAAGAAACAAGTCTTCAATATAACAAATAAATCCTTACAACTAATATACAAGAAAAATAAAAACAAAACAACCAGATATATATACTTCAAGAAAAATGGATAAAATAGAATGTAGGAATAAAGAAAGACAAACAATTTTCCATGTGACTAATAATCACCTCTAAACCAACCTGAACTGAGGGAATTTCAAATAATATATGTCATAATTCTATAATATTATCTTCCCGTTTCCTAAATCTTGTAATTCAACGTCTAAAAATGCCTTATGAAAAAATATGGGTGAGAGAAAAAATCCATATTGGATACCACCAGAGAGCCTATCAAAAGGCTTAATTCAAGAATGGAATAAATCTATATTATAAAACAAAAAAGTTTTTCAAATAATTTTCATAAAACTAACCCCATTTGTAAATCATTTTATTTTGGTTTTTCAGAAAATATTTTCATATCCTCAAATATTATAATATGAAAAGTATAAGACATAAAATAGAGGGATGATATCGATACACTATAGGGTAATATAGTAAACAAACATCCATGACATAATCCATCATGTGAAAGTATGTGATACAACCTCATGTGAACATCATGTGAGAAAAAATCCATGACAAAAAAGTCGTGTGATAAATGAACATAAATGAAATGGAAATCCATATTGGTACCTTGACTATGTGACTACTTAATAAACATAATAGATCATAAACTTGGCATAATGTTGGTACCAAGTAATATCAATTCCTACCATACTCCATCAATATCCTGAATGAAATCCCAAGTGATTCCACACACACTTGGGTCACCTATGTCTCTTTAAAAATGCACCAAAGGTTCCAAATGTAATATTATCCAAATCCATTAAAATGATGATAAAAAATTATAAAACATTTTTAAATATAATCCATTTCTTCTTCAGTATTTGAAAAACCATTTCTGATCTAAAGCTATCATTCACTCATTTAAATAAACACTTTGTGTGTAAAAACCAATTTTTAAATAAAAACCCATTAAAATGATTTATCTTTCCAATAAATACATTAAAACAAAAAATAAGTTAAATTATATTACAATCCAAAATAATTTCACCATAATGATAAACAATTCAATAAATTATACCTTGGTATAGAAACATCTAGCTCAAAATAGAAGTTCTAAAAACTACCTTAAAATCAGAGACCATGGAAGGATTGATTGGGTACTCCTGATTATAGATCTATAAGAAACAACATCAATCCTCCATAAAACCCCTTATATCAACAATACACAACCCAATTACGTTCCACAATATGATAGGATAAGATATTTAATTAGAATTTATAAGAATGATGGAAAACTAGACAAAAAATGAAACATACCTCAATGTGATTTATCAAGAATGAAGTAATTAATCCATGAATCCAAAAACAAGATACCTAAAAATCATTGTCAAATGTTAAGGACAATACAAAATTAGATTAAGGGTTTATTAGGCTTAAAACTAGCATAGGGGTAAAAAGTAAAATCCTATTTTTTTACGAGTTTAGAGGAGGGTCAAATGGTTTCCTAAAGGAGGGTGCATAGTTAAATTAACTCTATAGCATAACTATGTGATACTAATATCCATTATACCTGGGGGTTGATAGATTGTAATAGGGTCTACACGGTTTTGTGAGAACATGGCGCCAAATGTGTGACACCCATGAACATTCACTAGACACCATGAACAGATCCCTTGGAATGTTGCACAGTTTTTCTAAACGTGTGCAAGACATGTGAAATTCCACTTGAAACTCACAGAGTCATGCCAATAAGTTAAACTAACATTAGTATTTAATTGTGCACCTTAAATTTTTTTCCAAAATCCATTTTTTAGTCTATGATCCTCTAAAACATTCTATACCCCAATAGTGAAAAACCAAGGCTCAACTATAGAATATTAGTGACTTAGAGGGAATCATAATTCTCCCCATCATAAGTGATTCTTAACCAAATAAAGTCTTCATGGTTCTAGGCATGACAAAAGACAATGAATCTATTTCCTACTTAATGATTCTTGATCCCATGTATTTTGGTTATCATGTATGCACTACCATAGTACATGAACCAATGGAATCGTTTTATTAAGTAGTACCTTATCCCAATGATCCATAATCTAAAATATTAACTCAAAAATGGTGGTATTGGTCTCAAGATCAACATATTCCCACTATATCACATGTGAAGGATTTGGGTGATACATCCTCTGTTGGGAAACATGAAACACAACATGGATCAAAGTCATGTGATATATTAATTCCAACTACTATGGAACATTTGAATGTTTCTTTATTATCTCAAAGGGGCCAACATACCTCATAGACAACTTTCCCCATACCCATCCTAAGATGTCCCATGAGAGCTGATACTCTGAGAAAAAACGTGATAACTAACCTCAAACACTAGTGGTGGAAGAGGATTTTCCACATAACATTTATGAAGACTCTAGGTTGTGATCAACATCTTCTAGAACAACTGACACTTTTATGTCGTCTCTTGAACACGACTCAACACAAATAAGGTCCTCTCCCATAATATCTTCCCAAAAAAATAGAGTTCTATATGGCCTCCTATAAATTTATTCAAATAAAACAATATTTATCAAAGCCTGATAACTATTATTATAGTTAAATTTTTACTAGAGGATATTTATTTTCCCCAGATCCACTAAAATCAAGCATGAATGCTTGAATCATATCCTAAAGAACCTAGATATCTCTCTCTGTTAATCCATCTATATTCCTATGATAATCCATGCACAATTTCATCTGGTAGCCCAAAGACTTATATACACATTTCTAGAACCTATAAGTGAACCTTGAGTCCCTAACAAATAAACTCATAGAGGGAACCTCATGAAGTCTAAAAATCTCTCAGGCATACAATTCCTCAAGTTGTTTTACATTTTTCATCACCTTGATAGGTAATAAATGAGATGATTTTGTAAGAAGATCAAAGATCACCCAAATGAAATCCTTCCCACTATAATTCCATGCAAATCCAATGATTAATTCCTTGGAAATATCATCTCACTTTTATATTGGAATAAGAAAATTTTGAAACTAACAAGTATCTCTCTGATGTTTCACCATAATTTTTTTTATAAGTGAGATTCCACAAAACAAAATATAAAATAGAAGAAATCATACCTAGACATCATTACTGATACCTCAAGTTGTTATACATATTGTTAGACCTAGGGGTTATATACTAACATGAATAGTGTCTAATATGTATCAACTATTTCCCCAGGTAAAATGGAACAATCAACCTTCTATGGAAGCACAAATCTCGATTAGGAGACTGAAACCACTCACTCGAGGTCTCCCCACCATAAAGGCCTTTAATAAAGAGTTTTCACTTGGTTTATGTCACCTAATAAATCCAAAATCATTCATAAAAATATGATTTATCTTTCATTGAATGAAATAACACTAGTCCATCTACCTAATCCACTCCCAAGCACATCTCAGTAAACAAAATCATTAGAGACCATTCCTCAACCAATTCCTTCAAGGATTGTGTTATTAATTTTATTATCAATTCATCGAAAAACCCATCTTCTTTCCTATAAGTGTATGAAAAATAAAAATCATAAGTATAAAGATACTATACCCATATGTTTTTCACAAATTAATATTCCTCTGATTAAAAATATATTATAGGATCATATGACCATAATACACTGTAAATCGCACCCCTAATAGATAGTGGAAGCACTTTTTGAGTGAATTCATAACCACTATAACTAAAGATCTTGGGTTGGGTATTTTTCCACATTAGGTTGTAACTAGTGAGATCCATAGGCCACCAAATATTTCTCCTACATCAAGAAACATTCCAAAATCATACCATAAAGCATCATAAAAAACATCATAACTTGAACCCAGTTCTAGATGAATAAAAATTTGTAATAAATTCAACCTTAACTTAATCTCTTAAAAATATCTCTGAAATTTTTCATTTCATTAAAAAAATCTCCCTTATAAGTTAAATTTATCATTGATTATGTGATCTTAGAGAAATCCTGAACAACCCATCTATTGCAACTAGCCATAACCATAAATATATTGATCTAAAACACATTTCTAGGCTGATCCCATGACATAATATCTTATATATTTTCAGGATCCAAAAATATGATCCTATCAGATATCACACGCCAATAAATATTACTTCATAGATCCAAAAATATCATTTTAAAAGATTACCACATAGACTATGTTCTTTCAAGGATTGAATAATGATGAAGAAATGGTTTGTATACTTTTCCTTCATTATAAGTTAAAACAATATATCATTCATAAACACACACAAAAATTTTCCATGGTTTCTTCTTTATATCTTAGGGAAGGGAAAAACAAGGGTGAACTAAAATGATCAGTAAGGGTTATGTAATGTCAAAGTGATCATGAAACAATATGGAAAGTTAAATAACTGGAACTATATTCAATTTAATTAGTTACCAGATCCTAAATAATAACAAGATATTAATAAATGATGACCAAAAACTCTATATAAATAATCACATGATCTTAAAGATAATACACGGATAATATCAATGCATTAATCTCATTGATAATAATAACAGTATTCCCAATAAAGGAAATTCTCAATATTGGGCATCATGATATAAGGAATCATGATATATATACCATCAAGACCTTCTTATAGGGTAGTATTATATTGTATAGGTATACAATAAATACCTATTTAATTATATCTTATTGTTTTGCCTTGTGAGACCTTTCGATTCATTAAGGTGTTGTATAATTTTGGATTCCACCCATCACTAATTTTCAAAGTCATTTTTAGTATATAGAATGATTTCTTTAAAT
Organism: Viscum album; assembly: GCA_963277665.1. NCBI lineage: Eukaryota > Viridiplantae > Streptophyta > Magnoliopsida > Santalales > Viscaceae > Viscum > Viscum album. The sequence goes on along the minus strand of OY728146.1, from coordinate 1,621,825,940 downwards.
TATTAACAATATGACTTTTCAATAATTATTTTCATTAAATTACAAATGTATAATATAATTATTTCCCCATTCAATAAAAAAAAATGTAAATTAAAAAAAATGTATGTATAAATGATATTTTGTTTAAGAAGTTATAATTTTTAAGTTAAGTAAGGTGAATATTTAAAGTAAATGTAATTTATGATGATCACAAGAAAGTGAATATTTCCAAGGAATGTTAAGGACAACAAAAATTAATCAAAGAAGTTAATTTCAAAACTTTACCTAGTCAAACTGACCGTAAACCATCCAGATGAAAAATAAGGATGGTGTCTTTACAATGTATCCATAGTAGATTATCAAAAAAATGGATTTTTTGATGAATAAAAATACCCAAAAATATTCATTTGAAACTTTCTTTGAGGAAAATACAATTTTAACATTGAAAACCACTTTTAATGACCAAAAAATTCCATATTAATTGGAAAAAGAATTATATGAAAGGAATTTTATATACTTATCAAGGAAGCTTCGGTGAAATGAGTAATCATGATGATGGTAAAATCATATTTATGTCGAGTATATTAAAAAAATATTTATTTCACATTCATGGTAAAAAATTCAAAAAGTACATAGTTTAGAAAACTTAAATAATATTCCTTTTAAACCATTTTTAAAAAATTCAATCATGGTTAAAAATTTATTTATTAAATAATTGTATAAATTTAAAAATATTCTTCAAAATATTTTATTTAATATATAGATATAGAAGAAAAATATATTTGGCCTATAAAATATATAATAATAGCTTTTAAAAAAATCTTAATAATTTTAAGTAAAAATTAAGGGAAATTTGTAATTTTAATTGAAATTTTCATGAATATGTAGAGGATAATAAAATTAAATAGTTTTAATAGACAATGATCTAATAATTTCTTTCAATGAAAAGTAAATGATAAAAACCCCCAATTAAAATGAGACTAAAGAAAAAACCCATAAAAAGTTGGTAAAATTTGAATAATAAACCCCATTAAAAAATAAAATAAAATAAAACACCAAATACCATGAATATTGAGGGATTAATGATATGTAATATGATGTAAAATTAGATACACCTTGTAAAAATAGGTTCATAATGAAAAAATATGCCTCAATAGTGTTTAAATTGAAATAAAATCCCTTAAAATGATCCTACCATTGAATTAATGATTTATTATTGAATTGATTATGTGTAAAAAATGTCAATAAACCTAAAAAATTAGAAATAGAATGTAAAATAATAAAAATATGTTACACATATAATCTTCTAATTCCGAAGTCAATGGAGAAGTAATATAACTCAATGAAAATGAATTTTAGTTATGAAATTTCTTACCACTAGGTAACATTCAATTCAAATACACCTTGGATGAAATAATTCAAATTGAAAAATAAAATAACATGAATTATAAGGTATTCATGGTATAATATGAAAATGGGTAGTATATACACTATATAAAAGAAATTAGGTGCATAATAATTAAATATTCTTTAATAAAGATAATTTGAGATGAAGTCTCTTACCTCATGCTTCCCTTTAGGTGAGCATGAATTAACCTCTAGTATAAAGGTTTAAAGAATTTTAATAGTTTATAACATAACAATATTAATATTTATAATATTATATATGATCCCTTTATAACATCTTACCACCCATTCATTGATAATATTTCATTATCATAATTGTTTCGAGTATTAAATGTTTTGTTTACTAATGTGTATTTTGTTGTGGAATTTTGGGTTCTTAAGCCTAGGATATAGATATATAATAAAAATATTGATATTATCTTTATAAATATAAAATTTATTCATTATATACCATTTTATAATAATTATTTAATGTTGGAATTGGAGAATATATCACATCACTTTATGGAGATGGTAGGCCGTCCATACACCTGATCGATAATATCATTCTTGTAATGAGTGAAAGGATAAAGAAGTGTTTGATAGAATAATTTTAAAAAATTAATATCATTCTTAATGTATCTTATATAACCATTATTTATATTACTATGACTATACATGTTAGTTGGTGATGGAATGCAAATTACATATGTTCGTAAGGCAGTAGTCCTTTGTACTCACACGTGATGACTTTGTTTCCCATATAATAAATTATTATAAGGATAAATACAATTATATAATCATAATATCATATCATTATATGGTATAAATTACTATTATTATATACTAATTTTATGGAAAAAATGAACGTGTAAAAAGAATAATCAAAAGGAAGAAGCTTAGGGAATATGATTACATTTTCTTAGAAAAACCTCCTTTGGATATCTTATTAAGGAGCCTATGATTGTAATTTTGGGTATAAAGAACCAATATATTGTTTATAAGGATTTTTAGGATAGTTTTATATATGTTTATGTAAATTTTTTAAGAGGAATGAAAAAGTTAGGGGAAGTGGTTCCCTTTTATAATTGATGAGGAATGGTGATTTTATAAGTAACCAAAACTATTCAACAATGGGAAGTCACTCTAAACCCAAGTGATATAAAATTGAAAAATAATGTATTAGAGGGATTTTAAGTTTGATCTGCCTCAAAAAATTAACATGTTTTAAAAATGTTACTTCTGTATCCTCTAAATTTACTTATACCATTTTAGTTTTCACCATGGTAACGAGTTTCTTATTTTCCTAAGTAATTTATCATTCAGGATTAAAAATAAATTAGCCACATTAAAAAATTTGGACACACTAATTTTAAATATGAAATCCAATTTATAAAATTTATGTCCTATGTGTGTGGAATGTTAATTTTATCATAGTTTCATGTACCACACAAAACCCCATTTTATCCTCAACCATTGTAATTATTTTTTACTATTTTTACTATTCATTATGATAAAAAATTAAGTTGTCCTTATCACCTAATGTTAGTTATGATGATTAAAAATATAAAATTAATTTAAAAAAAATTAATTTCATAAAATGGTTAGAATTTAATTTTAAAAATAAACCCAAAAATCATGTTAAAATGGGTTTTCAAGGAATGCATTTTATCAAGAATAATATAATAATACATTAACTATATGACTAGTGATAATAATTATATGGATTTAAATTCACATATTTAAAAATATAATCTAAAATTTAATTTTAAATCTTTTCATATTAGTGGTTATTTTAATTAATTAAAATGGAGGAACATTATAAACTTAAAAAAATTCCGAAAAATACATTTTTAAACCTAAAATAAATTTATACCCAAATCAAGTATTAAGATGAGTAAATTGTTGAATCGATATATAAAGATATACTGATTTATATCCTAATATTATGTTTATAATGGATAACTTAAAATAGGGGTTAATAATAGTTTTAAAACATATTTTAAAAGAAATCAACTAAACAACACAAAATCCTCTTAAGTTAGTTTATCAAACCGGGTCCTCATTCCGATCATAGAATCATAATAAATATCAATATGATTAAATCATAGTGGAAATGATAATCATAATGGATTGTATTTATCAGAGTAAAATAATCATAATCATGATGAATGTTATTAATTCAAATGTATTGTTATTATCATTATCAGAACAGTACAGATAAAAAAATTATAATAGAAAGATGAACGTCATGTTTCACATTCTGTTATATGTATAGAAAAATATGAAAACTTTTAAGAAACATGTAATACAATAGAATACAAAAAAAAATTACTCACAGTCTATTTAAATAATAATCCTCATTTATCTTTAAGAGTATGGTATTCTATATCCTAGACTAAAGGTTTCCCTTGTTTTATACTAACAATAAATTATGTCTTCCTTTACCAGGGAATCCCTTGATATAATGATCAGAATGGAACAGTCTTCCTATCCGTATAATCCATTGATACAATTATTAGAATATCTATCTACCTAGCCATGATATCCCTCGATCCAATGGATCTGATTCAATGTATTTCATTCCACATAATCATTTGATCATTACGATGATCGAACATAGATTACAAAGTAAGAAATTATCTAAGGAGACAACCTAAAAAGGATTATTTATAACTAAAAAACTCTAAAAAATTACAATGACTAAGAACAATACTTTCATGCTAATTAATCTCAACATCTCTCTAAAAATAAGAAATATAAAATGAAATCATCCACTCCAAACTCATCAATTGACCTAGTATTTATATGAATCTTCCCAAAGGTCTTCTTGATCTCCCAATAATCCTATTTCTCAGAGTTTGTCACAACAAATTGGACACCCGAAACTTATTATATTATAAAAATATGGTGCAACTAAATGTACAACATCATTTCAGTTTACTCAATTGAAGTTTAAGAAATTTTCCATACATTAGAAACAAGTATTCTAAATATGATTATAAACCTAAGCTTGACCAATGGACTTCCTTATGATTTTCATCACGATATCCTTTATGAGTATCAGAATGATTTTTATCAGTATCGATGTCAATCTGGTTGTTAAGAATTATCATTATAATAGAAATGATAAAAATATTAACTTAAAGTACATATAAGGGTGAGTCTGATTAATATTTCATATACTCATTATGATAATCATAATGAAGAATATAAAGTTTTTACTCGTAATACTTAAGAACTTATTCTAAGTATAGTAAAAATATTGTTTTCTATAAAAAATCAAAAACACTTTGTACATAAATTTTAGGAAATATTTTTTAGTTGTATTTTTATGATTTAAATAAAAATGGAAAATCATGAATTATAACTTCTGACTCAGCAATATCCCCCTTTTTTTAAATCAGAAAACCAAATAACTAAATGAAAAAAACATTGAAAAACTAATATTCTATTTATTTTAAGTACATTGTATTCATAGTTATTCATTAAGAACCTGGATCCCCCTAATATTATAAATCTTATAAATAAGATTTAGATTATGATGTTTCAATACGATTAACTTTTCCTTATAATAATGTCTCTATATAATGATTGTATCCTCCCTTTTAAAGAAATATCCCCCTTTGTAAAGACATCATTCCCATAATGATTTCTTCTTTTATAAAATCATCACTTCATTTAAGAAAATCTCCCCCTTTGTGATTTTCCAAAAGTAATGGGTAAATTTTTTTAAGTTTCCTGAAAGGTTAGAAAAACAAACATACATACGAAACATATAATGAACTAACACATCATGAATAAAAAATATGAATGAAAATTTAACAAATTGGAATTGGAAAATATTCAAAATAAAAATAATTGGAAGAGAAGAGAATTAAAATATTAAAAAAATTAATTTTTTTTTAAAACAAAATTTGACAAGTGTTCAAGAACAAATCAGTCTTTCTTCATCTAGGTTTTTATAAAATACTTCATCTTCTTAAATTATTTTTTGTCCTTCTCCAGCTTCACTTTCCTTTTTTCTTCACACCACACTTTATTAGTCACTTATTTATTTTGATTCCTCAATGCATTAATTTAATATTCAAAATACTGTAGTCTAATCAATTTATACGAGATATATTATTTCTTTCCTTTTAGAGAACTTACTTCCTCATTTTGATTATCAATTATATCCCTAAACTATTCCACAAACATCACTCTTTTTACCAAATCTTTAGATAACTGATTGAAACAATATGTTGATTCATTAATTAGTTTATTCACATGATCAAAATTATCATCATGAAATTTCATATTATTATAAAATTATGGAGGCCATTTGACCATCTCATTACAATATTTTTTATGATTTTGAGAACTTTCGTGAACAACTTTAAACTGATCTTCAATCTGAATAACTTTCTCTTTTAAATTATTTATTGATTTTTATTTCTCATTAAGAATTAATTGAATGGTATAACATTGATATTAATGGTTCAGTAAATGGGTAATTGTTCCCTTAAGTATTTTCAAATAATGAACCAAGAAGTCAAGTCCTTGAAAAGAAAAATTTCTGGATATGTCTAATTGTTATGGCTAAGCCTTAGGAGGATTAATCCAGCTTATTCCGACTTCATGTTTCTTTCCTTTATTCTTTTAAAACATTGAAAAAATCTCATATTTCTTAGAAACTATGTTTTAGTCATATATTTACATGATATAAATATCATCAGTATTAGATTTATCATCAATATTGGTCTTTGAATTTTTATCTTACTCATCATTTTTAGATGATGATTGTGTCTCACCTTCTGATGATTCATCTGCAAAAATTTTGGACATCTCTTCTTTATCAGTCTTAGAGGATAACTATTATGATGATTTAAATGATGATTATGATGATTTCTTATCAGAATTATTTTTCTCATTGTCATATTTCTCTTCATTATCATCTTCTTTATTCTCATAATCTGCATTCACATCTTATTTATTCTCATCCTATTATACATCTTCTCCAACTTCACCGTGTTCACATTAGTCTTGTTCTTAATTTTCTTTTTTATTATTACCTTCAACGTCTTCATCCAAAACATTATCACGCTTCTCCTTGAGTTGTCTGCCGATTCTTAAATCACCTTTGATTTCTAGTGCCAGTGCCGATTGTTTTTCTTAAATGGGTATCGAATCTTCAATAATCATTTTAACTTTTCCTTTATCAGATACAAATGGTACATTGTTTTAAACTACCAGTATTTATTAAAAATATAATCCAACAACCGGATTTTATTGATCAATATAAGAAGTTGGTTAAATAACTTTACTAGAGGCTATCTCAACTCCTCTCAAAAAACTTTTTCAAAGATGAACATCTTGAAATCTTTTATTTTGATTTCATTTCTTTTCATATTTTTCTAGAATATAAGAAACATAAATTACCAATTCATTATCCTTAACTATATCAATTATAATTTTAGGATCTCCTTGTTTATTTTATATTTTATTTTTTATCCACTCCTCATACACTTTATCAGGAACATTATTTTGTTTATTTTCCTTATATGGTGGGGAAGTCTCCACATTCCTTTTCTTCTTCTACTTAGATTTCTCTACTTACCTTCATAGCTTTGAATCCATTTAATTACCACCATATTTCTTAAGAAAACTTTTTTGATTTATTATCAAATAAAAATTTCATTATATTCTTCATATCATCCATTCTAAATGATATATTTTCCCTTATTGTAGTCAATTTGTTGGCAGTTTGGAAAAACTCCAGGCATTTTTTTACTGGATTTATTATGAAAGTTAGAAACATTATTATATTTGACTTCATTATGCGTAATATTATATTCTAAATGGTAAATAAAATAAAACACACCAAATTTATCATTATCAAGTTTACTAAAAATTTCAATACAAAAACAACAGAAACATTTAGGGTATCATGATATCCCTTCCTCTGTATGAGAAACCCTTGCATCCATAATGAAATAACCCTATTATCCCGAGTGATATGTGAAACCTTCCTTAATTTTTTATAATTATCAAACACATAATCATCTATATTATTCCTATTAAAGGATAAAAGATCATCTTGATGTTTATGTGAAGTAAAATAAGCTTCTCCTTCTAATTATATTCCTACTAGGCTCACAGATTTCTTATGTGAAATATTATATCCATGCCCTATATTGAAAAATATATTTTTTCATTCATATATTACTTGAAAAACATGATTGATTTATGAAAATATCGAACAAGAATGGGATAAAATATGTAAAATCCTTATCATAATTTTCTACACACACTGATTCCTATCCTTGGAATTCTATAATCTTTTTTAATGTAGAATCATATTTCTCATAAAAATAACATTCAACCAACCCGTTTATATAAATGAATCATTTACTGTAATATTAATTATAATCCAATGGATTTGAAACTAAAACTAGTGAATCAATGGTAAAAGAAATATTTAAGACGTGATCCCTTTGAAGGAGAATAAATTCATGGAAAAAGTCTAGAACAAATGATGTGGGACATGGGGGTGGTACTCTTTATATATGCATTGGGATAATGATTTAACTTCCACATCGAACATAATGGTTGAGATGAAAATTCCTTTGATCCGATTGTCATCATTAAACTAAATAATTTTTAAATGAAAATTTTAACTATTGAGGTTTATAAATTTTTATCTTATTGTGAATGAATGTGATTTAGGAAAAAAAGAATATTTTTTCAAAAAACATAGCCAAATTTTTATAAAAATTATGAGTAATGTTTTTTACCTAAAATCATTACAAAAAAAATTATAATCAATCATAATTTAATAGTTTAAAAACTAAAACTGAAAGAAAAGGACCATTCGTAGTGAATAAATCCATTAGTAATATAAACATTTTCTTATTGATTTTTTAAAACTAACATATTATGATAGTTTTAAAAGTAAAGACAAAATTTAATAGTTTTCATATGAAAGGTAATTATAATATATTCATTGTTAAATCAAATTATGATATTTTTTCTTAGAAAACATAAAGTAATTGTTTTTATAAATAAAAAATAATTATGATAAAACATTATTATGAAATGTTTTGATTCTGAAAAAAAAATTAAGAAAATTTTGTGTCTGGAATTTTTATAAAATTTTATGAGTTTGGAGATCCATTTGATAATTAGGACTCCAAAACTATTATAAGAATATCTGATCCCAGAGAACTCATTATGATGAAAACTAAAATAATTTGAAAACTAAATGTTTTTGAAAAAAATTAACATATATACCCCTTATAAAAATGGGTAACTTAATGTAATGATATGGGTAAATAATAAGTATATAGGAATGATTAAATTACATTGATCATTCCTATATAATGTTTAATGTATTTAAATATATTATAAGGAAGAGGTTTTGTGGATATATTACTTATTTTTTCATTCGTTTTGATGATTGTAAAATGATATCTCCTTTTAGTTTGTAAACCTAAATGAGATGGTGTCTTATATATATGTTTATGTCACATGGTTGATATGATGGTTTTTTACTTAAGGAAATGGAACTTGTGTTATTACAATGTACTTGAGTTTTGGTGAAACTCACGCCACAGTTAGTGAGTGTATTTTTCATCCTCAACACTTGAGCATAACAACATTGATATTCCATATATTAATCTTCCACAGTGGAAAATGCTACTGAGTTTTATTTCTTATATGACCATGAAAATAATGAATCTCTTAACAAAAGAAAAGTTCTGGATGTTCTTTAACTATCAATTCTATATCAACCAATTTCTATGCCTGAAAAACATTTTAGATTAACAACATTTTCTAAAGAATACAAAAGTCTTAAATACATAGTTCCCTTAAGATAATGAAAATTTTGTTTGATATCTTTTAAATGGGACTATTTTAGATTTTCTTAATATCTTTCACACTGAAATATAGAAAACATTAAATCTGGATGACTTGTAGTTATGTAGAGTAAACTTCCTATCATACCTTTAAATTTTTTTGATGAACTAGTTTCCCAACCCTATCAAGATCATAGATATTAGAGTTACCAATAAGAGTACAAATAATTTTATAATTATCATATCAAAATTTTTCAAGAATATATTTTTTATACTTAGGTTGATATATAAATGTTTCTTTGTGTATTTGTAGAATTTTTAAAAAAATATGTAAAATCATAAATCATACTCATTTCAAACTATGATTTTATAAGATCCAAAAGAGAATCAGTTAAATATTTTTGAGTTTATCTGAATATGATTTCATCAATATAAATTTTTCCAATCATAATATTTTTGTTAACTTCTTTTTAAAAAAATTTCTAATTCACAACTCCCTTAACAAAATTATTTTGTTACAAAAGTATTTTTAACATATCATATAATATCTAGGGGATTTTTTAAGTCTATATAAATCCTTTTTATGCTTATAAACATATTCAAGATGTTCTTTATTTTCAAAACTAGTGGGTTGTGCAACATAAATGTCCTCCTGCACATACTCTTTTAAAAATGATAACTTCAAATCCATTTGAAAAAGCTCAAAATTGAATAATGATCCAATGGATAGAATTATATTAATAACATCAATTATAGATACAAGTTCATAGTTTTATTCATATTTTACGCCTTATTTTTTATTATAACCCTTAAAAACAAGCTTATCTTTATTTATAAAAACTACTATATTATCATCACATAAGTTTCTAAAACCCATTTACTCAAATGATAGAAGATTTTCTAGGTCATTAAATTTAAGACAAGATATTTTTCCTCTGAAATTCATTCAGCTCATATTATATATCATTAATCCAGTTTTTATCACCTAAATCCACATTAGTGTTATTAGGTTCAAATTGGGATAAGAAAACTTGATGTTAAATTTCATTCCTTCAAGAACATCTAGTACTAACTGGTTGATAAACATAACCAAGGACACTTTTACTAGGATGATTACGATTAAAAAACCATCTCATTAGGTTTTAAAAAGACTATTCATCAACATTAGGTTGAAAATATTCATGAGGAACAACTTCAAAAACAATTTTTTTGAGTTATATCCTTATGAAAATTATTTTCTAAATATGTTTGCAAATCAGTTTTAAAAATCACATTTGAGGATGTTAGTTGGGTTTTTTTGAAAACAAAATGGTTGGTTTCATCAAACATATCATTTTTTATTTCCTCAAAAGTGACTGATATTTTGTTAAAAACTCTATATGGATTAGAATTAGTGTAATAACATAAAATTATTCCTTCATCATATTTGGGATCAAATTTATGTAAGTTATCTTTCATATTCAAGATGAACACTTTGAAACTAAATACTCTATAGTAAGAAACATTTGGTTTTATTCTTGTACACAACTCAAAAAGAGTTTCATTATGAAAGGGTCTAATTAAAAAACAATTTATATTATTACATGTAGTACTAACTTCTTCATCTCAAAAATGATTAGAAATTGAGTATTCACTCAACCATGTTCCAATTACTTATTAAATAATTCTAATTCTTATTTCCACTATACCATTTTTATGAGGGTTATAAGTGCTAAAAATTTATTTTCAATACCTCTCTTACTATAAAAAAGTTTCAAAATGATAATTTACAAATTCTATGCCATAATAAATTTGAATATTTATCAAGGGATGTTTTTATAATTTTTAACTTTTTCTATGGAAGTTTTAAAATTAAAAAGACTTCAGATTTATTTGTGAGAAAATTAACCCACTTCTATCATTTGTAATCATCAAATATGACATGTACATAGTATTTTCACCAATAATTATTGTTTTTTTAAGATAGAATAAGTCCATTAGAATTAATTTTGAATCATTAGAAGTTGATATATCACTAATATATTTTTAACATGACTTATGTTGCTCACCATATTGAATAGGGTCATATGATTTTTAAGAATCGATCATATTCTTTGGTAGTTCCTTAATAAGACATTTATTTTTTAATTTATATATGTTCTTAAGGTTAAAATTTCCTCATATTTTATTACATAACCAATATTGATATTTTAATGCACTTAACCACAGAAATTCTTATATCCTATGTTTTTCAATTTTTAGTGTGTAGTCATTCTCATGTCGGTGTGAAAAAAAATCATCATTGGAACTATGCACTAAACACTTATCATTCCTAAAGTTCACAAGGTAACATCCATCACATAATTGACTTATTATTATAATAATGTTCTTAATACCTTTAACAAACAAACTATTTGAAACAATTACTTTACCATGAATAACAATGTTACCTATTATAATAATATCTCCTTGAGCATTATCTCTGAAAGTATATTTTCTACCATTCATTTTGACGATATTCTTGAAAAAGTATATTTTTCGAGTAATAATCCTAGAATATCCATTATCAATATACCATGTATTTTTTTCTAGGTACTTTATTTGTTTTCATAAAAACAAAATCATTATACTTTCGACATACAACTTTTCTTGGGTCTGATATTGTTCGAAAAGAAACTTTTTGGTAACCATATATGTCCTATTTTATTATCATAAGATTTCATTTCTTTTGAAAATTATGCTTTATTGGAACCTAGTGATTGAACCTGATTTTAGGAAAAATTATTTCTCCAATGTCCAACAACTTGACATTTATTATTAAAAGGTACATTTTTAAGAACAAATAAATTGTTACAAAATAATGGTTTTTTATATGTATATCACATTATTGAACCATTACAACGAGGATGGATTTGTTTATACATTTTATCAAAACATTATTTACCATTGGTAAATTCTGATAAGATTTTTATCAAATATAATATTATAGATTTTAATTTTATAACTAAATCTTTATCCTCATTAGTATTAGTTAACGAATTATGTTTAGTTTCTAAAACATTTTTATTAGAAACTAATTTTACAAAACTTAAGAAATAACAACCTTTTAAGAAATAGTCTTATTAAGATCATTACAAGGATATAATATATAATTCATTAAAAGAAATCCTTTAATCATCCATAGAAATTTTATCCTTATCATTACAAAATTAAAAATTTATATTTTAATGTAACTAAGAAAATCGGGAAACATCTTCATAAGAATGTAACAAATTGTCATCACTATATGAAGAATATTCTTTATATGAGGCTATTATATTCTTCTCATTATGATAGTTTTCACTTAAAGACATTTTGGTATGATTTTCAATAGATCATACCTTGGATATAAAACAATTATTTAAAATGGGTACATTTGGAAAAATACCAATGTTTTTTTGTATAGAACATTCATTGTTAGATGAAATTTCTAGAGTCACCTCCACTGGCACCACAAATGTCATCAACATTAATAATTATATTACCATTTGATTTCTAATGCTTCTTGTAATTAATTTCTAAATTCTTATTCTTTCTGTATTTTCTCTTCATATTTGGATAATCTGGTCTGATATGTCTAACTTTCTTACGTTCATAAAAGGTGACTTCATATTTCTTTTCAATTATTTCCTTATGACCTTCCTTATTTCAGTATTAAAAATATTTATTTCTATCAATATTTTTCATTCTTCTAGGGAGGATGGATAATTCATTTTTAGAATTTTCAGAAACACTTCAATTGGATTAAATAAAAACATTCTTCTTTCTTGAATATTTGAAAACATTATCATGAGTTTGAGATTTAGTAGTTAAGGTTGTGGTTTCCAAATAAACACATCTATTTTTTCATTTTTTATTTCTCATAATCTCTTTTTAATATTCCCCCAAATAGCATAAGAGTTATAATGAGATCATCCATAGTAAGATTGTTCATCTTTTTATTCTCATCCATAATATTTACCTTATACTCCCATTCATTGAAAATAATATCAATTATTTTCTCCAATATAATCTCACAATCCAAAAAATTCTCACCAATATCTTTTATACTATTTATAATCATCATGAATATATGATGCATATTTGAAACATATTCTCCATGTAAAAAATAAAATTATTGATATTATTCTCCAAGTATTGCTCTCCTGGTCTCATCAACCTATGGTGTTCCAAAGTGTGTTACTACAAGATTTTTCCAAATACTATTATCAACTTCAAAATATGATATTTGACTATATTTTAATCTTTTCATAGAACATAAAAATGTGCTTCATACTTTGTAGTTTAATTGATATTTATTCTTTTCATTATTAGAAAATGTAGTAACATACTTATCATGAATTTTATAATGACTAGTCAATATTATGAAACTATCAATCCCTGTGCTGATAAAAAAATTCTTTATCCTACCTCTCTAGTACACATTGTTAGTACCATCAAATATAGGTGGTCTATTTGGATTTAGTTTTCCAATTGAACAAATTTTTATATATTCAATATTTAAAAACAAAAAATATTATTTTTCCAGAAGACGCATTAGTGTAACAAAATATTTATAAAAAAAGTTTATATCAAAACTTTCATTAGTAATGAATAAAATCACAAAAAAAATTGATTATTGGAAAACTTATATGATACCAATTATTAGATCAGTATATAGAGATATACTAATTTGTATCCTAATAATATGCTTATAATGGATAACTTACAAGTGGGGTTTAAATTTTAGTTTTAAAAACATAGTTTCAAATGATTAAACTAAACAGTACACAAGGCCCTTAAGTTAGATTATCAGATTTGGTCCTCAGTCTGTTCACAAAATTTAAATCAAAATCAATATAATCAAATAAAAGTGGAAATCATAATCACTTTGGATCTAATTTATCTGAATGTAAGAATCATAATCATGATGAATACAATTAATTCAAATGCATTGTTAATATCATAATCACAACATCATAGATAAAATAATCATAATAGAATGATGAATATGATGATACATATTCTACTATATGCGAAATGGAATATATAAACTTCTAATAATCATGTAATATAATAGAAAAAAATAATGACTTTTAAGCTATTAAAAGAATAATACTCTTGTAACCTTAAGAGTAAGATTGTCTATTTCCTAGACTAAAGGAATCCCATGTTTTATACTTATAAGAAAGTATGCATTCCCTTACTAGGGAATCCCTCCATACAAATATCAGAATGGATTTGTTTTCCTATCCTAATAATCCCTCAATATGGTGATTGGATTCTTTTTCTACCTGGCCTCGTTATCCCTTAATCCTATGGAACATATTCTCTATCTTTATATCCCCAAAATCACTGAATCATTATAATAATCAGGTGTATATTATAATGAAATTATTTAAAGAAGACAAACTAACAAGTATTCCATAGAATAACAAAACTATAAAAAATTAAAAGACTAATAACATGACTTTCATGCTAACTTATCTTCATAGATCTCAAAAAATGAGAAATTTAAAATGAAATCATCCACTTTAAAGTCTTAGAATGACCTGGAATGTATAGTAATATTTCCAATAGTCATATTTATCTCTTAATAGTCATATTTCTCCGATTTTGTCATGATGACATGGATACTTGACACTTGACAACTCATAATGATCTGCTTGTAATTGAATGTACAGTGTCGTATTAGTCTACACCATTACAGTGTAAAATATTTTCCTTAAAATAGAAACAAGTATTACAAATATGATTATAAACATAAGGAATTCCAATGGAATTCCTTATGATTAAAATTATGATAAATTTTATAAGTACTTGTCGGATTTTTTTCCGTACCAGTATCAGTCTAATTATTAAGGCTTTGTCATTACAATATTCAGGATAGAAAGCCTTACTTTTGGTACTAATAAGGGTGAGTCCAATTAATTGGATGAATTCTCAATATGATAATAATAATAAAGAATATAAATTTTCAAGTCATAATACATAATAACTTACTCTATGTATGGTAAAATAAAATGATTTTTAAAAACCAGTTCTTTTACACTTTGGACATAAAAATTTAATTAATACCTTTCAAGAATGTATTTGTTATTTTCAAAAGAAAAGGAATGGAAATATAAGAAGTAAAACTTCTAAATCAATATAAAATGTAACTAATTATATTAAATCTGACTAAATAATAATTTTTTAGTTTGAAATAAAATTCAATGCATAAAGGGGCTTTTAAATTACTTTTATGATGGAAAAGGCATGGAAGTTTTAGAAAAAGCACTATTATTCACTAATCACTGAAAAATCAATATATTAATAAATATACCAAAACATCTCCCTAATATAATTTTGATATTTTAATTTTGAATAATATTTCATTTTTACAAAATATAATTTTTAAAATAGGAGTATATAAATAATAATTCCCAAACTTAAAATGCAGTAAAAAATTTTTTTTCAAGAAAATGTATTTTTGAATCCTAAAATTATTTTATTGATAATTATAAACTTATTTATAAATACATTATATAAAACCAATATACATATTTTCATTATGTTATAAAAAATGTTCATCTCCAATGACTTAATGGATAGGTCATAGTGGTTACATTATTTAATAAAATATTAATATTATATCATGGTTCACCTAAAACATAGTGTTGAATTTAATATTCTTTATCAAACATAATTCTATTATATTAAATTCATGGGGTGTTAAATTCTCGCACATTTAATAAATTATGTCCTCATAATTTTAAATTGTTCTTTGAAATCATTGGATTTACATTTTAAAATTCCATTTTTAAAAACCCCAAATCATAAAAGGGTTAATAAAATATCCTCTTAAAAAAAGGGAAATAGATGTTTGATGGTCCTCAAGAATAACAAATAACTAGGATTCCATGTTGTAGAACATTGGTGGAAAGTAAAAATATATGTCTGAAGGATAAAGGTAAATCCGAAGGACTAATAGAGAGTAATAGAAAACTTTTTTAGGGGAATTTTGACCACCAAAAAAACCATAAATCTATTATGGAAGAAAAAACTATTGATCAATTAGTTTGGAATGTAATAGAATAAAGTTTTTTCCCAAAGAATTTTCCTATCATTAAGGAATTACTTTAACATTTCGATTAAGAATATAAGGAAACATACTTACCTGCTTTCTTTATATTTCATAGGCCTAATTTCATCATTTATTTATTCTTCTATAAATTTACACTTTATATCTTACTCAAATAAGTGAATATCCAAAATGAATTTTTTCCCAAATTACTAAAATTAACTTCTAATGCATCATAAGATTCATAAAAGGGCTACAAGTTTTTTCATCTCTCCATAAATATTTACCAAACCAAAATGGGTATAAGAAATTATCTGATATAATAAAATAATAAATAAAACCCCAATAGTAACACAGAAAATGAAATTTAGTCAATTCCAGAAGTATCCATCTATCAAATACTTTATTTAAAAACATTTCCATACTAAATAGTACATCATTTAGGCCAGAGGTAGGTGTTTCACCCTTCTCATCCTTCGGTTGTGGGTTCAAGACCCATGTCCCTACCAGATACCATGGGTTTTCACATATAAGGTGTGTTGTCATTTTTCTAAAACTATATTAATATAACTCTTATAAATAGTTAAAAAATATGATGAACACCCTAAAAAAATAACATTAATTATCAAATTACTTTTTACCTGCTAATTATTTCTATAGTGATTATTCTTTTCCATGTAATAAAATGTTATTAATTGAATATTATTACCTTAACACCAATGATAATATAAATCCAAAAGATTATTAATACATTTAATCCTATGATGATATAATTATTCCAAAAATAATATATCATGTTAAACATAAGGGTTATATAATCATTAACCTAAATTAATATACCTCAAAACGTAATTAATCACCTAAAAATACCATAACCTAAAAAGTCAAAAGGTGTGTATAAGAAATTAAAATTATAATAAACCATAAAACCATTATGGTATCCATAATTATTGGGTTAATCGTAGTGAACTCATATATGATTCCAAAAAATTAACATAATCAATTGATGTTTCATGATTCTTATATCCAAAATACCATTGATAAAAATACTTCTACAATATAATTCTGGAATATCAACCAATAAAAAAGTAAAATATTTTACTTCATAATAGGACATTCAATGGTCAATGATATTAAATTTTAATAAGTTAATTGACTCATATAATTCCCATGTTACCCACAATTAAGATAATGAACTATAAATTTATCTCTATGGTGAAATTTATTTATCTCCATTTAAATCTACACTTTCCTTAGAAATTCATTGTTCTATACCCTTATTTTCTACACATAAAACATTTTTTGTTACTTTTATACATTATCATTGGTTTCTCTTTCAACAATTATGACATGATGGAAATTGATCTTTCATTCCTCCATGTTATCCACCACCCAAGATCTTAACATACTTCATCATTATCTAATTTTGGGAGTATGAGAGTTGGTTAAGATGTAGGCTGTTAATCATATTTTTCGATAACTGATTAAGAATAATCATGATATATTTCACTCCAACATGTATCCCATTTTTTTCTCATAATAACCATATTTTATATCATATTTAATGTTAACACAATTCCTTTAGGTTCCAACCATTGGGAAAAACCCAAAAACATAGTGTGAGAAACAATAATCATAGAAGAAAATCATATAATTATTTATATGATGTCTAAATCATCGAACCATATTTTAAATATAAAATACCTTAGATTTAATCTAGTTCATTTAATTCCATATACTTTTGAAATAATTATCAATGGTTTTTAGAGAAAATTTTAATTAACCCAAGAATATCCCTTAGAGGTGTCAAACTATGTGTGAATCATGGACCGTTGTCATAAACCAAGTGATGATCAAGTCAAATCCCAATGTTCCCTTTTTAGAGTAATTACCCCCTAGTAAAAATGTTCTAGATTCAAATCCACTAGTTGTATCCAGACATGGATGTATTTCTAGTAAAACAATATAATATGTACTATACGAAAACTTTAGTATGTTATCTTATACATATAATTATCCTTGAAATCATTCATAGGGTTATTTCTCATAATCAATTTTTTCCTAAATATAATTACCAAGGTTAATACAAAACATTATCTGATACAAAATATAAATACCCCAACCCTAGTTACTCAGAGTGGGTTGATACATTACTACTTTGAAAAGGATACAAATACCAAATAGTTTAGTCATATTGTTAACATAGATAAATACATTTGTTTCACAAAAGATTTAAAACATAAATTATGACATAGTGAAAGAAAATATTTTTCATCTATAGAATCATTAAAATATTCCTTATTCATATCCTGGTGAAGGGAATCATAAAATGGTTGGGATCAAATAGTCAGTAAGGGTTATGTACGGTGGATGATATCATGAATAAATAAGGAATAATAAATATGGAAATTTATATAACTTAAAAAATAATCCATTAAATCAATAACTTGAGAAAAAATAATAATATGGAAGGAAAAAAATACGATCATGTAAGTATATATAAATAATCACATGATCATGATGCTAATACAAGTATAATATCAATGTTGTGATCTCATGGATAATAATAAATAAATTATTAATGAAGTTATTCCTCTATATTTGTTTTCATGATCCCAAAAATCATGATATCTAAACCATCAAGGCCTTGTACAAAGATACATGAACTATGGGTAAGTATACAAAAAAATCCATTTAATTCCATGTTATTAATTTTTCTCATGAGACTTGTCGATGTATCAATGTTATAGACCAACCTTAGTCAAATAAAAAAGACACCCAAGACAAACCATCATAATGAAGCATAATAAAGATAAAGGGGACAAGTATAAAATATAAAAAATAATGAAATACAACTATATTAAAAGCTGAAGAAAAATATAAAACCATATCTGTACAATCCAATCCAAACCAGAAAACCCAAAAAGTATGAATAAATCAAGACCAACTAGTATCCCTGTGAATAATAGTCTCCTCCAAATGAACCAAAACCATAGGTAGCACCAATAATATAATCTGGCATGCTACAAGATTCCCTTCCGTTTACCTGGATCCTATAATACAACATCTAAAACAGTCCAAATAAATTGTAAGGTGGGAGCTCAAAGCCTAATAGGATACCACTATAGATTCTATACAAGTTCTATCATCATGAAGGCAATATTTCTAGCTATTGAAACAAAAAAAAATTAAAAACCATTTTCATAAATCCAACCCCATTTATAAAGAATTTTCCTTTAGGTTTTCATAAAATAATTTTATATCCTAAAATCCTGGAATATGAAAAGTTAAAGTGAAAAAATAGGTGGAAAATATCTATAAACCATTATGTAAGCAAGTAAACACATATCCATTACATAATCCAGCATGTGAAACCATGTGATACAACCTAATGTGAACATCATGTAATCTAAAAACCGTGATAAAAAATCATGTTATAATAACCACAAATGAAAAGTCACTCCATATTGGGCCCTTTCCTATTTTCATATATACTAAACATAATAGATCCTAAACTAGGAATAATTTTTTTACCATCCAATATCTATTCCTTCCATAGTCTATCAATATCTTGAATGAATCCCCTAGTGGTTCCACGTACACTAGGGTCACTTATGTCTCTTTCCCAATGCACCCAAGGTTCGTAATGTTCTATTATCCAAATACATTATAAAAAAATTATCAAAATTCATAAAACGTTTTCAAATCAGATAAAATTCTATTTTAGTTTCTGAAAACCCTTTTTAATCCAAAACCACCAAATTCAATAATTTAATTAAACACTTGGTGTGCAGAAACCCAATTTTAAAGAAAACCCCCATTAAAAAATTTATATATCCATGAAATCCACTAAAACGAAAAATAAATTAAATTTAATTAAAATTCAAAATAAATTTTAAAATAATGATAAATAATTAAAAGAATTAATTATTTGTATATAAATACCTACATCAAAATAGAGTTAGAAATAATGCCTGAAAAAACATAGATCGAGAAAGATAGATCGAGTCCTCAGGATCCTAGGTCCATAAAAAAAATATAAATCCTCCCTCAACCCCATTAGATCTATAATAAACATAAAAATCGGGTTCCACATGATGATAAGAGAAGATATTTAATTAATATCATTAAGAAAGTGGAAAATTTGGATCAATAACTCAACATACCTCAATGTTCTCTCTGAAGCATGAAATAATTTCTCCAAAAATCCAATGGGAGAGACCTCTTATAACAACCCTAATCCTTATTATAGAGTTATTCATTATTTATTAAATAAATGTAAACATAATACAAAAAAAAGACCAAGAATTATAGTGTCTTTTGGAATTATGTACATGTAATAACATTTTGAACATAGGATACAACCAAATTATTAATACTTTCTTAAGATGCTTCTATAATTATATTGATTATAAAACTATATAGGGTATCCTAGGGAAAGAATAATAAATAGTGGATCTATAAACATTATTAAGGGAAAAAATAAGGCATAACATGAATAATATAATATATGTTATACAATAGGATTATTAATGGGGAATAAAAAGAACATGAATAACAAGTCATGATATATCCTGATAATCATTACCTAAAAATGTGGCAACAATATAAATCATTGAATAATAAACATAGTTCAAGGATAAATACACCAAGAAATCATGGTGGACATAGACCCATAAATTAATGAGTTTTACTCCCTATCCCACCATGACATATCATGATACTTAACATTTATCCAATGCATTGGAGAACTATCTATGTGCACCAAACATATTCATTTCATTCCCATGCTTAAGTGTGCCACATAGATCATACGACATGGATTCCATCATCATCATAATTTATTAAATGTAAAAGTAATCTATAATAAATACATGTAAGTCACCAATAAATAAGTATATCTTCATAATGATGAATAAACTTGATAAAAAATCATTATTCTATTCAAAAAACAATTAATTTTGAATAGAAAATCACAGTGAAATTTTAGCAGCATGACGGCATTACATAAAAATTCATAATAATGGATGATGTGAGTGAAAAGGGGTATCTCATAATTTAAACATAAAATGGTCTATAATAGAGACATTTAATTACATGTCCCAACAATAGGAAATGAAAATAGAATGCATAAGTTCATAAAGACACTTGAATAAAGGAAAGAAAGTGGGGATCCCTTACGGAATTTCGGCATAGTAGTGGCTTAGGTAAGTGTCCAAATAGGGGAGGATAAATTATAACCCATTAAAAACATAAAAATAAATGTAAGATAATTATTATAATTGAATTAAAATATAGCCCTCTGAAATTAAAAGAAGTGGTTAAAAGAAGTTTATTGAATTTGAAAGGATGGGAGGAACCCCCATACTTGAATGTGTGATACCAAAGGCTAGGTAAGTACTTATTGAGATATTGGGGGCTCCTTTTAAGAAATATAGAGAGTGGAGTAAAGATTTTGGACATGCTCTAAGGAGTTTTAGTTAAGTGAAATGGGATCTTGGGTGGGTTTATATAGGAAAATAAGGGGATTTATTTATTGTTTTGGTTTTGGACTCTACATATTAAAATAACCAAAACGACACACTATCACATGGTTTTTCCCATGGTTTCTTCCAAATGATAGGGGTAAAATTATTTTATATATATATTGGCCTATATTATTTAAATATTATCGTTGGTGATGTGTAGGTGTGTCACACTATTATTTAAATTATTTTAAAACCTTAAAATATATCACAGGTTTTGGAAGATTCACAAAGGCATTATGAAATAAATAAACATAAACATAAAATATCATTATTTTAAATTAAAAACATTTATTTCATTGTGTATCCCATTTATATTACTTATTACATCACATTTTTTCATTATGATGTCATAAAACACAAAGTTTATTTATATGGTATTTAATTTTTTACCTGAAAAATTCGAATGTCTCATAAAATTATGAAAAATTCACATTTGGATAATTTTGAAACTTTTATTCCAAAAATAACATTCATTTTATAAAAATAATTTTAAATATATATGAATTTTAACTTTTAAAACAATGATCAACATTTATTGAAATTGACAGGTTTTTGACAATAAAAGTTCCCAAACCCTAATAAAAAAATTTACATTTGAAATAATCAATATTGATATAATCATTTATTTTTGATAAATATTATAAAATAATAATATTTCATTAAAATATTATTTATTTCAAAAATCCATTTATTCAAAAATTCATTAATTGAATTTGAATATTAACCAAAACATACAATTTGTGATTTTTTGTATAAAAATAAAAAACATTTAAAATGTAATAGTAATAGGATGAAAATATATTCATTATTATATAAAAATAATTTACATACTCATATTTAAAGTTTCTTGATTGATATCCCTCTAATACACAAGAAAAATCTCTAGGAGTAAGGTGTGCGATGGTTGGACTTTCATGGGGTGGTTTCGCGAACATGATTTTGGTCGTGATATCAATGAGAATAAACTTATCCCTTAAATGTTTTTTCTCATGTTTAAGTTGTTGGATATTATCTTGGTATTGGTCAAGGTAAAATCCCAGAAATTATATCTACCATGGAATCTCCAATAAATGGATTCATAGGGAACAATCCTACTTGTTGAGGTCATCACATAGTTTTTCTGTGACAATTGGATTTGGTTGGAACCTATATTTATACGAATCTTGTGATCAGTATTCAATGGATATATTATAATTGGTAGTGATACTTAATGGTAATTTAAATCCAATTGGATAAAAAATAAGTGCATGTGTTTTCTATTACCATATTATATAATATTACATCTAAATAAATAAAAAAATGGAATTTTATTTATAACAATTCATGTTAATAAAATATTCCCCCTTTAAAAAATTCCACCATTGAAATTTTCATTTCCCAAACTAAAACAGATGAGGTTTACTCTTCTTTATCACTTCCACCAATTCCCACGCCACATATTCAAACTTTTGGTTTATCCACAACACATTGACAAAGTCTTTTGTCTTATTTCATATAAATTTTTATTTATTATCTAAGATCTTAACTGGATTCTACCCATAGGAACGGTCATTATAAAATGGTACAACCTATGGATTGAGTACATGTGAGGGTTTGGGTATTTATTTACTTAAGAGGGATGCATGTAATACATAATGTACCTGAGATAGGATTGGTGGGAGTGTTTGTTGATAGTCCACCACTCTGATGTTATCAAGGATCTCAACTGGGATGATGTTTCATAGACTAAGCTTTACCTTCTTCCCAAATCTCAAAACTTTATTCCATGGAGATCTATTAAAGAATAGTATGTACCCAAAATCAAACTCTAGGTCTCATTGATGATTATTAACATATCTCTTCTTTCAACTCTTAGGATCCCTAATGTGCTACTGAACGGTCTTAACCTTCTCCACCATTATCTCAACCATTTCAGGACCTAAAAGATTTCATTCCCCAACTTTATTCCTACATGTAGGTATTCTACACCTATTCCCATGAAGGGCTTCATAGGGATCCATTTGGATACTCGATTGGAAACTATTTTTGTAAGAGAACTTGAAAAAAGAATATGATTGTCCTGTCTACCTTTGAAGTACATAAAACCTAGTCACCACGTTTTATCCAATGTCTAAATATTTTGTTTAGATATGCCATTAGTTTTAGGATTATATGCCATAATTAATTTCATATCATTGTTTATAGCATGCTGGATAACTCTCTAGAACATGGAGGTGAATCATAGATCTCGATCAGATATAATCAATCATGGTAATACATGCATCCTTTCAACTTCTATGATGTATATTTGTTCCAGTTGATCAAGTGAGAAGTAATCTCGAATTGTAATAAAGTGACCTATATTTTTAAGACTGTCCAAAAAAACCCATATAGAATTGTTTACCATGGATTTATATAGATGCACAATGACGAATTACATGGTGATGTTCACCCATTTCCTTGTTGGTATGGGTAATTTTTTCATCATCCCCTTAGATTTATTCCTTTCAGATTTCACTTGGTGACATACCAAACACTTTTATGTATATTTAGAAATCTTCGTATTCATGGGGTCCCACCAATAGTTATCTCAAATATCTAAATACATATTTTTGGTTCCTATGTGAATGGATAAATTTTAACTATGTGAGTCATCCAACAGTTTCTTTAACTTAGGATATGACGCAATACATAGTCTTAACCCAAATCTCTCAATTCTTTATTCATTAACATTGTTCTATAAGGATTTCTATTCCCTTATAGTTTCTAGTTTCTTCTGAATTCCCACATCATTTATTTGAGCATCATTTAACTTTTCAAAAAGAGATTGTAGAGTGGTAATTTTTGAATGGATTGATGGTGTTCCTTCCTTTATGATTCCCATGTCCATCCTTTGCAAGTCTTAGAATAGTGGGTCCTTCTCAATTCTCATAATTGATAAAGATGAAGGTTCCTTTCTATATTGAGAATCTTCCACGTCTTTATATTTACTAGTATGGTAGTGGATTGAGCATTCATAGTCCTTTATCAGCTCTAAACATATTCATTGGTCCATATTCTACTTGTAAAGACCTGAACAACTATGAATAAAATTCACTTTTTCATTTAAATAATTGTCTTATTATAAAATATTGTTATTGAAAACACATGCACTTCTTTTTTATTATATCCAATTTGATTTAAATGACCATTAAGTATCATTATCATCGATAGTATATCCATTGAATAGTGATCACATAAATATTATAAATATAGGGTTTTAAAAAATCCACTAATCACAAACAAAGGAAATTATGGCCTCAAAAAAGTAGGATTGTTCCCTAGGAATCCCATTTATCATAGATTCTGAGGGAGATATCATTTTTTGTATTTTCCCTTAACCAATCCCAAGCATAGATCTAACAACTTAATCATGATAGAAACCATTTATGAGGTATGTTCAAGCTCATTGAGATCATGGCCCAAACAATGTTCACTAAAACCACCCCATGAAGTCTCACCATCACGCACCTTACTCTTAGGGATTTTTCTGGTATATTATAGGGATATGTATCAATACCCTAGAAATAGGATAATAGTCATTATTATTTTTTATAATAATGAATATATTTTCAAGATATTATAATTACTTTTTAAATGATATTTATTTTGATACAATAAAGCACAAATTTTATTTTTGTTTAATATTAAAATTCAATTAATGAATTTATGAATTAATAGATTTTTTAAATATATTATATTTTAATGAAATATTATTAATATATAATTTTTAAGAAATATAAATGATCATATAATTTTTATGATGTCAAATAAAATTTTTATTAGGGTTCAAAAACTATTGTTGTAAAAAACACATCATTTTTAATAAATGTCAGTGATTATTTTAAAAGTAAAAATTCCCATATTTATAAAATTATTTTCATAAAATAAATATCATTATTTCTAATCTGAACATTGAAATTATCCAATAGTGAATTTTTTATAATTTTCCTAGATAGTCACGTTTTCTAGTAAAATTTAAATACCATATAAATATACTTTGTGTTTTATGACATTATAATGACCCAAATGTGATGTACTATGTAATATAAATTGGATCCACGACAAAATATACATTTTTTCCTCTAAAATAATAATATTTTATGTTTTATTTGTTTATTTTATAATTCCTTTGTGTCTCCTACAAAACATATGATATATTCTATGGTTTTAAAATCATTTCATTAAGAGTGTGACTCACCTTCACATCACCAATGGTAATATTTAAATATGTTCAGTACTTTTCCTTGTAAAATAATGTAAATAAATCCCATTTTATAGAAAAATGGGTAGAAATCATTGTATGTATTGTGGTTTTGGATATTTTATTATGTTGGGTCCAGAACCAAAATAAAAAATGAATCTCCCTCTTTTCCTATAGAAACCCATCCTAAATACCATTTCCCTTCACTAAAACTCCTCAAATCATGTTCCTACTAGTTCCTCAACTCTCGATAGTCCTCTCAAGGCTCCCCTTATCTCTCAATATTCCCTTCCCAAGCCTTTGGATTCACACATTCAAGTAACAGATCTTCCTTCATCCTTTAAAATTCAAGCAACTCCTTTGAAATTAGTTCTTATAATATAAATTTTTTATATTATAATTAATTTATAATTATTAAATTACTATAAATTTTATTTTATTTTAATAAGGGGTAATTTATCCTCCCCATTTGGACCTATACCGAAGCAGTTACTAGGCTGAAATTTCATAAGGGGTCCTCATCTTCTCTTCTTTATTCAAGTTTCTTTATGAACATATGCATTCTATTTCCAATACCTAATGTTGGGACCTATACTTACATGTCCCTAATACTACACATTTTATTTTTAAATGATGAGATAACCTTCTCACTAATCAACCATTTTTATGAATTTTTATGTATCATTGTTATGCTACTAAAATTTCACTGTGATTTTCCTCGAAAAAACTATCATGTATTGAATATCATACCCATTTTTATATCAACGATATTCACCTTTATGAACATATACTTATTTACTATGGAATTAATTATATGTATTCCACACTCCTTAATCATGGAATGAATCATGATGATGAAAGAACCCATATTGTATGATCTATGTGGAACACTTAAGCATGAGAATAAAATGAATATGATTGGTGCACTCAGATTGTGCTCCAATGCATTCGGTAATGTTTTTTATCATGATATGTCAAATTGGGATAGGGTATGAACCTGATTCATTTATGGTACTTTTTTCACCATGAGGTCTTATTGGGTTTATCCTTGACTTATAATTTTGATTTAGTGTATTAATATGTGGCCATATTTCCCATGTTATTATTATCATGTTATATTATTCCTCATTTTTTCATGTTCCTTGTATTCTGCATTGATATATCTATTATATAACATGTATCACTTATTCCATGTATATTACCATAATAGTCTATATATATCACCCCTTTCTTATGTATGTCCCTAGGTTATACCATGCGAATTTATGTTCGAAGAAGTATTTAGAACATATTAATGAAGTTTTCAATAATGATGTTGTATTCCCCATTTTATGTTGTTATGTAATGTAAAAAATAACCAAATAAACTATACTTCTAGATAAATAAGTTTTTATTAATATTAGTCTAGTGTAATGAATCAAGTATTATTTTGAAATAAAGAGCAGGGTTGTTATAGTTGCTATTAGAGGAAAATTTTAGTTTTTTTTGGATTAGGATTAGAGAACTCTTGAGAATGACTTAAGGATAAGACTAAGTATAAGAAAACATCCCTAAATTTTGGTAAGTATAGAGTAATAGGTTAATCAAGAAAATACATCCATTTATGGATACGATAAGTGGGCATGCTATTTTTAGAGATAGACCTAGGAGTAACAACTCTGACAAGGTGTTTTGGGTCGGACATGTGGTAAAATGGTACATGAAAATGGGTCTTCTGGTGCACCTCGTTTGACACCCCTAGGGGGATATATTTGGTAAATTCATAAGATCATTATAACCATTATTAAGGGTAAAAATTACAATAAGAATATATGTTAGGAAATATATCATGGATAATGTTAGGTCCACTAGGTTGAATACAATGAGAGGGAGGTGAATCATGGTATGGAAGATTAAAACTTTATAGCATTCGGATCTTGTTTTGTTGTTAGAAAAATCTCAATTATCTCTTCCTCTCATATTAATATATGAATAGATATGAAATAATTCATAGGACATAGTGATTTTTACTTGGTTTACCCTCACTGGGCTACGTCCAATGAGAATACAATGATAATGTGTCGATTTACCAAATTCACTAAGTCTCACTACCAATAATGATTACAATATTCAGGATAGATCTTATATGCCCAGGATCACTGCATTTACAAGGTTTTGGGTCTGATCACTGCATTCCCAAGGGTCACTCTCTCTGCCTCTTTCTCTGGATCACTGCCGGTGGAAAGGGTCACCATAGTCCTCTTCCTTCACTCAGTTATCTTGGAAAGGAATCCACTAATAGTTTATCGACATGTAGGTCAAACACAGTTTATGGACATGTATCCCCCTTCATTTTCATGAATTATTGCACCCTAAAATATATGTAGATGCTCTGTTGAAGTTCTATTTTCACTCGTAGATGAAGTCCACCTTCCTGAGTACTGTTGGGTTCTAGAAAATACTTTCTCAAACTCAATTGAAGCTTTCACAAGATTCCTTGTGCAAACCACGGACCACATTCCTATCTTGTGTATGGAGTACCATGTTTGATACATGGGACACCATATTCACGTACCACTTCCTATACCGCAAACCCCCCTTCATCCACATATTGCCTCCAACTTCGTGATTGCGTACCACTTCCGTGTAAGGATTCCGCAAACCCCTTTTGTGAAACCCCTCCTGTCCAAGAACCATTCTTTGTTTACAGACTACATTTTCATCCATGTGTTGGAGCTACCCTTCACATACCTCTGGTAGAACTCCCCATCTCGTGTACTGGAGATTCCACCTCTACGTACCGAGTTAATTACTTCTGCATATCGGACATCCTCCTCTACGTAACGAACTTACTTTATGGGTTAAGAATCCCCGCAAGCACCCTAGCGCGAACCACTTTCAGACATTTCCGAATTCCAAGAAAAAAATATGATTTATAATGATGTCCAATCTCCACATTAATCAATGGGATATATATTTATTATATAGGAAAACATACCCACTGAATCTGCAGAATCAATATTTATCAAATCATTAATCCTGCCTCCATTGCTTACCGATTCTTCATCCATCGCGGACTGAAAGTTATCCACGAACCATTTTCTTACGCTCATTCTATATCGTCTTTTCTCCTACACGGTAGATTTCCTCCTCCATCGACACGCCATCCACGTACCGCACCACCATCCACGGTGAACCATTTTCAGTTTCACGAACGGTACCCATGTACTGTTCCCGCTTCCTGGTACATAGCCGCGTACCCTTCCCAGACATGGTACATGATCCATGCCCTGGGCTCCTCATTCCTCTTCCTTTGCTGATTTGGTTCACCATTATTCAAAAAAATTCCTGATTTTGAGGCCCCAAAATTTGGAAAACACTGGGAAACTGCACCACCTTAAAAACATGTTTTTGGAAAACACCAACCATTCTCATCTGTGGTCATCGGGCTTTGTCAACAAACACAAACACTCTCAAAACATACTGAGGGTATTTCATGAGGGATTTTTCCCCACAATCTCCCACTTTGGTTTTGTTGACAACTCTTCTTAAACCAATTATTTGTATTTTGATATCTTGATAAAGCTCATGTTGTCTTCAACCATTATTCTCTTCATGAGATTAAGATAGCGATCAAGGATCCACTCAAAACATACTCTAAGCACACATGAGCCATGCTCGGTGTGAGAAACAAGAGTGAATGAAAATTTAATCAAAGAATCACATCATTTCTGAAACCAATTGTTGATACCAAACTTATACCAATTGCTAAGTGCTGGAAACCTTCTAACACCATTCCAACACCATTCATCTACATTTATCCTGATCCTCACCCAT
This sequence comes from Viscum album, assembly GCA_963277665.1. Lineage (NCBI taxonomy): Eukaryota > Viridiplantae > Streptophyta > Magnoliopsida > Santalales > Viscaceae > Viscum > Viscum album. Next base: position 1,621,796,111 of record OY728146.1, on the reverse strand, counting down.
CATGATATATAATTATTAATTGATCATTTATAGAGTCATCATATTTAATACTCCCCTATATTATAGCTCTTCCAAACATAGATCTTCCAGACAGCTTTAGCTCAACTTCAACTCCCCCTATCTCGATGCTTCACTTAACAACTTCTCCCTGTGACTTTTCTCACCCTCAATAGTCACTCTTTCTCCCTCTTTATCAAGAAACCTGAGGGCACTTCAAGGTTGTTTGAAACCTGTTATTATATAGGCACTTACACAAACTTCACAAGCCCTTTCTATACCTTCTCCTTTATAAAATGATATTCGATTTCAATTTTCTTTTTCCTTGAGTGATGTATTGTATTTTTGCTCTGATTTATAGCACATGAATTATCACAATAAATTCTGATTAGTGACTTCACTTAAATTCACATATCTTCTAGTTGCTTCGTCATCCACAATAGAAACATGCAAGATTGAGTAGCTGCAATGTATTCAACTTCCACGATGATCAATGAAATGAAATCTTGTTTCTTGCTTGACTAAGAAATGCACAACCCTCGAAGATAAAAGGAACCTCCTGATGTTTATTTTCTATCATCTGTTGAACTAGCCCAGTCTGTATCTGTATATCCCAATAACTCTGGCTAAGATTTTTAATTATACATTTGGCCAATGTCTATTGAGCCATTGATATCCTAAATAAGTATTTTTTCTACAATCATGTGGCTCTCCTTGGGATTTCTTTGATACCTCACTGTTTAGAATGTGGAAAATAAAATAGTAGGCCTCATCGCTATCAAATACAACAAAATTCTTATTATTTTCTTATATTCTATGATATTAACTGGATTTTCATCATCATATCATAAAAATTTCAACCAGGTGGCAACCGTAGTCTTCATCTCTTTTTAATTATCCATTTCAAACTTTCTCAAAACCTCCTTGGCATATTTATATTGAGAAATAAAAGTTAAATTATTTCCTTGTGTCACCTGTAATCCAAGGAAAATTTCATCTCTCTAATCATCGACATTTCAGACTCACTTTTCATGATTTCAGAAAATTGTCTACATTGTGCTTCATTTGATCCACCAAAGATAATGTCATCGACATAAACCAACACCATTATTCCTTGACTATTATTATTTTTGAAATACATATTGTAATCAACTCCACTATGGTGGAAATAGAGATTCATTATAAACTGATGAAATATTGAATATCATGCTCCTAGTGCTTGCTTCAAGCCATATAAAGCCTTCTTTAGCCAACAAGCTATGTTCTCATCTTTATGAATGAGAAATCCATCTTGGTTTCTCAATGTAGACTTCTTCATCCAAAAATAAATTCAGAAATTATAACATGACATCCATCTAGAAAACTTTAAACTTTATTTTCACTACTGTGGCTAAGAATAATCGAATTGTCTCTATCCTTGCAACATGTGTGAATGTTTCATCGACATCTATACTCTATTTCTGGGAGTACACTTTGCACACAATTCATGATTTTTTTAGAATCACTACACCATATTCATTCATTTTGTTGAAAAATACCCATTTTTTCATATGATATTCTTTTCTTCTAGTCTCAAAACAATTTCCCATGTTTCATTCTTCTCAATTTGGTCAAGTTATTCATTCATTTCTTGAATATAACTCTCATTTCTAGATAATTCATCAAATATTTTAGGCTCCACTTGTGATAAGTATAATGCTTGCTAGAGAGACTTCATCCTTCTTGTCTGCACTGGTGCTGTCTGATCTCCAATTATGTTATGCCTATCAATTTCGGTTCTTCTTCCTAGTCTCTGGGAAGACAATGATTTGTTATCATCATCTAAGTCTTCTTCTGAATCAACATTTTCACATCTTCTCCTCCTGATTCTCTTACTACTTCATCAATTTCGATAATCATCTTGTTGAAACATTGTTAATATTATTTCACAACTCCTTGGTATCCTGAAAACAGTCAGCTGATACCACATTGTCAGAAAAAAATACATAATCATGGATTGCATGATTGTTGCTGCTTCACAACAATCTGTCTTCTCTCAGCGGACAACTAACACCCGAACTAAAGCATTATACCACTGGATATATATTCAATGAAACTCAGAACCCCTAGATAATCCATGTACAGATTTGACAGCTCTTTAGTTTCAACATAGACTCTTCATCATCTCATATATTCCTTCCATAGCACACAACCCTCTTGATAATGATTTGGATAATTGAAACGTTGTGTTGAATCTGATTAGAAAACTGAAAACTCCACCTTTTATGTCCAGCTCTAGTAAATTATTTGAATCAGTTGACATTACGGATCACATCACAACACTGCTTTGCATCTTTTGATGCCACTTCCCCATGGATCGTATCTCCCATTGATCCTAAAACACATTAATGAAATTTAATAGAATTTATATATATTGGGAGAGAGGGACTTCTGGAATCCCCAACATGAGTATTGTGGTTGATCCTGATGGGTCAACCCTTTGATTCATTCTGATAGAGCATCACACTCCTTCCTTACTTCTTCTAGATTCCTAGTCATCTTTAACTGCTCTAGCCATATGAATAGGCATCCATTACCCACAAGATTAGTCTTTTCTTGATATTTAGATTCTGTAGGCTTGGACTTTCTCACAATTTGGGGTTTAAACCCACCCGTACACATTTAATTCTTTGATGATCCATCACTATGCAGTTTATCATGACTCTTTCTTTGAGCAGGAATATTTCCATTGTTCATCTTCTCTTGGTTCTTTCTCTATTGGACTGTTCATTCTCTTGCATTCACTTCTCAATATGTAGAATGATATTTTAATTTTTCATGACATTATTTTTTATTTTTTCTGTTTTCAATTGTTTGAGTCAAAAAACCCTTTCGTGTAGGGTTTGAGTCTTCCTATGATTTCAAATTCTTCTTACTCACAACTATAGATGATCATTCCTTTTCCTTCCAGGTTTTTTGACATTCATCCCAGGAGTGATTTTATGACTGTAATAGAGGAGGTGATTGATAAACCTTTTTACCTTATTTCTTATTTCTACAATGTCTTTCCAAATGCCCATGACCAAAACATATAAAACGTCTTTCATCAAAGGGATGCCTTATTTCATCATTTCTCAACCAAGATGTTGATGTAGCTTAAGTTATTCTTCTGATATTGAGCTCCAAATATTCCTGATACATGCTCATAGTGTGTCCTATTCTTCAAAAATAATAACACCTAATGAATTCTTTCTTCTGAGTGGTGTTCCATTGAGACTTTTCATGATTTTTCTTCTTATTATCATATTTAGAAATAAAATATATCTTCAGATAATGAAATTTATTCATGAGACTCTAAACAAAAGCTTGATGTATAACCATGAATCCCACAGAAATATCTCATGATATCATTAATTCCTGTAACAACCATCTTAGGTCTATCTACAGCACCACCAATGTTTTTCTTATCTCTGGAACTATTCAATATTCTCTTCATATAATGCATAGAAGCAGGATCATCATATCCAATTATAAACATTATCTTACTATGTCGTTGTTGATATGATAAAATATGTTCTTTCCTCTACTCAGAAATAGCATACTTTCTTTTCATTTTATCATCACCTACCAAAGGATAACAGAATAGTAAGTGTAGTGCATACTTCAACTTAGGATTTCCATTTTCATTTGATTTCCCTATTTCATTCTTGACCGATTCTATCTCTTCCTCTAGTTGTTGTATATTCCTATCTCTTGATTCAAGTTCATCATTGAGTTAACTTATGAGATTCTTACAGGTAGTCATCTCATATTCTATTTATCATGTGATCTTATCTACCATATCACTTTTCACTTTTATATTTAATTTTTCTTGAGAAACAAAATCAGAGAGGGATGGATTCTCTTTTTTTAGCCTTTTCTTCTTCTAAACTAGTTCAGATAGCTGTGTCGCAAGATCATCATTTCTGGCATTTAGATTCTTAATTTCATTTATGTTCATATTCTTTCACTTGACATCAGCTTTGAGATTTTCACTCTTTATAGACAAATTTTCATATTCTTCAAATTGAGAATCGTTATTCTCCCTAATATAAGTGACGACTTAAACAAGCCATTGATTTAATCCTCATAGCTTGGTGACCTCAATTTCTATTTCATGGATTTGGATATCTTTATATTTAATCTCTTCATCCAACTTCAGATCCAATTCCATTATTGTATGGACTACTTATACTTTTCACCTTCTTGGAGTTTCTTCATCATTAGTAATTCTATCATCACTTGGAATATTAGGTTATCCACTCATTCCTTATACATCATTAAATAAGTATGTATTTTCACTATATGATTTATACCAATCATCACTTTGTTCACTACTCGATTCCTTCAACTGAATCACACTCATTCCATTAACACTTCCACATTGGGGAATTTCACAAGACTTCTTCTTCTTCTTCGATGTTATTCACTTTTCCATGGCACACCAAGATATCTTTAAAATGGGAAATTTTTCTGAAACAAGTCATAGAAAATAAATTTGATAAAAGAAACCTTCTGTCTGATACCAATTGTTTGGTCTACTAGGTTGAATACCCTGAGAGGGGGGGGGGGGGTGAATCAAGGTAAGGAAGATTAAAACTTTATACCATTATGATCTTGTTTTGTTGCTAGAAAAAACTCAATTATCTCTTCCACCCATAGAAATATATGTACAGACATAAAATCATGCGTAGGACACAGTTATTTTTACTTGGTTCACCCTCACTGGGCTACATCCAAGGAGCATACAATGGAAATGTGTCGATGTACCAAATTCCCTGAGGCTCATTGCCAGTAATGACTACGATGTTTGGGATAGATCTTCTATGCCTAGTCTCACTTCCATTACAAGGTTTAGTGTTTTCCCATTACATTCCCAAGGCTCACTCCCTATGCCTCTTTCGATGGATTACTATCTGTAGAAAGGGTAGGCATCTTCCCCTTCCTTCACTCACAGCTCTTGGAAAGGAATCCACTGATAGTTTATTGACTTGTAGGTCAAATACAGTTTATGGACATGTAGGTCCCTTCATTTTCATTAATTCTTGCATCCTCAACTATAGGGAGATGCTATGTTGATGTTCTTTTTTCACACGTAGATGAATTCAACCTTCTCGAGTACTACTGGATACTAGAAAATACTTTCACAAACTAAATTTAAGCTTTCGCAAGCTTCCTTGTGAAAACTACAAACCACTTTCTTCTCCCGTGTACTTAGTACTGGGTTTGGTATGCGGGATAACTTCTTCACAAACTGTTGCTGCTGTCATGAACTTCCCTTCATCCATGGACTGGCACAGCCTTTGCTATCACGTATCGCTACCATGTACCAATTCCACAAACCCCTTCTGTGAAACCCCTCCTGCCCATGAAATGTTCTCTGTTCGTGGAATTACATTGCTTCTGCATACTAGAGCTATACTCCATGTACCACTTGTGGAACTCCACCTCTCATTTACTATAAAATCCTCCTCTGCCTACCGAGTTAATTCCTTCCATGTATCACACTTCCTCCTCCGTGTAACAAACATCCTTTGCGGGTTACGAATCCTCTCCAACACCCAAGTGTGAACCAATTTCAGACATTGCCGAATTCCTAGAGAAAAATATACATTATAATGATGTCCAATCTCCACATTAATCAGTGGGATAATCATTTCTTATATAGGAAAATATACCCTCTTAATCTACTGAATCGAGATTTACCAAATCATTAATCTTGCTTCCACCGCTTACTGATTCTTCAGGCACTGTGAACTGAAAGCCATCTATGAACCATTTTCCTATTCTCTCTATGTATCATCTTTGATCCTACATGGTCAATTTCCTCCTCTGTCTATATGTCATCCGAGTACCGCACTTCCATCCACCATGAACCATTTTCGGTTTCGCGAACCGTACCCGCGTACAGTTCCCGCTGCCTGGTACGCGGCCACGTACCCTTCACGGACATAGTATGTGATTCATATCCCAGGCTCCTCATTCCTCTTATTTTTCCTATTTTTTCACCATTATTCAGAAAAATTCCCAATTTAGAGGCCCTAAAATTTAGAAAACATTGGGAAACTGCAACACCTTAAAAACCTGTCTTCAGAAAAAAAACAAATGTTCTCATTTTTTGTGATCTCACTTTGTCAACAAACACAACCACACCCAAAAAATACTGAGAGGATTCCTTGAGAACTTTTCTCCCAATATATAACATGTATTAAATCCTATAAAGTCATATGTTAAGTAAATAAATTTAATTTATAAGTTATCCCTTTATTGTCATTGGATTCTCCTTTATGTGTTTAACAGTTTAAGATACTCATCACTAATTTTCCTTTTATCCTTTTCAATGGATAGGAATATAAGGAATCAAGTTAAAAATCAATTTTATGGGAAATGGGATGACTTCCCCAATGAGATTCCAAGCCCAATAGGATCAAGATTCATAAACTTCATATTCATACTCTCTCAGATGAATCAGGTTCTGAATACAAACTGGATTAAGAGGAGCATTCAATGCCCCCTAATAGAGAACAACCCACAATTGAGAGCTTTATCCGAAATATTACTCCTACGTTCAATGGATTATTTGATCCCGTTATCTTGGAACAATGGATCCACTTCATTGAGAAGGTCTTCTACATCCTTCAATGGTCTAAAAAATATATGGTTCTACTAGCTGTTTATTATATAGAGGGAGAAATTGATCAGTGGTGGACATTGATCAAAAATATAATTCTGAAGCAAGAGATCAAAGGGATGGAGTGTAAGTAATTATGAAAAAATTTTGTTGATAAATATTTTCCTCACACCATCCAAATTAAAATGTAAAGATAATTCTTTGTAATCAAGAAAAAAAGATGATGAATCTATTGGGGTGTATAAAGAAAACATCACAAGACATGCATGATACGCCTCCAGTTTTGACATTATCCCATGAATTCAAGGTTGACCACTACTATGGTTGTTAAAACCTAGTCAATGAAAATCCTTAGTGATACGTGACTATGATAGCTAAGATAAAATATTTTGATGTTCCCTCAATGTAGTGATAGAGACTGAAAAATATCAAGGGTATCACATGGATAAGTATCAGAAAATTGAAGTTTAATTCTAGTGGTCTGATGTAGAATTCTAATGGGGATATGAAATTCCAATATCCCACATATCAAAGGTACAGAAAGAAGAACCCCAAAAATTATCTAAAGGGAATGAATGAATTCATTACATGTGGGATTGAATGAAGCCTAGCATGAAATTTCCAATAGGAAAAACACATAAATTCAATGGAGGAAAGGAATGCTCTGGTCAAACCTCAACACATTTTTCATTTCTTCAACTACATGTAACTAGGGAACATTGAAAACTAATTCCCTAAGACAAGGCTTTTGGAGACAACCAACAACCTCCAAGGCAGTAAGGGAAATCTTTTTCCATTACTACCATCGAACTGAATCATAACAATGAAGTGGTGATAGGTACGCTAGTTATTCATTCAAGAATCATGAGTGTACTTTTTGATTATGGTTCTACACATTCTATTATATCAAAAAATCTTAGTAGAACTGTCAAAACAGCACCATAAATCATAGAAGTAGAGATTCCAGTGAAAACATAAAATGGGGAAATTATTGCATCCTATGTATATAACTCCACCCTTATCAACATTTTTGTAATGAAATTCATGGAGATCCTTATAATACTCCCTTTGGTGGAATTATATGAAATTATAGTCTTGGAAAAGCTTTACTTATATAGAACAAACATTAAATTCCATGAGAAGGAAATAACTCTTCATATAGAAAATTGATCCCTAATTCGGTACAAGTAGAAGGAGGAGGATGAATATTTTTTAGTGAAATCATCTCAAGTATAGATATTACTTCCCAAGGAGAATGTGTTTATTTATAAAATGATTTATTCTAATGAAAGAAACATCCTTAAAGAAATGCATATTTGGAGGGAATACACTAATGTGTTTCCCAAGGAATTTTTGGGTCTTCCTCATTGCTGAGAAGATGATTTTTCAAATGATATAATACTTGGGGAACTTCCATTATCAAATAATTTACATAGAATAGTTTTCAGGAACATGAGGAGTTGAAGAAACAACTGTAAAAAATATGGATAAACGGTTAATACGCCCAAGTGCTTCACAATGGGGTGCACCAGTATTCTTCTTTAAGAATAAGGATAGGTCAATGTGCCTTTTCGTTGATTATCATGATCTAAAAAAATCACTATAAAGAACAATAATCCTTTTCCACAGATTGATGACTTTTTAAATCAGCTATATGGAGCACAATACTTCTCCAAATCGGATCTATGGTCTGGATATTACCAAGTATTCGTGAAGATGGGGGATATCCCCAAGACTATTTTTCAGACAAGGTAGGTGCACTATAATTTCATAGTAATGATATCGAACTCACTAATGCTTCAGAAATATTTATAGACTTGATTAATATAGTTGTTATAGATTACCTCGAAAAATTTTCACTAGTCTTTATAGATGATATTATAATATACTCTAAAAGAAAGGTTAATCATGATGAATATTTGAAATTTTTTCTAACGACCTTATAAAAGGAGAAGCTTTATACCAAGTACATAAAATATTACTTTTGTTTAAAGAAATTATTTTTCTTGGGATACATCATCACAAGTAATGGGATATCTATGGACCCTTCAATGATGAAAGAAATTGAAGGATTTTAGATTCCAATATTCGTGACAAATATTCGTAGTTTTCTTGGGTTAGTTGGGTATTATTCCTGATTCTTGAGAAATTCCTCACAATTATCAAACCCTCTTTCCAAGATAACTCTGAATGAAGTCATGTTTTCAATGAATGATGGTTTTGAAGAAATATTCAATGAAGTAAAAATGAGGATTATCACTCCCCATGTACTCACACTACCCATAAGTGGAGAAGTTTTTATAGTATTCACAATTGGTTAGAAGAAGGGATTGGGATGCTTGTTAATACAGAATGATAAAATCATTTCCTATGCCTCAAGGAAATTGAATATTATGGATAAAAATGGTCACATTCATTATCTGGAGTTGGAAGCTATGATATTTACATTGAAAATATTAAGACATTATCTCTATGGGGAGAAGTGTGAGATATATACTGATCAAAAGATCCTCAAATATATATTCACATATAAAGTGATTAATATGCACCAATGAATATGGTTAGAACTCATCAAGGATTATGACTGCTCAATCCACTATCATCCTGGTAAAGAAAATAAGGTAGCGGGTGCTCTATGTAGAAAATATCTTGTATCATTATCAATGATAAGAATTTAGAAGGATCAAGTATTTTTAGATTTGAAAATAATGTATATAGAAATAATAAAGGAAGGAATATTACCAATCCTTTCAAAGATTATTGTATAAATTTATATTCTAGAAAAGATATTAGATGAGAAAAAGAATGAAGTGGGAATTCAGAAGAAAGTAGAAACATTGGGGAATTGGAAATCATCATAGTTCAATGTTGATGAATAAGAAATTGTGATATTTGGGTCAGGACTATGTTTTACATCAAATCTTGAGTTAATGAAGGAATTGTAGGATGATGCACAATGTTTGACTTTACCCATTCACCTACGAAGCACAAAAATGTACCATGATCTCCTTGAGAACTAGTGATGGGAAAATATGAAGATGGAGATTGTTAAATATACATCTAAGTTCATAGTGTCTCAGAAAAGGAAGGTTTAAAGGTATAAGTCTAAGGTGGTGATGCAACCATTACCCATACCAACATGAAAGTGGGATAACATCATCATGGATTATTTCAATGAACTTCTGAAGACATCCATGTGAAACAATGATATATGGGTTGTTGTGGATCGTCATATAAAGTCAAATAACATTATCGAAATTAAATAAGTCTTATCACTAGATAAACAGGAATTTATATACTTGAGATAAGTGGTGAGGCTACATGGAGTACCACTATCGATTGTATCTAGTCGAGATCAAGGATTCACATCTATGTTCTGGAAAATTCTCCACCATGCACTAAACATTGAGCTTGACATAAGTAAATCCTATCATCCAAAAAATGATGGAAAAATATGAGAAAACTATTTGGACACTATAATACATGTTGTGATCATGTTCTATGGACTTCAAAGGTGGATGGGACCAACATATTCCATTGGTCAGGTTCTCTTACAACAAGAGTTTCCACTTAAGAATCTGAATAGATACCTATGAATCCATTTATAGGAAAAGGTGAAGGACACCTGCATGTTGGGATAAAGTTGGGGAATAAAAAAATCTAGGTCCTGAAATGGATGAGTAAATGGTGGAGAAGTTTAATATCATCCAGCAGCACATTAATTCTTCTTAGAGGCGACCAAAGAGCTATGATGAAAATCTTGAGGATACCTGGATTTTGATATTGGATATATGGTATTTTTCGTCATATCTCAATAGATGAATGTGATGTGATTCTGGAAGAAGGGAATTATTATTCTATGATACATCATCCCCATTTAGATCCATGATCACATCATAGTGGTGGCCTACTTACTAGAAATCCATCCAAACCTATCTCCAGTACATGATATATTCCATGTATCCCTTTTGGGAAAGTACATACCAAAACCCACTCATTTACTCAATATAGAGGTAGTTACATTGGATAATGACATTTATTATGAGGATCATCTAGTAAAGATCCTAGTTCATAGAGAAAAACATCTACGAAATAAGGTAACACACCTTGTCAAAGTTTTATGGAGAAACCACAGGTTTAAAGAACAGACATGGGAACTAGATGAGGTGATGAAATAGAGTTTAACTCTTTTTTTGTGGGAAATGAAATTTCAAGGGAAAAATTTCATAAGTGGAGAATATTGTAATGACCCGAACTATTATGAATAAAATATATCCTTTTGATTTAATTAAATGCATTATTATAAAATAAGGTTATAGAAATCACATGCATTTATTTTTTTTATCCAATTAGATTTAAATGATTTTGAATTATAATTACCATTGATAATATATTATTTTAATAGTGATCACATGATTAATATAAATGTAGGGTTTTCACAAATCCATTTTTCACAGATAAAGGAAGTGATGACCACAGCTAGTAGAATCGTTCCCTATGAATCCCATTTATCATAAATTCCAAGGGAGGTAGATTTTATGGTATTTTTTCTTAACCAATACCATGTTGAGATCAAATAACATAATAATGAGTGAAGCGATTTATAGTATAAGTTCAATCTCATCGAGATCATGTCTCAAACCATGTTTGTCGAACTACCCCATGAAAGTCCCACTATTTCCCACCTTACTCTTAGCACATTTATTGGTGTATTAAATGGATATTTTATCAATACAATATAAATATGATTATTTAAATTATTTTTTATATAATAATTAATATATTTTCATCCTTTTATTGTTACTATGTAAGTGATTTTTATTTTGAGGAAAAAAAGCAGAAATTATTTTTTGGATAATATTCAAATTCAATTAATGAATTTATGAATTAATGGATTTTTGATATGAATAATATTTTAATTAAATATTATTATTCATTAAATAAAAATGATCATATATTTTTTATGATGTCAAATGTAATTTTTATTAGGGTTTGAAAACCGTTATTATCAAAAACCCGTCATTTTCGATAAATGTATGTCATTATTTTAAAAGTGAACATTAAAATATTTAGAAATTTTTTTATATAAAATTAATATTATTTTTGTAATTATAATTTTAAAATTATCCAATGGTTGATTTTTCATAATTTTTTGAGTCAGAAAAATTTTCAGGAAAAATTAAATACTATATAAATATACTTTGTGTTTTATGACATCATAATGGCCCAAATTTGATGTAATACATAATATAAATGGGATCCAAACCAAATATATGTTTTCCTAAAAAGTAATATGATTTTATGTTTATTTTATTTATTTTATAAATCCATTTTTAAAAATCATAATCTTATGATACATTTTATGTTTTTAAAATCATTTCATTATGAGATTGACTCACCTCTGCCGCACCAATCATGATATCTTAATAATTCAGGCCCTTATCATTATAATATAATGTAAACCACTCCTATTTTGTAGAAAAAATGTGAATTATCTATGGTATGGTTTGTCATTTTGAATATATTGTTTTGTAGAGTCCAAAACAAAAATAAGAGATAAATCCACCTCCTTTCCAATATAAACCCTCCTTAGATCCCATTTATCTTAACTCAAACTCCTTAAAGAATGTACATAATCCTACCTCCACTATCTATAGTCCTCACAAGGTTACCCAAATATCACAATAATTACTTCTCAAGCATTTGGTGTTACAAATTCAAGTAAGGGACCTTCCCCTACTCCTTTCAAATTTTAAAAACTTCTTAGAAATTAGTTATTGTAATTTCAAATGGTTATATTTTCATTCATTTATAATAATTACCTTACTATAAATTTGATTTTATTTGAATGAGGGATAATTTATCCTTCTCACTTTGGAACATTACCTAAGTCGTTATTATGCAGAAATTCTGTAAGGGATCATCAAATTCTCTTCTTTATTTAAGTTTCTTTATGATCTTTTGCATTCTATTTCGATTTAATTTTGTTGGTAAACTTAATTTCATGTACCTATTAAAGATAGTTTTATGTTTAAATGGTGAGAGACCCCTTTTTCTCTCATCAATTATTTTTATTATGTTTTATATAACGTTGTTATGCTGTCGAAATTTCACCATGATTTTCCGTGCCAAAACAATTATGTGGTGAATAACATACCCATTTTTCTATCAAGGGTATTAACCTTTAATAAGATATAATTATTTATTGGGGACTTACTTATATGTATTACAGATTCCTTAATCATTTAATAAATAATGATGATGAATGAACCCAATTTGTATGATCTATGTGGCACACTTAAGAATGAGAATGAAATAAATATAATGAGTGCACTCAGATAGTGCTCCAATGTATTGGGTAATTTGTAGTATGATGATACTTCAAATTAGGAAATATAGTTAACCTTATTCCATTATGGGACATTTTCCACCATGAGTTTTGAAGGTTTATCCTTGACCTTTGTTTATGATTCAGTGTTTCATTTTTCTTTTATATTTCCCATGTTATGGTTATCATGATATATCATGACTTATTATTCATGTTTATTTTATTCCTCATTGATATTTATATTGTCTGACATGTATTAATTATTCCTTGTTCATTATATTATGGGGATTCATATCTCACCCCTTTCTTATATATGTCCATAGGTTGTCCCATGCAGGTTTAATTTTGAAGAAGTATTTTGAGCATGTGAATGATATTTTCAATAAAGATGTTCTATTCTCTATTTTAGACAGTAATGTAATGTACCAAATTCCCAATAACACTAGACTTCCAAATAATCCGGGTTGTATTATGTGTAGTCTTATGTAATGAATCAAGTATTAATGTGAAATAAAGATCACGGTTTTTATATAACTCTTTCTGTGTGAATATATAATTGAGGATTTTTTGATCCATATTTATTTCACACCTCTACTAAAATAGATAATGACACCATATTTTCAAAGGGTAGATTACTACTTCCAATGAATTGGCTAGTTCTTTTCAAAAAAATCAACTACCATGATTCATAGGCTACGACTTTGTCAATTTTTCATTAACACACATCACAATACCTTCTTTGAAACATTGCTTAACACCAAAAAAATCTCCCCAATTGTAGGTAGTGTGAGAACCAAGGAAGTGATAATCCTTATTTTCAAATCATTTAATATCTCTTAAAATTCATCATTATAAGAAATCTTGACACCATTCTATGTTATTTTTGTAACAGGGTTTCAAAATCGCAAGAAATTTCTCACAAATCAGTGATAATAGCTAACTAATAAAAGGAAACTGCCAATATTTATCACAATTGTTATCCTCATCCATCCTTAAATAGCTTCTTTATTTTATGGATTCATATATTTACCATTGAATATGATGATATTCCACAATAATGAGACTTATTTTAACAGAAACTCATGATTGGTTTACTTTTCATTAATATTTTCCTTCTGCATGTTCTTTAGAACAATGCTCGGATGCTCCTCGTGATCCTTCATTATTTTAGAGTATATTTGAATATCATTTATAAATATTATCAAAAATTTGTAGAGGTGATATATAAATACTCTATTTCTCAATTACATGAAAATTTCTATAGAATTAGTGATCCAAAATGGAATTACTATGAACTCATGGTGCTCGTACCTTGTATGAAAAAAATTCTTGGGGATATCCTCCATCTTCACCATAACTTGGTAATATCCTAACCAAAAATCCACCTTAGAGAAGTTTTATTCTCAAAAAATTTGATCGAACAAGCCATAAATTAATGGAAGTGGATACTTTTTATTTATCATGATCTTGTTGAGCTCATGATAATCAATGAAAAGGCAAATTGACCCATCATTATTCTGGATGAAGAGGACGGGTGTTCCCCATGGTGAAGCACTTGAGTATAAGAACCCATTATCCATATTTTCATGTATTTGTTTCTTTTTTTATTCAAGTTCCAAAACTTCAATTCTATACAGAGTCTTGGATAATGGAAATACCCCATGTATAAGTTTGATTGAAAATTTTACAACTCAGTTAGGAAGAAGACCATACAGTTCCTCAAGAAATACATTAGCATATTCCCTTATAGTAGAAATTTATTCGAGGATGGTTCATTCCTTATACTCAATCATTTTATAAAGATAATATTTCTCATAGGTAAATAATATCCGTGATTTATATGATGTTTCTAAATAATATTCAGTATCATCTTTTCACTTATACAGAATCAGGGGTTAATTATCCATATGGAGAGTTATTTCATTCTCAGGGTAATTTATTTTAGCTCTATATAGGTAAATCAAATCCATTCCTATAAATGCATAAAATTCCATCTAAGTGAGTGTGACAAGGTTTATAATGAATTTCATCCCATAATATTTGATAGGGGAGGAGTTATATTCTTGGGATTCAATAATTTCTCCATTTTCTATTTTCCTCGACATCTCAACTTCCATGCTTTCTAGTGGTGTTTGGACAGTTCTAGTAAAATTTATTGTTATGGGGGAATGAGTATAACTATAATCAAGAAATATGTTAACAGTTTTTGAATGAATAACTATCATATCTGTCACCACTTGATATTCAGGATTCACTTCGATGGTAATGATTAAAAAGGCTTCCCCTTGCTTCCTTGGAGGTTTTTGGTTGTCTCAAAAAACCCATGGATTAGGGAATTGGTTTATAAAGAGTCATGGTTGTTTGAAATTAAAGAAATTGAAAATTCACTAAGGGTTGACTGGAGCATTCATTTCATTTTGAAAATAACTATTAAAAATTCAAAAATTCTCAAATATTAGGAAAAATATTTCTTTTAAAAAGACCTTCTGAACATATAAAGGGAATTTAAATGAAATTATTGGTCATGAAGTTATGAAAATTTGATCATTAGGAGTTTGTTAAAAAAATATTTCTTACATATTTTTGATAAAAAAGGTAAAAAGTTACTGGTTTGAAAATAAATAAAAAGATTACTTTCAAAAAAAAATTAAGAATTCAATAAAATTTAAAAATTTATTTAAAAAATAATTTCAAAAAAATAAAAATATATTTTCAAATATTTTAAATGATATATTTATTTTGAAAAAAAAATAATTTTTTTTCGAAAAGAAAAATAATGTTTTATTTTATTAGAAACAATTTCTTGATAATTTAATGTGACAAAGAGAGAAAATGGTACTATTATGTGAAAATTTCATTAATAATAAAAAAATAAAAGGGTTTAATTTTACATTTATCAAGTAATTACATTTAATGTAAATCCAATCATAAATAATACTAACTAAAATGAGATTTAAGCATTAACTATTACCACTTTGGTTACATTTGAATCATAATCATAATAAAAGAAATAAATTCAAATAATAAATTAAATACCATTAATATTAAGTTATTATTTATATAACATGTCATGGGGTTGAAATTACAGAAGATAGAAATAAATTTTTTATAATAACAAATATGTCTCGATGGAGTGTAAATTGAGACGAAATCTCTTACCATGATCATATCGTAGAAGTGAGGATTAATAAATGAATTTTAATTTATATAAAATTTAAATTCACATAAAATAAATGGAAATATAATTTAAAATAATTAAAATGCATTACACCCATAATTCTACAACATAAAATATAATAGAGAAGTAATATAACTCAATGAAAACAAATAAGTTAGGAAATGTCTTACCACATGGTAAATTTCAGGACAAATCTCCCTTGGATGATATAATTCAAATTGAAACATTAAATTCCATGAAGTGTGAATGATTTAGGATATAATATGAAAAATTGGTATTATATACAACATATAAAATAAATTATGTGAACAACCGTAAAATATTTCTCAATGAAGGAAATTTAGACAAAGTCCGTTGTCGCGTACTTTCCTTTAGTTGAACATGATTTAAACTTTTTTATATTGGTTTTATTCAAATAATTAAGTCATAAAATAACCATATTAATATCTATAATATAATATATTATCCACTCATGAAATCTTACCATCCATTACTTAATAATATTTTATTATTGTCCTTATTTCCGGTGTTAACTTCTTCATTTTATTATACATTTTTTGTCATAGAAGATATGGTTCTTGTGAATAGGATATATATATCAATCATTTATATAGTTATATTAATTTTATAAAAACATAATTTGTTCCTTATATACTTGTATATAACCATTATTTAATGTTGGGCATGGAAAAGGAATCACATTGCTTGGTGGAGATGGTAAGTTGTGCGTACGCATGAGAAACGATATCATTACCTTAATGGGTCAAAGGGTAAATAAGTATATGATATATTAATTTTAATTAATTAATATAATGTATTTCTTATATAAATTCATAATTTCCATCATTATTACTATCTATGTGATTCGGTGATTGAAAACAAATTACATCGGTTCGCGAGGTGGTGGATTGTCATAATGACAACTGATGAATTTCTACCCATTTAATCGAGAAGTATATGGATAAATATTATTAAATTGACATAATAAAGTCTAGTTATATAATATATAATGTTGTTATAATATTTTAATTATTAATTCATTATTTACAATGATCAAAGAAGAAGTAAAAATAATGAGCTTAGTGTGGACGATTGCCTTCTCTTAGAAAAACCATCTTTGGATCTCCTTTTATGGTCCCTAGGATTTGAATTTTGAGAAGACCAAAACATATAGAATCCATATAAAGATGTTGGTGAGATATTTTTCAAGGGTTTAGTTGAGATAAATTTCTTTATAAGTGTGAATAAGTGAGGGGAGGGATTCCCTTTTATAATTGAGAAGGACTGACGTTTTTTATAAACACCCCAAACTATTCAGCAATGGGAATTCAATATCAACACAAGTGACACAAAAACAAATAAATAATGGATTTTATTGAATTTATTTTCAATAAAAATATCCACCTTGAAAACATTTTATTCCATTATCATATATGTTTAATTACTTTTTTCATTTTAGTTGTCACCATGGTAACTACTTTTTATTTATCTGTGTAATTTATCCTTTAAGCATAAAAATTATTGATCTGTATTATATAATTTAAAAATGATTATTATAAATATTAAATAAAATTTATAAAATTAAATTGTTATGTTTATGGTTAATTATTTTTAAAATAGTATCATGTAATGCGCAATATCTTATTTTATACTCAACCGTAGTAATTAATTTTTATTGTTGTTAGTATTCTTTATGGACAAAATAAATTTAACCTTATTTGATAATAGAAACTAAAATGATTAAAATTTATTAATCCATTTTATCAAATTCAATTAATTGATGTCTAATATTTCAATTTTAAAAATATACACACAAATCTTGTCGATAAATAGTTTTTCAAGAGATGAATTTTTTGCAAGCATAAGATGCTCTTACATTAGCTATATGACAAGAGATAAGCATTATATGGATTTTAATTCATATATTTAGATATATTATGTATATATTTAATATAAATCTTTTTATATTAGTATAGATTTTGATTCATTAAAATTGAGGAACATTATTCACTTAAAACAGTTTTCAGAAAAATGAATTTTTAAGCCCAAAATGAACTTATACCAAAAGCAGTTATAAACAAGATTCAAATGTAATTAATTATTATAAATATAAAAAAATTAATGAATTTTAAATAAAATTAAAATCATAAAGGTACTTTTAAATTACTTAATTTATTGAAAATAAATGACATTTTCACAAAAAATGTGTTTTTCACTATTGAATATAAAATAACTCTTTTTAGAAAATTTCCAAAATATTCACCCTAAGATAATCTTGATGTGATAATTTCAAAAATGATATTATTTTTTAAAATTAAAAGTTCTAAAAGTTTTTAAATCAGTAGAATTATTATAAATAGAATTAAAAATAATATAATTTTTGAAAAAAAATGTATTCTTGAAGCATAAAATGGTTTTATTGAGAACAAAGTACTTATTTATAAATAAATTATATAAGATCATTATCTGTATTTTTATAATGTGATTCCCCATGTTTATTCCCACTTAATGACTGTAACGTCCCGAGTCCAGAGCCCCTCTACTGGTGCCCCATACCCGGTTCTCCATATGACCTCAAGCATGTTTCCCCGAACACCAGAGACTGCCGACTAGCAGCGTGGGCCTTGGTGAGTCGGTGGGGAAACAATGCCCTCATTCGGTAAGGTACACAAGGTAAGAAAACAACAATAAACAACGAAAGTAGTAAACGACATGCACAATAATAGAAACCAAACAACGGAAGCAATGTAGATATATAACTATGATGATAATGATGAAGTAGGTACATGTATCTAAGGAAAACAGAAAACACAACAACATGCTGAAATACAAATGAAACCAAGTGAAAAAGAAAAACAAATAGTCTCCTTAGCATCGTGAGCCACGACTCAGTCCCATGCTCCCCAGCTTCTAATGCAGTCAAGACCCTGAAGTAGAAGGGTTCTTGCCCTTGTCTATACATGCAGCAACATAGTCTGCTTGGTCCCAAAAGCATGGCCCAAATAGGGTGTGAGATACAATCCAAGTACGCAATCACCCAAAGATTTGTGCATAACAGTCAATGAATACATGGCAGTAAATAAACAAGAAGCAGTAAACAGAAAAGTACAAGCAGTTACAATCCACAGTTCCAACAAGTAAAGTACACAAGCAAGAAACCAGCAATAAGAAGAAAACAGGTAACCCTCTAGGTAGCTCTCATAGTGTAACCCCTATGGTTCAACCTATAGTACTAGAAACCCTCTGGGAGGCACACACAGTCTCACCCCTCTAGTTCAGCTACGTAAAAAAGCAGACTCTATAGGGAAGCAATCACCGTTAATTCCCCCTATAGTATCGTATCGTGCTAAAGGCTCTCTGGGGAAGCACTCAATGTCAATTCCCCCTGTGGCCCATGTCGTGGATCTACAGACTCTCTGGGGAAGCACTCAACATCAATTCCCCCTACAGTCTCGCATCATAATTAAAAGACACTCTGAAGAAGCCCTTCCGTCAATTCTCCCTTTGGTCTACTACTCTAGGTTCTCACAGTCCTGAGTATAACTAAACATGCTCAACGCATGTGTATCGTCCAAGTAAACCTCAAGAACTACTTGGCTATCAACTAAGGATCAATAGAAAAACAAGGCAACAGTCCAAAATCCTGCAACTAGGCATGGCAACTGGCTAAACGCCAAATAGGCAGAACAAGCATGGAAAGAAAACTGAGCACAACAAAATACTCTAATCACAAGCAATAACCTCTACTAAAGAAATCACGCAAAGAAGGAAAGTAATAAGGGCAAAACAGGAAATACGAAATACCCCATTCAAGGGTATTGGTGGAAATTGCACAAAATATTTATTAATGTTATGCGGAAAGGAACAAACCACCTACCTCGATCCTAGGAGATTGATATACGTGAACCTCGATGACATATTCCCCTTAGAATGATGTAGATCTGAGAAAATGCACAAAACGTTCATCCCACGATAACTTGAAAACAAGGAGGAATCAAGAAACAAGGCTCAAGCAGAAGGAAGAGCTCACTACTGTGATTCCAACGCAATTGACCGTGCTCGAATCGGAGAACGGACGGTGAGGCAGAAGCTCGAAGAAGATTCGACCGTATGGACGTTCTCGAACGGTCGAAAACTGAAGAAGAAGACGAATATGGGGGTCAGGCGTGACCCCGGTCCCTTTAATAAAAAAAATAAAGTACAAGTTGTGTACTTCAAGAGTACACGGCGTGTACTTCAATTTTTTTCTGTACTCCAAAAAACCGGCCTCCACCTCTGACCTACACACCGTGTGTGTTGCCCGGACTCGGCCAGCACACAGCATCGAGCCGGAACAGAGTACACGGCGTGTACTCAGAAAGTACACGGTGTGTACTTTGAAAATATCCAGAAAAACCATTTTTCTTAAAAACTCCAGAAAAACGGAAAAACATACCTGAACGAAGGTCCGGGTTCTTTCAACGACCATCATATAATAGTTACTTTAAATAATTATAATTTAATGGTATATCACAGTTCAAATAATAATCAGATTTCTGTGTCATATACTCTACCGAACGCAATGTTCTCCTTTCAAAATTTAGGGGTGTTACTATCGATTTTTTATTAAAGTTATTTTTTCTTTATAATTACATTTTCCTTCAAATTGTTTTTTATTGATTTTTTTAGGAGAATATTATAATTTATTTCTTCCACTTATAGAAAAGATGTTTTATAAAAAGGATATCATTTTTGAAACAAAATTTTCTAAATCATCGTAATATAAAATTTAGGTATTTGTATGAAAATATTAATTTTCCAGTGAATAGTAAAAAAAGTATTGATTTAATAAAAAACTACCTTTTTCATTCATGTATTTACTAATTTCCATATTTTTCAGTTATTTCCAACTTTTATTAGTCTTTTTATGATACAAAATCCAATTAATTTCATCAGAATCTACATTCAGTATGATTTTTCAATAAAACATTTTTATACATAAAATTCTCTTCTCTGGAAAACAAATTTTTATCAAATTTTTGGGGTTTATTTTAAAAGTAATTTAGTGAAATTATTGTAATTTAATTGAAATAATGGAATTAATTTTTTTTCACAAATTTTATTTTATCCTAGGATTAATATTTCATATTATTTTTGAAGATGATACATTTTTTATGAATTGAAAAAAAAATATTTTTTATAAAATACAGTATCAAATAGGATATCTCTAAGACATAAATAAGATATAAAAATTTATAGAATTTAAATAAATAATAATTTATGATAATATAATAAAAATATAATATTTTTTAAAAAAACATATAATTTATAATTTATTTCATGATAAAAAAGAAAATTATTTATAGTGTTGACGTCATGGTTTTGCAGTATTGGAAAAATAAAAGTTGGTGTGTTATATATAATATTTTACAATGAAGAAGACATTTATATATTTAATTAATTAATATGTTTTGTAATTGATTACATGGATTGATATTTTTTTCTTTTTGGAGTTATATAACAAGAAACAAATCCAAATGCATGTGTAGTGATTGTGAAATGTGATAAAAAGTCAAAATAATATATTAAATATGTTTTCATGACATAGATAAAAGAAAAAATACATATTTATTGAATATGTACGTTTAATTTTAGATAATTTATTTATTTTTATTATCGTAATTTATTTTAAATTTATAGTTATGGTATAATTACCCTAAATACATACACAAAGAGAACACGCTACTTGTGATAGTTGAAAAAAATCAATATAAATGTTTTTAAAAAACATCAAAAGTAATATTTTTGGTATCTATTATGGTCTACCACATATTTTTGTGTTAATTATAATGTATAAATGATTTTAAATATTTCATATTTGAATTCCATACCTGTCCTAATGTCCTTAATGTAAAAATATGTGAATAGTTCATAAAATAACTTTAATGGTATTTTATGTTAGATAATATATTATTAAATGATTTAAATGTCATTAAAATATATAAATAGGACTAGGGGATGTGATATGGTCCGAAATATAATCTCATTACTATTTTTGAGTCAATTTTTTACTTTATAGGTATATTTATAAACACTTTAGTACTGAAAAATTCATTTGTGTGGTTAATGTAAAAATTGGTTAACAAAGGGGTTAATCCTAAAGATATTTTTTAAAATGATACATTAACCTATATAAATTTTATTAGTTGAAATTTATTGAACATTACCCTATATTAGATTCAATTTTTTTCAATTGGTGCCATATAAACATAAAAAAAATTGTATATTTAAATCATTTAAGTAATTTCAAGTGTGTCTTTTTCTTCAATATAAAATGACTTCACCTATATTCTATTATTCACACCACTATGGGTCACATAGATTACAAAACACTAAAAAATATCATATTAAACAACTTATCAATTCTCTATTGATTTTTTTATTTTTTAAATACCATGCCTAAGGTCTTTAAAGAGAGATCCAAAATTGGTTTCTCAAAGATGAGGTAATCATATTAACTTAGAGTTTTTATTTTACTTCTTATACCTCCTTAAATTATATCATAACCATTAAAATATAATAACATAAATATATACCATATAATGAGATATTATTAAGTTAGTTTAATAAACATATTCACCCTTGTTTCCATCCAATAGGGAATGAAAACATTTTTCATGTGAACGTGTGGACTACCACCTCCATGAAGCAGTGTGTTTCATTTTACATCAATGTCTATCATGGATATTTAAAATAATGAATTTATTATGTGTATATGTATATATAATATTAATGAAATAATTATCATTCAATAAAACAATATATCAATTATTCTCTTACCCATCAATCAGTTGGAAAAAGGTAACATCATTCACGTGTACTTGTGGATTACAACCTCCAAGAAGGAATGAGATTAATTTTTCATGAATTCCATTCATAAATGGTTTTAACATTGTATATATTGAATAAAAATGATAATTATTTCAATATTTATATTCTTAAAATTATTTAATAATGACCTATTTGAACATGGTTAACCCACTAATTTTTTTATTATGAACCAAATATCCTCAAAATGCATGGCATGAACTTAACAGATTTAATAATTATTTGAGGATTCAAAATGAATGAAATTAAAAGAATAAGATTAAGGAAATAAACCTGAAAATATTCTTAATAAATTATAGAGTTAATATATCCATATTATATAGTATGAAAATTAAGAACACGTAAAGTTGGACTCAAGGTAAGAGTTTTTTCTTAAAATGGTTTTAAACATTTTTAAGTATTGCTTCTAATTATTTTTATTTTGTATATATATTTCTCTTAAATTATTTTATTATTTATATTATTTACTCATAAATGGATTAAAAAATTCTTTTTATATCACCGTAAAATTTATTTACATTGTTTAATAAAGGAGAATATTTATTTTTTGAATGAGGTACTTTTTCTGATGGTGTGAAAACATATTTTTTAACTTTTAAAGAATAAATAGATTTTCTTGCATATAAGGTTGAAATTAATTAAGATGTTTCTTATAAAATTATCTATTTTTATTTTTAAATAAAACGTTTTTTATAATATTTTTAAATTTTCTAATTAAATTTACCAAAAGACTAAAATATTTTCTTTATTTTATGTGAAGAAGTAAAAAGCTTCTGTATATGATTAAAAAGAATATTTTTTGAGATTCTATAAGGGAAATGAAATATTTAATGTGTTTTAAATATTTTATGGTTATTTTAATATATTCATGATCATTCATGAGCCTGATATAGTTCTCCAATTCATTGGGTAATTATTTCTTCTCTGTGGAATGATTTTAGAATAAATTGAATAGGTTATTCCTTTTGTAAGAGTGCCTGTAATTGTAAATTTAAGAGTGATGTTAATATGATCTCCCTTGGTACCTACCTAACTATTATATTCTGGAAAATATTTTATCATGTAATCCATCTAATTTTAAAAGGTAAGATAATGAGATTCTGTTTAAAAGATGTTTTATTCCCATTTTAAAGGTGAAAATTATTCTTTTCATTAAAATGATTATTTGAGTGGCCTTTTTTTACATGAATACCTCATGATTATTATTTTAAATTTAATATTTATAATTATATATTTTATGAAAATATTTTGGAAATGAAGCTTCTTTACCAGAATAGTGTGGACAATGTAAAAACTCCATGGCCCCAGCAATTTATTATAAAAAAGAAAGTAGTAAGTATATAATACACATATGGGATTAAGGGTAAAAGTGATAAAGAATGCCACCAACATAATATAAAGAGAGTAGAACCCACCCTTTGATTTTTTCACATCATCTATAAAGTGTGACTTTGCCCTGTGGGAACCTACCCCTTCACCATTATTTCGGGGACTGCCACTCACCAGCATCATCATTGTCGACTGGTTCATCAGCAGCATCAATGTGCTGATCAAAAATTTGATCATCCAGCAAAGTAGATAAACTAGCATCAACTTCTTTATCACCTTCAATGATTATCCCTTAATCTATAGTCCCCTTATATGAGTTCCACCATTTAGAACCAAATTTCATGGAGATAAATTCATTAGTCACTGGATTTAATGATTTTTTTACCTTTCATATCCCTTGTTTCCCAGTATATCTCATCAATGTTCAGATAAATTATAGATTCCATCATAGTAAAAAGATTGGACTTCATAGAACCATTATTTGGTCAAACTGCATGCAAAGGGCCTATCATAGGTGCTGTAATTTTAGTACAGGGAGCATATGTGGACAGAACATGCTCCCGAGATATAGAGGCATTCATAGAATCAACAGAAACACCACAAGGAGTCACTAAGGAATCTATGGGAGTAACAAAATGGGCATGCTCATATTCCACATGCCCATAAGGAGAATTGTACATAGTATTTCTAAAGGCAGTCAACACTTCTCTTGTTTCAACATCTTCCACAATAGCCTAAACATACATTTGAAGTTTGACAGTAGTATTAGTACTATCATACACATGTATGAGAACCCTCCCAGCCTCTACAGTAACAGATGCAACAACAACTATCGAAGAATCCAATTTATTAGGGGAAATAGCATCCATATTCCTTGTAACTAATATTGACGTATCTAAACAAGAAGAAGAGGAAGAGGAAAAATTCCCAGAAAGATCCTTCCAAATATTTCTAACATGAATGGAACCATAATCCAATTTCCCTTTTTATAAAAAATGATCCTCCATCAAAAGCACAGGATCAATCTCAACATCACTATGTTGAAGATCAGAACAAGCATCACCCCATTTGGAATGGTAGGTTTCTCCTTGAATTATATTATTAGAGAAAAATATATTTCCTAGAACATCCACATTCCTATCACAAGCAGCATAACTACTAGGAATCTTTTTCCCAGACACAACCTTAACAAAGGAGGCTACTCCCCCATTGCCAAGGATATATATCATATTTTCCTTAGTGTGTAAATGATTATTCACACCATTGCTTTTCTTCCTAGAAGTGGGGTCACATGCAGAAGGCATTTCGAGTTTTCATTTTTCATCCAAATTACCATATTTTTTATAATTAGAACATCACAGTCCTCATTGAAAATTATACTTAACAAGTCTAATAGAAGATCAATTAAGACAAAAATTTGGAACATGCTCGAACTCAACCTCAAGTTAAAATTTAAAATAACTAGTAATAAAATAAAAAATATAAACTAGAGGAAAATATAAATAAAACTCGACCAACATAAAAGAAAAATGATATTACCTTCCCATTCAGGTCTCCTTATCAAGCAGAATTGGGGTACCAATAGCCATGGACACGTCCTAGAGGATTCTAGGGTGCGAAAAAACCAAATTAAACCCTTTTACATGAATCCATTATTATACAACAATATTATTATCCTAAAAAGGGTCAAACAAGGGACCCAAGAGATGAAACAGAAGGATCCATGGCTTGAGATTAATGAACCTGCTATTATAGGCCTTCAATTTCAATTCCTTAGAAAATAATGTGATGTGAATGAAATTCATAACAGGTGACACGATGTGTCACTCACAAAATCCCAAAATCTAGGAAAGATTATTGCTGGGATATTCAAGCTTCAAAGAGATAGAATTGTGTGAGCTAATCCATACAATGATTGAATGCTTTCACACTTCAATCCATTTTTCAAAGAACCCAGGGTCCAATTCAACAACTGGAAGTTTACAATTTCTCAAGATTTAATTATGAGCAGTAGGTTCCCCACCCTGAGGGATAGAATATAATTTATCATCACCCTTAATCTACTACCAATCTGTGACTCGAGTAAGTCCTCCCCCAGATCACTTCAGAGAGGTGACATTTATTTGACTCACAACTGGACCTACGTTGTTCATCGAGACAAAACCATCACCTAATTTCTTCATTGGGTTAATGAAACCCTCTTAAAGATCAAATAAATAATCAATATTCTAATTACACCAAGAAGAAAAACCCTAAGAAGTTATTATTATTTCATGAGTATGAAAAAAAATATTTTATCTCAAAGTTGGATATGTAAAAACGGTAAATTTTCTTATGCGATTATATTATTTTAAAATTTTAAAAACTGGTTTTTTTTTATATACTTTTATATGCTCATTATATTTATACCATGTTTTCAAATATTTTTTAGAGGGCCTATAGATGAGTAGGAGCTATATAAAGGCCTTACTTTCCTCTATGAGGATTCAGAATTAAAGAAGAAATGGTTTTATTTTAATGATATAAGAATTTAAATAAAATTATCCTATTTTTTATAAAAACACTTAGTGGGAACTTTCCACTTTGTATTATAAGGGTTTTATATGTAATTTTTTTCCAAATTATATAAAACTCTAAATTGAAAATATCATAAAAATATTATAAAGTGCAACAATTTTTATAAATCATAAAATTTTGGATTAATTAAGTTACTAGGTGTTTTATTTGGTCTCAATTATTTATCCTAAGGCCTCAATTTCCATGGATATTTCAAGGGAATTTTCAAGTTCTCAATGTGAGTATTTCTCACTCCTTATAATTTTTTTCTCAATCTAACCCTTACAAAAAAATCAAACCCTGAAAATGTAATGAAATATATATTATTAATATACATTACTTTTATTATATTATTTTATCAACCATTATTCAATCATTTTCATGCACAAAAAAACAAAAAAAACATCGATCATGCATACATGTATACTATCACCTCTACAATGATAAATTTCAGTTGTCATTACCATCCCAGATGGATGACTATAAGAATGAATATAATGAAGTTAAATGATATTTATTTCATGTTTATTATTATATAAATGTAATATTAAGATTATATAAAAACACATCCTTACTTGTTAAATCATTATTACCCACTCTCATTTGAGTTGGTTTTACCACCTACGTGACTGTTATTATAATGTTTATTTTAAGAATGTTTAAGGAATTTTATATAGTAATATCATCTAATAATAATTTATTTATATTTTTTAATGATTATATAATGGTGTTATTAATATTTAATATATTTATTAATATACGACCCTTTGATCATTAAACATACCAAAACTAGCTCATCGCAATTTCATTTTTCATGAACAGTATCCATTTATTTAATTAAAGGAAATGTGAATTAGGAAGTATTTGAAAAAAATGATTATTATTTATTTAATAATATTTTAATGATGAAATTTGAAATAATAAGTGACAATAGGACCCATATCCACGAAACTTGTACTAATCAAAATATTGAAAAATCCTAACATCCGATGATGAAAATAAACTATAACTGGGTAACAAATTTATGATACATGGTGATATATGTTGTTTTCTAATATGTTATATATTTTAATAAGGATTTTATATTATTTATTATGTTATTTATGTTCATTTTATAGGAGTTTAGAGCACATTACACTAATCAGAATTTAAGGTTAGTGGTTCATTGTCTGAAATTTAATTTCTTGAGTCATATTACATATTGTGAACCCTGATATCATTAATATGGGTTGATTAATACCTAATAATATTTTTTATCATATAATTTAATTTATTACGTTTGAATATCCTTATTAGGATCTCTCTTTAAATGTATTTTGATTAAAACATATCAAAGGTGTAAGGTTTTTTTGTTAACACGTCTCACTTTGTTGAGTTATAATGCATATTATTAAACTTGTTCCATTCCATAGTTTTTTATCAAAACCTAAAATTTTATTTAATGGTACATTACTTTCCTATCTAGTGGAAAATTAATTTTTAATTCAAATTTAATACTTTAATAGAATTTCATTCTCAACAATTATATCATTATTGAGAATATTCCACATCTTCTTTTATGAGGGTTTCTATACCTTATCCATATATCCCTTTCCTTCTAGAGTTATCTTTTTATTTTGAAACTAAATTATATGTTATCTTGGGTGAGCTTTATATTTCCATTCTTATATTAAAAAAACTAGTTTTGTTACTCTTTTTACGATGTAGTTTTTTAAAAAATGTATTAAAAAATAATAATAAAAAATTCCAACCTTTTGTAATAAAATGTTTTACTTTACTCCACATATTTCATTTGGATAACCTTTATATATTTTTAAGGATATATTTTTAAGTATTTTTCTAAATTTTTTATTTTTAATTTTTAATTTACCTTTTCAAATATATAATTTGGATGTGATCTATAACATTTTCTTTTACAAAAATGTTACAAAAAATTCCAAAAACTATTTTGTGGTTTCAATACCATTTTAATTTTTATATATAAAATATTTTTTTCACTTGAAGAACATTTCATGAATCAACTTATACATTTTTTTATATAATATCCTTTTGGGGTGATTGAATTTTTGGTATCAACCATTTACTTTCTTAAGGTCAATTTTGGTGATACCATATAGAAATATTATGAACCCGATTTTTATTTAAATGTTTTTTTAATATGTAATTAATTAATCCCATTTTATTTCCATGGGTTTACATGATATATTTTATTATTGATAACATATAGAACACATATTTATGTAAAATTATATATTCTGTCCTATTTTAATCTTTAATTTATTGGTTATGGTTTTTTAACTCATGAGATAATGAATTTTGGATATGCATGGATTTTTTCACAATGTAAAGGGTGGACATGCTTGTATATTTTAGAGAATTAATAATAGGCCTTATTAGATTCGTAAAAAACTTAAATGGTGGAAATTTTTGGGCTTATAACTAAAATATATCATGTACATGGTTATACTTTTTCAAAACATAAAGGTTGAAAATGATTGGATTTTTAAAACATCAAAGAATGGACATGCTTGGATTTATTCACAAAATAGTGGGTGTAAATTGAAGTAGTTTTCATAAAATAAAGGGTTTAAATACATGTATTTATTCATAATATGTTCTTTTTTTCTTATATTTTTTCCATAATTCATTTCTATTGTATTATTCAATGAAATTCCATGTTTCAATGTTATATGCCTATGATTATTCTTAATGGATCATGATTGTTTGTCACACATTTGTCCCATTATACATTCTTGTTAATTTTAGAATACATCTCATTATATCAGGGATTATAGAGGAATATTATTTTTTCATGCTCTTTTTAAGAAAATATTTCTCCCCTACTAAAGTTGTATTATATACATATTATCTAACCAATGATGACTTGTTGATGATTTTTCCCTTACAAAGCATTTGAGTTATCCCATTTATTTTTTTCACATTACCTTGGTTATAATGATGAGTGAAACAAATTAGAAGAATATAAGGGACTCTATACAGTTTTATTATTGAGAAATATATTAAATTTTTTGTAAAATAAGTTGTTTATATAACTTATCCTCCAAGGAATCAAACCATCCATTATTTGGATTATGAGATGATTTATGAGTTTTCATATTTAAGTTATTAAAATAATGTGAAATAAATATATATTAATCTTATGTCTCAAACTATATAAAGTTATAGAGTTTAACTAAACTATTTTATAACTAAATCTGGGACTGTGACTGTTTGTCACTCTCTTTGGAATCAGAGGAGAGTCTAGTTTTTTTAGGATTATAGTAGTTCTTATTGGGGATTAGGATGAGAGAAATTTAGTGAACACCGAAATGATAATTATATATATAGAAAAAAATCCACATGCTTTATTAAATTAGATATTGTGTGGTTTTATAGAAACTATGTTCCTCTCTATATATTTTAAAGCCAATGCAACTATGTCATAGATTCACCTAGGGGAACTCACCCTAAAAAATGTGGTCTAAGTATAAAATTGATCTTTAATTGATGCATGATGAGTGGGACTGAGACTACACACCTTGCTAGAATGTCCTATGGGATATGCTTCAGTTAATCATATTCTCTTTATGAACCATTATGAATAATTTGAACACATATTTATGGAATTCTTAGAAAACCTATTAGGGGATTTAAAATTAATAAAAAAAGAAAGAAACCTAGAAATTGATACATTATGGAACATATTTAATTTATGATTTATTCATATTAAGACAATTATTTTTATTTTTTTAAAGGATATTGAATTAAGTGTTCATATAATTAACTTCAGTTATTCATGTAATCTCTAGATCAATGAGAAACCATGTTAAAAATGGATATTATGTCCATTGTTTTGATTCTATAAATGAACAACCAATTGGAATTAATTCTAGTGTTGAAAAAGTATTTTTATCTTCACCCAATTATATTGAGATATCATTAAAATTTTGAGCCTTTCTAAACTCCAAAAAAAACTAGAGAAGATATGGTGTATTTTTATAGGATCTTAGGTAATTATGATTATGATGAATAAAAGAATATTTAGTTTTCTTTGTGTTGAAAAAATGAGGAGAACCACCCAAGTGAATGTCTCAAAGGAACAAGAAAATGTTTCATGTTTTCAATGATTGGATATAAAGCTCATTATTATGAAAAATAATTGGAGAGTTTGTAAAATATAACAAAATTTATTAATATCATAATAAATATTCCATATATTCATAAATGCTTCAAATATAAGTTGTTTGGGCTTTATTTAAATCAATTCCAAAATCCAATATCTCACCATGATTGTAGGTATTAATAACCTCCTAAATCAAGGGACTAAGGGAATGACTATCCAATCAAAACTACTAAAGTGGATCATAATAATTAGAGAACACATATACACCACTCTAAAATTTAATATGACTGATTGGATTCTAGTCTATTGTATTTAGGATGTATTCCAAGAGAATTAAATCACTACCCGGATGATTTCATTATCGACGAAAACATATTATTTTATTTTATACCATGTCAATATTTATAGTAATATTCCTTTTGAAAGTAATAATATTTGTAACATAAAGGTCTCAATTCGAAATTTCTATTTCATATAGAGATTTTCAAATTCATCTTGATTCCTGTTTCGGTTAAAAACATGAGTTAAGATATAAATTATTGTTATAAAGTTCACTATTGCTACTGCCATCGGTTTTGGAATCTCGTTAGGGTGGTCCTCACATTTCCAATCACATTAATTATTGGCTTGGTTTATCCTATTTCCAACCATTGAATAAAAAAATTGAAAATTGGAGATGATTATTTTTAAAATAATAATCACATAAAATTGAAATGATGAACATTTAAGTGATTACTCTTAGTTGACATATATTATTTTACCTATGAATTTCTAGGCTTTAAACTAAGTTATCTTTGATATATTCCCTAATATAAAATCTTATAGGAATTTTGGTTCCCTTAATAATGATTCATATAGAGAATTTGAATTTACCAAATAATATCTCTCAATAATGTCAAACTAGGGGTGTAGAATGGCCCATTTTTGTGCAGCAGGTGATGATTGAGTCCTACTCAATGCGTCCTTTTCAGGGTTATTACCAATAGTTACCTCTGTTACAGAGACACATACACTTTTAGTGTTCATAAAGGTATTTTTTTCTTGGAAACCACTTACTCAATACATTACAAAAATGTAGGGATTTATTCTTATTTTTATTACTATCCCTAATTATTTTTAAGAGTTTTATAATCCTGATCCAAAAAATAACTAGTTGTTCCAATGATACTAACTATGACAACCCATATTTTATTACACATTATTTCATGATTTATTTCACAAAGATACACTAAATTCAACCCTAGAGGATTATGAGACCTATTGTATTTGGGGAATTAGGTATATGACATATCTACTTCAAAAATAAATGCAACAATATTATTGAAAATTTTCTTAATATGCTCCTAAAATTTAATCATTCTTCTAAAACTACACAGGATTATGTGGGGATTTACATAATAAATGTATGATCTATAAATCCTATTTTGGTAATAAAAAACAAAATAAAATGTTAAATTTGTACATGTGATCCAAGATTCATATCAATGTATCATAATTGGGGTGAGAATAATAATCATGAACAATAAGGCATGATAAAACTTGATAGCTTGAAGGTAATATTGGAATATGGAAACAACATAAAATATGAAATCATAAACATATGTTAAGGAAAAACACCAAGACATTATAAAATAGTGTTCTTATGATAGCCTCTCTTTCACCAGGCATGGAATCGCATGAGATAAAAACACAACCCAATGCATTGGGGAGCTATATAATTTTGAATCCACCAGTCACCTTTGTGTTATAACAAGAATAAGTGTTCCACGTAGATCATTCAACATTGGATCATATTTCATCACATTCAATATCATGATAAAAAGTGTAGGTTATATACAAATAATTCCCTGATAAATTAAGGATAGGTACATATAGTTTATTACCATTGAGTGGAAATGGGATGGGTATTCACTACCCAAATGGTTGGAATGGAAAAATCATAAGATAATTTCAGAAACATAATAGGGGTGAAATAAAATTCCTTAAATGGATTAATGAGATTGAAAGGGGTATATAATTTTAATATCCTTGTTTTTTTCTTTAATACTTTATAAAATTTATATAAATATATTTAGATCGAGGAATAGAGATGACACCATAATTTGAGGCCCATTGATCCTGAAAGGTATAATGGAAAAATATTAAATATATTAATATCAAATGTGTACATTTTTATTGAAAAAGTGGAATAAATCACTAATAGTTTCTTGGATTATAAATATGATACCATTGTTGAGTTCAAAATGTGAATTTCACCCTTATAAAGACATAAACTTGGTTGGTTTTGGGTGCATGGTTTGATCACCATCATGGGTGAAATAATTTAATAAATAGGTTATTATTTATTAAATTGTATCATTTAAATCCAAAAACTATTAAACCTATATAAATATGTGTTTACTCCAAATCCCTAGGGTTGTGTCCATAAACATAGATATTTAAGATTAACTTCAAGAGAAGAACCATTAGAGAATCTCTAGTAGATGACATCAGATTGAGATCAGATCGAGGATCATGTGCTAATGCAGATAATGGATCTTAGAAATGATAAGGACATGTTATTGTTATTCGTCAGCGATTGATCCAAATTGAGTTATGAAATTGTTTTTTTTATTTATACCATCTTGATTTACCCATGATAAATATGAATTAATCACCTAGAAATTTATTTAATTGGGAAAATTTTAATTTTGGGTTGATTAGTTTCTTTTATCCACTGAAATCCTTTAATTAAATCACCTAACACCAATGTAATTATTGAATATTAAACATGAATGTGATCGTTAAAATTTTATTCGATCAAATTTTATCCATGACTTTATTTTCACTCTATCATATCATGTATTTATAATATATATATGTATATATATATATCTTGATATCCTTAGTAACATATGTTAAAGGATTGATGCGGCTAGGGAAATGAAGTGAGGACGACACCACGATGAAAGTGAGTTGTCAGATAATGATAACATGAGATGGTGGTGAGTGAATGGTGGTAAGGTGGTGATGGTTGAAATGAATTTGTTGTGTGTTTGAGGGTATTTCAACACTAAGGTTGTCTATGAGTGATAAGAGGCATTGTCATGTGAGGGGAGGCTCCATCAGTGATGGGAGGTGCTGCTGTGTAATGAGAGGCCATGCACGTGAGGTGAGGAGTTGCATGGATTAGGGTTTCCACTCGATTTCATGGGGTAGAAGATGATATTCCCAAAAAAATTATTTAATATTAATAATTCATACAATTAAAATAAAAATCCAATGGGATATCCTTTAGAGTGAAAGGGGAACGTAGTCATGCATGGCCCCTATCTTTTGACTCTTAATATATTACAATAATTATAATTATTATTTTATTATTATCATCATCATTATTATATTTTTTATCAAATGGTATGTCTCCTATTTTTCATTTTATGACATTGGGTTATTTCATGGAATATTTCTAGAGAAATGCACGGAGACAAATTGTGATTCCAAGACCAAGTAAGCTTAGAATGAATATTTGAAAAAAAAATATTAATATCATAGGGGTATAGTTTCCCAGAAAAAAACTATAAAAACATACAAAAGGAGTCTATAATTGGAAATTATATATTGTTGTTTAGTTCATAATTTGGGGTTTACCCTAGGTGTAACATAACCTTGATCAGTGTCATATGTTTTGATTTAGTGTCATCTTGTATGAAATAATTATATAAATAAATTATAATGTATTTAATTGTTTCATTTAAATCCAAAAACTATTAAACTTCAATAAATATATGGTCATTCCAAATCCATATGGTTAATCAGATAAATCTAGATATTTTAGAATATTTTTTTGATACATACCATTAGAGAATCATAGGAAGAGGACATCGAATTGAGATCGGATAAATGATCATGTACCAATGAAGCTTGTGGATCTCAAAAATTTTAATGGTGTGTGATTGTTCTTCATCATTGATTGATCCAATAAAAGTAGGATGTTTTTTGTGTAGATTTATACTATTTTGATTTACCCATGGAAAACATGAATTAATCATCTATCAAATTATTTTTGGGTTCTAATGTCAATTTACCATTGATGAGTTTATTTTATCCATTGAAATTATATAGTTAAATAAATGTTATTATTGAAACATGAACATGAATACGATCGGTGAAATTTGATGTGATGAAATTATATCACCACCTTTATTTTATTTCTATCCACTCATATATATATATATATGTGTGTGTGTGTGTGAGTTTTTTTATGATTTTTTTGAAAAAAAAAATAAAAATGTGTTGGTAAATTTTTTTAAAATTTTTGAATGAAACGAAATAGTCCCCCTATCACCTTTCGGTTAAGTTGAATGACAGTATGAGTCTGACACTTCTCAGCAAAACAAATTTACATTTTTTTATATTTATAAATATATTAGTTTTTTTATTATTATTTTATATGTATATTGTTAGAAATCACATATACATGGTTTTATTCATCATTGTGTTTAGTCAAATACTACGTTTTTGTAGTTATTAGATAACTATAATATTATTATGTTTATAAATATATACATTTTGATGAAATGTCTTTTGTTTGTGATGAACTTTATTCTCTCTTATGTTTATCAAGATCTTATGGTATTTGACTCTTATGCCATGTTTTTATATGATTCTTTATAATCCTTCCCTATTTGTTTGCATTCTATGTTTATTTACTCCCATGATATATTATCTAATTTTATCGTGTTAAAACCTTAAAGGGGTTTATGGATCAACCTTTATTTTATGTTTGTATCCAAGATATTCCATGTAGTAAGAGTAATGTGAGGTCTAGGAAAAACTTTGGACATGGGAATAAAAGACTATGTTATTGTTTTTATCATGTACCTAATTCGTAAATATGTTGGACCTCTAAAATTTTGGGAGTATTATATAGATATTTTTAATAATAATGATGTAAAAATATGTAAATTAGATCAAGTTAATTATATGAAATATTTCAATATACTTTATCATTGCAAAAGATTAAATCTTTTCTTCATTGTCAATACCATTAATTTTTCCTTTCATTTTTCAGTAGGATTTATTTATAGGTAGACACAAAACTATCCATATTATTTTTCTTATGAAAACCTCACTTAAACCTTATGGGTATCACCCCTTCATATACATCCACCAAGTTCCAAAATTGGTTTATTTACATGGAATGCATTTCATATTTTATATAATTTAACCATTTCATTGAATTGAAACTCTATATGTACTGTCATTGTACTCTCAATAGGTTGTAGGTTTATCAAATATGAACATTACTTCATCATCATTTTCAATAATAAATTCGTATATCCTTATCTCCGGATGAATCCTACTATATCATTGAGGTTATTATGTACATTTAATTATTTCTTCTTCCATAACTCTTTATGGAACTGACTCAACTTCCATATCAGGGGAACTATTTTTGTTGGTCGTTAACTTATTCAAGATCAAATTTCATCCCACTGGCTCATTAATTAATATATTCATTCTCAAGGAATATACTATTTTCATCCTTAAACACTTTTTGTTATGTTAGATTTAAGATATAAAATCCCATAGTTTTCTTGACATAGACAAAAATAATCATTTAACAAATTTGGGGTTATGTTTATCGGAATCCAATTTTCATACAAGTGATTCACAACCCCAAATATTAAAGAATTATATTTTGGAAAATTTAATAGAAAATATATCATCGAGGGTATTTATGACCACATTAGATAGAAAATAGTTAAGTAGAAATAAAACAATTTCATAGTATACCCACATAATAAAATAATAATATCACACTAACTCATCATTGATTGAACCATACCCAAACATGTATGATTCATTATCTCAAAAACAATATTAAAATATGGTCATCCATGAGGAGTGAGCTTTGAAACAATTCCACAATCTGTCATATTAATAGTTAATTAATAGCTTATGTATTCAACACCTCTATTTGATCAGTGAATATTAATATCTTTTCCAAAATTATTACGTAATTCATTATAAAACTCTTTGAACTTTTCATAAGTTTTATACGTGTGCCTCATCAAAAACACAAAAACATACCAACTAAATTCATTAATAAAGTCTATGAAGTACGTAAACCTACACTTCAAAATTCATGAATGAGTAAAATCAATGTTTATGGGGGATATTTTGTCCCATATAGTGTTACGTGAATCTGACAGCCATATCGAGATCGTCGAGCTCTATGCTTTGGTGGAGTCTGATAACCTAGAGAGGGATGATACTCTTTCACTGGAATGTCGACTGTCACTTTCTTCGCATGTGTTTTAGTGGTAGGAGGTGTCATTTGGATGTCGTATTGTACACCTAATCCTTCTTGAAATAGTGTCGTAGAAGGACCACCATCATCATATGGAGAAACCATATAGGCTGTAAAGGATCAAAACAAGTTGGAGAAAACTATGGATATCTGGTTAAGAAAGATGGACCCCATTCAGCCAAATTCACATCCACAATCAGCTAAGGCTAGACGATGGGAGGGCCAACCTCTTCCTATGGAATAGGTGAGGGATCACGTGCATGAAAACACAATTTACATTATCATAGCATTAATAGCTGCTAGAGTAAGTTCTTAAGAAAGAACCCTGGGTAGGAACCTCCACTCTCTAGGGTGGTGTATCAAGGATTCTCTCATAAATCGGATGATAATCTTACCTCAGCGCTAGTG
The DNA here is from genome assembly GCA_963277665.1 of Viscum album. Lineage (NCBI taxonomy): Eukaryota > Viridiplantae > Streptophyta > Magnoliopsida > Santalales > Viscaceae > Viscum > Viscum album. Next base: position 1,621,758,384 of record OY728146.1, on the reverse strand, counting down.
CTATAGCATGAATCATAGTCATGGTACTAACCCCTCCTCTATATCACTCATGCAAATAAGATTCTCTGAATTAGTATGTTTTAAATATATTCAAAATGAGTATAAAATAGTTTAATATAAAAACTAATGGAAATTTATTGACCTATCATATCATAAAGCAATATGTCGTGTTAGTTGAGATACAATATATACTTCAGTCTATACCATGGCTTATACTTGACATGATCTGAAGGATGGAATCACATTGTAGGTACACCCTATATACGATGCTCTAGTTGTCTTCTACAGTGGTTGACAAAGGTGGTATATCATCAGGGCAATACTTTGTCCTACCTCCATGTCAGCTTCAAGTCTTGAAGCTTCCATTTTTGTGGTGATGCAAATGGAATGGGATGAACATAGCCAAACAGTCACTTGACTCTATCAGGATGGTTCCACTTAACAATATGGAAGTTAATGAGTTGTACTACAGTCATAGAATCATGAATCCCAGCAGTTAAATATGCTAGAAACTAATCCAATAAATCCTAATATGACATCCATGAATTCTAAAATGACATATGATATTTTTCAAAGAAATTTCTTAAAAAAAACCAAAAAATGATGTTTTTATTAAAGTTTGAGACAATAATATATTGTATATACATACCTCATCGGGTAGAAGACTGTCTAAATTGAGATGATATACAACCAAGTGGTGTTTCATTATGCTAAAAAGTTGTGTTTCTGAGTCCACCCTGTAAAATACAACATCGAAAGTGATAAATAATAAGAAATTAAATTTAATTACACATACTAGCATCAGAAACAAATATATATGAGTGATCATACCAGTATCCATGTGGAGCATTATGTAACCCCTTTATAGGCTGCAGCTCACCAGCATGATCAGGGTAGAGTTTGGGGATGTGATCGCATGCCCACATCTGAATAATGATGATGCATCCCGCAAGATCCATGTAGTGTATGCGGCATGTTGTGCATAAGGTTATATAACTATAATCTAAGCACATAGATCCTAAAATGTACATACCATCCCAATCAAAGTCCTCCAACTACCCTAGATAAATCATTTTCACATGCATACCCAAGTGATCAGCACATAGGGTCCCTCCAATTATTCATAATATTTATGTATGGGCATGATGCATGGAAGTTTTTTCTTAGCATCATCAGTTAAATGTCAAAAGTTCCTCTCAAGACAGGTCATAGATATCGACCCACCATCTGTAGCCCTAGGGTTGGCTAAAATGTAAATTCCTATAAATCATTAAACTAGGTCAAGAAAGTATGCATGGTTGGGTCCAATAACAGCTTCCTCTAGATAGGAATACCAAGAATAGATGTCATAGACTCAAGGGTGATGACCATATCTCCCTCAGTTAGGTGTAATATTTGTGTCTCTAGTCTCTACCTCTCTAGGTGGGTTAAAAGCAGGTGATGGTCCAAAAATGTGTAATCAAATATTATAATGCCAAAGAATCCTGCATGGCATAGGTATGTTATAATGGTAGGTGGAGGTAGCCTGTGATGAAAATGGTGCACTCGACACACCCTGATTTGTCTAACCTCACCACCATGTAGCACGGACTAGCAAACATGCCTACCCTTCATAGTGAGTAGTATAGTATCCTCTATCGGAATTTAAAAAAAATGAAACGAGTTATAAGTGAAAAAATTAAATATAATTTTATAGTCAGCATAATGTTATGAGTTATATAATATAATACATGCCGTGGTTATTCTCATTTTTTATGAAGTTAATTTTTACAGAAAGAAAAGGGAATGTTTAATGTCTCTCAGAGAAGAGTTGTAAAATGATTTTGAGATATTTTTTACTAAAAAATTTGTATTTTGTAAGATATGGTTCTATATATTTATACATATAAACATTCTGCCTTTTTTATAAATAATTTTATTAGAAAATGGTGTAATTTGTAATTTATGTATCATTTCCCACATGATGGTATGTTTCATGATTATTTTCTCACATGGTTGCTTTATGGTTTATCCATGGATATATTGATTATGAATTAATGTATCCTCATATTTTCTTTCTTTTCTTTCTTCTCCTTATTTGCTTTCTTCACCTTGTTCAAGTTATTCACTTTATTCTCTTTCATCAATTTCTTCGCTTTCTTCACTTTCACCGCATTCTTTACATTCTTCCTCTTCTTGGTTATGGGACGGGTTTACATAATCTTCAACATAATTTTCATCATTACTCATATTTCTTTCTTTATTTCCCAGGAATTATTTACAATATACAAGAAATACCTTGACATTTTTCAATAGAACATGGTTTGGTTGAGATGATCCTATATTTGAAAGTGAGGTAAAATTGCCATGACCCCCTCCCCACAAAGTGTACCCCTCCTGGGCCGACAATGTGAAAAGGGAGATAATGACCCCCGAGTCCCGCCTCCAGTAGGCCCCGGGTTGGCGACTAGCACCGAGGGTATAATAAAATACAAATGGGAGGCATTACCCTCTAAGAGAACACATGCAGAAGAGAGAGATAGAATAGACTCCAATCAACTCAAAAATAGAACTGAGATATAAAAGGAAACCAAGTACATATATGAAATTTCATGAAAAAGTACTACAACTGAAAGGGGAAGCTAAAAGTACCCAAAAGAAAGTAAAACGATAGCGACCACAAGCCCGAACAGCTCCTCCTCCAACCGCAAGCTAGTAGTAACCATCTTGATCTCCAACCTGCTCCAAGTGACCTGAAAAACAGTTTATATATACATAGGGTGAGTATAACAGTATACTCAGTAGGATCCTCCCCAAGCCTCTCGTGCAAAAGTAAAGAAAGCATGCAAAAGCCCAGTGAACAACAAGTGAAACTAACTCGTCACCTAAACAGGTATACTATGTTCCCAACCTCACCATGGCTACTCTCACCAAGTAACGCATACAAGAATATAGCATATAGTAAATAATATCAAGGGTACCCCGCTACTACTTCCCCACTGGTTTTCCGCTTTGCCCCAATGACATACGTCATGTGCATCTCTCTCCAAAGGCTTGCCCACAGACACCTGGGCTATGCTCCACAATCTGCACCTCATGCACCACAAAGGCTTGCCCGCAGACACCTCGGCGAAGCACCACACCGTCCTCACAACCAAAAGTAACCAGGTAATTTTTGGGAGCCACCACCGCTCGCATAACGTGTATCATACGTCAGGTATAATACCTCAAGCCATTAGAGCCCATAGGCCGAGTAAGGATCCTCAAGCCATCATAGCCTATACACGTTACACCAATAGTAGTCCGTAGGATACTATATCCAGAATATATGTGTGTGAATAACCACAATCCATTATAGCCCTCTACACACATATATGAGGTAACTAACCGCTGTGCCTCATGCCACAAGTATCTACCAAGAGAAGAGAGAGGATCCAAAGGGGGTAGTCAGCCATTCAACCTCCCATCAGAATGAAGGGGAAAACACCCCCCAGGGCTTAGAATCCCTGGGGTGTCAGTTTCCCTTACCGACAGGGTAGAGTAGCGTATATAAACACAAAAAGTACAGAATATATAAGTAACTCACATCCACACTATGGGCATTACCTAGTTTTAGATACAACTGCTGCTAACGTCTCTCAGACTCCAGGCTGCTACTTCTAAGACTAGGTATCCAATAAGCACACAAACATTTGAAGAGATTTATTAGATTACTCCATTCTCATTTTATCAGTTCCACTGTACATTAATTAATTCTTTAAACATTAATTAAGAATGAACAATTCCACATTAAACTGAATTGGCATCACTTTCAAAAACAACTGCTCCTTTTTAAGATTCACATGACCTTTAAATTCCAGCATCTCCATCCCCGTGGATTTTCACCATTTAATAAAACATTCATTACAGAATAACTTTTCCACATTCCCAGGCATTCTAGAAAAAGCATCCTATGCTTCTAAAAACAAAGGAGGCTCAACACGGTGAGTAGATATACTACCCGTCGAGTCTTTGCCGCCTATAGAAAGAGCATATACCCATTCTCCCTCGAGAGGCTAAACACGGAAAGCACGTGGAATACCCCGTGCGTCTTCGCCTCCTTCGGAAGAAGGGTAGCAAGACTAGCTGCCTTGAGCAGTTGGGAAAAGCAAAGCAGATTAACATTCAAGAAAACTGCATGCAACCAGCAACCACATCCATTCCATTTCATCACCCCGGGTGTACTCCCCGACACCCACATGCATAACTGATGCATATCGCCACTCTAGGCGTCATCTACTATCGTAACCACAAGGCCTCCATGCCTCCACATATCACAACAGCCATCCAGGCACACATCACAACACAAGAAGCAGGAAAACAAACATCACATCATGGGATCTTGACCCTTTAACAAACAAGAGGGTAACTCAGAACCCTTTTAGAAATTCCCACATAATCTATTCTCTAATCCATATTAAATTAACAGATTTGTTATTCGTAGGTTCCAATCATGTATACCTAATCAGTAAGCTATCACAATTAAATAACCATGCTTACTTCCCTAATTTTATTATCCTCAAATTAGAACAACTACAACAACTACAATTACCAAATTAATTTACATGCCTATTTATCTTTAGCCAATCAATTAACAATTAATTCCGGCTTTACGTTCATTATCAATTTCTATCATAAACGAACAACAAATCAAAGAAAACATAGATTTCACTATATCTAGGAAAACATGAGGCAAACCGTTATCACGGTATAAAGAAACAACATGCGATCAACCAATTCTTTTAATATTGTTCAAGTATTTAATTAGGTCAATTTCATTGTGATCCAAAGGGATAAATCATGCTAATTCTACGATTGCACATATACAATTAGAGAAGCCATGAATCCCCTACCTTGAAGAGTTCTTGATGTCCTTTATCCACACAACGGGTCACAATATTCCTTTCACGACAACTGCATCCACCGGAGGATGCCACGGTATGACAGTACCAACCAAACCCAAGAAAAACCCATTAGAATCTTGGAGAATACATGGTATAATTATAGAAAGGAGGATAGGAGAAGATGAACCCCAAAAGAACGATGATACAACATACCTTATATCGAAGATTGATCGACACAGCTTGGTTGCATCAAAACAAAGAGGAACCAATCCTAGGAGTAAAGATTGATTGTGCAACTCCTACGGAAAGGATTGAAAGGTTCTAGTGCCTCTTAGTTGAGAACAAAGGGAAAGAACAAGGGAGAATGATATCTCGTCCCTTTTTTAAGATTTAATGGGGTGACAGTTTAAGATCCGGTTAATTCTCCATTAAAAACAGATCGCATTAACCCACTCGGTTTGACCAAGTAAATACATCATGGCCTTAGGAATAATTAATATAGGATTTATGGCATTTTAAACAGCCTTAAGAGCCCTTAAAATAAGGCTTTAAAAGTATTTTTTGTCAAAGGAAACGTCAAAAGGGGAAAAACTGTAGGAGTCTGGAAACACTGTTCACCCACTGTTACTGTACATGAAACCGATCTGTGAAACTGATCTGTGAAACCGATTTGTCACACCGATCTGTGAAACTGATCTATCAGACCGATCTGTGAAACCGATCTGTCACACCGATCTGTGAAACTGATCTGTCACACCGATCTGTGAAACTGATCTGTCAGACCGATCTGTGAAACCGATCTGTCACACTGATCTGTGAAACCGATCTGTCAGACCGATCTGTGAAACTGATCTGTCACACTGATCTGTGAAACCGATCTGTCAGACCGATCTGTCAAACTGATCTGTCAGACCGATATGTGAAACTGATCTATCGCACCGATCTGTGAAACCGATCTGTCACACCGATCTGTGAAACTGATCTATCAGACCAATCTGTGAAACCGATCTGCCACACCAATCTGTGAAACTGTTCTGTCACACCGATCTGTGAAACCGATCTGTCAGACCGATCTGTGAAACCGATCTGTCACACCGATCTGTGAAACCGACCTGTCAGACCGATCTGTGAAACCGATCTGTCTGACCGATCTGTGAAACCGATCTGTCACACTGATCTGTGAAACTGATCTCTAAGCCCGATCTGTCAGACCGATCGGTGAGACCGATCTGTTACTGTTCATAAAACTGGAAACACTGTTCACAGAACTGGAAAAATTGGAAAAGTGTTGGGGATAAGTCCCCTTGACCTCCCAGAACACCTCCAACACCAAAATTTCACAAAGTAATAGACCGGAGAGGTCCAGGCCATTACATTAGATACCTCTCAAAACATTCTCATCCTCGAGAATTCAAAACCAGCCCAGAAGAAAAGAGGGGTCCGAACGACCACCCCATAAGATACCTCTCAGGGGAAAACCACCATGAGTTGTTCGAAAGCTGGAACAAAACTGTGACATCCAGGAACAAACAATCCATACCCAAACAATTCATTCACAACATCACATCAAAGGTACATAAATAAAACATGAAAGGTCTAACCATAAAGGAAACATCATTACAAAAAAAGATTTAAACATTAAACAACTCTGGGTACTGAGCACGTATCTGTGAGTCACGTTCCCAGGTACTCTCCTCCATGCCACCGTGTCGCCACAAGACACGAACTAAGGGGATAGAACGCCCACGCAACACCTTCTCCGTGCGGTCTTGGATCTCCACAGGTCGCTCCTCGAAGGTTGCATCATCGTCAATATCGATCTCTCCCCAATCGATAACATGAGATTCATCATGAAGATAACGACGGAGCTGTGATACATGGAAAACATCATGTATCCGACTCATCCAAGGGGGAAGTGCTACTCGATATTCCACAACTCCAACATGAGCTAACACCTCGAAAGGCCCAACAAACCGGGGAGATATCTTACTTCTACGACCAAACCTTCGCTTCCCACGATAGGGAGTCACCTTCAGAAACACATGATCCCCAACATTAAACTCTAAGGGTCTCCTTCTTTGATCAACATATGATTTCTGACGATCCTGTGCCGTGTTCATCCTCTCACGAATCACCTGAACCATCTCTGTTGTATTCTGCACTAGTTCTGGTCCGAGAATTGCTGACTCTCCGACCCCAGTCCAGCACAACGGAGAACGGCATGGTCGTCCATACAAGGCTTCAAACGGCGCCATACCGATGGTAGAGTGAAAACTATTATTGTAAGAGAACTCTACCAAGGGTAAGTTCCTCACCCATGAACCTCCAAAATCAAGAACACAAGAGCGCAGAATGTCTTCAAGAGTCTAGATGGTTCGCTCTGTCTGACCATCCGTTTGAGGATGAAAAGCAGTGTTAAGGCACAGTTGAGAGCCAAAAGAATGTTAGAGACCTCTCCACATCCTAGAGGTAAAATGAGGGTCTCGATCAGAAATGATCGTCCTAGGTACTCCATGAAGCCTCACCACCTCCTCCAGATACTGCCTCAACAAAACTTCCATTGAGCTCGACTCCTTGATCGCTATAAAGTGGGCCGACTTTGTTAAATGATCCACTACCACCCATATAGCATCATGTCCTCCCGGAGTTCGAGGTAAACCTGTAACAAAGTCCATTGAGATGTACTCCCACTTCCACTGAGGAATCTCTAATTGCTGGAGAAGACCACCAGGAACACGGTGTTCGGCCTTCACCTTCTGGCAGACTAAACAGTGAGACACACACTCTGCAACCATACTTTTCAGCCCAGGCCACCATAACTGACTCTTTAAGGATCGGTAAATCTTCGTCACACCAGGATGTACTACCAAGGGTGAACTATGGAACTCTCAGAGAACCGTATCGCGCATCGCCAAGGGAACAAAAAGCCTGCCATGATACAACACTCGGTGTTGTTCATCCTCCGACCAACCATCAGGGGCCTCCCCACAAACAACTCTGTCTCTCCAAACTTCCACCTCTAGATCACCCAACTGAGACTCTTCCACCTTCTGCATCAGAGATGACTGCACCATCATCTGGAAAAGACATCCTCTACACCCAACTTCTCCCATATCAAGATGCAAAGCTGCTAGCTCTTCCATCACTCTCCAGGAATCACCAGATTCACGCACAACATCATTACGTGACTTTCGTCTTAGTGCATCATCTACAATGTTCCCTTTTCCAGGTGTATACGATATTTCCAAGTCGTATTCCTGCAATAACTCTATCCACCGACGCTGCCTCAAGTTCAATTCACGTTGGGAGAAAACATACCTCAAACTCTTATGATCGGTGAAAACCACAAAGTGCTCACCAATGAGGTAATGTCTCCACAACTTCAGAGAAAACACCACGGCTGCCAACTCAAGATCATGGGTGGCGTAGTTGCATTCATGTGGACGCAACTGCCGAGACCCATAAGAAACAACTGACCTTTGTTGCATAAGTACACAGCCTAGCCCCAAATGTGACGCATCGCAGAAGACGTCAAACTGGACTCCCTCAGCTGGAAGAAAAAGAACAGGAGCACTTACCAACTTCTCCTTTAAATACTCGAATGCTGCCTGACACTGATCAGTCCACATGAATGCTTGATCCTTCCTGGTCAAAGTTGTTAGAGGAGTCACAACCCGTGAGAAATTTGCTACTAACCTCCTGTAATAGCCTGCGAGACCAAGGAAACTTCGCACCTCTGACACTGTCTTGGGGGATGCCCAAGACACTACTGCTTCTATCTTCAATGGATCCACATCTACTCCCTGTTGGGACACAACATGTCCTAAGAAACAAACTTCTCAAGCCCAGAACTCACACTTGGACAACTTCCCAAACAACTGATGTTGGCAAAGAACTCCCAAAATGGCTCGTAGATGCTCTGCATTCTCTTCTTCGGATGTGGAGTACACAAGGATGTCATCGATGAAAACCACAACAAACTTGTCCAGGAATTCACGGAACACAGCATTCATCAACCCCATGAAAACAGCTGGAGCATTCGTTACGCCGACTGGAATTACAACAAACTCATAATGCCCATGACGACAACGGAAAGTAGTCTTTGGGATATCCTCATCCTTTACACGCATTTGGTGATATCCTGACCGCAATTCGATCTTTGAGAACCAACTTGCACCCTTCAATTGATCGAATAGGTCATCAATCCATGGAAGAGTATAGCGATTCTTTATTGTCACTTTTTTTAATCGACGATAATCGACACACAACCGCAAACTGTCGTCAGCCTTTTTTACAAACAAAACTGGTGCACCTTACGGTGACACGCTTGGCCAAACAAAACCACACTGCAACAGACCATCAAGATGAATACGTAGCTCTCGTAACTCAGAAGGGGACATTCTATACGGAGACATAGAGATAGGAGACGCTCTTGGCTATAGCTCGATCCCAAACTCGATCTCTCGTCGAGGGGGTAATGCTACAACCTCTTCGGGAAATACATCAGGGTAATCCTCCACAACCATAGGAAACGCCAACTGCTCAACCTCTGAAGAACATAACATCATCCCAGCCATCATGGATGATAAGGAAGGAACTCGTCTATGACTCATTCGAGGATCTCTCTCACCAACAAACACCACTTCCTCTCCATCTTCATCATAGAAAATGACCTTCTTCCTGTAGCAATCCACAATAGCCTGCACCGAATACAACCAATCCATGCTGAGTATGACATCATATGGTTGTATTCGTAAACATAGGAAATCTCCCCAAGAGCGGTGTTTCCCCAACACTAGCTCACAATCTCTACATACTTCAAACAAGTCAGCTCGACCTCCAACTGGCGTAGTCAACACCAAGGGCACTGGAAGCCTCTCTACCTCAAGTCCCAAAGCGTGGACAAGGGTAGGGGATATAAAGGAGTGTGTCACTCCTGAATCAAACAACGCATACACCAAGGTAGAAAACAAGCAAAGGGTACCTCGAACGACATCTGGCTCGCCTGGGGCTGGAAACACTAGAGCATGAAGGTGACCACGACCTTCTCCATGGTCTCTCTGACCCTGATGACGACTACCACCACGGTCGTGCTCTACTCTCTGAGGACGGGGAGCGTCATGGGGATGTCCTCTACCTGTTCCATCTACCCTCTAGTGATCTAAAGCTGGTGCAACTTGCTGCTGCTGCCATGGATGGAACTGCCTCAACGGGGGAACCTAGAGTGGAGCGCCCGGTGCACGATGATTGCTCTGAAAAGTCAGGCACTCCCGCTGCTGATGACCACGACCACCACAAGAAAAACAAGCGCCTGATCCCTTGGCATAGGCCTGAGAGTTTCTGCCTCCGTAAAAATGAGACGGGAAGGGCTGGGACCTACCCCCAGGTGAACGGAAACTCTTCTGTCCTGAAAACCAGGAACCCCAGACCACAGCTCTGCTTCGTGAGGAATCATGACGATTCCCCTCTCGTGACGATCCGGTCCTAGCCAAAGTCCTCTCAAAAACCTCTGCCCTCGCCAGCACCTCAAGATATGTCTTTAGCATAAATGGGGTGACCTGGCGCTGGATCTCTGGATGCAAAGCCTCCTCGAAATGCCTCTCCCTGGCCTCATCATCTGGTAATAGGTCTGAAGCATATCGTAGAAGGTTCCTGAAACGGATTCCAAAATCTCAAACACTGGAGCTCCCCTGCCGAAGGGTGAGAAGCTCCAGGCGACTGGACACCTTCGCAGTCGATGAAAGAAACTCGACTCTAAACCTGTCTCGAAACTCCTCCCATGAGATCGCTGACTCCTCACGATCACCGAGGAACAAGAACCACCACTGCATTGCAGCTCCACGCAGCATCGTCACAACCAAGGACACCCAGTGTTCCTTCCGAGCACGAATCGAACTGAAGCCTATCTCGACCTCCTCCAACCAGTCTTCTGTGACTGCATCTGAAACGGATCCTTCGTACTTCTGTAGACTCTGGCGCTGAAACTCTCGAAGTTTCTTCCTCCAAGCGTCATCTTCGTCAACCTCTACTCGGCGGTGATCTGCTGGAACAGCCTGCTGGGCATCTTCTGTGCTAACCATACGAGGACGTCGACATGGAACCATACCTGTAAAATAACAACTGTTAGAACTCCTAAGCCTGGAATATGGAAGATTCACATTAATTAATTAATTGTTTTGTTTTATTAATTTTTGGTTACCTATCCCAAGGTCTACCCATTCAAACACAGGCGCAAAGAGTAATGATGCATGATCCTTTCCTAGGTCTCTACCCTGCAACCAGTATCACTTTGTTTAGTAGCCATCGTAAACCTAAAGGTCCGTGCAACAGATCATAGGGGGCCCTGAACGCCTATGTCTCTACCGGTCTCCAATGTTTACCCCACTTGCTAAACATGAATGACACCATTGCCCTACCATCCCATGCATCCTCACCTGTGCCTAACTCCAAACTCCATCCTATCCCTCAACCAGACCTCGGATACCACTCTGTCATGACCCCCTCCCCACAAAGTGTACCCCTCCTGGGCCGGCAATGTGAAAAGGGAGATAATGACCCCCGAGTCCCGCCTCCAGTAGGCCCCGGGTTGGCGACTATCACTGAGGGTATAATAACATAAAAATGGGAGGCATTACCCTCTAAGAGAACACATGCAGAAGAGAGAGATAGAATAGACTCCAATCAACTCCAACTTAGAACTGATATATAAAAGGAAACCAAGTACATATATGAAATGTCATGAAAAAGTACTACAACTCAAAGGGAAAGCTAAAAGTACCCAAAAGAAAGTAAAACGACAGCAACCACAAGCCCAAACAGCTCCTCCTCCAACCGCAAGCTAGTAGTAACCAGCTTGATCTCCAACCTGCTCCAAGTGACCTGAAAAACAGTTTATATATACATAGGGTGGGTATAACAGTATACTCAGTAGGATCCTCCCCAAGCCTCTCGTGAAAAAGTAAAGAAAGCATGCTAAAGCCCAGTGAACAAAAAGTGAAACTAACTCGTCACATAAATAGATATACTATGTTCCCAACCTCACCATGGCCACTCTCACCAAGTAACGCATACAAGAATATAGCATATAGTAAAGAATATCAAGGGTACCCTGCTACTACTTCCCCACTGGTTTGCCGCTTTTCCCCAATGACATATGTCTTGTGCATCTCTCTCCAAAGGCTTTCCCACAGACACCTGGGCTAAGCTCCACAATCTGCACCTCGTGCACCACAAAGGCTTGCCCGCAGACACCTGGGCGAAGCACCACACCGTCCTCACAACAAAAAGTAACCAGGTAATTTCCGGGATCCACCACAGCTCGCATAACGTGTATCATACGCCGGGTATAATACCTCAAGCCATTACAGCCCATACGCTGAGTAAGGATCCTCAAGCCATCATAGCCTATACACATTACACCTATAGTAGTCCGTAGGATACTATATCCAGAATATATGTGTGTGAATAACCAAAAGCCATTATAGCCCTCTACACACATATATGGGGAACTAACCGTTGTGCCTCATGTCACAAGTATCTACCAAGAGAAGAGAGCGGAGCCAAAGGGGGTAGTCAGCCATTCAACCTCCCATTAGAATGTTGGGGAAACACCCCCCCTCCCAGGGCTCAGAATCCCCGGGGAGTCAGTTGCCCTTACCGACAGGGTGGAGTAGCGTATAGACACACAAAATGTACAGAATATATAAGTAACTCACATCCACACTATGGGCATTAATTAGTCTTAGATACAACTGCATCTAACGTCTCTCAGACTCTAGGCTGCTACTTCTAAGACTAGGTATCCTATAAGCACACAAAAATTTGAAGAGATTTATTAGATTACTCCATTCTCATTTTATCAGTTCCACTGTACATTAATTAATTCTTTAAACATTAATTAAGAATGAACAATTCCACATTAAACTGAATTGGAATCACTTTCAAAAACAACTGCTCCTTTTTAAGATTCACATCACCTTTAAATTCCAGCATCTCCATCCCCGTGGATTTTCACCATTTAATCAAACATTCATTACAGAATAACTTTTCCACAATCCCAGGCATTCTAGAAAAAGCATCTTATGCTTCTAAACACAAAGGAGGCTCAACACGGTGAGTAGATATACTACCCGTCGAGTCTTTGCCGCCTATAGAAAGAGAATATACCCATTCACCCTCGAGAGGCTAAACACGGAAAGAATTTGGAATACCCCGTGCGTCTTCGCCTCTTTCGGAAGAAGGGTAGCAAGACCAGCTTCCATGAGCAGTGGGGAAAAGCAAAGCAGATTAACATTCAAGAAAACCGCAAACAACCAGCAACCACATCCATCCCATTCCATCACCCCTGGTGTCCTCCCTGACACCCACATGCATAACTGATGCATATCGCCACTCTAGGCGTCATCTACTGTCGTAACCACAAGGCATCCACGCCTCCACATATAACAACAGCCATCCAGGCTCACATCACAGCACAAGAAGAAGGAAAACAAACATCACATCATGGGCTCTTGACCCTTTAACAAACAAGAGGGTAACTCAGAACCCTTTTAGAAATTCCCACATAATCTTTTCTCTAATCCATATTGAATTAACAGATTTTTTATTCGTAGGTTCCAATCATGGATACCTAATCAGTAAGCTATCACAATTAAATAACCACGCTTACTTCCCTAATTTGATTATCCTCAAATTAGAACAACTACAACAACTGCAATAACCAGATTAATTTACATGCCTCTTTATCTTTAGCCAATTAATTAACAATTAATTCCGGCTTTACGTTCATTATCAATTTCTATCATGAACGAACAACAAATCAAAGAAAACATAGATATCACTATATCTAGGAAAACATGAGGCAAACCGTTATCACGGTATAAAGCAACAACATGCGATCAACCAATTCTTTTAATCCGGTTCAAGTGTTTAATTAGGTCAATTTCATTGTGATCCAAAGGGATAAATCATGCTAATTCTATGATTTCACATATACAATTAGAGAAGCCATGAATCCCCTACCTTGAAGAGTTCTTGACGTCCTTTATCCACACAACGGGTCACAATCCTCCTCTCACGACAACTGCATCCACCGGAGGATGCCATGGTACGACAGTACAAACCAAACCCAAGAAAAACCCATTAGAATCTTGGAGAATACATGGTATAATTATGGAAAGGAGGATAGGAGAAGATGAACCCCAAAAGAACGATGATATAACATACCTTATATCGAAGATTGATCGACACAGCTTGGTTGCATCAAAACAAAGAGGAACCAATCCTAGGAGTAAAGATTGATTGTTCAGCTCCTACGGAAAGGATTGAAAGGTTCTAGTGCCTCTTTGTTGAGAAAAAAGTGAAATAACAAGGGAGAATGATATCTCGTCCCTTTTTGAAGATTTAATGGGGCGACAGTTTAAGATCCGGTTAATTATCCATTAAAAATGGATCGCATTAACCCACGCGGTTTGACCAAGTAAATACATCCTGGCCTTAGGAATAATTAATATAGGATTTATGGAATTTTAAACGGCCTTAAGATCCCTTAAAATAAGGCTTTAAAAGTATTTTTCGTCAAAGGAAACGTCAAAAGGGGAAAAACTGTAGGAGTCTGGAAACACGGTTCACCCACTGTTACTGTACATGAAACCGATCTGTGAAACCGATCTGTGAAACCAATTTGTCACACCGGTCTATGAAACTGATCTATCAGACTGATCTGTGAAACCGATCTGTCACACCGATCTGTGAAACCGATCTGTCACACCGATTTTTGAAACCGATCTGTCAGACCGATCTGTGAAACCGATTTGTCACACCGATCTGTGAAACCGATCTGTCAGACCGATCTGTGAAACCGATCTGTCACACCGATCTCTGAAACCGATCTGTCAGACCGATCTGTGAAACCGATCTGTCAGACCGATCTGTGAAACCGATCTGTCACACCGATCAGTGAAACCGATCTGTCACACCGATCTGTGAAACCGATCTGTCGCACCGATCTGTGAAACTGATCTGTCAGACCGATCTGTGAAACCGATCTGTCACACCGATCTGTGAGACTGTTCTATCACACCGATCTGTGAAACCGATCTGTCAGAATGATCTGTGAAACCAATCTGTCACACCGATCTGTGAAACCGATCTGTCAGACCGATCTGTGAAACCGATCTGTCACACTGATCTGTAAAACCGATCTGTCACACCGATTTGTGAAACTGATCTGTGAGGCCGATCTATCAGAACGATCGGTGAGACCGATCTGTTACTGTTCATAAAACGGGAAACACTGTTCACAGAACTGGAAAAATTGGCAAAGTGTTGGGGATAAGTCCCCTTGACCTCCTAGAACACCTCCAACACCAAAATTTCACAAAGTAATGGACCGGAGAGGTCTAGGCCATTACAAAAATCCTTCTTATTTTTCCGTGGTAACTAATGAAATATTTCAAAAGGATGTAACTAACATTTGATGTTTTAAAATCTTTCTAAAATGTTAGAAATTTCTAAAAAATGAAGGATATTATATTCACGCTATATAATTTACAATATGAGAAGATCGGAATGGAGACAATACCTTATTGTGGTTGAGAGTGTGAACTCGATCCAATAATTTTAGTGAATCATTTTCGGTTATGACCTTATTCATAAAATATGGTGCATATAAAACATTCTCATTGTTCTAGATGTCAGTCCATCTCATTCTACATCCCTCTGGACTTCGGTATCCCTCATTTATGTAACTGGTTGATGTCAGGTATCACTATCAACTAGCCTTCAGGAATTTTAAAATATCAAAACTCATTAATATGTATCCATGGTGTAGTATAACAGTTTGAAATGGTTTTTATCTAGTACATTTGAACAACTTTTGCTTCCCATGATATGTTCGCATAGGCACAAGCTGTGATGGCCTGTGCACATGGAAACCATAAGGACTAAAAGTTTCCATATTACCTTTTCTCTACTTCCAGTAATACCAATATTATTTCTCTAATACTATTTTTGATGGGGATTGAATGCTCTTGAACTTCAAATTGAGATTATTCCCAACATAAAAGGCATACATGATAACAAGAATCTTCTTTAATGTTCATTTCAATATCTCATTGAAAGTTCCTACTGTACCTTAGCCCCTACTGAATCCCATATGGGGATAGTTTTTTTTTCAATCAATGAATTACTTCATGAAATGATAAAATTTCTCCTAAAATAGGAATGTTATAGGTACCATGAGAGGACCCTTGAAGACAACATTTATTTTCTACACAATGTTGGTGGTAATGTCTTTGTACCTCTTCTGCTTGTCATATGTCAATGTCCATTTTTATTTTGGAATCTACATCATATATACACACACTTCTTAATTATCCTTGCAGATATTTTTGAAATGTTATTCAAACATTGATTAATCTATCTCATAGGATACAAGGAAGTGATTATATTTCCCATAAATTGATTTTATCATTATGTTTAAATAGATAAAAATAACAAAGACAATGTGTAAAAAGCCTCATGATTGCCTTCTTCATAGGTTCATTATGGAATGATTTCCGTTCATTGCAAGAAATGTGTCTAATGTAGTTGTATTGATGATGTGAATTTTGTGGGCATCCTTGTATTAGGTTTCACATTGATTTCCACATTGATTTCTTAATGCCAATTAGATATAAAAAACACCTTAAATGTGGGTGAAATGGTTGCTGATAAATGTCAAAAACCAACTCCATGATTCATAGTTTTCCTTCTCCCCAATGGAAAAGGAAAGTAAAAGAGGTGAAAGGTTTCCGTCATGGGTTTCCAAAATCAAAGATACACCCTTGTATTTTCATTATACAAATGTTCCATCAATCTGTATGAACGGTTTGCTAAAACGAAATGTGGAGATACAGGGGAGGAATTCCAAGAACAACTGATGAAATTAAACACAAGATGGATCAAGTAGGTTATCTTGATACACATGTTCATTCATATGAATATGGAAGAAAACATGGGTTTTGTGTCTTAGTATGTCTACCAATTGTGCCAACACCCAATACGATTCATCCCAACAAAAATAGACCTTCATAATTTCCTTATGGTTCTCTATCCATGTCTTACTATAATAAATATTTTAGCCGAAAATATTGTTGTATCCTATATTGAACAAGGTCTATAAGAAAATCTTGAAATGTTTTAATTATCTCGACGACAATGGTTGAAATAAATTCATCATCCAATGTAGTATGATCTTAAGTCAGGTTTGGATGAATTCAAGTATAAGATGCCTCAATCTTCAAGATTCTCCAACCTCTAAATTCAATGTCTAGAATCTCCCTCAAGAAGAATCTACAATCATTCTTATACATTTCAAACCATATGAGGTATTTTTTATAGCATGATGCCTAAACTATATATCTACAATTCTTTTCAATTTGAAACTTCTTTAGCATATTTTTAATGCTTTTTTATTTTCAAAATCCCATTCCAACATATAAGGTTTTGTACAGCTCATGAAACAAATCTGGTACAACTCTGGGAAACTCAGTGGCAGGTGTGAGAGCATTGTAGTTGAATTTAGGAACATGTATCATTTCTTCTGACCAAGAAGAAAAGTATGGTGAATGATTTTTTATGGGTCGAGGCTACTGTACCACAAATGCATTTCTTGAAACTTCCTCCCCAACATCTGTTTCAACCACCTCATTAGCATTTTTGTAACCATCTGTTCCATCATTACAAAAAACCTCATCAAAAGTAAGATGTAAAAGTAAATCTGGGAGATCATCTATGTTTTCCTATTCTACATCATTTGGAATAATCCCAATTTCATGGGGAGGGCCTTCTGAAATAACTTTTATATGTCTATGTCTTCATACAACTAGATGTTGTTGTTGTAAAGTAGAAACATGAACATATAACTCCATCATGATACCATCTGACTGTTGGAAAATTATATTTATTTCATGGACCCACTATGCATCAGCAACTAATGGACAAGCTAGATGCCATGATGTTTCAGGGAATTGAAAATGCTTATAGCTCATGGACTTGATCTCTTGATCGGGTCCAAAATTTAAGGATCCAAAAATTAGGTCTTGAAGTTCAGTTAAGGTTACACAATTAGTTATACTAACAACTGTTTATAGTTTTTTACTATAAGAATCTCCTTGCTCAGTTTGAATAACCTTCATGTAGTAGTACACACAGGAAAACATGACTCACTACGTCAAAAATGTTTTTTGATCAACATTATGATAGAGTAACTAAAATTGATAATGATGGTTCACCATATAATATTTATTATACTGAATTTTTATAATGTATTTTTATACCCTAAAATATGATACACATGTTTCATTTTATAAAAGTTTATTAGAATACAAGTCCTATAATTTTTGGGAAACCAATGTTAAAAGATGAGAAAATGTCAAATCAGTTTATTTATCATTGAGAAAATGAAAATTATGATCATTTAAAGGTAAATGGATAACAAAAAAACATTAAATAACATATGAATTATTTACAACATACACGAAATACCTTGAAATTTTTCAATAAACTGTGGTTTGGATGAGATGATCCTCACTTAGGACATGAGGTAAAATCTAGCTTATTTTCAATTAGAATCTTAATAACATCTTCTAAAGGGATTTATTTAACTTTTTAATTTAAAAAATCATTCAGAATTATAACGAAATATCTTATATGTCATCTTATATTTCATTAGAAGGTAGAAAACTTTTGAAAAATCAAAAATTAAGTTTATCCCTTTAGAAGATGTTATTAAGCTGTGAATTAAAAAAATATGGATTTTGCCTCACATCTGAAGTGAGGCTAATATCAGCCAAACCATGTTCTATTGATAAATTCCAAGGTATTTTTTGTATGTTGTAAAGTATGGATGTGTTATTTAATATGTTTGTTCTTATCCATTCCCCTTTATATGATCCTAATTTTCATTTTATTAATGATAAGTATTATTAGATAATCATTATATATATTCATTTTTTAATTAAAATTTATTCTTTAATTAATCTATAATTTATCATTACTAATTATAACTATTATTTATAAATTATATATAACTAATTAAACTACTTAATAAATAACATATTTAAAACTATATAAAAAAATTAAATTACTAATAATAACTTGCATTATTTAATGTATTTGTCCTTGTCCATTTAATTTTATATGATCATAATTATCATTTTACCATTGATAAATAAACAGATTTGATGTCTTGTTTTCTTATTTATTTTAGTAGTTTATAAAGAAAATATAAATCATCAAAAGCATATCCCCCATGTGTGTAAAAACAGGAGTGCAACAAGTCCAGTTGTCGTGGACTAGGTTACCAAGATTCTGGCCAGGAACACCTTATTAGAGTTATTACTATTTGGTACATTTTTTCCAGATCCACATATACTTGTTTGTATCCAGATAGAGATTTTATTACTTAGATAACAACATATTCTTTATGATACCAAAATTTTAGAACTCTTAATCCCAAATTATTGATCAGTTAATCTATTATAAATTAATAATAATAATAACTATTATTTCAAAAAATATAATAATAAATAAACTACTTAATAAATAAAATATTTAAAACTAACTAAACTGATGAATAAAGTAAATATTTATAACTAACAAAAAATAATTCAATTAAATAAATAAATAACTTTAAATTAAAGAAACAAATACCTATAAATGATGATTTTCAAAAAACCATGACTTATTTTAGACCACCAGATCCACCACAAATGAAAAGGACTTTTTTTAGAGAGATAAGCTCTATAATGTAGAGAGATGAGGGAAATTTAATGTGAGGAGAAGGAGGGTGGGTTCCCATTTATAGGGCGTTAAATAAATAGAAGCATAGGGGTGTTTCCTTTTACACTATCTTTAGTCAAAAGGCGGACCCCCCCTGTCACCTTTTTCATGTCATACATTTTGGGAAAAGGGGGTGGGAGGATGTGGAAGGGGGGATTCTGCATTTCATACACATATTTAAAAAAATGGCCTAGACATTTTTAAAAAAAAATAAGATAAGTAATAAAAAACTGCCTATATATATTGAGATATCCTTAGTAACAAATATTAATGGATTGATGGAAATAGGGAAACGAAGAGGGGATTCCAGTTTGGTGTATGGGGGTGGTCGGATGGTGATGGCACATAAAAAAGGAGAGTGAATTGTGGCTAGGTAGCGATGTTCAACACTACGAGGTCGTGTTGTTGAGGGGATGATGGTACTAAGACTTTCCACATGTGATGGGATGAATTTTTCTGTGATGGGAGGTACTACTTGAATTGGGATGTTCTTTCAGGTGATGAGAGGCCCTAATCATGAGACAAAAAGATGCGTGGATTATGGTTACCACATTATGGTGTCGAGAAGAATACGAAGTTCCCAAATTGGATTCATTTAATATTAATAATTAATGAAATTAAAAAAACAATGGGGAAAGTCTTTGGCTTGAAAGGGGGGAGGTGGTCCAAAATGACCCCTCTCTTTTGTATCATAATTATAATAATAATAATATTATTATTATTATTATTATATTTTTTATCAAAAAACATTTTGGATGAATCATTACACCAGGACATCGGATTGACGAGCTATCTACGACATCAAAATCCTAATATTGAGATGGTCATTTCAATGATGATGTTGGATACCCTTTTCTACCTTGTGTCTCTAGTCCACAATATGGTCAATAATAATAATAATAATAATAATAATAATACATAATATAGTAAATGTCATAAGTTCTTCATACGATGTCGGATTGGTGAACTATATGTGGCATCACAACCCTAATATTGAGGTGGATATTTTAAGACAAGTATTAGGTGTTGAATTTGGATTCGGTACCTTGAACTAGATGAAATTATTCATGTGTTATATGTTGTAATGTGTTTTTCATGCCGAAAATATCTTTTGGGATACAGAATAGAAGATTATGTGCATTTTCTCTTGAGGATTCCAATGATGTTATATTTTTGGCCATTTATGGCCAATTCTAGTGACATATTGGTGTATTTAGGTTTTATCCCTTTGGACCAATGATGAGCCATGCACGTTCGTTTGGATTTTAACAAACTAATATGTGAGTACTCGAGTAGTCCACCAAAATAATTTTCCATGTGGAATGTGATGTTAGGCTTAGTTTTTGGCATAAAATATTTGGCATCAGGTTATTTAAGTGGGAATCTTATTTCAGTTATACTTAACAAGTATATGATGGGTTTGTTCCCTCATTCATACATCATGGGTGTGTTCCCTCTTTTAGATTTGAGAGGGTATGTTACCTTATTCTAGGATGAGTTCTTTAGTCCACTCCTATAAGGGTTAGTGTATATTTAGGTCATGTGTGTTGGATGTATAGATCCCCTAGTTAGACTTGATCTGGTATCCTCTATGAGGCCATATGTTGATCCTAATTTCCATTGTTATCCCTATTTAGGGTTCTTGGTATTGTGTAACTAATAAACACGAGTGAGATACCTTATCTAGCATGTGAGTCAAGTAGGGTAGTGGTATCCACTAGAGGCCTTATGGGAGATCCCTTATCTATTTATCAAGATCTTGTCTTTCTGATGAGGTGTATTCTGATCGAGTGTGTTCCTCATATGAACCCTCTCAGTATCCTTGGGGCTTCTTCTTGTCTATACCTAATGAATGTGACCTATGGGATGAGTGTATTTAGTATCTTTACAGCTCATGAAGTTGTTCTGCCCAGATGCACATGACCTCTAGGATGAGTGTCACTAGTGGTAGTATAGATCGTGGAGTTTGTTCTCCTAGATGAGAGTCATATGGAACCTTTGAGTAGAAATCATATGATGGAAATTCAGTTCTAACCTTACCTTGAGACTGTGTGTCTACTATGAGTATATCCAAATGTTTTATTATATGTCTCATATTATGATTGACATATCAAATGATGTGATAACTAATCTTGATTCTTTATTCTTAGTGATTTTAGGATGTCCTACTAGGTATTGTTATACTCACCCATGCATGGGATCTTCCCACACATGTCATATCTAATATAGATGATATGATTTTTTTTAGATTTTTTGGAGGATTATGAGAAAGTGTTGTGAAGTTGGGATATAAATTCCAAGCTGTATACATGTGTTTTATTTGATAGCAGTCCCATCCTTCTAAGCAGGTAAAACATTATTTAATACTTTGGGATGGGCTTCTATTTTTTCCCTTTTTATGATTTCTATTACATTATGTTTCACTCTAATAATAGAATTATATATGTATACATGAATTTTTATAATTTATTTACATTTTAGTTTGTATAGGCTTGGATGTGTGTGTGTGTTTAAAGGTAATTTAGGAAAATTTCCCCCACATGTGTGATATACCTCCTTAGCACTAGTTTTCATCACCTAGACTATTGGAGACAGGAATGGGTTAGTTGTAGCCTAGGCCCCAGTGTAACATCTTGACCCAAGTGCCACAGCCTGATTCCCCGAGTAGGTTCGCAACATGACCTCAAGTGCTCCTCCCTGTATGCTAGACACTGCCGACTAGCTGGGATGGTATAATATCAATCATGGGGAGATTATACCCTCTTTAAAATACTACACATATTCCCTTTAAAACGTGCAAAAATGATTTTAAGAAAGATAAAAAAGATCTACTAATTTCAATGGTGATAATGGGGGGACATTATCAGCACTCGAAATAGTGCTGATAAAGGACTAGCTAGCTTGAATGTGCTGTTAATATAATAGAATACCCAACCAAAATGTGCAGGTATATACAACACACCCAACAAAAAATTATATATACATTTAATTGACCACTTGAATATAAAAATATCTACTCACAGTATATAAAAAACACTTCTATATATATATAAAACAAATTTTATTATAATTACATTTACAACTATCTAAAAATAATTATTAACATTAATGTTTCATCTTTTGACACTCGTGACCCCGTCTCAAAAATGTCTTCCCGTGGAATTAGTTACTGAAAATATCATCTCAACCTGTGA
The DNA here is from genome assembly GCA_963277665.1 of Viscum album. NCBI lineage: Eukaryota > Viridiplantae > Streptophyta > Magnoliopsida > Santalales > Viscaceae > Viscum > Viscum album. The sequence goes on along the minus strand of OY728146.1, from coordinate 1,621,735,505 downwards.
AAAAGATTTATCCTATATAAGAAAAAAAATATTATGTTATTAATACTTTAAATAAAAAACATAAACATTAATATGAAAGAATACATTTATAAAATGTCATTTTTTAATAAAGAACACAATTTGAGTTATACCAGTCACATTGTTCATCTTATGGATGTGGGTTTGATTCATACACATAAAAAATAATTAATGGATCATTTTCCTAAAATATGAAAACAATCTGAATGTTTTTTCTCTGGTTTTAGTATGTCACTTGTTCTTTTACTAAAATTAATATCAAATTTAAATAATGACACATTTTTATTTATACCAGTCACACTATGCATCATATTGGGGTGATTATAATTCATACCTATAATAAATTAATGATGTGTTGTTTTACTATTGTATCAAAACAATCCGAATGTGTTTTATCGTTTTTTAGTATGTTAGTTTTTTACAAAAGTGACATTTCAAAGTGGAAACATGCATTTTGAGTCATAATAGTCACATCGTGCATTGTTTTTATGTGAATATTCTTTATACACATCAAAAATGACTTATTAATTACTTGACTAGATTATTAATATAATCATATCTTGTTTAATTGGTTTATAGTTAGTGACACATTTTTGAGCTAAAATGTCAATTTTAAACTGATAAGAGACACTTTTAGTCATATCGGTTACAACACACATTTAATTGAGGAGTAGTTGGTTCCTACATGTCAAAAATGACTCATGGATAATTTTAATAAATTATCAAAACAATCTGAATTTGTTTGCCTTGTTTTAAATATATCACTTCTTCTTTTTACTTAAATTATTGTCAATTTTTAATAAAAAGACACATTATAAGTTATAACTGTCACATTGTGTGTTGTATTAAAGTGGGGTTGATTCCTACATGTCACAAATGATTTAGGGTTCATTTTTCTAAATTATAAAAACAATATAAATGTGTTTTCTCAGTTTTCATTAAGTCACTATTTATTTGTACCAAAATTATTACCAATTTTAAATAAAATGATACACTTTGAGATATACTGGCCATAGTGTGCATTATATTAAGTTGTAGTTAATTTCGACATATCAAAAATGACTTGTAGATCAGTTTCATAAACTATAAAATCATTATGAATGTTTTTTTGGTTTTTAGTGTGCCAATTTGGTTTCTTTACTAAAATGTCGTTTCAATATGGAGACACGCATTTTGAGTCTTACCAACTGTATCGTGCGTCGTTTTGATGTAATATTACTTCATACATGTCAAAAATGACTTATCAATCACTTTCATAAATTATGGAGACAATTCGATCATGTTTTCTTAGTTTTCAATGAGTGGCACGTTTTGAGCTAACATGACAATTTTAAACTGATAAAGGACACTTTAAGTCACACCAGTCACACCGTGCATTGGATTGAGGTGTGGTTAATTCCCAAATATCGAAAATGACTGATGGAATGTCTCATGGAATTATAAAAACAATATGAATGTGTTTTCTTTATTTTTAGTATGTCATTTATTCTTTTTGATAAAAATTAATGTCAATTTTAAATAAAAAGACACATTTTGAGTTATACCAGTGACATTGTGCATCGTATTGAGGTGGGTTTGATTCATACATGTCACAAATGAATCATGGACTATTTTTCTAAATAATCAAAACAATACGAATTCATTTTCTTGGTTTTCAGGATGTCACTTGTTCTTTGTACTAAAATTAATTTCAATTTTAAATAAAAATACACACTTTGAGTTATACCAGTCACACCGTGCATCATATTGATGTGATGATGATTACTACACCAAAAAATGAAATATAGATCATTTTTCTAATTTATCAAAAAAATACTAATTTGTTTGCTCAATTTTTAGTATGGTGGTCATTTTTTTTTTACTAAAATATAATTTCAAACTAGAAGCACACATTTTGAGTCATACTAGTCACATTGTGCATTGGTTTGATATGATACTACTTCGTACATGTAATAAATGACTTATGAATGATTTTCCTAAATTAAGAAGACAATTGCAGTGATTTTTCATGCCATTTAGTGAGTGGAACTTTTTGAGCTAAAATGTAAATTATAAACTGATAAGAGACACTTTTAGTCATACTGGACACACCATGCATTAGATTGAGGTGTGGTTGATTCCTACACATCACAAATGACTCATGGAATGTTATCCTAAAGTATCAAAACAATATAAATGTTTTTTATTAGTTCTCAATATGTCACTTGTTATTTTTACTTACATTAATGTCAATTTTAAATAGAAATATGCATTTGGATTTATACCAATCACATTGTGTGTTTTATTGAGGTGGGGTTGAGTCTTACACATCCAAAATTACTTATGGATCATTTTGCTAAATTATCCAAAAAATTCAGAGGAATTTTCTTGGTGTTCAATATTTTAATAGTTCTTTTTTACTAAAATTAATGTCAATTTTAAATAAAAAGAGACACTTTGAGTTATACTATCCACATTTTTCATTATATTGAGGTGGGGTTGATTCCTACACATTAAAAATGAGTCATGCATTATTATCATAAATTATCAAAATAGCTGAATGTGATTTCTCAGTTTTCAGTTGGTCTGTTTCTTGGATACCAATTAAATTCACCCATACATTCCATATATAGATATCAAAACATAGTAGATCAATATTCTTTACATAACATAATTAACCATTCCATAATAGACTTGGTGTAGTTATATTGGAAACATGGATATATAACGAACTAGTTTATTATAGTCTCTCATTAAGTTATTATTTACATGAAACCTTCTTAAACATATCATTTTTAAAACCATTATTCATTACCTAAGGATATGAAACATAATAAAGGGTGATCATATATGATCAATAAGTGTAAAAAAGGTAGATATCAATGATCATATAATGATAAAATGATCATAAATATGTTCTAAGGTGATATTAACATTATAAATTCTCACCCTGCATATCATAGATCATAATCACGAGTCATTGAATAAATCATGGTAGTTCATAATACCTATTTCCTAAAGGATCAATGAATATTATAAACTAAAAACTTACACATTGAGTTCTACCGAGCACATTGTGTATCAGATTGAGGTGTGGCTGATTACTACACTCCTCGGGAAATTATTCAATAAAAATCTTTTGGGAATTCATAATTTAAATTCAACTACTGAAAAATCCCTTGGTAGATTCATCCTTTGGATTCACATCACATTTCATGCAACATGGGGTATCCTCTTCCACCTGAACAAAACTGTTTTATCTTTTCTAGCTTGTTACAGATAGTTGAATGGAAGGTATAGCTTCCCAAAGGATCTTTAATAAAATAAATAAGTATTAGGTAAATATGAAAATTAAATTAACTTACAAATAGTATATAAAAATATTAAAAAATTAATTTGTTACATAAGTAGTAGGAATTCACCATTATATATTCCCAAACCATTTACTTGTTTTCATTGTCTTAGTAGTAGCCTCAAATTCCAATCTCTCATGACCATGATCACTTTTGAACAAACCTTCCCAACTCAAAAAAAATAAACCTATATAAGAAAACAATTCTTGTGTGATTAATGCTAAAAATATTTAAATTAAACATAAATATGAAACAATCCACTACTTATATGGAAGTCATGTATTCATTTTATTTTTGTACATTCATTTTTCAGGTATGTTGCGCATTCGTTTCTAAGGAAATATATATCATCTTTTGAATATGATACTTTTCTACAGTCATAGTAGTACTGAAAAAATATAAATACACATAGTATTAATAAATATTTTAAATTAAATAGTAATTACATTCAAAAATACCTATTTAGTGATGCTAGTTGTTTCATGGAATGTGATTTCTCTCATAAATTTATAATCATAATAACCATATTCTTTTTCATTTTTTTGTTTCAGACGCTCCAGAAACATTGAGAAAAATAAATAATTTGTCTTGCTATGTGTTTGGATAGTGAAATGTTATTATATATACCCTAAAACATTTCCAATCATAGTACTTGTCATGTTTCTCATCCTTATCCCCTAGCCTCATTCTATTTTGTAGATGATATTGATGTACCGACTTATCATAACAAAATCCTCATTAAAATATAATATAAATTATGAAAATTTATTTTTATTTCTAAAATGTTGGATGTAGTGTATTAAAATTGACAAACTCTATCATGTGTGGTCGTTTTTTGGGTATCCATTCATTGAATCTAGTAAATAAATCATGGGAGTATCCAAAATGACTGCAATAAGCATCCAATGATGCCTAATAACAAAAATAATAATAAATAATGACATATATGAAAATATATTTAATCTGATTAAATTTTACAGTTTTACCCCTAAATTATTGGTATTAAGAAGAGTTTGTCATCAGTATGTTTGTTTTCAAATGATTTGAGGAATCCTACCACTATTTCATCGTCTTTCTTGGAATTTATTTTTGGTTGTTCTGTAGAGGTGATGTGAGGACTAACGAGTCCAATTTTATTCATGGGAAAATCCCATCAATTATTTTTTATATATACATCTTCCAAAAACATGAAATGTATTTATTCATAATTAACATAGTCTATCATCTTTTGGAAAATAAAATCATGAAAACATACCTCATGTAGACATATACATCTAAGTTTACTATCCAATCATAGTTGATGATTTCACTTACATTATCAACACAAATTAAGTCTAGAACATCCTCTCTATACATATTTTCTTCAAAATCCACTATGTGAGTATGACCATTTTTTAACTTCGTTTCTAATGAACCATAAATGATAATAAATGTGGATATAGAATTGGCTGGTTAAAGGTGATTTTTGTAGTACTTTCCTATTGGTTTGGTTGATCCTTTAGATGGTTTTGAGTTGGTCTTTTAATTCACCCCTTCCCTTTGTCCATCTGTAATAAAATTCCTCATTTCATACCTTTTTTCATTAATGTTTAAAGGTTTAGCTAGAAAAATAAATTTTAAATGAATACCACCATGTCAACATGTTTTTACAATATATTCCAGACATGTGATGAATGTTCCAACATATTTTTTGATCGTATGAATATTTTCCTCATCAATTGGAACTTGTAGCTCAGTTCTTGGCTCATGAGCTAAACTAATTGTCAATTCTCATGACATTTTATAAGTGTTCTACTATGTATCATGTCGTTTTTGATATTGTACACTATATTCCGCACAATAATGCGATGGGTGGGTGTTGATAGATATAAATTAAAATCATTATCACGCTGTAGAATATCAGTATAGGAAATGTATATGTGTCTTTCTGATTCACATTTCATAGAAACATTTATTTTAACGTTGATTACATTGACTAAGACATCTCTTTGAGGGGATTGTCTCACCTCATAGCTGGTGGAGGGTGGTTCAAGATCTTTACATGGTGGTTGTTCTTGATTTTTTTCTTCTCTTTTATTTCCCCCCATAAAAGTTGTCATCATCCCTCTCTACCATTGGAATTTTTCTTCAAGGGTAGCTAGATGTTCTCTCATCCATTTCATTTATTCACTTTTATCCTCCTCTTATTTTTTTCTCAAAATATTTTCAGGGTGTCACCCCCAAACCCGCACCTCTGACACGACCATACTATTCTAGCTACTTCAAGACCACCAATAGTATGTGTTCATTCGGTATCGGTGTTTCGGATTCCTGTGACTATGTTGGATAGAAAATATAAAAAAATGAGAGATCATTGTTATTTAATAGTGACTTAAAGAAAAACTAATAATATGTAATACTAAAACATGTTTCCCACACTATTTGTGTGTTTTTCATCTATTAGTCTCCCATATTTATTTACATGTGCCTCCTTCTATAGCACAAGGCATGGGAAAGAAGTGGATTTGTATTTGAGTCATCAATCATCTTATAAATAGAGGAATATATTTATGGTGATTTTTCATGTCACATAAAACTATTATGGTAGATTTAAAATACATACCAATTTTTTTTCAAGTGAAGCATACCAAACCCTTGCTTTACGGTAGGGGTACACTGGTTTTTTTGCTTGTTCCTTATTTCTAGAACTTAGTTCATGTTTCATAAATAAAAAAAATTCAATCAAAGGGATGAATATATGTAGCATCAAACAAAATATTACTAGCCACAATTTTCCTTTAAATTAACATCTACAGGATGGCTAGTAAACGTAGCCCATGCTTGTTGGATTATTAGGTTTGCATAAATTAGCGATGGCTGTGTTTTTATTTTCTCTTTAGAATATTTAAGAGGATGTCTTGTAAGAATTGTGTGAAAGCCTCTATGAATTATTCCAGAAATCATAAATTCATTTTTTTTTGTGGGATTAATCTACTATAAATTCACTCTTCAAGGGATGGTGAAGATTAATTCAATGTTTCATTATTTTATTTTTTAGTAAAATAATGAAATGAAATCATAATGTTACCATAATCTCTTCACACATCAGTTTCTTAAGCCTGAAAACAATATGGTGCTAGGAATATACATCCATAAGCTTGTTTTTCCGAGTGGATATTTGAATCTAACTACTGAATATGGCCTTTTGGGGGTTAACATGATGTCCCCATACATTCCATTTGACTTCATATTTGATGCCTTTGATTTTATTTTTAATGATTTTTTCTAACACCGTCAAAATATGAAGCTCCTATTTTTTCTAGGATATTGATCCTTCATCACCAACCATTTCCTTAAAATCAATATCGTAAAAATGTTCCTCTGAAGTTGTAGAATTGGCATGTGTCGATGGTCGTTGTACCTGTAACATCCCGACCCGGATCACCTCTAAGACGGTGACCGGACCGGTGGGTCACATAACCTCAAGTGCATCTCCCTGAATGCCAGAGTTTGTTCACTAGCAGTGAGGGAACTTTTTGTGTCTGTGGGGGAGACTATACCCTCATTGGTAATAGATAATATCACAGTGGATGTAAACAACAACAACTAATAAATAACGGAAGCATGTGAATAAATAAATTACAATATATGAAAAATAAATAATCCAGCAGAAATATAAGAGTCAGGTGCGGAAGCTCACTAAAAGATGTCATGCCATGATTTATGTCTAAACAGGAAGTACAGAAAACAGAACTCAAACACATATTCAACTAAAAGAAAAGACACAAAGAAGAAACTGCATCACGTGCAAGGTCTGGTCCTCTACCCTAGTCTCTATCCTAAGTAGTAGTGAATAGTCAAGCATGGGAAGCAACACGCTTCCCCTTGTCAATACCTGGGAGCATGTAATCTACTCAGGTGTCAATGATGCCCGAGTAGGGTGTGAGATAAAATCCCAGTAGACTAGCACCCACGGTGTCTAAAACATTCTATTTTGTGCAGAGATAAAAATTCAGTGTTCCATTGAATAATTATTTCAGATAAATTAATTTAAGTGGAATTAAATAAATAATTCAGCTCGGGTTCCAAACGATACTCATGTCTAGTCACGTGCTTCAGCCTTAGTTGGTGGTCTGAAAGTGTACCTGTCATCAGAATGCACGAACACGCATATATATATATATATAACCTAGAAATCAAGGTAAAATAAGGAACAAGTTTACCCCAAGCTTGTTCTTTTACTTGGGGTCTAAGTTAAGTGTCAACCAGGTGCACTTCCACTTATCAGAAGAATATCGTAATTCTCAATAGACTCAAATGGAAATAATATAATACATAAGTGCATCATTATTATTGTTAAATTTTAGATTTGGAGTCTAAGCACGTCCTGAAGTTATCACTACGAAACAACCGTTAAATTTTATCCAATACCACTGAGCCCATCCAAGGCAATCTTTCAAAATACCATGTATCGCCCAAGGCATTCCTTTTCCCTGAGTATGTCCTGATCTCAAAAAAAGGGGTTGAGTATCATCTGAGGCTGGCTTAGCCACATTGCCAATGGATCTGTCCCGAAGAGCCCTTTTGGAATCGGTATCACTCATAAGTATTATAATGCTTGGGATTTCACGGTTCGAAAACACCAATGACACCTCCCTCGGTACATAGAGGTAACCAGTCAGGAATGGGGGGTCTAAGCATGTCTCTTAATATGAGACCCACCTCCTTTCCCCACCCTAAATTTAATTTAAAGTTTTCACAGCAGCAGATATAACATATCAGCATATAAAGTCACAACTTGAAAACTAACCAGATACACCCATGCATCACACGATATAAACTTAACATTACATCATAAAAACTTACAAGGAAATATACATCGTATCAACATCAGTTAATAATACACTTTTTAAAAAAACAGTTCAAGAAAACAAGTTCCAATGATCCAACAGTTCAAATTCATGTTCAACGAAACTATTTATTTAATTTAATCACTGTAAAAATGGTTGTGCACACATGCAATTAATTAAGCTATAACCCGACTAATGGAAAAATACCCTGACCGTGTTGGAATTCCCAAAGGGGTGTCCGACCTTATTTCAACAATTTAATCAACTATTTATTTAATTTAAAAACAATAAAAAGGGGTTGTGTGTTACCTCAAATTAATTAAATTATAAACCCAACTAACAGCTAAATAAACCAAACATGTCGGTATGCCCAAAAGTGGTGTCTAACCTTGTTGAAAAAAATCAAGAAAAATTAATTTAAAATGATTATGTCTATAATAATAAATCCAAACAATTAAAGTAATTAAATTGGATAAAATTTCACAAAACCGGTAAGCACCGACTAGCAGCACAATGGTGGATTTTTACAAACTTCCACAAAACAAAGGTAAAATGATTAGGAACCCTACCTTGTAGTTTTAGGTGACTCTATGATCTGTAGTAGGCTTTTATTTGACCTAAAACGGAAGAAAATGAAGCATTTAGAAAAAACCCCAAATAGGGTAAAAATCATCCGTGATGAACTGTGCATAGATTACTCAATGAAAAAGCACGATTCCAATTGTATAATGCTAGACATTCCCAATGGTTTATTGTGCACATGGTGAAGAAGGAATCAGACGTTGGACAGAGGAGCTGCGGCCTTCTGACGGGCCTGTTAGCTGGTGCGCCACCTAGGTGAGAGGAGGGGTGCGACGTGAGGTAAGGGAGAGGAAGAGAGGACAGGAAATAAAAGTAAGAAAAAAAAGAGAAAAATAAAAGATAAGGAAAAAGGGAAATAAAAGAAAAGAATAAAATAAAATAAATGGATGGAAGGGAAAAAATACAAAAATAATTAAAAATCAAAATCACCCATTTTAATTATTTTTATTTTTCCTTTATCCCCCTTCCTATTTTATTTAAAAATTTCTTTTTATCCTTTCTTTATTTATTTTAATTATTCTTTAATATCTTATTAATCTTTTAATTTCATATTTAATTATTTAAAAACTCGAACATCGCGCTAATGCATGACATGACATTTTTCATTAAAAGCCTATAATTATTTAAATTAATTAAAAAGTTTCTTAGGACCCACATGAGGTGTTCCTGCGCACGCCCAATGTCGGTTAATTAATTAGACTACAAAGAATTAAAAATGGTTCATACCTGATTAAGGTCGGGATGTTACAACCTTTCCTCTTTAAGAAAACTTGTCCCCAAGTTTCCCTTCTGAGGGTACTGGAACATCTCCAGAGAAAAGTTCTGGCCACTGGGCATGCACATCCGTCTCTCGCTCCCAGGTCTCATCCTGAATGTGTTCGTGTTGCCACAACACCTAAACTAGAGGGACAAACTTGCCTCTGAGGACATTCCTACTATGGTAGATGATACATATTGGATGCTCCACAAAGGATGCATAAGAGTTAAAATCAATGTTGTTAGGTTCAAAAGAATGAGACGGGTCTGTATGATATTGTCGGTGTTGAAATACATGGAAAATGTCGTGCAGGGAATGGTACCTCTGAGGTAGAAGTAACTGATAGGCTACTGGCCCAACTCTCTACACTATCTCCAATGGCCTGATGTATCTTAGTGATAGCTTCCCCTGCCTCCTGATTTCCCAGTGACCCATCCTCGGAGAAACACGCAGAAAGACTCGATGTCCCACCTCGAACTCCAGAGGTATGTGGCAATGATTGGTATAAGAATTATTTCTGGACGGAGCTGTATTCATACACTTCTGAATCAATTGATCTTTCACAGAAGTCTCATTAATGAGATGAATACCTAATAGATCTACCTCACCTGCTTTGGGCTAGCATAAAGGTGAACGACACAGCCTTTCATAGAGGGCCTCATATAGAGCCATTTGAATTGTCTCCAGGAAGCTGTTATTGTAGGTAAACTCAACTAAAGTTAAATGCTTCTCCCAAGAACCTCAAAAATCAAGGATACAGGCCCCACAACATCTCCTCTAACACTCGTATAGTTCTCTCGGATTTCCCATCGGTCTGAGGGTGATATGAAGTACTAAAAAGTACCTATGAACCCATCTAATTTTGAAACCCTTCCCAGAACCATGATGTAAAGTGGGAATCCCTATCTGAGACAATAGAATGAGGTACACCATGAAGTCCCACAATATCCCAGATATATATCCTTCCCAACTCATCAATCATAAAGGTATCTCAGATAGGCAAAAAGTGTACAACCTTGGTCAACCTATCGACAACCACCCATACTACATCGCTTCTTCGAGGAGATCTTGGTAGGCCTTTAATGAAATTCATGGTTATGTCACTCCAATTCCATTCAAAAATGGATAGAGGTTGTAGTAGTCTAGCAGGTCACTGGTGCTCTGCCTTCACCTCTTGGAAGGTGGAGCGCCGAGTGATGAAACCTGATATCTTCTTTTTCATACCAGGACACAAATACTATCGACACATGTCTCTGTACATATTGGTCAGTGCTTGGTGAACTACCCAAATAAAGGTGTGAGATTCCTTTATCATCTCTTCTCGTATACCTAAAGGATCCCATACAAGGCCATAGTAAAGGAGAGTTTCACGACCATAAACAACCCAACTAGGAGGTTGGTTCTCTCCTATAACGCTTTCCCTCAAAATGAGCCCCTTAGGATCAACCAACTATTTCCTGCGGACTTTCTACAGAAGAGAGGATATCACTCTAAGGGATGCTAGAACCAATTTTCCACTTTGCTCCTGAAACTCCAGATGCATCTCTGAAAACAAGGCCATCAACATCCACTCATTGCTGGCTACCTGTACGTCTTGTGTCCGTGTCTTGAGGTTTAAAGTGTTCTCTATAAAATTACCGTTACCATGGGTATAAGAAAGCACGAATTCGAATATTTGCAAGTATTTGACCCACCTTCGTAGCCTTAAGCTCAAGTCTCCTTGAGTGGAGATATATTTTAAGCTTTTATGATCCATGTAAACAACGAATCTCTCACCCAAAAAATATTGTCTCCAACAGTGGAGAGCATGAACCATATTTGCTAACTCAAGGTCGTGGGTGGGATAGTTCCTCTCATGAGGTCTCATCTGGCGGGAACCATAATCCATGACTCGATCACCCTACATCAAAACAGTACCCAGTCTAATTCCTAAAGCTTTAGAATAAATTGTATATCTCATACTAGGTTCAGGCTGAATTAGGATCAGGGATGAGGTTATTCTTGCATTCAATTTCTAAAATGACTTTTCACAATATTTTTCCAGATGAACTGTAAACCTTTCTTAGTCAGGGAATTAAGAGGCACTGCAAAGAGGGAGAAATCCTGAATGAAACACCAGTAATAGCAAGAAAGACCAAAGAAATCATCGATGTCAAAGAAACTCTTAGGATTCTCCCATGAAACCATGGATATCACCTTTTCTGGGCCAACTGATACCCCAACCTCAGATATAATATTACCTAATAAGTGTACCTTATCAATACAGAAGTGGAATTTACTGAGCTTAGCATATAGATGATGCTCTCTCACTGTAATCAGCACGATCTCAATATGGGTTTCATGGTTGTGTCTGGAACGCTAATAAACTAAGATTTCGTCCAAGAATACTAATTCAAAGGAATCAAGATACGGATGAAAAACCCATTTCATCATAGCCATGAAGACTGCTGGCACATTCGTCAGGACAAATGGTATAACTAGATACTCGTAAAGCTGTACCTACTTCAGAATTCCATATGTGGTATGTTAGATAGTCACAAACACACCTGGTGATATCCTAACCTCATATCAATCTTGGAGAAAACAATTTCTCCTTGAAGCTGGTCAAAGATATCATCTATATGAGGAAATGGATATAGATTCTTTACTGTGACCTTGTTCAGTCGATGATTATCCACGCATAACCGGAGGGTACCATCTGCCTTCTTGAAAAAAAGGATAGGTGAACCCCATGGTTATGCGCTAGGTCTAATGAAACCCTTATCCTCAAGGTCTTTAAGCTACTTTTTGAGTTCCTGTAGCTCAATTGGTGCCATCCTTTAAAGAGGAATAGACTCTGCTGCTACACCTAGAATGAGCTTGATAGTGAACTCCTTGTCTCTCATAGGAGGTAATACAGATAAATCATCAAGGAAGATTTCCATGAAAAGGTCCACCACCAGAGGGAATTCAACTGGGTGTGTTCACTGATCGGTCGTGAAGAGACTTTCCAACTGGTCTGTCACTCTACCCAATCTTGAATATTTAGGCTTAACTTGGTCTGCCTTCATCTACCATTCTCCATTTTGAAAATATGTGTCTCCATCAGGGGATGTAGAGGACACCTGGCGATGATATCAATCCACTTGGGCATGAAAAGGGGCAACTTCTTTCATATCGAGAATGACTTTGATGCCAAACATATCGAGGATATAGAAATTCCAATCAAAATTGTACCTCCCTATCTCGAGGTGGCACTCTTGGAACTGGTGTATACTCTCTACCATAACCCAAAGCGGAGTGTTGAGAGACATTATTCCGCAATGATACTCAATTAAAAAACCAAGACTCTCAACAACAGCAGCATATATAAAGGAGTGTGATTCACCAGTATCAAAAAGAGAAGAAACTAAAGTAAAGGCTACTATGATAGTACCTCTCACTGTAGATAGTCCTGCACTCTTCTCCTCTAGTGAGGATTGCATTACATCTATGTGACCTGAGCCATGACCCTGATATGCTGCCTAGTTGGCCTGAGCAGGTCCTCTCTACTGACGCAGATAATATGGACCTTGATTTCCTCAACCACGAAATCCAACATTACCTCGACGTGATCGACCGATGGAAAAATAACTTCTAGACTGTAGTTGAGTCATAGATCCCATACATGACGGAGGTGCAAGATCGGATCCTCTACCACTAGATGCTGAAGAGAAGGAAGGGTAGAAATGTTGGAGGTGACCCATCCTGCTGCAAGCTCGGCACTCCTTTGGATCCCTCATGCACTACGGATTCTTATGACCATCCCAATCACACAAATAAAATTTGACAGAGCTACCAAGACATGCTATTTGGATAGTAGTTTCCCCATGTGCACTTTCAAAATGGAATTTCTTTCTGCCAGAAGAGTCATCAACTGTCTCAGAACAAAACATCCATGCCTCACTGGTTTAGCTTCCCAGACATTTGGCTCTAAGATTAGAGCCTGGTTCACAATCTTTATAACATTGGTCAAACGAAAGACGTCCACCTGTGAGTTGATATTATACTGAAGTCCGTCCTCAAAACGCCTCACAATAGTCTGCGCGTCGCCAGTCGAAGATGGGGAAAATCCGAATGTTTTGTGAATTGAGTAGAATACTCTAACACAGTCATAGAGCCCTTCTAAAGATGTAGGAACTCCCTCACATGATCATCTCTCAAAGTTTGTGAGAAAAAGTGGTCATAGAAGGCTACTTGGATGTCAGCCGAAGACATGTCACTGGTCTTCTTAGCCTGAGAAACAACATCCCACTAGTTCTTGGTGGAGTCGTGGAGTATGTAGACTGCAAGCTTGACCCTTCTCTCTGGAAGGGTATCAAGGTGGTCAAAGAGATACCTTATAGATTCTATCCATGACTCTAGAACATGAGGGACGCTACTCCCTGAGAAGGTGGGCGGGTGTTGCTGTAGAAAGTCTTGTATGAGGTCTGCCGTAGACATGGTAGGTATGGGTATATTCTGAATCAACTTTATAAACCTAAGGGGACTATCCCTAAACTAAGCTTCAGGGTCCCTCATTCGATCAACATGAGGTAGTTCCACATGAGGCTCTACGAGAGGTACCACTAGTGGTTCAGGACCCACCATCTCGGGAATGTGCTCATTTCCACTCTCATGAGGAACATCATGAAGATGTAAAGATGAAATTTTTCTAAACATCCGAACACACACCTTAGAAAAGGAGTAAATAAGGTGAGAAAAAATTAAGCTGAAAAAATAGGTTAGGTACATATCCTACCTCTAAGAACTAAACAACAGACAACCCGACTCACGAGTAGGGTTTCAATATAGAAGAGACAACTAAAAAGGATTGCTAAATAAGTTCTAAAATCCACTCCATACTTAAGTCAGGCTAACATATAACAGACTATCACAAATTTTAATTCAAAAAACCAGCATTTCAAAAAATTTACCACTAGGCACAACAACACTCACATGCTAAGAGGAAAATGCATGCTATGTAGATATGACATTGGCAATATGCATGGAATTTAAATCCTATAGTTCCTATTATGATGCATGGAATTTATTTCCCTCATATCATCATGCTACAATGGTAAACCCATTATCTCAACAATTCCAACATAATAACAATCCAATACAAGTGAATCACACAGTACTGAAATCATATCAATAGTAAATGGAATAATCAATAACTACAACCCCAACCCAAGAATTTGGGTTTTCCCGGTATATGGGTTAGCTACGTCCAAGCATATGGTACATTCCAAATCTTTATATCCTAGTCTCTTGTAGAATCCAAACAGTAAAAAAATTAAAAACCTCCCTCTGATACCACTTAGTAACATCCCGACCTGGATCACCTCTAAGTCGGTGGCCGGACCGGCGGGTCACATAACCTAAAGTGCATCTCCCCGAACGCGAGAGGCTGCTGACTAGTAGTGAGGGACCTTGTTGTGTCTGTGGGGGAGACTATGCCCTCATAGGTAATAGATAATATCATAGCGGAAGTAAACAACAACAAATAATAAATAACAGAAGCATGTGAGTAGATAAACTACAGCAGAAGCAATATAAGTAATCCAACTGAATGATAATAGTCAAGTGCGGAAGCTCACAAAAAGATGTCATGCCATGATGTAGGTATAAACTAGAAGTACGGAATACTAAACAAAAACACACATTCAACTAAAAGAAAAGACACAAAGTAGAAACTACATCATGAGCAAGGCCCGGTCCTCTGCCCCAGTCTCCATCCTAAGAAGTAATGAACAGTCAAGCATCAGAAGTAGCGTGTTTCATTTTGTCAATACATGTGAGAACATAATCTACTTTGGTATCAACGACGCCCGAGCAAGGTGTGAGATAAAATCCCAGTAGGTTGGAACGCATGGTGTATAACCCTTTCCATTTTGTGCAAAGATATAAATGCAGTGTTCCATTATATAATTATTTCTGATAAATTAATTTAAATATAATGAAATAAATAAGTATGCCTGGGTTCCAAAGGACACCCGTGTATAGTCACTAGCTTCAACCTAAGCTAGTGTTCTGAAAGGGTACCTATCAGCAGAACGCATCAACATGAATATATATATATATATAAACATAAAGAAAGGTAAAATAAGGAATAAGTATACCCCAAGATTGTGCCTTAACTTGGGGTCTAAGTCAAGTGTCAACCAGGTGCACTTCCACAAATCAGAAGAACATCTCAATTCTCAATAGGCTCGAATGGAAATAATATAACCCTTAAGTGCATCATTATTATTATTCGAGTTAAGAGTTGGAGTCTGAGCCCATCCTGAAGGTATCGCGATGGAACATCCGTCAATTTTTATCCAATACCACCGAGCCCATCCAATGCAATATTTTGAAAGACAAAGTATTGCCCATGGCATGGATTTACCCTGAGTCTGTCCCGATCTCAAAAAAAGTGGTCGAGTATCATCTATGGCTGGCTTAGTAACATTGCCCAGGGAACCGTCCCGATGAGCCCTTTTGGAAGCGGTATCACTCATAAATATTAGAAATCCAAGGGAAGTCTCTGTCCAGAAAAGCCAATGACATAGCCCCCCGACACATAGAGGTAACCAGTCAGGAACGGGGGGTCTAAGAATGGACCTTAATATGGGACCCACCTCCTTTCCCTTTCCTAAATTTAATTAATGTTTTTACAGTAGAAGATATGACTTAATCAGCATATAATGTCACATCTTAAAAACTAACAAGATACACTCATGAATCACAAGGAATAAATTTAACATTACAGCATCACAACTTACAAGGAAATATACATCGTATCAACATCAGCAGATAGTGCTCTTTTTAAAATAAATAAACAGTTCAGAAAAACAAGTGTCAATGATTCAACATTTCATGTTCACGTTCAAAGAAACTATTTATTTAATTTAATCACAGTAAAAAGGGTTGTGCACACCTTCAATTAATTAAACTATAACCCAGCTAATGGAAAAATACCCCGACCATTCTTTCAATCCCTAAGGGGTGTCCGAACTTATTACAAAAATTAAAACAACTATTTATTTAATTTAAAAACAATAAAAAGGGGTTGTGTGATACCTGCAATTAATTATGTTATAAACCTGACTAACGAATAAATCCACCGACCATGTCGGTACGCCCAAAAGGGGTGTCCAAACTTATTGCAACAAATGAAACAAATTAATTTCAGATGATTATGTATGAAACAGTTAATAAAAACAATTAATGTAATTAAATTGGATAAAATTTCACAAAGCCAGTAGGCACCGACTAACGACACAATGGTGTGTTTTTACAAACTGCAAAAAAATGGAGGGAACATGAGTAGGAACCCTACCTTATAGTTATAGATGACTCAAAGATAAGGATTAGGATTTTATTTGACATAAAATGGAAGAAAATGAAGGATTTTAGAAAACCCCCAAAATAGGGTAAAACCCTTCTGCGACAAACTGTGCGCAGATTACTCAACAAAAAGCATGATTCCCAATGTGAAATTTTATTATTTCCCTAAGGTTTACTGTGTACCTGATGGCGAAGGAATCAGACGTCGGATGGAGGAGCGGTGGCGTTTCTAAGGGCCTTTAGGTTGGTGCAACACCTAGGGGAGAGGAGGGGTGTGAAGTGAGGGAATGGAGAGGAAGAGAGGAGAGAAAAAGAAAGAAAGAAAAAAATAGAAAGAAAAAATAAAAAAAATAAAAGATAAGTAAAAAATTAAATAAAATAAAAGGATGGAAGGGAAAAAAGATAAAAATAATTAAAAATGGAAATCCCCTATTTTTATTATTTTTATTTTTCCCATAGCCCCCTTTCTATTTTATTCAACATTTTCTTTTTATCCTTTCTTTATTTATTTTAAGTCTTCTTTAATATATTATTACTATTTTCACTTATTAATTAATTATTTAAAAACCTAAACACCACGCTAACCCATGACATAAAATTTTTCATTAAAAGCCTGCAATTATTTAAATTAATTAAAAAGATATCTGGGACCCGCATGAGGTGCACAAGCGTGCACCCTGAGT
Source organism: Viscum album (assembly GCA_963277665.1). Lineage (NCBI taxonomy): Eukaryota > Viridiplantae > Streptophyta > Magnoliopsida > Santalales > Viscaceae > Viscum > Viscum album. The sequence continues at coordinate 1,621,717,972 of OY728146.1, read as the reverse complement.
CGGTTAATTAATTAGACTGCAAAAAATAAAAAATGGTCCATACCTTATTATGTATGGGACATTACAGTACCTCTACACTGGGAGTAGTAATCGGTTGAGAAACCAGTTGTTCCTCCAGATTTGGAGCACCAGCATGTGCATAAGATTGTTGTTCATATGTAGTACAAGAAGTAGTAGGTTTAAAAACCTATTGTTCCTTGGGATTGGGAGTACCAGCACATGCATAAGATATTATCTATATAAGTGATTTAATATTTAATTTATAGTACATAAATATAGTACTAAACAAATAATAACATGAGGTAACACATTGTATATTACAAGAAAATATATTACATAATTATTAAACTCTCTTTTTTTAAAGGCTAAATAGATTTTACCCCTTATCTACTATCCAAACACCTTAATTGTGGTTTCCTCTAACATACAAAATTCCCTCTACATTGGGACCACTATGAAATTATTGTGATGTTCCAATGAAAGGTTCATTCTCATTTGAATTTTCATATGACGCTTTAGTAGATTTGGTCAATAAAAAAATAATTGACAACTTTCAGTTTGCGGGATCTGGAACATAAAATACTTGTATTGATTTTGATTCCATTATAAATGGTTCATATTTTTACTATTCCTTATGGATATAAAATTTCACAAATCTCAATTCATCTATTTCAATAGCACTCTTATTATCAACCAACTTTCATTGAAAAATCAGTAGTTGGAATGTTTTATAATCCAACTCACATATTTTTTTGATGATGCTAAATTATGATAAATTCATGTAAATTAGATTTTTATCCTTAGTACCAGAAACATGCTTCACTTTAGCCACAAGTATAAATCCACTATTTGTCATGGTATTATCTTCATCATGTTTATCTGTATAGGAAGTATAACCATTAATTTCATAACCATTTTAAGATTATAAATTCACATGTAGTATTCTTTATATAAATCAACATCATTCTAAGATTGAATCTATATTTTCATTCGACTCCTTCAAAATATGCTCTTGAAACCACCCAATAAACTTTTGACTATGTGTATTTGATATCCATATTTTCCCTTGATGGTTTTAGATGCCTAGAATTTCATTGTGGTTTAAAACATATGGAGAATCCTCCAAACTATTATGAAAAACGTAAAGTTAGGCCTGCTCCTGATGTATAATATTGACTGTGACAACATATCTCCACGAAATTTCTTCTCCCACAAGCCACCTAGTGTGATAATATTTTGGTAAACCAATTCTTTCCATATTGAATAGGTATTCAATGCAGAATTAAACATCTTCCTCAGCAATAGATCACTCTTCAATACAACCCTCTATCCAACTTCTATTTTTGACATAAATTTTCAAAATCATCATATACCATTCAATGGGGTACATCAACTTATAGTGTACAAGACCACATAGTTTAATCTCTCTTACCAAGTGAACTATAAAATATACCGTCATATCAAAGAGTATTATTGGAACGAACTTTTCAAATTCACATAATATGATGGTTATTTCCCTTTCGATAGTCATAAATTTCACTAGGTCTATAAATTTTTTGCATATATCTTTAAATAAGAAATAGATTTTGGTTAATGTATGATGGAAATTCCTTGAAAAAATATAATGTAAAGCTATTGGAATTATAACTTTCATCAAAACATGACATTCTTTGGATTTCAGACCCTCCACATTTAAATCATTCATTGAAATGATGTTCATGATATTCGATGAATACCCCTCTGAAAAATTTACATCATTCAAGAAGTTACAAAACTGATATATCTCCAACCTCGAAAGATTATAAGTATCCAGAGGAATAAATGTTCATTTTTTACCCTTCACTATTACCAACTTTTCTCATATTCTAATGACAACCATGTCAAACCTAGCATTAATTCCATCCTTTGAATTTCAGGTGAATTTAAAATTGTATTGATGACACTATCACATACATTTCTTTCAACATGCATAACATCAAAAAAAATTCTGACGTACAAACAATTTTAGTATTGTAATTTAAAAAAACTGAACCCTTTTTCCAACTGGTCTTCTCAAGGATTTTCAAAAATGGTTTACCAAAATCATTATCCACATATTTTACATTCTCAAATAGTTGATCACTTATTAGTGGATATGGAGTTGTACATTCTTCTAACCTTCCTTCGAATGATGTCATCCCAGATCGATACTTCAGTTATCGGGGTAGAAATCTATGATGTCCTATAAACATGGTTTTCAATGAATATTTCAACCTAAATTATTGTGTACCTTGTTCACAAATGGGAAACCATTAATATCCTTTTATTCTATATCCAAAAAATTTTCCATAAGTAAGAAAGTTATTTTTCATCCCATACAACATGGCTCTTATCATAAAATCTTCATTTCTGTAGGCACAATACAACATAACACCTGAATCCCACAATAATTTCAAATCAACGATCAATGGATTCAAATATATATATATATATATATATATATATCATTACCAAATTGTTTTTATCATGATATAATAATAGATAACATGATGTATTTTAATTTCATGAAAAAACAATCGTGGTAATGGTCTCGCCCAAATTTACCCAAGTTCTAAGGGTTAAGCGGTCGCTTGTAGTGTAGCTTGGGTTGTCGAATCCTTAGAGACCTAATAAGAACCTATAGACACACAATGTATGGAGATGTATTTTTTTAAATGAAGTGGCCAACTTGGGTTGGTTTTATATGGTTTTAAAATAGCACTAACAGATCTACGTGAATACAAGTTTTTAAAAAATCAGTAGATCCTAGGTTATTGGTTGGGGTGGATTGGATGATTTCCTTATTTAAAGATTTCAATTTCATTAACTCAAGAATTATTAATAATATTAATTCAAAATAACATCATAAATTATAGGTTAAAAACATTTTCATACACTTGATAATCACCTACACACTTGTAGGACCATTTTCATGAGTACTCCAATGTAAAGGATCTTATTAGCACATAAAAGTGGGGTGAATAATTTCAATAAGGGAGAGGAATAGAGAAAATCATTGAATTTGAGAAACTCAAAGAAAAAAAATTAATAACATTTATAGAGAGAAAAATAACTTCCAATTCATCATCTGTATTCTCCCTTATATCAACCCATAAAATCATTATCCCTCAATTGTTGGCATGTTCTCAATGGAAGTGAGAAGTAGACTCATAATGGTGGAATTGAAGAGGTAAAAAAAATAACGATCACTCCTCCATTGTGTGAATAATATCAAAACATTTGGTGTGAATAATTTCACCCATTATGTAAATGGTATAAAAGTGATATGAAGAATAACTTTTATTAAAAACTATTTTGACTCAAACAACTTAATGAGAAAGAAGAATGTTACAAACTAAAATCAGCATAATAACATTACAATGAAAACAAAGGTCCAAGATCCCTAAACCCTCCACCACTACATCCTTAAATATGAATATAGGAATCTTTGGGATGATACCCTATATGTTCTAGTATATTTAATTAATTGTGGTGGGCCTCAGTGGGTGAAAAAATTTATGGAGAGAATACTTTTAATTCTTTACCAAAAGTGGCAGCCAGCTTGCATTCACAAAAAAGAGGCACGAAAATGAACTTATATATAGCCAAATTTTATTAGGACATAGAAATTTATAATGAAACCCATGATTTTTCCGAATAGCCTGTAAAAATTTCAGATGAAAATATTATGTGGTTTTCCAGATATGAATTAAATGGTGGGCTGTTTTTCTAGGCCAAAGAATCCGGCACAGAATTTCAACATCAACTTGGGCCTCTGGGAACTCAATTAAAACGTCCTAATTAGCTTGGGTCACTATTAAATGAAATGTTCTCCATGATATGATATATCTTTAGATAAATATTTTGAATCATTGGGTTTAAATCTTGTTTGATATAGTACATTTATTGGGCTGATGTCAAGTTTACATTGCCAAGAATGTTGTTGGTTCAAGACCCACTTTGGTGGTCTTCCAACTTGAATCATCAAGTGCTCCAAAAGAATGAATTGATTCGTATAGAATGGGAGACCTGAAAATAACATCAATACCATTTTTTTAGTATGTGTTAAAATATGAAACAAGTAATATTGCACTTTAACAAAGAATTACAATCATAATGTGAAATAGTGTTCAAATTGTAAAATGCACTAAAATGGTGTTTATGAATAATGAAACACATGAATATTATAATATTAACAATGAATATTATCCACTTTCTTGGATAATCATACCCCGTAACTTAAGTTTTTCTGGCCCTTAGAAAAATATATCTCAAAAATATAATGTTTGAATTCTCTTTTCCAAAAACATTTTAATACACATTGCTCACCTAAATACCTCATACCAAAATATTATGAAACCTATAAAAATCATTTAAAACAAGATAGGTATAGAGGTATATCCCAATCCCAATCCCATTCCTTTTTTCTAATTTATTTTCATATTTCATCCAATTTTAATTAAGCATGATGAAGTGTTGTGAATCACAATAGACATAGGGTTCATCTTCATTCAAGGGAGAAAAGATAGAAGCACTTAAAAGAATTTAAATGTAATATTAATATGAGTATTCTTTTTTTAAAAAAATTATTATTTTTTTTGAAATTTTTTCACATTAATTGAAATTGAACTGAATCGAGTCAACCCATGTTGCAAGACTTTGCTGATGACTCTCTGGCTCAAAGACCTTAGGGAACCAAGTGAATCTCACAAACTCAGGCATCATCTCAGGTTTACTCAATAAAAAACAAATTAAAATAACCAAAAATAAAGATAAAACTATCCGACTTTAGGCCAGAAAACTATGGAGTCATGATCCCCAACTGCCATAATCCTCACATTTGGTAAATCCATTGATCTACGAGCAATTGATTTCTTTTTTTGATTTTTTTTAAAATACTCATGTTAAAATTAAAATGATCACCAAACCTATGAAATTTAATATGGGACCCCATGAACTCAAACTAATACCCCACAATCCAGAGGATGTGCATTATGTTTTTTTGTTATTAAATGGACAAAAATACAAATGGTCAAAAATTAAATCAAACAACCGCACTTTACAAAATCTATGCACATGAACATAAACATTCAATAAAATCAGAATAAAGGCATGAAAAATTATTTGATATCTAATTTTAGAGTTAGCAATGTGTTTTATCATGTTCAAGGTTAATGAAATATTTTCTTCCACACATTTTGTATACACAGAAAATTGATTTATTTATTTCATCTCCCCCCAACATAGAATAACACTGTCCAAATTTTTTAAAGAAAAGAAAACATAGAAGGGGGTATAGGGGAGTATTTTAAAGAGTACATTGAAAATTATAATCCTGGAATTAAATCACCTAGTGGTAGAAGTTGAAAATGTGTGCCCCAGTCTCCCTTTGATCCATGGTTTGAGTCCCAACGTATTTTCCAGTTGTGGCGGGCTTCTCCCCAAGACCTACGCCGTGTCATGTTAATTTTTTTTCAATTTTTTTGTATGTCTCTTTTAACCTAAAAACCATAATTAAAAAATAAAACAAACCAATGATAAATTTTATTCATTTTAAATTTTTGGGAAAGGTTTTACTCATGGATCACCCCATGTGAAACAGATGAATATGATGCTCCACTTTCATACCTATCCATACACATAATAGAAGAATAGGTCAATGGTATAAGGTACTATCATATTAAGATTTTTTTTCTTTTAAAAAAACATAAAAATAAATAAATTGATGATACATTTTCTTCTTTTTAAATTTCTGGATACGGTATTACTCAGGGATCATGCCACGTGACACAGATGTATATAGGGCTCCCCTTTCATACCCATCTATTCTCATAATTGAATAATTGGTAAATAGTCTAATTTCTTTTTTTAAATATCAAAATGATTCATTAATCATATTTAAAAAATAATGATGATTCAAAATGATTGGAAATATGAAAACCACAGGTTTCCTCCCGTACAATGTTTTTGTTTAACGTCGCTAGATCGACATGAACCCCCTAACATACCCAATAGAAACTTTCAAAATTTTAAGGAACCCATATTTATCCACTTATACTATATGGTGATTGATTATTTGGTTATAATTTGTGTCATGTACAAATATATTTTCTACAATGAGTTGGAAAATACAAGGAATATCATAAATGATTGATTCGGGTTCCTCAATAGTCTTTCCAATGATGTTAGTGATCATTACAACTTTTTTGGTATCAAGAGATGACTGAATTCCAACTAAAAGTTCATGGTTATTTCGTATGAAGGGATACATGATCAGGGAAGGAAGGACAATAATTTTGATCTCGGTTTGGATAGGACATTCAGACACTAGTCCAGAATTTGAATCCAACTCAGTTTCTTTTTCTAAATTTCAAAACAAAATTGGTTCCTTTTGAATGGAACATTCAACCAAAAAATTGGAAAGATCAGTGTTAGGAATGGGTATATAATCAATTTCTTTGGTTTCTCTCAATCATTTAGTTATTGGTGGTTTTGAAAAATCATCAATGAAATTATACTTAGGATACTCAATCCATGATATCAAATTCACCTCTTTTGAATCCATAAAATCAATTTCCTTCTGATTTAAAGACCCTTAAACAATTACTTTATCCTCTTAATCTATCCCTTATACAAGGTTTGGTTTCATTTTAAATTCATGTGGGGTTTTTGGGAAACAAGAAACATCACATAAGGTTATGGAAGGGACAGTTAGTGTATGGTTGGGTTCCTCACACGTTTCATGAATTGTAGTTCTAATCTCAATGATGAAACTTCCAAATTCATTTTATCCATTTGTTCACAAAATTTTTCAAGAAGTTTTTAGGATTAGTATGTATATAATATTTCACATCATGTAATTCCCTAATATTGACCTCTCTAACCATCCTTGAGAGGGATGGAAATTTATCCTATGAATATTCATCATCACTAGGACTATACATGTCACTAGGTGTGTCGTAATTAATCAAGGGTTGACCAACAAAATTTACTAATTTAGAGGATTCCAAATATTTATTTTCTATTTGATTATATCATGTTATTGTTACATGCTAATTTGAAAGATACTCCATTGGTGAAGATTGAAAGTTGGATTCTAGATTCTCTGGACACATACAAACAGAAAGGGGTAAAGACAAGAGGTACATGGGTGAGAATAGAAACATTGGGGTGATAAAAGTATGATAGTGTCTTATATTAATTACATAGGTTCACATCAATGGAAAAAAATTATTATAACCCAAATTTACCCACGTTTAATTGCTTTAGCTGTCGCTTGCAGTGTAGCTAGGGTTATCGAATCCTCAAAGACCTAAGAAGAACCTATAGACACACAATATAGAGAGATGGATTTTTTTATATGTAGTGGAAAACATGGGTTGATTTTATATAATATTAAAAAGAGTACTAAGAGATCTATTTGAATTAAAATTATGATAAAATTATCTGATACTAGGTTATATCTCATGGTGGATTAGATGAATTCCTTTTTTTAACAATTTTTATTTCATTAACATGAGAAGGATTCATGAAATTAATTCAAACTAATCTCATAAATTACTATTTAAAAACCTTTACAAACACATGATTTTCATGTGTACACTTCTAGGATCTTTTTCATCAGAACTCCATGTGTAATTATATTATTATCACATAAAAGTGGTGAGAATAAATTCAATAAGGAAGAGGAAGAGAGATAATAATTAAATAAAACAAACTCAGATAAAATAAATTAATAGCATATAGGGAGTGAGAAATAACATCCAATCCATTCCCTTGCTAATCCCAAGGATCAACCCATAAAATATTTATCCCTTCATTGATGACATGTGCTCCACGAAAACGGGAAGTAGAGTCATAAGGGTAGAATTAAAGAAGTAAAAACAAAAAAATAATGATCACTCCTCTATTATATGAAGATAATCACTGGTTTTTTTGTTAATAAGTTTACGCCATAAATAAATGCTATCAACGTGATATGAAGAATAAATTTTATTAAAAACTAAGGTGATTTTAATAGCTTACATGATAAAAAAGCGCATTATAATGAAAAATCATCCTAATAACATTACAATGAAAACAAAGCTCCAAGATCCATAAATCCTCCACCACTACTACCTTAAATAAGAATTTATGAATCCCTGGGTCGATCCCCCATCTGTTCAAGTCTCTTTACTTAATTATGGTTGGCCTATGTGGGTGGAAAATTAACGGAGGCAAGACTTCTAAATTCTTGACTCGAAGTGACAGCCATCTTGCATCAATTGAAAAGTATCATGGATATTACCTTATAGATTTCCGAATTTGATTGGGCAATATAATGATAATATTGATCCTTGACTGTCCACTAAGATCTTATAAAATTTCAGCTAAAAATATTTTTTAGCTCGTGGGATATGTTTTAAATGGTGGGATGTTTTTCTAGACGGCAGAATCTAGCCCAGAATTTCATCTTCAACTTGGGCTTCCTAGAACCCCATTAAAATGTCCGAATTAGCTTTGATAACTTTTGAATGAAATTTTCCCCATGATATGTTCTCTCTTTAGTTAAATATTAAGAATCACTGGTCTTTAATCTTTTCCGCTATAGTACTTTTATTGGGCTTATATACCATTCACTTTGCCCAGAATTTTATTGGTTCTAGGCCCACTTTGGTGGTCTTCCAATTTGAATCTTCATGTTCTCAAAAAGAATGAATTGATCCTTAGAGCATGGGAGACCTGAAAATAAAATTAATACTATTTTCTAGTAGATTTTCAAATATGTACCATGTAATGGTGCACTTTAACAAAGAATTACAATCATAATGTGAAATAATGTTTAAAATATAAAATGCAGTAAAAATGGTGTTTAAGAATAATGAAACACATTAATATTATAATATAAACAATGAATATTACACCCTTTTATTGTCTAATCACACCCCAACTTGATTTTTTCTATTCTCGAGAAACATATATCTCAAAAGTATGAAATTTGAATTATCTTTTCCAAAAACATTTTAATACACATTGCTCAACCAAAGACCTCATTCCAAAAAAATTTGAAACCCATAAAAATCATTTAAAAAAAGCTAGGTATAGAGGTGTGTCCCAATTAAAAGTTTATTCCTTTATTCAAATTCTTCGTCATATTTCATTTAATTTCAATTAAGCTTGATGAAGTGTTGTGCGTCATAGTAGACATGGGGGTTCATCTTCATTCAAGGGAGAAAATATGGAAGAACTGGGAAGAATCAAATTTTAATATTAAGATGTTTATTAATATTTTAAAAAATATATAATTTTTTTGGTTTTTTTTTAAAATTTTCCATGTTAATTAAAATTGAACTCAATCGAGTCTACCCATGTATCAAGACTTTTCCAATGACTGCCAGGATCAAAGACCATAAGGAACCTATTGAAGCTCACATACTGAAGCCTCATCTCAAGTTTACTCAATCAAAAAAAAATATAACACAAAGAGAGATAAAATGCACAACTTCAGGACATACAACTATAGAGTCACAATCCCTAAGTTCCTAAGACCACACATTAGGTCAATCCATTACTCTACACGAAATTGGTTTTTTTTATTTTTTTAGAATACTGAGGTTAAAATAAAAATGATCACAAAACCTATTCCATTTATTATAGGACCCAAAGAACTCAAACTAATACCCCAAAATACAAAGGATGTGCATTTTCATTGTTTGTTATTAAATAGAAGAAAATATAAATGGTGAAAATCACATCGGAAAACCTCACCTTCCAAAATCTATGCACAATAACTTAAACATGCTTTAAAATTAGAATCAAAGGCTTGAAAAATTATTTTATATCCAATTTCATAGTTTCCAATGTGTGTTATCATGTTCAAGGTTAATGAAATTTTTCCTTCCATGAATTTTTTATGCACACAAACTCAATTTATTTATTTCATATCCCACTAACATATAATGACATTATCCCCAGTGTTTAAAGTAAAGAAAATGTAGAATGGGTATAGGAGATGAGGTTAAAGAGGACATTGAAAATGAGAATCATGGAATGAAATCACCCAGTGGTTGAAGTTGAAAATGCATGCCCCTACCTCCCTTTGGTATTGGGTTCGAGTCGTCATGGCTTTACCAGTTGTGACAGGATTTTCCCCATGACCTATAAAGTGTCCTTTTAAATTTATTTCTATTATTTTTTGGTATTTTTATTTTAACCTACAAACACATAAAAATAAATTAAAATAAACTAATGATACATTATCTTCATTTTAAATTTCTTTGTAAGGTATTACTCAGGGATCACACCACGTGACATAGATGAATATGGCGCTCCCCTTTCATACCTATCAACACTCATAATAGAACAGGTCAACAGTATAAGTTACTATCATATTAAGATTTTTTTAACATAAAAACATATAGAAATAAAATAAACTAATGATACAATGTATTCATTTTATATTTTTTGGTTAGGTATTACTCGGGGATCACACCACGTGACACGGATGAATATGGAACTCTCCTTTCATACCCATCTATACTCATAATAGAAGAATATTTCAACAATATAATTACTTTTTTTAATATCAAAATGATTCATTAATACTATTTAAAAAATAAAGAAGATTCAAAATTATTGGAAACATGAAAATCACTGGTTTCCACCCATGCAACGCTTTTGTTTAACGTCGCTAGATTTACATGAACCCCCAAACAATCCCAATACCAAATTTCAAATTTTTATGGATCCCATATTTCTACACTTATATAATATTGAGATTTACTCTTTATTTTGAATTTGTGTCATCTAAAAACCTATGTTCTACAATGAGTGGGAAAATCGAAGAATGTTAGAAATTATTGATCTATTTTCCACTATAGTCTTTCCAAATACATCAATGATCATTCCAAATTTTTAGGTATCAAGAGAAGACTAGATTATAATTGAAGGTCATGGTTGTACCCTATTAATGGATACTTGATCATGGTAGTAAGGACAATCATTTTGAGCTCAGTTTGGATAGGACATTCAAACACAGGTAGATATTTTGAATCATACTCAGTTTCATTCTCCAAATTTCTCAATATAATTGGTTCCTTTTGAATGAAATATTCAATAAAAAAATTGGAAAGATCAGTGTAAGGAATGGGTATGGACTAAATTATTTTGATTTCTCTCAATGGTTCTGGTATTGGTGTTTTTGAAAAATAATCAATGTAGTTATACTTAGGAGACTCAATCCATGATATCAAATTCTCCTATTTTGAATACAAAAAATCAATTTTATCCTGATTTAAAGACCCTTAAACAATTCCTTGATCCTCTTAAACTATCCCAAATCCAATGGTTGGTTCCTTATTAAATTCATGTGTGGTTTTTGTGAAACAAGAAACATCACATAAGGTTATGGAAGTGATAGTGAGTGCAGGGTTGGGTTCCTCACATGTTTCAATGCTTTGTAGTTCTAATCTCAATGATGAAACTTCCAAATTAATTTTATCCTTTTTTTACAAAAAATTTCAAGAATATTATAGGGATTAGGCGGGATATTAGCTTTAACATCACTAAATTCCATAATAATGATCTATTCACCCATCATTGAGAGGGATATAAATTTATCCTTTGAATATTCATCATCACAATGATTGTACATGTCACAAGGTGTTTGGTAATTAATCAAGGGTTGATTAAAGAAATTTAAAAATTTAGGGGATTCCCAATATTTATTTTCCATTTGATTATATATTGGTATTTTTACCTATAAATTTGAAAGATATTGTAACACCCCAAGATTCTACGGTACGTTTCTCTTTGAATAATGCAATAGCGTGTGTTGTACGCAACATCGAGTTCTAACACACACCACAACCAATCAAACTAGTCGTTATAAATAGTAATACCTACTTTTTGAAATTTTAGAAATTTTAACTCTCAAAATGGACTTCATTTTTGGATTCGGAGTATCAAATTTAGCATAAGTAAAATTTTTGTACTTTTTGGATAACTTTAATATTTTGATGAATAGTGAAAATTACTAAATTTTAATTAAAAACAACTTTTTTAATCAAAATAATTAATAGTTATAAATTATGAATTTTAGTGGTTTAAAAGTATATTTAGAATATATTTTTACCATTTAATACAATATTGGTCATTGGACACAATTTCACAATTAAACCGAACATAAACAAGTATCAATCTTTTGATAGTTATTATATCTTAAAAACACGCTTTTTGTTTTGACAGTGGGAATTAATTTTAAATTAATTTCTGCCACTTATTTGTTTTGAATTTGAAAAAATGGATTCCATATTTGGAATCAGGATGTTCAAATTGTATAAATAGGTAACTTTTATTTTTAGACATTTTAAATAATTACTTCGGTAAATATTTTATTTACCATGGTTAAAGGGTAAATCCGATAAATAAGGGTTAAAAAATAATATTATAATAATACAAAATTACCCTAAAACATGTCCTAACATTATTTTTTGATACATGTCCGACCATGGGAATCTTTGGGTCGATTTTGGGACCCCATGGTGCCACTTGTAAGTGATAGGGACACTTTATTTTAATTAAGTTAAAATGAATAAAAAATGACACAAGCATATATCCTTTAGAAAAACCATTTTTACAAAGGGTTATATATGTTGTATTTTCGATTGTAAATATTCATTAGAAATATTAAAAGATTTCATACATAATAATATTTTATTTATAATTTTTATACATTAAATAATTTAATTTATTTATGACACAATGATGATGCAGTAATTACCATAATAGTGAAAAATTAAAATAATTGATATTATAAATACCCAAATAAATATAATTTGAGACTTTTAATTAATTACACTAATTTTATAGGTTTATATGACATTTTAGTAATTATGTAATTAACGTTTTTCTAAGTAATAATTCTGTTATGAGTTTTACAAAAATCAACTATTGAATAGTGTCAAAATTGACACAAAAGAGTTTTTAAAACAAATATTATATTATTAATTGATATTAAATTCCTAAAATTCTAAGGTTTGGCCAAGAGACTTATATCATGATAGGTGTGTCATTAATGTACCACTTGTGGGTCTCTTGGAGATATATAGTAAGTTTATTAACTATATAATATAAATATATAATGTGACATGGTAAGTGTCAAACTAATTAACTAAGAGTTAAAACTAAAAGATATGGTTAATATCATGACCCAAACCTGTATAAATCCTGTTGGTTGAGTGGTTTTCGACCCATCCCCACCTTAACCTTTAAATAATCCACTTTGGAGCCATTAGAAACCGAATATGAATTTATTATAAAATATTATTTCTAGCTTTTCCAAAGGTACCCCTCACCCCTCTTATAAAAGGGCACTCTCCCTTCTCATTAACTCACACCTTCAAAGCCTTTTGGTTCGTCCAAAATCTGCCCAAATACTCTCTCAAATTCCCTAACTTCATCCTAGAGGCCTTCCTTTAGTCATAAAGCCAACCAAAGAGCCCTTTTGATCAAATCAAAAGGAAGAACCCGAAGAAGAGGTAATGATTTCACCACCCTTTTTCAACTTCCTTTCTTCTTCCACTTCTTCCTTATTTGTTATTAACATTATAAAATAATAACTCCAGTATCTTATATATACTGCGATGTTATTATAAATATGGTACAACCATATTCAGTATTCTATCCATCCTTTGAATAACATGTCACCATACGTGCATACGTACGGCTTGGCGTCTCCACGTCGTGGTGTAATTGTTATTCAATAAATTATTATTTGGATGGGTATAATAATGATGTGTAACTCATGTAAATAATAAATATAACATGATAATGATTCTGTATACATGTTATACCATCCAATTATATATTATTTTAATATCAAAAGAGTGATATTGTCGCTCGTGCGTACGTACGGACAATCGTCTCCACGAATGCGATTAGCTTCATTATCTATCGTATCCATTCAAGTATAATTATCATTTGATGATTTAAAAATAATGTTTAAGGACTTCATATCATTATGGATATGAATAATATACAACCTATCCATGACAAACATGGCTTATGTAACAAAACATATAAAAAAGGAGTAAGTTAACACCCGAAACAACGATAATACTAAGATATTATTAACAAATCAATGTTAAAAGATCATATATGATATCATATTAATATATATGATTCTTGTATAATTTAATAACAATTATTTCACCATTATATAGGAGTTTAACCTACCCCCAACCAAGTAAAAGTACAAGTTAAGGGTTTATTTCGCAATCTCTTCATTATCCGAGGTTGTTTATACGTAATAATCTACTGGGATCTCTTTATCATCCACATCCATGTTTTTTAAAAATGTATTTCAAAACATTTTTACTATTTACAATAATATGGGTTAAAGACATTTATACCCTTTTTTGACTTTTTATAAGAGGTTTATAAAGGAATCATTCCGTCTTTTTCCAAACAAGGTCCTTTTTAACCTTTTTGAAAAAATTAAGGTAAGAATGTTTTTTTAACTTATACGGCGGGTGCGGCTATGTTCCACCGTTATAAAATCTTCGAAGCTTCCCTTACAAGATTATAAGAATATTTTCAAAGAAAATGTTTTATTTTATAAATATATGACTCTTAAAATGATTTCAAAATAGAAAGATATATTTCTCTAAAAAGAGTTTTGATTTCATCTATGTCAAAATACTTTGATGGATTTTACGCTTATTTGAAGTTGATTTATTATGATACAAAACTTCTATATTGTATTGAAGGTTTTGTGATATGTTTGACTATGGATGTGCTATTTTTTATACCATTCATGGTTTATGGTGAAAATATTGACATTTCATACGCTGGTTTTAATACGAATGTTTATGTTATGTTTAAACCTTTTCATATAGGAATGCATTGGACTTAATATGTGATGGGTGGAGCCCGCTATAGCTCATCGATGCATCGGTAGGTCTCATGAGACAAAATAGTGTTTTGGAACAAGTCCTTGCCAAAATCTTATTTGTAGTCTTGGCACGAGGCCTTGGCTATGTGGTTATGATAGTCTGGCATTATGCATTCCATCATTATGAATGTGGTTATTGATATTGCATGTGATTATTCGATTAGTAGAATATCCATGTGAATAAGTAAATGAAATTATTTCATTTTATTTTTTCCATAATATGTTGAAGTTCAAGTTGAAAAGGCTTCTGTTTTAGTTATACACTGCCTTAAATGTTTAATCTTATTTATGAAAGTTTCTGCTATATTGTTATCCTTACTCGGCATTTGAGCTCACCCCTTTTCTATGTTTTATTTTTACCAGGATGTGAAGAAGTAAATTATGAATTACCTGCAGGGATATTATGAGGGGATAATAGTGTGGAATATGGAGACAATATGTTGTTGTAGTAGTTTTTTACTTTATGATTTAATGTAAAACATTATGAATATATCTAGTGTTTCCAAGGCTACTAAACCAACCAGTCTTTCGAGATTTGATCTTTCTTGTGATCATGCCAATGTTATGTAATAATGCACTAACTCTGGGTAACTGTGGTCAGGGCGTTATAGTTGGTATCAAAGGAAGTTTAGTACAAACCTTGGAAGCTATATTTAGATAAACTCTGATTAGAGCACGTAGACCTAAGATGAACTTTGAGGATTAGTATAGAAGAACTTCCTATAATTTTGGTATTATAGAGATTTTGTGAGTTTTCTGAGAAATACATCCATGTCTGGATAAGAGCAGGTAGAGGCAGCTTTGGCACAGATGTACCTAGGGGTAAAACTCGAAAACACCACTTTGAGCTAGACTCGAACAGGAACTGGTGCACAACAACGGGCCTTGCTGCACTCTTGGTTACGACACTCTCGGGGGATATGCTTATGATAACTCTCATTTTTTTTATAAATCATTATGAAGGGTTTATGAGTATATATTTCCTCAAAGAAAACATTTTTATGATTATGGATTATATCCATAAATAGTTCAATTTATGTTAAGTGTTTTATAAGTATGAAATTATGTATTATGATTAATAAACTAATATAGTTTATTCCATTGTTTGGAAATGGCGCCTAGTGGAAGAAATGGAAGCCGTATCAATGCACGCACTCCATGTAGGGATTTACCTCCTGCTCAAGATAATTATAGTGGACCTGGTGATGCAACTAGTGCCGATCAGCTAATCACCATACTAGGACAACTCACTCAGGTTATTAATAATAACCTTACCCATATGGAGCACCCTGATCCGTAGCGTGGAGGATCAATGTTAGATCGATTCATGAGGCAACAACCACCAATGTTAAATGGGAGTACAAATCCCTTAGTAGCCGATCAATGGATAAATTCCCTAGAGAAAATATTTAAGGCATTGGGGATTAGTGAAAGGGAAAGAGTTATCATGGCAGTTTACCGCCTCACTGGAGATGTTGATCAATGGTGTTCATTGATTCAAAACATGAAGGAAGATGATGAAGTATCAAATATGGAATGGATGGAGTTCAAAGATCTGTTTTTAGAAAAATACTTTCCTCGTGACCATCGAGCAGATATGGAAAGGAAATTTTTGAGTCTGAGACAAAAGAAGGATGAGAATGTCACAAAGTATGAGGCTATCTTTACAAGGTTAGCAAGGTATGCTGGAGATTATATATGTAACCCAAGAAGTATGATTGATTGTTTCTTTGATGGGTTAAAACCATTTCTCCGTCGAGAATTAGTCTCACAATCCTTCTCGTTGTATGAAGACATTGTCTCATGTGCTATCAAAACAGAAAAGGAATTCTCTATGTCTTATGACTTTATAGAAAAGCAAGAGAAGAAGAGATCTGCTGATCAATCTGGGAATGGAAATAATGGGAAGAAGGGAAAGGTTGAATATCCATCCTGTGGTAAATGTGGGAAGAAAAACCCCAGTACTTGCTTGAAGGGAATGGGTGTCTGTTACAAGTGTGGTGAAAAATGCCACCAAGATCGTGAATGAAAAGGGAAGAAGGAAGCTACCAATGTTCAATGATACAATTGCAGGGAGATGGGACATTATGCCAATGAATTTCCTAATCGTCAGGGGAACTTACCTCAGAAAATGCCAAGGGATCAAGGCCAGGCTTATGTTATCACTACTGCTGAGGTAGAAGCTCCAAAGGACGTGGTGGCAGGTAATTTAATGGTTTCTTCAAGTTTAGCAAATGCATTATTTGATTCTGGATCATTGCATTGTTTCATATCTTCCAAGTTTTCTAAGAAAATTAGATATTTCCAATTTGATTTAACAAGGGAGTTGTCAGTTAAAACTCCTAAGGGAAGTATCATTGCAACAAAGTTTTGTGAATCAGTCCCCATTAGAGCACATAAATGTTCTTTATCTGCTGATCTCGTCGTTATACCTATGATTGAGTTCGATATAATCCTCAGTATGGATTGGCTTTCGTACTATGATGCGAAGATTTATTTTAAGAAGAAGGAGGTTACAATTTTTGATGATGATGATAAGGAACACCATATCTTTAGAGGAGAATCGTCACCACCTAATTCTTATCTAGATCCACCCACAGTAGCTCGACTAAATTCAATTATTGGGGAGGAAGAGAATGAAATGACTGTGGGTGAGGAAAGGAATGTTCAAATAGACGATGTACCAGTTGTGAAAGAATATGTAGATGTATTTCCGGAAGATTTACCTGGACATCCTCCAGAATGAGAAGTTGAGTTTTCCATTGATTTAATTCCTGGATCAAGGCCTATATCGAAGACCCCTTATAGAATGGACACTGTAGAATTAGTTGAACTAAATAAACAACTAGAGGAATTGAGTAATAAGGGATTTATTTGCCCTATTGTTTCTCCATGGGGATCCCCTATTCTTTTTGTTAAAAAGAAAGATGGATCTATGAGGTTATGTATCGACTATAGGGAGATCAATGCTATAACAATAAATAACAAGTATCCCCTACCTTGCATTGATGATTTATTTGACCAACTGCACAGAGCTCAATAATTTTCAAAGATTGACCTTTGATCTGGATATCATCAGTTGTGTGTAATGAAGGAAGAAATTCTGAAGATAGCATTTCGAACCAGATATGGGAATTACGAGTTTACTGTAATGCACTTTGGATTGACTAATTCACCCTCTCTATTCATGGATATGATAAATAGAGTTTTCATGGAATATCTCGATGAATTTTTGGTGGTATTTATTGATGATATCTTGGTATACTCAAAAATCTATGAGGATCATGAAAGTCACTTGCGCATTATCCTGAAGACTCTGAGAAGACATGAATTATATGGGAAGTTTAGCCAGTGTGAATTCTGGCTTCATGAGATTTCTTTTCTTGGCCATATTATCTCTAAAGATTGAATCTCTGTTGATCCTTCTAAGACCAAGGAAATCCAAGAATGGCCACCACCTACGAGTATAATTGAGGTACGTAGTTTTATTGGTTTGGCAGGTTATTATCGACGTTTTGTCTAGAATTTTGCCCGATTGGCAAACCCATTAACGAAGCTCACACGTAGAGGGGTTAAATGTTTTTGGACAAAGGAGTGTGAAGAATGTTTCGAAGAACTGAAGAGAAGATTAGTAAATTCTCCTATATTGACTCTACAATTGGGGAATGATGGGTTCATTATTTATAGTGATGCATCGAAGAATGGACTTGGTTGTGTCCTTATGCAGAATGATAGGGTTATTGCCTATGCATCACGACAGTTGAAAATTCATGAGCAGAACTATCCTACTCATGATCTTGAGTTAGCAGCTGTGATATTTTCTTTAAAGATATGGAGGCACTACCTCTATGGTGAAAAATGTGAGATTTATACTGATCACAAGAGTTTGAAGTATATATTCTCACAAAAAGAACTCAACATGAGGAAAAGGAGATGGCTTGAATTACTCAAGGATTATGATTGTACGATACACTACCACCCAGGGAAAGCAAACAAGGTGGGAGATGCTTTGAGCAGAAAATATCATGGAGTTTTGAACAATATGAGAATTAAAAGGGATCCAATTTTACTGGATCTAGTGAAGATGGACATCGGAATAACCAGGAAAGTCGAAACATCAATTCTTTTTCAAATGGTTGCCAAACCATCTTTACTATAAAATATTAAGAGTTCCCAGACCGATGATGAAGAATTTCAAAATAGGATTAATGCTGTGAATGATGGGAGATTGAGAGACTTTGTGTATGAAGATGGAATTTTGAAATTTGGGAAGAGACTTTGTGTTCCTGACATACCTGATCCAAAAAGGGAATTTTTGGAAGATGATCATAGTTCCAATTTCACTATACACCCTGGGAGCACCAAAATGTATAGATATTTGAAGGAACATTTTTTGTGGGACAACATGAAGAGGGATATTTCTGATTTTGTGTCAAGATGTATGGTTTGTTAACAAGTTAAAGTTGTAAGGCAACGGCCTGGAAGAGTCATGTAACCTCTTCCCATACCGGAGTGGAAATGGGACAATATTATGATGGACTTTGTCATGGGGCTACCAAAGATTCCTAGAAGGAATGATGAAATATGGGTCATTGTTGATCGTCTTACCAAGTCAGAACATTTTCATGCTATAAGAGAAGATCTACCACTGGAACGTCTAGCAAGACTATATATTAATGAAGTTGTGAGACTTCATGGAGTACCCCTATCGATTGTTTCTGATCGTGATCCCCATTTTACTACGAGATTCTGGAAGAGTCCTCAGAAATCCCTGGATACTGAACTTCATTTGAGAACTTCCTACTACCCTAAGACAGATGGACAATCAAAATGGACTATTCAAACCTTAGAAGACATGTTGAGATCTTGCTCACTTGACTTTCAGGGTATGTGGGATCAATATTTATCTCTGGTAGAATTTTCCTATAACAATAGCTTACATTCGAGTATTCATATGGCACCATATGAAGTGTTATATGGAAAGAGATGTTGCACACCGACATGTTGGGATGACGTTGGTGAATGAAAACTTGTAGGTCCAGAACTGGTGGAGGAAACGATGGAAAAGGTGGAGGTAATCCAAAATCACATCAAAGCATCTCAAAGTAGGCAGAAGAGCTATGCTGATAATCGAAGGAAGGATTTGGAATTTCAAGTCGGTGATCATGTTTTCCTGAAGGTATCTCCATGGAAGGGAGTCATACGTTTTGGTAAGAAAGGTAAATTGAGTCCCGGGTACATCGGACCTTTCGAAATTCTAGAACAAATTGGGGCTGTAGCTTATCGATTGGAAATGCCGCCAAGTCTCTCCAAAGATCACGATGTGTTCCATGTATCTCTATTGAGGAAATACATGCCCGACCCAATGCATGTACTCACCTATAAGAAATTAGAACTGGAACCTGATCTGTCTTATTGTGAAGAGCCCGTCAGGATTCTTGATATGAGAGAACAAGTACTGAAAAACCGGACGACGCGTCTGGTAAAAGTCTTGTGGAGAAACCATAAGATGGAAGAGGCAACGTGGGAACCTGAGGAACTTATGATGAAGAACCACCCGAGTCTTTTCATGCGGTAGTATTATAGAAATTTTGAGGACGAAATTATTTTAAGGAGGGTAAAATGTAACACCTCAAGATTCTACGGTATGTTTCTCTTTGAATAATGCAATAGTGTGTGTTGTACGCAACATCGAGTTCTAACACACACCACAACCAATCAAACTAGCCGTTATAAATAGTAATACCTACTTTTTGAAATTTTAGAAATTTTATCTCTCAAAATGGACTTCATTTTTGGATTCAGAGTATCGAATTTAGCCTAAGGTGAAATTTTTGTACTTTTCGGATAACTTTAATATTTTGTTGAATAGTGAAAATTACTGAATTTTAATTAAAAAAAACTTTTTTAATCAAAATAATTAATAGTGATAAATTATGAATTTTAGTGGATTTAATGTATATTTAGAATATATTTTTACCATTTAATACAATTTTGGTCATTGGACATAATTTCACAATTAAACCGAACATAAACAAGTATCAATCTTTTGATAGTTATTATATCTTAAAAACACGCTTTTTGTTTTGACAGAGGGAATTAATTTTAAATTAATTTCTGCCACATATGTGTTTTGAATTTGGAAAAATGGATTCCCTTTTTGGAATCAGGATGTTCAAGTTGTGTAAATAGGTAACTTTTATTTTTAGACATTTTGAATAATTACTTCGGTAAATATTTTATTTATCATGGTTAAAGGGTAAATCCGGTAAATAAGGGTTAAAATAATATTATAATAATACAAAATTACCCTAAAACGTGTCCTAACCTTATTAGTTGATACATGTCCAACCATGGGCATCTTTGGGTCATTTGTAGGACCCCATGGTGCCACTTTTAAGTGATAGGGACACATTATTTTAATTAAGTTAAAATGAATACAAAAATGACACAAGCATATATCCTTTAGAAAAACAATTTTTACATAGGGTTATATATGTTGGATTTTTGATTTCAAATATTCATTAGAAATATAAAAAGATTTTCTACATAATGATATTTTATTTATAATTTTTAGATATTAAATAAGTTAATTTATTTATGACACAATGATGATGAATTAATTACCATAATAGTGAAAAATTAAAATAATTGATAATATAAATACCCAAATAAATGTAATTTGAGAATTTTAATGAATTGAAATAATTTTATAGGTTAATATTACATGTTAGTAATGATTTAATTAACTTCTTTAGAAGTAATAATTCTGTTATGAGTTTTAAAAAAATCAACTATTGAATAGTGTCAAAATTGACATAAAAGAGTTTTTAAAACAAATATTATATTACTAATTGATATTAAATTCCTAAAAATCTAAGGATCGGCCAAGAGACTTATATAATGATAGGTGTATCATTAATGGAGCACTTGGGGGTCTCTTGGTGGTATATAGTAAGTTTATTAACTATATAATATAAAAATACAATTTGACATGGTATGTGTCAAACTAATTAACTAAGAGTTAAAACTAAAAGATAAGGTTAATATAATGACCCAAACCTGTCTAAATCCTATTTTTTGAGTGGTTTTAGACCCATCCTCACCTTAACCTCTAAATAATCCACTTTGGAGCCATTATAAACCGAATATTAATTTATTATAAAATAATATTTCTAGCTTTTCCAAAGGTGCCCCTCACCCCTCTTATAAATGGGCAATCTCCCTTCTCATTAACTCACACATTCAAAGCCTTTTGGTTCGTCCATCCTATGAAAAAATACTCTCTCAACTTCCCTCACTTCATCCCAAAGGCCTTCCTTTAGTCAGAAAGCCAACCAAAGAGCTCTTTTGATCAAATCAAAAGGAAGAACCCAAAGAAGAGGTAATGATTTCACCACCCTTTTTCAAGTTCCTTTCTTCTTCCACTTCTTCCTTATTTGTTATTGACATTCTAAAATAATAACTCCAGTATCTTATATATACTGTGATGTTATTATAAATATGGTACAACCATATTCAGTATTCTATCCATCCTTTTAATAACATGTCATCATACGTGCGTACGTACGGCTTACCGTCTCCACGTCGTGGTGTAATTGTTATTCAATAAATTATTATTTGGATGGGTATAATAATGATGTGTAACTCATGTAAATAATAAATATAACATGATAATTATTCTGTATATATGTTATACCATCCAATTATATATTATTTTAATATCAAAATAATGATATTGTCGCTCGTACGTACGTACGGACTACCGTCTCCACGAACGCGATGAGATTCATTCTCCATCGTATCCATTCAAGTATTATTATCATTTGATGAATTAAAAATAATGTTTAAGGACTTGATATCATTCTGTATATGAATAAGATACAACCTATACATGACAAACATGGCTTACATAACAAAACATATAAAAGAAAACGAGTAAGTTAACACCTGAAACAACGATAATACTAAGATATTATTAACAAATCAATGTTAAAAGATCATATATGAGATCATATTAATATATATGATTCTTGTCTAATTTAATAACAATTATTTCACCATTATACACAAGCTTAACCTACCCCAACTAAGGAAAATTACAAGGTAAGGGTTTATTTCGCAATCTCTTCATTATCCGAGGTTGTTTATACGTAATAATCTACTGGGATCTCTTTATCATCCACATCCATGTTTCTTAAAAATGTATTTCAAAACATTTTACTATTTAAAATGATATGGGTTAAAAACATTTATACCCGTGTTTTACTTTTTATAAGAGGTTTATAAAGGAATCTTTCCGTCGTTTTCCAAACAAGGTCCTTTTTAACCTTTTTGACAAAATTAAGGTAAGAATTTTTTTTTTAACTTATACGGCTGGTGCGGCTATTTTCCGCCGTTATAAAATTTTCGAAGCATCCCTTACAATCTTATAAGAATATTTTCAAAGAAAATGTTCTATTTTATAAATATATGACTCTTAATATGATTTCAAAATAGAATGAGATATTTCTCTAAAAAGAGTTTTGATTTCATCTTTGTCAACATCCTTTGATGGATTTTACGCTTATTTGAAGTTGATTTATTATGATACAAAACTTCTATATTGTATTAAAGGTTTTGTGATATGTTTGACTGTGGATGTGCTATTTTTTATACCATTCATTGTTTATGGTGAAAGTATTGACATTTCGTATTCTAGTTTTAATACGAATGTTTATGTTATGTTTAAACCTTTTCATATGGGAATGCATTGGAATTAATATGTGATGGGTGGAGCCCGCTGTAGCTCCTCGATGCATCGGTAGTTCTCATGAGAAAAAATAGTGCCTGGGCACAAGGCCTTGACAAAATCTTATTTGTAGTCTTGGCACGAGGCCTTGGCTATGTGGTTATGATAGTCTGGCATTATGCATTCCATCATTATGAAAGAGGTTATTGATATTGCATGTGATTATTAGATTAGTCGAATATCCCTGTGAGTAAGTAAATGGAATTATTTCATTTTATTTTTTCCATACTATGTTGAAGTTCAAGTTGAAAAGGATTTTGTTTTAGTTATACACTGCCTTAAATGTTTATTATTATTTATGAAAGTTTCCGCTATATTGTTATCCTTAATGGGCATTTGAGCTCACCCCTCTTTCTATGTTTTATTTTTATCAGGATGTGAAGAAGTAAATTATAAATGACCTGCAGGGATATTATGGGGGGATAATAGTGTGGACTATGGAGACAATATGTTGTTGTAGTAGTTTTTCACTTTATGATGTAATGTAAAACTTTATGAATATATCTAGTGTTTCCAAGGCTACTAAACCAATCAGTATTTTGAGATTTGATCTTTCTTGTGATCATGACAATGTTATGTAATAATGCACCGACTCTAGGTAACTAGGGTCGGGGTGTTACAGATACTCCATTGACGATGACTGAAATTTGAATTCTAGATTCTCATGACACACTCAAACAGAATGGGGTAACGACAAGAGGGATACATGTGAGAATAGCGAATGTGGGGTGAGAAAAGGATTCTAGTGTATATGATTACTTAATTAGGTCCCCATCAATGGCTCTGAAATTTGTTATAACCCAAATTTTCCCAATTTATATGGGTTAAGAGGTCACTTGTAGTGTAGCTTGGTTTGTTAAATCCTCATAAACCTTAGAAGAACATATAGACCTAAAATATAAGTTGATGGATTTTTTCTATGAATTGGACAACATGGGTTGATTTTATACGGCCTTAAAATAGCACTATGTGATCTATGTTAATTAAAATTTTGAGAAAATTATTGGAACCTTAGTTATTTCTTAGGGTGGATTTGATGAATTCCTTTTTTAACAATTTCAATTCCATTAACTCGAGAAGGATTAATGCAATGAATGAAAACTAACCTCATAAATTAATGTTTGAAAACCTTTAAAAACAAATTATAATAACCTATACACATGTATGATCATTTTCATGGTCACTAAAAGGTAAATGATCTTATTATCACATAAAAGGAGGGAAAAAATTAAATAAGGAAGAGGAAGGGAGAAAATCAATAAAATAAAAGAAACTAAAATAAAATAAATTAATAACATTTAGAGAGTGAGAAATAAAATCCAATACATCCCCTTTATACTACCTTGGATAAACCAATTAAATAGTTATACCTTCATTTATGACATGTTATCAACGAATACAGGGAAGTAGACTCATAGGGTGGAATTAAAGGTGTAAAAACAAAAAAATATAATGATCACTCCTCCATTATGTGATGAATATCAAAAGGTTTGGTGTGAATAAGTTCAAAACATAAGGAAATTGTATCAATGTGATATGAATAAAATCATTTATTAAAAGATAAGGTGATTTGAAAAAGCTACATGAGAAAGAAGACGTTACAAAGACTAATCGGCATAATAACATTACTATAAAAAAGCTCCAAGATTCCTAAATCCTCCACCACAACTACCTTAAATAGAAATTTAGGAATCCTTGGGTCGATCCCCTATTTTTACAAGTCTTATTTATTAATTTTGGTGGTCCTAGGTGGGTGGAAAATTAATGGATAGAAGACTTTTCAATTATTGACCCGAAGTGGTATCCGGCTTGCATCCACTGAAAAGTGTCATGGAAATAACCTTCTAGATAGCCGAATTTGATTGGTCCATAAAATGATAAAATGGATCCTCGAATGTTCCCTAAGATCCTATAAAATTTCATCTAAAAATATTTTGTGTTTTTTTGAGATAATATTTAAATGGTTGGATGTTTTTTTGGGTTGTAGAATCTGGCCCAAAATTTCATCTTCAACTTGTGCCGCCTGGAACTCCATTAAAACGTCCGAATTAGATTATTTTACTTCTTAATTAAATGTTCCTGATGGTAGTATCTATCTTAATTTATATTTTTATAGTCATTGGTCTTGAATCTTGTCCTCTACCGTACTTTTATTGGTATGATGTTCAGTTCACTTCACCCAGAATGTTGTTGGTTCAAGTCCCACTTTGGTGGTCTTCCAATTTAAATCTTCAAGTGCTCAAAAATCATGAAATGTTCCTTATAGAATGGGAGACCAGAAAATAAAATCAATACCATTTTTTGTTTTATGATGTGTTCAAATATGTACCAAGTAATAGTGCACTTTAAAAAATAATTAGAATCATAGTGTGAAATAATGTTCTAAATTTAAAATGCACTAAAAATGGTGTTTATGAATAATGGAAGACGTGAATATTATAATATAAAAAATGAATATTACCCTATTTTATTTGATAATAAAACCCCCAACATGATTTTATCTAGTATCGAGAAAAATATATCACAAAAATATGAAATTTTAATTCTCTTTTCCAGAAACATGTTAATGCACATAGCTCACCCAAAGACCCCATACCAGAAAATTATGAATCCCATAAAATAATTTAAAACTAGCTTGGTATAGAGGAATATCCCAATCCCAAGCCCATTCCTATATTAAAATTCATCATCATATTTCATCCAATTTCATTTAAGCATGATGAAATGTTGTTCATCACAAGAGACATGGGGGTTCATCTTCATTCAAGGGAGAAAATATGGAAGCTCTAGGAGGAATAAAATTTTAGTATTAAGATGCGTATTCCTTTTTTCAATTTTTTTTTGTTTTTTTTTTTTGTTTTTTTTTTAATTTTTCCATGGTAATTGAAATTGAACTCAATCGAGTCAACCCATGTAGCAGGACTTTTCTGATGACTCCCAAGCTCAAAGACCTTAGGGAACCATGTGAAGCTCAAAAAGTACGGAATCATCTAAAGTTTAATCAATCAAAACCAAAATAAAATTACCATAATTAGAGATAAAATGCCCATATTCAGGCTAGAAAACCATCAAGTCATGATCCCCATGTGTCAAAAGTAACACATTAGGTCAATCCATTTCTCTATGTGCAATTGAATTTTTTTTTGAATTTTTTTAAGAATACTCATATTAAAATTAAAATTAACACTAAACCTATGACATTTATTTTGGGACCCCAAGAACTCAAACTAATACCCCATAATCCAGAGGGAGTGCATTGTGTTTTTTTATTAAATGGATGAAAATATAAACATTTAAAAAATCACCTCAGACAACCCCACTTTCCCAAATTTATGAACATGAAATTAAACATGAATTAAAATTAGAATCATGGCATGAAAAATTAGATTATATCCAATTTTAGAGTTTTCAATGAGTGTTATCATGTTCAAGGTTAATGAAATTTTCATTTCGACACAATTTTATGCACACAAAATCAATTTTTTTATTTCATCTCCTACCAACATAGAATAACAATGTATCTAGTGTTTAAAGAAAAAGAAAACATACAAGGTGGTATAAGAGAGGTGTATAAAGAATAAATTGAAAATGAGAATCATGGAATGACATCACCTAGTGGTTGAAGTTGAAAAGGTGTGACCCAGTCTCCCTTCGATCCCGGGTTTGAGTCCCCGTAGCTTTGCCAATTGTGACATTCTTTTTTCCACAACCGACGATGTTTCCTTTTAAAATTTTTTTCTTTTAACATACAAAAACATAAAAATAATTTAAAATAAACTAATGATAAATTTTCTTCATTTTAAATTTTGGGGTAAGGTATTATTTCGGGATCACACCACGTGACCCAGATGAATATAGATATCCCCTTTTATACCTATCTATACTCATAATAGAAGAATAGGTCAAAAGTCTAAGGTACTATAATATTCATATTTTTTTTAACCTACAAAGACATAAAAATATAATAAACTAATGATACAGTTTCTTCTTTTCAATTTTCTGGGTATGGTATTACTCTGGGATCACGCCACATAACACAGATAAATATGGTGCTCCACTTTCATACACATCCATACTCATATTAGAAGATCAAGTCAACAGTCTAATTTCTTTTTTTAAATTTCAAAATATTTCATTAATCCTATTTGAAAAGTAAAGATGATTCAAAATGATTGGAAATCTGAAAACATTGGGTTTCCTCCCTCCAGTTGTTTTGTTTAATGTCGCTAGCTCAACATGAACCCCCTAAATTACCTAATACAAACTTTCAAAATTTTAAGCACACCATATTTCTCCAATTATACTAAATTGATATTTATTATTTGTTTAGAATTTGTGTAATGTACAAACCTATGTTCTACAGTGACTGTGAAAATCCAAGGAATGTCATAAATGGTTGATCTAGTTTCCACTATAGTATGTCCAAAGATATCAATGATCATTCCAACTTTTCTGGTATCAAGAGAATACTGAATTCCAACTTAAATGGAATGGTTATACCCTATGAAGGGATACTTGATCAGGTAAGTAAGGGAAATAATTTGGATCTTGGTATGGGTAGGAAATTCATAAACAAGTCATAATTTTGAATCCAACTCGGTTTCATTTTCTAAAAATATAAACAGAATTGGTTCCTTTTGAATGGAATATTCAACCACAAAATTGGAAAGATTGGTGTTAGGAATGGGTATTGACTCAATTTTTGGGGTTTATCTCAATGGTTCATGGATTTTTGTTTTTTAAAAATCATCAATGGAGTTATACTTAGGTGACTCAATCCATGATGTCAAATTATCTTCTTTTGAATCAAAAAAATGCTTGAATTAAATACCATTAAAAATTTCCTTTATCCTCTTAATATATCCCAAATAAAAAAGTGGGTTCCTTTGTAAATTCATGTGGGGTTTTTGTGAAACAAGAAACATCACATATGGTTATGGAAGGGATAATCTGTGTAGGGTTGGTTTCCTCAAACGTTTCCGTGCTTAGTAGTTCTAATATCAATGATGAAACTTCCAAATTAATTTTATTCATTTGTTAACATAAATTTTCCATAATTTGTTAAGGAATAGGTTTTACAGAAGCTTGGACATCATGAAATTCCCTAATATTTATCTCTTCGACCATCCTTTAGAGGGATAGAAATTTATCCTTTGAATATTCATCATCACAATGATTGTACATGTCACCAAGTGTGTGGTAATTAATCAAGGTTTGATCAAAGAAATATAATAATTTAGGGGCTTCCGAATATTTATTTTCCATTTTATTCTAGAAAGGGATTGTAACATGGTAATTTAGAAGATACTTAATTGGTGATGACTGAAAGTTGGATTCTAGATTCTCTAGACACACACAAACAGAAAGGGGTAAAGACGAGAGGGATAGGGGTGAGAATAGAGAATGTGGGGTGAGAAAAGAATTATAGTGTCTAATATAACATACGTAGGTCCCCATAAATGGAGAAAAAATTTGGTATAACCCAAATTTACCTATGTTCTATGGGTTAAGAGGTCGCTTGTAGTGTAGCTTGGTTTTTTGAATTCTTAGAGACATAAGGAGAACCTATAGACACACAATATAATGAGATGGATTTTTTCCTATGAATTGGCCAACTTGGGTTGATTTTATAAATATTTAAAAGAGTAATAAGAGATATATGTTAATTAAAATTATGTGAAAACGAGTTTATCCTAGGTTATTACTCTGGGTGGATTGGATGAATTCCTTTTTTTAATGATTTCAATTTCATTAACTCGAGAATGATTTATGAAATGAATCCAAAATAACCTCGTCACTTACTGGTTAAAACCCCTTAGAAACATATTCTAATCACCTATACACTTGTAGGATCATTTTAATGATAAATATAAAGTAAATGAATTTATTACACATAAAAGTGGGGAGAATAAATTCAATAAGGAATAGAAAGAGAGAAAATATTTGAAAAAAAAGAAACTCAAATAAAAGAAATTAATAACATTTAGATAGTGAAAAGTTACATATAATCCAGCCCTTTTCTACTCCCTTGGATAAACACATAAAAGAGTTATCCCTCCATTGATGACATGTTCTCAACAGAAGCGGGAAGTAGACACATAAGGTTGGAATTGAAGAAGTAAAAAACAAAAAAAAATGATCATTCCTCCGTTGTGTGAAGAATATCACAAGTTTTGGTGTGAATAAGTTCAAACCTTACTGAAATGGTATAAAAGTGATGTGAATAAGCACTTTTATTAAAAAATAAGGTGATTTGAACAACTTACATGAGAAAGAAGAACATTACAACGAAAAATCAGTATAATAACAATACAATGAAAACAAAGCTCCAAGATCACTAAATCCTTCACTGCTACTACCTTAAATAAGCATTTAGGAATACATGGGTTGAGCCCCCATCTGTCCAAGCATCTTTAACTAATTTTCGTGGGCCCAGGTGAGTGGAAAATTAATGTAGATAAGACTTTTTAATTATTGACCTGAAGTGGAATCCATCTTGTATCAACTGAAACATGTCTCGGAGATGACCTTTTAGATGGGTAAATTGGATTAGGACATATAAAGATAAAATGGATCCCCGGATGTCCTCTAAGATCTTGTAAAATTTCATCTGAACACATTTTTTGGTTTTTGAGATATGATTTAAATGGTGGAATGTTTTTCTAGGCCACATAATCTTTACCATAATTTCATCTTCATCTTGGGCTACCTAGAAATCCATTAAAACGTCTGAATTATCTGGGGTCACTTTTTAATGCAATGTTCCCCATGATATGATCTATATTCATTTAATTTTTGATAATAATTGGGCTTTAAAATTGTCCTCTACTGTACTTTTATTTTGTTGATGTCCATTTCACTTTACCCAAAATGTTACCGGTTCACGGCCGAATTTTGTGGTCTTCCAATTTGAATCTTCAAGTGATCAAAAAACATGAATTGTTCCTTATAAAACAGGATACCTGAAAATAAAATCTATTCAATTTTGTGTTTTAGTCGGTGTTCAAATATGTACCATGTAATAGTTTACTTTAACAAAGAATTACAATCGTAATGTGAAATAATGTTCAAATTGTAAAATTCACTAAAAATGGTGTTTAGGGATAAT
Source organism: Viscum album (assembly GCA_963277665.1). Taxonomy (NCBI): domain Eukaryota; kingdom Viridiplantae; phylum Streptophyta; class Magnoliopsida; order Santalales; family Viscaceae; genus Viscum; species Viscum album. The sequence continues at coordinate 1,621,687,123 of OY728146.1, read as the reverse complement.
GAAACACATGAATATTATAATATAAACAAGGAATATTACCCTCTTTCATTATATAATTAGGTAATTTATAATTTATGAACATAACTAACCATGTGCTGTGATTTCTTCTTTGAAAACCAAATGTATTCACTCCATCTGTAGATAACACAATACAATGGTTTCTTGGCTCGTTTCCAAATTTAGGATACTCATGATCAATTCTATTCCACTAAGAAGAGTTTTTCAGGCCATGTAGTTTCCGATATTTATTTCTTGTATCTGCATTTCATGTCAATTGCCTTTCATTATCCTCACTTCCATATAGCTGCCTAAACATGGAATGATTGGAAAGTAAAATAAAAATTTCATAGGACCAGATTCAATTTTTTTTATCAGGAAGAACCCCACTATGGGAATTATGTAAGTGATTTTTAGGTCTTGAGAAATATTATAGAGACATTCAGGCATGCTTGTATTCTTTCTGATATCATATCCATTGACAAAGCATCCATTTGGAATTGTATGTTTGGATCAGGAGCTCATTATCTTATTGGAGAATGTCATTCAAGAGAGAAAGTAGTTCCTTAAAACTGGAATCACCCCATTTTTTTATTTTATTCAAATTATACAGATTTAGTATCACTGAAAATTCTTTATATTTAGTGCATCCAGGATAAAATGGTGTCTTTGCATAACTCTTTAACTTCTCAAACAATTTTGGGCTATCACGAATTTCATTTTCAACTGTCCTTTTAATTTCCTCTTTATGATCTTCATCACCATTCAAATATTTAATCACATCCTTGATATGGTCTTATTTATTTTCCACACTTGTAATCATTTTAGATGATCCATAAAATGTAGTGATATCCCATCCACTAGCTATATTCTCTTTTTCCTTTTGTTTGTTTCAAAATTTATAACATTATTCAATTGCATGATAGATAATGTGTTCTTACAACTTAGATTGACTAATTAGTGTTAAATAAAAATACTGTAAGCATGGAAAAATGATTTGAGAATTGTTATATGTATGATATTTTTGAAACGTGATGAACTCTTTCACTCCATCTTCATACTATTTTTTCCAATGATTGGCATCCATACATTCTTTATTCATATACATCATATATGATTCAATGATATTAATATTTAAAAAAATAAATACATAAATGATATTCATTTAGTGTTATCATTCAACTATATATCCCTCTCATATGATCCGAAGGAAGAAAAACAATCCAGAACAAACCTGAACCTAAAAAAATAAAACAACATTTTTAATACTTTCCAATCACCCAAACTCTTTGTTTGAAATCCAATTATCACAAGATTAATTTTTAAAACATATATTCAGTGAGTACCACTGATTTTAAAAAAAAAATTATTATTCTAAAAAAATCCATTTAGGCATTTTCTCAAGTATCATAATTTGAAAAAATATATATTTAGGAGGTTAAAATTTTTATCAGAAAGGTCATTACAAATTCATTTTTAATCCCTAAACACAAACTTTTAAACCAATATCATTAAAAATAAATTCTTTCCAAGGAAATCAGGGAGAAATAAATTTCTTGGAAACTACTTAGAGAGAAATTAAGAGAAATACTTTAAAACATAAAAATATAAATTTTTTATGCTAAAAAATACACTCACCTTATGTCCTGTAGAATAATTGAATTTTTTCATGGTTCACATTTAAAACAGAACCATAGAAACTCTTTACCATTATATAAACCCAATGGATCGGTATATAGGTTATGGGAGAAGGAATATGGGTCTCATTTATATAAAAAACAAATTCTAGATACTTGGAAAAAGGTGGGGGATGTGCTCATTTATACCTACCACAGGTCCAGCACTATTTAACCAACTATATATTATCATTTCCTTGTCTACATAAAGTAATGCCCATGATTCTATATTCAAACTAACTAAACCCTATTTGTACCTCTTTTACATCCATAGTTTTTTGAGGTAAAACAATATCCCATACATAGATCCACTAAAAATCCAAGACAACCTCCCCACACATTACTCATGACCAGAGTAGATCAGACCCATCTTCCAATCCACTTGATCTATGGAACTAGCTATGAGAATAAATTTCACTTGAATGTATTAGTATCCCACAAGAGATCTTGTGAAAATAATCCCTATAATAGTAGAACCCTACTTAAAATATATACCTTCCAAATACACAAATCTAAATCTTGAACTACTAAGAACTATTGACTAAGAATGACTTTTTTGTTTTGTTCTACTCGCTGAAGTAGATTCAATGTACACATAAAGTGCCACACCAAGAACCTTTCAACTCATGAGACTATATATTTAGCATGGTGTAGTCACTATCAAATCTATCCCTCCATTTTTTCAATCAAATTAATGAACCAACTTTTAAATGAGTTATTGTAAAATGGATTTTTTGGGTTTCTTTAGAAATATAAAGGCATGATCTAACATCCCATGTCAACTAGTCTCATGCACTAACCCCCACTTCTTTTAGCCTTCATTTTCTATCTGACCACTTCAATATTTCTTTGCATCATGTCCCTCATCACTGAGACTAGCACCATATCATGCCTATATATATTTAGGAACTAGGAACAAGTTCATGTCATCTTATGACATGGGTTTAGAAACCAACCTACACATGTATCTTCCTTTAATTTGATTTATAATATAGTAATTTTTAATCCTCATTTTGATCCATAACTAATGCAAGACTAACCTTATCTAGGATCAAAATCATAAAAAAGTATAACAAGGGCACAATTATGGGGTAATCATATATCAATAAACTACCTTCCCTCAAGGTTCTAAACTAGAATTACCTTTATAAAAATATAATACATATATTGGAAATTCCTTTTGAATCCATTTTAAACCAAAATTCAATTATTAGGGAACTTACCCAAAAAATCAATACAATAACATGCTTAATAAAATAATGGCTTAATCTCCAAAAAACAACTTGATAGGGAGTTTGAATGGGGAGGCTTGGGGAAGAAGACAAATTTAAAAATAAAAACCTAATAAAAATGAGATTACCTTTTCAAGGAAGGACGGTGGTGAAAAAGAAGGAGGGAAGTGAGGTAGAGAGAGAAAGTGGGGAAGTGGGAAGAGCCAGTGGCGAGGCCGGGATAGACAGCAGCGAAGGTGGGCCTGTGGTTGGGGAGGGTTTTACGGCGGAGGTAGCGTTCATGAAGGAGGTGGGGTTCGGTGACAAAGGTGGGGTTTGGAGGTGGAGGTGGGGTATGCGGTGGAGGTGGGGATTCGTGGAGGTAGAGGAGGGGTTTTTGGCGGTGGCAGTAGAGGAGGGATCAACGGCGGCAGGGGGTTAGCAATGAGAGAGGTCGGTTTCCATGATAGCTTGAGGTGTGCGAGAGAATAACCAAACATTTAGGGTTCATTTATAAAAATGGGTAAGGCTTTTATCAGTGCTACTTAAAAAGAACAGATAAAGGTATGTTTTATCAACGTTAAAATAGAAAGCACTGATAAAACATACCTTTACGAGTGATTTTTTAGTGCTGATAAAAATACGAATTTATTAGCGCTAAAAAACTAATCCTAAAGATATAATGTAAATAAATTACTTATATTGTTATATATATTTGTAAATTTATATAAATAATATATATAGATTTATTGTAAAATTATAATAATTGTATTTATTATACTTAAAATTTTATAAATATATATAATTAATATATATTTATTATTATTTTATAATTATTTAAATGCATCTATATTTTTTACAACTATAATAATAATTATCTGTATTTATTAAAAGATATTTGTATATATTTATCAGAAAATTTATTTAATTATATATATTTATAACATTATAAGTATAATCAATATATTTACTATAGTTTAATAATTATTTGTATATATATGTCTATATATATATATATATTATTTATTTATTTTTTATTATAAGTATAAATAAATATATATTTATTTATGATTATAAGTATAAATAAATATATATATATAAATAAATAAAAATTTATAAAAAATATATATATTTATAATTTTATATTTATTTAAATATATCGGTACTTATTTACAAATATAATTATAAACGTTTGTATTTATTTATAAATATTTTTATATATTTGTAAATATTTCAATATATTTAAAAATATATTTTTTTAATTATATATATTTACAACATTATAAATATAATAAATATATTCTTTATAATTTTATATTTATTTAAATAAATATTTATTTATTTATAATTAGAACTATAAATAAATAATTATTAATTTTTAACTAAAAAATTATATTAAAATTATATTTATGTATATTTATAATTATAAATATATATATATATATTCATTTATTTAAATAATTATAAAATTATAAAAACAATTATTATATTTGAAATTTTATAAATATATTTTTAATATTCTTAATTTTATAAATATATATATTTAGTATATTTATTATAATTTTATAATTAATTAAATATATCTATATTTATTTAGAATTATAATTATAGATATTTGTATTTATTTCTAAATATTTGTATATATTTATAAATATGTTTATTTAATTATATATGTTTATAACTTTATTAGTATAATAAATATATTTATTATAATTTTATAATTATATACATATAATTATAAGTATAAATAAATATATTTTTATATATTTTCATATAATTATAAATATATTTATTTATATATTTATATTTATAAAATTACAATAGATGTATCTATTGTAATTTTTATTTATATATATATAGTTATAATTGTAATTATAAATAAATATATTTAAAAAGTATTTTTATATATTTAAAATTTTATAATTATAAATAAAATAATATATTAAATTTTTTAAATATATTTATTATTTATATATTTTTTTTGTAATTTTATAATTATTTATGAGAACATAAATGATTAATGGGTATAACATGAATGAATCTTATACCGAGTGAAGTACAGATCATAAAAAATGAGTCATCACATATATGAATTACATGATTAATAATAAGGGTGTAATGTATAAATGAACATCCATGATGAATACATAAAAATTCACATCAGTTATACTCATGCATCAATATATTTATTGAAGAAATTCATTTGAACATATATTCATTTATTTATATTGATAATTATAAATATATAATGACAAATACAATTCATATATTTATTATTTTATAAAATTTTTTATAATCTTATAATTATTAAAATATATATTTATTTAATTATAATCTTATTAAAACTTTATTAAAAGATTAAATATATATATTTGAATTATTAAAAAATATATGTTAATTATAAACATGCATTTATATTTAATATATATAAATAAATATTGTTTTTTAATATAAATATAAAAAATTTATATAAATTAATAATTATTATTATTAAAAACCATTATCAGCACTAATAATAATGCTAATAAATCTAGCATTTATCAGTGTGTGTTTTAGCACTGATAAATGGTGGATTTATCAGCACTTTTATCAAACACTGATTAATGTCCCCCTTTTATCAGAGAATTTTTCTTAGCATTAATAAAGGTTGGCACTGCCCTTTCCCTGATCTATGGTAGTGTTATTAGAGTAAAATAGTAGCAGAAAATACATAACCAAATATATAACCATAACCATAAATATTCCAATACCACAAGATGACCAAAACTAAATTTACAGTATCAAACTAAATAATAAATGTGCCATCCTAATGTTTGTTCCAAATGTAGAAAATGAAAACTCCAAAGTAAAGACACTAATGACTCCCAAACAGGCCGCAAACCACATCTTGTTCCCTCATCCATAGTTTATCCCAACTCAACCACCTTACAGAGGGTCTTTTCCCTTATCTTCTCTTGAAACCATGAAATCAATTTGGGTACCAATTAAGAAGCCTGAGTAGGGTGTGAGTACAACTCAGTAGGACACCACCAAAGACATTTAAAACAATATCTAGTCAAATATTAGGTTATGTAGTTGTATAAAAAATAAAGCACAATACATAAATAAACAGTTATCACATTATCAACTATTCTTTAGATAACCACATAAACCCATGGGTTCCCATAGGAACTTGTATCTCAATACCTACTTCGGTTCATGCCGAAGTCTGATCTATTCCCATGGAATGTCATGTATCATAATTCCATTATTACTATTCATTAATTACATTAATTTAATGACTATGTTACAATTTATTAATTCATATTCGAAAGCATGTGTTACCATTCATACATCACACACTAGAATGACCATATTCCCATTCTTTATTTCTCAACTAAATGATCATGTTACCATCCATTACTTTACAATCAAATGGTCATGTTACCATTCATCAACACATAATTAATTCAAAAGTTAATTCTCTACATCAATTCCATTACTAATTCAACACCACAATTACATTAGTTAGGTAAAAAAATAACTAATCACATCAATAACATTAATTAATTCAACAATTAATTAATAACATGAATTCCATTACAAATTAAAAAATTAGTTGAACACAACAATTCCATTAGTTAATTCAATAATTAATTAATTACATCAATAACATTAATTAATTCAAAAATTAATGAATCACCTAAATTCCATTACTAATTCAAAAAATATTTAAACAAAACAATATCATTAGTTAATTCATCAATTAAATAGTCACATCAATAAAATTAATTAATTAATTAATTAATTAATTAATTAATCACATAAATGTCAACCGTATTTCAATAATTAGTTAAACACAAAAATTCAATTAGTTAATTCAAAAATTAACTAATCACATAAATAACATTAATTCATTCATTAATTAATTAATCACATCAATAATAACAATTAATTCAAAAATTAATTAATCACAAAAACATATAAATTAATTATAAAATAAATTTATCACATCACATACATTAATTAATTAACAGATTAATTAATCACTTCAATTCAATTATTTAATTCCACAATTAACTAACCACACCAATTTCATTACTAATTCAATGATTAGTTTATGACATAAATCACCATAATTAATTCCCCAATTAATTGAGTACGCCAATCCCATTAATTAATTCATCAATTAATTAATCAACATCCACATTCTTAAAATCACCTAATTAATCCACAAATAATTATCTCAGTCACAATCTAAATACTTAATAATTAATTACACAGTTAATTATCTCAATTCTCAAATCTCAATATCTAATAATTTATTCAACAATTAATTATCCCAATTATCAAGTCACAATATCTCATAATTAATTCTGCAATTAATTATCTCAATCTATAATTCCCAAAATCCACAATTTCACATCTCCTCTATTTATTAATCCTCCAATTAAATTAATTCAATCAAGAACACAATTAATAAAAATCTAATAGAAATTAAAAATTTTGTACAATTAATTTTAATGAATACTTTCAGATTTGTATTATATACCACCTATCTGAAGTTTGGAGAGGAATGCTCACCAATGGAAATCCCCAAAATTTGAGCAGCACAACGATGTACAATGAGATCAAAATCTAATAACTTAAATCAAGATCGAACAAATCAAGATACTTCAAATATAAATCTATATCGTCAATACTTGATCTAGATATAATAAAAATATAAAGAACGACCCTTTCTTGAGTGGGAGAAGAAAGGAAGAGGAGCATGAAACCAACCAGGATGTGATCCTCTTACCAAGAGGGGTGCAGAACTTCAATCTGGGCATAGAATCAAAAATAACTAAGGTTGAGAGGATTTTAATTTACTCAGGAGGCTCTAAAATTATGAAATAATGTTATGGGTTGAATGGGGATCTATTTGGATGGGTTTCTTTGGTTTGAGAAATTTTAATACTAATTTTCAGACGACATAAAAATTATCACAGAGTTTGTTAAGAATGGGCACACGGTTTCCTCTAACCATTCACCTAAACCATGTGCCTCTATTATAAGTGTGCGTAGTTTCTCCTATTAGGTTGCAGAGTTTGATAAACTATGCACTCAACATGCAATTCCCCTCTATCCTGGGTTGCATAGTTTGTTGGGCTGGGACACATGGTATGAAAAACTGTGCTCCAACCATGCACCACCCTTCTCTCTTAAATTTTCTCAATTCTTCACCCAAACGTACCCCAAGGTAAAACTCCAACCAAAGTATTCTAAAAAAATCAGTACATTAAATCAATCTCATGTCATGTCTAGAGAAGTTCAAGATTTTTAAATTCTCCCCCTTATAACTGATCATCCTCGAGCTACACACCGAAGAAATGCTAAGATTCCAAGTTGAAATGACTAGGCCATTGAGCCTGCATATCTACTTATCTCTCTTAATTTTCCTCTTGAATATGATAATGTTTTCACAATACACAAACTATTGGCACAATCTTTCCCCACAACACTTTCTTATTGCGATCCAACACACGTATCAGATTCCCCTCAAAGGTTTCATTTATCTCAACCTCAATAACATCCACATAGATCACATGATAAGGTTCGGGGTGATACATCCAAAGTTATGACACATGGAAAATATCATGCATAACACTATATCTTTGTGGAAGAGCTAATCGATATGCCACCGACTCGATTCTCTCCAAAACCTCAAACGGTCTAACAAACCTGGGTGCCAACTCACCGCGTCTCTATATACCATGGTGACCCAATCTAGGTGACACCCAAAGGAATACATTATCACCCTATATAAACTCTAGGGGTTGTTTATGTCTATCATCATATGAATTCTTTATACTCTGTTCTGTAGCCATATATTTTTGAATCAACTAAACCTGCTCTGACATCTCTTACATGAGACTCAGTCCCAACAAACCAGACTCACCTTCCCCCATCTATCATAGAGGTAATCTTCATGGCCTACCATAAAGATACTTGTATGGTGGCATCTGTATATTTTCTTGATAATTTTTGTTATAGGGTAACTCTTCTAATTCCAAGTGCTTCTCCCAATACCCTCTGATATCTAGAACACATGCTCGTAGAATATCCTAAATCACCTTCTTAGTACACTCTAACTACTCATCTGTCTACTGGTGGAATGTCATACATAGAAAAACCTTTGCACCAAGAAACCTCTATAAGACCAAACATAAGTGAGAAGTAAAACACAAGTCATGGTCTGAAACAATAGTTTGTGTCACCCTGTGCAGACAAACTATCTCTCAAACATAAATTTTTCTAAACTGCTCCACATAGAAGGTTTTCTCTATGGGAAAGAAATGTTGTATATTCAACAAATGGTCTACAACCACCCAAATAGCATCATTATTCTGATGTTCCTTTGGAATACCCACCACTAAGACCATGGTCACGTCATCCAACTTCCACTCTATAATGGTTAATGTTTATAGAAAAACTACATGTCATTGATGCTCATCCTTCACCCACTGACAGATAAAACATCTTGTCATGAACCATGCTATCTCCTTCATCATGCCTAGACACCAAAACTATTATCGCAGTTCATGGTACATTTTGGTCACACGTAGATGTAATTCCCACTTTTATACATTAACTCATGCATCATCTCCTATCACATGCATGTAGTCACAACAACCTGATTCCTGAAATAGATAACCTCATCCTCATCTATGATCTAATAGGAAGTTGTCTTCCCACCTTTAAAGATTTCCCTCAAGTTCAAACATTTTGGATCCTCATAATGATTGTCTTGGATTGATCTCAAAAGTGTGTACTCCACTAAAACAAATACAAGATTCAACTTATCCTAACTCTCATGAACTAAAATGTGCATCTTTACCAGTAAAGTCATCATCTTCAACTTAGCACTAGACTCCAGAACCGCCTGAGTCTGATTTTTCCTACTCAATGAATCACCAACATTGTTCCCCTTTTTGGTAATATATGCTATATCAACATTGAAATATTGCATATACTCAACTCATCTCTACTTTTGAAGATTCAAATATCATTGTAAAAATATATACTTCATGCTCTTATGGTCTGCAAACACAGTAAAATTTTCACTCAACATGTAATGTTTCCAACACTTAAAAGCATAAAAAATACTGCCAAATCGAGGTCATTCCTTGGGTAGTTCCCTTCATATGACCTAAAATTCTGAAACCCATATTCCAAAACTCAATCTCCCTACATTAATAGTGATGCAAGACCTATCCTAGAAGCATCATAATACACAGTATACTTCTCACCTGTATCAGGTATAATCATTATTGGTGTTGATGTTAAATACTTATTTAACTCCTAGAAAGAAATCTCACCTGATTATAACCAATAAAAAATTATTTTTTAGTCAATCTTGAAATAATCACTACCAAATAGGAAAATTCTTGAATGAATATCTAATAATATCCAGCCAACCCTATAAAGATAACGATATAGAATACATTATTGCACTGCTCCTAATAAGCCACCACCTGAACAGTCTATAGGTCCAAGACACAACTTCCTCAAAAATGATGTTACCCAAGAAGTGTACCTAGTCAATCCAAAACTATCACTTATATATCTTGGGGTATATTCAGTTATCTCTCAGTGTACTCATGATAATGTGTAGATATTGGGTATGATAAACATTGGTCTTAGAGTAAAACATTATATCTTCCACAAATACTATGAAAAATGATCTGGGAATGGATGGAAGATCATATTCATTAAGCCCATAAACCCTACTGATGTGTTCGTCAACCCAAAAATAATTACGACAAAATCCTAAAATCCATGACTTCTTATGAAAGAATTCCTAGGTATATCAGTTTTCCTAACTCTTAATTGATGATAGCTTGATCACGCATCTATCTTGGAAAAGACTCAAGATACCATCAAAAATTCAAAAAAAAACATTGATATGAGGAAGAGAATATAGATCCATTACATTCATCTTGTTAAATTTCTTGTAATCAACACAGAAGTGAAAAAACTCATCTACATTCGTAGAAAAAAAACTGGTGAACCCCAAGGTGACATACTTGGACAAATGAACCATGTATCCTATAACTCTTCTAGTTGAGACTTGAGATCTTGAAGCTCTATCGGTGCCATTCTATATGCTGGAATAAAAACTAGATCATCCCCTAGCATGAGCTCAATGGAAAATTCCACATCTCTCTTATGTGGATACCTTGAAAATTCATTAGGAAAGAAATATTGACACATGTACACTACAAGTGGATGGACATACTACTCTAGACCTCCATCATCCAGAAATAGACTAGAAATCTGGGCTATGAGCTCTCCCAGTTACTGATTAATTGGACCTTCCCATCCTGCCTGGATATCCCACTCTCCTTGGGGAACATAATTGCCACCCATAGAATAGGTAAATGTCACTCTTCTATGATAAAAGTCTATGTAGGCTTGGTATTCTACTAACTAGTACATAAAAAAATTCTATTGAAACCTGACATGATAAGAATATATATATTTCCTATAAAATGATACTCTCCAACCTTGAGATAACAACCCTTGCACAAGAAAATGCCTCTCAACTGTACTCTCATAGATTTTTCTATCATCAACACCCTTCTCAAAAACTACACCTCTAGGATCAAACCATTCACAGGTTTTTTAGAAATTACGGAATGAGAAGAAACAGTATCAAATAAGTAACTAAATTAACTAGAGTCTACAATAAGATTACCTCTCACTATCAATGGAACAACCTCTCTATCCACAAGTATAGGCTTCAATGCAGGAAACTATCCTAACTTTCTTTCCTATGACGTAGTATGAGTCCCCTAAGATTCCAAACTCTGCTGACACAAGATATCATTCCCATAATTATTTTTTCTATGACTTTTAACACCTATAGCAATAGAACCCTAGCTTCCATACTGATATGGTGTAGAAGATCCACTTCTTGAACCTTGAATCTCTCTAGCTCCTGTATCACTTCTTATCAATCGAAGGGTCTTGTATAACTTATTTAGATGTCTCATATTGTTGTAAGACTATAACTCTACTGGTGGTTGATGGAAATATCTCCATAATTTTTTCAAACTATCACACCGGTGAAAGATCACTCCAGTAATATCTTGAGAAGTTGATCCCTCTGTCTGTGCACCCCGCTTCCCACTGCCCTGAATAATGTTGTCATAGCGACTATTCCTTCTCTCGAGATTCACACCTCCTGGTCATTTAGGTTCAACTATCTATCTTGTACTAGAATCCTCCTTCATGTTCCCCTCACCTATGATAGTTTGATCCACCACCTCAAAAAACATATTTAACCAAAAAAGTTTAACATGGGACTTAATCTCACATTTAAGTCCTTCATGGGAATTCCTCATCATAGTTTTCTCATCATATTCCAATGATGTAGAAAAGAATTAAAAACCTCAAAATCATCCAACATAGACCATCATGAACATACTCCTCTGATTTTTCCTCATGAACTCTGTATCTCTCTCCCACCTTAGCATCTCTGGATTGAAGTTCACCAATAACCTATCCAAAAAGTATTTCCATAACATACCATTATCTTATCTAGTCTACACTTAAGTTTACCAAAAATAATTTTCAGATCCTTATCATATATAATAATACATCATAGCCCTTCTATCAATTAGATTCTATAAATGGTCAAGTATTATCTCGACGGACTCAACCAAGAATTCATCTCCTGTGATTCCACTCTCTCCAGTAAAAGTAAGAGGGTTCTGTCACTGAAACTCCCTTGTATGATTAGAAAAACTATTCAAAACCTTCTTGGATCTCTTTACATATTCTACATTAAGTGAAAAAAGTTCTCTCAGATCATCTCCCTAACTTACTCGCCCATCATGATCGGTGCCTCAGGTTTCACCACTAGAGGATCTTCCCTATCCATTTCCACCGTTCATCCTCTCATCATGAATTAGCATGGAGGCATACACTCTAGAATTCCAAACATGAAACATAGGACATAATTAACAAAAATCAACATGTTTATGCAAGAGGGAAAAATAAAAAACCAAAACAATCCTTTTCCCAAACCCTCATCACATTGTAAAATTCAACGCACAGTCACTACCCTTAAACATCTTACACCTAGGTCCTAATTAACAAGGGTAAACATATTCCCATTATTTATGTTTCTCATTTAGACACCTATTTATTCTCATCTTTCATAATTTTACAATATTTCTCCATTTAATTTTTGGCACCATTTTCATTTCAATTTCATAATCAAGGGAAAATAGTTCAATTTCAACAACTAACCCATAACTAGTTTTCTCGTTCATTCTTATAATGATGCATGTAACAATAACTCTGATATCTAAGAATGATGTATGAAAACTAAACACTCATTATATACTAGTAAAAAAGTCAAATATCATAAAATATAAACATAAATAATCAAAACACACAACAAATGTGTTACCCAAGGTAAAATATTATACCACTGTAAAAACAAACAAACAAGAACAACAAAAACAATCCAATCCTCGGTACTTGGGTTCTCCCCCATACATGGGGTAGCTACACCAATGGACGATCTCATAACTAAGGCCCTAATATTAATAGTCTCTTATCTACCTTTAGAAAATAGTAATACCAAAAGAAATAGAAAATAAAACCTCACTCTGATACCACATTGTAATGATCATACCTGGGTTCCCCGCATCAGTTCCCTCATCCAGTTCGCTATGTGACCTCAAGTGTGCCTCTCCATATGTCAGAGGCTTTAGACTAGCAGTGAGGGTCTAATATCATTCATGGGGTAGGCTATACCATCGTTTTCAATTTAAAATTCCAAAAAAATACATAAACAATAACTAAATATATTAACATAACCAGAAAGATACCAATATCACATGGTGACCAAAACTAAAGCTGCAATATCAAACTGAAAAATAAATGTGTCATACTAATGTGCATTCCAAGTGTCAAAATTAAAACTCAAAAGTGATGACACTTATGACTCCTAAATGGGCCCCAAACAACATTTCGTTCCCTAATCCATACTTCATCCTGAATGATCCACCTAACATAGGGCATTTTCCCTTATCTTGTCCTACAGCAATGAAATCTATTCTGGCATCCTAATTAGGGTGTGAGTATAACTTAATAGGTCACCAAAAACGGTGTCCAAAACAATATATATTCAAATAATAGTGTATGAATTTGTATAAATAATACATTGTAATGCATAAATAAATAGTTATCACATTATCAACTATTCTTTATTTAACCAGAAAAACCATGGGGTTCCCATAAGAACCCATATCTCAATACCTACTTCGGCCCATGCTGGAGTTTGAACTATTCCTTAGGAATATCATGTATAATAATTCTATTTTTACCATTCATTTATTCACATAATTGAATTACTATGTTACCATTCATTAATTCATATTTCAATATCCATGTAACCATTCATACTTCACACACTAGAAGGACGATGTTCCTATTCTTTACTTCTCAACTAAATGACCATGATACCATTCCTAACATCAAAATATAATGACCATGTTACCATTCATCAATACATAATTAATTCAATAATTAATTATCCACAAAAATTCCATTACTAATTCAATAATTAGTTCAACAACACAATTCCATTAGTTAGTCCAACAATTAACTAATCACATCAATAACATTAATTAATTCAATAATTAATTAATCGCATAAATTTCATTGCTAATCCCAAAATTAGTTAAAGACAACAATTCTATTAGTTAATTCAATAATTAACTAATCACGTCAATAAAATTAATTAATCTAACAATTAATTAATCACATAAATTCCATTACTAATTCCACAATTAGTTAGACACAACAATTCTATTAATTAATTCAATAATTAACTAATAACATCAATAACATTAAATAATTCTAAAATTAATTAATCACATAAATTATATTACTAATTCATCAATTAGTTAAACATAAAAATTATATTAGTTAATTAAAAAATTAACTAATAACATCAATAACATTAATTTATTCATCAATTAATTAAACACATAAATAATATTAATTAATTTGATAATTAATTTATCACATCAATCATATAAATTAATTTGAATATTAATATATCACATAAAATACATTAATTAATTCAATAATTAATTAATCACATAAATTATATTAGTCAAATCAAAAATTAAATAACCACACCAATTTCATTACTAATTCAACAATTATTTTATCACAAAAATACACATAATTAATTCTCCAATTAATTGAGTATGTGAATCCCATTAATTAATTCATAAATTATTTAAAAAAATATATACAAACTTAAAATCAAATAATTAATTCCAAAATTAATTATATCAATCACAATCTCAATACTTTAAAATTAATTTCACAATTAATTATCTCAATTCTAAAATCTAAATATATCATAATTAATTCTATAATTAATTATCCCTATTCTCAAATATCAATATCTCATAATTAATTCTACAATTAATTATCTCAATCTGTAATTCCAAAAATCCCCAATTTGAGATATCCTCCATTAATTAATTCTCAAAATTAATTAATTCAATAAATCAAACAATTAATAAAAAATATAATAGAAATTATAAAATTAAATAAATTTAATTTAAATAAAGGCTTTGGGATTTTGATTATAGACCACCAACCTAAGGGTTGATAAGGAATTCTCACCAATAAGAATCCCCAAAATTTGACTAGCACAATTACATAGAATGAGATCCAAATCTAAAAACCTAAATCAAGATCCATAAAATATAAATCTAGAACCCCAACACTACATTTTTATATAATCAAAAAAATAAGAACATACCTTTATTGAATGGAATAATAAAGGAAGAGGAATAGAAAACCAATCGGGATGAGATCCTCTTACCGGGAGAGGTGAGAAACTTCAATACAAAATTAGAATCACAAATAACAAAGGTTGATAGGGATTTTAATTCACCTAGGATGATCTAAAATTGTGAAATAATGTTATGGGTTGAATGGTGTTCGATTTGGCTGAGTTTCAGTGGTTTGGGTAATTTTAATACTAATTTTCAAATGAATTAAAAATTCATTCACGGTTTTCTAAGCAGAGGTTCATGGTTTCCCCTAAACATGTACTTATACCATGTTCTTATATTATAGGGGTGCACATTTTCTCCTATTAGGGTGCATAGTTCGATAAGCTATGTGCTAACCATGAAATTTTCCTCTGTCCAGGGTTGCATGGGTTTTTGGGTTGGGACAAATGGTTTGAGAAAACCATTCTCTAACCATGCACTACCCTTATCCGTTCACTTTTTCTCAAATTTTCACCCAAACTCACCCCAAGGTAAAACGCAACAAAATTATTCTCAAAAAAATTAAAAAAAACATGAACTCAAGCTTGTTTCATCTCCAGAAAATGTTATGGTTTTACAGTCTCCCCCTTATAAATAATTGTCCTCGAGCTAGACACCCAAGAATCCCCAAGATTCTGATTCAAAAAAATTAGGCCATTGAGCCTAATTGTCTACTTATCTCTCTTAATTTTCCTCTTGAACATGATCATGTTTCCCCAATACACAAACTATCAGCACAGTCTTTCCCCTCAACATGTTCTCACTAGGATCCAACACATGTAATTGATGGTCCTCAAAGGTTCCATATATTTCAATCTTAACACCATTAACATAGATCTCATGAGAAGGGTTGGGGTGATACTTCTGAAGTTATTACACATGAAAAATATCCTACATAACACTCTATTTCTATGTAATATCCAATCGATACACCACCGACTTGATTCTCTCCACAACCTCAAATAGTCTGAAAAACCTAGGTGCCTACTCTCCCTATCTATGTATCCTATGGTGACCCAATCTAGGCGACACCCAGAGGAATACATTATCACCATATATAAACTCTAGGGGTTTTTGGCATCTATCATCATAATACTTCTATCTACTATGATCTGTATCCATGCATTCCTGAATCAACAAAACCTTCTCTAATATATCCTGCAAGAGACTCAGTCCTAACTACTCTAACTCGCCTGCCTCCATCCAGCATAGAGGTAATCCACATGGCCTACCATAAATATCCTCATATGGTGTCATCTTTATATTTTCTTGATAACTATTGTTATATTGGAATTATGCTAGTGAAATGTGCTTCTCCCAGACCCTCTAAAATCTAGAACACAAGCTCAAAAAATATTCTTAAGCACCTTTATAGTATGCTATGACTTCTCATCTGTCTATGGGTGGAAATTCATACTCAAAAAAACCTTTGCACTGGGAATCCACTCTAAGACCTGACTTAAGTGTGAAGTAAAATCCAAGTCATGGTCTAAAAAAACAGTATGTGTCACCATGTGCAGACAGACTACCTCCCAAACTAATAGTTTTTCCAACTAATCTACTTAGATGGTTTCATGTATGGGATTGAAATGTGCTACCTTCGTAAAATAGTCAACAACCACCCAAATAGAATCATTCTTCAAATGTTTCTTTGGAAGACCAACCACCAAGACCATGGTCACATCATCCCACTTCCACTATGGAATGGTTAATAGCTATATAAAACCATTAAGTCATTGATGCTCAAACGTCACCTACTGATAGATGCAGCATCATGTCACGAACCCTGCTATCTCCTTCTTCATTCAAAGCCACCAAAACCATTTTTGTAGTTCATGGTACATTTTGGTCACAACTCAATGTAATTCCCACTTCAATGCATGTAACTCTTGCATCAACTCCTCTCACGTGCTCGTATTCACAACAACGTGATTCCTAACCTAGATTACATCATCCTTATCTATGCTTAAATTGGAAGGTGGCTCCACACCTTCAATGATTTCCCTCAAGGTCAAACATGTTTTATCCTCATAATGATTATCTCATATCCATCTCAAAAGTGTCTACTCCACTAAAACTAATACAAGATTCATCTTCTCCTGACTCTCTTGAACCACAAAGTACTTCTCAACCAATAAATCCATCATCTTTAGCTCAACACAAGACTCCTAAATCATCTAATTATTATTTTTCCTACTCAAATCATCACCAACATTGTTCCCCTATGTGGGTGTATATGCCATCCCAAAATTGAAATATTGCATATAAAATACTCATCTCAACTGCTAGAGATTCAAATATCACTGTGAAAAAATATACTTCATGATTTTATGGTCCAAATAAATAGTAAAATTTTCACCCAATAGATAATGTTTCTAACACTATAAATCATGAACCATTAATTCCAACATGAGGCCATTCTTAGGGTAGTTCCCTTCATATGGCCTCAACTACTAAGATCTATATGCAACAACTCAATCTCCCTACATCAATAATGTGCTAAGACCTATCCTGGAAGGATCAAAATACATAGTTTACTCTTCACCTGGATCATTTAGGATCATGATTGGTGTTGATGTTAAATACTTATTTTACTCCTCAAAAGCATTCTCACATGTTTCTGACCAATAAAACATTATCTCCTTTTGGTAAATCCTTAAAGTAGTACAAGAAAATGGGAAAAGTCTTAAATGAATCTCTAATAATTTCCAGCCAACCCTAGAAACATAAATACATCAAATATATTCTTGGACTTCTCCCAAGAAGCCACCACCTGAACTTTCTCTAGGTCCACAAACAGAACTTCCTTTGAGATACTGTAACCTACGAAGTGTCCTTAGTCAATCCAAAAATATCACTTAGATACCTTGGAATAAACTCAATGATCTCTAATTATACTCATAATAATGTAAAGATGTTGGGGGTGATCATCATTGGTCTTGGAGTACACCAATATGTCATCAAAAAAAACTATCAAAAAATGATCCAGGTACGGATGGAAGATGCTATTCATTAGGGCCATAAACACTACTGGTGTGTTCATCAACCCAAACAGAATTATGTTGAACTCATAAAGACCATACCTTCTTTGGAAATAATTCCTAGGTATATCAATTTTCTGAAAACTCAATTGATGATACATTTATCTCAATTATATATAAGAAAAGACACAAGCTCCCACTAAATGTTCAAACAGGTCATCAATACACAGAAGAGAATACTGATCCTTTACATTCATCTAGTTCAACTTCCAGCAATCAACACACAGGTTCCGATACTCATCTACATTCATAGAAAAAAAACTGGTGAACCCCAAGGTGACGTACTTAGAAGGATGAACCCCTTATCCTCTAACACATTAAATTGTGTCATGAGATCTTGAAGATCTGTTAGTTCCATTTTGTATGATAGAATTAAAAGTGGATCATCCCCTAGAATGAGCTCAATGGTAAATTACCCATCTCTCTTAGGTGGAAACCAAGATAAATCTTCAAGAAAGAAATCTTGAAACTGGTCCAACACAAGTGGAAGTACATCCTACTCTACACCACCATCATCCAGAAATAGGCTAGAAATATGGGCCATGAGCTCTCCCTGTTGATGAGTAATTGGACCTGTTCGACCTTCCTAGATATCCCACTCTCCATGGTGAACATAACTGTCACCCATAGGATATTTAAATGTCAGTCTCATGTGATAACAGTCTATGTAGGCTCGGTATTCTACTAACCAGTCCATAGATAGACTTTGGTTGAAACCCGACCTGATAATAATATAGAGATCCCATTGAAAATGATACTCTCGAACCTTGAGAGAACACCCCTTGAACAAGAAAATTCCCCTCAACAATACTCCCTTAGATGTTTCTATCATCTACACCCTTCTCACAAACTCCATCACTAGGCTAAAACTATTAACAAGTTTTGCAGAAATAAATCAATGAGAAGAACAAGTGTAAAATAAGTAACTATATTAACTATAGGATATAATAATTTTACCTCCCACTATTAATAGTCCAACCTCCCTATTCACAAGTATAGGTTTCACCGTATGCAATTGTCCTACCACTGTTCCCTGTGATGCAGTCTAAATACCCTGAGATTCCCCACTCTACTAACCTAGGATCTCTTTCCCAGAATCATTGTGTGTACTACCTTTACCACCTCTTCCAATAGAACTCCAGCTACCATACTGATATGTTACATAAGATCCCTTTCTTGCACCCTGAATCTTTCTATATCCTGTATCACTAATTATCTATCGCTGGGTCCTGCCGATCTTCTATAGATGTCTCATCATACTATAAGACTACAACTCTACTAGTCGTTGAGGGAACTATCTCCAAAAAGGTATCAACCTACCACACTAGTGAAAGATCACTCGAGTAAGATCTTGAGAAATTGATCCCTCTTTTTATGAACCATGTTTCCCACTACCCTGACTAATGTTGTTATAGTGACACTTCCTTCTCTTGGTATTCACACCTCCCATTCATTTAGATTAATCTATCTATCATACATTGGAAGCCTCATTCAAGTTCCCCTCATCTATGAGAGCACGATCCACCCCCTCAAAAAACATATTTAACCAAAAATGTTTAACCTGGGACTTAATCTCACATTTAAGTCATTCCTAGAAATTTCTCATTGTAGTTGTCTCATCCTCTTCCAATGCTATGAAAAGCATTGAAAATATCTAAATCATCCAATATAGTCCATCATGAACATACTCCCCTAATTCAGCCTTATGAACTCAACATCTCTCTCCTACCTCAACATCTCTAGATAGATGTTCACCAATAACCTATCCAAAGAGTCCTTCCATAACATACCATTATCCAATCTAGTCTACACCTAAATATCCCACCAACACTTTTATGATTTTTAAATTATATAGGCATCCAACTTGGCCCTTCTCTTAGTAGGACTCTCTAAATGGTCAAGTATCATCTCGATGCACTCAACCCAGAATTCATCTCCTACGAGTCCACTCTCTCTAGTAAAAGTTATAGGGTGCTTTAACTGAAAATCCCTCATCAGGTTAGACATACTATTCAAAACCCGCCCTGGGTCTCTTTCCATAAGATACATGATGTGATAAATGTTCTCTCAGAACTTCTCCATGACTTACTCACCCGGCACGATCAGTACCTCAGGTTCCACCACTGTAGGATCATCACTATACATTTCCTCTAGTCATCATCCTCTTAACAAGTGTCATCATCATGGCATACTCCCTAAAATTACAAACTTGAACCATAGGACATATTTTACAAAATAAATATGTTTACATAATAGGGAAACAAAACAAACCACAATAATACTTTTCCCCATCCCTCACCACATGGTCAAAATCGTGGCAGGATCACTGCCTTTATACATCCTATGCCTAGATCCTAGTTAAAAAGGGTAAACACATTATCATTATTCTAGTATCCCATTTAGACACCCATTTATTCTCATCTTGCATAATTTTACAATATTTCTCAATTTTATGTCAGTAACCATTTTCATTTCAATACCATAATCAAGGAAAAATAGTTCAATTTCAAAAACTTACCCATAACTAGTTTTCCCCTACATTCTTAAAATGAGGCATGTCACAATAACTCTGATTACCAAGATTGATTAATGAAATCTCAACACTGATTCTATATCAGTCCACAAGTAAAATATCATAAAATATCAACATAAATAATCACACCACACAACAATTGCATCACACGAGGTAAAATAAAATTCAAATGTAACAACCAAAAAACAACAACAATATCACCCTAGGTAATTGGGTTCTCCCACATACACGGGGTAGCTACTCCAATGTACGGTCTCTTAATTAAGGCATGAATCTTCACATTCTCCTATCTACCTTTACCAAATAGTAATACCAAAAGAAAAATAAAAGAAAACCTCATTATGATACCACTTTGTAATGACTTGACCCAGGTGCCCCAAATAGGTTCACTAGTTGGTTCGTTATGTAACCTCGAGTGTGACTCTCCATATACCAGAGGCTTCCGAATAGTAGTGAGAGTCTAATATCAGTCATGGGGAGACCATACCCTCTTTTTCAATTTAAAATACCAACAAAAAATACATAAAAAATAACCAAATATATTACCATAAAAATAATGATTCCAATATCACATGATGACCAAATCTGAAGATACAATATCAAAATGAGCAATAAATGTGTCATACTTACGTACATTCCATGTCTCAATATGAAAACTTAAATGTGAAGTCACTGATGACTTCCAAATGGGCCCCAAACCACATTTGGTT
Source organism: Viscum album (assembly GCA_963277665.1). NCBI lineage: Eukaryota > Viridiplantae > Streptophyta > Magnoliopsida > Santalales > Viscaceae > Viscum > Viscum album. The sequence goes on along the minus strand of OY728146.1, from coordinate 1,621,665,119 downwards.
CCATAATCCATGCTCCATCCCAACTGATCCACCTATCATTGCGACTTTTCCCTTATCCTATCTGACAACAATGACATCTATTCAAGTAACAATCAGGAAACGAAATTAGAGTGTGAGTACAATTCTATAGGTCACCACTAATGGTGTATAAACAACATCTATTCAAATAATCGTGTATTAAATTGTATAAATAATAAATCACAAAGCATAAATAAAAAGTTATCACATTATCAACAATTCTTTATTTGACCACATAAACCCTCAGGTTCCCATAGACACCCATATCTCAACACCTGCTTCAGCCCATGTTGATGTCTGAACTATTACTAAGGAATATCATGTCTAAAAATTCTACTATTATCATTCAATAATTTTCACAATTTAATGACCATCTTACCATTCATTAATTCATATTTGAATGCCCATGTTACTATTCACACTTCAATCGCTAGAATGGCCATGTTCTCATTCTTTATTTCTCAACTAAATGACCATGTTACCATTCATAACTTCACAATCGAATGACCATGATATCATTCATCAATAGATAATTAATTCAATAATTAATTATCCACATCAATTCCATTACTAATTCATAAATTAGTCAAACACCACAATTCCATTAGTTAATTCAACAACTAACTAATCACATCAATAAAATTAATTAATTCAAAAATTAATTAATCACATAAATTCCACTACCAATTTAAAAATTAGTTAAACAAAACAATTCCATTATTTAATTCAACAATTAACTAGTCACATCAATAAAATTAATTATTTAATTATTTAATTAATCACATAAATTTCATTACTAACTCAATAATTAGTAAAACAAAACAATTCCATTAGTTAATTCCACAATTTGATAATCACATCCATAAAATTTATTAATTATTCAATTGATTAATCACATTAATAATATTAATTAACTAAACAATTAATAAATCACACCAATCGAATTAATTAATTCAAAAATTAATTATTCACATCAAATACATTAGTTAATTCTAAAATTAATTAATCACTTCAACTATATTAGTCAATTTAACAATTAAATAACCACGCCAATTTCATTACTAATTAAACAATTGGTTTATCACATAAATCCACTTAGGTAATTCCTTAATTAATTACTTACATCAACCCCATTAATAAATCCATTAATTAATTATTCAATATCTCCAAACTCAAAATCCCATTATTAATTCCACGATTTATTATCTCAATCACAATATCAACAATTCATAATTAATTCCACATTTAATTTTCTCGATTATCAAATATCAATATCTAATATCTCATTATTCTATTTATTATTATAATTCTCAAACTTCAATATCTCATAATTAATTTGACAATTAATTTTCATAGTCTATAATTCCTAAAATTGTCGATTTCACATCTCATCAATTAATTAATTCACCAAATTAATTAAATCAATCATGAAAACAATTTCTAAACAAATAATAGAAATTATACAATAAAATTCTCATATTTTAAATAAATACTTTGGGATTTTAATTATAGAAAACCTAGCTGAAGTTTGATGAATAATACCCGCCAATAGAAATCATGAAAGTTTGAGAATCACAAAGACGTAGAATGAGATCTGAATCAAAAAACCTAAATCGAGATCAAATTAATCAATATCCTTCACATATATATCTATATCCACAATCCTAGATATATATATAATCAAAATTAGGAAGAAATATCTTTATTGAATGGGAGAATAAAGGAAGAGGAACGAGAAACCAATCGGGATGAGATCCTCTTACTAAGAGGTCTACAAATCATTGATCCCAAATTTGAATTATAATGAACGAATGTTAAGAGAGCTTGTAATTCGTCTGCTAGGATCTAAAATCCTAAAATAACATTATGGTTTGAATGGGGTTTTATTTGGGTGAGTTTCGGGGGTTTGGGTAATTTTAAAACTAATTTTACGGTGACATAAAAAGTCGTGCATGGTTTTCTAGGAATGGGTGAACGGTTTCCCCTAATCATGCACCTAAATAATGAAACTGTATTATAGGGTTCATAGTTTCTCCTATAAGGGTGCATGGTTTGAAAAAAAAATGTGTCAACCTTGCAATTTCTCTCTGACTTGGGTTTCATGGTTTGCTGGGCTAGGGAGCATGGTTAGGGCTAACCGTGCGCCAACTGTGAACCTCCCTTCTCCCTTCTATTTTTCACAATTTTTCATCCATATGCACCCCAAGGTAAAACCCACCCATACTATTCTCAGAAAAAGGAAAAATTAAATGCCTAAAATCAATCATGGGTCATCTTCAGAAAAGGCCACAGTTTTACACCTGATGGGTTGAGTCATGAAAGAATGGTATCAAAGGTATGACATGAGGTGATGTAAGTGGGAATATTCTTTTAGTGACACTTAATAAATATCATGGGGGTATTATCCTTCTCTCATATCTATGTGGGTGTGTTCCCACTTTTAAATTAGAAAGGTTTGGTTCACTTATTCTATGATGAGTTTCCCAGACCACTCCTATGAAGGTTAGTATAGAATTTGGTCTTGTGCATTGGATATTGAGATACCCTTTTTGGACTAGAGTCAATATCCTCTATGACGCCCATATTTGATCATCATTCCCACTACTATCACTATTTTGGGTTATTTTTATAATGTGATCAACATAAATGGGTGTAACCCCATATCTAACAGGTTAGCCAAGTAAGGATGAGATATCCCCTAGATTACCTAAGTGAGATCGCTTATCATTGTATCAAGATATGGTCTTTTTGATGATGTGTAGTCTGATCAAGTGTGTTTCTTGAATAACCCTCTCAGTATCCTTGATACTTATTCTTAGCTAGACCTAACGAGCATGACCTTTGGGATGAGTGTCATTAATCGAAGTATAGCTCAGGTATTGGTTCCTCCCAGATGAGCATGACCTATGGTATGAGTTTCGATAGTGGAATTATATCTCTTAGAGTGTATTCCCCCTGATGAGAGTTATATGGATCCTTCAAGAAGATATCCCAGGATGTTAATGTATTTGTGACATTACCTTTACACTATGTGTCTTCAATGATTATATATAGATTTTTTATTATATATATCATATTATGATATACATATCCTATAAAGACTTGAATACTATTAATGATTTATGCTTAGTGATTTGGGGGAGTCCTAATGGGTACTATTATACTTACCCATGAATGGAAACATCCCCCACTTGTCATGTGTTATGAAAATGATAGGACTTTTTTTTAATCCCTTAAATGACTAGGTGAATGTGGAGCTTATTTAGTCTAGAAAGACCGAGGTGTATACTGGTGTGGCATTTGAAAACAGTCTTCCTCTTTTGAGTAGATCGGCCTTTATTTTATTGTTTTGGAAGGGCCTATATTTAGACACTTTTTATGCTTTCCATTATGTTATTTAATACTATTATTGTGGGATTATATATTTATTCATGTATTGTTATCATTTATTTAAATTTTACCATTTTATGGGCCTGGAGATTTGTGTGTGCATACATGTACTTTAGGAAAATGCATCCAATGTGTGTGATATGTATTCTCGATGATATCCGCCAAGCCCTATCCTATTGGTGGAAGGATTGGGGTAGTTACGGCTCAGGCCCTAGTGGTTTGATTCTTGATAGAATGGTATCAAATGGAATACCCATCCAGAAGTGTTATGACACTGCTTGGATTTTGGAAAATACTTTGAAGTTTCTTTTTTTCAAGATGTTAGTATTTGTTTAGGAACATGGGAAACAATGTTAAAATGTTTTTATTTCTTCATTATAACCAGGGAATCTAATGTTGGTGAGGAAGCTGAAAAATTCATTCATCAGGACTCTGATAACCTACTTGTTGACTCAGTACATTTAGGAACTAGTTGTAGGGGAACATTGGTACATGCATCGTATAAGAATTGGTTGTGGTTTCCATGTCCTTTGTGAGTCATCTCCATAGATATAATCATTAATTGTGGTGTGTCTTAATGAACATCAAGATATATCTATGATGATACCAAGGTAGGATCATAATATAGTGTCATGACGATGAAAATTGGAGTGATGAAGTCATAGTTTAGGGACCAAATCATGGGGTGTTTCCTCCAAGTGGGCACATAGTAGTGCAACTACCAATTGAGTGGTTATTATATCCTTTATTGGATCTAATGGATATTTCATAACATGTTGTGTGGATGAAGGGTCCAACATGTCTGGATTATTATACATGAAAGTTTATAATATTACATGATTTACAGAAATAGATACCACTCAGGTTTAGTGGTGATCTAGACACTCAGGTAGTGGAGGATTGTCTCGATGCAATGGTCTGAGTTTTCTAGCTTTAGTAGACCCTTAACTGATCAAATGGTTGTGTTTGAGAACCACTTTCACCATTTAGTAGCACTTGGATACAATTATATCAAAATATGAAAAACCTATGTTGATTTTTCATTGTGATTTCCACATTTATAAATCAACTAGGTTATATGGTGGGCCAAACCCCCTATCTTATGTTGTAGAGGATTGGAGTGAGCATGTGGTGTTAATGTTTCGCTTGGATTGAACCCCTTTCTAATAGTGGTTCTAGAGGCGATAATTCTATTGGGTGATACAAGGTTGGCTTGAATTTGGACATGCAAAGAAGAGGAACAATTACACAACTATGATGCAATCTTAATATGCGATCCAAAACTGTGCAGATGGGTCAGTGTTGTCCAAAAAGGATAGGGTCAAGGTGTGGAGGATGAATTACTGTGACTTATGTGTTTGATGTTGTGTGTTGTGATAAGGTATCTAAGGGAGCCTTTGTTGTGGTAAATAGGTGGGATATTTAAATAAATATTTCCAAGCTATTGGATCTTGTATAGGATTGGAGTGTGATTCATTGTAGGATGTGTGTATTAACTACCCCAATTGCAGTTTTCACATAGATATGTGAGCCATATTTCCTTGAGTGTATCCCTTATTTGATACCTAGTGATACCAATGAATAATTTTTTCTTGAATACTATTTTGGAGGCTCTTATATAAAGGATCAGTGATTACATGCTTCTACCGACAGTGTGTCCTCACTCAAGGAGGAGAGAGAGAGACTCACATGGAATATCTTCGTAGTGGCAGAAAGAATCAATGATGTTTTCTTATGTATGGTCTAGTTTACTATCATCCATGCTCAGTTGGTTTCTACCAGTGATCATAGTAGTTCTTCTAGTCTTTTGGGATGGATTTCTCCTCCTTTAATAAGGAGTGATCCCAGTTAGAGTAGAATGAGCTCATGTGAAGTAGGTTACAACCATTTTTTAAGTTGGATAGTATTACCTTTGGATAATTCGATGCTATAAGATTTTGTTTCCCTTTAGTGGTGGTGGGGTATGAGGACATATTTCTTAGGGAAATTCCATGTTTATCTCTACATAGAGAGTTAAGCAACTGTATATAATATCCTAGGGTATCTCTCCTGGTTTTTCACAATAGAACATCAGATAAATCCCATTGAGGTTTGTAAGATGATGGTGTAGTTGAACATAAGTAGAGAAAAGTTTTTTGTAAAACCCAATGTGTTCAACTGGGAGGACCAGTGTTATTCTTTCAAGAGGTGGATGATTTATTGAGGTGGGTGTGGATTGGTGTCACTTAGACTATGTGACATGACGAAAAGTATCAACTCCCAAGAATTGATAGATTCATCCACCAGTGGTTTATGGAAAATTTGTTCTTAGAGTTGACCTCAAGATAAATTATCACTATATCTAGTTTTGGTGTAGGATATACTAGGTGTGACTTATCAAATACACTGTGGTCGTTTTGATTTCACGTTGAAACCCTTTGGCATGTTGTAGACCTTGGTAGATTTGTAAGACTTGTGGATTGAATCATTAACCCTTCTTGTATTAGTTCATGGTAATGTTATTCAATAACATACATGTTTTCTTGGTGTCTACGTTAGAGAATGAGATATAATTAAGGATTGTGTTGTTTACCACCAGTCATTATTTGTTAGCCCTATTCTTCTTTAGAGTGTTGGTAAGGTAGAACTATGTGATATCTTTTTTGAGAATTTTTGTGATCAAATATCCTCTAGATTTTTTCCTGGTGGATTTTTGATGGGTGGTAATATCATCATTTGTGTTCGGGGAAGGATGGTGACACCTGTCACATTTTTGAAGGTGGTGTTGAGGAGGTTGTTTTCCCTTAGCAGAACATCTGGTGGATGTGAGGATGTATCGGTATCTGTTTGCATTAGTTGGGGAAAAAGGGAGTTGCAAAAAAAATTTATGTTAAACTCTTGTTGTATAACATGTATGTAGGTGATGACCAATAGACCATTTTGGATATTTTATTAAAAAAAATTCATGAAGGTGGTAGTTCATATTTATAGAATTCTCTCAATGATTATTACAGAATAAGATGCCTACTTCACGACACAATTAGGGATAGTATGTGGGAAACCTTTGCGGACTTGATTGCAGTTGAGCACATAGTTTTAACCTAGTCAGCTGGCCATGTAAAGTGGACTATTCAAGATCTAGTGAACATAATTTATGTTTTCGTGTTGTCTTTGGGTCATATCTAAGAAGATCATCTACCGTCATTGATTTTTTTATCTTAGGTAATATCACTCCACCATCAAATTACCACCTTCTGAGTCCATTTATAGGAGACCTCTCAAGTCACTATTATACTGGTTAGAGCCAGTGGGTTATAGTGCTTGGGTCTTTTTTTAGGTGCTATAGATGGTTGTAAAGGCACACCTCATCAAGGGGTGGATGAAGAATATCTAGAAAATTTCTCGAGTTATTTTTTTACAAATTATGAATGAATTTGGAGTTTGACAGTTGTGCAGCATTATCCAAGACGATAAGTTATCTCTTGGGTTCTTAGACTCTTTATTTTTCATGTTTCTTTTTTGAGATTTCATGGTGGTGTAAAACATAACCCCATGAACATGATAGATTTGGTTGGTTGGTGTTATCCACATGTTATAGTTGAGGAGTGATAAGTGTATTTCATGCATACATTTTAGAGTGTTTTAATGTATTAATTTATGTTTTTAATTTATAATTATTTCTAATATTCGGAATTTTTAGTTTATTTATGTTCATATAGAATTACACAATGATTCATGGAAAATGAACAAAAATATGTGAATTTTAGAGCTAAAATACACTTTGCACCATGAGAAAATTAAAGCAGCATGACACCGAATTTTGAAGGATGATCATAGAAAACTTTTGGGGAATAAAACAAAATAATTGAGGAAAAAAATTATTTTAGAGTAGGAAAATGTAATTACACATCATGTAATCATTACACGATGTGTACTGGTACAAGTGGTGAAAAGGACACCTCGTAAGAAAAATAATAACATGTTGGTAAATTACACATGTTGTAATTTTCCAGATGGAAAATTTTCACCCGGATTCACCAAATCTTCATTTTTAGCCAAATATTTGATGTAGGAGCCACCCTGAACCACAGTTGGACCATTTCATTATGAAATTCATTAATTCTAGAGCCCATATAGAGCCTATAAATGGATGGATAAGCTACTTCTATTATGGAATTCTGATCCAAATCTTCTTGAGGATAAATCTTGGAGCCAGACGACGCGACCTCCCTAACTTCTTTCTTAGTTTTCCTTATTTTTTATTTTCTCCTTAACTCTTATTCTCTCATATCTATGATGAGGGGGTAAACCCTATATGTGATAACATGATGTAAATAGAAGGGTTAAGGTGTGTTGGATTTATTTTATCTCATTTATTCATGTATTTAGGTTGTTATAATTCATATTAATATTCTAATTCATTCTATTTTATTCTATCCTGAACATTGATAATATAATTAAAAAGGAATAGTAAAATTTCCCAATTGGTAACCCTAAAGGAGGCATGAAAATTGTCAACTTTTGGGAAATTCATGTTAGAACATGGTATCAAAAGAAACTCAATTCGGAGAAACCCTAAATTATCGTACTAAGCTAGATAGGGAATTTCTGTATAGAGGATGTGATACCATGACTATTCAATCTTGATCTCCTCGACTCTGAGACCAATCATGAATTAATCAACCTTTTTTCCTAAATAAAATTTCACCTGAACACTAAAATTAAAAAACACTAGTGCACTTTTAAAATATGATCACAACCAATCAGTCTGATTCATTTCTATTATTATTTCATCAAATTCATTAAACAAATATTTTCTTCGCCTTTTTATTAAGAAAAATAAAATTAAATATTTTAGAAACCTAATTAAACTAATTTCACCTTCTCTATGGGTTCGACCTCAATATTTTTAATTACTAAATTTTAATTAATTGTGTATGATAGTTTGAGTTTTATAAAAAAATCATATAACCTTAAGGAATTAACGACACCTCATGGGGCTATCAAATTGGCACCATTTTTGGGGATAGTAACAAGTTAGTTTCTTTAGTTTTTAATTTTTAAATTTATTTTTTGTTTCTTTATTTTGATTTATATTTTTTTTTATTTTTTTATTGTGATGTGAGTTTTTATATTTTTTTAAAAAATTTAATGCACAACTACAACACTTAGGAAAAGTGAAAATTCATCATCGACTCAACCAACCATTCTAAACCAATCCTGGTGTTCATGGAAGATAAAAAACTCGAAGGGGATAAGAAAAATTAACCTTCTAGATTTTTTTAAAGAGATCAGGTATTGTGTATGCTCACTGACTATGGGCGGACAACAAATATATGATTGAAAACAAGAATCTTTTAACCCCCACTGTAGTGAACCACTTCTACATAAATCCTGTAATAATTTCAATGATCATAAATAGTGTAAAATTCACCTGACATCCACATGAAGTTCTAAACAACCATCTGGAAGACTTCCTCAAGCTCAGTGACACATTCTAATTCCAAAATGTTTCAAGTGATGCGATAATACTTCATCTTTTCCGATTTTCATTACGTGATCGAGCACATGATTATATTCAAAGCCTACTTGCACATTCCATCACCACATGGGATGATCTTGAACGAAACTTCCTTGCATACTACTTTTTACCTTCTAATTTAATGGACATATGGGTAAATATTCTTAACTTTTTTCAATTTATAGATGAATATTTGTATTCTACCTAGAAAAAATACAAATATATGACTCGAAAATTCCGTCATCATGGAATAGAGCTATGGATGATAATTTAAACATTTTATAAGGATTTTGTAAAAGTAAATAGGTCAATTATTATCATTTCATATAGATGATCATTGATTAAGAAGTCGCCTGAAGCAAGATAAAACATGTTAGATGAAACGGAGAGAAATAGTTTCTAGTGGAAAGGATAAGGGACACAATGAAAATGAATCCATGTAGTCCTCAAAAATAATAGTATGGTGGAAAAACTGAAATAATTAACAAAGAATATAGATGTCATGATGGGAAAATAAAAAACACCCAAGGTATGTGTATTGAAGATGATAATTATGCTAATTATAATCAAGGTAATCAATTTCAGGGTTAGAGACCACAACAATAAAAACACGGACAGGGATATCAGTAAAGTCCATAAGGGTACTAACAAAAATCAATGCAGGGTCCCACACTGACAAACCAATTCCATTCATTAGAAGATTCATTGGAAATATTCATGATTTATTCTAGGGCTATACTCAAATAAATAACATAAGATGTATCAAACCAAAAGGCCACGTTGAGGAATCTAGAGCATCATGTTGGGAAAATTGTTGATCATATTAAAGAGAGATCCAAAGAAATGCTTCTTGGATTCTATGAAGTATGACCATGTGAATATTTTAAATTTTTACAACTTAGAAGTGGGAAGAAAACCAAAGGAAGTGGTATAGAGTTTTCAGGAAAACGACCAATGCAGGAAAGAGAAGAAGAAGATGGAAAGGAACAAGTAGCTACTGAAGAAGAAGAAACACCTTAGTACAATACAAGAATTACATTTCTAGAAAAAATGGTGCAAGTGAAGAATAATGGAAAGAGAGGTAAATTTTTGGAACTCTTTAAAAAATTTCATATTACTATACCTTTTGTAGAGACTCTTGTGAACATATAGACATAAGGGAAATTAATGAAAGATCTAGTAACAAAAAAGAAGAATTTGGAAGAGATTGTCACCATTCCACTCATATGGGAGTGTTTGGTAGTCATATATAATGACTTACCTAAGAATAAAATTTTCCTAGTTATCCTTTAAATTCCCTTCTTTATCAGAGAAAAAAATTTGGGAAATATTTGTGTGACTTTAGTGTGAGTGTCAATATCATGTCGTACATGAAATTAAAGAATTTGGAACTAGATGGACTGAATCCTACAGGAGTACTTCCTCTGTTAGTAGACTCGATAGTTAAATCCTAAAGAGGACTCAATGAATATATCCTGATAAAATTTTAAAAATTCATATTTCCCGCCAACTTTCTCATGTTGGATATAGAATAATAGAAAAATATACTCATTCTGGGAAGGCCATTTTTAGCCATAGGGTGTGTGATGATTGATGTTCAAAATTGATAAATTTGTCTAAGATTTTCTAGTGATAAAGTATGTTTCAACATCCATGGATCAATGAAGAACTATGATGTTCAAGAGGATAATGTGTTTGGAGAATCAAATAAACCCAAAACGAAGGATGTCACTGAGATTATAGAGGTACATGAGTTAGATGCTATTGTTAAAGAGGATACTCAATTGAAGAAGAAAGAGAAGCTTAAGACCTAGACTACTAACACCAAAGGAGAAACGGACTCCACTACATTTGAGAAAGGAAAAAAATAATCGATAGTAGATGAACATCAATTTAGTTCATCAGTATTAATGAAGAAATGGTCATTCAATCTAATGGAGAACAAGAAATTACTACCATATGGGGGAATCAAGTTATTTAGAGAAGAACAATAGGGGCAGACCTATGTGGACATGACCCAACTAAGACCATTTATGGAACCCAAATATGTAGAAAATTATTCATAATCAATCATATGATCTTGAGATAAAGGAGGTAATTTAGTTCCAATGATAGTAAACAACAACACTTCTGGGAGGCAACGTGGTTTTTTAGTTTCTCTTTTTTATGTTCTATTTTAAGAGGCGTGAATTCTATATCTCCTAATATAAAAAATTTCATAGATAATGGAATGAGATTTCACTTGTTTATTAATAATTTTCAAGACCATGAATAACCAAGTAAATAGTAATAAGTGGGAATCAAATCAATAGGATACATCAATAATACATGTCATGAAGGGTATTTACACGTCGTGAATCTGTAATAGGAAAAACCTAAAAATCCATGATCAAGTTACCAATTGTACGGGGAGTAAGAATTTAAATTCTGTAATTTTATACTCTATTACCCATGTTATATGAGATTTTGTTACTGTCAATTTCATGCCCATATTTGATTCATGCTTCAATCTACTGAAACAGGAGGCAAAAAAAGCTAAGGATAAAAACCATACCATGAATTTTATTTTCTTTGTAAATGATTTTGAATGAGAAAAATGGGAAAAATAATTATTAGAAATAATAATATAGATTACGATTTGATAAATCGTGATTTAGGGGATCATGTTGATCTTTTTAAATGAATTTTCTCTAATATTTGTCAATGATTTTAATTTTTCATATTTTCTTTCATTTATTTTTTTATTGATATAAATTTACATGAGTAAGTGTCCTAACCATTATTATTATTCTCAAGACATCCATTGTGCCAATATTTTCCATTATTCTATAGAATATTTCTTGAGAAAGTCAGTAATGTTTTCTTTTTGAAAAATCTTTTCATATTATCAAAGCTATGACTAAACAGAATCACTTTTAAAATTATTGAGGCATTCTATTTTTCCTAACCATTATCATGAGACCCACCTTACATTAAACTTTCTATGCCCACAAATTCTATGATTTTCTTTATTTGTAAAAAAACCATGTTACAATCCTATTTTCTCCATTCCTAAATTCCTCTACATGTTCTGTATGATATTTAAATGAATAAATTTGGGGGAAGAACATTATAGGGTGTGTCGGGATATACATTACTAGGGTTATTTTTCTTGGGGTTTTTTCAATATGATATGTGTAGTTTCCATGAAATCATTCATTTTATTTTTTATTCGCCTTCCTGTCTAACAAAAAAACATATGAAAAACGAGAAAAAATATAAAAAAATGTGTTGTGTTTTAGGAGGTTGAAAAATCACCATTTCCCAAACTGATGACCTTTTGATCGTATGTGGTTAGGTGATGGATTTGGGATTTTTCCTAAGGCTAGATTTCAAAAAACAATATATATATATAATGAAAAAAATAGAAAGGTAAGTTGATACTATCATTGCACATACATGTATCATGATCCCACTGTGATCTTATTGGATGAAGAGATATATGACATTTGTAAAAATGAGACTTTCATTTAGTTATTTTTGATTATCATGAAAAGTAATTTACAGTTGAACCTGCTTTTTGATATTTAATTTTCACACCATCTACCTACCTTTCCTAAATACTTATATACATTTGATCCTAAATAATGAATCCATCATGATTAATTTTGATTTTTTCTTTATGTGGTGGAGATGTTAGATGCCTTGCAAGCCAATGGTAAGTTACATGTTCTTGAGGTATGTGAATCGCTCTATTCATTTTTACCCTAATGATGAGCAGAAAAAATCAAAGTGAGGTAAATTAAAAACGGAATGCATATTAATAATGCATTGAAAAATGGAAGTGGATTATTGAAAAGGATTATTTATTTCAAAAGAGGGAAGGTAAAATACATGGTTGACTTGTAACTATGAAAAATGAGGCATTGATAAATTTTCCATGTGTGATTCTTGAACATTTAATTTTCCATTTTATAAATCACTTTTATTGAAATTGAATTTGATGCATGGTGAAGTGAATTTACTTTGATGTATGTTGAGATTTTATCCTTGGGGAAAAATATGATTTCAAGTGTGGGGGTATTTGATAAGTTTTTTTCATTCATACATTTTAGTGTGTTTTAATGTATTTAATTGATAATTCATACTAATTCTCAAAAAAAAAATTCTTTTATGTTTTTTTGGTAGTATACAATGATTCTTAGGAACGATAAAATAGAGGATATGTTTGGAGAGAAAAGAAACTTTTCTTCACATGTGAAGTGAAGCGGCACAACACCAGATTTTTAAGAATGATCATGGAGATATTCTGGGGTATAAAACTGAAGAAATGAAGAAAGAATAGTCTTACTAAGATAAAAATGGAATTAAACATCATGTTATCATTAAAAACATGTATTGGTACATGTGGTGAAAAGAAGGATATTTTTTCTAGAAAATAATAACATAATAAAAAATTACATGTGGTGTAACCTAGTTACACGTCATATAATTTCCAAGATGGGATTTTTTCCCCAGATTCACCAAATCATCATTTTTTGGCCAAATATTTGACATGGGAGATAAACCAAACCACAATTACAACATACCATTATAAAATTAACATATTCCAAAGCCCATATGGAGTCTATAAAAGGAGTTATAGGCTGCTACTATTGAGGCATTCATATACAGATCCGTCGGAGACCAAAGCTTGGTGTGAGACGTTGCTTCCTCCCCGAATTCTTTCTTAGTTTTATTTATGATTTATTTTCTCCTTAACTATTATTATATAATCTCTAGTATGAGGTATTACACCCTCTATGTTCTAGTTTTATGTAAATTTATTTCATACCACCTTTTTATTATATAAATTTTCATTACATTTTACAAACAACGGATCTTTAATGTCTTGTGTCTTGGAAATAAGGTGAATAATACATGGGAAAATATAAAATTATTTTCATCCTCTTGAAATGATTCTTGAAATTTTCATACTAAGTTAAATTACTTTATCCCATAACTTGGGGACATAAATCAAAGTAAAGGGTGCACATAAGGCCTAGTAAGGGAAAATAGGGAAGACAGTTTACAAGTGAACTTGAGAGAATACAATAAGGAAATATCATAATGGCATGACAAATAGGCATATAATGATAATAATAACTATAAATAATATCTTTAAAATGATGATAAAATATTTAATTTATAAATTCATAATCATATCACCAAGGTCCATCCCAAGGTGTCATAAAAATTACCATGGCTATTCACCAAGGTATCGTAAAACATGACATCTCTAGAGAATAATGTGAACCCTTAATATGTATTTATTTTCATGTGAGGCATATAGATAATAATAAATAAATTCATAAATAATCCATATATAATAAAATAAATGGGTTTCGTATCAACGTCATGGCGTTTAAAGAAGTTCTTAAAAACATGATCATTATGTCATTTATAACCCACAGAAAGGGAGTAAGGCTTTTATGTATGTAAATTATAGAATAAAATAAATTATTTATATTTATTTATGAATACCACTATAAATTAAATAGGTTTGGGTATTCACATAAATAAAATAATGTATTTTTTTTATTAAAAGAGGGATTTTGAGATAAAAAATCTACAGCATAAAGGGTAAGAAACATGGTTTTATAAAACATTAAAAAGAGTGGGTACAAGGGTCACCCACTAATAAAATATTCATAATAATGTATTGGGTAACAATAAAATGGAAATAAGAACATGGTATGTAAATTTTAGTACATTCCAAATAAAAGAGAACTTGAAAGGAAAAAGAAGTTGGGAATTCCCTTACCTTGAAGAGTGACTTCTAAAACTCTAATATCGTGACCTTGAGGGCTTGAGTACACATTGGTAGGACTCCTTTGGAGGTAATACTATCATAGCTTCTAGAGGGTGATTTTGGAATGAATGTAAATGAAAGGGATTGGTATTTGTAGTAAAAGAGAAGGATTTTTTTTATTAATTTCTCAGGACACCTCATTTGTGGTATTTAAAAAACCATAGGCTTTCTCACGGTATTTACCCATGATTTTTGAAACTTGGGACACCTCATATCAAATTTTAATCCAAGTTATTCATCCATAATTTTAAATTACATATTACATCATTATGTTGTCATAAAACACACTGAAAACTCAAAAACAATATTTTTATTATTCCCAGAAAAAATAAAACATTTTATAAAAATATCATAAATTCACCATAACCTAAAATTGATGTTATAAATTAAAAAATTAACACCATTTTATTAAATTAATTTTCTAAATATGATAAATTTAATTTTTAATTAAAATAACTATTTACATGAAAAATACTAATACTTAGCTAATAATTTCTAAAATAATTATTTACAGATTATATTATATCACATTTCCATTAAAGATTCATAAATTATATTTATACTTCCTTAAGTGAGGTTACTTTCCCATTGGTCATATTACTATTCATAAGCGTAGTATTACTATTCATAAGTTATTATTCACCAAAAAATAAGTTGATCTTATCATACTCTAGATTTCTTACAAATCACAACCGTGTATGTCTGTTTTTTAAAAATCATTTCACAGTATCAATTATTTAAAGTATAAACAATATTTTTAAATACTCATTTTTTTAATATTCATCAATAATATAAAACGTGTTAGAAAAATACTAAAAATTCATTCTCGATTAATTTTGAAATTTTAAATTAAAAAATGTCGTTTATTTGACCATAATAACAATTTTATGTATACAAATGGATTACACAAAGTAACTAAGGCCTCATTACATAACCCCTTAAACACCCACATAGGACCTATGTGTAAGGTGTGAAATGGTGATTGAATCTTGGGGGGTCTCAGAAAACATTTCCTAAGTGGTTATTTCTATCAACTTGAACATCTCCCAAATGTGATTTCATTCAAGCTTAACATGTTGAAGCTCGGCTTGGGCTTGGTCTAGATCAATGCCTAGTGACGCTACCTCCTTCCCAAGCTCTGAAAAATGGGCTTCGTATGGCCCGAGTCTACTGTATGAGGCCATCGACTCTTACTTAATCATTAATTATAAATTATAATTTCTATTTATAAGAAATAATTATAACGTAAAATGTTATTATTATTTCCAACAGTCATATTAATCGAAAGTCATATAATGGTCAAAACTCGATGGTCACATTTAATTTATACTTATATATTTTTATTGACTATGACATTGTAAGACATACATTTATAGAAAAAAAATATTATTCAAAAGTTTGGGTCATTACATTTTTACCCCCTTAAAAAATTTTGTCTCTGAAATTTCATCTCGTACCCTTAGAAGTAAAAAGATGTGGGTACTTATGCATCGTAGTCTCCTCTGGTTCTTACATAGATTCTTCATATTTTTGTTCCTCAAAAATACTTTTACAGGGTGGTTAGTCTTGTTGTGTTGGACCTTGTCTCTATAATCCAAGATCTTCACCGAATGCTCCTCATAAGAGAGGTCATGTTCCATTTTTATCACCTCTAGATTCAATATATATGAACGGTCAGGTATGTACTTTCTCAAGAGAGATATGTGGAAAACATCATGAACTTACATTATATTTGGAGAAATTGAAAGTTGATAGGCCACTACTCCTACACGATCGAGGATTTCATAGGGGCCAATGTACCTAAGGATGAACTTCCCTTTCTTCCCAAACCTCATGAATCTCATCGAAGGTGAAATTATAAGAAATACTCTGTCCCCAACCTCAAATTCCAAGTCCCTTCGACGATTGTCAACATATCTCTTCTACCGAATCTGAGCAGCCTTCATATGTTCTTGTATGGAATGAACCTTTTCTGTCATATCTTATACAAGATCAGGCCCAAGAATATTTTTATCATCAACTTAATCCAAACAAGTAGAAGTTCTATATTTCATTCTATATAGAGATTCATAGGTTTCCATTTTAATGGTCGAACGGATGCTATTATTGTAAGAGAACTAAACTAATAAAAGATATTGATACCATCCACCAGTAAATTCTACTGATCATGTTCTTAGCCTATCCTTGAGTGTATCTATAGTCCTTTAATATTGTCCATTAGTTTGAGGATGATAATCCATACTAAAATTCAATTTGGTAAACAGAGCTTGTTGAAGACTTATCTAGAATTTTAATGTGAACCATGGGTCATGATAAAATACAATTCATATTGGTACCCCATGCATCCATACCACTTCCCTAAAATAAATCCAAGCAAGTTGATCAATATATAAATATTCCCAAATAGAGATAAAATGGGAAGTCTTGGTGAGATGGTCCACTATAACTCATATCGCAATTTTTCCTTTGGATGTTTTTGAGAGACTAATGACAAAGACCATAGTGATATTATCCCACATCCATGATGGTATGGGTGGTGATTGTAATACCCCTTTAGGACGTTTTCTCTCTTCTTTCACTTGCTGACACACCAGGAACCTTGTATTGTAGTTGGTAATCTCCCTTTTCATGTTATCCCACCAATAATGATCACAAAGGTCCCTATATATTTTTGTGCTTTCAAGATGTATAGTGAATGTAGAGCTATGAGATTCATCCATAAAATCCTTCTTTATTTCAGGAATAGATGGAACATATATCCTTATACGAAATTTTAGTACACCTTATTGATCAATATTGAACTCATAAAACATCCCATCCTTCACAATCTCAAACTTCTTAAATAATAAAGGATCTTATTTATGAGATTTCTTGATCTTATCTAATATAGATGGTTGAGAAATCATTTGGGATAGGGTTGATGACTTCTATTCCCTTAAAATTCTCATGTCTATTTTTACTAGTTCTTCTATCAAGGGATATCCTTGACTCTTCATCATTTCATAAAAACTAGGGTCTTTCTTACAAAATGAATCAGGCAATTTTTTTCCCTTACATGGTGATAATTAATTGAATAATCATAGTCTTTATGAAGTTCCAACCATATCCTCTATCTGATATTAAATTACTTTTTCATGAAAATATACTTCAAACTTTGATGGTCTCTGTATATATCACACCCCCCCCCCCAAAGATAGTGCCTCCATATCTTCAGAGCAAAAAAACTACAGCCCGCTCAAGATCATGCACAAGAGAGTTCTACTCATGAGGCATCAACTATTGAGATGCATAAGAAATTACTTTTTCATTTTTCATGAGGACACACCCCATCCCTTTTTGAGATGCATCTCTAAAAATAATGAATCCTTCACTCATTGAGGGTAGAGTTAACAAGGGTGTAGTAACCAATCTCTTCTTTATCCCTTTGAAACATTCCTCACACTCCATTGTCTAGATAAATATTACCCCTTTTCTAGTTAACATGGTTAGTGGATTTGAAATTCGTGAATTTTTTCACTAAAAATCCTATAATATCCGGCTAAACCAAGGAAACAACTAATCTTAGTTACTGTTGTAGTATGAGGCCACTCCTACATGAATTTTTTTTTTACTGGGTCAACTAAGATTCCTTAGTTGGATAAAATGTTCCCCATGAAATAAACTTGTTGTAACCAAAATTTACATTTTATGAAATTTCCTAAAATCATATCCTTCCATAGAATTTTCAAAAAAACACTTAGATAATCCTCATAATCCTCATGAATTTTATAATATATCAGAATATCATCAATAAAAACTACCACAAATTTATCAAGGAAGTCCATAAATAATCTATTCATTAAATCCA
This sequence comes from Viscum album, assembly GCA_963277665.1. Taxonomy (NCBI): domain Eukaryota; kingdom Viridiplantae; phylum Streptophyta; class Magnoliopsida; order Santalales; family Viscaceae; genus Viscum; species Viscum album. The sequence continues at coordinate 1,621,646,534 of OY728146.1, read as the reverse complement.
TAAAAATAATAAGTGTACCCGTCATGTCGAAGGGCGTGATAACAAACTCATAATTCTCATATCTTGATTAGAAGGTGGTTTTTGGAATATATTCTTTCTTCACCCTCAATTGATAATAAATATATCAAAGATCAATCATAGAGAAGAGCTGAGCCCCACGAAGCTGGTCAAATAAGTTATCAATTCTTAGAAGAGTGTATTTTTTCTTCACTGTGATCCCATTCAGTTCTATATAATCAATGCATAGCCACGTTGATCCATACTTCTTCTTTACAAAGAGAATTGGGGCTCTCCAATTAGACACACTTGTTCATATAAACACCTTCTCAAAATGATCTTGGAGTTGTTTCTTTAATTCTTTCATCTCCACATTTTCCATCCTAGATGGAGTCTTTGATAACCGATGAGATCTAGGTACAAGTTCAATGGATAAATCTACCTCTCTTTATAGGGGAGGCCTATGTAACTCTTCATTAACTATGTAAATGTATTCCTATAATATGGTGACATTTTATATCCTTATACTCTCATTTCCTTCTTCATATTACACCATAAACTCAATAAATAAGGATATATGAGGTGCTTATAGACAAATATCTGGTTGAGAAATATCTCCTTGGAAGATAACTATGTTTTTTCCATTCAAGACTACTGATATTTCCTTGATTCTTCATTTTATCTTAGAATTATACTTTGAGAGCAATTACATCCCTAGTATAATGTTGATTTCCACCATAGGAATGACTACTAGATTTGTGATAAGATTTTTATCACTAAAGTAAATACTAGAGTTTTTAAACATTGATGATTGTTGGATGATCCCTCGAGGAGTCTTGACTGATAACTCTAATATTCGAATTTTAGGGGATGATTCTAAATTCTTTGAAAACATAGAGGAAATAAAGTAATTCAAAAAACCATAATAAAAAAATTACTTTCTAGCTTTTAAGGAACAACAAGAGTGTCTTCCTCTATGTAATTTGGTGCTTCAACTCCTGCAATCATGATATAAAAAGAAAAACCTTTATCTCTTGGCCTATGTTGAGGATGATGGTGATTCCCCTCTGCTACCCTCATATTTCGATAGTGATTAGAAAAGTTACCAAGCTGGCCAAACATGAATAATTAGACCTCAGGTAAGGCCTTTACCATGTTCCCATTCTCATTAGTGTTTGGAAGTTGAGGCTTCACCTCACTACGAAAATATCAAGGGATATGGCCATATCTTCCAAACATTTTCAATTTCTACTCCCAAGTAGGTAGTTCCCCAAATGCTTCTTCCCACATTTATTACATGTGAGAAGTTTCACTTTCTTTCCACCACTTCCCTAATCAAATATTCTTCCCAATCAGGTCTATATTGACCTATTCTTTTCATTGGTTTTAGGGGACCATTGTGTCTGACCAAACCCTAGTTTGTATTTCATAAAAGTATGCATGATCTCCTCATATCTATCACAGTCTTAGTTGGCTATATAATTTTGTACATGAGGTCTTAGTACACCAAAGAATCTATCAACATTACCATTAGGATCCATTACAATGATTGAGGTTTAACGAGAAAGTATTGTGAAGTTCATCTCAATGATTCCCAAATATCAATTCTCCTTCTACTTCAGGTCGATAAATTCCTTCTCCATTTTTGTTCTCATATAAAAATAGAAATACTTATTAAAGAAGATTCCCTGGAACTCTTACCACTTCAAATATTCAATGTCTCCTCTTGGACTCAATTTTTAATCAGTTCCCAAAACTGATTAGTTCCTCCCTCTAAGAGGTAGACATCCATGGTGACCATCTCTTGTTCTAAAAAACGGGGTATAGAAAATATATTTTCAATAGAGATGATCCATTGTTAAACAATAAACAGGTCAGTAGATCTACTGAACATTGGTAGTTGTTGATACATAAAGGACTCAACATAAATTTGTTCCCTCCATGGTGAAATATGTATCTCATCATGATTTAAGTTATTTCTAATAACATGAGGTAGTTGATTCATTATTCTCATGAATTTTTACATTACATCTTCCATTGAAGGGTTTTCATCACATGGTCTATTGCGGTCACCATTTTCAAGATTCCTTTTATTTCCAACCATTTTATAAATAAATAAAAACATAGTGAGAAAATTATTTCATTTGGGAATATTTTAACTATAAATGATTTGTATGTCTTAAAAACAATTCAAAAACATATTATTCTTTAACAACAATTCCATTTCTCTATAGATCCTTCATAATGATTCAAATTTTTTATGATTAACCAAACATATCCCATATGTTTGTCCAACCAAAAGTGTAGTAAGGCCCGTTGTCATGTATAAGTTCTTTTCGAGTCTAGTTCAAAGCAGTGTTTTTGGGTTTTACCCCTAGATACATCTATGCCAGAGTCACATCCACTTATTTGTATCAATATAGGGATTTATTTGTTCAGAAACCACATACTTAATATTCCACCAAAATAACAAGTTGTTTTACTATATTTAATATTTTCCTTAGGGTTCTCACTAAACATTTCAAATACTAACTTCCAAAAATTCCTAAACTATCCTTTGATACCAACAATGGAATCCCACTTTTTTATTACAAAACGTTCCATTATATTTTACAAATAGAGGATCATTAAAGTCTAATGTCGTGTAAATAAGGTATATAATGCATGAAAACATATAACATTATTTTAATAATCTTGAAAGTATTATTGAAATTTTCCTCCTAATTTTAATTACTACATCTCATAACTAGGGGACATACATCAAACAAAAGAGTGGGCATGAGGCCCAGTAAGGGAAAACAGGGAAATGAGTTTACATGTGATCTATAGAGAATAAATTAAGAACATGAGAAAATATCATAAAATCATGATAAAGAGACATATCATGATAATAAAAAAATTAAATAATATCTTGAAAATGTGGATGAAACATTTAATTTACACATTCATGGAAATATCACCAAATTACATCCATAAAGTGTCATAAAAATTACCAAGTTTTTCACCAAGGTATCGTAAAACTTGTCATATCTAGAGATTAATTTAATTACACAATGTATTGGAGCCCTATCAAGGTGAACCCTTAATATGTCTTTATTTTCATGTGATCCACATATATAATAATCAAACATTTCATAAATAACCCATATAGAATTAAATAAATGGTTTTCATATCAAATTCATGGATTTTTAAGAAGTTCTTTAAAACATGATCATTATGTCATTTATAACTCATAGAAAGGTAATGAGGGGTTTAAGTATTTCAATTACAGAATAAAATAAATCATTTTTATGTCTTGATTAATAAACCTAGGAACTAAATAGGTTTTTTTATTCAGATAAATAAAATAAATGAACTTCTTGAGAAAAAGATATAGACTTTGAGACAAAAATTATACAACATAATGGGTATAAAACATTGTTTTATAAAACATTAAAAATATAAAGGACTGGGGTAACCCATTCATAAAAGACTCATAATGATGTATAGGGTCATAATAAAATGGAAATAAGAACATGGTAAGGAAATTTGAAAAACATAACACATATAATAAAACTTGAAAGTAAAAGAGAAGTTGAGAATTCCCTTACCTTGAAGAGTAACTTCTAAAACTATAAGACCAGGACCTTGAGAGCTTGAGAATTCCTTGGGAGTACTCCTTGGGTGGTAATAATATTAGATATTTGAGAGGGTGATTTTGGAATTAATGTAAATGAAGGAATGGATTTGTATTTATAGTAAAAGAGGGGGAGTTTTTTATTAATTTATGAGGACACCTCATCGATGGTATTTTCAAAACCATGGGATTTCCCTAGGTATTTGAAAATGGTTTTGGACCCTTGTGACAAATAATATAAGGTTTTCATCCACATTAGTCGACCATAATTTAAAATTACATATTAAATCATTATGATTTTACAAAACACACTGGAAAAACAAAAACAATATTTTTATTATTCACCAAAAAACAAAAAAAATTTAAAAAAATCTCATAAATTCACCATAACATAAAATATATGTTTTGAATTCAAAAATTAACTCCATTCTATGAAAATATTTTTCTAAATATAGGAAATTTATTTTTTTAAAATCACTATTTATATGAAAAAATACTAATACTTAACTAATAATTTATAAAACAGTTATTTACATATACTATTATATCACATTACCATTCAAGATTCCTATATTATATTTATACTTCCTTATGTGAGGTTACTATTCTATTGTTCATATTACTATTCATAAGGGTATTATTACTATTAATAAGTTTCTATTCACCAAAAAATATGTTAATATTATCATACTCTAAATTTTTACTTATTACAACCGTGTATGTCCATTTTTTCAAAAATTATTTCACAGTATATATTATTTAAAGTGTAAAAAATATTTTAAAATAATTATTTTCAATATTCATCAGTAATATAAATCTTCTTAGAAAATTCTAAAGATTCATCTTAGATTAATTTTTACATTTGAAATTCGAAATAATGTTTATTTTAGCATAATAACGATTTTATTTATACGGGTGGATTACACAATATAACTAAGGCCTTGTTTCATAAACTCTAATAACACGCATATAAGACCTAAGTGTATGGTGTGAACTGGTGATATAATCTTGGGAAATATCACTCAACATTGCCCGATTGGTGATTTATATCAACATGAACTTCCCCAAATGATATTTTGTTCAAACTTAACATGCTGAACATCCACATGGGATTAGTCTAGAAAAAATCCTAGGGAAGGTACCTTCTTCCCAAGCTTCAAAAATTGGTCTTCATATGGCCCAAGTCTGCTGGATGAGGCAATCAACTCTTCTTCTACATTAATTTTCCATTATCATTTATATATATATATGGAATTATTACAATGTTAAAAATTATTATTTTTTCCAATGATCATATTAACCAACAGTCATATAACGGTAAAAACCCAATGGTCACATTTCATTTATAATTATATATTTTTATGGATTTTGATATAATAAGGCATACATTTTTTGGAAACAAAATATTATTCAAATGTCCGGGTTGTTACAAAATAGAAGGGGGGAGTTGTGTTGGATTTATTTTATATAATTTATTCTTGTATTTGGGTTGTTTCAATTCATATAACTCTTGAAATCCCTTTATTTTTCTTATATCATGACCATTGGTAATTTAATTAAAAGGTAAAATTAAAATTACAAAACTTATAACCTCAAAGGAGTCATGAACATTATCAACTTTAGTGGAAATCATGTTTAAACACGGTATTGAAAAAAAATTGATTCAGTGAAACCCTAAATTATTGAACTAAGGGAAATAAGGTATTACTATATTAATGAGGTGATACCATGACCATTTTATATTAATCCTCTCAACTTCAAAACCAATCATCAATAATCAACCTATTCTCTTAAATTCAATTGCACCTAAAACATGAAATCACACAACCTTAGCGCACTTTCCCAATCTGATCGCAACCAATCAATCTAATTCATTTTCATTATTATTTCTTCAAATAAATTAAATAAATATTTTTTATACATTTTTCTTCAAAATTAATAAAAATAAATATTTTCAAAACATAATTAAAACAATTTCACCATCTCTATGGGTTTTACCTGAAAGATTCCAATTACTAAATTTTAATTAATTGTGTATAATAGTTTGAGTTTTATAAAAAAAATTCATAGAACCATAGGGAATTAAAAAATCCCCATGGGGATATCAAGTAGGTATGTTCATGACTCATTGCACGATATCAACTTGGGTAAGCTAGACTGTGAGAGTGGAGTTTCCTTTTTTAAGGAGTCAGTGGTCTTGAGAATTGACAGAGAAAGACCCTTTGTGGAAAGTGGTTCCCAAGAGTGTGTTTTTTGGTAGCACATGAAACCATCAGTAAAACTCATGGGAGTGGGAGACCTAATGGTTAGTTATGTATACCCGCATTCTTATTTAGTTTGTTCTTTTCAATGTTTGAAAATCATTGAAGAGGGGAATAAAGTAATATCTCATTTTTTCATGTTTAATACTTTAGAATATTTTTGTGAATATTTATAGAGTCAGGTGCAGAGACGGTGTAAACCTTTGAGGCTCAGTGATCCCAAAATGGATATTTGAAAAATATTAAATATATTAATATCCCACACACATAGTTTTCTTAAAAATGTGTAATAAATCACATACCAAGTTTAGGATTTCAAATCTAACGCCTCTATTGAGTTAAAAATTCGGGTTTTACCCTAGGTGAAAGATAACCTTGGTCAACTTTAGGTTGTTTTTCATGAGCGCCATTATTGGACAAATAATTAAATCAGTAAATTATTATTTATTTGATTGATTAATTTAAAGAAAAAATATATTAAAATTATATAAATATGTTGTTATTATATATCCCTATGGTTAAACACATAACCATATAGATTTGAGAGTATCCATTGGATATTAACCATTAGAGAATCAATGTAAGATGACATCAGATCAAGATCAGATCAAGGATCATGCGCCAATGCATCTTGTAGATCTAATTAATGATAACAAAATGTTATCGTTCTTCATCAGTGATTTATCAAAATTGAGGTAGGATAGTTTTTTTGTATTTATCCTATCCTGATTTACCATTGAAGAATATAAATTAATCATTTAAAAAATTATTTACTAGGTTGAATATCGATTTACGGTTGATGGATTTATTTTATCCATTGAAATACTATAATTAAACTATCTTACCCCAACATTATTATTGAATCTTGAACACAATTGTGATCAGTGAAATTTGATGGGATCAAATTATATCCTCAAGTTTATTTTCCCTATATCATCTAATATATATATATATATTGATATCCTTAGTTAGTAACAAATGGTAAAGGATTGATGGGGTCGGGAAAATGAATTGGGGGTGGAATAATGTTGAAATTTGGTAATTGGAAGGTGATGGAATGTGATAGTGGTGCGATAATGGTGTTTAGGTTTCAATGGTCGATGTGACAAGGTTTCACGGTTGACGAGACACTAGAATCAAGACTATCCACGTGTGATGGAAGGTTCTATCATGCGAGGGAAAAGTCCACCAGTGTTGCGAGGAATTGTAATGTGATGAGAGGCCTTTTGCGTGAGTTGGAGAGATGTGTGTATTAGGGTTAACACTTTATGGAATGGGTAAGAATATTAAGTTCCCAAATTGGACTAATTTATTATTAATAATTTATGCAATTAAAAGGAGAATCCAAGGGGGAACCTTTGAAGTGAATGGGGGAGGTGGTCTAATATGGGCCCTCCCTTTTGTATAGTAATATAATAATAATAATAATAATATTATTATTATTATTATTATTATTATTATTATTATTATTATATTTGTGATCAAACAATGTTTCAGATGTATCATTTCAATGGGATATTAGATTGATGTGTTGTATGTGCTATGGTGATCCTGATATTAAGATGGTCATTTCAAGATCGATGATGGATATATTTTTTTTGATTCATGGATCAAATCCATGAAATGATAAATAATAATATTATTATTATTATTATTAAATATTTTTACTATCATAATTCCCTTATACAATATCGGATTGGAGAATCATCTGTGACATCACAACCCTGATATTGAGTTGGAAATTTCATTACCAAAATTGGTAGTTTAATTTGGTTTTGTGGATTGGTACCAAGAAAAATAATATTTAAATTATATGAAAAAATGTATTTTTCTCACCAGGCAATTGTTTTTGGCAAATGAATAGCCTATTCGGAATTTTTTCCCTGAGGACCGCAACGACATGATTTTTCCAGCCATTCATGGACGTTTTTGGTGATATATTAGTGGTATCTTATTTTATCATTTCAAACTGATGATGATCCCCACACATTCATCAGGATATTGAAAAAATCAGATGTAGACACTTTAGTTGTTTATCCTAATCATCTTCCATGTGGAACATGATGGTAGCTTTTGGCATCAAATATATGACATGCAGTGAAGTGAGTGGGATGATTATTACACTGATTCTTAACAAGTATCTGGTGGGTGTGTTCCCACTCTCATGGAAGAATGGGTGTGTTTCCTATTTAAGTTTAGTGAGGATTTATTCCCTTATTCTGGGATGAGTTCCTCAGTCCACTCTTATGAGGGTTAGTGAATAATTCAGTCATATGCATTAGATGTTGAGATCCCCTTGGTGAACTAGTTCTGGTATCCTCTATGAGGTTTGAAGTTGGTCCTTGTTCTTATTGTTATACCTAGTTTGGGTTCTTGGTATAATGTGACCAACAAATAAGGTCATGATCCCTTATCTATAAGGTTAATTCAGTTGGGTTTTAGTATCCCCTAGAGGCCCTATGTGAGATACCCAAACCTTGTATGGGGATATAATCTTTTTGATGAGGTGTATTCCAATCTAGTCTATTTAATAGATGAAACCTCTCAGTATCTTTTGAAATTATTCATGGATTTACATGATGGGTGTGACCTCTAGGATTATTTTCTTAAGTATAATAAAAGAGTGAGACCAGTTCCCCCAATATTAGCATGACTTCTGAGATGAGTGTAGACAGGGGTAGTATAGCTTATGAAGTGTGTTCTCTGGAACAAGTTTTATATGGAAACGTCATGTAAAAATTCTATGCATGAAATGTGGTTGTGACCTTACCTTGAGAAGTATTTTCTACTATGAGTATATCTATATGATTTAATATTTGTCTCATATTATCCTTGAAATATCATGTGGTGAGGTGACTACTCTTGATTCTTTATGCTTTGTTATTTTGAGGTGCCCTACTGGGTATTGTTATACTCACCCCTACATGGGCTCTTCCTGAACATATTATGTCTTATAAAAATTTTGTATATTTTTGAGTATTATTTATATTAATAGGTTTAGGTGTAATTTAGTTATACAATACATGTTGGTATGTACACCGATGTTTAATTTTATAGTTGTCCCCTCATTCTGAGCAGGTCGGAGTTCATTTTCTAGTATTCGGTGGGCTTGTATTTGGCCCCTTTTTATGATTTATATTATATTATGTTGTACTATGATTATGGGATTATATATTTATTCATAAAATATTATCATTTAGTTACATTTTATCATTGTATTGTCTTGGAGATGTGTGTGTGTGTGTGTGCATATAGGTACTTTAATAAAATGCCTCCCATGTTTGTGGTATTCCTTCTCAACAGTAGTCATCATACCTTGGCCTATTAGAGGTGGGATTGGGGTAGTTATGGTCTAGGCCAAGGTGTTTTGGGTCAAGAAATTAATCACAGGGAAATTAGGAGGCATTTGTAAGAATATATCCCAACATTAATTGTCGTAAATTAAAATGTGTAATATAAAGAAAATTCTTGAATAAAGAGGTGGATAGGATACCTTACCATGATAAGACACTTATAAATGCTTGAGAAGATATTATTAAGAGATTAGGTCACCTTGGGAGGGAAATATAGTGGTAAAATTATTTTAATTTAATTCTCCAAGTTTTTGAGTGAAGATGAATGGGATTTTGCGTGGATTTATATAGAAAAAGAGAGGAGAGTTCTTTATTAATTTCCAAACATAGGTTTAGGACTCTATATGATAATGTGATAAAAACCACAAACCTTTCAATGGTATTTTCCCATGTTTTATTATAAAAAAATGGTATTTGTTTATTTTATAATTCTAAAAACTTAACTCATTAAAATAATATCCTTGGTGATGTGGAAGTCATTCATGTTTATAAAGTTTTTAATTTAAAATATTAAAATATAATATAGGTTTTGGAAGATTCAATAAGGGTTTATGAAATTAATAAAATAACCTGAAAAAACATTAATTTAATGTATAAATATATATTTGTACATGGATACCATTTAGAGAATATATTACATCTCTTTAGGTTATTATGAGGTCATAATACACATCCAATATTTATACCGTATTTAATTTTGACCAAAAATTTTGACTATCTCCAAAAATTATGAAAAAACTAACCATTGGATAATTTAATCCATATAATTTCAAAAATAATGTTTATTTTATCCAAATAAATCTCAATGTATGATAATTTACACTTTTAGATCAAAAATCATCCTTTACTCAAAAATACTGGTTTTTGGACAGTAATAGTTGTATAACCCTTACAATAATTATTTTTGACTTTTAAAAATTATATTATTATTTAAATTTAATACATATTATTTAATAATAATATTTTATTAAAATATAATTTATTTCAAAATTAATTTAATTCATTAAAAATTGTTTCGTGGTTGAAACTATAAATTTTCCAAAATTACAATTTGTGTTTCATCGTATCAAAATCTAATTATTAAAAAAAATATTTAATCATTTAAAAATGTAATATATAAAAGAGATATATATAATAATATTTTCATTAAAAAGGAAATATAAAAATTTATACAATTGGGTTCTAGATAAATAGGTTTTTGTTACACCATTGAACTCTCTAATGGTAAGGTGTGAAATGGTGAGATTTTAATAACGTTGTTAGGAGAACATGGTTTGGGATATGATATCTATGATATTGAAATTATATTCTAAATTTTTCCTCTCATGATTTAGTTATTTAATCTCAACTTAGGCTTGTTCAAGGTTAAATCCTAGTGATGTTATCTCCCTATGAATCTCTTATAAATGGGCTTTATAGGATACGATCCTAGTGGTCGAGGCTATTGCTTCTTCCATTTATGTCTATTGCACTTTATCATAACCCTTAATATTCTTATATTAATTTGTTATTTTAAAATGTATATATTATAAATGGTTTTTATTATTCCTAATATTTTAAATCTCATAGAATATTACTACCCAAAATAGCCAAAGTGGTGTTTGTGTTTTCTATAATAAGATTACTTGATGAGGTATTTATTCATTAAAAAATAAATTTTAATTTAAAAAATTTCATGTCATTATAGTTAAATAAATATAGTTCAAATCCTTAGGAAAATGAATATTTTGAGCTTTGTTCAACTTATATGCCGCTGCTCTATTTCACATCTCTAGTCTTCCTCTTCCCACTTTCAAAAAAGGTTCTCACTATAGTAGAAGGCCCACCCATCTGAGAATTGAAAGGTAGAACAAGACCAACTAATTGGTCCTCCTCCAAGATCTTATTGATGGCCAAGACCTACCATAGAACCTCTAGGTATGATGTAAGATTAAATATCCACAACTATTGTATTATGTCAGGACAAAGTCTAGTCTCAAACTTCCTGGCCTCCTGAACCTCATTCTCATCTAGAAGAGGTGCAAAGCGAAGAAGTTCATTAAAATGAGTGGTGTAGAAAAACACTGTCATGGAACCATGATATAGATCCATGAACTCCTATGATTAGTCAATATTATTTGTATTAGGAATAAAATCCTCAAATAATTGGTTATTTAAGGTCTCCCAAGTGAGCCCCTCATGTCGAATAGCCTGTCCCATGACTACCAAACAATGCTTGGGAGGTTCTTGTAGTAAGAACAGTTCCAGCTTCACCTTCATACATGTTATCAAATCAATTATGATTAAGATACACTCAATGATGTCCACTCCATCCTTAGTATCCTATGATCAACCAGTGCCCTGAAAGTCTGGTGGATGCTGGAGCAGAAAATCATTAGCATGTATTTGATCATGGATCTCAGTGGAAGGACTTCCAACAAGAGTGGGACTACTGTCTACACCAATAGATTAGGTATAATATCATGCTCTACATCACCCTCTTTTAAAACCGATATTAGAACAGGATAATAATGAGCTCCTAATACCATGGTAGTTGGTCATCCCATTAGGCTTATTTTGGGTGGCATCTTCTGTAACATAAAGTTAATCATTAGAACATAAGTCATTATATCTTAACTAACAATGGTTTCCTTATGAGTCTACCCATAACCCAAGGTATAACCATCTAAGAAAAAACCAAAGTATCATCCCCGTACATTAGTCACGATCATTATATATATTCTAAGACACAATATCATACTCAATTCAACTAATTAATGTCAATAGATATATATCATAATATAAAAAACATATATATCCAATATCATAGAACCTATCCTGAATAGATATGAAAATTCAATTAATTTATTTAAATAACTACTTTACATTATAACAATAGTTATATATATGGTATGTGATCCAACATGTATATCCATGATGTATGAATGCACGCAAAATATCATAAAGTTGTAATAATAATATCTTCCATGGTAACTCAGAGGTACATTACACATATGCTGGCTAGAAACATGGAAAATTCCATATACACATCCCACACATCAATCTCATTTATACAATGTCCCAGGTTAGTTCAAAATGGGAAGTTGAAAATTGTGCTCTAATACTATTTTGTAAGCCTTAGCCTGAACCACTGAGTCCGAACCATAATGCCACATGTGTTGGTACCGTGGATTATAGCGGAATATAATGGGTTGGGGATTTAAAAATTTCATCAGTAGAGTGACAAAACTTCATCATCTCCAATAATTTGAGCCCCATTAGAGGTTTGAGGATCTCTCATGAATTTATTAATCACAAAAAATTAATACAAATGATTACCTCATACGAATCGACACGTGTTCCACTACATCTCATCACCAAATATTTTTGCTCAAAGGATTTGAAGCTTAACCTCTCTATATCATCCACACATGCTTCAATATTCTACATGTACATTGATCATCAAATTATGGGTTTTATCATGGAACTTTGATGATTCATTGACATAATGATGATCTCCTCAATTCCTTCCCTCTAATCTATAAAGGATAACATATATCAAGAGCTTATATGGAATCTTTCTCCCTCATGGATGTGGTGGGAGATAGAAGTTATAATTTTTCAATGAATGAATATTAATGGGAAAATAACTTCTCTTTTTCTTGTATAGTGGGAGTTCAAATACCTTGAAATGGTTCCCCAACCCACATATATCCAACGCCCACTAAATAAGGGATAAATAACATGTTATGAAAAACTAACTACATCATAATTTCATTTATATTTTTATAACATACTTCTAATATAATAAATATATTAAATTATAAAATCAATCCATTAACTCTACTCATAATACCCTAAAATATTAAATGAACTATTGATATTAAAATAATATTCACTCATATAATATTTTTCTATGTATTCAGTTAATACCTAGTGAATATTTTTAAGAAATAAATTCAAACCAATTATTCTATACTCAAATATTAATGAATTTATTTATTCATTAGAGGTCATTAATACTTGGAAAAATCTCAGACCTCGTATTGGGTCCCACCATGTCCTACACCCCTATTCACCATAATATGGCAGACTCTTAAATATATAGTTGTGTGTAACCCTCTAGGCTTGTATCTTGATAGCAGTTAATACTATTCATAGACCCTGAGTAGAGTTAAGAAACCTAACATGGACCCTAAAGAGATAAGAAATAGTCCTAGAAACGACAACCATCCTATGAAAAAAAACTATGTAATATAATCTTATTGTGTTTCAATATATCATAAAGCATGATTCAAACTTTGTGTCATTATCTTCTCTTTCTATATTTCTCATTAACCTTATTGGATGGACTTACCTTACTCTACCATTCCCATGGAATTAGTAAATTTACTATCATCCTGATCAACTGGGCCTGATATATCTCTTCCAATCAAAAGGGAAAAATGATATCTTTATTATTCAATCAATCCCATTCCGCTAATAAGTCACCCAATGAATGCTAACTCACTACAACTTTAATTCCATAGTTTTTCCCATGCATAAAAGTAAATTATAAAGGAGTATACACTGATAATAATATCAGGTTAGGATACCATTACACATTTTGGAATATATGAACTACCATTAACACCTAATACATGTGGGGTTCCTATTGGTGGATCATTCTTCATGATCTCACCTACTAGATATCACTTAGTGTGAACTTCATGAGAAGAAATCTCAATGCTTATATTCCCCCAACACCTAATATTCATACATAAATTGTTTCAAGTTAGTATGATGTATCTAGACCATAATACATATGTTTAAGATTAATTTAATAGTTTCCAATGGTTCACATTGTAGCATAGGAACTATTATAACCTTTTTATATGATAAATAATCAATAGAAATTACAATTTAAATAATGGAAACCAAAATAAAAACACAATTATGGTAATTTTACATCATGTATAACTCACTATATACATGATATGGTAATTAGAAAGTACTAATAAAGTTGGGTCTAGGGAACCCACTTTTATTATTCTCCCACTTACACTAGATCTAAATTTCTAATAAACATTCTTAGCTCTCACATGATAAGACCATGTTTCTATTGATTTATGCATTTAATCATTGGGTATTCCTCATATTTGGTGTGTGTATATTGTTCAATTTATTACCTCACATCCTTGAGTAAAATTTCTTAAGAGATGAAAACCCTGAGTATGTATCATTTTGTCTACTATCTACACACAACATCTTCGATAGTACTAGTATAATAATTTTCATCATGATAAAAATTTACTTATTAGGTGTGATTCCAAGAACATGAATTAATCGTTGCGTAGTTTTCACTATTTTTTAGCTAACTCACAAGCCACATCACAATTGGTATTTGTAGATATGGATTCAAATGGATAGTTCTTGATACTTCATGTGTAGTTCTTCTGGATATAACTAATATTTTCTTACCATAATGTTTATATTGGAAATGTCACATTTGTACCCAATATGGAATATGTGATTAATCCATCATAAAAACATATGGAGTTAAAATCACTATATTAATTGCCTCCAATGTACAATACATATCTTCATCGAGAGATTTATAACATATGACATTGGTAATAATTCTCTCTCATATTGTTCTAGATTTTATTTTCCAATACCTTGTTAGTATATGTACTGTTGACTAGGTCTATGAAACTGTTAGATCCACCTTAGTAGATCATGTTCTCTAAAAATTAGGTTTCTAATTTAATTCAATATTTATATAGTTAAATTAATTATAGTCTTAACTAACTATAAAACCAATATTTTTTTACATATTTTATCAAACATATTTTACATAGAAAATATTTGTGATCCCACTAACCTCTGGCAGACCCACGGAAAAAATTACTTCTTATTGAATATTCAATGTTATTTTTTTACTTCAACCCAAAAATGAATTTTAGTAACTTTCACCCCTTATTGGAATTCAATGGTTTAACCCTCTATTTTTGGTTGAGTTATATAAACACCTTCTATTGTTTTTATTCTTGACATCTAATTCCCAATATAATGATCATAGAAAGTATCTATGATAAATAAAATTATAATGGATTTAGGCATAATGATTTTTTATAACCAATTGAGCCTTATTTCTACCACAATTTTACAACTCATGTAAAATTTCACTTGAATACCCACCGCATTATTGAATATAATAATCACTTTTCTTTGATGTAAGGAATCCATTATTGAATTTTAATTAATCTTGTAATTCTAATATTTTTTCATTTACTTCTTACTCATAGGATTCATTTTTCTAAAAGAATAATTTATCAATTTTAATGGTGAGTAAAAAACCCTTACCATGGTTTAATCCTTCCTATGTAGTTTGTGTCTCTAGAACAATATTTTACCTAGGTTCTTGTAAAACTTTTTCATCTTCTAACTACATGTACATCTATGGAATTGATTAAATTATGGTCAATATTTCTCCCACTATCTCACATATTGATGTTCTTCCCTTTATAGAAATAAAATTTAGCACTTAACTATCACTTTTATATTTGTAATATGATTAGAAAATATTACGATAACTACATTAGATGTACATTGTGTTTTTTATGCAAGTTTGTTTATATATTGGAAAACTCTTTGACTCAAAAAACATGTTATTATGACATGATGGATTTATACCATAATATAACTCATATGATATCCATTTTTCATTGAAGTTGGAATATGATTATGGGTTAACACTTTTATTTTCAAAGCATTTATTTAAAATAATGGAAGTATCCCTAATTCACATTATTCTCAAAATTTACACTCATTTTACTTACATAATGACTCTGATGTGTATAAGGAAATGTGCATTTATGAATTAATCAACATTACATTTTAATGAATAATATTTTCATGTAATAATCACCCTTGATACTCCTTACCAACATCATAATTTTAATGTGTGTTAAGGCAATTTTTTTTTAGAAATTACTTCATGTTATATTATAATGATCTATTAATGATTCATCAATATATTCATTAAAAACGGGTTCAAATTAACTCATTAATTATAACCATGGATATATCATACTTCACTTTTTTCATTACTTAAGACACTTAAAGGAATCTTATGATGTGTTTTTAACACTAGATTTACTTTGGAGTAGTCCACTCTCTAGATGAAGATATTCCAAAAGCATTATGGGGTACCTTTATCTAAAAAAGGTTTTTTTTTCAAAACTAAATAATTAAATGTGTTGATAATACCTAAGATATATATCTCCAAATAGTCTAAAACCTTATAGGTTAAATCCTTGAAAACTACTTGGTTTTATCTGAAAAAGAATTATCTTTTGACAAATGGGTATAAGATTTATAAATTTCATATTCATTAGTTATTAAAAATGATTCAAGAATTAATAATCTATTCTTTGGGTATTAAACACCACACAAAAATCATTTCTAAATTGGAATAATATATCATGTTTTCTAATAAACACATGAAAAAAAATTTATCATTATAATCAATAAAAGTTTTACTTGAACCATTAAACCTTGAAATTAGATGTTTTGTACATCTCACCATAGACTCAGGAATCACCCTTTCTTGTCCACTTAGAGAAATAATGTTACTTCTTTTAATGTTTCTTTATTACATAGTTACTATATTAAAATACACATTTGGGATAGAAATATTTTTTTTAATTCCCAAGATGTATGATACAAACATCACATACAATGATGACTATACCTAAATAATAAGTAAAAACTTTCTTCCTTAATTCATTTAATAGTATTTAAACTTAAATTTCCTTATCTCATAACATGAAAAATAAATAACCTTTTATTTGTTTATCATTCTCTATTCCTTGAAAGGTATTGAAAAGTTGAATTTGGCATCATACTTTCCATTGGATAATTTTCCTTTTAATTCAACTCATTCACCGTAAGATCTAAAGATTAAACTTTCTTTACGTTTTTACTTACGTGGTAAACCTTACCTAAACGGTAATGAAACACTTCTCTCGATTCTATTTGATTTTTTTAATATTAAAAAAAATGGAATTAATTAGGTGAAAAGTATATAAGAATGTAATTTATTGGAAGATCATGTTATATATTTTATATTTACAATAATCTAGTGTAATCATCATCCCATTCTTATCTCACTTAGACTTCTCCATCCGACCTTATTGGAGATGAGACAACATGTAATATCATCATTTTCTCAATGTTGTTTCTGTAACTCACATCATATATTGATGATAAAATTTTTATGTAAACATAAAATGCATCATACATGAGTATCTTTTAAGAATCTATCACACCCTCTCTTCCTAAGGTGGCTCAATATGTATTGGGGATTCGAGCACCTTGAATTTATTATATCGTAGTACTATGTGAAAGAACCTATACTGCTCTAGGATATTCATGTTGGATAGTAAATTTACTTTGTCTATAATTAATCATAGTGTGTTTATGTTATTATATGAGATTTTGTTACAAAAAACAAACAATAAAATTGGTACTTTTATCTTGATTACCGATTAGATATTACTGATTTTTTATATCATTAAATGTATCATGTTATTTTATTGAACTCTAATAGCCCTAAAAAAAAGTTTTTTAATACTCAGTTGTGTGATTATTATAGTGGAAAAGATCATTTAAACCTATCCTAATAGTCTAAAAGCTATAGCTATTCCATTACTTGAAGAGTTCCAAGGTAGTAACTAGGCTATCCAATAACATTGAATTTTGGTTCCTTTACTTGTTGAGTGAATTCTCATCTTCCAAAAACATAAAAATGATTTTCTCAATGCATTCCCACTAAATATGAAACAAGATCTATATGACTGCTTCTTTTTTGTCATATTTATTTATGTCAACATGTCACTCTCATAAGAACTCCCTAGTGGTAGTAAACACCCTCATCTAGGGATGATGAGAACCTCACACACTTGTTTGTGTTCAGATTTAAATGATTGAAGGTTTTTTCACTTAATATTTCTCTAAGGGGTTTTTAATATTCTTGAAAAATATAATCATTTTTTATTAAATAAGTTCCTAAGTTATTGTTTCACCCACAAATAAACATGCATTAATGGAATACATTGATCATGTCTTTATGTATTTTTATCATTTATTATTTTCTGTGTTTACCATAAACATGAAAATGCATAAAATAATAAAGAATTATGAAAATAAATAAATTATTCTACTCGTCTTGAGAATTTAATATTGGTTGATGAATTCAACCTCAATGGATCAATTGTGACTTATGGGTATAATACCCCAGTCATATCACAACTCATATTACAGCTCTCCCATGGTCTAGTGTTTTCACTTCTCGTTTGAGATATCTCCTAATATTGGCATAGTCCAAGTCTTACAACATCATCATCAATAGTATAAATGTAATCACACTCATATAAGGGGGTCTCAAGAAGAACAATATACATATAGAAAATAAATTGATTGACGTGAATTCCCTCAGACTAAAATTTAATTAATTTTTATAATATTTAAATTATAATTTATAAATCAAAAAATTAATTAATTAATTTTTTGATTTTTAAAATTTTCATGGGATCAAGAACTCCTCCGAAGACCATTGTTGCTTAGGATAACCAAATATAGGCCTGTTTCGGTCTAGAAAGATCTCATTCATGGAAGAGTTGAGTCTGGTAGACCCACCCTGACCAGTTCCAAGTTGGAAAAACTTGATTCGGACCACAAGTCACCCAATCTTCATGATGGGGTTGAGAGAAAGGTCCAAAATAGGGGAACACAAGCATCGTGGTTTGGTGTAGTGATGGCCAGGAAACCATGACAGGTGCTAGCCAGGTGAGTCAATTGGGAAACAACAATGGCATCGTCGAGGCGGAAGGGTGGTGTGGCAGTCAATGTGGTCCAATATAATGGTATGGTAGGGGAGGGATCATGTGTGATGGGGGCCATAGGTGGGATCTATGTTAGTGGGTGGCACAACCCAGTGGGATAAAGTTATGCCAATGGGAGGTTGGGAGAATGACGATGAGTGTTCATGAGCGGGGTAGTGACCGATGGGGTCTTAGATGGTGGTGGCGTCTTGAATAGATATTAGTGGCAGGAAATCCATGGCGGCGAGCACTAGTATGGGGAAGAAAACAGTTGCAGAGATTCTCAATGAAAATTTGTTTTTTATTATAATATTTTTTTAAATTTTTTAGTAGGTTTCTTTTTTATATAATCCAAAGTTGTTGTTTTCATTTTGATTTGGTTTCAACACCTACCTCCTTCCCCACTTACTTTTCTAATTTTTTTATATTTTTCTTTATTTTTTTGTGGTTGTTCACAAATTCACACTATCTCCAAAGTCAGGTCAACCCACTGTATAGTTTTATTAAAATAAAATTATTCGTTTTTATTTGAACCACAATCTGTCCCACCTCCCGAAAACACTGTTCTCCCCAGATTCATGGTCAAAAAAATATTTTTTTACCAAATACCACCATAAAAATAAAGGATATAGTCATATATATTAATCATTATTGAATTTAAAACCTAAAAAACCACAAATAATCCTTATTAAAAAAATTATAAGGTCATAACTTGGTCGTACGACATCTGATTGATGTGTGATATGTTATGTTGTGACCAAATTAAAAACCTATAATTAATTTAATGTAAGTGAATTTTTTATTAGCTAAGAAAATTTATGTGAATCCTATGATACCAATTTCTGGTACCATGGTTCATAATGAAAGTCAGGGGCCAGTTTTTTAAAATTTTTCATCACCAAAGCGATGAAACATCATCATCATTTGTGATTCGAGCCCTAGTAGAGGTCAAAGAATCTCACATGAATTTACTAAACACAAAAATTAAACACAAATGATTACCCTATTAGAATCAATGTGTGTTCGACTACAGTTCATCATTTGAAATTATTTATCAATGGACCTAAATACAAACCCCTCTATATCATTCACAAACACTTTAAGAGTCTATGTGTATTCCAATCATCAAATTATGGGTTATAGAATATAACTCCAAGGATTCCTCCAACGTTGTGATGATCACCTTAATTATTTACAATGATCTATGAAGGAGATCATCAAATGATATCATGTATGGGAGATTTCAATCTCTTGGATGTGCAGGGAGAGAGAAGAACTCAATTATGAAAAAATGAATAGTCATTTGAAAAGATCTTCTACTCTACTTATATAGTAGGATTTTAAATACCTAGAAAGTTTTCACATGCCCATGTATATCCAACACCCACTATTTGTAATAAATGAAATGTTATGATGAAATAACTATATCATAATATCATTTATATTTTTATCACATACTTGTAATATAATAAATATTTTATGTTATAAAAGTGATCCATTAACTCGACTCGTAATTCACACAGATATTAAATCAACCTTAAATATTAAAATAATATTTGTTTGTATAATATATTTTTCATGTATTGAATTTATAAATAGTGAATAATTTTAGTAAATAAATTCAAATAATAATGAATTAATTTATTCATTGTTGATTTCTAATACTTGGAAACCTCTTGGACCCTATGGGGGAGCCCACCATGTTCTATACACCTATTCATAAAAATAAGGTATACACTTCAATATGATATTGTGTGTGACCCTATAGTAACTTATCTCAATATCAGTGAAAGCTATTCATAGGCCAGGAGGGGTGTCTTGAAAACTATCGTATCCCCTAAAGAGATAATGTGTTACTTTCTGATCTGAAGGCAAGTAAATGGTGCCCTGAGCCGACAGATCACATAGACTCAAGAATGCCTCCCTGTACTCTATCAGTAGCTAACTAGTTGAAAGGGACTATTGTGATTATGTGTGGGGACTATGCCCTCATGTCAGAGTATAACACAATGGTATAAATCATACAGATCAATAGAGGTAGAAAATAAATAATTGACATAAGATAAACATCCAAGATACGAATATAATAACAATTCAAAAAGTAATATCAAATACAATGAAGTGTATTGTCATGTCTCTAAAAAGCATCCAAAATATGTATACAAATATCCATAATAATTCATGTATCAAAATACCAAAATAACTAATGAACTATCTCAGCTAACATCATGATCCTCAACTCGGTTCCATATTCCACTACTCATAAGCAAGAAACAAATAAAAACTCATACTATGGAAGGTTTACCCGGTACATACATGTGTCCATGAAGTCTTTTTAGGTACCCAACAAAAACCCAAATAGGGTGTGAGATAACACTCAGTAGGACACAATCAATGGTGTCTATTACAATCCATTCTATGTGATATAAACAAAAGCGGTGTGCAATATATCATAGGTAAAATGTACTCAAATTAAAGTTCCCAGGGTATATGTAATAAAGTAAAGTTAATTATCTAGAAAACAAAGGATCCATATATATATAGTCAGGTTTATATAAACAAGGGTAGCATTAAAGTAGAAATAATTAAGATCTACTATCCAGACAAACCACTAGATTCAAAACATCCACTATAGCCACATCATACAACTTTATGTAAACATCTATCACGACCAAGATGTATAATCTAATGTCTATATATATATATATATGTCATTCATCATAGACTTGACATATAATAAAATATTCCAAATATACCTCTCCAAGTAATCACAAGTGTTAGACAATGAAGGGATGGATCCATGGTATAGAAGACCAAGGCATTCACATTGTGTCCCAAGAGTATCTCGATGGAAAATGTAACACCCTGAGATTTTATGAAAAATATTCTTTTTAATTTCATTAATGTCTTGTGTTGTACGCTAAACCAAAAGGAGCTTGCAAAACACGCATCCTTGAATTGCCTTGCATTACACGCAATCGTGACCTTTCTCGATAGCATGTGTAGTACGCAATACCAAGTCTCACTAAACAACGATATGCTATTAAAATATTATTAAAACTATCTATTATGAATAGTAATAACCACTTTTTGAAATTTTGTAAATTTTATTTTTCAAAATGTACTTCATTATTGGATTCGGAATATTGATATTAGCTTAGGGTGAAATTTTGGTACTTTTCGGATAACTTTCGTTTTCTGATGAATAGTTAAAATTACTAAATTTGAATTAAAAACAACCTTTTTAATAAAAAAAATTAATAGTGATAAATTATTAATTTTAGTGGTTTTAAAGTATATTTAGAATATATTTTTACAATTTAATACAATGTTGGTCATTGGATGTAATTTCATATTAAAACCAGAAATAAACATGTGTAAATCTTTTGATAGTTATTATCTCTTAAGAACACGCTATTTGTTTTGACGACAGGAATTAATTTTTAAATTAATTAATTCAAATGATATGTTTTTAATTTGGAAAAATATATATCATTTTTTAGTTCATAATTTCAAATATATCTTAGGCCTAATTTTAGGTATTTTTCTGGAAACATTCATTTTTTGATGAATAGTGAAACCACTAAGTGGTAGTTAAAAAATGAATTTTTCATAAAACATAATTTTACCGCTTCTGTTAGTGGAATTTCAAAAATCCGAGAGACATGGTTGATGTCAGTAAGTAAAATGTGGTTCAATGAGATGAAAATAATTTTTGGTGAATAGTAACTTTTTACTTTTTTTTACCACGGTTAAAAGTAAATAGGGTAATTAAGGGTAAAAATGATATTATTATTACCCTAACACATGTCCTAATTCTATTGGATAAGTGTAATTCGACCAAAAACAACCTTAGGAATAAAATATGACCATTTAGGCCCACTTGGATTAGATTAGGACATTTATTATTAATTTATTTAAAGAAGGGTTAAAATAGTTAAAATAAAAGTTTAATAAGTAAATCATTTTTAATATAGGGTTATACAAAAGATAAATTCGACTATAAATATTCATTAGAAAGATAATAAGATTTACTACATAATTATATTTAATTTTTAGACATTAAATAATTTAATTTATTTATGACACAATAATGATGCAGTAATTATTTTATTAATGAAATATTGACATAATTGATGTTATAAATACCCAAATAAATGTAATTTGAGACTTTTTATGAATTACATTAATTTTATAGGTTAATATTACATGTTAGTATTGATTTAATTAAATTTTTTCGAACTAATCATTCTGTTATGATTTTCACAAAAATCAATTACTAAATAGTGTCAAAATTGACATAAAATATTTTTTAAAACAAATGTTATATTATTAATTTTTATTATATTCCTAAAAATATAAGGTTCGGCCAAATAACTTAGATAAGGTTATATATATTAATAATAAACAACTTGGGGTTCGTTTGCCTTATTATAATATGTTTATTAACCTTATAGTGTAAGAATACAAAAAGACACGGTAAAAGTAAAATTATCTAACTTAAAGTTAAATATAAATGATAAGGTTAAAATAGAAACCTAAACTTGTCTAAATTCTATTTTATGAGAGGATTTAGACCCATCACTACCTTAGATTCTAAATAAATCAATTTGGAGCTGTTTAAAACCTAATATGACTTTATAATAAAATAATATTTTTAGTTATTCCAAAGGTTCCCCTCTCCTCCCTTATAAAAGGGCACCTCCTCCCTCTCTTCCTCACACCACATTGAGCCTTCAAGCTCGGCCAACCCCTGACAATTTCTCCTCTCCACTTCCCTAGAAACATTCTAGAGGTCATGGTATTCTTCAAAGACCAATTTTAGTTCCCTAAGAGGAGGACTCAAAGAGGCGCTTCAAAGAAGAGGTAATGTCTGTTACCGATTCTTTCAACTTTTTTTTTCTTCCACTTCTTCTTCTTTAGTTGTGTCATTATGAAGTAATGAAATAAGTATCACTCATATACTGATATTTTATTATATGTATGAAACAACCCTATTTCACCATCTATCCATCCTACGGAAAATGAAATCACCGCGCGTGCGTACGTACGGAATACCGTCTCCACGCCGTGGTGTAATCTATTTTCCACCACCACCTTACTTGGATGGGTATAATGGTGTACATAATAACTATATATGATTATTGTAAAGTGATATTGATTCTGAAATAGTATACATACACTCCAATACAATTCCACGATCATGAGAACGATATCATCGCTCGTGCGTACGTACGGACTACCATCTCCACGACGCGATGAGATTCATTCTCCACGTTAACCATTCATGAATGATTATAAAGTATATATAATAAGTAATAATGAAATATATTACATAATAATGATACTGTATTTATGTGTATTTCATCTACTTAATTCTATTCAACTCAATAAGGAAATGAAAACTGTGTTCATGCGTACGTACGGCCTACCGTCTCCATGAACGGTGTATTTCTTTCCATTTACTGATCTATTATATATATGTATATTCTGAATATATATTATATATAAATCAGGTTTTATATTCTGTAATTAATTAATCATGGTCTAAGTAATCATATGAATAATTACAAGTCAAAACATGGACGACAAATGAAATGATTTTACCCAAAACGCTCTTTAACATGGAATTTACAAAACAACGGGTAATATAAAGTCATAAGTGAACCATTTATGATATCATAACAATGAGTATGATTCTGGAATAAGTCAATGACATTATTTAAATCATTATACAGGAGTTTCGGACACTTACGAAGCAAATTGGACCTAAGGTAAGGGAAATATCACAATCTCATTTTTATCCGAGATTGTTTATACTTTGGTATTTACTGGGGTGTATTTTTTCATCCACATCCATGTTCCCTCAATATGTAATACTGTTTCCATCCACCTACAATTGTTTAAATCCAATTTTACCCTTTGGTTAGTTTTTAGTAAAGTATATGAAAGGAATCTTTTGTCGTTTTTCATACGAGGTGCTTTTTGACTTTTCCGGCAAAAGTACGAGAAGAATGTTTTTTTAACTTATACGGCACAAACGGATTTTTAAAGCATGATTTTCATGAAGCTTCCTCAAAAATATTTCATGACTATTTTCAATAAAATCCTTTTCTTTTAAAAATGCATGACATTTGGTGAAAAGAAAATTATTTTAAAGAAGAAAGGATATTTTCCTCAAGAATTCATTTCAAGTGTTTTATCAAAACCATTTTCCATCTA
Organism: Viscum album; assembly: GCA_963277665.1. Lineage (NCBI taxonomy): Eukaryota > Viridiplantae > Streptophyta > Magnoliopsida > Santalales > Viscaceae > Viscum > Viscum album. The sequence continues at coordinate 1,621,621,239 of OY728146.1, read as the reverse complement.
AAATGAAATTATTTCATATGTGTATGTTTTAAGTATAATGTCTCTATGATTTACATGGTTTCACTTTTCTTATTATGAAATGATATCCATTTCTTTTATATAGATTATGTTATGATGGGATTATGTTTATGAAACCCATTTTATTCGTTGGGTTATTATGAATGATGTATGTTTATATTGTGGCACATGAAAGAATGATTTCAATATGAGATGTGTGGGACCTATATCTCCCTACAATGCATTGGGAAAAGATTTATATCTCATGAGATAGACATGGCTAGAACGGAAAGTTAAACCGGTTCAGTAATACAGGACTGGAACGAGGAGTGAACTTTATTCAAAAAGGGACTTTGTCCACTAAGATGGTCTTGGCAGCAATGACTTGGCTAATATGGAAATCATATCATGTGATTAATGGTTTCCACAATTACATGTTTTATTCCCATGCTATTTTATCATTCTTAATGTTTCTTTATGATCTATGCCTTACGTACTTCCATGATTTATTTCATCTCTCAAACTTTTCATGTTTAAACATTATGTTCATGTTTTTAAGTTCAAATGTATATAGTATGTTTTATTTTATCCATTCTTACACTTACTAAGAATTTTACTTCACCCTTTTTATGTTTTCTTTTCCCCAAGATATAAAGAAAGATTTCAGGTAAGAAAAAAAAGGGGGAAGATCTTTCAACACGATTATAATATTTTATTTCGAGTTTCCAAAGACACTAAACTATTACGGTCCTTGTGTGTCTATTTTTTTATTTATTAAGTATTCTACAAAAGTAATGTAATGTCCATGTACATCAAGCTTCGGGTCTCTACAGTTGGTATCAGAGGAAAGGTTTAGTCAACCTTTGGAAACTAGGATGCGATAACTTTAGTGAGATCCCTAGAGATATTTCTAAGGTATGTCTAGGGATGTCCCTAAGGTTAAGTATAAGTATAGGTTATAGTCCTAGAATTACGGTAACAACATTAGAATTAAATCTAGGATGTTAGATGTTGAAGGTACTCCCACTTTATTATGTTATTTTCCTTGTATGATTTTTGCCTCTCACAGAATTCTTTTTTTGTTTTAGTCAATGGAGGGAACCAGAAAGAATTCGGTTATCATTGAATACAATGGACAAATTGGTGACTATGAGCAACAAAATTGCGTAATTCCTAGAGAGAAATATATTGTGATTATGCCAAATCAGTCATCGTGATATATGATTAACAAGGTGAAATTTAGTGGTATGTCTAATTCATCAAATAAGAGGAAGATAGACTTCTATGCATGTTCTCATGTTGAGGAGCATAAAGAAATGAAGATTGAGATTTCTAAAGAAGGGAAGAATAACCTTGAGGAATCCCTAAAATTGAGGGACATATATTATCTGTGTGGAGAAAAAGGACATATAGTGACAGACTGTTATGGAGTTCAATGTCTTATTTGTGGAGAACATGGGCATTACCCAACTCAATGCCCTGACCTGAAAAGTTACTTCTAAATTAAGGAAGGACTTATTCCAGGACAATCATTAAATTTGATGGTTTGAAGTGTTTATATATTGGTATTCAAGAATAATGTTATTGAGGAACTTTTATGGAATAGCTATGTATTGGTCCATTGTGATTTTCTATAAGAATATGGCATCGGTAACCATGAAAAGTGATTGAAATATTTTTGGAAAGCAGATGATATGCACATAATGAAGGGATAAAGAGAATATAATATGTTTGATAGTATTCATGAGCTCGTTATTGATATAAGGACTAAGTGGTATCATGGTTTGAGTATATAGAATTTTTGGGATTTTGGTATGTGGAAAAGAGTTAACTTTTGACAGCATTCATGTTTTCACTAAGGTCAAATGGGTATTCATTTTTCAAGAGAATACATGATTAAGGTATTCACATGTTTGTAATTTAACCAATAAAATATATCTTATGATATATGGGGGATAAATGATGGCATTCATGTGATTGTTATGTGACATTTCAGGTAATCATTTTCTTTATACTATGAGCTTGGAATGAAGTATTTTAGATAAGCCTAAAGATTGGAATGGATTATGTTGGACATAAGTTAGTATTTTTTAAGTATAGAACTTTTTTTGATATTATTTATGGGATGTTATAGTAATATAGTTTTAGAAAAAGGATAACATGCCGGACGGGCGATAGCCCATCGCGTCGGACAAGGCTGTGGGAATCGAACCCACAACCGAAGTGCGACTGGACATTATCGCCCACCACTGGCCTACAAAAAGTCCATGTTTGGTAGAAATTAGTTTTATTATATTTATTAGTATGATATATGAAGTATAAGACCATTTTAGGAATCATATATGATTAATCTCACTATAGATGGACTTATGTATTTTTTGATAACTTTTCTAACCTTTTGTTTGAGAAAGATGGAATAACCCATCATTCTATCACATGATCTTCTAACACATCACGAATGACAAATTCAACTTCATTTCTTTACGATATAAAGTGGAAATTGTCCAAAGAACGACCAATGGTGAGACTATACCAAAATCACGAAAGTATTTCTTCTAATTCCAATTTCATCAACTTTAGGGAAATGATCTTGAAAACCAAAAATGTTGTCCTAGTGCTCTTATATCTGATGAATCAGATGGTACCTTAGATCGTCACAAATTTATGGCTTTGTGATTTCTGTCCTTTCCATAGCCATGTTCTCTACCACTCTCCATCAGAACATGATGGTTAGATTTCTCTTCCATATCCATATTTTCACCTATGTGGAAACCCAGTGATTAGTTTATTTGGGTAACCATTACGTTTTATACTTTTGTTTTTAAAGATTGGTTTTGGTATTCCTTTTATGATTTGGGATTCTATTAAATAAACTTTCGAGTAGTAAACCATTTATAACCCCGATGAATTTCGAGGGCGAAATTCATTTTAAGGGGGGTAGACTATAACACCCCGAGATTTTATGAAAAATATTCTTTTTAATTTCATTAATGTCTTGTGTTGTACGCTACACCAAAAGGAGCTTACACAACACACATCCTTGACTTGCCTTGTATTACAAGCAATCGTGACCTTCCTCGATAGTGTGTGTAGTACGCAATACCGAGTTTCAGTAAACAACGATATGCTATTAAAATATTATTAAAACTAGCTATTATGAATAGTAATAACCACTTTTTGAAATTTTTTAAATTCTATTTTTCAAAATGGACTTCATTTTTGGATTTAGAATATCGAAATTATCTTAGGGTGAAATTTTGGTACTTTTCGGATAACTTTCATTTTCTGATGAATAGTGAAAATTACTAAATCTTAAATAAAAACAACCTTTTTAATCGAAATAATTAATAGTGATAAATTATTAATTTGAGAGTCTTTAAAGTATTTTTAGAATATATTTTTACAATTTAATACAATTTTGGTCATTGGATGTTATTTCACATTTAAACCAGACATAAACAAGTGTCAATCTTTTGATAGTTATTATCTCTTAAGAACAAGCTATTAGTTTTGACGACGGGAATTAATTTTTAAATTAATTAATGCAACTGATATGTTTTTAATTTTGAAAAATAGATATCATTTTTGAGTTCATAATTTCAAATATATATTAGGCCTAATTTTTTGTATTTTTCTAGAAACATTCATTTATTGATGAATAGTGAAACCACTAAGTGGTAGTTAAAAAAATGAATTTTTTATAAAACTTAATTTTACCGCTTCTGTGAGTGGAATTTCAAAAATCTGAAAGACACGGTTGATGTCAATAAGTAAAATGTGGTTCAATGAGATGAAAATAATTTTTGGTGAATAGTAACTTTTTACTTTTTTTACCATGGTTAAAAGTAAATATGGTAATTAAGGGTAAAAATGATATTATTATTATTACCCTAAAACATGTCCTAATTCTATTGGATAAGTGTAATTTGACCAAAAACAACCTTAGGAATAAAATATGACCATTTAGGCCCACTTGGATTAGATTAGGACATTTATTATTAATTTATTTAAAAAATTGTTAAAATAGTTAAAATCAAAGTTTAATAAGTAAATCATTTTTAATATAGGGTTATACATAAGATAAATTCGACTATAAATATTCATTATAAAGATAAAATGATTTCCTACATAATGATATTTAATTTTTAGATATTAAATAATTTAATTTATTTATGACACAATAATGATGCAGTAATTATTTTATTAATGAAATATTGACATAATTGATGTTATAAATACCCAAATAAATGTAATTTGAGACTTTTTATGAATTCCATTAATTTTATAGGTAAATATGACATGTTAGTATTGATTTAATTAACTTTGTTTGAACTAATCATTCTGTTATGATTTTTACAAAAATCAATTACTAAATAGTGTCAAAATTAACATAAAATAGTTTTAAAACAAATATTATATTATTAATTGCTATTTTATTCCTAAAAATATAAGGTTCGGCTAAATGACTTAGATAAGGTCATATATATTAATAATAAGCAACTTGGGGTTCGTTTGGCTTGTTATAATAGGTTTATTAACCTTATAGTGTAAGAACACAAAAAGACACAGTAAAAGTAAAATTATCTAACTTAAAGTTAAATATAAATGATAAGGTTAAAATAGGAACCTAAACTTGTCGAAATTATATTGGATGAAAGGATTTCGACCCATCCCCACCTTAGCTTCGAAATAAATAAATTTGGAGCTATTTAAAAATGAATATGACTTTATAATAAAATAATATTTTTAGTTATTCCAAAGGTGCCCCTCTCCTCCCTTATAAAAGGGAACCTCCTCCCTCTCTTCCTCACACCACTTTGAGCCTTCAAGATCGGCCAAACCCTGCCAATTTATCCTCTCCATTTCCCTAGAAACATCCTAGAGGTCTTGGTATTCTTAAAAGAAAAATTTTAGTGCCCTAAGAGGAGGACTCAAAGAGGCGCTTCAAAGAATAGGTAATGTCCGTTACCGATTCTTTCAACTTTATTTTTTCTTCCACATATTTTTCTTTAGTTGTTTCATTATGAAGTAATAACATCAGTATCACTCATATACTGATATGTTATTATAATTATGAAACAACCCTATTTCACCATCTATCCATCCTACGGAAAACGAAATCACCGCGCGTGCGTACGTACGGAATACCGTCTCCACGCCGTGGTGTAATCTATTTTCCACCACCACCTTACTTGGATGGGTATAATGGTGTACATTATAACAATATATGATTATTTTAAAGTGATATTGATTCTGAAATAGTATACATACACTCCAATACAATTCCACTATCATAAGAACAATATCATTGCTCGTGCATACCTACGGAATACCGTCTCCATGACGCGATGAGATTCATTCTCCACGTTAACCATTCATGAATGATTATAAAGTATATATAATGAGTAATCATGAAATATATGACATAATAATGATACTGGATTTATGTGTATTTCATCTACTTAATTCCATTCAACTCAATAAGGAAATGAAAACAGTGTTCATGCGTACGTATGGCCTACCGTCTCCATGAACGGTGTATTTCTTTCCATTTACTAATCTATTATATATATGTATATTCTGAATATATATTATATATAAATCATGTTTTATATTCTGGAATTAAGTAATCATGATCTAAGTAATCATATGAATAATTACAATTCAAAACATGGATGACAAATGAAACGATTTTACCCAAAACGTTCTTTAACATGGAATTTACAAAAGAACGGGTAATATAAAGTCATAAGTGAACCATATATGATATCATAACAATGAGTATGATTCTGGAATAAGTAAATGACATTATTTAAATCATTATACAGGAGGTTTGGACACTTACGAATCAAATCAGACCTAAGGTAAGGGAAATATCACAATCTCATTTTTATCCGAGATTGTTTATACTTTGGGATTTACTAGGGTGTATTTTATCATCTAATCCATGTTACCTAAATATGTAATATTGTTTCCATCCACCTAAAAAATTTTAAATCCAATTTTACCCTTCGATGAGTATTTAGTAAAGTATATGAAAGGAATCTTTTGTCGTTTTTCGTACGAGGTACTTTTTGACTTTTCTGGAAAAAGAATGAGAAGAATGTTTTTTTAACTTATACAGCATGAACGGATTTTTAAAGATTGATTTTTGTGAAGCTTCCTCAAAAATATTTCATGACTATTTTCAAGAAAATCCTTTTCTTTTAAAAATTCATAACATTTTTTGAAAAGAAAATTATTTTAAAGAAGAAAGGATATTTTCCTCAAGAATTCATTTCAAGTGTTTTATCAAAACCATTTTCCATCTAAAATGAAATTATTTCATATGTGTATGTTTTAAGTATAATGTCTCTATGATTTTCATAGTTTCCGATTTCTTATTAGGAAATGATATCCATTTCTTTTATATGGATTATGTTATGATGGGATGATGTTTATGAAACCCATTTTATTCGTTGGGTTATTATGAATGATGTATGTTTATATTGTGGCACACGAAAGAATGATTTCAATATGAGATGGGTGGGACCTATATCTCCCTACAATGCATTGGGTAAAGATTTATATCTCATGCGATAGACATGGCTGGAATGGCAAGTTAAACTGGTTCAGTAATACAGGACTGGAACGAGGAGTGAACTCGATTCAGAAAGGGACTTTGTCCACTAAGATGTCTTGGTAGAAATGCCTTGGCTAATATGGAAATCATATCATGTGCTTAATAGCTGCCACAATTACATGTTTTATTCCCATTCCATTTTATCATTCTTAATGTTTCTTTATGATCTATGACTTACGTACTTCCATGTTTTATGTTATCTCTCAAGCTTTTGATGTTTAAACATTATGTTCATGTTTTTAAGTTCAAATGTATATAGTATATTTTAATTTATCCATGCTTACCCTTACTGAACATTTGACCTCACCCTTTTTATGTTTTCTTTTCCCCGGGATATAAAGAATGGTTTTAGGTAAGAAAAAAAGGGGGAAGATCGTTATGGGAGATGTTGAAGATCTTTCAACACGATTAGAATATTTTATTCTGAGTTTCCAAAGACACTAAACTATTAAGGTCCTTGTGTGTCTATTTTTGTTATGTATTAAGTATTCCGCAAAAGTAATGTAATGTCAATGTATGTCAAGATTCAGGTCTCTATAGAAAATCGGTAAGGACTTTGGTAGGGAGTCCAAGGAGCATGTTGAAATTCCATGTCCACTGAAGGACTAATAAAGGTAGATACAAGGGGTAGCAAGGCCCAAGTCATCATATGGAATGAATTCCCACAGTGGAAACAAGTCCAAGGCATGAACTACCATAATCAAGACCCATTGAATAAATTTCCATGGTGTCTAATGAAATCATAATCCAAGGTATTCCAACCAATGCATCCACTACCATTTCAATTCATAAATTCATTATTCAACATTTCATGAGTCCATCAACCCATTTCACTGGTTCCTATATAAACCATTTAATCAAAGAAAACACAATTCATCATATAGAAAATATGCATCAATTCTCTCCTATTAATCAATTCAATTCTCATTTAGTTCAAAAGGGCTTCCTATAACTATGAAATCTCACATAAATCCCACGGGTGGTTCAATAAAAGAAGAAACAATGGGTCATCTCATGGGTGGCCTAGGTTAGGGAAACAACCTCCAAAAATCTCAGTGGAACTAGGGGGAATCCTTAATAGGTTCCAATTCATTCAATTAAATTAATTAGTTAATTAATGGTGTGCTGCTGGAATGTCTAGTGCATGGAACAATGAAAACTAAGAAAATAAAAAACCAAACTTCTAGGGAAAAGTATAAACCACCTACCGTGTGTATGTAGTAGATCACTCATCTAGTATCAACTTTTGATTCCATATAGATCAGAATATAAATAAATAATGGATAAAGAACCTAAAAATAGGTCATATTAGATTCCAGCTAAAAAACTATGTCGATAAAAACTCAAATTAATAACAGCACAAGATGATCGAAGGACTTACTGGGGTGAATCCAATGGGACTGACGGTGTTTAATTTTGAGTTTAGAAGCAGAATTAGTGACCAATCCCACCTAAAGGCTTCAATGAGAAGCTCTGAATCTTGATTTATTTTCCAATGGAAAAAAAATTAATTCATTTAGGTTTTCAAACTCATTAATGGAGAAAATATCATTTTTCCTCAAAAAATAAAGCCACATGTTTTGGCTACACAGATCGAAAAACATTGTGACAACTGCACTCCCTTTACTTTTTTAAGTGGCAACATGAACTGTTAGTGTGCATGGTTTAGTAAACCATGTACCAACCATATCTCATGCTCTATAAAAATTTTTCAGAGCCCCATTCATTAATATGCACCCCCTTCCAAATAGCATCATTAAATTGTGTGCCTCCTAACAGAGGCATGGACCACCTCACATGGTTATATGTAACAGTGCGACATGCCCTTTATAGTTTCTTCAAACTGTGTGGCATGTCTTGTTTTTTTAAATAGATGGGATATAAGCTCTGATCCATCCTAAGACATCCCTGATACACCCTTAAACTCAATGGGAATTCTCATTAGGCTTTCAAAAAAAATTTAATCTAAATAAGAAAATATTTTTACCTCATAGGAAAAAATGGGATCTTAAAATATTCTCCTTTAAAGAAATTGATCCTCAAATTTCCCTTATAAAGGTGATCAAGATTTTTCAAAGAATAACTTTGTCCAAAGAGCATGTACATAGGACCCTTGATCCCGAGTCTTATCTGGTAAACGTCCATGATACCATATCACCCATACTAGAGAGACTGACCGGCCTTGGAGGACCTATGTGGTCTTACCAAGGATAATATTAGGATTCCCCTCGAAGGACACATCAACCTACAACTCAGCCACATTCGAATGTAGAGTGTGAGAAGAGTATGAATGATAATGAATCATCTATGATACACAGAATACATCATGAATGGATCGATACCTTTGAGGTAACTTCAATCGATAGGCTACTGGCCTAACTCTACGGAATCTCAAACGGCCCGAAAAATTGTGGTGAAATATTACCTTATCCTTTAATCATCCTCTATCCTAGCCTCAGTGAGATACGTAAAAATACCTGATCCCCAACCTCAAACTCTATAGTTCTTCGATGGAGATCGACATAACATTTATTTCAAGATGGTGAAACAGCCATCTACTTTATGATCAACTAGACCTACTCATAAGTCTCCTGCATGAGACATGGTCCTTGTAAAACTACATCACCTACCTCTAACTAGAATAAGGGTGATTGACATGTCCTACCGTAAAAATCTACATAAATTTCCCTATGTATAGTCACCTAATATCTATTATTGTAGAATAAATTGACTAAGGGAATATTCATCTCTTAAGAGCCCCCAAAATCTAGAATTCATGATCGCAACATGTCCTCTAGAACCTGAATCGTGCACTCTGACTGAACATTAGTCTGAGGTTGGTACGTAATTATTAGAATCACATGTGTACCCAATGACATATGTAAACCCTTACATAAATGATATACAAACTGGGTGTCCATTTCTTAAATGATAGTACGAGGGACCCTGTGAATTCATACTATATCCCATATATATAACATCCCATGCTCATCCACTGATAAGGCCTCCATGGTCGGGAGGAAATGAGAAACATTCATGAGCCTACTAACAGCAACCCAAACAACATCACTACCTTGAGGATACCTCGAAATAAATTTCATGAAATGCATCCTAACATCTTCCCACTTCCACTCAGAAATGGGTAACTATTGTAAAATCCTATATAGTCACATCTTTTCCACCAGTAATTACTGATAGGTGGAACATCTAAAAACAAAACCAACCACATCACTTTCTATCCCCATCACCAATACTGGTGACATAAATCACAATAAATCTTAGTAATGTTAGTATTAATTACCCAGAATGAGGCATGAGACTCCCACATCATCTCCTCACATATTTCTATTGTATCCCATATATTACCATGGACTTTCAAAATTTTATCCTCCCCAATAGTCCAGTTAGGAGGTGGTCCCTCACCTACCACACTCTCCCATTGGACTAGGCCCTCTACATCTGATAGCTGCCTCATCCCCACTCTACCCAGAAGGGTAGAGGTCACATATAATGATTAAATAAAATTCTAACTATAACCATAATTCACCTCCAAGTGAATTTATGAAAATAAATACATAAGTTTCCACTCACTACTAGCCTACTGAACAGTCTGTATTCGAGTCCTCCTTCTTTGTTCATTGGCCTCTACATTTCCTTTTCCAGTAATATAGTTAAGATTGATGTAAAAATACTATAGGAACTTAACCCACCTTCACTACCTCATATTCATGTAACACTGTGTAAATATGTACTTGAGGATTTCATTCTTTTTGTAAACCAAAAAACACTCTCCCTCCAACATCACAAAGAAATAACAATTGTAGCTAACTTCATATCATAAATTGGGTAATTCCTCTCATGTGGCCTTAACTAACAAGACCTATACACCATGACTCTATCCCCCTACATTAAAACTCCTCCAAGAACAATACCTAATGTGTCACAATACAAAGTGTATCTCTTTCCCATATCTATAAGAATCAGGACCGACACTGAAGTTAGTATCTCTTTTTGAATGTGAAAGGATATCTCATTGGAATGTAACAATAAAAACTTCACAACCTTCTTAGCCAGGCCCTTAAGAGGTGATTCTAATCATGATAAATCCAATATTAAATTCCTATAATATACATATATCCCTAATAAACCTTGAATGTCAAAGATGTTCTTGGGATACTCCCAGGAAACTATAGCTCTCACATTCTATTGGTCAACTGAAACTCTTATCTTTGGGATAATATGTATTAGTAAGTTAATATTATCTATCCAAAAGTGGAACTTTGTGATCTTAGCATAAAATTGATTCCCTCTAGCATATCAAAAACAATATCAATATTTTTTTCATGGTCATTTAAATTTTATAATACACCAATATATCATCCACAATAACCACCAAAAATAAATCCTTATAAGGATGGGAATCTCGGTTCATAAGTTCCATAAAAACTACTGGCACATTCAAGATACCAAACAATATAACCAGATATTCATATAGATCGTACCTACTTTGAAAATAAATATTAGATATATATACAGGTCAAACATTCACCTGGTGATATCTCGATCTCAGATTAATTTGTGAGAACACCCAATCTACTCAAAGCTGATCAAAAAGTTCATCTATTTGTGGAAAAGGATATCGATTCTTACCCATCAACTGGTTCAATTTACGATAATCCATGAAAATATTGAGGTTACCATCTGCCTTTTCCCAAAAAGGACCGAGGAACCCAACAAAGAAGTTTTGTTTCAAATAAACCCATTTTCCTCCAAGTCCCCTAGTTTCCTCTTGAGCTCCAACAACTTAGTAGTAGACATACTATAAGAAATAATGGATATTGATGCATCTCCATGAACTAACTTGATAGATAAATACACATATCTCTTTGGAGGTAAACCAGAAAATACATATAAGAAAACATTCCAGAAATGATTAACCACTGGGGGAAATCTACCTAACATGATACCTAATAATATAGATATAATCTAGAAATATGAGCTGTCATCCCACCCAGCCCATGATTCTCTCTTCTAAATCGGAAAACCTAAACATCTCTTTCACCATTTTAAATAAAATCACTACCCTCTAGTGATGTGAAGGTAACCCTTCAGTGATTGTAATCAACAAGGGATCAATAATAAACTAGCTAGTCTATCTTGAGTATGACATCAAACCTAATTATCTCGAGGAAAAAACGTCCCATATGAAGTGACACCCACCAATATCAATAAGGAACTCCCTAAATTATCATACACACTTATTTATAATCCAAAATTGAGTATTAAGTGTCATGAAACCATCCTAAAATTGAACAATGATCCCAAGGATTTACACCACATGTAAATATATGAAACTATGTGAAGAACCTATGTCAAAAAGGAAGATACAAGAGTAGAGGATAATAAGATCATACCTCTCACCATAGATGGACTGACACTATAATCCTTAGGTGTAGTCTAGATAGAATATTTCTTCCCTGAACCATGACCCTTTTAAACAACCTCACTACTCAAAGAAATCACAATGTGCTGTCTAGGTGCAATCGGTGCTTGGAAACCTCATCCATGATCACCACCATAGACTGAATGAATAGTATTGATCAAACTCATATCCCCTTATAGAACTATAAAACCTTCTCTGAAACATGGAGTTGGAGATGACCCCTTCCACTAACTAAAGTAGGTAAGGTCCTAAAAAATGGTGTACATGGATCATCATTCCATAATCTTGGTACTCAATTATGTATTGATCACATTGATTCCTAATATTTCACCATCTTCCATATTGATGATAGAAAACTACACTACTATCACTAACATCTTGGTTGGTACTCATCTCACTAACACTTCCTACAACTAGAAGGTGAACCACTGGATGAAGAGGCTATACTTCTTTAATCTGCATCCACATGTTCCCTCAGGTTCAGCTATATAATCAGTGATTGACTCAATATATCAGTAATATTCATTAAATAAAACACATTGACCTGATATTGAATGTATTTTCTAAGACCTTCTTCAAAGGATCTCACCCTCAATGCCTCATTATCAGGAAATAACTCCACAATATGTTGTATCGTTGCAAATCATGTCAAATATTCCATAACCATCATCACACCCGACTCAAGACACATAAACTCACTAGTTTTCTCTACTCTCAAATTCTTAGGGTAAAACTAATCATAAAATATAGTTTTGAAATCACCCCAAAGCATATATCATAGAATTTAATCCCAATTAAAAACATCCCACTATTGTTTTGGTGCTCCTCGAAGCATATAAGTGGAAATATTCACTCTCCTCTTAGGAGGTTCAGCCAAATTATCTAAGATACCAAAATTAGTCTTAAAACACAACTCATAAACCAATGAAACAGCATCCCACAAAAACATGGGAGAATGATGATATTAAAACACACGAGTCAACCCTACCATAGAGGAGGAAAGTTACAGTACTCCCTGAAAAGTCTACATATTGCATAGAAATTCCTCATGTAATTGTGAATCAGTACCTATATCCGAAACTAATACTGGTACCTTAGCTAGAACTATAGGAGGATCTACTGGTATCTCATGTCCCAACACCTCTGTAGAATGGTCGTCGCTGCCCTCCTAGCATATGACTGGATGTCATCATGGTGAAATGTATCTATAATTCCAAAACAAACATCGAAAAACAGATCAATTTTAAAATATCATAGTTAAAAGGTGTAGGATAGGTAAAAACCATCCTTTAAATAGTTAAAAACCTTCTTATTACTTCTAAATCTAGGTCTGGGTAAAAATAAATAGTAGTAAACATCACTAGAGACACGACCAACTGCCCACTACAAGTCGGGTCTAGGTCAAGTTCTTTGTTTCCAAATTTCATTTCATTTCATTTCAAGTTCACATTTCTCTTTAAATATTTAATTCAAATGGGTTAAAACTTCAAATCCATAAGGTCCCATAGACCTCTTAAATCAAAATATGGATTCCACTTAATCCATAGTATAACATATTCCTATCCATGCGACCAATGGTTCATGACTCAATATTCTATATTTGACTGTATAGGGTGTATGATATATAATAATAAAGAAAACACTATTTAGGTTATGGAAGAAACTCTCAGTACCAATAATGTTTCTTAATCTCCTATACAAATAATTTATCAAGTAGTAGGTATATCACACAAGGAACATATCACAAAGTTAGGAAGTAAGGAAATACATCCTATATTGTATGGTATAATGCATGGAATGTGAATCCTATAAAGTTCATAAAATTATTGATGATATGCATACCCTCATATCATCAGGAAAAAATATAGAATAATAATAAACAACAAACCACAAGTGCATCACCCAATGGTGGAATCGAATCAACTGTAATAGTCAAAATCTAGAAATAACAATTTATGTTATAGGAAATTTGGATTTTTCCAATATGTGGGTTAGATACTCTAAGGAATAAATAATTAACAAATTAAAATACCTTCTTAATCCCTATATATTATCTAAAAAATGTATGAAAACTAGAAAAGAAGGTTATGATACCACTTTGTAAGGTCCTAACCCGAACGCCACTAAATGGTGCCCGAGATGGTGGGTCACATGGCCTCAAGAGCACCTCCCCATATTTCAAAGGATGCCAACTAGTAAAGAGGGACAATGGTGTGTTTGTTGGGAGACAATAACCACATGTCTGATTATAACAAAATGGTAACAATCATAATGATCAATAGTGTAAATAGATAAATGAATGACATAATTTAAAAATCCAAGACAGGAATATATTAACAATTCGAACACTAATCACGTATAAAATGAAGTTTCATGTCATTCCTCTAAAAAGAAACCAAAACTAGTATACATACACCCAATACAATACATATATCAAAATACCAAAAATTCCAAAATAACTATCCTAGCCAGCTTCACGAGCCTCGGCTCAGTCCTCTTCTTCCTCGCTCCTAAGCATGACACTAATCAAGCATTGTACAAATGGTTCTTTCCATGGTCCATACAAGCATTCATGAATTATGTCTGAGTACCCAATGTGTACCAATCAGGATGTGAGATAACACTCAGTAGTTCACCACCAACTTTGTCAATAACAATCCAGACTATGTGATATAAGCAAAAGCAATGTGCAATATATCATAGGTAAAATGTAATGAAAGTAATGTTCCCAGGGAATATGTAATAAATTAAAGTGAAATATCTATAAAAACAATTATCTCTACAAAGATATTCAGATTCCCATAAAAATGGTAGTGTTAAAACATAAATAAGACATTGATATTATCCTGTCGAACCACTAGAGTCAAAACATCCACCATGACCACACCGTACAACCAAGTGTAAACATCCATCACTTCCATGCCTTGTAATATAGTGTATGTATGTATATATATATATATATGTGTGTGTATATAATCCATCACAACCTTTTTGTATAATCTAATAATCCACAATGGAATCACCTTTTAATCAAAGATATGAAACCTCAAAGGGTTGAATCCAACATATAGAAGACCAAAGCATCCATGTCGAGTCCTAGGGGATTTTTGATGGAAACTCGGGAAATACTTGGGTGGGTTCCAAGGAGCATGTCAACTGTCCATGTCCACTGTAATCCTAAGAAATCTAGATCCAAGGGGTAGCAAGGACCAAGGAATCTTACTGAATCAAGACCCAAGGTGGAAATAGGTCCAAGGCGTCCACTACTGTAATCAAGACCCATGGGAGAAATTTCTTTGACATCTAATGGAATCAAGATCCAAGGTATACCAACCAAGGAATCCAATACCATTTCAGTCCATCATTTCATAATTCAAAATTTCATAAATAATAACATTTAATGATTTCATTTACTTATTTCCGAAATTCCCATATAAACCATTTAATTAAATAAAACACATGCCCTCACATGTCCTCATATAAAAAGGAGGCATGGACTATCTCCTATTAATCTATTAAATTTTTATTTAGTTCAAAATGGATTCTTATAACAAGGAAATCTCACACACACCCCATGGGTGGTAAAACAAAGTTATAAATAAAAGTGCACCCCATGGGTGGCCTATGTTTGGAAAAAAACGTCCCCCAATCTCAGTGGAACTAGTGGAAATCCATAATAGGCTTCAATTCATTCAATTCAGTTAATTAGTTAATTATAAAGGCACAACTGGACTGTATGTTGTGCAGAATAATGGAAACTAAGCTTAAATAACAGCAAACCCATAGGTAAAGGTATATACCACCTACCATAGTTCTATAATAGAGCACTTTTCTAGTATCATCTTCTAATTCAATCCTGATTAAAAGGAAAATAAATAAAGGACAAAGAGCCTAGAAATAGGTCATATTAGCTTGGACCTAAATAACTCCATCAATACGAATTAAAAGAATAATGGTACAAGACGATTGAATAAATTAACTACTTGAATGCAATGAGACTAATGACTTTCAATTCTAAGTTCAGATGAAGAATCGGTGACCAAGCCTACCTCAAAGATTCAAAATAAGCTCCCAAGATTGAGTTGTTTTCCAAAGAAAGAAAAAGAGAGTAGATTTAGGTTTTAAAACTCATTAAGGGATAAATGGTCATATTATCTCAAAATACCATGCTGCATGATTTGGCCACATGGTTGGCCACACCATTCTCCAATCATGTGCCCTTCACTACGTTAAGGGCACCGTTCACGGTTAGTGTGAACGGTTTATAAAACTATGAAAAAATGTGTCTCAAGCTCTGTTAAAAACTACAGAGCCCCTCACACAATTTTGCACCCCGATTGGAACACTTTATTCAAAACATGCACCTATTTACAGCATCATGGACAACCTCGCACGGTTATAAGTAACCATGCGGCCTACCTCACACGGTTTCTTCTAACCATGTGGCCTACCTCACACGGTTTCTTCTAACCGTGTGGCCTACCTGGCTTTTTCAAAAATCCAAGCTTTGAGCTTCGAATAATTCCCATACTTTCCTAATACTCATGTGAACTCAATGATAATTCACATTAGCCATTAAAAATCATTTAAAACAGAAAAAAAAATTCTCACCTCATAAAAAATACAGGATCATACATAAAGAATAGTCATAGCAATGACAACCATTATATAAACACACACAATGTAATATAATCTATTTGAATCATAATATATCATAAATTAGGACTCATGCATCGTGTCATTATCCTTTCTTGATTTATTGTTTTTTGACCTTAATGGATGGAATTAAATTATTCTAACATGGCCATGGATTTATTAATGTTACTACAATCCTTATCAATTGGGCCTTAGATATCTCTTATAATCGAAAAAAGATAAACCTTGATTATTCAATCAATTTCATACCACTAACGATGCACCCAATTCCTGAAACCTTGATACAACATCAATTTCATAGTTTTAACTTACATAAAAGTGTGAAATAAAATGGTATACACAAATAATAATCATAAATCAGGAGACCATTACACATGTTCACATATATGAACTACCAATGAAACCTGAAACATGTAGTGTTCTTCATGATATCACATAATAGAGATCACCAAATACAAAAAATTATGAGAATAAATATCAATGATTATAATCCTCTATCAATGTATAATCAGATATCAACCTTTTCTGGTCAGTATGATGTATCTAGACTATAGGACATATATTTAAGATTGATGTCATAGTTTATCGAGGTTCTCATTATAGAATGGGATCTGCTATAATATTCTGATATGAAAAATAATATATAATCATTACTATGTAAGTAGTGGACACATAAATGTCAACACTATTAGGGTAAGTGTTAATCATGCATAACTTACTGTATACATGATATGGTAATCAAAAAGTACTGGTAAATTTGGGTCAAGGGAAACCACCTTTACAACAACATGACCTCATCTGTGCCTCCTCATTTAAAAGAGGTTGATGACTACAACAAGGGTTTAATTCTATAAGTGGGGTGACTATGCCCACAGTATCATGTCATAGAAAAAAAAATTACATAAAAATATAATAAAAAAATATTCAGAGTATCACACAGAAATTAAAACATGGAATATTCTTTATACAGGTCCTAAACACACTCTAAAAGTAGAAATCCAAACAAGAGTAATACGAGAAATAAATAAAGAAATAAATAAAATAACATGGTCCTAAAAAGTTTATCTCAAACTTCTACCTGCTCCATCATCCTCTTCTCACCCATAAGTCATGGCCCCCTTTCCCATACTCAAATCCTTATGAATGAAGATTTCACATGCATCAAAATTCCCTTATAATGTGTGTGTAATAAACCAAGTAGGATACCACCAATTCATCATTAATAAGTGTTCACAAGTTAAAAAAGTGTATTCAATGATCATAATAAATGTGTAGACATGAATAATAATACACAATCATGTAATAAGGGGTCATTTGCTAATCAAGATACCACAAAACCCTAGTTGTAACTACTTTAGCTCTATACCAGAAGGATAATCACAAAATGTCAATGTGAGAAAAAATAAGCCACTATCATTGTAAACATCTCTTAGTGGTCTCATGTAATTTAGTTAGATCAGGCCCTAAGACCATCATATATTTGATCCATCACAGGTCAGGCTTCTATACTGTCACACCTCATATATTCCTCAGGTCAGACCCCCAGGCTATCATACCCTTAATGTGATACCATGGGTCAGGCCCTCAGACGATTATTCCCCTACCCTATTCTCAATAATATCATTGTTTTTCACAATCCTTGTTCACTAAAATTCTAAGGGATATATATCATACTAGGGTCTACCTGTCTTAAGTACCAAGAACAACCTTGAAGTGATGGTGACACACATAGTAGGGTAGAACATATCAGGAAAGTATAACATATCATCAGGATAATATAGTAGTATGTCATAAAAACATGTGGTCGCAATCAAACATGGAAACAAGATACTCTAGGAATAATTATGGAGTCAAATATTATAATGAGTCTAATGTTCTACACACATCCACATGTAGTCATAATATATCAAAATATAATAGTTATTTTAACACATGCATCATATCAAGTAAACATGTGTAAACAATATCACTAAAAGGTAAAAAACTTCATACCTCAAATTAATTTACATCAACATCATGTTTCATTGAGTAATCACCATTATAATCATTTAAACATGTTCTTCAGCTCAAACCACTCACTAAGGATTCCTAGAATCAATTCTATTATTTTATTTATAAAAGAGATAAAATGTCACATATGATAATAGATTCTCTCTCCATGATAATCTAGAATAAACATGATAATTTCATATTATACTTCTTGATAATTCTAGATTATTTCTTAGATAATAAGTATATACCCACATGTGAAAATAATATATCTCTCTCTTGAATAATCTAACATGGATTAGAATAGTTCTAATTATTATGTTCCACAATCCTAAGTTATTATAATTTTATGAACTCTGTATCATTTTTAGAGATATTTGGAGTTTGTAATTCAAAAAATTAATTATGGAATAATTTTTAGGGAATTATTACTTAGGTTTCATCATTTTTAAATGTATCTCCCAAAATATAATATTTCCCATATCTCGTGAAAAATTATTCCTAAATTACTTGAAATGAAAGGAACATAAAAAACAAAGACAAGAGAAGGTTTGGGTTTTTTAAGGAAAAAGTTGAGGGTGGATCACAACATTAAGATTTGAAAATTAAATTCATTATTTAATTTAGTTCTTTAAAAAATCTGGAATATAAAGCATTGAAAATTCTTCCTAATGGGATTAAATCCTTTAAATGAGTGAAAATAATAAATTCCCATGATTTAAGGAATTTTAAATCATTAAAAATAAATTTAAAGTTTTAATAATATGAAATTATGAAAAATTAGGAAAAAATAATTACCCTTACATATAGAGTATGTACTATGTAAGGGTAACTTGGTTTTTCCCTTATGAAGTTGGTTACCCTTATGCGATCTTTGTAAATTCTTAGGTACTCTTACATGAGACTCATATGACGCTTACCCAACTTCATCCTCACATGAATACCCTTAAATAAGTTGATTCTAACCTTACATAACCTATTTAAAAACTAGGCTCCCATTACATGATAATTATATTAAACTTACATAAAAAAGATAGTGTGTAGTGGACCTTGTGAAAGTATCGAAAAAATATTACCCTTAAATGAGGTAAGGTTTACCCTTACGCATCTGGAGTATAAGCTATGTTTACATGGTGACTTACATCTCTGGAAAGGTAGTTCCATTTCTTGGAACCAGGAGTTCAGTGGAAGCCCTAGATACGTGGGTTTTTAAAAAATTTCCACTAATGATCGACATAAACTGGTCGATGTCAGTTAAGGGAAGCCCGGTCAAAGTCGATGACCCCATGTGAAGGATTTTAAGCACTAAATAAGCTGTAAAAAAAATACCTCGTTTAATTATGAATCTGTGCATGATGTCTACTCGTCAATGGAGATTTCTACTCAAAAAATCCGACATTTAACTCCTCTAGATCGTCCACAAATTCTTCAAAATATATGTGGGAGCGTAGTTCTTTGTAATCTGGGTGCTACCGTGGAATTGCAACATCCTCTTCAACGCTACAACGATCACTATAACGCTTCACTAGCGATTCCTGAGAGGGATATCGATCCGAGCTCCTTAGATCCAGAGCCTATCTTTCTAGATTATGGGTGATAAGAGAAGAGATAGAAGCTCCATGAATAGTCGTACGGGAAATCCCCTTCTCTTCTATTTATAGTGCTTGATTAAAATACCTGGTATTGCCTCATCGGCCCCGGATAATTAACGCACAATCAATGACCTTTTATGAATACTAAACTGAGTTATAAATATTATTATCAATCACTTTTAATATATTAAAATATATTAAATGATAATAATTGAGTCATTATCTCGACTCATCGCTCCCATAAATATTAATTGAACCTTTAATAATTTAATATTCGTCAATCAATATTTTTCTTGTATTTAATTAAAACTCTTAAATATATTTAATAAATATATGAAATTTTCATTATTCTAAAATCAAAAAATATGAATTTATTTATTGAATTGGTGATCATTTTTTTGGACAAATCTCGGACCCCAGTGGTGGATCCCACCATGTCCAAAACCCCTATTCATCTGAATAGGGCAGATTCTGGAATACACTATTGTGTGTGACCTTCTAGGCCATAATCTCAACAATAGTGAATAGTATTAAAAAACCCAGAGCAGGATCTAGAAACCCATCATGACCCCTGAAGAGATAAAGATTGTCACATCAACAACAACAAACCTATGAACACGGATTGTGTAATATAATCTCTTTGTCTGTAATATATCATAAATGAGGATACACTCCCGTGTCATCGCCCTTTTCTTGCATTATTGTTTGTTGATGTAATTGGAAAGATTTACCCTCAAATTTCATGTCCACGGTCTTATAAAGATACTTCCATCCATATCAACATGGTCTGGATATATTACTTCCATAACATGGAAGAGACAAATCCTTTCTTGACCATTCAACCAATATTTTGCCACCAATGACGCACCCAACACAAACTACCTCGCCAGGACTTTATTTCTATGGTTTTCATCTGGCATAAAAGTACGCAATTAGATGAAATACATTGGTAATGATCTCAAGTTTGAATACAATTACACATGATCATAGATAGGAACATCCAATGTCTCCCAAAACATGTGGTGTTCTTATTGTTAGGTCATCCCTCATGATCTCACTACTAGAGATCACCAAGTTTGAACTTCATGAGAAGAAGTCTCAATTAATATGAGCCCCCAGCACCTAATGGTCAAACTTCTAATGTGTCCAATCACTGATATGGGTCTATACCATAGAACATATATTTAAGATTAATTTTATAGTATCTTGAGGTTCTCATTATAGCCTAGGAAATGCTATAAACCTTTGATACGACAATTAATCTTTGGAAATTACCATTGAAATAGTAGATGCAGAAAAGCCTACACTATAATGGTAAGATGACATCATGTATAGATAATTTTATACACGATATGGTAATCGATAGCACTGAATAGTTGGGTCTATGGAACCCACTATTTCAACACTCCCACTTTCCCTAGAGCCAACTTGATCACCAAATTTGTTAACTACTCACATGATGAATATCATGTTTCTGCTGAGTTATGGATTTATCTACTGGGTGCACCATGGTTCCACTACACGGCAATTCTGCTATTGCGACCTCATCTCTCAGAGTAAAAATTCCCAAGAGATAGTATCTCGAGTATATCCCTTTTTTCCATTTCCATAACATGACATCTTGGATAGTAAAATTATCATAATCTACATTATGATAACACATTTTTCCCCAAGTGTCATTCTATGAACAAGAAAAAATCATTTCATTTATCTACATCTTAGCTACCTTAGAAGCTGCAACATACTTTGTATTTGTTGGTATGTCTACCAACGGTTTTTATGAGATTGTATCGCTCATCATCTTTAGTCTAAGTGAAATATTAGATCACATCGATATATGGAAGACTAGTTTGTATCCCCAAAAACTAGTACCCTTCTTCTCCATTTACCAGGTACAAATCTCTAGTACAGTCTGAAGTAGAATTAGATAGTTCCAACTGCACCCCTTGTAGTGCTCCTCGATATAACTTATATTGGCCCAATATACCTTGGAAATATTATTTCTTATACATATCTTGGCATGTGTGATTGATCCATCGCTCTTACATATGGATTTCAACTCTCCATGTTTATATCTTCCCATGTCATGGACCGGTCAACATGGAGAGATTATGCCCTGTGACATAGGAAACAATTCATCTCTGGAATTGGTCTAACATCTATTTTTTAATACAATTTCACTATATGTATGATTGACTAAGACCAAGAAACCTATAGATCAACCTTAGTATATCATATTCCCTAGAAATTAGGTTTCTACTTTAATTCAATCATTGGAGAATAAATTTCCTTTTAGTCTTAACTAACTATGAGACCAATGTATATTTTCCATATGTTGCCGAACATACTTTACTTGGAAAAAATTGAAACTCCCATTAAGCTCTGGTAGACACATGGAATACATTTGTTTCAAATGTATATTCTATGATCATGTTGTTTACTTTAATCCTAAACCCGATTTTAGTAACTTGAAACCTTTATTAGAATTCTATGACATGACCATCACTTTATGGTTGTGTCATACAAACACCATCCCTGATTGGTGGTCATGAAATCCAATGATAAATAATTAGATCATAGATATTAACTGTGATAAGTAAAATTCTAAATATTTAGGCATAATGAATTGGTTAAACCAATAGAGCCTTATTGGTACTACACTTGTACCACCCATGTATCAAATCACATGAATACCCATTGTAATATTCAAAATAATAAGCCCCTTTAAACATTGATACATGAAATCCATTAATTGAATTTTAGTTGATCTTATAAATTTTAGCTAATTTCTATACACTGATTTCATGTAGGAAATATTATTCACATTGAATAACAAATCACCAACCATGGTGAATATAAAAACCATCACAATGGTTTTATCCTTCCTATGTAGTATGTGTCTCTGGAACATACTTTTTTCCACATGCGCTTGTGGGACTAGTTCCTATGCCAACAATTAGTGAATTTTTACCATTGACTAAACACTAGTCAATATAGCTCCAACTATCTCAAATAGAGATATTCTCCCATATATAGAAGTATATTCTATCACTTGACTACAACACCTCTATATTAGGGATTTATGTAACATCCTAGGAAATCGTTAGGATTATTACACTAAATGCACAATGTGTTTGTCTTGATGCAATTTTGTTTATGTCTGAACAAACTATTTGCAACTAAACATGTGTCCTTATGAAATAAAGAATTTACATCATGCTAAGACTCATATAATATCCATTTTTCATTATAGTTGGCATATGATTATGGGATTAAACTGTTATTTTCAAAGCATTTCATGAAATATAATGGAATTTTTTGCTAGTTGCAACGTTGACACTCTTTACATCATGACTTTGATGTATAAAACATGTGTTCCATAATTACTCCACGCTAAATTTTGTAGATCAACGTTGACATGTAAGACTTCATCATCAATCTTCCTCATTAACATAAATGTCGTGATGTCAATAAGGTAATGTGAATTTTGGTATTACTCCATGCTACATAATCATGATTGATGAATGTATGGTCAAGATACTCTTTGGTATCCCAACCTGAAGCAGCTCATATCTTCTGACCATGCATATACTTCACTTTTTTATACCTTAATCACTTAAAAGAATCTTATGAAGTATATATACCTCTAACTTATAATTTTAATAGTTCATGCTTACTTGTTGAACTATTTCCCAAAGATTTGTGACATACCTTAATTTCTAAAGGCTCCTTTATCCAAACTAAAGATGTCAATAATACCAAAAATATTTAGTTGTGCCAAGCCTAAATACCTTACATGGTATATTAATGAAGTCCAATTTTATTATTTATTGACAAAGAATTATCTTGTCGCAACTGTCTATAAGACTTACATTTATATTTATCAATTAATTTCCTTTGATTCATGTATTACTGAACTAATGATTGAGTTTACCAAAAAAACAACACTCATTACAAAACCTAAAGGAATGTCTCCTTGCATCCAAGGACACATGAGATTAATGTTTGTGGTTATACAGAATTTCAGTTCCACTTGAATCTTTCACTTTGAAATTAAGAAGTCGTGTAATTCTCAGCATTGGCCTAGGTATCGCCCTTTCATGGCCAGTTGGAGAATAAACCTGACTTCTAGTATGGTTTCTATACTTACTTGGTAATGATATTTAAATGCACATATGTAAAAAATATATAGTATTCAATACCAAAGTAGTTAATGGAAACATAACATTGATCAATATGCCAGATGTAGAAGCAGAAACTTTCTTTTTAAATGATTTTATTGATATTAAACTTTCATAGTATTATTTTATAATATGCAATGCAAATAACCTTTGTTAATACCTCATTAATTAAAGGGTGTCACGAATGTTCCATTAGCATTAAATGTCTTTGAACATTCCACATTGTATTTCAATTTATTCTCCATAAAAATTAATGATAAAAGTGTCTTTGAATTATTATTCACTTGGTGAACCTTACCTGGAATGGTAATGAAGTGTTTAATCGATACTTGTTCATTTTGTGACTTAAAATGAAAGTTTAGTAATGGGGGTGAAAATGATATGAGAAAGGTATCCATCTAAAGATCATAATCAATCTTTGAATTTACACATGTTAGTGTAACATCTACTTATTCATATCATTGCATCACTTTCTCCTTAAAAACATCTCAGAGATGAAAATTCATGTTATATCATCCATCTCCTGGTGTAGCGACCACAACTGACATCGGACATCGATGAAAGCATAATGATATAACCATCATATTATTTATACATTACTCTCTTGTAAGTAGTTTCACCCTCACTTATTGAGGTAGTTTAAAAGTATTAGGGAAATTGGCACCTTGTGTTTCCTATATCATAGTACTATGCGCACGTGTCTGTACTATTCATGGATGCTCGTGTCCATGTGGAAATGTACTTTTTCCAATATTATATCGAATTTTTTAAACTTTGGGTATATATTTCCATTTATTTCAAAAATGAATTTTAGAAGATTAGTGCCTTTTATCTGGATTACCGGTTTAGACATTTAGATTAATTATTTAAATTATTTAATGTCTCCCACTATTTTACCGAATTTTAGTAACCCTCTATACTAGAATCAGAATACCCTTTCGCTTGATAATTTTAGTGGAAAGGATCCCAGAACCACCCCTCATAGTCTATAAGCTATGGCTACGCCACTACATGGAGGGTTTTAGGTGGGATTTTGGTTGGCTGACTACTTTAAATTTCAGTTCCTTGTTCTTTGGAGTGATGTCCCAGCTTCATAAAATCGTAACATGATTTACTCAATGCTTGCCTCTAAAATTACAACAAGCTATCTATAGCTATTTATTTGCTGCAATTTTAGTTATGTAAACCCATCATTCTTATAAGAACTCCCCCACAGTAAGAGGCACCCTCAGCTATGGCATGATTGACACCTCAAATAGTTGGTTTTATCCAAACTTACATGATATAAGGTGGTTATTACTTAATATATCTTTGAGGGTTTTATTATTTTTAATATGATGAAATAAATAATTTTTCTATTTTTTTATAAACATGTACTATGTGATCACACTCACATCTAACCATGCAAGAACTATAAATTTCATCGCGTCACATGTTCATTTTATCTTGTAAGATTGTTTTTCATTATCTTATTTGATCACGTTATAAACTACCCATTCACAAAATAATAAACCATGTAAAAATAAAATGAAAAACCTGATCATGAGCTGTTACTATTGGTTGATCTGTTGAGTGAATAATAGACCAACAGAAACCCTTGGGGTATGTACCTTTTAGTCGCATGGCTTGCAACTTGAATAGGATCTTCTGCTCATCCAATGCATCCAACTGCTATCTGGTGTGTTGTCGTCACTTGGTGAAAAGTGCGTCAATGGTCGTCTCATCATTATAAAATTGTAATCACACGTAGGCGAGGGGGTCTCGGGGTGTAGAAGTACAACTCAGAGAAGAGCACACATAGGTCCTTATATATATAATGAAACTGAGATGATGTTGCATGTTCCCTCTAAATTAATTATACTAATTATTACAATACCATTCAATAATTAAATAAATAAATTAAATAAAAAACCAAACATACATTGGTAGCTCTGCGGATAAGGACCAGTATACGCGTTAACTCATGTGTATATATAAAAATAATGCAGAATAAAATTAAACTTTCATTAAAATAAACACAAGGGAATTTTAATTGAATTAAAAATTCACAGTTATTTTTAATTCAATTATCATGTTGTTCGGTACCGATTAATTGATGTAATTTTAGAACTACAAATTAAATTAATTAATCAACTTAAGTAATCTCCCAATTAAATTAATTACGCCACATAAAATATAAACCAAAATTAGTATTTAATTAATTTAATTATGGACCGAAATTATATTAATTAAATTAATTAATTTTGATTCAAGTAAATTACCCAAGCCCAATAAACCACGGGTAGGGCCTGCGTAGGTCGGGGAGAACCTGCACAGGCCCATCCTGTAGGATCGAAGTAATGATTTAGATGCTCAATTAACAAGAGGGGGGTGAATTTTATACTTTAAAAATTCCTTTGGACCTTTTAAAGTTAGTTATGATTAATTATGTTTTCCTTAAGCAAAGGAAAGGGCTATGTTTAACAAAATTAAACTTAAGAAAATTCAAAACACCTCTAATACCAAATGAAAACTTAGAAAGAGATTCCAAAAGTAGGTTCCAGAAATATGGTTCCGGAAATCGAAACTTAACAAAAGATTACAATATGAGATTCTACCTTAAATCATATAGAATATAAATGAAACAGAGTACAAGTAAGGAAGTATAAGAAAGTTATAATTTCCTTATAATACATGATGCAGCGGAAATAAACAAATAGTAAAACTACAAGTAACAAGATATAAATCTTTTAAACCAAAGAGAAGGGTATCCAACAACCTTGGATAAAGGTCCCTTGATTTATACTTTCAAGAAAGTTTGTCTTACCCACACCAGGGTAAGCCCTCGATATGAAGATCGGAGTCTCTGTCTTGCTATCCCCACAAGCCCTCAACTTCAAGGTAGTTGGCCACCTCTGTCTTCCTCAGCAAGGAATCCCTCAACTTCAAGGTGTTGGAAACCTCTGTCTTCCTATCCCCGGAAGTCCTCGAATGTAATCACCAACATTCGGAGTTGCACGAAGCCTTGAGAGTTAATAAGAGCCTCTCTCTCTAGAAATCACTTCAAGCATGTAATCACATGAGTCGAAGATCAGTCAGCCTTTCAGCACTTCATCACTTCAGTACTTCAGCACTGAGCTCTTTCAAATGAGCTCCTATTTATAGGTAAGGTCGGCCTCCTTTACAATGGTCATATTTTCCTTAAAAATCGGAGGGACCTGTACACATGTAACTTAACCAACGATTAGTTGATAACAGAATACACGACATCGTTTTATAACAAAACAAGTGTAATAAAATGTACGACAACGTTTTAAGTCTTAATGAAAAAGTTCAGAGTGAAGATTCGGAGTCAAAGTTCAGAGTAAAACAATATTAAAGAGTAGAAAAATTATAAAAGCGTAAGAAAAATGAAAGTTTGGAGTATAACCAAAATAATTTTCGTAGTCTAAATAAAATCGGAGTTTATAAAACAAAGATGATCAGATTCTGTTTAATAGGTGAATTCGGAATGATAATTCGGAATGAGAATTCATCATCAGAATTCGTAGAGAGGATTCCTCATCAGAATTCGTAATGGGAATTTATCATCAGAATTCATAATGAGATTTCATCTTAAGAATTAATAATGAGAATTCATATCCAGAATTCGGAATGAGAATTCTTCATCAGAATTCATAATGATAATTCGATGTCGAACTTCATAAGGATTCGTATCCTGAATCTGGAGAAGAACATAATTAGAGTTCGTATCCGGAATTCGGAATGAAACTTTATCACAGTTTTCATTCTGGATTTCGGAGTGAAACTTTATTACAGTTCTTATCCAGAATTTGGATCCTAAAACAGAATACTTTATATCAAAGTTTCAAAAAATTCTGAGAATATAGAAATGAATCCGAATCTTATACTTAATAAAAATCTGGATGAAAATATGATAAGGATAATTTTTCTTCCAAAATCAATTTTCCTTATAAAATCAATTTTTCTTATAAGAACGATTTTCATAAAGATAAGGTGTTTGTGATTTTCAAAACAAGAAGGAATGGAAAATTCGTAAGGAAAACCTTATTGACTCAACAATATCCCCCTTTTTGGAAAGCACAAACATCCTTGAAAAAAAAATTCTATGAAGAAAGAAAAACATTAAGGCTTATCTCCCTTTTCTTTAAGGATATTGATGAATACGACTAACTCCCCCTTAGGCGTTGAAACTCTAAGGATCGTATTCTAGATTTCCGGACTGACATTTCATTACGAATAAGAAAGTATTCTTTAATAAAAAAACTCCCCCATTAGATAATCTTTTATTAGAGTTCTTTTTTCTTAAGGATATTTTTCTTCTCCCCCTTTGTGATTTTCAAAAAGAATTCGAGGGAATGGGAAATATAACAAAGTACCTGAAAAATTAGTAGTAACAAAAAAAATGGACAAGCAAAATTTCTATTAAGTTTGAAAATTTCAACAACAAAAGAGTTAAGGTACAACAAAAGATCGGATCTGTCTATTTGGGATCTTTCTCCTTCGCCAAGAGACCTTTTAGAATAGTCTTTATCTTCTTTAAGTCTTTATGATCTTCTTCAGCTTTCTTCTCTAAAACCACTATTCTTGCAGATTGAGCCTCAATCTTTTCTTCCTGGGCTTGAAGCTTTTCTTCCTGAGCTTTAAGCTTTTCTTCCTGAGCTTTAAGCTTTTCTTCAAACTCAATCCGATGATCCCTTTCAAACTTCCAGTTTTGAGAAACAGAATTCAGCTTCCCATTCAGATCTCCAGCTTCCTGAATCCGGAAGTTCTTTTCATCTGTCAGCTTCTCTTCAAAGAAAGAAGTTAGCTCATTTATTTTTTTGTCCTCAGTCTCAAAAGCATCTTTAACATTGTCTTGAAATTCATCAAATAGCCTCATCTCTTCTACAGTCTTTCTCGACCAGTTTTTCATCCTCCTGCAAGATCTTATATGGGCTTCATAGCCGACAAAGAAAGTTTTGAACTGAGCCTCTATCTCAACACACTTATCCATGACCATGGACACAGAGTCTGATTTCTGATTCAAAGCATGTTAGAGCATCTGACATCTTGAATCAATGCTTCAGAAGGTTAGAATAGAACCTACCAGCTTCTTTAAAGATTGAACAACAAAGTCATTCCCCAACGAAGATGACTCCGAATCTGAGACTCTTCTTGGAAAATTTTCTTCTTCAACATGGTCAAGATTTCTCTTTGAAGAACTACCAACTTCCTTTCTCTTCACCACTACTGAGCTCGGAGTATCAGCAACAATTTGCTTTCCCTTGTCTCTTTTTGGAATAGAATCCTATTCCGGAGTTTTCTTTTCACTATCAGAAACTTGAACAATAATTTCTTCCTCATCAGGAACTTTCTGAGTACCAACCTCTACATTCTTCATTTGAGAAATATCTTGTAGAAGTTGTTCTTCCTCTACATGATAATATACTTCTTCTTCTCCTTTACCTTCATCCATTTTCGGAGTGACTAGATTAGAAGACTCAGCTTCTAAGGTTAGGAGTGACAAATGTTCGGAAGGTGTTCCCTTATAATCATCTACTTGTTTCAACGCATCTCCGGTTTCACCACTTCCCTCAGCAACAGATTCTTCTTCTTCCAGTTGCTCAACTTGCTCTACTTTCTCAGCAGTCTTAGCAACAGCTTCTTCTGGAGTGACGAAATTTCTTCCTGGAGTCTTAAGAAGAGAGTCCAAGGAAAAAGATCTCGGAACAGGAATATTTGCTGAAACCATCTCATTAAACTTCAACAATGCCTGAGCTACCTCTTCTTCAGTCATCTTCTTCTTGAGCTTCTTTTCTTTTTCTTGTTTTTCTAGCTCATCCGCAATTCTTTCCTTCAAGGCCTTAGCCTCCGCAGGGTCCAAGCCAAACTGAGGCTCCCCTTGCACTTTTTTTCTTTGATCTCCCTCCATTTAACAACAAACTCATATGGGTAAGCTTTCTTCTTCTTTGGTTTTGGAGGTGTGGAATGAACTTCATTAGACTTGGGATTCTCTGCTTCTACTTGCACTTCTTTCAACTTTCTCTTCATTACCGGCTTAGAGGATTCCAGATCAGCGACTTTCGGAACTGTTTCTTCTTGAGCAGGTGAATCAACAAACTGACCAGTCTTCTTGTCAAAAGATACATCCATCCTTTTAAGTGTATCATCACTCACTAGCATAATCTTTCAAACTCTTAGCTTAGACTTGAAAGCCTCATTGAAAGACTCAAGGCACCGAACTATCAACTTCGAGAGGATTTCTAGATACATTATAATCTGAGATCTCTGATTTTCTTTCTTCACATTCTCAAGAGTGATAAGAATGTGCTTCATCAAATTAAACTTCCTCAGATTTATCAGAAAATCTAGGATGTAGATCTCACTCTTCTTTAAGCTATCTTTGTCACCCTTCCTCGGTACGATAAGCCCTTATACCCATAATTCTAGAATCTGGAAATTTTTAGATAAACTAGGAATCTTCGGAGCCTTATCATCTTCTAGTCTGAGAGTTTCTAATGCTTTTTCCTTTTCGAATCTACCCTTTGAATCCGGCAACACAAGAGATATAAATTCAGCTTGTCCTTCATTATTCAGCCAAACCAAGCTAGCTACCTTGGCATATGAAATCTTATAAGTCTTACCATAAGACTTAAAAGAAAAATTTTCTCTTCCATCTTCCTTAAGAAAGGAGAGTGTCTCATATAACTCTATAAGCAAATTTGAATACACTTCATCTTGATTATCGGGTTTTGACACTGCAACATCTTCCCATCCATTAAGCTTAATATTCTTGGAAATAAGAGAGTCATACATGTTGAAGAAATCCGGATGAACCAGCCTCTCTCTATATACTAACCACTTCGAAATCGGATTATAGGAAGACATGTCTTGAGAAGCTACTTCCACAGACATTCAGATCTGAAGACCTCTGGGAAGATCGGAATGGAAAAAGCTAAGGTTCGGAACGGTCTTAAAACATAGAGGCAGAGCTTCGTGACGCTGGAGCTTGAAAACCGATGTGGGACAACCATTTGGGGTTCCCTTTATATAGGCAACGAAAAAACGGTTCAACTTCCACGGTTGATCGAACGGTTGTGATAAGATGAGATCAGATCTGACGGTCGAAAAACAATTCTCTTGAATCCGATCTTTTGAGGTTTTTATTAAAACAGAGAATTGAGAAAACTATAATCCGAAAACAAAATATAAGAAAATGCCAGCAAATAAAGTATGATTACGAAAACTTGAGTAAGGAAATCATACCTTTCGGATTGGCTTAGGAAGATTATTCGTAATTGGAAACTTTCTTACGAAAACTAATAAAAAATCTTTATTACGAAAAGTCAAAATTCGGAAAACTCAGTACGAAACACAAACTCAGTAAGAAAAACTCAGTACGAAAATTTAATTACAAAATTTGAAAATGGAAAACTTATTATGAAAGATTCGGTACGAAAATTCCGTTATGAAAATACCAGTACGAAATTTTCCATTCCATATGTTTTCAATACGAACATTTCCATTCCAAAAGTTTTTTATACAAAAATATCCCTTCTGAAATGTTTTAATTCCGGAATTTCCATTCTGAAATTTTAGTTCTGAAAAGTTTGAAAACAAATTTTGAAAAACATTGTTAATCTGACAATCAAATGTACTCCCCCTATAAAAAGGAGTTTATTTATGTAAGGAGACTATTTCAACTGAAAGTTAATTAAGAAAGATTACCTTACAGTTATCATTCCTAACTTCTGTTTAATGTATTCAAATCTATCAGAAGGCAAAGATTTTATGAAAATATCAGCAAGTTGATCTTGCGTTCTGATAAACTGAAGAATAATATCTCCTTTCGTTTTGATAATATTTTCAAAACAGCTTTTATTACCAGTCATGTGCCGGGAACATCCACTATCCATGTACCATGTATTGTTACTGGTACTCTCTTTATTTTCCTGAAATCAAGAAGAAAATTAGACTTTCGGAATCCAATCTTGTTTGGATCCGAGATTACTAGATAACAAAATTTTAGGTACCCACATCTTCTTTGAGAAATAAGCTTTATGAAAACCTAAGGATTGGGTTTTGTTTAAGGAACAATTCTTTGACCAATGACCACCACATTGACACTTATTACAAAATGGGGCACTTTGAGGAACAAAATAATTGTTTCTGAAAATTGGTTTTGCATGGGTATAACCAAATCCGGATTTATTTCTTAAAGGTCGTATTTGGGAATACATTTTATCAAAATTTTCCTTACCATGGGTAAAGTTTTATAAACACTTCTTTAAGGAAAAAATTGTGGACTTGAGTTTTATAACCAATTTTTTATCCTCAAAATCATTAGTTTTAGAACTAGAGCTAGGCATTAAAACATTTTTCTTAGAAATTACTTTTTCTAATTCTTTAACAAGTTTGTTCTTCTCAGAACTTACTTCCTCAAGATTTTTTGAAATAATTTCAAAATCAGCATTTTTCTTATCAAGATCTTTAGAAAGATCTGATATCTCTTTTGTAAGAATATTATTCCTAGATTTTTCCCTATCGATTTTCTTATTGAGTTTAGAATTCTCAATATCAAGAAGTTCAGCAAACCTAGAGACTTCTTCATAAGTAGGTAAAGTATTTTCTTCATCAGAAGAAAATTATTCATCAGAAGTGTTATAATACTTACTATTATTAGAATTTAAAGAAACATTGGTCAATGATTCAGCATTTCGTACCTTTTCCATAAAACAATGATTATCAATAGGTAATATGGCTATAAGACCAATATTATTTTGTCCTGAAGATTCATAATCAGAAGATTCATCTGAAGAGTCACCACCACTGGAACTCCAGGTGTCATTAGCTTTCAGAACTTTCTTAGCTTTGTCTTTATAATACTTCTTTCTGTTCATGTTTGAATGCCTTTCTTTCCTTTCTTTCTTTTTGAGAAAAGGGAAATCTGGTCTAATATGTCCAGCTCTCTTGCATTCATAGAAAGTAACTTCTCCATCTTTCTTATCTTTCCTTTCCTTTTTCTTATACTTGGATTGGAAATTTCTCTGTCCAGCTATCTTGTTCATCCTTCGAGCAAGATTTTCTAATTCATTTTTTGATATTTCACTCTCACTAGATTTGGATTGGAAAATAACTTTCTTAGACTTGGATCTAGTTACTCTCTCAGGAGTCTTAGCTTTCATCTGATTAGATGTTGTTGTAAAAGCAACGGTACCATTTCCATTTCTCTTTTTGATGTTGTCAGCATCTCTCTTCATTCTGGTTTCATGTTGTAGACGAGTTCCAAACAACTCATTAAGATAAATTTGAGTAACCTTCCTATTCTCATCTATAGCAGTTATTTTGGATTCCCACTCATTGGGCATGATGTCAATTATCTTATCCACAAGTGTATCATCATCTAACCCTTTCTCTCCCATAGACTATGGACTATTTACGATAGTCATAAATCTTTATTGAACTTTACATATTGGTTCTACATAAGGAAAGTTGAAGCCATGATCTTCAGCTCTAAGCATAGCCCTCCCAGTCTCAATCACCTTAGAAGTTCCAAAGTGTGTAACCTCTAACTTCTTCCAGATACAATTAGCTGGTTCACAAGAAGAAATTTGGCTATATATATTTCTGGTCATTGAACAAAGTAAAGTATTGCATACCTTATAATTGAGTTGATACTCTTGATTTTCCTGGTTAGTAAAAGTTCTAACTTCCTTGTCATGAATTATATAATCTCCAATAAGTATAACAAAGTTGTCTACTCCAGTATTGATAACAAAAGTGTTCATTCGATATCTCCAGTACTCATAATCATTACCATCAAATATTGGTGGTCTTGTAGGATTTATATTATCAATAGAACCAACATTAATTCCTGTCATACTTATAAACCTTCGGCACACAAACTTGTTAGTAGAAAAAGTTTGTAAACACAAGGTTCGGAATGAGAATGTTCGGAATAAGAAAGTGAGAAAGAATAACTTATACGTGAGTACAAGTATTTCAGAGACCTGCTCTGATACCAATTGTAGGATCGAAATAATGATGTAGATTCTCAATTTACAAGTGGGGGGGTTAATTGTATACATTAAAATTTCTTTTGGAACTTTTAAAGTTAGTTATGATTAACTATGTTTTCCTTAAGCAATGTAAAGGGATAAGTTTAACAAAGTTAAACTTAAGAAAATTCACAACACCTATAATACCAAATGAAAACTTGGAAAGAGATTCTGAAAGTAGGTTCTGGAAATATGTTTTCGGAAATCGAAACTTAACAAAAGATTACAATATGAGATTCTACCTTAAAGCATATAGAATCTAAATGAAACAGAGTACAAGTAAGGAAGTATAAGAAAGTTATACTTTCCTTATAATACAAGATGCAGCAGAAATAAAAAAGTAGTAAAACTAGAAGTAACAAGATATAAATCTTTTAACCCAAAGAGAAGGGTATCCAATAACCTTGGATAAAGGTCCCTTGATTTATACTTTCAAACAAGTATGTCTTACCCACACCAGGGTAAGCCCTCAATACGAAGATTGGAGTCTCTATCTTGCTATCCCCGTAAGCCCTCAACTTCAAGGTAGTTGGCCACCTCTGTCTTCCTCAGCAAGCAAGCCCTCAACTTCAAGGTGTTGGAAACCTCTATCTTTCTATCCCCGAAAGTCCTCGAATGTAATCACCAACATTCGGAGTCTCACGAAGCCTTGACAGTTAATAAGATACTCTCTCTCTAGAAATCACTTCAAGCATGTAATCACATGAGTCGAAGATCAGTCAGCCTTTCAGCACTTCAGCACTTCAGCACTTCAGCACTGAGCTCTTTCAAATGAGCTCTTATTTATAGGTAAGGTCGGCCTCCTTTCCAACGTTCATATTTTCCTTAAAAATCGAAGGGACCTGTACACGTGTAACTTAACCAAAAGTTAGTTCATAACAGAATACACGACATAGTTTTATAACAAAACAAGTGTAACAGAATGTACGACATCATTTTATGTCTTAATGAAAAAAGTTCGGAGTGAAGATTCGGAGTGAAAGTTCGGAGTAAAAAAAATATTAAAGAGTAGACAAATTATAAAAGCGTAAGAAAAATGAAAGTTTGGAGTCTAACCAAAATAATTTTCGGAGTCTAAATAAATTCGGAGTTTATAAAACAAATATGATCAGATTCTGTTTAATAGAAGAATTTGGAATGAGAATTCGGAAGGAGAATTCGTCATCTGAATTCATAGTGAGGATTCCTCATCAGAATTCGTAATGGGAATTTATCATCAGAATTCATAATGAGATTTCATCTTAAGAATTCGTAATGAGAATTCGTATCCAAAATTCGGAATGAGAATTCTTCATCAGAATTCGTAATGAGAATTCATTGTCGAACTTCAAAAGGATTCGTATCCTAAATCTGGAGAAGAACTTAATTAGAGTTCATATCCGGAATTCGGAATGAAACTTTATCACAGTTTTCATTCTGGATTTCGGAGTGAAACTTTATTACAGTTCTTATCCAGAATTCGGATCCTAAAACAGAATACTTTACATCAAAGTTTCAAACAATTCTGAGAATATATAAATGAATCCAAATCTTATACTTAAGAAAAATATGGATGAAAATATGATAAGGATAATTTTTCTTACAAAAGAGATTTTCCTTATAAAAGAAATTTTTCTTATAAGAACAATTTTCTTAAAGATAAGTTGTTTGTGATTTTCAAAACAAGAAGGAATGGAAAAGTCCTAAGGAAAACCTTATTGACTCAAAACATCCCAGGCTGTGCCGACCCCGTGCGGGTTTGTTCTAGACTTAGCAGGTCCACCCACACTCATTCCTGGCTGGGCTGACCCACCCGGTCATGTGGCGAGGCAAATCAAACTAAAACCTGCACCCGCAGCAAGGGTTACCTCACGGTGGTGCACACCACACTGTAGGCAGAGGGATGTCAGCGAGGAAGAGGGGAGGGTTGTCTGTGGATGGTGACTTAGGGGTTCCCCAAGGGTGCAGACCGCCAGGAGAGGGGCTGGCAGCTGCCTACGTCTGGTGCGCAGTGGCTCCCCAAACAGGTGGGTTTTTAAAAATGTTCCACTAATGATCGACATAAATTTGTCAATGTCAGTGAAGGGCAGCCCGGTCAAATCCGAGGATCCCACATGAATGATTTTAAGAACAAAATAAACCGTAAAAAATACCTAGTTTAATTCCAAATCCATGCACGATGTCTGCTCATCGTTGGTGACTGCATCATGAAGAATCCAAGATCGAACTCCTCTAGATCATCCACAGAAACTACAATAAATCAGTGGGATCGTCATTCATCATAATCTGGGTGCAAGTGCAGAGTTTTGACATCCCCTTCAATGCTCCAATGATCACTGCGTTGATTTACTAGCGATGCCTGAGAGATTTCGGTCCGAGCTCCTTGGATCTAGAGCCTCTCTCTCTAGATTATGAGAGATAAGAGAAGAGAGAGAAGCACCATGAATAGTTATTGGTAAAATCCCCTTATCTTCTATTTATAGTGCTTAATTAAAATACCTTGTATAGCCTCACCGGCCCTGGATACATAATGCACTATCAACGACATTTTATGACTACTAAACTAAGTCATAAATATTATCATCACACACTTTTAATATATTAAAATATATTTCATGATAATAATTGAGTCATTAACTCGACTCGTCGCTCCCATAAATATTAATTGAACCTTAAATAATTAAATATTCATCGATCAAAATTTTTCATGTATTTACTTAAAACTCATAAATACATTTAAAAAATATATTCAATTCTCATTATTCTAAAATCTAATTATATGAATGTATTTATTGCATTGGTGATCATTTTTCTTTGGAAAAACCCGAACCCTAGTGGTGGATCCCACCATGTCCAAAACTCCTATTCATATGAATAGGGTAGATTCTTGAATACACTATTGTGTGTGACCCTCTAGACCTTTATCTCAACAGAAGTGAATTGTATTCACAAACCAAGAGTTAGATCTATCAACTTATATTGACCCCTAAAGAGATAAGGATTGTCACAGCAACGACAACCAACCTACGAACACACACTGTGTAATATAATCTCTCTGTCTGTAATATCTCATAAATCTGGATGAACTCTCGTGTCATCACCCTTCTCTTGCTTTATTTTTTGTTGATGTAACTGGATTGATTTACCCTTGACTGTCATGGTCATGGTCTTATAAAGGTACTGTCATCCATATCAACATAGCATGAGATATATTACTTACATAACCAGGAAGCAGAAAATCCTTTCTTAACCATTCGACCAATACTATTCCACCAATGACGCACCCAACACAAACTACCTCACCACGGCTTTATTGTAATGGTTTTCATCATGCATCTAAGTTTGCAATCAAATGACATACATTGGTAATGATTTCATGTCTGAAAAACATTACAAATGATCATAGATAGGAACATCCAATGACACCCAAAACATGTGGTGTTTCTATTAGTGGGTTAGTCCTCGTGATCTCACTACTAGAGATCACCAAGTGTGAACTTAATGATAAGTAGTCTCAATGCTTATGAGTCCCCAACACCTCTTGGTAAAACATCTACTATGTCCATTCGGTGAGATTTATCTAGACCATAGAACATATGTTTAAGATTAATGTCATCGTATCTTGAGGTTCTCATTATAGCCTACGAAATGTTATAAACTTTGGATACAACAATTAATCTTTGGACATTACTATTTAAATAGTGGATGCAGAAAATCCTACACTATAATGGTAAGATGACATCATGTATAGATAATTGTATACATGATATGGTAATCTGTTGCACTGAATTGTTGGGTCTAGGGAACCCACTATTTCAACACTCCCAATTGCACTAGATCCAACTTGCTCACCAAACTTGTTAGGTACCACATGATGACTATCATGTGTCTGATGAGTTATGGCTTTAGCTACTAGGTCTGCCATGGTTTTTCCACTTGGAAACTCTACTATTGCAACATCATATGTCAGAGTAAAACTTATCAAGAGATAGTATCTTGAGTATATCCCTTTTTTCCACTGTCATAACTGGACATTTTGGCAAGTAAGAATATCATAATCAACATTATGATAATACTTTTCTCGCCAGGTGTGATTCCAAGAACATGTAAGAATTGTTGCATTTATCTTCTTCTTTTCTACCTTAGAAGCTTCGATGTACTCTTTCTTTTTAGGTATGGATACCACTGGTTTTTATGAGCTTCTCTCACTCATCGGCATTAGTATAACTTCATTAGTAGATCAGATCAATATATAGAAGACTTGTTTGCATCCCCAAAAACTAGTACCCTTCTTCTCCATTTACCAGGTACATATATTTTGTACTTTTTGAAGTATAATTAGATAGTTTGGAATACACCCCTTGTATTGCTCCTGGATATAACTTATATCTGCCCAATATACCTTGAAAATATTAGTTCTTTTACATATCTTTGCATGCGTGATTTATCCATCGCTCTGACATATGGATTTCAACTCTCCATTTTTAACTCTTCCCATGTCATGGATCGGTCAACATGGAGAGATTATGATCTGTGACATAGGCAACAATTCATCTCTTGAATTGTTCCAACATGCATATTTAATACATTTTCACTATATGAATGATTGACTAGGACCAAGAAACCTATAGATCTAACTTAGTATATACTATTCCAAATAACATAGGTTTCTACTTTACGTCAATCATTGGAGAATAAATTTCATTTTATTCCTAACTAACTATGAGACCAATGTTTTTTTCCAAATGTTGCCGAACATACTTTACATAGAAAACATTGACGCTCCCATTAACCTCTAGTAGACACATGGCTACCATTTTTTTCAAATGTATATTCTATGATCATCTTACTTAATTTAATCCTAAATCGGATTTTAGTTACTTACGACCTTTATTAGCATTATGTGACATTTCCATCCCTTTATGGTTGTGTCGTACGGACACCATCCATGATTGGTGGTCATGACATCTAATTCTAAATAATTTGATCATAGAAATTAACTATGATAAGTAAAAGTCTAATAGATTTTGGCATAACAACTTTGTTAAACCAATCAATCCTTATTGGTACTAAACTTGTACCACACATGTATCAACTCACTTGAATACCCACCACATTTTTCAAAATAATAATCCCCTTTACACATTGATACATGGAATCCATTAATTGAATTTTAGTTGATCTTATCAATTGTAGCTAGTTTCCATACACTTATTTCTTGTAGGAAATGTAATTTACATTGAATAATAAATCACCAACCACAGTGAATATAAAAACCATTACAACAGTTTTATCCTTCCTACGCAGTATGTGCCTCTAGAACATAATCAGTTCCACATGCGCTTGTGGAACTAGTTTCTATGCCAACTATTTGTACATTTTGAGCATGGACTAAACACTATTCAATATAGTTCCCACTATCTCTAATAGAGATGTTCTCCCTTATATAGAAGTGTAGTCTATCACTTCACTATAACCTTTCTATCTTAGGGATGTATGTAACATCCTAAGAAATCATCAGGATTATTACACTAAATGCACAATGTGTTTTTCATGATGCAAGTTTGTTTATATATGAACATACAATTTGCATCCAAACACATGTCCTTATGACATAATGAATTTACATCATACAAAGACTCGTATGATATCCATTTTTCATTATAGTTGGCATATGATTATGGGATTACACTGTTATTTACAAAGCATTTCATGAAATATAATTGATGTTTTTACTAGTTTCAAGGTTGATACTCTTTACATCATGACTCTGATTTATAAAACATGTGTTTGGGAATTAATTCATGCTAATTTTTTTATCTACACTAACGTGTAAGACTTCATCAGCAATCCTTGACATTAAAATCATTTTCGTGATGTCGATAAGGTAATGTGCATTTAGGAATTACTCTATGCTACATAATCATAATTAATGAATGCTTGGTCAATATATTCTTTGGTATCACAACCCAAAATAAATCATATCTCCTGACCATGAATATACTTCAATTTGTTATTCCTTAATCACTTAAATGAATCTTATGAAGTATATAAACCTCTAGCTTATAATTGGAATAGTTCAGCTTACTTGTTGAAATATTTCCAAAAGCTTTGTGACATACCTTTATTTCTAAAGTCTCCTTTGTCCAAACTAAAGACATCGATAATACCAAAAGTATTTAGCTGTGCTGATCCTAAACACCTTACTTGGTATATTCATGACGTCCAATTTTAGTATAAATTGACAAAGAATTATCTTTTCACAACTTGGTATAAGTCTTACATTTATATTCATCACATAATTGCATATGATTCATGTATTACTGAACTAATGATTGTGTTCACCAAAAAAACACTCATTCCAAAACCTGAAGGAATGTCTCCTTATGTCCAACGAATCATGAGATTAATGTTTGTGGTTATACATAATAACAGTTCCACATGAATCTTTCAATTGGCAATTAAGAAGTAGTGTACTTCTCAACACTGCCCTAGGTATCACCCTTTCATGGACACTTGGAGAATACACTTGACTTCTAGTAAGGTTTCTATAATTACTTGGTAACTTTATTTAAATACACATATGTGAAAATCATAATGTATTAAATACCCAAGTAGTTATTGGAAACATTACATTGATGAATATTCCTGATGTAGCATTAGCAACTTGCTTCTTAAATCAGTTTATTTCTTTTAAACTTTCATAATATAATTTTATAATATGCAATAAGAATAACCTTTATCAATATCTTATTAATTGAAGGACATCGCGAATGTGTCACCAATATTAAATGTCTTTGACCTTTCTACATTGTCTTTCAATTTATTCACCATAATAATTAAATATAAAACTGTCTTTGAATTCTTATTCACTTGGAAAACCTTACCTAGATTGGTAATGAAGTGTTTACTCGATACATGTTCATTTTGTGACTTAAAATGAAACTTGAGTAATTGGGATGAAAATGATATGAGAAAGGGATCCATCTAAAGATCATGATAAATTTTTCAATTTACACATGTCAGTGTAACATCACATTATTCATATCATTACTTCACTTTCTCTTTGAAAACTTCTCGGAGATGAGACTTCAGGTTATATCATCCAAGTCCTGGTGTATCGATCGCAACTGACACCATACGTTGATGAAAGCATAATGATATAACCATCATATTATTTTTACATCAGTCTCCTGTAATAAGTTTCACCCTCTCTTATTGTGGTAGTTTAAAATTATTAGGGACATTGGCCCCTTGAGTTTCCATTATCATAGTACTATGTGCACATGCCGGTACAATTCATGGATACTCGAGTGAGTGTGGACATTTACTTTGTCTAATATTATATGGCAGTTTTTAATCATGTGGTATATCTTGCCATTTTCTACAAAAATTAATTTTATTAGATTAATTCCTTTTATCTAGATTACCAATTTAGATAGTTTTATTAATTATTTATATCATTTAATGTCACCCACTAGTTTATCGGATTCTAGGAACCCTCTGTACTAGAATCAAAATACTCTATTGCTTGATAATTCTAGTGGCCAGGATCCAATAACCACCCCTCATAGTCTATAAGATATTGACATCCCACTACATGGAGGGTTCTAGGTGGTCTTTTGGTGGTTTGACCGCTTTAACTTGCGGTTCCTTGATCTGTTGTGTAAAGTCCCATCTTCATAAAATTAGAACATGATTATTCAATGATTTCCTCTAAAATTAAAAAAAGATAGATATGGCTATTTCTTTTCAGATATTTTAGTTAATTCAACCCATCATTCTTATAAAGATTCCCCGGTAGTAAGAGGCACCCTCAACTATGGCATGACTGGCATCTCTAACAGCCGATTTTGTCCAAACTTGAATGATGGAAGGCGGTTATAACTTAATATATCTTTGAGGGTTTGGTTTTTTTAATGTGATGAAAGAAATAATTTTTCATTTTTTATAAACACATACTATGTGATCATACTCACATTTTACCATGCAAGAAATATAAATTTCATCGCGTCGCATGTTCATTTTATCTTCCATGGGTTTTTATTATTATTATTCTATGTGATCGCGTTATAAACTACACATTCAAAAATAATAAACCATGAAAAAATAAAATGAAAAACCTAATCATGATCGGGTACTGTTGGTTGATCCGTTGAGTGAATAACAGACCAACCA
Source organism: Viscum album (assembly GCA_963277665.1). Taxonomy (NCBI): domain Eukaryota; kingdom Viridiplantae; phylum Streptophyta; class Magnoliopsida; order Santalales; family Viscaceae; genus Viscum; species Viscum album. The sequence goes on along the minus strand of OY728146.1, from coordinate 1,621,578,562 downwards.
AAACCCTATGGGTAAGTACCTTTTCGTTGTGTGGATAGAAGCTTGAATAACAGCTTCTGCTCATCCAATGCATCCAACTGTTGTCTGGTGTGTCACCGTCACTTGGTGCGAAGTGAGTCACTGGTCGTCTCCTCATTATACAATTGTACTCGCACGCAGGTGAGGGGGTATTAGGGTGTAAAAGTAAAACTCAGAGAAGTGGACACACATGTCCTTATACATATAATGACACTGAGACAAATCCATAGGTCTCCTTTAAATTAATTAAACTAATTTTTACAATACCATGAAATAATTAAATAATTAAATTAAATAAATGCACAAAACATACATTGGTAGGTCCGCAACTCATAACTAGTATATGCATTAACTTGTGTATATATAAACTAAATACAGAATAAAATTAAACTTGCATTAAAATAAACATAAGGGCTTTTTAATTGAATTAAAAATTAACTCTTATTTATAATTCAATTATCATTTCGTTTGGACCCGATTAATTAATTTAATTTTAAAACTAAAAATTAAATTAATTAATTAACTTAATTAATCTCCCAATAAAATCAATTATGCCACATTAAATATAAACCAAAATTAATATTTAATTAATTTAACTCTGAACAAAAATTATATTAATTAAATTAATTAATTTTGATTCAAGTAAATTACTCGAGCTCAATAAACCCCAGGCAGGGCCTGTGCAGGTCAGGGTAAACCTGCTCAGGCCCTTCCCAGGATATTCCAACCCCGTGCGGGTTTCTTCTAGACCGAGCAGGCATGCCTATGCTCGTTCCTGGTGGGGCAGACCTACCTAGTCACCTGGCGAGGCAAATAAAACAAAAACCCACACTCTCAGCAGGGGTTACATCACGGTGGTGTGCGCCGCACTGCGGGAAGAGGGCGGGCGGCGTGGTATATGGTCAAGTTGTACATTGATGGCGACTCAAGGGCACGCCAAGGGTGAAGACCGCCAAAAGAGGGGCTGGTAGCCTCTTGCATCTGGTGCGCAGTGGTTCCCCAAACAGGTGGGTTTTTAAAAAATTTCCACCGAAGATTGACATAACCTTTTCGATGTCAGCGATGGGCATCCTGTTCAAATCCAAGGATCCCGTATGAATGATTTTAAGAACAATATAAATCAGAAAAAAAATACCTGGTTTAATTCCTAAGAAGAGAACAATGTCTACTCCTCGTTGGTGATCGCTGCTCGAAGAATCTGACATCAAACTCCTCTAGATCGTCCACACATGCTTTAATAAATTGGGAGAGCCCTGATCATCAAAATCTGGGTGCTAGCACGGAATTGTGACATCCCCTTCGACCCTCCAACAATCACTGCATCGCTTCTCTAGCAATGCCCGAGAGATATCTCGATCTGAGCTCCTTGGATCCAGAGCCTCTCTCTCTAGATTATGGGAGATAAGAGAAAATAAGGAAGCATTATGAATAGTCATTGGTAAAATCCTCTTCACTTATATTTATAGTGCTTAATTAAAATACCAGGTATAGCCTTGTTGGCCCCGGATACATAATGCATTGTCAATGAAATTTTATGACTACTAAACAGAGGAATAAATATTGCTATCACTAACTTGTAATATATTAAAATATTTTACGTGATAATAATTTATTCATTAACTTGACTCATCTCTCCCATAAATATTAGTTGAACCGTGAATAATTGAATACTCATAAATCAGTATTTTTCATGTATTTACTTAAAACTCGTAAACCCATTTAATAAATATAATCAATTCTCGTTATTATAAACTCAAATAATATGAATTTATTTATTACATGGGTGATCATTTTTCTTTGGACAAATCCCAGACCCCGGTGGTGGAGCCCACTATGTCCAAAACTCATATTCATCTTAATATTGTAGATTCTTGAATACTCTATTATGTGTGACCCTCTAGGCCCTTATCTCAATAGTAATGAAAAGTATTTACAGATCAAGAGTGGGATCTAGCAACCCATCATGAACTTTAAAGAGATAAGGATTGTCACAGTAGTGTCAACCAACCTACGAACATGCACAGTGTAATATAATATCTGTGTATGTAATATCTCATAAATCAGGACACACTCTTGTGTCATATCTCTTTTCTTGCTTTATTGTTTTTTGATGTAACTATATGGATTTACCCTCAACTGTTATGTCCATGGTCTTATAAAGGTACTACCTTTTATACCATCATGGCCTGAGATATATTACTTCCATAACTTGGAAGCGACAAATCCTTTCTTTACTATTCAACCAATGATATTCCACCAATGATGCACCCAACACAAACTACCTCTCCACAACTTTATTGCCATGGTTTTCATCTTGCATCAAAGTACACAATTAAATGACAAATAGTGGTAATGATCTCATGTTTGAAAACCATTACACATAATCGTAGATAGGAACATCCAATGGAACCCAAAACATGTGATGTTCTAATTGGTGGGTCATCCCTCATGATCTCACTAATAGAGATCACCAAGTGTGAACTTCATGAGAAGAAGTCTCAATGCTTATGAGCCCCCAACACCTGATGGTCAAACATATACTATTTCTAATCTGGGATATTTACCTAGTCCATAGAACATATATTTAAGATTAATGTTATAGTATCTTGAGGTTCTCATTATATCCTAGGAACTGTTATAAACTTTCGATATGACAATTAATCTTTGGACATTACCATTTAAATAGTGGATGTAGAAAATCCTACACAATAATGGTTAGATGACATCATGTATAGATAATTGTATACACGATATTGTAATATATAGCACTGAATAGTTGGGTCTAGGGAACCCACTATTATAACACCATTTAAGTTTAGGTAGTGGAAAAAAAGTGGTTACCCTTAGGTAACCTTTGGAAAAAGGGTTCTACACTTGCACAGCCAATGGAAAAGAGGATTTACCCTTATTTAAGGGATTTAAAACCCTCCTTACCCTTATGTAAACCTATTAATTCTAGGTTTACCTTTATATAACACCAAAAACCCACAAGTAATGGTGACTTTTATAAAAAAATAGTTTCAGATAAAAGAATTATAAAATATATCTGGAAGAGGGTTTTAAGAACAGTTAAAAATTGAGAATATTAGAAGACATATATATATATATATATATATATATATACAACACATATATAATATTAATCCTCATTTTTCACCATTAATATTTTTCCACAAAAAAATATAGAAATAAGTAAAATAATTAAGAATATAATAGACACGATCAGAAATAAGTAAATGAAAAAAATTTAGTGAAGTAAGTAAGGTTATGTATAAGAATGTAATATATCCATTATATAAATGTTTTTTGGACACAAAACCATTATATATATATATTCACCAAATATATATCTATTAGGTATATTTAGATTCAATTTTTTATAAATGATGGTAAAATATTTTAAAGGTAAAAGATATATTTTCAATAAAGTTGTTTTCATGTGCATAATGTATTTTTATATTAATAGATTAAATTAATCACTATTAAAAAATTATTATAGAGGAATAAGTTTTTTATGTATTCAATTTAATAAATTAGCTGTCATTTAATTATGGTTTTTACTAAAGGAATTTGAATAAAATCATTTTATGCTTTAAAAATACATTTTCTTCAAAAATGGTTTTATTTTCATTTTGTGCATGATTATTATAATTTAATTTTTAGAATTTTAGAACTTTTATTTTATATAAAAGATATAATTTTTGAAAAAAACATCTAAAATTAATCTTAAGGTGAAATTTTGTAATTTTTTAGAAGTGATTAACTTTTCAGGGAATCGTGAAAAAATACCAATTTTATATAAAACTGTGTTTTCTATTCAAGTATTTAAAACCCAGTTTTATTTTTAATTGATTTTATAATTTAATTAGTTAAATTTAATTAAAAATAATCCAATTAATTTCATTATAATTTATATTATGCTTAATTATTTCATAAAAACATTTTGATAGTTAAAAATTTATTTTTCAAGAAAATCATTTTTCATCACGTTTGTGGGTTTATTTTAAGAGTGATTTATACCACTTATAGAAATTGAATTGGATAAAATGGATTAAATATTTTTAATTATAATTTAATTTTTTTAAGGATTTTACATTCATTTTTTATCATTATGGACAATAACATTGGTAAAAAGGTTAGTTACCACAATAAGAGTTAAAACTTGTTAAAAGGGTTAAAATAAAAACTATAAGGGCTAAAATAACATAAAAACATCTCTAAATATTTTTTTAAGGTCATATTTTCACCTTATAACATATATTATTTAAATATGATTCATTTTGGATCTATTTGGTTTGATTAATATTTTAATATTTTTTAATCTTTTGAAAAATTCCAAGTGTGTCATCTCCCTCACTTATAAAAGGATACAACCTATTTATTATGGAACATTGTTCTATCATAATACTTTCCTAATAAGGGTTCAAGTATAAAACTAATGTGGTTTAATAAGAAGATGAATAGTTCTTAACTGAGTGTTTTCTTTTTATTTCTTCTTTTACCTCCTTCAAAACAATCTTAACCAATGTGATATAATAACATCAGTATACACCATATACTAAAATTTTATTATTTTTATGTTATAACCATTTTTAATCTAATTATCCATCTAAATTAAAATTAAAGCATATTTTGTGTGTACCTGTAGACCATCACCTTGAGAAAATGATGTATTTAATTTTTCATCATTGAATCTTATAGTTGGTCATAATAATGGATATAGTGAAATAATATGATATATATGATATAAATTTCATTGTGTAATAGTAAATAAATATTTAAGTTATTTATTTAACATTTCATGAAAAATAAAAAAACTTTTCTCGTATGTACATAGTATAAATTTTATTTTAGGAAATATAAAATAACATTTACCATGTAATATTCCACCCTTCACCCATTGTCTTGGGAAGTGGTGGAGGTGTTATTTACTATAGGTTATTACCATAGAACACCAAAGGCTACCAACAACTACTGATGGTATACAAGATCATTAGGGGATAATTTTCCATGAAATGACACCAACCTAAGGAATATAAGAAAAATAAAAACAACATTATATAATGCATGTAATGAAATACGATACAACTGAAACAAGAAAGTAAAATGATAGTATAAAACGGAATAAAAGGTAAAATAATTACATTTCACAAGAAAATAGAAATCAAAGACACCAATGGGGCATCAACCCAAGAATCATGCAAAACAAGATAAAAGTATCAAACTGACAAAAAATGATTCATCACTAGATAAGTATAAAAACTTTCCTTTACTTTTATCTTGATATAATATATTATAAAATGATGAAAAGTTCCTAGGAAATGGGTGAGTATAACACACAGTGGAAAATATCAAAATAATTCCCAACACACTCTACTATAATAATAATGGATTATCACACATTATATAAATTTTTTGAAAAATAATTAAATTGTTTATACAAATATATAAGTGTTTTACATATGAGAAAACCCAAAAAAATTATTATCAATCATTAAAAATTAGCATAATCGTTACCATGTTTACACATGCACACCCATGCACACAAAAAAAATCTTGGTATCATATATTAATAGTGGTACTTCATGGCCACAATCCATCCAAGTTTGATGGTGGAACTTCATGACCATAATCTGTCCCACTTGAACACACTCCAACCCAATTATTCCAAATTCTATTCCAATTAATTTTAAATAAAACAAGTATTACTTGAAAATACTTAATCAAAAAAATGTATTACATAAAATCCACACCATAATTTTAAGAAAATAAGAAAATGTGTTTTTGAAAGGAGATACGATATACCATATTTTAAAAAAAACCCTAAAATGGTTTCCCCTAATAAATAAAAAAACATTTCTAAATAAAATAAAAAAAATTTAAATATAACCAATCTCTAGTGTTTTAGAATAAGGTTATATTAGATAGAATCCACCTACCTATCAACGGATAAATAAAATGAAGAATAATGCTAATAACTTATAGATTAGGGATCACAAAACCTTCTCTTCAATAGATCAAACAAGATCTTATCAGGATTCACCTAATATTACATATATCTAATTATAATGTATTACATATATGGATCAAATATAGAGGAGAAGATAAGATCTAAGAATAAAAATTAAGTACAAATACTTACCATTGATTCTAGATCTCCAGTTCCCTTATATTTTACAAAATATTCTTCTATGTTAAAGAGAATCTTCAAAGGAAACTAGGAGAGGAAAGGAGATTCAAAACCTGATATAAAAGGTGAAAATTAGGTTTTTTCGCCTTAATTTTAATTAAAAAAAAGTTTTCATATCATTATACTCCCATCAGATGGTTATGACTCAATGTTTTTCAAAATGTTCACCACCCATGTTTATTCTACTAGAAATCACCCAAGTAGTCACAAAATTTGGAAAACACTATAACAATCATGTGGTGATACTATGTAAAGGACAACCCCACACATGGTTGGCTTGAACATTTGGAAAAATCATGTGTTAACCATGATTTTACAACTTTCTCTATTTTCGTAGTTTCTCTTGGAATGAAAATGGTTTGAGAAAACCATTCCCTAACCATGCACATGCCTAGTGACTCCTAGAATCTCCTTGTACAACTTTCTCAAGATAGTTCATGGTTTATACTAACCATTATCAAACTACTCACCTATTAAAACACTTCCAAAACACATTAAAACTACCTAGAAACTCTTGGAACATAAAATGAGTATTATATAATCTTTAAATTCATAATAAAAGGTTAATTTACATAAAACTAGTGATGTTACATTCTCCCCACCATTGTTATTTTCATACTAAAAAATTTGGAGAATTGCATTCATTCATAAGAGCTTGATCATTGTTTTTACATCTCTTTTCACATTCTCATGCCCCTTCCTGAATATGACCATTTTACCATAAAACACATACTAAACTGATTCTTTTTTACATAAAATATATTCTCCTAACTATCCAAAAATTTTATTAACACATGAATTAGTGTAGCATCGAATTTATGATCAAGATGGTCCCATTAAATCACATAGTTACTATCTGACTGGAACTTCATTAATTGACATACATGAAACACATTGTGTACATAATTGAACCATTGTGGTAATTTCAATTGATAATCCACATCTCTAAATTAATAAATTATTTTAAAAGTACTAATGTTATAAGGATACAAATTTTCTTATATACCAAAGTGTGGATTCCTTATCCTTGGAGAGATTCACAAGAAAATATGATCAGTTTCCTCAAATGATAATACTCGATAAAAATGATTCGTATATGATTTTTAAAAATTCCAAGTCATCTCCATGATTTTCCTAGTAATCTTAATCTTCTATATTGTATCACACACAAGGCTAGGTCTGATGAGTGAAGTCTCAAATGTTTTCACTAAACATATGGGAGAATGAAAAGGATTCCCAAACAAGGATTTGAAATGATCCATATATATCGAGTCCTAATAAATATTATTGTAGGATAACTATAATAATAGTATATGGTCATTTCATGAGCCTCCAAAATCCATAACACAATCTCTAATATTTTCTTCTAATGTTGTTATCGACTATTAATATTGAACATCCATTTGAGGATGATAATTTGATTTCATGGTAAACTAGGTTCTGAGTTCTTACTTCAAATACTTCAAAAAATGATATGTAAATTTGGATCTTGGTTAGACCTAATAAAAAGTAGTATTTTGTGATACTTTAAAACTTCTAGAAGGTTGATTTTTTACAAGTATTCCACCATATTGGTTTAAAAAATAGGGATGATGTGATCCTACTTCATGAGATGATCCATAGTCACCGATATGGAATTGTTTTTCCAAAACATTTTTGGTAGACCTATCAAAAATTCTATAGTTATATTCTCCCATATTTAGATGAGGATAGGTAAAGACTTCAACAAACCAATTGGTCGTTGATGTTCTTCCTTGACCTGTGGATAGGTATTACATCTCGAGATAAAATATTCCACTTTCTTCTTTAATCAAACCCACTGAAAATTTTATCTCTGTGTCATATATATTTCTCTAATGCCTGGATGAATAGTATATCTTAAATGGTACTAGGTAGAAATATTTTTTTTATGATAAGTCAGAGGTACTAAAATATGATTTCTAAAACACAACATTGAACTCTCATCTAGCTTCCATCCCTAAATGGCTGACCCACTTTTTATTTTTGACCCCATAGATAGAAATTTAGGATCGGACATCTGAGAATGTAAAATATACTAAACTAAATTAGGAACAAGATAAATAGTAAAAAACATCCACAACACCTTTCTAGGGATAATCCAGTTTCATATATGCTATGACTAAATTCAATTTAAATTGATCTAAACCCTATTTATCTGACTGGTTTTTTGAATTCCTACTCATTGAATCAGCCACCAAATTCCATTTAACTAGTCTATATATGAAGTTTAAGTCAAATATTTACATATATTCTATACATATTCATTTCTTTATATTCAAAAATGTTTTTGAGAAATTTTGTTTCAAGCTATTATGATATGTAAACACTACCAATTTTTCAACAAAAAGATAATGGACTTAAGTATTCAAGGAATAAACTATAGAATCTAACTCTAAATAATGTTTTGGATAGTTTTTTTAATGAACCCACAACTTTCATAAACCATAAGCAACAACATGAACTCCCTACATGAGAACACAAACAAACCTAAATCTTAATGCATCACAATAGAACACATAAAATTATTCTATTTCTAGGAATCTAATGATCAGTGCTGGGGTAATCCAAAGCTTAAGCACATGAAAACATTCTAGTAACTCATCACTCCATTGAAAATGAACACCTTTACTTGTCAAACCTATCGTTGGTGAGACAAGTTATGAAAAATCATGAATAAATCATTTCTAACATCCTATTATACTGAGGAAACTATGTATCTTAAAAACATTCTTTTGTGGTTTCCAAGAGATAACAACCTCTATATTTTTAGGATCTATTAAAACTCCTCTTTTAGAGATGAAATAACCAAGGTAACATAAATTTTGTATCCATAAATAATACTTTCAAATATTAACATAAAGGTGAAGTTCCCACAAAATAACCAACACTATGGCCAAGTCTTTCTTAGGATTGACCTTATTCCTAGAATATTCTAGAATATCATCGATGAAAACGATCACAAAAGAGTCAATATACCTATGAAATACCATATTCATTAATTTTATAAACACTACTAGTGTATTCATATGACCAAATGTAATAACCACATATTTTTAATGTCCATAGAGACTCTATAAATCTATTACATAATATTCTCCTTCCAAACCCAAAGATGAAAATACCCCTATCATATGTCAATCTTAGAGAACCATGAGGTTCCCTTCAATTAGTAAAATATATTATCAATTAATGAAATAGTTATCAATTTTTTATCATTTCTTGGTTTATATTATAATAATATAAACAAATCATAAGTGTAGGAGATTAAATGTTGGGAATACATCATGAAATGGGTCAAAATAGTTAGAAAAAATCATTTTTAATTGTATCCAAATATTCCAAAGTAACAACTACCAATTAATAAGAGATTATTCAAACCACTAATACCAAAGTTCATACTCTTCTTTTATTAATATCCCAATTTCCATTAAATAGATTCTTAATAAAATCCAAATATGTGAAACTAACCTGACATGCATAACTATCGATGTGGACCTTGAAGGTCATCAACTAACTCGTTCCCAAAATTAGTTCATAGATGTCCCTATCAAGAATAGATAAATTCCAAACCAACTAAATCCCATTTATAGTTATAAAACATGATACACCTTTAATGGTTTGACACTCTTATTGTATAAGATGTTTTTGAATTTGCAAAATAGAAGGTATAATCTCAGCATGTAAACCTATGTGATCAAAAACAAAACAAGCAATAAAAGAGTGGGATGAACTGGTATCAAACAAATCTTTCATCATGGTATAATCCAAAATAAAAGTTTCTTGCACTATCAAAGGACCATATTGATCCTCCATGATCATCCTTTTAGCACCGTACATGTAACGAACCTGGCGGACCTGAAGCCCAACCAAACTCGGCCACGCCTGAGCCCAGCCCTCTGGCAGATAGCAGACCCCCACCCTCAGGCAGATAACAGGACCCCACCTCAGACCGGCCCAGATAACACGTGGCAGGAAATGTCCCCTGCCTGGCGGGGATTTAATACGCCTCCCCCGCAACTCGAACCCGTGACCACAGGCTTAAAGGCCAACCGGGAAGCGTTACGAGTACCACTAACCAAACTCGGCCACGCCTGAGCCCAGCCCTATAGAAGATAGAAGACCCCCACCCTCAGGAAGATAACAAGCCCCCACCTCAGACCGGACCAGATAACACGTGGCAGGAACTGTCCCCTGCCTGGCAGGGATTTAATACGCCTCCCCCGCAACTCAAACTCGTGACCACAGGCTTAAAGGCCAACCGGGAAGCGTTACGAGTACCACTGATCCTTACTTCCTTTCTATGAATAAATTACCTAAGGATTCATGGTGATCCTAGAATCATAATTTCTCACTCAGTTGTGAGGATTATAGTTATTCTTAAAATATTTACCTATAAAAATATATTATTTCTGAGATATATGAGATGTATCTCCAGCACTAGAATTTGGATCACTACAAAAATAACACTGGAGATTTCCCATCTGATTATAGTTGTTTACATACTTTAGGTGTTATCATAAAATCTCATTTCATATTCTAAAGTGCACCACACTAAAAATAATCATTCTTAGTATTAGGTAAAGGAAGAAAGATAATCAATCCTTTGGTTTGATACTAAGACGCTCTACCACAATGGAAGTAGGTATCCCTCTTATATTTATTCCCAGAATTTTTTTTCCCACTTGTTCTCATAGAGATAAACATACTTCTTACAATTGGATTTCCATAGATATATCCTTTTTCCATCTCCTATATATTTATCATCTCCATATAATCCATAATATAAAGATTATATATCTTGGAGCAAATATCCCATTATAACCCAATATAAGGACCCTGCCTTATAACGTTACTTAATATTGAATTTTAGTCAATAATATACATTATTACACATAGAGGATACATTTGAGTTTATAGTTTTATATAATTATGATACCTTACATACATAACATACCACATTCATACTAGAGGATACTACTAAAGTTTTTTCATTTTTTTCAAAATATAAAACAATAAAGCATAAAAACATTCTTTGAAAAATATTTAAAAATTTAAATCGGATTCCTTATTTGTATTTAAAATCCTTATAAACTATTAAAATCATTTGAAAACAATGTATAAGAACAAAAATCTCATTAAGGGATATAAAAATAATGAAAAAAACACATTAGTCCATGAAAACTTGTGATGTGTGAAATCATTTTCAAAAGACATAATTGTCACCCATATAAACTTACTATGTGAAACATGAGATTTAGAAAAGATCCAAAAAAATAAAAATAACATAAATATAACCATAATATTATATTGGTTCATTACTTACATAATATTGTAACCCTCGTGACTAACTTAAAATTTGTAACCCTCACGGCTACCTTACAATTTGTGTAACCATCGTAGTTACACATGGAGTAATCATACATCTGACCACCAACTTACACATACCCAACACATTATAGGAATATATAGGTCCCACCCTTCCTCATAAACAATTCCCAAGAACCATAACATAATCGTAAAACATGAATAATTTCATAAAAACATTCACATTTAATTTTGTAAAACATGAAGTTTAAAAGAGGATTTTATAAAAAAAGTCACTTAAAAATAACATATAATTGAAATAATAGTCAATAGAATGAAAAGAAAATGTCTATAAACTGTTAATACACATAATAAAATATAATATAAACAAAAATAAATCACACAAATTATCTTAAAACCTCATAATTAACGAAGTAGACTGTTAAACCAAAGAATGGTAATTGGGTTAAAATTTCCCTTACCTTAGGTTTGTCTTACTTAAACTTGTTTAAAACACTTATATAATGGTTAAAAGAGTTTTATTATTATATTATAGAAAGATATTAATCTTTATAACATCCTATATGATCATTTTATAACATTATTTCACCCTTTAATTGTTAGTATTTTGTTCATTCCATTGTTTTGGGAGCGTTCTTTAAATGATTTCCATGATCAGTTCATGATGGATATTCTTATCGATTGGAAGTGAAACTAAAGAATTAGAATTTAGAATTATTTAAATATTTTAATTATGCTAAATTATACCATTTATCATTTTGAAGTTTTATATGAGGATGATTCATTGTTTAAAGCATTAATGATGTTCGTTTATATCATTTTAGTGGTTCTTTGATAATAACGACCTCATTTTGTTTGATAAATTAAAAACCATGTATGAAAAATAATTCCAGAAAAATGGATGATAAATAATACAAATATTATAACTTGGTTCAACCATAAAAATGGTTTCATGACCAGACTTTAAGGAATTAAAGCAAATTGAAATTACATCGTCCACGATGTTGATTATTTGACACATCACGAACAATGTTTTTATTTCTTGAATAAGTGGGTGAGGAAAAGAAGAGTAATGAGGAATTTTAAACGAACATGATAAAGTAAATAATATACATGATTTATGGAGATTTAATGCCTCTTGCGTAAGAGTAAATGAGCAAAGAATAAGAAAATAAAGGAACTCAAAATAAAAGAATAGTTGAAAAAATCCTTACAAAAATTCAGTAGCCTAACAGCTATGCAACATGGTTTTAGAAAATATTAAAAAGAGAGAATACAAGGGTAACCCGTAAATAAATGAATTATAATACATAGTATATTAGTAATAATATTAAAAGAAGAACATGGTATGGATTCTTGAATTCTATACCACATAAAAGAAAACTTAAATGGAAAAAAGAAAGAAGTTGAGAATTTTCTTACCTTATAGTGTAATTCCTAGAAAATGAAGGTTGGGACCTTGTGGGATTGAAGAAACCTTGGGAGGAATAATAGGGAGGTAATAGGGCAATAGATTCATTTATCTAGAATTTGGAACTAATTTAATGAAGGAATGGGTTGGTATTTCTAGAAAAAGGGAGGTAATATTTAATAATCTCCAAGGGACACCTTTTTAGTGGTTTTTGAAAATCCATGGGCTTGAACATGGTATTTTCCCATGGTATTAGACACTTGGGACACCTCATAACTTATTATATTTTAAATAAGTCGAAAAGAATTATTACATCATTAATTATGTCATTAAACACACCAAAACTCAAAACTATATTTTTACTATTCACTAAAAAATCAATTGTTTCAGAAAAATCCAAAACATTTACCCTTAACTTTTTTTAATGTGTAGAATTAAAAAATGAACTCCATTTTTTGAAAATAATTTTATAAATATTATTAATTTAATTTTTAAATAAAATCATACTTAATTCAAAAATTAACAATATTAATTCTATAACAGCTTTTAAATCCCATTTAAAAATTAACCTGAATTTCATTATCTTAAAGCCTTAATAAAATAAAATAATAATTAAATTTACTATTCATTAGGGTCACATTACTATTCATATTACTATTGATAAGGGCATGTTACTATTCACCAAAAAAAAAGTTGGTTTCATCAAACTACAAATAACTTACTGATCACAATTTTAGATGACCATTTTTTAAAATATAAAACATAGAAGTAGTAAAATTATATTTAAAGGATAGTTTTAATTATCTATTTAAAATAAAATTTCAGGAATTTCAATTTATTTTTAGAAAACCTTGGGGTGTTACATTCTCCCCACCTTATGGAAATTACGTCCTTGAAATTTTATTTACTTATTAAACAAATGAGGTAACCTTTCCCTCATAGCATTTTCAGACTCCCAAGTTTCTTCTTCTAACATGTTGTTTCTCCACAAAACCTTTACCTAGTGTATTACCTTACTCCGCAATACCCATTCCCTTCGATCAAGAATCTCAACTAGTTTCTCTTCATAAGAATGGTTCTCTTCCAGTTGAAATGCTTTTGGGCACAAATCATGAGTTGAATATGGCACATACTATCTCAACATAAAAACATGAAAATCATTGTCTACCTAAGCCAAACTTGGAGGCAAAGCTACTTGGTATATAATTGGTCCAACTTTCTCTAGTATTTCAAAAGGATTTATGAACTGCGGGCTAAGCTTTCCATTCTTACCAAAATGCATCACACTTTTCCAAGGAGAGATTTTAAGGAAAACATGATCACCTACCTCGATTGATAAATCATTCCTTCTATTATCTACACAACTTTTCTACCTGCTCTGATCTGTCCTCATGTGTTGTTGAATCATCATCACTTTATCATCCACTTCTTCTTCTAATTCGGGCCCCATCGACTTTCTTTCTCTGACTTTATCCCAAAACTCTAGAGTCCAAGACAACTTACCAAACAATGCCTCAAAAGGTGCCATCTGAATACTAGAATTAAAACATTTATTATAATAAAACTCATGTAAATAAAGATGTTGATCCCAACTTCCCTAGTAGTCCATTGAACATACATGAAGAATATCCTCCAAACTCTAAATTGTTCGTTTTGACTTCCCATCTAATTGAGGATGAAAATCTGTACTGAAAATTAATTCTGTTCCCAATGAATTTTGATGTCCCTTCCAAAAGTTAGAAGTTAACATGGGATCCTAGTCAGATAAATTGGGGAGAGTTACTCCATGTAACCAGAAAATCTTGTTGAGGTACAGTCGAGAAAGCTTGTCCAAAGGCATTATATCTCGAATAGAAATAAAATGTGAATATTTTTTCAGCCGATCAACAATAACCCAAATCACATTGTTACCTTGATAAGTCTTTGGTAGTCCCACCACATAGTCTATGTATACATTCTTCCATTTACACTCTGGCACTGGTAAAGGCTAAATCATCCCCTTTGGTAAATGTCACTCTTCTTTAACCTATTGACATGTCAAGCATTTCACAGTAAAATCAGAAATATCACTTTTCATTCCATCCCACCAATAATACTTCTTAAGCTCTCTTTACATCTTAGTACTACCAGGATGAATAGAAAAGGGAGAAATATGAGCTTCACACAATAAATATTTCTTCAATTGATAATCACAAGGCACACACAACCTTTTTCAAAATCTTAAAACACAATCATTATTAAGATTAAATTATGAAAACATACCCATTTTAACCAATTCTACCTTTTTCTGTAGCTCATGGTCTTCCTTCTATGCTCTCTTAATTTTTTCTAATAATGATGACTACACTGAAACCTAAATCTAAATAGATGTATTCCCTGCAACAAAAACTTTAATCCCAAATTCATCAAATCATTAATCAAGGGATCATGTTCTAAATGTAACATGGTTAATGATGCATAATTTTTTCGACTCAAGGCATCCGACACTAGGTTTTCTGTTCTTGAATGGTAATTGATCGTGAAATAATAATCCTCTATTAGTTCAAGACATCTTCTATGCCTCATGTTTAACTCCCTCTGAGTGAATATATACTTTAGACTTTTATGGTTAGTATATATTTTACATTTGGATCCATATAAATGATGCCTCCTAATTTTCAATGCAAAACTCACAACTACCAATTTCAAATCATATGTGAGATAATTTAACTCATGAGGATTTAGTTTTCTTGAATCATATGCAATTACATTCTCATTATACATTAGAACACAACAAATTCTTTTCAAAGAAGAATCACTGTAGATGAAAAAATCAATATTTATGGAAGGAAAGGCCAAAACTGGATCATTCACCAAACTCTTATTTAGTTCACGAAAAAAAAGTCATATTCTTTTGTCCAAATAAATTTAACCCCTTTTCATGTTAACTTGGTTAGAGGGCTAGAGAACCCTGAAATTTTTTTAACAAACCATTGGTAATAACATGTTAATCAAATAAAACTTTTAATCTCTATAACATTTGTGGGTATTGGACATTCATCAACCACTCTTATTTTGGAATGATCAACTGTTATTCCATTATTATTTTCAATGTTCCCAAGAAAAGAAATATGTTGTATCCAAAATCAAACTTTTTGAATTTTTCATACAGTTTATTTTCCTTTATGGTTTGTAAAATAATCCTTAGATGTTTTTTATTCTATTCTTTACTCTTAGAAAATAACAGAGTTTCATCAATAAACACAACCAAAAACTTATCCAAGAACTCATTAAATATTATATTCATAAGATCCATGAATACAGTAACAGCATTAGTTAACCCAAATAGCATAACAACAAATTCATAATGTCCATATCTAGTACGAAAGGATTTTTTAGGGATTTTATCCTCCATCACCTTCATCTGATTGTATCTTGATCTCAATTCAATCTTGGAAAAGTACTGAGCTTCCTAGATCTGATCAAACAAGTCATAGATGTGAGGAAAATGATACTTCCTTTTAACAATCATGTTAGTCAAAGCTCTATAATCAACACAAAGTCTCCTGGAACCATATTTATTTTTAACGAACAAAACAGGAGCTCCCCATGGTGAAGTGCTATGATGAATGAATCCTTTATCAAGAGAATCCTACAACTGATTTTTCAGTTTAAGAAGTTCTATTTGAGTCATACAATATGGGGGTTTTGAAATTATATTTGCATCAGGAACTAATTCAGTTGTGAATTTGACTTCTCGGTCAGGTATAACACCGGGTAACTCATCAGAAAAAACATCAAGGTATTAATTTACCACTAAGACATCATTAATCTGAACAGTTCCCTTGTTTTCAACAATATGAGAAAGATAACTTTCATTTCCATATTTTAATAGTTTCTCAACTTCAAGATATGTTATCAATTGTATGGGTTCATTCTTTCATAAAAAGTGAAAATATTATTTCAAAACAACTTATTTATCTCTATAGTCAATGTTACCATGATAAACAGAAATCCAATCCATTCCCAGAATAATATCAAACTCGACTAAGATAAAAACAACAAGGTTTTCGGGTAAAGTATTTCCACATGCCACAATAGAAAGATTATTCTAATTCTTTTTTTCTATAATATTTCCCCATGGTGTTTTAACAACATGTTCCGGTCTCATTTGTTGAGGGGATATTTCCAATTTACCAGAAAATTTTTCAAAGATGAAGGAATGTGTATACCTATTATCAAACAAAGATTTAAAAAAATATAATTAAACATACAAAGTGTAATGCCCTGACCCTAGTTACCAAGGGTCAGGGCATTATTACATAACATTTTCATGATCAATCCTAAATCATGTCTCAAAAGACCGATCATTTTAGTATTATTGGAAACAAGATTCATACATTGGTTCAACTTTACAGCTTGAAGAGAAATAAAACACGAATATATTTCATTAGAATCATCCAATCCTCCTAGATTATTCCTGTAGGTCACTAATAAAGAACTTCTTCATATCCTAGGAAAATGAAACATAAGAAAGGGGTGAGCTCAATTGTGCAGTAAGGGTAAGTAATACAGTGGAAAATGACATAAATATTAAGCATGGCGAATAATTGAAACCACATGCCTTTACCAATAATAAACATGAATACTTTTATGGAAGGAATATGAGATGAGTAAATAATGACATAATAAAACATAATCATGGGTATTCTACTAGTTGAATGACCACATGAACCATTAATATTATTTTCATAATGAGGGAATGTATAATGCCGGATATTCTGAAACATTTTGTCAAGGCCTCGGCCAATATGTCTAAATATCATTAAGGCCTCAGCCAAAACGATATTTCAAATTGGGAAAGGCCTCGGACAATTCCACATATAGTTGTCTCATGAGACCTACTGAAGCATTGAGGATCTATAGCGGGTTCCGCTCGTCACTTACTAAGTCCAATACATTTCTCATATGAAAAGGTTTAAACATATCATAAACATTCGTATTAAAACTAGCATACAAAATGTCAATACATTAACTATAAACCATGAATGGTATAAAAATAGCAGACTCATATTCAAACATATCAAAAAACCTTCATTACAATATGGAAGTTTTGTATCATAATAAATCAACTTCAAATAAACTTAAAATCCATCAAAGGATTTTGACTTAGATGAAATAAAAACCACTTCTAGAGAAATATCTCTTTCTATTTTGGAATAATTTAAGAGTCACATAATTATAATGAAAAAAATTATTTTGAAAACATTTTTATAAGCTTGTAAGGGAAACTTTTATTATTTTCTAATGGCGTAAAATAGCCGCACCCACTTTATAAGTTAAAAAAACATTCTTACCTTAAATTTGTCGAAAAGGTCAAAAAGTACCTTGTTTGGAAAATGAAGGAAATATTCATTTCAAAACACATATGTATATAAATGAATTTAACCCATCCTCTAGTAAATAGTAAAAATGTTTTGAAATACATTTTTAAGGAACATGGATGTGGATGATAAAGGGGTCCCAGTAGATACTTAATAAAAAACAACCTCGGATAATAAAGAGATTGTGAAATTAACCTTTACCTTGTACTTTTCCTTGGTCGAGGGTTGGTTAACCTCATTTATAATGGTAAAATAATTGTTATTAAATTATACAAGAATCATATACATTAATATGATATCATATATGATCTTTTAACATTGCTTTGTTAATAATATCTTAGTATTATCGTTGTTTCGGGTGTTAACGGATCTATTTTCCTTTATATTATTTGTTATGTGAGTAATATTTGTTATGGATGGGATGTATATTATTTATATATAGAATTATATCATGTCTTTAAACATTATTTTTAATCATATAATGAAAATTATTCTTGAATGGATACGATGGGGAATGAATCTCATCGCATTCGTGGAGACGGTAATCCGTACGTACGCACGAGAAAAAATATCATTCTTTTGATATTAATATTAAATATAATTTGATGGTATATCATATATTCAGAATCATTATCATGTTATATTTATTATTTACATCAATTACACATCATTATTATACCCATAAAAATAATGATGCATTGAATAACAATTACACAACAACGTGGAGACGGTAAGCCGTACGTACGCACGTATGATGAAATGTCATTAAAAGGATGGATAGAATAGTGAATTTGGTTGTACCATATTTATAATAACATCAAATTATATAGAAGATATTGGATTTATTATTTTATAATGTAAACAACAAAGAAAAAGGAAGTGGAAGAAGAAAGGAACTTGAAAGAGGTGATGAAATATTTACCTCTTCTTCAGGTTCTTCCTTTTGATTTGATCAAAATTGCTCCTTAAGATGGCTTTCTGAATAAATTAAGGCCTCTAGGATGAAGTTAGGATACTTGAAAGGTTATTTGAGCAGATTTTGGATGATACAAATGGATTTTAAGGTGTGAATTAGAGAGAAGGTGTGTGCCCTTTTATAAGAGGGGTGAGGGGAACCTTAGGAAAAGCTAGAAATATTATTTTATAATAAAAGATTTTTTGGTTTATAATAACTCTAAAATGGATTAGTTAAAGTATAAAGTTGGTATGGGTCGAAAAACACTAAACCAATAGGTTTTAGACAGGTTTTGGTCACTATGTTAACTTAATATTTTATATTTGACTCTTAGTTAAATAGTTTGACATTTACCATGTCTGTTTGTATTTTAATATTATATAGTCAATAAACATATTATTAACTTCCAAGAGAACCCTAACTAGTTCATTAATGATACACCTATAATTATATAAGTCCTTTGGCCGATCCATCGATTTTTAGGAATATAATATCAATTAATAATATAATATTTAAAAAACATCTTTTATGTCAATTTTGACACTATATGGTATTTTGTTTTTGATAAATTCATAACAGCATTATTACTTCGAAAAAAATTATCTAACTGACCCTAATATGTCATATTAACCTAGAAAATTAGTTTAATCCATAAAAAGTATCAAATTACATTAATTTGGATATTTATAATATCAATTGTTTTAATATTTCATTAATTAGGTAATTACAGAATCACCATTGTGTCATAAATAAATTAAATTATTTAATGTATAAAAATAATAAATAAAATACCATTATGTATGAAATAATTTTATATTTCTAATGGATATTTATAATATAATTTATCTTTTGTATAACCCTATATTAAAAATGTTTTAGTTATAAAACCTTAATTTTATCTCTTTTAACTCTTCTTTGAATTAAATAATAATAAAAATCCTAATCTAATCCATGTGGACCAAAGAGGTTCATATTTTATTCCTAATGTTTTTTTGTTTAATTATACTTATCCAATAGAATTATGACATGTTTTAGAGAAATAATAGTATCATTTTTACCCTTAATTACCCTATTTACTTTTAACCGTGGTAAATAAAAGTAAAAATTTACTATTCAAAAAAAATTATCTTATTAAACCACATTTTACTATTTGATATTAACAATGTCTCTTGTATTCTCAAAATTCCACTCACAGAAGTGGTAAAATTATGTTTTATGTGAATTTGCAAATTCTCATAGGAGGTGGGTAAAAGACGGTGAAAAGTTCAATAAAATTTTTGTATATCTAAAATTATTATAAAATGACTCCAATGAATTACATTGAACTTATATAGATTATATGTATCTATTTTGATCTAAAATATATTTAAATAAAATAAATAATAATTTAAAAAATAATTTGGTTTAAAACTATATCTTAGTGTTTTTCACTATTCATCAAAAATTGAATGTTTTCAGAAAAATACCAAAAATTCACCTTAAGCTAATTTTGGTATTACTAATCCAAAAATGAAGTCCATTTTGAATAATAAAATTTTAAAATTTCAAAAATTGGGTATTACTATTCATAAAGCTAGTTTGATTGGTTGTGGTGTGTGTTAGAACACGAATTTGCATACAAGACATGCTATTGTATTATTCAATGCGAAACGTACCGTGGAAGCTTGGGGTGTTACATTCTCCCCTACTTCAATTAATTTCATCCTCGAAATTTAAAGAATATTTCTACATAAAAAGACTTGGGTGGTTCTTCATCATAATTTCCTCAGGTTCCCACATTGCCTCTTCCATCTTATGGTTTCTCCATAGAACATTTACTAGATGAGTCATATGGTTTCTCATCACTTGTTCTCTTGTATCAAGAACCTTGACAGGCTCCTCGTAATAAGATAGATCGGGTTCTAGTTCTAATTCTTCATAGGTGAGTACATGTTATGGGTCAGGCATGTATTTTCTCAATAGTGATACGTGGAACACATCATAAACTTTGGAGAGATTTGGTGGCATTGTCAAATGGTAAGCTATAGCCCAAATTCGTTCTAGAATTTCAAATGGTCTGATGTACCTGGGACTCAATTTTACCTTCTTACTAAAACGTATAACACCCTTCCATGGAGATACCTTCAAGAAAACATGATCTCATACCTAAAATTCCAAATCCTTCCTTCGGTTATCGGCATAGCTCTTCTACCTACTTTGAGCTGCTTTGATGTGGTTTTGGATTACCTTCACCTTTTCCATCATTTCCTCCACCAGTTCTGGGCCTACGAGTTTTCTTTCACCAACATCATCCCAACAAGTTGGTGTGCGACATCTCTTTTCGTATAATGCTTCATATGGTGCCATCTGAATCCTTGAATGGAAGCTATTGTTATAGGAAAATTCTACTAAAGGTCAATATTTATCTCACATGCCCTGAAAGTCGAGTGAGAAGGATCTCAACATGTATTCAAAGGTTTGAATAGTTCCTTCTGATTGTCCATCTGCTTGAGGGTGGTAGGCAATGCTCAAAAGAAGCTCAGTATCCAGGGCTTTCTGAAGACTTTTCCAGAATCTTGATGTAAAACGTGGATCACGATAAAAAACAATCAATAGGGGTACTCCATGAAGTCTCACAACTTCATTAATATATAGTCTTTCTAGACGTTCAAGTGGAAAATCATCCCTTATAGCAAGAAAGTGTGCTGACTTGGTAATACAATCAACAATAACCCATATTTCATCATTCCTTCTATGAGTTTTTGATAATCTCATGACAAAGTCCATCGTAATATTATCCCATTTCCACTCCAGTATGGGAAGAGGTTGCATGACTCCTCTAGGTTGTTTCCTTCCATCATTCACTTGTTGACATTCCATACATCTTGACACAAAATAAGCAATATCCCACTTCGTGTTTTCCCACCAAAAATGTTCCTTAAAATCTCTATACGTTTTGGTGCTCCCTGGGTGTATAGAGAAATTGGAACTATGAGAATCATCCAACAATTCTCTTTTTAGATTGGATATATTGGGAACACAAAGTCTCTTCCCAAATTTCAAAATTCCATCTTCATACACAAATTCACTCAATCTCTCATCATTCATAGCTTTAATCTTATTTTGAAACTCTTCATCACCGGTCTGAGAACTCTTTATCATTTCTAGTAAAGATTATTTGGAAACCATTTGAAAAAGTATTGATGTTTCACCTTCCATGGTGATTCCCATATCCATCTTTACTAGATCCATATATATAGGATCCTCTTCAACTCTCATCTTGTTCAAAACTCCATGATTATTTCTACTCAAAGCATCTTCCACCTTATTTTCCTTCCCCGGGTGGTAGTGTATAGTGAAATCATAATCCTTGAGTAGTTCAAGCCATCGCCTTTGCCTCATGTTGAGTTCTTTTTGTGAGAAAATATACTTCAAACTCTTTTGATCAGTATATATCTCACATTTTTCACCATAGAGATATTGTCTCCAAATCTTCAAAGCGAAGATTACAGCTGCTAACTGAAGATCATGAGTAGGATAGTTTTTCTCATGAATTTTTAGCTGTCGGGATGCATAGGCAATAACCCTATGATTCTGCATAAGGACACAACCAAGTCCTTTCTTTGAAAAATCACTATAAATAACAAAACCATCATTCCCAGATGGTAGAGTCAATATAGGATCATTGACTAATATTTTCTTCAGTTCTTCAAAACATTCTTCACACTCTTTTTTCCAAAACAAAATTAAACCCTTTTTGTGTGAGGTTCGTTAATGGGTTATCCAATCGGGAAAAATTCTGGACGAAACGTCGATAATAACATGATAAACAAATAAAATTTTGTACCTCGGTTATACTTGTCGGTGCGGGACATTATTGGATTTCTCTTGTGTTATAAGGATCAACATATATTCCATCCTTAGAGACAATATGGCCAAGAAAGGAAATCTCTTGAAGCAAAAATTCACACTTTCTAAACTTCTCATATAATTCATGTCTTCTAAGAGTCTTCAGTATAATGAACAAGTGATTTTCATGATCTTCATAGATTTTGCTGTATTCCAAGATATCATCAATAAATATGACTACAAATTCATTGAGATATTCCTTGAAAACTCTATTCATTAGATCCATGAAGACAGAGGGTGCATTAGTCAATCCAAAAGGCATTACTGTAAACTCGTAATTCCCGTACCTGGTTAGAAATGTTGTCTTCAGAATGTCTTCCTTCTTCACACACAACTGATGGTATCCAGATCGAAGTTCAATCTTTGAAAATTATTTATCTCCATATTGTTGGTCAAATAAATCATCAATTCGAGGTAGGGGATACTTGTTCTTTATTGTTATAGCATTGATATCCCTGTAGTAGATAGATAACCTCATAGATCCATCTTTCTTCTTAACAAAAAGGATAGGGGCTCCCCATGGAGAATCACTAGGGAGAATAAATCCCTTATTACTCAATTTCTCTAGTTGTTTCTTTAGTTATACTAATTCCACATTTTCCATTCTATAAGGGGTCTTCGATATGGACCATAAACCATGAATTAAGTCAATGTAAAACTCAATTTCTCATTCTATAGGATGTCCAGGTAAATCTTCAAGAAACACATAAACATTTTCTTTCACAATAGGTACATCCTCTATTTGAACATTCATTTCATAACCTACAATTATTTCATTCTCTTCCTCCCCAATAATTGAATTTAGTTAAGCTATTGGGGGTGGATCTAGATAAGAATCAGGTGGTGGTTATTGTGCTATAAAGATAATGTGTTCTTTATCATCATCATCAAATATCATAACCTCATTCTTCTTACAATAAATTTTCTCATCATGGTCTGAAATCCCATCCATACCAAGTATTATATCCAATTCAATCATGGGTATGACGATGATATCAGTAGATAAAGAACATTTATGTTCTCTAATGGGGACCAACTCACAAAAATTTGTTGCATTGATACTTCCCATAGGAGTTTTAACTAACAACTCCCATGTTAAATCAAATTGTAAATATATAATTTTCTTAGAAAATTGAGAATATATGAAACAATGAAATGATCCAAAATCAAATAATTCATTTTCTAAACTTGGGGAAACCATTAAATTACCTGCCACTATGTCTTTCAGAGCATAAACCTCAGCAGTAGTGATCGCATAAGCTTGGCCTTTATCCTTTGGGCTTTTCTGAGGTAAGTTTCCCTGACACTTAGGAAATTCATTGGCATAATGTCCCATCTCCCTGCAATTGTAGCATTGAAAATTGGTAGTGTCTTTATTTCCTTTACAATCACCAGTAATATGGCCTTTCTGTCCATATATGTAGCATACTCCTTTTCCTTTTAGACATGAACCAGGGTGTTTCCTTCCGCAATTATCATAGGGTGGAAATTCAATTCTTCCCTTCTTCCCTGTTTCTTTATTTCCTTTCCCAATGTGTTCAGCAGATCTCTTCTTCTCTTTCTTTGATTTAAAGTCATAAGACTTGGAGAATTCCTTTTCTATCTTGATAGCACACGAGACAATATCTTCATATGATGAGAAGGATTGTGATACTAATGCTCGACGGAGAAATGGTTTTAACCCATTAAAGAAATGATCAATATTACTTTTTGGGTTACTTATATAATTTTCTGGATGCCTCGATAACCTTGTAAAGTTAGCTTCAAACATTGAGACATTCTCATCCTTCTTTTGCCTCAGACTCAGAAATTGTCTTTCCACATCCTCTTGATGGTCATGAGGAAAGTGTTTTTCTAAGAAAATCTCTTTAAGCTCCCTCCATTCAATATTTGATACTTCCTCTTCATCCTTTGTGTTTTGAATTAATGACCACCATTGATCAGTATCTCCAGTGAGGCGGTAAACTTCCATGACAACTTTTTCCCTATCACTACTCCCCAAAGCATGGAATATTTTCTATAAGGAATTTATCCATTGCTCAGACACTAATGGATTTTTAATCCCATTGAATGTTGGTGTTTTTTGCTTCATGAAGCTATCTAACATTGATCCTCCACATTGTGGATTAGGGTGCTCCATACGGGTAAGGTTATTATTCATAACCAGAGTAAGTTGTCCCAGTATGGTGATCAGCAGATCAGCACCAGTTGTATAACCAGCTCCACTATAATTATCTTGAACATGAAGGAAATCCCTACCTGGAGTTGTGCATTGAAACGGCTTCCATTCCTTCCACTAGGCACCATTTCTAAACAATGGAATAAACTAGATTATTTTATGAGTCGAAAAACATAATTCCAAACTTGCAAAACACATAACATAAATTGAACAGTTTATGGATATAATCCATAATCATAAAAATGCTTTCTTTGAGGAAGTATATACTCATAAACCCTTTCATAATGGTTTGTAAAGAAAATGAGAATTATCCTAAGCATATCTCCCTGGGAGTTTCATAACCAAGAGTGCAGCAAGGCCCATTGTCGAGCACCAGTTCCCATTTGAGTCTAGATCAAAGCAGTGTTTTCAGGTTTCACCCCTAGGTACATATGTTCCAGAGCCGCCTCTACCTTCTCGTATCCATACAGGGATTTGTTTCTTGAAAAACTCACAAAATCTCTACAATACCAAAATTCTAGGAAGTTATTCTATACTAATCTTCAAAGTCTATCTTAGGGATATGTTCTATAATCATAGTTTATATAAATCTAGTTTCCAAGATTTGTACTAAACTTTCTCCGATACCAACTGTAACACCCCGACCCTAGTTACCCAGAGTCGGTACATTATTACATAACATTGGCATTATCACAAGGAAATCATGTCTTGAAAGACCAATCAATTTAGTATTATTGGAAACAAGATTCATACATAAGTTCAACTTTACAGCTTGAAGAGAAATACAACACAAATATATTTCATTAGAAACATCCAAGCCTCCAAGATTATGCCTACAGGTCACTCATAACTAACTTTTTCATATCTTGGGAAAATGAAACATAAGAAAGAGGTGAGCTCAAATGCTTAGTAAGGGTAATTAATACAGCAGAAAATGATATAAATATTAAGAAAGGTGAATAATTGAAACCACATGCCTTTACCAATAATAAACATTAATACTTTTATAGAAGGAATATTATATGAGTAAATAATGACATAATAAAACATAATTATGGGTATTCTACTCGTCGAATGACTACATGAACCATTAATATTATTTTCATAATGATGGAATGTATAATGCTGGACATTCTGAAACATTTTTTCAAGGCCTCATCCAAGATATCTAAAAATGATTAAGGCCTCAACCAAAACCGTATATCAAATTGGGAAAGGAATCAGCCAATTCCATGGCTATTTCTCTCATGAGACCTACCGATGCATCGAGGATCTATAGCGGGCTCCACTCGTCACTTACTAAGTCCAATACATTCCTCATATGAAAAGGTTTAAACATATCATAAACATTCATATTAAAACTAGAATACGAAATGTCAATAATTTAACTATAAACCATGAATGGTACAAAAATAGCACATCCACAATCAAACATATCACAAAATCCTCAATACAATATGGATGTGTTGTATCATAATAAATCAACTTCAAATAAACTTAAAATCCATCAACGGATGTTGATATAGATGAAATCAAAACCCTTTTTAGAGAAATATCACTTTATATTTTGAAATAATTTAAGAGTCACAAAATTATAATGAAAAAATTTATTTTTAAAATATTCATATAAGCTTGTAAGGGAAGCTTTGATGATGTTATAACGCCGGAAAATAGTTGCACCCGCCGTATAAGTTAAAAAAAATATTCTTACCATAAATTTATCGAAAAGGTAAAAAACTACCTTGTTTGGAAAATGACGGAAAGATTCCTTTAAAAGCACATAAGGGTATAAATGACTTTAACCCATTGTCTAGTAATTTTTAAAAATGTTTTGAAATACATTTTTAATAAACATGGATGTGGATGATAAAGGGGTCCAAGTGGATACTTACGTAATAACAACCTCGGATAATAAAGAGATTGTGAAATTAACCCTTACCTTTTACTTTTCCTTGGTAGAGAGTAAGTTAACCTCCTTTATAATGGTTAAATAATTGTTATTAAATTATACAAGAATCATATACAATAATATTATATCATATATGATCTTTTAACATTTCCTTTTTAATAATATCTTAGTATTATCGTTGTTTCGGGTGTTAACGGGTTTGTTTTCCTTTATATTATTTGTTATGTGAGTAATATTTGTTATGGATGGGATGTATCTTATTCATATCTAGAATTATATCATGTCGTTAAACATTATTTTTAATCATCTAATAAAAATTAGTCTTGAATCGATACGATGGGGAATGAATCTCATCACGTTCGTGGAGACGGTAATTCGTACGTACGCACGAGGAAAAATATCATTCTTTTGATGTTAAAATAATTTATAATTGGATGATATATCATATATACAGAATAATTATCATGTTATATTTTTTATTTACATCAATTACACATCATTATTATACCCATCCAAATAATGATGCATTGAATAACAATTACACCACGATGTGGAGACAGTAAGTTGTACGTACACACGTACGGTGACATGTCATTCAAAGGATGGATAGAATAGTGAATTTGGTTGTACCATATTTATAATAACATCACAGTATATATAATAAACTGAAGTTATTATTTTATAATGGAAACGAAAAAGAAAAAGGAAGTGGAAGAATAAAGGAACTTGAAAGAGGTGGTGAAATATTTACCTCTTCTTCGGGTTCTTCATTTTGATTTGATCAAAACGGCTCCATAGGTTGGATTTCTAACTAACGTATGGTTTCTAGGATGAAGGGAGGATATTTTCTAGGGTATTTGGGAAGATTTTTTCTGAGCCAAATGGATTTGAAGGTATTAATTAGAGAGAAGGGGTAGTTCCCTTTTATAAGAGGGTGAGGGGCACCTTAGGAAAAGCTAGAAATATTATTTTATAATAAAATAATTTTCAGTTTCTATTGTCTTAAAATGGATTATTTAAAGGATAATTTAGTTATGGGTCTAAAAACACTCAACCAATGGGTTTTATGATGGTTTGGGTCACTATATTAACTTTATCTTTTATATTTAACTCTTACTTAATTAGTTTGACATTTACCATGTCTCTTTGTATTTTTATATTATATAGTTAATAAACGTACTATATACTTCTAAGAGAAACCCAAGTTGATAATTAATGATACACATATCATTATATAAGTCCTTTGGCCAAGCCTTAGATTTTTAGGAATATAATATCAATTAATAATATAATATTTGTTTTAAAAACTCTTTTATGTCAGATTTGACACTATTTGGTATTTTGTTTTTTCTAAATTCATAACAGCATTATTACTTCGAAAACAATTCATCTAACCAACCATAATATGTAATATTAACCTATAAAATTAGTGGAATTAATAAAAAGTCTCAAATTACATTTAGTTGGATATTTATAATATCAATTGTTTTAATATTTCATTAATTAAATAATTACTGCATCACCATTGTGTCATAAATAAATCAAATTATTTAATGTATAAAAAATATAAATAAAATACTGTTATGTAGGAAATATTTTTATATTTCTAATTAATATTTATAATAGAATTTATCTTATATATAACCCTATATTAAAAATGTTTTAGTTATTAAACTTTGATTTTATCTCCTTTAACTCTTCTTTGAATTAAATAATAATAAATGTCCTAATCTTATCCAAGTGGAACATAAAGGTTCATGTTTTATTCCTAAGGTTGTTTTTGGTAGAATTATACTTAGCCAATAGAATTAGGACATTTTTAGGTTAATAATAATATCATTTTTACCCTTAATTAACCTATTTACTTTTAACCGTGGTAAATAAAAGTAAAAAGTTACTATTCATAAAAAAATATTTTTATCTTATTGAACCACATTTTACTCCTTAATATTAATCGTGTCTCTCGTATTTTTGAAATTCCACTCACAGAAGCGGTAAAATTATGTTTTATGTGAATTTGCAAATTCTCCTAGGAGGTGGGTAAAAGACGGTGAAAAGTTCAATAAAATTTGTATATATTTAAAATTATTATAAACTGACTCCAATGAAGTAAATTGAACATATATAGGTATTATGTATCTATTTTGACATAAAATAAATATAAATAAAATAAATAATTATTTAAATAAAAATTCGGTTTTAAACTATAACTTAGTGTTTTTCACTATTCATCAAAAATTGAAAGTTTTCATAAAAATACCAAACATTCACCCTAAGATAATTTCAATATTCCGAATCCAAAAATGAAGTCCATTTTCAAAGTTAAAATTAATAAAATTTTAAAAAGTGGGCATTACTATTCATAATGGCTAGTTTGATTGGTTGTGGTGTGTGTTAGAACTCGAAACTGCGTACAACACACGCTGCTATATTATTCAAAAAGAAGCGTACCGTGGAAGCTTGGGGTGTTACAAAAAGTACCTGATACAACGTCATTGGATGGCTCGGCATCTGCTGATGTAGTCAAAAAAGATCTCACTACACCTTTCTACTTATAGTCTGGCTTTTTTGCATCATTCAGATCTCTCTTTGGGTAGGTATTTTCATAATGACCCATCTCACCACATTTAAAACAATTAACATTTTTCTTATCAGTATTAGTCATTAAATCATTTTCATTAAAATCTCGGGCCATATTTCTGATCTTACCACATTGAAAACACTTCCCAGTTTCAGTAAGACATTCCCCAGGGTGCTTCTTTCCATACTTTTCACAAAAAAAAACTGAATTTTCTTACAATCAGATTTCTTTGGTTGATTCTAACCCATCACATTTCATCTGATCCTCTTCTTCTCCTTATTTACAAAATTCACATGATCATCAGAAAACTCCATCTCTACCCTCTCATCACATCGGACAAGTTTCTCGTAACTTCGGAATTCATGGGAGGCCAACGCCCTTCGATGCCTTGGCTTCAATGCTGAGTAAAAGCAGTTTATTTTTATATCAAGATCCAAAAGAATATTTAGAGTATCCCTTGCCAGTCGAGTGAATTTAGATTCATAAATAGCCACTAAATCTTCCTATTTTTTCATCAGTTCAAGGAATTCCTTCTCTATCCAAGTGGCACCACTTTAGGAAAATATTTTTCAAGGAAAAGACTTAAATTCATCTTAATCTAAGGCATCAATATCCTCTCAATCCCTGATATTATTTACCATTGACCACCAATGATAAGATTCTCCTTCAAAACAATAAATGTAAAGACATAACTTTTTATTATCTTAAAATCCCATTACATAAAATATAATTTCAATGGATTTAGTCCATTATTTAGCCGCTAATGGGTCAGAAGATCCATTGAAAGTATGAGGGTTCTGTCTCATAAAGTGTTCCAATATTGTCATGTTCTATTGTGGTACCTCTGGTTTTATTGTTTCATAGATTTCACCACCATTTATTCCCTATGTTAGCTGATCCATTACTATCACAAACTTCTTGGTTCCAATCCCTACCATTCTGGGATGCAGATTCGGAAGGATATCGTTCTGTCAGTGTCTCTCCTCTTCATCTTCAACGTTTCTTCTACGAAAAACCATTATGAACAAACATATCTTAGTCGAAGTGACATGGTAATCATTAAATGTTATAACAATTCAAATTAACCATAGAGTAAAAAAAATTATGGTATTATATTAAAATCATCTTAACCCCTAAAGTTATCTAAACTATCCTCTGATACCAACTATATGGACACGACCTTATAATGTTACTTAATATTGAATTTTAGTAAATAATTTACATTATTACACATTTAATATCTTTTTGAGTTTATTATTTTAGAGAATTATGATACCTTATATACATAACATACCACATTCATACAATAGGACACTACTAAAAACAGTATCCATTTTTTTCAAAATATAAAACATTAAAGCATAAAACATGATTTCTTTGACAAATCTTAAAACATTTAACATGGATTCCTTATTTGACTTGAACATCCTTATAACCCTGTGAAAATAATTTTAAAACATGGGATGAGAACAAAAATCTCAGTAAGGGATATAAAAATAAGGAAAAACACATTAGTCCTTTAATACTTGTGACGTGTGAAATCATTTTCGAAAGACATACTTTTCACCCATATAAACTTACTTTGGGAAACATGAGATTTACACAAGATACACAAAAAACCTAATAACATAAATATATCCATAAAGGTATATTGGGGAATTAATTACATAACATTGTAACCCTCATGGCTACTTTATAATTTGTAACCCTCACAATTACCTCACAATTTGTGTAACCATAGCAGTTACACATGGAGTAACCATACGGTCGACCTCCAACTTACACATACCCAATGAATTAGAGGGAGATATAAGTCAAAAAATTCATAATAAAAAATTCCCAATAACAATAACATAATCATAAAACATGAATAACTTCATAAAAACATTTACTTTGAATTTTGTAAAACTTGAACTTTTAAAGATGATTTTATAAGAAATATCACTTACAAATAACATATAAATTATAGGAGAATAAATATAATGAAAGTAAAATTTATATAAAATATTAATAAACATATTAAAATATAATATAAACAAAAATAAATCACAAAAATGATCTTAGAACCACATAATTAATGAAGTATAAGGTTACCCCAAAGAATGGTAATCGGGTTAAGAATTCTCTTACCTCAGGTTTGTCTCACTTAAACTTTTTTAAAACTCTTGTATAATGGTTAAGATAGTGTTATTATTATATTAAAGAAACATATTAATCATTATAATATCTTATATGATCATTTTATAACCTTATTTCACCCTTTAATTGTTTGTATTTTGTTCCTTCCATTGTCTTGGGAGAGTTCTTTACATGATTTCCATAATCGGTTCATGATGGATGTTCCTGTAAATTGGAAGTGAAACTATAGAATTGGAATGGAAAAGTATTTACATATTTACAGTATGATAAATTATACCATTTATCATTTTTATGTTTGATATGAGGATGATTCATAAGTTAAAACATTGATGATGTTCATTTATATCATTTTAGTGGTTCTTTGATAACAATGACCTCATTTTGTTTGATAAATTAAAACCATATCTACAAAATAATTACAGAATAATGTATGAGAAATAATAAATATATTATTACCTGGTTCAAACATAAAATTTTTTTCATGACCCAACTTTAAGGATTTATAGAAAATTGATATTACATCATCCACGATGTCGGTTATTGGACACATCACGGACAATGTTTTTATTCCTTGAATAAGTGGGAGAGAAGAATAATAATGATGAAGAATTTTACATGAATATGAGAAAATAAATAATATACATGATTTATGTATCTTTCATTACTATTGGTTTAGAGGAGATGAGAAAAAATAAGAAAATAATGGAACTCTAAAATAAAATAATAGTTGAGAAATCCCTTAAAAAAAGTCGTCAGTCTAACAGCTATGCAACATGGTTTTAGAAAACATTAAAAAGAGAGGGGAAAAGGGTCACCCATACCAAAATGAATCATAATAAATAATAGATCAATAATAATATTAAAAGAATAATATTTCATAGATTCTTGAATTCTATACCACTTAAATGATAAATGCATGGAAAAAAGAAAGAAGTTGAGAATTTTCTTACCTTGTTGAGTAATTCCTAGAACATGAAGGTTGGGACCTTGGGGGCTTGAGGAAACATTTGAAGGATTAATAGGAAGGTAAAGAGTCTAGAGATATGTTGAGGAGGAATTTGAAATGAATTTAATTAAGGAATGGGTTGGTATTTATAGCGAAAGTGAGGGAATATTTAATAATTTCCAAAGGACACCTCATTAGTGGTATTTGCAAAACCATGGGCTTTCTCATGGTATTTGCCCATGGTATTTTCCACTTGGGACACCTAATAACTTATTCTACTCTATATATGTCTACCTGAATTATTACATCATTATTACATCACTAATGAAGTCATTAAACACACCAAAACTCAAAACTATATTTTTACTATTCACCCAAAAATCTACTATTTTAGAAAAATCCCAAAAATTTACCCTTACCATTTTTTACGTGTAGAATTCAAAAATGAAATAAATTTTTTAAAAATAATTTTCTAAATATTATTAATTTAATTTTTAAATAAAATCATACTTAATTCAAAAATTAACAATTTTAATTCTATAACTACTTTTATATCATATTGAAAAATTAACCAGGATTTCATTGTCTTAAAACCTTAAGAAAATAAAATAATAAAACAATTTACTATTCATTATGATAATTTAACTATTCATAAGGGTATGTTACTATTCACCAAAAAACAAGTTGGTTTCATCAAACTTCAGATAACTTACTGATCACAATTGTAGATGACTATTTTTCATAATTCAAAACATAGAAGTAGTAAAATTATGTTTAAAGGCTAGTTATAATTATCTATTTAAAACAAAGTTTCATGCATTTCAACTTTTTTTAGAAAACCATGGGGTGGAACACCCAAACTCAGATATATGTTCCTTAAAGTATGCACTAGAAGTAACTTCTATGGAAAAATATACTAATTTCATTAACTTAGGTGCATACTCTACGATAAATTTATTATATTGCTTCAGGTTGAAGAAATAGGTTTTTTTGTGATCTTTAATGTGTGAGGAAATATTTTTTGGTTGAAAAATTCTTCAAAGTCCTTCCATGTGATTCCTTGGTCAACTTTATCTTGTATAGATAAATCCCACCATTGACTTTCAAGATCCTATAGCATATAAACCACAAACATAACCTTTATATCAGTCGGTGTACTAAGGAAATAGAATTTTTAATCATTCTATTCAACCACACATGCACTTTTGTAGGCTCATAATAACCCTAAATTATATTTGGATTCTATTTCTGAAATTGTGCAGAGTGATATACTTTTCAGGTTTCATCATTCTTGTTTCCTCTATCAATTGCTTAAAAATCCAGAGAGATGCTCTAAATGATTTTTTTGATCACTTGTTTCTTCAATGAACCCACATTTTCCATAGCCTCTTTTTATTGATTTCTATGGTGTCTACCCAATTCTATTTATATAACTAGAATAAATCACCACTTAGTCATCACTCACTAGTAACTGAAGGCTTAGAAAATTCTAAGTCCAAATAATAAATAGGAATTATAGTCATTCTTTTCAAAAGCCAACCATTGTAACCTTTTTAACCATTTCTATACATCATGAAATAAAAATGGACTTTGTGGTCCAAGTTTTAAGTCACACTATTAACTAATGATATTCAATAATCATTAAAAACTCCACAATAATTATATGAAACAATCTTATATGTCTCTTAGACCACTTGGGTACCCAAACCACCCTAGTAACTTGAAGTTCTCCATAAAAATTTTAGCTACCTCTTTTTAATCTATTAATTTCAAGTAAAAACAATCCTATATCCTAACTACTATCATAATATTATGAAATACTAACCATTACTAATACCATTTGTAACATCCCACCCCTCACCCATTTGATTGAGTAGTGAAAGCGTTGTTATTGATCTTATGTGACATCCCCCAGACACTAAAGGTTAGAAATAAGTTTCAAGGGTATATAAGATCATTGGGGGATTATTTTACATGATGTGAAACCAAAATGTACAATATGAGAAATGGAAAAACAACATTGTATGATGCATGTAATTAAATAAAATACATCTAAAACCAAAAATTAATATTTGTGTTTCATTATAAATAAAAATTTTCAATGCTGACACTGAAAAGGAAAACATAACTCAAATATAACAATGTGGTATCAACATAAGAATCACTCTAAACAAGCTCCAAGACCTAAGTACCAATCCCAGTGAATCATTATGCATATATAGAGATGTATGAAAACTATCCTTTATTAGTATCCCAATATATGATATTTTCAAACACACAAAAGTTCCATAATAGAGGGAGAGTGTAACACTTAGTAGGAAATCCCCAATGACTTCACAACATTCACCACTAAAACAAGAACTGATTATAACACTTTATATAAAACAATTGAAAAACAATAAAAAAGATTATACAATTATATTAGTGATTATTATTTGATAAAAACAGTAAACAAACATAATATCATTCATTAAATATTATAATAATCATTTCTAGGTTCACACACACACACACATACATGCACGCAAGCTTCGGGTCACATATTAAAGATGGTACTTCCCAGCCATTCTCCATCCCACTTTGATGGTGGAACTTCACAACCATAATCCATGCCACTTGAACACACTTCAATATAATTATTTCAAATTTCACACAAATTCATTTTATATAATACATTTGTTCAATGAAGAAGATTTTATAAAACATTTTTCTTGCATCAAATCCATGCCATAATTTTAAAATAGTAATTTTTAAATTATAAGAAAATATGTTCTCCGAAATCCATCTGATCTCACATATTTACAAAACATAAACCCCAAATGGGTTTCTCCAAGAAATAAAACAACGTTTCTATAGAAAATACAAAGAAAACGTTAAATAAAACAAAGTATTCAAGTTATAGAACAAGTAGATGTGAGAGATAAGACACCTACATCTTAACGGACAACAAAAACAAATAATGGAACTAAAAACTTCAAGATTCAAGTTCACAACACGTTCCCTTCAATAGATACAACAAGATATAATCAACATTCAAATTATATCACATAGATCTGTCAATAAGGGATTATATATATTGCTTTGAGAGAGATATTATAAGTGTAAATATAAGAATAACAAGTAAGTACAAGGACATAGCATTGATTTCAAATCTTTAACACACATAGAATTATCAAAATTATCTGTTAAATCAAATGGAATTGTCAAGGGAACCTAGGATAGTAAATTAATTTGAGACCCTGGAAGAATAGGATAAAAATGATGGTTTTAGGGCCGTAATCTAAATTGAAACAAAATTTTCATATCACTAACTGCACGTCACATGATTAAGATGCATGATTTATCAAACCATGATATAACCATATGCATGATACTGGAAAACACCTTGATAGACACATTGTTTTTCATATGGTTTTGAAAACCATGAACTGAATATATGGTGTTATTGTCGCAATAACACACCCTCACATGATTGGTTCATGTGGTTTAACAGACTGTGTGTCAACCATATTTTTCACACACTCTTTAATTACATAGTTTATTTTATGATGAGCATGGTCTGGAAAAACCGTGTTCCAACCATGCACCTACACAATAACTATCATCATCACCTTTCATATTTTCTTGGATATAGTGCATGGTTTATAATAACCATGATCAAACCATTCACCCCTTAAAATAGTTCCAAGACACTTTAAGTTGTCCATAAAATTTTAAAACTTAACCCAAGTATTATATAAGATAAAATTACATAATAAAATAGGAAATTACCTTAAACTAGGGGTGTTACATACCTTATTTTCCTCAAGTTCGTTGAAAAATGGAAACAATGCTTATGTGTACATATGGACTACCATATTCATAATATATTGAAATTAATTTTCTATAACCACCATACATATATGGTTTTAAAAATATAATTAATGTATGAAAAAGATAATTATTTCATGATTATTATTTTGGAGATGATGGAATAATGACCCGTTTGACCACAATCAACCTACCAAAGTCACTTTACAATTACAAACTAAATATTCTCAAAACAACCAATGTGGACTTAACGTATTAAGTAATTAAATATATTATTGAAATAGATGTTTTAATTATAATTTAATAAACTTAGAAAATGTTCTTAAATAAGTAAATAATTAATATAATTTTATTATACATGAGTTAAAGGACATATATATTAGTTATATACTCAAGGTAATGGGTTTATTAACACAAGTTTCGTTCGTTGAGTTATACTTCTACATTATTGACTATGTTATACCAATATTATTTAAGAAATTAACACTAATTGTATTATGATGAATTCCTAATTTTTTTATGATTTTATATTTTTTGGAAATAAATAATCCATTGATTAATTCCAACATCAATTATTTGATCTATTTAAGGATTATCCATATCAATCTCATTTTCTTGAGACATGTGTCTAGTCATGTGCCATAATTTCTTTGTATGGTGTAGATACTTCTCCATTAATGAATTTTTACATATTACATAATTAAATTCATTTGATTCACATATACATATAACATTTTTTATTCCAATGGATTTTGACTTGAAATTTTCTAAAGTGGTAAGGGTGTCTTGTCTCACTTTTGTTTCATTGATACATATTTCATATTGAGCACTTTTTTAATTAATGTGGTGTATATAATACCCATTTGATATTTTATATCATGAATATATTTATAATAATGTAATTAAATGATAAATTTGAAGTTATTTCTTTCATGGTGGTTATGATACAAAAGTTACCAAAGCCGTAAGGGTTTTATATTAAAATCTCACTTTTTACCAGGACTATGTATGATTAAATTTAGGATAATGAAATTATATGATCTATCTGATAAAAATATTATGAAATGTTTTATCCTAATATTATTTATATAAAATATAATTTTTAAATAAATTTTCCTATTTATAATCACACAAAATTATGACAGAATGTTTTTAAATAAAACTTACTTTTTTTATATTCAGTTGGGAATATTTTCTCATACATATATGATGTTTTCCAAAATGTTTTCAATAATGTTTTTATGAGACTCCAATTATTTTTTAAAATTCATTTTTAACTACAATTTGATTTTTTTTAAATGGGTTTAAAAATTAATATTTAAAATATTTCTTGTAAGACACATTTTGGTTTTTTTACCAAAGTGTAAATATAATTTTTTAACATATACGGACTAATTTCTTTTTCCCGCTATTATAACTATTCTTTTATTTTTAAAGTTAATTTATAATTTTCCATGTTTATTTTCAAATAATTTTTTTTCTCAACATTTTTTGATTTTTTAGTTTTTAAGGTTATCGAATAAAAAGGGTATTTCCTCCTTTTTACAAAATAATTTTTGAAAATGTTCTCTTAAAGGTATTTTTATCCGTGTCAACATCCTTTAATGATTCCTATACTTGACTAGAAATTTGAACATATGATAATATCCATATTATGTATCTAGATGGGGTATGATGTTTTTCAAAATATATTATCATGAAACATTTTCTTTTCCATGGTTATATAAAGTTATAAAGGATTGAAAGATGTTATTAAAAGTTTGATGATAAAAAAGACAGGATTCCATGTGTAATAATATTATACAGTACTTGTAAATTATTGATAATGATAAGATATCCTGACGCAGTTTATATGATGTGTGATACTAATAAATCTTATATGACAGGTGATCCTGATATAGCTCTCTAATGAATTGGATAATATTATTTATCTTTATGGTTAAGGAGGGAGTTAACCGGGGAGTTTTCTCCTATGGATTTAAATGGTCCCCATTTATTTTTGATAAGAGTGAAAATGGGTGTTGAAGATATTGTTCCAAAATACCAACACATTTTCTTCATTCATGAATTTATAATGATTCATTTGATCAATATTGATTTCATGTGCTCTTGATTAATGACTCTTATGACTCTAATATTTGTTATATATTTATACAATGTTATATGTTTTTTTATCTAGGTTTTTATGGGTATGAATTATCTTATTTTACGATCACTATCTTCATACCCATATAACCATATGATTCTCACTAAAGATATCTAATTGTTAATTACTTTGTTTACCATATAGATAATTTGATCTCAACCCTTTCTTATGATTCTTTTTCCCAGAGTTATAAAGAAAAATGTTAAGTAAGATATTTATATAAGGGTTTCATGTAGAATATGATAAAGAAATAAAATAGAATAAGAAAAATTTTTCATAGTGAAAAAAATAATCCCTTAAAGATGTTGTTAATTTTATATAAGAGTTTTTCATAACTCTATAAAACTCTAAACCTAAAAGGCCCTTGGGTATTTAAGTGATCAAATTTTTTTCAAAGATTTTGTAAATTTCGGATTACTTCAATTGGGTTATTATAATCAGTATCAAATCTATAAATTTAAAGATTATGTTTTCAGAAATAGATCAGAATTTGTGGTTTGGGGTTGTCATACTCTCACTCACTTTATATTTAACAAAGAAAATTAAAGACAATGAGGAATAGAAAATACTTCCCAAGAATTAGGATATTCATTCATACCATACAAACCCTAGGATAAATGATATTTTTGGTTTTTCTTAAATGACCATTAGTATGCTTGTGGTGAAGATCTTGGACATATTCGAATCAACAGAGATATGGTACTATATTATTTATTTTATTTATATTAGTCCAAATTAATTGATAGATCCTATGGATTTATAGATTTTAGTTAATTTTATTCTTTTTATTGGTATAAGAGTTATACCCCCCAAAACCAATTAGTGTTAACAATCCATATCTATATCATTTGGATTGATTCTCTGAATGAATGAGGAATCTGTAAAAATGAGAATTCTATGAAACATTATGTATCCATGTTTAAAAAATTTGCGGTCATTAAAATTTATCCATAAAATGAAATAAATGTTATGAAAAAAACATTTGGTTTTATAAAATTTATAATACCATGACTTGGTTTAAGTGAAATAATGGCCGTATAAAGATTATACAAATAATATATCATCTTTTTTAATATTTGTATATCATGGTTGACTGATCACTATGTCACGGTTTATTTCCACCACAAGGATCACCATCTCATGGAAGATATCTAATATATATTTTTTATTGTTTGACCATGGAAAATAAATGACTTCACTAATAGAAAATGATCCTGGCATATCTTGTAACCGAATGTGAGCCGCATAATGTTTTTGTGGTAAAATATATATGGTCTTAAAAGTATGAATTCTAGTGAAACAACTTGAATCTTTTAAAAATAGTCATGGATACGATATGAACATTGACCTGTGATGGATTAGACTAGTAAAAATGGTCATGGTTAGCTCCTTGATATAATTTTAATTTAGGAAACCACCATCTCATAGTCGAATTCCAAAACAATAATGGTGTAAAGAATTTTAATGATTTCTTAAAAAAAAGATCAAAAACTTTCATGGATGTGGGACCCAAGGGTGGATTTAATCAATTAAAATATGTTTTTATGTATATTGGATCTAGGTTTAAAGTAGATAAACATGGTATCAAAATCTATAATGTGTTAATAAATCATAAAATATAGTGAAATATAATAGTGTTTATATTAATTTTATGAATTTTTCATAAATGAGAATATGAAATGTTTATATTGGAATAACATATTTGGAAAATTATTTAAACTATGTCGAAAGGATTATTTATTGATTTGATCAAGGATTAAAACAAATATGAGGTATTCAAATTATTAAAAATATTTACATAATATAAGAAATTTTTATATTGTTATAAAATATTTTCATAATGTATATCACATTTAAAATATGATATATTTCATATCAAATTCCAAGTAAATTTAGAATAAAAAATAGTTCATATTAAAATAAATGTGAATTATTTATGTTTATTTATTTTATGGAATGTTTATAAAGAATTCTTAGATTATAAAGTGTTTATAATTTCTTAATTTATTAAATGTTTATAAATTGTCTATATCATGTCTAAATTTATGATTTTTTTTTATTTAGTATTATTCAATGCTTTATTCATAGATATAATTTTTTTATATTATAAAACTAGTGTATTCTTTAGTATAAATGTGTTTAAACTTCATCTTTAAATTATCATAAATTCATTTAAGGAGTTACATTCTATGTGTGATAATTTATTTAGTTTTTGTCTACTTTGAATTTGACTTATTCATGGGTTATGATGTTGAATTTAAATATTAATTATAGATTATACATATTAAGTGTTAGAATTATATTGGAAATAAAAATTTTATAAAGTAAATAACCTTAGTTAGAGGTAATTTATGTTGGACTACTCACTATCAAGGTAATGTAGGCTCTATCTAGAAAAATAGGGGTTGACTAATTGTCATTCAATCCTTAATCTTATAGGGATTATTTGTTTTTACAATTTTAATACTTTACCTGAAATGGGTTTTTTATAAATTATTCATGGGATTCATTTGGATGAGTGTATATATGGTTGGATATTAATTTGTTCTAGTAACACAATATATGAGTTGTATAAATAGCTACACATCAATATGTTTTAAAAATATTGATTTGGTGGAAGGAATCGGGATTAAAAAACTAAATCACTAAAAGCATAAAAAATGTAAAGGAAATATATGTCATAATATGGTGAGATTTTAAAATCCACTTAAAATACAAATTTTTAGATTACTTCTAAATGAAATACATTTCATGACCCCAATAATTCAATAAATTAGATTCTAGTTAAAGATGGGTACCTATATATTATTTTGTGTATGGAATGGTGGACATGACTAACCCTAAGAGTTGGGTAACCAAATACTACTATGAGATTTGGGTTACACTTATCTAGGAAACAGAAAACGTTATAATACTAGAGGAGTAGATCTAGTTTTATACATATGATGGATTATGAAAAGAGTTATTCATTCAACTATCCAAAATTCATATATGATATGATTGGTATAATGGCATACCTAGATAACTAAGTGGTGACACAAACACTAAATTAGACATATTACTTAATTAAATATGGAAATTATCATACTAATATATATTACGTAATTTAAAAGGTGTAAAAATTTTAGTAGTAGCACATTTAATAAAAGAAATTATTAAATGAATATGAAACAGAAGGATCTAGAATGTTGAACAAGTATCGGGCCAGTTTCCTATTTTAGTTCTTCTTCAATATAAATTGGTATTATCTAAATAACATATTGAAAACACCCCATAATCTATAGATAGGATCATACATATTTTAGATATAACAAAATTCAATATATAATTACCTAGTCCATGGTAATATCCTTAATCAAGTTTATGTATCTTCTTTTATTGCGTTGTTCATTATGGTGGAGAATCAAAATTAGGATTCCTATCAACACATTCTCCAAGAATCCCTTAAAATATTTTTTAAACTCTCTATGCAAGCATGGTATAATCATGTGATTTACACCATTTTATT
The DNA here is from genome assembly GCA_963277665.1 of Viscum album. Lineage (NCBI taxonomy): Eukaryota > Viridiplantae > Streptophyta > Magnoliopsida > Santalales > Viscaceae > Viscum > Viscum album. The sequence goes on along the minus strand of OY728146.1, from coordinate 1,621,536,173 downwards.
ATTGATTTTAGCAATGATCTATGGTTCTCTTTTTATGGTATTGAGAGGGAGTCAGGGAGGATTTCTCTTTAGGTGTGGAGAGAATTCTATAGATAGTCATTGTTGTTTCGTGAACACCACAAATGAAAAATAATATAATTTAGAATATATACATGTGGATAAATAATGATAATTTTGTAAAGATTATCATAGATTATTTGATTTAAGTTATTATCAATGATAAATAATAATAATAATAATATTATTATTATTATTATATCTACTAACATGAAATAAATCTAATATTTATTTAAATGATATTAAATAAAATATATAATTTACAAAGGATCATTAATCACTTGGCATATCCACCTATAAAATATTATATTTGATAAACTTGAGAATAAATATTTATTTTTATATTCATATAAATAATAAATGTTTATATTAATATGTTAACTAAACTAGTGAATAGATAAATATTTATTACCTTTTGAATAAATAAATAAAATATAAAATTCGACTCACATTTTCTAAACTCAAATATCCCATGATTGAATTTATAGAATCAAGTTGACTTGAATAAATATTATCCCACAAACAAAAAATAATTTTTTTTATATTAAATTCAATAGAACTAAATTATATTATGGATATACTTAGTGTGTATCCCTCTTGTCCCTTTTCTCAATGGAAAGAGATAAACTTACCTAATGGACAACATCAACATCTAGAAAATTTTAAAGTAACCTATAAAGAAATAAGTTAATGTAGAAACTAAAAAAACCATTCTATAAATTATTCTATGTAATATAATCCCTTTTTCTCTATATATATCATCATATAGGATGTATACTATTGTTATCACCATATATTCTCAATTTATCTTTCATTGAAATTCTAAAATGAGTTCATCTATAAACTTCCACAACCAAAGATTTATTCAGATAAATCCATTTTAATCAAAGTCACAAATATATATTATTATATACATTTGTAATTGGATAATCATTTCTTGAATTATTAAATTATTTTCAAATCACTTTTTATGCACTAAATTCATGTTACTTCACTCTAAGCATATATTGTTATGGTTTTCATCTATAAATAAAATTATGTGGTTCATGCTAAAAATTTATAAATTTATCAGGTATAAGGAACAATACACATGTTAATATATAGGGAAATCCAATTATATGTAAAACATATAGAATCCATATTGGCTAGTATATCCCCATAATCTCCCTTCTTGGAGAACACTAAGTGTGAACTTCATGAGAATAAGTCTCAACATATTATAATCCCTTGGAACTTAATAGTCCAACATAATATGTTTCCAAACAAAAAAATGTTATCCAAACCATATGACACATTTTAATAATATCTCCATAGCATCTCTAAATTCTAATTATAATGGGGAGCTATTATAAATAATTAATGTAATGAATATTCCAAATATATTATCAAATTGATGTTATATATAATAACAACAACTATGTGATAAGTATATATATATATATATTAATTATGGTAATAAAAAGTAGATAGTAATTTGTTTTATATCACCAAATTCAACAAACTCCCATTTACACTCGTTACAGTTTATAATATTTCTCAAATTTTTAGGCCTTCCATGTTTTTCTCTATGGAAACTCTATTTTCTAAAAATTCACCTAATTGAATAATTTTTTGAAAGAGCTGATTTCCTAGAGTACATATTATTTTCCATTTATTATAAACTTTACATCTAGGTTAGAACCATATTCAATGATTATCATAATATATATTTTGATAATAATTTACTATATTTATACAATTAAATGTTCTGAAACTAACCATTTCATATTTTATACTACTTCTTGAGCTATATAAGGATTTGAAACATACTCTGTAGATTTAACCATGTGACATATGTATCAATTCACTCTTGAATTAGCATAACTTATATTTTCTATACTTTATCAATATATATATATAATGAATTGGTCTAATAGAAACCATATATCAATATCATTAGGTGTTGTTTCCTAGAACTTGGGTCACTAATTTATGTCATTCATAGGATAAATAATTTTACACTTTTTATTAAGTAAATGTAAGACTAATATATATCTTCAATTTGTTATCAACATATTTTAATTGGAATCTATAGTGATCACACTAAATACTTGTATACAGAAGGATCAAATCCATTTTTAATAAAACAAAACTCTCTTATGGATTTATCAGAATTAATATTCTATGATCTTGATGCTTTATTCAGTACATAAATGGATATATGTAACTTTTATACCTTATTGGAATAATTTTGTGTCATAAAACCTTATGGTTGTGTTATATAGACATCTTCCACAATATTTCCATTATGTAAATAAATATTGATATCCATTTTCCAAATTTTATAATCAGATATATTTTTTGTGATATTTTTAATTCTAATTAATTTAGCATAGAGATTTGTGAAAAGGGTTTTTATAATTTGTGCCTTGATGTTGTTTGAAACCCTTATAAACCAATCATGCATTATAGGTACCAAATTTACCATCCATGTATAATTCTTTTTTTGAATACCAACCAACCATATTTACATCAAATAGAGTAACCAAAAAAATATAGATCTTGATTTTGGTTTATGGAATCCATTTCTATGTTCATATCAACTTTCCAACTTTAGCTTATTTCCATATTATTCTTACTTGTAGTATAAGTATTTATTATACATATTGAATAATAAATTTACCTAACATGGTGATTATAAAACCAACAAAATCTAGTTTTATATTTCTTATATAGTATGTACAATTAAAATAACTTTTCCTATTAAGTATTATATAATTTATGTTCATATGAAAACTCATGTGCATTTAGATCCTTAACACCATTGAAATATATATTTTTTCTACTATCTAAAATATATATTTTATTTACTATTATAGAATTATATTCTTTTAATCAATAAAATAATATTATATCATAGGGATAGTAATATCCTTAGTTAATTAAGATAAATAACTAAAATGCAGATATTGTTTTACTTTATGATAGATTTTTCTAAAATAAACCTTAATAAATGGTTTTATTCTAAAACACATTATTTCATGATGTAATGGACTTATTTAATATTATTAATTATATCTTATACATTTTTCATTGTAGTTGTCATGTTTTTTAGTGTTAATGTCACTATTTTCAAAGCTTGTTTCAAAAGTATCAAGGGAATTCATGTAATACTTGTAAGACTACTCATCAACCCAACTTTTAATAACATCATCACTCTAATATAAATAAGTTAATGCGATTTTCTGAATAAATCTACACTAAATTTGATAATTGATGAACTCTTAGTTAAAATATTCTCTCACTAACCCGTACAATGAGTCTCATGTCTTTTACAAGTCATTTTTTCCCTACTTCACTTTCACATTCATTAAATCTCATTAAAGGAATATCATAAAGTAAATTAATTTACCTATAGATTATACTTAGAATAGATCAAAGGTATCTTTATGAACTAATTAGAGAATATATTTAGCATTAACACCTTTAAATGAAAAAGGATATATTTATCTTAAAACCCTACCAATAATCATGTCAAATACCTAAGATTCTTATCTATAAAGAGTCTAACCACCCTTATAAGTATATCCTTAACATTTAGTTAAAATTTTTACTTGGAAAAAAATTAACTTACCAAAACATGGTATTATTTGAGTCTTATAATTTATATTCATAAATAGTTTTTGATATTGGACGTCACTTTAATTCAAGTATAATTAAATTATTAATAATTATAGTATAACATAAAAAATAATTTAAAACATAAAATAATGTCCCATTGTGACTAAAATTTATCCCTGAGATAAATGTGTTGGTAACACCCAATATCAAAAAATATTTATAATCTATCCACTTATAAATTTTAAAGTTATGACCTTATAAAGATGATATATCCCATTAATATCATGACGATTATCTCCACTTTTGTAATCTTTCTATTATTCCTTACTTCCTTTATTTGGATATAAATATTTGAGTTATGCATTATATAAAATACCCAAGAATAGAAATAGAAATAATAAATTCAATTATGAGTATAACTAAAGTATATGATTCTACATTTTCCCTCTTTAATTCATTGTAATTCCTCTTTCAGTGAGCTTTATTATTTCATGTGAACCTGGTAACCTCATGTCCATCACTCTCCGCATGAATATTTTTTTCTTTGATTGATATTGTAAAGACTCTATTAAATTTAAACTTATCATAGGATTTTAGTCATTAACCTTCAATCCATTCACTATAAGTACTTACAAAACAAATTCCAAACAATACTTCACAAATTAGAAAACCATAGTCAAAATATTCTTTAGTAACTTTTCTATATTGTTCACTTTATATTTTTTAATTAATGTGGAGAATTCGGGTTGTAAGAAGAAAAATGATATTTTTTGACTATTTATTGTCCATATGAAAGCCCAAGTTTTTTAACTTATTTACATACTTCATAAATTTAATTAAATCATCACTATCTTCGTATCAATATTCCATTATATGCATTAATTGTGTAGTGACAATCCCATTTATATGCGACTTATCTTTTTTCCATTTCATGTTATTAGAGATGATTCAGAAGGGTGTTGGCATCCATGTCCTTATATTTTGTCTTTTAATTTATCATATTGGTGAAAATATGATGAAACAAAGAATTGATGCATCCTCCATGTTCCTCCTATAAGAATATTTCTTACCCTCACTCACACTCTGAGGTGGCTAGTTAAGTGTAGGGAACTCTAGTATATAAATCAAATATTCTTGTAGTGCATAAATAAAAAATAACATGTACCACTCTTACAAATTTTTATTATTGAGGACATTTTATTAATCAATGAATGGACATAGTGATTTTGTGGTATTACATTAAATTTAAAAAAAATAGATTTCATTACTTTATCTTAATTACTGGTTATTATGTAATTAATAATTTAATTAAGTATCGTACTATTATATCAAATCCCAATATACCTAACCATTCGATTTAGGATATCCAGTCACTAAGATATTCTAGTGGAAAGAATTCATATTCCCCTTTAAATAATCTAGATAGAGGCCTTATCAAAATATTCAAAGGTATTTAGGTAGTATTTTCTTTCCAATTGCATTAACTAGCTACTTCTTGATCTATCGAGTGTACTCCACAATCCTAAAAATCCTATACTTATATTTCCTCAACACTTTCCTTTGAGTTTCACCAATTCTTTCTAAGACAATCAACCCTTAGTTCTAACTAGGTTATGTAAATTAAATAATTTAATTATAACTACCTGATAATTTAAAGAACCCTAACGGGGGATAGATAAGAACTTTAAGTTATTGTTGAACTCTTACTCAAGCGATGGGAGGTCTTTTAATGACTTAATATTTTATTTAAAGGATTTTTTTTAACTTATGTGGAAATATCCTTTATTTTAGTCTTCACATACTTGTTAATTTTATATGAAACTTATATAAATAATTGACCATATATAATAAAATAATTTACACATATTAATATCATTTATATAGGATATCTTGTTCTGTCATATATATATATATATATATATATCAATTACCTTATATGGAAATTTATATAAGTAATTAACTATACCTGATAAAATATATCCTATACATTTTATTTTATTTCATGTAAGAATTCTTGTTAATTTATTTATATTTTGTGAATAATCACACACTGAAAAAATAAAATAAAAGTGTGATATGATCATGGTAATTCATTTGATTTTTGGTTTATTGAGCAGTGATAAACCAAACTTGAACCAAATTGAATAACTCTGTGATACTTATCTTGGCTCGAGTTGTAGCATCCTCTTTTCTCATCTATATATCCTTGGTTAGATTTATCTCAGATTGATTCCTAAACAGTATTCTCTAGTCATAAGCATCATTATTTACAAATTTATAATCACATGACAGTGGGGGGACTAGGGGTTTAAGATTACATATAATTATCCTTGGGAATATATACCTGTATATAATAAATGAGGGAATGATTATTCAAAAATCATCATATTTAATTTAATAATAATTATAACATAAAACCATAAAATAAATAATTAAATAAATAAATAAAACCATCACATGAATATGTCATTCAAACCTTATGATCATCGGAAGAATTCAATGAAAAACTTGTTTATTATTTCCAGCATTAATTCCAAATCATTTTATTTAAGATAAATTTACTTGAAATAATAAATTAAAAGAATAATCAATAAATTCTTTATTTATCTTAAATTCAATCCAATATATACTCTTTGAGAAATAATAATAATCTCATCATTTATTATTTTAAATTTATTTAATAAATTTTATTTTAATTAAAATAATTTAAACACATGGAATGTACTTTTGAGGTCACATGGAATATACTATCTGTGTCATATTAAATACTATTTTGGAATTTAACATCTACATGACATGTATTATCACTTGAAATGTTATGTGACACACATTTTTTAAGGTCCCAATAATGTACCATATACTTACATGATGTGTAATACCATATATCATGTCATGATATACATGGTGTGTAGTTTCATGTAGTCAAATTTCGTACTCTTCATAGTGTGTATGACTATACAACATGCCATAAATATATACAATGTGTACTGTTGGCAGAGAACTGAAGTAAATGGTGTGCACAACAACCATTTCACATCTTATAATTGTAAATTTTACACAACATTTATTAATGTCTTGTATTGACCCACTCAATATGTTAAAAATAAATTGGTGTGTACCTAATCTGAAGTGACATGTATCACTTGGAATGTACATGTTAGCTACAAATTGTGTAATTCATATATCATCATTTTCCTTAGATGTCGGTTAATATGCAGTGTGTAATGAAGTCACATACTAACCCACATGAATCACTAAAAATAACTTCACGTGTAATTCATATGGGGTTACAATGAGTGTACAATATAGATATATGTTTTTAATGTCTATGAAAATGCATAATACATTGGGGGTTAATACACGACCTGTAATGATGCCACCTACCGGCCCACATAGTGTGCCATAATTTACAGGGTGTGTACCTTGTCAGAGTTGACCATGGGTACACAACATGTAATTTACCATTACACATTGTGTAATTATGGAATGCATACAGCAACCTTTTTACATATTGATGGGATATTCATGAATTATTCTAATGTTTCAGCATATAATTTAAAAAATGAGTTTGGATTGACATGTCATCTTGACTTTTGGACTTAAAATGAAAATATGAACAATAATACTAGAAAACAAATGCATGGAAATTAATTTAATCAATTATAAATAATTATAAATTAAAATGTGACCACTCTAATACCACTGGAAGGATCCAGGGTATAGCAGAAGCATCATCTCTATGCACAATTATGGGTTTTCATCAATATTAAAGGATAATATCAAAATAACTTGATAATCATACCTAATAATATCTAAAGAGGATTGTGTAAATTTAATTTATAATTATCTTAAGTATAAATTTTTTCATAAACATCCCCATTAGGGCCCTCCTGACTAGAGTAAAGCTGTGTATGACACCCCTAGCCTTCATCCAATATGTTAGGGGATGGAAAAAAGAATAAAGAAGGCATCAATTGAAATAGTATGCCTCATCCTATTGTAAATGTATTTATGCACACACATAACTGTCCCTATGAAATTATATAGAGGAATAAAAAATACTTCAACATCTATAGTATAATCATTCATGAAATAACCTCTAGGTAATGCATCAGTGTAAGAAAATATATAGCCTAATATTTAAGGGGGAAGATACATGCCCAATTAGAAATTCAGTCCCAACCTAAAAACATCTATAAAGACGGAAATATAGAGTTGTCCTGTCTCATAATCTCTAGGTCCAACCATGGTATGTGGTCAATATACCCAAATATTTCTATTCTCTATTGAATTCACCACAAATTTTCCTATCAAATACATAAGAAAAAAAACGTATAGGTAAATCTCATATAGTGGCGGGTATATACATACCAAGTAAGTTACCCATAAAACCAGTAAAGGAGAAAATGAATGATACAATAGTAGTAATCTCAACCCAATACATATAAATGATCATAAAGAAACCCGAGAAGGATAGAAATGGGATCTCCATCTTTATATCCCACCCAAGGATGATGAGTATTCCAATATCTCTAAAGGTATGTATTTGATGCGCAGTATTATGTGATACTACCCAATAATGCATGTGGAGTACCCGCACCTTAAAACTATTCTCCATAGTTGAGGGGCACAATCTCTGATGGAGGACCCACACACTAGTGTTCCAGGGGGTTCCCCTCTATAAGTATAGGACCCACACCCTAGTACACCATCAGGGTTCCACATGGTATTTATAGTAAATTAACCCTATATAGGATGAGGGGGTATCACTCATCCTATGAAAAGAGTATGGGGGACCCATTCCCTAGGGTGATAGGGGGTTGATAACCCTATCCTCTCTCTGATAAACTGGCCTGATCACTACCATTGTCCAAGAATCGATGGAAGAAGAACCATGCTATAAACCCTTGTTCTGTATCACTGATTAAAAAACTAAGGCCTCTATCACATTCTATGCAGAAAACTACTTAGTATAGGCTACTTATGGTCTATAATTAGAGTTCATAAAAGGGATATGCATAATTTGGAAGTTCCTGATAGAGGTACATGGTGTGTGCCAAGGGTCACTTGACGTGTGAAATCACATTGAAACATATCCATGTCCATTAACACATAAGGATTGAATGTAAATGCGGGAATACATTGTGTGTACATTTGGTACGTGACATGTCTTGGTCATTAGGGACCTACTAGTGTCCTTTTGGCCCATGCCTACATACTCTGGTTATATTCAGGTACCCTTTTCATGTTTGAGTACATGGTCATGACCATGTACTCTAGTTAAGATCATGTGTCAGGCCATTTCTAGACTCATGTACTTCAGAAGTACATGACTAGTCGCCAAAACCAGGTCACATGATGTGTATGAGGTTATACCCGTTGTGTGAAATTTATCTCCACCTAAAACCCTAGCCACCATATGCAAGGGACTTCATAGTGTGTGTTCTTATAAAACACACCATGTATTTAAATAATTTCTAGAAAGTGAAAAAATATTCACATGTATCTCCTAATCCATCCCCACCATCACTTCTGTCTAAAATTAGGTCTAGGGATCCAGATCTAGGGATGGTCACACCTAATCAATTGAAAATGGCCGTATTCCGGCCACCCGAACCCTGTAAGGCTTAAACATATCACAAAATGCCTCTCCTATGGATGAGAAATCGATATTGAACATCTGATCTATGTAACTATCACCCATAATCCACAACGCTCTAAATTTGTTTGAAAACCCACTGATTTGTACGTCATTTGTGAAACCCCTGGAGATTTGATCACACTTGAACCCTCTCTATAAATGTCAAACCATGACCCTATAGGCCTATAAAAAAGAACATGATGAACAATGGGGATAAATTCAAATAAAAAATTCAATACACCATTTAATGATATGATCTCATACAAAGATGACATAATTAATGTACCAAGCAGGGGAATCATGCGCTAAAATTACAAATAAACTGAAGTAATATTATTTATCAATTCTAGGCTCATATAAAGAATGAGAATCATTGGTAAACAAAATCACATCATAAATCCATGCTTAATGTTTACTCAATGGGAGGAAACCAAAAATATTTAGACATACCTTATTTATGGATCGATCGTTGGTAAAGAACACATCAACTAGAGATGGGGAATAAGATCCATTATTCTCTATATCTATCACATGATTCACTTCAATCCATTCATCCTCATTATTCAATCCCAATATGACAACGAATAATAAGGAATTCTCCCTCCTCTAATTCTCTCAAGATTATAAGGATAACCCTAGAAAAATATCATAATGATGTATATAAAGATGGTTTCTATGTTTAGGGTTATTAAATAAACTAATTAATTCACTTAATTAATTCACTTGACATTATTTCTGATGGCTACCTCAACTGAACATATGGTGATGAATAACTTTAGGTTGTGCTTAGGGTAAAACCCATGTTTCGGAATCAATAGTGATCTCAGATTTCCTATATGAGGTAAACAATAGTGGGAAAACCATTTAAACTGAAATTATTCATGAATGTGATTTAAAAAATATTAATATTTTTAATATATAAATTCAAGGGTATCGAGACAACCAATGATTGGGTATACTCTGAGGAAAAATTCAGATATATACATAGAAATATTTAAAGGACTAATCTAATAGAATACAAGTCATTACATTTTATCCTCCTTCAAGGATTTTTTCTCCAAAAATCTCCATCTATAAAAAATGGTGGGGGTATTGAGACCACATCTATCTCTTGATCTCTTCAAATAACTCTTGTACGCTCCCATACTACCAAAGTACCAAAATTAAGGGAATGGTTTATCTATGCAAGATACTCTCCTTCCAATTCTTGATCTCCATCAGGTACTCAACAAAGGTGGCTCCACTCTTGATGTCTAGCTCTCCCTAGTCAATAACGTGTGTAGGGTTGTGTATGTATCTCCTAATTTATCACACATGTATGACTCCATATAATTAGTAAAACTATATGGGAAAAGATAAGAAGTAAGAAAACATTCATAAGATCTTGACGGCCTGATGAAACTTGGGGATAGATTACCTCACTAGCCAAACCTCCATAATTCTAGTCATGGGGAGACTCTTAGAAAAATATGTTCTCATTTATCAAACTCCAAATTCTTAAAACATAAATTAGAATAATAGTTATGTTGTATCAAGGTTGTCCTCATACACTCACAGATTAGATTTACTTTATCTACCATTACCTCTACCATCTCTGGACCAAAAAGAGATTCCTCACCAATATTAGTCCAATATAAGGGTGACCTGCAGGGTATCCTATATAGGGTATTGAATGTTTTCAAGTGGATATTATAGTGATAGGTGTAATTATAAGAAAACACTTACAATTTAAAATGATACTCCTAACCCCGAATGAAGTCTAATACATAGTCTCTCAGTATATCCTCTAATACCTGGATAGTACACTCAGTCCTCCCAAATTTCTAGGGGTGAAATGTCCTTCCCATATTTCATTATGTCCCAAAATTTTCATGTGTACCTCTCCACAACAGTTATGTGAACTGGGAATCATGGTCAAAGATGAACATACTGGGTAACCCATGAATTTGGATGACTTCCTGCATATACAACTTCCCGAAACTCTAACCAAACTCTACTCCCTAATAGAAAGAAATTGTGTCAACTTGGTAAGTTAGTAAACAATCACCCAAATCTTATAATGGACTCTCACTACCCATAGAATCCTCGACACAAATTCTAAAGATATTTCATCCCAAATCCACATGAGGATTTCAATAGGCTATGTGAAACCTTCCAGAACCTAGTTAATGGCCTTTACCTAATGACATGTGAGACATAGAGAGACAAACTCGTTAATTAACTACCTTAGGAAACCCCACCCAAAACTACCACTGAAGTCATATATACACATTCGACACAATAGGATATACAAATAGTGGGTAAGTTTGGAAGTCCATCATCACCTCCTCTCACAACATGACCAGAACTACCGTCCATCCCTAGAAAAGGATTGTGTGATACCCTCCATTATAAGATCTATCTAGTGTATCTTATAAGGATAACTGGTAACATAGAACCTCACAATTAATGTATCCCAACTGATCCACTATCACAAATTAAATAAGTGTAGGAATAACCACCATAGACTAAATAAAAAAGTACACCCCTCTCCTTATATATACCCATACTTTTTATATATAGATATTACATCTTAATAGATGATCATTCATTAAATAACATAATTAACCATTATAGAATTATACAGGTCTAGTGCCTTTGGAAACATGAACACAAAAAAAAATGGTCCATAAGTGATCTACGTAATCTCCCAGTAAGTTCTTCACAACTAGAACACATCTTAGACATATCATACATAATACCTTTATTCATAACCTAGGGAAAGGAATCATAAAAAAGGGTGAGATCATATGATCAATAAGGGTAAAAAATGAGATATTAACATAATGTGGGCATAAGGGTATGAAAACATAATAATAACATTTGAAAACCATACCCTACATATCATATATCATAAACACAATTCATGGAATAAATCTTGACAGCTCATAAGACATTAATCATAATGAAATCAAATACATGATCCATGAGAGAATAACATTGGAATAAGACATATATTTGAGGAATACATATATACATAGAAAATATTATTTCAAGGATACCAACCAAGACATTCAAAAATGTTTGTATTGGGATAACCACTCATGCACCTACTTCAGGCTTAGGATAACCTCTTTTGTAATATCTTTTTTTATACTAGGATAACTTCCTATGTACACTATTTTTCGGTCTTGAGATAACCTCCCATGTACCCTCTGAGCTCGTAAAAAATTAATCATTATACAATTAATTAAAGGGAGATATAGGTCTCACCCATCACATAATCCATAAATTTTTGTACCAAAATATCATAAAACATTCATCATATCATAACTAATAGAAAGTAAATTAGTTTCATAAACATATAATCATAACATAACCCATAGAAATAAAATCGGTTTCATAATCCTATCATCAATTCATTACAGCATAACCCATGGAAAATAAATGGGATTTATAAATATCTATTCATTTTACCCATAAACCATCTAGATAAATAATATGGATGATACAATTGGATCATATCCCCATAAAAACATAGAAACACCCAAGGTGGTTGTCATTGATGAATATAAATTCCATAAAACTACCATTTAAATATTATTGATGAAAAATATCCATTCCATTTTGAAAACACTTCTTTAAAATACAAAAATTTATCAAATATTAAAGAAAATAATTCTTTGAAAATTAACTTGTGAAATTTTAAATTAAGATTTAAATAATTTAGTGGTAATGATGGAAAAAAATACCATTCATTATGTACCTATATAAATTAATATTCCTTTAACATTTTCAATAAAAAGTCAAGAGATAATTGTTTGTAAAATGACAAGAAGATTTGTTTTAAAACATTTTTCAAAAATCCAAACTTGGGTAAAAATTTATTAATAAAATTTATAGAACAATTAAAAAATTATTTAAAACATTTTTATAAAATATGTACAAGGAAGAAAAAGGGTTTTTGACCAAATATAGAAATAAATTCATTTTTTACATAAAAAATATTCCTTTGGAATCATGAGTACATAAATAGAGTAAAATCAAAGGAAAGCATGTAATTTCAAGAAAACATATAAGAATAAAATTTGTGATTTTCTAAGAGGTAGATCATAATATATCATTATTAGAAGTATAATTATAAAAAAATGATAAAAAATTATATTTTCAAATCAAAATTTTACCACTTTTGTAACTTTTTAATTCTAAGCCCCGTGGAAGAAAGAACCTTAGATCGATGTGTATATCATATAATTATCATGAGAATAATTATAAAATAAATTTATTTGTAGTATATACACCACAAAGAAAAAAAATTTGAATAACGAATGTGTCACATAGAAATAAAAGTGAGATAACAAATCCCTTACATTAAGTTTCGATTTTCTTCATACGTGTTTGAACATCCTCTTCTTCAAGGAAATTATTTAAGTTTACACCTAAAGCCTTCATGGGATGTTTTAATAATAAAAAGGAATATAGGATGTGTTTATCGAATTAATTAATGTATTCATATAGGTATTTTATGGACCAAATGGTTTTGGAAGTGTGAATAGGATAGAAGAGGGGTTCCCTTCTATAAGTGGGGAAGAGGACAAACTTGATGTTTTTGAAAAGAGGAAGTTGTACCCATTTTTTAAACACTCTAAAAGGATCTAAAATGGATCATTATTAAACATTATATATTATTAAGTCTATTTATGTACATCCAATAGAATTTGGATAATTTTTTATGTCATTTTAACCCTTATCTTTTTAGTTTAACCCCCTCGTCAACTAATTTTAACCTTAATTGCGGTAATTAATTTTTTCTTTCTTTATTATTCATTTTTACAAAAATTTATGTTGAAATTTTTATATAATATTAATTATTATGATTCCAAATAAAGAATCCATTTTTCTATAATTCATTTATTAATTTGGTAAATTTTAATTTAAAATTAAACCTACAGACATGATAAAAAATATTTTTTTCCAAGAGAAATTTTCTATAAGTATATAATGTTTTAATTTAAAATTTTAATATAATATAAATTCAAAAAACCTAAATTAGATTAATAAATATATAATTTAACTAATTAAAATTTTAAATTGCCTTAAAATAAAACATAGTTTGTAAATACATTAAACAAAAAGGAAGTTTTTAATAAAAAATTGTATTTTTACTATTCATTGAAAAATCAATCTTTGTATAAAATTTTCAATAATAATCTAAAACATAGTTCTAAAATATAAATTTAAATAATAAATATTATTTTATTAAAATAATTTAATAAAATTGGAAAAAATTACTTCTTCTCAATTTCCACAATAATAAATAAAAATATTTTTTTAGAAAATAGTATTTTGGAACATATGATGGCTTTAATAAAAATTAAGTACTATTTTATCAATATGGATTATATACATATATATATAAATTACACTTAATTTTTCAAACATTTTATTATAATTTATTCATCCATGTTTAATAGCTAGGTTATAATGGTCGCATTTAAATAATAATATTAATGGTATATTGCGGTTTCTTAAGACTTGGTGTTGCGTGTAATTCAAGCTATAGAAGAAATTTAATTTATTAGAAACAAGGTTTTACATTATTCCCCACTTAAAATTAAATTTTACGTAAAAAATAATCACTTAAATATAGTAAAATGTTGATAATTCTGCCTCATTATATCCTTAGGTTCCAATGTGGCTTGTTTAAATTGGTGGTTTCGCCACAAAAACATTGACCAAGTGAGTGGTCTTGATTCATATCAGTTTTTCTATATGCTCCAAAATATCCACCTTTTGTTCTTCATTGTAAAATCATGTTCCAATGGTATGGCCTCTGATGTCATTATATGTGAAGGATTGGGTATATACTTCCTCGAGAGAGGTACATGGAACACATTTTGGACTTGAGAGAGGTTTAGTTGAAGGGAAAATTAATAATCTACGGTCTTGATATGATCAAGAATTTAAAAGGTAATAATATAAATATATATTAGTTTTCCCTTATTCACAAATCTCATAACCATATTCCATTGAGAAATTCATAAATAGACATTCTCACCAACTTAAAATTCTAGATAACATCAATGATTATCAACATAAATTTTATGCCAACTTTGTGTTTCCCTTATGTATTGTTGAATGAATATAATATTATATTTCATTTCTTCGCCTATATCATGTCACAATATCATTATATCTCTAAATTCATCCTAGAACATTGAATTTATACACTTCTTTCCATATAGGGATTCATAAGAAGCCATATGAATCCTCAAGTAAAATCTATTGATGTAAGAAAACTCAACTAGAGGAAGGTGTTAATCCCAAAAACATTTGAAATACATAAAAAAATCTTAGTATATCCTCTAGGGTTTGAATTTTTCTCTCATACTAACCATCTGTTTGAGGATGATACACAGTGATGAAACTAAACTCTGTATCAATGGCCTATAGAAAACTTTACCAGAACATAGAGGTAAACCTCAGATCCCGATAAGATACAATATAATGTGGTGCTCCATTCAACCTAACCAATTAATTAATGTATATCATAGTGACCAGATCCAGAGATAAATATTATCTTATAGAAATGAAGTGTTCTAAATTTATAAGTTGATTGGTTAAAACCCATATAGCATTTATTCCTTTAGTTTTTTTGGGGATTATGAGGACAAAATTCATGGTATGGTTTTACCATTTCAATTCTAGTATAGTTAATTAATGTAACATCCCCTTAGTATTTTATCTCTTAACCTTCACTTTATAACATACTATGAACCAATGTACATAATTACTAATATATTGCTTCATGTTGTCCCACCAGAAATTCTCTTTCACATAGTTCAGTGGTTGGCGCTACACCATTGTCACTCTTAGGTTGTGGGTTCAATCCCCATATTCATGACATAATATACAGGTTGTCTCCCATGATGTGGGTTATCCTTTTTCTAAAACAATATTAATATAATTCATATAACATTTACAAATTGAAATAACACATAATGACCACAAAATAAAATATAAGATAAACCCTAAAAGTTACCAATAACATTAATATTATCTTTAGAAAATGTAAAGTAATTACTTATAAAATAACTTTTTCACTAAAACATATACAAATTAAAAGGGATTTTTTCCATAAATCTCTCTGAAAATACCCATAATCATGAAAAAAATATCTTCATATAATCCTTAGAATGGGTGTTTAAGACTTTGAACTTATGATAAACCTTAAACTCATAAACTCATGATAGTTTCTATAACTATTAAGTTAATATTTTATGGATACATATATTCTTCTTGTATAATATCCAATCATAGAGAAAAAATCATTTGCATTGGAATTTTTTTCTCCAACCTTGCACTAATAGATGATCATGATTTGATTAAAAAATATTAAATGTGATCTTATTATTCTAGAATCTGTGTAGAGAAAGATAATCAATGCTTAGAACCACATATAGTTATACTAAATGATGAATAATAATATTTTCATAGGGATCTTTAATATAAAACCAAACATAAAAATACCAACTAGGGAGTGAATTATGAGTGTGAAATAATTATCATGATTCACTTCAACTATTATGATTGAATAAGATTTTAATTTTTCCTTTTTCTTGGGATATTTTTATAGATTATCATCCTAAAAAGGTATTCGATTGGGGGATTTATCTGCATAATTCTCAAACACTTTTTATTTGAAACACTGGAGTGTGGGTGGTGTATTTTTTAGTGGTTTCTCCATATTCGCATCATTAGTTATCTTCTTCCCATGACTTCATAATTCGTCTACACAATGATATTTCTTTCCAAATTTAAAACATTTATTATCCCCCTTAATAAAATTCCATCCATTTTTTCCTCCACACTTCAACCATAATGTAATGTTCATCTTATTTTCTCCATGGGTTTTAGAGTTTCCATTCAATTCTATATTTATTTTCTCATAAATACCATATTATTTATGGGTAAAGAAAATCTTTATTTCCACTTTGATAGAAAAATTAATTGTTTCTTCATATCTACCAAATTACCTTATAGATAATTCCCTTTTTAGACTTGGATTTAAGCCAATTAATAATCAATAAACCTTACATTAATGTTGGATGATAATAATAGAATCATAGCATGTAAGTCATGTAAAATTTTCCTCATAGGTACAAAAATATTAATCATTCTTTTGTTTTACCTCATGTAATTCCTTGTTAATTTTAAAATAAATAATCTGAGTAATGTAAGAATAAAAAATTAATCTCTTAAATTCATCTCACTATATAGATTTAATTTCATCTTGTTGCCTCATGTTTGTTATAAGATTCTACCATTGATCTACTTTTCCTTCCAAATATTATATTTCCAAAATGATTTTTTAATGATCCAAACACTGGATAATGGAAATATCTTATTTTAGTGGTACTAATTCATTTCCCAACAACTATTTGACCTGTAGAACCACTAAAATAAGCTTGTTGTTTCCTTATGAAGGACGCACCATAATATTGTTCCCTCCTTTTCTCGTTTAGAAGTTTAGTATCATTTATAGCTTGGTAAAGTATTGTGAGTATAACAATGATATTTTTCACTCCAAATCCCATAATTTTTAGTTTCTTAGGACTAAAATCTTTACATTTTATGTTACACCCGGTATTAACATTATTGCTTCAAGTTCTAGCCATTGACTAGAACCAAAAGTATAGTGTATATAACTATAATAATTGTGGGAAACTATATAATCATTAAATGTATCTTATATTATTTCTAAATAATGAAACATTATTTTTAATATACAACACCTTATGCTTAAACATGGTCATTCAAGGTCAATTTTCAAATCATTAATTATGGTTCTCAAGTAGCTTGTCAATTTCAAAATTATATCCCTTAGGATTGTCAAAAAAGATGTGTCATAAGGACTATTATCCTACACCTGGTGATGATTGAATATAGATCAATGCACCATTTTCATAGTTATTTCCCCTAGGTGAAAATTTTATGGATACACATCCACTTGTATTATCCAGATAGGGATGTAATTTTATAGAGACCACTCACTCTATCATTCTCCAAATTCGAGGACATTTTCCAATACTTAAATTTATTCATAGAGTTTTCACTAATGTTTTATCATCCTATTTTCCAATTTTTAAATAAAATTTACTCAAATACCAACTATAGTGACCCATACATTTCAAACATTGATATTGCAACTTAATAGCTGATCATTCATTACATTACATAACAATCCAATCCAAAACCGTATAGGTGTAGTGCCTTTGGAAACTAGGACACATAAAAAATAGGTCAATAAGCGAGATACACCATATACAAATAATTTCTTCATAACTATCACTCTTTTTAGACATATCATACATAATAAATTTCTTCATAACCTGGGGAAATGAATCATAATAAAGGGTGAGATCAGATGCTCTGTAAGGGTAAAAAAATGGAGATATCAATATAATGTGTGTATAATGGTATGAGAAAATGATAATAACATTTCAAAAATATATATTTCATATCATAGGTCATAAACCTGAGTCCTGGAGTAAATGTTTGTAGTTAATAAGACATGAATCATAATGGAATCAAAGATATTATCCATGAGAGCATAACATTGGCATAAGACATAGATTTGTGGAATAAATATAATCATATAAAACCTTTTTAAAATAATACCCAATAATTCATTCATAACATGTTAGGATTGGGATAATAACCCATGTACCTACTTTAGGCTTGGGATAACCTCATGTGTACCATTTCTTCAGGATTGGTATAAACTTCTCTGTACCCTCGGAACTCATAGAACATTAATCAATGCCTAATTAATTGGAGGGATATATAGGTCCCACCCATCACATAATCCATAAATTTTTGTGCCATAATTCCATAAAACATTCATCATACCATAACCTATAAAAATTAAATGGTTTTCGTAAAGATTTTATCATTGCATAACCCATAGAACAGAAATGGGGTTTATACTAATCTCATCAATTCATCATATCTTAACCCATGATAAATGGAATGGGTTTCATAAAATTATATCGATAATAATCATAAACCATATAGATAAAGAATAAGGATGGTAAAATAGGATCATATTCTCAAAAAAAACATAAGAAACACCACAATATATTGTAATTGATAAATATAATTTCTTTAAAATATCATTAAAATTTATTGAGGAAAATATCCTTTCTATTCTGAAAACACTTCTTTAAAATCTAAAAAAAATCTTAAATATTAAAGAAAATATTTTCTTTGAAAATTAACTTGGAAACATTTAATGGAAGGTTTTAATCATTCATTATCACTCACAGTGGATTGTGGGGTGTGGAAGGATTTACTTCTGTAATGATAACTAGGTGGGAAATTCACTATGATTTCTAGTTTTTCTAGTTCCTAACATTTCCTTTTCTCAATCTATTAATTATTTCACCTTTATTAAAGCTTTCCTCAACCCCTAGTAGCTTGATTTTCACTAAGTAATTATGATTTAAACTAACCCTGATAGTATTGCGTACACTAGCCCACATACTGGTTTTTTCTCATCAAAGGACTATTATTGTGTAATTTATATGAATATGGGCCATGATCCTTTGGGTGATATTTTATGGTGAAATTTTATTCTAGTTAAACATAATTTTATAGTTTGGCATCTACACAACCATGTGATACCTACAAATGAGGGACTATACTATAAGGGAGTTTCTATTGTTTCAAAGTGCACCTGATGTCCGGATCCTAGAGAAGATTCTAACATACATTTATTCTTCAAAAGGGATTGGGTATCCATGATTTGGATGGATTTCAGTGGACTCATGAGGATGAATATCTCGAGTTTTTAGGTTATGTTTTTCTTCTCTAATGGTTTCTTAGCTCGGAAGACAACTTTTATGATTGAAAGGAAATAAAGATGTTGTTTATGGAAGGTTGTTGAGTGATATGGAACAATCTCAATAAGTCCAATCATGATGGAGTTTCTAGTTCCTAGATGGATAGGAAGGCGTGGTCTAGAATAATTGTGGTGGATCTCATTCGATTAATAAATCAACGGGAGTTGTCATCTTCATTATGTAGTCTCATCACTTGTAAGGTAAGTCTAGAAGGTTCTAGATTCATTGATTAGGGTAAATGGGTGAGTTGGAATCATACTCAAACATTATATGAATTAAAAATTGGTGGATATTTCATCGAGAGATGCATTCATGGATGGGTTTTTTATGGATCAGGATGGATTGGTTGTTCTTTATTTCAATTTATACCTTGGATCAGGAGACTATCTCACTGTGAAATCCATCACCATGCTTAAAGGGTTGGATTTGTGCTCCAAATATGGTACAAATCTAAAATGGTAGATAAAAACTCTTTTATTATTGACAAGTCCATTCAGGAAGCGACCACCATCCCTTATTCTATCATTTATCTGATTCTCAAGTATAAAAGTCTAATTTCTAGTGAAACTGTTCATATCCATATTTTGAAAGAGGGAAATATGGTCACATATTACATGGATTATGGTGGCACCCAAGGAAACTATTGTATCATTTATAATTGTATTATATCTCTTCATATATATTAATCTTTTTCGAGTGGACACCCTTAGCCTTCATCATTTCAGGCCTCTTTTACTTCTTTCATCTTAGACTACTCATTTATTTTTAGTAAAATCTATTAATGTTGGATGGATAATGATAATGATAATAAATACATTTATAAGAAGTGAATACACCATTAAAATTAAAGAAGTGGTTAATATTTTATGTGCCCCATAGAAAGAAAAGTGAGACAAAAAATCCCTGACCCTCATTTTCTTCGTACATGTTTGAACCTCCTCCTCTTCGAAGAACCCAAGTTTACACCTAAATCATTATAGGGAGAATTTAATGAAAAAAATAAGGACTCTAGGATGTTGGGATAGAATTAAATAATGTATTTTTTAAGGTATTGTCCAAACCAAAGGCTTTTGGAATTATGGATAGAATATGAGAGGGGTGCCCATTTATAAGTTGGGAAGAGGACGCAGTTGGAATGTTTATGAAAAAAAAGTATACCCATATTTTAAACATTCCAAAAGTATTAAAATTAATAATTATAAAATAATATATAATATAAGGTTGAAATATTTCTATAAAATTTGATTTATAAAAGTTTCTAAGTCATTTTACCTTGTATATTGTTAGTTTAACCCATAGTAAACTCGTTTTTACCTTAACCACGATAATTAATTTCTACTGATTTTACTATTAATTTTGAAAAACAATAAATTTGAACTTATTATATAATATTAATTATTATTATTACAAATAAGGAATCCATTTATTAAAATTTCATTCATATAAGTGGAAAATTTTAATTTAAAATTAAACCTGTAGACATGATGAAAGGGCTGTTTTCCAAAGAGAAAATTTCCACACATATAGAATGTTTTTATATCAAAATTCAAACAAAAAATAATTTTAAATTGCCTATATTAGATTAATAAATATAAACTGGAACTAATTTTACCTATAAAACCATAATAAAATAAAATATTTCTTCTAAATTCTTTAAATCAAAAGGTTTTTTTAATAAAAATCGGTATTTTTACTATTCATCAAAAAATTAATATATGCATCAAATTATCAAAATTTTAATCAAATATAATTAAGATAAGTAGATTTTAAAAATGAAGTTTATTTTATAAAATACATTTTCTAAAAGTGTAAAAAATTACTTTTACTATTTATTCACAAAAAGTAATAATACAGTTTTTGAGAAAATGGTATTTTCGAAACATATAAATACTTTACTAAAAACTAAATACTTATTATCAATATGATTTCTTCATATAAAGACATTATAATTAATTTTTAAAATTTGTTTGTTACTATTTATTTCCCAAATTTTAATTTATTAGTTATAATGGTCACATTTAAATGATAATATTAATAGTATATCACGGTTCATTATATATAGATTATAAAAACTATAGAAAAACTTTAATATATTCAAGAAACTATATTTTATGAAAACTGGAGATGTTACACTCCACTACTAGTGTCAATTTAAATAAATCCAACCACTCAGATGCCTCCCATACTAAGTTGAAATGACACTTCTTGATAAGGGAATATGACGCCATGTTTCCCTTCCAAGGATTATAGACTATCTCAAAGTCATAGTATTATAAGAACACCAACCAATACCTCTATCTTATGTTACGTCCTATCAAGGTGAATTTTTATCTAAGATGCTAGAGGTCTGAGAAAACAAAAAAAACACTTTCCCAGAAGATAATGTCTCTATATCATCATATCAAAGACTATCGATGGAAACTCTAGGTAACGAGTCCCATAGTTTTTCTTATGGGGTATCAATTACCTCAAACCATAAGAAATAACTATATATCTATGAATCAACACACAACTAATAATATATCTAAAGGAATTGTATAACACCATGTACTCAATACTCTTCTATGGTAGTCTTAACAATGGAGCATTGGTCAGCCTCCATCTTAGCTCTTTCAGAGCTCTCTCACTCTAATCACAAGAGGAAAAGGTATTCTCTTTCCACATAAAGGTATTCAAAGGGTTTTAAATCCTAAAGAATTGTACCAATAAACTTCTATAGTAACTCATCAATCCAAGAATACTTTACACCTCCATCATGGTCTTGGGTGGTTCCCAAGAAAGCACCACATCAATTATTTTTAGGTCCATAGCTAAACGATACATAGAAATGAAATTCCATAAAAAGTGAACCTATAAAATCAAAAACTATCACTTCAAGTGATTACCATAAAGCTGGAGTTCCCAGATTAAGTATAGACCATCCTCAAATTCTCTACATGATCCTCCTCTTATGCATAGTAAATTAGTATATTATCGATGAATACAACTATGAATTATTCCACGTATGGATAGATGATATGTTTCATAAGAGCCATGAAAACAAAGGGGTCATTCATCAAACCAAAAGGCATCACCAAGAACTCATAATGTCTGTAACAATATTAGAATTCCCACTTTAGAATATCATCCCCACAAACCCTCAATTGGTATTATCCAGACCTAAGATCAATCTTTGAGAACCATCTCGCATATCCCAATTGGTGGAAGAGGTAATCATTCCTCAGAAATGTGTACTTGTTCTTTATAATTACCTGATTCTGAATATAATAATAAACATAGAGCTTCAAGTTCCCATCCACCTTTTTTGAGAACAAAACTGTAGGTGCCCAGGGGGGGCACACATGGTCTGATAAAATCTTTCTCTCGAATTTCCACCAACTACATTATCAACTCCCAGAGATCAATAGAATCCATACGATATGTTGAAGAAGGTGTCATTGTAGTTATGGGGTGAAAGTTAATGAATAATTCTAGATCTCACCTCAGAGTTAGTCATAGAACATCTTTAGGGAATCCATCCATGTAGTCCTCTACTACTGACGGAATATAAGTTCCTTATAATATCACTACATCAAGGGATAAACTCTCCAACTGATGGGTAATGGGCTGTAGTTTTCTTCTCTCAAATCACACTTGATCAGCCATGAGATCTCTCTTACCCATAAATGAGAATATATTACCATATTTATAAAGGTATATAACTCACTTGTGATGAAAATAAATATGGGAATTCAATACGGATAGTCATACCATACTCAGGATAAAATCATAGGGTTTGATCATGATAACCAAGAGGTCCCATGAGAAACTCTCTCCACTGAATGAGAACTTGTACTACTGGAAGATATGAAATATTGAAGTATCACTCTTATTATGAACCTCTATCAATTTTTTTCGGCTAAGGCCTCAACTACTATCTCTATCTCTCACATAAAGAATATTGAGATTAAGGAATGAATCATGCAACGACTAAAAGAACTTGAGTAAGAGAAGAAAATCCAAAGATTATGCATCAAATCATCCCATGAATAGCATGGTCATATCCCTCCATAGTATGCATCTACCTTTATCCCTATCTTCCATCCCCCTATTCCTAATGTGGGAAACCTAGTGGTGGTGGTGGGAGTAGCTCATAGAATCATCCTCCACCAACAACTCCTCACTCTGAAGCTACATCTTCTACTCTTATATCATCACCTCCCTATGGGATTACCTTTCCATACGAGGGAGATTTCTAATCACAACACTACCTATATCATGGTGGTCTATCCACTACCTGCCTACCCTTACTATCATGTCAAGTTGGACAATCATGATCCATGTGACCTCTCCCATCACAAGCAGAGCATCTCCCCTATTTGGGCTAACTGGATCCCATATGTGAACTCTGGCCTGCATACCCATGTTCCGGAGTTTGAGAATAGATATTCCTTATGCACCATGACCCTAATTAATGACATATTTCTGATACTATAAAAGAATCATCCCTATTATGTCCACTACAGGGTCCAACCACCCAGTTCCCCTCTCCTAGGAATCTCATTGTAATGAGTGTGCACCCTAGTACTCCAACATAGGAAGGAATGAATAAGGAGAGTAAACTAGCATGAATTTATCTACTAAGTCACTAATCAAACTTACACAGTCAGAAGAAATCATCTCACACCATGTTGAGGGAGAAAAATTTGAGTTTATTGAACCTAACAGCATGCTCAGTAATCATCATATCACCCATTTGAATCTTGAGAAGCTCCTAAATATGCACGATTCATAAGCATGATGGGTAATAATCATCATGAAATAGTTATGGGAATTTTGACCCTGATACTGTCACCGCATCATGTTCTCTATAAAAAAAATCCACCAAAACCCTAATTCTCCATCAGTAAGGATGGATACACGAACAACCAAATGATTATTCTAGGTCTAATAAAACTTTAAGACACATATCATCGACTCAATACAATCCTTAGTTGCCTAAGGGTCTAGATCACCATATAATGTCAGCAGAATCTAGTGATAGAACTCACAGAGACTGCTAAGCCTACACATGTCATCATCATGTCCTTCTAGGACAATCCACTACTTGACAGGTAGTAGAACTACTCCCCGCTTTCCTAGAGGAAACACCTCATAAGAAGGTCCCGGAACTCATCACTGAAATGATCATCATCATGATCAAATATCAGTATCCTAAAAGGATATCTTCGTGAAGGAATCTTGAAATTTATCAAGATGTACCATGATTACATGAGCATATATGGGGATCTGACTCAATAAGGATAGTCAATGGACTCAATCCTATATGAATCATGTACCATTTTTTCACTAAAATTGATGTCTTGGTATGTCAAGTTGACAAGTAGGTAGTCAAAGTCCTCATGAATGGACACATCATCTACTACACCAACATTTGGTTCCTTAGCCTAAAATACACACTTGAGACACTATGAAACTATTTCCCTTTATTCCTAACCAATCCTCCCCAAGGATCCCACTCAAACAATGACCCAAGGATAAACATCTTTGATACAAATCTATCATGACTTAACCCACCAGGGCCCACCTATCCTGTGGAAATACAAGTGTGACACCCTAATAATACCTCCAATAGGCTAAGGGATGGTGAAAAGTGTTGACAAGTCATAAAATGAAATGGGATTCCTTATACCAATGTACTTATATTCATGTACAAAATCATCTCCATGTAAAAGTAAAATAGGAATAACAAAATACTGCAACATATAGAGTATAATCATGCATGCAATTACCTCTAGGGAATACATTAGAGTATGAAAATATATATCCAAATTATATAGGGTAAAAATACATGACCAACAAAAAATTAAGTCTCAACCTAAAAGAAACTAGAAAGAAGAAAATCTAGTGAGATATATGCTTCTGATCTCCCAGTCTGACCACCATACATAGTCAATATACCCAATTATTGTTATTATACACTGAAGTAACTTCTCATATTCCTATCACCTACATAATACATGACACATGCAGGAATAATCCATACTAGGGTGAGTATATTCATACAATGTAGGATTCTATAAAAACCATAATTGGATCCACATAAAGATTCAACAGTAATCAAATCTATCCAATACACATAAATTTTCTCAAAGAAAACCTTGAGAGTGAGAAAGGGGATATTTATCTCCTCATCCCAACTAAGGATGAAGAGCCTGCTTATAGCTCCAAATGACCATATCTGATGTCAAACATCATGTGAAACCACAGAATAATTTCTATGGATGAACTTCACCTCTCCATTGTGCCACACAATCAAGGGGGAACAATCTCCAATGGAGGTCTCACACCCCAGTACATCAAGGTGGTTCCACTATAAAGGAAGAGGATATTCTTCCTAGTGCATCATAGGGGTTATAATCAGTAGTTATTGGACTCATTCCATATATATCATGAGGAGGCTACCACTCATCCTTTGAAAATTGTATGTGGGACCAACACCCTATTGTGACAAGGGGTTTCCAACTCTGACCTCTCTCTTATAAACATGTCTGATCACTACCATTATCCAAGTATCACTAGATAACACATCATGATCATAAAACTGTAGAAATAGTGGGTGCCCTAGACCCAACTTTGTAGTACATTTGATTACTGTATCATGTGTACAGTTAGATATGCATGATGATTTCTTACCATTATAGTGCAGACTTTTCTGCGTACACTATAATAATGGTAATGTCCAAAGGTTAGTTGTCGTGTCGAGAGGTTATAGCAGATCCCAGGCTATAATGAGAACCTCAAGATACAATGACATTGATCTTAAATATATGTTCTATAGTCTAGATACATCTTACTGACTGGGCACAGTATATGTCTGACTATCAGGTGTTGGGGGCTCATAAGCATTGAGACTTTTTCTCATGAAGTTCGCACTTGGTGATCTCTAGTAGTGAGATCATGAGGACAGACCCTTCAATAGGAACACCACATGTTTTGCGTATCATTGGTTGTTCCTATCTACGGACATGTGTATTGGTCTCCTGACTTGATACCATTACCAATGTATATTATTTAATTACGTACTTTGATGCAAGGCGAAAACCATGGCAGTAATGTTGTGGCAAGGTAGTTTATGTCGGGTGCATCATTAGTGGTATGACGTTGGTTGAATGGTCAAGAAAGGATTTATCGCTTCCAAGTTTAGGAAGTTGTATATCTCAGGCCTGGTTGATAAGGATGGCACTGCCTTCATAAGTCTTTGGCCAAAGCAGTAGAAAGGTGAATCCATCCAGATAGATCAACAAATGATAAAGCAAGATAAGGACGATGACACGAGAGTGTGTCCTGCATTATGAGATATTTAATGACAAATAGACTATAGTACATAGTCAGTGTTCATAGGATGGTAGTCATTGCTATGACTATCCTTATCTCTTTAGGGGCCATGACGGGTTGCTATACCCTGCTCTTGGTCTGTGAATTTTATTCACTGATTTCAAGATAAGGGCCTAGAGGATCACACACAATAGTGTATTCAAGAATCCTCACCTATTCAGTTGAATAGGTATATGGACATAGTGGGCGCTGCCACGAGGTCCGAGCATTGTCCAAGTTGTCAGTCACCAACTAAATTAAATAAATTCATTAATATTCAAGTTATGAGTATTTGGGATTGAATTTATTTAATGTATTTACAAGTTTAGAAAATATGAGAAAATATTAATCGAATGAATATTGTTTAATATTCAAGGTTTGTTTAATATTAAGTGGGACAGCGAGTCGAGTTAAATGGCTCGGATTTTATCACGTAATATATTTTATATATTACAAGTAGGTGATAAATTTAATAAATAATATTGATGCAGTTTTAAGTCGTCATAATTATTTATTTAGAGAACGTTGATATTAACGGTGGCCGGGGAACCCAGCCGGGTATTTATCAATGTATCTATAAATAAGAGAGGAGGCTCTCTCTCTTGGTGTGCACATCACTATTCATTCTTTTATGGAATGAAATTTGAGAGAATCTCTCTCCTCCCACTTCCTAGAGAGATAACCTAAAGATCCAAGAGCTCAGATCAAGTATCTCCTCACGCATCGCAAGATCGACGATGCGGTGATCGTCGGGACGTCTAAGATATCATTGAATCGCCGTGCTAGCACCCGGAGTTCGACGATCGGCGTTCCCACAGATTTTTGAGGTGCGTGTGGACGATCTAGATGGATCCTCCTATGGATCCTTCTTGCAATGATCGTCGTCAAAAAGTAGTGGTCGACAATGGCTTCAAATATGCAACGGGTATTTTTTCCTTTTATTTTTGTGCTCATAACAATCTACGCGAGATCCTCAGACCTCTCCGGGGCTCAGATCATCGGCAACGAAAAGTACCGTCATTGCGCTGATTAATGTTTTTAAATCCCCGGCCCACCAGCTTCTGCTATGGGCCCCGGAAACCCAACAGTGATATCAGAGGGATCGCGTAGATTTTCTGAGCCAAATAAAATTAATTTGCATAAAATTAAGAAGAGGGTTTAAAAACGGTCAAAATGGAACGAACCACATTTCAATCTGATTTTGAATGACCAGGATATGGTCATTCAAAATTTCTGGAACGGATCGTGTTTGTGTTTTTACTCGGGTTTTAATTTTTGTTGACTGTTTCCATTTATCAGAAATAATATAAGTTTTTGAGAAATTGTAATTATTAAAAATATAATTATTGTAATTATAATTATTATAATTATAATTATATATATAATAATAATAATATAATTAATTATTATTATATGATTATAATAATAATAAATTATTATTATATTATAATAATTTATTTATAATTATAATAAAAGGCTATTATATAGCCTTTTGGAAATTTTTTTATTAAATGGGACAAAGACATAGAAATAAGTCTTTATTTAAAAAAATTGGGATGACTTGACCCAGGCAAGTCTCTTTTAAAAAAATAAAAAAAAAAGAAAGGGGAATGGGGGCAACCACGTGGACAGCAAGCAAAACACACAAAAAAATGGTGAGCCGCGGCGGGTCTCTTTCCCTGGGATGCTGCGCACAGGGCCGCCGTCAACCCTCTCCTCCCCGCGCGGCCAGCAGCAGACCCCTATCGTGACCCCTCTCGTCGACTTCCACGTGTCGGACCCCGCTCCATGTCAACTCCCCTATGCACCTGCCACCATGGAAGTCGCCGACTGCCCCTCTGTCCGGCCTTCCTCCGCGGGCCAGCGCCGCTCCTCCATCAGGCCGCCCCTACTTCCATGGCGCACTACCCCGGCCTCCTCTCCCTCTCGTCCACCTTGCTCGTCCATGCACTAGGGAGCCGCACAGCACCGCTCGGGCGCTCCTCCCACAGAGCAGGCCCTCCACCGTCCGCGCTGTAGTGCACCGCACTCGGCCTCCCTCGGCCACTGAAACCCTACCTGGTCGCATGCCCGCACCCCTGTAGCGGCCTCCTACCAGCCGGCCACTGGTCTCTAGCCACAGCGCCCCTCCACAGTAGGATGCTGGCGTATGCGGACATCCAAGGGACTAAGAACCGGCCTCCACCCAACTCGCGCCATGGACACCTTCTCTCCTCCTCAGCCTTTCACGGGCCTCCTCTGCAGCTTGCGCCTGTTCCGGCCAAACACGCGCATAGTAGGAGGTGTACCCCAAGCCTGCTCCTCCTCTGGCGGACCCACACGGTGCACCCACACCACTGCCTAGCCTTCACGAGCAGACCGCGTTCTTCTCCCTACCGCACGCTGCTTGTTGGACCACCCCGCACAACCGGTTCCCTAGAGCGAAGCCTCATGCTCTACCAAGAGAGGCGCTGCCTCCAGCAACGGTAAACCAAGCTCACTCGGCTGACGCCCAGTCCTCCTAGCGGGCAGGTAACACCTCACACAGGTCTTCTTAAAATAGTTAATATAATTAATTTAATTTATTAATATATTAATTGTGGTTGTTTTTTTTAACACCCGAGTAGAATTAATTTAATTTAGATATTTAATTAATTAATTAAAGGACCATTAATTAATTTAATTAATTGAATTTATTAATTCATTTCATTTAATTATATATCCCTCATACTTAATTGATGCATTTTAATTTTTATCGCGTTTTATTTTTACCCGTCGTCTGGTCTTGAGCATAGACCCTTGCATGTTTTCATTTAATTTTATTTAATTAATTGTTTAAATTATGTGCGATGATTGTAATTAATTAAAGACGGTTTGCGCATCATCTATTTTCGGTTATAATGTATAAGGGCCTGAGCGCCCAATAATTATATGATGTACATTTTTACCCGAGTCGCCCTCGCATGCGCGCGAGTATATTTGTAATTTGGACGAATATGATGAGCGACGTCGACCCTACCAAGACGAGGCAGAGCACGTTGATCAAGACGATGCATGCAAGACGACACATGGATTCCACCAAGGTGAGGCAGTAATCCAAGACATGACGTGGACTTCGCTAAGATGAGTCGATGCTTCAGATGAGAAGCAGACATAAAGAACGGGAAGCTGCATCAAGAGTCAAGTATACGACTCAGGTATGATGCGCTTAGGTCATTTAGATGCTCAAGATCAGTCAGGGAGTGGTTTATCTTTATGCATTTATTTGTTATTTTATGCATTTTAGAACAACGGGGAAAATACATAAAATGATAAATAATAAAATGCATAATAAAGCGACGTTTGATTTCTATTAAAGTTTAGTTGTGAGCGTGACAACATAGATGAACAAGATTAATAGAAATTGATAACATTCGTCGAGAGAAAAAAACCCTCAAAGAAAATATTAAGTCACAAACAGCCTTCCATCATTCAAGTTTGAACAAAACCGGGTGTTTGAGGTGTCGGTTCATGCCTTAGCTGAGGGTCCCTCTTACTACCAGGGAGTTCTTATTTGTGTGGTGGGTCGACATAACTAAAATTTTAGCAAAGATATATCCTTATCTAGTTTGTTGTAATTTTAGAGGCAGATGTTGAGTAAATCAGTAAATGATTTTTGAAGCTGGGACTTCACTCAACAGATCAAGGAACCGCGAGCTAATGTGGTTCGCCAGCCAAAATCCTACCTTGGACACTCTGAGTACTAGCGTAGCCCTAGCTTGTAGACTATGAGGGAGGTTTAGGGATCCTTGCCACAAGAATACTCAAGAGTATTCCGATTCTAGTACATAGGGTTTCTAGAATTCGAAAAAATTAGTGGGAGACATTTAATGATTAAATAATCAGTAATGTCATATTAGGTAATCACATAAAAGTACAAACTGCTAAGGTATATTTGTAGATAATGGCAAGAAATACCATAATAAAACTGAGATAAACATTGGAAAAAGTTAATGTCCCAAAAAGAAAGAAATTCCAAGTGTAGTATAGACGCTTGCGCACATTACTACCATAATGGAAATTCAAGGTGCCTGTGTCCCAACCTATTAAGCCACCTCAAAAAGCGAGGGTGTAAAACAGCTTACAGGAGACTCATGATTAAAGAATATAATGGTTCATTTATAATTCTATCATCAAATTCTGATGTTAGTTGTGGTCGCTACATCAAGACTTGATGATCACATGTAGTCTCATCTCCAAGATCCTTTCAAGGAGAAAGTGAAGTAAGATTTGGACGTGATGGTCGCACTCGGTTTGTGTAAAGAGAAAGACGGTTAACAATCTTTTATGCCATCCCATTTCTTATACATTTTACACCCAATTACTCTAGTTTCGTTTAAAGGTTACAAACGAACAATATAGAGTAATCACTTCATTACCGTTAAGGTAACATTCTCCATGTAATAAGAATATTGGAGATAACTCCATATTTTATTCTTATGGAGAATACATTGAATGACAAGGCGAAAAGGCTTATGGAAAGTTACGCCAAAGGCACCTTATTCATTTCCTACAATGACAATTGGATGGTTATTTAACATGAGATTATTTGCATCACATAATGAAATAAATTCATGGATGTTTTAAAATCTGAAATACTAGAAGCAAGTACCCGCTTCTTGTTCAGTTAATATTAATCAAATAAAAGTATTGTTATCTCACATAATTCTTGGGTATTAAAATACAATATTCTTTTCACATATATGTATTGAAATACAATAACTATGTAAGTAGAGAAACAATACTAGAAGTAAAGTGTCTTGTTTAAGTAGCTGAGAAAGGGTGATTCCTAAGTCATCAGGGAGAAACACATAACTTCTAATTGCCAAGTAATTGATTCAAATTGAACAAGTTGTGGAGTATGACCAAAAAAATTTATCTCATGTGCCCATTTGGACATTATGAGACATTATTACATGTTTTGGAATGAATGTAGTTTGAGGTAACATACTCAACAAATAGTTCACTATTATTTGAATCAATGGCAATACATGATGAATATAAAATGTAAGACCTACCCAGTTGTGGAAATGTGATTCTTTGTCAAGTAAAACTAAAAGCGGACATCAACTATATACCCAGTATGGTATTTAGGCTCGGAACAGCTAAACACCTATGGTATAATTGACATCTTTAGTTTAGACAAAGAAACCTTTGGAAATGAAGGTACGCCACAAAGCTTCTGAGGTTAGTTCAAAACGAGAGTCTGAACTGTTAAAAAGAAATATAGAGGTAAAGATAATTAATAAGATTCCTTTACGTCATTAAGGAATTTACCAATGAATTATAAGTTTGGTTAGAAGGTATGAGTTGCTTCGGATCGGCAGGCCGAAGAATATCTTGACCAAGCAATCATCGATCATGATAATGTAGCGTGGAGTAATTCTTAAACGCATGTTAACTTATCTACATCACTGTATTGATGTTCATAAGGAGTATTGATGACAAGTCTTACATATTAACATTGATCAAAAAACATGTAGCGTGGAGAAATTCCTAAATGCATATGTTACACATCAAAGTTATGATGTAAGCTGTATCAATGTTGCAACTTGCGGAAACTTCCATCATATTTCAAAATGTGATTTGAAAATAACAGCATAGACCCATAACCAATATTCCAACTAAAATGACAAACGGATTTCATATGAATCAAAGTATGGTGGAAAATTCATTATGTCATAGGACGTGTTTAGATGCAAAGCGTTTGTTAGGATTTAAACAAACTTTCATCAAGTTAAACATGTTGTGCATCTAAATTGATTATCCTAATAGTTTCTTAGGATAAATACTTAAGATAGAAAAGATGTAGTCAAGTATTAGACTACATTTCTATATAAGGGTGTACATCTCTATTAGAGATAGTGGGAGATAAATTGACTTAGACTTAGTCAATGCTCGAGATGCACAAATGGTTGGCATATGGAACAAGTTCCACAAGTACATGTGGAATAGGAATGTTCCAGAGACACATACTGTGTAAGGAAGAATAAAACCATCGTAATGGTTTTATAGTCACTGTGGTCGGTGATATATTATTCATTAAGAACAATAAATCCTACAATTAAGCAGTATAAGGAAACAAGCTAAGATTGACAAGATCAACTAAAATTCAATAATAGATTCCATGTGTCAAATTGCAAAGGGGATTATAAATTGAATACTGCGGTGGGTATTCAAATGAAATGATTCATGGATTTTACAAGTATGGTACCAATAAGGATCGATTGGTTATACCAAGTCGGTACACCTAGATCTATTAGAATTTTACTTTTCATAGCCAAACTTCTAAGATACTTTTATTATTCATTCGATGTCAAGTTCATCTTTCGTGGAAGGTGTCTATACGACGCAACAAGAAAGAGATGATGACATCAAATGATGTCAATAAGGGTTGAAAGTTACTGAAATCCAATTCTGGATTAAAGTAAGAAACAAGATCTTAGATCATTCATTATAAATGAATCTTTTCCTTGTTTCTACCAAAGGTTAGTGGGAGCGCCAATGTTTTCCAAGTGATATATGTTCGGAAACATATGGAAAACAGATTTTTATCTTACAGTTAGATAAGATCAGTTTAAAAGTAATTTTCCAATGATTGACTTCAAGTAGCAACCTAATTTCTAGGGAACAGGATCCGCTCAGGTAGATCCAAAGGATGATTGGTCCTAGTTAATTGTACATATAGTGACATTGTTGGAATAATTCAAGTTCAGAATTGTTGCCTACGTCACATGGCATAATCATTCGAGGTTAACATGTTCATAGAATTTGTAGAGATTAAAGTTGTGAATTGATACCATATTCATTAGCGATGGATCAGTCACATATGCCATAATATGTAGAATAATTGTTACTGCCAGGATATAATTTATTATAGGCAGATATCAATTATATCCAGGAGAACAGCAAGTGAGGTAGTCAGAACTATCTTTTTGTACTTCGGCAAGTACAAATGATATGTACCTAGAATATGGAGAGGACGGTATACTAGTTATGGTGGGACACAAACTAGTAATCCTTAGATGAATTTGATCTAGTATTGTAGTTAATAAAGGGATATGAGCAAGTCAATCTCATAAAAGCTTGTGGTATCCATACCTACAAATACTGAGTACGTTGCAGCTTCTAAGGTAGCTAAGAAGCAGTTATAAATCACAACGATTTTTCCCAGTTCTTGGATTCGCACCTAGTGAGAAAAGTATTATCATAATGAGAATTATGATATTCTTATTATCCAAGTTGTCAAGTAATGACAATGGACAAAAATAATATACTCAGGGATACCCTGTCTTGAGAATTTTTACTCAAGTTGATGAGGTTGCATATAGCATATATGCCACGCAGCGAAAAAGTGGATGGCCTAGCAGTTATATTCATTACTCAGCAGAATTATGGTATTTATCATCTGAGTAGATAACAAGTTCAATTAGCAAGTTGGCTCTAGTGCAAGTGGGAGTGTTGAAATAGTGGGTTCCCTAGACCCAACTATGTAGTACTTTTGATTACCGTATCATGTGTACAGTTAGATATGCATGATGATTTCATACCATTATAGTGCATACTTTTCTTCATCCACTATAATAATGGTAATTTCCAAAGGTTAGTTGTCGTTTCGAGAGGTTATAGCATATCCCAAGCTATAATGAGAACCTCAAGATATAATGACATTTATCTTAAATATATGTTCTATATTCTAGATACATTTTACTGACTGGACATAGTAGATGTCTGACTATCAGGTGTTGGGGGCTCATAAGCATTGATAATTCTTCTCATTAAGTTCGCACTTGGTGATCTCTAGTAGTGAGATCATGAGGACATACCTGCCAATAGGAACACCACATGTTTTGGGTGTCATTGTTTGTTCCTATATATGGACATCTGTGTTGGTCTCCTGACTTGAGACCATTACCAATGTATATCATTTAATTATGTGCTTTGATGCAAGGAAAAAACCATGGTAGTAATGTTTTGGTGAGGTAGTTTGTGTCGGGTACGTCATTAGTGGTATGACGTTGGTTGAATGGTTAAGAAAGGATGTAACGACCCAAAGTTTCATTAATTGAAAATCCCTCTTGATCCAGTTAAATGTCTCTTTATGAAAAATGTTTTTATAAGATGTCAACTTCTTTGGTTTTATGTTAAGAATTGTGACCGTTGTTAATATAGTCGTTGAACAGTGATCACATGATTAGTATAAATATAAGGCTTTAACGAACCCAATCTTACTTAGACTAAGGAAGCGATGGGCTCATCTAGTAGAATTTCCCCATACGAAGCCCATTTTTCAGAGCTCAGAAAAGAGGTGGCATCCTTGGGCTTCTCCCTTGACCAAGCCCAAGCTGAGCTTCATTATGTCAAGCTTGAACGTGACCGTCCACGGGAAAAGTGGAAGTTGATTGAAATTACCACTCGAGCAATGTTATCCGAGCCACCCCAAGAGTCTGTCACCATCTCACACCTTACCATTAGGTCTTATGTGGCTATTTTAAGGGGTTATGTAACAAATAAGTAGTATTATGTTCATGTACATTATTTTTTTGTATATAATAATGAATGTAATTTCTAGTCATTTTTGATACATTGTAAATAGTTTTTAAAGTAAAAATGGTGTTTCTAGTTATTATTTACTTAAGAAATCTATTTTGTTAAATTAAGATATTTTTGAATTAAATAATATTTTAATAAAATAATATTATTATTATTAAATTAATTTTTATTAAATATAAATGATCTTATAATTTTATGAATGAAATTAAAATTTTTATTAAGGTTTGAAAGCCATTTCTGTCAAAACCCGTGAATTTTCGATAAATGTTGGTTTTTATTTTAAAAGTGAAAATTAACATATTTAGATATTTTTTTAGATAAAATAAATGTCATTTATGGAATCAGGATGTTGAAATTATCCAACGGTGAATTTTTCATAATTTTCTGAGACAATCAAATTTTTTGGGTAAAAATTAAATACCGTTTAAATATATAATGTGTTTTATGACATCATAATGACCCAATGGTGACGTAATAAAATACCATAATCCTTATGTCCAGCCAATATATTTTTTATCATTAAAATAAGGTGATTTTGGGTTTGTTTTACTTACTTTTCAAAGCATTAATGGACCCCTCAAGACATATTCAACACTTTTCCTTTTTAAATTAATTTCCATGGGAGTGTGACTCACCTCCACATAAGTAACCTTATTATTTTAAGAAGTTAGGACTTGGGCCTTATACAATATTTTTTCCTCTTCCCTTTTCCAAAAACCATGGGCAAAAACCATGGTATGGTTTGTGGTTTGGATTAATTTAATGTAAGGGGACCCAAACCTGAATAATAAATAATTCTCTCACCTTTTCTATATAAACCCACCCAAGCTCCCACTTCCTCCTCACTAAAATCCCGTGGAGTTCGTCCAACCCCTGCCATACTTTCTCTAGAATCCTCCCATGTTTCCCCAAGCTCCCAAGAAGCCTTTCACAAGCCTCTATCTAGCCTTTGGAAGAACACCTCCCAGTAAGGGTTTTTTCTTCCTTTCTCATTTTTGTCATTTTTATTTAAGTTGTATTTCCCTTTTAATTTCAATTATGAATGTTGGGGTATGGTTTCGCACCTCCCCCATACTGCCCTATTATTTTTTGAATGATGGGAGACCCCTTTATCTCTCATTAAATGCCCCCCATGTACACCTGTTACTATGCTGAAATTCCGAAAGAAACTTCTCTCTCTTCTTTTACATTCAAGC
Organism: Viscum album; assembly: GCA_963277665.1. Classification (NCBI taxonomy): domain Eukaryota; kingdom Viridiplantae; phylum Streptophyta; class Magnoliopsida; order Santalales; family Viscaceae; genus Viscum; species Viscum album. The sequence goes on along the minus strand of OY728146.1, from coordinate 1,621,498,869 downwards.
AATACTTTTGTATAATGAATCTAAATTCCATTAAAATTGTTGGGACATGTATCTATATGACCTCCTTACTGTCCATTACATGTAAAAATGATGATGAACCCCTTTCTCTCTCATCAACCATTTTTTATGAATTCTTATGTCACGCTGTTACGCTGCCGAAATCGCACCGATTTTCTAAGCCAATTTCATTGTGTAGTGAATACCATGCCCATTTCTCCATAAAGGGTATTCAACTTTATGCACATTTACTTATTGATTGTAAATTTTCATGTATAAATTACACATTCCTTTATCATGGAATAAATGATTATGTTTTATGAATCCATGTTTTATGATCCATGTGGCACACTTATGCATGAAATGAAATGTTTAAGAAGGGTGCGCCCTTATAGCACTCCAATGCATTGGGTAAAGTATAGTATCATGATACGTCATGTGCAATGAGTGTTGACTCGTGCTAATTAAAGTGCAACGAGGGTTTACTCGTGCTTCATGTGAAATGAGGGTTTACTCATGCTCCATGTGCAATGAGCCTTAGGTCATGCTAATTCAATGTTAAGTGTTGTTGCCACATTTCCATGTTATGATTATCATGATTTATCATGACTTTATATTCATGTTTCTTTTATGCTCTATTGATATTGTTATTGTATAACATGTATTTTACTCCTCATGTTATTCCATGTGTACTCCCTTACTGGGCTTTATAGCTCACCCTTTTCTTATGCATGTTCTCAGGTTATCCCATGCAATACTATGTACGAGGGAATGTAGTGGTCATGTAAAGGAAGTTTTCAATAAAGATGTTGTATTTCATGTTTTAAGTTTTTATGTAATGATCCTAAGCCCCAAAGACACTAAACCTCTCGATCTTCTTTGTTGTATCAAGTGATGTTTTATGTAATAAATCATGTTTAAGTTTGTAATAAAAGCAGGGTTGTCATAGTTGGTATCAGAGGATAGGTTTAGTTATTTTTGGGATTAGGAAAACCCTAGTAAAGCCTTAGATACAAGACTAAGTATAATAAAAACATCCCTAAGTTTTGGTAAATACTAAGTAAGTGGTTTATCAAACAAATACATCCCTGTTTGGATACGAGCAGGTAGAGGCAGCTCTAGCACAGATGTATCCTAGGCGTAAAACCCGAAAACACTACTTTGAGCTAGACTCGAACGGGAACTAGTGCACGACAATGGTCCTTGATGCACTCTTGGTTACGACACTCCCGGGGGATATGTTTTGATAAATTCACAATCTTAGTATGAACCCTTATTAAGGGAAAAATGCCCCTAAGAATATATGTTAGAAAGTAGATCATGAAAAGCCTAGATTGAAGCATATAGACTCGTGAGTTAAGGAAATAAAAGTTTATTTTTGAGTCATCAACTTTTGTCTTTGGATTACCCTTTATGTGTTACCCCTAACTTTCCTTTTATTCCAGCCAATGGTCGGTAATTGGGGGACTCAGGCTAACAACCATTGTGAAGATCAGTGTGATGACTGTACTAATGAGATGCCAAATCCAATGGGAGCGGGAATCGTGAACTTTTTCACGCTTCTCTCTCATCTAACTCAAGTTTTGAATAGAAACACGGGTCAAGAGGAACGTTTAACCCCCCCTAAGAAATAAAAAGTCGCTATTGAGAGCTTCATGAGACAAAGGCCTCCTACTTTTAGTGGATCATCTGATCCCACGATCACTGAACAATGGATCAACTCCACTGAAAAGATCTTCTCCATCCTCCAATGTTCTGAACAAGAGAAGGTTCTCCTGGATGCTTATCATATGGAGGGTGAAGCTGATCAATGGTGGCCGTTGATCAAAAATACGAATCCTGAGGAGGAGATCGAGCCTTCGGAATAGAAGTAATTCTGGAAGATGTTTTTCGATAAATATTTTCCGCGCACCCTACGTCTTAAGATGGAAAGGGACTTCCTTTCCCTCAAGCAAAAAGTTGAGGAATCTGTTGGAGAGTATGAGGAAAACTTCACAAGGCTTACACGATACGCTTCCGGCTTTTTCGTTACCCCCGAATACAAGGTTGACTGCTTCTTTGGTGGGATGAAGCCTAGCTTACGGAAAGCATTAGCAATCCGTGACTTCGACAGCTATGAGGAAATTGTCCAATGTGCCCTCAAAGTCGAAATGGAGATCGGAGAATCACAGGGGTATCATGGGGATAAGAAGAATAAAGTGGGCTTCAATGCTGGTGGTCCGATGGATAAATCCAACGGCGCTAAGAAGTTACAGCACCCCACTTGCCAAAAGTGCGGAAAGAAACACCCTAGAAATTTCCTTAACGGGACGAGAAAATGATTCAGGTGTGGAAGATAAGGGCACCTAGCTGTTAACTGTCGGCAAGAAAGACCCGTGGCTGCGATAGAGGAGAGGAACGCTCCGTTCGAACCTCAACGCGTTGTTCAATTCTATAAATGCAAAGAACCGGGTCATTTTGCAAATCAATTCCCTAATCCAAGGGTTATCGTAGGCAACCAACAACCTCCAAGACAGCAAGGAAGAGCTTTTTCCATCACTTCTGCCGAAGTGAACCCCGACAACGAAGTGGTGACATGTACGCTAGTTATTCATTCAGGAATAGCGAACATACTTTTTGATTCAGGTTATACGCATTCTTTTATATCTCAAAAGATTAGTAGAACAATACCAGCACCACCAAAAATAATGTAAGTAAAGATGTCGGTGAGTACGGAAAATGGGGAAATCATTGCATCCCATGAATATAAGTCCTCCCCTGTTATAATCTGTGGATTGAATTTCCCGGCGAACCTCATCGTACTCCATCTGGTGGAATTTGATGTAATTCTTGGCATGGATTGGATTTCCTTATATAGAGCCAACATAAATTGTCGGGAGAGGGAAATCACACTCCATATGGAGAATCAACCCCCGATTCTTTATAGGTGTTAGGAGGAAGATGAATCTCCTTCAGCTCCATAATCTCAAGCATGGATATTACTGCCCTATGAGCACGCGTATCTGGCTCAGATTATTGAGTCCAAGGAAGAAACCATCCTTGAAGAAATGCCTATTGTGAGGGAATTCACGGAAGTGTTTCCTGAGGAACTGCCTGGTCTTCCTCCTATAGGAGATGTTGATTTCTCAATTGAACTTATACATGGGGCGCTACCAATATCCAAGACTCCATATAGAATGTGTATTTTAGAGCTTGAAGAACTAAAGAAACAACTACAAGAGAATCTGGATAAAGGGTTTATACGTCCAAGTGCTTCACCATGGGGTGCACCAGTCCTCTTCGTTAAGAAGGATGGGTCAATGCGGCTTTGCATCGATTATCGTGAACTTAAAAAAATCACGATAAAGAACATGTATCATCTCCCAAGAATCGATGACTTGTTTGATCAGCTGCGTGGAGCATAATACTTCTCCAAGGTGGACTTGCGGTCGGGCTATTATCAAGTATGGGTGAAGAAGGAAAATGTCCCCAAGACTGCTTTTCATACAAGGTATGAGCACTATGAATTCATAGTAATGCCTTTTGGACTCACCAATTCTCTAGAAATATTCATGGACTTGATTAATAGAGTCTTTAGAGATTACCTTGACAAATTTGGGGTAGTCTTTATAGATGATATTCTGATATACTCCAAAACCAAGGAGGATCATGAGGAGCATTTAAAAATTGTACTAGAGACTTTGCGCAAGGATAAGCTCTATCCAAAGTACAACAAGTGTGAGTTCTGGTTGAAGGAGGTCTCATTCTTGGGCTATATCATCACAAGCAGTGGGATATCTGTGGATCCCTCCAAAACATATGCAATTGAGGGATGGCCGAGGCCAACATCAGTAACCGATATCCGTAGGTTCTTGGGGTTAGTTGGATATTATCGACAATTTGTGAGAAATTTCTTCAGGATTGTCCAACCCTCTAACCAAGCTAACTCGAAAGGGAGTAAAGTTTTCTTGGAGTGATGAATGCGAAGAAAGATTCAAGGAGTTGAAAAGGAGTCTTATCACTGCACCTGTGCTCACTTTACCCACAAGTGGGGAGCTTTTTGTGGTATTCAGTGATGCTTCGAAGAAGGGCTTCGGATGTGTGCTGATGCAGAATGATAAAGTGATATCCTATGCCTCATGGCAGTTGAAAATCCATGAGAGAAACTATCCAACGCATGATCTGGAGTTGGCGGCGGTGATCTTTTCCTTGAAAATATGGCGGAATTATCTCTATGGAGAGAAATGTGAGATATATAATGACCACAAGAGTCTTAAATATATATTCACACAGAAATATCTTAATATGTGCTAGAGAATATGGATAGAGCTTATCAAGGATTATGACTAATCAACACATTACCACCCTGGGAAAGCGAACAAGGTGGTAGATGCCCTAAGTAGAAAGTATCCAGCGATTCTATCAATGATGAGAATTGAGAAGGATCCAATCATCTTAGATTTGATGAAGATGGATGTGGGAATCATAAAGAAGGGAACATCATCAATCCTTTCACAAATTATTTCTCAACCATCTCTTTTGGAAAGGTTAAAGGATGCTCAAAAGGATGATGTGGGAATTCAAGAAAAAGTGGAAGCTATCAAAAAGGGAAAATCCTCGGAGTTTAATGTTAATGAAGAAGGATTTGTGCGGTTTGGGAAAAGACTATGTGTTCCATCAAGTCCAGAGCTGAATAAGGAACTCTTAAATGATGCACATAGTTCAAATTTCTCTATTCACCCAGGGAGTACAAAGATGTATCAAGATCTTCGAGAAAACTTTTGGTGGGATAATATGAAGAAGGAGATCACCGAATATACATCAAAGTGCCTGGTGTGTCAGCAAATGAAGGCAGAGAGGCAAAAGTCTAAGGGGATGATGCAACCATTGCCCATACCAGAATGGAAATGGGAGAAAATCACCATGGACTTTGTCACCGGACTTCCAAGGACATCCAAAGGCAACAATGAAATCTGGGTTGTGGTGGATCGTCTTACAAAGACTGCACACTTCATTGCAATTCAGGAGGATTTCTCATTAGATCAACTGGCATGGATATATATTTGGGAAGTGGTAAGGTTGCATAGAGTACCACTATCTATTGTGTCGGACCGAGATCCAATATTCACCTCTATGTTTTGGAAGAGTCTTCAATATGCTCTGAATACTGAACTGAACTTCATTACGGCCTATCATCCTCAAACTGATGGCCAATCCGAGCAGACTGTCCAAACACTTGAGGATATGTTGAGAGCGTACTCAATGGACTTTAAAGGAGGATGGGATCAACATCTTCCTCTGGTTGAGTTCTCTTATAATAACAGTTTCCACTCGAGCATTCAAATGGAACCATATGAAGCCCTTTATTGGAAAAGGTGCATAACACCGGCATGTTGGGATGAGGTCGGTGAACGTAAGCTGCTTGGACCAGAAATGGTTGAGGAATTGGTGGAGAAGGTGAAAACCATTCAGTAGCATATCAAGGCAGCCCAGAGTCGACAGAAGATTTATGCAGATAATCGTCGATGAGACCTTGAGTTTAAAGTTGGAGACATGGTGTTTCTACACATATCTTCGTGGAAGAAGGTCATAAGGTTTTGAAAGAAAGGGAAGTTAAGTCCAAGGTACATCGGCCCATTCGAGATTCTTGATCATGTTGGGGATGTGGCCTATCGACTAGCACTTCCACCTACTATGGCCAAGGTGCATGATGTCTTTCATGTATCCCTCTTAAGGAAGTACATACCGGACCCTTCACATGTACTCTCTTCTGAGGTGGTACAATTGGAAGATGATCTTTCTTATGAGGAGCAACCAGTAAAGATCTTAGATCGTAGAGAAAAAGTTCTACGAAATAAGATAATGACCATCGTCAAGGTGTTGTGGAGAAACCACAAGTTTGAAGAAGCAACTTGGGAGTTGGAGGATATGATGAGGCTAAGTTACCCACATTTGTTTTATTGTGGGAAAAGGAAAATTTTGAGGGTGAAATTTCTTAAGGGGGGAATATTGTAACGACCCAAAGTTTCATTAATGGAAAATCCCTCTTGATCCAGTTAAATGACTCTTTATGAAAAATGTTTTTATAAGATGTCAACTTATTTGGTTTTATATTATGAATTGTGACCGTTTTTAATATAGTCGTTGAAAAGTGATCACATGATTAGTATAAATATAAGGCTTTAACGAACCCAATCTTACTCAGACAAAGGAAGCAATGGCCTAATCTAGTAGAATTGCCCCATACGAAGCCCATTTGTCGGATCTTGGAAAAGAGGTGGCATCCTTGGGCTTCGCCCTTGACCAAGCCCAAGCTGAGCTTCATTATGTCAAGCTTGAACGTGACCGTCTACGGGAAAAGTGGAATTTGATTGAAATTACCACTCGAGCGATGTTATCCGAGCCACCCCAAGAGTCTGTCACCATCACACACCTTACCCTTAGGTCTTATGCGGCTATTTTAAGGGGTTATGTAAAAAATAAGTAGTACTATGTTCATATACATTATTTTTTTGTATATAATAATGAATATAATTTCGAGTCATTTTTGATACATTGTAAATAGTTTTTAAAGTACAAATGGTGTTTTTAGTTATTATTTAATTAAGAAATATATTTTATTAAATTAAGGGAATTTTGAATTAAATAATATTTTAATAAAATAATATTATTATTAAATTAATTTTTATTAAATATAAATGATCTTATAATTTTATGAATGAAATTTAAATTTTTATTAAGGTTTGAAAGCCATTTCTGTCAAAACCCGTAAATTTTCGATAAATGTTGGTTTTTATTTTAAAAGTAAAAATTAACATATTTAGATATTTTTTTAGATAAAATAAATTTCATTTCTGGAATCAGGACGTCGAAATTATCCAACGGTGAATTTTTCATAATTGTCTGAGATAGTAAAATTTTTTGGGTAAAAATTAAATACCGTTTAAATATATAATGTGTTTTATGACAACATAATGACCCAATGGTGATGTAATAAAATACAATAATCCTTATTTTCGGCCAATATATGTTTTATCATTAATATAAGTTGATTTTTGCTTTGTTTTACTTACTTTTCAAAGCATTAATGGACCCCTCAAGACATATTCAACACTTTGCATTTTTAAATTAATTTCCATGGGAGTGTGACTCACCTCCACATAAGAAACCTTTTTATTATAAGAATTTATGACTTGGGCCTTATAAAATATTGTTTTCCTCTTCCCTTTTCCAAAAACCATGGGCAAAAACCATGGGATGGTTTGTGGTTTGGATTAATTTAATGTAAGGGGACCCAAACCTAAATAATAAAGAATTCCCTCACCTTTCCTATATAAACCCACCCAAGCTCCCACTTCCTCCTCACTAAAATCCCTTATAGTTCGTCCAACCTCTACCTTACTCTCTCTAAAATCCTCCCAAGGTGCCCCAAGCTCCCAACAATCCTCTTACAAGCCTCTCTCTAGCCTTTGGAAGCACACTTCCATGTAAGGGTTTTTTCTTCCTTTCTCATTTTTTTCAATTTTCATTAAGTTGTATTACCCTTTGAATTTCAATTATGAATGTTGGGGTATGGTTTCTCACCTCCCCCATACTTTCCTCTTATTTATTTAATGATGGGAGACCCCTTTCTCTCTCATTAAATGCCTCCCATGTACACCTGTTACTATACCGAAATTCCGAAAGGAACTTCTCTCTCCTCTTTTACATTCAAGCAATACTTTTGTATCATGAATATAAATTCCATTACAATTGGTGGGACATGTATCTATATGACCTCCTTAATGTCCATTACATGTAAAAATTATGAGGAACCCCTTTCTCTCTCATCAACCATTTTTTATGAATTCTTATGTCACGCCGTTACGCTGCCGAAATCGCACTGATTTTCTAAGCCAATGTCATTGTGTAGTGAATACCATGCCCATTTATCCATAAAGGGTATTCACCTTTATGAACATTTACTTATTGATTGTAAAGTTTCATGTATTCATTCCACATTCCTTTATTGTGTAATAAATTATTATGTTTTATGAATCCATTTTTTATGATCCATGTGGCACACTTATGCATGAAATGAAATGTTTAAGAAGGGTGCGCCCTTATAGCGCTCCAATGCATTGGGTAATGTATAGTATCATGATACGTCATTTGTAATGAGTGTTGAATCATTATAATTCAAGTGAAATGAGGTTTTACTTGTGCTTCATGTGAAATGAGGGTTTACTCATGCTCCATGTGCAATGAGCCTTGGCTCATGCTAATTCAATGTTAAGTGTTGTTGCCACATTTCCATGTTATGATTATCATGCTTTATCATGCCTTTATGTTCATGTTTCATTTATTATCTATTGATATGACTATTTTCTAACATGTATTGTACTCCTCATGTTATTCCATGTGTACTCCCTTACTGGGATTTATAGCTCACCGTTTTCTAATGCATGTCCTCAGGTTATCCCATGCAATGCTAAGTACGAGGGAATGTAATGGTCATGTAAAGAAAGTTTTCAATAAAGATGTTGTATTTCATGTTTTAAGTTTTATGTAATGATCTTAATCCCAAAAGACACTAAACCTCTCGATCTTCTTTGTTGTATCAAGTGAGGTTTTATGTAATAAATCATGTTGAAGTTTGTAATAAAAGCAGGGTTGTCATAAAGGATTTGTCGCTTCCACGTTTAGGAAGTTGTATATCTCAAGCCTGGTTGATCAGGATGGTTCCACCTTCATAAGTCTTTGGCCAAAGCATTAGAAAGGTGAATCCATCCAGATAGATCAACAAATGATAAAGCAAGATAAGGTTGATTACACGAGAGTGTGTCCTTCTTTATGAGATATTTAATGACAAAGCGACTATAGTACACAGACAGTGTTCGTAGGATGGTAGTCATTGCTATGACTATCCTTATCTCTTTTGGGGCCATGACGGGTTGCTAGACCCCACTCTTGGTCTGTGAATTTTATTCACTACTATTGAGATAATGGCCTAGAGAGTCACACACAACAACGTATTCAAGAATCCGCTCATATTAAGTTGAATAGGTATATGGACATAGTGGGCCCGGCCACGGGGTCCGAGCATTTTCCAAGTTGTCGATCACCTACTGAATTAAATAAATTCATTAATATTCAAGTTATGAATATTTGGGATTGAATTTATTTAATGTATTTACAAGTTTAGTAAATATGAGAAAATATTAATCAAACGAATATTTTTTAATATTCAAGGTTTGTTTAATATTAAGCGGGACAACGATTCGAGTTAAATGGATCGGATTTTATCACGTAATATATTTTATATATTACAAGTATGTGATAAAATTAATAAATAATATTGACACAGTTTTAAGTCATCATAATTAATTATTTAGAGAACGTTGATATTAACGGTGGTCGGGGAACCCAACTGGGTATTTCTCAACGTATCTATAAATAAGATAGGAGGCTCTCTCTCTTGGTTTGCACATCACTATTCATTCGTTTATGGAATGAAAATTAAGAGCCTCTCTCTCCTCCCGCTTCCTAGAGAGAGAAACTGAAGATCCAAGAGATCGAATCAAGTATCTCCTCATGCATTGCAAGATTGACGATGCGGTGATCATCGGGACATCAAAGATATCGTTGAATCATCGTGCTAGCACCTGGATTTCGACGATCGGTGTTCTCGCGGATTTTTGAGGTGCGTGTGGACGATCTAGAGGGGTCCTGCTATGGATCCTTCGTGCAACGATCGCGGTCGACAAGTAGCGGTCGACAACGGATTCGGATATGCAATGGGTATGTTTTACTTTTATTTTTGTGCTCATAACAATCTACGCGAGATCCTCGGACCTCTCCGAGGCTCAGATCGTCGGAAACGACAAGTACCATCATTGCGCCGATGAAAGTTTTTAAATCTCTGGCCCACCGGCTTCCACTGCGAGCCCTGGAAACCTAAAAAAACTTCATGTCATATCCCTATTTTCAAAATAAATGCATTTATCACATTCTACATGGAAATATTCTCAAGATAAGATACCCATAAGCCAAAATTAAATTCTAGAAGAAGGAGATATACACGTTGGATGTTCCTGAGGGAGGTATACGACATGTACCTAGGGTCACATGGCATGTGGCCACACCTGAACACCTGGTTGTTTCCTAACATTCACATTGATTGGTTTTTCCTCTAGTACTACATGGTGTGTACATGTGGTATATGGAATGTCCTTGTCACATAGGGCATGTTTGTGTCCTTCTAGCCCAGGCCTGTGTACACTAGTCATATTTGAACACATGGTTGTTTCCATATACTCTACGTATGACTATGTATTCTGTCATATATATGATAATTTACTCCTATAGTACATGTCGAGCTACCAAAATTGGCTCACACATCATGTATGAGGTAATACATAGCATGTGATATTTATCTTCCCCTAAAACCCTAGTTTCTACAACTGAGGGACAACCCGACTTGTGTTTTTAGACTACACACCATGTATGTAGGAAACTTTCAAAAAAATGAAAAAAAAAAGTTTCACGCATCTCCGCTATTCCATCACAGCTACTTCATCCCTTTAAAATCATGTCAAGGGTTCTAGATCTAGGGTTATCCATACAAAATTAGTCATTGGTGGTCAGATTATAGCCACCCAAACCTTATTCAGTACGATCCCATCACTCCACACCTCTCCTACGGATGATAAATTGAGAATCGACATCTAATCTATGTCACCATCACCCACAATCCATAGTGAAACATGATCTATCTCCAAACCACTAATATATACATTGTTCATGAAACCACTATGAATCTGAGGGTTTTAACTCACTCAAACCCACCCCAGAAATGTCGAACTGTGACCCCGTGGGCCAATGATTAAGAACATTGATAATGGTGGGGTTAAATTTAAATAAACAAGGTAAATACATTATTGTTCTATATGATCTTATCAAATTATTACATAATGCGGGAACCATAGTGTGGAATTAGACCTAACAATTACTAATAAATTGAATCAAGATTTTTTTTCAATTTTGGGCTCATGTGAATAATAGTAATCACTGACAAAAGAAAGAAGATAATAAATCCATGCTTAATATTTAATCAATGGAAGGATACCAAAAATAATGATCCATTCCTCATTTATAGATTGTTCATTGGTGAATAATTTAGTCCCTATAAATGGGGAAGAAGATTATCTATGCTTTTCATCTCTCTCACGATTCACCTCAATTTGTTCATCGTCTTTCTTCAATCACAATCTTCCAACAAAGAACAAGGAATGCTCCCTTCTCTAATTCTCTCGGGGTTATGTGATTAACCCTAGAAAAACATCATAATGATGTATTTATATAGAGTTTCTATGTTTAGGGTTATTAAATTAATTAATTATTTCAATTGACAAGCCCACTAATGGATGCCTCAATTGAATGTATGATGTCGACAAACATTAGGTCGTGCCTAGGGTGAACCCGATGTTCTGGAATCAACCATGGGCTTAGATTTCTCATCTTATGTCCCAAAAAATCAAAAAATAGTTTAAACTAAAATTACACACACATGTGATTTAAAAATTATTAATATTTTTAATATATTAATTCTGGGGTCCTGAGACACCTATTCCCCATTCCATCTTAGAGGGAATATATATATATATATATATTCAAAGAAAAAATCCAACAATACCAAAGTTGTTACAAAATTACCTCATTCATGATAATCTCCTTGATTGAGGAATAATCTAGAAATATCCACACAAACTATAAAAATATTAAAATGAAATTCTTGGACTTCAGGTGCTAGAGTGATAGAATCTAGTGTTTTATACTATTAACCTATCAATAACAACAACAATATCTTATTCTCTCTCTATGTTACTGAGAGGGAAAGAGAATTTTTCTCTAGAGAATGAGATCATTCCATAGGTTTTATTTTTTGGTTTAAAAACTCTATAAATAAAAATTGATATAATTTTAAATATATAATTTATGTTAAATAATGATAATTTCACAAAGATGTTTATCTATTATTTAATATAAGTTTTTCCCCTATGAAATAATAGTAATTTTTTAATATTATTATAGACTAATACATGAAATATATATAATTTCATTTCTTAAATAAGTAAATAAATATGTATTTAAATGATATTAAATAATATATATCATTTCAAATGGATCATTAAAATCAATCCATATCCTACTATAGAATATTGTTGCACTGAGGAGGTTGTGTGTTTGAGTTTTAGGCAATAGTCATTGGATTTGTTGATAAGTAAATAAAGGATGGAATTACAATACACGGTGAAATGAATTAAGGAGAGGATGGTTACCACATACATTGTGGAAATGGATGAAAAGGAGGATGGTTAATGAAGTGCTTAGTGGATCTTGCAATCACACTAAGAGGGGGTGAATCAGTGGGATGAGTTTAACTTAATTCTTTCACCTTTAACATTTCCCTATATTTTTAGTATTCAAACCTCTATATATTTTAAGATTAATGGATATTTTTTATTCATTATAAATACACACAATCATATCAATTTTAATAGATAAATAAGGGACAAGAACATGTATGGGTTTTAAAATGTTCTACCTCAATATGGGAATCTAATCCTTAATGTGTTTTGGTCATGTATGATAGATATATTTTATAACTAGTGTAGAAAATTGATTTCAAATGGGTGAGAAGGTATCATAATTAACTATATACCTATATTTTTGTGGGAAAGGATCACCATTTACCCATTGGTAAGGTATAAACCTTAACCCAAAAACTATATTTTGATTGAATTTATCTTCAAATTAGTCACTCTATTTGTATTAATATTATTATGTTGCATCACTGCATTCTTGAGTGGTCCTCCTTGAAATCTTAAACAAGTTTTTATATATTCTCTTGGATGTCTCTATATCACAATAAAATATCTTCTTATCTAACATGGGTCTTCAACTACCAATAAATATATAACGTAAATTTATACATTTCATCCTTTTACTCTCAATATTCTTAATTATCAACTTAAGAATCAATAATAAATCCCAATATTTCTTCTTCTTCATCTATGAATATTTGAAACTAACTCCTTCTGAATCAAATAAACATATAAATCTAATCTATCTTATAAATACCTTAACTTTCAAGTCATCTTTAATTCAGATACCAATGATATATGAATCTTATATTTTAGATAACTCACGTCCATCCTTGAATCAAAAAATCCTCTAGAACATGCTGGTCAAAATCACTTCTTCTTTTAATTCAAATGATCTTGGAAAACTTTCAAGTCAGATTCTCTTTATCTCCTCTAAATATCTCATGATCATATATTTTAGAATGACCTCTCATCATTTTATAGACATCACATAATCTTGAAACTTCTATGCAATATCGAGCTTACTCAAATATTTGGTCATCCATATGATAAATCCATATTAACCAATACTTATTCATATTTATACCTTAATCAAACATCTCCAACACTTACTCGAATTTCATAATGTTTAATGCTTTAAAACAGATGATATTTTTATACTTTATATATAGATATACATCTTCACATTGAATTTGACTTCACATAAATGTTATGTGAAACATTTCGGAATCTTAATATTCCTTAACATCCATATAATCAAGATAATTTTGATATAAAATTCATTCATATTTTGTTTTTGGATATTCGTTTATCTCAACGTTACTTAATCATTCAGATATATGAAATTCCCTATTCTATTTCTACCTTTAGTTATTCGTTCTTCTCTATAACTCTTCTCAGTAGTCTTCAAATTATCCATCAACAATGTTTTCTTCATACTAAATTTGAAATTCCTCCTGGTATTTTAATGATTTTATTTCATAGATCCAACACATTTTTTTCACTCTAACTTATGACATCTTACCTCCATGTATAACGTTTTATCTCTTTAACTTCTGATCATCCTCATATTTTGATCTTCTCAGATTTAGATCTCTATTCTTTATCAAATTTCATTATTTTGGACTTTTGATCTTTTGTACTTAAGAAGATTTTCATATAGAAACACCCTCTAAACCAAACTCAAAATTTTCCTTCCATAACTCTGAGTTTCCCAAATTTATTCCTTTACATCAGTGAATCCTATGAAATTGACTTCCTCTCACAGACACTTTCATCATTCATATTGGATAATCATACTTTAATTATTCTAACACATTAAGATTCAAACCAATAGAATTTTTCAGTATTACTGACTGCATCAACTTCTGGACATCAGCATTAGCCTTCTCAAATTTATTTTTTTACTTCTAGTCCTTCCTTAAGTACATGATGATCTAACAGAATCCTCAAAATCTACTGATTTAGCTTATAGATACACATTTTAGACTCAATAAAGATTAGTATTTCATTATTTATTACTTTTTCAATTCAAATCATCTTAAATCATAATTCATTCTCAAACCACCTTGATATTTTTTACTATGAAATATCAGTACATTGTCATATGTATTAAGCTTATGGATTCTCCTTCTAGAACATCACTCAAACTTATTCTAAAAAATGAACCTTATGTAAGTGTTAGGTCAAGATTATATATACTTTTATATCTTTTGTTTAACTTAATGTTTTTAATATCTAAACTTCTTTTGTATGTTTTTATAACTTCTAGATGCACACAAGTTTTCATCCATAACTCATCATGTAACTTCCACATAGCATCTTTTAGAGCTACTTATAGGTGATCTTTAATGTGTACCAATTTCAAAGACAGTTCTTCTTAATTGCACTCATAATTATGTATGTATCCTTAGTTATTCATTCATTAGTGTAACCTTCATAAATTTTAACTTCTATATAGTGTTACTTCTAGATAAAATTTCATCTACCTTAACTCCTTCAATATCATCCAAGTGTACTTAAACTCTCAACATAAATTTTTTTTTCATATCAACACATGGAATATTAAATTTTTAATCAATAAAATATAACATATAGAAATCTTAATAACTATATCACTTTTAATTTATTACTATTAATATTATCTCAATAATCACCAGATATCACTACTTCATAAAATATCCATCTTTACATGATAGTATCATTATATTAATCATAAATATTTACTCAACTTCATTACTTGTTAAATCACATTTTTTCATCATCTAGAATAATCATCTGGCACTACTAGAAATATCACCTTTCTCAATGCTTCTATACCGACGGTTTGTAAAAACTGTTGGTATAGGTCCCATTTCCCAATGGTTTGTCCAAACTATTGGAAAATCCCACTTTGAGGTCACTTTTCCCAATGGTTTCCCAAAACCATTGGGAAAGGGTATAGATTTACCAACTGTTTGGCCAAAACGTTGGGAAAAGTCCACTTTGTGGACACTTTTCTCAATGGTTTTCCAAAACCATTGGGAAAGGGTATGGCTTTCCCAACGGTTTGGCCAAACCGTTGGGAAAAGTCCCAATTATACCAACGGTTGTCAAAACCGTTGGTATAGATAGTTTTGACAACTGTTGGTATAAGTCCTTTGATTTTTTATCAAATCTTCTTACTCCGAACATTATATAAATCAAAATTTAAAATAATTATGATAACATATATATATATATATATTTATGAAAATATGTTCACAAAAGTCATGTTAGGTTAGTGGTTAGGTCATTCAATGATAAACTAGAGGTCCTGGGATCAAATCCCACTGAAAGTTTTTTTTGAAATACATATACCAACGGTTTTATGGAACCGTTGGTATATATTTTCATATTACTTATACCAACGGTTTTCAAAACCGTTGGTATAGACCTATCTCCACGGCTTACTTTCCAACAGTCCTCTAAACCGTTGGTATAGGCTATACCAACGGTTTGAAGGCCTATACCAACGGTTCCAAACCTTTGGTATAGGTTAGTTTTCCAGTATTGTAGACTCACGACCCCTATAGTTTTACCTTAAGTAATTAGAGCTATAATTTACTTGTAATCTCTGGTGTTGTCTTTTGAAACACCTCATTCTTTTAATTTAAATTTTAGAGTGTTCACTTATAAAATGCTTTTAGGTGGATCCATCATTATCTTAAATCTGCTCATATTAATCTTAAATATACTTCATTCATTTATCATTGAATTTACCCACTGTTTAAAAAGATATATAATACTCATCATCATCCATTAGGTTCTTTAATATCCCATTTCATATTTTTTTCAATTAAGAATATAAACTAAAGTCAAGATCTCGCAATATTTTCTCATGTTTCTCTGTCAACATTATAAACAAGAAATCTAAATATTGAATAGTGAAGGAAAGTAAAATTGGTTTCATTTTCCATTTGTAAATAAAATTTCATTTTCTCCCATTTATCTTACTTTTCTTGAAAGTAAAACCATATTTATTTAAGAGAAGGATAGAATCCATTTTCTTAAAGTGATAATCAATAAATTAATCAAATCTAAGTATATGCGAGCAATGATTAGTGTATAAAACAAGAGTGAATAACTAAGATATCTAAATAGTCTTTAGATTCTCCACATTTTATAAAAACTAAGAAATTTTCCTTAAGGGTCTCTTTAAAATATTTCATGTAATGTCCAATAAAAATATTAATTAAGAGATTAAAAACATTCAAACCAAAGTAGGTTTCTACCATTTGATGTTACTTTTTCTTTTCATCAAATAATCAATAACCTCCTTTTAGTTTCATTATTTAATTTTCACATAATTATAATAGAATATTGTTAATTTACTTCATTAATGGAAATATTCAGTTCACAGGGTCTCACTATCTGTAATCTAATCATCATCTGGAGCCTCTATGTCCAAATTCTCAATATTTGGAATTATAATTTCAATAAATGTCACTTTATGGTTGTTTATAGTTTTAATTATTTCACATATATGAAATAAATTTTCAAAACCACAAGTTAGACCACTTTTGAAAATTTTAAACATACAAGAGATATAGATATCTAGAAGTTTTTGAACTAAAATCCCTCTTAATGGATAAAAATCATCCATCATCTTAAATATGGTAGGTACTAATTGAAATGTTGTGTTTCACACTTATTTAAATAATTTATTCTATGCTGGATATCTTATCTATTTTTAAAGTATTCATTGATTTTAAATTATCCTTAAATTCTACCCCAAAACTACATCACTTTCAATTCCCTGCACAATGAAAATAAACACAACTTATATGGGAATAAGGTAGTTTCTATTTTAATTATTAGTAATATAAAAAAGGTTTGGATATATTCCTTAACCTATAAACTCATTTCAATTCATATTCATCCTTATGAAATATCTTTATGCTTTTCTCCTCTATTTTTTCCAAGATTACACTTTTATGTGTAGTATAGTCTTCCTATTACCTTAATATTCCACTTTGTGTGGAATTTTATTTTTTACATTAGATAGTAAGGCATATACATTATTTTATATTTCCTCTATATTCCTTACTACATATATTTGGTATATAAAAAAATCCATTCAAACTTTAGGAACATGCTCAAATTTATCCTTTTGTGAATAATTCTTCTTCATAACAAACATTATAGTACTTGAATATCTTGATGTTTACTTCACTTTATTCACTAGTCATGAAATTTTCAAGAGTGCTACCATCTTTTTTTACATTCCACGTAGTTTCTAAAAACTAATTATGTTAAATAATTTAGTAAACTTCTCGTTAATTTCAACTTCTTCTTTGAAGATGTCTTCCACCAAACAAATCCTTTTTTACTTAAAGGATTGATTTAATTTTTTGTTCCTATTTTATTACTTTAAATCTAATTTTCAGGTATTTCTTGAAACTATCCATGATTTTTCCTTTAATTACATAATATAAGTAACATTTCTTTGGTTTAACATATTTTTTTATTCTTCTTAGGTGTGTTTTTTCAGTAACATCCTTTCTCTCACACCATAAGGTAGACTCCCCATTCCTTCTCTTTTATTTTTTATCATATTTCATATTCCTATTATTTTAGTAGTAACTAAATAATTCTTGGTATATGTAAAAAAACACTCATCATCACAATGACCATCTTTATTCTAAATTCCATAGAAGTCCTCAATATATTCAAATCTATTAAACATTAACATATTTATGTTCTTTGGTGTAAATTGATTGATCTTTGTAAGATTTATATTGACTTCATATTTCCGCCCTTAATTTAATCATTATTTTTTTTCAACAACGGAAATATTTTAAAATAATCAATTTAATTGGTTATAAAAATTTTACAACACCAATAATAGAAAATAAATCATTATTTCTTTCTTTATTTTGTAATCTATTTGACTTTGATTCCTTTCTGATTTTGAGTAAAAACTCTCTCCTCTTAGACACCATGTGAAGATATTATTTTTTTTCCATGTGTTCACATCCACTTTTATTGAAGTGGTGGGTTTCTCAATATTCTTCTTCACTCACTTTAGTTTGGAATTATAATTATAACTTTCACTGTTCAATGCATATATAATTTCTCAAAAAATGGGTTACCTAATTATTTGATTTTTCATTAGATTTAATTTTTGATTATTTTTTAGATCTTTTTTCACTATAATGATTTTTTTATAATTAAGGATGTTTTTAAAAACTCTCAAGGAATTACTTCTTCATTCAACTTATTCAAATGATTTAGGTTGAACTACTTCCACCTTTCTCAGTTTAACATCAAGGTCAAAATGTATTAAGTAGAGGGTATTTTTCTCAACCTAAACAAGACTAATTCTCACTTCCCATTATTTATTCATCTTATCAACCTGATCCTCATGAAATTTTCACTTATCTTATAAGGATTTTCTAATATCCTTCAGTAATTTAGGCTAGATTTCCAACTGAAATTTATTGAAATAATTGGTGGATCTATGAGTTTATTCTAGTTCAGGGATCTTATTTTCAAATAATTTTTTAATATCAATTTTCTAGAAACTTTATTTTTTCAATTACTATTTAATGTGGTTGAATCTTTCTTTATATAATTATGAAGTTTATTCTTTATCTTCAATAAAATGGATGATATTTTTATATAATTTTAATTATTTAGCCAATTATCTCTCATTATCATTATATTCTATCAAGAGATGTGATTTCTCATTATATAGTCCCTTGATAAAACTAAATATATAAGTAAGGACTTCAATAGAAACATACTTCAAGTAATACTTATCTTTAGTTAGAGATATTCAATGGATTTGATCGAATAATACTCTCCATAGCTTGAATATGATTATTCTATAGGATCATTCTCAATATATTTATTAGGAGAATTACAACTGTGATTACCGTCGTATGGTGGTGTATCATGTTTTTTATGTTTTGGATAAGTTATATTCATTGACTTACTAGCTTCATTTTTCTTAATGTTCTTCATATTTTTATCATAAATAATCTACATATTGTTTTTGATAGGGAAATATTTCTGATTATCTATATAAGGAATATTAATAACTTCCATAAATATACACTTCAAGTGAGGTAGTTAAAACAACTCATAGAAAATTATAGATCCAATCATAGGGTAACCTTCACTATGATATTACTTGATGTGATTAGTTGATCATGTAGTCACACTAAGAGTGGGGGGTGAATTAGTGTGTCAAATTTTACTAAATTGTTTTAACTTAAACTAATTCCCATTTTTTGTTTTGAACCTCTATCTTAGTAAAGATTTTTGGATCTATATATGCATTCTTAGCACATACAGAAACATGGGAAAGGTAAATAAATAAGGGGAAGAAACACACTTAAATTTTACAAGGTTTATCCTTAATGTGGGAATCTACTCTTTGTTGTGTTTGGGTCAATTATAAGACACATATTTTATCCCTAGTGTAAAAACTTGATTATAAATAGGCCAGAAGGTATCATTATTACTCTATACCTACACTAATGTGGGAAGGTATCCTCCTTTACCCTTTAATAAGGTATCATCCTTAACCCAAAAAATATCTCACAATAATAGTTATCTCTCTATAACTCTTTAGTAACCCAATTGGTATGGAAACTATTATACTATATCACTGATACACCTGATGTAGGGTGTTATAAAAGATAAAATTATATTCCTACTACATCATATTGGTTGACAAGGGTAATATCTCTATATGAGCTTTACATTCTATCACACAATATTCCCAATTCACTTATTATATTTTTTGTTTTTATTATTTTATCAGAAAAAATAGAAAAATTGGTTGAGAATGTGAATGAAAAACTAAAACTAAACATGTAGATGAAATGAATATAGAATGAATATGGGTTAGAGAATAAAGGTATTTCTCTTACAGTCAGATACTTTATTTCCTTAATTATTCAATTTTGTTTTTTGAATTCAATTCAACAATTCATCCTATCATACATGAATTTCTAACCTCTATTTTTAGTGTGAAATTTAGAATGACTAGGATATCAATTTGGCCTTCAAATATCACCTCTTCTAATAACCAAGTAAGATAAACACACCTCTATTAAGAGTGTGATACCGCCCAACACTAGACTCCATCATATATCATTCATCCCTTGAGTATACTCAACTCCATTATATGAAGAGTTTACTAGAGATGAGGAAAAATAAATATTTTATGGAGAATAGAGATGAGTCTTAGAGTCATGTCATAATAGATTATCTCCACATATATACACTTATCTCCCTTTCACCAAAAATAAAATAAAAAAATTAATAATTAAATATTATAATTCAAGAACACCATGAAAACCTCCCCAAACAACAAGACTTGGGTCTGTTACTAACCATCGTGAGTGTAAGATATCATAGTGGATAAAGTGAGAGAGATATTGATAGAGTGAGAGAGTGGGTAGGGAGGTAGGGGAGATATAAAGAGAGAGTAATGAAGAGAACTTTAATTATATTATGAATAATAACTAACATGAAAAAGATAACCTAAAAATATAGTATAAACACCTCATTTAAATTCCTCTTCCTGTATAGAAGCTTATATATCTATTTATCAGCACAAAAGATCTTCCTTCTAGTCTATGGAGATTCAAATTTAAATTGATATTCATGGTTAAACTTCCCCAAATCCATTTCAAAGACTTAATAAGATTTAAAAATCCTCATGACTCAAGGATTTAAAAATATTTATCCATAATCAAAAAAAATCATGAGATATCTTCTCTAGATAATTTTAATTCACATGTTCATGCAATGCATGTGACTTCTCCCGTGTGTATCTTGATCAAAAACATGGAAATTATTCTTCATACAAGTATTTTCACATCTAAATTAGGGAAGCAGTGATTGTAACATTAGGGTTAGAAGTATATTGATGAAACCATGGATGAACATTAGCAAGTGAAGGAGGCAAGGAAATGGAAGTAGGATAAATATAGTAGTGGTGAAAGTAGAAAAATGGTAGAGGAAACAAAAACAAACACTATGGAAATAAGACTAAATAGTGGCAGGACATTCATCTTTCTATGTGGGGTCTTCATCGGTGATCATTGATGGTGTCTCTAAATCGATAGGGAATCCTATTGAGTTTTCTGGAAATAGTAGTGGTAGTTAAGTGTTGTTGAGTGTGGTAGTGGTGGAAGAGTGGAATTGGGAAAATGTCCAAGTGGGTGGGGAGGTGTCTGATATGGTATGATGATTTCATTAGTTAAGTGATGTATAGTGACTGTAATTTATTTATCCCACATTAGATTGAGGCTCGATATTACCCTTTTTAATATATTTCGTTTCTTATTCTTTTTCTTGGACACTCATTATAGGGATGGGCACCCACATAAACACACACACACACTCACAAGGACATGTTCCAACCAACATAAGCCTAGTAGGCCTTATGCTACCTTATGAGCCCTCAAAACTTTTCTTGGAGCTTATGTGTTTTAACCCATAGATGTGCATTATATTGTTTTCTCCTATTTAACTCTCTTCATCCCTTGTCCTAGTAGTGTCCCATTTTAACCAAAAATAATAATAATAAGATTTCAAAATATTTTCAATGTAACACAAATTTTTTCCATGTAAAAGTGGCCTTCGTATTTTCTCTTTTTTATTTTATTTTCCAAAAAACATTAAAAAATTAAAAATTACTGAAAATATACATAATAAATGATGTATTAATTAAAAATTAATTAAAATTAAATTAAATTAATTATTTAAATTTAAATTTTTGTTTGTAAAAATTAAGCTATTAAATACCCCATACTTGAACTCATTCTTGTCCTCAATAATTGAGCCTTAAAAATAAATTAAAAATGGTATCCAGGATACCTCTTTTCAAATTTCAATGTAATAAAATCAAGTAATTATTAATGGGAAAATAAACCTTTCAATAGTCACATAAAATATTAATCAAGCATCCCACTTTTCAAATAAACTAATCAACCCATGTATTTTATTTTTTCCCATTGGAATTTGATGAATATTGAACTTTAATTCATTCACATATCATAATTTATTATTATTAAGCACTCCAAGTTGTGATCTAGCTCACACTTAAGTATATTTTATCATCACTCAAGGTGATTCTTTCAAGTAGATTTATGTTCATATCATGAGTACATAATCCATTTCTATATACTTACAAAGTACATACATTCACCACTTTGTAAAGAAAAAGATCACAAATAACCATGAGGAATATTTATTATGGACCATACGATTCTAAATATTTAGTTTGGTGTGTATTGATGTTAAAATCATTAAGGATAAATAATAAGGTATATCTTTGAAGAATAATTCATTATATTTAAAATTTAAAGCTCAATAAAATTATTCCTTTTCAAAGTGACTGGTATCACTTCCCCAAACCTCAAATTAAAGGTCACGATTCAATGAATACATTGAATGATGTGCAACCACAAGATTTTTTTTTCAAAATAATTTCTCATATTCTTTCACCTTTTCAAAAGTTATGGTAGGGATGAATCTCAAATTGACCACTTAACCCTACATGATAAAATCATTTGTCTGTTAATAGTGATTTTTTATTCTCCCAAGTCACAACCCATTCTTTTTTTACTTATTTTCATTTTTTTATTATTTAATACTAGATAGGTATCTATGAAATACAATAAATTAATGAAAATAAACCTTTACCAACACCCAAAAGAGAACCCACATGCTTATTCCTTTCAATATAATGTATCCCTTCCACAATGAATTCTCTCACCCCCACACTTCAACTTTATAATATCATGAAAAATACATAGAGTAGGGTAGTAATGGAAAATATTGTATTATAATGTGGATCATTCATAACAAGGTAATTCATGGATTCTACATGATAGATTAGAATTAATATTGTAACATCCTGAATCCGGGTGCCACTGAATGGGTGCCCCAAACCCAGTTGGTCACATGACCTTAAACTCATTTCCCCAAATGCCAGAGGCTGTCGACAAGTAGCGAGGGCCTAGGTCAGATAGTAGGGAAACTATTCTTTCATTTGTAAATGTTTAATGCAGCAGAACAAAATACAAGCATACAAAAGTGGAAGTAGTAAACAATTCCAATGCTGAAAAGGACACAGAACTGAAGTAAAGAAATGAACAACAGTCATATATAATGATGAAATATGTCCTTAAGTCTATGAAAGCATCCAAAATAGGATACAATGCAATCTAAAATAATAAAATACAATGTAAAAACATATTTAATCAAAATAAAATAGCGCAGTAGATACTCAGTAGCATCGCAAGCCTAAGATCGGTCTCATCCTCTTCTACTCCTCTGCAACAATCAAGTACTTGTATAGGGACCCTTTCCCTTATCTACACCTACAACAATATAATCTGTTTGGGCCCAAGACATGACACAAACAGAGTGTGAGAAATAAATCCCAGTAGGAAACCACTAAAGGATCGTGCCCAACTGTCAGTGAATTTGTGCAACAGTAGTGTGCAGTAATGGAAAAAGCAGTAAACTAGGAAGTACTCAAAAGTAGCTACTCCTACCAATTCTATTTCCATTTAATTACTATTTAATAATTCAAGATAATTGAATTATAAGTTTTTGGGACTCAGCCTCATCCAACAATCTCATAAACAGTGCCACAACAAAACTACAACAAGATATCAAAAAGTACAAGGTAAAACAATACCAAGCCTATGCTTTATCTTGGCAGGTATAACATGTAAAATCACCACAGTGAATATGAAAAGTTAACAGATTCCTCAAACATGCAAAACATTACCCTCGGGTAATCAGAATCAAAACCCTCGGGTGATTGTCCTCAGGCATAATGAATAGTTCCCTCAAGTGTATGATATAATGCCCTCAGGCACGGAAGCAACTGCCCACAGGCATAAGAAAAGTTTCCCCCAGGATAAACAAAACACTTTCCCTCAAACATGAGAAACACTGCCCTAAGGCTAAACGAGCAATTGGTCCAATCCCAACACATAAGCAAGTAATTACATACAGTTTATCTCAAGTAAAATCAAAGCATGCTAAATCATGGTATACCTTGGGTATCTTTTCCAAATGGATAAACAAGGGAACGCACCCACGGGGTGGCCCTGGATCCAAGAAATGATCCCAGACAGTAGTTTATAATTATCATCATATTATCTA
Source organism: Viscum album (assembly GCA_963277665.1). Classification (NCBI taxonomy): domain Eukaryota; kingdom Viridiplantae; phylum Streptophyta; class Magnoliopsida; order Santalales; family Viscaceae; genus Viscum; species Viscum album. The sequence goes on along the minus strand of OY728146.1, from coordinate 1,621,474,366 downwards.
TGCAGTTCTAGTTATCATAATTAAACAAGGTATCAGTCATACAACATCCCAAACATAGACACATAGAAAAATGGTACACAAAAACACTAAGTAGTTGGAATTAAACATCACACCACCTACATTGATCTCCTATGATTAAAATACGTTAACGGCGCCTCCTGAAACAACTGATAAAGTCATAGATCTGGGATAACAATTTATCTATTCAAACATAAATAACTTCCCCTCAGGAAATAATTGGTAAGAATAGATCAAGGAAAAGGAAGGTCTTACCCACACGGTTCAAACAAGATCGACGGCGGAAGAAACAGATTCCCGACATGCGATCAGGAGCACCTCCAAGCTCCGTTCTCTCCTCCCCGGCTCCAAATTCATCCACTACCTCCTCTACTGAATGAGGAGGATACTTCTCATTTTAAGAAAAAAAACAAACTACATGACGTGTACTATAAAGTACACGGTGTGTACTTTTCATCGTTTAACTGTTCCTATGGTAGCTACTTTTCATCGCCACACTGTTCATCTGTCAACATGAGTACATGGTGTGTATTTTTGAATACATGGTGTGTACTATCTCTCAGCTGGCGGCTACTCCCAATGCCTTACTGTTCACCTGCCTACTGAGTACATGGTGTGTAAATACCACATACACGGCGTGTAGTCAGTTTCTACACCCTTCAACGCTGACAGGCCTACACACCCTGTGTACCCATCCCACACCGCCAAAGTACACAGCGTGTGGAAAAGTACATGGTGTGTACCCACAAAATTTGGGATGTTTTCCCATTTTCCTTGTTTTCTCAAAAACACTTAATTAAAGAGGAAAAGAATAAATATGTACCTCAAGAATAAGAACCGGGTTCTTACAAACTTCCCTCCTTAAAAAAAATTTTCCTCAATTTTCCCTTCCAAGGGTGGTGAAGATAAAGCTCAAAACTACTCTGGAAACTGAGTATGTACGTCTGTCTCCCACTCCCAGGATTCGTCCTACACTCCTCCATGCTTCCATATCACCCACACGAGAGGAAATGACCGACCTCAGAGAACCTTCATGCTCCTGTCAACAATATGAATCAGATTCTCATCAAAGAATGCATTGGCCTGATGCTCAACCTCCTCGAGATGAAAGACATGAGATGGGTCTGATTGATAACGGCGTAGCTTAGATACATGGAAGACATTGTGCATGGTCTGGTACCTCTGTGGTAACTGAAACAGATAGGTAACTAGTCTGACTCTCTCCAGAATCAAAAACGGCCCCACATACCTCGGTGAGAGTTTACCCTGTCTCAGGATCTGCATGTGCCCCATCCTCGATGAAACACACAAGAAAACATGTTCCCTAACCATAAAATCCAAGGGTCGTCTGCGGTGATCAACATAAGATTTCTGACGATATTGTGTAGTATCCATCTTCTTCTGAATCAATTGGACATGCTCTGAAGTCTCCTGCATGATACGTGGTCCCAGTAAAGCTGTCTCACCTACTTCCAACCAGCACAAGGGTGATTGGCATGGCCTACCATATAAATTCTCATAAGGTACCATATCAATAGTTGCCTGAAAACTGTTATTATATGCAAACTCGACTAGGGGTATGTGCTTCTCCCAAGAGCCCCCAAAGTCTAGGACGCATGCACGCAGCATGTCCTCTAGCACCTGTATCATATGATCTGACTGGCCATCGTTATGAGGGTGGTAGGTTGTGCTCATAATCACCTGTGTACCTAGTTCCCTCTGAAAACTCTTCCAGAAACGAGATATAAAGCGGGCATCCCTATTTTATATAATAGAATGAGAAACCCCACGAAGACGTACAACCTCTCGGATATACAACTTCATGAGCTTGTCAACACCGAAGGTCTCCGTGATAGATAAAAAGTGAGCTACCTTTATAAGTCTGTCAACAACAACCCACACGGTATCACTGCCTCGAGGTGACCTCAGAAAACCGGTCATGAATTCCATTGCGACATCATCCCATTTCCACTCCGGAGTGGGTAAATGTTGTAACAGTCTGGCTAGACTCTGATGCTCCGCTTTCACCTGCTGATAGGTGGAACATCTCGTAACAAAACCATATACTTCTCATTTCATACCTGGCCACCAATACTGACATCTCAAGTCACGGTACATTTTGGTAAATCTGGTATTCACTGCCCAAGATGAAGCATGAAACTCCCACATTAGCTCCTCACATATATCCCTTGGAACCCACACTTGTCCAAGGATACGTTGTACCTCATCATCTCCCATCGTCCAACTGGGAGGAGGGTCCTCACTTTCCACCGAATCTTGTAGAACTAGTCCTTCCGAATTAGATAGTTGTCTCATACTCACTCTATCTAGGAGGGTAGAAGTCACAAATAAGGAAGAAATATAGGCTCATCCCTGACTATCGTGCACCTCTAAATGCATCTCAGAGAAAAATTCATGAGATTCCACTCACTATTGGCCTCCTGCACTTCCTGTATCTGAGTCCTCCTACTCAATGCATCAGCAACTGCATTACCCTTACCAGGTGTATCGGGAATCTCAAAGTCAAAGGACTGAAGGCATTCCACCCACTTTAGTTGTCTCAGATTCAATTCACACTGGGTGAAGATATATTTGAGACTTTTGTGGTCCATAAACACCACAAAATGTTTTCCCAAGAGATAATGTCTCCAACAGTGTAATGCATGAACAAATGCAGCCAACTCGAGATCATGTGTTAGGTAATTCCTCTCATGTGGCCTCAACTGCCGAGACATGTACACAACTACTCGATCGCCCTGGATCAACACTGCTCCCAACCAAATACCTAATGATTCACAGTAAACTGTATAGCCCTTCCCTTGCTCTGGAAGTATCAGGATTGGTACTGATTTCAACCTTCCCTTTAGCTCCTAAAAGGCTATATCGTAAGATTCTGACCAAATGAACTTCACACCCTTCTTTGTCAAACCCATCAACGGTACTGCTAAGTGGGAGAAGTCATGTATAAAGAACCTATAGTAACCAGACATCCCTAAGAAATTATGTATCTCAAACATGTTCTTAGGATACTCCTAAGAAAATACTGCTCTCACTTTCTCTGGGTCCACCGCAACTCTAGCCTCTGAGATAATATGACCCAGGAAGTGTATCTTGTCCATCCAAAAGTGACACTTAAAGAGCTTAGCATATAGATGATGCTCTCTTAGGGTACTCAGAACGATCTCAAGATGGGTAGCATGGTCGTGTTGAGTGTCATAGTACACCAAGATATTATCCATGAAGACTACCACAAAATAATCTAGATAAGGGTGAAACACATCATTCATCAGAGCCATGAAAATGTTTGGCACGTTCATGAGTCCAAATGGCATGAACAAGTACCCGTATAGACCATATCTGCTCCAAAAAGCTGTGAGCGGTATGTCTGATGGTCTAACATGTAACTAATAATATCCAGATCTCAAGTAAATCTTCAAGAACACTTGGGATCCTCGAAGATGATCGAAAAGATCATAAATCCTTGTCAAAGGATACCGGTTCTTGACCGTTAACTGTTTTAGCTTCCGATAATCCACACAAAGACTGAGGGTAACATCTGCCTTCTTAGCAAATAGGACAGGAAAACCCTAAGGAGAAGTACTGGGTCGGATAAAACCCTTTGCATGCAACTCCTCCAACTGCCTCTTGAGCTCCTACAACTCTGGTGTAGCCATCCTATAAGGAGGAATAGACACTGGTGCTGCTCCTGACATAAGATCATTAGATAAATCCACCTCTCACTCCGGAGGAAGACCTGAAAAGTCATCCAGAAAGACATCCATAAAATGATCAACCACTAGAGGGAAATACTTCTGACAACTTCCCTGGTCATCCAGATATAAACTCACAATCTAGGCTATCATACAACCTCGTCCACGATGCTCGAGTCCAGCTCGGCTTGCCTGGACATCCCATTCTCCCTTGTACAGAAACTATCTGCCCTCTGGGGATGTGAAACTCACCCTGCAACAATAGAAATCTACAAAGGATCGAAAGGTTACCAACCTGTCCATCCTGAGAATGATGTCATAGCTCGTCATCTATAAGAAATAGAGGTCCCATTGAATGTTACAACCACCAAACTCTAGTGGGAACCCCCTACACTGATGCACAACATCTGTTCAAATCCCCAATGGATTGTCTAGCATCATAACATCAGAAGAAGAAGAAACACAGAGCCCAAGTCTCTCCACAATGGGCATAGATATGAAGTTATGTGTAGCACTAGTATCAAAAAGTACTGAACACAAAACAAAAGCTACTAGAATAGTACCTCTGATAGTGGAAGGTTTGGGATCCTGCTCATATTGGGTCTATTGCACTGCATATGCCTGCCCAGTGTCACGGCCTTGTGACACAGCCTGGCTACCCTGAGCTGACCTGCCCTGCTGTCTCTGAGATCTTGGTGTTTGGCTACCATAGCCATGAGCACCACCTTGGCCTGAATGCCCCAACATATCCCAATTCACTGACTGGTAAGAAGCTTTTGGCCCTGCTCCCACACACGAAGTCTGCACAGAACCCCTCTCACTATCCACCAGTGGAAACGCCCTACAAAAGCGTTGTAGATGACCTATCTTGCCGCAAGATCGATGTGCCACTGGGTCATGTGGACACTGAGGTCTCTCGTTCCCCTCTTTACCACACTGGTAGCATCTCACCTGGATACCTAAAGAATTATGCGGACTAGTACTACCACCATGAGATAAATCCATCTGCCTCTTCCTCTTACCAGTATAAATAGTACCAGAAACTGATGTCGAACCGCCCTGGCATGTACTAATAGCCTCTCGTAGGTTCCAATCATTTATCAGTGCCTAGTTTAAAATAGCATTCATTGTAGGCAAAATGAAAAAATTCACCAGCACTCGGATGTCATATCGAAGACCATCCTTAAAGCGTCGAGCCATCAACGTCTCATCACCCACCAGAATAGGTGAAAATCACTGTATCTTAGTGAAGTGGCCAGAATAATCCATCACTGATATAGCGCCATGCTGCAGATTCATTAACTCTCGAGCTCGATCTTTCCTCAACGTCTGTAGGAAAAAAATTCATAGAAGACTTCCTGAAAATATTCCCATGCCATCTCTCTGTGATGCTCAGACTGGGTGGTAACATCCCACCACCTCTTGGTGGAATCACGTAGCATGTATGTATCTATCTTGACCCTCCTCCCTAGAGGTGTCTTCAGATGCTCGAAGATAGTCTGCATAGAACCCAGCCAAGACTTCGCAGCCTGTGGTCTTCCATCCCCATAAAACTTAAGTGGATGCTGCTATAGGAATATACATGTCAGATCTTCCATAGATGTGGTAGTTGGCGGTGCTCCCTGAAAGTTCTACATGAACCGCACGAAGCCTTCACAGAACTGCGCCTATGTATGGTATAACGGCTGGTGCCGAATCTAGCTCTGCTGGAGGATCCATCAATAGCCCGTGGCCTACCATCTTTGGAGTATAATCATTTATGCTCTCCTAGAGAAAAACTCGAGGTCGTCTCAGCGGTATGACTCTACAAGGTCAAACACATGCCTTAGATCAAGATTATCAAGGACTGAAAACAAGGAGTGTAAGAAGGGAATAGGAGAATGAAAACATTCATGTTTTACAAAACAAGACTACACAACATGTATAATAACTACACGACATGTTCCCTTAAGTCTTTCACATGAGCGTGTAGTCTTCCAGCACTGGTCGTGTAACACCCCAAAATATACGGCGTGTACGTGACTTTTCTCTCCTGCCCGAGTCCCTCTACATGGATTAGCCACACGAATCTCTTTTGAACGAGACTACACGGCGTGTACTCGAAAAGCTTCATTGACCCGTGTTATCTGTTACACGGCCGGGTATACAGCTCACTCTACACGGAGTGTTCCAGATAGACACGGCATGTATGGATTATATTCCAACTGTCCATGTTGTTAGTGACACGGCCAGCTACTCGGCTGACTCTACACGGCATGTTACACCCCGCACACGGCGTGTACACCACCCCATTTTTCCCAGCCACATGACCAAGTCCACATGGACTCTCACTGGTCAAGACTACAAGACATGTACCTCAGGTACACGGTGTGTTTAAGAAGATGTAACATTGACCCGTGTTTGTTAGTTACATGGTCGGATCCCTAGGTCAACCTACATGGCACGTTTTTCATTGACACAGTGTGTATATGGTCAAATTTCTCCACCTGTGTTGTTAGTTACACGGCGGACACTGGTTCAACACAACACGACGTGTATAATAACTACACGGAATGTGCCTTCAAAGTTTCATTATCCCATGTTTCTGCCTACATTACCTATGAAATAGGTAGAAACTGTAACACCCGAGACTTTTATGTTATATAAATCATCAAAGGAATCTTTTTCTACACAACACTTTCTTGGCTTGCTTTACACTAAATCGTGACCTTCCTCGATAGCTTGCGTCGTACGCAATACCGAGTTTCACTAAACAACGATATGCTATTAAAATATTATTAAAACTAGCTGTTATGAATAGTAATAACCACTTTTTGAAATATTATAAATTTTATTTTTCAAAATGGACTTCATTTTTGGATTCGGAATATCGAAATTAGCCTAGGGTGACATTTTGGTATTTTTCTGAAAACATTCAGTTTTTGATGAATAGTGAAACCACTAAGTGGTAGTTAAAAAACTGAATTTTTCATAAAACATAATTTTACCGCTTCTGTGAGTGGAATTTCAAAAATCTGAGAGACACGGTTAATATCAAGGACTAAAATGTGGTTCAATGAGATGAAAATAATTTTTGGTGAATAGTAACTTTTTACTTTTTTTTACCACGGTTAAAACTAAATAGGGTAATTAAGGGTAAAGATGATATTATTATTACCCTAACACATGTCCTAATTCTATTGAATAAGTGTAATTCGACCAAAAACAAACTTAGGAATAAAATATGACCATTTAGGCCCACTTGGATTAGATTAGGACATTTATTATTAATTTATTTAAAGAAGGGTTAAAGTAGTTAAAATCAAAGTTTAATAAGTAAATAATTTTTAATATGGGGTTATACATAAAATAAATTCGATAATAAATATTAATTAGAAATATAAAAATATTTCCTACATAATGGTATTTTATTTGTAATTTTGAGACATTAAATAATTTAATTTATTTATGACACAAAGATGATGCAGTAATTATCTTATTAATGAAATATTGACATAATTAAGGTTATAAACACCAAAATAAATGTAATTTGAGGCTTTTTATGGATTCCACTAATTTTCTAGGCTAATATTACATGTTAGTATTGATTTAATTAACTTCGTTCTAACTAATAATTCTTTTATGATTTTCACAAAAATCAATTACTAAATAGTGTCAAAATTGACATAAAATAGTTTTTAAAACAAATATTATATTAGTAAATGTTATTTTATTCCTAAAAATATAAGTTTCGGCCAAATGACTTATATAGGGTTATATATATTAATAATAAACAACTTGGGGTTCGTTTGGCTGCTTATAGTAAGTTTATTAACCTTATAGTATAAGAACACAAGAAGACACGGTAAAAGTAAACTTATTTAACTTAATGTTAAATCTAAATGATAAGGTTAAAATAGGAACCTAAACTTGTCTAAATTCTATTGGATGAGAGGATTTCTACCCATCCCCACCTTATCTTCGAAATATATCAATTTGGAGCTATTTAAAACCGAACTTGACTTTATAATAAAATAATATTTTTAGTTTTCCCAAAGGTACCCCTCTCCTCCCTTATAAAAGGGAACCTCCTCCCCCTCTTCCTCACACCACTTTGAGCCTTAAAGCTCAGACAAACCCAGTCAATTCCTACTCTTCACTTCCCTAGAGACATCCTAGAGGTCTTGGTCTTCTTCAAAGACCAATTTTAGTGCCCTAAAAGAAGGTCTCAAAGAATCACTTCAAAGAAGAGGTAATGTCCGTTACCGATTCTTTCATCTTTATTTCTTCTTCCACATCTTCTTCTTTAGTTGTTTCATTATAAAGTAATAACATCAGTATCACTCATATACTGATATGTTATTATAAGTATGAAACAACCCTATTTCACCATCTATCCATCCTACGGAAAAAGAAATCACCGCACGTGCGTACATACGGAATACTGTCTCCACGCCGTGGTGTAATCTATTTTCCACCACCACCTTACTTGGATGGGTATAATGGTGTAAAAATGACTATATATGACTATTATAAAGTGATACTGATTCTTAAATAGTATACATACACTCCAATACAATTCCACGATCATAGGAATGATATCATCACTCGTGCGTACGTACGGAATATCGTCTCCACGATGTGATGAGACTCGTTATACATGATCTTCATTTCATAATGATTATAAAAATTAATTGAATGAATGAATATGATATATATTACACTAATACAATTCTGGAAATGAGGTATCTATAACCAAAATATAAGAATAAGAATTTATTCGACAAAACACGCATAAGAACAAAAAGTTATAAACACCCGAATAACAAGTAGCAATGAAATATTACTACTAAGAAGCTAAGAAAATGACCATATATGATATCATAAAAATAATTATGATTCTGGAATAAGTCAATAACATTATTTAAATCATTATACAGGATGTTCGGACACTTACGAAGCAAAACGGACCTAAGTTAAGGGAAATATCACAATCTCGTTTTTATCCGAGATTGTTTATACTTTAGTATTTACTGGGGTGTATTTTATCATCCACATCCATGTTTACTCAATATGTAATATTATTTACATTCACCTACAATTGTTTAAATCCTATTTTACCCTTAGGTGATTTTTTAGTAAAAGATATGAAAGGAATCTTTTGTCATTTTTCGTATGAGGTACTTTTTTGACTTTTCCAACAAAAGTACGAGAAGAATGTTTTTTTAACTTATACGGCATGAATGGATTTTTAAAACATTATTTCCAAGAAGCTTCCTTTACAAGTTTTCAAGTTTATTTTTAATCAAATTCTTTTAGTTTAAAATTGTATGACATGTTATGAAATGATAAATGTTTTTTAAGTAGAAAGGATATTTTCCTCAATAATGGAGTTCAAGAGTTTTATCAAAATTATTTTCCATATAAGACAATATAGGGTTCTGTTTCTATCCCTATTATTACATGGATATGATTATTTTGTGATGGAAATATTTTTATGAATTCCTTTATCTTATATGAATTGTTTTATGATGTCACGATGTTTAAGATTCCCATTTTTTATTACATGGGTTATGTAATGATGTATGATTTATGATTTTGTGGAACACATAAGAATGGTATCATTATGAGATGGGTGGGACCTATATCTCCCTCCAATGAATTGGTTAAAGATTTTATATCTCATGAGATAGACATGGCTGGAACGGTAGGTTATACCGGTTCAGTGAAACAGGACTGAACTGAGGGTGACTCGGTTCAGAAATTGACTTTGTTTACTAAGATAGTCTAGGAAATGAGTCTTGACTAATAAGATATGATTCTCTATGATTATGTGTGTATTCCACAAAGTTTCATGTTTTAGGTTATGATTATTGTGATTACATTTCACTGCCATGATTTATCCCATGTTATGAAATTATGATCTTTTTTGCATGTTAAGATTTCCAAAATTTATGTGCTTATGTATATGATGTGATTGATATTTCTTTTGTTTACCCTTACTGAGCATTTGAGCTCACCCATTTGTATGTTTTCTTTCCCCAGGTCAGGAAGAAGGTTATTAAGTAAGATATGCCAAAAGGGACTATAGATATGATGAAATAAATGGGAGACAGTGTAGACGATTTATGAACCAGTTGTTTATGTTTCCCAGTTTCTAAAGACACTATACCAATACGGTCCTTTCGTGGTTTTGTTATATGTTGTAATAAGTATGCTTCAATTTTGAAGTATTAACAATGTATGTAAAGTATGGGTCGTTATAGTTGGTATCAGAGGGAGGTTATAGTCAACCTTTGGAAACTAGGATGTGAAAGCCTTAGTAAGAACCCTAAGGATAAGTCTAAGCATAGAACAAAATATTAGTGTTTTAGAAATGGCCATGAATAACCTAGGATAAGACCTTAAGTGTGAAATTTTATTCTTGATTATGTGGTTTTCCTATTATAATTAGTGTTTCTCACACTATTCTTCTTGGTTTTAGTCAATGGCTGGAACCCGAAGGAACCATGTTAATGCGGAATGCGACGGGCAATGCAATGATTGTCCTCCCGAGCAACCAAACATTATGGGAGATGGAATGCAAAATCATGTAGCCATGCTCACACAACTTTCTCAAGCTATGAATCATGCAGGACTTCCAAACGAGCAAAGGAAGGAGCAAAATTCTGTTGAATCCTTCAGGAGGCAGCGTCCACCTTCTTTCAGCGGGTCTACTGATCCATTAGTTGTTGAACAATGGATTAGTACTACTGAAAAGATATTTTCAGTTCTTCAATGTTCTGAACATGATAAAGTCATTCTAGCAGTGTATCGTTTGGAAGGAGATGCTGATCAATGGTGGAATCTTATTAAGAATACGAGGCAAAGGGATGAAATTGAGTCCATGGAATGGGATGAGTTCAAGAACTTATTTTTCAATAAGTACTTCCCCCGTATTCTCCGAACAAATATGGAGAAAGAGTTTCTTGAACTGAAGTAAAAGGATGATGAATCTGTTGGTACCTATAAAGCAAATTTTACAAGACTTGCAAGGTACGCTTCTGGTATTATTATCCAACCTGAGAGTAAGATCGATCGATTCTTTAGTGGCTTAAAACCAAGTATTCGAAGGGCATTAGCCATAAGGGACTTCAATAGCTACGAGGAAATCATTCGATGTGCTCTCAAAGTCGAGATGGAGATTGGAGTAACCCATCAGTCATATGGGTTTGATAAGAAGAGGAAAATAGAATTCAAAGGAAAATATAAAGAGAACACTGAAAAGAAGATGAGCTTTCCCTTATGCTCAAAGTGTGGAAAGAAACATGGAGGTAGTTGTCTTAAAGGGACAAGTAAATGTTTCAAATGTGGAAAGGAAGGTCATCGGGCATTTGAATGCTGCGATGATGGGCAGAAGATGTCTAATGATGCAAACAAATGAAGGGATACACAGAATGAACCTACTACACTTCAATGTTTCAAGTGCAAGGAGATGGGACATTATGCCAATAAATGCCCTAATCCAAGGGTTGATGATGATGGTCGACGTCAACAAACTCTTAAGGCTAAAGACAAAGGAAAGTCACATGAAATTTCTATCAGCGATGTGGATTACGATAACGATGTGGTGAAAGGTACACTTACCATCTACTCTAAAGTAGAAAATGTTTTATTTGATTCTGGATCCACCCACTCTTTTATTTCTGAAGAATTTTCTAAGGGTATCACTGTATTACCTCAACAATTAGATGTTGAGTTAGTTGTGACAACACCTAATGGCACAACAGTCGCATCAAAAGTTTATAATTATTCTCCGATCGAAGTTTGTGGGAAAGTGCTTCTTGCAGATCTTGTGATCCTTCCTATAGTGGAATTTGATGTGATTCTTGGCATGGATTGGCTTTCTTTATATAGAGCTCATATCAATTTCCAAAGAAGGGAAGTCACATTTCATATTCCAGATCAATCTATGATCGTCTATCAATGCAATGATGAACATAACCTTCCAGTGGAAATTTCTTCCATCTTATGGGTCTTGATTCCACTAAATGAAGGTTATTTATCTCAAATGGTTGGTGAGAAACTCACGATTAAGAATATGCCCATTGTACAGGAGTTTGATGATGTCTTTCTGGAGGAATTACCGGGACTTCCACCAAATCGTGAAGTTGAGTTCTCAATAGAACTCGTACCGGGTGCTTTGCCTATTTCAAAGACATCTTATAGAATGGCCCCAATTAAGTTGCAGGAATTGAAGAAGCAACTCCAAGAGAATCTTGATAAGGGATTCATACGCCCTAGTGCGTCACCTTGGGGAGCACCTGTTCTATTTGTTAAGAAGAAAGATGGATCAATGAGACTCTGCATTGATTATCGAGAACTTAACAAGATCACTATCAAGAACAAATATCTTCTCCCACGCATTGATGACTTATTTGACCAACTACGAGGAGCTGAATACTTTTCCAAGATTGATCTTTGTTCAGGGTATCATCAATTAAGGGTCAAAAGGGAGGATATAACAAAGACGACTTTCCGTAAAAGGTATGGACACTATGAATTTATAGTGATGCCATTTGGTCTTACTAATGCCCCTGCTATCTTCATGGATCTGATGAATAGAGTCTTTAGAGACTATCTTGATCAATTTGTGGTAGTCTTTATAGACGATATTCTTGTCTATTCAAAGAGCAAGGAAGAACATGAAGATCACTTGAGAATTATTTTGAAGACCCTGAGAAAGGAGAAGATTTATGCCAAATTTACCAAGTGTGAATTTTGGCTTCAAAAAGTTGCATTTTTGGGTCACATAATCTCAAAAGAGGGGATATATGTGGATCCAGCAAAAACAGAGGTTATCGAAAGATGTTCAAGACCAACAATAGTAACTGAGATCCGAAGTTTTCTTGGTTTGGCTGGATATTATCGACGTTTGTGAAAGATTTTTCACGATTATCTAATCCACTCACCAAGTTGACTCGGAAAGGAGTTAAGTTTGTCTGGACGGAAGAATGTGAAGAGAATTTCAAGGAGTTGAAAAGAAGGTTATCCAGTGCACCTGTGCTCACACTGCCTTATAGTGGAGAAAGGTTTTTGATCTATAGTGATGCATCCAAGAAGGGGTTGGGGTGTGTTATTATGCAAAATGATATGGTGATAGCTTATGCCTCATGAAAGTTGAAAATCCATGAGCAAAATTACCCAACACATGATTTGCAGTTAGCTGCGGTAATCTTTGCATTAAGGATTTCGAGGAATTACCTTTATGGTGAAAGGTGTGATATTTATACTGATCATAAAAGTTTAAAGTATATTTTCACACAAAAGGAGCTGAATATGCATCAAAGAAGATGGTTGGAGCTGATTAAAGATTATGACTGCTCAATCCATTACCACCCTGGGAAAGAAAACAAGGTGGCAGATGCATTAAGTCGACAAGACCATGCTAGTTTATCCATGATGAGGATCCCAAAAGATCCAATATTTATGGATTTAAAAAGGATGGATCTTGGAATTATAATGGAAGGGGAAAAATCTTATCTTTCTCAAATGAATGTTCAACCATCTATACATGTGAAGATTAAAGAGGCACAGCAAGAAGATGTCGAGTTACAAAAGAAGGTGAGAAACGTTCCTGAATTCAACCTTGATTGTGATGGGATAATAAAGTTCAGGAATCGGGTTTGTGTTCCTCACATCCCCGAATTAAAGAAGGAGATGCTGGATGAGGCTCATAGTTCTTCATTCTCTATTCATCCTGGAAGCACGAAGATGTATAGGGACTTGAAAGAGTACTTCTGGTGGGATGGCATGAAAAGAGATGTTGCTGAATTTGTCTCTCGATGCTTGGTTTGTCAACAAGTTAAAGCTGAGAGACAGAAGTCTAAGGGGATGTTACAACCATTACCCATAACTGAATGGAAATTGGAAAACATCACTATGGGCTTTGTCACAGGACTTCCTAAAACATCCAAAGGCAATAATGTTATCTGGGTCATAGTTGATCATCTTACAAAGTCTACACACTTCATTGCTATTAGAGAGGATTTATCTCTGGATCAGCTTGCCAGGATATATGTAATGGAAGTGGTAAGATTGCATGGGTTACCACTTTCTATTATATCTGATCGGGGTCTGAGATTTACCTTGAAGTTCTGGCGAAGTCTTCAGCATACTCTGGATACAGAGTTGAGTTTCAGCACTGCTTATCATCCTCAGACAGACGGTCAGTCTGAGAGAACAGTTCAAACCCTAGAAGATATGTTGAGAGCTTTCTCTATGGATTTCAAAGGTGGTTGGGATCAATACCTACCTTTGGTGGAATTTTCTTATAATAATAGCTTTCACTCCAGTATTCAGATGGCTCCTTATGAAGCTCTCTATGGAAAGAAATGAAGGACTCCAACTTTCTGGGATGAAGTTGGGGAAAGAAAGCTATTAGGACCTGATCTCGTTGATGAAATGACAGAAAAGCTCAGATCTATTCAAAAACACATAAGAGTAGCTCAGAGTCTACAGAAAAGTTATGTCGACAACTGAAGAAAAGACCTAGAGTTTGAAGAGGGTGATAAAGTGTTCTTACGAATATCTCCCTAGAAGAGGGTTATGAGATTTGGAAAGAAGGGGAAGTTGAGCCCTAGATATATCGGTCTTTTCGAAATACTGGATCGTGTTGGGAAGGTAGCTTACCGATTGGCGCTTCCACTGAATCTCTCTCAAGTTCACGATGTGTTCCATGTATCTCTCCTGAGAAAGTACATACCTGATCCTTCACATGTACTCATCTCAGAAGTTGTACCGCTGGAGCAAGATCTTTCTTATGAAGAACAACTGATAGAGATTCTGGATCGTAGTGAAAAATTTCTACGAAACAAGACCACTCGATTAGTGAAAGTTTTATGGAGGAACCACCAATTAGAAGAAGCTACATGGGAGCTTGAGGATATGATGAGGGAGAGGTATCCTCATCTGTTTGTTACAAAGTGACGAATTTCGAGGGAAAATTCATTTTAAGGGGGGTAGAATGTATCACCCAAGACTTTTATGTTATATAAATCATCAAAGGAATCTTTTTCTACACAACACTTTCTAGGCTTGATTTACACGAAATCGCGACCTTGCTCGATAGCTTGCGTCGTACGCAATACCGAGTTTCACTAAACAATGATATGTTATTAAAATATTATTAAAACTAGCTGTTATGAATAGTAATAACCACTTTTTGAAATTTTATAAATCTTATTTTTCAAAATGGACTTCATTTTTGGATTCAGAAAATCAAAATTAGCCTAGGGTGAAATTTTGGTATTTTTTTGAAAACTTTCAATTTTTGATGAAGAGTGAAACCACTAAGTGGTAGTTAAAAAACTGAATTTTTTCATAAAACTTAATTTTACCACTTCTGTGAGTGGAATTTAGAAAATCCGAGAGACACGCTTAATATCAAGGACTAAAATGTGGTTCAATGAGATGAAAATAATTTTTGATGAATAGTAACTTTTTACTTTTTTTTACCACGGTTAAAAGTAAATAGGGTAATTAAGGGTAAAGATGATATTATTATTACCCTAACACATGTACTAATTCTATTTTATAAGTGTAATTCGACCAAAAACAAACTTAGGAATAAAATATGACCATTTAGGCCCACTTGGATTAGATTAGGACATTTATTATTAATTTATTTAAAGAAGGGTTAAAATAGTTAAAATCAAAGTTTAATAAGTAAATGATTTTTAATATGGGGTTATACATAAGATAAATTAGGCTATAAATATTCATTATAAAGATAAAAATATTTCCTACATAATGGTATTTTATTTTTAATTTTTAGACATTAAATAATTTAATTTATTTATGACACAATGATGATGAAGTAATTATCTTATTAATGAAATATTGACATAATTAATTTTATAAACACAAAAATAAATGTAATTTGAGACTTTTTATGAATTACACTAATTTTATAGGTTAATATTACATGTTAGTATTGATGTAATTAACTTGGTTTGAACTAATAATTCTGTTATGATTTTCACAAAAATCAAATTACTAAATAGTGTCAAAATTGACATAAAATAGTTTTTAAAACAAATATTATATTAGTAATTGTTATTTTATTCATAAAAATATAATGTTCGGACAAATGACTTAGATAAGGTTATATATATTAATAATAAACAACTTGGGGTTCGTTTGTCTTCTTATAGTAAGTTTATTAACCTTATAGTATAAGAACACAAGAAGACACGGTAAAAGTAAACTTATTTAACTTAATGTTAAATCTAAATGATAAGGTTAAACTAGGAACCTAAACTTGTATAAATTCTATTGGATGAGAGGATTTCGACCCATCCCCACCTTAGCTTCTAAATATATCAATTTGGAGTTATTTAAAACCGAACTTGACTTTATAATAAAATAATATTTTTAGTTTTCCCAAAGGTGCCCCTCTCCTCCCATATAAAAGGGCACCTCCTCCCCCTCTTCCTCACACCACTTTGAGCCTTCAAGCTCGGCCAAACCCTTCCAATTAATCCTCTCCATTTCCCTAGAGACATCCTATAGGTCCTGGTATTCTTCAAAGACCAATTTTAGTGCCCTAAAAGAAGGTCTCAAAGAATCACTTCAAAGAAGAGGTAATGTCTGTTACCGATTCTTTCATCTTTATTTCTTCTTCCACTTCTTCTTCTTTAGTTGGTTCATTATGAAGTAATAAAATCAGTATCACTCATATACTGATATTTTATTATAAGTATGAAACAACCCTATTTCACCATCTATCCATCCTACAGAAAAAGAAATCACCACGCGTGCGTACATATGGAATACCGTCTCCACGTCGTAGTGTAATCTATTTTCCACCACCACCTTACGTGGATGGGTATAATGGTGTTAATTATGACTATATATGACTATTATAAAGTGATACTGATTCTGAAATAGTATACATACACTCCAATACAATTCCACGATCATAGGAACGATATCATCACTCATGCGTACGTACGGAATACCGTCTCCACGATGTGATGGGACTCATTCTACATGATCTTCATTTCATAATGATTATATAAATGAATTAAATGAATTAATATGATATATATTACACTAATACCATTATGGAAATGAGGTATCTATAACCTAAATATAAGAATAAGAATTTATTTGAAAAAACACACATAAGAACAAAAAGTTATAAACACCCGAATAACAAGTAGCAATGAAATATTACTACTAAGAAGCTAAAAAAATGACCATATATGATATCATAAAAATAAGTATGATTCTGGAATAAGTAAATAACATTATTTAAATCATTATACAGGAGGTTCGGACACTTACGAAGCAAAACGGACCTAAGGTAAGGGAAATATCACAATCTCATTTTTATCCGAAATTATTTATACTTTAGTATTTACTGGGGTGTATTTTATAATCCACATCCGTGTTTCCTCAATATGTAATATTATTTCCATTAACCTACAAATGTTTAAATCCTATTTTACCCTTCGGTGAGTTTTTAGTAAAAGATATGAAAGGAATCTTTTGTCATTTTTCGTACGAGGTACTATTTTGACTTTTCCGACAAAAGTACGAGAAGAATGTTTCTTTTAACTTATACGGCATGAATGGATTTTTAAAACATTATTTCCAAGAAGCTTACTTTACAAGTTTTCAAGTTTATTTTTAATCAACTTCTTTTAGTTTAAAATTGTATGACATGTTATGAAAGGATAAATGTTTTTGAAGTAGAAAGGATATTTTCCTCGAGAATGGAGTTCACGAGTTTTATCAAAATTATTTTCCATCTAAGACAATATAGGGTTCTGTTTCTATCCCTATTATTACATGGATTTGATTATGTTGTGATGGAAATATTTTTATGAATTCCTTTATCTTATATGAATTGTTTTATGATGTCACGATGTTTAAGATTCCCATTTTTTATTTCATGGGTTATGTAATGATGTATGATTTATGATTTTTTGGAACACATAAGAATGGTATCATTATGAGATGGGTGGGACCTATATCTCCCTCCAATGCATTGGGTAAAGATTTTATATCTCATGAGATAGACATGGCTGGAACGGTAGGTTATACCAGTTCAGTGAAACAGGACTGAAACGAGGGTGACTCGGTTCAGAAATGGACTTTGTCCACTAAGATAGTCTTGGAAATGAGTCTTGACTAATAAGATATGATTCTCTATGATTATAAGTGTATGCCACAAAGTTTCATGTTTTAAGTTATCATTATTGTGATTACATTTCACTGCCATGATTTATCCCATGTTATGAAATTATGATCTCTTTTACAGGTTAAGATTTCCAAAAGTTATGTGCTTATGTATATGATGTGATTGATATTTCTTTTGTTTACCCTTACTGAGCATTTGAGCTCACCCTTTTGTATGTTTTCTTTCCCCAGGTCAGGAAGAAGGTTATTAAGTAATATATGCCAAAAGGGACTATAGATATGATGAAATAAATGGGAGACATTGTAGATGCTTTATGAACCAGTTGTTTATGTTTCCCAGTTTCTAAAGACACTATACCTATACGGTCCTTTCGTGGTTTTGTTATATGTTGTAATAAGTATGCTTCAATTTTTAAGTATTAACAATATATGTAAAGTATGGGTCATTAGAGATACTACACGGCATGTACATACGGTACATTGCGTGTACTTAAAAAAATTTCTTTTCTTCTCGAACAGAAGAGTAAACGGCGTGTAATCATAATTACACGGCATGTGTTCTGGGTTTTTCAAGATATTAAGCCTCAGAAACTACTTTGGAGCCCAGAAAAACACTGAAACCAACACCAGAGTGCCAAATTCTGATCCTTGAGGGCCCATACTCCCCGCAAACCAAAGCTTGTCATCTTATACGTGTTATAACAAGGTAACCAAGTTGATGATCCACCAAATTATGGTTGATGAGGTTCAATACTCCTCAAAAACCAAAGTTTGGTGTTCATTCACAGAACCTTACATAACAATACCCTATCAAATAGCAGGTATTTATAAAGGCATCTATCACAACATCATGCATTTTCTAGAACAACATATATCACAACAACATGGAATTTCTAATGCACCTATATGGCATGGAAACTATTAATGGCATGTGATTCTATCATGTGACTAAATGATGAATGAGATGGAATACCCTCATATCATCAGGTTGCAACTAAATAGAACCACGGTATACAAATATAAATAGCGGACAATAAGTGTGTCACCCAATGGTGAAAATCAAATCAACTATAAAATTAAAAAATTAGAAAAATTGCAACATGAGGTAAATTGGATTTTCCCTGTACACGGGTTAGCTACTCCGAGGCATAGCTTATTACCAAGTACCTATTCCATCCTATCTCAGACTATAGGCTCCAAACAGTAATTCAAGAAGAAAAGAACCCCTCTGATACCACTTTGTAATGTCCCAAATCCGGGTGCCACTCAACGGGTACCCCAAACCCGGTTGGTCAGATGACCTCAAGAGCATTTTCCCAAATACCAGAGGTTTCCAACTAGCAGTGAGGGCCTAGGTCTGATAGTGGGGAAACTCTGACCTAATTTTTTAAAGTGTAATGCAGCGGAACAAAATACATGCACAAAAAAGTGGAAGAAGTAAACAATACCAATGCCAAAAAGGACACAGTATTGAAGTAAAGAAATGACCAACAATCATATATAATGATGCAATATGTACCTAATTCTATGAAAGCATCCAAAACAAGATACAATGCCATATAAAATAATACAAAACAAGGGACAGCTACAATAAAGAAAAACAAAATAGTGTAGTAGGAACTCAGCAGCATCACAAGCCTAAGCTCGGTCTCATGCTCTCTTACTCCTCTGCAACAATCAAGTACCTGTATAGGGACCCTTTCCCTTATCTACACCTACAACAATATAATCTTCTTGGGCCAAAGACATGACCCAAATAGGGTGTGAGAAATAAATCCCAGTAGGCAACCACCAAAGGCCCATGCCCAACTGTCAGTGAATTTTTGCAACAACAGTGTGCAGTAATGGAAAACGCAGCAAACAAGGAAGTACTCAAAAGCAGCTAAACCAACCATTTCCATTTCTATTTAAGTATTATTTAATAATTAAAGATAATTTAATTATAAGTTCTCGAGACTCATCCTCAGCCGATAATATCCTAAACAGTGCAGCAAAAAAACTACAACAATATATCAACAAGTACCAGGTAAAACGATACCAATAGTGTGCTTTAGCTTGGCAGGTATAACATGTAAAATCACCACAGTGAATATGAAAAGTTAATAGAGTCCACAGACATGAAAAACCTTACCCTCAGTTAATCATAATTGAAACCCTTAGGTGATTACCCTCACGCATAATAAATAGTTCCCTCAGGTGTACCAGATAATTCCCCCAGGCATGGAAGAAACTGCCCACATGCAAAAGAAAAGTTGCCCTCATGCTAAACAAAACATTTTCCCACAGGCATGAGAAACACTGCCCTCAAGATAAAAAAACAACCAGGCTGAGCCCAACACTTAAGCAAGCAATTACATACAGTTTCTCTCAAGAAAACTCAAATCTTGCTAAATCACAGTATACCCTTGGGTATCCTGGCCAAACGGCTAAACAAGGGAACGCACCCACGGGGTGGCCCTGGATCCAAGAAATGATCCCAAACAGTAGTTTATAATTATCATCAGATTATCTATGAAATTCTAGATATCATAATTAAACAAGGCCTCCTCCATACAACACCCCAAACATGGGAACGTAGCACAATGGTACAAAAAAACACTCAGCATTTGGAATTAAACATCAGACCAACAACCATGATCTCCTCTGATCAAAATACGTGAATGGTGCCACCCGAAACAACTGAGAAAGGTGTATATCTGAGATAAATATTTATAAATTAAAATGTAAATAAATTCCCCTTGGGAAGGAATTTTTAAGAACATATCAAGGAGAAATAAGGTTGTTCCCACATGGTTCAAACAAGATCGACGGCGGAAGAAACGGATTCCTGGCGTGCGATCGGGAGCTCCTCCAAGCTCCGGCCTCTCCTCCTGAGCTCCAAACACGTCCACTGCCTCCTCTGCCCAATGAGGTGGCTACTACCCATTTTAAGTGAAAAAAACAAGCTACATGACATGTACTCTAAAGTACACGGTGTGTACTTTTCATCATTTAACGGTTCCTCTCGCGGATAATTTTCACCGCCTCATTGTTCATCTGTCGACCTGAGTACACATGGTGTATTTCTAAATACATGGCATGTGCTGTCACTCGGCTAGAGGCTACTCCCACCACTTTACTATTCACCTTTCGACTGAGTTCACAGCGTGTAAATACCACGTACATGGCATGTATTCAGTTTTTACACCCTTCATCGCTAACAGACCTACATGCCCTCTGTACCCATCCCACACAGCCAAAGTTCACGGAATGTGGAAAAGTACATGGCGTGTACCCACAAAATTTGGGATTTTCCCCCATTTTCCTAGTTTTCTCAAAAACACTTAAGGAAAGAGGAAAAGAATAAATCAGTACCTCAAGAATAAGAACTGGGTTCTTAAAAATATACAATGTGTCATCAAGGATAAGTGAGAAATAAATAAAAAGAATAAATAATATTAAATGTGGCATTCTACAGTCATATCTTTGACAAGTTTCAATGAAAGTCATATTAGGTTGACATCCCCAAGATCTCTCAAGAAATATGCTCAAGATAGAAATAGAAAGTATTAGGTCTAAAATTCCTCTCGATAATGGAACATAACATTTGGTAAAATCACTCATGGCATGAAATAACAATAAACAATCAATCCCCATGAATTTTAGAAATTCAAATTATAAAAAATGGTAGGGAAATTGCATTTACATGAATCAACCAATTCCCTCAAATCATGATCCATCAAACTAATATCATATTATCATATTTAATCATTCAATCCCCCAATTTCCTTATTCAATTTCATTAACTTAGAGATACGAAACATGGAATCATAGGTTTTCTAAGAAATATATTATGTCTATTGGATAAAAAATTAGCAAAAATTATATGTTTGGTCATTCTATTTCCCTTTAAAGATAAAAATAGATTTTAAAGAAAAATGTGTAAAGCCAAAAACGAATAATTATTTTCAAAGTGAACTCCATTTCCACATGAAGCTCTTTATGTATTATTTTAAAGCTACCAGAGGGGATTCAATATTCCATCATCATCATATACCTACATATCAAGATCACTAATTAATGTGTATGGTGTATTCCAAAGTAAGGTAAAAATTAATGAGGTGGATTAGGATACATCATAATATGTTCGTAAAACTAATTTATAAGAAAGAAATTTTTGAACTAAAAAACTATAAATAAAATTAACATAAAAAAGTATAAATCTTGATTTCAACACCCAAGTGGGTCTTGGGTTTTGACAACCTCCATATAGGAAATACCAAATTTTATCCAAAATTTTATGGTGGATGGAGTTTATTTTATTTTATCCACCAACATATCTTTATTTCAGCTTTCATTCCTTCCATTTTGTTGTTTAAGACTCTATGGATAGATTATTCCAAGTCCATACCCTTGTAAATAAGTTACAATTTTCATGGTGAGGGTAGGATAAAGAATAGGTTGTTATCCTTTTCATTTTCCACACTCACAACCACTTATTCATTATCTAGTGCTTAAATAAGGTATACTACATCAAATTAATAATAAAAGGGAAAGTCCGAGTGTAATTATATTTGAAAAATATTAAAACATGAAGAATAAATATCAAAATATTCCCCCTTAATGTATGAATCTTGTATCTCTGTGTCCTCAAGAAAAGCCATGTGGATTTCCTCATGTACTTCATAAAATAAATGTTCATCATGTTTATAGAGATCCATGTGTTCCACATCTAGTGTACCTTATTTTTAATTTTAATCCTCTAAGGTAATAAAATAATTGGATGATTCTAAAATTTAAAATAATAAGAGGTGATAAAAAATTTAGTTTCATTAAAATTAGATGAGAATAAGTTAAATATAATATCACCTCCCTCTGTTAGTTCAGCATCAATTTATTCTTCATTGTAAATACACTTGAATTTTAGTGGTAGTGGATGGAGGTAGGTAGTAAGGCTCCTCCAATATTTATTAAAACTCCAAAAAGTGGGGGTATTATAATTCTTCCAAATCTAGAGATAGATATAGTGGTTTTGATTCTTATTCTTCATAGATATAAGAATCTTGTGGTATTTCCAAAACAATTTTATTCGTCCAAAAATTCATTCAAATCTTATTGATATATCATATGTACATCAGTAAGAAAATATTCATCATCACTCACCTATAGAAAGGGTTGAGAGAGTATGATCTTTATGTATTTTCTTTCTAGTATCCTTATGTTTTTTTTTAAAAAGAATGTGGGTAATTCTTCCACCGTTGGTTCTAAATATTTCTCTATCTACTGCTCATGAGATGCATGAACATATTAAACTATCCATTCCACTTTTCTTTCCAAGTTCTGCATTGTGTTCCCAATCCTTTACAATTAGGATTGTGTATAATTGTGAACCATTTGTT
Source organism: Viscum album (assembly GCA_963277665.1). Lineage (NCBI taxonomy): Eukaryota > Viridiplantae > Streptophyta > Magnoliopsida > Santalales > Viscaceae > Viscum > Viscum album. The sequence goes on along the minus strand of OY728146.1, from coordinate 1,621,451,094 downwards.
CCTAATTTGGCACATGTGATAAATCAATGCATATAGGATAATTTTATTTTGAATACATTATGTAAAAAGATTTTTTTAGAGATTTTCATTAAGAAAACAATGATAAATATTTATAAAATATGAACAGAAATAGTGAGAGAACAACTGTTTGTATCTTTTAAAATGGTACCATGTTTCGACACATCTATTGTAGGGTGGTGTAAAAGATACAATTATATTTTTATTATAGCATAGTGGATGACTTGTTTCATCTCTCATGAGGATATTTGTATTCAATCAAACATTGTTCCTAATTTACTTATTATATTTTTGTATTTTTATCAATTTATGAAAAAAAGTGGTTTCGAATGTGAATAAAAAACTAAAACCAAGCATGCATATGCAATGAAAATAGAATGATTGTAGGTTAGAGATTAAATTTATTGGTATTAGGTTCAATTACTCAATTTCCTTCATTATTAATTATTGTTGTTTGAAATAAATTTTACAATTCATTACATTGTACATGAATTTATACCCTATACTTTGAGTTTGAAATTTATCATGACTAAGACATCTCTTCAACACACCAAATCTCACATCCCCAATAGTAAATGAATATAAACACTCCTTGATTGAGAGTGTGATACCTCCCAAGACCCAACTCTATAATATGTCATTTCATCTCTCAGACACACTCAAGTAAATTATATGAATACTTTACTCAAGATAAGGGAGAAAATGATGATTCAATAGAGAATATAGTTGATATTGAGAGTCATATAATAGTGGAAGATTTTTTCACCCATAAACTTATCTCTTTTTTACAAAAAATAAAATAAAAACGTTAATAATTAAAGAGTGTAATTTAGGATCATAGTGAATCCTCCCCCAAGGCCAAGTCTCAGGTCAGTCACTCACCATTGTGTATGTAGAAGATCACAATGGGGAGAGAGAGTGTGTGTGTGTGTGTGACTAATTAAGAGAACTTTAATTAAATATTAATATGATGTTAAATGAAAAAGAAAACCTAAAATTATAGGACAAACACTATTTTCTGATTTCTCTTTTTGTATATAATCTTGTCCCTCTATTTATTGGAGAAAATTTTCTTCCTCCAAGTCTCTGAATATTCACATTTAAATCACGATCCATGGTCAAACTTCCCAAATTATGTTCCAAAGACTTTGAAGAGATTTAAGAATCCTCCTTATTTGTATCCTTAAAAAACATTATCCATCAGGGAATGGAATCTTGCTATATATTATCTACATAATTTTAATTGAAATGTGCATCCAGTGCATGTGACATCTCCCATGTGCAGCTTGATTAGAAACGTAACAATTATTCTCTTATGAGTATTTCCATGTCTATTAATTTCTTTATTCATAGTTTGGGATTTCCCCACATATATGGATATATTAAAATTATTCATGAGATTCTTGTGATGTTGAACTCATGTATAAGAATGGCTTGGTTGAATCATTGTATCATACCACTTTTTTATTTATGCATGACAATTATCTTGCAAACAATGTTTCTTCCTTCAAGTAATTCAAACATTTTACTTGAGGTCTTAGTATATTCTTCATACAAATAGCCGTCAAAATATCATCATCTTCCATTAAGTTTTGGTTTAAACTCCCATTGGCTTTGATTTTGCACATCTTTATTTGGTTATTGTGACTAATATTTGACTCAGGATTCTTCAGCAACATTAGAAAACCAATCATTCTTCAAACTGAACTCAGTTTTCACTACCTCAAAAATGGATTTACGCAGTGCCACCCTTTAACAGTTCTAAAAAAAGAACAATTAAAGGGGGTACCTTTATCATTTCTAAAAAATCATTGAAAAAAGTTACTTTTAAAAATGCTAAAAAATTGGTGTTAAAAGTACCCCTTTATCATCACTTTTTAGCATTGATAAACATACACCCTTTATTAACACTTTTTTAACACTATTAAAGGGACCCCATTTATTAGTGATTTTTTATACGCGCTGATATAGGGTATATTTCCAAAAAATATATTTCATTAAAAATAATATATTAATATATTAATATATTTTTATTGATATAAATATAATATATATTTTTTAAATGTGTTTAGGATGAGGAAAAATAGGCATTTATAGTTAATATATAAGATAATTAGTGAAAATGCCTATAATTAATATATTTTTTTAATTAATAATTTTGTAATTATTATCGAGTAATATTCATTTAAAAATAATTTTAAATTTCAAAAAAAAAATAAAAAAATGATAAAAGATCGAAAATAAGTTGAAAACGTAACTCGAACTTCAAAGGACCATAAATTTTGATTTGGGTGTCTTTTTGGACTCTACCAAATATCAAATAAATATCGTGATAAGATCTAGGATCGAGTGACACGAAGGAACACTTGTCACGTTTTCAAGGCCAAAAGGCTCAAAATGCCTCCAAAACTGATTTTTTAGCAGGGGTGCCCCAATTTTTTAACATTTTATGGAATTTAAACCTCGTTTAAGGGAGTATTTTTCCCATTTTTATTGGGGACTAAATTTATTTTCTGGGATTATGTTCATATTGATATTATGGTAATGAAATTTTATCAATTTTCAAATTTTACTATTCTTTATAATCAAATATATAAAAATATATACACATTTTGTATATATTCTCACATTGAAATTTAAATTTATAAATATATATGTAAACATATTTACATATAAAATATATTTCTAAATATATAAAAATTATCTAAATAAAAAAATATCCATTTTTTAAAATAAAAATGTATGAATATTTATATACACATAAAATTAATGTATATATATTTTTTATATATATAAAAATATATTTGTGTGTGTGTATTGGAAAACATATAAATATTTATCTATATATTTTAATATATTTATATAAATGTGGATAGATAATATATGTAAATACATATAAATATGTATAATTATATTTATAGATGCGCACCTATATATATATATATAAATATATGTATGTATGTATGTATATATGTATTTATGTATGTATGTATGTATGTATAAACAGACACACACAAACATATTTTATATATGTATTAATATATATATAATGTAACGAAAAATATATAAATATATAGATATATCATAAAATATAGAACAAACCAATATAATTGAGTGGGAAAGGCACTAAAGTATGAGGGGGAGGTCTCAGGTTCAAAACCCAGCAAAGTAAAGTGCATGTGCATGTGGGTGAAGCAGCTGCCTAGTGCTGTTAATGGGGGGAGGGGCTTCCTAGTGCTGTTAAACGGGTGGGGATACTATATGAGTACTATTAAAGGGGGGGATTGAGTGGAGATAAAAGGGGGTGGTCCACCCTCTCATTTGAATTTTTGTTTTAAAAAAATTATGCTTTTAAATTTTATCAGTTCTTTTTATTATTCCTGATAAACGTGGACTTTATTTGTACTTTTTTATCACTGATAAAAGGGACCACCTTTTAACTATGTTGAGGAAAACAACACTTTTTTAGTGATTTTAAATCCCTTTTGTGCACTGTTAAAGGTTAATCTATATGGATTCACATTTTATTAGATCATGGATAGACATATGGAAGATAATAGTGGTAGGAACATTGTTATAGGTTTGTGAATTCCTTTGGGTTCAGTTGGTATGAAGGAAGGAAGGGAGACAACATGTGATGAAAGCAGTGTATAGTGTAAGGTGAAAGTCAATGGATGGTTGTTGCAACCTCATATAAGAAAGGGATATAGGGACTCCCATGGAATTTTATGGTGATACCAGTGGTGGTTTGGTTCCATTTAGCATGACAGTAAAGGTAGAGTAGTGCTAGGGTAAGGGGAAGCAGCACCCAATCTGGTGTGATGACATCACTTAAGTAAGTGATGCACAATACCCAAAATTTATTCATCCTATATCTGATTGAGGCTCAGTAACACGATTCTTAATATATGAATTTTTTTCTTCCACATATCATAATCCAAAGATGGTAATGATGTCTACTATACACACCCACACTCACATGGATCAGTGCTAACTCTCATGGGTCCAGTGGGCCTTAGCCCACCATATACAGGTTATGTGCTTTTATTGGATCTTCTGTGAATTGACCCACACCTATGTATACTATTTATTATCACTATTGGGATATCTTTATCCCTTCACTTAGTAAGGCCCATTTTTCCTATGCATAATCAAAACACTTATGAAATATTTTCCATAAAATAAAAAAATTTCCCAAGTAAAAATGGACTCCGGATTTGTTTCTTTTTAGTTTCTTTTTCCAAGAACATTTTAAAAATATAATTTACCCAAAAAACAAAATCAATGAATAATTTGGGAACAATAAATTAAAATTAAATTAAATTCAATATTTAAAACTAAAATTTTTTATGTAAATAATGGATATATTAATCATTATAGTCATCATCACTCCTCAAACTCTTTAAAATGATCTTAAGTGTGATCCTATATTTTTTTCATCATAATGAAAGATCTTATTCCTCAAAATATGTCTTTAAATGCTGATGAGTGTATAACTTAAATTATATTCTTTTCATCATTATACTAACAAATTTCAGAATAATCAACTTAAGAATCAATAATAAATATCAAGTTATCTTCTTCCTCAACTTATAATATTTAGAATTAAATCATTTGGAATCAACTCAACTTCTGAATCCACTCTTTATTATAAATCTATTAATATATAAATTGAATTTTATTTCAATTAATTTGCTATACATAAGTTTTAGTTTAGATAACTCACTTTCTTCCAAGACACAATAGATCCTCTAGAACATTCTTGCCAAACTCAATTCCTCTTTGACATAGTTGATTTTCTAAAAAATGAAAGTTGACTTTTCATTATCTCCTCTCAATGAATCATCATGAACTCTTTATAAACAATATCTTCTATTGTTATAGTCATATAGAATATTGAAACTTCCATTAACTATAATTCTTCATCAAATGCATGGTATTATTTTTTATAAATCCTACTTAACCAAGACTTATTCATGTGTATTCCTTGATCAATATCCTCAAATGATTCCTCAAATATAAGTATGAATCATGACTTATGACCCAAAATATTTTTTCTCTTTTAAGTAAAAATCATCCTCTTCACATTGAATTTTACTTCACATAAACATTACTTGAAATTTTTTGGCATCTTTCAGTTATTTAACTTCCAAACACTCAAGAAAATTAAAATATAAACTTCATTATACTTATGCTTATGGTTGTTCCTTTTCCTCGCCAATACACAATCATATATATATTATATCTCACTCTTCTATTTACACTTCAATAAATCTATACTTATCTATAACTCTTCTTATAACTATTTAAATTAGATGCCAACCTTTTTTGATTTAAACTTAATCAAAAATTCATATTGAGTTTCTAGTGTTCTTATTTCATTACTAAAACACATCATTAGAACTCTAGCTTATAGAATATTTCCTTTTGGTATATCTTTCTATCACTTTAGATTACAACAATATTTTTCTTTTAATCATCTTAGCTTCTGATCTCTGTACTTCCTCAACTTCAGCTCTTCTTAAATTCTGATATTCAATAATTAAACAAATTTTTATCTTGAAACATTCTCCACACTCAACTCAAAATCTATATTTTGTAAAAATGAATTTCCTAAAGTTATTCTTTCACATAAATAAATCTCACATACTTAACTTTTACTCAAAAAATACATTGATATTAAAATTATTTAATCATACATTTGTTTTTTTGACACTTTTGGATTTTTATAAATTGAATTTATCAACATTGCTAATTACATTTAATTATGTAAAACAACATTATCCATCTTAATTTATTCTTCAACTTTTAGAATTTATTTCTAATAAATTATTCTACAAGAGTTCCCTAAACATATATTATTTCATATTCTAGCTATATCTTCAAGACTCACTCAAGATTGGTCTTCCATCATTTTTTACATTGTCAAATTAACTCAGATTGAATAACATTTAATTCTAAAAATTCCATGATATTTGTTATTATAAAATACCAATGTATCATTATTTGACATAAACTTATGGATTATCTTTCTTGAAAATCTCTCAAACTTTTTTTAATATACAACATTTACGTAAGTGTTAGGTTACATTTACATAGCCTTTTAGACCATATGTTAACTTGAATTTTTATATATCAAACCTCCTTTACTAAGTTTGGATAAATTAAAAATATGTAAGAATTTTTATCCCCAAATAATTATATAAATTCTAGGTAATAGATTCCAAAGTTACTTCTTAGTGATATTCAATATGTACCTATTCCATAGATAGTGCATCCAAATTTCATTCCTAGATATGTATGCATCCATTGATATTCATTCATTACTGTAACTTCTGAATAGTTTAATATTCCAACAGTATAAATTCTAGATATGGATTCCTCTATCTTAACTCTATCAACATCATCTAAGGGCAGTTCAAATATCTGTATTGGTTTTCATTTTATATAAACATAGGGATAGATTATTACATTATTCATCAATAACATATAGAGGACAACACACTCAAAAACTGCAGAAATTTTCATTTATTCACATTATTTTTAGAACAATAATAATTAGATATCACATTTTCTTAAAATATTCATTTTAAAATGGTATAATAATTAAATTTATTTTCAATATTTACTCAAATATAGTACTTCCATAAACACATTTTCTTTCATTGTTTGAATTAATTATCCAAACTCACAACCACTTCTAGTGTTTCCTTATAGAAATAAATCTAGAATATTCACATATCTTAAAGTGTTAATATCCAAAATACATGATACTTTTAGTTTAACTTTCATAGTGTTAACTTCCAAAACACCTTTAGTAATATCCTTATCTATCCTCAATCTCCTCATCTTCAACTTCAACCTCATCCTTTCATTAATCATAGAATTTACCAACTATTTATGGAAAATTCCACACTCATAATCATCCATTTTGTTCTTTTATAACCATATAAATGGGAACCAAATTTGGGTTATTGAGGAAACCTGAAAATGGAATACATGGAAATTGAGTTTGAGGATAATAATTTCAAATATAATGAAGAAGAACTAAATCCAAAAAAGTTTTTATATAAGGGATAATGTGAATAAAGACACCATTATATTTCTAGATGACTAGTTAATGACATGAAGAGATTATGAGCTAATGTACAGTGATGAATCAATCATTGGGGGGTTGTTGATATATGTAACATCGACAATCCTAGTACACTGAGGTATTAGAGGATGTTTGGGAATGGATTGAATATTTTTTAAAATTATATAATAAGCTTTATAAAGGATAGAAAAATCACACTATAATTATAGTGATCATGACACAAAGGGGATCTAAATTTTATTAATTAGTGACATATAAAATCGATATGTAGGATTAACATGGGATTCAGTAGGATAGGTATAATTAAACTAGGTTCAATCACATCATGAGTATATACACTATTCTATGATGGAGGATATAGATAATTAAATTAATTTTTTATAAAATGAATCCATTAATCTGGATAAAGTGTTGTGTTGTGAATGATAATACCATGCTGTAAAGGGATGTCAAATAAGAATACTTTGGAAAGGGTATAATCTATGGAAGGTTAACTAGAAAATCCCATACAAATATTCAAATGATTAAACCAAGAAGGATTCTGAAGTGAAATTCCATGAAATAAGTGCCACACCGTAATTAAAGTTATAGAAGACTACAAATAATGGTGAAGTAAAAAAAATATGGAGAATGCATGTCATATTAAGAAGCTGTGATAAATACATATGGGCCTAGAATATAATGTTCTTGGAAAATCTCATTTCAATTAGAATATCACACCATAATTGGATGAATGTTGAAAAGGACTACATCACACCATAGTGGTTTCTCTGTGGAGGATGTGATTTTGGTAGAATAGAAGAGACATGGGTTTTCTATGTATGTATATAATTTTACTATTAAGAAAAGTTACACATTAAAATGTGTTCAAAATCAGAGAGGATTCAACATGATTTTGAAGATACTATCATGATATTTAGAGAAGTTTTGAATAATTTTTCTATGGAATTTGTGGATATGGTATTTGATTGAGTACCAAGACATAGTTGAGGATGTCACACCACATAGTGTATAGATTCATGGCATGTCACAAGGATATTAGGACCATAATATAGCGATTTTGGTATTTCTAAAATATATTCAAGATTTAGTTTTAATTTTAAAAAGAAGAAGATATAGATCAAAAATTAAGATATATACCTGAATCATTTCGATGTATTTGAAAAAATCTAAATGTGTGGGACACATGGAATGATCATTGTGGATTGAAATAAATACCAACCATAAAAAATGGTTTTATTCTTAGAATACATTGCAAAATTACTTACTTAATTTTTAGAGAAAAGAGAATGAATAACATAATTGAATATCTAGCTTTGAAAATGAAAAGAGAGAAGGGGGAGATTCAAGTTCATTATTTATATATCAAGTTCATCTAGAGAATGAAAATGAGTTCCATTATTATATATGGTTATTGAAGAAGTTAAAAAAGATAATTATTGTATTGGATTATCTTTATCTATAATATGAAGTGTTACTTCTAATTTCATATGGATGAAAAATGATTAAAACTTACATTGAGTATTTATTAACATTATACCATGGAGGATTGGTATAGTAGGGAAAATGGACTAAAATAGAGCATCATTTCTATAATTATGATGCAATAAGAACCACACAGTGATCTAGAGTATTCCCTTATGTCTATAATTTCTTGAAATTACCCTTGATTCAAAAAACTAATTTTTCTTTCACTAAAATAGTTCACGGAGAAGAAAAATAAGGATTATCCCTTAGATAAACAGTGTGTCTTTACTAAGCCTATAAGGGTAGTGCTCCTTGGAATAGAGTGACAATGACTAAAATTTATATCCACCAAATTGTGCCGAATAATATTTTTTTTACATGATCATATCATTGTCTGTTTACTATTTCTATTATCCATTAGTGGTGAACTAAGTAAAATCCTTTTGACGAGTGTGTTGTAATTTACTATATATTCATATTTAATATTCTATGTGATTAGGAATGAGTGAAATGGACATTTAAATTGTTCCATACAATGAGGTAATGAGATATAAATGGCTTGGGGATTAAAATAAGATAAAAATAGTTAATCATTATGAATTCATATTCAACCCCCCCCCCCCCTCTTCAGGTTACGTAAGTTTAATATTTCCCCAAAAAGTAGTATCATCGACCAAAGGTTTTGATTTTAGGATCCATGTTCAAAATTTATTTTTTTTTTATTTTTTGACCATAGTGATTCAATGATGAATCCAATTATTTTTAAGGGTACTAACTACTCTTTATGGTAAAATAATATTTATTGGTTTTTATAGGCTTTTCTTTAAAGAGATTTTAGAATATGTGTAATGAGATTCTAACTTGAAAAGTCATAATTAATGAGTGCATGATATAGAGATGTGTGTTATTATAATCATAGGTATATATTTTTCATGTATTTAATTAACCCATTCATTTTGATAGTGTTTTTGACATTTTGGGTATTTTTTGAAGTAATATATAGAAGACTAGTGGAAAAAAGAAGGTTGTAGAGCTTACCTCGAGAGATTATTGAAAAACTAGTTATGATGAGGAATGAGTTAACAAATCTAGATAAGAATAACTTATATCAAATAGAAAAAATACAAAAAATAGAAATAATAATCCCAAAAAGAAGAATATACTTTCTATGGTAAGTGAGTTTTTTATCAGTGTTAAATCTCTGTCTAACATTGTTTTGGAATATTCTTGAAAATATAGAAATTAATATTCCCCCATGAAGAATGATTTGGATGGTAATTAAATGGAAAAGGTGGAAATTATGTATAATATTAAATCTGGAGGATGTTTGTGTAGTGATTAAGATAAGATCCAATCCCTATTTTTGACTATATATTAACTATAAATAATTCACCAAGTAGAAAATTCATTCATAGAAAATCTATCCATGGTAAATAAATTATGAAAATGGGTGGAAAATGGAAGGGTCAGAGAAACATATATAGATATCTTATAAATAATATAGTAGAACAAATGGCCCTGGAGAAGTAGTTAGAACCAAGAATTATCCCTCTCAAAACTCAACTTGAATAGAGGATAAGACCTATAAAGAAAGTTGGATCAAGGTTCATGGAAATGGTTTCCTTGTTAAAGTAGAAGTATTAGAATGTTATGGAACACTACTAGATGTTTAAAACCTCTAATGAAAATAAGAAGGTCCCTCCCACATTATCTTTAACAAGTGGATCCCAAAAATGTGTAGATCTAGAATCAGTGATTAAGAAATACATTCTTTCCAAATTTGGAAGTAAAAGGATCTCAAATAAATTTATCTATAAATTTATAACATTTGGGAATCATGGTACATTCCATGTAAGTCCATCTATAATCTCAAGGTATGAAAGGTAGAAGAAATTATTTTGAATCAATATTTCAACTATGAAATAACTATATGTGGAATAAATTTAATAGGAGATGTTTTATTTATTATAACCATGCTCATATGTATATAAATTTCAGCAAGGTAGAGACCGTAAGTCTCATAAGGAAACAATTCATCTCTATATCAAATGGGAAGATAGGTTTCACTAAAAAAAATTATTTTTCAATAAAAATTAATTTATTGAATTAGAGGAAAGAAATGATGGAGTTAGAGGAAAGATGAAAAAACACCAATAATGATATACTCATAACATCCATCCTATAGAGAATGAAAAAAAAAATTGAATAAAAAGAAGAAATTTTCTCAAAATTTTATAAAAATGTATAATAATGTAAATAATGATTTATCAAGTTTAAATAAGTCTAAGGTGACTCTTATGGCTACAGAATGGGATAATAATGACGAATTATTAAGTGTTTTTGAGAAATATAACATAATGAGAGAGGTTATATTTGGTGAAATAGACCTCCTATAATAGAGGAATCAGGATTAAGGATAAAAAATAAAGCATCAAAAGAGTATACATGCACAAGTGGGATTAGTCTCACAATGGAGGTAAATCCATATCCAAATAAGATTGAAAATTATTATGCTAATATGTGGAGTAAATTTTATAAAAGTTTTTTATAAAGGATAATAAATATAAATTCTTAGAATTGTGTTTTAATCCAAGAGTTTATACACCAATACCAACCATAATCCTCAACTTGAGGATGATTAGAAAGTAACCCTCTCCCCATGAAGTTTATTGTTTCTGAATTTTGTTGGAAGTGGTAGAGACTCAAGGGGAGATACAATCCATGTGGGTTTGTGTTAAAAGTTAATTCATAAAATGAGTGGGGTTTGGGAAAACACATATGTTATCAGGGCCAAATCTGACTTAATGGGTGGTTTTTAGAAACCAATGTGGATTTAAAATTAGGATATGTAATTGAATTTTGTGATGAATAATTTCAATTGATATGTATCTTGATATATAATTAAAGTGGTTTCAAATACTTATCTAAATTATTCAGTGGTAAAAAAATAGAATTTTTTATTAATAAATGGTATCAAGACACACTTCAGGTGGAATTTTACAAGAAATAAGGAGAATATATCTCAAAATAAGAACCAAAAATATAAATGAAACTCATGTTTGAATTATTGATATGAAAATAAATATGGTATGATATAATTATTTAAGGATACCAAAAGTTTCTAGGAATAAATTGTAATAACCAAAAGGTGGTATCCACACAATAACATTATCTCAATACTTGTTGTCAATAAATGAATGAATTTAGGAGGAATTGGTGATGAGTATTAAATGAGTTTTTAGATTTATCTGGGAAAGAATAAGGCTTAGGAAGAAAGGAAGAACATGGATATATGGTGGTATCATAATTTTATCATAAAATAAGTGTATCAATTGATTCAACTTGTGGTATGGTTAACACACTTGGTACTTTATTATTTAATAATTTATGATCTAGTATAAGTGAGATTGAGATCAAAGGGAAATTTTTTGAATGAATTATAATATCAAGATACATAGGTTTATAAACTTAAGTGAGTGATATTGATAGATTTGATGTCATTGAATTATACTCTTATTTCTTACACTAAGTTCTAACTGTGTGGGATTAGATAATTATTTAATAACTCATTACCAAGTGGTAAATTTACTTGCTCAAATAGTTTGAGTAAAATTTCTTTAGAGATAAGAAGTGGTTTAGAGTATGAATGGTGAAAAATACGGGATTGTTTTTTTTTTCAACAAGTGTCATGATGTATGGATTAAAAAAATTAAATTTCCAACGATGGTAAAAATTCCAATGCATTAATTGAAAAGTGGTAGAGAGATAATATAAATATTTGTAGTTGTTAAATGGTGGAATAATTTTAATTATTGAAGTTGTTTTTAGAAGTGGTTTAAAGAGACCATTATAAAATGGGATATAAAATAAGTATGTGATAAAAATATATAAAAACTCTCTAACATTGGATTTCTAAATTTTATGTGAATCTTCTTGTCCTAAAAAGAGCTTTGTAAAAAACATCCATCCAATGTTAAATTTTTTATTTCAATCTGGGTAGGGCCTAAGTAAAAAAAGTAAATGATGTCTGAAATAGTGAATACCGAGTTCATCCACTCTAAAAATACCACCACATACATGTGGAAGTGGTCCCAATATAGAAAATAATAAACACTGGTCCTCATTATCCTCCCAAGAAGCAAGTAAATTTGCAACCTTATTCCCCTCTTTCCAAGTATGACATAAGGCCACCCAATAATCAAAAGTATTTTTCATTTTCATATGAGGAATTTGATGTAACATGGAATTTTAAGCTCCTCCTCCAGTGATCCATGTATAATAGTATAGTCGGATTCAACCGACTTCATATTGATGTTGTGTGAATCACAAAACTCAATACCATTCAGACTCATGTAGGCCTCCACCAAAAGGAAGTCACCATGTCCATAGACATCACTGAATTAAATAATCACCACTTCTTGATTATCATGAACACCACCCCCTCCTCCCTTGTATGACACTATAAATATAATATCCATCCACATTGAGCTTATATCCACTATTTGGGGGGTCTTCATATCACCCATCTCTCATTCCAGGTGAGATTATGATAAGAATAAGTTGTGTATTTTCCAACGATGATCCTTCTCAATGAGGATGAACATTCCCACCATTTAGAAAGTGGTATAAGATCTAAGACCATGATTCTAGATTTTACCACCATTCCCAACCACAAACTAAGAATGCCTTCATGATGGCTTTGGATCCTCTCACTCCATATGCTCCAACAACCCACCACCAGGATTATTACCCCCACCTTAACTTCTTGTAAGTTATTCTCAGTCTCCATAAATCGTGCTTGAAGAAAAGTATCTTTATTGATGGTTCGATCTATCAGCCTGATGAACTCACCCAGGCCACACCTGACTTCCTCATCCGATCCACTCTTAAAGATAAAATGATCCAATGATTCCTCTTGGGGCTCCCTATAGCAAAAAAACTTATAATAATGTGTGATTCCGTTTTTACTAACCATATAATTGGTAGGAATGGTGTGGTTATGAAGATTCCACACTAGAAGTTGAATTTTTTGGGTATGACATTGCACCAAATGGATCTGTTCCACTCATCCTGCATTCCATACGCTTGAGTCATAGAGTGGTACCTTTTCACCAAGAACATGACCGACATAGATACCATAAAAATGAGTTTATTAATGTCATAGTTCATGTTAATACTGTTAAAGACCTTCATTTGGTGTTGATTGAGAATATAATGAATGAAAGTCTTGAACCTGCTAGCTTAGGAGAAGGTGATTTCTATGGTCGAACAAAGTATAAGTAGATCCAAGAGGATATCCCCATACATTTTTTTGAGAAAGGGTAGAAAATGAAAATATAAAAAACAAGTTTAGATACCTTTTTATTAGAAATGGGAGACTGGTCTAGATACACAATAAATCCAGGCATTATTTTGAGAAAATTATAGCAAAAAATTGGAGTAGGATTTATGGTTGTACTTTCCAAAAAATCCAAAGGGCGGATTTTGTAACCAAGATGTTTTGTATTGGATTTTTTGATAATAATTGTTGGATTTTTTGACAAGTATATGAAGGATGAAATTAGAATAGTTGGTGATATATATGGAAAAAATGATGGTTACCATACATATGGGTGATAAGGATGAAGAAGATGATGGTTATCATACATATGAGAACCATATTTAGGTTGTTGAGGATTCATAACAATGAAATACATGTAAATGGACTTTGAGGATGACCATGTCATATTTGGTGATGAATCATTGAATCCCCAATAGTGGTTATATGATATATATTATGAATGAAGACACCTTGATAATTATATATATCATGGTCATGACATGAGGAGATTATGAGTTATTTTATGATGATGAATCTAGCCTTGGTGGATGGTTAATATGAATAAAATTTCTTATTACATTCCATTGAGGTATTGGAGGAAGTTTTGGCATGGATGGAATGGTGAGGAAAAGGGTAGAAGATGTTCTTTAAAGTAGAGACAAATCATGCTATAATAATAGATAACTCTACAAAGGGGATCTATGTTAGATTAATTTATAACATACAAGTATATATATAGGATTAACTTGGGAGTTTGTAGGATATAAAATATTACACCTGGGTCAATCATGTTGTGATCATATACACCACACTACGATGAAGATTGGATATAATTGAATGATTTCTATATAAGATGAATTTTGGAATATGGATAATGTATTGTGTCATAACGGATAAGGCCATTCCATAAGGGGATTTAATGTAAGAATAATTTGAAAAGTGTAAAAGCTATGTAAGTTTGACCATCAAGGACCATAAAAATACACATCATATTAAACCAAGAAGAATTTGGAAGTTTTGTTTCATGAAACAAGTGTCACACAAAAATTGAATCTATATAAGCATAAAAATAATGAAAAAGTAAAAATTATGGGTCAAACCCATGTCACATAAGAATCTGTGAAAAATACATGTGGAACTACAATATGATGTTTTTGGAAGATGATTACATATCTATATAATAAGACTATAACCTTATGAGTGTTGAGAAGGACTACATATATCGGTTGCACCATAGTGGGTGTAATTTTGGAAGAATATAAGAGGCTTGGGTTTTACAAGGATGGAAGGACTTATACCATGAATCAAATTTCCATGTCATAATTTTTTCAATATTGGAGAGTATTTGTGGAGATTTTTACGATCACCCCACGATATTCATAGTAATTTTAAATGAGATTCTTTCAGATTTTTGGGATTTGGTATTTGACCGAGAACCATTCCATGGTGGAGGAAATCACATAATGGGGTGGATGGAGTTGATTTATGTCACACCATAGTGGGGATAAAAACATTATGATTTTGGTATTTCCCTAAAATCATGAAGATTCGGGTTGAATTTAAAAAGGATAAGATATAGATCAGATTTTCAGATATATATAAGAATAATTATGAATACTTTGACCACATATAAATGTGTGTAACACATGACATGATCATGGTTAAGTGGAATCAATCCTAACCATTATATCAAGGGTTTTATAATTAGAAAACTTTATAAAACAGATTCTACTAGTGTTGGAGGAAAGAGATTGAATAATAAAATTAAATATTTTCCTTTGAAAAAGAATATATGTGTGTGCTAGTCATGTGATTTATTGATATATATGGTATATGGAGAGAATAATTAAAATAATAAGGAGTTACACTACTACATAAAACTATTGAATAATGAGTGAAAAAAGATAATTTCTATGTGGTATTATCTTAATCTAGAGAATAGAGTGTTGTTTTTGTGTTTATATAGAGGAAAACTAATTGACACTCATATTGAGTATTAATTCTCATTAGGCCTTGGGGTATTGGAATAAAAAAATATGGACTCTAATGGATTATCAATTATGATGGAAGTATAATCAAAATATGATCTTGAAGAAACCCTCAAGTCTATAAATTATTGAAGAGACCCTCGTGTCTATAAACAAAATTTTCCTTCATTTAAGCAGTTCACTTGGGGGATAAAAGGGAATGAACCTTAGATAGACAATGACACTTTAATAAAAATATAAAGGAAGTTCACCTTAGTACGAAGTGACTATGACCAAAAGAACATATCCACCAAATATATCTTGTAACATCCTAGTATCATAGTGTGTAATTGTTGTTTAAATAAATAAGGAAATCCTTGAAAACTCAAACTAAAATAAAGTAATTTTTTAGTAAAATATACAGACCCAAACATTGATACAAGAACAGTTATTTAAAAATTATCACAACTAATTGTGTTGAAATTAAACTTCCATAAGACATCAGTAATAAAATGGGATGGGCTCCAATGAACATTAGAACATAGAAATCATATCCATCTTTATTTGGATCTTTTATAAGTAAGAATATTCCAAAGGAAACAAGAGTGAGAATACATGGTAATGGGAATAAAATAACAATATTCACAAGTGAGATCATTTCAAACTTGTAGAGTTAAATTTATTAAAATTTTCCTTTAAATAGGCTTTATATAGTATGAATAATTTGGTCATTAGTATATATTCATTGAGTTATTTTTGAATAAAGATAATAGTAATGGTGAAAATTAAAATATTTTTTATGATGTTTTGATTAAGTGTATATATATAATACATACATATATATATATATATGAATATATAAGTGACGTTTCAATTTAAAATTTAATTCTATGTTATAAAAATAATAAAAATATATCATATTTATGATACTTCTATAGTTAATTTGTAAATTTAAGTAATTAATTTTTAGTACTTTAAAGAAGAATGTTAATACTTGAATAATGAATGTATATTAAAATATCAAATTATTTATATCATAAAATTTTCAAATTGTTTTTATTTTCTATGAAAAAGTATGGTTAATAAAATATTATTTCAAAAAAATATGTTAAAGGAATCAATGGGTAATAAATATAGTGTTGAATAAATCATAATTAAAATAAGTACATTTGTGTTTAGGTATAATTAATATTAATTTTGGACATATTTACCCACCTTTAGGATAATTTAGAATTAATTTAATTAATTATATTTTTGTCCAAATAGCTATCCAGACTAGGCTATATCAACCATATATTTGTGGGAGAATGATTTACCGTGTCTGGGAATTAGGCCTAGCTGGCCATCATGGTGGAAGGGGAGAATCGGTCACCTTGTAGGGGTTAGGGTAGCATAATGGGCACAAAACACCCGAAGATCATGCATGGGTACCCTATATTGGTCACATAGGTGCGGCGTGACTAGTGAGGGGTGTTGGCATAGTGTATCTGGTTGCTGACCCTGATGAAAGCTTGATTGGGTTGCAAAAATGATTATATTATTATGTGTTTCTCTACCAAATCAAAGTTCAATGTGGGATCACTTCCCACATGTACTATTCACATGTCGTTAAAATACCTCTTATAACATAGGTTTTACGATCAAGATGGTCTTGGATATCCAAATAAATCGACCATAATCTTCTTCAAAACCCATCACTGATCCTTTTTATTCCTCTGTAATATCAACAAAGTAGCCCTCATGGTCATCTTCTTCAATAGCTTTCATCTCCAAATCCTTCTGGAACAAGAAATCAATAATGAAAATGATCTACCCATAGTACTCCCTGAAACCACCACTTCTATTTTTTTTATTGAAACAAATCCATATCCCTAGATCTACCCTTCATAGGTCTCTACCTACAGTGAATATCAAACACCAATGGCAAGCTATTTCTTCCCAAGGAAGCCTGGCGAGGCCCAGAAATAGACACAAATAAATTTCTATACTTAAACAAATGAATTTATATTTATATTTTATCAAATACAAATGAATATATATGTATATATATATTCATGTGTGTGTGTGTGGTAAAATTGATCCCCACACAGAACCTAATAGGACAGCAGATGCACTGTTTTATTTTCTATATCATACTCTTTCTTAACAACACCTCCTTCAAGATTTAACCCACCCAATTTTGGTATTTGAACTCAAATATATATATATATATATATATATATATATATATATATATAAACACCTCTTCACTCAATGGAAACCCACATCCAAGTCTATTACTCTATCCTTCACTCTTTTCATGTCCGGTTCATGCATTCAAACTAGTAGTAGGAACAAAAATCATTCATGTCTTCCAATTAATGTAAGGAGATTCACTTTTCAAAACTATATACAAAAACTTATGTTTTAAAAACTCTTCCCATGTAATTATTTTTCAAGCCCCGTTTTAATAAGGGATGTATTTTAGAAACAAAATATTATAATTTTAAAAGTCTTATATGTTATGTAGTATTTCAAAACCCTATTTATGTTAGGGATATTTTATTATCAGGAATTATAATACAAGTTTATTTTCTCTTTAAAACCCTTATTATGTAAAGGAAAATAATTTTATTAAAATATATTATTTTATTTAAAAAATCTATTTTGAACAATTATAATTTTAAGTATATTATTTAAGTTCCAAAGTATCAAATAACAACTGAGAAGGGGGGGGGGGGTGAATCAGTTGTTCAATTTTTATAAGTTTCAATACTTTTCAAAATTTAACCCTTGAAACCTATTAACAATAATTTCCTTATCGTAATTTTATAAATACTCGTTCATGAAAAGATATGAAATAAATTAAAGCACACAAGATTTACAATGTTCGACCTCAGTGTGAGAACATACATCCTTTCCATATCCACTCTCGTGGGTCTATGGGAATTCTCTATTAAGAAGAAGTGAATACAACTTGTGGAAACTCCCATTAGACACCTTTTATCTCCCGATTGGAAAGATTATACTAATTCCCATCAGTTTACAATGTTTTCTTATAAAAAAATTAACCCAAACAAAATAATAAATCCTTTTTTAAAACTATTCCACATTTGATCAATCTGAAACCTTAGTTTGATTCAGATAGATATGATTTTATCAATCCAATGAGTCTGGATCAGATTCTCTCAATACGATGAGTTTGGATCTGATTATCTCAATATGATGAGTCTAGATATGATTATCTCAATATGTTGGACTAAATATGATGAAACCATTATTAATATAAAAAACTCAAACTCTACTCAAATTTTCACAATACGATCTTCTTCAGTCCAAATGACTCAATCCGATTGACTTAACATGATCTTATCAATACGATCTTGCTCAATCCTATAAACAAACATTTAGCTATCTGATCCTCCACATGAGATCTCTCTCCAAAAATAAATTTCACTTTAATTATTAAACACACTGCTTTTCCTCTTGCGTGAAAGTTCAAAAATGAATGAATGATCAGAGCAAGTATGTAACATCCCAGATCCAGGTGCCACACAATGGGTGCCCCAAACTTCGGTTGGTAACATAACCTCAAGTGTCATCTTCATATCCCCCGTTGTCTGACCTTACCTTGGCTCTGAGATCGGAACGTTTGCGATGTCACCTCTCATCGTGTGGGCTCGTCAACATCATCAAAGTCTTCCATCGTTTCTTTATCCTCGCTCTAGCTTCAGATCTGGCTAGTTTTCTTAGGAGGCATGATGATGGTCCAGGGTGCGGGTTATTAGTGTTTCCATATGGGGTTTCCATTGCATTACGAGTCAGATATTGGGGTTTTGTGTAGATCTGGTCTTCAGGTGCAGTTCTGAAGGCAGCGACGGGTTTTTCTCCAATTCTCAGTTGTGTTGTTGAATCCATTCAGGTTTGTGGTAATGTTTTAGTTTTTCTTCTGGTGGGGCATGCTTGGTGATGGTTTGGACCAGATCTAATTGATCGGGGTTTTTTGATGAGGATTGGTTGCAACTGATTGTTTTGTGGTGGTGAATATGGTGTTTTTGTGGTTTCTAATTCTCTGTTTACCTTGATGGGTGTTCGTCATGTTGTTTCTCACGGTGTGTTAGAGATTCTTATGTGATGTGCTGAGGGTTTCTGTCTCATTGACATCGATGAAGTCGATGTTGGTGTGATGTCGAATGGATGAAGGACTATTTTCTGGTGACGGGTCTCGCTGGCATTCTGGTTTGGTGGAGTTTCAGGTTTGGAGGCGATGCATCTGGGTTTCATGGTTTTGGCAGTGGCGGAAAGGGCTGGTGGTTGATCACCAGTGATTCAGACGTATTTGTGGTGATGCCAAGGGCGTGGCTCGAGGTGGTTCACTAATCAAGACACCTCGAACATCGTGTGTGTGATGATGGGTTTGGTTTTTGATTTTTAAATTTTAATCTGTTGTTGTTGTGATTTTCTTTCTGTTTGGTGGTTTCCACGACCGCCGTTTTATGTTGGATCGCTGTCTGTATGATTACCGGTAACCCATAAACCGTCTTTGAGAAAATGAAAAAAATGGATTGCAGGCACATAACCTCAAGCGCATTTCCCCAAATGCCAGAGGCTGCCGACAAGCAGCAAGGGCCTAGGTCTGATAGTGGGGAAACTATTCCCTCATTTGTCAAATTGTAGCACATCGGAGAAAATACAAACATACCAAAAGCAGAAACAGTAAGCAATATCAAGCTGAAATGGACAATGTTACAAAATAAAAATGTGGCTAACCGTCATATATAAGATGATGTAATATGTCCCTAATTCTAAGAAATCATCCAAAATAGGATACACTGAAATATAAAACAATATTGTACAAGGTACAAGTTGAGCAAAGAAAAACAAAATAGTGCAGCCGGAACTCAGCAGCATCACAAGAGTAAGCTTAGTCCCATGCTCTCCTACTCCTGTTCAACAATCAAGTACCTGTATAGGGACTCTTTCCCTTATCTACACCTGCAGAAATATAATTTGTTTGGGCCCAAGACATGATCCAAACAGGGTGTGAGAAATAAATCCTAGTAGGCAACCACCAATGGCTCGTGCCCAACTATTAGTGAGAATGTGCAATAGTAGTGTGTAGTAATGAAATACAGTAAACTAGGATGTACTCAAAAGCATCTACTCCTACCAGTTCCATTTCCATTTAATTATTATTTAGCAAATCAATATAATTGAGTTATAAGTTCCCGATACCCGGCCTCGACTGACAATATCCTATATAGTGTCATAGAAAAAACCACAACAGTCTATCTAACAATTAGAATTTAAAAAAATACCAAGCATGTGCTTTATGTTGGCAGGTATAACATGAGAAATTACCAAAATGAATATTCAAATTAAACAGTGTCCTCAGATATGAAAAACCTTACCCTCAGGTAATCAAAATCGAAACCCTCAGGTGATTGCCGTCAGGCATAATGAATATTTCCCTCATACATATGAGATATTCTTCATAGTCACAGAAGATACTTCCCACAACCATATGAAAAGTTTCCCTCAAGCTAAATGAAACATTTCCCTCAAGCTAAGAAAAACACTACCCTTAGGCTAAGAAAAACACTTCCCTCTGGCTAAGAAAGTAACAAGGTCGAGCCCAACACATAAGCATGCAATTAATATATATTTTCTCACAAGAAAACTCAAATCATGCTATAATCACGTCATACCCACGGGTATCCTAGCCAAATGACTAAACAAGGGAAACGCACCCTCAGGGTGGCCATGGATCAAAGCAGCGATCCTAAAAAATAGTTTATAAATAATCCAAATATTATCTATGCAATTATAGGTATTTAATCTGTCAAGGCCTCTGTCATATGACACCCCAAACATGGGCGTGTAGCACAACGGTACACAAAATCAACTCGACAGTTGGAAATAAACACCAGACCACCTACCTCGATCTCCTCTGATCAATATACGTGAATGATGCCTCCCGAATCAACTGAGAATGAAATAGATCTGGGATAAAAAATTGTGTGTTCAAACCCAAATAACTTCCCATAGGGAAAGAATTATAAGGAGAGGTTCAAGAAGAGAGAATAACTCACCCGCGCGGTTCAAACGAGATCGACGACAAAGAAATCAGAGTCCCAGTGTGAGGTCGGGAGCTCCTCCAAGCTCTGGCCTTCTCTCCCATAGCTCTTATCGAGTTCAAAGCTTCATCTGTCAAAAGAAGAGGCTACTGCGAATTTTTAACGAAAAAACATAACTACACGAAATTTACTCTCAATTACACGGTGTGCACTTTCCATTTTTTTAAATGTTCCTCTAGTGGCCACTTTCCACCGCCTCATTGTTCATCAGCCGACTTGATTATATGGTGTGTATTTCTAAGTACACAGCGTGTACTGTCGTTCCATGGTGACTACTCCCACTGCCTTACTGTTCACATGCCGACTGATTACACGACGTGTATATACTAAGTACAAGGCATGTAGTTAGTTTTTACACCCTTCATCACCAATAGGCCTACACGCCTTTTATACTCATTCCACACGGCCGAAGTACACAGCGTGTGGAAAATTACATGGCGTGTACCCACAAATTTTGGGATTTTTCTTCATTTTCCTTATTTTCTGAAAAACACTTAAGGAAAAAGGAAAAGAAGAAACATGTACCTCAAGAATAAGAACCAGGTTCTTACAAAGTATTTATTGGTGAATGTGAAAAACAAAAGTGGAAAACATTAAAACTTTTCTCACATCCTCAAATTTCAAAATCACCGAAGATCACTCACATTTAAACTTCAAATTTTACTTATTCAATCCTCCTTATATTTATTCTATATTTAAGAAAAATTGAATTTAAATTTTTGACATCTCTAAATCTTCATAAAATTTTAAGAATCTTATTTTTTATTCTTTTTCATAATCATCTCATTAAAAATATATTTCCTTATCTTTTATGATATATTTTCTTTCTCGGCTCATTATAAATCTATTTCCTTCCCATCTCGTTACAATTTTTGTTTCCTTCTTAGCTCATTACAAATATTTTTCTTTCACAGTTCATTAATAATTATGTTTTCTTCTCATCAAATTATGAATTCTACTTTCTTCTCATCTCATTAATAATATTGTTTCATTATCATCTCATTAGAAATTTTGTTTCTTTATTATATCATTACAATCTTTTCCTTCTTAGCTCATTATCAATATTATTTCCTTCTCAAGTCATTATGGATTCTATTTCTTTAACAAATCATTCTGATATTTCTTTAGCTTCATCCCAATGGAATCCTCATAATGATAAAATTGTCATTATGATGGAATTCCCATTATAATGGATTTTCCCATTATGATTGAAATCACATTATTATGAAATTATCATTACGATGGAATTTTTATTTTCCCATTACGATGGAGTTATTCACTCTACAATTTTGAATTTCTTCAAACCTCTCCACCATTTCTTTGAAATCTTTTATCATGAAATGTTTTATGATTTTTTATATCTTCTTGATTAACAAAGAATCATTTGAATTTGTTTAGAAAGTACGAAAGCATTATAACTACTGACTTCACAATATTATTCCATAACTATTTAGTAATAATACAACTTCTTCAAATAGAATCATTTGACTATCTAAAAAACATTGAGTCTGATTAATCTTTATTAAAATTGACATGGGTTCAGATTCATATATAACAAAAACATTCTTTTACAAAGAGGTTAGTTATCAACTGATACAAAAAATGTTAAAACGATTTACCATAAAGGTTATTAAATTATAATTTTTTATCAAAATTATATGTAAAGGGATAAATTATTTTATTATAAGAAAAGTGTTTATGATTATTTTATGGAAGAAAAAATGTATATTTTAAAAGTTATATTTTTTGAAAATATAATTTAAAATTACTAATATTTTATTTGAAGGATTTCTATATTTTCAAATTAATATTTTAGATATTAAAATTATATTTATAAACACCTAATATTAAAATTATGTAAGTCCTTTAAAATGGAGATTTTATCTTCTTTATTCAATTGTGAAATCAAAATGATAAGGATTATCATTTTATTTTTTAAGAATTAATTACAAGTTTAAGAATTTTTATTTTATGCATAAAATTTCACTTAAAAATAATGTATGATTCATATATACATAGGTATGTCCATGCACTAAGTATGTCACTAACAATCGATGCATATTTTGTGAATTTTTATTGTCGTATGGTTTAGTTTCCTCTAACTTAGTGAATGATTTCCTATGGATGTATAAATATTCACTTATATATATATACACATATATATAAATATATATATATATATGTATTCATTGTCATATGTTCAATATTTAAAAACTCAAGTGAAAAATAAAAAGGGATTAAGTTTAAAATGTTTTATAAAAAATTGCACTTAGAATTTATAAACATGATAGGTATCTAGGGAGTGATCTCAACCCTTCATTATGGATAGTCCCTATATAGCCTTTAATGTTCCATGTGGCCACAAGGTTTTTTTCTGACATTGAGAAGTATTTTTGAAAAAAATCATAGGATGATTTTATTAAGAAAACTTATTTCTATGTAAATTTTTAAACGTTGTTTTATTTTCAAAGGGAAGTGGTTTTCACATAACTAGGTATTTTCAAAAGTTATTATATTTTTAAATTAATGATTTTTTTATAGTATTTATTTATTTTCCAAGGTTTTTGAAAAGTTTTTTTATGATTATATATTTTGAAAACACTAGTCTATAATTTTTTTAAAAACTTTATTATATCAAATTTTTTTCAATAAATAGAAAATGTTTTAAAAATAATTTTTTAAATGAAAATGTAATTTAAAAGGGTTTTGAGAATTATTTTCTACTGTTATATATTTTTAAAACACTCAATTTGTATTATAGAAAAGTATTCATAAGAGGATTTTTATGAAATATTAAAGAAAACTTTTTCAAAAGTGTTTTGAAAAATTATTTATAAAATTATTTCCAATTTTTTTAAGCCCCATTATTGGGAAATTGTATGTTATCCCTATATTTTAAAATATTTTTCACATGCTCATTAAAAGTTCCAAAGGATTTTGTCTTTTTTAAGGAGATATAATGAGTAAAGTTAATAACATTTTTTAGATAACACATATTAAAATCTCATATATTGTAATGGATTATTCTTTTCCTTTGAAACCAATATCAGAAAAGATCCTCATTTTTTATAAAAGACTGTATAATTTCTAGATACTTTTTATTAAAAAAACATTTAGTATTTTTATCAGTTAATTATGGATTATGGGTCTCGAGCCCTTATAATTGGTATCAGAGGAATGGTTTAGATAACTTTTTCAATTATGATGTTTTCATTTGAGGATAATCTATGAGATAAAAATTTTATTTTGAGTTAATAGGTAATTAAATTTTAGGTGACTCTTAAGAATATAAAATTTTAGGGATTTTAGTTTTATTAATTCTGAAAATAGAAATTCAGAATAAGTAATATGAAATAATTGTTAGGACACAATTCCATTATGGGGATTAGAATATTATGACCCAATATCTTATTGTGTAAGTGATATTTAAGTAAATAAGACAAGTCTTGAAAACTCAAACTATAATAGAGTAATTGTTTTAAACGATATACTGACCAAAACCTTGATACAAGAACACTTATTTAAAAACAATTTAAACTAATTAAGCTAAAATTAAACATGAAAAATCCATAAATAATAAATGTGTATAAGATCCAATGAACATTAGAATAGTAAAATCATAGCTAGATTAATTTGGATCCTACATAAGTAAGAATCCACCAAACAGAATGAGGGTGAGAATACATAGTAATGGAACTATAAGAACCATATTTGCAAGTAAGAAAATTTAAAACACGTAGATTTCATTTTATTAAAAATTTATTTTAATTATGATATATATAGGGTAAATGATTTGATCATTGATCTATATCTATTGTGTTATTTTTTAATTATGTTGATAGTAAATATGAAAATTAAAATAGTCATTATTATGTTTTTATTAAATTTGTATATATATAGAATATATATATCTATGTAAACGAATATATATGTTTCAATTTAATTTAAAATGTAATTCTAAGTTTTAAAAATAATATAAAAGAGTCATATTTATGAAACTTCTCTAGTTAATTAGTAAATGTAAGTATGTAATTTGGAGGACTTTAAATAAGAATGTTAATACTTGAATAGTGAACTTATATTAAAATATCAAATTGTTTATATCAAAAGATTATCCAATTACTTTTAATTTTTATGATATAGTGAATAAAATATTATTACAAAAAAATGTGTTGAAGTAACCAAGGGGTAATAAATATAGTGTTGAATAAAAATAAGTAAAATAATTATATTTGTGTTTAGATATAAGAAATATTCCTTTTTTATATATTTACCCACGTTTAGGATAATTAAAACTTATTTATATTAATAAAAAATTGTCCAACCGACTATCCATCCTAGGATATCTCAACAATGGTTTTGTGGGATCATTATATTCCACATTTGGGAACTAAACCTAGCCAGCCATCATGGTTGTAGGATAGAATTTTTCACCTCATGGGGAGGCTGCGTAGAATAGTGGGTGCATAGAGTCCATAGATCTTTCATTCTTGACTTATGTGGGTCGCACATGTGTGTCGTGACCGGTGAGGGGTATGGGTGTTGTGTATCATGGTGCCAACCATGGTACTAAATTGAGTAGGTTACAGAAGTGATTGTATTATTAAACTCTACTCCACCAAAGAAAATCTTAATGTGGAATAATTTATCGCATGTATTTTTCACCCATGGTTAAAAAGTCACTTATAACATAGGTTATACGATCAAGATGATTTCTTCTATCCAAATAAATCAGTTTTTGTCTTAATTGCTGCCAGTCACTACTCCCTTGTCTTACCCTACAAGCTCGATGAAGAATCCATCTTGGCCATCTTCTTCAATTGTTGTCATCTCTAACTCCTTCCGATGCAAGAAATCGATAGTGTAGAAAACCTACTCACAATACCCCTTGAAACCACCACTTCTATTTTTTCTTGGTGAAAAATTCATATCCCTATATCTACCCTTCATAGGTATCGGATCATAGAGAATATCGAACACCAATAGCGAAATATGTCTTCCCAATGAAGCTTGGAGAGGCCATAAAATTGACACAAATTCATTTATATATTAAAAAACTAATTTAAATCCAGGTTTTATAAAATCTAGAAGACAATATGTGTGTGAGAGTGTGTGTGTGTGTGTTTTTTGTATATATATATATATATTTTAAAATCTATACCAACTTGCAACCTTGTAGGATAGAAGATGTAATATTTTTTTTACATCCTGCTCCTACTGAACAACACCTTCTTCATGCATTAAACCACGCAATTGTTGTATTTGAACACACACGCACAGATATATATATATGTGGGGGGGGTATGTATATATATATATGTGTGTCTGTGTGTGTGTGTGTGTTTGTGTGTCTGTGTATTCTTGTGTTTAAATATATAAATAACCCCATTTTCACTCATTGTAAAACCATGGCCCAAGCTATTCCTCTATCCTTCACTCTTATCCCACTTAGATCAGACATTCAAGTAGGTAGTAGGAACTTCTATCATTCATGTCTTCCAATTATTATAATGGGATTCTATTTTCAAAACTATATTCAAAAAATTATGTTATCAAAATTCTTTCCACATAATTATTTTTCAAAACCTATTTTAGTAAGGGAATATTTTTTTTATTTTTAAAAAAGGTAATTATTATTTTCAATTTCTTATAAGTTATGTAGTATTTCAATACCCTATTTATTTTAGGGATATTATATTATAAAAAATTATAATCTATGTTTATTTTATCTTAAAACCTCCTATTAAGTAAGTGAAAATCATTTTATTAAAATCTATTATTGTATTTTATAACTTTTTTTTAAAAAAAATTTAATTTATACAAATTATATTTTTGATTCAAAATTATATATAAAGGAATTAATTATTTTTTATAATAAAAGTGATTATGATTATTTTATATAAATAAAAACTTATACGTTCAAAGTTATATTTTATGTAAGGAATTTTAATTTAAAATTACTATTATTTTATGTGAAGGATTTATATATTTTCAGACTATTATTATATATATATATATATATATCATATTTATAAACACTGGATTTTTAAATTATGTAAGTCGTTTAAAAATGGAAATTTTTATTTTATTTATTCAAGGGTGAAATTAAAATGATAAAGATTATCATTTTATTTTAGTATAATTAATTAAAAGTTCAAGTTTTATTGCGTTATTCATAAATTGTAACTTAAAAATTATAGATGTTACGCATATGTATATGCATGGTGATGACCTATGTATTTCAAAAACAATCCATGCATATTTTACAAATATTTATTTCCAGGTGGTTCAGTTTCTTCCTTCTCAATGAATGATTTCTTGTGGATGAATATATATGCACTTATATATATCTGTGTGTGTGTGTGTGCATATATAAATATATATGTGAGTATTCATTGTCATATATTAATAAATTAAAAAATATTGTGAAAAATAAAATGGTATCAATATCAAAAAAAATTATAAAAAAATTCATCACTTTGAGTTTTTAAACATGATTGGGATATGGGGAATGAACATAAGTCACCAAGATGGTAGGCCCTAGATAGACTTCAATGAAACATGTGGCCATAAGTTTTTGTTTTTTGAGCTTACGAAGTTTTTTTTTTTTTTTGAAAATATAAACAGATTCATTTATTAATAAAAACTATTTCCAAGTATATTTTCAAAGTTATTATATTCTGAAATGAAGTAGGTTTTCAAAAAACTATGAATTTTTAAAAGTTTTTATATTTTTAAATAAAAGAGGTTTTTAATGTAATTAGGTATTTTCAAAGGTTTTTAAAAATTATTCTCTGTTATTATGTATTTTGAAAACCCTAGTTGTATATTTTTGGTAAACTATTTATTATATAAATTTTTTTAATATAAATGGAAGATTTCTTCGAAATAAAGTTTTCAAAGAAAATGAATATTCAACGGTTTTTGAGAAATATTTTATATTGTTATATATTTTTAAAACCCTCGAATTATATTTTTTAGATGTATTTTATGAAATATTTTTTATGTTATATAAAAGAAAATGTTTTTGAAAGTTTTTTTAAAAATTATTTATAAAAGTGTTTTCACTGGTTTTTAAAACCCCTTATTGGGAAATTTTATACTCACCCTTTGT
Organism: Viscum album; assembly: GCA_963277665.1. Lineage (NCBI taxonomy): Eukaryota > Viridiplantae > Streptophyta > Magnoliopsida > Santalales > Viscaceae > Viscum > Viscum album. The sequence continues at coordinate 1,621,421,996 of OY728146.1, read as the reverse complement.
TATAAATTGTTTTCCATAGGATCATCATATGTTTCAAAGGATTTTGACTTCATTAAAGACCTAGAATATATAAATTCAATTAAACATTTGTAGATAATTCATATTAAACAAGGATTTTTTTAATGGTTTTTCCTTTTCCTCAAAAATTTGAACCAGAAAAGCTCATTGTTTTAGAGGAATATATATTTTTCAGTTACTTTTTATAAAAAATATATGTATAATATTTTTACAAATAAATCCATGAGTGTGGGTCTCAATATCTTATAGTGAAATATAGTGGATTCTATTACACCAACACACTACTATGTGTATACTCTTTAGATTATCCCTTAGTGGTGAATAAAGTAAAATCTTTTGTACCATGTGTTCTTTACTTTCCTACATATTCATATTTAATATTTGGTATGATCATCATGAGAGAAACAGAGATTGATTATGTTCCTTCCATTTATGGAATAATATATACATGGACTAGGGGATTAAAATATGAAAAGTATTTAATTGGTGTGATCCTTTATTCTCCCCTTAAGGTTATTATGTTCAACTTGGCCTCAATAAGTGGCATGAAATCCCAAACAATATGATTTCCGGTTCAATCTTAAAAATATTTTTTTTTATTTTCACACATTTATTTAGTAATTAAACCTCATTTTTTCAATGGTACTTACTTTTATTGATGGTGAAAGGATATGGATTGGTTTCTATAGGCTTATGGTGAAGATATAATGAAATACATCTAATGAGATGTTGACTTGAAAAGGTACAATGAATGAGATCATGAAATGGGGACATAGAGAATTATGAACAGGGGTATCTTCAATGAGATGTTCAATAAAACTATTCATTATGTAAGTGATTTTTATATCTTGGTACTGGTTTATTAAATATATGAAAAACTAGTGGAAAAGGTTGTATAGCCCAACTCCAGAGATTATAATAAAACCGGATATAATGAGAAACCAATGAAAAAATTTAAAGAATACTACCTTATGAAAAAAAAAGAGAAAAGAGGATGAATAGGAATGATACTCACAAAAATAATGCCACACCTATTGAGGTAAGTGAGTTTGAGATCATAGTTAAATATATGTCTAAAAATGTTTTTCAAAATTCTTAAAAATTTTGAAATTCAAATTCCACAATGAAGAATGATGTGGATATGGATTAAATGTAATAAGTGTCAATAATGTTAGTTGTTCAATCTAATGAATGTTCATATAGTTATTAAGACAAGATCCAATCCCTATGTGAGAATAAATATCAACTATAAATCATTCATCAAATGGACTATGAATTTATATAATTTTTTCTATACATAATAAAAGATTAAAGAAAGTAGATGTGGCTTTGAATAGATACATTTTCAAAATGGGTGAAAAAATTAAGGGTAAAAGAAACCTACTTATAAAACATACACACAAGATAAAAGAAAAAATATCCATGGAAATGAATTAAAGAAAGTATTATCCCTCTCAAAACACAACTTAGAGAGAGTATAAAATTTGGAAAGGAATCATTTTTAATACTGAAGGAAATAGTTTAAAAATTAATGGACAAGTATGATAAGATCAAGGAGATTTAGGAGGTGTAAAAAACCACTAAAAAAAATAATAATATCCTTCCCATGGAAGCATCAACAAGTGGATCCCAAAAATTTGGAAATATAAAATCAGTGAGTAAGTAGAATATTCATTTCAAATATATAAGTAAAGGATCTAAAATAAAGGTAGTTATTAAGTGCTTATATTATGGAGTCATGGGAAAAACCATGGGTGTGTGTCTAGATGAAAAATATCTCAAGGGAGGAAGAAAATCTATTATATCAACATCTCAACCAAGAAATGAATATATATTGTATAAATTTAATTGTAGATGCTTTATTTTTTCTGACCATGGTTATATGGATAGAAATTGTATTAATATAGGGGATAGAAGTTCCAAAATAAAATCTTGTATTCCTCTTATAAACTGAAAAAAAAATCCCCAAAAAAAATCCTTTATATTAGAAAATAGATTTACAGAATTTGTGGAAAAAATGATTCATTTAAAAACATTTCACTAAATACCAATGATAATATACTCACAACATCCCTTTTGGAGAGAATGAAATAAATTTTGGATGAAAACAAAGAAATATTCTCTAACTATTAGAAAAAAGGATGTACATGTAAATAAATATTCATCTAATATAAATAATTATGGGTGAATCTTATGGATATAAAATAGGATAATCAAGAATCATGATATAGTGGTTTCATAAAAAATACCATAAGTAGATAGGTAGAGACAATTGGAAGATTCCTCTTATGGTAGAGAAATCATAATGAAGGATTTGATAATAAATAATCTAAGGAGGAAACATGCAAAAGTGGGATTATTCTCACAATAGAGGTAAATTCCAAGATAAATAATATGGAAAATTATTATGCTGATATCCATAAGAAATTTTGTAAAAGTTTTATAGAAAGTACAACCAACAAAAAGTCTTCGAAAATAGTTTTAAGAAAAGGGTTTTTGAACCAAGGAAAACTAAAATATTCTCCATGATGATGTCTATAAAGTACCCCTCTCCCCATACACTTTATTTCTTCTGAAATTTGTTGGAAGTGGTATAGGATTATGGGGGGATATGTTTTATGTTGTGAGTATGTAGAAAGAAAAATTATGCAATTATTTCTGTTATAGGAAACACAAATTTCATAAAGGATTAACCTAAATCAACTTGTGGTTTGTGGTAACCAATTTTGATTTAAAATATGAATTTTTAATTTCATGTTATGATGAACAAGTTGAAGTGATATAGATCTAGATATAGAATTAAAGAAGGGTTAAATAATATCTGAAATATCCAGTGGTATCAAGAAAAATTAAGTGATTAATAAATGATATGAGGATACACTTTATATGGTATAATACCACCAATAAGAATAATACATATCAAAATAATTTCCAATAATATTCATGAAACTCTTATGTTATTTATTTATACACTAAAAATATGGTATCATCTTATTAATTTTCAGTATACCAATGGACGCTGGGAATAAAATTCCATAACCAACATGTTGTTTCTCTGTGTTTAAAATTTTTGAAATACATAGTTTCTAGAACTCCATCCATTATGGGGGAGAATTTATGTCCATTTGAAGTTCATTTAGCCTTATCTAGGAAATGAGAATCCCTATAAATAAAGGATGAACATGGGTTTCAAGTGGTATCATAAGTTTATCATAAACAAGTTATATAAAATGATTCAATATGTGGTATGACTATCACACTTGGTAATTTATTTTTTATTCGTTTATGATCTTGTACAAGTGTAATTGAGATCACAAGGACAGTTATTGATAGAAATCAAAGCTCAATTATTACATTTTTATGGAAGTGAGTGAGTGACATAGACAAATTTTACATTATTTACTTAGACTCATGTTTCCTACACCAAGTTCTAACTCAGTATGCATAGACAATTTGTTAAAGACTCATTTCCATGTGGTAAATTATGATAGAAAAAATCACATTTGAGTGATTATCAGGTTTTCTTTGTTTACTAGGTGTTTGGATAATCATTCAAGGAATCTTATTAAGTCATTAGGAATGAGTATATTTACGGATAGAGATGATTTGGGAATGTTCTGGTTGAATTATTTAAAAGTCAAGTTGGAGAAGGTTTTTGTGATTTTAGTTAAGTCCTTGTGTGTGTAATAATTTTTTAACCAAAGTTTTCTGAAGTTTGGAAATTTCCATGGATATGTAATATTTTCATAGAGTTTCATAATATATTTTCCTTGTAATTATCTATATATCTTGAAAAATCATGTGATATATATGATATTTTTCACACATAATAAATCTGTTAAAGGTCTCAATAGAAATATATAAAGGAATATACCTTACATAATATGTACGATAATATTTAGAGATTACATAATATTAGTTAAGTATTGAATAATTCCATATATATATAAGGATTTTGATTTCCTACATAAAATCCTTCAATCTGATGAAAATGAGAAAAGGGAAAACACTTCTGAGGATACATAAATTTTTAGTTCATATATAATATCCTTTAGGTGTTGAAATGTAGTCCAGGGAAGCATCTACTATGATGCATAACATTTTAAAGCTCATGTGGTAGTTTTTTTATTTTTTTTGAAATTATAAAGATAAGATGAAATCAGTTAAGGGGAAACCCCCACATATAATGTAATGTTTTTCAAAATCATATAAAATGTTTTTTTTTGAGATTTTTTATATTTGTTTAGGGAATGTAATATTTTATAATTAAACTTATTTTGTAATAAATATCAGTTATCTATTTGACCTACAATAGAATATTATGAGATGAATTTTTATTCAAATATTTTATTATTATTTCATAAAATCTATAATAGTGAATATCTTTCCAATATTAATGAGATGACCATGACATTATATTTTAGTAGTTTAAATTTATGATTTTTGTGGATTTTATATATTGGGAATTTGACTAATAATCATGAAATAAAGAGTGAATTCATAGCGTGTATATAGAATCAATGGATTTCAATTTAAATTCAACATTGTATTTGACTAAAGGTTGAGGATTTAATTGAATTCTAAAATATTTGAAAAAGAGAGATATATTTTTTTTAGAAAAAAGAGAGTGAGAATGGGAGATGTTTTTATATTTGGAAAAAGGGATTAAAAAAAGAAATTAGTTTTACATAATGGATATTCATTTTTGAGAACCATGAGATAAAATTTACAAAATAACACTGGAAGGTAAGAGAATAAAAAGAATATGCCTCAATAATAATCTCTATAAGTAGTATTGATTGCTACACCATCCTTAGTGTAATTTATATTTTTTAATTTTATTAAAAGTGGATAATAGAAGGAGGAGTGAGTTCTATATTGTAAGGAGAACAATAATTTATTCAATTATTTGATGATGGTTTTGATCCTAAGGTGTAGTAAAGTAACTTATTATTATTATTGCAATTTATTTTTATTAGTGTTTCAGGTGAATCATCATATCGTTGTTTCATTCTCCTTGGATTATCTTGGATTGGGTGAGCCATTTAAATTTCTTGTTACCATTTCTTTTACTACTTCAATTCTTTATATTGGTTATGATGGATAAAATGAGTTTCTATTAATCAAGGGACAATATCACTGGTGAGTGTTGATTAAAAGAAATATACATTGATACATCTCCCCCCTGACCTTAGGGTAATCATATTTCTAGGGGCCAAAAGTGGTTTCATAACTAAAGGTTCTTGGTGAAAGTTTTTTATTAGAAGATATGGAAAATGTTTCCAACCATAAGGGGATTCCAATATTTAATGAGAATAATTTACATATATTAAAAAATTACATGTAATATTATTTTATATCATTTGGAATGGACATATACACTACATACATTTATGGTATTTCTACCAGAATGAAAAGTGGAACTTTATCAAAAAAAATATAGAAGATATGTTAATTTCCATAAAAAAGGAGTCAATGCAATGGAAGGATTCATCAAATTCTATAAATTTGAATTCAATGTCATGTAAATATTCACACTCCATGTGGGAAAACTTTCTCAAAATTTTTGAATGATAATCCAAGTTATGTGAATCTAAGTTGTGAGTTATATATAACCAATATAAGGATTTAAGAAATCACATAAATGATTTAATTTAAGCATTATTTTATCAAGTGAATAACAATGTGGAAGACATGCATGAAATTAAATAAAACCACAATGAAATTAAAATTATAAATAGGATCCTAAGGATATTTCCACCATAATTCAATGAAAAATTATCAGTACTCAAATACAAGACCCAAAATAAGTCACTATGGATAATCTTCATAGCACACTCATTGTATACAAAATAAGGAAAAATGACAAAAAGTCTCTGATAAAGTATAATTTTCAAGAAGTATCATTAAAGATAGTAAAAAATATCATAGTGGGGAATGATCTAAAGTATTGGAATATGGATGAGGTGAAGTATTTTATATCCTCAGACCTCAAAAGTTAAAAGTGAAAATTCAAAAGCAAGATTCCACTTACTTAATTTTGGTGTTTCAAGATGGTCATATTTCTATACTATTTCTAAATAAATTATTAGATAATGATGAAGAAGAAAAACCTATAATTAAAACATTTAAGGGTGATAAAATAAAGAGAATTCCATATTAGTGACTCTTCAAGGAAAATACCATACTTTCCTAAGAAGATGTTATCTTAGAAAAAATAAAAGTGTAAGAAATTTAAGACTGAAAATTCCTCTATGAGGAAGTCCTTGTAACTACCAAAGTTAGACCAAGATTTTAGGACACTGAAGATCAGGGTTTTAGGTTCAAGTGATGATTCATCCAAAAAGATAAATATGAATTTACTCTTAAAGACATTGATGTTTTTAGGGATAAGGTTAAGAAAAAAATAGAGTGGTATATGACTCCAAACATTATATGTAGTAGTAAAAATAATATAATTATAAGTTGAAAGTTGAAAGTTGATATTGAGTGGCTCAAATATATAAATCATGGTAACTTAGAGAATGAAATTGATCTTAAGCTCAAAATTGAAGAACATACATGGATTATTGATGGTTTGATAGATTCGGTTAAATTTCATGTCAAAATAATTGAGGAACTCAAAATTTAACTCGTGGAGATGAAATTAAATATTGATGATCCAGAGAGACTTCTAACACTCGATAGGACAGTAAGAAGTTTGAGTGTATGAGCTACTAAATAAGTTAAGGTGGTACATGGAGAGTTAATGAAAAAAATAGTCACTTTCCCAAAATTGTAGTATTTGAGAGATAAAATTAAATATATTGAGGGGATTGAAAAAATAATTATTAGTAGTGATTGATGTAAAACCATGAACACATTCTCTATAGAAGAAGGGTTTTTTGAGTCACTCACGGTAGACTAAAAAAATTATAGTTGGAGGAGATAAAATACATAATAATTCATCACATATCCTTTGTTATTATTGAGTAAATATGGGACACAGAAATTTCATGCGTTTCATAGTAGAAAAACCATTTTAAGGCTCAATAGAGACAAAAATAGATGTTAATAATTCCCTATAATCTGTATTTTTTTAACAGATATTATTTTTGGTGTGTATGTTATGGACATAAATCCATGGATTTCTCATCAAGAGTATAAATAATTATGTAAAAAGATACTCAGAGAAGGATATTGTATCATTCAGAAGAATCATTAAAAGGGATGAAAACTTATAATAAATTATTATATTTCCATGATGAATTTGATTCAATGATATCAAATGTGGAATAATCTCAATCATCTCCAAAGGAACAAAAATAGTGAACATGGATTAAGAAAGATAAATATAACAAAGTTAGCATTTCTAAAATTGATTTGAAATAAATTGATCAAGTTGAAGTATATATTTAGAGAGTGGTTTTAATTCTCACAAGTCATGAAAAATATATATTTTCATAGGCATAAAGTACAAAAAATAAGGATTTTTTAACTTTTTAAATGATAAGGGGTTGAATATTTTTGGCTTTAGAATATTGAAAATTATATAAAATGGCTTGAAGAACATATATGTATTAGTGGTTGAATAACTTAATCAAAAATTAATAAGTTTATTTAAATTGTTTAATTTAGTCCATGTGGTTAATTGTAATAAAAACATACAATATCAAGGAAATATATGGAACTACTATAATGAAATGGAAATAGACAAAGGGGAATCTATACCTCATCGGTGGAGATAATGATCAGCGATTTATATATAAGGAGAAATGGAATGAGTTGTTCTGCAAAAATATTGGCTACTTGATCCAAAAAATACATGGAAGATTAGTGAATAATGAAGGAGCATGGGATGTCCCTAATCCCTCATGATATTTTACTCACACTTGTGATACTTTCAAAAAAGGTAAGATAATTCAAAAAAATTACAATATTAAGGAAAAAAAATAATAAGTTTTATTGAGTTTGTGCAGGTTGATGTTTTTGGTCCAATATCACCCAAATACATGGATGGAAATAGATACCATATTTTGTTCAAAAATGATTAAAACTGGATGGTAACGATGGTGGCTATCTCTTATATGTCTGAAGTGTTTCAGTGCATTACATGTTATCAGAGATTGACGAATAATATACTTGGACTAAAAATTAAAATGTTTCAGACTGAAAATTATATGTAATTAACCAATAATCATGTGTAATAATATCTTTTAAAGCATGGGATAAGGCACAAAGTTTCATTGTGGAGTAATCATTAATAAAATGTATTTTTTGAGATGAGGAAACAAATTATTAATAATACTTCCCAAACAATGTTGATTGAAAAGAATCTACCTAAGAATTATTAGTAGAATTCAATTCTTACATAATTTTATATCCCAAATAGGGATTTATTGTGTCCAAATAAAGATAATACACCCTATGAGATGTGTTATGGGAAGAAACCAACGTTAAATTACTTTTAAATTTTCAGAAGTAAATGCCTTATTCTCAATAAAGAGAAGAATCAAAATTTTTAATCTTATGATGATGAAAGAAAGTACCTTGTATATTTATCCTAAATAAGGAATAAAAATTATATAATAAAAGTCCTGGGAAATTTGTTTGAAGTCAAGATGTAATTATTTTTGAAAATGATCAGATTTTTCAAACTGATGAGAAAGATTTACAATATAAAAGTGAGAAAATTTATAAGGAATATATGATTCTAAAGTGGGAATAATTAGGGGAGAACATCAGGATATAGGATATTAAGAATAATACATTGACGTTGAGGAAAACATAGCAATTTTATAATCTACAAAGATGGAAATAAGCAAGGATAAAATTACGGATATAAATATTGTTTGTGACTAGAAATATCTATTGAAAATATAGAGAATAAAGGCTCTAAAACACACTTATTTTCTATCCCAAGTAGAAACTAAATATTTTAAAGAGGATACAAAAGAAAAAAATTTCATCAAATTGATTCATGAAAAACATGACCAAACTAAAAGGAATCAAATATGAGAAGTTTTTCCTAGGAAAAAATGATAAAAATGTCATTAGAACTAATTTGGTGTTATAGAAAAAAAATGATGAAGATGGTAAGTTAAATTAGAACAAATCATAGATAGTGTGTAAGGTATATTACCAAATACATGGAATTTATATTGATGATACATTTTCACATTTAGTAATTTTTGGAAACTATATGACTTTTCCTAGTGATATTGTTGAAAAAAATATTCATGGCAAATAAAATGGATGTCAAATAGAAATTTCTTAATGGATTACTTAGGAGGAAGTGTACATTGAGAAACCGTATGGATTTCTTGTGGATGAATATGTGAGATTTGTTTAAAAATAAATTCTTTGTATATACAAAATCAAGTTACAAGATCATGGTATTCTAGGTTTGATCAATAATTGATAAAACATGGATTCTAATGACTGGGAGTTCATCAAAACTTCAACATAAATAAAGAAAATGATTAAAAGATATTGGTGCTTATTTATGAGGATGGAATAATTTTTGGATGATCGAACGATTCAAAATGTGAGTTGTTTTCAAAATGTACAGGGTGTATGTTAGAGATTTATATGTTTGGGGAGTTAAATGTTTTTATTGGTTTACAAGTGACTCAAGTAAGGGTTGGTACATTCATTTCCAAAAAAAATAATTATGAAATATTGAAGGGAATATTAAAATATAATGAAAAATCTTATGTATACCTAGTTTAAATTGTCAAGATATGATTGCGGCAAGGGGGTCAATATTGCAAAGGATATTCAGATTATTAGAAGCCTATTATCCTTGACCTTAACATGACCTGATATTGTGTTTTTCACATGGAAAGTTTGACGATACCAAATTTTTTCAAAGGAAATGCATATTCTATTAGTTAAAAGAATTACTCCTTATATAAAGTTCATAGTGTATTTATGATTTTTCTATCATGTAACATCACAATATGAGTTTTTTGGATATATAGATGTAGATTGAGATGGTTCAGTTGATGATCACAATTCAACATTTGGTAGTGCATTTAATCTTGGAGTCTCTTTCATTTCTTGGATAAGAAAATAATAAATAGTGTATTTCTATAAAAATTGTTTAGGTTGAATATATTGTGACTAATTAATCATTTACCCAAGTGATATAGACAAGGAAATATCTTGAGGATTTTAGAATATATATTAAATATTCTATTGAAAGTAGTTGTGATAACTCGAGTATTATCATTAATATAAAAAATAATCATCATCATTCAAGAATAAATAACATCAAGAAAAAATATCATTTCATCAAGGAAAAGGTTGAAAAAGGTCTAGTGAAGTTGGATATGTGTCAATATAAAAATTAATTTGTAGATATTATGAAAAACAAACTAGCTAAAGTATATTTTAATGGAATTATTTTACACTTGGAGCCTAATTATCCCCATATAACTAGATGGGTTGGATAAGGGACCCCCATTTCCCCATGAAAATTGTTATCTATAGTAAGGTATGATCACTCTCCTCTATTGAATGTTCATATTTCTAAACTTCTTTTGAAAACATTCTGAGAATTTTTATTTGGGTTTATTGAAAAATGGGAAGAATTTATCCATAAATTACTTGGTAGAATTTATTTTGATATAAAAGCGTTGGGGGTGTTATTTATTATTGAAAAATGAGGATCTTACCATGTTTATGTTTTTAAAATCTATGAGCATTTAACTATTTTATTCTGGAAGAACATTTTCTTATAAGGTTTGAATATTTTGAAGTTCAAGGAAGTGTTTTCATGAGGATATTTTCATTTAACTCTTATTTCTAAAAATTAACTTGACCCATGTGGGATTAGAGTTTATTTTTAGTGAATAATTGACTCACTATATAAAGAAATTGGATTAGGACAGTGGTATAAATCAAATATAGTTAATTCTAATGTTTCCAAATAAATAAGAGTGATATCTATTTTTAATTTTATAACAAACCCATAGGGGTATATTGTTAGAAAAAATCACCTTTGTGGGATTTTTGGGTTTTTTTGGTAATAATTTGGTTAAATAAACCTTCAATTACGATTATTAAGTCATGAGGAATAAGTATCTTCAAGGTTTTAGAATATTTGGAATTTTTCTGGATGAATTTTTTTAAAGTTGGGTTTGAGTAGGTTTTTTGATTTTGGCTAAGTCCCTTTGTAATTAAGATCTTATTTACATAAGTGTGATAATGTTTTGAAAAATATTGAGATGAATGATATTTTATAATAGTTATGTAAGGTACTTTCCTTGAAATTCCATATAAAACTTACAAATTCAAGGGATATAAATGATATTTTTCATATGTAAGAAATTTTTTAAATAGAATTATGATAATCCACAAAGTAATATATATTATTTAATATTTAATCTAATATTTATAGTTTAAGAAATATCAAATAAGGGTTAAAGAATTCCCTATTTATAATGATTTTAATTTGGTACGTAATATCTTTCAATCTAATAAAAATAATTAATGTGAAAAAATATCTGAGAATATTAAATATTTTCAAATACATTATATTCTTCAGGTTTTTGAAATATAGTGAAGGGAAGCACCCACTATGATGGGAAAATTTTCAAAGCCCATGCATAAGTTTTTTTATTTGTATGAGATTGGGAGGAGGGTCAAAAAATGGTGAAAGAAAAAACTGAATGCATCATGTAATGTTTTTTAGAAGTATACCTAAGGAATATTTATATTTGTAATATTTTTTTGGGATATGTATGATTTTCTACTTAAGATAATTTTGGTAGACCTATTATTTATATCTCCATCTAGTAGAATAATATTATGAGTTTCATTTTCATTCAATGATGTGGTTATTATCTATTTTAGGCTAAAATAGATAAATATTTTTGAAGATTGAAGGGAGGATTAATCCATGATATTTGGGTGGTTTACATTCAATATTTTTGGGGATATCATAGAGTATGTATTTTAGTAAGAATCATGCGGTGAAGTATGAAGCTGCACTATGAAAATTTTAGCATTGAAATCAAATTTAAATTCAATATGGGATTTTATCTGATAATGAGGATTTAATTAAATTCAGAAATATTATAAAATTAATTTGGGAGGAAATTTCACCATTAGGATGGAATTTTTTCTATTCATATATGGAAATTATCTCTTATGTTAATATTTATTGAGTAAAAATAAAATGGGATATGTCATTCTATTAAAAAAATAGAGATAAAAGGGGGGATATATTTCTATTTTGAAAAATGTAAAGAGAATGCTAGAAGCTATAAAAAGGATTTTTGTAGAAATGCAGGTGGATATTTCTAGACTCATGCTGAAATTTTTGTGAAGAAGAATAAGTTGTTATAAGAGGAATCTTATTTGAATCTCATGGAAGTATAGTTTATTTCTACACCATATCCTAGGTAATTTATACTTATTATTTATAGAGTGTGATGTGAGTAATGAGTTCAATATTATAACGTGAACTATGTGTTATTAAAATATTTTATGAAGGTTGTTAACCTGGAGGGTCAATGTGGCCACTCCTCATTATAAAAGTCCACAATCCATTTTTTTATTTTTTAAGAAGCCACTTTTGTCTAATTGGGAACCATATAAAAACCTCCACATATCACCCGCACATACCCCACATACCCCACTAGACGATCAACATACAACATGAAAAATTCAAAATTCAAAATCCACTATAGAAAAAACCTACCACTACTTACGCCATCCTAAAATATACACAAATAAAATTAAAAATTCAAGAAATAATCAAACAACTCAATAAACAACTCATCTCGAATCACACATCACCTCGAGTCTTACACCCTACCTCGAGTCTCACACCTAACGTGGTATCTTCCCTATCTTCATCAAATCATATCGTTGGTGAACTCCACTGGTATCCATCATCACCATCAAAAGAAGCATCATCGAATCCACCATAAAATAATCAAAAAACATCACACCATCATCCATTAATTTAGCTGATTCTGACTCAACACGCGAGTACTTCCTAGAAGGTCTCCCATCCTAGAACTACTCTCACCCAAGAATGCTTAACTATAGTGTTATAGTGGGATCTGGTGCATCAATGCAAGAGTGATCAAACCATAATAATCATTATAAAAGAAAATAAATTTTCTTAGTGTTTCAAGTGCATCATCACATCATTGTTTCATGATCCTTAGATTATCCTAGTTTGGGTATACCAAGTAAATTACTTGCGTTCATTTATTTTACTACTTAAAATGATTCATATTAGTTATGATAAATATAAATTATTTCTATCAACTGAGGGAAAATATATTTTTTGAGGTTCAATTAAAATATATATGCATTGATTCATCCCTCACCCCTCACCACTTAGGGTATCCACCTTACTTGGGACCAATAAATTCACTCCTTGAAAATATTTGAGTAAAACACAACTGAAGATAGGAAGTAGTTCAATTCATAAAAGGTAAAAAATGTGGTATTTTTTTGTTCAAGAAGTGGTATCAAGGATAAAGTGAAAAATATAGAGTTTTTATAGTGGTAAAAGAGCCAAAGGTTTAATAAATAAGTGGTCGAGAGAAAACATAAAGGTATGAAGGTGTTAAATGGGGCCACAAGTTCAATAGGTGAAGTTGTTTTTAAAAGAGGTTAAAATATTCCAATATTTAATGGTTTGTAAAGGAATTTAATGAAAATCTAGATTTTAGAATTTGAGTTGAATCTTCTTATCCCAATAAGACCTTTATGGAGTACATAGAATATTTATAGCTATATTTGTATTGAAAAAGGTGTAGTAGAGACAAGATTTTATCCCCAAGAATTTCCATGAGAAATGTGGATAAAATAAAAAGGTAAATCTATAAGTTTAAATAACCTTTTAATTTTATTGACAAATATGGGTGTGATAAATATAACACAAATTCATACATTTTTTAAGAATTAAAGTCAAAAGGTGGAGTAGGATTTATGGTAGTATTTTGAACCAAATACAGGGGGGATGTTTCAACTGGGTGGATTTTAGTTGGGTTTATTTATAATAGTTGTTCTATTTGTTTAAAGTTACATAAAGGGTGACATTAGAAGACTTGGTGACATGGAAAAATAAAATTATGGTTACCATACACATGGGTGACATAGAAGAAGAAGTGGATGGTTACTATACACATGGGAACCACATTTGGGTTGTTGGGGATGCATGAAAAAAAAATACAAAGAAATAGAGCTTGAGGATGATGTTTTCATACTTCTTGATGAATCATTAAATCCACATAAGTGGTTTTATGATGTAGACTGTGAATAGAGACACCTTGATAATTCTAGATATCAAGATCATTACATGATGATATTAAGAGTTATATCAGGATCATGAATCTAGAATTGATTGACGGTTCATATCCTTAACATTACTTAATATGTTCAACTAAGGTATTATAGGAAGTTTGGCCATGGGTGGAATGATTTTGAAAAGAATAGAAGAAGTTCTATGAAGGGTGGAAAAATAACGACACAATGATAGTGATCATGCTGCAAAGGGGGTCTATGTTAGTGTAATTTGTGACTTTCAAAGGAGATACATAGGATTAATTTAGGAATATATAGTCTAATTAATATTACACTAGGTTCAAACATGTCATTAGAATTTACACCATTTCACGATAGAGTCTATGAATGATTAAATTACATATGTTTAATATGGATCTATGAAGCCAGATAATGTGTTTCATCATTAAGGATATAACATGATACAAAGGTATCTCATGTAAAAAAAACTTTAGAAAGGTTAAAATATATGAAAGTTTGACCAATGAGGCCCATAAAAATATGTGTGATCTTAGAGAAAGAATGATTTAAAAGTTTTGTGCCATGAAATTAGTGCCACACCACAATTGAAGCTATGTAATGCTAAAAAAATTATGGGGAGAATCTACAATATAGTAAAAGTTGGGAGATATGCATGCAGGACAAAATATGATGTTCTAGGAAGATAATTTTGTAGTTGGAAGATCACACTGCAGCTAGTTGAATGATTATAAGGACAGTCCCTCGATATATTTGTTTCCCAATATAGGATTTTATTTTTTTTATAATTAAACGGACCTGGTTTTATAAGGATTCATGGACTTTCCCCACGAATAAAAGTTCCATGTTGTAATGTGTTTAAGATCATATAGGATTTAAGGAAATTGTTAAGATCATGACATTATCTTTGGAGGAATTTTAAATGATTTTCTATTAGATTTTATAGGTTTTATATTTGATTGATAAGTAAATAAAAATTAAGATGATGAAACCACATAGTGGTTACGTTCAAGACATGTCACGACATAGTGAGTAGAATCATGCTATGATTTGGATATTTATATAATTTCATAAAGATTTTGTTTGAATTTAAAAGGTAGAAGATATGGATCATATTTTAGTAGATATACCTGAATAATTTGGAATACCTTGGCTATATCAATTTGTGTAGAAGACATGTCATGATCATGGTGAATTGGAATAAATCTCAACCATTAGATCAATGGTTGGATGCTTGGAAGGCTTTGTAAAAACTTCTTATAGCAGTTATAGAGAAAAGTCATTGAAGAATATAATTGAATATAGGGATTTAAAAAAGAATAGATGGAGATGGAAATTCATATAATTTATTTCTATATTTAGTTCATGGAGATAAGAAAGAAAAGTATAAGGAGTTACACGGTTACATATGAATATTTAATGATTGAAAAAAGATAATTCTAGTGTGGGATTATCTTTATCTTGAAGAAGAAGTGTAAATACTATGTTTGTGTAGAATAAAACTGATTGACAATCACATTGAAGACTGATGTGATCTGAGGAAACTTGCGGGCTTCATCAAGTCGGGGGTCGGTTGATGTGGTTGTAGCTTCTGTTGAGGATTTTCTACATGATCCGGTTTCGCCCCATGAGGCATTGCTAAGAGATTTGGTTCTGCCCTGTGGTGTTGTTCTTCCTTGCGGTGTTGTTCCTCCTGGTTATAATTACTCTTATGATGTGATGAAAAAATCAAATGCAAGGTTGAAATTGGATGGAGCCTGTTTATTTGCACAGTTGAAGGACTCAGGTCCTAGTAAAATTATTCTCAAGGGTTCATCAGCTCACATTGAAGAAAATCCTGCAGCGCTTGATGAGAGAATGTCACTTGGAAAAAAATCATTGATTGCAAGAATTGTCCTTCTTAAAGGTGCGCAACCATGTAAGTTTGATTATTTGATCCGTACAACCTCGCTTTTGTGTGGTTTCTCTATTTGGATATGTGTTTCGCTTGGTTGAGGATTTTTCCACTGCCTTTTTTCATCTGATGATCTGATGCTTCGAGCATGGAGCATGGGAACTTTGTTTCTGAAACCTGGATTGCTTCAATTTCATGAATGGTCATTGGATTTTAATGTCTCACGTGAAATGAATTCTTTTTCTTAGTTATGGATTCGTCTTCATGGACTCAATTGGGTCCTCTGGCACACGAAAATTCTGCATGATATTGGTATGACTATTGGGACTCTGATTCGTCTTGACAAAGAGATCGAGGATGTTCGGTTTGGTCATTTTTCTAGGATGCTGGTGGAGGTTGATCTCAGCACCACTCTGATTGGAAAGGTAACCCTTTCCACTCCTTCTTACAACATTCACATTGATGTTGAGTATGAAAAAAAAACCACTTTTTTGCAATGAATGTATGGTCGTTGGACACTCATTGGAGTTATGCCAAAGGAATTTTTCTTATGGGGAATGCGGGGTGAGAGGACATTCAGCAGCTCTATGTCGTAGGAAGTCAAAGGGGAAGGATTCGATGTTTCCAAAATCTACTGCTCATGATGGTGATTCACTTAGAGAGCTCGTTCCCACTGCTCCTGATGGGATCGATACTGGAAAAGGGTTGTTAATTGATGTTTCTCTGATGAAGGCCCATAGTGGACCCTCTATGACTCCAACTTTGGTCAAAGAGGTTACTCCAGTTGTGCACCTTGATACCCTCCAGGTTGAAGACTCCAAGAAGAATGATACGCAACAACATTTTGATTGCTAGCATTAAATCCAGATGCTTTTCCAAGTTTCTGAATTACCTGACAAATGGGAGAACGTTTCTGAGGGTGAACAGAAGAATGTGGGTACCCTAATTAGGGTCTCGGGAAGTGGCGGTCACACCTCTTACAAGGATGATGTTTTAAGTGGAAATATAAAGGGTGCTGCTAGTGGGGGTTTCATCCCTGTTCCCATAAAGAGGAGACCATGCAAGGATTATTCTAATGTTCCTAGAAACGTGTCTACCAGATCGTTGTCTAAGGTGTCAAGAAAGGTGGATACAAATATTTTTCAAATCTTAAATCAGGATAAGTCTCAATCAGAGTGGGAGAAAGATGGTGACTCTGATTATGGAAATGATATGTCATATTATGATCTCTAGACCTATTTTTGGTGGATGAGGGCATTTCTGTTTGTCTGACCCCGTCTTCCGCTCTTTTGTATGTTTTTATTTATTTTTAATAAATGGTCAGAAGATTTGCTTCTGGATGGACTTGTCTGGTAAATTCCTTTGTTTCATGTGTGTTTTACTTTCCTAAATATTTTTATTTTATATTTTTTGTGATTGGCGATGAGAGACAGTGAGATTAAATGTGTTCTTTTAAATACGAGACAAGATTTTTAAAACCAATGGGAATAAAAGAAGTAAAAAAGAGTTAATCGGTGTGAACCCAAATTCACCCCCTAAGAGTGATTATATTCAGCTTGGTCCTAATAAATATTATATTCACTAAAATTTTGAGTAAATTTTATTTTAATATTCATATAACTAAATAGATATTTTTATTTTCAATAACCCGAACATTTATAAATGAAATTCCCTTTTTAATTGAATAAATTACTTATTATGTAATGTAGTTATAGAAAACACATTCAATACTTTGTCTATTTTGGGCCATTATAAAATATATCCTATTAGTTTTGAAATAACATTAAACATATTAATTGTTGATAATATAGTCATTTTACAATGACCATTAAGGCTAGTATATTAAGGGTTATGATAAAGTCCAATCGGCACAGATGAAATAAGAGATGGCCTTTTCAAGTAGGATCATACCCTATGAAGACTATTTATCAGAGCTTCTGAAGGAGGTGGAATCCTTAGTCATTCCCTTGACAAAACCCCAGTTGATATTCAATGACTAAATCTCAATTGAAACCATTTATGGGAGAAGTTTATGATTATCTAGATCATGACCCAAACCAAATTTTCCAAACCACACCAATAAAGTACCACCAGCACACACCTTACCCATAGGGTGTATATTTGTGTAATAAGGGGTCATGTATCTATACCCCAGTATTATGAATTTATATATTTTCCATTAAATAAAATATTGATTATATTTGTCATTTTTTATTATTACTTTATAAATTATATTATAATGAGTTTGATAAAAATTAGATTTTGATACAAATAAATGAGAATTGTATTTTTTGGGGAATATATATTTTCCATTAAAGAACTCTTTTTGTTAAATTCGAGATATTTTATAATAATTTTTTTAAATAAAATATTATTATTAAATAATATTTAATTAAATAAAAATGATAAATTATTTAATGAAGTCCAATGTAATTTTTATAAGGTTCATAAAGTTGTTTTTTTCTAAAAAATAGGTATTATTCAGAAAATAAGGATTTTTTTAATAGTGAAAATTCTCATATTTTGAAAATTATTTGCGTAAAATTAATATAATTTTTTAAATTCCACATACACATTAGATGATGCTAAATTTTTAATAATTTTCTGAGATAGAAGAAATTTTTAGTAAAAATTAAATACACTATCAATATACGGTAAATATTATGACATCACAAAATCCCAAAAGTGATTTAATTGATACTATAAAAAGAATACACTACCAAATATATATTTCAATTATGAAATAATTTTTTTTATGTTATTTGATTAATTTTATCATCCTTTAATGAATCCTCCAAAACATATTTTTTTAAGGTTTGAAACACAATACTTTATGAATATGACTCACTTATATGTCACCAATGGTATTATTTTAATGATCTCAGTTATTATCATGATAAAATATTGAAAATTACTCATATTTTTTAGAAAACATGGGAAACCTATGGGATTTTTTTTGTTTTTATTATTTTATCATATAGAGTCCAAAACCTATGTTTATAATTTAATAAAGAATTCCCCTCTCTTTTTCTATAAATGCCGACCCAAAATCCTACTACTCTTCACTCAAAACCAATTGAACATGAATTTACTATTCCAATACCTATTTAAATCCCTCCTAATTTATTCCCAATATCTTAATAAGCTCCTCAAAAGATTTTAGAAGCTCCCTCTAGAACATTCATGTAGACTCAATTCATCTTTGACTTCAATTAATTATTTTGGAACATACAAGTTGAAATGTCTTTATCACCTATAAATTTATCATCATAAAATATTTATAAATGAGATATTCTATTTTTATATTCATTATAGAAAATTTAAACTTCTGTGACATACAGATCTTCATCAAATACATGGTCTTAATTCTGGTAAATCTTAATTAACCAAGACTTCATCATATTTAGTCTTTAGTCAAACTTCTCAACCAATTCCTCAAATCTCGACATGAATCATGAATTATGAACCCAAATATTTGTATCTTTTATGTCCAAATTTTCATCATAACATTGAATTTGACTTCACATAAATTTTATTTTTAGTTTTTGTCATCTTCTAGTTATTTACCTTCCAAATACTCAATAAAATTCTAAAATTAACTTCATTATTCTAATACTTCCAATTATTCCTTTCCATCTACATTAATCAATTATAGGGATCTTATATATCCATCTTCTATTTCATATTCTATACATATTTACTTATACATAACTCTTATTATCACTCTTAAAATTATCCTTCAGTCTTTGTTGATTCAGACTTAATCTATCATTCTTCTTAAGGTTTTAGTGTTCTTATTTCATATCTACAACACATAATTTGAACTCTAGATTTCAACATACCAACTTTTGGAAATGATTTAGATCACTATAACTTATAAGCATCTTCACATTCTGATCATTTTATATTTTGATCTCTCTACTTCCTCAGCTTCATCTCTTTTAAACTTATAATATTCTTAACATAGGTTAATTTTCATCTTGAAACACCCTCTACTCTAAACTCAAAATCTATATTTTGCAACTATGAATTTACCTGAGTCATTCTTTCACATTAATTAATCCTATAAAATTAACTTTTACTCACAAGATCATTTGATATGCATATTATTCAATCATAATTTTGTGATTTTGATACTTTTTTATTTTCATCAATAGAAGTTATTAATATTATTTACTACTTAGGATTCTAGATAGAAGTATCATCCATATCAATTTCTTCTTCCACTTCTAGAATTTCATTTCTGTAAATTATTCCTCAAGAGTTTCATTAGCATATTTTATTTCTAATTCATGGTATACCTTCTATACTCACTCAAGACTGGTCTTACGTCATTTTTTTACTATCTCAATTCAACTCAGATTGAATCACAATTTATTCTAAACCCACCATGATGTTTGTTACTATAAAATACTAATGTATAATCATTTTACATAAAGTTTGGATTATCTTTCTAAACTTATTCTAACAGAAACCCCTTATGTAAGTGTTAGGTTACATTTACATACCCTCTAAAATATTCTATTAACTCATTATTTTATATATCAAATATTCTTTAGTAAGGATAAGTTCAAAATATATAATATTTTTCATCCACAAATCATTATATAAATTATATATAGTAGCTTCCAGAGTTACTTTAAGGAGATCTTTAGTATGTAAATATTCTAGAGATAGTGCATTTGAATTTTATTCCAAGATATTTATGTAGCCTTAGATATTCATTCATTAGTAAAACTTATGGACAGTGTTATATTTAGATATTTTAACTTCTATATATGGATTCTTCCAACATAACTCCATCAACATCATTAAGCTTGGTTAAAATTTTAGTATTGGTTTTCATTTTATATCTACATAGGTATGGATTCTCATATTCTTTATCAATAACATATAGAAGATAAAAATATCAGAAACTATAGAACTTTTCATTTATTCGCATTATTTTTAGAACAATAGTAATTAGATGTCATAGATTCTTAAAATATTAATGTTAAATTGTCTATAGAATTAACTATATCTTTAATATTTTAATTACTTAAGTATGTCCATAAATACATTTTCTATTAGTATTTGGATTAATTAACCAAACTAAAAACCACTTATAGTGTCACCTTATACAAATAAATCTAGACACTTTATGTATCCTAAATTTTTAATATCCACAACACATGATACTTTATGTTCAAATTTCAGAGTTTCAACTTCAAAAACACCTTTAGGAATCTCCATATACATCCTCAATCTCTCCATATTTAGATTTGATCTCCTCCTTTCCCTACTCGTTGAATTTACCAACTATTGATGACAAATACAACAATCATCATCATCCATTAGGTTCTTTTGTAACCATACACATTGGAACCAAATTTGGTTTATTGAGGAAACATAATAATGGTAATTGAGTTTGAGGTAATAATTTCACATATTGTGAAGAATTATTGAAGCCACAATAGTGGTTATATGATAGATAATGTGAATAAATACACCTTGATATTTTTTATATCAATATAATGACATAAAGAGATTATGAGTTGAAGTACGGTGATGAATCTAGCACTGATGGGTGGTTGATATACATTTCATCGATATTCGGGTCCACTAAGGTATTAAATGAAGTTTTGGAATGGATGGAATAGTCTATAAAAATATATAAAAAGTTTTATAAAGGATAGAAAAATTACACCATAATGATTGTGAACATGACACAAAGGGGATCTATATTAGATTAATTTGTGACATCCAAATAGGCTATATAGGATTAACATGGGAGTCTGAAGGCTAGGTATGATTAAACTAGTGTCAATCAAATCATGAGTATATACACCATTCTATGATGGATCATACATATAATTAAATAAAAATTTTATAAGATGAATCCATTAACCTAGATAAAGTGTTTTTTTATGAAGGATAATACCACGCTGCAAAGGGATCACACATAAGAATACATTGGAAAGGGTTAAGGCTATAGAAGGTTAACTAGATAAGCCTATAAAAAGATTCATGAGATTAAACCATCAATGTCATAGAATTTATATTCACTAAAATAAGTTCCACATGATAATTCAAGTTATATAAGGTTAAAAATAATAATGAAGTAAAAAATGGGGATAATCTATATCATTTTAAGAAGCTGTGATAAATACATATGGGCCTAGAATATTATGTTCATGAAAAATAACACTGAAAATAGAATATCACACCACAACTAGATGAATTTTGATAAATATTATATCACAACATAGCAGTTCATCTGTGGAGGATGTGATTTTTTAAGAATATAAGAGACATGGGTTTTTTAAGGATGTATAGTCATGCACCATAAAGAAAATTTGCACATTGTAATGTGTTCAAAATCAGAGTAAATCAATCGATATTTTGATGATCCTATTATTATATTAAGATGAATTTTAAATAAAATTCTAATAGATTTTATGGATATGTTATTCAAGTGATCAAAAATCCATAGTGGAGGAGATCACACTGCAAATTGTCTAGAGTTGTTGTATGTCAAGATGTAGTTAGGAGTATCATTTTTTGATTTCTTTATGTCTAAAATATCATGAATATTTTGTTTTGAATTTAAAGAATAAAAATATATGGATTAGAATTTAGAAGATCTACATGAAACCTTTTGTTGTATTTGACCAAATATAAATGTGTGGGACACATGGAGTGATCATTATGGAGTGAAATAAATCCCAAAAATTATATCAAGGGCTGTATTCTTGGAATAGTTTTCAAAAACTAATTACATTTGTTCTAGAGAAAAGATAATGAAGAATGTAATTGAATATATGGCTTTGAAAATTAATAAGGGGAGAGGGAGACTCATGTACTTTATTTCCATATCTAGTTCATATAGAGAAGGAAAAGGAGTTCCATTGTTACAGCTAGTTTTTGAAGGAGTGAAATAAGTTAATTACAATATATTATTATCTTTATATGGAGGAGGAAGTTTTAATTATATGTTTATATGGAAGATAAATTATTAACACTCACATTGAATATTCATTCTCAAAAAACCTTTAAAGATTGGAAGAGTGGGGAATGTGGACTATCGCAGAGAATCTATTCTAGAATTATGAATCAAGCAAAATTACACGATGATCTAGAAGATACCCTTATTTATATAATTTATTTAAATAAACCTTGTGTCCATAAATTTATTTTTTTCACTAAAACAGTTCATATTGAATAAATTGAGGGAGTATTCCTTAGATCAATAGTGATACATTCCTAAACCTATAAGGGAAGTTCTCCTTGTTATGAAGTAACCATGACCGAAAATTTGTATCCACCAAATATTTCATGATAATGGATTTGGGTACACTAGTATATCGTTGTGTGTATACTCCTTTCATTATCCTTTAGTGGTTATGTAAGTAAAATCATTGTGTTGAGTGTGCTTTACTTTCATACATATTCATATTTAATATTTGATGATATTGAAAATAGGTGAAAGAGATATTTAAATTGTTCTTTCCAAAGCGGGAAAGGATATATGTCGCTTGGGGGATTATATAAAGACAAAAAGAGTTAATTGGTGTCCACTCAGATTCAACCCCCTCCCACCCCTAATGTCTTTATGGTTAACTTTGTCCCAAAATTGGTATTAAAGACCAAAGATTTTGATTTTAGGTTAAATATTCAAAATCTATTTTAAGATTTGTTACCCATGGAGATTCAATGATAAATACACCTATTTTTAATGGAATTAACTATTATTAATGGTAAAAGGATATGTATTGTTTTTTACATGCTTGTGGTGAAGAAATTATGGAATATGTATATTGAGATACAAACTTGAAAATTCACATTGAATGATTCCATGATATTGATATATGGATTATTATAAATAGAGGTATCATTGGTGATGTATTTAATAAAAAATGTATTGTTCTAGTGTTTTTGATATTTTGGGTATTTTTGGAATAAATAGATATATATATATTACCAGTGGAAAAAAAGAAGGTAGTATAGCTTATCTCAAGAGATGATTGTAAAACTGGTTACGATGAGGAACAAGGGAACAAATATAGAGAATACTAACTTATATAAAATAGAAAAAGAGAGAATAAAAGGAATAAGACTCCAAAAAATAAGAACATATATTCTAAGGTAAGTGAGTTTTTTATCAGTGTTAAATCTATTTCTAACATTTTTTTGGAATATTATTGAAAATATAGAAATAAATATTCCCCCATTAAGAATGATTTGGATAGTAATTCAATGGAACAAGTGGAAATTATGTCTAATATTAAATTTGGAGAATGTTCATACAGTGATCCAGATAAGATCCAATACCTATTTGATAATTTATATTAACTAGAAATAATTCATCAAGTAGAAAATGAATTCATAAAAAAATATCCATGGTAAAGACATTATGAAAATGGGTTAAAAAATATAAAGGTTGGAGCAACCTACTTAGAGACATTACACACAAAATAGAAGAACAAATGGAAATTGATAAGTACCTAGAAGAAAGAATTATCCCTCTAAAAACACAAATTTAATAGAGGATAAAATCTATAGAGGAAGATAGATCGAGATTAAAGTAAATGGTTTCCCAGTTAAATTAGAAGAATGAGAATATTAGGGCACTCTAAGAGAGGTCAAAACTCACTAATGAAAAAAATAATATCCCTATATCATATTACAATTAACAAGGTTATTCTAAAAATGTTTAAATATGTAATCAGTGATTAAGAAAAATATTATTTCCAAATCTAGAAGTAAAGTAGCTATAAAGTTATACAATTTTGTAATCATGGGACATTCCATGGAAGTTTTTCTAGAAGTATGAGGGATTAAACGTAGAAAAAATAATGTTGAATCAATATCTCCCGTAAAAATGACTATATGAGAAATTAATTTAATGGGAGATGGTGTATTTTTTTTAACCATAGTAATATGTAGAGAAATTTCAGTAATAGAGGGGCTAGAAGGGTCATAAAGAAATCCTTCATTCCTTTAAAAAATGGGAAGAATGTTTTCATTGAAATAAAAAAAACTAGAAAAAAATTACAACATTAGAGGAAAGAAATGACATATTTTGGTGAAAGGTGGGACAAACACCAATAATTACATACTCATAACATCCCTCTTAGAGAGAATAAAATCAAACTTAGAAGAAAATGAATAAATTTTATCCTAATTTTAGAAAAATTTATAAGCATGTAAATAAGTATTTATCAAGTATAAATAATTATAAGGAAAATCTTATTGATATAAAAGAAGAGAATCATGAAGCATAATTAAGTGGTTTCAAAAAATATACTATAAGGAGAGAGGTTTTATTAGGAGAGAGGTGAGTTAACGTGAAAGATCCCTCTTATGGTAGAGTAAGCATGATGGAGGATAAAAAAATAAATCCTCAAAGGTTGAAACATGAAAAAATGGGATTAGTCTCACAATGTAGGTAAACACCTACCTAAAGAAGTTGGAAAATAATTATTCTAATATCCACATTAAATTTTGTAAAAGTGGTGTAGAAAGGATAATAAATAGATTTTTTTTGTAATTAAGTTGGAAGCAATGGGTTTTTACACCAAGACCCACCATCATCCTCCACATGAGGATGTTTGGAAAGTACCCCTCTCCCCATGCACTTTATTTTTTCTAATATTTATTAGATTTTTTACAGGATTAAGGGGGATATATGGTATATTGGGTGTGTGTCTTGAATGTAAATTCATGAAATGAGTGGTGTGGGTAAAAACACCAATGGCATCAAGGCATAATCTAAATCAATGGGTGGTTTTGAGAAACCACTATGGATTTCAAATCTGGGTATGGAATTTAATATTGTGATAAATAAGTTAAAATTATGTGGAGATTGATATAGAACTAAAATGGTGTCAAATACTTATCTAAAATATATATTTTTCTTAAAAAAATATTTTTATTAATAAATGGTATCAAGACACACTTTGGGTGGAATTCGATAAGAAATATGTAGAAGATAGATGAAAATGAGAACCAACAACATTCATGAAACTCATTTTTTAATTATTTATAAGATAATAAATATGGTATCATCTAATTGTTTTTTAGGATCCCAAAAGCTTCTAGGAAGAAATTGTAATAACAAAAAAGCAGTTTACCTACACTGAAAATTATCTAAGTACTTGGTGTTAATAATTAATGGCTTGTAGGAGGATTTGTTGATGAGTATTTATAGATTGTTTAGCTTTATTAGGTAGATGATAATGATTTTAAAGAAAATATGAACATGTATATTAGGTGGTATTACAAGTTTATCATAAAAAAGTGGTATCAATTGATTCAACTTGAGGTAAGAATAACACACTTAGTACATTATTATTTATTCATTTATGATTTGGTGTAAGTGTGATTGAGATCAAATTGAAAAATATTGATTGAATTATAATCTCAAGCTATATATTTTTATGAAATTAAGTGAGTGATATTGATATATATGATGTTATTGACGTATATTATTTTTTATTACACCAAATTTTGACTTAGTGGGCTTAGAAAATTTTTTAATGACTCTTTACCAAGTGGTAAATTTACATGATGATTTTTTTAATAAAAACTATTTAGAGGGAGGAAGCTATTTAGAGAAAGAAAATTGAAAAATATTGGAATTCTTTATTCAAAAATTCAAATCAAGGATGAATTGGAAAAACTAGATTTCCATCGGTGGTAAAAATTTCAAAGGTCTAATCAATAAATGGTTGAGCGAGAAATTAAAGGATTGAAGTTTATAAATGGTGACATAATTTTAATAGTTGAAGTAGATTTTAGAAGTGTTTTAAAGAGATCAATATCAACTAGGATGTAAAGTAATTCTATGATAAAGTGAAAAAACAATCCAACTCTAAATTTATGAAGTTTAAGTGAATCGGATTATCCTAACAAGACCTTTGTGAAGAACATAGAATATCTAGAGAATGATTTGTTTTGAAAAAGGGGGAGTTTATACAAGAAGATATTCTTGTGAACTTTTATAAGAACAAGGGATAAAATGAAAAGAGAAAACTAGGATTGTGAATAACCTTTTTTTAGAAAATGAGTAATGATCTAAATATACTATAAATCCAATCATTATTTTGAAAAAGTTATGGTAAAAAGTTGGAGTAGGATTTATGGTAGTATTTAAAACTAAATCAAAAGGGCTTAATGTTGTAACCAAGAGGTTGTTCATTGTATTTGTTCACAATAATTATTTAATTTTTTGAAAAGTACATAAAGGATGAAATTCGAAGGATTTGTTACATATATAAAAAGAGTATGTTTATCATTAACATGGGTGACATATATAAAAAATATGATGGTTATCATACACATGAGAGCCAAATTAAGGTTTTTGAGGATTAATGGAAATGAAATACAGGGAAATGGACTTTTATTATGATCATGTAATATCTGGTGAGGAGGCCTTGAATCCAAAATAATGTTTATATGATATATATTAGAAATGAAGAAAATTTTATATTTCTAGATATCATGGTCATGACATGAGGAGAATATGAGTTAGAGTATGATGATGAATATAAAATTTTTAGATGTTTAGTAAGCTTAAAATTTATTATTATAGTCCATTGAGGTATTGGAAGAAGTTTGGGCATGGATGGTATAATGTGGAAATTTTTAGAAGTTGTTTCTTAAAGTAGAGACAAATCATTATATAATAATAATGATCACTCAACAAAGTGGATATATTTTAGATTAATGTATTACATAAAATTATCTATGTATGATTAACTTGGGTATTTTGAGGATATATAATATTGCATCAGAGTCAATCATGTGGTGATCATATACACCACACCGCGATAGTGGCTGTAGATGATTAAATGAATTTAGTATAAGATTAATTTATGAAGATGGAAAAATTATTGTGTCAAAAATGATAATTCCATTCTAAAAAGTGATCTCATGTGAGAATAATTTGTAAATTGTGAATTATATAGATGTTTCAACATCAATGACAATTAAAAGATACATGATATTACACAAAGAAATATTTAGAAGTGTTGTGTCATGAAATAAGTGTCACACCACATTTGGAGCTATATAAGGATGAACATAATGAAAAAGTAAAACGTATGGGGACAATCCATGTCACATAAGAAGCTGGGATAAATATATGTGGTCCTATAATATGATTTTTTACGAAGATTATTCCATATCTATATGATCACACCACAACCTGGTGAATGTTGATAAGGCCTAAATATACTGGTTTCACCATATTGGAATTTATTTTTTATAAATATATTAGGCTTGGGTTTTATAAGGATGAAAGGACTTATTCCATGAAGAAACGTTCCATGTTTTATTGTGTTCAATATTGGAGATTATTTGAGGATATTTTGAAGATCAAACCATGATCTTCAGAGGAATTTTAAATGAGATTCTATCAAAAATTTTGGATTAGGTATTTCACCAAGTACCATGTCGTGGTGGAAGAAATCACATCATGGAGTGGCTGTAGTTGATTCATGTCACACCATAGTGAGAACAATCACATTATGATTTATATATTTCCCTAATATCTTGAATATTTGGGATTAATTAAAAAAAAGGAGAAGATATTTGATCAGATTTTTGATATATACCTAACTAATTTTAAATAGATTTACCACATATAAATGTGTAGAACATATTTCATGATCATGGGTAAGTGGAATCAATCTAAACCATTGGATAAAGCGTTAGATACTTAAAAACATTATAAAAACTACTTATAGTAGTTTTGGAGAAAATATATTGAAGACTAGTATTAAATATTTTTCATTGAAAAAGAATAATGTAATTGGGAGAGTCATGTGCATTATATATATATCTGGTTCATGGAGAGAATAAGGAAAATAAGAAGGAGTTCCACTACTATATTTGATATTAAATATCAAGTGAAACAAGATGATTTAAATGTGGGATTATCTTAATCTAGAGAAAGAAGTGTCTTTTTTGTGTTCATATGGAGGACAACTAATTGAAACTCATTTTAAGTATTAATTCTCATTTTTACTTGGTAGATTAGAATAGAAATAAATATGGACTCTAATGGAGTGTTGATTCTAGAGTTATGATGGAATTAGAATCAAAAGATGATATATAATATACCCTTAGGTCTATAAACTATTAAAGAGACCCTCTTGTTTATAAACTAAGTTGTCTTCATTGGAATGGTTCACTAGGGGGAACAAGAGGGAGTGTCCCTTAGATATAAAATGATTATTTCCAAAACCTATAAGTACATTGTGACATAGAATGAAGTGACCATGAACAAAAGGCTATATCCACTAAATAGTGCATGTAACATCCTAGTATCTTAGTGTGTATGTGTTTTTTAAATAATAATAGAAGTATCTAAAACTCAATCCATAACTGAGTAAAATTTTCAAATAATATATTAACCCAAACATTAATATAAGAAAACTTATTTAAAAATGATTAAAACAATTTAATATGAAATTAAACTTCAAAAATCCATGATTAATAAAAGTCTCTAGGCTCCAATGAACTCTAGAAAACAAAAAATCATAACTAGATTTGATTAGATCTACTATAAGTAAGAATCTGTCAAATATTATGAGAATTATAATATATAGTAATGGGAATATAAGAACCATATTTCTAAGTGATAAATTTTCAAACACATAGAGTTCATTTTATTAAAAATTTATTTTCAATAGGTTATATATGCAATAAATTATTTTTTCATCGGTATATAGTTGTTGAGTTCTTTTTTATTCAAGATCATAGTAATGATGAAAATAAAAATAGGAATTATGATTTTTTTTTTATTAACTATATATATATATATATATCAATATACATGATTATATAAGGTATGATTCAAAAAAAATGTAATTCTAAGTTGTACAAATAATACAAAAAGTTTCATATTTATAATACTTCTATAGTTAATCAGTGAATTTAAGTAAATTTGAGGTCCTTAAAGAAGAATTCTAATACTTTGATGATGATCTTATAATAAAATATAAATTTTTCTTATATCATTAAACTGTCAAATTGTTTTTAAATTTAATGAACAAGAATGGTTAGTAAAATATTATTAGAAAACAATGTGTTAAATGAATCAATGGGTAATAAATATAGTGTGGAATAACTAATAAGTAAAATAAGTAAATTTTTTCTTAGCTATAAGAAATATTCATTTGGGTTATATTTACCCACCTTTAGGATAATTGAAACTTAGTTATATTAATAATAAAAATTGGCCAACCAACTATCTGGTATAGGTTAGCTCAACCGTGGATTTGTGGATCATGCTCTACCATGCCTGGGAATTAGTCCTAGCGAACTAGCATGATGTCAAGGGAGAATTGGTCACCTCATGGGGTGGTTGGGTAGCATATAGGGAACATAATTCCTACAAATAACACATGGGTACCCTATGTGGGTTGTGGAGGTGTAGTGTGACCGTTGAGGGGTATGGGTGTAGTATATCTGGGTGCCGACCCCATTATCGGCTTGAGAAGGTTATGATAATGATTTTATTATTAATAACTAATACATAGAAGTAAATTTTTATGTGGGATCACTTCTCACATGTACTATTCACCCATGGTTAAAATTCCACTTATAACATATGCCTTATGATCAAGATGATCTTGGTTTTCCAAATAAATAGACTATCATATTCCTTAAATCCCTTTATTTTTCCTTCATATTCCTCCAAAATCTCGATGACGCATCATTCATGGTCATCGTCTTCAATCGTTGTTATCTCCAAATCCTTCTAGTATAAGAAATCGACAATACAGATGACCTACCAACAATACACCTCAAAACCACAACTACCATTTGTTCATTGAGACAAATCCATATCCCTAGATCTACCCTTCGTACGTCTTATCCCATAGTGAAGATTAAACACCAACGGTGATCTATGTCTTCCCACATAAACCTGGAGATGAGGATAAATAGATACAAATAAATTTATATATTTAAACAAAAAAAATTATATTTGGGTTTTATAAAATCCCAAAAATATATATATATATATGTGTGTGTGTGTGTGTTTTCAAATCAAACCCCACTTAGAACCTCATAGGATAACAGATGCACTGTTTTATTTTCCACATCCTACTCCAAATGAACAACACCTCCTTCGAGATTTAAAATACTCAATTTTGGTATCTTAACTCACATACATATACATACATACAAACATACATACATATATATATATAT
This sequence comes from Viscum album, assembly GCA_963277665.1. NCBI lineage: Eukaryota > Viridiplantae > Streptophyta > Magnoliopsida > Santalales > Viscaceae > Viscum > Viscum album. Next base: position 1,621,390,615 of record OY728146.1, on the reverse strand, counting down.
ATTTGGGTGTGTGTGTGCTGAAATAACCCCCTCTCTACTCAATTGATACCCAGGGCCCAAGCTCTTCCTCTATCCTTCAATCTTTTCCCACCTGGTTCAAACATATTAATAGGTTGTAGGAAATTCCATTGTTATTGTTTTCCAATTACTGTAATGAGATTATATTTTCAAAAATATATTCAAAAATATATGCTTTCAGAACTCTTATCATATATTAATTTCCAAAACCCCTTTTATTAAGAGAAGGTTTTTTCTTTTTTCTAAAAACTTATTATTATATTCAAAGTCTTATATGTTATGTTGTATTTGAAAACCTTATTTATGTTAGAGATATTTTATTCATAATAACTATAACTCATTTTTATTTTCTCTTCAAACACCTTTTTATGTAAAGAAAAATAATTTTATTAAAACCTATTATTTTATTTAAAAACCTCTTTTTAAACAATTATAATTTTATGTATATTATAATTTTGTTTCAAAATTATTTTTAAAGTGATTAATTATTTTCTTAGAATAAAAGTGTTTATGACTATTTTATTCAAGGAAAATCTATATTTTCTAATTTAAAATTACTATTATTTTATTTGAAGTAATTATATATTTTCAAACTATTATTTTATGAAAAGAAATGATATTTCCAAACACCTAATATTCAAATTATGCAAGTACTTTCAAAATGGAAATTTTATTTTCTTTATTAAAGGGGGAAAATAAAATGATAAACATTAGAATTTTATTTCATAAGAATTAATATCAAGTTCGAGTGTTATTATTTTATGCATAAAATGTAACATATAAGTAATAAGATGTTATTTATATGTATATTATGGCCACGCACTATGTATATCACTAATAATCCATACATATTTTACAAATCATTATTACCATGTGGTTTAGTTTCCTTCTACTTGGTTAATTATTTCCTCTAGATTTATATATATTCACTCATATATATTTGTACATATATATATATATATGTAATTATTATTTGTCATATTTTAAAATGTTAAAAACTCCAATGAAAAAAAGGGATTAAGCTCAAAATATTTTATAAATAAAATTGGAACTTGGAATTTGTAAACATGATATAGATCTAGGAAGTGAACCCAACCCTCCAATACTGGTATGCCCTAGACAGCTTTCAATGTTCCATGTGGCCAGAAGGCTCTGTTTTAAGAGATTGTGAAGTATTTTTCTGAAAACATCACTGGATGATTTTATTAATAAAAACTATTTCCAAGTACATTTTCAAAAGTTATTATATTTTGAAATGAAATATTTGTTCACATAAATATGTCATTTTAAAATTTATTATATTTTTAAAGGAAATATATTTTCAAAGTAATTATTTATTTTCAAAGGTTTTGGAAAATTACTTTTATGGCTATGTATTTCAAAAACCCTAGTTATATATTTTTTGGAAAAATAATTATTATATAAAATGTTTTGATATAAATGGAAAATGCTATCAAAATAATTTTTTAATGAAAATTTATTTTCAAATGTTTTTTATAAATATTTTCTAAGGTATTATATTTTTTAAATCCTAGAATTATATTTTAAAAATTTATTTTATCAAATTTTTTATATTATATATAAAAGAATAAAATTTCAAAATTGTTTTTAAACATTATTTATAAAACACTTTTCACTTATTTTTAAAACCCTCTACATTGAAATTTTATACTTACCCTATATTTTAAAATATTTTCCATGGGCTCATTAGAAGTTCCAAATGACTTTGACTTTGTTAAGGAGTTAGCGTGAGTAAAGTTACATAAAAGTTTGTAGAAAATTATTATGAAACACATATATTTTGTAATTTATTTTCCTTTTAAGAAAATATTATTGTTTTTCAAAATAACTATACATTTTCTGTTACCTTTTATAATGAAAATTTATAGTATTTTTAGTACTGAATCTGGGATTATGATTCTCCAACTCTTAAAAGTTGTATTAAAGGAATGGTTTAGATAACTTTGGATATTATGATATTTTTATTTGAGTATAATCTAAGAGATATAAATTTTATTTTGAGTTTTTAGGTAATTAAATTTCAGGTGAATCTTAAAAATATAAAATTTTAGTGATTTTAGTTTTCCTAATTCTAAAAATATAAATTCAAAATTTCCTTAAGTATAATGAAAGAATTTTGATGATGCAATTCAATTCCGGAGTAGAATATTACATCCTGGTATCTTAGTGTGTAAGTACTGTTTAAATTAATAAGACAAGTCTCAAGAACTCAAACTGGAATATAGTAATTTTTTAAAAAATACATTAATTCAAAATTTGATACAAGTACACTTATTTATATATGATCGCATTATCTAATCTTAAATTAAAATTTTCAAATCCAACAACAATAAAAGGGGATAGTCTATAATGAATATTATAATAGTAAAATCATAGCCAACTGTGTTTTTATCCACTATAATTAAGAATTTTCAAAATATAATGAGAGTGATAATACATAGTAATGATAATTTAAGAGCAATCTTCATGAGAAAGAAATTTTAAAACAGGTAGAGTTCAGTTTATTAAAAATTTCTTTTAAGTAGAATATATATAGGATAAATGATTTTTTCATTGGTATATAGTTGTAGAGTTATTTTTGAATAAAAATTATAGTAATTATGAAAATGAAAACATTCAATATTATGTTTTAATTAATTATGTGTGTATATATATACAACACATATATCTATATAAATGAATATATAAGTTTTTATTTAATTTAAAATGTAATTATAAATTGTAAAAATAATAACCAAAGTGTCATATTTATGATACTTCTGTAGCTAATTAGAATATTTAAGTAAGTATTTTTGAGGACGATAAAGAAGAGTGTTAATATTGGAATAATGAACTTATATTAAAATAACAAATTGTTTATATCATAAAATTGAAAAAAAATTAATAAAACATTATTGATAATAGAATATTATTACAAAAATGTGTTAAAGTAACTGATGCGTAAAAAATATAGTGTTGAATAACTAATAAGTAAAATAAGTACATTTGTGTTTAGATATAATAAATCTTCATTTTGGATATATTTACCCACATTTTGAAACTTAGTTATATTAATAAAAAAATTGGCCAACCAGCTTTCTAGCCTAGGCTAGCTCAACCATGACTTTGTGGAAGCATGCTCTTACACACTTGGGAACTAACCCTAGAAAGCCAACATGGTAGTAGGATAGAATTATTCACCTCATGGGGAGGCTAGGTAGAATAGTGGGTGCATAGCTTTCATGACCCAACCCACCAGGGCCTGCCTAGCTGGCGAAAGGCTAGACCACAACTACCCCAAGCCTGCCTCCATAATCCAAGGGATGTTGACAATCACAAAAATACATAACTAAAATGGGTGGCCTTTTCCTAATGTATCTTTACCACACACCCAACCATATCCAAGAAAAATTATATAATAATAATAATAAAATATATAGTAACATCTTGATTAAAATTTATGCATGTGATAAGCTCTAGAGAGTAAAAAAGATTATGATAGTGTAATCCTAAAAGTAAAGGGAAAAATACACGCCCAATATAAAAATATATACCAACATGATAATAAATAGGAAATTAAATTATAAGTGATCCCAACTCCAACTCTTCAAGCCTGGCCATCATACGCGGTCTAATCACCCAAGTATCCCTATACTTCTCTGAAATCACCTCTGACCTGTCTGTTTCCAACATAATAAATGACACGTTCTAGAAAATCCCATGTAGGGTTGAGTACATACATAACCAATAGGATTCCCTAAAAATTAAATATGGAGAGATAGAAGATACAATAGAAATAGTCATCTAATCCCAATGAATGTATGTTAATCAATATATGAGACAATAATCAAAATAAAAAACCCAGATATTCTTAACAAGAATCCAAAGGAGAGAGAAAGGGGATCTCTATCTCCACATCCAAGCTAAGGAAAATGAGTCTACCAGTATCTCTAAAAAGGGACTATCTATGATGCCCAACATCTCACTCATCTATCCAAAGAAGCATTTATGTTGAGCCACACCTCACCTTTATGTCGCACAGTCTAGGGGATATAATCTCTAGGTAGAGGACCCATACCTTGGTAAAATTGTATGGTGTCACTCTAATGGTCAAGGGAACATTCCTTGACACCACAGTAGAGTTCTACTCTGATATTAAAGGACCCATTCCCTAAAACTAAAAGAGGTTCAAACTCTGATAGTTGATAGTGGAATCCTACCATGTCATGGTAAGAGGGTTACACTCTAATGATCAAGGACACATGCCATGAATCTGAAGGAGGGTGACACTCTAATAGTAGATAGAGGACTCATTCTCTATCCTGGAAGGAGGTTGCTACTCTAGTGGTCGAGGACCCATGCCCTGACTCCATAGTAGGGTTCCACTCTAATGGTCTAGGACCCATGTCCGGACTACGTACAAGGGTTCCAATATGATATCTGATAGAGGGACCATTCCCAATCCTAGAAGGATGGTGTCACTCTAATGGTCGATGACCCATGCCCTCACTCCATAGAAGGGTTCCACTCTGATAGTAGGTAGAGGACCCATTCCCTATCCCAACAGGATGGTGTTACTCTAATGGTCAATGAATCTTTCCCTTACTCCATAGTAGGGTTCAACTCTGATAATAGTCAATAGAAGAAATGTTTGTTATCCCAGTAGTAGGGTTATAATCATTTGTTGATAGAGGAATAATTCCAAATCCTAGAAGGAGGGTGTCACTATAATCTATCTAATTATCCTGTATGATCACTATTATAGTTGATAATCACCTAAAGAAGTTTTGGTCTTATAACATCTATCATCATATCTCAAAAATTCACTATTAAGGCCACCATAACATTCTACATGGAAAACACTCGGGATTGGATACTTTCAGACCAAAATCTGAGTCAATAAAAAGAAGATATGAGAGGTAGAAGTTTCCTAAATAAATACATGTCATTTAAGGGAACCACATAGTGAGTGGTCCCACTCCTATTTCTGGTCATTTACTTACTAAAACATGGTTTTCTTGTGATGTAGTACTACACATCATATAAGGGTATTAAATAACATGTCTCAGCAAAAAATCTGACGAATGCATGAGGCTCATTGTTAGTCTGATTGGATAAAATGTCAAAACTCTAATATGTCATTATAAAAGGCCATGAATGGACAAAAAGATCACACTGTTTCAATCCTCATAGAAAAACACTCCAGATAGGTTATTCAATTTCCAAATTTGGACCCTTGGTGAAAAAAATGAATTTCACCATATCACGCTTGAATGATAATTTTTGGGCTCGAGCCATGAGTACAAATTAAATAACTGATATTGGTCTCAAAACGACCACCTCGATATCTGGGTTATCATACCATAAGAGGTTCACTAATCGGACCTTGTATGAAGGAGTTGTGACAGATACAAGATTCAACAATAGTAATAATGAAAATATAATTATTATTATTATTGGGAACCATTTTGGACCTGATCCATGAGCCAATAAAGTTATCTATAACTAGTCTTGAAATGATAGTCTCATAGTCCAGTTCAAGATGCCACTTACGGTTTTTTAATCTAATACCACATGGAGAGTTTATGGTTGAATCATGGTTTTCCCAACATAAATAAATAGTAATAATAATTTGTTGTTGTTATTATTATTATACTTAATAAAATAGAGAGGTCCACGCACAAATCCTCCCTCTAATCTCTATCTCTCCTAGATCTATTAAATATTATTAATTTCTTTCCATAAACATTTTAGTTTCTTTTTTTCAGATATTAATAATAATAATAATAATAAATATCATACTTTTTCACCCCCTCATCGCGCCTAAAGAGGGTCCCCACCATTGAGACCCCATTAATGCTCCACACCAGGCAGTGACCCTCACACCTTCAGACCACCATCACATCCATGTTGAGCAGCCTCCTCCATGATACCCTATGCACAACCTCTTCTCAGAATCAATCTCATCACACTGCATGGAATTGTCGTGCATCAACTAGGAAAATGGGGATCCCCTATCAAATATCGAACCATCTCTGATCAACCGTCTTCCTCATTACACATCAATCCCATCCTCGAACATGAACTGTCACCCACAATACTGATTTGATCAATTCATAAAAAATAATCCTGGTTGTTCATCAATTTTTTTACAAAACATTGATTTGTGTGTCATTCATACTACTGAAACAAATCTGGGGGTTCGACCGCACTCAAACCCGCCCCAGAAAATTTGAACCATGACCTCGTTGGTCAGTGGTGAAGAACTGAATGGATAGGGGAAAAGCACAATAAAAATTGAACCATTGTTATCCAATAATTCTATACAAATGATTATATAAATAGGTTCATATCATGTGAAACGAGGTAATAATTATTCCATATCAATATAATCAATAAATTACGGGGCTCATGTGAAGAAAAATTATTGTAAATCAAAAATAGATAAAATCCATGCTCAATATTTCAATAAAAATGGGAATAAACCATAAATGAAGATTCCAAAATCAATTATGGATCAATAATTGGTGAATAGAACATCCATTAGCAAGGAAGGTGATGATCCTGCTATGTCTGTTGTCTATTAGTTCACCTCGATTCGATCATTGGTCATCATACGGTCTCGATCTGCCAATAAAGGAAAAATAAAATATCCTATCAACAATATCAGGGTTATGTGACTAACCTTGGATATTCTACAAAGTAACTTATTTAGAGAGGAAAATGATTTAGGTCATTTAATTTAAAATTATTTATTTATTTATTTTAATTAAATTCTCCCACCAACAACTTCCTCTATTAGACATCCCACGCCGACAAACATTAAGTCACACCTAGGTTAAAACCCATTATCTGAATTAAACCATGATCTCCAATTTCATATATGAGACTCTTTTTGAGAGTTATTTAACTTTTTCAGGAAAAATAAATGTTCATAAAATAAAATATATTTTATATTTTTATAAAATTAATTTTGGGATCACCGGGCCTCAGAATTGCATGTCATCTTAGGACTTTGCTCAGAAAATATTCCTAGGAATATTCCAAAGGCTTATATAAAAAAATCATAGTCTCTAAATTATTACCTTATTCAAATATATTCATCTCAAAAAAAACAAAATAAGGAAAAAGTGGGGATACTAAGTCCACATCTAGCTCTCCTGCTCCCAAGACGGTTTCCTATGCTACCAACAAACACATACCCATGGAAAACACTTTATTATAAAGGGAATTTCTCTACTAGTTCTCAATGCCTCTGGCTCCTTAAAAATGGAAAATAGACTCTAATGACTCAGCTTACCTAGTTTGATATCATATAATGAGTTTTTCACATACCTCCTTAGCTACAACATGTGGAGAACACCAGGCACCCAGTCTAACTATAAAGAGGTCAACTTCCCTATCACCTCACTCAACAACTGAAGATGAAAACTCTTGTTGTGAGAATATTCTACTATTAAAACAACTTGGGTGGATCTTAATCCCATACCACTTCAACCTCTATAGGGTTCACTGTCACTCCCATGTTTAAGAAGACATATCCCGAGAAGTGTACCTTAGAATCTATAATTTACTCCATAATATCTTTTATATGAATATTTTTCCTGGGGCATGTCTAACACCATCTACATGTGTCTCACATTATCTAACTCTGATATTTAGGAAAAGGGTAAAATTTCAATATACTACCATGAATTGACCCAAGAAATGTTAAGGATCTGGTGCATAAGTCTTAAAAACTCATCTGGGGTGTTCAACATGGAAAAGGGTATCACCATGAACTCAAAACAATCATGGGAACTCTAGGAAGGCATTCTTGGTATATCCACCCATCAAACATGGAGCTGGTGATATCCCATATTGAGGTCAAACACTTATAACCACTTCTCACCAATCAGTTGGTTGAAGAACTCAGTGATTCTCGGGAGTGGATACTCTTCCTCGCATCACCTGGTTCAAGTGACACCAATCCAAACTAGACCTCAAGATCTCATCTACCTTTTAGGTGAGCATTAAAGTTTTTCTTTGGAAAACACATTGGGTCTTACAAATCCAATTAACTACCAAATCCTCCAACCACACCTCTAACTCTCACAACTAAAAAGGATCATCCGATATGAAAAGAACATATATTAGGTCATCCCTAGTAAAATTCCATGTCAAAAGAAAACTCTTGATGGTGAGTTAAACCTAAAATTTCATCAATAAGGATGTCATCATACTCCCCCACAATCAAAAGAAACTAAAATATCATAGAATCTATTTCTCAAAGGGTAATACTAGCTAATTTATAAGAAAGAAGTTATAACCTCCTTTGATTGTTCTCATCCAACCCTGCTAAGGGATCACTCCTTATCCAATGAGGAAAAATTCATCCCAACAAACCAGAATCACTAATACACTCACTGATAACAATAATCTGAGCATGGATGGTGAATGACCATCCCATACTGAGGAAAACATCATATGGTCCCACTATAATTAGTTAAATATTTTCTTTGAGGATCCCTATACTTCTCCTTGCAAAGTCATGTCACCCCATAGACAGAACTGGGTGATCACCGATCCTATCTTCAAGAGCCTCCAGCACAAGTTTTGAGCAAGAAAACCCCCGCTGGTATCACTATATCTCAAATAGGGACTATATCCAAGGAAATTTGTTTTATGAATCTTTGTTATAACTACAACTAGAGAAGTGAAGACACATGTCATATCATGAACCACACTCAAATCAACTGATCCCCAATATATTATCACCTAAAGCTTTCCATTCCCTTTTCTATCTTCTTACCACAACTAGCGCTCACTCCAAAACCTTAACACATAATAAGGATCTCAAACACACAAGTCAAAGGAACTCATCCACCACACCTCGATACTATCTGCTTTGGGATGGAACTGACTCACATGCACTATTATAGATTGAGTCACAAGAATGAATATCTACGGAGGAAGTATATGTATTACTTACATGTCTAAAGCCACATCTAAAATTGCCAACATAGGCATATACTAATTCCCCATGTCACCTTAGAAAAGTATTTCCACCAGGACTGCCATCCAAAGGGGTCTTATCTAAGAAGGATGTCTACACCATAGGCTTGATCCAATCCTTTACCACCTAATAAGGGGGCCTATCCCACCACAAAACCTAGGTGATATTAATATCTAAAACCCATGATGTTCACTCAACTTAGGTGTTTCATCTATCGGTACCTCCAGATCCAAAATCTTCTTCATAGAGAATACTAGTCACCAACATATCCATTTGATCATTCGGGGTCTGTACAAGATGAAAAACATGAACCACTACCTTGAGATAAAACTATACAATTTAAGGGTATATCTCATCATATAACCTCAGTGGTATCCATCATCGGAACTCATTTAATGTGCTAATAATTTGTGTACCATCATTTTATTCTACTGTAAATACCAACTTCTCAACACCTGGATGATCATTTTCTTGATCTATAGAAGGATCCATGTGATGCTCAATAGGTGGTAGAACTACTCAGTTCCCACATGGAGAAAACACATCATGTGTGGGTCCCTAAACTAAGGCCTCATCGCTCAAAAGTTCATCATCAAGACATTGTCTTGAAATCCTATCTGGATTTCATTGCAGAGTCATACTAAAAGTTAACAAGACTTACCATGGTAAAATAGAATATTTGGGGAGTTGACTCAAGAAAGACAATAAAATGACTCAATAATATATGATGCATGTACCATTGAACCATGAAACCAATGTCTTGGAATATTGAGTCCACAAGAAGGTAGTCAGAGTCCTAGTGAATGGATACATCATCTGTTGCACCAACACCGGTTTCCCTAGCCTGAAAGCCACACTCAAAACACTTTGACATTATTTCCCTAAATCCCAACCAAATATTTTTAAGGGAAAACTCCAAACACCATCTCAAGGAATTAATTTCTCTAATACCAATATATCATGACATTACTGATCAGGGACCACCTAGATGGCGTAGGGTCAATCCACAACTACCCCAAGACCACCTCCATATGTCAAGGTCTTGTGACAAGTGCCAAAATGAATAACTAAAATGTGAGGCCTTTTCCTAATATACCTATACTCGTGTTCCTAACTATATACATGAATAATTGTGGAGGAATAATAATAAAAGAGAGTAAAATTTAGATTAAAACCATACATATAATAACCTCTAGGGAATACATAAGAGTAAAAAAGAATAATCATAAAAGTAAATGGTCAAAATACACACCTACCTAGAAACCTTTTCCCTACATAATAATAAATGGAAAATTAAATTTTGAGAGATCCTATCTCAAAATCTCTATAAATTCCCACCATATGTGGTTAATACACCTGAGTATCCCTATGATCCTTTGAAATCTCCTCCAACATATCAGTCATCTGCATAAGACATGACATGTGTGGGAAAATCCCATGACAGGGTGAGTATATACATACGCAAAAAGTTGCCTTGAAAACTGGAGAGGGAGCAATAGAAGTCATGATATAAGTATCCAACCCATCACAAAAAAGGTATATCAAACAATATATAAGAAAAAATCCATAAATAAAAACCCAGATACACTTAATAAGAATCCCAAATGAGAGAAAATGGGGATCTCCATCTCCACAGTCCGACTACGAACAATTATTCTGCCTATAACTCTAAAAGGGGACCATATCTAATGACAATAATCACGTGTTTATATCTGAAGAAGTGTCTATATTGAGTAATACCTTTCACATATGTTTCACATTCTAGGGGACATAATATCTTGGTAGGGGAACCATACCATAGTACAACCAGAGGGTTTCACTATAATGATCATGGAAACATGCCCAAACACCACAATAGAGTGCCACTATGATAGTCAAGGACCCATGCCTTGACACCATAGGAGGGTTACACTCTAATAGTAAATAGAAGACTCAAGCCTTGTCCTAGCAAGAGGGTCCCATTCTAATGGTCGAGGACACATTCCCTGACACCATAGGAGGGTTCTAATCTAATATGCAGGGACCCAGAACCTGAATTTGAAGGAGGGTCACATTCTGATAGTAGATAGAGGATCCATGCCCTATCCCCATAGGAGGGTTCACTACTAATGGTCAAGGAACCATGCCCTGACTCCACAGGAGGGTGCCACTATGATAATAGATAGAGGAAACATGCCTTGTCCTAGAAGGAGTATGCTAATATAATGGTCAAGGACCCATGACCTGAATCTGTAGGAAGGTTCCACCCTGATAGTAGTTGGTAGAGGAATCATTATCTATCCTAGAAGAAGACTTCCACTTTAGTAGTCTATATAGGACCAATTCTCTATCCCTATAGGAGGGTTCCACTCTAATCTCTTTAATGATCCAACCCAATCATTTTTGTGGTTAATCACCCCCTAATGAAGTTTCGTGCTTATAAAATCTCACATTATATATCAAAATCAACTACAAAGTCCACCATCGAGTTATATGTGAACAAACACTCAGGATAAGCTACTCACAGTCCAAAATTTGACTCAAGAAAAAGAATATAAGAGAGGTAGAAGTTTCATAAATAAGTACATGACATGTAAGGGACCCACATGGTGTATGGCCCTGCTCTTCTTCATGGTCATTTCCTCACCAGTGCACATATTTATATCCATGTAGTACTACACAATGTGTAAGGGTACTACATGACATGTATCAGAAAATAGTCTGATGAACGCACTAGGATCGTCGTCGGTATGACTGGACAAAATGTCAAACCTCTGATATGTTATCGCAAAGTTCATTAATGTCCAAATGGATCAAACCATTGGGATAATCATTGAAAAATAATATTTAGATAGGCTATTAACTTTCCCAATTCAGAAAACTGATGAAAAAACACATTTCATCGCATCTCTCTTGAAATAATTTCATGGCCCCAAGCCATGAATTTGATTTAAACACATGATATTGGTCTCAAAACTTCCGCCTAAATATTAGGGTCATGATTCCATAGATAGTTCATCAATATGTTGTTGTATGAAGGAGATATGACAGATTCTAGATTCTGCAATAATAATAATAATAACAATAATAATACTTTTATTAGGAACTTAATGGACCCAAACCATGATCCTTAAAAAGGTTTCCATCGTTAGTTTTGAAATGACCATCTCATAGTCAGGGTCATGATTTTAGTGATGGTTCATCAATCTGATACTACACAGAGAAGTTACGGTCGAATTAAAGTTTTCCTAAAAAAAATAAATAATAATAATAATAATTTATTATTATTATTATTATATTATCCTTAATAAAATAGAGAGGACCACACACAAAGCCTCCCTCAAATCTCCATTGCTCTCTCCCTTTACATTAACATTATATTTTTATCAAATAATAATAGTAATAAAATTAACATAATTTGGCCAACCCCACATCATGCCTAAAGAGGCTCACCATGCGCCATCCATACCCCTTTGAGCCACCTCATTTTTATAAAATAATTTTTTTTCTATTTATATTATCATTATTAAAAATAATAATAATGACATAATATTATTAACATAAAAAAATAATAACACAAGTCTCATTAATCACACTCAAATTTAGCTTTGAATGTGCTCTACACCAGGCAGCGGCCCTCACTCCTTTGGGATATGGTCACATCTGTGTGGAGTACCCTCCACCATGGGACCATGCACATGACCTCCACTCTGAAACAATATTTCTACACCATAAAACATCGATAAGTCTCAACTAGGAAAAAAAGGATCCATGATTTCATCCCGCACCACCACCGATCAAGTGACGTCCTCCTCGCACCTTAATCGTGAACTCATACCCACGATACTGATCTGATCCGTTAAAAAACATCATCCCACTCATTCATAAATCCATCAATAAACCATCAATTCACATGTCGTTTATGCTACTACAACAAATCAAGGGGTTCGATCATGCTTGAAATCACCCTGAAAAAGTTGAACTGTGACCCCATTAGATAATAGTGAAGAACATAATGATTGGAGAGGGGAAACGAACAAGAACAAAATGAACCATTATTGGTCAATATTTATTGGAAAATAATTATATAAATATATAAATTTTATGTGAAATGTGGGAATAATTATATCAAATCAATATAATAAATAAATTGTGGGGTTCATGCAAAGAAAAATTATTACAGATCAAAATAAAATAAAATCCATGCTCAATATTTTGATAAAAAGGTGTGAAAATAAAAAAATAGATATTCCTACCTCGATTATGGATTCATAATTGGTGAATAATGAATCTTATAGTGATAAAGGTGATGATAATGATGCATCCAAGTTTTACTAATTCGCCTTTATCTTATCACCGGCCATCGCCCATTCTTGATTTTCCAATAAAGTATGGATGGAAGCTCTTCTAAATGATCCCAAGGTTATGCGGCTAACCCTAAAAATTATCCCTGAAATATTATTATAGAGGAAAATGGATTAGTTTATTGAATTTAAAATAAATAAATTATTTATTTATTTAATCAAATGCACCCACCAACAGCTGCCTCTACCGAAGGTCTCGCGTCGACCAACTTTTGGTCGCGCCTAGGTTAAACACCACACTTTGAATTTAGTTGTTGTCTCTGATTTCCAATATGAGACTCTCTTTTTGATTAATTTCTTTTTTTCATAAAAAATATGCATGTGTAATATAAAATATAGTTAATATTTTTATAAAATTAATTCTAGGTTCACAGAACCTCAGAGTCGTACACTGTCTGAACGCCTAAGTGTGAAAATATTACTAGAAGTATTCCAAAATATTACATGGAAAAAACCAAAGTCTCTACCATAGTACATGTATATCGTTCATGGGTTCCCTATATTTGTCACGTAGGTACAGTGTGACTACTGAGGGGAGTGGGTGCAGTGTATCTAAGTGCTAACCCTGGTGTCATCTCGAGTGGGTTACATTAGTGATTGTATTATTAAACATCACTCCACCAAAGTAAAGTTTTTTGTGAGATCACTTACCGAAGTTAATATTCCCCAATAGTTAAAAAGGTGCTTAAAATTTAGGTTGTCCTATCAAGATGATATGATAAATCCAAATAAATCAACCATCACCTTCCTCATATCCCATCAATGTTCTTTTTTTTCTCCAAAAGCATGACGAGGCATCCCCCATGGTCATCCTTTTCAATCATTGTAATCTCTAACTCCTTCTCACGCAAGAAATCAATAGTATGGATGACCGACCTATAGTATAACTCAAAATAACCACTTCCAGTTTACAAGGTGGAAAATCCATATACCTAGATCTACCCTTCATAGTTCTTGGCCCGCAGTAAATATCAAACACCAATGGTGAGATATGTCTTCCCAGGAAGTCTAGAGAGGCCAAGAAATAGACAAAAATTAGTTTATATATTTAATCAAATGAATTTAATTTCAGGTTTTATCAAATATCTATGACAGTATATATATGTGTGTTTGTGTGTGTGTTTGTGTGTTTATGTGTGTGTGTGTGTATATATATTGGAAAATTCATACCCACTTGGAACCTCATAGGACAACAAATGTACAATTTTATTTTCCACATACTACTCCTACTGACCATCACCTCCTTTAAGATTTAAACCACCTGGTTGTTTTATTTATTATAATCATGTATATATGGATAGAAATTTTAGCAAAGGAGGGGATACAAGTGACATAAGTAAATATTTAATTTCTCTTATAAACTAGAAAAAAATGCACTAAAATAAAATATGTTATATTAGAAAATATATTTACTACATTTTTGGAATGAAATGATGGATTTCAAAAAAATGTTCACCAAATACCAATGGTAATATACTCACATAATCCCTCTTGTGGATAATAAAAACAAATTTGTAATAAAAAGAAGAAATCTTCGCTAACTATGAGAAAAATTGATGTGAATTTAAAGAAATTTTCATCTAAGATAAATTATATTCAGGGATATACGGCTATTAAAGAAGATAAGCATGAAGCACGATTTAGTGGTTTCAAAAAAATTACTATAATTATATAGGTAAATACTAGTGGAAGAGTCCTCCTATATCAGGGGAAGTGTAGTGAAGGTTTTGATAAATAATAATCGAAGGAGGAAACAAGACCAAGTGGGATTAATCTCACAATAGAAGAAAATACCAAGCAAAATAATATGGAGAATTATTATTCAAATATCTGTATTAAATTTTATATAAGTTGTGTAGAAATTAAAACCAATAGAGCGTATTGAAATGAAGTTGGTAGAAAAGGGATTTTGAACCAATACCAACCACAATCCTCTAAATGAGGATGTCTGGAAAGTTCCCCTCTCCAAATGCACTTTATTATTTATGAAATTTGTTGGAATTGGTATAGTCTTAAGGGGGGATACAGTTCATGGGGTGAGTGTGTTGAATGTAAATTCATATAATTAGTTGTGTCAAGAAAAACACCAATTGTATCAAGGCCTAACATAACTTAACATGTGGTGTGTCATAACCACTTTGGATTTTAAAGATGAATTTGGAATTATTTGTTGTGATGAACAAGTTCAAGTGATATAGATCAAGATATAGAATTAAAGTGGTGTCAAAGACATATATGAAATTTATAGTGTTATAAAGAAAAATTTTATGATTAATAAATGATATTAGTATTCACTTCAAGGGACATCATAACACAAATAAAGAGAAAACATGTTAAAATAATAACCAATAATATTCATGAAACTCATGTGCTATTTATTTATATACTAATAAATATGGTATCATTTTATTATTTTTTAGGATACCAATGTCTGTTGGAAAGAAAATTTCATAACCAACAAGAGGTTTCTCTATGTTAAAAATTATGGCAATACTTTGTTTCTAGAACTCAATCCTTTTAGGGGGGATATTTGATGAGAATTTGAAGAACGTTTAGCCTTATTTGGGAAAGTATAAGCCATGTGAAGAAAGGAGGAACATGGGTTTCAAGTGGTATCACTATTTTATCATAAAAATTTTATATCAATTGATTCAACTTGTAACATGACTGTAACAGTTTGTACTTTATTTTTTATTCACTGATGATCTTGTGCAAGTATGATTGGGATCAAAAGGATAATTGTTTATGGAATTAAATGCTCTAGTTTCCAATGTTTAAGGAAGTAAGTGAGTGAAATGGACAAATTTTACAATATTAACTTAGACTTGTGTTTTCTTCACTAATTTCCAACTCATTATGAATAGAAATTTTGTTAATGACTCATTTCAAATTGGGAAATCCTATTAGAAAAAATCACCTTTCAGTACTGGTCAAGTTTTTTTGTTGAAAAGGTTTTGGAAGGAACCTTTTAAGAATCTTATTAACTCATGAGGAATGGGTATCTTAAAGGATAGATGTGATTTGGGAGTGTTCTGGTTAAATTCTAGAAAATCCACATTTGATTAGGGTTTTTTTATTTTGGTTAAGTTCTTGTGTGTGTAAAAAAATTAGAAAAATTATACTGAAATTTTGAAATATCTATGGATATGTAATAATATATAAGCGTTTCATAAGATATTTTCCTTTTAATTCCCTATAAATCCTGAAAATCATGAGATATATATGATATTTTTCATACATAAAGAATTTATTAAAATCCACACTAAAAATCCATAAAATAATTTATCTTACATAATACATAAGATAATATTTATAGTTCATATAATATTGGTTAAGTGTTGAATCATTCCTTATATATATAAGGATTTTGATTTCCAACAAAATATCATTCAATATGATGAAAATAATAAATGGGAAAACACCACTAAGGATAAATAAAAATATTAGTTTATACATAATATACTTTAGATAAGTCTTAAAAACCTTAAACAAGAATAGAGTAATTTTTTAAAAAATATATATTGATCCCAAATTTTAAACAAGATAAATTGTTTACAAATAATTGAAATTGATTAATCTGAAATTAATCTTCCAAAATCCATTAGTAATAAAAGTGGATAGGCTTCAATGAACATTATAATAGAAAAATAATATCCATATTTTTTTGGATTCTCTATAAGTAAAAATATTCCAAAGAGAACAAGAGTGAGAATACATAGTAATGGGGTGATAAGATCCATATTTTCAAGTGATAAAATTTCAAACACGTTGAGTTTAGTTTATTAAAATTTTCTTCTAAATAAGCTATATATGGGATAAATTATTTGGTTATTGGTATATAGTTGTTGAGTTCTTTCTGAATAAAGTTGATAGTAATGATGAAAATGAAAATGTTTTTATTAAGTGTATATATATAGAATACATATATCTATATAAATGATTATATATGTTATGATTCAATTTGAAATGTAATTATAAGTTGTAAAAAAAAATACACAAAGTATTATATTTATGATACTTCTATAGTTAATTAGTATATTTAAGTAAGTAATTTTGAAGACTTTAAAGAATAATTTTAATACATGAATAATTAACTTATATTAAAATATCAAATTGTTTATATCATAAAATTTTAAAAATTTTTTTAATTTTAAGGAACAAGTATGATTAATAGAATATTATTATAAAAATGTCTTAAAGGAATCAGTGGGTAATAAATATAGTATAAAATAACTAATTAGTAAAATAAGTACATTTTTGTTTAGATATAAGAAATATTAATTTTCGATATATTTACCCAACTATAGGTTAATTGAAACATGGTAATATTAATAAAATAATTTCCAACCAGCAAGCCAGGATAGGCTATCTCAACCATGGATTCGTGGGAACAAGATCTACCATGCTTGGGAATTAGCCCTAGCTTACCAGCATGGTGGTAGAGGGGAATCGGTCTCCTCACGGGGAGGCTGGGTAGCATATTGCTCACTTAGCACCCACAAATCATGCATGGGTTCCTTATGTGGGTCGCATAAGTGTGGAATGACTGGTGAGGATCATGGGT
This sequence comes from Viscum album, assembly GCA_963277665.1. Classification (NCBI taxonomy): domain Eukaryota; kingdom Viridiplantae; phylum Streptophyta; class Magnoliopsida; order Santalales; family Viscaceae; genus Viscum; species Viscum album. The sequence continues at coordinate 1,621,372,695 of OY728146.1, read as the reverse complement.
GTAGTGTATCTAGTTTTCCACCTTGGTAATAGCTTGAGTGGGTTATGGTAGTGATTTTATTATTAAGTTATGCTCTACTGAAGTAAATTTTTATGTGGGATCTTTTCCCACAGATATTGTTCATCGATGGTTAAATTCCACTTATAATATAGGTCTTACGATCAAGATGATCTCAGTTTTTCAAATAAATCAACTATCATATTACTTATAAACCATCAATATTCCTTCATCTTTCTCCACATGCTCAATAAAGCATCTCTCACGTTCATCTTCTTCAATCATTGTCATCTCCAACTCCTTTTAGCACAGGAAATAGACAGTGAGTAATACCTACCCACATTACACCTCAAAACCACCACTTTCATTTTTCCATGGTGAAAAATCCATATCCCTAGATCTACCCTTCATAGGTCTTAGCCCGCAGTGAAGATCAAACACCAATGGCGATCTATGCCATCCCAAGGAAGGCGAGTGAGGCCAAGAAATAGACACAAATGTATTTTTATATTTAAAAAAATGAATTTAAATTTGGGTTTTATCAAATCCCAATGATAGTATATATATGTATATATATTTGTGTGTGTGTGTTATAAAATAAAAACCCACTTCGAACCTTATAGGTTTGCATATGCACTATTTTATTTTCAACATCCAACTCTTACCGAACAATACCTCCTTTAAGATTTAAACCACCAATTATGGTATCTGAACTCATATTTGTGTGTGTGTTTGTGTGTGTGTTTGTGTTTGTGTTTGTTTGTTTGTGTGTTGAAAGAACCCCCTCTCCACTCATTGGAAACCCATAGCCAAAATTGTTCCTCTATCCTTCACTCTTTTCCCACTTGGTTCAAACATTTAAGAAGTCAGTAGGAACTATCATCATTCCTATCTTCCAATTACTATAAAGGGATTATATTTTCGAAAACTATATTCAAAAACTTGTGTTTTTTAATCTCTTCCCATGTATTTATCTTCCAAAACCCCATTTAGTAAGGGAATATTTTTTTTAAATATTTTTATTTTCAAAGTCTTATATGTTATGTAGCATTTCAAACCCCTATTTATGTTAGGGATATTTTATTATCAAAAATTATAATCCAAGTTTATTTTCTATTAAAACCCCTATTATGTAAGTGAATATAATTTTATTAAAACCTATTACTTTATTTAAAAACCTCTTTTTTGAAAATTTATAATTTAATGTATATTATAATTTTTTTCAAAATTATATGTAAAGGGGTTGATTATTCTTTTATAAGAAAGGTATTTATGATTGTTTTATATAAGGAAAAAAAATATTTTCAAAGTTATATTTTATATAAGGAAAATTAATTTAAAATTTCTATTATTTTATGTGAAGGATTTATATATTTTTAAACTATTATTTTATGTATGGAAATTTTATTTCCAAACACCTAATATTCAAATTATGTCAGTCCTTCCAAAATAGAAATTTTATTTTCTTTAATAAAGGGTGAAATTAAAATGATAAATATTATCATTTTATTTCATAATAATTAATTACAATTTCAATTGTTATTATATTATACATGAAATGTTACTTAAAAATAATAGATGTTTTACATATGTATATGAATAGTCATGCACTACGTTTTTCACTAACAATCCATGAATATTTTAAAATATTTATTTCTATGGGTTTTAGTTTTGAAAGACTCAGTGAATAATTTCCTATGGATGTATATATATGCACTTATACACACACACACACATACATATATATATATATATATAAGTATTCATTTACATATTTTTAAAAGTAAAAAAAATCCAATGAAAAATAAGAAGGGATTAAACTCATAATTTTTTATAAAAAAATAATCACTTGGTCTTTGTAAACATGATAGGGATCTAGGGAGTGAACCCAACCCTCCAAGATAAGTAGTCCCTAGACATCCTTCAATATTTCATGTGGCCACAAGGTTTTTTTTCTGAGCTTTTGGGGTATTTTTTTAAATCACTGGATGATTTTATTAAGAAATACTATTTCCAAGTACATTTTCAAAAGTTATTGTATTTTTAACTAAAATAGGTTTTCATAGAACTATGTATTTTCAAAAGTTAAATTTTTTTAAATAAAAGTGGTTTTCAAATTAATTATTTATTTTAAAAGGTTTTTGAAAAGTATTTTTTATGGTTATGTAGTTTAAAAACCCTACTTGTATATTTTTAAGAAATTACTTATTATATAAAATGTTTTTATATAGATGGAAAAAAATTTCAAAATAACTCTTTCAAAGAAAATTTATTTTAAATTTTTTTATAAATATTTTCTATATATATATATTTTTAAAACCCCAGAATTGTAGTTTTAAAAATTATTTTATCATATTTTTAAAATTATATATATTTTTTTTCAAAAGTGTTTTTAAACATTATTTATAAAATTATTTTCATTGTTTTTTAAAACCCCTTAGTGGGAAATTTTATGCTTACCTTACATTTTAAAAAAATAACCAACTCATTAAAGATTCCAAAGGATTTTTACTTCATTAAGAAGCTGGCATGAGTAAAGCTAAATAAAATTTTGCAGATATTTCATATTACACTATGATATGTTATAATGTATCGTCATTTTCATCTACAAACTATAATATAAAATATCCTCTTATTTTGTAAAGGACTGTATATTTTTCATTTACTTTTAATAATAAAATATAGTATTTTTAGCATCGGATTCAAAAGTGCAGGTCTATAGCTCTAACAATTGGTATCAGAGGAAATATTTATATAAATTTGGATATTAGGATGTTTTTTTATGATAATATAAGATATATAAGTTTTATTTTTTGGTTCTAGGTAATTAAATTTTAGGTTACTCATAAGAATATATAATCTTAGTGATTATAGTTTTTCTAATTCTAAAAAAAGAAATTATGAATTTCATTAAGTATAATGAAATAATTGTGAGGATGAAATTCCATTAACGGGGGTAGAACATTACATCCCAAGATCTTAGTTTGTAAGTGTTGTTTGAATAAATATGAAAAGTATCAAAAATTTAAACTAGAATAGATCAATTTTTTTAAAACAAATACTGACCTAAAAATTGATACATGAATATTTCTTTACAAATGATTACAACTAATTATGCTAAAATTAAACTTGAAATATCCCTAAATAATTAAAGGGGATGGCTCTAATGAAAATTGGAATAGTAAAACCATTACCAACTTCATTTGGATCCTCAATAAGTAATAATCCACCAGAAATAATGTGAATGAGAATACATAGTTATGGGAAAATAAGAACGGTCTTAATGAGGAAGAAATTTTCAAAAACATAGATTTCAGTTTATTAAAAATTTATTTTAACTATGCAATATAAAGGATAAATGATTTGGCCATTGGTATATATCTATTGAGTTATTTTTGAATAAATATGATAGTAATAATGAAAATTAAAATAGTCTTTATGATGTTTTTATTAATTGTATATATATATATACAATACATATATCTATATAAAATAATATATAAGGTGTGATTCAATTTAAAATTTAATTCGAAGTTGTAAAAATAATACACAAATTGTCGTATTTATGATACTTCTACAGTTAATTAGTAAATTTAAGTATGTAATTTTGAGTACTTTAAATAAGAATGTTAATAACTGAATAATAAACTTATATTAAAATATCAAAAAAAATTATATCATAAAATTTTCAAATTATTTTTAATTTTAATGAACAAGTATGGTTAATAGAATATTATTACAAAAAAGTGTTAAAGGAACCAATTGGTAATAAATATAATGTTGAATAAATAATAATTAAAATAAGTATAATTGTGTTAATATATAATAAATAATCATTTTGGATATATTTACTCTCCTTTAGGATAATTGAAACTTAGTCATTTTAATAAAACAATTGGTTAACCAGCTAGCCGGCCTAGACTAGCTCAACCATGACTTTGTGGGAGCATGCTCTACCACACCTAGGAACAAACCCTGACCAACCATCATGATGGAAGGATAGAATTGATCACCTTGTGGGAAGGATGGGTGGAATAGTGGGTGCATCGCCTTTATGAACCAACCCACTGGGGCCCGCCTGACTTGTAGAGGGCCCAACTATAACTACCACAAGCCCATTTCCATAGGCCAGGGGCTGGTGGCAAGTATCGAAAGACATAACTAAAATGGGAGTCCTTTTCCAAATGTACCAATATTCACACACTCAACCATCTACCTGCATAATTTAATAGGAATAATAATAAAAGACGGTAACATCTAGAGTAAAATCAAGTCATGTAATAACTATTGGGCATGTATTGTCTCAACAATACTTTTTAAATATTATTGATTTTGATGCTCAAAAATAACCTTGTTTATTTTAATAATGATATTAATTTAAGTTGGTTTTAGGAAATAAATATTCTTTTTAATATTTTGGAATTATATTCAAGTTTTTAATCCACAAGTAATATTCATCAAAGTGTACGGAAAGTGTTTTAGTGTTTTTGGAAACACTGTTCATACCCGACATTGGTATATGTAATGTATGGAATGTACCCTACATTTGATTAATGCATGTATGGTTTATCATCCTTAAGCTGAACAGTTTGTGTATGGATTGGTATCCCTACATTTGAATATGGATTGAAAACACTACATTTGGATAAACATATGGAATATCAACCCAACATTGAAGTTAGGAATCACTATTTATACCCTAAGTTCGGAGAATGAATAAATGGTTAATCATCCTCACATTTGTAATCAACTGTATGCTAAAATATTGAATGTATGGTTTCTTATCCCAATGTTACTTTTTAACCCTATGCTAGGAAAAGGAACCCTACACTAATAAAAGGAACCATACACTACTTAGAGGCACCCTACGTTGCACAGTTCAATCCTACGTTTGTTTATTCAATAATGAAGATTTAAATTCAGGATTTTATATAATTTTTTTGTAATATTATTCACTAAAATAAATGATTGACTGAAATATATTCTAATACCATTTCAAAGTCTCGTTATTATTGATTCAAATACCCATATTAAATAGATAAAATAACTCTTGTTCTTGAGATAAGTTACAACTCCCCTAGACAATTTGAATTTGAATACCTACAATCTATCATGCTAAGTTCTTGGATCTACTCAACCAAAATATAGTTATATATATGAATTGAGTATTATCAAAAGATGACATGGTTATGAGATTCGATAAAAATACTTCTCCATACTTTTTTATATCTTTGGTATATATATCTACTATAAAGAATGTTTAACTCTATTATTTTAAGAAAAAGTACACACTTTGGATTTATACTTTTTCAACATCATACTGATGTTTATTGATATTAAATTTGAGGATCATTTTCAACCTAGATATATTTAGAGTTATTCTTTTTTGAAGACATTCATTTCTGAAGAAGAATATTCATCTACTATCATTTTTTGCTAGTGCAATTGTGAAGTATAACCCAAAACATCATAAAATAAAACTCTTTTGATTTTTTGGACATTCAACTTCTAGTACTCAGTTGTGGAGAAGTTTCAGCTTCTTGTACTATGATATGGATTTTATAGTTCCCTATAAAACAACCATAAAGCTCTGTTTATCCTTTTTGTAAAGGTTTCAATTTACTACACTCAATTGTGGATGTGAAGTTCTTGTTATAAGATGGTCTTTCTAGTGAAAGTCACCATGCTCATAGAGAGACCATTAGTGGAGTGGAATAGGGGATCTTTGTGCCCCAAACCACTATAAAGTTTATGTGTTCATTATTTTTGTTTATCCACTGCTCATACTCATTATAGATGATAAAACTGTATGTTTTCATAAATAGTAAAGAGATTTAAAATCCATAATCTTTCAAGATTATCGAAAATTCACAATTCACCCCCCTGTGTATCTTTGTATTATTACAACCAAACAATTGGTATCAAAGATTAACTTTTGTGATAAAGCTCTAGAAACCTCAAAAGTATAAGGTCTATTCAAAGCCCATATCAATGGAATATCTAAAGTAAGGGATTCCTATGGTACATGCTCCATATTTTAATGGTGATAACTATGGATGCTATAAATCATGAATGATTATCTACATAAAGAATTTTGGATTAAAATTTTATTTAAAGATCACTACTCCTTATGAAATTCCTATGAATTTAGAGACTTGGGATGTTGACACAGAAGCTGAATATGACATCAATTCAAAAGATATGAATGCTACAATATGTGGACTTGGACCTAATGAATTAAATCAAGACTCACAATTTCCTACAGCAAATGAGATGTGGAAAACTATTGCAGTTGCTTATAAAGGGACAGATAACATCATACAACTGATGTATGAAACTTCCAAACTAATTTTTTAAACCTTTATGATTTTTGATGGTTAAAGAATTACACAAATTAATGGATCATTAATAAATATTGTCTATAATATTACTATCATGTTAGATCCCATCAATCAATTTGATCAAATGTTAAAGGTACTTAGAGTACTACGTTCAAAATGGAATGGAATATCTATAGAAATTCTATAATCATCACCTGTTAAGAATTTAACTATGAAGGAGCTGATTGGAATATTGATGATACATGAAGTAGAAACTTCAGATGAAGATGAAGATCACAAGTTAGTAAAAAGGGAAAATATTTCCCTTAAAGTGATATCTATGAAGTATGAAATAAATTCAAAACAAAATGTCAAACCAAACAAAACATTAGACTCCTTGTATTTTGAAATAGAACTGGAAAAGACAACCAAAAATCATAATGTTATATATGAAAAATAAAGTATTTGTTAGGTCCACTAGGTCAAATACCCTGAGAGGGGGGTGAATCACGGTATGAAAAATTAAAACTTTTCCCCTTTGGATCTTGTTTCATTATTAAACAAAACCTAATTATCCCTTCCTGCCCTAGAAATATATGAATAGATATGAAATCATGTACAGAACACAATAATTTTTACTTGGTTCACCCTTACCGAGCTACGTCAAAGGAGCATACAACGATGATATATCGATGTACCAAATTCACTAATTCTCACATCCAATAATGAGTACAAAGTTCAGGCTAGATTTTTTATGCTTAGGCTCATTTCCATTTCAAAGTTTAGGGTCTGTTCACTACATTCCAAAGGGTCACTCCTTATGCCTCTTTCTCAGACTCACTGCAAGTGAAATGGGTCACTATCTTTCTCTTTCTTTTCTCACTGATCTTGGAAAGGAATCCACACATATTTTATCAACTTGTAGGTCAAACACAGTTTATAGATATGTTGGTCCCTTCATTTGTATGTATTCCCACATCCTCAACTATTGGTAGATGCTCTGTTGAAGTCTCTTTTTCACCCATATATGAATTCCACCTTCCCAAGTACTACTAGGTACCAGAAAATACATTTAGAAACTGATTTGAAGTTTTCACAAGATTCCTTATGAAAATCATGAACCGACTTCTCTCCCACACACTGAGTACTGGGTTTGGTATGCAGATCACCCCTTCCACATACTGCTCCCACTTCTATGAACCGTTATCGCCTCTACATACCGCTGCCTTCGTTCTGCCTCTAAAAAATTCCCTCTATCCATGAATTTTTCTCTTTTTGAAGATTGTCTTTTATTCCACATACCGGAGCTCCTCCTCGGTTTACCGAGTCCTTTGTGTTTTTCAGTTCTATGCAAAAAACTTCAGTGGAATTTCTTTTATGAAAACCACTAATCCTTTGTGCTCCCTCACAAACTTCCTTTGGACTTTTCCAAAATTTCGGACCAAAAATATGTTCTCTAATGATATTCAGTATTTAGTAGTAATTGGTGGGATTAATAATTCATATATAGGAAAATATATCTGCAAAAACCACTAATCTAAGATTTACCAAATAATCGATTCAGCCTCAACTGCATACCGATCCTTCAACCACTACGAACCGCAAGCCACTCGTGAACTATTTTTCCTATCCATTCTACGTACTTTCTTTGTTCTTACGTGGTGAGTCTTCTCCATTGGCATCACATCATCCACTTACTGCACCACCTTTCACCGCGAAAGATTTTTGGTTTCACAAACAACACCCACGCATTGTTCCTATTGCCGGGTACGCGGCCGCGTACTCTTCCCAGACATAGTACATGATCCATCTCTCGGGATCCTCATTTTTCTCCCTTTGTTGACTTCGTTCTCCATTCTTTACACAAATTCCCAATTTTTAGGCCGCAAAATTTTCCAAACACTGTGAAAATACGCCACCTTAAAACCGGTCTTCGGCAAACACCAACCATTCTCATTCGCGATCATATAGCTTTGTCAGCAAACAAAATCACACACAAACCATTCCTTGGGGACACCTTGAGGGATTTTTTCCCAATAATATCCCCCTTTGGGTTTGTTAACAACTCTCCTCAAAACAATTCTTTGCAGTTTGATATCTTGTTAAAGCTCCTTCTATATTCAACCATCATTTTCTTCTTGCAATTAAGATTGTGATCAAGGATTTAATTAACACATACTCTAAGACCACATGATCTATGCTCGGCATGAGAAAAAATATTATAATGAAGAGTTCATCAATGAACCACTTCATTGATAGTCACCAACTATTGATACCATACTAAAACATGGATACAAATGAACTACTTTCATCAAGAACCTCAGCTGTCATAATATCTAATCATTGATCAATCACTTATAGAATCTTCAAATTTAATGCTCCCTATGTCTTATAAGTTTTCCAAATAGATTCAGCTCAACTTCAAATTCCCCTATCTCACTACTCCACTTAACAGATTCTCCCCATTCCTTTTCTCCCCTTGAATAGTCACACTTTCTCCCCCTTTTTCAAAGAACCTGAAGGGAACTTCAAGGTTGTCTGAAATAGGGTAAAGAACACATATAAGAATATTAGGTAAAAACACATCATACCTAGACGATATGGGTTCCTACATCCCCGCTTTTTCAAGTGTGGGGATTCAACTGGACTCCCAGAGCCAGTCGATGCCTTTCAAATGGTTCATTGGGTAATTCCTTTGTAAGAATATCTACAAATTTTTGTTCTGTAGGCACATACTCCAAATTCACAAGACTTTTATCCACCTTCTCCTTGATAAAATTATATTTTATTTAAATGTTCTTTGTCCTTTAGTAATGGACTAGATTTGTTCTATGATTTATAGCATTTGAATTATCACAGTGGATTCTGATATGATATTTAACTTCAATTCCCATAACTTCAAGTTGTTGCTTCATCCACAATAGTTGTGTGTAGGCTTGAGTAGCTACAATTTATAAAGAATATGTGGTGCTCAATAAAGTGCAATCTTGTTTCTTGCTTAACCAAGAAATACACAACCCTATAAGATAAAATTCACCTCTTAATGTTGATTTCCTATCATCTGCTGAAGCAGACCAATCCATATCTGTATACCCACAATAACTATGGTTGTGATTTTTCATTTTACATTAGACCAAAATTTATTATTCCCTTGAAATACTGAAGAATTATTCTTACTGAAATCATGTGGCTCTCCTTGGGATTTATTTGATACCTCGCTTCCTAGAAAGTGAAAAATAAAATATCAGGCCTTATCATAGTCAGGTACCATAGAATTCCAATGATTTTCCTATATTCTGTGATATTAATTGTCTTGCCATCATCATCCTATGATAGTTTTATCTGGGTATAAACCGGAGTTTTCATCTCTTTGGAATTATCCATTCCAAACATTTTAAAAACCTCCTTGCCATATTTATATTTAGAAATAAAAGGGCCATTCCTTCCCTTTTTCACTTGTAAGCCAAGGAAAAATATCATCTCACCAATCATCGACATTTAAAACTCACTTTTCATGAATTTTGAAAACTGTATGCATTTTTCTTTATCGGGTCCACCAAAGAATATTTCATCGACATAAACCAGCACCATAATCATTTGACTATTTCCATTATTGAAATACAAATTGTAATTAACTCCCCCACACTGAAAACTGAGCTTCTTGAGAAAATGATCAAGCCTCGAATACCATGATCTTGGTGTTTTCTTTAAAACCTATAATTCCTTCTTCAGCCAAAAAAACCATGTTCTCATCTTCATGGATGAGAAAACCATCGGGTTTCTTAATGTAATCTTCTTCTTCTAGAACTCCATTCAGAAATAATGACTTGACATATATTTGAAAAACAATAAACTTTCTTTGAACTGCTACATCCAAGAATAATCTGATTGTGTCCAGTCCTGCAATAGGTGAGAATGGTTCATCGATATCTATACCCTCTATCTAGGAGTACCATTTTCACACGAGTTGTTCTTTGTTTATAATCACAACACCATAGTCATTCATTTTGTTACGAAAAAACCCATTTTTCCTTATGACATTTCTGTCTACTGGTCTTGAAAAAATATCCCATGTTTTATTATTTTCAATTTGGTCAAGATCATCATTCATGGCTTGAACCTAGTTCATATCTCTAGCTACTGAATCAAAAAATTTAGGTTTCATATGTGATAAGTATGATGCTTGTTGTAAATTCATCATCCTCCTTGTCTGTACTAGTGTTGTCTGATCACCAATTATGTTTTGCCTATCTATTTCATCTCTTCTTGCTGGTATCTGGATAGACATTGACTTATTCTCATCATTTGAATATTTTTCTGAATCATCTTCTAGATCTTGAGCATCTCCTGATCTTCTAATCTCTTCATAATTATTATCCTAAGTTTGATCAAATATTTTCTACAGATTTTGTTCATTTTTTACTATAGTCACATCATGACTTTCAACGATATTTCCCAGCTTCTTATTGAATCATTTATATGATTTCCTCTTCTTTGAGTGTCCATGAAATATCCCTTCACCCCCATGGGATTCAAATTTCCTATGTTTTTCCTTATTGAGAATGATACATTTACTTCCAAATATTTGAAAGTACTTCATTAATGGATTATTTCCATACCATAATTTGAATAGTGTCTTCTCCTCCTTTGGAAAAAGTAAACCTCTATTTAAAGTGTATACTGTTTTCATTACTGCTTCCTTCCAAAATTTCTCCAGAAGGTCTTTCTCAATGAGGATTGTTCTAGACATATTGTCGACAATGTGATTACTTCACTCAACTACTCCATTCTACGGTGGAGTTATTATTGCTAAAACTTGATTCATTATCCCATGTTTCTCAAGATATTCCTCCACTTGGCTATTTTTGAACTCTATTCCATTATTTTTTTGAATCGTTTGGATTTTCTATTCAAGCATCTTTTCACATTCTCATCGATATCTTATAATGTAACTGAATACTTTAGATTTGTGGGTGATTATTGAAACTCATGTCATTATGCTATAATCTTCAATGACGAGGACATAATATCTCATCCCATCAATATCCCTTAGTGAAATTGGCCCACACACATCAATATACACCAACCCAAGTAGTCTTATTGATTTTTTCTCCTTATGCTTATATGTCTTTTGAATGATATTCCCATGTTGGCATGCATCATATGTATGAATACAATCACATTATAATCTAGGGAGGTTTTCGATGTATCATGTTTCACCAGATCTTCCAAGGAATCTTGGCTTATGTGGCCAAGATGCTTATGCCATAACTTGTTTTATTCATCCTTGGATAGAAAGCACATATATTCTTCTCCAAATACAAGGTTAATATTCCCTTTTATATGATTTCCTAACAAATAAACAACACCATTATTTTCCTTGATGATACGTAATTTCTTGTAATAACTTATGGCATGTCCTGAGTAACACATTTGAATAACACTAAGAAAGTTGTGACTAAGCCCCTCAACAACCAAGACATCTACTTCTCTCATGTCTTTTCCTCCAAACTTGGATTTACTGAAATAATAATTTTTAGGTCCTCATCATTACTAAATCTTACAATACCTTCTTTATCATACCTGATTCCAGTGACTAGATTCTTATTTCTCATGATATGGGAAGGGCATCCACTTTCAACTATCGATATCCCCATGCGATCTAATGACTTGAATGAAATTTCTCTAACCACAGAATGCTCAGCCCTTTTATTTTTTACCCAAGTATTTGAATTCATTCCCAACATAGAATTATAATCTTGATCTTCCTCCTTATATGACATACCAGCTTCAACCTACAGAGCTGCATATAAATTTCGAATTTTCAGCTCCCTTGAAGAAACATTTGGTTTCTTCTTAGGAGCAAATCCAGTCTGCCTCAGCACATTCTTCTACATTGTTAATGTGAAATATCTTTCCATATTTACAAGTCCTTTACACCTAAAAAATGACCATAAAATGTTGACCTGTAATTTTGAGCTCAATATGACCACCTCTATTGGTCTTGTTCCCTTTGGTACCTCTTTTCTATGGAACATGCATTTTGAGAGTGTCATATCTTACAACAACAATAGAATATTATGTGAGGTACATTTCTCTATGGCAATGATACCCCACTAGTTGTGCATTGGGTTCTCTGAATCTTATTATTTTCCTTTGTACCCAAATCAATCTTCAATCTTGGAGTGGGTTCTTGTGGTCTGACTTGAACCATAACTGCTTTATATTTTAGATCAATCCCCATACCATCTTTATCATTCAGATTGGATTTTTTATTCTATTCTTATGGACTATTCTTCTCAAATTTTATCTGCTCTATTTCCGGTATGATCTTCTTTCATAGCATTTTATCTTGATCTTCAATTTTTCATCACAGGCTGACAACTACCTCTTCCAGTTTTTCAATATGTTTGATTTGATATTTTCTGGTTTTATTCAAACTGTCAATTTCAATTTTTGATTCTTCAATTTTAATTTTTTACTCAGATACCTTTTCAAAGTATTCTGGCATTAAATACATCATCTTTTCAATTTCTACATTCAGCTCAGAATTAACTATTCCTTACTACTACATAAAGTGTTTGAAATCACAAACCACTTTTTAGATTTCTTCATTTTGGATCTCCAAATATCTACCTTTCCAAGGGAATCTTCTAATTCATCCTAAAGATTAAATCTTCCTTCAATTTCCCCTTATTCATTGTCACATTCCTCCCTTGATAATGAGTTTCTTACAACTGCCACCAAATCATCTATTTTATGATCCTTTCAGTCCTCCAACTCTTCTACCTCATATTCTTCTAAACTTTCAACCTCTTTTGAAAGAAGACTCTTATTTTTGAAGAACTTTATCCTAGTACTACTCCTCCCTTTCTCATTTTTTGAATACTTCTTTTTGTTAATTTCATCATTTTCATCATTTTCATCATTAAACTTATTATGACACTTTGCTGCAAAATGACCAATATTTCAGCATTGAAATCATGAAAATGGAATTTTACCTTTGAACTTCCCTTTTTCTGTTTGAATATTGGAGGAGAAATATTATAGGACATCATTAATATTGTCCTCCTCGTAACTATCTCCAATAGATATATTCTTCATGTCCTTGAATTCCACTTCCTTAGTCTTCCCATTTTCCACTACATCGTTATCATCGTTTCTCATTTAATACATTGCAAGGGTATTGTGTAGGTTTTCTAGTGTTAGCTCTTTTGGATCTTTGTCTTCCAATACTGAAAATTTCGAATAAAATCATGGTGGAAGTTTCCTCAAGATACATTTCACAATATTTATATCCTCAAGGAATTATCAAAGACACTGCATTTCTTCAAAAAAAATATTTATCCTGTTGAAAAATGAATCAACAGTCTCATTGGGATTTATTCTAATATCCTCATACTTGTTCCATAGAACCTGCGGCTTTTATTCTTAGAATTTTGGGTCACCCTCATAAACATTCAACCATTTTTCCCACATTTAAATTGATGTTTTATAGGACATCACCTTCATATAAAATTCATTTGATAGGGCTCCCCCTAAAGAATTGATTCCTTTAGCATTAGTATCCAATTCCCTTATTTCATCTTATGATAGAGAACCACTATTAATGTCAGTTGATATTCCGTGCATATCTACAATGAAGACATACATCCCTATTGGTCGGAAATAGTGCTACATCTGATTCTTCCATAGTTGAAAATTATTTCTGTCAAAGATCATAATTCCTTTATGATTGACCACCACCATTTCTTTTCATTGAGAGAGAACCACTGACTTTAAAACTTTCTCTCTGTTACTAATTGTTGGGTCCACTAGGTCAAATACCCTGAGATGGGGTGAATCAGGGTATGACATATTAAAACCTTTCCCCTTAAGATCTTGTTTCGTTGTTAAAAAAACTCAATTATCTATTCCTCCCATAGCAGTATAAAAACAGATATGAAATCGTACACAAAACATAGAAATTTTTACTAGGTTCACCCTCATTGGGATATGTATAAGGAGAATACAATGGTGATATGTCGATGTACCAAATTCACTAAGGCTCACAGCCAATAATGAGTACAAAGTTCAAGCTAGATCTTCTATGTACAGGCTCACTGCCTTTAAAAATTTTAGGGTCTGCTCACTGCATTCCCAAGGGTCACTCCCTATGCCTCTTTCTCGGAATCGATGCCGGTGGAAAAGGTCATTCTATTCCTCTTTATTTTCGCAATACTCTTGGAAAATAATCCACACAAACGTTCTTGACTTTTAGGTCAAACTTATTTTATAGATATGTAGGTCCCTTAATTTTCATGAATTCCAGCATCCTCAACTATTGGTAGATGCTCTGTTGAAGTCCCTTTTTCACCCGTAGATGAATTCCACCTTCCCAAATACTCCTAGGTACCGAAAAAAAACATTCTCAAACTGATTTGAAGTTTTCAAAATCTTCTTTGTGAAATTCGCGAACCACATTCTCTTCCACATACTGAGTACCGGGTTTGGTACGCGGATCACCCTTTCTGCATACTAATGCCACTTCCGTGAACTGTTATCGCCTCCACGTACCACTGCCTTCGTTCTACCTCTGTAAGCTTCCCTCTGTCCATGAAATCTTCTATGTTCTTTTACTGTCTCTTCTTCTACGTATCAGAGCTCCTCCTCTGTGTACCAAGTCCTTCGTGGTTTTCAGTTCTCCACAAAAACCTTCAGCGGAATTTCTTCCATATGAACCACCTAAGCCTTCGCGCTCCCTCACAAACTACCTTTAGAATTTTCTGAAATTCCAGACCAAAAATATGTTCACTAATGATATTTGGTCTTCATCATTAATCGGTGGGACTAAAAATTCTTATATAGGAAAATATATCTAGAAAACCCGTTAATCCAAGATTTACCAAATCTTCGATTCAGCCTCCACCACATACTGATCCTTCAGCTGCCGCAAACCGCAAGCCACCCATGAATCATTTTTCTTATCCATTCAGCATACTGTAATTTTTTCCCTATGCAGTAATTCTACTCTGTCAGTGTCATGTCATCTTCATACTACACCGCCTTCTTCCATAAACCATCTTTGGTTTCGCGAACTACACCTGTGTACCTTTCCCACTGCCTGGTACACGGCAGCATACTCTTCTAGGACATGGTATGTGATCCATGTCTCAGGCTCCTCATTTCTCTTCCATTTCCAACTTCATTCGCCATTCTTCACACAAATTCCCGATTTGAGGCCCCAAAATTTGTCAAACACTGGGAAATTGCGCCACCTTAAAAACCAGTCTTCGATAAACATCAACTACTCTCATTCACGATAATATATCTTTGTCAACAAAAATAATCACACACAAAAAATTACTTGGGGACACCTTGAGGGATTTTCCCCCAAAAGTCTTCATAATGTACTTTAAGAAGGATGAAATAGAACCTATATAAGTAAGATTCTAGAAATGAAAAAATTTGGGTCATATTAGACCTGATTTCCCCCAACTGAAATATGAAAGAATAAAGACAGAAAAGAAATATCAGAAGAATACAAATTATGATCATAAAGTAAAAAAGAGTTATGAAATATACTTGGAGTGTATATGAATACTCCAACATCTCTTTAAAATCTGATTCAAAAAAAAGAGCCCCAAAAACTAGGATCCAACGTGTTCTTTATGGCTAAGGAATAAGAAGAGGTACAATCCTATTACTCTCCTGATTATGATATTGGTAGTTACTCAAATGATAAATTAGCTTCCTATTTTACAATGATTTAAGAGAAATATAATTCTTTGATAGAGAAACTTTAATCATTAAAAAATATTCACAATGAATTTTTAGGTAAAAGATACACTATGATAAAACAACATCAAGATCTAATTAAAAAATTCAACTCATCTACATCAAGGTGTATTGATAACAAAAAAAGAATACAATAATTACAGGATGAAGTAGAATATTATAAAAGTATTGCTCTTGTTTTTACAAAAGGAGAAAATATTCTGAAAGAGATTCTTGTAAAAAATGTTATTAAAAGAGAAAATTATGGAGTATATAGAAAGGGTGAAAAATATAAATTATACAAAAATTATTTTGTGCCCAATTCAAAAAATTCTAACTCTTATTACTGTGGAATAAAAGGTCATTACACTAACAAATATTATTTGGGAAATCCTCAAATTAGTAGTATTGAAAAGGATTTTATTTCTAAAAATATATCTGGAGAAAGTGATATGAATTATGGAAAAATAAGGAAGATCTATATTCCTAAATCATTGATTGATGACACTATTGGACCCAATAAAATATGGGTACTAAAACAAACAAATGTTTAATTTATTTTGCAGTAAAAAGGCCATCGGAATAGAAAATCTATATGGTATATGGAAAATGGATTCTCTAGACACATGAGTGAAGACTCATCAAATTTATATACATTGACTCAAATAGATGGAGGTTTAGTAACTTTTGGTGACAATAAAAAAGGAAAGATTGTTGGAGTTGTAACTTTTAGATATCCAAAGACTATCTCAATCAAAAATGTATTGTATGTACAAGGGATAAAGCACAACCTTTTAATTATCTCTCAATTTTTTTTGATGGATGTTATGTTAATTTCTTTAACAATTCCTACTCTTTTTTAGAAGATAAATTTCTTAAATTTAGATCACCAAGAACTGGAAATGTTTATACTTTGGATCTTAATTCCTTGTATAAAGAGAAATTGAATTGTTTAGTTTTTAAGACAAATGAGTCATGGATCTGGAATAGAATACTTGGACATTGAAATATATATTCTTTATATAAATTATCTAAGAGACAATTAGTTTCTAATTTTCTTAGTCTTAATTTTGAAATTGATAGATTCTTTGATGCATGTCAAATTTTGAAACAACACAGATCATATTTCAAATAAATCAACAAAATTTCTACATCTAAACCATTAGAACTTATCTATATGGATTTTTTAAACCATCTAGGGTAGAAAGTATGGATAGTAAATTATATGTTTATCTTTTATTTGATGATTTATCTATATTTAATTGGGTTTATTTTATAAAATTCAAAATTGAAATATTCACTGTTTTTAAAATTTTTTGGAAAATTGTTCAAAATGAAAAAATATTTTAAAATAATTTCACTGAGAATTGGTCATGGTGGAAAATTTGATAATCAATAATTTAATTACTTTTTCTCAAATATATGTATTAAACACACCTTATATACCCCAACAACCCCTCTAAAAATGGAATTGTAGAAAGAAGAAATAGAACTATATGAGAAATTGTAAGAACAATGCTGAATTAATACAATATTCCTACCTATTTCTAAGTAGAAGTTGTAAGCACATATTTCTATACCATGAATATAGTTTTAATAATACCAATTATTAAAAATAAATCCTATAAAATTTGGAATAAAAAAACCTAAAGTAACTATTTTAAATTCATTGGATGCAAGGTATATATCTTGAATACTAAGGATAACCTTGGAAAATTGAATCCAAAAGTAGATAATGGAATATTTTTAGGATATTCGGTTACTTCTAAAGCCTGTATGGTGTTTAATAAAAATTCATGGATTGTTGAAGAAAAAATTCATGTGAATTTTGATGAAATTGATCCTTTTAATAAAGATAAATATCAAATAGATAAAAATAATGACAATTTTGGAAACATGAGACATGATTCACCTATGTTTTATTTTGAATTTAAAATTAATAAAATTTAGTCTAATTCAAAAGAACATGAAACTGAGAACTTGAAAGTCTCTTACCTAGAAAATATATAACCTTAGAGAACCATCCTTTAGAAACTATTATAGGAGACATAGACACAAGAATAAGAACTAGAAGAAATGTAGGAAACCTAGTTGAATTCTCAACATTTCTATCTCAATTAGAACCTAAATCTTTTTTAAGATGCTTTAGAAGATGGGATTTGGATGTTATCCATGCAAGAATAACTAAATAAAAATTAGAAGAAATGAAGTTTGGGATTTAGTAGAAACACCATCAAATTATTCAATAATAGGAACTATGTGGATCTTTAGAAAAAATAGGATGATCAAGGGATTATAACCAGAAAAAAAAATCAAGATTCGTAGATAAAGAATATAATCAGGAAGAAGGTATAGATTATGATGAAACCATTTCACTTGTATCTATGTTAGAATCCATTATAATCCTATTATCTGATGCATATCATATGAATTTTAAATTATATCAGATGGATGTTAAATCTTCCTTTTTAAATGGTTATTTAATAAAGGAAGTTTATGTTGAAAACCCACTAGGTTTTCAAAACCCTCATAAACCAAATTCAATTTTAAAACTTACCAAAGCTCTATATGGCCTTAAACAAGGATCGAGAGCTTGGTATTAATGATTAAGATCTTTTTTGTTTGAAAATTAATTTTATGTGGGATTAGTATATCCTACTCTTTTTAATAAAACTTATAATATTTATTTAGTTCAAATTTAGGTTGATGATGTTATTTTTGGTTCAATTAATAAAAATACTTGTAATGATTTTTCAAATCTAATGAAAAAATAATTTTAAATTAGTATGATTGGATAACTAATTTTTTTAGGATTTTAGATTTATTAAAAAGATTATGATAATTTTTTCAAACAATGTAAAGATATTATTGATTTATTGAAAAATTTTGGACTTGAAAACAATAATACTTATACAACTCCCATGTGTACAAATATAAAACTTGATTTGGATGAATCTGTAAAACTAGTTGACAAAACTTTATATAGAGGTATGATTATTAGTTTATTTTATCTTATTACTAGTAGACCAAACATAAGGTTTTTTGTTTTTCTATTCATTATATTTCAATCAAATCCAAAAGAATCACATCTTTCTATTAAAAATAATTTCTAGATATTGTTTCTGACGCTTTTACGCCGGGGTGCGCACGCGCGTGTCCGTCACGCATGGGAGGACGTGCGGCGTTTTGCCCCACATTCCTGCTTTCCAAAGGCGATCGGAATCTGTTCCTTGTTCAGGGATGTCTACTCCTTGATCAAAACTGGGATGATGGGATGTCGGTTCTTCCTTCCATGGATTCCTCCTCGGAGCTTGTCACCTATTCCGGGTCTCCCTCATAGATTTAATATGGGTTCATGAAGCTCGTTCCCAGTGCCATATCTGCATGGACGCTAGTTAATTACGCCGCTTCCATCGAGACGCTCCAAGGGGTCTTGTTGGGGAAGTAACCTTCGGTGAGGAGAATGGTCACATTGGGGTGTCGTCGGCATGTCTTGACGATGGGTATTGGAATTTCTATCTTCTATCCCTTATTATAGGACTTCTCGAGGGCGCGGAAGCCCGAGGCATCTCACAGCGAGCACTGGGGTTGTGTACCATCTGAGGTTTTCCTCAGCTTCCTATGTTTAACACGGGGTATTTCGTGAGTTTAACGTCTTGCAGAGACGGATCAGACTGATTGGAACACTGAGAGTGGATCAGATTCAAGGACCCCCTAGGGGGAACACCGATGTTGGGGGCAGCATGTGGGCAGCTTCCCAGATACTATGGAGTGGAATGGGGTGGCATGATCTCACTGAGATGTTGTGGCCCGGGTAAGGATCGGGATGGGTAATGGAATGACGGGATTGAACCTCATGAAGGCATCTGACGTATCCCCATGGAAGGGAATCAAAGTCCGTGTAGTTCGGTGATACGGTGGGACACCTGAAGAGGCGACCCGTGAGAATGAATGAATGGATTGGACCCTGGAGGAAGTAAGATCTCCGGGCTAGGGCATGAGATTCCCAAGGCATGTGGGCTCGAGGGGGAGGTCAGGATGAGACGTGGGTTTGAGGTATGGGGCTTACGCTCTGAGGCGGCACATGATGGTGGGTATGGGGCTTACGCTCTAAGGTGGCCCATAATAGTGGTTGTGAACCGACGCGGAGGGGTTGGGACAACTTAGTGATGGGATTGAACCTCGTGGAGGCTTCCTATGTACCATTCGTTAGCATGGATCAAATTCCACGTTGTTTGGGGCATACAGTTTAACGTCATGCGGGACAAGGTACAGTTTAACGTCATGTGGGATGGGATACTGTTTAAGGTCATGCGGGATGGGATACAGTTTAATGTCATGCGGTACGAGATACATTTTAATGTCATGGGGGACGAGGGAATTTGGGGCTTATGCTCTGAGGCGGACCATGGTGGTCGGGGAATCGACGTGGAGAGGTCGGAACGACCGGGTGGTTGGCTTGAACCTCGTGGAGGCTTCCTACTTACCATGCGTTAGCACGGATCAAAGTCCATGTAGTTCGCTGGTATGGGGCTTACTCTTTGAGGTGGCCCATAAGAGGATGTCATGGTTGATGCGTGCTCTAAGCCCACGTGATTCATGCTCGGTGTGAGAAACAAGAGGCAGTAGGGACCAGATGATCACGTCGCAAAGGGTGCATCCATGAGAAGTGGAAAGGGGCTTATGTGTTGAGCATCCCAAAGAGGAAACAAGGGCTTACGCATGGTTAGCGGACCTTGGTGTCGGGGCTTACTCTAGGATGGAGGCCCATGGTGCAGAAAAGCGCGCTGGGAAAGGGACTCCACTGGCCTTGGCAGTGGGGAAGTATGGAGGTGCATGGGTGCAACCTTCCGCAAGAGAGGCTAGGGGCTTACGCTCTGAGGAAGCCCTTCTCCCGTGGACAAATGCCACTCCGACAAGGAGGATCTCATTCCATGTGAGGAAGAATCCATTTCCGTGGAGACGAGTGGGCGTAAATAATGTCCGAGCCGGGGGACCCTGCGTGCGAGGCACGGGGTCGGACCACCGCTTTACGTCATGTGTTAAGGAAGAGGTTCTTAGCAGTTTAACGTCCTGCAGCTCGAACGAGGTGGGTTCTCTCCACACCCCTAGGGCTTACATTCCCAACACCCTCTATCCCTTGTGGGAGGGAAGGCATCGGCAAGGCCGTAGTGAAGGGGGGCCGCAGGGTGAACCATTGAGGGGTCCACGTTAGCGTGGCTATGCGAAGAAGAAATTGTTGTTAGTGTTCCTATGCAGAGAAGCATAAGGCAAAGCAACGTAATGGGAAACACCTCCCAAGGGACCTTGAGGTTACTTGGTATGATCCTGGAAGTTCGTACGGGAAAACAACGCATGGCGTGCATTCCCAACAGGGAAGACATCAGGTGCCGGCGCGGAGAGGCAGCCAAGGGGCTCGAAGGTAAAGGGTCCTGGGTGTTGCGCGCAAAGAGAATGTTTGCGCGCAAAACATCGAGATGGTGTGCAATAGGGCCATAGGATTGCACAGATAGGGGAGTGCGCGCAAAGGATTGGGATTGCGTGCAATGGACCTCGATTGCGCGCGGGTCAATGGTAAATCCCTAGAGAAACCTATCAGAGAAATTGCGCACAAAAAAAGGGATTGTGCACAATTGGAAGGGATTTTGCGCAAGGGGCACAGATTGCGCGCAAAGGAAGAACCAGTGGAGTTCAGAAAATTCACTTAAGACAGTTGGGTTATCCACAAAGGCGAACCCCAGGGAAAGATTGCATGAAAAGAGGAATTACTTGGAAGTCATCTTGCGTGCGGGAGATTCCGAATTGCACGCACGATAGCTGGTCCAAATTCCTCAACCCTGAAACGGTTGAGGTCTCCTTCTATTTATAGGCATCGGCCGACGCGGAATCCAGGCGATGCGCGAAATCTTCCGCGCCAGGACCTGTCGGCGTGAAAAGCATCACCACGTGGAACCGGGGCGCGAAAATTTTCACGCACCACCGTCTCGATTACGCAAAACTCGGGGATGCTTCACACGCACAGCATTATTTCACCAAGTCCTCCTTTATTTCATGCACCACTTCCAGGTCCTCCGGACTGGGCCTCTGATTCCGAATATGACTTCTCTTTGTCATTTCGAAACTTCCTCCGGGATTTTCGGACTTTTTCGGCGTCTACAAATGCCCTGCCTCGGAATTGGATCAGTGAGAGGTCGCAACGATTGGGTTCCGAGGGAAATGATGAAACGCCGAAGCATGGCCTCTCCTGGTCACTTAGTGTGCAAAAAACCAACACGGCACGCAAAACAATAGATCCGCGCAGAATTCTCTTTCCGCGCGACGTGGAACCCTGGCCTCGCCTATAAAAAGGGGCGTTGGGTCCCGAATCCATACTCAAGCTTTTCCACACGATAAGCATACCGCTCTCATGCGAGAAATTGCTCCCATGGCTGCGTATAAAAATTCTCTGGCATCGCATAATTCCTTCCAAATTTTGTCTGCACTTGCGCGCCAACTCGGTATATTCCGCGCCTAGTGTGTCGATTGCGCGCCCAACTCCTGGACTTCATGCCACCACTTCAGATTTCGCACAACACTCTCCGATTCTGCGCACTACATCCTAATTCTGTGCAACTCCCGAAATATTCTAGATGGCCGCAAACTGATTTGATGAGGGGGAAGCCACCGCTTGTAGAACCGAGCGGGCGCAGGCACAAGCTAGGGTTAGCAAGCTATGCTCTGCAGCGGCTGATGAGGAGAGAGTCTTCAAGGAGCGAGAAGCGGTCCTACAGGCTACCATCCAAAGGGTAACAGTGTTGGAAAGATTGATCCAGCACGCCAACCCTTAGGGGATTTGTTTTGGCCATCTCATGAACTTATTGCTTGTACTTCTCATCATCTCAATCCAATACATGGACAAATCCATTTATTTTTACCTTTTGTTTAATATACTAAAACATAATTCCGAAATGAATAACAACTCACCCCTAAACTCCTATGGGTCACACCCAATGCGAGAAGCAAAGGATACTCGTGTTATCATTTCGTCCAACAGTGGGGCATTAACCAAGCTTTAGGCATCTGAAATTGGGCCTGGATTTCTGAGGATAAGACCTCGGACCAATTGATATATCACCTTCTCAATGTGCTCTGACACACGAGCAGGGCAATGTAGGGGGCATTGAAATCCATCTGAACATAGGGAGATGGAAAGGAAAGGTGAATCACGCTACCCGAATTCGGAACACTATGGGGAACGATGATGGAGGATAACTGTTAACCGTGGCGGAAACGCAGCATCCATATCGTGTTGGCCTGGAATGGGGACAATAAATGAGGGCTGACCGCTGACCATGTTCACAACACGGGGCCTAACTCAAATATCGCCGGTCAGTCTTCTGGAACATTGGCCCAGGACAGGAGGTGGACTATAGTCCTATCATCCATAATGCTACAATAGGCGGACCAAAGGTCTATCATCCATATTGCGGCAGCAGGTGGACCAAAGTCTATCATCCATACTGTTAGGGGGTCCCCTCAAACATGACCAGTCCTCCGGAACGTTGGCCCAGGACAGTAGGCGGACCATAGGTCTATCATCCATACTATTAGGGGGTCCCATCGAACATGAAAGAGAATGAGGATCCGAATAAAGGGGAACACAAAGCGTGAAAAGTGGAGTGGTGGTTTGTTCGAAAAGAGTCTAACACTCTTGAAATTGCTCCACTGTGGCGGAGGTGCATTAGGCGGACGTACCAACCTAATCACGGATCATCCCAATTTTCAGACAGGACCTCTCTGATGAGAGAACTGACGCTTACCATTATTACTATGGGGCATCCCGAACTTATTCGGGGTAGATGTCACGATTACACCACTTCCCAAGAAGTCAGGCCGAGGGTCCAACAATAAGGAGGGACGGTATTTGGTAATCCCTGGGGTTGGACCCAAGACGAAATGTCTGGGCGTTCCTAAGTATCCCATAAGGATGAGAATCAATCCACATGTAGTTCTAGAAGCACAGTTTAATGTCATGTAGGACGAAATATAGTTTAATGTCATGTGGGACGGGGGGACACATCTCATCTGGGGATAGGCACGGTACAACGAGTAACCTGAAGTGAATGAGGACATAATCCTGCACCACACTGTAAAATCCCACAAGAGAGACCGAGTCGTGGAAATCCAAGAGGCCTGAGGTCGGGCCTCGGCCAAGGAGGCCTGACCAGCTTGTAGTTTAACGTCTTGCAGTGAGGAAGAGCATACAGTTTAAGGTCATGCTAGACCATAAGGGTCTTATTTTATGGTCTTAGAACTCTGACCAAAGGATAAGGGGAATGGGAGACACACGGTAAAGAAGTTACAAAACCCAACGTGAATGGGGCAAAGCCCTGCTTACTATGTGCTCCTAGGGATGTGTTTAGGCCGAGAGACCGAACACGAAAAGTTAGGCTGGGCCTGTGGGGAAGTTCCCAAGAACTCCTACGTATCTCAAAAGGATGATAATCAAGCCATACGTAGTTCTTGAGAGGTAGAGTCTTAACGGAGCGCAGTCGGAACGATATCATCACAGTTTATGGTCATGTGGTTGGACCTGGAAGCATAGTTTAAGGTTGTATGGCTTTGACCTGGAAGCACAGTTTAAGGTCCTATGGCTTGGACTTAGCAACACAGTTTAAGGTCGTATGGCTTGGACCTGGAAGCACAGTTTAAGGTCGTATGGCTTGGACCTGGCAGCACAGTTTAAGGTCGTATGGCTTGGACCTGGCAGTACAGTTTAAGGTCGTTTGGCTTGGACCTGGCAGCATAGTTTATGTTCGTATGACTTGGACCTGGCAGCACAGTTTAAGGTTGTATGGATTGGACCTGGCAGCACAGTTTATGGTCATATGGCTTGCACCTGGCAGCAGAGTTTAAGGTCGTATGGTTTGGACCTGGCAGCACAGTTTAAGGTCATATGTCTTGGACCTGGCAGCACAGTTTAAGGTTGTATGGCTTGGACCTGGCAGCACAGTTTAAGGTGTTATGGCTTGGACCTGGCAGCACAGTTTAAGGTGTTATGGCTTGGACCTGGCAGCACAGTTTAAGGTCGTATGGCTTGGACCTGGGGGAACACAAACGATGCAATAAATCATACCTAATGCGGGTGAGGGCGTAATCCCATACCATCACCACGCATGATTTCGAGAGAGGAGCCTCGGTCCAAACGGGCCTACGAGGGTTCAACGATCAGGGGGGAAAGAGATGCTAGCTCCCAGCTACACTGGGCCTGAAATGCAATGTCTGGGCGACTCCTCGTTCCTCATGGGGATGAGGGTCAAGCTGCACGCAACCTGTAAAGAAGAAACCCAAGCACATACTCTAGCGCTCAGATCGCGGGAGCCCCGAGAGACACTGCTACGCAACTTGGTCCACCTGGTGTGTGGGGTGTACTGAGGGTTAGTACAAGGAGTTTCGAGATTCCACCTTAACACGACGAGGAGGAACATAATGTGAATCATGCAACCAACATTCAGGGCCCGAAGAAGTTGGTGTGATGACTGAGGACTACTGTTGACCATGTTCGCAACACAGCATCCTGTCGCGTTAGCCTAGTGATAGGGGAAAACAAATGAGCATCAACCGCTGACCACATTCGCAACATAGGATTTGTATCAATTTTTTGCCTGAAACCCTCGGGGTCGATGGCCTGTGATGGTAGGAGAGCCCTTAGGCATTGTATCCAGGCCGTTCTTGGGGGTCCCTCCGGGTGTGAAAGATGGTGGGGCCCGAATGAAGGGGAACACGAAGCTTCACAAGCGGACGGAAACTTTCATTAGTTGAATCTGACACTCCAGGTCCTAGACCAGAGTACTCTGAACACATTAGCAGACCACTGGATAGGTTCGAAGGGCTCAGTCTGAGAGTGGCCAAAAGATGGAAGATTCCTGGGGGTAAGGTAGGCCAAAAGATCGAGGCAACTGGGAGATCGTGGGATCTCCTAAGAGATGGGGATAGACCTAAAATCGAAGTGTTCTGGCAGTCCTACATATCCCATAGAGATGGTAATCAAGCCACACATAGTTCTAGAAGCACAGTTTAACGTCATGTAGGATGAAATACAGTTTAACGTCATGTGGGATGGGGAAAAGATCTTAGTTTTAGGTCTTAGAACTCAGACCAAGGAGCCCAGATGTAGGGAAAAATGTAGTTTAAGGTCATGCTGGACCATTTAAGGATATTAGTTTAAGGTCTTAGAACTCTGAACCAGATCTTAGTTTATGGTCTTAGAGCTCGGACCCAGATCTTAGTTTATGGTCTTAGAACTCGGACCATGAAAAGAAAGAAAGAGGGATGGGATTTGGTAATCCCTGGGGCTGGACCCAAGACGAAATGTCTGGGCGTTTCTACGTATCCCATAAAGATGGGAATCAATCCACACGTAGTTCTAGAAGTGCAGTTTAATGTCATGTAGGACGAAATACAGTTTAACATCATGTGGGACGGGGAAAAGGATCTTAGTTTTAGGTCTTAGAACTCAGACCAAAGGGGCCCAGATGTAGGGTAGAATGTAGTTTAAGGTCATGCTGGACCATGTAAGGGTATTAGTTTAAGTTCTTAGAACTTAGAACCAGATCTTAGTTTATGGTCTTAGAGCTTGGACCATGAAAAGAAATAAAGTGGGACGGGATTTGGTAATCCCTGGGGCTGGACCCAAGATGAAATGTCTGGGCGTTCCTACGTATCCCATAAAGATGGTAATCAAGCCACACGTAGTTCTAGTAGCACAGTTTAATGTCATGTAGGACGAAATATAGTTTAACGTTGTGTGGGATGGGGAAAGGATCTTAGTTTTAGGTATGAGAACTTGGACCAGGGAGCCCAGATGTAGGGAAAAATGTAGTTTAAGGTCATGCTGGACTGTGTAAGGATCTTAGTTTACGGTCTTAGAACTCGAACCCAGATCTTAGTTTATGGTCTTAGAGCTCGGACCAAGGAGCCCAGATGTATGGAAAAATGTAGTTTAAGGTCATGCTGGACCATGTAAGGATCTTAGTTTAAGGTCTTAGAACTTGGACCCAGATATTTGTTTATGGTCTTAGAGCTCAGACCAAGGAGTCTAGATGTTGGGAAAAATGTAGTTTAAGGTCATGCTGGACCGTGTAAGGGTCTTAGTTTAAGGTCTTTGAACTCGGACCCAGATCTTAGTTTATGGTATTAGAGCTCGGACCATGAAAATAAAGAAAGAGGGACGGGATTTGGTAATCCCTGGGGCTGGACCCAAGACGAAATGTCTGGGCGTTCCTACGTATCCCATAAAGATGGGAATCAAGCCACACGTAGTTCTAGAAGCGCAGTTTAACGTCATGTAGGACGAAATACAGTTTAACGTCGTGTGGTATGGGGAAAGGATCTTAGTTTTAGGTCTTAGAACTCGGACCAAAGGGGCCCAGATGTAGGGAAGAATGTAGTTTAAGGTCATGTTGGACCGTGTAAGGGTCTTAGTTTAAGGTCTTAGAACTCGGACCCAGATATTAGTTTATCGTTATAGAGCTCGGACCATGAAAAGAAAGAAAGAGGGACGGGATTTGGTAATCCCTGGGGCTGGACCCAAGATGAAATGTCTGGGAGTTCCTACGTATCCCATAAAGATGGGAATCAAGCCACACGTAGTTCTAGAAGCACAGTTTAACATCATGTAAGATGAAATATAGTTTAATGTCATGTGGTATGGGGAAATGATCTTAGTTTTAGGTCTTAGAACTCAGACCAAAGGGGCCCAGATGTAGGGCATAATGTAGTTTAAGGTCATGCTAGACTGTGTAAGGGTCTTAGATTAAGTTCTTAGAACTCGGACACAGGGGACTCAGGAAAAGTACCGTTTGAGGAACTTGGCATTGGTGGGAGGAGTGACACGCTCTCCATCCATAGTCACCAGGGAATACGCGCCATTGGGATAGACCTTATGGACAATGAAAGGCCCCTCCCATTTGGGCTCCAACTTGGGTGGTTTCCTACCGGGAATCATTGGCACTCTGAGAGCCAGCACCAAGTCACCTTGCAGGAAGGATCAAAGGCGAACCTTCTTATTGAAAGCTCGATCCATCTTGCTATGATGCCTTTCCAAGTTATGTAAATCATGAAGTCTACTTTCGTCCAGCGCTTCCAATTCGGCTAGACAGGTTTCGGCAACTCTATCTGGTGCTTGCTGGTCGTAGAATACTGTGAGAAATGAGGGAAACTAGATGTCGATGGGCATGATGGCCTCATCTCCATACACCAGGGAATACGGAGTCACCTGGGTGGAGTTAGGAGTCGTCGTCCTATAAGCCCAGAGGGTGTTGGGAGCTTGTTCGGCCAAATTTTCTTGTTATGACCAACCATATTTTGCATAATTTTAGAGAGGGTTTTGTTAAATGCCTCGATCTGTCCATTCGCCTGCGCATGATAGCGGGAGGTGTGGTTAGAGAGAATGTTGTACTTGGCATACAATTTCTTCAGCTCGGATGCTCGGAAGTTGGTTCCTTTATCCATGAGGATAGCATGAGGTAATCCAAATCGATAGATGATATTGGATCTCACGAAGTCAGCGATAGAACAGGCTTTGACTTCCTTGAGCGGGATCGCCTCTGCCCACTTGGAGAAGAAATCTATAGCGGTCAAGATGAACCGGCACTGGCGGGCCATCGCTGGCGGGTAAGGTCCTACGACATGCAACCCCTAGACTACAAAGGGCCAAGAATACTTGGTAGTATGGAGAGGATCTGGTGGCCAATGCACAAAGTTAGCGTAAACTTGGCACGCATGACACCTCTTGTCATACTCGATGCAGTCGTAGATCATGGAGGGCCAGAAGTATCCCAACCTCTGAATCTGGTGGGACAACTTTGACCCGGCCTGGTGGGCACCACAGGAACTAGCGTGCACTTCTTGCATGACCTGTGGGATCTCGACTCCTTGAAGGAAATGGAGGATAACACCATCAAATCCACGCCTATAAAGGAGCTGCTCAAGGCTGGGACTGCTCTGAAGGGAGAACTGCGACGCACATCGTCGGATTCGTTCGTGCTTGGCTCGGTCCGACGTAAGATTTTCGTGCTGGATATATTCAACCAAGGGTGTCCTCCAGTCAAAAATTGTCTCGATTACCACACCTGAAGCCCCCATGGATCCTGACGTAGGGGTACCGGCGGTGAGATGGTTCACTCGCGGGCCACGATCGCCCTCCGAAATAATAGGAGCAATGACTCTCCATTGTGCCATGTGGATAATTAGGTCATCCTATTCGGGCTCTGTAAGTGATGCGGCCAGGCTGGCCAAAGCATCTGCTCAACTGTTCTGCAACCGGGGAATGTGAACGACCTCTGGTTGCGAGGAGAACTTAGCCATTAGATGGAGGATGCACTCTAGTAATGGCATGAGTTCTAGCTTCCTGACCGCATAGTCACCATTTACCTGCTTGTTGACAAGCTCGGAGTCCCCTTTTACATACCGGTGGGGTACGTCAATCTCGAGAGCCAACTCAAGGGGAGTGATGAGGGCATGATACTCTACCTCATTGCTGGTGTAGCCTTCTGACAACAGGAATGAATACGGAAGAACGGCTTACTCCGGGGTGATGAAGACGATACCCAGGCCCACTCTGTTGAGCCTAGGATCATTGATCCTTCTACCGGTGGGGCTCCAGGAGGCACCGTCAAAGTGAATCTGCCAGCATGGGATGGTGTGATCGACTGAGAGGATTTCCTCATCAGGAAATCCTAGATCCAGTGACTTGTCCGCGGAGGTCAGGCGGGCAGCTAAGAAGTCTGCCAATGCATGTCCTTTGACGGCCTTCTGGGGTACGAACCTAATGTCGAACTGCTGGACGATCACCGCCCAGCACGCCAACAGGCCGGTCAATATAGGTTGGTTCAGAATGTATTTCAATGGGTCTACCCGAGAGACCAGCTGTACCTCGTGGTGATTCAAGTAGTGCCGCAATTTATGCAGGGCAAATACGAGCGTCGGGAAGCTCTTCTCGACGGGAGAATATCTAATTTTCGCATCGAGGAGCATGCGACTGTGGTAGTAGAGGCTATTCTCTGTTACCTCGTTGTTCTTCTAGGCGAGAAGTGTGCCGAGGGATCGTTCCAGGGCAGTCACGTAAAGGACCAGCGGCTTTCCGGAAACGGGTGGCATCAAGACCGGTGGTTGGAGCAGATACTGCTTGATTTCCTCAAAAGAGATCTAACACTCTTCATACCATTTATAGGCGGCGTCTTTCTTTATGAGCCGAGAAAAGGGCTTACACTTTTCATCCAGATTCACAATGAATCGGCATATATAGTCTAAGTGGCCTTGATGGCCTCTCAGCTCCCGAATATTATTCAGGGGAGGCATCTGACTGATGTCCTTGATCTTCTCTAGGTCGATCTCGATGCCTTGATATCTAAAAACGAATCCAATAAACTTTCTGGAGGTGACCCTAAAGGCACACTTCAATGGGTTCATCTTCAAGTGGCGAGAACGGAGGAAGCCAAACACTTTCTCAAGGTCTTTGAGATGGTCCTGGTGCTGACGAGCTTTAACCACCAGGTCATCCATGTAGCATTCCACCAGCGTCCCGAGAATCGGCTTGAATATGCGATGCATAGCCCGTTGATAGGTGGCACCTGCATTTTTCAGGCTGAAGGGCATAACCTGGTAGCAGAAAGTTCCCTGGGGGGCCCTGAAGGCAGTGAACTCTTCATCCTTGGGGGCCATCCAGATCTGGTTGTACCCGGAGTATCCATCCATGAAGGAAAGGTCTTAAAACCCAGTCGTGGCATCGACCAACAACTCTGTCACGGGAAGGGGAAAATCATCCTTCAGATAGTGGCGATTGAGATCGTGGAAGTCGATACAGACCCTGATCTGCTCATTCTTCTTCCTGACTGGCACAATATTGGCTAGCCACCAGGGGTACTGGACTTCTTTGATGAAGTTTTCTTTGATGAGCTTATCAACTTCGGCCTTAACCATGGCACCGTGAGAGGGGTGCATCTTTCTGGGAGGTTGCTTGAACCCGCTATGGTTTTCTGGAAGGCCAAGGCGGTGGATGGATACCTGGGGATCTAGTCCTAGCATCTCATCATAACTCCAAGCGAACACATCATGATGTTGTCTGAGGAAGTTTGCATACTGTTTCCATCCCTCGGGGGGCATAGCACTGCTGACCAATGTGGGTCTCGCGTCCTCCTTGCTACCGAGGTTCACCTGCGCTACCTCGTCGACCATGGTGGGGAAGCCCTCCTCAAAGGCAGGGGTGCATCTTCCATGTCCTCCTCTCCACTTGTGGAGGGATCATCCACGAGGGGAGCCATTTCGGGGCTTCCATACCCTGATGGGAAGCTGGTGCTGGCTTGGGCGGCATAGGTCATCACGTCAGGAGACTCATGCACTGCGGAGACCATGGCGACAAAGGGGGTTGATCCAATCCCATCTGGCCTTCGGCCCAAGGGGCCACGCTTTATGACATCAAAGCAGTGGTGGCGCATCAGATTGATCTGGTCGATTCCAGCCCGGAAAAACAGACACGTATGACATACTGCTGTTTCCATGAGCCTAATGTCCCGATATCATATAGGGGTAGGGGCTCGGGGATCACCTGAGCCTGGTTGGTGTAGGAGTACGAGGTGATTTTCTGTCGTCGCTTGGACCCAGAAATATGCCTTCCTCTGGTACCCAAAACAACAAAGAACTGCCTCATGTCGGGGGTCGTGGCCTCCAACCGATGGATTGGGAAGACATATGCGTCATCCAAACCTGCCCAGGGATCACTCGTGATAGTGGCGGGATCAACCTCACCTGCCAGGATTTTCTTTTCCTTTCTCTTATAATAGTCAGCGTCCAGATAATGGGATTCACAAGAGGAAAAAGGAGACGCATCTCCTTGGAGCACGCCCACTCGACCCTTAAGGGAGTATTTTAGGCACTGGTGATATAATGAGGGGACCGATGCGTAAAGGTGGAGCCACAACCTGCCCATCAATGCGTTGTAGGTGGTGTCCTAAGAGACAACCATGAATTTAGTATTGGCAATTAGGCCGCCGAACTGGGTCTTCAAGCAAATCTTTCCAAGTGGAGTTTGTTCAGTCCTGTCATACCCCTGGATCCTGAGGTCGGAGGGAGTTAGATCATCCTCAGACAGGCCCAGCTTTCACAGCGTCCGAGTTGGTATTAGGTTAATCCTGGAACCCGTGTCAACAAGACAGTGGCGGACTTCCATGTCATTGAACTGGTCGGTGATGTACAGTGGGTGAATGTGCCCCTGTATGGGAAGGTCTTCATCTTCACTAGAAAACGAGATAACCGCCTAACATTCGGCGTCCTCAATTGCCTCGGTGTGGAAGGCTTATGTGGTCGCCACCTCCGTCTCAAACTGGAGGGGGCTCCTTAGAGACTTGGCGAGCGCCTCACGCATTTCAGACGACAGGAGAAGGGCCTCAAGGATAGAAAGCTTTGCCAGAATGTCAGCCAGGTTCTTCATAACATCATACTTTCGATCCAAACACGAGTTTCTGCTTACAGGAGGCCGATCTACGATTGGAGGCATGACGGGCCCTGCCGGCGGGACTGGTGACTGACTGGTATTAGGCACGTCTCGCTGTTCACTAGTCGAAGCCCGGGAGGTGGCTGCCGTGTTAGGACCAAAAGGTTATAGTTGGCCGGTGGCAGGGCAGGGCTGGTCCCGGCATGGCCGAGGTGGTCCCGCTTGATCCAGCAACACAAACGGTGGTGGAGGCGAAGCTATCGACACCGGGTGAAGGGGCCGCGTGTGCTGAGCTCTGTATCGGGCCTGCTGCCTGGTCTTAGTAGCGTGCACGGCCTGACTGGAGGTGACTACTGTCGTGCCCCGGTGATTCATGTAGCCACGGCTTCACCAACATTGGCGATGGCTGGGGACATTGGGAAGGTCCACCTAGCGTTCCTCATCATCAGGAGTCAAAAAGGGATTTACCAACTCTACGGTTTTAACCAAAGCGTACCCCGGGCTTTCAATCGAGGATTTATCCACTACCGGACGGAGTCTCGGAGGGATCCCCATCTCTGGGGGCATAAAATTACCAAGAATGCGGGATGATTATGGCATTGTCAAGGCACATTCTTTATTCTTGCGCCACCACTTGCTCTTTTGGGAAGAGGTAGGCTGGGGCGACGATGCCAAAGCAGCGCTCGTAGATTCTGAGGGCTCTGGATGACTCAGGTGGGCACAAATGATTCCATAGGCACAGGTGACTGTCATACGGGCCATCTAGTCATTATAATTCTGGGACCCATGGTCGGAAACCTGTTTCCACTCATCCTCATTGCCACTGCTTCCATCTGATCTCACGAAGACACCTGCCACTTGCGTCGGGGCTGGGCCTAACCTGACTATGTTGTTGTCAATCTGGTCTTGGAGCCAGTCCTTGAACACATAGCATTGTTGGATGGTGTTCCCCAGGGTCTAGTGATAAGGGCATTAGTTAGGGTGATCAGTGAGATGCCCCTCTTCTGGCATCCGGCACTCAGGAAGCCGCACGATCCTCTGCTCCAAGGCGCTATGGAAATAACCGGGGACCTGGGCCTCGTCAAATGAGTAAGTCTGATTCCTTCGGTCTGGAAAGGGGACTCTTGGAGGCTGGTCATGACCAGGGGTCGGAGAAGCATGCTGAGGAGGTGGAGCCTAATTATCTCACCTAGGTGGTGGCGGCGCATTACGCGGAGGCGCCTGCCGATTTTGAGGCGGTCGCTGCTAGGCCGGAGGCTATGCCCGTGGGGGTGGGGAGACCTAGGAGGCTCCTCTGTTGGCGACTAATCCTCCCAGATGGGACGAGTAGCGGCTTTTCCATAGGGGGAGAGTCCCCATGGAGGATCTCCACACCGTTTCCCTCATCTGAAAGGTCATCCATGTTGACCGCCACTGCCCTTGGTGACATTCCCTCAGGGCCGCCCAGTGAGCCGGGCCGGCGGCGGATCACACAGAAAATAAGGGCAACGTAATTCCCCCATCAGTGGATGTGAGCGTGGGGGTGGCTTCCTCAATAACCTTGTGGAGTACTTGAAAACTCTGGATGCATTGTTGTTGGAGGGCCCCGTGGTGGCCGAGTGACTCGGGGTGCCGAACCGCGGGGAGTACAGCCAGGTCGATCTGACGGCACTGCTCACCGATATCCTCGAGATGAGCATGACTCCCGGGATAGGGTGCTAGCTGATGGTGAAGACAAGAGTGAGTCACCCAAAGATTCTGGCGGAAACATTCAAACTCTCCCGGGGTGAGTGACTCTGGCATATCAAAATATGATCCTGCGACCGGCCAAAACTTCTCGGGGAAGTGGCCCACTGCGAGGATGATCCAGAAGATCCATGACTCTGGTTCGGGATCCGTCCCTTGTTGCCCCTACTCATAAACCGAGAATGGATGGGGAGATGGCAACGACGCCGAGGCAGGCCGCTGGACCGGTGGGCTGGCTGGTGGGGAATACGGCGAACATGCCGATTGTTCGCCGATCCCGGAGTCGTCCTCCAAGGGTTTCAGTGCCCTTGTTTCCACGTCACAATAGGATGGGCTGGAAAACATGCCTCATGTCATAGTATCGGTTCTCACCAAGCATGTGTCACGTCGCGAATCTTCCGCCGGTCCCCAGAAAAGCTCCCCACCATCCTTGACTGAGGTGGAAGATGCTTCCGGGGAGGCCAGTGGTAAATGAGGGTCTGACCCTTGGGGGTTCTCAAAGTCCTCATTATCTTGGATATACCTTCGGAGGGAGGATGGAATCATACAGATATCTCATTCGGGGAGTACGAGACTGACGTGCCGCGTCCCCATCCCTTCCCTCGACTCATAGGACTACGGGGAGGGCTCCATTGCCGAGTCGTACTCTGCCTCAAAGTCTGAGAAACAGACTGGTCTAATTTCCGTCCGGACTCCCCTAACATTCCTCTTACGGCGACGACGCCCTACCTTCCTTCCCCTGGGTGTCTCCTCAGGGTAAGGATGATTTCCGTCAAGGAGTACCCTGGCCGCAATAGCGCTGGGGCAAAGGGGACTGAAGGCTGAGGTGCGAGAAGCACCAGGACAGATGTCTAAAGGGACATGGGGAGGACCTCCATGTGAGTGAGCAACCAGATACGCACCAGATCCATACCCGCGGCCAGCGGTAGGGGGATTGACCTCATACCCAGTGCAATGGGCGCTGGAAAGAGTCATACCCGGAGCATAGTTGTCGTGACGAAGCCTTCGGCTTTCCAGATCAGTGGCACGGAATGAGCCTTCATGGTGGGTGGCACTACCATGGATTGGTCCACGGTGGCCATTGCCTGTGCCCGCGACCGGGAGAGTCGACCCAACCTACCTGCAGGGTGGTCAGGGCCTCGATCCCAGTAGGGCATGTGACTTCCCCTACTCAACGTGTGCGGGGGTCTGGTAATAGGAGTCAGTAGTGGCTCGGTCCACAGTGTTTGCTGACGTTGGTGCCCCAGGATGGGCATTCTCTTCTGCTCACGCCCGACGCTAGCGTCGGGTTAGATGGGTTGGAGCCGGTGGTGCGGGCACGAAGATTGCCTGCTCCTCGGCCCGGGGAGTCGGGCGGTGGCGTCGATGCAGCCTGACGGGGGATCTTACCGTTAACCCCAGGGATGGGTCTCCGATCGGGCAGACTCGGACATCCCCCACCTCATTGGCGTAGGGGAGGGATGTGTCAAGGCGCTCCAGCGATAGGCTTCCGAAGCGATTGAACATCCGACTGGGGAGTGGCGGCTCCCTGCGTGACCCTCAGGGGTGGCGACGATGGTGAGGTGTAGCTGCCTCTAGATCCAAATGGGCCATGCACCTGGTGGGGATGATCCCTTCCTCATAGTACCTAAGAACCATGTCGTTGATCACCCTTCGCTGGATGATTTCTGACGGGGAGAGGGCGTGTGAGCACCCGGTAGTCGTAGCAATCGGAGCCGGGGTGACTGTGGAAAAGGCAGGACCGTGCAGGGTAGCCGCGTCAGTACTGTCCCTACCCCTACACCGGTGGGCAGGTGGAGATCGAGCTCCGGATGTAGTGATATGATTCTTGGAAGCAGGTAGATGAACCCATTAGTACTAATAGGAAAAGAAATTGAAAACCAATAGCCCAGTGTCATTCTGTCTTCCATGGTTGGTGAGAGAGATCCATGCTGATGACATCGCAAAATGGATTGCTCAACATCCTGACTGCCTCAACCCCTAGCGGGTTTCACATCCTGGTGATAGGTGCCTGGACCTGGTGGCATGCTAATCTTCCGACACCCCGAACGCTACCTGTATCCGTATTGAGGAGAAGGGATTCACGTTGGGTTCACCATTTTCTGTTTCTGATGCTTTTACACTAGGGCGCGCGCGTGCGTGTCCGTCACGCATGGGAGGATGCACGGCTTGTTTCCCCGCATTCCCGCTTTCCAAATGCGGGCGGCATCTGTTTGTTTTTTAGGGACATTTTCTCCTTGATCGAAACCGGGATGATGGGATGTCAGTTCTTCTTTTCATGGATTCCTCCTCGGAGCTCGTCACCTAGTCCGGGTCTCCCTCATAGATTTAAGATGGGTTCGTGAAGCTCGTTCCCGGTACCATATCTGCATGGACGCCAGTTAATTACACCTCTTCCGTCAAGACGCTCCAAGGGGTCTTGTCGGGGCAGCAACCTTCGGTGAGGAAAATGGTCATGTTGGGTTGTCTTCGGCATGTCTTGACGCTGGGTATTGGCTTGTCTATCTTCTGTCCCTTATTATTGGGCTTCTCGAGGGTGCGTAAGCCCGAGGCATCCCACATCGAACACGGGGGTTGTGTTCCATCTGAGGTTTTCCTCAGCTTCCCATGTTTATCATGGGGTATGTCGTGAGTTTAACGTCTTGCAAAGACGGATTGGACTGATCGGAACACTGAGAGTGGATCAGATTGAAGGACCCCCTAGGGGGAACACCGATGTTGGGGCCAGCACATGAGCGGTTTCCCGGGTACTATGGAGTGGAATGGGGTGGCATGATCTCACCGGGATGTGGCGGCCCGGGTAAGGATCAGGATGGGTGATGGAATGATGGGCTTGAACCTCGTGGAGGCTTCCTACGTATCCCCATGGCAGGGAATCAAAGTCTGTGTAGTTCGGTGATATGGTGGGATACCTGAAGAGGTGACCCATGAGAATGAATGCATGGATTGGAGCCAGGAGAAAGTAAGATCTCTGGGCTAGGGAATGAGCTTCCCAAGGCACATGGGCTCGAGGGGGAGGTTAGGATGAGACGTGGGTGGGAGGTGTGGGGATTACGCTCTGAGGCATCCCATGATGGTGGGTATGGGGCTTACGCTCTGAGGCGGCCCATAATAGTGGTTGTGAATCGACGGGGAGGGGTCAGGACAACTGAGTGACGGGCTTGAACCTCGTGGAGGCTTCCTATGTACCATGAGTTAGAACGGATCAAAGTCCACGTAGTTAGGGGAATACATTTTAACATCATGTGTGACAAGGTACAGTTTAACGTCAAGCGGGACAGGATACAGTTTAACGTCATGTGGAACGGGATACAGTTTAACGTCATGCGGGATTGGATAAAGTTTAACGTCATGCGGGATGAGGGCATTTGGGGATTACGCTCTGAGTTGGCCCATGGTGGTCGGGGAACCGACGTGGAGAGGTCTGAACGACTGGGTGGTCGGCTTGAACCTCGTGGAGTCTTCCTACGTACCATGCTTTAGCACGGATCAAATTCCACGTAGTTCGCTGGTATGGGGCTTACGCTCTGAGGCGGCCCATAAGAGGATGTCATGGTCGATGCGCGCTCTAAGCCCACGTGAGTCATGCTCGGTGTGAGAAACAAGAGGCAGCAGGGACCATACGATCACGTTGCAAAGGGTGCGTCTGTGAGAAGTGGAAAGGGGATTACGCGTTGACTGGCACAAAGAGGAAACAGGGGCTTACGCATGGTTAGCGGCCCTTGGTTCCGGGGATTACTCTAGTATGGAGGCTCGTGGTGCGGCAAAGCGAAGTGGGAAATGGACTCCACTGGCCTTGGCAGTGGGGAAGTACGGAGGTGCATGGGTGAAACCTTCCGCAAGAGAGTCTAGGGGCTTACGCTCTGAGGCAGCCCTTCCCTCGTGGACAAATGCCACTCCGACAAGGAGTATCTCATTCCATGTGAGGAAGAATCCATTCCTGTGGAGATGAGTGGACGTAAAGAATGTCTGAGCTGGGGGGACCCTACGTGCGAGGCACGGGGTTGGACCACAGTTTAACGGCATGTGTTAAGGACGAGGTGCTTGGCAGTTTAATGTCCTGCAGCTCGGACGAGGTGGGTTCGATCCACACACCTATGGCTTAAATGCCCAACACCCTCTACCCCTTGTGGGAGGGAAGGCATCGGCAAGGCCATACTAAAGGGGGGCTGCAGGGAGAACCGTTGAGGGGTCCATGTTAGCGTGCCTATGCAAAGAAGCAATAGTCGTTAGTGTGCCTATACGGAGAAGCATAAGGAAAAGCAATGCAATGGGAAACACCTCCCAAGGGACCTTGAGGTTACTTCGTACGAGCCTGGAAGGCTGTACGGGAAAACAACGCATGACGCGCATGCCCGGTAGGGAAGACATCAGGTGCCGGCGCGGAGAGGCAGCCAAGGGTCGCCAAGGTAAAGGGTCCTGGGTGTTGCGCGCAAAGAGACGGTTTGCATGCAAAACACCAGGATAGCGCGCAATAGGGCCATAGGATTGCGCGGATAGGGGATTGCGCGCAATGGACCTCGATTGTGCATGGGGCAATGGTCAATCCCTAGCGAAACCTATCAGAGGAATTGCGTGCAAAGGAAGGGATTGCGCGCAATTGGAAGGGATTGCGCGCAAGGGGCACAAATTGCGCGCAAAGGAAGAACCAAAGGAGTTCGTAAAATTCAG
Organism: Viscum album; assembly: GCA_963277665.1. Taxonomy (NCBI): domain Eukaryota; kingdom Viridiplantae; phylum Streptophyta; class Magnoliopsida; order Santalales; family Viscaceae; genus Viscum; species Viscum album. The sequence continues at coordinate 1,621,333,755 of OY728146.1, read as the reverse complement.
TTAAGCCAGTGGGGTTACGCGCAAAGGCGAACCCTGGGGTAAGATTGCGCGAAAAGAGGAATTACATGGAAGTCATCTTGTGCACGGGAGAGTCTGAATTCCGCGCACGGGAGTTGGTCCGAATTCCTCAACCCCCAAACGGATGAGGTTTCCTTCTATATATAGGAATCGGCCGGCGCGGAATCTAGGCGGCGCGCGAAATATTTCGCGCTAGGACCTATCGGCGCGCAAAGCTTCACCGCACGGAACCGGGACGCGCAAAATTGTGTGCACCACCAGCTCGATTACGCGAATCCCAGGGATGCTTCGCGCGCACAGCATTATTTCGCGCAAGTCCTCCTTTATTTCGTGCACCACTTCCAGGGCCTCCGGACTGGGCCTCTGATTCCGAATGTGACTTCGCTTTGTCATTTCGAAACTTCCTCCGGGAGTTATGGACTTTTTCGGCGTCTACAGATATTTAAAAGGAACTATTTTTAAATCTCTATTTTATCCCAAAAATTCTTATTTTAATTTAATTTCATATTCAGATTATGATTTTGGAGGTTGTAGATTAGATAGAAAAAGTAACTCAATAAGCTATCACTTTTTAGGAAAATCTTTAGTATCATGGTAGAGTAAGAAATAAAACTCAGTTTCCATGTCAACAGTTAAGGCAGAATATGTGTCTGCTGGCAGTTACTATTTAAAATTATTATAGATGAAACACAATCTACTGTATTTTGGATTAAATTTTGGTAATATACCTATTTTATGTGATAATACTAGTGCAATAAATATTTTAAACGATCCTATAAGTCATATTAAGACTAAGAATATTGATATAAGAAATCATTTTCTAAGAGATCTTTTTTTAAAAAAGGATATATCTTTTGGATTTGTAAATAATAAATATCAATTAGCTGATATTTTTACTAAACCACTTCCCACTACAGGTTTTGAGTGTATTAAGGTGATATAGGATTATTTAATTCTAAATAAATGTTTATCAATTTATTTCAATTAATGTTTTTATAGTGTTAATTTTTTTTAAATTTTTTTAAATGTTAATTTTGCTGTCAATTTATTATTTCATTTATTTATTTAAATAAATTTTTTTTGTATTTTATTTTAATAACATGTCTTTTGAAAATTAAAATTTTAATTATTACACCACATCATCGGCACACGAAACCAAAAACTAAACCATCAGACTTCTCCCTCTCTTCTTCGTACTCCTTTATACCCATTCAATTTACAGAGCATATGTCTTTCTAGTTTACTGAAACCCTAAACATCGAACCTTCAAACCTATAACCTTAAGAAATGGAAACCTCAATCAGAGTTGAAGAAGTTGTACCAAACAAGCCTGTTCAACAACTAAAATATTGGGAAGTTATTCAAGGGAAGGTAATTGATTTTGATTGAATGAATCATGTCAATCAGTCGTTAAAGACTACCATAATATTTCAAGGCCTATAATAAATTTTTTGTGATAGAAATTCACCTTTTTGATATAGAAGTAAAATAGTTCTGTCAAAATGCCTCTTTTAGTTTTGTAAATTATGAAGACACAATTATGTCTAAGATTCATCATGAAGAGTTCACTATCTCTTCTATTCAAATTGATAAGATCTTGGATTGTCCCTGTGAGGGGGAATTTCATTTTTATTTGAAAAATATAAAATATGTGAAATTAAAATCATAGGATATATTTTTTTCTCTCTTCGGAACTACAACAATCAATAAAATGATTACAAGAGACCATAATGTTGATCAAGGAGTCTTGATGAAGTTCATACTGTCTAGAATTGTTCCAAGGATGACTGAGTTAGAGAAAGTTATTTTTCAGTATATTTATGTTTTGTTTTTTTTAAACGATGTTAAGATGAACTTCAGTAGGTATATGTTGAGTTATTTGAGTCACTGTTGTTAGAAGGATGCAAAGATGGGATTTTACCCTTATGAAATAATTTTATCCCTTTTTTTACTATGGATGGGAAAATTAAGAGACATCTCTTTTGGTTAGAGATGTCATCATATAAATATATTAAATGATGAAACTATAAATAATCTTGGATTTTTTCTGTAGTGAATATTGAAATTATCTTCTACTAGTTGGTATAGAAGAATAAGAAAGGAGGATGTCTAGTGATCAAGGGGAGAAGAATTTATTACCTTATGTTGGTTCTATGAGACTAAGGCCTGATGAAGAAGAATAATAAAGACATTATGAGGCTAGTCTTCATCAAAGAAGAATAATTTCAATAAATATTTCTAAGCCAGTACCAGTTTCCCAAAAAAGGGAAGAATAATTTTTTGAGTAGGTGGCTCATGCAACTGAGAATGTTGAGAAAGTTTCTCAAGGGGATGATCAAGTTGGGGGAGTTTTTCCTAAAGCTGATCAAGCTACCCATAAAAATATTTCTTTAGTTTGTTGGTGATTTAGTTGATGTAGGAGTATCTACATTAATAGAGATAACATATATTTCATAGGAAGAGCCATGTTTGGATTTGGTATAATTTGGTCAAACCAGATCACAATCTACTGAGTATTTTAATTGATTGGAAATAAATAAAGAAGATTAGTTTCAAAATTTCAATCAAGTGAATGAATGGAACTTGTCTCTAAGATAAGAGTTATAACCTGAAAGGAATAAAGTTTTAGAGCTCATAAGTTCAACAGTTCCAAGAACTAAATTTGAGGTGCTTAAATCACAATTACGATAATTTCAGGAAACTCTTGTGTCAGTGGGTGACCTTGAAGAGTTCATCCAAATGTTCTCTACTGAGTTCAGATCATTGAAGGAAGAATCTGTAAAGAAATAATATTTTGATGTGCTGAAGCAGATGTTGGGAAGAGAGTTTCAATCTGCCAGAGCAAGTTATCAGGCTTCAACCTCTTCTCAAAAGACTCCTCCTGACTTTTTAAGAATATTTGAGGCTATAAATGTTGTGTTAGCTGATTTCAATGATCGATTTCACACTCTTCAGTTTGGCAGTACACATTTAAATGTTATTTTGGAAAATCAGAGAAATTTGGTAAGTTAAATGACCTCTAATGATTCCTATTTGGGAATAGTGATTTATCAAGTTAGATATAAGTTGAATGCCTTCATTCAATATGAAGAAATAGTTAATGAGTTTGTTAAGGTGAATTTGGTTGAAATATTAAATATTGGTCAAGATTCAAAGAATATGTTTCAATAGTGATTTTATGTGTTCAAAAATAATTTTCAGATCATGTTGGTGAAACTCCTTAATATGCATAGTGTTGTTCAGACCATTCCTCATTCTACTGTACCATCTACTAATGGAGATTCCAATAAAGAAACCCAATATTAACCAAGATAATCATTTTGAAGATTTCTTTAGTTGATTGTGTAATCTATTCTTTATATTAAAAACATTTGATATGCATTTCATTTTACTTTAATTTTATAACTATGATTTTTATATCATTTTATAATTTTATGTTCAAATTTAAACTGGCATATAACATGTCTTATTTTTCTACTAAGTAGACTATAACATTAATTTATTGTTCTGTGTAAAATTATATGTTTTTTAATACATTTTCATGTAATTTCATTTTGATATCATAAAAAGGGGATAAAATTGGGTAAACACAATAACTACTGGAAAAATAACCTATATCCACAGTCCAAACCGTGGGTATAGTCCCAAAAACCATGGGTATTGGCTATACCCATGGTTTTGGGAACCATGGGAAACCAAGGCATTGGTATAGTTCTATGGAATATACCCATAGTTTTCCAAATTGTAGGTATATATTTTTTCCACCATGTCATGCACTTATTATACCCATGGTTTTAGAACTGTGGGTATAAATATTAGAAAAACGCATATACCCACGATTCTAGAACCATGGGTATAAATATTAGGAAAAAAAGAACCAGGAGTTTTGATCCCACGACATGACCCTCTAACAAGGAGGATTTCACCAACCGAGTTTCCTGACTTATATTTATATATATCTACATTTACAGTTTTATATTAATTTAAATTGCCCATATAAGAAAAAAATTCAAGCAGTAAGATTTGATCATGTGAATGGTTACTCTAACAACCACTATCTCACTAACTGAGCTGCTTCACTTAAGAAATATATATGTACATTTACCTATATATATTAAGATCAATCCATATTGGAAAATAATTCAGCTGTGAGTTTCGACACTGCGACCTTCACAACTATCGCGAAGCACCTCACCAACACAGTTGCTTTACTTCTATTATTATATATCAATATCTACCTAATTATTTTAATACAAACCACCTATAGAAATAATATTTCATATAGTTTCGATCCCGCGCTGGTGCAACTCTGCCAAAATCCATTACCACTAAACCAATTGATCATCTATTTATATGGATATATATTATCGTAAATAAATATATTTATAAAATGTGGGTCAAATAAAACATCGGGAGAGAGTTTAGAACCCACATTATTGCTCCACCGCTGAACTTCCTTACCACTAGAAAAATTTCAATTACATCTATATATATATATATATATATTATGTTATATTCATTTTTTCTCACACTGGGTATATGTGACATCTAGCCCCATGGTTTTCATGAACCGTGGTTATAGGCTTATATACCAAATTCTATGCCCACGGTTCATAAAAATCATGGGTATATATTTCACCTGTACTCACAGTTCAGTTTAAATAGTGGGTATAGGTTTTTCCATGGAATTCTCGTGCAATTTTTTTGGCTTCCCACGTTTATGCAGGTACCCTATACCCACGGTTTAGTTATAACTGTGGGTATAGATTAGAAAATTTCACTTATACCCACGGTTCATGAAAACTATTGGTAGAGATCAATTTTCTTGTAGTGAACATTATTATTTATTCAAGCATCTATTTTTTATTAAATGGAAATAGTACTGAGAAATCAAAATACTTCTATAAAAAATTAATTTTCAAAAAAAATGTTTTCTTTAAAAATGTTTTTTCTTTAGTATTTACATCCAAATGTAAATTTTTATTAAACAGTTTTAAGGGGAAATGGGAAATCATATTTCAAAAACAAGATTCCACTACGTGATGAAAGAGCTTACAAAATGATGAAACACAAGACTAAGATTACTTGAATCAGCTACTCTGTATAGTTCCCATTACAGCGGAATAACCTGCATATTAGGATCCTCTCTGATAAGCTCTTCAATGTGAGAAATCAACTTGTCTACTGTCTGGATAAATTCCTCCATGTTGATTTTTCTCTAATTGAATCCCCAGACTAGAATTCGATAATTCTTATCTATCCACACTTCTTTCTCCTCATTGGCATCAACTTGAAAGATTCTTGCATAAATTTTTTTAATCTCCTCTTCTGATACATTGGGTCAGAAATCTTTTTCTAGAATTTCTTACTTGGAGTGTAGGATATGTTTCAAGTACTCCCCATCCTATTCTTCCTTGTATCTTATATTTCTACTTGATTCTTCACTTTCCCCAATCTTTAGGTCTTTGATTTCCTTGTTTCTACCGTTCTTGGTTGACCTTGTCTCCATCAGTTTTGGCAAGTGGGAGTAATCCTTGCGTCCCTTTGGTTTTTCCCTTGGACAACAATACATTTCCCTGAGTCTCAAATTCATTTATTACCCTTATTCCTTCTAGGGATATAAGGACCTTTCCCTTAAGTTTAGTCCATGCCATCCACTGAGAGTTGACTATAGTTTTCATCACCTAAAGTCTCCTCCTCTTGAGTCAATGGTGGTTCTCGAACAACCAGACCTTCCAAACAGTTCCCCGGCTTAATCGTCAAGCCTTCTTTGAGGGATCTTTGCTTACACAACGATTCCTCCTTTCCTACTTTATTCTCCAAACCATTATTCTTCCCCCCATTCCCAGCCTTCAAAAGGATTGCTGTGTTGGCACCAAGGGTGTTTGGGTCTAAAGGCCCCAAGACACTCACTTCATCCAGCCTCCCTTGTCCACAAAGATAATCTGTTGTAGCCGGTAGTTCCACCAGGGCCATATCCAAGGGACCCTCATTTTCTGTTCCACCTACCTGTATAGCCTCTTTTCCTCCCGCATGTAAGGATTTTATACCCAAATCATGTTTTAGACGTGCAAATTCGTCCACTACCCATGGCTCTGCAACCTTAGACAGGGGCTGATCCTCCTAGAAGTTGGACTACACACCTAAAATGTCTTGTTGCCTAACAGGTTCCATCACCTTTGGAACAACCCTGTGAACCTCCTCATACTCTCCCAAGATATCATTATCCTGAACCCACTGGTACACAATGAGATCAACCTACATATTCTATATCTTTGACTCCAAAGAACCATGTCCAATTATTTCTAAGTGAACCTTAGGGACAGATCTGGGGTGTTGGCTGACGCCCATATCAACATCAGAAGAGCTCATCCTAACCCTTGAGGGAAAAGAGTCCATGTCTATATAAGAGATAAACTTCTCTCTACCCATATGATCTACATCATGAACCATATTTGGTGGTGAGCCATGCCTGCAGACATTTTGGAGGTGACCTGGTCGACAGCAAGAAGAGAAAAAATCTATCCAATATTCTAAATGCACCTCCTATTTAGCTGGTATTTTTGTTCTATATCAATCCATAATAAGTTAGTAGAAGTTTTGGAGACATCTATATCTACACAGATGCGAGGATAAATCGTTTGGCAAAGGGTTAAATATCTTTGATCAAAGCACAAAAATCTACTTACCATGTTTTCAAGCATCGAAAGAATTGCAGGGTTCTGAAAAGGCAATGGAAGGCTCAGGAAACTGACCCAAATTGGTACTATCGAAGGGTCCTGTCGCAGATGGAAGTCAAAAGACCAGTGGAACAGGAAGAACCAGACACTATTGAAGAATCTTCGGCCACAAAACCAAGAGGAAATAAGATCATCCTCCATCTCAAAGTGGATGAGAATATGGAGAGGATCATGGGGCCCTACTATAGCATGGTGATGCAGATCCCATGAATCGTCAATGAATCTTTCGAAGGCATCAACAGATGGTCGATTCTGACCAAAGCGAGCCACCAGAGAGAGCCGATAGAGGTCTAAAGTTCTGTGAATTCCCATAAAGAAATAAGAAGCTTGGGAAAACCTTGATCGAAAGAAGGAACCTTGGGGTTGAGTGCGATGGCAGGGAATGAGGAGAGATTATACGGGATTGTAAGAGGGTAGAAGGGAGGAGGGTAGTCCGGGATCACACGACCCCTCCCCCTCACGGGAGGGGGAGGGACTGGATCGGAGGCTATGGCCATTAGGCCATAGAAAACCTAAGCGGAACGAGGGTCCATTCTAGTATTCCCATTCCCTATCCCCCTTAGACCATCCCTTTAGTATTTAAAATTCCTACATTTTCTATAAATTATGTTATGGGTTTTGTGATCATCAATAAGGGATATTGTTGGGAATGTATTGTCTCAATAATACTATTTAAAACTTATTGGTTTTGATGCTCACAAATACACTTGTTTGTTTTACTAATTATATTAATTTAAGTGAGTTTATGTAAATTAATATATTTTACAAATTTTTGAATTATATTCATGTTTTTAATCTACAAGGAATATTCAAAGTGTTCAGAAATCATTTTGGTGTTTCTAAAAACATTGTTAATACCCTACGTTGGTATGTGTAACTTAAGGAATGAACCCTACATTCGATTAATGAATGTATAGTTTATCATCCCTACACTGAAAATTTTGTGTATGGATTATTAACCCAAAATTTTTGTATGGATTGGAAACACAACGTTTGGATAAATGTACGGAATATCAACCCAACATTGAAATCAGAAATCATTTTCCATACCCTACGTTCATATAATGAATGTATGGTAAATCGAACTTATGATTGTAATCAACCATATGCTGGAAGGTTTAGAATATATATTCTTATCCCAATGTTACTTTTGAACCATATTCTACATAAAGGAACCCTACAGTATGCAGTTCAACCCTACATTTGTTTATTAAACAACGGAGATTTAAATTCATGATTTTATCTGAGATTTCTAAAACGGTCTTGATTGAAATAAAATATCAATTGAAAGATATTATATGATCGATTCAAAGGCTCATTATGATTTATTCAAAGAACCATATTCAATGGATAAAAATACTCCTATTATTACAGGAAGTTATGAATCCCTTGTAAAATTTGAATTTGAATACTCGTGATCTATTAGACTATTTTCTTGGATCTGCTCAACCAAAAGATATTAATATATATGAACAGAGTATTATTGAAATAATAAAAGGATATGAGATTCAATAAAAATACATATATATACCTTTTTATATATTTGGTATACAAATTTTTACAAATAATGTTTAACTCTATTATTTTATGAAAGAGGATACACTTTGGAGTTATGCTTTTACAACCTTGTGCTATTATTTGATGATATTCAATTTGAAGATCATTTGAAACCCGGATAACTTTAGAGTTATTATTTCTTGATGACATTCATTTCTTAAGAAGAAGATCCATTTACTATTTATTGATTCTTTTGAAATTGTGGAGAACAACCTGAACCATCAAAAAATCAAAATCTTTTGATTTATTGGAGTTGCAACTACTTGTACTCAGTTGTAGAGAAGTTTCATCTTCTTGTACGAATATATGGATTTTATGGTTCCCTATAAAAGAACCAGAAGTCTCTGTTTAGACATGGTTTAAAGGTTTCAATTTCCTACACTCCATTGTGGATTTAAAGTTCTTGGGATAATAGGGCCTTTCTTGTGAAAATCACCAAGATCATAGAGAGAATGTTGGTGGAGTGGACTAGGGGATCTTTGTGACCCCATGAACTATAAAATTTATTTGTTCATTATTTCTATTAATCTTTTTCTCATACACATCATAGAATATAAATTTTTGTATCTTCATAAATTGAAAAGAGATTTAAAATCTATAATCATTCAAAATTATCGAAAAGACACAATTCACCCCCCCCCCCCCACACACACACACCTCTTGTGTATCTTTGTATTATTATGACCTAATAATAACCTATATGTAATACAAAAGAGTATGATATGATAACATGAAAATTAAAGGTAAAAAATTCATGCCCAACCATACAATATATCCCCATATGACAATAAATAGAAAACTAAATGATGAGTGATCCTATCTCTAAATCTCAAAGCCCAACCATTGTACACGGTCTATGCACTAGAGTATCCCTATACTTCTATAAAATCACCTCTGATTTCTTTTTCGTATACAAAAGACACAATACACATGGGAAAAAACCCATGAAAGGGTGAGTATATACATACCTAGTATGATTCCCCCAAAACTGAAAAGGGGGTGATATGAGAAATTATTGAAGTAGTAAACTCATCACAAAAAGGTATGTAAATCAGTATATTAGACAAAAATCATAATGAAAACCCCATATATGCTCAATAAGAAGGCCAAATGATAGAGAAATGGTATATTTGTCTCCACAACCTAGCTATGAATAATGAGTATGCCTGCATCTCAAAAAAGGGACCATCTCTGATACCCAGCATCTTGTGTGTCTATCTGAAGAAGAATCTATGTCAATCCACACCTCACTACTATTCTGCACAGTTTAGGGGATAGAATCTCTAGGTAGAGGACCCATACCCTAGTATAATAGTAGGGTATTATTCTAATGGTTATGGACCCAGTACTTGAAACCATAGGATAGTGCCACTCTGATAGTCGAGGACCCATGCCCTAACACCACAAGAGGGTTCTACTCTGATAGAAGATAGAGGATCCATTCCATTTCCTAGTAGGAGGGTTCCACTATAATGGTCAAAGACCCATTCCCTAAATCTGTAGGAGGTTGTCACTCTAATGGTTGAGGACCCATGCCTTGACTCCATGGGAGTGTTTCACTATGATAGGAGATGGAGGACCCAGGACCTATCCTAGAAGGAGGGTGTCACTCTAATAGTTGTGAACTCATTCTATGAATATGCAGGAGGTTTTCACTCTAATGATCTGGGACCCATGTCTGGACTCCATCTAAGGGTTGTGCTTTTATATTAGATACAAGACATGTTTCTTGTCCCAATAAGAGGTTTCCACTATAATGGTCAAGGACCCATGCCCTGACTCCAGAGGAGGGTTCTACTCTTATAGTAGATAGAGGACCTATACCATTTCCTAGTAGTAGGCTTCCACTATAATGATCAAAGACTCATACCTTGACTTCGCAAAAGAGTGTCACTCTGATAGAAGTCAATCGAGGACTCGTGCCCTATTACAGTAGGAGGGTGACACTCTAGTAGTTGATAGATGACCCATTCTCTATCCCAGTAGGAGGGTGTCACTCTAATCTCTCTGATGATTATTCCCAATAACTTTCATATTCAAACATCACATAAAGAAGTTTCACACTCAAAACATCTTGCATAATATCTCAAAATCCACTAAGAAATACACAATCATGTTTTATGTGGGAAAACACTCAAGATAGGATACTCATAGTGAAAAGTATGAGTCAATATGAAGAAAATATGAGATGTATAAGTTTCATAAATAATTTCACATCATTTAAGGGCCCCATGTTTCATGATCCCCCATTCCTATTCAAGGTTGTGTCCTCATCATCACACGAATTATTGTCCATGTAGTACTACACAACATGTAAGGGTATTTCACGACATGTCTCAGCCAAAAGTCTGACGAATGCATGGGGATGGTCATCTATCCGACTGTAAAAAATTTCAAACCTCTAATATTTCATCACAAATGTCCTTTAATGTGAAAATAGATCACACTTTTGTGATCCTCATAGAAAAAATCTCGGGACAGTCTATTCACTTTCCCAATTCGGACACCCGATGAAAAAATGAATTTCACCGCATCACACTCAAACAACATTTTGTGGGCTCAATCCAAAATCTTGAATTAAACATATGATATTAGCCTCAAAACTTCCACGTCAATATAATTTTCATGATGTCATAGACAGTTCTTCAATCCGATGTCGTATGAAAGATTTACCAAAGATACAAGATTCCACAAAAGTAGTAATAATATTATTATTTTTATTTTTATTGGATGTTTCATGGACCCAACCCATGATCCCAAAAAATGATTCCATCTGTGGTCTTGAAATGACCCTCTCATAGTCAGGGTCACAATGCCACCGATGGTTCTTCAATCCAATACTGAACGGATAACTTATGGCCAAATAAACATTTTCTCAACAAAAATAAATAATAATAATACTTTATTATTATTATTATTATTTAAATTATTAAAAAATAGAGCGGGCCATGCACAAATCCTCCCTCAAATCTAATCTCTAGTGTGCCTGTCTCTCTCCAAGGTTCTTCCCTTGATTTCCGTTATTATTTTTTCAAATATTAATAATAATAATAAAATTAACATAATTTTTCCACCACCTCACCATGCCTAAAGAGGCTCACCATGCACCATATAGACCCCCTTTCACCCCCCAAGATTGTATTAAATTATTTTTTTCTATTTATATTATCATTAATAATAATAATAATAACACAAAAATATTGTTATTAAAAATAATAATAATAACATAACACCCATTATTCATTCCCGGATCTGGATTTAACTACGATCTGCACTGAGCAGCATCCCTCACACCATAGAGACACAGTAATGTCCATGTCTAGCAGCCTACTCCATGAGACCTTGTGCACAGTCTCCACTCAGAACAGATATCATCGCACCACACATCATCATCATGCATCAACCGGGAAAATGGGGATCCCCAATCCGATCTGGAAACACATCCGATCAACCTTAATCCTTGATCATGAACCCACACCCGTAGTATCAATCTGGTCCTTTCACAAAAAATCATCCCTGTCATTAAGAAATATTTCCAGAAACCATCTATTTGCATGTCTTTTGTGCTACCACAACAAATATGAGGGTTAAACCTCACTTGAACCTGCCCCCAAAAAAGTCGAACAGTGCCCCTGTTGGCCAATGGTGAATAACATGATGAATGTAGAGGGGAAAATATAAGAAAAAAGTGAACCACCATTGGCCAAGCACTCTTGGAAAATGCTTACATAAACATGGCCATATCATGTGAAATAAGGTAAGAATTATACTGGATCAATATAATCAATAAATTGTTGGGATCATGAAAAGAATAATTATTGTATATCAAAAGTTGAAAAAATACATGGTCAATATTTTAATAAAAAGGGGAGGAAACAAAAAATGATGATTCCTACCTCGATTATGGATCAATCGTTGGTGAAAATTGCATCCTCTATAGATAAAGGTGATGATCCTGCTGTGTCTTTTGTCTGTCGATTCACCTCTATCTAATCACAAGTTATCATTCGGTCTTGATCCTCCAATGTCCTAATGACCTGAAGGCCTTTATTTTTATTGATTTTTGATAACCCCCCTTTTAAGGGATGAGTGGTAACCCTTATAAGTCTTGTAGTCTTAGTGATTACATGGCCCATAGGCTTAAAAGACATTACATGACCCGAAGGGCTTAGGTAATTCAACCACACAATAACTACAATGAACTACCCCTCCCCATTATTTGCATCGTGATGGTAGATCTCCACCAATGAAGGATGGATGAAATATCCTCTTAATGATCCTAGGGTTTGTCGATAACCCTAGTTATTTTCCATATAAGCATATTTATAGAAGAAAATGGTTTAGTTTATTTAATTTAAAATAAATAAAATATTTATTTATTTTAATTAAATGAACCCACCAATAGTTTCCTCTACCATAAATCCCACACCGACCAACTTTAGGTTTCTCCTAGTGTAAATCCCACGCTCCGAATTCAACTTTGGTCTCTGATTTTTTATATGAGATTCTTTTTTAGAGATATTTCACTTTTTCAGGAAAACTGTGCACGTGTAATATAAAATATATTTAATTTTTTTATAAAATATATTATAGGATAACTGGGCCTAGTAATCACATGTTTTCTCAATGACTGTCTCTTAAAATATTCCTAGGGATGTTCTAAAGTCTTGCACAACAAAACCAGAGTCTATACATTATTCCCTTATTCAAAGATTTTCATCCCTAAAAAGAAAAAACCAAGGAAAAAGGTGGGGATATTGCACCCATATTCAGCTCTACCACTCCCATTATGGTTTTCTGTGCTACCAATAAACATGCTCCCAAGGAAAACACTTGACCATGATAATACTCTTTCTACTGATTCTAAATGTTGTTGTCTCCTTGAAAAAGGAAACTCCACTCTCACAACCCAGCTTACCCATTTCAGTATCATACAATGAGTTGCGCGCATACCTACTCAGTTGTGGTATGTGTAGAACACCAAGCACCAAGTCTAACTAAAAAAATGTCAATTGTTATGTCACCTTTCTCAATAATAGTAGATGGAAAACCTTTTGTAAGAATATGTTACCACGACCATGCCCTGGGTAGACCTCAATCTCATGTCGCCTCAACCTCTATAGGTTACAATATCACTCTCATGTCTACGAAGACATATCCCAAGAAGCAGACCATAGAATCTAGAAGTGACTCCATGAGATCTTTCGTATGAATAATACTCCCAAGGAAAATATATCATTATCCACCTATGTTTTTCATTCTATAACTCTTACACCGAGGAAATGAGAGTACCGTCACAAAATACGACAATGAACTGACCCAAAAAAGGTTAAGGATCTATATAATAAGTCTTAAAAACTCTTCTGGGGTGTTCAACATGCCAAATGGTATCACTAAGAACTCAAAGCAGCCACATCAAATCTAGGAAGCCATGCTCGGTACATCCATCACTTGAATATGGAGCTAGTGATAACCCTCCATGAGGCCAAACTCTGAGAACCACTTTTCCCAAACAACTTGTCTAAGAACTCAATGATTCTCAAGAGTGGATACTCTTCCACACATCACCTAGTTCAAGTGACACCAATCCACACCAGACCTCAATATCTCATCTTTTTTTTAGTTGAACAACACAGGGATTCCCAGGAAAACACATTGAGTCTTACAAATCCCCTTCTCTAAAGACTCCTCCAACCACACCACTAAATATCACATCTAAATAGGGTCATCCTATATTCTAGAATAGATAATGGGGTTTCCCTAATGTAATTCCCTGTAAAAAATAAAAATCTCAATGTTGAGTTAAACTTAAAACATTATCAAGAAATATTTCCTCATACTCCTCCATAATTGAAGGAAAATAAAATTTCATATCATCTTCTAATCCAAGGGTAATACTAGCCAATTGATAAAGAAGTATCTATAACCTCCTATGAATTATACCATCTTCCCCAGATCAATGATCACTCCTAATTCAAGATTAAAAACTTCATCCCAAAAAATAGAATAAATTATACACTCACTGGTAGAAATAAACTGATCATGGATGGTAAAAAACCATCCCATACTAAGTATAACATTATAGTTTCCCACTGCCTCTATGTAAATATTTCATGTTAGTCTCTCTCACTCACTCTCCTTGCATATTTAAGTCACATCTTCGGAGGAAACAGGTGATCACTAGTTCTATATTTTGGAGTTTCCATCACAAGGGTCGAAAAAAGTCCCCCACTAATATCACTAGGCATTGAACATGAGATATGTATAAGAAAATGTTTTTTATGACTCTATGCTATAACTGTAACTAGAGAAGTGGAGACGCATGTCATACCCTGAACAACACTAGATTACCTTGAGCCATAAGATCTTATTTCCTAAATATTTATATTCCCTTTACTGTATTCACATCAAAACTAGGACTCTATCTGGTACCTTAACACCTCATAAGGATCTCAAACATACAAGTAAAAGGAACTCATCTACTACACCTAGATACTATCCACTTTGGGACTAAACTGACACACCCGCAGAATGTTAGATCATTTTAAAAGAATGTGTCTCCATGGGGGAATTATCCCTCTTCCTTACATGCATGAATCCACCTTGAACATCACCAAAAAAGGGTTCTACGGACTCCACACATCATACTGTAAAAGTGTCTCCACAAGGACAATCATTAGGAGGTTTCATATCTAAGTGGGACATTCACACCACAGGCTCAAACTAATCCTTTACCACCTAAGAAGGGGGTCCATCTCACTATGAAAATTGGGTGATCTCTATCTTTGAGACCTATGATGTGAACTCCACTTAGGTGTTTCATATTTTGATATCTCTAGATTCAAAAGTTACTCCATGGATAAGACTGGTCACCAAATCAATCATCAGATCATTGAAGGTCCACACAAGCTAAAAAATCTAGACAACTACATTGAGTCAAACCTATACTATCTAAGGGTCAATCTCATCATAGAACCTTAGCAGTATCCATCACTAGAACTCACGTAATGAACTAAGACTATGCATACCATCACCCTGTCTTGCTAGAGTTATTGACTTCTCGAAAACTAGACAATAATCTTCTTTATCCACAAAAGGATCCATGAACTCCTCAATTGGTTGTATCACTACTCAGTGCCTTTCTGGAGAAAACACCTCATGGGTGGGTCACTGAACTGAGTCCTCATAGCTCAACTGATCATCATCATGATGTTGTATCTAAATCCTTATTGGTTGTCATCGCAGATTCAATATGAAAGTTATCAAGACGTACCACGATCAAAGATCATATCTGGAGAGATAACTCAAGAAGGAAAGTCAAAGGTCTCAATCCTATATGATGAATGTACCATTGATCCATGTAAGTGATGTATCAACATGATAATTCTAAAATCATGTAGTCAAAGTCATGTTGAATGGATACATCAGTCACCACACCAACACTGGGTTCCTTAGCTTGAAAACCACACTCAAAACACATAGAAACTGTTTCCCTAAATTCAAATCAAATCCTTATTGGGAAATATCTAGACTCTATCCAAAGGAATGACCTACACTTATACCAATCCGTTATGACCTGACCCATTGGGGATAACCTAGTCAGTGGAAGAACAATCCGCAACTACCATAATCCCACCTCTATATTCCAAGGTATAGAAATAAGTTCCAAAATACATAACAAAAATGGTATTCCTTTTCCTAATGTACCTATATGAACACACCCAAAAATATCTATGCAGAAGTGTAGAGGAATAATAATAAAAGATAGTGACATATATAGTAAAATACATGCATGTAATTTCCTCTAGGGAATATAAAATAGTATGATAACATAATATGAAAATT
Source organism: Viscum album (assembly GCA_963277665.1). Lineage (NCBI taxonomy): Eukaryota > Viridiplantae > Streptophyta > Magnoliopsida > Santalales > Viscaceae > Viscum > Viscum album. Next base: position 1,621,317,595 of record OY728146.1, on the reverse strand, counting down.
GAAGGGGAAAATAAAAACCCAACCGGAAAAGATGTCCCAGCATGAAAATAAAGAGAAAAGTAAATACTGAGAGTGACCAACTCAAAATCTTCAAGTCTAATCATTGTACACAGTCTATGCACCCGAGTATCGTTATGATACTCTAAAATCACCTTTGGCATATCTTCCATCTGTATATGACACAACATGTCCAGGAAAAGACCATGTAGTTGTGAGTATATAAATACCTAGTAGGACTCCCTAAAAACTGAAGAGGGGTGATATAATACATGATATAAGTAGTCATATCATCACAATTAAGGTATGAAAATTAGTATACGAGACAAAACCCATAATAATAAAACTAGATATTATTAACAAGAATCCTAAATGAGAGAGAAAGGGGATCTCCATCTGCACAGCCCATCTAAGAACAATGAGCTTACCTGAAGCTCTAAAAAGGGACCATATCTGATGCTTGACATCTCGGGCATCAATTTGAAGAATCATATATTTTGATCCACACCTCAACATTGTGTTGCACAATTGAGGGGACATGATCTCTAAGTAGAGGACTCATACCCCGGTACAATAGGAGGGTTCCACTCTAATGGTTGAGGACCCAAGACTTGACACCACATGAGAGTTCCACTTTGATAGTGAAGTACACATTCCATGAAACCATAGTACGATTCCACTCTGATAGTAGATACAGGACTCATGCCTTGTCTCAGTAGGAGTGTTACACTCTAATGGTCGAGGACTCATTCCATGACTTTGTGGGAGGGTTCCACTATGATAGTCAAGAAATCATTCCATGTATCCATAGGAGGGTGCCACTCTGATAGTAGATAGTGGACTAATTCCCTTTCCAAACATGAGGGTTTCAATCTAATGTTCAATGACCCATACCCTAACTTTTTAGGAGGGTGCCGCTCTGATAGTATATAGAGGACCCATGCCCTATCCCAATAGAAGGGCACCACTCTAATGGTCGAGGACCTATGCTATGAAATCGAAGGAGGGTGACACTATGATAGTAGTTGATAGAGGACATTACCTCTATCCTAGCAGGAGGGTTCCACTCTAGTAGTTTATAGAGTACCCATTCCCTATCCTAGTAGGAGGTTTCCACTCTAATTTCTTTGATGATCATGCTCGGTCACTGCCATAGTTGAGCACCACCTAAAGAATTGTCACACTCATAATATTCACATCATACCTCAAAATTCTCTACAAATTACACCATAATGTTCTACATGAAAATAACACATAGGATAGGCTACTAGAACACCAAAATATGAGTCAAGATAAGAAGATACAAGAGGTATAAGTTTCATAAATAAGTACATGACATGTTAGGGCCCCACACAGCATGTAGCCCTGATTCTATAATTGGCCATGTCTCTTCCAACACATGGCTTGTTGGCCATGTAGTAATACACAACATGTAAGGGTACTAGATGATTTGTCTCATCCAAAATTTTGATGAACGCATGAGGCTCATTGTCAATCCAGCTAGCTAATATTCCAAAACTATGATATGTCATTGCAAAAAACCATGAATGGAAAAACACATTTCACCACATCAATATTGAATGATGTTTCTTGGGCCCAAGCCACCAGTTTTAATTAAACATCTGATATTGGTCTCAAAAAATTCACTTAAGTATCATAGTCATGATGTTGCAGACTATTCTCCAATCCGACTTCGTATGAAGGATTTACAATAGATAAAAAATTCCAAAATAGTAACAATAAATATATTATTATTATTTTTATTGGGAAATTCTTGGACCCAAGCCATGAACCCAAAAAAGGTTTACATCACTGGTCTCAAAATGACCATCTTATAGTCAGGTTTGTGATTCCACTAATTGTTCATCAATCCAATACCACATGGAGAAGTTGCGTCTAAATCAAGGTTTTCCCGATAATAATAAATAATAATAATATATTATTATTATTATTTAAATCTTAATAAAATGGATATTACCACACACAGAGCCTTGATCTAATCTCTAGCACACCTGGATATCTCCAAGGCATCTCCCTTAATATCCATTGACATTTTATTTTTTTTTCAAATAATAATAATAATATTATTATTATTAAAATTAACATAATTTGGACACCCTCTCATAAAGAATAAAGAGGATCACCATGTTCCATCCAAACCCTCTTGCACCCCCATGTTTTTATTAAATTATTTTCTATCTATTTATATAATCATTAATAATAATAATAACAACATAATATTATTATTATAAAAAATAATAATAATAACACAACATTATTATTATTAAAAATAATAATAATGATAACACAACATTATTATTATTAAAAAAAATATCATAACTCCATTTAATCACATTCAGATATGTCTTCGACCACACTCCACACTAGGAAGCGGCCCTCACACCTTCAGGTCACTATCATGTCCACACTGAGCAGCCTCCACCATGAGTCCCCATGTATGGTCTCCACTCAAAACTAATTTCATCCCACCTCATGTCATCATCTTGCATAAACCGGGAAAACAGGGATCCCCGATCCCATCCCAAACAACCACTGATCGACCATTATCCTCATTACACCTCAATTAAATCCTTGATCATAAGCCCTCACTCACAGTATCGATCTATTCTATTAAAAACCATATTTCTCATTAATTGGTCCATATATAAACAATTGATATGCATTTATTTTGTGTTATCACAATGAATCTATGGGCTAAACTTAGTGTCGACTCGAGTGGGTTGCAGTAGTGATTATATTATCAAGAACTGCTCCACCAAAGTAAATTGTGATGTGGGATCACTTAACATAGGTATTTTTCACCCTCTATTAAAAATATTCTTATAAAATAGTTCATCTGATCTGGATGATCTTGTCCATCCAAATAAATCAATGGTCACCATCCTCATAGCCCATCACTATTCCTTCATCTTCCTCTACAAACTCGATGAAGCAGCCCTCATGATCATCTTCTTCAATCATCATCATCTCCAACTCTTTTCGATGTAAGAAATCAATAGTGTGGATGACCTACCAATAGTGCACCTCAAAAAACCACTGTTGTTTTTCAATTGTGAAAAATCCATATCCCTAGATCTACCCTTCCTAGGTCCCAACCTGAAGTGAAGATCAAACACCAATAGTGGTGTATATATTCTCAAGGAAGCCTGACGAGGCTAAGAAATAGACCCAAATTCATTTATAAATTTAAATAAATGAATTTAAATTCATGTTTTATCAAATCCCAACAATAGTATATATATATCTTCAAATCAAGCCCTACTAGGAACCTCATAGGAAAGCTGGTGCACTATTTTATATTCCACATTCTACTCCTACTAAATAACACCTCCTTCAAGATTTAAACCACCCAATTGTGGTATGTGAACTCATATGCATATATATATATATATATATATATATATATATATGTTTGTGTGTGTTTTTAGAAATAATCCCCTCTTTACTCTTTGGAAACCCATGGCCCAAGTTTTTCCTTTATCCTTCATTCTTTTCACACTTGGTTCAGACATTCAAGGAGGCAGTAGGAACTTCAATTGTTATTGTATTAAAATTAATGTAAGGGGATTATATTTTCAAAACAAAATTTAAAAATTTAGTTTTTTAATAATATTCTAATAAAAATTATTTTCCAAAACCTCTTTTAGTAAGGAAAGCGTCTTTTTTCTTTTTAAAAAAAATTATTAATATTTTAACTGTCTTATATGCTATGTAGAATTTCAAAACCCTATTTATGTTAGAGATATTTTATTATCAATAATTACAATACAAGTTTATTTTCTCTTAAAACCCCTTATTATGTATGGGAAAATCATTTTATTAAAATTTATTATTTTATTTAAAACCCTATTTTTTCCAAAATTTAATTTTACATATATCATAATTTTGTTTCAAAATTATATGTAATAGTAATAATTATTTTATTATAAGAAAAGATTTTATGATTATTTTATGTGACGAAAAAAACTATAATTTAAAAGTTATATTTTATATAAGAATAATAATTTAAAATTTATATTACTTTGATGTGATGAATTTATATATTTTCAAACTATTATTTTATGTATGGAAATGATATTTCTAAACACTTAATTTTAAAATTATTTAAGTCCTTTAAAAATGGAAATTTTATTTTCTTTATTCAAGGGTGAAATTAAAATTATAAAGAGTGTCATTTGATTTTAGTATAATTAATTTCAATTTCAAGTGTTATTATTTTATGAATAAAACATCACATAAAAATTATGGTTGTTGTACATATGTATAGGTATTCCGATGCACTTCATTTGTCACTAACAATCCTTGCATATTTTATAGAGTTTTATTTTCAAGTGGTTTGGTTTCTTCTTGACCATTGAATGATTTCCAATGGATGTATATATATACACTTTTATATATATATATATATATTCTCATATAAATATATATATATATATATAATTATTCATTGTCATATTTTCACAAGATAAAAAATCCCATGAAAAATAAAATGGCATCAATCTAAAAATGTTTTATAAAAAAATTCATCACTTGTACTTTGTAAACATTATTGGGATTTGGGGAGTAAAACCAACCCTCCAATATAGATAGACCCTACCCAGCCTTAAATGTTCCATGTTTTGATAAGTTTTTTTTATGATTTTTTGAATTATTTTTCTAAAAATTTATTGGATGAATTTATTAAAAAAATATATTTTCATGTACATTTTCAAAAGCTATTATATTTTGAAATTAAATAGGTTTTCAAAAATGTATATATTTAAAAAATTAATTTATTTTTAAAAGAAATAGGATTTCAAATTAATTATGAATTTTAAAAGGTTTTTTAAAAGTACTATTATGTGTATAATCCTTATATTATCCCTTAGTTGTGAACAAAGTAAAATTCTTTGTATTGTGTGTTCTTTACATTCCTATATATTCATATTTAATATTTGGTCTGATCATCAATGAGATAAAGAGTGATTTATTTTGTTCCATCTAATGATTGAATAATATCAACAAGTCCTAGGGGACTAAAAGAAAAGAAAAAGGATTTAATTAGTGCATGCCCTTATTCCCCCATCAACGTTCTTATGTCCATATTAGCCTCAATAAGTGGTATGAGAGACCAGATGTTATTATTTTAGGTTCAATATCTAAAATATATTTTTGGAATTTTTCACACATGGATTTATTAATTAAACCTCATGTTAAAAATGGTACTATTTTTATTGATGAATAAAGAATATGCATTGGTTTTTATAGGCTTCCGGTGAAGATATCATGTAATACATCCAATGAGACACTAAATTGAAAAGGTAGAATGAATGATTTCCTGACATTGAGAAATAGAAAATTATAAACATGGGTATCTCCAATGAGGTATTCAAGAAAAATATTCATTTCACTAGTGATTTTTACATTTGGGTATTTATGGGAGAAATGTATATAATTTCAGTTGAAAAAAGAAGGTTGTATATCATACCTCAAGAGATTATTATAAAATTAGTTATGATGATAAACCAACAAACAAATTTGGATAAGACTACCTTATGTAAAAATGAAAAATAAGTATGAATGGGATGGATACTCCCAAAATTAATAACACACCAATTGAGGTAAGTGAGTTTGATATCATAGTTAAATCAATGTTTTTAAATATTCTTAAAAATTTGGAAATTCAAATTCCCCAATAAAGAATGATGTGGAAAATGATTCAATGGAATAATTTGACATTATGTCTATTATTCAATCCAATAAATGTTCATAGATTGATTAATACAAAGTCCAATCATTGTGTGAGAATGTTGATCAACTAGAAATCATTCATTAAGTGGACTATGAATTCATAGAAAATTTTTCCAAGGAGAAAAAAAATATTAAAGTGTAAGTGGACTAGAATAAAGACATTATGAAAAAGGGTACAATATTTAATGGTAAAAAACTCTTCTTAGAGAACTTACACACAATATACGAGAAAAAATATCCATTTGAATGAAGTTAAAAGAAATAATTATCCCTCTCAAAACACAACTTGGAGATAAGATAAAATTTGGAAAGGAATCACATTGAATCTTCAAGTAAATTGTTTCCAAATTAAATAATAAGGATGATAAAATGATGGAGCTCTAGGAGATGTTTAAAACCACTAATAAAAATAATAATAGCCCTCCCATGTAAGTATTAATTAGTAGAGCCCAAAAATTTAGAAATATATAATCAATGAGTAAGTAGAATATTATTTTAAAATATATAAGTAAAGGTCTCAAATAAAGGTTAAAAGTGATACTATTATGGAGTCATGGGAAAAACCATGGGTCTGTTTCTAGAAACATAATATCTCAAATGAGGAATAAAATATTTTATGTCAACATCTCAACCATGAAATGACTACATAAGGTATAAATTTAATGGGAGTTCTTTTTTTTTATAACCATAGTTATATGGATAGAAATTGTATCAAGAGAGGATCTATAATTATTATAATTAAATATTTCATTCCTCCTGTAAAATGGAACAAAATTTTCAATGAAATAAAATCAGTTTTATTAGATTATAGATTTACTATATTTGTGTAAATAAATGATGTACTTTAAAAAAAAGGTTCACCAAATACCAATGATAATATACTCACAAAATACCTCTTGGAGAGAGTTAAAATAAATTTGGAAGAAAAAGAAGAAAACTTCTCAACTATTAGAAAAATGGATGTTCATTTAAAGAAATTTCCATCTAATATAAATAGTTCTGGGTGGCTCTTATGGCTATAAAATAGGAGAAGCATGAAGCATGATTTAGTGGTTCTATAAAAAATACCATAATTATATAGGTATAGACTAGTAGAAGATCCCTCCTGTGGAAGATGAATCATAATGAAGGATTTGATAAAAATCATTTAATGAGGAAACATGAACAAGTGGGATTAGTCTCACAATAGAGGTAAATCCCAAGAAAAATAATGTGGAAAATTCTTATTCTAATATCCATAGTAAATTTTGTACAAGTTGTGTAGAAATTACAACTAATAAAATGTCTTGTAAGAAAGTTGGAAGAAAAGGTTTTGTGAACTAAGACCAACCAAAATCTTCTACATGAAGAGTTTTAGAAACTACCCCTCTCCCCAGGCACATTATTGTTTTTTAAATTTATTGGTACTGGTATAGGATTAAGGGGGGATATAATCCATGGGGTGATGGAATTGAAAGGAAATTCATGAAATGAGTTGTGTTTGGTAAAAAACAAATGTTAACAAGGCTAAACCTGAGACAATATTTTTTGTGTGGTAACCACCTTTGATTTCCAAGATGAATATGGAATTTCATGTTGTGATGAAAAAGTTAAAGTGATGTGGATCCTGATCTGGAATTAGAGAAGTGTCAAAGAAATATATTAAAGATCCTATATTATCAAAAAAAATCAATGATTAATAAATGATATTAGGTTGAACTTCAAGTGGCATTAGACCACCAATAGGGAGAAGACAAATCAAAATAATAACTAAAAATATTCAGGAAACTCATGTGTTATTTATTTATACACTAAAAAATATGGTATCATTTTATTATTTCTCAGGATACCAATGGAGGATGGGGAGAAAATTTAATAACAAACAATTGGTTTCTCTATGATTAAAATTATCACAATACTTAGTTTCCAAAAATCAATATATTCAAGGGGGGATTTGTTAAGAATTTTAAGGTTGTTTAGCCTTATTAAGGAAAGGATAATTCCTATAAAGAAAGGATGAGCATGGGTGTCAATTGGTATCACTAGTTTATCATAATCAAGTTGTATCAATTTATTTAATATATGGTATGACTGGTACACTTGGTACATTATTTTTTATTCACTTATGATCTTGTGCAAGTGTGGTTGAGATAACATGGATTATTTTTAAAGGAAATAAAATCACAATTTTCACATAATTATGGAATTAAGTGAGTGGAATGGAAAAAATTTATATTATTGACTTAGAATCATGTTTCCTACACCAATTTACAACTTAGTATGCATATAGAATTTTTTAATGACTCATTTCCAAGTGGTAAATTCTATTAGAAAAAAATCTCATTTGAGTACTTCTCAGGAAGTGTTTTTTGACAAAGTGGTTGAAGAAACCTTTTAGGAATATTATTAAGACATGAGAAATAAGTATCCTGAAGGATAGATATAATTTGGGAGTGTTCTTGTTGAATTTGGGAAAAATATAGTTTTGAGATGGTTTTTGTGATTTTGGTTCAGTCCTTGTGTGTGTAATATTTTTTTAGAAAACGTGTGGTGAATTTTAGAAATTTACATGGATATGTAATATTTTCTTATAGTTTCATAAGTTATTTCCCTTATAATTTATTATAAATATTAAAAATCCCTAGGATATATATATTATATTTTTATACATAAATAATCTATTAAAAGTCACACTAAAAATCTATAAAGAAATATATCTTACATAATAGATAATATAATATTTAGTGTTCATAGAATATTAGTTACGTTTTGAATAACTACCTATATATATAAGGATTAGGATTTTCTATATAATATCCTTTAATATGATGAAAATTAGAAAATTGAAAACACCTATGAGGATACATAAAAAATTTTGTTCATACATAATAACCTTTAGGGTTTTGAAATGTGTCCAAGGGAAGCATCCACTATGATGCATAACATTTTGAAGCTTACATGTATGTTTGTTCTATATGTATGAAATTATCAATAGAAGAAGAAAGTGGTAAAGGGAAAAAACTCATGCATCATGTAAGGTTTTTCATAATCATACATAAGGTTTTTTATATGCATAATATTTTTATGTGTAATATAAAATTTTGTACTTAAAATAATTTTTTCATAACTCTCGGTTATCTCTTAAACCTACAATAGAATATTATGAGTTGAATTTTTAATCAAATATTTCATTATTATTTTAGTGAATCTATAATAGATAATTTCTTTCCAAGATTAATGAGAGGACCAATAAATTATATTTTATTGTTTTAAATTAATTATTTTTTGGATTTCATGGATTGAGAAATGGATTAATAATAATTAAATAAATAGAAAAGTTGTAGTGTGTATATAGAATGAATGGATTTCAATCTAAATTCAATATGGTATTTGACCTAACAATGAGGATTTATTTAAATTTTAAAATACTTGAAAAAGGGAGATATATTTTTTTTAAATAGAGAGATAACACGAGATGTTTTTCTATTCAAAAAAAGGGATAAAAAAGGAAGAATTTTTACATAATGGATATTAATTTTTGAGAACTGTGAAAGGATATTTCTAGAATCCCATTGGAAAGTTAGAGAAGAAAAAGAAGGTTTTATAATAAGAATCTGACTAAAATTTTATGGAATGTATATTTATTTCTATACAATACTTGGTGTAATTTATATTTTTTTTTTCATGGAAGGAATAATAGATAATGGGAGGAGTAGTGAGTTCTATCTTGTAAGGAGGATAATGAGTTCTTCAATTGAATGATGCAGGTTTTGAACCAATAGGGTTAGTGAATTCACTTACTATTATTAATAAAAAGTATTTCTCTTAGTTTTTTTAGTGCATCGACATATCATTGTTGCATGCTCCTTGAATTATCTTGGCTTGGGTGATCGAGGTAAAATTTTTTTGTCTGTTTATTTTACTACATTAATGCTTTATATCAGTTATGAGGGAGAAATGTGTTCCGATTAATGAAGTGATAATATCATTAGTGATTTTTGACTAAAATAAATATATCTTGATACCCCCTCAACCTCAGGGTATTAACCTTGCTTGGGGCCAACAAGTGGTTCTTCAACTAAAAGTTCATTAGGGAAGTTTTTTCTTGAAAGATATGGAAAAAATTTCTCACCATAAGCGAACTCTGATCTTTAACAAGAATAATTTACATTTATGGAAAATTTTCATGAGATATTATTTTATATTATTTTTAATTAACTTATACACAACATTCATTCAGGGGATTTATACTGTCATTGAAATTGGATATTTATGAGAAAAATATATAAGTGATCTTAATGTTGATGCAAAATTTGTAAATAAAAAAGGAAATAGAATTATCAAATGTTATATGTGTAAAGTTGATGTAATGTAAATATCCACATGATATGTGTGAAAAAATTATCAAATTTATTGAAAGAGACTTCAAGGTATGTGATTCTAAGTCTCAATTTATATAAAACTGTTATGATGATTTAAGAATGTGCATTAATGTGTCCATTTATGCATTATTTGATCAATTGAATATCATTGTGTATGATATGAATAGACTCATATAAAACATAAATGATATTAAAATCTCAAATATAATCCTGGGGAGATTTCCACCACAATTCAATGAAAAAGTATTGGTACTTGAAGACAATGACCCAAAAGATGTCACTCGGGGTAATATTCATATAACTCTCATTACATAAAAGACGAGGAAAAATATTATGAACTAGGATTTTTATACATGGATATTAAAAAAATTTAGATGAATATTCATCACATTACACAAAAAACACGCCCAAGGACCATAATAGTTTAGTGTATTTGGAAACTTGGAACACATTATTCTAATTTGGTGAAATATATTAAACATCTCCCATAAAGATTTTCCCATTTAGTGATCCTACTTAAAACATTTATTTATAACCTAGGGAAAGGAAACATAATAAAATGTGAGATCAAAAACTCATTAAGGGAAAACATGTAAGATATATAAGCATATCATTAAAATAAGGGTATAAGAACATGATCATAACATTAGAAGATAATAATCAACATATCAAAGATCATAAAAAAGATTCATGGAATAAATATTGAAATATCATATGACATTAAACATAAGGGAATCAAGATCATAATCTATGAAATAATACTGTAAGAATATGACATGGAATTTGTGGCAGACACATAAACATGCAATATCATTACCTATAAGTCAATTCACATTGCCAAAACTTAACAGAAAACTTCATGGGGACTACACCTATTGGTCGGGATGCATGACCAACCCTAGTTATAGTCATTTCATTATAAGATATCGTATTTTCTCATATTCCCATAGTGGATCAGGTTTCCCTATCTTCCCATAGTGGATTGTGTTTCCCCGTCATACAATAATGGATCGAGTTTCCCCGTATTCTATAGTAGATCAAGCCAGTTGAATTATTTCCATAATTATATCATGAGACATAAATCCTTACCCAATTAATTGGAGGGGGATATAGGTCCCACTTATCACATAATAAAAACCATACATATGTGTCAAGAAATAAAATCATTCATCATATCAGAACCCATGGAATGAAATGGGTTTCATAAACATCATTCAATCATAATATAACCCATGGAAAAGGAATACGTTTCATAAATATCATTCCATCATAAAAGTAAACCAAACTTATAAATAATAAGAATGGTAGAATTTTATCATATCCCAACTAAAACAAAAGTATCATAAAATAATATTATCTTAGATGGAAAATTATTTTTAAAGATTACTTGAAAATTATTCTTGAAAAAAATATACTTTCTTCTTTGAAACCCTTTTCTTTTCTTAAAATTCTATGCAATTTTTAAGGAAAACGTTTTATTTGAAAATAAATTTTTAAGATTTTAAATGAATCTTCAAATAATAAATTATTAATGATGGTTTAAAATTCAATTCTTGTCATATAAGTTAAAAAATATTCATTTCAAACATCTACCAGAAAAGTCACAAAGTACCTCATTTGGAAAACGAGAAAAACATTCCTTTCAAATAGTGTAGTTAAAAGTCATAAATGGGTAGAAATGAATTTGAACATCCATAAGATAATAGTAAAAAAATTGAAAACATTTTTAGAAAATATGTACATTGAAGATAAATATTCCCCAAGAGAGTCTTAAAATGAAACAATCCCAAATATTGATGTGATTGTGAAATAAATAATCGTCAATTTACAATCAGTAGAATCGTATGACCCATTAAATAAATAAAATTATATGGATACAAAAATATCATAATATTACTAATAATAATCATAAAATACATTCATGGATAGTTTATAAACCACGTAGGAGAAACAAGTTGTGATAATGCGTGTGTCCTGCATAAATAAAAGTGAGACATAAATCCCTTACTACATGAGTAACTTTATAATCATGAACCACATGAAAGGATAACATCAATTAAATACTTGATTATTATTAGATAAATGAAATTAATGATATAACATTATATATTTTAGTATATACAGCCCACAAAATAAGCGAGTGGTGAATATGGCATGTACTCACAAAATAAAAAAGTGATATGAAGTTTCCTTAACTTATGTCTTAACTCTTTTCATACTCATGAAAACATCCTTTATAAAAAATATAAATTTATTATATATATATATATATATTAAATAACCATATTCATATATATAATATCATAAATTACTTACTTATGACTTTATATTACCCGCTTATTAACAATTCCAAGTTTAAGTTATGTTTCAAGTAATAACCACTTTGTTTCTCATACATGTTTTGACTTTTTATTCTTAGTCCTCATACTTAGATCAATATTTCATTATATGAATAATTATAAACATGATAAAATATAATATATATTCATTATATATGTATTTATTTTTATCTATAAAAGATATAAATATAAAATGAAATACTCCGTTCATGGAGACGATAAGTCGTACGTACGCATGACCACTGCTTTCATTTTATTTTCATATTAAAAGAAAGAAAATTATTTGATATATTATAATTCCAGAATAATTTTTATGTAATATACATAATATATATTCCAAAAATTCACCCTTATTACCACACATGTGAAATATAGATTAAAAATGAATCACATCGCATCGTGGAGACGGTAAGCCATACATACGCACGAGCGACGTTATCATTTCCCAAAAGATTGGGTGGTAAAAAGGTATATATGATATTATAATTAAATAAGAATATTAATGTTATAAATATCATATATATTCATTAAAATCATCATAATTTTCACTCATAAAATATGGCGATGGAAGAATAATTGTGTCGCTACGTGGAGACGATAAGCCTTACGTACGCACGAAAGATACTTTCACTTCTTGTTTGATGGAAAAAGGGGATTTATAATTGTGTGTTCATAATCATAATAAAATTTAATAATATTTAGTATTATGAATTGATTATTTTATAATATTAATAATATATTTATAAAAGGTATAGAAGAGTAAAAAAATAGATTGGTCGGTTAGAGCGATTACATCTTCTTCGAAACAGATCCTTTATATATTCTCTAAAGGACTCTAAATTTGATATCTTAAGAAATCCCATAACCTCTATAATATGGATAAGGATTTGGATAAGATAATTTGGTATAAAGTTTTCAATCTATAAGGCTCAAATAGGTGAAATGAGATGAGGGAGGAGATTTCCTTTTCTAATGAAGGTGAGGGGACTTTAAGAATTTCTCAAACTATTAAATTATAATAAATTAAATATCAAACCATATACTTAGAAATGGAAATTAGTTATAAGATAATGTGGGATAGTCTTTAATCTCATCAAATGATATATTTTATACATGTTTTGTTGTATTTTTAAACCTTATCTCTTTTATTAACCTTTTGTTTACCTATTTTAATTTTAACAACAGTAACAACATTTGAGATATTAAAAGGTAGATATTTTTACTTAAAAAGTGTTTATTAAACCTTAAATGGTCCACTTATGATATTTTAGACCATAATTTGTCTCCTTTGTCTTATTTATGATTTTTATAATTTTCAACCATAATTTATCTCTTTTTTCCATATTTTCAACCATAATTTATCATCATAAAATATCGCACAATTTTATAAGAAAACTTTTTAGTTGAAAATAAACTTTTAAACTTTTAAATTAATCATTAAATCATTAAGGAATCATGATGGTGGAAAGTTTTGTTCATTCCGTATAAGTTAAAAAAACATTCCTTTCATACTATTTCTGGAAAAGTCACAAAGGACCTCATTTGGAAAATAAGAAAAATAATCCTTTCAAACCATGTAGTAAAAAGTCATAAATGGATAAAAATGAATTTAAAAATCAATAGAATAATATTAAAAAAAAAATTTGAAATAATTTATAGAATACATAGACATGGAAGATAAATATCCCCCAATATAGACTTAAAATAAAACAATCCTAAATATTGATGAGATTGTGAAATAAATATTCATCACTTTATAATCAGTAGAATCATATTCCCCATAAAAGAAAGAAAATTATATGGATATGAAAATACCATAATATTATATATAGGACTCATAAAATACATTCATGGGTAGTATATACACCACATAGAATAAACAAGTAGTGTATAAATCTTGTGTCCCATAGAAATAAAAGTGATACATAAATCCATTACAACTTGTGTAACTTTAGAATCATAAACCCCATGAAATAATAAAATTAATTAAAGAATTTAATATAATTAAATAAATTAAATTAATGATATAACATGTCATAGGTCAGTATATACGCCACAAAAAATAAGGGAGTGTTGAATATGAAATGTATCTCATGGAAATAAAAAGTGAGATGAAATTCCCTTACCTTATGTATTAACTCTCATTATACTCATGAAAACCTCTTGTATAATATATATGTGTTTATTATATATCTATTAAAGAACCATATTCATATATATAATTCCATATTTAACTTAATCATGACTTTATATTACCCTCTTATTAAAAGTTTAAGTTATGTTTCGGGTAATAACTTTTAGTTTCTCGTACATGTTTTGACTTGTTATTATTCGTCCTCATACTTAGATCATGATCACATTATCTCCAGAATGGTAAAAAAGACAAAAATATAATATATATTCATTATATATTTATTTATGGTTATCTATAATATATATATATATATATATATATATAATAAAATACATCATTCATGGAGACGGTGGGTCATACGTACGCATGAACACTGCTTTCATTTTCTTTTCATATTAAAATAAAGAAAATTATATGATATATTATAATTAAAGAATAATTTTTATGTTATATAAATCATATATATTCATAAAATTAATCCTTATAACCACTCATGTAAAATATAGATGAAAAATGAATCACATCACATTGTGGAGATGGTAAACCTTTCGTATGCACGAGCGACATTATCATTTCACAAAAGATTAGGTAGTAACAAAGATAGATATGATATTATAAGTCTAGAAGTATAATAATTTCATAAATATCATATATATACATTAAAACCATTATAATACCCACTCATAAAACATGGTGATGGAAGATGAATTGTATCGCTGCGTAGAGATGGTAAGTCGTACGTACGCACGCGTGATACTTTTACTTCTTATTCGATGGGAAATGAGCTGTATAATGGTGTGCCCATAATCATAATTAAATTTCATCATATTCAGGATGATGAATTTATTATTTTATGATATTAATCATATATTTATAAGAGGTATATAAGATTATAAATATAGAGTGATCTGTTAGATTGATTACCTCTTCTTCGAAATGGCTCCATTAAATCTCCTATAAAGGACTCTAGAGTTGGTCATTTGGGAACACCATAACCTATAGAATTTGTCTATGGAAGTTAAAAAGATAATTTTGAAAATATTGGTCAATATATAAGGATAAAATTGGTGAAATGGGATGAGGGAGGTGGTTTCCATTTATAATGAAGGTGAGGGTCACTTTGGGAGTTTCTCAAAAGATTAAATTATAATAAATTAAATATCAATCAAAATACCTAAAAATGGAAATAAATTAAAATATAATGTGGTATAGGATTTAATATAATCAAAAAATATATTTTAGACAAATTTTGATGTAATTTTAAACCTTATCTCTTTTATTCACCCTTTATTTACCTAATTTAATTTTAACTATAGTAACAACCTTTTCAATATTAAAAGGTGGATATTTTTACTTATAAGGTGTCAATTAAACCTTAAATGGTCCATTTATTATATTTTAGACCATAATTTATCCTATTCTTTCTTATTTATAATTTTTATGATTTTTAACTAATTTATTTAAATATTATTTTCCTCAAATATCATAAGTGTCAAATTTTAAACTATTCATAACATTGACTTTAAGAAAATAAATGTAGAAATATTACTCCAAAAGAATCATTTAATAAACCCATAAAATTTAATATTCTCCTATAAAATTTATTTATCACATTAATTAAGTCAAATTATTTGTCTTTTAATATTTATAATATCATTTAATTGATTGTTTCATTAATTGAATAATTACACCAACATCATTTTGTAATTATTTATGATAATTATTTCTTGACTAAAAAATGAAAATAAATTTTTATGATGTAGATAAACATTTTATATTTCATATGAATATATATAGTCGAGTATATATTCTATTTAACCTCATATTAAAAATATTATACATGTTAAAAGTAAGAGTGTGGAATTTTGTCACTCCCTTTGAGTTCAATAATATTTAAGTCATTTTCATGGACAAGTACCCATTAAATTAATCAATTTATATTATTATATGTTAAGGGTATAATTAAATTCATAAAAAATTATTTTTTCAAGTGTAATTGTAGTTATATTATATTTTTAATATTTTTTCACCCTTAATTATTTTATTTACCCTTATTTGTGGTAATAAAAATTACTAAAGTAACTATTCATATTATCCAAAAATAAAAGAAACATATTTAATAAATTCTTACCTTATGATTATAAATATGGAATCCATTTTTTATAATTCAAAACACAAAATTTTCTAAAATTTATTTAAAATTAATCCAATTAACAGAATGAGAAAATGTGTTTTTAAAATGAAAATATCCAAAAGATTGACATGTTTTTATATCAAGATTCAATATAAATTTGATTCCAATGACCTAAATTGGATTAAATGATAAAATTTTATCTAATTATACTTTAAAACTAATAAAATATATAATTTAACACTATAAATTATTTCGATGAAAAAATTGTATTTAATTAAAATGCAATATTTTTCATTATTCATCAAAACATAAAACATAACAGAAAAATATCAAAAATTCAACCAAAGTAAATTTTAATATACCAATTTCAAATAAGAAGTTTATTTTATTATATAAAAATTATAAATGTTTTAAAAATATATATATTTAATATGAATAAAACTTGCAACTTCTGTAACATTCGAGGACATGATGAGGAAAGTTGTCAGCAAAGAAAGGATAAAGACAAGGATACCACTGATTCTGGTCTCAAGGAATCTTGGGAGGAACTCCCTACTGATCATGATCCGGTTGCAGGATCTGATGAGGCGGTTACAGCACCGGCTGATCAAGTGGGAAAATCTTTGTAGCATTGCTAAATGGCCACATTGCCTACTGTTACTGCGCCAAAGGTTGTAGTGTTGGAGGAGGCTTTGATCTCTTCTTCCCCTACTCAGGATATCGAGAATGCCTCTGCCTTGTTCATTACCCTTCATGATCTTCCTATTATTATTAGTGCTATAGAGGAGGTTTTTCTTCCTGATAAAGATGGTGCTACGGATGATATCACACCCTCTGATCCTCCTACACTTTTTATTACTGCTAGTGACACGGAGGAGGTAGTGCTTCCTGGTAAAGATGGAATTACGGAAGGTAGCACCCCCTCTGACCCCTCTTTGGATTTTTTGTAGGTCCAGACAACCAAGATGGCCAAAATGATTTTTCTTGCTTGTCTGTTTTCTACTCCTATTGATTTAGGTAACAGATTCTCTCCTATTGATACTGAGGAGAGATTTAATGATGATGAAGATCCTGATTCTATTGATAAGTAACCAGGTTCTCCTACAGATTCTAAGAGTACTATCCCTGATAAGGACATGACTAAAAAATATGATGGGACTAGCACTAGGATCCGATCATAAAAAATGAAGATACACTTCTGGAATTGTCAAGGGATCGGGAATACTCCCACGGTCAGATCTCTTAGGCATTTTATCATGACCAATAGACTTTTTCTAATTGGAATTGTTGAACCAAGAATGAAATTCTAAAAATGTAGCTCCTTTAAGTGGTATTCGATGGGGTACTCCTTTGTTTCAAACAATCATTTTCACTTGAGCACTGAATCTTTGTGGGTCTTAAAGCACGACAACGTGAATGTTAACTCTGTTTTAGTTGAATTACATTCGGTTACTGTTGCTTGTTGTATTGGTAACGACTCTCTTGTTGTGACTTTTTTTTATGCATCCAACTTGTACATAAGAATAAGGGAACTATGGAGGAATCTTTTCAATATCTCTGAAAATGTGGCCACCAAATGGGTTATCCTTGGTAATTTCAACACCGTTCTGAGGACTGAGGAAAAAACAGGTGAAAATTTCTGTCATATTGCAGCCTCTGATCTGTTATGTTGTATTGATAGGTGTGGGCTCACTGAGGTGTCCATTTCTGGAGCTGATTTCACCTGGAGCAGACACACTATTCATGGGAAGCAGGAAAGTAAGTTGGACAGATGTTTCGTACATGTGGATGGGAGAAATAGGATGATTAATGTTTCTGGGAGAACCCTCCTGAGGATGCACTCTGATCATAATCCCATTCTCATGGATATTTGCTTCAATAAATCAAGGTCATCCCCTCTTCCTTTTAAATTTAACAATGCCTGGGTGGTGATATCGGGATGTAGAGAAATTGTTCTTAATGCATGGGATTATGTCTTCTCGAGCAGCCCTTCTCATGTCCTTTGTTGTAAGATAAAGGCTGTTAAGGAAAGGTTGAAGAAATGGAGTAAGGAATATTTTTCCTCACTGGATAATGAAATTAGAGAGACTGAAGATGCTCTTTTACTTTTCCAACAAAATAATCTGTACTAGGAGATGCCCCCTGGGAAGAAATTCAGGCTGCTGAAAATCTGGACAGGCTTTTGACCCTCAAAGGAAACTTGGTTCAGAATCAATTTAATCTTAGATGGTTGAAGGAAGGGGAAAAGAATTCAAAGATGTTTCATTGCATGAATAGGGAAAACATTACAGGAAAGGCTTAAATGTAGTTACCATTGATGGAAACCTTTTCTGTTCTGAGAATGAGATATCAGATGATGTGACACTCTATTTTGAGAAATTATATTTAGATACTGGAAATGAAAACTCTAATAATATTATCAGGTTCTTTGAGCCTTCTATTGGAGAAGAGAAAAACAAGAAACTTGTTGATATACCTAGTGTAAGAGAAATACATGATGACTTATTTTCTATGAACATTGACAATGTGGAAGGACCTGATGGATTTACAAATAAATTCATTATGTGTTATTGGGATATCATTAGTGTGGATCTTGTAAATGCTATGAGGGAATTTTTTAGGTCATTGTATTTTCCCTTTGGAATGAATTCTAACTTTGTGGATTTAATTCCTTTGAAGAAGAATGATCTTGACATAAGGGATTTTAGACCTATTGCTATTGGCAATACAATGACAAAATTAATTAGTAAGATTGTGGCTAAAATGTTTGGAGAGATTTCTAAGGACCTAATCTCATGTAATCAGTTTGGATTTGTTCTAGGGAGGAATATACAAAGTTGTCTTTACACCACCTCTGAATGTGTGAATTTTATGAAGAGAAAGGTGAAAGATGGAAATATGGCAGTGAAGATTGACATATCTAAGGCCTTTGATACCATTATATGGAGTTCTCTATTTACTATTCTCAAAATGCATGGTTTCTCCCAGAAATTTATTGGGTTGATTGGTTCCATTCTGGAGAGTGATAGGCTTTCAATTATGGTTAATGGGTCACCTAGGGGTTTCTTCCAATGCTCTAGAGGAGTAAGACAGGGTGACCCTCTTTCTGGTTTACTGTTTTCCATTACTGAGGACTATTTAAGTTGGTGTCTCACTGATTTGGATAATTTTGGATGGTATCAAAGGATGTGAGTGGGAAGAGAGTTATGTGCCTCGTCCCACTTATTCTATGCTGATGACATCTTGATTTTTGGGAGAGTAGATAAAGGTACCATATCTTGTATTAAGGAAATATTTTCACACTATGAAGAGGTTGAAGGTCAGGTCATTAGTTGGGGAAAATCATCTGTCATCTTTGGTGGAGGACTTTCAACATCAAGGCATATCAGAATTTCTTGTATTCTTGGGGTGAAAAGAGTTTTTTTTTCCTTTTAATTACCTTGGGGTGCCACTTTTCTGGGAGAGTATGTCTTGTTAATTCAGTGATAATGTCAATGTTTGTATACTATTTATCTTTATATAGATGGCCTAGGGCTCTTATCAAGGATCTAAATGGTAAAATCAGAAACTTTATATGGACTGGATCAATTCATGAAAGGAAACTTCTTACTGTTGCTAGGAAGGAATGCATCAAACCTATAAGTATGGGTGGTTTTGGAATTAAAGATATCAAAATCTTCAATGATAATCTGATTACAAAATTCATTTGGAAGCTCCTTTCCATACCAGATAACTCTCTGGATTTTCTTGTCAGTAGGTTTGTGGAGAAACTACATGCAGGGTATCCCACTTATATCTGTTCATCTGTATGGCCTGCTCTTAAAAATTCTTACACTGATCTAATGGCTTGTTCTAAATGGATGGTTTGCAAAAAGTCAAATCTGAACTGCTGGACTACACCCTGGATTTCTTGGCCCATTTCTGAGGATGCTCTTATTCTATCCTCATTGAAAAACATAACTATTTATGCCTTTAATGAAAATCCGACTCTCACTGGAATGCTACCCAGTAGTGTAAAGCTTGAAATTGCAAGGTACTGTTTCCATGATTGTTATACTTTGGTTTGGATGCCCAACCTTCTTGGCCGGTTCACCACAAGGGAGCACTATATAAGCCTTTGTGGTGCTTCTTTGAATCCTCATCGATGGGTCATGGTTTTTTACAAAGACTTTATTCCTCCTGCACAATCTATCTTAATCTGGAAAATCTGGATGCAAAGGCTTCCATTGCAGGTCCACTTGCAGCGCACTGGGATTTATCTTACCTCATCCTGCCTGTTCTGTTTAGAGGCGGATGATTCTATTGCACATGTCTTTGTTTCTTGTAAATTTTCATGTAGGTTTTGGACATATATATAGCAGGTTTTCTGCTGCTCCCTCAATTGCAATTCTGTTGAGGGACTGTTGTAGTCCATTTGTGGGACTAAGTGCAGCGAGAAGGTTTTTTCTTTGATGCGTGTTTCTAATTCTGGTATCATTTCTTTCATCTGGAAAGCGTGAAATGAGCTTATATTCAATAATGTTGCACCATAATTTCATTCTAGAGTTTTATTCTTGCACCGGGAAATTCTGAATGCTTTTAAAGTGCATACCGATTCCATGAAAAATGATGTCTCTGATTTGATTCTGCTGAGATCACTTGGTGTCAATGGCAGGATGAAAAAGCCAATGATGATGAAGTATGTAAGATGGATACCACCCATATCCCACTGGCTATAGGTCAACGTTGATAGAGAAGCTTCTGGAGCACCGGGACCTTCTGGATGTGGTGGAGTTTTTCGTACGTGTTGTGTCTTTGTGGAAGGATGCTTCTTTCATTACATTGGAAATGGTTATTCCATTGAATCGGAGATATGGTCAGTGATAAAAGTAATTAGGTGTGTTGTGCGATATGATTGGAATGAGTTATGGATTGAGTCAGATTCGTCGGTTGCAGTCCATATTATCAAAGATCGATCGCAGAATGTTCCATGGAGGATGTTATCAGACTAGGGTGACTGTCTTCGGCTTATGGAACGGTTATCTCTGGAATTCACTAATGTATATCGGAAGGCTAATCAAGTTGTGGATGCACATTCAAGGCGAGCCATCTTGGAGGTTAGTTTGAGTTGGTCTTTTGTTTTTCCTGAGTATTGTAATTGCATGGCCCAAGCTGATCGTGATGGGGTGTTGTTTACTCTCCATTGTAAAGCTTCTCTGTGATCTTCATTTGTGTAATTTACTCTTTTATTATAATTTTATGGGAGTAGGCGCACCTGTCTCCTAACTTTATGATTATTTAGAAAAGAAGACTTTGGGAGCATAAAAATAAAAAAAATACCTTTATATTCAATTGGTATATATTTTAATTTATAATTAATTGGTAACCAATGAAATCATATTATAAAACATATATTTTTATAAGTTATTTAATAGAATTCATAACCTTTATTTTAACACCAAGGTTATACCTTATTATATTAAATAATAATATTTTAATAATATATTGTTGTTCGGTAAAACATGGTCTTGCGTGTAACACAAGCCATCTAAACAACTCAGTATTGTGTGTAACACAATACAAAAATGGATTATTGTATTCCAAAATATAATCTCAATGTTTCTTATAGTGCAATATTAACTTGGTGTTTTGTATAATATAAGAAATTAATGAAAATTATTTTATTTGAAAAAAGGTTCATAAAAACTCAGGGTGTTACAAAAATTGACAAAAAATCGATGATAAAGGATAATTTTTAGAAGTATCATTAAATATGATGAAAAATATAATAGTGGAGAATAATACAAAGGATTTTCATATTGATTAGGTGAATTATTTTCACTCCTAAGATCTCAAAGGATGAAAGTTAAAATTTAAAATCTAGTTTCCACTTAATTTGGTGTGCCAAGTTGGGAATCTTTATGAAATATTTCGAAAGAAATTGTATGTTATTGATGAATTAGATGAACCTATAATGAAATAATTTAAGGGTGAAAAAATAAATATAATTCTAGAGTAGTAATTCTTCAAAAATGGAGTGGTATATGACTCCAAACTTTACATATAGCAGTAAGAAGAAGAGATATCTAAGTTGAAATATGAGATTGAATGGATCAAATAATGAAATCATGGTAACATAGAGAAGGAAATTGAGCTTAAAATCAAAATTGAAGAACGTAATTGGATTATTTATGGTTTGATATATTCAGTGAAATATCATGTCAAAATAGTTGAGTAACTTGAAATTGAAGTCATAGAGATTATTTCGGACTGACGTATGGTTCATGATGATTGATTGCAGGGGTGAGTTTTATACAATAATTTATGTAGATTTTATTACTTTTGAATGGTCTCCAATGGGTTTTTTTATAGATCTAGAAATACTCAATGACTCTCATATCTGTGACAACTCATGGACCTACTTTCCACAAGCAGGAATTCATTGGGGAACTTCTCCAATGGCACTTGAGAACTCACATCAATCAAGAAGATGGAAATTCAGTCTCATCACACCCTTTTTGGGAGAACTATTTACTATTTTGAGACACTATTATATATTTGAGATATTTTCACAAATAATTTTTTCATTTCCAAGTATCTATACATAAATCACCATAAAGTAATGGTCAATTATGAATATGCATGGCTCTAGAATCATCTGTATGTATATGAGGTTCTTTGTTAATTGTGACACCTATATGTGTTTGAGTTTTCCCATCAATTTCACTCTTTTATGGGAATATTAGAGATTATTTGGTCATTCATTAGGAAGATTATAGTTTTAAGTCATGCAGTGGGGCACTCTTGAGTTTATTGTCATCCAGGGAGATTGAATTTGTTTTGATTTCGAGATAGAACCCATAATGTAACAACCCAAATTTTTTTTAACAATAATTGTTTCATGAAAATGTATATTTTTGTACGCAACAAAATTATATCCCTTTATTAATGAAGTGAATATAATTAAAATGAGACCATTGGGTTTCGAGTATTATATGGACATTGGTCAATATGACCATTGGAAACTATACTCTTAACGTTATGATTATTATTTATAAATACAAATGATCACGATTAATTAATATAAAAAGAAGAGTCAATGGCCTCATCTAGTAGACTTAGGCCATACAAATCCCATCTGTCAAAGCTTAGGAAGGAGGTAGCGTCACTAGGATTTTCTTAGGACCAAGCCCAAGACGAGCTTCAACATGTTTAATTGGAACTTAATCGCCTTCAGGAGAAGTTCAAGCTGATAGAAATCACCACTTGGGCAATGTTGTCTGAGTCACCCCAAGATTCTATCATCATTGCACACCTTACTCTTAGGTCTTATACAGGTGTTATAAGGGGATATGCAATGAGGCCTTAGTTACTTTGTGTAATCCCTTTGTAGAAATAAATTTTTTATTTCTTATTATGGTAAAAAATTTGAATTTAAAATGTCAAAATAAATATTGAATAATTTTTAGAAGTTTCATATTATTGATTAATATTGGAAAAATGTATTTTAAAATATTTTTTATACTTTAAATAATTAATAATGTGAAATGATTTTCAAAAAATGGTCTTATACATTTATGATCAGTAAGAAATTTAGAGACTGATAAGATTAACTTGTTTTTTGGTGAATAGTAAATTATGAATAGTAATATTACCCTTAAGAATAGTAATGTTACCAATGGAATAGTAACCACACTTAATTAAGTATAAATATAATTTAGGCATCCTGAATGGTAATGTGATATAATAGCATAAGTAAATACCTATTTCATAAATTATTAGTTAAGTATTAGTATTTTTTCAGGTAAATAGTGATTTTACATTAAAATTAAATATCTCTTATCTATAGAATTATTTTCATAAAATGGAGTTTATTTTAGAATTCAAAACATTGATATTAGGTTAGGGTTAATTAATGATATTTTTATAAAATGTTTTGTTTTTCGCTGAATAGTAAAAATACAGTTTTGAGTTTCGTTGTGTTTAATGACATCAATAATGATGTAATCATGATGTAATAATTCTATTCTACTCTTGAGGAATAAAATATGTTATGAGGTTTCCCAAGTGTCCAATACCATAGTAAAACACAATGGTCAAGCCCATGGTTTTTCAAATACCACTAATGAGGTGTCCCTTGAAAATTAATAAAATATTCTCTCACTTTTGCTATAAATACAAACCCATTCCTTCATTAATTTCATTCCAAATTTCTCCCTAAAGAATATATAGTCTTTTTAACTCCCAAGGATTCCTCCCAAGGTTTTCTTAAGCCCCCCTAGGTCACAAAATTCAATTTTTTTGATGCTACTCTTCAAGGTAAGGGAACCTTTCACCCTCCTATTTTAATCAAGACTTATATTATGTCTTTAAATATCCATTTTATTATGTTGGGGTATTCTCTTCTATATCCTTATTTATATCCAATTTATGTAAAAATTATTAGATAACTTTTCCACCCTCATCAACTGATTTTCTGAATTTTAAGTGATGTCGTTAGGCTGCTGAATTTTCATAAGGGAATTCTCAACTTATCTTTTTCCATTAAAGTTCTATTTTATGTGGTATAACTTTCAAGTTTCTATAACATGTTCTTATTTCCATTTTATTCTATCCCTATAGTTTATTATGAGTTATTTATGGATGTTATTACCTTGTTCCCTCTCTTTTTAATCTTTTCTAAAACCATTTTGTATAGTCGTTATGCTGTAGAATTTTCATCTCAAAATATCTCTCTTTTTCTCAAGAAATTCTATTATTTTATTTATGTGAATACCCAAACCTATTTCATTTACAAGGGTATTCATTAATAAATAAAAATGATATATTTTATTCTCAAATTTTCCCACATAAAACCCTCATTCCCTTTTCGTGGGTTATAAATGACATAATGATATTGTTTTAAGAACTTTTTAAAACATCGCGATTTTAATATGAAACACATTTTTTTACAATATTTGGGTTATTTATGAAAAAAAAAATTATGATTTATGTGGATAACATGAAAATAAATACATATTAAGGATTTTCTATGATAGCGCTCTAATGCATTGGGTAAAGAAATTAATCTCTAGAGATGAAAAGTTTTATGATACCTTGGTGAGTAACCTTGGTAATTTTTATGACTCCTTGGGGATGGACCTTGGTGATGTGCTTATGAATGTATAAATTAATTTTTCTAGCTAAATTTTCAAGTTATTTTTAAAGTTAGTATTATTATGATATTCCACTTTATCATACCTTTATGATATTCCCCATGTTATCATTCATATCGCTCAAGTTCACATGTAAACTGTTTCACTAGTTTTTCTTACTGGTCCTTCTGTTCACCCTTTCCTTTAATGTATTTCTCCAAGTTATTAGATGAAGTAATTGTACATAGGATTATATTTTCAATAATTCTTTCAATATTATTAAAATAATTTCATATTTTTTATGTATTATGTGTCACGAACCAACCCGGGTCGACCCTAAACCAATCACCTGAGCCGGTCTGCGACATGACCCGAGAGGCGTTCCCGATCCTCCCGGGCTGGCGACAAGCGCCAGGGAATCAATAGAGGACAAGTGGAAACGATTTCGCCCAACAAAAATAAATAAATAAACAAAGCAGTGGAAGGAAAAAAAATGACACGAAAAAGGAAGAACGACCAACAAAAACACACTAACCTGGTCTCGGCCAAAAACTCCTCGTGACTCCGAGAGTCGCTCACCAGACCACAACCAACTCTCGCCCACGGTGAGAAAACTCGAGCCAGCCTGCAACAAAACTAAAAACAGGAAAACACTATAGGCGTGAGTATTAAAACTCAGTAGGCATGCCCAACAAACTATTCCCAATGCACTACCTTTAAATGAAGAATTTACCAATTACAGGTTTGAACTAAATATACAAAAATATTGGTTTTCACACACACACACACTTTAATTTCTAAAACAAGTATCAGTCCATTGCCCTTTTTAATTTTAAAACAAGTTTAATGTTTTAAAGGAATAAGTACATTTCATTTTTAAAACATTTTTCTACGAACAATTTAGAAATCTAGACTTCAGTTATTAACCAAAAAGGAAAACCACACATAGCACACATAACACACAACACATACCAAGGGCAATGGGAAAAGTGGCACACATAGGCCAGCAACCGAACTTGACCTCTCGATTGTCCGCCACACACAAATACACAATAATGAAAACATGGGTCGAACCTAGGAGATCGTGAACAATCCAAAACGTACTATACATCTGACTCATCCTGAAGGCATGCCCTAACTCGATGACGTCATAACGCCCTAACGCCCGGTATAGCCCTGCTTGGCCTAACCGAGGGGCCCAATCCCCATAGCAGCAATAACTCAGTATTCCCCTGCTATGGGGCCACTAGCCAGTGCGTAATCTAAACTAGTGCAGCAATCGTTCTCAGAAGATTCAAACACTATGCCAGGTTCCCATGTCAACACATGCAATAAACAGGGGTGCGTCCACAATGTAAAACAATCAGTCACGATGCACCAACATCACATACAGATCAGGAAAACAACTCACACCAAAGATCACCCCCGAGTGGGTTTTCCAAAATAATCTATTTTTATTAAAGTGCCAAACGGGCTTTCGCCAATTTTAAAGTAAAACTTCATTTCTCAAAAAGCTCAAAACACTTGTTCATAAGAAGTCATTTATCTTTAAATCTAGAAGTACATTTGAAATGTTGTGAATTATGTTTTAAGGCCAAACATGCATTCTTTCAAAACTGGGTGTCCACCCGTCAAGAAAATGTTCCAAGTGTTCGGTATAAAATAAACGGCTCTTTTCACACTAAATAATCATTTAAAATTTTATTATCTAATATTAGTTATCATTCATTAAAATTCACAAAACATCGAGCAATTAATAAATTCTAAATTTAAAGGTAAGTGTAGTGGGGGACCTACCTCGACTCGCAGTTCGGTTACGACGATGACGCGGTGCGTCTCACACTCGTGCACAAGTACGCGCAAGGCGACGACTACAGTACCGTGGGAATACGCCGCCGATGTGCTGCAACACCCACACAAAAATAAATAAATAAATAAAAACACAAACTCATAATAACCAACAAAGAAGCAGCATAAACGTTACCTCGGCACGGGGCCGGCCTTGACCAACAGGGTCACACAAAAGGTTAAATGGTCAGGCGCGGTGCTGCGGTTCACTGGAAAGGTCACCGACGCCGTCAACGGCGGCGCAAAGACTCGGGCAGCTGACGACAGGCCTGGTCGAAACAGCTGGGGGGTGTGATGCGAGAAAGTTGAGGTCAATGCCAAAAACTCGGCAAGGGGGTGCGTTGGGCTGGAAAAGCACACGATGACCGGAAAGGAGGGTTGGCGGCGGCCGGAGCCGCACCAATTATTCAGAGCTACGTCTAAAGAAGGGTGTTCGGTCGAGGGGCTTCATGCTGGACAACAAGGGGTTGTGCCGAAGGGATTCGCGTCGGTCCAATGGAAAAGGGCAGCGCCGGATAGGAGGAGCCAGGGGCTGGCCATCAGGGAGGGTGTGGTGGCGCAGATCAAGGCATGAGCTCGGATAGAGGGGGCAGCGCCGTAGGCCGGTCAGAGGCCCGACCAGGGTTGTTCACAAACCCGGCAGGAGGGGGGTCTCGACCAGGGATTAGGTGCACCGACGGGTGCTCTGAAGGAGCCGACAAGAGGCACGAATGGAGGGGAGCACTGTAAGGGAGACAGGCTGGGTGCGGGAGAGCTGGGGTGCGGGGCAGCGGCAGGCAAGCAGCTGGTGCACTGCTGGCTGTAGGCAGGCCGAGGTTTAATGCAGGATAGAAGCAGAGCAGTGGGGAGTCCGAGTAGGAAGGGCGCAAGGAGAGTCAGAGGATCTTCACGCTACAAGGGAGAAGAGAGGAGGGGGTTGCGTGGGAGGTCAGCTGGGCATGTGCGGAAAGGGGATGAGGCAGGGGCGCCATGGATCTATGGCCGGAGGGCATGCCGGAGGGCGCTGCAAGAGATGGTGCACCGAGGTGAGCCAGCTGGCTGCAGGGGTGCACAGCGGAGAGAGGGGAGTGGCTGTGAGGGAGGAGAGGAGGCCGAACAACCTGCTATGCAGGGGCGCACCGGTGGAAGAGGTGCTTCTGCTGTGTAGCTAAAGACGGAGGAGGGCAGCGGAGCATCTAGGGGAGAGAGAGAGAGATCTGGGGCGGGTTTCGTGCGGACTGGTCGAGCAGGGCGAGGGCGGTGCTGTGCGGGGCGGAGGCTGTGCCGCATGCAGGGGGTTCGCCGGGTGGAGCAGAGTGCGGGGGAGCCAAGGTCGCGGGTCGGCTGGGAGCTGCGGATGGGGAGCCAAGCTGGAACTGTTCAACCGAAGTGGGAGTTGGGTAGGCGTTGTACAGCCGAAGCCGGAGGTGGCGGAGCCGGCTGGAATGCGAGGCAGCTGTGGGAGGTTTGGGCGGAGGCTTCAGCCGGACTGCGGGATGGCGCTGCTTCTAGTGCGTGAGGAGAAGAAGGAGGGACACCCTATGCAGGAGACCAGATCCGGAAAAAAGTGGAGAATAAGCCGCATGGAAGACAAATGCAAAAGAAAAAGAAAGAAAGAAGGAAATAAGAAAGAGAAAGAGAGGAAGATAAAAAGTAAACAAAAAAAATAATAAAAAAATGACTAATAATAGTAATAACAATTCTAATAATAATAATAATAATAATAACAATAATAATAATAACCTTAATTATAATAAATGTAATAATTAAAATTAATAATCGTAACCATAATAAAATACAAAACATATTAATTTTAAATTTTTTTTTTCGAAGACCGACGGACAATGTCGTTGCATGGGCGAAGCCGCGCGGCGTCGCGCTCCGCCCATGCGTTCAATGGCGTTGAACCCAAAACATGCATTTTTTTTTACAAAGCACAAAAATATGGTTCTGGAATAAAAGCAACAAATAGGTCGTGTGTGACAATTCTCCCCACCATAACGCTTCCCGTCCCCGGGAAGCCACAAGAAGACCTAGACCATAGAAGAAACTCCTTAAGTGTCAATCACCCCAAAAGTTTAAGCACCTCCAGTTGATTGATCCAAGTAGACACCGAAAACCCATGACACGCAACTTATCCTCAAAACATGAACACTTTAAACACCACCCAAAACGATACCCGAGAAGAAACTCTGATACTGACACGGGGAGGCCCGAACGGACTCCCCACCATAGGAAACAAGCCAACTGAATTCAATGAGACCCGTGATCATTCTCCCAACCATAAGGAATTACTAGGGTAACCGAGCTTGAAGATTTTCCACACAGTCCAAAAACCCCCCACCACAAGGGGGAGAAGGGAAGGGGCCTACGGGTAGAGCATCGAAACTACCGTCACCGTCACTCCAATGATGTCACACCCTCAGAAGAACACAAACCATACCACCCTAATGATGAAGATTAAACTGAAGCCCTTCTTTACCGCTGGGGTTCACCTGACTACGCACCAGCTTCACTCCGCGACCTATGGCTGGAGCTCTGATGATTGAAGCATCTCCTGCCTCGTAGTCAGGCTTCAAAAATTCCCGAACAAGAATTTTACCAAACACACATCCATTAGAAAAAAGGTTTCAAAGAGTTTCAGCCACAACCATTCTTACAACTGAAAGAAAAGAAACACCACAAAACGGTACAGGTGACGACTACTACATCCAAGATACACTATAAAGAGAAAACCCCAAAATGATCTCCAAACACCATCCTACTCCTGCGGACGGGCTGAGGTGACCTTCAACGATCCCGGTATGGATCTAGCGCGCTTCTTGAAAACACCTCGACAGAATCGCTGTAAGTGGCCCAGACGTCCACAGGTGTGGCAGGGTTTTGGAGCATTCAGGCACATCGGCATCTTGTGCCCTCGATTACCGCACTGGTGACAGATCAAGGCATTGTCCTGTGAGGAAGACGACTGAAGGTCTGAAGGCCTCTTGATTCCTCTAGTAGTTCCACCATCATCATGTCGCTTCCCTTTCTTCTTATCGCTATCTTCTGCACTGTTTCCCAAAGCCGGAGGGGGATTCGTCACCTCATGTCCTCCTGCTAACTCACCTTCGATGAGGAATGCTTTTCTCACCCCATCAGGGAAAGTGATCACGTTGAATTTTCCCACCTTCGACTGCAGCTCAGGACGTAATCCAAGCTCAAAATGCCGATATTTCACAGGATCATTTCCTACATACCCCGGTTCATACGGAGCCAGGTCCAGGAAACGACGAAATAATTCAAACACCGATCTGACACCTTGCTGGAGACCACACAACTACATCCTCTTTCTCACCTTTGTCACTTCAGAGAAGTACTGTTGAATGAATGATGACTTGAAGAACTCCCAAGTGAGATCTTTCCGAGGTTTATCTTGAGACACGGACTTCCACCATTTCCAGGTTGGACCTTCAAGCATAAAGGTAGCCAACTTCACCTTTAACGACTCAGGAAACCCAATGAAACTGAACTTCCTCTCAATCTTCTATAACCACTCCTCTGCCTCAAGAGGATCTGTCTTCCCATAAAAGAGGGGAGGGTTCAACTTCCGAAACTTGAGGACGTAGTCCTTGGGATGATCAACTGGGGGATTTTCTAAGGATGCACCACCTGAAGTTGCACCTCGGGCATCCATCGAACCTTCATGGGGGCGAACACTAAGGAACAAGAAAACAGGAAGATGGGTCAAACATGGTCATTGTCATTTCAAATACCAAAATAACACTTTTCAAAACAATTTTTTTTTTCAGAAATAAGGAAAATCCAGAAGAATCACTAGAGGGAAACTAGTGATGATGGGTGACTCGACCATATGGTTGGCGGCCATACGGCAATCACACCACCGTCACTGAGAGTATTCTAGGGTAAAGTCTCCAGCACCACATGGCTTGCCAGACCATGTGAGCTCACAGAGGTCACTTTCCCAACTCTCATTTCATTTCCCAATACCAAACAAACTATAAGAATCAAAAGACATCGACAACCCAAACATCTGATGGTAACCCGAGGTTCGGAACAAGAAAGGGTTCATGACGTCCTTCTCGTCCGTGTTCCTCAAGTCCCGATAATCATACACCTTATACCATGAAAACCCCAGCTAACAATGGGCGCTCTGAAAAACAAGGTCCGCTCAGGAGATGACCTCCTCTGATACCATTTTTTCACGAACCAACCCGGGTCGACCCTGAACCAATCACCCGAGCCGGTCTGCAACATGACCCGAGAGGCATTCCCGATCCTCCCGGGCTGGTGACAAGCGCCAGGGCATCAATAGAGAACAAGTGGGAACGATTTCGCCCAACAAAAATAAATAAATAAACAAAGCAGTGGAAGGAAAAAAATGACACGAAAAAGGAAGAACGACCAACAAAAACACACTAAACTGGTCTCGGCCAAAAACTCCTCGCGACTCCGAGAGTCGCTCACCAGACCACAACCAACTCTCGCCCACGGTGAGCAAACTCAAGCCAGCCTGCAACAAAACTAAAAACAGGAAAACACTATAGGCGTGAGTATTAAAACTCAGTAGGAATGCCCAACAAACTATTCCCAATGCACTACCTTTAAATGAAGAATTTACCAATTACAGGTTTGAACTAAATATACAAAAATATTGGTTTTCACACACACACACACTTTAATTTCTAAAACAAGTATCAGTCCATTTCCCTTTTTAATTTTAAAAAAAGTTTAATGTTTGAAAGGAATAAGTACATTTCATTTTTAAAACATTTTTCTACGAACAATTTAGAAATCTAGACTTCAGTTATTAACCAAAAAGGAAAACCACACATAGCACACATAACACACAACACATACTAAGGGCAATGGGAAAAGTGGCACACATAGGCCAGCAACCGAACTTGACCTCTCAATCGTCTTCCACACACAAATACACAATAATGAAAACATGGGTCGAACCTAGGAGATCGTGAACAATCCAGAACGTACTATACATCTGACTCATCCTGAAGGCATGCCCTAACTCGATGACGTCATAACGCCCTAACGCCCGGCATAGCCCTGCATGGCCTAACTGAGGGGCCCAATCCCCATAGCAGCAATAACTCAGTATTCCCCTACTATGGGGCCACTAGCCAGTGCGTAATCTAAACTAGTGCAGCAATCGTTCTCAGAAGATTCACACACTATGCCAGGTTCCCATGTCAACACATGCAATAAACAGGGGTGCGTCCACAATGTAAAACAATCAGTCACGATGCACCAACATCACATACAGCTCACGAAAACAACTCACACCAAAGATCACCCCCGAGTGGGTTTTCCAAAATAATCTATTTTTATTAAAGTTCCAAACGGGCTTTCGCCAATTTTAAAGTAAAACTTCATTTCTCAAAAAGCTCAAAACACTTGTTCATAAGAAGTCATTTATCTTTAAATCTAGAAGTACATTTGAAATGCTGTGAATTATGTTTTAAGGCCAAACATGCATTCTTTCAAAACTGGGTGTCCACCCATCAAGAAAATGTTCCAAGTGTTCGGTATAAAATAAATGGCTCTTTTCACACTAAATAATCATTTAAAATTTTATTATCTAATATTAGTTATCATTCATTCAAATTCACAAAACATCGAGCAATTAATAAATTCTAAATTTAAAGGTAAGTGCAGTGGGGGACCTACCTCGACTCGCAGTTCGGTTACGACGATGACGCGGTGCGTCTCACACTCGTGCACAAGTACGCGCAAGGCGACGACTACAGTACCGTGGGAATACGCCGCCGATGTGCTGCAACACCCACACAAAAATAAATAAATAAATAAAAACACAAACTCATAATAACCAACAAAGAAGCAGCACAAACGTTACCTCGGCACGGGGCCGGACTTGACCAACAGGGTCACACAAAAGGTTAAATGGTCAGGCGCGGTGCTGCGGTTCACTGGAAAGGTCACCAACGCCGTCAACGGCGGCGCAAAGACTCGGGCAGCTGACGACAGGCCTGGTCGAAACAGCTGGGGGGTTGTGATGCGAGAAAGTTGAGGTCAATGCCAAAAACTCGGCAAGGGGGTGCGTTGGGCTGGAAAATCACACGATGACCGGAAAGGAGGGTTGGTGGCGGCCGGAGCCGCACCAATTATTCAGAGCTACGTCTAAAGAAGGGTGTTCGGTCGAGGGGCTTCACGCTGGACAACAAGGGGTTGTGCCGAAGGGATTCGCGTCGGTCCAATGGAAAAGGGCAGCGCCGGATAGGAGGAGCCAGGGGCTGGCCAGCAGGGAGGGTGTGGTGGCGCAGATCAAGGCATGAGCTCGGATAGAGGGGGCAGCGCCGTAGGCCGGTCGGAGGCCCGACCAGGGTTGTTCACAAACCCGGCAGGAGGGGGGTCTCGACCAGGGATTAGGTGCACCGACGGGTGCTCTGAAGGAGCCGACAAGAGGCACGAATGGAGGGGAGCACTGCAAGGGAGACAGGCTGGGTGCGGGAGAGCTGGGGTGCGGGGCAGCGGCAGGCAAGCAGCTGGTGCACCGCTAGCTATAGGCAGGCCGAGGTTTAATGCAGGATAGAAGCAGAGCAGTGGGGAGTCCGAGTAGGAAGGGCGCAAGGAGAGTCAGAGGATCTTCACGCTACAAGGGAGAAGAGAGGAGGGGGTTGCGTGGGAGGTCAGCTGGGCATGTGCGGTAAGGGGATGAGTCAGGGGCGCCATGGATCTATGGCCGGAGGGCATGCCGGAGGGCGCTGCAAGAGATGGTGCACCGAGGTGAGCCAGCTGGCTGCAGGGGTGCACAGCGGAGAGAGGGGAGTGGCTGTGAGGGAGGAGAGGAGGCCGAACAACCTGCTATGCAGGGGCGCACCGGCGGAAGAGGTGCTTCTGCTGTGTAGCTAAAGACGGAGGAGGGCAGCGGAGCATCCAGGGGAGAGAGAGAGAGAGCTGGGGCGGGTTTCGTGCGGACTGGTCGAGCAGGGCGAGGGCGGTGCTGTGCGGGGCGGAGGCTGTGCCGCATGCAGGGGGTTCGCCGGGCGGAGCAGAGTGCGGGGGAGCCAAGGTCGCGGGTCGGCTGGGAGCTGCGGATGGGGAGCCAAGCTGGAACTGTTCAACCAAAGTGGGAGTTGGGCTGGCGTTGTACAGCCGAAGCCGGAGGTGGCGGAGCCGGCTGGAATGCGAGGCAGCTGTGGGAGGTTTGGGCGGAGGCTTCAGCCGAACTGCGGGATGGCGCTGCTTCTAGTGCGTGAGGAGAAGAAGGAGGGACACCCTATGCAGGAGACCAGATCCGGAAAAAAGTGGAGAAGAAGCCGCATGGAATACAAATGTAAAAGAAAAAGAAAGAAAGAAGGAAATAAGAAAGAGAAAGATAGGAAGATAAAAAGTAAACAAAAATAATAATAAAAAAATGACTAATAATAGTAATAACAATTCTAATAATAATAATAATAATAACAATAATAATAATAACCCTAATTATAATAAATGTAATAATTAAAATTAATAATCATAACCATAATAAAATACAAAACATATTAATTTTAAATTTTTTTTTTCGAAGACCGACGGACAATGTCGTTGCA
Source organism: Viscum album (assembly GCA_963277665.1). Taxonomy (NCBI): domain Eukaryota; kingdom Viridiplantae; phylum Streptophyta; class Magnoliopsida; order Santalales; family Viscaceae; genus Viscum; species Viscum album. The sequence continues at coordinate 1,621,282,371 of OY728146.1, read as the reverse complement.
TGGGCGAAGCCGCGCGGCGTCGCGCTCCGCCCGTGCGTTCAATGGCGTCGAACCCAAAACATGCATTTTTTTTGACAAAGCACAAAAATCTGGTTCTGGAATAAAAGCAACAAATAGGTCGGGTGTGACAATTCTCCCCACCATAACGCTTCCCGTCCCCGGGAAGCCACAAGAAGACCTAGACCATAGAAGAAACTCCTTAAGTGTCAATCACCCCAAAAGTTTAAGCACCTCCAGTTGATTGATCCAATTAGACACCGAAAACCCATGACACGCAACTTATCCTCAAAACACGAACACTTTAAACACCACCCAAAATGATACCCGAGAAGAAACTCTGATACTGACACGGGGAGGCCCGAACGGACTCCCCACCATAGGAAACAAGCCAACTGAATTCAATGAGACCCATGATCATTCTCCCAACCATAAGGAATGACTAGGGTAACCGAGCTTGAAGATTTTCCACACAGTCCAAAAACCCCCCACCACAAGGGGGAGAAGGGAAGGGGCCTACGGGTAGAGCATCGAAACTACCGTCACCGTCACTCCAATGATGTCACACCCTCAGAAGAACACAAACCATACCACCCTAATGATGAAGATTAAACTGAGGCCCTTCTTTACCGCTGGGGTTCACCTGACTACGCACCAGCTTCACTCCGGGACCTATGGCTGGAGCTCTGATGATTGAAGCATCTCATGCCTCGTAGTCAGGCTTCAAAAATTCCCGAACAAGAATTTTACCAAACACACATCCATTAGAACAAATGTTTCAAAGAGGTTCAGCCACAACCATTCTTACAAATGAAAGAAAAGAAACACCACAAAACGGTACAGGTGACGACTACTACATCCAAGAAACACTATAAAGAGAAAACCCCAAAATGATCTCCAAACACCATCCTACTCCTACGGACGGGCTGAGGTGACCTTCAACGATCCCGGTATGGATCTAGCGCACTTCTTGAAAACACCTCGACAGAATCGTTGTAAGTGTCCCAGACGTCCACAGGTGTGGCAGGGTTTTGGAGCATTCAGGCACATCGGCATCTTGTGCCCTCGCTTACCGCACTGGTGACAGATCAACGCATTGTCCTGTGAGGAAGACGACTGAAGGTCTGAAGGCCTCTTGATTCCTCTAGTACTTCCACCATCATCATGTCGCTTCCCTTTCTTCTTATCGCTATCTTCTGCACTGTTTCCCAAAGCCGGAGGGGGATTCGTCACCTCATGTCCTCCTGCTAACTCACCTTCGATGAGGAAAGCGTGTCTCACCACATCAGGGAAAGTGATCACGTTGAATTTTCCCACCTTCGACTGCAGCTCAGGACGTAATCCAAGCTCAAAATACCGAGATTTCACAGGATCATTTCCTACATACCCCGGTTCATACGGAGCCAGGTCCAGGAAACGACGAAATAATTCAAACACCGATCCGACACCTTGCTGGAGACCACACAACTACATCCTCTTCCTCACCTTTGTCACTTCAGAGAAGTACTGTTGAATGAATGATGACTTGAAGAACTCCCAAGTGAGATCTTTCCGAGGTTTATCTTGAGACACAGACTTCCACCATTTCCAGGTTGGACCTTCAAGCATAAAGGTATCCAACTTCACCTTTAACGACTCAGGCAACCCAATGAAACTGAACTTCCTCTCAATCTTTCGTAACCACTCCTCTGCCTCAAGAGGATCTGTCTGCCCATTAAAGAGGGGAGGGTTCAACTTCCGAAACTTGAGGACGTAGTCCTTGGGATGATCAACTGGGGGATTTTCTAAGGATGCACCACCTGAAGTTGCACCTCGGGCATCCATCGAACCTTCATGGGGGCGAACACTAAGGAACAAGAAAATAGGAAGATGGGTCAAACATGGTCATTGTCATTTCAAATACCAAAATAACACTTTTCAAAACAATTTTTTTTTCAGAAATAAGGAAAATCCAGAAGAATCACTAGAGGGAAACTAGTGATGATGGGTGACTCGACCATATGGTTGGCGGCCATACGGCAATCACACCACCGTCACTGAGAGTATTCTAGGGTAAAGTCTCCAGCACCACATGGCTTTCCAGACCATGTGAGCTCACAGTGGTCACTTTCCCAACTCTCATTTCATTTCCCAATACCAAACAAACTATATGAATCAAAAGACATCGACAACCCAAACATCTGATGGTAACCCGAGGTTCGGAACAAGAAAGGGTTCATGACGTCCTTCTCGTCTGTGTGCCTCAAGTCACGATAATCATACACCTTCTACCATGAAAACCCCAGCTAACAATGGGCGCTCTGAAAAACAAGGTCCGCTCAGGAGCTGACCTCCTCTGATACCATTTTGTCACGAACCAACCCGGGTCGACCCTGAACCAATCACCCGAGCCGGTCTGCGACATGACCCGAGAGGCGTTCCCGATCCTCCCGGGCTGGTGACAAGCGCCAGGGCATCAATAGAGGACAAGTGGGAATTATTTCGCCCAACAAAAATAAATAAATAAACAAAGCAGTGGAAGGAAAAAAATGACACGAAAAAAGAAGAACGACCAACAAAAACACACTAACCTGGTCTCGGCCAAAAACTCATCGCGACTCCGAGTGTCGCTCACCAGACCACAACCAAATCTCGCCCACGGTGAGAAAACTCAAGCCAGCCTGCAACAAAACTAAAAACAGGAAAACACTATAGGCGTGAGTATTAAAACTCAGTAGGCATGCCCAACAAACTATTCCCAATGCACTACCTTTAAATGAAGAATTTACCAATTACAGGTTTGAACTAAATATACAAAAATATTGGTTTTCACACACACACACACTTTAATTTCTAAAACAAGTATCAGTCCATTGCCCTTTTTAATTTTAAAAAAAGTTTAATGTTTGAAAGGAATAAGTACATTTCATTTTTAAAACATTTTTCTACGAACAATTTAGAAATCTAGACTTCAGTTATTAACCAAAAAGGAAAACCACACATAGCACACATAACACACAACACATACTAAGGGCAATGGGAAAAGTGGCACACATAGGCCAGTAACCGAACTTGACCTCTCAATCGTCTGCCACACACAAATACACAATAATGAAAACATGGGTCGAACCTAGGAGATCGTGAACAATCCATAATGTACTATACATCTGACTCATCCTGAAGGCATGCCCTAACTCGATGACGTCATAACGCCCTAACGCCCGGCATAGCCCTGCATGGCCTAACCGAGGGGCCCAATCCCCATAGCAGCAATAACTCAGTATTCCCCTACTATGGGGCCACTAGCCAGTGCGTAATCTAAACTAGTGCAGCAATCGTTCTCAGAAGATTCACTCATTATGCCAGGTTCCCATGTCAACACATGCAATAAACAGGGGTGCGTCCACAATGTAAAACAATAAGTCACGATGCACCAACATCACATACAGCTCACGAAAACAACTCACACCAAAGATCACCCCCGGGTGGGTTTTCCAAAATAATCTATTTTTATTAAAGTGCCAAACGGGCTTTCGCCAATTTTAAAGTAAAAATTCATTTCTCAAAAAGCTCAAAACACTTGTTCATAAGAAGTCATTTATCTTTAAATCTAGAAGTACATTTGAAATGTCGTGAATTATGTTTTAAGGACAAACATGCATTCTTTCAAAACTGGGTGTCCGCCCGTCAAGAAAATGTTCCAAGTGTTCGGTATAAAATAAACGGATCTTTTCACACTAAATAATCATTTAAAATTTTATTATCTAATATTATTTATCATTCATTCAAATTCACAAAACATCGAGAAATTAATAAATTCTAAATTTAAAGGTAAGTGCAGTGGGGGACCTACCTCGACTCGCAGTTCGGTTACGACAATGACGTGGTGCGTCTCACAGTCGCGCACAAGTACGCGCAAGGCGACGACTACAGTACAGTGGGAATACGCCGCCGATGTGCTGCAACACCCACACAAAAATAAATAAACAAATAAAAACACAAACTCATAATAACCAACAAAGAAGCAGCACAAACGTTACCTCGGCACGGGGCCGGCCTTGACCAACAGGGTCACACAAAAGGTTAAATGGTCAGGCGCGGTGCTGCGGTTCACTGGAAAGGTCACTGACGCCGTCAACGGCGGCGCAAAGACTCGGGCAGCTGACGACAGGCCTGGTTGAAACAGCTGGGGGGTTGTGATGCGAGAAAGTTGAGGTCAATGCCAAAAACTCGGCAAGGGGGTGCGTTGGGCTGGAAAAGCAGACGATGACCGGAAATGAGGGTTGGCGGTGGCCGGAGCCGCACCAATTATTCAGAGCTACGTCTAAAGAAGGGTGTTCGGTCGAGGGGCTTCGCGCTGGACAACAAGGGGTTGTGCCGAAGGGATTTGCATCGGTCCAATGGAAAAGGGCAGCGCCGGATAGGAGGAGCCAGGGGCTGGCCAGCAGGGAGGGTGTGGTGGCGCAGATCAAGGCATGAGCTCAGATAGAGGGGAAAGCACCGTAGGCCGGTCGGAGGCCCGACCAGGGTTGTTCACAAACCCGGCAGGAGGGGGGTCTTGACCAGGTATTAGGTGCACCGACGGGTGCTCTGAAGGAGCCGACAGGAGGCACGAATGGAGGGGAGCACTGCAAGGGAGACAGGCTGGGTGCGGGAGAGCTGGGGTGCGGGGCAGCGGCAGGCAAGCAGCTGGTGCACCGCTGGCTGTAGGCAGGCCGAGGTTTAATGCAGGATAGAAGCAGAGCAGTGGGGAGTCCGAGTAGGAAGGGCGCAAGGAGAGTCAGAGGATCTTCACGCTGCAAGGGAGAAGAGAGGAGGGGGTTGCGTGGGAGGTCGGCTGGGAATGTGCGACAAGGGGATGAGGCAGGGGCGCCATGGATCTATGGTCGGAGGGCATGCCGGAGGGTTCTCCAAGAGATGGTGCACCGAGGTGAGCCAGCTGGCTGCAGGGGTGCACAGTGGAGAGAGGGGAGTGGCTGTGAGGGAGGAGAGGAGGCCGAACAACCTGCTATGCAGGGGCGCACCGGCGGAAGAGGTGCTTCTGCTGTGTAGCTGAAGCCGGAGGAGGGCAGCGGCGCATCCAGGGGAGATAGAGAGAGAGAGCTGGGGCGGGTTTCATGCGGACTGGTCGAGCAGGGCGAGGGCGGTGCTGTGCGGGGCGGAGGCTGTGCCGCATGCAGGGGGTTCTCCGGGCGGAGCAGAGTGTGGGGGAGCCAAGGTCGCGGGTCGGCTGGGAGCTGCGGATGGGGAGCCAAGCTGGAATTGTTCAACCGAAGTGGGAGTTGGGCTGGCGTTGTACAGCCGAAGCCGGAGGTGGCGGAGCTAGCTGGAATGCGAGGCAGCTGTGGGAGGTTTGGGCGGAGGTTTCAGCCGGACTGCGGGATGGCGCTGCTTCTAGTGCGTTAGGAGAAGAAGGAGGGACACCCTATGCAGGAGACCAGATCCGGAAAAAAGTGGAGAAGAAGCCTCGTGGAAGACAAATGCAAAAGAAAAAGAAAGAAAGAATGAAATAAGAAAGAGAAAGAGAGGAAGATAAAAAGTAAACAAAAAAATAATAAAAATATGACTAATAATAGTAATAACAATTCTAATAATAATAATAATAATAATAATAACAATAATAATAATAAACTTAATTATAATAAATGTAATAATTAAAATTAATAATCGTAACCATAATAAAATACAAAACATATTAATTTTAAAATTTTTTTTCGAATACCGACGGACAATGTCGTTGCATGGGCGAAGCCGCGCGGCTTCGCGCTCCGCCCGTGCGTTCAATGGCATCGAACCCAAAACATGCATTTTTTTTGACAAAGCACAAAAATATGGTTCTGGAATAAAAGCAACAAATAGGTCGGGTGTGACATTATGTACCTTTTTTCAAGACACTAGACTTTAAAGATCCTCTTTTTGTAAAATAAAATGAAAAGTTTTGCAACAAAAATGAGGGATACCAAAGTTGTTATCAAAGGATAGTTTAGTTATTTTTGGAAATTAGGATATGAAAATATAAGTAAGAACCCTATATAATAGTTTAAATATAGTAATAATTCTTGGTATTTTGGTGAAATATAAATTAAGTGGTTTCCGAATAAATAGATCTCTGTATAGATACGAACAAGTGGATGTGGCTTTGGCAGAGATGTATCTAGGGATAAAACCTTAAAACACCGCTTTGATCTAGACTCAAATGGGAACTGGTACACTAAAACAGGTCTTGTTTCACTTTTGGTTTGACACTCTTGGGGGATATGTTTGGTTAATCACAAGATTTTTATGAATCATTATTAAGTATTTATAGAGAAATGTAATTGTTGTTAAATAATTATATGTTTAAGAATGAAGTTTTAAGATATAAAAATCCTTTATAGTTAAAATATTCTTAAATGAAATAAGATACCTACAAAGGTTTTATTCTTTTAGAAAATGGCGGTAAATAAGAGGAATTGTGAAAATGGTGACCGTAATGGACCATGCACTAACGACCCTATGAAAGAAATTGGAATGGAAACTTTCAGGAGAATGATTAACCAGTTGACTCAAGTTAAGGGAAATAACATGAATCAAGCTAAGAGAATGATTTCACTATGAAGGGAACAACTTTCAGTTGGGTCCTTTATACGTCAACAACCACCAAACTTCAGTGGATCTACTGACCCATTGATTGCTAAATAGTGGATCAGCTCTATCGAAAAGTCCTTTTTTGTGCTCTACTATTTAGAACAAGAGAAGGTCACCCCGGCTGCTTACTGCTTAGAGACAGAAGTTGATCGGTGATGGGAAATGATTAAAAACATGGGTCCAAGAGTGGAGGTTGAAGATGTGGAGTGGGAATAGTTCATAAGTATCTTTTTCAATTAGTATTTCCCTCATTCGATGAGAACAAAAACAGAGGAGTTTTGTCGATCTGAAGAAGGAGAATAAATCTGTTGGAAGCTATGAGATAAACTTCCTAAGACTTTCCCATTACACCTCAAGCTTTGTCATGGATCCTCATGGGAATGTTGATAGATTTTTTGGTGGACTAAGAACTCATCTGTGGGAGAATCTATCCAACTGAGAATATGATAGCTATGAGGATATCATACGGAGTGCTATGAAATTAGAACTAGAGTTTGGTGAGATATAGTGGTCTCATAAATCCAATGACAATAATATCCAAGCTTTGGGAGGAGATTTTATCAGGGAAAAGAAGGAAATTAAGTGCAGCATCCCATGTGTAATAAATGTGGGAAGAAGCATTCGAGGAACTGCCTACTCGGGAGTGGGAAGTGCTAAAAGTATGGAAGAGATGGCCATATCGCACGGAATTGTCATAGTGAGGTGAAGCCTCAAATTACAAACATTAATGATAAGGGAAAGATAGTTCAGTCCCTACCTGATATCCAATGCTTCAAGTGTGAACATTTTAGTCACTTTTATAATCAATGTCCAAATCCAAGGGCAGTAGAGGGGAATTACCATCAGCATCGGTATAGGACAAGGGAACAAGGCCATGATTTTTCTATCACTATGGATGATGTTTAAGTACCAAATGATGTGGTAGTAGGTACTCTTATTGTTCTCTAAAATCTATAAAGTACTTGGTTTAATTATGGTTCTATGCATTCTTTTATTTCCTCTAAGTTTTCAAGGAATTTAAAATCAACCCCTGAATTAATAAAATTAGATTTATCATTCAATAATCCTGGTGGGATTATCCAAGCATCATCAGTGTTTAGAAACTCTAGTATTTACTTTAGTGAGAACAATATTATCACAAATATAGTAGTAATTCCAATGCTGAAATTCAACATTATACTAGGGATGTACTGGCTCTCAAAGTATAATGCTAAGATCAAATGTGGAAGCAAGGAAATATCAGTAGTCTTGAAAAGAAAACCTATAGTTATCTTCTAAGGAGAGATTCCTTAACCTGATCTTTATCTAGAAGAACCTTATAGACTACTATATGGATTTGATCGGTGAATAATAATAAGTAAATTAGAGTATAAGGATAGAAAATGTTTCCATAGTCTAGGAATACATTGACGTATTTCCAAAAGAGTTACCCAGACATCCCCTAGAAAGAGAGGTAGAGTTCTCCATTGAACTCAAACCTAGATCTCATCTGATATCAAAGACCCCATATAGGAAATAAAATGTGGAGTTTGAGCAATTAAAGAAATGACTTCAAGATATTTTGGAAAAGGGGTTTGTCTGACTGAGTGTGTCTCCTTGGGGAGCACATTTTCTCTTTGTAAACAAGAATGATTTATCAATGTGGATATGAATTGATTATAGAGAACTGAACAAGATCACAGTGAAGAAAAAATACCCTCTTCCAAGAATTAATGACTTATTTTACCAACTTTTTGGGGCTCAGTTCTTCTCCAAGATTGATCTTTGATCTAGTTATCATCAATTGAGGGTGAAGAAGGAAAATATTCCAAAAACTTCCTTGCGATCAAGATATGGGAATTATGAGTTTATTATTATGCCCTTTGGATTGACTAATAATCCTAACATTTTTATAGATTAGATGAATAGAGTCTTTAATGAATACCTTGATAACATTTTGGTAGTTTTTATTGATAATATTTTGATATATTCCAAAAGTCCCGAGTAATATGAGGATCGTCTAAGGATTATTTTACAACCTCCATGGAAGGAGAGGCTTTATGGGAATTTCAGTAAATATAAATTTTGGTTACAATAAGTTTCTTTATTAGGGAACATTGTAACCAGTGAAGGAATCACAGTTGATCCTATAAAGAAAAATGTTTTAGAGGAGTGGCCTTAGCCTACAACAATAACTAAGATTCAAAGTTTCCTTGGATTAGAGGGATATTATAGAATGTTTTTGAAAAAAAATTCATGACTTTCTAATCCATTAACCAAGTTAACTTGAAAAATTATTCAAGTTAATCTTGAAAAAGGAGTGTGAGAAATGTTTCCAAGATCTGAAGAAGAGATTGGTTACTACACCCGTATTAACTCTACCCTCAAGTAGAGAAGGATTTTTTATTTTTGCGATGCATCTTTGAAAAGGCTTGGTTGTGTCCGTATGAAAAATGACAAAGTGATTGATTATGCATCTCGACGGTTGAAGCCTCATGAGAGGAACTATCCTACGCATGATCTTGAACTGGTTGTGGCTATTTTTTCTCTGAAGATATGGAGGCAATATATTTATGGGTATAAATTTGATATATACACAGACTATCAATGTTTGAAGTATATTTTCACACAAAAGGAATTGAAATTGAGACAGAGGAGATGGTTGGAACTTATTAAAGACTATGATTGTTCAATTCATTATCATCTTGGAAGAGAAAACAAATTCGTTGATTCATTAAGTATGAAATACCATGTTGTTCTATCCATGATGAGGATTCAAATATATCCTTTGATCAACGACCTTGTAAAGATAGACATGGTAATTATAAGGGAAGGGACATCATCAACCTTATACCAAATGATTTCTCAACCATAATTACTAGAGAAGATCAAGAAATATCATAAATAATATCCTTTATTACAGAAGAAGTTTTAGGCTGTGAAGGATGGAAAGTTTCAAGAGTTCAATATTGATCAAGAAGGTGTACTGAAATTTCATACCAAACTATGTGTTCCATCTATTCTGGAAATAAATAAGGAGTTGATGGATGAAGCTCATATCTCTACTTTCTCTATACATTCTCGAAGAAATAAAATGTATAGGGACCTTCATGATCATTTTTTGTGGCATAATATGAAAAGGAAGATTGTGGAATACACTACAAGGTGTCTGGTATGTCATAAAGTGAAGGAATAATGACACCTTCCTAAAGAGATATTACAACCACTACCCATACCAGCATGAAAGTAGGACAATATGACTATGAACTTTTCACTGGTCTACCTAGAACTTCAAAAGGAAACAATGATATATGAGTTATAGTGGACCGTGTCACCAAGACTACCCATTTTATCTTTATTAGGGAAGATTTCTATCTTGATCAACTTTCCAGGATTTACATAAAGAAAGTGGTAAGGCTGGACAGGTCTTTACTTTATATTATATCTGATTATGATCCAAGGATCACGTCAAAATTATAAAGAAGTATTCAACATGCTCTATGTACTAAATTGAATTTCAGTAAGACCTATCGCCCCCAAACATATGTCCAATCTAGAAGAACTATTCAAACGCTTGAGGACAAGCTGATAATATGCTCAATGGAATTTAAAGGTGGATGGGACCAAAATCTCCCATTAGTTGAGTTCTATTACAATAATAGTTTCCACTCAAGCATTCAAATGGAAACCTATGAAGCTCTATATAGTAAGCAATGTATAACACCTACTTTTTAGGATGAAGCTGGTGGGAGAAAGATTATTGGGCCTGATCTTATGCAAGAGATGATATAAAAGGTTCATGTCATCTAGAAACATATTAATGATGCTCAGAGTCTACAAAAGGGATATGACAACAACCGTCTAATGGACTTGGAGTTTGATGCGGGTGACAAATTATTTCTTCAAAGTTCACCTTGGAAGAGAGTCATGAGGTTTGGGAAGAATGGTAAGCTCATCCCTAGGTACATTGGCCCCTATGAAATCTTTGATCGTGTAGGAGCATTGGCCTATCGGGTTGCACTTACTCCAAATCAAGCACAAGTTCATGATGTATTATATGTTTCCCTCTTGATGAAGTACATACCTAACCATTCACATATACTAAATCTAGAGGTGTTACAACTGGAACGTGACCTCTCTTATGAGGAGCAGTCAATGGATATCTTGGATCGTATAGACAAGGTTATATGTAACAAGACTACCCACCTTGTTAAAGTGTTGTGGAGGAACCACAAATATAAAGAATCCACGTAGGAACCAGAGGATTCTATGAGGCAGAAGTACCCACACCTTTTATCTTCATAGGGTATGAGTTGAAATTTCGGGGATGAAATTTCTTAAGGGGGAATAATGTAACGACCCAAACATTTTGAATAATAATTGTTTCATGAAAATGTATACTTTTTTATTCAAAAAAATATATCCCTTTTTTAATTAAGTGAGTATAATTAGAATGAGACCATTGGGTTTTGACTATTATATAACTATTGGTCAATATGACCGTTGGAAACTATACTCTTCACGTTATGATTATTGTTTATCAATAAAATTGATCATGATTAATTAATAATTAAAGAAGATTTGATGGCCTCATCCAGTAGACTCAGGCCATACGAATCCCATCTGTCAGAGCTTGGAAAGGAGGTATAATCACTAGGCTTTGCTTTGGACCAAGCCCAAGCTGAGCTTCAACATGTTAAGCTTGAACATAATCACCTTCGGGAGAAGTTCAATCAGATAGAAATCACCACTTAGGAAATGTTGTCTGAGACACCACAAGATTCAATCACCATTGTACATCTTACTCTTAGGTCTTATACAGGTGTTATAAGGGGCTATGTAATGAGAACTTAGTTACTCTGTGTAATCCATTTGTGTAAATAAAATTTTTATTTCTTATTATGGTAAAATTCTGGAATTTTGAATGTCAAAATAAATATAGGATTAATTTTTAAAAGTTTTATATTATTGATGAATATTGGGAAAAGATATTTTAAAATATTTTTTATACTTTAAATAATTAATAATGTGAAATTATATTCAAAAAATGGTCTCATACTGTTATTATTAGTAAGAAATTTAGATTCTGATAAGATCAACTTATTTTTTTGGTGAATAGTAAATTATGACTATTAATATTACCCTTATGAATAGTAATGTGACCAATGGAATAGTAACCTCACTTAATTAAGGATAAATATAATTTATGAATATTGAATGGTAATGTGATATAATAGCATAAGTAAATAACTATTTTAGAAATTATTAGTTAAGTATTAATATTTTTTTGGGTAAATAGTGATTTTATTAAAAATTAAATATATCTTATTTTGAAAATTATTTTCATAAAATGGAGTTCATTTTTGAATTCATAACATATATATTATGTTAGGGTGAATTTATGAGGTTTTTATAAAATGTTTTGTTTTTGGTAAATAGTTAAAATGCAATTTTGAGTTTCATTGTGCTTAAAATGATGTAATCATGATGTAATAATTCTGGTATACTCTTGAGGAATAAAATATGTCATGATGTTTCCCAAGTGGCTAATACCATGGGGAAATACCACGGTCAAGCCCATGGTTTTACAAATACCACTAATGAGGTGGCCCTTGGAAATTAATAAAATATTTTCTCACTTTTGCTATAAATACCAACCCATTCCTTAATTAATTTCATTAAAAATTCATCCTCAATGAAGATATGATCGTTTTACCTCCCAATGAGTCCTTCTAAGGTTCCCTCATTCCCACCAAGGTCCCAAACTTATAGTTTTTGAAGTTACACTTCAAGGTAAGGGAACCTTTCACCCTCCTCTTTTAGTCGAGACTTCTTTTATGTTATGCATTTAAATTTACATTTTATTATGTTGGGGTATGTTATTCTATATCCTTATTTATTTCCATTTTATTTCCAAATGATTAGAGACATTTTCCACTCTCATCAACTAATTTTATGAATTTTAAGTGACGTCGTTATGCTACCAAATTTTCGTAAGGGAATTCCCAACTTATCTTTTTTCCATTCAAGTTCTATTTTATGTTGTATAACTTTAAAGTTTCCATACCATGTTCTTATTTACATTTTATTCTATCCCTATATGGTATTATGAGTTTTTTATATATGGGAGACTCTTTTCCTCCATCTTTTTAATGTTTTTTAAAACGATGTTGTATAGTCGTTATGCTGCATAATTTTTGTCTCAAAATCACTTTTTTCAAGAAATTATCTTATTTTATTTAAGTGATTACACAAAACTATTTAATTTCCAGAGGTATTAATTAATACATAAAAAATATATATTTTATTCTGTAATTTACATACATAAAACCCTCATTCTCTTTCCATGGGTTATAAATGACATAATGATCTTGTTTTTATGCACGTTTTAAAACATTATGATTTTGATATGAAACCCATTTATTTTATTCTCTTTGGGATATTTATGAAATGTTTGATTACAATCTATGTGTATCACATGAAAATAAATAAATATTAAGGGTGCATCCTGATATCTCTCCAATTCATTGGGTAAAGAAATTAATCTCTAGATATGACAAGTTTTATGATACCATGGTGAGTAACCTTGGTAATTTTTATGAAACCTTGAGGATGGATCTTGGTGATATGATTATGAATGTATAAATTAAATGTTTTTTCTAAATTTTAAAGTTATTTTTAAAGTTATTATTATTATTATCTGCCTCTTTATCATACCTTTATTATATTCCCCATGTTCTCCTTCATATCGCTCAAGTTCACATGTAAACTGTTTCACATGTTTTCTTTACTGGGCCTTCTGCTCACCCCTTCCTTCGATGTATGTCTTCGGGTTATGAGATATAGTAATTTTACATAGTATAAAATTTTCAAGAAGCATTTAAATAGGATTAAATTATTTTTATATGTTTTCTTGTATTATGTACCTTTTTCCAAGACACTAGACTTTAAAGATCCTCTGTTTGTAAAATGAAATGGAAAGTTATGTAATAAAAAGGTAGGATGCCATACATAATATGGAAATCCTATGTATCCTCATTAGAGGATTAAAAAACCACATATTTTCTTTCCACTTAATAGGTAATATCACCTTTTAAGGTCATGTGATGAGGACCAAACCATGCATTTTAATGTCATGCGGCAAGGACGTCCATGCAAAAGGTTCCTAGTCAAACTTTGGTGTGGGAGTTACGTCGAGACATCCCGAGGTACCAAGAAGAGATGTGATCTCATAGGTGTCTATTAAACTACCGTTAATGTGGTTCAGATAACATTATGGTGAATCTTGTTGTTATGTATGGACCTTAGGGAGGATTCCTACATATCATTGTTAGTTTGGAATCAAATCCCATATTGTTTGGTAAGGGTTGGATCTTACACTCAGAATTATTCTCATTGAACATGATTGGAGATTATACCATATAAGAGTCTCATTTGGATATTATTAGAGATTATATCATATAAGAGGTCCATTTGAATATATTTTGGGGCTCATATCTATAAATAAGGCCCACCTAGATATTATTGGGGATTACACCGTATAAGAGGACCATTTGGATATGATTGGGGAATGCACCATATAGGAGGCCCATTTGTATATGATTGGGGATTACACCATATAGGATGACCATTTCAAGGTTTGGGATTATGTGGATTCCATGATCTCTACTAACCTGTAATCCCACATGAGTCATGCTCGGTGTGAGAAACAAAATGAAGCAGTAGATCTGAAGATCAAACGATCCACTCTATCAGCTATTGGATGAGGTTTGAAAACCAAAGGTAGAGATAGAGGGCTTCACATGTTCTTGTATCCTCTTTTATTTTGTTTGCTAGGATTTTCACATCTGGTGATCTATTTGGCTATGTCATGGACTGGTGAAGAGGAGCAAGAGTGTCGCCTCTTGCATGAAATCATAGTGGCTTATTCCTGTAGGGATTCCTTGTTGGTCTCTAGGGAAGAGAGGAGTGACCATCACATGACCTAATCTAAGAAAAAGTCTAGTGGTTCCCCTCAATCCATATAATGGGGAGGTTCATGTAATAACTTCCATGGTTGGAACCCTTATTACCACAGGAATTTAGATTTGAATACATTCCCAGGGTCACCCATATACAAGAGGTTACACACATGACTCCACTTACCATGGGTATGTAGACTATATAGGATGCAATGATGTGCCTGATGATCGGATTATACATGTCAAGTGACCTTGGAATAGGACTTCGCCTGATGTCATTAGACTGGTTTGTGGAGGGACCAAAGTGGGGGCCGATGATACGATGGAAGGGAGTGACAGGAGGTGGAGATTACAATGCCCTAGGATACCCCATTCCACATAGATTTTTATTATGTGGGATGGGTTTCCCTCTATGTAGCATATTGCTATGCGGGTGAGGGTACCACCTGCAAATAATTCTGTTATGCGGACTTGGTTTCTACCTTCCTAGCATTTTTCTATACGGGGAAAGGTTCCACTCGCATTGTGTATTTCTAAGAGGGGTCGAGTTCTTCCCACGTAGCATTTTTTTTATGTGTGGAAGGGTTCCACCTATATAGTATTTTTCTATACAGGTTGTTGGTCTATGAAGGGACCATTCATTTATACCCTGTGTAATGGTGTATACAATGTGTTTTTAAGTTTTTGAATGGTTTAATGATTTTAATTTCATCCTTAATTCTATTTGGTATGTTTACCTACTAGGGATCGATGGTTCTCTCACAATTAATCTATGAGGATCCTCTTTTTTCATTTCCTTATCATCGTTCACCACTTTGAACCCTTTTTAGTTCACCTAGTTAGTGTTTTACAGAATAATGGAGGGAACATATACTGGCATGGTCGGTTGTCTATAGTGAGCTATGGGGTTTACTTTATAGGAGCCCAATGAGGATCCCTCAGCCTATGAATGACTTCGTTTGTGGGAGGTGGTCATTTTTGGGGACATAAATCACCGTCTGTCCCCAAATATGATTTCCTTTCATTTTTGAGCACCAACAGTATCGTCTCATCCCATGAACGATTACATTCACGAGGGATGATCATTCATGGGGTCGGAAATCACCACTTGTCCCCAAAAAATGAATGGTTTCATTTGAATAAACTGGGGTTACCATCTCATTTCATGAACGATTTCATTTTTAGGGTGCTTTATAAAGTGGTGGAATGCCATGTGGAGCAGTAGTTCACATAGTTATTTGTACTAAGTGGACCCAAACCTTCCTTCGTGACTTCGTACCCTTTGACCATTTTATTAAAATTCTTATTTTTGGTTTATTTATTCTCTTTTATATGTTCATGGAATTCTATTCTTACTGTATGAAGAATTTTCAGGACCCAACAAATGCCCCCCGTCAAAATGGGTTCTAATTAGGATGAAGAGGAGGCTATTCTAATGTAGAAATCGATTCTATTTTGAACTAATTTGTGGTGCATAAGTGGACCCACAAGAGGGGAAAATGCCTATAAATAGGGGACCAGCTCATTTTTTCTTTACCAATTTCTCTATGAGATTTATCCTTCTATGAACTCTCAATTTTCCACTACTTGTACATATCGTTTCTTCTTTTTGGATTCCCTTTCCACAAACTAAACCTCATCACCCATGAACGTTAATTTAAACTTACCGCATAGCATCCATATGATTCATGGATAAAAAATCTCATGGATTTAAAACCTCATGGTCCAATGCTTCACTGGAAAATTATTCATGGGTCATTTATTCATGGGATGATGGTTTTTAGGCCAACACTTTGTGGACTGATGCTTCACAAACTGACAGTTCATGGTGATTTATACTTTTCCATTTTTTATGGAGGCTAATGCCTTATAATACCTGGTTTTAAAACAGAAAAATGATGGATACCTCATAGGATATTTCTTCTATTGATGGTTCTCTTTTTTTATACTAATTATTGGTTTAAAGTCATGGTTTATTCTGTTGAAGATAATTCCAAAATCACGGTGTATTCATTCTATCAATCTCTGGCGGGACTTCTGAGTGTGGGAAAAAAGGAATATATGATCTCCAATAGGCTACCTACTTATGGATTCAGGATACTATATGATATTTTTATTTTTTAAACACACATAAAAAATCATATCATATCCTAGATAATAAAAAATAGTAATATTATCTGAGCTAACATCTCATCGAGGTGGGAATTCGTCGAGGAAACCCATGCTTCCAGGTTTTTTTGAACTACACTCCTTAGTTTCTAGAGGAAATTGTGTGGGTTTCAAATGAAAACATCCACTATTATCCTAGAATCGCATGAAATGCCACAACAAGCGAGCATCTAGGGTGGTCATCGAATTGGGATCTTCACCATAGAGGCTCATTTAGCCTAAACTAGGGGTGTCCTTTCTAGGTCCACCAGAACCATGATGAATATAATCCGAGTTGAAGGTCATGGGGATATACGAAGTTGTCTGGGTCTCACAGAATTACTCTCTTTAAAATCAAAAGTTCATCCTTTAGATACTTTTTAGATAGATCTCGAACACCGACAACTTTCACATGGAGCATTGGGAATTCAACATTAATCTTTGGGATGTTTCACTGATTTTAGGAGTTCCCATCATGGGAAACATATATGATGAGTTCTTGTATACTCCTTCAGCTTGGGATGACACAGAGAGGACCCATCCTCTTTCCAAGAAACTTACTGACAAGGTGAAGGATCTATCGAATGGTGATCCTCATTTGAAGTAAGACATCCCATTTTCTAATTGGATCAATGTATTTTCTATATTAATAATCTAGAATCCATGTTCACGGAGGATGAGGAATGTAATGATTATTAAGACCTAAAGGTGTATTGGTTCCTATTATCCCATGATTTAGGATGGTCTGTTTAACAAGTGGGGATGGAAGATCATCCCTAATGTCAATCGTTTGTTCTAACTGATAGCCTTTCTTTCCATGTTTCTGAGTGGATGGCTGCTATGAGTTCTTGATTCTGGTAATGGGTTCAGAGTCACAACTTTCATAATGGTGTTTTAACTGGCCAAAGTTAGGTGTATTAACCTCACCATCCCTATGCTAGTTAATATTTAACAGTTTTTGGACGGATCAGTGAGTGGAGACCACTATACCAGATGGTGGGTCTATTTCAAGTTATTTAGGGCTGGGTAGCATCCCATTTGGGAGGCTACAAATATATCAAAGCTTAACATATCTTATAATCTATCATCCAACCATACCTCTAAATTATATGTAGGGTAATATCATAGGACTAGAGTGATCAAGAAATGATGGATCGACTCAAGTATCAGGATCATTTTACCTAAGATCATTACATTCACCCTTTTGGTACTTTGGTAAATAATGGATCTGGGGACCTCACCAGGTAAGTATATCATATCTCTTTAAGATAAGGCATATTGGTTTCCAAGATTTATGGGGAGCTCATATGCGAGGGGTATTCACCCTAGATATTTTCATGTCAATTCAACTATGTCCAGGTAAGGTGTCCTCTTACCATCAACAATGCGTTCCAGAAGAAATATCTAATGGTAGTTAGGAATCTATAGTTTATGTTTAATCAGGAGGACACATGATGTCGTATTGATCTTCCACCTTCTGTGGGTTCTAATCCTGCACTTACCAAATATTATTATATAGACCAGAACTGATTGTACCCTAAATATCAACTAAAAACACCAGTCCTTGAAAAAGTTAATGAGGTTATAGGGAACCAAATTCAAGAAATAAAGCATTCTAGGAATTATAAGTAGCTAATAAAATCCCTAGATTTTGATTTCCTAAGGAATATGTTGAAGGACTAGGGTTCAACCTTTCCTGCTTTTGGTGCTACCTCTAGAGTTCAATTATCCATCCCTACTAATGTCACTTTTTTATAAGCCTAGAGACGATGGGATTCTTTGAGGTGTGACCATTCGGCTCTCACTCTATGATGATTTCTATAGAAGAAGGATTTTTGATTGGCCAGATATGGATATGTTTCAGTTCCCATCGCTATCTCTTATACTGATGACCCTACCACAACTAGGGTTAGGGAAATTCCTCATTCCCATACGCGGTCATGAAATCACCCATACCCAGAGGATTCTAGGGTGGCTGAGGTGCCTATAAGGAGAGTATGGCAGCTGGAACCTACCCCACTCTCCATGGAGGATCTCCCAATTTTATCCATTCGAATCACTACGACCTTCCAAGAGGCTTGGAGAGCATGCTCATCTCCCAAATATATTTGGAAAACTCTTCAGATAGAGACCCTTGAGCTTTTTGCATTTGGATTGACCACCTCTACTATATGGATCTCTGCTCAAGAAAATACTCATTAAGTAATTATATATCTATAATTGATTTACAAATTCATTCACTCATGAAAGTATATACTTTACTATTATTATCTTGTAGAGGATATTGTGGTCATCATGGTGGGGTGAGACAATGTTGGCGAAGAGGTAATATGGTTGTTTGTACCAAATCTTATTCTTATTACTGGAATGACCTTGAATCCCTAATCCTATTACTTATAGGAATATGGAGAGATTCAGGAGCCTTTTTCTTCCCTAGATTACACCCCAAGGGGCACCGCGGCTAGGGGGAACATCCCTTCAAATGTTGTAGTAGAAAGAGAGGGATCCCTGAGGGTAATGGAGCATGTTGAGGCAGTCCTTTTGGATCCTTCCAAAGAATTTATACATTTTCCCTACCAACTATTACTTCCATGGGATCATCCCCATGGAAAACCATGAAGCATCGACAGGTACAACAACTTTTGATACATCTACAGTAGAGGATAACAAGTGACTACAACATCTCTTTACTTATTTGTCATAATATGTGCTTCAATGTGATGACTAGTCACCTTGAACATGGATTACTGAAGATCTGGTGAGTTATTAAGTGTTGGAAAAAAATCCCTCAAGGTATCATTAAAGCATTTTTGAGGTGATTGTGTTTGTTGACAAAGTGGGCCTTCGTGTTGTGTTTGTCGACAAAGCAAACCATGACATGAAAATTTGTTGAAAAAGGGGATTTTATGGTGGCATGTCAAGTTCAAGGGATGTGTTTAATGATCCATGTTTCATTCAAGAACATCGATAAAGTAATGGTAAATCTAGAGGTGGTTCAAAAAGAGTAGATACAAGGTGGCGACGTTTTCCAGTGTTTTCCAAATTTTTGGACCTCAAAATTGACAAATGGAGAAAAGTGTTTTTGGAAAAAGTACTTGGGAGCCGGTGTCTTTGAGGCTTGGAAACTTGTGCACCATATGTTTTTCAAGATTAGAACATCAATATATGGAAAAGGAGAAAGGGGCGCTCAAGTTTTGGGTCTGGTCGCACAAGTGACTTGCACGGCAGAAACTAGGGTGGCTGGACTTGCGCGTTGTGAGGAGACTTGCACGCCCGGTGCTCAGGGTGTCAAAATTCCTATTAATATAGTTCGACTCCTCCTCATTTGGGAGTGAGTTCAACACTTAGAGAAAATCAAAGCTCTCGTCGTGTAGGTGTAGTGGTCAAGCAATTGGTGGTGTGGTCGCACAAGTATAAAGGTATTCAGAGGTTGTGTGCCAATTGATTGTTGTGTGCCCTAAGTGGTTTGGGAGAGAAAGGGTGTGAGTCTCCCAAGTTTAGAGTTTAAGAAGGGGGTTTCACATAGGTGGTTTGGTGACACTTGTGCGCCAGGTTTTTAAGAAGCGCGATAGTCGATGGTTGTGTGCCAGGATTGGTTTGGGCGTAAAAGGGTGTGAGTCGCACAAGTTTGAAGTTGAAGAAGCGAGTGTCACGCGAGTGTTTGAGGTGAAATTGCACCCTAGTTTGAACTTTCATGTCAGGACTTGCACGCTGGATTGGAGAAGGGCGCCAGGCTTGGTTGAGGCACAATAGTCATTTTAGGGCTGTGTGAAAGCTGGAAGATTGCCTGATACCTTCGGTGCAAAGTGAGATTCATCTACGGTTGAAAGTTGGACTTCAATAGAGCATCTAAATACAATAGAGGATGTATTCATTAGTGATAATTAAGAGACCTACATGTCTATAAACTGTGATTGGAACCTTTCTAGAGCAGTGAGCAAAGGAAGAGGAAGAAGGTGATCCTCTCCACCGGTAGTGAGCTAGAGAGAGAGAGACAGGGAGTGACCCTTGGGAAAGCATTGAGCTAACCCTAAACATTGTAAAGGCAGTGAGCCTGGGCATCCAAAAATTGTAAATTGGAAGTGATATTTATTAGATTTAGTACAATGGCGCATCGTCATTGTATGCTCTTTGGACGCATCCCAGTGAGGGTGAACCAAGTAAAAATCTCTGTGTCTGCCTGCTTTCTTCCCTGCATTTCATTGAAAGCATCATCATCAGATAAAGAAGAAAATAAGTGATCATAATAAACACACAAGTTAAAAAAAAGTGACACTTGTAATAAAGAGGTCAAGATCCAGTGGGGCAGGAAGAATTTTGCAAAGAATATCCATACCCTGATTCACCCCCCCCCCTCTTAGGGTATGTAGGACCCTATTGGTCCTAAAAATTGGTATCAGAGGGAAGGTTTCCTTTATCATATTTGTTTTCTTTGACTTGGTGTAGTAGATTTGTGTGGTTAAATCAGTCTATTCTTATCTCGGTGTGACATGGAAAAGGGAAAAACATTAAAGAAGAATCAGAAGTCATGTGATATTCCTCAGTGTAGAAGTGTGTATGGAAAAGGTGTGATTCAATTAAAAGAATCAAAAAATTTACTGAAAGAAGGCCTGGATGAATCTGATAGGGAAATGATTGATTTAGTCAATCATGATGTAGGAATGAATGAATTACTTGAACTTCAAAGTGATACTGAAACAACTGATGATGAAGAAGTTTCAAGAAGGAGGCCACTTGTAGATGTTGTCAACATGACAAAGAAATTGGATCAGAAATTGGATAAAGAAGTTAAATATAAAGATATCTAGATCCAGGTATTGGAAATTGAGGTCAACAAGCTAAGAGGATTAAATCAAAGGATTATTGATGTGGCCACTGACCTAATGGAGAAGAATGATTCTCAATGTGAAGAAGTGCAAAAGATGGCTAGAATGAAAGGAAAAAAAGGCTGATGATTTTGAAGAGAATCAAAATTCAGACAAAGTTCAGAATCTGAAAGCCAAAAATGATGATCTAGCTACACAGTTGTCTAAAAATGTTTAGAAGAATCAAAGGCTACAAAAAGATATTGTATCTTTCTTTGAATCTGTTTCTCAGGAAAAATTGAAAATAAAGGAGCAAAGTAACATGGTAGAAAAGCTCACATGAGAACTGGAAGATGAGATGGGTTGTGGAAATAATCTCAAAATATAACTCAATGCCTAACTTGAATCAAGGGATATAAAGATTCAAAATTTGGAAGAATATCTAGAATTAGTGAAGCAGTAAGTGGAGAAATCCAATGCTAGAGGAAATCCTAAAATGAAGGATGCCTTGCACTTACTATTTGATTATCCTTCGGCAGGTGATGATGAAATGAAAAGAAAATTTGATATTTCTAAAAAGAGGCAAGTACAAATTCTCTCAGATTAAAGACCATACAGTTTGGGGAAAACTGATATTAGATTTAATGAAATCCCTCCCATGCATGATAGAAAGAGAGCCGTGAATAGTTCCATAAGTGGAGGAAATTCTGTAGGTGCTAGAGAAATACCTAAAAAGAATTTTATAGGAATAAATGATAGCATGTGCTATTTTTGTGGGATTCATGGTATTACATCAAGCTTCTATTGAGAGACACAGGAATACATCTCAGTCTGTGAAAATTGAAACATTACAAGATCTGAGAAGAAGAAGATGTGTCATGAGAAATCATAAAGAAGAGTCTCTCAGAGGAAAGAATTTATTAGATTCTATTACTATGGAATAATGGGACACACCATGAGTATGTGTCAGGAAGATTAGGAGCTCAATGTTAGAGGAAGGACTCAAGATGAATAAACATCTTGATAGAGAAATGATGAAATGATGTATTCCTTTAATGTAATATGTCTCATATGTTCTAATCATGGTCATTTGGCAAGATATTTCAGCAAGAAGAATGTGATAAAGGAAAAGGAGCCTAGAAAGAGATTCTTAAATTCAATGATGTAGAAAGAGAAATTTTACATTGGGAGACAAAGTGGTAAGTTGGAGAATAGGCTTAGAGCCTCAGGTGAATCACATGAAGATGAACAAAAGTTGTATTAGTCACACTCACAACTTCCCTCTAAGAAATAACATGAACAAATCTGGAAGAAAAAGGGAGGAAATGCTACAGCTGTGAGTATGAAGAATGAAAACTCAGCGGAGGACTCACCACCAGCAAAAAATAGTGTGGTGACTCAAATATCTGATAAAATAAAGATAAACCAAGAATGTACTGAAAACATCACATGTTGTGTTCTATAGTGAGAAGTGGAGGAAAGAAGAAGATCCCTAAAATGGTGGAATAAGAAAGGGAAGATGTCAAACATAGAGATTCCTACCCAGAGACAGAATCAAGGGAAGTGGAATATTAGTAGTACATAAAAGATAGAAGTGTGTAGAAGTGGTATTAAATACCAAATTGTGAAAAATGCCAAGACTATAGAATCTACATATAAGAAAAAGGCTCAGCATGTGGGTAATGATTGCTTAGTCATATGTCCAGATCAGTTGAGATTGGCTAGGCAGATAGAAGATGCAAGGAAAGAGTGTGATGCTCTGTAAGAAAGAATCAAAGGGTTGACCCATCAGGATCAACCACAATCCTCATCTTGAGGATTCTAGAAGACCCCTCTCCCTATGTATATAAATATTTTTAACTATTGATTCAAGTGTTTCAGGTTTTAGGGAGATACGATCAAAGGGGAAGTGGTATCTAAAGATGCAAAGTGGATAATTGATATGATTTGGAGTTTTAATTGACTCAAATCAAGTGCCAAAGTTGATAAAGAAAGGGAGAAACAGAGCAAAGCAGGAAGTGAATGTTTTGTTAACTTTATTTCTTGTTTCCTATACTGAGTTTCAACTCAGTGGGCATAGAAATTTGGTTAATGTATCAATGTCGAGTTCTAGATCAGAATAAATGATGCAGGAGGGGAAAATGGTTAAGGGACTAAGTAGTGAGCCTAAAAATGGAAGATTTTCATAACACAGGGGGAGAACTCTATATCCTAATCAGATGAAAGATCTCAATGGGATATGAAGGATGAATGTTTATGTTCATGAAGAATTATTGGGTGACAAGAAAAAACACACATGTTTTTCAGGATTATTTATTTTGTTATAATAATATGGTATCAGCTGACTACTTTTAGGATACCAAGAAGCTGCAAGAGAAAATCAAACATGCTTCAACCAAAATCTAAGAAATTAGATGAAAGAAATGACTTCATTGAACAATGACACAGTAAAAAGTTTTCTGTTAAAATTGAGGAAGTGGTAAGAGACTCAGAGAGAGAAGAAGTGGCTAATGTTGATTCAGAAGAAGATACTGATGGTGAGTACGAGGAAGTAAAATCCTTATCTGCACAAAAGCTAAAGAGTCGAGCTGAAATTGACAGGAAGAATATCATTGGTGATTAGTCAGCTCCAGTTCTGACAAGGATAATGAAATCACTACAGCAGACATCTTTTCTATCTCAGTCTGAGCCGAAATGCTTTGCTGATGTAGCTGAAGATGAAAACTGGGTTCAGGCCATGAATGAAGAGCTTGATCAGATTGAGAAGAACCAGACATGGGAGATTATTTTGAGACCACCAGATAAGAATTTCATTGGGACAAAATTGGTCTATCGCAACAAGATGAATGAATATGGCATAGTGGTTCGAAACAAATCATGACTAGTGTGAAAAGTAAACTCCCAGATATAGGGAATAGATGTTTATGGTACATTTGTACCGGTTGCAAGGCTGGAGAAAATCATATTATTCCTAGCCATTTCATTCCAACGAAAGTTCAAATTGTTCTAGATGGATGTAAACTCTGCATTATTGAATGGGGTTCTGGAGGAGGAAGTGTATATTGAGTATCCATATGGTTTTCTCATTCATGAGGATGAGAAAAAGGTTTTCATACTGAAGAAGATGTTTTATGGGCTGAAACAATCACCAAGAGCATGGTACTCAAGGCTTGATCAGTACTTGAAGAAGATTGGTTTCCAGCGTGGGGGAGTTGATTACAATCTCTATTTTAGCAACGACAGTAATCAAAGGATGATGGTGTTAGTTTATGTCGATGAAATAATATTTGGCGGATCAGATGAAGCTCAGTGTAGACAGTTTTCCGAATTCATGAAAAATGAGTTTGAAATGTCAATGACTGGAGAGCTAACATTTTTCCTTGGTCTACATGTGACACAAGGAAGGAATGGAACATTTATTTCTCAATACAAATATTCCAAGGAGGTTTTGAAAAGGTTTGGAATGGAAAATTCCAAGGAAATAAATACTCCAGTTTCTAACTGGATGAAACTGTCCAAAGATGAGGATGGCAAGGCAGTTATATCACAGAATACATAAAAATTATTGGAAGTTTGTTGTACTTGACCGTGAAAAGGCCTGGAATTGTATTAGCCACATTCCAAGAAGTGAGATATCATAGTAATCCCAAGGAAATACACATTCTTGCAGTAAAGAGAATACTTCGATATATCAAGGGTACGGTGGACTTTAGCTTCACATATAATGACAAATATCAGACAGAGTTATTGGGATATACTGATGCAGACTGGGCCGGTTCAGCAGATGATAGAAAATCAACGTCAGGTGGTGAATTCTATCTTGGTGGATTTTGAATTTCTTGGCTAAGAAAGAAGCAATATTTCATTTCATTTAGCACTGCGTAAGATGAGTATATTACGACCACTCAAGCATGCACATAGTTATTGTGGATGATGCAGCAGCTTGAAGATATGAGAGTTTAAGTGAAGTCTCCAATCAGAATCCAGTGTGATAACTCAAGTGCTATAAATCTTAGAAAAAATCTTGTTCATCACTAAAGGACAAAGAACATTGAGATCAAATATCATTTCATCAAGGAGAAGGTGGAGAAAGGGCTTGTGAAGTTGGAGTATGTGCCTACAGAGCTATAGGTTGAAGATATTCTAACAAAGGCCTTACCCAAGGAAGAGATTGAAAGGCATCGACTGGATCTAGGAGTTTAGTTGACTCCCCACACTTAAAAGAGTGTGGATGTGGAACCCCCTGTCTCCCAAAGGTATGATTTTTTTTTACCCTAATGTACTAATATGTGTTTTACCCTGTTACAGACTACAACGGGGTGACCTTTGAGTTCATTGACAAAGGGGGAGAAAATAGTGATTTTTCAAGGGGGAGACAGTGTGACAGTGTGCAGTGTGGCTATTTGACAAATCATGAATGATATGGGGAGAAGCTGATAGGTGGAGCAGCGAGATACGGGGAGCAATGAGAAAGGGGAGAGTATTAAATTGGACGATGCTAGAAGTGATCGATCAAAGATTTGATATCATGACAGCTATGGATCGTGATAAAAGAAGAAGAGTGGTGTTGGAATTCGATAAGAATATTTCTAAAAATTGGTATCAGTTAGGTGTCAACAATGGGTTTCATAGTTGAAGTGATTCATTGATGAACTTTTCATATACTCCTGTTTCTCAAGTCGAGCATTGCTCATGTGGGCTTAGAGTATGTGTTGATTAAATCCTTGATCGTTATCGGAATCGCAATAGGAAAATGGTGGATGAAGAATTAACGGTGTATCTTTTTATGGAAAAGTTGTCAACAAACCTGAAGGGGGAGATTGTTGGGAAAAAATCTCTCAAGGTATCATTGAATCATTTTTGAGGTGATTGTGTTTGTTGACAAAGTGGGCCTTCGTGTTGTGTTTGTCGACAAAGAAAACCATGACATAAAAATTTGTTGAAAAAAGGGATTTTATGGTGGCATGTCGAGATCAAGGTATGTGGTTAACAATCCATGTTTGATTCAAGAACTTCGACAAAGTAATGGTCGAACATGAGGTGGTTCAAAAAGAGAAGATACAAGATGGCGCCGTTTTCCAGTGTTTTCCAAATTTTTGGACCTCAAAATCGACAAATAGAGAAAAGTGTTTTTGGAAAACGGACTTGCGCGCTAGTGTCTTGGATGATTGGAAACTTTCATGCCATATGTTTTTCAAGATCATAACATCAAAATATGTCAATGGAAAAATGGGCGCTCAAGTTTTGGGTTTGGTCATGCAAGTGAATTGCACGGCAGAGACTAGGGCGGCTGTACTTTCGTGCTGAGAGGAGACTTACATGCTCGGTGCTCAGGGTGTACAAATGCCTATAAATAGAGGTCGACCCCTCCTCATTCAGAAGTGAGTTCAACACTTAGAGAAAATCAGAGCTCCCGTCATGTAGGTGTAGTGGCGTGCAAGTGGTGGTGTGGTTTCACAACAATAAAGGTATTCAGAGGTTGCGCACCAGTTGAGTTTTGAATGCCCTAAGTGGTTTGGGTGAGAAAGGGTGTGAGTCACTTAAGTTTAGAGTTGGATAAGGGGGTATCACGCAGGTGTTTTGGTGACACTTGCGCGCCAGGTTTTGAAGAAGTGTGACAGTTGATGGTTGTGTGCCAGAATTGTTTTGGGCTTAAAAGGGTATGAGTCGCGCAAGTTTGAAGTTGAAGAAGCGAGTGTCACACAAGTGGTTGAGGTGAACTTGTGCACCGGTTTGAAATTGCATGCTGGGACTTGTGCACTATATTGGAGAAGGGTGCCATGTTTGGTTGAAGCACGGAAATCATTTTAGGGATGCGTGAAAGCTGGAAGATTGCTCGATACCTTCAGTGCAAAGTGAGATTCATCTACGGGTGAAAGTTGGACTTAAACAGAGCATCTGCATACAACAGAGGATGTATTCATTAGTGATAGTGAAGATACCTACAGGTCTATAAACTGTGACTGGATCCTTTCCAGAGCAGTGAGAAAAGGAAGAGGAAGAAGGTGATCCTCTCCACCAGTAGTGAGCCAGAGAGAGAGAAACAGGGAGTGACCCTTGGGAAAGCAGTGAGCTGACCCTAAACATTGTAAAGGAAGTGATCCTAGGAATAGAAGTTATCTAGACCAAACATTGTAAATTGTCTGTGAGATTTAGTGTATTTGGTAGAACAGCACATCGTTGTTTTATGCTCCTTGGACATAGCCCAGTGAGGGTGAACCAAGTAAAAATCTTTGTGTCTTCCTGCTTTCTTCCCTGAATTGCATTCAAAGCATCATCATCAGATAAAGAAGAAAATAAGTTATCATAATAAACACACAAGTGGAAAAAAGTGACCCTTGTAATAAAGAGGTCAAGATCCAGTGGGTCAGGAAGAATTTTGAGAATAATATCCATACCCTAATTCACCCCCCCCCCCCTCAGGGTATATAGGCCCCTATTGGTCCTAACAGTAGGAAAAAACCTTCCAGGGGAATGAATCCCCTTCTTATTCCAATATAAACATGATACCAATAATGGTTCTTCTAGAACTGGATAGGGAACCCAGGATAATTGAGGTCATTAGGGGGATCCCAAGCCCAGGGGTGTATATTTTCATGATCAAGCAACCCATATACCAGTATATGGAGATCTTTCAGAGGTTAAAGTATAAAATGAGTAAATTGAACCTATTTCTATAGATAGAATCATTGTAGAATATTTGGTGACTCGAATTCAAGAGGATTCAGACCCGATTGTTGCTCCTCATTCCAAGATTATTATCCCTATAAGCATAATATCATTGATCAATCTTCTTAAGATCACTAACTCATTTGATCATGAACCTGAACTATGGATGTCACTCAGAGAACCTTAATTCAACTTGTAGATAGAGGATGAAACATCCATTTTTTTTTGTGATAAACCGATGGTGGTCAGGAATGTCAATGTTTCATAGAATTAAGGTGAGTTCCCCATTCTTCCAGTAATTCCCTTTTCCCTTTGATATTTGGGTATTGAATGTTTTGAAAATATGGTTTTAGGATTACTTCCACAAGCATCTTCATCCACAAATTCAGATTTAACATCCCAACCTACTAATGTTGAAAAGGATTCAGCTACCACAAAATCCATTCATGTTGAGGATGCTGAGACAAGACCCACTCTAGTGGAACTTATTCCTAAATATATTCCACCATCCAATAGAGATTCTAAGGTAGACCAGGAGGGTACAGATTATCTTCTCTTTGTCCATAAAAATATGGAAAGAAGTTTGGAAGTAGATTTCTTAGACCCCCTTACAAACATGTCAATGAAACTAACCAAATTGTGTCACCGATTTCCATTTCCTGGTAATGGGGGTTTGATTATCATGTCATTCATGACATAGTAGAATAGTTTATTGCTACCCGGGAGAGAACTAGCATGTTCCACTATCAACTTTCGACTGCATAATTCATAGACCATCATGCTGCAGCCAGTAAGATCCTCTTTAATTAAGTTTTTGAGAATTATGGGACTACCATGAGGCGACAGGGTGAGTTTTTAGAGTAAAAGACCTCAGTGGAGTATATTTTTAAAGGGTTAGAGTGGCTTAGTTACAAACTAAAGCAAATAAATAAAGAATAATCTCACACCAAGGTAGATATTGATGAAGATAAATTGTTGATGGATGAGGAGGAAACAGAAGGATTATATGTGGATGAGAATTTAAAGGCATTACAAGCTCATTATAATGCTGATACGATAGCCTTGTCTGAGTTCTACAAAGGTATAGAGCACTTGGACTAGGAACTACTTCAACTTTGGGAATCTTCTAAGTAGGATTTTTAATCCCAATGTTCTAGTCTCATGGATAGGATCCAATCTATGGATGTTACTCTATTCTCATTTAATAAAATGAAAACTTTTTTCCCTCTAATGCTTATCTTTTATCTTATCCTGGAACTAAAAAACTATCATAATTGGCCACATTTTGAAAGATAATACCCATTGGATATCAATTGAAATTGAAAATTGTTATAACCAAATTTACTTGATCATGTAATGACCTGATTTTTTCCTAAGATAAGGGGATCAAAGAGTGTAGTTTTGAATGTTTCTAGGGTCGCATGGAAAACCCTAAAAACATTTTTCTATTTGTATTACCACCCTAATGTTTTTTAAATTACACTATAGTGCGTGATTAGTGGTCATAACTTGAATTTTTCTTAGGTCTCCCTTTGTAGGTTTTTTACCTAACAAGGTTGTATATCTTTTAATTTTATTTTGATCACTCAACATTTTCTTAAACTTGAAAAATAATAAGTCTAGTGAGCTGGTACTCAACTTTTACTCAGGGTGCCCTTTGCGGGTTTTCCACCTAGTGAGTATTGTGTCTCTTTTAATGCTTAGTTTAGAGTATTTCAAATAAGACTAATATGACTAGAATTTTAGGTTGAACAAATTTGAAAATAAATTATGGTATGAGAACAACAATAAGGATTACTTGATGAGAATATCTGAATATTCTTCAGACATTAATGGGAGATTTTGGACCCTAGTTTTTTTATTTCTGAATTTGAGGCATGAAATAGAGAAAATATGTGATGAGTAACCAAAGGAATGGTTTCTATAACAATTTTTTAAGTAGTATATAGATAGTATAATCCCATATTAAGGATGAATTTGGATTTCATTGATATGCCTTTTTTTTGTGGGTGACTTATGGAGATCCAACTGGGGAATAATGTGCAGATTCAAAAAAAGTTGTCCCCAGGATATTGACCCTCCATTTATAATGGACAATTAATTTGTGAAAATTTGGATTTCTCAAGACCTCAATGGGTGGGTTGTAAAGGGAATGATGTCTGAAAATAATGAGGTAATCTATATCGTAATTTTCCATGAATGAGAAACCAATCCTATATGAATTTTTATTTTATAATGGGAGAGATGAAGCATGATGAATTTTAATATTATGAAACTAAAACATGAACCATGATATTTAATTTATTAAGAAAAGGATGTTCAAGGTATAATATTTGAGTCCACTTATATTCTAATAAGGGATAAATGATTTTCTCTTTTCATGGTAATATGTCTAAGAATAGTCCATTATCCCCATGCATGAAGGAGAAATGTTGTAAGCTATAATCTGGTGGTTTCTAAATCCGAGGGGTGATATGGGACAAAAATGTCACTTAGGAATATGAAGATATAAAATCCTCTCCAAGTGAATAATTTTATTTTGATTGATAGGCCATTTTTATGGGTGACTTATACAGATCCAACTGGGGTATATTTTTCATAGTCAAACAAAGGTGTTCCCAAGACATTTACCCTCCATTTTTATGGCTAGGGAGATTTATGGAGATCCATAATTTTCTAGGAACAGCTTCTAGTATGTGAATGGAAAGTTACTGAACATGAAAGGAGCATTTCATGTTGAAATTTCCCAAGAATGGGTAGAAACATTTCCATTATGTAGGTCTGACCCATACATAAGAAGGATTTTTTTCAATATGTTTGGGCCCAAGATATAAGGTTAGGGTGTCTCTATATATCTCATGAAAATAAAAATCAATACATATGTAATTTTGGGAGGTTTTACCCACACATCGATCAAACTCTTTCATGGGTAAGGGGAATTTATCTTCAATATGATCTCACAAGTGAGGAGAGACAAGTATTGGACCCTTCTATGAAGATCTAACTAATGCATAGTATAGAAAGGGATTTTTTTTTTTGGCTGAACCAGGATATAAGATCCAGGTGTTGCTACATATCCCATAAAAATGAGAATCGGGTCATATGTAGTTCTTATAGGGTTCCACATGTAGGTCTGACCCATGCACATGTAAAGGAAATTTTTTAACTTTCACCATGTCTAGACCTTGGATTAGATATTTGGGCTTCACTACATATTTTGTGATGACAGGAATCAAGACACACATAGTTCATAACACTATGCAGTTTAGTGTCATTCCAGTTGTACAGTTTAACATCATGTGACTAGGACGACATGAGGTCTTTCAGTTTTAGTTCATATTTCTAGTACCATTTTTCATGGAAATTATGATTAAAAGGAGTCTCATTAGGTTAGTATGTTCTGACGCACCTTAAACATGAGGGATAAAGAAAGTGTAATCCATGATTCTTGTGTTTCTCAGATCATGATAAATGATATGCAGAAAAAATTTCATTGGGGATTATAAAGATAAAATAGGCATCTCCTATAGATTAATTTGACTTTGGTTGATAGGCCTTATTTGGGGTCAACTTGTACAGAGAAAACTAAGGCATATTGTGCATATTCAAACAAAGGTTTCTTCAGGACACTGACCCCCCTCTATCTATGATGGCTATAGGAGTATTTTGAAGATCCAAAATTACCTGGGGTATAGAGTATGATGAATGAAAGAAATGTGTTCAGGTATGAAAGAAACATTCATACAATGTGTATGCATGGAGTGTAAAATTCCCTACATAGATCTAACTCATATATATGTGGTCATTTTTGTTTCCTTAATAGATCCCTGAATGAGTTACCTAAACTTAAGATCTCATGCATATATCTTTGTTTTTATACAAGATATGGGGAATTTTTTTAACCATGGTTTAGACTGGGATAATAGGTATAGGAATCATTACATATCTCATCAAAATGATGATCAATACACAT
Source organism: Viscum album (assembly GCA_963277665.1). Lineage (NCBI taxonomy): Eukaryota > Viridiplantae > Streptophyta > Magnoliopsida > Santalales > Viscaceae > Viscum > Viscum album. The sequence continues at coordinate 1,621,250,233 of OY728146.1, read as the reverse complement.
TTAGTTCTTGATGTACCATACAGTTTAATTACATGTGGTAAGGACATTCTCCATGTAGTTTAACATCTTACGGTTAGGATGTAGGTTCCCCAATGTGAAGAGGAATTATTGTGGCTATACCTAAGATTAAAGACCCATGTTTCACTACATATCATGTGATAGTAGGAATCAAGCCATACATAGTTCTCTAACAAGATTTGACTGCATAGTTTAACATCATGTGGAAATGATGTCTCATGTTCCTTTTATGGTCGTGCTGCTAAGACCATGGAAACACTGATGTGGATTGATATGCCTTAATCATGTGGAAAATACCCTTCCAAAACTATTAATACCACATCATATGTGATTGGTGTGTAAAAATATGGGCAGAAAAGGTTTTTTCCACCACATAGAGGCGACAAAATGAAGGATGTGGGAATTTTGAATTTGTGGTGGCTATATTAGGGTGTATAATCTGGGTGTCACTATGTATATCATTATAGTGAGAATCAAGCCACATGTAATTCTGGGACCCCATGAAGTTTAACTTCATGTTGTGAGGATGAAGGTGACTCAATTTGAAAGAGGGGGGATGTTGTGATTAGACCCAAAATTAGAAATTAGGGTGTCATTACATATCCTGTGATGATAGGAATCAAGCCACATTTAGTTATGAGAATATTTTCTATATAGATCTAACCCATACATAGAAAAGAGTTAATTTGTATCCTTCTTTGTGGTTGGTCCTAGGATTAGAGATCTAGTTTATAATATGTATCATAGGATAATAGGAATCAACCCACATGTAGTTCTGAAATAGAACTCTCTATGCATGTATAATCCATGTAAAGAGGGGAAATTTTTTCATTTATTGTTTTATTGTTGTATTTGGACCTGGGATTGGAGATCTGGGTGTCCCTACACATCATTTGTGGGAAATAATCAATCCATACATAGTTTTAAATGTGCTTCCCTACACAGATATGAATCATGTTCAAGGAGAGGGCGCTTTTCTTGAAATTGACCTGTAAATAAGACCCAATTTGGAGTCCTCTACATCAACTTAGTTTGTATGAATGGGAGGGGAATTTGTTGTATTTTGTATCTAATCCTAGGAAATGGATTCTAGGAATCACTACTTATCCCATAGAATGAGAATAAATACATACCTAGTTCTTGAGGAAACTTCCCTACATGGTTCTGACCCATACACAGGGAGTGGAATTTGTTTTACTTTTAGGGTGGATAGTCCAAGATGTAAATTCTAATAATCACTACATATCCTATGTGGATAATAATCAAGCTTCACATAGTTCTTGAATATGGAATGGTAGGTGATTGATATCGAGGGTGATTTCCTCTCAGGTGATAACATTATGGTGATGTGCATTTTAATGTCATATAGTGAGGGCATTAATTCTATGCATATTACTATCTTGATACTTGGACAATGATGTCATGATTTTTATGGTCATTCAAAAAGGACTTCCTCTGTAGTTTAATTTCATCCAATGGGACAATTTATTGTTCAATTTAACGTCATGAAATTAGTACGATAAACCATGCAGTTTAACGTCATGCGATATAGAAGATGATGTCTTGTAGTTTTGTGAAGGATGATTTTTTGAACCTATGGGAAATATAATTTATCTTAGAAAAGAGAACATTATGATAAAGGTTGTTAATAAAATCATCTTATTAATGGAGATAAATCTGTGGTTGGGCCTAACTCAAGAGATCTAGGTGTCACTACGTATCATACAATGGCATGAATCAATCCACATGTAGTTCTTGAGGCACCATGATGTTTAACATCATGCTGTAAGGACACAAATTTCATGTAGTTTATTGTATTGAAACATGGATGATGTTCCATGTAGTTTAACATCATATGATCAAGATGATGTATCATGTAGTTTAATGTCATGTGATCAGGAAGATGTACCATGCATTTTAACATCATGTGATAGGGATGATGTACCATGCAGTTTAATGTCATGCAATCAGGATGATATACCATGCATTTTAACATCATGCGATTAGGATGATGTACCATGCAATTTAACATCATGTGATCAGGATGATGTACCATGCAGTTTAACATCATGCGATTAGGATGATACACCATTCAGTTTAACTTCATGCAATCAAGAATATGTACCATGAAGTTTATCATCATGCGATAAGGGTGATATACCATGTAGTTTAATGTCAAACAATTAGGATGATGTACCATGCAGTTTATCGTCATGCAATGAAGATAATGTACCACGCAGTTTAACATCAAGTGATTAGGATGATGTACTATGTAGTTTAACATCAAATGACCAGGATGATGGTGTCTTGTGGTTACATGAAATACTTCTTTTGGAACCTTTAATTAGTATGGGTCTTGGTAATTTTTCCATCCATTGTGATCAAATAATAAGCTCTATTGGAGTTTAATTTGTGCATGGAATAGGGTCCCTCCCACTTTGGCTCCAACTTTGGTGGTTTCTTTCCAAGTATCATTAAATACCAAAGGACCAACACCATCTCTCCCTCAAGGAAAGACTGGAGGAGAAATTTTTTGTTAAAGGATCATGTAATCTGGTTTTGGTCGACTTACAAATGATGCAAGGTGTAAAATCTCTTATCATCCAGTTTTTATAATTCATCCAGACATTTCTAGGATTTCTCATCTATTGATAATTGATCACGGATAGAAAATCAGATTTAGAGAACTTGGACTTCAATGGGTTGGACCTCCTATATCCTGTATACTAATGAGTTTGGGTTCTCTTGTATGGTAGTGTAGGTCGTAGTCCAGTAATCCCATAAGGCATGTAATAGATTTTCTGGTCCAGAATTTTTATCCTTATATACTATCTTCTATAGTATATTTAATAGGGTCTTGTTGATGTCCATTATCTCTCCATTATCTGCTGCATAGTAGTGGGATGAACGGTTGGGATTGATGTCATACTCTTGATATAGTTTTTCCAATTTAGAAGAATATAAATTGGTATTGTTTTACTTTAGGATTGTATGAGGGACACCAAATTTGGTGATAATATGGGCTCTCAAGAATCTTAAATTGTTCCTTATCTCGACCTCTTTGAGGGGGATGGCTTCAACCCACTTGGAGAAGAAGTCAGTTGCAAGGATAATTAATTGAATTTCTTGGTTGTAGTGGGAGGATATGATCCCACAACATTCATTTCCAATATGGAAAATGAAAAAGATTATTTGTTTGTGTAAAGAAACTTTAGTTTTTTGTGAATTAATTTTGCATGAACCTGGTAGGAATAAAACTTTTCGGTGAATTTAGTGAAATAATTTGTTATAGTGGTCCAGTAGTACCCAAGACATTGGATTCTATAGGAAATCTTGGATCCTAATTTGATGGGCTATATAGGCTCATGTGTGCACTTCCTTCATAAAATCAATGATATCTTCTCCATCAATGCACCTAAGAAGGACCCCATCAAGGCTCTTATTGTAGAGGACCTTTTGATGATTTTTTCCATCATATAGAATAATTTTAATCACTTGTATTTGGATTTACTCTCTCATGGCTCTATCCAGTATGAGTTCTCCCTTTTTAATGTAGTCCACAATGGGTGTCATCCAGCTGGTGGTCGGACCATATAGTTTTGGGATGGGGTTAATCTCATCGATATCTTCTATGTTGGATTGAATAAAAGGTGAGACCATCCGGCGATGTACAATGTTGATGACTATTTCATCCCATTCTGAATCAGCTAGAGTTGTGGAAACATTTTTGAATGCATTGTCTTGGGAATTTTATGACTGTGGGATATGAGTCAATGTCATCTTTGTAGGGAATTTCTTCATTAATCACTGGACATGGTTTATAAGGGGGTTATCCCTTCCTTATTTATGGTATATTTCCTATTGATCTACTTGATGAATAGTTATGAATCACCTTTTATCTTCATGTGATTAACTAGTAACTAAAGTTTCATCTCTATCCTTGTAATGAGATCCTGATATTTAGCTTCATTTTTCTTGTATCCTTCTAATAGTAGGAAGGAGTAAGATATGACTGCCTTTGCTAGAGAGATGGGCACAATTCCCATCCCAACTTTGTTAAATCAAGGGTCCTCTATTCTTTTCTCTATTGAACTTCTAGATACACCATTGAAATATATCTCCCATATCTAGGGGCCCTCCTGAATGGAGAAAAAATCTTCATCAGGTAGTTCAGTGTCCTATGAAGTCATTTATACTGAGGTGTGCTCTGGCATAAAATCTGTTAACAGTAAGACCTTCACCTTTATCTAAGGCACAAATCAAATGTCAAAATATTGCAAGATGATCATCCACTATGACAAATGTCCAATAAACATCAGACGACTAAGAATATATTTGAGTGGTTTTCTACAAGAGACCAAACAGTCCTCATGATGTTGCAGGTAGTGCCTCAGCTTTTAGACTACAAATATTAGAACCTAAAATCTCTTTTTGATATCTAAATAAGGTTCCCAACATCAATCATTGTTAGAATGAGATAATAAAGATTTTTTCACTATTGGTGTCATTATTTTTCATGAGGAAGGAACCCAGTGATCTCACTAATTTTGTCACATAAAAAATATGTGGCCTTACTTTGGTAGGCTGCATCAGTACTAGCAGGATCAATAGATATTTATTGAGACTATCAGATACTTCCTGAAAATCATAACTCCATGGATATATAACCCCCTTTTTCATAAGCCTAATGAAGGGAAAAAAATTTCTTGTAAGTTTTTCTATGAAGAATCGAATGTAGGCCAATTTTCCTTGAATTCCTCTCAAAACTATGAGGTTGTGAGGAGGTGACATGCCAAGGATAGCCTTTTTCTTCTCAAGGTCAACTTCAATTTCATGATGGCATACAAAAAAACTGAGAAATCTCCCTGAGGAAACATTTAAAGAACACTTCAAATGGTTCATTTTCTAGATGTGTTATCATGGTTTATTGAAGACAGTTTCATGATCCTCTAAGGGGTCTAAGAGTTATCAAGATTTAATGACCATGTCATCAATATAGTATTTGAAAATCTTTCCCAGGAAGATTTTGAAGATGTGGGGCATGACACATTGGTACATAGAGTCATCATTTATCAAGATAAAGGGAATTATCCAATAGAAAAATACTCATTGGGGGTACTTGAAGGTAGTGGATTCTTCATCTTCCTAGTTTATTAAGATTTTATTGTATCCTTAATAGCCATCCATGAAGGAGATATCTTGATATCTATTTATTTCATTGATCAGTAGTTTTGTGATCAGGACTAGGAAATAATCAGTCAAGCAGTGTCGGTTTAGATCCCTAAAATCAATGAATAATATAATTTTACCATCCTTATTCTTGATGGGAATGATATTTTCAAGCTATTTGGGATATTTTACCTCCCTAATGAAGTCATATATTATGATTTTTTCAACTTCAGCCTCAATTTTGGAATCATGTATTAGGTGTGTCCTTTTAGATGCTTGTTTATAGCCCTGGTGGTGATTGGAAACCTTGGGATTGAGGCCTAAAATTTTTGTGCAGTTCTAGGATAATACATCCCAATGCTACTTCAGGAAGGATGTATATACATCTTTCTCCTTAGAAGACATGGATTCACAAATCAATTTGGGTCATGGGTATTTTTTTGTACCCAATTTTATTTCTCTAATATCATCAATGGTGGTAGATACACCATCCTAAAATGATGGTGGGGAATCCCTAAGGTCTTCCTCCACTTCTTCTTCCACCTTTTCATGTTTTTCCTCTTATTCCATATGGGGATAAAGTAGTGGGATAGGTTCTCTAGAGTTGTGGGGAACTCGATATCTTGGAATCCATAAGACGAATCACCTTCCTCTGACCCAACAAATAATGTGATATTTCCTTGAAACTATGGAGGGGATGGAGTGATATATCAAGAAGGTGTGTATTTTTTCTCTTTGGGTAATGATACAACCTATTCTACCTCATCTGGTGTGGCAAGTATTTTTGGGAGCTCTGAGGATAAAATGAAGGAATTTTCATCCAAGCTTACCCCACTTTCTTGGGAGTCATCAAATTTTTCAACACTACTGGACTCAATGGTCATAAATGAAACCATAGATATTTCTAAATATGGAAATGTGTTTGGCCTCATATACTAAACCTGATTGATGGGAATGACATACTCTACACCGAGATGTTTTAAGGGGTTGATCAGGATCATTTCTAGATGATTTGGGGTGGTTACCCAAGAAACACCATCAACCAGAGGTTGTTTCCCTTTCCCATAATAGAATCATGAATCGATATAACGTGACTCCTAGGATTTTAAAGGGGCCTTATCAGCATGAAACAACCTGATTTCCCCATTAATTTAGTATTTTATTCATTGACGGTATGATTAAGGGATTTCCAAAAAATGATGTAGTCATTACCTTCCTAGAAAGTCATTGAAGTTTGCGTTCTTCTAAACCACTATAAATTATGAGTTGGATATAAGGTCTTTGAAATAATCCTCTATCTTGATTTATCCTAATGGATTCTCCTCACTTTTTTCATAGCCATACATTGTTATAGAAGAAGGTGATAGGTTATCCTCATCATAGCCCATCCAGCTAAGTGTTCGTACTGAAATGAGGTTAACTCTAGAGTTATTATCAATGAAAATTTTTCAAACATTAGCACCATTTATCCTTTAAAATAAATATAAGGGTCCAATGTGTCCCCATATAATGATATATTCATCTTGATATGTGAAATAGAAAACTATGTGTAATTATATAGGATCAGTCTCTCTTTTATAGACCTCAGTAGTGACAACCACAACTTCAAACTCTCGAGGGATTAGAAAATCCTATATGAGTGCTTCCTTGAGGTCTTTTTAGAATATTTGGGCATCCATGATTGATAGTTTGGTCAGTACCAAGGATAACTATTTTAGAATGTCATACATCTGGTCTAAAGGCCTATACTTAGGCAGGGATGCTCTTTCTCATGATCTTTAGGGGCTTGAGTATTTTATGTAGATGGATCGAGAATTGAAATATGATTTGGAGGTTCACTTGTCCTTGGTGTGTTAGGTGAGGAAAGTCTTCCTACCCACCAAGGGTGATCTGAAACCTATACCCCCTTCAACTGATATTTAAGAGTAATAGGGTCGGGTTGGATTTTGGTAGATATAGGGGGATTTTCCAACTCCTATCAAACTCCCTAAATGGATCTTCCATGAGTTTCTACAACATAGACAGTCTGATTAGGGATGTGGCTAGAATTATGGTTCCTACCATGATGGTGTCTTCCCTAATATCCTCAGCCCTTGTAGAATCTTCCTTAGGTTACCCAATTGGGTGTGGGGAAATTAGGTTCATAGACATACTCCTCATCAAAGAAGTGATGCATTAATTGAATTACATTAATCGAATCGAAGATCAACTCCTCATCTAATGAGGAATTTATCTGTATGACCATTTCTGGTGGTATCGTTTGGTAGGGTGATGTCCATTGTTTCAAATATAAGGGTATAAAATTTGAGAGAGTTAATACCAACTTTTTCCTTGATGTAGGTTTATCCTCTTTCACTTTCTACCTACATTTCTTGTCATGTTGCTTTTTGAAAGGATGGATTTTGGAGGTTTGGGGGGGCCGGTGACGTTGGTTGTGTTTCAAAGGAAGTGGATGGAGGCATAGTTGGTTGTCTCAACTGTGCTTGGAGAAATCCATGAGATCAGTTGATTGTCATTCGATTCATCCAACCATCAAACTCTTACACCCTTTTGGTAATAGCTCTTTTCCACTAACCTCATTCCTTAGGGGAAGTAGTGTAAATATACACCACTTGTGATGGTGGCCTTTCCAACTTTACTTCCCCAAAATATAAAATTTAATATATATGTTTTTTGAAGATGAATCATTCCTAAATTATGTTTCCCAGTATCCAGTGAAAGGTTCAATAATTCATCCAGTCATCAAGACCTGCCTATTTAGGCCTTTTGGGCTCTAGCAGGTAGAGTAAACCAATTTCTATAGTGGCTATAAAATAGCCATGGACTTGATCATCTCATAATGAGTAAACTTTATTTCATCACTCCCCAAATTGATTCTACCTAGGTCCCCTCCACTTGTCTTGTTAAAAAGAGGGTTATTGTTGACACCCCGGGAGTGTTGCATGATACAGTGTAGTTTTTGGAGCTAGAGTTGGCACGAAGGATATCTTAAGTGAGATGGATGCCGCCTCCACTTTTCCTACTATTTTCTCTGAGACTGGTGGAGTTATCTCGGACTTGATCTTATTCCTTTGTATGGTGTCTTCCATTCTTCGGGAAATGGTATAGAAATCATAAAACCCTCTTATATATGTCAATGAGAAGAGTATTGTTCACAACTCTTCATGAAGGTTCTCTATGAAAATATTAAGTATATACTTTGGGAGTATCTATGAGTTCAGGTAGTAGGTTATCCATTTCTTTATAGAAATGAAATATGGGACTCTATCATTTTCTCTTTTTTTTAAATTCAAGAGGTCACTGATTATTTTCTTTTGTAGTGGTGAGATGAACTGAAAGAGGAATTTCTAATGGAGATCCTCTCATCCTGTGATCAACCGATCTAGAAAAATAGTATACCATACAAAGGATGGCCCTTACAAGGTTCATAAAAAGAATCTGAGTTTCAATGCTTCTTATTGCTTGAGAGATCTAATCATGGGGTCAAAATGGGATGCATAGTGTGTCAAGTGTTTTTATAGGTCATCTAAGCCCTTGAATATTAGAAAAATAGGACTCCCAATGTTTTGAGGTGTTGGGGCATCACTCACCCAATCAAGGTAAGGTTTCCATTCTGGTTTCACTTGTGAACACCACTCCTCTATGGATTCTAATAAAGCTATTAATGACTTGATGGTGTTGATAAACCATTGACGAGTTTTTGGATGAACAAGATCTTGGATAGGTTCCACCATTTTCAGGATCTACTGTGTTGGTTATTCCATAATTTGAGGTTTATATCTGATCGGGGACATTTTTTGAGGGTTTTACTAATCATGTTCTAGTTTCCTTCTCAATCTAGGGAGGTCTTGATATCTGTACATAATCAGGTCTAGGTAAACTGATGGTCTAGGTGATGAGTTGGTTCGATGTCCTAGACATTACTCAATCATTGGGATGAATCCTTATTTTTGAGGTACACCTACTAGAAGTGTACGTTGAGGCTCTTCCAAGGGAAAATATTCAACAGGAACATTATCTTGGAGTAACTCATTATTGTGTCACCTAAACTCTTTCATTTATTTCTTCTGTTGGGTGAATCCTTCTCCAAACGTAGGGATATCATCCTCATTGAGAGGAGTAGGTGTATTTTATGTGGCCTTGCCTCTATTCTTGTTAGAGATTTTCTGAGAAGGTAGTAATAGATTGATCCAAGGAGCACCCAAATTTAGGGTGGTTCTTTGGTTTTGGGTATGTATGTCTGACTCATTTATCTTAGCGCAGACCACATTCTAGATGGAACTATCATTTCCTAGCTCCTCTTCATTTTCATAATTTTTTGTGTTGTATGTTGGGTTGAAGTCCACAATGTTTATTGATTCATAATTTATTGTAAGGATCATAATGGATATTAACTAATAGGGTGATTGTTTATGCCCATTACTAGACCTCTCCCTTCCTTTCTGATATCCTCTTAGAGCTTCTTAGTGAAGGGTGACTCAGAGCGAACCTCTATATATCTTGGTCATACTCCTCACTTTTGGAGGAAATGAGTAGCAAGATGGGATGGAATGGGAGACCTTACCACTTTTTTTCCTCCCTAAATGGGAAAACCGATTTCTGTTGAGTGTGTGGTTGAGTTAAAAAATCCCCCAGCCCTGTGGGATGGGGTTTCTCCCATTCTCTTGTTTTTCTTCCTTAATCGATATTTTTCAGTCTTATGGGGGCATTTTGTGGTAAAAATGAACCCAACCCTGTGGGCTTGGGATAACCTTGTACTGCAGCGGTGGTTGCTACTATCGCCTCCCTCTTAATCTCATGCATCCTTATTCGAGCATGATCTAAATATAATGTTGAGTCTACCCATTAACTTTTATCTTTCGAGGGAATTATCAATACTTGATTATTAGACTCTCTTAAGATATAACCCAACTAAACATTCTCATTTTTCTATTTCTGGAGTTTCTTGATAGATTTATCTCATCAATCCTGATGATTTTAAGACGTATTCAAGGCTGATTCTAATTGAGTGTGTGTCTTTCATGAGAATAGGTTCTACTTGATAGACACCTTAGAATAATGACATTATAGGATGTACTTTCCAGTGAGTTATGTTGAATGGGTAGTGGGGTGAAATGAAAAGCTCCTTGTTCCCCCTATCCCTGAATATTAACACCGAGAAGGGAATTAAAAATTATAAAACAAAACTTATACAATGCTTTGGGATAGGTAATCTAGAGATCATTTCACCACTTCCCTTAATGTAATTTCCATGAAGATGGGATGGATTCTAAGTCAATTTGACAAAAAATATCTCCCAATATTTTGACATGGTATGTATACCCATTGTATGGAAAGAATTTTTATTTTGGGTGGGGGAGAGTTTTCAAGATATTCAAAAAGTTGTTATGTATAAATTCTTCTAAAAATTCCTTTAGAATTTCAAAATGAGAAGTTGATGAGGGAAAAAATTATGGGTATATCATCCCTAGATAATTTTATTCTCATGAGAAACCTATCCTTTTTATCTTTTTTGAGAGACTCATTCACTCGATCATTCTGAGATGAGAACTTATTTACAGTTTTATCACAATTATCAGGGCTCGTAGAGGTCTTGTTGGTATGGAAACGGTCCTACGGTGTCTCAAAAAATTAGTGTTTCCCCCAAGCCCTCTTTTGGCTGAGAAAAAATATTGCTTGTCATTGATAGAGTATCTAACATGTCTGCCCCCCCCCCACCCATATTTCTATGTGCATCAAAATATGAGGGCTTTCTTGTATTTGGATTAGAAAGGGGAGGACCTTCATACTAAAATTATATGTCACTATGAGGAGGACCTTCAAAACAAATTTCATCATGGAGTGGACTATCATTATAGCTCGATTTCTAACTGTATAAAGAATTTTTTTAGCATATACCCTAGGGAGGTCCTTCTGGGAATATGATGGTAGGGGGAGGACCTTATTGTTGTTTGATCTTCTGGATACTAGGAGGTCTATCATGTCATTCATTAGGATATAGGATCTCATGATCAATTATATTATGCCCACAAAGTAAGCCTTCATTTTATGTACTCTGGGGAGGACCTCTAGATATTTTGGTAACAACATTGTGGGGAGGACCTTTGAAACTACTACTATCACTTCCTGTAATGTCCTAACCCGGCTCACCCCTGAACCGGTGGCTGGACCGGTCACCACATGACCTCAAGTGCATCTCCCCATACGCTAGAGGCTACTAACTAGCATTGAGGGTTTAAGGATAGTAAATTGAGAGACTATACCCTCTTATCAGAGTTGCACAATAGCATATCAGAGTAAATAACGATCAATAGTAGAAGTAGTAATACATAATTAACAAAGCAGTGGAATACAAATAGTACTCATTTTATAAAAGTCACCAACACCAATTATACAGCAAAGGAATGCATGACATGCTAATGATACAAAAGGGAAAATAGTAAGAAAACAACATGTTTTACATTCCAATATAGAAATAAATAACAATGACTCAAATCCCCAAGGATGGTCTCCTTGAGCATCATGAGCTTCCACTCAGTCTTATCCTCTTATTCCCCTAGTATATGAAAACATCACAATCTTGGAACCAAATAGAATCTACTTGGGTACCCTAATGCAATGGTGGCCCGAGTAGGGTGTGAGATATAAATCTCGGTAGGTAGGGATCACCGATGTCTACCCCAAATCCATATATTCAATAAATAATTAAAATAGTGTGAAAGCATGCATAAATTAAGTAATTAGTACAATGTATCTATATACCCAAGTACCTAATTCATCCCTCAACTGGTGTCTGAACCTGCATTATACATTTTTCATGCATACACAACAATCATCACATACTCATTTTCATTTATCAATTATTCAAACCTCGTTAAATTATATATGCCTCTTTAATTTTTACTCTTTATTTAAATACATAAATACATGGGTTCCCTAGGACACCCCTATCTCAATACTTGTGTCAGCCATGTGGGGGTCTGAACTATTTCCCATATTCAATTCCCAAATCATTATGTCACAACCATTTAATTCATTTCACATACGACCTATTGGGCCCATAGTCCCATGTCAATTAATGGGTGTAGAACATCATTTCCAGAACCCTTGTGATTATTTGGAGTATCATTCCTTGTCTCACAACCCATGGGTATTGGGATCATTAGTCCCTGTATCATAAAATAATATTCCCTTTCAATCTAGGTGCAAAAAGCAATGTCTAGCACCCTGTGAGTATTTGGAGCATCAGTACCTTTCTCACAAATCATTTATCAATCATACATATATGTATTTATCATTGGTGTAGAAAACAATGTCTAACACCCCAAAACCATCCATTAATTAACTCATAAATTAATTAATCAAATCCTTTAATTAATTCAACAACTAATTAACAACATAAATATCCCATAAAATAACTCAACAATTAATTAACCATTCAACATCTCAATAGTTAATAATTAATTATCTATTAATTATTCTTATCCACGGGCAAGTCAACTAAATAATTAACTCAACATTTAATTATACCAATTCTTTAACAATTATGAACTCGTCCACTCAAGTTGTTATTCATCCAGGGATTTAACAATTTACATGCACGTCATAAACATCTCAAGTCAAACATGTTGAACAAAGCCTAGATATTTAGAAACCATCTCACACAGCATATCATATTTTTAAACAACTCCATCCAAAACAACTTAAGTCATGAAAATCAAACACGTATCAAAATTTATTCTTGGCCAATAATCGTAACAAAAAATTAATTCACAATCTCAAATTAATGCATGAAAATTAATTAATTCAAAAATTAATTAATTAAATCATATCTCTTTAACCAGTTCAGCAATTAATTAACCATTTACCATTTATCATGTAATAATTAATCCATCCATTAATTGTTACCAGTTTCCAATTTATATTCCAAACATGTCAAAATATTCAATATTCTCAATATTCAGTAAATTCCACAATTTTTCCAACTTGTGACTAGATAATTAATTTTTCAATTAATTACCCTATCACCAATCCTTCCCCATTCAATCATTTAATTCACCGACTAATATATCATCTTTTTTGTAAATAACATTTCGTGACATTGGTTAAAAAGGCACAACTAAGGGTGTCCAAGTACATTGCCATTTAAGTCTCATTTACAAGGAAGACCCATGGGTACTTCTTGATTAACCATTTAATATTTAGGGAATAAGCTCAAAATATTTTCAACATCCATCAATACATGATTAACACCAACACATGGTAATTTACTCATTTATCACACGTGGAAACAATCATTCAATAACATCAAAATTATTACATCAACATATCATGTATTGGCATCAACAGGGATACATACAAAATCCAATATATAAGCAAGCATGATATGACATTACCACCAACCAACAGTTTATCTTTAATAATCATTTAAATAAAATTTAGCAATTCCATAATCAAGGAAACTCGTATGCTCAAATTATTTAAAGAAGAAAATAATTCTTAAAATAAAGTGATAGAGATTTGGGACCCAACCTTGTGGTGGAACTAAAACACGCCGCACTTTGTCACACGTCAACAACCAATTACCATCGGTCCACAGTTGCATGTACACCCCTTTTCATATACATATACCTATATATATATATGCACACACTGTATCATTGATCAAAAAACACTATAACATAATAGGAAACTATAAATAGTGTAGCAAGGGTCAACACACCTACAGTTATATACCAGGGTCTCAAATAAAATATCAAAACCTTAAATGAATGATGCGAAACAAAACCACGGTTAATTAACCATACCCGAAACATGGTGGAAAAAATTCAATACCATATACCTCTCCCTTGGAAGTGGATACCAGATTATAGACCTACAGGTCCCTAAAATCCAATTGCATAACATATTGAAAGAAAAACACAACAAAAGGTATTATCCTTAAAATCCTAAATTCAGCCAAACCAAATTGGCCACTAAAAAAGTGAAGAATCCCCAAAGTGATGAAGGAGATCATTAAAGAAGATCATACCTCATCGATTTAGACCGTAACCAAGAATAATTCAGAATAAAAAAAATGTTATGGATAGAGAACCCGGAAGGTGGGGTCGCACGCTTTGTGGCCTTCCCGGAAGGGGGTCGCACTATAGGGGATTTCATATGGGGGTCTTGCACATCTGGTGCTGGTCATGCTGTAAGGTGGAGGATACATGAAGGGATCTTCCCTGGGGTCATGCCATGGTAGTCACGTGCTGCCACCGGGGGTTGTCCATGGGTGGGTCGCGCGTTGTTGGGTTGCACTGTAGGGAGGAGGTGGTTTGGTCGAGGCAGATCTGGCCATGAGAGAGGACCATGCAGCCATGGAGGTATCCTGGAGGAGGAACTCGCATGGATGGTAGGGTTTTAGGAGAAGGGGGTTCACACCTCCTATGTGTGGAGGAAGGGGGAGAAGGGTCCTCCCCCTTTCTTTTATTTTTTTAACCTAAAAAATAAATAAAACCCCTTAATTAATTTTTATTTAATATAGACCAATGAATAGAACCATAACCCCCAATTTATTGTAATATAATTAATATGATTTTAATGATAAAAACTACAACCCATAACCTCTATTTAATAATCATGATTCTTCGTAACTTTGAAACTCCTCATTCAAATTTCTTTGACCCAGAATTAATTAAAATTGCCTTCCCATGAATTTAATTAATTTACATAGTATAAATGATAATAATATCCTTATATTATTATTATTATTAAAACTTACCATAATTAATTAATAAAAATAATATAAATAATAATAAAATTTGTATATTATTATTATTAAAACTTCCATTTATTTAAAGTAAGTAAATAACACATTTATGAACCAGGTAACCGCACAGCTTGACCCGCATGGTTTGACTAACCGTGCACAACCCATGAAATCGCTAAAGTATACCTAGGGTATCACGCATCACTAACTTTCATGGTTTAACTGAATTTGCATAGATCGATATTAATTCTTTAAATTGGTATATGTGTGGAACTTTATTTTGACGCTTGGTCTTAAAATCTATTTATCCATTAATTACTAAAAAATTTAAATCCCCTTGGATTTTCATCCAGTTAAAAATACGGGTTCTTACAAACTACTGACCTTAAGAACTTCTCCTCCCTGAGAAGCCATTAGGAACCACTACTAAAACAAACAACCTACCAATGTCATTTAATATCATTAGAACTGATGTTTTGTGTTCCCAATGCCAAACGCTCCTTTAACCCTTCACAAGCCAAACGGCTAAGTCTTTAAAACCAGAGCCAAAACTCACTGTATAGCTAAAACATCGAAACAAAGATTATATTTGAGGACATTACAGATACCTCGTCAACAAAAATAGTTAAATCTCTATCAACCAAATAACAGGTTGCACATGATTCCCTCAAAAGAAGTCATGGACCAAAAACCCACATTCACCCTTTAACTGACGATGTTCCTTTAGAACTATTAAAAACCATCCGCATGTATATCAAAGTCCTTACCTGACCTATGGTGAAATTTCCAAGTCAATTCAATGCAAGGATTTTTTTAAAACAACCATGCCCCAACATGAATAAAGGAGTAGCCCCAAGAAACCACACATCTCGCGTACAACCCAGATAACAACCACTCATCAAGACCAACAACGTTTAAAACTCTAGCGTGGCATAAGAATGACGCTATCTTAATATCTCTATGATGAGTTCATGATAGGGGACATGCTCTTCGTATTCAGAAGAGCACACTAATAGAAAACCAAGGTCACTAAAAAGATCAGTCGAACTACTACCGGATGACTCTGTTCAAAAAGATCAGTGTCACCTGTTGACACATTTACTAAAAATCATGTGACACTACCCACCTTAGTATTTTCCATGTCATCACAATAAAAGATCATCCACTCACTAGTGTGCTATTTCAGAACACCTTAATGCATGTGTGTAACATTCCTTGAACAATGATCACCATGTAAAACATTGATCATAAAATACATAACTTAAACCTATCAGCGTTTCAAATCACTTGAGTCCCAAAAAGTCTTCACAAGTAGTGGGATGAACTTAACTTAACTCCCAAAATATTCTAAGGGTACTACCTACCATGGGTTAGCCCCTTAAAAAACATAAATTTCTACCCCCTCTCTTGGTCATGCAAAACCGATATCACAAGGTTCAAAAGCCTCTTTTTCATTTTAGCCATTTTAATTAATTCATTTCAACCTTTTAACATTTTAATGAATTTCAACAAACACACAAGTACTTTTTCATAACAAGTCACTTTATTTTTCAATCAATTTCTTATAGGAAAAACAAACATGCTATAAAAAACATCATCATAAAACATTTCACATTTAGTGTTATCCAAATATAAACATGCAATTTAGCATCTAAATTCATTTTACCAAAAAAGGAAACCTCCAAAGGTCCCATTTATTCAATCCGGATACTCAAAAATCAACCCCACAATAGTTCATTACAATCAAAACTCAACAGTTTTACATTCATAAAAATTATGAAACATGATATGGTTATATGGTTCAGTCCCATGTATGTCCATCTAACAGTCGATAAGGCGCCCATACACCTTATCACTAACATTTGGATCCCATTTAAGATATCAAATTTTCATTTAACATTTTAACTTTAGCATCCCTTTTTAATTGTTTGAATACACAGGTTACCCTTTTTCATAATTATAAGGTGTCTATACACCTTACAACTGAAATCCGGTTCCCTTATAATTGCAACCAAATAAATTTATCCGAAGAAACCAATCATTTATTAGTATGTTAACATGTCACTACAAGTAGCTAACTCAGATCAACATGCTGAAATAACTAAAACATGCTATAACACATAATAATGGCAAATAACCATTTCACATTATCACTCAAGCATGATAATCAAATCACTGAAACATGATATCTAAAAAGTCATTCTAAATAAGTACAAGACATGCCATATATTCAAGGCACACAATCCATATTAGCAGGCATCCTACTAATGAAACTACATGACATGGAATATATGCATGGCATGTTTATTTTTAAGTACCTAATATGATGCATGTAATGTAACTTACTTGTCATATCAGGCCAGGGTAAATTTTTCAAAATTTTCATAATAAATAAGAAGCAGAAAATGCACTAGTCACTAAAGGTGAAATCATATTAATTATAATAGTGAACAACATGAACAGAAATCCAAACCCTGGCCACTTGGTCATTTCACATACATGGGGTGATTAGTCCCAAGAATGGCTATTAACCCAAGTGTCAACACATTCTTAGTCTCCTGTCTACCAACCCCAAAACAGTAAGACAAATGAAAATAACCTCTGATAACACTTTATCACATACCGACCTGGCTCACCCCGGAACTGGTGGCTGGACTGGTCACCGCATGACCTCAAGCGTGTCTCCTCATACACTAGAGGTTGTTGACTAGCAGTGATGGTTTAAGGATAGTCAGTGGGGATACTATACCCACTTATCATTGTTACACAGTAGTATATCAGAGTAAATAAAAATCAATAGCAGAAGCAGTAATACATAATTGACAAGGTAGTGGAAGACAAATATTACTCATTTTATAAGAGTGGCCAACACTGATTATAAAGCATATGCATGCATTACATGTTAATGATACAAAAAGGAAAATAGTGAATAAAACAATATGTTTTACATTCCAATACATAAATAAATAACAATGACTCAAAGCCCCGAGGTCAGTCTCCTTGAGCATCTCGAGCTTCCACTCGGTTCTATCCTTATATCCCCCAAGTATATGAAAACAACACAATTCTGTAACCAAATAGAATCTACTCAGGTACCCCAGTGCAATAGCGGCCCGAGTAGGGTGTGAGTTATAAATCTCAGTAGGCTGGGACCACTGGTGTCTACCCCAAATCTAGATATTCAATAAATAATTAAAATAGTGTGAAGGCATGCATAAATAAATTAATATGTACAATGTATCTATATACCCAAGTACCTGCTTCATCCCTCAGTTGGTGTCTAAACCTGCATTATACATTTTTCATTCATACACAATAGTAATCACAAACTCATTTTCATTTATCAATTATTCAAACCTCATTAAATTATATATGCCTCGTTAATTATTGAACTTTATTTAACCACATAAATCCCTGGGTTCCCCAGGACACCCGTATCTCAATACTTGCCTCGGTTGTGCTGGGGTCTGAACTATTTCCCATCTTCAATTCTCAAGTCATTATGTCACAACCATTTAATTCATTTCATGTATGACATGTTGGACCCACAGTCCACTATCAATTAATGGGTCTAGAATATCATGTCTAGCACCCTCGTGAGTATTTAGAGCACCAGTCCTTGTCTCACAACCCATGGGTATTTAAAGCATCAATCCCTGTCTCATAAAAGAATATTCCCTTGCAAGATGGGTGTAGAACACCGTGTCTATAACCCTGTGAGTATTTGGAGCATCATTCCCTGTATCACAACCTGTTTATCAATTATACATACAAATATTTATCATTTGTGTAGAACACCATGTCTAACACCCAAAAACCATCCATTAATGAACTCATAAATTAATTAATCAAATCCATTAATTAATTCAACAACTAATTAACAACATAAATCTCTTGTCAAATAACTCAAAAATTAATTAACCATTCAACATCTCAATAGTTAATAATTAATTAAAAATTAATTATTCTTAGCCACAAGAAAGTCAACTAAATAATTAACTCAAAATTTAATTATCCCAATTCTTTAACAAGTCTGAACCCATCCACTCAAGCAGTGATTCATCCAGGGATTTAACAATTTACATGCACGTCATAAACATATCAAGTCAAACATGATGAACAAGGCCCAGATATTTAGCAATCATCTCACACAGCATATCATATTTTTAAACAACTCCATCAAAAACAACTTAAGGCATGGAAAACAAACAAGCATCAAAAGGTATTCTTGGACAACAGTCGTAACAAAAAATCTATTCACAATATTAAATTAATTCATAAAAATTAATTAATTCAACAATTAATTAATTAAATCATATCTCTTTAACTAGTTCATCAATTAATTAACCATTTACCAATTATCATGTAATAATTAATCCATCCATTAATTGTCACTAGTTTCCAATTTATATTCTGAAAATGTCAAAATATTCAATATTCTCAATATTCAGTAAATGCCACAATTTTTTCAAATCAAGAATAGATAATTAATTCTTCAATTAATTACCCTATTACCCATCCTGCCCCATTCAATCATTTAATTCACCAACTAATATATCATATTTTTTGTAATTAAAATTTTGTGACATGGGTTAAAAAGGCACACCTAAGGGTGTCCAAGTTCATTTCCATTTAAGTCTCATTTACAAGGAAGACCCTTGGGTGCTTCCTGTTTAACCATTTAATATTTAGGGAATATGATCAACATTTTTTCAATAGATAGAAACACATACTTAACACCAACACGTGGTAATTTCCTCATTTATCACACGTGGAAAGAATCATTCAATAACATCAAAATTCTTGCATCAACATTTCATGTATCGACATCAACAGGGATACATACAAAAGCCCAACCATAAGAAAGTATGATATGACATTACCTCCAACCAACAGTTTATCTTTAATCATCATTTATTGAAAATTTAGTAGTTCCATAATCAAGGAAACGCATATTATCAAATTATTTAAAGAAGAAAATAATTCTTAATATAAAGTGATAGAGATTTGGGACCCTACCTCGGGGTGGAACTAAAACACATTGCTCTTCGTCACACATCGGCAACCAATTACCATCAGTCTTTAGTCGCATGCACACCCCTTTATATATATATATATATACCTATATATATATATATATATGAATTCACTTTATCGTTGATCAACAAACACTATAACACAATAGAAAACTATAAATAGTGCAGAAAGGGTCAATGCACCTTCAGTTATATAATAGGGTCTCAAATAAAATATCAACACCTTACAAGAATTATGTGAAACAAAACCATAGTTAAATAACCATACCCAAAACATGGAGGAAAAGCAATTTAAGACCATCTGGCTTGCCCTTGGTGGAAGATGATGGATTATGGACCTATGGGTCCCTAAACACCAATCTTATAACCTATTGAATGAAAAAACAATAAGTATTATCCTCAAACCCCTAAATTCATCCAAACCAAATTGTCCACCGAAAAAAGTGACGAATAGCTAAAGAAATGAAGGAGATCATGAAAGAAGATCATACCTCATCGATTTAGATCATAACCAGGATGAATTCAGAAGGAAAAAAACATTGCGGATAGAGAACCCAAAAGGGGGGGTCGCACGCTTCGTGGCTTGAACGAAAGGGGGTCGTTCTATAGGGGGGTTTTCCCGGGGGTCCTGTATGCTTGGTTCTAGTCATTCCACAAGGTGGAGGAACGGAAGAGGGATCCGCCATGGTTTCACGCCATGGGATTCACGTTCTGCCACTAGGGGTCCACCGGGGGTGGGTCGCACGTTGCTGGGTCACACCGTAGGGAGGTGGTGGTTCAGCCGAGGTAGATCCGACCATGGAATAGGAGCTTGTGACCATGGAGGTATCTTGTAGGAGGATATCACATGACTGGTAGGGTTTCGAGAGAAGGGGGGTCGCACCTCTTCTGCATGGAGGAAGGGGGAGAAGGGTCCTCCCCTTTTCTTTTGTTTTTTAACCTAAAAACTAAATAAAACCCCTTAATTAATTTGTATTTATTATAGACCAATGAATAAAACCACAACCCCCAAATTATTTTAATATCATTAATATGATGTTAATGATAAAAACTTCAACCTATAACCTCTATTTAATAATAAAGCTTCTTCATAACTTTGAAACACCTCATTCAAATTTCTTTGACCAATAATTAATTAAATTCACTTTCCAATGAATTTAATTATTTTACATAATATAAATAATTATAATATCCTTATATTATTATTATTAAAACTTCCTATAATTAATTAATTAATATAATATAACTAATAATAAAATCATTATATTATTATTATTAAAAACCATTTATTTAAAGTAAGTAAATAACACATTTATGAACTGGGTAATCATATGGCTTGACCCACACAGTTTGACTAACCGTTCACAGCCCGTGTGATTGCTAATAGATACCTAGGGTATCCTGCATTGCTAACTCGTGCGGTTTAACTGACTGTGCATAGTCTGATATTAATGCTTTAAATTGGTCTACACATGGAACTTTATTCTTACACTAGGTCTTAAAATCTATTTATCCATTAATTACTAAAAAATTTAAATCCCCTTGGATTTTCATCGGGTTTAAATTACGGGTTCTTACACTTCCATAATTTGGTAACTAGTCAATAGGATCCTAAGACACCATTGATAGATGTTTAATGGCCTCAATAACATCAACTTCTATCAGAGTAGGGTTATGATTTTTCTCTTCATTTTCCAGTTTCCTTTGGCGTAATTTATTTTTGGGCACTCTCTTTCGGGAGACTAGGGAGTATTTCTATAAGTGATGACCTTCATATATGGGTGTCAACCCAATTGGATCATGTGGTGTTGTCAGGATATGCTGGTAAGTTTCCAGAATTCTAGAAGGGATATATGCCTACCTTGGAGTGGCCATCGAAGCGGACCGGTGTCCCCTGATTGGAATAGGTATTTATTCCTAATCCTATTGTCCATTTATCACGGAATATCACTAATTAACCTCCTGGATGAGATAAGGGATGCATTTATTCTCTTGAGTGACCATCCCGCTATGTGGATGAGTCACTCCACTTGAGGAGGTGGGGTTGTGGGCCCAAATATTTTCAATTTCTGCTGATGTGATTATGTCTTGGAAGGTTTGTAGGATATAGTCAAAAATTGATGTCTAACCCTCCATAATTTCTAGGATGTGTTTAGAAACATCCTTAGTGGGAATGGTAATATACTCCCATTCGATTTCCATGATAAGAATGTAAGTGTACCCCTAATTTTTAATCGATATATTTTGACTATGTTCTCCAATTTTCATCGTATTTTCATGGAAGTCTTGATTTGAATGATCAGGAATTTGTGTCTACTCATATTTTGTTGTCGTATTTAGATAAAGAGTTTGGTATGAATCCATAGGAATTTACATCTTCTCATAGTACTTTTCCACTGTATTTGACTGACGAGCTTCATGTTCATTAACATAAATTTTCATTTTCCTGTAATTTTTCGGTGTATTTGACTGGTGGGATTAATTTGAAGGAGTAAGAATTTACATTTGCTCCTAGTTTGTCACCGTATTTGTCTAATAGGATTCATGTGCATTAGTAAGAATTTTCATCTACCTGTAGTTTGTCACCATATTTTACTAACAGGATTCTTATTTTCAAGCACATATTTGCATCTTCTCTTTTCCCTATTTATTTTCATGATAGACTTTATGAGAGTGAGAAGGAATATAAATATACCCGTAGGTTTCCACTGTATTTTCTTTGTGCGATTCTTTATAAGGAATAAGGATAATGGAATGTTTCTGATTGTTTAAACATCTCCCTCCATGAGCTGACCAGGGGAATCAGATCCATTTTACTTTGGATGGGGGTTCTTGGGAATTATCATCTTCATGAAGAGGATGATGGGTCATACAGCATTGACGGTAACAATTTCTAGAAGGGGCCCTTAGAAGGGACCCCTATACTGCTGGGATGAATTTTTTGGGTATGAATTCAACATCCTCTCTATGTTAGGGTAGGATCTCATTATCATGTTCATGGGATAGGATCCCAAAATATTTTGAGACAACTATAGGGGTCTTCTAGTTCTAGACTATTGACCATCCCTAGGTTGATGACTGGTGGGGATTCATATACTAGAGGATCTGTCAATCCCTTCCAGGGTTGGGAGAGTACCATTCTGGTGGTACTCTTGGACCAATTCATTTTAAACCCAACATTGAATACATTGTGTGGGTTATGGAATCCTATTTTTGGTTAAGGACCCAACATGTGAAGTGGTTGTTACATGAGTACGTGAAAGCTGGTGAGATGTCATTGGATTTAAGAGAGTTCTAGTGAAATGTTCCTACAATATATGTGAAAGATATAGACAATAAAACATCTTCAAAGTAGAATCTCATGACCACATGTGTAATTGATGGTCTCATTTGGACTTCTTCCATTTTGGATGTGAAAGGGGCCTGACATGGGGTAACACCAACACCTTGTTTAAGGATTCACATCGGGTTCACCATCTTGTTTCTGATGGATGTCTGGTGCTTGATGATTGATTGCGGGTGGTTGAGTTTTGTATAATCATTTACCTTGGGTTTATTATTTATGAATGGACTCCAATGGGTTTTTTTAGATTCATAAAAACCCCATGTCTCACATATCTGTGATGACTCATAGACCTACTTTCCAAATGAAGGAGTTCATTGGGGGACTTGGCCAACAACATTTAAGAACTCACATTGGTCAAGAGGATGGGAAGTTGGGCCCATCACACCCTTTTAGGGGGAACTATTTCTTATTCCAAGATTCTCTTATATATTTAAGATATGTTTGTGAATCCTTTGTCCATTCCCAAGTTTGTATACATGGATCACCCTAAAGAAACAATCAATTACGAATATACATGGATCCATAATAATTTGTATGTATATGAGGTTTTCCATTGATAAGGATATCTGTATACATCTGAGGTTTCCCATAAATGGAATCCTTTAGGGGTGGATTATAGATTATTTGGTTTTTCATTAGGGAAATTCTAGTTTTAATACATATGGTGGGGTGATCTGGATTTTATTATCATCTAGAGAGATGGAATTTGTTTTGATGTCAGGATCGAACCCATAAGATGGTATTCCTACATATCCTCATTATAGTAATCATAACCCATGTATTTTGGTGCCACTTAACTGGGCACATCCACTTTTAAGGTCATGTGAAGAGGACCAAACCATGAAATTTAACATCTTGTGTTAAGGCCATCCAGGATAAAGGTTCCTAGTCAAAGTTTGGTGTGGTACTTATGTGTAGGAGGCATGAGGTACCCAAAAGAGATGTGTCATCCTAGGTGGATATGACCCTACCAAGAATGTGACCTGAATAACATTAGGGTAAATTTGGGTGTTGGGTTTGGACCTCAAGGAGGCTTCCTACGTATCCCATTTAGTTGGTAATCAAATCCCACATAGTTTAATAAGGGTTGTGACTTACACTCAAAAGGATTCCCATTGAACATGATTGGGTCTTTTACTATATAGGAGGCATATCTGGATATGATTTGGGCTTACACTATATAGGAGGCCCATTTGAATAGAGGTTGGGGATTACATCTATGGAGAATTCCCATCTAGATATAATTGGGGCTTACACCGTATAGAAGTACCATTTGGATATAATTGGGGATTACACCATATAGGAGGCCCATTTGGATATGATTGGGTATTACACCATATAAAAGGCCCATTTAAAGGTTTGGGATCATACAGATGTCATGATCACCACTAACCTCTAAGCCCACATGATTCATGCTCGGTGTGAGAAATAAGAGGAAGCAGTAGATCTGAAGATCACATGATTCACTCTGTTCACTGGTGGATGGGTCTTGAATCCCATAGATAGAGAGTGTGTGTTATTTTCATGTTCATGTCCACTATTTTATTATGGTATATAGAATAATCACATCTAGTGATCCATTTGGCTATGTCCTAGACTGGAAAAGAGGAGAAAGATCATTGCATCCCACAATAAAGCTTTAGGGTTATTCTAGGAGGGATAGTATGCTGGTCCCTAGGGAAGAGAGGAGTGAACCACACCATCCCTCATTTAAGGAAAAATCTAGTGGTTTCCCTCAATCCCTATAATGGGGAGGTTTACATGAGAACCTCTAAGGTCAGAACCCTCATTACCACAAGAATGCAGACTTAAAAATACATTTGGAGAGTGCCCCTTGTTGAGTAGGTTACACACATGACTCTACTTACCACGAGTATGTAGACTCAAGAGGAAATGCTTATGTTCCCAATTATCTGATCATACAATTCAGGTGTCCTTATAAGAGGTCTTATCCTGATGTCATTAGACTAGTTTGTGAAGAGGAAAAAGTAGGGACTGATGATACAATTAAAGGGAGTGATGGTAGGTGGATAGTAGAACTCCTTGGGATGATCCATTTCGAATAGATGGTTCTTATGCGGGATGAAATTCACTCTACATAGCATATTTCTACATGGGTGAGGGTACCATCCATGTATTTTTGTATTACATTGACTTGGGTTCTACCTACATAGTGTTTTGTTATGCGGGGATAGGTTCCATCTATGTGGTGTGTTGCTACGTAGGGCCAAGTTCCTCCCACCTAGAATTTTTCTATACAGGGAAAGGTTCTGACCGAATATATTTCCACAATGGGGTGATGGTAAACTAAGGGGGAATCCATTTATTCCCTATGGAATGGTGTCCTCAAAGGGGTTTTAAGCTTGCAGCTATCTAGATGATTTTAATTTCCTCCTTGATGATATGTGGTGGGTTTACCTACTGGGGACTGATGGATCTCTCCCAATTAATCTCAGAGGCTCCACTTTTTTCATTTCCTTCTTGTAACTCATCTCATTGGTCCCTTTTTGGTTCCCCTCAATATTCTTTAATAGAATAACGAAGGGATAGGATACCATCATGGTCGGTCATCCACGGTGGGCTACAAGGCTTGTTTTGTGGGATCACAAGGAGGACACCCCAGCCTGCAAATGACTTCGTTTATGGGGGGAGGTCATTCGTTTGGATGGAAATTACCATATAGCCCCACAAACAACATGGTTTTTTTGTGGGTGTCAACATTACTATCTTGTCTCATGGACAGTTTTTTTTTCTGTGGACGTTCATTCATGAGGGTGGAAATCACCACCTAGACCCACAAATGACTTATTTTTTGTTTGTAGGCACCAAGGGTACCAACTTGGTCTATGAATGATTTCATTTGTAGATCAATTTTCACAGTGGTTGAAGGCCATGTGGAGTGGCGGTCCACATATCGATTTGTACTACATGGACCTGAACCTTCCTTCTTAGTTTCATCCACTTTGAACATTTTCTTCGAATAATTATTTTGATTTTATTTCTTCCCTTTTCCAACTTCATGGAATTATATTCTTCCTATATGTGGAAATTGTAGGACTCAATAGAGATTCTATGAAAGCTTGATGATCAATAGAGACTTATAAATCTCTACATAGCACTGATAAGTTCAAGTGTATAAGATATTAAAGAAGTTAAGGTGGTGCATGGAGAGTCAATGAAAAATTAGCCACTTTTCCAAAAGTGCAGTATTTAAAATATAAAATTAAATTATTTGATGGGATTGAACAAAATAAATAATTAGTCTTGATTGATTTGAAACTACAAGAACCTTCTCACTGGTAGAATGTTATTTTGAGTGACTCACATTAGATTAAAATATTTACAGTTGGAGCAGCTAAAACACATAATAATGTAGCGCCTATCTAGTTTTGTTATTTTGTAAATATGGTACACACACAATACATGTGATTCATAGTAAAAAAATACATTTTAAGGTTGAATATAAATAAAAATAGATGATCATAATTTCATATAATCAATAAGTTTTTAACATCTATTATTTTTTGTGTGAAGGTTATGGACACAAATATATTGATTTCTCAACAAGAGTACAAACAATTATGCTATAAGAGACTCATAGAATGATATTTTCAGGTTCAGAAGCATCATTAATAAGGCTAAAAATTTATAATAAATTATTATCTTTGTAAGATTAATATTATTTAATGGGGATAGAGGTGGAATAATCCCACTCACCATCAAAGGAATAAAAATAGAGAACATGGATCAACAATGGAAAATCTAATAAGGTTAACATTTCTAAAATTAATTTGAAAGAAATAGATTGATCTATATTATAGATTTGGAAAATGATTTTACTTCCCACATGACAGGGAATAAAGATCATTTTGTGGGCATAAAGTACAAAAAAGAGTGTGTTTTTACTTTGGAAATAATGATGGGTTGAAGTTTTTTGGCTTTAGAAGAGCTGAAATTAGAGGAAATGACTTGAGGAATACATATATATTAGTGGTTAAATACCTTAATCACAACTTACTAAGTGTATTCCAATTTTTTAATTTTGTCCATGTAGTAAATTTTAATAAAAACTTACATTTTCAAGGTAAGATATGGAACTACTGTAATGTAATGGAAATTCATAAAGGGGGATCTTCAACTCATTGGTGGAGATAAAGAAAATTTATTTATATCCAAGGAGAAAGGAAATGAGTTGTTGTGTAAGAATATTGGTTACTTGAGCCAAAAATAAATGGAAGATTTAGTGAAGAATAACAGACTATGTGATGTCCCTAATCTCTCATGAGATCGCACTCACACAAGTGATTTCTTCCAAATTGGGAAGATCATTCACAAGAATTACAATCTAAAGGGAAAAAAGCAATGATGTTTATTGAGTTAGTGTCGGTCATTGTGTGTGGGAAAAACACCCAAATACATGTATGGAAAGAGATAATAATTTTTTTTCATAAATTATTATATTGGGATGGTATGTATGATGGTTATATCTCATAATTTTGAAGTGTTATGGTGTATTGAATGTTATTGGAGATTGGAAAAGAAGATTCTTGGACTGAAAATTCAAAATTTTAGAACTGGAAATTATATAGAATTCACCAATAATCAGGTGGAATAATATCTCGTGAATCATAGGATGAGACACCAAGTGTCAGTGATGATTTATCCTTAATAAAATGGAGTTATTAATAAGTGTAACTAAATTATTAATTATATATCCTGGACAATGTTGATTGAAAAGATTCTACCGAGGAATTATTAGATGAGTGAATTCTTACATAGCTTTTTATCTCCAATTGGGATTTATTGTGTACAAATGAAGATGATGAGTAAGTTTAACAATAGAAAAGTGATAAAATTTATTAGTAATATGATTATTAAGTGAAATTACTTGGTGAGAACATGGGGATATATAAGATTTAGAAGAATACATTAACTATGAGGAAAATATAGCAATTTCAACAGGTAAAAATAGTGAAATAAGTAGGGCTAAAATCAGTTATATAAATATTATTTCTAACTAGAAATTTATGATGAAAACATAGAGAATTTATTCTATATAAAAAAAACCTATTTACTATCACAAGTAGATCCTTACTATTTTAAATAGGCTACTAAATAAAACAAATTAGGTCAAATTGATGCATGAATAACTTGAATAAATTGAAAAGAACCAAATATGAGAAGTCGTTCCAAGGAAAAAATGATAAAAAAATCCATTGGAACCAAGTTGTTGTTCTAGAATAAACTTAATAAAGATGGTAAGGTAAATTGAAACAAATCAAAGCAGGTTTGAAATCTATATTCCTAAAATAATGGAATTGATATTGATGAAACATTTTCACATGTAGTAAGGTTGGAAACTATATGACTTTTCTTAGTGATGTCAATGAAAAATATATTCAAGGTGTGTCAAATGGATGCTAAATCATTATTTATTAATGAATTCCTTGAGGAGGAAGTGTGCATAAAAAAACTGTATGGATTTCTTGCGGATGAATATGTGATAAAAATTTATTGGTTAAAAAAGTCTTTGTATATATTAGAGAAAGCTCCAAAAGCTTGGTATTATATATTTAATCAATACTTGAGAAAATTTGGATTCTAATGAGGAGGTATTGATAAAAACATCTACATTAAGAAAGAAAATGATCAAAGGATTTAGGTTATTATTTATGTGAATGGAATAATTTTTTGATGATAGAATGATGCACAATAAAATTTGTTTTTAGAATATATGGGGTGAAATTTATAGATGTCTATGATTGGGTAGTTAAATTTTTTTATTTGTTTATAGGTGACTCAAGGAAGTTATGGTACATTCATTTCCAAAAAAAATATTCCAAATAAATAATCAAGAAATTTAGAATGGAAGATTCAAATATAATGATAATTTTATAGCTACCTAGTTTAAATTTTATATATATCATGGTGGAAAAGAGGTAAATATCACGAAGTATAGAAAAATTATTAGAATTATCTTATACTTGATTGAAACATGACCTGATATTGTGTTTTTCACATGGAAAGTTTCACAATACCAAAGTTATCCCAAGGAAGTCCATGTGATAGTAGTGAAAATAATTATTCATTACATAAATTGAATAGAGTATTTTGGGTTTTTTCTATCATATAACATAACAACATGAGTTTTTGGGATATGTGGATGCAGATTGAGCTGGTTCATTGGATAATCACAAATCAACATCAGGTAGTTCATTATATCTTGGAGGTTCTGGTGTTTCTTAGAGAAAAAGAAAGAAACACTATATTTCTCTAAACACTATTAGTGGTGAATATATTGTGACTAACCAATTATATACCCAAGTGATATAGATAGAGAAATATCTTGGGTATTTTGGAATATTTATTAAATCTTCTATTGAAATTAAGTGTGATAACTTGTGTTCTATAATTCCTAGAAAAAATATTAATCATCATTCAAGAACAATGAATATCAACATAAAATATCATTTCATCAAGGAAAATTTTGAATAAGGACTATTGAAATTGGAATATGTGTCAACATAAAATAAATTTATAGATATTATAACAAAGGCACTACACAAAGTAGATTTTGAAAAGAATCATTTTTCACTTGGAGTATAACTGGACCTCTCTAACTAGATGGGTTAGATAAGGGACCACCACTATCCTATAGAAATTGTTATCTATATCATGGTTTGACTACTATATTATATTAAATTTACATATTTATAACTCTCTTTTGTAAACTTTTAGATAATTTTTCTTTGGGTTCATTGAAAAGGGGAAAAAAGTTATCCATAAATTACTTGGGAGATTTTTTTTGAAATAAATAAGGTTGGGAGTGTTCTTTCCTGTTTAAAAATGAGGAGCTTCCCATGTTGATTTTTTTCAAAGGAGAGATTATTTAACTATTTTATTGTGGGGGATCATTAGCTTGGACGGTTTGAATAGTTTAAAGTTCAAGGAAGTGTTTTCATGAGGATATTTTTATTTAACTCATATTTATCAAAAAAGATATTGACTCATGTCGGCTTAGAGTTAATCTTTAATGAATCATTGATGCACTATCTGAAGGAAATGGATTCATATAAAATTGTTGATCAAATCTAGTTAATTGTAATTTTTCAAAATGAAGAAGTGTTGAATCTATTTTGAAATTTTCAATAAACCCAAAGGGGGATACTGTTATAAAAAATCCCCTTAGAGTTATTTTTGGGTTGTGTTTGTTGAAAATGTGGTTAAAGGAACCTTTAATGAAGCTAATTAAGTCGTGAGGAATAAACATATATAAGGTTACAAAATATTTGGGATTGTTTTGGATGAATTTCTTAAAATTTGGGTCTGAGTATGTTTTGTGATTTTTTCTAAGTCCATGTGTAAGTAAGATTTTATCTGCCTAAGTGTGAAATTTTTTGGAAAAGTCTCGGGATATATGATATTTTCTAATAGTTATCTATGATATTTTCCTTGAGATTCATTAAAAATTGTATAAAGTATTTGGATATAAATGTTATTTCTCATATGTAAGAAATCTTTTAAAGATAATATAAAAAATACACAAAGAAATATATCTTATGTAATATGTAATATAATATTTGGAGTTCATGTAATATCAGGTAAGTGTTGAATAATTCCATGTATAAGTAAAGATTTTAATTTGGTACGTAATATATTTAAATCTAATTAAAATTAGTAAAGATAAAACACCATTGAGGATATTTAATATTTTAAATTCAAACATAATATCCTTCAGACTTTTGAAATACAGTAAAGGTAATCACTAATTGTGATATGTAACATTTCAAGTCGTATACATATGTTTTTTATATGAATGAAATTGTTTAGAGAGTCAAAAAATAGTGAATGGAAAAATTGTATGCATCGCATGATTTTTTTCAAAAGTATACATACAGATTTATTTATATTCATAACATTTTTGTGGTACATGTATGATTTTATACTTAAGATAATTTTTTTTAACTCTCAGTTATCTCTTCTTCCTATGGAATAATATTATGAGTTTAATTTTCATTTAAATATGTGATTATTATTTAATTCAGTCTACAATTGAGAAACCCTTTCCAAGATTAAAGGAAGGGTTAATCCATGATATTTAAGTGGTTTAAATTCAATATTTGTGTGGATTTCATGGATCAAGTATTTTATCAAGCTATTTTGTAGCAACATAAACAAATTTAAATTAAATATGATATTTTATTGAATATTGAGTATTTAATTAAATTCCAAATATCCTATAATTAATTTGGGTTGAAATATCATCATTAGTCATGGTGTTTCCCTATCCAAATATGAAAATTATCTATCATGTTAATATTAAATGAGTAAAAATAAAAATAGATATATTTTTCTATTCTAAAAAATATAGATAAAAGGGTAGATATATTTCTATTCATAAAAAATTAGAGAAGAAGGTAGAAGATATATTGAATGGATATTTGTTTTTTAGAACTACAATAGTAGTTTAATATTTTCACACTAAAAGGTTTGATAAGAATAATAAGGTGTTATAGAAGCATATCATTGGAGTATCATGGAAGTGGTATTGATTTATACACCATACCTGGTGTAATTTCTACTTATTATTTATGGAATGTGAAGTAGGTTATAGGAGGAGCAATGAGTTTCATCTTATAAGGTCAAACATGAGTTCTTAAAATATTTTGTGAAGGTTGTGAACATGGAGGGTTATTGTGGACCCTCCTCATTATAAAAGAAAATAAATTTGTGTAGTGTTTCAAGTGAATCAGAACATCATCATTTCATAATCCTTAGATTAGCATAGTTTATGTAAACAAAGTAAATTAATCGTGTCTATTTCTTTCACTACTTAAATACTTCATATTAGTTATAATAAATATAAATTGATTCTATTAATCATGGGAAATGATATTTGGTGAGGGTTGATTAAAATATATATACCTTGATTCATCCCCCCCCCACTCTGGGTATCCACCTTTCTTGGGACAAAAAAATCAATCATTGACAATATTTTACTAAAATGAAACTCGATATAATAAATGGTATAGTGTTTTAAAAGTGAAAAATTTGTGATTCCTTTGTTCAAAAATAAATATCAAGGATAAATCTCAAAATATAGAGTTACACCAGTGGTAAAAGATCCAAAGGTTTAATTAATAACTGGTTGATAGAAAACCTGATATTTTGAAGGTGTTAAATGGATCCATAAGTTTAATAGCTAATGTTAATTTTAGAAGAGGTTAAAAGATTCCAATATAAAATGGGTTGGGAAGTAATTGAATGAAAAATATATATTTTAGAAGTTTATTTGAATCATCTTATCCTAAAATTAAATATATGGAGTACATAGAATATTCAGATTTATATTTTTATTGAAAAGGATGAGTAAATCTAAGATTTTATCCTCATGCATTTCTATGAGAAATGTGGAGAAAAAAAGGTAAATCTTGAAATTTAAAGACCCTTTTCATTTTACTAAATAATGGGGGTGAGATGAATATACCACAAATTCATACATTTTTTAAGTATTTGATTTAAAATATGGAGTAGGATTTATGGTAGTATTTTTAACAAAATATTGGGGGAATGTTGCAACCAGGAGGTTTTGTGTTGGATTTTGGGAAAAAATACCACAAGGTATCATTGTGGTGTATTTGGGTTGATTTTTTTTATTGAAAAAGTTGGTTTTTGAGGTTATCTATATATTTCCATAGATATTTTTGACATAGTATGATGACAAATATCTAATACAAGTAAATGGATTCCCTGTAAGTGGTATAAAAAATTGTGTATAGAAGGTGGCATCATTTCCCAGTGTTTACTGAATCTTTGGGGTCCAAAATTTGGAGAATGGATCAATCATCATGAAAGTTTGATTTCCTTGAAATCCTAATAAAAATATTTTAAATTCATGAGTTTCATGAAGACTTGGTTTCATGAAGAGAGTTTCAAAAAGGTGTGGATCATCGTGAAAGGTCATCGCAAATATGTGAAGGGTTTATGGAAACCGTTGTGACTATGAGAATCTTTTCAAATAGTGAAATTTCCTTAGAGCTTCATAAAATAGGGGGCTTCACAAGAAAGTTTAGAGAGCTTCATGAAAAAGGTAATTATGTGGATTGAATCTTCTGTAATAGGATGAAATTCCTATAAATTGGCCTCTACCCCCTCAGAAAAGCATGAGTGAGCCTTAACAAAAATATGTAGACTCCGAATTCATGGAGGTGATTCACCAAGTTTGTTCTTGTGAAAAATTAAATGAATAAATAAATTTCAAAAATTATATTAAATATGACTAAAAGTTTTAATCATTACGAAATTATTGATGTTCATGAATTCTATAAAAATACGACTGAAATTTTTGATCTTCATGAAGGTAAAGTGAGATGCGTGAAAGTGTTTGAGATTTGTGAAAGGAGGGTGATTCTTAAGGATAGTTGAGCAATATGAAAGATGTGAGATTCAAAAAAAATTGGGGTTTGAGAAGGCCGTATATATTTGTGAATAATTGAGAAATTTTGTGAAGTCTATGTGTGAACTTTGTGAATGTAGTGAGCATCATGAAAGTGTTGAAAAGGGATTACTCGGTAGAAATATGGTAAAGTGATATTCATCAAGTTGATGAAAGAGAGACTTCAAAATATCATTTATCTAAAAATGAGGATGTATACATTATTCATAATGAAGGTACCTACATGTCCATAAACTTAGTGTGAATCCTTTTCAGAGCAGTGAATAAAAGGAAGAGGAAGAAGGTGATCCTTTCCACCAACAATGATCCATCGAAAGAGAGATTGGGGGAGTGAACATTAGGAAGCATTGATCTATCCCTAAACATGGTAAATTTGGTGAGCCTAGGCATAGAATTTATCTACCCCGAATCTTATTTTGGTATTTAGACTTATTATAATTGGTACATCGGTACATTGTTGTTGTATACTCCTTGGACATAGCCCAGTGAGGGTGAACCAAGTAAAATTTTTATGTTTCATTAATTCTTTCATTTATATTCATACATTTCTATGCTAATGGGATAAAACAATGTTTTGTTTAATGAAAAAAAATATTATAAGGGGTAGTTGTTTTAATCTTTCATACCCTAATTCACCCCCCCCCCCTCTCAGGGTATTGAACCTAGTTGGGCTAATAATTGGTATCAGTGGAAAGGTTCATATTAGTGTTTCTATCTCAAGATATTCAATGGAGGTTGTTAATAACAAAGGGATTCCAATATTATATGGAAAAAATTTCAATTATGGAATAATTTAATGCATCACTACTTCTGATATTTAGGAATGGATGTATTTACAATAGTGATGAATGGAATTTCAGCCAATATCAATAGTGGTGATTTATCAGAAGATGACCAAAGGGAATTTGATTATAACACCAAATAAATCAATTTTTTAGGGGGTCCGTGTCTAATTCTATCTATAAAAATTTGATGTTCCTTAATTCATCCCATGATATGTGGTGAAAGTTGTTAAATATTTATGAGGGATACTAAAAAGTCATAGAATCAAAGAGGTGGGATCTATGGAACAAGTATGAGGATCTCATAATGCTACCTAATGAGTCTATTGATGCATTATTTGATTGGTTGAATGTTGTTTTGGAAGTCACATGTGGTCTTGTAGAAATTATTTACGATGTAAATATTTTCAAGCGTATCTTGAGAAGACTTCCACCTTTGTTTAATCTAAAAGTTTCTATATTGGAAGATAAATATCCAAAAGACCTGACATTAGATAGCTTTCACAGTACTCTTGTTGCATATGAGATGAGAAATGATAATAATGAATTTTTGGAAAGAGAGATGTATAAAGAAGTGGAATTAAATTCCCTAAAGAATCTCACTATTGAATATGGGTAGGAAGAAGAAGAGACATATGAATTCATGTCATTCCTTTCATCAAATTTACAAATAGGAAGATTAAAGTTCAAAGGGAAACTCACACTTGAATGCTTTTGATGTGGAAATGTTGTATATATTGAAGTGAGGTGCCCCAATAAATTTCAAGATGATGATGAGGATGAATTTAGAATTCCCAAGAATTAGTATTCATCCTACATGAAAGGTAAGAAAAATCTTAAGAGAAATTTCTTCAAAAAGAAGAATCTTCTTTCAAAAGAAGATGATTGTTCAGAAGAGTATAAGGTAGAAGAGTTGGAGGACTATAAGGATAATGATAAAATTATATGGTGTATATTGTTTGAAATTACCAAAAAAGTAAGAAAGTGAAAATGAATAAGGATAAGTTGAATAAAGAATTAAACTTTTGTTTGAATTAGAAGTTGAAATTGAAGAGATAGACATTTGGAGAGAGAGAAAAACCAACATGGTGGTTTGTGAAGAGAAAATATTTATGCAAGAGTGTGAAGAAGAGAAGTCTGAGCTGATGGATAAAATTAAAAATCTTATGTCTTCAATTCTAGATAACTTATATATGATTGGTGTGTACAAGATAAATGTTTAATAATAGAAAAGGTTGATTGATAATTTGAATAATACAACTAAAGATTAAGAAAAACTCATCAAAAATTTTGAGGAGGAGGTTTTCAACCTATGAAGGAAAGTGAAAGATCAAGAGAAACCATTAACTCCAAAAAAAATAGCCTTGAATGCCTTGAGTTTGTCATCAGATCTCAGGGAGGTGCTGATAGAAGCCTTGCTCAGCCCCCAGGAGTTTCAAGCTAAGGTAGCTACTGCTGAGATTTACCAGACAGAGATTGGCCCAGCTGAATTCAATGCGGTGATTTCCTTCATAGATCAGGATGAAGATGCCATAATTCAAGGACATATCAAACCACTATATCGGTCTGGAACACTAAATGATTTTGAGATCTGCAAGGTCTTTATTGACAATGGATTTGGAGTTAATCTCCTTCCCCTACGGACACTCTACAAGTTGGGCTACAGTGAGGATGACCTAGTACCCTCAGCCACAACTATGTTGGGTTATGACAAGAGTTAACAAAAGCCAATGGGACAAATCAAGCTAAACACCCATTTTTGTCCCCTAAAGGGATTACGAAAGATCAGGCCGAATTGGAAGGATTTTATCTGGATCAGGGAATGGGAACACCGAAGGAGTTGGCGGCCCACATGGGTGTATGAGGAGTGGCGCCCTTCGCATAAGGGGGTGGTACGTGGCTTCAGGTTCAACCTGTGTACCAGGTTGGTACGCGGTGGAGTCCGCGTGAGCAACGGCGGCACGGGTCTGCAAGAGGTCCTCTACAAATGAGGCCTTGACGGAGTCCTCCTCAGATGCATTTATGGAGAAGAAACTGATGCCATCATGACTGAAGTGCATGTCAGAGTATGTGGAGCACACTAGTCAGGGTCCAAGATTTCCCATCAGGTTCGAAGACTTGGGTACTATTGGCCCATCGTGGAACGAGATTGCGATAACTTTACCACAAAATTCCACTCATATCAAATTCATGCCAAATTCATACACCAACCCCCGGAGTTACTTCATCAGGATAAGTACTCCGAGCCATATTCCATCTGTGGAATGGACGTTGTGGGACCATATCCTCCCGCCATAGCCAAACAACTGAAGTATATCCTCATATCAATCGACTTCCTTTCCAAATGGGCAGAATCTGTACCCCTCAAGGAAGTCGGGCAAAGAAACATTGGAAGCTTTGTGAAAACCAATATCATCACTAGATTTGGAGTCCCTCATACCATATTGACGGATAACAGCACCAACTTCCACTCTGCTGAATTGGAGAAACTGTACCAAGAATAGGGTATCAAGTTTAACCATTCATCCTACTACCATGCAGTGGCCAACGGATAGATAGAGGCTTTCAACAAGTCCCTGTCCAACATTATCCATAAAATGGTGGATAAAGACAAGAAATAATGGCCAGATAAACTTCTTCATGCATTTTGGGCTTATCGAACCACAATCTGCACCACTACTCGAGCTACTTTGTACTCGTTAGTGTACGGAACAGAAGCGGTCCTGCCCATTGATCTCCAATTGCCCTCGCTCCGTGTTGTCATTTGTGATCAGTTATCCAACGATGAGCAATCAAAAAAATGGCTAGGTGAATTGGAACATATAGATGAGAAGTTGTTGCGCACTTTTCACCATCTGGAGGTATATCAGAACCGGATCGCACGAGCCTTCAATAAAAAGGTTTGTCTTCGTTATTTCTTAGAAGGAGAATTGGTATTGGTCCTTCGGACCCCAATGATACCTGGAAATAATCCTCCAAAGCTAGAGCCCAAGTGGGAGGGACCATACGTTATACACAAGGTCTACTCCAACAGAGCATATGCCCTGATCTCCATGGACGGGCAATTCACTACTTCTCCTACAAATGTGATATTTCTGAAGAAGTATTTCACATAATCAAAAGTAGTTATCGTCCAAGATGCAGGATGTTAAACTACCAAGCGCCAATGGTCCAAACTCTATGACCCTAAACTAAGAGTATTTCTTCCTCACTGCATGACGTTAAACTACATGGATTTCATAGAACTACGTACGGCTTGATTCCTGCCTTTGCAAGATACGTAGCGATGCCAAGTTCCCCCATCATGGCCCAACCACCCCCAAATGAAATAAAATATATATATATATATATACCATTTTCTCCCATGTACGGACCATCCCTGTATGGGGTGTATCCCTTTCAGAGAACTATGTACGGCTTGATTCCTGCCTTTGCAGGATACGTAGCGACGCCAGGGTCCCCCATCCTGGCCCAGCCACCCCCAAATGAAATATATATATATATATATATATATGACATTTTCCCCCATGTATGGACCTGCATGGGGCGTATCCCTTTCAGAGAACTATGTACGGCTTGATTCCTTCCCTCACAGGATATGTAGTGACGCCAGGATTCTGTATTCTAGCCTAGCCATCCCCAAATAAAGTCAAAAATGCCCTTTTCCCCCATGTACGGACCAACCCTGCACGGGGTGTATTCCTCGTCCTTACCACATGGCATTAAACTGCATGGATAAGAAGGATTGGAAATTCCCTTTTCCCCCTTGTATGGACCATACCTTCATGGGGTGTATTATATTCTAAAGAACTACGTACGGCTTGATTCCTGCCCTCACAGGATATGTAGTGATGCCATAATTCCACATCCTGGCCCATCCACCCAAAATAAAGCTAAAAATACCCCCTTTCCCCCATACGGACCAGACTCGCATGGGGTGTATTCCCAAAAAAGAACTATGTGAGGCTTGATTCCTGCCCTCGCAGGATATGTAGTGATGTCGGGATCTTACCTCCTAGACCAATCGCCAATAAAAGAAAAAATAGGTATATATACCCCTCGTCCTTACCTTATGATGTTAAACTGCACGGAATCCCCTTTTCACGTCAGTTCACCTTTTTCCTCACCGCACGACGTTAAAACTGCACGGACTTCATCCTCACTACATGACATTAAAACTGCATGGACTTAGTCCTAACCGCATGACGTTAAACTGCACGGACTTTTTCACGACCCACCCAAGATATATGGAAAAATTAGATGGGAATACTCCTTGTGCATTTGGATGCATCGTATCCATACACCAGACTCCACGACCCGGATAATTGCGGATCTTCATAACCATTCATGGCCATCAGAAGTATAAATTTATCAACCTGTGGACACCTTTTCATGACTATGCATACCATGCCCTCAGCAGCTCTTCATATTGATAGCCCCTGGCCGGTCTACCAAAGGCAATATTTCCTCAGGCGGTTACCCTTAACCTGCATCCTCCTCTCGATAAAAATGAGCCAATTACGACCGAAGATAGATTCACTCTACATGAAGAGTAAATGAAATAATTGAGGTGTCTTACTGCTGAGATACTCCAGAGGAATCGCCTTATTGAAAGCGCTTCCCAAGAAGAGACCCACCTTGCACTCCCAGCAAGTGCGCCTCAAAGACCCATGTTTGCCCTGCCCAAAGAGGCGCCTGGTCCGTCGAACTACCTGAACATGGATTCGGGTGAATATCAAGACTTCCCTCCACTCAATAAGCAACCGGAGCGAGTACATATGAACCCTATGAAGGTGTCACAAATGGCATATCCACCCTTGGTATCGGTCGAGTCAGATCCTCAAGAAATGCCTCGGGCTACACCTGCCCAAGACCGGGCCCAACAGGATGTAAACCAGGGACTCTCCAACACCATCGAGGCACTGACATCTCGGTTGGAAGAAATAGAAGGTCGACACACTCTGATATAGCCGGAGTGAAAGCCCTAACCAGATTGGGTGATCAACATGCCTCCTCTACCAAATTTTAGAGCCCTGTATTCTCTATTTTCAATGGATCAGGCGATCCAGAACAGCACTTGATGCACTACGCATCTTATTGCGACCCTATAATGGAATCTCTGGAACAAAAAGAAGTAGTGAAACTCAAATGCTTCATGCGGACCTTGAAAGGATCTGCCTTCGTCTGGTATATGAATCTACCAGCTCAGTCTATAAAAAGCTGGGAAGACCTACGGCAGCGGTTCCTATTCCACTTCAGCTCAATGCTGCCGAAAACAATGTTCATCGACCTCATAAATTGCAAACAGAGGGAGAATGAGAGAGTCTCGAATTTAATCACTAGATGGAAGGGTCTGACCTACTCTCTGAATAGGCCAATGTCCCAAGATGAGATGCTGGTCATATGCATCGATAACCTTCGAGATGAGCTGTGAACACCGCTCATACCAGTAGAGTGAACCACTGGCTTCCGCAATCTCTCTGTCGTTTCCCATAAAATTGAAGACTCCCTGTAGCAGACGAATCTGAAGTCCCAAATAGCCTCACAGGCTCCTACAAAGCGAACAGTTAGAGCTGAAGTTTTTGCGGCGTTGGAGTCTGCGGGTGAGGCCGCATTGGGTCCCTCCTTGGTGACGTTCATCGTAGAGTATGTATCTTCATCCGAGAGTGACTCTGAGCCCTATCAATGAGTATTTTACAGTCTTCGACCTTCTCTTCAATGGGAATGGGAGAAAATTTGAAGGCTGATTTCTCAAACACCCTTGGCTGAGATGCCGACTAAATTTCCAAAGCTGCGCAATCTGTTTATTCTGCTGGGATTCGACAGCTTTGACTACCATGGTATTTATGATATAGTCAAGCAGGTGGTTTTTGACTGGGAGAGTCTTGGTGGTTTCGAATCTCGCCTTTCTGATGCTCAATCTGAATCTTACCTTTCCGCGACCCAACATATTTTCCTAATAGAATCTCATGATCATGCCGGGATGGTCACGAGACTTCAGGGATAAGTCATTAAGCAGTGTTCTCGACTGGATGTGTTGAGGAGTGACATACAGTGGCTGGAGCAGGATGAGACTAATTTCACATCCATAATTGAAGAAGGGGAACGGCACATGTAGGAGGAGATGAGGGCGAGCTCAAAGGTGGAACAGGAGGCGGAAGCGCTGCGGGCTGGTGCAGAAGCTGAGAAAGCCTTACTGCATAATCTTGGTATAGTTTCCCTAATTTAGCAGAGAGGAATTTGGTGTCGTTATCCATCAATATGGTATGACGGACGCCAAATTTGGTGATGATATTGGCTTTCACAAAGCTGACAATGTTTCTTGCCCCAACTTCCTTGAGGGGTATAGCTTCTGCCCATTTGGAAAAGAAGTCGGTTTCTATGAGGATATACTTCATTTTTTTGGCTGTGGCGGGAGGATATGGTCCCAAGACTTCCATTCCCTAGATGGAAAATGTCCAGGAGTACTTATCCTAATGAAGTAACTTTGGGGGTTGGTGTATGAAGTGGGCATGAATTTTACATAAGTGGCATTTTGCGGTAAAGTGCTCACAATCTGATTCCATGGTGGGCTAATAGTACCCAAGCCTTCGAACCTGATGGGAAATCTTGGACCCTGACTGGTGTGCTCCACATACTCCAGCATGTACTCCAGTCATAACGGCAGTGGTTTCTTCTCCATCAATGTATCTGAGGAGGACTCCATCGAGGCCTCGTTTTTAGAGGACCTCTTGCTGACCCATGTCGCCGTATAGGACAAAGTTAATTTCCGTTCTCCGTATTTTCTCTCGTTCATCCCTGTCTGATGGAAGTTCTCCCCTTTGAAGGTAGTTTTCAATGGTGGTCATCCAGCTAGTGGCAGGATCATATGGCTCAGGTATAGGACTAACTTCGTTGATTTCTTTTGTCTTATCCTAAACAAATGGAAAGACCATTCGATGATGAGAAATATTGATAATTGTTTCATCTCGGACTGGGTCGGCTAGGGTTGTGGCTGCATTAGCTAATGCATCGGCCTGGGCATTCTGGGACTGGGGGATATAGGTCAATGTTGGTTCTGTGGAGAATTCCACCATTAACCCTCGGACATGGTCCAATAGGGGAATCATCTCCTCCTTTTTAAGAGCATAGTCACCATTAACTTGCTTGATGACCGGTTCTGAGTCACCTTTTACCTTAAGGTGTTGTACTTGTGCATGGAGTGCGAGCTCCAAGCCTGCAATGAGGGATTGATACTCCGCCTCATTGTTTGTGCATCCTTCTGATAGGAGGAAGGAATATGGAAATACTACTTTTTCTGGGGACACGAGTATTATCCCCAAACCCTCCTTGTTAAATATGGGAGCCTCCATTATTTTCCCTATCGGGCTTCGGGATGTGTCGTCGAAGTACATTTCCCATGTTGGGAGCTCCTCTTGAACTGAGAATATGTCTTCATCATGTAACTCGACATCCGGTGCGGTGGTCCCTATTGAGGGGTTCTCTACCAGAAAATCTGCTAACACCTGGCCTTTGATGGCTTTCTAAGGCACAAACAGGATGTCAAACTATTGCAGGATGACTGCCCATCGAGATAGGCGCCCGGTCAGCATTGGGCAGCTGAGGATGTACTTGAGCGAGTTACTACGTGAGACCAAATGGACTTCATGATGCTGCAGATAATGTTTCAATTTTTGAACTATGAATACCAAGTCCAAACAACTCTTCTCAATGTTTCATTATCGAGTTTCAGCATCGATCATGGTTCGGCTGGGGTAATAGAGACTGTTTTCACTTTCGGCGTCATTTTTCTTCATGAGGAAGGCTCCGAGTGGCCGCTCTATGGCCATCATATATAGGATAAGAGGTCTCCCTTCAACCGGGGGCATGAGCACCAGCAGGCTTAAGAGGTACTTCTTTAGGCTGTCGAATGCCTCTTGGCACTCATCTTTCCATTGGTACGTAACCCCCTTTTTCATTAACCTGTTAAAGGGAAAACATTTACCCACCAGGTTGGCTATGAACCACCTAATGTAGGCTAGATGTCCTTCGAATCATCTCAACTCAGTGATATTTCGGGGAGGTGGCAGGCCAAGGATATCCTTTGTCTTTTTAGGGTCGACTTCGATGCCACGATGGTGTACAAAGAAGCCAAGGAATTTCCCGAAGGCGCATTTCAAGGGATTCATATTCAGGATATGTTGTCAAAGTTTGTTGAAGAAAGTTTTAGGGTATGACAGGTGATCTGAGTGCTATCTTGATTTGACCACCAAGTCATCCACGTAGCATTCGACGAATCTCCCCCAGAATGGTTTAAAGATATGATGCATGGCGCGTTGATATGTGGTGCCTGTGTTCTTGAGACCAAAGGGAATGACCCTGTAGCAGAATATTCCTTGAGGGGCTCTGAAGGTAGTGGATTCTTCGTCTTCTTGGGCCATCCAGATTTGATTATACCCAGAATAACTGTCCATGAAGGAGAGAGCCTCATACCCGGTCGTTGCATCGATTAATAACTCAGTAATCGGGACCGGGAAATCATCTTTCGGACAATGCTGATTGAGATCTTTGAAATCGATGTAGGTGCGGATTTGTCCGTTCTTTTTCTTGATGGGGAAAATGTTGTCCAACCAGATGGGGTATTGGACCTCCCGAATTAAGCCCTCTTTAATCATCTTATCAATTTCAGCCTCAATTTTGGAAGTATATGAGGGGTGTGTTCTTCTAGTGGCTTGTTTATAGCCTCGGTGGTCTTTTGGAAGACCTAAGTGGTGCGTTGCCACTTCGGGATCATGTCCCGGAATTTCCGTGTAATTCTAGGAAAAAATATCTCGGTGTTGCCTTAGGAAAGAGGTATATACCCCGTTCTCCTCAGGAGACATAGCTGTACTAATGAGAGTGGGCCTCAGATCTTCCTCAGTACCCAGGTTTATTTCTCTAAGCTCGTCCACGGTAGTGGAGATACCTTCCTCAAATGTGGGGGGGGTATCCCTGAGATCTTCCTCCTCTTCTTCCCTCACATTCTCATCTTCTTGATCTGATGAGGGGAGAGTTCCCGACACAGGCTCTTGGGGTTCTGGAGGCAAGGAATCGTGGGAGTCCCTGCCCAAGTATTCATCCCCAAATTGATGTTTAGCTGTTGTTTCCGCATTGTCATGCTCGGATGTTATGGCAGAAGTCATGAGGACAGTTTAGTGTGTGTTCGGGCTTGAATCCCTACTCTCAACATGGTTGATGGGCAGTACGTAGTCTCCACCAAGATACCTGAGGGGGTTATCAGGAACCATTTCTAGACTGTTTGGAGTGGGGATCCAGTCAATACCATCGAGTTAAGGCTTCTTTTTCTTTTTCTCATAAAACCTGGCGTCAATGTAGTGTGACTCAGAGAGCTCGAAAGGGGCCTTGTCAGTGTGAAATTTCCCACTTTTTCCATTGACGCAATACTTGATACACTGGTGGTAGGATGAAGTAATGGCCATGTGCTTATGGAGCCACGACCTTCCAAGAAGGGCATTGAATGCTGTGTTCTGCCGGACCACCAGGAATTTTGATTAGGCCACAAGGTCGCCAAAATGGGTTTTTAGCTTGATCTGACTCATTGGCTTCTATTCACTCTTATCGTAACCCAACAGAGTTGTGGCTGAGGGTACTTGGTCATCCTCACTATAGCCCAACTTGAAGAGTGTCTGTAGGGGAAGGAGATTAAATCCAGATCCATTGTCAATA
Organism: Viscum album; assembly: GCA_963277665.1. NCBI lineage: Eukaryota > Viridiplantae > Streptophyta > Magnoliopsida > Santalales > Viscaceae > Viscum > Viscum album. The sequence goes on along the minus strand of OY728146.1, from coordinate 1,621,205,970 downwards.
AAGACTTTACGGATCTCAACATCATTTAGGGTGTCAGACACATATAGTGATTTGATATGTCTTTTCATGATGGTATCTTCATCCTGATCGGTGAAGGAAATCACCGCATTGCATTCAGCTGGGCCAGTCTCCGTCCGGTAAATCTCAGTGGTAGCTACCACGGCTTGAAACTCCTAGGGGCTGAGAAAGACTTCTATCAGCGCCTCCCTGATATTTTATGACAAACTCAGGGCATCCAGGATTGACAGTTTGGATGGTACTGACGCCAGCTGCTTAAGGATACCATATTTCTACTCCAACGGCTGACTCTTCTCTATTGGTGGGAGATTTTTAGCAGGCATCTTGGGAGATGGAGTACGTGACGAGGAGGGACCGGCCATGGGGTCGTATGTCGACGGTGTTCCCACGTTCTGGGGACTTGGCCCATCCGGTCTGTTTGTGTGCACCAGGTGGCTAGAAACTTGTTCCTCCTCAGATGGGTACCGCAAAATGATGGGGCCAGAGTGGCCGCTTGTAAAGGTGGAGGGATATTCTTTCTCCTCTTGAGTCCGTTGAAGGTATCTCCCATGGGTTTCTACTATATTAACGGTTTGGGCCGGGGTAAAACCATAGGGTTGGTTTCATCCACGGCTGCACCTCCCCTGGTATCCCCTGCTTCTGCGATTCCTCCTCCCGGCCCCTTGCATTGGGAACTTGGGTTCGTAGAAATACCCTTCATCAGGGAATGATTCCATTAGATGGATGAAGTTTATGGAACCAAAGATTATCTCCTCGTCCTATGAAAGGTCAACCTTGTCGGTTGTCCCTGATGGCGTCGTTTGGTGGGTCAGTGCCCATGGCGCCAAGTTTGGGGGAATAAAATCCGATAGTGTCGGAGCTAACTTTGGCCTCGTTGTGGACTAATCCTCTCGTTCTTGTCTCCTACCTTCTCGATTACGCCTGGATGACCGGCTCGTGGAGGGTTTTGAGGCCGGTATTGTCGGTTGTGCGGCATTAGGGGTTGTTGGCAGCAACACCGGCTGCCATGGTTGAGCTCGGAGTATGCCCTGAGATCGATTGACAGCCTTCCAAGTCATCCAGTCATCAAATTTCTGCCCCTTCTTGCTGGTGACTTCCTACCATCCCTCCCCTTTGTCAGAGTCTATGGTAGAAATGTACGTCACATGTGATGGGGGTGGTCCCAGCTCGACCTTCCCATAGTCTACCATCCTTTGTAGGAGGTCTTTGAAGACGAAGCATTCCTGGATATTGTGCCCCAACATTCGATGGTAGGGACAGTAATCTGGTCTTTAATTGCGACCGTCTTCCTCGGGCTTCCTTGGATCCGGGAGGTGGATTAAATTGAAATTCATGGAAGCGATGAAGTATCCACGGACTTTTTCCTCTCAGAACGACTATACTTTGTGTCTTCGTTCCTCGAACTAGTTCCGCTTTGATCCTCTCTGATCGTCCCGCTTGGGCGGAGGTGGCTGTTGATATACAGGGGGCCCTTGACGATTTGGTGGAGGCCTAGGCGGTGGAGCTGGTGCAGGGGCTGGCTTGAGCGTGACAGAGGACGCTTCAGATCTAACTGTTCTCTTCGCAGGAGCCTATGAGGCTATTCGGGACTTCAGATTAGTCCACTATAGGGAGTCATCAATTCTCTGGGCAATGGCAGAGAGATTATGGAAGCTAGTGGTGAACTCTACTGGTATGAGCAGTGTTCGCATCTCATCTCAAAGGTTATAGATGCATATGGCCAGCATCTCATCTTGGGGCATTGGCCTATTCAGAGAGTAGGTCAGACCCTTCCATCTGGAGATTAAATCAGAGACTCTCTCATTCTCCCTCTATTTTAAATTCATGAGGTCATTGACCGTTGTTTTCAGTAGCATTTAACTGAATTGGAACAGGAACTACTATCATAGGTCTTCCCAGATTTTTATAAACTGAGCTGGTAGATTCGTATACCAGACGAAGGCAGATCCTTGCAAGGTCTGCACGAAGCATCTGAGTTTCACTGCTTCTTGTTGTTCTGGATTTCCCATTATAGGGTTGCAATAAGATGCATAGTGCATCAAGTGATGTTCTGGATCGCCTGATTCATTGAAAATAGGGAATACATGGCTCCCAAAATTGGGTAGAGGAGGCGTGTTGCTCACCCAATCTGGGTAGGGCTTTCGCTCTGGCTGTATCGGAGCATGTTGACCTTATATTTCTTCCAACCGAGCTATCAGTGCCTCGATGGTGTTTTCGAGTCCCTGGTTTACATCCTGTTGGGCCCGGTCTTGGGCAGGTATAGCCCAAGGCATTACTTGAGGATCCATCTCGACAGGCACCAAGGGTGCATATGCCATTTGTGACACCTTTGGTGGGTTCAGACGTACTCTCTCTGGTTGCTTCCTGAGTAGAGGGGAGTCTTGGTATTCACCCAAATCCATGTTCAAGTAGTTGGATGGACCGGGCGCCTCATTGGGTGGGGAAAACCTGGGTCTTTAAGGTGCACTTATTGGGAGTGCAAGGTGTGGATCTTCTTGGGAAGTGCTTTCAATAAGAAGATTCCTCTAGAGTAGCTTGGTATTAATCCACCTCAAATCTTTCATTTCCTCTTCCCATCGATTGAATCTCTCTTCGAGCATAAGTGGCTTGTTTTTATTGATAGGAGGAGGTGGTTTAAGGGTAATCGGTCCTTTGTTCTTATCCTTGTTGGAAGCTCGCAGGGTAAGCGGAGGAGGGTTAGCTGGATGGGCGGCCATATTTAGGGAGGCCCTCTGGTTCTGGGTGTGCACACCTAGTGGTTCGTTGTGAGTCACAACCTGACCAGAATCATCACCTCCCGATCCATCCAGATTTGCGTCATCTCTAGTGTCACCTGTGGGGTTAGCCTCTACGGTGTTGATGGATTCATATCATGGGGTGGAGGAGATGTCATCTTCCAAATAGGAAGAGGATCACCCGTGCCTTTTACTGGTCCTCCCCTTCCTATCCCGGGATTGCTTTCGGACTCCTTGATGAAGGGTGACGCAGAGAGTTCCTTGATGCAACCTCACGGTATGCCTCCCTCTTGAAGGGGAAGGTGATTCAAAAGACGGGATAGGGTAGGAACCTCCTCTTCTGACCATCCTCCCTAGATGAGAAAATACTGATTCTCATGGGGGAGTTTGTTGTTGAGGTGTTAAAAATTTCCCCAGCCCTGAGGGCTATGGTTGGCTCCGTTCCTTGGACGTTGATTCTTTTCCTATTTTTATTGGTCTTACGGGGGAATTTGTTGTTAAAAATTCCCCCAGCCCTACAGGCTGGGGTTGACCCTGGATTGCGGGAGCGGCTGCTGCTATCGCTACCTGCCTGATCTTGCGCACCCCTATTCGGGGGTGAACTGGATCTGATGCCAAGTTCACCTGTGAATCAATCCTCTCTGGGGAGGCAAACAATGATTGATGATTGGCCTCTGTTAGGTGAGAGGATTATTGTATGATTTCGGTGGACTGATTCAGGAGTTTGTGAATGGATTGTTCCCATCGGGCCTGACGCTTCTAGGACTTACTCAAGGCCTGTCTCTGTTGGGTGTGTCACCTTTCTCGAACAGGGATACCACTCGATCGTTGTCTTGACGTGATGGAATTGAAAGATATTATGCTGAACGGGTTCTTCTAGGCGGGGAGCGGAGTGAAATGCAGAGATCCATGTTCTCCCCATCCTCTGATATGGACTCCCGTCGGAGTGTCACCAATGAGGCAGTGCATCTGGTGCAGTTCATGGAGGCAGGCTAACTCAATGTTTCCTTTACGCCTCTCAGGTCACGGTTGTCGTGCCAGAGGAAGAGCTTCCAGGTCAATGTGACACAAGAGGTCTGCTATTGTCTTGACATGGTCTACATACCCATCGTATGGTAGGAAGTTTGATTTCATCCGGAGGAGGGTTGTCCATATATTAGAGCAGATGTTGTGCGTACATTCTTATGACAACTTTCTGGGTATGTCGAATTAAGAGGTGGTCGTGGCCCAAAACATAACTGGTATATCATCTCTGGCCAGTCGTTTCCTCTGGTGCAACATGTTGGCATACTCCTCCGCTATTGATTCCTCTACTTGGTCAGCCCAACTGAGGCGCTCACTGATAGTGTGGTCAGAGGTAGTGGGGCCGGTAGGTGTTGAATTATCACGTGGGATATTCCGAGGTGGTTCAGAAGATGAACGTGGCCCCGGACTGTCTCTTGATTGAATAAGAGTGTCGTTGGAGAATAGCTAGGAATCTGACATGCTTGATCCCGTCTTTCTGAGTGCCTCATCATATGAGGGCTTTTCTGTGCTTGATTCATCATGAGGAGGACCTTCTTGTCGATATGATATGTCACTGCAGGGAGGAACTTCGCAATAAATTCCATCATGGTGAGGATGACCATCATGGTTTGACGTTTGATGTGTATCCTGGGGAGGACCTTCAAGACACACTGCGACAAGGGGAGGACCTTCTTATTGCATGGGTCCATTGTGGGGAGGACCTTTGCAATGGCGGTCATGGTGGCGTGGACTACCATCACATCTGCCGCAATGGTGAGGACTACCATCACAGTTGCCGCAGGGAGAATGTCTGCAGGGCACACCCTGGAGAGGGCCTTCAGAATGTACCGCAACTAGGTGAGGGCCTTATCGTTTCTTGATGTCTCTATGGGGAGGACCTCCATTATCAGGGTGGAGAGGACTACCACCATGATCTGATTCCTGGCTGTGTGGAGTGTCATTGCAACGTAACCCCTGGGGAGGACCTTCAGGGAAGGCCACGACAATGGGAGGGCCTTCTTGTCGTGATGAGACGTCACTGCAGGAAGGGCCTCCGTAGTTTCGATTACAATAGAGAGGACTACTATCATAATATGTGGTCCCACTGCACGGAGAGTGTTTGTAGTGTATACCCCAGGGAGGAACATCAGGGTGGACTGCAGAAAGGGGAGGGCCTTCTTACTGCTTGATCTTCTGGTCACGTGGAGGGCTACCATGACTCGCATCAAAAGATAATCTCTCGTGATCGATCGTTATATGCCCGTGGGGGAGGGCCCCACGGGTGCTCTGGGGAGGACCTTCAGAGCTGCTGGTAGCGATATTGTGGGGAGGACCTTCACAACTGCTACTGCCACTCCCATAATATGGTAATGGGTGGGCAGGGTTCTGAGCCTTCGATATGTGCTTAGCAGTATTGGGAACCCCAGCTTCCAGTAGAGTGGAGTCATGAACCCGCTATTTATTTTCCAGCTACCTTTGATGCGTTCAGGGTGCTTTCTTACGGGCAGCGGGGACCGTCTACTGTTGATAACGGCCTTCACCTTTGGGTTTCTTTCTAATTAAGTCCCGTGATTATATCGGGGTATGCTGAAGAACATATTGACTTTTAGCGGGGATATATGCCTGCTCTGTAGCATCCACTGTGATTCGACGGGTGTCCCCCAGTTGGAACGAGTGAAGTTGCTTGATCTGGTTGCCCCTATATCGCAGCATATGGCCGACAACCCTCCTGGGTGGAATCATGGATGAAGATCTGCTCCGAGGCGGCTATCTCGTCTCTTAGATGATTCGCCTTAATTGGGGAGATGGGCTCACGGGCCCGAGTCCTTGCTATTGCCGCTGATGCAATTACATCTTGGAAAGTTTGCAAGATATGATCTGGTATTGATACCTGCTCCTCCATCATTACCAGGATATGCAGAGAGAAGTCTTTGGCTAGAACGGTTATGAAGGTCCATTCCGGTATTAGAGCAGGAATATCCTGCTCAGGTCCTCTAGTGGTCAGTGGGTACTGAAAATTATCCTGTGTCGAGGCAGGTGAATGAGTATGCCCCTATTCCGGGATATGCCAGTTTATCTCTCTGTTTTCTTGGGATAGCGGACTTTACTTGCATCTGCAGGGATCTGGCCCTGTATATATTGGTTTCCCACCGTATCGAGTATGTGACCTTTTTTGGTAGGGAGACGTGCCTACCTATTAATTGTCGCCACATCTAGATGGCGGAATTTACTAATTACCACCATATTAGGATGGTAGGCGTCAGGAGCATCTGCCAGGAGCTGGTCCTATAGGTTCTAGGTTTCCACCATGTCTGGTTGGTGGGTTTCATGACCCTGGGTAGGGAGAGGTACCTGCCGGGTAGGTGCCGTCTTGTGTGAGTGATGAGCTTGATGGAGCTCAGTGGGGATGTGCGCCTACTCGTATGATGCCTCCATGTCTGGATGGCAAACTTTGGAGGAGCGGACAGGTGTATGTTCCTGCTCGCGATACATCTCTGTGACTATGCAGCAGAGCTCCTCCTCAGGGACAAGGGTGATGATCGGTCCCTGGTTGTATGTTTTCCACCCTCGTCGAGTGGTCCGAGGGGTCGGAGCTCAGGGAGTGTGGTCCTGGATCCTCGGGGCGATGTCCTCCTTAGCGTGAGGATATTGAGTTGCGGCGTAACCCCAAAAAACGTCTTTCGGTGGGTACTATATGGCACTATATAATCCAGGAATATTCCCCCGTTTAGGCCTTCGGGCCACTGATTTGGTCCCTGAGTCCTTTAAGGCCTTCGGGTCACCCAGGCCTTCAGGTCAGTAAGGCCTTCGGGCCACCTCAAGGCCTTCGAGCCACCTTAAGTGCAGATGCAAACCAGATAACCTACGAGGAACAATCTCTAAAAGGAGGATGAGCAAAGAGCTTTCACCATAGCAGAAGCTAACCAGATTGCAAGTATGAGAGGGTATGACACCTGCCATCGGGACAATCCTGTGCATGCACGGGAATGCCTAGCCGAACAGCCATGCAAAGGTGGAGATCTTATTTCACGATGAAGATGTTGGGGAGGAGCAGTTCTAAGTAGTTAGTCTGGGTTTTATGTAATTTTTGAAGCCTACAGGAAAATGAATCCCTCTAAGGCCTATGGTCCATGTAATACTTACGCTTACGGGCCTTGTAAGGATCCCACCTCACCCCTTGAAAGGTGGATAATCCAAAATCAATAAAAAATGAAGGCCTTCGGGCCATTAGAGAGAACACAAGGGAAATCCAGTAGTGTAGTAGTGACACATAAGAATACACCCCGCATTAGATGTTATTATTATGGTAATATGGGACACTAACAAAATAATTGTTACATAACCAAGAGGTGTTGAAGGGAAAAAGACCAATAGAGTCAGACATACAGAGATCAATATTCCAAGATATCATTTTAAGCTCACTATTTCAAGTGTGGAGGATTCAGACACATGGAAATATATTTCTCATTAATAATGAAAAGAAATGTGCTAAAGAAAACTGGATATGGTCATAAGCATCACCTCAATGCATCATCAAATGAGATGAAAATAAAAAATTTATTTGCAGCTCTGTAAGATGAATCCATTCCTTCATACTCTAAGGAAGATAAATATTATCAACCCATACTGGTTATAAATTCAAATACATGGATCAAAAAGAAAAGATATTAATAGGCAGTGGTTGCATCGATTGATTTCAAATCATTATATCGCACTAGAATATAGATAATTGATAGTGGATGTACCTACCAAATGGTAAGAAATAATAAATTGGTGAAAATAATAAAATAAAATAAGGAAGTTATTGTAATATTTGGTAATGATTAAGGCTTGAAAATTATTGGCTCAAGAAAATCCAAGTTTTGGAGAAAAGACATGAGATGTGGAAATTTCTTGGTTTTTGAAGGTCTCGATCACAAATTTCTAATTTAAGTCAACTCTATGACTCAGGATATGGTATAATGTTTTAAAAGAAATTATGTATCATTAAAGAAAATATGGGGTAGTTTTTTTGCAGGGAAAGAATACGAAGGGGAATCTCTACCTTGTAAGTGGAGAAGAAGATATGTACTTTTTGTCCAAAGAAGAAGAAAAAAAATTGTGGCATAAATGCCTTGGTCATTTGTTATAAAACTCATTGGAATATATGGTGAAATGTGATGTTACTCAAGACCTAACTAGGTTATCATGTGATCTTTTCCAAACATTTGATGCTTGTCAACTAGGGAAGATCATTAAAAATACATATAATGAAACAGATAAAAGGTCAATGAAATCTCTTGAGTTTGTGCATATTGATGTGTGCAGACCTATTTCACTTAGATATATTGATATGAGGAGATATCATGTTCTCTTAATTGATGATTTTGGTATAATGTCATGGGTTTTAATCATCATCAACAAGTTTAAAGTTTGAAGTTTCATAACAAGTTATCGAATGGAAGTTAAAAATATGGTAGGTCAAAAAATCCATAATATTCTGACAGATAATGGAACAAAGTTCAAAAATATTCAAGTGGAGGATTATCTTGAGAAATATGGGATAAGGAACCAAGTTTTATTAGTAATAATTCCACATCAAAATGAAGTAATTGATAGAATAAATCAAATCATCAACAATATGGCTAGGATAGTGCTCATTGAGAAAGACCTTCTAAAGAAGTTTTGGAAAGAAATAGTGATAAAATCAATCTAAACATCAAATAGAGAATTATTATTCCCAAAATAAGAGAATAAAACATATTATCTATAGTATTGAAAGAAAGAAACATCTAATTAATTTAAATTATTCAGAAGTAATTGTTTCTCTATCAATAAGATGAAACATGGGAAGTTTGAATCCTGTGGAGATGAAGGGATATTTCTTGGGTAATCAAGAAAAATAAAAGCATATAAATGTTTCAATAAGTGTCTGAGAAAGGTAGTTAAAAGAAATGATGTGACTATAGTATAGAATGAGTATAATCTTCAGTGAAAACATGATCAGTTTTATAAGGATAGTGATGAATAAATAATCATATCATGGGAATTTCTAGTTCTAGAGTTTTATTTAAAAAAAGATTCAGATAATGAAAAGGATAACCATAAACTAGTATATTTAAAAAGACTAATGATTCAAGCCAAAATGTATATATATAACATAATCTATGATAAAATAGTTTTAGTGAAGACAAGGAGGATGTATAATTTATATAAATAACCATTTTTATCGTAGGTAGAGCCTAAATGTTTTAAGGAAGCAACTAGAGATGAAAAATATGTTCAAGATATAAATAAATAACTTGACCAACTAAGAAGAATAATACATGAGAGATTGTTTTGAGATTTATAGATGATAATTTCATTAGAACAAAATGTTTTTTCACAACAATATGAATGAAGATCAATGACATTTCCACCTATTATAAGGCTAGATACAATCAGGTTATTCTTATCCATAGCAGTTAAAAATAAGTTCAAAGTTTTCCAGATGGATGTAAAGTTAGCATTTCTGAATGGTGTTATAGAAGAAGAAGTTTATATTGATAATCTAGATGGTTTTCTCATTCATTAATATGATAATAGAGTTTTAGGGTGATAAAGGCACTATATGGGTTAAATCAACCACCAAGAGTGTGGTATTCAAGGCTCAATCAGTTTTTGAAGAATCTTGGTTTTTAGTATGGTGGAGTTGATTGCAATATATATGTAAATAATGAAAATAATAAAAAGATGATGGTTCTGTAATATGATGAGGACATAATAAATGGTGGATCAGATAAATCTTAGTGAAATATATTCAAAAAAATCATGAAAATTTAGTTTGAAATGTCAATGATTAGTGAACTAATGTTTTTCATAGGTTTACAAGTGACACAAGGAAAGGGAGACACATTCATTTCTCAATATAAATATGAAAACAAGGTATTGATAAGATCTGGAATAGATAATTCCAAAGAAATGATGACTCTGGTAGCTACCTAGATGAAAATTTCATGGTATGATAAAGTCAATGTAGTTAATGTAAAGAATATAGAAAAATCATTGGCAATCTATTTTACTTGATAGCGACAAGACCTGATTTTTTTTGCAACATGCCAAGAAGTAATATATCAAAGTAATATCAAATAAATCCACTTGATTTTAGTGAAAATAATAATTTGGTATATCAAGTGAATGGTGGATTTCAGTTTTCTATACAATGAAAAATATCATAAAGAGTTATTGGGCTATATAGATGTAGATTGGTATGGATCAGAAGATGATAGAAAATAAATGTCATGGGGTGAATTGTATCTTTATGGATTGTGTATTTATAACCTAATAAAGAAATAGGATTTCATTTCATTGAGCATCAAATAATCTTAATATATTATGGCTACTCAAGCATGCATGTAGTTATCATGGATGAAGTAGTAGCTTGATGATATGGGATTTGAAGTGAAGTCTATGATCAGAATTCATTGAGATAATTCAAGTATTATAAATATTATCTAGAATCCAATCCATAACTAAAGAAAAATCACATTGAAATCAAGTATCATTTTATCAAGGAGAATGTGGATTAAGGACTTTCAAAGTTGGAGTATGTGCCTATAAAACTACAGGATGTGAACATTCTGACAAATTCCATGCCCAAAGAATCATTTGAATGACAACAACTAGCTCTAGGAGTATAGTCGACTCCCCACACATGAAAGAGTGTGGATGTGGGACCCCCTCTCCCTGAGGTATGTTTTTTTCTTCCTAAATGTGTTGATTTGTGTTCTTTACCTTGTGGCAAACCACAATGAAGTGACCTTCAGGTTTTTTGAAAAAGGGGGAGAATTTGTGGCTATAAAAGGGGGAGAAAATGTCTTGATCAAGATAGTGGGAGAAGCTGATAAGGGGAGTAGTGAAGTAGAGGGAGTTTTAAATATAACGATTCTAAATATAATCGATCAAAAGTTATATATAATGACATATGAGTTCTATGATGAAAATAGTTGAGTGGTTTTGTAATGAAGTGGTTCATTGATGAAATTTTTATACTACTCTTATTTCCCACACCGAGTATGTCTCATGTGGGGATAGAGTGGGTGTTTAGTAAATATTTGGTCACTATATGTATTGAAATAATCAAATAGTGGTATAATATGGAATAAGATTCAAAGAGGTATCAAAATGTAAAGAGTTTTCAACAAACCCAAAGTGGGAGATTGTTGGGAAAAACCCCTCAAGGTATCATTGCAATGTTTTGGGTTGATTATGTTTATTTAAAAATAAGTTTTTTGAGGTTAGCTATGGATTTACATAGATATTGTGGTATATTAAAAAAGATACAAATATAAGGGAATGGATGCCCTAAAAGTGGTAGAGAAAATTTTGTATACAAGGTGGCGTTGTTTCCTAGTATTTTCCAAATTTTTGGGGTCCAAAATTTGTAGAATGGATCAATCATCATGAAATTTGGATTTCCCTGAAAGACTCATAAAAATATAGTAAAGGTAAGAGTTTTTCAAAGACTAGGTTTTACAAAGTTAGTTTCAAGAAGGTGTGGATCATCATGAATGAGTATCGTGAATGTACGAAAGATTGACGGTAATATTCAAGGCTACAAAAAGCTTCAAGAATGATGAAATTTCCTTGAATCTTCAAAAAATAGGTGGATTCATGAAGAAGTTTGGATATAATCAAGAAAAGGTGATGATGTGGATGGAAACTTATAAAATGGGAGGAAACTCCTATAAATAGGCCTATACCCCCCCCCTAGAAAAGATAGAGAAATCCTTAATGAAAATCTGTAGGCTCTAAATTCGTGAAGGTTGTTCCTAAAAAAACTTAATGAAAAAAGGAAGTTTGTGAAGGCTATTAAATCTAACTGAATTTTTTAATAATCATAAAAGTATTTAATGTTTTTGAAGGCTATAAAAATCTGACTGAAAGTTGTGATCTCTATGAAGGATAAGTGAGCTTCGTAAAAGTGTTTGAGCTTTGTGAAAGGAGGGTGCTTCACGAAGGTTGGTTGAGCTTCATGAAAGATGTGATATTTGAAAAAAATTGTGGGGTTCATGAAGGAAGTATACATTTGTTAATAATTGAGAAATTTCACGAAAGCTATGTGTGAGCTTCATGAAGGCAGTGAGCATCAAGAAAGTGTTGAAAATGGATTACTCAGTAGTATTGTGGTAAAGTGATATTAATCAAGTAGATGAAAGTGGTACTTCAACAGAGCATATATCTACAATTGGTAATGTATTAATTATTCACAATTAAAGGAAACACGTGTCTATAAACTGAGTGTGAATTCTTTCCAGAGTAGTGAGTAAAGGAATACGAAGAAGGTGATACTTTCCATTGGTAGTGAACCATCAAAATAGAGATTGAGGGAGTGACCCTTGGAAAGAAGTAAGAAGACCCTAAAAATTGTAAAGTCAATGATCCTAGGAATTGAAGTGATCTATCCCAACCCTTATTTATACAATGAGCCTTAGTGTATTTGGTACATTGGCACATTACTGTTTTATGCTCCTTGGTTGTATCCCAGTGAGGGTGAACCAAGTAAAATTAATGTGTCTCATGCATAATTTCATTTTTTGTTTATAAATTACAATGGTTAACGGGAGAGAAGAGTTTTTTTTAATGAAAAAACAATATCTGAAGGGTTAGTTTATTTAATCTGTCATACCCTGATCCCCCCCCCCCTCTCGGGGTATTTATCCTAGTTGGGATTAGATTGGATTTGTTGAAAAGTACATTAAGGGTGAAATTATAATACAAGGTGGCATGGATGATGAAGAGGATGGTTACCATACACATAGGTGACACAGATAAAGAAGCGGACAATTACCATACACATGGGAACCACATTTGGGTTGTTGAGGAAGCATGATAATGAAATATATGGAAATATATCTTGATGATTATTATTTCATACCTATTGAGGAAGCATTGAATCAACATCAGTGGTTGTATGATGGAAATTCTGAATAAATAAACCTTGAAATTTCTAGATATTAAGATCATAATATTAGGAGATTATGAGTTATATCATGATCGTGAATTTAGAATTAATGGATGGTTGATATTCTTAGCATTGCATATTATACTCTACTAAGGTATTAGAGGAAATTTGGAAATGGATGGAATGATTTAAAAAAGGATATAAGAATTTCTATGAAGGGGGGAAAATCATTCCATAATGATAGTGATCATTCCACAAAGGGGATCTATGTTAGTGCAATCTATGACATTAAAAGAAGATACATAGGATTAATTTGGGAATCTGGAGGCTAGGTAAGATTGCACCAAGGTTAATCACATCATGAGAATATACACCATGTCATGATAAATTCTGTGAATGATTAAATTAATTCTATGTAAGATGGATTTGTGAAGCTAGATAATGTATTGCATAATAAAAGATAATACCATGCATCAAAGGCATCTAATTTAAAAAAACTTTGGAAAGGTTAAAACCTATGAAATTTTGACTAATGGGGCCCATAAAAATATATTTGAGATTAAACAATGAATAATTTGGAAGTTTTGCACCATGAAATTCATGTCACACCATAATTGAAGCTATGTTAGGTTAAAAATAATTATGAGTAGAAGCCACACTATAGTAAAAAAGTTGGGAGATATGAATTTAGGATAGAATATGATGTTCTAGGACGATAATGTTGAATCTGAAAGATCACACTACAACTAGTTGAATGATGATAAGGAATATCCATCAACATACTGGTTTCACTATATAGGATGTGATTTTTGTAAAATTAAAGAGGCTTAGTTTTCTAAGGATTCATGGACTTTCCCCATGAAGAAATGTCCACGTTGTAATGTGTTTAATATCATAGAGGATTCAAGGAAATTTGGAAGATCATGACATGATCTTTAGTGGAATTTTAAATGATATTATATTATATTTTGGAGATTTGGTATTTCATTGAGCACCACATTGCAATGGAGTTGATCACATTATAGAGTGGTTGGGGTCAACACATGTCATGATGTAGTGAGGATCATCTTACTATGATTTTTTATATTTATATAATATCTTAAATATTCTGTTTTAATTTAAAAGGAGGAATATATGGATTAGATTTTAGTAGATATACCCAAATAATTTAGAATAATTTGGAAATATATAAATGTGTAGAACACATTGCATGATCCTAGTGAAGTGGAATAAATCCCAACCATCAGATCAAGGGTTGGATTCTTAGAAGACTTTATAAAAAACATCTTATAGTAGTTCTAGAGAAAATATCTTAAATACCATAATTGAATATAGAAATTTAAACAATAATATAGGGATAGGTGGAGTCATATGATTTATTTACATTTCTATTTCATGTAGATAAGAAATAAAATTATGAGTTAGACTATTACATCTAGCTATTTAATGAGAGAAACAAGATAACTTCAATGTGGTATTATCTTTATCTGAAGGAAGAGGTGTTGATGTTATGTTTGTATAGAAGAAAACTAATAGACACTCACATTGATTAGTCATTCTCATCAGACCTTGGGTATTGGAAGTTAAGAGAACATGGACTATAATAGAGCATTAATTTTAGATTTTTTATAAAAGAAATATAACATTAACATCTTGAAGATACCCGTTGTGTCATGTGTGCTTTAATTTCCTACATATTTTTATTTTATATTCAGTGTGATTGGTGATGAGAAAAACTGAGATTAAATGTGTTCCTTCCAATGATAGAACAACATTTTTATGACCTATGGAATTAAAATAATTAAAAATATTTAATTAGGTTTCACACTAACTCACCCCCCCTAGTGTGGTTAAATTCAACTTGGTCCTAAAAATATTATATTAACTAAACTTGTGAATAAATATTTATTTTAATATTAATGTAACTAAATAGATATTTTTATTTGTAACAACATGAACATTTATAAATGAAAATTAATTTTAAATTTAATAAATTACTTATTAAGTAATGTTGTCATAGAAAACACATGCACTCCTTTGGCTATTTTGGACCATTATAAAATATATTCTTTTGGTTTTAAAATACCATTAAGAATATTAATTTTTGATAATATAGTCATTTTACATTGACCATTAAGGATAGTATATTAAGGGTTATGATAAAGACCAATTTACATAGAAGAAATAAGTGATGGCCTTGACAAGTAGGATTGTACCCTATGAAGACCATTTATCAGAGCTTCTGAGGGATATGAAATCACTTGTCCTTTCCCTTGACCAAAAACAAGTTTATATTAAATGACTAAATCTCAAGAGAAACTGTTTACAGGAAAAGTTTGAGCTTATCAAGATCATTTACCAAACCATGCTCACTTAACTGCACTAAGAAAGTACCACCATCATAGAGCTTACCCTTATGGAATACATTGGTGTAATAAGGGTTTACGTATCTAGACCCAAGAAGTCTAAATTTATATATTATATTTTAAATAAAATAACAATTATATTTATCATTTTTTTTATTCTTACATTATAAATTATTATATAATTAATTTGATAAAAATTAGATTTTTATTCAAATAAATCAAAATTGAATTTTTTGGGGAATATATATTTTAAATTAAGTAACACTTTAATAAATTAAATATATTTTGAAATAATTTTTATCGAAATAAAATATTCTTATTAAAAAATATTTAATTAAATATAAATTATAAAATAATTTAATAAAGTCTAATGTAATTTTTATAAGGTTTGGAAAGTTGTATGTTTCGAAAAAATTAGTATTTTTCAATAAATAATGATTTTGATTTAAAAGTGAAAATTATAATATTTAGAAAAATATTTTGTTAAAATTAATATAATTTTTTAAATTGGCACATAGAAATTATACAATGCTATTTTTTCATATTTTTCTAAGGCAGAATAATTTTTGAGTAAAAATTAAATACGGTATAAATATACAATAAATATTATGACATGATAAAATCTCAAAATTGATATAATTAATACAATAAAATGAATCCATGACTAAATATAGATTACACATAAAATAACATTTTTTAGGTTATTTTATTAATTTTATAATCCTTTAATGAATCCTCCAAAACCTATATTATATTTTAAGGTTTTAAAATCAATTATTTATGAACATGACTCACTTCCACATAACCAATCGTATTATTTTAATGATCTCAGCTATTATACTAATAAAATATTTAAATCCACTCATATTTTCTAGAAACCATGGGAAAAACCCCTGGAAATATTATTATTATTTTTTATTTTAGCATATAGAGTCCAAAACCTTTGTTTAGAAATTAATAAAAAATCCATCTCTTTTCCTATAAATTCCCACAAAAAATACCTCCCCTCTTCACTAAAAACCCATTTAACATGAATTTTCTCTCACTATACCTCTCTAAATACATCCCAAGGTATTCCCAATATCTTAAGAATCTCCTCCTAAGATTCTAGAAGCGCCCTCTCAAGGTAAGGGATCTCTCCCTCTCTCTTATTTTCCATTCAAGCACCTTTTTATATTTAGACTTTTAAATATCAATTTATGATGTTGTAATTTATTTATAAATATCCCTTTAAAATAAAATTTATGTTATATAAATAATATATCATTAATCCCCTCTCATTATAACCTTTAACTAATTTGTTAATATTTCAAAGTAAGGGTTCATCTCCTCCTCCTCTTTATTCAAGAACTTTCTTTGTATTATGCCATTTGACTTCCAATTGTTCATATTAGAATTTATTTTTACACATCCCATTTTCCCTTATTTTTCATGTAATTAGATACCTATTTTAACTCTAATTAAATCCTTCTGTGAATATTTATATACACCTATTATGGTGTCTAAATTATCCTATGATTTTTCATGCTAAACATTTGTGTAGTGAATACTCATCCCCATTTCCACTCAATGGTATTCACCTAGATGTACATATCCTTCATTTATTGGGGTAATACATGTATATAACCCACACTCCATTATCATGGGATTAAAATTGATAAAATACATTATTATGTTGTATGATCTATGTGGAATACAATTACATGTACATGATATGAATGCAATGGGTGGGAATGGAATTATATATCCCTATAATGCATTGGGTAATGTTTTTATCACATGAGATGCCATTAATGATGAATTTAAGGTTATATTAAGTTAAATATGTTATTATTTATTAGATATTATCCTTTACTTATGTTTATGATTTGATGTTTTATGTTGTTTCCACATTTCTATGTTTTATTGATGTTATCATATTATATCATGTTTTGATGTTAATGTTTATAATTCTCAGCCCTTTTATGTCACCTTGATATGCCTCTTGACACACATTTATTATTTTTATCATGTTTTTTTTATTATTCCCATATTAGTCTATGTACCTCACCCCTTTCTTATGTACATCCCCACGTTATCCCATGTAGTATTAGAAGATCAATGGATTTTAAATGCATGTTGTGGAGTTTTTAAATAATGTCGTTGTATCCCTATTTCAAGTTATTGTGTTATATACCTAATTTCTTAAATAAACTAGGCATTTAGATCATATTATATTATATTGTGTGTAACTTTATTTAATAAATCATGAAATAAAGTGTATAAAAGATATGGGTTGTCATAGTTGGTATTTGAGGAAATTCTAGTTATTCTTGGGGATTATGATTATAAAACCTTAGTTAAAACCATAGGTATAAGAATAAAACATAGGAAAACATACCTAAGTTTTTGGTAAATTATAGAGTGAGTTTTTTTTAAGAAAAAAACACCTATCTGGATACTACAAGTGGATGTGGCCATAGAATAATTGTACCTAGGGGTAATAACCCCGAAAGGGGAATATTGGGTATTAACTGAATCGTCACCTGGTGAACGAAAAATAGGCCTTGTTTCACACCTAGTTTGACACTCCTAAGGAATATGCTATGGTAAATTCACAAGTACTTTATTAACCATTATAAAGGGAATAAAATATAGGACCCTAGAACACCCTAATAGGAGAGGGATGAGTCAGGGTGTCAACTTTTTTTTTAAAGTGAAGGATCTTGTTCCCACATTGGTATGAACATATTAAACCTATATGATGGAATCATGTAGTAATTAAACTTTCACATGAATGGAGAGAACATATAAGTTTTACTTGGTTCACCACTAATGGATAGTCCAAGGAGCATACGTCGATAGTGTGTTTATTATACCTAAATCCACTAAGCTTCACTGGTTATTATGGAATACAGTAGTTCAAACATAGTTACTCTGTTTCACACACACTTCCTTTAAAATAATTTTATGCAAATATCATTTCCTCCCTAAAAAAACTTCCTTCGACTCTCCCTAGAACACTACCTTGGGAGAGTTCTTACTCCTTTTAATGACTTGAAGGTCACTTCAGTAGATTGGAATTTAAGTCTTTGTCCATGACTAGCATGAGACTCTGCTTGCACCATAGTCACTTGAAAGAACTGTTCACTTAAACTAGATGTTCAGCACTACTATTTTTGAATCTCCCTACCTTCGTGAGAGACCCTTTATGTTTCAAATAAATACAAACATTCGCAAACCCACACACTTTTTCTAATCTCCCTACCTCACAAAACAATAAGTCTTCACGAAGTTCCTGCTCATTGTGAAGATCACAGCCTTGATAGAACACGCCTAATATTCATGAAACATCATTGTATAATATTCCTTATCATCAATCAGTTCATATCTATTCCATTCACAATGATTAATCTCATGAAATATTCCTAATTAGTGAATATTTTCATATTATGTCGACCTTTGTGAAATCTGATCAAATTAGACTTTTCTTCAATTCTCTTCATGTAAAATGAAGTGGGGTAGCCACCTATTTATAAGAATATAAATTTTTTAATATTCCATTCCTCTAGATGAATTTTTTTAAACCTCCAAAAACATGTTTTCAAAGTTCCTCTATTCGCGAAGATCCCAAGCTTCTGGCAGCCTTTTTTCAAACCTCCAAAAACATATACTCAAAGATCCTCTATTCATGAATCTATAGTGAAATTTAACCCATTAAAGAAGATTCTAATAGTTATAAAGATTAATCTTCAACCCATCACACACTTATAATGATTTTATTATCCATGAAGAACACCTTCAACCCATCACACACTTTCGATTCTTATTGTAGTAGTGAAGAACATTGTTTTCCATCATGCATTTGTGAAGCTCCATACCTTCAAGAAGCTCATCCTTTTGTGAAACCCATTCATCATGAAACTCATTCCTTTACTATATTTTTTTATATTAAATCCCAAAAAAATCACCTCTCGTTAATATTTCTCCTTCCTCATGATTTTGAGCCCAAAAAATCAGTAAACACTAGGAAAAGACACAACCTTCAACATTGTATCCATCTTTTCCATTAAGATCACTTGCATTGAAAACTCCCTGATCAAACCATTATGTATTTAAAACAAACAAATTAGACTCTTTTTTTAGATTCGAGCTATAATAGGCCTTGGTTCTAACAATCTCACCCTTTGGGTTTGTTAGAAATATGATATATAAATTCAATAAAGCACCATCCTCAAACAAAAACCTAAAAGGTAAGAAACAACTCATACAACACTCAAAGTATACTTGAGAAAATATTGATGTAGAAAAAAAGAGGGTAAGTATGAATTGGGTTCTCCTGTTTTGGAACTCTTAAATATTTCTAAGATTATTTCTAAGAAATACGAATTGTTTCCTCATAACACCTAACTCTCATCATGTCATAGAATCATTGGATGGGTTTTTAAAATCCTACAACCAGAAGACCTTTAAAACATTGAATTTTTCAATTATCTCCTTTTGGAAATAAACCCAAAGAACCTATAGTTTTACTTAAATAGATTAAAAAACTCCCCATGGATCATATCTCCCCCATAAACCTATATCACATCCACAAAATGATTAAAAAAATTAACACAAATGAAGGGAGGGGGTTAACTGTAACCTCCATATGAATTGGGAGGTGGCTGATCATTGAAGTTCAATCGATGTTTCTTGAAAAAATATTCTGCCAAAGTCTTAATCAGAATATCTTCCACTTGGTCATCAGTTCCAGCATGCTCCATTTTAATCACGCCTTTTTCAACTTTGTCCTTGATGAAGTGATATCTGATCTCAATATATTCTGTATATGGTTGAACCAGATTTTTCATAAGATCAATAATTCTCTTCTTATCATATTGAATCACCATTGACTATTTCACCTCGTCAATAATATCATACACTTGTTACTTTATCCATAATATCTAAGTGAAAGACTTTGTAGAAGTGGCATGTTATTCTTCAGTTGTACTAAGTGAAGTGATTTCTTGTTTTTTCTAAACCAACTCACACATTTATTCTAAATAAATAATTCTCCACCACTTTTAGAATTTCTATCCACCACATATCTAGCCTATTTAGTAATATAAATTTTTGATAATTTATTATCTTTTTCTATAGAAAAGTATAAGGCAAAATTGAGAGTACCTTGAATACATCTAATGATTCATTTAACTGCTTCCAAATACTCTTCCTTTGGATTACTTTAAAAGAATTCCATTAAGCATGTTGCAAAGATGATATATGACTGTGTTTTAGTAAAGTATAATAATATTTCTATTATTCTCCTATACAGGGTGGGATCCATAGAAGTCTCATCCCCATTCTTTCTAAGTTTTTTCCCCCACCACAATCGGAGTCGATGTTGGTTTGGATTCATGCATGTTTAAATTATTCAAAATCCCTCTTGCATATTTTTTCCGAGAATGAGGGTGTAATCATTCTTCTGAATCACCTTCAGCCCCAAGAAGTATGTGAGTTCACCAATCATAAACATTTCAAATTCTGATTTCATGTGATTATAAAATTATTCAACTGATCCCTTCCTACTTCCACCAAAAATAATATCATCAACATACACAATTACCATGAATTGATATTTCATGATAATTATTCGCATAGATATTAAGGTCAAAACCTTCTATTTTAAATTATATCTTCTTAATATAATAATCTAGTTGAGAATACCACACTTTTAGTGCATAATTCAGACCAAAGAGTGCATTATTTAATCAAAAAACCTTCAACTCATTATTTTTAATTAGAAAACCAACTGGTTGTTCAATATGGGCTTCTTCTTCAAGAAAACCATTTAAGAATTTTGTTTTGATGTCCATCTGATAAACTTTTTACCCTATTTGAATTTCCATGGAAAGAAAGATCATGATTGACTCTAGTCTATCCACTGGAGAAAATGTTTCTTCAACATCAATTCCTTCAATCTATGCATATATTTTATACACCAAGCATTCTTTGTTTCTAATCACATTTCTATGCTCATAGAATTTGTTTTTAAATATTAACTTTTTTCCAATCACATTTTTATTTTCAGGTCTATTAACAATATCCCATGTTTGGTTCTTGTCAATTTGATCGAGTTATTCATTCATTGTCTTAATCCATGATTCATCATTTGTTGATTCTTTAAATGAGGTTGGTTCCATAATTGATAGGAAGGTATAATGTACTTAATTCCTCATTCTCCTTGTCTATGTAGGTGCATTAAAATCCCTAATGATGTTATATTAATAAATTTCTTCTCTTCTATTTATCTTGTGAGATTCTAATGAGGTTTCTTTAGAAATAGTTTCCTATTTTGCTTATTCTTCTGAATCATAATCATTTTGTGATCCCTAATTGTTTTTCAAGCCTTCCACTATTTCTACAATTGAATCTATCCCTTTTCCAATTTCTTTATCATCTTTAATCATATCTACATATGAGATCCTAGAGGTATTTATGGTTTTATACTGAATGATCTTGACATCACTAATTTCCACAATCTTCATAAGATAATTATTGTAAAATTTTTAGTATTTACTCTTCATTGAATATCTAAGGAATATTCTCTCATCTACAACATCATCATACTTTCCCTAATTGCCTTCTTTGTTTTCAATGAAATATTTACTTATACAAACATGAAAATGATTCATAGAGGGATTATTTTAGTACCATAGCTCATATAGTTTCTTGGTTTCTCCCATAAAAATACCTATATGATTTTGAGTGTGCACTGCTATGTGAACAACCTATTTCTAATAATTCCAAGAAACACAACTCTCAATCAGCATAGTTCTAACCATATTTTTCACCTATTTATTTTTACGTTCAACAGTCCCATTTTTTAGGGGTTATTACTGTAGGAACCTCATGATTTATCCCATATTTTTCAATTTAATTTTCAAATTAAATGGATCTTTATTATCCTCTATTGTATGATCATAGAATCTTGATTGTGTGGAAAGTTTCATTTTCATCTCTTCGATAATATATTTTCAGGAAATCAAGCACTTTTTGTTTCATCTATATATACATTACATAGTCTGTTCTAATATAATCATAAATAAAAATAATGAAGTAC
This sequence comes from Viscum album, assembly GCA_963277665.1. NCBI lineage: Eukaryota > Viridiplantae > Streptophyta > Magnoliopsida > Santalales > Viscaceae > Viscum > Viscum album. The sequence goes on along the minus strand of OY728146.1, from coordinate 1,621,183,839 downwards.
CTATCTTTATTTTTTCTGTCCACGTTCATCAAACCACATACATCTACATGGATAATATCAAGCAGATTCGATGCCCTTTTGTTCTTTGGCCAATATGAACTCCCAAATATCTTTCCTCACATGCATGGATCACATGTATTTTCTTAATCATGCTTAATATTGGGTAGGTTAAAAACTATTTTAATCTTATATATTGGTTCCATAATATTTTGATTAATGAAACCCAACTATGGTTCTATAAGTTGTTTTCTTCTTCAACTGTTAAGTAACAAGTGTTGTATTTATCATTAACCTAATATAAATTTTCATGTGTTATTCATAATTTCATAATAGAATTACCTATATTATCTTTGATAGTGAAACCCTTCTAATTAATTGTCAATATTAGTCCCAATTCATAGAGTTGACTCACACTCAAGATATTGTGATGCAAACCATCAATGTAGAGAACTTCCATTTTCCTCTGCTTGTCATTTTATACTTCTTTATTTCCACTACCTTTGATATTTAAAGCAACAAAATTTTCAAATGTCACTCTTACATCAACCCTTTTTTAAAATTAGTCAACATATCTTCATTTCCTATCATGTGATATGACAATCCATTATCAAGAATCCAGGATTTACTATTTTTTGTAGCTTTGAGAGCAATTTCTACAAGATTGTATTTCTCGATATTCTTATTTTCCTTCTATGAGATACTTGATTGAGTGGGGGATAATGATGGCCTTTCCAATATATTTTCAACATGAATGGGTTCATCATACACATAATCTTATTACAGATGAGAAAATATATTTTTAAGAGTAAATGTTCTTGTTTTATGGGTAATGACTAATTTCTGAGTTCTTTAGTTATTGTTCCCACATTTCCTCTACCTATAATGAATATATTTATGGAAATAGTTTAAATAGTGAAAAAATATACATAAAAACTATTTCTTCTATATGATGAAGGATATGGTCCCTTTATCCTTTGTTGACTTCAAGGTGCTTCACCATTTAGATAGATCCTTACCTCTTCATAGTAAGACATGGTATGGCCCAGAAATCCATAGATTTGACACTTCAAAAGAATAAAAATGTTATCACTTCTGTTCCTCCACATTTCCTGTTCTTTTATAATGGTATTTGACTGAAGATCCTTTCTGGATACTTGAGGGTTATTTTTATCTCTCTTTTTTAAGTTTGTTTTGAATATTTCTATATTGGTACATCAGGAGAATTTTTGATATGTGAAACTTTCTACTTTTCTTTATTTTGGCTCATTCATTTTTCATCCTTTGATGTTTATACGTATAGCTAATTCCACTTTTTCCCATAAATGTGTATCTATGATCATTCAAGTCCTTATTTACTCCTTCTGAACCGTTTTTAGATCTTCCTAACAACTCTTATTCTAAAAATTTTCCAAATTAAAATTTCTTTTTTATTTACATTGATTTTTATTTAGTTTCCAGTTTTCTTCTTAGAGTAAAAAATTTGTCTTCATGTCCTTCAACTATCTTATCCTTTTCATCTAGTCTTGATGACAGTTCATTGATGACTTTTTCCTACTCTTCAATCTTGGGTTTAAATTCCACAACATTTTCTGAGATTTTAGGTGCTTTTAAATTTTATTATGGATCTCATTTCATTCAATAAATTTCTTCTTCAAGCAAGTCAACATACTCTAATGACTCTTTCAAAATAACTCTCAACTTTCTATTTCTCTTTATTTGATTATCAAGCTCATCAAGATTTCCCTCAAGTTCCACCTTGAGATCAATAACTCCATGTAACTATTTATATTCCCCTTTTATAGGTTATACCTTTTCAACTGTATTCATCATGTTTGATTTGATTTCATATTTATACTCTGGATCTATATCCTCCAAAAATTTAGTATCAACTTTCTCTTATTTGAAAACAAATCTCTTTTTCCGAAATTTCTTTCCTAATTTGAAGTCTCATTTTTCATAGAACCTATTATGAGTATTCTTTATGGTTTCTAATTCACATTCAATAAACTAAAATTTCCTTATGAATTGAGAGGAAATGTTTCCTACTTTAACACATAAAAAAATAAGCCAAAGTAATTTTACCATAAAATCTCCATTTTCCTATTGAATTTATTAGAAAATATAGAATTTAGTTCTTATTATTTATCATCATTAACTCTGGAAATATAATTTTTTTACATGGATTTTAAATCCATTTTCTTTCTTACTCAAGTGGATGAAACTTCTAGTTTAACTCTCATTTCATAAGCCACTGGTCTTCTTAGGATATCATCAAGATAAATCAAAGATTGATCTCTTTCCTTAAGGGCTGACACTTTTGGATTATAAATAGGTGATATCATTCTCATGATTTTATTAAAAATTTCAATATCCTTAATTTCTTCCCCAATTTCTCAAATAGCTCCAACAACTTAATTTATACAATTAAAGAATCTATTAGCATTTTCATCTGAATATATTTTTATATCATCGAAATGATTTTGCAAGACTTGAAGTTTGTCCAATTTTATTTTTTATCACCTTTATAAATATTTTCCAATTTCTCTCACATATATTTTTCTACATTAAAACTCAACACTGTTGGATTGATTTGATCATAAAGTGATGCAGTAAGAGAATTTTGTTCTTTGGAATCTATATCAAGCATTTTCCTATCTACTTTAGTCATAAAAATACTTATAGCATTAGTAAACTAAATCCCTTGATTTATGAGAAAGATAACTTCCATACCAAGGGATCTTAGATGATATATCATCATGTTCTTACAAATCTAGATGTTTCTTCCATCAAATATGGGTACTCCCCTAACATCCACTGAATTTTCCATGAAAATAACATAAGAAACATTTAACACCTATAACATGATCACTTTGATACCACTTTTAGGACCCCAGAACAACCTAAGAGGGGAGGGGTGAATCAGGGTGTCAACTTTTTCTTTTAAAATGACAGTTATTGTTCATAAATTATTAGGAACCTATTAAAATAGTCTAATCGAATCATACAATAATTAAACATTCACATGTAGAGAGATAACATAATCGTTTTACTTGGTTCGCCACTAAGGGCTAGTATAATGAGAATACATTGATAATGTGTTGGTCATACCTAAATTCACTAATATTCACTAGTTATTTGGGAATACAAAAGTTATAACATAGTCACCCTATTCCATGTACACTTCCTTTATAAGAATTTTAGGTAAATATCCCTTCCTCCCTTAGAACACTTTCATCAAATCCCCCTATCTCACTACATTGGGAGAAGTCTTAATTAGTTTAAAGACTTTGAGGTTGATTCAGTAGATTGTAGTTTAAGTATTTATCTTTTAATATAACAAGACTCTTCTTACACCATAGTACAAATTTGATGCACTTGAAAGAACTATTCACATAAAACAAATTTTCAACACTACTATTCAGGAAGCTCTCTGCCTTCGTGAAACCCCCTTTATGTTTCAAAAAAATAAAAACATTTCTGAATCCATACAATTTCATGAATATCCCTACCTTCATGAAAAAATCAATCTTCTCAAATCTTCCAATCGTCATGAGGCTCACAACCTTTGCAAAACACACCCAGTATTTTCCAAACTTCCTTTTCTGATATGCCATATCATCAATCAGTTAATATCCATTCCTTTAACGTGCTTAATCTTATCAAGGATTCCTGATTAGTTAAGATTTACTAATTATGTATTCCTTTATTAAATTAGATCAAATTATTCTTTTCCCCAATTCTATTTGTGTCAAATTAATTGTGGTTAGTCACCTATTTATAGCCACATCCCTTTGCAAAGATCTCACACCTCTAATGGACTTTTCACAAACCTTCAAAAATATGTTTGAAAAGATCCTATATTCATGAATATCCAATGAAATTTAACCCATTTTTGAAGATCCTCTTAGTCACAAATATTCACCATCAACCTATCACACACTATCTATGCTTTTCATAGTCACAAAGAACACCATTAACCCATCTTGCACTCGTGATGCTTACTGTAGTTGTGATGAACATCATATTTCCATCGCGTGTTCATGAAGATCCATACCTTTAAAAATATCATCTTTTTTTGAAACCCAGTCATTGAAAAACTCATGCCTTTACTATATTTGAGAAGAGTCAATCCGAGAAAACCACCTTTCATTAAGCTTTCTCCTTCCTCCTGATATTGATCCCAAAAAATTGGAAAACACTTGGAAAACATTCCACCTTCAACACTATAGCCATCTTGTACTGTAATATCACTTTCCTTACAAACTCCTTCATCAACATAGTGTGGATTGAAATAAACACAAACAAGACTTTGTTTCTAGCTGTCAGTTATGACAATCCTTGGTTCCAACATAAAAATTCCCGTAAAATTTTATGTTAGGAAATGGACCTCAGATAAATTATATTGAAACCTATAAATTCATAGGATAAGGAATATAATTCATTTATGTTTTATCCCTTTAATTTTCATAGTTTTCCTTTTACGTGTTTAATAATTTGAAAATTATCATCCCAAATTTTACCTTACTCTATTTAATGGTTTGAAATAGGAGGAACTGAGTTAATAAAATGTGAGGGACAATGTGATGACTTCCTAAATGAGATGTCTAACCTAATGGTAGTAGGAATATAAGATCATATGATAGTACTTTCCCAATTAACTCATGTTTTAAATAGAAAATTGACTCAGGAGGAACATCCATATCTCCCTAAGAAATATCAAGTTGTTATTGATACCTTTATATGATAAAAGAATTTGGATTTAAGTGGATATTCCAATACCTTAATCTTGTAGTAAATGATCAATTCCATGGAAAATATATTCTCTATCCTTCAATGCTCTGGGAAATATAAGGTCATGTTGAATTTTTATCACATGGAGGGATAAACTAGTCAATGGTGGATGTTGATAAAAAAATATGAAGCCTGAGGAGGATATCTAAGTGACGGAGTGGAAAAAAATTCTGAAAATGTTTTCTGATAAATATTTTCCTTACACTCTCACTGAAAATGAAGAGGGAATTACATGACCTCAAGAAAAAAAAGATGATGAATCCATCAAGGTTTACAATATGAACTTCACAAGACGTACATGATATACCTATGACTTTATCATTGACCCTAAAAGTAAATTTGACCTCTTATTTAGTGGTCAAAATCAAAACCTATGAAAATATGTGGAAATTAGAGACTTTAAAATCTATAAAAAAATTGATGTGACCTCAAATTCAAAATGGAGATTGTTTAATCTCATAGGTCTCATGGTTTGGGATATAAGAAGTGGAAATTGTTTTTAATTTTAGTAGTGTGAAGGAAAAATATCATAGTGTAAAGAAAGTAAAACATCCCACTTGTCAAAAGTGTGGGAATAATAATCCCATAAATTTCATAAGGAGACAAGGAAATTATTTAGGTAAGAGAAGGAATGGAACCTATCTAGTGAATTTCAATGAGACAAAATCACCAATGTGATGGAAAAATGGAATTCTCCAGTAAAGTATCATCCTGATGTCCAATGTTTTATTTAAAAAGAATAGGGATACTATGTCAATCTATGTACTAAACCAAGGGTTTTTAATGATAATTGATGAAAATAACCTCCAAGTTCTAGAGAAAAAGGGTGAGGTTATGTCATCACAACCGGTGAGGTGGATCTTAACAATGAAGTGGTGATACGTATGATAGTGATTTATTCAAGGATAGTTAATGTACTATTTGATTCTAGTTCTACACATTCTTTCATATTATGCATGTTTAGTTGAACTATTCAAACACCACTGCAAAAAATCAAAATCAAATTATCATTGAAATGGAAAAAGGTTCAATAATTATATCCCAATCATATAACTCATCCCCTATAAAAAATTGTTGGTAGAATTTTCTATATAGACTTGTGATATTTTCTTTAGAGGAATTCAATAAAATTTTAAGCATGGATTGGCTTTCCTTGTATATGGATAACATAAATTTCTAGGATAATGAATTCACCCTATATATCATGAATCAATCTATGATTATATACAAGTGTAATGAAGAGGGTGGATCTCCTATGGAATAATCATCTCAATCATGGTTATTATTTTCTTATGATCAAGCGTGTTTAGCTAAAAATATTGAGACTAAGAAAAATATCATCCTTGATGACATTCCCATTGTGAAAGAATATCTTCATCAAATAATGGTTTGTTCTTCCTCTTAAACTAGAGTTTGAGTTCTCAATAGAACTTCTACATTGATTAATTAACATTCTTAGGGAATTTTATCACCCTAAAATAGATATCTACTAATCCTTCAAAAATGGATACAATTGAAGGATGTCCCATAACAATATATGTAATGAAGATCTATAGTTTCCTTGGATTATATGGGAACTATCATCAATTTTTGAGAAAATTATCATAATTTTAAAGCCTTCTAACCAATATAAATTGAAAGGGAGTGAAGTTTATATGGTTTTATGAGTGTGAAAAATATTTAAAGAGTTAAATAAGAGGTTAATCGGTACACTTATACTCACATTACCCACCAGTGAGGAAGGATTTTATGATCTATAGTGATGCATAAAAAAAGGAATTGGGTTGTGTACTCATGAAATATGACAAAGTGATAGCTTGTGCCTCTCATTAATTAAAGATACATGTGAAGAGATACCCAATGCATGATCTATAATTGGATGTAGTGATGTTCGCATTGAAGATTTGGTGACATTATATCTATGAAAAGCATTATTCCATTTATATAAATCACAAAATCCTCAAGTATATATTCACACAAAAGGATCTCAATATTCCCTAATAAATTTGGTTAAAGTAGATAAATTATTATTATTGTTCAATTCATGACCATCCTAGTAAGGTTAACAAAGTGTCAGATTCTCTGAGTAGATTGGATCATGTAACCCTATCCATGATAAGGATTAAAAGGGGTATAATATTATTAGACATGAAAATGATGAACATGGGAATAATTAAAGGATATCCATCCTACCTTTCTCAAATAAATGATCAAATATCCATTCTTGATAAGATCAAGGATGCCCAAAAAACATGATGTGAAGCTATAAAATAAGGTAGCGAATATCCCAATGTTAAACTTTGATAAATATGGTTCTATAAGGTATGGAACCCAAATATGTGTCCCATAAAATCCATGGCTGAATATGAAACTTTTGGATGATTTTTATTTCACATCCTTCTCTATTAATCTAGGAACCACTAATATATATATATATATATATATATGATGAAAAATTCAGGTGGGATAACATGTCGAAGTATATTGCATAATTTATATCTCAATGCTTGATATGCGAACAGGTTAATACTAAATGATAAAATTCTAGGGGTATGATGCACCCATTACCCATAATAATATGTAAATGGGAAAACATAGCCATGAATTTTTTCATGGGACTCCCCAGGACATCTAAAGGCAATAACATCATCTAAGCGGTAGTCAATCTTCTTACAAAGTCGTATCATTTCATTGATATCAATGAATATTTCTCACTTTAATAACTCACAAAGATATATATAATTTAAGTATTAAGACTGCATGGAGTTCCACTCTCCATTGTATCTGATAGAAATATGAGGTTTACCTTGAGTTTTTGGAGAAGCCTTCACCAAGCATTGGATATAGAGACAAGTTTCAGTATTTTTTATCACCCTCATATAGATGTTTAATCTGATAGAACCATTAAAACTCTATAGGATTTGATGGGATAATGCTCAATGTATTTCCAAGTATGTTAGGATAAGCACCTTCTCATAGTAGAGTTATCATATAAAAAATGGTTCAATTATAGCATTCAAATAGAATCCAATGAGGATTTTCTTATTAATTTGTTTTAGACTCCAATATATTTGGCTAAATTTGGAGAGTGGAATATTATGGGAATTGATATTATCCAAGTGATGAAAGAGAAGGTTGAAACCATACAAATTAATAAGAAATCCATGAAATAAAATATATGTTGACAATAGTCAATGAGATCTAGAGTTTGAGATTAGAGATAAAGTGTTACTTTGTATATCACTATGTAAGTAATTCATCAAGTTTTAGAATAAAAGAGATATTAGTACAAGATTCATAGGCCCCTTTTAGATCCTTGATTGCATCATAGGTGTGTCTTATCAACCAGCACTCTCACCTAATATATCTGAGTTATTTGATTTGTTTCATGTATACCACTTGAGGAATTACATATAAGACCCCTCACAAGTACCAAATCCTAGATAAGTGTCATTAATATGAGTATAATCTATTTAATGTCACACCCATAATATCAATTACATGCTTGGTTCCAATATTATTTTGGTTCTTAGAATTCTCTTGGTTTCTGAGTGTTCCAGGTTTGAATTTTTTGTGTATCCTATGTTATTGAGATATGAACTTAGTCTTGGGGGTTTTTTATTGTACTTGTACTCCTATTTTTTAAATGTTTGGTGTGAGGTTTTGGTGTTTTGGAGTTAGATTAATGACACTCTTAGTGGCACCACTTATAGGGTAAGTTGTTGAGGTGGTTTATACCCTAGAGTTGGATGAGTCTTGGGGTAGAAAGGTGGTTTTATTTTAGGTATTATTTTCCTCTATACTTGGCCTATCTTTACACCTTGGTTTTCCCTTTTTACCCCCCTAAAATTGGAGGAAAAAATCACATTTTCGGTGGCCAGAACATGCCGCACGGTTTGGCCGCACAGTTTACTAAATCGTGCCGCCAAACCGTGAAAGGTGTCTAAGTAATTAAAAATACTTTTGAAATTCCAATTTTTTCCTACTTATATTTATCCAAAATTTCCCATTTCTTCCCCCATTTGACCATTTCATCCATAGTAGCCTCACAAGCTCCACAAACCTCCCTTGGAACTCATTTTTGAATGGGTTTTTATGGGGAAACTTCAAGTTCTTTTCAAGTAAGTTCTTCTATCTTTGATTTCTCTCCATTATTTAGGGTTTCTTCCTCTATCATTGAGTTTCCTTGTGTCCAAAAGGTAGGGTTTATAACCTAGGGTTTTATCCTTGTTTTCTTGATCCAATATTTTGTTTTTAGGCTCAATCTACCTTCCTTGAGGTGCGGCGGTGGTGCGATTGAATTTTTACACAAAGGATTCAAATTTTTAACAATTTTGGTAGGTTATTACATGGGTATGAAATTCTTGTGACTTAGATTGTTGTGTTTATAATATTTTCATGTTTATATCATTTTATTTTTTGTGCGAAAATTGGTTTTAGTGGTATTGGTAAAGAAAATGAAGTTTAAGTGCCATTTTTATGTGAAATTGGGAGGTCTTTAATAGAAATATTTTATTGGTTCATTTGGGGATGCCCTATAACTACTTAGTTGATTTTATTGAAACATATTAGGGTTTAAAATAATGTTTTTAAGGTTTATATCCTTTGTTTTTTTCTGTGAAATTTTTTTTAAATGGTTTTTGTGAAGCATATGAACTTTAAGTTCCATGTTTGTGTGAAAATGGGGGTTTTACAAAGATGTCATTTATTGGTTCATATGGGGTTTCCCTATAATTGATTTTTTGGTATAATTGAAAGGTATTGGTATGAAATGTTTGTTTTGGTGGATTATAATTGTGCACATGGTGTGGAAATTGGGGATTTTAAGGTGTTTTGGGTGAAAAATAATGCGAGATTTGAGAAGTTGTCTTATTGAAAATCAAAATGTTTTTTGTGTGTTTTAAGTGGTATAAAGTGTGTGTAGCTACTATATTTTTTGTATGTGACCAGTATTGATGTTTTTATATTAAAATTGATGTATTTATCATGCATAAATTGTTTGATCACAAAGGGGGAATCCTGGGTACCTAGGTGGGTGGATGTGTACTAGTACGCTAGTGATCTGAGTGGGTTTTGTCCTTGTTTTCCTTAGAATTTTGGATAAATACAACTCTAACTAAATGATATGGATGATTTTTGGGGACCACTAGGTTATGTTTATCTTTCCTACTAGTGGATCGTGTATGGGAAAGTATTGTGACATGGATATTTTAAAATGAGGTACATAGGGCCCGAGACTATCTAGTGCCTAGGGGTGTTTGCGGTTTTGGTGCTCATTGGATTTGTGGTATTTAACCTTGTAATAGGGTGTGTTTGGATATAAATTAAGTCATATAACATGTATTATTAAAATGTTTTAACATCCTGAAAGTTTTATTTTGAAAACTATTTACAATTAAAAGTTGCATTTCTTGGAATGTATCACCATTTTTTCTTACATATTAAAATTGCGTGCTTTTCACCTTGTATTGAATACTCTTTGGAATATTTGGGTGGTATACTATTGGGATTAGTCTCAAACCCTACTTAATCCCCTTGGGTGTAATTCTTCTCAGTTATGTTTGACATAGGTAAAGGTAAAGCCCCGGGTGAAGGAGGTTCGGGTTGTTAGTCCCCTCCTATGGTGTGGTGTTGTGGATATGGCTCAGGGATGATGACCCCTTGTAGTGTGGAGTCCTTGTAGATGATTTTATGATGTTTTTATATATATTTGGACCTATGTTACTATGATTAGACCTATGTATTCAGTTCTGTATTTTTTATAAACCTCATTTGGTATGAATTTTTTAGATTCATTTTGTCGAATGTTTTTGATTTTTTATGTATCCATATTTGGGTAAATCATTCCCAATCCAAAATAAATGATACTCGGGAACTTGTGTTATCCTTTAAGGATAGGTAACTCCCTTATGGGTTTTTCATGGGTCATTTTTGGCACCAATTTTGATGGAGACCAGATTCAGTTCATGAAAAACTGGTATCAAAGGAGGTTCACTCTTTAGGTAATGATATTTGGGGAACAAACGGATAGAATAGAGTTAGGATTATCAAGAATTGATGTTCCGGTTATGGATAGTGTGTCTAGCCAGAATACCTTGTGATGGGATTCAAGTCACCATGGGATGTTGGGTTTTATCTGAGTTCATTATTTCTCATGGTTCATTGATGATTGGGGAAAATGAAAAGAGAGTTGGGTCAATAGTCTCAGTGAGCTCGTAGGTCCTAGAAATCCATGTGGAGCCGGGGATATTTCCTGAAAACACCCTCTATGATAGTTAAGTGATTGGAATATATCCTCCAACCATATATCCAATTCACCAACCGACACTAGTTTCCTCTCATATAGTCTTGTGTCTCTTTGTTTTGGAATCTTGGAAACATGGTTTTTAAAGAAAAAATGACTTGATTTTATGGAGTGTGAATTATTTTGAAGTGATTTTCTGGTAAAGTGAAAATGGTTTTATTTCTGAAATTTTATAATTATTTCAAAAGGGTAAATTATGTGTTTACACCTCTTTTGAAAGTACGAATTATGTTAAAGGGGGTTTTGAAATGTGTTTCCAATAGAATTTTATAAACCATGGAAAAGTGTTTTTAATTGAATTAATTGTTCTAGAATTTATGTGTGGGGTTAAAGATGGCTTTTAATTTGGTAACTACTGAGCATTTGAAAAGTTTTATGAAATTTTAGAACCTTTTTTTAAATGAGAAGAGTTAAGTTCTTAATTAAATGTAGATTTATGAAATGGTGTTTTTCATGAAATTGGAAGTGTTTTGAAATGGTTTGAAATGTTTTGAAATGGTTGTGAAAGTCATGAAGGTGAGTTTTTATTGAATTATGGGTGATTTTATAAATTTATTTTTAATATTTAAATTGGGTTTTGATTTTATGGTTAGTAGTTTTGAGAAAGGAAAAGTGTGGTTAAAAGGGTTTTGATTTTGAAAATAGGAATGATTTGGTTTTGTTATTTGGTTTTCTCAAGGGTTAACACATGCATGGGTTTATATGGAAATATATATGGTTAATTTCATGACTGGATGAGTGTCAGGATGGAAATGAGGTGGGTTCCTAGTGTGGCATGCAAACATGCATGTGTGAGGATCATGATATACCATTGGTAAATGCGCAACCCAGCAACACTATTTTTTTATAATTATTTTTAAATAAAGTGTTGTGTTTTGATAATGTGTGGTTAAGAGGTGTGACTTATGTGTTTTGGTATTGTTATTGTGGGATGTTTTGATTTCAAGAACCCATCTTGTTTAAACGATGTTTTGTGGTTTGTGTTTCGTCGATAAGTTGGGATGAAGTGTTGGTCAATGATCTATTTTGAGGAAAAGTTTTGGAGGCCAATGTGGTGGCTCCCCTCATGTGTTCGGTTCAAGTTTGTGGTATGTTGTTACCAAATGACCAGATTGGTTGGGTCCTTGGGTTTTCTTGTTGTCCAGGGTACGCCCCCATAAAGAGTTAAGGAATGATTCATGTGTGGCCCATGGTGATTCACCGTTGGATGATCCTCCATTTGATCAACATAAGGACATTCTTATTGAGTTTTGGAGATTGAGTTTACCCCTATTATTTTCTAGTTATGTGGATCCCATTATAGAGGGAGAGTGGTTGTGGAAGGTTGAAATAGACCTCAGTTTTTTTAAGTTTCCTAAGTCTTATAAGGTGAATGTAGTTCAGGTTTTTAGTGTAGAATGATGTTTTAAAGGGCCTTTGGGTCTTTCTTCAGTCTCATAAAAGCAAGAGTTCATGTTAGGCCACTAGTGTGGAAAGTGTGTCCAAAAGTATATGTTATAGATGCTTTCTGGAATCATGTTCTTTTGGGACTTGTCATAAGGTCCCTCTCCTAGTGTTTTTTTATTAGCCGCGATAGTCATGTTCGATGACACCTTGTGATGTAATGTGTTTGTTTTACTATAAGGGTGAAGTTTGTGCAATCTTATGAGAGTTTATATTTTTTTGGATGTGTGTCTCCCTTCGGGGAATTCCTAAATCCCATGTTCTAGAGGAAGGTGTTTCTATGTGTCCTTTCATTCTAATGTTTCTCATCCGAAGAAAAAATGGATGATGTGTGTGTATCCTCTAAGCCCTTGTTTTGGTAAAATGATGGGTTGGAGTAAAGTGGGTTTAGAGTGTGTCATGTATCATTGAGACCATCTGAGATCACAGTGTAATTTTTTGTGGTGCTGGAAGAAGAAGTTTTGTTCAGGGGTTTCCAAAGCTTAATTGTGAGGCCAAAGATGTGTCAATCCTTTGAGCTCCAACTATAGGTCCTGGATAGAATCTAGCACATAGTTAGGGGAAATACCAGAGTTGTTAAAAACTTTGTTCAAACTATTATCCGCAGTATGAAATATGGTAATATTTTAAACCTCTGTTGTCATTGTCTTGTTCCAATTTTTCACATTCAGTGGTAGAGGTGGGGGGGGACCTCATTTCCATGTTATACCTTGAGTTAATTCTTTTACACTTGGGTTCCCTTTGAGTTTTGGAGAAAAGTTTAAAATTTGGTCTAGGTAGGTTGAAGCACACGGTTTGCACATGGTTAGAAGTAACCATGTTCCATCCTAGGAAACTGTGTGATAAGAGACATTAGCTACCGCACGGTCTCCTCATGGTCGTGTGCCTTGGCCCATGTAAATATGTGAAGCTTCCCCTTTGGATAGAATGATTTTCATGGTTAGTGCATGGTTTCCTAAACCATGTGTACTAATCGTGCGGTCGTGCCAACTCATTAAACTTTTGGGTCTTTTCATGTTGGCATGTTCTGGTCATTTAGGGTGGTTGGTTCTTATGGTGGGGAGAACCATCATGGGTCTCACGTAAGTTCTCTTGGAAAAAGTCTAATGTTTGTTTCCCCCTTATGTTGGGCAGACCTTTTGGGCCTCCCCCAATTGGTGTCCTGATTCTGTCTCAAAAATTAAGTTATCCCTTGTGGTGGGAATTCCGTTTGGGTCACCCCGTATTAGTGACTTAGTTTTCTCCTTGGTTTTTTCTTAGTTGGAGGTAGTCTTGTTCGAGGTTATCTAGCCACCAATTTCTTACTTGGGTAAATGTGGGATTGGAGCACTCCCAATGGTTTTTTTAAGTAAGGTTGTGGTAGTGTTATTCGTTTTTGTTATTCGTTTTAGGTGGTTTTCTTGATCATCATCTGTTAGTGTTTGAGGTGTTTTTTTAGATTTATTTTGAATATGTTTGATCATTTTAGGTGTGCAGGGTAAGTTTTGGTTGGAGAGAGTATTCTCTTCCTTTTTTTGATCAACTGGATGTAGTTGGCCTTTTGGAGGCGGGTGAAAACGTGGCAAGGGAGTTCATCTTGGTCTATCGTTTGGGATTTGTTTTTACATCTAGTGTTGTTGTGGATTTCTGGGGGCTGAAATATTTATGTTGGGGATAATTGTCACACTCAGAATTTCAATTACATGATTTTTTCAAATCTTCTTTTGTTTCTTAGCATTCTCTTGGTTTCCGGGTGTTTTAGGTTTGAATTTTTGGTGTCTCTTGTGTTCTTGAGCTATGACCTCATTCTTGGGTGTTTTGTATGGTACTTGGACTCCGCCTTTTTCAATGGGGTGGTGTGAGGTTTTGGTGTTTTGGAGTTAGATTAATGACACTCTTGGTGGAACCACTTATGGGGTAAGTTGTTGAGGTGGTTTATACCCTTGAGTTGGATGAATATTGGGGTGTAAAGGAGGTTTCATTTTGGGTATTATTTCCCCTATACTTGGATTATATTTCTACCTTGGTTTCCCCCTTAGAACCCCCTGAAATTGGAAGAAAAACATCACATTTTGGGTGGCCAGAACAGGTCACACGGTTTGGCCGCACAGTTTACTAAACCATGCAAGGTGTCCAGGTCATTAAAAATACTTTTGAAATTCCAAGTTCACCCTCTCGGGATTCATCCAAACTCACCCCTTTCTTCTCCCATTTGATAATTTAATCCATGGAAGCCTCACAAGATCCCCAAACCTCCCTTGTAACTCATTTTTAAATGGGTTTTGATGGGGAAACTTCAAGTTCTTTTCAAGTAAGTTCTTCTATATTTGATTTCTCTCCATTCTTTAGGGTTTCTTCCACTATCCTTGAGGTTCCTTGTGTCCAGAAGGTAGGGTTTGATCCTTGTTTTCTTGGTCCAATATTTTATTTTTAGGCTCGATCTACCTTCCCTGAGGTGATGTGGTTTTTTTTAGTCTTGATCTACCTTCCCTGAGGTGCGGCGGTGGTGCGATTGAATTTTCACACAAAGGATTCAAAGTTTTAACAATTTTGGTAGGTGATTCCATGGGTATTAAATCCTTGTGACTTATCTTAGTGTGTTTATAATATTTTCTTGTTTATCTAATTTTATTTTTTTTTTGAAAATTTGTTTTAGTGGTATTTGTAAAGAAAATGAAGTTTAAGTGCCATTTTTATGTGAAATTGGGGGGTTTTCATAGAAATATTTTATTGGTTCATTTGGAGATTCCCTATAACTACTTATTTTATATTATTGAAAAGTATTAGGGATGAAAATCACTTTTTTAAGGTTTATATTTTTTGTTTTTTTCTGAAAAAATTTGTTTAAATGGTGTTTGTGAAGCATATGAACTTTAAGTGCCATGTTTGTGTGAAAATGGAGGTTTTACAAAGATATAATTTCTTTGTTCATATGGGGTTTCCCTATAACTGATTTTTGGGTTTAATTGAAAGTTATTGGAATTCCATGTTTGTTTTGGTGACTTATAAGTGTGAAAATGGTGTGAAAAGTGGTGATTTCAAGGATTTTTGGGTGCAAAACAATGCGAGATTTGAGAAGTTGTTTTATTGAAAATAAAAATGTTTTGTTGTCTGTTTTTAGTGGTATAAAGTGTGTATAGATACTGCATTATTTTTATGTGACTATTAGTGGTGTTTTTATATGAAAATGGATTTATTTATCATCCTGAAATTGTTTCAGCACAAAGGGGGAAGCCTGGGTACCTAGGTGGGCGAATGTGTACTAGTACGCTAGTGATCCTGATGGGTTTTGTCCCAGTTTCACTTAGAATTTTGGATAAAAAACCCTAAATAAATGATACGGATGATGTTTGGGGACCACTATGTTATGGTTATGTTCTATAATAGTGGCTCGTTCATGGGAAAGGATTGTGACATGGATATTTTACACCGAGGTACGAGGTACATGGGGCCCGAGACTATCTAGTGCCTAGGGGCATTCTCGATTTTGGTTCTCATTGGATTTGTGCTATTTACCATTGTCTTAGGGTGTGTTTGGATGTAAATTATAGTAGTTAAAATTTTTTATTAAAATGTGTTAACATCCTGAAAGTTTTATTTTGAAAACCATTTACAATTGAAAGTTTCATTTCTTGGAATTTATCGCCATTTGTTCTTACATATTAAAACTGTGTGATTTTCACCTTGTATTGAATAATCATTGGAATATTTGGGTTATATAATATTTTTCTTAGGATCACACCCAACTTACACCCATTGGGTTTAAGTAGACTCAGTTATGTTTGACACAGGTAAAGGAAAAGCCTTAGGTGAAGGCAGTTCGGGTTATTAGTCCCCTCCTATGGTGTAGTGTTGTAGAGACAGCTCAGGGGTTATGACCCCTTGTCATGTGGAGTCCCTGTGGATGATTTTATTCTGTTTTTATTTATATTTGGACCACTTGTACTATTATTAGACTTGTGTATTCAGAACATGATTTTGTATAAACCTTGTTTGGTATGAATTTTTCAGATTCAGTTTGTCAAATGTTTTTTATGTTTTATGTATCCATATTTGGGTAAATCATTCCCAAACCAAAATAAATTATACTTAGGAACTTGTTCCTGCCCATGGGGATAGGGAACTCCCTTTGGGCCTTTTCATGGGTCGGGTTTGGTTCTGAATTTGATGATGACTATATTCAGTTTGTGATAGTGAAGATCTCATATCATAGAGGTGAAGTTATATGAAACAAGACATCTCACTTGCCCAAAGTGTTGGATCGGAACCAGAAGTTTGAGGAGGCGGCATGGGAACTAGAAGAAGTAATGAAATAGAAGTTTCCTAATTTCTTTTAGAGTATGAAATAAAATTTTGAGGCTGAAATTTATAAATGGAGGAAGAATTTAATGACCAAAACATTTATAAAATAAATTTCATTTTTAAATGAATAAATTAATTATTAAGTAATGTGGTTTTTAAAATAAATGAACTACTTTGGTTATTTTAGACCATTATAAAATATATCTTATTGATTTTAAACGATCATTAATCATCATAATTGTTGATAATATATCTATTATAGAGTATTTGTTAAGGTTTTTATATTAAGGTTTATGATAAATTATAATTGACACAGATGAAAGAAGTGGTGGCCTCGACTAATAGGATTGTAATTATGAAGCAAATTTATCAGAGCTTCTGAGGGAGAAGGAATCACTAGGATTTTCCCTTATCCAATACGAATAAAAAGATTCAATATCTAAATTTTGATTAAACCGTTTATGGTATAATTTCAAGCTTATTGAGATCATGACCCAAACCATGTTCTTTGAACCACTCCATGAAAGTACCATCATCGCACACCTTACCCTTAGGGTGTATGCTAGTGTAATAAGGGGTTATGTATCTAGAACCCAATAGTAGGAAATTTTTTATTTTATTTAAAATAAAATAATTATTATATTTATCTCTTTCTATTATTTCTTTATATATGATTATATTATGAGTTTGATAAAAATTAAATTTTGATATGAAAAAATAAAAATTATATTTTTTGGAGAATATATTTTTTTCATTAAGGAACTATTTTTGATAAATTCATGATTTTCTGAAATAAATATTATTTTAATAAAATATTCTTATTAAATAATATTAAATTAAATTTAAATGATAATATAATTTAATGATTCCAATTTAATTTTTATAAGGGTTGTAAATTTTTTTCTGTTAGAAAAACTAGTAACTTTTTGTAAATAAGGTTTTTTATTTAAAAGTGAAAATTCTCATATTTAGGATATTATTTTGGTAAAATTAATATAAATTTTTAAATAAACACATATAACTTATCCAATGGTAAATTTTTCATAATGTTCTGAGATAATTTATTTTTTGGGTAAAATTTAAATACTGTATAAATATACGGTATGCATTACGACAACATAAAAGCTCAAAAGTGATGCAATAAATACTATAAAATGAATCCATGAGTAAATATATATTTAAAATTTAAAATAATTTTTTTATGTTATTTTACTAATTTAATAATCCTTTAATGAATCCTCCAAAACTTTTATTATATTTTATGGTTTTAAAATCAATTCTTTTTTAACATGACTCACTTCCACATCACCAATTATATTATTTTTATGAAATTTGTTATTAGACTAATAAAATATTTAAAAATAATCCTATTTTTTATAAACTATAGTCCAAATCCATGGTAAGTCTTGTTTTGTTTATTATTTTATCATATATAGTCCAAAACCTAAGTTTAGAAATTAATAAATAATTCCCCTCTCTTTTACTAAAAATATCCACCAAAACTCCCACTTATCTTCACTAAAACCCATTTATTATGAACTTTCTCTCCCAATAACTCTATAAATCCATCCAAAGGTATACCCAAGATCTTAATAAGATCCTCCCAAGCTTTTAGAAGTGCCCTCTCAAGGTAAGGGATCTCACTCTCTCATCTTTTCCATTCAAGAAACTTCATTGTATTTAGCCTTTTGAATCACAATTTATTATGTTTTCATGTATTTATAAATATCTCTTTACTATAAAATTGATGTTTTATGAATTATATGTCATTTATTCCCTCTCTTTATAACCTTTACTTAATCCATTACTATGTCAAAGTAAGAGATCCTCTCCTCTACCTCTTTATTCAAGAACTTTATTTGTATTATTCCATTTTAATTCCAATTGTTCATATTGAAATATGTTTTTACACATACCTTTTATTATCCTTATGATTTACATGTAATGAGAGGCCTTTTTTACTCCCATTAAACCCTTCTATTAATCTTTATGTACACCTGTTATGGTGCTGAAATTATCATATGATTTTTCATGCCAAACATTTATATAGTGAATACCCATCCCCATTTCTAGTCAAGGGTCTTCACCTAGATGTACATGTCCTTCATTTATTTTGGAATTACTTGTATGTAACCCATACTCATTTATCATGGGATTAAAATTGATGAAATACATTCTTATTTTTTATGATCTAAGTGTCACACAAATGCATGTATATGATATGAATGTGATGGGTTGACCCATAATTATATAGCCCTACAATGCATTAGGTAATGTTTTATCACATTATATACCATGTATGGTTCATGTAAGGTTATCCTAAGAACACTATGTTATGATTTCTCACTAATTATACTTAACTTATGTTTATGATGTCATGTTTTATGATTTTTTCACATTTATATATTTTCTGGAGGTTATCTTATTGTATCATGCTTCTATGATCATGTTTAGGATTCTCACCCCTTTTATGTCACCTTGATATGCCTCTTGAATCACATGAATTACTTTCATCATTTTATTTTTTGATTACTTCCTTATTAAGTATTTATAGCTCATCGCTTTCTTATGTACGTCCTCAGGTTATCTTATGCAGTATTAGAAGATCAATTAAGGCTTGTTGTGGAGTTTTTGAATAATATTGTTGTATCTCTATTTCAAGTTATTGTGTTATGCACTTAATTTCACAATGAAACTAGACCTCTAGATATTATGGGATTATATTATGTGTAACTTTATGTAATAAATCATTAAATAAAGTGTATAAAATATATGGGTTTAAATATTTTTAATCTATTCACTAAACAGGTGAATAAATTAATATTTATTACCATATGAATAATTATCACTACAAAAAAATAGTAGATTAGTGGAATTCCTTTATAGGTGGTTATGAACAACCCCCTCTAAATTCATTTTCTATATAAATTAGAGGGGGTTATGCACAATCCTCATTAACCATTGAATTTATAGGGGGTTATGAACCCCCTCTAAATTTGTTAATATTTTTTTTAATATTAGGTTGGATTTTAGAGGGGGGGTTTAAACACCCTATAATGTCTTAAATTAGAGGGGTTCAAAACTGCCTTTAATATATTTAATTATATGGGGTTTATCACCCCATATAATGTCTTAAATTAGAGGTGGTTTTGAACCCACAATAATTTAAGTGATTAGAGGGGGTTTTGAACCCCCACTATTTTCTTAAAAAAAATTCCATATTATATATATATATATATATATGATTAAAACACAATATATAAATATATTTAAATACATTATATGAACATATTATATAAAATATTTATATTATTCCATTTAATAATATTTATATGTATACATAAATATAATTTTATAATGCGTACATTAAAATATATTTATTTGTATAAAATTGTATTCCATATAATATTAATTATAATATAAAATCATAACTGTATTATATAAATTTATAAATAAAAATAATTTATTTAAAAAAATTATCATATAAAAACCATTATAGTTTTTTTAATTTATATAATAATAATAATAATGGATTACACAAATACTTACACACATGCATAAAAATAAACATTCATGTATTATATAATTAATATATCTGATTATCTGTATATTATATATATTTTATACATAATATATAATATAAATTAATTTAATTATATACATAAATATGTAATATATTTTATATATACATACATATATATATATATAATATTAATGTACAAATATATATTTATATATATATTGAAATTCATTATATAAATATATTTTTAAAGGCAGTATATAAATATATTAAATAAATAATTATATAAATATATATATAAATATTATAAATAAACATGTATATAATATATAAATATGTATTTAAGTATATAAATAAATCAAATAAATATATTTATACATATATAAATATATGTGTATATACATAACATAAATAGATTTGTAAATATATGTAAAATATATATTTACTCAGATGTATTTTGTCACACCTGTGATTTCTCTATGAGGTATTTATTCTATTTATTTTTTTCCTGCACTTTTCCTTTGATTTTGTCTAAAGTTTTTGGAAGAAAATGAGGAATTTTGGGTAAACAACATGGTGCGCATGGTTAGTGTATGGATTTCCAAATTGTGTTCCCTTTCCCAGGTAACCGTGCTGCCAATTGATGTTTTTGGATAGTGTATTATCACACGGTTATCACAAATTTTGTAAACTTTGTGGGCTAACTGTGCAACATGTCCTGCTTGGACAGTAAGGGGAGCATGATTTCTGCACGGTTTGGCAAACTGTACAGCCTGTCCAGGTCATTAAAAACTGGATTTTTGGGTTTTCTCTCTCTTTGTTTTTTAACCCTAAACCCCTGTTTTTATCACCCTTTAGGAATATTCACCTTAGGCACCTCCCCCTAGACCTCTTCCTCCTTTATATCATCAATTTATTGGCTTATTTGGCGTGGTTTCTCCTCGATTCTTCAAGTAAGTCCCCGTCTCCCTTAGTTTCTTCCTCCTTTCTAGGTTTTTCTCATTATTCCTTTTGGATTTCACTTCTTTAGTGGGTGGGGTGTTGTTTTTAGGGTTATATCTTGATTTTTATAGTTTAATCTTGATTAATATGGTTATATATTTCCTATTTAGGGTGTAATTGAGGTGTGGTTGAGGTTTTGCACCGGATTATGGAATTTTCATCATTCAAGGTTGGTGGTTCTATGATTAAACATTATTTTATGAATTTGATATTCCTGTTTGATTATATAAATGTTTTCTATGATTTATGTGTGTGGAGTAAAAAGGTATTTGAATGGATTTGATATGCATGTGTCTTGAAAATAATTTTTCTAAAGGAAATTGGGTATATTTCATGTGTAAACCCTTATCGTGATTTTTGAAGGTGTTTTATAAATTATGTAAGATGTTTAATAAATTGTGAAAGTGGTGTGAAACATATTTTGAAATGGTTTTGTTGTGTGTTTAGATTTAAAAGTTTTTTTTTTTGGAAATAGTGATTAATTATACACATTTATGTAGGATAGCTTGAGTATGTGAACGTAGTGATTTGTATGGTATGTGAATTTTTAATTGAGCACAAAAGGGAAACTTGGTTAACTAGGTGGGAAGACTAGGACTAGTATGCTAGTTGACTCGGAATTGTTTTATCCCAGATTCATCTAGAATAATTGATGATACAATACTAACTAAATTATATTGATGATTGGAGACCACTAGTCCCATGGGGTTTCCCCTCTTAGTGGCTCGTGCATGAGAATTTTGTTATTCATTGTTATTATACCACATTTCACCGATATGTAATGTACCTGGTGTCTCATTTCTAGATAGTGACTAGAGGGTTTTCCCATGACTTGGTGATATTTTATGATATTACTCTTACCATCGGCATATGGTGCACAGGGTTGGTTGTTCCAAAAGAAAGCATGTTTTCTTTTAAAATATTTTCCATAAAAATGTTTCTAGTTTTTCTTTTATAAAACTTGCATGTTTATTTATCTCATAATATTTTTAGCATGGAATCTATTTATTGGGTGGCATCCTACTGGGCTTTGGCTCACACTCTACTTACACATTTGGGTGTAAGTAGACATGGTTATGTTTGACACGGGTAAAGGAAAGATATATCATGATGGTAGTTCGAGATTCTAGTAGACTTGGTTATGTTTGTGGTGATGTCTTGAGGAAGAAACTCCTCTATTCATATGGTGGTTCTTGGGACACTTTCTAGTTCCATTTTTTGTATTTTTATTTAAAAATTGTAAACTTGAATCTGGATATTTGTTATCCCTTGTTTACTTATGATTATCCAAATTTGGTTTATTTTTTATTTTCATTTTTTATTGTTGGTTGTTTATGTTTATGTAAACGGTTTAAATTTTTCACATATTACATTGTTGATAACCAATCACTATCTGTCAGCCCATGGGGATTAGGAACACCCTTTGGGAAATGCCACGAACTGAGTCGGGTACTGGTTAGGATGACGTCCCATCTTGGTTTGTGACAAAATGGTATCAAAGGCGAGGTTACACACTTTTGGGTCATGATATTTGGGATGAGTCCGGAAAGACTGGTGCTAGGATTGTCAGGGATTGATGTTCTAGTTGTGAGTAGCATGCCTGGCCAGCACACCTCATGACAGATCTTGAGTCACCATTGGATTTTGGGATCCTTATTTGACTTCTCCTACAGGTGGGATATGTAGGCTTCAGACTATACATGGAAGTTGGGTGGGGGTGAATTGGTTTGTTTGTCATGTTATTATAATGGTTTTTATTTGTTTGGATTTATTTAATGTTAGTATTTGTTGTTATTTCTGGGAATTTTCTAAAAAAACCAGATCATTTGTATTAATAGTTTTCTTGTGATTATTTATTTTTGTAGAAAAATTACTCCCTGAATAATTCCTCCACAACTGTGGAAAGGTGAAAGAGAGAGTTATCTCTCACCAATTGATCAGAGAAAAGTGGGAGTTATATTCTGGGTTGTTCAGGATTTGGGATAGGGATAGGGTCTTGGTCTGGTTAAAGAAGATAAACTTGGTCCTATGAAGGACAAAGCCCAAGAATTCCTTAAGATCAAACCTCCTTCTTTCTAAGGTAGCATGGAACCTCAAGAAGGTAAGGAATGACTTGAGAATATAGATAGGATTTTTTTAATTCCTCAAAATTATTGAGTAATTCATGGTGAAATTCATCTTATTCTTTCTAGAAGGTCCCAATTAGATGTGGTGGGACTCAGTGGTTCAAGATGGGATAAATGAGCAGATTAATTGTAAAGACATCAAGGATGTCTTCAATGACCAATATTTTCATAATGTGTTATCCTACACTAGATCCTAGGAGTATATGGACCTTGTTCAGGGGTATCATTCATTGATGGAATGTTCCAACCACTTTGTTGTGGTAGTTTGGTATGCACCTGAAATCGTTTCCAACAAGAAAATGAAGTCTCAGAGGTTTGAAATGGGGTTGTGGATATAGATCTATTCTTAGGTATTTATTTTCAAGCTAAAGACCTATGTTTAAGTGGTTGACCATTATTGTATGTTGTAGATTGATCACAAGGGAAATTCTGGTTCCTATGGGGCTATGTCAGCAATGGGTAGTGGTAGTCCATTTGATAAAAAGAAGAAGCAGGAAAAGTAAGGGGAAAGGGAAGTGGTAGTTCAAGACACCCCTCATAGTAGTCCCCATCATTGGATTTTGATGCAGGGTTAATTTTATGTCATCAGTGTGGGAATGTTGGGTACATTCGACTTGTGTGTAAATCTCATCCCAAACCTTGCCATTAGTGTGGAGCTATGGGACACTTGTAGCGTTACTGCAAAGTGATGTGCCCATGTCAAAGTGGTGTAGGGTATGTAGCTTCCAAATGGATATTATCCCATTCAGGTACATCTAGGATGGTGGGATATCAGTTTGGTGGTTGAGGTGGAAGGACTAGATCCTCTTCTGGGAAAATCCAGTTCAAGGTAGAGCCTTAGGAGAGTGGTCATTCTCAGGCTCAAGCTGAGGTGAAGCATCTTTATGCAGTGGATCAGGCACCAGTAAGATCAGATTCATAGCCTTTGACGATTTGAGGTACCATTTGGATTTCATCATCTATAGCTATTTTTTTATATCGGTGCTTCTGTTTCGTTTATCTCCACCTAATTTGTGAATATATTGAATTTTCCAACCAATCTCATGTCTTATGCGATGGATTTGGTAACGCCTCTTGGTAATAAGAGAGATCAGGGTCTCAGGTGTCCATATTTTTCACTCACCATGTTAGGGGTCGAGCTGGAATGGGATTTTCTAGTCTTAGATATGGACCCCTTTAATGTAATCCTCAAGATATATTAGATGGTGCTCTTTCAAGAACATATCAATTGTTATATGTGGTGGGTTAGTTTCATGGAACTTGATGGAAGTACCCTGGTTTTTCATGGTGAATGGAATCCTCAATCGGGTCATGCTGGACCTCCACTCATAGAATTGGGTAATCTTGTTCTTCAGTTGTTATTTCTCACATAAGAGTATGATTATAGTGATCCTAAGGGTGCTTACCTCCTATGGTGGGTGAGTTCCCAGAGGTATTTCTAGATAATTTTTCATGCCTACCTCAATAGTTGGATGTGGAGTTCTTGATTGATTTGGCGACAGAAATGAAGTCGATATCTATTCCCTCATATCATATGGCCCCCACCGAATTGAGGGTAATTAAAGATATAGCTGGATGATTTGGAATCCAAAGGATTCATTTTCCTGATCATCTTTCCATGGGTCGCCCCAATTTTTTTCATGAAGAAGGCCGATAGATCTCTCCAGTTATGTATTGACTACTAGAAGCTGAATAAGGTAACCATTAAGAACAAGTAAATTTTCCACAAATTTATGCCTTGTTTTATTAGTTAAAATGAGAAATGTGGTTTTCAAAAATTAACTTGCATTCTGGTTATCAAAAAGTTAGGGTGAGAGAGGTGGACATTCTAAAAATGGATTTTCAAAGAAGGTATATCCATTTTGAGTACTTGTTCATGCCTTTTGGGTTGAAAAATTCTCTAATGGTTTTTATGGTGCTCGTGAATAGGGTTTTCCACCAATATCTTGATTATTTTATCTTGGGATTCATGGATGACATCTTGGTATATTCTGGATCTGATGAGAAGTATGAGATTTATTTTTAGATTGTTTTGTCGATGCTTCAGGATCATAGGATTTATAAAAATATTTCAAAGTTCACTTTATAGATTAGGTAAGTGAAGTGTATGGGCCATGTGATTTCAAAAAAAGGGGTTTTGGTGGACCCTGAAAAGATCAGTGCAGTTATGTCATGGGATAAATTGAGGGATGTGTTTAAGATCAAAAGTTTCCTAGGTCTGGATAAATATTACATGCAGTTTGTTCAGGACTTCTCTTGGCTTTCTTCACCCATGACATCACTCACCCGGAAAGGGGTGAAGTTTGAATTGATCTCAGAATGGCAGGCGTCCTTCAAGGAGCTAAAGAAGCGGTTGACTAACACCCCTGTGTTGATCCTACCAGAATCTGTAATAGTATATGTGGTTTATTGTGATGCCTAAGGTATGGGTCTTGAGTGTGTACTTATGCATGATGACCATGTGGTAGCGTATGGCTCTCTCCAACTCCAACCACATGAAAATAACTACATAACCTATGACCTTGAGTTAGTTATAGTAATTCATGTCCTAAAGACATGGCATCATTATCTTTTTTGGGATAAATTTATAGTTTATTCTGATCATAAAATCTTAGCCTACATTTTCTCTTATAAGGATTTGAATCTAAGGTAGTCTCATTGGGTGGAGTACCTTCAGGGGTTTGACTTTGATATCATCTATACCTCGGGTAGAGGTAATTTTGTGGGGGATGCCTTGAGAAGGAAGGTTCCAGTGTAGGTATTTAAAGAGTCCAGTGATGAGTGGACTTTTATGGGGCTCTTTTCTCATATGCACTTGGAGACCAAGGAGCATGGTGAATGTGCATTCTTGTCTAGTGCCTAGTTGGTTCCCTCTCTTTTTGAGAAGATTCAGCATGATAATCCTGGTGATGAGTTATTCTAGTACCATATGCAGTCTCTTCATGGTGGGGAGACACCATGAGATTAATCATTATCTCCCAAGGGGATCTTATGTTTCAAGGGTCGCTCTATGGTGTCGTTATCTTTGAGGATGGTAGTTATGTGGGATAGCCATCAGTATCAGTGGGTTGTTCATCCTAGAGCTACCAATATGTATTATGATGTATGTTGGGAGTTTTTGTGGCTAGTTATGCTATGGGATATAGGTGACTATGTGTCGAGGTGTTATACATGTCAGTAGGTAAAATTAGAGCATCAAAGGCCCTCAGGTTTTCTTCAGACGCTACCCATTCCTACCTGGAAGTGGGATGAGATATCCATGGACTTAGTTATTATCTTACCTTGAACACATTTGGGAAAAATGATATATGGGTAGTGATTGATCATCTGACCAAATCTTCCAATTTAATTTTAATTAGAGATTCAGTAAAGGTGGATGAGTTAGGCCGATTATATGTTCAGAAGGTAGTGAGGCTCTATGGTGTGTCGTCGGCAATCATTTCTAATAGGGACCTCTATTTCACCTCTCTATTTTGGGAAGGACTTCAAGGGTAAATGGGGTCAAAAGTGAAATTGATCATGACATACCATCCTCAAATGGATGGTCAGACAGAGAAAGAAAATCAGATTCTGGAAGACATTATTCGAGCATGTATTTTAGATTCTGGTGGTTCTTGGGATATCCATTTGGGATTGGTCAAATTTTCATATAATAATATCTACCAATCTTCAATTCAAATGGATCCCTTTGATTCACTCTATGGTCGGTCGTGTTAGTATCCTTTGTGTTGGGTTGAGGTAGGTGAAACCTTATTGTTGGGACCATTCTTAGTGCAAGAGACGTCTGAGAAGGTCATGTTGATCAGGTAGCATTTTTTGACAGCTCAGAGACACCACAAGTATTATGCTGATCAAAGACACTAAGAACTTGATTTTTCTATGGGTGACTGAGTGTTCCTGAAAGTGTAACCTCACTTGGGTCACCATCATTTGGAAAAGAATGGAAAGCTAATGCCAAGGTATGTCATACATTTCGATATCACCAATTGGGTTGGTGAGGTGGCATATAGGTTAGACTTACCTTCACAGTTTATGTCAATTCATAAGGTGTTTCTTGTTTCCCAATTGAATAAGTATAACCATGATCTATCACATGTGCTAAATTGGGAAGAGTTGGAAAAAGAACCCAACTTTTTTGTTTTTGAAAGACTAGTACGGATTATAGATTGATAAGAGAAGGTTCTTTATGGGAAGTCTATTCTATTAGTCTGTGTTCTTTGGTAGCACAATAATGATATACATGAGACTTGGGAGTGGAAGTCATGGGTTGATCAAGATTATCCATTTTTATTCTCTGATCAAGCTTCAGGGTGACTTTCTAAGGATGGAAAGTTTTCATGGTGGGGATAATTGTCACACCCATGATTTTTATATGTGGTATTTATTCTGTTTATTTTGTTCTTATACTTTTTCTTTTTGTTTTTCTTGAGTTTTTGGAAGAAAATGAGTAATTTTTGGTAACCAGCATGGTGCACATGGTTGGTGCATGGTTTTCCAAATTGTGCACCCTTTCCCAGGTAACCGTGTAGCCAAGTGATGTTTTTGGAAAGTGAATTATCGTATGATTAGTGAGAGGTTTGTAAATAGTGTGGTCTAACCATGTGACATGTTCTTCTTGTACAGTAAGGGGAGAACAGTTTTCATACAGTTTGGGAAACCATGCGGAATGTCCAGGTCATTAAAAATTGAATTTTTGAGTTTTATCTCTCTCCAATTTTTAACCCTAAACCCCCATTTTCTCCCCTTTTAGGATTCTTCACCATAATTTCCTCCCCCCGTCCCTCTTTCTCCTTTGGATATTCAATTTCTTGGTGGATTTAGTGTGGTTTCTCCTAAATTCTTCAAGTAAGTCCCCTTTTCCCTTGGTTTCTTCCTCCTTTCTAGTTTTTTCTTCTTCTTCCTTTGGGATTTCACTTCTCCAGTAGATGGGGTGTCATTTTTAGGGTTAGATATTGATTTTTATAGTTTAATCTTGATTTCTAATGTTCAATATTACCCCTTTATGGTGAGATTGAGGTGTGGTTGAGGTTTTTCACTAGATTCCAAAATTTTCTTCATTCAAGGTAGGTAGTTTCATGCTTAATCATTATTTAATGAATTTGATATGATTGTTTGAGTGTCTAAATGTGTCATATGATTTATGTGTCTGGTTTGAAAAGGGTTTTTGAAGGGATTTGATATGCATGTGGCTTGAAAATGGTTTTTCTAAATAAAATTGGTTGTATTTCATGTGTGAACCCATGTTGCGCTTTTTAAAGGTGTTTTATAAATTGTGTAAGCTATTTCATAAATTGTGAAAGTGGTGCGAAACATATTCTCAAATGTTTTTGGGGTGTTTTTTTATTTAAAAGTGGTTTTGGTTGTGGGAATAGTGATTTATTAAGAACATTTATGTTGGATGGATTGAGTGTGTGAATGTAATGATTTTTATGGTATGTAAATTATGAATTGAGAACAAAAGAGAAACCAAGGTAACTAGGTGAGGGGACTAGGACTAGTCACTAGTTGACTCAGAAGTGGTTTATCCCAGATTAATCTAGCAGGATTGACAATACAATACTAACTAAATGATATTGATGATTGGATCCCACTCGGCCCATGGGGTTTCCCCTCCTAGTGTCTCATGCACAAGAACGTTGTTAGTCATGTTTAATATACCACATTTCACCAAGATATGATGTACCTAGTTTCCCATTGCTTACTACTTCCTAAAGGTTTTTCCAATGACTTGGTTCTATTTTTTGATATTACTCTTACTGTCAGCATATGGTGCACTATGTTGGTTATTCCAAAAGAAAGAATGTTTTCTATTAAAATGTTTTCTATAAAAACATTTCTAGTTTTTCTTTTATAAAACTTGCATGTTTATTTATCTTATAATGTTTATATCTTGGAATCTGTTTATTGGGTGGTGTCCTACTAGGATTTGTATCACATCCTACTTAGACCTTTAGGTGTAAGTAGACTTGTTTATGATTGAAGCAGATAAAGGAAAGATGTACCATGATGGTGTTTTGGGATGCTAGTGGTCTTTCCTTGTGGGTGTTTTAGTAGTGTCTTGAGGACGAAACTACTCTTTTCATATGGTGGTTCTTGGTATAGTGTCTAGTTTTCATTTATTATAGACCTTTTTGGGTTTTTATTTAAAAATTGTAAACTTGAAACTAAAATTTTTTTATCCCTTGTTTGGTTGTGATTATCCAATTTTGGTTTATTTTTTTATTTTTGGTTGTTTATGTTTATCTAAATAGGTTAAACAGTTCCCATGTTATATTTTTGATACCTGGGAATTAGTTTCCAGCCATTGGGGATCGGGAATGCCCTTCAGGTCATGTCATGGACCGAGTCGGGCACCAGATCGGATGACGTCCCATCTTGGTTCATGATATATATAAATACACATATAAATATATAGTTTATGTAAATGTATAAACTTAATACAATATAAATTTATTATAATATAAATATATAAATATATAATATAAAAATGAATACATTAATTTATATAAATGTATATATAGGTTATGTATTTAATTTTATTTAAATATGTTATGTAAATAATATTTATTTGAATAAGCATCCAAAATATATATAAATATAATCATTTGTATATAATAAATAGAAATTTGATTTAGTAGTATGGTGGAGGCATGGTTATTTAACCTGGTAATCCAGGGTTCAAAACCCACTGAGGGGGTTTTTTCTCCATGGAACATGAGCATCCAGGGGTGTGGAGGTCGGGTACAATCAACTAGAAAGGTAGGACTGTGCATGGAGGCTGGGTACAGATGGGGGACTGGCAGAGGCAGGCATGGGCCAAGGGGTAGGATTTCTCATGGAGGTTAGGTATAAGGGGGCGGGGTGGGGCTAGGTTGATTTAAAAAAATAAGGGTGGGTAGAGGGGGGGGACAGTCGAGGCCAGGGGGATTTAAAAGAAAAAACAATTTGGGAAATTATAACCACCCCTAAATTATATATTTCTAGAAATTTAGTGTCAAAATTAAAGGGGATTTAAACCCCCTCTAAAATAATTTGTGCTAATGTCCTCCTTACCTTACCAACGGTTCATGAAAACTGCCTATAACAAGATATAGTGGCCACATTAGTAGAAGATTCTCATAACCTCCACTAATGTATTCAAATGGGTTTATAACCCCATCTAATCAAAAAATATTCCCCTCTAACAACTTTATTTTTTGTGGTGTAAATATGAGATAAAATCCAACTCACATATTTTAAACTCAAATATATCATTATTTAATTTATACAATCAACTTTACTAGAATAAATACTATTCAACAAACTATGAATAAATTTATTCTTAATATTAAATTCAATATAATTTAATGATATTTTGAATACACTTTATGTGTGACCCTATAGTACCTTTTCTCAAGGGAAATATGTGAACTTACCTAAATTACAAGATCAACATCTAGAAATACATCAAGGAAACCATAGAGAAATAATTTGATGTAACAACTACAAAAACCATCTTATGAACACTTATGCATAATATAGTATATTTTTATCCTAATTTTTCATCAAGAAGGATTCATACTAGTTTCATTACACTATATGCTCAATTTATTTTTCTTTAACTTTTTGAAATAAACTCTTCTATAATCTACCATGGCCATGAATTTTTTCAGAAAGTTTCATTTCAATAAAATAGTCAGTGATATCTTCTTTTATTAATATAGAAGGAACAAATATTTTCTTGTCTTATTCAATTACTGTCATATCACAAATGACACACCTAAAGCATGTCACTTTTCTATGAGTATATATCATCATGATTTTTGTTCACACATAAAAGTGTATGATTTGTGATACACATTAATAAAAATATCATGTCTATAGACCAAGAAATTATTTAATGGATAAGGATATCCAATGAAACATAAAACATATGAAATTACTATTAGAAATTATATTCTCATGATCTATCTTATTAGATATCACAAATTGAAAAATTCATGGGAATAATTCTCAATGTCATATGATCCCCCAACACTTGATATTCAAACATCATTTCTGTCTTAATAGAAAAATATTATCTACATCATGGGAAATTTTTTAAGAATATCATTATAGCATCTCTAGATTCTAATTATAAAAGGGAACTATTATAACCTATTTAAAGTGATTAATATTTAAATTAAATAATCACATTAATGTTATATAGAATAATAATCATTATGTGATAAGTGTATATATATTTAAATTATAATAATTGAAAGTAAAAAATTTCTTTGGTTCTAGGATAATAAATCTAATAGAAACATGATAATCATTTGATAAAATCTTTTGCTATAGATAAAATGAAATTTTCATCATCAAACATTAATTTGAGATCAATATTATAGAATTTTATGCTTAATGGAAGAAAATGTATTGATAGGAATAGAAATTTATGATTTTTTATTAAGAAAAAAGATAGGTTTTCTGTTTAAAAAAAAATCCTAAGAAACCTCCCACTGATGAAGTTAGTTAATAAGAGAAATATGTTTATATTAAGTATAGAAAAAATTCTTTTGATATATATATGTTTATTCTTATTTCATTGGATCCCAAGATACAAAAGAAACATGAGAATATAAATTCTTTTGGAATGATAGAAAATCAGAAAAGGCACTATCAAGAACAAACTAGACACAAGGGATATGAATTTTTAAAATAAATTTTTTTGTATAATATGGATGAGGGTACTTTTATCTTGACTTTTGCACTTAATGTGATTGGGAAAATAAGTGAAATGGAGAGTCTTGGCTAACTATTTATGCTTGATATGTCCATGGAATTCACTTTTCAATCACTATCAAAAAGGTTCTAATGGTTTATTTTTAATTACAACATGAATGGGTCTGATAAAAGATTACATAATCTTATTAATATATTGAGTATTTTTGAGAAAGACATGGGGATTCCATGATCAAGTACCATTATGATGGCACTGAATGGAAAGAGTAAAAGTATTGGCTAAAATAAGAATAATATGGGCCATAGAGAGTCCACAATAACTTCTAAACTGAAGAAAGAAGATTATAAGGAAGGGAGGAATTTTCACTGAAGGAAAAATATATATTAGAGGAATAATTATCTATAATACCAAAAGGGGTGCAATAAACTCCATGTAGAACCCATATTAGGTATTTATATTATAGAAAATCAGTTCTTAGATTTTTTATGGGTATATGATTTCAACTATACATTAAAAATGTGAATATATATAGAATTTCAAAATTGATAGAGTATTTATTATTAGATCTTAAAGTGTTCTTTTAATTTATGAAGAAAGGGGTTTCTACATCATGGAATGGGATGCATAGGATCACTTTAAAACAATATTATATCAGAATAAAGGGTGTATTTTTCAACTTATTTCAATTATATGATAAGGGGGTGTTATTGTAAATAATGGTTATTGATAATAAAGGAGATGATGTTTTTCAACACACATGGTTTATAATTTTATAAAATTATATATCATGTTTTAAAATTATATAGGGATAAAAAATTATCATGGATATAAAAAATTATCAAGGATAAAATATTTTATCCATAATATTTGTTGAAATATGAGGGAAAGAGTTCTCGCCACTTAATGATAGAATATTTTTAGGAATATAATCATGTTTTTATAATAACACTCCAAACACATGGAATTAAATATATGATATGGATATAATAGTTTTTTTCAAATATTATCACCTAAGGAAATATGTGTTATTTTTTAATACAAAAGAGTGTGTTTCTTAGCATGATATTTTGGTGAAAATATAGTTTTTAAAAGGCTAATGGGAATATGTTTTCACTTAGAAAATTTTAAATTGTAACATATAAAATATTAAACTAGACCAATAAAATGTGTATTTAACTTTATATAATATAATATCTTGGGTTAAACTGGTAAATAAAATTAATTTCAAGTGTTGCATTTTTTTCCAAATGATCTCAAAGAAAAGTTTAAATGGAAAAGTTTCAAAATAATTATGATGAACTTGGAAAAATTTATTATTTGATGAAAAAAGTTATTAACATTATAATATTGGATAATTTTAAGTAATGGGGTTTGAATACTAACACTAAGGGAGTTTGAATAATATCCTCTCTCTCTCTCTCTTAGCCACTTTCTCACTCCCTCAAATCCCATTACTAACTCATGTACAATCATATCCTTTCCCATATGTCTACCTCAATCCTCATTCACCCCATTCCAATCATGTATCATCTTTACCTCTTCCCGCTCCACCCAAATCCATGTGAGTGCCTTGTTTATTACAAAACCCTCCCTCACATACCTTACATTCACATCATTGGTGTACAGTCAAATCCCTTAGACTAATGATCATAATTGACTCGCCTCTTAATGATCACCCCCACCCATCCATATGTACTTAGCCCTAACTAATGACTATCAAATAGTGATTTTTCTGATAACCACTACTTAATGATTTTTTGGTCAATGAATAACTAATATCCCTCTAACCTTGTGGTCAATAACCTCCCATTCTTGCTTTGATCGGTGACCATTTCCCCATGCACTAATCAATGATTAATCCCAGTGGGGTTAAAAAATAGGCATTCTTTTCATGTTCCCATCTCTCCACTAAATTAAATATATATATTTTGAATTATTGATACATAATTCCTATTTGATTATCCATCATGTTCTAAAAATGGGTCGAGCTTATCAAATTCAGTTCATATATAAAACAATCTAAAGTGAGCATGGTTAAAATGGTCCAGGACTATTTAGGCCAAAGTTTCCCATTTCATTCTTATCATATGGTTACAAATAAATATGATAGGAATTATATAATGTTGTAATGTGCTTAAAAAACTCTCAAAGTGCATCATAAATGAGGCCTATTTAATGGTCTATCATATTGGATGTGACTAGATGGTAATTTATGTATGGTTTGTTAGTGTTATTAAAGGAGTTTAAGAATATAAAATGGATTATTTAATACAAAATGTAATCTCACATTTATCACTATTTTATGTTGGTTTTATATATTCATAAAATGATATCTGAGGGTCCATCATGGTGGTAGCAGTCCTTTGAGGTCTTGTTGAGGTATTGGGTTTGAGTCTTTCTGAGTACTTCCTATCAAATTAGTGTAAGATTTTCATTGTATCCCCCCCACTGAATATGTTGTAATAATATATTCATGAATTTAAATGATGACTGACCACTCAAAGTATATTTTTTATTTTTCCCTAACTCAAGTTCACCATGGAGTATTATAGGTTATAATGAAATGTTAGGGTTAACGTGAGAAGTATTCTATATAGATGTATGAAATATGATCATGATATACAAATAGAATTTTATATACTATAATCCTAATAAATTATACTGTATAAAGTGTCATAAATTTTGAATTTTTTATACTAAGGATGCATGTTTCATATTTAAATCCCCATACCATGGGTTGGAAAGATACCTAGAATGTGAACATTTATGCTTTGACAGCTTTCTCATACAAGTTTGAGTTTGGGATAATCAATTTTTGATTAGGTATGTTGCTAATCATTTCATTATTTGAGGCTTATATAAGATGGTATTTGTCATCTTGTATGATAATTATAACATTTGGTCCCTTTATTGAGATATAATAAGGAAGTGTGTGGCCATACCAAGATAAGGTACATGTGATATATTAATCTATTTGGATTAGGGGAATATGATATGGTCATCCACTTAGATGAATGACATGTGATGTTTTCATCCATCTTTTCAATCTATACTTAAAGAGTCAAAAATATATGGGTAGTTTGTATGGGATTGACATACTTCATATCCCATGGTCACTAAATTTCTTATAAAATGGGATTATATGATTATGCATACTTGTATGTAAAGGTTTCAAACATAGTGGAAGATAGTAGATCCCATGCCCAATGATGTTTTTTATTGAATCCAATGAATAAATAATAATAACTAGATAAATAATGACATGTCTCATGGTTATATATGAATAACCATAATGAAATAATCCTGGAACCAAGAGAGGGGACCTTTCATATTAAATTGATAATTAATTTTATAACAAAAAATTACCTCGATCTTGAGTACTTTACTCAATATAGGGGTTGATTGATCTAACCTTATACATGATTTATTTTAATTTCCCTAAGAGGATCCAAATTATAATCCCTTTATTGGTGATCCACACATGCACCATGATCTCTGAATGATTTTGAAGGAAAACTGAGTGGTAGTGTGAATGATACATCCATATTTTTTTGATGGTTGCAATATAATCCATTAGGCTTGATGGTTTTCTATCTTATATCTAATTATTGAGAAAAGTAAGGTGGTGGAAGAGATTATCTTGAGCTTTAGAGAAAACTTCAGAGACATTATTCATTGAGAGGATTATCTAGGGAGAGGAAATGATGTGTACAATAACCATGCACAGATAAATGACATAACTAGGTATATATAGAAATAGGTTAGATGATTAATAATTGCACATATTTCCTTAGTTAATCTATTTATACTTATCAAACCCCATCTCTAATAATAATATTATTATTATTTCTTTGATGAGTTCATGTCTCATGGATAATATAAATATTAATAAATTAATTAATATTTATTTAAATGATATTTAGTATATCACTTCCATTATCATGTGCTTAACTCAACCCAAATACCTACCTCATCATTTACCAATCCTCAAATAATAAATAGTATTCAATAAATAAATATTATATTCATGGTCATGTGAATAAATATTTATTTAATATTTACATAACTTGATAAATAAATATGATTTATTACCTTTTGTATAAGAAAATAGATAAATAAATATTTTATTCGATGATCATGTGAATACATATTTATTTAAATATTCAACTCAAATTTAATTAGTGATGGAATAAATGTGGTCAATAATTACAACTATTAAATAAAAAAAATAACTGAGATCAATGGATACAGTAAGTGTGTGACCATCTAGGCCTCTTCCTCAATAGCATTAGTTGGTCTTGACTATTGTCCAATATCAGCATCTATATATATTCAATATCACCCATAGGGGATGGAATTAATTTCACAATGATAAAAATCACATATTAATTCTCATTGTGTAATATAATACATTTATCTCGATGTCTCATCAAAATGGTTTCACACTTGTTTCATCAACCTATATGCTTGATATATATTTCTTTGACAATCTAAAATAAACCCATAAATACACCATGACCATGGAATTTAGTTTGATAATTCTATTCCAATCGAATAGTTGAGATATCATCATCCATAGAGATATAAGGTCAAATCCTTTCTTGACATATTCATTAATAACATATCATTTTTTATTCACCCAACGTATACTACTTCACTGTGAATATATGGTATCATGATTTTGGTAAATACATAAAATTACTTGAGTCATAATATGTATTTATAATAATATTAAAGTCTAAGTATCATTACACATGTTTGTAGATAGGAATATCCAATAAAATATAAACATGTGGAATTATTACTTGTGTTTTTATCCTTATAATCTCCTAATATAGAGATCACCGAGTGTTAAATTCATGAGATGAAGCCTCATCCTATGAAAAGAATCTGGAACTTAATATTCTACATCATCTATGTCCCATTAGATAATTTCATACGACCATAGGACTTATTTTCTAGAATATTATCATGGAACTTCAAGGTTCTAATCATAGAGAGGAACCACTATAATATTTTGATAAGATAAATGCATTAAGAATATTATCACATTAATGTAATATAAAAGAATAATCAATATGTGATAAGATATTTATTAATATTAAAATTTATGAATATAGAGGAAATCTAAAGTAAAAATTAGTTAGTTACAAGGAACCAACTACAATAGAATCACACTTAGAATAAAAATAACTACTAATGAATTCTAGTCCACTAACCCTCACATGATATCCATGCCTCTTCTAATATAATCCTTTAGTGAATAGGTTTATCACATTGTATTATATAGAAACTTTGTTCACTGTTACCACACCTATCCAAGAAAAATATCCAAAGAGTTGATACTTCCAGAGTATGTGATTCATCCAATAATGTGACCTTGTATTCTTGGATAGAGCCATCATTATACTATTATCATAGTATAGTGTAATGGAATATTTATGTATAGGTAACACATCAATCTCTTAGATGAAGTTTTATATTCTCGACACTTCTTTAGCTATATCAAAAGCCACAATATACTCATAATCTACTATATAATAACAACCAATTATTTATTTGAGCTCTTCTAGATCACAACACCTCCATTAAGAGTAAAGATATATCCCAATTATTATTTTAAACCATCTTGATCCATTTTGAAACTATCATCTATATATCCCATATTGAGTATATTTTCATCTCCTTCATAAACCAAGAACATATCCTCCGTACACTTGAGGTAATTTAGGATACTCATGACTACCATCTAATATAAATCTCCTAGATAATATCGATATTTAACAATTGTTATTAAGGTGTGGGAAACATTTAACTAGGTATATATCATATAATACATGGTATACCCTATCGCTTATGTGTATGGGATCCTTGTAATCATCTATTCCTCCTCATGTTTCTAATGAAACATTTTCTTAAAGTGATTTATCCATTGTGACATTGGAAATAATTCCCTCTTGGATTTTTCTATACTAATTATCGTTAGTATCATGTTAATGTATATACTTTGAAATAATACAAGTATCCTCTTGGATCTATCATGATGCATTTCGATCCCAGTAATATATTTTTCTTCACCTAAGTCCTTTATAGAGAAGCAAGTGTTAAACCACTTCTTAATGGACTGTAATAATAGTATCTCATTTCCAATAAGTAAAATGTTATCAATATATACTATCAAGAAAATTATTTCACTCCCACTAAAATATTTATAGACACAAGGCTCAAATTTTTTCTTTATACATCCAAGTTTCATTATGGTTTCATCAAAGTGAATGTTCCATGACCTTGATGCTTTCTTTAATCCATAAATGTGTCTTTGAAATTATCATACCTTATTGGTATCTATTATAGACAGAAACTATTCAGGTTGTGTCATATATACATATTCTTAAAGATTCCCATTAAGGAAAATTTTTTTGACATCCATCTTCCAAGTCTCATAGTCATGTTAAGATTCTATATTAAGTATAATTATGACGTATTTTAGCATAGTAACTAGAAAAAAGGTTTATTTGTATTTTTTTGGCTTGATTTTTTTAAACCCTTTGCAACCATTAATGCCTTACAGGTGCTAACTTGTCTACCCATGTTCAATTTCTTCTTGAATACTCATTTAAAACCAATGTTATTTACATCTACTATAGGATATACCATAATCTATACTTGGTTTTGGTTTATGGAATACATCCCACAATTCATGGATTTTTTCCATCTGGAAGCTTCTATTCCACTAACTAATTTTTTATAGGTTATGAATTCATTATTATCAAATAATAATGAGTCACCATCCTTAGTGACTTGAAAACAAAATCATTCTTATTTTATAACCTCAAATCCCATTTTATGGTGCTTTATAGAATCTATTCCTATTACTACTCTTTTATATCTTGATCCGTGACTCTAATGAAGCCTATCTTTCTCCCACTATTTCATTTAGAGATATTATCCCTATAAAGAATGGTGGGGTATCTTTAACCACATCCTTCTTATATGAAGGGTCATATAGGTGATATTATTTAGATTTCTTAGGATATCCTATAAATATACACTTAGTACTTAGTAGTGAAAGTTTTTTACCTTAAGAGGCCTTAATAAAATCTATAAAACCCTATAGTCATATATTTGACAACATGGGATTTATTCCGTACCAAAGTTCATATGTAATACCATTTTCCACTTTATTTGGAACTCATTTTATTATGTGTGTCACTATATATAATGTTTATCCCTAAAATAATATTGTAATACTTTCATGACTCATCATTGATCTCATAATTACTAGTAAGGTGTGGTTCAACCTTTCACTTACACTATACCATTGTGGTGAATAATAAGGAGTGTGTTGGGATATAATCCAAAAATACCATAGATAATCAATGAATAATTGGTTTAGATATTCTCCACCATGTCCTGAGTTAAGTTTTTTTATCTTATTAACAAGTTTATTCTCAACTTCATTCTTGTGTTCCTTAAATTTCTAAAAGTAATTTAACTTATACCTTATTAAATAGATATATCCATATATACTAAATTCAACAATAAAAATTATAAATCATTAGTATCCACCCCTTCATTCAATAGTAAATGGTCCACATATATCTATATGATCTAATTAAAGAACCTCTATGGTCCTTTCACCCTTTCTACTAAATATGCCTTTAGTAATTTTACCTTGAAAAAAATCATGACCTATGCCAAGTGATTTTAATTCAAAAGAATATAAATAATCATATTGGTATAATTTTTTCAATAATTTTTCATTTACATGACCTATATGGTGATACTTAAATTGGGTGTGATATGAGTCATGCGAACTAGTTTCGGTATCAATTTCCATTAATTGGTTTGTATAATGCAATATATAAATATTTTTATTCAGATAATCTATAATGTAACATATGTTATCTTTTTAAAAGTATAAAAATTTGTTCCCAAATTTGAAGATTACCTTCTTTATGTAAAATAGGTATATCCTAAATTTAAATATTACCTTATTCATCCCTAGATTGTGTTTTCTCTTATTCCTTAAGAATCTAATTCAGTAGATCTAATGAGGGTGGATCTATAGATGTCTCAAATGAATTTTTATCTTCTCTAAAGATAAAGAATTCAATATATTTAACATGATTCATAATTTCATTCTTCTTATAATAAATTTTTGCATCATATTTTGAAATCTAACCCATACCAAGGATTATATCGAAGTAAACCATAGGTATTATAATAAGGTAATCAAATAAAGAATTTTTATTTGTCAACATGGGAACTTCTTGACACGTCCTTTTTTTAGTTAGACTTACCCTAGTATTTTTTGACTAACAAGCCCCTTATTAAATTTTAATGGAAATGTATAATTTTCTTGGTAAGCTGGGTAGATATAAAAGAGTACAATGATCCATAATCAAATTAAAAATTAGCTAAATTTGAAGAAAGTATTAAAGTACCTTCCACCAAATCATTGCGTACTTCCACCTCATTTGTAGTGATTTCATAAGCTTATCCTTCTCCCCTTAAACTCTTTTGTGGTGGAGTCCCTCGAAGCTTGGGGAATTCATTTTCATAGTTCCCCATCTCCCTAATGTTTAAACACTAAATATGAGTATTTTACTTCTTTTGTTTTCATTCTATATCCTAGTTAACCTTATCTCCACACTTATAAAAAACTTCCAATACCTTCAAGTATTTCTCAAGGTGATTCTTTCCATAGTTATCACACAGTGGAGAATGCTATGTTCTATTATTATTCTTTAATGCATTACCTTTTTCATTGTGCTCATTTGACCTCTAATTTTTTTAATTTCCCTTGAACATATAGGATCTAGATAATTCCCTCTCCATTTTTATGCCACATAAAACTATTTATAATAATATGATGAAAAATATTGAGAGACTAACACCCTTTGGATACTTGTATTAAACCCTTAAAAGAAACGGTCAATCTTGTACATTATGTTGCGTATATAATTCATAACATACCTAGCTAACCTTATAAAGGTATCCATATATCTAGAAACACTTTCTTCTTCTTTTTTCTTCAAGATAAGAAACTTTATCTTCATTTCATTTTATTTCTCACAAGGGAAATATTTTATCAAAGAATTTCTCCTTAAAATATTTACATTCAATGATTTTTATTTCATATTCCTC
Source organism: Viscum album (assembly GCA_963277665.1). Taxonomy (NCBI): domain Eukaryota; kingdom Viridiplantae; phylum Streptophyta; class Magnoliopsida; order Santalales; family Viscaceae; genus Viscum; species Viscum album. Next base: position 1,621,142,518 of record OY728146.1, on the reverse strand, counting down.
CCTAGTATTTAGGATCAACGACCACCATTTATCAGCATCATCTTTGATACAATACACTGAAAGTGTCACATTTTCTATTTAATCTCATCCCAATTATATAAATATATTCTCTAGAGACTTAATCCATTTCCCAACTACCATTGGGTTAGTATTCCCACCAAATTATATGGGCTTCTATCACATAAGAGATATAACACAGGAAAATCTCACTGTATAATAGGTTTCTCCATCTAGGTAAGTTTATTTTTCATAACCTGATTAAGCTTCCCTAATATGTCTATAATTTTCTTAGTTCCAATACTATATGTATTGGATTCCTCAATAGAGAAATATCTATATTGTCCACAAGTATTGATACCATTTTTCCTTTTATGCACCATTTCTAAAAAATGGAATGTACTGGATTATCCCATAAAATTATGAATTTTAAATCATAATATATAATTATAAATATGGTGAAACACTTAGCATAAATTAAAATTTATTCATTGTTAATATCATAATTATAAACTTTTTTAGGGATATCTGTATTTTCAAATCCTTTATAATGTTTTGTAAATAAAATGTGAATTATCCTAAGAATATCCCCTAGGAGTGTCAATACAGGTGCACAGTAAGGCCTATTTTTGTTCACTAGGTGAAGATTAATTTAAACCCAATGCCCCCTTTTCATTGTTATTACCCCTAGGTAACTTTGTTCTAGAACCATGTCCACTTGTAGTATCCATACATGGATGTATTTCTACGAAAAACCACATAATCTCTTCATTATAAAAACATTAGTATGTTCTTATATACTTATACTCAATTTCTATCATAAGGTTATATTTCCTAATATATGTTTTCCTTAATAAAGTTCACAATGTTTATAATAAACTTACTTTGATACCAATTATAACAACCTCGACTCCAGAAACCTAGAGATAATGTCTATTTTATTACATTGTCATAGATGCAAGGGATCAAATATTGAAGGACGAGTCAATTTAATAGTTTTGGAGAAATAGATACATACATGATACCAATTTTACATAGGAAAATAAATTACAAATCATAGTAATGGAAAAAATTTACCATCCTTGAACTCATTCCAAGAATTATTCTTCATATCATAGGGAAAGAAAAAAAATAAAGGTGATCTCAAATGATCAGTAAGGGTTATATACAGAGAAAGTGATCATGAATCAATAAAGAATAATCAATATGGAAAGTTAAATAACTGAACACGCATTAAATTTAATAAATAACTTTACTATCATAATCTGATAAGGAATAATCAATATAAAAAGGTAAATAACTGAACACACAGTCCATTGAATCAATAAACTGAGAATGAAATGCATCTAGAGATAATATCATACAGAAAATCTCATGGATAATAATAATAACTGAATTCTAAATGAATGAAATATTTAATTAGTGTACTTCATGAACATAGGCATCATGAAAATATCTAATATCAATACCTTCCTCAAGATAGTTTAAAACTACCTAATAAAAACATATCTAATTGGGCCAACTAATTTGTCTCATGAGACCCGTCGATATATCAAGGGGATATCTATAACCCAAACACACATGTAACTAAAATTACAAATCATTCCTCATATATTTAATAATTTATTTAATTATTGAATAATATTTCTTATAAAAATATCCTCATTGAGTAAAGAACACAGATTTATCATTATTTCTTTGGTTGATCAAATAACTTTCAAAGTAAACACCGTATGTAAGAATGGTATACGATTTAGGAAATATTTATATCCACGATACAAAGAATATGGATAACCTTAAATTAAAACATTAACCATCATTAATAAATAGGTATTCATGTTAAACACATCAAAGGGGAAGTATATACACTATATAAATGTAAATTGGTGTATATTAACAAAAAATATCCAATGTAATGGAAATTGTGATGAAATACCTTACAATGATCATAACATTTAAGTGAGGATTAATAAATGAATATATTATGAATATAGAATTTAAATACACATAGAAAAATTGGAAAACAATATAATATAATCAATATTCATTAAACTCATAATCTTAGAATATAAAATGAAAATGATGCAGTAACATAACTCAATGAAAATATATTGAGTTATGAAATTATTTACCACTTAGAAACTTTCATATCAAATTCCATTGGATGAATTAATTCAAATTAAAACTTAATATGACTTTTATTATTAATTAATAATTATATTACATGTCAAAGGGTTAGTATATACACTATATAAAACAAATTTGGTGCATAACATTACAATATGCCTCAATGAAAAGAAATTTAGATGGAGTCCCTTACCTTGAGTTTGAATCATCACGTATGTTATTTATAATCCTAAATAATAAATTTATATTAATTATTTATTTAACTAATAACCTTTTAAAGTTTATTATTCCTTTTATTTCACTTACTACCATGTTATATGCATTTACTTAATCAATTAAGTTTATATCAGGTGTTTCGATGATATTTTACTTATGTGTCAAAAATGACTCTGGTGGGTTGAATATTGTTCTAATAGGTCATTATTTCAACATATATAGGATAATAATAATGGAATAATTATCATATTTATACATAAATTATACTTTTAATACCAATAATGGAATATTTTTTTGATAAATTAAGTATGTTACGATCATGGACACAGTATGTCGTACGTATAAATGAGTAACATTTCTATTTTTCAATAATATTTATGGAAAGAAGGTAAGTGATATTTTATATTTAAATAATTTTAATAATATCATAAATACCACATTATTTCTTTTAATATAATTATATATATCATCCATGTGGTGTGGTGATGAAAATAGAGTCGCATCGCTTCGTGAAGGCGGTAGTCCACACGTACACAAGAGACGTTGTCATCTTTTAGTGAGTGAAAAAGGAAGAAGGAAAATGATATATTATATTTTAAGAATTATAAATTTGTAATTAATATCATAATTATTTCATTTATACCACATATATTAATTAAATTTATCCTTATTTCATTTCATGTAAATCATTAGTGAAAAACGAATCACATCGCTTCGTGAGGCGGTAGTTCGCTGTACATACGAGCGATGTTATTACATCCCCTACTGAATATAAAGTAAAAAAATTATATATAATATAATGAATCCATAGGTATAATTATGTTATAAACATAATATAAATACTTTATATCCATCATTATATCCAACTGTGAGAGGTGTTGATGGAAAACGTGTAACATCGGTTCGTGAGGTGGTAGTTTGTCGTACACACGAGCAACATTATCATTTCTCATTTTAGGGACGGGGTATAGATATAGTTAATTCCCTTAATATAATAACATATAAATATATGGTATATAATTATGTTATTATATAATCAAAAATGAATAATATTTTAACTAGGTGTAAGAAGAAATAAAATAAACACATATAGTTAAGAATTTTACCTCTTCTCAGAACACCTGTTTAGGATTATACATAAAGTATTCTGAGAATGGAATTAGCACCAAAATATGGATTATAAGATTAGGGTATGTGATTTTTTAATTTATTTGGGTAGTTATTTTTAGAACCAAAATGTTTTGAAGGTATGAATAAGAGAGTAGAGGGGTGGCCCTTTATAAGTGAGGTGAGTGGCACACTTGTGATTTTTGAAAATAAAAAGGTGTTCCTATGTATTTAACATTAAAAAAGGGTAAATAATTGAGTATTATTGAGACTTAGACATTATAAGTTCAAAATATGTCCATAAAATATATTTTAGACAAGTTTTTATGCCATTTTACCCCTTATCTTTTTAGTTTAACCCCCGGTAAACCCATTTTTACCTTAACCATAGTAATCAATTTTTATTATTTTCACTATTCATTATAGTCAAAAATTAATTTAACCTTATTATAAAATATAAATTATTATTATTATAAATATAAAATTATTTTTTTCAAATTCAATTCACATAAGCTTCTGAATCCAATTTAAAATTATACCAATGGATGTAATGAAAAGCGGGTTTTCAAAGAGAAAATTATCATAAGTATAGAAGGTTTTAATATCAAAATTCAATATAAAATTGATTAAAATGACCTAAATTGTATTTATTATAATATAATTGAACTAATTTTACATTAAAAAATTAAAATATAATTTAAATTTTAAAATAATTTAAATGAAAATGCAGTTTTCAAATAAAAAAACAATATTTTAACTATTCATTGAAAAATAAAAATTTTCAAAAAAAATCCAAAAATTAACCCTAGTGTTTAATATATATTAACAATATTTTAACTATTTATTGAAAATGAAGTTTTCATATATAACTGAGGAACTTTTTTAGTGTTTAATATATATTAATGATTGACTAAAAGGGATATTAATTTATATATTTAAGTTTTCACGCACATACACACATGTGTCTGTTGATGTATGTATGTATGTATGTATGTATATGTATAAATATATGTGTATAAATATATATGTGTATAAATATGTGTGTGTGTGTGTATTTATGTATTTATTAAGTCTTATATGTGTGTATATGTGTGTATTTTTTAAATAGGTAGGATCTGAGGATTCTTTTATTAAATAAAAAGAGAAATCCATCTTCTAAATAGGGTTGAGAGGTAAGCCAAACATGATACAAAGGATCATTGGACAAAAAACCCAAAGCAGAATGGCTTGAAGGCCCAACGACCTGAAGGTCGGAGCAAGACCCAATATAAATTTATATATAAATTTATAAATATGAATAAATATATATGTACATATATTAGTATATATATATATAAGTTGGTATTACTTTCTTATAGAAATGGGTGCTTGGATGAATTTTTTGGGCACCCCACTTTGAACTCCTCCACCCAGGTTTGAATCTCATTCATCACATAATTTATATCCCCCCTCCCCATCATGATGCGTATGAGGGAGTGTCAGTGATGGTTGAAGGTAGAAAAATGGGTTTTCTCAAGTGGTGGTGGTATGATGATAGTGAAAGGAAGAAGGGGTGGATTAAGACACGACATGTGGAGGTGGTACTATAGTGTGTAGGGGTGGTACAATTGTTTTTCTTAAAAAAAGTATAATTTAGAAAAATAATGACATTTAAAAAAAATTAAATTTAAAAATTATTAAAATACATAAATAAAATTTAGCCACATTCATATGAAACTTAGGAAATTGGTAATTCATTTACCTTTGTTTCATTTACCTACATTATTAAAAAAACACAAGTAAATAGTGTTTAGGTAATTCACTAAGTTTATAAACAAATATAATTATCGATGTTTATAAATGTGACTAAATTACTAATGTTTATAAATGTGGCTAAATTATTGACACGCTATTTATCAATTTTTTTTATGAAACATTAGTAAATGGTTTAGCCACATTTATAAGTGCGGCTAAACACAAAACCAAACATGGATAAAATCAATTTTTCTTATAGTTTCATTAGTATGATAAGTGACCTTAGTGGGTAATAGAATGTGATTTTTTGGGAATTCAACCAAGGTATTATAGAAGACCCATGGGGTTAGATGACCAAGTTCATGGACCAAGAAGGTCAGTTTATGAAACTATGATTCTTAGGGTATAAATCCTTTTGATATGGGATTGGATCTAAGTGTAGCATTCCATCTTCAACCTTTGTTTCTTCTTGGTTGATTTCACCTCATTTTGGGTTTTGAATAACTATATCTCCTTAGAGATATATCTTTACATGGTTTAATCCCAAACATGTTAGGGGAACTAAGGATATGAGATATATAAAATAAATCATGGTCACACGGGTCCTATATAATAAAGGTGGGAGGGATGACTCACAAACCATCATATTTAATTTAATGAAACTTTATTACATATAAAAACTCATGTAATAATATCAAATAGAATAAAAATATAACACATAAATTGGTTAGTCAATCTCATGATCGGTCATATACAAGAAACTAATACACATTTAATAAACTATCATTCATTTCAATCATTCTTAATTAAGATAAATTACCGAAAATAATAAATTATTTATCTTATTAATTATTTCATTAATTTATCTTAATATTCATCCAAATAGTCCTAGATATTCCCATACAATATAATTCAAAAATATTTAATATTTAATTTTATTTAAAGTTAATTATGTACAAGGTGTGAACTTGGAGACAACATGGTGTGTATCTTTTTAAACTACCTGGCGTGTTTTGTGTTCTTGTACTATGTACTCACAAAACATGTAGTGAAAAAAGAATGTTACATAATTACATGGTGTGTACTATAAATTCATGACATTCAAATGAGTGTTGAATTACATTTCATGTACTAGTTTTAATACATGTAGATTACACAATGTGTAATGACCATACATGACATGTAGTTAAAAATTTTATACAAAAAATAATTAAGAATTTAATATTATTTAAAACTTATCACATGATATGTACTATCAATTTATGACATGAAATCACATGTTGATTAGTTTTAATTGTAAAATTAATTCTTTTTCCTTTCCATTTAAATAGGTATGGGATACACAGTGTGTACAAGCCAATCACACACTGTGTATTCTACTCATCATCTATCTAAAATAAATACTTAGGGACTCAATATATATTTTTACAATGAATTTTATGAGTTACATAGCCTGTATTCTAAATAAACATCATATAACCTCCATGTAACATGGATTCCAGTCCCTATGAATCATGTAATAAATACTTTATGTGTATTTGACTAGCCAATGAGCTCATACCTGAGTGGTAAGGGCTCCAGCTTGGCATACAAGAGACCCAGGTTCAAAAATGGGTGGAGGTGAATTTTCAAGTTACTATAGTAGGTACTATAGAATTACTGTAGCATTATTGTAGCAGTATTGTAGAAGGTTCTATAGAAGGCATTGTAGAAATTATTGTTCGGTACTCTAGTAGCTGAAACTATTCACCCGATTTGGGCCTTTGGGCCACCGGTTTGGACCTACGGGTCTCAGGGCCTCAGGGCCTTCAGGCCACAGAGACCATGGAGTGGCCCAGTTCACATAGAAAAGTCCCTATAATAGAATAAGAGAAAAAAGAGTAGCATTCACCATAAGTAGATCTAACTGTATTGGAAGAATGAGAGGGTATGGAAATCGAAATTGGGAATAGGCACCGTGTAGCATTGTACATGGAAATGCTAGCTGGTCAGAAATGCAAGGTGGGGAGTTAGGAGATTAATGATGCATAAGATGGGGAGGGTAAATTATAGTTGGTTGGGAATACGGGTTATGTAATGGGAATAGTATACCTATGGGCCTTCAGGTAATGTATTGTCCTTCGGGTCATATCAAGCCTTGTGCTTTGGGCCTACGGGTCATGTAAGGGTCCCCTTAAACCCTTAAAAGGGGGATTATCCATAATAAAATAAAAAATAAAGACTTTAGTCCATTTGGGCTATTTGACCATGCAGTTTTCACAAATTTCACTATAAAAGAATGTGGACAATACAATGTGTATTCCTTCTACACATCATGTAGTCTAGAAATCCATGTTCCAATTTTTCTTGATCAACACATGGAATGTAATGATGTTTCATGTATTCTTCTTCACATGAAGCATCTGAATTAATTTTTGGATCATCCTGGTGAAAATAACCTGGATACACGACATATACCTATGAGCTACATGTCATGTAATTTCATGTCATATGACCATAATCCCCAACACCTCTAGATGGTTTCTTCATATGTTTTTCATCTATTCTTAACCTATTCTTGGTTATATTAAGTTGAATACATAATATATCTAAACTTTAGTATTGAAGAATAAATAAACTAGAAATGAAAACTATTTACAAATGTGTAAATCGATTAATGATTAATAAATAATTATAAATTTAAATGTGGTTACTTTGATGCCACTTAAAGGTTCTAGGTGTAGTAAAAGTCATTCGATCTTATGAACAATGATAGTTTTTCATTGAATCTAATGAATAAATCATAAGAACATGATGATGAATGACATTTCTCATGATTATTTTTAAATAACCATAATGAAATAATCAGGAAACAAAGAGATGGTATTTTTCATGTTAAATTTATAATTAATTTAATAGTAATAAATTACCTTGGTCTTGAGTACTGTAAGATCCCATCTTTTTCTATGTATTTCTCTCTTTAAATTTTTTTTAGCTCTCTTTGAGTTGGGTTTCCTTTCATTTAAACCTTATTTTTCAAGCCTTAAACCATGTTGGGTTAAGTGTTGCAGGGGTGTAGCAAGAATAGGAGTTGAGTTATGATTGAAAAAAGAATTAACATTATGAACCTAATTCATGACATGAATTGTTATGGGAATATGTTAAGAATTATATTCACAATGTGAATTATTTTGGGAAAACCCCATGAATTTAATTCACCCCCTGAATTTAATTCAACTCCTTAAATTAATTCACCTCCTAAAAACATACCATGAATTTAACACACCCCATAAATTAGTTCATGGCCTGAAGAAACCCCGTGAATTTAATTCACCCCCTAAATTAATTACACCCCCTGAATTCATTTCACCCCCTAAATGAACCCCATGAAAAGAAAATCACATCATTAAAACATTTCATAACATGAAATATTTCTCTTAATAATTTTTTAACTCCCAAACAATGTTTTTTTAATAGGGGAGTCGATACTTTCACTATGTGAAAATAATTCACATTGTGAATTAGTTGCACCCAACCCTATTTAAAACCCAACAACAATATGTTTTTCTAACAAGAAACTCATTTTTGACTGAATCCCTTCTGGTGGAGATTTATAGGAATCCCCTATAAACCAAAAGTGAGGCTACATGGGTTTTAGAATTTCAAACCTAGATATCGAAGGTAATCTGTATGGTTTTTGTTTTGATTCTTGATCAATTTTTGATGCAATTTTTAGTTCTCATTGAAAGGAAGGAAGAAGTTAATAATTTTCATGAACGTGTGGTTTTTTCATCTCTTTCTATGTTTTCAATGTGGGTGGTATAAATCTTATCCCTTTTTCTAGTTTAATTATCCATATTATGTGCAATATGTGTGATAGTGTCAAAATTCTATGTGTGTGATATAATTAATTAGATAATACATGTTAAATGATAATCATTTTTAAATTGTCCATTAGATCCATAGGCATGGAGACTAAGACCAGTGTCCACTCGATAGGTGTTCCAACCAGAGACCTTTTTGAGACCTGGTCAACTTGACATTTGAGCCATGTGATAAATTGGAAATAAATTGATTGATTTTTGGATTAGTCTTAAAAAATTTCATAACATGAAAATTATGTGATTTTCTTAAGGTAGAATCACCTCAGATAAATTAGGTTAATTGATATGTTAATGACCTTATGGGTAAATGATAAATGAAATAGGTTTGATATATATATATATGAGGATAATTGGTAACTTGGATCTATGAGACATAACTGTGTAGAAAAAGGATAATTTTATAAATTGATCATTCTTCCTTATGGTGATATATCTTGTATATTTTATTTTAGCATTGAGAATTATTTTCTTATATTTTTAGCTTATGTGACATCGATGTGATTGATTCTTGGGGGTGGTATTATTATTAGCATGTTGAGTTTGTTTGGATATGACTCATGATTTATATTGAAACATGAGGTAATGGTGCATGATTTCATACTGCCTGACAGCTAGGCACGCAGGTACATGATTCCTGAGGGAAGAGTGTATTATTATGTTAGATACCCAAGGCTGGATGAAAAATTATATGATATATGAGGGTGATATTATTATTAGCATGAGGGAAAAGGCCATTTTTTATGATATTTTATGAGTGATTCATTCTTGATAGTATAATTTTCCACCAACTCGATTGATCCATATTGATATAGGAGGATCCACCATTATTCAGAGATACCCGACCGTATTCTGAAGTAGGTTGGCCTTGGGTGTTAACCAATAACTTGAGATTCATCAATTTTATTTCATGTGTAGTATTAATTTATTAAATTAATACCCAGTTATTCACTTTATTATATGCACTACATTTCTCAGACTATATTTGTTTAGAAACGATAGTGTTGACTTAATGAGTTTTACTCACACCTTGGACGGGCCACCATTTGGTACCAAAACAGAGTTTATGGGTGAAAGTTTGGAAAATGGAAAGGGACCGTGTTGTTTATTTATAGTTTTATATATGGGTTGGATCTTAGAGATAGGACCAACATGGGGTTTGGGACTAGGGTATTTAGAGACTTTATTTGAGTCTTATTTTTCTTTTATCTATATGAATTTTAGCACGCCATTTAGTTACATTCAGATTTTTATTACATTATTCTATTATTATTTGGATTTATTCAGTTTTTCCCTTCTTATCTTTGGTTTCCTGTTAATTTATTATTATTATTTCTATTATTTCCAATGCTTTTAAAAAAATTTCCACTTTCATTACAAATCTTTACTAGAGGGAATAGTCTCCCCATTGTATTCCTTTCACCCTCAATATTATTCAGCAACCTCTGGAATATGGTGTGGTGCACTTGAGTTCAAGTAACCAACTTAGCTTGTCCAAATGGGAGAGTACTGGATTGGGGGATGTTATAAGTACTTTATTTGATTTACGTGTTGATCGATCAATCCTTGTACATGATGTATTATAATTTCATTGAGAGTATCTAAAGTTGATTCCTTCTAATAGTGATCCACATGTGAACCATAATCTTCAAACAACACTGAAGGAATGCCAAGTGTTTTCGTGGATGATTCTTTCATGTTATGTTTCTCATTTTGGTTGCAACACGGTCCCTCGAGCTTGAGGATTGTCTGTATTATCACTCATTCTTGATAATAGGAAGTAGGTGGAATATATTCTCTTGAGTTTGAGAGAAAACCCTAGAGATGGTATTCATTGAAATAATTCTCTAGAGAGAGGAAATATTTTGCACAAAAATCACACATAAATATATGATATAATTTGGTATAGATAGAGTTAGGTTGGAGAATTAGTGATCACGCATAAGCCCTTATATTATCTCTTAATTCTTAACAAACTTCACATCTAATAATATTATTATTATTATTTATTTTACATGTATAAGTCTCATGAATAATATGAACATCAATAAATAAATTAATATTTATTTAAATTATATTTAGTATACCATTTTCATTATTGGGTGCTTAACTTAACCCTACCATATTCCTCTATATTTATCAATCCTCTAATAATAAATATTATTAAATAAATAAATAAATATTATATCCATGGTATAAGAATATATATTTGTTTAATATTCACATGACAAACTAAATAAATAGTATTTATTACCTTGTGAATAAAACAATAGAAAAATAAATATTATATTTATTGGTCTTATGAATAAATATTTATTTAAATTTTCAACTCACATTTAATTATTGACTGAATAAATATAATCAATAATTCCAAATATTAAATAAAAAAAATATTTAACTGAGATCAATGGATAGATTAATTGTGTGGCCCTTTAAGACACTTCCTTGGTGGCATTATTCAGGCTTGCCTAAAATATAATATCAGTGTCTAGAAATATATAAAGGTCCCCATAAGTGAAAAAGGTAATGTCTCAATGATGAAAACCACATACTAATTCTCATTGTGTAATATAATCCCTTTATTTTTATATCTCATCAAATAGGTTTCACACTTGTGTCATCAACCTATATACTTGATATGTCTTTCATTGACTATTCAAAATGAATCTGTCAATACACCATGGACATGGAATTTAGTTTTATAGTTCAATTCCAATAAAAGGATTGAGCTATTATCATTTATAAATATGAAAGTGGGAAAATCCTTTTTTGACTTATTCATTAATAATATAGCATTCATTAAACAACCAACATATCTTACTTCATTGTGAACATATGACATCCTAGTTTTGGGAAATACAACAAATTATGTGAGTCATGACATGTATCACTACTAATCTTAAAGTATAGGGATAATTACATGTGTTTGCAGATAGAAACATCCAATGATAGGTAAACATGCATAATTGTTATATATGGGTATATCCTCATAATATTTTTATTTGAAGATTACTAAGTGTAAAAATCATGAGATAAAGCCTCATACAATTACAAGAATCCATCACCAAATAGTATACATCATCTGTGTCCCATAAAACTATGTCATATGGTCATAAGACTTATATTCTAGAATATTGTCATGGCACGTCAAGGCTATCATTATAGCAGGGAATGGTTATGGCCTTTAAATGTGAACAAAACTCTAAGGACATTATCATATTAATGTAATGCATATAGACAATCAATATGTGATAATATATTTATTAATATTCAAATCTATCAATATACATACAATCTAAATAAAAAAGTAGTAGGTTCTAGGGCACTAAATCCAATAGTATGTGATATAGCTAGTGTATATAGGTATGGAGATACATGTGTTTGATAGAGATCACACAAAATCCATTTGTAGTTTAAGAATCATTAAAACTTTTCTAGAGGATGTCCTTTTTTTATATTTATGGATTAGGGAATTTTTTTAATTGTTTTTAATGCTATAAAGGCTCGTGGGATCGCACTTTGTGGTTGTGTGAATGATGATTACGTTTTGTTACAAAGTGTTCGTACAAAATGTTAAAAATGTAACACACTAAGATTTATGAAATAATTTTTTTGATTAAATTTAAATTCTATGATATCTTTTTTCACAAAAAAATACCAAGTTTATTTTATGTTTCATGCAACACTGAGTTTTAACGAAATGTGGCATATAATTAAAATATTATTATTTAATGTGATAGTTATCACCTAGCCATTAGAATTATGGGTATGAATAGGATTAAATAAATTATTTAAATATATGTTTTACACATATATACATAATAAATTATATGGTGACTAATTAATTAGAAATGAAAATAAAAACTATTTGAAAATAAAGGAAATATTTTTCTAAAAAACTATTTTTATTCGCACAAAGGACTTTTACCTCAATAAATTTAACAAATAAAATTTGTTGATTTATTTTAATAAAATTTATACATTATATATTCAATAAAATTTCTAAAATCCATCTTATGTGTTTTTTAGATAATAGATAAGAATAAATCTAATTTTTCTCTTAAAAACTATATTTTTATAAAAAAGTAGTTTTATTTCCTTTTGTGCATTTATTTTAAAATATATTTGAAAAAAAATTAATTTTTGAATTTATCATTTCAAAATTATCATGGGGTTAATTTTTGATAATTTTCTGAAAGGATAATTTTTTTAGTGAATAGTGAAAAATATTGGTTTTTATTAAAAAATTGTCTTTCCATTCAAATAGTTTGTAAGGTAAATTTTTTTTTAATATGGTTATAAAAGTAAAATTATTTCTATTATATATCTATTAATAAAATTTATTTTATTATAATTAATTTAATTTTTAATTTTTACATAAAAACTTTTTAAACTTTTGAAACTTTTCTCTTTGGAAAACCTCCTTTTCGTTGAATTTGCATGATTAATTTTAAATTTAAATTTTATCACTTATATGAATGGAATTTGGAAAAAAAATTACATATTTTGAATCATAATAATTTATATATTATATTAATTTCAACAAAAAAAAATTTACCATTATGAATAGAAAAATTAGTAAAAATTAATTACCACTGTTAAGGTGAAAATGGGTTTACTGAGGGATTAAAAAAAGATACGGGGTAAAATGACCTAGAAAATTTTAAAAAACTAATTTTATGGACATATTTAGACCTTATAACTTATAAGTTTCTATAATGTCTCATTTTTTAGCCTTTTGACATGTGAAAAACATGGGTACACCATTTTATTTTCAAGATTTACAAGTGTGCCACTAACCTCACTTATAAAAGTCCATCCCCTCTCCTCTCTTATTAACACTTACCAAACCCATTGGTTAATCTAATAAATACCCAAATAACTTCCTTAATTCCATATTATAATCCTAGAATACTTATTTTGGTCATAAATCCAACCTAGTAATGATTTTTTTGAAAACAAAAATAAGTTGTCTGAATAAGAGGTAACGTCCCTCACGAAGCGTTTTATTTATTTATTACTCCAACTCCTTAAATTATTATTAAACCATAATAATATAATAATATAATTATATTAAATATACTAATATTTTTTTTATTTTAATAACTTATATTCATATCCTTTTCCATCAAATGAGATATGAAATCATCATTCGTGTGTACGAAAAACTATCGCTTCGCGAATCGATATTATTTTTTTGCCATAAGCACCTCTCACAGTTATATATAAGGATATATTTAATGATTTTATGAGATATTTATGAAATTATTATAATTTTATAATTATAATACCTTATATAACTTCTTACTTTACATTATATGGGGGAACTATAATGTTATTTGTGTTTATGGTGGACTACCACCTCACGAAGTGATGTGATTCATTCACGATTTACATGGAAGGTGATAAGGATGGTTTTAATGAACATGTGTGAAATATATGACATAAAAACTATTATTTAATGGTAATATATTATTTTAATTTTTTTATTTAAATATTTCAATAAAATCAAACCAACGTTCTTGTATACGTACAACCAACTATCTCCATGAACGGGGTATTTCATTTTCTATCTCTAACATTTATAGAATACTATAAATATAAATATAATAAATATATATTATATTTATATAATGTTTAAAAAAATTATATATTGGAACAAGGATCAAAGTAATAGGACCAAAAAATAACAAATAAAAACATACATGAAAAACAAAGCGGTTATTACCCAAAACATGATTTTAACATGGAATTGTTAATAAATATGTAATAAAAGTTCATAAGTAAATCATATATGGTATAATTAATATAAGTATGGTTCTGTAATATATTTATAATAAAATTATTTTTATTATATAGTATGTTTTAACATCTATGAAAGAATTCAATACTTAAGGTAAGAGATTTTCTTTTCACTTTTATTCTCTATGAGACATATTCCATATTCACTATGTGTTTATTTTATGTGGTATATATACTGCCCATGAATTTATTTTTTAATACATATACTTAAAATTATGTATATTTACATATCCATTTTAGTATATCTATTTCATGGGGTTTGTGGTTTAAAATCTACCAAAGTGGTAAGGGATTTTTGTCTCAATTTTTCTTCTTTTGGACATATATTATGTTATAAACCTATCTTCTTTTATGAGATTTATATACAACCCTTTTTACATATAAAATCATAAATTTATTTATTTTTATAATATTATATGTTTTATTTAATTTTATTATTTCATGAGGATTACGATTCAATATTATCAAAGTGGTGAGGGTTTTATGATGAAATCTCATCATTTATCAGGATTGTTTATGATTATGCCGCAAATGATGAAATATTATAAAAAATATCTCAATAAACTTATATTTTTTCTTATTATCTTGTTATTTTATGAGAATAAATATTTTCCCTTCATTTTCCTCTCTTTATATACTCAAGAGTTCAAAATATTTTTTTATAAAAATCATCTTTATTTATCTCTTCAGTCGAAAACCTTTTTTTCTTCCAAAACCATGTTTTCTAAAAATGTTTTCAAAAAAATATTTTAAAATTCTAAAAATTATTTATTAAATATTTGTTTACCTATGTTTAAATTTTTACAAAACATTTTGAAAGGAATCTTAATTTCATTTTCCAAACAATTCATGTTTGTATTTTACCAAAAATGTAAAAGGAAACTTTATTTTAAAGTGTACAGCATAATGGTACTTTTTTCCATTAGGACCAATCATTGTTTTACAGCTTAATTTATAATTTTCCAAGGTAATTTTCAAATAAACATATTTAAAACATATATTTTTTAAAAATTATTTTTCAATGTGAAAAGGTTATTTTTCTCAATAAATGTTTTAAATTATTTTTAAAGATTCCATTATAAGTTTACAATGTCATTTTCAAAGAAAATGATTTTTTGAATGTTTTATTTTAAAAAAATGTGTTTTTTTAATGTGTAAAGTCTATTTTCCTCAAAAATGTTCCAATTGATCTTTCAAAATAATTTTCCATCTAATATGACATCCTT
This sequence comes from Viscum album, assembly GCA_963277665.1. NCBI lineage: Eukaryota > Viridiplantae > Streptophyta > Magnoliopsida > Santalales > Viscaceae > Viscum > Viscum album. The sequence goes on along the minus strand of OY728146.1, from coordinate 1,621,126,449 downwards.
TGATGTTACTTATACTTTACTAGTGATATGATCTAGTGATGTCCTTATTATTATTTATATGGATGGTTTATGTCTATGATGAAGATATATTTATGAAACCCATTTATTTTTTATGGATTATTATATGATGAAATATTTTATAAAACCCATTTGTTTTTATGGGTTTTGATATGAAGAATGATTCATGAAGTCTATTTCTTTTCATGGGTTATGATATGATAAATGTCTTATGAAAATCATTTATTTTTATGGGTTCTAATATGATGAATTTTTTATGATCTTGAGGAACACTTATGTATGGTTTTCATTATGTTATGGTGGTTATGTTATAACTAAATACTAGTGGTACTTGTATCTCCCTCTAATGCCTTGGGAAAAGATTGATATCTCATGAGATAAACAGGACAGGAATGAGGAATGAACCCAATAAAGTAAGGGAATTTCTCCCCTATGATGGTATTGGGAGTGAACCTTTACTACTATAATGGTTTTTAGAGTGAATCCATTCCACTATGATAGCCTTGTAAATGATCCTTGACTACTATTTAAATGATTTTATATACTTATGTGTATGTCACAACTCAATGTCTTATGCTTATGTTATGCTCTCAAGTCTTATGTTAATTTATTACTTTATGATTCATATATTATGAATAGTCAATGTTTATTCCATGACTCAAGATTATGATATTTGATATGTAGGTTATGGTTTTCATATGTTATTCTCATGTTTTCATACCCATATGCTCATGTTCTATTTACGTATCTCCATTTTTTATCCTTAATGATCATATGATCTCACTCTTTCTTATGTTTCATTTCCCCGGGTTACGAAGAAATATATTATGTATGATATTTATAAGAAGGGTTCTAGTTATTAATAACTTCATACAATATTATTTATTTCACTTATGAACTAGTTATTTATGTGTTCAAGTTTCCAAATTCACTATACATTTATGATCCTCATGCATGTGTTTATTTAATGTAATAAGTATTCTTCTATTAAGATGTATTGTATATGTATGAAAATCCAAGGTTTCTAAAGTTGGTGTCAAAGAATAGGTTTAGTTAAACTTTGGAAACTAGGATGAGAAAACATTAGTGATATCCCTATAAATATTTCTAAATATATGCCCACGGATATGTCTAAGGATAAGTCTAATAATGATTAAAAGTATATGAAAATGTCCTAAAATTTTGTTAAGGTATAGAAGTAGTGGTTTCTAAGAAATTACATCTCTATCTAGATACTACAAGTAAATGTAAATCTAGAACATAGGTGCCTAGGGGTAATAAATTTGAAAAAGGCGTATTGATCTGGGATCGATGGTCACTTGGTGTATGACAATGGGCCTTGCCACACACTTGGTTTGACATTCATATGGGATATGCATTTTAAATTCACAAACTCTTTATGATCCATCATGAATGATTTTAATAACAACCATTAATGACCTAGGTTGAGCCAAAAGTTTCATATATTGAAAAGTACGTATCATGATTTAGACATCCTATAAGTGATTTTTCATGATTATATGGTTCCTCTCTAAGATTACTATTTCTTACACTATTCTTTTTGGTTTTATTTGATGGTTATAACCCAAAGGAAACATGTTAATACTAAATTTAATGGAAAATGAAATTATTTTCCTACTGATCAGACAAATGTTATGGGAGTTCGAATGAAAAATATTGTTGTTATGATCTCACAACTTTCTCAGGCTATGAATCATTCTGAAATTTTAAATGAAAAAAGTAGGGAATAATATTCGGTTGAGTCCTTCATGAGGAAACTTCCACATTATTTTAGTGTTTCTACTGATCCAATAGTTTTTTATCAATGAATCAGTGCCATTTAAAAGAAATTTTCCATTCTCTAGTTTTTTAGAGCATAAAAAAAATCATTTTTGTTATATATCATTTATAAGGAGAAGTAGATCAATAGTGTACTCTTATCAAGAATATGAGTCAACAAGTTAAAATTGACTCTATTAAGTGGGATGAATTTAAGAGATTATTTTTCAATAATTACTAACCTAATATTCTTTATATAAAAATGGAAAAATAATTCCTTGAGTTAAAACAAAAGGATAATGAATCCATTGGTGCCTATGAGAAAAATTTTACTAGACTTATGAGGTATGCTTCTGATATTATCATCCAACATGAAATTAAGTATTATTGATTATTTAGTGGCTTAAAACCATGTATCTAAAGAGTTATATCCATAAGGTACTTTGGTAACTATGAAAAAAATTTCCCTTGTGCTATTGAGCTGGAAATAGAGATTAGATTTACCCATCAATCGCATGGTTTTGATAAGAAAAGAAGGATGGAATTCTAGGTAAACTCTAAAAACCATGGAGAAAATAATATAATATTTCCATTATGCTTGAAGTGTGTAAGGAAACATGGAGGAAATTTTCTTAAAGGTATTACTAAATGTTTTAAGTTCCACCCACACTCTTGTGCTTTAAGTTTAAGTAGTTTGGAATTATGTGAATAAATTCCCAAATATAAGGGATAATGTGAATGATAATGCATAATAACCTTTGAATATAAAGGATAAAGTGGACACTTAGGAAATCATAGTGGATAAAGTTAATCATGATAATTAGGTAACCTTATCCTACCCTACTTATTTGGGAATTTCATGTTTGATTTTGTATAAATGAGCCCTATGAAAATATTATTGTTCATCCTTTATTGAAAATTACATGTGATATTGAGCATTGATTATATCCCTCTACATGGATTCTAGAATAATGAAATCAAATTTGATATTAAATCAGTACAAGGATGAACCCGAGATTCCAATAGAAATGTTTTTGTATAATATAAGATCTTATTTAAGGAATAAAGGGTGAATTATCTTTTGTAATCATATATGTATATAGTTAAGATTAACTTAATAGTTATGGATACCATAATGGGTTTATGATTTTAAGGTTGATCATAAGTTAAAATTCATTAACACCCCTTTTGAGGTTTTATGTGATGGTAGTTTATCTATATTAAGGATATTTTAAGAGACATTTATAGTAATACAACCCTTTGGTTTTGTACATATTTTATAAAAAAAGTTATTTGATGAGGAATGAATTTACATTTTCTGTACATGTGATTAAAGGAATTGGTAACCTTTAGGTTTTATCTTATCTTTGATGTTGAGGTAATTGTGGGTTGTAGTCAATCACCTTTTGAAGTTATCACTATTCATTTTTATCAAAGAAGATTTCTCTTTGGTTCGGTTTACCAGAATATACATTAAGAAAGTGTTAAGGTTTCATGGAGTACCATATTCTATTGTATCTAATAAAGTTTCGAGGTTTACCTCAAAGTTCGGGAGAATACTTCAGCAGGACCTAGATACTGAGCTATGTTTTAAAACTATGTATCATTCTTAGATATATGGTTAGTATGAGAGAATAATTCAAAACCTAGAGGATATGTTGAGATCTTTTTCTATTGATTTAAAAGGGTGGTTAGGATCAACACCTTCCTATGTTTGAGTTTTATTACAAAATATATTTTGCTCAAGGATTCAAATGGATCCTTATGAAACCCTCTATGGAAAGAAATGTATAACTCCAACATATTGTGGTGAAGTTGTAGAAATAAATATATTGGGACATGAGATAGCTGAATAAATGGTATAGAAGTTTAGATCCGTTAAATAGTAGATAAGGGTATCATAGAATCGATATAATAGTTTTGTTAATAATCATTGAAGTAACCTAGAATTTGAAGTTGGTGACAAGGAGTTTCTAATAATTTTTTATGGAAGAAGGTTAGTAGATTCAGGAAGAAAGGGAAACTAAGACCTAGGTATATCATTCCCTTTGAAATTATTGATCATATCAGGACTATATCTTATTACTTGGTGCATCTCCTGAACCTCTCTCAAGTTCACGATGTGTTCTATTTATGTAACAACCTGATCATTTATGAATTAAATTCCCTTTAATTTAATGTATTATGTATATATAAAATACATGCACTATTTTTTTTATTTGGTTTCAATTAACTTAAAATATCATTACTTTTGATAATATAGTCATTGAATAGTGATCAAACAACTAATATAAATATAAGGTTTTAAAAAATCCTTTCGACACATACAAAGGAGATGATGGTCTCACCCAGTAGACTCGGGCCATACGAACCTCATTTTTCAAGGCACATAAAGGAGGTAGCATCACTGGGCTTTTTCTCTTAACCAAGCTCAATCTGAGATTCAACACATTAATCTTTAATGGAATCACCTATAGGAGAAGTTCATGTTAATATAGATTACCACTCGGGCGATGTTATCTGAGCCGCCCCAAGCGTTTTTCCCCATCGCACACCTTACCCTCAGTTCTTATACGAGTGTTATAAGGGATTATGTAACAAGATATTAGTTACTTATTGGGTAAACCCTTTCAATAAATAAAATTATTATTCCATAAATTCCTTTATGGGAATAGTCTTTCTTAAAAAATAATGAATTTGATAAATTGATTTTTTTGCGTTAAAATGGTTATTTTGAAAAATATGTGCATTATTATGTTTTTATTAATAATATTATAAAACAATTATTATAAATGATGATTATATCATATCCTTATCTGTAAATGATTAGGTAATCAGTTTGATAAGAGTTACATTTTTATACGATAAAACAGAATGTATATTCTTAAAGAATTTATTTTAATGAATTAATGAATTTTTGAAAAAAATAATATTTTAATAAAATATTATTATCAAATTACTTTTATTAATAAGAAATAATTATACAATTTTTATGAAGTCAAATGTAATTTTTATTAAGGTTTAAAAACTATTTTTTTCAAAACCCATCAAATTTTCAATAAATGCAGGTTCTCATTTTAAAAGTGAAAATTAAATTATTTATAAAATTATTTAGATAAAATGAATATATTTTTTTTTAAATGAGGATATCTAATTTATCCAATGGTTAATTTTTCATAATTTTCTGAGACAATCAAATTTTTGGGTAAAAATTAAATAATATATAAATATATAGTGTGTTTTATGACATCATAATAACCCAATAGTGGTGTAATAAATACCATAAAAGGGATATTATACCAAATATATATTTTGAATTTAAAATAATGTGATTTTATATTTATTTGACATATTTTTTAAGGCCTTATTGAATCTTCCAAAATGTATAAAAAAATTTATGATTTTAAGTTCATTTCTTTAATAATGTAACTCACCTCAACATAAGAAAGGATAATATATTAATATATTTGACCCATGGACTTATAAAATAATTTTTTCCACTCCTATTTGGAAAAACCCACAGTAAAAACCCATGGTAAGTTTTGTGGTTTTGAATATTTAATTATATAGATTCTAAAACCTAAGTCTGTGAAATATTAAAGAATTCACCTCTCATTTCCTATATAAAACCACCAAATATCCCACTTATATTAACTAAAAATCCTTGTATAACATCCATACTATTTCCTACATTCTCTATAATCCCCCCAAGGTCCCCCAATCTCTCATGAATCCCCTCTTCTATCTTTTGAAGTCACACACTCAAGTAAGGCTTTCCTTCCTTTCTCATTTTTATCCAAGTTTCCTTGTATTGTTACACCCTTTTATTTTCAATTAAAAATGATGGTGTATGTTTTCACACCTCACCCATACTTCCCTTATTATGTTTTAATGATTAGAGACCCATTTATCTCTCATTAATCTCTCATATTTACACTAGTTACCATGCCAAAATTTCATAAGAGTTATTTCATTCCTCCTCCTCCTTCAAGTTTCTTCATTATATTATGCCTTCTATTTAAAAATTCCTCATGTTGGAACATGTATTTATATGATACCCTTACTGAAAATTTAATTTATATATGATGATATACCCCTTTCTCTCTCATTACCCCATTTTATGAATCCCCATGTGATGTTGTTATGCTGCCGAAATTGCACTACGATTTTTCATGCCAAAATCATCATGTAGTGAATACCATACCCATTTCTCTATCAAGGGTATTCACATTTATAAAATAATAATTATTTATTATAGACTTTAATATATTTATTTCATATTCCTTTATCGTTTAATAAATGATTATTTTGAATGAATCCATGTTATATGATCTATGTGGCACACTTAAGCATGAGATTAAAATGTTTATGAAGGGTGTGCCCTGATAGTGCTCTAATGCATTAGGTAATGTTTAGTATCATGATACATAATTTTTTGATAGGGGTTTACCTGATTCATTTATAGTAATTTTTTCCATCATGTTGGTATAGGGGTTTACCTGATTCCTTTATGTTAATGCTTCAGTGTTTTTAGTTGTTTCCACATTTCCATGTTATGATAATCATGTTATATCATGCCTTTTTGTTCATGTTTAAATTATGCTCCATTGATATTCCTATTTTCTAACATGTATTGTATTCTTAATTTTATTCCTTTTTTACTCCCTTACTAGGCTTTATAGCTCACTCTTTTTTTATGTATGTCCTCAGGTTATCTCATGCAATCCTAAGTACGAAGGAATTTTGTGGTCATGTAAAAGAAGTTTTCAATAAAGATGTTGTATTTTATGTCTTGAGTTGTCATGTAATTTTCCTAAGACCCAAATACACTAGACCTATCAATCTTCTAGGTTTTATTAAGTGCAATTTTATGTAATAAATCATGTTTAAATGTGAAATAAATACCAGGGTTGTTATAGTTGGTATCAGAGTATAGGTTTAGTTATTTTTAGGATTAGGATTAGAAAACCCTAGTGAAAGCCTTAGGGATAAAAGTAAGTGTAATAAAATAATCCCTAAAATTTGGTGAGTATAGAGTAATTGGTTTATCAAGAAAATACATCCTTGTCTGGATATGAACAAGTAGAGGTGGATTTGGCACAGATGTATCTAGGGGTAAAACCTAAAAACACTACTTTGAGCTAGACATGAACGAGAACTGGTGCACATCAACGAGATTTTTTGTACTCTTGTTTTGACACTCCTGAGGGATATGATTCGGTAAATTCATAAACTTACTAAAAACCATTATTAAAGGAATAAAAAAATTCCCCTAAGAATATATGTTAGGAAGTAGATCATGGATAACTTAGATCGATGCTTAGAAATTCATAAGTTAAGGAGATGAATGTAATTTATAAGTTATCCCTTTTTGTAATTGGATTACCCTTTTATGTTTTTAATAGTTTAAAATAACTAACCATAATTTTCCTTTTATTCTATCCAGTGGCCAGTAATATAAAGACTCTGGATAATAATTGTTGCGAAGATCAATGTGATGACTGTTATAATGAGATGCTCAATCTGATGGGAGTGGGAATCAAAAACTTTTTCATGATACTCTCTTAGTTAACTCAAGTTTTGAATAGAAACATGGGTCAAGAGGAACATCCACCCCCCCTAAGAAATAATAATTCACAATCGAGATCTTCCTAAGACAAAAGCCTCCCACTTTTAATGGATCATCTGATCCCTCAATCACCGAACAATGGATCAACTTCATTGAGAAGATATTCTTCATACTTCAAAGTTTCTAACAAGATAAGGTTATTCTAACTGCTTATTGTATAGAGGGTGAATAAAATCAATGGTATAAATTAATCAAAAATATAAAGCCTGAGGAAGAGATCTATGTGATGGGATGGAAGGATTTTTGGAAAACGTTTTTCGACAAATATTTTCCCCATACCCTCCATCTTAAGATGAAAAGATATTTCCTTACACTAAAGAAAAAGTGCGATAAAACTGTTGGGATGTACGAGGAAAACTTCACCATACTTGCATGATACACCTCTGGTTTTTTCATTACCCCTAAATGCAAGGATTACCACTTATTTGGTGGGATAAAACCTAGCCTATGGAAAGCTCTAAAGATCTGAGACTTTGAAATATATGAGAATATTGTCCGATGTGCCCTCAAAGTCAATATGGAGATCGAAAAATTTTAGGGGTATCATGGGGATAATAATAAGAAAGAGGACTTTAATTTTGGTGGTCCGATTTATAAATCCAATGGTGATAAGAAATTCCAGCATCCCAATTTCCAAAGGTGCAGAAAGAAGTACCCTAGAAATTTCCTAAAGGGGGTGAAGAAATTATTTAGGTGTGGGAAGGAAGGACCCCTAGTTGGTGATTACCGAAAAGAAAAACCTGCTACTGTGACAAAGGAAAGGAATGCTCTATTCAATCCTCAATGCATTGTTCATTGATACAACTACAAAGAAATAGGGCACTTTGAAAACTATTTCCCTAATCCAAGGGTTTTTGGAGGCAACCAATAATCACCAAGGCATAAAGGTCAAAAATTTTCCATCATTATCGCCTAAGTGAATCCTAAAAATGAATTTGTGATAGGTACACTAGTTATTCATTCGATAATAGTGAAATTACTTTTTTATTCTAGTTCAATGTATTATTTTATATCCTGAAAGTTTATTAGAACAATCCAAACATCAAAAAAAAGAATGGAAGTAGAGATTTCGGTGAAAATGGAAAACGGGGAAATTATTGCATCCCATGAATATAACTCCTCCCCTATCAAAATTTGTGTATTTAACTTCCCAACGAACCCCATCATACTTACCTTAGTAGAATTTGATGAAATTCTTAGCATGGATTTTCTTTCCCTATATAGATCCAACATAAATTGTCATGAGAGAGAAATCACTCTTTATATGGTGAATCAACCCCTGATTCTATAAAAGTGCAAGGAGGAGGATGAATCTTATTTAGCACCATCATCTCAAGCATGGATATTACTTCTCTATGAGCATTCATATATTTCTTAGATGATTGAGTCTAAGGAAGGAACCATCCTTTAATACATGCCTATTGTGATGGAATTTGTTGATGTGTTTCCTGATGAATTGCTTAGTCTTCCTCCTAGAAGAGATATTGAATTCTCGATTGATCTTATACATGGGGAATTGTCAATATCCAATAATTCATATAGAATGGTTGTTGTGGAGCTAGAGAAGATAAATAAACAACTACAAGAGATTCTTGATAAAGGGATTATATGCCCAAGTGCTTCACCATGGGGTGCACCAATCCTCTTTGTCAATAAGAAGTATGGATCAATGCGCCTTTGCATTGATTATTGTGAGCTCAACAAAATCATGATAAGAACAAGTATCCTTTTCCATGAATTGATGAATTGTTCAATCAGTTATGTGGAGCATAATACTTCTCCAAGTTGGATCTTTAGTCAGGATATTACTATGTAAGGGTGAAGGAGGATATCCCCAAGAATACTTTTCATACAAGGTACAGGTACTATGAATTCATAGTAATGCCTTTCAAACTCACTAATTCTCCAGAAATCTTCATGGACTTGATGAATAGAGTCTTTAGAGATTACCTAGACAAATTTTTGGTAGTATTTATATAATATATTCTAATATAATCCAAAACCAAGGAGGAGTATGAGGAGAATCTAAGCATTGTACTAGAGACCTTGCAAAAGGAGAATCTCTATGAAAAGTATAGAAAGTGTGAGTTCTGGTTGAAGTAATGCTCATTCTTGAGGCATATCATCACAAGAAATGGGATATATATGGATCCTTCCAAAACAAAATAAATTTAGGGATGGATGAGGACAACATCTATGATGGATATCCTTATCTTCCTAGGGTTATCTAGATATTATCATCTATTTGTGAGAAATTTCTCACAATTATCAAACCCTCTTACCAAGCTAACTCATAAGGGAGTCAAGTTTTCTTGGAATAATGAATGTGAATAAAGCTTCATGGAGTTGAAGAAGAGTCTTATCATTGCCCCTATTCTCACACTACCCATAAGTGGGGAGATTTTCATAATCTTCAGCGATGATTCCAAAAATGGCATGGGTTGTGTGTTGATGCAGAATGATAAAGTCATCACCTATTCCTAAAGTAATTTGAAAGTTCATGAGAAAAACTATCTGACGCATGATCTGGAGTTGGCAGTTGTGATCTTTGCATTGAAAATATAGTGGAATTATCTTTTTGGTTAAAAGTGTAAAATATATACGGATCACAAAAGTCTTACATATATATTCACACAGAAATAGATGAACATGTGTCAATGAAAATGGTTAGAGCTCATCAAGGATTACGACTGCTCAATAGATTACAAACCTGGGAAAGTGAACAAGATGGTGGATGCTCTAAGTAGAAAGGACTCAATGATTCTATCATTGATGAAAATTTAGAATGACCTAATCTTATTAGATTTGATGAAGATGGACATGGGAATGATAAATAAGGGAACATCATCAATACTTTCACAAATTATTGCTCAACTATCTCTTTTGGAAAGGTTAAAGGATGATTAAAAATATGATGTGGGAATTCAGAAGAAATTAAAAACTATCATAAAAGGGAAATCCTTAGAGTTCAATGTTAATGAAGAAGGAATTGTGATATTTCATTCAAGACTATGTGTTCTGTCAAATATGGAGTTAAAGAAAGAAATTTTGGATGATGCACATAGTTTTAATTTCTTCATTCACCCAGGACACACAAAGATGTATCAGGATCTCTGAGATCATTATTAGTGGGATAATATGAAGAAGGAGATTGTCGAATATACATCAAAGTGTCTGGTATGTCAGCAAGTAAAGTCTGAGAGGAAAAAGTCTAAGGGTATGATGAAACCATTACCCATACCAACATGTAAATGGGAGAACATAACCATGGACTTTGTCACCAAAATTCCAAATAAATCCAAAGGAAACAATGCTATTTGGGTTATGGTGGATCATCTTATAAAAACTGCACACTTCATTGCAATTTTAGAGGATTTATCATTGGATCAACTGGAATGGATATACATCATAGAAGCGGTAAGGATGCATGGTTTACCATTATAGATTGTATTTGATCTAGATCTAATATTAACCTTTAAGTTCTAGAAGAGTCTCTAACACATTCTAAATACTGAGATGAACTTCAGTACAACTTATCATCTCAAACTGATGTCCAATCTTAGTAGACTATCCAAACACTTGAGGAAATGTTGAGAGCATAATAAATGGAATTCAAAGGAGTATGAGATCAACATCTTCCTCTGGTTGAGTTCTCTTACAACAACAATTTCCACTCAAGAATCCAGATGTCTCATTATGAATCCCTTTATGGGAAGAGGTGTATAATATCGGCATGTTGGGATGAAGTTGGCGAGAGAAAACTTCTAGGTCCATAAATGGTCGAATAAATGATGGATAACGTTAAGACCATCAAGCAGCACATCGAAGCTACTCAGAGTCGACAAAATATCTATGCTGATAACTATCGATGAGACCTAGAGTTTGATGTCAGGGATATGGTTTTCTTATATATATCTCTATGTAAGAGAGTGATGATATTTGGGAAGAATGGGAAGCTTAGTCCAAGGTACATCGGCCCTTTTGAGATCCTTGATCTCATTATAGTAGTTTTCTATAGACTAGCACTCCAACCAAACATGTCTTAAGTACATGATGTATTCCATGTATCACTCTTGAGGAAGAACATACTTGACCCATCACATGCACTCAATCCAGAGGTGGTACTATTGGAGAATGAAATTTCCTATCAGGAGAAGCCAGTGAAGATCTTAGATCATAGGTAAAAATTTCTACTAAATAAGATAATTCCCCTCATCAAAGTGTTGGGGAGAAACCACAAGTTTGAAGAGGCAACATGGGAACTAGAGGAAGTGATAAGGCAGAGTTACCCTTGTCTATTTTAGTGTGGGAAAAATAAATCTTGAGGGATAAATTTATTAAGGGGGGAAAGTTGTAACAACCTGATCATTTATGAATAAAATTCCCTTTATTTTAATGTATTATATATATAGAAAATAAATGCACTATTTTTTTATTATTATTGGGTTTAAATGACCATTAAGTATTATTACCATTTATAATATATCCATTGAATAGTGATCACACAACTAATATAAATATAAGGTTTTACCAAATCCTTTTGATACAGAAAAAGGAGATGATGGACTCATCCAGTGGAATCCAACCATATGAAGCTTATAAAGGAGGTATCCTCAATGGGATTCACTCTTGACCAATCCCAATATGAACCTCAACATGTTAATATTGAATGGAATTGCCTACGGGAGAAGTTCTCCAAGCTGCCCCAAGAGTCTGTCATCATCACACAACTTACCCTTAGGTCTTATGTAGGTTTTATAAGTGGTTATGTAACAAGTTATTAGTTACTTATTTTTTATTTCATTTTGATAAATAAAATTTGTATTCCATCAATTCCTTTATGGGAATAGTCTTTCTTAAAAATGATTAATTTGATAAATTGATTTTTGGGTAAAAATGGTACTTTTGAGAAATATATGCAATATTATTTTTTTATTAATAATATTATGAAAATTTTTATTATAAATGATTATTATATCATTTTATTATCTGTAAATGATTAGGTAATTAGTTTGATAAGAGTCATATTTTTATATGATAAAATAGAAAGTGTATTTTTAAATAATTTATTTTCAGAAATTAATGGATTTTTGAAATAATTAATAATTTAATAAAATATTATAATAAAATTATTTTTATTGATATTAAATGAGTATATAATTTTTATGAAGTCAAATGTAATTTTTATTAAGGTTTAAAAATTGTTTTTGTCAAAACTCGTCAAATTTTCAATAAATGTCGGTTTTCATTTTAAATGTGAAAAGTAACATATTTAGAAAATTATTTAGATAGAATGAATATTATTTTTTAATAAGGATTTTGAAATTATCCAATGGTTAATTTTTCATAATTTTCTGAGATAGTCAAATTTTTAGGTAAAAATTAAATAATATATAAATATAGTGTGTTTTATGACATCATAATGAACCAATAATGATGTAATAAATACCATAAAAGGGATATTAGACAAAATATTTATTTTAAATTTAAAATAATGTGATTTTATAATTATTTTACTTATTTTATAATTCCTTAGTGAATCCTCCAAAATCTATAACATATTTTATGATTTTAAGTTCATTTCTTTAATAATGTGACTCACCTCCAAAAAAGGAAGGATAATATTTTAATATCTTTGGACCATGGCCTTATAAAATAATATTTTCTACTCCTATTTGGAAAAAACCATGGACAAAAATCATGGTAAGGTTTTTAGTCTTGAATATTTAATTATATAGATTCCAAAACCTAATTTTGTGAAATATTAAAGAATTCCCCTCTCATTTCCAATATAAACCCACACAATATCCCACTTATATTTACTAAAAATAATTGTATCACGTCCCTAATCTATCCTTACCTCTCTATAATCCCCCCAAGTCACACCAAGCTCTCAAGAATCCAATCTTCAAGCTTTTGAAGTCACGCAATCAAGTAAGGGTTTCCTTCCTTTCTCATTTTTATCCAAGTTTCCTTATATTGTTACACCCTTTTATTTTCAATTAAAAATTATGGGGTATATTTTCTCACCTCAACAATACTTCCCTTATTATTTTTTAATGATGATAGACCCATTTTTCTCTTATTAATCCCCCCCATGTACACCTGTTACCATGCCGAAATTTCATAATAGTTATTTCATTCCTCCTCCTTCAAGTTTCTTTATTATGTTACGCATTCTATTTACAAATTAATCATGTTTTAACTTGTATTTATATGATCCATTTACTGAAAATTCCATGTCTAAATGATTAGATACTCCTTTCTCTCTCATTAACCCATTTTATGAATCCTCATGTGATGTCGTTATGCTAGCAAAATATCACCGATATTTTTCATGCCAAAATCATAGTGTAGTAAATACCATGCCCATTTATCTATCAAGGGTATTCACCTTTATTAACATATACTTATTTATTATATAATTTAATATATGTATTCCACATTCCTTTATTAGGTAATAAATGATGATGTTGAATGAATCCATGTTATATGATCTACGTGTCACACTTAATCATGAGATTAAAATGTTCATCAAGGGTGTGCCCTGATAGCGCTCGAATGCATTGGGTAATGTTTAGTATCATGATACATCATGTTGGGATAGGGTTTTACCTTATTTCTTTATAGTAATTTTTTCCATCATGTTGGGATAGGGTTTTACCTGGTTTCTTTATGTTAATGATGCAGTGTTTTACATTGTTGTCACATTTCCATGTTATGATAATCATGTTATATCATGCATTTATGTTCATGTTTCTCTTGTTCTTATTTTATATGTCTATTTACTAATATTTATTTTATTCTTCATGTTATTCCTTATTTACTCCCTTAATGGGCTTTATATCTCACCCTTTTCTTATGTATATCCCTAAGTTATCTCATGCAATGTTAAGTATGAAGGAATGTTGTGGTCATGTAAAAGAAGTTTTCAAAAAAGATGTTGTATTTTATGTCTTAAGTTTTCATTTAATATTCTTAATCCAAACAGAAACTAGAAATATCAAACTTCTAGGTTGTATTAAGTGTAATTTTATGTAATAAATCATGTTTAAATGTGAAATAAAGACCAGGGTTTTTATAGTTTATCTCTCCTGAGAAAGTACATACTTGATCATTCACATGTACTGAACTTAGAGTCCATACCATTGGAGAAAGATATTTATTATGAAGAAAAACTGGTGGAGATTATTAATTGAATGGGGAAATTTCTATAAAACAATACTTATCACTTGATTAATGTTTTTTAGTGTGTAGAATCTCGTCTTTTTTGGATTGGGTGGTTTTTTAAGGATTTTTGAATTTTTGGAAATTACTGGATATGATAAATTTAAAACTGATACTTGGAATGAAATTACAAAAGGTGGAAACTTTTAAATTGATTTTTTTGGTCTTGGGTAAAGGCCTGAAAAGTTTCCTAAGTGGCTTGAGGTGTTTCAGGAGCACCAGACTAGAAAACTCAAGTTTTAAAGGGTCTGCACTGGGCACATGGTTTGTCTGAAACTGTGTGGCCCGAGCAAGAAACCATGAAGCCTTATGCATGTGGGGTAGTGGTGGAATGAATGGGATATGCACAGTTTTCCAAATCTTATGCATAACCTACATGTTTTGTTGTTGGAGGCTGTAACCTCACACTGTTCACCATGGGGATTGCACACGGTTTGGAAAACTATGTGGGAAAAATTGTAAAATGTGTTCTTTTTTAATAAATTAATTAAATAAAATAAAATAATTAAAACCTAATACTCACCTATCCTCCTCCTTGTGGCTCATGACGCACCACCCATCCCTCTCTCATGGCGCGTGTGTGACCCCCTCTACATCTCCTCTTCAATTTGATGAAATCCACTGGATTTTCTCTCGTTTTTTCTCTAATTATTCATGGTAATACCAAAAGATCCTTCTCATCTTTCTTTCTGGATGATTTTCAGTCTCCCCTTCACCCTAATCCTTTTGTCTAAAATCCTAGGGGTAGGGTTGTTTTTATTTTTGGTTTTATTCCAGTTCTAGGGTATGTGGTTGCTCCCTTGGTGCCCCTTCATGTGAGTTGTGACACCTTTCGTCGAAGGTGAGACAGATGGGTTTGATTTGGCACACTAAAATCGATTTAAGGTAATCTTTTCCATCCATCCTTGTTGTTTCTCCTTTTATAATTGTGGTTTTTTTAATTTATGAGTCCCAAGTATAAATTGTAGTGGGTTTTGATAAAATTTGAAGGTGTGTGATCACATACATAGGTATGTGTATATATATATATATGTATTCCTTGTACACATTCCCTCATAGTGAGGAGAGTATATACTTGGATTAATGGTATATATATATAATAATAATGTATGTGTGTGCAAGTGTGGAGTAGCTTCGTTAAATTCTTCATGTGTCGAAGAATTCTACTTGGTTCTTCTCTCGAGGTAGGGTACCTAACCTTTCCCTTTTATTTAAGAATCCATTAGTTTCTTACTTAATAATTATTGATAATTTCAATTGAAATTCTTGAATTAACTACTTAATTGTGATAAATGATTTGTTGAGGAACAAAGTCATGATTTTATAATAAAACCCCTCCAATAGAGGTGTGTTTTCTTCTAATTCAAAAATTATTGGTAGTTGTTAATTACATGCTTGGATTAATGTTTTGTAGTTTCACTATTCTTAATAACATAGTGTGATGTAAGGCATGTTTAGGACATTGCCTCTAATGGAATTAGGAATTGGGGTTTTCTTTTATGGACGTTAATAGAACCATTGTATCTTTTAAGTGTCATCTTACCCAAGGGGTGATTTCTCATTCTTACTTAGATCTAGAAACCCTAATTTAAATTGGATAGAAATATTATTGAGAGTTAGGATATGTTTTCATCCCTTGGAATATGATTCCATTGACTTAATGGATTATATGAACTTGAACTGCTTAAATGGTTATTTAGAAAACATCTGAATTGTAATAAATGGGTGGGTATACCCATGTCATATGAATAAATGTAAGTGGTAATAAATGGGTGGGTATACCCATGTGTAATGGTCTAGTGTAATTAGTTAAATGAGTGGGAATACTCATTTGGTTGGTTTGATTGGGTTAAAGGTTTAATTAACCAATAATGGAAATGTGAGTGGGTAAAATCATGTTGTATGTATATTTTGAATGTGAATTGTAACAGTGAGTGGGTATAATCCTTGGTTTTTTTTGTTATGAATTGGGATACATGAGTTGGTATACTCATGAGATGTATTTGGTTATGAAATGGGATTAATGAGTGGGTATACTCATTGAATATTTGAATATAAATTGTCATATATGAGTGGGTAGACTCATATGGTGTTGAACATTGAATGATATTAAATGAAGTGAATAATTATATAGATGCCATGGATGGCTCTCCATGGATCTTGAATACGATAGTGGATGCCTTAGGTTGACCATGACCCTTGGGTCTTGGTTCCATGAAATTCCTTGGGACTTTCTACCCCTTAGATTCAGCTTACTTGGACTTGTGTAGAAAATGTCTAGTATGGCATGCTCATAGGACTCCAACTAGTGCCTAATAGAATTTCCAATGATATGATCCTAGGACTCGATGAGTGTGCCTTGGTCTTCAACACCTCAGATCTAGCCCTTCATGGTCTGACTCTTTAAAATACAGCACGACCGTGAGGTATTTGATACACTCGAATATATGTCTAGGCTAAGGTAAATTGTGACATGTATAATTATACAGCTCGATCATGAATGATAGGAATACTTCCGGATGAATGGTAAGGTCATGATTGATATAGAATGTGGGGTATACGCTAAGGTTGTGGTGGTTTAACATGTTTGTATGAATGGAAAGGTCATATTGTTTATTTATACATTATTCATAGTTTCCTTGTTATAGGATCTTGAATATCTTGTATAGGGATCCTTGAGGGGTTATGTTAGTATAACTGGATTAGTAGTTTACATGCCATGGGAATCTTCATTTTCTTTTACTTCTTAAATGTTTACCTGCACATTGCCTTATTTACATATTTCATAATTGGAATGGGATTGATATCATGGGTGTTGGCCTACTGAGATGTTATCTCACACCCTACTCGAGTACCATTGGTGCTTGAGTAGACCTTCTTGTTTGCAGGGATATGGACCTTTTCTTGTGATGTTCTCTTGTACCTGGGAGTTAGGAGCAAAGGACCAAGCTAGAGCTCGGGATGCTCATGGTGATCTCCCTTGGGGATTTTCTATCATTTCTTTATTTATGTATTAAAATGTAAATGTTGTTTTTTGTTACTATTTTAGCTTGTGTATCTTCATATAGTATGCATACTTGTATAAACTGGCATTGTCTATAATTTATATTCAGTTGAGATTACGTTTGTTTTTTGTTTCATTAACATTGCTTTAAACTGCATCTGTTTTCACTTGTTATTTACTATATTTTTACCATTGTGCACTCTAATTATGAGGGTATAGTCTCCTCAATGACCTACCTTGACACCCACACTGCTATTTGGTAGCCTCTAGCACATGGGAAGACACGCTTGAGGCCATGTAGTGATAGGTCTAGCTACCGATTTAATGGTAAGCTAGGTCGGGATGTTACAGAGTGGTATCAGAAGAGGTAATTTTTCCTTTTTCCAAATATTTTGGTCTGGTAGACAGGAGACTAGAAATTTTTTAGTGCTTGGTAAATAGTCATTATTGGGACTAATCACCCAACATACGGTAAATGACCAAGTTTCCAAGGCTGGGATTTTTGTTCATGTTGGTTGCTATTAAAGTTGAGTATTATTTCCCCTTGGGTGACTGATGTATTTTATGCTTCTTATTGATTATGGGATCTATGGTATTTTTTCCCTTTTCTTGATATGGAAAGTATGGATCATTAAATTCATCATATTAGGTACTTAGAAATTCACATTTCATGCATATTCCATTTTTCTACTAATTTTAGTTGTGTGCCTTGAGTTTAATTCCATGACTTTGATTTTCTTTATCATGCATGTTATATAACATTCTTGGGTGTTTTTTTAATCATGTTGGCACACTTCTATGAAAATATACCATGATTCCTGTTTTTTTATATGTCATGATTCTTTGTTATAGCATGATTAAGTGTTTACTTCTTGTTATGGAATGCTTTGCTTTGTTTATATATGGGTTGGTCATGGGATAAATTTATTGGTGGGATTTAAGATAGGATCCAGTTTTCAGTTGTAAGGTATATGGGAGCCTTATAACTTGGAAAAGGTAACAAATGTATTCAGACCATTGTAAAAGGATACAAAAGTTAAAATGTTAAATTGGATTGGTTATGATCAATGGGATCCAATTTTCAATTTAGGAAATGTATGGGAACTTCATGAATTGGGAAATGAAAACCCATATTAAATGGAAAGGCATGATGTGTTTTGAAATAGTGTAATGTGAAAGTTGTTATGTTTTGAACTTAAAGGAATTTGTTAACTCTCAGAATTCTGAACTAAACTAAGTAGTTCAATTGGGGAATGTTTTTATGGGATAACCCTCTGAGGGTGTTTTAAATCTTTTAATGTTTAATAGATTCTATGGGGGTTTCTTTTTGAAGAACCCAGGTTAGTTTAATGAGATCCTTGTAGGTCACCTTTTTAGTTTAAAGGAATTTATATCCTAAATTTCTTGTTTATGATGGGATGTCAAAAAATTGTTAATTTTTCATAAGGAATTTTGATATAACTTTCCTATTTTTTCCCTTGGGGTGTTGGTTAAAACTAAGTGCCTTGTTTTGTAAAATGGTAATTGTTGTTTTGTTTAAAATTATTTCAAGTGCTTAAAGGTTGAACTGAATTAATTAAATGACTTTAAAATGGAACTTGTAGTGGTGTCCTTTTTTTAAATCCTCATGTAAGGGTTGTTGAAATTTTTCTGATGGTATTCCTTGGAATGGGTATGTGAGAGTTTATATGTAGGCTGATTCATTTTAGAAATAGATTAAATTAAAGGGGCTCTAGAGCCAAGTGAAATTCTTTTGTGTGACCTAGTGATGGGGTTGATGCGTATGCTTTATAAGGGGATAGGCTGTGGAAATTATCACCCTTAGATCTTGATTACTTGCTTTATATTGTGAGACATTTTACTTTTGGTGTCACTCGGGTGTCATTATCCCTAGTATGAAATTTGGTTTTTAAAAGGAAACCCTTGTTCGGATGGGTTTTTTTTGCTTCTTGACTCATGATATGGGAATGAGCATTGAGGAATGATCAGTTCAATAGGTTAGACAAGCCTCAGGAATGGTCATCTACTTAGGAATTCATGTGAACCTTATTTTCTTCAGTGATAGAGACTCAGAACTTCGTCATCTGAGTTAATGGTTACATGAGATGATGTGCTTTTGTGCTAGTTTTTACATGAACCGTATGATACTTGATTTAATAGGGTGGATAGCCTATGGATATCATTCAGAATGTTCCATTTTCTCTTATAAACTTTGGGTAGCATGTTTCGGTATAGACAGTACTCATTTAGTGTTAAATGGTGTAACATACTGGTTTAGTTCGGTCAATTTGTTGAACCTTGCACTACTGAGGACTTTCTTGGGTCATCTCTGGGGTATAGTGACTTGGCCATTAAAGAAATAAGTCAATCACACTGCTCAGGAGGACTATATGGGACTCTTGTGTTTTGACATGCCATCCAGTTTGATTTCATCATTTATACCAAGATATTTGATGTGGTGATCATGGTTGTGGAACGTAACACATAAATTTGAGGTGTTCATGAACTAGCATTCTTGTGAGCAGATGGTATTTCCTTCTTTCGATGACTATGAAACTTCTAATGTGGGGAGTTTCACATCCGTTCCAGTGTACATGTCAGTGTTTTCTTACAAGCACTTCTTCTATGAGGTTGGTGGTATACACAACCCTTTGGAAACACTGTTGGTCATGGATGGACTTTGGTCGTTATGTTTGAATGGTCACAAGAATGCCTTAGGTTAAAGGAATTACGATCGGTTAAATGACAATGTGTCAGTAGGGAAAAGATAAGATTATTTTAAGAGGTTGATCAGTAGTGGTTTTATTGTTTCTCTTTGGTATACTCTTAGTTTATTCTTCTAGAAAATACGATCATGTACCCTATCTTAACATCATCCTAGATGCACTAAGAGAGCATCGTCCCTATGCCACGCTAATGTTTTAAAACTAATTAGGCTTGATAAGTGGTTGTTATCTATGTTATACATAGAATGAGTGGTTCTTTAGAGTCTTAGATATTTTTTAGTGATATTTTGGTTCCCGTGAAGGAATGCCTTAGACGGGATCTTAGACACCAGTCATTCATTTTTACATGACTGCCAGGCGGATGCAGCTCTGGGCTCAGTCGATGATCTGATTTGAACATTTTTCCTTGTACCAACATCTCGATAATAATATAGAGTATGTACTACCTTGATTTAGTTCCATGGAATCTAGTTCGATAAATTAGAGGTTACCCTGTACTTGTAATCGGGCTCGGAGGGGTGCTTAGAGGGTAATGATTCTAGTGGTTTGGATCTGGGTTATACATATATTCATACTGAGACAAGATATTTTAATGGCCTAGTGATTGATTGATATGGTAACATAACCGAAAGTTAAGTAATGACTTCAGTGTACATGCTTGTGTTAACTTCTAGTTTCCTTGGGGAAGGGCATTGCAGTTTAGTTTGAAATGTTCTTACCATTTAAGTCGGGAAGCAATGAGATAAGTTGATCAAAGTGGCTCGATGTGTTATCATTATTGTTCGATGTGTATAGTTGGTGATAAAATCATCTTAAAATAACATCACCAGTTTAAGGGTGAGTGTGGTTTGTGGGTCAGGGATGTCTTTAGAGTAAAGCATGCACAGCCAGTTTGTGTTGGTCGAATGATATTTGACCTTTCCTTTTCAGTGAGGTCTCTGATATGACCTTAAAGGAAATCAAGTTCACCCAATCAAATAAATCACATGATAATAATCCCTAAAAACTCTTAGGATGTTCCCTATTAAGAAATACCAATGGTGGTGGAACCATGTTTTGGAATTGGTCATTAAATGCTAAGACCCTTTGTGGAAAGTGACAATGGGATATTTTAAAGAGATGCGGAAAAAATCATGTATCTAGTTAAGTGGTCTCAGTTGATCACTTCTTTGATGTTTTAGTTGAGAATCGAGTGTTAGATTAAGTTTTAAAGGATTAATTGCCTTAGTCTTTTGAAAATTCTTTAAGGTGCATTTGGCATTTGAAAATGCAACACAACCGTTCGAACAAGACTTTACAACCCTTGTAGGTTGGGTGATGTTTTTTTTTATGAAGGATTATTGAGGAATAGAATTTTTAAGATGGAGAAATTGTAGAATCCTGTGTTTTTGGACAGAGTGGTTCTCTAAGGGTTTTTGAAGTTTTGGAAATTACTGGACTGGATGAATTTAAAATTGAGCCTTGGAATGAAATTATAAAACTTGTAACCTATTAAATTGATGTTTTTAGGCTTGGGTAAAGTCCCAAGAAGTTTCCCAGGTAGATAGAGGAGTTTCGGGAGCGTCGAGGGCAGAAAATTTGGGTTTAAAAGCATCAGTACTAGGAGCACAGTTTTTCTGAAATCATGTGGCCCAAGTAGGAAACTATGAAGCCTTATTAAAATGGGGAAGTGGCAGAACAAATGGGTTGTGCATGGTTTTCCCAATCGTGTGCCTATCTTTCATGGTTTTCTATTGGAGACAGTAACCTCGCACTGTTCACCACACAGTTTGCACAAGGTTTAGAAAATTGTGCGGTATAAACTGTGTGGTGTGTTCTACTTTAAGAAATTAATTAAATTAAATTAAATTAAATCAAAATAATTGAAACCAAATACTCACCTATCCTCCTCTATGTGGCTTGTGAGGCACCACCCATCCCTCTCCCATGGTGTGCATGTGACCCCCTCCACATCTCCTCTTCAGTTTGACAAAATCCACTAGATTTTCTCCTGTTTTCTCTCTGATTCTTTGAGGTAAGACCCAAGTATCCTTATCCTATTACTTTTCAGTCGATTTCGGTATCCCCATTTCTATAATCCATTTTTTTGAAACCCTAGGGGTAGGTTTGTTTTAATTTTTTGTTTTCTTCTAGTTCTAGGGTATGCAGTGGCACTCCTGAGGCCCCTTTATGTGATTTCTAACATCTTCCACCAAAGGCGAGGCGGATGGGTTTGAATTGGCTCACCGTCATTGATTTAAGGTAAGGATTTCTATACTTCCTTTTTGTTTCTCCTTTTATAATTGGGGTTTTTAAATTTTTTGAGTCCTGAGAACAAATTGTAGTGGGTTTTGATTAACTTTTAAGGCATGCACACACATACATATGTGTGTGTGTGTGTCTATATATATATATATATATATATATATATATTCCTTGTACACATTTCCTCATAGTGATGTGAATATATACTTGTATTAAGGGTATATATATAATAATAATGTATGTGCATGCAAGTGTGGAGCAGCTTTGTCAAATTCATCATGCACCGAAGCGTTCGACTTGGTTCTTCTCTCGAGGTATGGTCTCTATCCTTGCCCTTTTATTTAAGAATTCATTAGTTTCCTACTTAATGCTTCTTGATAATTTGAGTTGAAATTATGGAATGAACTACTTAATTGTGATAAATGATTTATTGAGGAACAAAGTCGTGATTTTATAATAAAACACCTCCAATGAAGGTGTGATGTCTTCTAATCCAAAAACTATTGGTAGTTATTAATTACATGCTTGGATTAATTTTTTTTAGTTTCACTATGATTGATAACATAGTGTGACATAAGGCATGTTTAGGACATGGACTATAATGGAATTAGGAAATGGGGTTTTACTTTATGGACATTAATGGAACTGTTTCACCTTTTAAGTGTCATCTTATCCAAGGGGTGTGTTATCATGATTCCCTAGGTGTAGGAAATATAATTTAAATTTTATGCAAATAGGATTGAGAGGTAGGATATTTTTTCCTCCCTTATCATATGATGCCCTTAACTTAATGGGTTATATAAACTTGAATTTCTTAAATGGTTATTTAGTAAACATCTGAATTGTGATGAATGGGTGGGTATGCCCATGTCATATGAATAAATTTAAGTGGTAATAAATGGGTGGGTATACCCATGTGAAATGGTTGAGTGTAATTGGTTAAATTAGTGGGAATACTCATTTGGTTTGTTTGAATTACTTAAAGGTTTAATTAAACAACAATAGAAATGTGAGTGGGTAAACTCAAGTTATATGTATATTTTGAATGTGAATTGTAACAACAAGTGGGTATACTCCTTGGTTACTTTGGTTATGAATTGGGATACATGAGTGGGTATACTCATGAGATGTATTTGGTTATGAAATGGGATTAATGAGTGGGTATACTCATTGTATGATTTGAATTTAAATGGTTATATATGAGTGGGTAGACACTTATGGTGTTGAAAGTTGAATGATATGAAATGAATTGAATGATTGTATAGATTCCATGGATGACTCTCCATGGATCTTGAACGCGGTAGTGGACTTATTGGGTTAATCATGACCTTTGGGTATTGATTCCATGGGATTTATTGGGAATTTCTACCCCTTGGATCTAGCTTGCTTGGACTCATGTAGGACATGTTTGGTATGACATGCTCCTAGGACTCCAACCAGTGCTTAACCAAGTTTCAAAATAGATTCTCTTGGGACTCGATAAGGATGTCTTGGTCTTAAAAACCTTGGATTTGGCCCTTCATGGTATAACTCTTTGGCATATGGCATGACTATGAGGTATATGATACACTTGAATATACGGATTGGCCCTGGTAAATTGTGACATGTATAAATATTTGGCTCAATTGTGAATGATCTGACTCGCATGGGATGAATGGAAAGGTTTTGATTGATATAGAATGTGGGAAATATGGCAATGTCGTGGTGGTTTAACATTTTTGGATGAATGGCAAGGCTATATTGTTTATTTTTTCATTATTCATAGATTCCTTATCATAAGATCTTGACTATCTTGTGTAGGGATCCTTGAGGGGCTATGTTAGTATCACTGGATTAGCAGTTTATATGACATGGGCATCTTTACTTTCTTTTACTTTTGAATTTTTTACCTTCACACTTCTTTATTTACATATTGCACAATTGGATTGGACTTGACACTGTGGGTTCCATCCTACTAAGATGTTATCTCACACCCTGTTCAGGTAATATTGGTACTCGAGTAGACCTTCTTGGTTGTTGGGATATGGACCTTTGCTTATGCTATTTTCTTATACCTGGGAGTTAGGATCAAAGGATTGAGCTAGAGATTGGGATGATCATGGTGATCTCTCTTGGGGCTTTGTTTTCATTTATTTATTTTTGTATTTAAATATAATGCATGTTGTTTGTTACAATTTTATCTTATGTATCATTATCTATCATACATACTTGTATAAACTGGCATTGGACATATTTTATATTTAGTTGAGATTACTTTTGTATTCATTTGATTTAATATTTCTTTAAATTGTATCTGTTGTTTCTTTCTATTTATTATCTATTTACTATTGTTCACTCTAAGTATGATGGTATAGTATCTCCACTGACCTACTTTGACACCCTCACTTCTATTTGGTAGCCTCTAGCATACAGGGATATGCACTTGAGGCTATGTGGTGACTGCTCTGGCAATTAGTTTGATGGTAATACGGGTCGAGATGTTACATAGTGAAACCACCAGTTTGAGGAAGCTACGTGGGAACCTCAGGTTATGGTGATATAGAAGTATCCTCATCTATTTATATCAGAGTGATAAATTTCAAGGTTGAAATTAATTTTATGGGGGGTAGAATGTAAAACCCAGATATTTTATGAATTTTTTTTAATAAAATTAATTTCTTAGATAACCTATGTTACATGAAAAACTAAGTTTATCTTTCGTTGCACGAAACACCGAGTTTTAACAAAACATGACATATTTTTAAAATATTATTATTTAATATGATAGTTATCACCTAGACATTGAAATAGAGGGTATGTATAGGGTTAACTAAATTATTAAAATATATGGTTTATAAAATTATATATAACAAATTTTTTTGTGACCAATTAATTATAAATGAAAATAAAAACCATTTAAAAACAAAGGAAATATTTTTCAAAAATACTATTTTTATGGGAAAAAATGTGTTTACCTCAACAGATTAAACAAACCACTTTTTTGTGAATTATTTTAGTTAAATTTATACAATATATATTCAATAAAAATTTTAAAATAATATTATGTTTTTTCTAGATAAGAGAAAAGAATAAATCTAATTTTTCTCTTAGAAACTATATTTTTCTAAAAAGAAATTGTCGATTTTTGCACAATTATTTTAAAATTATTTTCTTCCACTTTCTGAAAATTTATTAAAAAAAATAAAATTTAATTTTTAAATTATCATGTCAAAATTATCAAGGGGTGAATTTTTTATTTTAATATGGTTATAAATGTATAATTAGTTCAATTATATATATATATATTAATCCAATTTATTTCATTTTAATAAATTTAATATTTAATTTTGATATAAAAACATTGTAAACTTTTGAAACTTTTCTCTTTGGAAAACCGCTTTTTGTCGCATCTATGGGATTAATTTTAAATTAAACTTTTTTTCTTATGTGAATTTAATTTAAAAAAATTGATTCCATACTTTTAATCAATGTAATTTATAATTTATAATAAGTTTAACATAATTTTTTACCATTATGAATTGTAAAATCAGTAAACATTAATTATCGTGGTTAAGGTGAAAATGGGTTTGCTGGGGGTTAAACTAAAAAGATAAGGGATAAAATGACCCATAAACTTATCTAAAACCCATTTTATGGAATTATTTAGAACTTTTAACCTATAATGTTATATAATAGACCATTTTTATCCTTTCGGCATGTGAAAAATGTGGGTACACCTTTTTCTTTTCAAAATTTACAAGTGTGCCACTCACCACACTTTTAAAAGGCCACCCCTTCTACTCTTATATTAAAACATCCAAAACAAATTATTTCAGAAACAACCTACCCAAAAACTTATATACTTAATTAATATCATCCTATAATACTAATTTTGGTTATAAATCTAACCTAAGAAGGATTTTAGTTCAAACTAAAAGAAGTTTTCCAAAGAAGAGGTAACATCCCTAACCGGGCATTTTATATTAATTCATCCTCCTCCTCCTTAAATTATTATTAAACCATAATAATATAATAACCTAAGTATATTAAATATACTTATATGTTTTTTTAATGAAATAAATTATATACATCTCTTATTCCATCAAATGTATTGTGAAATCATTATTCATGTGTACAACAGACTATCACCTCGCGAACCGATGTTATTTGTTTTCCATCACCACCTCTCATGGATGGATATAATGATAGATTTAATATTTATATAATATATTTATGATATTATTATACTTATTTAATTATAATACCAAATCTACCTCCTTACATTCTATTTCATGGAGGATATAATAATGTCATTCGTGTGTACAGTGGACTACCGCCTTGCGAAGCGATGTGATTCATTCACGCTTTACATGGAAGGTAATAAGGATGGGTTTATTGAAAAATGTAATATCTATAAAATAAAAATTATTCTATATTAGTAATATATTATTAAATTTATTTATTTCAATCCATCTAGAAAATAGAAACAACATTCATACATACGTACAGTCTATCATCTCCATGAATAGTGTATTTCATTCTCTATCTCTAATATTTATGTACCACTATAAATAAAAATATACTGAATATATATTATATTTATATCACGGTTAAAAAATTTATATGATGCAAACATGATCAAATTAATAGTACTAAAAAATAAAAAATTAAAGCATACATGAAAAACAAAGCAATTATTTCTTGAAACATGACTTTAATGTCCATCCAACGGCCCGGAGGCCTTCAAATATTTTTTATTATTGATAAAGCCCCTTTTTAGGGAAGAAGGGGGAAACCCAATGGACTACATGGACTTATAACAAACACATCCAAAGGACAAAGAGAGTGAAAACCAGAATGAAAACTAGAGCAAACCCCACCCCAGCATAAAGACAATTTGAAGAACTTCAACATTGCAAGGCTAACCGGCAAGCAAGTGTCCTGTGTCGAAGCACATGCCCGATCCGATGACAGACATCATACCCTCTCAAACAATCGAATTATAAAAGAAATGCAAAGCTGAACCTCCGACTCTGAATCCTCCTTTGGGCTTGTTCCAAGTGATCGAGACCAGATGCACCATCCCACCTCCAGGATCGAACCAAACAAACAAAACAACTTCCACACATCAACATCCTAAAACACTTATCAAAATTCCAACGTGACAAATTCAACCGCAAGAGAACCAAATCACCACTGGAACCGAGACCAGAAGAGCCTCATCGCAACCACAAGGCACACTTCAAACATTTCTGCATCAACCCAAAAATGATGACAAACCCAGGAAAATGAAGTCAGATCTTCATCACCCAGGACTGGAAGATTCAACAGCACGTCGATGGAGCATCGCCGATGAGGGGAACCGGGTATATCTGAGCCGACAATGCCACTCTGGGCTGAAGCGGATCAGATCAAAACTGTGGAAAAACCCACCCCATCATCCAAATCAGTCGAACCATAGGATTCAGAAGGGACCAGCAGGAAATCAGAGTCCCTTCAAGCCACTACTCCGCTGCAAGAACTTCAAAAATGCACCAAAATAAAACCAAGAAAACTAAAATCAAACCTCCCCCCTCCGAGTTTCTTCGGAGAAGACGCTGAGCCTCATCTGAACACATTTGAATCTAAAAGAAATATGAGATAGGTCCCGAACTCAGAAGCCATTGTCGAACCACTTGACGCGCGCCGAGAAAAATTCGCCGAGCTGAAGCCAGTCCGAGATCCATCCACCGGAAGCCGATGCTAGGATCTAGACCACTGGAGCCCGTTGAGTTTCACCACTTCCACTCTACGATACATAACACTAGATCTGGGGCCGATTCTTGATGTCACCAAGCTGAGGGAGCCGGAGACAACTCGAGCCACACTGAAACGACACTGAAGCCAACACCAAACGCTGCCTCTGAGACGAGGTCCAGGAGAAGTCATCGCCGAACTCCTCCACCATCAAGACAAGATCCATATGAGGCATGTGCCAAGCCACCGAGTGACGCCGGAGTAGGGGAGGAAACTGACACCCATGAATAAACCCTAGACGCACCGAAAAGGTGGAACCCGCCGCTCATAGACTACATCATATAACGTGACTTTAACATGGAATTGTTAATAAACGGGTAATAAAAGGTCATAAGTAAATAATATATGTTATGATATATATAATTATTTTTATTTAATATATTTATAATAAACTTATATTTATTATAAAGTAGGTTTGAATGTGTATAAAGGAAGTCGAGACTTAAGATGATGGATTTTCATCTCGCTTTTATTTTCTATGAGACACATGCCATATTCACCACATGTTTCTTTTATGTGATGAATATAATAACCATGAATGCATTTTATGATGATTCTACTAAAAATTTTGGTGATTTAAATATCCATTTTAGGATCTTTGTTTCATGGGTTTTACGGATCAAAAGTTACCAAAGTGGTAAGGGATTTTTGTCTTAATTTGTCTTCTTTGGGAACTACATTATATTATGCACCAATATTATTTTATGAGGTGTATATTAAACCCATTTGACATGTAATATAATGAATTTATTTATTCTCATGGTATTAAATTTTTTATTTAATTTTATTCCTTAATTATGATTATGATTTAATATTACTATATTGGTAATGGTTTTATGATACAATCTCATTGTTTATCAGGATTGTTTATAATTATACTTCCAATGATGAAATATTATAAACTATATCTCAAGAAACTAATTTATTTTAATATTATAATTTCATTTCATGATAATACATATGTTCTATTAATTTTCCTCTCTTTATGTACTCAATATTTCAAAATAATGTTTTTAATAAAAATCATCATTATTTATATCTTCAGTTAACAGCCTTTTTTCTTCCAAAACCATGTTTTATAAAAAAAATTCAAATAATGTTTTTAATATTATCAAAATGATTTATTTAAGAAATTTTTACCCATGTTTTACTTCTTTACAAAAAAAAATTAAAAGTAATCTTCATATCATTTTCCAAACAGTGGATGTTTGGATTTTACCGAAATTGTGAAAGGAATATTTGTTTTAAAGTGTACAAAATGAATGGTACTTTCCACTATCATGGCCAATAATTGTTTTAAATATTAATTTATAATTTTAAAAGGTTGTTTTTAAAATAAAGGATTTTGAAAAAAAAATATGTTTTAAAATGTGTTTTTCAAAGTGAAAAGGTTATTTTTCTCAAGAAATGTTTTAAATGATTTTTAAAGCTTCCATTATAAGTTTCCAAAGGTAATTTTCAAAGAAAAGGATTTTGAAAATGTTTTATGCTCTAAACAGGTTTTTTTCAATTTTTAAAGGTTATTTTTCCTCAAAAATGTTCCAAGTGGTCTTTCAAAATCATTTCCCATCTACGATGATATCCTTTGATGTTACTTATGTTTTATTGGGGATATGTTCCAAGGATACCATTCTTATTATTTCTATAGATGGTTTTTGTTTATGATTAAGAGATATTTATGAAATGTGTTTCTTTTCTATAGGGTATGGTATGATGAAATTTTTTATGAAACCTATTTATTTTCATGGGTTCTAATATAATAAATTATTTATGAATCCCATTTATTTTCGTGGGTTATGATATGATAAATGTGTTATAAAGACCATTTATTTTCATGGGTTATGATATGATGAATATTTTATGATGTTTAGGAACACTTATATATGGTTTTTATTATGTGAAGGTGGTTATGTTATAACCAAATATGGGCTGGACTTATATCTCCCTCTAATGCATTGGGTAAAGATTTATATCTGATGAGATAAACAAGACTAGAATGGGGAGTGAATCCAGTTTATTAAGGTAATTTTTATACCATGATAGTCTTGGGAGTGAACCTTTAATACTAAAATGGTTTGGAGAGTTATCTCATTCCACTATGATATCCTTGGAAATGAGCCTTCACTATTATGAAAATGATTTTCTATGCTTATGTGTATGCCACAACTCCATATCTTATGCATATGTTTTTCTATCATGGCTTATGTTATTTTATTCCTTTATGATTCATGTCTTATATACTACAAATATTTATGTCATGACTCAAGATTATAACCTTTAATATGTAGAGTATGGTTTTCATATGTAATTATCATTTTCTTAAACCATTATTATCATGTTATATTTACATATCTCCCTTGTTTACCCTAACTGAACATATGATCTCACCCTTTCTTATATTTCCTTTCCTTGGGTTATGAATAAATTTATTATGTATGATATGTCTAAAAAGGGTGATAGTTATGAAGAACTTAGTAGGATATTATGTAGTTTACTAATGAACCAGTTGTTTATGTGTCCAAGTTTCCAAAGGCATTATACCTTTATGATCCTCAGTCATGTGTTTGTGTAATTTAATTATTATTTGTCTATTAATATGTTATATCTATGTATAAAAATTTTAGTGACCTCAAACCCAGTATCCCAGATCCAGTGTGTACATTATTACATTGGCATAAGATATAAGGAATTACATTTTGAAGGACTGAATAGTTTATTAGTCTTTGTATACTAGATATGTAAATTATTATTAAAATTTAAAACATAAACTTCCCAGAGTATTTTCTTTTAGAACACCATTATTCCCCTTAGCATATCCCTACATATAAATCATAAAACACTTATTGGTATCTTGGGGGAAATAAAACATTAGAAAGGGGTGACCTCAGATGCTTGGTAAGAGTAATATTATAGAAAAAACTATGACTAAATAAGGTATAATGAATATGGAAAATTAAATAATTGAAACAAGTGACATTTAGTCAATAACTTGAGCATAATATGGTAGGAATAAATTATGTTCAAAAAATTCCATATAAATAATCACAGGATCTTGAAAACATAACCATGGATATTCTAATTAATGAAATAATCATAGAAAATATTAATAACTGAATTCATAATTATGGAATGGATAATTTTGGATATCTAAAACATATTTTTGGGGCCTTGTGTCAAGACATCTGAATAAATGGGTAAGGGATCGTCCAAAACCAAATCTAGTTTGTCTCATGAGACCCAATGATACATTGAGGGGATATATCAGGACCCACCCATCACTTACTAATTCTAATTCATTCTTTATATGAATGGGGCAAAACATAATCAACATAAACATTCATATTTAAAAATTAACATATGAAATTTTAATACTTACTCCAATCAATAAACATGATCATAAACTAGGAGAGTGAAATGGTGAATGGTAATAAAATTGTACATATCTAGCCAAAATGATCATAAATCATCTATAGAAATAATAAATATGGTATCAATAAAACATATAATAATTGGGTCATAAGTAAAATAGAGGGTTGATATCATTTATGAATATAAATACCATGAAAATATCCTTAAAACATTTTTGAGAAAAAAAAACCTTTGCATTTTGAAAATAACCATTAAAAAAGTTCAAAAAAGTTTTGAAAGTAATTTTCATTGAAAATAACCTTTTAAAAAAATTAAAATAATCATTAAAACATTTATTGTTCATGATTGTGTAAAATTCCATTCATGTTGTACGTGTTAAAACAAAGGATCCTTTCACATTTTCAGTAAAAATCAAACATGCATTGTTTTAAAAAAGACATGAATATTCCTTTCAAAACACTTTATTAAAAGTAAAAAATTGTTAAAATGTATTTAATAAATAATTTATAAAAGGTTAAAAACATTTTTTAAACATTTTTATAAAACATTTGTTTTTATGAAAATGGATTTCTAACTGAAGATATAAATAAAGTCATATTTTATTAAAACCATTTTCTCAATCATTTTAAGTACCAAATAGTGGGAAAATAGTAATATAACTTAAAAAGGTTAATGAATAACCATATTTTAAGAAAATATATTTATTATAAGATATAAATATCAAATAATCCCCACAAGTAAATCTTAAACAAAAAAATCCTAAATAATGAGGAGGTTGTGAAATAAACTCTTACCACTTTGGTAACTTTTGAATCATAAGCCCCGTGAAAGGAATAACAAAAAATGAAACTTTAAATACCATAAATATAAATATATTCATGACATAACATATCAAAGGGGAATTATATGCACCACAAAAATAAAATAAGTGGTTAATATGGCATATGTCTCAGAGAAGTAAAAGTGAGATGAGAAACTCTTACCTTGAGTCCGACTCATCACGTACGTTCTTTATCTTCTTCAATAATAAACTTATATTAATTATTTTATTTATTAATTAAAAATTCAAGTTTATTATTAATTTTATTTCACTTATTAAAATTTTATATATAATTATTTAATCAATCATGTTTACGTTGGTTGTTTCGATAATATTTAACTAGTGTGTCAAAAATGACTTCGGTAGGTTGACTATTGGTCTAAGAGACCATTATTTTAACATATACAGAATAATAATCATGATATAATTATCATATTTATATATAAATTATACTTTTATGAAAAATCATAAATTATGGTTTTGATAAATGAAGTGTGTTACAATCATGGAGATGGTAGGTCGTACGTCCGCATGAGTAATGTTTCCATTTTTCAAAAATCATTATGGAAAAGAGGTAAGTAATATTTTATCTTTCTATAATGATCATAATAAAATAAATACCATATTATTTCGTTAAATATACTTATATATATCATCCATGTGGTGTATTTAGGATAATAGATTCACGTCGCTTCATGAAGGCGTTAGTACACACGTACACAAACGTTGTTATCATCTTTCAGTGAGTGAAAAGGTAAGAAATAAAATGATGTATTAACTTTTAATAATGATAAATATTTTATTAATATAATAATTATTTCATGTATTTCATATATATTAATTAAATTTATCCTTATTACCTTCCATCTAAAGTGTTAGTGAAAAAATGAATTGCATCGCTTCATGAGGTGGTAGTCCACCATACACATGGGCGATGATATCATATCCCCTACAGAATAGAAAGTAAAAAAATTTATATATGATATAATGAATATATAGGTATAATTATTTTATAAGTTTCATATATATACTTTTGATCCATCATACTCAATTGTGGTATTTTTTGTTGGAAAGCGTGTCACATCGGTTCGTGTGGTGGTAATCTGCTGTACACATGAGCGACATTACCATTTCCCATTTGAGAGAAGAGAAGTTTTATATAAGTCATTAACAAAACATAAAAACATATCATTATATTATATATACTTTTTTATTATATAATCATAAATTAATAATATTTAAAGGAGGTGGAAGAAGAAATAAAAAAACTCATAGTTAAGAATTTTACCTCTTCTCGAGCCACCTCTTTAGGATTATACCTAAAGTATTTCTAAAATAGATTTATGAATAAACCAAGGATTCTAGGATAATAGTATTGAATTTTTGAGTTAATTTGTTCTGTTATTATTTAAAAAATGGTTTTAATATGTAAATAAAATAGGATATGGGGTGGCCTTTTATAAGTGAGGTGAGTGACACACTTGTAATTTTTGAAAAGAAAAAGGTGTACCCATGTTTTTCACATTCCAAAAGGGCCAAAAATATAGTATTATTGATTATTGTTCATTATAAGGTCTAAATATGTCCATAAAATGGTTTTTTGAAAAATTTTGGGTCATTTTAACCCTTATCATCTTAGTTTAACCCCCTAATAACCCCATTTTTACCTTGCCTATGGTAAATAATTTTTACAATTTTTAGTATTCATTATGGTAAAAAATTAAGTTGGCCTTATTAGATAAAATAAATTTTTTAATTAAAAATATAAAATACATTTTATCAAATTAAATTAACATAATTTCCAAAATTTAATTTAAAATTAATCTTGTAGATGCGATGAGAAAGAGGGTTTTCAAAGAGAAAATGTTTAAAAGATTATAAAGTTTTTAGATAAAAATTCAATATGAAAATGATTCCAATGGAATAAATTGGATTAAAACATATTTAATTGAAATAATTTTACTTTAAAACCAATTAAAAATATTATTTAACATTATAAATAATTTAAATGAAAAGGCAGTTTTCAATTAAAATTCAGTATTTTCACTATTCATTGACAAATGAAACATTTTAGAAAATACAAAAAATTCACAATAAGAAAGTTTTTATATTATTATTTAAAAAATGAAATTTATTTTTTCAAATACATTTTATAAAAGCGGTAAAAATTAATTTTAAATTATGTGCACAAATCACAACTAAACCACCTTTTAGAAAAATAGAGTTTTTAAAAAACATTTATTTTTCTTTAAAATGATTCTTATTTTATTTATAATCAATATATAACTATTGTATTATTTTATACATTTGTAAACTACATAATTTTCATAATTTAGTTATTATTATTCATAAACACCAAATTAAAGGTTAGGTTATAATGGTAATGTTTAAATAATAATATTTTAATAGAGTATTGTGTTTCATTCAAACTCGGTGTTAAGTGTATTGAACGCTATCGAAGAGATTAATTTTATTTAAAAAAATTAATTTATCATAAATTATTGGGATGATATATTCTCTAATAATGTTTATTTTTTTCTTCATACACGCTATCGAACATGATGTTCCTATTTTAAAAATATTGATGTGTTACACTCTGCCTCCCCCCTTAAATAAATTATATCCTCGCAATTTAATCTTGATCTCGATAATTAAGAGTTTTACATTTAAAAAATTACTTCATTAAAACTCACATTGTAAAAATTATTAATAAAACATTCTCTTAATAAGAGAGAAAATTAATTATAAAGTTTATATATAATAACACATAACTAGGTTTCTATATATGAGAACATTAGTGACAAGTGAAGATATAGACATAGAAGAAAAGAATAAATAATTATATAGAGTTATAGAGTTCATTGATTAAAATAAATTCAATTATCAATTGAAATTTAAGGACATATAGACCATAAATCTGTGATGATTTAAAAGACCGCCGGTTCAACATAAATGAAGGTGTTTGGATAAAATTTTGTTTCAATATTATTTTCTTAGAGTTGAGGAATTCCTTTACCATATAGACTTAGAATATATAAAAATATAATTACTTGATGTATTTCTATTTTATGGGAACAATTTCATCTTTTTTTGTGCTTAGATTATTTTTCACATCATTTTTAATACAATAAATGAATATCAAACATGAAATTTTTATTCTTGAAGCACAAAAATTAACTTTTAAAAGATCATGAGATCTATAAAAGAGTAACAAGATATTAATACTTTATTTAATAAAACCAAAATGGTTAGAAAAATTTATAAAATAACACCCAAAGTTCAACTCAGTCCATTCTATAAATATTTAACCTAAAGACTCTTCCAAAATATGTATGTCTAAATTTAAAGTCCAAAAAATTTTGAATGAAGGTCACTAAATCAATGTTATATTTCACAAAAAAATATAAAGTGGATCTTAATTTCAAATTTCAAATGTGTGAATACCTTGATAAATATAAAACCTTAATTAAAATATACATGCTTCCAAATATAAAATATCATATTCTCGTATATATTCCATAAATCAATACTTACATAAAACTTCAACAAAGATAACATAAACTATCATGTTGAGTCAATAAGGTTTTCCTTATGACTTTTCCATTCCTTCTTGTTTTGAAAATCACAAACACCTTATCATTAAGGAAAATTTCTTTTATAAGGAAAAATGCTTTCTTAAGGAAAATTTCTTTTATAAGGAAAAATGCTTTCTTAAGGAAAATCGCTTTTATAAGAAAAATTTATCCTTATCATATTTTCATTAATATTTTTCTTAAGTGTGAGATTCGGATTCACTTTCTCAGAGTCATAAAAACTTTGATATAAAAGCATTCTGTTTTTAGGATTCGGTTCTGGACAAGAACTATAAGGAAGTTTCATTCCGAATTCCGGATATGAATTCTGACTTAGTTCTATTCCAGATTCAGGATACGAATTCTGAAGAAGAATTCTCATTACGAATTCCAATGAAGAATTCTCATTACGAATTCCAATGAAGAATTCTCATTACGAATTCTAATTAAGAAATCCCATTCCGAATTCTCATTACGAATTCTGAAGAAGAATTCTCATTACGAATTCTAATGATGAATTCTCATTACGATTTCTGATGACGAATTCCTATTCCGAATTCCTACTCCGAATTCTCATTCCGAATTCTCCTATTAAACAGAATATGATTATCATTGTTTTATACACTCTGAATTTATTCACTCTGAACCTTCACTCCGAAGTTTCTATTCTGAACCTTTATGTTAGAGTTTAAAACGATGTCATACTTTCTGTTACACTTGTTTTGTTATAAAACGATGTCGTCCATTTTGTTATAAACTAACCGTTGTCTAAGTGACACGTGTACAGGTCCCTCCGAACTTTAAGGAAAATATGACCGTTGGAGAGGAGCCGACCTTACCTATAAATAGGAGCTCATTTGAAAGAGCTCGCTGCTGATGAATAGCTGATGGTTGATGCATATGCTGATTGCTGAATAAGTGATTACATGCTGTTGAGGTGATTTCTAGAGAGAGAGTCTCTTATTAACTCTCAGAGCTTCGTGCGACTCCGAATGTTGGTGATTACATTCGAGGGATTCCGGGGATAGGGAGACAGAGGTGCCGACTACCTTAAAGATCGAGGGCTTTCTTGCTGAGAAAGACAGAGGTGCCGACTACCTTAAAGATCGAGGTCTTTCTTGCTGAGAAAGACAGAGGTTGCCAACTACCTTGAAGTTGAGGGCTTGCGGGGATAGCAAGACAGAGACACCGATCTTCGTATCGAGGGCTTACCCTGGTGTGGGTAAGACAGACTTGCTTGAAAGTATAAATCAAGGGACCTTTATCCAAGGTTGTTGGATACCCTTCTCTTTGGGTTAAAAGACTATTATCTTGTTACTAGTAGTTTTACTACTTGTTGTTATTCCGCTGCAATTTGTATCTTAAGGAAAGTATAACTTTCTTATACTTCCTTACTTACTCTGATTAGTTTAGATTCTATATGCTTTAAGGTAGAATCTTATATTGTAACTTTTGTTAAGTTTCAATTTCCGGAACCATATTTCCGGAATCTGCTTTTGGAATCTCTTTCCAAGTTTAGTTCGGTGTTAGAGGTGTTGTGAATCTACTTAGTTTAACTTTGTTAAACTTAGTCCTTTCCTTTTCTTAAGGAAACTTTAGTTGTTCATAACTAACTTTAAAGGTTCCAAAGGAATTTTTAAAGTATACAATTCACCCCCCCTCTTGTATATTGAGCATCTCATATTATATTTCGATCCTACAATTGGTATCAGAGGTTGGAAACCTCTTACTCTATACCATTCTTACATTTGGTATCAGAGCCAAGGTTACTGAAATACTTGTACTCACATACAAGTTTTTCTTGCTCAACTTTTTCATTCCGAACTTTGTCATTCCGATTTATCCATTCCGAACTTTTTCTCATTCCGAACTTTTTGATTACGAATCTTTTACTATTAACAAGTTTGTTTCCAAGTTATTTTCAAGTATGGCAGGAATGAATGTTGGATCTATTGACAATCTGAATCCTACAAGACCACCTATCTTTGATGGTAATGATTATGAATACTGGAGAGATCGTATGAAGACTTTTGTTATCAATACTGGAGTAGATAACTTTGTCATGCTTACTGGTGACTATAAAATTCCTGACAAGGAAGTCAGAACCTTTACTAACCAGGAAAAGCAAGAATATCAACTCAACTATAAGGTACGCAATACTTTACTGTGTTCAATGACCAGAAATATATATAGCCAAATTTCTTCTTGTGAAGCAGCTAACTGTATATGGAAGAAGTTAGAGGTTACACACTTTGGGACTTCTAAGGTGATTGAGACTAGAAGAGCTATGCTTAGAGCTGAATATCATGGCTTCAATTTTCCTTATGGAGAACCTATCTGTAAAGTTTAACAAAGATTTATGACAATCGTCAACAGTCTACAATCTATGGGAGAAAAAGGTTTAGATGATGAAGCTCTTGTGGACAAGATAATTGACATTATGCCCAATGAGTGGGAATCCAAGAGAACAGCTATAGATGAGAACAGGAAGGTCACTCAAATTACTCTTGATGAATTATTTGGAACTCTTCTACAACATGAGACCAGAAAGAAGAGAGATGCTGACAACATCAAGAAGAAGAATGGAAATGGTACTGTTGCTTTTACTACAACTTCGAATCAGATGAAAGCTAAGACTCCTGAGAGAGTAACCAGATCCAAATCGAAGAAAGTCATTTTCCAATCCGAATCTAGTGAGAGTGAAGTTTCAGAAAATGAATTAGCCAATCTTGCTCGAAGGATGAACAAGATAGCTGGGCAAAGAAACTTTCAATCCAAGTATAAGAAGAAGGACAGGAAAGATAAGAAAGATGGAGAAGTAACTTGTTATGAATGTAAAAGAGCTGG
The DNA here is from genome assembly GCA_963277665.1 of Viscum album. Lineage (NCBI taxonomy): Eukaryota > Viridiplantae > Streptophyta > Magnoliopsida > Santalales > Viscaceae > Viscum > Viscum album. The sequence goes on along the minus strand of OY728146.1, from coordinate 1,621,087,439 downwards.
ACATATTAGACCTGATTGCCCTATGCTCAGAAAGAAAGAAAGGAAGGAAAGACATTCAGAAAAGAACAGGAAGAAGTATTACAAAGCCAAAGCTAAGAAAGTTCTGAAAGCTAATGACACCTGGAGTGCCAGTGGTGGTGACTCTTCAGATGAATCTTCTGAATATGAATCTTCAGGACAGAAGAATCATGGTCTTATAGCCAGATTACCTATTGATAATCATTGTATCATGGCTAAGGTACGAAATGCTGAATCATTGACCAATGTTTCTTTAAATCCTAATGATAGTAAGTATTATAACTCTTCTGATGAAGAATCATCTTCTGATGAGGAAAATACTTTACCTACTTATGAAGAAGTCTCTAGATTTGCTGAACTTCTTGAGATTGAGAACTCCAAACTCAACAAGAAACTTGATAAGGCAAATTCTAGGAATTCTATTCTTACTAAAGAGATATCAGATCTTTCTAAAGATCTTGATAAGAAAAATGCTGATTTTGAAAGTATTTCAAAAAATCTTGAGGAAGTAAGTTCTGAGAAGAATAAACTTTCTAAATAATTAGAAAAAGTAATTTCTAAGAAAAATGTTTTCGAATCTAATTCTAGTTCAAAAACTAATGATTTTGAGGATAAAAACTTGGTTGTAAAACTCAAGTCCGAAATTTTTTCCTTAAAGAAGTGTTTATCAAACTTTACCCATGGTAAGGAAAATTTTGATAAGATGTATTCTCAAATACGACCTTTAATAAATAAATCCGGATTTGGTTATACCCATGCAAAACCAGTTTTCAGTAACAATTATTTTGTTCCTCAAAGTGCCCCATTTTGCACTAAATGTCAATGTGGTGGTCACTGGGCAAGAAATTGTTCCTTAAACAAAACCCAATCCTTAGGATTTCATAAAGGTTATTTTTCTAAGAAAATGTGGGTACCTAAAATTTTATTGTCCGGAAATCTCGGATCCAAACAAGTTTGGATTCCGAAAGTCTAACTTTGTTCTTAATTTCAGGAAAATAAAGAAAGTTCCAGCAATAATATCTGGTACATGGATAGTGGATGTTCCCGGCATATGACTGGTAACAAAAGCTTTTTTGAAAAGATTATCAAAACGAAAGGAGGAAAGGTAACTTTCGGAGACAATGCTAAGGGAGAGATTGTTGGTATTGGTAATATTGTTCTTTTAGGTAAAACTTTGATTTCAAATGTTCTTTTTGTTAAAGGTCTTAAGCACAACCTCATAAGCATAAGTCAGTTATGTGATGAAGGTTACCTTGTGAATTTTAGGAATGATAAATGCTTAGTTCACAATTCCAAGGAAGAATTTATTCTCTCAGCCAATAGGCAAGAGAATGTTTACACCTTAAACTTAGAAGACCTAAGAAGCCAAGATTTACCTTGCCTAAGTGCAATGGAAGATCACTCTTGGTTATGGCATAGAAGATTAGGACACTGTAATCTTAGAAACCTATGTAAACTCTCTAGGAAGAAACTTGTTAAGGATCTACCGGAGCTTAGATTTGATTCTTCTAAAGTTTGTGATCCTTGTCAATATGGCAAGCAACATAAATCTAGTTTTAAGTTGATAGGTGAAGTCTCAACAACCGATGCATTACAGTTGGTGCATATGGATCTTTTTGGTCCAACACAAACTGGAAGCATTGGAGGCAAATACTATGTGTTTGTTCTTGTTGATGATTACACTAGATTTACATGGGTCTATTTTCTAGCAAGGAAATCTGAAGATTTTTCTTATTTCAAAAGTTTTAGAGCCCAAGTTAAAAATGAGAAAAATCTTCCATTGAAAACTATTCATAGTGATCATGGAGGAGAATTTCAAAATTCTGATTTTGAAACTTTTTGTAGTAAGAAAGGTATTACTCACAACTTTTCAGCACCTAGAACTCCTCAACAGAATGGTGTAGTTGAAAGAAGAAATAGAATTCTTCAAGAGATAACTAGAACCATGTTGAGTGAATATTCTATTGCTAGACATTTCTGGGCTGAAGCTGTAAGTACTGCTTGTTATACTATAAATCGAGTTTTGATTAGACCTTTTCTTAATAAAACTCCTTATGAGTTATGGAATGGTAGAAAACCAAGACTTTCCTACTTCAAGGTTTTTGGTTGCAAAGTATTCATTTTGAATACTAAAGATAACTTACATAAATTCGCACCAAAATCAGATGAAGGAATTTTCTTAGGTTATTCCAAAACCTCTAAGGCTTATAGAGTTTTTAATAAAAATACTTGTACTGTTGAGGAAACAGTACATGTAAAATTTGATGAATCAGATCCTTTTGTTTTTAAAACCTCCCAACCTACATCTTCGGATGTGTTTTCAAAAACTGATTATCAACCTTTGATAGAAGAACCTTCTGATAAGGAAATTGTTCTAGAAGATACTTCTGAAACATTTACCCCAGAAGACTTTCTACCCTATGTTGATGAACAGTTTTTACAAAACCCAAACCAGATGTTTCTTAAGAATCATCCCAGTGATAGTATCGTTGGTGATGTAAATCAACCTGTAAGGACCAGAAGTTCCTTAAGAAATGAAGTAGAACATCTAGCATTTCTTTCCCAATTAGAGCCTAAAAGCACTGATGAAGCTTTAGGTGATGATGATTGGATCAAAGCAATGCAAGATGAACTAAATGAATTCGAAAGGAATAAAGTCTGGACCTTGGTTGAGAGACCTAAGGAAACTTCTGTTATTGGAGTAAAATGGGTTTTCAGAAATAAATGTGATGAAAATGGAGTCATTGTTAGAAATAAAGCTAGACTTGTTGCTAAAGGCTATAATCAGCAAGAAGGAATAGACTATGAAGAAACCTATGCTCCAGTAGCTAGACTTGAATCTATCCGTATTCTACTTGCCTTTGCAGCATTCTTTAATTTCAAACTATTTCAAATGGATGTGAAATGTGCTTTTCTTAACGGTTATGTTCAAGAGGAAGTTTTTGTTGAACAACCTCCTGGCTTTGAAGATACAAAACATCCGGATCATGTTTTTAGACTTACCAAAGCTTTGTATGGCCTTAAACAAGCCCCACGAGCATGGTATGATAGACTTACTGGTTTTTTGCTTCAAAATAACTATGTTAAGGGAAATGCAGATCCAACCCTTTTTATAAAGAAAGATAAGAAAAATGTTTTGATTGTTCAAATTTATGTTGATGACATTATATTTGGTTCAACTCAGCAATCTTTGACTGACTCCTTTGCTAGTCTAATGAAATCTGAGTTTGAAATGAGTATGATGGGTGAGTTAACATTTTTCCTTGGTTTTCAAATTTCTCAAAAACCAGAAGGAACCTATATATCTCAACATAATTATATTAAAGATCTTCTTAAAAAGTATGGTTATGACAACACTAAGAGTATAAGCACTCCCATTGGTACCTCAAACTCTTTAGATCTTGATGAAGCTGGGAAACCAGTAGATCAAACATCTTTTAGAGGTATGATTGGAAGTTTACTTTACTTAACAGCTAGTCGACCAGACTTAATGTTTTCTGTATGCTTATGTGCAAGATATCAATCCAATCCTAAGGAATCTCACTTAAAGGCAGTAAAAAGAATTTTTCGCTACCTTAAGGGAACCAAGGATCTAGGATTATTTTATACTTCTGGAAATGATTTTGTTCTAAAAAGCTTTTCTGATACTGACTTTGGTGGATGTAGAATGGATAGGAAAAGTACATCCGGAACTTGTCATTTCTTAGGAGATTCATTAGTTTCTTGGTCATGCAAGAAGCAACATTCTGTTGCACTCTCCACTGCTGAAGCTGAATATGTAGCAGCTGGAAGTTGTTGTGCACAAGTGTTGTGGATGCAACACACACTCACAGACTATGGCTTGAGTTTTACTAAAACTCAAATTTTGTGTGATAACACAAGTGCCATTGCCCTAAGTAAAAACCCTGCACATCACTCTCGTGCAAAACACATAGATATTAGGCATCACTTTCTTAGGGATCACACACTCAAAGGAGACATTATTCTTCAGTTTATCGGAACGCAAGATCAACTTGCTGATATTTTCACAAAATCTTTGCCTTCTGATAGATTTGAATATATTAAACAAAAGTTAGGAATGATAACCGTAAGGTAATCTTCCTTAATTAACTTTCTGTTGAAAAAATCTCCTTACAGTAATAAACTCCTTTTCATAGGGGGAGTACATTTGTTTGTTTGTTTAACAAAGTTTTTCAAAATTTGTTTTCAAATTTTTCGGAACGAAAATTTCCGGAATGGAATTTCCAGAACAACCATTTTCCAGAAAGGATATTTTCGCACAGAATACTTCTGAAATGGAAGTATTTGTATTGAAAATTTCCGGAATGGAAAACTTTCGTACTGGTATTTTCATAACGGAATTTTCGTACTGAATCTTCCATAACAGGTTTTCGTATTTACTTTTTCGTATTGAGTTTTTCGTATTTACTTTTTCGTATTTACTTTTTCGTATTGTGTTTTTCGTATTTACTTTTTCGTATTTACTTTTTCGTATTGAGTTTTTCGTATTGACTTTTCGTATTTACTTTTTCGTATTGAGCTTTTTGTAGTCATCTTTATATTACCCATTACGAATAACTTTCCTAAGCTAATCCGAAAGGTATGATTTCCTTACTGAAGTTTTCGTAATCATATTTTACTTGCTGGAAATTTCTTATAGTTTGTTTTTGGTTTTTGGATTTCTTAATTCTTTACTTTAATAAAACCTCAAAAAGATCGGATTCAAGCTTTCAACCGTTAGATCTGATCTCAGATCGATCTAAACCGTTAGATCAACCGAGGAAGTTGAACCGTCATCCCATTGCCTATATAAAGGGGACCCTATTTTATCGTCCCACATCGATTTCAAGCTTTTGCGTGCTGAAGCTCTGACTCTTTGATTTAAGGCCGTGCCGAACTACAGATTTTCAGTTCCGAACTTCAGTCTTCTCTGTTCCGAACTTCTCAGAGACTTCTAATCCGAATGTCTGCAGAGTTAGCTTCTCAAGAAATGTCTTCAACCAAGCCCATTTCTCAGTGGTTAGTCTACAGAGAGAGGTTAGTTCATCCGAATTTCTTCAGCAACTACGATTCTATTATTTCAAAGAATATCAAGCTGAATGGCTGGGAAGGTGTTGCGATATCAAAAACCGGCAACCAAGATGAAGTCTACTCTGACTTGCTTGTCGAGTTTTATGAGTCAGTTGCTTTCTTCATGGAAGATAATAGAGAGAAGTTTTCCTTCAAATCGTATGGCAAGACATATAAGCTATCTTACACCAAGGCTGCAAGCTTGGTAGGGTTGAGTTATGAAGGTGAAGCTGAGTTTATCTCGCACATTCTGCCAGACTCTTTGGGTAGTTTCAACAAGGAGAAAGCCTTAGAAATTCTCGGATTGGATGATGACAAGGCTCCGAAAATAGCAAGTCTTTCTACAAACTTCCGGATTCTGGAGTTATGGGTGCAAGGCCTTATCGTACCGAGAAAAGGAGACAAGGACAGCTTAAAGAAAAGTGAGATATACATCTTGGATTTCCTGATAAATCTAAGAAAGTTCAACCTGATGAAGAATATTCTTCTCAACATTGATAATTTGAAGAAGGGGAATCTGAGAGCCCAGATAGTGATGTACCCAGCAATATTGTCGAAGCTGATAGTTCGGTGCCTAGAATCCTTCAAGGTGGCTTGCAGTTCTAAGCCGAAAGTTTGCAAGATCATGTTGCTCAGTGATGCAACTCTTAAAAGGATGAATATAGCTTTTAACAAGGAGTCAGGGAAGTTCATTGATCTACCTCCTCAAGTAGAAGTGACTCCGAAAGTGGCTGATCCGGAATCATCCAAGCCGGTAAGGAAAAGGAAGCAGAAAGAAGTGGTAGTTGATGCTGAGGAACCAAAATCTAAAGAAGTCCATTCCGAACCTCCTAAGCCTAAGAAGAAGAAGACATATACTGATGAGGTTGCAGCGAAGTGGAGAGCTGACAAGGAGAAGAGGAAGGAAGGAGATCCGCAGTTCGGATTGGATCCTGCAGAGGCTAAGGCTCTGAAAGAAAAGGCTGCTGATGAGCTCAAGAAACAAGCAAAGGAAAAGAAGCTGAAGAAGAAGTTGTCAGAAGCTGAGGCTGTGCAAGCGTTGTTGAAATTTAATGAAATGGTTTCAGCAACCATTCATGTTCCGAGATCTTTTTCTCTGGAATCTCTACCTGAGACTCCAGGAAGAAATCTTGTAACTCCGGAAAAGGCTGTTGCTACTGAGGAAGTAGAGCAAGTGGAAGAGGTTGAAGAAGCGGCTGAAGGAAGTGGTGAGACAGGAGATGTGCTCAAACAAGTAGATGAATATAAGGGAACTCCTTCGGATCACCTCTTTCTCCGAACATCTGAAGCTCAATCTTCAAAGCTTGCTACTCCTGCAATGGAAGAAGAAAAGGGAGAACAAGAAGTTACTTGTCAAGAACATATTTTACTTGATACTGCTCAGATGGGAAACGTAGAAGCCAATGTTCAAGAAGTTGCTGATGAGGAAGATAAAATTGTTCAAGTCTCTGATAGTGAGAACAGATCTCCGGAACAGGTTTCAATTCCGGAAAAAGATAAGGGAAAGCAAATTCTTGCTGATACCCCGAGTTCACAAAAAAGTATGAGGAAGGAAGCTGGTAGCTCTTCTAAGAGGAATTTGGAGCTTATTGAGGAAGAAAATTCTCCTAGCAAGATTTCTGATTCGGAGTCATCATCGTTGGGGCAAGATTTTGTTGTTCAGTCCTTGAAGAAGTTGCTGGGAACCATTCCGACCTTCTCCAGTATAGACTCTAGATGCCAGATGCTTCAACATACGATGAATCAGAAAACCGACTCCGTATCCATGGTTATGGATAAATGTGTTGAGATAGAAGCCCAGTTCAAAAATTTCTTTATTGGTTACGAAGCCCATAAAAGATCTTGCAAAAGGATGACAAGCTGGTCGAAGAAGAATGTGGAAGAGATGAGGTTGCTGGATGAGTTTCAAGAAAATGTTAAGGATGCATTTCAAACCGAGGACAAGAAGTTTCATGAGATGACTGCATCATTCGATGAGAAATTGATAGAGGAAAAGAACATTCGGAGTCAGGAAGTAAGAGATCTGAATGGAAAGCTCAATTCTGTTTCTCAGAATTGGAAATCTGAAAGAGATCATCGGATCAATTTTCTAAAAAGGATAAAGTCTCAGGAAGAGAAAATGGAAGCTCAGGAAGAAAAGTTGAAGGCTCAGGAAGAAATCATTGAAGCTCAGTCAGCAAGAATAGTTGCCTTAGAAAAGCAAGCAGAGGAAGATCATAAGGACCTCAAGAAGATCAAGACAATTCTCAAGGGGCTCATGTCGAAGGAGAAAGATCCGAAATGACCAATCCGATCTTTTTGATTGTAATCTGTTTTCGTTGCTGACATTTCAAATATAATGAAAATTGTGCTTGTTGTTTCTATTGCTGTCGTTACTAATCTTTTCAGGTACTTTGTTATTTTTTTCCATTCCCTCCAATTCTTTTTGAAAATCACAAAGGGGGAGAAGGAAAAGATCCTTAAGAAAAAGAGGAAATCTAATAAGAGTTTTTCAAAGGGGGAGAAAGGAAAATACCCAAGGAAAAAGAACTCTAATAAGAGTTTGTTTAAGGGGGAGTTTTTCTTAAAGAAACATCACTCCAGAAATATGAATACGATCCTTAGAGTTTCAAAGCCTAAGGGGGAGTTAGTCGTATTCATCTATATTCTTAAACCAAGGGAGATAAGCTTTAATATGTTTCTTTCTTCTTAGAATAGCTTTTTTGTAAGGATGTTTGTGCTTTCCAAAAAGGGGGAGATTGTTGAGTCAATAAGGTTTTCCTTATGAATTTTCCATTCCTTCTTGTTTTGAAAATCACAAACACCTTATCATTAAGGAAAATTGCTTTTATAAGGAAAAATGCTTTCTTAAGGAAAATTGCTTTTATAAGGAAAAATGCTTTCTTAAGGAAAATCGCTTTTATAAGAAAAATTTATCCTTATCATATTTTCATTAATATTTTTCTTAAGTGTGAGATTCGGATTCACTTTCTCGGAGTCATAAAAACTTTGATATAAAAGCATTCTGTTTTTAGGATTTGGTTCTGGACAAGAACTATAAGGAAGTTTCATTCCGAATTCCGGATATGAATTCTGACTTAGTTCTATTCCAGATTCAGGATACGAATTCTGAAGAAGAATTCTCATTACGAATTCCAATGAAGAATTCTCATTATGAATTCCAATGAAGAATTCTCATTACGAATTCTAATTAAGAAATCCCATTCCGAATTCTCATTACGAATTCTGAAGAAGAATTCTCATTACGAATTCTAATGATGAATTCTCATTACGATTTCTGATGACGAATTCCTATTCTGAATTCCTACTCCGAATTCTCATTCCGAATTCTCCTATTAAACAGAATCTGATTATCATTGTTTTATACACTCTGAATTTATTCACTCCGAACCTTCACTCCGAAGTTTCTATTCCGAACCTTTATGTTAGAGTTTAAAATGATGTCGTACTTTCTGTTACACTTGTTTTGTTATAAAACGATGTCGTCCATTTTGTTATAAACTAACCGTTGTCTAAGTGACACGTGTACAGGTCCCTCCGAACTTTAAGGAAAATATGACCGTTGGAGAGGAGCCGACCTTACCTATAAATAGGAGCTCATTTGAAAGAGCTCGCTGCTGATGAATAGCTGATGGTTGATGCATATGCTGATTGCTGAATAAGTGCTTACATGCTGTTGAAGTGATTTCTAGAGAGAGAGTCTCTTATTAACTCTCAGAGCTTCGTGCGACTCCGAATGTTGGTGATTACATTCGAGGGCTTCCGGGGATAGGGAGACAGAGGTGCCTACTACCTTAAAGATCGAGGGCTTTCTTGCTGAGAAAGACAGAGGTGCCGACTACCTTAAAGATCGAGGGCTTTCTTGCTGAGAAAGACAGAGGTTGCCAACTACCTTGAAGTTGAGGGCTTGCGGGGATAGCAAGACAGAGACACCGATCTTCGTATCGAGGGCTTACCCTGGTGTGGGTAAGATAGACTTGCTTGAAAGTATAAATCAAGGGACCTTTATCCAAGGTTGTTGGATACCCTTCTCTTTGGGTTAAAAGACTATTATCTTGTTACTAGTAGTTTTACTACTTGTTGTTATTCCGCTGCAATTTGTATCTTAAGAAAAGTATAACTTTCTTATACTTCCTTACTTACTCTGATTAGTTTAGATTCTATATGCTTTAAGGTAGAATCTTATATTGTAACTTTTGTTAAGTTTCAATTTCCGGAACCATATTTCCGGAATCTGCTTTTGGAATCTCTTTCCAAGTTTAGTTCGGTGTTAGAGGTGTTGTGAATCTACTTAGTTTAACTTTGTTAAACTTAGTCCTTTCCTTTTCTTAAGGAAACTTTAGTTGTTCATAACTAACTTTAAAGGTTCCAAAGGAATTTTTAAAGTATACAATTCACCCCCCCTCTTGTATATTGAGCATCTCATATTATATTTCGATCCTACAATTGGTATCAGAGGTTGGAAACCTCTTACTCTATACCATTCTTACACATCAAACCTCTAACCAATTTCATGGTCACCAACACTATCCCATAAACATCTCATTATTACCACAACATACTGAACATATTAAGGGTTATCCTCCCTCAATAATTTGTTTTCCAATAGGTTCAACTATTTACTAAATCACTTTTCTTGGTTATAGGTAACATTCAACATATGTTCTCAAATACTTTAAGAAATAGTACTGCAGTACAATCCTTACACATTTCATGATTCATATAACCAGAATATAATTAATTAAAATAATATTATAACATATTTTTTTAATCCAAACACAATAACATCAATCATTCCACTTTGTTTGTAGTAATAGAATAATTTTTAACTTGGACACTTATCTCCTTTTAAGGTATATTCCCTTGATTATTAGGGAATTAATTTGTGTAGTGCCCCATCTCCTTACAATTGAAGCATTAAACATTAGAAATTTATTTCATTCCCTTGAAATTACGATCATGTTTTCCTTTCCCTACACACTTGTAACAAACTCTCATTCCCTTCAAGTAAGTACTAGGGTGTTTCTTTACCCAATTATCACATGTGTGAAAACCCTTATTTACCTTCTTCCCATTATCCATTTTTCTCTATTGTCCTCTTCTTCACTGGATTCCCTTAGAAGCCATAATACTTAGATAATTATTTCTCTATCTTGATATCATACGATATTATATCCTTATATGATGATAATGTTTGGGAGACTATTTTTCTTCGAATGATTGGATTAATCTCATCAAAGAAATGATTATTCTTACCTAATGGATTATGTGCATTGATACAATTCTCATTCCTTCTGATAGGTGCTATTTATAAACAATGGCATACATTAGATTAGATCATAACATTATGAAACATAATGTATAATCCCAAAACTAGTGAAACACATAACATAAATTGAATAATTTATGTATAGATAATCTCATAATCATAAAAATGGTTTCATGAGGGATATCCTTATTTTCAAATCTCTCATAATGGTTTGTAAAGAAGTGAATTATCCTAAGTATATCTCTAGTTAGTGTTAAACTAGGTGTGAAGTAAGGCATGTTTTCATAAACCAACTGATGATAAAGTTAATACTAATATACCATTTTCAGAGTTATTTCCCCTAAGTACATATATATCATAACCACAACCACATATGGTATTTAGAAAGGTATGTATTTATAGGAAAACACATATAATATATTACTAAATAATTAGGATGTTCTTATATACATATCCTCAAATTATATCATAGGTTTATATTCCCTAATCTATTTTTCATAAATCTAGTTCCCAAATTCTCTACAAAACTTCCTCTAATACCAACTTGTAGTGACCCCGACCCTAGTAGCCTAGAGTCAATGTCTACTTTATTACATTGTCATAAGATATAAGGAATCACATCCCCAAAGGCTGAATATTTTAGTAGTCTTGGTAAACTAGATACATATTTGAAATTATTATTACAATTGAAAATTTAAAATTCACAAATTATTTACTTTTATAACACCATTAATCCCCTTAGAATATCCATTTATATCAATCATAAAACACTTTCTTGCATTCTAGGGAAAATAAAACATAAGAAATGGGTGAGATATGATGCTCATTAAGGGTAAGAATATATTAGAAGCTATGAATAAATAATTAATTGTCAATATTATAAGGTAAATATCTGAATCACATGTCATTTGATCAATAATTTGAGAATAATATGGCAGGAATAAATGATGATCAAATAATTCCATATAAATAATCAAATGAGCTTGAAAACTTAACCATGGATATTATAAATAATCTATTAATCATATGGAATATCATTAAATTAATTCATAATGATGGAATACATAATTTCATACATATAAAACATACCATCGAGTCCTTGTTCCAAGATAATTAAATAAATGGGTAAGGCCTTAGCCAATACCCAATTTAGTTTGTCTCATGAGACCTACTGATGCATCATGGGGCTATAGTATGCCCTGCCCATGACTTTCTAAGTCTAATTAATTTTTCATATTAATGGGGTGAAACATAATAAAAATAAATATTCATATTGAAAAACTAACATACGAAATGTTAATACTTACCCCAATCAATAAACATAATCATAAACCATCCTGCGTAAAATGGTGAATGGTAATAAAATTATACATCCCCAATCAAAATGATCATAAACCATCCTAAGAAATAATAATTATGGTATTAATACAACGTATAGTTAGTGTATCATAATTAAAATATAGGTTTTATGTCATTGATGAATATAAATACCATGAAAATATCTACAAAAACATTTTTGAGAAAAATAAACTTTTCATTTTGAAAATAAACTTTTAAAAAATTTCAAAAAAACATTTTGACATTAATTTTTGTAACTCCCCGACCCTAGTTACCCAGAGTCAGTTCATTATTACATAATATTGGCATAATCACAAGAAAATAATGTCTCGAAAGACCAAACAGTTTCATATTATTATAAATAAGATTCATACATAAGTTCAACTTTACAACTTGAAAAGAAATACAACACGAATTTATTCCATTAGAAACATCCAAGACTCCTAGATTATATCTGAAAGTCACTCATAACTAACTTCTTCATATCTTGGGAAGGTGAAACATAAGAAATGGGTGAGCTCAAATGCTTAGTAAGAGTAAGAAATACAACAGAAGATAACATAAATATTAATCATGGTGAATAATTGAAACCACATGCCTTTACCAATAATAAACATGAATACTTTTATGGAAGAAATATGAGATGATTAAATAATTCCATAATAAAACATAATCATGGTTATTATACTAGTCAAATGACCACATGAACCATCAATATTATTTTCATAATGAGGGAATGTATAATGCCAGATATTCTAAAACATTTTGTCAAGGCCTCGGCCAAGATGTCTAAAAATGATTAAGGCCTTGGCAAAAACCATATATCAAATTGGGAAAGGCCTCATCCAATTCTATGTCTAGTTGTCTCATGATACCTACCGATGCATCGAGGAGCTATAGCGAGCTACACCCGTCACTTACTAATTCCAATACATTCCTCATATGAAAAGGTTGAAATATAACATAAACATTCGTATTAAAACTACCATAAGAAATGTCAATACTTTAACTATAAACCCTGAATGGTATAAAAATTGCACATCCATAGTCAAACATATCACAAAACCTTCAATACATTATGGAAGTTTTGTATCATAATAAATCAACTTCAAATAAACTTAAAATCCATCAAAGGATGTTGACATAGATGAAATCAAAACCTTTCTTAGAGAAATATCTCTTTCTATTTTAAAATAAATTAAGAGTCACATAATTATAAAGAAAACATTTATTTTGAAAATATTATTATAATATTGTAAGGGAATCTTCGACGATGTTATAACGGCAGAAAATATCCGCACCCACCGTATAAGTTAAAAAAACATTCTTACCTTAATTTTGTCGAAAAGGTCATAAAATACCTTATTTGGAAAACGACGGAATGATTCCTTTAAAAACATATAAGTTAAAATAAAGGTATAAATGAATTTACCCCATTGTCAAGTAAATAGTAAAAATGTTTTGAAATACATTTTTAAGAAACATGGATGTGGATGATAAAGAGGTCCCAGTAGATAATTACGTATAAAAAACCTCGGATAATAAAGAGATTATGAAATTAACCCTTACCAATTTGGAAACTTATGAAACATACACCCTATAAAATAAGTATCATATAATGAAGATGTAAATAAACATAAATTAAAGTGTATTACACAAATAATACAATTATGGGTAGTACATACACCACACAAAAGGAAATAGTGGCAATATAGCATGAATCTCACGGGAATAAGGAGTGAGATGAAAACCCCTTACCTTGTAATTTTCCTTGGTATAGGGTAGTTTAACCTCCTATATAATGGTGAAATAATTGTTATTGAATTATAAAAGAATCATATACATTAATATGATATCATATATGATCTTTTAACATTGCTTTGTTAATAATATCTTAGTATTATTGTTGTTTCAGGTATTAACGGATTCGTTTTCCTTTATATTCTTTATTATGTGAGTAATATTTGTTATGGATGGGATGTATCTTATTCATATACATAATGATATTAAGTCTTTAAATATTATTTTTAATCATCAAATGAAAATTAGTCTTGAATGGATACGATGGGGAATGAATCTCATCGTGTTCATGGAGACGGTAATCCGTATGTACGCACGAGCGACAATTTCATTCTTTTGATATTAAAATAATATATAATTGGATGGTATATCATATATAGAGAATAATTATAATGTTTTTTTATTATTTACATCAATTAAACATCATTATTTTACCCATCCAAATAATAATGTATTGAATAACAATTACACCACGACGTGGAGACAGTAAGTCGTACGTACGCACGTATGGTGACATTTCATTCAAAGGATGGATAGAATAATGAATATGGTTGTACCATATTTATAATAACATAAAATTATATATAATATATTGGAGTTATTATTTTATTATGGAAACAACAAATAAATAGGAAGTGGAAGAAGAAAGGAACTTGAAAGAGGTGATGAAATATTTACCTCTTATTCGGGTTCTTCCTTTTGATTTGATCAAAAGGGCTCCTTAGGTTGGATTTATGACTAAAGGAAGGCCTTTAATATGAAGGGATGATATTTTATAGGGTATTTGGGCAGGTTTTGGTCGATCCAAATGGATTTTAAGGAGTGAATTAGATAGAAGGGGGAGTTCCCTTTTATAAGAGGGGTGAGGGGAACCTTAGGAAAAGCTAGAAATATTATTTTATAATAAAATAATTTTTTGTTAATAATGTCTCCAAAATAAATTATTTAAAGTCTAAGGTGGGTATGGGTATAAAAACACTCAACCAATAGGTTTTAGATAGCTTTGGGTCACTATATTAACCTTATATTTTAAATTTAACTCTTAGTTAAATAGTTTGACATTTACCATGTCTCTTTGTATTTTTATATTATATGGTTAATAAACATACTATATACATCCAAGAGAACCCCAAGTGGTTCATTTATGATACAAATATCATTAAATAAGTCTTTTTTCCAAAACTTAGATTTTTAGGAATATAATATTAATTAATAATATAATATTTGTTTTAAAAACTCTTTTATGTCAATTTTGACACTATTTGGAATTTTGTTTTTTCTAAATTCATAAAAGCATTATTACTTCGAAAAAAATTCATCTAAACAACACTAATATGTCATATTAACATAGAAAATTAGTTTAAATCATAAAAAGTCCCCAATTACATTTATTTAGATATTTATAATATCAATTATTTTAATCTTTCATTAATACAGTAATTACTACGTCATCATTCTGTCATAAATAAATTTAATTATTTAATGTCTAAAAAATATAAATAAAATAAAATTATGTAGGAAATAATTTTTATCTTTATAATTAATATTTATAATTGAATTTATCTTATGTATAACCCTTTATTAAAAATGGTTTAGTTATTAAGCATTGAATTTAACACTTTTAACTCTTCATTGAATTAAATAATAATAAATGTCCTAATCTAATCCAAGTGGACCTAAAGGATCATATTTTATTCCTAAGGTTTTTTTTGGTCGAATTAAACTTATCCAATAGAATTAGTACATGTGTTATGGTAATAATAATATCATTTTTACCCTGAATTACAATATTTACTTTTAACCGTGGTAAATAAAAGTAAAAAATTACTATTCACCAAAAAATATTTTCAGCTTATTGAAAAAAAAATTACTTACTGATATCAACCATGTCTATAGGATTTTTGAAATTCAACTCATAGAAGTGGTAAAATTAAGTTTTATGTAAATTTACAAATGCTCATAGGAGATGGGTAAGAGATGGTAAAAAGTTCATTAAAAGTTTTATATATCTAAAATTATTATAAACTAACTCTAATGAATTACACTGAACTTATATAAATATTATATATCTATTTTTACCTAAAATAAATTTAAATAAAATAAATAATTATTTAAATAAAAATTTGGTTTTAAACTATAACTTAGTGTTTTTCACTATTCATCAAAAATTGAAAATTTTCAGGAAAATACCAAAAATTCACCCTAAGATAATTTCGATATTATGAATCCAAAAATGAAGTCCATTTTGAAAGATAAAATTTATTAAATTTCAAAAAGTGGGTATTACTATTCATAATAGCTAGTTTGATTGGTTGTGGTATGTTAGAACTCGAAGTTGCGTACAGTACACGCTATTGTATTATTCAAAGAGAAGTGTATTGTGGAAGCTTGGAGTATTACACTTTTCAATAAAAATAACCTTTTAAAATTTTAAAATGATAATTAAACCACTAATTATTCATTCTGGTGGAAAATTAAGTTAATTTCATACATGTTAAAATAAAAATTCCTTTAACATTTTCTGTAAAATCCAAAAAGGAATTGTTTTGAAAAAAACATGAATATTCCTATAAAAAAATTAAAAAGTAAAAATGGATAAAATTATCTTTAATAAATCATTTTAAAAATATTTAAAACATTTCTGATTTTTTTTTGAAAACATGAGTTTTGATGAAAAGGATTTCCGACCGAAGAGATAAATAAAGTCAAATTTTCATAAAAACATTTTCTCAATCATTTTAAGTACCAAATACTATGAAATGGTAATATTACTTGAAAAATTTCATGATTAAATAGAGGAAAATAAAATATATTTATCTTAAGATATAAATATCAAATAATTCCCCCAAGTAAAACTTAAATAAAAAGCAATCCTAAATAATGATGAGATTGTGAAATAAACTCTTACCACTTTGGTGACTTTTGAATCATAATCCCCATGAAATAAATAAAATAAAATAAAACTTTAAATACCAATAAGATAAAATGATTAATGATATAACTTATAAAATTTTCATTATATACACCACATAAAGGAAATAAGTCATGAATATGACATATGTATCACAGAAGTAAAAGTGAGACTAGAAACCTTTACCATGAGTCTAACTCATCTCTGTATGTTCTTTATATTCCTGAATAATTAACTTGTGTTATTTATTTAATTTATTAATAAAAAATTTCAAGTTAATTATTCCTTTTATTTCACTTATTAACATTTTATATATAATTATTTAAACAATTGAGTTTATGTCAGGTGTTTCGATGATATTTGACTTATGTGTCAAAAATGAATTCAATAGGTTGACTATTGGTCTAAGAGGTCGTTATTTAAACATCTATAGAATAATAATCATGAAATAATTGTCATATTTATACATAAATAATACTTTTAATAGAAATCATTAAAGATGGTTTTTGAGAAATGAAGTATCTTACGATCATGGAGAGGGTAGGTCGTAAGTACGCATGAGTAACATTTCCATTTTTCAACAATCATTATGGAAAGGAGTTAAGTAAAATTTTATTTTTAAATAATGATAATAATATCATAAATACCATATTATTTATATAAATATATTTATATATATCATACATTTTTTGTGGTGATGAAAATAGAGTCGCATCGCTTCGTGGAGGCGATATTCCACAAGTACACGAACAACGTTATCATCTTTCAGTGAGTGAAAAGGTAAGAAATAAAATGATATATTATCTTTTTTAGAATGATAAATATGTCATTAATATTATAATTATTTCATTTATATCACATATATTCATTAAATTTATCCTTATTACCTTCTAAATATAGTGTTAGTGAAAAACAAATTGTGTCGCTTCTTGAGACAGTAGTTCGTCGTACACATGATCGATATTATCATATCCACTACAGAATAAAAATTAAAAATTTATATATTATATATTTATTCAAGATATATAATTATGTTATAAATATCATATATATACTTTATATCCATCGCCATACCCAATTGTGAGAGGTGTTGATGGAAAATGTGTCATATCGGTTCGCAAGGTGGTAGTCCACCAAACACACGAGCGACGTTACCATTTCCCATTTGAGGGAAGAGAAGATTGATATAGATCATTAACTTAATATAATAAAATATTATTATATTTTATATAATGGGTTTTTTATATAAAGAACTGAATAATATTTGAAGGAGGTTGAAGAAGAAATAAAACAAAAACACACAACTAAGAATTTTAATTCTTCTCTGAATACCTCTTAAGGATTATACCTAAAGTATTCCTAGAATGTATTTCAGACCAAAAAAATCATATAGGATGAGTGTTTTTAATTTTTTGAGTTATTTGGGTAGTTATTTTCCAAAACAAAATGGTTTGAATTTGTAAATAAGAGAGGAGGGGGTGGCCTTTTATAAGTGAGGTGAGTGGCATACTTGTAATTTTTTAAAACAAAGAGGTGTACCCACATTTTTAATATGAAAAAAGGGTCCAAAATGGATTATTATAGATACTTAGATATTATAGTGTCTAAATATGGATATAAAATGGGTTTTTTATAAGTTTTAGGTTATTTTTAACCCTTATCTTCTTAATTTAGGGTAAACCGATTTTTACCTAAACCGCAATAAATAATTATTACTATTTTTACTATTAATTATGGTAAAAATTTAAATATACATTATTATATAATATAAATTATTATTATTCCAAATATATAATCCATTTTTCCAAGTTCCATTAATTGAAGTTCTAAAATTTAATTTAAAATTAATCATGCAGATGTAGCGAGAAAGCGAGTTTTCAAAGAGAAAATATTCAAAAGATTACAAAGTTTTTATATCAAAATCCAATATAAAAATGATTTAAATAACATAAATTGAATTTATAGATATATAATTAAACAAATTTTACTTTAAAATCAATTCAAAATATAATTTAACATTATAAATAATTTAAACGAAAAGGTAGTTTTCAATTAAAATTCAGTATTTTTCACTATTCATCAAAAAATGAAACATTTAAAAAAATTAAAAAAAATCCCCTTAATATAATTTTAATATACTAATTTAAAAAAGTAATTTTATTTTCTCAAATACATTTTATAAAATTGGTAAAAAAGTAATTTTAAATTATGTGCACAAAGCGCGAATAAATAGCCTTTTAGAAAAATACAGTTTTTAAAAAAATGTTTCTTTTTCTTTCAAATGATTATTAATTTATTTATAATAAATATACAACCATTAAAATTAATTTATAAATGTGTAAATAATATAATTTTTCTCATATATTTAGTATTATTCATACCTTTCAACTTAACAGCTAGGTTATAATGGTAATGTTTAGATAATAATATTTTAATAGAGTATCATGTTTCGTTCAAACCCAGTGTTACATGCATTACAAGATATTAAAGAGATTTAATTTATTTAAAAAATAAATATATCATAAATTATCATGATGTTATATTCTCTTCTATTTATGTTTTTTTGTGTCATACACTCTATCGAACATGATTTTTCTATTTTAAAAATCTTAGTGTGTTATAAAAATCCTAGGTTGTTGCAAATAGATACCCCAAATGTGAGTTAGCAGACATTAAAATAAATTTTTGGATGGATTTTCATAAGTTATTACATATAATGTAACATGTAATGAAAATAAATGATAACTTTTCCAAAAAAAAGAGTTCTGTATTATATCTAAAAGGGGTTTTGGATATGGATTCACAAGTTATTACACATGATGTGACATAAGGTGAAAGTGTGTTATGTTTATGAGGATTTTAGTGAAAGTAGGAGATTTATGGAAATAATCACATGAAGTGGTGTCTTGTAAAATATTTCAGTTTATAATATTGTAAAGGATTCTATAGTGAGGATCATTATTATTGGGACCAATTTGGTTGAAGGAGTTTCTTTGGATGCTGGAAGATGTTTTAAAGTTTTTATTTGTAAGAATCTTACTAGAATAATTGTATTTTGTTGATAAACATTTATAAAATTATCCTTTTTAAGTAAAAAAATAACTTTACTTTATTAAATTTTCCATAATTTTGGATTAGATATATTTTATTTCGAATGAAGAATATTAGATGAACTTTTTTGTAACAAATTTCATTAGTCAGAGATTGTGTGCTAGAAGTTTGTCTTATAAAGTTTTATTAAACAAAGAAAAGTTTTAATAAAAAAATTTCATAAAAAAATGGAAATATTTTTTTATTCTAAAATTTTTCAGCATCATGAATTATAAAATCTCAGGGTCCAAGCATTTTTAAAAAAGGGGTAGAAATTCAGTTGTTCAGGTGTATAAAGTTATTTTATGAAGTTCTAGAAAATTCACTGGATAGAAAAAAATAGGATAGATTTTTGTATGAGGAAGGTTTTTTACAAAGTCTTATAAGGTTAATAAGCTTAGAAGTTATGACATTAAGAAATTTTTGTTTTCCAGTAGATAGAGAAAAATTATTTATGTTCAAAATTATTCTATGGAAAGGGATCAGATGAAGTTCAGTTGGAAAATGTATCCAGAAAATCATGAGAAAAACTTTCTATACAAGGTTCATCAGAGACATATCTACAAAGTTATGAAGTTGAAGTTACTAAAGGATGATCATAATGTATTTTAATATAGAGTTTTGAGTGAAGATAAAAGTTAGTTTTGATGAAAGTCATTAGACAAAGGAATTTTGGAAAGCCTTTAAAGAAGTTCCTATGAAGTTTTTTAAGGAAGAATCAGAAAAATATTTTCTGGATGGAAAATTCATTACATATTTCTCACTGGATGAAGAAATTATATGGAGTATTTCGAACAACCATTTCCCAAATGAATTTTTTTAAGGTGAACTTATTTATAAAGGTTTCATAAGGATATAAAATTTGATGATACTGAGTTGATCCTTCAATGTTCATAAAAATCATGAAGTAATTTTGTGATGCTTTTAATGAGAAGAATCTTTTTTTAAATTCCTTAACATTTAATTTAGGTAAATTTGAAGAATAAGGGTGTTATTATAGATTTTATGAAACTTAAAGAATAGTCTATAATATTTGAGAAGATTTTGGAAAATTGTTTTCAGTGGTAGATTTTAATTTCAAGTTTTCATTGAGTAGGAAACTAAATTGGTTTTCCCACCTGTAATCCCTCAAATGTTACTATATAAAGGGATTCAAGTACAAATTATGAGTGTATTATTCATGGGTTAAAAGTTATCAGTTTAGAAGTAGTTTTGGATAATCTCGTCAGATTCACTTACCCGATTAAGTGTTATTAGCCAGATCCTTTGAGTAGGTTGTTTCTAACTAAGGAATCTATTGGTTAAGGTTAAAAAAGAATAAGAGTGGAATGGACAGTTACTTTGTTGTCAGAAGGCAGTGAATGGACCTTTCTAGATAGACCTTTTTGAATATACTCTTCCCTAAAAACATTACCAGTCATAAAAATTTCATAGAGGTTTATATAAAGTGAAATCATGAGTTTCTAGGTAGATAATTTCATAAGCATGAAATCCAAATTGATTATTAGAAGCTATCAAAAAAATCTATATGGAAAAATCGGATAGAGGAAATAAAATAGAGTGAACGAATAGAGTTTTATAAATAATTCCTTATAAGAATTTCTTACCTGCTGCTGGGTAAGAAAGTGAAGAAGGAATTTTTTTTAAGATGAGTAAAATTAAAGTTTGTACAAGAAACACAGTGAAAACATATTGAACTTGTTGGTGAAGGTTTATAAAGTTGTTATGAAATCTTTATTACATATTTATCTGTGTAGAAAGAACATGCATTATAGTTTTGATAATAGTGCAATGAAAGTGTAAGTATATTCCCTGCTTCTTTTAACCATGTAAAAAGGATTTTTTTTAATTGAATTTAATGGTAATGGATTATTTCAAAACCATGACAAGGACATTTGATTATTTTGAGTAGTGAACCTTATAAATATTTACATTCATGAGGTTGTTTTATGATTATTTTTTTATCAAATTTATAAATCTTTAATAGATCCATAGGTTTTTTTATAATAAATATGAAATTTTAAAAAAGAAAATAATCATTGATTCACCCACTACCCCTATTAGTGATCACATTAGTCCATTTAATTGGTATCAAAGACAGTTTTCCTTAATTAAATCTTTGCTAAAGTTGGTTGAATAGATAATTTTCTACAAATGTTTATAATTCTATGAATAGTAAGGGAATTATGGTTTTTCAATGGAAAGAAATATCATATCTATGAAGATAAAATGTTACATATCTTATGTCTCATGGTTATGAAGTTCTTGAAGTAGTGATAGATGGTTTCCCTCCTAATGATGAGAATGTTCCTCTAATAGCTACTGATAAGAAAAATTTAGAGAATTATGGGAAATCCATAAATACCATACTTTCATCACTTTATAAAGTTGAGTTTTTCGTAGTTAAAGGATTTTGAACTACTAAAGGAATTTGGGAAAAATTTAAGAATATCTATAAAGGAAATATGAAAGTTAAGAAAGATAAGTTACAAGTATGAAGGTAGAATTATAGATATCTCAATAAGGATTATTATGATTTTTTGGTAACTTCTTTACAAGGTTTAATGACATTGTAAGTACCATAAGATGTATTGGTGAGAAGTTAAAAGATTCAATTATCGTTAAAATAATATTAAGAATTCTTCCCAATAAGTTTTATTCCATAGTTTTATCATTGGAATATATAAATATTGAAACTCTATCTATGGATGATTTAAATAGAAATATCACTCGCATCACATATAAAATGAGAAGAGAGAAAATTATGAAAAGAAAAGAAATGGCTTATTGAGAAATTTCCTTCAAAACTGTTAAGAAAGGAAAATACAAGAAAGTTATCAAATATGAAAAAGCTTCTTACTCTGATATCAGAGGAAAGGTTAGTAAAAAAATCATGAATTTATGTCCTTATTTTCTAAAAATGTGAAAAGGGGCATAGGAAAGTACAAAGAGAAGTTACCACTGAAATTTTTTGGTTGTGGGGCTATTTGGCACTTTGCTGCAAATTTTACATGAATAAAGGATGATGAAAAAATTTATGGAGATGATAGAAATTCTAGAATATATTTTAATAAAAATTCAGACAAGACCAAATCATATTCTAAACTAAAAGATAGAAAGTTATCTGAATCCAAAAGTAGAAGCTTTTTTTCAAATATGGCGAAGATCATAACAGTGAGGAAGAAGCTAAAACTTCAGTGATGATACTAATGAAAATAAATTTATTAAAAAATTTAATAATGAAAATTTCACCTATGATAAAAGTAGTTTTTTCGAAGAAGAGTAAGATTAGTTGAAATTTATGCTAAAGAGATAGTTGAAATAGTGTCTTCAAAAGATTTTAATGCTTGAAAGAGAGATTAAAAAGTTAAAAAAAGGAAAATAATATAGCAAGAAATCAAGAATATATTCTTAAAGAAAAATCCAAGTTGCTAAAATATATAGATAATTTGAATATGTTGGTTGATGAGAATAAAAATATCTTTTTCTAGTTTGAATAAAAATTGAAGGTAAATAAGGAAGATTTAGAACTTACTCAAAAAAAATTTCTAAAGTTGAGAAAGGAATTTCAGATTTCCAAAACTCAATTATAGAATTTGTTGAAAGTTATAAGATATGAAAATATGAGGAGGATCAACCAAAGTTATCCTCAAAGGTTGATAATAAATATGAATATGTTCATAAAAGTAATAAAGTTTATATAATCATGTATGTAGAAAAAATCAACAGAGTTGAAAAATATAAAGCTTCTAAAATTTCAAAGTATGAACTCAAAATTACTACTAATGGTGATTTTTTTTAGGATAAAAATAATTTTAATATGAAGAAGAAATTATCGATTGATAAAAAAACTTTGGGGTTCAACAAAGTTCCAAAGTGGAAATTTAGAAAGTTAATATAAATTAGTTTTACAACTCTAGACAATATGGAAGTTACAAAATAAAATATTCTTTCTATAAATAATGCCAGTATTATTTTGGATTTGTACATAAATAAAATATGTGTTATTTCAACCAATAATATTACAATAATCTCAAGATAAACTAGATTCAAAATTTTAGGGGGATTCAACCCACTCAAAGAAGGCAGCCTGAGAAAGTTGGTGTGAAAATTGAAAACAGATTTTAACCCCTAGAAACTATTTGTGAAAGATGTGAATAGACTATACATCTTGAAAAATGATATATTGTGATTATTCAAACACAAAAATAAATTTATAACAAATCTCAAAATCTATATGTGAATAAAGAAAAAGGCAACGAAAAATCTAATGTTATTGAAACTACTTTAAAAGATAAAAAATAAGAATTATCCTAGATTTTGTATAACAGGTGTTCCTCACTTATTAAAATATATTTAAATCTGTTGAATAATGTGAAAGATTTTAAATAAGGTGTAGTGACTTTTGGAAATGATGATTCACTCAAAATAAAAGGTAATGGATCTACCACCATTGGGAAAGAAAAGTTAAAATCCTAAAGAGATTTGTTTTTTTATGGGATGAAACATAAATTTTTAAGTGTTTCACAAATTTTTGATGAAGGTAATAAATATTTTTTAAATAAAGATGGATTTTTTTAAGAATAGATGGTGGGAAATTTTTTACTAGAGTCCAAAAAACCAAGGGAAATTTATTTCATGTTGGTTGTGTAGAAATTCCATGTTATCTGAGCATAATTGAAGAAAATAAGATTTGGAATAAAAATTTGTGGTACATTTGTTAAAGATATATGATATAGTTAAAAAAGAGATATATTATTTGTGATATTCCTAAAATTAAAAGAAGAATCATTTGGTTTTTCTATATTTTTCAGAAAGGGAAGATTGCAAACTCAATACATAAGAAACTTGATATTTGTTTAACTTGACCCCTAGAGTTAATACATTTTTATATTCATGGGTTGATGATTAAATAATCAAAAAATATAGATAATTAAATTATTTCTTTCATTGATTAATTTAATCTCAATACAATAATTTTGTATTTGAATCATAAATTAGAAGCTCTCATAATGTTTAATAATTTTAGGATAAGTATAGATAATAAATATAGATATTATATGAAGTTATAAACTAATAATGATAGTGAATATAAAAATTAATATTTTAAATATTATCTTTAAAAACATGTAATTTTTCATGATTTTAGTGCACCATACACACAACATAAAAATAGTTTCTATGAAATCAAGAATATAAGTCTAGTGAAAATGGGGCGAACAATGTTGATCGAGCATAATACTTCTCGTTATTTTTGGAGGTAGGTTTTTATTTGAGTATTTTATATTCCTAATTGAATTTTATATAGAAAAAACTTTGATATAAATCCTTAATAAATTTTATATAATGAAAACCCATGTTTTAAGCACCTAAGGGTGTTTGATAGTCCCTATATTATAAAAAACAGAGGAAATCTTGGAAATTTTGATTAGAGAGGTGTTGATGGAATATTTCTTGGATACGCTACTAATATTAAAGGATATATATTATTTAATAAATAATAAATAAATATAATTGATTATACATATGTATAATTTTCAAAAATATTATTAGAAAGTATCATAAAAAGATAAAAATGTGGAAGGTAGGGAAGATGGGGAGATTTCAGTTAAGAAAAGTGAAAAAGTTTCTCAAAATTAAATCCTTGGCTCAGCTATTTCTAGTAATGAGGATAAATTTCATACGTCTCATCATAGGTTGATAAATTAGTTGTAAGTTCAAAACATCATTGGTGATCAACAAAATCAAGTTCAAACTAGAAGAACTTCAAGGTTAGTTTCACATACTTACTTATGCTCAAAAGTTGAGCCAACAGATATAAATAAAGCCTTTGATAATCAATAATGGATTGATTTTATAAATAAAGTTCTAGATCAAATTTATAAGAATGATATTTAGGAACTTGTTCTCAAACAAAATGATAAAAATGTTATTGGTACAAAGTGGGTGTTCTAGAACAATTTTAATGAATATGGTGAAGTGATAAGAAAAAAAGCATGACTGGTTTGTAAAGGTTACTCAAAAATTTAAGGCATTCATTTTGATGATTATTTTTCTCCAATGTTAATATTAGAAACTATCAAATTATTTCTTGATATTTATTCAAAATAAGGTTATAAAATATCTTAGATGGATGTAAAGTCATATTTTCTTAATGGGGAACCTGATAAAGAAGTCTATATTGAACAACTATGTGGATTCGTGATTGAGATAGATAAAAATTATGCGTGTAAGTAGAAGAATTATTTATATGGGTTAAATTAATATTTTAGAGCATGGTATTCCAAAGTGTTAACTTGCTTAAGGAAGTTGAATTTCAATAAATGAGGAGTTGATAGTAATCTCTACATCAAAAAAATAAAGAGTTTTCCCTCATTGTGATTGTTTATCTTGATGATATTATCTTTTCTAGGAATGATAAATAAAATTTTAAAAAGTTATATGAGGATATGAAAAATTTATTTTAAATATACATTCTTGGAGAAATGAAATATTTTATTGGGTTACAAATTTCATATAAGAATAAATATATTTTCCTATCTCAATAAAATTATGCTAAGGAACTTCTAATAAATTTTGGGATGGAAGATTCAAAACTGGTTTCCACACCAATTTTAATGGGAACCAAGTTTTAAAAATATGGATAATGTAAATAAATAAAATCTAAGGAATTTAGAAATTTTGATGGAATTTTTTTATATTTAAAGTAATTGAGGCCAAATATTTTATATGTTTTTACTTTGTGTGTAAGATTTCAAAGTGATCCAAAATAATATCATTTATTAGTAGTAAAAATAATTCCTAGATATATCAAAGGAACAAATTATTTTTGTATAAAATATGATATCTCAAAAAATATTGATTTATTTGGTTATATATATGTGGATTTAGTAGGAAGTGTTGATTATAGAAGATCTGCATCTGGTATTGTTTTCTTTTTTAGAGAAAATTGTGTGAGTTGGTATATAAAGGAATAAAATTTAGTAACTCTGAATATGGTTGAAGCTGAGTATGTATCTTCCACTCAATCTACAACATAACTTATGTGTATAAAGACTCAATTGAAAGATTTGTTAGTAGAAGTGAAGTCACCTCTACTCTTGGGTTTTAATAATCAAAGTGATATAAATCTCACTAAAAATCTAGTGAAACATTATCATTAAAAACATCTTGATATCAAACATCACTTCATCAAAGAGAATATAGATAATAATGAATTAAAGTTGGAGTATGTTCCAAAAATTTAATAAGTTGTTGATATATTTACAAAACCATTTTTGAAGGAAACATTTCATAAACTAAGGTTAAACATGGGTGTCCAACCTCCCTTACTTTAAGGATAAGGTGTGTGTTATCCATCCCCTCTCTCAAATTTTTTTGGATAGTGTTTTAAATGTGGATAAAAATTTACAAAAATATATCCATTTTTATGTGCTTAAATTTTTTAAGTAAGGTATATATTTGAGGGTTTTTAAAGGGGGTAAGATATGATTTCAATATATGTGAATTATTTTAATTATGATGCAAGTCATCATATAAATGAAGTTTTCAAAGCCTTTTGAGAAGTTCCTGTGAATATTCTTAAGTAATAATCAAATTAATATTTTTTTTATAGAACATTAATTATATATTTCTTACTAGATAAAGAAATTCTATTTAGTAGTTTGGAAAAACATTTTTCGGATGAAGTTTTATGAAGTGAAGTTCTTTACAATGGTTTCATAAATATATCAAATGTGGCAATGTTTAGATGATTATTCAACATTCATAAAAATCATGAAGGAATTTAATTAAAATTCCTTAACACTTATGTTAGGTAAATTTGAAGAAAAAATTGGATATTGGAGATTTATTGAATCTTTAAGAATGATCTAGAAGCTTTGAGAAGATTTTAGAAAATTGGATTGAGTGAGAGATTTGAATTTTAAGTTTTCATTTAGTGGTAAAATAAATTTGTTTTTTCTAGAATGTGCTCCCTCAAATTTTATTATATAAAGTGATGAAAGTGCACAGTATGAGTGTAATATTCATGTGTAAAAATGATAAAGCACTACAGAAATAGTTTTATAATATCTCACCGGACAAAGTTCTGTTAGCCAGAGTTTTGAGTAGTTTATTTCCAACCAAGGAATATCTTGGTTTAGTTTGAAGAATCAAAAGAGTGGAATGGATAGAGAGTTTTTTTTTCAAAAGTAAATTGATAGAACTTTCTAGACAGACCATTCTGGATGGACCTTTCTCGATGGAATTTTTTGGATGAACCTTATCATATGGAAAAATCACATAGAGGTTTATATTAGGTGAAATAGGGAGTTTTTGTGAATAGAATTTCAAAAGTATGAAAGATGGTTTGATTATCAAAATCTATTGGATGAAATTTTTTTAATGAACAAATCCAACATAAGAAATAAAATATATAAAATGGATAGAGTTAATGGACAAAGTTTTATATATAATTCCTTAGTATAAGTTCTTACCTACTATTGGGTAAGAAATTTAAGAAGTTTTTTACAATAAGTTCAAAATTAAAGTTTGTATAAGAAGAAAAGTGGAAACATATTGAAAATATTGGTGAAGGTTTTTAAAGTTTTTATGAAATATTTGTTACATATTTATCTGTGTGGAAATCATATACATTGTAGTTTTGATAATAGTTCAATATAAGTGTAAGTATATTCCCTTATTGTTGTATCCATACAAAAGGGATTATTTTCTAGTGTATTTTGTGGCATTGTATTATTTACAAACCATTTTAAGGACTATCTAATCTTATTGAGTATTGACCCTTGTAAATATATGTGTTCTTGTGGTTTTATTTGGATGCTTATTTTTCAACAAAATTATATCTCTTTAATAGAAGGTGAAAGTTGATTCATTAGAAAGAAGAAATTTTAAAAATAAAAAGATTATTTATTCACCCCCTCCCCCTCTCAGTGACCACATTGGTCCTTTAAATTATGTTATGGTTTTATATATGATATCTTATGTGACTGTTCGATAACACATGACTTTAGATATTTCCACTACCTAAATCAATCATTATCAGTTAAGTTTATTATTAGATGTGATTCAGTGGAGTTTTTATAGTGAATATGAAACATATAAGAGTTATATGTTTCATTATAAATATTCAAAGAGTTATAATCCATTTATAACATTCATATTAATCATCAAACATTTGAGAAACCTTTTTGTGTCTCCCTGATGCCTATAAAAGGCGGATAAGTTCATGAATTGATTATTAGATGGGAATTTTATCATAGTAACCCTTCTCAAAAACACTCTTAATGTGTTACTCTATTTATCTTTAACAAAATATTCCAGAAAATAATCAGGAAGAGCGGATTCCTCCCAAACATTGGGAGATTCATACAAATCATGGATACCTTAGGAGAAAGGATCCCATTGACTATTTTTCAATGATCACTATCAAGATCATATTGAATAGACTGGTCATATTCAAATAAATAGAGAAAATTTACACCATTCTTTATTTTATTTATTTTAGTACCAATAAATAGAGAGATCCTACAAATTTATAGGTTTTGGTTGATATTTCCCGCTATGTTTGGATAGTGTTATCCCACTTAAAACCAATCACCATCATTGTCATAACCAACTTATTTTTTTTTCTAAATTTGTTAATATATAATAATTTATATCCTTTTAAATTTAAATGAATAGGGGAGAACATTTCCTTACAAAAAAATATTATAATAATACCTCATATTATTATTAATTAATATATGAACATGTGTATTTATATCCTTTAGTGGTAAATAAAATATATATTTAATCTTTTAGGATCAGATAATTTCTTCGTGATCCCCTTATTTATAAAATATATCACTCTTCAAAGTAATAGACTTAATTATTCATTAAGGTTATTTTCATGGATATGTAAAATCTTTCTAAGACTTTAGATTTCATATTTTTTATGATTAATTAAAAAAATGCAAGTATATTCCTTATAATTTTATGATCAAATATTTCATTTATTTCAAAAACTCTTCAGGAGTTTTAATTTTATTCAAAACATGTAGATAAATATGATGATTAATGAAAATTAATTTATTTATACAAATCATGGGATGATAAAATCAATTTCATATTCTTCCTTTAATAAAATAAAATGTTTATATCACATATGTCTTATTTAGATCAATTGATATAGTGATTTATCTTAGAGGGTGAAGCCTTTAGAATTTTGGATATACTTCAAGTATTTAGAACCCTACAAGGATTCATATATAAATATTATAATCAATGTTATGATATAAAGGAATAATAATGGTGTGCATGGTCATTTTAAATTGGTTAAGGGAATCAGCTTCAACTGATAAATTAAAAAAAGTTCACCTTAAGTGAAAACTAAAACTGGCCAATGATGGGTCCAAAATGAACATTAACTGAGCTGGTTGGTTTATATCTGTTAAAATCAATTTATATTAGTTAAATAAACATGTAAAAAATTATATTATATAAGAGTAGTTAATAAAAATGGATAAAACCCTAAAATTTGGTAGAAAATTTATATAATATAATATGATGATCATGGTAAAATAAAAAATGCAAAAATAATATATCTAAAAAATAACCAACTTAATATTAAAATGAATAAATATAATTTAATAAATAACCAAGACAATGA
Organism: Viscum album; assembly: GCA_963277665.1. Taxonomy (NCBI): domain Eukaryota; kingdom Viridiplantae; phylum Streptophyta; class Magnoliopsida; order Santalales; family Viscaceae; genus Viscum; species Viscum album. Next base: position 1,621,057,292 of record OY728146.1, on the reverse strand, counting down.
CATTCTAAAGATTTAAAGAGATTTAATAATGTGGGGGACACTAAATGTGGTTTATGTTGGGGTTTAAGTTATGTGTGAAAACCATTTTCTATCTAATACATTGAATCTAATTGTAAAGACCAGGAAATTTCAAGGAAATTTTTTTCTTAATTTATTTGGAATTTTACATGAACGTAGTTTCTGACGGCGCCTGATTCTGAGGCCCGGTGTGCCCAGAATCATTTTCTGAAGTTTATCTCGAGTACGTTCAGTGAACGAACGAGCGGGTTTTTATAACTTTTGAGTCGATGCTCGGAATTAAAATCTGAGGGCACCGATGAAACCGCAGCACCGGTAATTGCTTAAGAAGACCCTTTCTGGAGTTGTGTTTTCTCGGGAGGAGTTGTTTTAAAAAAAAGTGAGGGATAAAAATATAATTGTTTACAATTATATTTTCATTTCTTGTTGAGTGGATTAAGTGTTGTGTCACAACACTTTATCCCTCTCTTAAGTGGTTATAACCTAAGTAAGGGAGTTAGGGGTGGTACCTATTGGTTACTAACTAACCTTGAGAGGATAAAGGTGAGGTGGGTCCCACACGATCCCCACCCCTTCACATTCCTTAAACCTCCTCTAACTCCCCAATTAATTTCCCCTTCTTTTAATAAGATAACTCCTCTTTAACTTGTGTAACTCTCCTCCATTAAAGCTAGCCTACTCACATAATTAATGAGTTGATTCTTGGTTTAATTTCAAAAGGGTGGCTTGTATTTAAATGGGAGAAGGCTAATTCAATATTTTTTTGGCAAATAATATGGTGGAGGGACCTCTAAAGAAATAAGATAAGATTCGTTCTCCAACCCTCCGACGAAGAACGAGAACGCGTCATCTATACTTCTCTTCGTGATAAGAGGGGAACGTCACATCTTCGGGTACACTGCGGCGACGATGGGGCTTCCATGACCTTCGATGAATAACGCTCCCTAGATCTCCATCAAGGGAGGAGACACCGCCGTGGGGAATTCACAAATGACGACGTCACCTTCCAACGTCAATGAACACGTCTTGAGGTAGGGGATTTTATTGTTGTTGTTATTCATGAATTCTTCTGTCGTCGTTCCTCATTTCATTTGGACTGCTTGCTATCGATTAATGGGAGGGGGCCGGACCTCAAAAAAACGGCCGACCCTCCTCCCTTGTATGTTGTGTTGTTGCGGTTCGAAGGAAAGCAGCGTGGTGCAACGGCACCGAGCGGGATCATACAGAAAGGGTGTGTGGCGTCGTCACACTGCGACGTTGAAGTCGAACAAAGGCGCGGCGCCATCGCGTCGTGCCAGAGAATTACGAAAACACCGCAGCCGGAGCGGGGCCATGGCGGAGGGGCGCAGCGCTATCACGCCGCGCCAGTCGGACCAAGGTCGTGGCTGAGGCCGCGGCAGAGCAGGGACCGGCGGCCAATTTCCGGCCGTCGGCATCGGAGTAGGGGGATCGGCCCGCGCCGGTCCCGTGGTACAGCAGCCGGCCGGCCGGATCGGGCCAGCCGGTCAAGGGGAGAACCGGGGGTTCGAAAACCCCGGCTGGAGGCACGAATGGACCCCATGTGGGGGCCGCGTTAATTGAGACAGGGGGACAGCGCCCCCCCCCCCCCCGACCGCCCAACTCGGTTACACCGAGCTGGTCGGCGGACCGCCAGTGCGCCAGTGCACCGGGCCGGGTCAGGTCGCGCCATGCCTAAGCGGTCTGGACCCGGACTCGGGTTGGGTCGACCCGATTCGGGCCGACCCAGGGGGTATCGGGCCGGGTCGGACCGGGCCCGAACCCCCTATTCACGGACCTCTTACGGTCTTTTGCCCATAACTTGGGATACGGACCTCCGATCGATGTACCGTCAACTGCGATGCGATCCTTGGATCGAGAAGGTTGTTTCGGTATATTAGGCTCAAGGTTTCAGAGAAATTTGAGTATGGTCGGGTTGGTTCGGATACGAAACCAACCAGGCCCTCGGAGTGGAAACGCTTATATCTTGAGCTTCGGACGTCCGATTGACGTGTTGTCGACTTTGTTGGATTCCTCTTGATGAGACGGAACTTTTGGAATATTTCTCCTGAGTTTTGGTTGCAGTTGGATAGTGGACGGGTTGGATAGTGGATGGGTTGGATTGTACCTGAAATCCAACCGGGCCCTTGGAGTGGAAAAGCTGATAACTTTCAGACCGGACGTCCGTTTGACGAACCGTCAGCGGAGTTGGTGATCACGTTGAGAAATGGTCCCCATGAGCATAACCTATGAGAGTTCGGGGTACAGTTGAGATACGTCCGGGTTGGTTCTCACATGAAACCAACCGGGCCCCTGGGACGAAAATGCAAGTAACTCAAAGACCGGGCGTCCGATTGACACGTCATCTGTTGTGTTGAGACACCTATGACGAGGATGTCCTTTGAGATACTTATTCGTGGGAATTTGTGATACTTGTAGTATCGACCAGTAGCTCGTGGAGCGGACCCTCTCGGAGACGAGCGTGTGGAGTAGGGAGACCGTGTATCCAGCTGAGACCTAACGACTGCTTGACCGACTCGACTTGGAGTGAGTCGACAAGCCTAGTGGACGGAGCACTACTTTATTTGGGTGCAGACCCATGGCGGACGGAGCACTACTCAGTTTGGGTGCAGAACCGCGGTACTCGTCCGGAGAGTACCTCTGCAGGCTATTAGGGGGGATGCACTACTGTGTTTGGGTGGCAGACCCCAGTGGGAAGCACTACTGTGTTTGGGTGGCTGACCCGTGGTACTCAACAGGAGGAGTACCTAAGCAGTCTTAGGTTAGTGAGCAGTACCTCGGAGTCGTGACAGGATCACTGTACACTCCAGAGATGGGGCTCTTTAGCAGTTACGGTTTCAATAATGAAAATCCTGGTTTGAGCTGAGTCTATGACCTTTTTGTTTTCCTCATGATTGAGATGGGTCACTTGATAACTTAGGTATATGTATGGGCATATACCTGGGTGGTGGTTATCTGTTGATTTCATAACCTTTGTGTTTCCTCATGATTGAGATGGGTTACTTAATAACTTAGGTATAAGTATGGGCTTATACCTAAGTAAAGGTTATCTGTTGAGATCCTTCTTTGTGGTTATCCTTGTTGGATTTAGTGAGACCTTGAGGGTCTCGAGGTCCCTACTGAGTATCGTTATACTCACCCCTACACGGGTTATGCCCGCACCTCGTTGTGTTAGTTGCAGACGACGGGCAGCGCTGACAGAGGCCGAGTGTTCGAGGGCTAGACAGTACCCGGAGGTGGATCTCATGTCGAGTCAGTATCTGAATGTGGACTTCAAGAAGAGATCATACTCGGAGGAGGTTAACGGGTGATAGCGTTGTGGAGGCTATTTGTACCTACCCTTCAGGTAGGATCCGTGGTGGACGATCCAGGAGTTGCGCTATCTGTACCTACCCTTCAGGTAGGATCCGTGGTGGACGATCCAGAAGCTGCGCTATCTGTACCTACCATTCAGGTAGGATCCGAGGAGGATGACCCAGGAGCTGCTTCCATTCTTATAGATTTTTGTCTTTTTCTGTTGTACTTTCGTTTAGTTGTAGCTGTACTTTCAGTTGGGTTTGTATTCTGGACCACTTACTTTTCAGCACTTTCTTTTGTACTTAGTGTATTACTTCCACTTATACTCTAGGATGTTTTGTTTACTTTTATAAAGGAAATGTCTTCCTAATTATCGGGATTTACGCCTTTGGTGCTAGTCTCCAGCCCCTGGCCTATGGAAGGCGGGCTTGGGGTAGTCATGACACGGGCCCCGAGGACGGGTCGTGACAAATTGGTATCAAAGGAGGTCAGTTCTACCGCATGACTTATTACTCTGATATTCCTTTTCTGTGAAGCAATATTATTAAGGGTACTGAGTGTGGTCTTCAGTTCAGGGAGTCCAGTGTTGGTGCGGCGGCCGACGTATCCGTACACCAGGACCCTGACTACTGATTTCTAACTTTGTGCATGAAAAACATGGATTGCGTGTGTATTTCCAAGAGTTTTAAAGTTAGCTCAAACCAGGTCAGCTCACCAGGTATAAATCGTTGACCGTGTCGCATCTGTTCAGGATGTCACTACGCAGACAGTCAGTTGGAGTTCCGAGAGAGTACTCGATGACAGCCCACCGAGCGGCGAGGCTCCGGTGCAGGACCCTTTTTACTATGTTGGCACCCTCGGGTGGTGTACCAGCAACACCACCACCTGCTGGGTAGCAGATGCCACCAGTCATACTAGTAGATGGTGCATGCTGGCAGAGTGCGATGCATGAGTTCCAGCAGTAGAGGCCTTCGAGGTTACAAGGCGGGGCAGATTCCCAGACAGCAGAGCACTGGCTAGAGGCAATTGCTAGAGTTTTCCGCCTAGCTGAGACATCAGTAGAGTGGATGGTGGACTTGGCTACTAGTGTTTTCCAGTGAGTTACCATGAGGATGGTCCGCTTTGCGATGAGGCTTTGGTACGTGGACCGATGCCTGAGATAGTGCCTTCGGGTAGTGTGATAGCTATACATCACTACGTGTTGGTCTGCAGTTACAACCGGTGGTACCGGTAGGTGAAACATGTAGGCTTACTCCCTTACACGTGTTCCAACATCAGATACCCTCAAATTCTGAGGTGATCCCGACTCACAGGCGGCTGAGGACTGGCTTGAGGAGGTGGCTGAAAGTTTTCTAGAGCTTATACAGCTTTGGCAGGACGACAAGTCGGTAGTTGAGTATTCATCGAGGCGTACCGAACATTCTGGGTACTCGATGAATATGTTTCAATCAGTTATATAGAGCTCGGACCTCTGAGCGTGGTGTGTTTAAGGATATATGAGCCATCACTCTTTCCTCTATGCATTCCTACTCGCGTTAGGGTGCTAGAGAGAACCTTGTGGTTGAATGTTCTTTGGCTGAACGAATACAGCTATAGAATGTTAGAAGTTGGAACACAATGAACTGGTGCCTGTCTCAGAGACTTGGGAGTGCGAATGTTTCAAAAAGATGAAATGTTAGGGATGGATAAATCTGTAGAGTAGCAGATGTGGAGGCAGATCTAGGAGAGCAGCATGAGGTGGTGTACATATCAACATGTTACAACCACCCGCCTTTGTTGTTCCCTCCAGGCTCAAGGAGCTGGATGGCAGGGGAAGAGAGTAGTTGCATGCGGTCAAGGAGTGTGACCCAATGTCTCTAAGAATGATTTGAGGGATAGTCTATGTCTACTATAAGATTCCATAGTAACAGGCGTTGATATGAATCATTCCTTCCTTCCACGAATCTTGTCCCAGACCTAGAGTTTCCGTTTAAGCCGTTGACTTGACCCTCATGTCAGGAGATACCTTGGAAGGAGACTAGATAATCACACTTATTCCGACAGTGTGTTCTGACCCACTAGGTGAGAGTTTCAGTTGGAATCTCTTGGTGGCAGCGTCGAGGCCTTACGACGTTGGTCTCGGTATGGATTGGATTCACAGTTCATGCTCAGATTGATTGTATTAGGCAAAGAGGTTGTGGTTTACCTACAATGTTGGGACGGGTTTTCCTTGGTCGGAAAAAAGGAAACCCCAGGCAGCACAAGATAAACTCATGCATAAGAGGGTGCGGCCGATCACTCTTGAGTCGGTCAGCCTTACCCTCATGGCAGCAGGAGTTTTGAGTTTCAGTTCTAATCAGGAAAGGTAGACCTCTAGAGTTCGAGGATGATGATCACGAACTTATACAGGTCTCACATCGACGAGGTTTACGGAGATGAGGCCAAGGCGGCAAGTAATCTCCAAGGTTCAGCAGACCTTTTTCAGGTCCTCGGTAGGGTAGGTGAGGTGGCTTACCGTTTTACCCATCCACCTCAGTTGCACCAGGTGTACGATGACTTCCACGTATCTCAACTAGGGAGATACGTTCTTGACCCAACGCATATCATCAACCATGGGGAGATGGACATTGGCGATGGGGTGACTTTTATGGGATATCAGTAGAGGTTGAGGATCGACAGGAGCGATCCTACGAGGATGGTTGTTTCCTCTTGTGTGCTTTCGTTGGCAGCACGAGAACCTCCAGGTGGGCACATGGGAGTAGGAGGCTCAGATGCGTGCTCAGTACCACTTTTGTTTCCCTAGTTTGTGTTATAGCTTTACGGGGATGTAAAGCTCTGAGGTGGGAGTAATGTAAAGACCTGAAAATTTCAAGTAAATTTTTTTCTTAATTTCTTTGGAATTTTACATGAATGCAGTTTCTAACGGCGCCTGATTCCGAGTCCCGGTGTGCCCAGAATCATTTTCCGAAGTTTAGCTCGAGTATGTTCAATGAACAAACGAGCGGGTTTTTATAAATTTTGAACCGATGCTCAGAATTGAAATCTGAGGGCACTGATGAAACCGCAGCACCGGTAATTGCTTAAGAAGACCCTTTTTGGAGTTTCATTTTCTCGGGAGGAGTTGTTTTAAAAAAAAGTGAGGGATAAAAATATAATTGTTTACAATTATATTTTCATTTCTTGTTGAGTAGATTAAGTGTTGTGTCACAACACTTTATCCCTCTCTTAAGTGGTTATAACCTAAGTAAGGGAGTTAGGGGTGGGACCCATTAGTTACTAACTAACCTTGAGAGGATAAAGGTGAGGTGCAGCCCACACGAGCCCCACCCCTTCACATTCCTTAAACCTCCTCTAACTCCCCCATTAATTTCCCCTTCTTTTAATAAGATAACTCCTCTTTAACTTGTGTAACTCTCCTCCATTAAAGCAAGCCTACTCGCATAATTAATGAGTTGATTCTTGGTTTAATTTGATAAGGGTGGCTTGTCTTTAAATGGGAGAAGGCTAATGCAATATTTGTTTGGAAAATAATATGGTGGGGGAACCTCTGAAGAAATAAGAGAAGCTTTGTTCTCCAACCCTCTGATGAAGAACGAGAATGCGTCATTTATACTTCTCTTCATGATAAGAGGGGAACATCACATCTTCGGGTACACTCCAGCAACGATGGGGATTCCATGACCTTCGATGAATAACGCTCCCTGGATCTCCATCAAGGGAGGAGACACCGCCGTGGGGAATTCGCAAACGACGACGTCACCTTCCGACGTCAATGAACACGTCTCGAGGTAGGGGATTTTATTGTTGTTGTTATTCGTGAATTATTCTGTCGTCATTCCTCATTTCATTTGGATAGCTTGCTACCGATTAACGGGAGGGGGCCGGACCGCACAAACACGGCCAACCCTCCTCCATTGTATGTTGTGTTGTTGCGGTTCGAAGGAAAGCGGCGCGGTGCAACGGCACCGCGCGGGATCATACAGAAAGGGTGTGTGGCGCTGTTGCGCTACGCCATTGAAGTCGAACACAGGCGTGGCGCCGTCGCGCCATGCCAGAGAATCAAGAAAACACCGCAGCCGGAGCAGGGCCACGTCGGAGGGGCGCAGCGTCGTCGCGCCGCGGCGGAGCAGGGACCGATGGACAATTTCCGGCCACCGGCGTTGGAGCAAGGGGACCGGTCAGCGCTGGTCCCGTGGTACAGCAGCCGGCCGGCCGGAGCGGGCCGGCCGGTCATGGGGAGAATCGGGGGTTCGAAACCCCCGGCTGGAGGCAGGAGCGGCCCCCACGTGGGGGCTGCGTTAATTGAGACAGGGGGCAACCCCCCCCCCCCCCTTGACCGCCCAGCTCGGTTACACCGAGCTGGCCAGCGGATAGCCAGCGCGCCGGGCCGGACCCGGGTCGGGTCGCCCCGGTTCGGGCCGACCCAAGGGGTATCGGGTCGGGTTGGACCGGGCCCGAACCCCCTATTCGCAGACCTCTTACAGTAGTTTGCTCATATCTTGGGATACGGACCTCTGATCGACGCGCCGTCAGCTGTGATGTGATCCTTGGATCGAGACGGTCGTTTCGGTATATTACACTCAAGGTTTCGGAGAACATTGAGTATGGTCGGGTTGGTTCAGATACGAAACCAACCGGGCCCTCGGAGTGGAAACGCTTATATCTTGAGCTCCGGACGTCCGATTGATGTGCCGTCGACTTTGTTGGATTCCTCTTGATGAGATGGAACTTTTGACATATTTCTCCTAAGTTTTGGTTGCAGTTGGATAGTGGCCGGGTTGGATTGTACCCGAAATCCAACCAGGCCCCTGGAACGGAAAAGCTGATAACTTTCAGACCGGACATCAGTTTGACGAACCGTCAGCGGAGTTGGTGATCACGTTGAAAAACAGTCCCTATGAGCATACCCTATGAGAGTTTGGGGTATAGTTGAGATATGGACGGGTTGGTTCACACACAAAACCAACCGGGCCCCTGGGACGAAAAGGCTAGTAACTCACAGATCGGGCGTCCGATTGACGCACCGTCTGTTGCATTGAGACCCCTATGACGAGGCGGTTCTTTGAGATACTTCTTCATGGGACTTTGTAATACTTAGAGTATCAACCAGTAGCTCGTGGAGTGGACCCTCCCAGAGACGATCATGCAGAGTACGGAGACCGTGTAGCCAGCTGAGACCTGACGACTGCTTGACCGACTCGACTTGGAGTGAGTCGACTAGCCCAGTGGATGAAGCACTACTTTGTTTGGGTGTAGACCCATGGCGAACTGATCACTACTCAGTTTGGGTGCAGACCTACGGTACTAGTCCGGAGAGTACCTCTGCAGGCTATTAGGGGGGATGCACTACTGTGTTTGGGTGGCAGACCCCGGCGGGAAGCACTACTGTGTTTGGGTGGCTGACCCGTGGTACTCGATAGGAGGAGTACCTCAGCAGTATTAGGTTAGTGAGCAGTACCTCAGAGTCGTGATAGGATCACTGTACACTCCAGAGACGGGGCTCTTCAGCAGTTACGGTTTCGATAATGAAAATCCTGGTTTGAGCTGATTCTATGACCTTTGTGTTTTCCTCATGATTGATATGGGTCACTTGATAACTTAGGTATATGTATGGGCATATAACTGGGTGGTGGTTATCCATTGATTTCATAACCTTTGTGTTTTCTCATGATTGATATGGGTTACTTGATAACTTAGGTATAAGTATGGGATTATACCTAAGTAAAGGTTATCTATTTATATCCTTCTTTGTGGTTATCCTTGTTGGATTTAGTGAGACCTTGAGGGTCTCGGGGTCCCTAATAAGTATCGTTATACTCACCCCTGCACGGGCTATGCCCGCACCTCGTTGTATTGGTTGCAGACAACGGGCAGCACTGACAGAGGCCGGGTGTTCGAGGGTTAGACGGTACCTAGAGGTGGATCTCACGTCGAGTCAGTATCCGAAGGTGGACTTCAAGAAGAGACGATACTCGGAGGAGGTTGATGGGTGAGAGAGTTGTAGAGGCTATCTATACCTACCCTTCATGTAGGATCCGTGGTGGATGATCCAGGAGCTGCGCTATTTGTACCTACCCTTCAGGTAGGATCCGTGGTGGACGATCCAGGAGCTGCGCTATCTATACCTACCCTTCAGGTAGGATCTGAGGAGGAAGACCCAAGAGCTGCTTCCATTCTTCCAGCTGTTTGTCTTTTTCTGTTGTACTTTCATTCAGTTGTAGTTGTACTTTCAGTTGGGTTTGTATTCTGGACCACTTACTTTTCAGCACTTTCTTTTGTACTTAGTGTATTACTTCCGCTTGTACTCTGGGATGTTTTGTTTACTTTTATAAAGGCAATGCCTTCCCAGTTATTGGGATTTATGTCTTTGGTGCTAGTCTCCAGCCCCTGGCCTATGGAAGGCGGGCTTGGGGTAGTCACGACACGGGCCCCAAGGTCGGGTCGTGACACTAATGGAAGGATAAGTTTGCGTGGTTTAATTTCTAATGGTTTTGTTGGTAATGGTAAAGTATTAGGTATTGGGATTAAGGTTTTTGGATAGTAGACAATTAGAATATGTGAACAAGATGATTTGAAGGTATAGTCGGTAGGTGTAATTGGAATTTACTCCCTCTCAACCCAGTCTGTTGGAATTAGTGTGTAAAAACACAAAATAATTTCATAATAGTAAACTCATGAGAGTTTTGGAAATTTCATAGTATACAAGTTGAGGGATTTATGATAGTGTTAGTCTTTGACTGAATAGATAGATGGTTGTGAATATAAGATTTGTATGGAAGAAATTTTCATGGAGATCAAAATATGTGTGGATCAATTATACTGGATGAATTCAAATATATTTATTCAGATGGATCATTTGATCAAGAGTTATCTCACAATTGTAATCATCTTCTTATTCTTTAATAAAAGTGAAGTGGTATTCTTCCTATGAACTAGAACTCACATCTAAACCACATAAAATCATGTTATTATTTTTTCTTTCATTATTTTAATAAATTTCTTCCAATAATTATTTTTTGAGTGCATTTGAAGTGGTTTGTGTGTTTTGGTATAGTGATTTAGGTGTATAGTCTTCTATGTTCTAGACAATATAGTGCGGAATCAACTTTGGGTATATATTTTTTCCTCATAAGTTATAGTGGATATATTCTAGTGGGTTTATATAAGTTAGTTTTGATTCCAAAAAGTGGTATTAGAGCTTCAGTTAGAGGATATTTAGATGGTTAGACCCTATTGAAGGTTTTTTAGTGATCGGTTTAGCAGCATCATTCTACCCTTTTCCATATATGAGAGTGTTTTGGTAAATAGTTCATAATACCTCTTATGTGTTCTTAAATTTAGTGGGAGTTCATTAATTTATAAATAAATGTCTTTGGATGCAGGTAAGGTTTGAGTGGAGAAGTTCAATGGCATGGATTTTGGGTTCTAGAGAATGCAGATGGAGGATTGTCTACTATATATGGACCTTACTCTACCATTGATAGGAACCAAGATGGAAGAAATGGAGAAGTAAGAATGAGAGAGGTTAGATAAGAAAGCATTAGGGTTGGTATAGATGTCATTATCCCAAAATGTGTCTTATAATATTTTATAAGTGAAAACTGCATCAAAACTTATAAATACCCTCAATAACATGTATGAGAAGATGACCGCAATGAATAAGGTTTTCCTTTTGTGGAGGTTTTTTAGCATAAGGATATCAAAAGGTAAAATAGTAGTAGATAACATCAATGAATTCAACATGATAAGGATTTAGTTGAAGTTATTGAATGTAAAGTTTTGAAATCTGTAGTGGTTGATGTTATTTATTTAATTACTCCATGAGTTTTGGGATACAATGGTGATCATTGTGAGAAATTCAAGTAAAAAAATTAATCTTGTGTTTATATAAATTAGGGACCTAATATGAAATGAGGAACTTTATTGTAAGGATATCTAGAAATTTTCTAGAAATTCCTATATTTTTTAAGGAAGAGAACAACCTATAACATAAAATGGTTGGAGAAAAAAGAAAGGAAAAAGAAGTCATAGTATGAGTATCTTGGTGGAAGGTCGTACCATGTATTGGAATTATGGGAAGAATGGTCACCAAAAGAATGATTGCAATGAGAAGAGAGTGAATTATTGAAGATTTACTTCTAAAATTATATCTAAGAATCCTATATTTGAAGATAATAATGTTCTATTATTGCGTGCCTATATTTCTCTTGAGTCTAGGATTATAGACTCTAGATATTAATTTTACTATACATTCGATAAGGGAAGTATAAAGAACTGTATTTTTAGAATATATGGAAAGGTTAATCTTATAGATAATCAGGCTCTTGATATTTTGGGAAAGGGTGAAATATCTGTTCAAATAGAGAACAGAAGTATGTTGGAGTTTAAGGGTGTATAGAACATACTAATAATAAAGAATAACTCAGTTTTCATTAGATAGTTAGATGATATAGGTTTTTATACAATATTCTTGGATGGTGCATGGAATATTTTAAATGGTTCTATAGTTTTGGATAAAGGAGTGAAAGGTAGGATGTTCTACCTTATGGGAGTATTTAAATGTATGAATCATGATAGATAAATAACTTTCACAATGTTATGGCATGGTCATCTAGGTCATTTGAGTAAGAAAGGGATGAAAATACTCAGTACTAAAGGTATGATAAAGATCAAAATCATGGAGTATAAGACATGTGATGCTTGTATATATAGAAATCATTGGAAGTTTTCCTTTCAAATAGAATATAAGGAACTAAAGAACCATAAGTTATAGTTGGTGCATATAGATATATGGGGACCATCTCCAGTTATTTATCATGTAGGGTCATTTTTCTATATAACCTTTATCGATGATGTGATATGGAAAGTGTGGGTGTTATTTCTTAGGAAAAGGTATTATGTGTTTGAAACCTTTGTCTTATGGAGATTCATGGATTAAAAGGAGATTGGTTACAAGCTAATTGATTGAGTTCTAATTATGGTGGGGAATATAGAAATAGATAATTCCAAATATTCTATGGTATATGGGAATATGGATTCAGAAGTTTGCACCAAGTTCTATGGAATATAATGGAGTCTAAAAGAGAATGAACTAGATATTAATTTAAAAATAAAGTAGTGTGAGAATTAATGTGGGATTTTTCAAGGTGTTTTGGGTAGAAGTGGTAAATTGTGCAACATACTTGATCAATAGGTTCCCTCTTCTCCATTAGTACGGGTACTATCAAAATTATATTGGTCTAGAAGGTTGAATTCACCCATCTTAAAGACTTTGGTATACTCACATACATAAATGTTTATGAAAAGGAGAGGGATAATCTTAATGCAAGTCTTGATAATGTTTCCTTGTGAAATATGGTGATAAAGGGTTTGGCTTTTGAATTTGGGACAATAACCTTCAGAAAATGTTCAGAAGTCAAAATTTCATCTTTAATGAAGAGATCCTATGGAAGGGTTAGAACTTATAAAATAATGTTTGTAAGAGAAAAGTATCACTATAGGAAAACTGAATATTTGTGACGGGTGATTTGCGACGGGATCCTATCGCAAAAGGTCTTTTGCGATGGGGCTCCATCGCAAATCGCCCGTTGCCAAAAACGGCGTCGCAAATAGGTGTTTTTGCGGCGGTCCCGTTGCAAAAAGATTATTTGCGACGGTATTTTTTCCCCGTCGCAAATGAGTTTTCGTTTATATATAAAAAAGGTATATGCGACAGGCCATCGCAGATATATTAGTTGCGATGGGTCAGAATCCCGTCGCAAATGAAAAATTTAAAAAAATACTTGCGATGAAGGTATTTGCGACGGACCGTTGCAGAAAGTTTTTCCTGACGGGTATTCGTCCCGTCGCAAATGGTACAGTAAAAAAACATTTACGACAGGAATTCTCGTCGCAAATGTTCCCGTCGTAAATATTAAAAAAAATAAAAAAAATAAAATAATTATTACAAATTGTATAATATTATATAAAAATAATATTATTATTAATAATATAAAAAAATTATATTATTATAATATAAATAAAAATATATATAAAATATAATTATGAAATATTAATATAAAATAATAATAATATGAATATAAATAATATAATATAATATAATAATACTAATATTAATAATATAAAAAATTAATATATTATTATTATTATTAAACTATCTATATAATATTAATATTAATATTAATAATATAAATAAATTATATTATTATAATATTAATAATAAAAAATATATATAATATAATTATGAAATATTAATATCAAAAAATAATAATAATATGAATATAAATAATATAATATTATATATTATGAAATATTAATATCAAAAAATAATAATAATAGTACTAATATTATTAATATAAAAAATTAATATAATATTATTATTATTAAAATAAACATACATATTTATGAAAAAATATTATTAATATTATTAATATTAATAAAATTATAAAATTATAAACATCTCAATATTAACAATAAATATAAAATATTAAAAGTAATATTACTAAAATAAGCAGACATTAAAAATAATACTAATAAGTAATAATATATTAAAAAAAATAAAAACAAATTAAATCACGTAATATTCGTACCAATATGAAAGAGGAATTGTAAATAGTTAATATGACAATAAACTACGAACTCAAATGTTTATTACATCTAAAAAAATCACTGGGGGTGGATAATCTGGAGGACCTGGAGGAGGTGGTGGAGGAAACTCCATCCCTAAACTATGAGTCAGACGATACATATACTCCATATACTCCTGATGTTGCTCCTCATATCGATGTCTCTCCTTATCCTGCTGCTGATGCATTTGCTCTTTCCATCGACGCATCTCCTCATCGTGCTGCTGACGCATCTACTCCTACCCCTGACGCAAATCTTCTATAAGCTGACTCTGAGCACGCAGTTGCTCCTGATACTGTGAGGCAGAAGATGATGTCTCTCCACGAACTCCTCTCGAGCTGGACGCCGACATCGCAGCAGTACCATAATAAGCTTCAGGAGTCAAATGAGAGTCGATACCAACTACTCGGCCCTTTTCGAAGCCATATTGGGTCGCCTGCATCCATTTCGTCTCATCAAAATGGTGGGCACTAGTCTGATCACCCATCTCGTCTTGACTCTCAGCCTGTGTCTGAGAGGTCGCAGCCTCATATGACTCCTTAAGTTTCAATTAGAAATTAAAATAATGAAAAGATTATATGCATTTAATTTGCAAACTGAAAAGAAAATAATACTAACCACAATCTGACGCTGGTGCTCACCTCTAATCTCTTCAGTAGCCGGGTCAATGTACATCCTCTGATAAACATTGTACGCCGAAATACCAGGCTGCTCGGCTTCCTATATGAATATAAAATAAACTGTTTATATTTAAAGTTGTATAAAATATTAAAAAAAAGTACTTACCAGATGCTCTCTATGCGCACTGAATGTACGACTACCGGCTCGATGTGTCACCTCTTGTCTCCCCCGATTCTGTTGACCCAATGCAAATCTCCTCTGAAACCCACCACTCAACCAGTGTGTACATAATCCATCCCAAACGTGAGATGAAATGTACTCTGGTCGGTGGGCTCTACAGGACTCATCAAATTCTGTCACTCCATCTTTCTTCACAGCCGTCTTTCTCAAATTATGCAAAAACTGACAGAAACGGTCACGCATAGACACCACCCATGCCGCGTGGATAGTGGCACGCATGCTCTCGTCGATGGGATACCATAAACCCTAATATAAAGTTATTAATGAATTAAATTTCAAAATAAATAATATTTAATTACGTACCATCCAATGATCGAACATGGCGGCCTGCACATCAGCGGGAATCTGATCCCATGTGAGCCAGGGCTGAGAAAAATAATTGTGCAAGATAGCGTTCCCTTGTCCAATAGCTATATGCGTAAAACTATGGAAAAAGAACAAATAATCAAACAATTAGAATATTAATAAATTATAATGAAAGATAACTAAAATACATAGGTTACCATACCATCGCGTGTGCGCATCGAATCCAAGAGGTGGACGTCGCTCCGGGATAGGATCTGGAATCATCAATCTGGCAAGACCACACCCCCTCCGAGTGCTCCCTGTAGTGCCAATAGCCTGAGGGTCAGATGACTCAAAAACCTCATCATCCATAGGTAGATCAGCCTCCAGCAACTGACGATACATTTCCGAGTCCATCTGAAACATGAAATGATTGTTATTATCAAACAGTTGAAAATAACTATTATGTATAGATATATATTTTTTATGATTCTAACCATCATTTTACTGTGTCAATGTTCATCTTCATCATCATCTTCATAGTTTTGAATGTCAATGTCTTCATCTTCCTCATCAACATCATCAATTTCCATATTAGTTTCACTTTCATCATCTCTTGTCATTTCAAATTCAGTTGTAACATCATTGACAACATCGTCACCATTGGCCCTTAACTGTGGGGTGTCATCCTCGATATTCATGTCTCTTTGTGAAAAAGATGTGTTTTGAGGAGTGTTCTGAAAAACTTCATTTCCTTGCACTTCAGTGGAACCAAATTCAGTTTAAGTAAACTGATTTTCTCGAGATTTAACTTTTATTATACTCAACCAATCATCCAACTCTTTTGCAGTAGCACAGTATTTTGAATAATAAATTTGATGTGCCTGATGAGCCAATAAAAATGGTTCATTTACAGCAATAAGACTTTTATGTTTAATATCAACAATTCTATGAGTCTGATGAATACACAAGCCTCTCTCAGTATCCAACCATCAACATTTAAACATTGTTACATAATTTTGTCCCAAATAACACAGTTCAATAATTTCTTCAAGCATGCCATAAAAGTCAACTTCAATATCTCTATGATGTGATCCCTTCAAACAAACACCACTATTCATTGTTTTCTTTGATTCCCCATATGCACGTGTATGAAAGCGATAACCATTCACCACATATGCATTATAAGATTTAACCATTTTGGATGGTGGGCTACTCAATATACGCAATCGACTATCAATCTTATCAGCATGTATAGATACCTGAAAATTTGTAAAACATTTATCACTATTAGAAGTAATAAATTGATGTTATATGTAAAACCAAAAAAGAATGTATGTTACCAGTTTTTGAAACCAGTAGGAAAAATTTTTTTGTCGATGTTCTTCTAAGCCAGCTGCTATAATTTGTGGAAATTGTTTCTTGATATGATCATCATATAACCTAAAAATACAATATAATTAATTTACTGTAACAAAATCTATAGAATAAGGGATAAGAGAAATCACTGTACAATTGGTGACATTTCTTCACGGTTGAGTAGAACATATGTATGAGCTCTATGTTGTTCATCATCTGAAATCCATCTATCATGAACTCCACCAAAGACAAGTTCGGGCTGATTGACAACTGATAATTGATTGTTCATATCATCATCAACATTCCCCTCATTCTGGACCATGTGGTTAAATTTTTAGGGATATTCAGATTCAAAATAATGAGAGCAGAATAAATCAATTTCTTCTTGCAAATAGGCTTCAGCAATTGAACCTTCAACTGATGCTTTGTTACGGACTTTTTTCTTCAATTTCTGCATGCATCTCTCAAATGGGTACATCCATCGAAACTGAACCGGACCACCACATTTTTCTTCATGTAGAAAATGTGATATCAAATGTTCCATTGAGTCAAAGAAATCCGGTGGAAAGATTTTTTCCAATTTGCATATAATTACAAAAATAGCTTCTTCCAGTTTGCTTAGTGTATCATAGTCTGTTGTCGCCGCACACATGTCTCAGAAAAAATATGATATATCTGTTATCGAATCCCAAATATTAGAATTAAACAAAAATCTTAATCCAATAGGCATAAGTCTTTCCATTATAACATGACATTCATGACTTTTTAATCCGGTAATATGACCATTTTTAACACATCTAACCAAGTTGGAAGCATGGCCATCTGGAAGTCTCAAATCTACAATAAACTGACAAAATAATAAGAGACTCTCTTTGGTAAGTGTATAAGCTACTTTTGGCTTCATTAATCTCTATGATCTGACATTTTCAAACAATTCAAGTTCTGGTCGCCTGCAAATTTGGGAAAGATCTAATCGTGCCTTTACATTATCTTTGGTTTTACCTGGTGTATCCAAAACTGTATGAAATAAATTATCAAAACAGTTCTTCTCAATATGCATGACATCCAACATGTGTCGGACCAACAAATCAGACCAATATGGCAGATTCCAAAAAATTCTCTATTTTGTCCAATTGTGTTCTTTCCCAAAACCATGAATTTTCTGTTGGTTTATTGTCGGTCCAAAAGTGATGGAAGGTAATGAAAATACAACTAATTGTAACTCTGTACCTGAGATCATTTTTGGAGGTTCATCTCTTTCAATTCTGCCTTTTCTGAAATGAGATTTATTCCTCCGAAAAGGATGATCGATTGGAAGAAATATGTGATGACAGTCAAAATAGCAAGGTTTTTTCCATTCACGAGCATAAATGCTTTGTTTTCTCCCATACAGTAAGGACATGATTTTGGACCATGTGTACTCCATCCATATAACATACCATATGCTGGGAAGTCGCTAATTGTCCACATCAAAGCACCTTTCATTACAAAATTCTGTTTCGCAGCAGCATCATATGTACCAACACCATGACTCCACAATAAATTTAACTCATCAATCAGTGGTTTCAAATAAACATCAATATTCTTTTTTGGATGTCCTGGGATTAATAATGTCAAAAAGATATAAGTCTCTTTCATCAACATCCATGGAGGAAAATTTTACGGAGTTATAAAGACGGGCCAACAGGAATAATGACTACCAAAAGATCCAAATGGACAAAAACCGTCAGTAGAAACACCCAATTGCACGTTCTGGGATTCTAAAGCAAAAGACGGATGCACTTGATCAAAATATTTCCATGAATCACCATCATATGGATGAATCAATATTTTACCATTTTAAATATTGGTTTTGTTCCATGACATCATTGTCGATGTGTTCTGAGACATAAATAAATGCTGCAACCTGGGTGTAAGCGGGAAATATCTCAACTGTTTTACAGGAATCAATCCAAACTTCCCTGATTGAGCTTCTTTATACCTCGATTGTCCACATGTGGGACAACTATCCAACAACTCATTTTCACCAGAATATAAGATGAAATCGTTTGAACATGCATGGATCTTCTGATAACTAAGGCCAAGATTACGAACGAGTCTTTTCCTCTCATAATAAGTATCAGGAAGCACATTTCCTTCAGGTAACAGTGCTTTAACCAAAGAAAATATCTGATCAAAACAGTTATTTGACATTCCATTATCTGATTTAATAGCCATAAATGTTGCAACTGCTTCTAATTTTCTTATCTTGAAACCAGGATATAATGCATCCTCAGCAGACTTGAACAACTCAGCAAATTCAGATGGTTCTAACTCGGGAGGTAAATCAACATCATCCTCAATTTATGTTTGTTGAACGGATGACCCTGCAACATCATGTACTAAATTCTGAAACCGCGATGGATATGAAATCAAATTATTAGAATCTTCTCTGGAATTGTGTTCACCATGTTGATACCAAAAAATATAATCTGATTGAAAACCATAACGCAAGAGATGTTTCCCAACGATGTCAAATGTCTCAAACATTCTCAGAGCACATTTTTTACAAGGACACTTAATTGTCCCTTCTGAAACAAATTCCGGGTTTGATGATGCAAATGATAAGAAAGCTTCAACACCATCAACATATACAGGATTTAAACTAGAACCGTTTGGATTTCTGCACTGATTTATCCAAGAACGATCATCTAATAATGATTGATGTCGATTTCCTTGTTCCATATTCATATATATTATTCTACAAAATTTAAAACCATTAATGTTGTTAAATAATTTTATATAATAAACAATATCCTAAAAAAAGAAGATACATAATTACAGTTATTTATTAGTAATTACCAATAATTATAGGCGACGCAGTTAGTTTGTAATCATCCCCTCTAATTATTATTAATTTAGCAATACTTAGCAATACTTGGAAAAATGAAATATGCTTGAATAATGAAATAAAATTTTTTAATCATCGTTGTGGAGATTATATTACTAATTATTCTGATTTGTCTGACGGCTCATCTCTTTTTAACTTTCTCCCAACTGAAATCAGTATGAAAAACATGCTCTGACATACGTTAGAGCACATTTTTCATACTGACTTCAGTGGGAGAAAGTATCAAAGATATGAGACGTTGAACAAAAGGTAGTCATCAATCCACTGGAAATTGTGACAATTTATAAACATGTACTTGAATTTATTTGATTTTTGATTAATTTTATTAGTAATTATTACTAATTATTACAAATCTCAATATTTCCAACAGATTTTTCTCTATTCTTAACATGTTCAAATCTTAAAGAGTCGTCAATTTTCAGGTCATGCCCAATAAAAAGTTTGCATCAACCTTGTCCAATTTAAACTCTATAATTGTCCTTACATGGTTGATCATCTCGCAAGTAGTGTTGCAATAGGACAACACAATTAATGAGAAAGACATGACTTGGGTTTTCCTATTGCAATGCTACTTGCGAGGTGATCAACCAAGCAAGAACAATTATGGAGTTTACATTGGACACGGTTGACGCAAACTTTTTATTGGGTATGACCTGAAAATTGGTGACCCTTTAAGATTTGAATTGTTAAGAATAAAGAAAAACTTGTTGAAAATATTGATAATTGTAATATTTTATAAATTCTTTATAATTTTAATAATATTAATATTTTTTTATAAATATTAAACATATAATAATAAATTAATTATATTATAAGTATTATATAACTATTAATATTAGAGTAATATAATATTTTATATTATGTTACTATTTATGTTACTAATTATATTACTAATTATGTTACTAATTATGTTATTAATTAGAAATGCGAAGATATGCATATAGGTCGGGTGGTTAATCAATCAATGAATAGAAAAACAAACGTAATTGACCGCTCATCTACCTCAATTTTCTTTTCATTTGTGTGTTGAGGTTGATAGGAAACTTCTACCTCCACATATAATATGTGTTTTTACTGTCAAAATTATAAACCTCCTCACCTCTATATTGGCGAGGAGGTTGATAATTTTGACAGTAAAAGCAGATATTACATGTGGAGGCAGAAGTTTCATGTCAAGCCTCAACACACAAATGAAAAGAAAATTGAGGTAGATGAGTGGTCAATCACGTTTCCTAATTATCCTAATTGTTTCCTAATTATCCTAATTGTTTCCTAATTATCCTAATTGTTTCCTAATTATCGTAATTGTTTTCTAATTATCTTAATTGTTTCCTAATTATCCTAATTATTTCTTAATTATCCTAATTGTTTACTAATTATCCTAATTGTTTCCTAATTATCCTAATTGTTTCATAATTGTTTCCTAATTAAATCTAATTGTTTCCTAATTAAATCTAATTGTTTCCTAATTAAATCTACTAATTAAATCTAATTGTTTTCTAATTAAATCTAATTGTTTCCTAATTAAATCTAATTGTTTCCTAATAAAATCTAATTGTTTCCTAATTAAATATAATTATTTCCTAATTAAATCTAATTGTTTCCTAATTAAATATAATTGTTTCCCAATTAAATCTAATTGTTCCCTAATTAAATCTAATTATTTCCTAATTAAATCTAATTGTTTCCTAATTAAATCTAATTTTTTCCTAATTAAATCTAATTGTTTCCTAATTATTTTAATTGTTTCCTAATTATTTTAATTGTTTCCTAATTATTTCTAATCAATTAAATCTAATTATTTACTAATTATTTGATAATTATTTTAATTGTTTCCTAATTATTTTAATTGTTTCCTAATTATTTTAATTGTTTCCTAATTATTTCTAATCAATTAAATCTAATTATTTCCTAATTATTTGATAATTATTTTAATTAAATCTAATTATTTCTTAATTATTTGATAATAATATATTTATTTCTAATTATTACCAAAACATCCCCTGGGAGTGTCGAACCAAGAGTGCAGCAAGGCCCGTTGTCGTGTACCAGGTTACCCTGAGTCAAGCTCGAAACACCTTGTCAGAGTTTTCACTCCTAGGTACAACTGTGCAAGAGCCGCCTCTACTTGTTCGTATCCAGACAAGGATTATTTGGTACAACCACATAAACTAATTATACTATATAGCTAAAAATTCTATTAAAAAAATAAAATTAACAATTAAAAATAAAATTAACAATTAAAAATAATTTAACAATTAAAAAAAAATATAAATGCCTTTAGTAATCTGTGCCTTCTAACTCATTCCTTCCTCTTCTTGAAAGAAAAAATTAAAACAAAAAAAAATTCTACTCAGAACTGAAAATTAGAGAGAGAGAAGAATAGAGATCTGAATGTTATGGAAAAAAATGGATGAGGTGTATATATAGGTTAGATTATTTGCGATGGTGGTAGTTGCGACAGTATCCCGTCACAAATACTAGGTATTGTGATGGGATACCTTTGCAAATGCCTTCGCCCGCATTAAATACAAGCGGCGGGTAAAGGGACTTTTGCGATAGGCCCGTTGCAAATAGCCACCATTAGCGACAAGCGGTTATCCCCGTCGCAAATTTCTATTTACCGCTGCAGGTATTGGCGACGAGGCCCGTCGCAAATACCTTCGGCCGCATTAATTACAGGCGGTGGGTAAAAGGGTTGTTGCGACGGGCCCGTCGCAAATGCCACCCCATTAGCGACGAGCGGATATCCCCGTCGCAAATTACTATTTACCACCGCCAGTATTTGCGACGGGCGGATATCCCCGTCACAAATTCCTATTTACCACCGCCGTTATTTGCGATGGGACCCGTCGCAAATACCACCCGTTGGATTCTCTATTGCGACGGGTAAATAGTCCCGTCGCAAAAACATATTTACCATCGCCGGGTAGTTGCGACGGGTTGAAGGTGACCGTCGCAAATAGGATTTACAGCGGCCGGTATTGGCGACGGGGCCCGTCGCAAATAACATCGGGTGAATATTTGTTTGCGACGGAGAAATTTCCCCGTTGCAAATACTATTTACCGTCGTCGGGTACTTGCGACGAGTAGCCTTCTACCCATCGCAAATAGTCTTCCCATGTTTTGGTGCGCAAACCGTGCCATTGCAATTGCGACGGGACCTGTATTTCTGTCGCAAATAACTGACCATTTGCGACGGGAATAAGGCCCGTCGCAAATACCCCATCGCAATAATCATTTTTTACCGTAGTGTATCATCATAGGGTAAAGTTAAATTGAATTGGAATCCATATGTTATTGATGTTTTTTAAAATTCAAGAGGTATGACAATATTGGGATCACTAACCTATACAAAAGTTTCATCAGATGAGAGTTAAGTTCCAATGGTGTTGTCAAGGATATAAGTACTGGAAATTTCTAGGACTATGGAAGCTTGGGTTAGAGTTTTAAAAGAAACATCTCCAAAAGATATAAATTCATAATTTACAGTATCAAAAGGAGATGAGCCACAAAGGGAGTTACGAAGATCTACCAAAGTTAGGAGCCAAGTGCAGAGGTACTAGTGTGATATGCATTACTTGCTTCAAATGAATGATCACTACTAAAAAACAATCCTTTAATAGTCATTTCCTTTATCAGTGCTAGAAAAAAATACTGATAGAGGCGCCCTTTATCAGTGCTAAAAAAGCATCAATAAAGGGTACCCTTTATCACTGTTAAAAAAAACACTGATAAATGTTACCCTTTATCGGTGCTTTTTTAGCACTGATAAAGGGAAACATTTATCAACACTTTTCTTTAGCACTGATAAAAGGTACCCTTTATTAGTGCTTGATTTTTAGCACTAATAAGGGTACCCTTTATATGTGTTTTATTTTTAGCACTAATAAAGGGTATCATTTGTCATCACTTTTTTATCACTGATAACGTTATCGAATAAAATGAAATAATTAAACAAATAAAAATTAAAAATGAGTAAATAAAAAAATATTGAAAAAAATATTAATTAAATATTTATTAATAAAAATTAATAAATTTAATATACATATATATATATATATATTATAAATATTAATAAATAGTATATATTAAATATATAGATATGTAAAATGAATAAAATGAAAAAATTAAACAAATAAAAATTAAAATGAGTAAATTAAGAAAAATATTAAACATTTTATTAATTAAATAATTATAGATAAAAATGAATAAATTTAATATACATATATATATACATTATAAATATTAATAAATATTATATATTAAATATAGATATATAAAATGAATAAATTATAATAACTAAACAAAAAAATTAAAATGAATAAATTATAATAACTAAACAAAAAAATTAAAAAAGAATAAATTACAAAATTATTAAAAAATTATTAATGAAACAATTATTCATCAAAATTAATAAGTTTAATATATATTATAAATATAGAAAATAAATAAAATTTAATATAATGAAAAACATATTAATATCTTATTCATTTTTAATGGTTTTTGTACATAATAATTCATTAATACAACATAGAAATATTTTCATATATTTCTATATATATATATATATGAATGTATATGCAGTTTGGGGCTTACCTAAGTGGAAAAGGCTCCCCATAAATCTATATCAGACCCATGTTCAAATTCGAGGGGGTGCAGTTACTATTATTGTACTATGCAGGTGGTGATGCAGACAATGACGCAAGCAGGCAGTTATACAGGCATGACACAGATAGGCAGTGACGCAGGCATGACGTAGGCTTGGTGACACGGATAGGATAATGCAGGCATGATGCACTGGGATTGCATGCCATGTTATGGTCTTCATGCCCACTGGGCATATTCGCTATGTACTAAATAAATAAGGTCACATGGGTGGGTTATCGCTTTGGGGGGTTATGGTTTTCCTTTCCAACCTGTGTGTGTGGTGTGTGTCTGTGTTTGAATATAATTGTACCCCCAAGTACCTATATATATAAATGTATATAATATTTCTGAAAATATGATTTATAAAATAAAAAATATTTATATTTTATAATAAATAAGTCATATATTTAATGAAGAATGGTTTATAATTAAAAATTAATATTAATTAAAAATACTTACTAATTGCATCGAGTAATGGATATAATTGAATGTCATTTAATTTTTCAATTTAACATATATCAAACATTTGTTACATTGATTTCACATAAATATACGTAATTAATGCATTTTTATATACAATGCACACACAAAAATATTTACGTAATTAGTGAAATCTTATATAGAAACACACACACCTAATATTTATGTAATTTATTCAAATTTTAGTATTCATTTTAGAATTTCATTATAACATGATACACTTTATATATTATGTTTTTAATTATTAAATTTTATTTGTTTATTTTAAATATTATTATAGTTAGGTATTAATTCATTTTTATTATTTTTTATTTTTTATTTTTTATTTAGAATTTAATCATTTTTTATTATTTATATATATATTTATTTATTTATTTACTATTTTTTAATATTTCCAATATTTATTCATATTTATTTCAATATATATCCATATTTTTTTAATAATTTATAATTAATTAATAAAACTAATCTATTTTTTCAATATTTTTAAAGTGTACTTGTTTTTAATTATTCAATTTCACTCATTTAATATGCATGCATTTAAGATTATATATTCATTAATAATGCTAAAAATATATTTTTAAATAAATATTTACAAGTATATATATTTATAAATGTGTATTTACTATATTTATATATTTATATATTTATAATTATAAATAAATATTGTTTTTTAAAATATATATATTATTATAAATAAATAATTATATATATTTTAATAATTATAAAATTATAATAATTTTATTTAAATAATTAATATATTTACTATATTTATATTTATATTCATATTCATATTCATATTTATATTTATATTCATATTTATATTTATATGTATATTTATATTTATATTTATTTATTAAATATATATATAATTATATAAATATTATTTTTTAAAATTATTTATATAATTATAAATAAATAATTATATAGTTAAATAATTATAAAATTATAATAAATATATTTAATATATTTATATTTATATTTATATTTATTTATTATATATATATATAATTATATAAATATATATAATGATATAAATATATTTATAATTATATAATTATAATTAATATATTTAAATAATGAATATATTTTCTATATTTGGATTTTTATATATATATTAAATATATATATATATATAATTATATAAATATATATAATGATATAAATATATTTATAATTATAAATAATTAATTATAAATATATTTACAAATATATCTAAAAATGTATATTTACTATATTTATAAAAAAAATTATTTAAATTATAAATAAAAAATATAATTTTTCAAAAAATATATTTATATAATTATAAATAAATAATTATAAAATTATAATAAATAAATATATAATTATATAAATATATAAATATATTTACAATTTTTTATTTATAATTGGAATTTTAAAACCTTAATCAGCGCTAAAGTTTTAGCGCTCATAAAGATGTCTTTTATTAGCGCTTATTAATTTAATGCTGATAAAAGGTATCTTTATCCACACTTTTTTAGAAGCACTGGTAAATGTCTCCTTGGTCTATTTAAAGAACCCGAACTGCAACTGAATGAGTCCTGATATCGCAAGCTTTCGAAGAACTAACCTGCTATCAGTGATCCTCTCCTCGAATCTAAGGCTCGAATCAAGGCTCGAACCATGTGTCAAATGAATCCAAGGCTCGAACAAATCAAGGCTCAAATGAATCCAATACTTGAACGAATCAAAGCTTTCAAGATATCTCTACTTTCTCTTAGATGAATCAAATATTTTATCCATGGTATGTTATTTTCTCCTTCTCCTCACTCGTCTATTGCTTGTTTAGGTTCCACGTAAGGTGCTTTTGAAAATATATTTTCCATCGTTGCTTTCCCTTCTTCTTTAAGCCTTCCATTCACTATTACTGAAGGTTTTGCATCATCTACAATATCCTGAGGTTGGTGTATTTATGCTTTATCTATTCCCTAATTTGTTTCATGTTTTTGGGTGTTTGAAATTGGTTTCTCTAAAATTATAATTGTTATTTGGGTTTAATTGAATTTAAATATGCTTATTGCTCAAGATTTTTAAGTGATTATAATTGATTTTGAATTGGGTTCTTGTGGATTTATCCTTATTTATGATCTGCATTCAAAGGATAAATTATATTTTTGGCCAAAAAAATATTTATGATGGTTTTCACAAATTAATTTGGTATATTTAAATTATTTGAGGTTGTTTATAAAATCTATTTGGGTAATTCATGAGTTCATAGCATTGATTAATTGGGGTTTTGTTTGAGAAGTTTTCTTATGTTTTATTTTTGTTCTTATGTTATTTATTTATGTCTAATGTTATGGATTCCTCTTTTCATGTTTTATTATTATACACATATATATTGGTGTGTGTGGGTATATATATTAGACACATGCATGTATTTACATGAAAATATGTGAATATTTTTATTAAGAGTCGTTTAGATATGTATGTGCGTAATTGCATATGATTATAACATTTAAAGAGAAGTTTTCAAATCTAAACACATTGATTAAATTTGGTTTTCTTATAAAGGTTTTTAAATAAGGGTTTCTAAATGTTTTTTTATTTAAAAATAGTTTTGAGCTTACTAAATTTTTTTAAAATGGCCTCAAGAAAAATGATTGATTTTCTAGTGAGCATTCAAATGGTTTTTTGAAAGGAGGTGTGGTTTCAATTGTGTTCTTAATTTTGGGTTGTTATTGTCAATGAAATTGATGATTTATATGTTGATTTTTTTGTAGTTTTCACATGGGAAACCATAGATAGGATGGTAAACATATGGGTGCTACTCTATCTTAATTGAGGTATTGGCTAGGGTTCATTTTCGGTTTCATCGAGAGGCTCGGGTTTCATTACTTGTTTTGGTCACATAGATGACTAGTACTCTATGAGCGAGTTAATTGCCTTTAGAACCTATAGGTAAAATATCCTCCCCATGTGTTTTGGCTTATACTAGTGAAATTATATATATTGTTTGGTACCCACTTTAACTTTTATGGAAGGTTTTTGTCATCACCCTTATTTAATTTTATCACTTACATATTATACACTTTAGTTTCTTATTTGGATTTGTTTTATTTATTTATTTAATTTTAGTTATATTTATTTATACTGGGTTTTCCTTCTTTGTTCAATTTCTTTAAAATAATCCAAAAGGGTTTTTTAAATGTGTGTTTCTAATAAATAAGGACTAGGCCAAGGAAAATGATTTTCAGGTGATTATTTTCATTTAAAAGTAAAAAATAGTTTAATAAAGGTTTATAAATTATTTTTTAAAATATTATTCATTTTTAAAGATCAATGTCATGAAAATGTCATGGTTATATGTTCTTAGAAGAATAAAAACATATTCTCCATGTGTATTTCAAACTAACTTTCATGGTAATTGATAAATGTTATCCTTAGTTTAAAACAAGGATGGTTTTGAAAAAATATTTTCACCCATGTGAGGTCATGATCTCAAGGTATAAAATAGAATGCTTAAATAAGTATATCCATACCATTTAAAATCATGATTTAAAATAAAATTCATTATTACTAAAAGTACTCAAAATATCAAAACATAAATATGTACCAAATAGTAATTTCCTTTCTTGAACAAAGGCTTAAGACATGTGAATATTCAGGTTACTTTATCAAAATAAAGTGATGTAACATAACCCAAACATATGATATTAACATTCCTTTATGGATATTAAAATTATTTTGAGCTCATAAAATTTATAATCATGAACTTATATAAATTAAAGAATGTAAATAATTAAAGAACGCAAGTCCAAACATTAATTTCATAGAATAAATAATTTTAAAACAATTAAGCATGTTTAACAGAATTTACACAATAAACCAAGCATAAATATATAATGTGAACAACACACGTGATGTGGTTTCCATTTCACCCCACCCATTCTCATGTAAAAACATTATTCGGTCCTCCACTGGAAAAAAATTTACTAAAAATGCTTAATTTCACCAGTTGATATGCTATCTCATCATTCTGTCATAATTCCTAAATAAACAAAATCGTCACATGATATTCTAAACACCCACAACAATGTACAAACTTTAAACTTGGTGTAACTTCATGGTTGGTTCCTTTCCAAACAAAAACCAAATCCATTATCGATCTCTCACCTCGGGTACTAGAGCACCTCCAATTTGAATCACACTCAAATAAATTCAAATCGAACCTAAGCTCGATATCACACACAGACTCCATCTAACACATCATGATATTTTGGGAAATATTTTTCAATGTTATGAATATTTTTAAAAACTTCTTGATTTTGATTCTTGAATAAATTTTCTGGCATACGAAATCTTGGATTCGTGTCTTCTTGTCTAATATTTTATGAAACTAGTTTTTGATAAATGAATATTCCCTTGATTGAATTTTGAAATAATCTCATAAGAACCTTTCTATTTAGGCGAGTCATCCAGGACAATAATGTTAGAATTTAAATTGGTAATTTACTATTATCTTATGAAAAAAAATTATTCATGTAAGCTTTATAAAATTTTTAAGGAATGTTTAATGATCATGCTTTTCTTTAGACTGGGAGGTGGCCTAATTAGCATTTTTTATGGTCATGCTTATCTTAAATTTTAGTTTTGAAAAAGTAAAATTAGTTTTAAATGCTAAACTGAGTTTTTACATGAAAAAAAATGTGGTTTTTCCTAAAAATGAACTAAAATGGATTCTATGTTTTGAAACACATAAAGTGATTTCAATTGAACCTGTAAAGTTTTAACCATTTCAAAGTGTACATCTTTCCAAGGAAATTGTTTTAAACCTTTAATTTATTTTTAATAATTTTTTAATACAATTTTAAAAAATTTCACTTGATTCTAACAGTTTTTATAGAAAAGGGGGTTCGTATCCCATTAAGTGTTTTGAAAAAAAAATTGGTTGATTTTCATGTAGAATTAAAAAAACAGATTTCAAGTAGGGTTTTAAAAATTCAAAAAGTAGCCTTTTGAATCTTAAAAGTGGACTTAATATGAGAATTGAAATTTTAAATTAAGATGTGGTGATTTAAAAAGTTTTAAGGAGACAACTTTCATTCTCATCAGCTTCATCTTTCGAACTGTTATTATTGCATTTTATTACTTTAGACTCATCACCCATCTCTTTTGGACATGCACCTATGTTGATTGAACTACTCTAAGAAGTATTCATCCCATACTGGGTATCGGTGATAATTTTGGATGAATTTATAAGATAACACCTACTATAGTGGAGTAATTTTTTTCTTAAATTTAATTACCCATTTCCTTCAAAGCATACGGAAATTATTTGAAACAATCAAATGTTGGGTTCCCCTTATTATAATTATTTATAACTTTCACCTTTGATAATTAATATATTATGTGTATTTATTTATTTATTTTAAAAACTAAATATTTTATGAACCTAATAGGATGGATATGAATTGAAAATGGATGCTTGTGAATCATTTGAAAAAATATTATGAAGATAGAGTTAAAGAGTTCATCAAGTTTGCAATAGTTCATGCATACGACCCTTCTCAAATCCTTTATTCATGTTTATGTTGTTTTTATTCAATAAAAATTAGTCCATAAGAGTCAGAATAAGATTTTATTTTTAACGGAATAGTTAAAAGTTATAAATGTTGGACTAAACATGGGAAAAAACTGAATGTGCACACTAATTGGGATGATACTGCGATTTATGAATCATTTTATATGAATAATAGTGTAACTGATGATGGATATCACATGAAATAAATGGAAATGGAAATTGAAGATGACCTTCATGATTGTCCAAAGTTATTTTAGAAGTTAAATAGTTGTGTTGAGATACCATTGTATACTGATTGTACTAAATACACAACATTGGTAGTGGTATTGAAGTTATATAATTTAATAGCTAGAAGTAGATGGAGCGACACCAGCTTTACAAAACTACTTGGTCTCCTAAATGATTTTCTACTATAAGAAAATGAACTTTTATATCAAACATATTATTCTAAATAAACTCTACGTTCAATGGTCATGATCTCTAAAAATATATGCTTGTACAAATGATTTCATATTTTTTATATGGACCATGAATCAATCACAAATAGTGTAATTATTTTATGTCTCAAATCCAAAAATAAGAATTGTTTGATTGTACTACTATTAACTAAAACAAATATATATTTAGTTGAAAATTCAACCAAGTATGACCCTTTTATTGGGAGATCGCAATCAGTTTATATTGGTCCTAATATAGACAATGGATACACATGAGCCTTAGCCCAGTTGGTAAGGACTCCATAAGTGCATCCAAGTGACCCAAGATCAAATCCAGGCAGAGGCATCATTTATGGGGGTACTGTAGCATTACTGTAGTAGTACTGTGGTAGGTACTATTTAGCACTGTAGCAGTCGGGAATATGCCCCCGTTTGGGCCTTTGATCCGCAGATTTGGTCCCCGAGTCCTTTAAGGCCTTCGGGCCACCTTTAAGTGAAGATACAAACCAGAAAACCTACAAGGAACAATCTCTACAAGGATTATGAGCAAGGAGCTTTCACTACAGCATAAGCTAAATGGATTGCAAGAATGAGAGGGTATGGCACCTATTATCGGGACAAGCCTGTGCATGCACGGGAATGCCTAGCCGAATATCCATGCAGAGGTGGAGAGCTGATTTCACGATGAAGATGTTGGGGAGGAGCAGTTCCAAGTAGTTAGTCTGGGTTGTATGTAATGTTTGAAGCCTACAGGAAATGAATTCCTCTAAGGCCTATGGGCCATGTAATACTTACGCCTACGGGCCTTGTAAGGGTTCCACCTCACCCCTTGAAAGGTGGATTATCAAAAATCAATAAAAAATGAAGGCCTTTGGGCCATTGGATGGAACATAGACAATGGCTTGTATGTTAGAGGGGTCTACAAAGAGGGGATTTGTATTATTGATAGAGGATCCAAATCTATTCAATATTTTAAAAAAAATAGAGTTCAATGAGAAGGTTAAAGTTTTTTTAATATACTATGATTTTCCTCATAATATTATATATTCCCTACTGAATTAATATAATCTAAGTAAAATGTTTAACTACTCATGAAAACAATGTCTTATACACATGATGATGCTACTAATTCTGGGGTAGAACAGACTATTGATGTTGAAACTGCAGGATTATTAAGGGATCGAAAACATATTGATGTAAAAAAATAATAACAATGTAGCATCACGGTGTTGAATAAAATTGTCAAGGTAAGGAGTAAGGGCATAAAATTTAAGGTTGGATGGAATCAACATGTCCAACCTATTTACCCCATCAAGGCAATGTTCATTAGTTATGTTGGGGTCACAATGAGGATGAATGTTCTGATTGTTATAGATTTATGGTGCCACGTCCATCTTGTAATGAAGTAAACTCTTTTTAAAGATATAATAGTAATGTTATGATATACTTTCTCTATTTTAACAAAAAATATAATGAAACTTTGATTAAATTTTTATTATTCCTTGAAAATTTCATTTATTTTAGAATATTTTCATAAAAAATATGTATTAATGGCTACTGGAAATCCCATAGATGCTTCTGGACTCTTCTTACTAAGCTACATCTTAAGGATGGTAAGGGGACATTAAAGCCCCACCCATCAGTTAGTTTTTTACACATTATAAAGCAGGAAACACGGAATGCTTTCATCAGTCATCACGATGAGAAATCATTTCAAGTGCATTACATTCAATAATATATTATTTGACATTATTTATTTTATCCAATTTTATTCAAAATTTCTAATTTATGAAATAGAAAAAGAGTAGTGAAAATAAATAACGTGCATCAAAACCAATATACCCCTATTGTAAAGAAATAATGGGATATGCTTCACTAGAGAATAAATTAGTATGTATTTTAAATCAACAAAAAAAGTTTTATATGACATGAAACAACATATGTTCCTTTATTTCTATACAAATTGACGAATCAAAATCTGAATCCACTTCCATCCCATGTTATGTATTGTGGAAGGAGGTACGTGTAAATAAGGAGGGAAAACTAGTTGATGAAAACACAAAAGCAGTGTGGAAAACATGTGTAAGTATGAAATAATAGTAATTAATTATTCTTTATAGAATTATTATATAAAAATATATATTAATATTCATATTTTTTTATATGGTTTAGACATAATAATCAGTAACAACCATACTAGAAGAAAAACTACTTTCAGTAGCTTTGAAGTGGTCGAAACAATATGGTCATGTTGGAGGAGTAGGTTTTGGAGTGTCTCCTCAAACATATTTTGAGAAGATAAAACCACAAGAAGATTCATGCAATATGATGAAAGGATTTTAGGAACAAGTAGATGATTTGAAAGATATTATTGTCTAGTTTGGTTTGGCAGACCAATATATGAGAAGGGATCAAAGCGATAAGGAAGAGGAATAAATATTCGAACATGGAGAACCAAACAACCCCACTAATCTTTGATTCTAGACATTCCCCTCAACCGCATACCTTACCAGAGGTAATCAATTTTTTCATTAATATTTCTCCTAAATGTGAATCAAACAACTTATGATAACTTTATATTACTAAAATTATGTAGGGTAAAGTTGTATGTGATTTCTATCTGTCAACACCCATGCATTGCCTTGTTATGAGGTTTACGGTGTATAATATTCTGGGAGACAAGATGTACAATAAAGAACTCCCAAAAGATCACATGAAAATGGGGATTGAGGTAGCTCAAGAGCTGACCATTGAGTTTTCAATTCCACTTGATGATCTGGATATTACAACAGTTAATGATGTTATTGGAACTTTCATAGTATGGACATCTAATCTTATAAAGATACATGAGGTGTGTATTTAACAAATTTTTTATTATGAAAAACCTATAACAATTAATGAAAAAAGGTATAAAGTTAGGTATGGTAATACAGATAGATAAAGCAATAGAGAAATGGAAGTTCAAATCAAGACAATCTAGTGAATCAACCAAGAAATCAAAAGGACATTCTGTGAGTACCTTCTCCTTGCCAGTTCCACATCAAAATTTATTATCATTACAAATTTATGCAGAGACCACATTTAAAAATAAAAATATTTCTTACATTCCATATGAATAAAATATATTTGGGAAAATTTGTTGGATATGCAGTTGGTCTCAAGAGTATAAATGTGATTCTCAAGTTTGAATGGTTGGGAGAATTAGTTGTGAATACATATATAAGGTACATTTTTGTAATACTTCTACCCAAATAGTGATCTAATATGTTCATTAAAGTTAATAACTATTCATATTTTATAAAAGTGTTTATATTATTATTATTTAAATGGAAAATCATGTGAATCTCAATTTGGATTCATTAATCCTTGTATCATTTCTACGCACAAAACTTCTTTGGAGAAGGAATAAATTTAAAATAAGAAAGATGAGCTATATGATGAGTTTGAGAAAAAATAAGATATGATAGACTCTTTTTTATTCCTATAATTCATGGGTAAAACTTTACAATATAATAATATAAAATATATTTTCATTTTTTTCATTACTTATTTGTTTTTGTTTTTTTAAGCAGCACTGGATGTTGATTTTAGTCAATCTAGATACCCAAAATATTTATTTTTTGGATTCAATGCATGGATATTAAAAAAACCAACCACATAAGATATGTATTGTGAATTTTTAATATACTTCAATTAACATTTTATATATAAACTTTGAATTATATGTTTCAGTCTATATATTAACAAGATTTTTTTATGATATGGTGATCTCTAAATATAGGATACTTCATGGAATGAATTTAGTAAATGAACATAAGAATCCTAAGGATTACTTAAAATGGAAATATATTAAGGTATAGATAGAAATATTTATCCATCGAAACACATTTCAAAAAAATTACTTATTTTGGTCAATGTTTCTATAGTGTATGTAACACCCGAGACTTTTATGTTATATAAATCATCAAAGGAATCTTTTTCTACACAACACTTGCTTGGCTTGCTTTACACGAAATCGAAACCTTCCTCGATAGCTTGCGTCGTACGCAATACCGAGTTTCACTAAACAACGATATGCTATTAAAATATTATTAAAACTAGCCGTTATGAATAGTAATAACCACTTTTTGAAATTTTATAAATTTTATTTTTCAAAATGGACTTCATTTTGGATTCGGAATATCGAAATTAGCCTCGGGTAAAATTTTGGTATTTTTCTGAAAACTTTCAATTTTTGATGAATAGTGAAACCACTAAGTGGTAGTTAAAAAACTGAATTTTTCATAAAACTTAATTTTACCGCTTCTGTGAGTGGAATTTAAAAAATCCTAGAAACACGGTTGATGTTAGTAAGTAAAATGTGGTTCAATGAGATGAAAATAATTTTTTGGTAAATAGTAACTTTTTACTTTTTTTACCACGGTTAAAAGTAAATAGGGTAATTAAGGGTAAAGATGATATTATTATTACCCTAACACATGTCCTAATTCTATTGTACAAGTGTAATTCGACCAAAAGAAAACTTAGGAATAAAATATGACCATTTAGGCCCACTTGGATTAGATTAGGACATTTATTATTAATTTATTTAAAGAAGGGTTAAAATAGTTAAAATCAAAGTTTAATAAGTAAATAATTTTTAATATGGGGTTATACATAAGATAAATTAGAATATAAATATTCATTAGAAATATAAAAATATTTCCTACATAATGGTATTTTATTTGTAATTTTTAGACATTAAATAATTTAATTTATTTATGACACAAAGATGATGCAGTAATTATCTTATTAATGAAATATTGACATAATTAATGTTATAAACACCAAAATAAATGTAATTTGAGACTTTTTATGAATTCAACTAATTTTCTAGGTTAATATGACATGTTATTATTGATTTAATTAACTTTTTTCTAACTAAGCATTCTGTTATGATTTTCACAAAAATCAATTACTAAATAGTGTCAAAATTAAAATAAAATAGTTTTTAAAAAAAATATTATATTAGTAATTGTTATTTTATTACTAAAAATATAAGGTTCGGCCAAATGACTTAGATAAGGTTATATATATTAATAATAAACAACTTGGGGTTCGTTTGTCTGCTTATAGTAAGTTTATTAACCTCATAGTATAAGAACACAAGAAGACACGGTAAAAGTAAAATTATTTAACTTAATGTTAAATCTAAATGATAAGGTTAAAATAGGAACCTAAACTTGTCTAAATTCTATTGGATGAGGGTATTTCGACCCATATCCACCTTAGCTTCGAAATATATCAATTTGGAGCTATTTAAAACCGAATTTGACTTTATAATAAAATAATATTTTTAGTTATTCCAAAGGTGCCTCTCTCCTCCCTTATAAAAGGACACCTCCTCCCCCTCTTCCTCACACCACTTTGAGCCATCAAGATCGGCCAAACCCTTCCAATTTATCCTCTACACTTACCTAGCAACATCCTAGAGGTTCTGGTCTTCCTCAAAGACCAATTTTAGTTCCCTAAAAGAAGGTCTCAAAGAAGCACTTCAAAGAAGAGGTAATGTCCGTTACCGATTCTTTCATCTTTATTTCTTCTTCCACTTCTTCTTCTTTAGTTGTTTCATTATGAAGTAATAACATAAGTATCACTCATATACTTATATGTTATTATAAGTATGAAACAACCCTATTTCACCATCTATCCATCCTACGGAAAAATAAATCACCTTGCGTGCGTACGTACGGAATACCGTATCCACGCCGTGGTGTAATCTATTTTCCACCACCACCTTACTTGGATGGGTATAATGGTGTAAATAATGACTATATATGACTATTATAAATTAATACTGATTCTGAAATAGTATACATACACTCCAATACAATTCCACGATCATAGGAACGATATCATCACTCGTGCGTACGTACGGAATACCGTCTCCACGATGTGATGCGACTCGTTCTACATGATGTTCATTTCATAATGATTATATAAATGAATTGAATGAATTAATATGATATATATTACACTAATACAATTCTTTAAATGAGGTATCTATAACCTAAAGAGAAGAATAATAATTTATTCGACAAGACACGCATAAGAACAAAAAGTTATAAACACCCGAATAACAAGTAGTAATGAAATATTACTACTAAGAAGCTAAGAATATGACCATATATGATATCATAAAAATAATTATGATTCTAGAATAAGTCAATAACATTATTTAAATCATTATACAAGAGGTTCGGACACGTACAAAGCATGTAGGACCTAAGGTAAGGGAAATATCACAATCTCATTTTTATCCGAGATTGTTTATACTTTGGTATTTACTGGGGTGTATTTTATCATCCACATCCATGTTTCCTAAATATGTAATATTATTTCCATCCACCTACAATTGTTTAAATACAATTTTACCCTTCGGTGAGTTTTTATTAAAAGATATGAAAGGAATCTTTTGTCGTTTTTCGTA
This sequence comes from Viscum album, assembly GCA_963277665.1. Lineage (NCBI taxonomy): Eukaryota > Viridiplantae > Streptophyta > Magnoliopsida > Santalales > Viscaceae > Viscum > Viscum album. Next base: position 1,621,020,378 of record OY728146.1, on the reverse strand, counting down.
CGAGGTACTTTTTGACTTTTCCGACAAAAGTACGGGAAGAATTTTTTTTTTAACTTATACGGCATGAATGGATTTTTAAAACATTATTTCCAAGAAGCTTCCTTTACAAGTTTTCAATTTTATTTTTAATCAACTTCTTTTAGTTTAAAATTGTATGACATGTTAAGAAAGGAAAAGTGTTTTTGAAGTAGAAAGGATATTTTCCTCAAGAATGGAGTTCAAGTGTTTTATCAAAATTATTTCTCATCTAAGATAATATATGGTTCTGTTTTTATCCCTATTATTACATTGATTTGATTATGTTGTGATGGAATTATTTTTATGAATTCCTTTATCTTATATAAATTGTTTTATGATGTCATGTTGTTTAAGAATCCCATTTTTACTACATGGGTTATGCAATGATGTATGATTTATGATTTTGTGGCACACATAAGAACGGTATCATTATGAGATGGGTGGGACCTATATCTCCCTCCAATTAATTGGGTAAAGATTTTATATCTCATGATATATACATGGCTGGAATGGTAGGTTATACCGGTTCAGTGAAATAGGACTGAAATGAGGAGTGAACTCGGTTCAGAAATGGACTTTGTCCACTAAGATGGTCTTGGAAATGTGCCTTGACTAATAAGAAATGATTCTCTATGATTATGTGTGTATGACACAAAGTTTCATGTTTTAAGTTATGATTATTGTGATTACATTTCACTACCATGATTTATCCCATGTTATGAAATTATGATCTCTTTTTCAGGTTAAGATTTCCAAAAGTTATGTGCTTATGTATATGATGTGATTGATATTTCTTTTGTTTACCCTTACTGAGCATTTGAGCTCACCCTTTTGTATGTTTTCTTTCCTTAGGTTAGGAAGAAGGTTATTAAGTAAGATATGCCAAAAGGGACTATAGATATGATGAAATAAATGGGAGACAGTGTAGACGCTTTATGAACCAGTTGTTTATGTTTCCCAGTTTCTAAAGACACTATACCTATACGGTCCTTTCGTGGTTTTGTTATATGTTGTAATAAGTATGCTTAAATTTTGAAGTATTAACAATTTATGTAAAGTATGGGTCGTTATAGTTGGTATCAGAGGAAATTTATAGTCAACCTTTGGAAACTAGGATGTGAAAGCCTTAGTAAGAACCCTAAGGATAAGTCTAAGAATAGAACACAATCTTAGTGTTTTAGAAATGGCCATGAATAACCTAGGATAAGACCTTAAGTGTGAAATTTTATTCTTGATTATGTGGTTTTCCTATTATAATTAGTGTTGCTCACACTATTCTTCTTGGTTTTAGTCAATGGATGGAACCCGAAGGAACCGTGTTAATGTGGAATGCGACGGGCAATGCAATGATTGTCCCCCTAAGCAACCAAATGTTATGGGAGATGGAATGCAAAATCTTATAGCCATGCTCACGCAACTTTCTCAAGCTATGAATCATGCAGTACTTCCAAACGAACAAAGGAAGGAGCAACATTCTGTTGAATCCTTCATGAGTCAGCGTCCACCTTCTTTCAGCGGGTCTACTGATCCATTAGTTTCTGAACAATGGATTAGTACTACTGAAAAGATATTTTCAGTTCTTCAATGTTCTGAACATGATAAAGTCATCCTAGAAGTGTATCGTTTGGAAGGAGATGCTGATCAATGGTGGAATCTTATTAAGAATACGAGGCAATGGGATGAAATTGAGTCCATAGAATGGGATGAGTTCAAGAACTTATTTTTCAATAAGTACTTCCCTCGTATTCTCCGAACAAAGATGGAGAAAGAGTTTCTTGAACTGAAGAAAAAGGATGATGAATCTGTTGGTACCTATGAAGCAAATTTTACAAGACTTGCAAGGTACGCTTCTGGTATTATTATCCAACCTGAGAGTAATATTGATCGATTATTTAGTGGCTTAAAACCAAGTCTTCGAAGGGCGTTAGCCATAAGGGACTTCAATAGCTATGAGGAAATCGTTCGATGTGCTCTCAAAGTCGAGATGGAGATTGGAGTAACCCATCAGTCATATGGGTTTGATAAGAAGAGGAAAATGGAATTCAAAGTAAAATCTAAAGAGCACACTGAAAATAATATGAGCTTTCCCTTATGCTCAAAGTGTGGAAAGAAACATGGAGGGAGTTGTCTTAAAGGGACAAGTAAATGTTTCAAATATGGAAAGGAAGGTCATCAGGCATTTCAATTCCGCGATGATGGGAAGAAGATGTCTAATGATGCAAACAAAGGAAGGGATACACAGAATGAACCTACTACACTTCAATGTTTCAAGTGCAAGGAGATGGGACATTATGCCAATAAATGCCCTAATCCAAGGGTTGATGATGATGGTCGACGTCAACAAACTCTTAAGGCTAAAGAAAAAGGAAAGTCACATGCAATTTCTATCAGCGATGTGGAGTACGATAACGATGTGGTGAAAGGTACACTTACCATCCACTCTAAAGTAGCAAATGTTTTATTTGATTCTGGATCCACCCACTCTTTTATTTCTGAATAATTTTCTAAGGGTATCGCCATATTACCTCAACAATTAGATGTTGAGTTAGCTGTGACAACACCTAATGGCACAACAGTCGCATCAAAAGTTTATAATTCTTCTTCGATCGAAGTTTGTGGGAAAGTGCTTCCTACAAATCTTGTGATCCTTCCTATAGTGGAATTTGATGTGATTATTGGCATGGATTGGATTTCTTTATATGGAGCTCATATCAATTTCCAAAGAAGGGAAGTCACATTTCATATTACAGATCAATCTATGATCGTCTATCAATGCAAGGATGAACATAACCTTCCAGTGGAAATTTATTCCATTTTATGGGTATTGATTCCACTAAATGAAGGTTATTTATCTCAAATGGTTGGTGAGAAACTCACGATTAAGAATATGCCCATTGTACGGGAGTTTGATGATGTCTTTCCGGAGGAATTACCGGGTCTTCCACTGAATCGTGAAGTTGAGTTTTCAATAGAACTCGTACCGGGTGCTTTGCCTATTTCAAAGACACCTTATAGAATGGCCCCAATTGAGTTGCAGGAATTGAAGAAGAAACTCCAAGATAATCTTGATAAGGGATTCATATGCCCTAGTGCATCACCTTAGGGAGCACATGTTCTATTTGTTAAGAAGAAAGATGGATCAATGAGACTCTGCATTGATTATCGAGAACTTAACAAGATCACTATCAAGAACAAATATCCTCTCCCACGCATTGATGACTTATTTGACCAACTACGCGGAGCTCAATACTTTTCCAAGATTGATCTTCGTTCTGGGTATCATCAATTAAGGGTCAAAAGGGAGGATATACCAAAGACGGCTTTCCGTACAAGGTATGGACACTATGAATTTATAGTGATTCCATTTGGTCTTACTAATTCCCCTGCTATCTTCATGGATCTGATGAATAGAGTCTTTAGAGACTATCTTGATCAATTTGTGGTAGTCTTTATAGACGATATTCTTGTCTATTCAAAGAGCAAGTAAGAACATGAAGATCACTTGAGAATTATATTGAAGACCCAGAGAAAGGAGAATCTTTATGCCAAATTTACCAAGTGTGAATTTTGGCTTCAAAAAGTTTCATTTTTGGGTCACATAATCTCAAAAGAGGGGATATCTGTGGATCCAGCAAAAACAGAGGTTATCGAAAGATGGTCGAGACCAACAACAGTAACTGAGATCCGAAGTTTTCTTGGTTTGGCTGGATATTATCGACGTTTTGTGAAAGATTTTTCACGATTATCTAATCCACTCACCAAGTTGACTTGGAAAGGAGTTAAGTTTGTCTGGATGGAAGAATGTGAAGAGAATTTCAAGGAGTTGAAAAGAAGGTTATCCAGTGCACCTGTACTCACACTGCCTTGTAGTGGAGAAAGGTTTGTGATCTATAGTGATGCATCCAAGAAGGGATTGGGGTGTGTTCTTATGCAAAATGATATGGTGATAGCTTATGCCTCACGACAGTTGAAAATCCATGAGCAAAATTACCCAACACATGATTTGGAGTTAGCTGCGGTAATCTTTTCATTAAAGATTTGAAGGCATTACCTTTATGGTGAAAGGTGTGATATTTATACTGATCATAAAAGTTTAAAGTATATTTTCACACAAAAGGAGCTGAATATGCGTCAAAGAAGATGGTTGGAGCTGATTAAGGATTATGACTGCTCAATCCATTACCACCCTGGGAAAGCAAACAAGGTGGCAGATGCATTAAGTTGACAAGACCATGCTAGTTTATCCATGATGAGGATCACAAAAGATCCAATATTTATGGATTTACAAAGGATGGATCTTGGAATTATAATGGAAGGGGAAAAATCTTATCTTTCTCAAATGAATGTTCAACCATCTATACATGTGAAGATTAAAGAGGCACAGAAAGAAGATGTCGAGTTACAAAAGAAGGTGAGAAATGTTCCTGAATTCAACCTTGATTGTGATGGGATAATAAAGTTCAGGAATCGGGTTTGTGTTCCTCCCATCCTCGAATTAAGGAAGGAGCTGCTGGATGAGGCTCATAGTTCTTCATTCTCTATTCATCTTGGAAGCATGAAGATGTATAGGGACCTGAAAGAGTACTTCTGGTGGGATGGCATGAAAAGAGATGTTGCTGAATATGTCTCTCGATGCTTGGTTTGTCAACAAGTTAAAGCTGAGAGACAGAAGTATAAGGGGATGTTACAACCATTACCCATACCCGAATGGAAATGGGAAAACATCACTATGGACTTTGTCACAGGACTTCCTAAAACATCCAAAGGAAATAATGTTATCTGGGTCATAGTTGATCGTCTTACAAAGTCTGCACACTTCATTGCTATTAGAGAGGATTTATCTCTGGATCAGCTTGCCAGGATATATGTAAAGGAAGTGGTAAGATTACATGGAGTACCACTTTCTATTATATCTGATCGGGATCCGAGATTTACCTCAAAGTTCTGGAAAAGTCTTCAGCATACTCTGGATACAGAGTTGAGTTTCAGCACTGCTTATCATCCTCAGACAGACGGTCAGTCTGAGATAACAATTCAAACCCTAGAAGATATGTTGAGAGCTTGCTCTATGGATTTCAAAGGTGGTTGGGATCAACACCTACCTTTGGTGGAATTTTCTTATAATAATAGCTTTCACTCTAGTATTCAGATGGCTCCTTATGAAGCTCTCTATGGAAAGAAATGTAGGACTCCAACTTGCTGGGATGAAGTTGGAGAAAGAAAGCTATTAGGACCTGATCTCGTCGATGAAATGGAAGAAAAGGTCAGATCTATTCAACAACACATAAGAGCAGCTCAGAGTCGATAGAAAAGTTATGCCGACAACCGAAGAAAAGACCTAGAGTTTGAAGTGTGTGATAAAGTGTTCTTACGAATATCTCCCTAGAAGAGGGTTATGAGATTTGGAAAGAAGGGGAAGTTGAGCCCTAGATATATCGGTCCTTTCGAAATACTGGATCATGTTGGGAAGGTAGCTTACCGATTGGCGCTTCCACCGAATCTCTCTCAAGTTCATGATGTGTTCCATGTATCTCTCCTGAGAAAGTACATACCTGATCCTTCACATATACTCAGCTCAGAAGTTGTACCGCTGGAGCAAGATCTTTCTTATGAAGAACAACCGATAGAGATTCTGGATCGTAGCGAAAAAGTCCTACGAAACAAGACCACTCGATTGGTGAAAGTTTTATGGAGGAACCACCAATTATAAGAAGCTACATGGGAGCTTGAGGATATGATGAGGGAGAGGTATCCTCATCTATTTGTTACAAAGTGACGAATTTCGAGGGCGAAATTCATTTTAAGGGGGGTAGAATGTAACACCCGAGACTTTTATGTTATATAAATCATCAAAAGAATATTTTTCTACACAACACTTGCTTGGCTTGCTTTACACGAAATCGCGACCTTCCTCGATAGCTTGCGTCGTACGCAATACCGAGTTTCACTAAACAATGATATGCTATTAAAATATTTTTAAAACTAGCCGTTATGAATAGTAATAACCACTTTTTGAAATTTTATAAATTTTATTTTTCAAAATGGACTTCATTTTTGGATTTGGAATATCGAAATTAGCCTAGGGTGAAATTTTGGTATTTTTCTGAAAACTTTCAATTTTTGATGAATAGTGAAACCACTAAGTGGTAGTTAAAAAACTGAATTTTTCATAAAACTTAATTTTACCGCTTCTGTGAGTGGAATTTCAAAAATCTGAGAGACACGGTTGATGTCAGTAAGTAAAATGTGGTTTAATTAGATGAAAATAATTTTTTGGTGAATAGTAACTTTTTACTTTTTTTACCACGGTTAAAAGTAAATAGGGTAATTAAAGGTAAAGATGATATTATTATTACCCTAACACATGTCCTAATTCTATTGGACAAGTGTAATTCGACCAAAAACAAACTTAGGAATAAAATATGACCATTTAGGACCACTTGGATTAGATTAGGACATTTATTATTAATTTATTTAAAGAAGGGTTAAAATAGTTAAAATCAAAGTTTAATAAGTAAATATTTTTTAATATGGGGTTATACATAAGATAAATTCGACTATAAAAATTAATTAGAAATCTAAAAATATTTCCTACATAATGGTATTTTATTTGTAATTTTTAGACATTAAATAATCTAATTTATTTATGACACAAAGATGATGCAGTAATTATCTTATTAATTAAATATTGACATAATTAATGTTATAAACACCCAAATAAATGTAATTTGAGACTTTTTATGAATTACACTAATTTTATAGGTTAATATGACATGTTAGTATTGATTTAATTAACTTTGTTCTAACTAATCATTCTGTTATGATTTTCACAAAAATCAATTACTAAATAGTGTCAAAATTGACATAAAATAGTTTTTAAAACAAATATTATATTAATAATTGTTATTTTATTCCTAAAAATATAAGGTTCGGCCAAATGACTTAGATAAGGTTATATATATTAATAATAAACAACTTGGGGTTCTTTTGGCTCCTTATAGTAAGTTTATTAATCTTATAGTATAAGAACACAAGAAGACACGGTAAAAGTAAAATTATTTAACTTAATGTTAAATCTAAATGATAAGGTTAAAATAGGAATCTAAACATGTCTAAATTATATTGGATGATAGGATTTATACCCATCCCCACCTTAGATTATAAATATATCAATTTGGAGATATTTAAAACCGAATTTGACTTTATAATAAAATAATAGTTTTAGTTATTCCAAAGGTTCCCCTCTCCTCCCTTATAAAAGGAAACCTCCTCCCCCTCTTCCTCACACCACTTTGAGCCTTCAAGCTCTTCCAAACCCTACCAATATCTCCTCTCCACTTCCCTAGCAACATCCTAGAGGTTCTGGTCTTCCTCAAAGACCAATTTTAGTGCCCTAAAAGAAGGTCTCAAAGAAGCACTTCAAAGAAGAGGTAATGTCCGTTACCGATTCTTTCATCTTTATTTCTTCTTCCACTTATTCTTATTTAGTTGTTTCATTATTAAGTAATAAAATCAGTATCACTCATATACTGATATGTTATTATAAGTATGAAACAACCCTATTTCACCATCTATCCATCCTACGGAAAAAGAAATCATTGTGCGTGCGTACGTACAGAATACCGTCTCCACGCCGTGGTGTAATCTATTTTCCACCACCACCTTACTTGGATGGGTATAATGGTGTAAATAATGACTATATATGACTATTATAAAGTAATACTGATTCTGAAATAGTATACATACACTCCAATACAATTCCACGATCATAGGAACGATATCATCACTCGTGCGTACGTACGGGATACCGTCTCCACGATGTGATGCGACTCGTTCTACATGATGTTCATTTCATAATGATTATATAAATGAATTGAATGAATTAATATGATATATATTACACTAATACCATTATGGAAATTAGGTATCTATAACCTAAATAGAATAATAAGAATTTATTCGACAAGACACGCATAAGAACAAAAAGTTATAAACACCCGAATAACAAGTAGAAATGAAATATTACTACTAAGAAGCTAAGAATATGACCATATATGATATCATAAAAATAAGTATGATTCTGGAATAAGTCAATAACATTATTTAAATCATTATACAGGAGGTTCGGACATGTACAAAGCATATCGGACCTAAGGTAAGGGAAATATCACAATCTCATTTTTATCCGAGATTGTTTATACTTTGGTATTTATTGGGGTGTATTTTATCATCCACATCCATGTTTCTTCAATATGTAATATTATTTCCATCCACCTACAATTTTTTAAATCCAATTTTACCCTTCGGTGATTTTTTAGTAAAATATATGAAAGGAATCTTTTGTCGTTTTTCGTACGAGGTACTTTTTGACTTTTCCGACAAAAGTACGGGAAGAATGTTTTTTTTAACTTATACGGCATGAATGGATTTTTAAAACAATATTTCCAAGAAGATTCCTTTACAAGTTTTCAAGTTTATTTTTAATCAACTTCTTTTATTTTAAAATTGTATGACATGTTAAGAAAGGAAAAGTGTTTTTGAAGTAGAAAGGATATTTTCCTCAAGAATGGAGTTCAAGTGTTTTATTAAAATTATTTCCCATATAAGATAATATAGGGTTCTATTTTTATCCCTATTATTACATTGATTTGATTATGTTGTGATGGAATTATTTTTATGAATTCCTTTATCTTATATGAATTGTTTTATGATGTCATGTTGTTTAAGAATCCCATTTTTACTACATGGGTTATGCAATGATGTATGATTTATGATTTTGTGGCACACATAATAATGGTATCATTATGAGATGGGTGGGACATATATCCCCCTCCAATTCATTGGGTAAATATTTTATATCTCATGAGATAGACATGGCTGGAACGGTAGGTTATACCGGTTCAGTTAAACAGGACTGAAACGAGGAGTGAACTCGGTTCAGAAATTGAATTTGTCCACTAAGATGGTCTTGGAAATGAGCCTTGACTAATAAGAAATGATTCTCTATGATTATGTGTGTATGCAAAAAAGTTTCATGTTTTAAGTTATGATTATTGTGATTACATTTCACTGCCATGATTTATCCCATGTTATGAAATTATGATCTCTTTTGCAGGTTAAGATTTCCAAAAGTTATGTGCTTATGTATATGATGTGATTGATATTTCTTTTGTTTACCCTTACTGAGCATTTGAGCTCACCCTTTTTTATGTTTTCTTTCCCCAGGTCAGGAAGAAGGTTATTAAGTAAGATATACCAAAAGGGACTATAGATATGATGAAATAAATGGGAGACTGTATAGATGCTTTATGAACCAATTGTTTATGTTTCCCAGTTTCTAAAGACACTATACCTATACGGTCCTTTCGTGGTTTTGTTATATGTTGTAATAAGTATTCTTCAATTTTGAATTATTAACAATGTATGTAAAGTATGGGTCGTTATAGTGTATGAAGCAAGATAATGGCAATGATTGTGGATATTATATTTGTAAATTCATGAGAGATATCATAATCCATGAAAAAACTAACATCCCCAGAGAGGTAATTTCCAAAGGTAATTACAATTTCATTAAAAACATTTCTTAATCATTTATTTTTCTATATTTTCTCAATACTACCAAGATTGTTTAAAACCTTCATACTCAAAAGAAGAAACAAATTTGTTTAGAGCTGATTGGGAAATATACATGGTGTTAGAATGTTTACCAGCAACAAATTTAGGTGATTACCTGTTATATTTATGATCTAGTATGGGCTATGAACTTTAAAATATATTTGGGGTGTGTAGCATTAGTATCAAAATGATTATATATTATTTTTGATCTATTTATCAAGTAGGTGTATAATGAAGGAAATTAATTTGTTTATAATCATTGGTCTTTTTGGGAAATTGGGAAGGAGAAGACAGAGTTAGAGGTAGAGGTTGAGGTCAAGGCGGAGGCGGATGCGGAGGCATAGGTAGAGATGGAGGTGGAGGTAGAGACTAAGGCGGAGGTGGAGGTATAGATGGAGGTAGAGATCGAAGTGGGGGATGAGGTAGAGGAAGAGACTGAGGCAGATGAGAAGATGAATTGTTGGCCTAAAAACAATAAAACTGTAATAAAATGGAGTATAATGGGGATCATACCAAGGTTTTGTTTAAGAACAATTGTTAAAAATTGAACACAACACTTTTCAATTAAGATAAGATCTATTGTGCAAGTGTTTTAGGTTTCTTATTGAAAAAATGTTTTTTACCACTTGTTTAAGTGATTTTGTACAGGAATTTAAGTGGAGGTTTTTTTTCAGAAACAAAACAAACACCACTTGTTTTTTTTAATGATTATCATAGGCTAAAAAATCTATTAGTACATTCCAAGTACTATCAAATATTATTAAAGTATGAATGAAACCCCTCACCAAGAACAGACTGAAAAAAAACAACAAAATAAATGCAGTTACTTCCCCAAGGCTTCTCTACACTACAAATAAAGGGTCTTAGTATCATACAATAACCAAAATAATCACTTTTTCAATATTATTATATAGAAATTTCCATTAAGAACACAGATATTCATAATATATAAATTAAAAAATTGAGTTAAATTTAAAAAATAGAAATTATATAAGTGGAATCTTATTAATAAAAAATGTATAGACGAATGCATGCATGTATACAAACACAAATGGAAGGACATATTTTTACGCCATATTAACAATCCTTTCATTTTCTTGAGGAGAAAGATCCATCACAGGCATTAAAGAGCTCTCACTTTGCAACTATAAAAATATAAATGTAAATAAAACCAAATGAAACATTAAAACTACAATCAATTAAAAAATTTAACATATACCTACCATATATAAACCAAAAATGTATTAATTATTGGATCCAATAATCACTTGAGAGTCATATAGCACCAATCCAATCATAAAACAGGTATATAATCTAGCTCAAATGTCTGAATAAATATGTGTGTAATCAACCACTAAATCCAATAGGTGTATGAGATAACTAACGGAGTAAAATTATCATTAAAAATTTGTGGTCATTGAGGAGGGATGGTTTTGAAGGAAACATGGCATCAAATGAAAAGAAACCGCTTTATAAAGAAATACTCAAAATAAAAAATCATCTTCAAATGAAATCATGAATCCCCAAAAAATACAAACAAATGCCCCTTTGAAAAAGAAGCTAGTAGCTTGATCCAAAACCTCTAAAAAATAAATAAATACAAAATTTCATTGATTGAATCATGAATTTTTAGAAAATAAAAATACAGTGATTTCACTTTGGTGGATGGTGGAATTATTTGGGCAATTCAATCACCAATTATATGTATGATATAATATCACAAATGCTTATGAAATCCATACAAGTAACACATAAAGCTTACATTAGTGAAATTAATATACTAAAATTTATTCTTTTGAATTCACATGTTGTGAAATTAAATCATCCCACCATTGTATCACATAAAATCTCACAATAATTACATGCGTAGGGGTGAGTAACCTATACTTTTATGCATATGGATACTTCTTTATTAGCTCACCATCAAAAAATATTTCCACTGGTTCGTCACTAATATGAATATGTGAATTTATTATGTAAAATGATCCATGTTCACAAGATCATTAATAAAAAACTAATCATCATTCTCAATGAAAAATATATGAGAATAGTAATATTTCCATTTTGATGAAAAAATAATGATGATTTTATGTTAGAGTTTAACATCGCCCAGAGTATTGAAAAATATATACTAATTTATAGAACAATATAGGATTAATTAATGGATGTGCTAGATTTTAGTGTCATTTGGATGCTAAAAAGGGTTATACTAATGTTTAATATTTTCAAAAAAGGGGGTAAACAATTTATAATGGGGTTTAGTGTATTTTAAAAATACATAATGGGTCACACTAAATTTTTTTCCATCAAAGAATTTAAATTGTTTATCATGGATTTTATACTCTCTGTGATGGTGAAAGGGAAATATAGATTTTATTATGTTCCATAAAAACTCAAATGTAAATATTTATTTTAGTTTATTTAATGAAATCTAATAGGTTTAAACTAATGTTTGATTTTTTGTAGAAATAAATAAAGGGATACATTAATTTTTAATATAATCCAAGAATATATAATGTGTTATGATAGTTTTTTATAGAAAATAAGAAGGAAAAATTTTATATATTATTTTTACACCAACCTAAAAGGATAAAAGTTTTTATGAGAATTTTGTGTAATAAGTGAATTTTAATTTATTGTAAAGTTGTTAAATATATCATGTTGTTGGGATTGAGCTTCTAAAATATTTTCTTTTAGGGTCATGTAAGATTGACTAAATTTATTTTATTTTAGTTTAATAAGATCAATAATAATTATATTATATTTTAATGATATAAAATTTGAAAAAATTGACTTTTAGTTCATTTTATTATCATTTTATCAACTTTTTTTAGTTAATTTCCAAATAATTTTTATCTAATACTTATTTTTTTAATTTTCACATAGATCATGAAGAAATTACTTTGTCAATGGGGATGATTCGCTCCTTTACTAAGATCATGAAAATGTGAATTCTTACTAGTTGTTTAGTTAATTTTGTCACCATTTTATCTACTATTTTTAAGTTAATTTCTTTATCATTTTTATCAAATAATTATTTATTTTTTCATAGATATTTTGAAAGCCATATTTTTCATTCAAATATCTATAGCAAGACATAAAAGAGAGAACATGTTACTTTTTGATGAGGCGCTTCATGCAGAATAGGGGTTTATATTCCATCCAAATGGAACATTTATTTCTTTTTTGTATTGGTGTAGACGATCGAAATAAAAACACACATCACATACTCAATTAACTATACCTCAATCTGAAACATAGTATTATCAATATGACTCAAACTGTATGTTTTTAGTTTATAATTTATATTTTAGTTCAAAACACACATCACATACTCAAAATTAAGAAAACACATTCCCCAAGATCCAAACTACATTCGCCTATATCTATATTTTATCAAAGAAATTTAGTGAGTTAAAATACAACTTGGTTAGTTGGTTCTTTACAGATATTTCAAAAACTTCTTTCTTTTCATAGGATTTCCAATATTTATGCTTTCACTGTAAAATAATTTTCTATATAAGTAATGTATTATTTCATATTTATGTTTAATTTATTTCTTTTTAATATTACTAACATAAGAATTTTTTTCTTATACATGTGGATTATTTTATTCGAGTTGGGGAGGTTTGTTCAAAGCTTCTCATTCTCATGAGATATTGGACTTCGAGGTTGCAATTGAGATAATGATAACAAGGAAATGGGTCAAGAATGTATACAACCATCATTGAAAGGTGAATTACTACTACTTATTTAATTATTTTTTCAGCATTTTACCAACTATTTGTAAGTTAATTTCCTTATCATTTTTATTTAATATTTATTTATTTTTTTCACATCTCTTTTGGGAAGTCATATTTTTCTTTCAACTATCTCTAACAAGCCATAAAATAAAGAACATGTTTCTTTCTGATGGAAGAGGAAACCCCATGCCACCTAAAACTTGAAGTGTTTTAGGGAGATTGGGGTTTCTCTTCCATCAGAATGAATCATGTTCTCTATTTTATAAATTTTTTTAGATATTTTAAATCAAAAAACATATCACATACTCAATCATATGCACCTCAATTTGATACACAATGTGCTCGATATGACTCAGACTGTATGTTTTTAGTTTATAATTTAAAATTTAGTTCAAAACACACATCACATACTCAAAACTGATCAAACACATTCATATTGTTTTTATAATTTACGAAAAAAATCCATAAGTCATTTGGGATGTGTAGGAAATAGTCTCACCATAATCTGATTCATTACGCGATCGGTATGACTCCAAGTGTGTCATTTTATTTAAAATTGACATTATTTTTTATAAAAGACAAATGACATGCTCAAGAATGATAAAATGAATTCATATTGATTCTATAATTTATGAAAATGATCCATATTTCATTTTTTATGTGTAATAATCATTCGCACCTCAATCTGATATGCAATGTTCTTGGCATGAATCAAAGTGTCTCTTATCAGTTTAAAATTAACATTTTATTTCAAAAAACGTAACTCACTAAAAACTGAGAAAATGAACTCAGATTGTATTGATAATTTAGGAAAATGGTTAATGATTCATTTTTATGTGTAGGAATTAGTCTCATATAAAATTGATGCACGATGTGACTAGTATGACTCATAATGTGTGTTTCTAGTTTAGCATGAAATTTTAGTAAAAAAAAATTGATGTACTCAAAACCAATAAAATGCATTCACGTTGTTTTTATACTTTAGGAAAATGATCCATAGGTCATTTGATATGTTTATTAATCATCATCACCTCAATCCAATGCATGGTGTGACTGGTATGACTACAAGTGTGTCTTATTATTTAAAATTGACATTAATTTTAGTAGAAAAGACAACTAACCTACTCAAAACTAGTCAAATGTATTCATATTGTTTTAATACTTTATGAAAATGATTCATAAATAATTTTTGACATTTAATAATTAGAATAACCTCAATCTGATACACGATGTTCCTGGTATGACTCAAAGTGTCCGTTATCAGTTTAAAATTGACATTTTAATTTAAAAAGTTTCACTCGCTGAAAACTGAGAAAATACACTCAAATTATCTTTATAATTTATTAAAATGATTCATAAGTCCTTTTTCATTCTTAGGAATCAGTATCACATAAAAACATCACACGATGTGACCAATGTGACTCAAAGTATGTGTTTCAAGTTTAAAATGAAATTTTAGTAAAAAAAAGTGATATACTCAAAACTAAGAAAACATGTTCATATTATTTTTATACTTTATTAAAATTATATATAATTCATTTATGACATGTAATAATCATCTTCACCTCAATATGATACATGTTGTGACCGGTATGACTCTAAGAGTATCTTTTTATTTAAAATTTGCACTAATTTTAGTAAAAAATATAATTGACATGCTCAAAATTAGTAAAAAAATATTAGGATTATTTTGATACTTTATAAAAATGATTCATAAGTCATTTTTTATGTGTATAAATCTGCCTCACCTTAATCGGATACACTATGTTCCCAGTATGACTCAAAGTTTCCGCTATCAATTTAAAATTGACATTTTAGTTCAGAAGTTTCAATGACTAGAAACTGAGAAAATGGAATCGGATTGTCTTGATAATTTATGGAAACAATTCATAATTTATTTTTTATGTGTATAAATCAATATCACATAAAACCGACACAAGATGTGACTGGTATGACTCAAAGTGTGCGTTTCCAGATTAAAACTACATTTTAGTAAAAAAAAACAAGTGACATAATCAAAACCAAGAAAACACATTAATATTATTTTAATACTTTAGTAAAACAATCCATAAGTCATTTGGGATGTCTAGAAATCATCTTCACCTCAATATGGTGCACGGTGTAACCGGTATGAATCCAAGTGTGCCTTTTTATTTAAAATTAAAATTAATTTTAGTAAAAAGGACAAATGAACTACTCAAAACCAATAAAATGAATTTGGATTATTTTGATACTTTATAAAAATGATCCATCATTCATTTTTGACATGTAGGAATCATCATAACCTAAATCTGATATATGATGTTCTCGGTATGACTTGAAGTGTTTGTTATGAGTTTAAAATTGACATTTTTTTCAAAATTTTCACTCACTGAAAACTAATAAAACACACTTAAATTATCTTTATGATATATAAAATTGATTCATAATTCATTTTTGATGTGTTGGAATCAGTCTCAAGTCAAACTGAAACATGATGTGATAAGTATTACTCAAAGTTTGTGATCTAGTTTAAAATGAAATTTTAGTAAAAAAGACAAGTGACATACTAAAAACTAAGAAAAAACATTCATATTATTTTTATACTTTAGTAAAATGATCCATAAGTCATTTTAGACATGTAGGAATTAGCATCACCTCAATCCAATGCATGGTGTGACCGGTATGACTCCAAGTGTGTCTTTTTATTTAAAATTGATATTAATTTTAGTAAAAAAGACATATGGCCTACTCAAAACTGATCAAACACATTTGGATTGTATTTATACTTTATTAAAACTATCCATAAGTCATTTTTTACATGTAGGAATCAGTCTCACATCAATATGATATACAATGTGACCGATATGACTCAAAGTTTCCATTATCAGTTTAAAATTGATATTTTAGTTCAAAATGTATCACTCAATTAAAACTGATAAAGTGAACTTGGGTTATCTTTATAATTTAAGAAAATAATCCATAATTCATTTTTAATGTGTAGGAATTAGTCTCACATCAAACCGACATACAATATGATAGGTATGACTCAAATTGTGTGTTTCTGGTTTAAAATGACATTTTAGTAAAAAAGACCATTTCCATACTTAGAACTAATAAAACACATTATTATTGTTATTATGATTTATTAAAATGATTCATAAGTCATTTGGAACATTTATTAATCATTCTCACCTCAATCTGATGCACGGTGTGTCTGGTATGACTCCAAGTGTATCTTTTTATATAAAATTGAAATTAATTTTCATAAAAAGGAAAATTGACAAACTCAAAACTAAGAAAACACATTAGGATTGTTTTTATACTTTATTAAAATGATCTATAAGTAATTTTTGATATTTATGAATTAGGAACACCTCAATATGATATGTTATGTTCCTGGTATGACTCAAAGTGTTCGTTATTAGTTTAAAATTGAAATTTTAGTTCAAAAATTTCCACTAACTAAAAACCAATAAAACATGCTTGTATTTATTGATAATTTATGAAAATGGTTTATAATTCATTTGAAACGTGTAATAATCATTCTCACATCAAACTGATGCATGATGTAACCGATATGACAAAAAGTGTGTGTTTCCGGTATAAAATAATATTTTAGTAAAAAAGAAAAGTGACATACCCAAAACCAAGAAAATGCATTTTTATTATTTTGATACTTAATTAAAATGGTCCGTAATTCATTTAGTATGTATAGTAATCATCATAATCTCAATCTAATGCACATTGTGACTGGTATGACTCCAAGTGTGTCTTTTTATTTAAAATTGACATTAATTTTAGTAAAAAAGAAATTAACATACTCAAAACTGATAAAACACAATCAGATTATTTTAATACTTTAGGGAAAGTATTCATAAGTAATTTTTTATATTTAGGAATCATCCTCACCTCAATATAATACATGATGTTCTCAGTATGACTCAAAGTGTCTGTTATTAGTTTAAAATTCACATTTTAGTTCAAAAAGTGTCACTTACTGAAAACTGAGAAAACAAACTTATATTGTCTTGATAATTTAGGAAAATGATTCATAAGTTTCTTTTTACTTGTAAGAATCAGTCTGATTTTTAATTGACACCTGATGTGATCGGTATGACTCAAAGTTCATGTTTCAAGTTTAAAATGACATTTTAATAAGAAAGACAAGTGACGATCTCAAAACTAATAAAACACATTTGGATTGTTTGGATACTTTATTAAAATGATCTATAAGTCATTTGGGATGTGAAGGAATCATCCAAACCTCAATCTGATGTATGGTGTGACCGATATGACTTCAAGTGCATGTTTTCAATATATAAGTGTCATTTTGTTTAAAATGCGCATCACATCGCCAAAACCTAGAAAATAAACATAGATTGATTAATCATCATTTTATATTATATTACTTAATTAATTTCCTTATAATTTTTATATTATAATTATTTAGTTCATTTTCATAGAGATAATGCATGAATATGAACAAGAAATAGTGTGACGTGCAAGAATCAACCACAAATCAATCCAATACACAGTGTTCCTTGTATGACTCAAAGTTTAGTTTAAAATTAACACTTTATGTTTAATTTATTTCTTTATATTATTACTAATATAAGAATTATTTTCTTATACAGCTGCATTCTTTTTCTCAAGCAGGGTTGGTTTGTTCGGTAATAGTATGAGTCAGGGTCAAGGTAAAATGACAAAGGAACATTGATGTTTTTTAATGCATGTGATAATTTTTACTTACTCATGTAATTTTATAAACTAATTTTTAAAATTCATATAATATAGTGTGTCTTTTTTCTTGTATTTTTGTTATAAATTTTATTTCATTTAAAATTTTTATTTGTACTAGATTTTTCTACTTTCTAGTGTTTTTTCTAGTGCTACAGTTTTCTATTACAACACACTACAGTATGCCCCTTTATCAGTGCTACTAAATGTACTAATAAAGGAACCCTTTATTATCTCTTTTTTTAATGCTAATAAAGGGAACCTTTATTTATTATTTTCTAGCACTGATAAAAGCCTAGGTATTTTAATCATTCTCTAGCATTCATCACTTTTCTAGCATTAATAAAGGTCAATTTTAGTGATATTAAAGTACTATTTTTTAGTAGTAGATAGAGATCCCAAAAAACAAATGGGTGTTTCAGTTGAAGGAGAAAATAGACAATAGAAAGAGGTAGAATTAGTGTCTAGTCATAAAATGGTTTCAAAAAATAGAAAGTGTGGATTTATTAGATATCTTTTCATTGGTAGTCAAATATATAACTATTCATATGGTACTAATTATAGTTTCCATGGAGTTATTTCATCTGTAAGAGTTAAATGTGAAGACATCATTCCTTCAATGGGACTTAGATGAGGAGATCTACATGGAAAATCTAACTAGTTTCTTAGAGAATCAGAACCAGTAACTTGTGTGCAAGCTAAATAAAAGCCTTTATTATTTTAAATAGAAACCAAGTAAGTATAATTGAATGTTTAATGACTTCATAAAGAAGTATAAGTTTATCAGGAGAAATGATGACCATTATTGTTACTAGATGGATTTGATAATGAAAGCTTGATCATCCTGATTCTTTATATTGATTAAATTATTATTTTCTATCTGATAAAAAAAGTGGTAATTATTTTAAGGTTTAATTGTCTAGAATATTTTATATGAAGGATATAAGGCTAGCTAAATGAATTTTGGAGATGTGGATAATCAAGGATTTAAGTTCTGATACTTTATACCTAGGGTAGTCTGACTATATTCAGAAGGTGGTAGGATGACTCAGTATGAGTGAGGAAAAATTGGTGAGCACACCTCCAGTTGAACACTTCAAGTTGAGTAAGGATAATGAACTATTAATGAAAGATGATGTGGAGTACATGGAAAGGATTTTCTATGCACTACCAGTTTGAAGCCTAATGTATTCCATGGGTTATACTTGATCACACATTAAACAAGAAGTAAGTGTTGATATAAGGTACATGTTGAATCCTATAAGATAATATTAGGTGGTTGTAAAGTGGATTCTATGATTATTAAAATGTTATATAATATTTGAACTTTTCTTCATAGTATATTATTCATTATAGGGGTATATTGACTCTAGATTTGGTTAAGATAGGTACAATCGTAAAATAAACATGGAATACATGTTCACTTTCTTAGGAATGACTATGAGTTGTATGTTTAAGATTTAATTGGTAGTTCTTCTCTCAATAATATAAATAGAGTACATTACTTTAACAAAAGTTTTAAAGGAGTTGATCTGGATAAATGGGTTATTGGAATATCTTAGAAGGAGGAAAGGTTATGGGATGATATTTTTTTATTCAAAAAGTTTGAATTACTTATCCAAAAATACAATATTTCATTCAAGGATGAAGTATATTCTACTAAAGTATCACTTCATACATAAGTTTTTAGAGGATGGAGTGTTGGATCTATGTAAGATTGAAGGGACTCAAAATCCAAAAGATATGTTGGAAAATTTCATAGTTCAGGATGTGTTGAGGTGGTATTACACCTTAGTTTTGATGGTATGAACAGAAGTATGGCGAGGTAACCATGAAGTTATAAAGGAATTTTAAGGAATGGAAGGTGGTCTATGGGATATAATGGAGTACTTGGTGGTTAATCCTAGAAAATTACTCTCAAGTAGGATATTTTTGGGGTTTCATCCATGTTTGAAAACAATTTTTTGGCCAAGTAATTAGATCCAACATACGGATAAATTCTATTTGTAACATCCCCTGGTTGGATACCACTAGTCAGTTCCCTGGTTAGAGTTTCCACATTACCTCAAGTACACCTCCCCGTATGCCAGAGGCTTCCGACTAGTAGAAAGGGTCAAGAGTACTACCATGGGAAGACTATAACCTCATATAAAAGTGAGAAACAATGGAAAGAACCAATCAATACCCATAAAAAATAATCATAGTATGTATAAGGAATAAAACATAACCATGTTATAACAAATGGAATGTAGCATACAGACACATGGTCATACCAGCATACATCAACTGACTTCCCACTAGGTTGATCAAAAATACAACCTATCAATCATAAGGGATAACATACCTCAATGTTATTATAATCATATTAAAGCCTCATTGGCCTCATAGGATAAGCCCTGCTAACATTAATCTTAGGAGATAACATGATGCCCATCTAACATTCCAAGTCATCCTAAGTCAGTCCACTTACCCAACCTATCATCAATATACTCCAGGTCTTACCACCTTGGTACTCACATTCTTGTAGGGGAGGAACACTTCCCCACTCTCTAATCAAAAATATCTATGGATCTAAGGCGTCTTAAAGTTTTATCATGGAATACTTGGGTTAACCATCCCAATTCAATACTCTACTTGACAAGGAAATATCTGAGGGATCCTAAACTAGGGAAACTATGTTATGTTCACTTCATTTAATTAATAACCTCTAGGGTCCCTCTATATTAAGTCATACATTTTATAATCAATATCTCAACCAACAATGGTTGGGGTATCTAGCTAAGGTGTAAGGTTCTATTGTGTCCCTTAACACTTCATTCATTTCATGGGAATTTTATTTTAAAGAAAAAATCATTTAAATAAAAGTTCAATCTCCCTAAATGGAGATACCGTATATCACATGCTATATAAATAAAAAATAATTTCTATAGGATTATTCTCAAGGGACCACCTACCTCATTCATGGATTTACCATTTTTTCAATCATATTGGCCATCACCGCCCAAGATTATTCAAGCCTCACATCATACCCCAAGCACCAACCATCTTTCATGGTTTAAACCATTAAGAAAAGGGGTTTGCACCACCCTTGACATTATTTTGGTATTTTAACACATTAAAAACTTGATTCATCTCTCTAATAAAACCATCCATTTCATCTAAAATATAAAAAACCATAAATAATATCAAGGAATCAATATACATCGTTAAATTTTCATGTAACCTAGTGTGATCATCCTCTTGCAGTCTCATTTAGCTAAGATAAGAAAAAACTCATTGATATCATAATGATTCCACTATGATTTAATGGAATCATTTCCAAAGCTCTATCTTGGGTTTATATAAATCAACAGTGGGAAATAGAGAAAGAAACCAAGGAAGAATTGATGTAGAGTGTAGATTTACCATAATCTTTCCTCTAGATAAAAAGAAACTTGATTCTAGAAATAATTGAGGGATACCTTCTTTATAAATAAAGTGAGTGGTGAGAGTTCCTCCTTATTTATCCTCTATTGTACAAGGAATAAAACACCCAAAAATACCATTTAAAAATGTTTTTAAACCTTTTTATTTAATTTTAAAAAAAACTAGAAACATTATTCACCCACCCTCACATAAGGTTCATCACGTATGGTTAATCACGTAATGATGATCCCTTAAGGGTTATCCATGTACAGGTGACCCAATAAGGGTCATCCCCATATGGGTATTCCCATAAGGGTTATCCTCGTATGAGTGATCCCATAAGGATGACCCTATAAGGTTCAACAGTGTACGGATGTCCCCATAAGGGTTATCTATATGTGAGTGGCCCTGTAAGGGTCACATAAATCATAAGGTTAGACCCATAAGGGTCACCTAT
The DNA here is from genome assembly GCA_963277665.1 of Viscum album. NCBI lineage: Eukaryota > Viridiplantae > Streptophyta > Magnoliopsida > Santalales > Viscaceae > Viscum > Viscum album. The sequence goes on along the minus strand of OY728146.1, from coordinate 1,620,998,421 downwards.
CCTGTAAGGGTGACCCCATAAGGGACACCATGTGTAAGGGTCATCACGTGTAAGGATGAACCCAAAGGGGTCATCCATGCAAGGATAACCCCATAAGGTTCATCCACTATAAGGGTCACCCATAAGGGTCATCCATATATGGGTGACCATGTAAGGGTCTCCCCTTCTCTAGAATTAGACTTTACCTAATTTTTTCAAAGTTCCATTCATGTAAGGATCTTCCCTTTACACATGGACAACCCATGAATTGTACTAAAATACTACTCATGAGCACCTAATTCATCCCCTAAGCCCCAAACCATATCTAAAAACATTAGAAGAAGAAATCCAAACTCTTGGATTATCAATATGAATCTCAGTCCTCAAAATAACCCCTATTATGGAGTCAGAAATTCAAATTCTACTAGAATTTATCAACCATTATGGACATTATTCTTTTCAACCTCTTTACCATAACACTACCCATTCCCCAAGAATCCTTCACATTATTTCAACCATTAATCCTAACTTATCTTGGCCTTTGATTCACTATTAACTCACAATGTTCTACCCTATAACATTGAACAATATTCCACTGTGCAACTCCAAACACAAGGCACACTACTCATCAAAGTTCAATCCACTAATCACCACCATCACTTAATCACCGAGACAAAACTTACCCACCCTTGTCTATCCCAAGAAATGATGGTGTCATTCGTCAATTTGTCTCCATGATTAGGTTGATTCCCAGTGTAAATCTCTGCTTATAAGGGTTAATTTTGAGCCAAGTGCTCCCCACCATCAGAATTTCCTACTAAAACACATTACCAATGGTCCACCTATAATCTTAGTATGATTTTCATATCACTACACCCGAACTCTTACAAAAAAACCAATCAGTCCTCCTCTGGATATACATCCCTAAAAATGATTGGTTTCACCCTATAACATGACATCACACTATTTGATCATGATGCCTTAATTCCCAAAGGTATCCCAAGATCATCCAACACCCACATTGAATCTTGTACCCAAAACTCAGTGTAATTCCACAGTTGGACCACTGAACAACCAAACTAGACACCATGATCTCACCCTGAGCACTGGAACACCATCGATCTAACACACCCTCATATAATGTAAAAATTGTCTTGATCTGGGTGCCAATGTAAGGACTCCTTCTAATACCATATCTAAACCTTAAATATAGTATTCATAAAGGAACCAAATAAAACTAGATCCATCAACACTCCATATCCTCTAATCCATCTTGGCCATCCATCGATCAATCTCATCACACCCATGACCCTTATAACATAAGGTTTGTACCTCCATAGCCCACACGCCATACATTACTACATGAAATGAATAAATGTAGACATCCTGCCCATACCTGAGTGTTAACATGAAACATAAATTAATACTCATTATTAGATCCTCAGGGACATCATCCTCAGTATCCACTAAAACTCCATATAAAATAAGGATCACACCCTCTAACGGACAATAGTGAACTCTCCACCGTATTCCTTCCCTTACACCACTCTTCAAGCACGCCGACTAACATATTACCAACATCACGGCTCCTTGACAATCCATGTTAAGAAAAAACTTGGTTAAACCATGCCATGATACCCAGATCCATCTCTGATGTCACCTTTCACCCTGAGGGATGATTATGATTCTCATTTAATCCTTAAGAAACCATCCCCACAAGTGTATCATCAAATTCATTAGTCCTAGACTCACAAAAATCTTCCCATTGGTCCATAGTCAATGGGAACCATACATACATATAATTAACTCACCCTAACACATAGAGTATTTCCCTAAAAAATCCATGATAACCCTCACTCTCCTCTCCTAAGGTAGAGTGATCTTTTAAATAACCATCTCATAGGTTCTCATCCACTATTTATTTTGGTCTCATCTGAAACTAATGGTTTGCGCTCCTCTACCACTTGATCACATAACCTAAATCATGCTCCCATGAGTCTTACATCATCAAACCTAGGCTCATGTGACCAAACCACTGACCATTATCCACTGCATTCTAATCTCATATAACCAAAAATACCTCATTGGTTTCCTTCTAACAAGACTATCATTTCACACATGTCAAGGATAACCACATGATCACCTATCACCCAGGTGTTATTCCATAACCATAAGTGTCTACCCATGCTCTATCTATCCTAGACCTACCATATAGGATCTCAATCTACAACCTTATCAGGAACTTCACCTAAAACCAATAGAGTCAAGTATCCAACTGATCCTTCCCTCTAAAACCCAAATTTTATAATGAAGCACCTCGATTGATTTAACTCACAAATACACATATCTGACTACACTTACCATGAATAAAACTCATAATATGAAGCATCTAATAATGCTTACATCTCTAAGGGTACTCACAATATTGATTTAACCCCTCTCTCAGGTTACCCTCAAACATATCACTCAGCTCACTAATATCATGAGCCACATGACAATGACATTAGGATCCCTAAACTAGCCTATAACCATATCTCACATAGGTCACAAGTCATGGGGAAACATCAAAAATCATGTATTTGATATAAAAAGTCAACTCATGAGCAAAAACACCCATTATAGGGTTCTCACATATAGGTATAAGGTGTCCCATTCCAAGTCATTATCTTACTAGGGCACTAAACCTCGCCTAGAATCTGCATACAAAACTACCCCCTAAAGAATAATAATATCATACAGGTGTATAATCACACTTCCCTAAGATGATATGTATCAAATAAAGACAATCATATGGTTGGGATAAATAAAATGACACTAATAATTAATATGTGAAAACTAATATAGTTTGTTTTTTACACTTTAAACAACCAAAATTATTTCTCCTAAACTAGTGCTAAGGCATCAAATGCCTATATCAACCCACTAAGGGTCACTATACATCCCTTACATAGAGGTATTTCATAGTTATCATCAAGTAACATTTCATTGTAAGATCCACATGAACTTCCATCAAGAGAAAATATACCATGGTTTATCTGAGTAGAATTACACCAACAAGTTATATGGGAAAACACCATATAAGTTGTTATTGACACTTTAAACAATTGAACCCTAATTATTATTTATATTAATCACACATAATAACACAAATTTCATGTTAATCCCACATGTCAAATATGTTTCATGGATACAAGACTCTTACTAATGGGATAAGAGACAAAACCCAATAAATTGTAAATTCAAAACCCAGGTGTGTCACACTAGGTGAAATCATACAACCATAAAATAAGAAACCAAGAATAGTAATCCCATATCCCTAGTAATATGGATTTTAGATTGAAAAAAGTTATTTATGATACACCAGTATAAGTACCATTATAATCTCTAACACATCCTTATTCCTTATCTACCATACCTCAAGTAGTAAGATAAATAAAAAAGAGGCCCTGATGCCACTTTGTAATGTCCCCTGGTTAGAGACCACTAATCAATGTACCCACTAAAGTTTCCATATAATATCAAACATTCCTATTTTTATGCTAAATCTTATAAACTAGTAACAAAATTCTTGAGTATAACTATAGGGAGACTATACCCTCATGTCATATTGAGAAATGTTGGGAATATCCAAACAATATCCATCATAAATAATCAAAGTGCATGGATGAAATAAAACATAACCATGCTATAAAAAATGGAATGTAGCATACAGACACATGGTCATACCAGTATACATAAAATGATCTCCCAATGGGTTGATCAAAAATTTAATACAGAAGAAACGCAAAGAGGCTCTACTTTCATCCTCATGCCTCATCTCATCCATCTTTATACTACATACAAGTTATACATCTAAATTATCTAATCCCAAGCCTATTACTTACCTAAAACTATAATCTTTGAAGTCTTCTTGGGTTCCCAAGTGTCATAGTTTCCCAATTAGGGTGTGAGTACAACTCAGTAGGTCACCACCAATGGGGTCCCAAACAAGACCATTAAAATAGTGTATACACATGTGTTTTGTTTAGATGAATAAATAAATACAATGTATAAGTGTAAATAAAATAATTATCATCGATCCTTGGGTACTATAGTGACACCTAAAATTGAATATACCTAATTCATCTAGTGTCAGAGTGTCTCTAAGCATATTTAATAGTCATAAAAAATAGTAACATGCTTAACAATCATATATTAGTTGGTGCAAGAACCAATTACTAGGAGTTAATCCTAGGGAATCTAGTAGTATTAGATGAAAGTAAATTCCTAGGATGTAATCCTTGGAAATCTAGTGGAATCGAGCATAAATCTTATTTTTAGGAGGTGGTCCTAAGAAATCCAATGACATCAGGCATAAATATGATTCTTATGAGGTAATCCTAGGAAATCAAGTAGTATCATACATAAAGAGATAAATTCAAGGAATCCTGGGCATTCCAAGTTATCAGGCATAAATATTAAAATCTCATATACCCTTGAAATCCCATGAAATTAGGTACAAATTTTAATCCTAAAAGTTAATCCTAGTAATTCCATAGATATCAAGCATGAAGCTGATTCCTAGGAGGTAATCCTAAGAAATTTAGATAAACTAAAAAGGATGAATCCTTGGTGATATCTTGTTCATTAATTCATAAGGAATGAGGTAATTGCATCCCTCTCATAATATCTTACATCACTATTGAATCCACATCGGTCTCACACCATCAACATTTGGGTTCTAAGGTGACTCATAAAGTTGACAACACATACTTTCATGCACTAACCTTCACTGGGGCCAAATTATATCTGGGGTTCCTATTAAGGTACCCTAGGTCTCATAGTAACTTATAAATCCTACATGGGTGGCTTGATCACAATCATATATTTTGGGATAAGACTATCACTAAGAGGGAAAAATAACCCTAAACATTATTATAATCATATTATAGCCTCATTAGCCTCACAGGATAAGCCATGTTGGCATTAATATTAAGAGATGGCATAATTCCCTTCTCACATTCCAAGTCATCTTAGGTCAATCCACTTACCCAACCTATCATCAATATATGAAGGTTTTACCAAATAGGGTACTCACATGCTAGTATGGGAAGAACACTCACCCCACTCTCTAATCAGCTGGCATGATGGCTCTAAGGCATATCACAGTTCCATCATGGACTACTTGGGCCAATTATCCCAATCCAACACTCGTATTGACACTGATGTGTCTAAGGGATCCTACACTAGGTCCATTAAGTTATATTCACTTCACTATAAAATATTTAAATTTTCAAAACATGGGAATATATGTTGGAAAGGGTTTTTTTTTAATATTTTTACCAATAAATATGTCTTTATCACTAAATTGTTAGTAAAAACTCAGTTTCTAAATGTTATTGTGATAGATAAAATAGTTTTGTTGCAATTATTATAATTCCAACAGATAATATATATGATGGTAAAAAAATTTAGTAATAGATTTATATGAATAATTTATCTATTAATAATATTATCATAAAATTTTATAAGAAATACTAACAATTATTATCTATTTTAAATTACATTTTAAATAAAATATTATGCATATTTATTCTAATATTTTTTGCTAAGATTTTATATTTTATTATTTAATATAATAATTATAAAATTAGGTTATATGAAACTCCAACAAACCAAGACTTTATTTGAAAAATATGTTTAAAAATAATTTAAAATCATGTTCAAACTCTAAGAAAGGACATAAAACTCCAAGAAACATGTTACCAACATGTTAAAACTCCAAGATACCTTACATGAAAATATATCAAACTTCATATCCAATATATTTATCTCTCACATCACCTATCATTATTGTGGTTTACACTGGTGGGTCTATAGATACAGTTTTTCCACTCAGTCATGACATGGTTCCAATGGAAATGATCACCTATAGTATGCCACATTGGAAGCATGAATCAAGTTATCCCCAATTTGAGATGCAAGTGACTAGGAGTAAATGATCATCCCCACTCATGTAAGAAAGTTCCCTTTATTTCATCATTGGATGGAAGCAACTCATCCCAAATCTCACACTAGTGATAAAAAGAAGATACCAACAATTAAACATGTTTAAAAATAAAATAGCACATCAAATAAGAAAATTGAATATTTTATTCAAACATGTTTAGGAATCTCATTTCTATTTTAATTTCATAAAACTTTCAACATGAAATTTAACTATTTTATAAGAAACATGCTAAGAAAAAAATCAGAGAACTGAAGAAAAATTAAAATTGTTAAAACATGCCTATAATGGTTCAATTAAATATGATTTCATGAAAGAATAATTTAAAATAAATATTTTTATGGAGAGAGATGTGATGAATTTTTTTTGACAATGCTCTCAAAGTAAGAAAGGTACAAAATCATATTTTTACTCATAAAATTGATGATAATATGTTGAATTATTAAAAAAATACTATTAATACTATTATTAATTACTTAAAATTTCATTCCATAAATATAATAGAGGAATATACCACTCATGAAATGAAAAAAATTATTTCTCATTTTAGGATCAAGGAATATAATAGATATATTTATATTTTCCATAATAGATGAGATTAAATTTGTTTCCATGTGATTAATCCAAACAACATCTATGTGAGTATGAATAATATTTTATTTAAAAAATCATTGAATGTTGTGTTAGGTAAATAACCATTGAACATCACAATAGGGAAATAGAGAAATTTAATGGAGTTAAGGATGAATATAGTGACCCAACAAGGCACAAAATACACTACTTTAAATCAATCAAAATAACTCCCAAAACATAAAACCACAAAAACCATCAATCAATTTGATTAATGATTAAAAGAAAAATATGTTTACTATTGTTAGATACTAACATTTCTTAAAAATAGTTGATTGTTTTTAAATTAATGTGCACAAAAATGTGACTACACTAGAAATGGGATCAAATTAATAGTAGGAAAAACACATCAAAGTATCGAACAAATATCAAAATCCACCACCATCAAAATATCAAGGATAAGAAAAAAAAATCTTTGGGTTAAGGAGGAATCTTCTTACATGTTATATTTTAAAAACTACAAGACATCACCCTTCTGAGTCACGTGTGTTACCCAACCTTAAATAAAATGATTAGTACATGTACACCAATCCGCTATAACTCCAAAAAAGATCATCAGAATCAAGCTAAAGATAGAAATACTGACAATGGTTGGTCATAGTACTCATTAGTAACTAAACCTTGATAATCCCATCAACTATAACCTGAATATAAATGTCTACTCTACTAAAAATAACTGTATTATTCACAAGAATTATCAATAATAATGATGTATGACTCACCCCCTCCATAAATAATCATATATAGATATGTTTATTTAGAAAAAAAATAGTTAAGATGATTAGAAATAGAGAAAACTAGAATGATAGACTTGAAGGTTTGTTATAGAATACCTAAATGGGAAAATTTCTACCATTCTATCCAAAGATAATCTTAATCAAGAAACTCATAGAGAGATTTTGAATTCTAGTAAGAAAAAAAAGCTCAGACTACTCATAAGAATCCTGACTCATCTCAATATCAATAATTAATATATGGTTTTTTCAATAAAAATAAGATGTTAACCCTATAAAGAATATTTTTATACTCATTAAATGTTATAAATATGCACAATCTAGTCACAGAGAACCAAGTCAAATATTTCTACCCATCAATTATATCATCCCCTCGAATAGACTCTATATCATGTTTTGTTAAATGTAACAATCCCTTAACATCCTAAAAATTAAAATCAAGAGCCATATTAACCAAATAAATTCCCTCCTTATACTAGGAATATTCTTGGACAGCATCAGTAACTACAAAAAAAGAAACACATTACTTTCTCAAGGCCTCCATTACAAGGTTTACATTTTGTGCCTACAGATGACAAAACAACTTATATCCTTCATTTAATTCATAGAATAATCAGAAATGGTATGGTTGGAATATGGTAGAATAGAATGGGTAAAGAATACTTTTATATTTTTATTTTTTCCAAACTATGTTGTTTAATGTATCAATTATACCCCTAAATAAAAATATTTGAATACGGGGGATGTGACGGTCCTTTTAGTTCCATTTCTACTCCTAGGAAACCAAATTTACAACCTTTAAGTTTTCAATTCCCATTAAATTGTTTATGGGAATTTCCACTATCACAGCATAGCATTTCCCATGAACAGTTCCAGTCAGAATGAAACCCAACTAGAACTTGAAAACCTAGAAAAATTTTCTCAAATAGAATATCTATATTTTAATAGTACTAAAAAATGTTATTAGTTGCACAAATATAGATCGGTTCTAGACAGTGATGACATGGTCCTATGTGTTCTTAGGGTAGTATACACACTTGACTAAGGGAATTTTATCAGTCATTATAGGGTTGTTCAAGTTATCAATATTAGAATAAGAGGAAGGAAAATCCCCTATAACAAACCATGGAAACTATCACAAGTTAAAAAACTACCAATTACAAAAAATATAATAGAACTACAAAAAGGATGAGTAATTATTTCATAATATAAAATATTCCTCATTATTTAACATAAACATTATATGGAGTTTTACTCTAAAAATCTTAAGAAGACACTGGTCACTCCAATCAATTTCAAAAAAAATATAGATTAATGCATACATGAAGGAAGCATCTAATTCATACCTAAATAAAACCATGATGTTGGTTAAAAATTCCAGGTAATTTTCATTAAAAAATCTTCAATCCAATTACCAAGATGAACCATATGTGAAGAATGTTGCAAATCATTCCAATCACTTCCATTAGTGGAATTAGATGAATATACAACCCTTGGGAATGCAACCTACATTCATTTTTAGGCCAAATTAGTAGTAGCAACCATTCCCTCGAATATTTCATATTCACTGGACCAAAACCAGTAAATCCTAAAATTAAAATGTTGAAAAAATAACACTAAATATTTTTCACTTGATAAACTCCACATATTCTTGAAAAATGAGGAATAAAAAACCAAGATCTAACTTGCTTATAGAGTTTTTAAATTCTACTATAAATGTCCATTGATTGGAGGCATGGAATTTCTTCACTATATTCAAATTAATAAATACAATAAATAATTAAAAACAATAGTGACTAAAAAAATGAATTATAGGGTAACTCAAAATGAAAAATAATATTACAAATGATATAACAACACAAACAAAAAGTAGATATCTAGATAGTATATTAGGTTCAACAATGGTTCTAAAAGTGATTATGGATCATCAGTCTATGTGGATCTATAACTCATATTCTATAGTTTCATCATCACCTCCTCATATGATTCTTCATACACTTATACCTCTTAGTCATGATATGTTCAAAATGGCAGAAAATGTCCATAGTAGGCTCACATTGAAATTAAAATGCAAGCCATCCCCAATTTCAAATGTAGGTAGCACTCGCACTAGTGGCACTAGAAGCGGATGATCATCCCCACTCATTCTCTTAATTAATTCACACCAGATTAAATTATTAACAAAAAGAACATGATATCCATATTACATACCAATATTATCACATAACTGTAACACCCCAATCTTCCATGGTATGTTTCCCTTTGAATAATGCAGTAGCTTGTGTTGTACGCAACTTGGAGTTTTAACACACCACGGCCAATCAAACTAGACATTATGAATAGTATTACCCACTTTTTAAAATTTTATAAATTTTATTTTTCAAAATGGACTTCATTTTTGGATTTGGAATATCAAAATTAGCTTAGGGTGATTTTTTGGTATTTTTTTGAAAATTTTTAATTATTGATGAATAGTGAAAAACACTGTGTTATTGTTTAAAATCGAATTTTTATTTAAACAATTAGTTATTTTATTTTAATTTATTTTAGGTAAAAATAGATACATAATACCTATATATTTTCAATATAATTCATTGAAGTCTTTTTATAATAAGTTTAGATGTATAAAATTTTATTGAACTTTTTACCGTCTTTTACCCACCTTTTAGGAGCATTTGAAAATGTGCATAAAACTTAATTTTACCGCTTTTTTTATTTTAATTTTAAAAATCTAAGAGACATGGTTAATATCTGTAAGTAAAATGTGGTTCAATAAGATAAAAATAATTTTTGGTGAATAGTAACTTTTGACTTTTATTTACCACGGTTAAAAGTAAATAGGGTAATTAAGGGTAAAATGATATTATAATTACCCTAAAACATGTTCTAATTATATTGGATAAGTTTAATTCGACCAAAAACACCCATATGAATAAAATATGATCCCCTTTGTTCCACTTGGATTAGATTAGGACATTTATTTTTATTTTATTTAAAGAAGAGTTAAAAGAGTTAAATTCAAAGTTTAATAACTAAACTATTTTTAATATAGGGTTAAACACAATATAAATTAGACTATAAATATTCATTAGAAATATAAAAATATTTCCTATATTATTGTATTTTATTTATAATTTTTAGAAATTAAATAATTTAATTTATTTATGACACAATGATGATGCAGTAATTACCTTATTAATAAAATATTAAAATAATTAATATTATAAATATCCAAATAAATGTAAATTGAGTATTATGATGAATTCAGCTAATTTTATAGGTTAATATGACATTTTAGTGTTGATTAAAAAAAATTTATTCGAAGTGATAAAGTTTTTATGGCTTTCAAAAAAATCAAATACTAAATAGTGTCAAAATTGACATAATTGAGTTTTTAAAACAAATACTATATAATTAATTGATATAATATTCCGAAAAATCTAAGTTTTGGCCAAAGGACTTAGATAAGGTTATATATATTAATAATGAACTGATTTGGGTTCTCTTTCCTTGTTATATTAAGTTTATTAACCATATAATATTAAAATATAAAGAGACATGGTAAATGTCAAACTATTTAACTAAGAGTTAAATATAAAAGATAAGGTTAATATGGTGACCTAAACCTGTCTAAAACCTATTGGTTACGATTTTTTAGACCCATACCCACCTTAGACTCTAAATAAATTATTTTGGATCCATTATAAACCGAAAATGATTTTATTATAAAATAATATTTCAAGCTTTTCCTAAAGTGACCCTCACCTCTCTTATAAAAGGGCACTTCCCCTTCTCTAAAAATCACACCTCTAAATCCATTTGGATCTGCCAAACCCTACCCAAATATCTTCTCAATTTTCCTCAATTCAATTTATAGGCCTTACTTTTATCATAAATCCAACCTAATAAACCCTTTTGATCAACTCAAAAGGAAACACCCGAAGAAGAGGTAATAATTTCACCACCCTCTTTCAAGTTCTTTTCTTCTTCCACTTTATCTTTCTTTGTTGTTTCCATACCAAAATAATAAATACATTACCTTATAAATAGTTTTATGTTATTATAAATATGTTACAACCATATTATTTATTCTATCCATCCTATAAATAACAAAGTCACCATACGTGCGTACGTACGGCTTACCGTCTCCACGTCGTGGTGTAGTTTGTTATTCAAACACTTAGTTATTTGTATGGGTATAATAATGAGTATAATTTATGTAAATAATAAATATAACAGTATAATTATTCTGTATATATTATATAACATCCAATTACATACTATTTCACCATCAATATAATGATTTTGTCGCTCGTGCGTACGTATGGATTACCGTCTCCATGAACGCGATGAGATTCTTTCCCCTTCGTAATAATTCAAGAATAATTTTTATTTTATGATTAAAAATAATTTTTAAGAACTTAATATAATTCTGGATATGAATCAAATACATCCTATTTATAATAAACATGGATTATGTAACCAAGCATATAAAGGAAAACGAATCAGTTAACACTCGAAATGATGATACTACTAAAATATTATTAACAACGCAATATTCGAATATCGTATATGATATCATATTATGTATATGATTCTTGTATAATTTAATAAAAATGATTTAATTATTATATATGAGGTTAAATTACCCTTGACTAAGGAAAAGTACAAGGTAAGGGTTAATTCTATAATCTCTTTACTTATCTGAGGTTGTTAATACGTAAGTATCTACTAGGACCTATTTATCATCCACATCCATGTTTTATTAAAAATTTAATTCAAAACATTATTAATATTTACTATACTATGGGTTAAATTCATTTATACCCTTATTTGACCATATATTTTTTTAAAGGAATCTTTCTGTCATTTTCCAAACAAGGTACTTTATGACCTTTTTGACAAAATTAAGGTAAGAATGTCTTTTTTTAACTTATATGGAAGGTGTGGCTATTTTCTACCATTATAACATTGTCGAATCTTCCCATACAAGCTTATAAGAATATTTTCAAAATAAATTTTTTCTTTTATAATTATATTACTTTTAAATGATTTCAAAATAGAAAGCGATATTTCTCAAAAAAAAGTTTTGATTTCATCTATGTCAACATCCTTTGATGGATTTTAAGCTTGTTTGAAGTTGATTTATTATGATACAAATCATTAATATTGTATTTAAGGTTTTGTGATATGTTTGATAGTGGATGTGTTATTTTTATACCATTCACGGTTTATGGTTAAAGTATTAACATTTTGTATGCTAGTTTTAATATGAATGTCTGTGTTATGTTTCAACCTTTTCATATGTGGAATGAATTGGACTCAGTAAGTGATGGGTGGAGCCCGCTATAGCTCCTCGATGCATCAGTAGGTCTCATGAGACAAACTAGTGTCTTGGAACAAGGCCTTGACAAAATTTTATTTTTATTCTTGGAACAAGGCCTTGACTATGTGCTTATGAAGTCGGGCATTATGCATTCCATCATTATGAAATTGGCTATTGATATTACATGTGATTATTCGACTAGTAGAATATCCATGTGAATGAGTAAATAGAATTATTTGATTTATCTTTTCCATATTATGGTGAATTTTAAGTTTAAAAGGATTTTTTTTTAGTCTTATACATTGCCTTAAATGTTTATGCTTATTTATGAAAGTTTCTACTATATTGTTATCCTTACTGAGCATCTGAGCTCACCCCTTTCTATGTTTTATTTTTCCCAAAATAAGAAGAATTATATTATGACTGAAACACAGGGATAGTCTAAGGGATATGAATGTGTTCAATGAAGACAATGTTTTTGTTGTTTTTCATTTTATAATTTAATGTAAAACTTATGAATGTATCTAGTACTTTCAAGGCTACTAGACTGATCGGTCTTTCAGGATTTGATCCCTTATGGTCATGTCAATGTTATGTAATAATGCACCAACTCTGGGTAACTAGGTATGGGGAATTATAGTTGGTATCAGAGGAAGTTTAGTACAAACCTTGGAAGCTATATTTAGATAAACTCTAATTATAGCACATTACCCTAATATAGAATTTGAGGATTAGTATAGAAGAACTTCCTAGAATTTTGGTAACATAGAGATTTTGTGTATTTTCCAAGAAATACATCCCTGTCTGGATATGAGCAGGTAGAGGCGGCTTTGGCACAGATGTACCTAGGAGTGAAAACTCCAACAAGGAGTTTCGGGCTGACCCAAGGTATCTTGGTATATGACAACGGGCATTTATGCACTCTTGGTTACGACACTCCTGGGGGATATGCTTAGGAAAATTCACATTTTCTTTAAAAACCATTATAAAGGATTTATGAGTATATACCTCCTCAAATAAAAGATTTTTATGATTATGGATTATATCCATAAACTGTTCAATTTATGTTAAGTGTTTTACAAGTTTGGAATTATGTATTGTGATTCATAAACTAATCTACTGTAAGCCATTGTTTAGAAATGGCGCTTAGTGAAAGGAATGGAAACTATATAAACACATGTAATCCATGTAGGGATTACCCTCTTACTCAAGATAATTATATTGGACCTTGTGATGAAACTGGTGCTGATCATCTTATCACCATACTGGGATAACTCACTTAGGTTATGAATAATAACCTTACCTGTATGGAGTACCCTGATCCACAATGCAGAGGATCAATGTTAGACCGCTTCATGAGGAAACAACCACCAATATTCAATGGGAGTACAAATCCATTAGTTGTGAGCAATGGATAAATTTCTTAGATAAAATATTTCATGCTTTGGGGAGTAGCAAAAGGGAAAAAGTTGTCATGGTAGTATATCGCCTCACGTGAGATGCAGATTAATAGTGGTCATTAATCCAGAACACAAAGTAAGATGAAGAAATATCAAATATGGAATGGAGGTAGTTTAAATATATTTTCTTAGAAAAATACTTTCCTCGTGACCATCGAGCGGATATGGAAAGAAAATTTCTGAGTTTGAGGAAAAAGGAGGGTGATAATGTCACAAAGTATGAGGCTAACTTTACAAGGTTATCAAGGCATACAGAATATTATATACGTAACCCAAGGAGTAATATTTATTGATTCTTTGATGGGTTAAAACCATTTCTCCATCAAGAATTAGTCTCATAATCCTTCTCATCATATAAATTGTCTCATGCGCTATCAAGACAGAAAAGTAATTCTATAATTCTTACAAATTCAAATAAAAGTAAGAGAATAAGAGGTCTTCTAAACACTCTGGAAATGGAAATAAGTGGAAGAAGGTAAAGATTTAATATACATCCTTTAGTAAATGTGGGAAGAAACACCCTGGTACTTACCTGGAGGGAATGGGAGTCTGTTACACATGTGGTGAAAAATGCCACCAAGCTCATGATTGAAAGGGGAAGAAAGAAGTTGTCAATGTCGAATGCTACAATTGTATAGAAAAGGGGAATTATGAAAAAAAATGTCCTAAGCGCCAAGAAAACTTACCTCAGAAAAGGCTAAGGGAGCAAGGCCAAGCTTATGCGATCACTACTACTGAGGTTGAAGCTCCGAAAGATGTGGTGGAAGGTAATTTAATGGTTTCATCAAGTTTAGCCAATGCTTTATTTGATCCTGTATCATTTCATTATTTCATATCTTCCCATTTTTCTAAGAAAATTAGATATTTTCAATTTGACTTAACAAGGGAGTTGTTAGTAAAAACACCTAAGGGGAGTATCATTGCAACAAATTTTTGTGCATCATTTCCCATTAGGTCTTATAAATGTTCTTTATCCACTAATATCATCATTATACCCATGATTGAATTTGATATAATCCTAGGAATGGATTGGATTTCAGACCATGATGCGAAAATTTATTATAAGAAGAAGGAGGTTAAAATTTTCGATGATGATAAGGAGTACCTTATCTTTAGAGCAGAAACGTCACCACCTGATTCTTATCTAGATCCACCCCCAGTAGCTCTAATAAATTCAATTATTGGGGAAGAAGATAATGAAATAACTGTGGATGAGGAAAGAAATGTTCGAATAGAGGATGTAACTATTGTACAAGAATATGTTGATGTGTTTCTAGAGGATTTACCTGGACATCCTCCAAAATGAGAAATTGAGTTTTCCATTGATTTAATTCCTAGATCAAGGCCCATATCGAAGACCCTTATAGAATGGATACTGTGGAAATAGTGGAACTAAAGAAACAACTAGTGGAATTAAGTAATAAGGGATTTATTCACCCTAGTGTTTCTCTATGGGGATCCCTTGTCCTTTTTGTTAAGAAGAAAGATGGATCTATGAGGTTGTGCATTGACTACAGGGAGATCAATGCTATAACAATAAAGAACAAGTATCCCCTACCTCGCATTAATGATTTATTCGACCAACTTCATAGAGCTCAATATTTTTTAAAGATTGAACTTCGATCTGGATATCATCAGTTGTGTGTAAAGAAGGATGACATTCTGAAAACAGCATTTTGAACCAGGTATGGGCATTACGAGTTTATAGTAATGTCTTCTTCATGGATCTAATGAATAGAGTTTTCAAGGAATATCTTGATGAATTTGTAGTGGTATTTATTGATGATATCTTGGTATACTCAAAAAACTATGAAGATCATGAAAATCACTTGCGCACTATTCTGAAAACCCTCAGAAGAAATGAATTATATGGGATGTTTAGAAAGTGTGAATTCTGGCTTCAAGAGATTTCTTTTCTTGGCCATATTTTCTCTAAGGATAGAATCTTTGTTGATCCTTCAAAGACCAAGGCAATCCAATAATGGACAGCACCAACGAGTATAACTGAGGTACACAGTTTTATTGGTTTACTAGGTTATTATCGACCTTTCGTCCAGAATTTTGCTTAGTTGGCTAACTCATTAAAAAATTTCACATGTAAAGGGGTTAAATTTTTTTGGACAAATGAGTGTGAATAATGTTTTGAAGAACTTAATAGGATATTAGTCAATTCTCATATCTTTACTCTACCATCAGGGAACGATGGGTTTGTTATTTATAGTGATGCTTCAAAGAAATAACTTGGTTGTGTCCTTATATAGAATGATAGAGTTATTGCATATGTATCACGACAGCTAAAAATTCATGAACAAAACTATCCTACTCATGATCTTGAGTTAGAAGTTGTAATATTTTCTCTGAATATATGGATACACTATCTCTAGGTGAAAAATATGAGATTTATACTGATTACAAGAGTTTTAAGTATATTTTCTCATAGAAAGAACTCATCATGAGGCAAAGATGATGGCTTGAACTACTTAAGGATTATGATTTCACTATACACTACCGCCCGGGGAAGGAAAATAAGGTGGTATATGCTTTGATTAGAAAGGATCATGGAGTTTTGAACAAGATGAGAGTTGAAAGGGATCCTATTTTCATGGATCTAGTAAAGATGGATATGGTAAAAATCATGGAAGGTGAAACATCAATACTCTTTCAAATGGTTTCCAAACCATCTTTACTAGAAAGGATAAAGAGTTCTCAGATTGATTATGAGGAGTTTCAAAAAAATATTAAAGCTGTGAATGATGGGAGATTGAGTGAATTCATATATGAAGATGGAATTTTGAAATTTGGGAAGAGATTTTGTGTTCTTAACATACCTGATCTAAAAATAGAATTGTTGGATAATGCTCAAAGATCCAATTTCTCTATACATCCTAGGAGCACTAAGATGTATAGATATTTGAAGGAACATTTTTGGTGGGACAACATGAAGAGGGAGATTGTTGATTTTGTGTCAAGATTTATGGTTTGTCAAAAAGTGAAAGATGGAAGGAAACATCCTGGAGGAGTCATGCAACCTCATCCCATACCTGAGTGGAAATGGGATAATATTATGATGGACTTTTTCATGGGGATACCAAAGACTCCTAGAAGGAATGATGCAATATGGGTCATTGTTGATAGTCTTACCAAGTCAGCACATTTTCTTGCTATAAGAGAATATTTACCACTTGAACGTCTAGCAAGACTATATATTAATGAAGTTGTAAGACTCCATGGTGTACCCCTATCGATTGTTTTTTATTATGATCCTCATTTTACATCAAGATTCTAGAAAAGTCTTCAAAAGAACCTGGATACTAAACTTTGTTTGAGCACTGACTACCACCCTCAAACTGATAGACAATCAGAACAGACTATTCAAACCTTAGAAGACATGTTGAGATATCTCTCACTTTACTTTCAAGGTATGTGGGATCAATATTTACCTCTGGTATAATTTTCCTATAATAATATCTTTCATTCAAGTATTTAGATGGCACCATATGAAGCATTATATGGCAAGAGATGTCGCAAACCAACTTTTTGGGATGATATTGGTGAAAGAAAACTCGTAGTCCCAGAACTTGTTGAGGAAACAATAGAAAAAGTAAATATTATCCAAACACACATCAAAGCATCCCAAAGTAGGAAAAAGAGATATGCTGATAACCGAATGAAGGATTTGGAATTTCAAGTAGGAGATCATATTTTATTGAATTTATCTCCATGGAAGGGTGTTATACGTTTCGGTAAGAAGGGTAAATTGAGTCCCAGGTACATCGGACCTTTCGAAATTCTAGAACGAATTAGAGTTGTGGCTTATCATTTGGAAATGCCTCCAAGTCTCTCAAAATTTCATGATGTGTTCCACATATCACTGTTGAGAAAATACATGCCTGACCCAACGCATGTACTCACCTATGAGGAAATTGAACTGGAACCTGATCTGTCTTATTGTGAAAAGCCTATCAAAATTCTTGATACCAGAGAACAAGTGCTGAGAAACCGGATGACACGTATGGTAAAAGTTTTATGGAGAAACCATAAGATGGAAGAGGAAACGTGGGAACCTGAGGAACTTATGATAAACAACCACCCAAATCATTTTATGTAGTAATATTCTAGAAATTTCTAGGATGAAATTATTTTAAGGAGGGGAGAATATAACACCCCAAGCTTCCACGGTACGTTTCCCTTTGAATAATGCAGTAGCTTGCGTTGTACGCAACTTGGAGTTTTAACACACCAAGGCCAATCAAACTAGTAGTTATGAATAGTAATACCTACTTTTCTAAATTTTTTAAATTTTATTTTTCAAAATGGACTTCATTTTTGGATTCGGAATATCAAAATTATCTTAGGGTTAATTTTTTGGTATTTTTCTAAAAACTTTCAATTTTTGATCAATAGTGAAAACACTGCGTTATTGTTTAAAACTGGCTTTTTATTTAAATAATTAGTTATTTTATTTTAATTTATTTTAGGTCAAAATAGATACATAATACCTATATATGTTCAATAAAATTCATTGGAGTCATTTTATAATATGTTTAGATATATAAAATTTTATTTAACTTTTTACCGTCTTTTACCCACTTTCTAGGAGCATTCGAAAATTTGCATAAAACTTAATTTTACCGCTTCTATGAGTTGAATTTCAAAAATCTAAGAGATGTGGTTAATATCAGTAAGTAAAATGTGTTTCAATAATATAAAAATAATTTTTGGTGAATAGTAACTTTTGACTTTTATTTACCACGGTTAAAAGTAAATAGGGTAATTAAGGGTAAAAATGATATTATAATTACCCTAACACGTGTCCTAATTCTATTGGATAAGTGTAATTTTTTCAAAAACAACCAGAGGAATAAAATATGATCCCATTTGTTTCACTTGTATTAGATTAGGAATAAAATATGATCCCCTTCCAATAACTATCTGGTTAGAAGGGACTTATGGCAACACATCTCTAATCTGTCACACAGCATTGATGATTCTTGGCTAATTATAGGTGATTTTAATGCCATTCTCAATGCAGATAAAATTCTTGGAAATTCTTCTACTATTTCTTCTATGGATGATTTTGGAATATGTTTTGAAAGATCAAATTTGATTGAGGTTAATTTGCTCGGAGCCAAGTACACTTGGTATAGAAAGCATCTTAATGGCATGAGAGCTAGTAGAATTGATCGTCCCTTTGTTAATGACTAAGTGCTGGATAATTGGAGGAAAATATCTTGTGTGAATCCTGCCAAACATAATTCTGACCATCATCCAATCATGTCTAATTTTATTGGAATAAGTGACAGACGTCCTCTCCCCTTTAGGTTCAATAATGCTTGGACTACCCTTCCTGAATGTTCCACATTGGTCAAAGATACTTGGTGCACTGGGGAAAACAATCACTCTTTATCTTGTGTTTTAAAACTTTGATCTCTCAAGATTAAGATGAAGCATTGGAGAAAAAATAGATTCAGCCTCCTTGATCAGGAAATTGATTCTCTCAAAAACAAACTTCATAGCATTCAACAATCAATGACCAACACTAATTTCTCATGCATGGATGGACAAGAAACTAAGATATCCTCAGATCTGAAAAATATTATTTCCCTTAGAGACAATATTCAAAAGGAGGTACATAAAGTTAGGCAGCTTACAGATAGTGATTGAAATACTGAGTTTTTTAATTCCCTACAGAGGATTAAAAAGGTTAGTAGGCCACTCTCTCTTCTCAAATATGGAGATTTTATTCTTCAAGACTATCAAGATCTTTCGAATCACATTGTCTCTTTCTATATGAACCTCTTCAATGGCCCTAAACGAAATGGTGAACTCTTGGATGGAATCATACCTTCTCTTGTTAGTGATGATGATAATTCAATGCTGATAAGAGTACCCTATGACATTGAAATAAGGAATGTTGTCCTCAGACTTAAAAAAGACAACTCTCCCGGGCCGGATGGATTCACCAATCACTTCTTACAATTTTATTGGGATATTATCCAAGAAGATGTTTGCAGGTTGATCAAGTACTTATTTACTGATGGATCACAAATTCATGGAATCAATGCACAATTTATTGCCTTAATTCCAAAGGTGTACAATGCTAGTGATATCAGTCAATTCAGACCCGTTGCTCTTATCAACACCAAACAGAAAATCTTTACTAAAATCCTGGCTAATAGGCTTGCTTGCATCTCTGATAAAATCATTTCCTGGAATCAGTTTTGGTATGTTAAAGGTAGAAGAATTCAAGACTGTCTTTTCAATGCATCTGAATGTGTGAACCTTCTTCAAAAAACTACACGAGGAGGGAGTATTATCCTCAAATTGGACATCAAAAAGGCATTTGACACCATTGATTGGGACTTCATCGGTAACATCAAGCATAAGTTTGGGTTCACCCGACCTTTATACAGTGGTCTTATTCTTTGATTAGCTCAGATTATATCTCCATCCTTATCAATGGTTCACCTGAAGGCTATTTTAAGTGTTCTAGAGGAGTAATGCAGGGATACCCTTTGTCTGCAATTATCTTTGCCATTGTAGAATATTACCTTAGTCGACCGATCACTCACAATGTTGAAAATGGGAATCTGAAAGTTCTTCAAGCTAACTGTGGTATCTCTTCCCCCTCACATCTCTTTTTTTCTGATGACATTATCATTTTTACTCAGGGCGACAAAACAAATATTCAGAATCTTAAATCCATCCTTCATCGCTATGAGCTTGTCTCTGGACAGGAGGTTAGCTGGAAAAAATATTTTATTTTATTTGGGAAAAATATTTCAGATTCTAGGAAACATTGTATGATTCAGAATCTGGGAATTAGAGAGGGTTCCCTTCCCTTCACATATCTTAGAGTCCCAATGTTCTTTGGCAGACCGCGCTCCACCTACTTCACTAATGTGGTTTTTCAAGTTAGGATAACTCTCTCCAATTGGAAAGGAAAAGCTATATCCATGGCAAGAAGAATTTTCTTAGTCAAACATTTTATCATTTCCAGACTTTTTTACTCTTTCATGGTGCACTCCTAGCCTGCTTCTACAATCAAGACTCTAAATTCCCTTATGAGGAATTTTTTTTGGAGTGGCAGCATTCTTGAAAGGAAAATTATCACTGCCTCATGGAATAAATGTTGTTTACCTCTCTCTGTGGGGGGACTTGGGATTAAGAATATTGAGCTCTTTAATCAATCTCTTCAAGATAAATTTATTTGGAGGCTTATTAATGGAAAATCAATATCTCTTGATTTTCTTAGAGTTAGAATCCTTACTAGATTGATTGCTAGAAAGTTAACTTGTATGCAATCCTCTGTTTGGCCTGGTTTGAAAAAGGTTTTTCAAAAGATCACTATTTACTCCCATTGGTTGGTGAATTCCTCCTCTAAGCTGAAATTCTGGAAGGATAACTGGACAGGAACTCCTTTAATTGATAGTATAAATTTTGAAACTATGGATGTTGATTCAGATGCCTCTATTTGTGATCAGCTTGAGCAGACTAGCAATCTACCTACCCACATTGTACAAATTATCAATTCTTATGACATCCTTAATTTAGATGATATCATGGTTTGAAAAACCAAGTGAAAATGGGCTGATCGATTCTAAATTCTTTTACAACCATTTAATATAGGGTAATTCTTCTAGTGCTATCTAGCAATTCAGAAAATAGTTCTATCCCTCTCGGTTCACTCTTCTATATAGAATTAACTTGTAAAATCCTCCAGTGGAAAGCAATCTCTAAAAAGTTGGTATCTCTCTATGCTCAAGATGTGATTTTTTCCACCAACATAGGGATGACTTGGATCATTTATTCCATTCCTGTAAAACCACTGCTTCACTCTGGATCATTATATTTGATCTCTTTGGCATTTTGATGCCTCATGCCAACAACATTATAGATTTTTTGCACTTAATTACAATAGAATTTTTTTCCAAGCATATTCATACTCTATTCCTTGTCGCTTGTGCTGAAACATTTCACACTCTTTGGAGAGGCAGAAACAAAATCAGGCATGAAAATTCCACTTTCAATCATAAAGTTTCCATTTCACATATTATAGTAACGACTCGATGTGAAAATCAGTTCCATGCTGAAAAATTCCATAACTCTATCAAATACTTTGAAATCCTGAGAAGGCTTTATCTGTCAGGTAATTTTTTCAAACCTATGGGCACTATGGAAATTTTATGGACTCCCCCATTTGTAGGTTGGATAAAATGCAACCATGATGGTGCCTCAAAGGAAAACCCTAGACCAACTGGATATGGTATTGCTTTCTGTGACCACAATAGAGACTTTCTTGATGGATTTTATGGCTCTTGTGGTCATGCCACTGCCCTTGAAGCTGAGATAATGGCACTTATTAAAGCAGTGGAGCTTGTTCATCAAAGAAATTTGAGTAATATCTGGTTTGAAAGTGATTCATCTACTATTTTACATGCTGTTAGAAGGAATCAGATCCATATTTCCTAGAATATTACTCTGAAATGGATCAAATGTCTTGACACTCTTGCCTCACAGAACTTTATCATTACACATGTTTACCGTGAAGCCAACTCTCTTGCTGATAGACTTGCAAATAAAGGTATTCCTGAAGCCTCTGGTGTGTATTTGACCACAGTTTCTGATGATTTGCTCAATATTCTCAATAGAGATAAATGTAAAATTCCCTCCTTTAGACTCTTGTAACTTATTTTGTTTAATTAAGGCTTTAATGCTTGCTTTTCTTAAAAAAAGAGTTAAATTCAAAGTTTAATAACTAAACCATTTTTAATATAGGGTTAAACACAATATAAATTAGATTATAAATATTAATTAGAAATATAAAAATATTTCCTACATAATGGTATTTTATTTATAATTTTTAGAAATTAAATAATTTAATTTATTTATGACACAATGATGCTACAGTAATTACCTTATTAATAAAATACTAAAATAATTGATATTATAAATATCCAAATAAATGTAAATTGAGGATTCTGATGAATTCCACTAATTTTCTAGGTTAATATGACATTTTATTGTTTATTAAATAAATTTTATTTTAAGTGATAAAGTTTTTGTGGCTTTCAAAAAAATCAAATACTAGATAGTGTCAAAATTGACATAATTGAGTTTTCTAAAAAAATACAATATTATTAATTGATATAATATTCCTAAAAATCTAAGGTTCAGAGAAAGGAATTAGATAAGGTTATAAATATTAATAATTAACCACTTGGGGTTCTCTTGGCTTGTTATAGTAAGTTTATTAACCATATAATATAAAAATACAAAGAGACACAGTAAATGTCAAACTATTTAACTAAGAGTTAAATCTAAAAGATAAGGTTAATATGGTGACCTAAACCTATCTAAAACCTATTGAGTGAGATTTTTTTGACCCATACCCACCTTATCCTATAAATAAATCATTTTGGAGCCATTATAAACCGAAAATTATTTTATTATAAAATAATATTTCAAGCTTTTCCTAAAGTGACCCTCACCTCTCTTATAAAAGGGCACTTCCCCTTCTCTCCAAATCACACCACCAAATCCATTTGGATCGGAAAAACCCTACCCAAATATCTTCCCAACTTCCCTCACTTAAATTTAGAGGCCTTACTTTTATCATAAATCCAACCTAAGGAATCCTTTTGATCAACTCAAAAGGAAACACCCAAAGAAGAGGTAATAATTTCACCACCCTCTTTCAAGTTCTTTTCTTCTTCCACTTTCTCTTTCTTTGTTGTTTCCATACCAAAATAATAAATCCAGTACCTTATACATATTTTTATGTTATTATAAATATGGTACAACCATATTATTTATTCTATCCATCCTATAAATGACAAAGTCACCATACGTGCGTACGTACGGCTTACCGTCTCCACGTCGTGGTGTAGTTTGTTATTCAAACACTTCATTATTTAGATGGGTATAATAATGAGTATAATTGATGTAAATAATAAATATAACATAATAATGATTTTTTTAAATATGATATACCAACCAATTACATACGATTTAACCCTCAATACAATGATATTGTCGCTTGTGCATACGTACGGATTACCGTCTCCAAAAATGCGATGAGATTCTTTCCCCATCATAATAATTCAAGAATAATTTTCATTTTATGATTAAAAATAATGTTTAAGAACTTAATTTCATTTTGTATATGAATCAAATACATCCTATTTATAACAAACATGACTTGTGTAACCAAGAATAAAAAGGAAAATGAATCAGTTAACACCCGAAACGATGATACTACTAAAATATTATTAATAAAGAAATATTGGAAGATCATATATGATATAATATTTATTTATATTATTCTTTTATAATTTAATAACAATTATTTAACTATTATACAGGAGGTTAACATACCCTATACCAAGGAAAAGTACAAAGTAAGGGTTAATTCTACAATCTCTTTACTTATCTAAGGTTGTTAATACATAAGTATCTATTGGGACCTCTTTATCATCCACATCTGTGTTTTCTTAAAAATGTGATTCAAAACATTCTTACTATTTACTAGACTATGGGTTAAAGTCACTCATACCCTTATTTTACAATATATGTTTTGAAAGGAATCTTTCTGTTGTTTTCCAAACAAGGTACTTTATGACCTTTTCGACAAAATTAAGGTAAGAATGTCTTTTTTTAACTTATATGGTAGGTGTGGCTATTTTCTACCATTATAACATCGTCTAAGATTCCCATACAAGCTTATAAGAATATTTTCAAAATAAATGTTTTCTTTTATAATTATATGACTTTTAAATTATTTCAAAATATAAAGAGATATTTCTCAAAAAAATTGATTTCATCTATGTCAACATCCTTTGATGGAGTTTAAGCTTGTTTGGAGTTGATTTATTATGATACAAATCATTCATATTGTATTTAAGGTTTTGTGATATGTTTGACTATGGATGTGTTATTTTTATACCATTCATGGTTTATGTTTAAAGTATTAACATTTCTTATGCTAGTTTTAATACAAATGTTTATGTTAAATTTCAACCTTTTCATGTGAGGAATTCATTGGACTTAGTAAGTGATGGGTGGAGCCATATATAGCTCATCTATGTATCAGTAGGTCTCATGAGACAAACTAGTGTCTTGGCACAAGGCCTTGATAAAATTTTATTTGTAGTCTTGGCATAAGGTCTTTATTATGTGGTTATGAAGTCGGGCATTATGCATTCCATCATTATGAAATTGGCTATTGATATTACATGTAATTATTCGACTAGTAGAATATCCAGGTGAATAAGTAAATGGAATTATTTTATTTATCTTTGGCATATTATGATGAAGTTTAAGTTTTAAAGTCTTTTGTTTTAGTCTTATACATTTTCTTAAATGTTTATGCTTATTTATGAAAGTTTCTGCTATATTGTTATCCTTACTGAGCATCTGAGATCACCCCTTTCTATGTTTTATTTTTTCTAGGATGTGAAGAAGTATATTATGACTGGCCTATAGGGATATTCTAAGGGATATGAATGTGGTCAATGAAGACAATGTTGTTGTTTTTCATTTTATAATGTAATTTAAAACTTATGAATGTATCTAGTACTTCCAAGGATACTAAACTGATCGGTATTTCGGGATTTGATCCCTTGTGGTCATGCCAATGTTATGTAATAACGCACCAACTCTGGGTAACTAGGGATGGGGTTTTACATTACTATCTCATTCTCTTGATTAATATGATCCATATTACATTACTAACTATCAGAACATGAAAACCAAATTATATACCAATCTACACTACCCCATACCAATATTCAAGAACATGAAAACCAAAAAAGATTTTTGCACAATATGAACTACCTAATGAAAACCATATTACCAAAACTATATTTCATAACAAATAATATGGAAATCAAATTACATACCAACATATAAAAACATGAAATCCAAAACATGAATTGAAAAGTGTTGGGACCGCCTTATGTATGAAGATTGTATTTGTTGTCAACAGTTGTCAATGTTGGTCAAAATGAAGAAGGAGATAAAGAATGGATCTAAAGATAATGGAGATTGGATGACATAAGGATTCCTGGAGAATTATTATGTAATCCTAGCATTATATTTCATGCTTGGTCAATTCTCCATGAAGTTCAATTGAGACAATTGTTGCAATGATCTCTAAGTTCAAAGAGCTTGTTTCAAAGGTGGCACATTGTTTACAACAATGAATAATGGTAAAGTATCATCCATATTAGGGTGATTGGAGATTAATGGTGAAGTAAGATCCATTTGAGGATGATTGGAGTAGTTATTTGGAATTCAAGTTCCAAAAGGAAATGGTTAATGAGAATTTGAAGAAGGCCATGCAATAATTCATGATTACATGAGAACCATGAAATATAATACTTGAAGAAAATAATCTTATGATTTTCATGAAGTAGGGATTGATGGTTTAAGAAGAATATAGAAGTGTTCATGAATAGACTTGACATTATAAGTGTCCATGCATGAGATTTGAAAGAAATATGTTACTGTAATATAGGGAAGTTATAATACTTTTCTTAGTAAATCTGATGATACTTTGCTGATATGTATTTCACAAATATCATAAGTTGGTTGGAGAACTTGTGATACAAGATTTATGAAGTAAAGGGGGATAAAAGATGCGGTCAATAAGTATAGTTGGTCTTGCTAGTGTCTAAGGTGGCATAGTTTCTCAGTGTTTGCCAAATTTTTAGGGTCCAAAATTTGAAGTTGGGATAGCATTCCAAAAAGATGATTTCCATGAAGATCTCATAAAAATATGTAAAGGTAATAAATTTCGCAATGATGGGATTTATGAAGTAGATTTCATGAATACATGAAGAATGTTTATGGTGTTCTTCATGATTATGAAGAGCTTCACAAATGGAAGAGGTGAAGATCTTTGCAAGAGAGCATTGCGGCGGCGAAGAGAATTGTGAGTGGAGCATTGCGGTAGTGAAAAGTATTTTACAGAATGTTTCACGATTACGTCAAGCATTGAGAATCTATAAAATATCCATGGTGATTCGAAAAATAGAGTGACTTTCAGTGGAAATTTTGGAGCTCTGTGATTTGGTGATGACATGGCGATGAGGTGGCTGGAAGGTTCTAGAGTTAATGGGAAATGCCTATAAATAGGACCCTACCCCCTTGAGATAAGTAGAGAGACTTAATAATAATTTTAGAGCTCTCTAATTACAAATAATATTCACGAAGTAGGTTGTTCTGTGAAGGTAGCGTGCTTCACGGTGACATGTTGTTTTGCAAAGGCTTAGTGAGCTTTAAAAAGTTGTGAGCTCAGCAAAGTTAGTTTGCTTTGAGGTGGTTGTGGGTTCTAAAAAGGAAGCCAAACTCTACAAAGGCCTAAGATATATGAATCATTGTTCTCTATAAAGGAGCTCTGTAAAGGAGATTTGCTAAGGATATTCATGAAGGAGCTTTACAAATAGCAGTTTTGAATAACTGGTATAAGTGAACCAGTACTTGGGAAGACACCACTACACTATTCTATATCACTGTGTGTCCAAGAAGAATCAAGTGTGTCCACTTAGAGACTAATTATTACTCAGTTTAGAATAATTGTGATGATGATAAGATGAGCTGAAATTCATTGATTTGATAATCACAAAGGGAGTTTGTGATTCTAGCAAAGAAGAAGAGAAGTGATCTCAGTGCAGTTGGTTTTGTACTGAAGGATAAAGTGTGAAGAAGAGTGAGTTTCAGTGCAACTGGTTTTTCACTGAAGAAGTGGGAGAAGAAGAGTGTGTATCTTTCAGGTTTGTTGTAGAGAAAGAAGTGTTTTTTTTACTTGCATGATTCTAGGAAAGTAACAAGTGATGAGAGGAAGAAAAAAGTATCATTGTGACATCCAACAGGTCTCAATAGGTGGAAGACTCTATTGGTATTTCAAACCCTTATCAACTGGGAGAAGACTGTCACTAGAGGCGGTATAAAGAACCAGAAAGGTGTTGTAAGTTGGACTAGGTCATCACCAGTTCAGGAAAGAAGATTATTTCCCTTCTCCCTCCAAGTGTAGGGACTCAAACTAGGAAGAGATTATCTCCTTCCCTAATATAAGTATAGGGAGCCACACTGACTAGCATATTTTTTTCCTAGTCATCCACTGTAAAATAATATCACTTTATAAATAATTCAAGAGTTAAATACACAACAAAACCTTAATAAATGTTATAGATTATATTTTTAGGAACCATACTTCATAAGTTCTCTAATTAGGTGTATGTTTCCAAGAGTGAGAAGTTTGAACATTCTATACTTATCACTGTGTTCCAATGCTTGGTTAGGAGCTATCATCTGCCTAATTTTGTCCCTTAGATTGGTTACACCTTAAAATTAATCCAAGTAAATTTTTAGTAGCTCCTACTTAAATATGATATATTTTCCACCAGACTCTTCTAGTGGGAACATGGGGAAACTTTCATTAATATCAAAACATAAAGAAGTATACATGAGGAAAAAAATTTAGTTCAAGCACATCCTTCTCAATTATTAGAGAGATAAATCCTTGCATCGCACCACATGATTGATTACCAAAAACATTTTCACATTCATCAAAAAAGAATAGGAAAAAATCCCTACTGGTTTTGGGAATTTAGGATTAGGAAATAATGATTTCAATGATATTTCAAGTGTTTAACATTTTTCATGTCTAGATTCCAGGAATGCATGTCCCTAGGTATTCCTAATTACCATATTTTTAGGATTTGGAATCCTTAAAATAACCTATATAATGGGTATTCTATGAATGATATAGATTTTTTTTTAATTTAAATTTTCCTTACCAGTAAAATAAAAATAAAATAAAAAACATTAAAACAACACCAATTGATTGAATATGGACAAATGTGTCATCTTGGTTGAAATTTATCAAAATTTTATATGATGGAAGTTGTTTCAAGGGAATGTAAAGGTAATGGAAAATCCAATTTATTATGATTTATAGGAATTTTATAGTAATGGAAAACAAATTCCATCAAGTAATGGAAAATTGATTCCTGTATGGAAGTGAGGGAATTTGTGTTTCCTAAGAAAAAAAATTATGATCAAAATAACTTGTATTTTTCTATCTCTTCTATCCCTTGTAAAATTTGTATTATTCCTCTAAAAATACAAAAACCGCTTCCTTCCCCAGGTCATCTTCTTCTTATTCCTTCCCCAATATCCAAGCCAACACCCCCCCCCCCCCCAGTTAGCTTCTTCTTTCTCCCCCCATCCAACAGCACACCCTATAGGATTTTCCTTCCTTGGGCCAACACCCCCCCCCCCCCCAATTGGATCAACCAGATCTATCCACGTGGAGTATAGAACCAATTTTATCATTGATAATTCATTTCTCCCTAGTTTCATTTGGACAGATAGGGGTCCAGTTGAGAGGTTGGAAGAGGTTTCTCCATATATGAGAGAGAAATACAATGGTATAAGAGGATCTTTTGAAAATTTGAATAATATTTTATTTTTATATTAAAATTATCCATTAAACTAATAATTATTTTTAGAAGACTCTCACTCCATTTCCAATTCCTTTTCCTTTTCCCTTACTCGTTCCTTTTATATCAATATCATTCATTTGTACCAAAAAAATAATAATGGATTACTAATTCCATTCCATTCAACCTCATCCCACTCTATTCATGAAATGGAACCAGATAGGGAATTATAAAACACTATTTTACAAGATTAATGATAGTACTAGATTTTGTATTCAATCAATTGTCCCAAATAAAATCAAAAGCTAACTTCTTGCAATTTTCAGGTATGGTAGTGTGTGTATCTGTGTGTTTGTGAATATCAATGAAAAAAACAAGGTAGAAGTAAACTTTAAAATATTAGGATTACATATCCTAGAATTAGTTAGTTGAACCTTAAGAACATAAAACTTCTTCAGGGTTATCTTATTCAGTATCTTGTACATGTCTAAATAGAGAATGCAGTTAATAGTGGCATAAATTCAAAATAATTTTTTATAGAGACTTATGATATAAGGATCAATATAGTGCACCCTTTCACAGTTTTCAAGACACTCTCCTTATTAGAAAGTGTAACCATCTAAATTGACCAGGGTACTTCATCCTTAGCAATGGGAAGATCTTGGCCTCCTTGGTTTAATGAATTCAAGAAAAAACAAAGTCAAATCATATACAAAAGTAACACATTCAAAGAGAATGTGATTTCATAATAACATAAAATAAGAGGATAAAATTAAACAAAAAAACATTTATCTAACTAGAAAACTTATTCTATGAAGTTCATTTTCATTTTTCTACTAAAAACATGTTTTAGATTCTAATAGTATCATTGAAAATCATAGAATTTCCTCACTGTATAAAGGTTAAGACAAAATTTGAAAACACTTACTAAAAACTGATCACTTATCACTTGAGCGTATGGATCTGTCAATTATATATAATGGTATGAGGCTAGATTAGTTGTGAAAGGTGGTGGTCAAAGGAAATAATCAATTACATTAAATGGGATGAACACTAACTAAAAGGGAATGTGAAATGTGGACAAAAAACTTAATATAAATTCCAATAGACATTGTATATTAGGAATTTCCACCACCCCCTATAGGGTTCCATACCAAACCATAAGAAAATTATCCATGGCTAATGAAAAATTACAAAATTAGACTAGAAACTTGCAACGCTACCAAGTCAAGGAAATTTGATACCATGAGATTCAAAAAAAGCATTTCCAAATCCATAAAAAAGATTTTTGATGCCCATAAAATGTAAAATAATCCAAAAAAATAAAAAAGTTCAAATTGGGTACTAGAAATATATACCATAGTAAGGGAAAAATTAATTTTTTTAATAAAACAAACCATTAAGTGATCCAAACAAACAATGAAGATAGAGCATGTGAAAATAATTAAAAAAATAATTATCAAAATTCAACTCTATAACACCAATAAGTTTAAAATTTTAAATCAAACTCTCCAATATTTTCCAATCATAAAGTAAAATATAAAAAGGAGAGATTCCAATAATGTTTTAATAGAAAGTTCATTAATATCATAGGAAACAGCTTTATTAATAATTATTAAATTAATTATAATTATAAGTTTATGAAACTACACTCAACAAATGCATTATGTGCATGATATTTATTTTCCCCAATGTACATAGTAACAACCTTTTCAAATTTGAGGAAGGAATAAAATTACAACATCATAAAGATTGAATAAAAATTAAGATTCTTAAAACACAAAACAAAAGTGATATATTCTGATTAGTTACATACTCCATATATTTGGATATTGATCAAAGAAAATATAGAACACTGAGTATGGAAAGATACACATTTCAAGTAAGAAATACAGTTCTTTCTGACAAGATATTCAAATGAGTGAAAAAATCATTTTTTTGGAATGTAAATGAATAAGTATCTATAGAAAATTAAAATTAAAAATTATGAGTGTCCAAATGTGTAAAATAATATTATTAAATGTTAACCTAGATTTTTAATCATAATAAAATTATGAATTTGATCTTTTAAACTTAATTTCAATTAAATTAATATAAAATAACTTGAAATTACTAATAAGTATTACATGTCACCCTGCTATTAAACCAAACAATAATTTAATGTGTGAAGTGTGAAGATTTAATGTGTAAGTCAAACAAAATAGACATTACTACATCAAAATTTTTATATGCAGGTACTATGGTAACTAAAAAATGGTCCCCTGGTATGCCTTGTAAAGTATTTCTAATTATCTAAAATATATTTTAATTATAAACTATAAAACTACCCAAAATTGTAACATTAATAATTTAAAAAATGATGGCAACTCTTCCTGAGGCAATACAAAAAACACCTAAAAGATAACTAAGAATAATCTAGGTATCAAAATAAATACACCTAAAAAACCATTCCCAACACAAAGTACTAAAATGGAGAAAGAAAACATGGCAAGTAATAAAAATACCAGATAAACATCC
Source organism: Viscum album (assembly GCA_963277665.1). NCBI lineage: Eukaryota > Viridiplantae > Streptophyta > Magnoliopsida > Santalales > Viscaceae > Viscum > Viscum album. Next base: position 1,620,966,343 of record OY728146.1, on the reverse strand, counting down.
AACTATAACTAACTTCTAAAAAATACAAAGAGGTTTAAATCCTAACCTCATAACTAGATTTCTCCAAGCTAAACCTTTGTAGGTGAAGTGGGAGGGGAGAATATGGAGGATAATAAAAGTATCAACCAAGATATTAAAGATAATCAAACACTAAATTAAAATTTACCCACGGGAAAAATGGTGGAAGCTGAATAATAATGATGGATTTGGTCTACAACAGGCTCACAACAAACTGAATTTGATGCTACAAGTCTATGATCTCATAATTTTTGCTAGGAGTAAGGGTGGTGTGAGAGTTTTAAGGTTAGGAATTTTCACTCTCATGCACCATGCTAAGAGTGGTGGAGAGGTGTTGAAGAAACAACAAGGTGGAAGGGAGGAGAGGGTGAGGCATTAAAGTTGATGGGAGTGGTCCTAGATCCCTTCACCAAAGTTAATCAGTCATGGTTCTTATTCCAGTGGATTCTGGGCACAAAATCCCTAATTTTTTTATCAATACTTTGTAAATAATTAAATAGATTGAACTCAAAACATCAAAAAAATGAACTTTTAAAAAATGATTATCTTCTAAAAAAATATGATCCAAAAAACATTTTATTTCAAAGAATAATTTAATGAATTTATCCAAAGAAACTTAAATCTAAAATTATTTATATTATGCGTATTTTTTAAAAAAATTTAAGAAATAAGTGTTCTTGTTTTTATAGGAGAATAATCTATTTTAGAGATGATGATAATTTTTTAAAGGATGTATTTGTTTTTATAATATAGAATTATCTAGATTTTAATTCATATTTATTTTTATTATATTTATGTTTTTTATAATTTATTAAAAATATAATATTTTAAATTATTTTTTGAAACATATTTTTGTAATGGTAAAATAATTATCTATAATAGTTATTAATAATAATGGATTTATTTTTTGATAAAAAAATTTGGTATTAATATGATAAACCAACAAATTTAAATATAAAAATTAAATTATCAAGTACAAAGAGAGTATCAAATAAACACATAAATATATCAAATATCATAATGATTTAAATTGTTTTTTTATAAAAAATATTTAAATTTTTATTAAATGAACAGCATTGAAAAATAAAAACACTAATGATATTTAGAGAAAATTGAAAATTAAAATCAATTAATGGGATATTTTTAATAAAACCCCAAAAATAGATATTGAATTTTTTCCTAATAATATATATATATATATTGTTTTCTCTTAATTATTTATTGATAAAACCTTTTTTGTTATTGAATATTATATTATAAAAAAAATATTAATGTCAAATGATTTGTTGGTAATAGTTATTATTTACAATATATTCATGTGTTAGTAAAAAAATATTGGTATTAGTATGATAAATAAATAGATTTGACTATTGAAAAAAAATTGGTATTAAATAATAAATATTATAAAATATATATATTGGTGAAAAAAATTGTTGGTACTTAAAATTAATACCAATAAAACTTAATATCTATATGAATTACTCATCTTTACCAACATATATATTATTTGTCGATAAATTTCTATTGGTGTAATATTTTTTTGTAGTGATTCATTTAATTAATACTCCTTAGGTTCCCATATATCCCAAGGTAAACATTTTATATTCAACCCCTATGTTATCGATGGCTGGGGTATCAAGATAATGTTTAATGGTTTGTCATTAACCTTGAAACTTTGTTCATTTCATGGGAATTTTATTCTAAAGAAACAATTCCTTTAAATAAAAGGTCAATCACCCTTGGTAGTGAGAATTCATATCACATGACACATAAATAAAATTAATTTTCATAAGGGTATGCTCAAGGGACCACTTACCTCATTCATAGAATTGCTATCCTTTAAAGTAGTTTGTCCATTACCACACAAGATCATCCAAGCCTCGCATCATCTCATGAGCATCGACCATCTTTCATGGTTTAAACCTATAAGAAAAGGGTCTTGTTCCACCCCCAAAATCCATCTAAACCTTTAACACATAAAATAACAAATTAATATCTCCAATAAAACCATCCATTTCACCCAAAATTTCAAAACCCCTAAACAATATCAAGGCAGTGACATACCACTTTAAGCCTGAATGTAACCTAGCATGATCATCCTCTTAGGATCTCCTTTATATATGTTGAGAAAAATATCCTTAATATCAAGATGATTCCATTATGATCTATTTAAATCATCACCCAATACCTATATAGGGTTTACATAAATTAATAATGAGACAGAGGGGAAGAATCCAAGGAAGAATCTACATGGAGTATATATTTACCTCATATTTTCCTATGGATCAAATGGAACTAAATTCTAGAAATAATTAAGAGAGAACTACCTTAAAACTGAAGGAAGTGATTAGGTACCCTCCTTATTCATGTATCCCCCATTATATAGGGCATGAAACACCCCAAAATCTTCTTTAAAAGTGTTTTTAAACCTTTTTATTTGATATTTTTTAAAACTGGAAACATTGTTCACCCACCCTCATGTAAGGGTCATCACATAGGGGTCATCCTGTAAGGATGATCCCTTAAGGGTTATCCACGTATGGGTGACCCCATAATGGTCATCCCCATATGGGTGATCCTATAAGGGTCATCCCCATATGAGTGATCCCATAAGGATGAATATATAAGATTCATTTTCATATGGGTAACCTCATAAGTTTCACCTACCCCATAAGGGTAACCCTGTAAGGGTTACCATGTGTAAGGGTCAACATGTGTAAGGATGACCCTATAAGGGTCATTCACTATAAGGGTGCCCCGTAAGGGTCATCCATCATAAGGGTGACCTGTGAGGGTCATCCACCATAAGGATGGCCTATAAGGGTTATCCATGTATGGGTAACCAAGTAAGGATATCCCCTTTCTCCAATGCTGAACTTTTAAAAAAATTGGAAAAGTTCCAACCATGAAACGGTATTCCCTTTACACAATTCCAGCCCACGACTCGACCTAAAATATTAATCCCATGAAAAACATTGTCTAGGGTAATCCTTACTCTCATATTACCAATCTTAATCCTGGTTATCAAAAATCCCCATGCTCTAGAGTCAAAAAATAAAATTCCCTTAGAATTTCTCAACTCTTATGGACACAAGTCCTTACACTAGTGGTCTAATTGCCAATTGTTCAAGTGGCGATGGTGGAGAATCAGCTACTAGGGTTTGTTTTTCTGGATTGTGGGAAGCCAAAATTTACAGATCATATGATCAAAATTTAAATAGGGTAGGTGTGATTAGAAATTTCCCCCTATTGAATCAACAGGTTGGAAGAGGTGTGGGAAAATGTAATTGAATTTCATAATACTAAACTCATATAAATTTTGTATGGTTCACAGTGTACCAGATGTGGGATTTTTGGAAATAAGAGGATCTGAATGAATAGGGAGATAGTGGTAAAAATAAGATCTATATAGAAGAACTAATCATTGAAATTAAAAGATAGGGAGACCCATTGTATTGGTTGGATTATACTATATTTATTAGGATGTATCATTCAATTAGGAGTTATCATGGAATTATGATCATCTTATGATTTATTAAAAAATTGAAGCAGTGTTCCCCCTGTGGAGTGGGACTCACACCCAAACCACACTAAATTTTGTTTTTATTTTGAATTTAATTATTTTAATAATTGTATTATAATAATTATTGTATGTGTAAATTCAAAGTAGTTTGTGTGTTACGGTGTAGTGATTTAGGTTCATAGTATTCTAAGTTCCAAACATTGTAGTGTGAACTTAAATATCGATACTTTTTTCACCTCATGATTTATAGTGGATATCTTTCAGTGGCTTTCTATAATATTGTTGTGAGTCCAAAATTTTGATGAATTATATTCTCTTAATCATCTTAGGTGTTTATCTCATTCCATTATAATGAAAAATTAATAATTATTTATGTTATATTGAACTTTGATCATATAAAAATAATAACCACTTCTACTTTAATAATGATTTATGTACTTCATTTATTTATTTAGTTCCAGTTAAGAATGGTTATTAATAGTTAAGTTTACCAAAAATGATTTGAAAAACTAAATTATATAATTTCCATCTATTGAATTAAACTGATTAACCCATTTAAATGTAATTTTACTTGTATAAGTTGATTCTATTCAGCCAGTTTTGATTGGTTTAGATGATCCTTCACACCCCTAATAAACAATTAAAACATCAATTTTATATAATCAAAATTTATATATAGCCAAATTCATAAGTAAGAACACTTCTATAGTAATCTCATTTCTATAAAATAGTCTTAGAAGTTTAGATAACCAATCCAAAACATTATATGTTGAACATAACAAATATTTCTTCAATTATTTTTTGTCCAATTAATTTGATGTTGATATATATTAAAGTCTGTTTTTATTTCTGAGTTTTAAAAGAATTAAAAAATTGAAATATATTATCGACAACATTTAATGTGTTCTCATAATTTATCTAGTACCAATGTCACTTCTAAGTCAAAATATAAAAAGTAATATTGTCATTAATATATTTATTTTCCACTTTGAGGGAATAATTTATCTATTTCTTTCTACTTATAATGAATTAATATTTTATATAATTAGTTTTTCCACACTTCTGGCATGTATAATAAATATATCATGTTATTTATTTTCAATATTTTATAACTAGATTATTCATTTACGTTTCATGAGAATCATATAAATGATTCTTATAATGATTCTTATATTGTCATGACCCCCCCCCCCCTCCACTGGTACCCCCCCCCCTCCTAGGCTGACAATGGAGAGGATTGACCCTCGAAGCCTGCCTCTAATAGACTATAGGTTAGAGACTAACACTGAGGGTATAAAACACATAATGGGAGGCATTACCCTCAATAAGAAGTTAAAGACAATAGATAAGATGAGAACCACTAATCACCACCACATAATATAATATAAACTAAGATCACATAGCAAAAAAATCACAATGCATGAAATGAAATACAAACAGCCTCCAAAATGAAGTACCAAAAGACTCTTAGGTTGAATCACCCAAAAAAACCTCCACTCTAAGCTAGAATGGTCTAGCTCAAACACCAAATCCGGAGTCACCTTAAGAACAGATTATATATATTGGTGAGCATAGAATGTGTACTCAATAGGATCCTCATTACAACCTCTTGTGTAAATTTGAAAAAATTATACTAATACTTCACTGTACGTGTAGAAGAACCAAAAATCACCTATAGGGTCAACTACCCATTCTCATCCTCACCAAGTATCTCAAAAAATTTAAGAACATAATATTATATGAATATAATCATAGGTGCCCTGCAACCACTTTCCCATTGGTTTTCCACTCCCATTCTCTAATGCTTGAAATCTTATGATCACATCCCTTATATATCATCCTCTTCATCATAACAAGAAATAAAAGCTCTCTACCCATGACAACCACCACATCATCATAACAGGAAAGACCAACTCTCAATTTGTGTCAATCATACTAACTACACATCACAACCTCATCACATTTTCATCCATCACATCATAAGTCTAGAGTGGTAGGGTATCATGAACATGAAGGACATCAACTTTGTGACCTCCTTCTACCATGAATATCCCTAACTTAATAATATCACCACCAAGTATCTCCACCAACTATTCTATATACTACTACTAAAGGGGGTCGGGGAAGAGGGGGTAGCCAACCATCCTCCATCACCAACATGTATTTTTTAGGGAAAACGCATAGAACCAAAAACATTTGGGAATCGATAAGGTTATTCGACTTGAGTGGGGTGTATATATAAATCATAAGAAAATATAAGGATAGGTAGTCACACACAAATATCATCCTGCGAGTGTACATAATATTCCTATAGTAACTCACTTACTACTCCATTACAGCATCGCTACCCAATAACACCCACTGCTACCTCTACAATGCAACCAACCATGAACCACATAAAAAACATCCATATCACTGTCTATAAGTGTACATTGATACATTTATTAAGAAAATTATAAATTATCTATTATATTTATCCATAATTTTCATTAGTCTTTATTCACTCATTTTTAATGACATGCCACTCACAATCCAAACTCCGTACTATTCCAATTCCATATTACCATTTATTAAAGTTCAATTTATAAGAATTTACCACATAATTAGTTATAGTCTAACAACCCCATTACATATTCATTATTAATCCATTACACATAATACCATCAAACATAACTAAACAAGCCCCACATCACACAAACAATATCTTACAAACCATATCTATCTAAAATAACAATCCATCCGCTATTAATAGCCACTTCACATTCATCACATATCATAAACACACTTGAATATAAACAAACAACAAATAACTCTCTATACATATATGATACATGAGATATCACAGCACCATTTCAATTTAATATTAATTAACAAACCCCTTTATCTAATAACTTTGGTTATCGTTTAATTTTGTGAGGTGATCCCAATATATAAACACATCAACATTCAAGTTTTCATGGAAATCAATTCACAACTATAAAAGGGATCATATCACCAGGAAACATGCAATGATCCTAAATTTAAGAGGTGTTTTGGTTATCATAGAATATTAAGGTTCACACCACACTTCATTCTCATAGATTCTGTATTATTTTTATTATAATATTCTATAGTTATTCATGTATTTCTTTACCAAAAAATAAACAATCAACAACATCACATTAAGTAACACAAAAATATAGATAAATCACATAAGAAAAACTTACCTTCCCATTTATTCATTATTCTATTTATTTATATTTTTAGGTTAATTCATATTAATCACTCAAAAAACCCAAATCATGATAATACTGTGATTTTCACAAATTAAACAGATAGTCTTGAATCCCTTACCTAAGATACAAATATTTGAAGAACCACCACATAATTGTGGAAGGAAGGAGGATCAACCACTACTTAAATTTAAGGGAAAATATTTAGAACCTAACCATAGAAACCCACCATAAACACTTTCTTGAGAATTATCCCCAAAATAGAGGAACCTTACTGCACAAAACATTAAAATAAAATGGAACAAGGAGGGTTGAATAGTATAGGATAATACATTGATCAAAGAGAATTCATCTTGATGATTTAAGTGGTTCAATCTCTCCAAAGTAATGTTTGGAGGGTGGTGAGAGGTATAGGGTTTGACTATTGTTAAAGGGAAAAGAGTGAAAATTTAAACAAGTAAGATATAGCCCTATATTTATATATGAATTTTGACTAACCTCCACCATAGCTTCGAGGCACACAAAATACCTATGGTGTCCCCGGTCAAAGGGAGAAACGATTCTCCCATGTTTGAGTTAGATATATCCTCTGAATCTTGTACACATTCAAAACGAATTTAAATAATTTTTATTGCGACAAAACCTAGAACTAAGATGTAGTGAATGGATTTTTGAACACCCATTAGGCCATAATGACCCCTAACCATGGCATAGGGATAAATCCCTAAGTGTTTTGACCCACCATTCCCATGACTACAGCATGGAGAGATCCATCTCGCCATTTCCTCCTCCTTCATGTCTCCAGCCTTGCCTAGACCTCACACACCACCATTCATAAAACCCCAATAACACCCTAATTTTTTAGAAAAAAATTCTCTTTAAATAATTTTGTTTCTTCAATAGCTTGTGTTACATGAAATACTGAGTTTAAACGAACTGTGATACACTATTAAAATATTATTATTTAATGTGACAGTTATAACCCAGCTGTTAAATTAGAGGGAATGAATATTATTAAATACTTCATGAAATATATATATAATTTATACTCAATATAAATATATTTATAAAATTTTTAGTAAATAATCACTCAATTTTTAGTAAAGTTATTTTATGCTTCAGAAATATGTCTTCTTCAAAAATAATTTTATTTTTTTTGTGAGAAAATATTAAAATTAATTTATGAAACTTTTATAAATTTTATTTAATAAAAATAATATCATTTTTTAAATCAATATATCAAAATTATCTTAGGGTGAATTTTTTGTATTTTTTTAAAAGATTGATTTTTCAATGAATAGTGAAAATATTGAATTTTAATGAAAATTGAACATTTAAAAAGTAACAACTAAAATTAGTTATATTATATTATTAATAATACAATTTTTTTCATTTTAATTAATTTTATAGTTTAATTTGGTATAAAAACATTTTTATACTTAAATAGACATTTTTCTAAATCTGATTTTCATTGCGTTTTACGAATTTATATTAAAATAAATTTATATCACTTATAGGAGTTGAATTTGATAAAATGGAATTTTTTGGATTTATAAATTAAAATTTAACCAATTATGTTTTTTTTACATTTATCTAAAGAATTTAAATTTTTAGTGAATAATAAAAAATACAGTTTTTGTGAAATACGGTATCTTTTATGATATCTCCAAGACATAAACATAATATAAATAAATTTATGAAACATAATAAATGAATATATTATGATAAAATAAAATAAATATCATATACATTTAATTAAAAAATAATATAAATTATAATTTATTCCATGATAAATATGAAAATCATTTTGATCCCAACGTAAAGCTTGCGCAGCACCAGAAAAGTCAAATTTGGTACCATAAAGATAATATTTGAGATGTAATAAGTACTTTATATAATTATTTATTAAATATTTATTATTATATATTATTTTTATTTTTATGCATGAATTTTTTAGTTATATAATGAGAGGCTTATCCAGATGCTTGTGTAATACTCGTACAAGGTCGGAAAAGTCAAAATAATATATTAAATAAGTTTTCATGACATGTATATAAGTAAAAATATATATTTAATGAATATAAATGTATATTTTTTTAATAATAAACTTATTTTCATTATGGTAATTTATTTATAATTTTTAGGTATTAAATGGATACCTTAAATGTCATCACAACACCGACACATCATTTATTTAAAATAAAAAAAAATTATTTTAAAAATACTAAAGATAATATAATTTGAAATAATTAATGTTTAACATGAATTTAATAGATGTATATTACATTTAAAAGAATTTTTAAAGGATTATATTTGAAATTACCCTTTGTCTTGATATATTTATTGTTAAATTAAATGAAGAGTGTCAAAATTGATAATAATGATATTTTATCAAAAAAATATTTTATTAAATTATTAAAAAAATAAAAAATAAATGAAATAAAATAAAAAGGATATTATATGGTTGAAAATGTCATAAATTTTCTATTTATGAGCAAAATTTCACCTTATAAGTAAAAAATTACATCCTTTAATATTGAAAAGGTTATTAGTGTAGTTAAAATTAAAATTGGTTAACCAAGGGTCAATCAAAAAGATGAGGTTTAAAATGATATAAAAACTTACCTAAATTCTATTAGTTGATGGTATTAAACCCCTATACTATCGTAACTATGAATCCAAGTCCATTAGGAAGTATTTTTCTCTAGAATAGTCATATTATATTTTAATTTTTTTATGAAATTCAAAAAGTGCCCCTCACCTCAATTATAAAAGGAAACCTCCTCCCTCACTTATTTATACCACCTTGAGCCTTATATATCGACCATAATATTAAAATTTCTCTTATAAATTTACCTATAAACATTATATATGTTTTTTTCTTCTCAAAAGACTAACTCTTGGGTCCTTAAAAGGAGATCTAAAAAAGTTCTTTCTAAGAAGAGGTAATTGCCTTAACCAATCACTTTTTTCTACTCTCATTTAAAACTTCTAAATCTATGTTTTTTACTATAAAATAAAAACTTCATTACAATAAATATTCTTAAATGTTATTTTTATTATTAAAATACCATTATATACCCTCTTTCCCATCAAATGAGAAGTGAAAGTATCACTCGTGCATACGTACGGCATACCGTCTCCACGTAGCGATACAATTCATTTTTCATCACCATATTTCATGGATGGGTATTATAATGGTTTTAATATTTATATATGATATTTATAACATAATTATACTTATTTAATTATAATATCATGTTTATCTTCTTACCATCCAATCTTTTGGGAAATGATAATGTCACTCGTGCATACATGTGGACTACCACCTCCACGAAGTGGTATGATTCCTTTTTCATTTATATTTTAATTGGATATTAATGATGATGAATTTGATGAATATATATAATATATATTTTGAAATAATTATTCTATAATTATGAATTATTGTTTACCTTACTTTCATTCCATCATGTGAAAAATAGAAATAACGTTAATGCGTACGTATGGCCTATCGTCTCCAAGAACGGTGTAATTCATTTTTCTATATATAATTTTTATAAATGATTATAAATATGTATATAATGAATATATATTATTTTTATAACATGATTAAAATTCTTTAAATTATGTAACCATGATCAAATTATAAGGATTGAGGTTGTTGAACCGATACATGCTTGAAAAACGAAGTTGTTATCACCCAGAATAGTGATTTTAATAACAAAATTATTAATAAATTGATGATAAGATGTCATGAATAAATAATAAATGGTATGATAGATATTAATATGGTTATTAAATACATTTATAATAAATCTATATTTATTATACATTAGTTTTGAATGTGAGCAAGGAAATGTGATACTTGAGGTAAGAGATTTTCGTCTCACTTTTATTTCTGTGGAACACATGCCATATTCACCACTAGTTTATTTTATGTGGTATATATAATACACATGAATGCAATTTATGATAATTATTTTGATTTTTTTGGATTTAAATATCCATATAAATTTATTTATTTCATTGGATTTACGATTCAAATATTATCAAAACGGTAAAGGATTTATGTTCCAATCCTATTTTAATCGGGATTATTTACACTTGAATTTACATTGATAAAATTATATAATTCATATATAATGAATCCATTTAATTTTATTCTACTCTGATTATTTATTGATATTATATTTTTTCTTTTTATTTTCCTCACTTTAATTATTTAAGAGACCAAAAGAGTGTTTTTAAGGAAAATCAACTTTATTTATCTCTTTTGTCTAAAATCATTTTTCTTCCATATCCATATTTTCTAAAAATGTTTTAAAGATTTATTTTAATATTATCCTATTATTTTTAAATAAATTTTTACCCATTTTTTACTTTTAAAAAAATTACAAGGAATATTCTTGTCATTTTTCATATGAGGTACTTTTTGAGTTTTCACAAAAAAAAAAGTGAAAGGAGTGTTTTTTTAACTTATAGAGAATGAATGGAATTTACCTCCATCATGAAGGCTTAATTATTTAAATATTACATTACAATTTTACAAGTTTATTTTTAAAGAAAATAGTTTCTTTATTACATGCACGGTTTTTATATTTTTCAATTTGATTTTTAAATTTGAAAGGGTATTTTCCTCAAGAAGGTTGTAATGATATTTTAATGGTATCTCTATTAATCAATGACAATAGATCTTGATTATAATTATGTTTTATTGGTGTTATTATCCAAGGATACCATCCTTATTCTTTATCTATATGGATTATGATTATGATGAAAAATATTTATGAAACCCATTTTCATGGGTTATGTTATGATGGAGTGCTCATGAAACCCATTTCTTTTCATGGGTTTTGATATGATGAATGTTTTGTGATATTGTGTAACACATATGTATGGTTTTAATTATGTGATGGGTGGTACTTATGTCTCCCTCTAATGCATTGGGTAAATTATTAAATCTCATGATATATTTATGGGAAACAAGTCAATGTGCTTGATCTGTTATGGGAAATAAGTTGAAGTGCTTGATCTGTTATAGGAAACAAGTCGATGTGCTTGATATACTATGGGAAATAGGCGTTGATACTTTATCCAATGTTATGGGTAGTTAACCATGATGTATGGAATGGTTTCTATACTTATGATGATTCCACACACACATTTAATACATTAACTTATGGTTCATGATTGATTTATTATGAGTCCTCATTATTATTATTCATGTATTTTGACATGCTAATGTTTTATGCCATAACTCATGTTTATGATATTTTTCAGATTGGTTGTGAAATTTTTTAGTTATGTTCATGATCTCATACCCTTATTCTTATCTTATTCTTTCATATTATCATCGATTGATATCTCTCATGTTTACCCTTACTGAGCATCTAAGCTCTCCTTTTTTTATGTTTCCTTTCCCCAAGTTATGAAGAAAGTTTTTAGTAGGGTATTTCTATCAATATTACTATTGTGAAATATAATTATGGGATATATTGAAGATTTTTCAAAAAAATAATAATATTTTTATCTATTCTTCAAATACTTTAAACTATTATGGTTCTGACATGATTCATATTGTTATGAATTTAATATTCATCTAAATAAATGTAATATTTATGTATGAAAAGTATGGGTCATTATAGTTGGTATCAGAGTAGGGTTTAGTTAATATTTGAATATTAGGGTTAAAAAACTTGTATAAAAACCCTCGGGATAGGTCTAAGTATAGGATAAAATCCTAAATTTTTTGTAACAATCATGAATGAATTATGTTAAACCTAATATTTAATAGAGAATGTGTCATGATTTAGACATTATATAAATGATTTTTTAGAATTATATGGTTTTCCACTATGAATATTATTTCTCACACTATGATTTTTGGTTTTAGTCAATGGCTGGAACTAAGAGGATTCGTGTTAACACTGGATGTGATGGATAATGGAATGGTTGTCCTCATGAGTAACTAAATGAAATGGGAGTTGGAATGTAAAACCTTGTGATTATACATAATTATTTATCTTATTATATAATTAACAATCAAAACTTTTGTGATTTTCCTCACACACCTAATAAGAGAAAGATTGAGTTTTGTAAAGACTATAGAGGAAATAAGATTTAGCTTCCAACATGTCTAGAATGTGGAAATAAGCACTCAAATGAATGTCTTAGAGGAATGAGAATATGTTTTGAGTGTGGAAAAGAAGGAAACAAAGTAAGTAATTTCTGAGGAAAAATGAAGATATCGGTTAACACAATGGATGAGAATAATGGTCTCCCTAAGTTATCCTCAATGGTTGAATATTTTAAATGTGGAAAGTATGGAAATTATAAAAACCAATATCCTAGGGGGAAATCTTAAGAAGAGAATCAGAAAGGTTTTACAAGTAATTTTTTTACCGATTATGATGAAGATACTACAAATGACATATGAAAAGTATGGGTTGTTTTCACAATATTGCTTATGTTAAAAGTAAGAAGTGTGATTAAATTGAATTTGATGAATCTTAAGACATGATTCATATTTTATATTATATAAGATAAGTATTGAGGAATAAGATGATGAATCCTAGTTAATGGTTTAATAATAAATAGGATGATTAAAGTGTTTATGTATTTATATTCAAGAATTATGTTGTATAAGTGTTATACTGTTTACAAAAATCATGAAACATCTAAGGATTGTTCTACCATAGTTTTTTTTTTAAGGATCTGAAAACATATTTTGAATGGTACTAATAACGAAGAAAAGTGATTTAGTAGTATGGGGATAGTTTTTGAGAACACATTATTAAGGGAAATGTAAACCTTAATATGTGTCTAATTTTTATTTAATAATGTTTAGTTGGGATAAAGAGATTATTTACATTGATAGTATTGGTGACATTAGAATTGATTAGTTGATGAAAAAGTGGTTTAGGTAATCTTTAATGATGTTTATTTCATTTTTGGATTTATGGAATATATTCAATATTTTGTAAACTTATTTAAGAAATAAGGATTTTCTTAATTTTTATAAGTATATATGTTTTCATGTGATGTTAAATTAAATGTTATGAATATCATCATGGGTTTATAAGTTTAAGGTTGATTGTAAGTTAAAAGGAATCAACATCTTCCTTTATAATGTTTTAAGTGATGGTATTTTTATACTCTATTAAGGTTTAAATACCTTTTGGGGCTGGTATATGATTTGATGTTAATTTAATTATAAACTATAAGATATTTTGATATAGATAATCTTTATGGTTGAAAAGTGATTCATTGACAAGGTGATATTTTCAAATATACTTATGGTTAAGTTAAGGATTACCTTTGAGGTTAATATCTAAATTTAATTCATGATATTTTGGTAAATTTCACTATGTTGAAAAATTATATATTTATTTATCATGGTGATTAATGATATTTTGGAATACTTTTTATTGGGATGAGATATATGTAACCTTTAGGTTTAACATGTGATTTAACATGAAAAATTAATTGGGATGAATGAAATTAAATTTTTGAAGATGTAAGCTGAAAGGTATGAGATCACCTTTTAGGTTAAAAAATTATTTAACATTTATGTTATTAAGGTTATTTTAGATGTAGATTTATTTATTGAAATTATCTAAGTAGAGACTTTTTTGTTATTTTGGAAAAATTTGGAGTTAAATGTATTATTTCAAGGTTTATTCATTTTGGGAATTATCTTACCTTATGATAATGATTTTTGGTTTTGGTTAATTCCTAATATAGGAGGAATATATTGATATACTTTTTATATATGTTAAAAAAAATTGTGCTTTGGGCATAAAAAAATTTATCTCGAATACTCATCGTTTAGAGAAACATGTTAGATTGCGGTGCAAATTCATTAAAGGATGAAATTTTACATGTAAAATAAGTATATTTCTTTATATTATTTATCTAGATGGTAAAGTAATGCATCAAATCTGGGAAAACATTCTTAATACAAAATTTTTTTCCTATAGTCTTTAATTCTTATGAATTTATGGTCTTTTAACTCCTCACTAATTCATGGCTTTGTGGTTGTTAACTTTCTCCTAACAATGTTCTATACCACTATCTATTTTTCCTTGGGATTTAGTTTTCTATTCCATGTATATATTTTCATTTCCCATTTCTATTCTCCTATTTTTAAACCTAGTTTTATGGTGTCCTTAATAATTATCTTTCCCTTTTTTAAGGGGAAGTTTTATTAACCTTTTTTATGATATGGGTTTTCAACAAAATACTTTTCAAATATCAAACCTTTGATTACCGAGAATAAGTTCAAATTGTGAGGAATTAATTTATTAAAGGTTGGGAGAATGTAAAATTCCAGTATTTTAGAAAATATTTCTCTTTAAACCATTTTATTTCTTTAATATCATGTGTTACACCCAACACCAAGTTTAAATGAACCATGATACACTATTAAGATATTATCATTTAATGTGACAGTTATAACCTAGTCATTAAATTGGAGGGTATGAATATGATTAAATAAATTATGAAATATATATAAATTTCCTACTCAATATAAATATACTGATAAATTCTTATTAAATAATCACTCAATTTTTATTAAAGTTATTTTATGCTTCATAAATACGTCTTCTTCAAAAATGATTTTATTTCTTTTTGTGAGAAAATATTATAATTAATTTCTGAAACATTATAAATTTTATTTAATATAAATATTATAATTTTTTAAATCAACATATAAAAATTAGTTTAGGATGAATTTTTGAGATTTTTTTGAAAAGATTAATTTTTCTATGAATAGTGAAAATACTGAATTTTATTGAAAACTGTATATTTACAAAGTAATACTTTATTTTTAAAATGTTTTCAAAGTAAAATTAGTTATATTATATTATAAATAATCCAAATATGTTCAATAGAATCAATTTTATGGTTTATTTTGGTAAAAAAAACTTTTTTATACTTAAATATGCATTTTTCTAAAATCTGATTTTCGTTGCATTTTACGCAATTATATTAAAATTAATTTATATCACATATAAGAATTTAATTCGATGAAATATAATTTATTTTTGGATTTATAAATTATAATTTATCTTGGGATTAGTTTTTTACATTTTTTTAATGAATTTAAATTTTTAGTGAATAGTAAAAAATACAGTTTTTATGGAATACGATACCTTTTATGATATCGCCAAGAAAAAAACATAATATAAAAAAATATTGAACTTATAGAATTAATAAAGTATGATAAAATACTAATAATATAATATATAATGAATTCAAAAAAATATATATTAGAATTTATTCCAGGATAAATATGAAAATCATTTTTAGTGTTGACGCAGAGCTTGTACAATGCTGGAAAAGTCATATTTGGTACCCTAAAGATAATATTTGAGATGGAATAAGTCCTTGATTTATTTTTTTAATAAATAATAATTATTATAGATTATTTTTATTGTTATATATGAATTTTAGAGTTATATAACAAGTGTCTTATCCAAATTCTTGTGCAAGGCCAAAAATGTCAAAATAACATATTAAATAAGTTTTCATGACAAAGATATAAGTTAAAATAAATATTTAATGAATATAAATGGTTAGTTTTATCATAATAAACTTATTTTCATGATGTTATTTTATTTATAATTTTTAGGTATTAAATAAATATCTTAAATTTTTTTCACAACGTCGATGCAACATTTATTTAATTAATAGAAAAATAAAATAAATGATTCTAAAAATAATAAAAATAATATAATTTAAAATAAATAATGTTTAAAACAAATTTTATAGATTTATATGACATTTTAGGGCATTTTTAAATTTTTATATTCTAAATTACCTTTTTTCTTGATGTTTTTAAAGTTAAATTAAATGAATAGTGTCGGAATTGACATATGAAATCTTATCAAAATAATATCTTATTAAATTATTTAAAATTTATAAAAATATTTAAATAAGACAAATTGGCTATTATATGGTCTAAAATATCATAAATTGTCTATTTATGAGCAAATTTTTACCATATAAGTAAAATTTTACAACCTTTAATATTGAAAAGGTTGTTACCATGGTTAAAATTAAAATTGGTTGGTCAAGGGTAAATAAAAAAAGATAAGGTTTAAAATGACCTAAAAACTTTACTAAATTCTATTTAATTATATTATTACAAACTTATACTATATTAAATTCTAATTAATGTCCATTCTGAAGCATTTTTTTCTAGAATCATCTTATTATATTTTAATTTTTTTATGAAATTCAAAAAGTGTCTGTCACCTCAATTGTAAAAGGGAACCTCCTTACTCGCTTATTTACACAATATTGAGCCTCATATATTGACCATACTCTACAAAATTATATTCTGTGATTCTATATCCACATTATAGAGGTTTTGGTCTTCTAAAAATACCAACTCTAATGTCTTTAAGAGGAGATTGAAATGAGTTCTATCGAAGAAAAGGTAATCGTCTTAACTAATCACTTTCTTTTATACTATTATTTACCTACTATAAATATATAGTATTTATAATAAAATAATAATTTAATTATACTAAATATTATTAAATTTTATTATGATTTTAAAAACACCATTATACACCCTCTTTCCCACCAAACGAGAAGTGAAAGTATCGCTCGTTCGTACGTATGGCTCACCATCTCTACATAGTGATATAATTTATTTTTCATCAACATATTTTATGGATGGGTATTATTATGGGTTTAATATTTATATATTATATTTATTACATTATTATACTTATTTAAGGATAATATCATGTTTACCTTCTTACCATCCAATTCTTTGGGAAATGATAACATCGCTCGTGCATACATGTGGACTACCACCTCCGTGAAGCGATGTGATTCATTTTTCATTTATATTATACTTGTATGGTAATAAGGATTAATTTTATAAATATATATGATATATATTATATAATAATGTTTTTAAAAAAATTAATTATTATTTACCTTTCTTCCATTCCATCATTCGAAAAATGGAAACAACATTAATGCGTAGGTATGACTTACCGTCCCCATGAATGGTGCAATTCATTTTTATATATCTAATTTTTATTAATGATTATAAATATGTTTATAATTTATATATATTATGTTTATACCATGATTAAATTTTTTGAAATTATGGAACCATGATCAAAGTATAAGGATCGGGACTTCTGAACTCAAACATGCTTGGAAAAGGTGGTAGTTATCACCCATAATAGTGATTTTAATTAAAAAAATATTAACAAAAAGGTGATAATATGTATTAAATAAATAATAAATTATATTATATATATTAATATTAATATTTAATACATTTATAATAAATATATATTTATTATACGGGAGGTTTTATTATGAACAAGTAAAAACGAGACTTTAGGTAAGGTATTTTCGTATCACTTTAATTTATGTGGGACACATGCCATATTCACCACTTGTTTCTTTTATGTGATATATATACCAAACATGAATTTAATTTATGATACCTACTATTTATTTATATTTATTTAAATATGTATATAGATTTCTTTATTTCATGGGGTTTACAATTCAAATGTTACCAAAGAAGTAAGGGATCTATGTTTCAATCTTATTTTAATCGGGGTTTTTTATACTTAAATTTTAATTGAGGAAATTATATGATCCTTATATAATGAATACCTTTAATTTTATTCTCCTTGATTTATTTCTTTAGATCATATGTTTTCCTTTTTTCCCACTTTAAGTATTTAAGATATCAAAAGAGTGTTTTTAAGTAAAAACAAATTTATTTCTCTCTTTGGTCTAAAATACTTTTTCTTTTATATCCCTATTTTCTAAAAAGGTTTTCAAGAATTATTTTAAGATTATACTATTATTTTTTAAATAAATTTTTACCTTGTTTTAATTTTTACAAAAAAAATAAAAGGAATCTTCTTTTTGTTTTCTGAATGAGTTACTTTTCGACTTTTTGCAAAAAAAATATAAAAGGAGTGTTTTTTTAACTTATATGTCATGAATAGAATTAATAAAGATTATGATGCATTAATTATTTTAATATTACATAAAAAATTTACAAGTTTATTTTCAAAGAAAATATTTTATTTATTATTTGCATAGTTTTAAGATTTTTGAAAGTTATTTTTAAATTTTAAAGGGTATTTTCCTCAAGAAGGTTTTAATGATCTTTTAATAGTATCTCTATTAATCAATGACAACAAACCTTGATTATAATTATTCTTTACTGGGGTTATGATCCAAATATAATATCCTTATCATTTCTCTATATGTATTATGATTATAATGAAAAAAATTATGAAACCTGTTTTCATGGGTTATGCAATGATAAAATGTTTATGAAGCCCATTTATTTTCATGGGTTTTGATATGATGAATGTTTTATGATCATGTGGAACTAATAAATATGGTTTTAATTATGTTATTGGTGTGACCTATATCTACCTCCAATAAATTGGGTAAAGTATTATATCACATGAGATAATTACAGGAAACAATTCGATGTGCTTGATCCATTATGGGAAATAAGTCGAAGTGCTCGATCTGCTATAAGAAACTAGTTGATGTGATTGATCTACTATGGGAAACAAGTGTTGATGCCTGATATGATAGTCTTATTAGTTAACCTTGACATATGAAATTTTTTTTATACTTAAAATAATTCCATACATGCATTTATGTCATGATCTTATGGTTCATGATTGAGTTATAACGAGTCCCCATTCTTATGATTAATATGTTTTGAAATGATAATGTTTTATGCCATAACTCATGTTTATGATCTTTATCAGATTGGGTATAAACTTTGTAATTTATGGTCATGGTCTCATATCCTTATACTTATCTTATTCTTTCATATGATCATCGATTGACACCTCTCATGTTTACCCTTACTGAGCATCTGAGCTCACCCTTCTCTTATGTTTCCTTTCCCCATATTATGAAGGAAGATTTTAGTAGGGTATGCCTATAAAGAGTACTATGAGGGAATATATTTATGGGAGGTGTTGAAGATATTTAATAAAATAAGAAGATTGTATATCTAGTCTCCAAATACTCTAAAACTTTATGGTTATGGTGTGGATTTTATTGTTATGTAATGAATATTTATCAAAATAGATGTAATATTTATGTATGAAAAGTATGTATCACTATAACCCTGGGAAATTTCAGCGATGCCGGTTTTTCATAGGTGTACTCGCTAAACACCGCGCGCACCAAAACAGTCACCCTAAGTTTTTCACACCTAACTATTTCCCATAGGGATAATTCTATTAGGCTCCAACAAAAACAATCACTTCACCATGGAATAAATCTCATCCCCTATTTCCTGTAAGGTAAATGATCCAAGGAAAACACCCTTCTCTATGAGTGTTTCAAACCCCATGGTTCATCGAAACCCTAAAACAAACTACTTCATGATCATTCTTCAAATATCCCAATCTTTTTTATCATATTTTCTTCAAAACATCCACCACCATTACTACCACCATGATGTAGTGAACCTTTATATGTCTAGACTCATTTTTAGACCCTTAAAATGCCACTAAACTCTCTCTCTATGCTTCCAAACACCTGAAAACACAAAGTAACGGGATAAAAAGGTCTGGGATGTTACATTATATACCTCTCAAACTATTATCATCTTTGATAATAAAACAAAATCAAAGGGATAAGGTAAGGTCATAATAACCACTATGTGAGATACCTATAACAGATCACTTTATAATTAGAACATGACCATCACATTAGAATATTAGACACTTTAAAACACAAAAAAGACAACATCCAAGGCCTCTCTCCTAGTAAAGATACCTCTCAGAAAGGAATGACACCATCACCAAAGCATAATAAATCTAGCAAAATAACTCAATAAAAATATCCACAAGAAATCATTTCATTCAACAAAAAATTTACTAGTTTTGGAAAAATAGATACATACTTGAATTATAAATTACAATTGAAAATATAATACATAACATACTGAATCCTTTGATAACCTCATTATTCTCTTAGCTTAACCCTATAAATCAATCATAATAAACTTATTGGAAGCCTGGGGGAAAATAAAACATAAGAAATTAGTGATCTCAGATTCTTATTAAGGGTATGTATATAGAGGAAGCTATCATAAATAATCAATAAAAATTATGGAAAGGTAAATAACTGAAACACATTCCATTTAATCAATAACTTGAGGATAATATGACTAGAATAAAAAAATGATCGAATAATGAAATATAAATAATCACATGAGCTAAAAATATTAACCATGGATATTCTATTAATAAAATAATTACATGGATATAAATAACGAATTCCATAATTTGGGACATCATAAATATACCATAAAATCTTTATCCAAGACACCATACATAAATGGGTAAGACACCAGCCAATACCTAAACTAACTTGTCTCATTAGACCTACCAATGCATTGAGAGGCTATAGAAGTCCCCAAAAATCAATTACTAAGTCCAATAAATTCCTCATAAGAATAGGGTGAAACATATTCAACATAAAAAATTTATTGAAACTATCATATGAAATGTAAATAATTTTACCAATCAATAAACATAATTATAAACCATCCAAAGTAATGTGGTGAATGGTATCAAAATAGTACATCTCTAGTCAAACTAACCATAAAACATTTAATAAAATATTGATTATGGTATCATAATAGTTCAACCTGAATTAATTATAATACTTAAAAAATTATGTTGACATAGATGAAAAATAATTTAAATGATATCATTGAAAATTTGTTGAGGAAAATACCCTTTTTTACTTTGAAAATAACTTATAATTAAAATGTCACGCAATTATAAAAGAAAAAAATCTTTAAAAATAACCTTGTAAACATTAAAATTAATCTTCAATCATTAAGGCTTCATGATAGCAAGAAAATACTATCACATCATATTAGTTAAAAAAAATATACCTTTCATATTTTTTTTAGAAAAGTATCAAAGAACCTTGTTTAGAAAATGAAAAAATATACCTTTCAAACCATTTTGTAAAAAGTAGAAAATGAATAAAAATGACCTTAAAAACAATAGGATAATAGTAAAAATATTTTTGGAAACAATTTTATAAAACATGGTCATGGAAAAAAATAAAATTTTAAGGAAAATTTTAAAAAGATACTTTTTAAAAATAAAGTCTCTTAAAAATATCATATCATTGAAGTGAGAATGAATAAAATGATTTGATTATGCATATCAGCTATAAATACACATAAAAAATTTAAATGCAACATAACATAATATAAAGTAATTTTACACATAATCTTATCATGACATAATCAATAAAGTATAAGTTTAACTCAATGAATGGAAATTGAGTTAAGAAATCTCTTACCACTTGTAATCAGTCGAATCATATGCCCCATAAAAGTAATAATTATCAAATGAAACAATGAATACTATGAATATAATTAGATTTGTGATATGATATATAAAATTAAATTATATAAACCACACAAAATAAATAATTGGTGAATAAGTCATATATCTCATAGAATTAAAAGTGAGACATGAAACCCCAACCTCACACTTCCCTTTAGTTTTGCGTGCACTAAACTGTTGCATACTAGTTTAAATAATGTTATTAAATTAATAAAGAAATATATTAATATTTATAATACATTATATAATTATTTTATAATATCTTATCATCCATTAATTAGTAACATTTCATTATTTTCATTGTTTCATGTGCGTCTGTTTCATGGTTTCATGGTCGATTTACTTGTGTATAATTATGGATGTTATTTTAAAATGGTGATAAAAATATAGAAGTGAAATGAAATGGTATTAATTAAAATAAATAATTTTAAATTTTCCCATATATCATTTTTCTTTTGGATATGAGGATGATTCATTTGATAAAATTTTAATGATAAATGTTTAGTTTATTTTGGCGGTTTTTCTGACCATCAAGAACTAGTTTCATTTTATTTAATATTATGTCAATATATTACTTCTAGAACATGAAATAGGTTATAATATACTAATTAAAATCTTATTTAACTATAATAATACTTTTATGACCATCCTTTAAAGTGGTAATGTAAAAAAAATAAAATCATTATTCACTGCGATGATTAATGGCCATAATTTGGACAATGGTTTCATTTCTTTGAATAAGATAAGATAAGAAAAGGGGAGGATATAAAATATTCCATTAGTAATATAACATTATAGTATATAAATTATAGTGTAGTTATTATTATTTTATTGATTAAGTAGGTGAGGATGATGTTTAAGAAGAAAATAAATTAAAAGAGGTGGTTTGAGAAAGTTACCTCTTGAATATCAACTCCTTGGAGGACCCCTTAAAGAACTTGGAATTTTTATTTGGCTGAGATAATCAGAACTTGTACATGGGTAGAGTGGAGAGGATACTTTTTTCAGATATTTTAATATACTAAAGACTTTTATGAGAAAGGATTGGTGAGGGGTGGTATTTATACTTGAGTAGGTTGGTTTAAAGTGATTAAATAATGATTATTTTATATTTAAAGCCAACCACATTTTGGAGGAATTAATTCAAATGAATTGAATTGATAATTAATGATTTAAATTATTTTTAAGGTTAATAAACACATAAACCACCCATTTAATGTTGTATTTTTTAGGTATTTTAATCTTTTATCTATTAACTTTAACCCGCTACATTATTTTACCTATACTGCAGTAAATCTATTTTTTACCATGATAAATTTTTACGCCTAAAAAATGAAAATGAACTTATAACATAATTTGTACATATGAATTTAAAATATTTATTCCATTTTAATTTATTAAATTTATAAAAGTGATAAAAATCAATTCTAAATATGTTACGCGTATAACTCATAAAAACAGTTTTTTAGGTTAAAATCGTGGTTTTTCAAAATTGCTAAGCATGTGTTTATAAATGTAATAAATTATGTATTATGTCATTACATAAATATATTTTGATAAATAATAAGGGTTAATAAATTTTAAATCATGGTCATATAATAATTATTTCATAAGAGTTATGGTATTTCGTAAAAACAGTATTTTCACTTTTTAACCCAAAAATCAACCTTTTTAGAAAATTCCCAAAAAATTACCCTAAGATAATTTTGACATGATGAGTATGAAATTAGTTTTATTTTGTAAAATAAATTTTATAAAAATGTCAAAAATTATTTATATTTATTTTATCATAGAATGCAATGAAAATCTCTTTTTGAAGAAAGCATATATTTGAAGAATAAAATGACTTTATTAAAAATTATGTGTTTATTTCCTAAGTATTGAATATGAACTTAGTATTTATTTCATAATATAGTTAATATTATTCACACCTTCTAATTTAATTTCTAGTTTAAAATGGTCAAGTTAAAATAATAATATTTTGGAGTTCATTTCAGATTGGTGTTTTGTGCAACATAAGCAATTGAACATAGTGTTCTTTTAAAATATCAGGGTGTTACATTCTACCCTCCTTCAATAAATTGCATCCTCTCAATTTGAAATTTAAATTAAAAAACAAAGTTCATTATATTATAATTTCAATGTGGGAAACCCACATCATAATAAGGGTTAATTAAATATCCTATTAAAAATAGGGAAAGGAAAATGTGAAGGTCTCCAAAAAAACTACGTTTCCATATAGTAGAAAATTAGTGGAAAGTGAAAACATGGACATGGAAAAGAAATTTAACTATAAAATTATAATGGAGAGTGATAGAGAACATGGTCATTAGAAAGTTTACCATCATAAAATTATAAATCTATGATATGTTAAAAGGCCATTGATTTCTCATTAAGAAAAATTAAACTAATAACATTTTTGTTCCAAAATCCTTTTCCTAGAGTTGATGAATCATTTTAATTCCTTAAGTAATAACATAAGGAAATATACTTACTCAATGGGTAGAGTTTCATCCTTTAAACAATTTCCATCACAAACTCATATTTTTTTCCAAAAGACAAATTAACCTTTGTTCCTAAAATAAAATTCCAAAATATTCTATTTGTCATAATCATATAGGGTTCCCAAAATGAACTTATCATTTATTTTTCATACTTTTTAAATAAATAAAACTATGTTATACTAACCAGGACATCATATAGGATTTTGGTATGTGATTAAAACTTATCACCCTTCAGTTTTGGGTTCAATCCTTACAGCCTTTTCATATGCGATGGGTTGTTTCCGGACCTGTGGGTTATACGTTTTCTAAAACTATATTAATATAATACTTAAAAAATTAAAAAACTAACCTTAATATATTCAACATTAAATAAATGTTTTAACCTTAAAGTTTACCTTATATGTTTCATTTTTCATTCCAAAAAATATAATAACCCACATTACATCATTATTTATTGGAGTCTTTGGTAATCCACAAACAAAGTCTATAGTAATGTCATCCCTTGCTCTAGGAAATGAATATCAAAAAATGAATTTTTCATGACTGAAGCACTAAAATTCACTTTTAACAGATCATAAGATCCATAAATATCGGAAATTTATTCTATTTGTCTCAAACTATTTTCCAAAACCAATATGGTTGGCACAAGTTATCCAATATGCATAAACACATTAATCTTTAAAACCTCATACAAAGTTTAACTTAAACCATTTCATAAATGGATAACCTTATAACCCTTTCAAAAGATTAAGATCTAAAACTTTAGAAACAAGGTTGCTAAATTTCCAAAATGAACTTACCATTAATCACTCAAACAATATAAAGTAAATCTTAATCATCACATACCAAACATGTTAATACCTTCATCATGTATTCTCTTAAAACATGGTAATAATATTAATTATTATAAATCATTATTGAAAACATGCATGCTTCCTTATTCCTTAAGTAAAACATAGATTATTGGATATTTTCCTTAAATCCAAAAAAAATTATCAGCTCCATCAATGGTATCATAAACCACATTGTCAACAAATCATTAATCAGTTTTAAGGTAGTAAATACTATCCAATTTACATTATACATATCAATAATATCTTCATCCCAACATCATTATCACAATATTGGGAGCATATTAAGGGTTATCTTTCCTTCAAACATGTGTTTTAAAAAATATCAACTTTCCACTGAATCACTTTTCTTGGTCATTTGTATCATTCAACATATGATCTTAAATCCTTAAAGCAAAAACACTACAATACAATCATTATATGTTTCATAATTATTATAATGATAATGTCATACAACATATTTCATGGATCCAAAAACACAAGAACAATAATAATTCTATTTCAGTTATATCAATAGTATAAGCTTGACCTTGATCCCTTAGCTTCTTTTAAGGTATATTCCCTTGATGATTTGGGCATTCATTTTCATAGTTCCTCGTATCCTTATAGTTGAAACATTTTACATTTATAGATTCTTTCTTTCCCTTGAAATCATGATCCCGATGTCATTTCTCTCCACACTTGTAACAAACTCTCATTCCCTTCAAGAAAGTACAAGGGTGTTTCATTCCATAATTATCACATGTGGGAAAATCCTTCTGTATTTTCTTAACCTTATCCATTTTTTACTCTCCCATCCTCTTCTTCTCTTACTTTCCTTCAGAAACACAAGACTTGTATAATTATTTCTTGGTCTTGATAATATATGATATTATATCCTCATATGATGAGAAAGTTTGGCAGACTAGAGCCCTTTGAACAACTGGCTTAATCCCATTAAATAAATGATCAATATTTCTCTTTGAATTACATATATAGTCCATGGAGTGAATTGTTAACCTTGTAAAGTTTGATTCATACTTAGTAAAATTCTCATCCTCCTTTTTTCTTAGACTCAAGAATTGTGTCTCCATATCTACTCGTTGTTTATGTGGAAAATATTTTTCCAATAAAAGTTTCTTAAAATCCTTTCATCCCATGTTTTCTATTTCTTATACATCCATGGTGTTTTGAATCAATGACCACCATTGATATGCATATTTTGATAGGTGATAAACTACCATGACAACTTTCTCCCTTTCATTACTTCCCAAGGAAAGAAATATCTTTTCTAAGGAACATATCCATTGATCATCTATAAATGGATTTGTAGTTCCAGTGAATGATGGCGGTTGATTTCACATGAAGCGGTCTAATATCCACTACCAAAAAACAGGATTTTATCAGTGCTAAAAAGGGTCTTTATCAGTGCTAAAAAATTAATAATAATAGAGCCACTATTAACAGGGGTCCCCTTTATTAGCGCTATTTTTAGCACTAATAAAGGGGGCCTTTGTTAGTGTTATTTGAAGCCCTAATAATGGATTCCCTGCCTGGGTGTGTTGTTTATATAACAGCACACCCAGCAACCTACAAAAAATAAACAGCACCCAAACAACAGACCAAAATAACCAAACTAACAAAAATAACCTGCACAAACCAAAAAAACCCTGCTAAAAATAACCACCCATAGTATATACAAAATAACCACATACACGATAAAAATGATGAAAAAATAAGCAGATCACACAAAGGTTTGGAAAATAATGCTACATAGATTTAATTGAAATCATGAATACAAAAATATTCACTCATGGTATATACCAAAAAAACACTTCTATATACATTTTAAATAGTGTTTTATAAAATTACATTTACAATTATCCAACAAACAGTTAAAAACATTAATGTTTTCTCTTTTGACATCTATGGTCCCCTCTAAAAAATGTCCTCCGATGGTAATAGTTTTCAAAAAAATCATCCCAACTCGAGAAAAAGGTTCCACCTATATAAGAAAACAAATATTACATTGGTAATACTATAAAGAAATATATTAAACATTAATATGAAGAATAAATTAAAAAATGTCAATTTTTAATAAAAATGAAACATTTGGAGTTATACCGGTGACACTGTGTGCCATATTGAGGTGAGGTTGATTCTTATACAACAAAAATGATTAATAGATCGTTATCCTAAAGTATCAAAACAATTGTAATGCATTTCCTCAATTTTTAGTATGTCAGTTGTGTTTTTTTACTAAAATATCATTTCAAACTGAAAACAAGAAATTTGAGTCATACCAGTCTCTTTGTGTATCGGTTGACATGAGACTTCTTCATACACATAAAAAATAACTGATGAATCACTGTACTTAATTTTGGAGACAATCAGAGTGTGTTTTCTTAGTTTGCATTGAGTGACACATTTTGAGCTAAAATGTCAATTTTAAACTGATAGCAGGCACTTTTAGTCATACCGATCACACCATTCGTTAGATTGAGGTGAGGTTGATTCCTACACATTAAAAATGACTCATGGATCATTGTACTAAAGTATAAAAATAATATAAATTCATTTTATTGTTTTTCAGTATGCCAGTTGTGTTTTTTTATTTGAATTAATGTCAATTTTAAATAAGAAGACACATTTGGAGTCATACCAGTGAAATTGTGCATCATATTAAGGTGTGGTTAATTCCTACATGTCACAAATGAATGAAAGATCATTTTCCTAAAGTATCAAAACAATTGTAATTCATTTCCTTAGTTTTTAGTATGTTATTTATGTTTTTTACTAAAATGTCATTTCTAACCAAAAACATACAATTTGAGTCATATCAGTCGCATCATGTGTCGGTTTGATGTGAGAATACTTCATACACATCACAGATAACTGATGAATCACTTTAATTAATTTTTAAGATAATCAGAGTGGGTTTTCTTGATTTTCAGTGAGTGACACTTTTTGAGATAAAATATCAATTTTAAACTGATAGCAAACACTTTTAGTCATATCGGTCACACTGCTCATTTTATTGAGGTGGGGTTGATTACTACACATCACAACTAACCCATGGATAATTTTCCTAAAGTATAAAAACAATCTGAATGTGTTTTATCACTTTTCAGTATGTCAGTTGTGTTTTTTTTACTTGAATTAATGTTGATTTTTAATAAAAATGACACATTTGGAGTTATACTGGTGACATCGTGCGTCAGATTGAGGTTAGGTTGAATTTTACACAACAAAAATGACTGATATATCATTTTACTAAAGTATCAAAACAATTGGAATGTGTTTTCTTGGTTTTTAGTATATCAGTTGTGTTTTTTACTAAAATGTCATTTCAAACTGAAAATATTCAATTTGAGTCATACCGGTCACATCATGCATCGTTTTTACATGAGACTACTTCATACACATCACAAATAACTGATGAATTTTTGTCCTTAATTTTGAAGACAATAAGAGTGTGTTTGGTTGGTTTTCAATGAGTTTCACATTTTGAGCTAAAATGTTAATTTTAAACTGATAGTAGACACTTTTAGTCATACCAGTCGCACCATTTGTCGTATTGAGGTGGGGTTGATTCCTACACATCACAATTGACTCATAAATCATTGTCCTAAAGTATCAAAACAATACAAATGTGTTTTATCATTGTTCAGTATGTCAGTTGTGTTTTTTTACTTGAATTAATGTCATTTTTAAATAAGAAGACCCATTTGGAGTCATACCGGTGACACCGTGCATCAGATTGAGGTGAAATTGATTCCTACACAACAAAAATTACTGATAGATCATTTTCCTAAAGTATCAAAACAATTTGAATGCATTTCCTAGGTTTTTAGTATGTCATTTGTGTTTTTTACTAAAATTCCATTTCAAACCGAAAACATGAAATTTGAGTCATATTGGTCTCATCATGCATCAGTTTGATGTGAGACCGCTTCATAAACGTTGAAAATAACTGACTAATTATTGTCCTTAATTTTGAATACAATCATAGTTAGTTTTCTTGGTTTTCAGTGAGTGTCACGTTTTGAGATAAAATATTGATTTTAAATTGATAGCATACACTTTAGTCATACAAGTCACACCATTCATCGGATTGAGGTGGGGTTGATTCATACACATCACAACTGACTTGTGGACTGTTGTACTAAAGTATCAAAACAATCCAAATGTGTTTTCTTAGTTTTTAGTATGTCATTTGTGTTTTTTTACTTGAATTAATGTTAGTTTTAAATAAGAAGGCACATTTGGAGTCATACTGGTGACATCGTGCATCAGATTGAGGTGAAGTTTATTCCTACACATCACAAGTGACTAATAGATCATTTTCCTAAAGTATAAAAACAATTTGAATTCATTTCCTCAATTTTTAGTATGTTATTTGTATTTTTTTACTAAAATGTCATTTCAAACCGAAAACATGCAATTTGAGTCATACCAGTCACATCCTACATCATTTTGACATGAGACTGCTTCATACATATCGAAAATAACTGATGAGTTGTTGTACTAAATTTTGAATACAACAATAGTGGGTTTTCTTGGTTTTCAGTGAGTGAATTGTTTTTAGCTAAAATGTAAATTTTAAATTGATAGTGGGCACTTTTAATCATACTAGTCACACCATTCATCATATTGAGGTGGATTTTATTCCTACACATCACAAGTGACTCATGGATCATTTTCCTAAAGTATCAAAACAATACGAATGAATTTTATCAGTTTTCAGTATGTTAGTTGTGTTTTTTTACTTAAATTAATGTCAATTTTAAATAAGAAGACGCATTTGGAGTCATACCGATGACACTGTGCATCGGATTGAGGTGTGGTTGATTCCTACACATCAAAATTGACTAATATATAATTTTCCTAAAGTATCATAACAAAATTTAAGTACACTTTTCTGCTTCAAAATCAATACACCCTTTCCTCTGAAACCTAAAAAAGAGACATGACCTGCTCAATATACTCAATCTACCCAGTTTAAAAGGATTATAGAAAAACCTTTGATCCCTATACAGTTGACATGAAATAGCATCCTCCTTCTATAGCATAGATTTAGGCGGCCCAGTGATGAACCAACAGTCATATATTCAGAACCTATGGATAAATATATGATATTTGGTTCTTCACTGGGTCAACTAAAGAGGGGAAATGACAATGTTACAGGTTGAATCAACGTTTTTTAGAGAAAAACTCTTCTCTTTGTTGAAAATGAGAATATTAGAGTAAGCTCTTGTGCCCGTTATGTCTCAAGATGTCACAACAAAATCAAGGGATGGGGAAACCCCTTCTGGATACTCATTATCTTTTGTGTTCTATCAACAACACACATACCCTATAAATTAGTACCACCAAAAAAAATTTCAAAAACCAACCAACATGAAATTCATTTAGTGCGAAAACAAATAATGTCAATGTCCATGATTTTCAGCAAGGCGTTTAGCCCGTAAAAATCACAACATTACCATCAAACAAAGAGAAAGATGAGGAAGAAAAGATTATTAAAGTCAAAATTATTTGATAAGTTTACCATATTCATGCTATTTTTTTACATTATTTCATCAGGTATGTTTCACATTTGTTTTTAAGAATATCTATATCGTCTTGTGAATATGACTATTTTTGGAAATCATAGTAGTATTGAAAAAATATAAATACAGAAAGGATTAATAAATATTTTAAATGAAATCGAAATTATCTTCTAAAATACCTCTTGAGGTATGATAGTTTGTTCATGGAATATGATCTCTCTCATGAATTTACAAACATAATAACCACATACTTTTCTGTTTTCTTGTTTCAGACAATACAGAAACATTGAGAAAAATAAGTAATTTTTTTATATGTGTTTGGATATTGAAATCTTATTATATATACCCTGATACTTATCTAGTTGTAGTACTTGTGAGGTTTCTTGTCCTTTTCCCCTAAACTCATTCCATGATGTAGACGATATTCATGCACCGCCCTATCATAATAGAATCCTCATTAAAAGATAATATAAATTATATGACTAGATGTTTAGTTCTAAAATGTTGGATGTAGTGTATTACAAATTGACAAACTCTATAATGTGTGGTTGTTTTGTTGGATATCCATGCATTGAATCCATAAAATAAATCTTTGGAGTATCCAAATTGACCGCAATGAGCATCCAATGTTGCCTAAAAACACAAAAAGGAATAATTAATGAAATAAATTAAAATATATTTTATATAATTAAATTGTATAGTTTTACCTCTACATCATCAGTATTAAGAAAAGTCTGTCATCTATAATTTTTCTGTTAAATGATATGAGCAGACCTGCCACTATTTCACCCTCTTTCTTAGAAGTTATGTATTTTTGTTCTGTAAAGGTAATGTGAGGACTAACAAGTGAAAATTTATGTTCATGGGGAAATACCTTCAATTGTCTTTCATATATACACCTATGAAAAATATGAAATGTATTTAGTCATAATTAACATAGTATATTAGCTTTTGTAAAATAAAATCATGAAAATATACCACATGTATACATTTACAACTGAGCCTTCTAACCATTCATAGTCAAGGATTTCATTTTCACTCTCAACACCAATGAAATATGGATCTTCCCATCCGTATATATTTGCTTCAAAATCAATTATGTGAGTACCACCATCTTTCAACTTCATATCCACATGAGACTTCAATGATAATAAATGTGGATATAGAATGAGGGGTTAAGGTGCTTTGGGTAGATCATTTTGATCAGTTGGTTGATCCTTGAGATGGTTTTGAATTGGTATTTCATTTCACATCTTCCCTTTTTCCATCTTTAATAACATGCATTGGTTCAGACCTTTTTTCATTAAATTTTTAAGGTTTAGATTGAAAATTAAATTGGAAATGAATAACTCATTATCAACATGTTTTTTATAAGATGTGATAGCCATGCGATGAATGTTCCAAGAGCTTGTTCGACCGTATGAATATTTGCATCATCAATTGGAGCAGGTAGCTCGGTGATCAGATCTAGGGCTATAATAATTGACACTATGACATGACCTATCAGAAGTGGTCTATTGTGTATCATGTCATTCTGGATATTGAACACTGTATCCCTCACTGCAAGGTGATGGGTAGGTGTTGATATATATAAATCACAGTCATTTTCACCCTATAGAATATCAATACAGAATAAGTATCAGTGTCTATTGTCTATCTAATTCACATTTCATAGAAACAATTATTAGAAAATTGACTACCTCAGTTAAGAATTGTTTTTGAGGGGAATGGATCACCTCAATACTGGTGGGGGTGGGGAAGGATCTTCACATGCGGGTTGTTCTCGAGTTTTTTCTTCTCTTTTCCTCCCCCCATCAAACTTTCTATCATATCTCTCTAGTATTGTAATTATTCTTCAAACATAGCTAATATTTCTCTCATATTTTTCATTTCCTCAGTTTGATCCTCTGCTTGTTTTTTTTTTCAAAATATGTTCAGGGTGTCACCCCAAAACCCGCACCTCTAACACAGCCATACTTTTCTGGCTTCTTTAATTCCACTAAAAGTATGTTTTCATCCGGTGTGGGTGTTATTGATTCTTGTGACTATGTTAGATAGAAAATATAGGAAAATAAGTAATCATTGTTATGTAATTGCAGTTTAAATCAAAATAATTTTTTATTATTTCATACTTACACATGTTTCCCACACCTTTTGTGTGCTTTCATCTATTAGTTTCCCATCTTTAGTTACATGCACCTCCTTCCATATCACATGGTGTGGGATAGAAGTGGATTTGAATTTAGACTCTTCAAGCTGTATATAAATAAAATAACATAGTTATTGTGTTGTTTTATGTCACATAAAAGTATTATGGTAGATTTAAAATAGGTACCAATTTTTTTTCAAGTGATGTGTACCCCATCCTTGCTTTACGGTAGGGGTACGCTGGTTTTTATGCCTGTTGTTTATTTTCATCACTCAATTGTTATTTCATAAATAAAACATTTTCAATCAAAGTGATGAATACACATACCGTCAAACAATGTATTACCAAACACAATATACCTAAAAATAATGCTTCGTACGACAGCCAGTAAACGCATCCTATGATGCTTGGGTTATCAGGTGTGCATAAATAAGAGGTGGGTGTGGTTTTATTTTCCCTTTAGCTTCTTTAAAATGATATTTCATTAAAAGTGTGTGAAAACCCCGGTGAATCCTTCCAGAAACCCTTAATACATATTCTTTGTGAGATTCATCTACTATAAATGCACTCTATAAGAGATGATGAAGTGTAAGTCAAGTTTCATTATTTAATTTTTAGTAAATTAAAAAAATGATATCATAATGTTACCGTAATATCTCCCCACATTAGTGTCTTAATCTCAACCACAATATGGTTCCATGAAGTTACATCAATCATAATGCATTTCCAAGTGATGATTACAATGTAACTACTAAACATGGCCTTATTGGGGTTAACATATTGGCCCTACTTATTCCATCCAATCTCATATTTGAGGCCTTTCTCTTTAGCCTTAATGATTTTTGCTAATACCATCAAACTACGACACTCTTGTTTTTTCTGTTTCGTCGATTTTTCATCACCTTTCATTTCCTCAAATCCACCATCATCAATATGTTCCTTCAAATCCTAAGGGATAGCATCAACATGTGCATATGGTGGTTGTACCTCTGCACTGGGAGCAACAACAGGTTAAGAAACTTGTTGTTTATCTGCACTGCGAGCAGCAGTAGGTTGAGAAACCTATTGTGACTAGGGATTGGTATCATCATCACATAAAAAAGTAATTATCTACAAAATTGGTTGAACATTAAATTTAGATAACATAAAAGCAGCAGTGAATAGATATTAACATAAGGCAACAGGTTGAGAAACCTATTGTTCGTCTGCACTGTGAGTAACAGTAGGTTGAGAAACCTATTGTGCATGGGGATTGGGAAAATCATCACGTGCAGAAGTCATTATCCACAAAAGTGGTTTAACATTTAATTTAGATAACATAAAAGTAGTAGTGAACAGATATTAACATAAAGTAACACGATGTATATTAGAAAAAAAATATAACATGATTATTGAACTCTCTTTTTTTAAAGGTTAAAGGGATTTAACCCCTCTATTGGCTATCTAAATCCCTTCATTATGGTCTCCTCTGACATACAAAATGTCATATACACTATGACCATTGCAAAATGATTATGACGTCTCAATGAAAGGGTCATCCTCCATTGAATTTTTATCTACCTCTTCAATGGTTTTGGTCGATAACATAACAATTGACCAGTTTTGGTTTGTGGGATCTGGAACATAAAATACTTGTACTGCATGTGATTCTATTATAAACAGTTCTTATTTGTACCCTTCCTTACTGAAATAAACTTTCACAAATCCCAACTCATATATTTTAATAGCACTTATGTTATCAACCCACTTGCATTGAAAAATCAGCACTTGGAATGTCGTATAATCTAACTCCCATATTTTTTTGATGATGCCAAAGTATAAAATATTCGTGTAAATTGGATTTTTTCCCTTAGCACTAGAAACATGCATCATTTCAGCCACAAATGTAACTCTATTATTCTGTCTAGAACTATATTCATCATGTTCATTAGTATATAATGTATAACCATTAATTACATAATCATTATAAGATTATATGTACACACTTGGTCCTCCCGCTAGCCATCGAAGTCGTTCTGAAATTGAGTTTGGAATTTCATCTGAATCCTTAAAATATGGTCTTAAAACCATACTCTAAAACTGTTGATTATGTTTATTTGATATCTATTTTTCATCCCTTGATGGATTCAAATGCCTAATAATTTCTTTACGGGATTCAACATATGGGTCAACGTCTAAACTGTTATGAAAAATGTAAAGTTGGGCCTACTCCTGATCTCTAATATTGATTGTGACAACCTCCTTTCCAGAAATTCCTTCACCCGTAAGTCTCCCAGTGTAACAAGATTTTATTAGACTAATTATTTACACACCGGACAGGTATTCGGTACAGAATTCAATGGCTTCCTCAACAATACATCACTCCATAATACAATCCTCTGTCCGACTTCAATTTTTCACATACCCTTTCAAAATATTCATATACCATTCAATGGGGCACATCCATATATATTGAATAGGACAACATAGTCGAATATCTCTCACCAAGTTAACCATCAAATGAACCATCATGTCAAAAAAATTCAGTGGAAAAAACATTTCCAATTCACATAACATGACGACAATTTCTCTTTCCATAGTCAGAAATTTCTTCAGGTCTATAATTTTGATATATATATCTTTGAATAATAAATAGAGCTTCATTAATGTATGAAATGAATTCTTGGAAAAAATTCAATGTAAAGTTATAGGAATTGGATCTTGCATCAAAACATGACATTAATGTGATTTTAAACCTTTTAACTTTAAATAGTGCATTGAAACAATGTTCTTGATATTAGATGAATACCCCTTTAGAACCTTTACATCATTCAAGAAGTTTCAAAACCAATATCTATCCCATCTGGAAAGAGTTTAAGAAGTAGGAGGAAGAAATGTCCATTTTTCACCCTTTACTGGTGCCAACTCTTCTCGTATTCTCATGTCAACCATGTTCAACCTAGCCTTAATTCCATCCTTTTTTGTCATATGAATTTAGCAATGTGTATATGACACTATCACATACATTTTTTCAACATGCATAACATCAAGAAAATTTCTGATGTACAGACAATTCCAGCATAGTAATTCAAAAAAATGATTTATTTTTCCAACCAGTTTTCATAAGGTTTTTCAAAAATATTTTTCCAAAATTAGTGTCTGTGTATTTAACTTTCTCAAACGGTTGATCACCTATTAGTGGAGGCAGTTTTGTAGATTCTTATGAACTTCCATTGAATGATGTTGTCAAATATTGGTACTTATGTCGTCGGGGTATAAATCTATGATTTCTTAGAAACACATTTTTTTATGAATGTTTTAACCTAATTGATTGTGTACCTTGTTTATAGAAAGGACACGCAAGATTTCCTTTAATTCTATATCCTGAAAAAATTCCATAAGTAGTAAAGCCATTTACCATCTCTTACAACATGGATCTTAATGTGAAATCTTCATTTTTTTAAGCATCATACATCGTAACACCTGAATCCTACAATAATTTCAAATCCTCAATCAATGGATCCAAATAAACATCAATATCATTACTCGGTTGTTTTGGTCCTGATATAAGTATATATAACATGATGTGTTTTTGTTTCATGCATAACCATGGTGGAAAGTTATAATTTACCAACATAGTCGACCATGTACTGTAAGAACTGCTTTGAAAACCAAAAGGATTCACTCCATCTATAGATAACACAAGACAAAGGTTTCTCGGATCGTTTCCAATGTTAGGATACTCATAATCAATTCTCTTCCACTGAGGAGAGTCTACTGGGTGTCATAGTTTTCCATCTTTATTTCTTCTTTATGTGTGCCATGTTAATTGCCTTATAGTCTCCTCACTTCCATATAGGCACCTAAACCTTGGAAATATTGGAAAGTACCATGCAACTTTCGTAGGACCATATTCATCTTTCTTGTATCGAGAAGCACCACACTTCGGTCATTCTCTAAGTGATTTGTGGTCTTTGTGAAATATACAGTCATTCGGATAGGTGTGTATTCTTTCATAGATCATACCCATTGAGCATAGCATTTGTTTGGAATCGTATGTTTGGCTTGGGAGCTCATTATCTTCTAGGAGAATGTCAT
This sequence comes from Viscum album, assembly GCA_963277665.1. Lineage (NCBI taxonomy): Eukaryota > Viridiplantae > Streptophyta > Magnoliopsida > Santalales > Viscaceae > Viscum > Viscum album. The sequence goes on along the minus strand of OY728146.1, from coordinate 1,620,929,074 downwards.
TAAATATAGCAAGTGATTCTGTAAAACTGGTGTCACTCCATCCATTTACTAATTTCAAATTATATAGCTTCAGTATGGCTGGAAATGCTATATATTTAGTGAAACCATCATAAAATTGCGTCTTTGCACAACTCTTTAATTGCTCAAACAATTTTGGGCAATCAAGAATTTCATCTTCAATTGTCCTTGTCATTTTTTTTAATATGATCTTCATCATCATACACAAAATGTTGATATAAAAATTAACCAAGTCTAAAATAACACACTCTTTTTAAAATTATTTATAAAAAAGAACAATCTTTGAAAATAACAGTTAAAATCCCATTAAAAATCACAGTTTAAATCCCATAAAAAAAACTAACCATTTACACACATTCCTCTTTAAAATAACATAGACTTTTTAAAATAAACCAATTAGTTCCAAATGTCCTTTATCAAAACCCTAATTCCTTTTTTAAACCATTTTAAAGCTATTTAAAACCAAAAAAAGGGTATTTTGAACACATATAATTTTTTAAGAAACATTTCAAAACACTTGAATCATTTTAAAAGAGCCACTTAGGCATTTTTACAAAGGCATAAATCCCAAGAGAGACACTTTATACATTATGTTAAACTATAAAAACTTCAGTCCTAACTTCACAACCATACTTGATACATTATGTTAGACCCCCCTCTATTGGGTTCCCTCCCCATGCTTAACACTCTCATAGTGATCCTCTCTAAAGGTTTAACCCTCACTTATACTAACATTCCACATGATGTTCCCAATTCATAGTGGCATAATTTTTTCACTCTCATTTATTCTACTAGAATTCAAATTCCCTCGGCCTTACCCCCTCAAGTAACTATACATACCAGTAAATCAAGTCATTCTTGTAGGGTCTTTCCCTAACCAACCTCCCAATTTTTTGGGATTCCTCTATTGTCCAATACGTCATCCCAATCGCAAAACATTTTATCCTTTTATGAGCTCTTGTATAACATAGGTAATGTTAATATACTACCTATTTCCCACACCAATCATGGATAATGTGGGATTAAATTTCATTAGTGGATTATTTCCCAACATAATTGAGGCATTCCATATTTATGAGAGGGTTTCTTCTATAGATCATTCTAATCCATATGTAGACCCTAAGTGCCCTTAAAAAACTCTAATGAAACCCTTACACGTCATTTTTTATTCATGGGTAACCCATATAAAGTATTTGTAATTATAGTCTACCCTTATGTAGTTCCTACCATATCCTTATGCAGTGAATATAACCTTAGGTCACAAAATTGAAGGAAAGGGGCGATCTAGGACATCACATCGCGAGAGCACCATCTCATGGTGAACCCTAGAAGATAAATAACAATGAGTCATAAAACACTAAATAATATTAACAACCTCTATAAATAAACCCTCACATAAGAGGAACCAAAAAACAACAAGGAATACATAAAATAAATTTACCTCAATGCCTCAAGACATTCTAACTCAACAAGTACAAATTCCAAAATAAAAAACCACCCCAAACCACTTTGGGTAATTCAACTCAAGGGATTATAGAAAATAACCTAACAACTTCACAACCTTAGAAGGACCTTAATCACCATGGAAGGAAGGATGTGAATTTAAGAAACCCTAAAGAAAAGGATGATCTGGATTCACCACCCCATCTAAAGTTTGGGTAAATCCCACAACCCAAGTAGATATACCTATTCATGAAAATAATTCACCTTAGGAGATGGTTCTTCACATCTTCTCAAGAAATTTCTGAGAGGATAAAATACCACATATTAAATATGAATTTGTCCCATTCATGTTTTATAATCTAAAATAAAGAATCTTAATGCACACCAAGTAAATAAATCAAATACACAAAATTTATTGATCCAAAAACATACAAAAAACGTCTTTAAATATGTTCACTATTATTTAAACAATACCCCTTCTATACAAGTTCCATTTTAATTTATTTATCAAATGAACCATCATGTCAAAGAATTTCAGTGGAAAAAATATTTCCAATTCACATAACATGAAGACAATTTCTCTTTACAAAGTTAGAAATTTATTTGGGTCTATAATTTTGTTATATATTGCTTTGAAGAAGAAACAGAGATTCATTAATGTATGACATGAATTCTTGGAAAAAATGCAATGTAAAGCTAGAGGAATCAGATCTTGCATCAAAACATGACATTCATGTGATTTTAGACCTTTTAACTTTAAATCGTGCATTGACACAATGTTCTTAATATTCGATGAATACACCTTTAGAACTTTTATGTCATTCAAGAAGTTGAAAAACCAATATATATCCCCTCTGGAAACAGTTTAAGAAGTAGGAGGAATAAATGTATGTTTTTCACCCTTTACTGGTGTCAACTCTTCTTGTATTCTCATGTCAACCATGTCCAACCTAGCCTTAATTTCATACTTTGTTTTGTAAGATGCATCTAGTAATGTGTCGATGACACTATCACATACATTTTTTCAACATGCATAACATCAAGAAAATGTGTGAAGTACAAAAAATTCCAGTATAGTAATTCAAAAAAAAACTGATTTATTTTTCCAACCAGTTTTCATAAGGTTTTTCAAAAATAGTTTACCAAAATCAGTGTCCACATATTTAACTTTATCAAACGGTTGATCACCTGTTAGTAGAGGTAGTTTTGTACATTCTTATGAACTTCCATTGAATGATGTTGTCAAAGATTGGTACTTATGTAACCGGGGTATAAATCTATGATTTCCTATAAACACATTTTTCGATGAATGTTTCAACCTAATTGATTGTGTACCTTGTTCGTAGAAAGGATACCCAAGAGTTCATTTAATTCTATATCCTGAAAAAATTCCATAAGTAGTAAATCCATTTATCATCTCGTACAACATGGATCTTAATGTGAAATCTTTATTTTTGTAAGCATCATACATCATAACACCTGAATCCTACAATAATTTCAAATCCTCAATCAATGTATCCAAATAAACATCAATATAAATACTTAGTTGTTTTGGTCCTCATATAAGTATATATAACATGATGTGTTTTCGTTTCATGCATAACCATGGTGGAAAGTTATAATTTACCAACATAGTCGACCATGTACTGTAAGTGCTTCTTTGAAAACCAAAAGGATTCACTCCATCTATAGATAACACAAGATGAAGGTTTATCGGCTCGTTTCCAAAGTTAGGATACTCATAATAAATTCTCTTCCACTGAGGAGAGTCTATCAGGTGTCATAGTTTTCCATCTTAATTTATTTTTTCTGTGTGCCATGTCAATTTCCCCATAGTCTCATCACTTCCATATAGGTGCCTAAACCTTGGAAAGATTGGAAAGTACCATGCAAGTTTCGTAGGACCAGATTAATCTTTCTTGTATCGAGAATCACCACACTTCGGTCATTCTCTAAGTGATTTGTGGTCTTTTTGAAATAGTATACAGTCATTCAGATAGGTGTGTATTCTTTCAAAGATCATACCCATTGAGCATAGCATTTGTTTTGTATCTTATGTTTGGATTGGGAGGTAATTATCTTCTAGGAGCATGTCATTAAAGATAACAAGTGATTCTGTAAAACTAGTGTCACTCCATCCATTGACTACTTTCAAATTATGTAGCTTCAGTACGGCTGGCAATGCTATATATTTATTGTAACCATCATACAATGGTGTCTTTGCACAACTCTTTAATTTCTCAAACAATTTTAGGCAATCAAGAATTTCATCTTCAATTGTCCTTGTCATTTTTTTAATATGATCTTCATCATCATACACAAAATATTGATATAAAAATTAACCAAGTCTAAAATAACACAATCTTTTTAAAATTATTTATAAAAAAGAACAATCTTTTAAAATAACAGTTAAAATCCCATTAAAAAACACAGTTTAAATACCATCAAAAAACCAACCATTTACACAAATTCCTCTTTAAAATAACACAGTCTTTTTAAAATAAACCAATTAGTTCCAAACATCCTTTATCAAAACCCTAATTCATTTTTTAAACCATTTTAAATCTATTTAAAACCAAAAAAGGGTATGTTGAACACATATAATTTTTTAAGAAACATTTCAAAACACTTGAATCGTTTTAAAAGAGCCACTTAGGCATTTTTACAAAGGCATAAATCCCAAGAGAGACACTTTATACATTATGTTAAACTATAAAAACTTCATTCCTAACTTCACAACCATACTTGATACATTATGTTAGACCCCCCTCTATTAGGTTCCCTCCCCATGCTTAACACTCTCATAGTGATCCTATCTAAAGGTTTAACCCTCACTTATACTAACATTCCACAGGATGTTCCCAATTCACAGTGGCATAATTTGTCCACTCTCATTTATTCTACTAGAATTCAAATTCCCTCGGCCTTACCCCCTCAAGTAACTATACATACCAGTAAATCAAGTCATTCTTGTAGGGTCTTTCCCTAACCAACCTCCCAATTTTTTTGGGATTCCTCTATTGGCCAATATGTCATCCCAACCGCAACACATTTGATCCTTTTATGATCTCTTGTATAACATAGGTAATGTTAATATACTACCTATTTCCCACACCAATCATGGATAATTTGGGATTAAATTTCATTAGTGGATTATTTCCCAACATAATTGAGGCATTCCATATTTATGAGAGGGTTTCTTCTACAGATCATTCTAATCTATATGTAGACCCTAAGTACCCTTAAAACTCTAATGAAACCCTTACACATCATTTTTTATTCATGGGTAACCCATATAAAGTATTTGTAATTAGATTCTACCCTTATGTAGTTCCTACCATATCCTTATGCAATGAATATAACCTTAGGTCACAAAATTGAAGGAAAGGGGCAATCTAGGACATCACATCGCGAGAGCACCATCTCATGGTGAACCCTAGAAGATAAATAAAAATGAGTCATAAAACACTAAAGAATATTAAAAACCTCTATAAATAAACCCTCACATAAGAGGAACAAAAAAACAACAAGGAATGCATAAAATAAAATTTACCTCAAAGCCTCAAGACATTCCAACTCAACAAGAACAAATTCCAAAATAAAAAAACCACCCCAGACCACTTTGGGTAATTCAACTCAAGGGATTATAGAAAATAACCTAACCACTTCACAACCTTATAAGGACCTTAATCACCATGGAAGGAAGGATGTAAATTTAAGAAACCCTAAAGAAAAGGATGATCTGATCTGAAGTTTGGGTAAATCCCACAACCCAAATAGATATACCTATTCATGAAAATAATTCACCTTAGGAGATGTTTCTTCACATCTTCTTAAGAACTTTCTGAGAGGATAAAATACCACATAGTAAATATGAATTTATCCCATTCTGTTTCACAAGCTAAAATAAATAATCTTAATGCACACCAAGTAAATAAATCAAATACACAAAATTTATTGATCCCAAAACATACAAATAGAGTCTTTAAATATGTTCACTCTTATTTAAACAACACCCCTTCTATAAAAGTTTCATGTTAATTATTTTTAAAGACACACACTCTTTGAAAAAAATCCAAACCCTTGTAAAAGTGATTCACTAAAATTTTAACACTCACAAAAATCAATTTCCTTAAGATTTTTTCATTTAAAAGAAGTCTAAGGAATCTTTTCACCCAAATCCACACTTGATTTGAAAATATTTCATTTTAATTAAAAATAAAAACCCACTTTAACTTCTAATTATTTTAATAAATTTAAATCATTTCAAAAAAAATTATCAATTCTAATTTCTTTTTAAATTTTCATAATTGAATCAAACACTTTTTATAAACATTATGATAATCAAAATTTCTCTTACAAAGGAACCATTATTCCTATTTTTAAAAACCAAGACACATTAAAAAAATATTTTCAAAAAAATATCCCAATTCAAAATGAAGAGTAAGACTAATATTTCAAAACATTTTTTGAACACCAAAATCAACTTTTTTCATCCAAAAAATAAAATTTTCTATAACATAAAACCAAATTTTCAACACATAAGACCACACAACAAGACCCAAATAATTAATTTAAACATCACCCAATAATGTAAAACCACCATAAAACTCCCTTAATAAACCACACACCAATGGTAGAAACCATCGAGATTAATGAAAATTTCAAGGGATTCAAAACTAAAAATATAGGGGGAAGAATAATTATGCACGGTTTGACCACATGGGTTATATAACCATACATTAACCATGAAAAAACCATTAGAGTGGTTATAGACCCAAATTAATGGGGTCTACATAGTTTTATGGACCATGCGAGTTAACCCTAAAACTTGGGATCTTTTCCTATTTTCACCCCGAAAGATCAAAGTGACCCCAAAATCACCTATACACTCAATATGGATCAAAATACCACAGTATCATATCAGAAAACATTGAGAATAAATATGAAAAAAATATAGAACAACCAGACCAAGAGAATAAACAAATAGTGGTGGATATTATTATTTCAAGAAGAAGAATAAGAAATGAAGTTACTCTAGAAGGGAGAGTACCCTTACTGGCAGCGGCGGCAGTGGAGGAGGCGGCAGAGTCAGCAGAGGAGGCGGCGACGGAGGAGGAGAAGTAGGCGATAGTGTCGGCGGAGGAGGAGCAGGAGGTGACAATGGCAGTGGAGGAGTAGGAGGACACGTTCGCAGCAGCAGCGATGGAGGAGGAGGAGGAGGAGTCCACGAAGGAGGAGGACAACAACGACGAGTCGACGACCGCGACGGGGGAGGATGAGGAGGATCGGGCAGCACAACGTTAGGATTCTGTGAGAGCTTGAGGGATGCTAAAGGAAGGGGACACAATTAGGGTTCATTTATAAAATCAGGGAAAACATTTTTCAGCGTTAGTAAAAAAGGGCTGATAAATGTGTGTTTTATCAGCGCTTTTTAATTAGCGCTGATAAAACACACCATTTATTCATAATTATAAAATTATAACTAATATATTTATTACATTTATATTTTTATAAATATATATAATTAATATATTTATTATAATTTAATAATTATTTAAATATATCTATATTAATTATATATTTTTTATAATTTCATGATATATTTAAATAAATATATATTTATATTTAAATAATTATAAAATTATAATAAATATATTTATAATAAATATATTTATTATAATTTTATAATTTAAATTATAATTATATATATATATATTTATGCATGTGTCTATGTATAAATTATAATTATATATATATATGTTTGTATTTGTGTATATATTCATTAAAGATATGTATTTATAAATAAATATATTCAAAAGGTATTCATAAATATATATTTATCATTTAAAAAATATTTTTTAATTTTTTAATTATTTAAACATATTTATATTTAATTAGTTATATATAATTTTAATTATATATAATATATTTAAAAAGTATATAATTATATATAACTAAATATTTATATTTCTAAATATAATAAATACATTTATTGTTTATTTAAATATATTTATCATGATTTTAAGTATTTATGAGAACATAAAGCTTCATATATATATAGGAAATGAATGAATACACCAAGTATAGTACTATAATATATATGGCCAACATTAGGGTAAACAATGAACATATTCATGAGATGAATATGAATATCCATTACACATCAATTGACACATTTATTTGGAAACATAAATTTATTTAAATATATATATTTAATAAGTATTTGTGTGTGTGTATATATATATTAAAAAGTATTTATATATAATATTATAAACATATTGTATAAATATATATATAATAAAGATATAACTAAAACTAATAAACATAATAAACATAAATAAAACATAAACATAATAAACATGATTTTTTTATTTAATGTATACATATAAACATTATTTTTTAATATAATTAAAATATTTTTTTATAAATTAATAATATATTCTATTAAAAACTTTTATTAGAACTATTATTAGTGCTGATAAAGTCGCCTTTTTATCAGTGCTAATAAAACCAGAGCGCTTCCCTTGCCCGCATTTGTGGTAGTGATCATTATACCACATTATGGATCATGTCGTTCCATATGGGTAAGGTTATTGTTCATAAATTTAGTCAGTTGTCCCGATATAGTTATAGTTTTTTTAGCTCCAACTGTAGCTCCAGCTCTAGCCACATCTCCAGCTCCAGCTTCATTATCTTTCCTAGGATGGAAATCCCTACATGGATTATGTGAATTGATTCAGTTCCCATTACTTCTTCTAGTATCCATTTATAAATAGTGGAATGCACTATATTAGATTATAACATTGTGAAACATGATGCATAATCTCAATACTACTTAACATAAATTGAAAATTTTAGGTATAACTAATCTCTAAGTCATGTGTTTGGTTTCATTGGGAGTATTTCAAACTTCTGTCATAGGTTTTTTCTCTATAATCTATGTTTTACTAAATTCGGTTCCCAAGGTTTCCACTAAACTTACTCTGATACCAACTATAGATACCCCGACCCTAATATCCCAAAGTCGATGGTTACTTTATTACATTTTCATAATATACAAGCATTTGCATCCCAAAGGTCTGAACAATTTTTTAGTTTTGGAAAACTACATATATAATTGAATCATACATTACAATTGAAAATATAAAACACAAAATAGTTAATCCTTTGAGAACGCCATTATTCTCCTAGCTTAACCCTACAAATAAATCATAAAAAACTTCTTAAAAACCTGGGGAAAAATAAAACATAAGAAAGGGGTGAGATCAGATGCTTAGTAAGGGTATGTATATAGTGGAAGCTATCATAAATAAGAAATAATAATTATGTCAAGGTAAATAACTGAAACACATTCCATTTAATCAATAACTTGATTATAATATGCCCAAAATAAAAAATGATCAAACAATGAAATATAAATAACCACATGAGCTATAAAACTTAACCATGGATATTGTACTAATTGAATAATTACATGGAAATCAATAACTAATCTTATAATGAGGTAATGGATAATGTGGGGCATCATAAACATGTCATTAAGGCTTCGACCAAGACACCATATATAGACAGGTAAGACATCATCCAATACCCAAACTAATTTGTCTCATGAGACCTACCGATGCATCGAGGGGATATAGTGGACCCCACCCATCACTTAATAAGTTCAATGCATTCCACATATTAAAGGGGTAAACATAGTCAACATAAACATTTTTATTAAAACTAGTATATGAAATGTTAATAATTTTCCCAATTAATAAACATAATCATAAACCATCCATAGTAATATAGTGAATGGTATCAAAATAGTATATCCCCAATCAAACTAATCATAAAACATTTAATAAAATATGGAATATGGTATCATAAGAGATAAACCTCAATGGAGGTTTTTTTTTTGATTCTGATTATGATGGTTACATGTGCTTGGTTAGTTTTGGCTCAGGTAGAGGAGGGATGCCAGTTGGTGATGCATGGATTCCTCCTAGTTTGTGTCGATTGAATTGGAAATGAAGGATTTTCCTCAATGGTGGTTGTGATTTGGATTGTGGTTTTTCTTGTATTTATGTGTGTTTCTTGAAGCTCTATAGAATCTTTCTCTTATGACTTTCGTGGGATGATGATGTTTGTTCTTATTTGTGGCTTTTATTTTCAGAATGTGAATTTTTTTTTGGCCTCGATGGTCCAGTTCTCAAGGGTTCCAGGAATTAATTCTCTACAAGAAGTTGTTATAGATGAGGTGTAGGGAAATGGCTTCTCACTGTTTCATGGATTTTTGGAATTGGATGTTTGAGAGGGTATGGCTTCGGCCATCGGTATCAGTCCCATGAACTTTCGTATGGGACAGCTATCCATTCAGCTCTGAGATAGTGGAAAGTGGACTTAATGTTTTTTGTTACTAGGTGGAGGTTCTTTCATGTAGTAAAAGTTTTTTATGATCTTGAGCCTTTGGTCTGTTGGGTATTTTTTATTGTATAAGTCAATGATGTCATCATGGGTTCCCCCTCATCCCTTAAAAGGAGGTTATTCCCAATAAAAAAAATATTCAGTTAGAGCATTGAAAAGTTCTTGGGGAAAATACCCTTTTCACTTTGAAAACCACTTATGTTTAAAACGCCGCACAATTATAAAAGAAAACAATTTATTTTAAAATAAACTTTTAAACTTATAAATTAATATTAAATCATTAATGAATCATGATGGCATGAAAATCTTCTCATGCCATGTAAGTTAAAAAAATATTACTTATGTATTTTTGTTATTAAAGTCTCAAAGAACCTTGTTTAGAAAACGAAAAATTATACCTTTCAAACCATTTTGTAAAAAGTAAAACATGAGTAAAAATGACCTTAAAAATAATAGGATAATAGTGAAAACATTTTTGGAAAAAAATTTAGAAAACATGTTCATGGAATAAAAATATATTTTTAAGGAAAATTTAAAAAAGATAATTTTTTAAAAGAAAGTATCCTAAAAATATCATATCATTGAAGTGAGCATTAATAAAATGATTTGATTATATGTATCAGTTTTAAATCCATATAAAAAATTATATTCAAAATAAGATAATAAAAAATTCATTTTACACATAATCTTAGCATGACATAATTAATAAAGTAGAAGTTTAACCCAATGAATGGAAATTGAGTTAAGAAAACTCTTACCACTTATAATCAATCGAATTGTATTACCCATAAAAGTAATAATTATCAAATTAAATATTGAATACCATGAATATAATGATATTTATGATATTATATATCAAAGTTCAGTATATGCACCACATAAAATAAATAATTGTTGAATAAGGCATATATCTCACAGAAGTAAAAGTGAGATGAGAAACCCATACCTCACGCTTACCTTTAGTTTTGCATACTATAACCTCATATATAATGGTTTAAATAATGTTATTAAATTATTAAATAAATATATTTATATTTATAATACCTTATATGTTTATTTTATAATATCTTACCACCCATTCATTAGTAATATTTCATTATTTTCATTGTTTCAGGTGCATTAGTTTCATGGTTTTATGGTTGGTTCACTTGTATATAATTATGGATGTTCTTATCAAATGGTGATAAAACTCTAGAATTTAAATTAAATTGTATTAATTAAAATCTATAAGTATAAATAGTCTTATATATCATTTTTCTTTTGTACATGAGGATGATTCATTTGATAAAATGTTAATGATAAATGTTTAGTTTATTTTGGTGGTTTTTCCAACCATCACAAACTAGTTTCATTTTATTTAATATTATGTATATATATTAGTTTCAGAACATTAAATATGTTATAATATAATTATTAAAATATTATTTAACTAGTATAATACTTTTATGACCATAATTGAATGTGGTAATGGAAAAAAAACAAAAACATTATTCACGGTGATGATTAACGACCATAATTTGGACAATGGTTTCATTTCTTTAAATAAGATGAGATGATAAAATAGGTGGATAGAAAATATTCCCTTAGAAATATAAAATTATATTATATACATGATTCTGGAGTTATTTTTATTTTATGAATGAGGGAGGTCATGAGAAGGTAGAATAAGAAAATAAATTAAAAGGGGTGGTTTGAGAAAGTTACCTCTTGAATATCACCTCCTTGAAGAACCCCTTAAGGAACTTGGAATTGGTATTTGGATGAGATAATAGGCACTTAGATGTGTTGAAAGTTAGGATGAGAGGTTTTTTTAGATATTTTAATAGGTTTGAGTCTTTTTAGGAGAAAGGGGTGGTATTTATACTCAAGGAGGGGTGGTTTTATGTGATTAAATAATGATTATTTTATATTTAAAGCCAGCCACATTTGGGTGGAATTAATTCCAAAAAATTGGATTGATAATTAATTTTTTAAAGTATGGTTAAGGTCTAGAAACACATAAACCACCCATTTAATTTTTTATTTTTTAGGTATTTTAAGCTTTTTCCTTTTAACTTTAACCTGTTGCATTATTTTACCTATACCGTAGTAAATATTTTGTTTACCATGGTAACTTTTTATTCCAAAAAATAAAAATGACCTTATAAACTAATTTTTACCTAATGATTCAAAATATGGAATCCATTTTACTTGATTAAATTTATTTAAGTGATAAAAATTAATTCTAAATATGTTACGCATATAACGCATAAAAATGTTTTTTTAAGTTAAAATCGCGGTTTTCAAAATTGTTAAGCATGTGTTTATAAATGTAACACCTTATGTATTATGTCATTACATAAATACATTTTGATAAATAATAAGGGTTAATAAATTTAAAATAATTATCATATAATAATTATTTCATAAGATTTATGGCATTTCATAAAAACAGTATTTTCACTTTTTAACCCAAAAATCAACTTTTTGAGAAAATTAATAAAAAATTACCCTAGTATAATTTTGATGTGATGAGTACAAAAATTGAAGTTTATTTTATCAAATACATTTTATAAAAGTTTCAAAAATTAATTATATTTATTTTCTCATAGAATGCAATGAAAATTGCTTTTTGAAGAAAACATATATTTGAAGGATAAAATGACTTTACTAAAAAATATATGTTCATTTACTAAGTATTGAATATGGAATTCATATTTATTTAATTATATAGTTAATCCTAATCAATCCCTCCAATTTAATGGTTAATTTATAAAGGTCAAGTTAAAATAATAATATTTTGGAGTTTGTTTAAACTTGGTGTTTTGTACAACGTAAGCTATAGAACATAGTGTTATTTTAAAATATCAGGGTCTTTAAACTACCTAGATCTATAAGATATATATTACCGCTTATATATCATAATATATCACAAAACCAAATTGGAATCATCAAATAATACCTCAAACATCACTTCTTCCTCTAGAAACTAAAAAATGGGAGCACTTGTCAACTGCTTATTTAGGTAGTCAAAAGCTTCCTAACACTGATGATTTTAGGTGAAGACTTGGTCTTTCTTAGTTAGGCCAATCAATGGAGTTGTTTCTCGAGATAATTCATCCACAGACCTTTGATAATAGATCGGTGGACCAAGTAAGCTACAGACCTCTTCCATGCTCTTGGGTACTGCCCAAGAAAAATCTGCATAAACCTTTGATGGATTCATTGCTACTCCTTGTTGAGACATTATATTTCCATGGAAGTTCACCTCTATCATTCAAAACTTTCACTTGGACATATTCTCATATATCTGTTAGTGTTAGAGAGTCTATAAGATAACTCTCAAGTGTTCTATATGATCCTCTTCTGATTTTGAGTATATGAGAATATTATCGATTAACACGACCAAAAACTAATCTAGGAACTCATGGAACATGGAGTTTATGAGACCCATGAATATAGTGGGTGTATTTGTGACACATAATGAAATGAACATGAACTATAAGTGTCCATATCAACAATTAAAAGAAATCTTTAGGATTTTAACCACTTTAACCCTCATCTGATGCTACCTAAACTGTAAATCAATCTTTGAAAACCAGTTGAATCCCTTAAATTGATCGAAAAAATAATATATCAATGGAAGGGGATAGTGATTCTTGATCGTCACCTAGTTCAACTGTTGATGATCCACACATAGCCTCAAATCACTATATGTTTTCTTAGAAAACAATGTTAGATCACCCCAAGGAGATACACTAGGCCAGAATAAGCCCTTCTATATCAAATCATCAACTTGGATCCTCAATTATAATAGCTCAAAAGTAATCATCTGATATGGATCCATTGAAATCATTGAATCACCCGGTTATAGTGTTATCCCAAATATGATGTCACATCAAGGGGGAGGGTCACAACTTATTTAAGGAAAACATCTGAATAATCCTCAATGAAAACTCCACTACCTGATCCCCTACATAGTCTAAGGTCAAAGATACTAGCTACAACAACAACAGATTTGAACACCTACATCCCATTCAACAATCTCTCTCACCAAAAAACCCTGCACACTAGCCCTCCACTCTATAGGATTCAATCCTCATCCATAATAAATCTATAACCACATGTATAGAACCAAATTAATCAATGTGGAGGATGACATGTTATGGTTGTATATATTTTAATAAGATATCCATAGATGATTGATGTTACCCTAACATCATTTCGTAGCCTCGGCATGCATCAAACAAACTCAAATGACCTCTGACCGGTATAGTCAACACTAGGTAACTTGAATCCTCTCCACCTTTAGTCCCACAAAATGGGATAAGGTAAATGAGATAAAGGAGTGTGATTATCCTTAATCAAACAAGTCATAATCTAATATATATGAAAATAAAATCATACCTCGAATGATCTCTAGCCCCTCTAGTGTTGGAACTCTAATGGAATACAACTGATAATGCCCAACTCCTCAGCCTCCTTGGCCCTTATAACATCAAACTCTATAGAAATTCTCATCTCTAAGTCCCTAGGGGAAAATGGAAATCACATGGTTATATCCCACCATCTTTGTCACCTCTTGGAGGAACATACACCCATTATATATGTTGTTGAAGATGTGTCGGTGGCCCTAAATGTTGGAACTACCTATGAGAAGGATGATGCTGAGGAGAATATAAAATTAGATTGCCCATGCCAAACTAACTCCCCTAAATGGATGGTCACCACCTCTGTTGATGTTCATGGCCTCTGTAGCTGAAACACACAAGTGAGAGGCTCTTGATAGAGGCACGAGAGTTGTCATCTCTAGAAAATTGGGAAGTAAAGCATAGAAATCAACTCCTTATTAGCTGGAACCTCATCTATACTGACATCTAAGACACTCCATATAAATTTCTTCCTCACCAAATTTTTTTTTCCTCCCTAATAATGCATTCACTTGATCACTGATCGCGTTTTCAAGCACGTCAAATTAGCTGTTTAGTTTTAACTAGAATTTCTACAGTATTGCAGCAACCCTAGGTCATCTCTCGATGGAGCCTTAGATTATTAATTCCAAAATTTGGTTTTGATTATGAAATTAAAAAAATAAAATGGGGTTTTATATTACTTGGTTTTGATGATTAAAGATGGCAATAGAAAATTAAAGCGATAAAACAAAGTAGAAGTAAACAAAATTAATTAAACGTGATCAACCCGAGGTACTCTCGTGATGCTCATCCTTGATCGCTTCATGAGATAGAGTTGTAATATTTTAATCCCTAGTTTGTAACACCTATAATCATAATGTTACTGATTTTATACTAGGATACCTTCTAGGGTTTAGTCAAAAACACACAATGATTCACTAGACACCGCTGATGATTGGGTGATTTGTGTTCGACTTCATAACTGAAACTCACCAAGGCAACACACGAAGAACTTGATGTGCTATCCAAGTTTGTATGTTATTTATTTTTGATATCATGAAATAAATGTACATTGACTTGACAGTGCTTATGTGAGTTCAATTGACCAATATGAACCACACAAACACTGCAATTGAATTATGGAAGAAAAAGGGATGAACGGTGTGTAAAACATCACATGAAAGGGTACCCTCAAACATGGTCATTTGAGTTTGAGTATAACATACCAGTATATAACTCAATTAAATAAAAAGATAGTATGAATAAAAACAAAATACAATCTGGAATTAAAAAGATCATTCAAAATAATACAAGTATGAAGCTCAGGATTACATCACGTTCCTCCCCGGGTGATCACAAGGGGTTTAGAAACCCATGGGAGGGAAGGAAGAAGAAGATGTTGAAGTAGAAATTTCCATAGACTCTATAACTTCTAATAATTATGGAAATACACCTTTGGGACTCCAAAATGGAAGCATCTTTCCTCCTGTTCGAACTCCAAATGGGGTGCCCAAGGTGCCAATTTATAGGCAAAGTGGGAAGTGGTTTAGGGCACCCTAATTTCACGAATCCGCTTGGTCTATGGTTTTGGTCAGTCATAAAGTCATAAATCACTTTCAACAAAACTAAAAAGTTGTTTCCCGACACCTTTTATACCTCCATGTTAAATTTTGAGGCCATATATAAAATATAATAATAGATATTGATAAAATACATAGGCAATGTTTTGACCCTGTGTAGATCCACTTTATTGGACAGATCAGTCTATATGGGCCTTTTAATGGACTAATTGGGCTTTGGTTCCTTTATATGAAATGTATCTCATTAAATTTAGGACCATCCCACAAATTTTCATCTCATTTTAATGCACGGTTTAGAATCAGCATGCGTTTTAGTCCACTAGTGTGCTTGGATCATGTGCAGATTGGCCCATTTTTCTTAGACTTCATCATGGGTTCTCCAAATCACCTCCACCTACAATATAATTATCAAAACAAGTAACATTTATCTTTTTAACAGTGTTAAAAACAAAATAATTGAATCAAAAATTGAGTAAAATTTGTTATTATACTTGTAATTGTCAATACAAAACTAGTTTAATACATTGGTATAAAGGTGAAATAAAATAGTGAATCGTGGTACGATCACACCCCCACACATAAACATTTTCACTTTGGGAAAAGTATAATATCCTAATATTATCCCATTCTTAAATAAAAGGTTTGAAAACATCCATGATTATTTTGAAATTAAATTCATCATGTCTCTTTTTTGGAATCATTTTTCTTTTCTCACATTCAAATTTGTTCAACGTCATTTGTTAACTCATGCAACATGTCGCAACCTACCTCACCTAAAAATTTTCCCTCTTCACTAAAGGAACATATGAAAGTGGATTTATGCCCTTTTCTCAAATTTCATGTGATCTTACCATATGCTTGACAATATTTTAAGTTCTCTACCGATAGAAACTAGTGTGCTACTCAAGAGGACTTCCAACAGGTTGTTCTGAGGTTCAAGGGTTGGTAGGATTTAATGTTTAAAATTTTGAGGCTGAAAAGGAGTGTTTAATATTTTATGTAAAAAGCATGTCAAAATTCAGCAAGTGTTCACAATTATTGTACACACTCAACACCTCACAAAGTATATTACCTCCCACTCACTATCCCCATTGTCCATTTGTGTGGGTCACAACCAAGCGATGAATAATAATGAGTAAACATCCTATTTTCTCCATTTTTTTTGTTCTGTGTTTTTTTTCAGATGTATAGAACTATGTTTTTTTAGTTTTTTTAGAGATAAAGAGTTAAACATGTATAAAACAATGATGTAATATGTCTTGTGAACCCATTTCCTAAGGAAAATGTAGGAACCCTTTATATCAACCCATAACAATGATTCTCTCCCCATAATTACCATGGAAACACCTTCTCACCCACACTTGCTGAAAATAAACAAAAATATACACAAGAGATGGGTAGGTAGGGATAAATTATCTTGTAATGTGTCTACCTAATAGGAATTTCATGGTCTCTAAGGATTAAGAAGGATAAAATGTAAAGGTGGCCGAAAATAGAGGATAATTGTACAAAGCCTTTTCAATGAATGATTGCTTCTATCATGAATGTAGAATAATTGAATCTTATGGGTTCAAACAGAATCAAGGAAATTTCTAGTTTCTCTACATGACCCGAGACTCTCAACAAAGTGATTAAAAGGAAGAATATGCAATAAAGGGCTTAGAATGTCTCTCGGGTAAGGGATTAAAATATTGGTCAGTGCGAATGAAGCATGAGATTCAAAATCCATTAAACGCCTAAGAATGATTTGAAAATACAAATTATAGAAAAAGATTTCATATCAACATTCATTTGAAAAACATTTTTCCAAAAAACAATGGAACTTTCCACACAATTGACTCAAGCATGAAAAATAATTTTGGATATTATTTTTAAGGTCAATTTTTATCTAAAAACACAAAATAAGGAAAAAAGAAATCAAAAAATAAAACACATTTTTTTTGTTTGTTTTGTTTTAATCATAACTATGACAGGTCACCATCCCCCACACCTAAAATTTACATTGTCCACAATGAAAGTATTTTAAATAAATATCCAAGTAAATAAAGGTAGGGAGAAGGTACAGCCTGTTAAGTGGTGTCATATGTGGAATCTATCAGTTGGATTTACTCCACGAGATGCTTTGGAAAATCCTCATAGAAGTGTTTGAGCATCTTCCCATTGACATTAATCCTCTATCCACTCTTCTCATGAAAAACCTGTATGGCACCAAAAGGGTAAACATCAGTAATGGTATAAGGATCGAGCTATTAGTAATGAAGCTTACCTGGGTGAAGCTTTAGCCTGGAATTATACATAAGAACCTTCTCACCAATATGAAACTTCCGCTGATTAATCATGTTATCATGGATAGCCTTTGTCTTCTCTTTATATATCCGAGAGTTCTCATATGCATTACGTCAAATTTCTTCCAACTCTTAAATCTCCAGCTTTCTATGCTCACCTGCATCTGAAATATTCATATTACATTGTTTAACATCCCAATATGCATGGTGTTCTACCTCCACCGGGAGGTGACAATCCTTTCCAAACACAATCTTGTATGGTGACATTCCAATTGGGGTTTTAAAAGCTGTACAGTATGCCCAAAGTGCATCATCTAAGTGCAAGCTCCAATCTTTCCTATTGGGTTGTACTATTTTTTCCAAGATTATCTTAACTTCACGATTTGAGATTTCTTCTTGTCCATTGGTTTGGGGGTGATATGCAGTGGAGACTTTATGATCAAACCCATACTTACGAAGAAAATTTCTCATGTTGCGATTGAAAAAATGTGAACCCTAATCACTAATGATGAATCTCAGTAAACCAAACCTATTGAAAATTTGGGACCTCACAAAGTCAACAACCACTCAAGAGTCATCGGTCCTGGTGGACTTTGCTTCCACCTATTTAGATACATAGTCAATAGCTAATAGTATGTACAAAAATCCAAATGAATTTGGAAAATTCCCCATGAATTCAATGCCCCATGCATTAAAAATTTCACAGAATAACATAGGTTGTTGGGGAATTTCATTCCTCTTGGAGATATTCCCTGTGAATTGACAATGACTACATAACTTACAAAACCGATGGGCATCTCTATACAATGTTGGCCAATAAATTCCTAATTCAAGGACCTTTTGAGCCATAAGTTGAGTCCCAAAGGTGTCTCCCCATCATTATTATAAGTTCTGGAGGCTATGGGAAGTGCTACTTCAACATATTCTTCTTCTTCCCCTCCCATGGGTTTTTAAACCCCTTGTGATCACCCGGGGAGGAACGTGATGTAATCCCGAGAATCATCGGTCCTAGCGGATTTTGCTTTCGCCCATTTAGATACATAGTCAACAGCCAATAAGATGTACAAAAAGCCAAATGAATTTGGAAAAGGTCCCATGAAGTCAATTCCCCATGCATAAAAAATTTCACAGAATAACATGGGCTGTTGGTGCATTTCATTCCTCTTAGAGATATTCCCTGTGAATTGACAATGACTACATGACTTACAAAACCGATGGGAATCTCTATAAAATTTTGGCCAATAAATTCATGAGTCAAGGACCTTTCGAGTTGTACATTGAGAGCCAAAGTAGTCCCCACAGGCCAAAGTGTGGCAGAATGTCAAAACAGAGGTGAACTCATGGTTAGGGACACACCGACGAACTACTTGGTCACCAAAAATTCTCCACAAATATAGGTCATCCCAAATGTACCACCTAGAATCATGCTTAAGTCTCTGGGATTATGAGGTGCTGAAATCAGTGGGGACCCTAGATGTTGCTAGAAAATTCACAATGTCTGCATACCAGGGGGTAAGGTCCACCACATCACAAAGGTTCTCATGAGGGAAGAATTTTCCAATGGGGAGGGGTGAGTCAACATGATGGTCCAATGGTGAGGAAATACTAATAATGTGGTCAGATTCCACATTTTCCAATCCCTCTTATCTCCAATCTCAAGGTCAAACTCTTGGAGGAGGAGCATCCACTGTATGAGACAGGGCTTGGCTTTAGGTTTCTTTAAGAGGAATCGAAGGGCAGCATGGTCAGAAAACACAATAACTTTTGACCCAAGAAGATATGAATGAAATTTTTATAAGGCAAACACAATAGAAAGGAGTTATTTTTTAGTGGTTGTGTAGTTTACATGGGTAGGTTCAAGGGTATGTGAGGCATACACAATGACATGAGGAGCCTTCTCAACCCTTTGTGATAAAACTGCCCCAACTGCAAAGTTAGAGGCATCACACATAAGCTCGAAGGGGAGATACCACCTTGGTGGTTGGATGATTGGAGGTGATGTGAGACTCCTTTTTAGTGAATTGAATTAATCCTCATATTTTTTATAAAACACAAACTCATGATCCTTTTGTAATAATCGGGACAAGGGAAGTGTGATCTTACTGAAGTCTTTAATGAATTGGCGGTAACAACCTGCATGACCCAAGAAATATCGCACCTCACGAACACATTTTGGATATGGAATTGTTGAAATTAATTTAATTTTTTATTTATCCACTTGAATTCCCTATTTTGAAATAACATGTCCAAGAACTATCCCTTGTTCAACCATAAAATGACATTTCTCATAATTTAAAACAAGATCTTTTTCTATGCAACGATAGAGGATAGAACCTAGGTGAGCCAAACAATCATCAAAGGAAGTTCCATAAACCGTGAAATCATCCATAAAAACTTGCATGCAATTCTCTTGGTACTCAGAAAAAATACTCAACATACATCGCTGAAAAGTACTAGGAGCATTACATAGACCAAAAGGTATCCTTATGTATAAAAATGTTCTGAATGGACAAGTAAATGTTGTCTTTTATTGATCCTCAGGGGCTATATGGATTTGGAAATAACCTGAATAGTTATCAAGGAAACAATAATGGGACTTACCATTCAATCGTTCTAACATTTGGTCAATGGAAGGTAGAGGAAAGTGGTCCTTCCACATGGCTTGATTCAGTCGACAATAGTCAATACAGACTCGCCAACTATTTTGCACACGTGTTGGAACCAATTCATTCTTTTAATTTGACACAACTGTTATTCCTATTTTTTAGGCATAATTTGCACTGGGATAACCCATTTACTATTAGATATAGGATAAATGATCCCCGCAATAAGTAATTTACTAACTTCCAATTTTACCACTTCAAAGAGTGGGATTCAACCAGCGTTGAGATTTTTTTACAGGCTTAGCCTCATCATCCAAAAGTATATGGTGCAAACAAATATATGGGATAATCCTGGGAATATCAGCCAATGTCCATCCTATTTCCTTTTTACACTCTCTCAAAAGATGAATCAGTTTTTATTACTATTGTTGAGAGAGGTTATTTGAAATAATGATGGGCAATTGGTCAATACCCTCAAGATAGGCATATTTTAAATTAGAAGGAAGTGGTTTAAGTTCCAACACCGGGGGGTTTTTGACTGAGGGAGGGTATTTATGGGGAGTGAGGTCTATTAAACTTTTTATCAGCTAATGTTTATTATATAAAGATAGAGAATCTATTAAAATGATATTTTCAGAATCATCGACGGTCATGGGTACCTCAGAATGAACACACTCATCAATTAAAGCACAAAATTTACACTTTTCCGAACTCACGCAACACTCAAAACATGAATCAAAATTCAAATCATCTAAGGGTGAAGAAGATGAAAATGAATCAGATTATGGGTTGAGGAGAGAATTGTGTGTGTGTGCATCGTTTGAGAGCACTTCCATTGAATAGATAGGAAGAGTGTAGTGTTCTTCAACGGGGTGTTTCATAGCCTCAAGGATGTTAAAACTTACCTTTTCTCCACCAAACTCCATGGAAAACGTACCATTGTGAATGTTGATGATCGGCTTTGTTATTTTGAGGAATGGCCTCCCAAGTATGGGAGGATCATGTCCTTGGGTTCATGTATCTTCCATCTCAAGAATGTAGAAATCAGAAGGGAAGATGAGATTCTTCACTCGTATAAGGACATTCTCAATCACTCATGTTGGATGCGTAGTACTTCAGTTGGAAAGTTGTATGAAAAATTCCCATTGGTTGAATATCTCCAACCTACAAAGAAGTGTACATAGAGTAAGGCATAACATTAATGAAAGCACCTAAATCTAGCATAGCATCAGAATAGAAGGTCTCCCCTATGGTACACGGTATCATGAATATGTCTGGATCCTTGCATTTGGTTGGAATTGCTGGTTGAATCAAGGTTGAGACATTCCTTCCTAATTTTACCCTCTCATTCCCCTTTATTATCCTTCTGTGGGTGAAAATCTCTTTAAGAAATTTGGTATATAGAGGGATTTTTTTAACTGCATCCAATAGAGGAATTTTAACTTGAACCTTTTTAAATGTATCCATTATTTCTTTATCAATCTCATTATCAAAATTCTTCTTAGATTTAGAGAGTCTTTGGGGGAAATGAAGAGGAATGGATTTCTCATTTTAATAATCAATGATAACTAGATTACCCTTTTTTGTCTTGTTTTTTCATTACTTGAAATTGTTGAGGGTTGGGAAAGAGAGTTTTTAATAGGGGGATATACCTTTTGTGAAGAATCAGTAGAAGGAGAGACTTCTTTACCGCTACAAATTTTAACTACACATACATTACCTTTGTCCTTTAGATTGGGAATGGGTTGGGATGGTATTTGTCCAGAACCTTGCATCTTAAGCTCACTGATGGTGTTTGCTAATTTCCCAACTTGAGTTTATAGGTCTTGAATAGCTGATTGTGTGGTTTGTTGGAATTAAAGGTTTTGGGATTCCATTTGATTCAACATTTCCTTAAGGCTTGGTTCACATTTGGGAGGAGGAGAAGGATTATTTTGAGAAGTTGAAGGATAATAAGGATGCATACCTTGTCCTTGTTGATACCAATTCTTCTTGGGGTAGCTTGAGTTTCCTCCTTGTTAGTACTGGGCTTGTGCTTACCACCCGTGGTTTGGATTTGGAATGAATGGATCTTTCTTGAAGGGAGGTACTTGTTGGAATGGACGCCCTGGGAACATGGTTGCACAAGACTCTGATGAATCTTGAATTTATGGGAACTGGTTTGAAAAATGAGTATCGTCAGAACAAATACCACAATATAATGAAACAGAAGGAGATTGTGAGATACCTTGTGCTTGAGCTAATTGTATTATAAGGGTATGCATATCATCAAGCTTGTTATTTACCTTTTATTATAGAGATTAATGACTTACCTCATGAACTCCTCAGGTTGGTGCAATTGATTGTGTACCAAATTGTTGTGCATTTTGAGCCATGTTGGCTATTAAGTCACAAGCAGCGGAAAGAGTTTTATGAACTAGGGCACCACCAGCTGCAGCATCAATCATTCCATGATCCATGGGGATAAGTCCCTCATAGAAGTATTGGATTAATAGTTTTTCACTAATCTGGTGGTGGGGGAAGCTTGAGCAAAGTCTTTTGAATCTCTCCCAGTATTCATGGAGGGTCACTCCTTGTGATTGCCTAATTCCACATATTTCTTTCCTAATTAATGCAGTTCAGGAGGCATGGAAGAAATTCTCTAGAAAGAGTCATTTAAGGTCATTCTAGCCCCCAATTGTGGTAGGCAGGTAGTATATCCAGTCTTTGGCTACACCATCAAGGGAGAAAGGGAAGGCCCTAAACTTAATTAAGTCCTCAGACACATTTTGGGGTTTCATGGTGGAGCACACTATGTGAAACTCCTTAAGGTGTTTATGAGGGTCCTAACTAGGAAGATCATGGAATTTAGGAAGAAGGTGGATGAGGTCTGATCTCAGCTCAAAGTTGGATGCTTCCTTAGGATATTGGATGTACGCAGGTTGGTATTCCACATCTGGGGTGGTCAGTTCTTTTAAGGTTTGATTATTTGCAGCCATATTTTCTTGGGTTTGATTGGGTTCAATTTTTGATTAGTTTATGGCCACTTGAGGTTCCAAAAGGGGTTCCTCAGTGTTACTTGATTAACCTTATCTATATGCCTTGATTTGTGAATGGATTAATTTTTCAATTACAGGGTCAAATTCAAGTAGTGTTTCTTTACCAAATCTTGTCATGCAATAATGATGTCCAGTTTGATTGATTGATTGTTTTTTGTTGTTTTTTTATTTTTTTTAAATATTTTTTTATGGAAGATGAATGAAATAAAAATACTTAATAAATTAAAGGAGAAAATAAAAGATAATTTTATACTAAAAAATTAGAGAGAGATATGGAGAAGAAGAAGAAAAGGAGAGAGAGAGGAAGAACACACAAAAACAACCAAAAATAGAAACAAAAAAACCAAAACAAAAACAATCGAATGGGGGTGGGGTATTAAAAGGGGTAATAATTAAGAAGTAAAATAAATAGATAAAAGGAAATAAATAAAAAAATGATCTTGGCTCCCCAGCAATAGTGCCAAAATTTGATCGCGTTGTTGAGCGCGTCAAATTAGTTGTTTAGTTTTAACTAGAATTTCTGTAGTATAGCAGCAACCCTAGGTCGTCTCTCGACGGAGCCTTAGATAATTAATTAAAAAATTCGGTTCTGACTATGAAAGTAAAAAAAGTGAAATGGGGTTTTTTAATACTTGGGTTTGATGATTAAATATGACAATAGAAAATGAAAGCGATAAAACAAAGTAGAAGTAAACAAAATTAATTAAACGCGATCAACCCAGGGTACTCTCATGATGCTCATCCTTCATCACTTCATGAGATAGAGTTGTGATATTTTAATCCCTAGTTTTTAACACCTAGAACCATAATGTTACTGAGTTTATACTAGGATACCTCCTAGGGTTCAGTAAAAAACACACAATGATTCACCAGACACCGCCGATGATTGGGTGATTTGTGTTCGACTTCATAACCGAAACTCACCAAAGAAACACACGAAGAACTCGATGTGCTATCCAGGTTTGTATGTTATTTCTTTGTGATACCATGACATAAATTTACATGGCCTTGATAGTGCTTATATGAGTTCAATTGACCAATATTAACCACACAAACACCGCAATTGAATGATGGAAGAAAAAGGGATGAACAATGTGTAAAACATCACATGAAAGGGTACCCCCAAACATGATCTTTTGAGTTTGAGTATAACATACCAGTATATAAATCAATTAAATAAAAAGGTATGAGGAAGAAAAATAACATACAACTTGGAATTAAAAAAGATCATTCAAAATAATACAAGTATGAAGCTCGAGATTACATCACGTTCCTCCCCAAGTGATCACAAGGGGTTTAGAAACCCATGGGAGGGGAGGAAGAAGAAGATGTTGAAGTAACACTTCCCATAGCCTCCAGAACTTCTAAAAATTATGGAGAGACACCTTTGGGGCTCCAAAATGGCAGCACTTTCCCTCCTGATCGAGCTCCAAATGGGGTGCCCAAGCTACCAATTTATAGGCAAAGTGGGAAGTGGTTTTGGGAACCCTGATTTCACGAATCCACTTGGTCCATGGTTTTGGTCGGTCAGACGGTCATAAATCAACCTTTTCTACCTCCATGTCAAATTTGGTGTCCAAATATGAAATATAATAAGAGATATTTCCAAAATACAGGGGTAATGTTTTGACCCCATGCAGATCCACTTTATTGGACAGATAAGTCTATATGGTCCTCTTAATAGACGAATTGGGCTTCAGTTCCTTCAGATGAAATGTAGCTCATTAAATTTTGGACCAGAACAAAAAATTCATCCCATTTTAATGCACAGTTTAGAAGAATCGTGTGTTTTAGTCCACTGGTGTGCTTGGATCATGTGCAGATTGGCCCATTTTTCTTGGACTTCATCATGGGTCCTCTAAATCACCTCCACCTACAATATAATTATCAAAACAAGTAACATTTCCCTTTTTAAAAGTGTTAAAAAAACATAATTTAATCAAACATGGAGTCAAATTTGTTAATATACTTGTAATTTTCAATACAAAACCAGTTTAATACATTGGTATAAGGGTGAAATAAAATAGTGAATCGTGGTATGATCAATCACCACAGTATTCTTTTTCACCTCTAAGTATATAGGTAACATAAATGGGGGGATTGCATATATTATAACTTGGAATAATGCCTTCACAATGTATCACACTTTGGTCACCTCATGAATAAATAGGTCTAAGTCAAAAATTAAAAAGTCCCTTAAACCTAATCTTAAGTTCCTACATGTTTAGGTTTTCCTACTGGAGAGAGAGAAAATCTCATCGCTTCACATCCCTCATCATATAAGATAGAAACTCTAAATGGAACTCCTTATAGAAATAAGTTTAGGAGACATATGATTCCTTCTACTCTCTAAGATGTAATTCCCACCATTAACATGATGCTCCTCTCATTTG
Organism: Viscum album; assembly: GCA_963277665.1. Taxonomy (NCBI): domain Eukaryota; kingdom Viridiplantae; phylum Streptophyta; class Magnoliopsida; order Santalales; family Viscaceae; genus Viscum; species Viscum album. The sequence goes on along the minus strand of OY728146.1, from coordinate 1,620,902,911 downwards.
ACTAACATTTAGTGAAACCCAATACTCAACCTGGGCACAAATCAAACTAAACACAATCTCTGGCTCCTCCAACCACTGTTATATCTCTAAATCATAGATGTTTCTCTCATACTTCACTAAAATCTAACGTTATAAAGAATGCAACATCCTCTGACAAAACTCATCCTCCTTAGTCAAGTTAACCTTTCAACAATCAACCGGATTATCTTTTCAAACCTCCCAAACTTGCACCATGCAGGGACGATGATCATCCGACATCTCTATAAGAAATTAGAAACTCCTAAGCCTAATGGCATGGAGTTTATTTAATAAAATTTATTTATTTATATTCATTTAATTCCTCCTAAAATATTCATATTTGAAATATAAGAACAACTAAGTATAATGCATGTACCTCTCCTAGGTCTCCACCCTGAAAGTTGTATCACTTCACTTGTATGTTTGATAATCTTAAGTACCTTATGTCAGATCAAGGGGGCTAAAATTATGTTCCCTAGTTGGTATCCCTTACAAACATCACGTACTAGGTTCAATTGATGTTGCTTCCCAACCAACTAATGCAATCCTCACTAGTGCATATTCCCCAAGATCTATCATATATCTCAACCATTGGCTTTAATACCACTCTTTCATGACCCCCCACCCACCCCCATACTCTATTGGTACCCCTCATATGCCTGTAATGAAGAGGAGTGACCTCCAAATCCCACCTCTAATAGGTCACAAGTTGGTGACTTGCACTAAGGGTATAAAACACACAATGATAGGCATTAGCCTCAATAATAAGTTAAGGACAAAAGATATGATAAGAACCACCAATAAACACCAAATAATATAAAATAAACAAATATATCATAGAAAAAATCCAAAATACATGAAATGAAATACAAGAAAACTCCAAGATAATGTACCAAAAGGCTCTTAGGTAGTAGCACCAACAACAACTCTCCACTCCAAGGTAGAATGCTCTAGCTCGATCAACAAATCCCTCCTAATCACCTGAAGAATATATTATATATATAGGTGTGGGGGTAACATGTATACTTAGTAGGATCCTCCTAAGTACCTCTCATGAAAATGTGAGTAGAGTATACTAATGCTTCATTGAACAAGTAATAGAACCAACAAGCACCTACAGGGTAAAATACTCATTCCTAGCCTCACCAAGGCTCACTCACTAAGTATCACACATAATGTAGTAACATAATATAAGAATAATATAATCATAGGTTCCCCACAACCAATTATCCACTAATTTTCCACTCTCATGCCTCAACGTTTGACGTCATGTGCTCCCATCCTTTCCATGTCATTCTCCTCACCATAATGGGAAATATTATCTCTTAACCTATGCCAACCACCGCATAATCATAACAGGAAAACCCAACTCTAAACTCGTTCCAATCATACCAACCATACATCATAACCTCATCGCATCTGCATCCATCACGTCATAAGTCCGAAGTGGTAGGGTATCATAAACATAAAGGACATTGGCCTTGTTCCCTCCTCTTACCATACATGACCCCCACCAAATAACATCACCACCAGGTATCTCCACCAACCATGTCATATACTACTACTAAAGGGAGAATGGGGAAGTGGGAGTATCTATCCATCTACCCTCACCAACCTGGATGTTTTTGGAAAACACATGGAACCCAAAATATTTAGTCGTCGATAAGGTGATTCGACTCAAGCGGGGTGCGTATAGAAATCATAAGAAAATACAAGGATGGGTGGTCACATGAAAATCCCATCCAAGGGGTGTACAAAATAACCCTATAGTAACTCACTTGCTTTATTATTACATCACCACTACCCAATAACACCCATCATTGCCTCTACAATTCAACCAACCATATACCACATAAAAACAACCACATCATAAGCAACACCTGCAAATTTAAAATTTATTAATCCAATTCTAGATTTTCCATTATTTTTCCACATCATGTTCATTAGTATTTATTTTACCATATTTAATGATAAGACACTCATAAGTCAACACACATACTATTCCAGTTCCATCTTCTAATTTATTAAAGTTTAATTCATAAGCATTTACCACACTATCAGTTCTAGCCTGACAACCCCATTACATATTCATTATCAATCCATTCCATACCTTTCTACCATGCATCACTATCCAAGACCCACACCGCACAACCAATATCTTACAAACTACAGCCATCCATCACAACAAGATACTCGTTGTTACCAGGCACTTCACATTCACCATATATCAAAACCACACTTTTACAGTAAAAAAAAAAAAACTAACACCTTATGCATATATAATATATGACCTAACATAAAAATATTTCAATTACATATTAATCAACCAATCTTTTTAGTTACCAGCTTTGGTTTTCATTCAATCGTGTGAGGTGATTCCCATCAACATTCAAGTTTTCATGGAAAAAAATTCACAACGGTAAAAGGGAACATATCAGTAGGCAACATAAAAGGATATTTAATTTAAAAGGGATTTTAGTTATCACAAAACATTAAGGTTCACACCACATTTCATTCCCATAGGTTCCCATTACTTTTATCGTATTCTTATATAGTTATTCATGTCTTTATTTACTAAACAAGAAACAATCAACATCATCACATGAAGTAACGCAAAAATATAGATAAATCATACACACAATGCTTCCCTTACCCTTTATTCATTCTTTTGGTTATTTATCTTATTAGGTTAATTAATACTAATCACCAAAATAACCAAAATTATGATAATTACATGATTTTAATAAACAAAATAGGGGGTCTTGAATCTCATAGATCAATACGAAGCTTTAAAGAACCACTACACAAGAGTAAAAGGAATAAGGATCAAACACCACTGAATTTGAAGGGAAACTCTCCAAAACCTAACCACAATAACCCACTATCAACACTTGCTTGAAACTCTACCCTGTAATAGAGGAACCTTACCACATGAACCTCTGGAAGAAAAAGGAACAATGAAATAGGGGAGAAGAGGTGACGGGAATACCTTTAACGAAGAGAATTGATCCCAACGATCTAAGAGGTTTAGGATCTATAAAGTAATGACTATAGGTTGGTGAGAGGGCTAGATTTTGACTGGGGTTCTAAGGTAAAGATTGAAAATTGAAACAATGAATATATGACCATATATTTATAGAGGAAGTTTGACTAACCTCCACCGTGATGTAGAGGCATACAAAATGCTCGTGGTGTCCCAAGTCAAAGGGAGATCTGATTCTCCCATATCTGAATTGGTTATATCCCCTGAATCTCACATGCATTCAAAACTAATTTAAATGATTTTGACCACCACCACACCTAACATTATGATGTGGTTAATGGATTTTTAAACACCTAATAGGTCACCACATCCCCTCACCATGACATTGGGATAAATCACTATCCATTTTGACCAACCATGATAAATACTACAGTTTGATGAGCTATATCTCATTGTTTCCTCCTCCCTCACATGTTAGGCCTCACCTCCACCTCGCATGCCACTATGCCTAGATTCCCATGCATTTTAGCGATGTCTGTTTTGCACAAGTGGACTCGTTGAATGTCACACCCACCAAAATGGCCACCCTAGGCATTTTACAGCTCTTTATTTCCCATAGGGAGAATGCCACCAAGATTTAGGATAACCACTCCCTTCACCAACACACCTACCACCATGGCGTGATGGACCTTTATATGCCCAAAATCATCTCTAGCCCCCCAAAATTCCTCTAAGCTCCCTCTCTACACCTTCAAACACCAAAAAACACAAATGAATGGGGAAAAAGTGTCTGATTCATTACATATATGATGGTCAATACTTAATTAATAATTATATAAAACATGAAATAAATATTAACCAACAAATGATAATAAATGTGAGAATTTCATAGATTCATCTTTCATAAAAAAATTATATAATTCACATAATAGGTGATCTCACTCATTTATATTCCATAATTGATACTTAATATAAATATTGTAAATTTAGTTTCAATATAGATGGTAATGATGTAAATAATTCACCTTAATAATTAGTAACCCATGATAAATCATCATATAGGAAGCATCCATCATATTATAAGAAGAATAAAAAATTATCTTATAAGTGATAATTTATTAGACATGTTTATTTATTGTGGGTGTGGTCATTATGGCCATTGCATTATTTATATTATATATTGTGTAACTATTATAATTAATGTCTCGAAAACCCCTTAAATATGGAGTGGCCCAAATGCCTAATTTATTATGAGTTTAAAGCCTCCTGTGGCTTTTAAACCCATGAAAGGTGTCATGAAGGCCTATCTTGGTGAATAATTCCATTGTTATAATACCCCACCTACTATAGTGCCCAACTGTTATAGTACCTGCTACAATATCTGTGATGCTATAGTGCATGTGATGCTATAGTGTCATGGAAAATCCTCTATAAATAAGGGTAGTTAGGGGTTTAATCTCTAACCTAAATGATGCCAAATAGGGGGAAGTACCACTTAGGCACCACCTCATCTACATAATTTTGTATACATACATCCATTAACTAAATTCATAATTCTCCCTTAAGTGGATGTCTATAGTTTATTATTAAATTTATTCTTGTGTATAATTTTATCAATATTTTTCATCATTATTAATTATGGATGACCCAAATTATCATGTCATGTAATGAATGCATCAAAATTGCTAAACACCTAGTTTACCATCATTTATTCTATTGTACATGGTAAAAAGAAAACCTTAAAAAATTTCTTTAATCATTTTTATCTATTATGAATGCTTGTTATTTATAGAGGTATTAAAATCCTACTTTAACCATGGGCTCTATGTGATATTCATTTTCAATAATAACTTTAAAATCTCGATAGATTCCATAAAAACTTAGGATAAAACAAAAAATTGTTAGTTAAAAATTATTTATCGCTATGTTGGCATGTTTTTGCTTTTTTGAAGTTTTTGATTAATTTTAGACAATCAATTAAGGTAATTACATGATCATGCACTAAATTGTAAATGGTTTTGATTAATAATAAACATATATGAGTGATTCTAAAATATTTAACTAACATAATGTTTATAAAACTTTTCATTTGAGATATAAGATCTTTAAGACCTTTCATCATGCATATTTAACACGTTCATGGTATGCAATGAAAATATGAATTAGTTAGGTTGGTATGAAATTATTCAACACACCCTGTAATTATACATGAATCCTAGTATCAAATCTAGATGGGGTTGAATTTTTGAGTTACTATAGCAGTTTTTGCAACAATTATTGTAGCGGGTATTGTAGCAGTTACTGCAGTTACAAAACTATTAATATAATTTGGTCCTAAAATCCATATATTTGGAACTTTGAGACACTATAGGCCTTCGATCCAATATAGGAATTTGGTCCATAGGGCCTCTAGGACACATCGTACCTTCAGACTAAATGATTTTGGGAAGCAGGGCCTTTGGTCTATGAAGTAGTCAGGTCTGACCACATGGGAGTAGGACCTAGAAGAGGAATCATAGCAAGCAGTAGCCACAAAATTAGATCTAACCATATTGGAATAATTATAGGGTATTATAATCACCATTGATACCAGGCATCTTGAAGCTTTTCACTGGGAAATTCTAGCCAACCAGCCAAGCGAGGTGGAGAGCTAGGTGCCATCAACACAACAGATTCTAGGGAGGGGTAGTTCTAGTGTAATTGGGTCTTTGGGACTTCAAGTCATGTATCAGACCTTGTGTATCTGGGCCTACTAGTCATGTAGGAGTTACCTCTTAACCCATTTAAAAAAGGGAATTATCCAAAAATAAATAAAAAACTCGAAAGTCTTTGGGTTAGGTTGACCACCATTACCAATGAAAACTGGAAATACTCACACTTTTCATTATTATTATAAATTCTACTTATGGTGGTTAACCATAAATTAAGTAATTAAATATATAATTACAATGAGTTAATCTCATCACATAGTGGATATTTCATATTTCAGAACCTTTGAATCATGTGATTTTAAAATGTGCCCACTATGAAGAACTCAAGTATTTTATGACATATGCATATGACTATGAGAAATGATGTGGAAGGATCTTTAGGATTTACAAAACAATCATCATCAGGGTCATAATTATAAATAAAACAAGTATTTTTGTATGATATGATAATTGTGAATAAAATAATGAATTGTCATTCAAAAATCATGAAATATAATAAACGATTCCTCAAATTTATTATGTGGTGTGAAGTAATCCAATAGATGGAATTATATATATGAGATAAGTGACCATGATAATTAATATATATGAGAATATATACAATGATAATCACACACCATGAGAATGTAATCCATAATTACTTTATAATATCAAATATATTTAAAAAATCAAAAACATGTCTTTTTAGGGAGAATGACACTTACAAACCAAAACAGAGATATAATTTGGGTTAAGGACCAATAATTGAGAAAATTTCAAGGGGGAAATTCTTTTATTATATAGGGTATTTAAATGACCCTTATATCCTAACTCCCCCCTCCTTCTCAGACCTAATTCCCTCTGGCACCTGTGGCCCTCTCCCATGATCATCCCACCATGGTATCCTCTCTCGCGCTCATCCATCCATTGCATCCTCTCCCATTCTCATCCAGCCACCTTCTCCTCTTCCACACTCATCTCATTTTTGCCTTCTATCTAATGATCATCTCATTGTTACCTCCTTAGTGTGTTACTCCAGTCATCCTTCAGTGTTCTCCTTTTTTCATGTGCTCATCCCATTATCGTCTCTTATGGTCATCCTTCTCATACCATAGTGAGATTGAACCTAGGAGTGCCCTCCTCCCACCATCGACTCCTCTCTCACCAACAACCTAGAGCTCTTTCCCTTCTCCCAATGCCTAGTGTATCTGAAACCATATTTTTTATAAATTCTATGATTCCTATATTGTTTTTGATTTATTTTGTTTATTAATGTAAATATGAACTAAGAATTAGTTTTAATGTATCATATTCATTAATATTGTATTTTGATTGATACAAGATGATTTCAAATTATTTGAAAAAATAAATGTTTTGTTATTTCCATTTTGAAGGAGTACTTTCCAGTGATTCACAAGGAAAAATGAATTATGAAGGTGGAAGGTTGATGGGTAGAGTGATAATAGAAGGAATTTCATTTTATGAAATGTCAAGATTAAAATCATCGATTTTGAAGTGTGATGCTTCATCATTAGATTTAAAATACGCGTTAAATTTTGACAATGATATTTTTTTTAAACCTTATAGATGATGGGGGAGTTGAGAAATTGTTCACATTTAATGAAAGTTTTTCTCATGTATATATTATTTTGAGGTTATATGAATGATTACAGTTGAAATTGGATGTAGATCAAAGTTAATGACACATCAAAATTATTTATATTAATATTTTGTTCACATTTTACGTATTTACATTTGATATTTAAATTATAGTTTTGAATTATTTGGTGGGGATTAAGAATAGATCTTATCATCTGATGGTGATTTTCAAATGCTACCTTGTGCAATTAGTGGTGTTCCATGTTCGATGTCATAGTTAAATGCTTCAAAGTGGGATGAATTTTGGTGGATGTTGGCCAGATTTTCCTTCATCCAAATCATTGAGGAAGATGATCTTCAAGTATAGCATTGAACATAGGTTTGGCTATCAATATTTAAGGAATGGTACTAAAAATATTATTTCCAAATTCAAAGTTAAGAGTTGCATGTGGAAGCTAACAATATATGTCTTGGGAAATTCCACTCCATTTCTTTATGTGAAAACTTTTCAAAATGATCATATGCACTTAGCTCAAGATAAACTAACAATTTGTCACAAATCAAGGGCATCATTAATTTCATCTATCATTTGTGATGAGGTGAAGTCAGATATGGAAAAATATTCCAATTAAATTAAAGTTGACTTTTACAGAGACTATGGTAGATCCCTTACATACCATCAAGCATTAAGATCCAAGGAAAAAGTAGTTGATGTAATATATGGGGTTACAGAGCATTCATATATGTTAATCCCTTGGATATGAAATAGACTAATGAAAGTTGATCTAAAAACAATAACAAAGTGGGTATCTTCATAAAATGGTAGATTTGAAATATTATTCATTACATATGGGTGTTATGTAAATGGTTTCTTATTAGGTGATCGACCTGTGTTGTTTGTGGATGGGTGTCACCTTAGTGGTCCTTATAAAGGTACATCGTTGGAAGCATCAACATATGATCCATATAAAAACCTCTTCCCATTGTTATATTCAATTGTTTGGGGTGAAGCATATTATGATTGAACATAGTATTTAAACAACATAAAAGAAATTATAGGTTCTATTTGACTAATTATTATATTTGATCAATACAATGCGATTACAAGTTCTATTATGACAATTTTTGGAGGAGATATACATGCATATTTTTACTATCATGTGAAAGAAAATTTTAGATCTGAAATTACAAAATTATGTAGGGTAATAGGAAGAGGAACTAAGGAAAGGGAATTGAAATTATTGGATGTCATTTCTTATTCTCGGTTGTACTATGATTTTGATGTTGCTCTGAAGAATTTGAGAAGATTTTTTCCAGAATTTTCAAGATGGGTTGAAAAGGATGGTGATGTAGATAGGTGGGAAATGTCGCGATTTCCACACCATTAATGAGATCATATTACAACCAATTTAGCTGAATCATTCAATGCATGGATTGTGAAGGAGAGGATACAAAATATTTGTGTGTTGATTAATGAACATCGTGAGAAATTGAGTAAGAAATTTTTTAACATCAAGGAAGACATGAAAAGGTAGAGAAATGGAGTTGGTCCTAATGTTGAGGAAAAATTGAAGGTGAATGTTTGGGATTAAACTTTGATAGTAGAGAAATATGGACATAATGTTTTCTTATTTTGAACTGGTAATGCAGATATCAATGTACAACTAGGTAGTAGAGAATTCACTTATAAAGCATGGAAAATGAGTGGGATACCTTATGCTCATGCATGTTTAGTAATAAAAAAAGTACATGGTAACCTGTATAGATATGTAGAAGATTTTTATCTATTTAACACCCAAAAAAAGATTTATCTTAGAGTTATACATACGATTGAGACCAATAATATGCCACATTTGAATGAATTGGCATATAATGACTATATGGATCAAACTATTTTACAACCATCAAAGAATTATCATCCTACTAGTAGAATATCTTATAATTGTATTGAGTCTCAATTTCAAAATAAGAAGTTGTGTCATTTTTCTCATTGTAAAGAAGTTGGCCATGCATGAAAAAGGTGAATAAATCCTAATCCAAGTTGATGTGAAAAAATTGAGAGGGTGGTTTTTCTTATGTATGTTGAATAATATGTTTCTAAACAAGGGAATGTTAGAGTGGACAATGATGTAAATCTAAAAACAAATTAAATATGTTTTTTTGGAGTTATGTTGTTTAAATCCTATGAATTCTAGTTTTTTTTTGTGGTTTTGTGTTACAATGATGTTGAGGTATGAATAATCACTATTGTTTATAAAAAAATTAATACAATCAGGAAGATTTGTGACATTTTGACACATAAACCATGTTAACATGTTTATATGACATAATTTATATATTTTAACACTGACCTTCCAGGTTTTAACACCAAGCCTCCATATTTTAACACTCTTTCTCTAGGTTTTTTTTGTTTTGGTTTTTATGAAAAATCAACTAAAAATTCATGAATTTTACATAACATTCTTATTAGATTGAAAACCCCACGTTACAATTGAATGTGTTGACATATAACAATGAAATGGATGATACTTTTTTGCAGCCACTAAAGATTTGTCTTTATCATTGTAAAGAAGTTAGTCACACATGAAAAAGGTGCAGAAATCCTAATCTAAGTTTTTGTATGCAGTCTAATCTATTTCTAAACAAGGTCATGTTAGAGTGGAAAATGATTTAAATCTGAAAACAAATTAAATATGTTTTTTATAAACTTATTCTATTTAAATCCTATGAATTCTGGTTTTTTATGGTTTTGTGTTACAATGATGTTGAGGTATGAATAATAACTGGTGTTTATAAATTAATTGATGCAGTTAGGAAGATGTATCAAATTCTGACATATAAACCATGCTAACATGTTTAGATGACTTAATTTATAGATTTTAATACCGACCTTCTAGGTTTTAACATTGATTCTCTAGATTTTAACACTCATACTCCATGTTTTTTTTTTGTTTTGGTTTTTATGAAAATTTAGCTAACACTCGATGAATTTTACATAACATAATTTTTAGATTATAATGCCTATGTTGTAATTGAATGTGTTGACATATACCAATGAAATGGATAAAATTTTTTTGCAGCCACCGAAGATTTGTATCCATTGTAAAGAAGTTGGTCACATGTGAAAAGGGTGCAGAAATCCCAATCCAAGTTTGTGTATGCTGCCTAATATGTTTCTAAACAAGGGTGTGAGTGGAAAATGATGTAAATCTGAAAAAAAATGAAATATGTTTTTTTAGTTATGCCATTTAAATCCTATGAATTCTAGTTTTTTGTGGTTATGTTACATAAAATGATGTTGAGGTATAAATAACCATTAGTGTTTATAAATTAATTGATGTGGTCAGGAAGATGTATGACATTCTGACATATAAACCATGTCAACATGTTTAGATGATATAATTTATAGATTTTAACATTGAACTTCCATATTTTAACACCAATCCACTAGATTTTAACACCCCTACTCCAAGTTTTTTTGTTTTTGTTTTTGTGAAAAGTCAACTAACACTCCATGAATTTTACTTACCACACTCTTCATCATTGTAAAGAAGTTGGTCACACTCCTTCTCTATATTTAGTATGCCATTAGTTCAACAAACAAATACAAAGTGACAATAGCATTAAGTATGTCATTGATTCAACAAATACATAGTCATAATAGAACCAAACGCCCATTGAATTCAACCAAACCCTAGAAAATCACTAATAGTTTCTAAAAAAATCATCTCCCCAATAAATTATGTATTTAACTAGACAACTCCTCCAAAAAAATCCTCCTTGCATTGCAGCCATGGTTCACCAACCAACATAGTAATTCATCCCTTTTCCTTTGAAGCTAAATATACAAACATATCATGAAAAATAAATTATATATTAGAGAGAGAAACAAATATATAAACAAATGTAAAATAAATACATCAGTATAGTATTTCATCTCTGTCATGTTGTCCCATTATTCCATGTATCTGATCAAGTGAATTCTAAAATCATTACTAAAAAAACAAACCCATTAGATAAAAAAACTGGATTTGGAAAATAAATCAATGGGTAATTTAGTCTACCAATTAGATTGTGGCTAAATAGATTCATACACAACTTCAAATTTATATGGACAAGAAAATACTCATCGTAAAAGATGTCGCAACATGGTAATAAGGCAGTCACCCCATATGAAAGTCAACATATATAATACATTACTAATTTCTAAATCAGTAACTATGTTAACCAAAAACCAAATAACGACGAATTCTATTTTAAGTAACAATAAAGTAGACGGTTTTTTCTACTGTTAATTAGTGGAATTGGTACCAAGTGAGTTTGGAACATGCAATTTCTTTGTCTCTAAGTTGGTGCAGTAGAAAAACCAGTGAAAATTCATCAAAGTGGGGAAAAATAAGTTGGCACTTTACTATGTTGTATCCAACAACATTAGGCATGACATAAATCAAGAACATCAGTGACTTTCCACTCCTCCTTACATGAGATAATCTTATCATACAACAATAGATCACAATATATAAAATATAATACATAAGTTTTTTATACATCAATATATGCCTGAAGTTGATACCATGAATAATGGATAAAATATGTTCTTAGTCACTATTCCAAATGATTTCTGATCATTCACAAGAGTTCTTGCAATCATGGTCACCATCTGTGATTCTGACATTATCATTCATATGTTGCTGATTAGTTATCATAAAATAGTTGATTATAAAGGATGCATATACGAACCTTATTGTTGACCCACTCCATAGGGTCCATACAATGGCACTCATGTTCAATTAGATGGTAATTATACATGCAACAAAAACTCTGCATTCAAATCACAGGCCATAAGTACATGAAATACATTTCAATATAGTTTCATTATTCAAAATATGAATATGATTACAACATATCGCTCTTTGTTGCCCTGATGCCTTACTAAGGTGCACAAGTCATAAACCCTCCTTTTAAGGTCGGCTTAGCCTTTAAGAGGCAGTTGCACATAGGGTGGCCATTTTTTCAGTCTTCTTTCATTATGAACTTCTGGGAGTTGTCCCTGCAGATGGGTCTCCCAAAATTGGTTCGAATGCAAATTTATTCACTTCCTCTTCCTCTTCCTCATCGACTTCCACTGCTCCCCCCTCTTCTTCATCACTTTCATCATGTACCTTTAACACCTTTTCCTACTCTTTATCTTTACCCACCTCCTCAAATTCATCTATATCCTCCATTTTCTCTTCAAAGTCCTCTAAATGCTCCTCAGACTCTCAATTAGCCTCTATTTCTTCCTCTATGACATGATCAAATATGTCCACTTCAGTAGTAGAGGATCCAACTAATAAATCATCTTGAACTCGAAGGAGTTCATGCAAGTTCTCATTGACACCTTTCATATATCCATCATACAAAACCTTGATATCCTATAATATATAATGGTGAGAAAAATGTTAGTAACAAATATAAACAGCAAGATTTCCAATTAAACAATCCAAATAATAACATATGGGCATCTAAAATGAGGCTACCAAGTTATTTAACATAAATCTTACAGAAATTAACATAGAGAATCCTCAATTTAATATTGAACCTCCAGATTTTAACACCAGTCGTCCGATTTATATACATGAAAAACAAGACTTTCAATTGAACATTCCAAAGGTAGCAACAGTAAAGTCCCACATTTTAACACTATAATTTCAGGTTTTAACACTTGAAAGACACATAATAACATATGGGCATCTGAAATAGGGTTCTCAAAGTATTTAACATCAAGCTTATAGAAATTAACACAGATCATCTCTAATTTAACACTGAGCATCTAGATTTTAACACTAGTTGTCCAATTTTTAACAAAACATTATAAAAATGAAAAGTAAGCCTTTCAATGGAACATTTAAAAGATGATAACACAAAAATACCACATTGTAACACTATAATTATAGATTTTGGGCAATACACGTCTAAACACATGGACATTTTTAATGAGAATTTCAAGGCATTTAATATCAACCTACCAGAAATTAACACTGACCTACCATAAATTAACAGTCATCATCCAGATTTTAACATTAGGCATCCACATTTTATCTTCAATGGTAATAGATACAAATAAGAAGATTTTTAATTTAACACTCCAGATATTAACACTAAAATTCATATGTTTAACACTATAATTTCATGTTTTAACACTTGAAAGACACGTAATAACATATGGCCATCTAAAAAGAGGCTTTCAAAGTATTTTACATCAAGCTTACAGAAATTAACATAGAGCATCCCCAATTTAACACTAAGCATCCATATTTTAACACTAACCCTCCATTTTTTAACACTAACATTATAGAAATGAAAAGTAAGTCTTTCAATAAAACTTTTCAAAGTTGGTAACACTAAAATCCCACATTATAACACTATAATTCCAGGTTTTTAACACCAAAAATAAACATCTAAACACATGGCCATTTCTAATGAGGATTTTAAGACATTTAACATCAACCTACCTGAAATTAACACTGACCTACCAGAAATTAACAGTCAACATCCAGATTTTAACATTGGGCATCGACATTTTATCTTTAATAGTGACAAATACAAATAAGAATCTTTTTAATTTAACACTTGAGATACTAACACTAAAATCATAATTTTTAACACTATAATTTCATGTTTAAACACTAGAAAGACACATAATAACATATGGACATCTAAAAGGAGGATTTCAAAGTATTTAGTATCAAGCTTATAGAAATTAACATAGGGCTTCCCTAATTTAACACCAAGCATTCAGATTTTAACACTAACCCTTTGATTTTTAACACTAACAATTTAGACATGAAAATGAAGCCTTTCAATGGAACATTTCAAAGTTTGTAACACTAAAATCCCACATTATAACACTATAATTCTAGGTTTTTAAAAACTATAAATACACATCTAAACACATGACCATTTCTAATGAGGATTTCAATGCATTTAACATCAACCTACCAGAAATTAACACTGAACTATCAAAAATTAATAGTCAACATCCAAATTTTAACATTGGGCATCCACATTTTATCTTTAACAATAATAAATACAAAATGGAAAACTTTTTAATTTAACACTTCAGATATTAACACTAAAATTCTAATGTTTGATGATATAATTCCATGTTTTAATACCAGAAAGACACATATAACATATGTGCATCTAAAAGGAGGCTTTCAAATCATTTAACATCAAGCTTACAGAAGTTAACATAGAGCATCCCCAATTTAACACTGAGCATCCATATTTCAACACCAATCATCCAGTTTTTAACACTAACATTATAGAAATGAAAATTAAGCATTTCAATGTTGGTAACACTAAAATCCTGCATTGTGATACTATAATTCCAGGTTTTTAACACTAACAATACATATCTAAACACATGGTCATTTCTAATGAGGATTTCAAAGCATTTAACATTAACCTACCATAAATTAGCACTGACCTGCCATAAATTAAGCCTTTTAATTTAACACTCCAGATACTAACACTAAATTTCTAATGTTTAACACTATAATTCCATGTTTGAACACTGGAAAGACACGTAATAACATATGGCCACCTAAAAAGAGGCTTTTGAAGTATTTAACATCAAGATTACATAAATTAACAAAGAGCATCCACAATTTAACACCGAGCATCCCGATTTTAACACTAACCCTTCGGTTTTTAACACTAACATTATAGAAATGAAAAGTAAGCCTTTTGATGGAACATTTTAAAGTTTGTAACACTAAAATACCACATTTTAACACTATAATTCTAGGTTTTAAACACTAAGATTACACATGTTGAAACCACACATCCAGAAGTTAACACAAAAAAACCATATTTTAACACTACAATTTCAGATTTTAACATGAAACTTTTAACAGGAAGCTTTCAGGAATATAAAGATGAAGTTTTTATTAGATGGGTGAATGAAGAGTGATCAGACAACCTACATCTTGATGAAGTAGGATCCGTATATAAGATGCATCTTTTACTCATTTTTTCTAACTTCAATTGCCTTTGAATATTTTCTTCATCCCAAAATTACTAAACATTTTCGCTACATGAATTATGAACCTCACCAATTGGGAAGTGGATGAAGAAAAATAACTACAATGTAGTGTCAATATATTCATATCAGTAAAATAAATTTACTAACTAATAAAAAAACATCAAACATGGTTAAACATTTTAAAACATACCAATAAGACAACCAGACAACCACCAACATGCTTCTTCTATTGTCGTTTTTGTATCGACTTCTTGTACATATTTACCTCTCAAACAAGCTCCGTCAAAATAATTTGGGACCAATCTCATTCTCCAATATTTCAATGACAGCCACACAAAATCCCAATATTTCTTTCATTTATAAAAGAACCATTATTAGGTTTAACATTATCCCCAATATAAACAATATAAAGGTCGTCAAAAACTCTTTTTCCACTAGGCCTCCAAAAATCATTTCCTTCGATGTAGTTAACTTCTTTCTCATATAACGACTCTTTGTTTCTTTGTGTTCGTCATTGTCCCTTTCAAGATAGATAGTTCTTCCTTCAGAAGGAATGTCTAACTTGTAATTAACGTCTATCGTAGTAATCATCATTTATTTTCCTCTAAGTGTTATGGTACATGTTGGAGGATCAAAGACATTTACAAGTTTCTCACGTAATTCTCTTAGAAAGCGTTGGAATTTAAATTCAAATAACATACCAAATCCCAATTCTATAACCAATTGTTTTTATTTGCATCTCTAACAATGAAATCAACAACGTCTTTAAATAAATTTGGAGAACGTCTACAATTTAAATTAATTTGGGGTCTAAATCTTTAACCCATTGAAACATCATTTTTCATCATTTGTCATGAGATTATACTTATTTTTTTGATGGTTTGATAGCTTTGACCAAGTATCTAATATGTCAGAAGTATTCATAGCATTTTTATACACACCTTTATTTTTCTTAAAAAAAATATGTCTCCGCATTACAAAGGAAAATAAAATTTTATCACAGCCTTAATATAACATGATTTTCTAGAACAAATAAAAACATACCAGAAATAAAATCATATCTAAATTTTGTCAATCATGATGATCATTTTCATCTCCATTGCGATCTCTAGAACTTCAATCAGACAATAGAACTGTAAAACAATTATCAAATATGTAAGAAATGAGAACAACAATATTGCAGGAGGAACACGCTAGGAGGGCGACATCAATATGTTAGAGAAAAATCAATGGCGTGAAGAGGGAGATACTAGGAAGAGACGACGACCGACTAGAGTTTTCAGGAGAGCAATGGACGACGCAGGAGTGGAGGGCGACGACGCAGGAGTGAAGGGTGATGGCACACGAGAGTGGGGGGCGACAACGTGGGAGTAGTGGGCGATGGTGAGATGAGCGCTCGGGAGGAGGCGACGACGAGCTACGGTTTTCATTAGAGGAGGGCGATAGCGTGGGAGAGGAGGAGGATGCTGCGAGAGTGAAAGGCGATGACGTGGGAGTGGATAACAACGACAAGACGCGCGAGCAGGAGAAACTGAGGATGAGCTAGGGTTTTCGAGAGAAGAGCGATGACGAGGTAAAAGAGGGCGACAGAGCGGGGCTTAAAGTGACAACAAGAAGAGCGTGTGAGCAAGGCTCTAAAGATTTCAAGAGAGATAGAAAACAAGTTATGGTATAAAAGTCGGCTAATTTAGGCCAGAGGGTTTTTTTTTTTTAGTTTAATGGGTTAGGGTTTTTTTTATTTTGGTAAATGGGTTTGTTCAGCGCCACTTGAAGTGGCGCTTTGACCCCACACCACCCCCAACCCCCATTTATATATATATATATATATATATATATAATTATATATTTATAAATACAAGAAATTTATTTATTTATAATAAATACATGAATAAATAAATTATAATAAATTATATTTTTTATAATAAATTTATTTATTTATATTTATTATAAATATAACACATACATTAATTATAATATATTAATTATAATTATATATTTATTCTATTTATAACTATACATTTATTATAATTCTATATTTATTATATTTATAATTATGTAATTATTATAATTAAAATTATGGAATTATAATAAATTTATAATGATAAAAATAATAACTATAATAAATATATAATTATGATAAATATATAATAGTACTAAATAAATAAATATAATAAATATACAATTATAATAATTAGAGAAATATAAATATAATAAATACAAAAATATAATAATTATATAATTATAGTAAATATTAATTATAATAAATATTTAATTATAATAAATGTATAATAAAATAAATACAATAAATATATAATAATATTTATTATTAATTATACATTTATTTAATAAATGTATACATTATTAAATGTATTGTATTTATTAAATAAATGTATATTTATTATAATAAATCTACATTTATTTTATACATTTATTATAATAATATTTATTATAATAGATATTATAAATGTAGATTTATTATAATAAATATTATAATAATATTTATTATAATAGATATAATATTTAATTATAATAAATATACATTTATATTAATATTTATAATAAATATATATTTATTTATTATAATAAATCTACATTTATTTTATACATTTATTATAATAAATAAATATTATTAATAAATGTATATTTATAATTATAATATTTATAATTAATGAATATATTTATTAAAATATGTTTATTTATATTTATATTTATAATTAAATTTATAAATATATATTTTGAATTTATTATACCTTTAAAAATATAATATTTATAAATATATTCATATAATTATATTTATTTATAAATATATTCATTATTTATATATATATATTTATATAAATTTATAAATATATATTTTGAATTTATTATACCTTTAAAAATATAATATTTATAAATATATTCATTATTTATATATATATATTTATATAAATAAATATATTTATTTAAATATATTTATAAATATAATCATATAATTATATTTATTTATAAATATATTCATTATTCATTAATATATATTTATATTAATGAATATATTTATAATTATAATTATAAATAAATATAATTATATGAATATAATTTAAATTTATTTATAAATAAATATTCATGAATATAATACATTTATTATAAATATAAATTAATAAATATATATTTATAAAATGTATTGTATTTATAAATATATTTAATAAATGTATATTTATAATAATTGTATTACATTTATAAATATAGTAATAAATGTATTGAAATACATTTAATAAATATACATTTATTATAAAAAATAAATTTATTAAATAAATTTATTATAATGCATTTATAAAATACACTTACTAAATACATTTATTTAATAAATGAACTATATTTATAAATATATTTAATAAATATACATTTATTATAAATACAATACATTTAATAATTGTATTTAATAAATATAATATATTTAATAAATATACATTTATTATAAATACAATATAATACATTTAATAAATATACTTTTGTTATAAATACAATACATATAATAAATATACATTTATTATAATACATTTATTATAATAAGTGTATTTAATAAATATAATACATCTATTAAATATACATTTATTACAAATACAATATATTTAAATAAATGTATTTGATAAATATAATATAAATTTATTATAAATACAATACATTTATTAAATATAAATATACATTTATTAAATATACATTTATTAAATATACATTTATTACAAATACAATATATTTAAATAAATGTATTTGATAAATATAATATAAATTTATTATAAATACAATACATTTATTAAATATAATGTATACATTTAATAAATATACATTTATTTAATAAATACAATACATTTAATAATGTATACATTTATTAAATAAATGTATAATTAATAATAAATATTATTATATATTTATTGTATTTATTTTATTATACATTTATTATAATTAAATATTTATTATAATTAATATTTACTATATTATATAATTATTATATTTTTGTATTTATTATATTTATATTTCTCTAATTATTATAATTGTATATTTATTATATTTATTTATTTAGTACTATTATATATTTATCATAATTATATATTTATTATAGTTATTATTTTTATCATTATAAATTTATTATAATTCCATAATTTTAATTATAATAATTACATAATTATAAATATAATAAATATAGAATTATAATAAATGTATAGTTATAAATAGAATAAATATATAATTATAATTAATATATTATAATTAATGTATGTGTTATATTTATAATAAATATAAATAAATAAATTTATTATAAAAAATATAATTTATTATAATTTATTTATTCATGTATTTATTATAAATAAATAAATTTCTTATATTTATAAATATATAATTATATATATATATATATAAATGGGGGTTGGGGGTGGTGTGGGGTCAAAGCGCCACTTCAAGTGGCGCTTTGACCCAATTTTGTTCAGCGCCACTTGAAGTGGCGCTGAACAAACCCATTTACCAAAATAAAAAAAACCCTAACCCATTAAACTAAAAAAAAAAAAAAAAACCCCTCCGGCCTAAATTAGCCTATAAAAGTCATTTTGGATACCTGCCTAATAAAAGAGGCACCCAATTGAATTTAATTTTCGATCCTTAGCCCGAATCATACCACAGTTTCCGTAAGGTCATTATCCCATCTATTTATTAGTTTCCGTCTAACCACACCCAAACGGTCCTCGAGTAAGTATTTTAAATGGCACCGGATCATTTTCATTTCCGATTCGCTAGTCAATGCTTTTGATGCGGGAGCAGGCTGATCGCGAAGCACCTGATAGTTTCTGCCTCCGGCGTCGGAAGAGCTGGCTGTCTTCCCCGTGACGCGCTGCTTCTGTGCATCGGGCCGTACAGTGATCCTCCACGTCTTTCTACTTACACATCACCGCCACCCCCACTATCTCTCCCCGTCATTACCGGTTGAGAGCAGTCGCAAAACACATCTGCGGGACTTCAAGGTCTAAGCAGGATATCGAGTTGTCGGAAATGGGATCTGGGAACGGAAGTTTCTTGAAGGTGTTGCTTTATAACTTCGATGTTCTCGCCTTGTATGTTCTTATGTCCCTCTTTTTTTTTTTTAATTGCTTCTTTATTTTTTTCCCTGCACGTATTCCTGATCCAAAACTTATGTTAATTATTAGGGTTTTATTGCGAAGAACGAAATTTCTAGCCTCCTCTAACTCCCGTTTCGACAGCTCCTCATTTTCTCTGTTTTTTTTAATTCTTCTAAACCCTTTACGTTGATTTGAGGATCCATGATTGGAATTTTGCTAACGTCTTCACTCGTGATGCCTTTTTTTGCAGGCCCATTGTTAGTCTTGTTTATCCCGTGTAAGTACACGCCGATTTCAATTTTTTGTTGGATTTTAAATGCCGGAATAATCGAGACTATGGCGCTTGTGCTCCGCTTTCTTCACCAGGTATGCCTCAATTAGGGCAATTGAGACCAGGTCCCCCGAGGATGATCGACAATGGCTTACCTACTGGGTTCTGCATTCCTTAATCACCCTTCTGGAGCTGACCTTTGCGAAAGTCATTGAATGGTGATTTTGATTCGTCTTTGCACTTACTTTGAATACTTGACGTGTTTCAAGCTACTAAATCTGTATTTTAGTGGAATTGTTGTTAAATTTGTATGCCAGTTCCCTCCTTTCTTCAAATCTTCAAATCTATAATCAACCCACATTGCTTTGAAAAAATTTTGAACTTTGGATAGCTTCTAAGGTCCTAAATTCTTGTTCAAAAATTCTGCTGCCAACTCAATAAAGAAATAATGTTTTAACATTTTTGAAGATCCTTTTCCACCCTTCTCTAGTTCTTTTACCAGGTCTGGTGTCATTTCTCATTTTAGAAGCACGGATCTCACATTTTACTTTTTGGGGTTTGTTTTGTATTAAACGAGGAAGGAAACGAGAAAGGGAGAGAGAGCAGAGTTTGAAATAAGCGATAAAATAAAATAAAAATATTAAAATAAATCTCGAAGTTTTGACTGATAAGTCGAAATGCCACAATCAGAGATTTGCCACAAGGCATGGAGAGAGTGATGCGAATCAATGAGGATTTTCACTACTATATATATTGCTTAGATAAAAAATTTTGTTATGGAAGCAAGACCACTATTTTTTTCAATGTCCAAAACTAATTCTTATTGTAGGAGGAAATCTCCTTACCTCAAGGTGAGGCGGAGACTCTCTTTTATAGAATGAGAAAAAGGAATACATAAAGAGGTATTCCGATGTGGGATTCGGAAAATACCCAGAAGAATAAAAAGGGTTTTAACACTCCCCCTCAAGCTGGACATGCCCAGCTTGGAACACGAGTCCCACGAAAGAATGATAACATCAAGAAAAGACCGAACACACTCCCCCTCAAGCTGGGTCGCGGATGCTGTGGATGCCCAGCTTGGAACTGAGCGAGGCGAGGCGAGGCGAGGCGACCTCCTAGGAGGCCTTTGGTGAAGATGTCAGCAAACTGGTCCGCCGTCGGGATGTGGCTAAGGCTGACATGAGCGTGCTCCAGGTGGTGACGAAGTGGCTGTCCACCTCAATATGTTTCGTGCGTTCATGGAAAACGAGATTTGAAGCAATCTTGGTGGCTGCCTGATTGTCACACCAGATGTGAGCAGATGTCTGTGGAGGAAAGCCAAGCTCCTGGTGGAGATGTCGAAGCCAAATGATCTCTGTAGTGACGGTGGTCATGGCTCGGTATTCGGACTCCGCACTGGAGTGGGAGACGACCGTCTGTTTCTTGCTGCGCCATGAGATGAGATTGCCTGCCAAGAATACGACAAACCCAGAAGTTGATCTCCGAGTAGCAAGGTAACCAGCATAATTTGCATCACAAAAGACCTCAATATTGAGATGAGCATGATGAGAGTAGCGTAGACCACGGGCAGGATCTCGCTTGATGTATTTGGCGATGCGGAGGACAACATCCCAACGAGAGGTGGTCGGATGCTTCATAAATTGGCTCACTTTGCCGACATCGCAGACTATGTCGGGACGAGTCATGGTAAGATAATTGAGTTTGCCTACTAGTCGACGGTATCGCTCTGGGTGTGAATATGGTTCGGTGGAGTCATAAAGAGACCGTTCCTCAGGCTCCAGAGGAGTGTCGACAGCAGTGGCATGTGTCAGCCCAGCATCCTGCAGAATATCCAATGCATATTTCCGTTGGCATAGGGAAATGGTGTCCGAAGAATAGGATACCTCGATGCCTAAGAAGTATGTGAGAGGACCGAGATCCTTAGTGTGGAAGTGCTGGTGAAGATGACCCTTGAGTTGGGTGATGCCGTCACTGTCGCTGCCGGTGATGATGATGTCATCCACATAAACGACTAACAGGATGCAACCAGCGGAGGTCGTCTTGTAGAACACAGTGTGGTCTTTCATGTTGCGGGAGAGCCCAAAGTCGATGACGACAGTGCTGAAGCGACCGAACCAAACACGAGGAGACTGCTTGAGGCCGTAAAGAGAGCGGCGGAGTCGACATACTTGAGACTCGGCGTCGGAGGCACAAAATCCGGGGGGTTGAGATAGATAAACCTCTTCCTCAAGAAATCCATGGAGGAATGCATTTTTGACATCCAGTTGATAAAGAGGCCAGCGATGATCTGCCAGAGAGATGAATAACCGGACGGAGGCCATCTTGGCAACTGGAGAGAAGGTATCAAAATAGTCAATACCGTAAGTCTGGGTGAAGCCCTTGGCCACAAGGTGGGCTTTGAGTCGATGGAGAGTGCCGTCGGGATTCAGCCTGACTGTGTAAATCCATTTGCAGCCAACCGCCTGTTTGCCTGCTGGAAGGGGGACAAGATCCCAAGTATGGTTTTCTTCCAACGCTTGCAACTCATACCGCATTGCGACTAACCATCCCAGGTGAGATTTTGCTTCACCCACAGTGCGAGGAATAGAAACTGTCTCCAGAGCGGACAAACCCCTGTAGGAAGATACAAATAGAGGACTCTGGCAAGAGCGAGTACCTTTTCGGAGAGCAATGGGCAAGTCCTCTGGTGCCGGGGCAGGAGCATCGGACGAAGCAGGAACGACGATGTCATTGGCTTAGACGGGGGATACAGGTGATGGACGACAGGAGTACACCCTACCAAAATGGGTGTCAGCAGTAGGGGGGACACTGGAGGAGGGTGGATGAGGATAGGAAGGCAATCATCGATGGCTGAGTCAGGATGAGAAGAGGGAAGGGAGAACGGAGGGTTCTCAACAAATGAGACGTCAGCAGAGATGACATACCTCCGGAGGTCCGGTGAGTAGCAGCGATATCCGCGCTGAGTGCGGGAATAGCCAAGGAAGATGCACCAAAGAGATTTGAGAGAGAGTTTGGAGAGTCTAGGACATGTGTCTCGAACATAACATAGGCATCCAAACACTCGAAGCGGAAGGGAGTGAGGAGGGAGAGAAGAGAACAGAGCTCGAAAATGAGTCTCCCCCTGAAGAATAGAAGAAGGAAGGCGGTTTATAAGGTAGAGAGCAGTGAGTATCGCATCTCCCCAAAAATGCAGAGGCACCTGTCGGTGGAAGATGAGGGCACGAGCAGTCTCCAAAATATGGCTGTGTTTCCGCTCGGCCACTCCATTCTGCTGGGGCGTATCAGGACAAGAGGTCTGATGAATGATGCCTTTCGCCTGGAGAAAGTGCCGAAAAGTGGTGGAGAGGTACTCACGCCCATTGTCCGAGCGGAGACATTTAACAGAAGTGGAAAATTGGTTATGAATTTCATTGTAAAATGTCTGAAATGTGGAAAACACTTCGGAGCGTTCTCGAAGGAGGTATAACCAAGTCATTCGTGAAAAATCATCAATAAAGGATATATAGTATTTATACCCCAAATGACTCGAGATGGTACAGGGATCCCAAACGTCTGAATGAACCAGATCAAAAGGTTTGGAAGCCCTTGTATCCACCCGAGGAATGTAGGAAGTGCGATGATGTTTCGCAAAAGTACAAGACTCACAATGAAAAGAAGTATGTGGTCTGAAATCTGGATAAAGCTGATGAATGGTGGAGGCGGGGGGTGTCCCAACCGGGAATGAAGATCCAAGGCACGATCAGAGATAGATGTGCAGGCGACGGGTGTCAGTCCATCAAACATGTAGACCCTGTCCTGAAGCGTGCCTCTACCAAGTTCCCGATTCGTAGTCAGCTCCTGAAAAACAACAGCAGAGGAGGTAAATATGACAGCACAGTTAAAATCTTTTGTGAGCTTACTGATTGAAAGAAGATTAAAGGGACTGCGGGGTACATGTGCCACAGAGGGCAAGTGAAGTGATGACGTCAGAGAGCATACACCGAAACCCGCAATGGGGATAGTGGAGCCATTAGCGACGGTGATGGGTGATGGACCGTTATAAGGGCAGTAGGAGGTCAACATACCAGCATCACCAGTGAGGTGGTCAGAGGCACCTGAGTCGAGCATCCAGGCAGAGGAGCGACGACCAACAACGGCGACGAAAGCAGTGGAATGGGCTAGAGAAGCTGAAGATGGACCAGGTCCGACTGGGGTTCGAGGATCATGACTCAGCCGGATGTCCGCCATAGACAGGGCCAGAGATGATGGGAGAGTGGCGACTGAGGAGGGAGTCTCCTGGACTGCTGTCTGACCCCGCCGCAGTTGCTGAGATGGGCGCCCATGAAATAACCAAAACATCGATCAATCAGGTGGCCGAGGTTGCCATAGTGTGGACAGAGGGGACATGGATGACCCCCCCTACGACCACGACCACGAGGGCCTGAGTGGTCACTGTCACGACGGATGAGGCGGGTGGAGGCAGTGATCATCTGGGGTAGAGTTGAAGAGGCTGCCATGGAAGCGTCGGGTAGCGATGTAGGTCGCAGTTGTGGGCAGCGCCAGAATCAGCGGGAGGTCGGGCGTGCCGGGAAGCTGTGTGGAGCCGCGAGAGGTAGCGGACAACGGGAGGGGCGCCAGGAGGCGGTGCTAGCTGTGCGCAGGAAGAGACGGGTCACCGGGAAGGAGCCGGGCTGCCTGGAGGGAGCCGCCTGGACCGGTTTGTCAGGAGGCAGCCGGTCTGCCTGGAGGGAGCCGCCTGGACCGGTTCGTCAGGAGGGAGCCGGGCTGCCTGGAGCCGCGGCTGGAATAGAAGAAATCGGACGGGCGGGCGCCGGGAGGAATCCGCTGGGAAGGGAGCAACCAGACGGAGCGGGAGGGCGAGGGTCGTCGTGCGGGGAAGGAAGGACCCGTAGCGATGGAGGGCCTCGAGCAAGGTCGCCAGATGAGCGCGCTGGGAGATTCGCTGCCGAGAAGATTTGCCGGAGCCGGGAGCCGGGTCTAGAAATGGCGACGGGAGGCGACAGGCTCCAGGCCCGCCGGGAAGAGCCGTCGACGGGATCTGCGGGAGCCGGGACCGCCGGGAAGATCCGGGGAGGGCGACGGGAGGCGCGGGAGGCGCAGTCGTCAGGAAGAGCCGGGAGGGTGCGCGTGAGCCGGAAGGGGCCGTGACAGAGGGGTGCGCTCGGGAGGAGCCGCGACGGAGGGTCGCGCTCGGGAGGAGCCGCAAAGGAGGGTCGCGCTCGGGAGGAGTCGCGGCGGGAGGGGCGCGCTTCGGGAGGGAAGGCGCCGAGGATGGTGGGGGGAGACCGGGCTGCACCGGGGAGATGCTCCGGGCAGGATGCGCCGGGGAAGGAGGGTGCAGGAACGCACCGGGGAGGCGGGGCCGGACTGTGCCGGGAAGCCGCCGGAGAGGGCGGGCCGGTCTGTGCCGGGAGACCGCGAGAGAGGCAGGGCCGGTCAGTGTCGGGAAGCCGTTGGGAGGAAGGGTCGGGATTAAGTTCCCTTTGATACCATGTAGGAGGAAATCTCCTTACCTCAAGGTGAGACAGAGACTCTCTTTTATAGAATGAGAAAAGGAATACATAAAGAGGTATTCCGACGTGGGACTCGGAAAATACCCAGAAGAATAAAAAGGGTTTTAACACTTATCAATAGAAATTGCCTTTTAAAAATAAAGAACAACCTTGGCATGATTGTTTACAGCTCATGGTGCAAAATGACGATGTGGATCCTTGGTGCATGGTGTATGGCGCACTGTGCTGCGCGTGGAAATTTCATTTACGACTCAAATATGATATATAAAAAATAATAAAGTAGGAATATAATAAATAAAATTGAAAAACACATTTTAACATAAAAATAAAGTTCAACAAAAGGCATGCAATCAAAATAAGTCTAAATATTAGATAATCTACAAAGAAAAATAAACATAAAATGTCTAAAAATATTCCTCTTCATTTTCATGCATTGATATCTATAAAATTTATAGTAAAAAAAGAAACCGAAAGAGAAAAAACAATTTAAACATTCAATCTAGAAATTTGAAATCAAACATAAAATAAAATAGGGAAACATCAAAATAAAAGGGGCCCATATGGCTGCGTTGCCTCGAGCATCGATAATAGGTGTAACATCCCTCTTATTCTCATTAGCTTGAAAAGGTGGAGGAACATTACTTGGCTTTAAGCGGCATCCCCAACGTCAAAGTCTGACAGTAAATGTCGAAGTACTTCAATACATGTTGGGGACGATTTGCCCTTTAAGAATAAAACAACTAACCGAACAAGCCATAATAAAAAAAACCACTATATGATGCGTGATAACAATGAAAGATAACTCAACATTTCATTTATCAAAATCAAACTAAAATCAAGTACCACAGCGGTAGACTACAATATCAAAGTAAACAATGGAAGAGTACAAGACCAACAAAACTCAAAGATGACCAATGACAACTCCATGCTCAAAACATGCTCCATGCTCCATGCTCCATGCTCCATGCTCCATGCTCCATGCTCCATGCTCCATGCTCCATGCTCCATGCTCCATGCTCCATCTCCACAAGACATCCCAAGTATCACGAAGTACTGCTAAAGATGTGTGATACTTTACCTTTACCCATGTCTCAATAAACAACATCTGCAAAAACACCAAAGTAGTAAAGCAATGGTGAGTAATGAAACTCAGTAGATTTTCCTACGCCACTAGGATGGAACATGCTGACAACATTTATATAAAAACAGTTTATATAAAACAATTTCTAAAAAAGTTTATATCAAAATATAAATAAGTGCCAATGAAACCATTTTCTCAAAACAACATGAAGTTCCAAGGAAAACAATCAAACAATGTTCTAAAATCATTTCATAAATTCTATTTTGGCATAACTATTCCACATCACTTATCCACACATCCAACCATGCATGAATAACTTGGACCTCCCTATACTCGTGAGTGGTGAGTCATTCTTTCAATAAGCAGTCACTTAATGTACCATTTTGATAGGGTCTCACCTTGACCCTTATCCATCCCACTAATGACGGGGGAGACTCGTTACCCTTATTTGCCCCGAATGCACGTGAACACACACAACCATTATGCCAAAACAATGCCAAAACAACCATTTCATTCATTTCAATAAAACCGTTCTTTTATTGAAAACCTTCCAACAAACCAATTCAAATCAACTATCCCAATTCATTTCAATAAAATCATCCCTTTTATTGAAAATATTTTGATTAATCCATTTACCACAATTCCAGAAAATCCACATTTTAAAATCAACATTTTAAAACCAAGAACCAAAACACTTTCTATAAAAACACCCAATTTCCATGTTTCCACAAACCGGCACTCCAAGAGGGTTTCAAGAATCATTACACATCAAATTCACAATCAATTTCACACAAAATAATCAATTTGAAATCAAGTCTTCGTATTTTAAATAGAGGATTCGAGAGTGAAAGCCACCTACCTCGGGTTTTTACTATGAAAACAATGAACGACACGAAGAACGTCCACGAAACCGGGTTAAATCTCCACGAACCCGTCTTAGATCTCTTCCCCTATCATAAACCAATTCAAATCTAATCATATTTGGCATTAACTATCTTAGATCTAACCATAGAGGATGTAGATCTAAGAAAATGAGAGAGATTGAGAAGAGGATCTAAGAAAAGACACCAAGAACAACCAGGAATGATCACTTATCGCAAAGATCCGGCTTCAAAACACCAAGGAATGACTTCGTATCGCTTCCAATTCGAAGGGGAGAGGTTCTCCAACCTTTGAGAGGGCAAAATCCCGAGTTAGGGCTGTTTTGGGGCAAAAACGAGGCATTAAAATACAAAGCCGACCTAGTTTCATTTTTTTAGGATCTAGTTTTTTAACCGTGCACGTTTTAGTCGCACGGTTAGGCAAACCGTGCGCCAACCACTGCCTCAAAGATGAATCTCGCATGGTTAGCTCCCACGGTTACCAAACTGTGCGCCAACCGTGCCAAAACTCACTTTCTCAACATTGCCCCACTTAGCACGGTTTAGTCAAACTGTGTGCCGTCCGTGCGCCGCCCGTGCGCCGCCCGTGCGCCTTCCCTTTAGCCTACGTCTCACTGTGCACGGTTTCTTGTAGGCGTTGCACGGTTTTTCTAAACCGTGCACCTGTAGAAAAGCCCTCAAAACACTCCAAAAGTTTTCTAAACTATCCCAAACTTCACCTATATACTTTACATACTTAAAAAGCATAAAGAAATGGTTACTTGAAACCGGGGGTACTACAATTAGGGTGCTAAAGAGAAGGCGGGGGTCGAGGGTGAAGGGGGTTAACACTGACCGACTAAAGGAGAAGGGAATTTATGAGAAAAGGAAAACAATACTAGGTTTGTTGTTGGCCATCACCATTGCCAAAAGGTAGGGATGGAGAAGCTGCACAGATCAACCTAGAGAAGAAAAGATTCGTGGATAGGGCAGGGAGAAGAAGATGGAATAGGGGATTACACGAGCATCAAACTAGTTACAGTTACAAGATAAATCTGACAAAAACCCATTATGAAAATGGCATGTGATGGTGCTCGCCATTGCAATCGCAAATGACGACATGGCGTGCACTGTCATTTGCGCCACACCATGGCTATTGCCTGGTGTCGATTTTCATGGCTCTTTATTAATAACTAATAGAGCGCAATTTGAAGAGCAGGTTGTTAGGCTGTTTGGACTAGCTGGGTCCCACGGGGGAGTGGGAAGGAGGGAATTCGTTTTATAAGTACGGGCTAACAGAGGAGAGAGGGTAAAAAGATTAGTTGCTGAAGTATTTGGCCAAAGGCTTCGGTAGGAGAGTGTAAGGCCTCTCGAGAACTCCCTTTTTCTCCATTTTCTATTTCCTTTTCTCGCTCTTATTGTGATTTCAACTCTGCTTACACTCAATACAAAGGAGCCGGCCTCAATTGAGGGGGTGGTTTGAGAGCCCTAACACTTGGTACGCCCTGATCGTTGGTGGGATCGCCGACTCGACTACACAGGATCGGGATTTTGGGTAGCCGACCCCCCCCAGATTGCTTCAATATGTGACCCGATCCCTTTTGCCAAAAGTGTGGAGATGCCAATTTTTTATGGGAAGGGCCCTCGCGGATGGATAACTCGAGCTGAACAATATTTCCACCTCCAACAAACATCGGAAGAATCGAAAGTTCCATTGGCCCAAGTTAGTACAGAAGGGGTTGCCATACACTTTCACAATTGTCATGGAAGTTCATGACAATTTGTCGTGGGCTATTCTGAAGGAGTTACTTGAACGTTTTAATGATCTCAAAGTCCTTAAACCCTACGAGGAGCTGGCCTCTCTTCGGCAGACTGAAGCTAGACTGAAGCTATCCACGACTACATTGAGCAATTTGAATATCTTGTTTCCTGAATTCCGCGACAATTAGAGTCGCAGTATGTAGGCTATTTTGTGCATGGATCGCGAGTTGAAATTTGCATTTGGGTACAAATCCATAATCTGGACCCCAATTTGAATATCTTGTTTCCTCATCCCCGTGCAAGTTTGAAGACTCTTTAGCTGTTACCAAAATTTATTTTTTTAAGTGCGGGATACCCCAAAGCATAGTCGAGAGACATGTAAGCAGGAGTTTCAAGGTTATACTCCTGCTCTTTGTACTCTCATGACGATTCTAGTGAGTAGTGTGATTCTGGAGGAATCCATATCACACCAAGGACTAGCCTTCTCACATTGAGAGGTGAACCATGTAAATCTGTCGTGTTCCCTCATGTTCCCTCATGTTGGGTGTGCGTGTGGGTGTGAAGACATATTATATCGCTATAACAAATGGAAAATGTTGTTTTTCGAAGGAATGTAAAAAGAATTTTAGATCACTGACCCCCCCACAAATCTTGTTGGCGGTTTCTCATACATCTATTTCCTACCCCTGAAGCACCCATATACAGTTAAGGACATTGCAGAACTTTTCATGAAAGAGATCGTCCGATTACATGGCATGCCATCTGTCATTATCAGTGCCCGGGTGATAGAGCAGGGAGGCCAGACAACCAGGTTGGGCGCCGACCACCTCTGTCGGGGAAGGGGAAGCCTTAGTCTTATAATTGTTTTTTCTGTTAGGCTGGGATAACTACCCGAGGGTAGTTTTGTAAATGTAGAGTCAGTTACATATTGTTGGGATGGGATAACTACCCGAGGGTAGTTTTGTAAATGCAGAGTCAGTTACATACTGTTAAGATGGAATAACTGATCTGGGGGAGGGAGATTGGTTTCAGTTAGAGTGAGGGGTATAAGTACTAAGGTGGGAGGTCTAGCTGGGGGTTACGAAAGTAATATTCTAGAGGCAGTGGGTTGAGGCTCTAGGAGAGAGAAGTTTCCCTAGAGAGAGGAGTCTGTTGAATGTAATGCAAGGGAATTAAGGTAAGAAACTCTTGATATACTTTGTACTCTTATCAACTTTGTGCTTTCATTGAGAGAGAGAGTGATGTTAGTACAAGGATAAAGTGATTTTTTTCTGTCAAAATCAGGAGTTTATGACCACGAGAATGGAGAATCGAGTTGCGCAGCTGGAATCGACTGTGAATGAGTTGAAAAATGGAGTTTAGTGTTAGGTGAGCCTTGAGAAAACGGTACTGGAAATGAGGATAGAATTCAAGGCTTGACGGTGGCTATTAGTCAACTCAATCAAAGTATTCAGAACCAGACTGAGAGTTATGGAGAAAAGCAATTAAATAAGAAAAGTATGGCGGGAGAGGAAAGCGAAGGCATCATGCGATTCACCGTAGGTGAAGATGAACGATAGGAAGACGATGAAGAGAAAACTGAGAAACTATAGGAGGGAGTATTGGCCATGCATATTGAAATGCCGATATTTATAGGAGAAGATCCAGTATCCTGGATTTCCCGAGCAGAGATGTGTTTTTCTTTACACCGAACGCAAGAAGAGCAGAAGGTTCCGATCACACACCTATGTATGGATGGTTTAGTTTAATACTGGATGACCTCGTTAAATCTTTTAGAACGAAGTTAACCTGGTTACAACTGAAGGAAGAGCTGCTTGGCAGATATGGAAGTGTTGTGGAAGAGGATCCTCTGATGTATCTTAAGGAGTTGCGATAGTTGGAAATAGTGAATGTATACATTGATGACTTTGAACGAGCTGCTTTGCGAATTCCAGAAATGACAAAACAATGGTATATGAGTATTTTCATTAGTGGGGGTTGAAGCTTGAGATAGGGAGCACGATCATGACACATGAACCAACGACTAAAGCGCAATTATTAACTTTGGCACGACGAGTTGAGAGAGACTTACAAGTGAAAGAGATTATTAAACAATCTTTAGCACGTTCGTGGCAGGGAGCAAAAGGAGGTTTGGGAAGGGGGTGGAACACCAATACGGTGCGCGTTCTACCACCTGCAGCTGGAAATGAGCGGGAATAGAGAGGAGGGCCGGTTACACGATGGAAGGGTGTGTGAAACCTATCCAAAGAATATGAGGAGAGAAAAACATAGGGGCTCTGTTTTTCGTGTGGGCAGTGGTTTACACCTGGACACATATGTCCGAAAAGGGGCTATAAACTCATGGTATGAGTGTATAGAACCTCAAGAAGTGAATGAAGAAGAAGAAGAGCATGGTGCAGGCCCAG
This sequence comes from Viscum album, assembly GCA_963277665.1. Taxonomy (NCBI): domain Eukaryota; kingdom Viridiplantae; phylum Streptophyta; class Magnoliopsida; order Santalales; family Viscaceae; genus Viscum; species Viscum album. The sequence goes on along the minus strand of OY728146.1, from coordinate 1,620,870,617 downwards.
GAGAAATGTAAGGAGAGTTAAAAGAGATGGAAATGTTGGGAACTGTTATCAAACAAAACTGTCTCCAAGAAGACCATGACAATGGAAGGTAAATTGGAAGGGGTTCCGGTATTAGTATTAGTGGATAGTGGTGCTGGTCACAATTTTATCTCTGAGCAATTGCTAAAGTCCCTTACAGTGCAGATTAGTAGTACCAAAGCATTCTATATCAGAATGGGCGATGGGCATCGGGTCGAATCCAAGGACTTGTGTAAAACATTACAATTGAGTTTGAGAGACATAGATTTAGATCTGGTCTTAGGCATATCTTGGTTAGAAACCTTGGGGTATGTTATTACACAATGGAAGAAAATGACAATGGAGTTTGTTTGGCAAGGTAAACAGGTATTATTACAGGGGTGAAACAATTGATGGAAGTACTAGGAGCTTTGCAAGAATATTTGGGCAAAAATAGTTATGTGGTGCAGGGAATTCAGTGGGAAGCAGTGGGCCAAACAGTTTCTAAAAAAGAACTGAATTCGAACCAGATGATTCAAATGCAAGGAATATTGCAGTAGTACAGGAGGGTATTTGAAGTACGAATGAAATTACCACATTCAATTCGGCTGAAGGAGGAGGCAAATCCAGTAAATATTCGACCCTATACATTAGCTTTCCACATGAAGAATGAAGTGGAAAAACAGGTTCAGAAACTTTTAGAGCCGGGGTTCATAAGACATAGTAACAACCCCTATTCAAGTCTCATCATAATGGTAAGCAAAGAGGATGGTGGATGGAGGATGTGTGTGGACTATCGGGCTTTGAACAAATTAACAATACCAGATCAGTATCCTATACCTGTGATTGAAGAATTGATGAATGAGTTGCATGGGGCAACTTATTTTACTAAGATAGATCTGAAATCCGGTTTTCATCAAGTCAGAATGAGGGGAGAAGATGTAGAAAAAACGGATTTTAAGACTCATGAAGGGCATTACGAGTACTTGGTAATGCCATTTGAATTGATGAATGCTCCGACCACTTTCCAAGCCACAATGAATACAGTATTTCGCCCACTACTTTGGGAGTATTAGTGTTTTTTGATGATATATTGATCTATAAGTAGTCAGTGGTATGAGCATTTAAAAAAAATTCAGACTGTGCTGTAGATGATGATAGACAACACGCTGTTTGCCAACAAAAAGAAGTGTTCTTTTGGGAAGAGTTCTTTCGAATATTTGGGTCATATCATTTTTGCCCAAGGAGTGTCTATGGATACCAAGAAGTTGGTTGCGGTTCAACAGTGGCAAATGCCAAGGAATATCAAGGAAGGGGATTTTTAGGTTTGATAGGGTATTACAGGAAATTTATTCAACATTATGGGAAGATAGCAAGGCCTTTGACCATGTTAACCAAGAAAGGGTCTTATCGATGGATAGAGGAAGCTCAACATGCCTTTTGACAAATTAAAGTTACATATGACAATAACCCTTGTTCTAGCAATGCCTGATTTTTCTATGAAATTTGTCGCTGAATGTGATGCAGCAGGGTATGGAATAAGAGTTGTACTTTTGCAAGAAGAACGCCCCCTTGCTTATTTTAGCAAAGCATTATCATACACTTCTCTAGCAAAGTCTACCTATGAAAAGGAACTTATGGCTTTAGTGTTGGCTGTTCAGCATTGGAAGCAATACTTGCTGGGCCGACGGTTTCAAGTCCGTATCGATCATCGGAGTTTAAAACACCTACTCAGTCAATGAGTTGTTTCAATGGACCATCAATGCCGGCATGCCAAACTGTTGGGATATGATTTTGAGATTGTATATAAGCCTGGTCGCCAAAACAGTGCAATGGATGGCTTATCACACATTGTAGAAGTAGGCCACTATATGGTTATAGCAGTATCTCAACCTACTTGGGAAGAATTCCAAATTATTCGACAAGAAGTTCAACAGGATGCTTTGCAGCCCATCATTGACGCCTTACAGCCTGACACACCTGAAAAACCAAGGTATACTTATCGCAATGGTTTACTTTTTAAACATAATAGATTGATTTTGCCGCGACATTCTGCTTTGATTCCTAAACTCCTCCATTACTACCACTCTTCACCGACTGGGGGCCATTTGGGATATCTTAAAACTTAAGCAGCTAGCGAATGGAGTAGATTGGTCCGACATGACCAAACAGGTATTACAGTTTGTACGGGAATGTGCTGTTTGCCTACAGAACAAATATGAAACCTTGCGGCCAGTCGGGTTACTTCAACCTCTTCCAGTTCCGTCTTTGGCTTGGGAGGAAGTAACCATGGATTTTATATCCGGTTTACCAAAATCGCAGGGATATGAAGTTGTGTTTGTTGTGGTCGACCGATTAAGTATGCCCATTTCATTCCTTTAAAGCACCCATATACAGCTAAGTTAGTAGCAGATGTTTTCATGAAAGAAGTTGTTAGATTACATGGTTTACCTAGTGCCATTGTTAGTGATCGCGATCCACTGTTTACAAGTTTGTTTTAGAAAGAGCTTTTTAAATTGCAGGGTACAACTCTTAAAATGAGCTCCTTCTACCATCACCAAACCGACCGACGAACAAACCAAAGTTGTTAATCGTTGTTTGGAGGCCTATTTGCGGTGCTTTACAACAGATCAACCCAAGCACTGGGTTACTTGGTTAGCATGGGCCGAATATAGCTACAATACCTCTTATCGCACTTCTACAGGAACGACCCCTTTTGAAATAGTTTATGGACGCAAGCCCCCGTATATTATTCGCTGTTTGACAGGGGAGGCAGTGGCTAATGTCTTAGTGGATCGTGATGAAGCTCCACGACAACTCCAGGTTAATTTACACCAGGCACAACAGAATATGGCTAAGATAGCAAATCGGCACCGTCGCAACATAGTTTATTCGGAGGGGGACTATGTATTGGTGAAACTCCGACCAAATCAACCAGGAGTTGCCTCTCGAATTAATCGGAAACTCGCCTCCAAATATTATGGGCTTTTCCAAATAATCGGGCGGGTTGGAGAGACAACTTGTAAATTTTTATTGCCCGACCATAGTAAGGTTCATTCGGTGTTCAATGTTTCACAATTGAAGGCGATAGTTGGAGCATTTCCTGCTGCGACAACTCTTCCAATTGATCCGGTGGAAGGCGATATTTACCCTGCAACAGTTTTGGCAGAATGCATTCATGGTACTTCGCTGCAGTGGTTGATTCAGTGGCACGGTCGTTCTACGGATGAAGCAACTTGGGAAGATGCAGGAGTGTTTCAGTTCCAGTTTCCAGATTTCCACCTTGGGGAGAAGTCGACTTTTCATGGGGTCGATAATGAGAGCAGGGAGGCCAGACAACCAGGCCGGAAGCCTTAGTCTTATAATTGTTTTTTTTTCTGTTAGGCTCGGATAACTACCCGAGGGTAGTTCTGTAAATGTAGAGTCAGTTACATACTGTTGGGTTGGGATAACTACCCTAGGGTAGTTCTGTAAATGTAGAGTTAGTTACATACTGTTAAGATGGAATAACTGATCTTGGGGAGGGAGATCGGTTTTGGTTGGAGTGAGGGGTATAAGTGCTAAGGTGGAGGTTTAGCTGGGGGTTACGGAAGTAATATTCTGGACGTAGTGGGCCGAGGCTATAGGAGAGAAAGTTTCCCTAGAGAGAGGAGTCCGTTAAATGTAATGCAAGGGAATTGAGGTAAGAAACTCTTGATCTACTTTGTACTTATCATCGGGTTCCGCTTTTTGTAGTTTTGTTTTGGAAAAAATTATTTAGACTACATGGTGCTAAGCTCAAAACGAGTTATTTACCCATCCTCAAATGGATAGCCAGACCGAGATTGTGAACCATAACTTGGAGACTTATTTGCGTTTTCGTCTGACAAGCCTCAGAATTGTGTTTGTTGGTTGTCGTGAGTAGAGTTTTGTTATAATACTTCTTTCCACGTTTCTGTCGGCACGATTCCTTTTGAAATTGTTTATGGATGGAAGTGTAACTCAGGTAATGTTAAGATAAATCATTTTCATGTCTTATTAATATTCATTAATTAGATTTTATAAAGTTATATTCATTATAAAAATATTAGGTAATTTTTCAATCAAAAGGAAAAAGCTTTATTTTTTTATCAAATTTGGTTTTCATGCATTATATGGTTTTATTTAAAAGATTGATTTTCAAATTATAGAATTTGAATTCGACTAAATGAACTTTTTTGAATTCAGCTTATCAAAATTAGCTTATGATGAATTTTTGAGAATTTTATGAAAAGTTTGATTTTTCAATAAATAGTGAAAAATACCGATTTTTATTGAAAATCATCTTTTTGTTTCAAGAATTTACAAAATTCCATTTTGTTTTAAAATGGTTTCAAAGCAACATTAGTTCAATTAAACTATTGATAATCCAATTATGGTCTTTGAAATGAATTTTATACTTGAATTTGGTATAAAAACATTTTTTTACTCAATTTTTTTTTCTGAAAAACCGTTTTTCGCTGCGTTTTTCGGGTTTTATTTTAAATTAAATTCTGTCACTTCTGTGAATTGAATTTGATAAAATGGATTTTATATTTGAAATCATCATAATTAATATTAGGTAATAAGTTCAACTTAATTTTTGATTATAATAAATAGTAAAAACATTTAAAATCTGTTACCATGGATAATGTTAAAACAAGTTTACTAGAGGGTTGAATTTAAGTGATAAGGGTTAAAATGACTTAGTAACTTGTCTAAATTCTATTAGCAAGCCATATCTCGACACTATCTCATTTAAGCTTCAGAAATGGTCCATTTTAGAGCCATTTGGCTTGAGTATGACATTAATATATTTTATTCTTTTTAAAAATTTCAAGTGTGCTCTCCCACCTCCTCTTCTCTTCTCTTCACACTTCAAGATCCATTTGGTTCGGCCAAACCCTACCCAAATCTTTTCCTAACATCCCTCCCCATGTCCTAGAGGCTGGTTTGATCAGAAAATTATCATAGAAAGACTTTAGGTATAAATTTAAAGAGCTTGTTTGAAGATGTATAGTTTTTAACCGAGCGTTTTTGTTTTATTTCCACCTTCAAATCTTCTTCAAACATGTTGAAATAATACCACCAACATCTTTCATATACCGAGATGTTATTATGTTAATAACACAACCTATATCCTTTTTCGTCTTCCATCAAATGAGAAATGAAACAATCGTTCGTGTGTATGGTAGACTATCGCCTCGCGAAGCGATGTAATTCGTTTTTCTTCGTCATCTCTCATAACTGGTTATAATGATGAATTTAATGTATATATATATATATACGATATTCATAACATATTTATCATTCTGAAAAGGGAAGATATCATCTTCTTTCTTACCTTTCCATCCATTGAAAAATGATAAATTCGTTCGTGCGTACGTGTGAATTACTACATTCACGAAGCGATACGATTCGTTTTTCGTGACCACATCACATGACTATTATATATAAGTGTGTTTAAAGAAAGAATATGATATTTATGATATAATCATCATTCTGAAAAGTTAAAATGATATTTACTTTTTTTCTCTCACACGCTTTGAAAAATGAAAACGTTACTAATGCGTACGTACGACCTACCATCTCAATGATTTCAACGTAGTTCATTTTTTATAACTATCTTTCATGGTTGATTTTAAAAGTATAATTAATGTATAAAAATGATAATCATGTTATGATTATTATTCCGGAGACGATGAAATAATGATCTCTTTGACCATAGTCAACTTATCAAAGTGATTTTGGACATATGAGCCTAATATCGTCAAAACATTCGACGTGAACTTAATTGATTAAGTAATTGCATATAACATGGTAATAAATAAAATAAAATCAATAATAAACTTGAAAAAAGTTCTTAATCAAGTAAATAATTAACATAAGTTTATTATTCAGGAAGATAAAGAACGTATGTGACGAGTCAGATTTGAGGTAAGAGACTCTACTTTAAAAATCTCGTTTTAAATGTTTTAAAGATCTATTTTCTAATTCTTTTTTCTTTCATGTCCATATTCTTAAAATAATTTTATGGATGTATTTATATGGACATAAATGAATTATAAAAGACATTTTATGCAACTGTTGACTTTATTTCAAAGGTTTTCAAAAGGATTTTTTTTACGTATTTTTTACGGAACGTTTTGACAAAAATGCATAGAGAATGTTTTATTTTAACGTATACGGCGTCAACGGTTATTTCCGTCGCTGTAACTGTCATTTGGTGTTTGGCTTCCTTTATAAGTTTATGTTTTATTAAAAAAAAATCTTTCATTCCCATTGTTCTGGGTGTTTTCTAAAATGGTTTTAAATGGAATCGATATTTCAATATCTTGAAATATTTTTTTTATTGGTGTAAAAAATATTTTTATGAGATAATGGAAATACAAACTTTCATGTATTATGATTATGTTATGGTTCTTGAGCATTGTTTATGATGACGGGTGGACTCGATATAACTTATGATGACGGGTGAGCCCGATATAGCTCTCCAATGCATTGGGTAAAGGGGCGGATTTAACCGGTTATTATGATTATATTATGGTTTTTGAACATTGTTTATGATGATGGGTGAGCCCGATATAGGTTATGATGACGGGTGAGCCCGATATAGCTCTCCAATGCATTGGGTGAAGGGGCGGATTTAACCGGTTATTATGATTATATTATGGTTTTTGAACATTGTTTATGATGATGGGTGAGCCCGATATAGATGACGGGTGAGTCCGATATAGCTCTCCAATGCATTGGGTAAAAGGACGAAGCTAACCGGTTATGTTTCTACTTAAGAGATTATTGGAATTTACCGGGTAGGTTATTCCATTTGTAAGAGTGATTGTAAGAGTTATTTGAATATGATGTCCCAAGTTATCTATATAATTTATCTATGCTTGCTATGAGTTTTTATGAAAATCTTATGATTTCACAAGGTAAGCTAACAAGTTTATGTTTAAAGGAGAAATATATGCCACTTCTTAAAGGTGAAATGTATTACTTCTGAAAAAGTTTTCATTTGTTTTCGATGATTGCAAAGAAATCTTTATGAGTTTTATTTTGCCTTAAAGATTTTTTATGAAATGTTTTATGAAAAGTTTTGAGCATAGAAATTGATTTCTTGGGTAATAAAATGTTTATTTTGAGTTTAAAGTTTATTTTGAAAAAGACAATTTTTTATGAGTATTCATGTACTAATGAGTTTCTTTTTATATGTCTCTTACTGAGTTTTTTGTGCTCATCCCACACTTTCAAATGTTTTTCACCGGGTTTTAAGAATAAGTAGGAGCAATGATGAAGTTAAAATGAAAATTGTGAAGATATGTCATGAAATGAAAACTTGTTTTATTTTAAAAGTTTTGTATTGTGAAAAAAATGGATACTGAGTGGTAGTGTTCAGTTTGTGATGTAATATTTATTTATGTAAGAGTGATGACATAATTATTTAAAACTCTAAACCTAAAAGATTTATGGGAATGCAAGAAAATGAATTCTTGTCCAAAGAATCAATTTTACGTATTGTTTAAGGCCTAGTTCTTATAGGAAGCTTCTTGCTTTGCCCCATTACACTCTGGGAGAAACTGCTCTTCATGCTGTGGCTACAACTTTGCTTGACCTAGATGTGGTTCCTCGCCAGTTGCATTCCCATTTGTTGGCCGCACAGCGGTCCATGCAACATTTCTCCAATAAGAAGCAGCTTTCTCTTTCTTTACAAGTGGGCGACCTTGTTTTTGTTAAGATCTGTTCCGAACAACCAGCTGCGACTTCTTCCAAGATTTACCCCAAGCTTGCCTCGCGGTACTATGGGCCTTTCCTAGTTCTCAGCCGAGTCAGCGCCGTTGCTTATCGCCTTGATCTTTCAGAGGGCAGTAAACTTCATCCGGTTTTCCATGTTTCTCAACTCATGTTGGAGGCTGGTGATCACCTTCCTGTGAATTTGCCCAAGCACTTTTTAGAAGATGCTGCAGATCAGGTGTTGCCTGAAGTTGTTTTGGCGACCTGGGGCCGTGGTTATGACTGTAGATGGCTGGTACAATGGTGTGGCCGTACTGCTGAGGATGCTACTTGAGAGAATGCACAACTATATTGCGCTCAGTTCCCTTATTTCCCCCTTGGGGTCATGGTGACTTTTCGGGAGGCGGGAACTGATAGGATGGTTGGGGCTGGGCGCCTGGATCCCTGCCACTTAGGACCTATTCCAGGAGGAAGCGGCCCTTACTAATACTAAAGGGTAGTCTGGTAATTTTCTTCTGGCAGGAGGTTATGAATAGGGCGTTCAGTTAGATGCGATGGGGGGAATTGGGCAAGTGATGCAGCGACTGCTGTAGGAGGTTCCAACCGTGGCTCTTGGAGAATCTTTCAGGAGAGGCTTCTTCCCTTCTTTTATAATTACCAGTTCATGAGTTCTGTAAATTTGTTTCTCTGCTTTGATGTGCGGTATAGCCATTGATTGCACCGACTGAAGAAGAATAATAACAGAAGACTGGTATACTTTCCTACGGCTCTAACACCGGCGATCAGAAATGCTTGGTTTTGGGTCTGCTATTCAGGCGCCGCTTCACTCGGCATTTTGGATCCGTTATTTGGGTGCCTTTTCATCGGGCCTTTTGGGTTTGCTATTCGGGCGCTGTTTCACCCGTTTTGAGTCTGCTCGTCGGTCCCCGTTTCATCCGACATCTTCAAGCAATGGTCATCATCAACATGAGAGCTTTTCAGTGGCCTCTCTTCAGTAGCAATGGTTATTTCTCAATCATTCCCACCATTAGGAGTTCACACAGAGGACAAGAGGGATCCATTGCGAATGTTCTTATTTATCCTATGCTTTTTTTCTTTTTCATTTACTGAAGCTGGTTATGTCCAGTTTGAGGGGGTGTATTAGGAGTTTCTTTTCTTTGTTTCATTTTATTATGTATCCAGGCTAGGTAAATTAGGTTTGATTTCCAAGTAAAATTTAAATGCTACACACCAAACATTAGAAATTCACTTTTCACTTCTCATTCCTTTTACCTCATGGTGTTTGCTTTCTACCAAACATACCCTTAAAAGGCTTTGACAACCATAGCAAAAGACCAATCATTTTTTCTCATGGTGGTGGCAAAATCTAGGTACCAACAATGGCGTCTTTTAAAGACTTTTGCTTAACTTTTATTTTTCGTGGATCTTGTTCCCAAGTTGTTTGGAACAAATGCTTAGATCTGTTAAGGTAGTTCAAACCAAATGGGAAATAAAAGCACAAGAACACAAAATTTACTTGGTTCACTTCCAATGCGGACACTAATCCAAGGTGCAGGGTTATAAAATTTCTGGGACGGTATCACCCAGGGCTCACTGCTGACAATTCCAAGCAAAAAATAAAAAATGTGAATTTGAGTACGCCCTTCTTGGTTGGATGTGTTGTTGTCAAATGTGATTCCTTTATATTCAAAAAACCCACTGAGCGATTCTTGTAAGTAATTAAGTTGTAGCTTACGGCTTCTCATGTTGTAAAACCTCCCATATCATAAGACCAACCAACCACTTTCTTCATTTTAGACCTAAGTTGCATCGAATATGCCGAAGGATGATATCCACACATAAGAAATTCTGAACTTATTATCATATAGCCCGACACACTCATGTGGTGTAATATGATTGCTGCACCAAATACTCCAACTTGTTTTCCAAACTACAAAACATCGACTGTACTCTTCAAATCTTCAGAAACACCTACAATCACTCATAAACAACCAGCGTCGACAACAAATCCAACTCCAACAACAAGCTAGGGGCGTTCCTTCCTTGAAAAGGCATGATTGTCTTTGATTTTATGTATTATTGACATGAATACTCCTACACAATGTAAAAAAAAATATAATATTATTTTTGTGATATTATATGTTCATATTAGCAGACTTTTGACTGGACAATTCCTTTTCCATTCCTCTGTTATGGTGTTGTGGCAGGATCCCAATCTGGCCCTACGCAAAACTTGTACTGATGTGCTGGTTGGTTATCCCATACTTCAGTGGGGCTGCCTATGTCTATGAGCATTTTGTGAGACCCTTCTTTTTTGGGGAACCAAGAGTCAACATCTGGTATGTCCCGAGTTTGAAGGATCCACGTGGCAAGCAAGACGATGTACTTGCAACTGCTGAGAAATACATCCAAGAGCATGGGACCGGGGAATTTGAGAGGCTTATTAAAAAGGTACAACTCGTTATAAACAAATTAATTCCAATTAGTTATCTTAAATTTTGAAAAAACATAACAATGTACTGTAGCAGATCTTGGGGATTTGCAACGGCTAGGATTTGTACTTTGAGCTTCTGGCAGGGTCTGAAAGAGCGCAGGTCACTCTTTTGGAGAGATTGTGGCCCGACTCAATTGGGTCCTGTGGATGTGTGTCTTTTTTATAATTGTATCCCTGAATCATTGTGTTTTTTTTAATGATCGCGTCGTCCTTGCAAAACTGTAATTAGTAATAATTGAGGGGTTGGTTGTGAACGTGTTGGATGAAGTTGATTGTTGGTTGATGTGCAGGCTGGCAAGGGAGTGCAGTTCAGGAACAGAGTTCACACGGATGTTGGTGCGAGTGATTATGCAAACGTTGAAGGAAACGAACACGTTTATCGTGAGTTTGCATATTGAGCCATGTATTGTATGGAAACTCCTCCGGTCTTTTTCTTCCCTTTTCTCTTCCGTCTTTGTAGTGGACTTGTTTGGTAAATTATCTGAAAGCTTTGAGGGAATGGAAACGCCCTGCTATTGTACATAATGAGATTCCTTCAACTTTGCTGTTTTCTGCAGGCTCTTCTTTGATGCTTTCTTTGGGTCCTGTCTTGGCATTCTATGTTTTTTTTTTTTGAAATTTTATGTTTCGGAATTAAATTTTCCACAGCTTAAATGCAGAGTGCAGAGGGAGCTGAACAAAACCCCCAGACCGGACGATCTGAGCACTTTATTTTATCAGAAGTTTGGGCATATTATGGGAGGGGGATGTGATAAGAGTTGTTTTGAAATTTCTTAACCATGGTCTATTTTCTTCATCTATTAGCGAGACTGATTGTTTTGATTCCTAAAGTTAACTAGCCCAAGTGTCTCAATGAGTTTAGGTCAATTAGCCGTTGTGATGTTTTGTACAAGATATGGAGTAAGGCCATGGCTAACCGGTTTCACTGTATTCTCTTGGTTATTATCTTTGATAGTCGATGCGCTTTATTTCGGTAAGACAGATTTAAGACAACATCATCATTGCTTTTGAATTCCTGGATAATTTTAAATCTATTTCGGGAAACAGGAATGTGAAGATGGTTGTGAATTTGGACAAGTAAAGCGTATAACCGTGTGGGGCGAGATTTTTTGGAAGCACTCATGTGGCATTTGGGATTCAAGTTGGGTTTGCGGGGTTATGCATTTTGTTTCTTCCATAGATTTCTTTATCATTAATGGGGAAGTTAGATGTAACACCTCAGAATTTTAAAATAACACTATGTTTGATATCATATTTAACGTAACATTGGTTTTAAATGAACTACAATATAATATTAAAATACTATTATATAAATGTGATAGATTGATTTAACCTGATCGTTAAATTGATGAGTAGTAGTATTAGTTTTATGAAATATACATAAATTTATTGATAAATGCTTAAATAATCACTTAATTTTTAATTATGTTATTTTATTTTATAGTGAAATTTGGGAATTTTTTGAAAAATAGTAATTTTTTAGTGAATAGTGAAAAATACTGATTTTTGTAAAGCTGTTATTTCTTTTTAATAAATTAAGTAATTTAAAAGCCTCATCATTCTTTTAATTTGATTTCAAAGTGACATAAATATTCTTTAGTTATATGTAATCCAATTAATTACATTTGAATCATCTTTATATCAGATTTTAGTATAAGTTTGTTCTTAGACTTAATAACACATTTTTTCTGAAAACTGTGGGGCATAATGTTTCAACTTTTTAATGAATTAAAAGAAACCCAAACGAACAATGATTTAAATGAAATGTATAGATTACAATGGTGATTACTAGTTAGAGTAAATGTAAAATCATATTTTCCTTGGAAAATGCATTTTTCGGAAAACTGCTTTTTCGTCATGCTTGCGATTTTTATTTTAAATTAAATCCTACCACTTCTGTGAATTAAATTTGATAAAATGAATTCTATATTTGGAATCATCATAATTTATATTATATAATACGGTTAATTTTATTTTTGGTCATAATGAATAGTTAAAATAGTAAAAAAACTAGTTACCATAGTAAAAAAATTAAAATGGTAAAAGTCAATAGCCTTAGAGGTAAAAGGGATAACATGGATAACATGTTTAAAACATGTTTTTTTAGTTATGGAGGTGTGACTCGACCTTAGTACTCATCTACTCCTTTATTTATCAATTTTGGCGGCATTTGCCTTGAGAGTGACTTCCCATTATTAAACAGTTTTGGGAATTTACAAAAAAGTCAATTCTCAATTATAAAAGGGCATCTCCTTCCCTTACTTTTCACACATCTTAAGTCATTTAGCTCGACAAACCCCTGTCAAAATCTCTCTCCAACATCCTTAGCCACATTCTAGAGTTTTTGGTCTTCCCAAAAGACCAATCTTAGGATTATTAATAAGAGATCCAAATGAGGTTCTTCTAAGCGAAGGTAAAATCGCCTTCACCTAGCTCCTTTTTTTATCTTCCTTTCCCACCTTCAATTATGCCTTAATAGTTTCAATATAATAACATCAATATCTCCTATATACTGAGATGTTATTATGTTGATGAGATAATATTTATTGATCATCTCTTCCATCAAATGGGTAACAAAACCATCATTCGTGTGTACGACAAACTACCGTCTCGTGAACCAATGTAATTCGTTTTCCATAATCCCCTTTCATGACTGTTCATGATGATGAATTTAATATTTATATATGATATTCATGACATATTAATCATTCTGGAAACGTTATATATCATATGTTTTCTTACCTTACAATCTATAGAAAAATGATAATATCGTTTGTGTGTACGACGGACTACCGCCTCGCAAAGCGATGTGATTCATTTGTTATTACTGCATCACATGTATGGTCTATGTAAGTGTATTTAAAGAAATAATATGATATTTATGATATCATGATTATTCTGTAAAGATAAAATAACACCTATCTTTTTTTTTTCATCATGATCGTTGAAAAATGGAAACGTTACACATGCGTACGTATGACCTACCGACTTCATGATTGTATCATAGTTCATTTTTCATAACCATAATTCATAGTTATTTTAAAAGTATAATTTATGTATAAAAAGTATCAATGAGTCATGATTATTATTTTGGAGATGATGGAACAATGACCCATTTGACCACCGTCAACAAACTAATGCCATTTTGAAATTTATGAACGGTGCGTCCTCAAAACACCTAACGTGGACAAAGCTAATTAAGCAATTAAATATATCATTAAAATAAATGAATTAAATGGTTTAAGTACAAGGAATTAAACCTAGAAAATGTTTTTAAAAATAATAACAATTGATATACGTTTATTATACAGGAGATTGGACATACACGACAAGTCTAGACTCGAGGTAAGAGTTTCATCTCAAAATTTCATTCTTTGAGACACATGTTCTTTTATGCACCTAATTTCTTTTAAATAGTGTATATACTTCCCCTTTACATATTATATCATGGATCCTTTAGACTTCATGATATTTTAAGTTACAATTCATTTACTTCGTTCATGAGAGTTACGATTCAAAAGTTACCAAAAGTCCTAAGACTTTATGTTTCAATCTCATTTTAATTGGGATTGTTCATGCTTGAATTTCCGTTGTAGGAAATTATTTGATCATTGTCTAATAAAACCCTTTCATTTTCTTATCTCTTCTTTATTCATGAAATTTTCAACTAATTATACCTTTCCCTCTCTTTGGTACTTAAAATAAATGAGAAAATGTTTTTAAGAAAAGCTGACTTTATTTCTCTGTTCGGTCGGAAATCTTTTTTCTTCAATTTCCATGTTTTCTAAAAATATTTTCAAGAATATTTTTAACATTCTCTAAATGATTTATTAAATACATTTTTACCCATGTTTGACTTTTTATAAAATGGTTTGAAAGGAATTTTCTTGTTGTTTTCCGAACGAGAGACTTTAACTTTTTTACAACAGTGTGAAAGGAATGTTTCTTTTAACTACGGAATTACCCACCGAAGTATTTTCAAAGTGAAAAGGGTATTTTTCTCAAGAAATATTCCATTTAATCTTATAAATAGATTTTCATTAATGACAAAAACCTTTGAAAAGCTAAAGGAGTTGTGATTGAAGAATTACAAAGAATAATTGGATTTTTGAGAATCCATCTATGGATTATCAAGCATGAAGGCTACTTCATTATATGAAAATCACCTTGTATGATGATTGGAAGAAACTAAAGAGTGACTAAATTCCGAAATCTGATATCTGAAAAGAGATATTGTTGTTGAAATTCAGAAGATGCACTCATGAAAGATAAACTTCAAATATAGACAATGAGTATTCGGAAGTTAAACTATTCGTGTCAAAACCTTCCCCCACTGGGAACCCCTCTTGGACTTACAATGAAAACGAGAGTGACCCCTGAGACTATAGGTTTCGAGCGCAGCATGGGCGTGTACCCAACTTGAAAAATTTCCATAATCGATGATTAATCCAGGATCAATATGACGATGAATGCCAGTATCCACAGAATTTAATCAAAGATAAAAGATAAAAGAAAGAACCTAGAACCGAGAAGAGAGGATCGACATATTTTGTTTATAATAAATTTAATTAAATTATAGAATTACCTCCAAGGTGATTCTTTCTTCATTGATGTGTCTGACCATGGGTCTGAGGTGCGGCTTTGTTGTGATATAGAATCCAAGGATAGGAATTTTCTAGCGGTGATCCACACATGCTCCACATATCTCTAGACGTCGCCGAAGGAGTCTCCATGTGCTAGTGCGAAATATCCTTGCGCTTGCAATGTCCACATTCGATCGCCTTGAAAATCACTTCCAAAGCATTCTCCTTGATCCGGTGGAGGAGGATCTCTCTCGTTATTAAGAGCGTTCTTTGAGAGGGAAGAGTTCTCTAGGCTTGAGATCTTTCCTCCAAGGATGTTTTGCACACAACGATTGGTTAGCTGGTGGAATGACCCCTTAGCTTATATAGAGAATAATAACACAACGAAGAATTTAATTCACTAGGTAATAATAAATAATTAGCACAAGTGTCATTACTTAATTTATTATTCCATATGAAAACCCCATGTCAAATAATAATAGCAATGCTATTACTTCCATGAAATGTTCTTAATGAATTTAATTCACTAGGTAATAATAAATAATTAGCACAGGTGCTGTTAATTTATTATTCCATGTGAAAACCCCATGTCAAATAATAATAACAATGTTATTATTTCCATGACATGTTCTTAACTTTCATGTTATATTTAAATATTATTTAACCAAATAATATTTAATATTATTTCTCACTAGGCCCATAACTTGATCCGCTAATCCTCCTCAATATTTACTGGGCCTTGAATAATGACTATTTATTTATTAAATAAATATAACTGCATTATTTGCTGATAAATAAATATTCTGTCTGCAATATATTCTCTTGAATAACTAGTGACGAAATAAATGTGATCAGACATACTTGAATAATTATTAAACCACAACCGGGAACAATATTTATTCAACTTGTTAAATAAATAAATTATTTAACTGAGATACTGGTACACTTAGTGTGTGAACCTCTAAGCCTCTTTCTCATTGACATTAGGCAGACTTTCCTAAAGTCCAAGATTACTGTCTAGCAACGGTTCAAGGCACCCAAGAGAAATAAGTTGATGTTGCAATTACATGTCACCTTATATGAATGCTTATCGTGTAATTTAATCCCTTTGTCCCAATATCTCCAATCAAATGGGTTGGATGCAAGTGTCATCAACCCATGTGCTCAATTTCTCATTCTTTGACTTCCTAGATTTGAACTTTCTTAGATAACACCATGACTATGGATTTAGTTAGGCTATATCATTTCCATCAAAGGTCCTGAAATATCTACTTTTTTAGAAGTGAAAAATCCTTTCTCGTATTATTCATTAATGTAGTATTACTCGTGATGCACCCAACACATCCTACCTCACTGCGAACATCTATCGTCACGTTTTTTATCAATACATTTAAGTGCACGAGTCATAATACCCATTAATAATAATCTTAAAGTCTAAGGACTAATACATACATCCATAGATAGGAACATCCAATGATACTTATGAATATGGATTTCCTACTGGCGGGTCTTGTTCTCATAATATCCTCCTAGATATTACTAAATGCACACACCATGAGAAGGTGTCTCGAAGTTTCATGAGTCCCCACCCCTAATAACCTGTATCATTTGTGTCTCTTAAAATGATATCATCCAGCCATAGAACATATATTCAAGAACGGTGTCATGACACTTCCGGGTTCTCATCATAGCAAGGATCTTCTATGACCTTTTAGTGCAACATTTATTCTTAGGACATTATCACATACTATGTCACGTAGAAGAACAATCATGATGTGATAAGTAGTTTATTTAATATTCATCCAATGAATAAAGGTTTATCATAAAGTACAAAAAAGTTGGTTTCTAGGGCACCAACTCCAATAGATACCCGCCTCCAATTGGCCCCAGGTTGATGACTAGCACCAAGGGTAGAAAACATACAAATAAAAGGAATTATCCTCATATAATGAAGGAAATACAAAAATAAATCACCAATCAACACCATGATATAAATAAACCAAGATCCAAGATAATCCCAAAATGAAAGAATAATTTCAGAAAATATAAAAATCCCAAATAAAATACCAAGAGAAACCCTAACCAGCGACTCCACAATAAACCCCAAGTTCCAAGTCAGTACTGTCCAGCTCAATCACCAAACTCACCCAGGAAACCTAAAAAACAGTTTATATGTATAGGGGTAAACATAAAATGTATACTTAGTAAGACCATACTTGAGATATCTCATGAAAATGTGTAAGAAGTATACTAATGAATCAGTGAACAAACAAAAAAAATCAACAAGCACCTATCAAGTCAACTATCCCCCAACATCACCAAGGCTCACTCACCAAGTAATGCATCCAAGTGTAATAACATGATATCAATAATATAAGAAATCAAACACCCAATAACCACTTTGTCACTAATTTTTTTCTCTCACACCCCAACGTCAAATGTTTTGAGCTCAACCCCTTCTATATAAATATGATGTGGGCCAAGTCTCGACCCTGCCTACCCCAAACCACCGAAGGTCTAACATCTCATGTTGGCATTAGCCAACAAACACATCACCACATCCATATCATCAACCACATATCCATATCCCATATTCACATCACTGACCATAATAACAAGGTATCATGAATATAAAGGATATGAAACTTGTTCCCTCCTAACATGCACGACCCACACTATCCATACCGCCTCATCATCCCATTATCATCTCATCCATATCCATCTCAGTAGGGTATCATGAACATGAAGTACATCAACATCGTGGTTTCCTACAACCATACATTACCCACCACATTCTAATACCATTAAGTACTATACCCGAAGGGAGAGAAGGGAAGATGGGGTAGCCAACCATCCCCCATCATTAACCTGGATGTTGGGGAAACACTCAGAACCAAAAAAATTTAGGCTTTGGTATGGATATCTAACTCGAGTGGGGTGCGTATAGAAATCACATTGAAAATACAAGTATATATATAGTCACACACAAACACAACCTAAGGTTTTACATCAATACAAGATCATTACCATATCCTCTTAACTTCCAACTAACAACTAATACCATTCTATATCACCAACCAACCCACTTTACTACATTAATAATTTATAACAATCTAAACTGTTATACCTCTGTACTATTTTCAGATTCATAATTACCAACCACATTAAGTTCATTAATCCATTTAATTACATATTTACAACAAAACACTATCATCCATCACATAATTCCAACCATTACCCATTACCATTTCATCATCACCAGTTATATTATATTCCACCACTATCGGGAGATTATGAAACAACCCATAACACATCCCATACCAACTAACACAACCCTACTTCCCAATATAAGCTAACCAATGCATCCTCACCGCCCAATACAAGAAAACCAACACTACCAAACCCAAACATAACAATCACACCATAAAACCCCCCACTTAACCACCAAACACAACCAAAATAGATTCCCCACAAAGTCCACATAAGAACATCAATCACAAACAACCAATTTCAAAAAAAACCACTACCACAACCCCTTTATTTTACAAGTGACATCATCCTGATATTAAATTCCACATATCTAGTTAATTTCCATTTTTAAGTGATTATAATTTTATGAAAAGTGAGACAAAAAAATCAACACACAAGGCTTAATCAACAATAACGACTTTCAGTAATAGTAGTGAGAAAGTATCAATTTCATAAGAAATATCACAAAGGCAAGTGAACACACATGATTCACCCTATTCCCATCAATTTAATGTAAAGACCCGTAAAATTCAAGGAATTTTTTTTCTTAATTTTCTTTGGGATTTTACAAGAACGCAGTTTCAGACGGCACCTGATTCTGAGGCCCGGTGTGCCAGGAATTTCTAACCGAAGTTTAGCTCGGGTACGTTCAGTGAACGAACGAGCGTGAATTTCTAACTTTTGAACCGATGCTCGGAATCAAATTCTGAGGGCACCGATGGAACCGTAGCGCCGGTATTTGCTTAGGAACACCTGTTCCGGAGTTGCGTTTCCACGAGAGTTGATGATAAAAATTGTGGAAGTTTATTTTATAATTATTCTACAATTTTTATTTTTACTCTAAGTGTATAATCCTTGGAATGGAAGTTGGGTAACTACCCAACCTCCCTTGGGAGGTTATGAGGGTGGTGGGGCCCACACGAACCCCACCCCTTCATATCCTCTAAACCCCCTCAACTCCCACTTAAATGTTGATAACTTAAGTTTATTAAACTTATGGTTTTAATGTGGTGAGTTAAATATAAGTTTTTGAAATTCAAACTCTTGAATTTCAAAAGCTTTGTTGTGTTAATAAAATAAGTTTAGAACTTATTTTATTTGGGTTGGTGTTTAGTTGTTTGAGAGATTTTCGAGAAAAAAAGCTAAGGAAACCTTGAGTTCTTTATTCCCTTTGACGAAGAACGCGAAGAACGAACGATCTCCGACGTGGAGCACCGAGCCCTCAAAGACCGTCTTCCGCGACACCGACCCGCGACGCGACGTCTTCTTCCACGGCGTTCTTCTTCCGCGTCGTCTCTTCCGCGACGGTTTTCCGCGACGAAATCTCCGTCAACGTCTTCGAATCCTCGCTTCGCAACGCCGACGTTCGTCATATCTTTTATCAAGGTAGGGGTTTATTTTTTATTTATTTATTTCTGTTCATGAATTCTAGTTTGTCGTTCTTCGTGGTTAAACGACTAAATGATAACGATTAACGAGAGGGGGCCGGACCGCACAAACACGGCCAACCCCCCTCCTTTATCCATGTTTGATTCTTTGTGGATGGAACGGAATGGCGTGGTGCTGTCGCACCACGCGAGAATCGCACGACAAGTATTACGCGACGCCGTCGCGCCACGCCGAGAAGTTGAACAAGGACGCGACGCCGTCGTGCCGCGTCGAAGAAAACCGAAGACACCGCGGCCGGAGCGGGGCTGCGGCGGAAGGGCGCGGTGCCGTCGCACCGCGCCGGACGAACCAAGCCGCGGCCGGTTCCGGGCCGCGGCGGAGCAGGGTGACCGGCGGCCGGTTCCGGGCCGCCGGTGTCGGCGAAGAAGGGGACCGACCTTCGCCGGTCCCGTGGAGGCAGGAACCGGCCGGCCAGGGCGGGCCGGCCGAACAAGTGTGCAGCCGGGGGTTCAAACCCCCGGTCGGCTGGCACAAAACGGCCCCCTTAATTGGGGGGCCGCGGTTACACAAGGGGGGCAGGCCCCCCCCCTTTGCCAACGGCTCGGCCAAAGGCCGAGCTGGCCAGCGCGCTGGGCGCGCTGTGCCCAGCCGGGCCGGCTGCCTGGCCGGGCCGGGCTGACCCGGACCCGGGGCGGGTCGACCCGGTTCGGGCCGACCCAGGGGGTCTCGGGCCGGGTCGGTCTCGGGCCCGAAACCCCCATTTTCAGACCGTTTGGGTTCAATTGCCCATAACTCGGGCTACGGACCTCCGATCGACGCGCCGTCAACGGCGACACGATCCATGGAACGAGACGGTCGTTTCTGTATATCGCACTCAAGGTTTAGGATTAATTTTAGTTCGGCCGGGTTGGTTCGTACACGAAACCAACCGGGCCCCCAGAGCGGAAACGCTCATATCTTGAGCTTCGGACGTCCGATGGACGTGCCGTCGACTTTTTTGGTTTCCTCTTAGTGGGACGGATATTTTGGCTTACTCCACCCGAGGTTTGGACGCAGGTGGAGTACGGTCGGGTTGGTTTTGCCTTAAAAACCAACCGGGCCCCTAGGACGAAAAAGCCAATAACTCTCAGACTGGGAGTACGATTGACACGCCGTCTGCAACATTGAGTTCCTGTTGACGATACAGAACTTTTGGATACATCAACTCTGGACTATGTGTCAGTTGATGTATCAGCCTCTCGGCTCGTGGAGCGGACCCTCCTGAACGAGCTTGCTGTGTGCGGGAACCCTAGTGCTGGCTGCGACTGCTACTGTGACTGCGACAATGACTGTGCAGAGATCCTCAGTGGATTCGACGACGACGACTACAACACTCAGCGATCCTGTGTGGATCAGTGCTACCGATCCTGTGTGGGTCTGATCCTGTGTGGGTCAGCGCTCAACGGTTCTGTGTGAGCCAGCGCCTACAGATCCTGTGTGGGTCTGATCCTATGTGGGTCATTGCGGGGGTTAGTACCTATCAATCCTTTGTGGGTCCGATGACGTAGATGGATCAGTGATCATCTCTATCGTCTTTCGAAGAAGTATACCTGTGTGAGCTGAATCCTGTTTGCTTTCCTTTGTGGATTGTGTTGTGCTATCCTGTGTGGATTACGTTTTGCTTTCCTGTGTGGAATACTTATACTTTCCTGTGTGGACTCGGTTGTACTTGGGCTCAGAGATTGGAGCGTATTGGAATTGATGACTTAGGTATATGTATGGGCATATACCTAAGCAGTGTCAGTTGTTATTTCGTGATTGTATCTTTCCTTTGTGGTTTATCCTTTGTGGATTTTGGGAGACCTTCAGGGGTCTCGGGGTCCCTACTGAGTAGCTTATACTCACCCCTGCACGGGCTATGCCCGCACTACGTTGTGTTGGTTGCAGATGACGGACAACGCTAATCGCGGTGGAGGCTTGCGGAGCAGGACGGTACCTGGAGGTGGACCACTGGGTGGGACGTACTCGGAGTGGTCGGCTGGACCCGAGGAGCAGTGGAGGCTTTCTGTACCCACCCTTCAGGTGGGATTTCCAGTGGATAGCTCGTCGTTGCGGCTTTACCTTTCAGTTGCTGTTTTCCCTTTCGAGTTGTACTATACTTCAGTTTGGGTTTGTATACTGGCCCATTTACTTTTCCGCACTTACTGTTGTACTAGCTTTTACTTAGTGTTTGATTCTACTGTTTGTTTACTCTGTGGTGTTTGTTAACTTTACAAAGGCAATGACTTCCCTTTTTACCGGGATTTACGCCTTGGTGCTAGTCGCCAGCCCCTGGCCTATGGAAGGAGGGCTTGGGGTAGTCACGGCACGGGCCCCGAGGACGGGTCGTGACAAATTGGTATCAGAGCAGTTCGGTTCTACCATGAACTCTGATCTTTTCTATGTGAAGCAATAATGTTTAGCGTATTGAGTGTGGTTATCAGTCTAGGGAGTCCAGTGTTGGTGCGGCGGCCGACGTATCCGTACACCAGGACCCTGACTTCTGATTTACGACTTAATGCACGAAAACATCGATTGCGTGTGTGTTTCAAGTTTTCTTTGTGATTACTTTGTATCAGCTCACCAGGTATACTGTTCTGACCATGGCGCACCTGTTTCCTTTTCAGGATGGCCCCACGACGGCAGCCAGCTAGGGTTCCGAGAGTCGAGCGTGATGACAGCCCACCGAGCGACGAGGCCTCGGTGCAGGGCCCTTTGTCAGCAGTGGCACCGGCGGTAGCCCTACCCGCCGAGCCACCGATGCTTCCAGCCCCAGCCGCTGACGATGTACGTCGCCTCAGTGCACTGCATGAGTTCCAGCGCCAGCGACCGCCCAGGTTCCACGGAAAAACGGACCCCCAGGCAGCCGAAGACTGGCTGGAGGCATTGGTACGAGTTTTTCAGTTAGTGAGGACACCATCATACCTCATGGTGATCCTCGCAGCGAGCCTACTGCACGCGGCAGCAGGCCGATGGTGGAGCTTGATGCTCCAGGTGCACGATGAGGCATCTCTCCCCTAGATGGATTTTGAGAGCCTCTTCCGCTCAGAGTTCGTCCTAGCCACCCTCCGTGCGGTGCGCATCCAGGAGCTTCTTCAGCTGCGGCAGGGCAGCATGACGGTCGCCCAGTACTCGGCGAGATTTACCGATCTCTCGCACTACTCGACAGACATGGTACGAGACCCATTCTTCCGGGCCCAGACCTTTGAGCAGGGATTGAGACACGAGATCAGGGCATCACTGATCTCCCACAGCATTCCGACTCAGACAGGAGTACTGGAGCGGGCCCTTTTGATCGAGAGCTTTCTTGCTGAGTCTACACCAGTGCTGAGACCCACCGTGGGGCGGCACGTAGCAGAGTCTTCTGCAGCAGGCAGTCGACGGATGACACATGGGTCCAGGTAGACCAGACCCTCAGGCAGACGACCTCAGGACATTGGCTCAGCAGTGCGGGGCACACAACACAGAGCCAGTCTTTCGAGAGGCAGACAGTGCTACTCGTGCGGCGGGCAGGGCCACATGGCTCGTGACTGCCCGACCCGCCGTGCCGAGGAGCAGAAGACAGTTGAGGGACCACCGAGGCAGAGGCAGAGGGTCGACCGTGGAGGTCCGCAGGGAGGAGGCAGATGAGGCATAGGAGCTGGCCGAGCAGCAGGTGGTGGGCGACGCTTTGAGGCTCTACCACCACCACCACCAGGAGGTCCACCCCGACCACAGGGAGCTGGTGGGTAGAGACAGGCACAACTCCAGGCAGCAGAGGCCTACGACCACGGCGCGCTCTAGATGATTCGAGGTACTATCTGTGTCTATTCTACCCTTGCTGCAGTTCTTATAGACATAGGAGAGAGTCACTCCTTCATAGCCGCTGCCCTTGTCCGGAGCTCGGAGATTCCGACAGAGCCGTTGGCTCGATCCTTACGGCTAGAGACTCCTATGGGAGCAGACTCGATGATTACGCACTGGTGCCAGTAGTGTGAGCTTACTCTAGGAGGCGAGAGCTTCGGTTGGGATCTTCTTGTAGTAGCGTCGAGGCCTTACGACGTCATCTTGGGCATGGATTGGTTGTCTACATTCCATGCACAGATTGACTGTATTAGGCGCAAGGTGCGATGTGTACGCACTGACGGGAGCAGGTTCACCTTCACCGGCGAGAAGGGAGCCTTTGCAGCACAGGATGGACTTCCGCGGAGGAGAGGACAACCCATCACTCATCAGTTGGCTAGCCTCATCCTAGGAGAAAATGACGTGCAGAGTCCTGGTTTTCCTGCAGTGGTGGATCATTTTTCGGACGTCTTTCCCGATGACGTTCCAGGGCTACCTCCTCGTAGAGAGGTAGACTTTTATATCGATCTGTACCCCGGTACAGCCCCGATATCGACTCCATCATATCGTATGGCCCCCACCAAGCTTCAAGAGCTGCGGGTACAGTTGTAGGACTTGCAGGGCCAAGGGTTCATCCGACCCAGTGTTTCACCCTGGGCTTCCCCGATTTTGTTCGCCAAGAAGGCGGACGGGAGATTGCGACTTCATGTCGACTATTGTCACCTGAACCAGGTGACAATGAGGAACAAGTATCCGCTACCGAGGATTGATGACCTCTTTGATCAGCTTAAGGGAGTACGGTGGTTCTCGAAGATAGACCTCAGGTCAGGCTATCATCAGCTCAGAGTTCGAGACGAGGACGTGCAGAAGACGACCTTCAGATGTCGGTATGGCCACTATGAGTTCTTGGTTATTCCATTCGGCATAACCAATGCTCCAGCAGTGTTCATGGCCCTCATGAACAGGATCTTTCAGCCATACCTCGATCGATTTGTCATGGTCTTCATCGACGGCATTTTGATTTACTCGACGACTGAGGAGGAGCACACCTACCACTTACGGGTTGTACTAGACACACTCCGAGAGCACCAGCTTTATGGTAAGCTCTCGAAGTGCCAGTTTTGGATATGTTAGGTCCACTTCTTGGGACACGTCATCTCTGAGGCGGGAGTTGCAGTGGATCCTACGAAGATCGAGGCAGTGCTAGCTTGGGATCCACCCAGGAGCGTGACAGAGGTTCGAAGTTTCTTGGGACTAGCTGGATACTACCGGATATTCGTGCCAGACTTCTCCAGAGTTGCGACAACACTCTCAGCTTTGACGAAGAAGGGGAAAACCTTCGTGTGGTTAGACAGATGTCAGCAGAGCTTCCAGGAGCTGAGACAGAGATTGACCAGCGCACCTATCTTGAGGTTGCATGAGGAGGGAGTAGGGTACGTAGTCTACTGCGATGCATCAGGGACCAAACTTGGATGTGTCCTGATGCAGGAGCGGGCAGTAATCAACTATGGATCACGTCAGTTGATGCCGCATGAGTAGAACTACGCTACCCATGACCTGGAGTTAGCAGCAGTGGTCTTCGCTCTGAAGACATGTTGACACTATCTGATGGGCGAGCGCTTTACAGTCTTTTCTGACCATCAGAGTCTTAGATACATCTTCTCTCAGAAGGATCTGAATATGAGACAGCGGCGATGGCTCGAGTTCCTCCAGGACTATGACTTTGAGATAGTCTATACTCCTGGGAAGGGGAACATGGTAACCGATGCCCTCAGCAGGAGGACGGGCATTCAACTACTTGAGGAGGTGACAGAGCAGCTAGCCTCTTTGCAGATATCCTTCATGGATAGAGATGGAGCAGCCTTCTTCCAGTATCTCACAGTCACTCCTCCACTACTACAGCGGGTCAGAGAGGCACAGTGTGGGGACGCTGACTGTGAGACGCGGCGTGCACAAATATCCTCAGGATAGGCACCTGATGGTTTCTCCTTTGGAGCAGAGCACGACGTCCTTTTCAGAGGACGTACCTTGGTACCAGTTGCTTTACGGGAGGAGGTGCTGAGAGAGTTTCACACTTCTCCTTTGGCGGTACATCATGGAGTGGCGAAGATGTACCAGGATCTCAGACGACAGCACTGGTGGCCGAGCATGAAGAAGGCTGTGGCAGAGTTCGTTTCTCGATGCCTCACCTGCCAGCAGGTGAAGGCTGAGCACCAGGTACCAGCAGGCTTGGTACAGCCCTTAGAGGTCCCGGAGTGGAAGTGGGACGGGATATCTATGGACTTCGTGACTGGACTTCCACGCACTTCCAGAGGTCATGAATCCATCTGGGTGATTGTCAACCGACTCACCAAGTCAGCTCACTTCTTACCCATCAAAGAGCAGGGCTCAGTGGAGAGCTTGGGAAGATTTTATGTTCAGGAGATTGTACGGCTTCACGGTGTTCCATCATCTATCGTCTATGATAGAGATACTCGCTTTACTTACCGGCTTTGGAAGGGGTTGCAGGAGGCGTTCAGGACGCAGCTACGTCTGAGCACAGCCTTTCACCCTCAGACGGATGGTCAGACGAAGAGGACCATTCAGACTCTCGAGGACATGCTCCACGCATGCGTCCTCGACTTTGGTCGTAGCTGGGAGGACCACCTACCCTTGGTGGAGTTCACGTACAACAACAGCTGCCACTCCACCATCGTGATGGCACCATACGAGGCGTTGTACGGCCGACCTTACGAATCTCCTTTGTGCTGGGCAGACCCTAGGGAGTCAGCACTTGTGGGACCGGAGATGGTCCAGGCCACGACAGAGAAGGTCCAGGTCATCCAGGAGCGGATGAGGACAACTCAGAGCCGACAGAAGTCTTATGCTGACAGGAGGCGGAGACCACTAGAGTTCAAGGATGGTGACCACGTCTTCTTGTGTGTCTCACCTCGACGTGGTTTACGGAGATTTGGACGAGGCGGCAAGTTGTCTCCACGCTTCATCGGACCATTCCAGGTCCTCAGCAGGATTGGTGAGGTGGCTTATCGTCTGGCTCTACCACCTTAGTTGCACCGGGTGCACGACGTCTTCCACGTATCTCAGCTGAGGAGATACGTGCACGACCCGACACACATCATTGACCATGGGGAGCTTGAATTTGATGATGGGGCGACTTTTGCGGAGGTCCCAGTGGAGATCTAGGATTGACAGGAGCGGGTCCTATGTGGACAGTCGATTCCTCTAGTGCGTATCAGATGGTAGCACGAGAACCTCCAGGAGAGCACTTGGGAGCGGGAGGCTCAGATGCGTGCTCAGTACCCCCATTTGTTTCCCTAGTTTTCGATGTATCTTTACAGGGATGTAAAGCCCTGATGTGGGAGTAATGTAAAGACCCGTAAAATTCAAGGAATTTTTTTTTTTAATTTTCTTTGGGATTTTACAAGAACGCAGTTTCAGACGGCACCTGATTCTGAGGCCCGGTGTGCCCGGAATTTCTAACCGAAGTTTAGCTCGGGTACGTTCAGTGAACGAACGAGCGTGAATTTCTAACTTTTGAACCGGTGCTCGGAATCGAATTCCGAGGGCACCGATGGAACTGTAGCACCGGTATTTGCTTAGGAACACCTGTTTCGGAGTTGCGTTTTCACGAGAGTTGATGATAAAAATTGTGGAAGTTTATTTTATAATTATTCTACAATTTTTATTTTTACTCTAAGAGTATAATCCTTGGAATGGAAGTTGGGTAACTACCCAACCTCCCTTGGGAGGTTATGAGGGTGGTGGGGCCCACACGAACCCCACCCCTTCATATCCTCTAAACCCCCTCAACTCCCACTTAAATGTTGATAACTTAAGTTTATTAAACTTATGGTTTAATGTGGTGAGTTAAATGTACGTTCTTGAAATTCAAACTCTTGAATTTCAAAAGCTTTGTTGTGTTAATAAAATAAGTTTAGAACTTATTTTATTTGGGTTGGTGTTTAGTTGTTTGAGAGCTTTTGGAGAAAAAAAGCTAAGGAAGCCTTGAGTTATTCATTCCCTTTGACAAAGAACGCGAAGAACGAACGATCTCCGATGTGGAGCACCGAGCCATCGGAGACCATCTTCCGCGACACCGACCCGCGACGCGACGTCTTCTTCCACGACGTTCTTCTTCCGCATCATCTCTTCTACGACGGTTTTCCGCGACGAAATCTCCGTCAACGTCTTCGAATCCTCGCTTCGCGACGTCGATGTTCGTCATCTCTTTTATCAAGGTAGGGATTTATTTTTTATTTATTTATTTCCGTTCATGAATTCTAGTTTGTCGTTCTTCGTGGTTAAACGACTAAATGATAACGATTAACGAGAGGGTGCTGGACCGCACAAACACGACCGACCCCCCATCCTTTATCCATGTTTGATTCTTTGTGGATGGAACAGAATGGCGTGGTGCCGTCGCACCACGCGGGAATCACACGACAAGTATTACGCGACGCCGTCGCGCCACGCCGAGAAGTTGAACAAGGACGCGACGCCGTCGCACTGCATCGAAGAAAACTGAAGACACCGCGGCTGGAGTGGGGCCGTGACGAAAGGGCGCAGTTCCGTCGCACCACGCTGGACGAACCAAGCCGCGGCCGGTTCTGGGCCGCGGCGGAGTAGGGTGACCGGTGGCCGGTTCCGGGCCGCCGATGTCGGTGAAGAAGGGGACCGGCCGTCGCTGGTCCCGTAGAGGCAGGAACCGGCCGGCCAGGGCGGGCCGGCCGGACAGGTGTGCAGCCGGGGGTTCAAACCCCCGGCCGGCTGGCACAAAACGACCCCCTTAATTGGGGGGCCGCGGTTACACAAGGGGGCCAGGCGCCCCCCCCCCCCTTTGCCAACAACTCGGTCAAAGGATGAGCTGGCCAGCACGCTGGGCGCACTGTGCCCATCCGGGCCGCTCCGGTTCCGGCCAAACCAGGGGGTCTCGGGCCGGGTCGGTCCGGGCCCGAAACCCCCGTTTTCAGACCGTTTGGGTTCAATTGCCCATAACTCGAGTGACGGATCTCCGATCGATGCACCGTCAGCGGAAACACAATACTTGGAACGGGACAGTCGTTTCGGTATATTGCACTCAAGGTTTCAGATTACTTTGAGTTCGGTCGGGTTGGTTTTTTCACGAAACCAACCGGGCCCGCGGAGCGGAAACGCTCATATCTTGAGCTTCAGAATTTCGATTGACATGACGTCGACTTTGTTGGTTTCCTATTAGTGTGACAGATATTTTGGATTAATCCGCCCGAGGTTTGGACGCAGGTGGAGTACGGTCGGGTTGGTTTTTCCTTAAAAACCAACCGGGCCCCTGAGACGAAAAATCCAATAACTCTCAGACCGGGCGTCCGATTGACGCGCCGTCTGCGACGTTGAGTTCCTGTTGACGATACAGAACTTTTGGATATATCAACTCTGGACTATGTGTTAGTTGATGTATCAGCCTCTCGGCTCGTGGAGCGGACCCTCCCGAACGAGCTTGTTGTGTGCGAGAACCCTAGTGCTGGCTGCGACTGCTACTGTGACTGCGACGACGACTGTGCAGAGATCCTCAGTGGATTCGACGATGACGACTACAACACTCAGCGATCCTGTGTGGATCAGTGCTACCGATCCTATGTGGGTCCGATCCTGTGTGGGTCAGCGCTCAGCGGTTCTGTGTGAGCCAGCGCCTACAGATCCTGTGTGGGTCCGATCCTATGTGGGTCATTGCGGGGGTTAGTACTTATCGATCCTTTGTGGGTCCGACGACTTAGATGGATCTGTGATCATCTCTATTGTCTTTCGAAGAAGTATACCTATGTGTGCTGAATCTTGTTTGCTTTCCTTTGTGGATTGTGTTGTGCTATCCTATGTGGATTACGTTTTGATTTCCTGTGTGGAATACGTATACTTTCCTGTGTGGAATGGGTTGTACTTGGGCTCGGAGATTGGAGCGTATTGGAATTGATGACTTAGGTATATGTATGGGCATATACCTAAGCAGTGTCAGTTGTTACTTCGTGATTGTATCTTTCCTTTGTGGATTTTGGGAGACCTTCGGGGGTCTCGGGGTCCCTACTGAGTAGCTTATACTCACCCCTGCACGGGCTATGCCCGCACTACGTTGTGTTGGTTGCAGATGACGGACAACGCTGATCGTGGTGGAGGCTTGCGGAGCAGGACGGTACCTGGAGGTGGACCACTGGGCGGGAAGTACTCGGAGCGGTCGGCTGGACCCGAGGAGCACGGAGGATTTCTGTACCCACCCTTCAGGTGGGATTTCCAGTGGATAGCTCGTCGTTGCGACTTTACCTTTCAGTTTCTGTTTTGCCTTTCGAGTTGTACTTTACTTCAGTTTGGGTTTGTATACTGGCCCATTTACTTTTCCACACTTACTGTTGTACGAGCTTTTACTTAGTGTTTGCTTCTACTGTTTGTTTACTCTGTGGTGTTTGTTAACTTTACAAAGGCAATGACTTCCCTTTTTATCGGGATTTACGCCTTGGTGCTAGTCGCCAGCCCCTGGCCTATGGAAGGAGGGATTGGGGTAGTCACGGCACGAGCCCCGAGGATGGGTCGTGACAAATTGGTTTCAGAGCAGTTCGGTTCTACCGCGAACTCTGATCTTTTCTATGTGAAGCAATAGTGTTTAGCGTATTGAGTGTGGTTATCAGTCCAGGGAGTCCAGTGTTGGTGCGGCGGCCGACGTATCCGTACACCAGGACCCTGACTTCTGATTTCTGACTTAATGCACGAAAACATCGATTGCGTGTGTGTTTCAAGTTTTCTTTGTGA
The DNA here is from genome assembly GCA_963277665.1 of Viscum album. NCBI lineage: Eukaryota > Viridiplantae > Streptophyta > Magnoliopsida > Santalales > Viscaceae > Viscum > Viscum album. Next base: position 1,620,840,566 of record OY728146.1, on the reverse strand, counting down.
TTACTTTGTATCAGCTCACCAGGTATACTGTTCTAACCGTGGCGCACCTGTTTCCTTTTCAGGATGGCCCCACGACGGCAGCCAGCTAGGGTTCCGAGAGTTGAACGTGATGACAGCCCACCGAGCGACGAGGCCTCGGTGCAGGGCCCTTTGTCAGTAGTGGCACCAGCGGTAGCCCTACCCGCCGAGCCACCGATGCTTCCAGCCCCAGCCGCTGACGATGCACGTCACCTCAGTGAACTGTATGAGTTCCAGCGCCAGCGACCGCCCAGGTTCCGCGGGGAGACGGACCCCCAGGCAGCTAAGGACTGGCTGGAGGCAGTGGTATGAGTTTTTCGGTTAGTGAGGACACCAGCAGACCTCATGGTGATCCTCGCAGCGAGCCTACTGCACGCGGCAGCAGGCCGATGGTGGAGCTTGATGCTCCAGGTGCACGATGAGTCATCTCTCCTCTGGACGAATTTTGAGAGCCTCTTCCGCTCAGAGTTCGTCCCAGCCACCCTCCGTGCGGTGCGCATCCAGGAGCTTCTTCAGCTTCGGCAGGGCAGCATGACGGTCGCCCAGTACTCGGCGAGATTTACCGATCTCTCGCGCTACTCGACAGAAATGGTACGAGACCCATTCTTCTGGGCCTGGACCTTTGAGCAGGGATTGAGACACGAGATCAGGGCATCGCTGATCCCCCTCAGCATTCCGACTCAGACAGGAGTACTGGAGCAGACCCTTTTGATCGAGAGCTTTCTTTCTGAGTCTACACCAGCGCTGAGACCCACCGCGGGGCGGCACATAGCAGAGTCTTCTGCAGCAGGCAGTCGACAGATGACACATGGGTCCAGGAAGACCAGACCCCCAGGCAGATGACCTCAGGACACTGGCTCAGCAGTGTGGGGCACACAGCACAGAGCCAGTCTTTCGAGAGGCAGGCAGTGCTACTCGTGCGGCGGGCAGGGCCACATGGCTCGTGACTGCCCGACCTGCCGTGCCGAGGAGCAGCAGATGGTTGAGGGACCACAGAGGCAGAGGCAGAGGGTCGACCGTGGTGGTCCACAGGGAGGAGGTGGACGAGGCAGAGGAGCTGGCCGAGCAGCAGGTGGTGGGCGACGCTTTGAGGCTCTACCACCACCACCACCAGGAGGTCCATCCCAACCATAGGGAGCTGGCGGGGAGAGACAGGAACAGATCCAGGCAATAGAGGCCTACGACCACAGCGCACCCGAGATGATTTGAGGTACTATCTGTGTCTATTCTACCCTTGCTGCAGTTCTTATAGACATAGGAGCGAGTCACTCCTTCATAGCCGCTGCCCTTGTTCGGAGCTCGGAGATTCCAACAGAGCCGTTGGCTCGATCCTTACGTCTAGAGACTCCTACGGGAGTAGACTCGACGATTAAGCACTGGTACCGGCAGTGTGAGCTTACTATAGGAGGCGAGAGCTTCGGCTGGGATCTTCTTATAGCAGCATCTAGGCCTTACGACGTCATCTTGGTCATGGATTGGTTGTCGACATTCCATGCACAGATTGACTGTATTAGGCACAAGGTGCGATGTGTACGCACCGACGGGAGCAGGTTCACCTTCACCGGCGAGAAGGGAGCCTTTGTAGCACAGGATGGACTTCCGCGGAGGAGAGGACAGCTCATCACTCATCAGTTGGCTAGCCTCATCCTAGGAGCAGTTGACATGCAGAGTCCTGGTTTTCCTGCAGTGGTGGATCAGTTTTCGGACGTCTTTCCCGACGACGTTCCAGGGCTACCTCCTCGCAGAGAGGTAGACTTTTATATCGATCTGTACCCCGGGACAACCCCGATATCGACTCCAGCATATCGGATGGCCCCTGCCGAGCTTCGAGAGCTGCGGGTACAGTTGGAGGACTTGCAGGGAAAGGGGTTCATCCGACCCAGTGTTTCACCCTGGGCTTCCCCGATTTTGTTCGCCAAGAAGGCGGACTGGAGCTTCGAATTCGTGTCGACTATCGTCGCCTGAACCAGGTGACAGTGAGGAACAAGTATCCGCTACCGAGGATTGATGACCTCTTTGATCAGCTCAAGGGAGCACGGTGGTTCTCTAAGATAGACCTCAGGTCAGGCTATCATCAGCTCAGAGTTCGAGATGAGGATGTGGAGAAGACGGCCTTCAGATGTCGGTATGGCCACTATGAGTTCTTGGTTATGCCATTCGGCGTAACCAATGCTCCAGTAGTGTTCATGGCCCTCATAAACAGGATATTTCAGCCATACCTCGATCGATTTGTCGTGGTCTTCATCAACGACATTTTGATTTACTCGACGACTGAGGAGGAGCACGCCTACCACTTACGGGTTGTACTAGACACACTCTGAGAACACCAGCTTTATAGTAAGCTCTCGAAGTTACAGTTCTAGATACGTGAGGTCCACTTCTTGGGACACGTCATCTCTGAGGCGGGAGTTGCAGTGGATCCTGCGAAGATCGAGGCAGTGCTAGCTTGGGAGCCACCCAGGAGCATGACGGAGGTTCGGAGTTTCTTGGGACTAGCTGGATACTACCGGAGATTCGTGCCAGACTTCTCCAGAGTTTAGGCACCACTATCAGCTTTGACAAAGAAGGGGAAACCCTTCGTGTGGTCAGAAAGATGTCAGAAGAGCTTCCAGGAGCTGAGACAGAGATTGACCAACGCACCTATCTTGAGGTTGCCTGAGGAGGGAGTAGGGTACGTAGTCTACTGTGATGCATCAGGGACCGGACTCAGATGTGTCCTGATGCAGGAGTGGGTAGTGATCGCCTATGTATCACATCAGTTGAGGCCGCATGAGCAGAACTACGCTACCCATGACCTGGAGTTAGCAGCAGTGGTCTTCACTCTGAAGACATGGCGACACTATCTGATGGGTGAGCGCTTTACAGTCTTTTCTAACCATCAGAGTCTCAGATACATCTTCTCTCAGAAGGATCTGAATCTGAGACAGTGGTGATGTCTCGAGTTCCTCTAGGACTATGACTTTAAGATAGTCTATACTCCTGGGAAGGGGAACGTGGTAGCCGATGCCCACAGCAGGAGGACGGGCATTCAACTACTTGAGGAGGCGACAGAGCAACTAGCCTCTTTGAAGATATCCTTCGTGGATAGAGATGGAGAAGCCTTCCTCCAATCTCTCACAGTCACTCCTCCCCTACTGCAGCGGGTCAGAGAGGCACAGCGTGGGGACGCTGACTGTGAGACACGGCGTGCACAGATATCCTCAGGATATGCACCTGATGGTTTCTCCTTTGGAGCAGAGTACGACGTCCTTTTCAGAGGACGTACCTTGGTACCAGTTGCTTTACGGGAGGAGGTGCTGAGAGAGTTTCACACTTCTCCTTTGGCGATACATCCTGGAGTGGCGAAGATGTACCAGGATCTCAGACGACATCACTGGTGTCCAGGTATGAAGAAGGCTGTGGCGGAGTTCGTTTCTCGATGCCTCACCTGCCAGCAGGTGAAGGCTGAGCAACAGGTACCAGCAGGCTTGGTACAACCCTTAGAGGTCCCGGAGTGGAAGTGGGACGGGATATCTATGGACTTCGTGACTGGAATTCCACGCACTTCCAGAGGTCATGACTCCATCTGGGTGATTGTCGACCGACTCACCAAGTCGGCTCACTTCTTACCCATCAGAGAGCAGGGCTTAGTGGAGAGCTTGGGACGACTTTACGTTCAGGAGATTGTACGGCTTCACGGTGTTCCATCATCTATCGTCTCCGATAGAGATGCTATATTTACTTCCCGGATTTGGAAGGGGTTGCAGGAGGCGTTCGGGACGCAGCAACGTCTGAGCACAGCCTTTCACCCTCAGACAGATGGTCAGACGGAGAGGACCATTCAAACTCTCTAGGACATGCTTCACACATGCGTCCTCGACTTTGGTCGTAGTTGGGAGGACCACCTACCCTTGGTGGAGTTTGCGTACAACAACAACTACCACTCCACCATCGGGATGGAACCATACGAGGCGTTGTACGACCGAACTTGCAGATCTCCTTTGTGCTGGACAGACCCTAGGGAGTCAGCACTTGTGGGACCGGAGATGGTCCAGGCCACAACAGAGAAGGTCCAGGTCATCTAGGAGCAGATGAGGATAGCTCAGTACCGACAGAAGTCTTATGCTGACAGGAGGTGGAGGCCACTAGAGTTTGAGGATGGCGACCACGTATTCTTGCGTGTCTCACCTCGACGTGGTTTACGGAGATTTGGCCGAGGCGGCAAGTTGTCTCCATGCTTCATCAGACCATTCCAGGTCCTCAGCAGGATTGGCGAGGTGGCTTATCGTCTGGCTCTACCACCTCAGTTGCATCGGGTTCATGACGTCTTCCACGTATCTCAGCTGAGGAGATAGGTGCACGACCCGACGCACACCATTGGCCATGGGGAGCTTGACGTTGATGATGTGGCAACTTTTGCGGAGGTCCCAGTGGAGATCGAGGATCGACAGGAGCGGGTCCTATGAGGACGGTCGATTCCTCTAGTGTGCATCAGATGGCAGCACGGGAACCTACAGGAGAGCACTTGGGAGCGGGAAGCTCAGATGCGTGCTCAATACCCCCATTTGTTTCCCTAGTTTTCGATATATCTTTACAGGGACGTAAAGCCCTGAGGTGGGAGTAATGTAAAGACCCGTAAAATTCAAGGAATTTTTTTTCTTAATTTTCTTTGGGATTTTACAAGAACGCAATTTCAGACGGCACCTGATTCCGAGGCCCGGTGTGCCTGAAATTTCTAACCGAAGTTTAGCTTGGGTACGTTCAGTGAACGAACGAGCGTGAATTTCTAACTTTGAACCGGTGCTCGGAATCAAATTCCGAGGGCACCGATGAAACCGTAGCGCTGGTATTTGCTTAGGAACACCTATTCCGGAGTTGCGTTTTCACGAGAGTTGATGATAAAAATTGTGGAAGTTTATTTTATAATTATTCTACAATTTTTATTTTTACTTTAAGTGTATAATCCTTGGAATGGAAGTTGGGTAACTACCAAACCTCCCTTGGGAGGTTATGAGGGTGGTGGGGACCACACAAACCCCACCCCTTCATATCCTCAAAACCCCCTCAACTCCCACTTAAATGTTGATAACTTAAGTTTATTAAACTTATGGTTTTAATGTGGTGAGTTAAATGTATGTTTTTGAAATTAAAACTCTAGAATTTCAAAAGCTTTGTTGTTTTAATAAAATAAGTTTAGAACTTATTTTATTTGGGTTGGTGTTTAGTTGTTTGAGAGCTTTTGGAGAAAAAAAGATAAGGAAGCCTTGAGTTCTTCATTCCCTTTGACGAAGAATGCGAAGAACGAACGATCTCCGACGTGGAGCGCCGAGCCCTCGGAGACCGTCTTCCGCGACATCGACCCGCGACGTGACGTCTTCTTCCACGACGTTCTTCTTCCGCGTCGTCTCTTCCGCGACGGTTTTCCGCGACGAAATCTCCGTCAACGTCTTCGAATCCTCGCTTCACGACACTGACGTTAGTCATCTCTTTTATCAAGGTAGGGGTTTATTTTTTATTTATTTATTTCCGTTCATGAATTCTAGTTTGTCGTTCTTCGTGGTTAAATGACTAAATGATAACGATTAACGAGAGGGGGCCGGACCGCACAAACACGGCCGACCCCCCTCCTTTATCCATGTTTGATTCTTTGTGGATGGAACGGAATAGCGTGGTGCCGTCGCACCACGCGGGAATCGCACGACAAGTATTACGTGACGCCGTCGCGCCACGCCGAGAAGTTGAACAAGGACGCGACGCCATCGTGCCGCGTTGAATAAAACCGAAGACACCACGGCCGGAGCGGGGCCGCGGCGGAAGGGCGTGATGCCGTCGCACCACGCCGGACGAACCAAGCCACTGCCGGTTCCGGGCCGCGGCGGAGCAGGGTGACCGGCGGCCGGTTCCGGGCCGCCGGTGTCGGCGAATAAGGGGACCGGCTGTCGCCGGTCCCGTAGAGGCAGGAACCGGCCGGCCAGGGCGGGCCGGCCGGACAGGTGTGCAGCTGGGGGTTCAAACCCCCGGCCGGCTGGCACAAAACGACCCCTTTAATTGGGGGGCCGCGGTTACACAAGGGGGGCAGGCGCCCCCCCCCCCCCTTGCCAATGGTTCGGCCAAAGGCCGAGTTGGCCAGCGCGCTGGGCGCGCTGTGCCCAGCCGGGCCGGGCCGCGCCCAGCCGGGCCGGGCCGTGCCGGGCGGGTCCGACCCGGACCCGGGGCGGGTCGAACCGGTTCGGGCCGACCCAGGGGGTCTCGGGCCTGGTCGGTCTGGGCCCGAAACCCCCGTTTTCGGACCGTTTGGGTTCAATTGCCCATAACTCGGGCTACGGACCCCCGATCGATGCGCCATCAGCGGTGACACGATCCTTGGAATGAGACGGTCGTTTCGGTATATCGCAATCAAGCTTTCATATTACTTTGTGTTTGGCCAGGTTGGTTCGTACACGAAACCAACCGGGCCCTCGGGGCGGAAACGCTCATATCTTGAGCTTCGGACGTCCGATTGACGTGCCGTCGACTTTGTTGGTTTCCTCTTAGTGAGACGGATCTTTTGGCTTACTCTGCCAGAGGTTTGGATGCAGGTGGAGTACATTCGGGTTGGTTTTGCCTTAAAACCCAACCTGGCCCCTGGGACGAAAAAACCAATAACTCTCAGACCGGGCGTCCGATTGACGCGTCGTCTGCGACGTTGAGTTCCTGTTGACGATACGGAACTTTTGGATACATCAACTCTGGACTATGTGTCAGTTGATTTATCAGCCTCTCGGCTCGTGGAGCGGACCCTCCCGAACGAGCTTGCTGTGTGCGGGAACCCTAGTGCTGGTTGCGACTGCTACTGTGACTGCGACGACGACTGTGTAGAGATCCTCAGTGGATTCGATGACGACGACTACAACACTCAGTGATCCTGTGTGGATCAGTGCTACCGATCCTGTGTGGGTCCGATCCTGTGTGGGTCAGCACTCAGTGTTTCTGTGTGAGCCAGCGCGTACAGATCCTGTGTGGGTCCGATCCTGTGTGGGTCATTGCGGGGGTTAGTACCTATCAATACTTTGTGGATCCGATGACTTAGATGGATCAGTGATCATCTCTATCGTCTTTCGAAGAAGTATACCTGTGTGAGATGAATCCTGTTTGCTTTCCTTTGTGGATTGTGTTGTGCTATCCTGTGTGGATTACGTTTTGCTTTCCTGTGTGGAATACGTATACTTTCCTGTGTGGACTGGGTTGTACTTGGGCTCGGAGATTGGAGCGTATTGAAATTGATGACTTAGGTATATGTATGGGAATATACCTAAGCAGTGTCGGTTATTACTTCGTGATTGTATCTTTCCTTTGTGGTTTATCCTTTGTGGATTTTGGGAGACCTTCGGGGGTCTCGGGGTCCCTACTGAGTAGATTATACTCACCCCTGCACGGGCTATACCCGCACTACGTTGTGTTGGTTGCAGACGATGGACAACGCTGATCGTGGTGGAGGCCTGCGGAGCAGGACGGTACCTGGAGGTGGACCATTGGGCGGGACGTACTCGGAGCGGTCGGCTGGACCCGAGGAGCAGTGGAGGCTTTCTGTACCCACCCTTCAGGTGGGATTTCCCAGTGGATAGCTCGTCGTTGCGGCTTTACCTTTCAGTTGCTGTTTTCCCTTTCGAGTTGTACTTTACTTCAGTTTGGGTTTGTATACTGACCCATTTACTTTTCCTCACTTACTGTTGTACCAACTTTTAATTAGTGTTTGCTTCTACTGTTTGTTTACTCTATGGTGTTTGTTAACTTTACAAAGGAAATGCCTTCCCTTTTTACCGGGATTTACGCCTTGATGCTAGTCGCCAGCCCCTGGCCTATGGAAGGCAGGCTTGGGGTAGTCACGGCACGGGCCCCGAGGACGGGTCGTGACATTTAATTTAGGTCAGTTCATTATCTTCATTAGGTCAATCCATATTACTTACCTAAATATAAAAAAATAATGTCAATCCCATAATTTACACAGAATAATGGAGAGATATTGAATCTTCTACCTCAACCGAAGCATTAAAAACTGTTCTGCAATTCAAATCAAGGAAGAGACGATCCTAATATTGAGATAACACCAAGGAAGACTTTAAAAAACTAAATAATAACACCCATCATAAACCACTCTCCCAAAATCTCACAATTCGCTTATATCTCACAGCAACAACCATATTTAGATGACTAACTGAGTGGAAACCAAGAGGAAAGGGGTAAGACTCACATTAGATCACCAACACTTGATTTCCCAATCTGAGGATAAAATCCATGTAATATGGAGATTAAATAACTTCTAGAGACACACCAAGGTCACCCAATATTTGAGAGAAATGAATGAACAATGAAGAGTTTCGAAGGAGTTTCCAAATTTATACCCAACATAATTTTAAAGGACCACGACACAACATTAATGGCTATTCCATAATGAATAGTGTTTTCACCCAAAACCACGGTGAAACCTCCTTCACTATGCCTCAAAGATCCTTGTCCTAACTGACCTTTGAGATCTACACTATGGTCCTTGGGAAGATCCTATAATCCCGGGCCAACACCATAACGTAGCCCAATACTATTCCATAGTAACGTCTTAGAAGGTAGGGACAATAAATTAGACCATTTGGAATCCACACTACAAACCAAAACCTACATCATAGCCACCTTGGTGTATTTCCAACCAAATGATTACTTTTGACAACTCAAATTGAATTTTTCCTTACTCCACAATTAGTATAGTGGGGGTATGGGGTTGATACATGGGGACCTTTGTGTATTCAACCAACTTAAGCCCTCAGTTAATTAATCGAAGATTTAACTAATTAAATAAAAATAATTGATTTGATCTTTGAAGACTTCAATTTGACCAAATTCTTAAAGTCTTCTAGTAATTACCATAATAGGAAAACTAAAACAGCATGGTAACAATTTGAAACTTATTATAATGAAAGTGTGTCGAGTCTGTGATCTTTAATGGAGATCATTAGAGTTGATTTTATCTTGAGTGATATGTTGTTAATAATAAATCCTCATCACCAGGATTTAAATACATTAGAACCCACTTGATCTGGTATGTTCCAATTAAACTCATGAGAATCGATTTCTTGGTATGATAATTAACTTTTAGAATTTTGAGTAAAAAAAAATACCAAAGGTGAAAATGATTACACCTAATGGTCATGGGTGGAATTTTCATAATCTTTTTAGAGATCCTTGTATGTGTTGTTCTTGATATGATATTTCATATCTAGTAAATTAAAGAAAGTGGGTATGAAGAGATTATGAGGAAAATATAAGAACTGACATGAACACAACAAAGACGAATCAATTATCTAAACAATACTCCATTTTCATTCACCACCCCAATACAGGGAGGAAAATTAGATACTCATGACATAAACGAAAAAAACAAGCTCTTCTTACCCATGGAGTTCATTACAACAATAAGAAGAGGTGGAAGTACAATCCACTTCAAGAAAAATCTCCAAAATTGACTTAGTATGAGTTTCAAGCTCCCTCCATCCAAGATAATCTTCTACCATATGATATATGATGCCCCAAAATGGTCAGAGATCCATTATTAGGTGACCCCCTTGTCTCAATGTGGTTAAGGGTTATAATATCAGGTCAAAGGGTGGTTATGGGGGTAAATGTAAGGTAGGTGGAGGTCTGTTGATCAGTGAAAGGTTAAGGCACACAGTTAGTTAAATTGTGCGCCAACCATGCATGGTGATTTGTTTCTTCATCTTTGAGTCACACGGTCTATTGGTAAGTCCACATGATTTAGTTAACTATGTGCAGACCGTGCACATGGTTTTGTTTCCCCTGGATCCATTTCGTATGGTTTTAGGGTTGGTCCGCATGGTTTAAATAACCATGTGGGGACCGTGCAATCAACATTGTATCTTGATTTTATGACTTTCATGGTTTCCTGGTTGGGGCACACAGTTTGGAAAACTTAGTTTAAACTATTCACCATGGAAAATGGGTCCAAATTTCTCTGATTTTCCTCCAAAATGCTAGATTCTTGGAAAATATCATCAATTATTCATTGTAAACCCAATTTTCACCAACCAAAACACATGAGGGATATAAATACAGTGATGTAAAAAAATAACATTTTCAAGGTGAGAAAATGACAAAACCATCACATGAACCCTAGTTCATCAAACCCCCCATATTTGATCAATTGTTTGTCCTCAAACAATTACCTAAATAATCATCTCAAAGGGACCATCAAAGAAACAGGTAGAATTGTCATTGATTATATCAACCAAATGAATACGAGTTTTTAATGAATGATTATTGAAAATCCTACATACATCCTTCAAGACTCACAAATCCTTAAAGAAAAATAACAAGGTAGGCTCAATTAAAAATTTCTAAATTTCCATACTTAAATCATTGTTTGTTTAAATTTGAAATTGTTATTATTCATTTTAAAGAAATTTCCTTAATCCATTTATATATCATCACACACTTGGGTAGGTTAGACCAAGATCTTTTCGACACCAAATGGCGGGGTATCACTTTTATAGGCTACACAACCATATTGACCAACAACTTTGATTCAAAATAGAGGTTCATAATCATATTGAGAATTCCCTTTTCATATCTTGAATTTCTATTGATGTGAGATACTATGAATGAATTTTAGTACCCATATCTTTCAAATGAATAACTTAAATGGAATTTTTGATCAAGTTAAGGGGTCATGAAATTAAGACCATGTGATAACCACTTGTGTGACATCAACAAATTCCAAGCATAAATATCCCATAATTAATAAGTTGACTTCCATTTCAAGTGGTTCCTTAATTTAGACCGATCCATCAAAAAATCCATCTTTAAACACAACATTTTAAGGTGAAAACTTAAAGAATTCTCTTTGATTATTTTAATGCTCATTTACACTAAAATTAGCCTTATCAATCCAAACATATGAAAAATCTATAAATGATTCACCAAAATCCATTTTCATTTAACTATTATGAATGGGTTACATCTATACCATCCCTTAAATGGTCTCTAATAAAAAAAAAATTATCCTTAGAAAATCTAAGACAATGAACAAATTGGGTGCCTAGAAATAGGGTGTCCTCCCCCACACTTAAGACTGGGAATGAACCCTCATGATCGTATTAAGGTGGAAAATGGTGAGAAGGTAATAAAAATAAATGGGTTTAAGAAATTAAATAATAAAAGTAAAAAAGTGATGGAAGGAGAACTCCCATGGAGTGCAGCAGGATGTAGTAAGCAAAGTTGGCATGGGAGAGCCCACCAAATGGAAAAGTGTGCTTAAGATGTTTGAAGAGTCCACCTATTTTCTTCGCTAGAAAAAACAAGAGAGTGAATCAATAATAAGAAATAAAAAATAAAGGTACAAATAGTAATATAATAAAATCACACCATGAAATGAAAACAAATAGCAAGAAACACATCTAATGACCACACAAGCAATAGTCAAGCCAAGTATCCAACATAACAACATAACAAGTAAAGACATAAGTGGAAAAGAGTCAGTGATAACTCATTGGAGGGCCTATACCAAATGGTTCATAGAAGTATACTCAAGACAATTCATCCCATGTCATATCTACCACAACAGACTCATAGCCCATCCTAGTCATGTGTGTAGGATCAGCCCCAACACCCCTAGAAGAAGAAGCACCGGATCCGCGGTTAGTTCCTAGTTCCATGGTTGGTGGATCAAAAACTATAAAAGGTTCCCAAGAAGCCCCATAATGTGGATAGACCTCATTTTATATGTAATGGGAGGTATTATTTTTGGGAAAAGGTTGGTAAAGGGTGGGGGAAGGAAAGTCCTTCATGTTAACACCCTTAAACAACCAGCGAGCGTACTCAACCTACCAGTCAAACATGGAATACATGTCTTGATCATGCTTCCAAAAGAGATCCATCTTATCATATAGAGTCCCCTATAATTCTAGGTGAGAAGCATAACATGGGTAATAGGAAGGGGCGATAAAGGTGGACAGACTGGGTGTGTGGGAATCAGGACAATGATATTGGGTATTGTGGAAATCCTTGGGTGGGGAAATGTGGTGAGAAGCTTCAGGTGGGGGTGGAACTTCCTGAAGTTTAGCCTAGGCCACCTCCTGAGATCCTCTGAAACTATATCACTGCCCATTGTATTCAAGAATTTTCACATGCCTCACCATAGTGATATTGAATGGGAGTGTCAGAGCAAGCTCGGTGAAGGACTCCTTTTCAAAACGGATCCTAAGACGCTCTAATAAGAGCATAATTTAGGGGCTACAAAAAATGTATCCTTTGGGTTAGTAAACATGTGAATCAAATATTGGGTGAAAACGTAATCCAAATTTATGGTCTTCCCAAAAATCATGGAATAAAGTAGAAATAGGTCCTCGAATGTCATATTCCCCTCACTATTTGAGAGGGTACTGAAACAAGTGGTGGAGACTTGATGGAGGATGTGGTGGGCCTAATTGATTAATTTTGAGACCTTAATGGTTTGGGGGACATATACTGAACCTAACTATGAAATGGTCTCCCAAAATTCTTAGGATACATTAGGGTCCCAAGTTAGGGAATCCTTAGCATAATCCAGACTATTCAAAAAATTATAATCATAAATGACGATCAAAGTAAAAAAGATCCCCAATTTAAAACTGTAACACTTATTAAGGTGGAAGAATGTGATGTCACATTCTACCTCAAGAATCTTCTCATCACCGTTAGTAGTATAATTATTATAACAGTGAAATGTGGCTAAAAACTGAAGTACAATATCTTTGTATGTTGTGTTATGCATAGATAAGGATTTTATAAGGTTCCTAGTAGAAATTAATCTTTTGAGAACTTTAGAAATTCCAAGTTAAATAAGGTGTTGTGGTAAAAAATAATAGTAGGGAGTGACTTGCTGAGTGGAAAGGATTTAGTATCATTGTTTCTACTATCTATTAGATAATTTCAAATAAGGGTTGGGAAGGTTTTCTGAACTTGAACCATGAGCACGCTTGGAGGAGGCCATGGAGAGTGTGAAAGGGTGGTAGGTTATCCCGAAAGGGGTATGCATAAAGAAATGACACACAATACAAATTAAAAATATTATAATTGAATTAAAATAAATAAATCCTAAGAATAATCTCATGGAATCCCTAATTCCATCTTCTTCTATAGGAAACTTTTGGGATTTTCGAAACATTCTTTATGCACGGTGTGTGGAAATTGATGAAAGTTCCTAGAAAACTAAGATAAGATAATAATTAAAAACAAAAATTTAAATAAGAAGGGGAAAATGAGGGGGTTCCCTAACCTAAAAGAGGGAGAATAAAGATAAGGAGGGCTGGGGGGGAAGGAGGAGGAGGAGGAGGAGGAGGAGAAGATGAAGAAGAAGAAGAAGAAATGAGACCATACCTTGATCTGGTGTGTGAATGGATTAAAGGTAGGATGCAAGGGAGAGGGATGGGATGAAATGAGGATAGGGTTGAGAGAGGTGAGGTGCACGGGTTGAGTGGAAGAATTTCATGTTTTAGAGGTTAAAATTTGGTATTTTTGTTTTGTATTTTGAAAATTAATGGGTTATTTAAAGGTCACACAGTTTGGTAAATCATACAGTAACCACACGGCGTAGACATGAAAATTTGAGCACCCCTCTCTTGGTTTCAATGAATGTTGAAAAACTACAAAAAATTATTTATTGAGGGAAATGGTGCCCAAGACTTCCATATTCCTTTTATTAGAAATAATATCCTTCATGAAATTTTCATAGGTAGGCATTTGGTTCAACACCTTATAAAAAGGAATATTAATTTTAATATTCAGAAACACTTTCATGAAATTCACAAACTATTGGTCAAATTTCTTCTACTTAACTCAATTTAGGAATTAAAAATGTGGTACAAATGATTTCATGACTTCCTTATCTTTTGCTTACACTCCTTAATTCCCTTTGTATTCATCTTCTTCTGATGTAACAACTTCAGGTTAAACTGCTTCTTCCACTCATTTCAAATGTCTGAATCAATTCTCTTCATCTGATACTATTTAATTTTTTGAGGCTAGTTGAGAAAGTTAATTTTTACTCCTACTTCTTCTCGAGGAATTTTCTTAGTAATACCCAACATTGTAACAGGATGTCTTGGTAAAATTTGATTAATAAAATTTAAAATCTATTGTTCAAGGATTCAAATAGTTCCCTCTTGGTTTTGAAACCTAGTCTTAATAGTAGTAATAAACTTGGACATCATTTCTTTTATATTGGAATTTTTCTCTTGCTGTGGTTATTGCACCATTTTTTTGTTATTGTTTTTGTTGAGGGGGATATGTTGTTCAGGGTTTTTTATAACCTTATTGTTAGTAAGACACTTGCTGGTACTAATTTCTTTGTTGATGCTGCTTTGGATATGAGTTTTGATATTGAGGTTGATTGTACTCAAGAGGTATTTGGGGTCTTCATTGATAGCCTTATTGTTTCTTTACACTCCAAAATAGATTCAAGTTATCTTTCCAAGTCATATTATGGTATTGTGAAAAAATGTTTGGCCCTAGATTTTGTGAGATGTATCTTACCTCACTAGTAGATGGGCCGACACCTATTCTTGGACACTCCAAAAGCATGGTTGCCGCCAAAATCACTATAGGTTGAATGATGCATGAGTTCAAATTGAGAACTTGTATTGAGATGGAGTACATCGATCTTATTTTACTTTATATCCAATTGGGAATCCAACATTGTAGTGGCATAAACATTGTTCATGCATCTTTTTTGAGTTCCCTATTCATGATTCCATTGAAAAATATTGGATGAAATATCCTTGAGTAAGTCAAATAATCACTCAAGAGATTCTCTCATTACTGTCCCTCCAGATGCTGTATCCACTACAGATTTTGTACTTGTAGCAAGTCCTTGATAGAAGGTTTGGAATTTAATCCACAATAGGAGTCCATGGTGAGGACACTTTCTCAACATCTCCATGAAGTGTCCCTAATATTTATAAAGAGACTCTCTCTCATGTTGATAAAAATTATGGATTTCATTCCATAGAATTACCATCTTGGATAGGGGAAAATACTTCACCAAAAACGCTTTAGACTAGGCTTCCCATGTTAGAATAGAATGTCGTGACAACCCTTTGATCCAATCCTTGGACTCATCCATAAATTAGAATAGAAAAATAAAAAGACTTATTGCATCTTTTTAAAATCCATGGTAACAAAAAATGTCACATATCTTCAGGAAATTTGAAAAATGAGTGTTAGGATACTCACTCGACAACCTTCCAAACTACACAATATTTTGAATAAGCTACATGATACCATGATTAATATCAAATTGTTGTGCTTGCACTATCATTTGAATAATTCTTGTGTTTACCCTGTGAATTTAGGGAAGATAATACTCCATCAAATTATGATGTGGTGGTAGATGATATTGAGGAGGTTATAGAATATATTGTTTTTCTTGCAGAAAATGATACCACTGATTTTGTGGCATGTATTTTTGATCTCATGGAATATATTGATATTTATTTTGTACATATCTTGGCACAAATTGAGTTGGTGGTTGATGATTCCACAAAACATACTCCACAAATATAGGGGGTTGTTGATTTTGTTCACACTAGGGTGAATGTGGATGGTTCTTCCCTCCTTCAAGTATGAACTAATGTCTATATCCATGGACAACAAATAGCTCTACAACTTCCACAGTCGACATTAGAGCATTTTGGATGTGTTCTCAAATAAGTGCTCATCGTAGCCTTGATATCACCATTTTGATTTAAAGATCAAAGAAAAGGATCATAGAGGTCTTGAGACTCTTGGAATGAGTGAGATGGCGACTCATGCAACTATTGTCTTGGACAACACAAAACAACAAACCAAGTGTAAAAGAGAAAAACAAAAAATAACCAAAAATAGAAATGATTTTTTTTTTCAGTTTTTTATTTATTTTTGTTTCTAAATTAATAAAATTAAAATGAAATCAACAAAACAACATTAAAAGTCCCCCAAAAATGACACCAGAATTTGGTGTCGTTCCAACTAAATTATTACTTTTGGTGGCCCAAATTGAATTTTTAATCACTCCACAATTAGTATTGTGTGAGTATGAGGTCGATCCATGGGGAATTTTAGGTATTCATACAACTTTAGTACTCAATTAATTAACCAAATATTTAACTTATTAAATAAAAATAATTGTTTTGATCTTTTAAGACTTTAATTTGACCCAATTATTAAATCCTTATAGCTATTACCATTATAGAAAAACTAAAATAGAAAGTCAATAATTCAATAATTCTTATAATGAAAGTGATTTAGGGATGTGATCTTCAATGGAGATCATTAAAGTCG
The DNA here is from genome assembly GCA_963277665.1 of Viscum album. NCBI lineage: Eukaryota > Viridiplantae > Streptophyta > Magnoliopsida > Santalales > Viscaceae > Viscum > Viscum album. The sequence continues at coordinate 1,620,824,228 of OY728146.1, read as the reverse complement.
ATTATATATTGAGTGTTGTGTTATTCATAATAAATTATCATCACCATGATTCAAATATACTATAATCCCCTTGGTCTAGTAGGTTCTGATTAAACTCATGAAAATAAATTTCTTGGTCCGATAATTAAATTCTAGAAATTTGAGTTAAAAACAATACCCAAGGTGAGAATGTTTACACCTAATAGTCATGAGTGGAATCATCATAATCTCTTCAGAGATCCCTAGATGCATTGTTCTTGACTGGATACATCATGTACAATGAATTAAATAAAGAGGAAATGAAGAGATTATGAGGAAAATATAAGAACTTACATGAATAAAACAAAGACGAATCAATTATCTAAAATAAAATCCATTTCCATTCATAACCCCAAAACAAGGAGGAAAATTAGCTACTCATGACATAAATGATGATAAATAAGATCTTCTCACCCATGGAGTTCATTACAACAATAAAAAGAGGGGGAAATAAAATCCACTTCAAGAAATCTCCAAAATTGCCTTAGTATGAGTTTCAAGCTCCCTCCGTCCAATATTATATTCTTTAGGATGAAAGATGATGCCCTAAAATGGTTAAAGATCCATTATTAGGTAACCCCCTTGTCTTCTAGTGGTTAGGGGTCATAATTTCGGGACAAAGGATGGTTATGTGAGTAAATGGAAGGTGGGTGGAATTATGTTGAATGGTGAATGGTTAAGGAAAACAGTTAGTTAAACTATGTTCCAACAGTGTATAATGATTTATTCCTTCAACTTTGAGTCACATGGTATGTTGGAAATTCTACATGGTCCAGTTAATTGTGCATAGATCGTGCACATGATTCTGTCTCATATTTATCAATATCGTACAGTGTGAGGGCTAGTCCATATAGTTTGAATAACCATATAGATACCATACAATCTACATTGTATCTTAATTTCATGACTTTCATAGTTTTCTAATCGAGGCACATGGTTTGGATGACTTAGTAGAAATCACACACCATAAAAAATGGGTCCAAATGCATTCAATTTTTATATGAAATGCCCAATTCTTGAAAAATATCATCAATTATTCATTTCACACCCATTTTTACCTACCAAAACACATGAGTGTGATAATCCCATTTCATTCATGATTTTTGATATAAAAATGCATCAATTTTGATATATAAATGATTAATTCTTACCCGGGTATTTAATATATTTGTTTATATTTGACAGGATGCATTAATTTGAGTGAAATGAGAAAAAAATCCAAATATACTATAATTTACACTAAAATATGGATTTCTAGGATGAATGATGTCAATGGGATGTTTCTGGGGGTCAAAAATGAAGAAAATAGGTGAAGTAGGAAAATTCAGGCTGTGAAATCATTTCAAACTATAAAACCAATTCAGGTTGTGAAATCATTTCAGGCTATGAAACCCTTTCAGGATGTGAAAACATTTCATATTGTGAAACCATTTCAGGTTGTGAAATCAATTAAGCCTTTGAAAATATCACACATGGTGAAAAATTACACGTGGTGAAAAATTACACGCAATGAAAGTGATAGGATGACCTAAAAAATAGAGAGATTTAATGCAAACGGATGTGGAGACCTAATTTATGACCCCAGGACCACCTAGAATCACTTTTTGACCAATTTATGATTCCATTGAATGATGAAATATTCTTTTGGAGTCCATAAATAGAGTTCTGAGCTGCTATAACTAGTACGAGATCCAAGGACCAAATTATAGGGTGAGAAGTTGCGCCGTTGCAGGGTCCTCCACTGCTTTCTCTCCAATTTTCTTTATGATTTATTTAATTTTATTCATTATACCTTATTCCCTCATATCTAGGATGATGGGGTAAAACCCACATTGTGCTAGGGTTATATAGTTTAAGGGGGAAGGTTCCATTGGATTTATGATTTTTTATTCATGTTCTAGATTGCTATGATTTGTTTATTCAATTCCAAACCCTTTATTTTATTTTTATCATGACCATTGTTAATTGAATATAAAATAGAATTTAAAATTGTGCAACTGGTTACCCTGAATTGAGGCATGGCCATTATCACATTCAAGGAAACTAGGTTTAAATATGGTATCAAGAAAACTTGATTTGGAAAAACCCTAAATTACTGGACCAAGGAAAATAGGGGATTACTACTTTAAGGAGGGGTTACCATGACCCTTGTATACTCCTCATCTCAACTATGATTACAAACATGGATCAATCAATTTATTTTATAAAATTCAATTACACTTGAACCTTGAAACTATAAAACCCTGACTTGCTTTCAAAATATGATTTTTCCAAACAATCAATATGCTTTATCTTCATTCATATTCCTTCAAATCAATCAAACCCATATCTTCTTCATATCTTTCTTAATTTTAATTAAATAAATTATTTTAAAAACCTAATTAGATGAATTTCATTTTCTCTATGAGTTCGAACTCGACCTGACGCTATATTCATTTTAATTAATTAATTGCACAGTTTGAGTTTTTATAAGTTTTTTATTTTTATTAGAACCATAGGGAAATAGAAACACCCTTTGGGTCTATCAAAACTGGTTCCATTACTGGGGATGGTTGCTAATTAGTTTTTAGGATAATTTTAATTTTAACTATTTTTTTTTATTTTACATTGGGTATTTTATGCTGGAAATTTCAGGGTTGATTAAAATCATTAAATGCACACCTACAACACTCAAGAAAATCACAAGGACACCATCAATTCTAACCCTGATTTTGAACCAAACCCAAAGAGAAAAGTCACTTTGACCATGGAGGGAGGATAAATAAATCAAGTTGATAGAGGATTTTTACAAAGAGATCCTAGGATACATATGCTTGCAGTCTATGGGAAGCCATCAAATACAAGATTGAAATCGAGCATCCTAGTGCACCCCTGTTGCTGCAAATCACTTTGAGATCAAATTTTATATCATGAAAATGATCTTGAAAATTATGCAATTCACCAGACTACCTCATGAAAATCCGAACACACATCTGGGAAGCTTAATTAAGCTCTATGACACACTCTAATTCTAGAATGTTTCAAATGATGTGGTAAGACTCCATCTGTTTTGATTTTCATTATGAGAGAGATCTCAAGATTAGATCAGAAGCCTACCTGCACATTCAATCACTACATGGGATGAGCTATTCATGAACTTTCTCACCCACTTCTCCCCACCTTCTTGATGCTTCATCTGGAGGATCACTGATGAAGAATTCGTTAGAAGAGTCCTAAAACTTGTTGGATAAAATGGATAATAATGGTTTCCAGTGGAAAGGTGAAGGGTCATAGTGAAGAGGTGTTCATGCGATTAAAAACAATGTCTGGATGGCGGCACATATGAAATCACCAACCAATAATATGGATATGATGATGAGATAACATAAAATCCCCCAAGGTATGTATATGAAAGGTGAAAATTATGTTTATTAAAATCATGGAAATTTATTTCAGATTTTACGGCCGCAACAACAACAAGGGAAAGAGTACCAACAAGGGATACATAGATACCAACAATAAGCACCCCAAGGAACAACACTAATGAGCTAGGTCCATATATTGGAAGTTTCACTGGACACATTTATGACCATGAATAGGATGGTAATAAAACATATATAGGAAGAATTAGCAAGACAGAACACTGCATTGTGAAACCTAGAGTGTCAAATAGGATAAATCGCTGATCAGCTCAGGGAGAGACCAAGAGGAGCACTGCCAGGATTCCCTGAAGTACACCCACATGAATATTTTAAAGTTATTTCCCTACAAAGTGGAAAAATCACTCAGGATCATCCTAAACCAAAAAAATTAGCTGAAGAAGATGAAGAATAACCACTATAGTGCTATCCAATACTGCCGTTTCCAGAGTGACTAGTGCAAGTGAAGATCAATACACAAAAATGTGAGTTTTTGGAATACTTTAAAAAATTGAATATCAATATTTATTTTGTAGAGGATCTCAAAAAAATGACGAACTATGATAAGTTCATGAAATATATAATGATAAATAATAATAATTTTGAATAAATTAGAACCATTCCACTCACATGAGAGTGTTTAACGGTGATATCAAAGGACCTACCTATGAAGCAACAAGATCCAGACAGCTTTTCAATTTCTATCTTTATCAGAGATAATAAATTTAGAAATTATTTGTGTGAATTAGGTATGATTGTCAATATCATTTCTGAAAAAAATTTCAATATTTTTGGATTGGAAGGTCTAAAGCCCACTAGAGTTAAACTCCTACTGGAAGAATCAATAGTGAAATACACCCAAGGGGTCATCAAAGATATTCTGACCAAAGTTGATTGAATTATTAGTGATGAATATGGAAGATAATCAGACTCCAATAATTTCAAGGAGACTATTTTTATCCACTAGGTGTGCGTTGATCGATGTCCAAAGCAGAGAACACTATTTATGAGTTGTCTATGAACAAGTAAGTTTCAATATTCATCAGGCGATGAAGAACTACAATGTAAGGGAAGACAATGAGTTTGTAGAAGACAAAATACCCAAAGTTGAGGATATCATTTAAGTTGAATAAGTGAATGAGATAGTTTATATTATACAAGAGGATAATAAAAATAAATATACCGAGAAGAAGAAAGAAAAGATGAAGGGTCAGACCACTGAAACTAGGGGAGTAACCAACTCCACCACATTTGGGAAAGGGAAATATGTATGGATGATACATGAACTTATATTAGTCATTTAGGATTAATGAATAAATGGTGGATCAGCCCAATGGAAATCAAGTAATTACTTCCATAAGTAAGAGATAAGTTGTTTAGAGAGGAAGAACAGAGACTAACCCACATGTAAAGGACATAACTGAGACCATTCATGGATCTTGATCAGGTAAAAACTTTTCAATCATCCGTCACTTGAGTTGATGTTGAAAGAGTTAAGGTCAATACAATAACATTAAATAAAATTACTTTCAGGTGGTAACCTGAGTTTTTATATTTTTATTTATTTATTATTTATTTTTATATTTTTAGACACTTAGGCATTGACCCAAAAATCATTCAAAAATCATTGATAATAGAATAAGATTTCACTTGTTTATTTTTAATTTATAAGACCATCAAGAACTTGGAAGGAATCAAGTTAGATAAATCACAAGATGAAGTTGTAGGACCACTACATGTCGTGAACCCCATTAATGTCATGAATCTAGAGAATACACATCATGAAACATATACACATCGTGAATTTGTGCATGAAAAACCTAAATAGACTAAGTTGAAGCATCAATTTCAAGGGGAGTATGCATTATAATTCTAATTTTTTTGTAATGTATTCCCCACATTTAATGTTTGAAAATATTTGAACTACCAATTTCATGCCCACATTTGATTCTTGATTTACTCAACTGAACTAGGAGACATAAATTTCCTAGGATACTTTCCATGCCATGATTTTTAAATTTCTTTTTCAATAAATTTTAATGAGAAAAATGGGGAAAATAATTAGTAGAGATGAAAATATGGATTAGGATTATGAAAATCATGATTTAGGGGGCATGTTAATTATTGTAAATGATTTTTATGGGACTTTACCATGATTTAGATGTCTGATATTTTCATTAATTGATTAAATTATTCGTATGCATTTCCATGAGTAGTTTTACCAACCCTTCATTCTCATTTATGATATATCCACCAAGGCTAATATTTCCTATTCTTTTATATAGTATATTTCTTGTGAGACTTGGGAATGTTATCTTATATAAATTTATTCTCATCTTATCAAATCTATGATCGCACATAATTCATATTTAATATGACTGAGGCACATTTTTTTAGCCCTTATCTTGATACCCACCTTACATTGGTACCTTTTAAGCCCATAGAAACCATGAACAATCTTATTAGGGAAGATCCATGTTATAATTCCATTTTATCCTTTCATACCTTCCTCCATATATTTTACATGAATATAAAAAATAAGAGTGGTGAAGACGAAACCTGTTGGAAGGGATACATGTTTTGTAATATATAAGTGTAGGGGATTTTCATGATATTTTGGGAAGGCACATTCATTGTAATTATTGCGCAACCTCTTGTTAAAAAATTGAAAAAATGTTTTGTGTCTTGGGTAACTCAGAAATCACCATTGCTTGATCGGTGATATTATTATAACTATTAAAAATAATGTTGTGAGGAAATCATTTGGGGTTTGGTGGTGGATATGAGATTTTTCCCAATTACAACTTTGAAAAGAAAAAAAAGAATAAAAAATAAATAAATAAAAATAAAATAGGGTGTTTCATTTATTTTATTTTATCTCTATATGAACCTTCTCTAATATACTTGGGAGAGAGGATACTTTCATCAAGCTATTTTTAATTATCATGAAAAGTAATTTAGAGACAAACCTACTTTTTTAGATTTAATTATTTTACATCATTTACCTACCTATCCTAAGTCTTAGAGTCATTTGATCCTAAATGGTGAATCCCTCATGATTATTTGTGATTTTTTCTCTATGAAGTGGAGAAATTAAATGCCTTGAAAGCCTATGGTAAGTGAAATGTTCTTGAGGCATGTGATGAAATCTATATAAAATTTTACCCTAATTATGAGAGGAAAAATCCGAAGTGAGGTAGATTGAAAATGACGCACATATTAATAATTAATTGAAAAATAAAAATGGATGAATGAAAAGGCTTGGATTTGTCAAAAGAAGAAAATTAAAATACTTGATTGATTTGTTTCATTGAAAAATGAGGCATTGATGAATTTTCCAGTGTGATTCTTGAGTATTTAATTTACTATTTTATCAATTTATTTTATTGATATTGAGTTTAATGCATGGTAAGGTGAACATAATTTGTAGTTTTTTTTGAGATTTCATCCTTGAGGAAAATTTTGAATTCAAGGGTGTCTGTGTGTGTGTGTGTGTGGGGGGGGGGGGGGGGTTGTTAATCCCATTTCATGCATGATTTTTGATATATAACTGCATCAATTTTGATATATAAATGATTAATTCTTACCCAGATATTTAATATGTTTTTTCATATTTGGTAGGATGAATTAATTTGTGGGGAATTAGAAAAAGAATCCAAAAGAGGCTATGATTTCCACTAAAATATGGATTCCCACAATGAATAATGTCAATGAGATTCTTCTAGGTGTTAAAACTGAAGAAAATAAGTGAAACTATAAAATTTAGGTTGTGAAACCAATTCAGGCTTTGAAACCAATTTAGGCTGTGAAATCATTTCGAGATGTGAAATCATTTCGGGCTATGAAACCATTTTAGAATGTGAAACCATTTTAGGCTATGAAACCAATCCAGGATGTAAAAATATTACTCATGGTCAAAAATTATACGTGGTGAAAAATTACACATGGTGAAAAATTACACGTGGTGAAAGTGACGGGACGACCAAAAGACAACTAGATTCGATGCAAACGGATGTAAAGACCTAATTTATGACCTCAAGACCACCAGAATCACTTTTTAACCCATTTATAATTCCATTTAATTCTACACGATCCCTTTTGGGAGTTTATAAATAGAGGTATGAGCTAATGCAACTAGTATGAGATTCAGAGACCAAAGTCTAGGGCGAGAAGCTGTGCTGCTGTAGGGTCCTCTACCACTTTCTCTCCAATTTTATTTATGATTTATTTTGTTTTATTCCTTAACCATTACTCCATAATAACTAGTATTATAGGGTAAAACATTACTTATTCTAGGATTATATACCTAAAGGGGGAAGGTGCTACTGTATTTATATATTTTTATTCATGTTCTAGAATACTACAATTTATTTATTTAATTCTAATCCCTTTATTTTTTTATCATGAACATTATTAATTGAATCTAAAAGAGAATTTGAAATTATGTAATTGGTTAACCTAATTTAGGAATGACTATTATCACATTCAGGGAAATAAAGTTTAAATATGGTATCAATACAAACTCAATTTAGAAAAACCCTAAATTATCGAACCAAGGTAGATGAGTGATTACCATGTTTAGAAGGGGATACCATGACCATTAGATCCGCCTCACCTCTACTCTAATTCTAAACATGGATAAGTCAATTTATTTTCTAAAATTCAATTGAACCTAAACGTTGAAACTATAAAACCCCATCACACTTTCAAAATATAATTTTTCCAAACAATCAATCTGCTTTGTCTTCATTAATCTTCCTTTAAATCAATAAAACCCATATTTTATTCACCTATTTCTTAATTTTAATTAAATTAATTATTTTAAAAATGTAATTAAAAAAATTTCACCATCTTTGTGGGTTTGACCTCAACTTGATTCTATATTAATTTCAATTAATTAATTACATAGTTTTAGTTTTTATAAATTTTGTATTTTGATTAGAATCATAAAGAAATAATGACACCCTTTGGGCCTATCAAAACGGGATCCATTCCTAGGGATGGTTGCTAATTAGTTTTTAGGAAAATTTTAATTCTAACTTCTTTATTTTATTTTCTTTATTTTACATTGGGTATTTTTTTGTGAAAAATTTTAGGTTTTAAAATCATTAAATGCACACCTACAAAACCTGGGAAAAGAGAAAGGACACCATCAAGTCTAACCTTGATTCTGAACCAAGCCTAGAGAGAAAAGTTATTGTGACTATGGAGGGCACATAAATAAATCAAGTTGATGGAGGAGTTTTACAAAGAGATCTGGGGATGTGTAAGCTCATGGACTATGGGATTCCATCAAATATAGGATTTAAACCATGAATCCTGGCCTCCCCTCATTACTGCAAACCACTTTGAGATCAAACATGATATTATTAAAATGACCTTGAATAACATGAAATTCACCAGAATACCTTATAAAGATATAAATACACATCTGGGAAGCTTCCTTGAGATCTGTGACATATTCCAATTCCAAAATTTTTCAAATGACGTTGTGATACTCCATTTATTTTTATTTTCATTATGATATTGAGATTGATATTAGATCCCAATACCACCTGCACATTCCATCACTACATGAGATGAGGTAGAAATGAAATTTCTCACTAGCTTATTCCCACCTTCTAAGTATATGTACATATGGGTAAACATTCTAATTTTTTTTAATTTGAATAACAAACACTCTATTATTCATGGTAATGTTACAAAGATATGAATCATGAATTCCCCTATCATGGTATAATGTTATGACTACTAATAAAAACTTTTTATAAGGGGTTTTCATAGGAAAAACTGTTGATTCTAGATGTTGTAACTAGAGGATCACTAATAAAAAAGTTTCCTGAATAAATCTAAAACCTATTAGATGAAATGGTGAACAATAGTTTCTAGTTGCAAGATTAAGGGACATAGTAAAGAGGCATTCACACGATCAACAACAATGACTGGATGGAAACATAGATAAAATCACTAACCAAGAAGATGAATAAGATAATGGGATAACTGAAAACCCCCAAGGTACGTATACATAAGATGAAAATTATGTTGATTAAAATTATGGTAATCAATTTTTAGGTTTGGAGGCCACAACAACAAGGGTAATGGTACCAAAAAGGGTGCATGGATACTAACAATAAGCACCCAAGGTCCCAAACTATAGAGTCAGGTATATACATTAAAAAAGACACTGGCCACATTTATGACCATGACTAGGGTGAAAATATATGATATAATGGAAGAATCAGTGAGACAAAACACTACATTGTAAAATATAGAGTGTCAAGTAGGAAAAATTACTATGCAGCTTAGGGAGAGACCAAGAGGAGAACTAATAGGATGCCCTGAAGTTACCCCACACAAAGATTTAAAATTCATTTCCCTATGACGTTGAAATCTCACTCAAGATCATCCTGAACCAAGAAAATTATCTAAAGGAGATTAAAAAGAACCACCATAGTGAAAGCTAAGACTACCATTTCCAGAGGGACTGGCGCAAGTGAAGATCATTACACAAAAGGTAAGTTTTGGTAAGCCTTTAAAAAATTGTATATCAATATTCCTTTTATAGAGGCTCTTTAAAACATTCCAAACTATACTAAATTAATGAAATATCTAGTGAAAAAAAGAATAATTTGGAGGAAATTGGAACCATTACACTCACACGAGAGTGTTCGGTGGTGGTATCAAAGGAAATACCTAAGAAGAAATAAGATCTAGGTATCTTTTCAATTCCTATATTTATCAGAACTAATAGATTTGTATAAGATTAGTGTGACTTAGTTGTGAGTGGAAATATCACATCATACACCACTTTCAAGAGTTTGGGACTGGAAGGACTGAATCCCAACAAATTTAGACTCCTCCAGGAAGACTCAATATTGAAATACCCTTGAGGGGTCATTGAAGATATTCTGATCAAATTCAATAAATTCTAATTTCCAGTCGACTTCTTAGTTCTGGATATGGAAGAGGAGTAGACTCCACTCATTCTGGAGAGACCGTTTTTATCCACTGGGCATGTGTTGATCAACTTCCAAAGTGGATAAATCCATCTAAGAGTTGACTATGAACAAGTAAGTTTCAATATTCATCAGGTGATGAAGAACTGTGATATAAGGGAAGACAATAATTTTGTATAAGACAAAATAACCAAAGTTTTGGGTATCATGGAAGTTGAATAAGTGCATGATATAACTATTATTGTACAAGAGGATAATCAAAATAAACATACTGAGAAGAAGTTTTAAAATTTGAAGGGTCAGACCCCTGACACTAGAGGAGTGACTGACTCCACCACATTTGAGAAATGGAAATTGGTATGGATGGTATATGAACTTCTATTTAATCATTAAGGATTAAAAAAGAAAGAGTAGATTATCCTAATGGAAATCAAGCATGTACTGACATCATGAAGAGTCAAGTTGTTTATAGAGTAAGGAAAGGGACTAAACTACATGGATATTACATAATTGATACTATTCAAAAATCCTTACTAGGTAAAAAAATTTCAATCACCAGTCGCCTGAGATGATGCTGAAAGAGTTAAGGTCAAGCCAATGATATTAAACAAAATAAATTTTGGGAGGAAACCCAAGTTTTTAGGTTATTATTATTTTTTTTATTTTTTTATTTTTATGCACACATGAATTCACCCCAAAATCATTCAAAATTCGTTGATAATGTCATGGGATTTCACTTGTTTATTTTTAATTGGAAGGAATATTAAGACCTTAACATGCATCAAGTTAGAGAAAACAAAAGATGAAGCTATAGGACCACTACATGTCATGAACCCCATTCACACTGTGAATCTAGAGAATAAAAGTTTTGAAACATATACACATCGTGAATAATTGAAAGAAAAATATAAACATCCCAAGTTGAAGCATTAAATGTAAGGGTAGTATGCATTCCAATTCTAATTTTTTTACTATATTCCCCATATTTAATTGTTTTAAAAGTTTTGAACTTCCAATTACATGCCCACGTTTGATTCTTTATTTACTTAACTGAACTAGGAGACATAAACTTCCTAGGATACTTTCCACTCCATGTTTTTTAATTTTTTTCTCAATAAATTCGAATGATAAAAATAGGGAACATAATTAGTAGAGATGAGATTGTGAATTAGGATATTTAAAATCATGATTTAAGTGGAATCTTAATTCTTGAAAATGATTTTTTGGGACTTTACCATCCTTTGGATGTATGATATTTTCATTAATTGATTAAATTATTTATATGAATTTCCATGATTAGTTTTCCCAACCCTTCATTCTCATTTCAAATACATCCTATAATACTAATATTTCATATTCTTTTTTATAGTATATTTCTTTCCAAACTTGAGAATATTCTATTATAGAACTTGATTTGCATTTTTTAAAAGTTATGATTGTACAAAATTTATATTTAATATTATTAAGGTACATATTTTTTTAGCCCTTATCCCAATACTCACCTTACATTAGTCCCCTATGAGCCCATAGAAACCATGAACATCCTTGTTATGGAATAACCGTATTACAAGTCCATTTTATCATTTTATACCCTCTTCTATTTTTTTTATGATTATAAAAAATAAGAGAGGGGAAGATAGTGAATGGTGGAAGGGATACACATTTTTTAATAGGTAAGTGTGGGAGAATTTTCATGATATTTTGGGAAGGCACATTCATTGTATTTATTTCACACCCTCTTATTTATTTTTTTTAAAATGTGTTGTGTATTGGGTAATTAGAAAATCACCATTGATTGACCGATGTTCTTTTTATAAATATTACAAATAATGTTGTGAGGAGATGATTTGTGGTTGGGTGAGGGTTGTGAGATTTATCCCAAGTACAAATTTTGAAAAAAAAATAAAAAAGTAGAAGAAAAAAATAAGAAATAAAAATAAAAGAAGGTGTTTCATTTATTGAATTTTATCTCTTTATGAGTTTGATCTGATATACCGATGAGAAAGGATAATTTCATTGAGCTATTTTTGATTATCATGAAAAGTAATTTATAGAAAAACCTTTGTTTTGAGATTTAATAATTTTACATCATTTACCTACCTTCCCTAAGCCTCAGAGTCATTTGATCCTAAATAGTGAATCCCTTATGATTATTTGTGATTTTTTCTCTATGCGGTGGAGAAATTAGATGCCTTAAAAACCTATGGAAATTTTAATATTCTTGAGGTATGTGCTGAAATATATATACAATTATACCCTGATGATGAAAGGAAAAATTTTAAGTGAGGTAGATTTCAAATGACACACATATTAATAATGAATTGAAAAATAAAAATGGATAAATTAAAAGGATTAGCTTTTTCAAAAGAATAAAAGTAAAATACTTGATTGATTTTTTTTATTTGAAAAATGAGGAACTGATGAATTTTTCTGTGTGATGCTTGAATATTTAGTTTTACATTTTATCAATTGATTTTACTAATATTGAGTTTAAATCATGGTAAGGTGAACATCCTTTGTAGTATGTTGAGATTACATCCTTGAGGATAAGTTTGAGTTAGTGTGTGTGTGTGTGGGGGGGGGGGGGGTGTTTGATAATCCCATTTAATGTATGGTTTTTTGATATATAAATGCATAAATTTTGATATATAAATGATTAATTCTTTCCTGGATATTTAATATATTTGTTCATATTTTGCAGGATGCATTAATTTGTGGGAAATGAGAAAAAGAAGCCAAAAAGAGACCATTATTTACACTAAAATATGGATTCACATGATGAATTATGTCAATGAGAAGAACCCGAGGGTTGAAACTGAAGAAGAGAGGTGAAACTGAAAAATTTATGTTATGAAATCATTTTAGGATGTGTAACCAATTCAGGATATGAAATCATTTCGGGCTATGAAATCATTTCAAGTTGTGAAACCATTTCAATCTATGAAACCATTTCAGGTTGTGAAACCAATTTAGGTTGTGAAAATATTACACATGGTGAAAAATTAAACATGATGAAAAATTACACATGGTGAAAAATTACACATGGTGAAAGTGACGGGACGACAAAAAACAGCTAAATTCAACGTAAAATAATGCAAAGACCTAATTTATGACCCCAAGACCACCTGAAATCACTTTTTAACCCATTTATGATGAAATTTAATGATACATGATCCCTTTGTGAGTTTATAAATAGAGGTATGAGATGCTGCAACTAGTATGAGATTCGAAGACCAAAGTCTAGGGTGAGAAGTTGTGCTGCTGTAGGGTCCTCCACCACTTTCTCTCCAGTTTTCTTTATGATTTATTATGTTTTATTACTTCCCAATTACTCCCTCATCATTAGGATGAGAGGGTAAAACCTTCCTTATTATAGTGTTTTGTATCTGAAGGGGGAATGTGCTGTTGGATTTATGTATTTTTATTCATGTTCTGGATTGCTGCAATTTTTTTATTCAATTCCAACCCCTTTATTTTCTTTTTATCATGAACATTGTTAAATGAATCAGAAAGGGAATTTAAAATTATGCAACTGGTTACCCTGATTGAGGCATGACCATTATTGCATCTGGGGAAACCAGGTTTAAATATAGTATCAAGACAAACTTGATTCAACAGAACCCTAAATTACCAGACCAAGTGAAATAGGGGATTTCTGCATTGAGGAGGGGATACCATGACCATCATATCCTTCTCATCTCAACTCTGATTAAAATCATGGATTAGTCAATTTATTTTCTAAAATCCACTTTCACATGAACCATGGAACTATAAAACCCCATCACACTTCAAAATATGATTTTTCCAAACAATCAATATACTTCATCTTCATACAGCTTCCTTCAAATCAACCAAACCCATATTTTCATCACCTCTTTATTCATTTTAATTAAATAAATTATTTTAAAAACCTAATTAAAATAATTTCACCATCTCCATGGGTTTTACCTAGACCTAATTCTATATTCATTTTAATTAATTAATTTTATAGTTTGAGTTTTTATAATTTTTTTATTCTGATTAGACTTGTAGAGAAATATAGATACCCTTTGGGCCTTTCCAAAGTGATGTTGTTGCTGAGGATGGATGCTAATTAGTTTTTAGGATAATTTTAATTCTTGTTATTTTATTTTATTTTCTTTATTTTATATCAGGTATTTTTTTCTAATAATTTTATGGTTTAAAATCATGAAATGCACACCTACAACAATCATGAAAAGAGTAGAGACACCATCTAGTCAAACCCCGATTCTAAACCAAGACCAGAGAGCAAAGTTACTATGACCATGGAGGATGTATAAATACATAAAGATGATGTAGGAGTTTTAAAAAGAGATCCTGGGCTATGTATATTCATAGACTATGGGTGGACATCAAATATATGATTGCAACCAAGCATCCTGGAACCCCCGTTGCTGCAAACAACTTTGAGATCAAACTTATTATTATCCAAATGATCTTTAACAGTGTGAAATTCACCATACTACCTCATAAAGATCTGAATGCACATCTGGGAAGCTTCTTTGAGCTCTGTGACACATTCCAATTCTAGAATGTTTCAAAGGATGTAGTGAGACTTGATAAGTTTTTATTTTCATTATGAGAGTGATATCGGGATTGGATCTAAAGCCTACCTACACATTCCATCCCTAAATAGAATGAGATGGACATGGAATTTCTCACCAAATTATTTCCAACTTCCAAGTCGATCTAAATATGGGTAAGCATTCTATTTTTTTTTCAATTTGAAGATGAATTAATCTATTTTTATGGGAACGTTAGAAAGATATGACTCGTAAATCCCCCTATCAGGGTATAGAGTTATGACTGCTAATCCAAAATTTTTGTAATGTGTTGTCTTAAAGAAATAGGTCTATTCTGGATGTTGTAGCTGGAGGATCATAGATGAATAAGTCACTTGAAGAGAGATATATTATGTTGGATGAAATGGTGATCAATATTTTTCAGTGGCAAGGTGAAGGGATGCAATGAAGAGGCATTCACACAATCAACAATAATGAATGGATGATTTCATAGATGGAATCACTAACTAAGAAGATTAATAAAATGATGGTATAACAGTAAAACCCCCAAGGTATGTATATAAAAAATGAAAATTATACTGATTAAAATCATGGTAACCAATTTTAGGGTTGGTGGCCACAATAACAACAAGGGTAAGGGTGAAAACAAAGGGAACATGGATACCAATAAAAAGCACCCTATGGGATCCTACTGATGATCCAGATCCATATGTTGGAAGAGACACTAGAAAAATTTATAACCACAACCAGGGTGTTAATCAAATATATAAAGGGAGAATTAGTGATCCAGAACACTACATTGTAAAATTTGGAGCATCAAGTAGGAAAAATCACTGAGCAGCTTAGGGAGAGACCGAGAGGATCACTGCGAGGATGCCCTAAAGTGCACCCACATGAATATTTGAAAGTCATTTCCCCAAAAATTGGAAAGATCACTGAGGATTATCTTGAACCAATAAAAGTATCTAAATAATTTTAAGATGAACCACCAAAATTCAAGCTAAGACTACCGTTTCTATAGCAACTAGTGCAAGTGAAGATCATCACACAAAAAGGTAAGTTTTTGGAACATTTTAAAAAATTTCATATCAACATTAATTTTGTAGAGGCTCTTAAAAACATGATAAACTATGCTAAATTCATGAAAGAGTTGGTGAAAAACAAGAATAAGCTGAAGTAAATTAGAACCATTCCACCGGCACGAGAGTGTTTGGTGGTGGTATCAACAAACCTACCTAAGAAACAACAAGATACATGTATCTTTTCAATTTCTATATTTATTGGAGCTAATAAATTTGGATTTTTTTGTGTAACTTATGTGTGAGTGTCGATATCATGTAATACACCACTTTCAAGAGTTTTGGACTTGAAGGAATGAATCCCACTAGAGTTGGACTCTTGCTGGAAGACTTAATAGTGAAATACCCCCAAGGGGTCATCAAATATATGCTGATAAAATTCAAAAAATTATAATTTACAATCAAATTATTAATGATGGATATAGAATAGGAGAAGAATCCAATCATTCTAGAGAGATTGTTTTAACCACTAAGCATGCACTGATTGAATTCCAAAGTGAAGAACTCTATCTAAGAGTTGGCTGTGAACAAGTAAGTTTCAATACTCATTGGGAGATGAATAACTATGATTTAAGGGAAGTAAATGATTTTTTAGAATACAAAATAACCAAATTTTAGGGTATCTATGAATTTTAATAAGTTCATGAGATAGCTGTTGTTGTACAAGAGGATAATCAAAATAAATACACTAAG
Organism: Viscum album; assembly: GCA_963277665.1. Taxonomy (NCBI): domain Eukaryota; kingdom Viridiplantae; phylum Streptophyta; class Magnoliopsida; order Santalales; family Viscaceae; genus Viscum; species Viscum album. Next base: position 1,620,807,540 of record OY728146.1, on the reverse strand, counting down.
AAGAAGAAAGAAGAGATTAAGGGTCAGACCCCTGACACCGGAGGAGTGACCGAATCCACCATATTTGAGAAAGGGAAATAGTTATAGATGGTAAATGAAATTCTATTTATTCATTCAAGTTTAAGGAATAAATGGTGGATCGAACTGATGAAAATCAATCAAGTACTTCCATTAGGAATAATCAAGTTTTTTAGAGAGGAAGGACATGGACCAACCTATGTGGATAAGACATAACTGATACCATCCATGGATCCTAAATAAATATAAAATTTTCAATCATCCATTACCTGACCTGATTATGAAAGGATTAATGTCAAGACAATGACGTTAAATGAAAGTTTTTTTAGGAGGAAACCTAAGTTTTATGTATTTATTATTTATTTTTCTATTTTTATACATGTATGAACTCACTAAAAAATCATTCAAAATTCATTGATAATGGCTTGGGATTAGAATTTTTTATTTTTAATTTGCAGGAATTTCAAGACCCTAGCAGACATCAAGCTATAGAAAGCACAATATGAAGCTACATGACCACTATATCTTGTGAACCCCATTCACGTCATGAATCTAGAGAATACACATTGTGAAAAATATACTTTTTATGAATTATTGTAAGTAAAACCTATGCATACCAAGTTTAAGCATCAATTTCAAGGGAAGTATGCATTCCTATTCTAAAAAATTTATACTATATTCCCCAATTTTTTTTAAAATCTTTGAACTACCAATTGCATTCCCACATTTGATTCTTGATTTAATCAATTAAAATAAGAGACATAAACTTCCTAGTATACATTTTATTCCATGATTTTAAAATTTTATTTTTAAAAAATTTGAATGAGAAAAATGAGGAAAAAAATTAGTAGATATGATCATGTGGATTAGAATTTGAAAAACCATGATTTTGGTGGCATGTTAATTCTTGTAAATGGATTTTTTCTGATACTTTTACACACTTTGGATGTTAGATATTTGAATTAGTTTATTTAATTATTCATATGAATTTCCATGAGTAGTTTTCCCAACACTTAATCATCATTTCCAATACATCCTCTGAGTCTAATATTACCCATTCTTTTCTATAGTATATTTCTTTCCAGACTAGAGCCTATTCTCTTCTAGAACTTTCTTTGAAGATGTGATTCTATAAAATTCACATTTAATATTATTGAGGGAAATTTTTTATTTAGATCTTATCCTGATACCCACCTCATTAATTTTTTTTAATCCCATAGAAACCATGAAAAACCATGTTAGGTAAGACCCGTGTTACAAGCCCATTTTATCCTTTCCCACATTCCTCTATATATTTTTCATGATTATAAAAAATAATAACAGGGAAGACAACGATTGGTGGAAGGGATACACATTTTGTAATGGATAAGTGTGGGGGGATTTTTATGGGATTTTGGGAAAGAAAATTCATTATATTTATTTCACACCCTCCTGTAAAAAATGAAAACATTAGATGTTTTATGGGAAATTCAAAAATCACCATTGCTTGACCCATGATATTATTATAACTATTAAAAATAATATTAATAGGAGACCATTTTGAGTTGGGTAGTGTCTTTGATATTTTTCCCAAGTTCAAATTTTGAAAAAAATAATAAAAAGAAAAATAAAAATAAATAAAAATAAAAAGGTTGTTTCATTTATTGTATTTCATCTCTTTATGAGCCTACTCTGAGATACTGGGGAGATTAAAGACTTTCATCGAGCTATTTTTGATTATAATGCAATGTAATTTATAGAAAAACCTCATTTTTGTGCTTTAATTTTTTTTACATCATTTACATGCCTTACTTAAGCCTTAGAGTCATTTTATTCTAAATAGTGAAGCCCCCATGATTATTTTTTATTTTGTCTTGATGTGGTAGAGAAAGTAGATTTCTTGCAAGCCTATGGTAAGTGACATGTTCTTGAGGTATGTGCTGAACTCTATATACAATTGTACCTAGATGATGATATGAAACATTCAAAGTGAGGTAGATTACAAATGGAATGTATATTAGTAATAAATTTAAAAATGAAAATGGATGAATAAAAAGGATTGGCTTTTTCAAAAGAAGAAAAATAAAATACTTGATTGTTTTTGTTCTTAAAAAAGAGAGGCATTGATGAATTTTCCTACATGATGATTAAATATTTAATTTCCCATTTTATCAATTGATTTTATTTATATTGAGTTTAAATCATGGTAAGGTGAATGTATTTTGTAGTATGTTGAGATTCCATCCCTGAGGACGAGTTTTAATTTAAGTGTGTGTGTGGGGGGGGAGGGGGGGGGGGGGTTGATAATCCCACTTCATGCATGAATTTAGATATATAAATGAATCAATTTTGATATATAAATGATCAATTATTTTCTGGATATATAAATGATTAATTTATTTCTGAATATTTAATATATTTGTTCATATTTGGTAGGATGCATTAATTTTTGGGAAATGAGAAAAATAATCCAAAAGAGACCATGATTTCCACTAAAAGATGAATTTATACAAAGAATTATGTCAATGGAATGCCTATGGGGGTTAAAAATGAAGAAAAAAGTTGAAACTAGAAAATCCAGGCTATGAAATCATTTCAGGCTATGAAATCATTTCTGGCTGTGAAACCATTTCAGGCTATAAAACCATTTTAGGCTATAAAACCAATTAGGGTTGTGAAAATATTACATTTTGTGAAGAATTATACATGGTGAAAATTACACGTGGTGAAAAATTACATGTGGTGAAAAATTATATGTGGTGAAAAATTACACAATGAAAGTGATGGGATAACCCAAAAAATGGAAAAATTCGATGAAAATGGATATAGAGACCTAATTTATGACCCCAAAACCACTCATAATCACTTTTGACCAATTTATTATTCCATTGAATGATTCAAGATCTTTTTTTGAGTCTATAAATAGAGGTATGCGCTACTAAAAAAAAGTATGTGATCCAGTGACTAAAGTCTTGGGCGAGAAGCTTCGCTGCTGCAGGGTCCTCCACCACTTTCTCTCTGATTTTATTTTTTTTATTTCCTTTATTTTATTCCTTCATCTATATTCAATTATCACTAGGATGATGGAGGAAAACCTGAAATATCCTAGGGTTTTTTATTCTAAAGGGGAAAGCATCATTGAATTTATTTATTTATATTCATGTTCTTGATTGCTATAATTTTTTTATTCATTTATAATCACTTTATTTTCTTTTTATCATGACCATTATTAATTTAATTTTGAAGTGAATTTAAAAATTCTTAACTAGTTACCTTGAATTCAGGCATGGTCATTTTTTCATTCATGGAAACTAGGTTTAAATATGTGTCCAGACAAACTCGATTTGGCAAAACCCTAAATTACTAAACCAAGGGAAACATGAGATCAACGTGTTGTGGAGGGGATACCATGATCATTAGATCCACCTTGTCTTTACTATAATACTAAACATGGATTAATAAATTTATTTTATAAAATCCAATTTCACCTAAACCCTGAAACTACAAAACCCTAACACACTTTCAAAATTTTATTTTTCCAAATAATAAATCCGCTTCATCTTTATTTAGCTTCCTTATAATCAATAAAACCCATATCTTCTTCACATATTTATTAATTTTAATTAAATAAATTATTTTAAAAACATAATTAAAATAATTTTACCATATCCATGGGTTCTTCCTTAACCCTCTTATACATTCATTTTAAATAATTAATTGAAAAAATTGATTTTTTATAAATTTTTTATTTTTATTCGAACCATAGAGAAATAACGACACCTTCTAAAACCATCATAGAGCTATAAATACAGTGATGTGAAAATTAATAGACCATTTTCAAGGTGAAAAAACAATGAAACCAATGCATGAACCCCAGTTCATCACACATTCATATCCCTGAAACCACTAAACTCCACCTATCCAACACTCCACACCGTAACTCACTTTGTAAGATCCCATATTTTCCCCAAGTGCATTCCTCTTTAAGTCTTTGTTTGAACCTCTTTGAGTTTTATAAAAATATTTTAACCTTGGTAAATGATCCCCATTATTAAATTAAAGTGTGGTTTCATAGGGGATCAGAGGCTTGAAGAAGTCAGAGTAGTAGACAATAGTAGTAGATAGTGGTGGTTTGCACTTTATAGAAAACTATAGTACCAATGGATAACTGGGGTAGTCCACTAGTCATCTAGTGAGATGTGCAGAAGCTCACCTGGCCTACAAGAGCCTCACTGGCCAGCTGGTGACCCACCGACCATTCAGTGGGAACCCACAAACCAACTGGTGAAGTTCCTAGCCAAGCAGTGGATCTGGCTGACACTACCATCTTCTTGATGTGTATGAATATCACTATCAAATAGGAGATCACTATAAAATAGTATATCATGGTGTTTCATGTTGATGTGATGATCGATATTGGTTTTTTTTCTTCTTCGTTCTTGAGATAGGTGGTCTAAGTTATCTCCCTAAGGCCTGTTTTGGTTTCTCTAGTATGTGCAACATGTTTGATCATACTGACACACCATACAAATAACCTAACTAAATTGGTAACCTACTATAATTAATGAATAAAAATTCTTAGACTTACCTCAGATCCTGTTTGGTCCATTGACATTGAGACTAAGACTTTCGGCCACTTGAGAGGTGTAATTACCCTTGAGCATGTGTTTAATTGGAAATTGTTAATGTATAAATTGGATTGACATGGAATTGGCATAACTTGGTAATTGGCATAATCGACTTGAATAAGAATCAATTGGCTTGATGGGGTTAATCAGTATGCAATTGGTTTGACATGATAACATGATAGAATATGGACATAATGGAATATGAAATGGAAATGTTACAATTATGATGATAATTAGTAACTTGGAATAATATAATAAATACTTGATAGTTGGAAATTTGGATAAATTAAGCATTATGTCTTATGATAAATTGTTTTTCAATTTTGGTGTTTGGTTTTATATATGTATTTCTTGGCATATAGTATTTTTATGAATCTTTGATTAAATTACTTCCTAAGGGATAAGTTCATGCTTATGTACTGCCTGAGGGCTAGATGCATGGTTATTTACCACTTGAGGGCTAGATTCATGGTTTCATACCTCCTGAGGGATAGATGCATGGGTACTGCCTGAGGGATAGATGCATGAGTATATACCGACTGAGGGATAGATTCATGGTTACACAGTACTTCTCCCTTGGCATGAGTAATGTTAAATAAGAACACATAAGTGACTCTAGTATGGGAATTCACATAGAGTTCAATATTGATACCCAAGGGTGGGATGAATGGATACTTTGCACACAGTTTTGTGATTCATATTAGGTAAAAGAATCCACCAATGGAAATTAATAAGAATCCAACAATGGAAATTCATAATGGTTACTTGATACTTATTATAGGATATTTATCCTAGGTAGGAGAATCCACCAATGGATAAAGACATCTAACATTGGGATGAAGAAGGTATTGGTTGACCTCGGGTGTCAACCCAAATATCAAGGGTCTGCAAGTTTATTTTTATATTATGCATTAATTTATGAATTAATTACCCTATTTACTATACTATTGTATGCACTATTTATTTATTATGGATATGATTAGACACTGTGGGTGTCAGCCTACTGAGTTATACTCACATTCTATGCGGGTACCATTTGGTACCCAAACAGATTTCATGGATGCAAGTATGGACATGGTCAAGGGGCCCTATGCTTGATTTTATTATTGTGATTAATTCTATTTGATCTTAGATGTAGAAAAAAGCATGGGGTTTGGGTTTTGGATTTTGTTAGAGTCTTTATTTTTGAGTTTGACTTTGATAATTTCTTGTTTGATTTTTCAGCATGGAATTTAGTTTTATATTTAGTAGGAAATGGTATGGCGTATTGTATTTGGTTTATTTAGCATTATTAATTTATTTTATTTGGTTATGTTTTGATCATTTTATCTTATTTCTATTGTGATTTATACTCTACACTAAGGGGTATAGTCTCCCCACTATATTCCTTACACCCTCATTGTCAGTCATTAATCTCTAGTGTATGGGGATATGCATCTGAGATCACATAGTGACCCATCTTGGTCATGTGAGGGAGAATCAAGACATGGAAATTACAAAGTGTTATAAGATTCTAGGTATTCTCTATTGATTTACTATTCGGGGAAGGTAGATATGAGACTAGGATGTGTTGGGGCTTGGAAAAGAGCTCTTGAATGGGAGTAACTAACCCATGTGTGGGGGAAAACCCAAGCTCCCAGGGATGAGATTATTATTCTTGATGTTATTTTGTTATATTTTTGATGTTATTTTACCTTGAATGGTGGACTTATTGTGCAATGTTACTATTTATTGAGATTTTTCTCATGGGTCAGAATGACATGAGGTGCGAATTCATGCATCATGATCAGCATGTTGAGAAATATGTTGACTTGCATTGTTCTTGTTAGGGATATTTTTATTGTATTTGAAATATTATAATATCTAACTATGAAATTTAATCCCTTGAATTATTGGATAAAAAGGAATAAATGAAACTGTTATAACATGCCAATTCACCAGTAAGCCAAGTTTTGAGTAACCATGTATCAGTGGTTCTCCATGGTTATCTTGTTCTCCTGAGTTAATCTTGTTGTGTATCATGTGATCTAAGGAGTGTGTTGAAAATTGTAGAGAAAATTCATCCATGTTGTATTCAGGTTGAGTTCCAGGAGAGTGGAAATCAGTACACACCTAATACAGTTGAGCCAAAACTTCATGTGGATCTAGGGAACCAGATGGATAATAAACTATACGATAGATTCCTATAGGTCATATGATCCATGTAGAGGGAGAATAATCATGCCATGCCTTAAATGTTGACCTAAATAGATAATTCCAACTGCTACACTTACCCATATTCACTAGGGAGGGAGGACCCTGGTTAGCTGTGTTCTAGATTGATTCAGTCTAGATGATCTTCAAGAACTTGGATACATGCATGAATTGGAGGGTGAAACTTACTACTTATATAGTATGAGGACTATCCAATTAATGGTTGGATATTGTAGATAAATTTGGACAACAATAGAATATAACTTGGATGGAATTCAAGTTTAATTTCCTAAGTTACTTCTATATAGAGATGCTGAGGGATGAGATGTCTTGGGAGTTTATGCACCTGACGTAGATGATCATGTCAGTGATGGACTACACTGAACATTTTACTGACCTGAAGTGTTCTTCTCCATCTTGGAATCTGATGAGTTAGCCAGGGCAAAGTTCTTATAATATGGTCTTCATTATGAGATTAAGTCATAGGTGAACATTTTATACCTAAAAAACTTCACTAAAATTATAAATCATTCTATCATCATTGAAGGGAACCTGAAGGAGCCCTTGATTTATAGATAGATAATCTTATAAGGATGATCAAGGATCTATTCTTCAGGAAGCAATATGCATCACTATGAAAATTAATACCAGGGAAGTAGTAGGAATAATAGGTAGGGGAGTGGGAAATTTCCTTAGGACCGAGGCCAAGGGAAATTATTTTAGTACGATAGGGATGGTCACAGGTGCTTCCAACATCCTTTCCCTATTATAGAGTTTCATGCTTATGATAGGATGATCTATCTATAGAGGTTTCATAGAAGTTGTCAATAGTTGATTGATGGTAGAAGATTAGTGCAAGAACCATAGTTTGGTAAGGACTCATATACCCCTTAGTAGTTAGGTAGTTGAAGTTCCACTGGTTGCTTGGTCTGGGGTAGGGGATATAGTACCTCAACACAAGATCGACAATATTAGAAGGAGGTAGAATTAGAGGGGAGTCATACTAGAGGCTAGAGTAGAGGGTTGAGTTATATGTACTCTATAAATTCTAATCCTACCAGTCTAGATGCAGGGCCTTCCATTGAAAGTGGAACGATTCTTGTGTCATCTAACCTTGCTAGCATTTTTATTGATACATGGGTATCACATTCTTTTATATTTTCTCAATTTTTGAATATCTTAGGTTAGTATGTGAAAATATTGGATGGAATTTTGACCATTAACACACTATTAAGGGTGAAATAAGAGGGTATCAGATGTTGCAAGGAGTGTTATCTTGAAATTTATGGTTATGGGTATGGATTGGCTAGTTCTGTACTGGGATCATATCAAATATTATTGGAGGAGAGTTATTTTTCTATCTCTATAAGGGGGAATCTATTTTCACCAGGGTGAATAGGATCTTTAGGTTGGTCACACAGGACCAATTCAGTGAAAATTTGATTGTCTCATGGCCTAGTTAGTAAGCCTTGTTCTAGATGATGGCATGTCATAATAGAGTACTTTTCCTCCAGTAGTGGACTGATTTTGGGATGCCTTTCATGAATATTTCTATGGATTACCACCTGAGAAAGAGATCGAGTTCACTATTGAGTTAGTGTAGGGAACCAAACCTATTTATATACTACCTTATAGGATGGTACCAGTGGAGCTTCAAGAGTTGAAAGTGCAGTTGGATGATATGGAAGCTAAAGGATTCATACAACTTAGCCTAGTACTTCACACTAGGGTTCTATTATGCTTTTTACTAAGAATTATGATGAGACTTTGAACTTTTGTATGGATTATTAGAGACTGAACCATTTGAAAATCAATAACTATTATCCCCATCCATGAATTGATGATCTCTTTGATTATCTGAGAGGATCTTGAATTTTCTCTAAGAATGACTTGAGGTTAGGGTACCATCAATTAAGGGTGATACTGTCTAACATACCCTAGACTAATTTTTAGATAATGTATCGATTATATGAGTTCATGGTAATGCTATTTGGTCTAACAAAAACACCGATGATATTCATGGAATTTATGAATCACATCTTCCGTCTATTCCTATATCACTTTATGGTGATTTTCATCAACAAAATCTTAGTTTAATCCCAGTATAGAGATAATCATGACAAATATCTTGAAATAATCTTGAGTACATTGAGATAGAATAGACTATATTACAAGCTATCTAAATAAAATTTATGGATTGACAAAGTGTACTTATTGGGTCACATTATCCTAGAGGCCGAATTATTAGAGGACCTGAAGAATGTGACAACTGCAGTATCTTGGGAATGAATTGAGAACATCTTATAGATTCCGATATTTTTGGATCTAATAGGCTATTACTGGTGTTTCATCTAGGAATTCTACCATATAGAATTACCAATGTTCAGGATGACTAGGAAATGGGTGAAGTTTGTTTGGCCAGATGCTTGTGAGAGGGATTTACAAGAGTTGAAGGTCTGGTTGAACTCATCACTGATCCTCACCTTACTTGAGATAGTTAAGGAGTATATTTTACTCTATAACATATCAGGATTTAGGATCAGAGCAATTATGATGCAGGAGGATTGCGTGGTTGCTTATGACTACAGATAGTTTAGGATTCATGAGAGAAATTATCTTAATCATGATCTGGATTTATCTACAATGGTATAGAACCTGAAATATTTTTTGGTATACATAGACCATAAGATCCTAAAGTACATCTTTTCCTAGAGGGACCTAAAACTTTGGAAGATGAGGTGGGTCGAGTATCTGCAATATTTTTACATCGAGTTTTCATATAATCTATGAAATGGAAACATAGTTGCTTATACCTTGAGTAGGAAGACATATATTGAGGTAGTACAATAATCTTGTGATGAGTGGCGGTTGATGGTTCTCTTTGTAAATATGCATTTGGTTGTTCAAGAGTCACAAAGATGAGCAAATATGACTTCTATATCAGTTGATCCCATGCTTCTAGACCAAATCAAGAGAGGGAAATTATCTAATTCTAAGTAATTAGCTATGAGGGATAACTTATATAGTTGGAATCCACCATTATGTTGGCCTCTTGATAGCGGTGATGTTATTCTTATCTATGGCCACATATGGGTTCCTATGGGATTTCACAAGGAGATGATGAGGGAATTCCATGCTTCTAAATGGGTGATGCATCCTAGGCTAATAAATATGTATCATTTTTATCTTAGGTGGTACTATGTCATCCCACATTTTTATTAGATAAACCGTTTATTACATTGTACAAAACAGAGGATCTTTTAAAGTTTAGTATCTTGGAAAAAAGGTACATAATACATGAAAAATTAAAAAATTATTCTAATCCACTTAAAGGGATAATTAAAATGTTCATCCTAAGTTAAATTATTTCAACTCATAACTTGGGGATATACATCAAAGTAAATGGTGAGCATAAGGCCTAGTAAGGTAAAGTAAGGGAAACAATTTACATGTGATCATGAGAATTATCGATAAGAACCTAAAGAATATCATAAAGGAATGAAAAATGATAAAAGAGGAATATAATAATTAAAGTAACATGATTAATAAAATATAAATATTGATATAACATTTAATTGATTCATTCATAAGCATATCACCAAGGTTCGTCACTGAGGTGTCATAAAAATTACCAAGGTTATTCACCAAGGTATCATAAAACATGTCATCTCTGAGATTAAATTATTTATCCAATGAATTGGAGTGATATCAGGGAACACCATTAATATTTATTAATTAATTTGAGTCACAAATATCATAATAAAAAAATTCATAAATAACTCATGAATAATAAAATAAACGGGTTTCATTTCAAAATCATGGTGTTTTAGAAAGTGCTGAAAAACAATATACTTTTGTTATTTTAAACTCATGAAAAAATAAGGTGGGTTTAATTTATGTTAATAATAGAATTAAATAGATCATTTTTAAATATATTTTAATACCTTTAGAGAATAAATAGTTTTGGGTTTTCAAAAAAATAAAATAAAATAATTTCTTTCCAAAAAGAGAGAAATTTTGAGAAGTAAAATCGACAGCATAACAGGTATAAAATGTAGTTTTAGAAAACATTAAAAAGAGATGGAAAAATGGTATCCCACTCATAAAATAATATTAATAAAGTAAATGTATATAATAAAATTTAAATAATAACATAGTATGTAAACTTTAAAGGCACACCACATAAAAATGTAACTTGAAAGGAAAAGAGAAGTTGATATTTCTCTTACCTTGAAGAGTGACTCCTAAAACTCAAATATTGAGAACTTAGGGGATTTAGGAAACCTTAATAGGAATAATTGGAAGGTAAAACTACCATATATTCATGTATGATGAATTTTTAATGAAATTAAATGAATAAATGGGTGGGTATTTATAGAAAAAGTGAGGAAGTTTTTTATTAATTTCCTTAGACACCTCAGTAGTGGTATTTGCAAAATCATGGGCTTGACCGTGGTATTTTCCCATGATATTGGCCACTTGGGACATATATTATCATATTTTAATCCAAAATAGTCTACCAAAATTTGATATTAATTATTACATCATTATGATTTCATTAAACATACCAAAAGCTCAAAACTGTATTTTTATTACTCACTGAAAAAAATATTTTGAAAATTATCATTAATTCACCCTAACCTAATGTTGGCATGATAATTTAAAAAATAATGTTTATTTTATCATAATAATTCTCTATTTATGATAAATTTAACTTTTAAATATAAAAATATTTATTTATTAAAAATAATTGCAGATAGAAAATGCATAGAAAAATGCATAGTAAAATTTCTGACACTTGAAAAATATAAAATTATTTTATCATTTAAATTTAAATAAGATTTTTTTAATAATACTATTTTATTAAAATAAACATTATAAATAATATATTAGTTTATTATAATAATTATATATTTTCTAAAAATTATAATTTCTGTCCAAAAAATCAATTTATCAAATTTGTCATTTTTTTAAGAAAAACTAAACTCAAAATAGAAATTTATGGAATAATAATTTTATTTATACAAATGTATTATAAATTAAGTAACTAAGACCTTGAAACATAACCCCTTATAAATCTCACATATGACCTAAGGGTGAGGTGTGTGATTGTGATAGACTCATGGGGTAGCTCGACTAACATTGCCCGAGTGGTAATCTCCACTAACTTGAACTTCTCTTATAGGATATTTCATTCAAGATTAACATGTTGAAGCTCATATTAGGATTGGTAAAGATAAAATCCCAAAGTTTCTACCACCCTCCTAAGATTTTACAAATGTTCTTTTTATGGAATGACTCTACTGAATGAGGCCATCGAATATTCTTTTTTGCATTAATTTCCCTTTTTCATTTATACTTATAAACAATAATTATAATGTTAAAATTATTATTTAGAGTATAGTTTCCAACAATTATATTGAACAATGATCATAATTGGCCAATGGTTATATAAAGGTCAAAACCCAATGGTCACATTTCAATTATACCCACTTCATTATTAAAGAGATATAGTTTTTTTTGAGTAAAAAATAATATAACACACATTTTTGGGAAACAAATTTTTTTCAAAAATTTTGGGTCATTACATTATTCCCCCTTTAATAAATTTCATCCCCAAAATTTCAACTTGAGTTTCTTAGTTGAGAAGATATGTGGGTACTTCTAACTCATTGTTTCCTATGGTTCCCATGTGTATTATTCATATATGTGGCTCCTTTACAACACTTTTATGAGATGAGTAGTCTTGTTGCATAGAAAATTGTCTCTATAGTCCAATATCTCCACCGACTGATCCTCATAAGAGTGATCATGTTCCAGTTGTACCACATCTAGATTAAGTACATGTGAAGGGTTAGGTATGTACTTCCTTAAGAGAGATACATGGAAAACATCATAAACTTGAGCTATATTTGGAGGAAGTGCAAGATGATAGGCCACTACTCCTATGAAATCAAGGATTTCATAGGGGACAATGTACTTGGGGATGAGATTCCCACAAATTTATTTTCCTTCTAATTTAGATCTTGGAATTACTTCTCCATTTTCATTCACATTGAATGGGGAAAATATTTTTTGAATATTTTCCCCTTGAACTCTTCCTACTCCATAGCTTTGATATCCACTCTTAGCTTCATGTTTTTAACCAGTTTCCATTACTGATCAGCTTCTCCCTATAAGAGGTACACAACTAGGGTGAAATTCTATTGTTCTGAGCAATGAAGTATGAAAAATATCTTTTTTATCGAGCTTATCCACTGTTTAACAATCAATGGGTTAGTAGATCCACTAAAAGTTAGTGGTTGTTGACACATAAAGGACTCAATAGAAATTTGTTCCCTTCACGGTAAATCTAGTCTATTAGCTTGATTCATGTTATTGTTCATAACTTGAGTAAGTTGATTCATAATTATCATGATGTTTTCCATTCTTACTTCCATTAGAAGGCCATCAACACCTGGTCCATTGCACTCACTATTTACGTGGTTTCTCCTATTTACCACCATTTTCTAAAATAAGAAAACCTTAGTAAGAAACGTGTTTCATTTAATAATATTATAACTATAGAGGAATTTTTATATCATGAAACATGATGAATAAATATGTTAATCATTAATAAAAATTATATTTTCTACAAATCCTTCATAATGGTTCATAAAAATCTTGTGATTAACTAAACATATCCCCCAGGAGTGTCAAACCAGGAGTACAATAAGACCTTTTGGAGTGAACCAATTACCATTTGAGTCTAGATCAAAGAGGTGTTTTTAGGTTTTACCCTTAGATACATCTATTCCAGAGCCACATCCACTTGTTTGTATCCATACATATATTTCTTTGCTCAGAAATAACTTACTTAATATTTCACCAAAATAATAGGATGTTTTCATATATTTTAACTTTTACCTAGGGTTATTACTAAAGTTTTCAAATCCCAATTTACAAAAATAACTAAACTTTTATTTGATACTGACCATGACATCCCAAATTTTTATTACATAAAATTTTCATTACATTGTAAAAAATAAGGGATCTTTTAAAGTTTAGTTTATTGAAAAAATGGCACATAATACATGAAAACTTAAAATATTATTCCTATAAAATTTAAAGGATTATTATAAGGTTAATCCTAAATTCAATTACTATATATCATAACCTGGGGAGATACATCAAAGGAAAGGGTGAGCATAATGCCAAGTAAGGTAAAGTAAGGGAAACAATTTACATGTGATTATGATAATTATCGATAAGAACTTAAGGAATATCATAAAGGAATGAGAAATGATAAAATAGGAAAATCATAATGAAAATAACATGATTAATAACATATAATTTTTTTAAATCATTTAATTGATTCATTAATATGCGTATCACCAAGGTTCATCACTGAGGTGTCATAAATATTACCAAAGTTATTCACCAAGGCGTCGTAAAACATGTCATATCTAGAGATTAAATTATTTACCAAATGAATTAGATAACTATTAGGTCACAAACTTCATATGTATTAATTAATTTTATCCACAAATATCATAATAAAACATTTCATAAATAACTATTTAAGAATAAAATAAATAGGTTTCATTTCAAAATCATGGTGTTTTAGAAAGTGCTTAAAATAATATCCTTTTTTCATTTTAAACTTACAAAAAGGAAGGAAGGTTTCATGTATGTTAATAATAGAATTAAATAGATCATTTTGATATATATGTGAATTAACTTTTAGAATAAAGATATTTGTATATTCACAAAATAAAATAAAATATTTTCCTATGAAAAAGAGATAAATTTTGAGAAGTAAAATCGGTAGCATAACGGGTATAAAACATGGTTTTAGAAAACATTAAAAAGAGATGAGATAAGGTTATAACACTCATAAAATAATCTTACTATAGTAAAGGTATAGAATAAAATGTAAATAATAACATAGTTTGTAAAATTGAAAGACATACCACATAAAAAGGGAACTTGAAAGGAAAAGAGAAGTTGAGATTTTTCTTACCTTGAATAGTGACTCCTAAAACATGATGATTGGGACCTTGTGGGATTGAGGGAACATTTGGAGGACTCATTGGGAGGTAAAAATACTAGATATTTGTAATGGATGAATTTGGAATGAAATGAAATGAATAAATGGGTGGGTATTTATAGCAAAAGTGAAGGAGTTTTTTATTCATTTCCTTGGACACCTTAGTAGCAGTATTTGAAAAACCATAGGATTTCCCATGGCATTGGAAACTTGGGAAAACTATTATAATATTTTAACCCAAAATATTTGACCATTATTTTATATTATTTATTATATCATTACGATGTCATTAAACATACTGAAAACTAAAAACTATATTTTTACTATTCACTAAAAAACAAAATATTTTAGGAAATTATCATAAATTCACCCTAACCTAATTTCGACATGCTAATTGATAAAATTATGTTTATTTTATCATTATAATTCTATAAGTATGAGAAATTTAACTTCTAAATATAAAAATCCATAGTTATTAAAAATAATAAAGGACATAAAATGCATAGTAAAATGCATATTAAAATTTATAACACTTGAAAAAAATAAAATTATTTTATCATTTAAATTTAAATAAGACTATTTTAATTATACTATTTTATAAAAAATTATTAATGATATCTTATTTTATTATAATAATTATATCTTTTCTAAAAATTAAATTTTTTGTCCAAAAAATCAATTTATCAAATTAGGCATTTTTTTTAAGAAAAACTAAACTCAAAACGAAAATTGATAGAGAAAAAATTTTATTTATACAAATGTATTATACAATAAGTAACTAAGTCCTTGAGATATAACCCCTTAAAACACACGTATACGACCTAAGGGTGAGGTGTGCGATTGTGATAGACTCATGGGGCGGCTCGGCTAACATCGCCCGAGTGGTAATCTTCACTAACTTGAACTTCTCCTATAGGAAATTTCATCCAATTTTAACATGTTGAATATAGGCATGGGATTGGCCAAGAGAGAAGCCCAAATATGCTACCTCTCTCCTAGTTTATGTCAAATGGGATTTATATTACATGACTCTATTGGATGAGGCTATCGACTCTTCTTTCTACATTAATTTTCCTTTGTCATTTTTACTTATAAACAACAATTATAACATTAAAATTATTATTTATAATATATTTTATAATGTTCATATTGACCAATGGTTATATAAATGTCAAAACCCAATGGACACATTTCAATTATACTCACTTCATTATTAAATTTATATAGTTTTGTTGAGTACAAAATAATATAACACACATTTTTGGGAAAAAAATTTATTAAAAAATTTTAGGCCATTACAGTACTGGTGCCCTGAGATAAAGAAGAAGGTAGTGGTATTTATGGTGTAATGTTTCACCTATAAATAGGTTAAAGATGAGAATTATAGGCTTTCTTGGTTATTTTAGCCTTTAACAATTCCATAATATAAGTGGGATGACATCACCATGGACTTCATGATAGGGTTACCCATGACAACTCATAAAAATGATGCTGCACAGGTGACTGTAAATTAACTGATGAAGGTAGTCTATTTATTTCCTATCAGGGATACCTTCACAGTCAATGATCTAGGAAATCTCTACATATGGGATATAGTTTGATTACATGATGTTTTGAGGAGTTTTTATTTATGATCAATATCCCCATTTTACATCATAGTTCTGGAAGGGCCTTCAGAAGGTATTGGGATTCCAAGTTCTTATGAATACAACCTACCATCCTCATAATGATGACCAATATGAATAGATGATTCAAATTATAGAGGATATGTTGTAATCCTATGTTTTGGAATTTGTTAGTTCTTGGAATAATAATTTATCCCTCATAGAGTTCTCTTATAATAACATCTTCCAAGAATCAATCCAAATGGATCCTTTCAAAGACTTATATGGAAGGTGCTATAGGAGGGAAACCCCAACAACATAAAAAACTACAAATTAGGAGGTAGTATTGTATGACCCACAAGAAAACTGAAAATAAAAATAAGATTCAATCCAAATAAACAAATTGATAAAGAAATATATATAACAAAATAGAATAAAAACACAATGGGAACAAAAGCATGAAACAAACCATAGTGAGAATAATACAAAAAATATAGGAAAGAAAAAGAACATGAGGAATTTACATAGTTTAGACCACTATGGTCCTACTCCATGGAAAGTATACCACCCGAAATATTTATATTAAGAAAGGAAAACAATGTAAACTTACAAATATGGATACAATAATGGAAAAACACAATGAATAAAATAGACTAAACCAAAGAAACCATGCAATAAAACTTACATAGGCAGGAATAAAAGAAGTAAAAACAACAAACTAGGGTAAAATAGTCAGTAAGAAGAATAAAATAGGTTTAAAACCCATTACTAGGGTTTGACCTCACCTATAGAAGTCCCTCCAAACATTTCATCCACTTTCCTCTTCCTCAAAACTCACACTTTCATGAGGTCTCCATCAAAACAAAATCCCTAAATTCAACAGTGAGTGTCATCACCAATAGGGCATCAAATGATACCTCTATACTCTGGATTATCTTCTTCCCCCTATCTCAATACCTCTTGGATTCACCTCTTTGATATTTTAATTTTGTCTCTCTCAAAACAAGTAGTTACCTCGGTCACTTAAAACTGAAGGAAAAAATACCTTGAACAACCTTCAATAGCATCAAGACACATGATTGGTTTGGAGATTCTAGAAGAATCCATTTCAACAAAAATCCTGAAAGGCTGCACTATATAAAGGTCTTCATAAGCTACCCCACATAAAGGTCATCCTGGCATTGTGTAAGGGTTGATTCCTTATTGTGCAAGGGGAAAATAATGCTATATAAGGCTCTCCACCCACTATGTAAGGGCTGAAACCTACTATATAAGGGTCCATCAATCAAAACCTTAGTCAAATAAGGGTCATGAAGTCCTCACATAAATGTACCATAATGCTCATTTAAGGGTAGCACACTCTATTCCACTGGTTATGTAAGGGTAACATGTCTTTTACCCACTTCACATAAGGGTTATCTTGAGCCAACATAAGAGTATCCCACCCCCATGTAAATCTAAATCACATATAACTGAGGCTAAATAAGGGTGAAAAAACCTCTATGTAATGGTAAACCTTATAACTCAAATATTATATAAGGGTAAAAATCCACTTACATAAGGTTTAGTCCTGTAAAATCATAGCCATGTAAGGGTAACATAACTCCACATAAGGGTAAAACCACCTTATGTAAGGGTAATAAAAAATAATATAGAATTTTCCAAACCAAATTCTAAGAATAATAAAACTAAAAAAATCATGAAATAACATGAAACATGATATTATTCATGAAAAAAACATTTTAATTTGTAACATTAACATGAAAAACATAAAATAAGGCCATGTCATTTGTCTTTATGAAGGTTAGAGGTGAATGAGTCAACTCTAGTTAGACCTAGTCTTGTACAAGATACATTTTAATAGGTTCATTTGATCAGAAAGCAGTTGGTGACCATGTAGAGTAGGAATAAATCATAGGAAGACCATCATAGATGACCTATGGAGTTTGATATTAGTCACCAGGTTTTTCTTCAGGTATCACATAGCATGGGGAAATGTTGTATCTAGAAGTAGGGAAAGCTAACACCTAGGTTCATTAGTCCATTTGAGATAGTGGAGAGAGCTAGTCTAGTGGCATACCAATTAGCTCTTACATAGCTTTACAGTTCCATGCATGATGTATTTCATGTTTCACAACTTTAGAGATATCACCCCAACTCTTCTCACATGATAGATATTGATGTCATCGAGATTGATTCTGATGTATCATTTGAGAATAATATGATCCTTATCATGGAATATAGTGAGAATAATATCCAAAGTAAGATCGTTCCTCTAGTGCAAGTTTAGTGGCAATATGGGCATATTAAAGAGGAGATATGAGAGTGGGAGTCTAATATATAAGCATAGTGACCTAACTTGTTCTTTGATTCCCCACTATGATGCTTGTGATAACAACTCGAGGATGATCTATTATATGGTGGGGAGGTTGTAAGATCCCATCTTTTACTCAGGTGCATTCCTATTTAAGTATTTGGTTGAACCTATTTGATTTTTAAACCATTTAAACCATGGTAAACTAGCCTTATTATTATCTTAAAGCATTTCTTTAGAGGTGTTCAAGGGATTAAAGAAGTTGGAGTAGTGAAGGATAGAAATGGATAGTGGTTTTTTTCTCTTTAGGGAAAACTATAGCACACCAGCTAGCGGGTGTAGTCCACTGCTCAGCTGGTGAGTTGTACAAAAGCTCACTAGGCTTATAAGTGCCTCACTGATTAGCCAGTGGTCTTGGGTAGAGTGGGTATCTTGACTAGATGGTGGAAACGCACCATCCAACTAGTGGAGTTCTCAGCTAAGTAGTAGCTCTGGTAGACACCACCGACCAGTTGGTGGTGCCCACCGACTACCTGGTGGTGTCGGGATAGGATGAACTAACTAGGGGAAAAATCGTATTTCTACCCTTGAAACCCTAGTTTAAGACTTTTAATCCCTTTTATGACCCTAATTTAGGATTTTAATTTGTAACATTAACATGATACATTTAATATAAAGCCATATAATTCTCTTTTATGATGGTTAGAGGTGAATAAGTCAGCTCTCGTAGGACCCAGTCTTGTGAAGGAGACATTCAAATATGATCATTTGATCAGAAATCAGTTAGTGACAATGGAGAGTAGGAGAAAATCATAAACAGACCATTAGAGATGACCAATATATTTTGATATTGGTCACCGAGTTTTTCTTTGGGCCTCATATATCCTAGGGAAATGCTGTATCCAAAAGTAGGGAAATCTAGTTCCCAAGTTCATTAGGCCATTTGAGATAGCAGAGAGAGCTGGTCTAGTGTCATACTGATTGGATCTTCCATACTATTACATTTCCATTCATGATGTTTTTTCATGTTTCACAACTTCAGATATATCAACCAAACTCTTCTCACATGATAGATATTGATGATGTTGAGCTTGATTCTAATGCATCCTTTGAGGATAACCCGATCCGTATCATGTACTATAGTAAGAAGAATATCCAAAGTAAGACTATTCCTCTAGTGCGTGTGTAGTGGCAGTATGGGTGTGTTCAATAGGAGACATGGGAGTAGGAGTCTGATATACGATTATAGTGAACTGAATTGTTCTTCAATTCCCCACTGTGATGCTTGTGATTATAACTCAAGGATGAGCTATTATATGGTGGGGAGGTTGTAAGATCCCATCTTTTACCTAGGTAGAATACTCTTTAAGTCTTTGGTCAAACCAATTTGAGTTTTTAAACCATTTTAACCTTGGTAAACTATCCCCATTATTGGATTAAATCATTTCTTAAAAGGTGTTAAAGGTCATAGAGAAGTCAGAGTAGAAATGGACGGTAGTGGCTAATTGTTTTCTCTTTAGAGAAAACTATAGTACACCAGCTAGCTGGTGTAGTCCACTGCCTATTCGGTGGGCTATACAGAATATCACTTAGATTATAAGATCCTCTTTGACCATCCGATGTTCTTGGGTAGAGTGGGTATCTTGAATAGTTGGTGGGAACCCACTAGCCAACCAGTGGAGTTCCCATATGATCGGTGGCTTTGGAAGACACCATCGGCCAGTTGGTGGTGCCCACCGACTACATAGTGGTGTTGGGCTGGGCTGGACTAACCAGGGGAAAAATCATATTTTCTTCCCTTAAAACCCCAATTTAAGCCTTTTAATCCATTTTTATGACCCTAATTCATGATTTTTATTTTGTGAAGGTTCTCCAAGGCTCTTTTGGATTCTCCAACACCCTTATTTGTTTCTTTGACCTGGATAACATGAAATAGTGAGTTATTCTTGGATTTGGTGAATTAATTTTGTATTTATATTGGAGTTCTTCCATCATTTATATTGTATTTAAGTCACTATAAAATAGGGGATTATGGCATTTCACATTGATTCAACACTCTAGCTTGGTTTCCATCTTCTCTGTTATTGAGGTAGGTGGTCTAAGTCATCTTTCTAAGGCTTGTTTTAGTTTATCTAGTATGTGAAACATGTATGATCACATTAGAACACTATGAAAGTGACCTAACTATATTTGAAACCTACTTTAATTGATGAATTTGTATTCTTAGACCTCCCTCGTATCCTATTGTATCTGTTGGAATTGAGACTGGGACTTGCAATCACTCGAGAGGTGTGCTTACCCTTAAGCCTATATTTAATTGAAAATTGTTAACATGTAAATTGTCTTGACATGGAATGACATAACTTGGTAATTGGTGTAATCGGATTGGATAAGAATAACCAGGCTTAATGGGGTTAATCAATATGAAATTGGATTTTCATGATAACATGATGGAATATGGAAATAATGGAATTTGAAATGGAAATGTTACAATTATAATGATAATTGGTAACTTGGAATAATGGAATAAATGGTTGATAATTGGGAATTTAGATAAATTAACCATTATGGATTATGATATCATGTTTTTAATTTTTGTTTTTTGATTTTATACAAGGGTTTCTTGGAATATGGTCATGTTATGAGTCTTTTATTAAATTGATTCCTGAGGTCTAAGTGCATGGTTATATACTACCTTGAGGGATAAATGCATAGTTATATACTGCCTGAGTGTAAGATGTATGAGTACATACCACCTAAGGGATAAATTTATGAGTATATATATTACCAGAGGGATAGATGTATGAGTACATACCTCTTAAGGGATAGATTCACAGTTACATGGTACTTCTACCTTGGCATGAGTAATGTTCCATAGGAACATGTAAGCGACTCTAACATGAGAATTAACATAAAGTGTAGTGTTGATGCTTGAGGGTGAGGTGAATGGTCACTTAGAACACAATTTGGGTGATTCATCCTAGGTAGGAGAATCCACCAATGGAAATTCATATTGGTTACTTGATAATTAGTATGGGTGATTCATCCTAGGTAGTATAATCTTCTAGTGGAGAGAGACATCCGAAATCAGGCTGAATAAGGTATTTGATGACCCTGGGTGTCAACCCAGAGCTCGTGGGTTAGCAAGTTTATTTAATGTTATGCATTAATTTATGAATTAATTCTCTTTTTATCATAATTATGTATAAATTATTTATTCATGATGGAAATTATTAGACCCCATGGGTTTCATCCAATTGAGTTGTACTCACACCCTATTTGGGCATCGTTTGGTACCCAGATAGATTTTATGGATGCAAGTCTGGATAAGGGAAAGGTACCCTATGATTGATTTGATTGCTATTATATATGGGATTGGATCTTGGTGGTGGGACCAAGGATGTGGTTCAGGACTAAGATTTCATTAGAGTATTTATTTTTTAGGTTGACCTTGGTATTCTCTTGTATAACTTTTCAGTATGACATTTAGTTTGACATTCAAAATGATGTGTTATGATCTATTGTATTTGTTTTATTTAAAACTATTAGTTTATTTACTTGGGTTATGTTTTGACCAGTTTATCTTATTTATGCTGTGATTTCTAATCTATACTAGGGGGTATAATCTCCCCACTATATTACTTACACTCTTTTTACTAGTCGGTAGCCTCTGACATATGGGGAGATGTTCCCGAGGATATATAGCAACCTATCTCGATCACATGAAGGACCACCGGTTTGGGGATGTTACACACCTCTACACTACAACTATGTCAAAATTGGTAGATCCACCAAAATAATCACCTCGAGCCTTTATAGTACAAGACCTTGAATGTGCAATAATAACCTCCACTATGTCGTAACATAGATATAAACATCGCAACCTCCTATTCCAATTAAAAATTCAGATCAATTTCACTGAACTCTCCTTAAACCTCCTCCAAACACCTCAAAATCAAAAAACCCACAAAGTAATAAGACAAGAAGGTAAAAAATGTTACATCAGATTCCTATCAAATGATTCTAGTCCTTGATAATTAGAACCAAAACCAAAAAGGAAAACTACACACACCACCAGAACCTTAAAGACTCCTCTGGGAGATACCTCTTTAATGGGAAAACAATATAAACCAAATCATGAAGCAATAATAGGAGAGAAAAATAAATAAAACAACCATAGGAAACATCTTCATTCAATCTAAAATAAGGTCAAACATACCATCAATATGGAAAACAATAGAATAAAAAAATCTTGGGATACTGAGTGCTAATGATCAACCTATCACAGGACTCTTAAAAAATAATATTTTAAAACTCCGTGAATGCAACCTAGTGTCTAACCAGAGTTTTCTCTCAAGGAGATGGTCCTAAAGACTCAATATCCTAGTACTTATGATTATTTTTGTTTATTTTATTTTTTTAAAAACAAGAAGGAATAAAAATATGTTTGGTTTTTTGATTTTTAATGAATGAAAATAGAATTAAACAACTCAAAAAAAAGTAAAAAAGAAATGTAGGAAGTCCTAGGGTAAATTATAGTTGGTTATATCATTATTTAATTTGTTCTAGATCACTAAATTTAATGAGAACATGCAATATCATGTATCTTACTTATCCTACACTATTCTGTTATATGTAAGAACAAAAATTTTCTCAAAAGACCTTCAAGAAGACCATTAACTCATTAACTTGGAGTTAAATAGTGTAAGAATATAGAAACAACGTTGATAGATTAGAGTTTCAATTGTATCTCCCACCCTTCACCTTCACCGCCACATAAGACCAGTGAAATATGTTGGAAATGAAATAAATAAATTCAAGAAATTCCACTACAATTCCCCTCAAACTCCCAAAATGTGTAAACTCTCCATAACCATGGAGTTTTGAGATCAATAGGTACATAATAGGGGTTGAATAAATATGAATAAATGTTGAAAAATAGAAAAACATAGGATAAGAAAAATAAATAGAATTGAATTAGAATTAGAATTTTAGAAATACAGTAAACCTACACTACATCAAGCCAAGGCCAAAGTCCAAGGTTCAAAAACTCTACAATATGGGAGAAGGGAAATATTTATAGGCATCTAACACCTTCTTTCATAATTCCCCTATAATTTAGTGTCAATTAGTGAACTCCCACAATCCTTGAATTTTTTTCTATGTGCACAATGTGAGGGTTGCGATGGCTTCAATTGGGCATATCAAATCATCCATCTTTCTCAACATTCTCTCATGATATTTATCTTTTTTAGCTTGTTAAATGATCTCCACATAGATGTAGTGGAATATCACTTATTGATTTGTCCCAACAGCAGGAATGAAGTTTTATTTTTTATTTTAGGTTAAGCTCACCCTTTTTGAGAATTTCAGATTTCATCCCTATAGTAAAGCAATGACCTTTACATAAATTTTCATTGAACTTTACATAACAAATTTTTATGGAGAATTACTATGATTGAGTTACCTTTGTGTAGCTAGTGCATCACGGGGATGACCCTTCCATAATGCTTTATTACCTTGAAACATCACTTATTTACCTTAACGTAGTGCTTTGATTACCTTGACATATTCTGTGCACCATGTCCTCTACCTTTTCACAATTCCTTGTGAAATACAGCATAAACTTTACGAAATGATAACCCAAAGTCATTTGATCTATTCTAGAAAAAATTCATATGAAATGAAAACCCAAAGTCATACGATCTTTCCTTTTTCATTTTCGAGATTTAGACCTGCAATGCATGAAATTCAGCCAAATTAGTGTAGGCTTTTCTCAAATTAATATCAAAATTAATTAAATCCATGAAACTCATAATTAATAGACTTTAAATAGTTTAATCCCAAAATCTATATATCCACGCATGGCTTCTCATTTAATCCCAAAATGAATAAAACATTTAAAAACCAAGATTAAATCCATTTAATAATTAAAATACATATTCTCAAAATGTATCACAAATTAGTTAATTACTGAGGTTTTATCTAGATTAAGGGGTTAATTATCAATAAAAATATTAAGAAATTTTGGAAATATTATCTCTCACCACTCCAATGAATCCTCAAAACTAGCATAAAATTATCCAATAGGTTTTTCAACTTTGAAATTCAAGTTCCCTAGCATAAAAACAAACTAAAAAGTTAAAATAGAATAGAAAAAAAGAAAACAAATTTTAATTTATATATTCTAAAAAAATTTCCTAAAAAACATTTAAAATAATATTAAATAAGTCTTAAAATAATCCTAAATAGGTTTGATACCTCCCAAAAACTTATTAAACATTGATGATTTAAAGTTCATCCAAATTTAAATCATTGCAGTGAATAGAGAAATGTAAAAGGAAGATCACAAACTAGTTATTATTATTTTTAGTAGGTTGGATTTAAGATATCCCTTGATGCTTTTATAGACAGCTTTGAGCTACCCTTGTAGGCATTTTACACTTTGGTAACCCCTTATAAAAATATATTAAACATAAATTGTTTTATTTAAAACTTAATAAAATATAAAAAGAAAGAGAGAAATAAAATATCCTTGTTTTTTCTAATGAAATAGGGGCCGTATTTAGGCTATCCACAACTAAAAAGTCCTATGGTTATCCTAAATACACCGAAGTATGTGATTTTTGTGATGAAAATGAACACATAATCTCTTTTTTTCTATAGCTTCTCATCTTTACTTCTATTTGGTGGTCCCATTTGATAGAGTGATTCATGTCCACCCCTTGATTAATGTTGTGTATCTCATAAAGTGTGTGTGTGTGTGGGGGGGGGGGATTATGTATAGATCCTATTTATCCACAAATCTTACATATTCCTCTTCTAGTGGATACTCCAATGATTCTATTTGGTCATATTCAACCAAGGGAGAGTTAGTGAATAATTCAATTTGAATAAAGTTAAACAAGTTAAACCCAAATCCTCTTTATCATATGTCATAGCTTGAAAATATATTTCTTCATGAACTATAATAAAAAAGATTTCGGATTATATTTTACTTTTAAAATAACACTCTGTTTGATAACATACACCACAAGAAACCCCGAGCTTAAATGAGCCACAAAATAATATTATTTAAATATAACTGTTATACTAGGTAGGTTATTGGGGGTATAATACAAATAAATACACACACACTTATTGGATGGAAATATAGGTCATATACCACCATGGATAACCCATAAAAATAATCAATTAAATCAAGAAATTTTACATTCATCTATTTTTTATTATTAAGAAAATAATAATAATAAATTCATTTTATGCTTTAAAGTTACTTTTCTTCAAAAATGAGTTTTATTAAATTTTATGTGTGAATATTATAATTAATTTATATTACTTTTATAAATAGTATTTGAAAAATTGATATTATTTTTGAAATTATAATTTCATAATAATATTAACATGAATTTTTTATATTTTTATGAAAAGGATTATTTTTTAGTAAATAGTGAAAAAATACCAATTTTTGATTTGGTATTAAATTAACATAAGCCCCATTTAATTATACAACTATCATTTAATTTATTTAAATAAAGTAATTTAAAATTTATATTATGTTTTGGATTTTTTATTAAAGTAACATATTCATCCTTTAATTATACATAATCTAATTAATCACATAATAATCAACATTCTATTTGATTTTGGTATAAGATCATTTTTAGGCTTAAAAGTGCATTTTTATGAAAACTTTTTTTTCGTTGTGTTTTATGAATTTATCTTAAATTGATTTTTTCCAATTATAGAAATTTAATATTGAAAAATTTATTCCTTATTTGGAATTAGGAGGTTCAAATTTAGAAAATATGTCCCTTTTATTTTTGCTCATTAGGAATTATAATTGTTGTAAAGATTTGTCACCATGACAATGGATTAAATAGGTCAATCAAGGTTTAAACTATGGGATAAGGTCTCAAAATTAACCAAAAACATGACTTTATTTAATTGTATTAGATTAATTTGAACATATAAATCTTATATTTGAATATATGGAATTTTGGTTCCATTTTCATTTTCTTTTGACAACGATATTTATATTATTTTAAGTAAAAACTAAATACAAGATTTCACTCTCTTTCTTTTAATATATTTAAACGCACGGCCGATTGTCGCCTATCGACCGGTCAAAATTCCGGTGCTCTGCTAATGTGTATAGTAGTACTCGGGTCGAATCCTCGGCGATGATACTTTGTAATAGTCGTTTGTTTTTAGTTGATTGTATTTTGATTAGGGGGGTTTGTTTGCAGAGATTAATTGAAATGATTTATGGATGATGTTTGATTTACCAAATTGATAAATATTGGGGTGAGTTCATCATTGGGGAGTTAAGCATGTGATATCCTTGAGCCTTACTTTGTATTGCATTAAATTAACACCCATGTCATAAGTTGACGTTGATTGGAATTCCTAAGTGTGAAGGCTTTAATCCAAGACTTAACTTAACTTAGGGTTATAATCTCAATCAAAACTTATTTATGGTAGTGTATTTATGGTTCTAATAATCCATGGAAACCACTCGTTAAACAAAACATATCATTAATCCATGACATATTAAGTTTAACATACACAATATTAATTTAAAGAATACTCATCGAGCAAAACTCTCAATCACTTAACATCCCCGAATTATAACTCACCCCAATGAGAGATTTAATCATCCATTTGGATGTTTAATATTCTGGTTAAAATAATTATGATGATAAATTAAGAATAGAAGAAAAAGAAAGGGATTAGAAAAGAGTGGTACGTTGACACACACACACGAACGATGATGATAATTAAAAATAGATTTTCGATTGAATGAGGAAGCAAAAGAAGGGAATGGGATTAAACTAAATTTAAACTATTTTAAGAACATAAATATTAAACTACAGAATGTGGATGAGAATAAGAGATATTGAAGAAGTAACTTGCATTAAAACAGAATTACAAAGAAACAGAATTACAAGATTACAAAAATGAAGAACACAAAAGTAAGTGAAAACAAAGAGAGGAGGAAAGGTATCTCAAGTGAAAACTTGAGTATTTAAGGTCCTCCCAAGCCTTTTTAAAAGCTTTGGTCGTGACAATATGATCTCCTCTCTTCTGAAATGCCAACCCCTCTCAAGGAGAGAAGGGGAGAGTATTTATAGCCCAAGGAGTGGACTGTTTGCATTCCTAATCTGTCCCTCCACTTGCATCGCCAATTTGGCTATTCCGACAGCCGAATCTACAAATATATCCTTCTTCAAAGTTGTAGATAATAAAGTTTTCCGACTACTGTCAAAATATGGAGGCATTTGGACAAGTTAATTTAAAGTTATGGCGGTTTTATTAAACAAAGGTAAAATGTCCATTTCTATCCATGTTTTTTCGATGGCCAAAATGTGAATGGATTTTTAAACAGGAAGATGCCTTCCAATCCGAATGACTTCTTCAACAAAGTCGGCCGAATATATCTCCTCTTTCCCACTTCAAAATATCAGCTCTATTTGATGCTTACATCATGAGATATTTCATGAATAGTATACTGATTTTAATTCTCGGACAGAATGGTGGGCTGAACTTAAAAGCTTCATTTGGGCCCATTGTACTTGGATTTGGGCCATGAAAGTTTTATCCAAGATGACATGTAGTGTACCCAGAATTATGGTGTAGAGTTAATGTTTTTGGACTTCTGTATTGAGCCCAGTAAATCAATCTTCAAGGCTAGTCCAGTTTGTTCACAAATTCTTTGGTCTTGTTTGTGAGGACCATATGACCCTTCAAATGGAAGAATTGGATCATGGTTCCTTCTAATGAAATGTTGTATATTGAAAGGATAATACTAAAAAACAAGAACCACACAATTTGGATCAGTATAGTGAAATTTATAATTAAAACATTAAACTGACTCAATTGGACTACTTCTAAAAATGCTCAAATATTATACTTAATATTAAAACATTAATATTTCACACAAATTATGCACATTTCATATAAAATAAGTAAAGGGGGAATATAATAAGTCATGAAAATATTAATAACATCAACTCCCCCACACTTAGATTTGCGCGTGTCCTCATGTGCAACAAATATAAAAACATGACAAAATCATTTTCACTCACCAACAAATATTAAAATTTTGTTTTCTCCAATCAGGGGAGGTTTAGACTATTTCACTCATCCATATTGAATTACATCACAAATTTGGTTCACAATAATGCATCAGAAACAATTCATTTTTTCATGTTCAAGGTTTGAATTGGAAAATGTAGGCACTCAAAACTTACTCCTCTCAAGATGATAAAAATGTATTTTAGGAGGTTCACTCATTCACCAACAAAAAGTGAAAATCAAGAGTTTGTAAGAGCTCTCAGCTTCCATTCCCAAATCTAATGTGTACAAGAATCCATAGGTCTTTTAAGGGGTTTTTCAGTGGCTATGGGACGGTAGGTATATAATGTCCAAAGGAAAAGAGGGGTTAAAAACACCAACATGGAAAAATCAATGCACATTTTTTTTTGAAATTTGATTTGAAAGGAAATAGAAACACATATTTAAAAGGGCATGAATGTGTGATGAATGAAAAGTGAGAGAGATAGAAAATGGAATAGGGTGAGATGATGGAATATGTACAACATGGAAGACTTCCAATAATGACACAATACAAGATGATTCAAGTGTTCTTTTTTTTCTTCTCTTTTTGCTCTTTTTTTCCGAAAGTTGTGCTTGAAACAAGTCTCACAGTCATCTCCCAACCCATTCTTGATCTCCTCATGGAACTAATTTTAGTAGTTATAACAAGATCAAAGGTTGATGATGAATGATTTTTTACCCACCCAAGACACAACCCATTCCATTTTTTTTTTATTTTTTTTCATTTTTTTTAATATAATTTTTTTTCATTTTTTTTGAACACTTTTCAATGACTTTTGTACAAATGAAAATTACACATATACACCCCAAAGCTCACAGAATTACAACCTCTCCCCCACACTTGAATGGATGCTTGCCCTCAAGCATATGATGACACATTGGAAATCAATGAAAGTACGCCCAAAAATGAAGTCCATTCCCCCCACACTTAAATTTCAATAAATTGTAAAATGAAAATCCATGAAGATGTTGGGTGGGACAAGGTATTAGGCTTGTAATGTGGCTATCAAAAGAAAGGTTTTCATAGGCTCAAAGGGGCTTTCAAAATTAGGATCAATGTAAGGGTAACGGGAGGCTATTTGGCTATTCTGATTCTCATGTGGCTTAGAAAATGCCTCTATCATATTAATGCACACAAAAGATGTAAATTCAGCTCGAAGGTCCACAAACTCAAGACTCACAATCAGTGGTGAAGACACACAATGAAAAAGATGGCCATATATGACCTTGGCATGAAGGCTAATGTTATTCCTCACGGTAGGGGAGAATCATTTTCCACCAAAAATTGTTCATTCAAAATGTTTGTTATTGACACAAAATTATTTACCCAAGTTTGAGAAAAAAATTCAATATATTTGAGTTTAAAACGAGCCTTTTGACTCCCCAAAATGGTTGGACAGAATTTCAATATTGGAAGATGAGTAATTATGACACCTTTTTTTTTTAATTTTCATTTTTTTTAATTAAAATTTTTAAATTTTTTATTTTATTTTTAATGACACATCCACACAAAAAAGAAAATAGAAAAAAGGTTGTGGAATAATGTTGTAAAAAAAATGAGAGGGAGAGAGGAAGAAGAAGGAATAGAGAGAAGAAGAGAGGGAAGAGAGATTGAGGAGAGAGAGAGTTAAAGGGAAAGAGGTGCCCCCTGGTTTGGATTTGGTGGGTCGCCGTTTCCACCTAGTGGTGGGTCAATAGAAGTCGATGTGGAACCTGAAGTGAATGGATTCTCATGGTGATGCTTTAACCGGTGTCCATTTACCGTGAATGTTCTTTTTGAAGAAGGGTCTTGGACTTGCACTGAACCAAATGGGTAAACATTAGTAATAATAAAAGGTCCATCCCAACGAGAATTGAGCTTACC
Source organism: Viscum album (assembly GCA_963277665.1). NCBI lineage: Eukaryota > Viridiplantae > Streptophyta > Magnoliopsida > Santalales > Viscaceae > Viscum > Viscum album. The sequence goes on along the minus strand of OY728146.1, from coordinate 1,620,776,792 downwards.
TGGGTGAAGTCGAAATCGAGAATTGAAGAGCATTACCTTTTCACCTTCATGAAATACCTTTCGAATAATGTGCTTGTCATGGAGTGACTTTGCCTTTTCTTTGTAGAGAATGGAGTTCTCATACGAATCGAGACAAAGCTCCTCCAATTCAGTCAACTGCAACAATCTTTCTTCACCAGATTTTTCACAATCAAAATTACAAGTTTTGACAGCCCAAAATGACTTATGTTGGATTTCAACTGGTAAATGACAGGCTTTACCAAAAACTAGCCTAAATGGAGACATCCCAATGGGTGTCTTATAGGCTGTTCGATAGGCCCAAAGTGCTTCACCAAGTCTATCGGGCCAGTCTTTTCTTGTGGGCTTAACAATTCTTTCAAGCACTCTTTTCACTTCTCTGTTATAAAGTTCAGCCATTCCATTTGTTTGAGGGTGATATGCAGTGGATGTTTTATGTAAAACCCCATTCTTTTTCAAAAGTGACTCCATGGTTCTATTACAGAAATGAGTTCCTAAGTCACTTATCAAAGCACGTGGTGTTCTGAATCGATGGAAGATATGGGTTTTGAGGAACTCACTCACAGTTTGAGCATCATCTTTCCTAGTGGGTTTGGTCTCGACCCACCTAGAAACATAGTCAACAGCAAGGAGAATGTAGGATAATCCATTGGAAGGGGGAAAAGGTCCCATGAAATCAATTCCCCAAACATCGAAAAGCTCATAGAAGATTAATGGCTTTTGAGACATTTCGTTTCTTTTGGAAATTATGCCAAACTTTTGGCAAGTGGGACATGATTGACAGAACTCGTGTGAGTCCTTGAAGAGTGAAGGCCAAAAGAATCCAGAATCTAGGACCTTTCGAGAAGTCCTTTGTGGTCCAAAGTGGCCACCTCCAGGCATTGAGTGGCAGAATTCCAAGATGGAGGATTGTTCAGTTTCATCAACACATCTCCTAATTACCATGTTATCCCCAGTTTTCCAAAGTTTATTATCTTCCCAAAAATAATGCTTTGAATCACTTTTCATCTTTTCTTTTTGTTCTTTTGAAAAATATTTAGGGAAAACACCGGAAACCAAGTAATTGACAATTGGGGCATACCATGGTAACTTTGGAGTGAGAGATGAGAGGTGTTCAGTTGGAAATTCAGGATCAATTATTTCAGAATGAGAAGAATTAGAAATTCTACTCAGGTGGTCAGCCATAGGGTTTTCTTTTCCAGGTTTATCTTTTATCACAAGGTCAAACTCTTGGAGCATTAAAATCCATCTTATTAGCCTTGGTTTGGAATCACTTTTCTTAAGTAAGAACTTTAATGCTGAGTGGTCCATGAAGATGATGATTTTGGCACCTAAGAGATAGGGCCGGAATTTATCCAAGGCAAAAACCACAGCTAAAAGTTCTTTTTTAGTCACAGTGTAGTGTGATTGAGTTTCATCCAATGTTTTTGAGGCATAAAAGATGACATGAGGAATGTTTTCTCTTCTTTGACCAAGAACAGCCCCAATGGCCCTATCAGAAGCATCACACATCAATTCAAATGGTAAGGACCAATCTGGGGGTTGGATTATTGGAGCAGATGTGAGAGCAGATTTGAGTTCAATGAAGGCTCTCTTGCAAGCCTCATCAAAATTGAATGTGACATCATTTTGAAGTAAACGAGTGAGTGGGAGGGAAATCTTGCTGAAGTTCTGAATGAATCGCCGATAGAAACCGGCATGACCAAGGAAAGACCGAATGTCTCGAACTGATTTGGGTTCAGGAAGTGATTGGATCACCTCAATTTTGGCTGGATCAACTTGGATACCCTCTTGAGAAATTATGTGCCCTAGAACAATCCCATTTGAAACCATGAAGTGACATTTTTCAAAATTCAGCACAAGGTTGCACTTGACACACTTTTGAAGGACCAAAGAGAGTGAATGTAAGTAAGATTCAAATGACTCTCCATAAATGGTAAAGTCATCCATGAAGACCTCCATGCAATTCTCAATGAATTCAGAAAAGATACTCATCATACACCGCTGGAATGTTGCAGGAGCATTACAAAGGCCAAAAGGCATTCACCTATAGGCATAGGTTCCAAAGGGGCAAGTGAATGTGGTCTTTTATTGGTCTTGAGGTGCGATTGGAATTTGTAAGTAGCCGGTGTAACCATCAAGAAATCAATAGTGTGACTTTCCGGCCAATCTCTCAAGCATTTGGTCAAGGAATGGAAGTGGGTAGTGATCTTTTCGTGTTTCAGCATTCAATTTGTGATAATCGATGCACACACGCCATTTATTTTTCACTCGAGTTGTGACCACTTCTCCATGTTCATTTGTGACAACTATTATCCCGCCCTTCTTAGGAATGACTTGAATTGGACTAACCCATTCACTATCAGAAATTGGGTAGATAATACCAGCTTGAAGAAGCTTGGTAATCTCTTCCCTAACTACCTCAAGTATGAGTGGATTGAGTCTTCTTTGAGGTTGCCTAATTGGTTTGGATGATTCCTCTAGATGGATGTGATGCATGCAAAGGGCAGGGTTGATTCCTGGAATATCCTCTAGGGTCCAACCTAAGGCATTTTTGTTTTCCTCTAACACTTGAACAAGTTAGGACTCCTCAGTTTCAGAAAGTGAAGCAGAGATAATGACAGGGTAGGAGGGATCATGGAAAAGGAATGCATACTTGAGGTGTGAAGGAAGTGGTTTTAGATCAGTTTCAGCCTTGATTTGAGAGCTAGACAAGTTAGGAGCAGGAGAAGGGATTCCAGATGGGTTTGGATCATTTTCCTCAACACTGTCCAAGGTGGAGCAGTAGAGATCAGAGTTGATGTGGGATTCAAGAGAGTTTTCAAGTTCCTCTAGATTGATGGAGTCTATGAATGAGAGGTCCACATCAACTTCACCATTTATGACTTTGTTAATCATGGTGAAGATTTCACAAGATCCTTTATCATTAGAACATGAAGAACATGGTGGATTGGGGTTCGATTGAATCTTAGAAGTGTCCTCAAAAGCATGGATTGAGAATGCAGAGTGATCCTCAGATGGGTATCGCATGGCTTGGAAAATGTTGAAATTGACCAGTTGGTCACCGAATTCCATGGATAAGATGCCTGAATGGACATCAATCTTGGTTCTTGCAGTCATGAGGAATGGTCTTCCTAGAATTAGGGGAGATCGAGAAGAAGTCATCTCACCTTCCATGTCAAGGACATAGAAATCATCTGGGAAGATAAGATCATTGACCCGAACAAGAACATCCTCAATTATCCCCTCAGGACTGGCAGTGCTTCGATTGGCTAATTGAATGACAACACCCATTGGGTGCAAGGGACCTAGACCAAGGTTGGAGAAAATGGATTTGGGCATGACATTTATTGAGGCTCCAAGGTCTATGAGTGCATCATCAAAGTTGGAACTCCCTATTTGACATGAAACCGTGAAGGTCCCTGGATCTTTGCACTTCATGGGAATGGACTGTTGGGTTGAAACATTTTCAATGTTCTTAAGTTGCCTCTTATGGGTGCACAATTCCTTAAGAAACTTGGCATACTTAGGGATTTGTTTGATGGCATCTAAGAGGGGGATGTTCACTTCAACACATCTAAACATGTCAAGCATTTCAGGATCAGGTTCAAAGGACTTCTTAGGCTTGGAGATGGCTTGAGGAAAAGGAATTGGGTTCCTTAGAGGAATGGAAGGAGGTGAAGGAGTGGATTCAAGTTCCTTTTCCAGCTTTTTGTTCTTTTCATTTTCTAGATCAACATCGAAAGGGGAGGTAGAGCAATCAGCATGGGGCATAGCAATTTGCTTTCCCGATCTAAGTGCAATTTCACTTACATTACCCTTAGGGTTGGGTAATGGTTGAGCTGGGAGTTGGGATGAATTGGATGGTTGTTGCTGGCTAAGGTGGGATGCAATTTGACCTATTTGAGTTTCAATGTTCTTGAGGCTAGAACGAGTGAAGGAAGCAAGATCCTCTACAGCACTTTCCCATGGTTGTTTAGAAGAAGAGTCTTGTCCCAAATTGGGTTGGCCTTGATTTTGGTTCTTGGGAAAGCGATTGTATTGGGTGGGGAATTGGGAAGGCTCGTTAGGATAGTGGAATCCAGGAGGAGGATTTTTCCTTTGGGGTTGAGGAACAAAAGGATAAGGTTGATGGATGTTACCACCACTTTGACCATATTGGAACTGGTTTGGATTTTGATGAGGGAACTGAGGAGGATGAGAAATGGGATTACCATACCTCAGAGGTGGGTTAAAGGTAGAAGAGAAGGGCTCAGAGTGGGGTTGGTTGAAGTTTCTAACAAACTGACCTGATTGTTTAGGGTTGAAGTTTCGCTAAGCATATGCCGCATTGAGCTCCATTGGACTAGATGAATCAGATGGATCATCTTGAAGTTGTGTACATGTGTCAGTCGGATGAGATGGAGAGTTGCAGATTCCACAATTCTTGATAGGTCCAGGGAATAGTGACTGTGGAGAAGATGAGGTTGGGGATTTGGTAGCCACCGCTAGTTGACGCACAAGACCTGTAAGTTCACTCATTCACTCAGTCATCTTGTTGGGCTCTATGGATTGATTCTCTTGGGCTTGTTTCACTTGAGCATGTGCTCGAGTATGGAATTGCTGCGTGTTTTCAGCCATGTTGCTTATGAGTTCTCGTGCAGCTGTAGGAGTTTTGTCAACAAGAGCACCGCCACTTGCGGCATCAATGAGAGTTCGCTCCATAGCCAATAACCCCTCATAGAAGTATTGGATCAGGAGTTGGTCAGGGATTTGATGGTGTGGACAAGTTTCCACAAGCTTTTTGAACCTCTCCCAATACTCATGGAGTGATTCATTAGGGAATTGACGGATGTCGCTTATTTCCTTTCAGATAGAAGCTGTTCGGGAAGCGGGAAAGAACTTCTCAAGGAAAAGTCTCTTCATGTCAACCCATGAGTTTATGGAACCGGGTGGGAGGTAGTAGAGCCAAGACTTGGCAGAATCCGCTAGGGAAAAGGGGAAATCTCTAAGCTTGATTTTTTCTTCAGAAACCCCTTGAGGCTTCATGGTAGAGCATACTACTTGGAACTCTTTAAGGTGAAGATGTGGATCCTCACCGGCTAGACCGTGAAAATGAGGGAGAAGATGAATCAAACCCGATTTGAGTTCGAAGTCAGCTTCAATGTTTGGATATTGAATACCAAGAGGTTGGTAATTCATATCAGGGGCAGCGAGTTCTTTCAATGTTTGTTCCCTAGGATTGGCCATATCTAATTCAATTGGTAGGGCAATGATTGGTTCTTGGGTGATTTGGTTATCCCTAATGGTCCTCCTAAGTCGACGAAGAGTTCTATCAATTTCAGGGTCAAAAAAATATGAGGGATTGTTTGGGAGGCTGCGGGGCATTCAGATAGATTTAGAAAGGATGAGGAAGATGGGTTTTCCTTTGTATTTTTTTCAGTTTATGATTTTTAAGAGGAAGACGGGTTTTTCTTTGTGTTTTTTTTTTCAATTTTTTTCAAAAATTTTGATTTTTTTGGTTTTTTTTTACAATAACCAGAAAATAATGACTACTTAAAGCACCATCCCCAGAAACGGCACCATTTGAAACGCACGGCCAATTGTCTCCTATCGACCGGTCAAAGTTTCGGTGCTCTGCTAATGTGTATAGCAGCACTCGGGTCGAATCCTCGGCGATGGTACTTCGTAATAGTCGATTGTTTTTAGTTGATTGTATTTTGATTAGGGGGGTTTGTTTGCAGATCTTAATTGAAATGATTTATGGATGATGTTTGATTTACCAAATTGATAAATATTGGGGTGAGTTCATCATTGGGGAGTTAAGCATGTGATATCCTTGAGCCTTACTTTGTATTGCATTAAATTAACACCCATGTCATAAGTTGATGTTGATTGGAATTCCTAAGTGTGAAGGCTTTAATCCAAGCCTTAACTTAACTTAGGGTTCTAATCTCAATCAAAACTTATTTATGGTAGTGTATTTATGGTTACAATAATCCATGGAAACCACTCGTTAAACAAAACATATCATTAATCCATGACATATTAAGTTTAACATACACAAAATTAATTTAAAGAATACTCATCGAGCAAAACTCTCAATCACTTAACATCCCCGAATTATAACTCACCCCAATGAGAGATTTACTCAGCCATTTGGATGTTTAATATTCTGGTTAAAATAATTATGATGATAAATTAATAATAGAATAAAAAGAAAGGGATTAGAAAAGAGTGGTACGTTGACACACACACACGAACGATGATGATAATTAAAAACAGATTTTCGATTGAATGAGGAAGCAAAAGAAGGGAAGGAGATTCAACTGAATTTAAACTATTTTAAGAACATAAATATTAAACTACAGAAGGTGGATGAGAATAAGAGATATTGAAGAAGTAACTTGCATTAAAATATAATTACAAAGAAACAGAATTACAAGATTACAAAAATGAAGAACACAAAAGTAAGTGAAAACAAAGAGAGGAGGAAAGGTCTCTCAAGTGAAAACTTGAGTATGGCAGGTCCTCCCAAGACTTTCGAAAAGCTTTGGTCGTGCCAATATGATCTACTCTCTTCTGAAATTCCAACCCCTCTCAAGGAGATAAGGGGAGAGTATTTATAGCCCAAGGAGTGAACTGTTTGCATTTCTAATCTATCCTTCCACTTGCATCGCCAATTTGGCTATTCAGAATGCCGAATCTACAAATATCGCCTTCTTCAAAGTTGTATATAATAAAGTTTTCCGACTACTGTCAAAATATGGAGGCATTTGGACAAGTGTATCTAAAGTTATGTCGGTTTTATTAAACAAAGGTAAACTGTCCATTTCTATCCATGCTTTTTTGATGGCCAAAATGTGAATGGATTTTTGAACAGGAAGATACCTTCAAATCCGAATGACTTATTCAACAAAGTCGGCCGTCTATATCGCCTCTTTCCCACTGCAAAATCTCAGATCGATTTGATGCTTACATCATGAGATATGTCATGAATAGTATACTGATTTTAATTCTCGGACAGAATGGTGGGCTGGACTTCAAAGCTTCATTTGGGCCCCTTGTACTTAGATTTGGGCCATGAAATTTTTATCCAAGATGACATGTAGTGTCCCCAGAATTATGGTGGAGAGTTAATGTTTTTGAACTTCTGTATTGAGCCCAGTAAATCAATCTTCAAGGCTGGTCCAGTTTGTTCACAGATTCTTTGGTCTTGTTTGTGAGGACCATATGACCCTTCAAATGGCAGAATTGGATCATGATTCCTTCTAATGAAATGTTGTATATTGAAAGGATAATCCTACAAAACAAGAACCACACAATTTGGATCTGTATAGTGACATTTATAATTAAAACATTAAACTGACTCAATTGGACTACTTCTAAAAATGCTCAAATATTATACTTAATATTAAAACATTAATATTTCACACAAATTATGCACATTTCATTTAAAATAAGTAAAGGGGGAAGATAATAAGTCATGAAAATATTAATAACATCATATATATAACACATTTTTGTTAGTATAAAAGAAATTAATATAGGTTATAAAATTTTATTTATAATATTAACACATTATTTTTATGATAGTAATTTTATTTTATTTTTTAGTGATGACATAATTACCTTAAACGCTTAGGCAATGTCGATACAATGCTTTTTCAAGCAATAAAAAATCAAGGTAAATGGTTTTAAAAACAATAACATTAATATATTTTGGATGAATTAGTGTGTGAAATGAATTTAATAGGTAATTATTGTAACACCCCAAGCTTCTACGGTACGTTTCCCTTCGAATAATGCGATAGCGTGTGTTGTACGCAACCTCGAGTTCTAACACACACCACAACTAATTAAACTAGCCGTTGTGAATAGTAATACCTACTTTTTGAAATCATATATATTCTATATTTCAAAATGGACTTCATTTTTGGATTCGGAATATCAAAATTAGCCTAGGGTGAAATTTTGGTACATTTCGGATAACTTTCATATTTTGATGAATAGTGAAAATTTCTAAATTTTAATTAAAAACAACTTTTTTAATCAAAATAATTAATAGTGATAAATTATGAATTTGAGTGGTTTTAAAGTATATTTAGAATATATTTTTACCATTCAATTTAATGTTTATCATTGGACATAATTTTACAATTAAACCGAACATAAACAAGTGTCAATCTTTTGATAGTTATTATCTCTTAAAAACACGCTTTTTGTTTTGACAGCGGGAATTAATTTTAAATTAATTTCTGCCACTTCTGTGTTTTGAATTTAGGAAAATGGATTCCATATTTGGAATCAGGATGTTCAAATTGTGTAAATAGGTAACTTTTATTTTTAGACATTTTGAATAGTTACTGTGGTAAATATTTTATTTACCATGGTTAAAGGGTAAATCCGGTAAATAAGGGTTAAAAAAATAATATTATAATAATAAAAAATTACCCTAAAACGTGTCCTAACCTTATTGGTGGACACATACCCGACCATGGGCATCCTTTGGTCAATTTGGGGACCCCTTGGAGCCACTTGTATGTGGTAGGGACACTTTATATTAATAAAGTTAAAATAAAAATAAAAATGGCATAAGCTTACATCTTTTAGAAGAACAATTTTTACATAGGGTTATACATGTTGGATTTTCGATTATAAATATTCATTAGAAAGCTAAAAAGATTTCCTACATAATGATATTTTATTTATAATTTTTAGACATTATATAATTTATTTTATTTATGACACAATGATGATGAAGTAATTACTAAAATAGTGAAAAATAAAAATAATTGATCTTATAAATACCCAAATAATTATAATATGAAACTTTTAATGAATTAAACTAATTTTCTATGATAATATGATATATTAGGATTGATTTAATTGACTTTGTTCGAAGTAATCAATCTGTTAGGAGTTTCACAAAAATCAACTATTGAATAGTGTCAAAATTGACATAAAAGAGTTCTTAAAACAAATATTATATTATTAATTGATATTAAATTCCTAAAAATCTAAGGTTCGGCCAAGAGACTTATATCATGATAGGTTAATCATTAATGGACCACTTGGGGGTCTCTTGGATGTATATAGCAAGTTTATTAACCATAATATATAAATTACAAAGAGACATTGTAAAAGTGAAACTAATTAACTTAGAGTTAATACTTAAAGATAAGGTTAATATAAGTACCCAAACCTGTCTAAATTCTATTGTATGAGTTGCTTTCGACCTATCCCCACCTCATCATTTGAATAGTCAACTTTGGAGCCTTTAGAAACCGAATATGAATTTATTATAAATTAATATTTCTAGCTTTTCCAAAGGTGCCCCTCACCCCTCTTATAAAAGGGCACTCCTCCTTATCATTTCTTCACACCTTCAAAGCCTTTTGGTTCGGCCAAACTCTGCCCAAATACTCTCCCAACATCCCTCAATACAACCTAGAGGCCTTAGTTTGATCAGAAAGCCAACCTAAGGAGCCCTTTTGATCAAATCAAAAGGAAGAACCCGAAGAAGAGGTAATGATTTCACCACCCTTTTCTAAGTTCATTTCTTCTTCCACTTCTTCTTCCTTTGTTCTTACCATTCTGAAATAATAAATCCAGTATCTCACATATAATGTGATGTTATTATAAATATGGTACAATCATATCCAGTATTCTATCCACCCTTTGAATAACATGTCACCATACGTGCGTACGTACGGCTTACCGTCTCCACGTCGTGGTGTAATTGTTATTCAATATAATATTATTTGGATGGGTATAATAATGATGTGTAACTCATGTAAATAATAAATATAACATGTTAATGATTCTGTATATATGATATACCATCCATTTATATATTATTTTAATATCAAAAGAATGATATTGTCGCTCGTGCGTACGTACGGACTACCGTCTCCACGAACGCGATGAGATTCATTCTCCATCGTATCCATTCAAGTATAATTATCATTTTATGATTTAAAAATGATGTTTAAGGACTTGATATCATTCTGGATATGAATAAGATACAACAAACATGGCTTATGTAACAAAACATATAAAAGAAAATGAGTAAGTTAACACCCGAAACGATGATAATTCTAAGATATTATTAATAAATCAATGTTAAAAGATCATATATGATATCATATTAATATATATGATTCTTGTATAATTTAATAACAATTATTTCACCATTATACAGGAGTTTAACCTACCCCAACCAAGGAAAAGTACAAGGTAAGGGTTATTTCACAATCTCTTCTTTATCCGAGGTTGTTTATACGTAATAATCTACTGGGATCTCGTTATCATCCACATCCATGTTTCTTCGAAATGTATTTCAAAACATTTTTAATATTTACAAGAATATGGGTTAAAGTCATTTATACCCTTGTTTGACTTTTTATAAGAGGTTTATAAAGGAATCTTTCCGTCGTTTTCAAAACAATGTTCTTTTTAACCTTTTCGACAGAATTGAGGTAAGAATGTTTTTTAACTTATACGGCGGGTGCGGTTATTTTACGCCGTTATAAAATCTTCAAAGCTTTCCTTACAAGCTTATAAGAATATTTTCAAAGAAAATGTTTTATTTTATATGGATCTTAAATGATTTCAAAATAAAAGGAGATATTTCTTTAAAAAGAATTTTGATTTCATCTATGTCAACATCCTTTGATGGATTTTAAGATTATTTGAAGTTGATTTATTATGATACAAAACTTCTATATTGTATTGAAGGTTTTGTGATATGTTTGACTGTGGATGTGCTATTTTTATACCATTCATAGTTTATTGTGAAAGTATTGACATTTCGTATGCTAGTTTTAATACGAATGTTTATGTTATGTTTAAACCTTTTCATATGGGAATGCATTGGACTTAATAAGTGACGGGTGGAGCCCGCTATAGCTCCTCGATGCATCGGTAGGTCTCATGAGACAAACTAGTGTCTTGGCACAAGGCCTTGACAAAATCTTATTTGTAGTCTTGGCACGAGGCCTTGGCTATGTGGTTATGATAGTCTGGCATTATGCATTCCAACATTATGAAAGTGGTTATTTATTTTTGCATGTGATTATTCGATTAGTGGAATATCCATGTGAATAAGTAAATGGCATTATTTCATTTTATTTATGCCATACCATGTTGAAAGTTCATGTTTAAAAGGCTTTTGTTTTAGTTATACATTGCCTTAAATGTTTATTCTTATTGATGAAAGTTTCCGCTATATTGTTATCCTTACTGGGCATTTGAGCTCACCCCTTTTCTATGTTTTATTTTTCCCAGGAAGTGAAGAAGTAAATTATGATTGACTTGCAGGGATATTATGAGGGGTTAATAGTGTGGTCTATTGAGACATTATGTTGTTGTATTAGTTTTTCATTTTATAATGTAATGTAAAACTTATGAATATATCTGGCATTTTCCAAGGCTACTAAACCAATCGGTCTTTCGAGATTTGATCTTCTTGTGATCATGCCAATGTTATGTAATAATGCACCGACTCTGGGTAGCTGGGGTCGGGGAGTTACAGTTGGTATCAGAGGAAGTTTAGTACAAACCTTGGAAGCTAGATTTAGATAAACTCTGATTAGAGCACGTAGACCTAAGATGAACTTTGAGGATTAGTATAGAAGAACTTCCTAGAATTTTGGTATTGTAGAGACTTTGTGAGTTTTGCGAGCAATACATCCCTGTCTGGATACGAGCAGGTAGAGGCGGCTCTGGCACAGATGTACCTAGGGGTAAAACCCGAAAACACCGCTTTGAGCTAGACTCGAACGGGAACTGGTGCACGACAACGGGCCTTGCTGCACTCTTGGTTACGACACTACCGGGGGATATGCTTAGGATAACTCTCACTTTCTTTACAAATCATTATGAAGGGTTTATGAGTATATACTTCCTCAAAGAAAACATATTTATGATTATGGATTATATCCATAGATAGTTCAATTTATGTTAAGTGTTTTATAAGTATGGGATTATGTATTTTGATTCATAAACTGATCTAGTTTATGCCATTGTTTAGAAATGGCGCCTAGTGGAAGAAATGGAAACCGTATCAATGCACGCACTCCATGTAGGGATTGCCCTCCTGCTCAAGATAATTATAGTGGGGCTGGTGATGCAACTGGTGCTGATCAGCTAATCACCGTACTGGGACAACTTACTCAGGTTATGAATAATAACCTTACCCGTATGGAGCACCCTGATCCGCAGCGTGGAGGATCAATGTTAGATCGATTCATGAGACAACAACCACCAACGTTCAATGGAAGTACAAATCCCTTAGTAGCTGAGCAATGGATATTTTCCCTAGAGAAAATATTTCATGCTTTGGGGAGTAGTGAAAGGGAAAAAGTTACCATGGCAGTTTACCGCCTCACTGGAGATGCTGATCAATGGTGGTCATTGATTCAAAACATGAAGGAAGATGATGAAGTATCAAACATGGAATGGAGGGAGTTCAAAGATCTGTTTTTAGAAAAATACTTTCCTCGCGACCATCGAGAAGATATGGAAAGGCAATTTCTGAGTCTGAGACAAAAGGAGGATGAGAATGTCACAAAGTATGAGGCTAACTTTACAAGGTTAGCGAGGTATGCTGGAGATTATATTCGCAACCCAAGAAGTAAGATTGATCGTTTCTTTGATGGGTTAAAACCATTTCTCCGTCGAGCATTAGTCTCACAATCCTTTTCATCGTACGAAGACATTGTCTCATGTGCTATCAAGACCGAAAAGGAATTCTCTAAGTCTTATGACTTTAAAGCAAAGCAAGAGAAGAAGAGACCTGCTGATCAATCTGGGAATGGAAATAAGGGGAAGAAGGGAAAGGTTGAATATCCATCTTGTGGTAAGTGCGGGAAGAAACACCCCGGTGCTTGCCTGAAGGGAATGGGAGTCTGTTACAAGTGTGGTGAAAAAGGCCACCAAGCTCATGATTGCAAGGGGAAGAAGGAAGCTACCAACGTTCAGTGCTACAATTGCAGGGAGATGGGGCATTATGCAAATGCATGTCCTAAGCGTCAGGAGAACTTACCTCAGAAAAGGCCAAGGGATCAAGGCCAGGCTTATGCTATCACTACTGCTGAGGTAGAAACTCCGAAAGACGTGGTGGCAGGTAATTTAATGGTTTCCTCAAGTTTAGCAAATGCATTATTTGATTCTGGATCATCGCATTGTTTCATATCTTCCCAGTTTGGTAAGAAAATTAGATATTTCCAATTTGATTTAATAAGGGAGTTGTCAGTTAAAACTCCTAAGGGAAGTATCGTTGCAACAAAGTTTTGTGAATCAGTCCCCATTAGAGCACATAAATTTTCTTTATCTGCTGATTTCATCGTCATACCTATGATTGAGTTTGATATAATCCTCGGTATGGACTGGCTTTCGGACTATTATGCGAAGATTTATTGTAAGAAGAAAGAGGTTACGATTCTTGATGATAATGATAAGGAACACCTTATTTTTAGAGCAGAATCGTCACCACCTAATTCTTATTTAGACCCACCCCCAGTAGCTCAACTTAATTCAATTATTGGGGAGGAAGAGAATGAAATAACTGTCGGTGAGGAAAGGAATGTTCAAATAGAGGATGTACCTGTTGTGAAAGAATTTGTAGATGTATTTCCGGAAGATTTACCTGGACATCCTCCAGAACGAGAAGTTGAGTTTTCTATTGATTTGATTCCTGGATCAAGGCCTATATCGAAGACCCCTTATAGAATGGCCACTGTAGAGTTAGTCGAACTAAAGAAACAACTAGAGGAATTGAGTAATAAGGGATTTATTCGCCCTAGTGTTTCTCCATGGGGAGCCCCTGTTCTTTTTGTTAAAAAGAAAGATGGATCTATGAGGTTATGTATCGACTACAGGGAGATCAATGCTATAACGATAAAGAACAAGTATCCCCTACCTCGTATTGATGATTTATTTGACCAACTGCATGGAGCTCAATACTTTTCAAAGATTGACCTTCGATCTGGATACCATCAGTTGTGTGTGAAGAAGGAAGACATTCCGAAAACAGCATTTCGAACCAGGTACGGGCATTACGAGTTTACTGTAATGCCGTTTGGATTGACTAATGCACCCTCTGTATTCATGGATCTGATGAATAGAGTTTTCAAGGAGTATCTCGATGAATTTGTGGTGGTATTTATTGATGATATCTTGGTATACTCCAAAACCTACAAAGATCATGAAAATCACTTGCGCATTATCTTGAAGACTCTGAGGAGGCATGGATTATATGGAAAGTTTAGCAAGTGTGAATTCTGGCTTCAGGAGATTTCTTTTCTTGGCCATATTGTCTCTAAAGATGGAATCTCTGTTGATCCTTCTAAGACCAAGGCAATCCAAGAATGGCCAGCACCTACGAGTATAACTGAGGTACGTAGTTTTATTGGTTTGGCAGGTTATTATCGACGTTTCATCCAGAATTTTGCCCGATTGGCTAACCCATTAACGAAGCTCACACGTAAAGGGGTTAAATTTGTTTGGACAAAAGAGTGTGAAGAATGTTTCGAAGAACTGAAGAGAATATTAGTCAATGCTCCTATATTGACTCTACCATCGGGGAATGATGGGTTCGTTATTTATAGTGATGCATCAAAGAAAGGACTTGGCTGTGTCCTTATGCAGAATGACAGAGTTATTGCCTATGCATCACGACAGTTGAAAATTCATGAAAAAAACTATCCTACTCATGATCTTGAGTTAGCAGCTGTGATCTTTGCTTTGAAGATATGGAGGCACTACCTCTATGGTGAAAAATGTGAGATTTATACTGATCACAAGAGTTTGAAGTATATTTTCTCACAAAAAGAACTCAACATGAGGCAAAGGAGATGGCTTGAATTACTCAAGGATTATGATTGTACGATACACTACCACCCGGGGAAGGCAAACAAGGTGGAAGATGCTTTGAGTAGAAAAGACCATGGAGTTTTGAACAATATGAGAATTGAAAGGGATCCAATTTTCATGGATCTAGTGAAAATGGACATGGGAATAACCAGGGAAGGTGAAACATCAATGCTTTTTCAAATGGTTGCCAAACCATCTTTACTAGAAAGGATTAAGAGTTCTCAGACCGATGATGACGAATTCCAAAAGAAGATTAAAGCTGTGAATGATGGGAGATTGAGAGACTTTGTGTATGAAGATGGAATTTTGAAATTCGGGAAGAGACTTTGTGTTCCCGATTTACCTGATCTGAAAAGGGAATTGTTGGATGATGCTCATAGTTCCAATTTCTCTATACACCCTGGGAGCACCAAAATGTATAGAGATTTGAAGGAACATTTTTGGTGGGACAACATGAAGAGGGAGATTGCTGATTTTGTGTCAAGATGTATGGTTTGTCAACAAGTGAAAGCTGGAAGGCAACAGCCTGGAGGAGTCATGCAACCTCTTCCCATACCGGAGTGGAAATGGGACAATATTACGATGGACTTTGTCATGGGGCTACCAAAGACTCCTAGAAGGAACGATGCAATATGGGTTATTGTTGATCGTCTTACCAAGTCAGCACATTTTCTTGCTATAAGAGAAGATCTACCCCTGGAACGTCTAGCAAGACTATACATTTATGAAGTTGTGAGACTTCATGGAGTACCCCTATCGATTGTTTCTGATCGTGATCCCCGTTTTACTTCAAGATTTTGGAAAAGTCTTCAGAAATCCCTGGATACTGAACTTCATTTGAGCACTGCTTACCACCCTCAGACAGACGGACAATCAGAACGGACTATTCAGACCTTAGAAGACATGTTGAGATCTTGCTCACTTGATTTTCAGGGTATGTGGGATCAATATTTACCTCTGGTAGAATTTTCCTATAACAATAGCTTCCATTCGAGTATACAAATGGCACCATATGAAGCGTTATACGGAAAGAGATGTCGTACACCAACCTGTTGGGATGACGTTGGTGAAAGAAAACTTGTAGGCCCAGAACTGGTGGAGGAAACGGTGGAAAAGGTGAAGGTAATCCAAAATCACATCAAAGCAGCTCAAAGTAGGCAGAAGAGCTATGCCGATAATCGAAGGAAGGATTTGGAATTTCAAGTCGGTGATCATGTTTTCCTAAAGGTATCTCCGTGGAAGGGAGTCATACGTTTTGGTAAGAAAGGTAAATTGAGTCCCAGGTACATCGGACCTTTCGAAATTCTAGAACGAATTGGGGCTGTAGCTTACCGATTGGCAATGCCGCCAAGTCTCTCCAAAGTTCACGATGTATTCCACGTATCTCTGTTGAGGAAATACATGCCTGACCCAACGCATGTACTCACCTATGAAGATTTAGAACTGGAACCCGATCTGTCTTATTGCGAAGAGCCCATCAAGATTCTTGATACGAGAGAACAAGTGCTGAGAAACCGGACGACGCGTCTGGTAAAAGTTTTGTGGAGAAATCATAAAATGGAAGAGGCAACGTGGGAACCCGAGGAACTTATGATGAAGAACCACCCGAGTCTTTTTATGCAGTAATACCCTAGAAATTGCGAGGACGCAATTATTTGAAGGAGGGGAGAATGTAACACCCCAAGCTTCTACGGTACGTTTCCCTTCGAATAATGCGATAGCGTGTGTTGTACGCAACCTCGAGTTCTAACACACACCACAACTAATTAAACTAGCCGTTGTGAATAGTAATACCTACTTTTTGAAATCATATATATTCTATATTTCAAAATGGACTTCATTTTTGGATTCGGAATATCAAAATTAGCCTAGGGTGAAATTTTGGTACATTTCGGATAACTTTCATATTTTGATGAATAGTGAAAATTTCTAAATTTTAATTAAAAACAACTTTTTTAATCAAAATAATTAATAGTGATAAATTATGAATTTGAGTGGTTTTAAAGTATATTTAGAATATATTTTTACCATTCAATTTAATGTTTATCATTGGACATAATTTTACAATTAAACCGAACATAAACAAGTGTCAATCTTTTGATAGTTATTATCTCTTAAAAACACGCTTTTTGTTTTGACAGCGGGAATTAATTTTAAATTAATTTCTGCCACTTCTGTGTTTTGAATTTAGGAAAATGGATTCCATATTTGGAATCAGGATGTTCAAATTGTGTAAATAGGTAACTTTTATTTTTAGACATTTTGAATAGTTACTGTGGTAAATATTTTATTTACCATGGTTAAAGGGTAAATCCGGTAAATAAGGGTTAAAAAAATAATATTATAATAATAAAAAATTACCCTAAAACGTGTCCTAACCTTATTGGTGGACACATACCCGACCATGGGCATCCTTTGGTCAATTTGGGGACCCCTTGGAGCCACTTGTATGTGGTAGGGACACTTTATATTAATAAAGTTAAAATAAAAATAAAAATGGCATAAGCTTACATCTTTTAGAAGAACAATTTTTACATAGGGTTATACATGTTGGATTTTCGATTATAAATATTCATTAGAAAGCTAAAAAGATTTCCTACATAATGATATTTTATTTATAATTTTTAGACATTATATAATTTATTTTATTTATGACACAATGATGATGCAGTAATTACTAAAATAGTGAAAAATAAAAATAATTGATCTTATAAATACCCAAATAATTATAATATGAAACTTTTAATGAATTAAACTAATTTTCTATGATAATATGATATATTAGGATTGATTTAATTGACTTTGTTCGAAGTAATCAATCTGTTAGGAGTTTCACAAAAATCAACTATTGAATAGTGTCAAAATTGACATAAAAGAGTTCTTAAAACAAATATTATATTATTAATTGATATTAAATTCCTAAAAATCTAAGGTTCGGCCAAGAGACTTATATCATGATAGGTTAATCATTAATGGACCACTTGGGGGTCTCTTGGATGTATATAGCAAGTTTATTAACCATAATATATAAATTACAAAGAGACATTGTAAAAGTGAAACTAATTAACTTAGAGTTAATACTTAAAGATAAGGTTAATATAAGTACCCAAACCTGTCTAAATTCTATTGTATGAGTTGCTTTCGACCTATCCCCACCTCATCATTTGAATAGTCAACTTTGGAGCCTTTAGAAACCGAATATGAATTTATTATAAATTAATATTTCTAGCTTTTCCAAAGGTGCCCCTCACCCCTCTTATAAAAGGGCACTCCTCCTTATCATTTCTTCACACCTTCAAAGCCTTTTGGTTCGGCCAAACTCTGCCCAAATACTCTCCCAACATCCCTCAATACAACCTAGAGGCCTTAGTTTGATCAGAAAGCCAACCTAAGGAGCCCTTTTGATCAAATCAAAAGGAAGAACCCGAAGAAGAGGTAATGATTTCACCACCCTTTTCTAAGTTCATTTCTTCTTCCACTTCTTCTTCCTTTGTTCTTACCATTCTGAAATAATAACTCCAGTATCTCACATATAATGTGATGTTATTATAAATATGGTACAATCATATCCAGTATTCTATCCACCCTTTGAATAACATGTCACCATACGTGCGTACGTACGGCTTACCGTCTCCACGTCGTGGTGTAATTGTTATTCAATATAATATTATTTGGATGGGTATAATAATGATGTGTAACTCATGTAAATAATAAATATAACATGTTAATGATTCTGTATATATGATATACCATCCATTTATATATTATTTTAATATCAAAAGAATGATATTGTCGCTCGTGCGTACGTACGGACTACCGTCTCCACGAACGCGATGAGATTCATTCTCCATCGTATCCATTCAAGTATAATTATCATTTTATGATTTAAAAATGATGTTTAAGGACTTGATATCATTCTGGATATGAATAAGATACAACAAACATGGCTTATGTAACAAAACATATAAAAGAAAATGAGTAAGTTAACACCCGAAACGATGATAATTCTAAGATATTATTAATAAATCAATGTTAAAAGATCATATATGATATCATATTAATATATATGATTCTTGTATAATTTAATAACAATTATTTCACCATTATACAGGAGTTTAACCTACCCCAACCAAGGAAAAGTACAAGGTAAGGGTTATTTCACAATCTCTTCTTTATCCGAGGTTGTTTATACGTAATAATCTACTGGGATCTCGTTATCATCCACATCCATGTTTCTTCGAAATGTATTTCAAAACATTTTTAATATTTACAAGAATATGGGTTAAAGTCATTTATACCCTTGTTTGACTTTTTATAAGAGGTTTATAAAGGAATCTTTCCGTCGTTTTCAAAACAATGTTCTTTTTAACCTTTTCGACAGAATTGAGGTAAGAATGTTTTTTAACTTATACGGCGGGTGCGGTTATTTTACGCCGTTATAAAATCTTCAAAGCTTTCCTTACAAGCTTATAAGAATATTTTCAAAGAAAATGTTTTATTTTATATGGATCTTAAATGATTTCAAAATAAAAGGAGATATTTCTTTAAAAAGAATTTTGATTTCATCTATGTCAACATCCTTTGATGGATTTTAAGATTATTTGAAGTTGATTTATTATGATACAAAACTTCTATATTGTATTGAAGGTTTTGTGATATGTTTGACTGTGGATGTGCTATTTTTATACCATTCATAGTTTATTGTGAAAGTATTGACATTTCGTATGCTAGTTTTAATACGAATGTTTATGTTATGTTTAAACCTTTTCATATGGGAATGCATTGGACTTAATAAGTGACGGGTGGAGCCCGCTATAGCTCCTCGATGCATCGGTAGGTCTCATGAGACAAACTAGTGTCTTGGCACAAGGCCTTGACAAAATCTTATTTGTAGTCTTGGCACGAGGCCTTGGCTATGTGGTTATGATAGTCTGGCATTATGCATTCCAACATTATGAAAGTGGTTATTTATTTTTGCATGTGATTATTCGATTAGTGGAATATCCATGTGAATAAGTAAATGGCATTATTTCATTTTATTTATGCCATACCATGTTGAAAGTTCATGTTTAAAAGGCTTTTGTTTTAGTTATACATTGCCTTAAATGTTTATTCTTATTGATGAAAGTTTCCGCTATATTGTTATCCTTACTGGGCATTTGAGCTCACCCCTTTTCTATGTTTTATTTTTCCTAGGAAGTGAAGAAGTAAATTATGATTGACTTGCAGGGATATTATGAGGGGTTAATAGTGTGGTCTATTGAGACATTATGTTGTTGTATTAGTTTTTCATTTTATAATGTAATGTAAAACTTATGAATATATCTGGCATTTTCCAAGGCTACTAAACCAATCGGTCTTTCGAGATTTGATCTTCTTATGATCATGCCAATGTTATGTAATAATGCACCGACTCTGGGTAGCTGGGGTCGGGGCGTTACAATTATAAATTATAAATGATGTTAAATGTGTGTAAATTCTAATTTTATTGTTGTCTTGACGTCTTTAAAGTCAAATTAAATAAATAGTCCGAAAAACGAATTTAATGATATTTTATGATAAATAATATTTTATTAAATGATTTAAAACTAAAAAACTTTTAAATAGGACAATTGGGATTTTCAATGGTCTATAATATCATACATGGACCATTTTTGTTCCACTTTACACCATAGAATCAAATTTATGACCCTTAAAAGGCTAGTACATGTGTTACCATGGTTAAGGTTAAAAAAGTTAATGAGGTGGTTAAACTAAAATATAAGGATTAAAATGAAACATAAAAATTTATAAATTTTAATTATTGAAGTTATTTATACTTTATAGTGTCATGAATTCAAAATTATTTCCATTTGTGCCACATTTCATGATTATGATATATATTATATTTAAATCTTTTAAGTAATTCCAAGTGTGCCCTTTTTTTCACTTATAAAAGAGCACCACTTATTCTCAATTATTCATACCTATTTATCCACTTAGATCAACCATGACCTACCAAAATACCTTATAAATATTCTTAATAATGAAATATAGGATATTTTCTCTTCAAAGGATAAACCTATAAGGCTTAAGGTGAAATCCAAAGGTGGTTTTCCGAAAAAGAGGTATAACTCTTAACTGAGTGTTTTTATTTTATTTCTTATTCTACCTCATTAAAATATTCTATAACCATGATAATTTGATAACATAAGTATATTAAATATACTAAAATATTATTATTATAGATTCATAACTCTTATTCACCTCCATTCCATCCCATAGAAAATAAAAACATCGCTCGTGCGTACATACGACCTACCGTCTCCATGTAGCAGTGTAATTTATTTTTCATCACTGTTTGAATTGTATGGTTATAAATATGAAATTAATGAAATATATATGATATTTATGAGATAATTATTATTCTATAAATATAATATATCATATAACTTCTTACCCTTCTATATTTTGAAAAATGATAATGTTGCTTGTATGTATGTATGAACTTCCACATCCACAAAGTGATATGATTTGTTTTTATATTACCAATATGAATAGATGATTCTAAAATTGTAAATAATGAATAAAAATTATATTCATGAAATTATTAAAATTATTTTTATGATGTAACAATTTTATAAATCCTTTAACTATAGACAATATACAGAATTAATTTTGGAGAAATTGACCAAACAACCTTAAGTGATCGACAAAAGAAAGAACTATTCAATGAATAAATTTCAAATGATTTTAAAAGGAACCTAAAAAATAGAATATATATGAAAAATATACTTAAAAAAGTATTTAATAAATTTAAATTCATTATACATGTAGGTAAAATGCATACGACTAAGTAGAGACCCAAGGTACGAGCAATTTTGTCTCATTACCACATTAATGGGGCATGTTTATATTATGAACCTAGTTTATTTCATATGTAATATATACTATAATTTTGACATATTATATAATTAATTAATATTTATTCACTGTATTTAAATTTTCAAATTATTTTAACTCTTTTTAGGGTTTTTTATTTAAAAGTTATTAAAGTTATAAGGGTTTATGTTAAAATCTCATTTTTTTCAGGATTATTTATGTTAAATTTATATTGAGGGAAATTATATAATCCTTATACTTTAAACCCCATTTATTTTCTTATACCATTTTTATTCCTAGAAATTTTATATATTATTGCCATTTTCTTCTCTTTAGTACTTAAAATGATTGAGAAAATGTTTTTATAGAAAATCTAACCTTATTTCCTCTTCGGTCAATGAACTTTTTCTTCTATGTCTAATTTTTTTTAAAATTATTTGATGGAAGTTTTTACATATACTTAAAATGTTTTAAAAACTTCATTTTCATCACGTTTAACTTTATTTTAAAAGGTTTAAAAGGAATATTTCTAAAAAAATCCAGAATAATTCTTGTGTGACATTTTACAAAAGTTTGAAAAATGTACTCTTTTAATATATATGGAATGAACAAAATTTACCACCATAATGACTATTCTTTACAACAAAGATTAATTTATAATTTTCAATAGTTATTTTCAAAGAAAAATTTCTTCTCACTATTCTGGGAATTTTTAGTTTTTAAAGACATCGAAAGAAAAGGGTATTATTTTCTTAAATGAATGATTTTTTTGAAAAGTGATTTATAACTTTGTTCTAACATAAATTTAAAAGGATGTTATTTTTAATGTACTGATTCTATTTTCTTTTCTAAAGGATTGATTTTAATAAAAAATATTCATTTATAATGAATCAGTGGTCTCCTATCCTTTATTGATAATGAATTATACCTTATTTTGAGATCATTCACTTTATTGTGATCATGTTCTCTATCACTATACATTAATCACTGGAATTTATTTTTCTCTTTCATGCCTATATTTTCAATATAATGGATGAATTTATATAATTTATATTAATTTGATGATGTCTCAACTGTATACCATTTCTATATACAGTATCGATTGAAGGAATCTTATTAAGTAAGTTATTTCATTTACTAGGGAAATATTGATTTTCCATATTATTGATTCAATATTGATAATTATTGACTTATAAATCATTTTTATAATGAATTATATTGATCATTCAAAATAAGAGGAATGTATATGATGCGAAAATGATGGGTGGGGCCGGATTTTTTATTTCCCCTCAATGCATCTACAAGTCTCATGAGACAAAATAGGTGGCCAAATTAGATGGGTATTTTGTTTAAACATACCCATTTATTAATAAGGATATCTTGGTTGAGAGTCCTTGATGGTAAGATTCACGATAACTTGGATGATGCCTTGATGGAAAGTTTATGAATGTCTAGATTTATGCATTTCCTTTATTGAAAATTCAATTTCCTTTATCCATGTGATTTCTTATGTTGATATTATCCTTGAATTTTAATTGAACTAAAGTTATTGATTGAATGACATGTGTTTTTATTTTTCACTCTATTGTATTTATTATGCCTTATTTATTCATGATATCTTCTGTTATGCATAACCTTTACTGAGAATATGAGATCACCCTTTATTTTTTTCCATTTCCTCAGGATATGAAGAAGGAATATTTGAATGATAATCAATGATGAAAGAAATTTTTTCTTTGTATTTCTTTAATTTCCAATGTAATGTGGAAGTCATGTATATATCTGGTTTTCCAAGAGAGTTAAACTAATAAATCTTTGGTGGTGTGATTCCTTATATCTTATACCAACATAATAAGTAATCACTGACTCTAGGTTACTAGAGTATTTGGTATTAGATTAAGTTTATTAGGACCCTTGAAAACTATATTTTTGAATAACATAGATAACAAAAGTATGATAACCCTTTAGAATATTTGATAAATTTTTAGGAATTTTTATTCCATGGATCAATATTTATGATGAATTTGGGCTAACTGAGTGGATGAAATTTTTTATGTATGGTTCCTAGAGTAAGTAAGAGAATCATTTCCCATGGTCAATGTAGGAATTACCTTATTGATAATTCTAATACATCAGGTGTTGGAGTTGAGAATATCATAGACATATTTGGGAAACTGACTCAATTAATGATTTACATCCTTGCCTATATGGAGAAACCAAATAGGATAAAATCTAGAGTGATGGATCTTATGATTATTACTAGAAAAATATCTAGAGTTATGAAAAAAATATGAACCTAACTGAATTTCATAACAGTAAGAGAAAAGTGGAGTTTCATGAATTTTTATATGATAAAGACTATAGAAGGAAAAAGATTCAACATCCCATGTGTCATGAATGTGGGAGGAAAAACTTGGGTAAATGATTAAATGGAATGAGAGTTTGTTACAAGTATAGAGAAAAAGTCCATCATGCTAATAATTTTAAAGGAAATAAATAATCTATTAATGTCCAATGATTTAATTATAAGTAGATAGGGGATTATATAAACCAATTCCACAATTATTAAGTATGAACCTGATAATTTTGTTTATTGGTGATATCTTCCAAATACACTAAAGATTATGAAGTTCATGGTAATCACTTGACAATAATTATTGAATATATTAGAGAAAATGAGTTATATGAGAAATCTGTTGAGTGTGAATGTTTATTTTGGGATGTTTCTTTTCTTGGAAATATTATCTCCATGGATGGAATATCTATTGATATTTCCAAGAGGAAAGGAAATCAAATAATATCCCTCATGGATGAATATAACCTTTAAGTATTTAAATTAAGGGAAATTATGGTTAAATTAGATAATATATGATTATGACGTAGTGTTATTTATTAATGGTATTTTTGTATGAGGGTTAAAAGAAAACATTCAAGGATTTTTCTAATAATATTCAGTTGTATGAAAAATTTAGAAAATATAAATTTTGGAAACATGTGTTGAATGGTATAAATCACCCTAAAAAGTGATTTTTATGAAAATATAATATTTTTAGAGATATATATTTAACAATGTATATATTACCTTTAAGTTTATAATATTATATGAAAAAGTGACCCTTGGTTAAGTTTACTACATTTTGTTGTAGTTTATTTGGGGAAAAAATATGTTTTGGAATATGTGATTTAGGGCATATACATATTTGAGTATGTGACTATATAAGTGATAAATTTTTTTTGGGGATTAATTTTTTTGAAGGTTTATTCATATTGGTTATTATTTGAGTTTATATTAACCCTTTCAGTTTTAGATAGAAGGAATAACTTTTCACCATTTTATGGATCTTATAGTTAGTTAAAAGTTTAATTTAGTGCTTTAGGCATGAAAAATTGTTCTTGAATATTTATTACTTGGATTAAGAGATGAGATAGAAGTATAAATTTAACAAGCCATAAATTAAGGATGAAATTCCACTAATGTAGTGAAAATCAATCAAGTATGTATATTTTCTTAAAATATCTGTCTTGATGGAAAAATAATTTCTCAAATATATTAATTCATATTCAGGAAGTAATAACCATATAACAAGGTACATTTTTAAAAATTCATTTGAAAGTATGAGTTATATAGTGGTATATTCATAATAAGTTTTCTGGTTATAACCTAGAAATTAAAGTTCATAATAAAATCTATATATGATTTTATTACTATGTTATAATGTTTTTATTTTAGAAATGAAGAATTAAAATTATGAGGATACAATTTATATAAGGAGGGGAGAATATAATACCTTGAGATTTTAGTTTATATTTTATTTTTAAAAGAACAATATGTTTAATAATGTACACCTCATGCAACCTCGATCTTAAATGAACTACTAAATAATATTATTTTAATATAATGGTTATCATATAGCCTTTGGGTAGGTGGGTATGAATAAGAACAATCGAATTATAAAATATATATAGAAATTATTTTCTTAATAAAAATAATGAATTCAATCAGGAAAGTGAACATTCATATAATTGTTATTATTTAGTAACAAATAAGAATAAATTCATTTAATGCTTTAAAGTTAGATTTCTTCAAAAATGTTTTTATTGCATTTTTTTCATGGGTATTATAATTAATTTATATAAATTTTATTAATATTATTTTAAAAAATAGATATAATTTTTGAAATTATAATGTCATAATAGGCTTAGGATTAATTTTTTATATTTTTCTAGAAAGGTTGATTTTTGAGTGAATAATGAAAAATACCATTTTTTTTGTAAAATTATCATTTATTTTATTTAAATAAAGTAATTTAAAAGTACCATTATGTTTTTTTTGGTATTAAAGTAACATAAATCTCATTTAATTAGATATAATCTAATTAATTGAAGCTACTGGGGTGCGTATCTAAAGCAGATGGGCCAAATATTTAAAATTTTCACCAATGATCGATGTAACTAGACCATATTCAGTAAAGAAAAACCCAATTAAAAATCTTGAAGATCCCATATGAATAATTTTAAGTGCATATATTAAATCAAATAATACCTCATTCAATCTGTAGCTATTCTTGGCAACCACTCATCGATCGTTCATCATCGACGACCGTTGCTCGAAGGAACTGAATCCAAATCCCTCTAAATAGTCCACACATGCTTCAAAAGTCCGTGGGAGAATCAATAATTGAATTCTGGGTGCTAGTGTATAGATTCAATGATGCCTTAGATATCTTGACAATTGTCATATTGACACTCCATTAATTCATGAAGGATAGCTTGGTCTGGTTTCTTGAATCAAAATATATTCTCTTTAGGGATAAGGAGAGAGAAGAGAGAGGCTCTCAACAAGAAAGCAGTAAATAATATACCATGTGAGAACCTCCTACTCCATATATAGTGTGGTGAAAAAATACCCTAAAAATTCTCCCAACCCCCAAACATTTATTACACACTGCATAAGACATAAACATCTTATAGCTGTTTTACTAAATATAAAATATTATTTATATTTTTATTACTTGTAATATAATAAATATATTAAATGATAAAAACATATCATTAACTTGAATCTATATTCCCACAAATATTAAATATACCTTTAATATTAAAATAATATTTGTTCATTAAATATTTTCAATGTATTTACTTTAATACTTATAAATACATTTAATAAATAAATTCAGAACCAATAATTCTAAACTTGAATAATATTAATTTATTCATTATTTGGTGATTGTATATTCTTATAAATCTCCTGGAACCTATGTAGGGGCCTACCATATCCTATACTCCTATTCATTAGAATAGGGTATAATTTTGAGTATGCTAAGTGTGTGACCCTCTAGACCCTTATCTTGATAGTAGTGAATACTATCCATAGGCTAAGAGAAAAGTATAGAAACCCATCAATCTACCTAAATAAATAAGGAATAATCATATAAATGAAAACCTTTCATATGAACACATGCCATATAATATAATATATTTGTCTCACGATATATCATAAAATAGGATGCACACTTCATGTCATCATCCTTTCTTGATTTTTATTCATTGAACTAACATGATGGAATTACCATATTTAACTATAGATATTTATTTAGTGAAGGTATTACCATTTTGATCAACTAGACCCAAGAAATTAATTCCTTTCAGAAGTAAAAAATTATACCTTGATTATTCAATCAATTCCATACCACCAATGGCACACCCACTATAATCTACCTCGATACAATATCAATGCCATTGTTTTTTCCTTGTATCAAAGTACATGATCAAATAGTATACATTGATAATAATCTCAATCCAGGAGACCATTACACGTGTTCATAGATTGGAACTAATAATGACACCTAAAACATGTGGTGTTCCTATTAAGAAGTTAGTCCTCATGATCTAATCTACTATAGATCACCAAGTGTGAACTTCATGAGAATAAGTCTCAATGCTTATGATCCCCCAATAGATGATGGTTAGAAATAATCTGTTTCTAGTCAGTATGATATATCTAGATCATATGAAATATGTTTAAGATTAATATTATAGTATCTTGAGGTTCTAATTGTGTCTTTGGAACTGCTATATCCTTTTGATATGACAAATAATCCATGGAAATTACCATTTAAATAATAAACATAGAAATATAAACACTATTATGGTAAGTTTACATAATACCTAATTAACTGTATACATGATATGGTAATCAAAAAGTATTTTTCAAGTTGGGTCTAGGGCACCCACTATTACAAAACTCCTACTTTTACTAGATCCAACTTGCTAACTATCCTTGCTAACTCTCACACGATAAGATCATGTTTCTATTAAGTTATGGATTTAGTTATAGGCCTTCCATGTATTCGTTTCATGGATATTATGTTATCTTAAACTTCAAATACTTGAGTAAAATTCCTTAAGAGATGGTATACCTCAGTATATTCCTTTTTTTCCACTGTAAAAAAATTGACATCTTGTTTAGTACCAATAGTTGGATTATCATAATTAAATTTATGATAAAACTTTAATTACTAGGTTAGATTCTAAAAAATGGAACAAATAATTGAGTATTATCTATTACTTAATTATTTGAATCAAAAGCTGCAACACACTTGGTATTTATAGATATGGATTCCACAAGCTTGAATAAGATTATCTTTCCCATTAACTTAGCCTAACTGTGATATTAGATCATATTTATTCATAAGAATACTAGTTTATATCCCCTGATTATCCCCTAAAAGAGGATAATATTAATTGTTTATAATATAATATTCATATTCTTTATTAATCATAGACACCATTATTAGTTCATTTTACACTTTGAACATTATTTCACATTATGATTATAATTCCTTCTTAAAATACACTATTACATGGTACCTTCTTGAACATATCATAAAACACATAATGGTATTGATTTTATGTTTATATTTTATTTTCAGGTCTCCCATGATATAAGGAACAATTCATTCTTTTGGAGCACTTGGAGATTCAATTTGGAAGACCACCAAAGTGGGCTTTGAACCAACCACATTCTTGGCGAAGTGATTTGGATAGCAGCCCAATAAAAGTACTGTAGAGTACATAATTAAAGCCCAATGATTTGGAATATTTAAATAAAGATATAGGATATTATTAGAAACATTTAATTTAATAGTGTACCAAGATAATTATAATTTTTGAATGGTGTTCCAGGCAGCCCAAGTTGATGATGAAATTCTGGTCTAGATTCTGAGGCCCAGAAAAATAGCCCACCATTTAAATCATATCTCGCGAACCGCATATTATTTTGGGATAAAATTTTACAATATTTTAGATGACATTCAGGGATACATTTTATAATTTTATGGACCACTCTAATTCGTTAATATATAAGGTTCTTTCGGCGCATCTTTATGGTGGATGCAAGTTAGATGCCATTTCGGGGGAAGAGTGGAAAAGTCTCATCTCTATTAATTTTCCACCCACCTTTCCCCACCACAATTAATTAAAGGCACATGGGTTGATGGGGTCTCGGCCAAAGGCTTACTAAATTCCTATTTAAGTCAGTATTGATGGAGGATTTAGGGATCTTGGAGCTTTGTTTTCATTGTAATGTTATTATGCCAAATTGTCTTTGTAACATTTTTCCTTCTCATGTAAGTTGTTTGAATAACCTTAGTTTTCAATAAAAGTTATTCTTATTCTCTTATTTTGTTCTTATTAATATCACCTTGATACCTTTGCCTCAAGGTGTGAACTTTTTCACACCAAACCTTGTGATTTTGTTCACATAACGGTGGATTGATCGTTATTTTGTTGTTTTTACTTCTTTAATTCCGCCCTCGTAAGTCTACTTCCCGCTTCCATTGAGAACATGTAATCAATGGAGGGCTAGATATTTTATGGGTTAATCTAAGGGAGTATCTAGGGGATGTATTGGATGATATTTCTCACCATCTAAATGTTATTAATTTCTTTTATTTGATATTCTTTCATTCAATGATTTTCTCTCTTCCTCTTCCTTATTGAGTTTATTCGCCCCACTTTTTGTGCTAATTATATCCTTTACCTTGGAGTGCTCATGAAAATGATCCTACAAGTGTATAATTTATTAGAATGTGTTGGAAAGGTGTTTAATTAGTAATTTATGAGGTTATTTTGAATTCATTTAATGAATCCTTCTTGAGTTAATGAAATTGAAATCGTAAAAAAAAAGGAATTCATCCGATCCACCTCGAGCAATAACCTTGGATCAAATCATTTTCTCATAATTTGAATTCACATAGATCTTTTAGTGCTCTTTTAAAACCATATAAAATCAACCAAAGTTGGCCACTTCATATCCAAAAATCCATCTTTTTTTATTGAGTGTCTAAAGGTTCTTCTTAGGCCTCTAAGGATTCAAAAACCCAAGCTACACTGCAAGCGACCACTTAAACCTTAGAACTTGGGTAAATTTGGGTGAAACCAAATTTTGGCACTATTTACAGGGACCCAAGTTATCTTAGACACTATCCTCATTTTCTCACCCCATGTTCTCTATTCTCACGCCCACCTCTCTTATCTTTACCCCTTTCTGTTTGTGTGTGTCCTGAGAATCAAGAATCCAACTTTCTATCATCTCCAATGGAGTATCTTTCAAATTACCACGCCACAAACTCATACTGGAATGAAATGGAAAATCAATATTGGGAAGCCCCTAAATTAGAAAATTTATTTGATCAAACCTTGATTAATTACCACACACCTGATGACATGTACAATAATTGGGATGATGAATATTTAAAGGATAAATTTCCAGCCCTCTCAAGGATGGTTGAAGAGATGAATCTTGGGGAAGTCCATGATGATCAACCACATAAAAATTCTATTCCTCAAAACCTGATTGGAAAATTGTGTAATCAAATGGATATAATGAGTTCCGAGGTATCATCTTTGAGATTAGAACTACAAGGCATTAATACTTGTGAGGAACTCATCCCTACACCAATTGTACCTTCCAAAACCTTATGTGGAGTGTCTAGCTTCCCAAAAACCTATCATAATTTTATTGAAAAACTGAAATTTGGATTTGGGGTAGGGGAAGTGAATCAAGAAATTGTTGAAGGGTTTTTAAATCAGGAGGAAATTGATTTCATGTATTCACAAGAGGGAAATTTGACATCGTGGATTGAGTCTCCTATGTATAACTCTATTGATGATTTTTAAAAAAAAAAAATCACTAAACCATTGAGAGAAATTAAAAACATTGAGTCCATACCCATTCCTGACACTAATATCTCCAATTTGGTGGTTGAATCTTCTATTCTAAAGGAAGCAATTTTTTTGAGAAATTTGGAAAATGAAACTGAGTTGGATTCAAAATCTCAACTTGTGTTTGAATGTCCTATGCAACCCAATATCAAAATTATTATCCTTCCTTCCCCACCCAAGCATCCCTTCATAGGGTATAATCTGGAGATTTAAATTGGAATTCATTCTTCTCTTGAAACCCAAAAAGTTGGAATGATCATTGATTTATTAGGAAAGAATACAGAGGAATCTAGATCAACCATTTATGATATTCCTTAGATTTTCCCACTCATTATAGAATATAGGTTTGTACATGACACAAATTCTAAACAAAGAATCAATCTCAATAAAGTAAAAGTGGAGAAATATGGGGTCCTTAAAATGTTGAAAGTTGGTATTGGGTAAGTTAGGGGGTTCATGTCATGCTAGCGACGTTAAACAAAAGTGCTGCACAGGAGGCAACCCATGGTTTTCATGTTTTCTTTTATTTAATTAGTACTTCTGACTGTTGACCTGTTCTTATTTTATGAGTAAGGATGGGTATGAAAGGGGAGATCCATATTCACCCATGTCACGTGGTGTGATCCCTGAGTAATAACTTACCTAGAAATTTAAGAGAATACAATGCATCATCAGTTTGTTTTATATCTATGTGTTTTTATGTTAAAGGAAAAATACAAAAAAAATTCTTTAGACTATTGAACTGTTCTTCTTTTATGAGTAAGGATGGGTATGAAAGGGGAGATCCATATTCACCCGTGTCACGTGGTGTGATCCCTGAGTAATACCTTACCCATAAACTTAAGAGAAGACAATGTATCATCAGTTTATTTTATTTTTATGTTTTTGTAGGTTAAAAGAAAAATAAAATAATAATAATTTATATTTTTGACCTGTTCTTATTTTATGAGTAAGGATGGGTATGAAAGGGGAGCACCATATTCATCCATGTCACGTGGTGTGATCCCTGAGTAATACCTTACCCAGAAATTTAAGATAAGACAATGTATCATCAATTTATTTTATTTTATATTTATGTTTTTTTAGGTTAAAAAAATACAAAAAAAAATTTAAAGGCATGTCGTAGGTCATTGGGAAAAGATGGTCACAACTTTCCAAGCCATTGGGACTCAAACCAGGACTGAAGGGAGACTGGGGAATACATTTTCAATATCCAACACCAGGTGCCTTCATTCCCTAATTTTAATTTTCAATGTCCTCTTTGAACTTTTACCCTACCCCCTTCTAATTTTTCATTTCTTTAAACACTGGGGACAGTTTTATTCTATGTTGGGGGGAGATAAAATAAAATCATTGATTTTGTTTTCATCATAAAATGTGTGGAAGGAAAATTTTCATAAACATTGAGAATGATAACACACATTACAAACTCTGAAATTGGATATTAAATAATTTTGAATGCCTTGATTCTGATTTTAATGCAAGTTTATGTTCATGTGCATAGATTTTGGGAAGTGCGGTTGTCCGATGTGATTTTTTACCGTTTATATTTTCATCCATTTATTTAAAAAAACACAATGCACGTTCTCTAGATTATGGGGTATTAGTTTGAGTTCTTGGGGTCCATAATAAATTGCATAGGGTTGGCGATCATTTTAATTTTAACATGAGTATTCAAAAAAAATGAATTGCACATAGAGCAATGGATTGACCTAATGTGTGGCTTTCGACACTTGGGGATCATGACTCCATAGTTTTCTGGCCCAGAGTTAGGAATTTTATCTCTATTTGTGGTAATTAGAATTTGTTTTTGATTGAGTTAACTCGAGATGATGCCCGAGTATGTGAGCTTCACTTGGTTCCCTAAGGTCTTTGAGCCTGGGAGTCATCGGCAAAGTATTGCTACATGGGTTGACTCGATTGAGTTCAATTTCAATTACCATGGAAAAATTGCAAAAAAAAAAACAACAAAAAAAAAAACAAAAAAAAACAAAAAAAATGAATAATCATCTTAATATTTAATTTTTATTCCTCCTAGTGCTTCTATATTTTCTCCCTCGAATGAAAATGAACCCCATATCTATTGTGACACACAACTCTTCATCACGCTTAATTGAAATTGGATGAAATGTGGTGATGAATTTGAAAAAAGGAATGGGCTTGGGATTGGGATATGCCTATGGACCTAGCTTGTTTTAAATGATTTTGATGGGTTTCACAATTTTTTTGGTATGAGATTTTTGGGTGAGAAATTGTATTAAAATGTTTTTGGAAAAGGGAATTCAAATTTCATATTTTTGAGAAATATTTTGATCGGGATGAGAAAAACTCAAGTTGGGGGGTGTGATTAGACCCTAAAAGAGGCTAATATTAATTTCTTATAATATAATATTCATGTGATTTATTAATCATAGACACCATTATTAGTTCATCTTACACTTTAAACATTATTTCACATTATGATTGTAATTCCTCCTTAAAATGCGCTATTACATGGTACCTTCTTGAACATCTCATAAAACACATAATAGTCTTTATTTTATGTTTATATTTTATTTTCATGTCTTACATGATATAAGAAACAATTCATTATGTTTGAGAACTTGGAGATTCAATTTGGAAGACCACCAAAGTGGGATTTGAACCAACCACATTCTGGGCGAAGTGATTTGAACAACAGCCCAATAAAAGTACTGTAGAGGATAGAATTGAATCCAAATGATTCTGAAAATTTAAATTAAGGTAGAATATATTATTGGTA
Source organism: Viscum album (assembly GCA_963277665.1). NCBI lineage: Eukaryota > Viridiplantae > Streptophyta > Magnoliopsida > Santalales > Viscaceae > Viscum > Viscum album. The sequence continues at coordinate 1,620,743,071 of OY728146.1, read as the reverse complement.
ACATATAATTTAACAGTTTCCCAAGATAATTCTAATTTTTGAATGGTGTTCCAGGCAGCCCAAGTTGATGATGAAATTCTGGTCCATATTCTGAGGCCCAGAAAAGCAGACCACCATTTAAATCATATCTCTGAAACCGCATATTATTTTGGTCTAAAATTTTACATAATTTTAGAGGACATCCGGGATAAATTTTATCCTTCTATGTTCCACTCTAATTATTTCATATAGAAGGTCCTTTCGGTGCTTCTTTTCGGTGGATGCAAGCTGGATTCCATTTCGGTGGAAGAGTGGAAAAGTCTCATCTCCATTAATTTTCCACCCACCTTTCCCCACCAAAATTAATTAAAGGAACATGGGTTGATGGGGTATTGGACAAAGACTTAATAAATTCCTATTTAAGGTAGTATTGGTGGAGGATTTAGGGATCTTAGAGCTTTGTTTTCATTTTAATGTTATTATGCCAAATTGTCTTTGTAGCATTTTTCCTTCTCATGTAAGTTGTTTGAATCACCTTAGTTTTCAATAAAAGTTCTTATTATTCTCTTATTATGTTATTATTAATATCACCTTGATACCATTTCCTCAAGGTGTGAACTTTTTCACACCAAACCTTGTGATTTTGTTCACAAAACGGTGGAGTGATCATTATTTTTTTGTTTTTACTTCTTCAATTCCACCCTCATAAGTCTACTTCCTGCTTCCATTGAGAACATGTCATAAATGTAGGGATAACTATTTTATGGGTTGATACAAGGGAGTATAAAGGGGATGGATTGGATTTTATTTCTCACTGTCTAAATGTTATTAATTTTTTTTATTTGAGATTCTTTCATTCAATGATTTTCTCTCTTCCTCTTCCTTATTGAGTTTATTTGCCCCAATTTTATGTGCTAATTATATCCTTTTCATTAGAGTGATCATGAAAATGATCCTACAAGTATATAGGTGATTAGCATGTAATGGGAAGGTGTTTAATTATTAATTGATGAGGTTAGCTTGAATTCATTGAATGAATCCTTCTCGAGTTGATGAAATTGAAATCGTAAAAAAAGGAATTCATCCAATCCACCCCGAGCAATTACCTTGGATCAACTCATTTTCTCATAATTTTAATTCATATAGATCTTTTAGTGCTCTTTTAAAACCATATAAAATCAACCAAAGTTGGCCACTTCATAACCAAAAATCCATCTCTTTTTATTGAGTGTCTAAAGGTTCTTCTTAGGTCTCTAAGGATTTGAAAACCTAAGCTATACTGAAAGCGATCGCTTAAACCTTAGAACTTGGGTAAATTTGGGCAAAACCATCACCTTATAACTATCATGCCTTCCTCTCCACATACCAATTACATATCCTATGTACTCCTTCAAGTATAATATAATTGTTCTGACTAATTCCCTTGAATTTCTCCTAGATATAGCTGATATTTTCCTAACATAATGTATATGTTGGAAATAACATATCTAGTACATAGAATTTCATATGTTATTGATCCATCATAGAAGAACATGGAATTATACTTACCACATCAATCTTCTCCTATATCTCATACATCTCTTATTGGAGATATTTATGCCATGTGACATTGGTAACAGTTCTCTCTCAAATTATTACAACTTGTATTTTTTCAATACATTGTCAGTATATATACTTCAACTTAGTTTAAAAAACCCATTAGATATACCTTAGTAGTTATTATTATATTAAACTTAGTTTTATAATTTAATTCAATCTCTAGAGAGAGACTTTAATTCTAGTCTTAACTAACTGTAAGACCAATAACTATTTTATATATGTTATCAAACATATTTTTCCTTGGAAAACAGTGATTCTCCCACTACCCTCTTATAGAAACCTAGAAAAAATTCATTCCAAATAAATATTCTTTGATCTTATTTCTTGCTTCAATCCGAAACTGGATTTTAGTATCTTATACCCCTTTGTTAGTTAGAGTGGAAATCTCAAGAGGGGGGGGGGTGGATTGAGTTCCTAATAAAATTTCTATTTAAAAAAAATTTAAAACTTAAATCCCCCAATCTGATAAAAACACTCGGTTAATCAAAACCATATAAATATCTAATTTTATTTTTAAAATAGATTCTCAAAGTGGGATCAATTCTCAATTAAAATAATCTTTGAAATGAATTTAACTTTGGAAACTAAATTACTTGATCAAACACACACTCTCTCTATATAATACAGATCAAAATTAACTCTCAAAGTAAAATTTTTCTATATATTTTAAAATAGATGAAATTTTGAATTTTGAAATATAGAAAATAAAAACAATAAAACACACAACAAAATTTAAACATGGAGTTCGATCTCAAGCTGAGACTTGATCCCATCTACTTGTAAATCACCCACTTCCAAGTAGTTTATTAAAAATTAAACTTGATCCAAAACCTAGACCATATTTTACAGATAACAGATCACAAGGTTGTCTAGGAACAAAGCCTCTTTCATAGTCATACTTTCACAACCTGACCCAATGGGTCTCGAGCCTCAACTCCCCAAGACCACCTCCAATAGGCCATGGGATGGCGACTAGCATTGAGTAGGATATCACACACATAGGAGGCCTTAGACTAAGGTAACTATATTCACGAACCCACATACACCTCCATGAAATAGTGTAGAGATATATAAAAACTAAAAATAAATGCATTCATAAAAATATCCCAAACTAGAGTACAATAAAAGAACAAAAGAGGAAAATATAGGGACCACCAAAATAAAACTGCAAAAGCATCCAACTTCCTCAAAAGGAGGGGATCGTTGTAAAATGAACCCGCCCGAAAGATCCTTGGCCAAGATCCAGTAATCACCCCAGTCAGTCTAGCTCACTAAGCTCTGCCTGCTTGGGGTCCTCCTGGGACTCCGTCGAAAGGACTGTGGTCTGCACAAGACACAAGACATGTGTGGGAAAATCCCATACAGAGGTGATTATAAAGATACTCAGTAGGCGCCCCAAAAACTCCAAAATAAAAAGGTATAAATTAAAAGGAAATAGTCCACTAATCCCAGCTAGAGGGAACCCAAGTGAGAGAGAAACTACATCTTGAGACCATCCTTGGCTAAACATGACTAGTCATCTTAAACCACAGGGTGTGTCATCGAATACGTGACAACACTGCAAGGGAAATCCAAAAATAAACCAAATATACTAATATCAAGAACCAAGACTCATGAGCGTCCGACCTCATCGCTAGCGACATGTTCTATTCAAGACTATTTCTACAACAACGCACTAGGACTAGCACTAGTGGCCAACACTAGAGGTCCTACCAATGCTGACCTGTGCCCTGCACAAGGTCGAAAGTAACTAAGTGGAGAGTCTCGCACCTCACCACTGCCCCATAGTCGATGGAGTACTAACTCCTATACCAACTTGTGAAACCTCAATCGCTTCTGTATGGAGGGGTCCACACCTCAAAATTTCGAGGGAACACTAAATCCGAACCAGGAATCTCGTGTAATAAGTGGAGGGGCCCACTCCCTGTTACCAACTCGAATATGGGGGAGCACTACTACGCAGGTATGAACCCGTGCCCTGGTACGACATGGGATTACCACCCTAAGAAATGTGAGCCCAAACTATAACATGGTAGGGGAGCACCATTCTGGAAAATGTGATCCCACACCCATGGTAGGGAAGCACCACCACGAGAGACGTGGGCACATACCCACGGTAAGGGTGCACTACTCTGTGAAACATGAGATCGTACCCACTCTAGGGGAGCACCTATGCAAGGATAGAGGACCCACCCCCTAGCATAATAGGGAAGTACCGACCCTACCATCCAATGAGATTGGAGAGCCCGTACCCTGACACGGTAGGAGAGCAGTCTAACTACACGGATGTCATGAGGAAACCCGCACCCTAATCCATCAGGGGAGTAAAAACCCAGGAAGAAACTACCCAAAGGTAATGGTCCTATTCCCATGATGTGGGGAGTCCCACAAGACGTAACAGAGGCTACCATCACGTTCTATGCAGGAAAAAACTTAGGATAGACTATTTACTTGTCCAAAACAGACACCTGTTGAAAAGGTCACATTTCACCACAAACATCCAAATTGAGTCTCATGGGGCCCACACCTAAATTATGGTTTAAGAACCTAAAATAATTATCAAAACTTCCACACTATATTCAAGGTCACAACACTACTTATGGTGCATCAACCAGACCTAGAAAAAAGAAGATACATCCGATACAAGATTCACCAAATAATAATAATTATATTATTATTAATAAAATTGGATGTTTCATATCTCTGAGCCTCAAGAACAAGACATAAAGTACTAAAAAATTTATCAAAATATCCTCTATAAAAATAAGAATGCGTGAAAAAAACAACATATAGATCGTACGTCTGGTTTGTAAGTTACGAGGGTTTGAAATCCCCCAGCCCGTTCTGGCTGGACCGGCCCACCCCGATCGGTCTTCTCCACTGGGGCCAGCACACTCCAGTCAGCCTGGTTCGCTATGCTAACCCACAGACCAGCCATGTCGGCCCACCATTCCATCCCATCGGCCCCCACCGACTCCCGACCTCACCACTGCTCGCGCGCCCCGCGTCGTTGCCCACGCGCCCCGAGTTGTCGCTCACTCGCTCTGCCCCGCCACCCACACTCACCGCTGCCTGTCCTCCACCGTAAGCCTAAAACATCACCATCTTTCCTCCACCATTAGCCCACCACACCGTTGTCTTGTCCGGAGCCACCCCTTGCCGGACCTGCACCGCCGGACCTTCCACAGACCACTAGGAACACCCTGTTGGTCAAAAAATGAATATGAGGCCAGATCTGTGTTCCTCATGATGAGATCTTCACAGAACTAACCTCCATTCTACGATCCATTTCCAATTTGAAAAAAAATGCATAAATTAGGGGAATGATATTAAAACTCAAATCCACCTACCTTGGGGTGAAACACTGAAGCTTCGGGTGCAGAATAATGCCTGCAACACATAGATTATCGACCTGGTGACTATCAGTGTTGAAAACAGCCTATGGAGGCACCTCCTTGCCTTGGTTTGTCGAAGTAAGAGAATGGGGGAGGGGGAGATACTATCTCTTTTGTTCACACCATCAAGGGGAGAAGGGGAGGATTTAATTTTTAATTAAATTCTCTCCAATTAATTGCATGGATCCTGACTCACCCCCGACCCGATACCCAATGTCGACAAATATTATGTTGTTCTCAGGGTAAACACAACATTCCAAACTCAAAAATGGTCTTATAAATTAGATCCTAAAATCCGTTTAGAAGTTATTCAACCCGACATCTAAAATAAGTAAATTTAATTTATTTACAGAAATTCCCTCGATAAATTTATCCATAGAAAGCCTGCGCCCACAAAACTTATACCCCACCTAGGGTAAACGGAAGGCTCCAAATCAACTGTGGCCTCGATTTTATGATCTAAGATACCATTTATTAGATAAACCATTTCTTCTTCATGAATAGTATAAAAAATACTTAATATTTTTATAAAATTTATTTTGGGAACATCGGGACATGAAATCGCACGCCGTCTCAGTGCCTAGCTTTGGAAATATATATAGAAATATTCCAAAGTATGACTAGACCAAACCCATGTCGATACATCCTCCCCACCTTAAGTCGTTTTGTAATTAAAAAGCCGAAGTCTAGGCATGGGGGAAATAAACTGGACTCTCAACTGGGCCTCCCTTTCCAGTGAGCTCACATGAGATCCCTGTGTTGTAACAAACATGCACCAAGAGGAACCACAACACCGGCACACCACAAAGGACACCAAGGGTTACCATGCTTCCTGCAAGCGCACACTTAGGGGAACCACAAGGGCTACCACACCCAAATCCAGCTCATCCCAGGTCAACATTGGGAAACTGGGCATATGTCTCCTCATCTGTGATAGGTGGGAAATATCAAGCACCTGGTCTCCTGTAGTCATAGGTTCTAGCGATATGCCACCTTAATGACCTGATGTAAAGACCAAAAAACCTACTCCAAACATCCAATTCAAAATGACTCATCCACTACATCTCAATACTATCCACTTTGGGTGACACTGACTCGTCCGCACATTTTTTCATCGCGTCTTAAGAACACATCTTAGCAGGAAAAGATTTCCTCATTCTTTTGAGTCCAAATCCACTTCAAACTGCACCAAAAACTACTCAAGTAACTCACATAACAAGATTACACCAAAAACAAAAGGGTATAAATGAACAAAATAGGGATTCCCAACACACACTGGGTCTTACTAGGCCCATCGTGCAAACTTCCCAACACAGAACCCCACCTCAAACACACAAGTCAGAGGGAATCGTCCACCACACCTTGAAACTATCCACTTTAGGCGGCATAGACTCACCCACACAATTTTACCCACATCATAAAAATGTGTCTCGGTGGGGGAAAGATCCCTCCTACTTGTGTTTCGAAGCTATGATGAACAACACCAACACATGGTCTTACCAACACCCTGAACAAACATGGAGTAAGAAACAGAAAGGAAAGAGTACCAACTAATAGTGTATATCAAAACTAATACAATAAGTAGAAAGAAAATAGAGTGTACCTCTATCCATCCACATAACCTCCAATTCAATGGTCTCTATGACCTGTAGTTGTCCCCTCCCTCATCATCCAGCTCTTTAAGCCTGGCATGGACCACCTAGGGGTGGTGGCAGTGGTAACTCATACCGTCTTCTACCTCCCACTTCTACACCCACTCCTCCACTACATCCTCCAACCTAAGAACCTTCGTGCTTGAAACTATGCCTCTTCCAAGGTGGTCTGTCGACCATCTTCCTCTCAGAAAAATGACGGGTCGGACAATCTCTTAGAATATTTCCCCAACCAATGCAAGTGTATTAGCACCTATCCTACTGATAAATAGAAACTGGGCCTAGTTTTTTCCCTCATACCCACATGCCTTAGTCTGGGTATGGGTATGCCTCCTGCGCTTCGATCCGGACACCTGAAATCTCCCTAATACGGCTGACGTCTCAGCCTTAAAAACCCCACTGTGGGATAAGTCTGCTTGCCCCTATTCTAGGAATATCTTGACCACCATATCCTGCTCCAGTACCCTAGTATAGGTGGGAAGGAACAAGAGACCACACCAGATTATAAATATCTATGTAGGCCCTGCTCAAAAGTTTGGGTCCTAAATAATGGGTCCCACACCATGTCCAGGGAGTAACACGATAGGTCAGTAAACTTCACTGAGTACTCCGCCACAATCATGCTACCCTACTGAATCTGTAGAAGCTCCTGGATCCACATTGACCTTAGTGTGGCCATATAAAACTCCTTCCTGAAGAGCCACTCAAACTCAGCCTAGGTGAGAATATCCTCATCATGGATTTGTGTCAAAAGACTCCACCACCAGCCAACCAGACCATGAAAAAGGCTCGCCTCTAGGAACACCATTTGACTGGGAGGTGTCCTCACTAGGAAGAAAACACATGTGACTACTATGATCTATTCATTAGTTTCCTAGGGGTCTGGGTCACCATAGAACCTCAGAGGTCACTACCTCTAGAACTTGTGCAGCGCAAACTGCCGGTATAACCTGCTGCTCAATAGGTGGTGGATAAACCGGCGGACCACCTGGAGGTCCAGCCTCAGAACCCGTGCCCTGCTCCAAATCCTCTACTTGGGGTGGATCATTACCACAATCCTGCCACAGAACCCTAATTGGTTGTCTTTGTGGAGGAATCTCTAAATACAATCAAGACGCACCATGATCAAAGAGTATATCTAGAGAGATGACTCAAGAAGAACATGAAAAGACCAAAACCCAATCCTATATTATTCATGTACCATTGATTTACCCTGAAAAGAGTGTCCTAATGTACCGAGTTAATAGGAAGGTTTATCAAAGTCTTGGTGAATGGATACGTCATCCATCAAACTAACACTAGAGTCCCTGGCCTGAAAGTAGAACTCAAAACACTCTAACATTGTTACTATGCAACCCAAACCAAGATCACAACTATGATCCCAAAGTGGAACCGACCATCGCTAATACCACTCTATCACAACCTGACTTGATAGGGCCTAGGCCGAAACTCCCCAAGCTCTCCTCCAATAGGCCAAGGGCTGGCGACTAGCACCAAGTAGGCTATCACACACATAAGAGGCTTTAGAATAAGGCACCTTTATGCACGTACCCATATAAACCTACATGAAATAGTTAAGATATATATAAAAATCGAAAATAAATGCATGCATAAAACTATACCAAACCAGAGTACAACAAAAGTACAAAAAGAAAAAATATAGGTCCCACAAAAAGAAAACTACAAAACCATCCAACCTTATCAAAATGAGGGGATAAATGTCAAATGAACCTACTGAAAAGATCCTCATCCAAGCTCCAGTAAACACCCCATTCGGTCTATCTCACTAAGCTTCGCCTAATATGGGTCCTCCTGGGACTCCGTCGAGAGGACTGTGGTCTGAAAAAGACAAAAGACATGTGCTGGAAAAGCCTGTGCAGGGGTGAGTATAAAGATACTCAATAGGTGCCCCAAAAAACCCAAAATAAAAAGGGAGAATCTGAAAGGAAACAATCTTCTCATCCCATCCAGTGGGAACCCAAGTGACAGAGAAACTCCATCTTGAGACTATCCTCATCTAAACACGAGTAGTCATCTCAAACCATAGGGTGTGTCATCAAAGTTGTGACAACATATCAAGGGAAACCCATAAATAAACTATATATACTCATCTAAGGTACCAAGACTCATGAGGTTCTGACCTCATCACCGGTGACAGGTTCTATTTGAGACTCTTTTTGTAACAACGCACTAGTCCCAACACTAGTTCCCAACACCAGAGGTCCTGCCAAAGCTGACCTACACCCTACGCAAGGTTGAAAGTACCTAAGTGTAGAGTCCTTGGCCTCCCCACTGCCCCATATTAAAGGTAGTATTAACTACTAAACCAACCTATGAAACCATATTCGCTCCTATATAGAGGGGCCCATGCCTCAGACCGTCAAGGGAGCACTAACTCCAAACCATGAATATTGTGTAACAAGTGGAGGGACCTGCTCCCCACTCCCAACTAGAACATGGGGAGCACTACTCCACAGGCATGAAACTATGACCTGGTATAACAAGGGAGTACCACCCTAAGAAATGCGAGCACACACCCTAACATGGTAGGGGAGTACCATTCCAGAAAACGTGAGCCCACACCCACGGTAAGGGAGCACCACCGTGAGAGATGTGGCCGCACACCCACGGTAGGGGAGCACCACTCTATGAAATGTGATTACACACCACTCATGGATACATATAAACTTATACACATTATGTGAGTAAAGACGATGCACATACCATCATGATGAATTTTATTATTACATGCATCTCATGTAATTGTAATAGAAAATTAAATTAATTAAATCCAGGCATACATAGGTTGATCATTGCTCAATACCAGACAGTTTTAAAATTAAATACACAATAAAATTAAATTTGTGATAAATATATGTTTAGGGAATCAAATAAATTAAAATAATTCATTTAAATTTTAATTCAAATAAATTTTTTTGTTTTATCCTAAAAATTAATTAATTTTATTTCAAAAATTCTAACATGATTTTTGAAATGTTTAAAAAAATTTATTGGGTTCGTGGAATCCTAGAAATTCATTAGGGGTGGTGGTGGCGGGGGGGGGGGGGGGGGGTTAGACTATTATTGACTCAAAATGGGTCGAGCAAGTTATACAGGGCCCAAATCGGACTACCATGGGTCGAGCTGTCTCATTTTTGACCGTGGCTCACTGGAAGAAGGTGCACGAGAGGTGTTTAGGGAAAGCCTGTGTAGTGGTGTCCCTTAGTAGGGGAGGACAGATAATAGGTATGTCTATCCAAGGGAGGATCCACCAGTGGGAGGCCCAACCAGGATGATAAGAATGTGGTGGGACATGACTAGTGCAAGGTCTGGCTAAGCCATGGGATCAGGGTGGTCGAACTGGCAGTAACGAGGTGGTTAAATAGGTTGCAGTCAGGGATGGAGATCTGGTGGGGTAGAATCCACAGGATCAGAGGCCTTAAGAGGGAGGCGGTGGCCATAGGGATGGCTAGTTTAGGGTCGACGATAGGAGTTTCTATTAGTGAAAGCTTGCATGGTGGAAAGCTGATGTTAGAAGGGGCCAACTGATGGTGGGGATGACACGAAGAGGTATCAGACTGGATGTGGCGAAGAATAGAGAGGTTATGTTATGTGGAGAGACCAACATGGTAGGAATCCAATAAAATAGTCCATAGTGGAAATAGATGGCGGGGGCGGCAACACCGTCTCCCCATGAAAAGATTTTTTTTATATTATTTTGCTTTTTTTTTCAGTAGTGCCCCTCTCAGCCATCTTCCCCCACCTTTTCCTTATATTTTTAAGTCTTAATCATCCATTAAAACCCTTTTTCACTTTAAGTTTTTTTTGTTTTTACTTTTCCATATCCCCAAAACCCTTTAGTTATTTTATATTATTATTATTTTTCTCTCTTTCCAAAAGTCTACAGAATAGAATTAAGGAGTAAAATAAAAATTATTGTATTTTGAATTCCACAAGTTTGGGGAATATTTTCTGACCATAAAATACTATTCTGACTGGAAACTTGTCTGTAAAACTAAAACACACACACACACACATACTATCACACCCCAAGATTTTAAAAGAGAAACATAATGTTTGATAGTGTATATAACATGAAACACCAAGATTATAAGAGAATGTAACACCATGAAACTTAAAGATATATATTTTTTAAAATAAATTCATTTACTTTAATATCTTGTGATGCATGCAACACCATATTTAAATGAAACACGAAACTTGATTGAAATATTATTATTTAAATATGACCATTATAACAAGTGGATGGGACCACTCCCTACTGCCAAATTAATCACGGGGGAGCACTACTTTGTAGGCATGAACCCACTCCCTAGTTTGATAGGGGAGTACCACCTTGAGAAACATGATACTGCACCCTAACATAGTAGTGGAGCACCATTCCGGAAAATGGGAGCTGACACCCATGGTAGGGGGGCACCACCGTGAGAGGCGTGGCCCCACGCCCATAGTAGGGGAGCACCACTCTGTGAAATGTGAGCCCGTACCCACAATAGGGGAGCACCTATGCAAGGATAGAGGACCCACTCCCTAACACGATAGGGGAGTACCAACCCTACCATCCAATGATATTGGAGAGCCCACATCCTAACACGATATGGGAGCAGTCTAATTGCACGAACCTCATGGGGAAACCTGTACCCTAATCCATTAGGGGAGTAACAAACTCAAAAGAAACTACCTAAATATAATGGTCCCACACCCATGACAAGTGGATTACCACAAGCTATAACAGAGGCCACCATTGCTTTCTACATGAAAAAACACTTAGGATAGGCTATTTACTTACCCAAAACGGACACCCAATGAGAAAGTCACATTTCACCGCAAACGCCCAAACCAAGACTTGTGGGGAATACACCTCAATTATGGTTTAAGCACCTGAAATTAGTCTTAAAACATTTTCACTAAATTTAGGGTTTCAACTCCACTGACAGCGCATCAATCAGACATCGAACACAGGAGATACGTCCGATACAAGATTCACCAAATAATAATAATTATATTATTATTATTATTATTATTTTTATTAAAATTGGATGTTTCATGTCACTGAGACTTGAGACTGATACATAAAGTCCTTAAAATACTATCAAAATATCCTCCTTGATGATATGAATGTGTGGCCATAGATGACATGTAAATTAGATGTTTGGTTTGCAAGTTACGAGAGTTCGAAATCCCTTAGCCTGTTCTGGCTGGACCAGCCTGCCCTACTATGACTGGCCCAGTTTGCTCCATCGGCCTGTATCCCAACCACACCATCCCAACAAACCATCCCATCAGACCCTACCGACTCCCATATGCACTGCTTCTCACTGCCCCACGCTGTCGCCTGTGCGCCCCACGCCGCCACACGCCAGCCTCTCATGTCACCTTCCCAGCCTCCGTTGGCAGTCCGTTGCGCTGCCAGAGTGGCCTTTCCCGGTAGCCCACCACGCCACCATCCTGGACACTACTGATAGACTGTTACACTTATGTCCTGACTGGATCCACCCTTTTCTGGACCCGTGCTGTTGGAACTTCCACATACCACCTGAAACACCCCGATGGTCGAAAAACGAATTCGGGACTAGATCCGAGCTCATCATGACAAGATCTTCATGGAACCGACCTCTACTCGACAATTTGTCTCTGATTCAAATAAAAACAAAGAATAAATTAAGGTAACTAGATTAAAACTCAAATCCTCCTACCTCAGGGTGAAACACCGAAGCTTTGATTGCATAACGACGCCCATGACGTGTTGATTCTCGATCTGGAAATAATCGGCATCGAAAACGGTCTTTGGAAACACCTCCTTACCTTGGTTCATTGAAAGAAGAAGAAAGGGGAGGGGGATTTACTACCTCCTATGTGCGCACCACCAAGGGGAGAAGGGGAGGATTTAGTTTTTAATTAAATCCTCTCTAATTAACTGCCTGACTCTCGATTCACCTCCGACTTGATACCCGATGCTGACAATGATTATGTCATTCCTAGGGTAAACACGACATTCTAGACTCAACTATGGTCTCAAAAATTAGATCCGAGACTCTGTTAAAGAGTTATTTGATCCGATGTCAAAAATAAATAAATTTATTTTATTTATGGAAACGGCCTCAATAACTTTCTTCACAAAAAACTGGCACCCAAAAAACTTATACCCCTCCTAGGGTCAACGATACACTTCAGAATCAATCGTGGACTTGGTTTTCTAATCTAAGATACCTTTTAAGAGATAACCCATTTACTCTGCATGCATAGTATAAAAAATACTTAATATTTTTATAAAATTTATTTTAGGCACACCAGGCCACGAAATCTCACCCCATCTCAGTGCCTAGCTTTGTAAATATATAGAGATCTATTCAAAAGTATGATAGGGACAATATAAGTTGCTACACATACATGGGTTAAAAATAAGTATAGGTCACACACGACCTCTTCCACAATTGTCACTGGTAAAAAATGGATAAATTTGAGAGAGAGTGTTAAGAAATATCTAGTTAAGTATATGAGACTATGTTTTATAGCTAAAAAAAGTAAAAATAAACATGACTCAAATATAAAGAATAAATATAAAGTGAAAGTGATTAAAGATGGGAAAAAGTGATGCTGCTCAATCCGAATAGATTCAAATGTTCAAAGGTCCTTGAATCTGTCTTTATAAGAAGCTCAGACAGGTTCCAAAAAATGTACAGTAAAACAGAGTGTCATGAAGTTCTGAAAAATCCTTATTTTTTCATGTAGATATCCATAATATTTTCACACATAGGTGTACTATAGATCCTTCTTTGATAATATTATGAAGATTACTTTTCTCTATGTATGTATCACTAATACTGCACATGGGGGAGTTATTTTGAATTTATATCACTAAAGGTCCAATTATCCATCTGAGAATAATGATAATTTATAACTTGAATCCTCATACTGAGCACGAAATATGTAAAGTATGAATTTTTCTTTAATACATATATAAATTAGTTTAAGAATAATTATTCTTAAATCCATGTGTGGATGAATTCATTTAATTCCTCAAACTAGTCATTGGAGAAATTAAAATTTGAAATTAATCCAGACATCAACAATAGAAATCTTGTGGTAAAAACTCTGAAAGGTAGTACAAAATAGCGGTAGATCAACTTGGATATTGATCTAACTAGAGTTAGATCAACATAGTGGTATATGTGACTTAATGGTAGATTTTTCTAGTGATATATTTGTTTGAAAGTAGATCTGTGTGGAGGTAGATCTATTTAGTAGTAGATATGTCTAGTGATAGATATTTCTAGAGGTATATCTAACGTTATCATGTCATAACTGATAGAAGATCAATTTAACTAATGGTAGATCAATACTTATCTAAATTTTTTCATAATTTTACTAGAAGAATATTTACTATCATAAAGCATTTAAATTTTTAGAAACATAATAAACATGATTTGTGATCATTAAAATAAGAAGTTTCTAACAATCTCCCTGTTTTTGATAATCATAAATCATGGAATTTATAACCATTTATATAAAAATAGATACAAATATAAGTATATATGAATATGGATAATTTCTTTTTTAACATTTCAAATTTTGGATGTGATAAGTACCATATTAAATTCCATTCAAGTATACTCCCCCTTTTTAGATTATTAAAAATAAAAATAAATAAAATAAAATAAAAGATACAAAGATAAACAACAGATAATTAAAATTAGATATAAATGTCAAAGGTTACATCCTAAAAAGTAATAAAAGACAATTCCTATAAAAAACTAATCAGAATCTGAACCACTCTCTGCTCGATGAGAATGAGGGACTATTGTATCTTTTCCTTTTCCAGTAACTGGAGGTATAGAGGTTGAGGAAGAGTGTTTAGAAGTAGGTGGATGTGGTTCCCTGACCATGATAGTCCTAAGATGACAAAATTCATCAAATAGAGTCATTATAAAAGGTTGATAAACTAAAATAAGGGGTGTTGAAGAGGGTGGAGAAGTGATAGTAGAAAATGGTATAGCCCGAGCCACCGCTATTGCAGTCTAAGAGGAATAATGAAATAGTCTCATCAACTAAACAAAATAAGTGGTAATATTTCCACCACATTCCATTACTTTGAATAAGTCATTCTTATCTTATATGAAATTCTTGAACATAGGGACCAAAACCTTTAGATGATTCTCCTACTCCTTGAATTCCCTAGTCATAGGAGGTATTCTTAGATTCCTAAAAAGAAAATTAAAGTGAGAATTTAGCTCATTATTTGTATAAATCCTTGAAAGTTAATACTTAATATCTTTAGTGACACCATATCTATCACTCATAGTCTATTTCAAGAATTATCTAACTAGATTATAAATATTCCCACAATGTTACTTTATCTGATGAATTTTATCTTGATGAGATCTAGAAGGATCACCCATGACAACATGCAGTTTCTATCTAACAATGGAATGAATCACATCTGAATCAACTGAAGAAGTAGTAGGAGGTGGAGAACTAGAAGTGGAATCACCAATTATTGGCAGAGTCTCCAATCTCTCTAAAAGAAATAATTAAATTTTTAAAAATCTCCCTCTCATCTTCTGTACAATGGATCTAACTTTTTCCATCTGATCAACCAATCACAATTTCTCAATTTTCAGTTCTTTAAATTTTAAAATCATCTTAGTTTAGATATGAGAGATGACTAATTTGAATATCAATCTAGTATCATATTCACTGATTTTGGTCTCTTGAGGAGGTGTTGATATAATCATCCCACCTATATCTAATAATAATATTACTCTAAAGGAATATAAGTCATATTTAGTCACATAACCATAAGGAATATAAGGTGAAAGATGATGAGATGTAATCCTATCTTGACTAATAAAGTCAGTCTCCTTAGGATCATCCAACCACTTGTTCTCAATTTCTAGTTCTTTCACTTTTAAAATCATCTTAGGTTGGATATGAGAGATGACTAATTTAAATATCCATCTAGTATCTTCTTGATTGATTTTGGTCTCTTGAGAAGGTGTGGATTTAATCATCCCACCTATATTTGATAAAAATATTACTCTAACGGAAAATAAGTCCTCTTTAGTCACATAAATGGAAGGAAGAAAAGGAGAAGGATGATGAGATGGAATCCTCTCTTGGCTAGGAAATTCAGTCTCCTAATTTCCAAACTCAGATATAGGAACATTAAAAGGAAAATATTATAATTGTCCTTAATCATCAATTTATTCAACTATATATCCCTTATAATATTTTTAAGAAACAAATATGGAAATTACACCATGATCAGGTGGAATTCCATGGTCATTATCATCATTATCTTCATCCCCTAAGTCTGAATAGTAAATACCTATCTGAGAAGATCCTAGGGATTTCTACCCCTTATTAGGTTCTCTCTCCTCATATCTATCAGAGAAAACATCCTTAGATTGACTATTAGAATCCTAAACCTCATAACCATTTCCATTATTTGAATCATCATACACTTTAGAAACATCCATTGAGATCTCATAAGAAGATATCTTAGCCCTAACTTCATTTGAGACTTCTGTTTCCTTGGAATATTCACCTTCACTTAGTAAAATTTCTCTAACAGGAAGAGAAATAGATGGATTTATATGTCCATAAGAAACATTAGGGCTTCTGAACACATTTGGTTCACCTACTTCCCCTACTAAAACATGAACTAATTCTTCTTATCTATCTATATATTCTTCTTCTTAAACATTAACCTTAACTTTCTCATTAGAGGAATATATCACAACTTCATCTGGCTCCAATCCAGGATAAACCATGTATCTAGGTTTGAAAGGGTACTACATAGGGTCAAAATAATCATAAATATTATCATTATCATCCACCCATTTCCTAATAAAAGGATTCAAATTAACCTTCATTCTCTTTTAGGTAAATAGACTTAGATATAATCTTATACATTTGATTAAAACCCCTTCATCTTTAGGAACTAAACATTTGGATTCTAACATAGCCAAAATAAACTTAGGATAAATCAAATAATTAAATCTAGATGAAGTATTTCTTATTTCTTTCATATAGACCATAAAGTATCTACACAATCTTATCTTATCTCATATTTTAATAAAAAATAATAAAGATACATCCTAGTACCTCATGGTGTATAAATCCACCCTTCTTGGGACAATTCATATGTTGAATAAACTAAAAAAAGCCTGCATTCCCCATCAAGATCTATATCTATAGGCCTTTATAGAGAATAATTTCTAGTCAACTCCAATAAGGCATCCTTATACATGAAAAAACTCACTGTTACTAGGAATGGATCCCTAAAAATCATCAGATATACCTTTATGAGGTACATTGAGGCATCTGGCCCACTATTTCGATGAAACAAAACTTCTTTTCCATCAATCACATTTCTAATAACATATTTATTTTCAGTGAAATCATACTCTACAAACTAATACAATCAGTGAAACAACCTTATATAGAAGGGCCAATCATTCCTTAAAAACCATTCGATCCATCCTTGGTTCTGGATCACATTCAACACTAATGAATTGATCAAAACTAACCATTAACCATGTATTTTATTTTTAGAAATAAAAAATCAGGATGAGAGTTAGGGGTTATTCAGTTCAAAAACAGTGGACCAACTAGATTCACCTCATGATTTTTCAAGAGATGCTATCCTTTAGGAGAAGAAACCACAATGTGTTTGACTCTCACTATCTTCACACTGATTTGAAGTAAGAAGTGTGAACGCAAGAAGGGTTTTAGATTGAGATAGAGATGAGAAGGGAATATTTGAAGGAGGCACAAGAGGGAGGGATCTCAAATTCCAATTTTAATCCAATTTTATCATTTATGGATATAGAATTCAAAAATATAATACAATATAAATAAAAAACCCAATAAAAATTTTAATCACATAAAATAATTATGAGTAGTATTATATAATCATAAATGCTTTAATGGTAAATCCCCAATGGTGGATCACTGATGATAGATCACTAACGACACCAATGGTAGATCACCAACAGTAGATCACCATTAGTGGATCACCAATGGTTTATCAACAATGGTGGATAACTAATGGTGGTTCACCAATGGTGTATCAATAATGGAAGATCACTAACGATAGATCATCGATGGTCGATCACCAACTTTGGATCACCAACAGTGGAATTTTTCTAAAAAGTAAATCTGAAAAATAACTAATCAAGGTTTATCATTCTTGGTTCATGTATGATATATCTTAGTCTCTTATAATTAAAAGGCTTTATAAATATTTTAATAATTTGATATTTAGTTCCAATGAATTCAAGAGTAATGCCACCTTTTTGAAAATGATCACTTAAAAAGTGATGTCTTATATCAATATGTTTTGTCATAGAATGAGATACAAGATTCTTAGAGATATTTATCACACCCGTATTATCAAAATTTATAGGGAAATTTCAAAATTGATATCCATAGTCTAGTAAAGTGTGTTTCATTCATAATATCTATACACAATAACTTCATGTAGCTATATAATCAACATCATGAGTATAAAATGAAAGATAATTTTTATTTTTAATACACCATGAAACTAGTGAATTTCCAAAAAGGTGACATGTTTCAAAGGTTCTTTTTCTAAATCACAACCACTAAAATATGAATATGATTAATTCACTAAATAAAATTCATATCATCTAGGATAAAAAGACATAAGTTGAATGTAAACTTAAGGTACTTAAAAATTATTTTAACAAAAAGTGAATATGATTCTTTAGGATTTTCTTAAAAATAGACACACATACACACACTAAAAATAATATCCAGTCAGCTAGTAGTTAAATACAACAAGCTTCCAATCACACCTCTATATTTTTTTGATCAACTAATTTTACAATTTCTTCAATGTATAGTTTATAGGTTGTACTCATCAGAGTATCACAACTCTTTGTGCTATCCATACCAAATATTTTTAAAAGGCCTTTAATGTACTTAATTTGATTTAAAATAATTCCTTCATTATTTTAAAAAATTTGAAAATTAAGGAATAATTTTAACGCACCCATTAAATATAATTCAAATTCACTTTGAATCATTTTTGAAAAATTAGTACATAAATAATTTACAGAAGATGAAAAAATTATATAATTAACATAAAATTATAATAATAAAACATTGTTTGAAATTATGTTTATAAATAAATTTGGGTTAACTATGCCTTTTTAAAAACATTTTTAAATAAAAAATGAGCTAATACTATCATACCAATCTCTAGGATATTTTTTTTAAATCATATAACACTTTGGTTAATTTAAAAACATGATTTGGAAAATGAGGATGTTGGAATATAGGGGATCTTTCAATAAAAACATCCTCAACTATATAAACATTTAGGAATACAATCTTAAAATCCATCTGATATAGTTTAAAATTAAAATTTTATGAATAAGAAAGAAAAATTATAATGGATTCATGTCTAGATTCTGGTGAAAATGTTTACTCATATGCAATACCTTATTCTTGAATATATCATTTTTCAACCAATCTATCTTTGTTTCTAACTATTGTACCTAACTCATCAACCTTTTTTCTAAACACCCATTTAGTTCTAATGGTCAGAATGTATTTAGGTATATCCACTAGTTACCATAATTTATTTATTTCTAATTGATTTAGTTATTCTTGTATTTCCATTACCCTAAATTCATCATTAATTGCATCATTGTTGTTCTTATATTCATGTTGTAATAAGAAAACTTGATGTTCGACCTGATTTATAAGATAAGATATAGTTTATGTCCCTCTATTTTGGTATCCAACTACAACATATAAGGGATGATATTTATGAGTCCTAACAGTTCTAGGAAAAGAAATTTGGGATATTTCATTATCCTCTACAGGTTTAGGTTCAAGTTGTTCATCATAACTGAAATATTTTTCTGTATGTTTCACAAAACTACTAGAAGTTTTAGAATTTATATTTACATTAGATAGATCATATTTAAGGTTGTTTAAAGGAGTCTTAGACTCATTTGGATATGTTTCATAATAATTTACATGTATATATTCCTCCAAATATTAGTCCTTTTATTGATACCATGTATGAATTACTAATTATAGAATATACAAGTAAAATTAACTCATAATTATTAGATAAAAATTTATCATGATCATACTTTGTATTGAGAATAAAGACTTTACAACAAAAAATATAATGTAATTAACCTTTGGTTTTCTCATATTCTATAATTCATATGGGGTTTTCTTTAAAAGTGGACTTATAAAAAATCTATTGATTATATAACATGAAATATTCATAGATTTTTCCAAAAAATAAATAGGAAAATCATACTCATTGAGAATGGTATGATAAATTTCTTAAAGGGTTATATTTATTCTTTATACTACACTATTTTTATATGGGGTTCTAAGAACAGAAAATTTATGATTATAACCATGTTGTGAACATAATGATTCAAAATCTTGATTTTCAAACTCATGACCATGATCACTTCTTAAGGTCTTAATTCTAAATCCACTATGATTTTTACATATTTAGCATACTTATAATAATAGGAACAAACTTTTCTATTTTGATCTAGAAATAATAACCAAGTATATCTAGAAAATTAATCCACTAGAACATAAACATAATGCTTCCCATTTAGTATAGAAACTATAGAGGGTCCAAAAGAATACATGTGAACCAAATATAGGGATTGAAACTTATTTCTTTGGTTTGAAATATATTCTACGATATTTCCCTTTTTGACATGGGTTACAAAAATTTTTATTTGAGAATTTCAGTTTAGGATGATCCTTTACTAATAATTTCGTAGTTAGTTTTATAAGTGAATGAATGTTGTAATAGCCTAGTCTCCTATGTCAGAGCCAAGACCCATTATGAAATGAACTTAAACAAGAAATATTTTTAGAAAACAAGGAATCTAATTTAACAACATATTCATTATCTTTTCTCAAAGAAGTGAAAACTAAATAATTTTCAAAATTAAAAACTTTACAGACATTATTTTCAAACTCAACATGAAAACCATCATAAAAAACTATGAGATTCTTGGAAAATTGTACTCTAATCCACCTAAAAGTAAAACTTTGGAAATTAAAATAGTATTAGAGTTACTAATTTGACCAAGTCAAATTATTTTTCCTTTGGTGTTATAACCGAAGGTGACTTGTCCACCATCAACTTTGATTAGGTTCTTGAAACTTGGGTAGTCCCCAGTCATGTGTCTAGCGTAGCCACTGTCCAAATACCATAAGTTCTTAATGGTCTTTTCAAGCATGTTTCTTAAAAAAATTAAATAAGAAATTATTTTGGTACCCATATATTTTTGGGTATAGATATTTTAGTAATAAGGGATTTAGGAATCCATAACTGTTTAACACGTTTCTCATAGGAATAAATGAGAATTTTAGAAATAAAAACTCTTTTAGGTCTATAAGAACATGAAGTATTCATAGAACTGATAGAACTAGAGCAAGAAATAAATTTAGTCTTATTGATCTTTCTCTGTCCAGGTTGGCATTCAATTCCTATGGTAAACTTAGGTGAAATTTTCTTTCCAAGAATATAGGTTAAATTATTTCATCCATTTATGAATATCTATAGATACTTTTTTAATTGTTTATTGGATAATTTTATCTCGTTATTTTCTTTTAGTAGTTTAGTATTTTTATCCTTTTCTATACTAAGATCTTTTTTAAGGTGAGAAGACAAGGCATGCTGCTTCTTTAAACTTTTGTATTTATCTTTAAGTTCATTTAATGTGTCCTATAACATATTAAAATATCCAAAAATTTCTTCATTGGAAATTTTTTCTTCACCATTTTCATTTTTATAAATGTTAAAATTATGAAGAGGAGATTAATAAAAATATTAGCTACCTCAAATGTGTTTTTCATAAAACACATATTGGTTCTATCATTATTTTTCTCTATGTTTGAGTCTAAATCACTTGAATTATCCTCTAAATCACTACAATTTTCTTTCATATACTTCTTATATATCTTACCTCCATGCTCATACTTTTTCTTAGACTTTATACCAGGAGAGTTTTCTTTGATATGACCTTTTATCTTTCACTCATAGCATGCTATTTAATTTTTAGAATAATCCTTTTCCCATTATTTTCTCCATTTATCTCCATTTTCGTACTTACATTTGTATTTTAACTTATTGAATAATTTATTAATTTTGTAAAATTTCTTGAACCGTTAGTCTAAGTGATCCATTTTTTCATCACTGTCAGAAAATTATTCTCCATCACATGAGCCATCTTCTTTAATCTTCTTTTTTTTTTCTTTGAGTCAGAAGTCTTGAAGGCTACAAATTTTATCTTTGTTTCATCTTCTTATTATATATTCACTTTAAGTTCCTATTCATACATCATGATATTTCTTATTTTCACTTTCATAGGAAACTTATTTATATCACATTATTCTTGAATTGAAACCAAAGTTCCTATCTATATGTTTGGTAAAAATCATAACAGGCGCATCACTTGATCTTTGTCAGCAATTGGTTTCCTGGGTGAATGCATCATGTTCAAAATCTAACTAAACATGAGATAAATATAAGAAATTGGTTCATCAAGTTTCAGATTAAGATATCATATTTAAGAGTATAAGTATTCAAACATATTTATTTTACATTTGAAGTTCCTTTATGACAGACAACCAAGGTATCCCAAATCTCAAATGTAGTGGTACATAAAGATATTATATTAAAATATTTATATCTTAAAGCACAAAATAAATAATTCATAGTTTCATAGTTCTTATTATAAGCTTCTTTAGTAGGATCACTCCATTTATCTTTAACTATTTTGGGTAGTTCATATTTATCCTCAATTAAAGTCTAAATTTCAAATCCCATAATTTCAATATTAATTTTCATTTTAATCTTCCATTGAGCATAATTAGTAACATTAAAATAAGAAGTTTTATTAGTGGTAGTTGCCTATTGTCTATTATTATCCATAAAGATATAAATTTATAATAAATATAAATTTAAGATAATTAATTTTCAACTATATCACAATAAAAAGGTATTTTGAAACTCCTTTGATACCAAATGTTCATAGGAGTGGACAACTCAAGAGGGGGGGGGGTAATTGAGTTCCCAATATAATTTCTATTTAAAAACAATTTAAAACTTAAATACACCAATTTGATAAAATAACCAATTAATAAAAACCATATAAATATATAATTTTATTTTTCAAATAGCCTATCAAAGCTGGATAAATTCTTAGTTAAAATAATATTTGAAATCACTTTTACTTTTGAAACTAAAATACTTGATAAAACAATATCTATATATATAATACAAATTAAGATTAACTATTAGAGTAAAGTTTTGATATATATTTTAAAGATTATACAATTTTGATCATTGAAATATAGAAAATAAAACTAATAAAACACACAATAGAATTTAAAAAAGGGTTTCGGTCGCAAGAAGAAACTTAATACCCTTAACTTGGAAATTACCTACCTAAAAGAATTTTATTAAACAATAAACTTGATCTGAAACCTGGATTGAGTTTTATAGACAACATTACACAAGTATTTCTAGTCACAGATTATCTCCCACAGCTATACATGGGATAAAAATAAGTATAGGTCACACATGACCTCTTCCACAGTTTCCATGGGTACAAAAATGAAGAAATTTTACTCTTTAGTTATGTACAAGAGACTATGTTTTACCAATAAATAGATGAAAACTAAACACAACTCAAATATAATGCATAAAAAGAAAGATAAAGTGATTAGATATGGGAAAAATCGATGCTTCTCAATATAAATAGATTAAACTGTTTATAGGTCCTTGAATCTTTCTTTGTAAGAAGCTTGAACTGGTTTCACAAAAATTTACAACAAAACAGACTATCATAAATTTTTGAAAAATACTTCTATATTAAGTATCTATATTTCTTAAATCCTTTCAAACATATGTGTATTAGATATTCTTCTTGATTTAGCATATGAAGATTAGTGTTCTCTATGTATGTATCACTAATACTATGCATATGAGATTTTTTTAAAATTTATATTGATCTAGGTCCAATTATCCATTAGAGAATAATGATAATATAACCTGAATCCTCATACCAATAAAAAATATGGAATGTATGAATTTTTCTTTAATGCATATATGGAGTAGTTTAAGAATAATGATTCTCAAATCCCTGTTAAGCTAACTAAATTTACTTCCTTAAAATATACATTGTAAAAATTAAATTTTGAAATTAATCTAGATAGAAACAATATAACTCTAGTGGTAGAAATTTTGAATGGTAGCAAAAACTAGTGATAGATCAACCTGGTGGTAGATCTGACTAGTGGTAGATCTACCTGGAAGTAGAGTGACTTAATGGTAGATCCTTCTGGTGGTATATTTTCCTAGTGGTATTTCTATTTGGTAGTAGATATTTCTAGTGATAGATTTATCTAGAGTTAGATTTATCTGGCATTATATCTAATGGTAGCATGCTATAAATTATGTTAGATCTATCAAATTAACATTAGATCATAACTTGGCCAAATTTGTTCATAATTTTACTAGAAAAATATTAAGTATCATAAAACATTAAATTTTTTGGAAACATAACAAACAAAATTTTTTATTATTAAAATAAGGAGGTTCTAACACCCTTATTATAATTATATGGTGTCACTAAACCTTTTTAGTTGTATCGTATTGTCACCTTTGGAAATTGGTGGTCTTGACATCCAATTTCCAATTTAATGATCATAGAAAGTTTCTATGACAAGTAAAATTATAATGGATTTGGGAATAAAGACATAATATTACTAATTGAGCCTTATTAGTACCATGAATATACCACCCATGTATATTCTCAATTGAATACCCACCACAATATTCAAAATAATAAGCACCTTTATTTTGATACATAGGATCCATTATTGAATTTTAATTGTTCTTGTCAATCTTATATTTTTTCTATTTACTACTTACTTGTAGGATTCATTACTATCAATGAATAAAGTATCACCATATATGGTGAATGTAAATCCATTAGCACAGATTTAACCTTCCTACATAGTATGTGTCTCTAGAACATTCCTTTTATACATTCTCTTATGGATCTATTTCATATGAAAACTATATGTAAATCTCTTACATTGACTAAATCCAAGTCAATATTTCTCCCACTATTTCTAATAGAGAATTTCACCTTTTTATATAAATATAATCTATCAATTTACTATAACTTTTCTATATCATTTATTTCTATAATATCCTTACAAAAATTTAGGATAATTTATTGTGATACACATTGTGTTTTTCTTGATGCCTGTTTGTTTATATCTTTAACAAACACTTTTCGTCTAAACACATGTTCTTGTGAAATAATGAATTTATATCATACTATAAATCATATGATATCTATTTGATATTATATTTGGTATATGGTTATGGGATAAAATCGCTATTTGCAAAGCATTTCATGAAAAATAATGGAAGTATCTATAATTCATATAGATCTTAACATTGATTCTCCTTTAACTTACATCATGAATATGATATGCATAAGGAAATGTGTGTTTAATAATTACTCCATGAAATATTCTATTGATAAATGTTTTTATGTAAGACTCATCATCTCCCCCCTAAGTAACATCATAACTTTAATGTGTATAATTAAATGTAATTTTAGAAATAAATCCACTCTACATTTCATAATCAATGCATGCTTGGTCAAGATATTATTCAGAACACAGTCCCAAAGAAACTCATATTATTTTAGCATTCATATTTCATATTTCACTTTTACATTCCTTAAAAATATTAAGGAATATTATATAGTTTACTTACCACTATCTAAACTTTTGAATAGTTCATGCTCTCTAGCTGAACTAATTATTAAATCTTTTTGGATCAAATTTATTTTTAATGGTTTATTTATCCAAAAATAAATAAGTAAATTTGTATATAATACCTAATGTATGTAAATCTAAAGAGTCTAAAACTATACTGGGTATATCCTTGTAAACTACTTAGTTTTACCAGATGAATAATTATCTTTCCACAGCTGGGTATAATTGAGTCTTACATTTTTATATTTATTAATTATTCCCAATGATTCAAGCATTACTAATACTCTAGTTGAGTACAAGACACCATAAAAAATATAAATTCCAAAACTGGAATAATGTATCCTTGTGTAAAAAGGATACATGAGATAATTTTTTTGACAATAATTAAAAAAAGTTAAAAAATAATCATTAAATTTGGAAACTAGAAGTTATGTGCTTATCACTACTGACTAGGAATCACCCTTTCTCAACCGCTTAGAGAATTCACCTTACTTGTTACGATGTTTCTATTATTACATGGATACTATGTTTAAATACACATATGTGATAGGAACATTTTATTCAATACCCAAGTTATATAATAGAAAAATTATATACAATGATGAATATTCCTGAAGAATAAGTGACTAAATGCTTCTATAATTTAGTTCATTTCATTTTATCTTCCATATACTTATCTCATGATAAGAAAAGAAAATAACCACCTGCATGATGATCAACCACTGTTCATTGAAGGATGTTTTGAAGGTGACTTTGGTGTTACACTTTCCATTGGACTATTCACCTCATCTTTCAACTTGTTCACCATAAGAATCAATGATTAAACTTTCAATAAGTT
Source organism: Viscum album (assembly GCA_963277665.1). Taxonomy (NCBI): domain Eukaryota; kingdom Viridiplantae; phylum Streptophyta; class Magnoliopsida; order Santalales; family Viscaceae; genus Viscum; species Viscum album. The sequence continues at coordinate 1,620,716,762 of OY728146.1, read as the reverse complement.
CATATTTATAAGGACCTAGCCTTAAACATTACATAATCTTGAATTATGTCAAGAATTCACATTGAGGATCTTTTCAGGTTTAGGGTTTTATAGAATTAGGCCATAACTATTACATAACAACTTGAATATTACAAGTATCCAGTATCCATTTTTCATAAAATATAAACTCTTAAAAATAAAACATGTCTAGTTCCATGTTTTAGACATCATGACTTTTCCATGATCACATCCTTGTCCCTATTTCACTTCATGTCCTGTGAAAAACATTTCAAAAACTTGGGATAAGCAAAAAGCTCAGTATGGGATACACAAATAATAAGAACTATTAGTTTTTTCAAAACAAAAAGTAAACAATGAATACTTTATCATAAGTAATACTTTTCACCTTTATGAAGTAGTAAATACTCTTCAATGAATAAAAGATCATTGCTTACCCTTTTTTAACCAAAATATTACCATAAAACCCATACAAAGAACACATAACATATAAAGATAACTTGGGACATAAACATACTTAAATATAATAACCATACGGTCGACTTCAACACATATCACTAAATAGAATAGCCATATGGCCGAATTTCATACCCAATTCATTGGAGGTTATAACGTAACCACTTGTCCTAGTTTATCACGGCACCACCTGTCATTTGGTTTATCACGTAACCACCCGTCAAATTTCCAAGTACCATTATAAAATCATAACTCATACAACAAATATAAAGGAAAGAAAATATTTCCACATTTAAATCACAATATACCACTTAAATATATTGACATAACAAATCCATTATCAAAACAATTTTCAATACCAAAATACATAAAATAGTATATGGTATTTATTTTCCTTAAAAACAATATGTCTTGTTAAGGAAGCCAAAGATAAAATAATACTCGCGGCGGATGAAAGGTCGTTGTCACCTCTTACGTTAAAATAAACATTATTTTTTTTGTTTATTAAAATGATTCATAGAAAAAGATTCCATTTTAATGAAATGAAAATTCAAAGGTGTTTATACAGCATATAAAATAAAGTAGTGTATTAAAACAAAATATGCCTCAATGAAAGGAGATTGAGACGAAGTCCCTTACCGATTTGGTAACTTAAGAAACATACACCACATGAAAGAAGGATCATACAATGAAGATGTAATTAACCATAAATTAAATTATATTACAAAAATAAAAAATCATGGGCAGTACATACACCACACAAAAGGATATAGTGGAAAATATACCATGAATCACATGGGAATAAAAAGTGAGATGACAACCCCTTACCACGTTGTAATCAATCGAGTCGAATGATCAAAAGTTAATAACCACCAAATGAATCACAGAATACCATGAATATAAAGATAATCATTATAATATATATCAAATGTTAGTACACAATACCCCACCTGTAATAAATAAGTGACGAACAATAGAAATATCACGATTTTAAAAGTGAGATAAGAAATCCCTTACCTCATGTCTGACATGACTTGTTTGTTCCTTTTTCATCTTGAATAATATACTTAAGTTAATTTATATTTGATTAAGATCATTTTTCAAGTTTATTATTCCTTTTATATCACTTATTACCATGTTATAAACATTATGTAATCATTTAAGTTAATAACGGTCATTTTGTCGATATTTGGTACTTGAGTAAAAAACGAACTTCTTATAATTACAAGTTGATAATGTGGTCAAATATATATTGTCTCCAGAATGATATTATTGATTTAGATATAATATATATCTTATATATCCAGTATATATATGTATTTATAATAGTACATAACATTTTGAGGTAAGAAATGAAATGCACCATTCATGGAGACGGTAAGTTGTATGTATGCATGAACGCTACTTTCATTTATATTTCATATTTAATGTAATTAAAACATAATGATACATAGTTATATTATAATTACAGTATAATATAATATATAATTTCAGTAAATCCATCCTTTATACATCCCACGTATGGTATGAACGAGTCATATCACTTTGAGGGGGCGGTAGTCCGCACTTCCTCAAATGAAATTATCTTGTTTACTCATAATGAAAACCATAAAGGTATGCTATAAATTCAAAATAAATAAGAATAAAGAAAACATAAACATAGTATATATCATATATAAATATAGTTCCATCATAATTTCCACCATAAGAGGCGGTAGGAGAAAATTGAACAATCATCGTTTCGTGAGGCGTTAGTTTTCCATCCACAGAAACAAAATGTTCATTACCCACTAGATGGAGGTGTGTGTAAGTGTAGTTAGAATACTTCTCATAAAAAAAACCTAGTATATTGAGGATACTGGTGTTGTTATAAAATAAGGTAATAAAAAGAGTTTAGGGGGTTGGAGATGTAAAATAAAACAAAAGGACCTAAGAGGAGACATTACCTTTAAATTGGGTATTTCTCTTTGGTTTGAACCAAAAGGTTTACTTGAAGTGACTTATGAATATGTTAAGGCTTCTAGGAGGAATATAGGTATCTTTAGAGCTTATTTTGGTAGGGTTTGGACGAGCAAAGGGGATTTAGAGGTTTGAGGAATGGGTTAGAAGTGAGGGATTTTTATAAGGGGGAGGAGGGGCTCTTTAGGAAAGTGTGATACTATTATTTTATTATATAATGGTTTTCGCTTTCTAAAAGTCCAAAACTAATTAAGGTTGAATATAAGATGACTAATGGTCTAAATAAATTCATCCAATAAGAATTGGAAAGGTTTTGGATGTTATTTTAATATTTATAATCTTATTTATTTAAATGGTTTATTAATGAGGTAAACACTGCATCATTATTATGTCATAAATAATTTAATTTATTTGATGTCTAAAAATTATAAAAAAATTATAATGATATAGGAAATATTTTTATCTTTCCAAATAATTTTTATAGTCTAATAAATAACTTATATAATCCTATGTAAAAATTAATTTACTAAAAGATATTTGTTTATGTCGTTTTTGTCTTTACTTTGAGTTAATTAAAATAAAGTGTCATTATCACTCCCATGTGGCTCCATGGGGTCAAAAAATCGACCCAAATATGACCAAGGTCGGATATTTATCACCCAATAGGATTAATACACATTTTAGGGCAATTTTATATTATTATAATAATATTTGTTTACCCTTATTTACCATATTTACCTTTTAACCATCATAAATAATTTTTTTACTAAAGTAAATATTCATAATGTCAATAAATAAAAGATATCTATTTACATAATTTTAACCTCATGATTCAAAATATGAAATCAATTTTTCCAAATTTAAAATACATAATTGGTAGAAATTAATTAAAAATTAATTCCTGTTTTCAAAATGAAAAGTGTGTTTTTTTTAGAAATATTAACTATCAAAAGATTGACACTTGTTTATGTCCAATTTCAAAGTGAAATTAATTACAATGAAAAAAATTGGATTAAATGGTAAAAATATAATCTAATTACAATTTAAAACCAATTAAAAATATAATATAAACATATAAATAAATTAGATTAAAAGGAAGTTTTTAATTAAAATACAATATTTTTCACTCTTTATTAAAAATTGAATTTTATCAAAAAAATATCATAAAAATTACCCAAAGTAAATTTTGATGTCCAAATTCTAAATAAGAATTTATTTTTTCAAATAGAACATATAAAAGTGACCAAAACAATATTTAAAGTGGGTTCTCCATCAAAAGGTGGTAAATCAACATTTTAAAGTAAATTATGCTTAAAATCAGATTCTTTCTTATTTTAAGCCTCTAAATTTTATTGGTTAAATGTAAAAAAATTTAACAAACATGTATAATCATATTGTAGTTAGTTCTATTCATTCCCACCAATACAAGGTCTAGGAATTAACTACCATTTAAAATAATAATATTATATTATTATTATGAAACGTAAGATTTCAAAGAAACCCGTTGTTGTATATCTGGTACGCCATCGAACATAGAAACCCATTTAAAGTAAAATTATTATTTAATTTACAAAATATTAATAAAAATAAAATTTTATTATTTCTTTATTTACCTGGGATGTTACATCCTTCCCCCCTTTTGGGAATTGCGTCCTCGTAATTTTAAAATTGGGCTCAGAAACTTTATTGAAAGTCCCACATCGGAAAAAGAGTCAACAAATATATCACTTTAAAATAAAGTAATAAAAGTGAAAAGGTCACCCAAGACAAAAGATACTAGGATTCCATGAAAACATGGATATGGAGAAGAAAACAAACCATCAATTTCTGATGGATAGTGATAGAAAACATGATTAGGAGAAAGTTAACCACCAGAAAATCACAAACTTGTGATGGGTTAAACGGTCTTTGATTCCCCAGTAGGAAAAGTTAATAGAAAACGTTTTTTTAAGTTAATTTTCATAAATTTGAGGAATTTATTTATGATATTTACTAAAAGTATAAGGAAACATACTTACTTGTCATGTAAACTTTCATCCTTTACTAAATTTCTACCACAAACTCATTTTTTTCTTCAAACAACGAGTATTCAAGATGACTTGTTCACATTGAAAGTGCTATAATCCACTTTTAGAGAATCAAATAATCCACAAAAGATGAAATGTATTTTTATCATGTCTTTAGACATTAACCAAAACCAAAATGGTTATTAAAAGATAAGACAATCCCCAAAAAGGATAATCTTTTACAAAAAGAAAAACTACTCTTAATCTCTAATTTTTTTCAAACAATACCCAAAGCTAAACAAAGACCATTCAATAAAAAACTATCCATAAAATTATTAAAAGTAATCAAAACTAATATTGAAACCCAAATCTCAGAAGGATTTAATCACATAGTCTTCAAGATAAATCTTCACATTTAGCTCTAAATAACATCAGTTAATCTTAAAACCTCATATTGAAAAGTAATTAACCTAATCACATATTCTCTATGATAGTTTAATAATTTACATATATAACCAAAAATAAACTTATTATTGATTCATAAAATCATATAACTAAAAATAATTAGTCATACTAACCAAGGACTTTATGTAGTCCAGTGGTAGGTGATAAATCCCAGTCGCACTTTGGTTGTGGGTTCGATTCCCACAGCTTTTTCCGACGTGATGGGTTGTCACGCGGTCTGCGTGTTGTCTTTTTTCAAAAACTATATAATTTTATAAAATTCCCAAAAAGAGATAAATTCATCAAAAATAATCATAACATATTTTAACCATAAAGGTTATCAAATAATTTTCATTTTGCATCCCAAAATGTATTAACCTGTAATTGCCTCAAATTTAAGGATCATATAAACTCAAATGGTTCTTTATAACTACATAAAAAAAAGAAAAGATAATTATGCCTTGAATAAAATTTTCATATATCAAACTTCAGGGTTACACATACTATAAAAAGTATTCTAATGTAATCCCATCATCAAAAGAGCCTTAATACTTTAAAGAATTTCACCATCCTAAAATCTACCATAACACCTGAACCCTTATATGTTGACTTCTTACTCATTCAACGTTCTTCATGATCCATTAACCATTCCTTTACAACTTATATTTAAATACTTCTTTTCTATATACAAAATCATGAGTCATATCCCAAGATTCAATAATGTCTAAACATCAGTTAAGAAATAATCCATACCTTTTATTGGTCATTGTCAGTTTCCACATCCTCAATTGGAATGGAATTATGTATTGGGTAAACATATATTTGTATGATCCTTGTGATCCCATTCCCGAACCTTCTTTGTAGAACATCTATTTTTATAATGACCATGCACACCACATTTAAAACATTCAATTGATCCCTCATAAAGAACTTCTTTCCATTTCCAAGAGTTAACTAGATACTTCCTTTTTCCATGGAAGGTTCTTTATTTATGACTTTCACTTCCACATCTATAGCATATTCCCATCCCCTTGAAACATTTTCCTATGTGTTTATTTCCACATCCTTGACACATAGGTTTTTGAACATACATACCTTTATGATTATTACCTGAACATCCGCGGGGATTTTTTTCTCACATATATGATGCATTATAAAAATCACCAAGGTTCATGTGGTCAATCATGACTCTAGATAGTTGGTTGAGAATAACCACAAGAGTTCTCATTGCAGCTCCCATTTCAGTCAGTTTCTCATTCAGAAAACCATCATAGTTTTCTTCACATCCACTGTTACTTTGGTGCCTGCTAGATCCAGTCATTTACTAAAACCAAAAAGGTCAGTGAGAGTATATTAGTAAAATCATTATATAATATCTTATGAGGAGGGTAAATACTAAGATAGAATTATTCATGTTATCTTAAACTCATTCACTTTATCTAAAATAACTATGACTCTTTCTAAAATCCTAATCATTATGGTTATGTAACTTATTCTTAAAGAACACCCTAACCTCTAAAGTTATCTAAACCAACCTATGATACCAACTATAAGAACCCGCCTTAAATATTACATAATCTTGAATTATGTCAATAATTCACATTGAATATCTTTTCAGGTTTATGGTTTTAGAGAATTAGGCCATATCTATTACATTACAACTTTAATATTACAAGTAGTCACTACTACCCAGTATCCATTTTTTATAAAATATAAAATCTTAAAAAGAAAACATGTCCAGTTCCATGTTTTAGACATCATGAATTTTACTTGATCACATACTTATCCCTATTCCACTTCATGTCCTATGAAAAACATTTCAAAAAAATTATAATGAGCAAAAATCTCAGTAAGGAATACACAAATATGGAAAACTATTAGTTTTTCAAAACAACACGTAAACAATGAATACTTTATCATAAGTAATACTTTTCACCTTTATGAAGTAGTAAATACTCTTAAATGAATAAAATATAATTGATTACCCTTTTGTAACCAAAATATTACCGTAAAACCCATATAAATAACACATAACTTATAAAGATAACTTGGGACATAAACATACTTAAATGGAATAACCATACGGTCAACTTCCACACATATCACTAAATAGAATAGCCATAAGGCCGACTTCCATACCCAATGAATTAGAGGTTATAACATAACCACCCATCCTGCTTTATCATGGCACCACCCGTCATTTGGTTTATCATGTAACCACCCGTCAAATGTCTAAGTACCATTATAAAATCATAACACATACAACAAATATAAAAGAAAGAAAACATTTCCAAATTTTAATCACAATATAGCACTTAAATATATTGAAATAACAAATCTATTATCAAAACCATTTTCAATATCAAAATACATAAAAGATCATATGGTATTTATTTTCCTTAAAAACAATACGACTTGTTAAGGAAGCCAAAGATAAAATAATAGTTGCGGTGGCTGAAAGGTCGTTGTCACCGCTTATGTTAAAAGAAACATTATTCTTTTTGTCATTTAGTAAAACACTTCATAGAAAAATATTCCATTTTAATTAAATGAAAATTCAAAGGTGTTTATACAGCGTATAAAAGAAAGTCATGTATTAAAACAAAATATGCCTCAATGAAAGGAGATTGAGATGAAGTCCATTACCGATTTGGTAACTTACGAAACATACACCACATGAAAGAAGGATCATACAATGAAGATGTAATTACCCATAAATTAAATTATATTACAAAAATAATAGAATCATGGTTAGTACATACACCACAAAAAGGAGATAGTGGAAAATATATCATGAATCTCATGGGAATAAAAAGTGATATGACAACCCCTTATCACGTTGTAATCAATCGAGTCGTATGAACAAAAGTTAATAACCACAAAATGAATCAAAGAATACCATGAATATAAATATAATCATGATAATATATATAAATTGGTAGTACACAATACACCACATGCAATAAATAAGTGGCAAACAATGGAAATCTCACGGAATTAAAAGTGAGATAAGAAATCCCTTACCTCGTGTCTGACATGACTCGTTTGTTCCTTGTTCATCTTGAATAATAAACTTAAGTTAATTTATACTTGCTTAAGAACCTTTTTCAAGTTTATTATTCCTTTTATATCACTTATTACCATGTTATAAACATTATGTAATTATTTAATTTAATAACAATTATTTTGTCGATATTTGGTACTTGAGTCAAAAATGAACTTCTTATAATTACAAGTTGATAATGTGGTAAAATATCCATTGTATACAGAATTATATTAATGATTTAGATATCATATATATCTTATATATCCAGTATATATATGTATTTATAATAGTACATAACATTTGGAGGTAAGAAATGAAATGCACCGTTAATGGAGACGGTAAGTCGTACGTACACATGAAAGCTACTTTCATTTCTATTTCATATTTAATGGAATTAAAAAATAATTATACATAGGAATATTATAATTAAATTATAATATCATATATAATTTCAATAACTCCATCCTTTATACATCCCACGTATGGTATGAATGAGTCATATTAGTTTGAGGGGGCGGTAGTCCGCACTTCCTCCAATAAAATTATCGCGTTTAATCACAATGGAAACCATAAAGGTATGCTATAAATTAAAAATAAAGAAGTATAAAGAAAACATAAAAATAATATATATCATATATAAATAAATTTTCATCATGATTTCCACCATAAGAGGCGCTAGAGGATAATTGAACAATCATCATTTCGAGAGGAGTTAGTTTTCCATCCATAGAAACAGTATGTTTTTTACCCACTAGATGGAGGTGTGTGTAAGTGTAGTTAGAATAATTCTCATAAAAAATCCTAGTATATTTAGGATACTTCTGTTGTTATAAAATAAATGAATAAAAATAGTTTTGGGGGTTGGATATGTAAAATAAAACAAAAGTACTTAAGAGAAGACGTTACGTTTAAATTGGGTATCTCTCTTTGGTTTGAACCAAAAGGTTTACTTGAAGTGCCTTATGCCTAAGGTAAGGATTATAGGAGGAATATAGGGATATTGAGAGCTTATTTAGGTAGGGGTTGGATGATACAAGGGGATTTAGAGGTGTGAGTAATGAGTTATAAGTGAGAGCTTTTTATAAAGGGGAGTAGGGGCTCTTTAGAAAAGTGTAAAACTATTATTTTATTATATAATGATTTTCACTTTCTAAAGGTCCAAAACTCATTAAGGTCACAGATAAGATTACTCATGGTCGAAATAAATTTATCTAATAATAATTGGACTGGTTTTGAATGTTATTTTAATATTTATAATCTTATTTATTTAAATGATTTATTAATGAAGTAAACACTGCATCATTATTGTGTCATAAATAATTTAATTTATTTGATGCCTAAAAATTATAAAAAATTACCATGATGTAGGAAATATTTTTATATTTCCAAATTATATTTATAGTCGAATAGATAACTTATATAAACCTATGTAAAAATTAATTTACTAAAAGATATTTGTTTATATCATTTTTGTCTTTACTTTAAGTTAATTAAAATAAAGTGTCATTATCACTCCCATGTGGCTCCATGGGGTCCCAAAATCAACTAAAATATGACCATGGTCGGATATGTTTCATAAAATAGGATTAGGACACAAGTTAGAGTAATTTTATATTATTATAATAATATTTGTTTTACCCTTATTTACCAGATTTACCCTTTAACCATGGTAAATAAATTTTTTACTGAAGTAAATATTCATAATGTCAATAAATAAAAGTTAACTATTTACACAATTTGAACCTCATGATTACAAATATGAAATCCATTTTTTCAAATTTAAAACACAGAAGTGGCAGAAATTAATTTAAAATTAATTCCCGCTGTCAAAACGTAAAGCACATTTTTTAGAAATATTAACTATCGAAAGATTGACACTTGTTTATGTCCAATTTCAAAGTGAAATTAATTCCAATGATAAAAATTGGATTAAATGGTAAAAATATAATCTAATTACACTTTTAAAACAATTAAAAAGATAATCTAACCATATAAATAAATTAGATTAAAAGGTATTTTTGAATTAAAATATAGTATTTTTCACATTTTATTAAAAATTGAATTTTATCAGAAAAATACCAAAAAATTACCCAATGTAAATTTTGATGTCAAAATTCTAAAGAAGAATTTTATTTTTTCAAATAGAACATATAAAAGAGACCAAAACTATATTTAAAGTGGGTTCACCATCAAAAGGTGGTAAATCAACCTTTTAAAGTAAATTATGCTTAAAATCAGATTCTTTCTTATTTTAAGCCTCTAAAATTTATTGGTTAAATGTAAAAACATTTAAAAAACATGTATAATCATATTGTATTTAGTTCTGTTCATTCCCTCCAATACAATGGCTAGGGGTTAACTACCATTTAAAATAATAATATTATATTATTATTATGCAACGTAAGATTTCAAAGAAACTCATTATTGCATATCGGTTACACCATCGAACATAGAAACCCTTTTAAAGTAAAATTAATATTTAATTCACAAAATATTAATTAAAATGAAAATGTATTATTTTTTTATTTACTCGAGATGTTACAATATTTACTTAGAAAACCTTACCCAAAAGAAAATTAAGTGTTTTCTCCATACTGTTTGTTTTTTAATCTTAAATGAAATTGAATAAATTATTTTAAAAGATATAAGAAAGGGATTTATTGAAATATCATGATCAATCTTTCTATTTACACATATTAAATATAATCATCATCTCATTCATATATTTCTTCAATTTATCCTCAAATACTATTCAAAGATGAGACAATATGATATAACTATCCATGTACTGATGACGTATCACAACTCATTTGAAATTAATCATAAAACTATGATGAAAACATAAAATACATCATACATGAGTCTCCTATAATAAGTTTTCACACCCTGACTTATTGAGGTGGGTCAATAGGTTATAGGGACTCTAGCACATAGAATTTCCTATATCGCAGTACTTTACATAGGCACCTATAGTACTCTGGGAAATTTATACCAGTTTAGACATGTTCATTTTCTGAATTGATCATGGTGAGTATGTGTTATTATTTCCATTTTTTTTAAAATAATCATTAGAAGATTAGTACTTTTATCTTGATTACTTTTTTTTACATTACTGATTAATTAAACTATTAAATGTCTCCCACTATTTTATCAAATCTTGGTATACATCACTACTAGATTCAGAATACTGAATCATTAGAGTATTATAGTAGAAAGGATACTTGAAACCCCTCCTCATAATCCAAGATATAGCTATGCAACTACATAGATAGTTTCAAGGTAGGAGTTTGACTGGCCAACCACATTAACTCATGGATTCTTAAACCATTGAGTAAAGTCCCAACTTCTATAATCATAAACTTGATTTAATCAATTCCATGCCTCTAAAGATAAATAAGTGGATATGAATACTTCTTTACTGACATCTTCAATTAATTCAACCCATAAATCTTATAAGAACTCCCTAGTAGTAGGATAAATTCTCAACTTGGTATGAAAAGTACCTCATACACCTTTTTTTGTTCAGATCCAAATAATAGAAGACATTACTAATTAATATTTATTTGAGGGTTTTTATTATTTCTTCATAGATTAAATCATTTTCTATTTGATATGCACATACTATGTGATCACACTCATAGCCTGAATATGTAGTAAATAGAAAAAAATTCATCATGTCTTAGTTCATTTTAATCTATGCATTTTAGTTTATTATTTTATGTGATCGATCTAGCTTGAAAATTAAAAAAACCATAATAAATAATGTATAAATTAAATACACACCACAACTGATCTTGATAATTTTATATTGGTTGATCCATTTACATTCAGTGGATCAACTGTGACCCTAGGTGTAAAATACCTAATTCTTCTCTGACTTATATCATAGCTCATACCTTAGTCTAATGTATCACCATCTTGTCTTGAATACCAAATTATCTTGGCATGGTCCATGTCACGACCCGTCCCCCGGGGCCTGTGCCGTGACTACCCCAAGCCTGCCTTCCATAGGCTAGGGGCTGGAGACTAGAACTGAAGGCGTATTCCCTAAAACTGGGAAGGAATTGCCTTTATAACTTGTAAACACATGCAACCAGGAACACGACATGATACGAACTCAAGTAAACTGAATAGTAAACATGGTGAGTACAGTAAGTAAAAGGGTCCAGAATACAAGCCCAGCCGGAAAGTACAAAAAAATGGAAAGTACAAGACAACTGATAGGTGATAAGAAGATCTGGGATCGTCCACCACGGATCCTACCTGAAGAGTACATACAGCTCACGAATGGTCATCTCTACGGTTCGCCTCGTCTAACATCCACCTCCAAGCTACCTCTAATCCTGGTACCCTTGTCCTCAATCAACGCTATCTGTCGTCTGCACAAAACACAACGAATTGCAGGCATAGCCCATGAAGGGGTGAGTATAACAATACTCAGTAGGGACCCCAAGACCCTCAAGGTCTCACAAAATTCAAAAAAGGTTAAACCACAAAGTAAGGAAACAACTAATAACCTTACTTAAGTATATGACCATACATATACCTAAGTTATCAAGTAAACCCATCTCAATCATGAGGATAACACAGAGTCCAACTCAAAGCCCAAATATCAACTGTTCCACAAAGGAAGGAAAACCACAAAGGCAAGTACCACACATGTACGCCACACAAAATAATACCACCAAGGTATTAACACGAAGGAAAGTACCACATATGCACGAACTCAGCTCATTACAGGTATAAATTAATTATAGTAGTAAAGATGATTAGATGTAACTACTGAATCAACTTACTCTGTTAAGAGGCATACCAACACAGTATTGCCAGATGCTGACCCACATAGGATCGCAAGGTGCTAACCCACACAGGATCTCTAGAAGCTGACCAACATAGGATCTCTAGGAGCTGACCCACACAGGATCGCTAGGTGGTGACCCAAACAGGATCGAAAGGTGCTGACCCACACAGGATCACTAGGAGTTGACCCACACAAGATCTCTAGGTTCTAACCCATATAGGATCACTCTAAGTGTTGACCCACACATGATCACTCTACATTATTCATGTCACAGCCAGCTACTGGGTTCCCGCACTACGCTCGCTTGTCTCCGGGAGGATCCGTTTCACAAGATATTGGTTGATACTCCAACTTCCATGAAGTCCCATGAAGAAGTATCTCAAAGGACCTCCACGTCATAGGGGTTTCATCGTAACAAATAGTGTGTTAATCGGACGCCCGGTCTGTGAGTTATTAGCCTTTTAGTCCCGAGGGCCCGGTTGGATTCGTGCTCGATCCAACCTGACTGTTTCTCAACGTTATCCAAATATCTAGTGGAGTATACCAAAAGGACCATCCCACTCCAAGGTTTCCATCACCACTGACAGTTCGTTAATCGGACGTCCGATGCCAAAGTTGTTGCCCAAGTAAAGTATAGGGTCGTATCTGGTTCGGGTCCGGTCCGACTCGGTCGGACCGACCTGGCCTGGGCAACCCTGTTCGGGTCGACCCGGCCCGACCCGCTGGGTCCGGCCCGGCCCGATGGGCGGCCCGGCAGGCCGCGAGGGCCACGAGGCCGCGGGGGTGCCACGAGGGAGCGAGGCAGATCGACCATGGGGGTGTCGTGAGGGTGCGAGGTCACGAGGAGGCTCGACTGGAGCGGCTTGGCCACGAGGTGCCGTGAGGGCGCGACCGCGAGGTGGCTCGGCCAGAGCGGCTCGGCCGCGGGGTGCTGCGAGGGCACGACCGTGGGGCGGCTCAAACGGAATGGCTCTACCACGGGGTACTGCGAGGGCGTGACTCGACCAAAATGGCTCGGCCGCGGGGTGTCACAAGGGCATGGCTTCGGAGCAGCTCGGCTGGAGCGACTCATCCGCGGGGTGCCGTGAGGGCGCGACGCGGGGCAGGTCGGTTGGAGTGGCTCAGTTGCGGGGTTCCGTGAGGGAACGACACAAGGTGGATCGGCTGGAGCGGCTCGGCCGTGGGGTGCCGTTAGGGCGTGGCGCAGGGCATCTCGGCCAGAGCAGCTCGACCGCGAGGTGCCGCGAGGGCATGACTACGGGGTGGCTCGGCCAGAGCGGCTCGACCGCAGGTGGCCGCGAGGGCACGATGTGGGGTGGCTCAACCCAGTGGCTCAGCCAGAAGGTCAGAGCACCATGGGGTGGGGAGGCCGCGGGCGGAGGTTGCCTTAGGGTGGCACCATTGCCTTCATCACCTTTTTCTCCTTTGTTGCCTTCGTCATGGTTGATAATCATCCTCCTCCATCACGAAGAGCACAAGAATTATCCCAAGAAATTCAAAGAGTATGGGCCATGTTTGTTTGGCCTACACTCTCTGCATTAGAGTGATATCAAGCTTCTATAATACTTTTATCACAAGAATAACAAGAATGGGTAAGGGAAACAATTCAAACACCCTCCCTACAACTTTCTGCAAATAATCATACACAAATAAACCCCTAACTTAGATTGCTCATTAATGGAGGTTGCAAGGAAGGAGACGATGTCGTTGGGGATAGAAGAATGTCAGTGACATCGGTGTCTCCTCAATCATCGGTGGAGATGTTCCTCGTCGGTGATCCTTCGATGGAGTTTGGAGAAGAATCCGTCAAAGGTGAAGCGTTCTTCTTTGGTGTTCTTCTTTGGAGAGCTTCTCTCCCAATTTCCCTTTGCCACCCCTTTCCGCAATTCCACCAAAATGATGGAATAACCAACTTATTAATTTAAATTAAGTAGATTAATAATGTTGGTACAAATTAAATTGGCATGTTGGCTTAATTAATTAGCCCAATTAATTTGACAAGTGTTGGAAAAGTTAATGTTGGAGGAATTCCAAGAGGTTTCTCACACTTAAGAGGGGAGTTCAAGGAATTAAAAAGCAGGTTTATACTTGGGTGGTCCCCACCACCATAACCTATCATGGGAGGTTAGTTCAGGTGGTCCCCACCACCATAACCTCTCATGGGAGGTTTAGTTCAGGTGGTCCCCACTATGAAACATCCACATGGAAGCTCAAACAAATAATATAAAAATGTTACAAAATTTTTATTTTATTTTATCATTTCACAAAAAACCCAAAATATAACTTTCACCCTCGACCTACTACGGTCGAGGTGAAGGTGTCCTTAAGCGAATACTGACACTGCAAGTTCAATGGTGGCCTCATATTTCAATTTAGAGCACCAGTTCAAAAGTTAGAAAACCCCACTCGCACGTTTACTAAATGTACCCGAAATAAAGTTCAGAAATTCATTCCGGGCACTCCGGGCCTCAGAATCACGTGCCGTCAATTTTCGCGGACTCATAAAATTACCATATATTAAAAAAAAATTACATGGAAATTTCAGGTCTTTACATTCTTCCCACCTCAGGGATTTACATCCCCATAAGCTACAACTCAAAACTAAGAAAACAAGTGGGGGTATTGAGCATGAATCTGAGCCTTCCACACCCATGTGCTCTTTTGGAGGTTCCCGTACTGCCAGCAAATGCACACCAGAGGTATCAACCATCCACGAAGGACACACTCCTGTCGATCCTCAATCTCTACTGTAACCTACTCAAAAGTTGCCCCATCGTCGACTTCCAGCTCGCCGTGGTCGATGATGTGAGAAGGGTCATGCACGTATCTCCTCAGCTAGGATACGTGGAAGACGTCGTGCACCTGGTGCAACTGAGGTAGAAGAGATATGTGGTAAGCCACCTCACCAACTTTTCTGAGGACCTGAAAAGGCCTAATGAACCTCGAAGATAAATTTCCGCCTCGGCCAAATCTCCATAATCCTCGTCGAGGTGAGACCCGTAGGAAGACGTGGTCGCCATCCTCAAACTCCAGAGGTCTCTATCTCTTGTTGGAATACAAATTCTGCCTGCTCTGTGCAGTCTTCATCCGCTCTTGGATTATTTTCACCTTCTCTGTGGTAGCCCATACCATCTTTGGTCCCACTAATGTTGACTCCCCTGGGTCAGTCCAGCACAAAGGTGATTTGTAAGGTCGCCCGTACAACGCCTCAAAAGAATCCATCCTAATGGTGGAGTTATAACTGTTGTTGTATGAAAAATCCACCAAAGGAAAGTGATCCTCCTAGCTGAGACCAAAGTCAAGGACGCAAGCACGCATCATGTCCTCGAGGGTCTGAATGGTCCGCTCAGTCTGGCCATCTATTTGAGGATAGAAGGTGATTCTCAAACGAAGCTGCATCCCGAAAGCCTCCTACAACCGATTCCATAGTTAGGAAGTAAAACATGCATCATGATCGGAGACAATCATCGTGGGTACTCCATGTATCCGCACAATATCCTGCACATAGAGGCTTTCCAAGCTCTCTAATGAACCCTGCTCTATGATCAGTAGGAAGTGGGACAACTTGGTGAGTCATTTGACAATCACCCAAATTGAGTCATGACCTATGGACATACGTGGAAGTCCTATCACGAAGTCCATGGATATACCATACCACTTCCACTCTGGGACCTCTAAAGCCTAAACCAAGCCTACTGGTACCTGATGCTCTGCCTTCAATTGCTGATAAGTGAGGCACCGAGAAACAAACTCTGCTAGTATTTTCTTCATTCTCGGCCACCGGTGTTGTCATCAGAGATCCTGGTACATTTTTGACACTCCTGGGTGTACCGCTAGAGGGGATGTGTAGAACTCCCTCACCAGTTCCTCCCAAAGCAACACTGGTACCATGGTACATCCTTTGAAGAGGATGATGTGCTCCCCAACTTCAAAAAATCCATCAGGTGCCTGCCCTATGGATATCTGAGCACGTTAAGCCTCGCAGTCAGCATCCCCATGCTATGCCTCCATGAATCACTGAAGAAGTGTGGGAGTGACTGTAATAGATTGAAGAAAAGCTACTCCATCCCGATCCACAAAGGATATCTGCAAAGAGACCAGCTACTCTGTCGCCTCACCTTGCAGCTGTATACCTGACCTCCTGCTGAGTGCATCTGCTACAACGTTCCCCTTTCTAGGAGTATAGCCTATCTCGAAGTCATAGTCCTGGATGAACTCAATCCGACGTCGCTATCTCAGGTTCAGGTCCTTTTGAGAGAAGATATACCTGAGACTCTTGTGATCAGAATAGACTGTAAATTTTTTCCCATCAGATAGTGTCGCCACATCTTTAAGGCAATGAACACTACTGCTAACTCTAGGTCATGGGTAGTGTAGTTCTTCTCTTGTTGTCTCAACTGTCGAGAACCATATGCAATCACTGCTTGCTCTTGAATCAAGACACATCCAAGCCCGGTCCCTAATGTGTCGTAGTAGACTATGTACCCTACGCCCTCCTCTGGTAGCTTCAAGACGAGTGCACTAGTCAGCCTCTGCCTCGACTCCTGAAAACTCTACTAGAATCTCTCCGACCATGAGAAGGGTTTCCCCTTCTTCATCAAAGCTAATAATGGTGCTGCAACTCTAGAGAAATCTGGCACAAATATCAAGTAGTATCCGGCCAAACCTAGGAAACTCCGTATCTCCATCACACTCCTGGGTGGCTCCTAAACAAGTAACACCTCAATATTCCTTGGATCCATTGCAACTCTAGCTTCTGAGACGACGTGTCCCAGGAAGTGAACTTCTTGGATCCAAAACTAGCACTTAGAGAGCTTACCATAAAGATGGTTCTCTCAGAGTTTGTCTAGTACTACTTGCAAATGATAGGAATGCTCATCCTTAGTAGCCGAGTAGATTAGAATGTCGTCGATGAAGACTACTACAAAGTGATCAAGGTATGGATGAAAGATCCTGTTCATGAGGCTCATGAACACTGCGGGAGCATTGGTTACACCAAATGGCATAACCAAGAACTCGTAATGGTCGTACCAACATCTGAAATCCATCTTTTGCACATCCTCATCTCGTACTCTGAGCAGGTGATAGCTTAATCTAAGGTCTATCTTCAAGAACCACCGTGCTCCCTTCAGATGATCAAAGAGGTCATAAATCCTCAGAAGTGGGTATTTGTTCTTCACGGTCACCTAGTTCAGGTGCTGATAATCAACACAAATCCTCAATCTCCCATCTGATTTCTTGGCGAAAAAAATCGGGGCTGACCAAGGAGAAACACTGGTCTGAATGAACCCCTTTCCCTCCAATTCCTCTAGCTATACCCGCAGCTCTCAAAGATCCGTGGGAACCATCCGATATGCTGGTGTAGATATCGATGCCATCCCAGGGTACAAGTAAATGTAAAAGTCCACATCTCTGTGAGGAGGTAGACCCGAAACATCATCAGGGAAGACATCCATGTACTGGTCCCCCACTATAGGATAAATCAGACTCTCCACATCAACTGCTCTGAGGGTAAGGCTAGCCAACTGATGAGTGATCGGTTGCACTCTCCCCCGGGTAAGTCCATCCTGCGCTGCAAAGGATCCCTTCTCATCTGTGTAGGTAAACCTAGCCCCATCCATGCGGACACACCACACTTTGTTCCTAATATAGTCAATCTGAGCAAGAACTGTAGATAAAAAGTCCATACCCAAGATGACATCGTAAGGCCTCAATGGTTCTACTAGGATATCCCAGCCAAATCTCTCACCTCCTAGAGTAAGCTCACACTACCAGCACCAATGCGTAATTGTCGAATCTGCTCCCGTAGGAGTCTCTAGCCATAAGGATCGAGCCAATGACTCCTTTATAATCTCTGAGCTCCGAACGAGGGTAGTGGAAATAAAAGAATGACTAGAACCTGTGTCTATAAGTACTTCATCTAAGGTGGAGTAGGCATAGATCGTACCTTGTATCATCTCCGGAGCATCATGATCGCAGGCCTCAGCTCCCTGGAGCTGAGCTCACCCCTGTCCTCCTGATCCCTGTGGTTGGGGTGGACCACCTGGTGGTGGTGGCGGTAACATATCAAATCGTCACCCACCGCTAGCTACATGGCCAGCTCCTCTTCCACGTCCGCCTGCTCCCTACGGACATCCTCAGTTGAATCTCTATCTCTGCCTGGGCGGTCCTTCAACCATTTTCTGATCATCCGTATAGTGGGTCGGATAGTCACAGACCATGGGACCCTGCCCGCAGCATGCGTAAAACTGTCCGCTCCTAGAATGACTGGCTCTGTCTCATGTGCCTCACACAACCGACCCTGAATCATGCGGTCGTCCACCTATAGGTCTGGTCCTCTCAGACCTCTATGACATCTGTATTCTTCCAGCTGCAGAAGACTCCTATACATGATGAATGGTGGTGGGTCTCACTGCTGGTGACTTCTCATAAAGGAAACTCTCCACTAAAAGGGCTCATTCTAACACCCCCGCCTGTGTCGGGATGCTGAGTGAGATCATCGAAGCCCTGATCTCCCGCCTGAGTCCCTTATCAAAGGTTTGGGCCCTAAAGAATGGGTCCCAAACCATATCTTTGGAGTATCATGAGAGGTCATTGAACCTCACTGAGTACTAAGACACAATCATGCTACCCTTCTGTCGATGAAGAATCTCCTGTATGCGCATTGTGCGAAGAGTCACTGGGAAAAACTTTACCCGAAAAAGGCTCTTGAAGTCTGCCCAGAGAAGCGTCACCTCATCGTGAGCCTGGAGCATCAAGATCCACCATCTCCCTGCTACTGACTATAGAAGTCTGGTGGAAAGGATCACCATGAGATCAGCTGGTGTCCCTACCAGTCGGAAGGCTCTCACTTCAGCCTCCAACCAATCCTCAACTGCATGTGGGTACATCTCTCCCTTGAACCTAGGTGGCCTCTGGCGCTGGAACTCGCATAACGCACTCAGGCGGCGTGCAACATCTGCTGTTAGGGCTAGGGGTATCAGTGGCCCAATAGGTAATGGTACCACTGGTGCCTCCACTAGTGCCTCTACTGGAAGAGGGCCTTACACCGAGGCCTCATCGCTCGGTGGGATATCAATGCATACTACTCTCGGAACCCTAGCTGGCTATCTGCATGGAGGAATCCTGAAAAGAAACAGGTGCACCATGGTCAAAAAGTTATACCTGGTGAGATGACTCAAAGAGATCACAAACAAAACTGTTCAAAACACACATGAAATTAGTGTTTTCGTGCACTGAGTCGGAAATTAGAAGTCAGGGTCCTGGTGTATGGATATGTCGGCCGCCGCACCAGCACTGGATTCCCTAAACTGATAACCACACTCACTACACTTAACACTATTTCCATTAAAAAGAAAGATCAAAGTCCTATGTTCTACGATAGAACCTCCCTCTGATACCAATTTGTCATGACCCGTCCCCCGGGGCCCGTGCTGTGACTACCCCAAGCCCGCCTTCAATAGGATAGGGGCTGACGACTAGCACCGAAGGCATATTCCCTAAAAATGGGAAGGCATTGCCTTTATATCCTATAAACACATGAAACAAAGCACACAACAAGATACAAACTCAAGTAAACTAAATAGTAAATGGAGTGAGTATAATAAGTAAAAGGGGCCAGAATATAAGCCCAACTAGAAAGTACAAGAAAAACTGGAATTACAAGACAACTGATAGGTGATAAGAAGCTCCTAGATCGTCCACCACATATCCTACATGAAGGGCAGGTACAACTCAAGAATGGCCATCTCTGCGGTTTGCCTCGTCTAACATCCACCTCCAAGCTACCTCCAATCCTGGTACCCTCGTCCTCAGTCAGCGCTTTCCATCATCTACACCAAAAACAACGAAGTGTGGGCATAGCCCATATATGGGTGAGTATAACGATACTCCGTAGGGACCCTGAGACCCTCATGGTCTCAAAAAATCCACAAAGGTTAAACCACAAAGGAAGTAAACAACTGATAACCTTACTTAGGTATATTCCCATATATATACCTAAGTTATCAAGTAAAACCATCTTAATCATGAAAATAACACAGAGTCCAACTCAAAGCCCAAAGCTCAACTATTCCACAAAGGAAGGAAAACCACAAATGAAAGTACCACACAGGTATGACATAGAGAAGAATACCACCAAGGTATTACCACGAAGGAAAGTAAAACATAGGTACGAACTCAGCCAATTCCAGGTATAACTTAAGTACAGTAGTAGAGATGATTAGATATAACTACTAAATCACCTTACTCTATTAAGAGGCAGACCCACACAGGATCACCAGATGCTGACCCACATAGGATCGTAAGGTGGTGACACACACAGGATCACTAGGAGCTGACCCACAGAGGATCGCTAGGAGCTGAACCACAGAGGATCGCTAGGAGCTGACCCACACAGGATCACTAGGTGCTGACCCACATAGGATCATAAGGTGCTGACCCACACAGGATTTCTAGGAGCTAACCCACACAGGATCTCTAGGTGCTGACCCACACATGATCGCAAGGTGCTGACCCACACAAGATTGCTCTAAGTGCTGACCCACACAGGATCTCTCTACATTCTTCACGTCATAGCCAGCTATTGGGTTCCCACACTGTTCTCACTTGTCTCCAAGAGGATTCGCTCCACAAGATACTAGTCGATACTAAAAATTCCATTAAGTCCCATGAATAAGTATCTCAAAGGAATACCACATCATAGGGGTCTCATCTCAACAGACGGTGCGTTAATCGGACACCTGGTCTATGAGTTATTAGCCTTTTAGTCCTGAGGGCCTGGTTAGATTCATGCTCGATCCAACCTAACTATTTTCCAAAATTATCCAAATCTCCAGTGGGGTATACCAAAGGAACCATCTCACTCCAAGATTTCCATCGCCACTAGCGGTTCTTCAATCAGACGTCCGGTGCCAAAGTTATGGACCAATTAAAGTATAGGGTCGTATCTGGTCTAGGTCTGGTCTAACTCGTTCAGACCGAACTGGTCCGACCCAACCTGGGTCAACCCGATTCAGGTCCACCCGACCCGACTTGCTGGGTCTGGCCCAGCCCGCTGGGCGGCCCAGACCACTGGGTACGGCCAGGAAGGCCGCGAGGTCCGCGAGGCCACGACGGTGCCATGAGGGCGCAGGGCGGCTCGGTCGTGGGGGTGATGCGAGGGCACGAGGCTGCATGGTAGCTTAGTTGGAGAGGCTCAACAGTGGGGAACCACGAGGGTGTGGCCGCGAGGCGGCTCGGCCGGAGCGGCTCGGCCACGGGGTGCCACGAGGGCGCGACCGCAGGGCGGCTTGGCCTGAGCGGCTCGGCCGCGGGGAGCCGCGAGGGTGCGACACAGGGCGGATCGGCTGTGGGGAGCCATGCGGGCGCAGCGTGGTGCGGCTTGGCTGTGGGGTGCCGCAAGGGCACGACACATGGCGACACAACTGAAGTGGCTGGGACGCGGGGTACCGCGAGGGTGCGGCGGCTCGGCCGTGGGGTGCCACTAGGGCATGACACGGGGCGGCTCGGCCGGAGTGGCTCAACCGCGGGGTTCGGTGAGGGCGCGGCTGTGGGGTGGGGTGTGGCATGGGGCGGCTCGGCCGGGAGGGCAGAGCGTCGTGGGGTGTGGAGGCTGCGGGCGGAGGTGGCTGCGGGGCGACACCATTTCCTTCTTCGCCTTCATCTCCATCATCACCTTCGTCATGGTTGATAACCATCCTCATCCATCATGAAGAACACAAGAATTATCCCAAGAAATTCAGAGAGGACGGGCCATGCTTGTTTGGCCCGCACTCTCCACATTAGAGTGGTAGCAAGCAGCTATAATACTTGTATCACAAGAATAACAATAACGGGTAAGGGAAACAATTCAAACACCCTCCCTAAAACTTCCCACAAATAATCATAAAAAAATAAACCCCTACCTTGGATTGTTCGTTGAAGGAGGTCGCAAGGAAGGAGACGGCGTCGTTGGGGATAGACGGATGTCAATGACATCAGCATCTCCTCGATCGTTGGTGGAGATGTTCCTCATCGGCAATCCTTTGACGAAGTTTGGAGAAGAATCCATCGAAGGTGAAGCATTCTTCATTGGCATTCTTCTTTGGAGAGCTTCTCTCCCAATTTCCCTTTGCCACCCCTTTCCCCAATTCCACCAAAATGAGGGAATAACCAACTTATTAATTTAAATTAAGTAGATTAATAATGTTGGAACAAATTAAATTGGCATGTTGACTTAATTAATTACCTCAATTAATTTGAAAAGTGTTGGAAAAGTTAATTTTAGCGGAAGTCCAAGAGGTTTCTCACACTTAAGAGAGGATTTCAAGGAATTCAAAATGGGGGTTTAGACTCGGGTGGTCCCCACCAACATAGCCTCTCATGGGAGGTTAGTTCAGGTGGTCCCAACTACCATAACCTCTCATGGGAGATTTAGTTCAGTTGGTCCCCACCTATGAAACATCTACATGGAAGCTCAAACAAATAAAATAAAAATGTTACACAATTTTTATTTTATTTTATCCTTTCCTGAAAAACCCAAAATATAACTTTCACCCCCAACCTACTGCGGTCGAGGTGAAGGTATCCTCAAGCGAATACCGGTGCTGCGAGTTCAATAGTGTCCTTAGATTTCAATTCCGAGCATCGGTTCAAAAGTTAGAAAATTCCACTCGCACGTTTACTGAACGTACCCGAAATAAAGTTCAAAAATTCATTCCAGGCACTCCGGGCCTCGGAATCACGTGCCATCATTTTTCACGGACTCGTAAAATTACCATATATTAAAAAAAATTACATGGAAATTATGGGTCTTTATAGTCCATGTCTCACAATGTACTCATCATAATACATAAATACTCACATGCAGGTGAGGGGATCTCAGGAATGGTTAATACACATGAAATACAGCTCTTATGGACATGTAGACATTTATACACATTATATGAGTAATGATGATTTTTTTTAAAAGTTTGGGGCCGAAGCCTCAATTTATTATTTAAATCAAATACCTTTTTAGACTGGGTAGAGGGAGACCCATTACATAGCCCGAAGGCCCAAGGCCAAGTGTCTTGAAGACTAGGCTTGAAAGCCCATTTTTTAGCTCAAAGAGACCCTCAGTGAATAATACTGCTACAGTACCTGGGCTGCAACAGTACCTGCTACAGTACCACTACCGCTATAGTTCCTGCAATAGTGCCTCCGCTGCTACAGTGTCACCGCCACTACAATTCCGCCGCTGCTACAGTACTGCTATAGTTCCCTGCTACAGTGCTGCTACAGTACCAGAAATTATTCCCTGTCTGGATTTGATCCTAGGTCTTTTGGATGCCAAGCAGGAGCCTGTACCACTAGGGTAAATGCTCGTTGGAAAAATGTGTGTAGGGTAACGCTCGCCTCCCACTGGGGGGCCCCTCCATGCCCAGAGCGCGCCGCACATTCCCCGACTAGGCAAATGGCTTTGAATCTCCCTGTGCATAATATGCACAGTTTCTGAGTCTAGTGGGACTCGAGCCTGGGCCAGTTCCCATGGAGAGCGAGGGGTACAACCAACGGGTACCACTTGGCTAACACCCCATGGGAAAACGTGTTGTTGGGTAATGAGGTATTGAGCTGGCCTGGCCACCTACGCGCCGCACGTCCCCAGCTAGGCCCAAGGTGGAAAACCCTTGGGCTTGGTCCAGTTCCACACGGAGTCGAGGGGATGAGAGGATCGTTGGCATATAGTGCGTGTTGCCTTTGCGAGGACTCGAACTCAGAACCTCGAAGACAGGACACCATCGCCTTGAACCAACTCACCCAGCCCCCATGGGCATTATATGAGTAATGATGATGCACATACCATAAATATGAATTTAATTATTATATGAATATCATAAAATCATAATAAACAATTAAATTAATTATATCCAGGCATACATAGGCTGATCGTTTCTCAAGAACACTCAATAATAAAATTAAATACAAAATAAAATTAAATTTGTGATATATATATATTGATGGAATCGAATAAATTAAAACAATTCATTTAAATTTTAATTCAAATAAATTTTGTTGTTTTCTCTCAAAAATTAATTAATTTTATTTCAAAAAATTTAACATTATTTTTGAAATGTTTAAAAAAAATTCTCAGGCTCATGGAATCCAGGAAACCATTGGGAGGTGGTGGTGGTGGTGGTGGTGGGGGGGGGGGGGGGGGGGTTAAGACTATTCTTGACTCAAAATGGGATGTGCAAGTTAGGCAGGGACCAAATTGAACTGCCACGGGTTGAGCTGCCTTAGTTTTGACCATGGATCACTAAAAGAAGGCACGTGAGAGGTGTCCAGGGAAAGTCTGTGTGGTGGTGGCCCTTAGTAGGGGAGGCTAAATAATAGGGAGGTCCAACCAAGGGAGGATGCACCAGTGGGAGGCCCGACAAGGAAGGTAAACATGCGGTGGGACATGACCAGTGTGAGTTCTGGCTGAGCCATGGGATTAGGGTGGTTGAACTGGTGGGAGTGGGGTGGATAAATAGAGTGCAGTCAGGGATGGCGAGCTTGTGGGGAATAATCCACATGATTGGAGGCCTTAAGAGGGATAAAGTACCCATGGGGATGGATAGTGTAGGGTCGAAAATGAGAGTGGAGGATAGTGAAAGGTTTCATGGTGGAAGGCCGAGGTTAACAGGGGATTCCTAATGGTGGGGATGACATAAAGAGGTGTTCGACTAGATATGGAGAAGAATAGAGAGGGTATGTTACATGGAGAGGCCAACACGAGAGGCATCCAGTAGCGTAGGCCATGGTGGAAATAGGTGGCGAGGAAGATAATGCCATTGCCCTATGAAAAGTTTTTTTTATATTATTTTGATTTTTTTCAGTAGTTCCCCTATTTTCCACATTCCCCCAAATTTTCCTTAGGTTTTTTAAGTCTCAATTGACCATTCATACCCTTATTCACTTTAATTTTTTTTTGTTTTCTCTTGTCCACCTCCCCAAAACCCTTTATTTATTTTATATTATTATTAATTTTTTATCTTTCCAAAATTATACATAATATAATTAAGGATTAAAATAAAAATAAATTTATTTTGAATTCCACAAGTTTGAAGAATATTTTCTGGCAATAAAATACTATTCTAACTGAAAACTTGTCTGGAAAACTAAAACACCCACCCACACACACACACACACTGTTACACCCTGAGATTTTAAAAGGAAAAAATCATGTTTGATAGTGTATATAACATGAAACAACAAGATTATAGGAGAATGTAACACCATGATACTTCATGATATATTTATTTTTAAATAAATTCAATCAATTCAATAGCTTGCGATTCACGCAACACCATATTTAAATGAAAAGAAAAACTCAATTAAAATATTATTATTTAAATATGACCATTAGAGCCTAGTTGTTAAGATGGAATGTATGAATGTGAATAAATAATTTATAAAAATTATATGATCTACACATTTATAAAATAAATTTAATGGTTATCTACTGATTAGAAATACAATAAGAACCTTTTGAAAGAAAAATAAATATTTTCTGAAAAAATAATTTTTTCTAAATGGCTGTCTAGTTGCGCTTTAAACACATAATTTAAAATTAATTTTTAGAAATATTAGAAAATTTATTTTAAAAAATGAAAATCAGTTTTAAATAATTATATCTATATTAACTTATGGATTTTTTTGGTATTTTTGGAAAATATTAATTTTTCAATGAATAGTGAAAGATACTATTTTTTATAAAATTTTAATTTATTTTTAATAAATTAAGTCCAATTATTATTTAAAATTGATTAAAAATTAAAGAAATTATAATTTATTTATATAAAAACCAATTAATTACATTTATATCATCATTATAGTAGATTTTAGTATGAGTTTATTTTTAGGCTTTTAAACACATTTTTTCTGAAAAATATTTTAAAGTGTATAATTTTCATTGATTTTAAATAATTAAAATACCCCATAATTTGGTATTATTTAAATTAAAATTTTAAATTATATCTATAAATATTTATTTAAATTAATTTAATTATGATTACTTATCATATAGTTAATATGAGATCATTTTTTCTTTAAAAATACATTTATTGAAAAACCATTTTGACGACACATCCATGGGTTTAATTTTAAATTAAATTCTGACAATTATGTGAGTTGAATTTGAAATTTTTTTTTCCATATTTTGAATCATCATAATTTATATTATCTAAAAATTTCAACTTATTTTTTTACCACAATGAATAGGGAAAACAATAAAAAGTATTTACCACGGTTAAGGTAAAAATAGGTTTGTCGGGAGCGTAAAATAATATAGGGTTAAAAATGATTCAAAACTTGTATAATTACTATTTTATGGTAATATTTAGACCTTATATATTCTATTTTTTAAAAAAAAATCTATTTTTGTGCCTTGTGGCATGAGAAAAATGTGGGTGAAATTCTTTCTTTTCAAAAATTACAAGTGCGTCATCTCCCCCACTTATAAAAGTCCACTCTTCTCCTCTCAATTTCACACATCCAAAACCAATTGGTTTGGTTGATAACTACCAAAAATAACTTCCATAATTCTCTCCTATCATCCTAGAATAATTGGTTTGGTCATAAATCCAACCTAGGAAGGATTTTGGTGAAAACCAAATGAAGTTGTCCAAATAAGAGGCAATGTCCTTAACCGTGCATTTTTTTATTTCTTCTTTAACATAATTAAAATATTATTAATCCATAATAATCTCAATATATTAAATATAATTATATTTTTTTATGTTAAGTTCATTACCTACAAACTTCTCCTCCTTCATCAAATGGGAAACAAAACAATTGATTGTGCGTACGACAAACTACCACCTCGCAAACCGACATAATTAATTTTCCCTCACTACTTCTCATGGATGGATATAATCATGTATTTAATTTTATATATGATATTTATATAATAATTAAACCTATTTACTTATAATATCATATATAACTTCTTACTTTCCATTCCATAGAGAATACGATAATGTCACTTGTGTGTACAATGGACTACCGCCTCACGAAGCAATGCAATTCGTTTTCCACACACACATTACATGGAAGGTAATAAGGATTAATTTTATGTTTATATATTATATTCATGACATATTAAATATTACTAAAAAAATATATGATATAATTTCTTACCTTATCATTCATTGAATAAATAACAACGTCGTTCATGTGTACGACATACTACTGCCTCACGAAGTGATGTGATTCATTTTATTATCGAATCACATGAATTATATGTGTATGGGTATTTAAATAAATAATATTATATTTATTATATAATTATTACCATGTAAATATAAAATATAACTTAACTTATTTCCATCACGATCATCGAAAAATGAAAACGTTACTCATTCGTACGTATGACTTACCGTCTCCATGATTATAACATAGTACATTTCTCATAACCATATTACATGGATGGTTTTAAAAGTATAAATTAGGTATAAAAATAATATTTATGTCAATATTACCATTCTGGAGATGATTAATTAATAATCTCTTTGACCTTAGTCAACTTACCAAAGCGATTTTGGACATATGATCCAAACAACATCAAAACGTCCGACATGAACCAAAATGATTAAGTAATTTAATATGACATGGTAATGAATAAAATAAAAGGAATAATAATATTAAAAAATGTTATTAACCAATTAAATAATTAACTTAATTTTACTATTTAGTGAGATAAATAACACACATGATGAATCAGGCTTATGGTAATGGATATCTCTAAACCACCCTTTCCTTTAAGTTATAAACTTTATCCCTTTAACTCACTTTATAACTCTCTTAATGTTATGTAATTATTCTAAATTATATATATATATGTATCTCACATATATAACTATATTATTTTACCTTTATTTTTCATGCTAATACATTCCTTATGATCATTTCTCAAATGCCTTCATTATGAAGTTTCATTTTTTATGATATGAAGCAAGATCATGCAACACATTTTCTTTACATGGGTAATTATTTTGTTATGTCTTATGATTGATTCATTTATTTGTAACATATATATCATGAAAATGTTATTATGGGTGATCCCATATATAATTTAAATTCATTGGGTTAATATTTATTCTCATTAGGTGGTATGTATGGGATTTAGGAGTAAACCTAATCTATTATGGGACTTTTTTAACTATTTGATATTGTTTAAACAGTTTTCATTAACTCGTGTTTATTTCATGTTATATGTTGTTAAAAAATTTCCTATGATTTCATGATATTATTATACCATGTTATTTATGATATGATTCCATGAAATTACTCTCAATCCTTATCTTTTATGATATTATGTTATACCTTTCACTCACATGTTACATTTCCTTATCATGTTTATTACCTTACTGGGATTTTTAGATCAACCCTTTCTTTATGTATTCACCAGGTTATCCCATGTAGTTTTATGAGCTCAAATGGGTTTTATTATCTCACTATGGAAAATAAAATAAATATTCCATGTTTAAGTTTCCTTTTATGTAATATGCACCTAGTATTCCAAAGAAACCAGACCTTTACAATCCCTATGTTGTACTAATGGATATTTATGTTTAAGAATCATGTAATAATATGTGAAAAAGGCATGGGTCCCCATAGTTGGTATCATAGAAAAGTTTTAGTTAATGTTTGTAACTAGGATGACAAATATTTAGCAAGAACCCTAGGTATAAGTCTAAGGATAAGACTAAGTATAGGAAAACATCCTAGAATTTTAGTGAAGTTTAAAGTTTTTGGTTTATGAGAAATTACATCCCTATTTGGATAATAAAAGTTGATGTGGTTCTATAATAGATGAAACTAGGGGTAATAACTCTGAAAAAGGAACGTTGTTCATGAATAGAGTGTTACCTAGTACACATCAATAAGCCTTACTGCACACCTAGTTTGACATCACTAGGGTACATGCATTGTAATTTCACAAAATCTTTATGAACCATCATGAATAATTAAAATAAATGATGATCATGAATGAAATATGGTAAACCTAAGGTATATTAGATTTAAAAGAAGGTGTAATTATTTACACATCCTATAAATTATTTTTAATGATTATGCGGTTTACCACTATGATTATTATTTCTCATACTATGTTTTTTGGTTTTAGTCAATACCTAGAACCAAGAGGAATCATGTTAACACTGAATGTGATTGAAAATTTAGTGATTATGAGCAACCAAATTAGATTATTATTAGAGATAAAGATATTTTGATTATTCCTAATCATCTATCATGATATATAATTAACAATTTGAACTTTGGTGATATTCTTAACAAGTCAAATAAGAGGAGGATATACTTTTATGAAAGTTCATATGGTAATGAACATAGAGGAAAGAAGATTTAGATTTATATATGTTAAGAAGGTGAGAATAATCACCTATAGGAATATATAAAATGGATATAAATATGTTTTATATGTTGAAATGGATGTTATATAGTAATGAATTTCCAAGTAATTTGATGTCTTAAATGTGGAGAACTTGGGAATTATCCAATTCAATGACCTAAACCAAGGGTTAAACCCAATACCAAATAAGGACCTATGTTATAACAAATCATTTAAGTAAAAGGGTTGAAGTATTTATATATTAGTAATCAAGAATTATGATGTAAAATTATTTTCACTAATGGTATTTTGGTTATAATAATCATGAAATATCTAAGGATTGTGTTAATTTTGGAGTCATATATGTCTTCATGTTAGATTAACTTAAGTGTTTTAAATACCATAATGTTTTTATGAAGTTAAGGTTAATTATAAGATAAAAGTCTTAGAAACCCATTTTTAGGTTTTAAGTAAATGGATTTTGAGATGACTAATGATATTTCGAAAGATGTTTATTAGGTTGAAGCATATATAACCTTTTGGTTTAATGTAAAATATCATTTGGGAAGAATACTATTACATTTTTGGAGATGTAAGTTGAAGAGTTTTAAGGATATACACTTATGGAATATATTAAGTTGAACTTTGGGAGTTACTATTGAGGTATTATAGACTAATTAATTTTATGGAAATAATTGTTCTAGCACTTTGGTTTTAGTGAATACAAGAGTAAAATCTTGTTGTTCTTTTAGGGATTATGTGATCTGTTAAAAGCTTATTTTAGTGATTTAGGCATGAAAAATCCATCTTGAATTATCGTGATTTTGAAAAAATATGATATTTTGGTGGAAATTATTAATGTATTAAATTATAATTATCACATAATTATATTTCCTTATGTTCTTAGTTTGGATGGTAAATGGTTCCCTCAACTCCAAGGAAATGATTTTGAAAAAAATGTTATCCTAGTACCTTCATTTCTGATGAATCAAATGATCTTTTAACTCATCAAAAATTTGTGGTTTTTAAGTCCTTAACTTTCTATTAATAATTCAATTTCTTATTATTAATGATCTATATCACTCTATATTAATCATTGGGAATTATTATTCTCTTCCATGTCAATGTTTTCATTTCCCACTAATGTTCTCCAACATGGAAACCTAATAATGTGGTATTATGGATTACCTTAATACATCCCTTTATATATTATCAATAGTAAGTTTTATTAACCCCTTTTATGATGTGGGTTTCCAAAAAATAATTTTCAAAAGTCAAACCCTTGATTATGAAGATAAATATTAAACTATAAGGGCACAAATTATTTAAGGGGATATAATATAACACCCTGAAATTTTAAAAGAGGAACGTCATGTTCAATAGAATTTATGACACATAACACCAAGATTAGAAGAGAATTTAACACATCGAGACTTTATGTTATATTTTTTTTAAATAAATTCAATTTATTCGATTGCCTGTGATGTACGTAACATCAGGTTTAAATGAAACACAATACTCTATTAAAATATTATTATTTAAACATAACCATTATCACCTAGCCACTAAGTTTGTGGGTATGAATAGGAATAAATAAATTATGAAAATTACATGGTTTAAACTTGTATAAAATAAAATAAATGGTTATACATTTATTATAAATAAAATAATAACCAATTGAAAGAAACAAAATGTTTTCTGAAAAATTATATTTTTCTAAATGGCGGTTTTGTCGCGCTTTGCACACATAATTTAAAATTAAATTTTACCAATTTTAAAAAAATTATTTTAAAAAATTAAAATTATTTTTTAAATAATAATATCTGTATTAATTTATAGTGATTTTGTTTTATTTTTTTCGAAAATATTAATTTTTCACTGAATAGTGAAAATACTGTTTTTATAAAATTATCACCACTTTTTAATAAATGAAGTAACATTATTATTTTTAATTTAATTTAAAATTAATATGATTATTATTTATTTATATTAAATCCAATTAATTAAATTTAAATCACCTTTATACTAGGTTTTTATATAAGTTTATTTTTAGGCTTTAAAGCACATTTTTTTTCTGAAAATTGTTTTAAAGTGTATAATGTTTATTAATATTAAATAATTAAAATAACCCTAATTAGGAATGATTTAAATGAAATTTATAGATTATATATCTTTAAATATTAATTTAAATTCATTTAATTATGATTACTTTTAATATAGTTAATATGAGATCATATATTCCTTAAAAATTCTTTTCTTGAAAAACCATTTTTTTCGACACGTCTGCCAGTTTAATTTTAAATTATATTTAGAAAATTTTGTGGGTTAAATTTATAAAAAGGTATTAAATATTTAGAATCATAATAATTTATATTATCTAACAATGTCAACTTAATTTTTGAACAGAATGAATAGTGAAAACAATAAAGATTATTTATCACGGTTAAGGTAAAAATGGGTTTACCAGGGGGTTAAACTAAAAGGATAATAGTTAAAAATGACTCAAAACTTATCTAATTAATATTTTATGGTAATATTTCTACCTTATATTTTCTAAGGTTCTAAAATAGTTCATTCTGAGCCTTTTGGCATGAGAAAAATGTGGCTGGTATTATTTTTAAAAAAAATCCCAAGTGTGTCCTCTCCCCCACTTATAAAAGGCCACCCCCGATCCTCTCCTTTAAACACTTCAAAACCCATTGTATTAGACAATAATAGTAAAAAAACTTTCCTAATTCCTTATATTCATCCTATAGTACTTTTATTGGTCATAAATCCAATCTAGGAAGGATTTTGGTGCAAACCAAAAGAAGTTGTTCGAAGAAGAGGTAATGTCCTTAACCGGGTGTTTTATTTTATTTATTATTACACTAACTTATAATATTATTAAACCATGATTATATAATAAAATATTTATATTAAATATAATTATATTTATTTATGTTAATTTCATGACCTAAAACCATCCTCCCCCCCTTAAATGGTTAAAAAACCGTTGATCATGTGTATGATAGACTACCACCTCCGAACTGGCATTAATCGTTTTCCATCACCACTTCTCATGGATGGATATAATGACTTATTTATTATTTATATATGATATTTATGATATAATTATACCTATATAATTATAATATAATATATACCTTCTTACTTTCCATTTCTTAGAGAATATAATAAATTCTCTCATGTGCACGGCGGACTGCCGCCTTGCGAAGCGATGTGATTCGTTCTTCACTTACACTTTACATTTAAGGTAATAAGGATTAATTTTATGTTTATATATGATATTAATGAAATATTAAACATTATATAAATTAAATATATTATTTACTTTCTTACCTTATTATTAATTGAATAAATGAAAATGTTGTTCGTGTGTACGACAGACTACCACCTCACGAAGCGATGTTATTCATTTTGTTACCAAATAAAATAGATGTTAAGTTTAATGAAATTTAAATAAATAATATGATATTTAATATATAATTAAAATCCAATAAAGATAAAATAAAACTGACCTTGTTTCCATTAATCATTGAAAAATTAAAATGTTACCCATGCGTATGTATGACCAACTATCTCCATGATTGTAACATAGTTCATTTTTCATAACAATACTTTATGGTTGATTTTAAAAGTAAAATTTATATATAAAAATAATAATTATTTCATTATTACCATTATTTATATTATTAATTAATAATCACTTTGACCTTAGTTAACATACCAAAGTGATTTTTGACATATGAGCCGAACAACATCAAAATATCCAATATAAACCTAAATGATTAAGTTATTTAATGTGAAATGGTAATTAATAAAATAAAATGAATAATAATATTGAAAAGGGTTCTTAATAAAGTAAATAATTAACTTAATTTCATTATTTAGGTAGATAAATAACACACATGATGAATCAAACTCAAGGTAATGGATCTCTCTAAAACAACATTTTCTTTTGGTTATTAACTTTATATATCTAACTCAATTTATATCTCTATTAATGTTATATAATGCTTATAAATTATGTATATATTCCTCTCACATATATACCAAGATTATTCTCCCTTCATTTTATATGATAATACAAGCCTTATGATCATTTCTCAAATGCATTCATTATAAAATTTCCTTTATTTATGAGATGAAGAAATATTATACAACCCTTTTTATTTACATGGGTAATTATTATGTTATTATTTATGATTTTATTTATTTATATAGCACAAATAGATCATGAAAATGTTATGATGGGTTCACCCAGATATCTCTGCAATGAATTGGGTAAATCTTAACTCTTATGAGGCATCATGTATGGGATTAGGAAGTAAACCTAATCCATTATGGGACTTTGTACACCACATGATATTATATAGGAAGTTATCCTTGACTCTTTTTTATGTAATGTTATTTGTTATTTCCAAATTTCTGATGATTCCATGATCTTATGATACCATTTTCTTTATGATATTCTTCAATAAAATTACTCTCAAACCTTCTCTTTTATGATATCATGTTATATTTTTGACTAACATGTTATGGTTCCTTATCATGTTTATTCCATTACTGGGATTTTAATATCACCCATTTCTTTATGTATTATCCAGTTTTTCCATGTAGTTTTAGGATCTAAAATGAATTTTAGTATCTCACTATAGATAATTAAATAAATATTCCATGTTTAAGTTTTCTTTTATATAATATGAACCTAGGATTCCAAATACACTAGGACTTTATGATACTTGTGTTTTATTAATGGATATTTATGTTTAAGAATCATGAAATAATATGTGTAAAAGGAATGGATCACCATAGTTGGTATTAGAGGAAAGGTTCAATTAACCTTTGTAACTAGGATGAGAAAAATTAGTAAAAAACCTCGGGATAAGTCTAAGAATAATACTAAGTATAGAAAAATATCTTAGAATTTTAGTGAAGTTTAGAGTGAATTATTTTTGGGAAATTAAATCCTTTTCTGGATATTAAAAGTGGACGTGGTTCTGGAATTGATGTACCTATGGGTAATAACTCTAAAAAAGGAATATCGGGATTGAATTGAGAATTACCTAGTATATGAAAATAGGCCGTACTGCGCACCTGGTTTTACATTCTTGAGGGATATGCTTTGGAAATTCCTGAACTCTTTATGAACAATAATGAAGAATTTGAATAGATGATTACCATGAATGACCTAGGATAAACCTAATGGGACTTATATTGAAATTAAGGTTTCATGATTTATATATCCTATAAATTATTTTTCATGATTATATAGTTTACCACTATGATTATTATTTCTCATACAATGCTTTGTGGTTTTAGTCAATGGATAGAACCAGGAGGAATCATGTTAACACTGAATGTGATGTACACTTCAGTGATTACGAGAAACAAAAATGGATGATGATTGGAGCGAAATATATTGTGATTATTCTTAATAATATATTATGACATATGATTAACAACGTGATATTTGGTGAGATTCATAACAAATAAAATTAGAGGAGGATGAAATTTTATGAAAGTTTGTGTGGTAATGAACACAGTGGAAAGAAAATTCATCTTACTACATGTCAAGAATGAGGAAATAATCACCTATAGGTTTATCTAAAATGGAGATTAAGATGTTTTATAAGTGTAAATAGAGATCACACATAAATTAATTTCTATGAAATTTGATGTCTTTTATGTGAGGAACTTGGGCATTATCCGAGTCAATGCTGTAAACTAAGGGTCAACCCCTAGACTAAGGAAGGAACTATGTTAATAAAAATCATTGAAGTAAAAGGGTTGAAGTATTTATATATTAATATTCAAGAATTATTCTATAGAAGTATTTTTACCAATGGTATTTTGGTTATAAAAATCATAAAACATCTAAGTATTGTGTTAAATTTGGAAGCATATATGTCTTCATGTTAGATTAACTTAAGAATTTTGGATACCTTCATGGTTTTATAAATTTAAGGTTGATCATAAGATCAATTTATTTGACACCATTTTTTAGGTTTTAAGTAAAGGTATTTCGATGTGACTAATGATATTTAGGGAGACATTTTATTGGGTTGAAGCATATACAAACTTTTGGTTTAACATAAAGGATTATTTGCTAAGAATACTATTATGGTTTTAGAAATATTAGATGAAGGGTTTTAAGTATATACACTTATGGAATGGATTAAGTTGAACTTTGGGAGTTACTAATGAGGTATTAGAGATTAATTAATTATATGGAAATACTTGTGCTAACCAATTCGGTTTTAGTAAATTCAAGAGGAAAATATTATTGTTATTTTGGGGATTACATGATCTATTAGAAGTTTATTTTAGTGCTTTAGAAATAAAACATCCATATTGAATTATCATAGTTTGGATAGAATATGATTTTTTTGTGGAAATTATTAATGGATGAAATTATAATTATCACCTAAGTATATTTTTTATATTCTTATTCTAGATGGAAAATGGATCCCTCAACTCTATAGAAAGGATCATGAAACAAAAATGTTATCAGAGTACCATCATTTCCAATGAATCAAATGGTGTTTTAACTTATCATGTATTTATGGTTTTAGGTCTTTAAATTTATATTAATCATTCACTTTCTTATTATCAATGATGTCTATCACTCTCTATTAATCCTTTGGTGTTACTCTTCTCTTCCATGTCCATGTTTTCATTTCCTACCTATGTTCTCCTATATGGAAACCTAATAACATGGTATTATGGATGAAATTCATATATACCTTTATATCCTATCAAGAGGAAGTTTCTTAAACCTTTTTACAACATGGGTTTCTAATAAAGGGTTTTCAAAATTCAAACCCTTGATTAATGAGATAAATATTAAATTTTAAAGATGCAAATTATTTAAGGGGGTAGAATGAACACCCTAGGATTTTAAAAGAGGATCAACATATTCAATAGTGTATATGAAACTTAACACCAATATTAAAAGATAATGTAACACCCCAATACTTTATGATATATTTATTTTTAAATAAATTCAATCTGTTCGATAGCTTGCGATGCATGAAACATGAGGTTTAAATGAAACATAATACTCTATTAAAATATTATTATTTAAACATGAACATCATAACCTAGACATTAAGTTAGCAGGTGTGAATAGGAATAAATAAATTATAAATATTATATGGTTTCAAATTGTATAAAATAAATTCAATGGTTATATATTTATTATAAATAAACTGAAAACCATTTGAAAGAAAAATAATTTTTTTTTTGAAAAACTGTATTTTTTTTCTGAAAGGTGGTTTAGTCACGCTTTGCACACATAATATAAAATTATTTTATACCAATTTTATAAAATTTATTTTAAAAAATTAAAATAGTTTTTTTAAAATAAGTATACCAATATTAACTTACCATGAAATTTTAGTATTTTTTAGAAAATATTAATTTTTTAGTGAATAGTGAAAATACCGTTTTTTATAAACTTGTCATTTATTTTTAATAAATAAAGTACTATTATTATTTTAATTTGATTTAAAATTAATATAAGTATTATTTATTTATATTAAATCCAATTAATTACATTTAAATCACTTTTATGATAAATTTTAGTATTAGTTTATTTTGTTTGGATTTAAAACTCATTTTTTCTAAAAATTATTTTAAAATGTATAATGTTTATCGATTTTAAATAATTAAAATAACACTCAACTAGGAATGATTTAAATTAAATTTAGAGATTATATATATATAAATTTTAATTTATATTCATCTAATTATGATTACTTTTCATTTGGTTAATAAGAAATCATCTTTTCCTTAAAAATGATTTTCTTGAAAAACTGTATTCAACACGTCCATGGGTTAATTTTAAATTAAATTCTAGCACTTCTGTGAGTTTAACTTTGAAAAATGAATTTCATATTTTAAATAATAATAATATATATTATCTAATAAGTTCAAATTAATTTTTTACCATAATGAATAGTGAAAGAGTAAAAATTATTTAGCACAGTTAAGGTAAAAATGGGTTTACCGGAAGGCTTAACTAAAAACATATGAGTTAAAAATGGATAAAACTAGTATAATTCCTATTTTATGGTCATATTTATACCTTTTCTATTATAAGGTTCTAAAATGGTCCATTTTTGAGCCTTGTGTCATGAGATAAATGTGGGTGGAATTCATTGTTTTCAAAAATTCCAAGTGCTTCCTCTCCCCCACTTATAAAATCCTACCCACTCTCCTCTCCTTTACACACATAAAAAACCTATTGATTTTGTAAATAAATAAAAAAATATCTTCTCTACTTCCCTCTATTCATACTATAATCCTTGGTTTTCTCAAAAATCCAACCTAAGAAGGATTTTGATGCAAACCAAAAGAAGTATTCTGAAGAAGAGGTAACATCCTTAACCGAGCATTTTATTTTATTTCTTCTTCCATTTACTTGAAATATTATTAAAATATTATTATATAATAACCTCATTATATTCCATATATTGATATATTTTTATGTTAATGGGATGAACTTCAACTATCTCCTCCTCCCTCAAATGGGAAAGAAATCCGTTGATCGTGTGTATGACGAACTACCGCCTCACGAACTAACGTAATACGTTTTCCAACACCACCTCTAATGAATATATATCATAATGTATTTAATATTTATATATTATATTTTTTATATAATTATTTCTCTATAATTATAATATCATATATACATTCTTTCTTTCTATTTCTTAGAGAATACAATAACGTCGTTTGTGTGTATGACAAACTACTGCCTCACAAAGCGATGTGATTCATTCTTCACATAAAATTTAAATGAAAGGTAATAAGAATTAATTTTATGTCTACATATTATATTAATTAAATATTAACCATTATATAAAATAAATATATCATATAATTTCTTACATTATCATTAATTGAATAAATGATAACGTCGTTTGTGTGTATAACGGACTACCGCCTCGTGAAGCGATGTGATTAATTTTATTACCGCATCACATGGATGGTATGTGTAAGGGTATTTAAATAAATAATATTATATTTATGATATAATGATAGTTATTTAAATAAAAAATAACACTTACCTTATTTCTATAATGATATTCAAAAAATGAAAATGTTTCTCATGTGTATGTACGACCTACCATCTCCATGATTGTAACATAGTTAATTTTTCATTATAATATTTCATGGTTGATTTTAAAATTATAATTAATTATTAAAATAATAATTATTTCATAATTATAATTATGGATATGATTAATTAATAATTTATTTTAGCTTAGTCAAATTACTAAAGTGATTTTAGACATATGAGCCGAACAACGTCAAAATATCTGACATGAACCAAAATGATTAAGTAATTAAATATAACCTAGAAATGAATAAAATAAATGGAATAATAATACTTAAAAAGTTTATTAAGAAATTAAATAATTAACTTTATTTTATTATTTATGGAGATAAATAATGAACATAATGAACCAGGCTCAAGGTAAGAGATCTCTCTAAACCACCCTTTTCTTTTGGTTATGAACTTTCTATCTCTAACTAAGTTTCTCTCTCTTAATTTTATGGAGTTATTATAAATTATATATATATTTATTTCACATATATACCGAGCTTATTATCCCTTCTTTTGACATAGTAATACATTCCTTATGATCATTTCTAAAATGTATTCTTTATGAAATTTCCTTTGTTTATAATATAAAGAAAGATTATAAAACCCATTTCATTTCCATGGGTAATTATTATTTTATACCTTATGACTGATTCATTTATGTATCACATATAGATCATGAACATTTTATGATGAGTGTACCTAGATAGAACTTCAATGCATTGGGTAAAGATTTAGTCTCATGAGGAATAATGTATGGGAATAGGGAGTAAACCTATTCCATTCACTAGTGCAAAAACATGATTTAACATCGGATTTTTTTTACGTTGGTTTTTAACCATCATTTATAAAGGTTACGTAAAAAATATTATTTTTTGAATTTGTTTTCCCAAAAATGATGTCGAAAATCATTTTCGTTAAGGGTTTCAGTGTTAGTTTATTAAATAATAGACGCCGAAAGCTAGTTTTCGACGTCGGTTTTTTTATTGATGCCAAAAATCTGGTAGAGGAGGGGTTTTAACATCAGTTTTTTTAAAAACCAATGCCAAAAACCAAATATTTTTTTTAAAAATTATTGGCGTCCGTTTAAAAAAAACGACCCCCGAAAGATAATTTTTTTAGAAAACTAAAAATATCACACTTCCAAAATAATCGAAACACCTGTAATAAAAATAAAATATAAAACAATCAAACAATATTTATCATTGACTAAAAATATATCACTTACATGATTTTATCTAGTTAATCAAAAAAATATCTACACATTTGTTTTATAAAGTATAATTAAAATACACGTACCTAAAATTTAAAACATGCTCATTGTTGGTTATTGTTGAAGCATTCCTTTGATTATCAGTATGTTCAAACACCTATTATATCAAATTTTTTAATTTTTTAAACCCATATGTAATATTATTCATAAATATTAGAATATAAATACCTCAAATTTTAATTAGACTTAATAAATAGTTCTCCAAAATAGATTGAATATGGGTAAGATCAGATTGAGAATACGATTGGGAATCATTGAATGCCTACAATAACATTGAATGGTATGAGATTAAAAATAGAATAATATGGAAGAAAATATAAAAAAATTAATGCAACTAACTTTATCAAATTTAGTAGTTTCCCCAATTGTGAATATATCATACATGAATTGTAGAATATAATAATCACATTCAACATGTCCTTTTTGATGATGACACTGCAGTTATAAAACATTAAACTGATAATAAAAATCAATATATAATAAAAAATTAGAATAAAATATAATATAAAAACTAATTACCTATACTTCCACATATTTGATTTTATTTGGTGTCTTTATCAACATGTATTCCTTGTTAAATTTTTTCCATGTACTGCATTTTTATATATATGAACTTATAATACATGTCTAAACAATGAGAATTAAACATAATGAGATTATAAAAAACAAAAACAATTACCTATCTAATAAGGTGGAAAATCTTTTACGAACATTTCTTGATAAAGAGGAAAATCAATATAATGTGCATTCACTTGGGCACAATATGCCTAACATTAAATGCCCCCTACAATACAAAAAGTTCATAATTAATGACATTATAATAATAATTAGTTCATAATTATGTTTCTATTCTTACTTATCAAGGAATAGAAAAAACCAAAACTAAATCTTCATATGTGATAATCTCTCACATATATATGAAACTCTATCAAGATTATTCACATGCTGCACTTCCATGGAAATTAATTTTGGATCTATAAAACCGTAAATTCTTATACTTTCATTTTGTATAAGAAGCTTGTGTAGATACTTAATTTAAAAAGAAAATGTAGTTAGTCAATTTAAAACCATATTTTATTAAAGAAATAAAAATTTAAATATGAATTTACTAACATGGGAAACAACAACACCACATTCAGGTCGAGATCTTCAAAATCAACTAGATGCATGATATCTTATTTGAGTAATCTCAATGGATATTATCTTTTTCATATATCGAATTTCATCTGAAACTCATAGATATAATTCCATGAATAAGAAGCCTGAGATAATATTTGTATCCCATAAGAAATATCAGAAGTATCTACAATCAATTGTTCTTAAACATTTTGTTTCATTTATGCAGTTTCTTTTACTTTCAGATAATCCTATATAAGTTAAATATCAGAAAAAATTATAATTAATTTTGAATATTTTTTAATTAATATTTTAAAAAACACATACCTCATATGAAATATAATGAATAAGACCAGTTGGAAAAAGTAAAAAATGACCCAAAAAATACCAAACTTTGGTGATCTCCTCAGTAGGAAATGGTAGTAGAACATTAGGATATATAATATCAAGTACTGATACTCTAACCTAACCAGACTACATAGAATGGTTATGTACAACATCACCCAAAAAATGCACGAGTCCTAACACAACAACATATATATAAGGATATCCAACAAAAAACTCACAATATACAGTTTGGTCTGAGTGAGGAGGTGGAGGATCAAAGTAGGCAGATGGAGCAGGGTATTCTAGGTGAGTAGGATGAGAATGCTGAAAAATGAAAAAATTATATTAGTGTTTATAATTTATAAAATAGAAAAATTGATGAAAAATAAATAATATACGGATTGGTCTGAGTGAGGAGGTGGATGATTGAAGTAGGAAAATGAGGCATGGTAGTCCGGCTTTTCAGGCTGGGAAGGAGGAAAAATGAAAATGTTATATGAGTGTTTATAATTTATAAAATATAAAAATTAATGAAAAATAAATAATATACCTGGGAAGCCTGTGCAGATGGGGCAGGGTAGGAAGATGGGGCAGGGTAGTCTAGGTTAGCAGATTGAGAAGACTAAAAAATGAAAAAGTTATATTAGTGTTTATATTTTATAAAATAGAAAAATTGATGACAAATAAATAATATACCTAGGAAGGCTGTACAGACTGTGAATATCTTGCCAAGTGTTCTAACAAAGTCTTCTTCACTACTACTTTAATTTGATCACCCACATA
Source organism: Viscum album (assembly GCA_963277665.1). Lineage (NCBI taxonomy): Eukaryota > Viridiplantae > Streptophyta > Magnoliopsida > Santalales > Viscaceae > Viscum > Viscum album. Next base: position 1,620,674,089 of record OY728146.1, on the reverse strand, counting down.
CTATTTCATATCTTTCAGCTCATCTTTTATAGATTCTATTTTTGGGTCTCTTGATTTCTTACTCTGACAAAAAATCTTTTGAATACTAACACCGGTCTGATATCCTCTAGCCCGACTGGGGTGTTCTGACTTTCCCAAAGTAGTATCTAGGATGTCCATCCTACCCTTAGAGATAAAAGAGCCCTATGTTTCTTTCTCTTGAAGTCCATCATGTAATGAAAAATGAAAAAGTTATATTAGTGTTTAAAATTTATAAAATAGAAAAATTGATGACAAATAAATAATATTTACCTACAATTTTATCTGCTACTTTCTTAGCTTCCTCTGTAAGATACTATTCATTTTTTATTCTTTCTCATTTCCATTTTTCATAGTGAGTGGGAGGATATGGAGGACCAAACTAGAACTCTTATGAACCACTACTAGATCAATCTCTTAATGCTTCAAATTTTTCTTCAATCATTTTCTACTCCAAATATAGATACCTTCCATGTGATAAAGTATGAGGGTATACATTTCTCAACTGGATCTCTTGATGAGATCCCCTGGAGGCCTGTTATATAAAAATAAACTACTAAGTAATTAAAAAAATATATAATAAATTTTACAATATAAAATAATTATCATACCTGAAATTTTTCTTCATGACGACTGTCAACAAATCGCTTCCATGTATCTTCATCTATAAACTGATACTTGAGGCATGGGTTTTCAAACCTTCTCTTTCAAAAAACATATTTTTTTTGTTAGTTTTGTTTTAAAATTTCTCCATCGAACTGCCAATAAAGAGAGACGTATTTTCTTAATTTCTTTGGTTTCTTCAAAATTTAATGTCATATATAATTGAATAAATTATATATGTCATTTAAAATATGTAATATTCAGAAAATGAGATAAAATAAATCAATTAAGATATTTTTACATCATGGCCTCCCAAAGCCATTACTTTTCCATCCTGTCCACTGACTTCCAATCAGGATATAAAATTCTAATCCTCCAATGACTCTGCATCAATATATAACTGATAAACTGAACTGCATTTGAGCTATTTTCATTATTATTATCTTTAAAACAGATGTGTAATATGTCATCATCATGAGCAAGTGATAGTTTTGGTAAATGGGTAATACCACATTTACCAACTTTAGAACTTGATTTTTTAGTAGTAACAGTAGAAGTCTCTTCTTCCAAGGATGCATCAGTAGTCCTACATTTTTTTTGTAAATTAACAGTTTTCATTCATTAAATAAGTATATTAATAAATATTTAATAATATGAAAAAATAGATATAACTCAATAACTTCTCCTCTCTATTCATATCTAATATTTCCACTAGAATGTGTAATTAAATTTTATGTACCTTCATATCATTAGAAAACTGAATATTTAGAAACAAGAAAGAAAAAAATAAGTAAAAAAGAGGCATGAATATGTAAGTTTCAAAAAAAGAAACAAAATATAAATATTTACCAGAAAAATTAGGAGGCTAATTTAGTGTTTTCCCACATTCCTTCATCATGATCATTATGTACTACATGCACTATGTCTGTCTTATACTCATTATAATCATCCATAAATTGTGTAATAGATGAATAAGGCTCATCTAAATCAATAACATCATCAACATCATACTCATTACCCAAATGGTATCTTTTTCCTTGAAAAATGATAGACCACTGATAATTTAATGGATCAATGACATAAAATACATTTTTTATGTGTCACCATGATAAATGGTTCCTCATTATAATTAAATCTTTTCAAATCAACTAGTTTAAACCCATATTCATCATGTTTCACACAACTCTTACTATTAACCCAATTATACTTAAAAATGGTGAATCAAAATTTAATATAATCAATTTACCTTATGTCTTCAAGAACTCCAAAATATGGTGTTGATGTAGAAATTGGTTTTTTATCTTTGGCACTCAAAAAATGCACATCTTTAGTGAAAACCATCACACCACTATTATGAACGGTACTCTTGTCGTCTATATTTTTTGTGTAAAATGTGTATCCATTAATATCAAAACCAGACCATGTGATCACATTAAGAGATGGTCCCACTACTAACCACTTCAATGTTTCTGATGCAGATATATCTATGGAAACTTTCTCTTTAAACCATGAAATAAATGTATTCTTATGCTCAATCATCAACCAATTTTCATTTCATTTCTGATATCATAACTTTAATTCATCAATATATGAGGATATATATTATTGAAGCTAATATATTTTGTTCAAAATGTATAAATGTTCCTATATCATTTCATCACGTGGAATGAACTTCACCTTTAATCCTTGAACCCCTCTACCTTCTGTCATGACCCGCCTTCACCAAAAGGAGGGAAGGGTCAGCAGATTGCCAGGCCCTTCCTTCTTTAAGTTGAAGGAGAGATAATGACCCCCGAAACCCACCTTCAATAGGTCCCGGAGTGGCGACTAGCACCAAGGGTATAGAAATTTCTCACAAATGGAAGGCATTACCCTTTTTATTTTATAGGGTCAAGAGATAAGGAGAAGAAAACCCAACAACACCAAGGTAGAAAGAAAAGTAAAGCCAAAAGTAAACCATTCCCACATGCATGTTCCAAAAGTTAAAGCCACAAAGTACAAAAGGTGACTACAAGGTAAGTAACAAAGAGGAAAAGAAAACAACAAGTGCAACTGCTCCAAAGGTCCAAGCTAGTAAGGTCCTGTGTGATCCCCGAAGTCCTCCTGGAAACCTGAAAGTAGTTTTATATACGTAGGGTGAGCATACAAGTACACTTAGTAGGGAAAACCAAAGACTCTCGTGCACAAGTGGGGGAACGTACTAAAGTCCCGTGAGAAAAGGAGTAACCAAACACCTATCAAGGTAAACTATCCACCCCAGTCCTCACCAAGGCACACTCCCCAAATAACGCAAGTCAAATAATATATGTAATAAGAGCACATCGATGTTTGGGTACCCCGCGCCACTTTCCCACTAGTTATTGAGACATCCTACGCATCAGACCAATCCCGCCATTCTCACCGAAGTCCCACTGCCACACCTGCCCGCACACACCTGGGCCACAACCACACGCAGTCCCACTGCCGAAATCCCGCCCGCACACACCTGGGCCTCAACCGCACACAGTCCCACTGCTGAATCCCGCCCACACACACCTAGGCCACAACTGTCACATGTAACCATGCCTGCAAACTCCTAGGCCAAAACAACCACCACCACGACCGAAGACACTTGGGTGAGAAAATACACTGCCACGCCCGAAGACACCTAGGCCTCATCCCGAAGACACTTGGGAAACCACCTGCCGCACACACTTGGCCAACCACCACACTACCCAGCCCGAAGGTTCTTGGGCTAATAATGGACTCCAAGCCATCACAGCCTGCCCGAAGATACCTGGGCTATCCGGGAAAGGGAGCAGAAAAGGAGCTAATAACCAGCCACTATGAATAGTGTTGGAAAAAACACCCTCCCCCATGAAATGGGGGTGTTCGACACTAAGTGCTCAACTTGGGTGGGGCGCGAATAAGAAACAAAAAGATACAAGTATATATATATAGGGTAACAAGCACTCACCCAAGCTAGGTTTTTCTTCAGACAGCCTACAAATCACAACATCACTCAAGTCCAAGTCACGACTCACGCTAACAACCCATTTGTACCCTTTCTTATTTCACATTCAATGATAATGTTTACGTTTAAGCACTACTGGGCAACTAGTAGGCATAGGCATAAGTCTAGGAAATTAAACAGTCAAACATCAACCAAAACGCTCACACCCGGTTCTCAACAATAGAGGATTCCACCCCAATTTGTGATATAAACAAGTAACCACCCGGATTTAAAACTCAAAACCACGGAATCCATATCAACAGGAGATCCCATCCCCAAATTCACACAACCACCGAGAGTATAAAAGAACAGGGGATCCCATCCCCTCCCACATCACTAGAAATCGGCCCGAAAGTAAAACAACCAACTACCACCACCAACACAAGTAGGTCCTTACAGGTATTTTCAGATTTAAATGACTTAACACACTCCATGATTCAAATTCCGTGTGTTCTAACCGGGAGTTATCACAGAAGGGTTGATCCTGGTGCTTTCAATTTATTCAGCCGGATATATGTGATTAACCAATTCACTTTTCATAGAAGAAATTTACAACCACAACCAAGCCATTTAAAACATCAGCAGGGTTCATTAGTGCACAAAAAACGACCACCAACGGCCTCGATTTTCAGGAGGCATAAGCCATCACAACTCAGCAAGATGGTCATAGAAGAAACAGCATCAAAATATAAAACAATATCAACAATCACAGCACCCCTCTTTCTTTATAGAATTTGTTCATTATTTAATTTAGGTCTGGTTTACCCAATTCTACAGAATCAAAAGCAAGCCCACCCCGCATGATACACCAAAGAGAGAGATGAAGGAGAAATTCCCTACTTGTTGATAGATGATCGATGTTTAGGACGGGGCGCGGAACCTTACAGATAACGATGCGGCGGGCCCGATGCACCAGAAGCTGTTTGTGAAAAGCCATGATCGAGGAAAGGAGAAACCACAGCTAACCCTTAGTTTATAAGAGCCGGGGACAGTTGAGGTGAAAACGCGAAACCACGTAAGGCGCGGGGGTCATGGGTTGACCACGCAGATCCACTCGTCATAAAAAAGGGGTCGAGTGGTTTAGGCCGACTCATGAATTGATGAAGTATTTAATTAAAGCTCTTATGCGCATTACGGGTGTTAAAAACACACTTAAACGAGTCAGAATAGGGTTTAAAACCCTATTTGCGCAAAGGAGCGCTACTGGAAACAACCTGACAAGGCCGGGTGACGCCGATCGGTCTCGCCGATCGGTCTCCCCGATCGGTCTCACCGATCAGTCCCTCCGATCGGTCTCCCCGATCGGTCTCGCTGATCGGTCCCACCGATGGGTCCCACCGATCGGTCCCACCGATCGGTCTCACCAATCGGTCTCACCGATGGGTCTCGCCGATCGGTCTCACCGATCGGTCTCGCCGATCAGTCCCACCGATCGGTCTCACCGAGATGCCACTCCTTTAGAACCCAGATTTTGGCAAAGGGAAGGACCAAGAGAGTCTGGTTCATCACATCAGATACCTCTCAAACTATTCTCGTCCTCGAGAATTTGAACAACCCAGAAGGAAAGGAGCGCTACTGGAAACAACCTGACAAGGCCGGGTGACGCCGATCGGTCTCACCGATCGGTCTCCCCGATCGGTCTCCCCGATCGGTCTCACCGATCGGTGCCGCCGATCGGTCTCACCGATCGGTCTCCCCGATCGGTCTCGCCGATCGGTCCCACCGATCGGTCCCACCGATCGGTCCCACCAATCGGTCACACCAATCGGTCTCACCAATCGGTCTCACCGATCGGTCTCACCGATGGGTCTCGCCGATCGGTCTCACCGATCGGTCTCGCCGATCAGTCCCACCGATCGGTCTCACCGAGACGCCACTCCTTTAGAACCCAGATTTTGGCAAAGGGAAGGACCAAGAGAGTCTGGGTCATCACATCAGATACCTCTCAAACTATTCTCATCCTCGAGAATTTGAACAACCCAGAAGGAAAGGGCGGGTCCGAACAACCACCCCAAAAGATACATCTCAAGAGTAAACCTCATCGTTAACTAAGAACACCTTCCTATCATGAACCAAGAAATATACCATGCCAAACTGCCCGGGCATGTGGGTTGGGGAGTCTCCTCCCCCATGTTAAGATATTATCCGCTTTGGGTGGCACTGACTCTCCCGCACGGGTTTAATCGAATCCACCTTAATGCGTCTTGATTAGGGGTCGGGTTCTCTCTTTCCCCATAGCCGGGGCGTTTCACACACAAGCAGAGGAAGAAAACCAGTACATTTCATATCCAAAAGACAAAACGTTCTATCATAATAGGTACAACATGGAACAAAGCTTAAAACAACTCTGGGTACTGGGTACGCATCTGTGCTTTACTTTCCCATGTACTCTCCTCAAGCCCACCATGTCTCCACAACACACGAACCAAGGGAATGTTTTGTCCGCAAAGCACCTTTTCCTTGCAATCCTCGATCACCACTGGTCTCTCCACAAAGGTCACATCGTCCTCGATGTCCAGCTCACCCCAATCAAGGACGTGTGAATCGTCGTGCAGATACCGATGGAGCTGGGACACATGAAAGACATCATGTATCCTTAGTAGCGGCGGTGGAAACTCTAGCTGGTAAGCCACTTCGCCAACCCGCCGCAACACTTGGAAGGGTCCGATGAATCTGGGAGAAAGCTTACTCCCTTTACCGAACCTCCGCTACCCACGCCGAGGGGAGACCTTTAAGAACATGTGGTCCCCAACCTCAAACTCCTAGGGCCTCCTCCTGGTATCAGAATACGACTTCTGTCAGTCCTGGGCCGCCTTCATCCTTTCCCGTATGAGCTGAACCTTCTCTGTCGTGTTCTGCACCACCTCCAGACCAAGGATGCCTGCCTCTCCTACTTTGGTCCAACACACAGGCGAACGACATGACATCCCATACAAAGCTTCAAACGGGGCCATGCCAATGGTAGAGTGGTAGCTATTGTTGTAGGAAAACTCTACCAGAGGCAAGTATTTCACCCATGACCCTCCTGAGTCTAGAACACATGCTCGCAGCATATCCTCCAAAGTTTGGATGGTGCGCTCTGTTTGTCCATCTGTCTGGGGATGGAAAGCAGTGCTAATGCGTAACTGGGTGCCAAACGCATGCTGCAGTCCCCTCCAGACTTGCGAGGTAAACCGTGCATCCCTATCCGAGAATATAGACCTCGGAACTCCATGCAACCGCACCACCTCATCTACGTACTTTCGTGCCAAAGCATCCACAACACTCGACTCCCTGATCGCTAGAAAGTGATCCGATTTCGTCAACCTGTCCACTACCACCCAGATGGCGTCGTACCCTCCTTTGAACTTGGGTAGTCCCGTGACGAAATCCATTGTGATGTCATCCCACTTCCACTCGGGGACATCTAGGGGCTGTAGTAGGCCGCCTGGAACTCGGTGTTCAGCCTTCACTTGCTGACACACTAGGCACTTGGCCTCAAACTCTGCCACCGCTCGCTTAACTCCGGGCCACCAAAACTGCCTCTTCAAACCCTGTTACATCTTGGAAACTCCTGGGTGTACCGCTAGGGGTGAGTTGTGGAACTCACTGAGAACCTTGCTGCGCATCGCCTCTAGGACAAACAACCTTCCCTGGAAAAGCATCCGGTTCTGACCATCCTCGGTCCATCCTTCCGAAGCATTGCCCTGGTCAACTTGGTCACGCATCACTTCACACTCTAGGTCTCCCCACTGAGACTCCTCCACCTACTGAAACAGGGATGACTGCACTGTCATCTGATATAGGCAGCCTCTGCCGCTATCCATCGTCGCATCCAGGTGTAAGGCAACCAACTCTTCCATTGCCTTCCAGGCGTCCGCCGACTCTCGGACCGCATCCTTATGCGTCCTCCTGCTCAAGGAATCGGCCACCACATTGCCCTTGCCCACAGTATAAGAGATCTCGAATTTGTAATCCTGGAGGAACTCCACCCATCTCCGCTGTCGCAAGTTTAAGTCCCGCTGGGAGAAGATATACCTCAAGCTTTTGTGATCCGTGAAGACCACAAAGTGTTCCCCAATGAGGTAGTTCCGCCATAACTTTAGCGCAAAAACGACCGCTGCAAGCTCTAGGTCGTGGGTGGCGTAATTATGCTCATGGGAACACAGATGCCTGGACCCATAAGAGATCACCCCTTGTCGCTGCATCAACACGCATCATAGGCCCTGTCCCGAAGCATCACAGAATACCTCATAGGCCACCCCTTCTTCTGGTAATCTCAGCACTGGGGCACTGACCAGCTTCTCTTTCAGATAGCTGAAGGCTGATTGGCATTGCTCACTCCATACAAAAGTCTGGTCCTTCTTGGTCAGATCCGTCAAAGGGGTTCCTACTCGGGAGAAGTTGGGTACGAATCTCTGGTAGTAACCCGCCAGCCCGAGGAAAATTCAGACTTCTGCCATATTCTTGGGTGCTGCCCAAGAAACAAATGCCTAAACCTTTGATGGGTCCACCGCTACCCACTTCTCGGACACCACATGCCCGAGGAAGTGCACTTCTAGTGTCCAGAACTTGCATTTTGACAACTTACCATAGAGATGGTGCTGTCGGAGGACCTCCAAAACTGTCCTCAGGTGCTCTGCATGGTCCTCCTCTGATCTAGAGTAGACCAGGATGTCGTCGATGAACACAACCACGAACCGATCCAGGTACTCCCGGAAGATGGAGTTCATAAGTCCCATGAACACAGCCGGGGTGTTCGTAACACCGAAGGGCATGACTACGAACTCAAAGTGTCCATACCTGCACCTGAACGCTGTCTTTGGGATGTCTCCCTCTTTCAACCTCAGCTGGTGGTACCCAGACCGCAGGTCGATCTTCGAGAACCATCCTGCCCCTTTCAGCTGGTCGAAAAGATCATCTATCCTTGGGAGAGGGTAGTAATTCTTGATCGTCACCAGATTCAGCCTCCTGTAGTCTATACACAACCTAAGACCACCATGTGCCTTCTTTGCAAACAAGACCGGAGCACCCCACGATGACGCACTCGGACGAACATAACCCCTCTTCATTAGATCGTCAATCTGTATCTGCAACTCCCATAGCTCCGAAGGTGCCATCTGGTAAGGATCCATCGAGATTGGACGAGCGCCGGGCTGCAGGTCTATCCCGAACTCGATATCACGTTGAGGGGGTAGAGTCGTCACCTCCTTAGGAAAGATGTCCATAAACTCACAGATGATCTCTGGTACTTCCACCATTTTAGCATCTACTGATTCCACTGTCAGCTCAGTCAACAAGGAGAGGATAGGTTCCTCTCTCCTGTTTCCCTTCGGACTGCTCCGCTCGCCGGTGAAGGTAACACACCGCCTGTCCAAGTCTGAGAACACCAAACTTCTTCGGAAACAGTCGATGACGGAACACATAGAAAATAGCCAGTCGATGCCTAGGATGACATCGTATGGCTGAATCTGTAGCAGAAGAAGATCCCTAACCGACTGATGTGGCCCCATCATCAGTCTACATCCTCGACAAATGAACAACAAGTCGGTCTGACCTCCGACTGGTGTGCTCAACACTAGGGGAACTAGAATTCTCTCAGAATCTAGACCCAAGGAACGAGCTAGACTGGGTGCAACAAAGGAGTGCGAAGCTCCGGTATCGAACAAGGAATAAGCAAGAGTGCTAAACAGACTGATCGTACCTTGAACAACCTCTGGCCCTGTTGGAACTACTGCCTCTGCAGCGTGCAACTGTCCACGCCCAGCTCCCCTGCCCCTCGGCTGTCGGCCACCTCCCCGACCACGCCCTGGTCGAGGTCCCTGTGGAGCGCCCTGGGGTTAGCCTCCTCCTCCTACGTCTTCCCTCGGAGGAGCGGGAGCTCACTGTCCCTGCTGCTGCTGCTGGAAAGGTCTGGCTGGAGGCTACTGCTGGGGCGGGTGCTGGGGATGACTGCCACTGCTGTACTGCACCCGGTCGGGGAACTGACTCCGAAGATGCCTAGGGCTCCCACAGATGAAGAACCATGGTCCCGGGCCCATAGGAAAAGGGTGAGGGCCGGGGGATCGAAACTGAAACTGCTGCGGCCTGTTCCCTGCGGGTCGGAACCTAGAGGGTCCTGACGCTGGAGGCCTGGTGTTGACAGCCTTCCCCTTCGATGGTCCCAGCTGGATCCCCTCTCACGAAAATCCCCCTAGAGCATGCATCCGTTCCACCACTTTGTCCTTCTTCTGGACCTCCAAGTACGTCAGTAGGGTAAAGGGGGTAACAACATATTGGAGGGAGGGTCGGAGTGCCTCCTCCAAACGTCTTGCCCAAGACTCCTCGTCGGGAAAGAGGTCCGGAGAAAAACATAGGAGGTCCTTGAACTTGATCCCTAGATCCCTCACAGACATACTCCCCTGGTGGAGGGAGAGTAGTTCCTACCTCTTTTCTGCCTTCATCGTCGAGGAGAGGAATTCCGCCTGGAACTCCTTCTCGAAATCCACCCAAGCCACCTCAGACTCTCTCCTCTCCCCCAGGTAAAGCATCCACCACTGACGTGCCACTCCCCGCATCTGGCTAACGGCCAGAGGAACCCAGTATTCGGTCGGGGCCCAAATCAGGCCGAAGGCTATAACCAGCTCCTCTAGGCAGCCTTCCGTCTTCATATCTGAGGTGCTGCCCTCATACTTCTCGAGGGCCTGTCGTTGGAAGGCTCGAAGAGTCTTCTGCCACTGGTCGTCCTCTTCCTCTCGATCAGCTTTCTGCCAATCGACCAAAGTAGTCTCCAGGGCCTCTATCGCCTGTACCACACGTGGTCGCCTTCCAGGTGCCATAGCTGCAAGGTAAACAAGGAATGCCTAAGCCCAAGTAGTGCAGAATATCGTTCTTAAAACTTCTTAAAATTTTATTTATTCTTAACTCCCAAGACATCCCAGAAACACAAGAACACAAGTCATTATGATGCATGTACCTTTCCTAGGGTCTCTACCCTGCAATCAGTGTGGCCTCACTTGGTCGTTCGGTAGGTCCAGAGTCCTTGCATCGGATCACGGGGGCCCTAAAATCCCGTGTCCTAACCGGTCTTCCCTGGCCTAATTCACGCGCCAAGGTCACCCAACACTGTTGCCTTACCATCCCATGCAATCCTCACTGTGCCTAACTCCAGACTCCATCCTATCTCTCAACCAACCTCCTTTGATACCATTCTGTCACGACCCGCCTTCACCAAAAGGAGGGAAGGGTCAGCAGATTGCCAGGCCCTTCCTTCTTTAAGTTGAAGGAGAGATAATGACCCCCGAAACCCTCATTCAATAGGTCCCGGAGTGGCAACTAGCACCAAGGGTATAGAAATTTCTCACAAATGGAAGGCATTACCCTTTTTATTTTATAGGGTCGAGAGATAAGGAGAAGAAAACCCAACAACACCAAGGTAGAAAGAAAAGTAAAGCCAAAAGTAAACCATTCCCACATGCATGTTCCAAAAGTAAAGGCCACAAAGTACAAAAGGTGACTACAAGGTAAGTACCAAAGAGGAAAAGAAAACAACAACTGCAACTGCTCTAAAGGTCCGAGCTAGTAAGGTCCTGTGTGATCCTCGAAGTCCTCCTGGAAACCTGAAAGAAGTTTTATATACGTAGGGTGAGCATACAAGTACACTCAGTAGGGAAAACCAAAGACTCTCGTGCACAAGTGGGGGAACGTACTAAAGTCCCGTGAGCAAAGGAGTAACCAAACACCTATCAAGGTAAACTATCCACCCCAGGCCTCACCAAGGCACACTCCCCAAATAACGCTAGTCGAATAATATATGTAATAAGAGCACATCGATGTTTGGGTACCCTGTGCCACTTTCCCACTAGTTATTGAGACATCCTACGCATCAAACCAATCCCGTCATTCTCACCGCAGTCCCACTGCCACACCCTCCCACACACACCTGGGCCACAACCACACGCAGTCCCACTGCCGAAATCCCGCCCGCACACACCTGGGCCTCAACCGTACGCAGTCCCACTACTGAATCCCGCCCGCACACACCTGGGCCACAACTGTCACATGTAACCATGCCTGCAAACACCTAGGCCAAAACAACCACCACCACGCCCGAAGACACCTAGGCGAGAAAATACACTGCCACGCCCGAAGACACCTGGGCCTCATCCCGAAGACACTTGGGAAACCAGCTGCCGCACACACCTGGCCAACCACCACACTACCCAGCCCGAAGGTTCTTGGGCTAATAATGGACTTCAGGCCATCACAGCTTACCCGATGATACTTGGGCTATCCGGGAAAGGGAGCAGAAAAGGAACTAATAACCAGCCACTATGAATAGTGTTGGGAAAAACACCATCCCCCATGAAATGGGGGTGTTCGGCACTAAGTGCTCAACTTGGGTGGGGTGCGAATAAGAAACACAAAGCTACAAGTATATATATAGGGTAACAAGAACTCACCCAAGCTAGGTTTTTCTTCAGACAACCTACAGATCACAACAGCACTCAAGTCTGAGTCACGACTCATGCTAACAACCCATTTGTCCCCTTTCTTATTTCATGTTCAGTGATAATGTTTACGTTTAAGCACTACTGGGCAACTAGTAGGAATAGGCATAAGTCCAGGAAAGTAAACAGTCAAACATCAACCAAAACACTCACACCCAGTTCTCAACAATAGAGGATTCCACCCCAATTTGTGATATAAACAAGTAACCACCCGGATTTAAAACTCACAACCACCGAATCCATATCAACAGGAGATCCCATCCCCAAATTCACACAACCACTAGGAGTATAAAAGAACAGGGGATCCCATCCCCTCCCACATCACCAGCAATCGGCCCGAAAGTAAAACAACCAACTACCACCACCAACACAAGCAGGGCCTTGCAGGTATTTTCAGATTTAAACGACTTAACACACTCCATGATTCAAATTCCATGTGTTCTAACCGGGAGTTATCACAGAAGGTTTGATCCTGGTGCTTTCAATTTATTCATCCGGATATACGTGATTAACCAATTTACTTTTCATATCAGAAATTTACAACCACAACCAATCCATTTAAAACATCAGCAGGGTTCATTAGTGCACAAACAATGACCACCAATGGCCTCGATTTTCAGGAGGCATAAGCCAGCATAACTCAGCAAGATGGTCATAGAAGAAATAACATAAAAATATAAAACAACATCAACAGTCACAGCCCCCCCTCTTTCTTTATAGAATTAGTTCATTATCTTATTTAGGTCTGGTTTACCCAATTCTACAGAATCAAAAGCAAGCCCACCCCGCATGATACAACAAAGAGAGAGATGAAGGAGAAATTCCCTACTTGTTGATAGATGATCGAAGTTTAGGCCGGGGCACGGAACCTTACGGATAACGATGCAGCGGGCCCGATGCACCAGAAGCTGTTTGTGAAAAGCCACGATCGAGGAAAGGAGAAACCACAGCTAACCCTTAGTTTATAAGAGCCGGGGACGGTTGAGGTGAAAATGCGAAACCGCGTAAGGCGTGGGGGTCGTGGGTTGACCACGCGGATCCACTCGTCACAAAAAGGGGGTCGGATGGTTTAGGCCGACTCATGAATTGATGAAGTATTTAATTAAAGCTATTATGCTTGTTACAGGTGTTAAAAACACGCTTAAACGAGTCAGAATAGGGTTTAAAACCCTATTTGCGCAAAGGAGCGCTACTGGAAACAACCTGACAAGGCTGGGTGACGCCCATCGGTCTCACCGATCGGTCGCGCCGATCGGTCTCACCGATCGGTCCCTCCGATTGGTCTCACCAATCGGTCTCACCGATCGGTCTCCCCGATCGGTCTCGCCGATCGGTCTCGCCGATCGGTCTCGCCGATCGGTCTCGCCGATCGGTCTCGCCGATCGGTCTCCCCGATCGGTCCCTCCGATCCGTCCCTCCGATCGGTCTCACCGATCGGTCTCCCCGATTGGTCTCGCCGATCGGTCTCGCCGATCGGTCACGCCGATCGGTCTCGCCGATCGGTCTCACCGATCGGTCTCACCGATCGGTCTCACAGATTGGTCTCGCCGATCGGTCTCACAGATGGGTCTCGCCGATCGGTCTCCCCGATCGGTCTCCCCGATCGGTCTTGCCGATCGGTCTCGCCGATCGGTCTCGCCGATCGGTCTCCCCGATCGGTCTCACCGATCGGTCCCTCCGATCAGTCTCACCGATCGGTCTCACCGATCGGTCTCCCCGATCGGTCTCGCCGATCGGTCTCGCCGATCGGTCTCGCTGATCGGTCTCACCGATCGGTCTCACCGATCGGTCTCACAGATTGGTCTCGCCGATCGGTCTCCCCGATCGGTCTCGCCGATCAGTCTCACCGATCAGTCTCACCAAGACGCCACTCCTTTAGAACCCGGATTTTGGCAAAGGGAAGGACCAAGAGAGTCTGGGTCATCACACCTTCACTATCAGCTGTCATATGTCGAGATATAGGGAGACCAATATGCTCCACCTCATATAAATAATCAGTACAGAACTCAATCACCTCTTCTAATACATATTTTTGAACAATAGAGGCCTCTGGTCAATAAATATTTTTAACATATCCCTTTGAAATTTTCATATATCTTTCAAAAGTATACATCCATCGTAAATAAACAGGCCCATATATTCTTATCTCATGCACCAAATGAATCAGCAGATAAACCATTATATCAAAAAAACTAGGTGGGAAATACATTTCTTGTTGAAAAATAATAAGAGTTGATTCATTCTCTAACACATCTAACAAATTTGGATCAACGAATTTTCTAAAAATAGATTTGAAAAAATTATATAACCTAATGATAGTCTTTCTAAAAATTGTTGGCAATATACCACACACTGTTACTGGTAGAATTTGTTGCATCAATACATAGAAATCATGCGATTTTATACCTATTAATTTACAATACTTAAATGACACAAATTATTCACATTTTAAGAAAAACCATTGGGTACTTTAATACCATGAAGAAACTAAAAAAAATTTATATTTTCAATCTTTCTTAATGTGTGACAAGTCAGAGGTAAATATGTTCTATTTTCTTTCATAGTGGGAGCTAACTCCAAACGTATTCTCATTAATATCAAGAATAACCTATCATGTATTCCATATTTTATATTTCATTTTATGTCTAAAAAAGTTCCAATCAAACTGTCACATATGTTTTTCTCAACATGCATAACATCGATGTTATTTTTTATCTCTAAAAATATCCAATAAGGTAGTTCAAAAAAATAGACTGCTTCTTCCAGATATTTCTTTAAAACTAGAACTTCTTTTCTTTCCAAATGTCGAATCAATATTTTTTACCCTATCATAATATTCTTCAGCTGACAATGTACAAGGGGAAAGGTTATATTCTTGTAAACCATTAAACGTGTTTTTCAATCTACAATAAGGATGATCAATTCGCAAAAATCTTTGATGTCCCATGTACACTGTCTTTCTTCTATTCTGCAATTGATAATATGAAGTCTGTTCTTCACAAATTGTACATGCTTTATATCCCTTAACACTATATCCTGATAAGTTTCCATATGCAGGAAATTTTTTTATAGTGAACATTATCATAGCATGAAAAAGAAAATAATCTTTCTTGTATTCATATAAAACTTTAACACTTTCCTCCCATAGTAGTTTCAAATCATCAATCAATAGTGAAAGATACACATCAATATCTTTTCCTGGTTGTTTTGGTCCATAAATCATCAAGCTCATCATAACATATTTTTTCTTTATATATAGATGTGGGTAAAATTTATAAACTACCATCAAAATAGGCTATGAACTATATAGGCTACTAAGGCTCTGATATGGATTCATTCCATCAGTACACAATCCCATTATGAGATTTCTAACTTCACTTCCAAAATAATGATTTTTTTATAAAAACTCTTCCACTATGGTGAATCGGTATGGTGAAGTAAGTTACCATCAGTGATGTGCTCATCTGAATGCCATCTTCACCTTTTTGCGTCAATTGAATTTTCAAATAGATGCTTCAAATGAGGAATTATTGGATGGTTCCAAATTTCCTTAGTAGGGGTTTTGATTCTGGTACCTAAAAATGAATCACAGTTGAATTATCAAAATGGTATGAAAAAAATATTGGATGATATCATTAGAAAGTACAAAATTAATTTTTCATGATGTTATATGATAGTACCTAAGAATGAATCTGAGTTGAATTTACTATCTATCTTATAGAGTGATGTCCCACATGTAGAAAAACTTGATAAATATTCATATTGTTTCCTATATAGTACACAATCATTAGGGAAATCATGTATCTTTTTATACCACAATCCCATTGGGAATAATATTTTCTTTGCCTCATAATTAGAATCTGGAAGCCCATTTCCTTATAGAAGTATCTCTTTTAAAATCTCAAGTAATCTAGAGAAACTTTTATTACTCCACCCAATTTTTTTCTTTTAAGTTAACTAATCTCAAAACTGCTGATAATATTGTATATTTACTAAAACCTGGGAATAATGGTTTCTTATAATCTCCATAAAATCATTAAACAATTTCTATTTTTTTGATGGTTTCAACACCTAAATCGTGAATTAATTCTTCAATATGATCCTCTACCTCATTATGAATATTATCATCAATATTGGATATTGAATTTTCAGTTCTTTCACCATGCCAGATCCAACATGTATAATTAATGCTAAAACCATAACAAATAATATGATCCTTGATTTATCTGGAGTTTAACTTTATCATATTGAAACACTTTACACATGGATAGAAAATAAAATAAATGTTTTGAAGATGTTGATTATCAAATTCTAAGAACTCATCAACTCTTTTTTTATATTCACTAGTGGTTCTTCGTAAATGTATCCAATTATGATCCATTCAATACTTGATATCACAATATAATTAGTGAATATATTAAAACAAATAAACACACACACACACACATATATTTACAGATAAATTGTAAACAAAGACACATTTAATAAAAACTATTGATAATCAGATAGAAACCATCAGATATGAAACATATTTACAAATAATAAACTTTTTATTTTTATATTATATACATGATTTATATTGATAATATAATTTAATTATAATATCAATTTTCTAAAATTTATTAGTTCATTTTACATAGTTGTTACATTATTTCGATATTTCATGTGTCAAAAGTATTGAATATTGCATTAATTTCACGAGTGAAAAATTAGATATTATTAGTAATATGAAATAATAATTAGAGGAAATGTTCATATTATAAGTGAAATCAATCCTAATACTCCCAAAATTATGAAAGATGAAATTAAATACATAACTAAATTGGTATATCTTACAAAACATTTTATTCATTATTATTTGTTTTTTCTTATATCTTGAAATTATTATTATTATAATAATAAATAAGAAAGATAACATTTATACCAACCGAGGAAACCCAATAAAAACATACATTAATTTTTAAATCATTTTATATTAATATAAAATATATCTCCTAGTAAAATACACCATTGAATCTATATGTTTTCTATCATTGGATGCTAAATTATAAATTTACTTCAATTAGATTGATTACATGATTTTATTTAACCCAAAAATGCATGGAAATTATATCAGGGCATGAGATCACAAGTAATAAATAAAATAAAACTTTATGTATAAGTATAGATACATGGAATACAACCATGAATCACTAATTAATCACCTAAATATGTAAAGCACATGGGAACCATTAATAAATCTATAGGAATCATGCACACTGCAACAAGTATATGTAAACATGCTAGAGAAGCACCAGTATAACAAATATGCATGAAAAGCGACTACGTAAGTAGAAAACAATCTAGAATAGAATATATTCAAAGCATGATAATTATATAATAGAAGCATGCTATAAAAACAAGCATGATTATCAAATACCTAAAAAGGATAATATTATGTTTTCTTATAAAAATCCTATCATGGTATGTAAAAGGCATTCTAATGAAACATACAAGGTATATTAGTAAATTTAAAATAGTATAGTAATACTACCTATATGGAATGTCATATATAGTACATGTTAATATGTATGTTTCTATAAAGATGCAAGTAATTATAAATCCTTCCTGTACCAGGCCAAGTGTAAATACCATAAATATCATAAATTAGTAAAAATAATAATATACTCACATTAGTCAAGGTGAAACCATAATAAACCATAACAAAAATCTACATGAACAATAATCACATACCTGTCCACTTGGGATTTTCACTTTATAAGGGATGATCACTCTTAGGGATAACTATTAACCATATTCCAACACATTCATAATAAAATATAAACTAATAATTGCATCAAATAAAAACATAATTAAATGATAAATAATTTATCTTTAAAATTAAAAAAAACTTATAAAATTTAGAGTTTAACATGAAAATAGATCCCAATATGAACTTT
Source organism: Viscum album (assembly GCA_963277665.1). NCBI lineage: Eukaryota > Viridiplantae > Streptophyta > Magnoliopsida > Santalales > Viscaceae > Viscum > Viscum album. The sequence goes on along the minus strand of OY728146.1, from coordinate 1,620,656,069 downwards.
TCTCCATGAAATGATTTGAAAAATTAAATAATTCATGATCTATATAAAAAATGATTGTAAAAATGAAAAATAAATATAAACAAAAAACTAAAATCAAACCATGGCTGAATGTCGCCGAAAATAGGTTTCGGAAGAAAAAATAATCCGTAGATGATGAAAGAAGAGGATATAATCAAGAACTCAGGCCGAAAATTTTGAAAATAGAAGAAAATCAACAATAATAGCCATTGGATATTACAAATAGGCCTTCTAATTTGTCGCAATTTGAGAGAAGTCGCTGCGGTTTTATCTTTCAAAGATAAAAAAACATGAGGGTTTTCCAATCCCAAATATTTTTAAAATACTTTTGGAGTTGGATTTTATAAAAACTGATGCCAAAAATATATATATTTTTAATATATGGGATTAGTTTTCATAAAAACCGATGCTAAAATATCCCGAGTTATCGATTTATGGTGTCGTTTTTTGTAAAAAACAATGCCAAAACATTTTTTTTGATTTATGGCCTCAGATTTTAGAAAAACCAACACAATAAATCATTCCTTTTGTGGTTTTGGCATTGGTTTTTAGTATAAACTATCCCAAAAACCTCTTTTAAATTTTTTTGGCATCGGTTTTACTAAAAACTGACACCAAAAATTTCTCACACATACTATTGGAATCAGTTTAAAAAAACCGACATCATTACTTCAACGTTAAATCTAGTTTTTCCACTAGTGATTATAGGACTGTACACTACGTGATATTGTTTAGGAAGTTATAATTGAATCATTTTTTTTCATGTTCAAGTCATTTCCAAATTTCCTATGTTTCCAAGATCTTATGATACCATTTTCTTTATGATATTCTTCCATGAAATTACTCTCAATCCTTCAATTTTATAATATTATGTTATACATTTGAATCACATTTTATGTTTCCTTATCATGTTTATTCCCTTACCAAGATTTTTATCTAAACCTTTTCTTTATGTATTCCCCAGGTTATGCCAGGTAGTTTTAACAGCTCGCTATAGAGAATAAAATAAATTTTCCATGTTTAAGTTTCTTTTTATGTAATATGAACCTAGTCTTCCAAATATAATAGTCCTTTAAAATCCTTATATTGTATTAATTGATATTTATAGTTAAAAATCATGAAATAATTTGTGTAAAATTCATGGGTCTCCAAACACACACACACACACACATGTTTGTGTGTTCTTAGTTTTCAACCTACAAACAAGATTGCGATTCAATTTTTGATATTTGGATGGACATATCTCAATCATTCAATATCAGATTGGATCTTTGTCTATGTATATGAGAATATAACAACACCATATTCATGAATTTAATTCAAACATAATTTTTCATGGCTTTAAAATTTCATGAGACCACTCTGAAACTAATTGAAGGTACCATGGAACGCAACAGAAGCATATGGGTTAGAGATTTAAAATTTTCACTGGAAATCGATGTAACTAAACCATCTACGAATAAGATCGAACCAATACAAAGTCCCATGGATCCTATATAAATAATTTTAAGAAAAAATATTAAATTGAATAATACCTCATTTGATCTATAGAATTTTCTAAAACCCACTCATCAATTATTCATCACCAGTGACCGTTGCTCAAATAAACCGAAACTAGATCCCTCTAGATCATCCACACAAGCTTAAAAAGTCTATAAGAGTATCGATCATATAATTATGGGTGCTTTTATAGAGATTTTTTGACTCCTTTTATGTCCCTATGATCATCACATTGATGTTTCATTGATCTATGAAGGAGAGATTGATCTAATTTCTTGGATCAAGAGATTCTATCTCAAGGGAGTGGGAGAGAGGAAAGATAGACTCCCAAAAAATGAGCAATGAATAGTATCCTATATGAGAGCCTCCAATTACTTATATTTCTTAGTATACAAATATATTGAAAAGGCTCCCTGACCCATGAACATTTATTAGACACTCATAATCCATAAATAAAATCTTATGGCTATTTTACTAAGTTATAAATATAATTTTTATTTTTATCACTTACTTATAATATAATAAAATATAGTACATGATAAAAATGATTCATTAACTCAACTAAATATTCCTGAAAATATTAATCATACCTTGAATATTAAAATAATATTCAATCATTAAATATTTTCAATTTATTTACTTTAATACTTGTAAATTCATTAGTAAATAAATTCAGTATCAATAATTCTATACTTGAATAATATGAATTTGTTTATTCTTTGGTGATAAAATATTATTAGACATATCCCATACCCTATGTTCGGGTTCACCATGTCCTATACCCCTATTCATTATAATAGAGAATAATTTTTAATACACTAAGTGTGTGACCCTCTAGGCCCTTATCTCAATAGTAGTGAATACCATTCACAGACCAAGATTAGAGTCTAAAAACCCACAAAGGCCCCTAAAGAGATAAGGTATATTCATGATAGAGATAAACTTTCCTAAGAACACACACCATGTAATTTAATCTCTTTATCTGATGATATCTAATAAAGTATGATGCACACTTCATGTTATTATCCTTTCTTACTTTATTATTAATTGACCTAACTAGATGGACTTACCTTTTTCTACCATGTACATAGATTTATTGAAGGTAATATCATCATGATAAACTAAACTTGAGATATCCATTCCTTTTGGAAGTGAAAAATTCTATCTTTATTATTCAATCAATTCCATATCACCAATGACACACCCAACACAAGCTACCTCACTACGACATCAATGCCATAGTTTTTCCTTGCATCAAAGTACATGATCAAATAGTATACACTAATAATAATATCAAGTAAGGTGACCATTACAAATATTTGTAGATATGAACTATCAATGAAACCTAAAACATTTGGTGTTCCCCTTGGTAGATCGGTACTCATGATCTAATCTACTTGAGATCACCAAGTGATAACTTAATGAGAGGAAGTCTCAATGCTTATGACCCCCAACACCTGATGGTCATACATCATCTATATGTAGTCAGTATTTTGTATCTAGATTATAATAAACATGTTTTAGAGTAATTTCATAGTATATTTATGTTCTAATTATATTTTTATAATTTTTATAACCTTTTGATGCAACAACTAATCTATAGACATTACCATTTAAATAGTAGAAGCATAAATATTAAAACTACTTTGGGAAGTGTACATCATGGATAAATAACTGTATACATGATATAGTAATAAAAAATTACTATTCTATTTGGGTCTAGGGAACCCAATATTATAACATTAATCACATAATAATCAACATTATATTTTATTTTGGTGTAAATTCATTTTTAGGCTTAAAACACAATTTTCTAAAAACTGTTTTTCATCACATTTTACACATTTATATTAAAATTGATTATTTTCCACATTTATAAATTTAATATTGAAAAATTAACTTCATATTTTTAATCATAATGTTTGAATTTATTAAATATTTCCCTTTTATTTTTTGTCATTATGAATAGTAATCGTGGTAAAGATTTTTCATCATGGTAATGGATAAAATGTGTTAATTAAAATTTAAAATATTGGATAAGGTCTCAAAATCAACCAAAAAAATCACATTTATATATTTCATGATATTAAATTTACCATATATATCTTAAATTCAAATTTATGTCATTTTAGTTCCATTTTCCTTTGACAACAACATTTATATTATTTTAGGTAAATAATAAAAAAATGTCACTCTCTTTATTTTAATATCTATAATATATTTTAATTAGGATAAAAATAAGTTAATATAAGTTATTAATATTTATTTTTAATATAAAAATATTATTTTTATGATAGAAGTTTTTTTAAATTTTTAGTGATGATATAATTACCTTAAATGCTTACACAACGCTGATACGATGTTTTTGCAAAAAATAGAAAAATCAAGGTAAACGATTTTAAAAATAATAACATTAATATGTTTTTGATGAATTTTTATATTAAAAAAAATTCATAGGTAATTATAAAGTATAAATTATGTTAAATGTGTTTACATTCAAATTCCATTTCAATCTTGATTCCTTGAAAGTCAAATTAAATGAATAGTCCCAAAAACGACTTCAATGATATTTTATGATAAAAAATATTTTATTAAATGATTTTAAAATAAAGAGATATTTAAAGAGAAAAATTAGGATTTTAAATGGTCTATAATTTCATCCATGTACCATTTTTGAGCTACTTGTTACCATAAAAGTAAATTTATGACCCTTAAAATCTAAAAAAGGTGTTACCACGGTTAAGGTTAAAAAGAGTTAATGAGGGGTTGAACCAAAATATAAGGTCTAAAATGAGACATAAACATGTTTAAATTTTATTATTCAACATTATCACATTAAAAATTCTAAATTATGTCCTTTTGGTTCCAATTTACATGATTATGATATATATTATATTTAAATCTTTTAAGTAATTCCAAGTGTGTCCTTTCCCTCACTTATAAAATGGCACCATTTATTCTCTTTTATTCACACCTATTGATCCACTTATATTGAAAATTAAATTCACAAATACCTTACCAAACTTCCTCCCCATGACTTAGAGTCCCTGGTCTCATTAAAGGACGAACCTAGTAGGCTTAAGGTGTATTCCAAAGGTGGTTTTCCTAAGAAAAGTTATAACTATTAACCAAGTATTTTCATTTTATTTCATTTTATACCTTATTAAAATAGTATATAAATATTATCATATAATAACATAAGTATCTTAAATATAATTAAATATTATTATTTTATAGTAACAACACTTATTCCCCTCCTTTCCATCCTATGCAAAATGAAAACATTGACTGCGTGTACATACATCCTACTATCTCCACATAGTGGTGCAATTATTTTTTCATCACTATTTTACTTGGATATCTATAAATATGGAATTAATGAAATATATATGATATATATGAAATAATCATGTTTCTGTAAATATTATATATAATCTACCTTTTTATCATTCCATTCGTTGGAAAATAATAATGTCGCTCATGCGTATGTGCAGACTACCACCTCACGAAGAGATGTGATTTTATTTTCAATGACAAATATACATGAATGATTATAAAATTGTATGTAATAAAAAAACATTAATTAAATTATTAAAATTATACATATTATAGAATCATTTCATAACTCCTTTAACTATGGATAATATACCAAAGTAATTTTGGAGAAATTGATCAAACAACCTTAAATGGTCGACATAACCAAGAACTATTAAATGAATAAATTTAAAATGATTATAGAAGGAAATTAAAAAATAGAATATATATGAAAAAGGTTTAAATATTTTCTTAATAAATTTAAATTCATTATATAGGAGTATCAAACATATATGACTAAGAAGAGACCCAAGGTAAGGGAAACTTTGTCACATTTACACTTCAATGATATATGTTTATATTATACACATAATTAATTTTATATCGTGTATATAATAACCATTTTAAATATTATATCATTAATTATTATTTATTCATGGTATTTAATGTTCTAATTTTGGTCTACACTTTTAATGGGGTTTGAATCAAAATTTATTAAAGCTGTAAGAATTAATTTAACAATATCATTTCTTTTTAGGATTATTTAGATTAAATTTACATTGAGGAAAATTATATTATCCTTATAATTTAAAACCCATATATTTTCTTCTATACTAGTTATTTTTGGTAATTTTTATGTATTAGTTCCATTTTATTCTCTTTGGTGCTTCAAATTATTGAGAATTTTTTTTAAAGAAAAGTTGACCTTATTTCATCTTTATTCGATGAAAATTTTCTTCCATGTCCATAATATTAAAAATAGTTTCATGAAAGTTTTTAACTACACTTTTAATTTTTTAGAAAGTTATTTTCACTTCCATTAGCATTATTTACCAAGTTTTAGAAGGAATCGTTCTAAAAGGTTTTCCAAACATATCATTTTTGAATTTTTAGAAGTGTGAAAATGATGCACTCTTTTAACATATACGAAATGAAAATATTTTCCTTATTTTAAGAAATTTACTTACTATAAATCTTCCTTTACAATTTTCCATGACTATTTTCAAAGAAAATATTTTTCTCTGTATTATTTATTTTTTTTATTTTTAAAGATACCTAAGAAAAAGGTATTACTTTCTTAAAGGAATGAAGAGAATTTTGAAAAGTTATTTATAAATATATTCTTATACAAATCTATAAGAAAGTTATTTTTAATATATTAATTCTATTTTCTTTTATAAAGTTTTGGATTTGATATAAATCCTTCATTTATGATGGATCTATGATCTGCTATCATCCTTTATTGATAATATATTATACCTTATTTTGAGATCATTCGCTTTCGTGTGATCATGTTCTCTATCACTCTGCATTAATTAATGATCTTTATTTTTCTCCTTCATGTTCATATTTTCAATATCATGGATGAATTTAGTATCATTTCTATTAATTTGATGATATCTCAAACACATACCATTTCTATATATGATATAATTTGAGAAAAGATTATTAAACAAGTTATTTTATTTATTGGAGAAATATTAATGTTCCATATTATTTTTTCAATACAGATAATTGTTGATTTATAAGTAATTTAGAAAATTAATTACATTAATCATTCAAAATATGAAGAATTAATAGGATTTGTAGGTGAAAGGTGTTTTTTGATTATCGATATCCCCTAAATTCATTGATAAGCCTCATGTGACAAAATAGGTAACCACATTAAATGGGTATTTGGTTTATGCATACCCATTTATTAATAATGGAATCCTAGTTGAGAGGCATTGATGGTAAGATTCATGATAACATGGATGAGGTCTTGATGGAAATTTTACAAATGCCTAAATTTATGCATTTATTTTGTTGAGAATTCATTTTACTTTATCCATGTGATTATTATGTTGATATTATCTATGGAGTTCATTGAAATAATTTTTTTTGATTGAATGACAGGTGTTTTGATTACCCACTCTTCGGTATTGATTATGCCTTTTTATTCATGATAGATTTTACTGTACATAACCCTTACTGAGCATATGAGACCACCATTTATTTGTTTTCCTTTACCCTATATATGAATAAGTAATATTTTAATTATTTTCAAAGAGTAAGAAAGTTTTTCATTCTATGATTTTAATTTCCAATGTAATATGGAAGTCATGTATGTATATGGTTTTCCAATACTACTAAACAGATCAATCTTGGGTGGTATAATCCCTTATATATTGTACCTATATAATACGTAAGCACCAACCCTAGGTTACCGAGGTATGGGTGTTACATGAAGGACCACTAGAAACTCCTCCTCAACTTTACACCCCTATATATATATTTTTTGGTGTTCTTGAGGGGGATCATCATAGGGAAGCTCCACAAGAGTTTATTTTTCAAATTTATCTACCAAAATTATTTCATTTAATTCAAATTACTTCAATATATTATCAAAAAACTCTTTTTATATCTTCTTTTCAACTTTCTGGGTAGCTACTTGTTCAATTTACAACTCTAGATTCTATTCAAAGTGTATTGCCTCTTCTCTTGGCACACTTGGACAACCTATTAGGTCTTCTTGATATTCACCTTCAAACACCATATTTTCCTTGAGTATATCTACTTTAACTCCCATGGTAGTATCATAAAAATTCTATACAACATGGGAGATTAATTATTATTCTACAAGGTAAAAACAAGGGAAATTAGTTTGTAATTTAGATTTTATATAATTAATAAATGATCAAAAAATATTACCAGATCCCTCTAGAGTTTTAGTATGCAGTTAATTAACTAAGTGAAATACCTCAAGAAAGTATTATATCATGGATGGGGGAAGTAGTGAACATTCCATATTTTATTAAAATTTTATCCCCTTCATTCCATATTTTTCTTCATTATCCATGACTCGCCTAAAAGGTTCTGAATTAGAGATATAAAAATAAAGATAATATAATTGTAATTCAGTTTAGAAAAGTTTAGAATATAATAATTTCAAAAAAGAAGAATCCACCTCAGTTATATCATCCTTTAAATCCTCTTCAAAGTTAAAGGATACTTGATAGATATTACCAAGAGTAAATTATGGTAGGTCTTCCTCTTCTTCAATCTCTTCCACTACCTTCATTGTTGATCAAATGTGAGGTTTAAATTTTGGTTATTATACATCATCATAGGTATGAAACTATATTTATTCCCCCTCAAACTATTCTTATTCTATTGGTTTTTTAAATATGTATATGACTTGATCTATCTAGCCTCTTAGTTTATCCATGCTGAGTGTTTACTCCTCTTTCTGCACTTGTGGATAAAATTGCTAGTCAATGTCATTATCAAGTGATTGGTTGAACATGGAAATAATATTACTATCCATTTATAACTAGGATTAATAAAGTAGTTACATTATATAATAAATTTACTATAACTTTTTCTCAACCTAATAAATATAAAATGGTATAAAGAATGGAAAATAAAAAAAAATGAAAAAAATCAGAGGTGCTAAAATAATGAAAATTTATCCCTACTCACCAACATCATTTCTAAGTTGATGACCATACTATCATGGATATATCAATATAAAATATTCTAAAACTCATGAAATACAACCTAGTGTCTATCCATATTCGTCTCTCAAGGAGATAGTCCTGAAGACTCACTATTCCAGAACTTATGATTACCTTTGTTTGTTTTATTTGTTTGAAAGTAAGAAGTAATTGAAATATTTTTGGTTTTATATTGTTTCAATGAATGAAAATAGAATTAAAGAACTTAAAAAATAGGTAAAAAAGGAATTAATGTAGGCCTATGGTGAATTCTAGTCAGTTCTATTATTATTTACTTTGGTCTAAATCACTTAATCCAATGAGCATAAGAAATACCATGCATCTTACTCATCCTCCACTATTCTCTTATGTGTGAGAATAAAATTATTCTCAAAATATCTTCAAGAAAACCATTAACTAATTAACTTTAAGTTAAATAGTAGAAGGATTTAGTAGTAATGATGAGTGTTATAATCGCATATCACACCCATAACCTTAACTTCCACACAAGACCAATGAAATAAGTTTAAAATGAAATAAAAAATTCAAAAACTCCCACTATAATTCCCCTCAGAACACCCACAATGGGTTTGATCTCCATGAACATAGAGTTTTGAGATCATTGAGTATATCACATGGGTTGAAGAAATATGAATAAATATGGGATAATAGAATAACATTGGAAAAGAATAAGAAAATTAATTAAATTATAATCGTAATTTTTGAAATAAATAAAACCTACAGTACATCAAAATGAGGCAAAAGTATAAGGTTTGAATCATTTAAAATGGGATATGGGAAATATTTATAGGAATATAAAACTTTATTTCTTTATTATCCAAAAATTTAATGTTGATCAGAAAAATCCCATGAGCCTTAGATTGTGTTAAACATGCACAACTCAAGGGTCGATATGGATTTATTTTTGAATTTCATATATTATAGATTGATCAAAATTCTCCCATTATGTCCATATCCTTTAGATAATTAGATTATTTTATCATGCATATTGAAAAGGATAACTTTCTGATTTGGTATAACACTTGGAATAAAGTTTGATTTTGATTTTAGGTTAATCTTGACCTTTTTAGAAATTATAGATTTCATCCCCAGAACAAATTAGTGTCCTTTACATATATTTTTTTGACCTTTACATAGAATATTTGTATATAGAATCAACTTTATGAAGTGAATTGAATTACCTTTATATAGATTTAGGATCGTGATTATGACCTTTATAAAAATTCATGAACCTCGATGGTATCTATTTGTATCACTCAATGCCCCTTTCTTAGAACCTCATTACATTGGTGTAGTAACATTTTACCTTGACATGATGATTTGATTACCTTGATGTATCCTGTACAATGTGGCATCTATATTTACACAATGCCTTGTGAAATACAACATGAACTTTATGTTGCAGAGGCACCATGAGTTACTTTTATGAGAGTAAAAATGAGGATCCATGGTTGAATCCATATGATGGAAGCAAGTGAATCGATCCCACTTTTGTCAGTTTTTTTATCCAAGTACATTTTCATATGATATGTTATAGGAAAAATTCATACGAAATTCCAACCTAAAGTCATATGATCCCATTTTTGTTATTTTCTATATTTAGACTTACAATTCATGAAACTCATCTGAATTAGTGTTGGATTTTCTCAAATTAAAATCAAAATTAATTAAAACCACTAAAATCATAATCAGAATACTTTAAATAATTTAATCCCAAAATTAGAATATCCATTCAAGGATTAAAATTTAATTTAAAAATGAATAAAAAATTTAGAAACTAAGCTTGAATCCATTTAGTAATTAAAATCTAAATTCTAAAAAGTGACACAAATAAATCAATTACCTAGGTTTTAACTATATTAAGGGGTTAATTATCTATAAAAAGTAGTAAAAATTTTAGGAAATATTAACTCTCATCTATTGAACATTTTCGACTCATATTTCCATGTACTCTCCTTCATGCCACCATGATTCTATATAACATGAACCAAAGGGATGAATCTCCCACACAACACCTTCTCTTGAAATTCCTGGATCTTAACTAAAAACTCCATGAATTTCATATCACCTTCTACATCCAACCTTACCCATTTGATGACACATGAGTATTTTTGAAGATATAAATAAATATGTGACACATAAAACATGTCTTGGATTTGATGCACCTATAGTGGAAGCATCAACTAATACTCCACCTCGGTAATATGATGCATCACCTCAAAAGGACTAATAAACCAGATAGAGAGCTTAATTCCCTAACAAAACATTTTCTTCCCATAAAAAATGGAATCCATTAATAATACATGATCACTAAACTCAAACTATATATGTCTATTCCACCAATATACATATGACTTCATATGGTCTTGCGCCACCTTCATCCACTATCATATCATCTGAATCTTCTTTTTCATGATTTAGACCACCTTTGGTCCATGGACTACTGACTCCCCAACCTCATTCTAACACAAAAGAAAATGACAAGACCACCCATAAATGCATCAAATAATTCCATTCCAATAGAATAGTGAAATATATTATTTTAAGCAAAATCAACCAAGGAAAAATGATTCATCCATGATCCACCAAATTCCAAGACTTAAGACCACAACATATTCTCTAGTGTTTGAATAGTACTATCCATATATCCATAAATCTGGGGATGGAAAGAAGTGTTAAGGTGTAAATTGGAGACCAAAGTATGCTGGGATTCTCTCCATACTCATGAGGTAAAATGAGGATCCCAATCAGTTATGATAGTCAATAGTACTATTTAAAGCCGCATAACCTCATCCACATTCCACCTTGATAAGACCTCCACAACATTTGACTCCATAATCTATCATAAGTGGGTTAACTACATCTACTAATCCAGGATCATCCAAATAACATCACACCCTCCTTGTGATCATAGTAGATTGGTGAAAACAAACATTGAGTTATCCCCCCATTTCCACTCAGGGACATCTAATGGATGAAAAAATCCATCTAGGATATGATGATTCACCTTAAACTATTGATAGACCAAGCACCACAATATGCATTCTACCAGGTATTGATTTATCTCGAGACACTAAAACTAACCCCTCAAGGCATGGTACACCTTGTCCATATAAGATCCTGGGTTTTCGATGAGGTACGTGTCCTTTTAATTTTAGTATAGATCTCTTGTTTTATCTATATTAGGATTCCTAAAGAAATAATAAAGGGGTTAAGAGAATTTAGAACTTCTTCAAATATTAGATATTTTATTTTTATATAAATAGGTAGTGGTGTATAGTTAGCACACTGTTAGTATTAATTGTGTAGATCAACCGTGTGACTGAAAAATTGAGGTGCATAGTTTGTTTAATAGTATGAGGCAGGCCACATGGACATAAAAACATGAAATAAATTGTAGGTGTATGTAAAATTGTTGGTTCATAGTTTCTCCTAACCATGAACCTAACCATATAATGGGGTGTCACCTTGGACAATGACATCCACACAGTTGGTTCACGGTTTGGTAAACTATGTGACCAAACCGTGTGATGATTTTAAAAGGGTGATTTTACCAAATTACCCTAAAAATTTTAACAATTACTCCCCCATTTTTCTTCTCCCTTTCACACACAATATCCCCTTATCGATAGATTCTCCCTTTCATATAGTCTTTGAGCTAGCCTCACTATCTGACATCCGATTTAAGAATCGTTTTTCATGTTTGATAGAAAATGGTAAGTCTATCAATACTATTCCTTATTTTCTTAGTTTATCTTTCCGTATCAAATGATATTTTCATGCAATCTAATATTACATATTTTCATAATTTTGTCTATTTCTTTGATTTCACCCATTTTGGACCAAATTAAAGGTCAATACTAGATGAGAAGTCTTCTACTCATCTAATGTAAGTGGTATATAAATTTTACATAAAATTATTGATTTTTATAGCTTTTTCCATTGTGAAACACATCCATATTTTTGTGTGTTTCTTATAAAATGTGTAATACCAAAAATAAATTATTCATACTAGGATCTTAATGTTTTTAGACCCATTTTACATGGTTGTAGGTTGATGAACTCAACCCAAACCACCCCTTGAGGTGGGTTAGATTAAATTACTACGATTAAGACACCCTTTGGGGTGTGTTGTGTTTTCTACTAATTAGAGGAAGTTGTATAAAAATTAAATGAATTGTTAAGAAGTTGAATACCTCTTTTAACCCTATTTATTTATAAATAGAAGGGGAAATGAAATGAAATAAATGTGGATTGTAAAATGAGGTGGATAATCTATTGGATTTTTCTTATTTATTAGAATAGACTACAGTATGACATGGAAAATAACATACCCCCTTGGAATCCTTTGCATAATATTCTTGACATATGATATGAAATATGGAACCACCAAAGGGTATTAAGATATGGAACCAAATACCCACTTATATATTTATAAATTGGATTCCTTGGATCATCTCATTATATATGGCTTTCTTAGACCACCTCAGATTTGTTCATTGGGATCTACCGAAGACTTTACAAAATTTACCTTGGACATACCCCTTAGACTCAATGAGGATGACTCAACTATGGGACTTGGGTTACTAGATCATTAAAGGTATAAATTATACTGATATTTCCTTGGATGAGCTTCTTGGACTCAAGAATGATTCCTTGGTCAATTTATTTGGGTCTTAGCCCAGTTAGGGTTGATACTTAGTATCTCTAGAATATGCCATGGTTTATGGTTTACTTCACTATATAGTTATTATATATTAATATCCTAATACTTATGTGAGACATTATGGGTCATTGATATATTAAATTTTGAGTTTAATTTACTATTTGGTTTTACTTTAGAGGTTATGGGTATTGAGGGTTGAAAAACCCGATTTTGGGGAAGGTAAACTAAGGAACACAGTTTCCTTAACCATGAGAGGGGAATGAAAGGTATGAAAATGAGAGTTTTCATGATTTGGGAACAATTTTAAAAACTATGAAACACCTAGGGGTAACCGTGTGGCCTTTTTTTGGTAGGACGATATCAACAGCATGGTTGGCACAAAGTTTTCCTAACCGTACAGCCACACTCTATAGCCTATCCAAGTCACTTAAAAATTGGTATTTTACCATTTTACCTTATAAATTTTAAAGGATTTTGGACCTAATTTTATTCCCCCATCATGCATAGATCCTCCTAAATGTACTTAAAGTTTCCCACTCTCCTTGGTAGTGGATTTATCTTTATAATCAAGGTGATTTTCTTGAGGCAAGCTTATTTTCTCTGTATTTCTTCTTCCTTTACCCTTCTTAATCCCAATTCTTACATTTTTCATGGAAGTGTGGAAACATAGTTAGTGGGGATGGACAAACCTATAGCTTTAATTGAGGTTTTGTTTTTTTAGTGTGTCTTATGTGTGTGAGGCCTTATCCTACCTATTATGGATGGTCGTCATTGAAGGTGATGAGGTTGAGACCAATTCCAAGGTAGGTGTCTCTATTTAATAGATTTTCCATGGATTAACTTTAAATTATGAACTGTATTTGGTTTATGTTTGTTTAATTACCAATTAAATGATTTATGTTTGATGTTTATCCCATGATTTATGTTATTTATGGCTTGGTTTGGAAATTTTGTTATTTAAAGTGGGGTTTCCAAATGGGAGTGGCTTGAGTGCATAAAAAGTGTTTGATCAAATGGATCAAAGAGGTTTTTTATTTAATTGGATTAATAAAATAGTTTTAGAAATTGTTTTACCTTATGGGAATGTGTTTTATAAAATGGGAATGTCTACTTATGAAATTGTCTTGTGTAATGACTTTTGGATTAAATGGATTTTGTTTGTGATTATGTTGGCATGGATTAGAACATGGGATAACTAGGGTGTGAGTGAGAGGTTGTCCAAGGGACCATGAAAGAATTTGGATTAGAAGAAAATAAGAGATTCAATTCTGATTTCCAAGGGACCATGAGTTCCTTTGAGAAGGAATATCATGAGATATTCTACTTGGTTTCTAAGAGACCATGAGATCACTTAGATTTGGTCCTGTGGAAGATTGTGAGAGTTTCCATTTTGCTTAGCCAGATAGCATATTTTTTTAGACTCAATCGCATAACACCCTCATGGTTAGATCACTAGGTGAAGTCTCTTATGACGAGTTGGTTTATATGATTTATAAATTTTATTAGTGCCATGTTTGATGTGATGAGATATATTATACCCATTTTTTATTGATTAAATGATGACGATGTTATGATTTCCCTTATTTTGTTGAGTATGTTGATCATATAGAACCTTGTATACTTGTTTATTTATTTGATCCAGGTTGAGAAATGTTTTTTAAAAGACATGTTTTATTTGAAATGAAAAACCAAAGGTATTTTTAAAGGCTTGTTTGAAAATGAAATTTTTTCAAAATGGTTTAGTTTTGAAATGTGATTTCAAAATAGTTTACTGATTTTCATGGGTAAAATAATTAAATATATTCTTGGGTATATCCTACTGGGATTTATTTATCACACCCTACATATGAATTTGGTAATATGTAGATTTTATTTCCCAGGACACATGTAAAGTCAAGGTCACCATGTACCTAGGTGGCTCTTCTTGATTACCATCGTCCGATGCTTTCTGGAGGATAAATGGTCACATGGAGTTGGATCACATGGAGTCATTTTTGGGATGTATTTATAGGCCTTGTTGGGGGGGTCTTGTTCTGATTCTTTTGAGTTATGAATTTTACTTGAGAAACCATGTTTTTTCCTATAATGGAATGTTTTTTATATAATGTATATCACTACTCATGGTATCTTATTGTCTTTTTATATGAATAATATGGATGTCATATTATGTATTGCCAACTGTGATGATATTGGTGTGGCCATATCATTTCATGGATGGGTCATTCCATTTTACCATGGCTAAAATCTTTCTAAAGAGATTGTTGGTTATTCTCGGTGCTTGTTTCCAAACCATGGTGATTAGAAATTCACTTTGGGCCTTGTGAAGGGTTGAATCAAGTGATGGGTGGGGTCGACCAGGTTAGTTTGTTACAAAATAGTATCAGTGAGGTCTTTATCTAGGATTTAGTGGTAGACAGGATCTAGGAATGTTGGGACTCAGAGGGTAGGAATGAGGGGTCACCTCACTAGCTCTTATTCATGTATATCCTTGAGTTTCCAAGGTTGGCCTGAGATTGTGATTATGTTTTGAGCCCAATTATGGGGTTTTTTGATGAGATTTTGAGGTATTTCTTGGTTGGTGGTGAGTCCCGGGGTGATACCAAGGGTTTTTTGGGTTTTCAGGGTGAAATGGGGAGGTATGTAGGAGGTGAATGATTAGTGTTCATTAATAGTAGAAAACGTACACTGACCATGAATAATTCATACCAACTCCAATGACACCTGCATGGTTGGAACATGGTTTTCCAAATAGTGTGGCCAAACCATTAACTATGGGTAATACTTGAGATTTTTGGTGTTTTTATCCCTTTTCATTTAGTGTTTCTATTAATGCTAGTGTTTCTTAGTGTTACCCATGATGAGGGTTCATTTTGGTTCTTTTGATTTGGTTTGAAATTGAATTATGCTTGATAGAGCTTGTGTTTTTTTGTATACAATACATACTATAGGGACCTCATTCATGCGTAAAGAGGGTGCTACAATGAATACCCCATAGAAGAATCATCCTCTTGATTTGGATTTGGTGGATTTGGTGATTTGTATTATCCAATACCTGAGTCAAGTAGGTGGTTAGGAGTAGTCATGAATATTGGATCATGCTCAGGAGTTTTTGAGAGAAAATCCACTAGTATTCTATGGTGAAAAGGGACCGAATGAGCCTGCTGAGTGGTTAGATTGTATTGAGCAAATCTTTTAGTTATTAAATACCCATAATACCTCAAAAGTAGGATTTTAAATGTATATTATGGAAGGAATAGGTAGGATGTGGTGGGAGTCAATGGTTTTCTTAAGGAGGCATGAGGATCTCACATGGAACACTTTAAAGGTGGATTTCAACTAGAAGTTATACCCGAAGACCTTGAGAGTGGTGAAGGCCTATGATTTCATACATTTAGAGTAGGGGTATAGTTTGGTGATGGAGTATGCCACCCATTTTACAGAGTTGGTCTATGTCTCTCTATATCTCCTCATGAATTGTTACCTCAAGGCTCAGTGTTTTGAGATGGGTCTGAGGCAAGAGATCAGGTCTATACTTATTATTCTCTATCTAACAATCTATTTAGAGGTAGTTGACAAGGAAGAAATGTAAGAAAAATATTTGAATAGAAATATAGGTATCAATGGTGTTATTTCAGTGGGAGGGATCTAGAAATAATCATCTGGGAAGAAGATGAAGTAGGAAGAGTATCATCAGGGTAGTGGAAAGAGTTCCCAATAGTCATCAGGTTCATATTCTATGGATTCAATGGGGTGTAAGACTACTATCTGTTACCAGTGCTATGTTACCGGTGCGATAAGGTTGGAAACACAAGGTCTAATTTCTTAGAGACTTTAATGGAATTCCAAGAGTGTGGACATCTAGGTCATCTCTAGAGTTTCTATCAGATGGATTCATGGGGGAGTGGTGTGGACAACAATTTTTCAGAAGGCTATTAGGTATAGTTAGAGGATTCAAAGGGTGGAGGATCCCACCCTTTTAGTAATGGAGATTCTAACTAGGGGAAGAAGGAATAGGGAAGGTCTGATCTAGGGTGTCTCCATGTCGTAGAGGTTATTCCATGGGACTCAGATTCCAGGTTATCCACTGTGAGAGGTACAATGCTTATTGCATCTTCCATTGAATTGATTTTATTTGAAACTGGTGCATCCCATTCCTTTATTTCTATGAAACCGGTTGATTCCTTAGGTATGCGAGATGATTAGATTCCATATGTTATGGATTTATTAATCCCATTGGGTTGAAATAAGGAGAAAGGTTTTAGGATCCCTAAGTTTTGTGTTTTGATAGCCTGTGTAGTGGTCATCTATGACTTCCTTGTTTTGGACTTGGATGTTTTTAACCTTATCATTGAGATGGATTGGTTGATCAAATTCATGATACTAGTAGAATTTTATTTCTATAGGGTCTAGTTAATTACTCATGATAGGATATCTCATATCTTTTAGGGTGAGTGGGATCTACGACCAGGTAGGGTGAGACTAGTTACTTCAAAGTTGGGGTTAATCTCATGCCAGTTATCTGGGTTGTTTCTTAATGTTGTTGAGAAAAGTTAAATAAGATAACTTCAAATGGTCTTTGATAGGTAAACAGATGTGTTTACAAAGGATTTTTAAGTATTTCCAACCCAGTGAGAGGTCAAGTTCACTATAAATATACTCCCTGGGAAAAGAATGGTCTCCTTTAAATGATATCTGACAGATCCAACTGATATGAAAGAGATGAAGGTTCAGTTAGATGATCTTGAGGGAAATGGTTTTATCCATACTAATGTGTCACCATGGGATTCAAAAGTTATATTTTTAAATAATGTAGGTGTAACAATCTAAATTTTCATAGAATATTGTAAGCTTAATTAGGTAACTATAAAGAATAAATACCCTTTTCCTAGGACCGATAATCTTTTTGATCAGCTTATATGATCCCTTTTGTTTTTAAAGATTGATTTGAGATCTGGGTACCACCAATTGAGGGTTTGGGAAGAGGATTTTCCAAATACCTCCTTTCTATGTTGGTATGTAAATTTTGAGTATTTGGTTAAACCATTTGGGATTACCAATGCTTCAGCTATCTTTATAGTGTTAATGAACCAAATTGTCCACTTATTTTTGGAATCCTTCATGGTTGTGTTTGTGGAAAAAATCTTGGTGCATTATAATATTAAATAAGATAATGATTACCATATTGAGGTTTTTTTTTTTGTGTTTTTAGGGAGAAATATTTATATTCCAAACTATCTAAGTGCCAGTTTTGGATTCATGTGGAAATGTTTTTGGGAAATTTTATTTCCGAGGTAGGAGTTTTAGAGGATCCATAGAATGTTCAAGAATAAATGTCTTGGGTGAAGCCCAAGAATGTGTTCAAGGTCTATATATTTATAGGATTTTCTAGGTATTATAGACATTTTTTTCATGACTTATTTAATCTAGATTCTCCCTTGATTATTTTTGACCAGGAAAGGGGTGAATTTTGAGTGGGATTAGAAGTGCGAGAGTGATTTTGAGAAGTTGAAGATTAATTTGACATATCCACTAGTTTTTATTCTTTTTGATCTTATTAGAGCTTATTATATGACTTTTTATGATTCTAGTGTGGGTTTGGGATGTTTTCTAATCCAATATGACAATGTGGTGGCCTATGGATTGAGGAAGCTATGCCCACATGAGCAGAATTATCCCACCCATGACCTGGAATCAGATTCCATAATTCATGTGTTAAAGTCATGGAAACATTACCTATTCATGGGGAATTTTACAATGTATTTAGATCATAAGATCCTGAAGTATATTGTCACCTATAGGGACTTAAACCTCAGACAAATATGCTGGGTGGAATACCGCAAGGATTTTGATTTTGATATTTCTTATACACCTGAGAAGGGGAATATGGTATCTTATGATCTAAGAAGAAAGATTTCAGTCTAGGTAGTATGAGAATTAGTGGATGAGTGGAGGTATGATTATTTTTCTAGTTGATCTAGATCTGGAGACACATAAGGATAGAGAGTAGTTATACTTGTCCAATGTATAGGTTACAACCCCTCTCATAAATCGGGTTAGGAATGAGTAGGTATCCAACAATTAATTATAGTAGATTAAGAGTGCTTTAAATGGTAGGGAGACCTTGGGTGAGTGGTCTTAGACTCTTAATAGATCTCTCCTCTTCATAAGATGGTTTTTTGTTCCTTTGTACTTGAGATAGGAGGTGATATGTGAGGTTCATCATTCGAGTTGGTCCATGAATCCTAGGGTGACCAAGATGTTTTATACCTTGGGAGTATAGTATTAGTGGCCTAAGATGAGACATGTTGTGGTAAATTTCATTTCCATATGATTGACCTTCTAAAGGATCAGAGCAGAACATCAGAGACTAGTTGGGATATTGCATCCACTTCCCAGTCTAGTTTGGAACTAGGATGATATTTCTATGGATTTCATGACCGAACTACATCATATTCCAAGTGGTAAAGATTTTATATTGGTGGTTGTATATCATCTAATGAAATCAAACCATTTTATTCCAATTAATGAGTCAATGAAGGTAGAGGACCTCAGATGTTTGTATGTTCGATAGTTTTTTTTGGATTCATGGATTGAACTTAGTGATAGTTTCAGACTAGGATGCTCATTTTACTTCCTATTTTTGGAAGGGAATCTAAGAGTTTTTTAAAACCTAGTTGAGATTGAGCATTGTGTATCACCCATAGATGAATGGATAGTATGAGCAGACCATCTAGACTCTTGAGAATATGTTGTGAGTGTGTGTACTTGATTTTAGTAGTTCATGAAAAATTCACCTACCGTTGGATGATTTTTTATAATATTAGTTATCAGGACTTCATTAGGATGGACCCATTTGAGGAATTGTACTAGTATTTGTGCCAATCCTTATTGTGTTGGCCTGAGGTGGACGAGAGTTCCCTGGTTAGAATGAGTCTCATACAAGATATGATCGAGACATTTCAAATGATTCAAAAAAGGTTTGAGATAACTCAAAGTTACCCTAAATCATATTATGACCATCATTGTCACATTTTGGAGTTTTAGGTTGGTGATTAGGTGTTTTCTTGGATATTTATTATACTAGGTCATCATCTTTTTGGTAAGAAAGGATATATGTCGCCTCATTATGTTGGGACATTTCATGTTGTGGAGAATCTTGGAAAGGTATCCTATCAGTTAGAGTTTCCACCATGGATGAACTCGATATATGATGTCTTTCACGTCTCCCAGTTGAAGAGATACCATCCAAAAATAATATAAAGTTTTGGAGAGGAAATATTTGGAGTTTGAGACTAATACCGATATTGTGGAGAAACCTATTTGTGTTTTGGATTATCAGAATAAAGTTCTTCATAATAATTTTATCCCATTAGTCCATGTTCTCTAGAAACACAGTGGTGATATTCATGAGACATGGGAGTATGAAGATTTTGTGAGGGAGTAGCAGTATCACCTATTTTCTTTTAAAGATTAATAAGGACACTCTGGGGTAAAAAGTGGAATGGAGGGGAGTTTTGGACACTTTTTGGGTCTCTGTTACATAAAAGTTTTAGTTTTATTTACCGTTCAATTTTTATTTAGAGGTTTTAAGTGCTAGGGGTCATAAAACCCATTTTTGTGGAAGTAAGATCCATCTGAATGATTAAATAATGGTTTGACTAACTGTGAGACTAACCGTGTGATGGGGTTATAAGGTGTAAAAATGGGGGTTTTCATGGTTTGGGAATATTTTTCCAAACTATGTGATGCATAGGGGTAACCATGTGGCCTACTTTTGGTGGGGAATTGGAACATGTATGGTTGGCACATGATTTTCCTAATCCTCTTGAAAAATAATGCGACCTATCTAGATCACTTAAAAATTGGTATTTGACCATTTTACCCTACCTATTTTTATGGGTTTTGGCCCTCATCTTCTTACCCCATCATGTGCATACCCTCATCATTTGCATTTAAGAATTCCCCTCTTCTTTTTGGTGGATTTCCATTTGGAATCACGGTGGTTTTCTTGAGGTAAGTTCCTTTACTCTTGAGTTTTCTTCCTTTCCTCTTCTTATGCCTTATTCTTCTATTTTCATGGAAGTATGGAACCCTAGTTGGAAGGTATGGACAAAACACAGATTTTAATGGGAGTTTTGATTTTTTTTCTTATGTATTAGATGTGAAAGGCCTTCTCATACCTATTCCATGTGGTCTTCATCGAAGGCAATGAGGATGAAACCAATTTTTAGGAATATTTCTATATTTAGGAGAATTTTCCATGAGTTAACTTTAAATTATGAATTTACTTCGGTTTATGTTTGTTTAATTTTCAAGTAAATGATTTATGGTTGATTTTTATTACATGACTTATATTCTTTATTGCTTGGTTTGGAAATTTGGTGATTGAAATCAGGTTTTACAAATGGTATTAGCTTGAGTTCACCCTAAGTGTTTGATTAAATGGATCAAATAGGTTTTGTGTTTTAATTGAATTTATGAAATGGGTTTACCTTATGGGAATGTGTTTTATAAAATTAGAATTTCTATATGTTAAATTTGATTGTGTAATGACTTTTGGATTAAATGTCACTTGTTTACGATTGTGTTGTCATGAAGTAGCACATGGGTAAACCTGGGTGTGGAAGAGCCTTCAAAGAGGAAGACTGTGAGAGATTACATTTTGGTTTCCAAGGGATCATGAGATACTTTGGGTAGGAAGTCCATGAGAGCTTCCACTTGATTGTAGAGAGACCATGAAATCTCTTGAAGTTGGGCCCTTAGAGGACTTTGAGATCATATATTTTTGTTAGATAGCTAGCATAATTTATTTATAATCACTCAAATTAGACCCCTATAGTTATATCCATAGGTTCAACTACTCATACCAAATTGGTTTATATGATGTATACATTTTATTATTTCCATTTTTTATGTGATTAGATATGTTATGTCCATTTTCATTTATTAATTAAAATAAAATGATATTATGCTTTCCCTTTCTTGGTTGGGTATATTGATCATGTTTTACCTTGTCACCTTGTTTATTTATTTGATCCATGTTGAGAATTGTTTTTGGAAAAAAATGTTTTATTTGGAATGGAAAACCAAATGTATTTTTCAAAGGCTTGTCTATTTATGAAATATATTAAAAGTGGTTTATTTTTGAAATGTGATTTCAAACTAGATTATGTTTTTACATGGGTAAAATACTCAAATAGATTCATGGTGGTATCCTACTGGGATTTGTGACTCACACCCTACATATTCCTTTGAGAATATGTAGATTTTGTTTTGCATGACAAAGATAAAGGATAAATCACTATGTACCTAGGAGGATCTTATTGATTATCATCATCTGGTGTTTTGTGGAGGAGAAACAGTCTCACCGTCATCGTCCTGCCTCCTTTCCCTATCCTTGAATTTGATAGGGATTTTCAAGGTGGAACAGTGAAGGTTTGGAGGTATGTTTTGTGTTTGTGGGTTGCATCCATGGCTTCTCTGGGTGTGTTGAGAGGTCCGTTGTGGGATTTGAGTGTGGTCTCAAAGGTGGTGATGGGAGTTCAGATCTGGTTTGCGGTGGACCATTCTTTGAGCATGTTGGTGTTTGGGTGACTAGTTGAGGTAATTGATTTCGACCTTGGTGTTCTTGTCTCGTGATTATATGCGATTTTTTTGACCTGCTGTGTACTGTGTGGTTCTGCCTTGGATCTGTTCAGTTCAAATATTTGATTTGGATGGTATGCAGTTTGTGATTTTGGAGTTTGCTCGTGGTTCTAATTTTCTAGTCCTAGATGAAATCCATTTCTCTTTGTTCATATTTTTTTGGTGTGAATCTTTTTCTAGATTTTAAAATTCGTGATTGATATTCAATTGATTGAATCTATGAATCTATGGTATGGATGTTCTATTGGTAAGATTGTTTTGTGGTGCTAAGGTCTAAGGTCTTGGGTCAATGCATCTGATTCTTCTCAAAGGACATATTTAGAAGAGGTTCCGAGCAAGGACCTTTCACAGATCATGGATTTTTTGAATTGGATGTCTGAGAGAGTATGGAATTGGCCATCAGTTCTGTGCTTGTGCATTCATGCACGAGTCTGCTTGTCGTGAAATGATGTGAAGGTGGAAGATCTTCACGATGATTTTTATGATGGGGAGGGGACCATATTTGAATATTTGAATCAAATTGTTTTTTATTATGGGACATTGGACTGTGGGTCTTGATTGTCTTTATATATTTAAAGATGTTTGGGTTCCCCCTTACCCCTTAAAGGGGGTTTATCTTAATAAAAAAATTTAAATTTCAATCGGTATAGGCCTTATTGGGTATTTTTATTAATCTTTTGAATTTTGGATTTGACTTGAGATACCATGTTTTTTCCTATTATGGAATGTTTTATGTATGATGTATATCGTTGCTCATGGTATCTACTTGTTTTTTATATGCATACTATGGATGTCAAATTATGTGTTTTTAAATCTGATGATATTGGTGTGGATGTCCCATTTCATGGATGGGTCATTCCAGTTTACCATGGGTGAAATCATTCCCAAGAGATTTTTGGTTAAGCTCAGTTTTTTTCGCCATCCCTTGGTGATTAGGAACACACTTTGGGGCTTGTGACAGGTTGAATCAAATGATGGGTCGGGTTGACCAGGGTTGTTTCATTACAAATAACATAGCCTATACTCATAGATAGGGTTGTATCACATTATCATCTTAAATCTTACTCCTATTATGCCTATACACTATTATAGCCTATATGTATAGACTATATTTGTTACAGACAACATTGGAGGTGGCCTACTGAGTTTTACTCACACCCTGTTCGGGCCACTAATTGGTACCTAGGTATAATTCATAGATGAAATTTTATAAAAGGGAAATAATCTTATTATGGATGCTTGATTTACTATACTAGGATGGATTATGATATTAGAGGACCGATCATGTGCTCGTAATGCTATTAGAGATAAGTTTTGGTATTTTTCATATTTTTGGTGTAACATGTACTATTTTTGCACACTTACATATTCCCTTTACTTAAATTTTGTATATAATCATGACTTCATCATTTTTTATATGATACTGGATACAACTTATGGATTTTGGATATTTTTTCTTATCTGGATGTTTACCTTTTCTACCTTATGATTTTTTGCTGTTCATTATATTACTTCTTCTATTATTTTATATTTATATCACCACTATGATCCACTCAAATTATGAGGGTATAGTCTCCACACAATAAAAACATAGACCCACCCTACTAGTCAATAGCCTCTAGTGTATGTGGAGATGTGCTTGAGGCCATGTGGCCAATTGTTTCAGGTTACATATGAGTGAACGAGGTCTAGGATGTCACAAGGTGGTGTCATATCCTTCCTTTTTTTACTTTTCCTATAGTTTTGGGTTGGTAGACAGGAGACTATGTTGTGTTATCATTTGGTAATGAGCCCATTCCTTTGATTATCTAACCCAAATATAGAGAAAAAATCAAAGTTTCCTAGGATTCTACTTGTTGTTCTAGTTTTTTCTTATTATAGCTGTATTAATTTCACTATTGGGTGTCACATATAACTTTTGTAATTTATTATCATTATGAATATCTTTTTACCCTTGGCCTGATATAACAAAGAGGTATTATTCTTGCATCATGATAGGCACCTGAAGATTTACATATCATGAATATTCCATGACATATTTATTTTATTACATGCATTTCCCATAGTATTTAATTTGTTCCTTTATTCTAAAATTTATTATAGGCAAAAAATAATTGGTTAATTATAATATCTATATTAACCAAAATAGTGTTTTACCATATAACTTGATGATGGAACTTAACTAACCAATTATGAAATATTTGTGCCATGTACCATTGATTTAATAGGCTAAAATGTTAGTGGTTGAAATTAAATGGATTCCAATTTCAATTTATAAAGTGTATAGACCTCTATAAACTGGGAATGGTGATATATATAATTAAACCATAAAAAAGGCTAGCTGAAGTTACATGAAGTACCAATTGTAACTTATAAAGTGTAGGAAATTATATATTGGTAAAGGTAACTCATCTTACTTTACCATGATATATATATATATATATACAAATGTAAATGCTGAATTTTAAAAAGTGAAAAAATGGTTTCCATTAAATTGGGATGCCAATTTCAACTTAAAGTGAATTTTCCTATATAACTTGAAATTGACACTCAATATATTGGAACCTCTATTATAAGATATGAGGCCTTGAACTAGTCCTGAATTTAGAAGTTGGCATTGGGAGTGTCTCTTGTGTTCCTTTATGATCTTATAAATTACCTAGACTAGGATTTAAGAGTAGGTAGATGGGTATTGCATCTTATATAGGAAGGATTTTTACCTATACTCTTCTTTTATATGAGGTATTTCTATTATCAAAACTCATTTTAGGTATGTGTTTGGCCTTGTAGATATATGCCTCCATGACGACCTCAATTTGAATGCCAGGAAGGTGGAGACAAACATGATATGAAAATAGTGTGACCAATAGTAAAAAATCCATTTACCATGATGAATTTTTCACATTGGTTATTTATAACCAATGTGTAAAACATACAACATTTCTTTTAATCAATAGTTATTAGAAAAATGATGTTGAAAATATGGTTTATCATGTTGGTTATGTAATAACTAACATGAAAAACCTTTTAAAATTTTAAGAAACATTTAGTTGAATCATTTTGGGTTCATTATTTCTCATAATAGCCATCTATTTTCTCTCACGTGAGGAATACTAACCCTTAAATCTTCGATTTGGTGGGTGCTATTCTCATCTAGTTGAAATTACCACCATTTTCTAAAATCATCTATTTTTTCTATATTTTTTCTATATTTAAATTTCTTTCAACTTCTCATTCATTCCCCATACTGTATATAGTTGATAATTGTGTTTATTGTTTCAATTTTACATACATCAAGGTATTTTTAAATTGATGAATGTTGTTTTCGGATTGTTTTCTTAAATAATCTCTAACCCTACTAATATTTTTAATCTCTTCCCTATTTTTATTTTTTGTTTCAATTATTCATGTATATGAGGTATTTTTTAATTGATATATTACTTTTCTTTTGAGATTAAGGTTTGATTAAATTATTATTTGATTAATTAATTTTATAAATAATTTAATTTACTAATTAATTTGTGTCTAAGGTATGTTTCTTTTCTGTATTGTTAATGGGTGTGTTGAAAGTTTTTTATGCATTGCATGATACTTTTAGATTTTTTATGAAAGAATGATAATTAAATATGTTAAATTGTTACTTTTATTTATCAAATATGTTTTCTTTCTTTTATTTATGAAACATTTTATGGTATTTTGTATTGTTATTTATAAAAGTAAATTTGAAATTAAATTTCAAAATATAATAAATTATTTTCAATTCATGATATTTATTATTGATATTAATGAGTTAAAGTTGGATTATTGAACTATGAAAAAGTGATTAATATGAGAAAGGTATTGATGCTGTTTTTGGGATTTTATAAAAGAAATGTTCTACGCAATGACTTGTTTTTCTATCCATTCTTGAAATATTTAAATATGAAGAAGTTATAAATTATAAAAATCAAAGATCATTTAATTTTTCATTATTTTAATTTTAGTTACACCCCTTGGATTTGGAATGGTGAAGCTGGATAGAATTCAAGATCTATTGATGATGATGATTTTTAAGTTGATAAGTCTGATCAAATTGAAGAAATGATTCATGATATTGAATTTGAAGCAATTGGGAAAGAACCAATAATTGAGTGTTTATATAGTGATGTAGAAAAACCATTGTATCCAAGTTTTATGTAATTTACTATTTTATCAATGGTATTAAGATTAATTAAAATGAATGAAATAATGCATGGAATAAAAAGAGTTTTACAGAGTTGCTACAACTATTAAAAGACATTCTTCTTAAAGACAATGATATTCTAGATTCACATTATAATAAAAATAAATATTATGCCTGATGGTTTTGGTGTACAATAAGATACATGCCTAACTAAATGAATGTGTACTATATAATAATGAATATGGAGGTCTGTTAGATTTTTCTAAATGTGAGACATCATAGTATAAGTTGAAATAAAAATCACAGGTTGATTTAGTAGTTATAAAGACACCCACCAAAGAAATTCGATATATTCTTATAAATCCTCATTTGAAAATTTTATTTTTGAATTTAAATGACGGAAAAAGATTAATATGAAATCTAGATGATTGTATATTTGATGAAAATTTACATTATCTAGTTGATTGTCCATAACAGAAGAAAATTGATCAACAATTTTCTGTATTTAGAAATGAATTTAGAAATAATAGACTTGAACTGTGCACATATGGAATGAATACATACCAAATACATAGTAGAAAACATAATTCATAGTCTTTTTTATTGATAATTTACAACTTATCTCCTTAATTTTGGAAGAAGAAGAAATATATCTTGTTTAGTTTAATGATTTATAGACCAAAACAACATGGAAATGATATTGATATTTTTTTGTCTCCACTAATTGATGATTTGAAAATTTTATGCGATGAAGGTATTAGGGTGTATGATTATTACAAAATGAAACATTTTTAACTGCATGAAATTATTATGTTCGCTATAAATGACTTCCTATAATATGGGAATTTTTCTAGATATAATGTTAAGGGGCATAAATATTGTCCAATTTGTGAACAAATGACTTTAAATTATCAACTAAAATAGGGAAAAAAGTATACATGGGTCATTAGAGGTTTTTATCTATAGATCACTATTATCAAATATTAAAAAAGGCATTAAATTACTCACAAAAACTTGATATTTCTCCAAAACATTTGTCCACTCATCAATATTTTGAGAGGGTTAACAACATTGATTTTATATTCAGAAAGATACAAAAATATGGTGATGAAAGAAATATTTGGAAGAAACATAAATATTTTTTGAGATTTCATATTGGATATATAACAAGGTCAAACATAACATTAATTTTATGCATGTAGAGAAGAATATATATAATTTTTTATTGGAACATTTTTAGATATTAAAGGAAATACTAAATATGGGTTCAATGAAATATCATACTTACTCTCAATGTGAATACATTTGGAGTTAGCTTCCACTCCTAATGGAAGATGAACATACCTGCCTCCAACTTTCCATAAATTATCAAAGTGGGATAAAATTAGTTTTTTAGTGTCTTTATAGTATCAAAGTATTGTAGGGTTATTCATCAAATGTAATTTTTTTCCATTAAAATATTTGAAGTTTATAGGCATGAAATATCATGATTGTCAGGTCATGATACTAGAACCCCTACTAGTTTCATTACATGGAATATTTCTCATCCATGTCAAAATAACTATCATGAAGGTATGTTATTTTTTTAATTTAATTTGTAACAATGATATTGATCTGAATTCATTGAAAATTTCAAGAATGATGTAGTTTCTATACTTTGTGAACTGAAAATTTATATTACACAATCTTTTTTTGATATAAGGGTGCATTTGGTGATAAAAAAAAGATTTTTGAACCTATATATCTATATTGTATATATCATTTTTAAAGGAATATAAAGATATTAAAGGGGTATATTAAGAATACATATCAACTTGAAGCCTCTATTTTTGAGAAGTTTATTTTTGAGGAGGTTAAAATGTTTTGTATAAGACACTTGTCTACAG
This sequence comes from Viscum album, assembly GCA_963277665.1. Lineage (NCBI taxonomy): Eukaryota > Viridiplantae > Streptophyta > Magnoliopsida > Santalales > Viscaceae > Viscum > Viscum album. The sequence continues at coordinate 1,620,627,161 of OY728146.1, read as the reverse complement.
TAGAGCACATCAGTTTTCCTACACCTCTCCATGAAAAATATAATTATAGGGGGAAAGGGGATCCATATATTCAAAGTAAAATCATTGATAGGTTAAAAAATAAAGTAGATATATATATATACATCTTGAATTACATAGATGATTCTCAACCATATATAACATTTCATATTACTATGTTAAAGTAATGTTATCCAAAGAAGAAAGATATGTAGATTTTGAATGAGTACAAAAAACTTTTTTTTTCATGGTTTACAGAGGCCATTCATGTTAGATCATATGAATAAGAAACATTGAGATGGTTAGTAGGTGGACCAAGTTTAAATTTTATAACATGGTCTGGGTATGACATTAATGGCAATAAATTTAATATGAAAGATTAGGATAACAAAAGTATAGTTCAAAATAGTATTGTATTGGTGCTCATGGAATCAATTCATTTTTCATGTTCTAAATAAAAAACCCAATATTAATGTCAAGTGCGTATTATGGAGTCATCTATGGAATATGGGAGGTTGATTACATTAAATTTTGATTTCTAGCGGTTAACTATAAATGGGTTATTAGTAACAACAGTGTAAAACATGATGAATTTGGTATGACACTAGTTAATTTGAATAGATTTGAATACACAACTGATCCTTTTATCATGGAAACACATGTAAAAGAATGTTTATTTGTTCTTGATCTATCAAATTTATTGTGGTCTATCATTTTATAAGGAAAAAAATAATATGTTGGTGATGAAAAACTTGATGATGAATATGATTTATGTGATATACCTACTTACATGGAAATATTAATAGATAATATTGATAAGAACATCATAGATATATATTGTTCCATAAAAAATGATCACAAGGAAGGAATATAGGAAAAAAATCCATTAACGATTTCCTAATATTCCAGGTAATATATATTTATTTCTTGTTTACTTTTTAAAATTTCATAAAATGTTAGATATATTGGTTTTATTTTTTTACTTAAAACACATATTATAACTAAGATGTTAAATTTTTTGTTCTGATCAATTTAGTTTTGTTTGTTTCTTTTTTTAATTATTCAGCTTTATATATGGTTGATAGAGTTTTATTAATTTTTAATTAAGCTTTATTTTCTCCTATTTATTATTATTTTTTGTATCTTTTTAAAAATTTTATACAAATTTTTATGTAATATTTGTATTTTTTTACTATGTTTATACCATTTCACCCAACTCTCACTAATGTTTTTACCATTTTATCTTACTACTTTAATAAATTTAAATAAAAATATGTTTAGTTTAGTTTAATTTTTGTTGGATAATTTTCCCTTTCTATTTAAATTTATATTTAATAGTTGTATTTTTATATTTGTGTACTAATTATTTGTTACTTTTATTTGTAGGATAATATCATATCAAACATATGAGTCACCTTGAGCTTCTAGGGATGACCATACCAATACTTTTACTGAGGAGCCTCCTCATCATTATACATAGAAGCCATATAATTCTACTGGGATAGATAATAATTATAGGGTTGATAAATGTAGCTACACACATTTACCAAAATTATCAGTTTTCTATTGATAGGACCAAAGGATATCGGTTGAGTTTGATGATAATGATATTCCTATGGATCTAAATTCAGAACAATTTTAGAATTTTGTTTCAATTGAAGCTTAAAAAAAGTTAGTATTTTAATTTGTGATTGGAAAAGTGTCAAAAAAGTAACAATATCTCAATTATGTGAGGAAATTTTGGTAATATCATCTTTTATTATTTTACTTATTATAAATTATTTTTACTAATATAGGTTTTCCCCTCTTATTATATGACATATGATATACTTGAAACTAGGGAATTTAGGAAGAATTGTTTATCTTTGGTTGTTAGGTGATGGAGGGATTTTAAATCAACCCTCACAATAGATTTCATTTTTGGGGAAAGTAAAAATAAAATACCATGTGATATATATCCTTATATTGATGAAGATACCTATAACATTTTGTTGAAAGAAGATGTCAAAAAATCATTTTTGGTAAGTGAAATGTTATATTTTATAATTTTATTTTATATAATGATTATATTAATGATTTATTTACTATTAATTTATAGATTATGAGTAGATCTCATTAGAAGATCCAATCTAAAAAAATATACCCTCATACTTTATATCATGGAGGGAAAACATTATTTGAAGAAAAAATAATGGAAAAAAAATCAGAAGTTGAGAGTTGAGTCTTTAGGATCTGAAGAGGTTAGTCCTCCCCCAGATATATTTGAAAAATGGTAGGGGCCTGAATGAGAAAAAAGAGACAATATTATATGGAAGAGTCAAGGGGTGTAGCTGAGAAGATTGTAAGAAGTTATTTATTTTATTTAAGTTAATTAAAATATTTATATATTGTGATTCAATATTTAATTTTTAAAATATTATATATATGAATACCTTAAGGTTAAGAGAACATAAGGGACCTTCATATATCAGGGTAGGAAGGATATTTTAGCCACTAAATTGGGAAAACCTGAACAACCAAGTCACATATGAGGATACACAATAGGTTTATCGATAAAAAAGTGTTTTTTAATTCTGGAGATTCTTCAAAGGAGGATGTATATAAAAGGAAAATAGAATCTTTGAAAGATAAAGTTCAAGATATGGGTGATATGAAAAAGGATAAGATCAGAGATTTGGTATAATAGATGTTTACAGACATGAAAAAACAATTTTAGGCTACATATTCCACTGCTCCACCTCATCCTACAGATCCCACTCTACCTCCACCTATAGATCCCACTCCTCCAACTCCTCATACTTATCAAAATTATACAAATCCTCCTATACAAATTCCCATTTATTTTTAGTTATATGCTGATGATCCCTAACACAATATTGCTACATATGGGGTTATATATTATATTTGGGACACCATTCATCATCAATAGATAGATATAGAGTAGATTAGGCTCATTGTATTATACAAGATATTATAGATAGATTAATAAGAATACAATTTACTTTATATGAGGTCACTATAATTGAACAAAGTACTATCCATTTTTTAGTTTTCCCATCAAGAATTTTCTTACAAATTACCACTAAGGTATGTGTAGATTATATCCATTATTTCATATTGTTGTGAAATTTCTTTTAAAATTTTAAAATTTGTATAGTTATCAATTTTTTCAAGAATAATTTAAAGGTAAAGACATACTGTATAGATAAAACCAAGTAAAGGCTATTATAACTTCAGATAAAATTTATTCAGGACTTGATAGATTATTAATATATTCAAATTTGTCATTGGAAGTTTATGAAATTCTAATTTATGCTAACATTTGTGGGTGTGTAATGACTATAATGATTTTAAATAAATATATCTTAGAGATTTTAACTGGAGATGAGTTGGGAATCAATAAGATGAAAATATTTTTCATATATGTAAATTATTCTATATCCTTCATTTTTTTTAAAAAAAATTAATACTTATGTTTTTTTTAAATTAGGTATCTTTATATAATTTGTATGCATTATGATATGACATCAGTATATGGGTTTATGGAACCACAATTTGTTTGAACTATAGTGATGATAATGAGTGACATAGAAAGAATAGTTTATATTACTAGAAGATTTCAAAATAATGCAATTTAGTGTTAGATACTTCCTTACCTTCAAGAGTATTGAACATATAGTTCATAAATTATTATATCTATTAACTAAATAACCATCAAATTATATATATTTGTATATTAGTTTCCATTTGATGTTGGGGGATTTTTAAGAGAGAGGAGAGTTTACTGGATATGATATATCCATAGTGACGTGTGATATAATTTTAATAATGTATTGAACACATAAGTTTTAATATTTTAATACTTTTATATATTATAATGAAATTTAAATTTATTTTATATATGTTATTTTAAATAAGGAATGGGATTAATTTAGATAGAATATAGTAAAGAATAGTGTGAAGATCAAACATATAAAAGCAAAGGCGACTTCTCATTTATAATTACAACATTTTTCTCAAAGTACTTAAAATGTTATTCTGAATTGAAAAATTAATTTTAAATAGAAGTTTCAGCTTTAAGGAGTAAAGAAACATGGATAATATGTTTTAATATTTATGCTTGAAATAATTTCAATTGGTAATTTTACAAAATTACAGAAGTTTATATTTTTTTATAAACCTTTCCTTTAAATTTTTATTCATTATTTTCATAATACAAGTTAAATGATATATTTTTAATTTTTATTTTTTTGATAACACTCATAATTATAGAGTAAAATTAATAAAACACTTAAAAATAGAATGTAAATATTATTTCATAGGTTTTATTGAGTTTTATTTTATCTGTAATATGTATTGTAAAGTTTAAATTTCAAATTTTAAAGTTAAAATGCATTGATTTTGTGATGTCAGGTTGTTTTGTTGTTGTTTTTTTATTTCTGGTTTGCTACTGTACTACTCGGATGGGTAACTATATTGATTTTATTTTTTCTAAAAAAATTATTTTTCATGTTGGTTATTTTATAACCAACATGAAACATTTTTAAAAAGTGTATTTTCATGTCAATTATGTAAAAAAGTGATAAATCATTTATCATGTTGGTTTTTTAATAAAACTAATGTGATATATGATTTGTCACATCAGGTTTCACATAATTGAACTAAAAAATCCTTCCAAATATATAGTTGTGGGTTGGTTTCTATAATTTTTTTAAAAACCAATTTTAAAAAACATATATCATGTCGGTTAATAAAAACCAAAATGAAAAAATTATTTTCAGCATTTCCTGCAATAACATCGTGAGGTAACTGACATTAAAAAGGTATGGAATGAAAATCCATTTTCTCTAGTAGTGGACCTACACCACCAGTATTACCTCCTATAATTCTACCTATTGAAACATCCTATTATATCTTATCTGTGCTATGAATTTTAGTTTTAAGATGGTTTCATATGGTTAATGCAGACCATACAGGGATCCCCCTAATTTTCCCTTATAACGGAAGAGTTGACATGATAATTTTAGTAGCAGCATCCACCTTATTTCTTAAGGAATGGGGGCCCCTAGGTCACCGAGCCATGGATAGAGGCTATTTTAGTAAATTTTAATCATTTGGGGATGCCTCTAGAAAGAAGGGACATGCTCAAATTTTACATGCTTCATGATTCTTCCAAGTGATTGTGGGATTTTATTAACTAGGAATATCATCATTGAGATATGTCCTAGAGGGAGTTTCATTCTATATTCTATGGATAATGTTTCTAAAAAATTCTTAGATTGGAATGAGCTCTAGAGTTTATACACCTGTAGAAGGGTTTTATGTCCATCATATACTATTCAAGTTACTTTAATGATATTTTACACTTCACACCAACTCTTACTAGATATGGGATATCAAGGGTGATATGGTTATAGTATGGGCTCATGTATGCAATCTAGTCACTAGTGGAAATTTTCTAGTGTACTAAAATTTCTAAAATAGTGATCTGGACCCTCATTTATTAGCATAATATGAGAGATGGTGGAGGTGTGGGGTATGGTGGTTTAGCACAGAGGTAGGGAAGTGGATTTTCTAGCTATAAGAATCATCAATTTTAGTTTTCTCATGAAGGAATTACCATTTAGGGTGTTTATATTGGAAGTTTTATAGTATGATACCAGTGTGGTTATCAAGGTCATATAAAGCTCCAGTGCAATAGAGATTCATTTGAGTGCAAAGACTATAGTAGGATGGGCCATCTTCTGTGGTTTTGTCAGACCTTTCAACCTATGTCTACAGAAAGAGGATCCACCATAATATTACCTTTTAGAGTAGTATTAATAGTTCAACATTAGGTAGGGAGTTGAAGTACTACCATCCATACCGGTTGAGTAGGTGGATGTGGATGAAGGAGCCATAATTATGATATGTAGCACCAGTAGAGTGGACTTGATCAAGGTATTCACATTATAGATTAGGGTCATAGATTTGAATAGATATATGTAGTATAGCCCACACCAGAGTGGAAGAGAGCCATGACATATACAGTTCAAGGTAGAATTTTAACAGCCTATACTTTAACATATTCCTTGTTTGAGATAGGCACACCAAACTCCTTTATATATGTTTCTATGGTGAAAATTATTTGGTTTAAAATTTAGTAATTCTATGGAGTGATGACTCTTGATACTCCATTGGGAGTGTATTTAGAGAGTGTACACCAATGAAGGGAATTCTTCCTTGAGATTTACAGTTACCATTTCTTATGGAACCTTTTCTTCCTTAGGATGATGGGATTTGATATCATACTTGGGATGGATTGGTTGGTCCCCTATCAAGATCATATTGACTGTTATCCCTATAGAGTGTCTTTTATATCCATAGAGTGTGATAGGTATTTTCATAAAGGAGAATAGTATTTCCAAACTAGTTAATCTTGACTTGATAATCATGGGACAGTTAGAGTGTCAACCTAGATTTCAAGCCTTTTTTGAGTAATGAGGGAACACATCAAACAAAATTAACTCCTATAGTGGAACATTTCATGGATTTATTTCTTGATGAATTTTCTGAGTTACCACTTATGAGAGAGGTAGAATTTACTATTGAGTTAGTTCTAGGAGAATCACTAATATCTATTCTTTCATTTTGTATGTCTTTTATAAAGATTAGGGAACTCAAGATGTAGTTAGAGGATATAGAAGAAAAAGGGTTTATCTGACCCAGTACTTCTTCTGGGGGTGCACCTATACTTTTTTTTTCAGAAAGTCATATAGAACCTTAGGCTTTGTGTGGATTACTGGTGGTTGAATCATCATAATATTAAGAACCGATATCCATTAACTTATATAAACAACCCTTTTATCATCTCTAAGGAGATGAAGTTTTCTTAAAGATTGAATTGATATTGGGATATTATTAGGTAAGGGTCAGAACCTTAGATATTCCATGTACATAATTCCATAGTAGATATATATTATATGAGTATTTTTTAATTCCATTCTATTTTACGGATGCACCTATAGTTTTTATAACCTTGATGAACTGGTTTTTCCACCCGTACTTGAATTCTTTTGTAGTGGTTTTTTTGGATGACATCTTGGTGTATTCTTAAAATCTACATGATCATTCCAAACACCTTAACATCATATTGAATACACTGATATAAAAGAGGTTGTATTCCAAGATAAAAAACATTCCACTTATGGATTGATAAGTTTAACTTCCTGGTTCACATCATATTGGAAGTAGGGGTACATGTTAACCCAAAGAAGGTGTGATCCATGGTTTCTTTGGAGCAGTGCAAGAAAATATTAGATATTTAGAGTTTATTAGGGCTATATGGATATTATAGGAATTTTATTCAGGATTTATCATACCTTGAAGTAGTTATTACATGATTTAAAATAAATGGTGTTAAATTCTCATGGTCTAAATATTATGAAAAATACTTTTAGGAGTTGAAAAGATGACTAACCTCAGTGCTAATCCTAATTTTACTTGAACCTAGAAGAGTCTAAAGTATTTATTATGATGTATCAAGCATGAGGATGGGATATTTTTTTATGTAGGAAGATTGAGTCATGGTATACAAGTATTTATAATTGAGACCACATGAGAATAATTACCGAACACAAAAACTCAATATAGATGTTGTGGTTTATTCCCTATATTACTGGAGACATTATTTTCTAGGTGATTGGTTCATTATATACAAAAACCATAAAAATATCAAATATATTTTTATCTAGTGTGACTTGAATCTCAAACAATGAAGATGGGTTTAATACCTTCAGTATTTAAAATTCAACCTTACATATACGCTTGGGAAAGGCAATGTTATGACAGATTCTTAGAGATGAAAGTCTCAAACAGAAATAGTTTCGTAGGTCAGTAGTGAGTGCAAGTTGATGGATCTATTACCTCAGATGCACCTTGAGATTTAGGATAATCATAGGTAGACTATCATTATGGTTTTTGGAAGTGACTTATTCACTTTTGGTTTAAGTGAAGATTATACAAATTTCTGATATTAATGGATTAGTCTTAAGGGAAAGTGCATTAGGTGAGGACCCACCACCTAGTTAGGTCATTGAAGAGGATGAGATATTGTACATTCATGAGCATGCATGAGTTACTAAAAACATATGAGAGGATATGATGTGATAATATCATTATTCCAAATGAGTAGTATATCCTAAACTCACCAAGTTGTTCCACAATTGACACCACTAGTATTGGTGGCATAGTATAAAGAGGTAAATATCAGGTTTTGTTATATGATACTCAACCAATCAGCAGGTGAAGGTGGAACAACAATGAATTTATAGTATTTTATATCTATTACCCATCCATGATTGGAAATGGGATGACATCACTATGGATTTTGTGATGGGTTTAACAAATCCCCCTCATGGTAGTGATTTTGTACGAGTTATCATGGATAGGCTGATGAAGTTTGCCCACTTTTTTCCTATTAGGGAGACATTTTTAGTAGAAGAACTTGGTATAATCTACATCCATGAGATTATATGCCTTCATGGGGTTCCACATACATTCATATCAAATACAGATGCTCATTTTATATCATAGTTCTTATAGGGGTTGTAGAAGGCACTTGGTTCATAGGTTCTTCTAAGTGTAACTTACCACCTAGAGACCAATGGTCAACTTGAGTGCAATATATAGGTTTTGGAAGACATTATATGAGTATAAATCCTTGATTTTAGAGTTTATTTGGTAAAAACTTTACCTCTTTTTGAATCTTATTATAATAATATCTTCTAAGTGACTATACTGATGGGTCTATATGAGCCCATATACGGTAGGATATGCTGATCACCTCTATGCTTATTAGAGGAAGGGGGGAAACACTATATATAACTCATCTCAATCAGGAGAATCAAAGTAGGTATAATTTATTAGAGAGCGTATGGATACATCTCAGTCTAGGTAGAAGTCTTATACTGACATCACCACCGACCTCTAGAGTTTGAGGTGGGAGATTAGGTCTTCTTGGATGTTTCAACTAGATTAGTTCATTGATGAATTCATCAGTAGGGTAAGCTGTCATCTAGATTTATTGGTATTTTAGAGATCATAGAGAGAGTCAGGCCGATATCCAATTGGTTAGTTCAACATCATAGGTACCGAGCCATTCATGACATATTCCATGTTTCACAAATTCATCATTATCATCCAGACTCATCTCATATCATTCATCCTAATGAGGTTAAGTTTTATGTTTATGCTTCTTTTGAGGGGTATCCTATTTGCATATTTTATTATAGAATGAAGTCTCTCCGAGGTAGAACAGTTCCTCTAGTATGAGTGCTATGGTAGCATGACCGTGTATAGGATGAGACTAGGGAGATAGAGGATGATGTACATGCCCAGTGGCCAGAACTATTATCTTATGATTCTTAACCACCCTCAAGACAACTCAGGGATGATTTTTTTTAAAGAGGATAGGTTGTAAGATCCCAATTTTTATATAAGTTATGGATCCTTCAAATTTTATTTCTAATATCTTATTTTAACAATACGTGGATTCCTAAAAGACTAATAAAGGGTTAAAAAGAATTCAATTATTTTTTGGATCATGGATATTTGGTTTTTATAGAAATAGGTAGAGGTGCACGTTTGACACACTGTTAATAGTAACCACGAGGCTCAATCATGTGACCCAAAAATAAAGAATCGTAGTTTTTTAATAGTGTGAGGGTGGCCAAATGGCCTTGAAAAACTTGCAATAAATTTTAGTTGTATGTCGCGTGGTTAGCACATTATTTCTCCTAACCACATGCCTAGTCATGCGAGGGGGTGTCACCTTGGACAGTTCCAACCACATAGTTAGCGCGCAATTTTGAAAACCATGTGGAAAAACCATGCGACTCTTTAAAAAGGGAGATTTTACCAATTTTACCTTAAACCATTTAACAATTAATCCCCCATTTTTCTACTTCCATTCACACACAAAACCCCCCTTGTTGAGAGATTCTCCCTTCCTCCTAGGCTTTGAGATAAAATCTCCATCCGGTGTCTGATTCAAGAATTGTTCATCATGTTGGATATCCAATAGTAATTCTATCAATCCTCTTAATTATTTTATTAGCTTATCTCTCCATATCAAATGCTATCTTCATGTGAGATAATATGCCCTATTTTCAGGGTGTTTTTCTATTTCTTCCCTTTATACTATTCCAGCCCAAATTAAGGGCCAATATAGGATAATGAGTCTTATACACATCTAAGGTAGATGTTATATACCTTTCCCATAAAAGTATTGATGTCTAAATATTACCCCATTGTGCCTCATGCCATACTTTCTATGTATTGATTCTAAAATGTGTGATACTTCAAATAAAATTTTCAAACCATGTTCTTGATGTTATTCAACCCCTTTGACATGGTTGGAAGTTAACGACCTCAAACCAAACCACCCCTTAAGGTGGGTTTGATTAAATTAATATAATTAATCCACCCATTAGGGTGTGTTGAGTTTTCCACTTATTATTGAAATCCTTATATGAATTTAATGAATTGTTAAGAGGTTTAATACGTATTTGGACCCTATTTGTTTATAAATGGAAGGGTAAATGAAATGGAATAAATGGGAATTTTAAAAAGAGGTGGATAATATATTATATTATGCTTATTTATTAGAATGGATTATAGTATAGATTGGACAATAACATATCACCTTGGAATACTTTATATAATATTCTTGACATTAGATAACATGGTATGGAACCGACAGAGGGTATTATGGTATGGAACCAATGACCCACTTACATATTCTATAATTATATTCCTTGAATTATCTCCTTTGTTCCAAATTTCTTGGACCACCTTCAATTTGTTTCTCGGTCTCCACCCAAGACTTTACCATGTTTACCTTGGACATACTCCTCAGACTCAATGAGGAAAAATCAACTATGGGCCCTGGGTTTCTGGTCCATTGTGGGTTTACATTATACCAAGCTTTCCTTGGATGATCTCCTTGGAATTAAGGAGGATTCATTGTTTAATGGCCTTGGGTCTTGGACCAGGTAGTCCTGATACTTAATATCTCCATCATATGTTGTAGCTAATGGTTTACTTCAATATAATATTATTCTCCATTTATATACTGCTCCTGACACAACTTGTACTCGAAGACCGTGTTGTATCACAATATCTTATTAAAAATTATTCCTGTTATACCTGTATACTGTTATTGCTTATATACATGGTCTGTATTTTTTATAGACACCATTGGTGGTAGACTAATATGTTTTACTAACACCCTATTTAGGATTCTGATTGGTACCCATATAGACTTCATGGATGTATGTTTGGACAAGGGAAAGTGGCATATTATGGATTATTGATTTTCTATACTAGGATGAAGTATGGGAGAATAGGATTGAGCTTATGCTCATGATGATATTAGAGATAAATTTTATTCTTTTGTGTATTTTTGGTATAACATGTACTATTTATGTATACTACAGTGTTCCCTTTACTTCTATTTTTGGATAGCATCATGACATCATAATTTTGTATATGATACTGGATATATCTTATGGATTTTGGATATTTATTCTTATTTGTATGTTTAATTTCACTACCTTATGATTTTCTAGTGTTCATTATATTGATTCCGATGTTGTTTTATATTTATATCATTGTTGTACTCCACTTTGATTATGGGGTTATAGTCTCTCCATCGTACCACCATTGACCCTTGGTTTTAGTCATAAGTCTATGTTATACAGGGAGGCCCACTAGAGTCCAGGTGGACAACTGGGTCAAGTTACCTATGAGTGAACCAGGCCTAGGACATCATAGGATATTCTAGAATGTACCTCCATAATTGAGGTATGAAACTCAAGGTGAACCACCTCACACACCATCGATGAAAAGAATAACCTTTCCTAAAATATCAACTGATTTCATCCATCCTAGATCATACAACTGGAGCATCATCATGGATAATATAAACCCACTTAATCTCTACCTCAGAGTCTCTCCACTAAGACTCATCCACCCACTACATCAAGGAGGATTTCAATACCATCTAGAATAGGAATCCTATACCATTGACTTCCTCTATATCAAGATACATCATGACAATATCTTTCATACATCATGGAAAGCTCTTTCATTTACCTTATTAGGTGATTATGAGATCTCATAGTCATAGTCCTAAAGAAACTCCATCCACTTCGACTGTCATAGTCTATTTTATTATCGAATAATAAAAACACAATGCCCAAGGTTCACACACTCACTAAGGGTGCAGATGATGGAGGCCCATGGAATTTCCATTCACAAATAACCTAAAGTCATTGGGTAAGGACCCCACAACACTATAAATAATAAATGGATCATCAGATCTACCTTTTTTAGTGAGCATGTCCACCGAAAAGTTGCATTACCTCCAAGTATGGATAACATGCATGCCCTAGACAAGAAGGATCTTGCACCTCCTGATGGAATAAACCAGCTCCCAAGGAGTATTGAACTTCTCTAGGATGAACCCCACCAGAGCTGTAGAGTCTGAACCGACTTCATCAATCTGGATGTTACAAAGACTGTAAATTAGAAGATCAGCAACAAGATCTCTTAGTTTTGCACTGATCGAGCTCCCTTGTCCATAGAAAGTGATGAAGCCTAAGATAACTGAAACCCTACTATCCCAAACTAAACTACCCCCTTTCATCATGAACTGAGTGCATGATCTGTCCACATTTAGTTTCAAACCCATTCTCAGAGTCTTCTACTTAAACCAGGTCACTGGCCTTCCGCCACGATCAGCTAATTGGATACCAGAAAAAGTTAGCAAGGCCCTACAAGTAGAAGAAGAGGGCCTTTCTTTGATGAGTGCACCCATTTTTTCTAAAAGTGGAATTTTTTAACCTGTAGATATGTGAACGAGATTGGAAAAATATGTATGGATTTGTTCCTTACCTCCCAAAGAGACCAGTAGATTACCTCAATCACCACTACTCTTGATTTTAGCTCAACTGCGTGAGTTTTCTCCATCGGAATCCATGCTTCAAACATGTCCTGCATGGACTCCCCATGCTCCGATATTCCCAAACCCAACATCGTCATGTTCCATAGACTCTTATCCCATTTTTATATAAATAAAATATACATTTTGGATTCCTGTTGTAGAGTGGAGCAATATATACATTTGGAAAAAAGGTTCACCCCTTTCCTATGAACATTCTTATCAGGGGGAAGTATTGAATATCACATCCTCCAAATGAGAAAATTCATATTACCTAGGATATATTTTTCACCATAGTTTAGAATCCCAATCATTTGATTCGATAATATTATGGACCCACTTTTTTAAGTCCCAAAAATTGAAGCTCCCTATTGCTACCCCAGAAAAAACACATCTATCCACCTCATCAACTAGGAATATGTTATCATAAACAATCCTCTGGTCATGTTTTAAGATAGATTGGATAAAATCTAGGAAATTATAGGCCTCTTGGAATGTGATATGAATAATTGGATATCCTGAGTAGAACAATTTTCCCCATCCCAGTTTGATGTCTAGAAGTTCAGGTCCCCACATCCCATGATCCACCAGATTTTGTTCTTCAACTCCTCCAAGTGGAAAATCATGAAATGATCCAAAACTATTTTTCTACCATTTCTCATAGATCATTATTCCCAGTCATGACTATATTTTCTCCTCATGAACCTTTCCCATAGATAATCCCCTTCAATAATATCCCATTCCATTTTGGCTTGTAAGGACTTCATTATTTCATAGACATTGTAAGATCCTTGGTTTTTCTTGAGGTACAAATATTTTATTTTTGGGTTAAAAGTGTTGCTTTCCATTTTGGATTAGACCCTAGGCCAGGAAATGGGCCGGTTGGGTTGCTTTTGGGAAAGAGAGGGGGAAACCAGCTGAAATCTGGCCATAGGACAGGTACACATCGTGCACTTGGTCTACACAACATGTACTTGGCTATCACGACGTGTAGCCAGTATGGGCCAGAAAAAAAATAAGTTGGTGTACATGATGTGGACTTGAGGGAAACACTTTGTACTTTCCTAGTGGGGTTTTTTATGAAAGATGAAGTAGCTTCGATTTTTGATGCATAGAACAGTTTCCTCTCATTTTTGAACCCAAAACCCTACATTCTAGTTTTTCATGTATTGAAGCCATCTGGACTCCAATTCAAGCATCGTCTCTCACATTGGAATCATATCAATTTCTTCCAATCTGGGATGAATCAAGACATGATACTGGATGAGATATCTACTACCAAGGAGAGGTAGGTGGTCTATAATTTCTTTCGAAGTTTCTTGGTGTTTTTCGAGCGTTCGTCCGAAATTACATTTAACATACTTTCTAGAGAGGTCTCATTTTTGAGCGAGTAGCTTTTTATAGTTGTAGTTGGACCTAGTGAGGTGGACCATGGGTTCCATTTAGGTGTGTTGGAATGTGTTTCTCATTTTGAGGTCCCCTGAAGGGTTCTTCATAAGGTAATAGCTTGTTTATTTCTGTTTAAACCACCCAAAGGGTGTGTTCTTATGATTTCCTAGTTAGAGGAAGCCTGTTAATGACTTGATAGCTTGACTAGCTAGTTTAGGAGATGTAATTCCTCCTTTCTCTTTGAATATCATGTTATGCCTCAACTATTTTGATAGATTATCATGTTAAATGGATGATATGGGTGGGTATACCTATATGTAAATGATTAATGACATGTTAAATGGTTTATATGGGAGGTTAGGCCCATATTCTTATGATAAATGGTTTGCATGATTGAGTATACTCATGGATTGTTCTTGTTGATGTGAGTGGGTATAATCACCTGGTTATAAATGTTTAACTTGAATGCTTTAATTCTTGAATACTTTATTGAATGGTTTTATAGATGCCTTGGACTACTCTCCTTGGATCTGGAATGTGGTAGTGGATGCCTTGGGTTGATTCTGCCCCTTGGATTTTGATTCTCTGGGATGCCTCGGGCTGTGCTACCCCATAGAATCTAGCTTTCTTGGGGACTCATAGGAATTGTTATTGCCTTTCTCCTAGGACCCCAACCAGTGCCTAACCGGGTTTCTACCAGGGATACCCATGGGACTCGATGGGATGCCTCAGACATGCTCCTTGGATTCGGCCCTCCGTGGTCTAGATATTTATTAATTGGATGCCTTGGTCTAATGACACCTTGGATCCGGACCTTGGGGTCTACATTTCACTATATGGCATGGCCGTGGGATGCTACTTCACTATACAACGTGGCTTTGGGATACTTGTTCTATTTATTCATCATGACTGTGGTTTCTCGATATATATGGATGTATAGAATGGCCATGTGACTTGTTTACTTGGTTATAACTAACTTGTTAGGAGTTGACTCTCTTTTGCAGGTAGCCTTGAGGGCTAGTCAGTTTTACTTTATAGTAGACCTATGCCATGGGAATATGCACTTACTTACAATTTTTTTACACTTTCTAGAACCTTGTAGAATTGCTGTTAGAACTATATAGACTTGGGTGGTTGCCTACTAGAATGTTTATCTCACACCCAATTTGTGTCTCCTTGGGGACCCAAAATGATTATATGATTGCAGGTGATGATAGGAGAAAGCACCCTAGTATAGGTTGTTGACTGTGGATTTGGAGCTGGGGAGCATAGGACCAAGCTGAGGCTTACGATGCTGGGATACATTTTTGTTCTTTTGTTATTTTTGGGACTTGTACTGTGTTACATTGCCTTATACCTACTTTGATTGTTTTCAAGATACTTGTACCATCTGCAACATTTTTGTATATGAGATACTTCTGGTTATTGATATGTATATTCCTGTCTTCTTGTATTACTTTCAGTTGTATGATTATTTATTTTCTTCTGCTATTGCATGTTTTTGAATTACATTGTTATACTTTAGTAATTAGGTCATAGTCTCCCCACTGACTCACCTAGGACCTCGATACTAGTCAGAATCCTATGGAATTTGGGGATATGTGCTTCAGGCTATGTGACCAACTGAGCTCGGGGCACCATTTTGGGTGGTATCTGGGTCTAGGATGTTAAAAAGTGGTATCATAGGGTTTTTTTAAAGACCTATAATTTCCATGTAATTTTTTTAATTAAATGGAAATTTTACGAGTCTGCTAAATCTGACGGCGTGCGATTCTGAGGCCCGGAGTGCCCGAAATGATCTGTCAAAGTTTGGTTAAGCTTAAGTTAACGCGCATAAGCAGTTTTCAAAAAAAAAGTGGAATATCTCTTAAATGGATACTTGGATCAAAAATCTGATGGCACCGTTGCGCTCAGGATGGTGGTTTTACCCTAGGTGCGACTTAAGATTAGTCGGCGCAGATCTCCCGTGAGAGAACCCAAAAATGGAATATTCGTAAATAAAATAATTAAATAAATTATTTTATTTTTCAAATGATTATAACTCTCAAATGGTAACTCAGATTAAAAATTTGAGACCACCACTGAACTCGTGAGGGTATTATTTCTTTAATAAGATACTAACTTTGTCCTGCGCGGGCCACCAGAGAAAGTTAGTTTTTAGCTGCAAATAAAATAATTAAGTGACAATTATTTTATTGTAAAATTCATAACTTATAAATGGTAAATCGGATTGAAAATACGAGAGTACCATTGGGTTAGTTGGGGCGTGTTTTACCTAGGTAGAGCCTAACCTCGACCGGCGCGGGTTGAGGGTGATTGATAATAATTTGTCTGAACTTTTTTTTCGAGTATGTTCAGTAAACTCACGAGCAGTGTTTTATAACTTTTGAACCGGTGCTCAGAATTGAATTCTGAGGGCACCGTTGAACTCACAGTGCTGGTATTCTCTTAAGGATACTTTAACCTCGATGGTATTGGGTCGAGAATGAGAGTTAGTTTTTGGGTTTTTTGTGGAAAATAATAAAATAAAATGAACTCCACTTTATTTTATTTTGAGCTTCCATGTGGATATTTCAGGTGGGGTCCATCGGAGCTAAACCTCCACATGGAAGTTGAAAGTAGGGACCACCACAACTTAACCTCCAATGAGAGGTTATGGTGTTGGGGACCACCCAAACCATAACCTCCCATGAGAGGTTATGGTGGTGGGGACCACCCGGGTTTTTTTAAACCCCCTTGAAACGTTGCATTAATTGGGAGAAACCTCTCAAGTCCCTATTAAATGCGGGGGAGCCTCTTGGTATCCTCCCAATAATTATAGCCAGCACACCTCTTAAATTGCGCCAGCATAATTTAATTAGCTTGCTTCTTTTAAACTTAAATAACTGCATCCTTGAAAATTAGGAAGGTTCCTAATAAATGAACCGTCATAAATTCCAATGATCGTTACCTCCCTTCCTCTCTCTCCTATATATAGGAAGCTTGAGAGGAGGTTTTGGGATGACTTCACCAAGCGACGAAGTGATGGTAAAGTGATATGACACCCAACACTTGGAGGATTATGCTTCCTCCACAAAGAACACATTCTTCCAATGAAGAACGCCAGTGAGGACCGACTTCGACTTCCTTCCTCAGAACCTACTTCAACGTGGGACATCTTCAACCAACCTTTCCTCCTCATCGTTGTCAACGAATGGATGCACGTGCTCGGGATTTGAAGTGTGCAGTAGACGCGATGAACGACGACAACACCATCTTCTTCCCCGTAACTCCGTCAACAAACATCGATCAAGGTAGGGGGTTTATTAGTAAGTTGATACTTTCCTTGATTTTATTTTGCAGATTGGAAAAGAATAATTGCAGAGGCTGTAGAATTTTAAGTTCATCATTCTCTTTTCATGATGGACCGATTGCTATCATCCTGAACGCGGAGGGTGTGGGACAAACTAACATGGACCGACTCCCTCCATCAATCTCTTTTGTGATGTCCTTCGGCAAGGCGTCGAAATGACGAGGCGATGAAGGTGACGAAGACAAAGGCCCTGCTTCACACGGCCTCCATGACCCGCACCGCCCCCACAGCGTCCCGAATCATTGTCGGCCTGCCCAGCCACCCGCTGGCTTGCCCACCGGCCTGCCCGGCTGCCTCACGGCCACCCGCCGGCCTGCCTAGCCGACACCTGGCCTACCCGTCGGCCTGCTGCACTCCACCGGCCTGCCCGACCGCTTCCCGACAGCCCCCCGGCCTGCTCGGCCGCCCGCCAGCCTGCTCGGCCGCCACCCGGCCAACCGTTGGACTACCTGGATGCCTCCCAGCCTTCTCGGACTCCTTCTGGACCGAACTTCCCGAGCCGCGCCCCTCGCGTCGCCCTGGCCGAACCGGCCGTGCCCTCGCGGCGCTCCTGGCCGAACCGCCCTCACAGCGCCCTCCGGCCCAAACAGCCCACGCGGCCCGCTGGGCTGGGCCCAGTGGGCCGTGCCAAACCTAACAGGCTGGCCCGCCCAACGGGCTGGGCCAGACCCAACAGGTCTGACCAGGTCGACCCAAACTGGGTCGGTCCGACCTGGTCGGACCAGACCCGGGCCTACTACCAACCCTTTACTTTCTATTGGCCATATCTTTGGCATCAGACGTCCGTTTGACGAACCGTCAGTGATGCTAGAAAATTTGGAGCATGATTGTCCCTTTGAGTACACCCAAATAGAGTTCAGGGTATAGTTGAGATAGAGTTAGGTTGGATCGTGCACAAATCCAACCAGGCCCCTGGGACTAAAAGGCTAATAACTCACAGACCGGGCATCCGATTGACGCGTCATCTGTTGAATTGAGACCCCTATGACATAGTAGACATTTGGAATACTTTTTTGTGATACTTTGTGGTAGTTGATCTATCGAAACTTTGATTGAGGAGTGGACCCTCCTGGAATCAAGCATGCTTTGTGCGAAAACCCTGTGGCTGGATGCTTTTTGACTACTGTTCCTGGATCTTGTGTGGGTTCGACAGCTCTGACTACTATTCATAGATCCTGTGTGGGTTTGATAGCTATGACTACTGTTCCTGGATCCTGTGTGGGTTCGAAAACTCTGACTACTCTTCCTGGATCCTGTGTGGGTTCGACAGGTCTGACTACTGTTCTTGGATCCTGTGTGGGTTCGACAGCTCGGACTACTGTTCCCGGATCCTATGTGGGTTCGACAGTTCTGACTACTGTTCCTAGATCCTGTGTGGGTTTGATAGTTCAGACTACTATTACTAGATCATGTGTGGGTTCGACAACTCTGACTACTGTTCCTGGATCCTGTGTGGGTTCGACAGTTATGACTACTGTTCCTGGATCCTATGTGGGTTTGACAGTTCTAACTACATTTCCTGGATCCTGTGTGGGTTCGACAGTTATGACTACTATTCCTAGATCCTTTGTGGGTTCAACAGTTCTGACTACTGTTCCTAGATCTTGTGTGGGTTTGACAGCTCTGATTCCTGTACCGGGATCCTATGTGGGTTCTACAGAATATATTATTTAGTGGCTACATATAATCATCTCTAACTCTCTAAAAAAGTTGTATACCTGTGTGAGCTGAGTCAGTAACTTTTTTTCCCTCATGATTGAGATATATTACTTGATAACTTAGGAATTTGTATAGGCATATACCTAAGTGGGGTTATCTGTTGATTTCATACTTGTGTTTTATCCTTGTTGGATTTTGTGAGACCTTGAGGGTCTCGGAGTCCCTACTGAGTATCGTTATACTCACCCCTACACAGGATATGACCGCACCTCGTTGTGTTGGTTGCAGAAGACGGACATTACTAACAGTGGCTGAGAGTATTAGGACTTAACGGTACCCGGAGGTGGACTATACAGCGTGGCGGTACACAGAGGAGACGAACGGACGTGGTGTGCTGAGGAGGCTATCTGTACCTACCCTTCAGGTAGGAATCCTGAAGTATGATCTAGAAGCTATTTTTTCCTCAGTTGTACTTGTTTTTTCAGTTCCTTGTACTTTACAGTTGGGCTTGTATTTTCGGCCCCTTTTATTTCCATCACTCTTTTGTTTTAAAGTATTACTTAGTGTTTTGGTTCCAGATTGTGCTCTGTTGTGTGTGATTACAGGTTATAATGGCAATGCCTTCCCGGTTTTAGGGAATTGCACCTTTGGTACTAGTCGCCATCCCCTGGCCTATGGAAGGCGGACTTGGGGTAGTCACAGCATGGGTCCCAAGGGACAGGTCGTGACAAATTGGTATCAAAGGAGTCAGTTCTACCGCAGAAATTTGGACTCTGATCTTTTCTGTAAAGTAATAGTGTTAAGTTTAGTGAGTTCAGTTTTCAGTTTAGGGAGTCTAGTGTTGGTGTGGCGGCCGGCGTATCCATACACCAGGACCCTGACTTCTGATTTCTGACTCATTACACGAAAACATTGATTGCGTGTGTGTTTACTTTTTTATTTCTTAAGTCAGCTCAGCAAGTCAGCTCACCAGGTATAACCTTTTGACCTCGTCGAATATGTTTATTTTAGGATGCCTCCATGTAGACAGCCAGTTAGAGTTCTGAGAGTTGTATGCACTGACAGCCCACCGAGCGACGAGCCTCTGGTGCAGGGCCCTCTTACTATGTTAGCACCTTCAGGTGGTGTACCAGCAACACCACCACCCATTGGGTAGAAGATACCACCAGTCGCATTGGCAGAAAATGCACGCTGACTGAGTGCATTTCACGAGTTTCGGTAGTGGAGGCCTCTGAGGTTTTGAGGCGAGACAGATTCCCACATATCTGAGGGCTGGATGGAGGCGGTTTCTAGTGTTTCCGCCTAGTTGAGACACCAGTAGAGAAAATAGTGATCTTAGGTACTAGTATTTTCCAATGAGTGACCATGAGGATGGTCCTCATAGTGATGAGGCTTCAGTACATGGACCGTTTTCCGAGATGATACCTTCGGGTTGTGTGCTAACTATATCACTACCTGTTGGTTAGTAATTACAACCGATGGTACCAGTAGAGGACACATGTAGGCTTAACTCCTTACACATATTTCAGCATCAGATACCCCTTAGGTTATAAGGCAATCCCAACCCACAGGAAGCTGAGGACTGGCTTGAGGATGTGGCTTAGAGTTCTCTAGAGCTTCTATAGCTTTGGATGGACGACATGTCAGTAGATGAGTATTAATCGAGGCGTACCGATCATTCCTGGTACTCAATGAATACGATATGATTAGTGCTTCCGGGATTGAACATCCGAGCGAGGTGTGTTTAAAGGACATATGAGCCAGTAATTTTCCTCTATGCATTTCTAATTATGCTAGGGTGCTAGAGAGAACCTTTTTGGTTGAATGTTCTTTGGATGAACGGATACAACCAGTAAATGTTAGTAGTGAGAAAGAATACAACTGACGAGAGTCTTAGAGACTTGGGCATGTAAAAATGTGTTGAGAATAAGAAGTGTTAGGGACAGATGAATCTGCAGGGCTGCAGACGTGGAAGCAGAGCTAGGGGAGCAACATGAGGTGGTGTATATTTCGACATGTTACAACCACCCCCATTGTGTTTCCTACCAGGATCAGGGAGCTGGAGGAAGCAGGGAAGAGAGTAGCTGCATGTGGTCAAAGAGTGCGACCCTAGGGCTCTAAGAATGATTCGAGGTATGAATTGTGTCTAATACTAGATGCCGTATCAATAGACATAGGTACCAATCATTCCTTCCTTCCATGAATCTTTTCCAGGACCTAGAGTTTCTGGTTAAACCGTTGACTTGACCCTCATGTCTGGAGATACCTTTGGGAGGAGACTCGATAATCACACTTACACCGACTGTGTGATCTGACCCTTGAGGTGAGAGTTTTGGTTGGAACCTCTTGGTGGAAGCGTCGAGGCCTTACAACATTAGTTTGGGTTTGGACTTGACATGCACAGTTCACAGTCAGATTGACTATATTAGGCAAAGAGGTTGTGGTTTATCTACAATGTTGGAATGAGGTTTTCCTTGGTCGGCGAAAAAGGAAATCCAGGAAGCACGGGATAAACTCATGCATAGGAGGGTGCATCCAATAACTCGTGAGTCGGCTAACCTCACCCTCGTGGAAGCATAAGTTGAGTTTTATATATTCTATACTCATAGGAAGGGAAACATGGTAGCAGATGCACTCAGCAAGAGGTCCGGCTTGTATCTGCTAAGTGAGGAAATCGAGAATCTAGCCGCTTTGTAGATACCCTTTGTGGATCGAGAAGGATCATATTTTCTTCAATCTCTTACATTCACTCCCCCACTCCTTTAGCGAGTCAGGGAGGCGTAACACGAAGATGCTGACTGCGAGACACAACATGCTCAGATATCCACAGGACATGCACCTGATGGATTTTCTAAAGGTGGGGAGCACGTCATTATCTCCAGGGGATGTACAATGGTACCAGTGTCACTTCAGGAGGAAGTGTTGAGGGAGTTCCACACATCCCCTCTAGCGGTATATCTAGGAGTGGAAAAGATGTACCAGGACCTCTGACAACAGCACTGTTGGCCAGGAATGAAGAAAGAAATTGTAGAGTTTGTCTCTTGGTGCCTCACTTGTCAGCAAGTGAAGGCGGAGCATCAGGTACCAACATGCTTGGTTCAACCTTTAGAGGTCCTAGAGTGGAAGTGGGATGGGATATCCATGGAATTTGTTATAGGACTTCCACATACATCCAGGGGACATGACTCTATTTGGGTGATCATTGACCGACTCACCAAGTCGGCCCACTACCTACTGATCAGAGAGTAGGGTTCAATAGAGATCATGGGATGCCTCTATGTGCAAGATATTGTGAGGCTACATGGAGTAAATTCAACGATTATCTCCAATCGTGACACACGATTTACTTCCCAGCTATGGAAGGGGTTGTAGGAGGCTTTCGAGACGCAACTTCATTTGAGCACCACCTTACACCCTCAGACTGATGGTTAGACTAAGCGGACCATTCACACCCATGAGGAAATGCTCCGTGCTTGTGTCCTAGACTTCAGTCATAGTTGGGAGGATCAATTACATTTGGTGGAGTTTTCATACAACAACAACTATCACTCCACCATTGGGATGGAACCTTTTGAGGCGTTATAAGGGTGACCTTGCACATCACCCTTGTGCTGTACTGACCCTGGGGAGTCATCACTAGTGAGACCAGTGATGGTATGGGCTACCAAGAAGAAGGTATAGATCATCTAGGAGCAGATAAATACTGTACAGAGTAGGCAGAAGTCATATGCTGACAGGAGATGGAGACCTTTGGAGTTCGAGGATGGCGACCACATCTTTCTACGGGTCTAACCTTGATGAGGTTTACGGTGATTTGGGAGAGGCATAAAATTATCTATGAGGTTCATCGGAACTTTTCAGTTCCTCAGCAGAGTTGGAAAGGTGTATTACCACTTAGATCTTCTACCTCAGTTGCATCGGGTGCACGACGCCTTCCACGTATCCCAACTGAGGAGATACGTGCACGAACCTTCCCACATCATCGACCATGGCGAGCTGGACATCGACGATGGGGCGACTTTTTCAAAGGTTCTAGTAGAGATTGAGGATAGACAAGAGAAGGTCCTTTGTGAACGGTCGAAACATCTGGTGCGCATTTTATAGCAGCACGAGAATCTCCAAGAGAGCACATGGGAGAGGGAGGCTCAGATGTGTGCTCAGTACCCCCACTTGTTCCCTTAGTATGAGTTGTGAATTACGTGGATGCAGAGCCCTGAGGTGGGGATAATGTAAAGACCCGTAATTTCCATGTAATTTTTTTAATTAAATGGGAATTTTATGAGTCCGCGAAATCTGACGGTGCACAATTCCGAGGCCTGGAGTGCCTGAAATGATCCGTCAAAGTTTTTTTAAGCTTAAGTTAACATGCATAAGAAGTTTTCCTGAAAAATTTGAATAACTCCTAAACAGTTACTTGGATCATAAATCTGAGGGCACCATTGCACTCAAGATGATGCTTTTAACCTAGACGTGACTTAAGATTAGTCGACGCGGACCTCCTGTGAGAAAACCCAAAAATGGAATAATCGTAAATAAAATAATAAAATAAATTATTTTTTTTCCAAATGCTTATAACTCAAAAACGGTAACTCAGATTAAAAATCTGAGACCATCGCTGAACTCATGAGGGTATTCTTTATTTAAGAAGATACTAACTTTGGCTTGCGCGGGCCACAAGAGAAAGTTAGTTTTTGGTCGCAAATAAAATAATTAAGTGACAATTATTTTATTGTAAAATTCATAACTTCTAAATGGAAACTCAGATTAAAAATATGAGAGTACTGTTGGGTTCGTTGGGGTGTGTTTCACCTATTCAGAGCCTAACCTCGACTGGCGCGGGTCGAGGGTGACTGATATTAATTTTTCTGAACATTTTTTTCAGGTACGTTCAGTAAACGTGTGAGAAGCATTTTATAACTTTTGAACCGGTGCTCGAAATTGAAATCTGAGGACATCATTGAACTCACATCGCCGATATTCTCTTAAGGAGACTTTCACCTCAACAATAGTGGGTTGAGAATGAATGTTAGTTTTTGGGTTTTTCGTGGAAAATAATAAAATAAAATGAGCTCCACTTTATTTTATTTTGAGCTTCCACGTGGATATTTCAGGTGGGTTTCATCGAAGCTAAACCTCCACATGGAAGTTGGAAGTGGGGACCACCCTAACCATAACCTCACATGAGAGGTTATGGTGGTGGGGACCACCTGGGTTTTTTTAAACCCCCTTGAAACCTCCCATTAATTTGGAGAAACCTCTGAAGTCCCTATTAAATGTGGTGGGATCCTCTTTGTATCCTCCCAATAATTATATCCAACACACCTCTTAAATTGCACCAACATAATTTAATTAGCTTGCTCTTTTTAAATTTAAATAACTACATCCTT
The DNA here is from genome assembly GCA_963277665.1 of Viscum album. Lineage (NCBI taxonomy): Eukaryota > Viridiplantae > Streptophyta > Magnoliopsida > Santalales > Viscaceae > Viscum > Viscum album. Next base: position 1,620,602,395 of record OY728146.1, on the reverse strand, counting down.
GGAATTTAGGAAGGTTCCTAATAAATGAACTGTCATTAATTCCAACAATTATTACCTACCTCTATCCCTCTCTTATATATAGGAAGCTTGGGAGGATGTTTTGTGATGGCTTCACCATGTGATGAAGCGCTGGTAAAGTGACGTGATTCCCAACACTTGGAGGATTACGGTTCCTCTATGAAGAATTCATTATTCCAAAAAATAATGCCATTGAGGAGCGACTTAAAATTCCTTCCTCGAAACCTGCTCCGACATGGTATGTCTTCAACCAGCCTTCCCTCCTCATCGTCATCAACGAACCGATGCATGTTCTTGGGATTTGAAGTGTGTGGCGGACGCGGCGAATGACGACAACACCATCTTCTTCCCTGCGACTCTGTCAACGAACATCGATCAAGGTAGGGGGTTTACTTGAATGTAAATGATTTTCTTGATTTTCTTTTGAGGATTGGAAAAGAATCATTTTGGAGGCTGTAGAATTTGATGTTCATAGTTCCCTTTTCTTGATGGACCGATTTCTATCATCCTAAATGTGGAGGGTGCGAGCCAAACTAACATGGCCCGACTCCCTCCGTCGATCTATTTTGTGATGTCCTTCGGCATGGTGACAAAACAATGAGGCGAAGATGGAGGTGAAGACAAAGTCCACACTTCCCATGACCTCTATGACCAGTGCCGCCCTCACGGCTTCCCGCACCGCCGTCGGCCTGCCCGACTGCCTTCTGGCCGCCCGCATGCCTGCCCGCCGGCCTGCCTGGCCGCTACCCGGCCAACTCTCGGCCTTACCGGCCACTTACCAGCCTGCCCGACCACCTCCTGAGATGCATTTCCCGAGTCGTGCCCCTCGCGGCGCCCTGGCTGAACCGGTCGTGCCCTTACGGCGCTCCGGGCCAAACCACCCTCGCAGCACCCTCCAGGCCGAACTGCCCACGCGGCCCGCTGGGCTGGGCCCAGCCAGCCGGGCTGAGCCTAACAGGTTGGCCCACCCAACGGGCTAGGCCAAACCCAACAGGTCTGACTGGGTCGACCCAAAATGGGTCAGACCGGACCTGGGCCCACTACCAACCCTTTAGTTTCTTTTGGCCATATCTTTGGCACTAGACATCCGTTTGACAAACCGTCAGTGGCGCTGGAAAATTTGGATTGTAATAGTCCATTTAATTATACCCCACTGGAGTTCAGAATGTAGTTGAGATATGGTCAGGTTGGATCGTGCACGAATCCAACCGGGCCCCCGGGACTAGAAGGCTAATAACTCACAGATCGGGCGTCCGATTGACGCATTGTCTATTGTGATGAGACCTCTATGACGTGGCAAACCTTTCAGAAACTTCTTCATGAGAATTTGTGGCAGTTGATTTATCGACACTTGGATTGAGGAGTGGACCCTCTCAGAATCAAGTGTGCTTTGTGCGGAAACCCTGTGGATGGCTACTTTCTGACTACAGTTCCTGGATCCTGTGTGGGTTCGACAGATCTGACTACTGTTACTGGATCCCGTGTGGGTTCGACAGCTCTGACTACTATTTTTGGATCCTGTGTGGGTTTGACAGCTCTGACTATTATTCCTAGATTCTGTGTGGGTTTGACAGTTCTGACTACTGTTCTTGGATCCTGTGTGGGTTCGACAAGTCTGACTACTATTCCTGGATCTTGTGTGGGTTCGACAGCTCTGACTACTGTTCCTGGATCCTGTGTGGGTTTGATAGTTCTGACTACTATTCCTGGATCCTGTGTGGGTTCGATAGTTCTGACTATTGTTCCTAGATCCTGTGTTGGTTTGACAATTCTGACTACTATTCCTGGATCTTGTGTGGGTTCAACAGTTCTGACTACTATTCCTATATCCTATGTGGGTTCGACAGCTCTGATTCCTATACCAGGATCCTACGTGGGTTTGATAGAATATATGATTTAGGGGCTACATCTATTCATCTCTAACTCTCTACAAAAGTTGTATACCTGTGTGAGCTGAGTCAGTAACTTTTGTGTTTTTCCTCATGATTGAGATGGATTACTTGATAACTTAGGTATATGTATGGGAATATACCTACATGGGGTTATTTGTTGATTTTATACTTGTGGTTTATCCTTGTTGGATTTTGTGAGACCTTGAGGGTCTCAAGGTCCATACTGAGTATCATTATACTCACCCCCACACGGGCTATGCCCACACCTCGTTGTGTTGGTTGTAGATGACGGACAATGCTAACAGAGGCTAAGAGTATTAGGACTGGATGGTACCCGAAGGTGGGATATATGGCGTGAAGGTACACGGAGGAGACAGATAGACGTGGAGTGATGAGGAGGCTATCTGTACCTACCCTTTAGGTAGAAATCCCAGAGGACGATCCAACAACTGTTTTTCTTTTCTTCAATTGTACTTGTTTTTCCAGTTCCTTATACTTTATAGTTGGTCTTGTATTTATGGACCCTTTTCTTTCCATCACTCTTTTATTATATAGTATTACTTAGTGTTTTGGTTCTAGTTTGTGCTCTGTTGTGTGTGATTACAGGTTATAATGGAAATTCCTTCCCGGTTTTAGGGAATTGCGCCTTTGGTGCTAGTCGCCAACTCCTAGCCTATAGAAGGCATGCTTGGGGTAGTCACGACATGGGCCCTGAGGGATGGGTCATGACAGTTTTCCTTTTTCTGATTGACTTACTATTTGGTGAAGTTAGATAGAGATTGGAAGTAAATGGAGTTTGGTAATAAACTATGATTGGGAGTAACTACCCCATGTATATAGAAAATCCAAATTGCCTCAAATTGAGTTCTGATTTTCTAGATTTTGACTACTACAGTTGATTTGATTTCACCATTGGGTGATTCACTTGATTTCTGTTATTATTGTTGATGTAATTTTTGGGTTCTATTTTATTTTCAACCCGATGAGATGAGGGTGTTCCATCTCATGAATCATATATAAACTTGTTAGAATCACATTCCATGCATTATTACATGCCATCTATGATGAATTTGACACTACATGGTATTGTGATAGTTGATGTGATAGTTGTGCCTGCTGTTGTGTTAGTTGGGTGCTGTATACAAATATGTGATGTCATCTTTCAATCCCTAACGAGTATGGGCCCTTATGAATTGGAAAATGACGCACCAGTAAAATTTAAATGTTGAATGAAATTTTTATATGTATGATTTGAATGGGAGCCAAGTTTTATGTTTATGAGGTGTTATGGGCCCTCATGGATTTAGAAATTGGTAAACCCTTGGTAAAATTTCCTGAATAACTGAATGTGAACTGAAAATGGGAACTAGAATGGTGAAAGAAACTTAACATAGACCCAGATTTTGAGTGGGAGAGAGGCACAATTTCTATTGTTTTGTTGGATGTTCTCTATATAGTCTTGGATTTAGGAGTAGGCTGTGGGTTTGACATGGTTTTTAGGAGGGTTCTAACCTATCCTAAAATTTGATCTTTTCGCTTTGATGTTTTCTTTTCCTGAGGCATGCATTTGTAATTGTAGAGACATTCCACCAAGAAAACCTCCAGTGGTACGCTGCGATGGTGGCAATGACCATAATTTAGAGAAGGTGGGCCATAGGCTACTAGTTGATCCTTCTATAGTTCCAGATGCGGCTCCTGAGGCTTTTCTGGACATAGGTGCTGAGGTAAAGTTCTGCGAGGGTTTCTTTCATCATTTGCAGACTTTTCAGGGAGAACCACAGTTAGCCTTGACTATGACTAAGATGAAATGAGTGTTACAGTAACAAAATCCTCATATGTTTTTAGGGGATAAAATACCATAGACTACAGAGCTGTGGCTAGAGGCCATTTTATCAATTTTCGAGCATCTGAAGATGACTCCAGAGTGGAGGGTCAAGCTCGCGATTTACATGCTATGTAGAGTGGAAAAGTGCTGGTGTGACATTATGAACCAGGATGATGAGCTACATAATATGGGTTGAAATGAGTTCCAAACCCACTTCTACGATGAATTTTATCCCGTGAATCTACGAGCAGAGTAGACTAGTGAGTTCATGCTTCTGGAGTAGGGCACAATGAAGGTTATGGAATACTTGACATGCTTTACAGAGATGTAACATTTTATTCGACGTATCTTACTGATGAGCTGTCCAGGGTGATATGCCTTGAGGAAGGTCTCAGACATGTAATCAGATCTCAGGTAAACATGTTTAGGTTGCCTTTTATCACTGAGATTGTGAATCTGGATTTTATTACACAGCAGAACCTGAGGAAAGTTGGGGGTACAAAACAGAGGAGTGCTATTTCTCGCAGTAGTGGATCTACATCTTCAGGAAGGAAGCACCGTTTCGTGGCTTCTTGCGACGCGAGTTCTTGTCAGGATGTGGGTGTAGGCAGTTTGGTGTTTTTCCATCAGTGTGGTAGGTGAGGTCACATGAAAAATTGGTTCGACCATGGCCCAGTCGAGTGACGAGCTTATGTCAGGATGGGGAATATGAAATGATTTTGTAGGAACATCCCTTCAGATTAGAATGGTAGGGGTCAGCCCCAACATCAGGTTCTAGAGTAGGGTCTTTAGATCCGCGCTAGGCTATGAGTGGGAGTAGTGAAGGCCTGTCAGGTTAGGTCAGTGGTGGTTGTGGCCATGGTGGCTAGATACCGAGTTCTTAGAGGAAGGAGGGAGGATTCACCCAGGGTAGCCAGGTAGGGTCACAAGGCTATAGTATATGCCAGACTTATGCAGTGAAACATACCCAATAGAATTATATAGGTATGGTTTTAGTAGCTTCTACTATTCCATCAACTCTTTTCAATACTGGTTCCTATCACAACTTTATCTCTTTACAAGTGATAAAGAGCCTTTGGATTTTTGTTTTGCTTTATGAGGGAATTTTGATACTAGACACACCATTGGGAGTTAGAAAGGGTGATTTACGCCAGTGTATGAAGTGTCCCCTTGAGCTCGGAGGGTGTCACTTCATATGGGATCTTTATTTCCTCAAGATGATAGGGTTTGGCATCATTATTGAAATGTAATGGCTCATAGATTATCGAGCATACATTGAATTCTATCTCTAGAGGGTGACATTCACATCACCAGAGGGTGAAGTGTTTATTCAGAAGGGTGAATGGGATGTCCAGGAAATCAGAGCTAGAACCGAGCATCATAGTCTTTGTGGTATGATAGCCCAGATTTCTAGTTTATTTCTAGATGATCAGGGAGTGAGTTAGGCAGACTTTCCTCTAGTGGTTGAGTGCTTCAGGTACATCTTTCTTGACAACTTTTCTGTTTTACCTCAAGAGAGAGAGGTGGATTTATCCATTGAGCTAGTTCTAGGTGCTTCACCGATATCCATTCCTCTTTAAAGGATGGCTATGATAGAGTTTCAGGAGCTCAAGAGGAAGCTAGAGGATTTGGAGGCGAAGGAGTTTATTAGACCCAATACTTCTATGTGGGTTTCTCTGGTCATTTTTGTGAAAAAGGAGGATAGAACTCTTAGGTTATGCATCGATTATCAGAAACTGAACCAGCTGACAGTTAAAAAATAATATCCTTTGCCACAGATAGATGACCTGTTTGATTAGCTTTGAGGATCTCAATTGTTCTCGAAGATCGAATTGAGTTCAGGATATCATTGGGTGCGTGTTCGACCTACAGACATACCTTGTAATACCTTCTGTAGCAAGTATGTGTTTTAAGAGTATCTGGTTATTCCATTTGGTCTCATGAACATGCTAATAGTTTTTATGGATTTGATGAACCGAGTGTTCCATCCTTACCTTGATTCTTTTGTAGTGGTTTTTATGGATGATATCTTGGTGTATTTTCACAATTGACATGACCATACTAACCATCTTGAGATCATTTTTAATACACTGAGAGAGCATCAGTTATATGCTAATCCCACAAAATACCACTTTTTGATGGATCAGATTCACTTACTCATGTCACATTATCTTAGATATAGGAGTGTCAATGGACCTAAAAAAGGTGAGAGATGTAGTTTATTGGGAACAACCCAAGAATATTTTTGACATATGAAGTTTCTTGGGGATATCTGGTTACTACAGGAATTTTATATGGTACTTCTCACACTTAGCAGCATCGTTAATGGGTTTGACTAAGAAGGGTGTGAAATTTGTGTGGTTAGAATCTTGTGAGACATCCTTTCAGGATATGAAAGGGAGGTTGACATCAGCACCAATCCTGATACTGCCATAACATGGCCAGAGTTATAGAGTGTACAATGACACTTTAGGTATTGGGATGGGGGTAGTGCTGATGTAGGGGGATTGATTCGTATTGTACAGGTCTCGGCAGTTGAGATCTCATGGGAAGAATTACCCTATGCATGATCTCGAGTTAGCTGTGGTTGTTCATGCATTGTGCTGTTGGAGGAACTATTTACTGGGAGATCATTTTTTGGTGTACATAGACCACAAAGACTCAAGTATATATTTACGTAGTGTGATTTGAATTTGAGGTATCTAAGGTGAGTGGAGTACCTATAGTCCTTTGACTTTGATCTTTCCTACATGCCTAGAAAGGGAAATGCAGTAGCCGATGCACTGAGCAGGAGGACTCAGATACATGCAATGCACTAGAACATTAGTGAGTGGCTACTTATGGAGTTGTTCTTTGAGATGCATCTAGAGGTGCACGATAGATAGGGGAAAAACATTCTTTCATCCTTTTCTATTACCTATACCCTACTGGATAGAGTTAGGATGAGGCAACTATCAGATTTAGAAGTCCTAGTTCTACAGGAAGGTATGGAAGGTGAGGACCCTCATCTTGGTTAGACAGTAGGTGATGATGAGATCTTATGTATCTATGGACATGTCTGTGATCCAGTGGATGTACATGAGGAGTTGATGTAGGATTTTCATGATTTAGATTGGGTAGTGAATCCCGGGGTTACCATGATGTACCATGACTTGTGACATCAGTACTGGTGGTCGAGAATGAAGAGAGAGGTAGCTCTTTTTGTTACAATGTGTTCCACCTGTCAGTGGGTGAAGGCATAACATCAGCGACCAAATAAGATTTTACAGCAGTTACCCATCCCAAAGTGGAAATGGCATGATGTCACTATGGATTTCATGACGGATTTTCCAAGGTCTCCTTGAGGTAATGATGTTGTGTGGGTTGTCATTGACAGACATACGAAGGTCGTACACTTCTTGCTGATTAATTAGACCTTCTGTTTTGATGATATTGTAAAGTTGTACATCTGAGAGGTGGTATGACATCATGGGGTCACACGCACTATTATTTCATATAGGGACGTCAACTTTACATCTCATTTCTGGAAGAGTTTCCAGAGGACACTAGGTATATAGGTGATTTTGAGCACAACATACCACCCTTAGACTGATGTCCAGTTAGAGCGTATGGTACAGGTGATAGAGGAAATACTGCGAGCATGAATCCTGGATTTTGGGGGATCTTGGGAGAGGCGCATTCCCCTGGTTGAGTTTTCCTACAATAACAATTATCAGGTGATGATACAGATGGAACCTTAAGAGGATTTATACGATAGGCCATGTCATTATATCCTATGTTGGTTAGATGAAGGTGATGCAACTTTACTCAGACCAAATCTCATGGAGGAGACTTCTGAGTAGGTCTAGTTTATTTAGAAGTATATGGATACTGCATAATCTCATCAGAAATCATATTCCGATCACCACAGACAAACTTTAGAGTTCAAGGTTGGGGATCAGGTTTTCTTGCGTGTTTCACCGAGGTTGGGACACAGACGAATCAGGAGACAGGGTAAAATTTCACTGAGATATGCCGGGATGTTTGAAGTTCTGGAGAGAGTCAAGTCAGTTGCCTATCGGTTGTTGTTACCTCAGAGGTACCGATCCATGCAAGACATCTTCCATGTCTCTCAGCTGCACCACTATCACTCAGAACCATCTCAAGTTTTCAGCCTGAGGAGGTTGAGCTTCAGGTTGATGCATCCTTTGAGGAGCATCCAATTTGTATCGTTGACCGGAGAAAGAAGGTTCTCCGAGGCTAGTTAGTTCCTCTACTATAGGTGATATAGTAGCATGACTATTTATAGGACGAGACTTGTGAGAGGGAGGCTGATGTACATACTTAGTGTCCAGAGTTGTTTTTAGAGGAATATTGACCACCCTTCAGAGAGTAATTCAAAGACGAATTTCTATAAGGGGGAAGATTGTAAGATTCCAAGTTTTTCTTAATGTACGAATATCTTCATTTCGGGTTAAAAGTGTTTCTTTCCTTTTTTTCTTAGACCTTAGGCTCGGCCATGGGCCAGTTGGGTTGTTTATGGGAATGAAAGGAGAAACTAGGTTGAAATCTAGCAAGAGGCTAGGTACATGCCGTGTACTTGGTCTATACGCTATGTACTTCAAGTAAACGTCGTGTACTTGGACATCACGATGTGTATCCAGTCTGGCTTAGAAAAAAAAGTTGCAGTACACGTTGTGTACTTGAAGTACACACCCTGTACTTGAGGTACACGTCGTGTACTTTCCCAGCGGGGGGTTTTTATTATAAAAGAGGTAGTAGCTTCAATTTTTGATGCACATAACAATTTCCTCTCGTTTTTAACCCAAAACCCTCTATTCTAATTTTTCATGTATTGAATCCATCCGGACTTCGATTCAAACAACATCTGTTGTAACGACCCAAAGTTTTTTAATGGAAATTACCTTCTCATATATATGTCATAAAATAACATGAAATCACAACATAATGAACTACTAAGTGATAAGTGACCTTTAAACATAAGTTTGTCACTTTTGTGTTAGGAATTTTGAAAATTTTACATACACAGTTGTGTTCAAGATGATTTTTGGAGTCTAATGAAACAAAAATAATTTTTGGTGAATAGTGACCTACCCTTATAAATATTAAAATACCCTTATAAATAGTAATATGACCCTTATGAATAGTTAATCATCCAACATAAGAGTAACATTACCTATGAATAATTAAATAAAATTTAGATATCTTAGAAAGTGACAATTTGACCTTGGTAAACGTTTTGGTATTCTATAAGTCATAAATAATTAATTATAATTAATTAATTAATTTAAAAGAATATTTATTTCCCTAAAATGTATTCACAAATTATTGAATCAATGTCTTATAGCTTTTTAGATAATTTTATAATACCCTACGTAATTTTTGAAAGCACTATAAAATCAGTTTTAATCTTAAAAACTATTTTTTAAGAAAATTATGATTTTAATTAAATATTAAATTAATAATATTTAAAAAATTATTTTTGAAAAATGGAATTCATTTTTGGATTCTACACGTTGATAAATGGTTGGGGTAAATTTTTGAGATTTTTCTGAGATACTTGAATTTTTGATGAATAGTAGAATCTGATAATTTACAATAAATGCTAAATAATGGATTAATTGAGTCATCGATGATGCTCTGATGATGTAATCCCACTTATTTCGGGATCACATGATAAAATTATTATTCTTGGTCATTCAATACTCAATATTCCTTGTATTAGGAGAAATTAATAAACTAATGAATTTTATATTAAGGAAACCCCTCCCCCCTCCACTATAAAAGCTACCCTTCACACCCTCATTTCCTCACACCTCTCAAGCTCCAAGCCTTCTATAAACTCTAACAAAACACCCTAAATAACCCATCCCCCACGTCCAAGATCTTCTGGTCTCATCAAAATACCAATCTTAGGCCCTTAAGGAGGTTCTCAAGAGGAGGATTCTAGAGGTAATTTCCCTCCCTCTTCTCCATTAATTTCCTTTCAAGTTCAAGTTCATTTCTTGATCTCTCCCCACCTATCTTCATATAAATTGTATTTTAGCTCCATTATTATACATATAATGTTATTTTATGATTCTAATGATATATTATATCACCCAACCCCCTTTCCCTCTTCCTTTTATTTTATTAAAGAGAACATTGTTCGTGAGGTGTTAATTTATCACCTTCAAGAACGACATGCTTTCTACTTCCATTTCTACCTTCAGATCTGGTAATGAAACCATTTTTATGGTTGAATCATAATATTTTATATGTATTATGTTCTATTTAAAGTTCTTAAAATAACTTATGGACATATTACTAAGTGATAAGTTAAAACAAGTTTGTTGTGATCCAAAAACCGCCCAAATTAAACCAAATAACCATCATTTAATTCTTATCTAATGATTCATCCATAGGGATATAATATAATTAATTATAAGATCATTAAAACTCCTGTAATATAATTAATGACATGTAATATCATTTCTGGATGTTTACTCATGTTCTACACAAACTTCAATTTAAGAATACAAGTGAACCACCCAAGAAAAACCATAAAAACGAACATCCCCGAACAATGTTTTTAAACTCTATAAGTCATCCAAAGGAAAATAATATGACATAATGAAACCAGAATAAACCCTATTAATTTACACATGGTTATGGATTCCTAATTAATGAATATAATTTCATTATACATGACATTAAATAGAAGGAGGCATTCAGGTACAAGGTAAGGGGAAATCTTGAACCCAATTTTCTTCCTTCGGGTTCTCCCTCTTTCACTCCATTTTTGATATGGTTACTCCTTAAAGATCATTTGTTCATCATTGTATTTACTTTTCTGGGATATAAATGTTTTTCACTGGTTTTAATTTCAAACCAAATGTATTTCAAATGAACTCCTCTTTTAATAACACCCCTTTTACTTCTCACTCAAAGTGGACGGTTCTTGTAACATGTATGTTATTCCCTCTTTCTTTTGGGAACCCAAAGATTATGAATGTGTTATTATGATATTAAACCCATTCCATTTCATGGGTTAGTTATTTACATTTATGATATGTGTTCTATGTGGAAATCATGATGATGATAATGTTATGATGTGACGAGTGCACCCAGAATTATATAGCACAATATGAATATTTCAATGTGACGGGTGCGCCCAGAATTATACAGCGCTCCAATGCATTGGGTAAAGTGATTAATCTCATGAGTAAATGTGAAATGATGTTTTAAAAATATTCTAGCTTGGTTCACAAGTATGTGTGGTAGTTAACCACTAAGACATGATGTTTTATTTTTATGCATTTCCACATTTCAAGTCTTTCATTTATGCTCATCTCATGTACATGATCTTTTGCCTATGTTATGATTATGCTCACCCCATGCTATATTTTTCTTATCTATCCTCTTACTGGGCTTCTAGATCACCCCTTTCGATGTATATCCTCAGGTGGCTACATGTACTAATGAGAGGACAAGTGCCAATAAGAAGCTAGAGAAGAAGAAATTAAATAAATTTTTATGCTAGATGTTGTATTTGTTATGTGTGGTTTTAGTTTTCCCAAGACACTAAACCTTTGGATCCTATATGTGTAATACTATTATTTTTTTTATCTTTGAAATGATGTAATAGTAATGTAAGAAAAGTCTGGGTCGCTATAGTTGGTATCAGAGGAAAGGTTTAGTTAATTTGGGAATTATGATTAATGAACCCTAGAGAAAACCTCTAGTATAAGATTACGTAAAAATATGCACACAAGTGTATTTACCTAGGGATCCCATATGTTGTGTTTTTGGTATAAATTTTTTAAATGAATAAGTTATTCATGAATTGTTTACTTATGTTTTGTTCTAACCTTTTAAATTTTTGAAAATGGTGGGAACCAAGAGAAATCAGGCCAACAACTCATGCGAGGGCCAATGCAACGATTGCCCAAACGACATCCCCAATGATTCGGGAGGTGGAGTTAAAAACTTCATGGTGATGATTTCCCAATTATATCAGGTTATGAATAATAACAATAATAATGGGGAATGTACTCCTTCACCAAAGAGGGAGAAACTGGCAATTGAATGTTTTATGCGGCAATGACCACCGACATTTTGTGGATCTTCCGAACCACTAGTTGTGGAACAGAGGGTCAACTCCATGGAGAACATCTTCTCTGTTCTTCACTGTTTTGAGATGGAGAAGGTGACTCTATCTGTTTATCATCTAGATGGAGAAGTTGGTCAATGGTGGGCTTTGATTAATATCAACAATCCAAGGTAGGAAATTGAAGATATGGAATGAGAAGACTTTAAGATAATGTTTCTTAATAAGAATTTCCCACGAAATCTTCGCACGAAGATGGAGAGAGAATTTATAGAGCTCAAGAATAAATAAAGAGAATTTGTCACAACCTATGAAGAGAATTTCATAGGGCTCGCAAGGTATGCTTCGAGTTTTGTTATCAACAATGATAGAAAAATTGATAGATTCTTTAGTGGATTAAAACCACACCTTTGAAAGGCTCTTGTAATTCGAGATTTTAGGTGTAATGAAGAAGTTTTCCAGTGTGCTCTCAAAGTGGATATAGAGTTTGGAGAATGGTCCCATGGCTATGGTGATAAGAAAAGAAAGATGGAGTTTCAAGCTGGTGGATCTAATGATAAAGGTGGGAAGAAAAATCAACGACCCACATGCCAAAAATGTGGGAAGTTGCACAATGGGAACTACCTCAAAGGGATGGGGAAATGCTTCAAGTGTGGGAAAGAAGGAAACCATGATCAAGAGTGTCGAAAAGACACGAAAATAAAGTAGAATGTAACTGATGAAAGGAGAGAACCACTCATAGTTCAATGCTACAACTGTAGGGAGCTAGGGAACTATTCAAACCAGTTCACTAAACCTCAAGTTCTTGAGGGTGATCAGCGTCAGAAGCCACCAAATACAAAGGAAAAAGGGAACACTTATGCCATAACTACTGTGGAGGTGGAGCATGATAATGAAGTCATACAAGGTACACTTCCTATTCACTCAAGAATGGAAAAGTCTTATTTGATTATGGTTATATGCATTCCTTTATATCTTGAAAGTTTGCTAGAACTATAGAATCGAAGCCCCGAAACCTTGAAGTAGAGATATCTATAAAAACACCAAGTGGTGAAATCATTGCAACCCAAGTGTTTGACTCTTCTCTTGTTGGTGTATTTGGGAAGATTCTTCTGGAAAATATCATAATACTTCCCTTGGTGGAATTTGACGCTATAATGGGAATGGACTGGCTCTCATTATATAGAGAACATATCAACTGTCGGGAAAAAGAAATATCTTTTCATATTCCAAACCATCCTATGATCCTCTAAAAATTCAAGGAAGATCATGAATCTCCTTTGAAAAATCCTTCAATGGAAAGTTCCAACCTTGAGGAAATTCCCATTGTGAGGGAATACATCGATGTATTTCCCAAAGAGTTACCTAGAATTCCCCCAGATCATGAGGTAGAGTTCTCAATTTAACTCATGCCCGGAGCTATTCCAATCTCGAAGTGTCCCTATAGGATGTCTCCTATCGAACTGGAGGAGTAAAAGAAACATCTGAAATAGCATCTAGACAAAGGGTTCATACTCCCTAGTGCGTCACCTTAGGGTGCACCGATGCTCTTTGTGAAGAAGAAGGATGAAACAATGTGGCTGTGTATCGATTATCGGGAACTCAACAAGATCACCATAAAGAACAAGTATCCTCTCCCAAGTATTGATGACTTGTTCGATCAGTTAAGAGGAGATAAATACTTCTCAAAGGTGGATCTTCGTTCTGGATATCATCAGGTAAAGGTGAAGAAGGAAGATATTCAGAAGACTGCCTTCCGTACAAGGTATGGGAACTATGAGTTTTTGGTGATTCCCTTCGAACTTACTAATTCCCCTGAAATCTTCATGGATTTGATGAATAGAGTCTTTAGAAATTACCTCAACAAATTTTTGGTAGTGTTTATCGATGATATTCTCATCTACTCCAAGAGCAAGGAGGTATATGAAGAACATCTAAGACTTGTGTTGGCGACATTAAGAAAGGAGAAGTTGTACGCCAAGTTCAGGAAATGTGACTTTTGGATGAATCAAGTCACGTTCTTGGGACATGTGATCACAAGTGAGGGAATTTTTGTGGATCCTTCAAAGACAAAGGCAATTGAGGAATGGCCCATGCCCTCTAGTGTCACAGAAATCTGTAGTTTTCTTGGATTAGCTGGTTACTACCGATGTTTTGTGAGAAACTTCTCACAATTATCAAGCCCACTAACAAAGTTAACAATGAAAGGGGTAAAGTATGTCTGGACGGAAGAATGTGAGGGAAGCTTCAGGGAGCTAAAGAGAAGTCTGATCACCGCACCTGTACTCACACTACTGAAAAGTGGAGAAAGTTTTGTGATATACACTGATACTTCAAAGAAAGGCTTGGGTTGAGTACTCATGAAAAATGATAATATGATAGCCTACGCCTCATGACGGTTGAAGATCCATGAGCAGAACTACCCGACGCATGATCTAGAGTTGGGAGCCGTGATTTTTTCCTTGAAAATCTGGCGGCACTACCTTTATGGCGAGAAGTGTGACATATACACTGGACAAAAGAGACTAATGTATATATTCACACAAAAGGATCTCAACATGCGTCAAAGGATATGGTTATAGATAATCAAGGATTATGATTGCTCTATTCACTATCATCCTGGAAAGGCGAACAAGGTAGCCGATTCTCTATGCAGAAAAGAACCTACTACTCTATCCATGTTGTAGATTGAGAAAGACCCTATCTTATTGGATATGAAAAGAATGGATTTCAAAATCATAAGGGTAGGGGATACATCCTACCTTACCCAAATAATTGCACAACCATCCTTCCAAGAGAAGATTAAGGAAGAACAAAGGGATGATGTGGAGATACAAAAGAGGGTGAATGCAGTAAAGGAAGGGAAGCTGCAAGAGTTCCATATCTATGATGATGGTGTGATTCGGTTTGGAACGCGACTTTGTGTGCCTTCATCACCCGGGATAAAGAAGGAGCTATTGGAAAATGCACACAGCTCAACTTTCTCTATCCATCATGGGAGTACCAAGATGTATCGTGATCTTTGAGAACACTTTTGGTGGGATAACATGAAGAAGGAGATTGCGGAATATATATCCAGGTGCTTGGTATGTCAGAAAGTTAAAACTGAGCGACAAAATTCCAAAGGTATGATGAAGCCATTGCCTATACCCATGTGGAAATGGGAAAACATTACTATGGACTTTTTCATGGGTGTCCCAAAGATATCAAAGGGAAATAATGCGAAATGGGTTGTGGTTGACTGACTCACCAAGACTGCCCATTTTATCGCTATTCGGTAAGATCTCTCGCTTGATCAACTTGCAAAGATATATGTGAAGGAAGTGGTGAGATTGCACGGTGTTCCACTCTCAATAGTCTCTGACCGTGATCCAAGGTTCACATCTAAGTTCTGGAGGAGCCTTCAACATGCTTTGAGTACTGAATTAAATTTCAGCACGACCTATCACCCCAAACTGATGGCCAGTCTGAAAGGACTATTCAGATGCTTGAAGATATGCTAAGAGCCCGATCTCTTGAATTAAAGGGTGTTTGGGATCAGAATATCCCATTGGTTGAGTTCTCATACAACAATAGCTTCCACTCAAGTATCCAGATGGATCCATATGAAGCTCTGTATGGAAAGCGATGTATAACTCCAACCTGTTGGGATGAAGTTGGAGAAAGGAAGCTACTTGGAACCGATCTTGTTCAAGAGATGATAGAGAAGGTTCAAGTCATCCAAAAACACATCAAAGCTACTCAAAGTCGATGAAATAGCTATGCTGACAACCGTCGAAGGGACTTGGAGTTCGATTTTAGAGATAAAGTCTTCCTTCGAATATCTCCATGGAAGAGAGTCATGTGATTCGGGAAGAAAGGGAAGCTAAGCCCAAGGTATATTGGCCCCTTTGAGATCCTTGACCAGATAGGATCCATGGCCTATCATCTTGCACTTTCATTGAATATGGATCAATTTCATGATGTGTTTCATGTATCACAACTGAGGAAGTACATACTAGACCCCTCACATGTACTAAACTCAGAGGTGGTGCAGTTGGAAGATGATCTCTCCTATGAGGATCAGCCAGTAAAGATTCTGGATCGGATAGATAAGGTTCTACGCAACAATACAACCAATATTTTCAAAGTGTTGTGGAGAAACCATAAGTTTGAGGAAGAAACTTGGGAACTAGAAGAGGCAATGTAGGAGAAACACCCTCACCTGTTTGTGTAAAGTGGAATTTCGGGGGTGAAATTTCTTAAGGGGGGAAGAATGTAACGACCCAAAGTTTTTTAATGGAAATTACCTTCTTATATTTATGTCATAAAATAACATGAAATCACAACATAATGAACTACTAAGTGATAAGTGACCTTTAAACATAAGTTTGTCACTTCTATGTTAGGAATTTTGAAAATCTGACATACACGGTCGTGTTCAAGATGATTTTTGGAGTCTAATGAAACAAAAATAATTTTTGGTAAATAGTGACATACCCTTATGAATAGTTACATACCCTTATGAATAGTAATATTACCCTTATTAATAGTAAATCATCCAACATAATAGTAACATTACCTATGAATAATTAAATAAAATTTAGACATCATAGAAAGTGACAAATTGACCTTGGTAAACATTTTGGTATTTTGTAAGTCATAAATAATTAATTATATTTAATTAATTAATTTAAAAGAATATTTATTTCCCTAAAATGTATTCATAAATTATTTAATCAATTTTTTATAGTTTTTAGATAATTTTATAAGACCCTACGTAATTTTTGAAAGCACTATAAAATCAGTTTTAATCTTAAAAACTTTTTTTTAAGAAAATTATGATTTTAATTAAATTTTAAATTAATAATATTTAAAAAATTATTTTTGAAAAATGGAATTCATTTTTGGATTCTACACGTCGATAAATGGATGAGGTAAATTTTTGGGATTTTTCTGAGATACTTGAATTTTTGATGAATAGTAGAATCTGATAATTTACAATAAATGCTAAATAATGGATTAATTGAGTCATTGATGATGCTCTGCTGATGTAATCCCACTTGTTTCGGTATCACATGATAAAATTACTATTCTTGGTCATTCAAGACTCACTATTCCTTGTATTAGGGGAAATTAATAAACTAATGAATTTTATATTAAGGAAACCCCTCTCCCCTCCACTATAAAAGCCACCCTTCACACCCTCATTTCCTCACACCTCTCAAGCTTCAAGCCTTCTCTAAAATCTATCCGAACACCTTCCCTATCCCCTCCCCCACGCCCAAGAGCTTCTGGTCTCATCAAAAAACCAAGCTTAGTACCTTAAGGAGGTTCTCAAGAGGAGGATTCTAGAGGTAATTTCCCTCCCTCTTCTCCTTTAATTTCCTTTCAAATTCACGTTCATTTCTTGATCTCTCCCCACCTATATTCATCAAAATTTTATTGTAACTCCAGTATTATAAATATAATTTTATTTTATGATTCTAATGGTATATTATATCTTCCAACTCCCTTTCACTCTTCCTTTTATTTTATTAAAGAGAACGTTGTTCGTGAGGTGTTAATTTATCACCTTGAAGAACGACATGCTTTCTTCTTCCATTTCTACCTTCAAATCTGGTCATGAAACCATTTTATGGTTTAACCAGAATATTTTATATGTATTATTTTCTATTTAAAGTTATGGAAATAACCTATGGCCATATTACTAAGTGATAAGTTAAAATGAGTTCGTTGTGATCCAAAAACCGCCCAAATTAACCCAAAAAACCATCATTTAATTCTTATCTAATGATTAATCCACATGGATATAATTTAATTCATTATAAGATCATTAAAACTATTTTAATATCATTAATGAAATGTAATATCATTTCTGGATGTTTACTCATGTTCTACCCAAACTTCAATTTAAGAATACAAGTGAACCACCCAAGAAAAACCATAAAAACGAACATCCCCGAACAATGTTTTTAAACTCTATAAGTCATCCAAAGGAACATAATATGAAATAATGAAACCATAATGAAACCTATTAATGTAAACATGGTTCTGGATTCCTAATTAATGAATATAATGTAATTATACAGGACATTAAAGAGAAGGAAGCATTTGGGTACAAGGTAAGGGGAAATCTCGAACCCAATTTTCTTCCTTCAAGTTCTCCCTCTTTCACTACATTTTGATATGGTTACTCCTTAAAGATCATTTTTTCATCATTGTATTTATTTTTATGGGATATACATTTTTTTCACTAGTTTTAATGTCAAACCAAATGTTTTTCAAAAGAACGCCTCTTTTAAGAACACCCCTTTTACTTCTCACTCAAAGTGGACGGTTCTTGTAACATGTATGTTATTCCCTCTTTATTTTGGGAACACAAAGCTTATAAATGTATTATTATGAGATGAAACCCATTCCATTACATGGGTTAGTTATGTACATTTTTGATATGTGTTCTATGCGGCAATCATGATGATGATAATGTTATGATGTGACGGGTGCGCCCGTAATTATATACCGCAATATGAATGTTTCAATGTGAAGGGTGCGCCCAGAATTATACAGCGCTCCAATGCACTGGGTAAAGTGATGAATCTCATGAGTAAATGTGAAATGATATGTGAACAAGATTCTAGCTTGGTTCACAAGTATGTGTGGTAGTTAACTACTAATATATGATGTTTCATTTTTATGCATTTCCACATTTCAAGTCTTTCATTTATGCTCCTCTCATGTACATGATCTTTTTCCTATGTTATGATTATGCTCACCCCATGCTATATTTTTCTTATCTATCCTCTTATCGGGCTTCTATCTCACCCCTTTTGATGTATATCCTCAGGTGGCTATATGTACTAAGGAGAGGAAAAGTGCCAATAAGAAGCTAGAGAAGAATAAATTAAATAAATGTTTATGCTAGATGTTTTATTTGTTATGTGTGGTCCTAGTTTTCCCAAGACACTAAACTTTTGGATCCTATATGTGTAATACTATTATGTTGTTTATCTTTGAAATTATTTAATAGTAATTTAAGAATAGGTTGGGTCGCTATATCTGTCACGTTGGAACCACATCGATTTCTTCCTAACTAGGATGAATCGGGACTCAATACTGGATGACATGTCTACTACCGTGGTGAGGTAGGTGCTATATACTTTTTTTCATCTTTTCTTGGTGTTTTTCGAGCATTCGTATGAAATTCCATTTGTTGGACTTTCTATAAAGGTATCGTTTTTGAGAGAGTAGCTTTTAGTAGCTGTAGTTGAACCTAGTGAGGTTGACCATGGGTTCTGTTTAGGTGCATTGGCACCCTTTTCTCATTTCGAGGTCCCCCAAGGGGATCAACTTAAGGGAATAACTTTTTTATGCCTGTTTAAACCACCCAAGGGATGTGTTCTTGTGCTTTCCTAGTTATTGTAAGCCTATTAATGACTTAATAGCTTGAGTAGCTAGTTTAGGAGATGCACTGTCTCCTATCTCTTTGAATACCATGTTATGCCTCACTAATTTTGATAGATTGGCATGTTAAATGGATGATATGGGTGGGTATACCAATATGTAAATGATTAATGACATGTTAAATGTTTTATATGGGAGGGTAGGCTCATATACTTATGATAAATGGTTTGCATGAGTGGGTATACTCATGGATTGTGCTTATTGAAGTGAGTGGGTATACTCACCTGGTTATAAATGTTTAACTTGAATGATTGAATGATTTAACAATTAATTGAAATGTTTGATAGATGCCTTGGACTAATATTCTTGGATCTGGAATGAGGTAGTGGACACCTTGGGTTGATTATGCCCCTTGGGTCTTGATTCTGTGGTATGCCTTGGGTTTTGCTACCCCATTGGATATGGCTTGCTTGGGATCACGTAGGACTTTCTATTTCCTTGCTCTTAGGACCCCAACCAGTGCCTAACTGAGTTTCCACCAGGGATTCTCATGGGACTCGATGGGATTCCTTAGACACTCTCATTGGATCCAGCCCTCTGTAGTCTAGATATTTATTACTTGGATGCCTTGGTCTGCTGACACCTTGGATCCGGCCCTCGGGGTCTACATTTCACTATACGATGTGGTTGTGGGATGCTACATCACTATATGGCATGTATGTGGGATACTTGTTCTCTTTATTCAGCATGAGTGTGGTTTCTCAGTATAGATGGATGTATGGCATAGTCGTGTGACTTGTTTACTTGGTTATAGCTGCCTTGTTTTGAGCCGAATCTCTTTTGCAGGTAGCCTTGAGGGTTGTTTATTTTTACTTTAAAGTAGTCTTATGCCATGGGAATATGAACTTAATTAACAGTTTTTTACACTTGCTATAACATTGTAGAATTTTTGTTGGAAAAGTATAGACCTGGGTGGTTGCCTACTGGGATGTTTATCTCACACCCTATTTGGGATTCCTTGGGGACCCAAACAGATTATATGGTTGCAGGTGATGATAGGGGGAAACACCCTAGTACAGGTAGTTGACTATGGATTTGGAGTATGGGAGCATAGGACCATGCTGAGGCTTGTGATGCTGGGATACCTTTTTGGTGTTTTGTTCTTTTTGGGACTTGTACTGTGTTACATTGCCTTATACCTACTTTGGCTATTTTCTAGATACTTGTACCATCAGAATCATTTTTTTATATGAGATAATTATAGTTATTGATATGTATATTCCTTTATGCCTGTATTACTTTCAGTTGTCAGCTTATTTATTCGCTTATGTTATTTCATATTTTTGACTTCTGCTGTGATACTCTAGTAATGAGGGCATAGTCTCCCCACTGACTCACCTAGACCCTCGCTGCTAGTTAGAAACCTCTGGAGTTTTGGGATATATGATTGAGTCCTTGTGACCAACTAGGCTCGAGGCACCATTTCAAGTGGAATCTGGGTCTAGGATGTTACAAACATTGTGTAGGCCAATACCTCATTCCTCAATGGGTTTTGCTAGGAATTTTTAGGACACCCAATGACACCGAACACTCTAATTTTTATCCCACATGAAAGAAGAGATAATACTCTCTATTTTAGAAATGGTTCCCTTGGGGGGATTGACTGTAGATATCACATACATTGGGATTGACATAAGAACACTATTGATTATAGTAATTCAACCACCAAATGAGAGGAATTTATTTTTCTAGATACTAATTCTCCATGTGATCCTTTGGATAATACCATAAAATTATGCCTTTTTGATTATACCATTTCAAATTGGAACTCCTAGGTAGTTCATGGGTAAAGTATTATTTTGAATGCCTAGATGGATCTGGATTGAATTGGTTCAGTTTCTAGAAAATTTATTGGAAATGAAGATGCTTCTCTTCCTGTGATTGACCCTATTCCTACTTAGGTTCTCGTATGTGGACAAGGTTTTAATGAGTTCCCTAATGGAGCTTTGTATGCCATTAATAAAAAGGAGAATATCATCAACAAACATTAAGTGGGACACCAAACCATCAAAAACTCTTGTTTTAAAAGGCCTGATTCTTTCGTCTTCCAGCTGCCACTTAAAATTTATAAGGACCACCTTTTGTTCCATGATAAAGAGATTTGGGGATAAGGGATCACCTTGAATAACACCATGAACCATTTTGAAAAAATTGAAACCCTTTCCCATAAGGTTGATTGTGAGACACAAGGAAGTATAGAATATAAAGCACAAGTCACATAACCACTCATTAAATCCAAAATTTCTCATAACCTTGATGATAAAACTCTACTTTAGCCTATAATATCCCTTTCTCATATCAACCTTTATCATGAAATTGGATCCAAGAGACTTTTTGTTCAGGTACTCATCCATTTCTTGTGCTATGCCAATAGATCCCTAGATAGATATACCCTCTGTGAAGGCATGTTGTTCATCCAAAACAATTCTAGGAATCACTAGGCCCAACCTTATATTAAAGAGATTAACAAGAACTTTGTAAGTGAAGTTGCACAAACAGATCGGTCTGAATTGATCCAAGGACGTTGGACTATTAACCTTAGGGATTAATATCATCTTGGAATAACAAACCACTCTAGGAAGCTCACGACCTCTGAAAAAAATCCTTCATCACCTCCTCCACCTGGGTTTTAATGATATCTTAAGCCACCAAGAAGAACTCTCCTAGGAAGCCATCAGGGCCTGGTGCACTTTCCTGATTCAACCCAAACACTGCCTCTTTGGTTTCATAATTTTCTGGAATAGCTGTATGCACCTCATTCTCTCAGTCCCCAATCATACTCGGGATACAATTCATAAAAATATCTTCCTCTGAGAAATCTCTTTGGCTATTATCATCCTAATTAACTTTCCCTGCCAAATATTTTTTAAATTATTCCTGTGCCATTTTCCCAACCAAATTCACATCTCTATGTGAGACCGATCCACTAATTGAAGATTGATTTTTTGTCACATATTTTTCCCTCAATCATGCTTGAAAATAATCCATATTACAATATCCCACATTTATCCATGTGGCTCATGATCTTTCCCTACATAACCGTTCAACCTCGAGTAGTTTTTCTGCCAAAAAAATTCTGTTTCTCTGAGATCAAAACAAATAAGTCCTCATTCCAACCAGCTTGAAGAATTTCATCCAAAATTACAATGTTCTCCTTAAGTCTCTCTAGGTACCAAATATCATCCCTTCTATTCACTTCCCACTCTTGGATGTATTTCTTAAGGTGATTCAACTGCTCCACTAGTCCTCCCAAGCAGTACCACCTTCTGGTTGTCCCCATGAACTACTAACCATCTGTAAAATGCCATCAACTATATTCCAATTAGAGTAATAAAAGAAAAGATTGTACCTCGTATTGTCCTTATTTAAGATAATCAATAATGGTGAATGATCTGATATGGATCTGTATAGGTGGGTGATTGAAGTCTTCGCAAAGGAATCCAACCCTTGGGAGTTTGTTAAACACCGATAAAGTCTGCACTAGGTTCTCCTAGACCCCTTACGATTATTATACCACGTGAATTTATTTCTAGAGAAGCCCAAGTCCATGAGACCTTTTTCTGATGTAAATTCATTGATGTCTTGCATAGATTTATCCAAAAAAGGTGCCCCTCCACAATTATACGAGGGTTTAGAATTCATATTGAAGTCACCTTCTATAAAGCATGGTAAGGGTCCTGGTTGAAATGAGGAAAGGTTATTCCACAACACAGACCTATGAACCACCCGACACCACACACAAAAGAATGTGAAAAAGGTCTCCCTACTTCCTGAAGTAATCTTAACGGTCATGTGTTGTTTCGAGGCTTTGAAATCTTCAACTGTGATTCTAGATTTCAAGAAAACCCATTTGTGTGACTGACATGGAAATACATGAAAATAGTTTTGGAAACCCAATCTTTGTGGGGGCTACTCCCAATATGGGGTGGTATTTTTTTAGTGGATGAAGTCTCTGCCATCAAGGAGAATGAGTCTCCTTTGGTGGGCGGTCATGGTGGGAAGCATCCATCATTGAAGCTACCAATGTTGAAGCAGCCGACGGGAAGGAAGATTCAAGGGTAGATGAGCTACCCTCCAAATACCAGGTTTTGGTTCCTCTATTTAAACATGATTGAATCCATTGTTTGTAATATGTGTTTTGTGATGTAATACTCCGATGAGATCTGGAGAGGATATAAATAAAAGTGACGCCCCGTTCTCCCATGGATGTAGGAAAACCAAGACGAACCACATAAATCTTGTGTGTTGCTTCGTTTGTTTCTTGTTTTTGTGTGTTTGAGGTACCACACATCTCCACTACGCCCCAACAAGTGGTATCAGAGGCGAGTCAGAGCGAGTAGAGTTGAAATAGTGAGGCGACGACGATTTTTCCAGTGCCTAGAAAATTGAAAGTGGTTGTAAAATTTTTCTGAGGCTAGATTTGTGAAGAGGATGGCGAGACGATTCCAATGGTGCAAGCAGCGATAAAAACGGAGTTGAAACGAGCCCGGCAGGATCGGTCAAAGTTTGGTCAAACCCACGGGTGAACAGTACCCCCGTACCGGAGAACACGACACTGTTTACGCTGCTGATGACAATTTCGGTGATATTCCAATAGGAACTCCGGCATGCCACATCAACGCCACATCAGTGAGCGATCTGAACCGTTGAATGTGTTTTGACCATATCTCGATTAGTTGGTGTCTGATTTCGGTGATCCCGGGGTTGATTCCAACTATTTCAACCATTACGGATGAATCTGTACGGTTATTTTTTCAAAATTCTCACTTCATCAGGTGGTGAATAAGAGATGCGACATCGACGGTGGTGATCATGTTTTGCGATATCGACAATGGCCGGTGGCGGAGCACTACTGAGATTTGATATAGAGAAGTTCAATGGTCGAAACAATTTTGGCTTTTAGAAACGGACGGTGAAAGATCTTTTGGTGCAGTAGGTCATGATCAAACTGTTGATCGGAGAAAAGCCCAAGACAACTAGTGCCAATGATTGGGAAGAGATCGAGATGTGGGTCATTAGCACAATTCGACTGTGTCTGGAAAATGAGGTAAAGCACTCATTGTTGGATGAGACCTCACCAAAAGAGATCTGGAAGAAGTTTGAGCAGTGGTATATGGTGAAGTCACTGACCAAAAAGTTGTTCCTGAAAAATAAATTGTACCAGTTGCGTATGGACGAGGGAATGAACTTGTTGGATCCCACCAACAAATTCAACAAAATCCTCACACAGTTATTGGGGCTCGGTGTTAAGGTTGGAGAGGAAGACAAAGCACTTTTTCTTTTATCATCACTACCATGCTCATTTGAGGGGCTTGTGACTGCATTGCTCATGGGGAAGGAGACATTGATGCTGGATGAGGTGATTGCGTCACTTCAAGATTCGGAGGCATTTTGAAGACCTGTGATGCATTCAGGCGAGCAAATCATGGCGATGCGAGATGATCAACGTGGGAGGAGCCGACATCAAAAGTCATAAGGTAAAGAATGGTAGCCAAAATCAAGGGGACATGATCCTAGAGAAATCACCTGTTTTTGGTGGGAGAAGAAGGGTCACTATAAAAGTGATTGTAGAGAGCGCAAACGGTACGTTGCTGGGAAGAAGAAAGTTGAAGAAGAGGATGCGAACACCACAGGATTATCAACTGATGATGAAATCTGTGTGACGACAGGAAGCTCCCACTCAGATGAGCGAGTTGAATAGGGATAAGTGCAGTGTCATTACTGCAAAAGATACGGGCACATGAATCAGGAATGCCGATTTATAAAGAGGAAGAAAGAGCGGGTTCAAAATCCAAAGGAAGACAGATGGGGTATGGATTCGGGGAGCTCGGCACACATATGTACGACGAGAGGTACATTTGATACTTTTCACCAAGTGAGAGACTCAGTGAGACTTGGTGATGGGTCAACATGCGAGGTTCGAGGATCCAGGATGGTGAAACTGAAGACACCCGATGGAGGATTTCATAAACTGGTTGACGTGAAATTTGTTCCGAGGATGAGACGGAACCTAGTATCATGAAGTAGGCTCGATGCAAAAGGATTCAAGATTTCCATTGCAGGTGGAGTGTTGGAAGTCTCACGCGGGGATGTAGTGAAGTTAACTGGGAAGAAGTACCAAGGGTTGTATCATTTTATGGGGATCGTAGTCAGCCCAAGATTGAGTGAAGATGGTGGAAGTGCCATGTCATTTGGTTTGAAGAAGTGTGTTCGATTTTCTGATAAAGTTTTGAAACCTACAAGGAGACTGCAGGTCAAGCTTCTACCCCAAATTGGTCATGAGGGGGAGATTTGTGGGGGCCACTCCCAATATGGGGTGGTATTTTTTCAACGAATGAAGCATCTAATGGCAAGGAGAAGGAGTCTCCTTTGGTGGGCGGTCATGGTGGGCAGCAGCCATCATTGAAGCTGCCAATGTTGAAGGAACCAGTGGGAAGGAAGATTCAAGGGTAGATGAGCTACCGTCCAACTACCTGGTTTTGGTTCCTCTTTTTAAATGGGATTTAATCCCTTTGTTTGTAATATGTGGTGTGTTCTGTAATCCTCCGATGAGATCCAGAGAGGAGAGAAATAAAAGTGACGCCCTGTTCTCCCATGGATGTAGGCAAACCAAGACGAACCATGTAATCTTATATGTTGCTCCGTTTTCTTCTAGTTTTTTTGTGTTTATGGTACCACGCACCTCTGATGCACCCTAACATTATCTTGGTAAAAGAAGAGATACACTGAATACCTTGATTCGGTTCCCAGATCGTAACTACTGATACATGATGAATATGAGATTAATACACAATGAATTCAACTTAATCGCACAACCCCAAACCCCAGGCATTCCAAATAATCAAAGATATCATTTACAGTGGGAGGTGTTGGTCTTCCGAACTGAAGTCATTGGCGTCTTGGATGAAGTAGAGACCGACCCCTCATGAGATTTCGATCACCATATGGAGTACATGAAGCTGTCCTCACCACTCTCTGACCCCTTCGGCTAGGAGTACCACACTCAGTCGATACTTCCACAACATCCTCAAGAGTCACAAATCTATTAGCAAAAACAACCAGCTAGGGAGGGAATGCCAGTGAGCCCACCTCTAGATGCAAAGAAACCAAAAGCGTCCTCTCTGGACATATACGGGAGGTGTGAATCTCCACTAGAACCCCCTATAGAAACAAGAGTAAGGGGATAAAATCCTTCATGATCACTAAGAACTAAGACTCAATCTCTAGGGGACCGATCAACATTGATGATTCCAGATGAGGTGGATCCTGAGAAAAATTCACAATAGAAACAACTGGACTAGTAACTAGTAAAACCAATGAGGATGAGTTACCCAATCAACGGAAGGCAGGAGGCGCAGATGGAAAGGTTGGTAGAGAGGCAGACTAAACAGGTGCGTGGAGATCATTGTTCACAAAAAGCACTACCCACCTCGGATTAAAAAACATCCACCCTATATGATGATAAAGACTGATCTTATGAAAGAGAATCCACTTTTGGGTATCCGGCCGATGGGACCTCAAAAAGGCGGGAAACACTAGAGGAAGATTGAGCATCATTTGAACTAAGAACCCAATTAGTCACTTTGAAGCCAAAAGAACTAGATCTATAAAATTCAGTCGAGTGGCATTTAATACCACAATCAGTGAAAACTGGGGCAGATTCTTAGCTAACACCTACTACCACCAAGAGAACCCATCACCATCCCTGATAAGAACTTTCCATGGGAGCGTCAAAGCCAGGTTCACTTCCACACAAACTAGGGGAAACTCAGAAGACTGCAAGAACTGGGTCACTTCATCCGACCACAAGAAACTCCTAATTTCATTACCCACCAATTTCAAGATAGTAGGATTCTCAAGGGGAAAAGGTAGTCTAGGAAGCTGGATCCACACCACAAACATACTAGATTATTTTCCGCAGCGAGCCTCCCAAGTTTCCCTGCCATAGATTAGGATCCCACTGAGAGAAAACATACCTCAGAATCTTATGGTATGTGAATACTACAAAGTTATCATCAATGAGGTAATGTCTCTATAGACTCAGAGAAAAAACCACAACCACTAACTAGAGATCATGGGTGGCGTAGTTACACTCATGGTGGAATAATATCATAGACCCATAGAATATCAACACTTTATGATACATTAAAATAAAACTCAGGTTGATGCAAGATGAAAAATAAAACACCTTAAACATCGCCCATTCCCCTGACAACTAAAGAAAATGAGCACTAATAAACCTATTCTTTAAGTATTTGAAAGCTTATTAACACTCATCAGTCTATAAAAATACCTGTATTTTCTTATTAAATGATTTTAACACGGCCTTTGAATTGATATAAGTTAGATACAAACCTCCAATAATATCCATCAATACTAAGGAATCTACAAATATCTGCAACGTTTTTGAGCAATTCCTAAGAAAAAACTGGATTAATCTTTGATGGATATACTTCCGCTCCCTATTGATACACATCATGTCTAAGTAATTTCACCCATCTCATTGAAAATTTCACTTGGAAATCCTCCAATAAAGCTGATGGTATAGAAGAACTTCCAAAATAGCTCTATGGTGATCAATATTCTCCTTCTCCAACATCAACTATATAAAGGATGTCGTCAATGAACATGATTATGAAATGATCCAGGAAATCATGGAATATAGAGTTCATGATTCCCATGAAAATAACTGGGGAATTCATGACATTGAATAATATAGCCATAAACTAGAAGTTACCATAATGAAACTGAAAAGTGGTCTTTAAGATATCTTCCTCCTTCATCCACATTAGGTGATTTACAGACTGTAATTTTATCTTTGAAAATAAAATAAATCCATTAAACTAGTTAAATAATCCATTTATCCCCAAAACAAGGTAACAATTCTTAATCATCACCTAAT
This sequence comes from Viscum album, assembly GCA_963277665.1. NCBI lineage: Eukaryota > Viridiplantae > Streptophyta > Magnoliopsida > Santalales > Viscaceae > Viscum > Viscum album. The sequence continues at coordinate 1,620,574,226 of OY728146.1, read as the reverse complement.
TCAATCACTATAAGTATACACATATCCATAAACCACTATTATCCTTTTAAGATAACAATAAATGGGAACCCCATGATGACACATTAGGCTAGATAAAGTCCTTATACATTAAGAAATCAACCATAATACTAAACTCCCACAACTCATAATGTTCCATTCAATGAAGGTACATTGAAATTAGAGTGTCAATAGGCTAAAACTGGATCCCAAACTCAATGTTTCACCAAGAGGGTAAATACAAAACCTCCTAGGGGAAAACATTAGGAAAATATTCATTGACCCCAGGTTACTCCACCACATGCACCGCAACCGAGCCCAATGATAAAAATTTCAACTAAGATAGAATTGAATCTAAACATCTATGACCTATTCTATGATCCTGATCACTAATTAACACTGCACGTTTTTTATCCTTATCATAGAACACAACTCTCATCTGAAAGTAGGTGACAACTATGCATAAAAGATAAAACCATTTTATACTAATAATGAAATCACATGGCTATATCTACATTATAAATGAATCCCCTTATGACTGATGCTACCCCATCAGAAGATAAGAACCCTAAAACACATCAAATTTATTTGACCTCCAACTGGTGTTTCTAATTACAGGGTAACTAGAAGCCTCTCCACCTTGAGTCCTAAAGCATGAACTAAAGTGAGTACAATAAAGGAGTGAAACACTCTAGAATTAAAAAAGAATAAGACAAAATAGAAGATATAAAAAATGTATCACAAATGATCTATGGTCCCTCTAGAACTCGAACATCCATAGTATGAATATGTACACATCCGGATCCTCTATCTCACTGTTGATAACCACCTCCATGGTCACGCTCAACCCTATATCCCTAAGGGCGGGGAACATCATAAGGGTTTTCTCTACTGGTTTTTTATCCCCTTGAATAAATGAAGGATTTATTCCCTTTATAATGATATGGTCCCTGGGGAAATTTCATCTTCTTGGACTAATATGGGATATGGCCTCCCATACCATGATAAACCCCAAAAACAATTGGACATAGAGAATAATGATTACCACATCCTCCAAAAGTAAAGAACACAAAGAAAAATCTCTCAGTGGGTACATGATAACTATTGGAACCAAATAAATGGTAAGAATAAAAATACTAAGGTTGACTCCCATCTAGCCAAAACCTTGACTGCCCTAATACTTGTGATCCTCTTACACTAGCCCCACTTTTTAAAGAACTTTGATAGATCCCCTCTCAAGACGATTCCAGCTAAGCATGAATCCTCTTGATCTCCTCAACCTTTTTTCACCTCTAATTATATAGGAAATGTAAATGGAGTAACAAAATAGTGAATTATATGACACATTTCCTCCTATAAACATCGATTTCTAGAATCCTCATCTGAAAAAATATCAAGAGAAAAGTAACAAACTGTAAACCGGATCTTGAGAGCTCACACACCCAATTTCCCCTACTGAAGGGATATAAATTTCCCCCAATTCTCCTCCCTTATCATATATGATAAAAACTTAGTAAAAAACTACCATTGAAAGTTATATAACAAATTATCTCTTTACTTTCATTCCCTGAGATATAGAATTCACCTCCACTGCACTATTCCCCACATTTAAATGATAGCTAACGAAACCAGATAATCAAAAATATTTTGGATCAAATAAAAATTGATATCAAGTTCTTAAATCTACTGCTCAGTCTCAAGATATGAGACACTTCCCTTATAATTATCTATACCATGATACTAGAACTCACCCAATATCTTTTTCTATAGCTCATATTCCTCAGCCGGGTTGACCCTCCAATGGCTGATCAAATCATCTTACTGAACCTAACCAATAGAAATCATGCACGGATGATTACCATGTGACATCTCTACAAACAATGAACCAAAATACTAATCCTAATAGAAATAAATTTACTTAAACAATTCATTTAATTAGATTCATTTCCCAAAATCATCTCATCCCAAATACAAGAACAAACAATTATGATTCATGTACCTCTCCTAGTTCTTTACCCAATAAACAAAAATATTTCACTCAGTCACCCGGTAAACTCAAGGTACATGTGTCAAGTCATGGGGAGCTATAAAATCCAATTCCCTAGCTAGTCTTCCTAGCCCATGTCATGAAACAAGCTCATATGGCACCATTTCCCTACCAACCCAAAGAATTTTCACCAGTTTCTATCTCTAATATCCATCATATCTCTCAAATAAAAGCTTTAATACTACTCTATCATGACCCACCCCCACTGGGAACCCCTCCTAGGACTATAATGAAGATAGTACTTGTAAATAACCATCCCTATATTAACTTCCATATAACCTATCACACCCTGACCTATGCGTTTAATTTATTTAATTATTATTTATTATTTTTTAAGGTCGATCTTAAAATTGATTGTCTGATATGGTTGTTTTAGGCTCAATTTAATCTCCCATGGGTGCGATTGAGGTGAAAACGGTGTTTTGCACCAATTTCTGGAATTTCATCATCAATTGAGGTAGGAACCCTTTGCAAATATTCTTTAAATTTAGATTTCTTTGATTTCTTGATGTTTGTACCTTTCTTGATTGTTAATTAGATACTAGATATTGTTAGAATAAATTTTATCTTGTGAAATAAGGTGTGTTTTGACAAAAAAAATTCATGTTTAATAGTTTTATTAAATTGGGTAATTTGTGATTTTAATCATGCAATTGGTGTGTGTTCTGCCTTGATACGTTGCAGGTGTGCGTTTGAACATAAAAGGGGTTTTTGAATGAGTTTGTTGTGTGTGTAAAGTTGTGGGTTTTTCCTTAAAATTGTTTTTATAAATTTTTTATGGTTTATTAAATAATATTAATAATGCGAAACATGTTTTGGAAATTATTTTGAGGAGAACTTGATTTTAAAATTGGACCTTGATGTGTGTTGTGTTTTTTTAAGTTGCACACACCAGGTTTTAGTCAAATTTTCCCGGTTGGCTCTCTTTAATGATTAATGATTATTGTGGCATGGTTTGGTTTCAAAAAACAGCCTAAAGTGGTGGTTTTAAGCCTTTAAATGTGTTTTTCACATTAGTTTCCTAATGGTATATGCTCCTTTGTCCTGTGTAAGCGCATTTCTGAATTAAATGGTGTGTGATATTGATTAAATGAACTTTCAAATATGCATTTTGTTGATAAAGTGTGTGTTTTTCTTGTGCTTGTCAAAGTTGATTTTTATAAATTGTGTAAGTGTTGATAAAAGTATTTAAAATTGGTTTTTGGTGTGATTAAAATGGAAGGAGTTGGTTAGTACTGGCATGTAGGCCTTTTTGTGCACTTTTAGTTTGAGTTGTGAATTATTTAAATAAAAGGAATATGGTTTTGGGAAAGTGTTTAGGTGCACGTGATTTTAAATGTTAATTTCATCATGTTGTGCGCTTTTGTCTGGATTTGCACTCTTAGTGTTTTCTTGAAATAGCCCGGTGGCTCTTTAAAATGATTAGTGAATTTTTTGGCATTGGTCGGTTTTTTGTAAACACTTTATGGATTTTAAAGGGGTTTAACAAATAGTATTTATGGTGCGAGTAGTGTTTTGAAAACATACCGAGGTGGTTCTTTTGCGCTGGTTGTCCATTTGAATTGTTTTAAGTTAGTGTTTATGTGTTTTTAGTTGTTGTGTGTTTATTGTAGCGTGTTGACGAGGTGACTCCACAACACCCCAATCATTGGCTTGCACGTGCTTGTACGTCTGTACGAGGCGTGTCGCATCGCCGTGTTCGAGCTGCGAGTCGAGGTAGGTCCTCCACTGCACTCACCTTTAAATTAAGAATTTATCAATTGCTTGATATTTTATTAATTTTAATAAATGAGAAATATTATAAGATAATTAATTTTAAAATGATTATTTGGTGTAAAAAGAGCTGTTTATTTTATACACGACACTTGAAATATTTTCTTGATGAGCGGACACCCAGTAGTGAAAGAATGCCCATTTGGACTTTAAACATAATTCACGGGATTTCAAATATAGTTCTGGTTTATTGATAAATGATTTATTTTGAAGTGTGAAAAATTATTTTAGTTCACTTGAGAAATGAGGATTTCTGTTAAAATTAGTGAAATCCCGTTTGGCACTTTAAGAAAATAAACTATTTTGGAAAACCCTCTTTGGGGTGACTCAGGGGTGATATTTGGTGTAAGTTGACTGCATTATTTGTGTGTGATGGTTGTGATACTTGATTGACTTTTTTGACTCACCCCTTTCCTGTTTATTATACGTGTTGACATGGGAACTTGGCATAGTAAGTGAATCTTCTGAGAACGATTTCTGCACTAGTTTAGATTACACACTGGATAGTGGCCCCTAGTACGGATGACACTCTGCTAGGGGATTGGGCCCCTTGGTTAGGCTATGTAGGGAAACACCGGACATTAGGGCATTATGAAGTCATCAATAATAGGCATGCCTCCAGGATGAGTCACATGTATAGTATGTTTTGGATTGTTCACGAGCTGCTAGGTTCGACCCATGTTTCCTTTTGTGCTTATTTGTATGTGGAATATGATTGAGGTGCCTGGTTCGATTGTAGGTCCTCGTTTTCTACTTTACCATTGCCCTTATTTTATGTGTGTGTGGTTTTCTTCTTGACTGACAACTAAGTTTTAGATTTTATATTGGTTGTGAAAATGTTTTAAAAGTGTGATGTACATGTTCCTTCAAACATTAAACTTTTACTTAAACTAAAAAGGGAAATGGACTGTTACTTGCTTTAAAAAATGAAAGAGTGTGTAAAAACCCATATTTTATACAATGTAGTTCAAAATTAAAATTAATAAACTAATTATTTAAAGGTAGTGTTTTGGGGATAGTTTTTTGGGCACGCCTACTGAGTTTTAATGCTCACGCCTATAGTGTTTTCTTGTTTTTAATTTCTGTTGCAGGTTTGACTTGAGTTTGCTCGTCGTGGGCGAGAGTTGTTGTTGGATTGGAGAGAGATTCTCAGAGTCATGATGAGTTTTGGTCGTGGTCAGGTTAGTGTGATTTTATTGGCCATGCTTTTCCCTTTCCCGTCATTTATCTATCTTATGTTGTTCTATTTTATTTCTGTTGCCTTTTTTTATTGTGCAAAATCATTCCCACTTGCTCTCTGTTGATGCCCTGTCGGTTGTCGCCAACTCGGGAGGATCGGGAATGCCTCTTGGGCCATGCCACAGACCATATTGGTTGATCGGTTTAGGGTTGACCCAGGTTGGTTCGTGGCATAACCTGACCCAACTCACCATTAGTCTTAAAGGGTGTTTTTCCATATCCCCACAGGCTAGAAACCAGTTCTTGGGCATCAAGAAACACTCCTTTGGGAATGATTTCACTCTAAAATCAGATTTATCTCATAAGTAATCCTTTACTAAAGGTCCTATATAGACCAACCGTATATTAGAAATATATTAATTATCAATAAGAATGATCATAATCAATAATAAAACTATACAAGTCATAAAAATCCATAATGATTCAACCCATTTGTATAATCATACAATAATGTAAAAAATAAATACATAACAAGATACAATAGAGTAAAAACTAAATATAGATAAAGAAAGGTCATCATGGTCAATTAATTGACATCCAAAATAAAAATTAAACCCAGACTAAACCATAACAAAAGTCACCTTCATGAAACCCATGGTTTCTCACCACATCCCAACTAACCATCAGTGGACCAAGAAAATGAATCAAATTTAAATATGAAACCTAGAACCTATATACAATTTTGGAACTTCACACACACACAGAGTGTGTATGAATGGTGTGAGATAACATTTCTAGTAGTATCTCACCATGGATTCCATGCAATTCCTTTCATTTAACTGCTCATTATTTTTAGTTTGAAATTCATTATAAAATACGTTTTTTCATTTCTTTGTAAATCATAAAATAAACTAATTTCATAATTTGTAATAACAAAAATGAATTCCTTCCCTTTACTTGGAAAAAAATTGAAATAAATAATTTATACCTTGGTTATTTCTTGAAGTCTAATAAAACACCTTTTATTATATCAATTTATTAAATTCTTGGAAGAAAATGAATAATTTCTCCTTTTAATCAAAATATTTCTCCCAAATAACTTTTTCAAAAAAAAAAAGATTCAAAATAAACCAGAGAAAAAATAAATTAAGAAAAATGCAAATCTGAAACCACTTTGTTAGTGTAATATTATAAAATTAAACAATACAAAGGGTTCCACAAAAATAAATCACAAGAGAATATAAAAAAACATAGGGTAAGTTCCCAATTTTTCATAAAGGATAGAATCCTTTTAATTTTAAATCTTAACATTTATTTTCACCTTAATGGAAGTGTATAAAGAGATCATGGAGGTATCTCGAGCATTCAGGCTTGGATTAGAGCCCATAGTTCTGATTTTTGAAATGATAGGGGGAGGCACACAGTTAGCACATGATTAGTTCTATCCATGCCCCTCAACCATGCAATCGTGGAAGGAAAGAGCATAGTTTTACAAACCATGATACAATGGATGCCCAACCATGAAAAACCTACAATAAACTAAATAGGTAACATGCATGGTTTTTCTAACTATACACAAAGAATGTGTGGGGAGGGGGTCTCAAAGTAGTACCAAATACATGGGTTGCATATGGTTTGTCTAAATGTGTTCATGAACCCTGAGAAGTGTGTCACTTTAGACAATAGGTGAACATAGTTGGTGAAAAGTTTGTAAAACCATACAGCTAAACCTTGTTCCCCTTTAAAAAATGGGAAATGTCAATTTTTCTCTTCCTTCCTTTAATCCTTATTCTCCTTTTCTCCTCCCTCAAACACATAGAAACTCCCTACACATGAGATATCTCCTCTTATCCTCCTAGTCTAGGCTAGATCTCCTCTATATGATCTTTAATTTGAGTTCCATTGGCCACATTTTATTTCCATTGATAAGTCTAAGATTTATCTTCCTTCCTTTCTTAGTTTTCTTATCCATCATCGACATTATACTCATGCAAGGTAATATTACATATTTTCAGTGTGTTTATCTGGTTTCTCCTTTTATATCATTCCATTCTAGATTTGAGGGTGATACTAGATGAGTATTCTACTACCAAGTTAATGTGGATCATCTATAAGTTTTCCTTAAAATATTAGGTGTTTATGAATTGTGCCTTTCTGTCGTATGCCGTACCTTTTGTGTATTACTCAAAAAATTAACATTCCTTTAAATTGACGTATGAACTTGGTTCTAAAAGTATTATTTGACCTTTTTATATAATTTGAGGATGTTGAACTAAACTTTAACTTCCTATTAGGAGTGTTTAATTAAATGAACTTGATAAACATGCTTCATTTGTAGATAGAACACCCCTCGTGTGTATTTGGTCTATCATTGTAAAAGGAATGGCTATAATGAATTTATTGAAATGTGACATGGAATGTGTAATTAAATTGGCCTATTTTTACCCCTCTCAAGTGAGATGATTAAAAAGGAAGAACCAAATTGATAAAAGGCATTGATGTTTTCCTTGGATCCTTCTCAGTTTATTATAGATAAAAGGACCAATTAAATGAAATGAATCATGTTATAGATTGTATAATACACATGAAACTTTTTAATTATTATAAATGGAATGGTCCAACAAAATGAAATGGATTGATAAATGGAATGAACATTAACACGGCCCTTTATTATTTTTTACATGTTTATGGACTTGTATCACTATATAGGCCTGGCCTACCATGAGTAAGCCTTGGATTATTGATGTTGAATGAATTGAGAAAATTTATAAGACACCATCTGATTCATTAATGTGACCACAAAGTGGAACCCCATCCTTGGGCTCAATCAATGTCTTAGCTATGTGAATGCCTCATTTTGAAACCAAAGATTCACTTACTTTTTCTAGAAATTAGGATTCCTCGAATTATCTCCTTGGATCCGTATTGATGTCTTCAGACATAGAATACCTCAAATTATCTCCTTGGGATCCAATGAAATATTTACTAATTTTACCTTGGATGATATCTTCTAACTCAAAGAAGATTCCTTAGCCACATGCCATGGGTTCCTAGACTACTAAATGTTTTCTACTCTGATATATACAACAAATGATAAATCTGGTGGTTTTACATGATTTACATTCACGTACAGTTTACCCTCATTTATATACAGATCATTGCCACAAATTATACTTGTGGATCAGATCATGTTGTATTTTCATATTACAGCTTCAGTTCATTTATACTTATAATGCACATTATTATAGTTTTTACTCATGGGATGGATTTGTTTTAGACAGTATTAGTGGTGTCCTACTATGTTTTACTCACACCCCTTTTGGGTCTCCATTTGGTACCTAAATAGAATTTATGGATATAGTTAGGGATAAAGGTATGTTCCCAACTATGAACACTTGATTTCTCTTAGGATGGGAGTTTGAGGGCAGATGACTAAGCCATTGCTCGAGATGCTTCTAGAGATAAATGTTTTGATATTTTGTTTTCTTTTGATATACAATGGTTGTTGTATGCCTATTTCCATGTATAGCTATTATACATTTCTGTCTCATTCCATGACATCATCTATATTTCATTCTAATTTTCTTAAATTCTTTTTATTATATTTGGATGGTTTATCTCTTCTACTGCTTTATTATATTATTATTCCGATTCATTATTATTTACTACTGTACTATAATCTAATAAAGAGGGTATATTATGCCCACTGTACCATCTTATATCCTTAATATTAGTTGAAAACCTCTAACATATGGGGAACAGTTGAGGCCATTTAGACAACCGGGTTCAGTTATTTATGAGTGAATCGGGGCTGAGACATCATAAAGTGGCATCAAAGCTTTTTTTTACTTTGTCTTACTATTTGGAATTGGTAAAAAGGTGACTAAGATGTGTTGGAAATTGGTAATAACCCATTACTATGAGTATCTAAACCATGTTTGGGGGAAAATCCATGTTATAAGGGATGAGATTTTTTTGGTAATTTTTCTATTATAGTTATACTACTTTCAATGTTGGGTGAAACACATGCTTATTAATGTCATATCTTATGGGTTTTTACCATTTTCTAGTATGGAAAGGAAGTATTGTCTCATGAATCATGATAGGTACATAGTATTTATATGTCATGCATATGACATGATATGCATATTTCATTGTATGATTACCTTTTGAATCAGTATTGGGTGTTATATCTGTAAATTTTGATGTTTATTGAAGGGAAAATTAGACAATTGATTGGTTAAATAAAGTTTTTGCATCAACCTAAATGGGTTTTAACCATATAAATTGATGGTGGAACCTAATATAGCTATTTTTAACATGATTTAGTTATCAAACCTTGGTTACTTGATATGAAACTTTTTAGTTGGATACAATTAAATGGATACTAATTGAAATTTACATTTTCATGCCTATATAAATTGGTAATGGAGATACATATAATTGGACCACTATATATATCCATATAACATTATGAGATCAAATGTAAAATTATAGTTACATTTAAATGAAATTATAATTATAACTTGTAAGTATTAGGTTTTTATAACTTGGGAATGTCTATACATCTAATCGAACCATTAAATGAAGTGTTTCAAAAGATTAAATTCTAAAATTGAAAATTATGGTTATCATTAAATGAAGACTTAAATTAAAAATTGAAGGATTTTTTCCTCTATAACTTGGTATTTGAACTCCATATAATGGATTATTTACTTCTTAAAGATGAATTTCAACCTTGACGTAGCTGTGGTAGTAGGTAGTTTGGTTAGTGATTTCTAGGATAGTGAGGCTTTTTACCTATCTTGTTCCCTATTGGTATTATCATTTAGTGTATATTTTTGAGTCATGTGTTTGGTATTATATATATATATGCCTCCACTATATCCTTATATCATGTTCTAGGAAGGTTGAGATGATCATACTTCTGAGGTGGTGGGGACTAAAACATCTATTATGCCACTTACAATACCTCCCATAGTTCTACCTGTTATACCTTGTATGGTAATTGAATCTCAGTATAGAGAGGGGTTTATATGGTTAGTGAATTTGATGGAAATATATCTATGACTAACACTCTCTATGTTATATTTTACTAGAGAATTATTGCATTAACACCCTCCCACATTTTTTGGGGAAGGTAGACCCCAAGCTGCAGAATCTTGGTTAGAGGCTATAATTGCTATCTTTGATCATCTAGAGGAACCTTTATAAAGGAGAGTAAATCTCACAACTTTTATGATTTTTAGATCTTAAAAATTATTTTGGGATGTTCTTACTCAAGAAAATAAACACCAAGGTATAGTCTAGAGGGAATTACAAACTTGCTTCTATGATTAATTTTTTCCAAAAGATGTTGAGAGATGATTGATCTTGGGATTTTTTCACACCCTGAACTAGTTCACTCAATAAATATAAACGGTATTGAGGGTGGGGTGAAAAAACCTCAAGAATTCATCCCCATATGCTATATTTTTTCAAATAGAAGTGATGGTCTGATGATGGTACAGTGGGGAGACCATACCCTATAGATTAGTACTAAATACAATGAAATAAATAATAAAAGAAAGGAATTAAAAGTAAATAATATCTAACAAGTAATTATAATATGATATCCTAGGAAGTTCAATTAAAATAAACCATGCATGAACATTCTGAGTGATAATACAAGATTTCAATATGCATTAGGAAATACATACAACGGGACTAGACAAATAAAGAAAAAAAAAATAAAAAAAATAACAAACTCTTGTAGGAAACCCAAGTACATGCTCAGACCCCAGATCCATGTCAAGTCCTAGTCCATAAAGAGTAACAAAAAATAATCATTATCCAATATCCTAACATGAATCCATTAGATTTTTCTAGGTACCAAATGGATGCCTAAATAAGGTGTGATTAAAACATAGTGGGTCACCACCAGTAATGGATAACACTATCTAGTTTATGAATATAAAATGAAATATTGAGCAAGAATATAAAAAGAAAATCAGTAAAATAAATACAAACCATGTATACTTAGGCTCCTCATAGGATCCCTAGCCAACTATACCTTCTTTGGCCTAAGAAAAAAATGAATCTGAGCATTTTAAATTTTCATTTAACATTACAAATCCAAGACCCAAGTTATATAACCAAGGCGTCTATGTATATAGATTATCATATAATGTTATAAAAGTTTTATGTCATTATGATTTAGAAATTTGGGGTAATGAAAATAGTAATCAAGTATAAAATTATTTCAATTATCCTTTGATACCATCAAAACAATTTCATATCAATAGCTGAATTATCACCCAAAGATTAATACGATTCATTGATTTTAAGTTTATAAACTGGGTGAAACCACTGGGGTATACCCTTGGCATTTCACCTCAAAAGGGAGGTGCTACCTGAGCCCCATGATCATGTCCTAGGTTTCCTCAATGTGATACATGAAAATTTCCCAAGGAACAATACAAGGTGGTCTATAAAATCAAGAAAAATATAAAGAGAATCATCAAAGGAATTCATTTTAATGTATGGAAACATAGGTGAACCCTCAATGCTAAGATGAGTAATTCATAATCATAAGGAAAAGACTAAATCCAGGTGTATTGTTTCACTTGGAAGATGAATCAATGAATCAATTGGAATCCTATGAGACCATCCAAGGAAAACTACAATGGGATTCCAAGTACCACTCAAGGAATTCCACACATTTATGGTAATTCAAGGTATGTGATCATAATAAATCATGATATAATAATTATTTAAGTTCCCATAACCATAATAATAACTATGATCATACATCATAATTAAACAAGGGCTTGGTGACATGGTCTTACCATTCAGCTTTCAATTAAATCAATTTAATCATTTAAATTTAAGATACAATCCTTACCACATCAAGCAGTGCTTAATTTCATTAGTTCTATTTGACATGTCACTTAAAATTGATAAATAAAATGGCTATGTTAGTTTCCATTACATTTATTAATTCAAATCTAACATATAAATATAATCTAAGAGTTTATACATCTATTTTTACAATTCTCATTTATTCCATTTCATTTTCCCTTTCCATTTGTAAACATGTAGGGGCCAAAGGGGTATTCAACCTATAGAGACCCATGCTTTTCATACATAGATATTGTATCTTTTTAGATGAATATTCAATACATTATAAAAGTAAATGCCTCAGTACCATAATAGTTTAGTGTATTTGGAAACTTGGAACAAAATATTATAATCTAGGGAAATATATTTAATGTTTCCCAAAAATATATCCTCATTTAGTACTCTTCATTGACATACCTTACACAAAAACATTCTTTATAACCTAGGGAAAGGAAACATGAGAAAGGGTGATCTTAGATGCTCAGTAAGGGGAAACATAAGATATACATGAACATAACATGAACATAAGGATATTAGAACATTATCATAAAATTTGAAAACCATACCCTATATATCAAATATCATAATCATGACTCATGGAATATAGATTGGTCGTTCCTAAGAAATGAATAATAAGATAATAAAACAAGATGATCCAAAAGAGCATAAAATTTTCATAATACATGGAATTTTTGGTATAGACATAGGCATATAAAATCATTTTCATATTAGTGAAGAATCACTACCAAGACCATCATAATAGAAAAATTCCTCTAATGAACTAGGTTCACTCCCCATTCTAGCCCCATATTAACGAACTAGGTTCACTTCCCATTCTGATCCTATCATAATGAACTAGGTTCACTTCCCATTCTAGTCCTGTCTATCATTTGAGATATAAATATTTACCCAATTCATTGAATGTGGATATAGGTACCACATTTCACATAATGAAAACCATATTTATGTGTGCCACAAGGTCGTAAACATCCATCATTTCATAACCCATGAAATTAAATGGGTATCATAAACACTTCATCATATCATATCTTGTGGAAAAGATATAGGTTTCAAAATAATTTAATCATAGAATAACCCATGAAAATAATTGGTTTTCGAAATAATTTACTCATGGTATAACCTGTGGAAGGGAAATTAGTTTCATAAACATCATGCCATCAAAACAAATATAATTCAGAGAAATAATATGAATGGTATCATTGTATCATATCCTTAGTAAGGAATACATAACATCAATGAATAAAATATCCAATGGAAAATGATTTTGATTCATAATTTAAAACATTTCTTGAGGAAAATATCCTTTATTCTTTGAAAAATTCTTTTTAAAACATTAAACATTTTGAAAACCTTTTTCTTTGAAAATAACCTTGAAAAATTATAAAGGAATCTTTGAAAATGATCTAAAACACTTTTTAAACGTATTTTTTTATAAATCATTTTATTTTAAAATAAAATTTAAAACTTAAAAAGGAATATTTAAAAATCATTTAAATCATTTTCTTGGAAGATAAACTTTGAAAGTTACAAAGGAAGCTTTGGAAATCATTGAAATCATTTTCTTTGAAGATAAGCTTTAATAACTTATAATGTAATATTTAAAAACCATTTAAAACACTTTTTAAAATATAAAAAATTTTAAAAACATTTTCATTGAAAATTATCTTAAAATATATTTAAAAAAATTCAAAAGGTTTTTATAAAACGTTTTTTGGAAGAAAACTGATTTCCGACCGAAGAGAGAAATAAAGGAAGATTTTATTTAATTTTTTTTCTTAATTATAGTAAGTACCAAAGAGTGAAAAATGGTACCATTACTTGAAGATATAATTAATAACCTTAATAGAATACAATTACTAAGAATTATTGAGAGGTATATCATGATATTTTAACATTAGAGACTTAATAAAAAACAATCCTGATAAATGATGAGATTGTAACATAATTTTTTTACCACTTTGGTAACATTGAGTCATAAGAACCATGAAGGAATAACATAATATGAAACATAAAATATAATTAGGATAAATAAATTAATGATATTATATTTTAATGTGGCTATATGTACACCTCATGAAAGAATATAGGTGCATAGCATAATGTACATATTAAAGAAGGAAAATTGAGAAAAAAAATCACTTACAGATTTGGGAACATTTGAACCATAAACCCCATGAAAGATAGATAATAAAATGGATATTTAAATCATCATAATTATTATAATAATAATAATTAAATAAATTCATGGTTATTATACACACCAAATAAAAGAAATATGTGGTGAACATGGCTTGTGTCTCACAGAAAATAAAGGTGAGACATAAATTCCATACCTTAAGTCTTAACTTTCGTTGTACTCGTTCAAAACTCCTGTATAATAAATATAAGTTCAATATAAGTCTATTCAAGAAAAATATTCATATATATCATACCATATATGATTTTTTATTCCCTTTTATTCCCTATTTATTAATAATTCCATGTTAATGTTACATTTCAGGTAATAACCGCTTTATTTTTTGTATTTATTGTGATTTTTATTTTTGTTCATAATAATTTTTATAATGATTTAATAATCTCTATAATGATAAAATTACATAAATAACATATATAAGAATTATATATTTATTTATAATAATCTATAAAATATAGAAATAAGAAATGAAATACACTATTTATGGAGACGGTAAGCCGTACGTATGCATGAACGCTGTTCCCATTTTCTTATTGGATTGAAAAAAATAAAAGTATATCATATATTATAATTAAATAATATTTTTATGTCATATATATCACATATTTTTATTAAACCAATCCTTAATACATTTCATGTAAATCGTGAACGAATCACAATTCTTTGTGAGGAGGTAGTCCGCTATACACACATATGACGTTATCATATTCCCAAAAAATGAAAAGCATGAAGGTATCTGTGATTTAAAACTATTATAATCATAATAAAATAATAAAATAATAATAATAATCATATATAAATATTATTTCTATCATTATTCTAAACCATGAAAGGTGGTAATGGAAAAATAAACGAGATCTGTTCATGAGGCAGTAGTCTGCTGTTCACACAAACGATGATTTCGTAACCCATTTGATGAAATTTTGTGTGGTTGTAGGTCATAAAATTAACATAACAATATATATATATATATTTAAGGCACTTAGGTTATTATATTTTTATGAGTAAATAAAATAAAACTATTCATTGATGAATGTTACCTCTTCTTCGGCTATCTCATTTTGGTTCGCAACAATGGCCTTCCTTGGTTGGATTCATGCACAAATTATGGTTTATAGTATGAGATTAGGGAAGTGTAAATGTGATTTTTTTAGATATTGGTTGATCCAGATGGCTTCATAGGTGTGATGAAGGGTGTGGAGTGAGTTCCCTTTTATTAGTCGAGGAGGAATGGCATTCTTGAAAATACTCAAAATTATTCACTATTGGGAGGTTTCCCTTAACTAAGGTGGATAAAAAATTGAATAATAATTTATGATAAGGTTTATTTGTTCTAGTAAAACCTCGAACACACAAAAATAATTTCATTTTTATAATTTTGTTCTTAAACTTCTAAGTTTCCCTACTTTTACTATTTTAGTTTTTATTAAGGTAACTAATTTTATAACCTAGGCAATTTAATGATTAAGAATAAATTAAAGTGAGAATTATTAGATAATTTATAATAAATAATTATAAATATAATATATATTTTATAATATAAAAATCCCATGTTTTTTGTAAATTAATTTTAATAGAAGCAAAGGTAACACGCAAAAACATTTCTTTAACCATAACCGCGCTAACAATGTTTTTACTATTTAGAGGTTAATGTGTTCATTATAAAAGTTAAATTGGTCCATGAATGGACAATTTTTTAATATTTATTAACATTTAAAAACCCCTTGTAAGAATATATGGTTTTTTTAATTCTAAATCATTTAATAAAATATCATTTATTATAAAATACCATTAATGTCAATTTTAAAAATATTTATTTAATTTGAATTTAAAAATATCAATAAAATGATGGAATTTGAATATATTAAGTTAAGACCTATGTAACATGATATATTAATTTAAAAAATTTATGTAGGATAATAATTCATTCAATTTACGTCACTTTTAATATTTTTAGTGTCATTTTTTAGTTAATTATTAACTAAAGAATTCCTTTGTTGGAATTTCTTAAGCATTTAAAGTAATTATTTAATATATAAAAAAATAAAATAAATTTTCATGATAAAATGCTAATTTAAATATAAAAAATAATATTTATAACTGAAAATATGATGTTTTGTCCCTATCTCAAGGATTTATAAATATTAAAGGTAAGGAAGTTTTTCTTCTTTTTTCCTTACTTAACTTATTATATAGGTCAATTTCATGTAATAGTATCCCAATAACTCATAAAATTATATAATAAGGTGATAAGGGTCAAAATATTTCCACCAATTGGTGTTGGAAAAGTTGGTAGGCCATTTTACACCTTATATTCTAAGTTTATCCCCTAAGTAAACTCATTTTTACCTTAATCACTATAATTAATTTTAACTATTTTCAGTAATAATTATGGTTATAAATTATATTGACCATATTATATAAGATAAATTATTTTGATTCAAAATACGGAATCCATTATTTTCAAATTCAACTCACAGATGTGGTAGAATTTATTTTAAAATTTATCCCGCAAACGCGTCGAGAAAGAGGGTCTTTAAAGTGAAAATGTTCAAAAGTTTGAAATGTTTCTATATCTAAAATCAACATGAAAATAATTCTAATTAGATAAATTTAGTTAATTTATATAAACTTTATCTAATTTTAATTTAAAATCATTTCAAAATATAATTTATCCTTATAAATTATTTAAATTAAAAGACCGTTTTTAATTAAAAATTCAGTATTTTTAACTATTTATCAAAAAATGAAACTTCTTAGAAAAATACAAAAAATAACCCTAAGATAGTTTTGATATTATTTTTTCAAAAATTAAGTTTATTTTTTCAAATAAATTTTTAAAAAATGGTAAAATGTAATTTTAAATTATGTGCACCAATCATGATTAACCTGACTTTTCGAAAAGATACTATTTTTCAAAAAACTTTTATTTGTATTTTAAATGATTATTACATTATTTATAATCAATTGATAAATAATTAACATGTGAAAACTATATATTTTCATAATTTAGTTAATCCTATTCATTCATTCCATTACTACAACTAGGCGATAACTATCATATTAAATAATAATATCAATAATATATTGTAGTTCGGTAAAACATGGTCTTGCATGTAATAAAAGCTATCGAAGGAACTTGGTATTATGTATAACATAAGCCAAAATCAGTGTTTCATGTACTGAAAGCTAAAATCAATGTTATGTGTAGGATAAGATTAAACTGGTGTTGCGTATAAAGCAAACATAATTTGGTGTATTGTATAACACAATCCATCAAAGAATTTTAATTTATTTGAAAAAAATAATTCATAAAAACCCAGGGTGTTTCATTCTACCCCATTAAAATGAATTTCTTCCATAAATTATTCTGGTTTATCAAAGTTTTAATAATTTAAACTTAATTTCCTAAAATCCCACATCATAAAAAAGAATACTAAATCTTTCTTTAAGAAGGGAAAGTTGGAAATATAATGGTTACCCAAAGTAACTCAGAACTAGGTTTCCACATAGGATAATATAGGTGGTAAGTAAATATTTTTACATGGAATAAAAACATAAATAACTATAGAGAGCGATAGAGATCACTAATCACAAGAAAGTGGGTGATCCAGAGATATTTTAAAACCACAAAACCATAAATATATGATTATTTTAGGGTCTATTTGATTTATAAAAAATGAAGGTACAAGGATAACATTTATGTTCCAAGTTCATTTTCCAAAAGTCAAAGAATTTTTACAAGGAGATACACTTACTTTATTTCATTCCATTTTATAAGCGCAATATCAACCATCAGTTATGCCTTGATCAATGTTTACTTCATCTCTTACTCCAAGAAATAAAGGTGAATTTGTTGTGTCTGAAGCACTAGGGGATCATAAGTTCCATAAATATAATGATAAGTCATTATTTATATCTTTATTTACTATCACAACAAAATGGTTAACACAAGTTATCCAATATGGATAAATATTAATATTACAAAACATTAACCTCTAAAACCTCACTCAAAGTTCAACATAAACCATTTCATAAATGGTTAACCCTTTTGACCCTTCTGAAAGATGAAAATCAATTATTTAGAAATAATGTCACTAAATTTTCCTAAATCATATAAATATTGATTCTTTATGTATCATAAAGTACACATTGATTGTCACATACCAAATGTGTGAATACTTTCATCATGTATTCTCTTGAAACATGGTAATAACCTAAATTACCATAAATCCTTATTGAAAACATTTATACTTTCTCATAATTTATAAATATTATTAGATATATTCCTTAAATACAATTTTTTTTAAACTTCATCAATGATAACACAAACCACTTTTTTCAAAAAAACCCATTATCAGTTCTCAGGTCATAAATAAAACCCAATTAAATTTATTATTATCTAATAGATTTTTATCCAAAATAAACACCAATTTATCAAAATCAGGAACATATTAAGGGTTACCTTACCTTAATAATGTTTTTACATAAAATATAACCTTTACATTAAATCAATTTCCTAGGTAATTAGTACCATTAAACATATTAGTTAAAATCCTTAATTAAAAACTTATACTTAACAATCCTTATATATTTCACAATTCATAATTCTTCAAAATAAAAATACAAAAATACTTGAATACTTCCACTTCAATGATTTTCATAGAGTAGTATTTCCTTGTTATAGGAGTAAATTCTAGGGTCAGGGAATTGAGGTGGGTAATTACCACATTCTCCAGAGATAAGACATTGAACTCCTTGACAAATTTTCACTCTATGACCATTTTTTCTGCACAAATATCATCTTTCCCTCCATTTGATATATTAATTCAGGTTTCTCTTCCTACCTTCTTGACATATAGGAATCTGAGTATTCATTCCTCTATATTCATTACCATTTTAACTTTCATAAAATTCCATCTTCCTCTTATTCGATGTGTTAGGAATATCACTGAACTTAACATTATTAATCATATATTATAATATATGATTATGAATAATCACAATATCTTTGTATCCAGTCATTATCTAATTTGATTTCTCATCAGCATTGAATTTTCCATCATATTAAATGATAACAGGATTCCTTCTGGTTCCCGCCATCAAATAAAACCAAAATCATAGTGTGAGAAACACTAATCATAGTGGGGAACCACATAACTATGAAAAATAACTTACAAGATGTCTAAATTATGACACCCTCTTTAATATATGACACCTTAGGTTAATCCTAGTTCATTCATAGTTATATTCTATTTAAATCCATCATGATGGTTTGTAAATATTTTTTAAATTTCCAAAGCATATCCCCCATGAGTGTCAAACCATGTTTGCAATAATGCTTATTGTCATGCACTGGTTCCTAATCGAGTCTAGCTCAATATAGTGTTGTTGGGGTTATTACCCCAAGGCACATCTATGCCAGATCCATATCCACTTATAATATCTAGACATAGATGTAGTTCTAGGAAACCAATCACTCTTTCCTTTACCAAAATTATATGAAATTTTCTATACTTTTACTCATCCTTAGACTTATCCGACATATACTTAGGGATATCACTAAGTTTTTCTCATCATAGCTTCCAAATGTTAAGTAAACTTTTCCTTTGATACCAAATATACTAACCCATGCTTTTAATAAATGGATATTTCATCTTTTTAGATGAATATTCAATAAATTAACAAAGTACATGACCAAGGACTATAATAGTTTAGTGCCTTTGAAAACTTGGAACACAATATTATAATCTGGTGAAAGATATTCAATGTTTCCCATAAAGATCTTCCCATTTATTAGTCTTCATTGATATAACCTATATAAAAACGTTCTTCATAATCTAAGAAAATGAAACATGAGAAAGGGTGAGATTAGATGATCAGTAAGGGAAAACATAAGATATACATAAGCATAACATGAACATAATGGAATGAGAACATGAGAATAATATTTAAAAACCATACCTTGAATATCAAAGATCATAATCATGAGTCATGGAATAAATATTGGTAGTTAATAAGAAATTAATAATAAGATAATCAAATAACATGATCCATGAGAGCATAAAATTGGCAAAATACATTGATTTTTTGGAATAAACATAAGTATAGAAAATAATTTTCATATTAGTCAAATCTTACTTCCAATACCATCATAATGGGAAAAGTTCTTTACTGAACCGAGTTCACTCCCCATTCCAGCCCTATATTACCGAACCATGTTCACATCCCATTCCAATATTGTCCTACTAAACCAGGTTCACTTCCCATTCATGTCTTATCTATCTCATGAGTTATAAATCTTTACCCAATTCATTGGAGTGAGATATAGGTCCCACCCATCACATAATAAAAACTATATTTATGTGTTTCAGAAGATCATTAACATTAATCATGTCATAACCCATGAAATGAAATGGGTACCATAAATATTTCATCATATCATAACCTATGGAAAATAGAGAGGTTTCATAATCATTTCATCTTAGAATAACATATGAAAATAAGTGGGTTTCATAATCATTTCCTCATAGTATAACCCATGCAAGAGAAATGGGTTTTGTAAACATCATACCATCAAAACATATACAATTTATAGAAAAAATAAAAATAATATCTCTAGATAATATCCCCAATAAGGCATATATAACATAAATAGATGAAAAATTATATGGAAAATGATTTTTATGAATAATTTAAAACATTTCTTAAGGAAAATATCATTTATTATTTAAAAATTCTTTTTAAAACATTAAACATTTTGAAAACCTTTTTCTTTGAAAATAACCTTGAAAACATATAAAAGAATCTTAAAAAATAATTTAAAAAACTTCTTAAACACAATTTTTTTGAAATCCTTTTATTTTAATATAATATTGAAACTTATAAATGAATCTTTGAAAATAATTGATATCCTTTTCTTTGAAAGTTACCTTTAAAACTTACAAAGGATGTTTTGAAAATAATTGAAATCCTTTTATCTGAAAATAACCTTTAAAAACATATAAAGTAATATTTAAAAACCATTTTAAAAACTTTTTAAAACATAAAAAAATTCAGAATAATTTTCTTGAAAATTATCTTAAAATGTAATTTAAAAAAATTTATTTATTTAGAAAACATTATTTTTTAAGAAAACCGATTTCCGACCGAAGAGAGAAATAAAGTCATATTTTATTAAAACAAATTCTTAATTATATTAAGTATCATAGAGTGAAAAAATGGAACCATTAAATATATCTTGAATAACCATAGGATAATAAAATTCATGATAATTATTTAGAGGTATATCATGAGATTTTAACATGAGAGACTTAGTTATAAACAGTCCTAATAAATGATGAGATTGTAACATAAAATCTTTATCACTTTAGAAACATTGAATCATAAGACCCATGAAAGAGTAACATGAAATGAAACTTAAAATATCATGATTATGAATAAAATTTTGATATTACATTTCAATATGGATTTATGTACACCTCGTGAAAGAATATAAGTGTAAAACATAACATATGTCTCAAAGAAGAAAAATTGAGACAAAAACCCCTTATCGAGTTGGTAACTTTTGAACCGAAAATCCCATGAAAGAGGGAATATAAAATGGATATTTAAATCCTCATAATTATTTTTATAATAATCATAAAATACATTCATTTATAGTATACACACCATATAAAATAAACATGTGGTGAACATGGCGTGTATCTCATAGAAAATAAAGGCGAGATGAAAACTCATTACCTTACGCATTGACTTCCATTGTAATCATTAAAACCTCATATAAAATAAATATAAGTTTATTATAAATATACTAAAAAAAATATATTCATATATATTTCATACCATATATTATTTTCTTATTCTCCTTTATTACCTGTTTATTAACAATTCTATGTTCATGTTATGTTTCGAGTAATAAACGCTTTGTTTTTCCTATATGATTTGATTTGTTATATTTTTGGTCCTATTACTTTGATCATGATTTCATAATATGTGTAATTATAAAAATGGAATAAATACCATATAGAATCATTATATATGTATTTGTAGTAATCTATAAAAGATATAAATAAGAAATGTAATACACCATTCATAGAGATGGTAGACCATACGTATGCATGAATTTTGTTCCCATTTTATTATTTGATTGAAGGAAATAAAATTATATGATATATTATAATTATATAATCATTTTTATTTCATATATATCTCATATTTTTATTAAACCCATCCTTAATACATCACATATAAAGTGTTAACAAATTACATCCCTTTGTGAGGTGGTAGTCCGCCGTACACACGAACGACATTATCAAATTCCCAAAAAATATAAATCATGTATTTATGTATGATATGATAATTAAATAATAATAATAAAAAAATAAATATCATAAATATAATATATTAATAGTATTTACATCATTATTTTCAACCTTGAAAGGTGGTAATGGAAAAAGGAAGGACATCGGTTCGCAAGACGGTAGTCTGCCATACACATGAATGATAATTTCAAAAATCATTTGATGGAAGTGTGTGTGGTTATAGTTCATATAATTAAAATAAAAAATCTTAGTATATTAATGATACTGAGGTTATTATATAATTATGATATATAAATAATTTAAAAGGTTTGAGGAAGAAATAAAACAAAAACGTTCATTGATGAACACTACCTATTCTTTGGGTATCTCTTTTTAGTTTGCGAAAATGGACTTCCTTGGTTGGATTTATATGAAAATTAAGGATTATAGGGTGGGAGAAGGGAAGTGTAGAAGTTATTTGTTCAGATATCGATCGATCCAAATGGCCTGAGAGGTGTAAATAAGTGAGGGCAGTGAGTTCATTTTTATTGTTAAGGAGTGAAATTCATATAAATACTCAAAAATATTCACTTTTGGGAGGTCTACCATACCTCATGTGGCTCAAAAATTGAATAATAATGGATTTTATGGTTTATTTGTTCTATTAACACCTCCAAAACACAAAATTATGTTCATTTTTATAATTTTTTTCCTTAACTTATAAGTTTCCCTACTTTTAGCATTTTGGTATTAAGGTAACTAATTTTATAACCTAGTTAATTTATTCATTAATGATAAATTAAATTTATAATTATTAGATAATTTATACAAAATTATTATAAATATCACATCTAATTTATAAAATAAAAATTTTAAGTGTTTTGGAAATTAATTTTAATAGAACCGCAAGAAACGCACAAAAACAATGCTTTAACCCTAATCGTGCTACCAAAGTTTTTAATAGTTAAGGATTAATTTATTCATTAAAAATGGTAAATTGTTCCATTAATAGACCATATTTGATATTTATTAATATTTTCAAATAAATTTTAATAAGATATGTTTTTTAGTAATTTTAAATCATTTAATAAAATATCATATATTATAAAATAACACTAAGGTCAATTTTGAAATTATTTATTTAATTTCAATTTAAAAATATCAATAAAATTATTAAATTTGATTATATTAAGTTCAAAACTATTTAAAATTATATACTCATCTTAAAAATTTATGTAATTCAATAATTTATTCAATTTTCTTTACTTTTAATATTTTTAGTATCATTTATTTTAGTTAATTGTTAACTAAACAATTCATGCATTGAAATCTATTAATCATTTAACGTAATTATTTAATCTATAAAAAATTAAAAATTAATTATAATTATAAAAAACCATTTAAATTTAAATAATAATATTTATAACCGAAAATATGATGTTTTGTCCCTATCTCAAATATTTATATATATTAAAGGCAAGGAAGGTTCTTTTTTCCTTTTTTTCCTTACCTAACTTATTATATAGGTAAATTTCCTGGAATAGTGTCCCATGAATCATTAAAATATATCCTAATATTTTAATGGTCTAAATATGTCCAGAAAATGGATGTTGGAGAAGTTGGTAGGTCATTTTACACATTATATGCTAAGTTTAACCACTAAGAAAACTCATTTTACCTTAACCACTATAATTAATTTTAATTATTTTTACTAATCATTATGGAAAAAAATTAATTTGAACATATTATATAATATAAATTATGATAATTATAAATATTTAATCCATTTTTTAAATTTAACTCATAAAAGTGGTAGAATTAAATTTAAAATTAATCCCACAAACGTGACAAGAAAGTTGATTTTTAAAGTGAAAATGTTCAAAAGTTTGAAATGTTTTTATATATAAATTCAATATGAAAATGATTCCAATGAAATAAACTTAATTAATTAATATAAATTTATTTAATTTTACTTTAAAACTAATTGAAAATATAATTTTACCTTATAAATTACTTAAATGAAAAGGTAGTTTTCAATTAAAATTCAGTATTTTCCACTATTCATCAAAAAATTAATATTCTATAAAAAATTTAAAAATTAACCCCAAGA
Organism: Viscum album; assembly: GCA_963277665.1. NCBI lineage: Eukaryota > Viridiplantae > Streptophyta > Magnoliopsida > Santalales > Viscaceae > Viscum > Viscum album. The sequence continues at coordinate 1,620,549,723 of OY728146.1, read as the reverse complement.
TAATTTTAAATTACTCTTTCAAAAATTAAGTTTATTTTTTCAAATAAATTTTATAAAATTGGTAAAATTTAATTTTAAATTATGTACGCCCAACACGATTTACCCAACATTTTGAAAAGATACTATTTTCAGAAAAAAATTATTTTTATTTTAAATGATTCTTATTTTATTTATAATAAATAGATAACTAAAAAAAATGTGAAAACTATATATTTTCATAATTTATTTGATCTGATTAATTCCTTCCATTCCAATGAATATGTGATAACTATCATAAGAAATAATAATATTAATAGTATACTATAGTTTGTAAAACATGGTCTGACATGTCACAAAAGGTATAGAAGGAACTCGGTATTATGTGTAACACAATATAAACTTAGTGTTTCATGTACCATAAGATAAACTGAGTGTTACATGTACCACAATATTAACTTAGTGTTTCATATAAAACAAGCTTAACTTGGTGTAGTGTGCAATGCAAGCCATCATATAATTTCAATTTATTCAAAAAAACCATGAAAACTTAGGATGTTACATAACCTTTTAAAAATTAATTTAATTTGGATAAAACTTCCACTAAAAATTGGAAAGACCCACACACCCAAATGTGTGGCTTAATCATAGGAAGAAAACATAAATCAAGATAATTTAGTCAAAATCACCTTAGTTGGTGGTTTTGGTCAAGGCCACTAACCCTAACCATGTTAATAGTCCTATTGAACATTACAATTATGATCAAAACAATATAAATTAATAATTAAACATTTTTAGGGAAACATATGTAAGGTTTGGCATGCAGTAAAATGATGAAAAGTTATAAATTATTATAATTTTATAGAAAAGTCATAGAAAACCTACCTTATACCAAGGAATATTCTCTCATCCATCATCAGCCTTCAGTTTGATGCTAAATAAGAAAAAATGGAAGAATTGACAAACGCCTTGAAAATAGGGCATGTAATCTCGCATTGAAATAGAATCTAATATGATAAGATAAAAAGAGAAAATAAAAAAAAAGGAATCATAAACTTACCATTGACTATTCAACACTGTGAAAGATGGTTGATTTTGATCTTGGATAAAGGAGATGTCCCCAAGACTAGGAGGGGATCCAATGGAAAAACCCATGGGAGAGCTGTTGTGTGCATGAAGAAGAAAAAATGAGGGGTGAAAGGTTAAAGGCATGAGTAAAAAAAGGTAAAATCATCCATTTTAAATGTGTTAATGGTTTGGATAACAATCATCGAACTATAAATCTCACACTACCCATGAGCCACACCATATAGGGTTTATACACACAATTAGAAAACCTATGCAAAGGCCATGCCCTTGGAACTGTATCAATCCCCCATTCCTCACACAGTTTCATAAACCATGTGAAATAATCTATGGATCTTCAAAATTTTTTATAGTTCCAAGGAGCCACCACATTGTTTGAAAAATCAATGATCTTTTTCAAAACAAGTTACATGGTTGTGCCACACAGTTGTGTCATATAGTTAGTACTAACAGTGCACCAACTGTACACATAAGGATGTCTCTCTTGAAAATGAGTTTTGAAATATCAAAACTATTGAAACTCATATGGACTTCAGATAAAACTCTATGGTATTAAACACCATCCCAAAACAATATCTTTAAGAGTTATAACTCTTCAGATTACATTTTAAATCTCAAATTGAAAATTGGACTCTCTTCCAGATGAAAACTCAAATTCATTTTGAATTTTAAACTCGTTCAAAAAATGAGATATTACAACCTCCCCAACTTAGAAAGTATCTTACACAAGAATCCTTGGTGTCTATAAAAATGAACTATTGAACCTATTTGGGAAGGTAATTCCTATTAAACAGTCACATTGTTTTTTTGAACAACCAATGTGCCTCTAAGCATCTCTTTAAGAATACGATACTTCATCCTCTAAAACTAAATACAATTCTCATAAACAAAGCTTAAACATCAATAAAATGTATACCCGAGCCCATATAACCTGATACCTGATCATTTAGTCACCTATTTCATCATCCTATCTATGGAACGTCCCACCATAGGTTCTAGATTTCCAACATCCAATTCCAAGTCATGATACCCACACCATCAGAATTTCATACAAGAGAACACCCTTAGAATCTTAATTAGGATCCCAAAACACTTCTCAAACCTTTAAAATCAATTCCACATTAGTACACCACCTATGATCCTTGATTGATCAAAACTATCAAATTATAATCGACCAAGTGAGCATGGCCAAACAATATTTTCCTTGAAAAGCCTAGAATAACTATTATATTGAAACCATTTCATCTCAATGATAGGCCATATGTGATTCCTCAACAACCACACACATATGATCAATAAAACCTAATTCAAATCGCCTCAAGATGAATATTTCAAAAATTATCATATTTAAAATCCGATGCATCCAAAACCATATCCCAACACCTTTAATCCATGGCACCATGAGATTGATTTGATCATCCTCACTGAAGCATATAACTAGATTCTAGTGATGTATCAAAAAATACTCATTTCTGTTACTGTGACACAACATGAACATCAACACATTCCCAATCTAATTCCCTTGGATTGTCACAAGATATTTTATGTTTAACACCCACACTAAAACCTCCATCCAAGTCCTTATTAAATCATGTACCTATTATTTAACCAAGAAAACTATTCATACATTTTTATACTTATTCATTAGAATCCAAATTCCTAAATGAACATCAAATTACTGGTCTAAAGATCCCACAACCCCTCTCACATGAGTAATTCCTACCAGTGACTGACGTCCCACTCCCCACCTTAGGAGCATCCTTATCACTGCACTAATGAAACATGTTTCTGATTACTAAAACCCATGAAGCATCCATCCCTAGATACAATTATTTTCATGGATAAGTAACCACTCATCCCTGAGCACTAATATAACTATCACGCATCACTAGTTCCTACTTCCCAAGAACAGTTTCTCTGACATTCATTAAGTGTCACTTATAATGATGGCACCACCCTCAAATGGATAATGGGGTACTCCAAACCCTATTAATTATTTTAAACTACTCCTCTAGAAAACTGCCAAGAAGTCCATCTATAAATATAGATAAGATATTTAGGTAAGATCAGCATATAACCAACACTCTCTTAGTATAACCAGGATGATGTGAATATATTGGAAATAATAATATCTAGACTAGGAGTACACTAATATTCCATTGATAGTCATATATCTCTCTCCCAATCCATTACCACATCAATGAGGCTACACTCGACTTATCCAGCCACTGACACCATGTCTCCCAATAACATGTGTCAAGGTCAAACCATGGGTCATTTGTACCACAACACCCAGTTGAAGTAAAAAATAACCCTAATCATATGAAATATTTTTGATTTAACCAAAGCTCCATGTATCCTTTTCTGAAAGAATTATATCTGAAAACGTTAATCATTGGTCTACACTCATCCACTCATCGACATTCGACATCCACCATTTTCTATGTATAACCATCACAAAATAAACTTTCTATACAAAGCAGGTGTACATCCCACACCACCTAATTCAATACCCGACTCATGCTACCCTGAGTCATACACTAATAAGGAAAAGTGGAATGTGTTACATGGACCACTAGTCTTAACACGCCTGGATCTCCCTTGGAGCTCATCCTCAAAACCAAACACCTATCTATGTGATGATTTATCAAACAATTTCCCAAATCACAATGTAATTTCATAATTTACAATAATAATGACACAACCACTAGTCAAATTGTCTAGGATCCCAAACAATCCTACCCTTCAAATCCAGTCTCAATACTCAAGAACCGTAGGTGCTTCCTAAAAAACCACAAGCATCATCATGATAACATCAGAAAACCTAATCACCATTCATGAATTGGTCTTGAAAAGAGAATAAAACCAAGATCACTATATTCAAGGAATCTATAAATAAGATACAACCTCTATCCTAGGTTTCCCTTGATCAAAACAAATGTGGATAAATCACTAGGTTCAGATTCAAAATTAAGTTCCTCTAGGTGTTCCACCTTAAACTACTGATTAAGTCTCATAATAGGGCCACTAGGTACATCCGCCTAGCCCTAAGTTCTATCAAAAAAGAACCATACCCCACATAAGGGATTCTATTACACTGCATTTAATGCACCTATAATCCTATCTAAATAGGTAAATATGGAAGTAGGTAACGATATAATTGACCATTAAGGGTCAAAACCTATCAGAAAGGGAATAACAACATCACTTACCAAGCATCATCCCATGATGGCCTAATACTTTGTAAGCATCCTCATAGGGGAATTATCCTTAGAGGGTCACAATGTCAAAGTAAAAAATATAAAGATATGACAGTCACCAGATATACCTATATAATAATACCACCTCAAGATTAAACTTACTATATTACCACATGATTACCCTGGGGTGTTGTTTAATCATCTAAGAGTACTTACCAACTCAAAAAATAAATGAAATACACTTAACCTTCTAAGGAACTTAGCTCAAAATTCTATCAAATTCTTATATCCAATGGAAATACCAAAACTAGGATATCACCTCTATTTAACATAAATCATTGATTCTAAAACTAGGCCATGCTTAAAAGTTCACTAGGATACACTGCCTGACCATTAGGTCCAACATAACAAAGAAATGAAACCAAGATCCTTGGTAAATATACAAGTTCCCATCTATGGTAACTCAAGGAAATTTCTAAGGCTAACCTTTATTTGAGTGTCCAAGATATCAACATCACTTAAGGGTTTTATTTAATCCATTAAAAAACATAAATTTTATTAAAAAAATTCAAGAGGATTAGTTATAAAATTTAAAAAGTATAAATTATAAAGGGAAACACTTTACAAGATGTAATTATCAATTTATTTAGATAACATCTCATATCATTCTAGGAAAATAATCTCACAATTTCCTTTTATACCATTTCATTTATCTGAAGTTCTCACAATTGGATTAGTTAAATAAAATTTCAATTCCAATATATATAGGAAAATACTATTTAATTTTTAAATGGAATTTTAATTAGCTAAATACTCATATCAGTAAAGCTCAAAAGAAGACAAAAGGTATTTATCACTTTAAGGGGAATCAATTAAGTAGGATACGACTATAAATTTATACGAACACCTTATAAGTCGATAATGACACTTTAAATAACCATCCTTATTTCCATAATCATACCCCCAAGTGGTAAACTACCAAGTTATATAAAGATAAAGGTTATTTATGAGGGGACCTTCAAGAAAAATTGTGTTTAGTTGTATGGTAATTCATTTTTAATTTATGGAGTCAGTGATCTATAATTTACGATTGGAATCCCATTTAAGTGAAACCAATTGATAGTCAATTCATCATGATTTTAATACACCCTCAGTAGGGTTATATCATAATAATATGATGCTAAAACTCACCTACAATGGCTGAGTGAAGCATATAAAGATTCAGTTATAAAAGTTTTCATTCCCAAGTTATAGAGGTACAAGAATTTATAAGTTACAATTGACACACCATTTAACTAACATCCATAAGAAATGAATTGAATTTATTTAAACAAAATTCAAAGTTATTTTACCTTTAAATATCCAAATGAGATTAATTTATTAACCATTTTTATTTCTTCAATGAATTTTAGATTGGTTAAATATAACGTCACCATCAAGCTATTTGAAAAAACACTATTTAGGTTGATGAAGATAGTTTTTAACCATTTATCGTAACTATAAAAAGAAAAACTATCAAATTAGTAGGAATTACATATTTTCAATATAGGAAATCACAGAATCATGATATAAAAATAATCTTTTCTAAATAATCACACAAGCATGGAATACTGATAATAATGTCACATAATCACACAAGCATGGTACACATATAAGCATTCTAATGACATGTGAATCCTACATAAATGGAATGATGCATGAACATAGACTGTATTGTTTCATACCAAGACAAGAGGTAAATCCCATAATCAATAACCAGTAGAAAATTACACTAATCACTCAAGGTAATGTAATAATAGAATATAGTAAAAACCCATATGAACAACATTCCTATCCATGAAAAATTTATCTTTCTCTCATGCATGGGTTGACCATTCTCAGACATAATTTATTTACCAAGTTCTAATATATTCATAGTCTCTTATTTACCATATCGAAATTGTAAGAGAAGATAAATAAAGACATGATACCAATTTATCACATTATGAACCAATTCAATCAATAAATAGTAACTAGAATGGTGGGAGAAAAGGTCTCAAGAGTACCTCACCATACTCCAGAGGCTTCTGATTAGTAACGAGGGTCTGATAATGCTATGGTGGGGATACTATACCCTCAAGAATAGTACTAAATACAACATAACCAATAATAAAATAAAGGCATCATATGTAAATAATAATAGACAAGTAATAAAAAGCTGATATCCTCACAAGTGTCAATAAAATAAGTCATGAATGAACATGATAAGTCATAATAAAAGTATTCAATATACAAAAGTTAATACATACAATAGAACTAGATAGGTAAAGAATAAATAAATAAACAAAATACCCAAATCCTGTAGGAATCCCAGTTACATGATCATCCCCAACTCTATTTCAAGTCCTAGTACATAAATAATAAGAACAAAGAAGCATGATCTAAGATCCAAACCTGTAGTCATGAGATATGTCTAGGTAAAAAACAACGTCCCAAACGGGGTGTGAGTAAAAATAAACAGGCCACTACCAATCACATCTAATTCTATCTATTCTATGAATATAAAATGAAACAGTGTGTAGGTGTATCAAAAGTAAAGTAGTAAAATAAATATAAACCATGTTAGTTCAAGCTCCTCATAAGATCCATGAATGACTATACCTACTTTAACCTAAGTTGAAAATGTCTCTGAGAATTTTACATTTTCATTTAACATTATAAATTTGGTACTCGGGGCATACAACCAAGGTGTCCATGTATAGATATGATCATACAAAGTTCTACAAGTTTCATGACATTATGATTTATTAATTTGGGGTAATGAAAATAGTAATCAAGTATAATATAATTTCACTTATCTTTTGATCCCTTCAAATGAATTCCATTTTAAGAATCCAAGTATTTCTCAAGGATTGATATGATTCATTTATTTTATGTTTATAAGCTAGGTGAAATCCACATGGGTGGACCCTTAGAATTTCATATCAAAGGGGGAGTGCTACCCAATCCCAAGGATCATATCCTAGTTTGACTTAGTGTGAGACTTGAAAGTATCTTAAGGAATAATCCAAATAGGTCTATAAATTCAAGTTTAATCCAAAGAGAATCATACAAATCATTTATTTTAATTTTTAGGAATATAGGTGAACACTCAGTGCTAAGATAGGGAATTCAAAATCATAAGAAATAGACTGAATCCAAGTGTGTTCTTTCACTGGGTAAACACATCAATGAATTAGTTTTCATCCCATGAACCCATCCACACAAAACCACATGGGGATTCTAAGGATCGCTTAGGGAATGCTACACCATTATGTAAATTAAAGGTTTGTGACTATAATCAATCATGATATAATAATTATTCAAGTTTCCACAATCATAATAATATCCATGATCATACTTCATAATTAAACAAGGTCTAGGTGACATGGTATTACCATTCACCTTTCTATAAAATAAATTTAATATAAAAGAATTCCCATCTCAAGGGGTGCTTAATTTCATTAGTTCCATTTGAAATCTGACTTATAAGTGACAAATAAAAGGTCCATGTTAGTGTCCATTCCATTTATTAATTTAAATATAAAAAATAATCATAATCCAAGAGTTTATACATATATTTTGACAATTCCATTTATTAAATTTTATTTTACATTTCCATTAGTAAATAAGTAGGGTCAAAATAGGTATTCAACCTTTTAACAATTCATTTAATTGACATAAAAATTCCAATAACAAGTGGAAACTTCAACGCACCTGAAGGGGAAGCCTAATCATAGGAAGGAATTGAAAATAAAGATAATTTAGTCAAAGTCATCTTTTGTGGTGGTTTTGGTTGAGGATAATAACCCCCAACCATGTAAAAGGGTCTATTTAACATCACCATTATAATCTAAGTAATTTAAATTAATAATTAAACATTTTAGATAAATGTGTGGAGGTCTGACGCATGACACAATGACAATAAGTTATAAATGATGAGACTTTGAAGAAAATTCATAGATCACCTAACTTATACCAAGTAATAATCAATATTCCATCATCATTCTTTAGTTTTATCCAAAATGAGAGAAGCTGGAGTAATTAAAAAACATCCAGAAAATAGGGCATATGAGTTCACATAGAAATAACATTCAATATGATAAGAGAAAAAGATAAATGAAACAAGAGGAATCATATAATTACCATAAAATATCCAATTTGATGAATGATGGTATATTCCAATATTGAAAAAAAGGATATCTTCCCATTCCTAATAGGTGATCCAAATGAGAAACCCATAAGAGATCTCTTTTGAGTGTGGAGGTGGAGAAATGAGGGGTGAAACGTTAAAGGCATGGGAAAAATGGTAATATCTTCCATTTTAAAGGGGACACAATTTGTCTAACCATGAACCAACCATGAAGATAAAAATACCCATGATTCACACCAAACATGGTTTATGTGCATGGTTAGATAAACTTTGTGAGTTATATGCCCTTGGAACTATCTTAATATCCTATACCTTGCACAGTTGCAGAAAAATATTAGAAAAAACCATGTTCAACCATGAAACTTTTGTCTATGGTTCTGCACCATTTTTCCTAGTTCCCAAGAATAACCTAATGGTTTTAAGAATCTCTTATACTTTGAAAAATATATTTCTTTGTTGTGGTGAAAATTTAGTACTAACCATGAGCCAACTTTGTGCCAAATTCAATCTCTCCTAAAAATGAGTTTTTGAATTTCAATGATCCTGAAACACATCTGGACTTCCAAGAAACCTCCTATGACATAAAAACCATAAAAAAACACTTTGAACAGTTAAAAATCATGGAATTAAATTCTATATCTTAAATTAAAATTTTTCACATCCACAAATCAAAAACCAAAGTTCCTTTGTAATTTACAATTTGTTAAAAACATGGGATCTTGTAGTGTTCATGCACCCGGAGAAGGGTTCCATGAACCTCATATATTATTTATCTTGTTTCACTAATATTCAACACTTCATAACTAATATTATTGGTGATGGGATATCTAGGTTGAGAAATTTTGAGGATTGGATGAGGTGCACCATCCAATCTCAGGTGAACATCTTTTGATTGACTACCATGTCTGAGATATTGCACCGAAATATTATATTTGAGCATAACCTGAGGGAAGATGAAGGTACAATGAAGGGTGTTTTAGCTTCCAGGATGAGTATTGCATCATCCAATGGAAGGAAGTGTCATTTTTATAATTATTGGGAGGGAAGTGGTAGTCAGTTTGTGCATACTAGTAGTTATTTGGTATGCCATCAGTGTGGAAGGCACAATCACATGAATACACAATATAGAAGATCCTTATAGAGTACCAATTTTAGGGCATATTGGGCAATTTATATAGATTTTATAGGACCTTTCAACCAATACCTAGTGGGAGAAGATCTTCACCAACGCTAAGTTTGGACATGGGATCAACATCTCCATGGAAGGCATGTAGCTGGATTACTACTAGACGTTAATGTCGAGGAGGTTGTTATGGTTAAGTAAGCTAGAACTATGTTATGACATTCTAGAAGAGTGGACCCCATCTGGTTGTTAGGTTATAGATGAGGGTTGTGTATTAGGATATTTATATGTAGTATAACCCACACTTGAGGAGAAGAGTTCCCAACCTTTTATAATACAAAGCACACCTTTAGTAACCTCTAATTTAATTTCTGCTTTATTTGTTACAGGAGCTATACAATCATTTATATATTCATCTTTAATGGGTAGTCTTGTTCTTAATATTGAACACTTCAGTGGAGTTATATCTCTAGACACAACATTGGTAATCTAGATAGATGGAGTTTATAAATGTAGGGAGTTTCATCTTGAGATAGATGGGTATAATTTCTTATGGAACATTTTCATCTTTGAGATGATGGGTTTTGACATCATTCTAAAGATTGATTGGTAAGTTATTTATTGAGATTATATTGATTTTTATCATTGAAAGGTTTTCTTATTATCATAATAGGGTGCTAAATATATTCAAAAAGGAGAATGGGATGTCCATGAAAGTCAAGATAGACCTGAGCATCATGGGACAGGTGGAGTGTCATCCCAGATTACCAGTCTTTTTCTTAAAAACTATGGAGTAATATAGACCATTTTTATTCCATTGGTGGACCGTTTTAGGGATGTATTTCAAAATTATTTTTTTAGGATACCTCTTGAGAGAGAGAGGGGGTATAGTTCACTATAAAACTTGATTTAAGAGGGAAACTATTATTTATCCCTCTATACAAGATAGATCCTACTGAGTTTCAGAACTCAAAAGGTATTTAGAGGACTTAGAAGCCGAAGGGTTCATATGATCTAATACTTATCCTTGGAGTTAACCTATAATTTTTTCCAAGAATTCATATGGAAAATTAAGGCTATGTGGATTAACGATGGTTGAATTAGCTTATAGTTAAGAACCATTACCCACTTCCTCATATAGAAGATCTCTTTGATCAAATTCAAGGAGTTATGGTCTTCTTGAAAATTGATTTGAGATTGAGATATCATAAGGTGTGAGTTAGGCCTTTGGATATACCACATATAAAATTTCAAAGCATGTATAACCTTTATGAGTATTTGGTTATGTTGTTCGGTGTAATGAATGTACCTAACATTTTTATGGCCTTGATGAATCACGTTTTCCACCAATTTCCGGATTCCTTGGTAGTACTTTTTGTGGATGACATATTGGTTCACTCCCAGTCTTGAAAAAATCAAGAAAAACACCTTGAAATTGTATCAAGTTCACTAAGATAGTATATGATCTATGCCAAGATCACTAAATTCCACTTTTATATAGATAAATTTTACTTAATAGGTCACATTTTATCATAATTAAGGGTATCTATGGATCTAGAGAAGGTGATAGCCATTGTATCCTAGGATAAACCCAAGAATGTCTTTGATATCTAGAGTATCTTGGGGATATCTAGTTAATATCATCATTTTATTAAATACTTTTCAATCCTTGCAAAACCTCTTATGGGATTGACCAAGAAAGGTGTTAGGTTCCTATTTTTTGAATCTTGTGTGAAATCCATTCAAGAATTGAGAGGGAGGCTGACTTCAATGCTGATCCTAGTTCTACCTGAGCTCGATAGAGGCTATATAGTTTATTGTGATACAACAGGTGTTAGGTTATGAGTTTTTTTAATGAAAGGGGAACAATTAATGGCATATGGGTATCTCTAGCTAATACCTCATGAGTTCAATTAACTGATGCATGATCTCAAGTTAGTAGTTGTAGTTTGTGCTTTATGTTGTTGGAGTAACTATTTACTAGGATAGTGGTTTATAATATACATAAACTATAAAGTCTTAAATACATATTATCTTAGTATGAATTGAATATATAATAGAGTATATGGTTTTAATACCTTTAATATTTTGACTTTGAACTTGTTTATATGCCTGGTAAGGGAAATACAATTGAAAATGATCTGATCCAGAAGACTTAGAATCAAGCGGTTCAAGAATCTAGTAATGAATAACAATTGATGGATCCTATTTCTAAGATGTATTTGGAAGTTTAGGAGTGTCATTATTGGCCTTTTATCATGGATTTATAAGTGACCTCATCACATCTGAATCATGTAAAGAGGAGTGAATTTCCATATCCTGAGGTCTTACTCCTAAGGGAGAGTGTCTTAGGTGAGAACCCGCCACGTGGTTGGGATGTTGATGAGGATGAGATATTGAATATTCATGGGAATTTATGGTTTCCCAAAGACACATGAGAGGAGTTAATGAGAGAATATAATTCTTATAAATAGGAAGTATATCCCATACTTACTAACATGAATCTTTATATCACTATTATTATTGGTGTACTGGGATGAAAAATTAAATCATAATATTTGTTACCAGGTGTTCCACCTATCAACAGGTGAAGGAAGAACACTAGTGGCCTACTAGCCTATTATAACCATTTCCCATTCTATAGAGGAAATGGGATGATGCCACCATGGATTTCTAATGGGATTACTAAATTCACCTCAAGGTAGTGACACTATATGAGTGATTGTGGATAGGCTAATGAAGGTCGCCCATTTACCTCCAATTTAGAAGACTTTCTTAGTAGATTATTTTGGAAGGAAATATTTTTGACAGATTATATTCCTTCATAGTGTTCCACATACCCTTTTATTATACATGAATTCTCAATTCACTTCTCGGTTATAGAAGGGGTTAAAGAGGGATCTTGGTTCAAAGGTACTTTTGAGCAGAACATACCACCATCCGAATAGTAGTCAGTTCAAGAATACTATACAGGTGTTAAAGGACATTCTCAGAGAACACATCCTTGATTTTGGAGGTTATTAGAAAAAATACTTACCTCTTTCTAATTTCACTTATAATAATAGTTTCTAAGAGTATATTTATATAGATCCTTTTGAGGTGCTCTATGGTTTCCCATTACTCTTACTTCTGTGCTGGTTAGTAGAGGGGAAATAGTTCTACTTGGACCTCGTCTCATTTAGGAGACATCAGAGTAGGTAAATTTTATATGGAAACATATTCTTAATGCTCAGTCTAGGAAAAAGTCTTATACTGATCGCTATCACTGACCTATATATTTTGAGGTAGGGTCTTGGATTTTCTTATATGTTTTTCCTAGATTGGGTCATTAATAGATTCAGTGATATGGGAATCTAGAGACTAGATTCATTAGGCCTTTCAAGATCTTGGAGAGAGTCAGGTCTGTAGCCTATTAGATAGCTCTACCTTAGAGGTATCGTGCAATGCATGATGTATTCCATGTTTCTCAGCTTCAGCATTATTATTCCAACCCATCTCATGTTGTTTATTCTAAGTATTTTGAGTTAGAGTTTGATGATTATTTTTAGAAGTATCTAGTTAATATCATTGATCAAAGAATGAAGGATCTAATAGGTAGGAAAATACCTTTAGTATGGGTGCTATGGTAGCATATCAATGAAGAGGATGAGACATGGGAGTGAGAGTCTGATATATGTGCTCAGTGGTTAGAGTTATTCTTGTATGATTCTCAACCACCCTTGGAAGGTAAAGTCAAGGGTATGTAATTTTAAGGATGGGAGGTTATATGATCTTATTTTTTCTTAAAGATAGAGATCCTTTTAAGTCACAGTATTAAAATTTATTTTTTTATGTTAATGGAAGTTTCTAAAGAGTCTATGGAGGTCTTTAGTGCATTAAATATTAGTTCATGGCCCAGAGTCTTAGTTTTTGGAAACAAAGGGGGATGAACATGGTTAGAGAATGGTTAGTGTTGACTTTGCACCACAACCATGCAACCTTGGAAGGGTGGATCATAGTTTGACAAACCATGAAATAGAGGCAGCACAACCATGAAAAATGTATAATAAACTATATAGGTACCAAACTTGGTTTGTGCATGGGTTTTCTAACCATGCACCTAGACTGTGTGGGGTAGGGGTCTCAAGATAGTACCAAATTCATTGTTTGTTCATGGTTTGTCTAACTATGTGCATGAACTATGAAAGGTGTGAAACATTGGATATTATGTGTGCCTAGTTGGCGCACAGTTTTGGGAAACTGCATGTCCCAATGATACACCCCTTTAAAAATAAGGAAATGATGATTTTTTTCCTTTCCTTTATTTAACCCTTTTTATCCTTTTCTCCTCACTCAAACACACAATATCTCCCCACCCATGAGAGATATCTTATTCTTATCCTAGTATGTGTTGGATATCCTCCATTTGATCTCTAATTTGAGCACCATTGGTCATGTTGGATCACCATCAGTATCTCTAAGATTTCTATCACTTCCATTATTAGTTTTCTTATAAATATTTAGTGTTATCCTCAAATGAGATAATATTCAATATTTTCATGGAATTTTTCTGGTTTCTCATTTTCTCTCATTCAACCCATATATGAGGATGATATTGGATTAGGAGTCTCTATTGAGTTAAGGTAGGTGGTTTACTACTTTTCATTAAAATTATTTTCATTTATAAACTGTGATGTTATGTCACATGCTAGACCTTTTGTGCATTGCACCTAAAATTAACATTCCTTTAAATTGCTGTATTAACCTAGTTATAAAAGTGATACAAGACATTTTTATATTTTTAAAGGATGTAGAAATTAACTTATACAACCCATTGGGTGTGTTTAATTAAATTACCTTGATAAAAATGCTTCTATTGTATCCAAAACACTCCTTATGTGTATTTGGAATTCATTGTAAAAGTAATGGCTAGAATGAATTAATTGAAACGTGGCATGGCTTGTGTAATTCACTTGTAATGTTTTTAGAACATGTAAGTGAGATTATTAAAAAGGAAGAAATTAAATGATAAATAGAATGGATATTTTACCTGGCCTCTTCTTGGTCATTGTCATGACCCATCCCCCGGGGCCTGTTCCATGACTACCCCAAGCCCGCCTTCCATAGGCCATGGGCCAACAACTAGCACCGAAAGGCGTATTTCCTAAAATGGGAAGGCATTGCCTTTAAACCTGTAAAAACACATGGTCTGAGAAAACAATAAGAAGCAATAGTGAAGTAAACTACTGTATAAAAAGGATTATTGTAAGTAAAAGGGGCCGGGATACAAGCCCAACTGAAAGTACGAGTACAACTGAAATGTAAAAATACAAATGAAAGGAACAATACAACTAAAAAAGGGAAATTAGCTACTGAGTTGTCATTTGGGGATCCTATCTAAAGGGTAGGTACATATCACCTCCTCAGCACTCCATGCCCACCTGTCTCCTCCACGTACCGCCTAATCTAGGCTCCCTCAAACCTCAGCCCAACTTGTTGTCATCTGCACAAGACACAAAAAGGTGCAGGCATAGTCCGTACATGGGTGAGTATAACGATACTCAGTAGGTACCCCGAGGCCCCCAAAGGTCTCTCATAATTCCACAAGGAAAACCACAAAACATGATCCCAATCACAAAAAACCAAGCAATAGACACAACTCAATTAGGGTCTCAACTCAAACCAGGTATACAACTCAGAGAAATATAATTATTATATTGACCCACATAGGATCGCTATGAATGCTAATAGCCAGCAATAGATTCTCTAGGCATAGGAACAAGTAACATTCTCAGTCACAACGTAAAACACCTCAGCTAATGGAAAAATCATCCTCTAACAAGTATAGTGAGCCTACCGTGTCACATAGAGGCACTTCCCACTAACCTTGACTGCTGAGGTACTCCTCCTGTCGAGTACTATGGGTCTGCCGTGTCACACAGAGGTTCTCCCCACCGTGGGTCTACCGCGTCACACATAGGCTCTCCCCCTCATGGCTTGCTGAGGTACTCCTCCTATCGAGTACTATGGATTTTCTACGTCACATAGAGGCACTCCCCACTATGGGTCTACCGCATCACACAGATGAGCTCCCCACTGGTTCGTCGAGTCACTCCAAGTCGAAAGGTTAGCAGTCGTCAAATCTCATCCAGTCGCAGGGTTCTGTATGTAATGCGCTTGGGAGAACCGCTCACCAAGCCATCAGTCATATTTCAACCATAATGAATTCTCAGAAATAAATAACTGAATGATCCATCCTTTCATAAGGGTTCCAATGCAAAAAAAAGGCACGTCAATTGGGCGTCTGGTCTATGCGTTATTGGCATTTTAGTGATGAGGGACTAATTGGATTCGGGTGTGATCCAACCTAGCCATACTCTAAGTTTCTCCAAAACTCTCATGGATTAAGTCAAAAAGACTGTCTCACTCCAAGGATCCCGACACCGTAGACGGTCACTCAAACAGATGTCTGGTTTAGAAGCTAGGGCCCGTTTTGTGTAACTGGTTGGTACTGGGTCCGGGTCCAGTCCGCCTTGGTCAGACTGACCCAATCTGATTCAGCATGGGCTGACCCAGATTGACCTGGGTCGAACAATACTGACTCAAGTCCAACTCGACCTGGGTCAACCCGTCCCACTGGGCCCGACCTGACCCAGCTGGGCTAGGGGTCAGGCTGCTTGGCTGTGGGTTAGCCCGCTGGACGGCGGGTCGATTGGCTGGGCCGAACCAGCAGTACCACCCACCTGGCAGCGCCTTCAGGTAGGGCTGACGTGGCGTGGAGCCACGTCAGTGGGTCAACCTATGGGGTTTGAACCAACACAACACCATGTGGCGCCACTGTTGACGGGCCATGATTTTGCTGCCGGGCGTGCCACTGGCGTGCGCCCCGTCTACCATCTGTCATTCGATCCAGCGGCCCCTGCTCCCGTCGTAGCCAATGAAGGCCGCAAACCTACTACCGCGTGGGCACGCTACCGATGGCTCACCCCACCCATTCCAGTTTTATCTTGGTCGTCCGACGTGCTGACCGACCTCTCTAACAGCGAGCGATGGGGCACTACACCGTCACCCATGGTTAGCCGGTGTGCTGGCCCCTTCCTCTGGTCACCGCAGCTAATAAGCAGCGACCTCCTTTATTCCTTGGCAGCATGCCGTGCCTCCTCAGATGTCATCTGGTGCCGGCCACTTCGCTGACCGTCGTGACTTTGTGCCATAGCCTCCTTTTGAGGCGTGCATCGACGCGCTATCCCCAACATAGCTGGTCAGTATTGTCGCACTGTCAGTGTTCCATGGAGGTGAAAAATTAGAAAAGTAGCAGAGGTTTCGGGCCATGTTCGTTAGGCCCACTCCCTCTGTGTTATCTAGAAAACATGAGAGGGTTAAGGTTTTAAAAAAACTCTTGGAATTTAAATTAAGATAAACCCCACCAAGATACCCCGCAATAAACTCCCGCAAAAACGAATGAATCGTGGGTCAACCTGTTAGTCGGTTGACCCACTTTCTTTGTATTATTTAAGAATGGGGAAGAGGAAAATAATTTAAAATTCATAAACGAATAAACCCCATTCCTTGTAAACCCATTGGAGAGCATCCACGCTTGAAGGTGGACCGTGTTCTTTGTTCCTGAAACCGGTTCCCAACGACGCCACTCATACATCATCCTTTGGTTCATGGTTCAGTGTCGCCAGTCTCCTACCACTAGGATCAGCTCCGTCCTCTAAGGGTTCAATGTTGCGAAACTCTTTTAGCACTTCATTTCTTGGAGAAGCTATGCTGATACCCCTCCCCAAATTATATATATATAGGATAGGGGGAGGGTAAGTAACGAAGATGGAGTTTAATGGGGCTCATCAATTAGGAAGCTTCCTAATTCCCCAATGGCGTCATTACTTAGGGTTGGTAGGTAAATCCATTTATTGGATTGACACATCACTGGTCCCACCCCTTTTCTTGTCCGTTGGAGGATATGAAATAAAATAATAAAATTATTTCATTTCGTTTCTTTTAAAAAGTCACAAAACTTATCTTTTTCTCTGGACCTACTATGGTCAAAGTAAACCCCCCTTAAGAGAATCCCAACACTATGGATTCAATGATTCTCTCGGATTTTTAATCTGAGTAACGGTTCAAAAGTTAGAAAATTTCACTCATGCGTTTACTGAACGTACCTGAAAAAACGTTCAGAAATTCATTTGGGGCACTCCGGGCCTCATAATCACACGCTGTCAATTTTCATAGACTCATGATAATTATATATAATTAAAAACTAATTATATGGAAAATATGGGTCTTTAAATTCTCCCCACATTATGGATTTTCATCCCTGAAAGCCATAACATGGACTAAGAAAACAAATGGGGGTACTGATCATGAATCTGAGCCTCCTACTCCCATGTGCTCTCCTGGAGGTTCTCGTGCTGCCAATGAACACGCACCAGAGGTACCAACCGCCCCCAAAGGACCCACTCCTGTCGATCCTCAATCTCCACTGGAACCTCCATAAATTCCGCCCCATCATCTAAGTCCATCTCACCATGGTCGATGACATGAGATGGGTCATGAATGTATCTCCTCAACTGAGATACATGGAAGATGTCGTGCACCCTCTCCATCTACGGCCAAAATCTAGGATGCATGCACGAATCATGTCCCCTAGTGTCTAAATGGTCCTCTTCGTCTAACAATCCATCTGAGGATAAAAAGTGGTTCTCAAATGTAGCTAAGTCCCAAATTCCTCCTGTAATCCCTTCCACAATTGGGATGTAAAATGTGCATCACAGTCAAAGATGATCATTAATGGAACCCCATGGAGTCGCACAATCTTATGAATATAGAGGCGTGCCAAGCCCTCTTCTGATCCCTGCTTTTGGATAGGTAAGAAGCGGGCCTACTTGGTGAGTTAGTCAACGATCACCCAAATGGATTCATGTCCCTTGGAAGTACGTGGAATCCCTATCACAAAGTCCATGGAGATCCCATCACACTTCCACTCCGGTACCTCTAGTGATTGAGCTAAGACCATTGAAACCTAATGCCCGGCCTTCACTTACTAACAAGTGAGGCATCGTGGAACAAACTCTGCCACTGCCTTGTTCATACCTAGCCACTAGTGCTGATGCTAGAGGTCCTGGTATATCTTCACCACACCAGGATGTACCACCGAAGGGGAATTATGTAACTCCCTCATCAACTCCTCCTGTAGCTCCACTAGTATCATGGTACGTCCTCTAAAGATGATGATATGCTCCCCACCTTAAGAAAACCCATCAGGTGCCTACCCTAATGATATCTGAGCATTTAAAGCCTCACAGTCAATGTACACAAGCTACACCTCCCTGAATCACTAAAGGAGTGGGGGAGTGACTGTCATAAACTAGAGGTATGCTACTCCATCTCTATGCACGAAGGATATCTGCAATGCGACTAGCTACTCTGTTGCCTCATTCAGAAACTACAGACCAGGCCTCATATTGAGTGCATATACTACCACGTTCCCCTTCCTAAGAGTATTGACTATCTCAAATACATAGTCCTGGAGGAACTCTATCCATCCCCACTGTCTCAGGTTCAGGTCCTTATGAGAGAAGATATACATGAGACTCTTGTGATGATAGTATACTATAAAATGTTCACCCATAGAGTAATGTTGCCACATATTCAAGTAGAAGGCCACTGTTGCTAACTCCAGGTTGTGGGTAGAATAGTTCTACTCATACTATCTTAGCTGTTGCGAGCCATAAACGATCAATACTCGCTCCTGCATCAGGACACACCCAAGTTCAGTCCCTGATGCATCACAGTAGACTACATACCCAACTCCCACTTCTGGTAGCCTTAAGATGGGGGCACTCACTAGTCTCTACCTCAGCTCTTGGAAACTCTGGTGGCATATCTCCGTCCATATGAAGGGATTACTCTTCTTTGTTAATGTTTAAAAGGGCGATGGAACTTTGGAAAAGTCAGGCATGAATCTCCGGTAGTATCCAACCAACCCCGGGAAACTCCGCACCTCGTTCACACTCCTGGGTGGATCCGAAGTATGAACAACCTCTATATTCATTGGATCCATTACAACTCCAACCTTTGAGATAATGTGTCCCAAAAAGTGGACCTCTCGTATCTAGAACTGGCACTTCGAGAACTTACCATAAAGATGGTGCTCTCGGAGTGTATCTAGAAATTTATGCAGATGATAGGCATGCTCCTCCTCCGTCATTGAGTAAATCAAGATGTCATTGATGAAAACCACCATAAAGCGATTAAGGTATAGATAAAATATCATGTTCATGAATCCCATGATCACTGCTAGGGCATTGGTCACACCGAAAGGCATAACCAAGAACTCATAATGGCCATAATGACATATGAAGGTCATCTTCTACACATCCCCATCTCGTATCCTAAGCTGATGACAACCTGATCTGAGGTCTATATTTGAAAACCAACATGCTCCCTTCAGCTGATTGAAAAGATCATTAATACTTAAAGGGGATACTTGTTCTTAATGGTCACCTGGTTCAGGCGCCTATAGTCCACACAGAGTCTTAAACACTCATCTAACATCTTGGTGAACAAAATCAGGGCTGCCCATAGAGAAACACCAGGCCTTATGAACCCATTTCCCTGCAAGTCCTCAAACTGTACCCGTAACACACGAAGATCCGCGGAAGCCATCTGATATACTGGTGTAGATATCGATGTCATCCCAGGGTATATGTCAATGTAAAATTTTACCTCTCTGCGTGGAGGTAGTCCAAAAACATCATCAATAAATACATCGGCATACTGGTCCACCACTATAGGATAGCTCGGACTCTCAACATCAACTACTCTGAGGGTAAGGCTATCCAACAGATGAGTAATCAGCTGAACCCTCCTCTAGATAAGTCTATCCTATGATGAAAAGGTTCCCTTCTCACTGGTGAAGGAAAAACTGGTCCCATCCATGCGGAAACACCACACTTTGCACCTAATATAGTCAATCTGAGCGTGGAATGTAGATAACTAGTCCATACCAAAGATGACATCTTAAGGCCTTGACACTGCTACTAGGATATCCCAGCCGAAGCTCTCACCTCCTAGAGTAATCTCACAATACTGGCACCAGTGTGTAATCGTTGAATCTGCTCCCGTAGGAGTATCTAGCCATAAGGATCGAGCCAACGGCTCCCCCAGAATCTCTGAGCTCTGAACGAGGGTTGTTGCAATAAAATAGTGAATGACACCTGTGTCTATAAGTACTAAAGCTAAGGTGGAGTAGACAAAGATCATACCTATAAGAATATCTGGAGTACCGTGGTCATAGGCCTCAGCTGCCTGGAGCTGAGCTCGTCCCTGTCCTCCTGCTCCCTGTGGTCTGGGTGGACCACCTGGCGGTGGTGGCTGTAGAACCTCAAAACGCCATCCACCACCTGTTTCATGGCCATCTCCTCTACCACATCCACCTAAATCTTGTGTACCTCCTTGCTCGAACCTTTACCTCTGACTCGGAGGTCCTTCGACCATCTTCTAGTTATCCGTACAATGGGTCGGGCAATCGTGAGCCATGTGACCCTGCCTGATGCACGTGTAGCACTGCTTGTCCCTCGCCTGACCTCCTCTACCTTGCGAGATCTGCACCTCTGACCCTACATCCCGATCCCATCCACCAGAGGGTCTAGTCCACTTGGACCTTTGAGTCATCTTCTTGCTACCAGCCTTAGATGACTTTTCCATGTGTCGCCCGGTGGTGGGTCTCATTGTCGGTGCCTGCTCAGCTAGGAAGCTCTCCACAAAAGCGCATGCTCTAGCACCCCAGCCTGAGTCGGTATGCTGAGCGATACCATCAATGCTCTAATCTTCCATCGAATACCCTGATCAAAGGTCTAGGCCCTAAATAAAGGGTCTCTTACCATTTCGGTGGAGTAGCAGGAGAGATCAGTGAACCTTACCGAGTACTAGGCCACTGTCATGCTGCCCTACTGTAAGTGCAGCAACTCCTGTATACGCACAGAGTGTAAGGTTGTTGGGAAAAACTTTTCCCTGAAAAGGCACTCAAAGTCCACCCAGATGAGGGTCGCCTCATCGTTCATATATAGAATCAGGCTCCACCATCTCCCTACTGCTGCCTGAAAAGGCTGGATGCTAGGATCACTATAAAATCAGCCGGCGTCCCAACTAAGTGGAAAACTCTGACCACAACCTCCAGCCAGTCCTCAGCTGCCTACAGATCCTTCTCACCTCGAAACCTCAGAGGCCTCTGCTGCTGGAAATCATGCAACGCGCTTAGTTGGCATGAATCCTTTGCTGGTGGGGATGGTGGCATCAGCTGCCCAATAAGTAGTGGTGCTGCTGGTACACCACCCGATGGTGCTTACGCCGTAAGAGGGCCCTACACTGAGGCCTCACCACTCAGTGGGACATCATCACGTACTCTCTCAGGAATCCTGGATGGCTATCTACGTGGCAGCATCCTGGAAGAAGATAGGTGTTCCACAGTCAATAAGTTAAACCTGATGAGCTGAATCAAGAGATCAAAAAGAAAAATTTTCAAAACACACGCAATCAGTGTTTTTATGCGCTGAGTCAAAAAATTAGAATTCATGGTCCTGGTGTCTGGATACGTTGGCCACCACACCAACATTGGATTCACCAAACTGAAAAACACACTCATAACACTTAACACTATTGCCACATAGAAAATATCAGAGTCCTTGTTCTTTGGTAGAACTGAACTCCTTTGATTCCACTTTGTCACGACCCGTCCTCCGGGGCTCATGCCGTGAATACCCCAAGCCCGTCTTCCATAGGCCAGGGGATAGCGACTAGAATATAAAGGTGTATTCCCTAAAATGGGAGGGCATTTACTTTAAACATGTATAAACACATGGTCTGTGAACACAACAAGAAGCAACTTTGAAGTAAACTGCTGTAGAAAAAGGAGTGTTGGAAGTAAAAGGGGCTGAAATAAAAGCTGAATTGAAAGTACTAGTACAACTGAAAGGTAAAAATAAAACTAAAAGGAACAATAAAACTGAAAAAGGGAAAATTGATATTGAGTCATCTTCTAGGGATCCTACTTAAAGGGTAGGTACATATCGCCTCCTTAGCACTCCATGCCCACCTGTCTCCTCCGCGTACCGCCTAGTCATGGCTCCCTCAAACTTCATCCCAACAGCTCGTCATCTACACAATACACAACAAGGTGTGGGCATAGCCTGTGCAGGGGTGAGTATAACGATACTCATTAGGGACCCTGAAACCCCTGAAAGTCTCTCAGAATTCCACAAGGAAAACCACAAAGCATGATCTCAATCACAAAGCACAAAGTAATATAAATAGCACAATTAGAGTCTTAGTTCAAAACATGTATAAAAATCAGAGAAACAAGATTATGATGTTGACCCACACAGGATCTCTATGAATGCTGATATCCAACCACAGAACATCTAGGCTCAGGAACAAGTAATATTCCCAGTCACAACGTCAAACACCTCACCTACTGGAGAACTCCTCCTCTAATGAGTACAGTGGGACTACCGTGTCACACAAAGGTGCTTCCCACTAACCTTGGACTACTGAGGTAGTCCTCATGTTGACTACTGTGGTTCTACTATGTCACACACTGGCACTCCCCACCGTGGGTCTGCCGCATCATACAGAGGCGCTTCGCTTGTGGCCTACTGAGGTACTCATCCTGTCGAGTACCGTGGGTCTTCCACATCTCATAGAGGATCTCTCCACCGTGGGTCTGCCGTTTCACATAGAGGTACTCCCCACTGGGCCATTGAGTCACTCTAAGTCGAATGTTCAATAGTTGTCAAGTCTCAGACAATCGTAGGGTTTTGTACGTAGTGTGTTTGGGAGAACCACTCCCCAAGCCATAATTTTTATTTCAACCAACACAATGTCTCATAAAGAAATAAACCAATGATACTTCATGTCATAAGGATTCCAATGAAACAGATGATGTGTCAATAAGACGCTCGGTCTATGTATTATTGGCATTTCAGTGCCGAGGACTCAGTTAGATTCAGGTGAAATCCAACCCAGACATACTATAAGTTTCTCCAAAACTCTCATGGAGTAAGTCAAAAGGACCATCTCATTCCAAGGTTCCTGGAACTACAGATGGTCTGTCAAATGGATGTCCAGTTTAGAAGCTAGGGCCCGTTTTGTGTAACTGGTCATTACTGGGTCTGGGTCTGGTCCACCTTAGTTGGATCGGCCCAACCCGGTTTGGCATGGGCCGACCTAGCCTGACTCGGGTTTGAACCGACCCGTTGGGCCCGACCCAACCCAATTGGGCTATGGGTCAGTCCGTTGGGAGGTGGGTCGATCCTTTGAGCCGACCCAATAGTGCCACCCTCTTGGCAGCACAGGCCGCAAGGGATACCCGGATGCGGCACGTCCGGGTAGGGCTGACATGGTGTAGAGCCACGTCAGCAGGTCAACCCGTAGGGGTTGACCCAACGCAGTGCCACGTGGATCCGCGGGTCCTCTATGCTGCGGCTGATGGGCCGTGGCTTTGCCACTGGCACGCGCCTCATCCAAAGGCCTCCGGTCGATCTGGCGGCCCCTGCTCCCTCCACAACCCTACCGTCAGGAGGACGTGCCGCCGGAGGCATGCCCCACCACTTCTGGTTCCATCGCGGCTAGCCGGCGTGCCAGCCAACCTCTCTAGCAGTGCGCGATGGTGCGCTGCACCATCTCCCATGGACGGCTAGTGTGTCGGTCGCCTTCCTATAGTAACCGCGACTGACGAGCCGTGGCCTCCATTGTTCCTCAGCAGCGCACGATGGCGGGCCACGCCTCCTCCGTGGATGGCTGGTTCTGGCTGCTACGATGACCATTGCGACTTTGTGCCATGACCTCCTCTTACGGTGTGCATCAACGCGCTATCCCCGATGTAGATGATCAGTATCGTCGCGCCATCGGTGTTCCATGGAGGTGCAAAATTTGCAAAGTAGTGGAGGGTTTGTGATGTGTTCATTAGGGCCACGCCCTCTGCGTTACCTAGAAAACATGAGGGGGGGGGGGGTTAAGGGTTTAACAATCTCTTGGAATTTAAATCAAGATAAACCCCATAAAGATACCCCGCAATAACCTCCCATAAAAATGAATGAATTGTGGGTCAAGCCATTAGTCGGTTGACCCTTGTTCTTTTTATTATTCAAGAAAAAGGAAGAGGAAAATCATTTAAAATTCATACAAGAATAAACCCCCTACCTCATAAACTCGTTGGAGAGCATCCACACTTGAAGGTGGATTGTGTTCTTCATTCCCACAACTGGTTCCCAATGATGCCACTCGTAGGTCGTCCTTCGGTTCATGGTTCAGTGTCACCCATCACCTCCCACTAGGATCTACTTCATCCTCTAAGGGTTCAGCATCGCGGCGCTCTTTCAGCACTTTTTTTCTTGGCGAAGCTGTGCCGATACCCCTACCCATGCACCATATATATAAAAGAGGGGGAGGGTAAGTAACAATGCTAGAGTTTAATAGGGATCATCAATTAGGAAGTTTCTTAATTCCCCAACAATGTTGTTACTTAGGGTTGGTAGGTCAAGACATTTATTAGGTTGACACATCTCTGTCCCCACCAATTTGTTTGTTTGTTGGAGGATATGAAATAAAATAAAAAAATTATTTTATTTCATTTCTTTTAAAAAGTCACAAAACATAAATTTTTTTCCGGACCTACTATGGTTAAAGTAAAGCCTCCCTTAAGCGAATCCTGGCACTACAGATTGAACAGTGCCCTCATATTTTTAATCCGAGCAATGGTTCAAAAGTTAGAAAATGCCACTCACGCGTTTACTGAACGTACCCGAAAAAAGTTTAGAAATTCATTCCGGGTACTCCGGGCCACAGAATCACGTGCTGTCAATTTTCACAGACTTGTAAAAATTCTATATAATTTAAAAAATCACATAAAAAATCTGGGTCTTTATAGTCACTTATAAATAAAAGGACTAATTAATTAAATTGAATCATTTTATGGAATGTATATTACACATGTACCTTTTTAAAGCTTATAAATAGAATGTTCCAATATAAATAAATAGATTGAAAAATTTCATGGACATTAACATGTCCTTTTGAAAACTTATATATTATGCATGACATGGTTATGGACCTAGATCACTATATAGGAGTGACCTTCTTTAAGTAAACCTTATATTTCCATTTTTGACTGCCTTAAGTGAACTCATAGGATGCCAGGTGATTCATTGATGAAATCACCAAGTGGAACCATTGCCTTGGGACTGATTAGTTTCTTAGATATGTGAATGCCTTGGTATAAAAATTAAATTTCACTTACATTTTTTTTCCAGAAATTGGGATGACTCAGATTATCTCCTTGGATTCGGCTTGATGTCCTTGGATAAGGACAACCTAATAACATCTCTTTAGTATTTAATAAAGTATTTAATAAGTTTTAATTGGATTATATCCTCAAAATAAAATAGGAAACCCTAAACATGGGCCTTGGGTTCCAAAAATACTAAAGGTATGCTACTATGATATATCCGACTAAGGCCAAAACTGGTGGTTTTACCTGATTTACATTCATATACTTTTTATGCTCATTTATATACAGAGAATTTCCATATATTATACTTTTAAACTGGATCATTTTGTTTTTTTAATAATATATCTTTAGTTCATTTATTATTATACTACACAATTTTATAGTTTGTACTCATTGGATGGATTAATTTGGGACACCGTTGGTGGTGGAATACTAAGTTTTACTCACACCCTATCTGGGTTTTTGTTTGGTACCATCGAATAATTAATGTATATAGGGAGGGATAAGGTAATAAAACATATATGGATACTTAATTAATCTTAGGATGGGATTTTGAGGATATATGATTGAGATAGTTCTTAGGATGGTTCTAGAGATAGATGTTTTGGTCTTTTTGTTTCCTATTGATATACTGTGGAAATTGTATGCCCGTTGCCTTGTCATCCGGTTATAAATTTCTATCTCATTCAATGAAATAATCTATATATGATCCTATTTGAGTTTAATTATGTTTATTAACTTTTATGTTTTATCTATTTCACTATTTTATTTTATTATTCTGGTGCTTCATTAATATTTACTATCATTCTGTACTCTGATCTAGAGTGTATAATCACCCCACTATACCATCTTACACCCTTGCAACTAGTTGGAAGCCTATGTTGTATGAGGATACACTATTGATAACATGTGGACAACCAAATTCAGTTACATATGAGTAAAACAGGCCTAGGAAATCACACAAGGTAAATATCCTCTATATAGAACCATCAATCAAGAACTGCCTGTCATCGACTATGACCTAGGTCCTATAGTGTGATGATCCAAGACTTTACCAATTACACAGGACTAACAACCAACCTTCCTTGCATCCTAAACCAATACACACTTCACTTAAATTTCCCATGTTATCTTCCTCAGGGGTACTCCCCATCTAGTCCCATTTCACACCAGAGGAGACACTCGCCTATGCGTGCTCTAAACTAGTCTAACATAATTCTAGATCCCCCACATAGTTCCTAGGTTCCCATGAACAATTTAAAGTGGAGGTGAGTAATCAATAAATCCAAAGCGTATTAATAAATCTTAAACTATAAATCTCCCTCATCTTCAATTCCCTTACAAGAAAAAACCCTTTAGAAATCATACATCCATCACATAATAATAATAATAATACAACCCACCAAAGGGAAAAAAGAAACCATAAAGGTGTCAATGAGGGTCTCACAATGCCCAACCATTTATTTAAAAGTGAAAAATGGACCTTTGATAAATTAAACATAGGATATCAATTAATTTTCATTGAATTAAATTCAACTTTGAACATTCCATAGAAATCATTATATAACCACACCTTTCCCGTTTTAAAATCATTCTTTAGAAATATATTGGAAATACACCACACTAATTTACCCAAAACAATTACTTAAAATATAATATACTTTTTTTAAAAATAAAATCAAGTCTAAATCCCCATTTTTCCCATAAAAACATTAAATAACCTTATACACATTTTCTAAAAGGGTCTTTTCATGCTTAAATAAAAAATTTCAAATAAATATTTAAAATTCATAATGAAAATCTTTTATTCCAAGACAAAAGTGTATGAAAAACATTTATAAACTTGTCATAGATATAATACATATCAATAAATACAATAATTAAAAAATAAAAAAATAAAATAAAATCACCCACCTCAAATCGGGTGGAATCAAGTTGTAATGAATTTCCTTCCATGGATAATGCTCAATAGAGTCAATAATTTCCATTTAAAATCCCTAAATAACCCAAAAAATATTTGAAGAAACCAAATGATAAATCCCCATTACAAAATGATTAATATTCTTAAGGTGATAGAAAATTAGAGTAAAACAATACAAGGAAGAGATGAGAGGAGATAAAATTAAGAGAAGAGGGGGTAACTTAAAGAACCAATTAAAAATCATGAATAGAAGGTCACAAATAAAAAGGGGAGGAATAATAATATCTCCTTAGAGCCCAATGAGGTCCAACCTCATGATAGAGAAGATAATGAGGGAGTTAAAATTGATGGGGAAAATAAGAAAATTAACCTCTTTAAGAAAATATATGTGGAACAAATGAATTGGAGAAATGATTTTTTTAAACCATGATCTAACCATATGGGATCCACTATGTAGATCATGAAACCCCACATGGTTTTTTTACTTAGTTACTCCTAACCATTTTCTTACTATGTGGGTCAACCCCATGCATAAACCAAGTCACAAAATTGACCTAGGTACCCCACACATTTTGATAAACCATTCTCCAACCATTCAAGATGAAACTACCAATAATTTCATCACTTTCACATTGTTACTGCATGGTTTATCCAAACCATTTATATTCTGTGAGACAACTAAAAACCTCCAAATATTCAAGAAATTGAAGGCCTAAAATCACTCAAAACTTTACACATCTCTGAATAATATAAAATAACCATCAATAGTAACAAGAGATGTTATAAGAGTGACCCCTCAGAGCTTTCCTCTAATAGTCATTGGGTTGGTGACTATACCCAAGGATATAAAACATACAAATGGGAGGTATTACCCTCATGTAACCTATGAAATATAGAAACAAACCACCTGTCAATAACATTATATAAATAAAACAAGATCCATGATAACCCCACAATTAATTAATAATGTCAAATAAGATATAAATCCCAAATAAAATACCAATAAAAATCCCAAGCGTTGACTCTATAGTAAACCATAAGCTCTGAGATAGTACCATCCACCTGAATCACCAAACTCACATTAGAAACTTGAAAAATAGTTTATATATATAGGAGTGAGCATAACATATATAATTAGTAGGATCATACTTGATACCTATCATGAAAATGTGGAAGAAATATACTAATATAACAATGGACAAACATTAGAGATAACAATAACCTATCAGGTCAACTATCCCCCAATCTCTCTAAGGCTCTCTCACCAAGTAACACATATAAGTATAATAACATAATATTAAGAATATAATAAATCAAGCATCCTGTAACCACTTACCTAGTGATTTTTCACTCTCACACCCCAACATCAAACATCCCAAGCTCACTGCCTTCTATATAGATCTGATGTGGTTTGGTTCATGACCTTACCAACCCCAACACATGAATGGTCCAACATATCATGTTGGAATTGGTCAATATCCACATCTCCACATCCATATAATCAACCACATATCCATATCCCATCTACAAATCACTTAATATAATAGTAAGGTATAACGAACATTAAGGACATAAACCTCATGACCTCCTCCCACCCTGAACAACCCCCAATATACATACAACCTCATTATCGCATCATTATCTTATCCAAATCAATATTAGTAGGGTATTATTAACATGAAGTAAATCAACCTCATACCCTATAATTATGATGCATGACCCCCACCAAGCACCAATACCACCTCATACTATGCCTGAAGGGAGAATTAGGAAGAGGGGGTAGTGAAGAATTCACCCTTTCTAACCTGGATGTTGGGGAAAACACCCAGAACCTAAGACATTTAGACATTGATAATGATATCCAAATCAGGTGGGGTACATATAGAAATCATAAGAAAAACAAAAGTATATATGTATATCCACACACAAGTTCATCATAAGGATTCACATCAATACTACATCATCACCACATCCTCTCAACTTTTTACTAAAAAATATTTCCATTATATATCACCAACCCACCCAATTTCCCACAATAAGAATTTATAATAGACCAAACCATCATACCACTATTCAATTTCTAGATTCATCATTAGCAAAAACATTATGTTCATTAAGATATTTAATTCCATATTTAATGAAAAACCACCATTAACCACTACCCATGTAATTCCAGTAATTATCCATTACTATTTTATCATTAAATGTTATATTGTATTCTAATACCACTAGGTGATTACAAAATAACCCACAACACGTCTCATACAAAAAAAACAACCCCACCACCTAATATAATCTATCTAATATATCCCTAATTCCTCAAAAAAGTAAATAAAAAATACTAGACCCAACCATAAAAAACACCCCCTAGAATCCCCCAATTAACCACTAAATAGATCCACAACATTTCTCCATAAATTCTATATAAAAACATCAATTACAAACAACCAATTTCAACAACAACCACTAATATAACCCCTTTCATTTACAAAAAACATCATCCCAATATTAAATTCCACACATCTAGTTAAATTTAAATCTTAAAGTGATTATATGTTTTATAAAAATTGAGGAAAATGCAACATCAACACAAAAAGATTAATATATAATAATTATTTTCATTAATATAAGTGATCAAGTATCAATATTATAATCAATATAAAAAATGCAAGTAAACACATGTGATTCACACCATTCCCATCAATTTACTTTAGTATAGTTAATTATCTTCATTAGTTTAGTCTATATTACTTATTAAAAGATAAAAAAGTATTCCATATAATAAAAGGAGAGTTCTTGAATTCTCTACCTAAATCAGAGATTCAAAAACCATTATGCAAGTTAAATAAAAAAATAGATGATCCCAAGACCTAGATTACACCAATAAAGCCTTAAAAAACCTAAACCACAACATAAATCATCAACCAATCATGCCAAATATCACGATATGACCATATATTATAACCAAAACCTTCTAAAAATGACAAAAAAAGAGAAATCCATGAATAAAAGAAGTAATAATCACCTTAGATCACCAACAATCAATCTCCCAAGCTGAGGATAAAAGAAAAGAAAGAGAGGACTAAAATACCTCCTAAATAAAAACCTATGTCATTTAATATTCATGAGAAATAAAGGATGAATTAATATTTTTAAAGGAATTTCTAAATTTATACCTAGTATAATTTTAAAGAAAAATGGTGTTACATTACTAGCCACACCCTAATGAATTGAGTTTTCACCCAAAACTATAGTGAAATATTCTTCACTACACTGAAAAGGTACTTAACTCAAATTAACAATAGTATCTAAACCATGGTCCTTAGGAAGATCTTAAAATCCTGAGAAAACACCAAAACATAACCCAAGACTATGCCATAATAACCTCTCATGAGGAAGGGACAAGGAACTCAGCCACCTAAACTCCATTCCACATCCCACACCCTATTCTATAGCCACATCTATATGAACTAAAACACTAAAATCCACCCATAAAAAACTCCACACCATAGATCACCTCTATATTGTAACCATGCCAAAATTAATAGATCCACCAAAACCATCACCCCATGCCTCTACACTGCAAGATCCTACACCACTCTATAGCCTATAACTCCATTTCATAACCTTCTTTTCTACTTAAAAATTTAGCTCAACTCCACTGACCACTCCTTGAACCTCCTCTCAGAACCCACAACTCCCAAAAATCATAAATTAATAGGCTAGGAATGTTAGAACCATTAAAATTTAGAAGTTCTATTTTGATTTATTGATACAAAATATTATGTATCTAAAAGTTGAAGTTTAGAAGTTTAGGAGAGTTTAACGTGAGGAATTTTATATGTTTGGAGTCTTAGAGTTAAAAGGTTGTATCATTTTATGAAACTTTGAAGTGTATTATAAAATTAGTAAAGGAAATAATTTTATGTTGTTGTGTAAGATATTTCGTATATGGGAGATATTTTCTAAAGCACATTGAAAACTTTATCAATGCAAATATCCTTATGCAAGGATCCTCCTCCCAATATGTAAAAACAATTTTGTGTTAAAGTATTATAAAAATGGAAAAGGAAATAATATTACAAGAATATTTAATATATTTCAAGTTCACATAGAATCATTTCAAAGGGAAAAACCTTACACTGATGCATAAAATATTTGATCATATGTATGATATATGAGAAATTCATAACATATTTTGATGATATGTATTATTTTTGATGATACACAAGATTTTTTTGGGAGCTTAGGTAGAAATATGAGAGAGAAAACTTTATGTATATACTATGATGTTTCCAACTATGATACGTAATATAATTAGATCATACATAATATATTAAAAATGAGTGGAAATTTTGAAAAGTTTAATGTTTCATAGAATATATAATATAAATAATTTATTATGTAATAAATTTTAATATATGATATCTCCATATCATACTAAACTATATTCCCTTGCAAGGTTATTTGTTTAAAAATTTGAAGATATTTCATAATATAGATCTAGAATTTAAGTTAGTCAACATTGAAGATATTATTAATGAATTAAATATCACTATGATTCAATAGGATATTTTTATTCAAGCTAAGTGTTGAGAATATTATGTTTGATATGTGGAGAGGAATATCATACCATGAAGAAGAAGACTATTTTGTGGTGAGGGTTTCCATGCCATGAAGGAAAAAATCAAACTGTGGAGCAATCCAAGGATTAAGACACAAATCTAAGTTGGTTCTATAATTTTAGATTGTGTCATGAAGTGAGTATAATTCCATTTTATTGTGCACGATGAAGAGAGAGCATGTGAGAGATTCAAGCTTTGAAAAATCTACATCATGTTTTCATGTAGGCGTAGAAGATTAAATTCATACATGCATTGGGGAATGAGAAATATGTGATAATAGTGGATATCACATGAGTTTAAAAACTAAGTATTATGGAGATATTATATAAGGTTTAACTGATATTTGATGAAAAATATTTATAGATAATTAATGTAAAAGAAATATATATGAGAGATTCTAATAATATAAGAAGAAAAAGGAGAAAACATAGGATATAATTGTTAAGGAATTTATAATTCATATGTATGAATATTATAAGAATCAAAGAGAGAGATAAGTTGATGATATTATATAAGGAAGAACCATTGTGACTAAGAAGAAGAAAATAATAATTAGAATAAGTCATGTCCTATGATATCACTATATCATAAAAGATGATTTAGAATAAGAAAAAAGTAAATATTTGAGGGATCCACCTATAGGAGCTATTGCTCTGATCATCACTTTTGTTTTGAATCTTAGAGATTGAGAATATACTATACTTAAATACCAAAAAGTATAAAATTATATTTAATTGAGTAGGACAGTGATCCTGATCCCAAATAAGGTTTTAAATCTTTATTACTTGAACAGACTGATGTGCATGTGAATTTAGATAAATATATACTGGATGTTGAAGACTCTAATTAAGGAAGAATATCAGTAGTTGATGCTGTGAAATCTTTTCATAGATTGAAGATCATGTTAATATGTTCATGAGGTGGATCGTGGAATATAATATTGGTCCAATATAATAATATTCATACCAGTTATGAGATAAATACTACTATGAAGTTGTGTTGGGTCAGGGATGATACCTTCCCATGGGTGAAGGATGATACCTTCTCACCCCATTTAAGTGTTGGGTTAGAGAGGATACTTCTCATTATTTTTTAATAAATATAATTTATTAGTGATAATATATGTCTTAGAGCTCACCTAAAAAAATAATGAGTAGGTTCTCACATTAGGTTCAAACATTGTATAAATATGATGTGTCTCTCTATTTCTTATTTACTACATTTCATGTTATGTTGTGTGATGGATAAAAATTTATTGATCCATATATATTAACTAATATAGAGGTTTTAATTTCATTATGGAATAATTAAAATAGAATTTAATTTGGTAAAAGGAGTCACATCGATTCACACCCCTCTTGGGTGACTTCATGATCCACTGAGAATTTAAAGTGGGTCATAGAAAATTTATGTTTCCTATCATCAGATATATTTTCTTTTTTAGTTTTTTATCAGATATATATGATGTTTTTATTTTAATAATTTTCATAACTTACTTTAATAGAGAATTTATTTTCTATATCTATTAGTACTAACATGGAGGATTCTGGAAAATCTTTAAAGCACTTGCAGAAAAAAGAGGTAAAAAATACAAGGAAGAGTTCAAAGAGGAAAGAGGGTTCACTATTACTTAAAGGTAATATAATATATAGTTAATATATTAAATCTATTTATTATGAATCGTTAGAAGCATCAAGTCCAATATGTAAAGATTATGAAGAGAATGGATCTATTGAAATAGTTGAATACATTCACTTTGTGGTTAAGTATAACTTGAATAAAGTTCATGTTGAAGTTTTTACTTACATATTTGATTTTATCCAGTAACAACATGATGAGAAATCATATCTAGTAGTAGATGGAGAATATATAGGAAGAATTAAGAACATAATTGTAAAATTGAAACCCACTCATCAAAGAAGTGAAATCTAAGGAGAAATATTTAATGATTGGTAGTAAAAATTATCCATGAATATAGATTCATTATAGTTTAACATTGATGATAAGGTTAGTGTTAATAAAATATTTAGAGATAGTATCCATGATTTAGAAGAAATCTAAAAAGTAACCATTGATTTCATGATTACTCAATTTAAAGTCAAATGAAAAAAAAATAAAATATCTTGAAAAATTATTATAAGAAATTTTAAAAAATCATGAGGAGAAGATTTAGAAGATTGAAATAGAATGGGAAGGTATATTGAGATTATTTGGGGTTTAGAAAAATACTCTCATCTTAATGTGTCATGACCTGTAATATAAATTGAGAAACATGGAAAATACACAAGTTGAGAATTCACATGTTATAGAGAAATGAATAAAAATTGAAAAGAAAGATTTTGATAAGAGTATTATCTCTTAATATAATCACTTTATTGGAAAGAAAATTTTGAGATCATATAAATATCTATCTACTATCATCTCATGGAAAAGGGAAACCCTTGTTCTAGAAATTGTTTTATATTCTAATGTTGTTTTATCTACTAATACAAGTTACAAATAAAAATAAGAAAAAATATGGGTGATCAATGGTTTTTAGAGCCAAAAAATTATTCAAGGGTGGATATAAGAAAGATCAGGATAAGTGGCTCCCCAAAATTGGATCAAAACAAGTACTATTTTTTCCAAAAATAGAATGGTTTCAAAGATTCTCAGATTGAAATTAAAGGTGAAGGAATATAATTTATTATTCATTTTTGGTATTTATGAAGTTTTGGTCATAGTAATATTGTGTGTTTTTATAATATATAATTTTATAGAGATTGTATAAGTCCTGTATTAAGGGGATAAAATATGAATATATTCAAAGTACATAGAAAAATAAAAAATTATTCACTAAAAATAGATTTAAAAGTCTTAAACATTTCTATGGAATTTGAAAAACGTTATCACTTTGGGGGGGGGGGGTGAAAGTAAGATGGCTATGTTTCAAATGATTGTATGATTATATCACCAAATAAAGAAGAGATATTTAAGAATATAAATATATAACCAAGAAATTCACATTCCTTTGTTATTGTAATTCTATACAAGGAGGTTGCTGAAAAATTAGATAAATCCATGTCACCCAAGGCTTCTACTTTGAAGAATAAAAATAAAAGCATGAATATTTCACTCAAAGATGGAGCTGAAAATAAAGGAGTATCTTGATTGAGAAGTAACTCTTAACCATTTTTCTATCACTAAGAAGCTATGGAGAACCCACCATAATCCAACACATTAGCTTATTAATGTTTTTATTGAATTAAATGTGATTAATGAATGTGGAGAACTGAATGAGTGATCAATCACCATATATTAAGGTGGTACATCCATCATAGAGTGCATGATTACTGCTTGAAATATTATAAGTTATATCAAAAGGATATTATTAGAGTTAATTTTGAATAAACCATCCATGATTAAGATATGTTAGAGTGAATCCTTTAATGTGAGTAGAGTATAGTTGATTCCAGAATATCATTGTTGCATGTGAATCTAGAAATTTTGGATAGTGATGAAAATGAGGTAAAAAAATCACATTTCCCCATCCTTGTTTTGATTATATCAAATATAATTAGTAAGGGGGAGTGTATGTTGAGATTAAAGATAGTATAAAAGGAGAATAATATACTCTGCACTTTATTTTTTTTAGGTGTTTGTTAAGATGAAAAAAATTGGTAAATTACTTATAAAAATATACTTGAAAAACCCCTATAAAGAGATTTTTGAGATTGGTATCACATGTTGTACAATTTATATACAAATTTGATAACTTAGTTAATCGATATTTTTTTTCTGTAATGAGATAGCTCTCAATGAATTAGAGTAGGTTAATTGATGAATCATTATTAGAGAAATGTGATTCCACCCTTTTCTAAATTTTATTAGGCCTTTCTAAGGGGTAGATGATGAGATCTTTGTATAAGCATGAGATGAGTAAGATACAACCTCTTACTCTTTAAACATTTTAATTACTATAAATAAGGGGGATTTAAAATGAAAACATCTAAAGACATATTAATACTAATATATGTAAAAAAGTTAATGGTATTAAAAGAAATTCAAAGGCAGGGTGGGATTAAATATTCCTAAAGATTATGATGATTGTATTTTTAGTCAGTGAGTATGTTGTATGTCAATATGTGTATTCCAATATGTGTTAGGTAATAAAGTAAGATCCCAATGACTGAAAAATATGAAATGTGCAAGATAAAACTTGGAATAAATTTTCTAACATTTTAGATACTATTTTAGTCTCATTCATATTTATTTAATGAAGAACC
Source organism: Viscum album (assembly GCA_963277665.1). Classification (NCBI taxonomy): domain Eukaryota; kingdom Viridiplantae; phylum Streptophyta; class Magnoliopsida; order Santalales; family Viscaceae; genus Viscum; species Viscum album. Next base: position 1,620,513,083 of record OY728146.1, on the reverse strand, counting down.
CATTGATATGATAATGTGTGAGGGTTTACATATCACAAAAATGATGATTATAGATATGATATTTTAAGGAATTAATGAAAAGTTATTATAAAAGTTGATGTCATTATCTATCACATGATTCCTAACAAGTTTGAAGAGATGGTTATTGAAAATATCAAATAATTATCATATAATAAGTAAAAATTATAACTAGAGTTTGTATGAATCCATACATGGATTATCATGTATGAAGGATACTACATTTCATGGAAATCACCTTGGATGATAATTGGAAGAAACTAAATAGTGTATAAGTTCTAGAATATTATATCCATAAATAGATATAGATATTGACATTTGGAATATGAATTTATGGAAGATAAAATGTAATTGTATACAATTAGTATCTAGAAGTTATACTATCCACAAGATACAAGTTGAGTTAAAGATACAAACTGTTGTGTTGCCAAAAGTTGAATTTTGAAAGTCAAGGAGAGTTAAGGTTGAGGAAGTTTATAATTATAGAAACTAAGAGTCCAAAAATTTATATGATTTGAAGAATATATGAGTTATAAATAGAAATAAACAAATGAAATAATCTTATATTGGTATATAAGATATTTTTTATAGAGAATATATTTTCCAAATAATATTGGAAAAATATGTAAAGGAAAACAACTTATATAAGGGTCCTGTAACAAATATGTAAGAATAATTATATGGTGAAGTATGAGGACAATGAAATAAGAAGTTATCTTTCATGAATATGTAGGATATTTAGGTTCATATAAAAATATACCAAAAGTGAAAAACCATACACTAATGTGTAAGATATTTGGGCATATGAAAAATATCTAAGAGATACGTAACATGTTTTGATGATATATAATATTTTGATGATACATAATATTTTTGATGATATTTATTATTTTTTTGGGATCCAAAATAAGAAAAAATATATGAAAAAGTAAAAAACATTACATATATATATATATAATATATATATAATATATAGTATATTTGAATCTCACCATTGTGATACGTATGATAATTGGATCATATGTAATATATTGCATATGAGTGGAAATTTAGAGAAGTTTGAGGTTTCATATAATATGTAAAAGTAATAATTTATTACATAACAAATCATAATATATTATATATCTATATCATATTAAATGATATGTCCATGAAAGGTAATCTATTTGATAAGATAAAAATATTTTAAAAGATAGATCTGATAGTTATGTTAGTTAATATTGAATTTTTTATTAAATTAATTAAAAATCATAATGATTCAAGATGATATTTTTTAATCTATGTTTTGAGAAGATTATCTTTACACCATATATAGGAATCTCATAACCTGAAGAAGACTAGGCTATGGTGAGCGCTTCCAAGATATGAATATACCAATCACACCATGGAGAAGTCTAAGGATAAATATATAAGACAAATATAGTTCTATAATTTGGATGATGTCACATTATGAGGATAATGATATTCCATAGTTCATGATGAAGATATATCCATGTGATAGATTCATTCTATGAAAAATACACTTCATGTTATCATGCAGACATGAAAGATTAAATATATGTGGGTATTGAGGAAAGAGAAAGATTTGATAATTTTGAATATCATATGAGTTTAAAAATGGAGTCTTATGGAGATATTATATCAAATTTAAATGATATTTGATGATCTATATTGATGTATAATTAAAGTTAAATAAATATATAGGATAAATACTAAGAATATAAAAAGAATAAAGATATGGAGGGGGATATAATTGTTAAAAAACCAATACCGCATACCTGTAAATATTATAAGTATCTAAGAGAGAGAGAGAGAAGTTGAAAACAATTTATAGAGAATAACCTATGCAGAAAATAAGAATAAAATAAGGATAAACAAGATAATTCCTATACTATGATATCATTATTTTATTTAATATGATTTAAAATAAGTAAATAAAATAAAAATTGAGAGAGGGACTAATTGACACCAATGCTACTGATCATCACTCATGAAATGAATCCTAGAGATTGAGGAGATACAATGAGTGAATATCACATAAGGCTCAAAGAATATTGAGTTGATTAGGCCAAAACTCCTGATATTGAATAAGGTCTAGAATCTTGGTTACTTAAATCAAGTGACATGTATGTAATTGTAGTTGAATATATCAATGCTGTTGAGGTCTCTGATTGAGGAATAAGATCACAATAGTTGATGTAGTGACATCCATAAGTATATTGGATATATTTTTAAAAGGTTAATGAGGAGGAATATTGAATACTAGAGAGATAAAATATAATAATATCCATACCAGCCAAAATACTAAAGGTCTTTTAGGAGATAACTACTAATGTGATCCATCCTTGATCCAAAGACGATACCATCCCATGGGTTAAGGATGATACATTCCCACCCCTTATAAGTTCTGGGTTAAGGATAATACATTAACGTTATTTTTTAATCACTAGAATTTATTAGTGATAATACGTGTCTTGTATTAAACCCAAACACAAAAAGAAGTAGATTCCAACATTGGGGGAAAACCTTGTAAAAATTTCATGTCTTTCTCTCTCACTTATTTAGTAATTTGTATGTGGTATTTTTTCTAGGTATTCATTAAAACATCCATACATATTAACCAAGAAAAAGGTTTAAATATCAATAGTGGATAATTAAAGGTGAATATAATTTAGTAAAAAGAGTCACACTGATTCACCTCCCTCTCACGTGACTATATAATAAATTAGAAATTTCATCATATAATTATAGGCCTTTACAATAAATATTTTCATATACCTTATACATAGGATTAATTTGGATATGTATGAATATAATTAGAGTTTTATTTGGGTTAGTAATAGAAGATATGATTTTTGTAATGTGTTACACGTCAATTTGATTTGAACATATTAATTTGGTAGAAGGAATAATATTCCAGACTAAATAACTTGAATCATGCACACATAAAAGAAATAAAATGAGAATTTATAGTGAGATTAAAACGTCTTAAAAATACTAAAAGTTAGATTCCTTCTAAAGAGTCACTTGTTAAGACCTCAATCATCAAATCAGGTATGTCATATTAAGTTGGGTATCCATATATTATCATGTGTAAGAAAATAAAGTAATGGGTTACCCTAATAGGATTATGTTGACGTTATTGGTTCTTACTTTGGGTTTTACTTATTCGTGAGACCCTAATAGCATTAGGTTACTTAAGTAATAGGTTATTGTTTATTCACTTAATGGATTGGATAAAGAGTTTTCCACTAGACTATTTAAGAGTCATATATGATATGATTTAGATAATTCCATACCAAAAATATCTATGTAATTTAATAAATGATGAAGTGTAACAAATCTTAGGGGAAAATAGATCTTGGACCATTAATAGATATGATGGTTTGAAAAGGGTTCATAATATTAGTGAGATCACATTTAATAAAATTCCTCCTTAAATGTTTTTAAAATATGATAATCATCTTATAAAAGATTTTTTTGCGGATAAATAGCTCCATCATCATCATTACAAATAACTTTGAAATTAATCATAAAAAAAGTATAAACCTAATGTAAGAAACTCCTAATACTGGTAACTTAAGAAAATTTCTTAAGTGAGAGAAATTCCACATGTTAAAGAAAATACCATCTTGAATAACCAAAAATTTTAGTTGTTCAACACTAAGAATATAGATTCTAATAAGAAGAATAAAATTATTCACTAGAGGTTTCAAAGGAATTTTATGTATAGTGAACTAAATAATTTTAGTCTCTACTAATATACTCAATATAATTGAGTATGATAATGACTTGGAGGGACTATAGATTTCCTATAAATCATGTTATGGTTAAGGAATTCATCCATTTTCATTGATGTAGTTTTTTTGAAAATATAAATGAGTTCAAGAAAACTTTTACAAAATATTATCAAAGTGTTGATAATATATAAACTAGACATGTGATGTTGAGGTTCTTGTGCTACATTGACAGTTCAAGTGGGTATAAATTTAAACCAGAAGAATATAATTTAGTTGGAAACTCTAACATTGTTTCTTTGAGTTATAGATAAGCTCATTGAAACTTAAAGTTGTTAACAGGAAGTAACGAATAATGATTCTATATGATGGGATTGTATAAGATAACTAAATGGGTTTATGAAACTCCATGGAATTTCCATGTTAGGTATTAGTTTTATATAAATAAAATAATTATTTTTTAAGGGTATATGATACTAAATATATACTCTACAAATGTTATAAATATAAAGGAGTTTAAAATCAATGCGAAAATTGATTAACCTTTTATTTTTCATTCAATTAAAGAAGAAAAGAGTCACTACATCATGAATTTGAATGTAAAAGAACATATCAAGCTTATATGGATCTAAGTAAAGGATGTGTATCTTAAACTTATTTTTATTATCTGATAAGACACTTTTTTTACTAACCAAGATTTATTATGAACATTATGCGATGATGGATTTGATACATAAGTTTTTTAATTCATTATATTCTATAATATACTATAAAGATAATATTTTTATTCAAGATAAATGTTTTTATCTATATGTTTGTTAAAATATAGGGAATTTAGATTCCCACTACCCATCAGTGGTATATTTCAATAAATAATATTTTTTTTCAAGAAGAAAATTCTCCAAACACATAGAATACCATATATGATATGGATTTAATAGTTTATTTGATAAATCCGAATACTAAAATAAAATACGCATTATTTTCTAATATAATAATGGTTTTGTATCTTAAAATGATATTATGAAGAGAATATAGTGACTAAGTGGAATGTGGGAGTAGGTTTTGAACTTACATAAGTTCAAAGTTAACAAATAAAATATTAATCAAGTCATAATTAAATGTTAATTTAACTTAATATCCAAAAATAGTTTAGGGTGTGTCTATAAAGATAAATTTAAAGAGTTAAATTTAGTTACCATAATAAATAGAATGTCATTTATCCTAAAAGATTTTAGGATGTGTTGGTATGTGATAATGTAAATATTCAAATTAGTTACCAAAATATTTAAAGGAAAAAGTTACATGGAATGACTACTAAGAATGATGATGATGTGCTTGGAAATAATTATAAGTAGACAATAAGAGTTATTAACAACATAACATTTGATGTTTTGGAGTTAAGGGGTTTAAATATGTTTAAGAAGTTTGATATAATGAATATGATTCTTAAATATCACCATCATTTAAACTAGATTTCTTTATAAATTCTACTCACTAAAGAGTTTAATAGGAGGATTTTATCATACGGTCATATTGTGACGCGGAAGGAATTACATATAAATGTAATGTGATAATAAAACCCATTAAAATGTAGTAAACATAAGGTTTATCTAGAAGTTTATCATATATGATATCTTATAAAAATACTTATCTATGGTTTTGTTAAGTATTCATAATGATTTTTAATAATATAAAATGTGTCATTCTATACAAAAGGTAATATCTACTTTATCATTATTTCACATTGGAAGCATATATATATATTGATATACATTTCATGAAATGTAATGAAAATCATCCTATCAAAGTATGACCTTGATTTAAACCTAAATGACGATTTTCATGGAGTATTATAGGTTATAATGAAATGTTAAGGTTATTTTGAGCATACTTTTTTGTATCAGGATATAGAATATTCTCATGAGGCATAAACCAGGTCTAATTAATTTGATGACCCACTAAGTATACCACATGGAGTTTCATACACTGTGTATTTGGTATAATAGTGGTGTATGGATAACATTTTGAGTCCCCACCACCTGATATTAGTGTTATATATATCATTATAACCTTTATACTTTGATAAATTTCAGACACAATCCTTAAGGCTTAACTAATCAAGGGATGGTTGGGAATGTTTTTGGTTATTTCATCGATTGGAGCTCAACTAAGATGGGATTTTCCTCTCATATGAAGAATATGAAATCTGGGCTCTCGATCGAGATAGGTTAAGGGAATGAAAAACTACACCTAGATAGTATATATGATGTGTTTATCTATTCATGTGAGGTGAACGTGATATTCTCATCTATAAAGTTGAATGACAAGTGTTATATTCATCGACTTGGTTAGTCTACACTCAAAAAATTGAGAACATATGAGTTGGCGATATGTAATTAGCAAACTTTGTGTCCTATAGTCACTCTATATATTAGAAAAAGGGATTATATTATAAATATTTATTACGTATAATGTATATGGTGGATATATATATATACATACATGTTTTTGATGTTGATAATGTTAGATCCATGTGTAGATTTAAGAGCATTGATGCTTTTCTAGAGACCACTCTTTTCATACATTTATGGGTTCAATGATTTATTGTCATTATCAAAACTAAAAAGTACCATGGGGTAACACTATGTGGTTGAATAAATAGGGATTGTTTTTTTTATTTAGATATCTGGTATAAAATTGTTTGATTTAATCCAAAAGAGTTTTGGATGGGTATTCAAAAGGTATTGTATATGATGTAATATATAGTAAAGTAGACGATAGATTTACAAATGTTTTTTCAAATATATAATTTTTTTTTCTAGATATGGTTTTAAATATTTTTTTATATGATACAATATAAGGAAAGATGATATAAAATCTACAAGGCTTTAATATAGACGGGATATTGGAGGAGATATTCCCTAGAGAATTTACACATATGATGTATTTTGGGATATATCATAGGGTATGATACAAAAATTTCATATGGTATGACCTATAGAAACTTATTTATTTCATTCACTTTCCACTAATGTGTTCTTTATGAAACACATTAGATGAAGATAGATGTAGTGTAAAACTTCAGTGAAAGGTACATGATTCCATCATTTTACAGTACGTACAATTTTGGTATTTTTCATGGTGTTCTTATAGTGGTGTCTTGTGATTAAGGTGGATCTATTATGGAAGAGAAAATGAAACCATTCCATGTATTTTATGATTTAGATATAAAGTCTCAAACCATATTGTTTGGTGTTGTATGGGTGTGAATCCTTTCATGGAGGAATGAAATTTTTGAGTCTGACTTCACTGTGGTTCTCCATGAGTTGGGGATTGGGAACCAATGACTTGTTGGGTTTGTAATTTTTTAGGAGATCAATAATTTTTTAGGGGAGCTTTATTAGGTGAATTTATAACATGTGTCATGGGATCCTATTTTTACTATGAAATGTCATTCTAGGATTTTCTCTTCTTTGGGTGCCTCAAATTTGATGGACCTCGCTTCTAGAGACAGATCATAGAGGCAGTGGTGGATGGTGTTTATTGAGATCCTTTTGATGTTCATTTAGGTTTTGGCTATCATTGTGCTTCTTTGGATATTAAAAAAACAAATATTAAGAAAAAAATAAACTCCATGAATGAAAAAGATCATGATATGTTCCTTATAAGAACCTAAAAAATTCCTCTAATAACCATCCTTATTGAAAAAATTAATAGTTAAAGGAGTAGAAATTTACTTTCATTTTAGTTAATTTAAATCCAAAAACAATTATTTTTCAAACCATTATTCTATTTTCAACATAATTAATTCCAAGACTCAAATATAATCTTTAACATTTTTCTTACTTTTCATTATCCCCACATAGATTGAAATGTCTCATTTTTTAATCAATTTAATTTGTTCTTAAAATAATTTATTTTTTGATGGAAAATCCTTATTTAATTTATCATTCTCTTCTTCATTATGAACAACTTAAATATATTATTTTATAAAATAAACCTTTTTATAAAAAATACCAAATATATCATACTCATATAATATTTCTATAGTCATATCCAAAAATTGAATATATTCTTTAATATTTTAGAGTAATATCTATTGGGTGAACAATGGTTGCATGAAGAACAAATCACTAGTACTACTGATATATCACTGAGAGTATGATCATCAGGTCTATTAGAAATTTTCACTCTATAGTAGCGTAGTGGAGAACCGAATCTCCCAAATTTTTCTTCTCCCTAGACTAAGTGTACTAGAAGATGGTATTAACTACACCCTAATCACTGTAGAAATATGTCCTTGTACCCACACCTCAGTATAATAATAAAAGTACGAAAATAACCAATGGTAAAACATGAAATGAAAAATAGGATTTAAAAGAATGAACATAAATTTTTAATGTGCTTCAAACTTTTGTCTTGTTCTTATGGGGAAAACCACACTGTTGCTTTCTTTATTATAAATAAAAGAAATTAAAGGTGGAAAATTGATTACAAAGACAAGTATTCCTCACCAACGTCTCATCTCTATAATAAATGACAAATTTAACAACTATTAGAACCTTGATCATCTAATTTTTCAGTGATTTTCACTAAATATCACATGTACATAAATACTAATCATAACTGGTCATATAAGTAAAACCCACTCTCTTGAAAACCTAGATCAAGATACATGAACACCTGAAATTTTTTTCCAATATGGTGACCCATCATCCTTGCTAAACATATAGACCCATAATTCTCCACCATATAACCATTAGTATATCACAATTTGGATGGATCGTCTACCATTTGAGTAAACTTACTATTTATGGAGAGGTGAACTCCTACTACCTATACATCAATCCAACCACCCACCACTATATAAAATTCTAATTAATGTAATTTCAATGATTAAACTTCTAGTGATCTGAAATTATGATTACCAGAATAAGGGATCACATGCCAAAAATATTCCTCTTGAAGACTTATTACATGTAAAACCTCAGAAACCCTATATGTCTAAAATTTCTTCACCCAAGTTTAACTGAGGACCGATGTTTCCTTAAACTTTCCTAAACTACCACCTTAGTGAAAATGTTTAATAGATTTTGTATTCCTACTATATTTTATAACCACATATCCTTTTCCTATAATTCCTAATGAAGTGGTACTTTAGATATATGATGATTTTTTTAAGCATGGAATGCCATATTTTTAGCAAACTGAATAGCACTTTGCCTATCATAGTAAATAACTACTCCTTCCCGAATCATTCCTAACCCCTGTATAAATCTATTCTACCATACCATTTATTTCCAAGATATCACTACATATTCATACTTTTCTTACATTATACTCAATATAATGATATTATAAATTCATAAAATATAACAAACTATAGATACTACATATATAAACACAGAACATATTTTACTATTTTCAGTATTCGAGTCTCAACAATGTTTGATTCCACAAATCCTTATAACAGACCTTCCTACCAAAAGAAAAGGGCTTTATCTTTTAACACTTTCAAATACTAAAGGACCACTTTACATACTCCTAGGGAAACTTTCTTGAATTTTCCATACATTGACTCATAACTTCCATTGTATGGGAAATGTTCAGTTGAGTGAAAAGCATTTCATACATCAAGCTTCCAACCACCGATGAATATACAACTTTCTCCATGCACTTGGACTCAAATTCCATTGATAGTGCCTATGACTTGGTCAAATTTAAGTGGTTGGAAAGAGGGTTTGATATTTTATTACTTTTTTTGTCCCAAAACATACCATGATCTTCTAGAAATAATATTTTTGAGATAGAACCAAATTTCTACTATTCTTATCTCTCTCGATATTCATCCCCAATGTCTTTCTTATATATCCACAATTTTCATCTTGAATCTTCTAGAATAATCACAATTTAAACATTTTATTTTTTAATCTTCCTTTCCAGTAATCAATATGTAATCTATATACATGATTAATATGATGAAATTCACATATTCACATTAGTTTAAATAATAATAATGATATGTATTATACCCGATGAACCCTTCCCCTGACATAAATAAATCCAATTTTTGATTCCACTATCATGGTATTTACTTTAGACCATAGAGGATTTTCTTTCGTTTATATACCACATTCATATTCCCAAATTATGGTAAGCCTATTAGCTATTTCATGTAAATCTACTCCTATAGATAATCATGAAGGAACACAGTCTTGACATCCATCTACTCCAAACACATATTTTCTAATGTAACCATACATAGTAGTATAGTAATGGTAGAATGATTAACTACCAGTGAGGATATTTCTAAGAAATAAACTCCTTAATTATTTTGAAAACCCTTCACTACCTTTTTTTCTTTATACCACTTCTATCCATTATCATCTTCTTTGATCTGATAAACCCACTTATTCTCAAGTTCTATTTTACCCTCCAAAATTTCATCCATCTTTAAATTTATATTGAACTTTAATAATCCATTTTTTTATTAATTGTTGACTCCCAATATTAATCATATCTTCCTCTACTATATTTTAGGTTCTCATGTATCTGTTAGGAGTAAGGAGCTCAAATCATACCTAAAACTCTACATTGGTCTCCTGATTCTCATTGATCTCCTCAACTGAATCAAATGATTTGAGATACTTGGTTTTTTTAGTACCTCAACTTCTAATATTTTAACAACTGAAACTTTTATAAATTAAGTTCCTTTTGTTATTAAATTAAATTCCCTATTATGTAATTTGGTTATAAAAAATACATAATCTAATGTGGTTATTTTAGAACATTAAAAGTTATATATTGTTAGATTTAAAAAACCATTATGAATTATAACCACTGATAATATATCCATTTTATAGTATACATATGATTAATATATATTAAGTGTTATGATAAATTCCAATTGATATATAAGAAAGAAACAATGACCTCTACCAGTAGAATCTTACCCTATGAATCACATTTATCAAAGATTCTAAGGGAGATAAAATCCTTGAGATTTTCCATTAACCAAACCAAAGTTGATATTAAATAACTAAGGAATAAGTATAGCTATTTATGGTAGAATTTCAAGCTGATCGAGATCATGATCGAAACCATGTATTCTGAACCACCCTAAGAAAATCTCAATATTTCACACCTTACCCTTAGGGAATTTATTGGTGTAATAAATGACTATGTATCTTGAACCGAATAGTATAAATTTGTATAATTTTATTTTCAATAAAATAATGATTATATTTATCCTTTTATTATTACCTTATAACGATTAAATAAAAAGTTTGATAAAAATTATATTTTGATGCGATGAAACACAAAATGTACTTTTGGGAAATATATAGTTATAATAAAAACAATCCTTTTGAAGAATTCATGAATTTTTTAAATGAATTATATTTTAATAAAATATTATTATATTAAATATTAATTATGATATAATTTTATAAAGTCACAACTAATTTTTATAAGGGTCGGAAAACTATTATTATAAAAAACCAGTATTTTTTAATAAATGTAGATTTTTAATTTATAACTTTAAAATATCATAAATATAGATTTTTTTTGGAAAAAATAAATATTATTTTTGAAATCAACACATCAAAATTATCCAATGATGATTTTTTCATAATTTTTTAGAGATAGTTGATTTTTGGGTCAAAATTAATACGGTATAAATATTCAATGTCTATTATGACATCATAATAACCCAAAAGTGATCTAATATATTCCATATAATGTATTCTTGACCAAATAAATATTTACCCTTTAATATAATGTTTTTTTAAATTATTTTATTAATTTTATATACCGTTAACAAATCCTCCAAAACCTATATTATATTTTAATATTTTAAAATAAATTCTTTGTAAACATAGATCACTTCCACATCACTAAGGGTATTATTTTAATAATATCAGTTCATAAAATTTAAAAATAATTAAAACCAAATTTTTTTTAGAAACCATGGGAAAAAACCATGGGAAGGTTTGCAGGTTTTATTACATTATCATATAGAGTCCAAAAACTAAGTTTGGAAATTAATAAAGAATTATCCCCTCTTTTTCTATATAACCCCACCCAAACTCCCTTTAATCTTAAATAAAACATATTATATCATGAAATTAATCTTCCCTTACCTATCTATATCCCAACCAATGTGTCCCAAATCTCTTAATAAGCTCCTCTCAAGATTTTGGAAACACCCTCTCAAGGTATGCGATCCTCTCTTTCTCCTCTTTATTCAAGAACCTCTTTTATATTACACCATGGTTTCCAGTTTTTCATGTTGGGATATGATTTAAAACATCCCTATTACTAACCTTATGACATATAAGTGATTATATATCACTTTAACTCTCATTAATACCTCCAATGAACCTTTACACACCCCCATTATGTGGTCAAAATTATCCTATTATTTTTCTTTGCAAAATATTTTTATTGTGAATACCCATGTTTATTTCCACGAAAGAGTATTCATTTAGATGTACCTATCCTTAATTTATTAGATAATTACATTTATATAACTCAAAATCATTTATTGTGGGATTAAAATTGATAAAATTCATCTTTATGTTGTATGATTCATGTAGCACACTTATGCATGTACATGATAGGGAAATGATGGGTGCACCAAGATAGCACCCCAATGCATTGGGAAATGTTTTAGTCTCATGAGATGTCATGTATGGGATTAGGTTGTAAAAATAATCCATTATGGTGCTTTTTTTGCCATGTTATGATGTTATAGTGGTTATCCTAACCAATGTTTATGATGTAATGTTTAATGTTGTCACAAAATTCCTATCGTGCCTTTATGATATCATGTTATATCATGCCTCATTGTTCAATATTATGTTGATCACCCCTCTTATGTTACCTTGATATTACCTTTGGGTCACATTTACTACTATACCATATTCTATTCTTTTTTTGTTCCCTTACGAGGCTTTATAGATCAAACCTTTCTTATGTACATCTCTAGGTTATCCCATGTAGTTTTATAAGAATGATGGAATTTTAGAAGCATATTAAGGAAGTTTTCAATAATATCATTATATTACTATTTCAAGTTTTTATTCTATATAAATAATTTACCAAAGAATCTAGAATTCATGATCTTTAGGGATTTTTTTATGTGTACCTTTATCTAATAAATCATGAAATAACGTGTATTAAAATATGTGTTGTCATAGTTGGTATTAGAGAAAAGTATAGTTATTTTTGGGGAATAGGATTATAAAACTCAAGTGAAATCCTTATGGATAAGAATAAACATAGTAAAAAACCCTAAATTCTGGTTAATTATAGAGTAAGTGGTTTCCAAGCATATAAATCCTTATCAGGATACTACAAGTGGATATGGATTTGACATAATGGTACCTTGGGATAATAAACTCGAAAAGGGTGCATTGAGATGGACTTGATTGTCACCTGGTGCATGAAAATGGTAATTTATATACACCTAGTTTGATACTCTAAAGGTATATTCTTTGTTAAATTCACATGATCCTTATGAACCATTATTAAGGGAACAAAAATTCCCATAAGATTTTATATTAGGAAATAGATCATGGAAAACATAGATTAAAACCTAGAAATTAATAGGTTAAAGAATATATATCATTTATGAGTTATCCCTTTAAGGTTCATAGTTTCATGTTTATGTGTTTAATATTTAAAAAATAATAATCCTTATTTTTTCATTTTTTTTCCAATCAAATGTTTGAAATAAGAGAAACCGAGTCAACAAACAATGTGGAGAGCAATGTAATGGAAACCAAAATGAGTTGCCCAACTCAATGGTAGCATGAGTTGGGAACTTCATGATAATAATTTATCAATTAACTCAAGCTTTGAACTAAAAAATGAATCAAGGAAACACCCAAATCCCCATAAGAAACAACAAGTTTCAATTGAGACCTTTATACGATAAAGTCCTTTGACTTTCAGTGGATACTCCTTTAACTTTATCATGGAATAATAAATAAAATTCATTGAGAAGATATTCTCCATTCATTAATGATATGAGTAAGATAAGGTCACACTGGATATTTATCATATAGAAGGAGAGACTGATCAATGGTAGGAATTGGTAAAAAATACAAAGCCTGAGGAGGTTATCAAATCAATGGAGTGGAAGGAATTATAGAAAATGTTTTTTTAAATATTTTCCTCTCACACTCCAACTAAAAATGGGGAGATAATTTCGTAACCTCAAGAAAATGATAATGAATCCATCAGAGATTATAATTAAAACTTCACAAGAGATCCATAACATACCTCTTGATTTCTCATTAACAATGAAAGTATAGTTGACTAATTCTTTGGTGGATTGAATCCAAGTCTATAAAAAGACTTATCCATTTGGGACTTTGATAGCTACAAGGAAATTGTATGATGCTCTCTCAATGTCAAAATGGAGATCGGTGAATATCATGGTTTTCATGGGGATAAGAAGTGGAAAATGGAGTTTCATTATGTTGGTATGAATGTTAACTATAATGGTGGAAATAAATATCAACATCCCAGTTGTCAAAAGTGTGGGAATAAGCATACTATAAATTAACTAAAGGGGATGATGAAATACTTTATGTGTGGTAAATAAGGTAACCTATTTATCGATTTCAAATGATAAAAAACCTCTAATGTGATGGAATAAAGTAATGATAAATTCAATCCTTATGAAGTAGTAAAATGTTTCAATTACAAGGAAAATATACATTATTTAATCCAATTCCCTAACCCAAATATTATTGGAGATAATAAATGCTAACAACCTCCAAGGAAGCAAGGGAGAGCTTATTCCATCACAACTGTTGAGGTGGATCTAGAAAATGAAGTGATTAAAGGTATGATAGTTATTCATTAAAGGATAGAGAACATACTTTTTATTCTAGTTCTATACATTATTTTTTAGCATGAAAGTTTAGTATAACTATTCAAACACCACTGAAAATCATGGAAGTAGAGATATTAGTGAAAATTGAAAAGGGGGAAATTATTACATCCAATGTATATAACTTCTAACCTTTTAAAATTTGTGAGCTGAAATTCCCAGATAACCATGTGATATATACTTTAGTGGAATTAAATCCTATTTTTGGCATGGATTAAATTTCCTTATATAGAGCCCACAAAAAATTTCAATAGAAGGAAATCATTATCTGTATCGCAAAGTGACCTAACATTCTATACAATTACAATGAGGTGGATGAATCTTCTTTTGTAACAAAATATTAAGCATGGATATTATTTCCCTTCAAGAAATCATATCTATCTCAAATTATTAGAGTAAAGAAAAGATCATCCTTGAAGAAATTCTCATTGTGAGGGAATACACTTATGTGTTTCTTGGAGAATTTCCTAGTCTTCCTCCTAGCCAAGAGGTTTAATTTTCAATCAATATTATACCTAGAGATTTTACAATATCAAAGAATCCATATATAATGGTCATTGTTAAATACAAGGATCTCAAGAAAAATATATAGGATAATCTAGATAAATGTTCTATACACCCAAGTGATTCACCATTGGGTGCACCAGTCCTCTTCATCAAGAAGAAGGATGGGTCAGTGCACATCTACATTGATTATTGTGAGCTCAAAAAATATCATGATAAAGAACAAGTATCTAATTTTATATATTTATGAATTATTAAATTAGATATGTGAATCCCAATACTTATCTATAGTGGACCATCGATTAGGATATTATCAAGTAAAGGTAAAGAAGAATGATATCACCAAGATTAAATTTCATATAAGGTATGAGAGCTATGAGTTCATAGTGATTATATTTAGACTCACTAATGATCCAATAATATTAATATACATAATTAATGTATTATTTAGGTATTACCTAACAAAATTTTTGGTAGTATTTATAAATGTTATTCTTATCTTCTCTAAAATCAAGGAGGAACATGAGGAGCATTTAAATATAGTATTAAAGAGCTTATAGAAGAAAATTTCTTATACAAAGAACATTAAATGTGATCTTTTGTTATATAAAGTAACTTTCCTAGGGAATGTTATCAACAACATAGTGATATCCATAGATACTTCAAAAATTAATGAAATTGAAGAATAGATAAATCCAACAACTATGATGGAAATTCAAATTTTCCTTGGATAAGATAGGTAATATCCTCAATTCATGAGAAATTTTTCATGATTATCAATCCAAATATCCAATATAACTTGAAAGGGGTAAGTTTTTTTTGGAATTAAAAATATGAGGAAAGTTTTAAAGAGTTGAAGAAGAGGCTTATCACTGCACTTGTGATCACATTACCCACCGGTGGGGATGAATTTTATATTTATAGTTATGAATCCAAAAAGTGTTTAGGGTGTGTAATCATGAAAAATGAAAAGAGATAGATTATTTCTACCTCTAACTAAATATACATGAGAAGAACTTCCCAACTCATGATCTAGAATTGGCTGTAGTGATATTCACATTGAAGATATAGTGAAATTATATCTATGGATAAAAGTGTGACATATAGATGAACCATAAAATACTCAAGTATATATTCACGCAATAGGGTCTTAATATGAACTAAAAAATGTGGTTAGAGTTGATCAAGGATTATGATTTTTCAATCCATTACCATCCTAAAATCAAAAAAAAATGTCCGATGCTCTGAGTAGAAATGCTCATGAAACTCTATCCATGATGAGGATTACAAGGGATCCAATCTTCTTGGACATACAATAGATAGATATGGGTATAATAAAAGGATATTTATACCTCCTTTCTCAAATAACTACCCAACCATCCATTCTTGGGAGGATCAAGGAGGCCCAAAAAGATGATGAGTTGCTAAAAAAGAAGGTAGTGAATATTATAGAATTCATCATTATTGTAGATGAAGTTATAAGGTTTGGAACTAGGATATATGTCCCATAAAAACTGGAACTGAAGAGGGAAATTCTAGATAATACACATTTCTAATCCTTTTCTATTAATCCATAAAGAACTAATATTTATAGAGATATGAAGAAAAATTTATGGTTGGATAACATGAAGAGAGATATTGAAGAGTTTGTATCTCAATGATTGGCATGAAAAAAATCCAAGTATGAGTGAAATAAGTCTAAGGTTATGCTGTAATAATTTCCCATGCTAGTATAGAAACGAAAAAATAACCATGAATTTAATTTTAGGGATCCCCAGGACATTTAAAGGAAATAATTCAGTTTGGGTGGTAGTTGATTACATTATAAAGTTAGAAATTTTCCTTTATATAAAGGAATATTTGTCTCTTGAAAAACTTGACAAGATATACATAAGTGGTATTATTTCATGGAGTTCCAATATCTTCTGCATCTGATCAAGATCCAAAGTTTACCTTGAGTTTTTGGAGAAGCCTTAAACAAGTGTTTAATACAGAACTGAGATTCAACACTACTTATCACCCTAAGATTAATGGTCAGTCTAAAAGGAACATTAAAACGTTGGAGGATATGATGAGATCATGTTAAATGGATTTCAAGATGTTGATATCATAACCTCCCCTAGTTGATTTCTCATATAAAAACAGTTTCCATTATAGTATTCAAATGGAACATTTTGTGGCTCTATATAGGAAGATGTTTCAAACTCTAAAATGCTGGGATGATGTTGGAGAGTGGAAGATTATGAGGCCTAATATTATCCAAAATATTATTGAGAAGTTTAAAACCATTCAACATCATATAAAATCTGCAAAAAGTTGACAGAAAATATATGCAAATAATCATTAACAAGACCTGGAGTTTAAGGTCAGAGATAAAGTGTTTCTTATTATATCACTATGAAATAAAGTCATGAGGTTTGGGAAGAATGGAAATATTATTCCTATATAAATAATCCCCTTTTAGATACTTAATCTTATGGGAGTGGTATATTATCAATTAGCACTCCCACCTAACCTATCTCAAGCACATGATGTGTTCCATGTATCCCTCTTGAGGAAGTATATACCAAACCCCTCAAATGTACTGAATATAGAGGTGATACCATTGGATAATGATCATTCATAAGAAGATAATTTGGTGAAGATCTTAAATCATAGAGTCAAATTTCTATGAAACAAGATAATTCAAAAGGTCAAAGTGTTGTAGCAGAACCAAAAGTTTAAATAAGAGGCTTGAGAATTGGAAGAGACAATGAAATTAGAATCCCCCTAATATTTTTTAGTGTTTGAAATTAAAATTTTGAGAATGAAATTTCTTAATGGGGAATAATTTAACAACATTAACTTTTATAAATTATGTTCCTTTTTTGATTAATTAAAATTACCTATTAAATATTGTGGTTATTGAAAATACATCCCCTACATTGGTTATTTTAGGTTATTATAAGTTACATTCTATAAGATTTAAAAGACTATTTAGAATTATAACCAATGATAATATAGCCATTATACAATGATCATATGATTAATAGCTATTAGGGGTCATGATAAATTCCAATTGATACAAACAAAATAATTGATGACCTTGAATAGTAGGATCGTAACCTATGAAGCACATTTATCGAAACTTATAAGGGAGATAACATCATTGAGATTGTGTATTGAACAATCCTATGTGATATTCAATAACTCAAGCATGAGAAAAACCATTTATGGGATAAGTTCGAGCTCATTGAGATCACAACTCAAACCATTTATGATGAACCACCCTAAGAAAATATCACCATCGCATACCTTACCCTTAGGGAGTTCACTAATTTAATAAAGGAATATATATCTAGACCCCAACATTATTAATTTTTATAATTTAATTTTCAATAAAATAGTTATTATATTAATCCTTTTATTATAACTTTATAATTATGAAATAATAAGTTTGACAAAAACTAGATTTTGATGTGATATAACACAAATTATATTTTTGGGAAATATATTGTTTCAATCAAAACTCTTTTCTGATGAATTTAAGAATTTATGAAATGAATGATATTTTAATAAAATATTATTATATTATATATAAATGATAATATAATTTCATGATTTAAAAAATAATGTTTATAAGGGTCAGAAAAGTGTTATTGTAAAAAACCAGTTTTTTTCAATAAATATAGATTTTTGATTTAAAAGTGTAAATTCTCATAAATATAAATTATTTTAGATAAAATAAATATTATTTTTGAAATAATAATTTCAAAATTATAAAACATGGTTTTTTTCATAATTTTCAAAGATAGTAGAATTTTTGGGACAAAATTAATACAATAAAAATATACATTATCTATTGTGACATCATAATAACCCAAAAGTGATAGTGTATATTCCATAAAAGGTATAAAAAAATAAGTATATACCCTTTAATATAATGTGTTTTTAAAATTATTTTATAAATTTTATAAACCCTTAATGAATTCTTCAAAACCTATATTATATTTTAAGGTTTTCAAATCAATTCTTTGTAAACATGAATCACACCTCACCAAGGGTATTATTTTAATGATAATTGTTTTTAAAATTGTAAAATATTGAAAAAAACTCCACTGGAAGAAACTATGGGAAAAAATAATGGTACGTTTTATGGTTTTTATTACTTTATCATATAGAGTTTGAAACCTAAGTTTGAAAATTAATAAAGAATTGTCCACTCTTTTTATAAATAAACCCACCAAAACCCCTTTAATCTTCACTAAAAACCATTATATAAAAACATTACTCTTCCTTACCTCTCTATATCCCTACCATGGTGCCCCGAACTCTTAATAAGCTATTCCCAAGATTTTAAAAACACCCTCTCAGGGTAAGAGATGCTCTCCTCCTCTTTATTCAAGCAACTCCTTTACATTATACCTTTTTTTCAATTGTTATTATTAAGATATGACTTAAAACATCCCTATTAATTACCTTATGATTTATAATTGATTATATACTTCTTTAACTCTCATTACACCCTCCCATGAACCTTTACATACCCTCATTATGATTCCATAATTATCCTATGAGTTTTTCCTTCTAAACACTTTTTTTGTGAATAACCATCTTTATTTCCACTTAAGAATATTAAAATAGATATACCTATCTTTAATTTATTTGTTAATTACATGTATATAACCCACAGTTTTTATTATTGGGATTAAAATTGATGAAAATAATATTTATTTTGTATGATTAATGTTCTCACTTATGCGTGTACATGATGTGAAAATGATGGGTGCAACCAGATAAAACTTCAATGCATTGGGTAATGTTTTAGTCTCGTGATATTTCATGTATGGGTTTAGGAATAAGACCAAATTAGTTATGGGACTTTTTTGACCATTTTATGATGTCTTTATGGTTATCCATAACCTATGTTTATGATGCCATATTTAATGTTTTCACTACATTCCTATGTTTACTTTATGTTATCATGTTATATCATGCCTCTTTGTTTAAGATTATAATGCTCACCCATCTTATATTACCTTGATATCCCCCTTGGATCAAATTTATATATTTAACTTATGTTACTATTTTTTATTCCCTTATCAGGCTCTATAGATCACCCCTTTCTTAGCTACATCCCAAGGTTATCCCATGCGGTTTTAACAGAAGTATGGAGTTTAGGAGCATGTTAAAGACCTTTTAAATAATGTCATTTTATTCTTGTTGTAAGTTGTTATGATATATACAAAATTTCATAAAGAAACTAGGCTTCACTATCTTTTGGGATTGTATTATGTGTAAATATTTGTAATAAATCATGAAATAATGTGTATTAAAATATGGTTTGTCATAGTTGAAACAACTTTATATGTTCCCACTCAATCTTTAGCTTCCATTGGGCTTTTTGGTTCTTCCTATGGTCTTACATTTGTATTTTAGTTCTCTATTTTTTAGTAAATATCAATACTTTGATCAACCTATATTTTAATAGTTTATTATCGTTCAAATTATTACTCCACCAAGTTTTGATACTTCAAAAGAAACTTCTCATAAAAAACAACATCCTTGATTTGGATGATTTGTTTCCTTTCACCATTTGAAAATCTATATCCAAAATTTTCATTTCCATACCCAAGGAGAATTTTTTTTAGATTTGTACTCAAGCTTATCATGGTCCTTAGAAGTTACATGAAAAAATGATAAGCTTTCAAAAAATTTAAGATGTTATAATTATGGTTATTTTCCAGAACACAAATCATCATAAAATTACTACCTAACTACTGATGTTGTACTTCTATTGGTGATGTAAACTGCTATGTTGAGTGACTCTACCAAAAAAAAATTATTCATTCCCGAGTGTAACCTAATACTTTTGTATTTCTTCATAAAATTCCAATTCAAACTTTCATCTAATCCATTAAAATGAGATTTAATGAGCATCATCTTCTCATGCCTTATACCTTACTTCTTGATTAAATTCCAAAAAGTTATATATGGTGTACTCCCCACCATTTTTAGTTCAGATATTCTTCAACTTCCAACCACATTCCTTTCTACCATTACTTTCTACTGAAAAAACTCATAAAATACATAATATTTTTTTCATTTAGTAAGTAAATTCATACTTTCATTTAAACACCATAAATGAAAGTGAAAAAGTAAATGAAACTACCAAATCGTTATATAGGGGAAGGTCCCAAAACAAATTAGTGTATGAGCTCCAACTTCTGATCCCTGGGCTTCCGACCATATAAGTTTAATAACACTTTATTCAACTTTTCCAGTTCAAAACATTCATAGTTTATAATTTCTATGTGATCAAACTTTAGTATCCCCTTATCCTTTAAAACTTTCAAGTTCTTCTCACTAAGGTGATTGGACCTGCAGTTCCATACTTACAGATCATTGGAAGTTGAACTTCTAATCACATAAGTCCCATTTTAATTTTTAGTCATGTAAATGATCTTATCCTTTACACATTTTTAAATCACCAAAGATCCTCAAGTAACCTTACATACCCCATTTTCAAAGATAGTTATATATCCAACATCATCTAATTTCCCAACATTAATAAGTTTCCTTCTGAGGCCATAGATGTAATGAACTTTTGATAGTTTCAATAATACTCCATTATTAATTTTCATGTTGACATCTCTATATCTTATTTTCCAAAAACTTACAAGCCTTAACCATATGACATACGGAATTTCATAAACATCCTAGATACATATTTTTTTTGCATATTTGATTACTAATTGAATGGAAAGATGATCTAGAGTTAACCATTAAAGATTCTACCAATGTGTTCTCACTTACCAACCGATCATTATGAAATTATTTGCATTAACAAAATCTGATCTTCAGATGGTTGATGTTCTTATAGTGTTATCCATTTAACTTTTTACAGTTCTTCGTGAGATATAATTTCTTCATGTATTTCTAGTTTATTAGACCTGTTCCATCTGACTTACCTAGTATATTCTCCTATTTCCTTTCTTGATATTTATCTGTTTATGGATTCTTTTAATAAACCTTCTTCTGATGGGGTGACCAACCCCTTTCATCAATATTATTAACACTACTAGATGTTTCTTGAACTTCCCTTTACCAAAGTTATTCATTCAGTATTTGATTCTTAAAATTTTCAAACACCATATCATCTCTTCCATTGAAGTTACTATGTATAGTAACTATTTCATCCCAAATCTTTGGAAGGGACTTTAACAAAAGAAATTCCCATATATCATCAAAATAAAAACTAACATTTAATAATTGGAGCTTCCCATGAATCATGTTGAATCCATTCACATGATCTTCCACTGGTCTTGCCTCTAAAAACCCTAAGTCAAACAACCACCGCAACATTAAAACCACTTTCATGGCCATTATTTTTTATACATGTTTTTGAGCACATTAAGAACATCCATGGTAGTCTTCTGCTACTTAATGTTGAATGAAACATTCCCTTTTATATACATCCTCACCATTATAATCACTTTCCTATCCAATAAACCCCACTAATATTTCTCCATCATCATTAGCTTCACTCTTGACATGAGAACCTCAATGTATTTATGAATAAGATAATATTTAATCTATATTCTCTAGAATCTAAAAAATGATCCATATAATTTATCAATTTAGATATTTCATTTTTCAGATGACTTTCCTCTTTCTATAGATGTGATAGACCATGAGTGTAAAAACTATCATATGATTCCACTTGTTGGGGGAGAAATGGTTGCATGAAGAACTGATCACATGTACTAAATATATATCACCAAAAGTATAATTTTCAAATCCATTGGAAATTCACACTCAAAAGTAGCATAGTAGAGAACTAAATCTATAGAAGTTCACTTCCCCCTCGAATGAATATACCAAAATTTAGTAGTCACTACACCCTACTCACCACAAAATGTAGTCCTCACACAATCACCTCAGTAAAATAATACAAAGTATATAAACACCCAATGATAGAAAATAAAATAAAATATATGAAAGAAAATAAAGAACAAAAGTTTTAGTGCTCTTAATAATTTTCCTATATGTAGATAGAAAACACATTATTTCTTACTTTATTATAATTAGAATACTACCATTTCAAAATTGAATACAAATATAAGTAATCCTCACCAAATTATTATCTATTCAATAAATTCATAGTTGAACCACTTTTGTCACCTTGATCATCCACTTTTTCCATGATTTGCATGAAAGGTACCATGTACTTAAATACTAATCACAACCATTCAAATTTTCAAATCATAAGTGTTACATTATACCCTTTCTATTCTTATTTTTGAAAATTACAACACAATTTCTTAAAAAATATGTTTTACTAACTTTATATTTTTCAATTATTTTTGAATAATATTTGTTAAAAAACATTTATTCTACAAGAAACAGAAATCATTCTAAATAAAAATATAAACTTTCCACACTAGTCTGATCCATCAAACTGACTAAAGTCTGGTCCACCAGACTGACTAGAGTCTAATCTATCAGAATGACAAAGTCCAGTCCATCAGAATGACAAAGTCTATTCCATCATAATGACAAAGTCTAATATATTAGAATGAAAAAATATAATTCATAAAAATGAATAAGTTTAGTCTATTAGTGTGATAGAGTTCAGTCTATCAGTGTGACTGAGTTTAGTCTATTAGTGTGATTTAATTTAGTTTATCAGTGTGACTGAGTTTATTCTATCAGTATGACTGAGTTTAGTTTATCGGTGTAAATAAGTTTAGTCAATTGTGTGACTGATTTTATTCTATTAGGTAGACTAAGTTTATTCCATCATATTGAAAAGATATATTCCATTAGACTAACCATGTTTTGATCCATTGGACTAAACACAGTTCATTCCATTAAAATAATAATGTTTATAATTATATGGTTAAAATTATTTCTACTAGACGGAATAATTTTTAATATAATTTTATGGGTTCTATAAAAATGACATCGTATGGAAATGTATAGAACATGTTAAGCTATCTAGTTGGATCTCATCTAAGGATGTTACAAGAAACTATGAGAATCATTGAATATGAATATTGGATCTATGATTATATGTAAGACCCCATTTCCTTTATATCAGGTATGTTATAAACTTTGTTTTGGTTTTCCCTTTTTGTTGGTTGAGTAATGTTGAGAAGGAATTGGGAGGATACCTGTAATGGAGAATTCAATGATTTTTAGTAATTTTTAAAATAAAAAACCTATAGTTCTATAGTCTTCTAAGGATTTAGATGCCGTATAATGGGTTTACATGAAGTGTCATCATCACCTCGAAGATTCCATGAAATGGGTACATATCATGAAAGGTTACATGTTCTGTACAGTTTACATGCTATGTAAATATTAAAAATTGAAATTTTAATAAAAATTTGATAGTTTTTTTGACTTATATGGTACTTGACAATTTCAAAACTTGTAATGGGGTTTCATGCCATGTAAAATATCGAGTGTCAGTTTTCAGCAAGAAGTTTGGAAGAAATTATTATTCCCATCCTCTAAGTTTCCTTAATCTTAACCTAGAGGCTCTTCTTGGGAAATTTTTGTGATCTTCAATCCCTTAGGATCATCTGTTTAGTGATTGATCATCATGTTGGTTGTGGTTCATCTCTACAGGTATGCGGTCTCCATGTATCTTCTGTCTCTCTATCTCTTTCCCTCCTAGAGGGTTTTTATATCATATTTTAATTGATGGATATAAAATTTAGGGTGTTGAATATTTATTCTAGGTTGAGTTCCTTGATCTTCTTCTCCTTAACTCTTCACTGGTGAGTCCCATTACTGGTGTTGTGATTCCATGAGAAAGGTAGGTTGTTCCATTTAATATTGTCCAATTGAGTAAACCCTAAATTTATTTTTAATTTCAATTTCTTTCAATTGATTTATGAAAAACACACATTAATGCGAGTTGGGATTGAAATTTATATGGTATGGATTTTGTAAAAAACTACCAATTACAATGAAATTGAATATTGGGGTTTATTTTTAAATTGATAGATTTGTGAATAGATTTTGAGGAAGAAATGGCCAAAATTTAATTGATAAAAACCTATGAATGGTTTTGGTTTGAAAAGGCATGAAATGATGAAAAATTGATGATTTTGTTTTTAGAATGAAATTGGCATGTTGAAACTAAGAATAAGGCAGTTGTATTTTAAATTGATTTGAAATAATTTTCCCATTTTTGATTGATTGATTGAACACATGAGATTATCAGTAGTTAGTGGGTTATTTGGGATAAGAACACTAGGATGATAATTACATGGAAACATATTGATGGTGAAAACTCTAATAAAAACCTAGTTTGACAGATAGTACCCCAAACGGGGTGTTTATGAGTCCTATTTGGAATGATCCTGAGGGATGTGTGTACACATATTACTACGATCACTGATACGAGATGTGTTAGGATTACATAACTAGAAACTACTATAATATAGGGTATATAACTATGTTGCTTATTGTGATGATTTTGATTATAAAGAAATTTTTTTGTGAAACTGATTTACTCATTCCTAGTGATTTATATAAACCTTTTTATATAAAATGATTATTTCAAAAATGTTTAAAATATTTTCCATCAGTATGAAATTAAAATAAGGTTTTGGTTTAAATATGAAATTGTATTTCCTTGCTATATTTTATTGAAATTGAAAGCATGTATTTGTTAATTATTATGTAATATTTTTATGGAACACTTGGTGAGACACTAGTGTTATATTTAACTCACACCCTTCCATTGCCTTTAGGCATTTGTAGATTTTATTCTACTAGGTTTTAGTAAAGGGAAAGAGACTCCTAGAGGAGGTGGATATTCTAAACCTTTTTGTCTTGGAGTGTTGATACCTTCAGGATTTTTTCATTTTGATCTTTTCTGTATCCAATAATTTGATCATATATGGTTTGGGTTTTGATATACCTATTTGGTGTCTAATACTATCACCTTGAGGATTTTTGATCATACAGATTTGTATATTTATCTTCTACTATCCTTGTGGAAAATTTATTCCCAAATTTATATTGTATAATGCCATGTGATAGTCACTGACCCATGGGGATCGGGAACTCTATTTGAGATATGTTAATGGTGACTTAGTTACCAAGGTACCGGGGTATCTATAACGGTTTTTGATAATGTGGTATCAAAGGTTCAGGTTGTGCATATTTACATGATTTCAGTATGTAATTAAGAAAAAATTTTAGGACTTAGGAGGTAGTTGCAAGTGAGTTCCTAGAAAGATATGATCATAATGATCCTTAAGTCACCATGGGTGGTTTGGGAAATATTTCTTGAGGATTAGTTCTAGTATTTTCCCTTACATTGATTTGGATAGGTTGAAATACAAATCTTTTCTATCTATCTAATGGGATTAATTTACCTTTTTATCTTGTTTGAGTTTTTGATATGATTAATCTTTTGATGTCTTCGATTTTTTTACTAATGTTGTGTAGAATCATGAATTTGATAAGACGTGTGAATAAGATCTAGGAGGAAGCTACTGATGAACCACAATGAAAAAATCCCCCCGTAGACTAGAATCTGATTGAGGTTGTTGTGTATGCATTCCAAGATTTGGGACTTGCACCTGCACCCATTCCCATTCATGGTCCAATTATGGATCCTCAGAGGGATGAATCTAAAAATATTTCTCAGGAGTACCATCTCCAGAATCCACCAGTGTTCCAAGGCTCCAAATATCATCAAGATGATGAGGATTGGTTGATAAATATTGAGCTTCTGTTTGATTTTTTATAAACTCCCAAAGCTATTAATGGGATGTTTGATACCTTTAAGTTGGAGGGACATAGAAGTATATAATGGGATTCCATGGTTATGGTTAAGAATCATGAAGGATTATATTGGAATTAATTTTCATTTAATAGTCCTATCTAGAGTCTATGGTGCTGGATAAGGCAATGGAGTTTTTAACACTCAAGCAGGCTGACAGGACCACGATAGAATATATGAACCAATTCACTAAGCTTGTGTAGTTTACACATGATATTGTATCGAATGAGAAGATAAATACTTGATGGTATGAGACATGAATTCGATATGATATTCATTCCTAGGTGTTCTTACTGAATCTATATTCTTATGTTGATGTTCTAGATAGGGCATTGATGGTCAAAGTTGATCTAGCTAGTATGTCAGGTTCGATGGGAGTTCCTTTATCACCTAGGGGAAATTCTATGAGTTCATATAAAGGGAAGAGATAGCGTGATGAGTCTCATGGTGGATATCAGTAAAAGGGTTCTTTTAGACCTTCTTTAGTGTTTAGAATATTCCCTTATGACTTGTTTCTAGTGTGGAAAGCTTGGGCATTCAAAATAGGTTTTCACTAAGGCACCCAAGATATGTAGTTCCTGTGGTCTTTTAGAAAACTTACAGAAATTATGTTATATCTATTCGTCTCTATATAGTGAAACAAGATAATCATAACAAAAAAGTACCATAGTTAAATTTTATTCTTAAAGGTCTAATGGGTTCTAACCACATGAATTAGAACAAAGCTTATTTACATAGTTGAAGAGTCTCTAGAGGAATAAGATACTGTTCTAGTGACTATGATAGTTACCATCACTATCGATTCATCTTTAGTTTCTGATTTATTTTATACTAATTTATGTTATTCATTTTTTTTACTTGTATTATGAATCTAATAAATCTTATTATGGAGATTTTTTATTCTATAATGGATATTACTACAACCCTTAGAATAAAGAGAGTTTAGGGTCTTCATTTTCATTTTTTTTCTTTATCCTCATCAAACATCAAGCTTACTTGGGGTTTTTTGGTTCTTGACATGAAAATTTTTGATATCATTTTTAGTATATATTTTTTCATTACTATTAAATATTTAATTGATTATTATCTCTAATGGGTCTCATTTACTGTGCCTGGTGGGGTGTGTCGTATCATTCATGGATAATGGGACCTGAGGTCAAGTAGATTAATACCTTCTTATCCATAGTTAGAGAATGTAATAATAGTATTTACTTTTTATTTGGAGTGGGAATATTTGATTAGTGATCTCTCTACAGTTATCTTTGAGTTTCTCAGCGTTTTACCTCCCGACTTCTCTGGTTTTCCATCAGTAAGGTAGGTAGAGTTTTCTATTGATTTATTGCCTAGAACTCAACCAGTATATATTAAAACTTACTGAAGGGCACCAACTAAAATAAAAGAGTTGAAGACTCAGTTGGATGATATGTTAGAGAAATTCTTTTTATGATCGAGTGTGTCATCATGGGTGGTGATTTTTCTCTTTTATAAGAAATATGATGGATCACAACTCATATCTCATGAACTATCCCATATACCCTAGTACCTTGATACCTGAATCAACACTAACATGGCTCAAAGGGCGTTCTCGATCCCCATGGGATGGAGAAAATCACCCAATATCATAAAAGATAAAACTGGGAATGTTTTTTACACATAAATAACATAAGATAAAGATACAAGTCACCATTCTCAAAGAAAAATCCCAAAGGAGACAGTACTAAAATTAAAATAGGTATAATAAAACCTAAGTAGTACATCACTAAAGTACAAGAAGAATAATATAAAAAAACAAAGTTCCAATGGACACAACACTACAAGCCCATGGTATCAACAACAATCACCACCTCGAAGTGGTGATTTCCCTTTTCTCAAACCTGAAAAAAGGATATCTACAAACTCCCAAAGGAAAAGGTAGGGTGTGAGATAAAATACCAGTAGGGTCTTACTAGGTTTTCCATATAATATTCCAATATAAATAAACCAAATCTTGCATTCAATTTTAAATAAAATAGTAATGTAAGTACAGATTCAAATTTAAAACAAAACATGCTTTCATTTAAATTGATGGAACATTTAAAACAATTTATTAATGAATATTTTATATAAAATAGTTTACATAAATCAACACACATGTGTAAAGTATCTTTACAAACAATAACATATATATATCAAAAAAATCATAGAAAGAAACATGGTCATATTCTAAGAGGTACAATAGTTACAATTTATGGGATCCTTACACATCTCATATCGGTGATCACGAAAATATGTGTACACCCATCCATTAGACACTAGTCAAAGAGTAATCATAAACCTCCCATCAGGGATAAGATCCACCACACTCTGTATTTGTTAGAGTTGTAAAGTGTTAATCCTTTACTCAAGTATTACCATCCTAGCGTGTTTGTCCCAAATAACTATAAGGACCTAGCCTTATTACATACATAATCTTGAATTTAGTCAAAAAAACTTCCTTTTACATTGAGGATATTTTAAAGTTAAGATATTTAGAGAATTGGGACATAATACATTCATAGTATTACACATTGTTACAGATTGGATACCATAAAAATAGTTTCCATTTTTTTTCAAAATCGAAAATATTGAAACTTAAAACATGATTCCTTGACAATTCTTTAACATTTAACATGGATTCCTTATTTGTCTTACACATACATTAACCTATGAAAAATCATTTAAAACTTGGGATGAGCACAAAAACTCAGTAAGGGATATAAAAACAAGGAAATAACACATTAGTCCATGAATACTTGTAACGTATGAAATCATTTTCATAAGACATACTTATCACCTATATATATATACTTACTTTGTGAAACATGAGATTTTAAAAATACCTAAGAACATAAGTAGAACCATAAAGGTATCTTGGGGCATTACTTACATAATCTTGTAACCCTCTCGGCTACTTTATAATTTGTAACCCTTACACCTTACTATTTGTGTAACCATCGCAGTTACACTTGGAGTAACCATATGGCCGACCTCAAACTTACACATAACTAATGCATTGGAGGGAAATATAGGTCCCACCTTTCATCATAAAAAATTCCAAACATCTAGAAAATAACCATACAACATGAATATTAGCATAAAAACATTGCTTTTGAATTTTGTAAAATAGAATTCTAAAAGAGGATTTTAAAAGAAAAGTCCCTTATAAATATCATATAATTGAAGTGAGACTTAATATAGTGGATGGAATATTTATATACTATGTAAATATACATAATTAAAAATAGTATAATCATAAGTCATCACACAAAAAATTTAAATACTACATAAATAATGAAGAATAAGGTTAACCCAAATGATGGAAATCAGGTTAAGAATTCCCTTACCTCAAGCTTGTCTTACTTTAAGATTGTTTCAAATTCCTATATACTAGTTAAAAGAGTTTTATTTTTAGTATTTAAAAAAACATTTTCATGTTTATAACATATTATATGATCATTTAATAACCTCATTTCACCCCTTAATTATTAGTATTTTGTTCCTTGCACTATTTTCGGTGAGTTCCTTACATGATTTCCATGTTTGGTTCATGATGGATGTTCTTGTCGAATGGAAATGAAAATATAGAATTGGAATGGAAAGGTATTTAAATATTTCCAGTACGATAATATATACCATTTATCATTTTGATTTTTTATATGAGGATGATTCATAAGTTAAAACATTAATGATTTTCGTTTAGATCATTTTAGTGGTTCTTTGTTAATAACAACCTCATTTTTTCTTATAAATTAAAACCATGAGTAAAAAAAATTCTAGAGCCATGTATGAGACATAATACATATATTATAACATGGTTAAACCATATAAATGGTTTCATGACCATAGTTGAAATAATTAATGGAAATTGAAATCACATCGTCCACGATGTCAGTAATTCAACACATCACAGAAAATGTTTTTATTCCTTGAATAAGTGGGAGAGGAGAAGAATAGTGATGATTAATTTTCCATGAACATGAGAAAATATAGAATATACATGATTCTTAGAGATTTCATCCATCTCTGGTAAGAATAGATGAAGAAATAATAATAAAAGAAAAGAACTTAAAATAAAAGAATAATTGAGAAATCTCTTACAAAAATTTGGCAGCCCAACGACTATGTAACATGGTTTTAGAAAATATTAAAAAGAAAGGGGACAAGGGTCACCCATCCAAAAATAAATAATAATACATAATAGATCAATAATAATAAATAAATAAGAACATGGTATGGAAACTTGAAAGTTATACCACATAAAAGAGAACTTGAATGGAAAAAGAAAGAAATTGAGAATTTTCTTACCTTGTAGAGTAAATCCTAGAACTTGAAGGTTGGGACCTTGAGGGTTTGAGGAAAAATTGGGAGGTCCAATATGAAGTTAAAGAGGCCATATATTCATTAATGAGGAATTTGGAATGAAATTAATGAAGGAATGAGTTGGTATTTATAGCAAAAGTGAAGGATTATTTTAATAATTTCCAAGGGACACCTCATTAGTGGTATTTGCAAAACCATGGGCTTGAACATGGTATTTTCCCATGGTATAATCGAATTGGGACACCTCATAACTTATTTTAATATAAAAAAGTCTACCAGATTTGTTACATCATTATTACATCATTAATGATGTCATTAACACACTAAAACTCAAAACTGTATTTTTTACTATTCACTAAAAAGTCAACTATTTCAGAAAAATCCCCAAAATTCAGCCTAACAATTTATCAATGTGTAGAATTAAAAAATGAAGTCCATTTTTTGAAAATAATTTTCTAAATATTTTTAATTTAATTTTTAAATAAAATCATACTTGATTCAAAAATTAATAATTTAAAAACTATAACTGCTTTTATATCACATTTCAAAATTAATCAAGATGTCATTATCTTAAATCCTTAAGAAAATAAAATAATAATAAAATTTACTATTCATTAGGGTCATATTACTATTCATAAGGGTATGTTACTATTCACCAAAAAACAAATTGGTTCTAATAGACTCCAAATAACATACTGAATACAATTGTAGATTACCATTTTTTGAAATTCAAAACATAGAAGCAGAAAAACCATGTTTAAAGGCTACTTATAAATATCTACATTAAACAAAATTTCAAACATTTCAATTTATTTTTATAAATCCTTGGGTTGTTACAATAATCCACTAACTACTTAGGCTTGCACGTTCTAAATAAATAAATCAAAAATCGAAAAATTATTTTAAAACTTTTTAAAATACGGTTTCCCCATTTTCAAGTTACAATATTGCAATTTCCATTTAAAAACCAAAAAACAGGTCTTTAAAAAATTCATGACTTTTTCCAAGATAAAACCAATCATAGGATCTTATAAAAACAATTTAAGTCACTTTTCTCAATATATTTTCACAAATCAATTTCAAAATTCCATCAATTTCAAATCACACCCCAATTTTTAATTGAATTTAAATTTGGGGGTTTTCTACCAAATTTCTATAAAAATTCAAATAAACTCCCAATTATCATCAAATAAGGTTTTCAAATTTTAATTAAAATCAATTTCAATAATAAAGAAATTAAAGGGGTATACAATTGGCCAATCTTATATGGAAGAGCATACCTGAACACGAAGATCAAATATCACAACAATCGCAATAGGATTTTCCAAGGAAGAATGCTAAAAATGGATATCAAGAATCAAACCTATATTGAATATAAAAAATAAATAGGTTTAGATCAATATATAATATAATGATCTAACAAACCCTAAGGAGGAGAGATAGAGAGAGTTGGAGAGAAGTAATGAGATAATAACTCTTCTTATAGAGGAATCGAATGACATTCTACAAGCTTCGATCCACCCTAGAATAGGTTTGGAGGAGATAAAATGGATTCTTGGGATCTCTAGAGACCTAGGAATTCGAGTTATTATGATTTGGGGTTGAGAAGATGTAAAAATATATGTTCATTAATTTTTAAAATATTTTTCAGAATTAAAAAATATCATCCATACGGTTAGCTGGGTAGGGCCGCACAATTTTTCAAACCATTCTCCCTAATCATGCATCCCTCTGATGTGGTGCATAGTTTCTATTAGGTAGGTTCATGGGTTTTCAAAATATTTACCAGACATAAAAATCCCTATTGTTTGGGTTTTCATGGGTTAACCTATGTGGGTACATGGTTTGAGAAAACCATGTACCAACCGTGCACAACTCAGAAAGTTCCAAAATTTTCAAATTTTCTCCAAAAACTACATGAGAAAAACCCAAACTTAAGCATAATAAAAAAGAGGGTTCAAGGTGTACATAAAAATAGTAAAAATTTGTTACAAACTCCCCACATTAGAAACTTTCTATCCACAAGAATCCTATCATGAAGTCTCTATTCTATAAAAATGAGTCCAATACTCTCTCATTAGTGCCTCTCTCTCCCAAATCTCATGAGTATAAAAATTGTGCTGACATAACACTTAACCAAAGGTATCATCCTTGTAAGAACCCAAATCTTCTTTTCAGGTATGTTTTTCCTTTTCTGGTCGTTTTTGAGGAAAAAGGAAAATTTTGGAAATTTTCTAAGTACACGTCGTGTACTTTATGAGTACACACCCTGTACTTCATTGCCGTAGAAGGCCATGTGATGGTCGTGTAGTAACCACACAAATGGTCGTGTGGGAGTGACTTGGAGGCCACATAAAGTGGAGTATGGGATGGAGAGTACACACTATGTACTTCAAAAATACACACCATGTACTTTATTTTTTGTCATTAAATGCACTAGGGTCGCATCTAATCACCAGAATGCTCTTCTTTAAGGTCTCGTTCGACTGAGAGCTTCATACAGTCGTGGATCTTTGACAAGCCCCCGAGCCTCCATCCTTCCCCCAAATCGAACACCGTCGGTTGTGTTGGAATAGAATCGGTGAGTTCTCTCTTTTTCTAGAGCCGCGTTTCATGATTTCTCTTCTTTTCCAGGTTATAGCGGGTTGAATTTTTTATAAGTTTTCTTATATCTACATCGTTCTAAGGAGATTCATGCTTCGAGGTTCACATATTGAGATCTCCTAACCCCGAGGTAGGTGGTTTGTGCATTTCTATTGAAATTATTTGATTTTTATGTGCAAATTTTCCCAATACCCATGAACGGGGTATTGAGTGTTTACCATTTCAGCCCTATTGTTTCTCTACTATGCTGGTATGCCTGAGTAGATGGTTATTGAATATGAATAGGGTGAATTGTTGCACTTTGGATGTTTTACCCATGCATGTTTTTCCTGTTATGACCTTTGGGTCATGTTTTCCTGTTAGGCTGCTATTTACTTTCCCATGCCTAGTATAATAGGATGGTGTGACTGTTGTTCTATTATGCTGTTGTGCTGTAGAATTCTAGCCAATTAGTTCATGAGGTTTACCTTGGCTGTTATGCACTGCTACACTTGCTTGACTTACACAAGGCCATGAGAACCTGGTGTATAGACCATAGGGAGAATGAGACGTTGATTACTTACCTAGAGCACCTTTAGTGTCACATACATGACTTATTTTAAAGTTAAATTTAATTTAATTTCCATTTATCCTTTTTTGGGGTTTCTCAAGATTTTATGGTGGAATGGGTGAGTTTTCGTGAATTGGGCCAAACCGTGAGCCCAATTACAGATTTAAAAATAAATTTTGTTTCTTTAATAACTTTTTCATTTTTTAATATTTTTTACCCAATCCAATTCCTAAATGGTATACCCTAACATATTAACACCACCATTGTAGTTTGAAGCCTTTATAAATCCATAACCAAGGTGTATATAGTTTTTTATTTAAGGGATTGGGCCTGAATGAAAGCCCAATTCCAGTTTTAAAAATAAAATTTGATTAATTAATAACTTATTAATTTTTAAAGATTTTTCGGTGATTCCAAGCCTCAAATGCGCCCCTTGAACCCAGTCGCATGCCCAAGATCTCTCTAATCTCTTTGGAGCTCTTCGTCATTGCGACTTAGTGCTGAACTTATTAGTGTTTCTAAAATAGGGCATATTTAAAGAGGTAAATTTATTCATTCATATCTCCGTAAATATTTACTCTTTTTCCCCCATTTCAGTCCCCACATGACCTCCTACTCATTATTAGAGCCTAACTATCAGGTTTTTCTGCTTTGAGTTTCAACATTTGGTTAATTCGGGGTAATTGCTTCAAGATTTTTCAAGGTGAGTGTTCCTCCCTTCCACTTCTTTCATTTCCTTAGGGTTTTATCCCTCTTTCTTGATGTTACAAAGTATCCAGAACCTAGGGTTCGTACCTAGGGTTTAACCATGGTTCTTGTTGGTGACATTTTGTGGTCTAGGGCTGGATTTATCATTATTGTGGTGCCGGGGTGGTGCGGTTGATGTTTCACAGCATGTTTTGAGGGATTCGACAATTTCGGTAGGTGATTCCGTGGGTAACCATTTAATGATGAGTTAGTTTGCTTGATTAAATAATTTTTCATGTTCCTTATATGCTGTTCATTATGAGAAAACCATTTTTGGTAGCAACAGTAAAGCATTTGGTATTAAAGTTACATTTTTCTTGAAGTGTGTATTTTTCAAATGTATTTCATGTGTTGTCTCTTGTGGTAGTTTTGTAAAATGTGGAATTTATTTATTAGTTGTTGAAAGGGGATGCCAATTTTGGTTGGATAATGATATAGTGCCATGTGGGCCTAAAAAGGGGATGTCTTTGAATGGTTTTATTGGTATAACCTTGTTATACTCCTTGAAAGTGTTTTATGGATTTGTGTGTTCTCTTGGGTATCTTTTGTGATATTGTTCAAGGTGATTATATAACATTTGAAAGTAGATTATTCCATGTTGATTGGGATTCCAATTCTATTTTGGTAGGGTCTTGGTGTGCTTTTGGCCTAAAAATAGGTTTTTGAAATGGGTTCTATGTGCAAAGTTTGGGTATACTCCTTATAATTATTTTATGAAAGTTTTGAATGGTTTATTGAGTTGTGTAGTAGGTGAAACTATATCAACAAAATATTTTGGTAGGAGTATATTTTTAAAAGGTCCATTTCATTTGTGAAAAGGTTGTTATGTGATATGTATCATCTTGGAAATATTTTGTTAAATTTTTTGAAGGAGATATTGAGGTGTGAAAGTGATGTGAAATTGATGTGGAGTGTTTTGTGTGAGTGTGATGTGAAAAATTGAATTTTTGATTATGAAAGAAGTGTTATTTTCCATGTGTGTGGGCTGTTATATGAGTTGAAATATCTTATAATTGTTTTATAAAAATGTTTAATGGTTTTGTGGAAGTGTTGAAGAAATGTGAAATGTGTTGTGGGCTATTTTGGTGTGAGTCGGACTTCAAAATCATTTTAAATGAAAAATGGATTTTTGTGACTTGTGTGGTATACATATGGGATGTTTGGTAAATTTGTGATGTGTAAATGATATTTTCATGTTCAATGTATATTTCTTGACTTGTTGAACTTGTTTGAGAACAAGGGGAAAACCTGGGTATCTAGGTGGGTGGACGTGTACTAGTATGCTAGTGAATCTGTGGGGTTTGGCCTCAGTTTCACTTAGCAATATTGACACTTACAACTCTAACTAAATTATGATGATGATGATTGGGGACCACTAGGTTATCGGTATGTACCCTACTAGTGTATCGTGTATGAGAATGGATATTTGTGATGGTTACTCTCACCGAGATACGAGGTACCTGAGACCCACAACTAGCTAGTGCCTAGGGGTTATTTCCCATTGATTGTGCTCACTAGATATTTTGTGCTTATTGTCGTCATACGGTATGAGTGGTTGGAAAATTCAGTAGCCTTGGTATTTATTTTAAAAGTATTTATTCTTTAAATTAGCCCACTTGAAAACTGATTTTTTTTAAGTTGCATCTTTTAGAAATTATAACTTGAAATTACATGTTTTTGAAAACTTGCATGCTTTTCATCTTTAAATGTTTATCACATGGAATATCTTAGGGGTGGTATCCTACTGGGAATTTTATCACACCCTACTTACACCTTTTGGTGTAAGTAGACTTGGTTATTTTTGTTGTCCCAGGTTGGGTACAAATTTTTTTGTTCCAGTGGTTCGAGTTTCTAGTAGGTCCTTGGTGGTGAAGTCTTGTGGAGATAGCTTGAGGGCGGTTCCCCATGACATGAGGGTTCTTGGGATGTTTCATTTTGGTTTTTTACCTTTGGTATAGTCTTTTTTAGTTGTTTTAAGCTATGTAATTCAGTTCTGAATTTTTGTAAAACATTGTTTGGTTTGAAAATTCCAGATTCGTTTTATTGGATTATTTTGTTGTTTTATGTTTATAAACTCGGGTAAGTCATTCAAAATTATAATTTTATGATACTAGGGAACTTGTGGCAGACCTTGGGGATTGGGAATGCCCTTCGGGCCTTGTCACAGGCCAGGTTTGGCACTGGTTTCGGTGGTGACCAGATTTGGTTCATGATAAAATGGTATCAGAGGAGGTTCGATCTCTTTGTGTCATGTTATTTGGGGAACAGTCGAGATAGTCTGGAGTTAGGAATGTTGGGACTTGGAATTTTTGTTATTAGTAGTGTGGCTGATCACCACACCTCATGACGTGATTCAGGTCTCCAAGGGAAGTCGGGACCTTTCAGAGTCCCTTGGTTTTCTTGGTTTAATGATGATTAGGGGAAATGAAAAGAGAGTTGGGTTAATGGTCTCAGTGAGCTCGCAAGGTCTGGCAAGCCATGTGGAGCCAGGGATATTCCCTAGAACACTCTCTATTACAGTGAAGTGATTGGAATATGGCCGCCAACTATATGTACAAGTCACCCACTGAAACTAGTTTCCTCTCGCATTGTCTTGTGTTCTTTAATTTTGAAATCTTGGAACTTTGGTTTTAAAGTGACTTGGTTTTAAGAAGTGTAATGTTTTTGTTAAATGATTTTAAAATAAAGATGGAATGGTTTGATTTATGAAATGGTGGAACAGAATTTTCAGAATTATATTCAAATGGAAAATGGTGTGCTTATACCTCTTTTTAAAAGTAGAAACTATACTGAAGTTGGTTTTGAAAAAGTGTTTCCAATAGAGTTTTATAAACAATCAAAGGGTGTTTTAATGGGATAAGATGATATGAAATTGATGTGAATAACATGAAAGTGAGTTCTTGTCCAAATTGTTGTGTCTTTATGAAACGTTTAATAAGATTTGAATTGGGATTTTGATCTCCTGTTAAGTGGTTTTGAGAAAAAGGATGCGTTGGTTGACTTTTTTGGTTTTGAAATGTGGAAAGAATGTTTTGTTTTAACCTTTGGTATTTACATGGGAAACCACATACTTGGGGTTATATGGGATTATGGATGATTGATGTCACTAATGGATGAGTTTCAGGATGGATATGAGGAGGGTGACCAGTGTGGCACAAAAACATCCATGTGTAAGGCCCATGGGGTACCATTGGTGGATACGCTAACCGCTGAACTGTTTGTTTTCAAGAAATGTTTTTAAAGAAAAACATGATGTCTTGATGAATTTTTTGTGATGGGTTATATTATGTGTTTTTGAAAAATTTGATGTTGTGGGATGATTTGAGTCCAAGAACCCCTCCTATTTGAACCATGTTTTGGGTTTGGGTTTGGTCAGTAAGTTGTGTTGTAGGGACGGTTAGTGGTATCTTTTGAAAAATGTTTTGAGACGCCTTTATGGTGGTTCCATTCATGTGTTTGGATTTGGTTTGTGGTATATCTTGACCAGTAGACCATCTTGGTTGGGTCCTTAGGTTCTCTCATTGGACAAGGTATGCCCCCATTAAAGGTTAATGCATAACTGAAGCGCAACCCATATTTTTTTCTCTATTGGAAAATCCTCCAGTTGATCAATATAAGGAATCTTTTTCTTGAGATTTTTAGATTGAGTATAAACCCTTTCCTTTATTGGTTTTGTGTATCCTCTTGTAGTGGTATATTGATCATGGATGGTTTAAAGTGACCTTAGCCTCTTAAGTTTCCAAATTTTTCGAAGGTGGAAGTGTTCTGGGGTTGTTAGCATGGATGAGTATTTGGATAGTGTCTAAGAGGAACTATTGGTCCTTCATAGTCTCTTCGAAGGAGTTTATGTTAAACTACCATTGTGGGAAATATGGTCATGATAGGATATTTTGTCCACTTTATATAATTGTGTGTTGTTTGGGGATGTTGTACAAGTTCCCTCTCTATGCATTGTTTATATCAGTCACAATGGTCATGTTCGGCGACGCCTTGTGATGTCATGTGCTCGATTGACCGTAAAGGTGAAAGTTGGGAAATCATCTGAGAGTATCTATTATGTTGTTAGAATGTCTACCTTGGAAAAAAACTATTCCATTTTAGAGGAAGGTGAGTATAAGTGTTCTTTACTTCTATTGTTTCTCACCCGAACAAACAATGTGTGATGTGTGTACATATTCTAAGCCCTTGTTTCAGTGAAATATCGAGTTAGGGTAAAGTGAGTTTGGAATGTGTTACGTCCTGGAAAAACTTATTGGGTATTGTGGTGTAGTTTTTGTTTGCAACGAAAGAATAATTCTCATTCAGGGGGTTTCCAAAGCCTAACTGTGAAGTCGAAGATTCTTCAATCATTTGAGCTCCAGCCATAGGTCTCGGAGAGAAGCTGACTCGTAGTCAGGGGAAATCCCAGGGTCATTTAAACCCTTGTACAATTTCCTATCCTCAGTATGAAAGATAGGAAGAGTTTAAACCTGTGGTCTCATTATCTTTCTTCTGTTGTTCATGTTCATTGAAAATAGGTAAAGGGCCTTGTACCCATGTCATCGCCCAATGTTATTCCATCCCCCTTTTGTTTCCATTGAGTCTTTAGAGAAAGGTTTGAAGTTTGGGAACACGATTTTCACTTGGTTAGTAGTGACCATGCCTCATAAAATCTTGTAGATTGAAGGATCCTCACTATTAGTGCATGGTTTCCCAAACTGTGTAGACTAACCATGTGGTCGTCCAAACTCTTTAAATTCTGGGGGCTTTCTGTACTGGCTCATGCTGGTCGGTTAAGATGGTTGGTTCTAATGGTGGGGAGACACACTATGAGTCTTATATAAGTTCTTTTGTAAATTTCTGATAGAAGTATACCCTTTTTACTGGGGAGTCCATTCAGGACTCCCCCTATTAGTGTCCTGATTCTTTCTCGGGAAAATATATATATATATATAGGTTGTCTCTTATGGTGGGGAGGTTATTTTTGTTCCCCCATACCAGTAACTCAGACTTATACATGGTCGTGGATTAGCGGTAGGTAGTCTCATTCAGAGTTATCAAGCTACCTACATCTTCCTTTAGTAAACTTTGGGATTGGGGAG
Organism: Viscum album; assembly: GCA_963277665.1. Lineage (NCBI taxonomy): Eukaryota > Viridiplantae > Streptophyta > Magnoliopsida > Santalales > Viscaceae > Viscum > Viscum album. The sequence continues at coordinate 1,620,472,810 of OY728146.1, read as the reverse complement.
TACCCAATGGTCTAGTTAAAGTAAGGTAAGTGTAACCTTATTCGATGTTGTTGTTCATTTGGGTGAATTGCTTGAGTCTTGTTTGGATAGTGTTTAATGAGTTTTATTTTTGGATCAATTATGAATGTGATTGGTCATTTCAGGAAAGTGTTGTAAGCTTTTTTTGTGAGAGTAATCCTTCATTAATTGATCACTGGAGGTGTTTTGGCCTTTGGGGGTGAAACCTGACAAGGGAGTGCCTCTTGGTTTCTCAGTTGGGTTTGGTTGTTGCTTTGGCCTTGATGTGACTTTCTGGGGCGGAAAGTTTTCATGGTGGGGATAATTGTCACATACATGACTTATTTTAAAGTTAAATTTAATTTAATTTCCATTTATCCTTTGTTTTTGGGGTTTCTCAAGCTTTTATGGTGGAATGGGTGAGTTTTCGTGAATTGGGCCAAACCTTGAGCCCAATTCCAGATTTACAAATAAATTTTGTTTCTTTTCTAAATTTTTCATTTTTTAATATTTTTTACCCATTCCAATTCCTAAATGGTCTACCCTGATATATTAACACCACCATTGTAGTTTGGAGCCTTTATACATCCATAACCAAGGTGTATATGGGTTTTTATTTAAGGGATTGGGCCTGACCGAAATCCCAATTCGAGTTTTAACAATAAAATTTGATTAATTAATAACTTATTAATTTTTAAAGATTTTTCGGTGATTCGAAGCCTCAAACGCGCCCCTTGAACCCAGTCGCGCGCCCAAGCTCTCTCTCCTCTATTTGTAGCTCTTCTTCATCGCGATTTAGTGCTAAAATTATTAGGGTTTCTAAAATCGGGAAGATTTAAAGAGGTAAATTCATTCATTCATATCTCCTTCAATATTTACTATTTTTCCCCCATTTGAGTCCCCACATGACCTCCTCCTAATCAGGAGAGCCTAAATATCATATTTTTCTGCTTTTAGTTTCAAAATTTGGTTAATTCGGGGTAATGTCTTCAAGATTTTTCAAGGTGAGTGTTCCTCCCTTCCGCTTCTTCCATTTCCTTAGGGTTTCATCCCTCTTTCTTGATGTTCCAAAGTATACAGAACCTAGGGTTCGTACCTAGGGTTTAACCATGGGTCTTTTTGGTGAATATTTGTGGTCTAGGGCTGGATTTATCATCCTTGTGGTTCCGGGGTGGTGCGATTGATGTTTCACAGCATGTTTTGAGGGATTCGACAATTTCCGTAGATGATTCCGTGGGTAACCATTTAATGATGAGTTAGTTTGATTGATTAAATAAGTTTACATGTTCCTTATATGATTTTCATTATGATAAAACCATTTTTGGTAGCAATAGTAAATCGTTTGGTATTAAAGTTACATTTTTGCTTGAAGTGTGTATTTTTCAAATGTATTTCATGTGTTGTCTCCTATGGTAGTTTTGTAAAATGTGGAAGTGATTTATTAGTTGTCGAAAGGGGCTGCCAATTTTGGTTGGGTAATGATATAGTGCCATGTGGGCCTAAAAAGGGGGTGTCTTTGAATGGTTTTATGTGTATAACCTTGTTATACTCCTTGAAAGTGTTTTATGGATTTGTGTGTTCTCTTGGGTATCTTTTGTGATATTGTTCAAGGTGATTATATAACATTTGAAAGTGGATTATTACATGTTTATTGGAATTCCAATTATATTTTGGTAGGGTCTTGGTGTGCTTTTGTCTTAAAAAGAGGTTTTTGAAATTGGTTCTATGTGCAAAGTTTGGGTATACTCCTTATAATTGTTTTCTGAAAGTTTTGAATGGTTTATTGAGTTGTGTAGTAGGTGAAACTATATCAGCAAACTGTTTTGGTAGGAGTATATTTTTAAAAGGTCCATTTCATTTGTGAAAAGGCTGTTATGTGATATATATCATCTTGGAAATATTTTATTAAATTGTTTGAAGGAGATATTGAGGTGTGAAAGTGATGCGAAATTGATGTGGAGTGTTTTGTGTGAGTGTGATGTGAAAAATTGAATTTTTGATTATGAAAGAAGTGTTATTTTCCATGTGTGAGGGATGTTATATGAGTTGAAATATCTTATAATTTTTTTATAAAATTGTTTAATGGTTTTGTGGAAGTGTTGAAGAAATGTGAAATGTGTTGTGGGCTATTTTGGTGTGAGTCGGACTTCAAAATCATTTTCAATGAAAAATGGATTTTTGTGACTTGTGTGGTATACTTATGGGCTGTTTGGTGAATTTGTGATGTGAAAATGATATTTTCATGTTCAATGTATATTTCTTGACTTGTTGAAATTGTTTGAGAACAAGGGGAAAACATGGGTATCTAGGTGGGTGGACGTGTACTAGTATGCTAGTGAATCAGTGGGGTTTGGCCTCAGTTTCACTTAGCAAGATTGACACTTACAACTCTAACTAAATTATGATGATGATGATTGGGGACCACTAGGTTATGGGTATGTACCCTACTAGTGGCTCATGCACGAGAACAGATATTTGTGATGGTTACTCTCATCGAGATACGATGTACCTGGGCTTGACAACTAGCTAGTGCCTAAGGGTTATTTCCCATTGCTTGTGCTCACTATATATTTTGTGCTTATCGTCGGAATACGGTATGAGTGGCTGGAAAATCCAGTATCCTTGGTATTTATTTTAAAAGTGTTTATTCTTTAAATTATCCCACTTTAAAACTGATTTTTTTTAAGTTGCATCTTTTAGAAATTGTAACTAGAAATTACATGTTTTTGAAAACTTGCATGCTTTTCATCTTTAAATGTTTATCACATGGAATCTCTTAGTGGTGTTATCCTACTGGGTATTGGCTCACACCCTACTTACACCTTTGGGTGTAATTAGACTTGGTTATTTTTGTTGTCGTAGGTTGGGTACAATTTTTTTTGTTCCAGTGGTTCGGGTTTCTAGCAGGTCCTTGGTGGTGAAGTCTTATGGAGATGGATTGAGGGCGGTGCCCCCTTCCATGAGGGTTCTTGGGATGTTTCATTTTGGTTTTTTACCTTTGGTATATTCTTTTTGAGTTGTTTTAAGCTATGTAATTCAGTTCTGAATTTTTGTAAAATATTGTTTGGTTTGAAAAATCCAGATTCATTTTATTGGATTCTTTTGTTGTTTTAAGTTTATAAACTCAGGTAAATAATTACCAATTCTCATTTTATGATACCCGGACACTTGTGCCAGCCCGTGGGGATCGGGAACAGCCTTCGGGCCTTTTCACGGGCAAGGTTTGACACTGGTTTCGGTGGTGACCATATTTGGTTCGTGACATTTATTACCGTTACGAGACTATACAGGGAATTGGCGGTGAGTGCTTCCTTAGAGAGTCTATGCTTAAGATGCACTGGAGGGGTTAGACTGAGTGTACTGCCCAGAGGGTTTCTTGTACTTGTTAGGTAGGAAAAGAGGGGATAGGCTGTGATTACTTCCTAGAGGGTTACCTTGAGTTTAGCTACTTGCTTGTGATGCTAGGTAGGACCAGAGGGGATAGGTTGTGGGTACTTCTCAGAGGGTTACCTATTGTGTTTATCTGCTTTGATTAGTTGTTTCATGTTGTGCAGTGATTTGAATGATTTGAATTGTGGATTGTTTACTGCTGAGTAGTTCCTTGTTTACTACCGAGTACTTCCTTGTTTACTGCTTTATGTATTTTACCTTCCATATATTCACTGACTGTTAGGCACAGATCTCATGGTGGTTTCCTACTAGGATTTAGTCTCACACCCTATTTGGGTTATGCTTTTGGACCCAAACAGATTATATTGTTGCAGGTATAGATAAGGGAAAATTTCATTCTACTTTAGGTACTTGAATTGCTGTGGAGCTGGAGAGCATGGGACCAAGCTATGGATTGTGATGCTGAGGAGTTTATCTACTTTCTTTTTCAATTTGGTTTAGCACTGTTGTATTCCAGCATTGTGACTTGTTTGGATTTTTTCTTAGACATATGTATCATAAATCATTATATATATGTTCTCCAATTTATACTTTCAGTTTCCTGTTGTTACTACTGTATTTCATTATTACTGCTTCCGCTCTTGTATGTATTTGTTTACTTCCATTCTGTACTCTACCAACGAGGGCATAGTTTCCCCACTATCACACCCAAGTCCCTCACTGCTGGTCAGCAACCTATGGAATTTGGGGAAATTCACTTGAGGCCATGTGACCAACCGAGTATGGGGCACCGCTTGGTGGATTTCAGAACCGGGATGTTATAAAGTGGTATTAGAGGGTTTCTTTTCTCTTGATTTACTATTTGGAGACTTAGCCAGGAATAGGATGGAATGGGTACTTGGTAATAAGCTATGCCCGAGAGTAGCTAAACCGTGTACAAGGAAAAACCAATCTAACTCATTTAATTGCAATTGTTTTCTGGTTTTCAATTATTACAGTTTATCTGATTTCACCTTTAGTGACTAACATGATTTGTGCTGTTACAGTTGATGTTATTGAGGTTCTGTTTCTATTGCAACCCGATGAGATGAGGGTATTCCATCTCATGCATCATATAGGTACTTTCTAGAAATCACATTTCATGCATTTTTTCCTTAACATATAGGATGCATTAGTGATTTCATGTTGTTGTGATAGATGATGTGTAAAATATTAAAGCTGTTGTGATAGTTTCCTTGATAGAAATACCTACTGTTTGAAAGGGTATTCTTTGTGTAGAGGTTTTCTTGAATGAATCCCAAAATTTGGTTCTTGAGGTGTTATGGGCCCTCATGAACCAGAATTTGGTGGATCATTGCCTTATTTTCCATTTTAGAATGTGTATAAGATGCCAAAATTTGATTCGCGGGGTGTATGGCCCCTCACGGATCGGAATTTGGCACTTTAAATGCTCGTTTCAGTGTTCTTTGGGTTTTAGAATAGTTTTTGAGGATTACTGTCTAGAAAAACCCAAAATACACACCGTGTAATGTTAAGTACACGTCATGTGTTCTTCTGTTTGGGAAGAAAATGTTTTCCTTAAGTACATGCCGTGTACTTTATGTACACGCCATATAGTCTCTAACCGTGTTATAGGCCGTGTGGGAAGAGACACGGGATGGGGAAAGTCTGGTGGGAACACACCGTGTACCAGTCGAACACGCCATGTAGTGTTGACCCTTTGTCCGCCCGTGTAACTAACAACATGGACAGGTAGACCTTAAGATATACACACCGTGTCTGCCCTGAACACACCGTGTAGTCAGACCCAGGTACTCGGTTGTTTCACGAACAACATGGGTTGGTTTTACCTTTTCATGTACACACCGTGTCTGCCTTGAACATGTCATGCGGTCAGACCTAGGTACCCGACCATGTCAATAACAACACGAGTTAGTGTTATCCTTTCACATACATGTCGTTTCCGTCTGGAACATGCCATGTAGTGTGAGAAGTGTGTCAGGATGTGTCACTAACAACACGGTCCAAGTGAATCTTTTCTAGTACATGCCGTGTAGGAACTATACATGCCATGTAGTCTTGCCTTAGGAGGGCCGTGTGGCTTGGCCGTGTAGAAAGACTCGGGCAGGGGAAGAGTATTCAAGTACATGCCATGTGTTAATAGAACATGTCGTGTGTTTGGGGTGTTACACGACCAGTTTAGGTAGGAGTACACACCGTGTAGAAAATACACATGCCATGTAGTCATGTTTTTTAAAACTTGAGTGATTTCTTTCTCCTATTCCTTTCTTACACTCCTTGTTTTCAGTCTTTGATAATTCTGATCTAGGTGTGCACTTGACCTTGTAGATTCATTCCACTGAGACGTCCTCCGGTCATCTGCCAGTTATAGGGTAGTGATCAGACGCCGGATACGACTGATCAGGGACTTCCAGCAGATCCTCTAGTTGTGCCAGTATTGGAACCCATAGTTATACATGTTACCGGTGCTGATGCACAGTTCAAGGAAGGCTTCTTGAGGATGATGAAAACATTTCAGGGAGAACCGCCTCTTGCCCCATTGATGGCTGATTTGACGTGAGTCTTCCAACAACATCATCCTCCCACATTCTCAGGGGAAGGAGGACCTCAGGCTGTAGAGTCATGGCTAGAATCCATGCTGACGATCTTTGAGCATCTGGAGATGCCTCCAGAAAGGAGGGTCAAGCTCGCTACCTATATGCTTTGGGAATCCACCAAGAGGTGGTGGGATGTGATCTCACATGCAGGACACCATCAGGTTATGGCATGGGATGAGTTTCAATGCATCTTCTATGATTACTTTTATCTGGAGACCCTAAGGGCCGATCGAGCCCGGGAGTTTATGAGTCTGGAGCAGGGTACTCTTTATATTATGGAGTATTCCTACCACTTTACCGAGCTACAACACTTCACTCCTATTCCAGAAGTTGATCAGTTGTTCATGGAAAGGAAGTTCGAGGATGGTCTGAGGCACGACATCCGATCGTAGGTGAACATATTCTGGTTGACTTTTATCACTTCTATAGTCAACCAAGCACTGATCACAGAGCACAATATGAGGGATTCTGGAGTTTTGAGCCAGGGCGGCTCGGCATCTGGGGTCAATATTCCTCCTACTGACAACATGAATCATAACAGAGAGTCTTCACGTTGTGATCCAAGGAGGCGAGACACTCCTTCTGGTATCCAAGTGGTGTGTTATCAGTGCGGAAAGAGTGGTCATATGAGGCCACATTTCCCGAGAGACCCGGTGGAGTACCGATCTTACGGAAATATTGGTCATCTTCATAGCTTCTATCAGATCTTCTCACCAGCAGCTGGTGACTGGGGTTCTTCTATGACTCCTCATTCAAGAGTAGCTGCACCAGTTTCTCACCAGTCTGGGAAATAGATTTCTTCCAGCTATTTAGGCCGAGGTGGAGGTTGTGTCCATGGTAGCCAGTCACCCGGTTTTTAGCGACATCAGGGAAGATTATCTCAGAGTGGACATGAAGGATCATAGGGCCGTGGTACGGGATAGACTCTTTTAGTGGAGTAGAACCAGCAGGAGCAGGATCCCGGACCTTCTACAGTTCGAGGTACTATCTTAGTAGCCTCGGTTTTAGCTTATGCTCTATTTATATAGGGGCTTCCCATAGCTTTATATCTGTTGCTGTCGTGGAAAGTCTTGGTCTCTGCATCTTTTCTTCCACTGATATCTTGATACTAGACACTCCGTTGGAGACTAGAACGACTAGTATAAATCAGTGCAGAGAGTGACCTCTATATGTTAGTGGGTGTCACTTTTTATGGGACCTCTATGTCCTAGAGATGACAGGCTATGATGTCATTCTTAGAATGGACTGGCTAGTTCCCTTCCAGGCACTCGTCGACTGTTATCACCGTAGGGTAAGTTTCACGCCACCAGAAGGTGGATCCTTTCTTCATATGGGCGAATGGAATGTCCAGGCACGCAGAGAGGGTCCAGAGAATCATGGGTTGGGAGGAGTTATGGCCCAAATTTCTAGTCTATATCTAGATGACCAGGGGACTTCGCAGTTAGAATTTTCTCCAGTGGTGGATCATTTCATAGATGTATTTCTAGAGGACTTTTCAGGTTTTCCTCCAGAGTTTGAGGTAGAATTCTCGATTGAGCATGTGCCAGGAGCAGCACCAGTGTCCATTACTCCTTATAGGATGGCTACACTTGAGTTGCAGGAGCTCAAGAAGTAGTTGGAGGAGTTTCAGGAAAAGGGTTTCATCCGACCTAGTAACTCTCCTTGGGATTCGCCTGTCATGTTTGCGAAGAAGGCAGAAGATACTCTCAGGCTTTGTGTGGACTATCAGAAGTTTAACCAGTTGAAGGTCAAGAACCGATATCCCTTGACTAGGATTGATGATCTCTTTAATCAGCTTCGAGGAGCACAGGTGTTCTCAAAGATTGACCTGAGATCCTATTTCCATCAGTTGCACGTTAAACCATCTGATATACCTCTTACAACTTTCCGGAGCAGGTATGGTCTATATGAGTATTTGGTTATGCCGTTCGGTCTCACGAACGCGCCTACAGTTTCATGGAACTAATAAACCGAGTGTTCCATCCATACTTGGATTCCTTCGTGGTGGTTTTCATGGACGATATCTTGGTGTACTCTCACACTCGACACAACCATGCTACCCATCTTTAGATCATTTTGAGTACACTGAGGGAGCATCAGTTATATTCTAAGCTCTCAAAGTTCCACTTTTGGATGGATCAAATTAACTTCTTGGGTCATGTTATCTCAGAGGAAGGAGTATCATTAGACCCATAGAAAGTGAGAGCTTTAGTTTCCTGGGAGCAGCCGAAGAATGTCTTTGAGGTACTGAATTTTCTAGGGCTGTCTGGATACTAAATATGTTTCATAAAAGACTTTTTACGCTTAGCAGCACCACTGACAGGTCTGACTAAGAATGGTGTGAAGTTCTTATTGTCAGATTCTTATGAGTTAGCCTTTTAGGAGATGAAAGGAAGGTTGAATTCAGCACCGATACTAGTCTTTCCAGAGTCGGGAAAGAGCTATACTGTTTATTGTGATGCGTCAGGTATCAGGATGGGAGCTGTGCTTATACAGGGAGATGGAGTCGTTGCGTACGGGTCTCGGCACTTGAGGCCACATGAGAGGAATTACCCGACGCACAATCTGGAGTTGGCGGCTGTTGTTCATGCCCTATGCTATTGGAGACATTACCTTATGGGAGAGAACTTTGTGGTTTTCACTGACCACAAGAGTCTCAAGTACATCTTCACTCAGCGTGATTTGAACTCGAGACAATACAGGTGGGTTGAGTACCTACAGTCCTTTGACTTTGAGTTTGCCTATACGCCTGGAAAAGGCAATGCAGTGGCTGATGCGTTGAGCAGGAGGACTCAGATACAGGCAGTTCAGGAGGCCAGTAGTGAGTGGAAGCTTATGGATCTGTTCTTTGAGATGCATTTGGAGGTGTATGACATACATAGGTAGACATTCCTATCTTATATAGCTGTTACCTCTACTCTTCTTGATCGAGTTCGAATGATGAAGCTATCAGATTCTGAAGGCCTAGTCCTAAGGGAGAGTGTGTCAGGAGAGGACCCTATTCCTGGATAGACCATAGGCAAGGATGATATCTTTCATTTCCAGGGGAGAATATGGGTGCGAGTAGACATACACAAGGAGTTGATGTGGGATTTTCATTCCTCAGTTTGGGAAGTTCATCCTGGAATCACCAAGATGTATCGTGATCTACACCATCAGTATTGGTGGCCAGGTATGAAGAGGGACATTGCTGGTTTTATCATGAGGTGTTCCACTTGTTAGCAGGTGAAGGTGGAGCATCAGCAACCAACTGGGATTTTACAGTAGTTACCCATTCCCGAGTGGAAGTGGAATGACGCCGCGATGGACTTTGTGACCGGTTTTCCAAGGTCGCCAAAAGGGAATGATGCTGTTTAGGTTTTCATTAATATACTCACGAAGGTTGCTCACTTCTTGCCGATCAAGGAGACCTTCAGTTTTGATGAGATGGGACGGTTGTACATCCGTGAGATTGTACGTCTAAATGGAGTTCCACACTCCATTGTTTCAGACAGGGATGCACATTTTACTTCTTGGGTCTGGCAGGGACTTCAGAAGGATTTGGGTACACAGGTACTTTAGAGTAAAACTTACCACCCCTAGGTAGATGGTCAGTCCGAGCGTATGATTTAGGTTCTTGAGGTCATGCTCTGAGTATGAATTATGAATTTTGGAGGTTCTTGGGAGAAGTATATACCTCTTGTGGAGTTTTCCTACAACAAAAGTTTTCAAGTGACTATTGAGATGGAACCTTATGAGGCTTTGTATGGTAGGCCATGCCGATCACCCTTATGTTGGCTAGAGGAAGTAGAGACAACTTTTCTGGGACCTCGCCTTGTTCAGGAGACCACAGAGCAGATAGAGTTGATTTGGAAGAGGATGGCAACAACATTGTCTCGACATAAGTCTTATGCTGATCAGTGAAGATGACCTCTGGAGTTCGAGGTTCGGGATCATGTTTTCCTATATGTCACACCGAGGTTGGGACACAAGAGGATTAGGAGACATGGTAATCTTTCACCGAGGTACGTCGGGCCATTTGAGGTGTTGGAGAGAGTTGGGCCGGTTGCCTATCGGTTGCAGTTACCTCAGAGGTACCGAGCTATGCACGATGTCTTCCATGTTTCTCAGCTTCAACATTACTTTTCAGACCCATCTCATGTATTTCAACCCGAGGAGGTTGAGTTCGAAGTGGATGCGTTGTTTGAATAGAATCATATCCGGATTGTGGATCGCAGTACTAAGGTTCTCCATGGATGGTTTTTTCCTCTAGTACGAGTTCTATGCCAGCACGGGTAGTTGCAGGATGAGACTTGGGAGAGGGAGGCCGATGTACGAGAACAATGGCCGGAACTATTTGAGGTTTCTTCTTCTACACCACGCTAGGGAAATTTGAGGATGAATTTATTTAAGGGGGGAAGTTTGTAAGAAAATGTATATTCTTTTCAGGTATGTTTTTCTTTTTCTGGTCATTTTTGAGTAAAAAGGAAAATTATGGAAATTTTCTAAGTACACATCGTGTACTTTATGAGTACACACCGTGTACTTCCATTCCGTAGGAGTCCGTGTGCTGGTCGTATAGTAGCTACACACACAGCTATGAAGGAGTGACTTGGAGCCCTCTAAAATTGGAGTACAGAAAGGTGAGTACATGTCGTGTACTTCAAAAGTACACGTTGTGTACTTCAAAAGTACACAACCTGTACTTTTTTTATTAAACGCACCGAGGTCACATCTAATCACCAGAATGATCTTCTTTTAGGTCTCGTTCGACTAAGAGCTCCGTACGGCTGTGGATCTTCAATGAGCCCCCGAGCCTTCATACGTCCCCTGAATCGAACACTGTCGGTTGTGTTGGAATCACATCATTGAGTTCTCTCTTCTAATGGAGCCTCGTTTCATGATTTCTCTTCTTTTTCAAGTTATCATGGGTTGAATATTTTATAAGTTTTCTTATATATATGGTGTTCTAAGGAGATTCAATCTTCTAGGTTCACATATAGCGATCTCCTAACCCCGAGGTAGGTGGTTTGTGCCTTTATGTTGAAAGTCTTTAAGTTTTCTATGAAAATTTTCCCAATACCCATGAACGAGGTATTGTTCATTTACTGTTTCAGCCCTATTGTTTCTATGCTATGCTGGTATGCCTGAGTAGATGGTTATTCAATATAAATAGGGTGAATTGTTGTTCTTTGGATGTTTTTCCCATGCATGTTTTTTCTATTATGACCATTGGGTCTTGTTTCCTATTAGGCTGCTATTTACTTTCCCATGCCTAGTATTATAGGATGGTGTGACTATTGTTCTATTATGTTGTTGTGTTGTAGAATTATAGCCAAGTATTTTATGAGGTTTACCTTGGCCGTTACGCGCTTCTATACTTGCTTGACTTACATAGGAATGTGAGAACCTAGTGTATATACCATAGGGAGAATGGACGTTGAGGGATTCTCCAAAGTGTCTATAATTTACGATGCGATACCATAGGGAGAATTGATGACAAGTGCTTCCCCAGAGATTCTGTAGTTCCTCGACACAGGCCACAAGGGGAATGAGATGTTGAGTGCTTCCCTAGAGCGCCTTTAGTACCATTATGAGACTATAGGGGGGAATTGATGGTGAGTGATTTCTCAGAGAGTCTATGCTTAAGCTGAACCAGAGGGGTTAGACTAAGTGTACTACCCAGACGGATGCTTGTACTTGTTAGGTAAGACTAGAGTGGATAGGATATGAGTACTTCCCATAGGGTTACCTTGAGTTTAGATTCTTTCTTGTGTTTCTAGGTAGGACCAGAGGGGATAGGCTATGGGTACTTCCTAGAGGGTTACCTGTTGTGTTTATATTATTTGATTAGATGTTGCATGTTGTGTAGTGATTTGAATGCTTTGAACTGTGGATTGTTTACTGCTGATTACTTCCTTTTTTACTGCTGAGTACTTCCTCTTTTACCGCCTTATATATTTTACCTGCCATATATTCACTGACTATTAGGCACAGATCTCGTTGTGGTTTCCAACTAGGATTTAGTCTCACACCCTGTTTGGGTCATGCTTTTGGACCCAAACATATTATATTATTGTTGGTATAGATAAGGGTAAATTCCCTTATACTTCAGGTACTTGACATGCTGTGGAGCTGGAGATCATGGGATCAAGCTATGACTTGTGATGATGAGGAGTTTATTTTCTTTCTTTTGCACTATGTTTTATCACTGTTGTATTCGAGCATTGTGACTTGTTTGGATATTTTCCTAGACATATATATCATGCATCATTATATATATGTTCTCCAGTTTATACTTTCAGTTTATTGTTGTTACTGCTGTATGTCATTATTACTGCTTCCACTCTTGTATGTATTTGTTTACTTCTGCTGTGTACTCTGCCAATGAGGGAAAATTTTCCCCACTATCACACCCAAGGCCCTCGCTACTAGTCGGAAGCCTTTGGCATTTGGGGAAATGTGCTTAAGACCATGTGACCAACCGAGTATGGGGCGCCTCTAGGTGGCTTCAGGAATCGGGACGTTACAATCCTTCCATGAAGTACCTTGGTTTCAAAATCAACTATCTAGACTCGATTCTTAGTCATTGATAAAGCAGGATCGACGTCAAGATCACTCCAACTCAGAACATGACATGGATCAAAAAGTTAATTTTTAGTTGCGATACATGGAACCCGTTATGTATTGAGGTCAACTATGGTAGAAGTTATAAATGGTAATCCACTTTCCCCACCTTCTCAACAACCTCAAATTTCCCCTAAAATGAGGAGAAAGTTTTCCTTTTCTCCCAAGCCGTCGATGGCCCAAACAAGGTGAAAATTTCTAGAACACCTGATCATAAACTAAAAACTCCAACAGTATATGAAAATGATCACCATAAGATTTATATCAGATCTATTCCATCCACATTCTCTAATGAATAAAATGAATATTTGATTCCATATCTAGAACCAAGCTTGGTCCAACCAAGGAACTTTCCCCACTCTCTGACCAACAAAACAGATGTTTACAAGGCCAGACCATACAAGGACACAAAAAATCCATTCTAATCATGGACTGGTAACTATTATTGGAATATGATCATGAAATGGTTCAAATCCCTTGATCAACTTTCTTCAATGAATTACATCATCACACATGTGTGTTGTGAATCCAACAGTCTTGCAGATGCCATTTCAAGCAATGGAGTTCATGAGGAGGCTTGTGTTTCTTCTAGAACCATCCTTAATAATATATTTTCTTTATTTCAAGAGGATAAATATATGGTTTATAATTTAAAACTGATGTATCCTTTTTTTTATTATTACAAGAGACATTGTGCTCACTTTTCTAAAAAACCTCATTTTCACCCTATCAATGAGATTAATTTTAAATTAATTACTGTAAATTTTGTGTTTTTATTTTTTTTAAAATGGATTTCATAATTGTAACTAGTGATTAAAAATTATTTAAATATGTTTCTTTTAATTTTGAGCATGTGAATAATAAATTTAGTAATATTTTTATTACCATAGTTAATGGTAAATCAGGTAATTAAGGGTAAAAATAAAATTATAAAATTACCCTAACACTTTTACTAATTTTATTGGATGAGTTAGTTTCAACCAAAATCATCCTTGGGTCATTTTATGACCTCTTGGAGTCACCTGGATGACCTTAAGGATTCAATAGTATTTTATTATATGGGAAGTCCAATATGTCACACTCTTGTTTTAATAAGTATAAAATTTTATTTTTATGGTTATTTGGAGGATAAATTATAATATAAATAGTCATTTGAAATATAATTTTTTTATATTTATTATTTTAATTTATTAATATTGTTTATGAAATAAATAATTAAATTAAATGGTGACACAATAATGATGCATTAATTGTTTAATTAATGGAAGAATCAAATAAATGATATTAAAAATATAAAAATAAATATAATTTGATGAAATTAATCTCACCCAAGAATTTTATATATTAATTTGACATAATAGGGATGAGTTAAAAGATTGTTTTCTAAGATATCATGTTGTTATGCTATTTTCAAAAAGTCAAGTAATGAATAGTGTCAAAATTGACATTAATGATATTTTAAAATAAATAATATTTTATTAAATGATATAAAATTAAAAAAATATAAAATTAGTCCAAATTATTGGTATGAAGTTAAATATATCATCAATGGTCCATTTATGTATCTTTTAGAATTTTAGAGTAACTATATTAACCCTTAAAGAGTAAAAATACAAATTGTCACGGTAAGAGTTATAGGGTTTAACTAAGGGTTAAAGGAAAAAGATAAATGTAATAATATGACTTAAAATTGTCTAAAAAATATTGGATGAGAGGGTTTCTACCCATAATAATCTTATATAAAAAAACTCACTTATGAGCCATTTTGAATAGAAAATGAATTTACATTAATTTAATAGTTTTGAAGTTTCCAAAATTACCCCTCACCTATATTATAAATAGATGCATACTATATCACTTACTCACACAAATTTGAGCATTATATCTCAACATAATCCTGACCAAATAATCTGTAATCTTTCCTCGATTCATTTAGAAGCCTACCCAAAAATGAAGTAACATTCTTCAATGATCACTTTAGTTTAATTTCTTTCCCCACTCCTTTAATCCTTATTATTTAATGTTTATATAATAACCTAAGTATCCTAAATATACCAATATGTTCTTATATTAATGTTTCTACCTAAACTTACACATAATTCCATCTAATTGGTAACAAACACACTGTTTCTGTGTATGGTGAACTACCACCTCACGAAATGATGATTGTTTATTTTTCCTTTTTCACCTTTCATAGTTGGGAATTATGATGGAAACTTTGTTTTTATATGATATATTTATGATATCTATTCATTTATTCTTATGTAATTATTTAATGACACATACAATTATACTTTCTATTTTTTTTAAATATGATAACATCGTTTGTGGAAGTGTAGACTACCACCACCTCAAAGCGATGTGATTCGTTCACAGTATACATGGAATGTATAAAGGGTGATTTTAATAAACATATGTGATATATATAAAATATATATGATACTATAATTATAATATACATATATATCATTTAGTTTTCATTCTTTTAAAATAAAAAATATATGAAAGTAGGTTTTATGCAAAGGTACGACCTACCGTCTCCATGAACGATGCATTTCATTTCCTATCTCCAAATTTTATGGATCATTATAAATAAAAATATATTTAATATATATAAAATGTAAATCATGTTTTACATTAATGATATGATGAAACGATGATCTAATTAATAGGGATAACAAATAACAAGTCAAAACTTACTCGAGAAACTAGGCAATTAACACTCAAAATAGTGAAAATAATGAAAGGGATGTTAACAAATAGGTAATAAGATAATATAAGAAGAACATATATAATATCATAAATATTAATTTTATTATTTAATAAGTTATTAAAACTCTTAAAACAAATATATAATAGTTTAAAGGATGACCACCCAAAAGGAAACATGAGGTAAGGGATTTTTGTCTCACTTTTATTTCTGTGGGACACATGCCTTATACACTATTTATTTCTTTTATGTGGTGTAAATACCAGCCATGAATGAATTTTATGTGCAATATTATTAATATTATGGTATTTTAATATCCATATTTTTTTTCATTAATGGGTATATGATTCTACTGATTGTAAAGTGATATGTATTTATTTCTCAATCTCATTGTTATTCAAGATTGTTTGTGTTTAAGTATCCACTCGGAAATATTTCTATTCAATATTATTGTTTTATAAAAATGTTTTTATCATTATCCATTTATTTTTAAATTCATTTTACCCCCTTTTTAATTTTTACAAAATTATTTAAAAATAATCTTCCTGTCATTTTCAAAAACATGGTTTTTTTTATAGAAAAGTAAAAGGGATATTTTTTTAACTTATACGGCATGAATGGAATTTCATGCCATCATGTAGAAATAATGTTTTGAATATTAATTTACACGTTTATAAGTTTATTTTCAATTAAAATATTTTATTTTATAAATATTTATCCTTTTAAATTAATGATTACAAATTTGTAAGGGATTTTGTCTCAATTTACATTCCATTGAGACCTAATTATTGTCATGCACTAATTAAATTTTATACGGTATATATAATACCATTTGAAATATTATATCATGAATCTACTTATTATCATGATATCATAAGTTTTATTTAATATTATTCCTTCATTGAGATTATGATTCAAATGTTTCAAAGTTGTATGTGACACTTTGGAATGTTTAAAGATTACATTCCTCAAAAATGATTTAATTATATTTCAATGGTATTTACATTCATCAACATCAACAAACCTTGTTTCCACTTAGCCTACACTGGGGAATTATTGATCCTTTATTCAATACAGATATTTTATAAGGCATATTTTTTATTATTTTAATTTATTATTCAATATGAGAAATTCTTTGGAAAAGTACAACATGGGTGTGGCCCAGTTATAGTCATCCCCTTGATTCATCAGTAGTCCCATGAGATTTAATAGTTTGCCAAAATATATGGGTTTTTACCTGATATTCTAAACCATCTCATGAAAGGTCATGACAGTAAAGGTTTCATTTACCTAGGAAACATAGTGTCGAATAATTAAACATCACCCTCATTTAGAATCAATTATTATTTATCCATGATATTTTTTGTCGAAATATACATGGATGAATTCTATTCTCAGTTTATTTTGAAGGAATGTGTTTCAGTATCTTACCTTGACGTATTAATTTTTCTTTATCTGGTTATTTTAATGGATTGTGTTATTAGTTATTTACCTTTCCATGTTGATTTATTTCCATTGATTCAATATTTATTCTATTTCACTTACCCTTACTTAGCATTTGAGCTCACCCTTATTGTGTTTCCTTTTCCTAGGTTATGAAGATGAATCGTTTGAATGGGTTTCAAGGATGTTGTTTATTTATTTTTAATATGTATCATTTTTAATTAAAAATTTCCCAATATATTATGGGTATCATGTATGTAATCTGGATTTCCAAGACCGTTAAACTGATCAGTCCTTCAATATTTTATTCCTTATAATTCATTCCAATGTAATAAAATAATGCACTAGATCATAGATTTTGGGGTCGGGGCATTATAGTTGGTATGAAATGAAGTTTATCAGCAACCTTGGAAACTAGATTTAGAAAACTTAGTTAAGGAAACATAATCCTAAGATAGACATTGAGGATAAGTATCGAATAACATCCTAGAATTTTGTTAAGGTAGAGATTATGTGGGTATTCCTAGAAATACATCCATGTCTGGATAATACAAGTGGAAATGGCTTTAGAACATATGTACATAAGAGTAACAACTATGACAAGGTGTGTCAGGCCTAACTTGGCGTAACTTGGTACATGACAATGTGCCTTACTGCACACTTTCTTTGACACTCCTAGGGGATATTCTTAGGATAATTCACAATTTATTTATAAACTATTATAAAGTATTTAGAAGTAAATATGTCCCAAGAGAAAACATGTTTATGATTATGAGATTAACTATAGATAAAATTTTCAATTTAAGTTAAGTGTTTTCCTAGTTTTAAATTATGAATTTTGATTCATAACCAAATATAGTGTATGTCATTATTTAGAAATTCTCCCTAGTGGATGGAATGGAAACCTCACCAATGTACGTGATTTGAAAAATAAGGATGATAACATATTTTTTGAGATTAATACAATCTTTCAAAGAGAACTAGTCTTCAAAACATTCTCATCATAGGAGGAAATAATATCATATGATAAAAAGGTAGAGAAATAATTCTCTAAGTCTTATTAGTTTTGAAGGAAGTACGAGAAGAAGAGGACACCAGGGAAAACATGGATAATGGGAAGAAGGGAAATAAGTATTTCCCACATGTGATAATTGTGGAAGGTGACACCATGGTATATGCTTAATAATAAAATGAGTTTTCTTCAAGTGTCGAGATAAATGTGAGTATGC
The DNA here is from genome assembly GCA_963277665.1 of Viscum album. Lineage (NCBI taxonomy): Eukaryota > Viridiplantae > Streptophyta > Magnoliopsida > Santalales > Viscaceae > Viscum > Viscum album. Next base: position 1,620,454,817 of record OY728146.1, on the reverse strand, counting down.
TCATTATTGTAAGGTAATGAACGAGTTTTCCAATATTCAATGCTTCAAATGTTAGGATATGAGGCACTAAACAAGAAAATGTCCCAAGCATCAATGGAATATGCATCAAAAGAAGATAATAGACCATGGTCAAGATTATGATCTTACCACAAATGAAGAAAAATGATGCATTGATTAAAGAATTATTTCATCTAAGTATTTTATCAATGATGTACTGGTTATATGAATTATGGAAATAAATAAGTATTATACTACAATACATTTTCTTTAAGGATTTGGAAGCATGAATTTTTTTATTAAAGTTTATAAGGTACTCAATTATTTGGTATGTGAAAATAATATCTACATTACACTATTTGAATAATTTGATGTTAAGATTTATTTTGGAAAGTTAGATACATTTTTGGATTGTTAATTTGGATGGAAGTATTTTTGGATGAGTCTTAAGGATGGAATGGATTAAGCTGAACATTGATTATTATTTTTTGGAGTTAAAACATTTATTTAATGTTTAGTATATTAAGGTAATTTATGGAATCATATAATAATATAGTTTTATATAAAGGACAACCCATAGGTCTGAAAAAAACTTGTCGCATTTGGCAAGGCCGCGAGACTTGAACCCACTACCGAAGGGCAACAAGGGTGCATCACCTACCAATGAACTACGTGATATATTGGTTAGTATAACATGGTTTCTTTTATTCAAATGGTATGATGGATGAAGTATAAGTTTATTTTTGAAACCCTATAATATTTAGATAAATAGAATTTTTTGAATTTTATTATCTTTTGTTAAGAAAGATAAGTTTGTGGTAGAAATTGATTAAAGGATGAAACTATATGTGTCATGTAAGTATGTTTCCTTACGTTATTAGTCTATAAAGTAAATGAATATTTAAACTCTAGGGAAAGGATCTTGAAACCAAAAATTTATGCTAATACCTTCTTTTTTGATGAGTCAAATGTTCCCTTAGATCATCACATATTTATGCCTTGGTGATTGTTAAATTTCTCTTAATCATGCTCTCTACCAATCTCCATTAGAACTTGATGGTTATATTTCTCTCCCATGTTCATGTTTTCTTACATGGAAACATAGTATGTGTTATATATGATAGACTTTATACCACTCTTTAATTATTTTAAATTAGAGGTCTCATTAATCCATTTTTCGATGTGGTATTTCAAAAAAGATATTATTTTGGAAAGTCAAAACCCTAGTTTTTGATTCCGAGTTCAAATTGTGAGGATGCAATTTATTGAAGGAGGATAGAATGTAACACCCCAAGATTTTACAGTAAGAATATTCTTAAATAAATTAAATTTATTCGATATCTTATGTTTTATTCAACACCATTATAAGCTTACGCTACGCACAATAATGAGTTGTCATGCATTACATGCAAAACCCAGTTTTACTGAAAAACAATATATTATTAAACTATTATTATTTAATATAATAAGATATAATATACCTGTTAATTTGGAAGTTATTAATATTATTAAATAACTTATGAAAATATATTTTTGAATTAATTAATTACAAATTAAGTATAAATGAATATAGGAACCAACTAAATATATAGGAAATGTTTTTACAAAGAACTATTTTTATGTTCACAAAGTCATTTTATCCTAAAAAATTAAATTAATTACTATTATTGAATGATATTAATGAAATATATATGTTATATATTCAATAAAAATATTTTCTATATTCATCCAATATATTTGATAAGTAGAAGATAAGAATAAACACAATATTACACATAAAAACCTATATTTTTATAAAAACAGTTTTACTGAATTTTAATGGAGAACCTATATTAAATCCATTTTTTGAAGATTTTATAATTTATATTTGAAAATATAATATTCCCCTTTTAATTTATAATATAAAAATTTAATTTGGTTGATTTTTTTGGTATTTTTCTGATAAGTTTCATGTTTTGATGAATAATGGAATATACTAAATTTTAATTGAAAACAATTTTTTTCATCAAAATAATTTATAGAGATAAATTATAATTTTAATTATTTTTAAATTATAATTAGAATATTTATTATCATTTAATCCAATTTATTTCATTGAAACCAATTTCACATTGAATTTGGATATGAAAAAATTCAATATTTTTCATGTTTTAAGCTTTAAAAACCCATTTTTACACCCCATCAACTAGATAAATTTTAAATTAATTAATGAAAATTCATTGTTTTGAATTTTTAAAAATAGATTCCATATTTGGAATCACAGATTCCAAATTATCTAAATTGGTTTATTTTATTTTTGGGAATACGAATAGTAAATTTAGTAATATTTTAATTACAACGGTTAAGGGTAAATCAGGTAATTGAGGGTAAAAATAAATTTATAAAATTACCCTATACTTGTCCTAATTTTATTAGATGAGGGAGTTTTGAAAAAAAAACATCCTTGGTTCTATTTTATGTCCTATTGAAGCAACTTGGATGACTTTAAGTCTTATAGTATTTTATTCTAAGGGAAGTCCATTGTGTCACACTATTGTTTTACTAAGTATTACCTTTTATTTATACGATTATTTAGAGAATAACTTAGAATATAAACATTAATTTGAATTATAAAATGTTTATATTCATTAGGTAAATTTTTATATAATTTTTAGGAAGGAAATAATTAAATTAAATGGTGACACAAAGATGATACAATAATTGTTTAATTAATTGAAGAATAAAATAAATGATATTAAAAATATTAAAAGTAATATAATTTGATAAAATTAATATCATAAAAGAATTTTATATATTTATTTGACATATTAGGGATGAGTTAAAAGATTTGGTTCAAAGATATTATGTTTTTATGATATTTTTAAAAAGTCATGTATTGAATAGTGTCAAAATTGACACTCATGATATTTTAAAATAAATAAAATTTTATTAAATTATATTAAATTCATAAAAATATAAAATTCCTCAAACTAATTGGTATGAATTTAAATAAGAAAAAAAAATTACAAGTCAAAACTTACTTGAGAAACTATGAAATTAACACCCAATATAGTGAAAATAACAAAAGGATGTTAACAAACAGGCAATAAGATAGTATAACATGAATATATATGATATCATAAATATTAATACGGTTCTTTAATAAGTTTGTAACACTATTAAAACAATTTTAAATGATGTTAAAACATGACCACTCAAAAGGAAACGTGAGGTAAGGGATCTTTGTCTCACTTTTATTTCTATGGGACATATGCCTTATACACTACTTATTTATTTTGTGTGATGTAAATACCACACATAGATGAATTTTATGATTATTATTATAAATATTATTGTATTTTAATATGAATATTTTTTTTCATTCATGAGTATATGATACGATTGATTTTAAAGTGATATTTATTTTTTTCTAAACCTCATCATTATTTGAGATTGTTTGTGTTTAAGTCTCCACTAGGGAATATTTCTCTTCAATATTAGTGTTTTCTAAAAATATTTTTACTATTCTCAATTTATTTTTTAAATTCGTTTTTACCCCTTTTTAAATTTTTTTAAAAATTATTTAAAAGGAATATTCATGTCATTTTCCAAAATAAGGTTCTTTTCATAGAAAAGTAAAAGTAATGTTTTTTAAGATATAAGACATGAATAGAATTTTTCATCAGTATGACACACTATTTTTTTGATGATTCATTTACAAGTTTACCAGGTTATTTTCAAAAGAAAATATTTTTTTATAAATACATATCCTTTTAAATAAATCATTACAAAGTGGTAAGGGATTTTTCCTCAATTTACATTCCATTGAGGCTTAATTATTGTTATTCACTAATTAAAGTTTACATGGTATATATAATCCCCTTTGACATATGATATCATGAATATGCTTATTCTCATGATATTATAAGTTTCATTTAATGTTATTCCTCAATTGAGATTTGTATTCAAATGTTTCAAAGTGTTATGAGACAATTTGGAATGTATAAAGATTATTTTCCTCAAAAATGATATAATGATCTTTTAATGACATTTCCATACATAAACATCAAAAACCCTTGTTGTTACTTTGTCTATATTGTGGAATTATTGATCCTTTATTCAATAGGGATATTTGATAAGGAATAGTTTTTATTATTTGAATCGATTATTTGATATGAGGAATACTTTGGACAGGTATGACATAGGTGGGGCCCTATTATAGATAGCTTTTAAATGCATCAATAATCTCATGAGATGAAATAGTTGGCCAAAATAGATGGGGTTTTACTTTATATGCTAAACCATCTTATAAAAGGTCTTGAAGGAAATGGTTTCATGTACCTAGGAAACATGGCATCCAATAATTAAACATCTAACTCATTTAGACTTTGTTTTTATTTATCAATGTGATTTTTCATTGATATATCTATGGATGAATTCTATTCTCATTTTATTTAAAATCCATTTGTTTCAGTTTCTTACCATGCCATATTGATTTTTACTTATCTAGTTATTTTTATGGCATGCGTTATTAGTTATTTAACTTTACATGTTGATTTATTTCCATTGATTCAATATTTATTCTATTTTACTTACCCTTACTGAGCATTTAATCTCACCATTATTATGCTTCCTTTCCCTAGGTTATGAATAAGAATCCTTTGAATGAGTTTCAAGGATACTTTTATTTATTTTTGTTATGTATAATGTTTTTTTTTCAAATTTTCCAATGTATTATGGGTATCATGTATGAAATCTTTATTTCCAAGACTACTAAACTGATCGGTCATTCAGGATTTGATTCCTTATAATTATTGCCAATGTAATAAAATAACACAATGGATTTGAGATTCTGGGGTCGGTGCATTAAATCTTCTCCAAGAGAGAGAAGTAAAATGGGTATTTATATTAGTTACTATAATATATAGAACTCCATAAAAATTAATAACCACTTTCACATAGAGATTTACCAAATCCTTGACTATGGTTGTATCATGAATGGGTAAGAAGTGATCCTATTTAGTCAAACGATCAATTACCACCCATATCACATTCTTCCTTCTCTAGGTATGTGGAAACCCAACCACAAAGTCCATATAGATCTCATCCCACTTCCATGTTGGCACTGGATGTGGGTGAAGAAAACATGAAGTTCTTTGGTGATCAACCTTGGCCTACTCAAACATTTAACAATGAGAGACAAAATAATCCATTCCCCATCTCATAATTCTAAATAAGAAACATCGCTACTTATCATAGAACGTCTTTGTTGTTCTAGGGTGAATTGACCATGGGGAATTATGGAAACCTCCCATCATGTATTTTCTCATTGGAAATGGAACAAAAAAATAATTCTAAAAGCATAAAATACCCTCTGTGGATAAGGACCATTCAAAAATGGTCTCCCCCCCATAAATAAAGTCTTGAATGCTATGGAATTAATCATCAAGATTCTATTATTGAAGAATTATCTCGAGAATATCGAAGGTAAATTGAAAACAAGCCAAGAAAACCTTGGTCCCTGTTTCCAAAAATCCAATATGAAACTATGAAAAAAGAGCACTCATGTTCCATTATTCCAATGATTCTTTCATGGACTGGGTTAGGAGTTTCCTACTCAAAGAATTCGCAACGACATTCCCTTTCCCCTGGGTATAGACAATATTGAAATCAAAGGAATATAGGTACTCCATCCAATTCCTCTAGTTGAGATTTAAATATTTTTGGGAGAATATATAATTCAAGATCTTATGGTCGGAATATATATTAAACCTTTCTCTAATAAGTTAATTCCACTAACTCTTAAGAGAATGAATCAAAACTGCCAGTTCAAGATTATGGGTTGGATAATTATTCTCATGTGGCCTTTTTTTTGAGAGTCTTAGGTGATGAGATGATGGACATGCATAAGAACAAAGCCAAAAACCAAACCTGATGTGTCACTAAATACCACAAATCCCTACCTAGCCTCTAAAATAATCAACATATGTATAATACTGAAAATGAATTTCAGATCAATAAAATAACTCTGAAATTTATCATCCCATGAAAACTTCACTCCCTTATGAGTGAGAGAGGTCATCAGAGAATCCAAATTTGAGAAATAATTTAAAAGACAATGGTAATATAATAATAGACCCAAGAGGCTCTGAATTTAGAAAAAAAATTGTGGATGCTCCCATGTCATAATAGCTTTCAACTTTTTAGGATCAACTGAGATACCATGTTCTAACACCACGTGTCCCAAGAACATCAATTCCTGAATCTATAAATTAAATTTTGACATCCTGGCATGAATTCTATGATTTCTCAACAATTCCAGAAATACTCTCAGATGATGCACATGATCCTCCTTGGACTTGGAGTAAACAAAGATGTATCCACAAATACCACCAAAAAAGTATCTACATACTCATGGAGGATCCTACTCATTAAATCTATTATAACTAAAATATAGATTTTTTATACCAATTGACATGACAGGGTACTCATAATGGTTATAACTGCTCTGGAAGGTGGTTTTATTAATGTATTTTTTTTAATCTTAACTAGTGGTAACTAGATTAAAGATAAATCATAAAAAAAAACCCCGACACATTCAACTGGTCAAATATATCACCAATCCGTGGTAACATATACTTGTTATTTACTATAACTTGATTGAGTTTTAATAATAAACACATAGTCTAAGTGACCCATAAAATTTATTATCAAATAGAATAGGCACCACCCAAGGTGACACACTCAAGCATATGAATATTTTCTCTAAAATATCATCAAAATGAGTCTTCAACTCTTTCATTTCAGCTAGTTCAATGCAGTAAGAGAGAATAGATACCAACTAATTACCAGTTACTAAATCAATAGAGAACTCCACCTCCATTACCAATGTCAAAATAGAGAAGTCAAAAGGAAAAATATCAAAAAAATCGATGAAAACTGGGGGGATATCATCACTCATAGCTTCTATCTCTTGATAAAAATAGAATATAGATATTACTTTCCCCAACTATGGATAATAAGGTCAGTCTCTACTCAACCTTGGGTGTCATGACCCATCCCAGTGGGGCCCATGCCACGACTCCCCAAGACCGCCTCCAATAGGCCAGTGGCCAGTGACTAGCATAGAGTAGGCATATTACTAACATGGGAGGCATTTCCTAAGTACCTATACACACACACAAATCTCCAAGCCCACTAATGCTAAAATGTAAGAAAACACTAAGGAATAAAATTCATGCATACAACTAATCCCAAAAAATAGAGTATAATGGAAAGTAGAGTACTGAAAGTAAACTGGGCCATAATACAAGCCCACTAAAAACAAGAGTCTGAAAACTTCAATGTCCAACCTGTAAACAGAAATAGTTAGTGGGACTATTGATCATAGTCGTAGGAACACCTCAGCCAGAAGGGAACTCAGAAATCTTGATCATGTCCTGGTTTTCCCTGGACTTCGTCAAAAGGCTTCTCGTCTGCACAAGACACCACGCGTGCGGGCAAAGCCAATGCAGGGGTGAGTATAAAAATAATCAGTAGAGGACCTTGAAAACCACAAATAAATACATAAAGGAAAGGTATAGTTAGATCTAAAAAATATATGACTACTGAACATATAAGAAGAGTAAAAAAAATCTAGATATACTCAAACCCCAGACCTGCAGTCTATAGACAAGTTACACAACTGCATACACCCACTGGGAATTCTGTTCGAAGATTCCATGAAGCACTCATCCATAAGAACTAACTCATTGAGTATGGTAGATCTGATGACGTCCGTCCGAGAAGTAATTTCCATTGGGAAAAGTCACGAGAGATATATACCCTCATTGTAGGAGAACAAACTCCTGAGTGGGGAAAGATCATGATACACAGATGAGGATCACTACCAGGTCCTTGGCAGATACCGCAACTCATCCAGATTCACCTACTAGGTAGAGGATCCATGCCCTGTGGGAATAGTCACGTCGATACCAGACTCTACCTAGGGTCAATAATGGATAGATGATCTCACTACGAGCCTCTCGAAAGGATACCTGACTCTATCTTGGAAATTCATGCTGAATGGATCATATTCCTAAAAAAGGAAACGATACCTGACCTCCAGGGGAACGAGTAAAAGGGGAAATAACCCGAATGAAACATGTCTAAGATATTGTGGAAAAGAAGATAAAAAGTATGAAACATGTAGAAAGGTCACACACATGTCCTCTAACCCTGGGTACTGCCCGTGTACAACGACCCGTGTCGCAAGGCTTGTCGTGAAGAAGAAGATATACATGGTGTGTAAGAGAGTGAAACGTCATGTTCCTCTATCTAGGGAGGACTCCATGTATACTATCCATGTTCCCATACATGGATTCAACCCATGTGTTACAACTCGTGTAACCGGTGTATGAGGTAACCCATGTAGCCGGCCTTGTTTGGTCCTATGGTGGAGTACACAGCTGTGTACTCCACCCCGTGTCCATGTATCATCCGAGATACACGAAGAGTCCCCCATAAGTACCCACATGCCGGGTTCTTTGGAGAATATGTCATTTCATTACTTTGTGCATCGTAGAACCCTAACCACTGCTTTGCCGGTCCCACATGGCGTGTTCTTCAGGATACACATCATGTTCTTTGGAAATTTCCAGAACCGTCGTTCTTCATCGCTGAACCTCAGGGCTCTTCCGATCCTCGATTCGGCTGTCTGATCATCACGATACTCAAGATCGAAGTTCTCCCCACCATTCCATCTATGTTTCGGGAGGTTTTAGGCATTCGATCGTCCCTGAAAGATTGTTTCAATCATCCGTGCGAAGAATGGTCAAAGAAAGTTTTCTCTCGAACTGTGTCGATTTGTCTACTTCCATCATTATCACATCTCTGATAGTTCATTGCAATGTCTAATCTTTAATTTGGGATCATTACGATGCTAAATGGATGCACAACGATCTATTGTTCATCACCCCATGAAGAACACAAAGAACGTGGGGGAGAGAGAGGAAGAAAATCCAATAACAAAAGAGGAACGAACCTCTCCATCATTCATCACGGCATTAATCCAATTCTATTAGAAGGTTTTAAATAGAAGGAACTGAAACATGGATTATTAACATCATAGATTAATCCCCAAAATCATACTAATAAAAACCATCCCGCAAGAACGCACGATCTGTGGATCAAACTGTTCGTGGGTTGTCTGCGTTCGTCATTTAATCGAAGAACAAGGTAGAACTAAATCAAAATAGAAAACCCCTACCTCAATCCAGTTGAAGAATGATCATCGGGTCACGTTTGTTGGTGAGGTTCTTCGAATCCCGGAAGCGTCAATCGATCATGTCATTGTCTTCCATCAACAGGTTATCCTCTAAAACATCAATGGAAAATCCTCAATTTGTAGGGTTATACGGCTAACCCTGCGAACATTCCATAAGAATGTACTTATAGGGGAGGATTAGGTCTCTGCGCAAAAAGGAAACATTTTAAATAAAATAAATTATTAATTTATATTATTTTCATTAAAACATCCAAAAACTAACTCTTGCATCTGACTCATGTCGGTCAATGTTAGGTCCCGCATAAGGAAAATTCGTTGCTATGAATGCAATGGGGCCCTCATATTTTTGATCTGGGCACCCGTTTAAGAATTTATTCAACTTCTTCATGAAAACTGCTCGCGCATGCTATTTAAAAGTTTACTTTATTTTAAAACATTTATTTCAGGAAATCCAGGCCTCAACACTGCATTCTGTCTAAAGGTCTAGTCTCAAAATAATTCCATATAATATTTATAAATAATACATGTAAAATCTGACACATTACATTCTCCCCACCTTGGGGATTTGTGTCTCCGAAAATCCAAAACAAGGCTACTCAAAAATATGTGGGTACTGGGCACAGATCTGAGCCTCCTGCTCCCACGCGCTCTATTGAAGATTCATGTGCTACCACTGGATGCATACCAAGGGAATAGATTGACCATGAAGGATCCTATCCAATCGATCTTCAATCTCCACCGGGTACTTAGCAAAGGTCATTCCATCCTTGATGTCCAACTTGCCCCAGTCGATGACGTGCAATGGGTCAGACACGTACCTCCTCAGCTGTGACACATGGAAGACATCATGTACCTGGTGCAATTGTGGCAGTAAAGCTAGGTGGTATTCCACCTCACCAACTCTCTGCATTATCTGAAAAGGGCTGATGAACCTTGAAGATAACTTGCTACCCTGACCAAATTTCTACAACCCTCTCCAAGGTGAGACCCTAAGAAATACATGGTCCTCTTCCTTGAACTCCAGAGGTCTTTTTCATTTGTTAGCATAATAATTATGCCGACTCTGTGCAGTCTTCATCTGCTCCCGGATGATCTGCACCTTCTCGGTGGTAGCTCGCACCAACTCTGGACCCATGTGTGTTGACTCTTTGGGGTTGGTCCAGCAAAGTGGTGACCAGTATGGTCTCCCATATAAAGACTCGAATGGTGCCATACCAATGATGGAGTGTTATCTATTATTGTACGCTAACTCCACCAGTGGTAGGTGGTCCTCCCAACTGTGTCCAAAGTCCAATATACAAACCCGCAACATATCCTCCAGAACCAGAATGGTCTTCTCCGTCTAACCAACAGTCTGAGGATAGAACATTATGCTCAAGCATAACTGAGTCCCAAAATACTCCTACAATCCCTTCCACAACCGGGATGTGAAGTGGGCATCGTGATCTGAGACTATTGTTGAAGGTACTCCATGAATCCGAACTATCTCCTGCTCGTAGAGGCGTCGCAATCTCTCTATAGAACTTTTCTATCTGATAGCTAGGAAGTGGGCCGACTTGGTGAGTCGGTCAACGATCACCTAGATATAATCGTTCCACTTGGATATCTGTGGTAACCCCATCACTAAGTACATTGAAATTCCATCCCACTTCCACTATGGAAATTCCAGGGGTGAGTTAATCCCACTGGAACCTGGTGCTTAGCCTTCACCTGTCAGCACATAAGGTATCGAGAAATGAACTCTGCTACTGCCTTCTTCATGCCTGAACACTAGAACTATCATTGGAGATCCTGGTACATCTTTACCACTCTAAGATGTACCACCAAGGGTGATGTATGAAACTCCCTCAGGACCACCTCCCACGATTCTAGTGGTACAACAGTGCATCCTTTGAAAAGAACAACGTGCTCCCCACCTTGTGACTATCCATCAAAATCATTTCCTATGGATAACTGAGCATGTAAAGCCTCACCGTCGACATACCCAAGTTGTGCCTCCCTAACTTGATGTAAGAGTGGTGGGTCAACAACCATATACTGAAGGTAAGACGTATCCCCTTTTTCCATGAAGGATAACTACAACATGGCTAACTGCTCTATCACCTCGTTCAATAGCTGCGAGCTCGACCTTCTGCTAAGAGAATCCTCCACCTTGTTCCTATTCCCAGAAGTATAGATTATCTCAAAATAAAAGTCCTGGAGGAACTCTAGCCAATGCCTTTATCTCAGATTCAGATCCTTCTGTGAGAAGATGCACTTGAGGCTCTTGTGGTCAGAGTAGACGATGAACCGCTTTCCCATAAGGTGGTGTCTCCACATATTCAACGCGAAGACTACCTCTGTCAACTCAAGATCATGGGTTGCATAGTTCTGCTCATGTGGCCTAAGATGGCACGAACCATAAGCAATCACTGCCCATCTCTACATCATGAAAAAACTAATCCTGGTCCCTGATGCATAACAGAAAACAATGTACTAGACACCCTCCTCTGGTAATCTCAAGATTGAGGCACTCATAAAACTCTACCTCAACTGCTCGAAGGTCTAATGACACTTCTCCGTCCACATGAAGGGTTTCCCCTTCCTGGTTAATTCTATCATCGATGATGATATTTGGGATAAATCAATAATGAATCTCCAATAATATCCTGCCAAACCAAGGAAGCTTCACACCTCCGTCACGCTTTGAGGTGGATCCCATGAAAACACTGCCTCCACCTTGGCTGGGTCCACAGATACTCCATCTACTGAAATGACATGTCCCAGAAAGTGGACCTATTGAATCCAGAACTAGCACTTCGAGAGCTTCCCATAAAGTTGGTGCTCTTGCAGTACATCCAGAACCATCCACAGGTGTCTCACATGCTCCTCCTATGACACTGAGTACCCAAAGATTTCATTGATGAAGACCACTACGAACCGGTCTATGTAAGTCTAGAAGATCCGATTCATCAGGACCATGCACACTACGAGGGCATTCGTCACGTCGAAAGGAATCACCATGTACTCATACTGACCGTAGGGGCATCTGAAATATGTCTTTGGTATATCCTCGTCCTGTACTCATAAATGGTGGTAACCTGAATGAAGTTAAACCTTCGAGAACCATTGTTCCCCTATTAGCTGGTCGAATAGCTCATCGATCCTCGGTAGTGGATACTTTCTCTTCACCGTTACCTGGTTCAAGCGACGATAATCCACGCACAACCTCAAATTCCCATCTGACTTCTTGGTAAACAATATTGGGGCTTCCCAGGGTGAAACACTAGGTCTTACAAAAACATTTCTTTGGAAATCCTCTAACTCTACCCTCAGCTCGCGAAGCTCTGCGGGAGCCATATGATATGCTGATGAGCAAATTAGTGTCGTCTCAAGGTGTAAGTCAGTGAAAAAATCGATTTCATGGTGGGAAGGTTGTCCTATAACATCTTTAGGAAAGACATCCTCGTACTCCACCAATATTGCTGGGAACTTGAAGCTCACAACATCTACTGCTCCAAGGGTACGACTAGCCAACTCATGAGTGATCGGCTGTACCCTCCTAAACATGAGACCATTATGTGCTGCCTGAGTCTCCCTTTCACTGACAAAAGAAAACCTCGTCCCATCGTTGTGGACACAACTCACTCTTCTCCTAAAGCAGTCAATCTGGGAATAGACCAAGGATAACCAATCCATATCGAGAATGATGTCGTAAGGCCTCAACGCTGCCACCAAGAGGTTCTAACCGAAACTCTCGCCTCCAAGGGTAAGATCACACTGTCTTCAATGGTGCGTGATCATCGAGTCTCTTCCTGTAGGTGTCTCCAAGTGTAAGTATTGAGTCATGGGATCAACCAGAATCTCAAGGTTTCGCAAAAGATATGTAGTGAGGAAGGAATGAGTGAAACCTATGTCTATAAGTATGGAATCTAAGGTAGAGAAGACACAGATCATACCTTGGATCATCCCTGGAGTCCCTGGGTTATATGCCTCAACTGCATGTAGTTGTCCCCTCCCCTGTCCCCCAGCTCCCTGAGCCTACTGCGGACAACTTGGGGGTGGTGGTGGAATTAGATCGAAGCGTCTTCCACCACCTGTAGCTCTCCCTGCTCCTCTTACATGTCCTCCACCTGGCGGGTCTGTCTGCTCTACTCTCTGCCTCTACCTCTGTGTTCCATCCTCCACCTCCCTATCAACAGCTCGATGGGTCGAACAATCTCTAGCGAGATGTCCCCTACCGTCTCACGAGTAGCATCGCCTCTCCTTAGGCTGGATGGATCCCTCCTGAGAGCCCTGGACATCCAAAACCTTTTTCTGGGTTCTCTTGTGACGTCTCCCATGTCTTGATCTCTATTTCTGATGTCGGATCCCTGTTGCTAAGGTCTCTGCACCTGTCTGCCTCTTACTGAATGACATCGGCTGTCTCTGCTCCACTAAGACGCTCTCGATCACCAAGACCCACTTGAGAACTCCAGCATAAGTTGGAATGCAAAGAGGCACGAAACTAGCTCGAATTTCGCATCATAGACCTCTCTTGAAGGTTTGAGCTCTGAAGTACTGATCTCTTACCATATCCATTGAGTACCTAGCGTGGTTGGTGAACCTTGATGAATAGTCATCCACCATCAAACTACCCTGCTGGAGTAGAAGAATATCCTAGATACGAACTGATCTCAGCGTAACCGTTGAGAACTCTTACCTAAAGAGTCGCTCAAACTCTATCCACAAAAGAGTCTCCTTGTCGCGAGCCTGTGTGGTTAGAATAAACCATAGTCCTGCCAAACCTTGAAGAAGGCTCGCTCCTAGGATCACCATCTGGTTCACCGGTGTCCTCATGAGACCGAAAACTCTGGTCACTGCCTCAAGATATTATTTAGCTGCCTGAGGGTTGGGCTCACCTCATAACCTGAGGGGTCTCTATCTCTGGAACTCATGGAGCGCACTCAACCTGCGCCCCTCTTCGGTCAGTACTACAGGTACCACGGGTTGCTCCACTAGTGGTGGTATAACAGGTGCACCACCTAGAGGCAATGCTTGGGGAACTGGTCCTTGTATCGAAGCCTCATCACTGAGGGGCTCCTCCTCCTGATCGCGCAACTGAATCCTAGAAGGTATGCTTTGCGGAGGAATCCTGTAAGGAACAATATATACCATGGTTAAAGAGTATATCTGGATAGCTGACACAAAGGACTTGGAAAACACAACCCATTCCTATATGATGCATGTACCAATCTCTTATTTCCTCGCAACTAGTGTTTTCATGTACTGAGTTGAAAAGGAGTTTATAAGAGTCCTAGTGTATGGATATGTCGTCCACCCGCACCAACACTGGAGTCTCTGGCCTAAAAACTAAGCTCTAAACACTTAAAACTATTGCCCCAAACCAATCTCACAGACTCTTGGTTCTAAGGTAGAACCGACCACCCTATGATACCACTTTGTCGCGACCCATCCCAGTGGGGCCCATGCTCTGACTCCCCAAGCCCGCCTCCAATAGGCCAGAGGATGGGGACTAGCACCGAGTAGGCATACTACTAACATGGGAGGCATTGCCTAAGTACATGTACACATGCACACATATCCAAGACCACAAATTATGAAATTTAAAGAAACACTAAAGAATAAAATGTATGCATACAACTAATCCCAACCAACAGAGTACGATGGAAAGTAGTGTACTGAAAGTAAATTGGGCTAGAATACAATCCCACCAAAAACAAGGGTCTGAAAACTACAAGGTCCATCTTGTAAACACAAAGAGGTACTGGGACTACTACTCATAGCTGTAGGAACACCTTGGCTTGTAGGTAACTCAGAAAGCTCAGTCCTATCCTAGTCTACCCTAGACTCTGTCAAAAGGCTGCTTGTCTGCACAAGACATGACGCGTGCTGGAAAAGCCCATGCAGGGGTGAGTATAACAATACTCATTATATGACCCCGAAAACAAAAAATAAATACACAAAGGAAAGGTATAGTTATCTCTAAACAATATATGAATACTAAACATATATCAAGAGTAACAGAAATCTAGATATACTCAAACCCCAGACCCACAGTCTAGAGACAAGTTACACAACCGCATACCCCCGCTAGTAATTCAGTTCGAAGATTCCACGAAGCACCTGTCCGAGAGAACTCACTCCACGAGTTTGATAGCTCTGATGAATTCCGCCTGAGAAGCAATGTATATCGGGAAACGTCACGATAGATAGATACACTCATTCAGGGAGAACACAGTCTTGAGTGGGGAAAGATCACGATACACAGATGAGGATCACTTCTAAGGCCTTGAAGGATACCATGACTCATCCGGATTCACCTGCTAGGAAGAGGATCAGTGCCCTATGAGAATTGTCATGTCGATACCTGACTCTACATAGGGTCAAGAATGGATAGAGGATCTTGCTCTGGGCCTCTCGGAGGGATACCTGACTCTATCTTAGAAAATCCTACTGAAGGGATCATATTCCTGAAAAAGGAAATGATACCTAAACTCTTGGGGAATGAGTAAAAGGGACACTAAACCAAATTAAACATGTCCAAGATATTGTGGAAAAGAAGATCAATTCATGTACTGAAAAGTACACGGTGTGTAGAAAGGTCACACACTGTGTCCTCTGACCCTGGGTACTGCCTGTGTACAATGGCCTGGGTCGCAAGTCTTGTCATGCAAAAGAAGATATACACGACGTGTAAGTGAGTGGCATGCCATGTTCCTCTATCCTAGGAGGACTCCATGTACCTTGTCCATGTTCCCATACACAACTTCAACCTGTGTGTTACAACCCGTGTAACTGGTGCACGAGGTAACCCGTGCAGTCGTCCTGGTTTGGCCATGTGGTAGAGTACACGGCCGTGTACTCTACCCCGTGTCCGTGTATCATTAGAGACACATGGTGAGTCCTGCATAAGGACCCACACACCGTGTTATTTAGAGAATACAACCTTTGATTTCTTTGTGAATCGCAGAACCCTAGTCGCCGCTAAGCCGGTCCTACACAACGTGTTCTTCAGGATACATGTCGTGTTCTTCAGAAATTTCCAGAACCTTCGTTCTTCATCATCGCGCCTCGGGGATCTTCCTATCCATGATCCAGCCATCTAATCATCACAATACTCAAGATCCAAGGTTTTCCTGCCCTGCCATCAATGTTTCAAGAGGTTTCGGGTGTTCGATCGGCCCTGAAAACTCATTTTGATCATCCACGTGACGAACGGTCGAAGAATGTTTTCTCCTGAACCGGGTCAATTCATCTTCCGCCATCGCCATCACACCTCCAATAGGTCATTTCGATGTCTAGTCTTTAATTTTGAATCATTGTGATGTGAAATAGATGCGCAATGATCCATTGTTCGTCAGCCCATGATGAGCACAAAGAACGCAAGGGAGAGAGAGGAAGAAAATACAATAACAAAAGAGGAATGAACCTCACTGTCATTCATCACGGTGTTAATCTGATCCCATTAGAATATTTTAAACAGAATAAATCAAAACATGGATTTTTAACATAGTGGATTAATCCTCAAAATCATCCCAATAAAAACCCTCCTGCAAGAATGCACAATCCGCAGATCAACCTGTTCATGGGTTGATCCTCATTCGTCATTTAATCAAAGAATGGGGAATAAATAAATCAAAATAACAAACCCCTACCTCGATCCGGTTAATGAATGATCTTCAGGTTGCATTCATTAGCGAGATTCATTAAATCTGGGAAGCGTTGATCAATCACATCGTCATCGTCCACCAACGGGTTATCCTCCAAAAATTCAATGGAAAATCCTCAATTTGTAGGGTTATGCAGCTAACCCTATGAAATTTCCATAAGCATGTACTTTTAGGGGAGGATTAGGTCACTGCACAAAAAAAAGAAACATGTTAATTAAAATAAATTATTAATTTATTTTATTTTAATTTATTACGTCCAAAAACTAACTCTTGCAGTTGACCCGCACCTGTTAATGTTAGGCTCCACCTAAGGCAGAGTCATTACTCTGAATGCAATGGTGCCCTAAAGATTTTGATACAGGAACCCATTTCAAGGTTATTCAACTTCTTCAGAAAAACTGCTTGCACGCGCTGTTTAAAAGTTTAATTTATCTTCAAACATTTATTCCGGGCACTCTGGACTTTAGAACCGCACTCCGTCAAAAGGTCTGGTCTCGAAATAATTCCATATAATATTTAAAAATAATACACTGAAAATCCGAGACATTACTTTAGGTCCCATTTTCTTTGAATGGTATGACACACTCAATCAGGTGCATTAATGGAGGCCCATCAAAGATAGTAGTAAATCTTGAATTTGTTAGTAATGACCCAATCCATCCTAAATATAAAATTAAGAGG
Organism: Viscum album; assembly: GCA_963277665.1. NCBI lineage: Eukaryota > Viridiplantae > Streptophyta > Magnoliopsida > Santalales > Viscaceae > Viscum > Viscum album. The sequence goes on along the minus strand of OY728146.1, from coordinate 1,620,437,243 downwards.
TTTAATGCTGAGAACCAAATAAACCCAAGTAATATCAATATTTTATGATGAGATCACACAAGCATAATAATGAATACCCTTCACTCTCTTTGTTCTAAGGGGTGTAGTAATATCCATCACATAAGATAAAATCTCTAGAGAAATATTTAAAATATTTACAATACAATTAAAAATGAATGAATAAGATGAAACATTATCAAATAAAGAAATCCCTAAAATTAATCAATTGTGATTTTACCTCTTATAGTCATTATACCTATATCTGCTTCCTCTAGAGACTCTACCATTTTGTGAAGAAGCTTCATTCTGGATTCCTATGGATGTAACGCCTTTTTTCGTGATGAATTTTATTTCACCAAAATAATTATAGGTGTGAATGAGAACTTGACAATATGAGGGGCATAATAGGCATGAAAGAACTTCTGAAAGTGACCTGAGAATCCACATGAACCACATATCGTGGGTGCCTTGGTGCAAACCCATTTTGAGTGCCCAAGATTTCCACACCAGTAGAAAATCAAAGGGCCTCTTCTAAGAACTTTATGAGTTCTTGAAGAACCCTACTATTGAGATCCACCATGATAATCATCATTCTTTATCTTTCCTTTGAATGAACTCACATAACTCCAATTAGGAGGAAATTGACCTACTATCAACATTGACTTACCAGCCAGATCATGCTCAACCGTCAAATCATTATCTATCACCTTAGTATAAGTAGGGATCTTTAGCAAGAAAACATGAGAATACATATAATATCAAAGTCCTATATCAAACATTTGAGTATTTATCTTCTCATTTGATACAATATCAGGAGAAAACTCCATAAGATCAGTAAAGATATTTTTATACTTAGTCACAGTCCTATCAAATTGATGGATTTTGGAAAACTTTATAGCCTTATCCAATACCATAGAATCTGGATAGAACTGGATGATGAAAAGAACTTTAATTTCCTTCTACTCTAAGAACTTTTACTTATTCACCATCACCATCATGTCCCACTATATTCTTCTAGGTCACTCTAACTTAAAGGTGGAACATTTCACCTTAATAGAAACAAGAATCTATAAGTACTCAAAGAAATTTCAATCCTCCTCAAACAATCATCAACATCTTGAGGATCATGTGACCCTTGGAATGTGGTGGATTTTGGAGAATGAAATTCTGAGCATGATATTTAGACTCATCCCATTTAGGATCTATAATTGGATCCTAAATAGGAATGGGTGAAGGTTATTTTCCCAGAGCTTGGAAAACAAGTATGATAGCCTCCACCAAATTTCGGTCCATGAGAGAATTTTATCATTGTGGTTCATTAGTATATTCCTCCTGGATTCCATTCACATGTCTTCTCGGAGTCATGATTCTACACAACATCATCAAAAAGAATTAAAGATGTTATAACATTACATAGATCAACAATCAAACAAGATAAATAGGAAAATTAATCCCATTAGGTAGATAAAAAATATTTGGATTTCAAACTATCCAAATATATTTTTTAGAAAAGAATAGAATTAGTACTCAAGATGCCTTTTCCAAACCACCCCTGATGAATTAAGGCTCATTATGATGAGAGATGGTCAAACACTCACTCATAACTACCTTATAAGTCCTAACAATATCTCAACTATATATTGACATCAAGGTAAGATTCATAACCAAAACCTTCGATAAAACTTTATCACTAACCATCTTAAATACCATGGTACCCTAATACTTGATCTAGAATTGACATGGAATTAAGGGAATTCCTGATCCCCCTGTTTTGGAGACAAGCACCTGAAATCATACAAAATAAAACTAGGAATTATTTTTCCACATAAATAGCATAAGATAAAGACACAATTCAGTATTCTCAAAGAAAACTCCCAAAGTATATAGTACCAAAAGTCAAACAACTATAAAAATACTCAATCAGTACATCACCAAAGTACCATAAGAATAATATAAACAAACCAAGTCCCAATGGACACAACACTATAATCCCAAGGTGACAAAAACAACCACCTCCTACAAGTGGCACTTTCCCTTTGCTCGAACTTCGTAGAAGAAAATATACAAACACCTAAAGGAAAAGGTAGGGTGTGTGATAAAATCCTAGTAGGGTCTTACCAAGTGTTCCATATAATATGACGTATAAATAAACAAAACCCTACATTAAATTTTAAATAAAATAGGCATGGAAGTACAAATTCATATTTAAAACAAAACATTATTTTAATTTAAATTCATAGAAACATTTCAAAAAAATATCTTAATAAATGTTTTATATCCAAAAATTTATATAAATCAATAGGCATGCATGAAACAGTTTTACAAACAATGACATATACGAATCAAAATAATCACAATAAGAAACATGGTCATCTGCTAAGAGGTATGAAAATTACAAGTTATGGGATCCTCACACATCTCATATCAATGATCACGATAATATGTGTACACACATCCCTTAGAAACTTCTCAAAGAGGACTCATCAACATCCCATGGGGGATAAGATCCACTGCACTATGTATTTATTAGACATGTAAAGCATCAATATGGTGCTAGGTCATTATCATACTTGTGTGTTTGTCCAAATTAACTGACTAAATACCCAGGATTTCATGTTCTCAATAAATAAATAATGTGAAAATTATTTTAAAACAGTTTAAATTAAAATTTCTCAATTTTCTCATTTCAATATTCCAATTTCAAATTTAAAACCAACACATTGGATTTTAAACAATTCATGCATTTTTTAAATATAAAACTAATCACTCGTTATTATCAAAAAAATTAAATCCACTTTTCTTAAAATATTTTCACAAATAAATTTCGCAATTCCATCAATTTCAAATCACACCCCAATTTTTAATTCTATTGGAATTTGGGGGATTTTCCAAAAATCTCCATACCATGTCAAATGAAATACCAATTTTCATCAAATCGATATTTTCAAATTTAATTAAAATCAATTTCAACAGTCAATAAATTCAAGGGTTATAAAATTGGCCAATATTAGATGAAACTACCTACCTTAATAGGAAGATCACATATCAAAACATCTTCAATATGATTTTCTAATGAAGAATGATGACATTAGAGATCAAGTAATAGAACCTAGATTCAACATCCAAAATGAATGAGTTTAGATCCATTTACAACATGATGATCTAACAAGTTCTATGTAGTTGAGATAGAGAGAGCGGGAGAGATGGAACATGAGAATAAATCATACCGAAGAGAAATCGATCAATGTTATCCAAGCTTAGATCCACCTCAGAATAGGTTTCTAAAAGATACAATGGGTTCATGGGAGCTCCAAAGACATAGTAATTCATGCTATGAGGAGTTGGGGTCAAGGAGATGTAAAAAGGGGGGTTTAATAATTTTAAATATATTTTACAGAATAAAAAAACACTGTCTATATGGTTAGCTAGGAAGGGCTACATGGTTTTTCAAACCATGTACCCTAACCATGTGACCCTCTAAGGGGGTGCATGGTTTCTACTAGGTGGGATAATAGTTTTTCAAAACATGTTCCAACCATAAAACTCCCACTGTTTAGGTTTTCATAGTTTACCCTAGTTGGGCGCACTGTTTGGGAAAACCATGCACTAATCGTGCACAACCATGAAGCTTTTAGAAATTTTCACATTTCCTCACCAAAACACCCAAGACAAACCCTAACTAAAGCATGAAAAAATAGGATTGAATGAGTACCTAAAAATAGTAACATGATGTTACATCCTATGCATTGATATCGAAAACTCAACCAAGTTACAATAAATAACAAGTATTAATTACCAAATATTGATGACTAATTTTACCAGTTGAAAGGGGTGAAGTAGTTCTTAAATATTGATCTTTGATCTTGTTATCAAAATTTGAGAATAAAATAATCTGACATTCAAAAAATCACCTTCTAGAGTAGGTATGACCATTATGAGAACCTTGTCATGCCATATATTCTAACCAATGATCCTGTAGTCTTTATGAATTTTAGGAACATGATTTTCTATGAGTATATTGATACATTATTGGTAGTATTTTTGGATGAAATTCTAGTTTACTCTATGTCTAAGGAGGATCATGTGAATCATTTGAGACCAGTTTTGGAATTTTTTAGAAATCACAAAATTTATACCAAGGCATCAAAATATAATTTCTAGATTCATGAAGTGAAGTTATTAGGAAAATTGGTCTTAGAACTTGGTATTTCAGTTGATCCTAATAAGGTGGAAGATGTTATGACATGGGAGAAACTACGTAATATTTTTTAAATTCAGAGATTCATGGGTTTAGCTAAATATTATCATCGGTTTATAAAGGATTTCTTGAAGTTGTCTTCTATGATGACTTCTCTAACTCATAAGGGAGTAAATTTTTTTTGTGATGATAAATTTTAGAGTTATTTTATTAAGATGAAACATCTTTTGAATTCTACACCAGTGTTGACTCTTCCAGAGGTTGGATAGGGATATGTGGTCTTCTATGATGAATCAGGTTTTGGTTTGGATTTTGTTCTTATATAAGACGACCACGTTGTTACCTATGGATCTCAATAACTTAGGATACATAAAAGGAATTAACTGACCCATGAAATTGAACTTATATCTATGATTCATGTGATTATGAGTTGGCAGAATTACCTTTTAAAATAAAGGTTTACTGTGTGTTCCGACCACAAGATCTGGTGTTATATCTTCTCTAAAATAATATTTGAATCTCTGTTAGAGGCGTTGGGTGGAGTACCTAAAATATTTTGATTTTGATATTTCCTAGACCCCCGAGAAAGAGAATTTAATTGATAATGATTTAATCATTAAACTTCTGATCTAGTACTCGAAATAATCATCATAATAGTGGAACTTGATGGATCATTTTTCATAGTTTTATATTAGAGTTTGGGAAATAGGGTTTGAGGTTGTCTTGGATTGTGTTTAGTTCAACTATACTCTTATTTAGATGGTTCTTTAGTAAAATAATATTTATGATGCATTTCATCAAATTAGAGACTCTATTTATGGTGGGGATACCATTACCGAGTGGTCATTATCCCTAGAGGGTCTGCTATGATTTTAGAATGATTACACTATACCTTTTCCTGTGAGAAAATTTGTGATGGGGGATTTCCATAATTCCTAGTGAGATGTGTAACTAGGAACTAGACAAAAGTTTTATCATATACGGTGATGATTCTGGTATCTGGGTGTGAGATGATATATCCCTTACATTTTTTCTCACTGCTATACTTGACAGTAGGTCAAGGCCAAGAATCAGATACCTTAAGGTTTTCTTTATCCACTTCTAATGCCTACTTGACAGTGGGATGAAATTTATATGGACATTGTGGTTGTGTTTCCATGTACCCAGATAAAGATAAATGTTATATGGGTTTTTATCGATAGGTCGACAAAATAATCTCACTTTATAAACATTCATGATACAAACAAAGTTGAGGAGATGAGAAATATCTATGTGAGACATGTTTTTTGTTTTCATAGAGTTACATATTTTATGGTCTCTGATAGGGATCCATATTTTACTTCTCACTTTTGGCAAGGACTTTAGGAGGTATTGGGGTATTAGGTTAGTTTGAGTACAACATACCATTTATAGACAAATGGACAGTCATAGAGAGCTATATAGAATCTTGAGGATATGATTCATGCCCGAGTCCTCAATTTTGATGGTTCTTGGGATGACCATTTGGTACTTTTTGATTTTTCTTATAATAATAGTTACCAGTCCATGATCATAATGGATCCTTTTAAGGACTTTTATGGTAGTCCATTTAAATATCGATTGTGTTGGTTAGATATTGGTGAAAGTTTCTTTGTTGGGATGAGCTTATTAAATGAGATAAAAAATGATTTAGTTGATTCATCAGGGGATCATGATGGTGCAAATCCAATATAAATATTATTCTATTTTTTGGCATAGACCTTTGGAGTTTTTGTTAGTGACCACGTGTTCTTGAATGTTTTACCTGATTTGGGACATCGACATCTCGGGAGGAAAATGAATTTTGATCATTTTTTATGAGACCTTTTGAGGTTGTTGAGTGTGTGGGGAAAGTGTCTTATCAATAAGAACTTCCTCCATAGTTGTTTTTGATATATAAAATTTTCTATATATCACATCTGTGAAAGTATCTTTCTGATTCATCTCATGTTTTGAGATGGAGTGATCTTGATGTTGATCCTGATTTTTCTGTGACTGAGAATTAAGTTAGGATAGTTGATTCTAAGTCCAAGGTACTTCATGGAAGGAGGATACCTTTGGACTGAGTGTAATGGATTCACGGTTCTGATTCACATGAGATGTGGGAGCATGAGGCACTTATGAGAGAGTAGTGGCCTCACCTTTTTGATATGGAAGCTTCTTGATAGGATTTATAGGGACATAAATTTTTTATGTTTGGGAGGCTTTAATACTCATTACCTTTCTTTCAGCTATGTTCTAATTTTTTTTGGTTTTCCCTTCTCATTGTTTGAGTAAGTTCGAGAAAGAATTGGGAGGATACCTGTAATGGTGAAGTGAATATTTTTTTGTAACTTTCATCATAAAAAACCGACAATTCTAGAGTCTGTTAGGGATTTACACACCATGTTATATGATTATAAGTATTGAAACCATTGCTTGGAAGATTCCATGAAATGGGTACACAACATGAAAGGTTACCACTATGTACAGTTTACACACCATGTAAGTATAATTTTTTTTAATAAAAAGTCAGCGAGTTTTTAGTGTATATGGGAAATGATAATTACATGACATGTAATGGAATTACACACCTTTTAAAATATTAAGTGTTGATTTTAAGCAGGTAGTTTGGATGAAATTATTATTTTCCTCCTCTATGTTTTATTTCTCTTGACCAAGAGGTCTTCCCAGGAAAATTTAGTGTTCTCCAATCCCTTCAGATAATCTGTTCAGTGATTGATCATCATGTTGGTTGTGGTTCATCTCTCTAGGTAAGCAATCTCCCTATCTTTTCCATTTTTCTCTCATTCCCTCATTAGGGTTTGATAGATAATATTGGGATTGATGGGTCAAAACTACTTGGTGTTTAATATTGATTCTAGGTTGAGTTCTTATATCTTCTATGACTTCGTCCTTCATTGAAAAGTCCCATTGCGAGAGTTGTGATTCTATGAGAAATATAGGCGGTTTCGTTTATGATTGGAAAAATGATTAAACCCAGAATTTCTTATTGTTTTGAATTTATTTCAATTGAATTATAAAAAAAACTTTGATGTTAGTTGGGATTGAAATTTAAATGGTTTGTATTTTTGAAAAAACCCGCAATTCCAATGGAATTAGAGATTGGGGTGTATTTATAAATTGATGGATTGGTGAATTTATTTTGAAGAAAAATGACTTAAATTTAATTGATAAAAACTTATCATTGGTTTTGGTTTGAAAAGAAATGAAATGATGAAAAACCATGATTTGGTTTTTAGAATGAAATTGGAATATTGAAACTGAAAGTGGGGAAATTTTATTTTAAAATGATTTGAAATAATTTTCCCATTATTGATTGATTGATTGAGCACAGGTGAGCTTGGGTAGTTTGTGGGTTATTTTGGACAATCACACCTGGATTAAAATTCCTTGAAAATTTATTAATGATGACAACTCTAACAAAGACTTGGTTCAATAGATCTTATCCCTGATAGGATTTTGATGAGTCTTATTCAGTGTGAGCCTGAGGGACTTATGTACACATATTTTTGTGATCACTGAAATGATATGTTTGAGGATTCTATAACTAGAAACTATTATACCATAGGAAAGATAAACATGTTACTTATTGTGATGTTTTTTATAATAAATTTCAATGTTTTTGAAATTGATTTACTCATGCCTAGTGATTTATATAAACTATTTTATATAAAATTTTTATTTAATCCATGTTTGAAATATTTTTGATCAGCCTGAAATGAAAATCATATTTTGTATTAAATATAAAATTGTATTTCCATTCCATGATTTATTGAAATTGAAAGCATGTTTTGGTTAATTATTATGGAATCTTATTAGAGAACACTTAGTGATACCCTAATTGTCTTTTTAGCTCAAACCCTACCTTTCTCTTCAGGCCATTATAGATTTCCTTTTTGTAGGTTCAATTAAAGGGAAATGGCCTATTTGAGAAGGTGGATATTCATGACCCTTTGATATTGGACTATAGATACCTTAAATAAGTTTTATTTTTGATATTGTTTTTATCCAGTACTTTGATGATGTATGGTTTGGGTTTTGATATACCTATTTGGTTTATAATACTATATCCTTGAGAAGTTTTGAGAATAATGATATGTATCTTTATCTTCCCCTATTTTGTGTAAACATCATTACCACATTTATATTTTATGATTATATGAGAAATTTTCCATGTGGGGATCAAGAATTCCCTTTGGGCTATGTTAGTGATGGATTGGTTATCAGGGTATGAGGGTATCTAGCATGGTTTGTAACACTATAAACAGAGGTTCATTCAAGGAATTAAGAACTGATGTTTTTGTGGATCAACCCATTTTAAGTTTTATCTATCATAAAATCTTGTTACTCACACTTTTTAAATTTTCAGAGAGTTTTTTTTCAAAGGAATATGAGTGAGGATTTCAAATTCCTTAGAACATTTTTCATTTTTATTCGTTATTTATGATCTCAGTTTATATAGAGGGATTCTAGAGAGAATAAGACTACCAATTCTGATCAAGATTATTGAGATATCCTTGGAATATGAAGAGAGAGATGATTTTGATATTTATGTTCAAATTATTTCTTACTAAAGAAAGATAGACCTTACAGTTAGTTTGAAAATTAAGGATACTCAAATTTAGAGTTTGTTACTTCCTTAACTCTTAAGGTTAAAGAGTAAAAAAAATTATAAAGCTTTTTAGTAAGTCTTTCTTAATTTTTTATTAATATATTATTTTAATAGTTTCTATATGTTATTATTTTACATTGTGAATTTGTTTATAAATTTTTACTTTTTATAACTTCACTAAACTGTAATTTTTTAGATGTACTCTATGCTTGATATTAAAACTCAAATTATTGGATGATATCTGAGTTTGATAAATCAATATTAAGTGGTTTGGGTTTTTAGTTAGTTTATTCTTTTAAACCAAAATTCTCCCCCATATCATATCCATTATATACTATTTGATCCAAAAATTAGTATCAGATAAGGTATTACTACATAAACTTCCAAAGCCTTTACTTTTTGTTATATCAAAAAATATTCAAGTTTATAGTTTTTTTAACTGTTATTACACTAACAAGTATTATTTAGAAATTGTTTTTTATATGATGGAAGGTATTAAATTCTATACTATTAAAAATTTAAATCTTATAAGACCACCAATTTTTGATAGTGCTGACTATGAATATCGGAGAGATAGAATAAATTTCTTTGTTAATGACACTAGAGTTGATAAATTTTTAATGTTGAATAGAATTTATAATATTTATTATGAGGAAGTTTCTAATTTTACTAATCAAGAGAAATCAAAATATAAATTGAATTATCATGTGAGGAATAATTTTCTTTGTTCAATGAGAAGAAATATATATTCAAATATATTGTTATGATGTTGCAAACATTATATGGAAGAATTTGTAAATTAATCATTTTTTTAAATTCTAAAAGTTATTGAAACCAGAAGGGCCATGATTCGTGCATATTATCATGTTTTTTATTTTATTCCTATTGAATATGTTGCTAAGATGCATCAATGATTTTGACTATTGTGAATAATTTAAAATCTATTCTTGATAAAGATCTTACATATGGGATTTTAGTTGAAAAGATCATTAAAATTATTCCTAGAGAATGGGAGTCTAAAAGAAAATCTTTAGATGATACTAAGATAATTATAAATTTGAGTTTATATGATCTTAAAGGTAGTATATTTTAGTATGAGGGTAAAATAAAGAGAGATACTGAGAAAATGAAAAGGAACAATGGAGAAGTTTATTTTTATTTAACAACAAGTGTTTCTAATAAATTCAAATTAGCTGATAAAGTTTCTAAAACTTTAAAGAAAAAGAAAGTTAGATTTGAGACATAAATTATTTCATCTAAAAAAATTTAGAATAAACTAGATAAATTATATCTAATGATGAATACAATTATTGGGAAGAATGTTTTTTTTAAATTAAATAAATATTATATGGAAAAAATAATAAGCAAGGTTCTTCAAAAGTAAATTTTTATGAGTGTAAGAAGGCTGATCATATAAGACCAGATTGTCTGAATATTAAGAGAAGAAAAAAAGAAGGATATAAATTCTTAAAGGATTTGAAAGAAGTCATACAGATATAAGAGTAATTAAATTATAAAAGTATAAATTACTTGGAGTTCTATTTGAGGTGATAGTTGTAAGGACCCGACCCCTATTGCCCGAAGCCGATGACTTATTTTATTACATTGGAATATAAACAATAAATATATATCCTGAAGGACCAAGTATTTTAGCAGCTTTTGGAAACAAGATACATATATATGTTTAACATTACATCATAATGGGAAATACAACACTAATTTATTCAATTAGAAACATCCAAGCCTCCTAGATTATGCCTGCTAGTCACTCCTAATTAACTTCTTCATATCCTGGGAAAATAAAACATAAAAAAGGGGTGATTTCAAATGATTAGTAAGAGTAAGTAATACAAAGTAAGATAACATAAACATAAAAATTGTCAAGGTGAATAATTTAAAACACACACCTTTATAAATAATAAACTTGAACACATTATGGTAGGAATATGAGCTGAGTAAATACTGACATAATAAAACATAATAATGGGTTTTATACTAGTAAAATAACCACATGAACATTCAATTATTTCTTCATAATGAGGTAAGTTAATATGCAAAGAATTATGAAACATTTTTTCAATGCCTCGTTCAATACCTCTAAAAATTATTAAGGCCTCGACCAAAACCATATATCAAATTGGGAAAGGCCTCATCCAATTCCACGCCTATTTGTATCATGAGACCTACTGATGCATTGAGGGTATATAATCGACCCCAAATGTCCCATAAAAAGTCCAATTCATTCCTTTTATGAGCATGGATAAACATAATCAACATATATATTCACATTGAAACTAACATATGAAATGTATCTAACTTTCCCAAATCATTAAACATAAACACTAACCATTCAAAGTAATATGGTGAATGGTTTACCGACATCACATCCACAGTAAAACCAGTCATAAAAAATCAAATTAAACATCGTATATGACATCATAAATGATTAATCTCAGTAATACATAATAATCAATAAGAGTTTTGAAACAGATGAAAATACTCTTATAAAACCATTAAGTAATTCTTGAGAAAAATACACTTTTATTTTGAAAAGAAGAGTTATTTTGGAAAAGTATTTTTATGAAACAAGAAATGCAGTAAGATAGTATTTTCATAATAAAATGAGTGATTTTATTAATATAATGGTTTTCAAAACAAATTATAGATTTCCCTTAACAATAGGTTAGAATTTGAGAAATTCCCTTGAATCAAGCTTGTATTTTGAAAACAATTTTGAAATTTTCTTTTAAAATGTGTAACTATCCATAAAATAAGGAAGGATTATGGTTGGTGTACATATATATAATACTCACACAGAATTTACAGGGAGAACATAATAATACATTATAATTAAATTGAGGTAATTATACAATGAAAGTAACCTGAATGAAAATGGAAGTTCGAGTGGAAAACCCTTACCTTAAGTCTGATTGTGTTTCGATCTTGAACTTAAGTTCCAGGAATATGAAATTAGACTTATTAATAAATTATTTTAGAACCAATTATACATTTTTTTAGTTTATAATAATTTTTTTAGTTCATTTATTCCATTATTGATAAGTTATAATATCGAATTCTGTCGTTCTAGAGTGTTTGTTTTCTTGATTTTCATAATCGGTTCAATTATTTTTAAGTAATGGAGTTCATGTAGAATGATTTTAAATCTACAGAATTGAAATTTCATATTAATTATGAACATAAAAAATTATTAATGGTAATTTCTATCATTTGGTTACATTTAATGAGGATGAATCATTATATGACACCCACTTCGATTATTTGGTGGTATTTGGATTATTATGAACTAGTTTTGTCATATAAATTAATAATATGTAAATATAATGGTTCCTAAATATTAATTAGTTTATAATAAATATATTACATTTTGGTTAAATCATAAAAATGGTTTCATGACCAGTAATGAAGGATAAATTGAATAAGGAAACTTCATCATCCACGAAGGTTATAAATTGGAACATCATGGACGATGATTTCGTTTATAAAAATAAAAGGGAGGGAGTAAGAATATTGATAATGGTTATTCCATTATCATGATAAAATTAATATATATATATATATATATATATTATAATGTAGTTATCATTTTTATTTAGGTAGAAGTGGTGAGGAGTTGATAAAAAAAGAAGATAAATTGATATGAAACTAAATGAAAAAGAAGGGTGCTTTACCTCTTGAAATAACCTCCTTGAGAACCTCCTTAAGGGAATGGGTTTTGGTCTTTTGGAAAGACCAAGAGATTATTGGATGTGGGGAGTGACTAGGTAAGGGTAATTGGTCAGAAAATTGAGGATCTTAAAGGCTTATAAGAGTGAAGAGAAGACGGATTGGGGGGGGGGGTAGTGGAGGAGAGGGGTAAATTTTGAATATTTTATTCATTATTTTATTATTTCAACCAATACAACCAATAGTGTTGTTTCATGTGACCCATAATAGTAATAAGTTCATCTGAGTTCTAACCAAGTGTCCATAAATCACTTATGATGTCATAAATAGCGTATTTAATTGATAATTTGAATATAAAGTATTTTATCGTATTTCACTATTCATCAAAAATTCCAAAATTTCAGAAAAATCCCAAAAATTTGCCCCCATGATTTTAAGATGTGTAGAGTTCAAAAATGAATTCCAATTTTCAAAAATAATTTTCTAAATATTATTAATTTAATTTAAATAAAATCATAGTTAATTCAAAAAATAACAATTTTAAAGGTATAATTAGTTTTATATCACATTGAAAAAATAATTAAGATCTCATTATATTATTACCTTAAGAAAATAAAATAATATCATTATTTACTATTCATAAGGGTCATATTACTATTCACATTACTATTCATAAGGGTTTGTTACTATTCACCAAAAATCAAGTTTGTTCTATCAGACTCCAAATGATTTACTGATCACAACTCTTAGTGACCATTTTTAGAAATTCAAAACATAGTATAGGCAAAGTTATGTTTAATGGGTGGATTTTAAAATGCATTCAATATTTATTTTCAAAACATTGGGGTGTTACATTATCTCCTCCTTACAAAAAGTTCATCCTCGAAACTCACAAAATATTACCTAAAAAGATTAAGTTATGTCTTCAACATAAGCTCCTCAGGCTCCCAGGTTGCTTCCTCCATCTTATGGTTCCTCCAAAGAAACTTTACCAGACGAGTCATCTGATTTCTCAATACTTGTTCTCTATTATCAATAATCTTGATAGGCTCTTCACAATAAGATAGATTGAGCTCAAGTTATATTTCTTCACAGGTGAGTACATGTGTTGGGTCTTACATGTATTTCCTTAACATTGATACGTGGAACACATTGCGAACTTTGGAGAGACTTGGAGGAATTTCCAAATGGTAAGCTATGGATCCAATTCAGTCTAGAATTTCAAAAGGTTTGATGTACCGAGGACTTAATTTTCCCTTCCTACCGAATTGTATAATACCATTCCATGGGGATACCTTTAAGAAAACGTGGTCTCCTTCTTGAAATTCCAAATCCCTCATTCGGTTATCAATATACCTCTTTTTCCTAATTTGAGCTATTTCGATATGGGTTTGGATAATCTTCTCATTTTCTATTGTTTCCTCAACAAGTTATGGTCCTACAAGCTTTCTTTCACCAACATCATCCCAACTAGTTGGTGTACGACATCTCATTCCATATAACACTTTATATGGTGCCATCTAAATACTTTAATGGAAGCTATTGTTGTAGGAAAATTTATGAGAGGTAAATATTGATCCCACATACCTTTAAAGTCAAGTGATCAAGACCTCAACATGTCTTCCAATATTTGAATAGTCTGTTATGATTGTCCATCGGTTTGTGGGTGGTAGCCAGTGCTCAATTGAAGATCAGTATCTAGTGCCTTCTGAATAATTTTCTATAATTGTGATGTAAAACTGGGATCAAGATTAAAACCAATTAATAAGGGTGCACCGTGAAGTCTTACAAATTCATTAATATATAGTCTCTCTAAACATTCAAGTGATAAATCTTCTCTTATAGCAAGAAAATGTGTTGATTTTGTAAGATCGACAACAATGACTCATATCACATCATTCTTTCTTGAAGTATTTGGTAGCCCCATGACAAAGTCCATTGTAATATCATCCCATTTCCATATATAAATTGTAAGGGGTTTCATGACTCCTCCATGGCGTTGTCTTATAGCCTTTACCTTTTGGGAAACTAAACATCTCGACTCATAATCAACAATCTCCCTCTTCATGTTTTCCCACCAAAAATGTTCCCTTAGATCTCTATACATATTTGTGAAACTAGGGAGTATAGAGAAATTATAGCTTTGATCATCATCAAATAGTTCCCTCTTTAGAACAGGAATAGCGGTAACACAAAGTTTCTTTTCGAATTTCAAAATTCCACGTTCATATACGAAATCAATCAACTTCCCATCATTTACAGCTTTAATTTTATTTTGAAACTCCTCCTCATCATCCAGAGAACTTTTTAACCTTTCCAGTGAAGAAGTATTGGAAACCCTTTGAAAAACTAGTGATGTTTTACCTTCCTTGATAATTCCCATATCCATCATTACTATATCCATGAACAAATAATCCCTTTCAACTCTCATCTTGTTCAAAATTCTATGGTCCATTCTACTCAAAGTGTCTGCCACCTTATTTTCCTTCCCCAAGTGGTAGTGTATTGTGCAATCACAATCCTTGAGTATCTCAATCCATCTCCTTTGTCTCATGTTTATTTCTTTCTGTGAGAAGATATATTTCAAACTCTTATGATCCGTATATATCTCACATTTTTCACCATATAGGTAATGTTTCCAAATCTTTAGAGAAAATATTACTGTAGTTACTTAATATCATGAGTTGGATAGTTTTTTTCATGAATTTTTAGATGCCTATATGCATAGAAAATCACCCTATCATTTTTCATAAGGACAAAATCAATTCCTTTCATTGATGCATCACTAAAGATCATAAATCCATCATTCCCTGATGGTAGAGTCAAGATTGGAGCATTCACTAATCTTCTATTCAATTCTTTAAAACATTATTCACATTCCTTTGTCCATAAGAACTTAACCCATTTTCATGTAAGCTTGGTCATTGGGTTGGATAAATGAGAGATGTTCTAAAAGAAACGCCGATAATAACCTGCTAAACCAATAAAACTAAGTACCTCAGTTATGTTCGTTGGAGTAGTCCATTCTTTCCCAGCCTTTGTCTTCGCAGGATATATAGATATTCCATCATTAGAGACAATGTGTCCAAAAAATAAAATTGATTATATCCAAAAAGCACAGTTTCAAAAAATCCCATATAATTCATTTCTTCTAAGAGTCTTCAGAATTGTACAGAAGTAATTTTCCGGATCTTTATAGTTTTAGAGTATACCGGGATATCATCAATAAAAACCACTAAAAAGTAATCAAGATATTACTTGAAAAATCTATTCATTAGATCCATGATAACAGATGGTGCATTAGTCAGTCCAAAAGGAATTACTTTAAACTCGTAATGCCCATACCTAGTTCAGAATACTATTTTTGTAATGTCTTCCTTCCTCACAAGCAACTGATTATATCCAGATCGAAGAACAATCTTAGAAAAATTTTGGCCTCCATGAATTTGATCAAATAAATTATCAATGCGAGGTAGGGGATACTTGCTCTTTATTGTTATAGAATTGATATCCATGTAGTCAATGCACAACCTCATAGACCTATTTTTCTTCTTAATGAAAATAACAGGGGCTCCCCATGGAGAAACCCTCGGGAAAATAAATCCTTTATCACATAATTCCTCTAGTTGTTTCTTTAGTTCCACAAACTCCACAATGTGCATTATATAAGGGGTCTTTGATATGATCCTTGAACCAAGAATTAAGTCAATTGAAAACTCAATTTTCCGCTCTGGAGGATGTCCAGGTAAATCATCTGGATAGACATCAATATATTCTTGAAGAATATGTATATCTTCTATTTGAACACTATTTTCTTCACCCATAGTTATTGGATTCTCTACCTCCCCAATAATTTAATTTATTAGAGCTACCGGGGGTGGATCTAGATGAGTATTGGATGGTGAGGTTTCTCTTATAATGATATGGTATTATACACCATTCAAAAAAATTGCAACTTTATTCTTCTTGAAATAGATCTTCACATCATAATTTTTTAGCCAATTAATACTGAGAATTATATCAAATTCAATCATTGGTATGATGATAGGGTTAGAAACTAAAGCAAATTTATATGTCATGAGGGGGACTGATTGATATGCCTTTGTTGCAATGATACATCCACTAAGAGTTTGGACTAACAACTCCTTTAATAAATCAAATTGGACACGTCTAATTTTCTTGGAAAACTGGGAAGATATAAATGAATGCAATGATCCCGAATTAAATAAATCATTGGATAAGTTTGATGAAATGATTAATGTACCTGCCACCACTTCACTAAGAACTTCAATATCAGTGGTTTTGATCACATAAGCTTGTCCCTGCTCCCTTGGCCTTTTCTGTTGCATGTTTCCTTGATGCTTTGGACAATCATTAGCCTAGTGTCCCATATCCTGAAAATTATAGCATTGAACATTAATGGATTCTTTATTCCCCTTACAATCAACAGTAAGATATCCTTTCTATCCACATTTTTATCATGCTCCTTTTCCTTTTAACCAGGCGCCAGGGTGTTTATTTCTACAATTATCACAGGATGTAAATTCAACTCTTCCCTTCTTCCCCATTTTATTATTTCCTTTTCCATAGTTTTCAGAAGCCCTCTTCCACTCTTTATTTCCCTTAAAGTTATAAGACTCAGAAAATTCCTTTTCCATCTTGATAGCACATAAAACTATATCTTCATATGATGAGAAACTCTAGGAGACCAGATCCCAATACAGGAATGGATTTAGTCTATCAAAGAATCAATCAATCTTGATCCTCGGATTTCATATGTAGTCCACAACATACCTTGATAACCATGTGAAGTTAGATTCATACTTTTCAAAATTATCATCTTCATTTTGCTTAAAATTCTGAAACTTCATTTCCATATTTGTTCGCTCTTCATGAGGAAAGTATTTTTCTTGGAAGATTTCCTTAAAGTACCTCCATTACATCTCTTATATATCTTCCTCCTCCTTTGTGTTTTGGATTAATGACCACCACTGATCTGCATCTCCCGATAGACTATAAACTACAATGAAGACCTTCTCTCTTTCATTACATACTAGAGCTAGAAATATCTTCTCTAGGGAACTTATCCACTACTTGGAAACAAATGGGTTTGTGGTCCCATTGAATTATGGAGGTTGTTGTCACATAAAGTGATCTATAAATATCCTCTATGTGGAGGATCTATATGCTCTATAAGGGTAATTTTATTGTTCATAACTTGAGTAAGTTGTCCTAGAATATTTATAAGCTGCTCTACATGAGTCGCAAAACCAGAGCCAACATCATTATCTTGCGTCGAAGGGAAATACGTACATGGGATACACGTGTTCATGCAGTTTCCATTTCTTCTACTAGGCGCCATTTCTAGATTATGGCATACACTAGATTAGGTTATTAATCATAATTTATAATATTAACATAAAAAAATAATTATCATAACTTGAGACCCTATGCATATATAATACCATAATAACAAAAATGGTTTCTTTGAGGAAAATTTAAATTTAAATCCTTCATAATGTATTATAATGAAACGTGAATTATCCTAAGAATATCCCCTGAGAGTTTCAATAACAAGCGTTAATCAAGGACTGTTGTCGTGTACCGTGATACCTCAGGTCAAGCCTGAAACTTCTTGTTAGAGTTTTCACTCCTAGGTACATCTGTTCCAGAGCCACCTCTACCTGTTTGTATCTAGATAGAGATATATTTTCTATAAAGATCCACATAATATATTCCATACCAAAATACCAGGATGTTCATATATGATTATCCTCAAATACAATCTTATGTATTTGTTCCCTAATCAACATTTTCTAAATCTATTTTCAAAGTTTTCTACTAAACATCCTTTGATAGAAAATGTAAAGACCCGACTCCAGTTGCCTGAAGTTGTTGACTTATTTTATTACATTGGCATATAAATAAGGATTATGTATCCTAAAGGACTAAGTAGTTTAGTAGATTTTGGAAACAAGATACATATATAAGTTTAACATTACATCATGAGGGGAAATCCAAAACTAATTTATTCCATTAGAAACATCCAATCCTCCTAGATTATGCCTGCAATTCACTCATAATTAACTTCTTTATATTCTGGGAAAATTAATCATAAGAAAGGGGTGGGATCAAACACTCAGTAAGAGTAAAAAATACAGTAGAAGATAACATAAACATAAACATTATGCATGGTGAATAAATGAAAACACACACTATTATAAATAACAAACTTGAACACATTATGGTAGTAATATGAGTTGAGTAAATAATGCCATAATAAAACATAATCATAGGTATTCTACTAGTGAAATGACCACATGACCTTTCAATTAATATATTCATAATGAGGGAAGTGCATATTCCAAACATTCTGAAATTTTTTGTCAAGGCCTTGGCCAAGAAGTCTAAAAATTATTAAGGCCTTGGTCAAAACCATATATCAAATTGGGAAAGGCCTTGTCCAATTCCACGTCTATTTATCTCATGAGACCTACCGATGCATCGAGGGCTATAGTGGGCCCTAATCGTCCCATAATATGTCCAATTCATTCCTCACATGAGTGGGGATAAACATAATTAACATATACATTCATATTGAAACAAACTTATGAAATTTATATAACTTTACCCAATCATTAAACATAAACACTAACCATTCGAAGTAATATGGTGAATGGTTTCAAGACATCACATCCACAATAAAACTAGTCATAAACCATCCAATTAAATATGGTAGATTAAATCAAAAATTATTAATCCCAATAATACATAAGAATCAAAAAGAGTGTTGAAACAAACAAAAATACTCTTATAAAACCATTATGTAATTCTTGATAAAAATACACTTTTATTTTGAAAAGAAGAGTTATTTCGGAAAAGTATTTGTATGAAAACTGAACGGAATTAAGATATTATTTTCATAATAAAATTAGTGATTTTATAAAGATAATGGTTTCCAAAACATATTATAGAGTGCCCTTCAAAATTGGTAAGAATTTGAGAAATTCCCTTGAATCAGACTTGTATTTTGGAAACAATTTTGAAAGATTATTTTAAAACGTATAACTATCCATAAAATAAGGAGGGATTCTGGTTGGTGTACATATATAGAATACTCACACATAATTTATTAGGAGTACATAATAATACATAATAATTTCATTGTGGTAATTAGACAATGAAAGTAACCCGAATGAAAATGGAAGTTCGGGTGGAAAGTCCTTTCCTTAAGTCTGATTGTGTTCCACCCTTGAACTTAAGGTCATGGAATATGAAATTAGAATTATTAATAACTTATTTAAGAACCTATTTTAAATTTATTTAGTTTATCATAATTCTATTTAGTTCATTTTTTTCTCTTATTGATAAGTTATAATATCAAATTTCATCATTCCAGAGTGTTCGTTTTCTTGATTTTCATAATTGGTTCACTTATTTTTAAGTAATAGAGTTCATGTGGAATAGTTGTAATCTCCAGAATTGAAACTTCATATTATTTATGAAAATAAATAATTTTTAATTGTAATTTCTATCATTTGGTTACATGAAATTAGAATGAATCATTAGATGACAACCACTTCGATTATTTGGCGGTATTTTGATTATTATGAATCAGTTTTATCTTATAAATTAATAATATGTAAATATACTGGTTAATGAATATCAATTAGGTTATAATAAATATATTATAGTCTCTTTAAATCATAAAAATGGTTTCATGAATAGGAATTAAGTAGAAATTGAAGAATAAAACTTTGTCGTCCCCAAAGGTTATAAATTGAAACCTCATGGATGTTGATTTCGTTTATAAAAATAAAAGGGAGGGAGTAAGAATATTGATGATGGTTCTTCCATTGAAATGATATAATTACAGTATATAGATTATACTAGAGTTATCATGGTCATTTGGACAGATGAGGTGAGGATAGGATAACAAAATAAGATAAATTGAAATGAAACTAAATGAAAAAGAAGGGTGCTTTACCTCTTGAAATAACCTCCTTGAGAACCTCCTTAAGGGAAAGGTTATTGTTGTTTAGGAAAGACCAAGATCTTCTTAGATGTGGGGAGTTACTAGGGAAGGGTAATTGGGTAGATATTTGAGGTTATTCAAGGCTTATAGGAGGGAAGGGAAGAGGGAGTGGGGGCGGGGGGTATAGTGGAGGAGAGGGGTAAAAGTTGAATATTTTATTCATTATTTTATTATTTTCATCAAGAAAACCAATAGTATTGTTTAACATGACCTATAATAGTAATAATTTCATGTGAGTTATAAAAATGTGTCCTTACATCACTTATGATGCCATAAATAGTGTATTTAACAGATAATTGGAATATATGGTATTTTACAGTATTTCACTATTCATAAAAATTCAAGAATTTCAGAAAAATACAAAAAATTCACCCCTAACATTTTTTGATGTTTATAATTCAAAAATTAACTCCATTTTTAAAAAATAATTTTCTATCTGTTATTAATTTAATTTTTAAATAAAATCATAGTTAATTCGAAAAATAACAATTTTAAAGGTATAATTCGTTTTATATAACATTGAAAAATTAATTAAGATCTCATTATCTTATTACCTTAATAAAATAAAATAATATCATTATTTACTATTCACAAGGGTCATATTACTATTCATATTACTATTCACAAGGATATGTTACTATTACCAATAAATCAAGTTTTTTCTATGAGACTCCAAATGACTTACTAATCACAATTCTGGATGACCATTTTTCAAAATTAAAAACATAATAGAAGAAAATTTGTGTTTAATTGATATATTATAAAATGAATTCAATATTTATTTTTAAAACAATGGGGTGTTAAAATAGTTCTTCAAAAAATCATCATACAGTCAAAGTGAAAATCATAAGAATACTGAGATCTTTTGTGAAATTCCAAAGAATAATAATTACTTCATAGATAAGGTATCTATTGAAACCTTGACTAATCTTACTTTAAATTCCACTTATCCTAAGAGTGAAAATGAAAATAATTCTATATCTTTATATGATGAATACAATTCATCAAATGAAAATAAGACTTTATATAGTTTTGAGAAATTCTAAATATTTTCTAAACCTTGAGAACACCAAAATTACAATGTTTCTAAAAGACATGCTAAAGAAAATTCAATAATATCTATGCTTACTACTAATTTTTTTAATATTTCAAAAGATTTATCGAAATATAATTTTGATAAAACTGATCTTTAAAAAGAGTTATAAAAATATAATCTTTAGAGAACTAATTTTTCAAAAGAATTATAAAATCTTAATTATAATAAAAATTATGTTGAGGATAGAAATTTAGTTTTAAAACTACATTATAAGTGTAAAAAATCCATTATCAAAGTTTAATACTGTAAAGAAAATTTTTATGAGATTTACAAACAGATAAAACCTCATAAGTATATGTCTAGAATGTGTTTTAAAGATATAAAACCAATATTTAAAAACAAATAGTTTGTTACAAATATTTCCCAATTCTATACAAAATTTTAAAGTAGAGGTCATTGGAAGAATAAAAGTTCCTTGAATAAAATATATTATTTAGGCTTTTAGAAAGATTATTTTTCTAAATATTTAACAACTTCTCAACATAGTAAAGTTTGAAAGAAGTGGTTTCTGAAAATATTATTTTCTAATAATTCTAGACCAAAGTATGTTTGGGTTCCAAAATACTAATCTTTTTAATTTCATAAAAATAGGAATTTCACCAAAAACAATATATGGAACATGGATAGTGGTTGTTCTACGAATATGACTAGGAAACAATATTTCTTCAAGAATATTATTAAAATGAATGGTGGAAAAGTTACCTTGAGTGAAAATTATTTAGGAGAAATTATTAGAATAGGTAACATTGTTCTTCTTGGTAAAGCTTTGGTTTCTAATGTTCTATTTGTTTTAGGTCTTAAGAAAAACCTTATTAGCATAAGTTAATTATGTGATGAGGGATATGTTGTGAACTTCAAGAATGATAAATGTATTGTTCATAGTTTAAAAGATGAATTTATTATTTTTTACAATAGGAATGAGAATGTTTATACACTTAACTTAAAAGAACTCAGAATCCAACATCTACCTTTTATTAGTGGAATGGAAGAACAATATTGGATATGGAATAGAATATGAAGAAACTATAATGTTAAAAAATTAGCTTAACTATATAAGAAAATACTAGATAAATATTTACCAGAGTTTAATTTTAATTCTTCTAAAGTTTGTGATCCTTGTCAATTTGGAAAGAAACATAAGTCAAGTTTTATGAAGTTCTACCTCAATAATAATTTCAACCTGTTGTTGAAGAAAATATTTTTATAGAACTAATGAATAAGTTAATCCATAGGAATCATCATAGTGATAATGTCATTTTTGATGTAGTTCAACCTTGTATAACTAGAAGTTTCTTCAGAAATGAAGTTGAACATTGTGCATTTTTATCATAATTTGAACCTAAAACTTCTGATGAATCTTTAGGTGATAATTATTAGATAAAATATATACAGTAATAACTTAATTAATTTGAATAGAATCAAGTTTGGTATTTGGTTTAATGGCCTAAAGATACTTTTATAATCAGAGTAAAATGGTTTTTTTCAAAATAAGTTTCATGGAAATGGAATTATAGTATGAAATAAAGATAGTATTGTTAAAAAGGGTTATCATCAACAAGAGGGTAGAGACTATGAAAAAACTTATTATTTGGTTTTTAGATCTGAATCTATTTGTATTCTTTAAGAATGTACATCATTTATTGATTTCATAATTTTTTTCAAATATATGTGCAGTGTTATTTTCATAATGGATATGTATAGGAGAAAGTTTATGTAGAAGAACCCCTTGGTTTTGAAAATATAATCTTTCCAAACCATGCAATTGGACTTACTAAGGCACTTTATAGACTTAAATAATCCCTTAGATTCTGGTATGATAGATTAACTAGATTTTTGTTATACTTTTTTTGTTAATTTAGCTTTGTATCCAACACTTTTTATTAAAATAGTTTCTAAAAACAAAATTGTTTTTCAAATTTATGTTGATGAAATTATATTTGGGTCAATTCAAAAATTTATTATAGATTATTTTATAGATATTATGAAATTTAAATTTCAAATGAGAATGATGGGAGTACTTACTTATTTTATTGGTTTTCAAATTTCACAAAAATCATAAGGTTTTTTTATATCTCGAAAAAATTATTTGAAGTATCTTATTAATAAATTTGGATATGTCAATATTAAAAGTTTTATTACTCATATCAGAACCTCAAATTCCCTAGATATTGATGAATCTATTAAACTAGTTGATCAAAATATCTTAAGAGGATTTATTGGTAGTTAAATATACTTACCTTCTAGTCATAAAAATTTAATGTTTTCTATATGATTGTGTGAAATATATCAAGCTAATCCAAAAGATTATCATATTAAAGCTCTAAAACAAAATTTTCATTATCTTAAGGGAACAATGAATCTAGGATTATTTTATTCTTCAACAAATTCATTTAAAAATAAAATATTTTCTGATACTAACTTTAGTGGGTGTAAAATGTATAGAAAAAGTACATATAGAACTATTTATTTCTTAGGAAAAGCCTTAGTTCATTGATATTTTAAGAAACAACATTTTTTAGTACTTTCCACTACTGAATCCAAATATATGGAAACTATAAGTTATTGTAATCAAGTGTTGTGGATGAAACTTACACTCATAGACTTTGGATTTAGTTTTTGTAAAACTCTAATTTTGTGTGATAACACAAGGGCCATTTATTTAAGTAAAAACCTAGAACATATCTCACAAGAAAAGCACATAGATATAAGACACCATTTCCTTTAGGACCACACACAGAAATAATATATCTTTTTACCATTCATTAGAATGTAATAAAAACTTACTGATATATTTAAAATCGCCTTATTTATGATAGATTTGAATATATTCAATAGAAATTAGGAATGGTCGATACTAAATGATCATTCATATATACTTATTGTTTATTCATCACTTTACATTAATGAACTCTTCTTCAAATGGGAATACATGTGTTGTGGTCTTTCAAAAATATTTAGTTTTTCTAAAAACTTTGGTTTTCCTAAAATCTTTAGTTTTTCTAAAAACTATTGTTTTTTTTAAATTTTTAGTCTTTCGAAAAATAATTTTATTTTCTAATTTTTTTTCTAAAACATTAGTTTCTCTAAAAAAATTTGTCTTACAAAAATCAATTTTCTAAAATCTTTAGTTTTTTTAAAGTATTTTGTTTTTCAAAAAACATTGGTTTTTCTATAATCTTTTTTTCTAACAAATCTATTTTTTATATTTGTAGTATTTTACATATCTTTGGTTTTTATAAAATTTTTAGTTTTTTTAAAAACCTCACTTTTTTTAAAAAAATTGTTTAAAAAAATTATTCTATAAAAACAAATAAAATCATTATCAGACATGATTTATCATAGTAGGTTACATTTTTTACTCTGAGAGGTAATTTCTAATCTTTAGTTCTCACTATAATTTGAGTCATTTGATTTGTTTTTGTTTAAAACTTTCCTAATTTATAGTTTTTTTACAAAATATTTCTAGTCAAGCATTTCTTCTGATATTTTTTTTAAAAAACCATTAAGAGTTCCGAATATATATATTTAAATATTTTGAGAATAATTATAAACCATTGGATCAGAATTGAGATTTATTTTGAGCCATCAAATTTATAGAAGTTGAAAAGTCTCCCTTGTTCCGATAAATATAAGAGAGGGTCACTAGATCCCACATAAAACTCTCATATTGTTAAAGACCCTCAAACCTACAATTCCTTAAGTATATGATCATTTTGTATTTGTATGATCAGTTCTTCCTAGTCCAATCCAAGTTTTTCAAAATGATTTTTACCGATGAAATTTAAAATATGGAAGTGGCCAAGGAAAGATTGATTGAAAAACATTGGTTTGATAAAACTGATTCTCTAATAAAATAAGGTTTCAAATTTCATGTTTGGGAAAATTATGTGTAGAGAAAGAATCTTTTGATCTTCACTATCTTTTGATTCTGAAGGAGTTCTATTCTTTAGTTGTTTTTAGTATCAAAAATGATTTATAGGTAATCAATTTAAATATGTTTGAGGAATGATACAAGATTAATATTCAACCGGTATTATATTTAGTAGAATTTCTATTGGATTCTAAATCTTATTTACTTACTCCCAATCTTCTATAAAATATTATATGTTTTGAAAATTTTAAGGCCAAGAATTATTTATTCTCTACTTATGAGAAAATAAGGAAAGTGTTATTTCTAAAATCATATGTAAGAGTAATTGTTATGTTGATTCAAGGATATCTCATTTCTAGGAGAGAAGATAGAGATACATTAAAGGTTTTGGATATATTTGTTTTATATTTCTTGATTAATATGATAAAGTTCAATTTAGAAATGTTTGTTTTTATATTGATCAATGTTGTGAAAAATATTTCAATGAAGTTGAGAATTCTGTTGTTTCGTTGTTTCATCAACAAGATGTTGGTAAATTTCATGATAGTGATGAAGATCAAGAATGATGGATTTTCTATAAGAGGGAAAGTATCTTTGATTTGTGAAGAGACCATTTTTAGATAGATGTTGGTATTCATGCTAGAGCTAAAAAAGATTATATAAAAACCAGAAAAAAGAAACATCATATACTAATGTCTGTCAATTAAAGAAAAATATTCAATAGAAAAAGAAGGATGGTTATTCACCTATGAGGCCAAAAAATAAAGTGAAATTAATGTCTAATGAATAAAATAAAGAGTTAATGAAACAAAAAGTTCAAAAAAAGACTGGAAATTTGGTTTCTGGTCTTGATAACACTAATTCCTTAGCCTTGAAAGAGAAAACTCATGATGTATTGAATGATGAAGAAAAGAATAAGAAACAAAATAAAAGATTTTATGAACTGAAAATTGTTTAAAGTATTATGAATGGAGTTGAAAAATATCATAGAAATTATCATTCTACTAGAGAATGGGGATCTATTCTGATTTCCCTATTTTCATTTATCCAACTGATACATCCTTTGAATATTGTTACTAAACCTAATCTAACAGAACCATAACATGTTGTTACTTCCAAAGTACCTTTAACTTTTGAGAAAGGTAAATGGAATATTTTTGAGGTTGAAAAAACTATTTCTGAACAAGTTAAAGTTAGTGTTCAAGAAACTTTGAAGAAACATATAAAGTCATATTTTAGAATAAATACTATTTTAAAAAGATAGTTAGAGGAGTTAGAATGAGAAGAAGGAGAAAAGAGTTCTTAATAGACCTCATTTTTCACCTCTAAGTTTGAGAAAAATACAGAGTTAGAAGTTTATGAAAATGATAAGAGTTTATAGAAAGCAATAGAAAATAAACAATATCAAAAAAATATATCAGAAAAGGTTGAATTGGATAATAATATTGATGTTATGGAAGTATTAAATGCTAGGAAATAAAAAGACAAAGAAAAAGAGAAATTATTTTATGGAACCTCTAGATGACATGTTTCTGATGTTTCATTAAACTCAATTAATTATACATCCATTCAAGGAGATAAAAGATTTGAAGTATGTTTTACATACTTTTGTGAATCTTTGATGAATCTCATTGATGAAATTAATTTTTTTCCAAGTATTGAATCTCATTGAAAATATATTCAAAGGAGGATAAATGTTCTAGAACAATAAGATGATTTGAATTGGTTTGAAGAAATAGTTGTTCCAAATAAATTTGATTTCAATTTTTTCAAAGTTAAATCAAAAGAATAAAAGATAATAGTAAAATAGACTGTAATATGGATTAAAGATACATAAATAGATTTTAAGTTTCATGATGACCAAATTGAATATGTTAATAAATCAAATTTTTTACATTGATAACTTTCTAATAAAGTTGTATTATGATATTTTATAAAAGATAAATCTTTTTAACTAGTTTAAGGACTTTTAAAAATCTCAAGTTCAATAAATATTGTTTATAACGAAGAATAATTTGTTTCTTGAAGAAATTTTGTGAAGTTAAAAGTAGAAAATAGAAAAATACAGTTTCTTGAAGAAGAATTTTCCCATCTCCAGAAATAATTTCTAAGAGAAAAAATTTCAAAGTTATATTCATTGGAAGCATAGAAAAATAGAATTCAATATTATTTTAGGAATATGAAATATATTATTACAAATTTTAAAAATAAAGATCAATTTTTTCTCTAAACTCTTAATTATTTAAAAACCAATTTTTGGAATGAATATTTGTTTGAATGAATTATTCTCCACATATTCTGAATGAATATTTTTTCAATCATATTTGGTTGAATTTTATTTATACATTCATGGATAAATGTTTATTTAAACAAGATTATTTCATATTATCATTTCTCTAACATTTCAATTATTTTCCACCTCCCATATTCTTTTTGATAATCTAAAAGGGGAAGAATTTATTAAAGAAGATTTTGTTGGTGGAGAATTTAATGAAGTATATTTTTCAAGGGATTTGTTTTTAATAATTTATCATCTTATCAATACTCAATCAATATTTTTAGATAAAATTTATTGAAAAAAGGGTGTTACTAATATAGGGTAGATAGCAAAGAAAGGGGGAGTAGGGTTTTTAAGTATAAAAGAATTCAATTCTTAAATTTATACATATTTTTTATGTTTTTCAATGTTATTATTTTTTCTGTAAGTGTTTTGTTTTGTGATTTTTAAAAAGGTGAAAATTGTTGAGTCAACAGTTTTACTTTCTACACTTTCTATCCTTATTTTTCAAAATCAAAACACAATTTCTTAAAAACTATGTTTTACTAAATTTATATTTTTTAATTATTTTAGAATGTTTTTTTATAAAACAATTTCTTCTACCAGACAGAAATATTTCTAAAATAATGAATATAAACATTACACACAATTATATTCCATCAAAGTGACTGAAGTATGGTCCATTAGATTGACTAATGTCTGATTTATTATAATGAAAAATTATAGTTCATTAGAATAAAAAAGTCCTATACATTAAAATGACATGTCCAATCTATCAGAATGAAAAAATACATTCTATCAGAATGATTAATTTTACTCTATCATCATGAATGAGTCTAATTTATTGAAGTTACTAAGTTTAGTCTATCTATGTGACTAAGTTTTATCTATCACTATGATTGAGTTTACTCTATCAGTGTGACTAAGTTTAGTATATCATTTTGAATGAGTTTAGTCCATTAGACTAACTAAGTTTTTTCCATCAAATTGATAATGTATATTCCATTGGACTAACCGAGTTTTGATCCATTGGATTAAACACAACTCATTACATAATAATAATAATGTTTATAATCATATAGTTAGAATCATTTCTACCACATGGAATACTTTATAACAATATTGTAATGGTGCTATTAAAATGACATGAGATAGAGATGAACAGAACATGATGATCTGTCAAGTTTTAGCTCATTCGAGCCCATTGTAACTAACTATGATATTCACAAAATATTACCATTAGAGATGTTCCTATAAATAGAGGTTCATTCAAGGATCTAGGAGTTGATTCTATTACAAATCAACCCATGTGAAGTTTTATCTGTTGTAACATATTGTTACTCATGTTTTGTGAATTTTTAGAGAGTTTTTGTTCTAAGTAATTTGAGTAAGGATTGTAAATTCCATAGAAATGTTTTTATTTGTATTAATTGTGTCTTATTTGGGTTTAGATCAAGGTCTTCCAGTGATAAGATGACTGCTAATTATGATAAGGCTGATTGAGGACTTCCTAGGATATGATGAAATAGATGATTACAATATTTTTGATCAAGGTATTTTTTGATGCATAAAGATAGACATTATGGTTATGATGAAAATCAGGGATACTCAAAGTAAGAGTTTATGACTTCCATAACTCTTAAGGTTAAAGAGTAAAAATATTTTATAAACATTTTTTAGTAATTAATTATTACTTTTGTATTAAGATACAATTTTACTTGTTGATATAAGTTATTATTTTCTACTATTCTTTTTTTAGAATGGTTTACTTTTTGTAACTATGCTAAACTCTTATTTTACATACATACTCTATGTATGATATTTAAACTCAAATAATAGGATGATATCTGAGTCTGATAAATCAAGATTAATAAGTTTGAGTTTTTAGTTAGTTTATGTTTTTAAACTAAAATTAACTCCTCTCTTGTAGACACTATATACTCATAAATCCAACCCAAATAAGTTAAACCCACTCTCCTAAAACTCCAGATCAAGCGACATGTCTTCCCAAGAAAGTTTACCAAATTTATTACCCATCATCTTTTCTGAATATCCAGACCACCCAACGCTCCACCATAAATCCATCAGTAGATCAAAATTATGATGAACCTAATAACATTAGAAGAAACCTTCTATTGGTAGAGAGGTTAACTCCCACTACCTTTACATCAATCCCAACACATTTATACCAACGGTTCAGAGAACCGTTGGTAAAGACCTGAAACTGTTGGGAAAAGTGGGAAAAAATCACTTTTCACAACGGTTTGAGAAAACCGTTGGGAAAGATGGGGAAAAAGTTAGTTTTCCCAACGGTTTCATAAAACCGTTGGGAATGATTGAGTTTTGCCAACGGTTTTTAAAAACCATTGGAAAAAAAGCCCCAAATTCATCCAAATGCAGGCAGCGGCCTCCCCACGATTCCAGGACCCTTCTACTGGTCTCCAAAAGCGATTCCTTGGTAGAAGCACTTCCGAATCCCCACCTATTCCATTAGATCAGAAGCTACCAGGTTAGACTCCTTCCATATTTTATCAAGGATATAGTTCCACCTCTTATAAAGCATATCCTTCTATTCTCAACGATTTCATTATTCCCAATTTTTAGGGTTTTTGTAAAATTTTATGATTGTTCCACAAATTGTTTACTCAAATCCCTATATCGGTGTATGTCCAATTAATGTTTTCATTACACATTTACATTTATAAGGGCATGGTGTCTCTTTATTGTGTTCTAATTTTGAAGATTCATAGTTTTTTTAATCTGCTTCAAATATTAGAGCTTCATGTATATGAACAAATAAGGATTTTTTTGTAATATTTATTGATATTATTTCATGAAAATCACTCATTTCATTAAGATCTTTCCAAACATGAAGATCTTGTTCATCTTAATTTTTGTACACTATGTGTATTACATAATAATTATGTATCATGTTTCTATCAAAATCTATATATATATTTATAAAATGACACACTGTTCACTTATCCTTTGCACAATAGAACATATGAAGTATCTTCTTGAACTTTGCCAAATAGTATGTGGTCCCGAATTAGTACTTCTTCCTTCTTCATGAAACTAATTCACAGAATGTAAAATTCGTAATATAAGTGAATATTAGTTTTTCTAATATAACCATTAATCATTCTGCCTTCAACATCATACATGTGTTATTCAATCACCTTTTTAAAACACAATGAACATTTTCACTGATTTGGGGTTCCTCAAAATGCTTGGGAAAATCAAAAAAATGCATGTATTGAATCGTGTTTCTCATATGGTTTCACGGATACAAGTTCATCTCAAAAATCATGACTGCGTGGTTCAAATATCATGAGGACCATGAGATTATTATTCTTCACACAAATGAAGTTTTTTTCTACAACTATGTGTTTTTTTCACTTTTTATTTGGCCAAAAGGGGAGCTTTTTGGTCATTAAACATGGTTGTGGGTGGTCATTTAGGATTTAAGATAGTATGAATTCATTTTACTTGATATATCCAATATTATTATTGATTTATGTTCAATTTTATTATCTTTAACAAGTGATTTTATTTAATAAGTTGTTATTAATGGTTGTAATAATGACGATATCGTATAAGGGTTCATATGATGTGTATAAGGGTTCACATGGTGTGTATAGCGGTTGAAATGGTATCAGTGAACTCAAGTCATTAATTTAAGCCTTCATTCTCACTATCATGTAATAAATTGAATGATGTAAACCCATCCTCACATGATTTCTTACCTTAGATAGTGTCCAATATATGGAATATGAGCTTTTAAATTCATCAGTTAACCAGGATCATATATTTCATTTCCCCCAAGATGATTGTACTAATATAACTTTAGGGTCAACTAAATATGGTTATCATTGTACGTTGTATATTATGTGTCCTTCTTGGCCAATACTCACTTTTATGAGGGTGGGGTGTTTTTCACTACCTATTCTGGCATGTGTAGACAACCATAAAAATGTTAGATAAGTCACAAGTTTAATTCAGCAATGTTGTTATCATTGACATACTTTATTAAGAATTTCAAATTTAAAAATAAATTTTTTTGTCTATACTTAATGAAATTAAATCTTTTTACAGGCCATGAACAAACTATTATTGTAGAAGCCTAAAATTTATTCAACCATGGGGTGCGCTTGACTTGGGGAAGTAATTGGGTAATGAAAGGTATGGCCAGGTGTCAATAATGAGTTATTGAACATGAGTGAATTATTTGGGATGCCTATAACACATGATGGTACCTGAGGCATGTGCCTCTTATAGACCTAATGAAAATGAATATAAATAAATTTTAATTTAATTTATGAGTACTTTTTCTTTACATTATTTTAATAGTTCACTACATCGACTAGAAACTTCTTCCTTTATCATTTACTTAAATGTATTTTCTATTAAATTTCAATCCTATTGAATTGTTTATGACAAAATGACTTATATAAATTCTTTTTACAGAATGGACAGAAGTTTGATGTATGAAACCGATCAGATCTCAAGCGATTTTCAAAACAATTTGGAGAGCATTATAGATTTTTCATTTCACAATGCATCAAATAGCGTTCGCATACACTGCCCATGTTCCAATTATGTTGGCAGACCTTGGTTGAGCCGTGAAGAAGTCAACTACCACATAACCAAAAATCATTTTCAAGAAAACTACTTTGTGTGGTATCATAATGGGGAGAAAATGAAATCTTAAATTGGTGATGATCGAAATGAAAAGACTGGAATGGAGAATTTGTTAGATGATCAGTTTCAGTTTATTCGTCATCATGAAAAAGAAAGGATTTCAACTCAATAAGACTTTGATATGAGCACAGCTGATGCATCTAGTGAAAATGATGATATTGATAGGGTGAAAAAATTGAATGATGCTGCCACGACTCCAGTATATCGACAATGCGATAAAATGAAAAATCTGGAATTTTTAATCCGATTGTTTCATGGGAAAACTATGTATGGGATTTCTAATACAGCAATCGATTACATTCTTACCCTCTTGAAGAATTTACTTCCAGATGATGCAGATATTCCCTCAAACCACTATATGGCATGGAAGTTAGTTGAGGAACTTGGACTTTCAAGAAACAAAATTCATGCTTGTCCGAAAGATTGTAGTTTATTTTGGGAGGAAACCGCTAAACGAAATGATTGTATAAAATATGGCACATCCCGATGGAAGTCAAAATATGATGGAACACCATCCCGCGTTCTAGAGAAAGTAATGTGGTACATTCCATTGATCCACATACTCCATAATCTTTTTATGTCTGATGACATATCAATAAAAATGAGATGGAATGATACCGAGAGAAAGAAGACTAATGATGAGTTGGTTCATCCTGCAGATGGATTTGCATGGCAGAGATTTGATGCTCGACATCCTGATTTTGCAGCTGACGTGCGTAATGTGAGGCTGGGTCTTTCATGCGACGGTTTTAATCAGTTTTGGTAGATGCTTACTTCTCACAACACATGGACAGTTTTTATAATCATTTATAATCTTCCCCCATGGTTGTGTATGAAAAAACCTTTCAATTTCATGAGTATACTCATATCTAGTGCTTCTGATCCCGACATTGATATTGATGTCTACAAGTAACCTTTAATAAAAGAGTTGAAACTTCTTTGGGATGTGGGTGTGCGCACATACGATGAATGTTCTAAAGACATATTTCAGATGCGTGCTGCGCTTATGTGGACGATCAATGATTTTCCGGCTTATGCAATGATGTATGGATGGAGCACGAAGGGAAAATTGTCATGTCCAGTTTGTATAAAAAATACACGATCCAGAAGACTGAAACCTTGCTATAGTTTCAGTTTTATTGGACATCAACGATTCTTGCAAAAGGATCATCCATATATAATGAATCGTCGAAGATTTGATAATACCATAGAGACTGATGATTCACCTCAGCGTATTTCTGGAACTAATGTGATTAATAAATTGAAAGATTTTAGTTTTTCGTTCGAGAAGGGTCAAATGAAATCTGGAAAGAGAAATAATGTTTCCACTGAAACCTGTTACAATTGGAGGAAGAGGAGTATCTTTTTTGATTTTCCTTATTGGTCAACCAATTTGTTACGTCATTGTTTAGACGTAATGCATATTGAAAATAATATATGCAAAATATTGCTTTCGATTCTTCTAAATGTCAAGGGGAAGACAAAAGATGATTTACGATCTTGGCGTGACTTGTTGGATTGGGGAATCAGACCAAAATTACATCCTGTGCGTATTAGTGAAAATAAATGGCAACTTCCATGTGCTTCTTATGTGATGACACCTACGAAAAAAAACAATTTCTGGAAGTATTAAAGACTATTAGAGTTTCTGATGGATATTCAAGCAACATATCTAAACGGGTCAACAAAAGAGATTTAAAGCTAAAATCTTTGAAGACTCATGATTATCACGTTCTACTACATGAGTTGCTTCCAATAGAAATCTGTTATCTTTTGTCCAATAATGTAATGGTGGCTATTATTCGGTTGTTCCATTTGTTTAGAGATCTTTGTGCTAAGAAGTTTTCCAAGTCTTTCTTGCAAAAAATGTTGACAGATGCCCCATTAATTTTGTGTGAGTTGGAGAAAATATTTCCTCCATCATTTTTCACATGCATGCTGCATCTGACTGTCCATATTCCCACTGAAATAATTCTCAGAGGACCTGTTTCTTTTCGTTAGATGTATCCAACTAAAATAAATATGTTCACATTAAAGTCTTATGTCCGAAACAGAAATCATCCCGAAGGTTCTATCGTGAATGGTTACTTGGCTCAAGAATGTATGGATTTCTACTCGATGTATTTGTCTGATCTTACTACAAGATTGAACAGACCAATGAGAAATGAAGAAGAATAGTATGAGAAAATTGAACCCAGTTTTCCATCACTTCCTCAAACAAGAGGAATTCCTGGATCATATACATTGAAGACATTAATCCATGAAGAGCGGGAGATGGCACATCGCATAGTTTTGTTCAACTGTGATTTGTTCGACGACTATATCAGGTAACTAAATCGATTATGTATATCATACATATATATCTGTTAAAATATTCATATTTTTTATCTACAGGGAACATAAAACAATGATAAATAGGAAGCATTGTTATTTATCTTTGATAAGGAGAGAGACTTTTCATAGCAAAGAGTTTTCTTCTTGGTTAAAATTTAAGGTTTAAATAAATTAATGTTTAAAATAATTATATCAATATTTAATTAAGTTTAATAGTCATTTATATTGTAGGTATTGAGTTTGTCTGCTGACTCTATCTTTGAGAAAATAAGATCTTTGGCTTTTGGTCCTAATACCGTAGTTCGTGACTGTAAATCAATTGTTATCAATGGGTACAAATTTATTGTCACTGAACGAGCAAAGAACATGAGAACACAACATGATGGTATTATGGTTACTGCCACAACAGATTGTTATGCCAGTGCATCAGATAGTAGACCGTGATGTGAAAATGTGGGTTATTATAGAGTTGTTGAGAAAATAATAATATTGGATTATTACTCTCATGGACGAGTCACAATGATGAAATGCCATTGGTTTGATTCGATGACGATACATGGCACATTTATTGATGATTGTGGATTTCGAGTAATTAATATGACTCGCACTCTTTCTACCGAAGAACCATATGTGTTGGCATCAATGGCTAAACAATTTTTTTATGTCAAATACCATCTTTGACCTGAATTTGGTGTCATAGTTGAAGTAATTACAAGACATATTTTTGATGATGGTGATGATGAAATTGACACTGTACCTAGTGCCATTGGAACCAATCCATTTATTTCTTTTGATGACTCAAATAACTCAATTGTCATAGTTGATTGTGAACCTGAAGTTGTGTTTGAAAATATATAGAATCATTCATCCATGTTCTCAATTCTTTTGGTTTACCTCGAGTTGGGTTGTTAAGGTTGGTAATATTCAAATTGATTTAGTATTGATCACAAATATGTTTTATCTTACTTAACCGTTATATAAATTTTCAATGTTTATTGGTTGCAGTTTTATTTGAATTTCATTTTCTAATTTGGAATTGAACTGTATTCAAACATAGTCAAACAGTATTTCTAACTTGGTGAAGAATACAACTTATATGATTTATTAAGTCCATTAAATATCTTCTAAAACAATTGATAGCTGACTTGACTGTTATGTGAATTTTCAATGTTTATTGGTTGTAGTTTTATTTGAGTTGCATTTTCTAATTTGGAATTGAACTATATTCAAAAATAGTCAAACAATATTTCTAACTTGGTGAACATTACAACTTGTATGATTTATTAAATCCATTCAATCTCTTCTAAAACAATTGATAGCTGAATTGACCATTATGTGAATTTTCAATGTTTATTGGTTGCAGTTTTATTTGAATTGAATTTTCTAATTTGGAATTTAACTGTATTCAAACATAGTCAAACAATATTTCTAACTTGGTAAACATTACAACTTGTATGATTTAATAAATCCATTAAAGCTCTTCTAAAACAATTGATAGATAAATTACCAATTAATCCACTTATTCCCTCATATATTTAGTTTTTTGGGTTACAAATTAGTTTTCCTTTTCTAATTAATTACATATTTGTTTTCAAAAGCAGGAAATGAAGCCAATTGAAGAGAGACGAAGGAAACAAATGCTGGAGAAAAATCATCGAATGATGGAGTTGGCAATTCCATCATTAGTGCCTATAGTGAGTACTTTATTTCAAATTGATATATTTAAAGAATATATAATGTCATGTGATTAATTTTTTTGTAAACATTTTTGTAGGATCCACCTATACGTCGACAGTTATTCGACGAAGAGCCTAGTACTGGTCCTAGTACTCAGGCCGGTGGTACGAGGAGGGTTCTTACCAGAGGTGGACGAGCAGCTATGCGTACCGAACTAGACCCTGCCCCTCCCACTGACATTTCATCCATCCCACATTCTGATCCCAGTGTTTTGTTAGGGACACACGGGATATTTAGGCCTCCCATGTTTTCGCTACCTTCTACATCTTCTGGCCCATCATTTTCACATCCCATGATGATTCCCACTCCCCAGTCAGCATCCGGTCAGACAGCTGTCCCATCTTCTTTTCCTTCTACTTCTGTCTCTTCGAACTTCTATATTCCATCGTCTTCAACTCCTGTTCCACCACAGGGTGTTCCATTAGTTTCTGTGGATCCAGCGGTGCTCAGCGATCAGACCGGCATAGGTATATTTATATAACCCTAATAAATTTTTATAGAAATATTTATTTTCATTATAACATGTTTTGATAAAATATTTGTTTTTCTTTCATGACAGATACATCTACTGACAGGAGGCGTGGGCGGGGGCGTACACGCATGCGTTCGGTGTGGAACCGCCGCACACAGGTTATGGTGGATTATAATGAAGACAACCAAATGGTTAAGAAAACAGGGCAGCAATGTTGGAGTTTTTTGGCGACGCTTGCCAAATACTCCGACATCATTCCCGTTAGCCTGCTATCATGGAGAACATTTCCACATGAGGTCAAGGATAGAGCTTGGGTAGAGATATGGGTAAAAAAAATCTGTTCTATTTAATGCCATGAATTATTTTTGTATTTATATGAATTAATATTTTGATTTCAGCTTCGATTTAATTTTCTCGATGGTGAGGGTGCACGACCGGAACGTCTAAAGGATTTAGGCGAGCTTTGGAAAGCCTAAAAGAATGAGTTGTATATTGGCTGGGTTTCTAGAGTTGGCACTGAGTTAGAGGTGGTACCAGTGGTGGATGATTTTCCTATAGAGCAGTATCGTCAGATGATTAATCATTGGACGAGTACCCAGTTTAAGGTATTAATAACATTTGAGGTATTTAAATAATAAATTTCATGTTTTTCATTAATACTATCTGTTACATTTTCAAATTTTATTTAGGAATCATCTGGAAAAAATAAAAAGAACATTGATTCAAAAAAATACTTCCACACACTGGGACGCACTACGATGCCTGATCATGAGAGGAAGCAGGTATGACAATTGTTTATAAGTTTTCTTTATGATTTAAACTTTATTTTGTTTCCTAAATTATTTAATAGTTTGTTAAAGTTTTCATATAACTTTAGTTTTCAATTTCATTGTAGAGGCAAATACAAAATATTGAAGGACGTGTGCCTCGAAAAAAACTGTTTTGCTCGAGAAGATGGAAAAAGGATGGAAGTGCCATCAACGAAGTGACTTAGCAGCAGATTGTAAGTTTTAATATATTGAATTTATATTTTAATATCTATTTTGTAACTTAATGATATATTTATATTTGTAACAGGATGCTTTAGAGGCCCTCGATGCCCAAGAACTATACAATTTTGGGCCAACATATCACTTACATCAGGTGTTGGGAGAGGAGCATTCTGACAGAGCACGCTGCTGAACTAGGATAGTCCCGACGAGGTATTGACCCTCCTCAGGTATGATCTGTAGTGCCACTGAGCTATAGCAAGTTAGGGCACAGGCAGAACAGGTTGAGAAAAGGGCCACAGAGACGGCAGAACAGTCTGCTAGGGCAAACAGTGCGTTTATGAAATTTATTGAAGTTCTACGTCCAACACTTCCAACAGAGGCCAACCCATCTTTTGATGAGTATATGTCATCGATACGTTCTATATATGGTGAACCAGGTGGCAGTTCTAGTGGTAGTCAGGACAATGTCCATCTTGACGATGATGATGGCGAGGAGTCTGATGCGGAAGAGGAGGGAGAGGAGGAGGGCGAGGGCGAGGAGGGTGAGGACGATGATGGGGACGAGGATGAGGGTGATGATGATGGTGATGATGGTGATGGTGATGTGGGACAAGTTGATCCATTACATTTTTTACTGATATTACTGAGATTTTATATTTAATCTATTCTAGTTTTTGGTTTTATCTAGACTCGTAGTATAGTATTGAAGTTGAGTTATTTTTATATATTATTTGTTTTTATGGATGTTGTTGTCTTTTAGTGGTTGTGTGTTTGGGAACTCCCTCCTTCCTGGACCATGTACAACCCCCCACCCTCCTCCCTAGACCCCAGATAGCCCCACCGAACAGCCACCCAGACAGCCCCCCAGACAGCCCCCCCACCCTCTTCCTTGGACCCCGGACAACCCCCCGAACACCCCCCCGGACAGCCCCCGAACAGCCCCCGAACAGCCCCCCCCGGACAGCCCCCCCACCCTCCTCCCTGGACCCCGAACAGCCCCCCAGACTACCCCCCGGACAGCCCCCGGACAACCCCCACCCCCCACCCTCTTCCTTGGACCCCAGACAACCCCCCAAACACCCCCAGACAGCCCCCGAACAACCCCTGAACAGCCCCCGGACAGCCCCCACCCTCCTCCCTGGACCCCGGACATCCCCCCAGACAGCCCCCCCCCCCCATACAACCCCCGGACAGCCCCCCCCCCCCTCTTCCTTGGACCCCAGACAACCCCCCGAACACCCCCTGGACAGCCCCCGGACAGCCCCCCACCCTCCTCCCTGGACCCCAGACAGCCCCCATACAGCCCCCCACCCTCCTCCTTGGACCCCGGACAACCCCCCAAACATCCCCTGGACAGCCCCCCGCATAGCCCACCCCCCTCCTCCTTGGTCCCCGGACAACCCCCCAGACACCCACCAGATAGCCCCCCGGATAGCCCCGCCGGACAGCCCCCCACCCTCCTTGATTTCATTTAATACTAGAAAATCTATAATATATATTTTAATTATTTTCATCATGATAATCATTGTAAATCACATTTATACATCTAATCAATATCATAGATTCTTGGTATGTTATAAAAGAGATGTATTCATTGGGCATGACATTGTTAGCTCTGAAATGTTTCATATCATGATAAACTAAAATCTAATTCATACTTAGAATGATATAAAAATATTTTACATAAATGTCCACAAGATTTTAAGTAAATACCATTCCACTAATAGACACATGAGGATTCTCATAAAATGGACAACATTTTACGTACATACGGAAAACCAACCAAACACATTTGTTTTCCGTTGAAACTTTAGGAAAACAATCCATGGGTCATATGTGACGTGTACGAATCAACCCCACCTCAATATGAGGTGCGGTGTCGCTGCCACCCCTCAAAGTGTCTGCCTTTTGTTTCAAAAGGATGTCATTTTAATTAAAAAACATCAACTGGCATACGGAAAACCGACCAAACGCATTCATATTGTGTCGATACTTTAGCACAACGATCCATGGGTCATATGTGACGTGTAAGAGTCAACCCCGCCTCAATCCAAGGCGTAGTGTGGCCGCCACCACTCAAAGTGTCTGTCTTTTGTTTCAAAAGGACGTCATTTTAAGTGAAAAACATCAACTGGCATACGGAAAACTGACCAAACACATTCAAATTGTGTCGATAATTTAGAAAAACGATCCATGGGTCATATGTGACGTGTACGAGTCAACCCCGCCTCAATCCAAGGCGCGGTGTGGCCACAACCACTCAATGTGTCTGCCTTTTGATTCAAAAGGATGTCATTTTAATTGAAAAACATCAACTGGCATATGGAAAACCGAAAAATGCTTTCGGATTGTGTTGATACTTTAGAAGAACAATCCATGGGTCATATGTGACATGTACGAGTCAACCTCGCCTCAATTTGAGGTGCGGTGTGGCCGCCACCACTCAAAGTGTCTGCCTTTTGTTTCAAAAGGACGTCATTTTAAGTGAAAAATATCAAATGGCATACAGAAAAGTGACCAAACACATTCTAATTGTGTCGAAAATAATTACAACGATCTATGGGTCATATGTGATGTGTACGAGTCAAACCCGCCTTAATCTAAGGCATTGTGTGGCCAGAATCACTCTAAATGGCTCTCTTTTGTTTAAAATGGACAACATTTTAAGTACATACAGAAAACCAACCAAAGGAATTTTGTTTCCATTGAAACTTTAGGAGAACGATTCAAGGGTCATATGTGACATGTATGAATCAACCCCGCCTCAATCTGAGATGCAGTGTGACCGACACCACTCAAAGTGTCTTCCTTTTGTTTCAAAAGGACGTCATTTTAATTGAAAAACATCAATTGACATACAGAAAACTGACCAAACGCATTCAGATTGTGTCAATACTTTATCACAACAATCCATGGGTCATATGTGACGTGTACGTGTCAATCCCGCCTCAATCCGAGGTGCGGTGTGGCCTCCACCACTCAAAGTGTCTGCCTTTTTTTCAAAAGGACGTCATTTTAAGTGAAAAACAACAACTGGCATAAGAAAAAGCGACCAAACGCATTCAGATTATGTCAATACTTTATCACAATGATCCATGGGTCATATGTGATGTGTATGAGTAAACCCCGCCTTAATCGGAGGAAGTTTGTGTCCAGAATCACTCCAAGTGCCTCTCTTTTGTTTAAAATGGACAACATTTTAAGTACATACAGAAAACCAACCAAACACATTCGGTTTCCGTTGAAACTTTAGTATAACAATTCATGGGTCATATGTGACGTGAAAGAATCAACCATGCCTCAATCTGAGACACAGTGTGGCCAAAACCACTCAAATTTCCTGCCTTTGGTTTCAAAAAGACGTCATTTTAATTGAAAAACATCAACTGGAATAAGGAAAAGCGACCAAACGCATTCGGATTGTGTCGATACATTAGCACAATGAGTCATGGGTCATATGTGACGTGTACGAGTCAACCCTGCCTCAATCCGAGGTGCAGTGTAGCCTCCACCACTCAAAGTGTCTATCTTTTGTTTCAAAAGGATGTCATTTTAAGTGAAAAACATCAACTGGCATACGGAAAACTGACCAAACGCATTCAGATTGTGTTGATACTTTAGAAAAACGATCCATGGGTTATATGTGACATGTACGAGTAAACCTTGCCTTAATCAAAGGCACGGTGTGGCTAGAATCACTATAAGTGGATCTCTTTTGTTTAAAATGGACAACATTTTAAGTACATACGGAAAACCGACCAATCGCATTCGGTTTCCGTTGAAACATTAGGAGAACGATTCATGGGTCATATGTGACGTGTACGAATCAACCCCGCCTCAATCTGAGATGCGTTGTGTCCTGCACCACTCAAAGTGTCTGCCTTTTGTTTCAAAAGGACTTCATTTTAATTGAAAAACATCAACTGGCATACGGAAAACCGACCAAATGCATTCGGATTGTGTTGATACTCTAGAACAATGATCCATGGGTCATATGTGACGTGTAAAAGTCAACCACGCCTCAATCTAAGGTGCAGTGTGGCCGCCACCACTCAAAGTGTCTGCCTTTTGTTTCAAAAGGACGTCATTTTAATTGAAAAACATCAACTGGTATACGGAAAACCTACCTAACGCATTCGGATTGTGTCGATACTTTACAAAAATGATCCATGGTTCATATGTGACATGTACGAGTCAACCCCGCCTCAATATAAGGTGCGGTGTGGCCGCCACCACTCAAAGTGTCTGCCTTTTGTTTCAAAAGGACTTCATTTTAAGTGAAAAATATCATCTGGCTTACAGAAAAGTGACCAAACGCATTTTAATTGTTTAGATACTTTAGAACAACGATCCATGGGTGATATGTGACGTGTATGAGTCAACCCCGCCTTAATATGAGGCACAGTGTGGACGGAATCACTCTAAGTGGCTCTCTTTTGTTTAAAATGGACAACATTTTAAGTACATACGGGAAACTGACCAAACACATTCGGTTTCCGTTGAAACTTTAGGAGAACGA
This sequence comes from Viscum album, assembly GCA_963277665.1. Classification (NCBI taxonomy): domain Eukaryota; kingdom Viridiplantae; phylum Streptophyta; class Magnoliopsida; order Santalales; family Viscaceae; genus Viscum; species Viscum album. The sequence goes on along the minus strand of OY728146.1, from coordinate 1,620,394,693 downwards.
TTCATGGGTCATTTTTGACCTATACGAATCAACCCCTCCTCAATCTAAGACATGGTGTGGCCGACACCACTCAAAGTGTCTGCCTTTTGTTTCAAAAGGATGTAATTTTAATTGAAAAACATCAACTGGCATACAGAAAACCGACCAAACGCATTCAGATTGTGTCGATACTCTAGGACAATGATCCATGGGTCATATGTGACGTGTAGGAGTCAACCTCGCCTAAATCCGAGGTGCGGTGTGGTCGCCACCACTCAAAGTGTATGCTTTTTGTTTCAAAAGGACGTCATTTTAAGTGAAAAACATCAACTGGCATACGAAAAATAGACCAAATGCATTCAGATTGTGTCGATACTTTATCACAACGTTCCATGGGTCATATGTGATGTTTAAGAGTCAACCTTGTTTTAATTGGAGGCACGGTGTGGCCAGAATCACTCTAAGTGGCTCTCTTTTGTTTAAAATGGACAACATTTCAAGTACATACGGAAAACTAAACAAATGCATTCAGTTTCCATTAAAACTTTAGGAGAACGATTCATGGGTCATATGTGACGTGTACAAATCAACCCCGCATCAATATGAGATGAGGTGTGGCCGAAACAACTCAAAGTGTCTGCCTTTTGTTTTTAAAGGATGTAATTTTAATTGAAAAACATCTACTGGCATACAGAAAACTGACCAAATGCATTCGGATTGTGTCGATACTTTAGCCCAACGATTCATGGGTCATATGTGATGTGTAAGAGTCAAAAACGCCTCAATCCGAGGCACGGTGTGGCCACCACCACTCAAACTGTCTGTCTTTTCTTTCAAAAGAACGTCATTTTAAGTGAAAAACATCAACTGACATACAGAAAACTGACCAAACGCATTCAGATTGTGTCGATACGTTAGCACAATGATCCATGGGTCATATGTGACGTGTACGAGTCAACCCTGCCTTAATCGGAGGCACGGTGTGACCAGAATCACTCTAAGTGGCTCTCTTTTTTTAAATGGACTCCATTTTAAGTACATACGGAAAACCAACCAAACGTATTCGGTTTCCATTGAAAATTTAGGAGAACGATCCATGGGTAATATGTAACGTGTACGAATCAACCCCACCTCAATCTGAGATGCGGTGTGGCTGGAACCACTCAAAGTGTCTGCCTTTTCTTTCAAAAGGACGTCATTTTAATTGAAAAACATCAACTGGCATACGGAAAACCGACCAAACGCATTTGGATTGTGTCGATACTTTAGCACAACGATCCATGGGTCATATGTGATGTGTACGAGTCAACCCTGCCTCAATCCAAGGTGTGGTGTGGCTGGTAGCACTCCAGGTGTATGTATTTTGCTTAAAATGGACATCATTTCAGGTAAAAATATATGGTATACAAAAAACTGATCAAATTATGAATTGACTTCTGGATTCCACATATAATTGTCATCTAAATTTTAAATTGAATTCTAAATGAATTATGCATGTTTATAATTACATTATAAATTCTAATTTAATTATGGATGTGTATAGTTCCAGCATTATATGTTAAATGTGTATGAATTTGTTCTCTATATGTATGTGTTAGTTGGTTATTACAGGTACAATAATTGTATATGTATTTTTTAGTTTATTGCAGGTACAATAATTGGTTTGAAAATGAGAGGGAACCCACAAAATGAGACCTGGTGGGAAAATTGCAGAGCTGCTGGGCAAATTGCAGAGCTACTGTGCAATTTTCCCAGCATAGGCTATGCTAACGGTTTAAAACCGTTGGCATATCATCTATGGGTTTTGTTTTACCAACGGTTCCATGAACCGTTGGTAAACCACTTTTCAAAATGGTTTAGAAACCGTTGGGAAAGAGGAGACCTTGGGTTTTTCCCAACGGTTTGGCCAAACCATTGGGAAAAACTTTTCAATTTTTCTCCACCCTATCCCAATGGTTGTAAACCGTTGGGAAAATCTTTCCCAACAGTTTGGAAGAACCATTGGGATAGGGTAATTTTTCTCCACCCTATCCCAAAGGTTCACTGTAAACCATTGGGAAAAGCTTTTCCAACGGCTTACTTTCCTACGGTTTGCAGAACCGTTGGTATAACATATACCAACGGTTCTGCAGCCTTCCCCAATAGTTCTAAACTGTTGGGAAATACTGTATTTCCAATAGTGTTACTTGCTTAACTCTTAAGGATAAAGAGTAAAAAAAATTATAAAGCTTTTTAGTAAGTTATTCTTAATTTTTTTATTAATAAATTATTTTAATAGTTTCTAAAAGTTATTATTTTACATTGTGAATTTGTTTATAAATTTTTACTTTTTATAACTTCACTAAACTCTAATTTTTTAGATGTACTCTATGCTTGATAATGAAACTCAAATTATTGGATGATATCTGAGTTTGATAAATCAATATTAAGTGGTTTGGGTTTCTAGTTAGTTTATTTTTTTAAACCAAAATTCTCCCTCATATGATATCCATTATATACTATTTGATCCAACAATTAGTATCAGATAAGGTATTAATACATAAACTTTCAAAGTCTTTACTTTTTGTAATATCAAAAAATATTCAAGTTTATAGTTTTTTTAACTGTTATTACACTAACATGTATTATTTAGAAAGTGTTTTTTATATGATGGAAAGTATTAAATGCTATACTATTAAAAATTTAAATCTTATAAGACCACCAATTTTTGATAGTGCTGACTATGAATATCGGAGAGATAGAATAAATTTCTTTGTTAATGACACTAGAGTTGATAAATTTTTAATGTTGAATAGAATTTATAATATTTATGATGAGGAAGTTTCTAATTTTACTAATCAAGAGAAATCAAAATATAAATTGAATTATCATGTGAGGAATAATTTTCTTTGTCCAATGAAAAGGAATATATATTCAAATATATTGTTATGATGTTGCAAACATTATATGGAAGAAGTTGTAAATTAATCATTTTTTAAATTATAAAAGTTATTGAAACCATAAGGGCCATGCTTCGTGCAAATTATCAAGTTTTTTATTTTCTTCCTATTGAATCTGTTGCTAAGATGCATCAATTATTTTTTACTATTGTGAATAATTTACAATATATTCTTGATAAAGATCTTACATATGGGATTTTAGTTGAAAAGATCATTAAAATTATTCCTAGAGAATGAGAGTCTAAAAGAAAATCATTAGATGATACTAAGATAATTATAAATTTGAGTTTATATGATCTAAAAGGCACTATCATGTAGTATGAGGGTAAAATAAAGAGAGATATTGAGAAAATGAAAAGGAGCAATGGAGAAGATTATTTTTATTTAACAACAAGTGTTTCTAATAAATTCAAATTAGCTGATAAAGTTTCTAAAACTTTGAAGAAAAAGAAAGTTAGAGATGAGACATAAATTAGTTCATCTAAAGAAATTTAGAATAAAATAGATAAATTAGATCAAATTATGAATACGATTATTGGGAAGAATGGTTTTTTTTAAATTAAAGAAACATTATATGGAATAAATAATAAGTAAGGTTCTTCAAAAGTAAATTTTTATAAGTGTAAGATGGCTGATCATATAAGACCAAATTGTCTGAATCTTAAGAGAAGAAAAAAGAAGGATATAAATTCTTAAGGGATTTAAAATAAGATATACATACATAACAGTAAGTAAATTATAAAAGTATAAATTACTTGGAGTTCTATTTGAGGTGATAGTTGTAAGGACCCGACCCCTATTGCCCGGAGCTGATGACTTATTTTATTACATTAGAATATAAACAAGAAATATATATCCTGAAGGACCAAGTATTTTAGCAGCTTTTGGAAACAAGATACATATATATGTTTCACATTACATCATAAGGGGAAATACAACACTGATTTATTCCATTAGAAACATCCAAGCCTCCTAGATTATGCCTGCTAGTCACTCCTAATAAACTTCTTCATATCATGGGAAAATAAAACATAAAAAAGGGGTGATTTCAAATGATTATTAAGAGTATGTAATAAAATGTAAGATAACATAAACATAAAAATTGTCAAGGTGAATAATTTAAAACACACGCCTTTATAAATAATAAACTTGAACACATTATGGTAGGAATATGAGCTGAGTAAATACTGACATAATAAAACATAATAATCGTTATTATATTAGTAAAATAACAACATGAACATTCAATTATTACATCATAATGAGGGAAGTGAATATGCCAAGAATTATGAAACATTTTTTCAAGGCCTCATTCAATACTTCTAAAAATGATTAAGGCCTCGGCCAAAACCATATATCAAATTGGGAAAGGCCTCATCCAATTCCACGCCTATTTGTATCATAAGACCTACTGATGCATTGAGGGTATATAATGGGCCCCAAATGTCCCATAATAAGTCCAATTAATTCCTTTTATGAGCGTCGATAAACATAATCAACATATATATTCATATTGAAACTAACTTATGAAATGTATCTAACTTTCCCGAATCATTAAACATAAACACTAACCATTCAAAGAAATATGGTGAATGGTTTCCAGACATCACATCCACAATAAATATAGTCATAAAACATCAAATTAGACATCATATATGACATCATAAATGATTAATCTCAGTAATACATTAGAATCAATAAGAGTTTTGAAACAGATGAAAATACTCTTATAAAACCATTAAGTAATTCTTGAGAAAAATACTCTTTTATTTTGAAAAGAAGATTTAATTTGGAAAAGTATTTTTATCAAAAAAGAAATTAATTAAGATAGTATTTTCATAATAAAATGAGTGATTTTATAAATATAATGGTTTCCAAAACAAATTATAGATTTCCCTTAACAATAGGTTAGAATTTGAGAAATTCCCTTGAATCAAGCTTGTATTTTGAAAACAATTTTGAATGTTTCTTTTAAAATGTGTAATTATCCATAAAATAAGGAATGATTATGGTTGGTTTAAATATATATAATACTCACACAGAATTTATGGGGAGAACATAATAATACATTATAATTTAATTGAGGTAATTATACAATGAAATTAACCTGAATGAAAATGGAAGTTCGAGTGGAAAACCCTTACCTTAAGTCTGATTGTGTTCTGATCTTGAACTGAAGTTCCAGGAATATGAAATTAGACTTATTAATAAATTATTTTATAACCAATTATACATTTATTTAGTTTATAATAATTTTTTTAGTTCATTTATTCCCTTATTGATAAGTTATAATATCGAATTCTATTGTTCTAGAGTGTTTGTTTTCTTGATTTTCATAATCGGTTCAATTGTTTTTAAGTAATGGAGTTCATGTAGAATAATTGTAAATCTCCAGAATTAAAATTTCATATTAATTATGAACATAAAAAATTATTAATGGTAATTTCTATCATTTGGTTACATGGAATGGGGATGAATCATTATATGACAACCACTTCGATTATTTGGCGGTATTTGGATTATTATGAACTATTTTTGTCATATTAATTAATAATATGTAAATATAATGGTTCCTAAATATTAATTAGTTTATAATACATATATTATAGTTTGGTTAAATCATAAAAATGGTTTCATTACCAGTAATGAAGGATAAATTGAATAAGGAAACTTCGTCATCCACAAAGGTTATAAATTGGAACATCATGGACGATGATTTCGTTTATAAAAATAAAAGGGAGGGAGTAAGAATATTGATGTTGGTTCTTCCATTATCATGATAAAATTATAATATATACATTATAATGGATTTATAATGTTTATTTATATATAATTGGTGAGGAGTGGATAAAAAAAGAAGATAAATTGAAATGAAACTAAATGAAAAAGAAGGGTGCTTTTCCTCTTGAAATAACCTCCTTGAGAACCTCCTTAAGGGAATGGGTTTTGGTATTTTGGAAATAAAAAGAGCTTCCTGGATGTGGGGAGTGAATAGGTAAGGGTAATTGGTCAGAAAATTGAGGATATTAAAGGCTTATAAGAGTGAAGAGAAGACGGAGTGGGGGGGGGGGGTAGTGGAGGAGAGGGGTAAATTTTGAATATTTTATTCATTATTTTATTATTTCCACCAAGATAACCAATAGTGTTGTTTCATGTGACCCATAATAGTAATAAGTTCATGTGAGTTCTAAAAAAGTGTCCATAAATCACTTATGATGTCATAAATAGTGTATTTAATTGATAATTTGAATATACAATATCTTACCGTATTTAATTATTCATCAAAAATTCCAAAATTTCAGAAAAATCCCAAAACTTGTCCCCTACCATTTTAAGATGTGTAGAGTTCAAAAATGAATTCCAATTTTCAAAAATAATTTTCTAAATATTATTAATTTAATTTAAATAAAATCAGAGTTAATTCAAAAAATAACAATTTTAAAGGTATAATTAGTTTTATATCACATTGAAAAATTAATTAAGATATTATTATCTTATTACCTTAAGAAAATAAAATAATATCATTATTTACTATTCATAAGGGTCATATTACTATTCATATTACTATTCATAAGGGTTTGTTACTATTCACCAAAAATCAAGTTTGTTCAATCAGACTCTAAATGACTTACTAATCACAAATCATAGTGACCATTTTTAGAAATTCAAAACATAGTATAGGAAAAGTTGTGTTTAATGGGTGGATTTTAAAATGCATTCAATATTTATTTTCAAAACCTTGGGGTGTTACATTCTCTCCTCCTTACAAAAAGGTCATCCTCGAAACTCACAAAATGTTACTTAAAAAGATTTAGTTATGTCTTCAACATAAGCTCCTCAGGCTCCCATGTTGCTTCCTCCAACTTATGGTTCCTCCAAAGAAACATTACCAGATGAGTCATCTGCTTTCTCAATACTTGTTCCCTAGTATCAATAATCTTGATAGGCTCTTCACAATAAGATAGATTGGGCTCAGGTTCTATTTCTTCACAGGTGAGTACATTTGTTGGGTCTCGCATGTATTTCCTTAACATTGATACGTGGAACACATTGCAAACTTTGGAGAGACTTGGAAGAATTTCCAAATGGTAAGATATGGATCCAATTCAGTCAAGAATTTCAAAATGTCCGATGTACCGAGGACTTAATTTTCTCTTCTTACCGAATTGTATAATACCATTCCATGGGGATACCTTTAAGAAAACATGTTCTCCTTCTTGAAATTCAAAATCTCTCATTCAGCTATCAATATATCTCTTTTTCCTACTTTGAGCTATTTTCATATGGGTTTGTATAATCTTCACCTTTTCTATTGTTTCCTCAACAAGTTCTGGGCTTACAAGCTTTCTTTCACCAACATCATCCCAACTAGTTGGTGTACGACATCTCATTCCATATAACACTTTATATGGTGCCATCTAAATACTTTAATGGAAGCTATTGTTATAGAAAAATTAATGAGAGGTAAATATTGATCCCACATACCTTTAAAGTCAAGTGAACAAGACCTCAACATGTCTTCCAATATTTGAATAGTCCGTTCTGATTGTCCATCAGTTTGTGGGTGGTAGCTAGTGCTTAATTGAAGATCAGTATCTAGTGCCTTCTGAATAATTTTCTATAATTGTGATGTAAAATGGGGATCATGATTAAAAAAAATTAATAAGGGTGCACCATGAAGTCTTACAAATTCATTAATATATAGTCTTTCTAAACTTTCAAGTGGTAAATCTTCTCTTATAACAAGAAAATGTGCTGATTTTGTAAGATGGACAACAATGACCCATATCACATCATTCTTTCTTGAAGTCTTTGGTATCCCCATGACAAAGTCCATTATAATATCATCCCATTTCCACATATAAATTGGAATGGGTTTCATGAATCCTCCATGGCGTTGTCTTATAGCCTTTACCTTTTGAAAAACTAAACAACTCGACTCATAATCAACAATCTCCATCTTCATGTTTTCCCACAAAAAATGTTCCCTTAGATCTATATACATATTTGTGCAACTAGGGAGTATTGAGAAATTAGAGCTATGATCATCATCCAAGAGTTCCCTCTTTAGATCAGGAATAGCGGTAGCACAAAGTTTCTTTTCGAATTTCAAAATTCCACCTTCATATACGAAATCAATCAACTTCTCATCATTTACAGCTTTAATTTTCTTTTGAAAGTCCTCCTTATCATCCAGAGAACTTTTTATCCTTTCCAGTAAAGAAGCATTGGGAACCCTTTGAAAAAGTAGTGATGTTTTACCTTCCTTGATAATTCCCATATCCATCATTACTATATCCATGAACAAACAATCCCTTTCAACTCTCATCTTGTTCAAAATTCTGTGGTCCATTCTACTCAAAGCATCTGCCACCTTATTTTCCTTCCCCAAGTGGTAGTTTATTGTGCAATCACAATCCTTGAGTATCTCAATCCATCTCCTTTGTCTCATGTTGATTTCTTTTTGTGAGAAGATATATTTTAAACTTTTATGATCTGTATATATCTCACATTTTTTACCATATAGGTAATGTCTCCAAATCTTTAGAGAAAATATTACTACAGTTACTCAATATCATGAGTTGGACAGTTTTTTTCATGAATTTTTAGCTGACTATATGCATATAAAATCACCCTATCATTTTTCATAAGGACAAAACCAATTCCTTTCTTTGATGCATCAGTAAAGATCACAAATCCATCATTCCCTGATGGTAGAGTCAAGATTGGAGCATTCACTAATCTTCTCTTCAATTCTTTAAAACATTATTCACATTCCTTTGTCCATAATAACTTAACCCATTTTCATGTAATCTTGGTCATTGGGTTGGATAAATGGGAGAAGTTCTAAAAGAAACGTCGATAATAACCTGCTAAACCAATAAAACTAAGTACCTCAGTTATGTTCGTTGGAGTAGTCCATTCTTGCCCAGCCTTTGTCTTCGTAGGATATATATATATTCCCTCATTAGAGACAATGTGGCCCAAAAATAAAATTGATTATATCCAAAAAGCACACTTTCTAAACATCCCATATAATTCATTTCTTATAAGAGTCTTCAGAATTGTACACAAGTAATTTTCATGATCTTCATAGATTTTAGAGTATACTAGGATATCATTAATAAACACCACTAAAAATTCATCAAGATATTACTTGAAAACTCTATTCATTAGATCCATGATAACAGATGGTTCATTAGTCAGTCCAAAAGGAATTACTTTAAACTCATAATTCCCATACCTAGTTCAGAATACTATTTTTGTAATGTCTTCCTTCCTCACAAGCAACTGATTATATCCAGATCGAAGATCAATCTTAAAAAAATATTGGGCTCCATGAAGTTGATCAAATAATTTATTAATGCGAGGTAGGAGAGACTTGTTCTTTATTGTTATAGCATTGATCTCCATGTAGTCAATGCACAACCTCATAGATCCATTTTTATTCTTAACGAAAATAGCAGGGGCTCCCCATAGAGAAACACTCGGGAAAATAAATCCTTTATCACATAATTCCTCTAGTTGTTTCTTTAGTTCCACAAACTTCACAATGTGCATTCTATAAGGGGTCTTTGATACGGTCCTTGAACCAAGAATTAAGTCAATGTAAAACTCAATTTTCCGCTCTAGAGGATTTCCAGGTAAATCATCTAGATATACATCAATATATTCTTGAAGAATATGTATATCTTCTATTTGAACACTATTTTCTTCACCCATAGTTATTGGATTCCCTACCTCCCCAATAATTTAATTTAGTAGACTAACGGGGGTGGATCTAGATGAGTATTAGATGGTGAGGTTTCTCCTATAATGATATGGTATTATACACCATTCAAAAAAAATTGTAACTTCATTCTTCTTGAAATAGATCTTCGCATCATAATTTTTTAGCCAAATAATACTGAGAATTATATCAAAGTAAATCATTGGTATGATGATGGGGTTAGAAACTAAATCACATTTATATATCATTAGGGGGACTGATTGATATGCCTTTGTTGCAATGATACATCCACTAGGATTTTTGACTGATAACTCCTTTATTAAATCAAATTGGACATGTCTAATTTTCTTGGAAAACTGGGAAGATATAAATGAATGCAATGATCCAGAATTAAATAAAGCATTGGATAAGTTTGATGATATGATTAATGTACCTGCAACCATTTCATTAGGAACTTCAATATCAGTGGTTTTGATCACATAAGCTTTTCCCTGCTCCCATGGCCTTTTCTGTTGCATGTTTCCTTGATGCTTTGGACAATCATTATCCTAGTGTCCCATATCCTAAAAATTATAGCATTTAACATTAATGGATTCTTTCGTACCCTTACAATCAACATTAAGATATCTTTTCAATCCACATTTTTATCATACTCCTTTTCCTTTTAACCAGGCGCCAGGGTGTTTATTTCTACAATTATCACAGGATGTAAATTCAACTCTTCCCTTCTTCCCCGTTTCCTTATTTCCTTTTCTAGAGTTTTCAGTATCCCTCTTCCTCTCTTTCTTTCCCTTAAAGTTATAAGACTTGGAAAATTCCTTTTCTATCTTGATAACACATAAAACTATATCTTCATATGATGAGAAACTCTGGGAGACCAGAACCCAATACAGGAATGGCTTTAGTCTATCAAAAAATCAATCAATCTTGATCCTCAGATTTCATATGTTGTCCACAACATGCCTTTATAACCATGTAAAGTTAGATCCATACTTTTCAACATTATCATCTTCATTTTTCTAAAAATTTAGAAACTTCCTTTCCATATTTGTTCTCTCTTCACAAGGAAAGTATTTTCCTTGGAATATTTCCTTAAAGTACCTCCATTACATCTCTTCTATCTCTTCCTCCTCCTTTGTGTTTTGGATTAATGACCACCACTGATCTCCATCTCCCGATAGACTATAAACTACCATGAAGACCTTATCTCTTTCATTACATCCTAGAGCTCGAAATATCTTCTCTAGGGAACTTATCCACTGCTCGGAAACAAATGGGTTTGTGGTCCCATTGGATTATGGAGGTTGTTGTCACATAAAGTGATCTATAAATATCCTCTATGTGGAGGATCTAAATGCGCTATATAGGTAAGTTTATTGTTCATAACTTGATTAAGTTTTCCTAGTATATTTATAAGCTGCCATACACCAGTCGCAACACCAGAGCCAACATCATTATCTTGCGTCGAAGGGAAATCCCTACATGGGATACATGTGTTCAGGCAGTTTCCATTTCTTCTACTAGGCCCCATTTCTAGATGATGTAATACACTAGATTAGGTTATGAATCATAATTTATAATCTTAACATAACAAAATACTTATCATAACTTGAGATCCTATGCATATATAATCCCATAATCTCAAAAATGGTTTCCTTGAGGAAAATTTAAATTTAAATCCTTCATAATGTATTATAAAAAAAGTGAATTATCCTAAGAATATCCCCCAAGAGTGTCAATACCAAGAGTAAATCAAGGCCTGTTTTTGTGTACTGGGATACCCCGGGTCAAGCCTGAAACTCCTTGTGAAAGTTTTCACTCCTAGGTACATCTATTCCAGAGCCTCCTCTACCTGTTTTTATTTAGTCAGAGATATATTTTATATAAAGATACACATAATATATTCCTTACCAAAATACCAAGATATTCATATATGATTATCCTCAAATACAATCTTATGTATTTGTTCCCTAATCAAAATTTTCTAAATCTAGTTTCAATGTTTTCTACTGAACATCATTTGATACCAACTGTAAAGACCCGACCCCAGTTGCCTGAAGTTGTTGACTTATTTTATTACATTGGCATATAAATAAGGAATATGTATCCCAAAGGACTAAGTAGTTTAGTAGATTTTGGAAACAATATACATATATAAGTTTAACATTACATCATGAGGGGAAATCCAGCGCTAATTTATTCCATTAGAAACATCCAAACCTCCTAGATTATGCCTGCAATTCACTCATCATTAACTTCTTTATATTCTGGTAAAATTAATCATAAGAAATGGGTGGGCTCAAACTATCAGTAAGAGTAATAAATATAGTAGAAGATAACATAAACATAAACATTAGGCATGATGAATAAATGAAAATACACACTATTATAAATAATAAACTTGAACACATTATGGCAGTAATATGAGTTGAGTAAATAATGCCATAATAAAACATAATCATAGGTATTCTACTAGTCAAATAACCACATGAACTTTCAATTAATATCTTCATAATGAGGGAAGTTCATATTCCAAACATTCTAAAAAATTTTGTCAAGGCCTTGGCCAGGAAGTCTAATAATTATTAAGGCCTTGGTCAAAACCATATATCAAATTGGGAAAGGCCTTGTCCAATTCCACGTCTATTTGTCCCATGAGACCTATCGATACATTGGGGGGCTATAGCGAGCCCCAACCGTCCCATAATATGTCCAATTAATTCCTTATACGAGTGGGTATAAACATAATTAACATATACATTCATATTGAAACAAACATATGAAATGTATTTAACTTTACCCAATCATTAAACATAAACACTAACCATTCGAAGTAATATGGTGAATGGTTTCAAGACATCAAATCCACAATAAAACTAGTCATAAACCATCTGATTAAATATGGTAGATTAAATCATAAATTATTAATCCCAATAATACATAAGAATCAAAAATAGTGTTGAAACAAATGAAAATACTCTTATAAAACCATTATTTAATTCTTGAGAAAAATGCACTTTTATTTTGAAAAGAAGAGTTATTTTAGAAAAGTATTTGTATGAAAACTAAACGGAATTAAGATATTATTTTCATAATAAAATTAGTTATTTTATAAAGATAATGGTTTCCAAAACATATTATAGAGTGCCCTTGAAAATTGGTAAGAATTTGAGAAATTCCCTTGAATCAGACTTGTATTTTGGAAACAATTTTGAAAGATTCTTTTAAAACGTGTAACTATCCATAAAATAAGGAGGGATTCTGGTTGTGTAAATATATAGAATACTCACACAGAATTTAAGAGGAGTACATAATAATACATAATAATTTCATTATGGTAATTAGACAATGAAGGTAACCCGAATGAAAATGGAAGTTTAGGTGGAAAGTTATTTCCTTAAGTCTGATTATGTTCCACCCTAGAACTTAAGGTTATGGAATATGAAATTATACTTATTAATAACTTATTTAAGAACCTATTATACATTTATTTAGTTTATCATAATTCTATTTAGTTCATTTTTTCACTTATTGATAAGTTATAATATCGAATTTTGTCGTTCCAGAGTGTTCGTTTTCTTGATTTTCATAATTGGTTCACTAATTTTTAAGTAATAGAGTTCATGTGGAATAGTTGTAATCTCCAGAATTGAAATTTCATATTATTTATGAACATAAATAATTTTTGATGGTCATTTCTATCATTTGGTTACATGGAATTAGAATGAATCATTAGAGACAACCACTTCGATTATTTGGAGGTATTTGGATTATTATGAATCAGTTTTATCATATAAATTAATAATATGTACATATACTAGTTAATGAATATTAATTAGGTTATAATAAATATATTATAGTCTCTTTCAATCATAAACATGGTTTCATGAATAGTAATTATGTAGAAATTGAAGAATGAAACTTCGTCATCCCCAAAGGTTCTAAATTGAAACCTCATGGATGTTGATTTCGTTTATAAAAATAAAAGAGAGGGAGTAAGAATATTGATGATGGTTCTTCCATTGAAATGATATAATTAAAGTATATAGATTATACTAGAGTTATCATGGTCATTTGGATAGATGAGGTGAGGATAGGATAAAAAAATAAGATAAATTGAAATGAAACTAAATGAAAAAGAAGGGTGCTTTACCACTTGAAATAACCTCTTTGAGAACCTCCTTAAGGGAAGGGTTTTTGTTATTTAGGAAAGACCAAGATCTTATTATATGTGGGGAGTGACTAGGGAAGGGTAATTGGGTAGATCTTTGAGGTTATTTAAGGCTTATAGGAGGGAAGAGAAGAGGGAGTGGGGGGGGGTATAATGGAGGAGGGGGGTAAAAGTTGAATATTTTATTCATTATTTTATTATTTTCATCAAGACAACCAATACTATTGTTTCACATGACCTATTATAGTAATAAGTTCATATTAGTTATAAAAATGTGTCCTTAAATCACTTATGATGCCATAAATAGTGTATTTAACAGATAATTTGAATATATGGTATTTTACCATATTTCACTATTCATCAAAAATTCAAGAATTTCAGAAAAATCCAAAAAATTCACCCCTAACATTTTTTGATGTTTATAATTAAAAAATTAACACCATTTTTAAAAAATAATTTTCTAACTATTATTAATTTACTTTTTAAATAAAATCATAGTTAATTCGAAAAATAACAATTTTAAAGGTATAATTAGTTTTATATAACGTTGAAAAATTAATTAAGATCTCACTATCTTTTTACCTTAAGAAAATAAAATAATATCATTATTTACTATTCACAAGGGTCATATTACTATTCATATTACTATTCATAAGGATATGTTACTATTCCCAAGAAATCAAGTTTTTTCTATGAGACTCCAAATGACTTACTAATCACAACTCTGGATGACCATTTTTCAAAATTAAAAACATAATAGAAGAAAAGATGTGTTTAATTGATATATTATAAAATGAATTCAATATTTATTTTTAAAACAATGGGGTGTTAAAATAGTTCTCCAAAAAATCATCATATAGTCAAAGTAAAGATCATAAGAATGCTGAGATCTTTTGTGAAATTCCAAAGAATAATAATTACTTCATAGATAAGGTATCTATTGAAACCTTGACTAATCTTACTTTAAATTCCACTTATCCTAATAGTGAAAATGAAAATAATTCTATATCTTTATATGATGAATCCAATTCATCGAATGAAAATAATACTTTACATAGTTTTGAGAAAGTCTCAATATTTTCTAAACCTTTAGAACACCAAAATTACAATGTTTCTAAAAGACATGCTAAAGAAAATTCAATAATATCTATGCTTACTACTAATTTTTTTAATATTTCAAAAGATTTATCGAAATATAATTTTGATAAAACTGATCTTTAAAAAGAGTTATAAAAATATAATCTTTAGAGAACTAATTTTTCAAAAGAATTATAAAATCTTAATTATAATAAAAATTATGTTGAGGATAGAAATTTAGTTTTAAAACTACATTATAAGTGTAAAAAATCCATTATCAAAGTTTAATACTGTAAAGAAAATTTTTATGAGATTTACAAACAGATAAAACCTCATAAGTATATGTCTAGAATGTGTTTTAAAGATATAAAACCAATATTTAAAAACAAATAGTTTGTTACAAATATTTCCCAATTCTATACAAAATTTTAAAGTAGAGGTCATTGGAAGAATAAAAGTTCCTTGAATAAAATATATTATTTAGGCTTTTAGAAAGATTATTTTTCTAAATATTTAACAACTTCTCAACATAGTAAAGTTTGAAAGAAGTGGTTTCTGAAAATATTATTTTCTAATAATTCTAGACCAAAGAATGTTTGGGTTCCAAAATACTAATCTTTTTAATTTCATAAAAATAGGAATTTCACCAAAAACAATATATGGAACATGGATAGTGGTTGTTCTACGAATATGACTAGGAAACAATATTTCTTCAAGAATATTATTAAAATGAATGGTGGAAAAGTTACCTTGAGTGAAAATTATTTAGGAGAAATTATTAGAATAGGTAACATTGTTCTTCTTGGTAAAGCTTTGGTTTCTAATGTTCTATTTGTTTTAGGTCTTAAGAAAAACCTTATTAGCATAAGTTAATTATGTGATGAGGGATATGTTGTGAACTTCAAGAATGATAAATGTATTGTTCATAGTTTAAAAGATGAATTTATTATTTT
The DNA here is from genome assembly GCA_963277665.1 of Viscum album. Classification (NCBI taxonomy): domain Eukaryota; kingdom Viridiplantae; phylum Streptophyta; class Magnoliopsida; order Santalales; family Viscaceae; genus Viscum; species Viscum album. Next base: position 1,620,378,844 of record OY728146.1, on the reverse strand, counting down.
TTACAATAGGAATGAGAATGTTTATACACTTAACTTAAAAGAACTCAGAATCCAACATCTACCTTTTATTAGTGGAATGGAAGAACAATATTGGATATGGAATAGAATATGAAGAAACTATAATGTTAAAAAATTAGCTTAACTATATAAGAAAATACTAGATAAATATTTACCAGAGTTTAATTTTAATTCTTCTAAAGTTTGTGATCCTTGTCAATTTGGAAAGAAACATAAGTCAAGTTTTATGAAGTTCTACCTCAATAATAATTTCAACCTGTTGTTGAAGAAAATATTTTTATAGAACTAATGAATAAGTTAATCCATAGGAATCATCATAGTGATAATGTCATTTTTGATGTAGTTCAACCTTGTATAACTAGAAGTTTCTTCAGAAATGAAGTTGAACATTGTGCATTTTTATCATAATTTGAACCTAAAACTTCTGATGAATCTTTAGGTGATAATTATTAGATAAAATATATACAGTAATAAGTTAATTAATTTGAATAGAATCAAGTTTGGTATTTGGTTTAATGGCCTAAAGATACTTTTATAATCAGAGTAAAATGGTTTTTTTCAAAATAAGTTTCATGGAAATGGAATTATAGTATGAAATAAAGATAGTATTGTTAAAAAGGGTTATCATCAACAAGAGGGTAGAGACTATGAAAAAACTTATTATTTGGTTTTTAGATCTGAATCTATTTGTATTCTTTAAGAATGTACATCATTTATTGATTTCATAATTTTTTTCAAATATATGTGCAGTGTTATTTTCATAATGGATATGTATAGGAGAAAGTTTATGTAGAAGAACCCCTTGGTTTTGAAAATATAATCTTTCCAAACCATGCAATTGGACTTACTAAGGCACTTTATAGACTTAAATAATCCCTTAGATTCTGGTATGATAGATTAACTAGATTTTTGTTATACTTTTTTTGTTAATTTAGCTTTGTATCCAACACTTTTTATTAAAATAGTTTCTAAAAACAAAATTGTTTTTCAAATTTATGTTGATGAAATTATATTTGGGTCAATTCAAAAATTTATTATAGATTATTTTATAGATATTATGAAATTTAAATTTCAAATGAGAATGATGGGAGTACTTACTTATTTTATTGGTTTTCAAATTTCACAAAAATCATAAGGTTTTTTTATATCTCGAAAAAATTATTTGAAGTATCTTATTAATAAATTTGGATATGTCAATATTAAAAGTTTTATTACTCATATCAGAACCTCAAATTCCCTAGATATTGATGAATCTATTAAACTAGTTGATCAAAATATCTTAAGAGGATTTATTGGTAGTTAAATATACTTACCTTCTAGTCATAAAAATTTAATGTTTTCTATATGATTGTGTGAAATATATCAAGCTAATCCAAAAGATTATCATATTAAAGCTCTAAAACAAAATTTTCATTATCTTAAGGGAACAATGAATCTAGGATTATTTTATTCTTCAACAAATTCATTTAAAAATAAAATATTTTCTGATACTAACTTTAGTGGGTGTAAAATGTATAGAAAAAGTACATATAGAACTATTTATTTCTTAGGAAAAGCCTTAGTTCATTGATATTTTAAGAAACAACATTTTTTAGTACTTTCCACTACTGAATCCAAATATATGGAAACTATAAGTTATTGTAATCAAGTGTTGTGGATGAAACTTACACTCATAGACTTTGGATTTAGTTTTTGTAAAACTCTAATTTTGTGTGATAACACAAGGGCCATTTATTTAAGTAAAAACCTAGAACATATCTCACAAGAAAAGCACATAGATATAAGACACCATTTCCTTTAGGACCACACACAGAAATAATATATCTTTTTACCATTCATTAGAATGTAATAAAAACTTACTGATATATTTAAAATCCCCTTATTTATGATAGATTTGAATATATTCAATAGAAATTAGGAATGGTCGATACTAAATGATCATTCATATATACTTATTGTTTATTCATCACTTTACATTAATGAACTCTTCTTCAAATGGGAATACATGTGTTGTGGTCTTTCAAAAATATTTAGTTTTTCTAAAAACTTTGGTTTTCCTAAAATCTTTAGTTTTTCTAAAAACTATTGTTTTTTTTAAATTTTTAGTCTTTCGAAAAATAATTTTATTTTCTAATTTTTTTTCTAAAACATTAGTTTCTCTAAAAAAATTTGTCTTACAAAAATCAATTTTCTAAAATCTTTAGTTTTTTTAAAGTATTTTGTTTTTCAAAAAACATTGGTTTTTCTATAATCTTTTTTTCTAACAAATCTATTTTTTATATTTGTAGTATTTTACATATCTTTGGTTTTTATAAAATTTTTAGTTTTTTTAAAAACCTCACTTTTTTTAAAAAAATTGTTTAAAAAAATTATTCTATAAAAACAAATAAAATCATTATCAGACATGATTTATCATAGTAGGTTACATTTTTTACTCTGAGAGGTAATTTCTAATCTTTATTTCTCACTATAATTTGAGTCATTTGATTTGTTTTTGTTTAAAACTTTCCTAATTTATAGTTTTTTTACAAAATATTTCTAGTCAAGCATTTCTTCTGATATTTTTTTTAAAAAACCATTAAGAGTTCCGAATATATATATTTAAATATTTTGAGAATAATTATAAACCATTGGATCAGAATTGAGATTTATTTTGAGCCATCAAATTTATAGAAGTTGAAAAGTCTCCCTTGTTCCGATAAATATAAGAGAGGGTCACTAGATCCCACATAAAACTCTCATATTGTTAAAGACCCTCGAACCTACAATTCCTTAAGTATATGATCATTTTGTATTTGTATGATCAGTTCTTCCTAGTCCAATCCAAGTTTTTCAAAATGATTTTTACCGATGAAATTTAAAATATGGAAGTGGCCAAGGAAAGATTGATTGAAAAACATTGGTTTGATAAAACTGATTCTCTAATAAAATAAGGTTTCAAATTTCATGTTTGGGAAAATTATGTGTAGAGAAAGAATCTTTTGATCTTCACTATCTTTTGATTCTGAAGGAGTTCTATTCTTTAGTTGTTTTTAGTATCAAAAATGATTTATAGGTAATCAATTTAAATATGTTTGAGGAATGATACAGGATTAATATTCAACCGGTATTATATTTAGTAGAATTTCTATTGGATTCTAAATCTTATTTACTTACTCCCAATCTTCTATAAAATATTATATGTTTTGAAAATTTTAAGGCCAAGAATTATTTATTCTCTACTTATGAGAAAATAAGGAAAGTGTTATTTCTAAAATCATATGTAAGAGTAATTGTTATGTTGATTCAAGGATATCTCATTTCTAGGAGAGAAGATAGAGATACATTAAAGGTGTTGGATATATTTGTTTTATATTTCTTGATTAATATGATAAAGTTCAATTTAGAAATGTTTGTTTTTATATTGATCAATGTTGTGAAAAATATTTCAATGAAGTTGAGAATTCTGTTGTTTCCTTGTTTCATCAACAAGATGTTGGTAAATTTCATGATAGTGATGAAGATCAAGAATGATGGATTTTCTATAAGAGGGAAAGTATCTTTGATTTGTGAAGAGACCATTTTTAGATAGATGTTGGTATTCATGCTAGAGCTAAAAAAGATTATATAAAAACCAGAAAAAAGAAACATCATATACTAATGTCTGTCAATTAAAGAAAAATATTCAATAGAAAAAGAAGGATGGTTATTCACCTATGAGGCCAAAAAATAAAGTGAAATTAATGTCTAATGAATAAAATAAAGAGTTAATGAAACAAAAAGTTCAAAAAAAGACTGGAAATTTGGTTTCTGGTCTTGATAACACTAATTCCTTAGCCTTGAAAGAGAAAACTCATGATGTATTGAATGATGAAGAAAAGAATAAGAAACAAAATAAAAGATTTTATGAACTGAAAATTGTTTAAAGTATTATGAATGGAGTTGAAAAATATCATAGAAATTATCATTCTACTAGAGAATGGGGATCTATTCTGATTTCCCTATTTTCATTTATCCAACTGATACATCCTTTGAATATTGTTACTAAACCTAATCTAACAGAACCATAACATGTTGTTACTTCCAAAGTACCTTTAACTTTTGAGAAAGGTAAATGGAATATTTTTGAGGTTGAAAAAACTATTTCTGAACAAGTTAAAGTTAGTGTTCAAGAAACTTTGAAGAAACATATAAAGTCATATTTTAGAATAAATACTATTTTAAAAAGATAGTTAGAGGAGTTAGAATGAGAAGAAGGAGAAAAGAGTTCTTAATAGACCTCATTTTTCACCTCTAAGTTTGAGAAAAATACAGAGTTAGAAGTTTATGAAAATGATAAGAGTTTATAGAAAGCAATAGAAAATAAACAATATCAAAAAAATATATCAGAAAAGGTTGAATTGGATAATAATATTGATGTTATGGAAGTATTAAATGCTAGGAAATAAAAAGACAAAGAAAAAGAGAAATTATTTTATGGAACCTCTAGATGACATGTTTCTGATGTTTCATTAAACTCAATTAATTATACATCCATTCAAGGAGATAAAAGATTTGAAGTATGTTTTACATACTTTTGTGAATCTTTGATGAATCTCATTGATGAAATTAAATTTTTTCCAAGTATTGAATCTCATTGAAAATATATTCAAAGGAGGATAAATGTTCTAGAACAATAAGATGATTTGAATTGGTTTGAAGAAATAGTTGTTCCAAATAAATTTGATTTCAATTTTTTCAAAGTTAAATCAAAAGAATAAAAGATAATAGTAAAATAGACTGTAATATGGATTAAAGATACATAAATAGATTTTAAGTTTCATGATGACCAAATTGAATATGTTAATAAATCAAATTTTTTACATTGATAACTTTCTAATAAAGTTGTATTATGATATTTTATAAAAGATAAATCTTTTTAACTAGTTTAAGGACTTTTAAAAATCTCAAGTTCAATAAATATTGTTTATAACGAAGAATAATTTGTTTCTTGAAGAAATTTTGTGAAGTTAAAAGTAGAAAATAGAAAAATACAGTTTCTTGAAGAAGAATTTTCCCATCTCCAGAAATAATTTCTAAGAGAAAAAATTTCAAAGTTATATTCATTGGAAGCATAGAAAAATAGAATTCAATATTATTTTAGGAATATGAAATATATTATTACAAATTTTAAAAATAAAGATCAATTTTTTCTCTAAACTCTTAATTATTTAAAAACCAATTTTTGGAATGAATATTTGTTTGAATGAATTATTCTCCACATATTCTGAATGAATATTTTTTCAATCATATTTGGTTGAATTTTATTTATACATTCATGGATAAATGTTTATTTAAACAAGATTATTTCATATTATCATTTCTCTAACATTTCAATTATTTTCCACCTCCCATATTCTTTTTGATAATCTAAAAGGGGAAGAATTTATTAAAGAAGATTTTGTTGGTGGAGAATTTAATGAAGTATATTTTTCAAGGGATTTGTTTTTAATAATTTATCATCTTATCAATACTCAATCAATATTTTTAGATAAAATTTATTGAAAAAAGGGTGTTACTAATATAGGGTAGATAGCAAAGAAAGGGGGAGTAGGGTTTTTAAGTATAAAAGAATTCAATTCTTAAATTTATACATATTTTTTATGTTTTTCAATGTTATTATTTTTTCTGTAAGTGTTTTGTTTTGTGATTTTTAAAAAGGTGAAAATTGTTGAGTCAACAGTTTTACTTTCTACACTTTCTATCCTTATTTTTCAAAATCAAAACACAATTTCTTAAAAACTATGTTTTACTAAATTTATATTTTTTAATTATTTTAGAATGTTTTTTTATAAAACAATTTCTTCTACCAGACAGAAATATTTCTAAAATAATGAATATAAACATTACACACAATTATATTCCATCAAAGTGACTGAAGTATGGTCCATTAGATTGACTAATGTCTGATTTATTATAATGAAAAATTATAGTTCATTAGAATAAAAAAGTCCTATACATTAAAATGACATGTCCAATCTATCAGAATGAAAAAATACATTCTATCAGAATGATTAATTTTACTCTATCATCATGAATGAGTCTAATTTATTGAAGTTACTAAGTTTAGTCTATCTATGTGACTAAGTTTTATCTATCACTATGATTGAGTTTACTCTATCAGTGTGACTAAGTTTAGTATATCATTTTGAATGAGTTTAGTCCATTAGACTAACTAAGTTTTTTCCATCAAATTGATAATGTATATTCCATTGGACTAACCGAGTTTTGATCCATTGGATTAAACACAACTCATTACATAATAATAATAATGTTTATAATCATATAGTTAGAATCATTTCTACCACATGGAATACTTTATAACAATATTGTAATGGTGCTATTAAAATGACATGAGATAGAGATGAACAGAACATGATGATCTGTCAAGTTTTAGCTCATTCGAGCCCATTGTAACTAACTATGATATTCACAAAATATTACCATTAGAGATGTTCCTATAAATAGAGGTTCATTCAAGGATCTAGGAGTTGATTCTATTACAAATCAACCCATGTGAAGTTTTATCTGTTGTAACATATTGTTACTCATGTTTTGTGAATTTTTAGAGAGTTTTTGTTCTAAGTAATTTGAGTAAGGATTGTAAATTCCATAGAAATGTTTTTATTTGTATTAATTGTGTCTTATTTGGGTTTAGATCAAGGTCTTCCAGTGATAAGATGACTGCTAATTATGATAAGGCTGATTGAGGACTTCCTAGGATATGATGAAATAGATGATTACAATATTTTTGATCAAGGTATTTTTTGATGCATAAAGATAGACATTATGGTTATGATGAAAATCAGGGATACTCAAAGTAAGAGTTTATGACTTCCATAACTCTTAAGGTTAAAGAGTAAAAATATTTTATAAACATTTTTTAGTAATTAATTATTACTTTTGTATTAAGATACAATTTTACTTGTTGATATAAGTTATTATTTTCTACTATTCTTTTTTTAGAATGGTTTACTTTTTGTAACTATGCTAAACTCTTATTTTACATACATACTCTATGTATGATATTTAAACTCAAATAATAGGATGATATCTGAGTCTGATAAATCAAGATTAATAAGTTTGAGTTTTTAGTTAGTTTATGTTTTTAAACTAAAATTAACTCCTCTCTTGTAGACACTATATACTCATAAATCCAACCCAAATAAGTTAAACCCACTCTCCTAAAACTCCAGATCAAGCGACATGTCTTCCCAAGAAAGTTTACCAAATTTATTACCCATCATCTTTTCTGAATATCCAGACCACCCAACGCTCCACCATAAATCCATCAGTAGATCAAAATTATGATGAACCTAATAACATTAGAAGAAACCTTCTATTGGTAGAGAGGTTAACTCCCACTACCTTTACATCAATCCCAACACATTTATACCAACGGTTCAGAGAACCGTTGGTAAAGACCTGAAACTGTTGGGAAAAGTGGGAAAAAATCACTTTTCACAACGGTTTGAGAAAACCGTTGGGAAAGATGGGGAAAAAGTTAGTTTTCCCAACGGTTTCATAAAACCGTTGGGAATGATTGAGTTTTGCCAACGGTTTTTAAAAACCATTGGAAAAAAAGCCCCAAATTCATCCAAATGCAGGCAGCGGCCTCCCCACGATTCCAGGACCCTTCTACTGGTCTCCAAAAGCGATTCCTTGGTAGAAGCACTTCCGAATCCCCACCTATTCCATTAGATCAGAAGCTACCAGGTTAGACTCCTTCCATATTTTATCAAGGATATAGTTCCACCTCTTATAAAGCATATCCTTCTATTCTCAACGATTTCATTATTCCCAATTTTTAGGGTTTTTGTAAAATTTTATGATTGTTCCACAAATTGTTTACTCAAATCCCTATATCGGTGTATGTCCAATTAATGTTTTCATTACACATTTACATTTATAAGGGCATGGTGTCTCTTTATTGTGTTCTAATTTTGAAGATTCATAGTTTTTTTAATCTGCTTCAAATATTAGAGCTTCATGTATATGAACAAATAAGGATTTTTTTGTAATATTTATTGATATTATTTCATGAAAATCACTCATTTCATTAAGATCTTTCCAAACATGAAGATCTTGTTCATCTTAATTTTTGTACACTATGTGTATTACATAATAATTATGTATCATGTTTCTATCAAAATCTATATATATATTTATAAAATGACACACTGTTCACTTATCCTTTGCACAATAGAACATATGAAGTATCTTCTTGAACTTTGCCAAATAGTATGTGGTCCCGAATTAGTACTTCTTCCTTCTTCATGAAACTAATTCACAGAATGTAAAATTCGTAATATAAGTGAATATTAGTTTTTCTAATATAACCATTAATCATTCTGCCTTCAACATCATACATGTGTTATTCAATCACCTTTTTAAAACACAATGAACATTTTCACTGATTTGGGGTTCCTCAAAATGCTTGGGAAAATAAAAAAAATGCATGTATTGAATCGTGTTTCTCATATGGTTTCACGGATACAAGTTCATCTCAAAAATCATGACTGCGTGGTTCAAATATCATGAGGACCATGAGATTATTATTCTTCACACAAATGAAGTTTTTTTCTACAACTATGTGTTTTTTTCACTTTTTATTTGGCCAAAAGGGGAGCTTTTTGGTCATTAAACATGGTTGTGGGTGGTCATTTAGGATTTAAGATAGTATGAATTCATTTTACTTGATATATCCAATATTATTATTGATTTATGTTCAATTTTATTATCTTTAACAAGTGATTTTATTTAATAAGTTGTTATTAATGGTTGTAATAATGACGATATCGTATAAGGGTTCATATGATGTGTATAAGGGTTCACATGGTGTGTATAGCGGTTGAAATGGTATCAGTGAACTCAAGTCATTAATTTAAGCCTTCATTCTCACTATCATGTAATAAATTGAATGATGTAAACCCATCCTCACATGATTTCTTACCTTAGATAGTGTCCAATATATGGAATATGAGCTTTTGAATTCATCAGTTAACCAGGATCATATATTTCATTTCCCCCAAGATGATTGTACTAATATAACTTTAGGGTCAACTAAATATGGTTATCATTGTACGTTGTATATTATGTGTCCTTCTTGGCCAATACTCACTTTTATGAGGGTGGGGTGTTTTTCACTACCTATTCTGGCATGTGTAGACAACCATAAAAATGTTAGATAAGTCACAAGTTTAATTCAGCAATGTTGTTATCATTGACATACTTTATTAAGAATTTCAAATTTAAAAATAAATTTTTTTGTCTATACTTAATGAAATTAAATCTTTTTACAGGCCATGAACAAACTATTATTGTAGAAGCCTAAAATTTATTCAACCATGGGGTGCGCTTGACTTGGGGAAGTAATTGGGTAATGAAAGGTATGGCCAGGTGTCAATAATGAGTTATTGAACATGAGTGAATTATTTGGGATGCCTATAACACATGATGGTACCTGAGGCATGTGCCTCTTATAGACCTAATGAAAATGAATATAAATAAATTTTAATTTAATTTATGAGTACTTTTTCTTTACATTATTTTAATAGTTCACTACATCGACTAGAAACTTCTTCCTTTATCATTTACTTAAATGTATTTTCTATTAAATTTCAATCCTATTGAATTGTTTATGACAAAATGACTTATATAAATTCTTTTTACAGAATGGACAGAAGTTTGATGTATGAAACCGATCAGATCTCAAGCGATTTTCAAAACAATTTGGAGAGCATTATAGATTTTTCATTTCACAATGCATCAAATAGCGTTCGCATACACTGCCCATGTTCCAATTATGTTGGCAGACCTTGGTTGAGCCGTGAAGAAGTCAACTACCACATAACCAAAAATCATTTTCAAGAAAACTACTTTGTGTGGTATCATAATGGGGAGAAAATGAAATCTCAAATTGGTGATGATCGAAATGAAAAGACTGGAATGGAGAATTTGTTAGATGATCAGTTTCAGTTTATTCGTCATCATGAAAAAGAAAGGATTTCAACTCAATAAGACTTTGATATGAGCACAGCTGATGCATCTAGTGAAAATGATGATATTGATAGGGTGAAAAAATTGAATGATGCTGCCACGACTCCAGTATATCGACAATGCGATAAAATGAAAAATCTGGAATTTTTAATCCGATTGTTTCATGGGAAAACTATGTATGGGATTTCTAATACAGCAATCGATTACATTCTTACCCTCTTGAAGAATTTACTTCCAGATGATGCAGATATTCCCTCAAACCACTATATGGCATGGAAGTTAGTTGAGGAACTTGGACTTTCAAGAAACAAAATTCATGCTTGTCCGAAAGATTGTAGTTTATTTTGGGAGGAAACCGCTAAACGAAATGATTGTATAAAATATGGCACATCCCGATGGAAGTCAAAATATGATGGAACACCATCCCGCGTTCTAGAGAAAGTAATGTGGTACATTCCATTGATCCACATACTCCATAATCTTTTTATGTCTGATGACATATCAATAAAAATGAGATGGAATGATACCGAGAGAAAGAAGACTAATGATGAGTTGGTTCATCCTGCAGATGGATTTGCATGGCAGAGATTTGATGCTCGACATCCTGATTTTGCAGCTGACGTGCGTAATGTGAGGCTGGGTATTTCATGCGACGGTTTTAATCAGTTTTGGTAGATGCTTACTTCTCACAACACATGGACAGTTTTTATAATCATTTATAATCTTCCCCCATGGTTGTGTATGAACAAACCTTTCAATTTCATGAGTATACTCATATCTAGTGCTTCTGATCCCGACATTGATATTGATGTCTACAAGTAACCTTTAATAAAAGAGTTGAAACTTCTTTGGGATGTGGGTGTGCGCACATACGATGAATGTTCTAAAGACATATTTCAGATGCGTGCTACGCTTATGTGGACGATCAATGATTTTCCGGCTTATGCAATGATGTATGGATGGAGCACGAAGGGAAAATTGTCATGTCCAGTTTGTATAAAAAATACACGATCCAGAAGACTGAAACCTTGCTATAGTTTCAGTTTTATTGGACATCAACGATTCTTGCAAAAGGATCATCCATATATAATGAATCGTCGAAGATTTGATAATACCATAGAGACTGATGATTCACCTCAGCGTATTTCTGGAACTAATGTGATTAATAAATTGAAAGATTTTAGTTTTTCGTTCGAGAAGGGTCAAATGAAATCTGGAAAGAGAAATAATGTTTCCACTGAAACCTGTTACAATTGGAGGAAGAGGAGTATCTTTTTTGATTTTCCTTATTGGTCAACCAATTTGTTACGTCATTGTTTAGACGTAATGCATATTGAAAATAATATATGCAAAATATTGCTTTCGATTCTTCTAAATGTCAAGGGGAAGACAAAAGATGATTTACGATCTTGGCGTGACTTGTTGGATTGGGGAATCAGACCAAAATTACATCCTGTGCGTATTAGTGAAAATAAATGGCAACTTCCATGTGCTTCTTATGTGATGACACCTACGAAAAAAAACAATTTCTGGAAGTATTAAAGACTATTAGAGTTTCTGATGGATATTCAAGCAACATATCTAAACGGGTCAACAAAAGAGATTTAAAGCTAAAATCTTTGAAGACTCATGATTATCACGTTCTACTACATGAGTTGCTTCCAATAGAAATCTGTTATCTTTTGTCCAATAATGTAATGGTGGCTATTATTCGGTTGTTCCATTTGTTTAGAGATCTTTGTGCTAAGAAGTTTTCCAAGTCTTTCTTGCAAAAAATGTTGACAGATGCCCCATTAATTTTGTGTGAGTTGGAGAAAATATTTCCTCCATCATTTTTCACATGCATGCTGCATCTGACTGTCCATATTCCCACTGAAATAATTCTCAGAGGACCTGTTTCTTTTCGTTAGATGTATCCAACTAAAATAAATATGTTCACATTAAAGTCTTATGTCCGAAACAGAAATCATCCCGAAGGTTCTATCGTGAATGGTTACTTGGCTCAAGAATGTATGGATTTCTACTCGATGTATTTGTCTGATCTTACTACAAGATTGAACAGACCAATGAGAAATGAAGAAGAATAGTATGAGAAAATTGAACCCAGTTTTCCATCACTTCCTCAAACAAGAGGAATTCCTGGATCATATACATTGAAGACATTAATCCATGAAGAGCGGGAGATGGCACATCGCATAGTTTTGTTCAACTGTGATTTGTTCGACGACTATATCAGGTAACTAAATCGATTATGTATATCATACATATATATCTGTTAAAATATTCATATTTTTTATCTACAGGGAACATAAAACAATGATAAATAGGAAGCATTGTTATTTATCTTTGATAAGGAGAGAGACTTTTCATAGCAAAGAGTTTTCTTCTTGGTTAAAATTTAAGGTTTAAATAAATTAATGTTTAAAATAATTATATCAATATTTAATTAAGTTTAATAGTCATTTATATTGTAGGTATTGAGTTTGTCTGCTGACTCTATCTTTGAGAAAATAAGATCTTTGGCTTTTGGTCCTAATACCGTAGTTCGTGACTGTAAATCAATTGTTATCAATGGGTACAAATTTATTGTCACTGAACGAGCAAAGAACATGAGAACACAACATGATGGTATTATGGTTACTGCCACAACAGATTGTTATGCCAGTGCATCAGATAGTAGACCGTGATGTGAAAATGTGGGTTATTATAGAGTTGTTGAGAAAATAATAATATTGGATTATTACTCTCATGGACGAGTCACAATGATGAAATGCCATTGGTTTGATTCGATGACGATACATGGCACATTTATTGATGATTGTGGATTTCGAGTAATTAATATGACTCGCACTCTTTCTACCGAAGAACCATATGTGTTGGCATCAATGGCTAAACAATTTTTTTATGTCAAATACCATCTTTGACCTGAATTTGGTGTCATAGTTGAAGTAATTACAAGACATATTTTTGATGATGGTGATGATGAAATTGACACTGTACCTAGTGCCATTGGAACCAATCCATTTATTTCTTTTGATGACTCAAATAACTCAATTGTCATAGTTGATTGTGAACCTGAAGTTGTGTTTGAAAATATATAGAATCATTCATCCATGTTCTCAATTCTTTTGGTTTACCTCGAGTTGGGTTGTTAAGGTTGGTAATATTCAAATTGATTTAGTATTGATCACAAATATGTTTTATCTTACTTAACCGTTATATAAATTTTCAATGTTTATTGGTTGCAGTTTTATTTGAATTTCATTTTCTAATTTGGAATTGAACTGTATTCAAACATAGTCAAACAGTATTTCTAACTTGGTGAAGAATACAACTTATATGATTTATTAAGTCCATTAAATATCTTCTAAAACAATTGATAGCTGACTTGACTGTTATGTGAATTTTCAATGTTTATTGGTTGTAGTTTTATTTGAGTTGCATTTTCTAATTTGGAATTGAACTATATTCAAAAATAGTCAAACAATATTTCTAACTTGGTGAACATTACAACTTGTATGATTTATTAAATCCATTCAATCTCTTCTAAAACAATTGATAGCTGAATTGACCATTATGTGAATTTTCAATGTTTATTGGTTGCAGTTTTATTTGAATTGAATTTTCTAATTTGGAATTTAACTGTATTCAAACATAGTCAAACAATATTTCTAACTTGGTAAACATTACAACTTGTATGATTTAATAAATCCATTAAAGCTCTTCTAAAACAATTGATAGATAAATTACCAATTAATCCACTTATTCCCTCATATATTTAGTTTTTTGGGTTACAAATTAGTTTTCCTTTTCTAATTAATTACATATTTGTTTTCAAAAGCAGGAAATGAAGCCAATTGAAGAGAGACGAAGGAAACAAATGCTGGAGAAAAATCATCGAATGATGGAGTTGGCAATTCCATCATTAGTGCCTATAGTGAGTACTTTATTTCAAATTGATATATTTAAAGAATATATAATGTCATGTGATTAATTTTTTTGTAAACATTTTTGTAGGATCCACCTATACGTCGACAGTTATTCGACGAAGAGCCTAGTACTGGTCCTAGTACTCAGGCCGGTGGTACGAGGAGGGTTCTTACCAGAGGTGGACGAGCAGCTATGCGTACCGAACTAGACCCTGCCCCTCCCACTGACATTTCATCCATCCCACATTCTGATCCCAGTGTTTTGTTAGGGACACACGGGATATTTAGGCCTCCCATGTTTTCGCTACCTTCTACATCTTCTGGCCCATCATTTTCACATCCCATGATGATTCCCACTCCCCAGTCAGCATCCGGTCAGACAGCTGTCCCATCTTCTTTTCCTTCTACTTCTGTCTCTTCGAACTTCTATATTCCATCGTCTTCAACTCCTGTTCCACCACAGGGTGTTCCATTAGTTTCTGTGGATCCAGCGGTGCTCAGCGATCAGACCGGCATAGGTATATTTATATAACCCTAATAAATTTTTATAGAAATATTTATTTTCATTATAACATGTTTTGATAAAATATTTGTTTTTCTTTCATGACAGATACATCTACTGACAGGAGGCGTGGGCGGGGGCGTACACGCATGCGTTCGGTGTGGAACCGCCGCACACAGGTTATGGTGGATTATAATGAAGACAACCAAATGGTTAAGAAAACAGGGCAGCAATGTTGGAGTTTTTTGGCGACGCTTGCCAAATACTCCGACATCATTCCCGTTAGCCTGCTATCATGGAGAACATTTCCACATGAGGTCAAGGATAGAGCTTGGGTAGAGATATGGGTAAAAAAAATCTGTTCTATTTAATGCCATGAATTATTTTTGTATTTATATGAATTAATATTTTGATTTCAGCTTCGATTTAATTTTCTCGATGGTGAGGGTGCACGACCGGAACGTCTAAAGGATTTAGGCGAGCTTTGGAAAGCCTAAAAGAATGAGTTGTATATTGGCTGGGTTTCTAGAGTTGGCACTGAGTTAGAGGTGGTACCAGTGGTGGATGATTTTCCTATAGAGCAGTATCGTCAGATGATTAATCATTGGACGAGTACCCAGTTTAAGGTATTAATAACATTTGAGGTATTTAAATAATAAATTTCATGTTTTTCATTAATACTATCTGTTACATTTTCAAATTTTATTTAGGAATCATCTGGAAAAAATAAAAAGAACATTGATTCAAAAAAATACTTCCACACACTGGGACGCACTACGATGCCTGATCATGAGAGGAAGCAGGTATGACAATTGTTTATAAGTTTTCTTTATGATTTAAACTTTATTTTGTTTCCTAAATTATTTAATAGTTTGTTAAAGTTTTCATATAACTTTAGTTTTCAATTTCATTGTAGAGGCAAATACAAAATATTGAAGGACGTGTGCCTCGAAAAAAACTGTTTTGCTCGAGAAGATGGAAAAAGGATGGAAGTGCCATCAACGAAGTGACTTAGCAGCAGATTGTAAGTTTTAATATATTGAATTTATATTTTAATATCTATTTTGTAACTTAATGATATATTTATATTTGTAACAGGATGCTTTAGAGGCCCTCGATGCCCAAGAACTATACAATTTTGGGCCAACATATCACTTACATCAGGTGTTGGGAGAGGAGCATTCTGACAGAGCACGCTGCTGAACTAGGATAGTCCCGACGAGGTATTGACCCTCCTCAGGTATGATCTGTAGTGCCACTGAGCTATAGCAAGTTAGGGCACAGGCAGAACAGGTTGAGAAAAGGGCCACAGAGACGGCAGAACAGTCTGCTAGGGCAAACAGTGCGTTTATGAAATTTATTGAAGTTCTACGTCCAACACTTCCAACAGAGGCCAACCCATCTTTTGATGAGTATATGTCATCGATACGTTCTATATATGGTGAACCAGGTGGCAGTTCTAGTGGTAGTCAGGACAATGTCCATCTTGACGATGATGATGGCGAGGAGTCTGATGCGGAAGAGGAGGGAGAGGAGGAGGGCGAGGGCGAGGAGGGTGAGGACGATGATGGGGACGAGGATGAGGGTGATGATGATGGTGATGATGGTGATGGTGATGTGGGACAAGTTGATCCATTACATTTTTTACTGATATTACTGAGATTTTATATTTAATCTATTCTAGTTTTTGGTTTTATCTAGACTCGTAGTATAGTATTGAAGTTGAGTTATTTTTATATATTATTTGTTTTTATGGATGTTGTTGTCTTTTAGTGGTTGTGTGTTTGGGAACTCCCTCCTTCCTGGACCATGTACAACCCCCCACCCTCCTCCCTAGACCCCAGATAGCCCCACCGAACAGCCACCCAGACAGCCCCCCAGACAGCCCCCCCACCCTCTTCCTTGGACCCCGGACAACCCCCCGAACACCCCCCCGGACAGCCCCCGAACAGCCCCCGAACAGCCCCCCCCGGACAGCCCCCCCACCCTCCTCCCTGGACCCCGAACAGCCCCCCAGACTACCCCCCGGACAGCCCCCGGACAACCCCCACCCCCCACCCTCTTCCTTGGACCCCAGACAACCCCCCAAACACCCCCAGACAGCCCCCGAACAACCCCTGAACAGCCCCCGGACAGCCCCCACCCTCCTCCCTGGACCCCGGACATCCCCCCAGACAGCCCCCCCCCCCCCATACAACCCCCGGACAGCCCCCCCCCCTCTTCCTTGGACCCCAGACAACCCCCCGAACACCCCCTGGACAGCCCCCGGACAGCCCCCCACCCTCCTCCCTGGACCCCAGACAGCCCCCATACAGCCCCCCACCCTCCTCCTTGGACCCCGGACAACCCCCCAAACATCCCCTGGACAGCCCCCCGCATAGCCCACCCCCCTCCTCCTTGGTCCCCGGACAACCCCCCAGACACCCACCAGATAGCCCCCCGGATAGCCCCGCCGGACAGCCCCCCACCCTCCTTGATTTCATTTAATACTAGAAAATCTATAATATATATTTTAATTATTTTCATCATGATAATCATTGTAAATCACATTTATACATCTAATCAATATCATAGATTCTTGGTATGTTATAAAAGAGATGTATTCATTGGGCATGACATTGTTAGCTCTGAAATGTTTCATATCATGATAAACTAAAATCTAATTCATACTTAGAATGATATAAAAATATTTTACATAAATGTCCACAAGATTTTAAGTAAATACCATTCCACTAATAGACACATGAGGATTCTCATAAAATGGACAACATTTTACGTACATACGGAAAACCAACCAAACACATTTGTTTTCCGTTGAAACTTTAGGAAAACAATCCATGGGTCATATGTGACGTGTACGAATCAACCCCACCTCAATATGAGGTGCGGTGTCGCTGCCACCCCTCAAAGTGTCTGCCTTTTGTTTCAAAAGGATGTCATTTTAATTAAAAAACATCAACTGGCATACGGAAAACCGACCAAACGCATTCATATTGTGTCGATACTTTAGCACAACGATCCATGGGTCATATGTGACGTGTAAGAGTCAACCCCGCCTCAATCCAAGGCGTAGTGTGGCCGCCACCACTCAAAGTGTCTGTCTTTTGTTTCAAAAGGACGTCATTTTAAGTGAAAAACATCAACTGGCATACGGAAAACTGACCAAACACATTCAAATTGTGTCGATAATTTAGAAAAACGATCCATGGGTCATATGTGACGTGTACGAGTCAACCCCGCCTCAATCCAAGGCGCGGTGTGGCCACAACCACTCAATGTGTCTGCCTTTTGATTCAAAAGGATGTCATTTTAATTGAAAAACATCAACTGGCATATGGAAAACCGAAAAATGCTTTCGGATTGTGTTGATACTTTAGAAGAACAATCCATGGGTCATATGTGACATGTACGAGTCAACCTCGCCTCAATTTGAGGTGCGGTGTGGCCGCCACCACTCAAAGTGTCTGCCTTTTGTTTCAAAAGGACGTCATTTTAAGTGAAAAATATCAAATGGCATACAGAAAAGTGACCAAACACATTCTAATTGTGTCGAAAATAATTACAACGATCTATGGGTCATATGTGATGTGTACGAGTCAAACCCGCCTTAATCTAAGGCATTGTGTGGCCAGAATCACTCTAAATGGCTCTCTTTTGTTTAAAATGGACAACATTTTAAGTACATACAGAAAACCAACCAAAGGAATTTTGTTTCCATTGAAACTTTAGGAGAACGATTCAAGGGTCATATGTGACATGTATGAATCAACCCCGCCTCAATCTGAGATGCAGTGTGACCGACACCACTCAAAGTGTCTTCCTTTTGTTTCAAAAGGACGTCATTTTAATTGAAAAACATCAATTGACATACAGAAAACTGACCAAACGCATTCAGATTGTGTCAATACTTTATCACAACAATCCATGGGTCATATGTGACGTGTACGTGTCAATCCCGCCTCAATCCGAGGTGCGGTGTGGCCTCCACCACTCAAAGTGTCTGCCTTTTTTTCAAAAGGACGTCATTTTAAGTGAAAAACAACAACTGGCATAAGAAAAAGCGACCAAACGCATTCAGATTATGTCAATACTTTATCACAATGATCCATGGGTCATATGTGATGTGTATGAGTAAACCCCGCCTTAATCGGAGGAAGTTTGTGTCCAGAATCACTCCAAGTGCCTCTCTTTTGTTTAAAATGGACAACATTTTAAGTACATACAGAAAACCAACCAAACACATTCGGTTTCCGTTGAAACTTTAGTATAACAATTCATGGGTCATATGTGACGTGAAAGAATCAACCATGCCTCAATCTGAGACACAGTGTGGCCAAAACCACTCAAATTTCCTGCCTTTGGTTTCAAAAAGACGTCATTTTAATTGAAAAACATCAACTGGAATAAGGAAAAGCGACCAAACGCATTCGGATTGTGTCGATACATTAGCACAATGAGTCATGGGTCATATGTGACGTGTACGAGTCAACCCTGCCTCAATCCGAGGTGCAGTGTAGCCTCCACCACTCAAAGTGTCTATCTTTTGTTTCAAAAGGATGTCATTTTAAGTGAAAAACATCAACTGGCATACGGAAAACTGACCAAACGCATTCAGATTGTGTTGATACTTTAGAAAAACGATCCATGGGTTATATGTGACATGTACGAGTAAACCTTGCCTTAATCAAAGGCACGGTGTGGCTAGAATCACTATAAGTGGATCTCTTTTGTTTAAAATGGACAACATTTTAAGTACATACGGAAAACCGACCAATCGCATTCGGTTTCCGTTGAAACATTAGGAGAACGATTCATGGGTCATATGTGACGTGTACGAATCAACCCCGCCTCAATCTGAGATGCGTTGTGTCCTGCACCACTCAAAGTGTCTGCCTTTTGTTTCAAAAGGACTTCATTTTAATTGAAAAACATCAACTGGCATACGGAAAACCGACCAAATGCATTCGGATTGTGTTGATACTCTAGAACAATGATCCATGGGTCATATGTGACGTGTAAAAGTCAACCACGCCTCAATCTAAGGTGCAGTGTGGCCGCCACCACTCAAAGTGTCTGCCTTTTGTTTCAAAAGGACGTCATTTTAATTGAAAAACATCAACTGGTATACGGAAAACCTACCTAACGCATTCGGATTGTGTCGATACTTTACAACAATGATCCATGGTTCATATGTGACATGTACGAGTCAACCCCGCCTCAATATAAGGTGCGGTGTGGCCGCCACCACTCAAAGTGTCTGCCTTTTGTTTCAAAAGGACTTCATTTTAAGTGAAAAATATCATCTGGCTTACAGAAAAGTGACCAAACGCATTTTAATTGTTTAGATACTTTAGAACAACGATCCATGGGTGATATGTGACGTGTATGAGTCAACCCCGCCTTAATATGAGGCACAGTGTGGACGGAATCACTCTAAGTGGCTCTCTTTTGTTTAAAATGGACAACATTTTAAGTACATACGGGAAACTGACCAAACACATTCGGTTTCCGTTGAAACTTTAGGAGAACGATTCATGGGTCATTTTTGACCTATACGAATCAACCCCTCCTCAATCTAAGACATGGTGTGGCCGACACCACTCAAAGTGTCTGCCTTTTGTTTCAAAAGGATGTAATTTTAATTGAAAAACATCAACTGGCATACAGAAAACCGACCAAACGCATTCAGATTGTGTCGATACTCTAGGACAATGATCCATGGGTCATATGTGACGTGTAGGAGTCAACCTCGCCTAAATCCGAGGTGCGGTGTGGTCGCCACCACTCAAAGTGTATGCTTTTTGTTTCAAAAGGACGTCATTTTAAGTGAAAAACATCAACTGGCATACGAAAAATAGACCAAATGCATTCAGATTGTGTCGATACTTTATCACAACGTTCCATGGGTCATATGTGATGTTTAAGAGTCAACCTTGTTTTAATTGGAGGCACGGTGTGGCCAGAATCACTCTAAGTGGCTCTCTTTTGTTTAAAATGGACAACATTTCAAGTACATACGGAAAACTAAACAAATGCATTCAGTTTCCATTAAAACTTTAGGAGAACGATTCATGGGTCATATGTGACGTGTACAAATCAACCCCGCATCAATATGAGATGAGGTGTGGCCGAAACAACTCAAAGTGTCTGCCTTTTGTTTTTAAAGGATGTAATTTTAATTGAAAAACATCTACTGGCATACAGAAAACTGACCAAATGCATTCGGATTGTGTCGATACTTTAGCCCAACGATTCATGGGTCATATGTGATGTGTAAGAGTCAAAAACGCCTCAATCCGAGGCACGGTGTGGCCACCACCACTCAAACTGTCTGTCTTTTCTTTCAAAAGAACGTCATTTTAAGTGAAAAACATCAACTGACATACAGAAAACTGACCAAACGCATTCAGATTGTGTCGATACGTTAGCACAATGATCCATGGGTCATATGTGACGTGTACGAGTCAACCCTGCCTTAATCGGAGGCACGGTGTGACCAGAATCACTCTAAGTGGCTCTC
Source organism: Viscum album (assembly GCA_963277665.1). NCBI lineage: Eukaryota > Viridiplantae > Streptophyta > Magnoliopsida > Santalales > Viscaceae > Viscum > Viscum album. The sequence continues at coordinate 1,620,357,858 of OY728146.1, read as the reverse complement.
TTTTTTTAAATGGACTCCATTTTAAGTACATACGGAAAACCAACCAAACGTATTCGGTTTCCATTGAAAATTTAGGAGAACGATCCATGGGTAATATGTAACGTGTACGAATCAACCCCACCTCAATCTGAGATGCGGTGTGGCTGGAACCACTCAAAGTGTCTGCCTTTTCTTTCAAAAGGACGTCATTTTAATTGAAAAACATCAACTGGCATACGGAAAACCGACCAAACGCATTTGGATTGTGTCGATACTTTAGCACAACGATCCATGGGTCATATGTGATGTGTACGAGTCAACCCTGCCTCAATCCAAGGTGTGGTGTGGCTGGTAGCACTCCAGGTGTATGTATTTTGCTTAAAATGGACATCATTTCAGGTAAAAATATATGGTATACAAAAAACTGATCAAATTATGAATTGACTTCTGGATTCCACATATAATTGTCATCTAAATTTTAAATTGAATTCTAAATGAATTATGCATGTTTATAATTACATTATAAATTCTAATTTAATTATGGATGTGTATAGTTCCAGCATTATATGTTAAATGTGTATGAATTTGTTCTCTATATGTATGTGTTAGTTGGTTATTACAGGTACAATAATTGTATATGTATTTTTTAGTTTATTGCAGGTACAATAATTGGTTTGAAAATGAGAGGGAACCCACAAAATGAGACCTGGTGGGAAAATTGCAGAGCTGCTGGGCAAATTGCAGAGCTACTGTGCAATTTTCCCAGCATAGGCTATGCTAACGGTTTAAAACCGTTGGCATATCATCTATGGGTTTTGTTTTACCAACGGTTCCATGAACCGTTGGTAAACCACTTTTCAAAATGGTTTAGAAACCGTTGGGAAAGAGGAGACCTTGGGTTTTTCCCAACGGTTTGGCCAAACCATTGGGAAAAACTTTTCAATTTTTCTCCACCCTATCCCAATGGTTGTAAACCGTTGGGAAAATCTTTCCCAACAGTTTGGAAGAACCATTGGGATAGGGTAATTTTTCTCCACCCTATCCCAAAGGTTCACTGTAAACCATTGGGAAAAGCTTTTCCAACGGCTTACTTTCCTACGGTTTGCAGAACCGTTGGTATAACATATACCAACGGTTCTGCAGCCTTCCCCAATAGTTCTAAACTGTTGGGAAATACTGTATTTCCAATAGTGTTACTTGCTTAACTCTTAAGGATAAAGAGTAAAAAAAATTATAAAGCTTTTTAGTAAGTTATTCTTAATTTTTTTATTAATAAATTATTTTAATAGTTTCTAAAAGTTATTATTTTACATTGTGAATTTGTTTATAAATTTTTACTTTTTATAACTTCACTAAACTCTAATTTTTTAGATGTACTCTATGCTTGATAATGAAACTCAAATTATTGGATGATATCTGAGTTTGATAAATCAATATTAAGTGGTTTGGGTTTCTAGTTAGTTTATTTTTTTAAACCAAAATTCTCCCTCATATGATATCCATTATATACTATTTGATCCAACAATTAGTATCAGATAAGGTATTAATACATAAACTTTCAAAGTCTTTACTTTTTGTAATATCAAAAAATATTCAAGTTTATAGTTTTTTTAACTGTTATTACACTAACATGTATTATTTAGAAAGTGTTTTTTATATGATGGAAAGTATTAAATGCTATACTATTAAAAATTTAAATCTTATAAGACCACCAATTTTTGATAGTGCTGACTATGAATATCGGAGAGATAGAATAAATTTCTTTGTTAATGACACTAGAGTTGATAAATTTTTAATGTTGAATAGAATTTATAATATTTATGATGAGGAAGTTTCTAATTTTACTAATCAAGAGAAATCAAAATATAAATTGAATTATCATGTGAGGAATAATTTTCTTTGTCCAATGAAAAGGAATATATATTCAAATATATTGTTATGATGTTGCAAACATTATATGGAAGAAGTTGTAAATTAATCATTTTTTAAATTATAAAAGTTATTGAAACCATAAGGGCCATGCTTCGTGCAAATTATCAAGTTTTTTATTTTCTTCCTATTGAATCTGTTGCTAAGATGCATCAATTATTTTTTACTATTGTGAATAATTTACAATATATTCTTGATAAAGATCTTACATATGGGATTTTAGTTGAAAAGATCATTAAAATTATTCCTAGAGAATGAGAGTCTAAAAGAAAATCATTAGATGATACTAAGATAATTATAAATTTGAGTTTATATGATCTAAAAGGCACTATCATGTAGTATGAGGGTAAAATAAAGAGAGATATTGAGAAAATGAAAAGGAGCAATGGAGAAGATTATTTTTATTTAACAACAAGTGTTTCTAATAAATTCAAATTAGCTGATAAAGTTTCTAAAACTTTGAAGAAAAAGAAAGTTAGAGATGAGACATAAATTAGTTCATCTAAAGAAATTTAGAATAAAATAGATAAATTAGATCAAATTATGAATACGATTATTGGGAAGAATGGTTTTTTTTAAATTAAAGAAATATTATATGGAATAAATAATAAGTAAGGTTCTTCAAAAGTAAATTTTTATAAGTGTAAGATGGCTGATCATATAAGACCAAATTGTCTGAATCTTAAGAGAAGAAAAAAGAAGGATATAAATTCTTAAGGGATTTAAAATAAGATATACATACATAACAGTAAGTAAATTATAAAAGTATAAATTACTTGGAGTTCTATTTGAGGTGATAGTTGTAAGGACCCGACCCCTATTGCCCGGAGCTGATGACTTATTTTATTACATTAGAATATAAACAAGAAATATATATCCTGAAGGACCAAGTATTTTAGCAGCTTTTGGAAACAAGATACATATATATGTTTCACATTACATCATAAGGGGAAATACAACACTGATTTATTCCATTAGAAACATCCAAGCCTCCTAGATTATGCCTGCTAGTCACTCCTAATAAACTTCTTCATATCATGGGAAAATAAAACATAAAAAAGGGGTGATTTCAAATGATTATTAAGAGTATGTAATAAAATGTAAGATAACATAAACATAAAAATTGTCAAGGTGAATAATTTAAAACACACGCCTTTATAAATAATAAACTTGAACACATTATGGTAGGAATATGAGCTGAGTAAATACTGACATAATAAAACATAATAATCGTTATTATATTAGTAAAATAACAACATGAACATTCAATTATTACATCATAATGAGGGAAGTGAATATGCCAAGAATTATGAAACATTTTTTCAAGGCCTCATTCAATACTTCTAAAAATGATTAAGGCCTCGGCCAAAACCATATATCAAATTGGGAAAGGCCTCATCCAATTCCACGCCTATTTGTATCATAAGACCTACTGATGCATTGAGGGTATATAATGGGCCCCAAATGTCCCATAATAAGTCCAATTAATTCCTTTTATGAGCGTCGATAAACATAATCAACATATATATTCATATTGAAACTAACTTATGAAATGTATCTAACTTTCCCGAATCATTAAACATAAACACTAACCATTCAAAGAAATATGGTGAATGGTTTCCAGACATCACATCCACAATAAATATAGTCATAAAACATCAAATTAGACATCATATATGACATCATAAATGATTAATCTCAGTAATACATTAGAATCAATAAGAGTTTTGAAACAGATGAAAATACTCTTATAAAACCATTAAGTAATTCTTGAGAAAAATACTCTTTTATTTTGAAAAGAAGATTTAATTTGGAAAAGTATTTTTATCAAAAAAGAAATTAATTAAGATAGTATTTTCATAATAAAATGAGTGATTTTATAAATATAATGGTTTCCAAAACAAATTATAGATTTCCCTTAACAATAGGTTAGAATTTGAGAAATTCCCTTGAATCAAGCTTGTATTTTGAAAACAATTTTGAATGTTTCTTTTAAAATGTGTAATTATCCATAAAATAAGGAATGATTATGGTTGGTTTAAATATATATAATACTCACACAGAATTTATGGGGAGAACATAATAATACATTATAATTTAATTGAGGTAATTATACAATGAAATTAACCTGAATGAAAATGGAAGTTCGAGTGGAAAACCCTTACCTTAAGTCTGATTGTGTTCTGATCTTGAACTGAAGTTCCAGGAATATGAAATTAGACTTATTAATAAATTATTTTATAACCAATTATACATTTATTTAGTTTATAATAATTTTTTTAGTTCATTTATTCCCTTATTGATAAGTTATAATATCGAATTCTATTGTTCTAGAGTGTTTGTTTTCTTGATTTTCATAATCGGTTCAATTGTTTTTAAGTAATGGAGTTCATGTAGAATAATTGTAAATCTCCAGAATTAAAATTTCATATTAATTATGAACATAAAAAATTATTAATGGTAATTTCTATCATTTGGTTACATGGAATGGGGATGAATCATTATATGACAACCACTTCGATTATTTGGCGGTATTTGGATTATTATGAACTATTTTTGTCATATTAATTAATAATATGTAAATATAATGGTTCCTAAATATTAATTAGTTTATAATACATATATTATAGTTTGGTTAAATCATAAAAATGGTTTCATTACCAGTAATGAAGGATAAATTGAATAAGGAAACTTCGTCATCCACAAAGGTTATAAATTGGAACATCATGGACGATGATTTCGTTTATAAAAATAAAAGGGAGGGAGTAAGAATATTGATGTTGGTTCTTCCATTATCATGATAAAATTATAATATATACATTATAATGGATTTATAATGTTTATTTATATATAATTGGTGAGGAGTGGATAAAAAAAGAAGATAAATTGAAATGAAACTAAATGAAAAAGAAGGGTGCTTTTCCTCTTGAAATAACCTCCTTGAGAACCTCCTTAAGGGAATGGGTTTTGGTATTTTGGAAATAAAAAGAGCTTCCTGGATGTGGGGAGTGAATAGGTAAGGGTAATTGGTCAGAAAATTGAGGATATTAAAGGCTTATAAGAGTGAAGAGAAGACGGAGTGGGGGGGGGGGTAGTGGAGGAGAGGGGTAAATTTTGAATATTTTATTCATTATTTTATTATTTCCACCAAGATAACCAATAGTGTTGTTTCATGTGACCCATAATAGTAATAAGTTCATGTGAGTTCTAAAAAAGTGTCCATAAATCACTTATGATGTCATAAATAGTGTATTTAATTGATAATTTGAATATACAATATCTTACCGTATTTAATTATTCATCAAAAATTCCAAAATTTCAGAAAAATCCCAAAACTTGTCCCCTACCATTTTAAGATGTGTAGAGTTCAAAAATGAATTCCAATTTTCAAAAATAATTTTCTAAATATTATTAATTTAATTTAAATAAAATCAGAGTTAATTCAAAAAATAACAATTTTAAAGGTATAATTAGTTTTATATCACATTGAAAAATTAATTAAGATATTATTATCTTATTACCTTAAGAAAATAAAATAATATCATTATTTACTATTCATAAGGGTCATATTACTATTCATATTACTATTCATAAGGGTTTGTTACTATTCACCAAAAATCAAGTTTGTTCAATCAGACTCTAAATGACTTACTAATCACAAATCATAGTGACCATTTTTAGAAATTCAAAACATAGTATAGGAAAAGTTGTGTTTAATGGGTGGATTTTAAAATGCATTCAATATTTATTTTCAAAACCTTGGGGTGTTACATTCTCTCCTCCTTACAAAAAGGTCATCCTCGAAACTCACAAAATGTTACTTAAAAAGATTTAGTTATGTCTTCAACATAAGCTCCTCAGGCTCCCATGTTGCTTCCTCCAACTTATGGTTCCTCCAAAGAAACATTACCAGATGAGTCATCTGCTTTCTCAATACTTGTTCCCTAGTATCAATAATCTTGATAGGCTCTTCACAATAAGATAGATTGGGCTCAGGTTCTATTTCTTCACAGGTGAGTACATTTGTTGGGTCTCGCATGTATTTCCTTAACATTGATACGTGGAACACATTGCAAACTTTGGAGAGACTTGGAAGAATTTCCAAATGGTAAGATATGGATCCAATTCAGTCAAGAATTTCAAAATGTCCGATGTACCGAGGACTTAATTTTCTCTTCTTACCGAATTGTATAATACCATTCCATGGGGATACCTTTAAGAAAACATGTTCTCCTTCTTGAAATTCAAAATCTCTCATTCAGCTATCAATATATCTCTTTTTCCTACTTTGAGCTATTTTCATATGGGTTTGTATAATCTTCACCTTTTCTATTGTTTCCTCAACAAGTTCTGGGCTTACAAGCTTTCTTTCACCAACATCATCCCAACTAGTTGGTGTACGACATCTCATTCCATATAACACTTTATATGGTGCCATCTAAATACTTTAATGGAAGCTATTGTTATAGAAAAATTAATGAGAGGTAAATATTGATCCCACATACCTTTAAAGTCAAGTGAACAAGACCTCAACATGTCTTCCAATATTTGAATAGTCCGTTCTGATTGTCCATCAGTTTGTGGGTGGTAGCTAGTGCTTAATTGAAGATCAGTATCTAGTGCCTTCTGAATAATTTTCTATAATTGTGATGTAAAATGGGGATCATGATTAAAAAAAATTAATAAGGGTGCACCATGAAGTCTTACAAATTCATTAATATATAGTCTTTCTAAACTTTCAAGTGGTAAATCTTCTCTTATAACAAGAAAATGTGCTGATTTTGTAAGATGGACAACAATGACCCATATCACATCATTCTTTCTTGAAGTCTTTGGTATCCCCATGACAAAGTCCATTATAATATCATCCCATTTCCACATATAAATTGGAATGGGTTTCATGAATCCTCCATGGCGTTGTCTTATAGCCTTTACCTTTTGAAAAACTAAACAACTCGACTCATAATCAACAATCTCCATCTTCATGTTTTCCCACAAAAAATGTTCCCTTAGATCTATATACATATTTGTGCAACTAGGGAGTATTGAGAAATTAGAGCTATGATCATCATCCAAGAGTTCCCTCTTTAGATCAGGAATAGCGGTAACACAAAGTTTCTTTTCGAATTTCAAAATTCCACCTTCATATACGAAATCAATCAACTTCTCATCATTTACAGCTTTAATTTTCTTTTGAAAGTCCTCCTTATCATCCAGAGAACTTTTTATCCTTTCCAGTAAAGAAGCATTGGGAACCCTTTGAAAAAGTAGTGATGTTTTACCTTCCTTGATAATTCCCATATCCATCATTACTATATCCATGAACAAACAATCCCTTTCAACTCTCATCTTGTTCAAAATTCTGTGGTCCATTCTACTCAAAGCATCTGCCACCTTATTTTCCTTCCCCAAGTGGTAGTTTATTGTGCAATCACAATCCTTGAGTATCTCAATCCATCTCCTTTGTCTCATGTTGATTTCTTTTTGTGAGAAGATATATTTTAAACTTTTATGATCTGTATATATCTCACATTTTTTACCATATAGGTAATGTCTCCAAATCTTTAGAGAAAATATTACTACAGTTACTCAATATCATGAGTTGGACAGTTTTTTTCATGAATTTTTAGCTGACTATATGCATATAAAATCACCCTATCATTTTTCATAAGGACAAAACCAATTCCTTTCTTTGATGCATCAGTAAAGATCACAAATCCATCATTCCCTGATGGTAGAGTCAAGATTGGAGCATTCACTAATCTTCTCTTCAATTCTTTAAAACATTATTCACATTCCTTTGTCCATAATAACTTAACCCATTTTCATGTAATCTTGGTCATTGGGTTGGATAAATGGGAGAAGTTCTAAAAGAAACGTCGATAATAACCTGCTAAACCAATAAAACTAAGTACCTCAGTTATGTTCGTTGGAGTAGTCCATTCTTGCCCAGCCTTTGTCTTCGTAGGATATATATATATTCCCTCATTAGAGACAATGTGGCCCAAAAATAAAATTGATTATATCCAAAAAGCACACTTTCTAAACATCCCATATAATTCATTTCTTATAAGAGTCTTCAGAATTGTACACAAGTAATTTTCATGATCTTCATAGATTTTAGAGTATACTAGGATATCATTAATAAACACCACTAAAAATTCATCAAGATATTACTTGAAAACTCTATTCATTAGATCCATGATAACAGATGGTTCATTAGTCAGTCCAAAAGGAATTACTTTAAACTCATAATTCCCATACCTAGTTCAGAATACTATTTTTGTAATGTCTTCCTTCCTCACAAGCAACTGATTATATCCAGATCGAAGATCAATCTTAAAAAAATATTGGGCTCCATGAAGTTGATCAAATAATTTATTAATGCGAGGTAGGAGAGACTTGTTCTTTATTGTTATAGCATTGATCTCCATGTAGTCAATGCACAACCTCATAGATCCATTTTTATTCTTAACGAAAATAGCAGGGGCTCCCCATAGAGAAACACTCGGGAAAATAAATCCTTTATCACATAATTCCTCTAGTTGTTTCTTTAGTTCCACAAACTTCACAATGTGCATTCTATAAGGGGTCTTTGATACGGTCCTTGAACCAAGAATTAAGTCAATGTAAAACTCAATTTTCCGCTCTAGAGGATTTCCAGGTAAATCATCTAGATATACATCAATATATTCTTGAAGAATATGTATATCTTCTATTTGAACACTATTTTCTTCACCCATAGTTATTGGATTCCCTACCTCCCCAATAATTTAATTTAGTAGACTAACGGGGGTGGATCTAGATGAGTATTAGATGGTGAGGTTTCTCCTATAATGATATGGTATTATACACCATTCAAAAAAAATTGTAACTTCATTCTTCTTGAAATAGATCTTCGCATCATAATTTTTTAGCCAAATAATACTGAGAATTATATCAAAGTAAATCATTGGTATGATGATGGGGTTAGAAACTAAATCACATTTATATATCATTAGGGGGACTGATTGATATGCCTTTGTTGCAATGATACATCCACTAGGATTTTTGACTGATAACTCCTTTATTAAATCAAATTGGACATGTCTAATTTTCTTGGAAAACTGGGAAGATATAAATGAATGCAATGATCCAGAATTAAATAAAGCATTGGATAAGTTTGATGATATGATTAATGTACCTGCAACCATTTCATTAGGAACTTCAATATCAGTGGTTTTGATCACATAAGCTTTTCCCTGCTCCCATGGCCTTTTCTGTTGCATGTTTCCTTGATGCTTTGGACAATCATTATCCTAGTGTCCCATATCCTAAAAATTATAGCATTTAACATTAATGGATTCTTTCGTACCCTTACAATCAACATTAAGATATCTTTTCAATCCACATTTTTATCATACTCCTTTTCCTTTTAACCAGGCGCCAGGGTGTTTATTTCTACAATTATCACAGGATGTAAATTCAACTCTTCCCTTCTTCCCCGTTTCCTTATTTCCTTTTCTAGAGTTTTCAGTATCCCTCTTCCTCTCTTTCTTTCCCTTAAAGTTATAAGACTTGGAAAATTCCTTTTCTATCTTGATAACACATAAAACTATATCTTCATATGATGAGAAACTCTGGGAGACCAGAACCCAATACAGGAATGGCTTTAGTCTATCAAAAAATCAATCAATCTTGATCCTCAGATTTCATATGTTGTCCACAACATGCCTTTATAACCATGTAAAGTTAGATCCATACTTTTCAACATTATCATCTTCATTTTTCTAAAAATTTAGAAACTTCCTTTCCATATTTGTTCTCTCTTCACAAGGAAAGTATTTTCCTTGGAATATTTCCTTAAAGTACCTCCATTACATCTCTTCTATCTCTTCCTCCTCCTTTGTGTTTTGGATTAATGACCACCACTGATCTCCATCTCCCGATAGACTATAAACTACCATGAAGACCTTATCTCTTTCATTACATCCTAGAGCTCGAAATATCTTCTCTAGGGAACTTATCCACTGCTCGGAAACAAATGGGTTTGTGGTCCCATTGGATTATGGAGGTTGTTGTCACATAAAGTGATCTATAAATATCCTCTATGTGGAGGATCTAAATGCGCTATATAGGTAAGTTTATTGTTCATAACTTGATTAAGTTTTCCTAGTATATTTATAAGCTGCCATACACCAGTCGCAACACCAGAGCCAACATCATTATCTTGCGTCGAAGGGAAATCCCTACATGGGATACATGTGTTCAGGCAGTTTCCATTTCTTCTACTAGGCCCCATTTCTAGATGATGTAATACACTAGATTAGGTTATGAATCATAATTTATAATCTTAACATAACAAAATACTTATCATAACTTGAGATCCTATGCATATATAATCCCATAATCTCAAAAATGGTTTCCTTGAGGAAAATTTAAATTTAAATCCTTCATAATGTATTATAAAAAAAGTGAATTATCCTAAGAATATCCCCCAAGAGTGTCAATACCAAGAGTAAATCAAGGCCTGTTTTTGTGTACTGGGATACCCCGGGTCAAGCCTGAAACTCCTTGTGAAAGTTTTCACTCCTAGGTACATCTATTCCAGAGCCTCCTCTACCTGTTTTTATTTAGTCAGAGATATATTTTATATAAAGATACACATAATATATTCCTTACCAAAATACCAAGATATTCATATATGATTATCCTCAAATACAATCTTATGTATTTGTTCCCTAATCAAAATTTTCTAAATCTAGTTTCAATGTTTTCTACTGAACATCATTTGATACCAACTGTAAAGACCCGACCCCAGTTGCCTGAAGTTGTTGACTTATTTTATTACATTGGCATATAAATAAGGAATATGTATCCCAAAGGACTAAGTAGTTTAGTAGATTTTGGAAACAATATACATATATAAGTTTAACATTACATCATGAGGGGAAATCCAGCGCTAATTTATTCCATTAGAAACATCCAAACCTCCTAGATTATGCCTGCAATTCACTCATCATTAACTTCTTTATATTCTGGTAAAATTAATCATAAGAAATGGGTGGGCTCAAACTATCAGTAAGAGTAATAAATATAGTAGAAGATAACATAAACATAAACATTAGGCATGATGAATAAATGAAAATACACACTATTATAAATAATAAACTTGAACACATTATGGCAGTAATATGAGTTGAGTAAATAATGCCATAATAAAACATAATCATAGGTATTCTACTAGTCAAATAACCACATGAACTTTCAATTAATATCTTCATAATGAGGGAAGTTCATATTCCAAACATTCTAAAAAATTTTGTCAAGGCCTTGGCCAGGAAGTCTAATAATTATTAAGGCCTTGGTCAAAACCATATATCAAATTGGGAAAGGCCTTGTCCAATTCCACGTCTATTTGTCCCATGAGACCTATCGATACATTGGGGGGCTATAGCGAGCCCCAACCGTCCCATAATATGTCCAATTAATTCCTTATACGAGTGGGTATAAACATAATTAACATATACATTCATATTGAAACAAACATATGAAATGTATTTAACTTTACCCAATCATTAAACATAAACACTAACCATTCGAAGTAATATGGTGAATGGTTTCAAGACATCAAATCCACAATAAAACTAGTCATAAACCATCTGATTAAATATGGTAGATTAAATCATAAATTATTAATCCCAATAATACATAAGAATCAAAAATAGTGTTGAAACAAATGAAAATACTCTTATAAAACCATTATTTAATTCTTGAGAAAAATGCACTTTTATTTTGAAAAGAAGAGTTATTTTAGAAAAGTATTTGTATGAAAACTAAACGGAATTAAGATATTATTTTCATAATAAAATTAGTTATTTTATAAAGATAATGGTTTCCAAAACATATTATAGAGTGCCCTTGAAAATTGGTAAGAATTTGAGAAATTCCCTTGAATCAGACTTGTATTTTGGAAACAATTTTGAAAGATTCTTTTAAAACGTGTAACTATCCATAAAATAAGGAGGGATTCTGGTTGTGTAAATATATAGAATACTCACACAGAATTTAAGAGGAGTACATAATAATACATAATAATTTCATTATGGTAATTAGACAATGAAGGTAACCCGAATGAAAATGGAAGTTTAGGTGGAAAGTTATTTCCTTAAGTCTGATTATGTTCCACCCTAGAACTTAAGGTTATGGAATATGAAATTATACTTATTAATAACTTATTTAAGAACCTATTATACATTTATTTAGTTTATCATAATTCTATTTAGTTCATTTTTTCACTTATTGATAAGTTATAATATCGAATTTTGTCGTTCCGGAGTGTTCGTTTTCTTGATTTTCATAATTGGTTCACTAATTTTTAAGTAATAGAGTTCATGTGGAATAGTTGTAATCTCCAGAATTGAAATTTCATATTATTTATGAACATAAATAATTTTTGATGGTCATTTCTATCATTTGGTTACATGGAATTAGAATGAATCATTAGAGACAACCACTTCGATTATTTGGAGGTATTTGGATTATTATGAATCAGTTTTATCATATAAATTAATAATATGTACATATACTAGTTAATGAATATTAATTAGGTTATAATAAATATATTATAGTCTCTTTCAATCATAAACATGGTTTCATGAATAGTAATTATGTAGAAATTGAAGAATGAAACTTCGTCATCCCCAAAGGTTCTAAATTGAAACCTCATGGATGTTGATTTCGTTTATAAAAATAAAAGAGAGGGAGTAAGAATATTGATGATGGTTCTTCCATTGAAATGATATAATTAAAGTATATAGATTATACTAGAGTTATCATGGTCATTTGGATAGATGAGGTGAGGATAGGATAAAAAAATAAGATAAATTGAAATGAAACTAAATGAAAAAGAAGGGTGCTTTACCACTTGAAATAACCTCTTTGAGAACCTCCTTAAGGGAAGGGTTTTTGTTATTTAGGAAAGACCAAGATCTTATTATATGTGGGGAGTGACTAGGGAAGGGTAATTGGGTAGATCTTTGAGGTTATTTAAGGCTTATAGGAGGGAAGAGAAGAGGGAGTGGGGGGGGGTATAATGGAGGAGGGGGGTAAAAGTTGAATATTTTATTCATTATTTTATTATTTTCATCAAGACAACCAATACTATTGTTTCACATGACCTATTATAGTAATAAGTTCATATTAGTTATAAAAATGTGTCCTTAAATCACTTATGATGCCATAAATAGTGTATTTAACAGATAATTTGAATATATGGTATTTTACCATATTTCACTATTCATCAAAAATTCAAGAATTTCAGAAAAATCCAAAAAATTCACCCCTAACATTTTTTGATGTTTATAATTAAAAAATTAACACCATTTTTAAAAAATAATTTTCTAACTATTATTAATTTACTTTTTAAATAAAATCATAGTTAATTCGAAAAATAACAATTTTAAAGGTATAATTAGTTTTATATAACGTTGAAAAATTAATTAAGATCTCACTATCTTTTTACCTTAAGAAAATAAAATAATATCATTATTTACTATTCACAAGGGTCATATTACTATTCATATTACTATTCATAAGGATATGTTACTATTCCCAAGAAATCAAGTTTTTTCTATGAGACTCCAAATGACTTACTAATCACAACTCTGGATGACCATTTTTCAAAATTAAAAACATAATAGAAGAAAAGATGTGTTTAATTGATATATTATAAAATGAATTCAATATTTATTTTTAAAACAATGGGGTGTTAAAATAGTTCTCCAAAAAATCATCATATAGTCAAAGTAAAGATCATAAGAATGCTGAGATCTTTTGTGAAATTCCAAAGAATAATAATTACTTCATAGATAAGGTATCTATTGAAACCTTGACTAATCTTACTTTAAATTCCACTTATCCTAATAGTGAAAATGAAAATAATTCTATATCTTTATATGATGAATCCAATTCATCGAATGAAAATAATACTTTACATAGTTTTGAGAAAGTCTCAATATTTTCTAAACCTTTAGAACACCAAAATTACAATGTTTCTAAAAGACATGCTAAAGAAAATTCAATAATATCTATGCTTACTACTAATTTTTTTAATATTTCAAAAGATTTATCGAAATATAATTTTGATAAAACTGATCTTTAAAAAGAGTTATAAAAATATAATCTTTAGAGAACTAATTTTTCAAAAGAATTATAAAATCTTAATTATAATAAAAATTATGTTGAGGATAGAAATTTAGTTTTAAAACTACATTATAAGTGTAAAAAATCCATTATCAAAGTTTAATACTGTAAAGAAAATTTTTATGAGATTTACAAACAGATAAAACCTCATAAGTATATGTCTAGAATGTGTTTTAAAGATATAAAACCAATATTTAAAAACAAATAGTTTGTTACAAATATTTCCCAATTCTATACAAAATTTTAAAGTAGAGGTCATTGGAAGAATAAAAGTTCCTTGAATAAAATATATTATTTAGGCTTTTAGAAAGATTATTTTTCTAAATATTTAACAACTTCTCAACATAGTAAAGTTTGAAAGAAGTGGTTTCTGAAAATATTATTTTCTAATAATTCTAGACCAAAGAATGTTTGGGTTCCAAAATACTAATCTTTTTAATTTCATAAAAATAGGAATTTCACCAAAAACAATATATGGAACATGGATAGTGGTTGTTCTACGAATATGACTAGGAAACAATATTTCTTCAAGAATATTATTAAAATGAATGGTGGAAAAGTTACCTTGAGTGAAAATTATTTAGGAGAAATTATTAGAATAGGTAACATTGTTCTTCTTGGTAAAGCTTTGGTTTCTAATGTTCTATTTGTTTTAGGTCTTAAGAAAAACCTTATTAGCATAAGTTAATTATGTGATGAGGGATATGTTGTGAACTTCAAGAATGATAAATGTATTGTTCATAGTTTAAAAGATGAATTTATTATTTTTTACAATAGGAATGAGAATGTTTATACACTTAACTTAAAAGAACTCAGAATCCAACATCTACCTTTTATTAGTGGAATGGAAGAACAATATTGGATATGGAATAGAATATGAAGAAACTATAATGTTAAAAAATTAGCTTAACTATATAAGAAAATACTAGATAAATATTTACCAGAGTTTAATTTTAATTCTTCTAAAGTTTGTGATCCTTGTCAATTTGGAAAGAAACATAAGTCAAGTTTTATGAAGTTCTACCTCAATAATAATTTCAACCTGTTGTTGAAGAAAATATTTTTATAGAACTAATGAATAAGTTAATCCATAGGAATCATCATAGTGATAATGTCATTTTTGATGTAGTTCAACCTTGTATAACTAGAAGTTTCTTCAGAAATGAAGTTGAACATTGTGCATTTTTATCATAATTTGAACCTAAAACTTCTGATGAATCTTTAGGTGATAATTATTAGATAAAATATATACAGTAATAAGTTAATTAATTTGAATAGAATCAAGTTTGGTATTTGGTTTAATGGCCTAAAGATACTTTTATAATCAGAGTAAAATGGTTTTTTTCAAAATAAGTTTCATGGAAATGGAATTATAGTATGAAATAAAGATAGTATTGTTAAAAAGGGTTATCATCAACAAGAGGGTAGAGACTATGAAAAAACTTATTATTTGGTTTTTAGATCTGAATCTATTTGTATTCTTTAAGAATGTACATCATTTATTGATTTCATAATTTTTTTCAAATATATGTGCAGTGTTATTTTCATAATGGATATGTATAGGAGAAAGTTTATGTAGAAGAACCCCTTGGTTTTGAAAATATAATCTTTCCAAACCATGCAATTGGACTTACTAAGGCACTTTATAGACTTAAATAATCCCTTAGATTCTGGTATG
Organism: Viscum album; assembly: GCA_963277665.1. Taxonomy (NCBI): domain Eukaryota; kingdom Viridiplantae; phylum Streptophyta; class Magnoliopsida; order Santalales; family Viscaceae; genus Viscum; species Viscum album. Next base: position 1,620,342,089 of record OY728146.1, on the reverse strand, counting down.
ATAGATTAACTAGATTTTTGTTATACTTTTTTTGTTAATTTAGCTTTGTATCCAACACTTTTTATTAAAATAGTTTCTAAAAACAAAATTGTTTTTCAAATTTATGTTGATGAAATTATATTTGGGTCAATTCAAAAATTTATTATAGATTATTTTATAGATATTATGAAATTTAAATTTCAAATGAGAATGATGGGAGTACTTACTTATTTTATTGGTTTTCAAATTTCACAAAAATCATAAGGTTTTTTTATATCTCGAAAAAATTATTTGAAGTATCTTATTAATAAATTTGGATATGTCAATATTAAAAGTTTTATTACTCATATCAGAACCTCAAATTCCCTAGATATTGATGAATCTATTAAACTAGTTGATCAAAATATCTTAAGAGGATTTATTGGTAGTTAAATATACTTACCTTCTAGTCATAAAAATTTAATGTTTTCTATATGATTGTGTGAAATATATCAAGCTAATCCAAAAGATTATCATATTAAAGCTCTAAAACAAAATTTTCATTATCTTAAGGGAACAATGAATCTAGGATTATTTTATTCTTCAACAAATTCATTTAAAAATAAAATATTTTCTGATACTAACTTTAGTGGGTGTAAAATGTATAGAAAAACTACATATAGAACTATTTATTTCTTAGGAAAAGCCTTAGTTCATTGATATTTTAAGAAACAACATTTTTTAGTACTTTCCACTACTGAATCCAAATATATGGAAACTATAAGTTATTGTAATCAAGTGTTGTGGATGAAACTTACACTCATAGACTTTGGATTTAGTTTTTGTAAAACTCTAATTTTGTGTGATAACACAAGGGCCATTTATTTAAGTAAAAACCTAGAACATATCTCACAAGAAAAGCACATAGATATAAGACACCATTTCCTTTAGGACCACACACAGAAATAATATATCTTTTTACCATTCATTAGAATGTAATAAAAACTTACTGATATATTTAAAATCCCCTTATTTATGATAGATTTGAATATATTCAATAGAAATTAGGAATGGTCGATACTAAATGATCATTCATATATACTTATTGTTTATTCATCACTTTACATTAATGAACTCTTCTTCAAATGGGAATACATGTGTTGTGGTCTTTCAAAAATATTTAGTTTTTCTAAAAACTTTGGTTTTCCTAAAATCTTTAGTTTTTCTAAAAACTATTGTTTTTTTTAAATTTTTAGTCTTTCGAAAAATAATTTTATTTTCTAATTTTTTTTCTAAAACATTAGTTTCTCTAAAAAAATTTGTCTTACAAAAATCAATTTTCTAAAATCTTTAGTTTTTTTAAAGTATTTTGTTTTTCAAAAAACATTGGTTTTTCTATAATCTTTTTTTCTAACAAATCTATTTTTTATATTTGTAGTATTTTACATATCTTTGGTTTTTATAAAATTTTTAGTTTTTTTAAAAACCTCACTTTTTTTAAAAAAATTGTTTAAAAAAATTATTCTATAAAAACAAATAAAATCATTATCAGACATGATTTATCATAGTAGGTTACATTTTTTACTCTGAGAGGTAATTTCTAATCTTTATTTCTCACTATAATTTGAGTCATTTGATTTGTTTTTGTTTAAAACTTTCCTAATTTATAGTTTTTTTACAAAATATTTCTAGTCAAGCATTTCTTCTGATATTTTTTTTAAAAAACCATTAAGAGTTCCGAATATATATATTTAAATATTTTGAGAATAATTATAAACCATTGGATCAGAATTGAGATTTATTTTGAGCCATCAAATTTATAGAAGTTGAAAAGTCTCCCTTGTTCCGATAAATATAAGAGAGGGTCACTAGATCCCACATAAAACTCTCATATTGTTAAAGACCCTCGAACCTACAATTCCTTAAGTATATGATCATTTTGTATTTGTATGATCAGTTCTTCCTAGTCCAATCCAAGTTTTTCAAAATGATTTTTACCGATGAAATTTAAAATATGGAAGTGGCCAAGGAAAGATTGATTGAAAAACATTGGTTTGATAAAACTGATTCTCTAATAAAATAAGGTTTCAAATTTCATGTTTGGGAAAATTATGTGTAGAGAAAGAATCTTTTGATCTTCACTATCTTTTGATTCTGAAGGAGTTCTATTCTTTAGTTGTTTTTAGTATCAAAAATGATTTATAGGTAATCAATTTAAATATGTTTGAGGAATGATACAGGATTAATATTCAACCGGTATTATATTTAGTAGAATTTCTATTGGATTCTAAATCTTATTTACTTACTCCCAATCTTCTATAAAATATTATATGTTTTGAAAATTTTAAGGCCAAGAATTATTTATTCTCTACTTATGAGAAAATAAGGAAAGTGTTATTTCTAAAATCATATGTAAGAGTAATTGTTATGTTGATTCAAGGATATCTCATTTCTAGGAGAGAAGATAGAGATACATTAAAGGTGTTGGATATATTTGTTTTATATTTCTTGATTAATATGATAAAGTTCAATTTAGAAATGTTTGTTTTTATATTGATCAATGTTGTGAAAAATATTTCAATGAAGTTGAGAATTCTGTTGTTTCCTTGTTTCATCAACAAGATGTTGGTAAATTTCATGATAGTGATGAAGATCAAGAATGATGGATTTTCTATAAGAGGGAAAGTATCTTTGATTTGTGAAGAGACCATTTTTAGATAGATGTTGGTATTCATGCTAGAGCTAAAAAAGATTATATAAAAACCAGAAAAAAGAAACATCATATACTAATGTCTGTCAATTAAAGAAAAATATTCAATAGAAAAAGAAGGATGGTTATTCACCTATGAGGCCAAAAAATAAAGTGAAATTAATGTCTAATGAATAAAATAAAGAGTTAATGAAACAAAAAGTTCAAAAAAAGACTGGAAATTTGGTTTCTGGTCTTGATAACACTAATTCCTTAGCCTTGAAAGAGAAAACTCATGATGTATTGAATGATGAAGAAAAGAATAAGAAACAAAATAAAAGATTTTATGAACTGAAAATTGTTTAAAGTATTATGAATGGAGTTGAAAAATATCATAGAAATTATCATTCTACTAGAGAATGGGGATCTATTCTGATTTCCCTATTTTCATTTATCCAACTGATACATCCTTTGAATATTGTTACTAAACCTAATCTAACAGAACCATAACATGTTGTTACTTCCAAAGTACCTTTAACTTTTGAGAAAGGTAAATGGAATATTTTTGAGGTTGAAAAAACTATTTCTGAACAAGTTAAAGTTAGTGTTCAAGAAACTTTGAAGAAACATATAAAGTCATATTTTAGAATAAATACTATTTTAAAAAGATAGTTAGAGGAGTTAGAATGAGAAGAAGGAGAAAAGAGTTCTTAATAGACCTCATTTTTCACCTCTAAGTTTGAGAAAAATACAGAGTTAGAAGTTTATGAAAATGATAAGAGTTTATAGAAAGCAATAGAAAATAAACAATATCAAAAAAATATATCAGAAAAGGTTGAATTGGATAATAATATTGATGTTATGGAAGTATTAAATGCTAGGAAATAAAAAGACAAAGAAAAAGAGAAATTATTTTATGGAACCTCTAGATGACATGTTTCTGATGTTTCATTAAACTCAATTAATTATACATCCATTCAAGGAGATAAAAGATTTGAAGTATGTTTTACATACTTTTGTGAATCTTTGATGAATCTCATTGATGAAATTAAATTTTTTCCAAGTATTGAATCTCATTGAAAATATATTCAAAGGAGGATAAATGTTCTAGAACAATAAGATGATTTGAATTGGTTTGAAGAAATAGTTGTTCCAAATAAATTTGATTTCAATTTTTTCAAAGTTAAATCAAAAGAATAAAAGATAATAGTAAAATAGACTGTAATATGGATTAAAGATACATAAATAGATTTTAAGTTTCATGATGACCAAATTGAATATGTTAATAAATCAAATTTTTTACATTGATAAGTTTCTAATAAAGTTGTATTATGATATTTTATAAAAGATAAATCTTTTTAACTAGTTTAAGGACTTTTAAAAATCTCAAGTTCAATAAATATTGTTTATAACGAAGAATAATTTGTTTCTTGAAGAAATTTTGTGAAGTTAAAAGTAGAAAATAGAAAAATACAGTTTCTTGAAGAAGAATTTTCCCATCTCCAGAAATAATTTCTAAGAGAAAAAATTTCAAAGTTATATTCATTGGAAGCATAGAAAAATAGAATTCAATATTATTTTAGGAATATGAAATATATTATTACAAATTTTAAAAATAAAGATCAATTTTTTCTCTAAACTCTTAATTATTTAAAAACCAATTTTTGGAATGAATATTTGTTTGAATGAATTATTCTCCACATATTCTGAATGAATATTTTTTCAATCATATTTGGTTGAATTTTATTTATACATTCATGGATAAATGTTTATTTAAACAAGATTATTTCATATTATCATTTCTCTAACATTTCAATTATTTTCCACCTCCCATATTCTTTTTGATAATCTAAAAGGGGAAGAATTTATTAAAGAAGATTTTGTTGGTGGAGAATTTAATGAAGTATATTTTTCAAGGGATTTGTTTTTAATAATTTATCATCTTATCAATACTCAATCAATATTTTTAGATAAAATTTATTGAAAAAAGGGTGTTACTAATATAGGGTAGATAGCAAAGAAAGGGGGAGTAGGGTTTTTAAGTATAAAAGAATTCAATTCTTAAATTTATACATATTTTTTATGTTTTTCAATGTTATTATTTTTTCTGTAAGTGTTTTGTTTTGTGATTTTTAAAAAGGTGAAAATTGTTGAGTCAACAGTTTTACTTTCTACACTTTCTATCCTTATTTTTCAAAATCAAAACACAATTTCTTAAAAACTATGTTTTACTAAATTTATATTTTTTAATTATTTTAGAATGTTTTTTTATAAAACAATTTCTTCTACCAGACAGAAATATTTCTAAAATAATGAATATAAACATTACACACAATTATATTCCATCAAAGTGACTGAAGTATGGTCCATTAGATTGACTAATGTCTGATTTATTATAATGAAAAATTATAGTTCATTAGAATAAAAAAGTCCTATACATTAAAATGACATGTCCAATCTATCAGAATGAAAAAATACATTCTATCAGAATGATTAATTTTACTCTATCATCATGAATGAGTCTAATTTATTGAAGTTACTAAGTTTAGTCTATCTATGTGACTAAGTTTTATCTATCACTATGATTGAGTTTACTCTATCAGTGTGACTAAGTTTAGTATATCATTTTGAATGAGTTTAGTCCATTAGACTAACTAAGTTTTTTCCATCAAATTGATAATGTATATTCCATTGGACTAACCGAGTTTTGATCCATTGGATTAAACACAACTCATTACATAATAATAATAATGTTTATAATCATATAGTTAGAATCATTTCTACCACATGGAATACTTTATAACAATATTGTAATGGTGCTATTAAAATGACATGAGATAGAGATGAACAGAACATGATGATCTGTCAAGTTTTAGCTCATTCGAGCCCATTGTAACTAACTATGATATTCACAAAATATTACCATTAGAGATGTTCCTATAAATAGAGGTTCATTCAAGGATCTAGGAGTTGATTCTATTACAAATCAACCCATGTGAAGTTTTATCTGTTGTAACATATTGTTACTCATGTTTTGTGAATTTTTAGAGAGTTTTTGTTCTAAGTAATTTGAGTAAGGATTGTAAATTCCATAGAAATGTTTTTATTTGTATTAATTGTGTCTTATTTGGGTTTAGATCAAGGTCTTCCAGTGATAAGATGACTGCTAATTATGATAAGGCTGATTGAGGACTTCCTAGGATATGATGAAATAGATGATTACAATATTTTTGATCAAGGTATTTTTTGATGCATAAAGATAGACATTATGGTTATGATGAAAATCAGGGATACTCAAAGTAAGAGTTTATGACTTCCATAACTCTTAAGGTTAAAGAGTAAAAATATTTTATAAACATTTTTTAGTAATTAATTATTACTTTTGTATTAAGATACAATTTTACTTGTTGATATAAGTTATTATTTTCTACTATTCTTTTTTTAGAATGGTTTACTTTTTGTAACTATGCTAAACTCTTATTTTACATACATACTCTATGTATGATATTTAAACTCAAATAATAGGATGATATCTGAGTCTGATAAATCAAGATTAATAAGTTTGAGTTTTTAGTTAGTTTATGTTTTTAAACTAAAATTAACTCCTCTCTTGTAGACACTATATACTCATAAATCCAACCCAAATAAGTTAAACCCACTCTCCTAAAACTCCAGATCAAGCGACATGTCTTCCCAAGAAAGTTTACCAAATTTATTACCCATCATCTTTTCTGAATATCCAGACCACCCAACGCTCCACCATAAATCCATCAGTAGATCAAAATTATGATGAACCTAATAACATTAGAAGAAACCTTCTATTGGTAGAGAGGTTAACTCCCACTACCTTTACATCAATCCCAACACATTTATACCAACGGTTCAGAGAACCGTTGGTAAAGACCTGAAACTGTTGGGAAAAGTGGGAAAAAATCACTTTTCACAACGGTTTGAGAAAACCGTTGGGAAAGATGGGGAAAAAGTTAGTTTTCCCAACGGTTTCATAAAACCGTTGGGAATGATTGAGTTTTGCCAACGGTTTTTAAAAACCATTGGAAAAAAAGCCCCAAATTCATCCAAATGCAGGCAGCGGCCTCCCCACGATTCCAGGACCCTTCTACTGGTCTCCAAAAGCGATTCCTTGGTAGAAGCACTTCCGAATCCCCACCTATTCCATTAGATCAGAAGCTACCAGGTTAGACTCCTTCCATATTTTATCAAGGATATAGTTCCACCTCTTATAAAGCATATCCTTCTATTCTCAACGATTTCATTATTCCCAATTTTTAGGGTTTTTGTAAAATTTTATGATTGTTCCACAAATTGTTTACTCAAATCCCTATATCGGTGTATGTCCAATTAATGTTTTCATTACACATTTACATTTATAAGGGCATGGTGTCTCTTTATTGTGTTCTAATTTTGAAGATTCATAGTTTTTTTAATCTGCTTCAAATATTAGAGCTTCATGTATATGAACAAATAAGGATTTTTTTGTAATATTTATTGATATTATTTCATGAAAATCACTCATTTCATTAAGATCTTTCCAAACATGAAGATCTTGTTCATCTTAATTTTTGTACACTATGTGTATTACATAATAATTATGTATCATGTTTCTATCAAAATCTATATATATATTTATAAAATGACACACTGTTCACTTATCCTTTGCACAATAGAACATATGAAGTATCTTCTTGAACTTTGCCAAATAGTATGTGGTCCCGAATTAGTACTTCTTCCTTCTTCATGAAACTAATTCACAGAATGTAAAATTCGTAATATAAGTGAATATTAGTTTTTCTAATATAACCATTAATCATTCTGCCTTCAACATCATACATGTGTTATTCAATCACCTTTTTAAAACACAATGAACATTTTCACTGATTTGGGGTTCCTCAAAATGCTTGGGAAAATAAAAAAAATGCATGTATTGAATCGTGTTTCTCATATGGTTTCACGGATACAAGTTCATCTCAAAAATCATGACTGCGTGGTTCAAATATCATGAGGACCATGAGATTATTATTCTTCACACAAATGAAGTTTTTTTCTACAACTATGTGTTTTTTTCACTTTTTATTTGGCCAAAAGGGGAGCTTTTTGGTCATTAAACATGGTTGTGGGTGGTCATTTAGGATTTAAGATAGTATGAATTCATTTTACTTGATATATCCAATATTATTATTGATTTATGTTCAATTTTATTATCTTTAACAAGTGATTTTATTTAATAAGTTGTTATTAATGGTTGTAATAATGACGATATCGTATAAGGGTTCATATGATGTGTATAAGGGTTCACATGGTGTGTATAGCGGTTGAAATGGTATCAGTGAACTCAAGTCATTAATTTAAGCCTTCATTCTCACTATCATGTAATAAATTGAATGATGTAAACCCATCCTCACATGATTTCTTACCTTAGATAGTGTCCAATATATGGAATATGAGCTTTTGAATTCATCAGTTAACCAGGATCATATATTTCATTTCCCCCAAGATGATTGTACTAATATAACTTTAGGGTCAACTAAATATGGTTATCATTGTACGTTGTATATTATGTGTCCTTCTTGGCCAATACTCACTTTTATGAGGGTGGGGTGTTTTTCACTACCTATTCTGGCATGTGTAGACAACCATAAAAATGTTAGATAAGTCACAAGTTTAATTCAGCAATGTTGTTATCATTGACATACTTTATTAAGAATTTCAAATTTAAAAATAAATTTTTTTGTCTATACTTAATGAAATTAAATCTTTTTACAGGCCATGAACAAACTATTATTGTAGAAGCCTAAAATTTATTCAACCATGGGGTGCGCTTGACTTGGGGAAGTAATTGGGTAATGAAAGGTATGGCCAGGTGTCAATAATGAGTTATTGAACATGAGTGAATTATTTGGGATGCCTATAACACATGATGGTACCTGAGGCATGTGCCTCTTATAGACCTAATGAAAATGAATATAAATAAATTTTAATTTAATTTATGAGTACTTTTTCTTTACATTATTTTAATAGTTCACTACATCGACTAGAAACTTCTTCCTTTATCATTTACTTAAATGTATTTTCTATTAAATTTCAATCCTATTGAATTGTTTATGACAAAATGACTTATATAAATTCTTTTTACAGAATGGACAGAAGTTTGATGTATGAAACCGATCAGATCTCAAGCGATTTTCAAAACAATTTGGAGAGCATTATAGATTTTTCATTTCACAATGCATCAAATAGCGTTCGCATACACTGCCCATGTTCCAATTATGTTGGCAGACCTTGGTTGAGCCGTGAAGAAGTCAACTACCACATAACCAAAAATCATTTTCAAGAAAACTACTTTGTGTGGTATCATAATGGGGAGAAAATGAAATCTCAAATTGGTGATGATCGAAATGAAAAGACTGGAATGGAGAATTTGTTAGATGATCAGTTTCAGTTTATTCGTCATCATGAAAAAGAAAGGATTTCAACTCAATAAGACTTTGATATGAGCACAGCTGATGCATCTAGTGAAAATGATGATATTGATAGGGTGAAAAAATTGAATGATGCTGCCACGACTCCAGTATATCGACAATGCGATAAAATGAAAAATCTGGAATTTTTAATCCGATTGTTTCATGGGAAAACTATGTATGGGATTTCTAATACAGCAATCGATTACATTCTTACCCTCTTGAAGAATTTACTTCCAGATGATGCAGATATTCCCTCAAACCACTATATGGCATGGAAGTTAGTTGAGGAACTTGGACTTTCAAGAAACAAAATTCATGCTTGTCCGAAAGATTGTAGTTTATTTTGGGAGGAAACCGCTAAACGAAATGATTGTATAAAATATGGCACATCCCGATGGAAGTCAAAATATGATGGAACACCATCCCGCGTTCTAGAGAAAGTAATGTGGTACATTCCATTGATCCACATACTCCATAATCTTTTTATGTCTGATGACATATCAATAAAAATGAGATGGAATGATACCGAGAGAAAGAAGACTAATGATGAGTTGGTTCATCCTGCAGATGGATTTGCATGGCAGAGATTTGATGCTCGACATCCTGATTTTGCAGCTGACGTGCGTAATGTGAGGCTGGGTATTTCATGCGACGGTTTTAATCAGTTTTGGTAGATGCTTACTTCTCACAACACATGGACAGTTTTTATAATCATTTATAATCTTCCCCCATGGTTGTGTATGAACAAACCTTTCAATTTCATGAGTATACTCATATCTAGTGCTTCTGATCCCGACATTGATATTGATGTCTACAAGTAACCTTTAATAAAAGAGTTGAAACTTCTTTGGGATGTGGGTGTGCGCACATACGATGAATGTTCTAAAGACATATTTCAGATGCGTGCTACGCTTATGTGGACGATCAATGATTTTCCGGCTTATGCAATGATGTATGGATGGAGCACGAAGGGAAAATTGTCATGTCCAGTTTGTATAAAAAATACACGATCCAGAAGACTGAAACCTTGCTATAGTTTCAGTTTTATTGGACATCAACGATTCTTGCAAAAGGATCATCCATATATAATGAATCGTCGAAGATTTGATAATACCATAGAGACTGATGATTCACCTCAGCGTATTTCTGGAACTAATGTGATTAATAAATTGAAAGATTTTAGTTTTTCGTTCGAGAAGGGTCAAATGAAATCTGGAAAGAGAAATAATGTTTCCACTGAAACCTGTTACAATTGGAGGAAGAGGAGTATCTTTTTTGATTTTCCTTATTGGTCAACCAATTTGTTACGTCATTGTTTAGACGTAATGCATATTGAAAATAATATATGCAAAATATTGCTTTCGATTCTTCTAAATGTCAAGGGGAAGACAAAAGATGATTTACGATCTTGGCGTGACTTGTTGGATTGGGGAATCAGACCAAAATTACATCCTGTGCGTATTAGTGAAAATAAATGGCAACTTCCATGTGCTTCTTATGTGATGACACCTACGAAAAAAAACAATTTCTGGAAGTATTAAAGACTATTAGAGTTTCTGATGGATATTCAAGCAACATATCTAAACGGGTCAACAAAAGAGATTTAAAGCTAAAATCTTTGAAGACTCATGATTATCACGTTCTACTACATGAGTTGCTTCCAATAGAAATCTGTTATCTTTTGTCCAATAATGTAATGGTGGCTATTATTCGGTTGTTCCATTTGTTTAGAGATCTTTGTGCTAAGAAGTTTTCCAAGTCTTTCTTGCAAAAAATGTTGACAGATGCCCCATTAATTTTGTGTGAGTTGGAGAAAATATTTCCTCCATCATTTTTCACATGCATGCTGCATCTGACTGTCCATATTCCCACTGAAATAATTCTCAGAGGACCTGTTTCTTTTCGTTAGATGTATCCAACTAAAATAAATATGTTCACATTAAAGTCTTATGTCCGAAACAGAAATCATCCCGAAGGTTCTATCGTGAATGGTTACTTGGCTCAAGAATGTATGGATTTCTACTCGATGTATTTGTCTGATCTTACTACAAGATTGAACAGACCAATGAGAAATGAAGAAGAATAGTATGAGAAAATTGAACCCAGTTTTCCATCACTTCCTCAAACAAGAGGAATTCCTGGATCATATACATTGAAGACATTAATCCATGAAGAGCGGGAGATGGCACATCGCATAGTTTTGTTCAACTGTGATTTGTTCGACGACTATATCAGGTAACTAAATCGATTATGTATATCATACATATATATCTGTTAAAATATTCATATTTTTTATCTACAGGGAACATAAAACAATGATAAATAGGAAGCATTGTTATTTATCTTTGATAAGGAGAGAGACTTTTCATAGCAAAGAGTTTTCTTCTTGGTTAAAATTTAAGGTTTAAATAAATTAATGTTTAAAATAATTATATCAATATTTAATTAAGTTTAATAGTCATTTATATTGTAGGTATTGAGTTTGTCTGCTGACTCTATCTTTGAGAAAATAAGATCTTTGGCTTTTGGTCCTAATACCGTAGTTCGTGACTGTAAATCAATTGTTATCAATGGGTACAAATTTATTGTCACTGAACGAGCAAAGAACATGAGAACACAACATGATGGTATTATGGTTACTGCCACAACAGATTGTTATGCCAGTGCATCAGATAGTAGACCGTGATGTGAAAATGTGGGTTATTATAGAGTTGTTGAGAAAATAATAATATTGGATTATTACTCTCATGGACGAGTCACAATGATGAAATGCCATTGGTTTGATTCGATGACGATACATGGCACATTTATTGATGATTGTGGATTTCGAGTAATTAATATGACTCGCACTCTTTCTACCGAAGAACCATATGTGTTGGCATCAATGGCTAAACAATTTTTTTATGTCAAATACCATCTTTGACCTGAATTTGGTGTCATAGTTGAAGTAATTACAAGACATATTTTTGATGATGGTGATGATGAAATTGACACTGTACCTAGTGCCATTGGAACCAATCCATTTATTTCTTTTGATGACTCAAATAACTCAATTGTCATAGTTGATTGTGAACCTGAAGTTGTGTTTGAAAATATATAGAATCATTCATCCATGTTCTCAATTCTTTTGGTTTACCTCGAGTTGGGTTGTTAAGGTTGGTAATATTCAAATTGATTTAGTATTGATCACAAATATGTTTTATCTTACTTAACCGTTATATAAATTTTCAATGTTTATTGGTTGCAGTTTTATTTGAATTTCATTTTCTAATTTGGAATTGAACTGTATTCAAACATAGTCAAACAGTATTTCTAACTTGGTGAAGAATACACCTTATATGATTTATTAAGTCCATTAAATATCTTCTAAAACAATTGATAGCTGACTTGACTGTTATGTGAATTTTCAATGTTTATTGGTTGTAGTTTTATTTGAGTTGCATTTTCTAATTTGGAATTGAACTATATTCAAAAATAGTCAAACAATATTTCTAACTTGGTGAACATTACAACTTGTATGATTTATTAAATCCATTCAATATCTTCTAAAACAATTGATAGCTGAATTGACCATTATGTGAATTTTCAATGTTTATTGGTTGCAGTTTTATTTGAATTGAATTTTCTAATTTGGAATTTAACTGTATTCAAACATAGTCAAACAATATTTCTAACTTGGTAAACATTACAACTTGTATGATTTAATAAATCCATTAAAGCTCTTCTAAAACAATTGATAGATAAATTACCAATTAATCCACTTATTCCCTCATATATTTAGTTTTTTGGGTTACAAATTAGTTTTCCTTTTCTAATTAATTACATATTTGTTTTCAAAAGCAGGAAATGAAGCCAATTGAAGAGAGACGAAGGAAACAAATGCTGGAGAAAAATCATCGAATGATGGAGTTGGCAATTCCATCATTAGTGCCTATAGTGAGTACTTTATTTCAAATTGATATATTTAAAGAATATATAATGTCATGTGATTAATTTTTTTGTAAACATTTTTGTAGGATCCACCTATACGTCGACAGTTATTCGATGAAGAGCCTAGTACTGGTCCTAGTACTCAGGCCGGTGGTACGAGGAGGGTTCTTACCAGAGGTGGACGAGCAGCTATGCGTACCGAACTAGACCCTGCCCCTCCCACTGACATTTCATCCATCCCACATTCTGATCCCAGTGTTTTGTTAGGGACACACGGGATATTTAGGCCTCCCATGTTTTCGCTACCTTCTACATCTTCTGGCCCATCATTTTCACATCCCATGATGATTCCCACTCCCCAGTCAGCATCCGGTCAGACAGCTGTCCCATCTTCTTTTCCTTATACTTCTGTCTCTTCGAACTTCTATATTCCATCGTCTTCGACTCCTGTTCCACCACAGGGTGTTCCATTAGTTTCTGTGGATCCAGCGGTGCTCAGCGATCAGACCGGCATAGGTATATTTATATAACCCTAATAAATTTTTATAGAAATATTTATTTTCATTATAACATGTTTTGATAAAATATTTGTTTTTCTTTCATGACAGATACATCTACTGACAGGAGGCGTGGGCGGGGGCGTACACGCATGCGTTCGGTGTGGAACCGCCGCACACAGGTTATGGTGGATTATAATGAAGACAACCAAATGGTTAAGAAAACAGGGCAACAATGTTGGAGTTTTTTGGCGACGCTTGCCAAATACTCCGACATCATTCCCGTTAGCCTGCTATCATGGAGAACATTTCCACATGAGGTCAAGGATAGAGCTTGGGTAGAGATATGGGTAAAAAAAATCTGTTCTATTTAATGCCATGAATTATTTTTGTATTTATATGAATTAATATTTTGATTTCAGCTTCGATTTAATTTTCTCGATGGTGAGGGTGCACGACCGGAACGTCTAAAGGATTTAGGCGAGCTTTGGAAATCCTAAAAGAATGAGTTGTATATTGGCTGGGTTTCTAGAGTTGGCACTGAGTTAGAGGTGGTACCAGTGGTGGATGATTTTCCTATAGAGCAGTATCGTCAGATGATTAATCATTGGACGAGTACCCAGTTTAAGGTATTAATAACATTTGAGGTATTTAAATAATAAATTTCATGTTTTTCATTAATACTATCTGTTACATTTTCAAATTTTATTTAGGAATCATCTGGAAAAAATAAAAAGAACATTGATTCAAAAAAATACTTCCACACACTGGGACGCACTACGATGCCTGATCATGAGAGGAAGCAGGTATGGCAATTGTTTATAAGTTTTCTTTATGATTTAAACTTTATTTTGTTTCCTAAATTATTTAATAGTTTGTTAAAGTTTTCATATAACTTTAGTTTTCAATTTCATTGTAGAGGCAAATACAAAATATTGAAGGACGTGTGCCTCGAGAAAAACTGTTTTGCTCGAGAAGATGGAAAAAGGATGGAAGTGCCATCAACGAAGTGACTTAGCAGCAGATTGTAAGTTTTAATATATTGAATTTATATTTTAATATCTATTTTGTAACTTAATGATATATTTATATTTGTAACAGGATTCTTTAGAGGCCCTCGATGCCCAAGAACTATACAATTTTGGGCCAACATATCACTTACATCAGGTGTTGGGAGAGGAGCATTCTGACAGAGCACGCTGCTGAACTAGGATAGTCCCGACGAGGTATTGACCCTCCTCAGGTATGATCTGTAGTGCCACTGAGCTATAGCAAGTTAGGGCACAGGCAGAACAGGTTGAGAAAAGGGCCACAGAGACGGCAGAACAGTCTGCTAGGGCAAACAGTGCGTTTATGAAATTTATTGAAGTTCTACGTCCAACACTTCCAACAGAGGCCAACCCATCTTTTGATGAGTATATGTCATCGATACGTTCTATATATGGTGAACCAGGTGGCAGTTCTAGTGGTAGTCAGGACAATGTCCATCTTGACGATGATGATGGCGAGGAGTCTGATGCGGAAGAGGAGGGAGAGGAGGAGGGCGAGGGCGAGGAGGGTGAGGACGATGATGGGGACGAGGATGAGGGTGATGATGATGGTGATGATGGTGATGGTGATGTGGGACAAGTTGATCCATTACATTTTTTACTGATATTACTGAGATTTTATATTTAATCTATTCTAGTTTTTGGTTTTATCTAGACTCGTAGTATAGTATTGAAGTTGAGTTATTTTTATATATTATTTGTTTTTATGGATGTTGTTGTCTTTTAGTGGTTGTGTGTTTGGGAACTCCCTCCTTCCTGGACCATGTACAACCCCCCACCCTCCTCCCTAGACCCCAGATAGCCCCACCGAACAGCCACCCAGACAGCCCCCCAGACAGCCCCCCCACCCTCTTCCTTGGACCCCGGACAACCCCCCGAACACCCCCCCGGACAGCCCCCGAACAGCCCCCGAACAGCCCCCCCCGGACAGCCCCCCCACCCTCCTCCCTGGACCCCGAACAGCCCCCCAGACTACCCCCCGGACAGCCCCCGGACAACCCCCACCCCCCACCCTCTTCCTTGGACCCCAGACAACCCCCCAAACACCCCCAGACAGCCCCCGAACAACCCCTGAACAGCCCCCGGACAGCCCCCACCCTCCTCCCTGGACCCCGGACATCCCCCCAGACAGCCCCCCCCCCCATACAACCCCCGGACAGCCCCCCCCCCCCCTCTTCCTTGGACCCCAGACAACCCCCCGAACACCCCCTGGACAGCCCCCGGACAGCCCCCCACCCTCCTCCCTGGACCCCAGACAGCCCCCATACAGCCCCCCACCCTCCTCCTTGGACCCCGGACAACCCCCCAAACATCCCCTGGACATCCCCCCGCATAGCCCACCCCCCTCCTCCTTGGTCCCCGGACAACCCCCCAGACACCCACCAGATAGCCCCCCGGATAGCCCCGCCGGACAGCCCCCCACCCTCCTTGATTTCATTTAATACTAGAAAATCTATAATATATATTTTAATTATTTTCATCATGATAATCATTGTAAATCACATTTATACATCTAATCAATATCATAGATTCTTGGTATGTTATAAAAGAGATGTATTCATTGGGCATGACATTGTTAGCTCTGAAATGTTTCATATCATGATAAACTAAAATCTAATTCATACTTAGAATGATATAAAAATATTTTACATAAATGTCCACAAGATTTTAAGTAAATACCATTCCACTAATAGACACATGAGGATTCTCATAAAATGGACAACATTTTACGTACATACGGAAAACCAACCAAACACATTTGTTTTCCGTTGAAACTTTAGGAGAACAATCCATGGGTCATATGTGACGTGTACGAATCAACCCCACCTCAATATGAGGTGCGGTGTCGCTGCCACCCCTCAAAGTGTCTGCCTTTTGTTTCAAAAGGATGTCATTTTAATTAAAAAACATCAACTGGCATACGGAAAACCGACCAAACGCATTCATATTGTGTCGATACTTTAGCACAACGATCCATGGGTCATATGTGACGTGTAAGAGTCAACCCCGCCTCAATCCAAGGCGTAGTGTGGCCGCCACCACTCAAAGTGTCTGTCTTTTGTTTCAAAAGGACGTCATTTTAAGTGAAAAACATCAACTAGCATACGGAAAACTGACCAAACACATTCAAATTGTGTCGATAATTTAGAAAAACGATCCATGGGTCATATGTGACGTGTACGAGTCAACCCCGCCTCAATCCAAGGCGCGGTGTGGCCACAACCACTCAATGTGTCTGCCTTTTGATTCAAAAGGATGTCATTTTAATTGAAAAACATCAACTGGCATATGGAAAACCGAAAAATGCTTTCGGATTGTGTTGATACTTTAGAAGAACAATCCATGGGTCATATGTGACATGTACGAGTCAACCTCGCCTCAATTTGAGGTGCGGTGTGGCCGCCACCACTCAAAGTGTCTGCCTTTTGTTTCAAAAGGACGTCATTTTAAGTGAAAAATATCAACTGGCATACAGAAAAGTGACCAAACACATTCTAATTGTGTCGAAAATAATTACAACGATCTATGGGTCATATGTGATGTGTACGAGTCAAACCCGCCTTAATCTAAGGCATTGTGTGGCCAGAATCACTCTAAATGGCTCTCTTTTGTTTAAAATGGACAACATTTTAAGTACATACAGAAAACCAACCAAAGGAATTTTGTTTCCATTGAAACTTTAGGAGAACGATTCAAGGGTCATATGTGACATGTATGAATCAACCCCGCCTCAATCTGAGATGCAGTGTGACCGACACCACTCAAAGTGTCTTCCTTTTGTTTCAAAAGGACGTCATTTTAATTGAAAAACATCAATTGACATACAGAAAACTGACCAAACGCATTCAGATTGTGTCAATACTTTATCACAACAATCCATGGGTCATATGTGACGTGTACGTGTCAATCCCGCCTCAATCCGAGGTGCGGTGTGGCCTCCACCACTCAAAGTGTCTGCCTTTTTTTCAAAAGGACGTCATTTTAAGTGAAAAACAACAACTGGCATAAGAAAAAGCGACCAAACGCATTCAGATTATGTCGATACTTTATCACAATGATCCATGGGTCATATGTGATGTGTATGAGTAAACCCCGCCTTAATCGGAGGAAGTTTGTGTCCAGAATCACTCCAAGTGCCTCTCTTTTGTTTAAAATGGACAACATTTTAAGTACATACAGAAAACCAACCAAACACATTCGGTTTCCGTTGAAACTTTAGTATAACAATTCATGGGTCATATGTGACGTGAAAGAATCAACCATGCCTCAATCTGAGACACAGTGTGGCCAAAACCACTCAAATTTCCTGCCTTTGGTTTCAAAAAGACGTCATTTTAATTGAAAAACATCAACTGGAATAAGGAAAAGCGACCAAACGCATTCGGATTGTGTCGATACATTAGCACAATGAGTCATGGGTCATATGTGACGTGTACGAGTCAACCCTGCCTCAATCCGAGGTGCAGTGTAGCCTCCACCACTCAAAGTGTCTATCTTTTGTTTCAAAAGGATGTCATTTTAAGTGAAAAACATCAACTGGCATACGGAAAACTGACCAAACGCATTCAGATTGTGTTGATACTTTAGAAAAACGATCCATGGGTTATATGTGACATGTACGAGTAAACCTTGCCTTAATCAAAGGCACGGTGTGGCTAGAATCACTATAAGTGGATCTCTTTTGTTTAAAATGGACAACATTTTAAGTACATACGGAAAACCGACCAATCGCATTCGGTTTCCGTTGAAACATTAGGAGAACGATTCATGGGTCATATGTGACGTGTACGAATCAACCCCGCCTCAATCTGAGATGCGTTGTGTCCTGCACCACTCAAAGTGTCTGCCTTTTGTTTCAAAAGGACTTCATTTTAATTGAAAAACATCAACTGGCATACGGAAAACCGACCAAATGCATTCGGATTGTGTTGATACTCTAGAACAATGATCCATGGGTCATATGTGACGTGTAAAAGTCAACCACGCCTCAATCTAAGGTGCAGTGTGGCCGCCACCACTCAAAGTGTCTGCCTTTTGTTTCAAAAGGACGTCATTTTAATTGAAAAACATCAACTGGTATACGGAAAACCTACCTAACGCATTCGGATTGTGTCGATACTTTACAACAATGATCCATGGTTCATATGTGACATGTACGAGTCAACCCCGCCTCAATATAAGGTGCGGTGTGGCCGCCACCACTCAAAGTGTCTGCCTTTTGTTTCAAAAGGACTTCATTTTAAGTGAAAAATATCATCTGGCTTACAGAAAAGTGACCAAACGCATTTTAATTGTTTAGATACTTTAGAACAACGATCCATGGGTGATATGTGACGTGTATGAGTCAACCCCGCCTTAATATGAGGCACAGTGTGGACGGAATCACTCTAAGTGGCTCTCTTTTGTTTAAAATGGACAACATTTTAAGTACATACGGGAAACTGACCAAACACATTCGGTTTCCGTTGAAACTTTAGGAGAACGATTCATGGGTCATTTTTGACCTATACGAATCAACCCCTCCTCAATATAAGACATGGTGTGGCCGACACCACTCAAAGTGTCTGCCTTTTGTTTCAAAAGGATGTAATTTTAATTGAAAAACATCAACTGGCATACAGAAAACCGACCAAACGCATTCAGATTGTGTCGATACTCTAGGACAATGATCCATGGGTCATATGTGACGTGTAGGAGTCAACCTCGCCTAAATCCGAGGTGCGGTGTGGTCGCCACCACTCAAAGTGTATGCTTTTTGTTTCAAAAGGACGTCATTTTAAGTGAAAAACATCAACTGGCATACGAAAAATAGACCAAATGCATTCAGATTGTGTCGATACTTTATCACAACGTTCCATGGGTCATATGTGATGTTTAAGAGTCAACCTTGTTTTAATTGGAGGCACAGTGTGGCCAGAATCACTCTAAGTGGCTCTCTTTTGTTTAAAATGGACAACATTTCAAGTACATACGGAAAACTAAACAAATGCATTCAGTTTCCATTGAAACTTTAGGAGAACGATTCATGGGTCATATGTGACGTGTACAAATCAACCCCGCATCAATATGAGATGAGGTGTGGCCGAAACAACTCAAAGTGTCTGCCTTTTGTTTTTAAAGGATGTAATTTTAATTGAAAAACATCAACTGGCATACAGAAAACTGACCAAATGCATTCGGATTGTGTCGATACTTTAGCCCAACGATTCATGGGTCATATGTGATGTGTAAGAGTCAAAAACGCCTCAATCCGAGGCACGGTGTGGCCACCACCACTCAAACTGTCTGTCTTTTCTTTCAAAAGAACGTCATTTTAAGTGAAAAACATCAACTGACATACAGAAAACTGACCAAACGCATTCGGATTGTGTCGATACGTTAGCACAATGATCCATGGGTCATATGTGACGTGTACGAGTCAACCCTGCCTTAATCGGAGGCACGGTGTGACCAGAATCACTCTAAGTGGCTCTCTTTTTTTTAAATGGACTCCATTTTAAGTACATACGGAAAACCAACCAAACGTATTCGGTTTCCATTGAAAATTTAGGAGAACGATCCATGGGTAATATGTAACGTGTACGAATCAACCCCACCTCAATCTGAGATGCGGTGTGGCTGGAACCACTCAAAGTGTCTGCCTTTTCTTTCAAAAGGACGTCATTTTAATTGAAAAACATCAACTGGCATACGGAAAACCGACCAAACGCATTTGGATTGTGTCGATACTTTAGCACAACGATCCATGGGTCATATGTGATGTGTACGAGTCAACCCTGCCTCAATCCAAGGTGTGGTGTGGCTGGTAGCACTCCAGGTGTATGTATTTTGCTTAAAATGGACATCATTTCAGGTAAAAATATATGGTATACAAAAAACTGATCAAATTATGAATTGACTTCTGGATTCCACATATAATTGTCATCTAAATTTTAAATTGAATTCTAAATGAATTATGCATGTTTATAATTACATTATAAATTCTAATTTAATTATGGATGTGTATAGTTCCAGCATTATATGTTAAATGTGTATGAATTTGTTCTCTATATGTATGTGTTAGTTGGTTATTACAGGTACAATAATTGTATATGTATTTTTTAGTTTATTGCAGGTACAATAATTGGTTTGAAAATGAGAGGGAACCCACAAAATGAGACCTGGTGGGAAAATTGCAGAGCTGCTGGGCAAATTGCAGAGCTACTGTGTAATTTTCCCAGCATAGGCTATGCTAACGGTTTAAAACCGTTGGCATATCATCTATGGGTTTTGTTTTACCAACGGTTCCATGAACCGTTGGTAAACCACTTTTCAAAATGGTTTAGAAACCGTTGGGAAAGAGGAGACCTTGGGTTTTTCCCAACGGTTTGGCCAAACCATTGGGAAAAACTTTTCAATTTTTCTCCACCCTATCCCAATGGTTGTAAACCGTTGGGAAAATCTTTCCCAACAGTTTGGAAGAACCATTGGGATAGGGTAATTTTTCTCCACCCTATCCCAAAGGTTCACTGTAAACCATTGGGAAAAGCTTTTCCAACGGCTTACTTTCCTACGGTTTGCAGAACCGTTGGTATAACATATACCAACGGTTCTGCAGCCTTCCCCAATAGTTCTAAACTGTTGGGAAATACTGTATTTCCAATAGTGTTACTTGCTTAACTCTTAAGGATAAAGAGTAAAAAAAATTATAAAGCTTTTTAGTAAGTTATTCTTAATTTTTTTATTAATAAATTATTTTAATAGTTTCTAAAAGTTATTATTTTACATTGTGAATTTGTTTATAAATTTTTACTTTTTATAACTTCACTAAACTCTAATTTTTTAGATGTACTCTATGCTTGATAATGAAACTCAAATTATTGGATGATATCTGAGTTTGATAAATCAATATTAAGTGGTTTGGGTTTCTAGTTAGTTTATTTTTTTAAACCAAAATTCTCCCTCATATGATATCCATTATATACTATTTGATCCAACAATTAGTATCAGATAAGGTATTACTACATAAACTTTCAAAGTCTTTACTTTTTGTAATATCAAAAAATATTCAAGTTTATAGTTTTTTTAACTGTTATTACACTAACATGTATTATTTAGAAAGTGTTTTTTATATGATGGAAAGTATTAAATGCTATACTATTAAAAATTTAAATCTTATAAGACCACCAATTTTTGATAGTGCTGACTATGAATATCGGAGAGATAGAATAAATTTCTTTGTTAATGACACTAGAGTTGATAAATTTTTAATGTTGAATAGAATTTATAATATTTATGATGAGGAAGTTTCTAATTTTACTAATCAAGAGAAATCAAAATATAAATTGAATTATCATGTGAGGAATAATTTTCTTTGTCCAATGAAAAGGAATATATATTCAAATATATTGTTATGATGTTGCAAACATTATATGGAAGAAGTTGTAAATTAATCATTTTTTAAATTATAAAAGTTATTGAAACCATAAGGGCCATGCTTCGTGCAAATTATCAAGTTTTTTATTTTCTTCCTATTGAATCTGTTGCTAAGATGCATCAATTATTTTTTACTATTGTGAATAATTTACAATATATTCTTGATAAAGATCTTACATATGGGATTTTAGTTGAAAAGATCATTAAAATTATTCCTAGAGAATGAGAGTCTAAAAGAAAATCATTAGATGATACTAAGATAATTATAAATTTGAGTTTATATGATCTAAAAGGCACTATCATGTAGTATGAGGGTAAAATAAAGAGAGATATTGAGAAAATGAAAAGGAGCAATGGAGAAGATTATTTTTATTTAACAACAAGTGTTTCTAATAAATTCAAATTAGCTGATAAAGTTTCTAAAACTTTGAAGAAAAAGAAAGTTAGAGATGAGACATAAATTAGTTCATCTAAAAAAATTTAGAATAAAATAGATAAATTAGATCAAATTATGAATACGATTATTGGGAAGAATGGTTTTTTTTAAATTAAAGAAATATTATATGGAATAAATAATAAGTAAGGTTCTTCAAAAGTAAATTTTTATAAGTGTAAGATGGCTGATCATATAAGACAAAATTGTCTGAATCTTAAGAGAAGAAAAAAGAAGGATATAAATTCTTAAGGGATTTAAAATAAGATATACATACATAACAGTAAGTAAATTATAAAAGTATAAATTACTTGGAGTTCTATTTGAGGTGATAGTTGTAAGGACCCGACCCCTATTGCCCGGAGCTGATGACTTATTTTATTACATTAGAATATAAACAAGAAATATATATCCTGAAGGACCAAGTATTTTAGCAGCTTTTGGAAACAAGATACATATATATGTTTCACATTACATCATAAGGGGAAATACAACACTGATTTATTCCATTAGAAACATCCAAGCCTCCTAGATTATGCCTGCTAGTCACTCCTAATAAACTTCTTCATATCATGGGAAAATAAAACATAAAAAAGGGGTGATTTCAAATGATTATTAAGAGTATGTAATAAAATGTAAGATAACATAAACATAAAAATTGTCAAGGTGAATAATTTAAAACACACGCCTTTATAAATAATAAACTTGAACACATTATGGTAGGAATATGAGCTGAGTAAATACTGACATAATAAAACATAATAATCGGTATTATATTAGTAAAATAACAACATGAACATTCAATTATTACATCATAATGAGGGAAGTGAATATTCCAAGAATTATGAAACATTTTTTCAAGGCCTCATTCAATACTTCTAAAAATGATTAAGGCCTCGGCCAAAACCATATATCAAATTGGGAAAGGCCTCATCCAATTCCACGCCTATTTGTATCATAAGACCTACTGATGCATTGAGGGTATATAATGGGCCCCAAATGTCCCATAATAAGTCCAATTAATTCCTTTTATGAGCGTCGATAAACATAATCAACATATATATTCATATTGAAACTAACTTATGAAATGTATCTAACTTTCCCGAATCATTAAACATAAACACTAACCATTCAAAGAAATATGGTGAATGGTTTCCAGACATCACATCCACAATAAATATAGTCATAAAACATCAAATTAGACATCATATATGACATCATAAATGATTAATCTCAGTAATACATTAGAATCAATAAGAGTTTTGAAACAGATGAAAATACTCTTATAAAACCATTAAGTAATTCTTGAGAAAAATACTCTTTTATTTTGAAAAGAAGATTTAATTTGGAAAAGTATTTTTATCAAAAAAGAAATTAATTAAGATAGTATTTTCATAATAAAATGAGTGATTTTATAAATATAATGGTTTCCAAAACAAATTATAGATTTCCCTTAACAATAGGTTAGAATTTGAGAAATTCCCTTGAATCAAGCTTGTATTTTGAAAACAATTTTGAATGTTTCTTTTAAAATGTGTAACTATCCATAAAATAAGGAATGATTATGGTTGGTTTAAATATATATAATACTCACACAGAATTTATGGGGAGAACATAATAATACATTATAATTTAATTGAGGTAATTATACAATGAAATTAACCTGAATGAAAATGGAAGTTCGAGTGGAAAACCCTTACCTTAAGTCTGATTGTGTTCTGATCTTGAACTGAAGTTCCAGGAATATGAAATTAGACTTATTAATAAATTATTTTATAACCAATTATACATTTATTTAGTTTATAATAATTTTTTTAGTTCATTTATTCCCTTATTGATAAGTTATAATATCGAATTCTATTGTTCTAGAGTGTTTGTTTTCTTGATTTTCATAATCGGTTCAATTGTTTTTAAGTAATGGAGTTCATGTAGAATAATTGTAAATCTCCAGAATTAAAATTTCATATTAATTATGAACATAAAAAATTATTAATGGTAATTTCTATCATTTGGTTACATGGAATGAGGATGAATCATTATATGACAACCACTTCGATTATTTGGCGGTATTTGGATTATTATGAACTATTTTTGTCATATTAATTAATAATATGTAAATATAATGGTTCCTAAATATTAATTAGTTTATAATACATATATTATAGTTTGGTTAAATCATAAAAATGGTTTCATTACCAGTAATGAAGGATAAATTGAATAAGGAAACTTCGTCATCCACAAAGGTTATAAATTGGAACATCATGGACGATGATTTCGTTTATAAAAATAAAAGGGAGGGAGTAAGAATATTGATGTTGGTTCTTCCATTATCATGATAAAATTATAATATATACATTATAATGGATTTATAATGTTTATTTATATATAATTGGTGAGGAGTGGATAAAAAAAGAAGATAAATTGAAATGAAACTAAATGAAAAAGAAGGGTGCTTTTCCTCTTGAAATAACCTCCTTGAGAACCTCCTTAAGGGAATGGGTTTTGGTATTTTGGAAATAAAAAGAGCTTCCTGGATGTGGGGAGTGAATAGGTAAGGGTAATTGGTCAGAAAATTGAGGATATTAAAGGCTTATAAGAGTGAAGAGAAGACGGAGTGGGGGGGGGGGGTAGTGGAGGAGAGGGGTAAATTTTGAATATTTTATTCATTATTTTATTATTTCCACCAAGATAACCAATAGTGTTGTTTTATGTGACCCATAATAGTAATAAGTTCATGTGAGTTCTAAAAAAGTGTCCATAAATCACTTATGATGTCATAAATAGTGTATTTAATTGATAATTTGAATATACAATATCTTACCGTATTTAATTATTCATCAAAAATTCCAAAATTTCAGAAAAATCCCAAAACTTGTCCCCTACCATTTTAAGATGTGTAGAGTTCAAAAATGAATTCCAATTTTCAAAAATAATTTTCTAAATATTATTAATTTAATTTAAATAAAATCAGAGTTAATTCAAAAAATAACAATTTTAAAGGTATAATTAGTTTTATATCACATTGAAAAATTAATTAAGATATTATTATCTTATTACCTTAAGAAAATAAAATAATATCATTATTTACTATTCATAAGGGTCATATTACTATTCATATTACTATTCATAAGGGTTTGTTACTATTCACCAAAAATCAAGTTTGTTCAATCAGACTCTAAATGACTTACTAATCACAAATCATAGTGACCATTTTTAGAAATTCAAAACATAGTATAGGAAAAGTTGTGTTTAATGGGTGGATTTTAAAATGCATTCAATATTTATTTTCAAAACCTTGGGGTGTTACATTCTCTCCTCCTTACAAAAAGGTCATCCTCGAAACTCACAAAATGTTACTTAAAAAGATTTAGTTATGTCTTCAACATAAGCTCCTCAGGCTCCCATGTTGCTTCCTCCAACTTATGGTTCCTCCAAAGAAACATTACCAGATGAGTCATCTGCTTTCTCAATACTTGTTCCCTAGTATCAATAATCTTGATAGGCTCTTCACAATAAGATAGATTGGGCTCAGGTTCTATTTCTTCACAGGTGAGTACATTTGTTGGGTCTCGCATGTATTTCCTTAACATTGATACGTGGAACACATTGCAAACTTTGGAGAGACTTGGAAGAATTTCCAAATGGTAAGATATGGATCCAATTCAGTCAAGAATTTCAAAATGTCCGATGTACCGAGGACTTAATTTTCTCTTCTTACCGAATTGTATAATACCATTCCATGGGGATACCTTTAAGAAAACATGTTCTCCTTCTTGAAATTCAAAATCTCTCATTCAGCTATCAATATATCTCTTTTTCCTACTTTGAGCTATTTTCATATGGGTTTGTATAATCTTCACCTTTTCTATTGTTTCCTCAACAAGTTCTGGGCTTACAAGCTTTCTTTCACCAACATCATCCCAACTAGTTGGTGTACGACATCTCATTCCATATAACACTTTATATGGTGCCATCTAAATACTTTAATGGAAGCTATTGTTATAGAAAAATTAATGAGAGGTAAATATTGATCCCACATACCTTTAAAGTCAAGTGAACAAGACCTCAACATGTCTTCCAATATTTGAATAGTCCGTTCTGATTGTCCATCAGTTTGTGGGTGGTAGCTAGTGCTTAATTGAAGATCAGTATCTAGTGCCTTCTGAATAATTTTCTATAATTGTGATGTAAAATGGGGATCATGATTAAAAAAAATTAATAAGGGTGCACCATGAAGTCTTACAAATTCATTAATATATAGTCTTTCTAAACTTTCAAGTGGTAAATCTTCTCTTATAACAAGAAAATGTGCTGATTTTGTAAGATGGACAACAATGACCCATATCACATCATTCTTTCTTGAAGTCTTTGGTATCCCCATGACAAAGTCCATTATAATATCATCCCATTTCCACATATAAATTGGAAGGGGTTTCATGAATCCTCCATGGCGTTGTCTTATAGCCTTTACCTTTTGAAAAACTAAACAACTCGACTCATAATCAACAATCTCCATCTTCATGTTTTCCCACAAAAAATGTTCCCTTAGATCTATATACATATTTGTGCAACTAGGGAGTATTGAGAAATTAGAGCTATGATCATCATCCAAGAGTTCCCTCTTTAGATCAGGAATAGCGGTAACACAAAGTTTCTTTTCGAATTTCAAAATTCCACCTTCATATACGAAATCAATCAACTTCTCATCATTTACAGCTTTAATTTTCTTTTGAAAGTCCTCCTTATCATCCAGAGAACTTTTTATCCTTTCCAGTAAAGAAGCATTGGGAACCCTTTGAAAAAGTAGTGATGTTTTACCTTCCTTGATAATTCCCATATCCATCATTACTATATCCATGAACAAACAATCCCTTTCAACTCTCATCTTGTTCAAAATTCTGTGGTCCATTCTACTCCAAGCATCTGCCACCTTATTTTCCTTCCCCAAGTGGTAGTTTATTGTGCAATCACAATCCTTGAGTATCTCAATCCATCTCCTTTGTCTCATGTTGATTTCTTTTTGTGAGAAGATATATTTTAAACTTTTATGATCTGTATATATCTCACATTTTTTACCATATAGGTAATGTCTCCAAATCTTTAGAGAAAATATTACTACAGTTACTCAATATCATGAGTTGGACAGTTTTTTTCATGAATTTTTAGCTGACTATATGCATATAAAATCACCCTATCATTTTTCATAAGGACAAAACCAATTCCTTTCTTTGATGCATCAGTAAAGATCACAAATCCATCATTCCCTGATGGTAGAGTCAAGATTGGAGCATTCACTAATCTTCTCTTCAATTCTTTAAAACATTATTCACATTCCTTTGTCCATAATAACTTAACCCATTTTCATGTAATCTTGGTCATTGGGTTGGATAAATGGGAGAAGTTCTAAAAGAAACGTCGATAATAACCTGCTAAACCAATAAAACTAAGTACCTCAGTTATGTTCGTTGGAGTAGTCCATTCTTGCCCAGCCTTTGTCTTCGTAGGATATATATATATTCCCTCATTAGAGACAATGTGGCCCAAAAATAAAATTGATTATATCCAAAAAGCACACTTTCTAAACATCCCATATAATTCATTTCTTATAAGAGTCTTCAGAATTGTACACAAGTAATTTTCATGATCTTCATAGATTTTAGAGTATACTAGGATATCATTAATAAACACCACTAAAAATTCATCAAGATATTACTTGAAAACTCTATTCATTAGATCCATGATAACAGATGGTTCATTAGTCAGTCCAAAAGATTATCATATTAAAGATCTAAAACAAAATTTTCATTGTCTTAAGGGAACAATGAATCTAGGATTATTTTATTCTTCAACAAATGTATTTAAAATTAAAATATTTTCTGATACTAACTTTAGTGGGTATAAAATTTATAGAAAAAGTACATCTAGAACTATTTATTTCTTAGGAAAATCCTTAGTTCATTGATATTTTAAGAAACAACATTTTGTAGTACTTTCCACTGCTGAATCAAAATATGTGGAAACTAGAAGTTGTTGTGATCAAGTGTTGTGGATGAAACACACACTCATATACTTTGGATTTAGTTTTTGTAAAACTCTAATTTTGTGTGATAACACAAGGGCTATTTATTTAAGTAAAAACATAGTACATATCTCACAAGAAAAGCACATAGATATAATACACCATTTCCTTTAGGACCACACACAGAAATAATATATCTTTTTACAATTCATTATAATGTAAGAAAAACTTACTGATATATTTAAAAGCCCTATATTTATGATAGATTTGAATATATTCAATATAAATTAGGAATGGTCGATACTAAATGATCATTCATATATACTTATTATTTATTCATTACTTTACATTAATGAACTCTTCTTAAAATGGGAATACCTATGTTGTGGTATTTCAAAAATATTTAGTTTTTCTAAAAACTTTGGTTTTTCTAAAATGTTTAGTTTTTATAAAAACTGTTTTTTTTCTAATTTTTAGTCTTTCTAAAAATAATTTGGTTTTCTAATTTTTTTTTGTTTTTCTAAAAACATTATTTTTTCTAAAAAAATTTGTCTTACAAAAATCAATTTTCTAAAATCTTTAGTTTTTCTAAAGTATTTAGTTTTTCAAAAAACATCGGTTTTTCTATAATCTTTTTTTTCTAACAAATCTGTTTTTTATATTTATAGTATTTTACATATCTTTGGTTTTTATAAAATTTTTAGTTTTTTTAAAAAATTAACTTTTTCTAAAAAAAAAATTTTTTAAAAATATTCTATAAAAACAAATAAAATCGTTATTAGACATGATTTTTCATAGTATGTTACATTTTTTACTCTGAGAGGTAATCTCTAATCTTTAGTTATCACTATCTTTTGGGTTATTTGATTTGTTTTTGTTTAAAACTTTCCTAATTTATAATTTTTTTTACAAAATATTTCTTGTCAAGCATTTCTTCTGATATTTTTTTTAAAAAACCATTAAGAGTTTAGAATATATATATTTAAATATTTTGAGAATAATTATAAACCATTGGATCAGAATTGAGATTTATTTTGAAACATCAAATTTATAGTACTTGAAAAGTCTCCCTTGTTTCGATAAATATAAGGGAGGGTCACTAGATCCCACATCAAACTCTCATATTGTTAAAGACCCTCGAACCTACAATTCCTTATGTGTATGATCATTTTGTATTTGTCTGATCAGTTATTCCTAGTCCAATCCAAGTTTTTCAAAATGTTTTTTGCTGATGAAATTTAAAATAGAGAAGTAGCCAAGGAAAGATTGACTGAAAAACATTGGTTTGATAAAACTGATTCTCTACTAAAAGAAGGTTTCAAATTTTATGTTTGGGAAAAGTATGTGTAGAGAAATAACCTTTTGATCTTCACTATCTTTTGATTCTGAAGGAGTTCTATTCTTTAGTTGTTTTTATTATAGAAAATGATTTAGAGGTAATCAATTTAAATATGTTTGTGGAATGATACAAGATTAATATTCAACCGGTATTATATTTAGTATAATTTCTATTGGATGCTAAATATTATTTACTTACTCCCAATCTTCCAAAAAATATTAGATGTTTTGAAAAGTTTAAGGCCAAGAATTATTTATTCTCTACTTATGAGAAAATAAGGAAAGTGTTATTTCTAAAATCAGATGCAAGAGTAATAGTTATGTTGATTGAAGGATATCTCATTTCTAGGAAAGAAGAGAGAGATACATTGAAGGTGTTGGATATATTTGTTTTATATTTCTTGATTAATATGATAATGTTCAATTTAGAAAGGTTTGTTTTTATATTGATCAAAGTTGTGAAAAAGATTTCAATGAAGTTGAGAATTCTGTTATTTCCTTATTTCATCAACAAGATGTTGGTAAATTTCATGATAGTGATGAAGATCAAGAATGAAGGATTTTCTGTAAGAGGGAAAGTATCTTTGATTTGTGAAGAGACCATTTTTAGATAGATATTGGTATTCATGCTAGAGCTAAAAAGGTTTATATAAAAACCAGAAAAAAGAAACATCATATACTAAAGTCTGTCAATTAAAGAAAAATATTCAATAGAAAAGGAAGGATGGTTATTCACCTATGAGGCCAAAAAATAAATTGAAATTATTTTCTAATGAATAACATAAAGAGTTAATGAAACAAAAAGTTCAAAAGAAGACTATAAATTTGGTGTCTGGTCTCGATAACACTAATGCCTTAGCCTTGAAAGAGAAAACTCATGATGTATTGAATGATGAACAAAAGAATAAGAAACAAAATAAAAGATTTTATGAACTGAAAATTGTTTAAAGTATTATGAAAGGAGTTGAAAAATCTCATATAAATTCTCATTCTACTATAGAAGAGGGATATATTCTGATTTCTCTATTGTCATTTGTCTAACTGAGACATCCTTTGAATATTGTTACTAAACCTAATCTAACAGAACCATAACATGTTGTTACTTCCAAAGTACCTTTAACTTTTGAGAAAGGTAAAGGGAATATTTTTGAGGTTGAAAAAACTATTTCTGAACAAGTTAAAGTTAGTGTTCAAGAACCCTTGAAGAAACATATAAAGTCATATTTTAGAATAAATAATATTTTAAAAAGATAGTTATAGAAGGAGTTAGAATGAGAAGAAGGGGAGAAGAGTTCTTAATAGACCTCATTTTTCACCTCTCAGTTTGAGAAAAATACAGAGTTAGAAGTTTATGAAAAAGATAAGAGTTTATAGAAATCAATAGAAAATAATCAATATCAAAAAAAATATATCAGAAAAGGTTGAATTGGATAATAATATTGATGTTATGGAAGTATCAAATGCTAGGAAATAAAAAGAAAAAGAAAAAGAGAAATTAGTTTCTGGAACCTCTAGATGACATGTTTCTGATGTTTCATTAGACTCAATTAAATCTATATCCATTCAAGGAGATAAAAGAGTTGAAGTAAGTTTTACATAGTTTTATAAATCTTTGATGAATCTCATTGATGAAATTAAAATTTTTCCAAGTATTTAATCTCATTGAAAACATATTCAAAGGAGGTTAAATGTTCTAGAACAATAAGATGATTTGAATTGGTTTGAATAAATAGTTGTTCCAAATAAATTTGATTTCAATTTTTTCAAAGTTAAATCCACGGAATAAAGGAGAATAGTAAAATAGACTGTAATATGGATTAAAGATACATAAATAGATATTAAGTTTCATGATGACCAAATTGAATATGTTAATAAATCAACTTTTTTACATTGATAACTCTATAATAAAGTTATATTATGATATTTTATAAAAGATTAATCTTTTTAACTAGTTTAAAGACTTTTAAAAATCTCATGTTCAATAAATATTGCATATAACGAAGAATATTTTGTTTCTTGAAGAAATTTTGAGAAGTTAAAAGTAGAAAATAGAAAAATACAGTTTCTTGAAGAAGAATTTTTCCATCTCAAGAAATAAGTTCTAAGAGAAAAAATTTCAAAGTTATATTCATTGGAAGCATAGACAAATAGAATTCAATATTATTTTAGGAATATGAAATATATTATTAAAAAATTTAAAAATAAGGATCAATTTTTTCTCTAAACTCTTAATTATTTAAAAACCAATTTTTGGAATGAATATTTGTTTGAATGAATTATTCTCCATATATTATGAATGAATATTATTTTGATCATATTTGGTTTAATGTTATATATACATTCATGGATGAATGTTTATTTAAACAAGATTATTTCATATTATCATTTCTCTAACATTTCAAGTATTTTACACCTCCCATATTCTTTCTGATAATCGAAAAGGGGGAGAATTTATTAAAGAAGATTTTGTTGGGGGATAATTTAATGAAAGATATTTTTTCAAGGGATTTGTTTTTAATAATTTATCATCTTATCAATACTCAATCAATATTTTTAGATAAAATTTATTGAACAAAAAGGGAGTTACGTATATAGGGTAGATAACAAATAAAGGGGGAGTAGTGTTTTTAAGTATAAAAGAATGCAATTCTTAAATTTATACATATTTTTTAAGTTTTTCAATGTTATTATTTTTTCTATAAGTGTTTTGTTTTGTGATTTTTAAAAAGGTGAAAATTTTTGAGTCAACAGTTTTACTTTCTACACTTTCTATCCTTATTTCTGAAAATCAAAACACAATTTCTAAAAAACTATGTTTTACTAAATTTATATTTTTCAATTATTTTAGAATGTTTTTTTATAAAACGATTTCTTCTACCAGACATAGAAATATTTATAAAATAATGAATATAAATATTACACACAATTATATTCCATCAAAGTGACTGAAGTATGGTCCATTAGATTGACTAATGTCTGATTTATTAGAATGAAAAATTATAGTTCATTAGAATGAAAAAGTCCTATACATTAAAATGACATGTCCACTCCATCAGAATAAAAATATACATTCTATCAGAATGATGAATTTTACTCTATCATCGTGACTGAGTTTAATCTATTGAAGTTACTAAGTTTAGTCTATCGATGTGACTAAATTTTATCTATTAGTGTGATTGATTTTACTCTATCAGTGTGACTATGTTTAGTATATCATTGTGAATGAGTTTAGTCCATCAGACTAAATAAGTTTTTTCCATCAAATTGATAAAGTATATTCCATTGGACTAACCATGTTTTGATCCATTGGATTAAACACAACTCATTACATAATAATAATAATAAAGTTTATAATCATATAGTTAGAATCATTTCTACCACATGGAATACTTTCTAACAATATTGTAATGGTTCTATTAAAATGACATGAGATAGAGATGAACAAAACATGATGATCTATCAAGTTGGAGCTCATTCGAGCCCATTGTAACTAACTATGACATTCACAAAATATTACCATTAGAGATGTTCCTATAAATAGAGGTTCATTCAAGGATTTGGGAGTTAATTCTCTTACAAACCAACCCATGTGAAGTTTTATCTGTGGTAACATATTGTTACTCATGTTTTGTGAATTTTTAGAGAGTTTTTGTTCTAAGGAATTTGAGTAAGGATTGTAAATTCCATAGAAATGTTTTTATTTTAATTCATTGTGTCTTATTTGGGTTTAGATCAAGGTCTTCCAGTGATAAGAATACTGCTAATTCTGATAAGGCTGATTGAGGACTTCCTAGGATATGGTGAAGGAGATGATTACAATATTTTTTATCAAGGTATTTCTTGATGCATAAAGATAGACCTTATGGTTAGGATGAAAATTAGGTATACTCAAAGTAAGAGTTTATGACTTCCTTAACTCTTAAGGTTAATGAGTAAAAATATTTTATAAACATTTTTAGTAATTAATTATTACTTTTGTATTAAGATGCAATTTTACTTGTTGATATAAGTTATTATTTTATACTATTATTTTTTTAGAATGGTTTACTTTTTGTAACTATACTAAACTGTAATTTTCCATACGTAGTCTATGTATGATATTTAAACTCAAATAATAGGATGATATCTGAGTCTGATAAATCAAGATTAATAAGTTTGAGTTTTTAGTTAGTTTATGTTTTTAAACTAAAATTAACTCCTCTCTTGTAGACACTATATACTCATAAATACAACCCAAATAAGTTAAACCCACTCTCCTAAAACTCCAGTTCAAGCGACATGGCCTCCCAAGAAATTTTACCAACTTTATTACCCATCATCTTTTATGAATATCCAGACCACCCAATGCTCCACCATAAATCCATCAGTAGATCAAAATTATGATGAACCTAATAACGTTAGAAGAAACCTTCTATTGGTGGAGAGGTGAACTCCCACTACCTTTACATCAATCCCAACCACCAACCACTATGAAAAATTTTGATGAATGCAATTTTGATGCCCAAAATTTTGGTTCTCTGAAGTTCTGAATCACAGAAAAAGGCTTCACATCCCAACAATATCGTCAATGAGGTTGAGTTTACATTAATTCAAGTGAAGTATCCTAGATCATGTAGTAACCTGATTACCCATAAAAAACAACAGCCTGATGGGATCTAACTCATTCACAGGAGCCTCAAATGAGAAAATAATTAGACTAACATTCAATTGAATGGTATTATAAATTTACTTGTATAATAAAATTAATTATTTTTAGGGATATTTGATTATAATATAAGAGTTTTCAATAATTTATCAATAAATTAAAATATAAAAATAAAAAAAATTATTATTTTTAAAATAACTATTCAGGCACCCAAATTATTATTTGATGCATCCCGATGGAATGGAAATATCATACTTATATAGGATGTATTTCATTTAAATTTTCTATTTATTTGGTCTTGTGATATTTAAATTGATTTAGACATTGTTTTATATTATGGAACAATTGTACAAGAATTCTAATATTAGAGAGAATAGTCATAAATTATGTTTCACATGAAATACAAACAATTCTATTATTTAAGAGAATCTGAATTTCATCTATGTTAAGGGATATTCATGAGTTTTTAAAAAAACTATGAAGGAAGATAGGGTAAAAATTATTTCACAAAATGAGTCTTTATTTGTGTGAACCTTATTCATGAAATCTTGACTTGTATTCTTGTATGAACATGGATCACAAAAGTGCCTTAACAAACGAAGACTTAAAATGGATGGTGTGAACAAATTCCATGAAAGACACTTTAATTTTTTTTATATTTTCTTATTTTGTTTTCTTTTATATATATATATATTCTAAATAGCATTTAAAACATCATTATTTTTTTAATTAATTTGATTAAAGTAATATCAAAATATAACATAAAATCATACCATGACTCCTTTTTATAAGGGAGTGGTGCTTGACATCCTTTGAGGATTTTTCATATTGGATTTACATTGCACTCTACCGGAAATAGAAAAATAATATATTATTAATAATAACACAAAATAAGTAATATATGAATAATAATAATAAATAGTATAAAAAATAAAAAATGTTAATAATAAAATAATTTATAATAATTAATAACGAAATTTAGTTAATTAATAATATAAATAATATTTTATAGTAATTAATAATAATTAATCATTTGGTTAATAATCATAATAAATGATAATATATATATATATATATATATATTAGGTACTTGGGGTCACAATTACAACGAAACACACACACACCGCACACCCATAGAGCCTGAAAGGCAGCTCATAGCCCCCCAAGGGGTAACCCATCCACAGATCCCCTTTATTAATTAATTATATATATATATATATATATATATATATATATATATATATATATTTCCATGGACCCCTATAATTTTATGGCCAAAGCCCAACCTCATGGCAAATAGACCCATTTGCTTAAGGCCTATAGACCTAATATCCTCTGGTCCTGTAGGCCCCATTTATTCAGAGCTTCTGTATACCTTTACTGTGCAATAATCGACATCAGTTCACAAAACTAGAAACACACCACTTGAAACCAGCTTCCAGATCAACACTATCGCACACAGCTAGGCAACCAAGAATTACCCGCAATTAGACCTCCTTAACCAACATTTGATGTCTGACCACCCCATGAATGAATCACACGTCCCCGATCCAATGATGCCTCAACACACACTATCGACTCACCAGATTCCATGTAGGAGAAACCTCAGTCGCAAGATACTGGACCCATCCAACCAATCACTACTTCTGAATCCCACAACCAAATTTATCCTTCAGACCACATCGCCTATTCCATCACTGATGAAAGCTTGCTTCACTACTGTCATCAATTGTTGATTTCCAACATAAAGACTGAAAGATGAAAACAACTGGAAAAAAAAGAATCACTAGTAATATGATCTCTCCAACCAACCTTCATGATTAGATTTTATGGACTCACATTCATTCTAAAAATTTTATATGATTTTTTGAATGAAGAAAAATTGTTTTATTATAACTAAAGTGTTCCATGTATTATATGATTTTATTTAAAAGTTAAATTTAAAAATTTTATAAGTTAAATTGGATAAAATGTAAATAATTTTTTACATCAAAATATAAAATATATATTGGGGTGAATTTTTAAATTTTTTTTAAAAATATTGTTTTTATGTGAATGGTTAAAAATAATGAATTTTATAAAAAATATCATTTATTTTTAGGTATTTAAAAATTACCATTATAATTTGGATTGGGTTTAAAGTAAAATTAGGGTAATTTTAATAATATAGTCATATTAATACCATAGTAATTGACATTATTATTTATTTTGGTATAAATTCATTTTTAGGTTTAAAAACATATTTTTTGAAATAATTGTTTTTCATTGAATTTTGTGAAATTATATTAACATTAATTTATTTCAATTATAAAAATTTAATATTGGAAAATGGATTTAAATTTTTGAATAAATAGTTTGAAATTTATTAATGAGGTCAATTTTATTTTAGTTCATAATGAATAGTAACCATTGTAAAAAAATTTCACCTTGGTAAAGAGTAAATTGGGTTGATTAAGGTTATAAATAAGTGATAAGGTTACAAAATATCATATTAAATCTTATTGAATGATATTTTTTTACCCTTATCATCTTTTATTTTAAATGGGATAGATTTAGGCCCACT
The DNA here is from genome assembly GCA_963277665.1 of Viscum album. Classification (NCBI taxonomy): domain Eukaryota; kingdom Viridiplantae; phylum Streptophyta; class Magnoliopsida; order Santalales; family Viscaceae; genus Viscum; species Viscum album. The sequence goes on along the minus strand of OY728146.1, from coordinate 1,620,305,073 downwards.
TTCTCTTGGATAAGACTTTATATTATTTTTAAACTTTGGAAAATTATAAGAGTGTCATTCCCTCACTTATAAAGGGGAACCCCATATCCTCTATTATTCACATACTTTAAGCCACATATATCAACAAAAGAAATCCAAAATACCTTAATGAGATCTATCCCCGCATCATAGAATCCATAGTCTCACCAATAGATTAACCTAAGAAGGATTAAGGTGTGAAACAAGGGAGGTTTTCAAAAGAAGAGGTATAATTATTAATCGAGTGTTTCATATTTATATCTTAATCTACCTCCTTAAAATTTTATTTAAAAATGATAAAATAATACAATTAGTATCTTTTATATAGTGTAATTTTATTATGATTATGGTAAAAACCTTTTTCATCTCATTTTCCATGTTATGGGAAATTAAAACATCACTTATGTGTACATGTAGACTAACACATCCACGAAGCGACATGTTTTTTCATCACCACCTCACAAGAATTGTTATTATTATGTATTTAATGAATATATAAGATATTCATGAAATAATAATTATATTTTAAAAATAATATATTAATTATCTTATTTTCCTTACATTTGTTGGAAAATGATATTGTTGTTTGTGCATACGTGTGGACTACCACCTCCATGAAGCGATGTGATTAATTTTTCATGCAACACTTTCCAAAAAATTTATAAAATTGTATTTAATTTATATAAAATATAATTATTTTATGATTAAGATTATATAGATTGTTGTTTAATGAACCCTTTGACCATGGAAAAGCCACCGAAGTTGTTTTACGATTATGAACCGAACATCCTCAAAACATCTAACAAGAATTTAACTGATTCAATAACTATAAAATTCATGATAATAAATATAATAAAAGAGATAATAAATTTGGAATAATCCTGAATTTTTTTAAGAAAGTAAATAATTAATATAAGTTTATTATATAAGAATTAAATTACATACGTGGCGAATCTGAATTGATGTACGAGTTTTAATTTAAAACCTTATTTTAAAAACTAAAAGTCTTTTCTTCTATTATTACTCCATATCCAAATTATTTAAAATATATAAAGTATGTTATTAATATAACTAAATATTTTTTTAAGTCATTTTAAACCATCTTTGACTCTCTTTGAAATGGTTTTAAAATAAGTCTTTCTAACATTTTCTAAATATGTTATTTATGAAGTTTTTATAAAAGTGTGAAAGAAATAATTTTAATGAATAAAGAATGAGTTGAATTTATCACCATCATGGAAATTATTCTTTAAGAATATTTTTTATAAGTTTTCATTGTTATTTAAATAAAATATTATTTCCTTTTCATTGGTAAAATTTTCATTTTAAGAGTTTTCAAAGAAAAAGGATTTTTATCCTTATTTTTATTTGAATCCTAAAAGTGCTTCTACATATGTGTTAAATGGTATAATTTATGAGATTTTATGATAGAAATGAATGATTGTATGTGTTTTATGTATGTTATGGTCATTTAACATTGTTCATGATGATTAGTGAGCCTGATATATCTCTCCAACACATTGGGTGATGATTTTTTTTCTCTGGAATATATATTCGAATTAATCCAATAGGTTATTCCATTTGTAAGAGTTCTTGTAAGAGTGATATGAATATGTTGTCTCAAGGTAACCACATCAAGTTTTTATTATTGAAAATGATTTTTCATGTAATTATTATTATTTTATAAGGTAGCCAGTGAGATTATATTTAAAGGAAAATTTATGCACCTTTTAAGGGTGAAATGTATGTTTTTAAAGAAAATGTTTTCATGAGTGATAATGTTTTAAAATAAACCCTCACAATTATTATTTTTAATTTATTATAACTTAAGAAAAGTTTTATTAAATTTTTTGGGAAGTGAATTTGATTTCTTGAGTGAGTAAATGATTATTTGAGCTCAAGTTTATTTATACAAATGTAAAATTTTCAATGGGATTTCATTAATTTCAAACTAGGATAAGGAGTTTATTTATTTTTGTTTCTCTTACTGAGATTTTAGGACTCATAACAAGTATTAAAATCTTTTTTTAAAGGCCTATGTATGAGAAGGAACTATAAGAAGGTTTATAATTCTATTATGAGTATTTCTATTAAAATAAAGAAATGTGTTTTGAATAACACATTAGTTTAAATTTAAGAATACCTTTTTCTAGAAAAAATGGATATTGAGTGGAAGTGTCTAATTTTTATTTTATGGTTTTGATATATAATATTTTTTTTCTTAATTCACAAAAACAATAAACTAAAAAGTGACTCAAAATATAAGAACATGAAACCCTTATTATAAATCATGTAATGATGAGTTGTTTAAGTTATGGATCATTATAGTTGGTACCAAAAATAAGGTTAAAATAAAATTAGAGGTTAAAATGTTATTAATAAAATACATTTAATGGGTGTTAATTTATGGATTATATTATCATGATAGATCTTGTAGGGTTTCCATATTTATTCATCAAATCCATGTGTTTTTTCAGAATGGTTTTCTTTAGAGGAAACACAATTAATGAAGTGGAAAGGCATCAAGAGGATAATATACTTATGAATTAGAAACCTAGAATATTTGGAATTGGAATAACTTTTTTACCAATTCTAACTCAGTTTACATATGATATTAATCGTGTTACCCATTCTAGTGAGCAACAAAAATCTCTATAAAGAAAAATTTCTATATCAGATCATTTCATGAAACAACACCGTCAAACATTCAATAGAACCAAAAATATAGTGGTATCCAAATGATAGATGAATGTTAGGGAATATTTTTAGTGGAATTTGATTAAGAATACCAAAGATAAATTTGATATTGATGCAATGGAGTGGCCAGTATTTATTATATTTTCCTTGAGTTGTACTTTCCTAAGGTTGTTCAACTTAGTATGGAATGAAATTTTTGGAAATAAAGAAAAATGGGGAGAAATCTATTTCAACCTATGAATCCAATTTTTCCAGATTGTCTAGTTATACACCAAATTTTATTCTGAAACTTGATAGTAAAATTAACGTGTTTTACTCAGGATTAAAAAAAATTTAAAGAGATTTGACCTCTCATTAATTTAAAATATATGAGAATTTTTTTATGGAGTTATAATAAGGTCAAGATAGAGTTATTTATACTTTTACAATAACAAAAATAAAAAGTGGTCCAAGTGGAAAGAAATGGGGAATCATCCATTGAACAAAATATAAAGATAATAGGTCTGAGTTTCTATCTTGTGATAAGTGTGGTCAGAATTATCCAGGGATGTTTCTTATGAAATCCAAAAAGTTTTATTAATGTGGTATGCCAGGACACTTATATCATTATTTCAAAGAAAATAATCAAGGTAATGGCTATAAAAAATATGATAACTCAGAAATGAAATGTTTTAAATACAATGAGATTAGATATTATTTTGATGTGTGGTTGAAAAAAATCATGAATAATGGGATTAATCAACATCATAAGAATAAGGTTGTGGAAAATTTGTTCAGTACTACCTCATAAAATGAGGGAGCATCAAATGAAGTGGTTATGGGTGAATTACTTGTTTACTCAAATCATACCAAAGTCTTATTGGATTCAGAGTCTACACATTCTTTTAGTTTTGGGAAATTTTTTGTTACAATAGAAATATGACATAAAAAATAGACAAATAAATTTTAGTAAAAACTCCTAGTGGATTTAATAAGGTAGATATTATTTATAGGATTATTTATATGATTATCTGTAGAATTATTTTTCATGAAAATATTATTATCTTGCTGATAATTTAGTTTTATTTTATTCTTAGTATAAATTTACTTTTATTTTATCACGCTAAGATAAATTGGAGAGCTAATAAAGTTATATTTAAATGTAAAAGTAATTTTTAATTTTTATATAATGATTATTTCATACCTATGATTTCATATTGATAACCTGAGAAACTGATTAGAGATGGTGGTGAAAGTTTTATTTCTCATATTATCTGAAAGAGGTAAGTTATTCATATTAGTGATGTTCCAATAGTAAATGAATATATGAATTTATTTCAAAATGATTTTCTTGGTTTTATTCCTAATCAATAAGTTGAATTAACTACTGAATTAGTTATAGAATATAATATAATTATAGAACCGCTTTATGAAATGGTTCTGTTAGAGTTATTGAAATTAAAAACCTACTTTCAAGAGTTTTTTGAAATGGTTTTTATTCTTCCTAGAAATTCACATTGGGGTGATACTTTTTTTTGAAAAAATAATGGTGGTTTAATGGGGTTTTTATTTATTACAGATAACTCAATAACATTACTATTAAGAACATGTATCTATTTACTCATATATGTGACTTCTTTATCAGTTTCAGGAAGTGTATTATTTTTGAAATATTGATCTAAATAATAATTGAAATTAGATGAATGGGATGGAGGAATAAATGACGAAGATGGAATTTCATTGTATGTATGGGAATTATGAGTTTTCAGTTATAACCTTTAGGTTGAATAATGAACCCATTGTATTAATGGGTCTTATAAATAGATTTTTCCATGAGAATTTAAATAAAATTTTGGTTGTGTTTATTTATCAAATTTTGGTTTATTATAAAAAGTATGAGGGATATGAGTGGAACCTAAGGATTTTTCTATAAACATTAAAAGAAAGTAAGTTGTATAAAAAATTTAGTAAATGTGAATTTTGGTTACAATGGATTTATTTCCTTTGAAATATTATTTTTAAAGATGACATAAATTTTGATCATTTTAAAACTATGGTGGCAGAAGAGTGGCCAAGACCTAAAAATGTCACTAAAAATCAACTTTTTCTTGGATTAGAGGGTTACTACTAACAATTTCTTTAAATTTTTCTCATTTATCTATCCCACTAACCAAGTTAACTTGAAAAGTTATTAAATTCATTTTGATATAGGATTGTGATGCATGTTTTTAGGAATTTTAATGAATATTGGTTAATGATCTAGTGTTTTCCTTTCCTTCTATAAATGATGAGTTTTTAATCTATAGTGATTCTTATTTTAAGGGACTTAGATGTGTATTAATGCAATATGGTCATGTAATTTCATATGAATCATGATAATTGAAAATACATGAACATAGTTATCTTAATCACAATCTTGATCTAGATATAGTAGTTTTTTTAAAAAATATAGAGAATTTTTATATGGGGTAAAATGTGAAATTTATACTATCCATAATATTTTTAAGTTTATATTCCCTAAAAAAGAGTTGAACATAGGGCAAAGAAGATGATTTGAACTAGAAATGGATTATGATTTCCTGATTCACTATCATCTTGGTAAGGTAAATAAATTAGTTGATAACTTGATCCAAAAATATAATGCATCATTATCTATGTTATGTTTGTAACATGATCCTTTGATAAATTATTAAATAAATTTTATCCAAGAAATTTCACATCTGGAAACTCCTACTCTTTTGGTTTAGGTTTTAGTGAAGTCATCCTTGTCAAGAAAAATTAACCATGATCAGAAGGAATATTATTATTTTAAAAGAAGATTAGAGTCCATTAATAAGGTAAAAATTCTTGAATTTAATATTTAAAAAAGGTGTTATAATATTTAGAAAGAGTTTATGTGTGCCAAGTGATTCCCAGCTAAATAAGGAATTAGTGAGTGAAGATCGTAGCTATCCATTTTCTGGTTATCTTGGTAGTATAACTTTAGAAATATTATTGGTGGAAAGGAATGAAGAATGAGATTTCTTATTTTACTATGAAATATTTGACTTATAAAAAGATTAAAACTGAGTGACAACTGCCAAAGAGGATACTTCATCCTTTTCTAGTGCTTGAATGGAAATTGGAGAATATATCCATGGTTTTCATCATGGTATTACTAAATAAATCTCAAGATAATAGTTAAATTTAGGTTATTGTTGATATATTAACTAAATATTTTCATTATCTTCCTAATCAATATATTATGTATTTGGATCATATTTTTATACTATACCTTAAATAGATATTTAGATTTAATTGAGTCCCTCTCTCTATATTATATGATTATGATCCCATATTTACCTCTTATTTTTAGAAATAACTTCAAAATTCATTTGGTACTCAATTAAATTTCAGTATAATATTTCATCCTAAATATAATACATTGTATGAGAGAATAATCTAGAATTTGGAGGATATTATTTAGGTTAACTCATTGTATTATCAGGGAAGTTCGGATAAATAAATATCTTTGGTTTAATATTCTTATAATAAAAAAATTCATTATAGTATACAAATGGACCCTTTTGAGACATTATATAGAAAGCAGTGTCAGACTATATAATGTTAGGATAAAGTTAGTAAAAGAGTGTTATTGAGACCAGAATTGGTATAATAAATGATTTAAAAGGTATATATAATTCAACAAAATATGAGGGTGGCTCAAAGAAATTAGAAGAGTTATATAGATAACATGAAGAAATATCACTTTTTAGGTAAGAGATCACATGTTTCTTAAAATATATCTTTAGAATAGAGTTGTGTGATTTAGTAAAAATGGAATGTTAATTCTATAGTTTATTGGTCTATATGAAATTTTTTAAAAGGAATGATCATTTTCTTACTGAGTAACATAGCCTCAAAGTTTATCTTAGATACATGATGTGTTTCATGTTGTGTTGTGGAGTAAATATGCACCTAATGCATATCATGTTTTGAGCCTTGTGGTTTTATAATTGGAAGAGAATATTTATTAAGGAAAAATTGGTTTAGATTCTAGATCCCAAAGTGAAGGTGTTATTGAATAAGGTTACATACTTTGTTAAGGTTTCTTGGAAACACTCTATGATGGAAGAAGAAACATGGAAACCTAGAAAGGTTATGAGGTAAAAATATCTGTACCTATTTAAGTGATAAATAAAACTATAAGGAATCAATTTTATTTAGGAGGGAAGAATGTGAAAAACTAGGTAATGTTAATAATAAATTAATTTTATGTCTTATTAATAATAATGATTATATGTTATGGATTCATATTCATTACAACAATTTTATATGATTTTTCAAACCAAAAAATAAATAGTTTTATTCTAACTAAATTTTTCCATGTATTATATAATTACATTTAAAAGTTAAATTTATAAATTTTTGAAATTTAATTGGATAAAATGGAATTTATTTTTAATATAATCATATCAAATATATATTAGTGGTGAATTATGTGATTTTTCTAAAAGGATTCATTTTTGGGTGAATTGTGAAAAATACTGATTTTTATAAAAATTAATATTTCATTTCAAATATTTAAAAAGAATAATTATAATTTTTATTGGTTTTAAAGTAACATTAGTACCATTTTTTAAAAAATAAACCAATTAATTCCATAGGAATCAATATTTTTCTTGATTTTGGTATATGTTCATTTTTAGGATAAAAACACATTTAAAAAAACTATTTTTTGTTGTGTTTTTATACTTATATTAAAATTAATTTCTTAAAATTATATAAATTGAATCTTGAAAATTTTATTTCAAAATTTTAATTATTAGGTTCAAATTTTTTAATTATGTCAATTTCATTTTTGATCATAATGTATAATAACCATGTCAAAAATTTTGTCACCATGATAAAAGGTAAAATAGGTTAAATAAGATTAAAACTAAGTGATAAAGATAAAAGAATATAACTTTAAATATTATTTTATGAGAGTATTTCAACCCTTATTAACTTATATTCTAAATTTGATATATTTAGGGATAATTTCCCATGAATATGACTTTATATTATTTTAAAACATTGAAAAATTACAAGAGTGTCACTCCCCCTCTTCTATATTATTCAAATACATTGAGACATTTAGATCAACCAATACCTACCTAAATACCTTAAAATAACCCCACTCCATTTCTATATTTCCTGGTCTCACTAAAATACCAACCTAATAAGGATTAAGGTGTAATCCAAGGGGGTTTTCCAAAGAAGAGGCATAATTATTAATTGATTGTTTCATGTTTATTTCTTATGGTAACCCATTTAAATATTCATTAAACATTATAGAATAATATCATAATTATCTTCTATATAATTAAATTTTATTATGATTATGGTATAACTCTTTATTATCACATTTTCCATTCTGTGGGAAAGGAAAACATGACTTGTGTGTATGTGCAGACTAACACCTTCATGAAGCGATGTGTTTTGTTTTTCATCACCACATAACAAAGTTTTTTATTATTATGGATTTAATGAATATATATAATAATAATGAAGTGATTATGATTATTTAAATATAATATATTATTTACATTCTTACCCTTTAATTTATTGGAAATTGATAGTGTTGCCTGTACGTACATGTGGACTACTACCTCCAAGAAATGATGTGATTCAATTTTCTTGTATTAAATTCATATATATTCATACAAAATTATTTAATTAATAAAAATTATAATTAATTCATGAATAATATTTTGGATATGATGGAATAATAACCCCCTTTATCATGGTCAACCCACTGAAGTTGTTTTGTGATTATGAACTGAACATCATCAAAACGTCTAATATAAACTTAACTGATTTAATAACTATATATGAAATAGAAATAAATGAAATAAAAGGAATAATAATAAGGTAATACACGTTAAAAACGTTCTAAATAAATAAAATAATTAATATAAGTTTATCATAAATGTATTAAAGTATGCACGTGGTGAGTCAGACTCAAGGTAAATAACTTTTCTTTAAAACATTATTTTAAAAGTTTTAAAGTTATTATTATATTTTTAATCCATATAATTGTTATTTAAAATGTTTCATGTATTTTATTAATATATTTAAATTTATATCCAATTAATTTTAAACCATATCTTACTTTATTTAAAATAAGTTTTTTTAACATTTTTTAAGCAAGTTATTTTTGATATTTTTTAAGAAGTGCGAAAGGAATATTTTTTAACATATACGACATTATATGAATTTAAAATCATCATTAATGTTATTATTTAATAATTTTTCTTTACAATTTTTCTTAGATTTTAAAATAAAAACTTATTTCTAATTCTTTGAGGAATTTTTTGTTTCACGAGTTTTCAAAGAAAAAGGATTTGTATCATTATTTTTACATGAATCTTGAAAGTGATTCTATATATGTATTAAAATGTATAATTTATGAGATTTTATAATTAAAATTAAATATTATATGTGGTTTATATATTTTATTGTCCTAGTACATTTATCTTGATGATGGGTGATCCTGATATATCTCTCCAATTCATTGCAAAATGATTTTATTCTCTAAGGAATATATGTTGGAATTAATTGAATAGGCTATCCTGTTTATAAGAGTTCTTATAAGATTTATTTTTAGAGTGATATGAAGATAATATACCAAGATACCTAAAAAAATTATATTCCTTAAAATTAGTTTTTATGTATGTATTTTTATTTCATAAGGTAATCTATTGAGATAATATTTAAAGGAAAATTTATGATATTTTTATTGGAGAAAAGTATGTTTTTTTATGAAATGTTTTCATGAGTGATAATGTTTTATAAAAAACCCTCATGATTATAATGTTACCTTTATGATTTATTAAAATATTGTTTATGAAAATATTTGTGAATTAAAGTTGTTTATTGAGTAAGTAAATGATTATTTGATCTCAAGATTATTTATATAAAAACAAAATTTTCAATTGAATTTCATTAATTTCAAAATGGATTAATAGGGTTGTTTGTTCTGGTATCCAATACTATGTTTTTTTATGCTGATATAAAGTTTTAAAATATTTTTCATAGGTCTAATTATGAGTAATGACTATGTCAAGGTCTATCATTACATTATGAGGATTAATCTAAAAAGAAACAATTTTTTTTGAATTAAATGAAAGCTTAAATTTAAGAATCCTATTTGTATAGAGAAAATAGATATTGAGTGAAAGTTTCCCATTTTTATTATAAATGTTTGATATGAAATTTTTTTCCTAATTCTCTAAAACTCTAAACAAAAACATTCCATGAAATGTAAGAAAGTGAAACCCTTGTTATAAATCATGTAATTATATGTTTTTTAAGTTACATGTTTTTATAGAAATGTTGGAGTTGGTTCCCTAGAACCAAATTCTATTTACTTTATGATTTCATGTATTCATTTATTTAAATATTTATTAAATATCTTATCACATCATGATTTTCTTTTTCAAGACATCATATGTGATAATGTCCTAAGGGTACTTGTCACAACTAAAAGGTCGTAGAAATTACCATCTATAATGAGAATCTATAAGCACCATTACTATATTTTTAATTAAAATTTCTAAATCTGGATGATATTAGGAACAAATGATATAGGTTATTAGGTTTGGAGACTCATAGGACTTTGATACACTTTCTCATGGTGTACTCCTTTGGTAATATTCAATATAAGAGATTATGACCTGACCCACCAATAGAAAATACACATTTATATGTGTCATTGGATATTCCCATCTATGAAAGTGTGTAATGATCCTTATACTTTATTTTTATTATTAATTCATGTCATAAGTTTCTTACTTTTATTTATTGAAAAAAACCATGAGGCTATATTCTCTTGATGAGGTATGATATATTGGGCACATTATGAGTGATGTTGTATTAGTGAATAATGCAAGAAAGGATTTATCCCTTATATTATTTAAAAAAATTGATATCACATACAAATTGATGGAAATTTAATTGTCTTATTAATTCCATGTCCATGGTAGTGTTTTCAACAAGTTAATTTCTATAAATGAAAAGAAAGTGACCTCAAGCAGATAGGTTTATGACACTAGCATGAAACCTAATTTATTAGAGATATATAGATAAAGGGATTATATTTTATAATGTATGTCTATAGGAGGATACATATCATTAAAACATTAAATTCTTTCTCTATGGGATCATTGGTGTGTTGTTAGATGCTAACCCTGTACTTTAGGAATTGAATCCTAATTCCACTAAGAATGGAGTTGAGAGGGTCATACATGAAGTGTATTTAAAACCTATGTTAAATTACAAAAAAATTAATATGTTGGTTAAATATTATTTCTATATGTGGTATAATAATTATTCTTTTTTTTTATCACAAATATTCAATCACTAGTTATTTCATAGAATATATATGTCAGTTGTATATTTAATCAATAGTTATTCAATAGTTAATTCTTTATTTAATTATGTGATTACATAATACTTAATTTTTTTTGTTTATTCACTAGGTAACAAAAATATTTATTTAGTTATGTGAATATTTAACAAATAATTATTCATTAATTTGTTGCATATAATATTTATATACATTTATTGGTGAATAATAAAGTGATATTAATTTAATTAAATAAAAACTAATAATTCAAGGCATGATAAATATTGAGGAGGATATGAAGATTGAGTTTAATGGTCTGATCAGAAGTTTCATATTAAATATTATTTGAATAAATATTAATTTATTTATTCAAGAAAAATAATATTTAGATTATCTCTGAGTTTAGTTCATATTAAGAGAATAATTATAATTCTATAATTATTTAGAGAAGAGGTGCGTTGGGAATTATGAAAATAATAAGGTCCCTTGTGAAATAATTATTTTTTAACCCCATAACTATTGAAACCGAGTTACAAAATTTTATGATTGTGAGAGATAAATTTTTACATTATGATCAATGAGTCCTAGAGATGATTCTCTCAAGACTTAAAGAGATCCCCCTAAAATTAACTGAAGAAAAAAGATAAATTCTCCACCTCCACTAGAGTGAATCCCTTCTCTCTTGATGTATTTTATTGTAATAAAAATCAATCACCACAAGCATTTTAACCATCTATGCTAGAACCTAAAGGATTCTACATTGATGACCAGAGGTTCATGAGGCATGTGTGGTGCACCAATAAATGAAATAAACCCTTTATTACTCTAAAAAACAATAGTATGATAAGATTTATTCATCCGATCATTGAAAATGAAGAAATAAATCAACTAAAGGTATTTTTTAATTAAATAAATAAGTTATAAATTATATGTGAAAAAATACTCTCTTATTGGTTCTAGGTTATTGAAAAATATTCTTTTTATTAATTCCATTTTTATGATGATTATTCATTATGTACATCTTGAATTATTCATGGATTATGATATAAATCTAAGTTGGTTATGAACCACCCACTGCTTTATCTATGACCAGAACCTCCAAGTGGTGTCAAAGGGATCACATAATAATTTATAATTATTTATTATTCATTGATCGACTATAAAAAAAATAATTTTTAGGTCTACACTTCGAAATTATTCATTATTTAATAGAGTTCAATTAAAATGTTTTGGACATATTAATTATATTATTTCAAGTTTCAAATCATCTTACATAAATTAAGAATAGATAAAGAAGGATTCGACATGACATCAAGTGGTGTTGAGGATTTCGGATGGTAGACATGGATACATAGTGTGACAAAATATACATGTCATTTACCTAATTTTATAGTACCTGGACATGTCACGAAAAACATGACACACCTAGTAGTAATAAAATCTAATTCATTTAATGAACACTATTGTTGGTGATCCAACCTGGCACATGGTATATCAAACCAAAAGATATTTATTTGGTGTATACTCTATAGTCTACTTTATGTAGTGGAAACATTCACACTAAACATGTCGTAAAATACATGGAATAACACTATGTGAGACTGGAATGTTGTATAATTAATGAGATACATGGTGTGTAGCTGGAATACATGTCATGTGACTCATTAATCCTTGTATGTGAAGAACACATCGAGTCAACTGGAAGGTTACATAGATACATCATAAGAGGAACAAACAAAATGTATATCATTAGTACACATTTTATATACCATTTAAGATACACATTGAATCCATATGAATCTATCCTGGATACCTGAAAAGTTAAACACTTGATGTGAATATCATTAGTACACATCATGTAGTCTCCCACTAAATGTAATAAATAGAATTTCATAAAGAATAATCAATTTTAATATTAAAAAATAAATTACACTATTGGAATCTGATGTGTTGACTAACTTATCAGGTTTTTATAATTAATTAATGCTCAATTAATTCCATGTAATTATATATAAATACTATTAAATCTATTTATTTTCCATGTTTCCTTTATGATTATTATCTCTAAGAGACTTCATATGGTCATTAATATATAGGGAATTAATTAATTAACTAATTAATTAAACAAATTAAATTAATTCAAGTGTGTTTATATTAATAGTAAAGAAAAAATTGAAGTAAATTCAAACCAGTGTACTTTTTTTGTATTCATTACATGTATGTGGATGACCATGATCTTAGACCAGCCTATATATGTGATTGGTTTATTTAATTTATTATTTCTACATAGTTTTTTTAATAGTTTATAAAATTAAATAATGGTTCGTGATTCATTCCCATCTACTCCTTATATAAGATATTTATTTTCCATAGTTTCTTTTATATAACAAATTTAACCAATCATTAGGTTTATCTCACTTATATGTGAGTAAAATTATCTAATGGATAGGTTCCTAGGTTAGTGGTGGTGATTCAAATTTGGATCCGAGGTATAACCAATCCAGATGGTACATAGAAGTACATATTGAATGATGAAACTTGAACCATGCATGGTTCTAGAAGTTATTTCTGTAGTATTAAGGGTTATTTTATCATCTTCTAGATAAACCAACCATTAGATATGATCATGGTCATTCCAATTTATTTATTTTATTTCTATTAGTTGCATGTTTAATTATTTATGGATGTTTAAATCATTAAATAAATTTATTAATAAGAATAAAACATTTTATTAAAATAAATATTATAATATGTGTAAAATTTATCTAAAAATTGTTAATAAATTATGTTAATGACACTTTATATTATTACGCATGTAATAAAAAAAGGTAGTCTACACATAAAGATAAAAAATCCCTCAAATAAAATATTAAATTGGTATAGAATTCCCCTAACTGGGTAAAAAAACCATAGTTCAAAGTGTCATAAAAACTATTTTCAGGTTCTTTCAATTATTAGGTAATCTCTATATTGAGTTTTGGTTCAACTTAACCTAGTTTTCATTAATGGTTGATCATCACTGCGAGAGTTAGTGCAACTAGTAGGAAAATTGTTAAGGAAATTATAACCAAATATTTTAGGTTTAGGGATTCCACTCAACAGACTAAGGATCTATGAGTTAATGTATATTAATTTTTTTTCTACCTAAATACCTTTGATTATCTTGTTATACCTCTATCTTTGTTATAATAAGGAGAATATAGATCATTTATAATAAGAAATCTATGTGATAAGATATTATGAAACTAATGGTAAGAGCTATTAGGTTTCAATAAAATAGCATGGAATTAATAAATTAAATTAAATTAATTATTTATTTTTATAATATAGATAAAGTATTAAAATTATTATCTTATTTATTGTATAAATAGAAAACCACATGATTTTGAAAATATCACAATGATCTGTATTAGAGAAGAACAACCTTCAAACTAACTAAAATTTCCAATAATGGTATAGGTTTTTATGCGTTATACTATGCCACGAATATAAATTTTAAGTGATTGAAACCCTCTCCCCAAAGATCTTGGAAAAGGTGAGTGAGAAAGAAATGCATCTCTATTTGAAACATTTGGATGATACCATAGTTATCCAATTGTTCATGTTGTCATCCATGTCTAGTGAGATTTTAAAGAAGTAAGAGGATGTGGATTCATATATTATCGCATCATACCTTCTGACCATTATCAAGATAAGTAAATAAAAGAGATAAATGATATCTATAATTCACTATTCATGTATATGATTAGAGAGTTGGTGATAATGGGGACTCACATAGTCAAGATGATTGGATACATTGAGAACATAGACATATTGGGGCTTATGATCCCAGATGAGTTGTGTATAGTTCTCATTTTATTCTCACTACCAAAGAGTTTCTATAGTTTCATTAATAATTATAATATAAGAAATAGTGATAAGTATCTCTTAGAACTAACTATATTGATTAACCATGTTGATAATGAAATGGGGTGTGAAAAGGCAATGATCCTTATTTTGAATTAGAAAAGGAAGAACAAGGAAGAGGGTCCCAAGACTCATCCCATGTCTAAGGATCCTGATCAACATCATTCTAAGAAAAAGAATATCCAAAGTCAATTGAAGGAAAATGATGTAATGTGTTTTTATGTGGAAATTTGGGCCATTGGAAGAAGAACTACACCCAGTTAAGGAAGCAAGGGGAAGCTTCAGGTGCCTTTGTTATCGAGTGAAATATTTATATATATTCAAATTTGTTATTTTTTATATCTTGTGGTTCTCATATATATATTCAAATGTAGGAACCAAGTATATTTTAAAAAAATTCAAGAGAATAGGTGGAATTATGGGCTAATAACGGTGTAGGTTGGCTACTCTAGCAATTGGGGACTACCACATTCCATTTTCAATTGGGATGATTTTGGTTTTAAAAGATTATTATTATGTACCATCTATTTCCCAGAACATATTTTACGTATCCGGCTTAGATACATAAGGTTTAATTTTTATGATTCAAAATAAAATCTATTTATTTTATAAATAAAGTATATATTATGGTATGGGAAATTTAAATAACAGAATTTATGTATTAAATTATAAAAAACATATTAAAAATTTAAAATAAATAAAGTTAACATGAATCATTTCACACATAGTTTTGGAATCACTATATTGGTCATGTAAATTAAAAGATTTCAAAAAATCTCTATTAATATGGCTACTTAGAATATTTTGATATAAAACCACTTGATAGGTGTATCACTTTTGATAATGAATAATTTCCAATCCACATTTTGGTGGAAATGGTGAAATAACTATATAGCTTCTATAATTTTCACACACTAATGTGTGTGGACTATTTACCATTGAAGTTGGAGTTGGGTATTCTTACTTCATCAGTTTTACTGATGTCATGAATAGATATGGATATATATACTTGATGAGGTATATCTATGGATACTTTGAGAAATTAAAAGATTTCAAGAATGAATTAGAAAATAAAGTTGTTAAGAAGATAAAGAAGATTTAATTTGGTTGATGTGGTGAGTATCTTAACTAATAATTCATCAACT
The DNA here is from genome assembly GCA_963277665.1 of Viscum album. Taxonomy (NCBI): domain Eukaryota; kingdom Viridiplantae; phylum Streptophyta; class Magnoliopsida; order Santalales; family Viscaceae; genus Viscum; species Viscum album. Next base: position 1,620,288,960 of record OY728146.1, on the reverse strand, counting down.
TTTTTTGAGAGTGTGGGATACTATATCAACTCACTCCTTATAAAACACAATGTAATGGTGTTAGTGAAAGGAGGAATCATACCTTTCTTAATATGGTATAGTCAAGGATAATCCATTAAATTATTCCATTATCTTTTTGGGGATATGAATTACACATTATAGTACACATTCTAAAACAAGTATGAACTAAGGAGATAAATAACATTTGAGTTAATGTGTGGAAAGAAATCTATGTTGTTTCATACTCATGAGTGGAGTTGCGAGGTGTTTGTTAAAGCCAACTTTGTTAAAAATTATCACTCATAGGATTGATTTGTATCTTCATAGAGTATCCCAAGGAAACATGGGGATAATATCTATATAACCCCTCAGACAATAAGGTAAATATACACAACATAATAAATTTTTCTTGGGAGAGATCACATCCTCAAGAAGGAAAGTGGGAGAAATATTGACTTTGATAAAGTTGATGCTCAATATACACAAGATTTGGTGCTGGAATAGATTTTATATGTCCTTGTATAATATTTTTTTCCTTAAAACATAAGTATTATGTCGGAGAACTTGAGAGGTTAGGGAATCTAAAATATATTTTTTTCTAGTCACCTAATATGGTGACTCATTATTGGTTGAAAATAATTATATATTTTTTCATATAAGGTGGTAGTAGAGAGATTAGAAGTTAAAAGATATCAAGAATCCATGAATTTTAAGATGGATTCCATGTTTCAAAAAAAAGTTTGGTTTCTATTTAATCCTCCAACTGATGTAAAGTTTTTGGGTGAATATGGGTATTCAAGTGAAAAATAGACATGAATGGTAAAATAAGTACCTATGAAGGATAATGGATAAATGAGTTAAAAAAAGTATGGTATAGACTACAATGAAACCTTTTCTATAGTTTCCATGTAAATATTCATCAGAATTATACTTGTCATGATATATTTCAATGAATATGATATTTAGAAGATGGGTGTAAAAAAATTCCTTAATGAGATCCTTCAGAAAGATATCTATAGAAAAAAACCTAAATGGTTTATGAATCCAGGAATTTCTAATAATATGTGAAATTTATAGAGTTCCTTTTATGGTTTAAAGTAACCATCAAGGTCATGGAACATTCATTTCGATGAAGCTATAATTTTTTCATGAAGAAACAATGTGATCCATATTTTTACAAGTGGTTTAATGGGAGTAAAATAATATTTATAGTAGAGTATGTTGATAAAATATTACCTATTGAAAATGACATACCAGTATTATAGTATTTTAAGTACTCATTAAATAAGTGATTCTCCATAAAGGACTTATATGATATAGTATATAACCTTGAAATCAATATCAATAATGATAGATCCAAAAGGATTCTTAGACTATGTCAGGATACATAAATTGTCTAGATACTAAAGATATTTAGTATGGAACAATATAAGATAAGATTAGTTCCAATATCACATGGTATACATCTATTTAAGAAAATGTGTCCTTAGACAAAATGATAGAGAGAGAAGGAGAGAGAGAGAGACTGAGTAGGATACCATACACATGTGAATAGGATCTATAATGTATGCCATGTCATGTACTAGGATTAATGTTGCCCATGTTTTAGTCATGTTTGGTAGATATCAAGATAATCTAGGAGAACAACATTAGTCTTCTGTTAATGTTATCCTTAAGTATCCGAGGTATACTAAGGATATATTCCTAGTATATGGTGGATATGAAGAACTATTAATCAGAGGATATATTAATGATAGTTTTGAAATAGAATATAATGATATGAATTCATAGTAATGATATTTAATATATCTCAATAGGGGAGTTCTAAGCTAGAATATTTTAAATAATAAAGTTGTCACCGATTCTACAATAGAGTCCAAGTATAAAGTGACTTTTTATATATCCAAATAAGTAATTCGGATTGAATTTTTTTTCAAATATCTTGATGTGGTTCCTAGTATTAGAGATCCTATCATATTTTATTGTGATAATACTATTGTGGTGACTCTCATAATGGATCTTAAGTCACATCAATAGATGAAACACATACTCCACAAACATAACCTCTTGATGTATTTTTATTAAAGGGGTGAAGTTACTATGAGTATAGTTTCCATGAAGGAAAATGTGCTGTAATCCTTGAATAAATCCTTACCTTAGCAAAATCAAGAACATTATATGAGAGCTAGAAAAATAAAGGTAGTTAGAAGTTGTATCTAATGAAATTGGGTGTCTTTTAGAGTTTTTTTACATAGAACCAACTTCTATGTACTATATGATTAATTGTATTCATATATTTTAATATTAATAAAATATATTATCACATCATAATTGTTCTTTTTCGTTACGTATGATGTGATAATGTCCTAAGTGTACTTTCCACACTAAAAGGTCATAAAAGCTCCCTACTATGATGAGAAAATAGAAGTTACATGAAAATATTATTAAATATAATTTCTATATCTAGAAGATTTTATTTGATGGGACAGAAGTGATATAGACTATCAAGGGTAGATACACAAAGGACATTGATACACTATCTCATGGTGTACACCCCTAGACATTTTTAGTGTAGTAGATTATGATAACATGAAATTCCAATAGGAAATAAAAAATTATATGTTTCATTGGATATTAATGTCTATATACATGTGTAATGAACCTTATATTTTAATAATATTATTAATTCATGTCATAGGTCATGTACATTGATTTATTGATCAAAAACATGACCATATATGCTCATAGTGCGGTAGGATATGTTTGGTATATCCAAAATGATGTAGCATTAATGAATTTTGTGAGAAAGAATTTATCAATTCTATTATTTAATGGAAGTTTATATCTTAGTTCCTTTTATGGGAATTGAAATGCCTGATAAAGTCCACAGCCATGATGGTATTTTCAGTGCCTTCATTTATAGAGAGTAAAAGAAAGATTCATCAGGAACATAGGTGAGGAATCTATCGTTACACCTTCTTGGTTAGAGATATCAAGATAAAGGGATTATTATTTATAGTGTTCATTAATAGAAGGTCACATGTCATTGCAGCATTAAATTCTTTCCCAACAAGAGCCTTGGAATGTTTCTAGTAAAGAAACCCAGGGCATAAAATAAGAATAAAAATACCTAATTTAAAAGTTTCGATTTAGATTCATGTTAAAAACAATGAATCCAAAAATATCCCATTCCCATATTTCTCAAAGTATCATGTGAAATTAAATTTAAGCATGAAGAAAAAAAAATCAAATGAAACCATAAATGTTAACTTGTTCATTTGAAATTTCGGATTTTATTTTCTCCCCATGAGTGTGTCTTGGCTCAAAGGGGCCATGCTAAGCATCATCTAGATCATACAGATGTGCACCATAGTTATTGGATAATTGATCATTGATTACTAGGTGCTAGTATGAGAAATCACAGAGATTTATGATGTCCCTTAAATCACATGAAGAACAAGGACTTGATCAATAAGGTGGAATCAATCTGACCTTGTTCTTCCTTTGGATTATCTCTCTAAGATTGACAGGAGAGGGGAGGAGAGATAATATCTCTAAATTAGTCTAAATAGTTAAGATTATTATTAAATAGGATAAAATGAGCTTTTATTCATAGTTTATACTTTCCAAAATTACCCTTTAGCCCCTATAACACAATAACCTTCATTTTAGACCCTTGTGCATACTTATGGCTTAATTAAGATTTTCATAAATGTAAAAAATATTTTATTATCCACTTGTAACACTTTAACTTTTTATGTGATAAAATATAAACCATTAACTCAGATCATAAGCACCCTTAATAATTTAATGAACCTTTAACATGTTATTTTTATTTGATAAATTATATTTTCTCATATTCACTTTTATGATTAAATAACTCATGAATACTTTGAGAAATAAATTCAATCCTTATTATAAACATGAAAAATAAAATTGAAAAACTTACTTGAAATATTTCATAATCAGACGTTCACTAGTCTCAAAAAATGGGGACCACTTTTTCCTAAATTCTTATTCATCTGAATAAGTGGAACTGGTGGATACACTTAGTGTGTAACCCTATAGGTCCTTATGAAAATAGTAGTGAGTGTAACTCATATACTTGGAGTGAAGTCTTGTAACCCATCAAGGCCCCCAAGGAGATAAGGAATATCATAGCAATAAAAACCTTCTATGAACATGCTATGTGTGATATATTCTCTTCATCACATTATATCTCATAAGACATGATGCACACTCTATGTCATCATCCTTTACCGATTTATTTATGAATTGAACATACTAGATGGACATACCTTAAGTCACTATGTCCATGGATTTAATAAATTTGTTTCCATCTGGATCTATTGGGCCTGATATATCTCTTCCTAAACTTAATAGTGAAAAAATCTAAATTGATCATTCAACTATTACCATACCACCAATGACACTCCCAACACAAGATAACTTGACACAACTTCAATGTCATGGTTGTTTTTCCTTAAACTAAAATTTTCGATCAAATGGTACACATTGATAATGATCTCAAGTAGAGAGACCAATACACATGTTCGTACATAGTAAAAACCAACAACACCAGAGGAATGTGGTATTTCTATTGGTGGGTTAGTCCTCATTATCTCATCTACTCTAGATCACCAAGTTAAAAATTCCTGAGAAGAACTCTCAAGGCTTATGATCTTCCAACACCTGATATTCATACATATCTATTCCCTATATGTATAATGCATCTAAGCCACATGGAATATATTTATGATTATTGTCATAGTATCTTAAGGTTCTCATTATAGTTAGAAACAACTATAAAATTTTTATATAAACCATAATTTAAGGGTATTACCATGTAAATAGTGGGCACAAAAGTATTGAAACTATCATGGTAAGAAAATACACATGTATATTTCAAATTTTGTATATGTAATGGTAATCAAAGTACACATAATAGTTGGGTCTAAGGCACCAACTCTAACAACACTCCCACTTTCGCTAGAGCCAGCCACTAATAATTCTAAACCTATTAGATCTCACATGATAATATCATGCTTTTAATGAGTTATGGATTTAGTTAGTGGGTCTACCATTTTATCCTTTATGGATACTTTTCTTACCATTACCTTACCTCTTTGAGTGAAAATTAATTAAATTGATAATATCTATATGTATATTCATTGTTTCCTCTATCATAATATTAACATCTTGGATAATACTATTCTAGGTATGATTCCAAGAACTAGAAAAAATTGTTGGATATTTATATTTCTCCATTATATTCATTATAATATGCAACATACTAAATAATTTCAGATATGGAAAGAACTATATTTGAGGAGATAGTATTTCTCATTAACTTAACCATGCTATGATATTAGATAAAATTGATCTATAGGAAGACATGTTTGTGTCCCCTTCAAGAAAAAAAATTCCATCCACTCCATTTACTAGGTTTATATATCTTATACTTATTAAAGTACTATTAGAAATAAATATTATTTGAGATGTTTTTATAATGTGTTTTTTATTTTATTTTTTCATAATCATTTTTGTGAATATAATTGTGTTTTAGGTTAATAAATTTTCCTTATGAGTTTATAAAGGAGTTTAAAGAAGTTTAATGGACTGAGTAAGTCTGATGACCCTATACTAATTTTCAAGTTACTAACATCACTAAGATACTCATGATTTTAACTGAGTTTGTTTGAGTTTTTTCAATGGGGAATAATTAAAAGTTAAATGTTCAAAATTTGGAGTTTCGAATGTAAAATATTCAAGCTATGATGTGGTAATTTTGTAATTAATAAAAAAATAGTCAATAATTAAGGGAAATAGATTGATTCTACCAGACATAGGCATATGAAGTGGTTAAAAAAATTACTTTTCCAAATAGATGACATTGCCAAATAGTTTGTCTGAAGTTCATGTCATAAAGTGATAAGTTGTAAACTTTGAAAATTTTGAATATTTTAAGTCATGAAGTTCTTACTGAATGAATTTTTATACAAGTTTAAGATAGAGGAATGTTTTCAAATCTACTATATAATGAAGAAAGAATTTCACCAGAAAATGAGATCCAATGTTCAAGGAAGTCCCCAGGTTGAGTCTTACAAATAATAATGATTAAACAAAGGAAACATAATAAATAATTCTATGGAGTTTTACTAGATATAAAGTTATACTTATATCATAAGAACTTTTATAAAAGTTTTACTGGATAGAATTATGAAGGATCAAGAGAAGAATGAGCATTGGGAAAATAAATATGATGTCCTCAAATGTAAATTTCTATAAATTTATACTAAATTATGATTAGTGGACTAAAACCTATATAAATTTTGAAAATATACAAGATGGATGAATCGATATAATTCATTTAATTGGATAGACGAAACTAAATGAACATATGTGAGTCTATTAGATAGAGGAGGCATGTGAAGAGCACCAGACTGATAAAGGATGAGTTTACTGGAATGAGTAAATAAAATGATACAAATCGTATAGGTAAGAGTCAGATAGAACAATTCCTAATATAAATTTTCCAAAAAGATTTTCTATAAAGGCATCGAACATATATGTTTTGGAAGGATTTATTATGAAGGAACCAAGAAAAATTCATCAAAACAATTTCTAAGGATCATTACATAACATTTATAAATACATTAACTATGATGATATTGAGATATTATTTTAGAATCTTATAATATTTATTAGTTTTGAGAGATTTTGAAGAAATTTGTTAATGTTGAGTTTATAGGAAACTTTAAGAATGTTTTAGGAGGTTGGATTGAATTCTAACAAAGTTGAGTTGAGAAGGAAAATTTGAATTTGAATTTCATTTTTTGGAGATCGTTCATTATCCTAGAATTTCAGAGGAAATGTTCCTATATAATGGGGTAAAAGGACCATATGAATATATAATGTTAGTGTGTGAGAAAGATATAAAGTTATTATGAAAAGGTATAAAAAAAATATTTGAAGAGATGATGTTTTTATAACATGATTTTACTACCAAGGAATCTATTGGTTGAAGAAGAAGAAACACAACAAATAGAGGTATAATGATTAGAGGTACATTGAAAAAAGATGTCAATAAAAGGAACCAGAAATAGGTGCACCAAACTAAGTGAATTAAACTGAGGTACATTGGAAGGATTCACACCATACCAAGACTTACTAGATAGTGATTATGGGTATACCAGATAAATATTTTTTGGAAAATGTTTTGTGATAAGATTTCATGTTTTATATTATGTGGGATCCAAAGTATAAGAAAAATTTGTTAATGATGGGAGTTATTATAATTTTATATTATGAGATATAAGTATATTGATGGGAGTTGGATCATTTTATTCACTTCATGTCATAGTAAATTTATCTGGACCAATAAGAGTCATCACAATAAGGACTTAGTTACCTACACTAGGGGTAAACCTTATAAATCTCGTGTGACTATATTTTCTTTCATATATTTTCATATGAGTGATGTTGAGATATAAAATTGAAAAGGACATAAATTTTTTGAGTCAATAAGGTTTTCCTTATGACTTTTCCATTCCTTATTGTTTTGAAAATCAAAAACACCTTATACTTAAAAAAATATATATTTTACTTCTCTAAGGAAAATTTCATTAAGGAAATTTACCCTAACCAAGTTTTCCTTATACATATCAATATTTTTCTTAAGTATAAAAATCGGATTCATACCGAAAACCTCGGAATCATATAATGCTTAGATATGAAGCATTCTATTTTAAGGCTCTGAATTCTGGATATGAACTATAAGGAAGTTCCACTCCGAATTCTGGATATGAACTATAATAAATTTCCACTCCATATTCAGGATACGGACTCTAATAAAGTTACATTCCGAATTCGGGACACAAACTCTAACAAAGTTCAACTCCGAATTCTGGACTCCGAACTTCTATGAGTTCGACTCCTAACTTCTATGAGTTCGACTCCGAACTTCTATGAGTTCGACTCCTAACTTCTATGAGTTCGACTCCGAACTTCTATGAGTTCTACTCCGAACTTCTATGAGTTTGACTCCGAAATTCTATGAGTTCGACTCCGAACTCAATAAGTTCAGATTCTAAACTCAGGTGAAACCAATCTCCGAATTTCATTAGAAATTCAGACTCCAGATTTCTATAGAATTCAGGTTCTAAATTCCTATAAAACAGAATCAGAATATCTTTTTATTATCGACTCCAAATTCCTTTTTGGTTAGACTCTTAATTATTATTTTCTTACATTCTGAACTTTAGTTTTAATTATACTTATACTTGTTTCATTAAAAAACGATTTCGTGCTTTCAGTTACACATGTTTTTTTTATAAAACGATGTCATCCATTCTATTTCTAACTAACTGTTGGTTTAATGACACGTGTAAAGGTCCCTCTAAAATTTAAGGAAAATATGACCGTTGGAGGAGGGAGCCGACTGTTGGAAATTTTCCAATAAATAGGAGCTCATTTGAACAAGCTCAAGACACAACTTTGACACAACTTGTGATTACATGATGTTGAAGTGATTTCTATAGAGAGAGGCTCTTATCAACTCTTAAGCTTCATGTAGAACGTTTGAAAGACTTGTTAAAACTTTGCCTTGTGCAGACATTCTTAGTACGACTCTGATTGTTGGTGATTATAATTGAGGGCTTCTAGGGATAGGAAGACAGAGGTACCGACTACCTTAAAGTTGAGGGCTTCCTTCCTGAGGAAGACAGAGGTTCCAACTACCTTGAAGTTGAGGGCTTGCGGGGATAGCAAGATAGAGACTCCTATATTTATATCGAGGGCTTACCCTGGTGTGGGTAAGACAGAATTTCCTGAAAGTATAAATCAAGGGACCTTTCTCCAAGGTTGTTGGATACCCTTCTCTTTGGGTTAAAATATTTATATCTTCCTACTTGTAGTTTTACTACATGTTTTTCCGATGCATTGTGTATTGTAAGGAAAGTATAACCTTCTTATATTTCCTTACACTTGTACTCTGATTAATTTAGATTCTATACGCTTTAAGGTAGAATCTCATATTGTAAACTTTGGTTAAGTTTCAATTTTTGGATCCATATTTTTGGAACCAGTTTTTCAGAATCACTTTCCAGATTTAAGTAAGTGCATAGAACTAAAAGTTTGAAAATTCATACTTTGTCCCAATATTTCATTGGTGTTAGAGGTGTTGTGAATATTCTTAGTTTAACTTTGTTAAACATAGATCTTTACTTGTTTAAGGAAAATATTAAAGTATACAATTCACCCCCTCATGTATATTGAGCATCTACATCGTTATTTCGATCCTACAATTGGTATCATAGGAAGGAAACCTCATACCCTGTACCAATCCAACAATTGGTATCAGAGAAGGTCTCTGAAATACTTATACTCACATATAAGTTTTTCCTTGCTCAATTTTTCACTGTTCTATATTTTCCATGCTTAGGAATATTTTCCTTGAATCTGGACTTTTGTTATTAACAAGTTTATGTGTAGAAAGTTTTTTTAAGATGACAGGTTTAAATGTTGGTTCCATCGAAAACTTAAATCCTACAAGACCACCAATTTTTGATGGCAATGATTATGAGTATTAGAGAGATCGAATGAAGACTTTTGTTATCAGTACTAGGGTAGATAACTTTGTTATGCTAACTGTAGGTTATAAAATTTTTGATAAGGAAGTAAGTTCTTTCACAAACCAAGAGAATCATGATTATCAATTAAACTATAAGGTGCGCAATACTCTACTATGTTTAATGACTAGGAACATATATAGCCAAATTTCATCATATTAAAAATCTAATTGTATATGGAAGAAACTTGAAGTTACACATTTTGGTACATCCAAAGTCATAGAGACAAGAAGAGCTATGTTGAGAGCTGAGTATCATGGTTTTAACTTTTCTTATGGAGAACCTATAAGCAAAGTACAACAAAGGTTTATAACTATCGTGAATAGCTTAAAATCTATCGGAGAGAAAGGTCTGGATGATGAAGCTCTTGTGGATAAGATTATTGATATAATGCCCAATGAGTGGGAATAAAAGAGAATAGCTATTGATGAGAACAGGAAGGTTACTCAAATTTCCTTAGATGAGCTGTTTGGAACTCTTCTCCAACATGAAACAAGAATGAAGAGAAATGTTGACAACACAAAAAGAAGAATGGGAATGGTACTGTTTCTTTTACTAAAACGTCAAATCACATGAAATCTAAGACTCATGATAGAGTAACTAGATCCAAGTCTAAGAAGGTTACTATCCAATCCAAATCTAGTGAGAGTGAAGTCTCAGAAAACGAGTTAGCTAATCTTGCTCGAAGAATGAACAAGATAGATGGTCAAAGAAATTTCCAATCCAAGTATAAGAAGAAGGAAACGAAAGATAAGAACGATTCAGAGGTCACATGCTATGAATGAAAGAGAAGTGGACACATACGACCTGATTGCCCTATGCTTAAAAATAAAGAAAGAAAAGAGAGGCATTCTGAAAGGAACAGGAAGAAGTTTACAAAGCTAAATCTAAGAAAAGTTTGAAAGATAATACTACTTGGAGTGCTATTTGTGGAGAATATTCAGAAAGTGAATCTTCAGAATATGATTAATCAGCTAAGAAGAATATGGGATTCATTGCTAATACTTCTTTTCCACATACATGTCTTATGGACAAAGTATGCTCTGTCGAGGCATTAACAAATTTATCTCTTGATAAGAATTACTATTCTGAAAATAGTACTTCTAATGAAGATACCTCATCCTCAAAAAATGAAGAACCTTCATATGAAGAAGTATCTAGATTTTCCAACTTACTTGAAGAAAAAAAGTGTAAAATTTATAACAAATTAGACAAGGAAAATACTAGGGAAGAAATTATTAAAAAATATATTTCAGATCTTACTAAAAATCTTAGAGATAAAGAATATATTTTAGAAAAACTTTCTAAAGACCTTGAGAAAGTAAATTCTGATAAGAAAGAACTTTCGAAATATCTTAAGAATGTTATTTTAAAGCTGAAAGTTTTTGATGAAAAATCTAACTCTAAGGAAATGATTCATGAGGGTAGGAATTTAGTCGTTAGACTAAAATATGAAATTTTTTCCCTTAAGAAGCTTCTTGAAAAATTTACCTCTAGGAAGGAAAACTTTTACAAGATGTATTTTCAAATTAAACCTCACGGAAACACTACTGGAGTAGGTTATACTCACCAAAAACCAGTTTTCAAAAACAACTATTTTGTTCCTTCTAGAGCCTCTTTTTTCAATAAGTGTCAAAGTGGTGGGAATTGGATGAAAAAATTTTATTTGAATAAAGTTAAATCCCTTGGGTTTCATAAAACATGTTTCTCTAAACAAATGTGGATACCCTAAATTTTGTTATCTGAAAATCTTGGATCCAATCATGTTTGGATTTTGAAAGTCTAATTCTTTTCTTATTTTCACAAAGATAAAGGAAGTACAAACAAAAATACTTGGTACATGGATAGTGGATGTTCCCAGAACATGACTAGTAACAAAAACTATTTTGAAAATATTATCAAGACGAAAGGAGGAAAAGTAACTTTTGGAGATAATGCTTAGGGAGAAATTGTTGGTATAGGTAATATTGTTCTTCTTGGTAAAACTTTGATTTCAAATGTTTTGTTTTTAAAGGTTCTTAAGCACAACCTCATTAGCATAAGTCAATTATGTAATGAAGGATACCTTGTAAATTTTAGGAATGATAAGTGCTTAGTACACAATTACAAGGAAGAGTTTATTCTCTCTTCCCCTAGACAAGAGAATGTTTACACTTTGAACTTAGAAGACCTTAGGAGCCAAGACTTACCTTGGCTTAGTGCAATGGAAGATCATTCTTGGTTATGGTATAGAATACTAGGTCATTGTAACCTTAGAAACTTATGTAAACTTTCTAAGAAGAAACTATTTAAGGATCTACTGGGGCTTAGATTTTATTCTTCTAAAGTTTGTGATCCTTGTAAACATGGAAACCAACATAAATCTAGTTTTAAATCAATTAGTTAAGTCTTAACAACTGACGCATTACAGTTGGTGCACATGGATATTTTTTGTCCAACACAAACTGGAAGCATTGGAGCCAAATACTATGTGTTTGTTCTATTTGATGATTACACTATATTTACATGGGTCTATTTTCTAGCAAATAAGTCTGAAGCTTTTTCTTATTTCAAAAGTTTTAGAGCCCAAGTTAAAAATTATAAAAACCTTCCAATTAAAACTATTCATAGTGATCGTGGAGGAGAATTTCAAAATTCGGATTTTGAAACTTTTTGTAGTAGAAAAGGTATTACTCACAACTTTTCAACACCTAGAACTCCTCAACAAAATGGTGTAGTTGAAAGAAGAAATAGAATTCCTCAAGATATAACTAGAACCATGTTGAGTGAATATTCTATAGCTAGACATTTTTGGGCTGAAGGTGTAAGTAATGCCTGTTACACTATAAATCGAGTTTTGATTAGACCTTTTCTTAATAAAACTCTTTATGAGTTATGGAATGGTATAAAACCAAGACTTTCCTACTTCAAGTTTTTTGGTTTCAAGGTATTCACCCTAAATACTAAAGATAATATACACAAATTCACACCAAAATCTGATGAAGGAATTTTCTTAGGCTACTCCACAACTTCTAAGGCTTATAGAGTTTTCAATAAAAACACTTGTTCTGTTGAGGAAACAGCACATGTAAAATTTGATGAAACCGATCCTTTTGTTTTTAAACCTTCCCAACGTACATCCTTGGATGTGTTTTTAAAAAATTATTATCAACCTTTGATAGAAGATCCTTCTGATAAGGAAAATGTTCTAGAAGATACATCTGAAATATTTACCCCAGAAGACTTTCTACCCTATGTTGATGAACAATTTTTACAAAACCCAGGTCAGGTGTTTCATAAGAATCATCCTATTGATAGTATCATTGGTGATGTAAATTATCTTGTAAGGACTAGAAGTTCCTTAAGAAATGAAGTAGAACATCTAGCATTTCTTTCCCAATTAGAACCTAAAAGCACTGATGAAGCTTTACGTGATGATGATTGGATCAAAGCCATGCAAGATGAGCTAAATGAATTAAAAAGGAATAAAGTTTGGACCATGGTTGAAATACCTAAGGAAACTTCTATTATTGGAGTAAAATGGGTCTTCAGAAACAAGTGTGATGAAAATGGAGTCATCGGTAGAAATAAAGCTATACTGGTTGTTAAAGGTTATAATCAACAAGAAGGAATAGACTATGAAGAAACCTATGCTCTAGTAGCTAGACATGAATTTATTCGTATTCTACATGCCTTTGCAGTATTCTTTAATTTTAAACTTTTTCAAATGGATATAAAATGTGCTTTCCTTAATGGTTATGTTCAAGAAGAAGTTTTTGTTGAACAACCTCCAGTATTTGAAGATACAAAACATCCTAATCATGTTTTTAGACTTACCAAATCTTTGTATGGCCTTAAACAAGCCCCAAGAGCATGGTATGATAGACTTACAAGATTTTTGCTTCAAAATAACTATGTTAAGGGAAATGAAGAGCCAACCCTTTTTATAAATAAAGATAAGAAAAATGTTTTGGTTATTCAAATTTATGTTGATGACATTATATTTGGTTCAACTCAGTAATATTTAACTGATTCTTTTGCAGATCTAATGAAATTTGAGTTTGAAATGAGTATGAGGGGTGATTAACATTTTTCCTTGGTTTTCAAATTTCTCAAAAACCAGAAAGAATCTATATATCCCAACATAAGTATATTAAATATCTTCTTAAAAAGTATGGTTATGACAACACTAAGAGTATAAGTACTCCTATTGGTACCTCAAACAAACTTGATCTTGATGAAGTTGGGAAACAAGTAGATCAAACATCTTTTAGAGGTATGATAGGAAGTCTACTTTACTTGACAACTAGTCAACCAGATTTGATGTTTCCAGTATGCTTATGTGCAAGATATCAATCCAATCCTAAGGAATCTCATTTAAAGGAAGTGAAAAGAATTTTTCGATACATAAAGGGAACCATGGATCTAGGACTATTTTATACTTTTGGAAATGATCTTATTTTAAAGAGTTGTTTGGATGTTGACTCTGGTGGATGTAGAATGGATAAAAGAAGTACATCTAGAACTTGTCATTTTTTAGGAGATTCATTAGTTTCTTGGTCATACAAGAAGCAACTTTCTTTAGCACTCTCCACTGCTGAAGCTGAATATGTAGCAGCTAGAAGTTGGTGTGCTCAAGTGTTGTGGATGCAACACACACTCACAGACTATGTCTTGAGTTTTACTAAGACTCAAATTTTGTGTGATAACACAAGTGCCATTTCCCTTAGTAAAAACCTTGAAAATCACTCCCATGCAAAGCACATAGATATTAGGCATCACTTTCTTAGGGATCACACACTTAAAGGAGATATCATTCTTCAGTTTATCAGAACGCAAGATTAAATTGCTAACATTTTCACAAAATCTTTACCCTTCGATAGATTTGAATACATTAGAAAGAATTTAGGAATGATAACCGTGAGGTAATCCTTCTTCATTAACTTCTTGTTGAACAATTCTCCTTACAGTAATAAAATCCTTTTCATAGGGGGAGTACATTTGATTTTGAGTCTTTCAAATTTTCTCGTAATAAGTCTTTTAAAAAAATTTCGTAATGAGTCTTTCAAATTTTTCAAATTTTTCATAATGAAATTTTCGTAATTAAATTTGTGTACTGAGAATTTTTATAATGAAATTTTCATACTGAGAATTTTCGTAATGAAATTTTCGTACTAGAAATTTTTGTAATAAAGTTTTCTGAACAAGAACTTTTGTAATGAAATTTTCGTACTGGAACTTTCGTAATGAAATTTTCATACTGGAACTTTCGTAATGAAATTTTTGGAACTGGAACTTTCGTACTGGAAATTTTTCGTAATGAAGTTTTCGTACTAGAAATTTTCGTAATGGAAATTTTCAGAAATGGAGCTTTTGTAATGAAAATTTTTCGTACTGGGATTTTTGTAATCAAACTTTTCATATTGGAGTTTTGGTACTCAAAGTCTTTTCAACTTTAAGTTTTTCATAGTTAGTTTTTCGTAGTCAAATTTTTCTTCAAGAAGAATATCACCTATTATGAATAAAATTCCTGGCCAATTCGAAAGGTATGATTTCCTTACTTAAGTTTTCGTAGTCATATTTTGCTTGCTGGTATTTTCCTATGAGTTTTAAAATTTCTCGGATTCTAGTTTTTTCAAATCCGATTGTTTTTCTTAAAACCTCATAAGATCGAATTCAAGATTTCCTTGCAGGAATGTTTTCAACCGTCAGATCGGTTCAGAGAGTTTTTCAACCATTAAATGGTTTTTGGAAGCTCAAAGGTCAACTCCATTTCCTATATAAAGGGCACCCCAATTGGTTGTCCCACATCGATTTCAAGCTATTGCATATCGAAGCTCTGCATCAGTTGTTAAAGGTCGTTCCAAATCCTTCAGAGCTCCTCCATTCCGAATTTCTGTTGAAGATACTTCCCAAGATATGTCTACCTAAAATCCAATCTCAAAGTGGCAAGTGTACAAAGAAAGACTGGTCCATCCGAACAATTTCATGTACGATTCTATCATCTCCAAGAATATCAGGTTGAATGGTTGGGAAGATGCATGTGTATCCAAGACAAGTGATCAAGATCCTGTCTATCTAGAGTTACTTGTAGAATTCTATGAATCAACAAGTTTTTATGAGGAAGATGGAAGAGAAAAGTTTTCTTTCAAGTATTATGGCAATACTTACCAACTTACTTACACCAAGCTAGCAAGCTTGGTAGGGCTAGCATACGAAAGAGAAGCTGAATTTTGTTCACACAAACTCTCGGATGCTCAAGGTAGTTTTGTTAAGGTTAAGGCCATATAATGTCTTGGACTTGAAAATGTCAATATAGCAAAGATAGCTGACCTATCGCCTAATAATCAGATTATTCAGCTTTGGGTACAAGTTTTCTTGGTTCCGAGAAAGGGTGATAAAGATACCCTGAAAAAAAGTGACATATATTTCTTAGAATTCTTGGTGAATCTATGAAAAATAAATCTGATGAGGCATGTCCTTATGATGATCAAGAACATAAAGGAAGGAAACTTAAGAGCTCAAATAATCATGTACCCTGCCTTACTATCAAAGATGATAGTTCGGTGTTTAGGTACTTTCAAGATTGCATGTAAGTCCAAAGTTCGGAATTGCAAGCTAATGATTGTCAGTGATGACACGCTGAAAATAATGAATATGGATATTTCAAAAGAAACAAGAGAGTTTTATAATTTTCTAGAGCCTGAGGCTGAGACCATTCCAGAAAATGTGGAAAAAGATGAGCCAGTGAAGAAAGTTACTAAGAAGAGGAAGCTTAAGGAAGTGGTTGCTGAAGAAAAAACCCCCCATGCTATGGAAACCCAGTCTGCACCTCCCAAGCCGAAGAAACAGATATCATATCCAGATGAGGTAGCTACTAAGTGGAGAGAAGACAAGAAGAAAAGGAAAGAATGGGATCCACAGTTTGGATTGGACCCTGCTGAGGCTAAGGCCTTAAAAGATAGAACTGCTGATGAGTTAGAAAAACAAGCAAAAGAGAAGAATATGAAGAAAAATATGTCTGAAGTTGAGCTTGTACAATCTCTGTTGAGAGATACTGAAATATCCTCTAAGAAGATTCCCATTCTGGAAACCTTTGATGTCCAACCATTACCAGAGACTCTTGGGAAGAAGTACTCCACTCCGGAAAAGTCTAAGGGTAAAGAGGTAGTTGAAGAAGTAGAAAAATAAGCTGGTGAATAAGTAGAGGAAGAGGTTGTTGAAGAAGAAGAATAAGTAGAAGAAGGAAGTGATGATCTGGATGACAAGATCAAACAAGTAGAAGATTATCAAGAAAAGGCTAAAACTGCAAAATTAGTCACTCCGGGAAAGGGTGTTGAGAAATAAGGTCAGAGAGATGAAGTTGAGGAAGAAGATAAAGATAATGATTTATCTGATGAGGAAGTAAGTTAGGATAAGCATTATCTTGATGAAGGAATAGAGAAGGAGAAACCAGATGAGGACAAGATTGTTCAAGTATCTGAATCCGAGGAAGAATCTCCTAATGAGAAACCCATTCTGAAAATTGATAAAGGAAAGCAAGTGCTCATGGATACACCAACAAAAGATATCATCAGGAAGAAAGAAATTGGTGGTTCTTCTAAAAGGAAATTGGTGCAAATTGAAGAATAAAAATATCCAAGAAATTTATTGGATTCGGAGTCATCAGCACAAGGTCATGACTTTGTTGTTGAATCTTTGAAAAAGTTGGTGGACACCATTCTGATATTTCCCACTATTGACTCTGGATGCCAGATGCTGCAACATAGTCTAAATCAGAAATTGGAATCCTTATCCATGGTGATGGATAAGTGTCTGAAAATTGAAGCTGACCATAGAAATTTTTTCATCAATTATGATGTTCATAGAAGATCTTGCAGTAAAATCACCCTTTGGTCAAAGAAGGTGGATGGTGACCTGGTTGAGTTTGAAAATTTTCAGAATGAGGTAAAAGATGCTTTTTACATCGAGGACTCCAAGATTAAGAATCTTAATGGTAAGCTAATTATTGATCAAAATTCTTGGAGTCAACAAGTGAAGGACTTAAATGATAAGGTTAACTCTCTTGCTCAAAATTTTAAAAGGGGTAGAGATCTCTGGATTGAGCTCCAAGAAAAACTTGTAAAACAAGATGAGTTAGTGAAGATGTAGGAAGAGGCCATGAAGGCTCAGGTAGAAGTTTTGAAAGCTCAAGATGAAAGGATAAAAGTTTTGGAGAATCAAGCTGAGGAGGATCAAAAATATTTGAAGAAGTTGAATTTTTTTTTAAAGAATCTAATCCTGAAAGAAAAGGAAGACAAATAGACTCAATACGATCTTTTGTTTCATTTTTCTTTCCTTGTAATTTTTTTTAACTCTAATGATTTTTTTTTTTTGTATCTTGTGTTGTTATGTACTAATGTTTTAGGTACTCTATTTCTTTTCCATTCTCTTAAATTATTTTTGAAAATCACAAAGGGGGAGAAGGAAAAAGAACTTCTCAAAAGGGGAAAGGAAAAATTTAAAATGGAGAAGGAAAAATTTCTAAGGGAAATATCCTTAAAGTAAGGGGGAGTTCCTCATTAAAAAGTTTTTCATTCCCATGACAATGAAAACTCCATTCTGGAAATTCAGAATACAATCCTTAGAGTTTTAATGCCTAAGGGGGAGTTAGTTGTATTCATCATCATCCATGAACAAAGGGAGATAAGTTTTAATTTCAAAGTATAATGAAAATTTTCAAAGTCCTTATATTATTTTTCATAAGGTTGTTTGTGCTTTCCAAAAAGGGGGAGATTGTTGAGTCAATAAGGTTTTCCTTATGTATTTTCCATTCCTTATGGTTTTGAAATTCACAAACACCTTATACTTAAGAAAATATATATTTTACTTCTCTAAGGAAAATTTCCTTCCTTAAGGAAATTTACCCTAACCTTGATTTCCTTATACATATCAATATTTTTCTTAAGTATAAAAATCGGATTCATACCCAAAACCTCGGAATCATATAATGCTTAGATATGAAGCATTCTGTTTTAAGGCTCTGAATTCTGGATATGAACTGTAATGAAGTTCCACTCCAAATTCTGGATATGAACTGTAATAAAGTTCCACTCCGAATTCAGGATACAAACTCTAATAAAGTTCCATTACGAATTTTGGACACAAAATCTAACAAAGTTCAACTCCAAATTATGGACTCCGAACTTCTATGAGTTCGACTCCGAACTTCTATGAGTTCGACTCCGAACTTCTATGATTTAGACTCTGAACTTCTATGAGTTCGACTCCAAACATCGATGATTTCGACTCCAAACATCTATGAGTTTGACTCCGATCTCTGTAAGTTCAGATTCTGAACTCAGGTGAAACCAGAATCCGAATTTCCTTAGAAATTCAGACTCCGAATTTCTACAGAATTCAGGTTCTGAATTCCTATAAAATAGAATCCAAATATCTCTTTATTATAGACTCCGAATTCCTTTTTGGTTAGACTCAGAATTATTATTTTCTTACATTCTAAAGTTCAGTTTTGCATATACTTATACTTGTTTCATTACAAAATGATGTCATGCTTTCATTTACATGTGTTTTGTTATAAAACGATGTCCTCCATTCTGTTTCTAACTAACCGTTGGTTTAGTGACACGTGTACAGGTCCCTCCAAAATTTAAGGAAAATATGACCATTGGAGGAGGGATCCGACCTTTGGAAATTTGCCTTTAAATAGGATCTCATTTGAATGAGCTCAAGACACAACTTTCACACAACTTGTGCTTACATTCTGTTGAAGTTATTTCTAGAGAGAGAGGTTCTTATCAACTCTCAAGATTCATGAAAAAAGTTTGAACGACTTGTTAAAACTTTTCCTTGTGTAGACTTGCTAAGTGTGACTCCAATTATTGGTGATTAAAATCTAGGGCTTCCGGGGATAGGAAGACAGAGGTACCGACTACCTTAAAGTTGAGGGATTTCTTACTGAGGATAACAAAGGTTCCAACTACCTTGAAGTTTAGGACTTGCGAGGATAGCAAGACAGAGACTCTGATATTCATATCAAGGGCTTACCCTGGTGGGAAAGACAGACTTTCTTGAAAGTATAAATCAAGGGACCTTTATCCAAGGTTTTTGTATACCCTTCTCTTTGGGTTAAAAATTTATATCTTATTACTTGTAGTTTTACTACTTGTTTTTCCGCTGCATTGTGTATTGTAACGAAAGTATAACCTTCTTATATTTACTTACACTTGTACTCTGATTAATTTATATTCTATACTCTTTAAGCTAGAATCTAATATTGTAAACTTTAGTTAAGTTTCAATTTCCAGATCCATATTTTCGGAACCAATTTTTTGGAATCACTTTCCAGATTTAAGAAAATGCATAGAACTAGAAGTTTGTAAATTCATACTTTGTCCCAATCTTTCATTAGTGTTAGAGGTGTTGTGAATTTTCTTAGTTTAACTTTTTTAAAATTAGATCTTTCCTTGTTTAAGGAAATTTTTAAAGTATAAAATTCACCCCCCTCTTGTATATTGAGCATCTACATCTTTATTTCGATCCTACAAAAATATAATAAGTTACAAGGGTTAATTATAAAATAAAATAAATTTTAAAAGACCACCATTAATTTATCCCCCTTCATCAAGGGTCCTTAGATTATTGGGAACTTAAAGTAGTATCATAGCATTGAGGTTCCCTCTATTCAATAATTACATTTCTAATCACGGATAATATCAAATTAGTTAATAGAAGAGTTATTACTACCTTCTATGAAAAAAATTGTCATATATGAAAAAATAGAATGAGACTCCATCTTCTATCTCTTAGAATGTTGGATATTGTTGAAACTGGAGTTGGGTTTCCAAAAATTATGAAATATGCTCCTATAACATTTTCTAACAAAATAAATATTTTGATTGATGGTAATTCTTAAAATTATATTACTGTTTTATTTAGAAAATTTTTATATGAAGGTTATGGGTGTCAATATTGTAAAGAAAACATGGGACTAACATGAAAGCATATTTGATGGAAATATGAAAGTGAATAAATATAAGATTCAAATCTAGAGAAGTATGTTCGAAGATATTAGAAAATAAGAAGACAAAAAAATTGTTTAAAAATATACCAATGTTAATGAAATCTCTAGAAACATTAGATGATTAAAATTTATATTAGAAGATGAAACTAATGTTAAAATACTAATGATGAACTTTCAAGATAGGTTTGATCCTAAAATATCGTATTTATAAGAAAAATTTGATTTAGTAAATGATGAATTTCATAACATTATTATTTCATATGAAATGATAAAATCTCTAATATTAAAAAATAATACTAAATAAGATATGAATTTTAAAACTTTACAGAATCAGAAAATTTTAGAATATGAACATGAGGTAGTGGGCCTCAGTGAATTAGAAGATAAAGAAGATGATTATCAATTGAATTATAGGATTATATTGCTCATATATAAAAAATTATCATAAAGGTATGGGAAAGTAGAAAAGGAAAACTCCCAATTAAATGTTTCAAGTGTGGAGACATTGGAAATTTCACTATGAAATATCTGAAGAAGAAATATGGAGAATATGATGATGATTATGAAGAAAATACTTGATGGTAGAAGTGGCTTAAAACTTCCAAGGAAGATAATTAGTCCACTAGAATAAAGGAAAATATCACTGGAAAAATAAAAGAAGAATATTGATTAAGAATTTTTTTATGACTCTATTGATAAAAGTTCATCATAAGATGAAAATACAAAGATATTCAGAACCATATTTGGTAATTTTAATATAAAGTAATATATTTTAAATAGTGATGAAGGAGAATGTGACAAAACCTAAAAGGAAAATAAACTAAGATCATAACATGTGGAATATATTGATAAAAAAACTCAAGAAATATTTTAAAATGTTGATGAAGGAAAGTGGGAATAATAATGAAGCAAAGGAATAATTCCTTAAAATTAAGATAAGTATATTGAGGAGATTAAAAACCTCAATATGAAATTTGTATAACAAGGTAATGTTCTGAAAGATCTTGAAAAAAATACTTATTTCTAAGGAATAAGAGTTGTGTAAGACTCAATAAATATGTTTCAAGGATACAAATTCTTTTAAGAAAATAGAATAGAATTTCATCAAATATTTGGAGGTAAAAGATGAAACATCTCAAGATTTTGAAGGAACTCATCCCAAGAATCAAGTGAAATCCATAACCACTAAACATAAAATTCCAAATAATTGAACTATGAATACATGTGTTAGAAAAAAATATGGGAAATATTATGTTTAAAAAGTATGTAAAAACACATTACATAAACTGAAGATAAAATAATCATTGGAAGATCGACCCCATAGAAATCTGATACTAATAGATATGTTGAACCTCAAAAAACACATCACAAATAAAAACAATGTTTCTATAGATTATTAAGGTGTAATGTTTTTTTTGTGGTATATACAAGGATAACGTGCATAATTGTTGTCACAACATGTATCTTTATTAGAGTAGGCATGAAATGAGGGGGAGTAATAGTGGAAGAAAATAGGGTAATTTTCTAAATTGTAGGAAAAATGAAAACCAAATTCATAAAGAATTAAAAATATATCAAGGAAAAATCAATTTCAAATGTTGGAGGATGTTTTTGGAAGGTAATACCAACCATGTAACTATGCTGAAGAACGTATGACAACAATTTCAATACAAATTTATTATACTGGAAAATAAAAGGAAGCTGGGAATAAGAAAGTTGAAAAAAAAAATTATTGAGACTACTATAGAATATAGAAATATGTGTAATCCATGGATTCATGGAAGTGGTTGTTACTAAAACATGATAGTTGAAATGAAAATGTTAAAAAATATTTAAGAACATGAAGGAGGAAAAGTTACTTTAAAAAACGATTGTTCTTTAAAAATTAGAGGAATCAACTCAGTTTATATTGAACCTCATAAAATAAATTCATAGGAATACTATTATACTGATGAGATTAAGAAAAAATTACTGAGTGTTATCCATCATTTTGATGATGGTAATGAAGTTATCTTTAGAAAATATTCCTACATCATCTATTGTTCAAAAGATGGAAAAACTATTACTAAGGGATAAAGGACCAATGAAAATCAATTCCAAATTTAAGATTCTTGTAATTATAATTACTATGTGTTGAGGATAAAAATAATCTATATGACTAAAGACTTGGGAATATTAGACAGAAGAGTATAGGAAAAATTTATGAAGGTTATTCTATAAGATATTTTCTATAAATAAATAATAAATATGATTATATTTGTAGAACATTCAAGAATGTAAGGACAGTTAGTAGAAGACATTAGAAAGTTGAAATCCAATCCAAGAAACCTATTTAGCTTATAAAATCTCATTTTTGTGGGTCATTAAGAAATAAATCAATAAAGATTTTTTTTACTTTATTAACATTGTTTATAATTTCACTCCAATGACCAATATTATGTTCATGAGACATAAATAAGAGGTTGAAAAGTTTTTTATAATTTTTAAAAGGGATATTGAGAAAGAGATGGGTGTATATTTATTTATGTTAAGGAAAAAATGTAAATGAGTATATAATAAACTCTTTCATGTACTATATTAAAAAGAATGAAATCAAAAATCAATACAGTAATCCCTATACTCATAAAAAAAATGAATTAGAGAAAAGAAAAAAAGGTTTAGTAGAAATGGGAAGGATCCTGATCAATAAATATAAAATTTCAAAATTATTATGGAGAGACTGTAAATATAGGTGTTCATGTTAAAAATACCTATTTTATTTAACCAAAATAATAATAACTCCCTATGAGATATGGTATAATAAAATACCTAAAGTGAAATAGTTCATGGTTTTTGGGATTCCTTGATTAATAAAGATGAAAAGAATCTAAATATATGAAATTTTTAAGAAAAAGTATAAGAATGGATTTTAATGGGATACCAAGATGATTGAAGAAGCTACAAGTTCTAGAATAAATGACTAAAGAAGTTGGTTGATTCTTTTTATGTTAAATTTATTGAAAACCATTCCACCTTAGGAAAAGTTGTTTAATATGATAAGGAATATGTTAAAAATGATAGAATGATTAATTAAAAAGAAAATAATGAGATGATAGATGATTATGAGCCTAATATTGCTCAATTTGACTCAGATAATTCTAGTGATGATAAGAGTAAGACCAGGAGAAAATCAATAAAGTTTCAAACATTAAAAAAATTGGTTGGATCTGATAAAATCATCAAAAAAATAGAAGCGCTAGTTAAGACTAGATGAAAATTGAGATATGAGAATCAAAAAATGATTATCTCACTATTGGAAACATAATCTATTTTAAAGGTAATTGAACATAATGAATGGATAAATGTTATGAATGAATAGTTAGATCAAATTGATAAAAATGAAACATGGGATCTTATTACTTGACTATAAGGAAAGAATGTTATCGGAAAAAAATGAGTTTTTATAAATAAACTCAATGAACATAGAGAAATTTCAGGAAATAAAGATCGACTAGTTTTCAAAGGTTACTCATGGGTGGGTGGTGTTTAATTTAGGGAAATTATTTCCCTTATTGGGAAAATTTTAAATATAATAATGTTCTTGGTAGTTCTCACTCATCAAAATAATAATGACTTTTAGATTAATGTTAATTCAACTATATTAAATAGAGGAACCAAAGAAGAATAAGATATATTGAGAAACCTAGTGGGTTCATACTTAATAAATATAGAACCATGATGTGTAAAATAAACAAATAATTGTATGAGTTGAAATATATCCCTTGTTCTAGGTATTCAAAATTTTATTATTTCCTAAAGTAGTTGAAAATTTCTAATGGATAATTTTATTGAAACTTTTATGTGAAGGATATGAGAATAGGTACCCTAATATTAATTGTTTATTATGATGATATAATTTTTTTTAGATGTGAGGGATAAAAATTGTGAAGAATTTGTTGACCAAATAAAGAATAAATTTGAGATTTAAATGCTGGGAGAGTTAACTTTATTTCTGGGTTTACAAGTTTAATAGAAAAGAAGATACATCTTTGTCTCACAAGAAACGTATGGTAAATACATTTTTCAAAAGTTTGGAATGTAAGATTCAAAATAAGTTTCTACACCTATTTCTATTGGAATGAACATGAGTAATGAAAAATCTATGAAAAGTATGAATCCGAAGAAAAAATAGAAGTTGATCAGGAGTTTACCCTATCTTACTAATTCAAGACTAGAAATTGTATATGTTATAACTTTGTGTGAAATATATCATAGTGTTCAAAAAGAGTTTCACATGATGTAAACTAAGAGAATACTTAGGTTTGTTAAAGGAACATAAATTATGGCATGATCTATAGATGAATTAATGAGATTAAATTTCATGGGTTCACTGATACTGATTGGTCTATATATTTTAAAGATTGAAAATCATTATCAGGAGAAACTTCCTTCTTAGGAAAAAGTTATGTAATATGGCATAGTAAGAAATAAATTTTTGTTACTACAGGTATGGAAGTAGAAGAATATATTCCCACTACCTAGTATTTTATGTAAATTATGTGAATTAATGTTCAATAGAAATATTTGATGATGAATTTTGATAAACCATTGAATATTATTTGTTATTGTCAAAGTGCCATTAATCTTTTCAAAAATCCTACACAATATTCCAAATCAAATAAAATTGATATTAAATATCATTTCATTAAGGAAAAAGTTTGTATTAGAGATTTTATGCTTTAATATATTTCAAAAAAAATCAAATTTCTTATTTTTTTTAAGAAATATATGCCAGAGAAAAGGTTTGATAAATTAAGGCTACAACTACATGTTCAGTATCCACCAATGAATTAATAAATTTCATAAGGAAAATCTCCACATGATCCTTTCCAATCTATTGTGAAAGGGGGATAAAAAACACAAATTTATTGGAATAAGTACAATCCTTGATCTCTATATTTTGTGAATATGAGGATTTTAATATTTTAAAAATGGGGATAAAATATTAAGGTATAATTTATATTATCATAGTTATATACTGAAATTCCATTTAGGGATGAAATTCTCTTAAAGTCATTTCTCTATCCAACAGTGTGGTGTCAAGACACTCAGTACGATAAGGATTTTTTTTGATAAGATTTTGAGAAAAGGGTTGTTGAGGATATTGACAAAAAAAATCAAAGGGTGATATTGAAGATCCTTTGATAAGTTTTTGTAATGTTTTTTGTATTTTTTATCATGTTTTTTGTGATTTTTTTGTGTTTCTTTTAAATAAACATTTTTGATGAGTTTATGAAAGAGGGTAAGAAATTTTACTATAATTTATAAGTCAAAAAATGATATTATAACTTCATGTTTCTAACATCATGAAGAAACTTATGATTATATATGGGTTTGTATGAGTTTTTAAAAAGGGAAAGATGTTAAGGTTTAACGTTACAAATTTAGAGGTATAGCTATAAAATTTAATTATATGATGTGGTAAAGTTGTAATTAAGGATTAGACAAAAAATAATTAAGGGAAATAGATCAATTCTATGAAACAAAGGCATATGAAGTTAGAAAACAAATGAAGTTTCCAAATAGATAAAGTTGTTAAACAGTTTGAATAAAGTTCATGTCATAATGTTTTGGAGTTTGAGAATTTATAATTTTTGAAGATTATAATTCATTAAATTCCTATTGAACATTGGTTTTTAAAATTTCTAGATAGATTAATGTTTTCTAGTCGAAAATATAGGGAAGAAGGAAGTATATTGGATGAAGAGAGATGATATTCAAGGAACTCACCAGGACAAGTATAAAAATCAAGATGATCAAAAAAAGGGAAAATAAGGAATAAATATGTTGATTTTAACTCAGAAAAATGTTCTATTTATATTGTATTATCATTATTATAAGTTCAACCAGACATGATTCCAAAGGATTAATGAACAAATGTGCATCATGTAGAGAAATAAAATGTAATCAGAAGGTCATTTATATGAAGTTTTAATTGAAAGTGTTCAGATGGCTGAGCCCTATATGAATATAAAATATACGTAGGATGAATAAATAGAGACATTCAAATTTATTTTATATAAAAATATGGATGAACATATGTGTGTCCATTATATAGAGGAGGCATGTAAAGAGAACTAGATAGAGAAAGGTTGAGTTTACCGAACTGAGTAAATCAAATGATGTGGATCAGATATAGTAAAGTTATAAAGAACCTTACCTAAAATATGAGTTCCTATTAAGTAATCATATTAAAATTTTCTAGGAGTTCTTATGAAGGCACCAGACAAAAATTTTCTAGAAGGAGTTATTTTTGAGGAACTAGAAAAACATTCACCATATTCTATTTTAAGAAGATTAACATAAAATTTGTAATTTCTTTAACCATGATGATTTAGAGTTTTTCTTTAAATATTAATCAATATTTACAAGATCAGATAGAATTTGAAGAAATTATTTGATGGTAAGTTTTTAGAAAACTTCAAGAAAGTTCTGTAAGGTTGGAAGGCATTCTAATGAAGATGAGTTGAGTGGGAAAATATGAATATATAAAGGGGTGAAAGTACCATAAAAATATATAATTTATGTCTATGATAAATATTCTAAGTGTTAAAGAAAAGGAATATGATGGATCTACCAGACAGAGATTAGAAGAGATAATGATTTTGTTGCATGAGTTTACAACCAAGTAATCTCTTGGTTAAAAAAAAGAACACCAAGAAGATGTGTTGATATTATAGGTGAATTAGATAAATATACTGATTTGAGGAACAGGAAATATGTATATCTGATGGAGTGAATCAAATTGAGTCACATTAGATAGAGGTTCACTAGATAGAGACACACTAGATAGTTATTTTGAGTGTACTAGATAGAGAATTTATGGATAATGTTTTGTGAGTTGCTTTCATTTTTTATATTATGTTTGATATGAAGCATAATAATAATTTTTAACTGATAGGATTTAGTATAATTTTTTTAGGAGACAAAATGAGCTTAATGGTTTTTGGAACATTTTTATTCACTTCATATCAAAGTGAGTTTTAGTGGACTCATGGGAGTCACCGCAATAAAAATGTAGTAACCCACACTAGGGGTAAACCTTTTAAATCTTGTATGAGTCAATTTTCTTTCATACCATTTCATATGAGCACGGTTGATATATATTTTTTATATAAAAAATTTAAAAAAATCAGGGGTTAATTTCAAGATAATTTTTTTTTCAAAAGATCACTACTAATTCGTCCTCCCTTATATTTGCTCCTTACATTCCAAGGAACTTTAGGAATGATTTGATTGCTTCCCTTCTGATGTTACTAGATTAGCCTGATATATGTAAACTATGATTAAACTAGAGGAAACTTGAAACCTATTACATAATATTTAATTCATGATATATCATACTTCTAAATAATATTCTACTCATTATTTTTATCTCCTCTTTTATCTATATACACATCTACTTGTAGAAATTAACTCCATGTTAAACTGTTAACAATCCTTTATTGGATTGTTTTATATTGTAACTTTTGAGTAACTTGTTAGTATATGTTCTTTTAATAATAACAAGTAGCCTCTGATATCTATATTGATAAATATTTATCATTAAATTTAGTCTTATTCACCTAACAATATCATAAAGAATCATTCATTTAACCAAGTCATTAATGACTGTAAGACATGCACATCATTTCCCATTTATGTCATCAAAATAAAATATTATGAAAAAATGTAACTCCCACTAACCTTTTTATAGACCCAGGGATTTATTTTATTATTTATGAAACCAAATTATCTTACACCTCATCATAACAAAAATTCCATGATCATGATTCTAGTTTCAATCCATAAATGGATATCTCTAGATTATAGACATTATTGGAACACTTTGACATAATAATACCTTAAAATTGTGACATAATAAAGTCTTCCAAAAATTTATCATTTATAAAAAAATTTATTTCAAC
The DNA here is from genome assembly GCA_963277665.1 of Viscum album. Taxonomy (NCBI): domain Eukaryota; kingdom Viridiplantae; phylum Streptophyta; class Magnoliopsida; order Santalales; family Viscaceae; genus Viscum; species Viscum album. The sequence continues at coordinate 1,620,260,383 of OY728146.1, read as the reverse complement.
CATTTACCAAATTTTATAATCACAAAAGGATTATATTGTAAGGAATATTTTTATGGGTTTTGGTATTATGACTGAAGAGAAGGGTTCTTCATAGTTGATGTCTTATTGTTTCCTAAAAATATTATCTACTAGACATGCCTTATAGGTGCTCACTTGAACATCCATGTCCAGTTTTTTTGTTAAATACCCATTTAAACCTAATATATTTTACATTATCTATTGGGTTTACCAAATTCCAAACTTGATTTTAGTACATAAACTTTATTTTAGAATATTTGGTTTCTTTCTATTTAGAAACATCCTTTAAATATAATGCTTCTTTTTAGGTTATAGTTTTATCATTCTCTTGGTGTAATGTATCACCTAACATAGTTAAAAGAAAACCATATATATCTATTTCTCTAACCTATATAGTAATCCTACAATGTACTTGTGTCTTTTGAACTTATTCCTCTCCCACTGTCACTTATAGAGTTTGTTCATGTACCAAACCTTTTTCATATAGATCATTAAATTTATCAAATTTAATATTTCTACCACTATTTCCATTGGAAATTTGTTACCTTTCTATAAATATATCATTTCTTTTCACAATCACCTTTCTATATAAAGGGTTATATATATAATATCTTTTAGTATTCTTAAGATAACCTATAAATATTCACTTCATTCTTTGAGATGCTAATTTTTTCTCAAGGTTTTGTCTTCAAAAAAATACTCACATCCCTATACACATATATAAAAAATATTGGTTGTTCCATATAATAAATCATATGGAATCCTATGTTCCTATTAATTTGGTACTTGGTTTAGTTTAAATGTCACTATTTTTAATGCATGTCCCTAAAAGGATAAAGGCAAAGTTGAATAAATCATCATCAATCTAAGCATATAAATCATTACTTGATCCCTTATTTCACTAACACCTTTACACTAAGGTGTATAGGGAGGGATGATTTAGGAAACTATCACACACTCATTTAAATGATCAATGAAATATTTTTTAATATATTCTCCAGTATAGTTTGAGAATATTTTATTAATATTATTACCAATGGTTCTTTATCCCTTTATCCTTTACCAATAAAAGGTGATTTTGTCATTTTACCTAATAAACAATCATGACATACATCTAATGGTTTTTACTCAATAGATTAAAAATACCATGTTTGATGTAGTTTTCTTAAACTTTTTTCATTTACATGACCAAGCCTAAAGTGACATAGGTTGGTAGTATATGAGTTATTCTTGTTGTACTTATCATTGATTTCCAAAATTGGATTTTCTAGTTTACTTATATACAATCCATTATTAATATGTTCCATACCATAAAATATATTGTCCTTATAAATAAGTCAATTTTTTTTCCAAACATGAAATAAAATCCCATAGTGTCTAAACTCAAAACTAAGATTATGTTTGTGCTAATATATTATATATAATAACAAATAATTAGTTCAAAAACTATTTTATTAGGAAAAGTAATAATATAATCTATGAATGTTAATATTGATAGTCTTTCACTAATAATTTCTCGAAGATTAAATTCACCTCATTTTTTTTAATTTACTTCATTCATATATTTGAATACAAATGTGTGAGTCACATGTAATATCCAGTACCCAACTTATAGATATAAATAGGTTTCATTCAATGAAAAATATACTCAAATATGAAATTATTTTTCAAGTGTCCTTTCTTTCTACATAAAAAGTATACTTAATCATAATAATTTCCCTTCCTATATATCTTTATCTTATTTTAAAGGGAGATGCATCAGTGTCTCTCACTGTGACTTTTCCCTTATGACTTTCCTTTTCTCCTCTTTTTCACTATGAGGTCCAAAGAGTTGGAATTCTTCATATCTTAATCATCATGGAGAAATAAATACAAAATGTAAGGAAGAAAATAACTCATGTTATTAATATTTTATGTAACTATTAATGTCTAGAATCTAGGTGGTAAATATGAAATAATGAGATCAGTTCATAGTTCTTGCTTCAGTTTGAACCCACGGGTCTATAGTCTCTCAATGTACCCAATTATCTTGAGCACATGAGGTCCTGCATAATTACATTATGCTATCATGCATCTATATAGGTCATTGGATATCTCATGTATTTATTTTTAGTATCTCTATTATTATAACTATTAGATATAATACAATATTTGGATGAAATACATGTTTGCATTTTTTTCTACAACTCATTGAACATAGATAGCTACATAAGCATTGGACATATAGTACATCATCTATATTCTTCTTTTATTTTTCATTATCTTCATTGATTGATCCATGAGGATTATTAGTATGTATTGGTAATTCCATTACGTAATGTTTCCTTTCATGGTGTAGAACTATGCGAAAGTTCTTGTACTACTCTTGGAAGTTATGGTCGGTCAATATATTTTCTTTATACAATATCAATCATAGTGAAATTAAATTGGTTGTTGTTTCCATTTGATCTATAATATGTAAACTTAGAGAATTTATACTAAATATCTATTACAAATATAAATTTTAAAATTATTAATTTTAAATGTCTCTAACTATTTTATCAAATCCTAGTAGCCCTCAACTACTTGGTTTAGAATAATTAGTCTCTCGAGTATTCTACTAGAAAGGATCATTAAACCTCTCTTTATAGCATGAGATATAAAATCACCAATATTATAAGAGTCTAAGGTAGTATTTTGGATGGAAAACCTCATTAACATGAAACTCTTCAATCTATTGAGTGCATTTCCATCTCCCATAAAGGATTAATTTTCATTACTCAATGTTTTTCCTCTAAAGATGCAACCAGCTAGTTTTGAATATTTTTTTCCTAAAAAATTTAGATAATTCAACCCACAACTCTTATATGAATTCCTTGATTATAAGAGAAACTATAAACTAGGTATGAAAAGCACCTCCAACAATCATTTTTGTCCAAATTCAAGCGATTAAAGGTGTTTAATGACATAATATTTGATTTATGGGATTTGTTAATTTATCTCGGTGAATGAAATCCTTTTATAATTAGTTTGGTAATTTTATGTGATCATACTCACAAGTTAACCATGATTCAAAAGAGAGAACATTCATTTCAAATTTTTATTTTATTTATTCATTATTTTTTATTATTATACAATGTGATAATGTGAAAAAAAATACACATTCAAAAAATAATAAACCATCTATAAATAAAGAAACAATGAAATGATGATGAGACATTTACTATTTGTTAATGCATCAAAAGAATAATGGATTAACAGATACCCTATGATAATTAATTTATTCAATACCCAAATTGAATTGCATTTCCTCTAACTCCCGTGCATTTCTCACGTTTGGTTTATAATGACTCTCGACTCAAACAGTGTCACTAAAAACTCCTCCAAACATTACAATTTATACTGAAATAAAGGTAAAGGGATCTTGGGTTGTGAAATTACATTTTATCACTCAAATGTGCAAATACTTGCCTTTATACATTTTAAAGTGGTGGTGGGATACAAAGATCATCGAAATAAAAATAATAATTACATTTTATCAATCAAATTAAATAATTTAATTTAATTAATAAGAAACCAAACATATATGGGTTTGTATCATATCATGACCAGTCAAAAGGAAATTATATTGCATAATTAATATTAAAATTACTAAAATTTAACTTGAGGGTATTTTTAATTCATTAACTTGAATTAAAATAATTTTAATTATTTATCTACTTATCCCATGACACCATAAATAATTTTATTAAATTCCAGACAATAAAACTGAATTTATGATATTTTTTTATATTTTTTGGGTTTGTATAGAACTAAATATAATCCCCAAATAATAATTTAGGGCCTCCAACATGCTTGATGGGTTGGGAAGGTTTGATTAAAACTAACATGGTATGGTCTGGGTTGGGGCAACCCGATATCCAATGAGGGTCAGGGTTAATCGCATGCACTAAAAGGAAAACCATTTTTAAAAAACTAATATTAATATAAATAAATAAATAAATATAGTATGTTATAATATATATATATATATATACAATAAATATTATGGTTATCCACCCTATTGATTGGCTTGGTATGGCTATGAACATAGGAGGCATTTGGTCACCCTCCAAAACTCCTTTTATAATTTAATAAGGAGTCCCACCTTATAATTTATTTTTTTAATTAAAAAATAAGCTTTTAAAAAGCAATATCAACACCCAAAAAAATACATCAGAATATATATATATATATGTGTGTGTGTGTGTGTGTGTGTGTGTTTACATATATATGTATAAAATATTGTCACAAATACCAGTCAAACTTCGACCACCTATATATTGGTGATATGAACTTAGATCGATGTGTCGTCAGTTATGTTGAGATTATACAGAAACCCTATTTTTGAATATTCAAAAATTTATTTAAAAATTTGAATTTTATGAATTAAATAATTACATGTTCTATCTGATACCAATTGAAGGAACCCATGGCGTAGTGGAATCATGAAAAATATATTATTCAAAATTTTGGATTCTAATTCATGTTAAAAACACTAAATCTAAAAAACCCATTTCTATATTTCTAAAAATATCCCATTTAATTCAATTTAAGTATGTATTACAAAATCAAACACATCCATAAGTTGTACTTTTTTCATTTGAAATCACTGATTTGATTTGTTCACCATTGGTATGTAGTGGCTCAAATACATTAATCTAGGAACCCTATATATCATCCACATATTAACCAAAACTCATGGATAATTGATCTTTGATTCCTAGGTGCTAGAATGGGATTTATAAGTGATTTATGATGCCACTTCGATCACATGAAGAATACAAACTGAATTGAGAAAGTAAGATTAATCTAGCCCTATTATTCCTTCAAATTATCTCTCTCTAAGATTGAGAGGAGGGGAGAGGATACATCCTATCAGTAAATTTTTCTAAATGGTTGATATTTATATTCAATAGGTTAAAATGAACTTTCATACCAAGGATATACTTTCTAAAATTTCACTTTGTCCCTTGAAAGTAAAAAACAGCAATTTAGATCCATATGTAAAATTATAACTTAATTAAACTTATAAAAAATGTCAAAAATAATTTATCAATTACCCGTAACACTTTAACATGGTACATGATAAAGTAAAAACCATTAACTCAACTCATAAGCTCCCTATATAATTTAACAAACCTAGAACATGTTAATTTTGTTTGATAAATTATATTTCATCATATAAACTTTTATGATTAAATAACTTATGAATAACTTGAAAATATATTCAATCACCATTATTATAAACTTGAAAAATATAATTTAATTGTTTCACTTTTGATCTCTCACACTAAGACATTCACAGACTCCCACTCATAGGCCAACTTCATCCTAAACTCATATTCATCTGAATAGGTGGAACTTGTGGGTACACTTATTGTATAACCCTCTAAGTCCTTATCTTAATAGTAGTGAGTGTAACTCATAGACCAGAAGTGAAGTATATCATCCCATTAAGTACCATAAAGAGATAAGAAATTTCATAGCTACAACAACCTCTTATGAACACACTCTATGCAATATAATATCTTTGTCTCATGATTTCTCATAAATAAGGATGAAAACTTTGTATCATTAACCTTTATTGTTTTTTTAATCATTGAATTTACTATATATACTTACCTTCAATCACCATTTCCATGGAATTAATAGAGGTAATACCATCCTGATTAATGAGGGATGAGATATCTCTTGTTCAACTTAGAATAGACAAATTCTATCTTGATCATTCAAAAAATTCCATACCAGTAATGATGCATCTAGTATAAGATACCTCACCATGAATTCAATGTCACGGTTTTTTACTTGCATCAATGTATGTGATCAAATAGTAAAAATTGATAATGATCTCAAGTCAAGAGACCAATGCACATGTTCATAGATATAAATAACCAATGAAACCCAAAACATTTGTGTTCCAATTAGTAGTTCAGTCCTGATGATCTCATCTACTAGAGATCAATAAGTGTGAACTCCATGAAAGGAGGTATCAATGCTTATGAGTACCCAACACCTAATATTAAGACATCATGCATTCCCCATTAGTATGATGTATCTAGAACATATGAAATATATTTAAGATTACGGTCATAGTATATCGAGGTTCTCATCATAGATGGGAACTACTATAACCTTTTGATACCACATGTAATCAAAGGATACTACCATGTAAATAGTGGAAGTGGATGTATCATCACTATTTTTTAATTAAATACACATGTGTATATCAAACTGTATACATGTAATGGTAATAAAAGTACATATAGGAATTGGATCTAGGGTATACATTCTAACGACAAATAGACACTAACCTTGGAATTTAGGTAGTGTAATCTAATTCCACTAAGAAAGGGGCCGAGTGGGTCACCCACTAAGTGTATCTAGAACCTCATTTAAATTTTATATGAATTTAACATATTGGATAAATATTATTTAAATACTTTATTTAATAATTATTCATGTTTTTTATCACAAATATTCAATCAAAATTTATTCGAGAGAATATATATGTGATTTAAATATTTAATAAGTATTTATTCACCAGGTAATTATTTATTTAATTATGTAAATAAAAAATATTTATTATTCATTTTGGTTTATTCATAAGGTAAAAAATATATTTATTTAGTTACATGAATATTTAATAAATATTTAATCAATAATTTTGAGAATATAATATATATATATATATAATGTCGTGATATTTATTTAATTAAATAAATAGTCTTTAGTCCTGACCCAATAAATATTGAGGAGGATATGAAAATAGAGTTTAATGGTCCAATGAAAAATATCATATTAAATATTATATAAATAAATATTAATTTAGTTATTGAAGAAAAATAATATTTATTTTATCTATGCTTTTAACACATGTTAAGTGAAAAATAATAATTCTATTATTATTTAGATATGGGGTTCATAGGTAATTAATAAAATAATAAGGGTGCTTTCATAATTATTATATTTTAACCCTAACACAATTTAAACCTCACTATGGCATTTTTTGATTATGAGAGCCATATTCTTTCATTTTGCACAACGAGTACTAGGGATGATTATCTGAAGCCCTATAGAGATCTCCCCTAGAATGATTTGAATAATGAATATAAATTCTTATACTCCACAAAAGTGAATCCTTTCTCTCTTAATGGATTCAGGTGTGATAAACATTGATCACATCAAGTGATAGAACAATCAGTACTAGCACTCAGAGGATTCTACGACAAAAATTTGAGATTTGTGAAGAACTTTTAGATCAATTATAGAGGGAATATACCCTTGATTCCTATGAAAAAATGATGGTATGACCAATGATCTTCTTTAGATCATATAAAATGATAAAATAATTAAATGAAAGATAATTATTTAGCACATGAGCCTCAACTCGGTTAGTGAGGACTCTTCATGTGCCTCTATGATACCCATGATCAAATTAAGGTAGAGGCATATTTCCAGGGCTCTGTAGAAGTAATGTAGTAGGTACTGTAGCATGTACTATTTGGTAGTATAGCAGCTGGAACTACTCACCTTTGGTCCACCGATTTGGTCCTTGACTCCTTCAAGCATTCGAGCCACCTAAGAATTCGGGTCAGTAAGGATTTTGGGCCACCTTAAGGACTTTAGGCCATCTCAAGACCTTCAGGCCACCTCAAGACCTTCGGGCCACATTATGTACAGACACAAAAACCATACATATTCAACAAGGAACAAGCTCTAGAGGTGGATTCAGGGCCAGGGCATTCATCATAGAAAAGCTATATGATTTAGAAGAATGAGAGGGTATGGAAATTTTTATCTATACCAAGCCCGTGCATCTATGCATAGGACAACTGACTGAGCAAACATGTGAAGGTGGAGAGATGATCATGATATAGATGCTAGGGAGGGGCAGTTTCAAGTAGTCCTAGTCTGGGATGAATTCCTCTAAGACCTTTAGGTCCTTTACTGTAATGAAGCCAACAAGACATGTAAATGTTCTCCTTAAATATTTAAAAGGGGAATTATCCAAAATGAATAAAAAATGAAGGCCATAGACTCATTCAAGAAAATATAATTTTTTAGTTAAATAGATTAATTATAAATTATATATGAAAAATATCATCTATTTTTAGTGCTGGATTCTTATCAATTAATATTCATATTAATTCCATTGGTCATGATGATTATTTTTCATATACATCATAGATTATTCATATATTACAAAAAAAAATTGTGTTGGTTATGGCCAGTCTGATGATTCCACTACACCTAAAACCTTCATACAAACCAAAAGTGATGCACACACTTAGGCACTATAGTGGGTGAAGCCTCATCCCTCCCTAGAAAGAATGTAAAACACCCACTTTACATATTTTATTACATGGAGTGTCCCAAAGTCCCAAGTTCAAGATTTCAAAAATGAATAGATGATTGTTTCTCAAAGCCCCTTTTTAGGAGATGACTCGAGGCCTAAAAGTGTAGCTTGCATCATGCCAAGTCACTAGTCTTTTATTGTATTTCCCCTATTTCAGTAATATTCCCATTTTATCACTCTTATAAAGGTTTCAACACCCCCTACCAAGAAGTTATGTCAACCCTCCATACCAAATCATAGATTCATTTTAGAGGAGGGTTAGTTGATAGGTTCCAATGCACCCATCACTCTTTTGAGTTACCCTCACAAAGATGTCACCATGGTGCCTTGCCACACTGCATTACAAATCACATCACATTTTTTGACTTTTTACACTATGGATATCATCATGTGGAGGTTCACCCCTTAATCCCAAATCAATGGTTTGGGTGGGTAGTGAGCTGATTGATAGGCACCCACAAACCCATCGATATTTTGAGCCTCCCACCCAACGATGCCTACATGTTTCCAAAATACACTACTTTCCTATTTCATCTTGCTATCTGTTTGGTCCCGCCATGCCACCTTCTACCAATTATGTGTCTACCCATAGTATAGTTCTCTATTTCCCTCCAAAAATGGCATAATGAATCCCCCATCAAAGGGGGTTTTCATGATTTAAACCCTAGTTTGATGTAGAATTACAAGGTGATTTTACCACTCATCTAAGCCCTCAATTGAAATAGTTAATGTTTATATTGTTTATTTATTTATTAGTATTAACCGTTTATTACTATTAATTAGTAATTAATTAATTAATTATTATTATTAATTATATTATTAATTGTATTTTAATTTATTAGTTATATTATGTTAATTTATTATTTATTATTTATTATTAATTAATTATTAGTATTAATTATATTACTAGTTATTAATTTTATTTTCATTTCTTGATTATATTATCTTCATTTATTAAATATTAATTTTAATATTATTTATTAATTATATTATTAATTATTAATTTACAGTTGGGGCTTGTCTGAGTGGTAAAGCCAGCCCATAATTTTGTATATGACTAGGGTTTAAACTAAGATGGTCTCCCATGGAGGGATTTCTAGGTTATTTATGGGTAAGGATGTAGGTGGTAATGAAAATAGGGATGTATACCTAGTTACATGCTGATGCAAGAACAAGATGTAGGTAGGATTCCTTCAGTCCATGAATAAGGGCTTTCATACAACATGGTCATTGGGTCAATATTTATGGTTTAAACTAGATTTTGTGGCTTCCATAGATTCTGTTTGAAATTGCCTCAGAAATTGGGACTCCAATCAAACTTGATCATGCTATAGAAGAATCACACATTATCTACTTTTTGTGTTTCTTGGTGGAGGTGTATCTCAACTCAACAGTCATCAAAAATGTGGTTGAGGCCACTTAAAATTTTAATTTTTATTTATTCATAAAGAATTATAAATTTCATTTTTTTTACATTTATTTTCAATCTATTAGACATGTCAAAGAGAATTGTCACAAAGAGATATGTTGTTATTTCTACAACTTGAATGGTCATTATGTAAATAGTTGTAAGAGGATGAGTTCTACAAGGTCTTGGAATGCTGTAGGCATAGGGGCATATATTTCCTCTCCTCCTATTACTATTGGATATTAAGGGGAGGATACAGATTTAATTATTCAGTTGGCCTCTGAGGAGAAGAGGAAGGGAGTGATGATATCTGTTGATGTAGGGACTTTTAAATTGATCCCAAGAGTACAGGATAAGGGAGGATCATGGGCCAATGTTGTGAAAGAGGGATTTGTATGGTGAACTATTCTAGTTCCCTATTATGATGAGAATAATGATCACAGATTTTCTTATAATTGATTAAGGTAGGAGAAATTGATTGCCTACAGTTATATAAAGGGAAAGCAGTAGCTCGATGCTGAAGCTCTTTTAAGTAGTAAATCTAGGAAGCACTCTTATGATAGAAAATGGTATGATGTTGGTATTTTTTCCATTTCTGCTAAAAAATAGGACCTATTGGGGTAACATGGAAGATGATGTTCCTCTCATGGATATAGATAGTTCTAGGTTGGTTTCATCTGAGGGACCTATATCTTCCAAAAATGTTGTTGAAATAAGGGATTTAGCTAGAAACAATAATAAATTTGGTGACTTCTTAGAGCATCATGATAGGGTGGTTGTATTAGGAATTTAGAATTTTCATATGGAAGTTTATCTAATAATTGAATCCCATATGGTTCCCACATCATCTCAAAAGGTTCACTTTTTTAAGCTTGTGGTGTTGTAAATTATGAAAATAGTGGATACTCTTGTAGGTGAATATGATATACTGATCATGCCAAGGGATTAGGTATCCAAACCTAAAAATTTAAGGAAGTCTCAAAAATCTAATTCCAATTTCTTTGGAGTGACTAAATCACCTAATGATCTTAAATACCTCTAAAAAGAATAATAGGAAAAAACTAAATATCATGATATTTAGGAACTAATGGATAAGGTTAATGAGGCTGGTGTTGTAGAGAGTGACTCGGATGATCCTAATAGACCATAGAAATGTGGAAAGAATTGAAGGAGAGGTTGGAATCTAAGAGTTTTCATCCATGGGTATGGGTGTGGTCACATTAATTGGGGGGGAGGGGCTTAGCATAATGAGAGCCTTGATGCACAAGTTGAGATTATCAAAACTCTTAGCCTATGACTAGTCTGTATCTGATGAGGGTAGTTTTGCTTTGTTTGACCCCATCTTCTTTTTTTTGTTTCTAATTTCAGTAAAAGAGGCTATAACCATTAACTTAAAATTATATTATGAGTTATCAATTATATTATTAATTATTATAACATTATTATTAATCATGTTATTTTTATATTAAAAATATCATTAATTGTTAATTAGAATTATTAATTACATTTTTAATTAATTATATTATTAATTATTCTAAATTATTTTATTACTAATATTTTTATTATTAATTAGTAATTATTCTTAAATATTTTATTATTACTAGTAATTATTTTTTACTCTATTTATTATTATTATTATTAATACTAATCACATGTTATTTATTAAGTGTTACTATTAATAATATATTATATTTCTATTTCCAGAAAAGTGGAACCTAAATCTCACATGAAAAATCCTTAAATAATGTCAAACACCACTCTTATAAAATGGAGTCTTTTGTAGGGTTTCTATCATATTTTAAGATTATTTTAAACCACGTAATTTTGAAATAATAATAGTATTTAAAATATTCTTTAAATTGTATATATAAAATGAAATTCATTATTTTAAGTTTATTAAGCTTGATTAAACCTTGTTCACACAAGACATAGGTTCATGCAAGTGAGGATCCAATTTTGAAAATATTTTCTTACCCTATATTGTTTAAATAAATATTCAAAAAAAAATAAAAAATAAAAAACCAGATATTCTCATAACTTTACCTCAAAAAACAATTATTGACATAATTATTCATTATTTTATTTTCTATTATCAATAATATCTCATAATTAATGGGTAATAAATAAATTATATTTTTTATTGTATATTTATATTATTCTAGGTAATTCATCACATATTTTTCATGTATATCCAAGAAACAACTAACAAGTTAATCACTCTCTTATTATCATGGAATTTTCTCTAGATTTGGATGTGACAAAATGGGTTATTGTTGAGGCATGGGAAAATTATTAAGGATCATAAAAAATAATTCTATGAGTTGGATTAGATTTCTGATAATTCTATTTCATTGAATTTTTAGTGTCAAAAATAAAATTTTCATTATTTTAAATGTTGGTATGAAAATTGATACAGGGATGGATATATTAACATGAATATATTTATATCATTTTAAAAATATTATAATAATTATTAATTATGTATTTTTAAATGTATTTATTTGTTTAATTTATTAAAATGATTATTAAATTATTATAAATGATTATAATTTTATTAATTTACTTAATTATTAAAAGTAATTTCTAGTTGAATGATTTTATGATTTTATTTGTTTCACAGAAGTAATTCTTTTTAATGAGATATACTTGTAAATATAATTTTTTTAACTATTTATCAATAAATTATATTTTTTATGGATAATAAATATATGGATTCCATAGTTCCCCAAGAGTGTTAATCCCGCAATAATCATATCCTAATCCCTACCCCACATGTATAGTTGAGAATAAGTATTTATGTTGACCGTTAGATTATATTCTCATCTAGACTATATATACGATGACGTATCATTGGAAACTGGACTTCTCGGATAAAATTTTCCCACCATATGTCTATCTTCACTTACATTGTATATTATATTATGTTTGTTCACAATTTTCATCTCATTGATTAAATAGACATTACACTCCTAAATTCAAAATACATCACTATTTTAATTAATGTTATGGTTTTGATTTTTTAAAATGTTATTAGTATAGTCTCTATGTTCCTAAAGCGGTTTAGATTATTAGGTATATTTTATTTTTCATGAAAAATATTGCTAAACTCAGTTACCTCTCTCTAAAATTCATTGATTTAAATTTCCAATCATTGATTAAGGATGAAAATTACATCATTGAGATGATTAAAGTGGTTAATAATGATTTTATACATGACTATTACAAAGTCTTGATATTTCTTAATAATTATCTCTATAAAAATTTAAAGAAGGAATACTTGATAATGAAATATGCTCTAACCTTGTGTAAAAGTCTCAAGGAAATACATGATAACATTATATTGGTAATTTTAATTTTTTTTAAAATAGTCATTTTAAATTCCACGATTTCAATCCATGAAGTGAATATAATTTTGATATATTCAAGATAAATTCACTTCAAATAATATGTAGAGAAAATATCAGCAACATATATATTTTAGAGAAGTTATATTCTAATATCCATGACTAAAAAATTATTCCATTACAACAATATCATTAAAATCTTTTAAAAATGTATCTTAAACTTATTTCTTTAATTTTTATTACAAAACAAAACAGTAAAATATTAAGTAAGAACATATTAAAACAAGGATTGGGGATGGTTCCACACTCCCCTAGAGTCTCTATATCATGTGGCTCCTAGTTCCCTAAGGTTTCCCTCTAGAACCATCATGTTGGTTATGGAAGGTTATCCCATTCCCCCTTTAGTGCTCAAACTTTTCTTATCTCAGATTACGCATCACTACCCAATCATTCCTCCCACTACCAAGAACTTATGATTCTTTGTATGAGATATGTATGATGGATGGGGTTCTACATCAACTGGGATGGGCTAGGATTCATCGATGGAGGTTGAGGGATGGAAGGTTTTCAAGGTTTTTTTGTCTATTAGTATTGAATTTAGTGTGGTCTGGTCTTACTATTATGGAGGAAATTACATCACCGGACTGATATACCCTTATCATGGTGTGACCCAATAACCCTCAATCATTAAAATGGTTTATTTAGAAAATAAAAAATAGATTTGAGTCATAAATAATAATGGTGAATCAGGAATCCTAAATATATGGTTTAGCTCCACTACCTGAATAAAATATGACTACATATAGTTGAGGTTTTATAAATAATTTTTAATTTCAAGATCACAAAAATTATGGTTGAGGTGATCATAATTATACATCAAATTAAAATAGGAAATTGAATTTTTAGAAGTTATTTAAAATGAATAACTACATTCAAACAAATCAAAACATGCCAAATATAAATTTTTTCAATGTAGTATGGAAGTTAATTGACATAATACATGTTATACATTAAAAAACCATGTTTATGTTTATCAAAAATAAATTAAAGAGAAAGATAAAATCAGGGAAGAAAAATTTTCTATTCAAACTAAGATGCATGCTTTTGATAAAATAAATTTTGAAATATCAGATTTATTTTTAAATTTTGAAGTTTATTTGTAAATTTTTAAGTTTTTAAACCATATCATAATGTATAAATGTTCATCAAGCTGATATTATTTTATTTTTATAATGTTTTTAATAAAATATTTATATTTTTCATTTAATTTTGTCTTATATATATATATATATAATTTTCTTCTATTAAAATTGAATTTAATGAATCACCCCATCATGATTAATTATAATTCAGAATATATTTTTCCATTTTAGAGTGACACAATACACATGATACTTAAATATGAGAAATTTTTTATCAACCCTAAAATTATGAGTTCTCATAGAATTACCTTAACTGGTAATGTAACACCTTGATTTTTATGATTTTTTTGAATAATTATAATTTAATTGATGGATTATGTTATATACTACACCATGTCAAGATTTTGGTACACAAAACCTTGGTTTATCTTACACTACATGCAATACTCAGTAAACTTGTGTGACACAAGACACTGAGTTCTAACAAAACCTTGACATATTATTAATATAGTTATCTAAATGAGACCATTGTAACCTATTCGTTTGACTTAGAAAAATGAATATTAATAACTAATTTTAAAATATTAATTATAATGGTTTTTTATAAAGGAAACATATCAATAATAAAATATATAATTTTTGGTGAAATCTTTACATGTTTCCAAAATACTATTTTCTAAAAAATATGGGTTTTTTGTCTGTTTTGAATAATAATAAAATTAATTTTGGAAATTTTTAGAAATTTTATTTTATAATATAATTTAATTTTTTAATTAAAAATTTAAAAATAATCTTAGGGTCTATTTTTGAGATTTTTTTGAAATATTTCATTTTTTGATGAATAGTGATTTTTTTGAATTTTAATTTAAAATTGTCTTTTACTATAATTTATTTATATAGTAAAATTATAATTTATATTTGTTTTAATGTATAATTAATTAAATTATAAATCTAATGATACAATTTATTTCATTGGAATCAATTTCACCTTGATATTGGATATAAAAACATTTCAATCTTTTGAGCGTTTTCACATTAAAAATTCATTATCTCTTCCCATCTACAGGATTAATTTTAAATTAATTTCTAACAATTTTGTGAATTAAATTTGTAAAAATAGATTCCATATTTATAATCTGAATAAATTATATTTTTTAATAAATATAAATTAATTTTTGACCAATGTAATAAGTAAAAACAGTTAAAATTAATTTTGGTGATTAAGAGAAAAACAAGTTTAATAAGGGACTAAACTTTAAAATTAAGGGGAAAATGACCTAAAAACTTGTACAAACAGTATTTTATGGCCATATTTTTACATTATACCTTCTATTATAGATATTGGTCATTTTTGGGAGCCACTTGACATGAAAAAATGGGGTTGGAATTCTCATTTTCAAAATTTATGAGTTTTCCACTCACCTCCCTTATAAAAGGCCATCCCCTCATATCCTATATTAACAGCTCTAAATACCTTGTGATCAGGAAATGAATTTAAAAATATATTCAAAAATTTTCTAACTAAATGTTATAATCCTTACTTTGGTCATAAATCCAACCAATGGAGTTCTTTGGTGAAAACCAAAAGGAGATACCAGAAGAAGAGGCAACGTTCATCAATAAATATTTTTGTTTTATTTGTTCCTCAAAACCATTTATTTATTTTTATATCATGATTGTATAATAACATAAGTATATTAAATATACTTATATTTTATTTTTTAAGGGTAAAACCTACAACCACACATGCTTTTATCCAATATGTTATGAAATCATCGTTCGTGTGTAATGCAAACTACTACGTCACAAATCGATGTCGTTCATTTTTCTATTACCACCTATCAAGTTTGGGTATATTAAGGGAAATTATTTTTAAATATATATTTATTATATTTATTACTTTATTATGATTATTAAATTTTTATATCATACAAACCTTCACATTTTTCATTTTTGGGAATACGATAACGTCGTTCGAGTGTACGAAGGGCTACCACCTTGCGAAGTGATGTGATTCATTAAAATTTTACATGAAATTTATTAAGGATTATTTTAATAAAAATATTTGATATACATGAAATAAAAATGATTATATAATGAAAAATATCTCTATAGTTTTCTTTCTTTTAATCCAACAAGAGAATGGAAACAATGTTCATGTGTACGTACGACCTACCGTCTCCATGAATAATGTATTTAATTTCATATTTATATAATTTATATATTATTATAAATACATATATAATAAATATATATGATATTTATATCATGGTTTAAATTATGGATATTATTAAATCATGATTAAATTAAAATAATAAAAAATATAATGAATCAAAACAATTATGAAATACAAAGTGACTATTACCTAAAACGTAACGTTAATATAGAATTGTTAAAATAAGAGTAATATAAAGTCAAAAGTAAATAATATATGGTATTATACATATGAATATCATTCTGTTTATATTTATAATAAACACGTATTTATTAATAAATTAGGTGTGAATGAGTACGATGAGATTCAATACTTATGGTAAGAGTATTTTGTCTCAATTTTCCTTCTTTGAGACACATGTTATGTTATTCAATTAAATTATTTTATGAGGTGTATATAATTACAATTTGAGTTGTTATATCATGAATATATATATTTTAATTATATTTTAATCTTTATGTAATGTTATTTTCTCATGTTTATTATGATTCTGAGCTACCAAATTGGTTAAATTTTATTGCTACAATATCATCGTTTTTCAGGATTATATATGATTATACTTCCATTGAAGAAATATTATGACCCATATCACAATAATTATAATTAATTTTATTATACTTTAGTTATTCATGACATCTTTATGTAATTTTCCATTTTTACACTCATTGGTACATAATATAACTATGAAAATGTTTGTAATAAAATCTAACATTATTTCTCGTTTTTGGTCAGAAATATGTTTTCTTTTAAAACTATGATTTCTAAAAAAAATCAAAAAATATTTTATTACTCTATTATATTTAAAAAAAATTTACATATATTTTAATTTTTAAAATTTTGAATGGAATTTTTCTTTAATTTTCCAAAAATAATTCCCATCTAGATTTTACTGAAAATGTGAAAGGAATATTCATTATTATATATACAACATGAACAAAAAATTATGACATCATGACCAATCATTACTTTGAAACTTCCTTTGAAATTATTCAAAGTTATTTTCAATAAAAAATGTTTTCAAAATGTTTTATGTTATAAAATGTGTTTTTTTAAAGTAGAAAGGATATTTTCCCCAAGAAATGTTTTAAGGGATCTTTCAAAATTATTTTCCATATAAGATGACACCCATTGGTGTTAATCACACCTTATTGGGGATATGATCTAAGCTTACCATTCATATTCTTTATCTTAATGGTTTATGTTTTGATGAAATGATGTTTATGAAACCTGTTTCTCTTCTGTATGTTATATTCTTATGAAACTCTTTTCTTTTCATTGGTTATACTATGATGATAAAATTTTAAAACCTTTCTATTTTCCATAGGTTAAGATATGATGAAAGATCTATGATGCCCTTTTTCATTTTGTGGGTTATGATATGATGAATGTTTTATAACTTTTGAAACACATATGTATGATTTAATTATGTGATGGGTGGGACCTATATCTCCCTATAATGATTTGGGTAAAGATTTATATCACATGAGATAGACAAGGATAGAATGGGGAGTGAACTCGGTTCTGTAAAGGACTTTTTATACAAAGATAGTCTTATGTGTGAACCTTGACTAAAAACACAGTTTAGAAGGTGAACCAATTTCACTATGATATCATTGGCATTGGGTCATGTCTACTATGCAAATCATTTTATATGTTTATGTGTATGCTACAAATTCATGTATTATGACAATGTTATTCTCTCATGTATCATGTTATTTAATTACCTTATGATTTATGTCTTATGAAATACCAATATTTATTCCATGAGTTAGATTTATGATCTTTGATAAGTAGGGTATGTTTTTCAAATGTTATTATCATGATTTTATACCTTTATGTTAATGATTATTCTAACATATATCCTTTGTTTACCATTACTGAGAATATGATTCCACCATTACTTATATTTTCTTTCCCCTGGTTATGAAGAAATTTTTTTATGCATGATATTTTTAATAAGAGTATTAGTTATAGAGAATGTAGTGGTAGATGACATTACTCACCTGTGAACCTGTATTTTTGTTTCCAGTTTCCAAAGATGATAAAGTATTATAGTCTATTGGCATGTATTTGTGTAATGTAATAAATATTATGAAAAAATGATGTAATGTATATGTATGTTAATCCTGGGTTGTTATAGTTGGTATCAAAGGAAAGGTTTATTTAACATTTGGAAACTAGAATGAGAAAACAATGGTGATATTACAAAGGGCATGTCTAAGAATAAGTCTAAGGATGATTCAAAGTATGTGAAAATGTCCTGGAATTTTGGTAAAGGATAGAGTGAGTGGTTTTCTAGAAATAAATCCCTATTTAGATACAACAAGTGGATGTGGGTCTATCATAGATGTACCGTGGGGAAACAAACCCAAAACACCCTATTGAGCTATACTTGACCGATAACTGGTGCATGACAATAGGCCTTGATATAGACCTAGTTTAATACTCTTAGGGGATATTTTTTGGAATTAATAAACTCTTTAAGAACCATCATTAAGGATTTAAATAGAATATGCTTTTGAATAACCTAGGATAAATAAAAGGTGTCATAATTTAGACATCCTTTACGATATTTTCATGATTATACTGTTTCACACTAAGATTTTAGTTTATTACTCTTTTCTTTTTGGTTTTATTCAATGGTTGGAACCTAAAGGAATTGTATTAATGCTGAGTGTAACTGAAAATGAAATAGTTTTCCTTCTAAAAACACAAGTGTTTTGGGATATCGAAA
Source organism: Viscum album (assembly GCA_963277665.1). Classification (NCBI taxonomy): domain Eukaryota; kingdom Viridiplantae; phylum Streptophyta; class Magnoliopsida; order Santalales; family Viscaceae; genus Viscum; species Viscum album. The sequence continues at coordinate 1,620,241,145 of OY728146.1, read as the reverse complement.
AAAATCTCATTTATATTCTCAAAAAAATTTATCAAGTTATGAATAATGTTGAACTTACAAATGAGAAAAGTAGGGAATGACATTCCATTGATTCCTTTATGAGGTAACACCCACCTTATTTTGAAGGATATTCTGATCCACTAGTTTTTGAACAATGGATCAGTACCATTAGAAAGATATTTTCCATTATCCAATGTTATGAACATGTGAAAGTAATTATCTATGTTTATTATTTTGAAGGAAAATAATAGTAGTGGTAGACTCTAATCAAGAAAACAAGGAAATAAGATGAAACTGACTCAAATGATTGGGATGAGTTCATGAATTTATTTTTCAGTTAGTACTTTCCTCATATTCTTCAAATGAAAAATGGATAAGGAGTTTCTAAATTAAAATACAAGTTATTATAAATCTATTGGTACCCATAAAGATAATTTTATAGTACTTGTGAGGTATTTCTCTAGAATTATCATACAACCTAAAAGTAAGGTTGATCAGTTCTTATGTGGCTTAAGCAGAGTCTATAATGGTAGTTAACCATAAGAAACTTTAGAAGATATGAAGAAATTGTTTGATGTGCTATTAAGGAGGAAATAGAGGTTAGATTTATTAATCAATATCATGGGTTTGATAAGAATAGAAATATGTATTTCAAATGAAAATATAAGAACCATAGAGAAAAGAAGTTAATCTTTCCATTATGCCCAATGTGTGGAAAGAATCATGGAGGAAACTGTCTTAAGGGGTCTAGTAAATTTTTCAAGTGTGGGAAGGATGTAAATAGAGAATTTGAATATTGAAGTGATGGGAAAAAGTAATCTAATGATGAAAATAGCGAGAAAGTTGCAAAGAATGTACCACCCACACTTTAGTGCTTCAATTTTAAGAAGATTATTCATTATCTAACTTATGGATAAACCTGAGGGTTAATGATGATGATCAACCTCGTCAACCTCTTAAGTCAAGGAAAAAAGTGAAATCTCATAGGATTTCCATTTTGACGAGGGGAATGATAACAATATGGTGAAAATTATACTCACCATTCACTCTAGAATTTATAATGTCTTATTTAACTCCGGATCTACCCATTATTTTATATCTAAATAAAATTATAAGGGCATCAAGATGTCATCGCAAGGATTAAATACTAGATTGTTAATAAAAACCCCTAATAGAATGATCATAATATCACAATTCTATGTTTTATATCCAGTTGAAGTTTATGGGAATGTGCTTTCTGTAAACCTTATTATTCTCTCTCTGGTTAAATTTCACATTGTATTAGGAATGGATTTTCTTTCTTTACATAAGTCTTACATCAATTGATAAGGAATTAAAGTCACTTTTGGAATTCAAAATGAGAATATTATCATCTATAAATGTGATAATAAGTATGGTATTCTGATATTGATCACATCCAATGTATGGTTCTTAATTCCCATTTAGAAGGGGTGTTTATATTAGATGGTTGGGGAGAAACTAGCTAATAGTGATATTCTTATTGTTCATTAGTTTTTTATGTCTTTCAGAAATAATTTCCTAGTCTTCCACTAAATCATGAATTTGAGTTCTCAATAGAAATTATTCTTGGTTCCTTACATATCTCGAGGACTCATAATAGAAGGGACCCGATTGAGTTGCATGACTTGAAGAAGAAACTTCAAGAGAAAATTGATGGGGTATTTATTCATCCAAGTGTGTTACCTTGGGGTGTACCTCTTCTATATGTTATGAAGAAATAATGATCAATGAAAATTTGTATTGATTAATTTTAATTGTACAATATCACAATTAAGAACAAGTATCCCCTTACATGTGTTGATGACTTGTTTGATCATCTTAATGGAGCTCAATACTTTTTCCAAGATTAACCTTCATTCAAGATATCATCAATTGAGGGTTAAGAAGGATTAAATACCCAAGAAATAATTCTATACAAGGTATGGATGATATGAATATATATTGATTCTATTTGATTATACTAATTCTCCTACCATCTTCATGGATTTAATGAATATATTCTTTAGAGATCACCTTGACCAGTTTGTGGTAGTTTTTATAGATGAAATTATTATCTATTTAATGATCCAAGAAGGGAATGAAGACCACTTGATAATTGTACTAAATACCCTAAGGAATGAGAAAATATATGAAAATTTTCAAAGTGTGATATTTTGGTGAAAAAGGATTCATTATTGGGTTACATAATCTCAAGAGAGGTTATATTAGTTGATCCATCAAAGATAGAACCTATTGAATGTTGGCCTAGACCAAACATAATGATTGTTATTTTTAGCTTTCTTGGTTTATCCTAATATTATCAATGGTTTATAGAGAATTTAGCATGAATATACAATCCTATGAATAAGTTAATTCGGAAGGGATAAAAGTTCCTCTAGACAAATAAACGTGAGGAAAATTTCAAGGAAATGAACAAAAGGTTAGTCAACACACATGTTCTTACATTACCCTATAGTGGATAATGGTTTGAAATATATAGTGATGCATCCAAGAAGGGATTGGGTTGAATTATTATATTGAATGGAATGGTTATATATTATGCATCATTTAATTTGAAGTTTCATGATAAAAATTACCCAACTCATGATTTGGAGTTAGATTTGGTAAATTTTTCATTAAAGATATGGAGGAACTATATTTGTGGAGAAAGGTGTGATATATACACCAATCATAAAATTTTAAAAAATATATTAACACGGATTGAGTTGAACATGTTCTAAATAATATGGATAGTGTTGATTAAATATTATGGATGTTCAATAAATTACCACTCAAGGAAAGTGAAAAAGGTGGATAATGCTTTGAGATGAAAGTATTATGATAGATTATCCATGATGAGGATCACAAAAGATACAATATTTTTGGATTCATAAAGGTTAGATCTGGATACCCTTAAGGAAGGGGAAAAATATTATATTTCTCAATTGAATGATCAACCATCTATCTAAGTAAATATTAAAGTGGTGAAGAAGGAATATGTAGAGCTGAAAAATAAGGTTAGAAAATTTACCATGTTTAAACTTGATCATGATGGGATGATAATGTTTTGGAACTTTTTATGTGTTCCATTGTTTCGCGCGGAATCCGGGGATGACCTCCTTGACGGGAGATTCAAACGTTCCGATCGGTTTCTAACGGGTTTGTTCGTAGAACCGGAAACATCCAATGATTCCACATCCGTTGGGACCTACTTTCCAAAGGCAGGCGCTCATTAGCTTGTGGGCTAATGAGGCTTAGGAATTTGCATTGGTCGAGAGGATGGGAGGTCGGACTCATCACACCTTTTTGAGGGGAATTATTGTCTACTCCGGGACTCTCTTTATAGATTTAAGTTAAGTTCGTGAATCCTTATTACATTACCAAGTATAAAATGAGCTTTCCTTTAGTTTTAACAATCAATGATTAAATATGCAAGAAATTTAGAGAATCTTTTATATGTATTCGAGGTTCTTCATCAATATAGAATCATCTATATTTGTTTAGAGATTCTTGGTCAATGGTATCCTTCAAAACATTTATATAAAAGTCTCTTGGTCATTTTGATGACCAGGCTGGTTTTAAAGCCACTCAGTGGGGCACTTGAAGTTTATCGTCATTCAGAAGGACAGAGATTATTTCAATGTTGGGATCGAACCCATGAATGGGCTACCTACGTATCCTTTGTTTTGAAAAAAGGAATCAGAATCCACGTAGTTCGAGGAAATGGGATATGATGTTTTATGATTGATGGCTCAAAGATGAATGTCATAATTACTTTTACACTCTAAGATCACGTGAGTCATGCTCGGTGTGAGAAACAAGAGGTATTGGTAAAATTTAGACAATTGTGCCATAAAAGATGCAATCATAAGAATTTGTTTTGGGGCTTATGTATAGATGACTGCCCAGATAGGTGAAGGTTTAGGATTTACTTTTAGGAAGAAAATCCATGAACAGGGTCCACAAAGTTATATGTGCTTTATGGATATTTGAATACTCTAATCTTGGGGCTTACTTCTAAGGAGGATGCCCAAATTAGGAGGGGACTTATGATTGGGTTTTATTCCTGAAAAGGAAACCCAAATCAAAGGGAATTTATGACTGGTTAAGAGAAATTTTAAGAGACTTGTGGCTTACTCTTAAGAAAGATGCCCAAGATTTATGACTAGGACTTATTCCTGAGAAGGAAGCCTAGGTTAGGGGACTTGGGGCTTACTCCTGAAAAGGAAGCCCAAGGTTATGACTGAGTCTTATTCCTGAAAAGGAGACCCAGGTTAGGGATTAAGGTTTGGGGCTTACTCCTGAGGAGGATGCCCAAGATTAAAGGACTTTGATTGGGGCTTATTCTTAAGGAAGATGCCCAAGATTTATGACTAGGACTTATTCCTGAGAAGGAAGCCTAGGTTAGGGGACTTGGGGCTTACTCCTGAAAAGGAAGCCCAAGGTTATGACTGAGTCTTATTCCTGAAAAGGAGACCCAGGTTAGGGATTAAGGTTTGGGGCTTACTCCTGAGGAGGATGCCCAAGATTAAAGGACTTTGATTGGGGCTTATTCTTAAGGAAGATGCCCAAGATTTATGACTAGGACTTATTCCTGAGAAGGAATCCTAGGTTAGGGGACTTGGGGCTTACTCCTGAAAAGGAAGCCCAAGGTTATGACTGAGTCTTATTCCTGAAAAGGAGACCCAGGTTAGGGATTAAGGTTTGGGGCTTACTCCTGAGGAGGATGCCCAAGATTAAAGGACTTTGATTGGGGCTTATTCTTAAGGAAAATGCCCAAGATTTATGACTAGGACTTATTCCTGAGAAGGAAGCCTAGGTTAGGGGACTTGGGGCTTACTCCTGAAAAGGAAGCCCAAGGTTATGACTAGGACTTATTCCTGAAAAGGAGACCCAGGTTAGGGATTAAGGTTTGGGGCTTACTCCTGAGGAGGATGCCCAAGATTAAAGGACTTTGATTGGGGCTTATTCTTAAGGAAAATGCCCAAGATTTATGACTAGGACTTATTCCTGAGAAGGAAGCCTAGGTTAGGGGACTTGGGGCTTACTCCTGAAAAGGAAGCCCAAGGTTATGACTGAGTCTTTATTCCTGAAAAGGAGACCCAGGTTAGGGATTAAGGTTTGGGGCTTACTCCTGAGGAGGATGCCCAAGATTAAAGGACTTTGATTGGGGCTTATTCTTAAAGAAGATGCCCAAGATTTATGACTAGGACTTATTCCTGAGAAGGAAGCCTAGGTTAGGGGACTTGGGGCTTACTCCTGAAAAGGAAGCCCAAGGTTATGACTGAGTCTTATTCCTGAAAAGGAGACCCAGGTTAGGATTCTCTCATTTTAAAGGATGAGGTTGAATGAATGAACTCTCAATCTTTGATGACATAAAGATGTTTAAATCATTAGGTTTTGAGAGATATTTCACATAATTCCTTTCAGATAAGGATGTCAAATCAAGAAATCATGCCATAAATGGCTTTGAAGAGTATCTTGAAGACTGAATCTTGAATAGGAAGGGTGAAATGGCTTAAGAGGGGTGAAAAAGGGCAAGATGGGCACCCAAAAAGATAGGGGCGTGCAAGTATTGAAGGTCGCGCAAGTCCTGCGGCGGCGCGCAAGTATTGGTCGCGCAAGTATACTTGCGCGACATAAGGGATACTTGCGCGATTTTCAACCAGAGTTGAATTACTTGAGAGACTCTTTATTAAACCCTTTCCCATCCTCTTGAGGTTCTTCCAGAAGGGGGACGCGCAAGTTATATTGAAGGAATTAAGTCGGCGCGCAAGTGTTTGATAAGTTTCAACACTTAAGCCTTCCTTCTTCCCTTTAGATCTTCCATTCTAGGTAAGAAATTACCTTAGAAGTGTTCTGGAAGCTTTGAGAAGAGACTTGGGCGTCGGGAGCTTTGATCCGAGTTTCTGGGAACCGATCTCTTTCGAATGGGGGGCCCACAGGGTCTATTTATAGGCAAAAGAAGACCCTGGGCGGTTACCGGGCGGTTACCGGGCGGTTATCACTTAGGTCGCGCAAGTCACTTGCATGACCATAAGGTGTCGCGCAAGTACTTGCACGACCACTAGGCGGCGCGCAAGTGTACTTGCGCGACCATGAGGGAACTTGCGCGGCCTATGGGAAATGTTCTCCTTGTTCATCCCTTTGTCGATTTTTGATGTTTCTTCAAAGGATGAATCACATTGAGCTCAGATATTCCCCCTTTTCCGATCTTTAGATTCTGTGACGAAAGGAGCGTCAACAAAAGTCCCCCCTCAGAGTTGGATCCGGAAAGAAATGAGGATTTGACTCTGAGGAAATTGAATCCATCCAAAGGAAAAGGGGGGCGCGCAAGTCTTCAGTGCACAGAGGGGAGCACGCAAGTGTGATGGAACTTGACTTTTATTCAGAGTTCCTTTGTCTTTTGTGGGCAGTTTAAAGTCATGCATGCCGGACATAAAGGGGCTAATGTTTAAGGTCGAAATAGCTTTGACCGAAAAATGGATAAAAAATGGATTCAATTCCTTGATAATTTATCTGAAAACAAATTACCATACTCAAGTATGAGAGAAAATATGTAAACTATGACTTAAGAATATTTGAATCTGAGGAATGATATGAAAAAGAGCTAAATAGCATTAGAAGAAGTAGTTTCCAAGAATGAAGTTACTATTATTTAACAAAACCCGTTAGGGGGTTGAAATATGCAGGGCCACCTATGGGCATTGGCTGCATAGTCAAATAAAATAGCATCTTTTGGCTGACAAGTCTGTTATGTGGACTGTTTATGCAAGGCCACCTATGGGCACGTGCTGCATAGTTAGGCAAAAGAACTCTCAGAAATTTACTTTCCTAGTGCTAAAAGCCAGTGAAAGTTTATGGAGATTCAAATTTTCTAAAGCATAGAGTTTGTTGTATGGAAAGAGGTACTTGAATATGGAGAAGATATTTTCAAACAAGAATATCGAAGAACTGGATGAATGTCACTCCTACGAAGGTCTGACCCAAACGTAGGGAAGAAGAATAAACCATAGACTTGAATACTTTCAGATCATGAAAAAGGATATGGGACAAATACGTTAAGGATGGCTATTTTTGCGGATCCCTACATACTGTCGTTTAAGACAAATAAGGACAAAAGAGGCATTCTTCCCAAGAATGAAGTTACTATTATTTAACAAACCCGTTAGGGGGTTGAAAACATGCAGGGCCACCTATGGGCATTGGCTGCATGGTCAAATAAATAGCATCTCTTGGCTGACAAGTCTGTTATTTGGACTGTTTATGCAAGGCCACCTATGGGCACGTGCTGCATAGTCAGGCAAAAGAATTCTCAGAAGTTTGACATTTTTGTGACCATAAGTCATGAAAAAGGGTTATGAAGATCTGAAAATATTTAAGGTTAGGATTATAATACATAAAGATGGGTATTTTCCAATGTATATAGAGATACATAGGTCAATGAAAACCATAATCATGTCGTGGCTGGGTCCTGAATTGAAACTTGGACTTCACTACGTATCTCATAAGAATGAGAATCAAGCCATACGTAGTTCTTGAAATACAGTTTAACGTCGTGCAGGACGAAAGGATGAGTGATCTTAGTTTTTTGGGTCATAGAATTCGGACCATAATAATGAATACACAGTGTGTGTTTTCATGAGGATTTTTCAGCCAAGGGACTGAAAGTGAAATTTGGGGTTAGGCCCAAAAGACTTGGGACTGGATTCGAGGGACACTCGAATGTTCCTACGTATCCCATAAAGATGGGAATCAAGTCCACGTAGTTCTAGAAACTACCCTTTGTACAAATTTGGTTCGTACATGTGAAGGGTGAAAAAGGGACTTTAGTGCAATGATGGTTTTAACCTAAGATAAAAAGTTTAGGCATTACCATGTATGTACGTAGTCTTTTTGAAAATGAAAACCATGATTGAAAAAGAATCAATGTTAATAATGGTTCCTTCTCAAATGAGGAAATCAAAGAATATTGTAGTTTATTGTCGTACTGGACAAAAGTGTTGTATAGTTTAACGTCATATAACAAGGACGAAAGTAAATCAATGTAAAGATATTGATTCCAAGGGTGGTTTCACAAATCATCATCATATGAGATTGTGGTGAACCAATGTGAAGAGATTGTTTTTGGGCTTGAACCTTTGGGATGTTGCCTACATACCCAGCCTGGAGGGCAAGGATCAAAGTCTGTGTAGTTCAATTAAAGAATGAATTAATGATCAAGTTGTTCTTGTGGACAATGATCTAAAAAAAATGTTGTTGGGACTTACACATGGTTAGTGGCCCAAAGGGAGTGTTATGGTTGATGTTCGCTCTAAGCTCACGTGAGTCATACTCGGTGTGAGAAACAAGAGGTAATAACAACCTTAACGATGCACAGTTTAATGTCATGTAGGACATATCAAGGATTTTCTGTACAGTTTAGCGTCATGTAGTTAGGACGATGGGGACAATACAGTTTAACGTCATATTGGACGAAAGGGGGATTGTGCAGTTTTAATGTCATGCTAGACTTTTGATGATTATATAGTTTAACGTCTTTCCGGACGTGAGAGACTTTTATACAGTTTAGCGTCATGTAGTTAGGACGTCACAATTTAACGTCTTGCTGGACATATTTGCAAATAGTTTATGGTCGTATACATGGACCAGGAATGATGCAGTTTTAAGGTCATGCTGGACTGTTTATGGAACTTTTTCACAGTTTAATGTCGTGTGGGACGAAGTTGCAGTTTAAAGTCATACTGGACCATTGCTGTATAGTTTTAGCGTCATATAGCAAGGACGAACTGATGCTGTACAGTTTAAAGTCATGTAGCTAAGACTAAGGTGAATCAATATGAGGATATCAGTTATGATCTTTTTACAGTTTATCGTCATGCTGGACATTGGAAGTGCCACACAGTTTAATGTCATGTTGCTAGGACACAATATAGTTTAATGTCATCTCGGACAGAATACAGTTTAGTGTCATGTAGGACAATAAGGGACTTAACACAGTTTAACGTCATGCTGGACGATGAAAGTTCCACACAGTTTAATGTCATGTCGCTAGGACAAAATATAGTTTGATGTCATCTCGGACAAAATATAAGAACTTCTATACGATTTATTGTCATGTAGGACAAAATCAGGGACTATGCAGTTTAAAGTCTTGCAGTTAGGACTATTGGTGTTGCACAGTTTAGTGTCATGTTGCTGGGACATAAGTGCGAATAGTTTAAGGTCATATGCACGGACCATACAGTTTATCGTCATGCTGGACGTAGTTGTAGTTTAAGGTCATACTGGACCATTGCTGTATGAACCAATTGTAAGTCTTGGTTCTGGGGACCAACATTTTGTGTTTATACAAAATACTTCTTCAGAAATCTGGCATTAGTTGGAGTCGTGATGTGTTCTCCATCCATTGAAATCAGAGAATACGCTCCATTGGAGTAGACCTTATGTATTGAATAAGGTCCTTCCCATTTTGGTTCAAGCTTGGGAGGCTTCTTTCCTGGTATCATTGGTGTTCTGAGAACCAATACCAATTCTCCCTGAATGAATGAACGAAGACGAACTTTTTTGTTAAAAGCTCGTGCTATTCGATTCTGATAGATTTCCAAGTGGTGCAAAGTGCACAATCTTTTCTCATCTAACTGTTCCAATTCATTCAACCGCTTTTGGGATTGCTCATCTGTTGATAACTGATCACAAATGGCTATTCTGAGTGAGGGCAATTGGACTTCAATTGGAAAGACTGCTTCTGTTCCATATACCAATGAATATGGAGTAGACCGCGTTGCATTGCGAGTGGTAGTCCGATAAGCCCATAAAGCATGATAGAGTTTATCAGGCCATGACCTCTTATCTTTATCCACCATCTTTTGCAGTATATTTGAAAGAGTCTTGTTGAAGGCCTCTATCTGGCCATTAGCCGCTGCATGATATCGAGATGAATGGTTGGACTTAATGTTGTATTCTTGATACAATCTCTTTACCTCAGAAGAGCAGAAGTTGGTGCCGTTGTCTGTCAATATGGTATGAGGGACACCAAATCTAGTAATGATGTTAGACTTGATGAAGCTAACAATGAATTTAGAACTGACTTCTTTGAGAGGTACTGCCTCTGCCCATTTGGAAAAGAAATCAGTAGCAGTAAGAATGTACTTAAACTGCTTGGCCGTAGCTGAAGGGTAAGGTCCCACCACATCCATTCCCCATGTGGAAAATGGCCATGAGTATTTAGCTGTATGAAGCAATTCTGGAGGTTGATGAATGAAATTGGCATATACTTGGCATGAATGACACTTCTTTGTGAAATTAACACAATCTTGTATCATTGAAGGCCAGAAGTATCCAAGTCTTCGAATTTGATCAGACAATCTATGTCCAGACTGATGGGCACCACAGACTCCTGCATGCACTTCTTTTATGACAGCCATTGTCTCTTCACCATCAATACATCTGAAGAGAACTCCATCAAAACCACGTTTGTAGAGAATTTTCTCGAGGTGGTTTGGACCATCATAAAGAGTAAAATTGACCACACGTCGCTGAATTTGTTCTCTCTTGGCTCTATCAGGTGGAAGTGTTCCATTTTGAAGGTATTCCCTGATAGGTGACATCCATCCTGTAGTATGACCATATGGTTCAGGAATGGGACTAATTTCATTAATTTCCTCTGTTCTGACTTGAACATAAGGTGAAATTGCACGACGGTGGGCAATACCGATGGTTGTCTCGTCCCGATTTGGATCTGCTTAAGCTGTGGCTATATTAGCCAGTGCATCAGCTTGAACATTTTGTGATCTTGGGACATAAGAAAATGTCGGTTCTGAAGGGAATTCCGACATTAACTCTCTGACGTAATCATACAAAGGGATTAATTCTTCTTTTCTGATGGCATAATCCCCATTGATTTGTTTGATTACCAGGTCTGAATCACCTTTTACCTTTAAGTGAATCACTTGTGCTTGAAGCGCTAACTCCAAGCCTGCAATGAGAGCTTGGTATTCAGCTTCATTATTGGTACCACCTTCCCACAACAAAAAAGAATAAGGTAACACTGCCTTATCTGGAGAAATGAGCACAATTCCTAAACCAACTTTGTTGAATTTAGGATTTTCCATTTTCTTCCCTGTTGGACTTCTAGAAGCACCATCAAAATACATTTCCCAAGTTTGAGGATTCTCTTGAATAGAAAAAACTTCCTCATCAGGGAGTTCGATATCTGAATATGTGTCTTCCACTGAAGGGTGTTCAGCCAGGAAATCAGCCAGAGCTTGGCCCTTAATTGCCTTTTGAGACACATATTGAATGTCGAACTGCTGTAGAATAACTGCCCACCTTGCCAGACGTCCTGTAAGCATTGGACGACTAAGGATGAATTTGAGTGGATTATTACGAGATACCAATTGGACCTCGTGATGTTGCAGGTAGTGTCTCAGTTTCTGAACTGCAAAGATTAATGCTAGGCAGCATTTTTCAATACTCGAATACCGGGTTTCTGCTTCAAGCATAGTTCTACTGAGATAGTAGAGACTATTTTCATTCCCAGCATCATTCTTTTGAGCGAGAAAGGCACCCAATGATCGCTCTAAAGCTGTCACATAGAGGATAAGAGGTCTACCCTCAACAGGTGGCATGAGTACTGGTGGACTTAAGAGGTATTTCTTGAGAACATCAAATGCTTCTTGACATTCTTTAGTCCACTGGTAAGTGACTCCTTTCTTCAATAATTTGGTAAAAGGTAAACTTTTGCCTGCCAAATTGGCGATGAAACGCCGAATATAGGCTAAGTGTCCTTGAAGTCCTCTTAATTCTTTCAAATTCTGAGGAGGTGACATACCAAGGATTGATTTGGTCTTCTCAGGATCGACTTCAATACCACGATGGCGTACAACAAAGCCGAGGAATTTTCCTGAGGTTACCCCAAAAGCACATTTTAAGGGGTTCATCTTCAAATTATGTTGTCGAAGCTTGTGGAATATGATTTCCAAATCAGCCAAGTGATCAAAACGTTGTTTGGATTTAACCACCAAATCATCTACATAGCATTCAACAAATTTCCCTAGAAAAGGTTTGAAGATACGATGCATGGCGCGTTGATATGTTGCACCTGCATTCTTTAAACCAAAGGGCATCACCCGGTAACAAAACACACCTTGAGGAGCTCTGAAGGCTGTATATTCCTCATCTTCTGGGGCCATTCGGATCTGATTATATCCAGAATATCCATCCATGAAAGAAAGTACTTCATAGCCAGCCGTCGCATCAATTAAGAGTTCTGTAATTGGAACTGGAAAATCATCTTTGGGTCAATACCGATTAAGATCTCTGAAATCGATGCAAACCCTAATTTGTCCGTTCTTTTTCTTTACTGGGACAATATTAGCCAACCACTTGGGATATTGAACTTCTCTGACGAAGTTAGCTTTGATAAGCTTATCCACTTCAGCCTCGATTTTGGAAGCATAGGTTGGGTGTGTTCTTCTCGCGGCTTGCTTGAATCCTCGATGTTCTTTTGGCAAACCCAAATGATGGGTGGCAACATCAGGATCAAGGCCAGGCATCTCTGTATAATTCCAAGCAAAGATATCTTTATTTTGCTTTAGAAAAGAAATATACATCTCTTGTTCTTCAAGGGTCATGGCCGCACTAATTAAAGTGGGGCGTGGATCTTTCTCTGTACCCAGATTTACTTCTCTGAGTTCATCCACAGTGGTAGAGATACCCTCTTCAAATGCTGGAGGAGCATCTCTAAGATCTTCTTCTTCCTCTTCATCATGTGTTATATCTTCCGTTTCTACTTGCAAAGTAGATGAAAAAACGAAATTCTCATGATCATAAGAGATGTCAAAATTTTCACATTTTGAAGAAGAAGCTTCCATTTCCGTCCCTATTGATGAACAAGGGTCTTCTTTGGGAAATAAAGAGGAGATGATGGATTGAGAATCAACATCAACATTCACCTCTGGTGTTTCTATAACTTCTTCTGGCCTGATTAGCGAAGTATAGACTTGTTGGATTTCAGCAGACGAAATGAAAACGTCACCACTTATGCTTTCATCATTGCTTGGTAAGTTACCAATTTCTCCCATGTTGTCTGGCTCGATTGCCGTAATTGACATTATGGATCTTTCCATAAGAGTATTTTGATTTGGGCCTATTTTGTCAATTTGACTGATAGGTAACACATAATCTGTACTCACATGTGAAAATGGATTTATTGGAATTTTTTCCAAACCATATGGAGCATTAACTTTGGTAATTTCCTTTATTGTAGATTTTTCTCTTCCCTTCATGTGATAAAATTCCGCCTCAATGTATTGAGACTCACATGTTTTGAACGGGGCCTTATCACCATATAATGTTCCAACTTGACCATCGAAACAGTATTTGAGACATTGATGGTATGATGACGGAATAGCTGCATGCTGATGTAACCAGGGTCTTCCAAGCAAGATATTGAAAGCTGAGTCTTGATCAACAATCATGAAATCTGAATTGGAAACAAGATCTCCAAACTGAGTTCTGAGCGTAACTTCTCCCAGTGGTTCTTGTTCATTTTTATCATATCCTTGCAACATCATGGTAGAAGGAGATAAATCAGATTCTGTGAGGCCCAATCGACGAAGTGTGCGAATGGGCATGAGGTTGACTCCTGAACCATTGTCAATGAAAGCTCTTCGAACATCTATACCATTGACTTTGCCGGATAAGTACAAAGGTTTTATGTGCCCATGCACAACATCATCCTCATCTTTATCAGTAAAAGATATCACTGCATGGCATTCTGCAGGATTATTCTCTATGTGATAAATTTCAGCTGCAGCAATCTCAGCTTCAAACTCTTGAGGACTTGACAAAGCTTCGATGAGTGCTTCCCGAAGATCTCTTGATAGATTCAAAGCATCCAAAATTGATAATTTGGCTGGTACTTGGGCCAAGTGTTTCAATATATCATACTTTTGATCTAGAGGCCTGCGTTTCCCAATAGGAATATGTGGTTTAGCAGGTATCTTGGAAGCAGATGCTTTGGAAGCTGATGCATCTTGTATTGAAGTTGGCAACATCTTTGGTTTTGGAAAATTAGACTGATTAGATCCATTTGCTTGCTGAGATAAAGAAGATGGAACCTTTAATCGGTCTTCCAAAATAATTGTGCCGAAGCTGAGTTGGCCATTAGCAGAAGAACTTGCTTGTTCATTTTGAGCTCGCTGAAGGGCTCTACCACGAGTTTCTGCTGCATATACAGTGCTAGCAGGGGTAGAATTAGAGTAGTGGCTTCGGAAAGATCCACGTCTTCCCCTATATCCTGAACCTCTAGAACTTCCTCGGGTTCCTTTATTTGATACAGGGAATTCAGGCTCATCAAGACTGGAATATGAATCTGTTAATTGAATCATATTAACAGAACCAAAGATCAATTCTTCGTCTGATAAAGACTCTGCCTGGTTGGCCTGTTTAGGCTGTGCCGTTTGGTGGGACGGTGCCCGTGACTTTGAAGTAGATGGCATGAAATCTGCCAGAGTCAAAGACAATTTAGGCTTTGATGCATACTCATCTTCTTCTGATTCCTCTTTCTTCTTTGAATTACGCTGCCCTTTTGAGGATTTGTCCTTTGATGGAGGCTTTACTGCAGCTTTTGTAGGAGACACAATTGGTTTCTTCAATTGTGTTCGCAAAATGGAATGAGTCCGATTGATTGTCTTTCTGACCATCCAATCATCATATTTTTTCGCAGTTTTGCTTTTGACTTCCTGCCACTCGCCTCCTTCCTCTGGATCTGTAGCGGTAATACACGCTACATGAGCTGAAGAACCCTTCAATTTGACTTGTCCCAAGTCAACCATCTTTTGTAGGAGGTCTTTAAAGACAAAACACTCCTGGATGGGATGTCCCAACATTTGATGAAAGGGACAATAATTGGGACGGTCTTCATCTCCTTCCTTGTTTGGTCTCTTCGGCACTGGTAATTGAACCAAATTATTTTCCAGAGCTGAAATGAAGTAACCAGGAACTTGCTCACTTCGGAAAGAGTATGTTTTACTCTTCATATCCTCAAATTGTTTTCGTCGTTGATCTTTTTGATCATTTGGACGAAACAGCCTTTGTTGTTGGCGTTCAGGAGGTGGAGCCCTTCGAGAAGATGAAGGTTTTGAAGTAGAAATAGGTACAGGTGCCTGTTTAAGCATAACTGTAGCAGTTTCTGCTTTACCCATTCTTCTTCCTGGAGCTGATGGAATTACACGAGATTTAACCTTAGCCTGCATAAGGGAATCTTCAATCTGTTGAGCGATTGAAGTAAGGTCTCGAAACCCTCCTGTGTATTTCACATGGATTAATGGCGTGCGTAATTCGTCACGCAAATTTGCCACACAGATTGGCAATAATTCCTCCTGAGGGAGTGATAAACTCAAGGAATACGTTAATCCCTTCCAACGAGCAATGAAATCAGAGACTCTTTCATTCTCCCTTTGCTTGCAGTTTGTAAGATCGAAAACTGTCGTTTTTGGCAAAGTTGAGCTGAACTGAAGAAGGAATTTTTGACGAAGATCCTCCCATCCGATGATTGACCGGGATTTCAAGCTTGTATACCAGACAAAAGCTGGTCCTTGCAAGGTTCGCACGAAGCATCTGAGTTTCACTGCTTCTTGTTGTTCTGGAGTTCCCATCATAGGATCACAACAAGACACGTAATGCGTCAAATGTTGTTCAGGGTCGCCTGATCCATTGAAAGTAGGGAAAATAGGGTTTCCAAAACTGGATGGAGGAGAAATTGAATCTACCCATTCAGGGTAAACTTTCTTTTCAGGTTGAACTTGCGCCCGTTTCCCTTCCATAGTTTCTAACCGAGCTGTTAATGACTCAATAGTAGTTATTAACTTTTGAGAAACGTCAGGTTGAACTTGGTTTTGGGTAGGTGCAATGAATGGAGTTTGGACAGCCGTGGAGGTTGGTGCTGCAACTAATGGTAGTGCTGCCAACCGTTGTTGCGTTTGACCCGTAGGATTAGGCCTCTGTGGGTGTACTGATAAAGGAGGATATTCCTGATCTATCTCAGTAGTTACAACAAATTCCTTCGGCTGTCGGACTTCAGCATTCTTAAGAAGAAGACTACTCTGAAGTAGTTCTGCATTCAACCTTCTTAATTCTTTCATTTCTTCCTCCTGTTGTGCAAGCCTTTGCTCTAATGAGAGCGATTGACCTCCTTCAGAGGAAGGGTGAGAAGTAACCTGATTCTTTCCTTTCCCCTTATTGGATCCTTTTCGGAGAGGGGGAAGTGGGTTACTTGAAGGAATACCCAAATTTTGGGTAAGCCTTTGATTACGTGTGCGCACACCTTCTTCATTTAGGTCTGTGTGCGCAACTTCTTGAGCAGGAACCTCTTCATCTGATCCCTCTGATTGAGCCTCATCTGGTGAATCAGCAGCAACGGCAGTGATGACATTAATGGATGCATATTTCATGAAATCCTTTCTATCAGCATTTCTATGATATTGTCTCCTTTTATGTCCATGATAAGACATGGCATTCCGTTGACTTGACCCTTCAGGAATTTCTTTGTGAACCGTCACTTGGAGAGAATCTCCTGACATCTTGGCTCTTCGTTCCTCTTGAGGCTTATTCCCTAATCGAGAGAATACTGACTTTCTCTGAGGGAGGGATTGAAGATTTGAAAAAGTCCCCAGTCCGGTGGACTGGGGGTGTTCCTGTTGCTTCTGCTCAACTCCTCGAATCCCATTCGTTGATTCTGAGGGTTGGGTTAGAGAAGTCCCCAGTCTGGCAAGCTGGGGTGTCTCTTGACATGCTATGTCTGAGATCTTCTTGAAATCTCTCTTGATCTTGCGGATCTTAGTTCGGAAATTAGCTGGATGCATTAACCTGTATCCACTTTTATCACCTGGTTCAACAGACCGTTGGATGATTTCCGAAACTTCTGTCATTTGATGACGTGTTTGCTCCAGACGAGAGGCTTGCGCAATATTCTCGCCTGCTTGATGTAGGAGCAATTCAACAACCTGTTCTCTATATACTTGATTTTGAGAGGAACTAGTTGAAGCTTGATCTCGAGCAAGATTTTGATTATGAACAAAGCCCATTGACTGTGGCCAGCCATGGGCAATAACATTGCATGAGACCATTTTCGGCGGGCTTTGCTGACCGGAAAGCACTGTGAAATGTAGTGCTCCGTGAATACCCCATCCTCTGATATGAACATTAGATGGAGCATTGGAAATTAACTGACGCAATTTTCTCAGCGCGCCAAGGCATGAACGTTGAAGGGTTCTCTGTTGCTTTTCAGCCTTCGGATACCGAGAGACTGATAGAGATGCCAAATCAATCTGGCGTTGTAACCCTTCTATTATCTTAAGATGGTTTTCATATTCATCGTAAGATAATACCTTCTTCTTTAATTGACAAAGAGTTTTCCATATGTTAAGACGAATATCATGGATTCCATCATCCGTCAACATCTTTGAAATGTCATACTGTGAATCAGCCAAAGGCCAAAACATGACTGGTACTTCACCTTTTGCCAGTTTTTTCCTCATGTTCAGCATTTCCTCTTTATCATTAAATGAAGATTCTTCTACCTGTTTGGACCAGAGTTGGTGTTTCCTTGTTGCTTCATTAGATTCAACAAGATTGGTAGAGGAATCACTATTCATGCTGGAAGATGAATGACCTAGGGAAGGTTCGGAGAATAACCTGAACCCCAAGCTATCTTCTGATGGAGAAAGAGTTTCACCTGCCGATAGTAAAACTTCAGACATGACTGGTTTTACGTTTGCAAGTGCCTCGAGATAGGAGGGCTTTCTCGTCACTACATTGCCTTCTGAAGAATTTTCGAGACAATGTGAATCACTACTGCGGAGAGGACTTTCGCAGCGAAGTTCATCACCATGAGGAGGACCTTCATGATGGGTTACAGCAAAAGATGAAATCTCTTGCTCCTTGGTCTTCTGACCACACAGAGGGTTCCTGTGGTTCTCATCTGAAGAAGAAACTTCAAGATTGACCGAATTTTCATGAAGCAAGTCTTCATGAGGAAGTGTCTGTTGAAGACCTTCTGGATTAATGTTCCTGTTATTGGGAACTGAGGGAGTAGAATCTTGAATTCCGACAGATAAATGTCTGAGGGCTTCAAGAACTCCAGCATCGAGCAAGGCCTTGTTACAGATTGGCCTTTGATCTCCTGACTGTGCTGGGCGGATCTTTTTCTTAGATGCCTTCTTACTCGCTTTAGAAATCACTTGATGACGAAAGTGATTGCTCTGAGCAGGTGTATGTGCCTGATCAGGAAAGATGGTCAGGTTAGGCTGACGATCATCGCTCAAATCAGATGTATGTGCCTGACTTGGTTGTCCATATGATATGGGGGAGTAGGCCCCACAACCCTCTTGGACTGGAACAGATGTGTGTGTCTGTTCCGGAGTGAATTGTTGATGTGTCACTCCACTGCTAGGGATAGATTTATGTGTCTGTCCCTGAGATGATGCTGAAGATGTTATGATATCCTGGCAAGCATCCAGAATATGAGCAGGAATTTGCTTCTGCTCTTTCACCATTGATAAAATATGCTTGGTGACTTCAGCCGCCGGAACAGGGATATACGTCCATTCCGGGCTTGGAGTAGGTGTATGTGCCTGCTCCTGTCCTCCTTTTCCTGTCAGTGAATCCTGACAGTACTTAAGTGTGGAGGCAGAGAGTTTAGTCTGCCTCCTGTTTGTCGTCGGGGCTTTCCGACTGACTTCTCCGTGCGCTACCAAACGAGACTGTTGGTAGGCTTGATTAGTATTAGCAGGTGTATGTGCCTGCTGATTACACTTCGCCAAACGTTGTTGACGAGATCCATCATATGTAGTCAGACGAGCCTGCTGACTAACTGCTGATGTATAAGCAGGTGTATGTTCCTGCCTATGGTACTCCGCCGGAATTGCCTGGCGGGATCGGCTTGATGCTGCCAGACGAGTCTGCTGGACAGCGGGATTAAAACGGGCAGGTGTGTGTGCCTGCTCGTTGTTTGCCACCAAGTTAGGTTGGTGGATTTCTCCGGAGATGGCAGGGATGACAACCTGCCTATTATTAACCGGATTCCGTCTCTGGTGATTCATCTTGCCTGCTCGGGTTCGAGGAACCTGAGCTGAATGCCTGGAGCCGGTACCCTCATCATGTTGAGGGTGCACTACCGCACGAGTCTGGCGGCGATTGTTGATGGGAGCCCTTGAGAAGGACTCCTGTCTCTTTGAATTAAGGTCCCGCGGGACCTGCTCATTCACTTCCTCAGAATAAGGGAGTGAATGGAAATTGCGTTCCGGGGATAACGACCCGAAACGGTTGGAGACGGTAGTCAGCACCGCCTGCTTCTTGATTGCTGGTCGCCGTTGTCCGGACGACCAGGTAGAATTGTTAACTTGGAGGGCTTGACGAGCGGCCTCCAGAGTTGGGATAGTACCGTTACGACGGTACTCCTTAACCAGTGCATTTGAAACACAGCGTTGAAGACGCTGAGTTGGTGATGTCATCCTCAGAGCGGATGACGTTCCAGCAGGAGTAGCAGCATTGGTTTTCATGGCAGCAGACCTCACAGTAGAGGTGTTCTCAGCAGCAGTATTCATAGGGGTGAATTTAAGGAAAGCCATTTTTTGTAGGAGATCTTGAAAAAAGAGTGCCTGTTCCATATAAAAGACATAATCAAGATGAATCCGGCTACTGCATCTTTTGGATGATCATATGTCAATGATTGCCTTGTTGGCCCAAGGGGCCTAACATCTAAGAAGAACATCACTTTAACTTGGTTAAGGATTCACGTCGGGTTCACCATTTTTTGTTTCGCGCGGAATCCGGGGATGACCTCCTTGACGGGAGATTCAAACGTTCCGATCGGTTTCTAACGGGTTTGTTCGTAGAACCGGAAACATCCAATGATTCCACATCCGTTGGGACCTACTTTCCAAAGGCAGGCGCTCATTAGCTTGTGGGCTAATGAGGCTTAGGAATTTGCATTGGTCGAGAGGATGGGAGGTCGGACTCATCACACCTTTTTGAGGGGAATTATTGTCTACTCCGGGACTCTCTTTATAGATTTAAGTTAAGTTCGTGAATCCTTATTACATTACCAAGTATAAAATGAGCTTTCCTTTAGTTTTAACAATCAATGATTAAATATGCAAGAAATTTAGAGAATCTTTTATATGTATTCGAGGTTCTTCATCAATATAGAATCATCTATATTTGTTTAGAGATTCTTGGTCAATGGTATCCTTCAAAACATTTATATAAAAGTCTCTTGGTCATTTTGATGACCAGGCTGGTTTTAAAGCCACTCAGTGGGGCACTTGAAGTTTATCGTCATTCAGAAGGACAGAGATTATTTCAATGTTGGGATCGAACCCATGAATGGGCTACCTACGTATCCTTTGTTTTGAAAAAAGGAATCAGAATCCACGTAGTTCGAGGAAATGGGATATGATGTTTTATGATTGATGGCTCAAAGATGAATGTCATAATTACTTTTACACTCTAAGCTCACGTGAGTCATGCTCGGTGTGAGAAACAAGAGGTATTGGTAAAATTTAGACAATTGTGCCATAAAAGATGCAATCATAAGAATTTGTTTTGGGGCTTATGTATAGATGACTGCCCAGATAGGTGAAGGTTTAGGATTTACTTTTAGGAAGAAAATCCATGAACAGGGTCCACAAAGTTATATGTGCTTTATGGAGATTTGAATACTCTAATCTTGGGGCTTACTTCTAAGGAGGATGCCCAAATTAGGAGGGGACTTATGATTGGGTTTTATTCCGGAAAAGGAAACCCAAATCAAAGGGAATTTATGACTGGTTAAGAGAAATTTTAAGAGACTTGTGGCTTACTCTTAAGAAAGATGCCCAAGATTTATGACTAGGACTTATTCCTGAGAAGGAAGCCTAGGTTAGGGGACTTGGGGCTTACTCCTGAAAAGGAAGCCCAAGGTTATGACTGAGTCTTATTCCTGAAAAGGAGACCCAGGTTAGGGATTAAGGTTTGGGGCTTACTCCTGAGGAGGATGCCCAAGATTAAAGGACTTTGATTGGGGCTTATTCTTAAGGAAGATGCCCAAGATTTATGACTAGGACTTATTCCTGAGAAGGAAGCCTAGGTTAGGGGACTTGGGGCTTACTCCTGAAAAGGAAGCCCAAGGTTATGACTGAGTCTTATTCCTGAAAAGGAGACCCAGGTTAGGGATTAAGGTTTGGGGCTTACTCCTGAGGAGGATGCCCAAGATTAAAGGACTTTGATTGGGGCTTATTCTTAAGGAAGATGCCCAAGATTTATGACTAGGACTTATTCCTGAGAAGGAAGCCTAGGTTAGGGGACTTGGGGCTTACTCCTGAAAAGGAAGCCCAAGGTTATGACTGAGTCTTATTCCTGAAAAGGAGACCCAGGTTAGGGATTAAGGTTTGGGGCTTACTCCTGAGGAGGATGCCCAAGATTAAAGGACTTTGATTGGGGCTTATTCTTAAGGAAGATGCCCAAGATTTATGACTAGGACTTATTCCTGAGAAGGAAGCCTAGGTTAGGGGACTTGGGGCTTACTCCTGAAAAGGAAGCCCAAGGTTATGACTAGGACTTATTCCGGAAAAGGAGACCCAGGTTAGGGATTAAGGTTTGGGGCTTACTCCTGAGGAGGATGCCCAAGATTAAAGGACTTTGATTGGGGCTTATTCTTAAGGAAAATGCCCAAGATTTATGACTAGGACTTATTCCTGAGAAGGAAGCCTAGGTTAGGGGACTTGGGGCTTACTCCTGAAAAGGAAGCCCAAGGTTATGACTGAGTCTTTATTCCTGAAAAGGAGACCCAGGTTAGGGATTAAGGTTTGGGGCTTACTCCTGAGGAGGATGCCCAAGATTAAAGGACTTTGATTGGGGCTTATTCTTAAAGAAGATGCCCAAGATTTATGACTAGGACTTATTCCTGACAAGGAAGCCTAGGTTAGGGGACTTGGGGCTTACTCCTGAAAAGGAAGCCCAAGGTTATGACTGAGTCTTATTCCTGAAAAGGAGACCCAGGTTAGGATTCTCTCATTTTAAAGGATGAGGTTGAATGAATGAACTCTCAATCTTTGATGACATAAAGATGTTTAAATCATTAGGTTTTGAGAGATATTTCACATAATTCCTTTCAGATAAGGATGTCAAATCAAGAAATCATGCCATAAATGGCTTTGAAGAGTATCTTGAAGACTGAATCTTGAATAGGAAGGGTGAAATGGCTTAAGAGGGGTGAAAAAGGGCAAGATGGGCACCCAAAAAGATAGGGGCGTGCAAGTATTGAAGGTCGCGCAAGTCCTGCGGCGGCGCGCAAGTATTGGTCGCGCAAGTATACTTGCGCGACATAAGGGATACTTGCGCGATTTTCAACCAGAGTTGAATTACTTGAGCGACTCTTTATTAAACCCTTTCCCATCCTCTTGAGGTTCTTCCAGAAGGGGGACGCGCAAGTTATATTGAAGGAATTAAGTCGGCGCGCAAGTGTTTGATAAGTTTCAACACTTAAGCCTTCCTTCTTCCCTTTAGATCTTCCATTCTAGGTAAGAAATTACCTTAGAAGTGTTCTGGAAGCTTTGAGAAGAGACTTGGGCGTCGGGAGCTTTGATCCGAGTTTCTGGGAACCGATCTCTTTCGAATGGGGGGCCCACAGGGTCTATTTATAGGCAAAAGAAGACCCTGGGCGGTTACCGTGCGGTTACCGGGCGGTTATCACTTAGGTCGCGCAAGTCACTTGCACGACCATAAGGTGTCGCGCAAGTACTTGCACGACCACTAGGCGGCGCGCAAGTGTACTTGCGCGACCATAAGGGAACTTGCGCGGCCTATGGGCAATGTTCTCCTTGTTCATCCCTTTGTCGATTTTTGATGTTTCTTCAAAGGATGAATCACATTGAGCTCAGATATTCCACCTTTTCCGATCTTTAGATTCTGTGACGAAAGGAGCGTCAACATCCATCAATAACAAACTTGAAGAATGATTTGTTAGAGGAAGATTATAGTTATTCATTCTCTTTTCTTCATATATGTACAAATATTTATATATATTTGAGAGAATTCTTATGATGAGATGGCATGAAGAGAGATAGTACAAAGTTTTTATCTTGGTTCTTAGTATGACAATAAGTTATGGTTGAACGAAAAAAGTATAAGGGGATGATTCATCCATTACACATTCGAGAATGAAAATCACAGAACATCACTATGTATTTTTTTCATTAGACTCCCCAAAACATCTAAAGAGAATAATGTTTTATGGGTTGTAGTTTATTTCCGAACCAAGTCATCACACCTCATCGCTATCAGATAATACCAATGTCTAGACCAGCTTGATAGGATATACATTAATAAAGTGGTAAGGTTACATGGAGTACTACATTCTATTGTATCTGATCGGGATATGAAGTTTACCTCAAAGTTTTGGAGATGTGTTCAATAAGACCTTAATACAAAATTGAGTTTCACCAATGTTAATCTTCCTCAAATGGATGGTCTATCTAAAAAGTAATTCAAACCCTAGAGGATATGTTGAGATCACATTTTATGGATTTGAAAGGTGGTTGGGATCAACACATTCATCTACTTTAGTTTTCTTACAAAAATATATTTCACTCAAGAATTTAGATGGCTCATTATGAAGTCCTCTATGGAAAGAAATTTATAGCTAAAATGTGCTGGAATGAATTTGGAGGAAGAAAGTTATTGGGACCTGGGATAACTAAATAAATGGTTGAGAAGTTTAGATCTACTTAATAGCATATCAAGGAAGCTTAGATTTAGAAGAATAGTCTTTCTGATAACCGCCTGTATGATTGAGGATTTTAGGTTGTTGATAAGGTGTTTCTATGAATGTCTCTCTAGAAGAAGATTATGAGATTCAAAAATAGAGGGAAGATATTCCCTTCATATATTATCCCTTTAGAGATACTTTATTGAGTAGGGATGGTTTCTTATCCCTTATAACTTCCATCAAATCTCTTTCAAGTCCATGATGTGTTCTATGTATCGACCATGAGGAATTACATACCTAACAGTTAACATGTACTAAACTCATATGTCATACTGTTGGAGTAGGATTATTCTTACGAGAAACAACTGGTGGAGAATATATATCATACTGAAAAAGTTATATGAAAGATGACCTCTCACCTTGTCAAAGTTATGTGAAAAAACAACCAGTTTGAGAAATTTTCATGGGAAACAAAAGATATTATGAGGTAGAAGACCCTTATTGTTTTGTATCAGAGTGATGAATTTCAAGTGAAAATTTCATTTTAAGGGGGGGTAGAATGTAACACCTCAAGTTTTTATAATTATTTTAAATAAATTAAATTTCATTGATGGATTGTGTTACATGATATACCAACTCAAACTTTCGTTACATGAAATCTTGGGTTTTCTTTCACTACATGAAACACTCAGTAAGCTTGTGTGACACACGATACTGAGTTTTAACAAAACCCTGACATATTTTGAATATAGTTATTAAAATGTGACTATTGTAACCTAGCCGATAGACTTATAAAAATGAATAGTAATAAGTAATTTTTAAATATTAATTATATTTTATTTACATAAATGAAATATATTTGTAATAAAATATATATTTTTTTGGTAAAATTATTATATGTTTTGAAAATAACATTTTCTAAAAAATATGTTTATTTATTTATTTTGTAAACAACAATAAAATTAATTTTTGAAACTTTATGAAATTTAATTTGATAAAATTAAAATTCATTTTAGAATTTATAATTTAAAAATTATCTTAGGGTTAATATTTTGTATTTTTCTAAAATATTTCATTTTTTGATAAATAGTGATAAATACTGAATTTTAATTGAAAACTGTCGTTTCGTCTAATTTATTTATATAGTTAAATTATTTTAAATTGGTTTTAAAGTATAATTAGTTCAATTATACATGAAAAAATAAAAATTATTTTATTGTAACAAATTTCACATTGATATTTTATATAAAAACATTTTAAACTTTTGAACATTTTCGCTTTAAAATATCATTGTCTCGTCCTGTCTGTGGGATTAATTTTAACTTAATTTCTGAAACTTATTTGAATTGAATTTGTAAAAATGGATACTATATTTTTAATCATAATAATTTATAATTTATAATAATTATAACCCAATATTTTCACAATGTTATTAGTAAAAATTGTTAAAATTAATCATGACGATTATGAGAAAAACAAGTTTACTAAAAGACAAAACATTAATATTAAGGACGAAAATGACCTATAAACTTTTAAAACACCCATTTTATAGAAATATTATGACCTTATACATTACAGGTTCAATAATTTTCCATTATCAGATCCAATAGACATGGAAAAAAACATTGGTGGAACTCTCTCTTTAAAAAATATACAAGTTTTCCACTCACCTTTATTATGAAGGCCACCCCTCTTATCCTCTCTTCACACCTATAAATCCATTTGCCTCAGCAAAAACCTCACTAAATATATTACAATGTTCTATCCCTTAATTTTATAATCTTTACGTTGGGATGAAATCAAACCAATGGATTACTTTCGTGAAAAATTAAATAAGATACCCAATGAAGAGGTAGCATTCATCAATGAACATTTTTTTTTATTTATTCGTCAAACCACTTTATTATTTTCTTATCATGCCTATATAATAATATAATTATATTAAATATATGTAGATTTTTTTATGTCAAGGTTATGACCTAAAACCACACAAACTTATATTAAATGGATTACAAAATCATGGTTCATATATACGACGGACTACCCCTCGCAAACCGATGTCGTTCATTTTTCCATTACCACCTATCAAGTTGGGAATAGTGATAGAAATTATATTTATATATGATTTTTCTGATTTTTATAATTTTATTATTATTTTTTAATTATTATATCACACATACCTTCATGTTTCTATTTTTTTGGAAATCGATTACGTCGTTTGTGTGTACGACGGTCTACCGTCTCGCAAAGCGATGTGATTCATTCACAATTTACATGGAATGTTTTGAGGATGGGTGTAGTAAGAATATGTGATATATATGAAATAAAAATTATACTTTAATGATAATATCTCATATAATTTTCTTTATTTCAATCTGATAATAAAATGGAAACATCATTCATGCTTACGTACGACGTACCAACTCCATGAATGGTGTATTTCATTTCATATTTATATATTTTATAGATTATTATAAATAAATATATAATAAATATATATGAAATTAATATCATGGTTATAATTTTTGAGATTATTAAAACATGATTAAATTAAGATAATAAATAATATAACGAATCAAAACAGTTATGAAAAACCAAGCGATTATTACTCGAAACGTAACTTCAACATTGAGTTATTAAAATATGATTAATATAAAGTTATAAGTAAATAAAATGTGGTATTATATATACTAATATGTTTATTTTAAATATTTATAATAAAATTATATTTATTATACACGAGTTTTGAATTAGTACGATGAGAGTAACTCTTAAGGTAAGGGAATTTTGTCTCAATTTTCCTTCTTTGAGACACATGTTATGTTATGAACCTATATTCATTTATGAGGTGTCTATACTGACCATTTTAAATTTTATATCCTCAATAAACTTATTTTAATGATATTTTAAGATTAATTTAATGATATTCTCCCATATGGACTCTAATTCAATGTTACCAAACTAATGAGAGATTATTTCTACAATCTCATAATTTATCAGGATTATTTATGATTATTCTTATATTGATGAAATCATTTAATAAATATCTCAATAATTTTAATTAATTTTATTATCCTCTATTTATTTATTAAATATGCATGCAATTTTACAATTTTTATACTCTTTCGTATGAAATATAATTAAGAAAATGTTTTTAAGAATATAAAAATTTATATATCTCTTAGGACGGAAATATATTTTATTTAAAAATAATGTTTTATTTAAATGTTTTAAATTTTTTTATTAATATAATATAATTTTTAAAATAAAATTTTACCCATGTTTTAAAAAAATTTATTTAATGGGATATTTGTGCCATTTTCCAAAATAAAGTTCATTTGGATTTTACCAAAAATGTGAAAGGAACCTTTGTTATTACGTGTATGACATGAACATAATATTAAAACATCATAAAAATTCATTTATTTGAAGATTCCTTTGTATTTTTTCAAATTTATTTTCAAATAAATTTTTTTTCAAAAGGTTTTATGTATTAAAAAATATTTTTCAATGCATAAAGGATATTTTCCTCAAGAAATGTTTTAAATTATATTTCAAAATTATTTTCTATCTAAGATGACATGCATTAGTGTTTCTCATGACTTATTAGGGATATGATCTAAGTTCACCATTCATATTATTTCTCCAAATGGTTTTTTTTTATATAATGATATATATGAAACTTGTTTCTCTTCTACAAGTTATATTCTTCTGAAACGTACCTCTTTTCAAGGGTTATTATATGATGAAATGATTATGAAACCTTTATATTTTAAAAATGTTAAGATATGATGAAATATTGATGATACACATTTCATTTAATTGGTTATGAAATGATGAATGTTTTTGATATTTTAGTATACAGATGTATGATTTAATTATGTATTGTATGGGACCTATATCTCCCTCAAATAAATTGGGTAAAGATTTATATATCATGTGATATAAATGGATATAATGGAGAGTGAACTTGGTTCAGTAAATGAATTTTTATGCTATGATGGTATTGGGAGTGAACCTTGAATACTAATATGGTTTGGGGAGTGAACCCATTCAACTAAGATATCCATGGTAGTAATCCTTAACTACTATGTAAATAATTTTATATATTTATGGATTTTCAACAAATTCATGTCTTATGCCAATGTTATGCTCTCATGGCTCACATTATTTGATTCCCTTATGATTCATGTCTTATGAAATGCCAATAATTATTCCATGACTCATGATTATGATATTTGATATGTAGGGTATGGTTTTAAAATGTTATGCTCATGTTCTCATACCCTTATTCTCATTATTTTTCTTACATATCTCCCTTATTACCCTTACTGAGCACCTGAGCTCAACCATTCTTATGTTTCCTTTCCCAAATTTTAGAATATATTTATTATGTATGATATTTCTGAGAAGGGTTATAGTTACATAGAACATAGTGGGAGATGAAATAGCTCACCTATGAACCAGTTTTTATGTTTCTTAGTTTTCAAAGGCACTAAACTATTTCATTATTCATGCATGTGTTTGTGTAATATAATAAATATTATGAAACAATTATGTAATTTATATGTATGTTAATCCTAGATCATTATAGGTTGTGAAAAATTAGTTGAAGTATCCATACAAGAAAATATATGTATACCTAATGCTGTATAAAATTTAATGAAAAATATTTTGTTATTTATTAAGTTTCACTGAAATATAATGATATGTAAATATATTTTATAAATTAGATATCATATTGAAACTATACATAAAATAGGAATTGAAGACCTTAATATATAAAATGTTAATATTAAGTAAAAATTTATTTGAGATAAACTTTCATGTTTTGCTTTTAGTTTGTAAAATATGAATATATTTACAATAGAATCAAGTATGTAAAATCAAAAGTTTACCAACCATGATTCATTTTATATATGATATGATATTTTTGATAAACCATGATCAATTATATTGAGAAAATTTATTAAATGTATGCATGAACATACATTGGTTGATGAAAGGGTTCTTACATGTAATTATTTCTCATGTGTTTCTTATTCTTATAGAAAATTAATTATAAATCCATCACTATTTAAATTTGGAATATAATCCCTTATGTTATTAGATATAATTCATAGTGATATATGTGGTTCAATACCTCCAACATGTGGAACACTTAGTTATTTTATGATTTTATTGATTTTTCTTCTAATGGGTCCTACGTGTGAATAATTTCAACCCATAACCATTAATTTGTGATATTTTTTCTTAAATAATCATATTAATAAAAAAAATCCTAGATTAATCAATTAAGAATATTCTTCTTGAAAATTATGGTAAATATGAAGGGTTTTGTTGGAATCAAATATACCTAAATATAGAGGAAGAAAAGAAAACCAACCCAAATATCATTTGAGATAAGAATCAATGAAATAAAATGTACAAATATAAAATTATGAATAACTCAACACATATCACTATCATTGATTGATTTTTGAGGATGATGGATATTAATCAATAATAAACAAAAGGTTATTTCCTCCAAAGGCGTACAAAAAACACTTGAATCACTTAATTCATTGTCATGTTCCCTTAACCTTCATAGGTGTCCTATAACCTCCTCGTTAAAGGTAAATAAAAGTAAGTTTTTATGAGAGAGTTTTAGATTGATATATGAGGATCACATTCATCATAAATGTGGAAAGAAACACTTCCTTTTATAATATGTATATTTCTGATTGAGATTAAAAAAGAATTCATATATCTTGAATAACCTTTATAATTTCTACATTATAATATTTATAATTTTTTAAACTAATCCAATTTATTTTTAAACTAATTTTAACATTAATGGTGTGTTAAAATAAAAAAAATAATGATAATCATTGAGATAACCAGATATCCAGTGTCATGAAAAGAATGCAACATTATGTGGAAAATATTAATCCAATTCTATTTTATTATTTTTATAAATAATCCACTTTTGGTTTAGTTAAAACCATATAAAATACCTGAACTACCAAAACTAATTTCCAACAGAATACACTACAATGTTTTTTATCACATACACACACCACAAATTTAATTTTCAAATTTCAAATTTCAAATAGAAGAATGAATCACTAACTTTGTCTATGAATTGTCTTGATCCATACAACATAACATGAAATCACACCCATGTCATCACATGATATTATGAATAGTACAACTCATAAGAGTCCATTCTACCTTCATCAATGTAAAAAATCAAGAAACACCTCCCAATAATTGAGTCATAGAACAAACCTCCTCCAAAAAACCAAATTCATCATTTCTAGATCCACCATAAGAGGTACATTCAACACACTTGGGATTGCTACTACATCCTTCCCAAAGTTATAGAGAAAATGGAAGGGAATATCCATATATAATCCAATTGAAAAAAATTATAATAGGAAGTAAACTCCATCAAACCCAGTCTTCGACACATAGATCTAAACTACCTTGAAGCCAAAATGAGTTCGGCCAATATGGGGACTTGTTCATTGGAACAAGATGATATAGATAGGTTAGCGATAAAGCGATTGGGAAAATATAGGGAACCATAAATAGAAGAAGAATAAACTGAAAAACTAGAGACAATCAATTTAAACCACTAACATTGCTACAACCCACATAAATATAACCAATGATCCAAACTATTAGAATTTCTAACATCAAACCCAGCGTCATCATCAATGACCTCCACAACTCAAGAACTATAATTTATCACTGCCTCTAAAAGATAGTGTTGGATTTGATTACCTATAACCAAATTATATGTGCTTTATGATTACATGTATTCATTATTTTGATATTAATAAACTTATTGTCACATAATGATTGTTCTTTTGTGCGACTTAGTATGTGATAATTTCATAAGAGTAATTGTCACAATGAAAGATCATAACTTTTCCTTGCTATGATGAGAACCTAGAAGTTCCATGAAAGTATTGTTAAATATATATTCTATAGCTATATGATATAATTTTATGGGACATAAATGATAAAGGCTATTAGGGATGGACACACATAGGAATTTGAGATACTTTGTCATGGTGTACACCCTTGTTAATTTTCAGTTCAAGAGATCATGAGAACATTACCCTCCAGTAGTAAATCCACGTTTATAGGTGTCATTGGATGTTACTATCTATATATGTGTGTATTGATCCTTAGAATTTATGATTATTATTAATGGATATTACTAGTCATTTACTTTGATGTATTGATGAAAACTATGATGACACATGTTTGTGGTGAAGTCGGATATGTTGGGTGTGTCACGAGTGGCATTGGAATAATGAATAATGTGAGAAATGATTTTTACCTTTCTTTATTAATGTAATTTGATATTTAAGGACTTTTTATGGTAATTAAACAACCTAAATAGAACCATGGACATGGTGTTCTATGTATAGTTTCATTTCTGGAAATTCTAATATAGAGACATTGAGCACATAGGTTGATGATACCATCATGCAACCTACTAGATTTGAGAAATTATAATAAAGATATTATATTACATATTAAGTGTTTGTATGAGGTTATATATCATTGTGACATTAACTTATTTCTCTATAAATTTCTTGACATGTTTCTAGATTCTAACCTAGGGATTTGGGTGGCTCCACCTAATGCCACTAAAAAAGAGGCCAAGAGGGTCACACACTAAGTGCATCCAAAGCCATAGTTAAATATTAAATATTATTTATTATTTAATATTTTGAAAGAAATAAATCTAATATGTGGTTTAATAATTATTCTGTCATGATTGATCACATATATTCTATTACTAGTTATTTTAAAGAATATTTATGAGATGAATATTTAGTAAATATTTATTTTCTATGTAGTTAATATAATATTGTATTTACTTATTTCACTATGAATAATGAAGTGATGTTTATTTATTAAATAAATATAAATTACTCAAGTCTTGTAAATTTTTTTGGAGGAATGATGAACCAAATTTAAAGGTTAGGTGAGAAATAATATATATTGAATATTATTGAATAAATTTGAAACAATTTGTTTAGGAAATATTATTTAATTAATTATTTGGTTTTTTTTATTTCAGGAAATACTATTAATATTATAATAAACATGGGGTTTTATGGGGATTAATAAAATAACAAGGAGTATGTGAAATTTTTATTTTATAACCCTAACAATATTTAAACACAATTATATTATTTCTGACCCTAATTCTAGCCATGTTTATGTATAATGACTCCAAAGTATCATTTGAAGCCCTAGATAGATGCTCTCTAATAAAATACTCATAGATGGAGAGTGATACCTTTTCACCACCTCTATCAATTCTAGATAGATCAATGAGAGTCCTTATTTGAAGTAATTCTTATGGCGATCGTAGATGAACAACACAAGCATTAGGATATTTCATGCTAGTAATCACAGACTTATATGGCATCACTCAAAGGTTCATGGTTCTTGTGTGTACTACCACTGGAGGGAATCTATAATCAATTCCTACAATACAATGATTTCACGATGTAGATTTGTTGTTATATTAATCAATGAAGAAATAATTCATCACAAAATTTATTCTTAACTACTTAAATTAATTTGTAAGTCATTATGTGATGATCCTATATTTTGTTTTAACATTCTTATATAAAATAATTTGTGATTTAATTCAATTTTTCATGATGTTCTTCATCATATATATGTAAGATTAATCATCGATTTCAATAAAAACTGAGTTGGGAATCCCTTAATGGTTCTTCCGCTACTCCCAAAACCTTTAAGTGGTATCTGAGTGATCACATAATAATTTATAATTATATAAAGATACTTGATTTATTTAAACATCTATCATTTGTTTTCAATTATGGTTTAATCATTAATTAAATCAAAATTGTGATATATCCTCTTCTTCCTCTTAGTTCTCTAAATATATGGATTAATTATTAATGAAGAACATTTAAATAACTCATCTAGAGGTTACAAGGATTCTATACCAATAATACAAGAGTACATAGTGTGTATCTCATAGGAACAAGCCATGTACCCCTGTTTAATGCACCATGATGCCTCAAAAATTAATTCAGAGTGTCTCACATTTATTTTATGAGTTGTGTAATTAATACACACCACCTATTGATCGGTATATCCCAGTGCACAATTATCTAGAATACAAAAATAAAAACATGTCTACATGTCATGTATTCTTTTAGTCAAAGATGAAAAATGTGTTTATTACTCGGTATGTGTGACTGTTAACCATTTATCTTGGAGACCACATGATGTGTAGACCTAATGAACATAATGTACTCAATTCGTTTCCATGGAAGGATGATACACCTACTCCCTAGGTGTGTTATATGGATATATGATGAATAATTGTTTCTGACACTTTCATCGGGGACACGCACATCTGTCACGTAGAGGACGCGCAACTGTTATCCCGCATTCCCGCTTTCAAAAGGCGGGCGACATCTGTTTATTATTCAGGGAAGCCTGCTCCTTGATTGAAACAGGATGACGGGATGTCAGTTCTTCCTTCCGTGGAATCCTCCTCGGAACTCATCACCTAGTCCGGGTATCCCTCATATATTTAAGACGTAGTTCGTGAAGCTCTTACCAGTACCATATCTTCAAGGACACTAGTTAATTACGCCGCTTCTGTCAAGACCTTACATGGGGTCCGGTCAGGGCAGCAACCTTCAGTTAGGAGAGTAGTCACGTTGGGAATCAATGGCGTGTCTAGACATTGGGGGATTGGCATGTCTGTCTTATGTCCCTTATTATAGGGCTTCTCGAGGGAGCGGAAGCCCGATGAATCCCACATAGAACACAGGGAAACATATACCATAGGCATGTATTTGAGGATTTCCTCAGATTCCAATGTGTAACACAGGGTATGCCGCAAGTTTAACATCCAGTAGAGATGGATCAGACTGATCGGAACACTAGTTAGAGTGGATCAGATTAAGGAACCCCCTAGAGGGAACACCGATATTGGGGCCATCATGTGGGCGGCTTCTTGAATTCTGTTGAGGGGAATGGGGAATGAAGTGGCATAATCCCACCGGGATGTGGCGGACCGGGTAATAATCAAGATGGATGATGGATTTGGGCTTGAGCCTTGAAGAGACTTCCTACGTATCCTCATGGTAGAGAATCAAAATCCACATAGTTCGATGATACGATGGGACACCTGAGGAGGCAGCCCGTGAGAATTGAAGCATGGATGGGACCCAGAAGAAGTTGAACCTCTAGGTTAGGGCATGACCTTCCTGAGACACATAGGCTCTAGGGAAAGATCAGGATGAGACAGAAGTGATGGGCCTGAACCTCATTTAGGTTTCCTATGTATCCTCATGGTGTGGAATAAAAGACCACATAGTTCATATGGTGAATACAGTTTAACATCTTGTGGGATGGGTATGTGGCATACACTCTAAGGTGGCCCACGGTGGCGGCGAACTGACGTGAATGGGGTCGGAATGACTGGGTGGGGGGCTTGAACCTTGTGGAGGCTTCCTACGTACCATGCCTTGACATGGATCATAGTCCCCGTAGTTTGGGATGGAATGAGACTTACACTCTCAGGCAACCCAAGGTAGTGGGGCTTGAACCTCATGGAGGCTTCCAACATACCATGCCTTGATATGGATCAAATTACCCATAGTTCGGGATGTAATGGGGATTACACTCTCAGGTAGCCCAAGGTGGTGGGGCTTGAACCTCGTGGAGGCTTCCTACCTACCATGCCTTGACATGGATCAAAGTCCCCATAGTTCTTGATGAAATGGGGCTTACACTCTAAGGCAGCCCAAGGTGGTGGGGATTGAACCTCATGGAGGATTCCAACATGCCATGCCTTGACATGGATCAA
The DNA here is from genome assembly GCA_963277665.1 of Viscum album. Lineage (NCBI taxonomy): Eukaryota > Viridiplantae > Streptophyta > Magnoliopsida > Santalales > Viscaceae > Viscum > Viscum album. The sequence continues at coordinate 1,620,206,526 of OY728146.1, read as the reverse complement.
AGTCCCCATAGTTCGGAATGGAATGGGGCTTACACTCTAAGGCATCCCAAGGTGGTGGGGCTTGAACCTCATGGAGGCTTCCTACGTACCATGCCTTGACATGGATCAAAGTCCCCGTTGTTCGAGATGGAATGGGGCTTAAACTCTGAGGTGTCCCAAGGTGGTGGGGCTTGAACCTCATGGAGGCTTCCTATGTACCATGCCTTGACATGGATCAAATTCCCTGTAGTTCGGGATGGATTGGGGATTACACTCGGAGGCAGCCCAAGGTGGTGGGGCTTGAACCTCGTGGAGGCTTCCTACGTACCATACCTTCACATGGATCAAAGTCCCCATAGTTTGATATGGATTGGGGCTTACACTCTGAGGCGGCCCAAGGTGGTGGGGCTTGAACCTTGTGGAGGCTTCCTACGTACCATACCTTGACATGGATCAATGTCCCTATAGTTTGGGATGGAATGGGGCTTACACTATGAGGCAACCCAAGGTGGTGGGGCTTGAAACTTGTGGAGGCTTCCTACATACCATGCCTTGACATGGATTAAAGTCCCTTTAATTCAGGATGGAATGGGGCTTACACTTTTAGGCGGCTCAAGGTGGTGGGGCTTGAACCTCGTGGAGGATTCCTACGTACCATGCCTTGACATAGATCAAAGTCCCTGTAGTTCGGGATGGATTGGGGCTTACACTCTGAGGCGGCCTAAGGTGTAGGGCTTGAACCTCGTGGAGGCTTCCTACGTACCATTCTTTGACATGGATCCAAGTCCCTGTAGTTCGAGAATACAGTTTAACATCATGTGGGACGGGTATGGGGCTTACACTCTGAGGAGGCCCAAGGCGTGGGGCTTGAACCTCATGGAGGCTTCCTACGTACCATGCCTTGACATGGATCAAAGTCCCCGTAGTTTAGGATGGAATGTGGCTTACACTTTGAGGCAACCCAAGGCGGTGGGGCTTGAACCTCGTGGAGGCTTCCTACATACCATGTCGTGACTTGGATCAAAGTCCTCGTAGTTCGTGATGGAATGGGGCTTACACTCTGAGGCGGCCCAAGGTGTGGGGCTTGAACCTCATGGAGTCTTCCTATGTACCATGCCTTGACATGGATCAAATTACTCATAGTTCGGGATGGAATGGGGTTTACACTCTAAGGCGGCCCAAGGTGGTGGGGCTTGAACCTCATGGAGGCTTCCTACGTACCATGCCTTGACATGGAACAAAGTCCCCGTAGTTCATGATGTAATAGGGATTACACTCTGAGGCGGCCCAAGGTGGTGGGGCTTGAACCTCGTGGAGGCTTCCTACGTACTATGCCTTGACATGGATGAAAGTCCCATGTAGTTTGGGATGGGATGGGGCTTACACTCTGAGCCGGCCCAAGGTGGTTCCATGGTCAATGCATGCTTTAAGTCCACGTGAGTCATGCTCGGTGCGAGAAACAAGAGACAACAAAGACCCGATGATCAAGTCGTCAAAGTTGCGCCCGTGAGAAGTGGAAAGGGGCTTACGTGCTAAGCCACCCAGAAAGGTGGGAATTACACTAGGATGGAGGCCCAAGGGTGACAAAGTGTAGTGGGAGAGAGAATTGGCACCCAGGAAGAGAGGAGGAGCAGAGGTGCTACCTCAAAGTCGGGGCTTGTACCATGGTGGTTGTCCTGTCCCTGCGAACAAACACCACTCCGATAAGAAGTATATCCTCCCCTATGAGGGGTGATCCCATCCCCATGGAGACGAGTGGGCATGGAGAATGTCTAAGGTGGGGATGCCCCATGTGTGACACATGGGGCGAGACCATAGTTTAACGTCATGTGTTGAGGACGGTGGTGCTTGGCAGTTTAACTTCCGACATCTCGGACGAGGTGGATTCACTCCACACCCCTAGGACTTACATAACCGGTACCCTCAGATCCTTGTGGAAGGGAAGGTATCAGCAATGCCTTGTTGGGGGGTGTCGTAGAGCGAACCCCCGAGGGGTCCACGTTAGCGTGGCTGTGCGAAGAAGCAATATCCATTAGAGTGCCTATGAGAAGAAGCATGAGGCAAAGCAACTCAATGGGTGGTATCATCCAGGGGACTTTAATGTTACTTCGCATGAGCCTAGAAGGCCGTACAGGAAAACCATGTGTATGATGTGGATGCCTGGGGTGCACAAGACACCTACGAATGGCACCCATAAGAAGGGAATTGGGCACTCACGAAGGGTATGCTCAAGGACCACCGAGGAGAGGGGTCCTGGGGAATTGCGCGCAACCTTTGAGGCTTGCACGCGAAATAAGGGGGCCCTGCGCGAAAAACCCTGGGTCGGCGTGAAATCAGGAAGATTCGGCGCGGTACTGAGGCCGTGGATTTTTCGTGAAACTCTAACGGATTACGCACAAGGAATGATAATTGCGCGCAATTGAAGAGGATTGTACGCAGTTTAAGGGGTTGGTGTGCAATGGAAGAGGATTTCCCGCAGTTGAAGGGGCTTGCGTGCAAAGTAAGGGGCTTGCGCGCAATGGAAGGGGATTGCGTGCAATTGGTCGACCTTCACACAAAGGAATGGATTGCGCACAAGGGGAATACGCTGAAGGTATTTTAATTTAGTCTAAACCAAAATGGATCTCGTGTGAAGGTGGACCCAGGGTGATTGGGCTTGAAAAGAACCGTACCTGGAAGCCATCTTCGCGCACGCAGAAAGCAGATTTTGTGCATGAGAGCCGGTTCAAATTCTTCTGCCCCGAAATGGAAGGGGGTGCCTTCTATTTATAGGATCCCAGGGGTGCGGGATACAAGGCAGTGCGAAATAATTGCACGACGGAGGTGGCGGCATGAAATATATGTGCGCCGACAGCGGTGGCGCGAAATGTCTACCACGCGGGGTGCGGGCACGAAATTATTATGTGCCTACGCTGAGGACTCTTCGCGAATCCCGGAACTTTCCACACATGACACAATTTTTTGGCGCACTTCACCATTTTTTTCACGCAACACCTCCGGGCCCCCCAGACCGGGTCTCCGGATCCGAATATGACTTCACTTTGTCATTTTGAAACCTTTTCCAACACTTAAGCACGTTTTGGAATCTACAAATTCCCCCCCTTAGAATTGGATCGGCGAGGGGTTGCAATGGTCGGATTCTGAGGGAAACGCCGAAATGCAGTGCTTCATGGGGTCCATGTGCGCAAAAATCTTAATCGGCGCACAAAACTCATCTAGGTGCGGAATTTTCTTTTCACGCGGCGTGGAACCCAAGATTAGCCTATAAAAGTATCCATGAGTCCCATGTTCCATACCATGTTTCTTGTGTGATAAGCTTCGATCTCTCATGCACGGAATTCTCCCTGGTCCTGCGCGAAAAACTGCTCCAACTGTGCGTAATTACAATGATATTAGGCAGCATTTTATGCACAAATATGGGTTTTTTCGCGCCGTAGTCTGAAATTTCGTGACACCCACTGATTTTACGCGTCAGCCTCCCAAATTTTGCGCCACCTACTGAAACACATGGTCAGAAGAAGATGGATGCAAACCGGATTGATGAGGGATAAGCCGCTGCTCACAGAGCTAAAATGGTTGCAAACCCAGATGTTTATGCTGCAAAAAGGGTTGTCTCCAATAACCATACTCCCTTCAACATGGTAACCCGTTACCAAAAGGAGTATGCCATGTCCAACAATTTGTTTTTGTGGGACTTCGGTATTATGGAGGAGGTCCCTCTGCCGGGCTTTGAGGTGGATACACCACGGTCATGGGTGACCCATGAGGATGATCTTCCTTGATACAACATCACCAACAATGAGCATCCTGCTAGAGAAACCAGGAACATGGACGTATATATCTTAAATCCCAGAACTAGGACCATTTCTGGGGGTGACCCTATTGTGGAGAGATCGTCGACCCTCTACACAAGCACCTTCCATCAGAGCGTCACTGACGAGGCAAAAGGCTGGCTGCAGGACTAGGACCTGCGATCCGTATGCAATTTCACCAGTGAATGGGCCTGGGCATACTGGGTTCGCCATACGAGTGACCAATTTGGGGACGAGCTATGACACATTGGTCTGTATGAGGCGGTGTGGACATTGCAATTTCACTTCTACCGTCAACCTAAGCTCAGGCCGGATCTGTTCACCCGATGGTCCCACGATACCAACACTTTCCACCTTCACCATGGGGAAGTCAGTATCATTCTATGGGACATTCATTGCATCAGGTGTATCTTTTTAGAGGGATATCAATATGAAGAATTCCTTCCGCTAATGAGCACCTGGGGTGACAGATCACGAATCCCCATACTGACGTGGCATCTTCTAGAGCTGACAAAGGAGAAGTTGTGGGTCAAGGACTTCTTGAAAGACATCGCCTACAAGGACTGGTTCAGCCTGTTTTTGGAGAGGGATCTGGAAGTCAAGATGACAGGGCGGGGAAGATGATGTCCAACCACGGCACAGAGGAGCAAGATCGGGTCATACTAGAGGGTTCTGGAGGCGGGGCACTACCAGTCATGGGGATATAACATAAATGAGATCCAGGACCCAAATTTTTAGTACGCCGGATTCCTCGTCACATTCCTGAGCGGGTGGCTTTTTTCGGTGAGTGAAGCAAGGATGGGCGTCCGTCCAGTGACCCTGGTGATGGCTGGCATCATGGCTGCCAAAAAGAGGTTCAATCTGGGGGTCCCCGTGTTGGCTCAGCTGTATGGAATTTTGGGACACATCTCGAGAGGGGGATCACCTAGAAGAGTATGTGGCCACTTCCAGATTTTACATGGCTTAGTTTTGGCTTATTGTGGTGGATACACCTTCCCGAATGCCATCCGTCCTTTGGGCAATTGCCTGCAACCTTCTCTGCTGAACATTGTCAGGGTCATTCTATTTACTCTCAAAGAGGAGGGAGTAAGGATCAGAATTGGTAACCATGCCAACTTCGCCTTCAGCCCGTTCCCCACCCCAACTGGCCAAATGTTATACAATGGGAAAGGATCACTAGAGAATAAGGATTAATTTCAGAGCATCAGAGTTGGGGTGCTTGTCTCCCAGATTTATGGGAAGATCTTCTGCAAGCCTTATGTGTCGTCCAGGTTTGCCAGGAATTTTGGGTGCCTCCAGCGAATGCCGAAAAAATTATACACATACGTCTGGGAGGAAGGGAATCCCTATGTTCTTTGTCAGTTGTGGCTAATGTTCACGACCTATGGCTCTGGTGACATCATCACCTTTCCTCCCACTGGAGTCAACACTGGTCTCTCAACCGAGTATGCCGAACATTGGGCCATAGCATACCCTGAGGGGATTTTGCAGAAGTGAGTTCGGAAACTCAAGGTTGCTAGTGCGGAACCCGAGCAGAGAGAGAGCATGCAGAGCACTGCTAGAGGGGGAAGATCAGAAGCGCGTCAGGCAACAGGGCCCACACAGGCCGAGACCTTAGCAGCAGGGGTGTCGCATAGTGTGGTTGCAACATCACCTAGAAGAGGGTCCCACGGGGCATCCAGAGAGATTCCCAGGAAGACAATTAGATACTTGCATAAACCTTCTCAAGATTCCATTTTCCCCATGCTATGGTCGGTTTGGCTAACCCTGCGATAGTCGATGAGTACTAAAGCCCTCTGGCAGAAGATAGTGCAAGACGAGATGCAATTGCCAGAAGTCAGGGTTGTCCGGGTTTCCAAAAAAGTGAACTTCCATCGACATCATCCATACCTAACGACCATGTACATGTATGCACATCAACAGGGTTGGCATGTGGAGCCACCTATCTTTCTGAAAGTGATGATCGACCAGGATCATGATCTTGAAATGATGCCGCCAGGAGATGATGACAACAATGATGAGTTGGAGGGCGGCGAAACAGGAGAGGAGGCAGAAGGATAAGGGGAAGGTGAAGGAGAAGAGGAGCCCGAAGGTGAAGGGTCTCAGGGGGTGTCTCACCAAGGGAGTCTTTGAGAGAGCGGCGAGATCATCAGCTCTGATAATAATGTGACTAAGCTGCTCGTGGTATGCTTCGACCCTTAGCTATCCTTATCCTTTTCTCTGATTTCCTTTGCAATCCTCAATCTACTTTCCTTCTCTTACGTAGGAGCACATTGGTACTGATCAAGTGTCTTCAGCCAAAGGAGGGTGGAAATCGCCAATGGAACAAGGTGGGCCATCGATGATCATTATCGAGCGGATGAGTGCTGAGGGATCCCCTGCCGTGACAGCTCCTGTAGTGGCCAGAACGCCAGAGGCTGGCACCTTGGGTTCCTGTAAGTTCCTTGCTTTGATACCGGTAATTACTGTTAGAGTACTCAACTGATTAGGGTGCTCCTTTTATGCACAGTGATCACAAAATTGGAGGCTTGTTAGGATGGTGATCCCGGACTATCCGTAGGCAAGTCAATGGAAAATGTACCACCCCATCCAGAACATGCCTCCCAAACTGAGTCGGCCCAGCAACTGGTGAGCAGGGAGCGGCAGAAACCAATGGCGCTGCTATCAGGGTAGGGACGGAAGTTGACGAAGGTGCCACCAGGGTCGCGGTGAGTGAGGAAGGTCGCTCAGACGCTGAAGAGCCTATCCCCATGGGAGAAACATCCGAGGAAGACCCTACTGCCAGCCTGTTGGTTGTCTTCCCTGTCTATCGGCCTGCTGATCTCGAAGAAATTGATGATTCGGATTCAGAAGCGGCCGAAGAGAGCCGGATGAGGTGGCACAAAGGATGGAAGTGGATCTGGTGTTTTCTCAGTTAGCCTAAGATGGAATGGCTGAAGAGGATGGGATCACTCCACACCTAGATGTGTTTCTTGTGTGTTGGAGGGGCAGATGTTCAACGCCTTCACCTAATGGTCCATGATTAAATGGTTGTGAAGATGCGTGAGAGCAGTCGGCGTGTCGACGCCACCCAGTGTCAGGAGGATTCTGGGAGTACCCAATCATTTTTGAGGGTAGAGCAGGAGGTCCAATGCCTCAAGGAACAGGTGAAAGAACAGTATATATTCATCGCAAACTATTTTGAGCTCGTGGAATAGTTGAGAGCCAAGCTGACAGATGCCCAAGAAAAACTCGTGGAAGCGAGTCTCCAGATAACCGAGCTCCAAAATGAACAGGCACAGGCACGGGCTAAGGATAGAAAAATGTGCTCCATGGCCACTGATGAAGAGAGAGTCCTCAGGGGGTGGGAGGCAGCCCTAGAAGCCACTGGAAAAAAGGTGGTGACATTGGAGAGGATCCATTCAAGAAGCCGACCCTTAGGGGCTTTGTTTTGGCCGAAACCATAAAATTAATTCGCCTTACTGCTTCTTATTTTGAACTGAATGTATGGAAAGATTTATTTACTAGTCCCTTTGGTTAAATGTGATCAACCATAATCCCGAAATAAATAACGATTCATTCCTAAGATCACGTGGGCCATACCCGATGTGAGAAATAAGGGATGCCAGTAATATCACTTCGTTTGATCGTGGGAGTGTCAATCAAGCTTCAGGCATTCGAGATTCGAATCTGGATTTCTGAGGAGAAAAGGGAGGCCCAATCAAAGGCCAAAGACCTCAAACCCATCAATGTATTGTATTCTCAACAAGCTCTAGCACATGAGCGGGTCAATGCCAGGGGCATTGGAATCAGTCCGAACATAGGGGGATGAAAAATGTGAATCACGTTACCCAAATTCGGAACACAATGACGGTGGTGTGGAGATAGAGGATAACTGATGATCATGTTCGAAACACAGCATCCCTATTGCGTTACCATGAAATGGGGACAAAAAATGAGGGTCGACTGCTAACCATGTTCACAACATGGGACCTAACTCAAAGTGTTTCCAAAGTCTTCCAAGGCATTGGCCCAGGACAGCAGGTGGACCATAGGTCGAGCATCCATACTATTAGGGGGTCCCTTAAAATGTGTTCAGTATTCCAGAATGTTGGCCTAAGATAGCAGGCAGACCATGGGTTGAGCATCCATACTGTTAGGGGGTCCCTTCAAACGTGAAATAGGGCGAGGGTCCAAATAAAAGAGCACGCAAGGCGTGGAAAGTGAGGTGGTGGTTTTTTGGAAAAAAATTTACACTCTCGAAATTACGCCACCGTGGTGGAAGCACATTAGGGGGGCGCATTAATCTAATCATGGATCATCCCTACTTTTAGATAGGACCTATTTGGAGAGGGAACTGTCACTTACCAATTTCATTATGGGGCATCCCAAACTTGTTTGTGGCAAATGCTGTAGTTACACAACTCCCTGAGGGGTCAGGCCAAGGGGCTGACAATGAGGAGGGATGGTATTGGGGATCCCCTAGGCTGGACCTGAGATGAAATGTCTGGGTGTTCCTACGTATCCCATAAGGATGGGAATCAAGCCACACGTAGTTCTGAAAAGGTTCTTAGTTTAAGGTCTTAGAACTCGGACCAGGGATTGGTAAGGAAGGCAGGAGACACATGGTAATGTGATGATGAAACCTAACGTGAATGAGGACAAGGTCCAAATTACCATGTGTTCCTTGGGGAAGTGTTTAGGTCAAGTGACCGAATGTGAAAGTTAGGCTGGGCCCATGGGGCAGTGCCCGGGCGTTCCTACGTATCTCATGAGAATGGGAATCAATCCATACATAGTTCAGAAAGGTATCACAGTAAGGTATCAGTGAAAAGGATGAAAGGGGCATGCAGGTCTAGTCCTCACACCAAAAGAAGCAGTATTTGGTTCATCTTGTTTGTCCTTTAAGGTGAATGGTTTTTTTGTGAAGCGATAGGCCTAAGGTAGAAATTCCTGGCATCGCTAAAAGAATAAAGCCGTATACAGTTGTTAAAAAATGGTATGGTGAATGAATGATACTCAACGTGATGTCCCCTATGATGAGGTCATCATAATGTGTAGTGCCGTTTTTCGTCATGCGGCCGGGAAGATATTATCACAGTTTAGGGTCATGTAATAGGACCAAACAACATAGTTTATAGTCATATGGCTTGGACATGCAGGAATTCACATGACACGATAGAGCATACCTGACGTGAATGAGGACGAGGTCCACATCACCACCATGCGCAATTCCGGGAAAGGAGCCTCGGGCCATGAGGCCAGTGAGGGTCAGAGGATAAAGAGAAATAGAAGCTAGATCCCAGTTGATCTAGACCCAAAAATGTGATTTCTAGGTGATCCTACGAATCCTATGAGGATGAGAATCAAGAATCACATAGTTCGACAAAGAATATCTTAGTTTATGGTCTTAGAGATCGGACCGTGAGAGCCCCAAAGGATGCCATATTGCATCTTTACTCCCCTGACGTGAGAAGGTTCACTAAGGGATAGTGCCAAGAGTGTCAAAATTCCACTTGGACATAATGGGGTGGAGCATAATGTGAATCGTGTAACCAACATTAAAGGGATGGAATGGCGATGGAGGATTACTACTGACCATGTTCACAACATAGCACCATGTCGCGTTAGCCAGAGGACAAAAAATGAGCATCGAACATTGATGTTCGCAACGTAGGATTTGTATCAATTTGTTGTCTAAAACCCTCAAGGGCATTGTCCCAAAACGGTATGAGAGCCCTTAAACCTAGTATCCATGCCGTTTGGGGGTCCCTTCAGGTGTGAATTATAATGGGGGCCCAAATGAAGGGGAACACAAAGCTTGACAAGTGGATGGAACTTGTCTAAGTTGAAGCTGGCACTCCTGGTGCTAGACCAGAGTAATCTTAACACATTGGAGAACCACTGTAAAGGGTAGAGGGACTTAACTTGAGAGCCACCGAGAGGTGGCGAACTCCTAGGAGAAGGGGGGCATGGTGCCAAAAACCCAACGTGGAGGAGGTAATAACCCCATACAATGCCTATATATCCCTCTCATGGAAAGGAACAGGCCAGGGGGCCTAGGTGACCAGAAGATCTCAAAGAGATGGGGCTGGACCCGAAACTAAATGTTTGGGTGGTCCTACAAATCCTATAAGGATGGGAATCAATCCACACATAGCTCTTAGAGAGGTGCAGTTTAACATTATGCTAGACTAGTGTGCAGTTTAAGGTCATGCAGGACCATATGCAGTTTAAGGTCATGCAGGACCCAGTGCAGTTTAAGATCATTCAGGACACAATGCATTTTAAGGTCATGTAGGACCGGATGTCTCAAGAAAATTATTTCTTGAGGAACTTGGCATTGGTGAGAGGAGTTATACACTCACCATCCATGGTCACCAAGAAGTATGCTCCATTGGGGTAATCAATATGAACTATGTAAGGTACCTCCCATTTGGGCTCCAACTTGGGTGGTTTCCTGCCAAGGATCATTGGCACTCTGAGGGATAGCACCAAGTCACTTTTCAGGAAGGAGAGGAGGTGAACCTTCTTATTGAAAGCTCGATCCATCATGCTCTGATGCCATTCTAGATTGTGCAGGGCACAAAGCCTATTCTCATCCAGTTCTTCCAATTCAGCTAGATGGATTTCAGCCACACTATTTGGTGCTTTCTTGTCATAGATCTCTGTGCACAATGAGGGCAACTAAATCTCTATGGATAGTACAACCTCAATTCTGTACACTAGGGAATATGGGGTCACCTGTGTGGAATTACGAGTCGTCGTCCGATAATCCCAGAGGGTGTTGGGGAGCTTATCCGGCCAACTCCTCTTATTCTGACCAACCATTTTCTTGTATAATGTTAGAGAGGGTTTTATTGAATGCATCGATCTGCCCATTTTCTTGCACATGATAGTGAGAGGTATGGTTAGAGCAGATGTTGTACTTGGTGTATAACTTTTTCAACTCGGCTGGTCAGAAGTTGGTGCTGTTATCGGTGAAAATAGCGTGAGGCACCCCAAACTGATGGATGATATCAGAACTCACGAAGTCCACGATAGAATGGGCCTTGGCCTCCTTGAGCGGAACTGCCTCTGCCCACTTGGAAAAGAAATCCATAGCGGTCAGAATGAATCGGGATTGGCGAACTGTTGCCAAGGGATATGGTCCTACAATATATAATCCCCAGACTGCAAAGGGCCAAGAGTACTTGGTAGTGTGGAGAGGATCTTATGTCCGATGCACAAAGTTATCATAAACATGGCACGCATGGCACCTCTTGGTGAATTCAATGCAGTGGTGGATTATGGAGGGCCAAAAGTACCCTAATCTCTGGATCTGGTGAAACAGATTTGGCCCAGCCTAATGGGCACCACAAGCACCGGTGTGAACCTCTTTCATGACATGTGGAATCTCAACTTCCTGAATGCAACGGAGGAGAACACCATCAAACCCGCTCTTATAGAGGATTGGCTCAAGGCTGGGACCACTCTAGAGGGTAAAATACAATGCGTGGAATTTAATCCGCATATGCTCAGCCCAATCATATGGGAGGAAACCATTTTGGAGATACTTGACAAAAGGATCTCTCTAGTCGGGAATCGCTTCAACAAACGCATCTGAAGAACCCAAGGTTCATGTTGTGGTGGCTCCAGTGGTAATATGACTTACTCACAGGTCCTCATCATCCTCTGGGGTGATGGGAGAAATGACTCTCTGATGTGCCACATGTACAATCAGATCATCCAGCTCGGGTTCTGCAAGTGATGCAACCAAGCTAGCCAAAGCATCTGCTCGATCGTTCTGTCACCAAGGGATATGGGTAACCTCTGGTGGAAAAGGGAACTAGGCCATTAATTAGAGGGTGTTCTCCAACAATGGTACAAGCTCTAGTTTCCTGACAACATAGCCACCATTGACCTTCTTAATGAATATATCAGAGTCTCCTTTCCCATTGATCTCGAGGGCCAGCTCGAGGCCAGTAATGAGGGCCTGATACTCTGCCTCATTGTTAGTGCAGCCTTCTAACAACAGAAATGAGTATGACAGAATAGCTTGTTCTAGGGTAATGAAGACGATACCCAGACCCACTCTATTGAGCCTAGGATCATTGAGCCTCCTGTCGGTGGGGCTTCGGGAGGCACCGTTGAAGTGAATCTTCCAACATGGGATGGCAGGATCTACCAAGAGGATTTCCTAATTGGGAAAATCCAGTTCCAGGGACTGGTCCATGGAGGTCGGATGGTTAGCTAGAAAGTCCACCAATGACTATCCCTTGATGGCCTTCTGAGAGAAAAACCTGATGTCGAACTGCTGAAGGACTACTACCCATCACGCTAGACGTCCAGTCAACATGGGACGACTTAGAATGTACTTTAACGGGTCAAATCAAGATACCAGTTGTACCTCATGGTGCTGCAGGTAATGTCACAATTTCTGGATGGCAAATACGAGCACAAGGAAGCTCTTCTGGATGGGGGAGTATCTAGTCTCCATATCGAGGAGTATGCGGCTGAGGTAGTAGAGGCAGTTCTCTGTCCCCTCATTGTTCTTCTGGGTGATAAGGGCACCGAGGGACCATTTTAGGGTGGTGATGTAGAGGATCTGTGGCTTTTTGCAGATGGGTGGTATCAAGACCAAAGGCTGGAGAAAATATTTCTTGATTTCCTCAAAGGCGGTCGGGCTCTCCTCGTCCCACTCGTAAGTGGTGCCTTTCTTCATAAGATAAGAAAAGGACTTACACTTTCCAATAAGATTCACAATGAATCGGCGTATGTAGGCTAAGTGGCCTTGTAAACCTCAAATCTCCTGAATATTACTCAGGGGAGGCATCTGGATGATGGCCTTTATCTTCTCGGGGTGAATCTCAATGCCCCAGTATCTGACAAAAAACCCAAGAAACTTCCTGAAGGTGACCCCAAAGGCACACATTAACAGGTTCATCTTCAAATGGCAGGAACAGAGGAAGCTGAAAACTTTCTAAAGGTTCTTGAGATGGTCCTGGTGCAGGTGGGATTTGACCACCAAATCGTCCACATATCATTCCAACAACATCCCAAAGATTGGGTTGAATATGTGGTTCATGACCCGCTAATAGGTGGAACCTGCATTCTTTAGGACAAAGAGCATAACCTGGTAACAAAAAATACCTTGGGGTGCCCTGAAAGTAGTGTAATCTTCATCCTCAGGGGCCATTCGGATCTGATTATATCCAGAATAACCATCCATGAAGAAGAGGGCTTGGAACCCAGTTGTAGCGGCGATCAAACACTTTGTCACTGGAAGGGGAAAATCATCCTTCGGACAGTGATGGTTAAAATTGCAGAAGTCGATACAGACTCTGATCTGCCCGTTCTTATTCTTTAATGGAATGATATTGGCTAGCCACTTGGGGTAATGGACTTCCTTGACGAAGTTGGATTTGATGAGCTTGTCAACTTGGGCCTCGACCACAACACCGTGAGAAGGGTGCATCCTTTTGGGAGGCTTCTTGAACCCGTAGTGATTTTCCAGGAGACCGAGGCGGTGGACGGCTATATGAGGATCTAGTCCTATAATATCATCGTAACTCCAGTAGAACACATCATGGTGTTGTTTAAGGAAGTCCACGTATCGCCACTGCTCCTCTAGGGTCATGGCAGCACTGATCAATGTGGGTCTTGGATCTGCCACGCTACTGAGGTTCACATGTACCAACTCATCGATCATGGCATAAACAGCTTCTTCCAAGGCAGGGGATCATCCTCTATATCCTCTTCTCCATTTATGGAGGGATCATCCATGGTGTAAGTTTCTTCTGAGTTAGTAGACCCTGATGGGAGGGTAGTACTGTCTTGAGCGGCAGTGGTCATTGCATCGGGGAACTCTGGTTCTTCCAAGACCATAGTAATATAGGCTGTTGACCCGATCCCATCTCATATTCGACCCAAGGGTCCACGCTTGATAATATCAAAGAAGTGGTGGTGCGTCGGCTGGAGCTGGATTATTCCAGCCCGGTGAAATAGACAAGTATGACGTACTACCATTGCCATGAGCCGGACGCCTCGATACCTGATGGGAGTGGGAGGCTCTGGGATCACTGGGGCCTGGTTCGTATAAGAATATGAAGTGATCATACGATGCCACCTGGATTTGGGAGCATGGTTCCCTCTCATCCCGTAAATGAAAACACATTTCCCCATATCGGGGGTCGTGGCCTCCAACCGATGGATCGGGAAGATGCATGCATCATTCAGGCCTGCCCATGGGTCAGTTGTGACCGTGGTGGACTCAACTTCACTTTCCTGGACTTGTTTATCCATTCACTTGTAATAGTCAGCATCCAAGTAGCGGTATTCACAAGAGGTGGAAGGAGATGCATCACCTTGGAGTACACCAACTCGACTATTTAGGTAGTACTTGAGGCATTGATGATACGATGAGGGGACCACTGCATGCAAGTGGAGCCATGGCCTGCCCATCAATGCATTATACGTGGTGTCCTGGGAGACAACCATGAACTTGGTGCTGGCAACTAGGCCACCAAACTGGGTCTTCAAAAGGATCTTGTTGACCGGGGTCTTTTCTGTCCTATCATATCCCTGGATTCGTAAATTGGAGGGAGTCAGGTCATGTTCAGATAACGCTAGCTTCCGCAATGTCCGTATCGGGATAAGGTTGATCCTAGAACCAGTGTCAACGAGATAGTGTCGAACCTCCACAATGTTGAATTGTCCGGTGATGTACAACGGGCGGATGTTCCCCTGTACGGGAGAGCCTTCAGCCTCTCCTGAGAACGAAATGACGGTCTAGCATTCAACATTCTCAACTGCTTCAGCATGAAAGGCTTCTACAACTGGTACCTCCGTCTCAAACTAGAGGGGTCTTCTTAAAGCCTCAGCAAGCACCTCACGCATATCTGGTGACAGGTTAAGGGATTCAAGAATAGAAATCCTTTATGGGATGCCAGTGAGATTCTTTAGAACATCGTACTTCTGTGCTAGGCGCGAACTTCTGCTTGCAGGAGGTCGCTCTGTGACTGGAGGCATGGCGGGCCTTGCTGGCCAGACCAGCGGCTGACTGCTGCTGGGTATATCCCACTACTCACAAATCGAGGTCAAGAGAGTCGCTTTCATATGAGGACCGGACATTTGAAATCGGATGTCGGATGAGGACCGGTGGTGAAGGTGGGCCTGTCGACACCAGATGAAGAGGCTGCGAGTGCTGAGTCCTACGTTGGGCCTACTGTCTGGTCTTAGTGGCATGCACGGCCTGACTGGAAGTGCCAACTGATGTGCCTCGACGACTCACATGGTCGTGGCTCCTCCGACCTTGGCATCGGCTAGGGACATTGGGGAGGTTCACCTGGCACTCCCCTTCATCGGGAGTCATATAGGGATTTACCAACTCGACGGTATTAACCATAGCTTACCCTTGACTGTCACTTGAAGAATCATCCACCACTGGGCGGATCCAAGGAGGGATGCCCATATCCATGGGCATAAAGTCACTGAGAGTGTGGGATGACGATGACATCAACGGGGCACGTTGCTTCTTCTTGCACCACTGATGCCTGCTCTTCTGGAAAGTGCCTGGCTTAGATGGTGATACAGAAGTGGTAGTCGTAGTTTTTGAATGCTCTGGATGATTCAGGCATGCCTGAATGATTCCATGGGCATGGGAGACTATTTTTCAGGCCATCCAGTCGCTATACTTCTGAGACCCACGGTCAGAAACCTACTGCCACTCACCCTCGCTGTCGCTACTTCTTTCTGGCCTTACAAAGACACCCGCCACTTGTGTCGGGGTCGGGGCCAACCTGACTATGTTATTGTCAATATGGTCTTGAATCCAGTCCTTGAACACATAGCATTTCCTGAGGGTGTGCCCCAGGATCCGGTGATAAGGGCAGTAGTCGGGGCAGTCAGTGAGATTCGCCTCCTCTGGCTTTCTGCACTCAGGCAAGCGTACAATTCCCTGCTCCAAGGCACTGCGGAAGTAACCAGGGACCTGAGCCTCATTGAATGAGTAAGTCTGATGTCTTCTTAATGGAAAGGGGTCTCTCAGAGCCTGCCCCTGACATGGGGTCGGAGGAGCCTGCTGAGGAGGTAGAGCTCGATTATCCCACCTAGGCGGTGGCAGTGCATGACGCGGGGACACTTGCTGATTCTGAGGACGTTGCTGAACTGAAAGTTGTGTCTGAGGTGGAGGGACTCTCTGAGGCTGCAGGGTCAGCGCTATTGGTAGAAATTCCAGTTTCCTAGGGTATTCTATTTAAGCCACCGTGGTGGTCTTAGCTTTGGCAGCCCTCCTCGCTGGGATTACAGGGGGCAATGGTCGTGCCTGGACGACCTGCTGTAGGGATTCCTCCAAGCGATGGGCCTTATCTGAGAAGTCTCAGAACCCTTTAGGATAGTTCTTTGTGATTAGATAAGTAACCAGTTCCATCTTGAAATTTCCCATGCACATCATCAGTAATTGCTCTTAAGTCAGTGGCATGTCAAGGGAGTATGTGAGCCCCTTCCACCGGGCGATGAAGTCCATGACTCGCTCATCAGGCCTTTTCTTACACTTGAAGAGGCTTGTGATACAGGTATTCCGGGTGGTAGAGATGAACTGGTAGAGGAACTACCAGCGGAGGTCCTCCCAGCTTGCCACAGATCCAACGGGGAGGTGGTTGTACCAGAAAAATGTTGGCCCCTCCAGCATCTGAACAAAACAGCGGAGCTTGGCGACCTCCTGCTATGCTGGAGTCCCTAGAATAGGCCCACACCTCGAGTTGAAGTGAGCCAGGTGATGTGGCAGGTCCCCCATCCCTTTAAATGGGGATAAGGTGGGATTCCCAAAACCCAGAAGTTCCGGCATGTCATCCACCCATGCCAGGTATGGCTTTCCATCTGGTGGGATTTCCACCTGTCATGTCTCTAGTGCCTATAGGTGGGCAATGAGTGCTTCCATTGGATCATTCGGATGGGGGTCCTTGTCTTTACGAGGATCCCTAACCATGAGCGTGTTGTCGTGTTCTTCAATGTGGTAGGTAAGCTCAGCGGCTTGTGGAGCGGCTCGTGGAGCGACCCTTGGGGCAGCCAGGGGAGCCCGAGTGGGGTTCCTTGGATGGTCGCACCATTCAGGAGGGTTCGAAGAGACATACCATTCCCTCTTTCTAGGAGCTCCGACTTCCAACCTGTCAGTAGGAGTGGCATGATCAGGGTGGCCTGGCAGTTGCTCGTCAAGGGTAAACTGTTCCCTCCCCTGCTGCCTCAGCCTAGGATCCCCGTAGTCGGGTCGTCACTCGGCCACGAGTTCAGTCAAGAGTTCATTGACTAACCTTTTCTACTCAACAAGCTGCTGGCGCAACATGGAATTCTCGGAGTCCTCCTCCATCTTCTATATTGAAGCAGATGGTTCTGCGTGCTTGAAATCTCTGACATGCTCTTTTCCCTTGATAGGGTTCTGGCTTAGAACTAGCGCCTCGGTAGGCACAGGGAGACCTAGGAGGTTCCTCTGATGATGAGTAATCCTCCCTGACGGGTCCAGTAGTGGTGGAAAGTCCTCAGGGAGGGCATTCCTATCAAGAAGTTCCATCTCATTTTCCCCTCCCGAAAGTTCGGTCATGTTGACTTCCACTCTTCTCGGGGGCATGTCCTCATCGTCGCCTAGCGAGTCAGGCTGCTGGAAAATTGTACTGAAGAGGAGGGCATCGTACTACCCCCATCCACAGACTTTCATGTGGGGGGGGGGGGTAGCCTCCTTAATAACCTTGTGGAGTAATTGGAAACTCTGAACGCATTGTTTTTGGAGGTCCCTGTGGTGACCAGGTGACTCACGGTGCTGGGCCACATGGAGTGCAGCCAAGTCAACCAGACCGCATTGTTTGCCGATGTCTTCAAAGTGAACTTGGCTCTTCAGATAAGCCACTCTTTGGTGGTGAAGATGAAACTGAGTCACGCGGAGGGTCTGGAGGAAACATTCAAACCTCTCCAGGGTGAGTGATTCCGGTGTACAAAAATTTAGTCCCATGACTGGACAAAACTACTTAGGGACGTGGTCCACTGCGAGGATGGTCTAGAAGCTCCTCGGCTCAGATTTAGGGTTTGTCCCTTGATTTCCCCACTTATCAACTGGGGGTGGCTGAGGAAATGGTAGCGGCACTGAGGAATACTGCAGGGACGGCGGACTGGCCGGTGGATAATACGGCGAGTGGGCCGATTGTCCACCAAACCTTGGGCTATCCTCTAAGGATTGTAGCGACCTGGCCTCCATATCACGATAGGATGGACCGGCGACCAGAGCTCCTGACACAACAACAATGTCTGCCGAGGGTGGGTCATGTCATGGCTCTTACACCATTAACCCCCAAAATTTCTCTTCGTAGTCTCTAGCTGTAGTAGAGGGTGCTTCCGGAGATGATGGCGGTGACTGCGCGGTTGGTCCCTAGGAACATGCCAGGTTCTCTTCCTTCTGAATATACCTTTGTTGGGAGATAGGGATCCTATGGAACTCGGATTCCGAGATCACAAGGCTGATGCATCTCGTTCCTTCCCCAGCCTTTGACTCAGATGACTGAGGGGGTGGCTCCTACGCTGAGTCGTACTCCACCTCAGAGTCTGAGAATTGGACTGGTCTGATTCCCATCCAGCCTGCCCCAGAATTCCTCTTTCGGCGGTGATGACCCACCTTCCTACCCCTGGGTGGCTCCTCGGGACAGGGATGATTTCTGACATGGGGTCCTCTGACTGAACTAGTCCTGGGGTGTAGAGGGTTTCCACCTGAGTAATCCGGGGTGCGAGGAGCACCAGAAAAAATGTCGAAAGGGGCGCAAGGAGGACCTCTGTGCTGGCAGGTGACCAGACATGAAATGCCTCAATACCGGTAGTCTGCGGTAGGGGGATTGACCCCGTACCCAGGGTAGTGAGCGCGGGAGAAACCCCCAAATGGAGTGTTCCTGTCGTGGGGAAGACCCTCGTTTGGGTTGAATGTGGAACGAGGCAGACCTCTAAGCCGTGGTTGGGAGCAGGGAGAACCTGCACCTTCCATAGTGGCAGCACAGAGTGAGCCTCCGCGGTGGGTGGCACTACTGCAGATTAGTCCGCGATGACCATCACCTACGCTGACGACCGAGAGAGTCGACCCAGCCTACCCGTGGGGGCGGCTGGGTCCTCGATCCAGGTCGGGTGTAAAACTTCCCCTGCTCAACGTATGCAGGGAGTTGGAGGTATGAGTCAGCGGTGGATCAGGCCACAGTAGTCGCTGACATTGACACCCCATGGTGAGCATCCTCTCCCCTTTGCGCCCGACACTGGCGCCGAGTCAGATGAACTGGAGCCGGTGGTGCAGGCATGTGAATTACCTGCTCCTTGTCTTGGGGAACCGGGTGGCGGCGTTGACATAGCCTGGTGGGGGCCCTCATTGGGAGCCCTTGAAGCGGGACTCTGATTGGGACGAGCCGGAAATCCCCTACCTCATCAGCGTAGGGAAGGGAGCTGTCAAGGCGCTCTAGGGACAAGCTCCCGAAATGATTGAATGATGGGGTGGGGAGTAGCGGCTCCCTGTGAAGCCCTCAGGGGTGACGTTGACAGTGAGGCACAACTGACTCAAGATCTAGGTGGGCCATATCCCTGGTGGGGACGATCCCCTCCTCTTCATACCTGCATACAAGGTCATTAATTACCATTTGCTGGATAATTTCCAATGGGTATAGGGGGCGTGGGTGCCCAACAGTCATGGCGGTCAAGGCCGTCAGGGAAGAGGTAGAACCGCACAGGGTAGCCGTGTTGATATTGCCCATGCCCCTACGCCGGTGGGCAGGTGACCTAGCTCCAGATGCAACAACTTGATTCCTGAGAGCAGGGAGATGAACTCATTAATACTACTAGGAAAATAAATCGACAACTAGTTCCCCAGTGTCGTTCTGTCTTCTGTAGATGATAAGAGGGATCCACGCAGACAACATCACAAGACAGAATGCTCAACGTCCTGACTTTCCCCACTTCTGGCGAGTTTCACATTAGGACTGCTTGGTGGGACCTGGTACCGGATGACGGGGTCAGATGACATGCTAAACCACCAATGCCTCGATCGCTACTAGCCTCCATGCTGAGGAGAATACTTTCACATTGGGTTCACCATTTCTGTTTCTGACGCTTTCTCCAGGGACGCATGCATCCATCACGTAGAGGACACACAACTGTTACCCCACATTCCCACTTTCTAAAGGCGGGCGACATCTGTTCCTTATTCAGAGACGTCTGCTCCTTGATCAAAATGGGATTATGGGATGTCAGTTCTTCCTTTCATGGATTCCTCCTTGGAACTCGTCACCTAGTACGAGTCTCTCTCATAGATTTAAGACGTAGTTCGTGAACCTCTTCCCGGTGACATATCTTCATGGACACCAGTTAATTACGCCGCTTCTGTCAGGACCTTCCAGGGGGTTCAGTCAGGGCAGCAACCTTTGGTTAAAAGATTAGTCACGTTGGGAATCACTGGCATGTTTGGACATTGGGGGATTGGCATGTATGTCTTTTGTCCTTATTATAGGGCTTCTTGAGGGCAGGGAAGCCCGAGGAATTCCACATCGAACATGGGGAAACATATTCCATAGGCATGTATTTGAGGTTTTTCTCAGCCTCCCATGTGTAACACATGGTATGCCACAAGTTTAATATCCATTTGAGATGGATCGGACTGATCAGAACACTGGTTAGAGTGGATCATATTGAGGAACCCATAGAGGGAACACCGATATTTGGGCCAACACATGGGTAGCTTCCCGAATTCTGTTAATGGGAATGGGGAATGAAGTGGCATGATCCCACCGGGATGTAATGACCCAGGTAAGAATCATGATGGGCGATGGATTTGGTCTTGAGCCTTGAAGAGACTTCTTATGTATCCCCATGGCAGGGAATCAAAGTCTACATATTTCGATGATACAATGGGACACCTGAGGAGGCAGCTCATGAGAATGGATGTAGGTATGGGACCCAGAAGAAGTTGAACCTCCGGGTCAGGGCATGACCTTCCCGAGACACATAGGCTCGAGATAAAGATCAGGATGAGACAGGAGTGATGGTCTTGAACCTCATAGAGGTTTCCTATGTATCTCTGTGGTGGGGAATCAAAGAGCATATAGTTCAGATGGTGAATATAGTTTAACGTCATGCGGGATGGGTATGGGCCTTACACTTTGAGGCAACCAATGGTGGTGGCGAACCGATGTGAATGGGGTCGGAATGACCGGGTGGTGGGCTTGAACCTTGTGGAATCTTCCTACGTACCATGCCTTGACATGGATCAAAGTCACCGTAGTTTGGGATGGAATGGGACTTACACTCTGTGGCGGCCCAAGGTGGTGGGATTTGAACCTCGTGGAGGCTTCCAACGTACCATGCCTTCATATGGATCAAAGACCCTGTAGTTTGGGACAGAATGTGGATTACACTTTGAGGAGGACTAAGGTGGCGGGGCTTGAACCTCATGGACGCTTCTTACGTACCATGCCTTGACATGGATCAAAGTCCCCGTAGTTCGGGATGTAATGGGGCATACACTCTAAGGTGGCCCAAGGTGGTGGGGCTTGAATCTCATGGAGGATTCCAACGTACCATGCCTGGATATGGATCAAAGTCCTCGTAGTTCGAGATGGAATGAGGATTACACTCTGAGGTGGCCCAAGGTGGTGGGGCTTGAACCTTATGGAGGCTTCCTACATACCATGATTTTACATGGATCAAAGTCCCCATAGTTCAGGATGGAATGGGGATTACACTCTGAGGCGGCCCAAGGTGGTGGGGCTTGAACCTCATGGAGGCTTCCTACGTACCATGCCTTGACATGGATCAAATTCCCTATAGTTTGGGATGGATTGGGGCTTACACTCTGAGGCAGCCCAAGGTGGTGGGTCTTGAACCACGTGGAGGCTTTCTACATACCATGCCTTGACATGGATCAAAGTCCCTGTAGTTCGGGATGGATTGAGGCTTATACTCCGAGGCGACCCAAGGTGGTGGGGCTTGAACCTCGTGGTGGATTCTTATGTACCATGCCTTTACATGGATCAAAGTCCCCATAGTTCGGGATGAAATGGTGGTTACACTCTGAGGTGGCCCAAGGTGGTGGGGCTTGAACCTCGTGGAGGCTTCCTTTGTAACATTCCTTGACATGGATCAAAGTCCCCGTAGTTTGGGATAAAATGGGTCTTATACTCTGAGGCGTCCCAAGGTGGTGGGGCTTGAACCACATGGAGGCTTCCTACGTACCATGCCTTGACATGGATCAAATACCCAATATTTCAGGATGGACTGGGGCTTACACTCTATGGCGGCCCAAGGTGTGGGGCTTGAACCTCGTGAAGGCTTCCTACGTACCGTGCCTTGACATGGATCAATGTCCCTGTAGTTCAAGAATACAGCTTAACGTCATATGGGACAGGTATGGGGATTACACTCTGAGGTGGCCCAAGGTGTGGGGCTTGAACCTCAAGGAGGATTCCTATGTACCATTCCTTTACATGGATCAAGGTACCCGTAGTTCGGGATGGAATGTGGCTTACACTCCGAGGCGGCCTAAGGTGGTGGGGATTGAACCTCTTGGAGGCTTCCTACGCACCATGCCTTGACATGGATCAAAGTCCCCATTGTTCATGATGGAATGGGGGTTACACTCTGAGGTGGCCCAAGGTGGTGGGGCTTGAACCTCGTGGAGGCTTCCTCTGTACCATGCCTTAACATTGATCAAAGTCCTCGTAGTTCATGATGGAATAGGGATTACACTCTGAGGTGGCCCAAGGTGGTGGGGATTGAACCTCGTGGAGGTTTCCTACGTACCATGCCTTGACATGGATCAAAGTCCCTGTAGTTTGGGATGGGTTGGGGCTTACACTCTGAGGCAGCCCAATGTGTTGGGGCTTAAACCTCATGGAGGTTTCCTATGTATCATGCCTTGACATGGATCAAATTTCTTGTAGTTCAGGATGGGTTGGGTCTTACACTCTGAGGTGGCCCAAGGTGGTGCCATGGTCGATGCTTGCTTTAAGCCCACGTGAGTCATGCTCGGTGTGAGAAACAAGAGACAACAAAGACCCGATGATCACATCACGAAAGGTGCATCCATGAGAAGTGGAAAGGGGATTATGCGCTGAGCGGCCCAGAAAGCCAGTAATTACTCTAGGATGGAGGCCCAAGGGTGACAAAGCACAGTGGGAGAGGGACTTGGCACCCTAGAAGAGAGGAGGATCAGAGGTGCTACCTTAAAGCTGGGGCTTATACCATGGTGGTTACCCTGTCCCAGCAGAAAAACGCCACTCTGATAAGGGGGATATCATCCCCTATGAAGAGTGATCCCATCCTTGTGGAGACAAGTGTGCGTGGAGAATGTCCAAGGTGGGGGTGCCCCACGTGCGAGACATGGGGCAAGACCATAATTTAAAGTCATGTGCAGAGGACGGTGGTGCTTGGTAGTTTAACATCTTGCAGCTCGGACGAGGTGGGTTCACTCCACACCCCTATGACTTACATAATAGATACCCTCTGCTCCTTGTGGAAGGGAAGGTATCGGCAATGCCGTATTGGGGGGTGTCACGGAGGGAACCACCAAGGGGTCCATGTTAGCGTGGCTATGCATTGAAGCAATAGCCATTAGCGTGCCTATGCGAAGAAGCCGGAGGCAAAGAAACACAACAGGCGGTATCGTCCAGGGGACTTTAAAGTTAATTTTCATGAGCCTAGAAGGTCGTACGGAAAAATCATGTGTATGATGTGGATGCCCGGGGTGCACAAGACACTTGCGAATGACACCCATAAGAAGGGAATCGGGCACTCACGCACGGGTATGCCCGGGGAGCACCGAGGAGAGGGGTCTTGGGGAATTGTGCACAACCTTTGAGGCTTGCACGCGAAATAAGGGGTCCCTACACAAAAAACCCTAGGTCGACGCGAAATTGGAAAGATTCGACGCGGAACTGAGGATGTGGCTTTTGCATGAAAATCTAAGGGATTGCTCACAAGGAATGCGAATTGTGTGAAATTGAAGAGGATTGTGCGCAATTGAAGGGGCTAGCGTGAAATGGAAGAGGATTGTGCGCAGTTGAAGGGGCTTTTGTGCAAAGGAAGGGTCTTTCACGCAAAGGAAGGGGATTGCACGCAATTGGCCAGCCTGCGTGCAAAGGAAGGGACTGCGTGCAAGGGGAAGACCTGATTGTACCACAATTCACTGTGTCATTTTCACCCTTACACCATTGTATTAAATTAAATTTGTATTGTAAATTCCAAAAATAATAAAAAATTTAATCCCATGTTTGAATCATTTATTTTTTATTTATCGCTATTAAAAAGTCCAATGTTAATTGTCTTGAAAATTTCATTGAAGGTGAAGGTAATTTGGAGGGCCCATGATGATGTCCAAGAAAAATGGGCCAAACTGCGCAGGATCCAAGTACACCAGTGGATTAATCAGCACACATTTACTTGACCATGCATCCAATTGGGCTTCAATTTTGTTATATGGTCCAAATATCATTGGGATAAATTTCCTATGAAAAATCTCAAGACTCATTCGGCCATCTGATGGCCTTGCCGACCTGATCTGTCCAACACACCAAATCTGCACGGATTCAAAAGTGGTGTGCTGTGATCTGTCCATATCTCAGGATATAGGTGTCCAAATTATTCCAAACATTCGGTGGAGATATCCAAGAGGTGGGGATACAACATTTTCATTTCCTCCAAATCTAGATAAGGCTGTCTGGAGGTCAAAACACCTGTGAAAATTGGTTTTAATAATTCTGTGTGCTCAAAACCACCTTCCCATTTTCCTATAAAATGGAACCTTGGGCTCTTCATTTGAAAGTTCGACTAGGAGGCAAAGATCTGGTATTTTGGAGACCCAAAGGAGTTATCTCATCATACTTGAAGTTTTTGAGGCCCCTATAATCATAGGGGGTTTAATAATGAAGAAGGAGTTTCACCCGAGCCTTCTCCTCCTCTCGATGGCGATTTAAAGGGTGGATGATCATTTCGAGGGAGCTACACATACTTGGGAGGGAGTTCCGGCACTTGATACTCTACTGGTTTTGTGTAATTTGTGTGTGTATTATTTCACTTATTTTTTATCTAAACATGTTTGTCCTCTGAGTTCATTTTTGGGTTTAATTAAGAGAACCGCTTTTCATTTCAACACTGATTGGGTTTAAATTTCAAGTGGGAAACTTGAGTTGTTCCGATTAGGCAACACCAAGATCCTCTTTCTCCCACACATACAAAATATTTTAGTATTCTTTGGTAACCTTTAATATTTTTTTGAACTCCAAACCTTGACAACACGATTGTTGTGTCACGGGTTGGTACTTTGTGAAACGTTTAGAGAGGCAAAATGGGAATCAAGATCTTGACAACCCTCAACCAAATAATAAAACAAAACCATGTGAAATTTTCAGAACAATGAACTATCCAAGATTTGTAGTGAACTTGAATTGATCTCCTTATCTAATAATTCCTAAACCACCACATTATTCTATCAACTATTAAACTCTTTAAGTTAAGTTGTTTTCTTAAAACTGTTTTCAAAATCACCCCCCTCTTTTAGTAATCTTTATTAAAAATACATACTCTAAACCTATCAATGCTCCTCGAGAGATGACCTAGTGTTTTCCCTAGATTATAAATTAACCTTAAAACATTATCAATTTGACATGGCATGAGAGCATGGTAAAATTTTGGCGCCGTTTCCAGGGAGCACTTTGATTTTTAGTGCATTATTTTGAAAAAAATTGTAACTTTTGTGAATATTTATCTATTTTATACCCCTACCTAACTTTTTGTATTTTGATCTATTTTTGAGTAGGTTTGGTGCACGACGCATTCTAATCTGAGAGATTTACCTCCTTTTTAACTTGAACCAAAGAGGATCATACGTCAGTGACCCCGAGACGCACAAGAGAACCCATCGAAGGAGGACACACAAAACATTGACACTCTTCTTAATCCTTCCTCCACTTCTTCTAGAACCAACATAACAACTGAAATAAACTTGAATAATATGGCTATAAACAACCAAACATTAAAAGAACTATCCTCTCCTGATGTTGATATCCAACCCACCTATATTCAATTACAAGGCAAGGAACCCAATTTTGAACTAAAATATGGCCTAATTCATCTATTACCAAGGTTCAATGAACTTCCTGGAGAGGATCCACACAAACACTTAAAAGAATTTCATACTTTTTGTTCAACATTAAAACCTGCTAATGTGGATGAGAAACAAGTAAATCTTATATCATTCCCATTTTCATTGGAATACACTGCAAAAGATTGGTTATATTATGTTAATTCCCCAATAAGAGGTTGGGCGGACATGAAACACTTTTTTCTTGAAAAATATTTCCCATCTTCTCAAACTGCAACAATAATGAAAGAAATTTGTGGGATAAGAAAATTTCAAGGGGAAACATTACATGAATATTGGGAACATTTTAAAAGGTTATGTTCAAGTTTCCCACATCACCAAATAAGTGATCAACTTTTAATTCAATATTTTTATGAAGGTTTAATCCATATTGATTGAAATATGATCGATTCTGCTGTAGGCGGTGAACTAGTTGATAAGACCCCAATTTCTGCAAGAACCCTGATTGAAAACATGGCTCAAAACACATAGCAATTTGGCTCAAGGACCAATGTACCAATTTGAGGTGTCCATGAGGTATAAAGTACTAAATTCGAGAAGAAGGTGGACACAAAGTTCAAAGTGGTAAGTACCCTTCTTCGACAACTTGCTCGTTCCCAAGGGAAATCCCAATATCCTCCTCCTATCCATTGTGGTATATGTTCTTCTGACACCCACTACTTTGACCAATGTCCTCAATTGAGGGAAACATGTAAGAGTTGTGAGGTAATATTTCCAGTCTTCCCCTATAACCAACCCTTTAGGAAAGAACCTTACTATCTATCCAACCCGGGGTGGAAAGAGAACCAAGCCTATATGAAAGGGGGGGGGGGTATTCGAACCAACCTCAACAACAATGGAACCAACCGGGGTAGAGTAGTCATCAACCACCACCACCTAGAAACCCTCAACCACCCCAAAGGACATTATAACAACCCCCTCAAAAACCTGAGCCTAGCCTAGAAGATATGATGAAACAAATGGCTACCAACAATATCCAATTTCAAAAAACCACTCAGGCAGCCATACAAGACCTCAAAACCCAATTAGTCCAACTAGCTAACTCAGTGGGTGAAATTCAAAGTCATTGGTCAGGTAAACTTCCCTCTCAACCAGTAGTTAACCCTAGGGATAAAGGAAATGTTAGTGCCATCACCCTTAAGAGTTGAAAAAAACTAGAAAGTAAAATGAATCCTCCATTAGAGTCATCCTCTCCTAAGGAAACCTCCATCCCAACTATTAATAATGTTTCAAATGTTGAATAACCTTGTCTTAAGAGAATCCCTTCCAAAGGAAAGCGTGTGAAAATAGATGAGTCACCTAGCCCAACCATTCCTCTTCCATTTCCTCAAAGGGACACCCAACCAAGAAAACAAAAGGAAACTGAACTTGATAAGGAAATATTGGAAATTTTCAAGAAAGTGTAGGTTAACATCCCATTGATTGATGTTGTGAAGAAAATTCCACGGTACACTAAGTTTCTAAAGGATATGTGTACACACCGAAGGCGACTTCAAGGTGATGAGAAAGTGAGATTGGGAAGGAATGTTTCAGCATTGATAGAGCCATCACTCCCCACCAAGTACAATGATCCTGGAACATTCTCAATTTCATGCACCATATGGGAGTATTCTTTTTCTAATGCTATGCTTGATTTAGGTGCCTCTATAAATGGGATGTCTCACTCCATTTAATCTACATTGCAGGTCGGGGAACTGAAGCCCACTGGAATTATTGTTCAACTAGATAATTGAAGTACTGCACACCCCTCTGTGTGTTAGAGGATATTCTTGTGAGGGTCCAAAATTTAATTTTTCTGGCTGACTTTTATGTGCTTAAAATGGAGGATGATAGGTTGAATGGACATGCCCCGATTATATTGGGGAGACCTTTCTTGAAAACCTCCAAAACCATAATTATTGTCCACAATGGTAAATTATCTATGGAATTTGGTGGTGACATATTCCATTTCAACATCCTTGATTCCATGAAGAACCCCTCAGAATAACATTCCTCTCTCTCTGTTAATTCAATTGATGTACTCCCTACCCCTGAAAAAACACATTTTCTTTCTCCCGATCCCCTATCTGAGTTTTCTTCATTGATAGAAATTCTAGGAAATGGTTAATGCATTGATTGTTGTAGTGGCCTAGAAAAGTGTCATGCATGTTCATTGATTGATGATTTCTTGAACACTGATGATCCACGGACCATCGATGATACTGCTAAGTTTGTAAAAGCTCATTCCTCATCTGGGGTTGATACCATTGAGTAGTTAGATGAGATCAGAGACCTCTCACTTTCACACACACTCCCATCAATCCAAAATCCACTTGAATTGGAACTAAAACAACTACCTCAAGATTTAGAATATTCATATCTTGAGAATGGAAATAAGAGAAATTCCATTTCATGGTGCGACATGGTATAGTTTTGGGGCAAGTTATTTCTAGGGATGGTATCCAAGTAAATAAATCAAAAGTTTATGTCATTTATTCCCTTCCATTCCCCAAAAATATATGGGATGGGTGATCTTTCCTAGGTCATGCTGGATTTTACCGTCGTTTTATTCATGACTTTAGTAAAATTTCACCCCCTCTCCTGATTACTCCAAAAAGAAAAAGAATTTGTTTTTGATAAATAATGTGAGGATGATTTTAATAAGTTAAAATGGAGTCCTAAATCACCACTGGTAATCCAACCACCTTGGTGGGATTTACCATTTGAGCTCATGTGCCTCTAACTATGTAGTTGGGGCAGTTTTGTCACAAAGGGTCGACCAAGCTCCACATGTCATAGCCTATGCCTCACGTACTTTGGACCCTGCCCAAAAAAACTACACCACAACTAAAAAATAATTCCTTGCCATTGTGTTTTCCTTGGACAAATTCAGGTCATATCCTTTGGGGTCCAAAGTCATTGTGTTCTCAGACCATGCAGCCCTCTGGTACCTCCTTATGAAACCGGAATCCAAAACACGTCTTATTTGTTAGATGCTCCTCCTTAAAGAATTCAATCTAGAAATTAGAGATAAAAAAGGAGAAGAGAATGTGGTGGCTGACCATATTAGTAGGATTCCCCCATCCTCGGTAATAGACTCATCCCCCTGTATTCCCATTAATGACATGTTTCCCGATGAGATATTATACTAAGTGCAAGATGTTATTCCTTGGTATGCCGAAATTGTAAATTATTTGGTAGCATCTTTCATTCCTACTAATTTCAATAGAAACCAAACCAGTCATCTAAAACATGAGTCCCGTTGGTATATTTGGGATGACCCCTACCTTTGGTGCACTTGTAGTGATAAATTCCTTAGACTTGGTGTTCTAGATAGTGAGTTTCAATCCATCCTTAGATTCTGCCACACTCTTGCTTGTGGGGGCCACTTTGGTCCCCAACGGACTGCTCGCAAGGTCCTTGATTATGGTCTCTTTGGGCCAAAACTTTTTCGTGATGCCCATAATTTTTACAAATCATTTCCTTGTTGTCAAAGAATGGGGAATGTCTCTAAAAGAAATTAAATTCCACAACAACCACTGCTCTTTCATGACATTTTTTATGTTAGGGGTATTGAATTTATGGGGTCATTTCCAAATTCCTTTGGGAACTTGTACATTCTACTAGTAGTGAATTATGTGTTAAAATGGGTAGAGGAACGACCTACAAGGACTGATGATTCTAAGGTAGTTGTAGAATTTTTGAGAACCTAAATCTTCTGGAGGTTTGGCTTACTTAGGTTCATCATCAGTGACCGGGGTTCTCATTTCTACAACCGAACAATGCAATCACTTTTTCATCGGTATGGGGTCGTTAATCAAGTGTCTGCTGCATATCACCCACAGACCAATGGTCAATCTGAGGTGTCAAATATAGAGGTAAAATAAATTCTTGAAAAAATGATTCAACCTAATATAAAATATTAGAGTCTTTGGCTTGATGATTCATTATGGGCCTACCGTACTACTTTCAAAACTCCCATTGGAATGTCACCTTATCGTCTTGTGTTTGGAAAGAGTTTTCACCTAACTATTGAGATTGATCACTAGGCCTACTAAGCCATCAAACAATGCAATTCTAATCTTTCTGGTGAGGGTTCCCAAAGGAAGCTACAGATTCAAGAGTTGGAGGAAATGAGAAGAGATGCATATGAAAACTCTAAGATTTATAAAGAGCGAACCAAGGCTGCCCACGACCATCTCATCCTTCATCGTCAGTTCCACATTGAGAAGAAGGTCCTCCTTTATAATGCAAGGCAGAATTTTCATCCAGGTAAACTTTTTTCCCACTGGTTTGGACTATACACTGTTACAAACATTTCTCCATTTGGTGTTGTCCAGGTTCAAAATGAAGAAACCAAGAAAACATTCACTGTCAATGGGGAGCGGATGAAGCACTTCCATGAATCCATTCTTGAGTCCCCGATGGATGATCTTCATGTTCAAGAAGAAATATATGAATGAAACTCACTAGGTTTTATCCTTCCTTTCCACATCCTCTTTTCTTACATTGAGGACATTGTAAAATTTAGGTGTGGGGGGGATGGGTACATTCCTGGGATAGTTTTCATCATTTTTTTTTCTTTCTTCTCTTTTTCTACCTTCTTTATGGTATTTTCACTTTTCTCCATCTTTTTGGGTTCATTAGTATTTCCATTGTTTTTCTTATTTCTTCTCTTTTTCACCTTCTTTATGGTATTTTCATTTTTTCCCCATCAAAAATTTCAAAGTTCTATGATTCGGTGATCATAAAAGGGGGAAAGTAAAAATACCCTAAAGAATGGTGAAAAAGAGCTTTTGTATGAAGTTAACATCAGGGAGAGTTTTTTAGTGAATTGGTTTTCTGTCAATAATATAAATGGTTTTATCACTATGAAACATTTGAGATGATTGATGCCCCTTGTGTAAGTAATTTTTAGGAAAACTGTGTCACTAATATCTCCATAAATTTTTGCACCAAACCAAAAAGTGTGAATATTTCTTACTTAATATAAGTTAAATATATGTTAGTTTAATATTTTTCATCTTTAAATGATATTTTTATACGTTTGTTCCTTATCTGATCTGTTTCATTACTATACCAGATTGACCTATTCATGTGCACCTAATGTCCGACTGTTTTATGCCCTCAAAAAAAAATTGTGTCTTGGACAGATCAAAAACCACTCTTCCTCAACCTTTGATCTTGTTATAACTATTTCAATTAGTGTCATGAGGACATCAAACAAGGGTTGAGATATGAGTGTGAGATTTGTTCAAAATGAAACTTCAAAAAAATAATAAATGAGGTGAGTGATGAAATGTGCAACATATGGGGATATCTAGGTCAGGAGCTTATGTTTTGACTTCTGTGAATGCTTAAGTGAGTGGGTCATGAAATATGATTTCAAATGATGTAGGTTGGGTTTGGTGAAAAATCATTTAAAGCTGAATAATGTAAAAATAACCTATATTTATTTGATAGAAAGTGGAAGGAATAACATGGAATGGATTTAACACACACACATGGAGAGTTAGTGGAATGGTTGACTTTTGAATTCCTTTCTAATGTTGGTGTCATGAATCTCTTTGAATTTTATTGTGATATGATTTATGAGACATCTTTTTCCATTTTCACTAGGAAGAATACCTTGGTGTGGTTTGTGCATTGATCACATTACATTAGTGAATTAAAATTTCCTCAAATGTTTGGAATATTTATACATCCGTCATTTTATTTTGATATGTGACTTTTCCCAGGAGTGAAAATGTTTAGGTGTGGGGGTGTGATCGTACCACGATTCACTGTGTCATTTTCACCCTTACACCTTTGTATTAAACTAAATTTTTATTGTAAATTCCAAAAATAATAAAAAAAATTAATTCCATGTTTGAATAATTTATTTTATATTTATCACTATTAAAAATTCCAATGTTTATTTTATTGAAAATTTCATTGAAGGTGAAGGTGATTTGGAGGGCCCATGATGATGTCCAAGAAAAATGGGCCAAACTGCGCAGGATCTAATCACTCCAGTGGATTAATCTGCACACTTATACTATAAAGTGCATTGAATTGGGATGAAATTTTGTGGGATGGTCCAAAACTCTTTGGGATACATTTCATATGAAGAAACCCAAGACTCATTCGGCCATCTAATGGCCTTGACGACCTGATCTGTCCAGCACACCAAATCCGCATGGATTCCAAAGTGGTGTGCTATGATTTGTCCATATCTTGGGCTATAGGTGTCAAAATTATGCCTAACTTTCTTTGGAGACATCCAAGAGGTGGGGTTAAAACTTTTTTATTTCCTCCAAATCTAGATAAGTCTGTCTGGAGGTCTAAACACCTATGACAATTAGTTTTAATAATTCTGTGTGCTCAAAACCACCTTCCCATTTTCCAATAAAATGGAACCTTGGGCTCCTCATTTAAAAGTTTGACCAGGAGGCAAAGATCTGGAATTTTGGAGACCCAAAGGAGTTCTCTCCTCATACTTGAAGTTATAGAGGCCATTATCATCATAAGGGGTTCAAAAATGAAGAAGGAGTTACACCTGAGACTTCTCCTCCTCTCGATGGCGAGCTAAATGGTGGACGATCATTTCGAGGGAGCTACACATACTTGGGAGAGAGTTCAGGCACTTGATACTCTACTGGTTTTGTGAAATTTTTTTTGTGGATTATTTCACTTTTGTTTTATCTAAACATGTTTCTCCTTGGATTTCATTTTTGGGTTTAATTAAGAGAATTGCTTTTCATTTCAACACCGATTGGGTTAAAATTTCAAGTGGGAAATTTGAGTTGTTCTGATTGAGAAACACAAGGATCCTCTTTCTCTCACACATACAAAATATTTTATTATTATTTGGTAACATTTAATATTTTATTTAATTCCAAAACTTGACATAACTATTGTGGTGTCACGGGTTGGTACTTTGTGCAACGTTTAGAGAGGCAAGAGGGGAATCAAGATCTTGACAACCCTCAACCAAAGAATTAAAAAAACCATGTGAAATTTTCAAAACAATGAACTATCCATGATGTTTAGTGAAATTGAATTAATCCCCTTATCTCATTATTCTTAAACCACCACCTTATTCTATCAACTATTAAACTCTTTAAGTTATGTTTTATTCTTAAAACTGTTTTCAAAATCACCCCCTCTTTTAGTAATCTTTATTAAAAATACATACTCAAAACCTATCAACACTCCTAGGGAGATGACCTAGGGTCTACCCTAGACTATAAATTAACCTTAAAAGATTATAAATTTGACGTGTCATGATATTACGACCAGGAACCTGAAGGGATTAGAATTCAGTCTAAACAGAAGGGGATCTCGCGCGAAGGCAGACCCCGGGGTGACTGGGTGCGAAAAGAACCGTACCTAGATGCCATCTTCGTGCGCACAGAAAACCAATTTCACGCACGAGATCCGGTTCTAATTCTTCCACCCTGAAATGGAAAAGGGTCTCCTTCTATTTATAGGCCCCTGAGGGCGCGAGATATAGGGCGGTGTGAAATAATTGTGCGATGGAGGTGGTGGCACGAAATATTTGCGCACCGACGGCGGTGGCACGAAATTTCTACCACGCGGGGCATGGGCGCAAAATTATATCGCGCCTACACCAAGTAATCTTTGCAGATCCCATAACTTTCTACGTGGGACACATTTTTTTGCACACTTCACCATTTTTTTCGTGCAACACCTCTGAGCCCCCTGGACTGGGTCTCCGGGTCTGAATATGACTTCGAATTGTCGTTTCAAAACTTTTTTCAACACTTAAGTGCTTTTTGGCATCTACAATAATTATATGTGATATTTTGTTGGATATTAAACACTATGTATAATAAGTTTTTATACGTAATTTAAAATTATTTTATTATACTACTTAAACATTATCAACATGTGTTTCATGTATTATTTATTGGACTCGTATACCCCATGTGATGAGTTATATATATATATAAATATATATATATATTAAATATACAATTAATTTATACATAATAGTTTGAACTACATTTTGGGTACACTTCATAATAAAACCATTACTCTATGTGTATTAAGACATAACATGATATGTAAATAACATGTGTACCTGTGTCATTTATTTGATAGTAAATACAATGTAATTATGTTTTAAAATTTATATGCTACACACCACATGAGTAAACAATATACAAATATAATACATACTGGGTAGTTTAGATGGGAGCTAATTGTGTTGCCTCTAAGGTATATGTTTTATACTTAGTCAATTATAAATAAATTATATAATGATGGATGTGAATATTATGAAAATTTGGATTATAATTAAGATAAAATAATTGATTAATTAAAGAATATAATTAATTTATTCAAGAATGATTTATCTTAAATAAGAATGATTGGGAGTGGATTCTAGTTTATTAAATTCATAATTCATTGTATGTATATGGATGATCATGATAATTGACTAGAAATTTGTACTTGATTGGTAAATTTTTAATTAATTATTAAATTAAATTGATGGCATGTGTGTCATCCATACTCTCATTATATAAGGGCTTGTGTTCCCACAATTTTCTTTTCTATAAACCCCATAAACCAAACATTTAGTTCCCCTCACCAGCGTGTGAGTAAATGCTTATGTACTAGATGAATCTCTTAAGAGAGTGGAGGGAGTTTTCATTTAGAACCGAGGAAGAACCAATCCAAGAGATACATAGTAGGATAGTTTTAAATTAACAACATGAACCAAATCACAATTCAAGGCGATTTCCACTAGTTTTATGGTTAGTTTATCATCCATTAGATAAATTAACCATTAGAAAAAGGCTCTTGATCATTACACTCTTATGGTTTTAATTATGTTAATTTTACCAATTAATTTTGATTTTGGATGTTTTGTCATGATCTCAAGAATTAATTAATTAACAATAATTCAATATAGAATAGAAAATTAAATTTTATTATGCATAAAATTTATCTAAGACATGGTTAATCACTTAATTAAATCTTCATAATATTAACAACCATGCAATAAATAAAAAATGGAAATTTTAAACATAAAGATAAAAATCAATCAATTATATATATTTAGTTGGTATATCCTCCACTATATAAGTTAAAATCAAATTTTAGTTTAAAGTGATCAACCAACCAAAGTCAGTGTGATTTAAATTATTGGGGAATTATAACTTGAGTTTTGGGTCAACTTAAATTAGTTCACATCAAGAGTTGACATCTAAAGAAGGAATTAGTGTAACTAAGGGGAAACGATTGATTAAATCTAAATCAGGTATTTCAGGATTGGAGAGTCCACTCAATAGATCAACAAACTGCAATTTAATATAGTTGAAAAAATTATGCCTACTTAAAACCCTTCAATTAGTTTTTTAGGCCAAATTATGGGTTATGATAAGGGAAATATAGGTCCTTACAACTAGAATATCCATACAATGGGATATTATGAAAACAATGTAGAGGGATATTGGGATTGGATAAAATATTGGGAGATAAATAATTTTAATATTTATTATCTGCTTTTATAAATCAGATAAAGTAATAAATATCATACTCTTTCTAATTATAGAAATGATAATACACATGAATTCAACCATATCACTATGATCTATAATTGATAAGTATAACCTTCTTACTAGCACAAATTTCCAAGAATATTAAAGGTTCTTTCACATTATTCAATTCTATGAAAGGGGCACATGAGCCTCAACCTAGTTGGAGAGGACTCGCTAGGTACATCCAAGAGACCCGAGATCAAATCCGGGTGGAGGAATTTTTCCGGGTACTATAGCAGGAACTATAGTAGGCACTGTTGGGTACTGTAGTAGCCAGAACAATTCATCCATATGGGCCTTTGGGCCACCGGTTTGGTCCTCGGGTCCTGCAATGCTTTTGGGCCACCTAAGGCCTTCGGTCCATTTGATTCTCAAGGTCCTCGGGACACCTTAAGGCCTTAGGTCCACCCCATGGCCTTCAGAACACATGAATATAGGCCCCAAACACAATACAAAAAAGGATCCGCCCCATAAGAGGATTCAGAGTAGGTACACTCATCGGAGTAGAGCCAAATGGATTTTTAGAATGAGAGGGTATGTCTATGCCATCGGTACCAGCCTGTGCTTGCACGGGAAGCCTATCTAGACTATCATACAAAGGTGGAGAGCTATTATCAGGATGCAGATGGTGGGGAGGGTCAGTTCCTTGTAGATAGTCTGGTTGAATTCCTTAAGACCTTCGGGTTATTTAATCTCCTAAGCCTATGGGCCACGTAATCTCTGGCCTACGGGCCTTGTAAGGGTTCCCCCTCATCCCTTGAAGGGGGGTTATAAAAAATCAATTAAAATGAAGGCCTTCGGGCCATTCAGGAAATTCCATGAAAGGGAATTATTTTTTATGGGAAAACTCATTCTCAAAGTGCCTAGCCAAGAGGCTAGTGAGGAAGAATTATCTCAGTATGATAAACATTTGGAAGATTCCACATTTGTACAGTTTTTTATACTATCATCCATGTCAAATGAGATTCTAAAAAATATGAGGATATTGATGCATATAAAATGATGTATCACCTTCATGATCTCTATTAGGATAAAGGGATACAAGAGAGATATGAGATCTCTAATTCACTATTCACATGAAATCATGAAGAGTCAGTGCCTACTGGCCCTCATCTAGTCAAGATGATTGGATACATAGAGTGGTTAAACATCTTGGTCATGAAATTACCTAATGATTTGTGCAAAAATATCATCATTTAATCACTTACTAAATCATTCTCTAGTTGCATTCTGAATTGTAGCATCAGTTATATATTGATGACTCTTCCATAACTCCTTACTCTCATTCACAAAGTTGATGAGGACATGGGGTGTGAAAAACCCATAGTCCTTATGGTGAAAAAGAAAAGGAAGAACAAGGAAAAGGGGCCCAAGAATCATACTAAGATTAAATATCCCAGGAACCATCCTTCCATGAAGAATAATATCCAAAAGAAGGTGAAGGAAAATGATATAGTATGTTTTCAAGTATCAAGCTAAAACACTTGAATAATAACTGCACCCAAAAGAAAGGGGGAGTTAAAGGTATGTTTGTTTTGAAGTGTACTATTTATATATCTACACATTGGGAATTATATATAGCTTGGGGTGATGATATATGTATCCAAATATATGAACTAAGTAGATTTCATAGTATTTATAATGGAGATGTAGATCTTCAAGTAGCCAATGGAGCAAGACTCACTAATTTTTCTATAGGAGACTATCACCTTTCATTTCCAACTTGAATGATTTTGGTTTTAAAGAACTTTTATTTTTCACAAAGTGTTACTAAGAAAATCATCTATGTTTCTTTACTTGATGTGGATGGATTAATTTTAAAATTAATAAAAATAATGCTTATTTTAGAAAGATATTATTTGTTAGGGTATGACACAACTAAAAACTGTCTTTATATATTAAATTACAAAAACCAAGTATTAAAAATAGACAGTGAAACATGTGTATAAGATTCATATTAGAACCATTTGTGAAATTACCATCTTGGTCATGTAAATGAGAAGTGTCTAACAAATCACTATCAAGATGTTTATATGGAATCTTTTGATCTAAGACCACATGAAATATTTCATGCTTTTTTACAAGGTAAAATGACTGAACCACCATTTAGTGTATAGGTTAAAAAGGCCAAAAATATTCTATGATTGGTACACAATAATGTTTTTGGACCTTTTATATTAGAATATAGCTGTGGATATTATTAATTTATAATTTTTATTGATAACTTTAGTAGATATAACTATTTATACTTGATGAGGTATATGTCTGAGACCTTTACGAAATTTAAAGATTTAAATAACATAGAATAGAATCAACTTGGTAAGAATATAAAAATATTTGATAGGATCAAGGTGATGAATAGATTAAAAAATATTTTACAAATTTCTAAGGGATTTTGGGATTCTATATCAGATCACTCCACCTTATACACCATAGTGGAATATTGTTAGTGAAAAGAGGATTCATACCTTGATAGACATGGTATGGTCAATAATGAGTTATGTAGATATTCCATTATTATGTTGGGGATATTCATTACAAAATATGGTATAAACACTAAACTGAGTACTAACTTAAGTGGATGATAGAACAACCTTTGAGTTATGGAGTAGAAAAAAACAATTTTTTAACAAACATGTGTAGGGGGTGTGGGGAATTTTTTAAGGCTTCATTTGGAAAAAAATAGCACCCAGAGTCATAAAGTGTATATTAATAGGATATCACATGGAAAATATTTGATATTATCTATATAACCCCTTATACAATAAATTAATTATTTTAAAAAAATACATCTTTCTTGAGAGTTATCACATCTTCAAGAATTATAGTGGGAGTAAGATTGAATTCGATGAAGTTGATGCACAAGATACACAATAGTTAGTATAGAAACATATTCCATAGGTCCCGATGTAATAAATTATTACTAAAACATATCTAATTAATAGAATTACCAAAAGGTAAGAGAACTGGTGAGATATGAATTTCTATTCACTGAATATGGTGACTCATTATTAATTGACAATAATGATCCTTTCTCCCATTGTTTCCTCTAGAATTAGAGATGACCTCATTGATTTAAGGTTCAAACATTCCAAGCTGTTTCTAAAGGGTTTGTTCATAGAACTAGAAACATCCAATGATTCCATATCCATTTGGACCTACTTTCCAAAGGTAGGTGATCAATAGTTATGAATTGATGAGGCTTAAGAATTTGCATTGGTCGAGAGGATGAGAGGTTGGACTCATCACACTTTTTTTAGGGAAATTATTGTCTACTCCAAGACTCTATTTATAGATTTAAGTTATGTTCCTGAATCCTTATTACATTACCAAGTATGAAAATGAGCTTTCCGTTAGATCTGACAGACAATGATTGATATATATGATATTTAGTGAATCTTTTATAGGTATTCGAGGATCTTCATTGATAGAGAGTCATCTGTATTTGTTATAGATTCTTGGTCAATGGTATCCTTAGACACATTATATATAAATCTCTTGTTTATTATGATAACCATACTGGTTTTAAATCCACTAAGCGGGGCACATGAAGTTTATTTTCATTTATAAGGACATGAATTA
This sequence comes from Viscum album, assembly GCA_963277665.1. NCBI lineage: Eukaryota > Viridiplantae > Streptophyta > Magnoliopsida > Santalales > Viscaceae > Viscum > Viscum album. The sequence goes on along the minus strand of OY728146.1, from coordinate 1,620,167,500 downwards.
TTTCATAGTTGGGATTGTACCCGAAGATGGGCTACCTACGTATCCTTTTTTTTGGAAAAGGAATCAGAACCCACGTAGTTCGAGTAAAGAACTATGAGGTTTATGCATGATTGATGGCTCAAAGAAAGATGTCATGATTTACTTTTACACTCTAAGCTCACGTGATTCATGCTCGGTGTGAGAAATAAGAGGTATTTGTGAAACCAGACAATTGTGCCACGAAAGATTCAATCATAAGAAATGATGTGGGGATTATGTATGGATGACTACCCAAAATAGATGAAGATTGGGTTTCACTTTAGGGAAGAAACCCAAGAACAAGATCCATAAAGGTATATGTACTTTATGGAGATTTGGATACTCTAACTTGGGGCTTACTCTTGAGGAAGATGCCCAAATTAGGAGGGGACTTATGATTGGGTTTTACTCCTAAGAAGGAAGCCCAAATCAAAAGTAAATTAAGACTGGTTAAGAAAAATTATGACTGGGGATTATTCCTGAGAAAGAGGCCCAGGTTAAAATAATTTGGAATTTAGGGCTTACTCTTAAGGAGGATGCCCATATTTGGGAATTTGAAGACTGGGGCTTACTCCTGAAAAGGAGGCTCAGGTTAAGGAAATTATGGTTGGGGCTTACTCTTGAGGAGGATTCCCAGATTTGGGAAATTATGACTGAGACTTACTCCTAAGGAGGATGCCCAGGTTAGGGGACTTGAAGACTGGGGATTACTTATGAAAAGGATGATTAGGTTAAGGAAATTATGGTTGGGGCTTACTCTTGAGGAGGATGCCCAGATTTGGGAAATTATGACTGAGACTTACTTCTAAGGAGGATGCCTAGGTTAGGGGACTTGGGGCTTACTCCTGATGAGGATGCCCAAATTAAGAAAACTTGTATTGGGGATTACTCTTGAAAAGGAGGCCCAAATTAAGGATTCTCTCATATTAAAGGATGAGGTTGAATGAATGAAATCTCTAACCTTAGTGACATAAATATATGTAAATCACTAGGTTTTGAGAGATGTTCCAAAAAATTCCTTTCAGATAAGGAATCCAACAAGGGATCCATGCCAAAAGAAATGACTTTAAAGAGGGTTTTGAAGGATAGATATTGAATAAGAGAGGTGGACAGGCATACGAGAGGTGAAATAGGCAGAAGAGGCACCCAAAAAGAGATGGGCGCACAAGTCCTGCATGGGCGCACAAGTCCTGCGTGGGAGCGCAAGTCCTGGTCGCGCAGGTGTACCTACGCGACACACGGGTACTTGCATGACGGACAACCATTAAGGTAATACATGGTAGATACTTGGCTCAAGCCTTTAGTATTATCCCTATGGGCTTTCAGAAGGGTGGCGTGCAAGTTCTGTTGAAGGGGTAAGGCAGCGCGCAAGTGTGGCCATTTCCCTTATGGGTTGGCCACTTAGGCGTGGAAGTGTTGATGAGTTTCAACACTTAGGCCTTACTCCCCCTCTTTAGATCTTCCGTTCTAGGTAAGAAATTACATTAGAAGTGTTCGGAAGCTTTGAGAAGAGACTAGGGAACCGGGAGATCAAATCTGAGTTTCTGGAGTTTTTTTCTCCTGAAATGGGGGACCCGCCGGGGGTATTTATAGGTGGGTGAAGACCCTGGGCGAAATTAAAAGAGGGCGCGCAAGTCACCTGCATGACCATTGGGCGGCGCGCATGTATACTTGTTCGACCTTGGTGGAACTTGCGCGACCCAAGTGAAAATTAATATTTGTTCATTCCTTTTTCAATTTTTGATGATTCTTCAAAGTATGAATCACTTTGGGTTCAAGGTATTTCCATTTTTATTCATTTAGACTCTGTGACGAAAAAGAGCATAAAAAAAGTCCCCCCTCAGAGTTGGATCCGAAAGAAATAAGGATGTTAATTTGAGGTAAAGAAGAAAACCAAGAAACATGCGGCGCACAAGTACTGAACACGCAGATGGCGGAACACAAGTGAGAGTCGCACAGGTGTCGGCGCGCAAGGTTGCGCGCGCTGGCTTTAGGCATGCAGGGTTAAGGCCTGGCCTATATATATGCATCCATTCCTCACGCAAAGCACCTAATCTCAAAATTCTTGCTCTTGCCGCGCAAGTTTTCTTCTCCGCGCAAGTTTCTCTGTTTTCCACTATTTCTTTGTTGTCGTGCTGCGCTATAGGTATTTGGACTTGCGTGGTGATACCTGCGCACAAAAACTTGTGCGACACACTGATACTTGCGTGCCAATTTTGGGAGTTGTGAACCTTAATGAGTTAGCCATTTTTTCACTTTTCTTCACAAAATTTATGAAAAAACAACTTACTTAAGAGTTAATTATTCAACTTTTGTGCAGATTAAATGGCTCCCAAAATAATTGGAACGGCTGATGAACTGGATAGAAAACGAGTTGATGATATGATGAGTATCATTGACCATGATTATTATACTGTATGCGACAACACCCTTCCAGATTTGGCCAAGTAACTGAAGAAGTATCATCTTGACTTCCCACATAGCATTTATATACCTCTGTACGGCTATGGTCATCTGTGAGAAGTCACCATTCCAGATGCAAAGAACTATCTCCAAAATTCTTGGTTTCAGAATTACTCCAATTTTGCTTCAGCAAATATCTCAAGTGGAGGAACATTTGTAAATGCTGGAACAGTGGAGAAGGCCTACATAATTCATCATAGCCCATGTACCTCAGATCTGAAACCTCACAAGCCTGAGATGCAACCACATTGTTATCCCTCAATCTTTCGAAACTCTCAGATGAATCAATCCAAACGCTGGAAGAAGAGTTGGGACTTTCGTCCGGGAGGAGGTGTGAGGCCAACTTGGATTTGGGCACACTGGGTGCGACAAACCTACGCAGAGTTTGTTGAGGATTTAAAAGGAGCTACAATATATGAAGCCGTCTGGGCTGGGCAAACATATGTTTACAGGAATGATGACTTTCTGCTGGAGATACTCATCCATTGGAGCCCAAAAAACCAATTCATTCTATTTGACTCATGGAGAAGTAGGCATCAGTCTGTGGGATGTCCACAAGATCTCAGGGGCTCTAATTTTGGGTGATGTGTATGATGAATTCATCCCCCCAAGGTGACTTGGAATGATTAGGAGAAGACCCTAGATTTGGCTCGAGAATTATTGAAAATATTTCACAAGATCAAGAGTTCAGAGACCTCCTTAACTCATTCTAGAAAGTATATTCATCCAGAAGAGTGGATGAATATATTTCTTACCAATAAGCAGGAGAAGGAGCCCAAGGAGAAGGGATTGAAGGAGAAGGGATCGAAGGGGAAGGGGCCCAAGGAGAAGGTTCCCACTCTTCCTACCATCTGGCCCAAAACAGAGAAGAGGGGTACTCCAGGAACATTCTGGCCAACCTTGGAAGCAGGAGAATTTGAGAAGTGGGGATATGAAGTAAATTAGAGAATCCCAAAGAAGACTCGTCTAGTGGGATTTTTGGACTTGTGGATCAGTGTTTATCTTTTTCCAATTAGGGACTCGAAGGGAGGTGTCTGGCCAGAGACCTTCATTTTTACAGCCAAGTTGGCTGAGGGAAAAATGGTTGGGTTAGATACCCCCATTTTAGAAAAGATTCATAGGAGATTACTCCATGTCTTCATGGGTAAGTCTCCTTTGAGAATAGTGGGACCATTCCAAGTTTTGTGGGGATGGATCTCCACTCACTTTAGGACGTATAATGTACAGAACAGAGTACAGATTCCCGAAAGTTCTTTCAGGCCATCAGTGCAGGAATTCTCTGGAATTGATCCACTAGCTCTCAATTCCTATGACATGAAGGTGAGGCTGAGCATGTATAAGGAATTCAATTTCTTTCCTTACGGAAATCCGCCAACCGGGTGATTTGTTGATGATGGAATAGCCAGCCTAGAATTAAGGGCATACATGCTGGCCTGCAGAGATGGTGTGCTGATCCCCAGGATTGACGGAGAGATTATATGAGAGGCATATGCTCCATAAAGATTTTCACGTCAATTCAGGTGTTTGCAGCAGACTTTTGTATCTCCCCCTGTGCATGTCAGGTCAGAGCAATACCCGATGGTTGCCCGAAAATTATGGTTGCTGACATCTAGGGAGAACACCGGGGTAGTGTTTAATCTACCTGTTGATAAATCGGCAAATAACTTGACTACATGGTATACCGAGAAATAGATAGAATCATACCCTGGAGGGGTGCTGAATCACCCGATTTATCAGGTGGGGAAAAGGAAGAGAACTATAGAGAAAGAAGTCCTTCATCTAGAAGGTGATTCTTCTACACCACCCGAAGCTGATTCGTCGGATTCCCAAGATGGGGATGATGAGGCACAACATGCATCAAAGATGCCTCATTCCAGATATCATCCCCCTATCAAAATCAAAATACCCACTCCATCAAATCCTAGTGAGTTACTTCATTGTGGAAATTTAATCACCATTACTTTATAGAGAAACAAGTCGTATTTTCTTATTATCAATCTATAGCTATAGGAGCTAGGAAGAAGCTGATGTATAAGGTTGTAGGACCCTCCTCGCAGCCTTCTAGTACACATACTGAATATCTACGACTAGAGGCTGTCCAGACATGGCAGAGTTTATACTGCGGTGCTGAAACTGTCTGGCTGGATTTGTGCGAGGGGCAACACCTCCCTGGAATAGGGAATCTTCTGGCTTCTACAGATATCTATTACAAGGATAACCCCGATGAAGTGAGGGATTACATTAGAGAGCTGGAAATGCTCGTATATGCCACCTATGATTCAATTCCTGTCACCAATCGGGTGAAGGAAATGATAGATCATGGCACCACTGAGGGGACTGGTGGTTCCAGAGATGAGGAGTGGCATGACTACATGGCTCCTGAAGATGTAAGTCTATTTCCTTATTTTCTTTCTAACTTGATTACAGTTAAAGCTTTGTTACTCAAGGAAATTATTCTCTTCATCCTAAATCTTGCAAGGAAAGGAACTGATGAGGTTCCTTCACCACAGTATAGCCCTGGTGGTACTGCTATTGGGGCTGCTGCTGAATCTCCTCATGAGTCAGGCGAGATATCTATAGGCCAGCAATCCATGGATGAGGAGTTGGATATGTCTTTCCATTCTCCAATTCATGTAACTGTAAAGGAGACTTCCAACACTCCCAAAAAGCCAAAGAATCAAAATCATCGAAGATGGAAGTCCACAGCTAAACGCTTCATCAGTAGTGGTAAGTCCTTCGGATAATCATGAGTCTTAACCCATGAAAAGATTACTCATACCTTTTTGGATTGTAGGGGATTCTTCAATTTCTCCTCTGAGGGAGAGGACTAACCCTCCTCTAAGGACCAAGGAGGGTACTGGTGAACAATTACACATTCAGGCTGACTTGGCTACTCCTAGAGTAGAGCCAATGTCTGTTCCTAGTATCCTTCCTACTGCTATTGCAAGAAGAGAAGAACCTGATTCTGGTAAGTTAACAATGCTTCATAAAATGTTGAATGAAACATCAACTAACTTCCATTCTGTGATACTTTAGGTTCAACCCCTGTACTAGAGCTTTTGGCGGCCATTGCAACTGATGCCGCTACTTTATCTGAAGAAGCTGTCCAAGGTCAAAGGCCACAGAATGAAGGTCTCCAAGAGGACATATCAAATGCTCCCACTGGTGAGATTAACCAGGATTCTAATATTACATTGGATGAAATGATGGAACTTGGCGCATCTTTTGAAGATTTTTTACATCATGTTAAATTACCATGTAATTTAGAAAATTATGGAAATGAGTGTTATCCTTCATCCTATTAAAAATAAATTCTTATTACATCTCTAATCATGATCAGTTGAAATCTGTAGTTCTATATAAGAAAGCTGTTGAACTTCCAATTCCTGAAGGGGGTATAGAAAACCCTACTATTGCAGAGACATTAGCTCAAGTGGAGATGAACCCCATAGAGATTCCTCAAAATCACCCTGAAAATCCTGTTAAAGCTAGGAAAGACGGGGAGGAGCCTTATCAAGTTACTGATCTAACGTTGGGTAAGGGATAACAATTTTTTTGTGACTGTACATAATTTACAAGACAGTTAATCAATTTTTGTTATCCTTTAAAACTAACCAAATATTTCAATTGATTATGCAGGGCCATCAATTTCAGTGACTATATCTGGAGGTGAAGCCTCAGCCTCCGCCCTAATGGGAATAGAAAGTGAAGAAACATGGTTCAGGGGGGGAGTAGAACATGGCACTTCCCTAGGTGCATTAATCCCGGATTATATTCCCCCATGTGACAGTGATGCTGAGTCAGAACCAGAGATACAAAAGGCGCTCTAATTTTTATGATGCAAGGCATGGCAGAATATATGGAAATCATATATGAAGTGCCTTTAGAAGAGCAGTCATCGAAGATTCCCCGACTGTCATCCCTGTTCGTCATGTTGAGACTTAGCGGTTTTGGATATCAAAAGATCCATGTCGTGGTAAAACAAGTCATATTAAGGAGGGAGCAGGAGAAAAAGTGCCGTCAATATTTGACCAGGGTGAAGTTGTCAACCAATATCAGTGAATTTGAGGCTGTGGTATCCCGAGATAAGGATGATTGTGCTACCAAGATGAAAGAGCCGAAGCATAAGATCAAAGATAAAGTCGTCCAGCAGATACACCTTCAGAAACTATTAGATGTTGTTACTGGGGAACTTGACCAACTGAACAATTCACTGGAAGGAGCTCAAATGAATGGTATGAAAGCCATTGCAGATGCCAATAAATCACTCCATCAAGCTGAAAAGAGTGACGTTGGTCGAGTGCATGATATTCAAGTGGCTGCTGATGAAGCTCAGGATACTGTAAATCAAGTGAATATTTATGTTGACAGCCTTTTGTAATTCTTGGAAAATAGAAGAGACTCCAGTCTATGGATGTCCTTCTAATTCATGTGCATCAAATGGAAAAACACTTTCATTTTCAATCATTTGTGCACACATTTTCCCACTACCCACTTTAAATTTTTACCTAAGCCAATGGGCCTAGTAAGTATTGTTTGATTTTTCCTAGGATTATTATAAATAACCTTACAAACTTTGAATCTTTTAATTGCTCAATATTACCTAAATAATATGAAAATGTATGTTTATTGAGCTGGGACTTGACTTTTATTCCGAGTTCCCTTGTCTTTTTTTGGAAGTTTAAATTCATGCACGTCGAACATAAAAAGGCTAATGTTTAAGGTTGAAATTTCTTTGACCGAATGGGTTAAAATTGACTCAATTCCTTGACAACTTATCTGAAATCATATTATCACACTCAAGTATGAAGGAAAACATGTAAACTATGACTTAAGAAATTTTGAATCCGAGGAATGATACAAAAAAGGGCTAAAAGGAATTAGAAGAAGTAGTTCCCAAGAATGAAGCTACCATTATTTAACAAACCCGTTAGGGGGTTGAATTATGCAGGGCCGCCTAAGGGCATTGGCTGTATAGTCAAATAATAGTATCTTTTGGATGAAAAGTCTATTATGTAGACTATTTATGCAAGGCCTCATAAGAGAACGTGCTGCATAGTCAGGCAAAAGAACTCTCAGAAATTTACTTTTCTAGTGCTAAAAATCCAGTGGAAGTTCATGGAGATTCAAATTTTCCAAAGCATAAAGTTTTCTGTATGGAGAGAGGTACTTGAATATGGAGAAGATATTTCCAAGCAAGATCATCTAAGAACTGGATGAATGTCACTCCTATGAAGGTCTAACCCAAACATAGGGAAGAGAAATATAAACCATAGACTTGAATAATTTCAAATCATGAAAAAGAACATGGGACAAATATGTTAAGGATGGCTATTTTTTGTAGATCCTTACATTTTGTTGATAAGACCAATAAGGAAAAAGAGGTTTTCTTCCCAATAAAGAAGTTACCATTATTTGACAAACCCATTATGGGGTTGAATTATACAGGGCCACCAAAGGGAATTGGCTGCATAGTCAAATGATGGTATCTTTTGGCTAACAAGTCCGTTATGTAGACTGTTTATGCAAGGCCGCCTAAGGGCACGTGCTGCATAGTCAGGAAAAAGAACTCTCAGAAATTGGACATTTTTTGACCAGAAGTCAAGAAAATGGTTATGAGGATCTATAAGTATTTAAGGTTAGGATTATGACACATAAGAATGGGAATTTGTTCAATGCATGTAGAGATACACAGACCAATGCTAACCATAATCATTTTGTGGCTGGGTCCTGAATTGAGATGCTGGACTTCACTACGTATCCCATAAGGATGGGAATCAAGCCATATGTAATTCCAGAAATATAGTTTAACATCATGTGGGACGACAGTGTAGGAAATCTTATTTTAGGGTCATATAAATTGGACCATTATAATGAATACACTGTGTGTGTTTTCATAGGGACTTTTCAGCCAGGGGACTGAAAGTGGAATTTGGGGTTAGGCCCAAAGACTTGGGGCTGGATTCAAGGGACACTCAAACGTTCCTACGTATCCCATAAAGATGGGAATCAAGCCGCACATAGTTCTTGAAATACCCTCTATACAGATTTGGTTTGTACAAGTGAAGGGTGAAAGGGGTCTTTAGTGCAATGATGGTTTGACCCAAGATAAAAGGTTCAGAAATTTCCATGTATGCACGTAGTCTTTAGAATATAACATGATTGGAGATCAATGTAAATAATTATTCCCTCTTAGGTGAGGGTATAAAAGAATGTTGTATTTTATTGTCGTACAGGAAAAAAGTGTTATACAATTTAACGTCATGTAGCAAGGACAAAGGTGAACCAATGTGAAGAGATTGGTTCTGGGGGTGGCTTCAAAAATCAACATTGTATGAGATGGAGGTGAACCTATGTGAAGAGATTGGTTTTGGTCTTGAACCTCAGGAGGTTTCTTACATACCCAGCCTAGAAGGCAAGGATCAAAGTCCGTGTAGTTCAATTAAAGAATGAATTAGTGATCAAGTTTTTCTTGGGGAAAACGACCTAAAAAATGGTGTTGGGACTTACGCATGGTTAGCAGCCCAAATAGGGTGTTATGGTTGAAGTTTACTCTAAGCTCACGTGAGTCATACTCGATGTGAGAAACAAGAGGTAGCAACAACCTTAACGATGCACAGTTTAATGTCATGTAGGACATATGAAGGGACTATGTGGTTTAAATTCTTGCAGTGAGGACTATTGGTGTTTCACAGTTTAGTGTCATGTAGCAGGGAAAAAATACAATTTAACGTCATGTAGGAATTATTAAGGGACTTCTGTACAGTTTGGCATCATGTAGCTAGGATGATGGGGACAATACAGTTTAATGTCATGTTGGATGAAAGGGGGGCTGTGCAGTTTAATGTCATGCATTAAGGACAAAAGAGGACACAGTTTAATGCCATGTTGGATGTATTAGGAACTTTTCCAGTTTTATAGCACATAGGAATAATGAGCAGTACAGTTTAACGTCATGTAGGACAAATACAGGGACACAGTTTAATGTCATGTTAGACAATAAGGGTGCTATACAGTTTAGCATCCTGTAGCTAAGAAGAAGGGGAAAATACAGTTTAACGTCATGTTGGAAGAAATGGGTGAAAATAGTTTAAGGTCATATGCTTGGACTGTCGATGGTGTAGTTTAACATCTTGCTGGACGTAATGGATGCATATAGTTTAAGGTTATATGAATGGACTGTGGATGGTGCAGTTTAATGTCTTGCTGGACGAAATGGATGCAAATAGTTTAAGGTCATATGCATGGACCGTGGATAGTGTAGTTTAACGTCTTGCTGGATGATAAAGTATTTGTGTTACACAAAATACTTCTTCAGAAATCTAGCATTGGTTGCATTAGTGATGAGTTCTCCATCCATTGAGATTAAAGAATATGCTCCATTGGAGTAGACCTTATGTATTGAATAAGGTCCTTCCCTTTTTGGCTCCAGCTTGGGAGGCTTCTTTCTTGGTTTCATTGGAGTTTTGAGAACTAATACTAATTATCCCTTAACGAATGAACAAAGATGAACTTTTTTGTTGAAAGCTCGTGCTATTAGATTCTAATAGACTTCCAAGTGGTGTAGGGTGCACAATCTTTTCTCGTCTAACTATTCCAATTCATCCAATTGCTTTTGAGATTGTTTATCTATAGATGAATGATCACAAATGGCTACTCTAAGCGAGGTTAATTGAACCTCAATGGGCAAGACTACTTCTATTCCATATACCAATGAATATAGAGTTGACCGCATTGCAGTGCGGGTGGTGGTTTGACAATCCCATAAAGCATGAAAAAGTTTATCAGGCCATGATTTCTTATCTTTATCCACTATCTTTTTCAATATGTTTGAAAGTGTCTTATTGAAAGATTCTATCTGGCCATTAGTCTCTGCATGATACCGAGATGAATGATTGGATTTGATGTTGTATTCTTAATACAATTTCCTCACCTTGGATGAACATAAGTTGGTGCCATTTTCCATTAGTACGGTATGAGGGACACCAAATATGGTAATGATGTTAGACTTTATGAAGCTAAAAATGCATTTATAACTGACTTCTTTGAGGGGTATTACCTCTAACCATTTGGAAAAGAAGTCAGTAGCAGTAAGAATATACTTCAACTGCTTGGCTGTAGCTGAAGGATAAGATTCCACTACATCCATTCCCCATTTGGAAAATGGAAACGAGTATTTAGTTGTATGAAGAAACTCTGGGGGTTGATGAATGAAGTTGGAATGTACTTGGAAATAATGACACTTCTTTGTGAAATCAACACAATCTTGTATCATTGAAGGAAGAAAGTATCCAAGCCTTCAAATTTTATCAGACAGTCTATGTCCAGACTGGTGGGCAACACAGACTCTTACATGACAGCCATTGTCTCTTCACCATCAATGCATCTGAACAGAACTCCATCAAAAAATATTTTCTAGAGAACTTTCTCTAAGTGATATGGGCTATCATAAAGAGTGAAATTGACCATACGTCTCTGGATTTGTTCTTTCCTGGCTCTATTAGTTGGAAGTGTTCCATTTTGAAGGTATTCCCTGAAAGGTGTCATCCATCCTATAGTATGACCATATGGTTCAGAGATGGGACTAATTTCATTGATTTCCTCTGTTCTGGCTTGAACATAAGGTGAAATTGTACGAAGGTGGGCAATACTGATGCTTGTCTCGTCCCAATTTGGATCTTCCAGAGTTGTGGCTATATTATCCAGTGCATCATCTTGGGCATTTTGTGATCTCGGGACATAAGAAAATGTCGGTTCTGAAGGAAATTCAACCATTAACTCTCTGACATAATCATACAAAGGGATTAGCTCTTCTTTTCTGATGGAATAATCCCCATTGACTTGTTTGATTACCAGGTCTAAATCACCTTTCACCTTTAAGTGATTCACTTGTTCTTGAAGCGCCAACTCAAATCCTACAATAAGAGCTTGGTATTCAGCTTCATTATTTGTACCGCCTCCCAACAATGAGAAGGAATAGGGTAACACTGCCATTTTCTGGGAAATGAGTACAATTCCTAACCCAACATTGTTGAACTTAGGATCTTCCATTTTCCTTCCTGTTGGACTTCTGGAAGCACCATCAAAGTACATTTCCCATGTTTGAAGACTATCATGAATAAAGAAGATTTCCTCATAAGGAAGTTCAATATCTGAAGATGTATCTTCTGATGAAGGATGTTTAGCAAGGAAATCAGCCAGAGCATAACCCTTTATTGCCTTTTGAGACACATACTGAATATCAAATTGCTGCAAAATAACTGCCCACCTTACCAGACATCCTATAAGCATTGGAAGACTAAGGGTGAATTTGAGCGGGTTATTGCAAGATACCAGTTGGACTTCGTGATGCTGCAGGTAGTGTCTCAACTTCTGAACTGCAAATATTAATGCTAGGAATCACTTCTCAATATTTGAATATCGGGTTTCTACTTCAAGCATAGTCTGACTGAGATAGTAAAGGTTGTTTTCATTCCTAGCATCATTCTTCTGAGCAAGAAAGGTACCCAATGATCGCTCTAAATCTATCACATAATGGATAAGTGGTCTTCTTTCAACAGGTGGGATTAACACCGGTGGACTCAAGAGATACTTCTTGAGAATATCTAATGCTTCTTGACATTCTTTAATCCACGTATAAGTGACTCCCTTCTTCATCAATTTGGTGAAGGGTAAACTTTTGCCTTCCAAATTGGCGATGAAACGCCGAATATAAGCAAAGTTTCCTTAAAGTCCTCTCAATTATTTTAAATTTTGAGGAGGTGACATACCAAGGATTGACTTTCTCTTCTCAGGATCGACTTCAATACCACGATGGCGTACAACAAAGCTGATAAATTTTCTTGAGGTTACCCCAAAATAACATTTTAAGGGGTTCATCTTCAAATTATGTTGCCAAAGTTTGTGGAATATGATTTCCAAATCAGCCAAGTGATTAGAAAATTGTTTTTATTTAACCACCAAATCTTCCACATAAAATTCAACAAACTTCCCTAAAAAGGGTTTGAAGATACAATGTATGGCACACTAATATGTTGCGCCTGCATTCTTCAGGCCAAAGGGAATTACCCGATAGCAAAACACATCCTGAGGGGCTCTGAAGGCTATAGATTCCTCATCTTCTGGAGCCATTCAGATTTCATTATATCCATAATATCTATCCATTAAGGAAAGTGCTTCATAGCCAGATGTTGCATCAATTAAGAGTTCTGTAATTGCTACTGGAAATCATCTTTAGGACAATGCCGATTAAGATCTCTAAAATCAATACAAACTCTAATTTTCCCATTCTTATTTTTCACTGGGACAATATTATCCAACCATTTGGGATATTTAACTTCTCTGACTAAGTTATCTTTGATAAGCTCATCCACTTTAGCTTCAATTTTGGAAGCATAGGTTGGGTGTGTTCTTCTAGTGGCTTGTTTGAATCCTCGATGTTCTTTTGGAAAACCCAAATGATGAGTGGAAGCATCAAGATCAAGACCTGACATCTCTGTATAGTTCCAAGAAAATATATCTCAATTTTTCTTTAAAAATGAAATATATATCTCTTGCTCTTCAAGAGTCATGGACGCACTAATTAAAGTGGAGCATGGATCTTATTTTGTACCCAGATTTATTTCTATGAGTTCATCCACGGTGGTAGAGATACCCTCTTCAAATGCTGGAGGAGCATCCTTGAGATCTTCTTCTTCTTCTTCAACATGTGTTATTTCTTCTGTTTCTACTTGCATAGTAGATGATGAAGCATAATTTCCATGATTAGAAGAGATGTTAAAATTTGAACATCTTGAAGAAGAAGCTTCCATTTCCGACCCGATTGATGATGAAGGGTCTTCCCTGGGTAATATAGAGAAGATGATGGATTGATAATCGAAATCATTGGTCACCTTTGACATTTCTATAACTTCTTCTGATCTAGTTGGTGAAGTATATACTTGATGTATTTAAGCGGATGAAATGAAGACATCTCCATTTGAGCTTTCATCATTGATTAGTGGATCACCACTTTCTCCCATGCTTTCTGGATTGTTTTCCATAATTGAAATTATGGAGGTTTCCATAAGAGTATTTTGATTTGGGTATATCCTGTTAGTTTTACTGATAGGCAATACATAATCTGTACTCACATGTGCTAATGGGTTTACTGGAATCTTTTCCAAACCATATGGATCATTAACTTTGGTAACCTCCCTTGTTGGGGATTTCTCCTTTCCCTTCATGTGATAGAATTCCACCTCAATGTATTGAGATTAACATGTCTTGAATGATGCCTTATCACCATAAAATGTCCCAATTTGACCATCAAAACAATATTTGAGACATTGATGGTATGATGAAGGGATATCCACATGTTGATGTAGCCAAGGTCTTCCAAGAAAGATGTTGAAGGCTGAGTCTTGATCAACAACCATAAAATCTGAATTGGATACAAGATCTCCAAACTGAGTTCTGAGAGTAATCTCGCCCAGTGGTTCTTGTTCATTTTTATCATATCCTTGTAACATCAAATTTGAAGAAGATAAATCAGATTCTATGAGGCCCAATTGAAGAAGTGTACGAATGGGGATGAGGTTGACTCCTGAACCATTATCAATGAAAACTCTTTGGATGTCTATACCATTGACCTTTCCAGAAAAGTACAAAGGTCTAATATGTCCATGTATGACATCATCTTCATCTTCATCAGTAAAAGATATCACTGCATGGCATTCTTTAGGATTATTCTCTACATGGTAGACTTCAGCTGCAACAATTTTAGTTTCAAACTTCTGAGGACTCGACAAAGCCTCGATGAGTTCCTCCCAAAGATCCTTTGATAAATTCAAAGCATCCAGAATTGATAACTTGGCCATTATTTGGGCCAAGTGTTTCAATACATCATACTTTTGATCCAAAGGTCTGTGATTCCTAATAGAAACATGTGGTTTCGCAGGTTCCTTGGAAGTTAATTCTTTGGAAGTTGACGCATCTTGTAACGGGATAGGAGTTGGTAATACTCCCATCTTTGGAAGATTAGACCGATTAGGTCTGTTTACCTGCTGAGAAGAAGAAGGTGGAACCTCCAACCGATCTTCCAGAATAACTGTGCCAGGACTGAATCTGCCTTGTGTGGAAGAACTTGCTTGTTCTTGTTGATCTCGTTGAACGGCTCTACCACGAGTTTTTGCCGCATACACAGTTCTAGCAGGGGTAGAATTAGAATAATGGCCTCTGAAAGATCCATGTCTTCCCCTATAACCTGAGCCTCTAGAACTTCCTCTGATTCCTCTATTTGATACGGGGAACCCAGGTTCGGCGAGTTCAAAACTGTGATTAGAATAAGGATCTGTTAAGTGAATCATATTAACAGAACCAAAGATTAACTCTTCATCCGATGAAGACTCTGCCTGACTAGCCAATTTAGGTTGTGCCATTTGATGGGGTGGTGCCCGTGGCTTTGAAGTAGATGGTATAAAATATGCCACAGTCTAAGACAACTTGGGCTTTGACACGATCTCATATTCTTCTGATTGATCTTCCTTCTTTGAATTAAGCCACTTTTTTGAGGATTTTCCCTCTGATAAAGAGGGTTTTGCTGCGGCATTCATGGAAGAAGACACAATTGGTTTATTCAATTGCGTTCGCAAAATGGAATGAGTTCGGTTGATCATTTTTCTAACCATCAAATCATCATATTTTTGGGCATTTTTGTTCTTGACTTCTTGCCACTCACCTTCCTCCTCTGGATCTGTAGCAGTAACACATGCTACCTGAGCTAAAGAACCTTTCAGTTTGACTTGTCCCGAATCAACCATTTTTTACAGGAGGTCCTTGAAAACAAAACACGCATGAATGTGATGCCCCAACATCTGATGAAATGGGAAATAGTTGGGATGGTCTTCATCTCCTTCCTTGTTTGGCCTTTTGGGCCTTGGAAATTGAACCAAATTATTTTCCATAGTCGAAATGAAATAACCAGGAACTTGTTCATTTTGGAAAGAGTAAACTTTTCTCTTAAAATCCTCAAATTGTTTTCGTCTTTGATCTCTTTGATCATCTTGACGAAACGGACTCTGTTGTTGGCGATTAGGAGGCAGATCCCTTGGAGAAGATGAAGGTTTTGAAGTAGAAGCAGGTACAGGTGCTTGTTTAAGAATAACTGTAGCAGTCTCTGCTCTACCCATTCTCTTTCCTGGAGATGATGGAATTACATGAGTTTTATCCTTAGTCTTCATAACAGAATCTTCAATCTATTGAGAGATTGAAGTAAGGTCTCAAAACCCTCCTGTGTATTTCAAAAGGATCAACAGTGTGCACAACTCATCACATAAATTTGCCACACTGATTGGCAATAATTCCTCTTGAGGGAGTACTAAGCTCAGGGAATATTTTAATCCCTTACAGCGAGCAATGAAATCTGAAACCCTTTCATTCTCCCTTTTATTATAGTTTGTAAGATAAAAAACTATTGTATTTGGCAATGTTGTGCTGAATTGAACAAGGAATATTTGGAGGAGATCCTCTCATCCGGTAATTGACCAGGATTGCAAGCTTGTGTACCAGACAAAGGCAGGCCCTTGTAATGACTGTACAAAACACATAAGATTAACTGCTTACTATTGCTGAGGGGTTCCCATCATAGGATTGCAACGAGAAAAAAATGTGTTAAGTGTTTCTCTGGGTCTCCCAAACCATTAATGATTGGGAATGTGGTACTTGAAAAATTTTATGGGGGAGGAATTGCATCAACCCATTCAGGGTAAGCTCTCTTTTCTGGTTGAATTTGAGAACGCTTTCCCTCCATAACTTCCAACTGAGCTATTAATGACTCAATAGTAGTTATTAACTTTTGAGAAACATCTGGTTGAGCTTGGACCTGAGTAGGTGCAATGACTGGAGCTTGGACAGATGTGGTGGCTGGTACTGCAACTGATGGTAGCACTACCGATTGTTGTTGCACTTGACTCGTAGGATTATACCTATGAGGGTGTACTGGTAGAGGAGGATATTCCTGATCCATCTCAGTAGCCGCAACAAATTCCCTTGGCTGACTGACTCTAGCACGCTTAGGAGGAATACTACCTTGAAGTAGTTTTGCATTCAACCTCCTCAATTCCTTCATTTCTTCCTCTTTTTGTGAAAATCTTTTCTCTATTGAGAGTAATTGGCCTTCTCCAGAGGAAGGTTATGTAACCTGATTCTTTCCTTTCCCCTTATTGGACACCTTTCGGAGAGGGGGAAGTGGGTTACTTAAAGGATTACCTAGATTCTGGGTAATCCTTTGATTTCATGTACGCACACCTTCTTCATTTGTGTCTTTGCATACAACTTCTTGAGCAGGAACCTCTTCATATGATCCCTCTGAGTGAGCCTCATCTAGTGGATCAGCAACAATGGCATTGATGACATTAATTGATGCATAATTCATTAAATCCCTTCTATTGGCATTTCTGCGATATATTCTTCTTCCATGTCCCTGATGAGACATTTCCTTTTGTCGATTTGATCCCTCAGGAACTTCTTGATGAACTGTAATTTAGAGGGAATCTCCTGATAATTTGGTTCTTTTTTCCTCTTGTGTCTTCTTCCCTAATAGAGAGAAGACTGACATTCTCTGAGGAAGATATTGAGGATTTGAAAAAGTCCCTAGTCCGGTGGACTGGGGTTGTTCCTTCCCAACTCTTCGAATCCAATTTGTTGATTCTGAGGGTTGGGTTAAAAGAGTCCCCAGTCTGGCAAGCTGGGGTGGCTCTTGATATGCTACATCTGAGACTTTCTTGAAAGATCTCCTGATATTGTGGACTTTAGTCTGGAAATTTGCTGGATGCATCAACCTGTATCAACTTTTATCACCCGGCTCAAAACACCGTTGGATGATTTCTGACACTTCTGTCACTTAGTGATGTGCTTGCTCCAAATGAGAGGCCAATTCAATATTCTTGTTTGCATGATGCAGGAGTAATTCAACAACCTGTTCTCTGTATTCTTGATTTTGAGAGGAACTAGTTGAAGCCTGTTCTTGGGAAAGATTTTGATTACATACAAAACCAATTGGTTGTGGCCGGCCATGGGCAATAACATTGCATGAGACCATTTTTGGCGGGCTTTGCTGACTGGAGAGAACAGTGAAATGTAGTGCTCCATGAACACCCCATCCCCTAATATGAATACCAGATGGGGCATTGGCAATTAACTAGTGAAATCTTCTTAGTGCACTAAGGCATGAACGTTGAAGGGATCTCTACTGTTTTTCAGCCTTCAGATATCAAGAAACTGAGAGATATACCAAGTCAATTTGGCATTGTAACCCATCTATTATCTTGAAATGATTTTCATATTCATCATAAGATAATATTTTCTTTTTCAAATAACAAAGAGTTTTCCATATTTTGAGACGAATATCATGAATTCCATCTTCCGTCAACATCTTTGGAATGTCATACTGAGAGTCAGCCAAAGGCCAAAACATAACTGGCACATCACCTTTCACCAGTTGTTTTCTCATATTCAGTACTTCCTCTTTATCATTCAATGAAGTTTATTCTACCTGATTAGACTAGAGCTGGGGATTCCTTGTTGCTTCATCAGATTCAACAAGATTAGTAGAGAATTCCCTGATCAAACCAGAAGATGAATGACCTAGGGGTGGTTCGGAGAATGACCTACACCCCAGGATATCTTCTTATTGAGAAAGTGTTTCACTTGATAGTGGTAAAGCATCAGACATGAATGGATTCACATTTTCAAGTTCCTCAAGATAAGAGGGCATTCTTGTCACTACATTTTCTATTGGATCATTTTCCAGGAAATGTGCATTATTGCTGCGGAGAGGACTTTTGCAGCTAAATTCATCATCATGGGGAGGACCACCATGGTGTATTACAGCAAATGATGAAACATTTTTCTCCTTGACCTTCTGGCCACGCAGAGGGTTACTGTGGCTCTCATCTGAATATGAAACTTCAAGATCGACCGCATTTTCATGAAGTAAGCCTTCATGAGGAAGTATCTGATGTAGACCTTTGAAATTAATGTTCCCATTATTGGGAACTAATAGATTGGAATCTTGAGTTGCAACAGATAATTTTTTGAGTGCATCAAGAACTCCAGCATCGAGTAAAGCCTTATTACATATTGGCCCTTGATTTCTTGACTATGCTGGGCAGGTCTTCTACTTAGAAGCCTTCTTACTCACTTTGGGAACCACTTGTTGATGAAAGTGTTCATTATGGTTAGGTGTATGCACCTACTTAGGAGAAATGATCAGGTTAGGCTTATTATCTCCACTCAAATCAGGTGTATGTGCCTGACTTGGTTGTCCGTATGATATGGGGGGTATGCCCCACAACCCTCTTGGACTGGAATAGAGGTGTGTGTCTGTTCTGAAGTGAATTGTTGATGTGTCACTTTACTAGTAGGGATAGATTTGCATTTCTTTCCCTGAGATGCTACTGAAGCTGTTATAATATCCTGACAGGCATCCAGAATATGATCAGGGATTTTCTTATGCTCTTTCACTATTGAAAAAAATATTATTGGTGACTTCAGCTACCGAAACGGGGATATACGTCCATTCCATGCTTGGAGTAGGTGTGTATTCTTTCTCCTGTCCTCATTTTCCTGTCAGTGAATTCTGACAGTACTCATGTGTGGGGGTAGAGAGTTGAGTCTGCCTCCTGTTTGTCGTCGGAGCTTTCTGACTGACTTCTCCGAATGCTACCAAATGAGGCTGTTGGTAGGCTTGATCAATACTAGAAGGTGTATGTGCCTGCTGATTGCACTCCACCGAACGTGGTTGATGAGCTTCCTTCAATACTGACAGACAAGGCTGCTGGCAGGATTGATGAGTGTAAGTAGGTGTATGTGCATGTTTACCAGTTGTCAACGCATTGGGTTGGCGGGCTCCACCGTATGTAGTCAGAAGAGCCTGCTGACTAGATGATGATTTATAAACAGGTGTATGTTCCTTCATATAGTACTCCTCCAGAATTTTCAGGTGGGATTGGCATGCTGCTTCCAGATGAGTCTGCTGGACAACGGAATTAAAACGGACGGGTGTGTGTGCACGTTCATTGGTTGCCACCAAGTTACGTTGGTGGACTTCTCCAGAGATGGAAGAGATGAGAACCTGGTCATTGTTGACCGGATTTCACCTCTGACAGTTCATCTTTCATTCTCAGGTTCGAGGAACCTGGGCGAATGCCTGGAGACGATACCCTCATCATGTTGAGGGCGCACTTCCGAACGAGTCTGGCAGCGATTGTTGATGGGAGACCTCGGGAAGGACACTTATCTCTTTTAATTAAGGACCTGAGGGACCTTCTCATTCACCTCCCTAGAATATGGGAGGGACGTGTGATTGTTTTCCGAGGATAACGACCCGAAATGGTTGGAAATGGTGGTTGGCACCACCTGCTTCTTGATCGCTGGTCGTCACTGTCCGGACGACCAAGGTGAATTATTGACCTGGAGGGCTTGTCGAGCAGCCTCCAGAGTCGAAATAGTACCATTTTGACGGTACTCCTTAACCAGTTCATTTTATACCCAGCATTGAAGACGCTAAGTATGTGAGGTCTTCCTCAGAGCGGACAATGATCCAGCAGGTGTAGCAGGAGAGGCATTCACAGAAGAAGTAGTTACAGGAGTGAACATAAGAGAAGCCATTTTTGTAACACAGAAGATCTTGGAAAAGAGTGCCTATTTAATATAACAGACATAATAAAGATAATCCCAGCCACTATATCTTTTGTATAAGCACATATGTTATTGATTTTTTTGCTAGCCCTCTCATTGAGTTTAAATAGAGGCCTAACAAATAAGTAAAACATCATTTTAACTTGGTTAAGGATTCACGTCGGGTTCACCATTTTTTTGTTTCCTCTGGAATTGGGGATGACCTCATTGATTTAATGTTCAAACATCCCAAGTGAACCAGAAACATCCAATGATTCCATATCCATTTGGACCTACTTTCCAAAGGTAGGTGCTCAATAGTTATGAACTAATGAGGCTTAAGAATTTTCATTGGTCGAAAGGATGGGAGGTCGGACTCATCACACCTTTTTTAGGGGAATTATTGTCTACTCTGGGACTCTCTTTATAGATTTAAGTTATGTTCATGAATCCTTATTACATTCCAAGTATGAAAATGAGCTTTCCATTAGATCTAACAATCAATGCTTGATATATAAAAGATTTAGAGAATATTTTATATGTATTAGAGTTTATTCATCGATAGAGAATCATATGTATTTGTTAGAGATTCTTGGTCAATGGTATCCTTCGACACATTATATAGAAATCTCTTGGTTATTATGATAACCATACTGGTTTTAAATCCACTCAGTGGGGCACTTGAAGTTTATTTTCATTCAGAAGGACATGAATTATTTCATAGTTTGGACCGTACCCGCAGATGGGCTACCTACGTATCCTTTGTTTTGGAAAAGGAATCAGAATCCATGTAGTTTGAGTAAAGAAGTATGAGGTTTATGCATGATTGATAGCTCAAAGAAAGATGTCATGATTTACTTTTACACTCTAAGCTCACCTGAGTCATGCTCGGTGTGAGAAACAAGAGGTATTTGTGAAACCAGACAATTGTGCCACGAAAGATGAAATCATAAGAAATGATGTGGGGATTATGTATGGATGACTTCAAAAAATAGATGAATATTGGGTTTCACTTCAGGGAAGAAACCCAGGAACAAATTCCATAAAGGTATATGCACTTTATGAAGATTTGGATACTCTAACTTGGGGCTTACTCCTGAGGAAGATGCCCAAATTAGGAGGGGACTTATGATCGGGTTTTACTCCTAAGAAGGAAGCCCAAATCAAAAGTAAATTAAGACTGGTTAAGAGAAATTATGACTGAGGCTTATTCCTGAGAAGGAGGCCCAGGTTAAAAGAATTTGGAATTTGGGACTTACTCCTAAAGAGGATTCCCATATTTGTGAATTTGAAGACTATGACTTACTCTTGAAAAGGAGGCTCGGGTTAAGGAAATTATGGTTGGGGCTTACTCTTGAAGAGGATGCCCAGATTTGGGAAATTATGACTAAGACTTATTCCTAAGGAGGATGGCCAGGATAGGGGACTTGACGACTGGGGATTACTCCTGAAAAGGAGTCTCAGGTTAAGGAAATTATGGTTGGGGATTACTCCTAAAAAGGATGCCCAGATTTGGGAAATTATGACTGAGACTTACTCCTAAGGAGGATGCCCATGTTAGGGGACTTGGGGCTTACTTTTGAGGAGGATGCCCAAATTAAGAAAACATGGATTGGGGATTACTCCTGAAAAGGAGGCCCAAATTAAGGATTCTATCATCTTAAAGGATGAGGTTGAATGAATGAAATCTCTAACCTTAGTGACATAAAGATATGTAAATCACTAGGTTTTGAGAGATCTTCCACAGAATTCCTTTCAGATAAGGAAGCCAACAAGGGATCCATGCCAAAGGAAATGGATTTAAAGAGGGTTTTGAAGGCTAGATCTTGAATAAGAGAGGTGGATAGGCATAAGAGAGGTGAAATAGGCAAGAGAGGCACCCAAAAAGAGAGGGGTGCGCAAGTCCTGCGTGGTCGCACAAGTCCTGTGTGGGCATGCAAGTCCTGGTCGCGTAGGTGTACCTGCGCGACACATGGGTACTTGTGCTATGGTCAACCCTTAAGGTAATACTTGGGTGGTACTTGGCTCAATCCTTTAGTATTATCGCTAGGGGCTTCCAGAAGGGTGGCGCACAAGTTCTGTTGAAGGGGTAAGGCGGTGCGCAAGTGTGGCCATTTCCCTTAAGGGATGGCCACTTAGGCACGCAAGTGTTGATGAGTTTCAACACTTAGGACTTACTCCCCCTCTTTAGATCTTACGTTCTAGGTAAGAAATTACCTTAGAAGTGTTCGGAAGCTTTGAGAAGAGACTAGGGCGCCGAGAGATCAAATCTGAGTTTCTATAATTTTTTCCTCTTGAAATGGGGGACCCATCGAGGGGTATTTGTATGCTAGTGAAGACCTTGGGCAAAATTCAAAGAGGGCACGCAAGTCACCTGCGCAACCATTGGGTGGCACACAAGTATACTTGTGCGACCTTGGTGGAACTTGCACGACCTAAGTGAAAATGAATATTTGTTCATTCCTTTGTAAATTTTTGACGTTTCTTCAAAGGATGAATCACTTTGTGTTCAAGGTATTTCTTTTTTCATTCATTTAGACTCTGTGACGAAAAGGAGCGTCAACACCCATAAAGAGGTTGTAGAGAGATAAAAATATACAATATGGAAATAAGACATGAGATTTGAGATGTATTCCTTATATTAAACCCAATTTTGGGTTTTGGTTAATCTTCCAATTGATGTAAAATTGGTTGGGTGTAAATGGGTATTGAAGAGAAAAAAGATCATGGAAGGTAAATTAGATACCAACAGAGCATGAACAATGGATAAAGGGTTGAAAAAATATCAAGGAATTGACTATGATGAAACATTTTCTCTTTTTCCAATTTTTAAATCCATCATAATTCTACTTGCTATATCAGCTTAACATGAATATGAAATATGAAAGATGGATGTCGAAAAAAATTCCTTAATGGGAACCTTCAATAATATGTCTATGGGACACAACCAAAAGGGTTTGTGACTATAAGTAATGTCAAAAGTTTTTGTAAGTTTTATAGAACCATTAGTATATTGAAGAAAGAATCCATGTCATTGAACATTTAGTTTAATGAAGCTATAAAATAATTTGGTTTCATTTAAAGTGAATGTGAGCAATGTATTTAAAAGAGGTTCAGTGGGATTGTATTCATTATTTGAGTAGTATATTTCAATGAAATATTACTTATTAGAAATGATATACAATTCTTAGTTTCTATTAAGGATTAGTTAAACAAGTGATTATACATAAAGTAATTTAGGTCAATAGCCTATATTTTGGATATCAATATCATTCATGATAGATCTACGAGGATGCTTGGATTAAGTCAAGGTACATACATTGACCAAATACTAAAGAGATTTTGTATGGAAAAATCCAAGAGAGGATTGGTTCTAGTGTCACATGGTATACATATTTCCAAGAAAATATTTACTTAAACATGGGAGGTGAAAGAGAGAATGTGTAATATACCATATGATTATATGATAGGAACAATAATGTATTCCATGTTATGTACTAGGCTTGATGTTGCCTTGTAAAACCCCAAGGTTTAAAAAAAATAAATGAAATGAACGAAACTTTGTTTTAAGAAGATATTTATAACTAGCATTTAAACATAATTTTTCGGCTTCTATGATTTGAATTTTGAAAAACGGTCATCTACAATTGTGTTCAGTAAGTTATTTAGATTCTGATGGAACCAACTTGTTTTTTTAGTGAATAGTAACATACCCTTACGAATAGTAATGTGAATAGTAATATGACCCTAATGAATAGTAAATTGTATTATTATTTTATTTCCCTAAAAATTTAAGACAATGACATCTTGGTTAATTTTTCAATGTATTATAAAGGTAGCTATAGAATTAAAATTGTTAATTTTTAAATTAAGTATGATTTTCTTTAAAAATTAAATTAATAATATTTAAAAAATTATTTTCAAAAAATGGAGTTCATTTATGAATTTTAAAAATCTAAAAATGGTTAGGGTGAATATTTGGTATTTTTCCGAAATTCTTGAATTTTTGATGAATAGTGAAATACTGTAAAATATCGTATATTCAAATTATCAGTTAAATACACTATTTATGATATAATAAGTGATGTAAGACCACTTGTTTCAACCTCACATGACATTATTACTCTTTTTTTCACATTAATTGAGATTATTCATAGTCTTGAGAAAAAATATATTATAATAATGGTTAAATAATGTAAAATACCTCCTCTCCTCCACTATAAATAACACCCACATTACCCTCTTCCTCCCAAACCTCTAAAGCCTTAATAATTGTCTAATTTCTTCCAAATTACCTCCCCAATCTCCTTACCCATGTCCAAGACCATTTTGTATCACCCAACAGAATAATTCAAATTCTTTAAGAAGGATCTCAAGGAGATGAGATCAAGAGGTAAACATCCTCTTTTGTTTTCTTTCTTTTCTTTCATTTTATGTTATTATTTTTAATTTCATTTGACTTATGTTGGGATATGTCATTACATATCCCCATTACTTCCCAGATTAATCAATAATGATGAGAGACCCCTTTTCTATAATCAAATTATTTTGTGAAATTTTAAGCGACGTCGTTAGGCTGCCAAATTTTCGTAAGGGATTTCTCAATTTTTCTTTTATTTTGAGATTCCCTTATTTTATTTTTCTTTCCTCACCTCCTCTTATCCAAGAGGCATGAAAGATACAGATATCATGTATATTGTGTATTTCCTCATTTTCATGTAAAATTCATCATCATTCTTCTTCTCCTCTCCCACTTATTCAAGGAATAAAAACATTGTCTGTGATGGGTCGAATTACTGACATCATGGATGATGTGATTTCAATTGAATTTAATTCTTTCAAGTCTGGTCAAGAAACCATTTTTATGGTTGATCCAGATTATAATTTATGTATTATAGATTATATAAGGTTTTTGAATCATTTTTTACACATGTAATTAATTTATAATACAAAACGATTTCATTACGATCGAAGAATCACCAAAATGACCTAAACAAATATAAATAACGTTTTAACTTTTTAATAATCCTCATTTAAGAATTCAAAATGATAAATGGTATAATTTATGGTTCTATAAATATGTAAATACCATTCTATTCAAATTCTGGAGTTTCACTTTCAATCGACAAGAATATCCATCATGAACCATTCATAGAAACCATGTAAAGAACACACCCGACACAATGTAATTAACAAAATATTACTAATAAATGTGTTGGATGATTTTGTAAAATTACCATATAAGGTGTTATAAACATGAATATATTTCATTAAGATATTAATAATACTCTTTTAACCATTATAAGTAGGTTTAAACACATTTTAAGTAAGACGAACCTAAGGTAAGATAATTCTTAACCCAATTTACATTCATTGGGTTAAACTTATTCTTTATTCATTATGTGCTATTAATATTATTGGTGTGATAATTTTTTTTTATATTATGTTTCATTGTGTGTATTTACAGTTTATACACATATCCCTTCCATTCTATTAATTCTCACTCCAATTATATTTTAAGGGACTTTCTTTTTAAAATCCTTTTAATAATCTCTTTAATAAATTTCAATGGATTGATTTTTTATGTATATGGAATTAGTGGTTTCTCAGGGTTTCAAGATACTTTATTACCATGATATGCTCCTTGGAAATTATTTATTTTGGTTTGATCCCATTATAGCTCATGATATGTTCGGTCGAGCCCATTATATCTCAAGATATGCTGGGTTAAGCCCATTATAGCTCAAGATATGACGGGTGAGCCCCATTATAGCTCTCCAATGCATTGGGTACTCAAAAGATGGAAGTGGACCAAAAGGTTATTCAATGAGTAAGGGTGAGTGTAATTGTGATATGTTAAATATTCCCCAAGGAAACTACGTGATGTTTCTATGCATATGTATTTTTATGATTATGGGTTTTATTAGTTTTTGTGTTATCACTTTACTAACGCTTTATTTATTTATATCCCTTACTGATTTTTATTCTCATCCCAAGTTTTTTTAAAAACATTTCATAGGATATAAGGATGAGTAAGATAAATAAGACTTTATTTTTATTTAATATGGAGTGTTGATAAAGAAATCATGTTTTAAGTTTTAATGTTTTATATTTTGAAAAAATGGATACTATTTTATTAGTATCCTATTTTATGAATGTGGTATGTCATGTGTGTAAGATATCATAATTATTTAAAACTCTAAACCAAAAAAGATCCTCAATGTGTAATAATGTATGTCCTTATGTAAATTTCAAGATTATGTAATGTTTTAAGGTCGGTTTTCTATAGTTGGTATCAAAGGGATGGTTTAGATTACTTTAGGGGTTGGGGTGATATTAAAAGAATACCATAAATGATTTTTACTCTATGGTAATTTGGAATGTTATAGCATTTAAATATTACCATGTTGTTTTGACTAAGATATATTTGTTCAAAATGGTTGTCTGTAGAAGGAACATGGAAGCTGAAGTAGGAAGGCACCAAAGAGGTTGATGCCTGTCAGAATCTGCAGCCCAAAATTGTGGGAATTGGAACCGAACAGTTTGTGATAGTAATGGCTCAGTTGAATTGAGAAATAAATGGGGTTTTTATCCATGATGGAGAGTAATATGATATACCATGAAGAAACATGTCTTTTGTGGAGCATTTTATGAGGCAACATCCTCCAGCATTCTGTAGAGCCACAAATCTAATGATAACCGAAGGATGGATCAATACTATAGAAAATATATTTTAAGTCATGGGAAGTTCATAACATCAAAAGGTTATTCTAGCCATTTATCATTTGGGAGGTGAATACGGTAAATGGTGGTATCTAGTTAATAATGCAAGAGAAATTTATTATCTTGACAGACTAGAATGGGATGATTTTAAGAGTCTTTTTTCTGGAAAAATATTTTCCCAAAACTATTCGACTCAGAATGGAGAAACAATTATTGGAAATGAAGCAGAAAGATGATGATTATGTGGAAACATATGAAGCCAATTTTACAAGACTGTCTAGGTATGTTCTGAATTTTACATGGGATTTTGAAAGTAAAATTTATAGATTTTTCTCTGGTTTGAAACCATTTTTTCTAAGAGATTTGGACTCACGGTAGTTTAAAAGCTATGAGAATATTGTTCATTGTGTTGAAAAAGTTGAGATGGAGTTTGCTAAAACATATGTGCCTTGTGATGACAAGATTAAAAAGTGGTCATGTTAGTAAGAAATGGGGAAGAACTTGTCAAAGAAGTATTGAGGTAAGAAAATGAATTTCCCTTCTTGTGAAAAGTGTGGTAAAAGGCATCCTGAGGAATGTCTTGTAAATTATGGAAAATGCTACCGATGTGGAATGTTTGGACACGTCTCTCATGAGTGTAAAGAAAATGATCTGAAAATTAATGAGAACCTGATAGTGAGATGATTTAACTGAAAGTAATGGGGTTATTTTTCTAATGTTTTTCTGAAGCTAATTACTCATGTAGGGAATCAACAAGATTGGAAGCAGAAGGGTTTGGTAAAATCATTTGAAACCACTTAAGTAAATGTTTAGCCATAAAATGAGGTTTTATTAGGTATATTTCTTTTTTTATAGATTTATCAAATGTGTTTTTTGATTTAGGGTCTATACATTGCTTTATTTCTAAGAAATTTTGGAAAAATTTTGGAATTCAACCTCATGAAATGAAACCAAATCTCATGGTAAAAACACAAAGATAAAATATTATGGAAAAAATAAATTATAAGAATCTTCCTATCAATATTTGTGGAAATAGTTTACCTAAAAACCTTATTGTTTTGTCTCTATTATATTTTGATGTTATTATGGGTAAGGAATGACATTCTTTTTATCATGCTAAGATAGATTACAGAGAAAAAGAAGTTGTTTTTTAGAAAGAATTTCAGTTTGTGTACAAGAATGAACCCATACCATTAATAACATACCAGTAATCTAAGAAACTAATAAAGTATGGAAATTAAAGTTATCTTGCTCATATTTATGAAGATAAGGGAGCTATCCAAATTAATGATATACCAGTGGTAAATAAATACATGGATGTTTTTTTCCAATGATTTGCTTGGTGTTATTGCTAATAGAGAGATTGATTTTACTATTGACTTAGTTCCTAATGCTAAGATAATTTCTAAACCCTCTTATCGAATGGCCCAAATAGAAATTTTGGAATTAAAAAATCAGTTGTAAGATTTATTAGATAAAGGCTTCATCCGACCCATCACTTCACCATGGGGCACTCCTGTCTTATTTGTTAAGAAAAAATATGGTTCAATGATACTTTTCATCGATTATATATCCTTGAATAACATTACTATTAAAAAAATAATCCTTTACCTCATATCGATGATTTTTTTTATTATCTCCAGGTAGCGCAGTATTTTTCAAAGGTTAACTTAAGGTTGGGGTACCATCAGTTGAAATTAAAAGATGCATACATCCTGAAGACTGCATTCCGTACTAGATATGGTCATTATGAATTTGTAATTATGAATTTTGGGTTAACTAATGAACCTATTGTATTCATGGATCTTATAAATAGAATATTTCATGAGTTCTCAAATAAGTTTGTGGTTGTGTTTATTGATGACATTTTGGTATATTCTAGAAGAAAAGAGGAGCATGAAAAAAATATAAGGGTTGTTTTAAATACCTTAAATGAAAATAAACTGTATGGAAAATTCCACAAGTGTAATTTTTGGTTGCAACATATTTCTTTTCTTGGGAACATTATAATTAAGGATGGAATAACAGTTGATCCTACGAAAAAAGTGGTTGATGAATGGGAAACACCTACAAATGTCACAGATATTCGTAGTTTTCTTGGATTAGTAGGTTATTACTGATGGTTTGTTAAAAAAATTTAACAGTTATATAGACCTCTAACCAAGTTAACATGAAAAGGGGATAAATTTATTTGGACAAAATAATGTGATGCTTGTTTTCAGGATCTGAAGAAGAGATTGGTGAATGCTCTAGTTTTGGCCTTTCCTTCTCAAAATGGTGAGTTTGTTATCTACAGTGATGCTTCATTGAAGGGACTTGGTTGTGTTATGATGCATAATGATCAGGTAATTGATTATTATTTAAGAAAACTAGAAACACATGAGTTAAATTATCCTACACATTATTTGGAATTGGAAGCTATGGTTTTTTATTTGAAAATTTGGAGGCACCATTTATATGGAACCAAATGTCAAATATATACTGACCATAAAATTTTGAATTATATATTCACTTAGAAGTAATTAAACATGCGGAATATAAGATGGTTTGAAATGATAAATTATTATGATTGCACGATCAATTACCATCCTAGAAAAGAAAACAAAGTGGTGGATGCCTTGAATCAAAAACATCATGAATCATTAACCATGTTACATTTGGAACATGATCCCATGATTAGTGATTTGATGAATTTTTTATTAGAAGTTGTCAGTGAAGGGAATACATCTATTTTATTTCAGGTTTTAGTGCAGTCATCGTTATCAAAAAGAATTAAGAAATCATAGAAGGAAGACCGTGAGCTAAAGAAAAAGGAAGAATTTATCAAAATGGGTTAGTTTCCAGAATTTAACCTTGATAAATATTGTGTATTAAGATTTGGGAAAAGGTTGTGTGTGACATGTGATTCCCAATTAAAGAAATATTTGTTGTGTGAATCTCATAGTTCTCCATTTTTAGTTCATCCTAGAAGTACTAAGATGTACAAAGTCCTTTGGGGGTATTATTGGTAAGATGGAATGAAAAGGGATATTGTAGAATTTACTATGAAAAGTTTGACATGTTAATAGGTTAAAAAAGAGAATCAGTTACTGAAGGGGGTTATTTAGCCTTTTCTAGTTCTATAGTGGAAATGGGAGAAAATATACTTGGACTTCATGGTGAGAATACCTAAGACTTCTCAATATAACAATCCGATTTGGGTTATTGTTGATTAGCTGACAAAATCTGCACATTTCCTTTCTATTCGAGATATAATGTTGTTGTATCAGCTTTCTCAACTATACCTAAAAGATATTTTCAGGTTTCATGGAGTTCCTCTTTCCATTGTATCTCATCGGGATCCCAGTTTCACTTCTTACTTTTGGAAGGGAATTTAGAAGTCATTGGGCATAGAATTAAATTTCAATAAAGCTTTTCATCCCTAATCAGATGAGCAGTCAAAACGAATGATTCAGACTTTTGAGAATACGCTTTGATCTTTTTCAATGGACTATTAGGTAAGTTGAGATTAGAAAATTTCTTTAATTTAGTTTTCTTATAATAATAGTTTTCATTCCAGTATACAGATGGAACCTTTTGAGTATTTGTACGGGAAGTGGTGTTGAACTCTAGATTTTTGGGATGAAGTCGGGGAAATGAAGTTGATCATAAATGAATTAGTAGAGGAAGTGGGTGAGAAATTGAAGATGATCCAAAAACACATGAGGATAGTTCATAGAAGGTACAAAATTTATATAGATAATAGAATAAAAGAATTATATTTTACGGTAGGTGAACATGTTTTCCTTAAAATCTCTTCTTGGAAAAGTGTGACGTGTTTTGGTAAGAAAGTAAAGCTCAGTCTGCGATTCATTGGTCCTTTTTAAATCATGGATAATGTTGGACCAGTTTCATACTGAGTAGCTTTGCCTCCGAGTTTATCTAAGGTACATAATGTTTTTCATGTTTTGATGTTGAGGAAGTATTTACCAAATTCATCACATGTCTTGAGTCCATAAGCAGTTCAGCTAGAAGAGAAACTTTCTTATGAAGAGAAACCAGTTATCATTCTTGATAGAAGGGAATAGGTATTTCGGAATAAGGTAATCCACCAGGTAATTATTTTGTGGAGAAATCACAATGTTGAAGAAGAAACATGGGAATATAAAAATTCTATGAGGGAAAGGTACCCTCACTTGTTTAATGAGTAAATAAAATTGAGATAACGTGATTTCTATAAGGTGGGGATAATGTAACAACCCAAGGTTCTAAAAAAATAAATTAAATTCATGAAAATTTATTTTAAGTAGATATTTATAACTACCGTTTAAACATAATTTTTCTGCTTCTATATTTTTAATTTTGAAAAAAAGGGTCATCTATAATTTTGTTCAGTAAGTTATTTGGAGTCTGATAGAACCAACTTGTTTTTTTGGTGAATAGTAACATACCCTTATTAATAGTAATATGAATAGTAATATGACCTTAATGAATAATAAATTTTATTATTATTTTATTTTCTTAAGGATTTAAGATAATGACATCTTGGTTATTTTTCCAAGGTGATATAAAAGTAGTTATAGAATTAAAATTAGTAATTTTTAAATTAAGTATGATTTCATTTAAAAATTAAATTAATAATATTTAGAAAATTATTTCTAAAAAATAGAGTTCGTTATTTAATTCTACATATCAAAAAATGGTTCAGGTGAATATTTGTGATTTTTCTGAAATTCTTGAATTTTTGATGAATAGTGAAATATGGTAAAATACCGTATATTCAAATTATCAGTTCAATACACTATTTATGACATCATAAGTGATGTAAGGCCGATTGATTTGAACTAACATGCCATTAATACTATTTGGGGTCACATGAATTGAGATTATACATAGTCTTAAGCAAAAATATTATAATAATGATTTAAATAATGTAAAATACCTCCTCTCGTCCACTACAAATACCACAAACATTCATCTCTTCCTCCCGCACATCTCAAGCCTTGATCATTTTCTAATTTCTGCCAAATTCCCTCCCTAATCACCTTCCCCATGTCCAATACCTGATGGTCTCACCCAATGGCCAAACTCAAAGGCCTTAATAAGGATCTCAAGGAGAAGAGATCTAGAGGTAAACATCATCTTTTGTTTTCTTTCTTTTCTTTCATTTTATGTTATTATTTTGAATTTTAATTGGATTTTGTTGGGTTATGTCATTTGATATCCCCTTACTGACCATATTATGTATTAATGATGAGATAACCCTTTTCTCTCATCAAAATATTTTATGAAATTTTAAGCGACACCGTTAGGCTGCCAAATTTTCGTAAGGGATTTCTCAACTTTTCTTTTATTTCGAGATTCCCTTCATATATTTTTCTTTTCTCACCTCATATTATCCAAGAGTAATTAAATCTCAATAAATATTGTATATTATGGACTTTCTCATGTTCATTTAAATTTCATCATCACTCTTCTTCTCCTCTCCCACTTATTCAAGGAATAAAAACATTGTCCATGATGTGTCGAATTACCGACATCGTGGACAATGTGATTACAATTTGCTTTAATTATTCCAAGTATGTTCATGAAACTATTTTTATGGTTGAACCAAATTATAATTTATTTATTATATATTATATAAGTTTCTGGAATCATTTTTTACACATATGATTAATTTATAATACAAAATAAGTTTATTACGAATAAAGAATCGCCAAAATGACCTAAACAAATATCAATAATGTTTTCACTTATGAATCATTCTCATTTCAGAATTCAAAATGATAAATGGTATAATTTATGTTTATAGAAATATATAAATACCATTCCATTCCAATTATAGAGTTTTACTTCCAATCGACAAGAATATCCATCATGAACCGATCATGGAAACCAGGTAAAGAATGCACCCGACACAATGTAAATAACAAAATATTACTAATAAATGAGTCAAATAATGTTGTAAAATGATAATATAAGCAGATATAAACATGAATATATTTCATTAAGATATTAATAACACTCTTTCAACCATTATACATGAGTTTTAAACACATTTTAAGTAAGAAGAACCCGATGTAAGGGAATTCTTAACCCAATTTCCATTCTTTAGGTTAACCTTCTTCTTTATTCATTATCTGGTATTAAGATTACTAGTGTGATGATTTTTTGTTTATATTATGTTTCAATATGTGTATTTAAAGTGTATAAACATATCCCTTCCATTATATTAATTCTCACTCCAATTATATTTTAAGGGACTTTCTTTTTAAAATCCTTTTAATAATCTCATTAATAAATTTCAATGGATTCTTTTTTTATGTATATAGAATTAGTGGATTCTCCTGATTTCAAGATAATTTATTACCGTGATATGTTCCTTGGACATTATTTATTTTGGGTTGATCCCATTACAGCTCAATATATGTTGGGTTGATCCTATTATAGCTCAAGATATATGGGTGATCCCTATTATAGCTCTCCAATGCATTGGGTACTCCGGAGATGGAAGTTGAATAAAAGGTTATTCCATGAGTAAGGGTGAATTTACTAGTGATATGGTAAATATGTCCGAATTAAAATACATGATGTTTCTATTCATATGTGATTTTATGATTATGGATTTTATTGGTTTTTATGTTATCACTTTACTAACACTTTATTTCTTTACATCCCTTACTGAGTTTTATACTCACCCCAAGTTTTTAAAATGTTATTCACAGGATATAAGGATGGGTAAAATAAAGAAGGGATTTGTGATGTTTGATATGGAGTGTTGATAAAGAAATCATTTTTTATGTTTTAATGTTTTATATTTTGAAAAAAAATGGATACTGTTTTAGTAGTATCCTCTTGTATGAATGTGGTATGTCATGTATGTAAGATATACCAATTCATTAAAACTCTAAACCCAAAAACATCCTCAATGTGTAATAATGTATGGTCTTGTGTAAAACTCAATATTAAGTAAAATTTTAAGTCTTGTTCCTTGTATGACTATTCCTTGAGAATGGTATAAAGATATTAAGCTGATCCATGTAAATATAATTGGTCTTCTATTAAGGATATCCTTAAGTATATGATAATAACTAAGGATATGTTCCTGGTTTATAGGGGATATGAGGATCTATTAATAATAGTTTATGATGATAATAACGTTCCAATAGATCAAAATTAACTAAAGTTGTAGTTTGGATATGTCTTCAGTCTCAACATATGTGTTGTGAGATGAAAGATTTGAAAGTATTCAGTTGTCGCTGATCTATAGAAGAATTTGAGTGTATAGAAGCTTTTGATGTAGTCAAAAAATTTATTTTTATACACACCTTTTTCTATTATATTAGTTTGGAACCTAGTAGTAAATACATCATCACATTATATTATGATAATATTGCAGTTGTAACCCTTGCAAAAGAGTCGAGGTCACACAAAATGGAAAGGAACATACTTCAAAAGTATCACCACATGAGGTATTTTTCTTAGAGGAGTGAAGTTTTGGTGAGAAGATTTTTTTATGCAAGAAAAATGGTATAACCCTTGAATGAATCATTATCTCAGTAGAAAGATGAGTTTCATGTGAGAGTAAGTGAACTGAAGGTTTCTAATAGTTGGATCTAGTGAAAGTGGTATTTGTTTAGAGTTGTTACCCTAGAAATAACTTCAATATACTTTGTTATTACCTGTATTAATTGTTTTTAATATTAATAAACTTCTTATCATATCAGGATTATTCTTCTATGTGACATAGTATGTGATATTTTATTAAGAGTAACTATCACACTAAAATGTTATAATAGTTCCCCTCTATGATGAGAACCCATAATTTTCATGGTAGTATTATTAAATATATGTTCTATTGTGGGATAATATCATTTTATGATACATAAATGATATAGACTATTATGGGTGAATACTCATAGTAACTTTAGGATCTTTATCATGATGAATTCCCTTGGTAATTTCAAATGTAGATGATTATGAGAACATGACCTGTCAGTAAGAAATCCACATTATATGTGTCATTGGATGTTCCTATATAAATATGTGTATATTTTTCATTATAATTTAATATTATTATTAATGAATATTATTAGTAATATACTTTAATGCATTGATGAAAACATGATGAAATATGTTATCGATGAAGTAAGATACATTGGGTGAATCATGAATGATATTTCATTATTGAATAATGTGATAAAGTTTTTGTACCTTCTATTCTTTAATGTAATTTGATATATCAAGCCCTTTAATGGGGATCGAACTGCCTAAACAAATCAGTGTCCACGGTGTTCTATGGGAAGGTTCATTTTTGGAAAGTCAAATAAAGAGACATCAAACACATTGGTTGATGACACCAGTATGTAACCTACTTGATTAAAGATATCATGTTAATGAGGTTTTATTAAATAGTGTTGGCCAGAGTGAATAAATCAAGAGGGGGGAATTGAGTTCCCAATAAATTTTCCATTAAAAAAATTAAAACAAAATCCCCCAATTTAATTAAAACCACCCAATTAATAAAAAATATAGTTTAATATAAGTTTGATCTTTCAAAATATTTCTAAAAGAGTTATTAGGGTTAAGTTAAAACAATATTTAATATTAATTTAACTTTTAAAATATATTTACTTAAATAAATACTTATATAAAAACTAGTTAAGAATAACTATAAAAGTAAAAGTTTTGTTTATAGATTAAAAATAAATATTGTTTAAGCACTAAAATAAAGAAAAAAACACAAACACACAACAGAATAAACAAGTTGTTTTGTATAAAAATGTAACCCAATATCCTCTACATGGAAATCACCCACTACCAAGAATATTATTATAAGTAATAATCTGATCCACAACCTAGATTGGGTATACAAACAAAAGAATAATCTATCCAGGATAAAATCCTCTTCTATAATAACACATGGTAAGAAAAACAACACATGCCACTCAAAACATCTTCCACAGTCTTCATGAGTATACAGGTAAAGAAAGTTTGATAGAATATTAAGTATTCTAAAATTCAAATGTAGGAGTCAGTGTGTGCATAGAAACAAATAAAGACAATAACAATGCTTGAATGTAATGAAATGACGGGAAAGTAATAAGATATGGAATATATATTTCTTTTTATATTGTAATGCTCTAGGTGCTTGAGGATACTCAGATATGAATTGGCAAGGAGCTTGATCTAATTTCACTGAAAGTGTTGAAAAATAGAGTATCATTGATTTATCTTTTATATATTAATATGATTCTAAAATTCTTCTCTTGGTTCAATGCGATAAAGGAACTTGATCTTTAATATGTTCCATAATTTCACACTCGTGTTATAGTTAGTATGCAACATGTAAATTCTCACTAAGTAAACTTTAAACAACACTCCATACATGCACAAGGGAGACCTTTGAAAATATATAGTATTGAAGTTTTAAATATATGTTGAAAAATAATCATAAATATTTCTTGGATCCTTGTAATAAACCTATGATTTGGTATTTAATGCATCTATTCAATGGTTAATGAATAATCATTAAATAAAATCATTTCATTAACTCCTATAAACAAGACATTGGGAAGATTAAATTAGAATACAATAAAAAAAACTATAAAAATGATGATGATATAATGGTCCAAAGATACCACAAATGGTGGTAACATGTACGGTGGTTGCACAATTGAACTAGAATTAACACGTCTAGTGGTATCCCATCTGATGGTAGTAGAAACATGGAGGTAGAAGGAATCTGGAAGTAGGAGGAATATGGAAGTATTAGTATCATGGTGGTAAAAGAAATCATGGAAGTGGAAGGGATATGATGGTAGTAAGAGATGGTAGAAGTAGGGATCGTACATTAGAAAGGGTAGGCAGTAACATGAATATAATTGTTGCAAGAGTTGGTGGTATAATGGCTCTGACAACAGCAAGAGATGGCGATAGTAGAGTTGTAAAAATGGTAATAATTTTCAATACTTCACTAATTTTTTTCAAATTATGATTTATAAAATATTTTTTTTAAAAGGTTAGGGTGGAATCCTCAATTTATTATTAAATAAAATTCAATACCTCATTTTTTATAGGTAAAGGGAGACCCATTACATAGCCTAAAGGCCTAGAGGCATGAAATCTCAAATACAAGGCTCGAAGGCCCATATTTTTTCCCAGAGGGCCCTCCAGTGAATAGTAATGCTACTGTACCTGGTCTATGATAGTACCTACTATAGTACTGTAGCCACTACAGTTCCTACTACAATACCTCTACTGCTACAGTGTCACAAATGCTACAGTCTTCTACTGCCACAGTACTTCTACAGTACTCGAGAATTTTGTCCCTGCTCAGAATCAATCCTGGGTATTTTGGATGCCAAGTGGGAGCCTCTAACACTTAGTTATTGGATTTTTAGAATTTATAAAATAATATACTATCATAATTCATTAAGATAATTAGAAACATTATAATAATGATTTGTGAGCATTAAAATAAGAAGGTTCCAAATATCCCCCCCTTTTTTATGACAACAAATCATGACATTTTATAAACCATGTATAAAACAAAAAATTGAATTAATAGATTAATTAGAAGTAATAATATATATTTAAAAATTAAAAATGGTAATTTCAAATGTTTAAATAAAATTTCAAAATAGAAGTACTTGAAATAGATTTGCAGAAATATAGACTTAAAATGACAAATTAAAATCTTGAAACATGAAAGGTAAAGGCCATTAAAATAATATTGGTATCAAAGGTAAATATTTGGTATCAAAGTTAAATGCCATAAAAATAATTTCTCCACCTTTTGGGATTATAAAAAAGATAAGACAAGAACCAATAAAGACAAATAATGAAGGTATGGATAGTAAGAGGGAAACTTCTTTAAAAACAAAAAGTCATTGTATTACATACAAAAATAAATAAAATTAAAATAAAAAGACTCCATATAAAAGATTAAGGATAATTTTAATCACTCTCATCTTGGGAGTTAGGATCAATTGGTCTTTTTAATTTTCTAGAGTTAGGAGACACTAATGTAGAGGCTGAGAGTGATAAGGTAGTCCGAGGAGACTCTTGAATAACCACTAGTATGAGATTCTTGACTGCTTCAACTAAAGACATTATAAATGGATGATATTGAGGACATAGATGATCATAATATGGGGATGTTATGAAGTTTGACATGGGAATTGACTTAAGTGAAACTAATATTGTACTAGACAAATATAAGAGTGGGTTCAAGTGGTTGAAAAAATGCATTATTGTATTCTCACCTCTCCCCATAACATAAGAAAATAATCCTTCTTCTCTTCCCGGAAAATCTTGAGCAGAAGGGTCATAAAATTGGTCTGGTCAACCTATTCCTTGAATTACCTAGTAATATGTGGCATCCTTAAGTTTTCATCAAAAAACAAAAAACGAGAAATAAACTTTGTCTTTGTATATATCTTGCAATGATAGTATCTAATATATTTGGAAATGGTTTATCTCTCACTTTTGGATTCATTCAAACACTCTCTTACCGGTTTATGTATGTTCTCACCATGTTGTCAAATCTAGAAAAGATCCTCTTGATGAGATGAATAAATATCACCCAAAATAGCTTGCAACTCATCTCTAACTATATATGTGATCACATTAGGGTCAACTATGGTAGAAGGAGGTGGATAACTAGATGGAGAAGAAAAATATGGAAAAGAATCTAATATCCCCAACAAAGCATCCTGACTTGTAGTAAAGTAGGTCCTTATCTCTTCTATAACAGATCTGATGGTCTCTATCTCACTGGACAATCTCCTATTTTCAATTTCAACTTCCTGAATACTGAAAATCATATTGGGATAAATATTGAAAAAAACAAAAAAAAAATATTTCTGGCATCATCTTCACTATGCTGAGTGACAAGAGGTGTCCGGGATCTCAAAGTACCACTAAAGTTAGTAAGAAATATTTCTATGAGAGACTCTAAATCAGATTTGGATACAAAATATGAAGTCATTGAGGTACCTATAGGAAAATATGAAGCAATTATCACATCACTAGTTATTAAAACATCTACAATATCTAATCTAGGTGGTGAATCATAAGAGAATGAAAGCATCTAACTAGCTTGATCAGCCTTCTCTATAAAATATCCCTTAATATCTAATCCAACAACAACTGAGACAATAGGTCCACCATGCTCTAGTGGATTTCTATGATCATCATCATCACTTCTATAATCTCTATATGATTCTAGATATGATAGTCCACGGAATTTAGTACCAAGGTATGGATCCCCCTTACATGATACCTTATCCTATGCTAAAGAAGACCTAGTCAGATCATCTCCATGATTTCCTTCATATTCTCTGATTTATTTGGACTCTGAGTAGTCTAGTCCAAGTTATATAGACCCTGGTAACTTCTCCCACTCATTATGTTAAACCACGTCAACTGTAGAATAAGTTATATCATTAGGATATATAGGATCAACTTGGTGACTAACAGATCTAAGGATTTCTCTCACTCAACAAGTGTCCCCAGCACACCTCTGACTGAGGTGAGATCGCCAATTAGCTTAACAAAAACATATCTCTCCACATAGATAGATCTAGATGAACTAGTTCTCTCCATATATCAAACTAAATAAACATGATAGGGGTGATGTGATTGAGATACATCATCATCATTAGAATATTAATGATTATTCTCATCATCTCCATCATCTCCATCATCACCATTATCCCCATTCGCAGAACCAAACTAGTATAAAAACTATTCTTCACGTTAGACTTTTCATGTTGGTTATTCATTACCGATATGAAAAATCCATTTATCTTGCTTCATCATGTTGGTTATATAATAACTGATATGACAAAGAAATTTACATTATTTTTCACAACAGTTATTATTTAACAGATTTTAAAAATATGGGTATGTTTCTTTGACACGTTAGTTTTTTAATAACTGATGTGATAAAGAAAGTTACACACTTTATCACATTTGTTACATAATAAATGACATAATAAAGATTCTTTATCATATAAGTTATCCTCTAACCATTGTGATTAATAAATTTTCATTTAATTTTGATTTCAATTATATGATAACCGATGTGATAAAGCAACTTTATCACGTCAGTTATTATGTAATAAAATTTAAATACCATTTAAAATTTTATGAA
Source organism: Viscum album (assembly GCA_963277665.1). Classification (NCBI taxonomy): domain Eukaryota; kingdom Viridiplantae; phylum Streptophyta; class Magnoliopsida; order Santalales; family Viscaceae; genus Viscum; species Viscum album. Next base: position 1,620,127,500 of record OY728146.1, on the reverse strand, counting down.
TTATCAGTTTTGATAATTCTGGTGTCATTCTCTCTGAGGGAATCCAACTCTCTTCTCTCACATGGAATCCTTAACCCTCGTTTCTTCGATCTGGTGGACTCAAATCTCTATTTTCCATATTCATAGATCCTTAGGTTTTGTCAACTTCATTGTTGTGCATTAGACCTGCTCCACTCTTTGGAAAAACTCACACATCAATCCTCTCTTTCAACCATTCAACGATATAAAAGCCCTAAATTTATTTTTTTTAAATTCCACGTACTCAAATCTCACATTACCATCTTCGTAAACCCTCATATTTTTTTTTGGTATCATCATTTTTCATTAAAAAATAGATCTAGTATTCTAAAAAAATTTATTAATATGGTCATATAACTTAATTATGAGTTGATTTAATTGAAAACTGTGTAGATTTCATTATATATTAATGTTGTGGTATTTCAATTAAATGTAAAGGAATTTTCACTAATTTTTTTTTATATTTTTATACTCTATACCATATTAAATTTTTTACATTGAGTCTCAAAATGTTTCTTATTTGGATGATGTTTATGAATCATTCATTTTTATGCATACACATCCATGTATATGGATAAATTTCAATTAGTTTTCTAAACATATTAATGAATTAGTAATATTAAAATGTAATATATACATACATTTTCGTTTTCATACATTTTAATATAAAATTTCACATAACTTGTGTACAAGCATATCAATACTTTTATTTTTATGTGAGGTATTCTTACGTTGAAAAATCATATATTAAATATGCAGTCTGCATATTATGAGTTACTATTAATATAATGTTGACATTATTAATAACTATACAATATAAACTGTCAATTGGTTCCTTTAAATATAATTTATATATTATGATATATATATATATATATATATTAATGGAATTACACATGCATCACATGGTATTCAAACTGAAAGCATTTTTCTCCCCATAAAATTCGATTTTTATTGTATTAAATGAAGTAGACTGTAATATTTAAAATATGGATTATTAGAATGTTACATTCAAATAAAGCATGTTGTCATAGAATATATAGTATTTAATATGCTTTGATCAATTTTAAGAAAACACTAAATATAAATAATATATAATATTATTTCTGCATATATATATATATATATATGTACCACATTACAAATTTATCATTATGTTGTTTAAACCCTAATATACAATTATATTCTATTATGAGTTAATGTTTAAACAAATAATTGTTGGATTTTTCATCATTTTTTTATAAAATTTGATGGTAAAGATACTAATCAAAATAGAAAATGCACACAAGATTTGGATTCTGTTCAATAATATTCAATTTCATGTTTCATCTAGTTTTATTCAGAAGAAAATGAAAAATAAGAGAATGGTTTAACTATATTTTCTTTTTTAAATTACTTCCATGAATTTATTTTTATGATTTACCTTTTTTATTTAAACTTATATTCCATTATTGTCTAGAATTTATAAGTATAATTTTGAAATATGAATATATTTGTTTAATATTTAAAAATTGTGTTACTTTCAAATTGTGGAATCTTTGATATAAATTTAAAATTGGTTTATCTTGAAAAGATATATATTTTTGTTATTTTTTATAGATAATAATGAGTCGAATTTGGATTATGACCCATTGAATAAGTGATGAATATTAGGAAGGTGTTGATGATTTTTTTGGAATTTTCTAAATGAAATGATCTAAACAAGGACATGTTTTCTGTACATCGATAAATTATTTAAACATGAATAAGTTGAAAAGAAGAGAAATAAAGGATAATTTAATTTTTCTTGGTTTTAATCTAAGTTATAGGCCTTGTATTTGGTATGGTGAAACTGGGAATAATTTTTGATCACTTGGGGATGATGCGTTGCAAGATGATAAGTCTGATCAAATTGAATAAATGATTTTTGATATTGAAGTAGAGGAAATTGAGAAAGAATTGACAATTGAGATATTATATGGAGATACTAAAAAACCATTGTATATAGGTTGCACAGAATTTATGGTTTTATCAATGGTGTTATGATTGATTAAATTTAGAGAAAAACATGTATGGAGTGACAAGAGTTTTATAGAGTTGCTACAATTGATGAAATATATTCTTCCAAAAGACAATGATCTTACAGATTCACATTATAAAGTAAAGAAAATACTATTCTAGATGGGATTAGGGTATAAAAAATTAAATTCATTCTTGAATGATTGTGTGCTATATAGGAAGGAATATGAATTTGTTTCAGGGTATCCTAAATGTGTGATGTCCTAGTATAATTTGAATGAAAAATACCAGGATAATATAGCAATAACGTAGACCCCTTACAATGTATTTTGGTGTCTTCCTATAATTACTCATTTGAAAACTTTTTTTTTTGAAAATTCACATGATGAAAAAAAGGTTAATATAGAGTACAGATGAGTGGATATGTGTTTGAAAATTATGGCATCCACCTGATTGTCTATAGTGGAATAAAATTGATCACCAGTTTCCAACATTTATAAATTAACATAGAAATATTATACTTGAACTATGAATGGATATAATGAACCCATATCAAAGACTTAGTAGCACACATAGTTCATGAACTACTATATTAGTAATTTATGACTTACATCCTAAATTTTGTATGAAGAAAAAATATTTCAAGTTGAGTTAAATGATCAATGGACCAAAACATCCTAGAAATGATATTGAAGTATTCTTATCACCATTAATTGATGATTTGAAACTATTATAGGTGGAAGGTATAAGGGTGTATGATTATAATAAAATGGAATATTTTGAATTGCATGAAATGATTATGTTCACTATAAATTACTTCCCAACATATGGAAATTTTTCTAGATAAAATGTTAAGGGGAATAAATATTTTCTAATTTCTAAACAACAGAATTCATATTATCAACTTCTTCATGAGAGAAAAACAATATACATGGTTTATCTAAAGTTTGTTTTCTATATATTACTCTTATATAAGATTAAAAAATTCATTCAATGGATCACATTAATTTTATATTTCTCTAAAACCATCATCCACTGATCAATATTTTGAGAGCGTGAAAAACATTGATGTGACATTCAAAAAGACACCAAAATATTATAATGATTGAAATATTTGGAAGAAAAAATCAATAATTTTTGAGCTACCATATTGGATATATCATGAGGTCAAACATAATATTTATTTCATGCATGTGGAGAAGAATATATTTGAAATAGGGATTGTAACATTGTTAGATATTATTGGAAAGACTAAAGATGAGTTTAATGTAATATCAGACTTACTCTCAATTGGAATGTGTTTGGAGATGGATTTCACTCTTAATAGAAGGAGAACATTCGTTCCCCAATTTTTAATACATTATCCAAGAGGGAAAAAATTATATTTTATCAATATCTTAATGATATCAAAGTTTTACAATGTTATTCTTAAAATGCAAAATTTTTTGTGTCTTTAAAGGATTTGAGGTTGATGGGTATGAAATCTCATGATTGTCACGTTGTGGTGAAACATCTCCTACCATATTCATTGCATGAAATATTACCCATCCATGATATAATGAATACCATGAAAGCGTGTTATTTTTTCAATTCAATTTTTCATAGGGTTATTTGTTTGAATTCTTTGAACAATTTCAAGAAAAAATAATTTTATATAATTTTTCAATAGGAAATATATTTTCTTCTATCTTTTTTTGATATCATGGTTCATTTAATGGTTCAGTTGGTGAAATAAATAAAGCATAATATACCTTCATATCTACGTTGTATTTATTCTTATGAAAGGTATATAGAGATATTGAAAGGGTATGATAAAAATTTATATCGACCTAAAGCCTCAATTATTCAGAAGTATATTTTTGATTAGGTTTCAAAGTTTTATACAAGCTATTTTTCTATAGTGAAGCACATCAGTTTACCTACATCTCATCATGAATAATTTAATTACGGGGGAAAGGGGATCCATGGATTGAAAGTTAAGTCATTCAAAAGTGAATAGTTAAAGAAGGTAAATTTATACATATAGAAAAAATATATGATGCTTAGCTATATATAACATTGAATATTAATATTTTTAAATAATTTTATCCAAATAAGAAAGATATGTGGATTTTAAATGATTATACACTACAACAAACTAAACATTTAGCATCAGTTTTGTGAACCTCCTTTAAATTTATTTAAAATAATTTCCTGGGTGTTTTTATAAACCACTGCTAAATAGTTAAAAAATTAATACATGCAACACTTCCCCCCTCCCCCAACACCCCTGACCCCACCCCATAGAATCTCTGAGGCCCTATCTCATCGCACCCATCATCGACCCTCGCTACACATCGATGTGCCTGGACTCACCACGCCTCACCTCTTCGCACCTCACCTCGTGTTGTCATCCCTCATCGCACCTCACCTCTTTTCCCTTTGCATTTCCACACCTCATTGTCCCTCGCTATCAATCCCGACCACCACATCACCGCCCCTCAAAGGTCTAGGGGTAAGTGAAGGTAACACATAACTATTTTTTTCTAGAATTTGATGTTATTGATGGTTAAATGAGTGTTAAATTATTTTTTTTCTATTATAGTTTCGAGAGTGACCCAAAGACCATATAAGGGGTGTTGGACATGTGTTTATTTCTATAGTAGCACCCGATGTGTTTTTTATCATTTATTCCTATTTTTTAATGTAAATATATAATTATAAATATTTATAGGTAGTTATTAATGTTATGTGATGTGATAAAAATTTTGAGAGTTGATATAGACTTGGATGTAACATGGATGAGAATGGATGAGGTCTGTAGGAGTATGGTTAAGGTTCTAATGTAAATATGGAGGTTGGTGGTCCCTATAATTCATGAAAATATTATTATTTTTTCATGAATTACCACTACAAGAATATTGTATAGTATTTTGTAGAATTTATAGGGGAATATTTTTAATTATTAAAGGATATTTGATGGTGTTGGGTCTCCTGTACTTGAGACAGGTTCACTTGATCACCTGGGTGAATTGGGATTACCCGATTACTATTTCACCAAAATACGATAGTGTCGACATAGTTGGGGGAGACCATTGGTTTATTTTTGTGTATAAGGTGACAATGGGTTTTGTAATATTTTTTTCAAGGGATAGTAAAGTAGGTTAGAGATTCTTAGGTGTAATGAGTACTGGTTAGATGATTAGACATTATAACCATAGTGAGTGACACCATGTTGAGGGTGGTTTGGGACATACTAAGCATTCTAAGTGGGATGGTTCCTTCGAGATAAAACAATGTTTGATGGAGTGGGTTTGATAAATGTAATTTATTATTGGATATCAATTAGAATATTAGATATGGTTCCAATTAGTGGGTTTTGGGTTTTGATTAGGACTTGGTATTTAGATTCCATAGTGTTTAGAGTGACATGGATTAGGATGGTCCATGGGTAGAAGGACTAGGAGTGTGGTGTTGATTCAATTATGTTGGAATGGAAATTGATATATTATTTATGGTCCAGAGGGATGGCTTTCCATCGGGAGGGACCGTGCTTGCACGGGATCACCGAGTTGTCCTTCCTTGGAGTTAGTGGTTGCTGCTTATGATTGGATGAGGTTGGTTCTGTTTATGTTTGTTGTTCTTTGGTGCTTGTTTGAACTTATGGTATCTCACTTTTACCCCAAAAGTGTTGCTCTTATAAAAAAAATAACTTTCAGTCACTATGTATATAGGTGTGTGAACTTGTATCAATGATCAAAAACCACGATAGTTCTAAAAGTCCAATTGGATTCCCCAAAGGGTGATGCAGAACTTGTTATGATGAGAATATAACTCTCAACTGCATAGTTCCTTGGGATAAGTTGGTAAACTATGTGACTGACATGGCCCTTTCCTATGATTCATGTACTTTATGTTACCTCAATAAAGTTTTTGGCGATAGGTTAGTGTGCGTGATGTGACCTCCCATAAGTGACATGGGATGTGACATTATTTATGGAATTAAGACAATTCCATTTTCCTCAAGTATAGGGTTTTATTTTAAGAATGTATGATTGTTCCCTATCACATAATATAGTTGATCATGTACCTCCCTAAGAGCTAGTTAGTGTGATAAGTTTACCTTTATTTAGTATTATTTAGTTAAGGATCTCTAATGAGAGGGTTGTGCCATGGTACATTATGATATGAGATTGATGAACCCTGCCTTTATATATAATTTGGTGGGATGAGAATTTATTCCTATATTTAAATAATTAACCACTAGTCACTTTCATAAAATTTCATGATAATAAAATGTAATTTTCAAGGTTTTTACCCCTTGAATCATGTTTTTTGAAACTTATATTTTCAAAAATGAACTTGTGATCTTTTCGATCACACTAAATATCAGATTGATGTACTATATATTCCTATATTTAATAAATATTCAATGATTATTTACCTATAATTTCACATCAATTAAGGTTCATTTTATCAGTTTTTACCATTGTAAGCATATTTTAGAGTTATAAAATAATAATTTTTCCAATTTCATTCATTAAAAGAGAACCAAAACTATGATTAATGTGATTTTTATTCTAAAATTTCAAAAATTAATCACTGATAATTGTCCTGATATTTCAAAATAATCCAAAGTTATTTTCTATAATTTGACCCTCTAAAACATGTTTTTAAAGAAAAATATATCATTAAAAAGACATTTTTGGTTATTCTAAATAACCCACACATCAATTGATGTTTCATTCATTTATACATGTTAAAAATTATCCAATAATAATTGTTCAACAATTTCAAATCAATATATGGTTGTTTTAAATGTTTTAAACATTACATTCATGTTTTAAGAATTTGAAAATAATAAAAAAACATTTTTGGTCATTCGGAGTGAACTAACCCTCATATATATGTGGCATCTTTTCCTATATGTCACAAATAAATATGTAATAATTGTAATAAGATTTCATGAAAATATTAGGTTCTTTTATTGGTTTTAAACCCTTAAATAATTTCTTTAACAACTTTTATATCTTTAAAAATATTATTTCAGTCATTATGAGCACAATGAAAATAAGATTGGTGTTCCATATATTTTTACATGTAAAAAATTATTCAAAGAAAATTTTCTACCATTTAATGAGAATTTATGATTGTTTTCTAGTTTTTCACATTAAATACAATGATCTTGTGTGGAATGTTTGTTTTATTCCTCATGTATACATGAGTATGATAAAATATACTAGGGGAACCTGGTAGGGATGTATGGAGATGTTTTTCTCACACCATTCAAGGGCACCCATATGTGCATGCATATCTTATATTTAGACTTCAACTAAGAACATAACATGTAGTGGATAGGTTTTGTAAATCTTGATGAACATTTTTAGATAGGATGTGTTGAGGCCTGAGGATGGATGTAGTTCTAGATTTCTAGTGTTTTATTTTTTGGTTCATTTTTTATTTTTCATCATCCCTTAGGTGATTATTGTTTGTTTGAAAATATGAATTATTCATGGAATTTATTATATAATTTTGTTTAATTTATTGTTTACATTAATATGAGGTGGATGTCTTGGTTATTTTTCTATTGTATTATACTCAAATTTGATGTATTTTTCTACCATGGAATATGGATTAGTACCTTGAAACAAGTTTGCATCCACTTTTATATGTGTTGGAATGATTGAGGCATGTTGAAGCTCATCCCATATGATGATTATAGAATGGGGAATTTCAATGTGACATCATAGAATTTAGTTCATTTTATAAATTGGGTATATGGAAGAGGGGAATATGAGGAAATTATCAAATCATGTGATAGACCATATATAGGTGAGTCATGAATACCTTTTTCGGTGGTAAGATCTAGTTACCATGGGTGTGGGATTGTTTTTATTTCATTTTTCTACTATGATTGAGTTTTTTATGGAATGCAATATTCTTACGGAAGTTGGTATTTTAAATTTTCATCTCCTCTATCACTAGAATGAGGCCCATGTTCATGCACAATATTTGGTATATATTACTTTCATGACATATGCATGAATGAATTTAACTGGAATTTTAAAGTGGGATTTAGTTGTTTAAAATGTCAAAAAAAATATAGGGTTCAAAAGTATTTAACATTAAGGAATTTATGTTACACGATTGATACCTTAATAAATATAATTATTTATAATTTCGGTGATTGAACTCGTGGAGTCTTGAAAACTGATTCTTGATCCCTTCTTCTATATATATATAGGAAAACCTTATTTAACATATTAGTATTTCTTTCAACTGGTATATATGATTCACTTTTCCTCTTTAGTAATAGTTATGTTATTTAATTTTATTTTAATAATGTGTAGGAACATTGTGATATATATATATGTATAAAAGTTGGATCACATTACCGAGGAACACACCTCAGTATGCTAAGGGTCTGTCAGAGTTTTTAGATTTTTCAATTTCCAATCAATCCGTCAATGGGAGAATATGATGTCCATGTACTAAATGTAAATTTAGAAGATGTGTGAAGAGAGATGATGTTTATAAACACATGATATTGAAGCAATTCCATGCTCAATATTTGGGTTTGATTTGGAATGGGGAATAAAACGTTACAGAATGGTTGAGCACTAATGCCAATCCACAGAATGATCTCCCAACTTCATCGACAATGGAAAATGAAATGAAAAACCTTTTAAATGATGCATTCATAATTGAAAGACACCAACACCAAAATCAAAACATCAGAACAACCAGTTTAGGGTGCTATAAATAGAAACATGAAAAGTGATGTTTTTGAGACTGTAGGACAAAAAGATCAAGATTGTAACATATAAGTTTATCCTCCTCTTGATTTTGTGGAGAATAATGTAATAGAAAACTTCACTGAGTAAATAGATGTGTTTCATGGTTTAGTTGATGATGAAAATCAATAGTTGTATAATGGATGTTTGAAATTTTCAAAACCTTCTTTTCTACTGAAGTTGTACCATATCAAATGACTATGCAGAATTACAAATAAGGAAATGTACATGATATTGGAATTGTTGCATGATTCATTTTTTAAAGAAAAGATCCCCGAGTCTTTTATGATATGAAAATATTTGTTGACAAGATTGGTCTGAATTGTACAAAAAATCATATGTGTCCCAATGATTGTATGATTTATTAGGGAGAGGATTCTAGAAGAGAGGATTGCGAGAAATGTTCTTACTTTATATTATAGTATATGGGTGATGTTGGAATTATGGATGAACATACTACCATGAAGAAGAAGAAAATGAACACACTTGAAAAGGGTTTTCATTACTTTACTTTAAATCCTCTATTGCAAAGATTATTCATGTCATCAAAAACTATCGAACATATGAAGTGGAATTCCATAGATAATAACAATGATGGGTTAATAAGACATCCAAGATATTCATAATCGTGGAATACATTTGATTAATTACATCCATATTTATCATCTGATCCTAGGAATTTATGATTGAGATTGGTTTCTAATGGATTCAACCCATTTGGGACTTTGAGTACCAGTTATAGCATTTGGATAGTTGTTTTGATCCCTTATAATCTTCCTCCATGGATGTGTATGAAAAAAATGTCTTTTATCATTTCGATGATTATTACTAGAAAAAAATTCTTGGAAATGATATTTATGTATACTTGTAGCCATTAATTGAAGAATTATAGGAGTTATGGAGCAATGGTGTTAAGACATGTGATGCATCTTCTAGAACAATGTTCAAAATGCAAGCTTCTATAATGTGGAAAATAAGTGACTTCCTTGGACTTGGGAATTTATCTGGTCAAAACACTTAAATGGGTTTGGATTTTCTAATTTGTAACTTTGATTTTGAGCCCAAATGAATACCTCATAGTAGAAAATGGCGCTTCTTGTGTCTTCTAAGATTTCTCGATGCATATCACAGATTTTCGATGAACAAGTAAAAATTCAATAGTTTCATTGATCATAGACCACCTACAAAGTTGTTAATAGGTCATGAAATATTGGAACAACTTGGAAATGTTAATATAGAATTGGGGAAGGTATATCATGTAAAGACCCGGAAATTTCAAGGAAATATTTTTCTTAATTTCTTTGGAATTTCACTAGTGCGCAGTTTCTAACGGCACCTAATTCCGTGGCCCGGTGTGCCCGAAATCAATTTCCGAAGATTAGCTCGGGTACGTTCTGTGACCTAACTAGCGGGTTTTTATATCATTTGAACCGGTTCTGGGAATCGAAATCTGAGGGCACCGATGAAACCGCAGCACTGGTTTTTGCTTAGGAGTAATTTTCCTGGAGTTGCATTTGCTCGGGATGTGATATTATAAATGTGAGGAATAAAAATATAGTTGTTTTACAATTATATTTTTATTACGCCACTAGTGGTTTATGATTTATGGGAAAGGAAGTTGTGAGGAAGTGGGGTGGGTCCCACATGAGCCCCTACCTCCTTAAATTTCCTAACACCCAATTAAACACCCTCTCCCTCTTTAATACATGTCAACCCCTCAAGTTTATGAGGAACCTTCCCACCCTCTCTTTAATTAAATGGAAACGTGTTTAATTAATGAGGATCCTTCCTCCCTTTTTAATGTTCCACCACAGGGGATTAATTGAGTGGGGCCCTATGTCATAAATCCCCCTTTTATGACTTGCGTGCCAACGACGAACCCACCACTCCTATTTAAAGGAGGCCAGGGGGAGGAGTTCTGGACGGCTTCTTCAAGCGGCGAAACGTTAGCAGTGAAGCACGACGCCCATAACTTGGAGAGTTTTCCTCTTCCTCCAATGAAGAATGAAGAACGCCGACGCCACCCTCGGCTTTATCCTTCTCGACGTTGACAGAACGACGCCCGTCAACCGCGACGCCGTCTACCGCGACACCAACGAACGCCTTCTTCGAGGTAGGGAATTAATTTGAGAATGATATCTTTTCCCATGGATGTTTCCTTTTAAAAAAAAGAATGCAGATCAACTCAATATTAAGTTGATCCGCGAAAGAATATGTTTGCGGGTTGGGAATTTTTTATTACGGGGAAAAATGTAGGGGTTTGGTTTTGTGTTTGGGAATATTCTTTTTCCATCCAACGTTAAATTCTTTAGCTGCTTGTTATCGAATTAACGGGAGGGGGTCAGCCTGCACAAACAAGGTTGACCCCCTCCCCCTTTGTTTATGTACTCGTTGCGGCTCGAACGAAGGCGGCGCGGTGCAACGGAACCGTGCGGGAATGAGGAGGAACGCGGCGAAGTAGCGCGGCACCGTCGCGCCGCGCCGTTGAGGCCTAAAGGAGCCGCGGCCGGAATCGGGCCGCGGAGGAGCGGCGAGGCGCCGTCGCACCGCGCCGGTCAGACAAGACTGCGGTGGTGTAGGGAGGGGCGGCCAAAACCATCGGCTGCCGGCGTATTGAAGGCGGGACCTGTGAGGGTCCCGCGGAGGCTCACCGGCCGGCCAATTTGGCTGGCTAGTTTTGGAAATTCTGGGGGTTTTAACCCCCAGCTAGCAAGAGTCGGTCCCCCCCATGCGGGGGCTATTTCTTCATTCATGAGGGGGGCAGTGCCCCCCCCCCCACACCTTTTCGCAACTGCTCGGCCTGTGCCGAGCCACCCCGCTCGGCCAGCGCCGAGCCACCCAGGCCGGACCGGCCGCAGCGGGCCGGACCACCCGCGCGGGGCGGGGCCGCCTGGGCTGGGCCGGGCTATGCCCTAATAGGCCGGACCCGTACCCGGGTTAGGTCGACCCGGTTCGGGCCGACCCAGGGGGTATTGGGCCTGGTCGGACTGGGCCCAAACCCCCTGTTTTCTGACATTTCCATTCAAATGCCCATAACTTGGGCTACTGACCTCTGATCGACGCACCGTTAGTTGCGTTGGAATACTTGGATCGAGACGGTCGTTTCGGTATATTGCACTCAAGGATTAGGAGAACCATGGGTACGGCCGGGTTGGATCGAACACAAAACCAACCGGGCCCTCGGAGCGGAAACACCTCTAACTTGAGCTTCAGACGTTCGATTGACGTGCTGTCGACTTTGTTGGATTCCTCTTAGTGAGACGGGCCTTTTGGCTTACTCCACTGGAGGTTTGGACATAACTGGAGAATGGCCAGGTTGGATTATACTCGAAATCCAACTGGGCCCCTGGAACGGAAAAGTCGATAACTTTCAGACCGGACATCCGTTTGACGAATTGTCAGCAGCGTTCGTGATCACGTTGAGAAACGGTCCCGATTATTATACCCTATGTGAGTTCGGGGTATAGTTTAGATACAGTCAGGTTGGTTCATACAAGAAATCAGCCGGACCCCTGGGACGAAAAGTCTAATAACTCACAGACCGGGCGTTCGATTGACGTGTCGTCTGTTGCGTTGAGACCCCTATGGCGAGGCGGTCCATCAAAATACTTCTTCATGGGACTTTGTGATACTTGGAGTATCGACCTGTAGCTCGTGGAGCGGACCCTCCCGGAGACGAGCGTATGGAGTATGGAGACCGTGTAGCTGGCTGAGACCTGATGACTGCTTGTCCGATTCGATTCGGAGTGACTTGCATAGCCCAGTGGGGAGCACTAATTTGTGAGGTGGCAGACCCATGGCAGAGGATCACTACTTTGTGAGGTGGTAGACCCACGGTACTCGACAGGAGGAGTACCTCTGTAGGCTATGAGGGGGAGCACTATTGTGTGAAGTGGCAGACCCATGGCGGAGGAGCACTAATTTGTGAGGTGGAAGACCCACGGTACTTGACAGGAGGATTACCTCAGCAACCTTAGGTTAATGAGAAGTACCTCGGATTCGTGATAGGATCACTATACTCGTCAGAGACGGAGCTCTTCAGCAGTTACGGTTTCGATAATAAAAATCTTGGATTGAGCTGAGTCTTTGACCTTTGTGTTTTCCTCATGATTGAGATGTGTTACTAGATAACTTACGTATATGCATGGGCATATACCTAAGTAGTGGTTATCCGTCGACTTCATATTTGTGTGATACCTCATGGATGATATGGGTTACTTGGTAACTTAGGTATAAGTATGGGTTTATACCTAAGTAAGGGTTATCTGTTGAGAACTTTTTTGTAATTATCCTTGTTGGATTTAGTGAGACCTTGAGGGTCTTGGGGTCCCTACTGAGTATCATACACTCACCCCTGCACGGGATTTTCCCACACCTCATTGTGTTGGTTGCAGATGACGGACATCACTGATCGTTGTTGAGGCTTGTAGAGCTGGATGGTACCCGGAGGTGGATCTCACGACGAGCCGGTACCCGGAGGTGGATCTCATGACAAGTCGGTACCCAGAGGTGGATCTCACGACGAGTCGGTACCCGGAGGATACATACAGACATGGAGTTCTGAGGAGGACATCTGTACCTACCCTTTAGGTAGGAACCCGGAGGACGATCCAGGAGCTTCTTGTCACCTTTCAGTTGTTGCCCCTGAGTTTTACTTTACATTCAGTTGTAGATGTATCTTTCTTTTGGGCTTCTATTTCCGGCCCCTTGTACTTTCATCGCGTTTGTTATACTGATTTACTTAGTGTAGCCTCTTCTTGTACTCTGTTTGTGTGTGGTTTCATTTCATAAAGGCAATGCCTTCCATTTTTATTGGGATTTACTCCTTTGGTGCTAGTCGCCAGCCCCTGGCCTATGGAAGGCGGGCTTGGGGTAGTCACGGCACGGGCCCCAAGGACGGGTCATGAAAAATTAGTATCAAATGGGTAAGTTCTACCGCAGAACTCAGGACTCTGATCTTTCATTTCTGTGAAGCAATAGTGTTAAGGGTACCGACTGTGGTCTTCAGTTCAGGGAGTCCAGTGTTGGTGCAACGACCGACGTATCCATACACCAGGACCCTGACTACTAATATCCTACTTTGTGCACGAAAACACTGATTACGTGTATGTTTCCAAGAGTTTTAAAGTCATCTCAAACCAGGTCATCTCACCAGGTATAAATCGTTGACCGTGTTGCATCTGGTCAGGATGTCTTCACATAGATAGTCAGTTGGAGTTCTGAGATAGTGCACGATGACGGCCCACCGAGCGATGAGGCTCTAGTGCAGGGCCCTTTTTACTATATTGGCACCCTCGGGTGGTGTACCAGCAGCACCACCACCTTTTGGGCAGCGAATGCCACTTTCCATACTAGCAGACAGTGCACGCTGGCAGAGCGCGTTGCACGAGTTCCAGCAGTAGAGGCCTCCGAGGTTACGAGGCGAGGCAGATTCCCAAACAGTAGAGGACTAGCTGGATGCAATTGCTAGAGTTTTCCGCCTAGCTGAGACATCAGTAGAGTTGATGGTGGATTTGGCTACTAGTGTTTTCCAGTGAGTGACCATGAGGATGGTCTACATAGTGATGATGCTTCGGTATGTGGACTGATAACTGAGATAGTGCCTTCGGGTAGTGTGTTAGATATACATCACTACCTGTTGGTGAGTAGTTACAACCGACGGTACCAGTAGGTGACACATGTAGACTTACTTCCTTACACGTGTTCCAACATCAGATACTCTCAAGTTCCGAGGTGAGACTGACTCACAGGCGGCTGAGGACTGGCTTGAGGAGGTGGCTGAGAGTTTTCTAGAGGTTATACAGCTTTGGCAGGACGACAAGTCATTAGCTAAGAATTCATCGGGGTGTACCAAACCATTCCTGGTACTCGATGAAGACGATGTGATCGGTGCTTCAGGGCTTAGACTTCCGAGCGAGGTATATTTAAGGACATCCAAGCCAACACCTTTTCTCTATGCACTCCTACTTATGCTAGGGTGCTAGAAAGAACCTTTTTGGTTGAGAATTCTTTTGATGAATGGAAGCAGTCAGTGAAGGTTAGCAGTGGCAAAACCAGGAAACTGGTGCTAGTCTCAGAGACTTGGGCGTGTAAAATGTTTCAAGTAGAGGAAGTAAAAAAGGACAGATGAATCGGCAAGGTGGAAGACGTGGAAGAAGAGCTAGGAGAGCAGCATGGGGTGGTGAACATTTTGACATGTTGCAACCACCCACCTTTGTAATCCCTATTAGGTTCATGGAGCTGGATGGCGGGGGAATGAGTAGATGCATGCGGTCAAGGATTGTGACCGAAAGGCTCTAAGGATGATTCGATGTACGGATTGTGTCTTCTACTAGTTGCCGTAACAACAAGACATTGATTCGAATCATCCCTTCCTTCCACGAATCTTGTCCCAGACCTAGAGTTTCCAGTTAAGCCGTTGACTTGACCCTCGCGTTTGGAGATACCTTTGGGTGGAGACTCAATAATCACACTTACGCAGATGGTGTGATCTGGCCCTTGAGGTGAGAGTTTCGGTTGGAACCTCTTAGTGGCAGCGTCGAGGCCTTACGATGTTAGTTTGAGCATGGACTGGGAAATCATAGTTCATACACAAATTGACGGTATTAGGCAAATTTTGGGATGGGATTTCCTTGGTCGGTGAAAAGGAAACCCCAGACAGCACAGGATAAACTCATGCATAGGAGGGTGTAGCTGATCACTCTTGGGTCAGCCAACCTTACCCTCGTGGCTGTAGGAGTTTTGAGTTTCAGTTCTAATTAGGAAATAGAGTCATCTATAGTTCGAGGATGGCGACCATGTTCTTATACGGGTCTCACCTTGACGAGGTTTACAGAGATGTTGTTGAGGTGGAAAGTTATCTCCGAGGTTCAATGGACCTTTCTAGGTCCTCAGTAGGGTAGGCGATGTGGTTTACCGCTTGACCTTTCCACCTTAGTTGCACCGGGTGCATGATATCATCCGCGTACCTCAGCTGAAGAGATACATGCATGATCCTTCACACATCATCAACCACGGGGGGTTGTACGTCGATGATGGGGTGACATTCAAAGTGGTTCTAGTGGAGAACGAGGATCTACAGGAGCGGGTCCTACGTGGATAGTCAATTCCTCAGGTGCGCTTTCACTGGCAGCATAGGAACCTCCAGGAGAGCACATGGGAGTGGAAGGATCAAATGTGTGCTCAGTACCAATTTTGTTTCCCTAGTTTGTGTTGTAGCTTTACGGTGATGTAAATCCCTGAGGTGGGTGTAATGTAAAGACCTGGAAATTTCAAGGGAAATTTTTTCTTAATTTCTTTATAATTTTATGAGTGCGCAGTTTCTGACGGAACCTAATTTCGAGGCCCGGTGTGCCCGGAATCAATTTCTGAAGATTAGCTCGGGTACGTTCATTGAACGAATGAATGGTTTTTTCTATATTTTGAACCGGTGCTCGGAATCGAAATTCGACAGCACCGATGAAACCGCAGTGTCGGTTTTTATTTAGGAAGACTTTTCCTGGAGTTGTGTTTGCTCGGTATGTGATGCTATAAATGTGAGGAATAAAAATATAGTTGTTTTACAATTATATTTTTATTAAGCCACTAGTGGTTTATGAGTTATGGGAAAGGAAGTTGTGAGGAAGTGGAGTGGGGCCCACATGATCCCCCACCTCTTTAAATTTCTTAACACCCCATTAAACACCCTCTCCCTCTTTAATACATGTCAACCCCTCAAGTTTATGAGGAACCTTCCCTCCCTCTCTTTCATTAAATGCCAACGTGTTTAATTAATGAGGATCCTTCCTCCCTTTTTAATGTTCTACCACAACAAATTAATTGAGTGGGGCCCTATGTCATAAATCCCCCATTTATGAATTGTGTGCCAACGACGAACCCACCACTCCTATTTAAAGGAGGCCAGGGGGAGGAGTTCTAGACGACTTCTTCAAGCGGCGGAATGCTAGCAGCGAAGCACGATGCCTCGCACTTGGAGATTTTTCCTCTTCCAACAACGAAGAACGAAGAACGCCGATGCCACCCTCGGCTTTATCCTTCCCGATGTTGACGGAACGACGCCCGTCAACCGCAACACCATCTACCGCGACACCGACGAATGCCTTCTTCAAGGTAGGGAATTAAATTCAGAATGATATCTTTTCCCATGGATGTTTCCTTTTAAAACAAATAATGTGGATCAACTCAATATTAAGTTGATCTGCCAAAGAATATGTTTGCAGGTTGGGAATTTTTGATTGCAGGGAAAAACATAGGGGTTTGGTTTTGTATTCGTGAATATTCTTTTTCCATCCAACGTTAAATTCTTCAGCCACTTGTTATCGAATTAAAGGGAGGTGGTCGGACCGCACGAACACGGCCGACCCCCTCCCCCTTTTTTGATGTACTCGTTGCGGCTCGAACGAAGGTGGCGCGGTGCAACGGCACCTTGTGGGAACGAGGAGGACCACGACGAAGGAGTGTGGCGCCGTCGAGCCGCGCCGTTGAGGCCAAAAGAAACCGCGGTAGGAGTCGGGCCGTGGTGGAGGGGCACGGCGCCATCGCGTCGCGCCGGAGAATCACGAAGGGCTGCGGTCGGGGCGGGCCGCGACGGAGGGGCGCGACACCGTCGCACCGCGCCAGTCGGACAAGACTGCGGCCTAAGGCCTCGGCGGTGCAGGGAGGGGCGGCCGGAACCACCGACCGCCGGTGCATGGATGGCCCCGGCTGGAAAGAGTCGGCCCCCCCCCATGCGGGGGCCGTTTCTTCATTCACGATGGGGGTAGTGCCCCCCCCCCCTTTCACGACCGCTTGGCCAGCGCCGAGCCGCCCCGCTTGGCTAGCGCCGAGCCGCCCAGGTCGGACCGGCCGCACCTGGCCGGACCGCCCGCGCTGGGACGGGCCGCGCCGGTTGGGTTGGGCCGCACC
The DNA here is from genome assembly GCA_963277665.1 of Viscum album. Lineage (NCBI taxonomy): Eukaryota > Viridiplantae > Streptophyta > Magnoliopsida > Santalales > Viscaceae > Viscum > Viscum album. Next base: position 1,620,109,807 of record OY728146.1, on the reverse strand, counting down.
GGCGGGGCATGGCCGGGCCACGCATTAATGGGACGGACCCGGACCCGGGTCGGGTCGACCCAGTTCGGGCCGACCCAGAGGGTATTGGGTCGGGTCGGACCGGGCCCAAACCCCCTGTTTTCGGACAGTTCCGTTCAAATTCCCATAACTTGGGCTATGGACCTCCGATCGACGCACCGTCAGTTGCGTTGGGGTCCTTGGATCGTGACGGTCGTTTCGGTATATTACACTCAAGGGTTAGGAAATGCTTGAGTACGGCCGGGTTGGTTCGAACATGAAACTAACCGGGCCCTCGGAGCGGAAACACCTATAACTTGAGCTCCGAACGTCTGATTGATGTGACAACGACTTTTTTGGATTCCTCTTTGTGATACGGACCTTTTGGCTTACTCCACTCGATGTTTGGACACAGATGGAGTATGGTTGGGTTGGATTATACTCGAAATCCAACCGGGCCCCTGGAACGGAAAAGCCGATAACTTTCAGACCGGATGTCTGTTTGACGAATCGTCAGCGGTGTTGGTGATCACGTTGAGAAACGGTCCCTATGAGTATAAACTATGTGAGTTCGGGGTATAGTTGAGATACATTCGGGTTGGTTCGTACACAAAACCAACCGGGCCCCTGGGAGGAAAAGGCTAATAACTCACAGACCGGGCGTTCGATTGACGCGCCGTCTGTTGCGTTGAGACCCGTATGGTGCGGTGGTATTTTGAGATACTTCTTCATGGGACTTTGGGATACTTGGAGTATCGACCTGTATCTCATGGAGCGGACCCTCCCGGAGACGAGCGTACGGAGTAGGGAGACTGTGTAGCTAGCTGAGACCTGATGACTGCTTGTCCGATTCGATTCAGAGTGACTTGCATAGCCCAGTAGGGAGCACTACTTTGTTAGGTGGTAGAACCATGGTGGAGGAGAACTACTTTGTGAGGTGACAGACCCACAGTAATCGATAGGAGGAGTACCTCTGTAGGCTATGAGGGAGAGCACTGCTGTGTGAGGTGGCAGACCCATGGCGGAGGAGCACTACTTTGTGATGTGGCAGACCCGTGGTACTCGATAGGAGGAGTACCTCAAAAGTCTTAGGTTAGTGAGAAGTAACTCGGAGTCGTGACATGATCACTATACTCATCAGAGACGGAGCTCTTCAGCAGTTATGGTTTCGGTAATGAAAATCCTGGTTTGAGCTGATTCTTTGACCTTTTTGTTTTCCTCATGATTGAGATGGGTTACTAGATAACTTACGTATATTCATGGGCATATACCTAAGTAGTGGTTATCCGTCGACTTCATATCTGTGTGATACCTTGTGGCTGAGATGGGTTACTTGGGAACTTAGGTATAAGTATGGGCTTATACCTAAGTAAGGGTTATCTGTTGAGAACATTCTTTGTGATTATCCTTGTTGGATTTAGTGAGACCTTGAGGGTCTCGAGGTCCCTACTGAGTATCATATACTCACCACTACATGGGATTTTCCCGCACCTCGTTGTGTTGGTTGCAGACGACAGACATCACTGATTGTGGTTGAGGCTTGTAGAGCTGGATGGTACCCGGAGGTGGATCTCACAACGAGCCGGTACCCGGAGGTGGATTTCATGACGAGTCGGTACCCGGAGGTGGATCTCACAAAGAGTCGGTACTCGGAGGATACAGACAGATGTGGAGTGCTAAGGAGGAAATTTGTACCTACCCTTCAGGTAGGAACCCGGAGGATGATCCAAGAGCTGCTTGTTACCTTTTAGCTATTGTCCCCTGAGTTGTACTTTACTTTCAGTTGTAACTATATCTTTCTTTTACGCTTGTATTTCTGACCCATCATACTTTCATCAGGTTTGTTATACTGCTTTACTTAGTGTAGATTCTACTTGTACTCTGTTTGTGTGTGCTTTCGTTTCGTAAAGGCAATGCCTTCCCTTTTTATTGGGATTTACGCCTTTTGTGCTAGTCTCTATCCCATGGCCTATGGAAGGTGGGCTTGGGGTAGTTACGACACGGGCCCCGAGGACGGGTCGTGACAAATCATTTGAATGATAGTGGGAAATGAGTACAAAGTGCATCATCAAGTGAAATTAGAATGTAATAATGGAATAAAAAAGTATATTATTGAAACCTATACGTTAATAATTTAATTTGTTGTGGCATAATATTGATGTGATGCATACTGAGAATATTTTTTTGTGAAAATTTGATCTTCACATTGCTTAATGAGCACGGAAAGTCAAAGGATCAACTCAATACTAATAAATACATACAAGCAATGAACATAAAACATGATCTTTGGCCAGATGAGAATGGAAAGTATGCTCCGACAATTTTTTCAATGAAAAATAGGGATAAAGATACATTCCTTCAAATTTTAAAAAATGTGAAGGTATCTGATGGGTATTAAAGTAACATTTCAAGGTGTGTTGACTTAAATAATCTTGGTTACATAGATTGAAAATCCATGATTCACATATTTTGTTACAAAAATTACTTCCATTATAATTGTGTACATTATTAATTGAAAAGGTTACTACTATTGTACTCTAATTCTGGACATTTTTTAGAAAACTATGTGAGAAAAATCTTCATCTATTTTATCTTGAAAACCTTCAGGAGAGATGTTTATTGACACTTTGTGCAATGGATATGATCTTCCCTTCATCATTTTTACTATCATGATGCATTTAACTATGCATTTGGTTGAGGAATCTAAATTAGGAGGCCTCATACATTGTCAATGGATATATCTATTTGAGAGGTAATTTATTTATATGGTTTTTGTTTTAGTAAACAATTCTTGTCACTTCATTAAATACATAATTATGTTTTTTATTTTATTTCACATATATCTTGGGCATTTGAAGTCATATTTGAAAAAAGTTCAACCAAAAGGCTCTATTTTTGAATTTTATTTGGCAGAGGAGTGTCTTAAATTTTTTTCTATATACCTGGATGATATTGAGACATGATTAAATCGAGTTGGATGTTTTAATGACACACTGACTCAATCTAAAATACATTGGAAATCCAAAATCTTTTCTGTTATTGGATGATTAGTTTGGAGGAGCGAAAATGTTACACTAACAGAAATGGAATTATTACAGGCACGTATATATGTGTTATTGAATAGTGAAATTACATATTCATTTATTGAAGAATTGAGGATATAAACAAAGAGAATAATGAGAGGATGAATACGAAACAAGAAAGATAAAACAAAAGATGTTAATAAATATCTTGTATAATTATTTTCATGATGTATAAGTTCATAAATATATCATTCAATATATATATTAGGTTGATACATATATTTTGAAAATATAATAATGTATATTAATTTTTTCAGATCATGAATATTTATACTTTAGTAGAGTTGTCAAAAAAAATTGAAGATTCTTGCTTGAGGTCCTCTAAAATAATCAAGAAAGTTTGATTCCATCAATGTGAATGGCTTTAGATTTTATATAGTTGATCAGGAAGAGGGTTTGAAAACACAAAATAGTGGCATTTTTTGCGTTTTATGAAGTGGAATACTATGTAAAATTGAATGATATTATAAAATTAAACTACCATAGACATTTCTTAGTTATTTATTCAAATTAAATTGGGTGGATATTATGCGGGGTGTTAAAAGAGATTCCTTGCAATTTACTTCTGTGAACTTATCTCACTTGATGGATATTGGTGACTATGAACTGAATGATCTGTATATCATATCACCACAAGAGAAAATGGTATATTATGTAAAATATTTAATGGATGAAGGGTGTAGTGTAGTTTCTCACATAAAACAAAGAAACTTGTATGATATGGGTAATGAAGTGGAAGATTTGACCTATTACATTGAATCCCATCAACAGCAAGGAGCAGACTTATAGTTCTATCATGATATGGAAAATATTAGTCTTGAAAGAGTGGATGAAGTAGATGAAGTAATGATGGAGTAGTAAACTGACATGATTGAAGGAGTTAATTATTGTATGTGTAGTTATCCATTCATTTATCAACCACCTATGTCACTTGTGCAGTCATTCATTATCATTGTTATGTATATTTTATTTTTTAGTACTGTGCATCTGTTATCATTTCTATATATTTTTTTCATGAATTTTTTTAAATATATGTTCTGAACTTAATTTTATTTTGTTAAATGATAGTAATGCCAAGGAGGAAGCATTATACTCACACTACATGGTCAAATAGATTTTCTAAAAGCTGATCAAATAAAGAAATATTTTCATTAGTTTAAATATTTATTAGAAAATGTTATTTGTTTCATATATTAAATTTTTGATTTAAATTTGTTTAATACAGTCACTGAGTTTAGGTCACGAAGCATCTCGAACAGAATTGTGGTTGAATGTTCATAAAAAATTTGATGGGAGTTTTTTTAATGAGCCTGACAAAGAACTTGGGGTATGAATTCATTTTTCATTATAATAACTTATAATTAGTTGTCAATATGTTAATATATATTGCTTCTAATATGACTGGTATTTTATTTATAAGTAAAAATTAAAGAACTATGGAATGTCCATCCCAAACAATCCAACTCAGTCTCCCAGGATGACCCAGTTGGTAAAGTCCTTGGGAAGGAGCATCATGGTTGAGTGTGTGGATGGGTCTAGGAATATTACCATCTGAGCTATTTGGTAGACAAACAAGGATTTCAAGTGATGACTAGTGGTGAGAAGGTAAATTAAAAAACTTTAAAATCATTTAGTTCACAAACGTTTCTTGATTTTAATTTTTAATATAAATATACAAAATTGTTTAATTTTCAATATAATTGTCTTACAGGTGCCGGTTGAAGGAAGTGTATTTTGAGGAGAGGGTGACGAGAAGAGATCATCATTGGAAAATTATTAGTGGATAGGTTTTGTTCATGAATCAGTACGTGAAATGTGGTATTTTTTATCTTTTTGTTATATTTTAGACGGGATCAGGACAATGCTTTCCCTAAGTATGTGTTGTATAACCATGTGTCTATATGTTGTGTTTCAACTAGATTTGGAAATTGAAATTTCTATATGATCATATATGATGTTTATTTTATTGTATCTATTTTACATATCAGTTGATATGGCTATTATATTCAACTATTTCCCATTTGTTTTTCATGGTGTCTAACTGTGTATGTTTATAATCACTCTTGTATAGTCTTTGCATGCATGATTCATTTATTATATAGAAAACAGGTATATGGTATCCTTAGTGGACTTAGTATCTATGGAAAATTGAAATAAGTGGAGGCACTAACCTTTTTTGGTGGTTAGACTTACGTATATTGAGTTGGGAACTCCTCTTCTTTTCTCTTTCAGTTGGTTCTAGATTGAGACCTACTTTCCTTCTTCTTTGTTTGGAATGTATTTTACCCTTTTCCTTTCATGGATATTTATCTATCTAATTATGATGTATTTTCTAGAGGTTACTACATGAATTTTTTACATCGATAGGTTTTATTTTATTATACCTAACCAGTATTTCACGGAGTTGAGTGTGTGTGTATTCACATACAATACGATACAGCCTCCCACTTCAATGATATTCTTACTCAATGCCTGTATCTAACCCTTCAACTATTGGGGGTGAACATGTGGTGTCACTCCCAGCTTACTAGTGTCCAAAGTAGAGTCCTTATAGGTCAAGTCATGACACAAAACCCCATTGTTTTCTCCAAGACCATAATCTCTATCTAACCTCATCCATTTTAGGAAAGTCAATACCATTTTCCAAATCTCACATCACGACCCAGTCCTACTGACCAAGGATCATTTTATGTTATATTTCAAAAAACTACGGTCCTATATCACTTATCCATATAATGATATCTCAAGACTATAACATATTGGATAACCCCTATCCATCAGAAACTCTGTTCGATTAGTATCCTACAGATTTCACCTTCTTGGTTAGAGCTCAATCTTGATGGGTTTGGTGATCTCCCTTTTGAGAGACTTTTCTTTTTTATTTTTTCATGGATGCTATTTTTTTGAGCTCTATCTTGTTGGTCTTGGATAAGCCATGGGGATGTAATCGGGTAACTCAGACTATGTGAATTCTAGTTGGTCAAGGCATATAAAGGAGTCTATGCCATTTTTTATGATCTCATAAAGGGGTGGGATTAGTGTTGTAAGTACTTTGATTTCATAAATCATTTACCCATTGTATAAATCCAAGTCAGTTTTAATCCTCACTTGTGGAAGTTTAGATCATTTATGGATATTTGGGGTGATTTCTCTTTTGAATATGTATCACTTATTGGTTTTGAACCATTAATGACCCTTTTGATGGAAATGGAAGTCAATATAGATGGTTTCATAATGAGAATTATTTCATTATTATTAAATTAATTTATCTTGTTTTTAATTTTGGTGGGTTTAGCTTTAACATGTGAAGCCTCATTTTAAAGGAATTACATTGATTCTTTATAGCCAGTTTTGAATGTATTATATTTATGTTTTGCTTGTAAATGTTTTGTGTAATAGTTTAAATAATCAACATACTTTCAATGATAAATTTATTGATAAATGTATTGATTCTTTCAATGTATTGAGAAATGTATTATTAATTCTTTAAATTTTTTTGATTCATTCCATGTTTTTATGTATTATTGATTCTTTTAATGTGTTGTGTCTTGTTTGATTCTTAAAAGTATTGAGAAATGTATTGTTTCTTTCAATGTGTTGTTTTCCTTTGTCAATGTGTAGATACTTTATATTTTGGTAAGAATCAATTTATGTCGATTATTTAGTTATAACACGTGTTTTTTCCTTGTATTTTGATGATATATTTGATGATATGGTAAAATTTTTAGTGTCACTGTTGTGTTTTTCTGGATGCAGGAGTTGTTCTGGCTGTAGGATCTAGGGTTGCAGAACCTGTATCTTGTTTTTTTAAAATTCATGAGATAGAGGTGGTTTAATCCACCATTAGATATAATATATTTTTTTTCTTTGGATTAAATCGTCGCTATATTATGGTATTTTTTAAAGGCAATGATTAAAATTGCCGCTAAATATAAAATATTTTTACTTAGTGACAGTTTTATCCATATTAGGGGTGGTTTTTTTCTTTAAAAATTCTATACTTTAACGACGATAGAAACGACCTCTAGATCCCAGTTATTTTTTTAACCAAAAACCGCCGCTAAAACTACAAAAACCACCGAAAAATATGACTTTTATGACACTTTCTAGAAACTAATGCTAAAGGGAATAACCCTTTGTGTGTTGATTTCCAACACCAATTTTATTGGTGGTCTTTTGAAACCATTACATAAGCATATAGCAGCAGTTTAAACCACCACTAGACCCTCATTTTATTGTAGTGATAACAAAACTTTTTGTCCATGGTTTAAAGAGACCATTCTTGGTAGATTAGATGCATTGGGAACATCAAGATGATTAGTGGTTGGTCCAAGTCTAAATTTGAAAACATGGTTTGGGTATGAAATTAGTGCCTATACATTTTATATAAAAGATTAGGACAACATAAGTGTGATTCGGAATAGTAGTGTATTAGTGTTCACAGAAGAAATGATTTTTTGAGTGATAAAGACAAAAACATGATCTCCATATGAACAACATATTATAGATTCATTGAAGAAATATGGGAGGTTTATTACATTAAATTTAATCTTTCGGTGTTTAATTGAAAATGGTTTATCAATAACAATAATATCAGAATTGATGGATTTAGAATGAAACTAGTTGATCTGAATAAGTTGGAATACACAAATGATACTTTGATCATAGAAATGCATGAAAAAATTCTATGTTCAAGATCAATATGATATATAGTGTTATATTGTTTTACAAGAAAAAATAGTATGTTGGTGATGATAAACTTGATAAAGATGTTGATTTATGTGAGATATCAACTTCCATGGAAAGATTGAAAAAATAATATTGATGAGAACGTTATTGAAATGGTTTTTTCCATATAGAAAAATCATGACAATGGAATTTGGAAAACAATAATTTTCTACATTCCTAATATTAAATGTAAAATATGTTCATTTTTAGTTTATTTTTTTAAATTTTATAAATTATTATATATTTTAATTTGAATTTATTTATTAAAATACATATTATAACTATATGTTAAATTTTTTTCTTATATTAGTTTATTTTTATTTATTTTACCTTATTTACCCTTAAATAACTAATTTATTAACTTATTTTTTATAAAAGAAATAATTTTAAAATTAATATGTTAACTAAAAAAAATATTGTATATGGGTATATTAAGAAAATATTTTTGGTGTGAAAATGATTAATCAATTATGATAATGTTTACTATTCACATCCCATTTTTGGATTTGTATTCATTTATTTTTATAATTTCATCTCTCATTAATATTATTATCATTTTAGATAACTATAAAAAATATGAATAAAATTATGTTATTTTTAGTTCACTATCCTTTTTGATTGATAATTGTTCATTTTTTATTTATAATTGTATGTAATAGTTGGATTTGTATATTTTTGTACTATTTTTTTGTTGATTTGATTTGTAGGATAATGAAATACCAATTATCTAATACACCACATAGTTCTTGAGATGATCATACTCATATTTTTGGGGAGGAATGTATGCATCCTCTAGTTGGTGAGCCGCCTCATCATTCTTTACATGATACATCTACTTCTATAGGGAAAAATAGTTCGAGTGTTGGTAAACATGGATCCAAAAATTTGACAAAATTTATAGTTTCTCATATCTAGGACTATATGATACAAGTATAATTTTATTATAATGACATTCCAAGAGTTCCAAATTTAAAAAATAAATAATTTTGTAGTATTTTATGCTAAAAATAAAGTTAGTATTGTGTTTGATGATTGGAGAAGTGATGAAAAAGTGACATTAGAAGACATATGATATACCTAACACTAAAGGAGTCAGACAAAAATGTTTATCGTTATCTTCTAGGATATGGAGGTATTTTATATCATCCCTCACATCAAAGTTCATTTTTAGGGATAGAAAAAATCACAATACATGTGATATATATCCATTTATAGAAGATATATGAAATCAATTTGTTAAAAGTATATGATGAGAATAGTTTTTGGTATGTGTAATGTTAGCTTTTAGAAGTTTTTCTATATTAATAACCGTGTTAATGATTTATTCATTCTTAATTATTAATCTGCAGTAATTGAGGAGATCTCATCAGAAGATCCGATCTAGAAATGTATACCCTCCTATGTTATCTTGGTGAGGGAATACATTATTAGAAGAACAAATGATAACAAAAAAGATTCAAAATCCAATATCTGATTTTATTGGTTTTGTAAAGGTTTCCCCTCTCCCCGATAGACATGAAAAATGGAAGAGATCTCAGATTAGAAAAAAAGAGAATATCTTACAAAAGTGTCGAGGGTTGTAACTGAGAGAATTATAAGATTTTTACTTTATTTATTTATTTATGGTAATTCAACTCTTTATATATTGTGATTAATTATATATTTTTTCAAATATTCCAATCAGTATTCTATTAAGGAGTAGAGCACATATAGGTCTTTATAGTTGAGGGTAGAAAGGATATTTTAGCAACTACAAAGGGAAATCCCGAACACCTAGGTCTTGTACGAAAATAACTGGAAGATGTATCGTTAAAAGCATTTCTATATTTGGAAGCTTAATTAATGGAGGATATTTATAAATGAAATAGAATCTCTGGAAGCTGAAGTTTATAATATTCATGTCATGATGGAGGAAAAGATCAGAGCTTTGGTATAATCGATGTTTTCAGACATACAAAGACAGTTTCAGACTACCAATCTGACTCCTCTACCACTACCAGTGAATCAAACTCCTCCTACTTATCCTACACATACATCTCATCCTGTAGACCCCACTCCTTATCTTACCCCATAAACCACCTCCTTCACAACTTCTAAGTTATTTTAAGTTACATGTTGATGATCCCCAACATATTTTTTTATATGGGATGATATTTCATATCAGCAATACCATTCATCCTCAACAGATAGAGATAGAGCATCATAGGTTCACTGTATAGGATATTATAGAGAGGTCAACCAAAATTCCATGTCATACAGATGAGGTCAGTATAATTGGACAAAGTATCATCCATTTTTTAGCTTGGCCATATAGATTTTTTCAGCATATTATCATAGATGTATGTATATATTTTATTATTTATTTAATTTTTCTATTAAATTTATTTATAATTTTTATGTTTTTATATTTATATAATTTTTTACAAGAATAATTTAAGGGTAAAGTATTGTATAGAAAAAAATATAAAGTTTTATGGATTCAGATATCGTTTCTACTAGTCTTGATAGATTTTTAATAAATTTAAATTTATTGTTGGATGTATATCAGATTACAATTGAAGACTAGTTGTGGGTGTATAATGACTATGAAGATTTTCAAAAGTGATATCATAGAAATTATAGTGGGAGATCATTTGGGAATCAAAAAAATGAAAAACAATCAATGTAAGTCAATTAATTTGTTTCCATTCATTTAATTTTTTGAAAATATATAACTATGTTTTTTTGGTATTAGGTGTATCTATAAAATTTGTACAGAGAGTGAAAAATAGATGTATATGGATTTATATACCCATTTTTTTATATCAATAGTTTGGATAATGACTAATGTAGAAAGAAAAGTTTATATTGCTAAAATATTTCTGAATAATGTAATTACCCAGTGTTGGATGTTTCCATATCTTCAAGAGTATAAAAAATATTTATCACAATGTGTTATATATATATCGTAACATAATAACAATTCATATTAAATTTTATAATATATCAGTGGATATTGGATGCTGGGTCTTTTTTTAAGAGAGATACATTGTATTAGCTATGATCTATCCATGGTGAAGTGAGAGTATGTTTTAAGAATGTATTGACCACATAAATTTGAGTATTTTTATAATTTTTATATTATAATGAATAATTTTTTTATTCATATTATTTTCAAATATGGAATGGAATTTATTTATATAGAAGAAAATAAATAAGAGTTTCAAGATAAAATTCATACAAGCTATTGTGAATTTTCATTCACAAATACTAAATTTAGGAAATATTAATTAAAAATTTTGTTTTGAATTAAAATTTCTTTGGAGTAACATTTTAATATATAGAAAGGTGTTAAAGAATGTGGATATTATGCTTTAGAATTTATATATGAAATAATTTCAATTGGGACAATTATGAAGTTCTTGATGTTTATATTTCTTTATAAAGTTTTCCTTAAAATTTCATTTATTTTATTGAAAATATAAGTTAAATGATTTATTTATTATTTTTAACTTTTTGATTACCCAATACCATATAGTGTAAAGTATTTTCAATAGTTAAAAACTAAATTAGAGGATCATTTTATTGGTTTGATTGATTTTTAGTTTACTTGTAATATATATATTGTAAATTTGAAAGTTCAATTGTAAGTGCATTTTGATGGATGTTCTGATTCCTTTTATGTTATTTTTTCTCTTGTATGATATGGAGAGGAGGAATCAAAATGTGTGTGTGTTTTTTAAATTTTTTATATCTCTTATTGGATAACCAACATAACAAACCCATGGTACTTTTTTCACATGGGTTGTCGAATAACCAATGTAAAAACCCCAACATAGATTTATTAAAAACTTCGGTTTTAATTAACTGATGTTAAAAATTATTTATAATGATACCTTCAATAAAATCACCTAATAATCAACATGTAAAAGTAAAAACAAAAACTGACATGAAAAAATGTTTCTTCACTAGTTTCATTTGAGATTTCAACAAATTATTTAAAGGACTTAAAAGAACTTTTAATCTTCTCATGTCCATAGAATTCAATATCTTGATAATCTTTTCATTTAAAAGGATCACTTTTTCATGGAGTAAGATTAGTGGACTGGTAGAACCATATGACATGAAATTACTCTTAAGAATATTAGGATCACTTCTCTATTAAATAGAAGTATCCACTTCCACTTATTCAACCACAAAAAATTACTATTCATTATATTCTATCTTTATGGATAAACTACAATATTATCTAGCTCTAATATAGGGTCAAAAAGACTATTGGGTCTGGTAGGATGGTCTATATGATTAAAATCTATATAGAAATTATCATTATCTTCAACCTGCTTTTTCATCCAGGGATTCAAATTCACTTCCATCCTTTTCAAGGTAAATTTACTTAAATATAAACCACCACACTTCACTTCATCTTCCTCTTCCTCATGGACCAATCATTTTTCTTCAAGCATAAATGAAATAAACTTAGGGTAAATGAGAGAATTATACCTATAATATGACTTAAAAATCTCCATAATTTTCACCATTAGGTATATTCAGAGATTAATAATATCCACTCATTAAATATAGAATAGAAGATACACATCCTAATATCACATAGTAATGAAATCCCCTTTCATATGATAAATCATATACTAAATAAAATTTAAGAGAAGTATGCATTCTTTATCTAATTCAGTAGATGTTGGTCTTTTCACAACACCATCTCTAATCAGCTCCAATAGTGCATTCTCATAAAAAAGGACTCACTATAACTTTAAATAAATCCTTTATAGTCATAATAAACTCCTTGATGAGGTAAATTGATATATCTTTTCCATTATATTGAATAAAAACTAACTTGTTTTCCATAAATCATTCTTCAAATGGAATCATTATTTTCTCCAATAATTAAAATCTACATATTAATAGAATAAATGAACCAACCTAGGATAAAAAGCTCTGTCATTTTTAGAGAAAAAATATATCCATATATGGTTCTGAATCACCTTGAGCACCAAATAATTGTGGGATAACAACCATTCTACATATACTTATTTTTTTAGAAACAACTACATGGTTCACAAGATGGGGGTTTCTTGGTTCAGATGAAGAATGACTTGATTATCCTCTAGAATTACTCATAATACATTATCCTTATTCAAATGATATATAAGGTTTATTAACTCTCGCTATTTTAGTGAAATTAAGGTTGAAGAAATGGTGTGTTAAAATCATTAAGGTTGAGAGAGAAAGGGAATGTGAAACGGTTCGATGGAAGCATGTACGAGCAAGATAGTGACTCAAATTTGGATTTTAAATTAGATTTATCATTTAGGGATTTGAATTCTAAAAGAATCATAAAATATAAATTTTTAAGTCAAATAAAGAATAAAATCCCTAAAAATAGTACCAATAGAAAAATAGAGGTTTAAATGATAGAAAGTTTCAAACAGATACTGGTAGATCACCCAATAATGGATCATCCCAAAGGTGGATCATTTCAATGGTGGATCATTACAATAGTGGATTATTCCAACTATGGATCACCAATGGTGGATCACTCCAATAATGGATTTTTCAATGATGCCTTGTCTGAAGATGGATCCTTTATGATTAAATAATAACAGTAATGCATAGTTCTTAATACATGTTTGATGCATTTTAACCTCTAATAATTTAAGATGTTTATAAAAATATCACCGAGATGATGTTCATTTCCTATGAATTCGAGAGTTATATCACCCTTTTTGAAATTATCTCTCAAAAAGTGATGTCTTATATTAATATACATCGTCCTAGAATGAGACACATGACTATTAGAAATATTTATTGCACCTGTGTTGTCACAATTTATAAGGACATGACTAAATTGATATCCATAATCTTGTAATGTGTGCTTAATAAACAATTTATTTCCACAAAAACTCTCTATATCTATGTAATCATCTTCAATAATATACAATACATCATAGTTTTTCTTCTCACTACACAAATATACTAGTGACTTTACCAAAAGATGACATGTTCCATAGGTTCTTTTTCAATCAAACATTTGACCACCAAAATATATATTTGAATGACTTAATAAGTCCAATTATTGTCCTCTAGGGTAGAACAATCCTAAATTGGATGTATATTTTAAGTATTTTAATAATATATTAACATTAAGTAACTAAGATTATTTATGAATTTATTGAAAATGAGCACACATACACACACTTAACATAATTTATGGTTAGCTAGCATTTAAGTATAGTAGGATTCCAATCATACCTCTATAACTGGATTGATCCATTTTCTTTCTAGTTTCATAAATATCAAACATATAGGTGGTACTCATTGGAGTTTTAATAATTTTATTATTATCCAGACCAAAATATTTTAGAAGGTATTTAGTGTAATTACTTTGATTTAAAATAATTCCATATTTATTTTTAACCAATTTGAAAATCAAGAAGGAATTTATGTTCACCCATTAAACTCATTTGAAATTCATTTTTCATCATCTTTGAAAAACTAGTACACAAAGAATTTTGGAAGATCCAAAAACAATATCACCAACATAAATATAAACTAAAAAAAAGATATTTTGAAATTATTTTTATAAAAAGAGTAGGATCAGCTATGACTTTTCAAAATCCTTTATAAATTTTGAAAGATCTAAACCTGTCATACCAAGCTCTAGGAGGCTATTTTAAACCATATAAAGATTTTTTTCAGTTTAAAAACATGATTTGGAAAATGAGGATTTTTAAATCTATGGGGTTTTTAAACAAAAAAATCCTCAACTATATAACCATTTAGTAATGAAATTTTGACATCAATTTGATATATTTTGAAATTAAAATGTTCTTTGTAGAATAGAAATAATCTAATTTATTCAAGTCTAGACACTGGGGAAATGTTTTCCTCATAGTAAATACCCTCTTTCTAACTATATCTTTGTGCAACCAACCTAGCTTTATTTGTTACTATAGTTCATGAATCATCAACTTTAATTTTAAAAAACCACTTAGTTACAATAGTTAAAGTTTTCTTAGGTATATCTAATAGTTCCCAACTCTATTACTTTAAAATTTATTGAGATCCTATTACATTTCCATCACCCAAAATTCATCATTAATGGCATCACCAATGTTCTTAGTATCAAACTATGATAAGAATTCTTGATGTTAAACATGATTTCTAAAAAAATATTTATTTCATGTACCTATATCCAGGTCTCCAACTATAATATATAGAGGATGGTATTTATGTGTCCTAATAGATCTAATAAAATAAGGGATGGAAAAATCATTGTCATCTATAGGTTCATATTCAGGTTCATGATATTCCTCAGACCTAGATGATTTTTCTGTTTCTTTTATAGAATTTTTGGAAGGTTTCGCATTGATATTCATATTTCAAAAATAAGCCTCATAGTTTTCTAAAGAGGTTCTAGGCTTATGTTTATCTATTTCATCAAATTTTACATGTATAGATTCTTCCACAATCATGGTTCTTTTATTAAAAACCTAGTATGATTTACTAGAAGTTGAATAAAAATTTATTATTCCTTCAACACTTTTGGAAGAAAATTTTCAAGATTATTCTTAGTGCTAAGATTAAATACTTTGAAACCAATAAATATAAAGTAATTAATATTTGTATTTATACCATTCCATAATTCATACATAGTTCTCTTTAAGATAGGTTTAACTAAAACTCTATTAAATATATAACAAGCTGTATTCACAGCCTCTAAAAAAATAAAAAGGTATTTTGTATTCATTAAGCATAATATGGGAAATTTCATGAAGTTTTCTATTTCTCCTTTTTTTAATAACAATATGTTATGGGGTCCTAAAAGAAGAAATGTTATGATTATAGCCAATTTTGGAGAAAAAAGATTCAAAGTCTTGATTTTAAAACTCACGACGATGATAACTTCTTATGGTCTTAATCCTAAGTCCACTAAGATTTTCTATAGATTTATCTTACTTGATGAAATAAGAGAAAGATTCCCTTTTGTGAGCTAGAAATAATACCAAAGTATAACTAGAAAATTCATCTACAAGAACATAAACATGTGTTTCCCATTAAAGTGAGAAACTATATAAGTTACAAAATATTCTATGTGAACCAACTCTAGGGGTTTAGAAGTTGAAACTTTTTTCTATGATTTTAAATAGATCTTGTAAGTTTTCCCTGTTTTACTTAGGTTGTAGAATTTATCATTTGGTAATTCTAGTTTAGGTTGTTAGGAAGGTATAAAGTATGATGTTCTACTCTATACCAATATAAGGATCACAATAGGAATTAATATATACAATATACAAGAGGGGTGAATTGTATACTTCTAAAATTTCATAAGGAAATTTTTGTTTAAAAAAAATTCACAACACCTCTAATAAGAAATCACCTTCTTAGAGAAATATAAAGTTCTTGTGTCTAGAGCTTAAGAAACTTTTCTTACAAAGAGATTCTACCACAAGGCGTATAGAATCTCTTAAAATTAGAGATACAAGTTAGAAAGTTTATACAAAAAGAAAACCTCCTAACTCTTACAAAGCAGTGTAAATTTATAATCTTCTTTTGACCCAAAGAGAAGGGTATCCAACAACCCTGGATAAAGTTCTCTTGTTTTATATTTACAAGAAATTTTGTCTTACACAAACCCCGGGTAATCCCTCAATCCTAAGATCGGTATCTGTCTTGATATTCCTGCAAGCCCTTGATTTGTAAGGAAATCAGCACCTCTGATTTCACAACTTGAAGTCTCTGATTTTAAGGAAATCACACCTCTACACGAAGCAACTATGCACGAAGAAAAGTTTGAACAAGTCGTTCAAACTTTCTACACAAATCCTGAGAATTTATAAGAGCCTCTCACTCTAGAGCAATTCACTTTTATAGAGATGAAATCTAAAATGAAAACATGTGAACTTGTGAAAAAGTTCTTCATCACTCAAGATCTCATCATTTGAGGTCTTATTTATAATTTTCAAAATTCTACCAGTCGGTTCCACTCCAACGGTCATATTTCCTTAATTTTTTAAGGGACCTGGACACATGGAAAACATACAATGGTTAGTTTATAACAGAAACAATGACATCGTTTTATATAACTAACCATGAATATAAAGATCATACACCTTGATTTTAAGGAATTTGGAATCTGATAAAATTGGAATGATATAAAAAATATAAGATTCAGATTCTAAGGAATTAAAACTATGAATAATAAATTCCAGAATTGTCAATTTCAGAATGGTTTTTCATAAAATCTATATGAGTAGAGTGTATAAAAATATTTTATGAAAACTTAGTTTTTACAAATTTCGGTATCGGTATCATGATTTACAACATGACATAAAAAATGACCATTATCATATTATGAAGATAATGCGTATAGAAATTCTCAGTACCCATTTCTTATTCTCCGGTATCGGTATCATAAGAAATGGTATCACTATCTCTAACAAAAACAGTGTTAAGAGAATATTCTTTAGAAATTCGTAATGGAAAATTTCTGATATAGAAATTTTGGATTTGAAAATATTGGAAAATCTTGGTATGATACAAAAATAGTATAAGGATTTAGGTATTTGGATTTTTGGTATCAGTATGACAAATCTATCTCAAGGAGTTACAATACCGATAACCAGGAAGTCAGAGTTTAATAACTTTAGAGCACCAAAATACTGGAAATCTATGTATATGGAGAATATGGTACTGGATTTCATTCTAGATGGAAATCGGTATCACGGTGAAAAAAAAGAACCAGAAAC
Organism: Viscum album; assembly: GCA_963277665.1. Classification (NCBI taxonomy): domain Eukaryota; kingdom Viridiplantae; phylum Streptophyta; class Magnoliopsida; order Santalales; family Viscaceae; genus Viscum; species Viscum album. The sequence goes on along the minus strand of OY728146.1, from coordinate 1,620,092,253 downwards.
AGTGTCTTAAGGAATTCTAGTATGGCATAACCAGGAACAAAAATTTTGGAACCATAATAAATTTTTCTGTTATAAAAAAAATGGATTACTAAAAAACTTAATAAAAATATATTTAACTCAAAGGTCTAAGGAAATTTTGGTTATAAATAAAATATATGAATGTGTAAGGAAATACATGAAAGAGTAATAAAAATATATTTATGAAGAAGGTGTTTGTTATTTTCAAAATAAAGGGTTAAGTAATGGAGAGGTCTTATAGACCTAACAATCTCCCCCTTTTTGGAAAGCATAAAAAACTTAGAAAAAATTGGATAAGGAAAGAAATATATGCCCTGAGTTAGAAATACTTAGCTCCCACTTATGTGTATGACTTAGGGTAAATTATTCTTCCCTTATTTAGAATATCTTAGAGTATAAAAGTATACCCCTTATATATATGTGCTTCTATTTAGAGAGACTCCCCCTTAGGTGTATAACTCTTCTAGATAAAAGGTTAGAAAATTTGTTTTTCCTTAGATTTTACCATAAGGAATTTCCTTTATTAATTTTTCTACCTTTATCTTCTTCCTTTGATAAAATTATCCCCCTTTGTGATTTTCAAAAATTAATGGAGGGGGACCTGTAAGGTTGGAAAGAAATTTACACGACAAAATATATAAAAAAATTGAAAGGAATTTCCATTAAGTTTATCATGAAAGTACAACAAAACATTGGTATGTAGGAATGATTTAACCCTCCTCATTATTCTCTTAAAGAAAATTTTTCATCATGGAATTGATCTTTTTCACCTACTTGTGGTCTTCTTGAAGCTTCTTTATCAAGGAATCTTTCTCAGCTACCTTCTTCTCCAGAGCCTAGATCCAGAATTCTTGAGACTGATTCTTATCTTCAAGAACTTTGATCACTTCTTATCGTGAATCCGATTTCTTCTCAAAACTAATAGATATCCATTTCTGAAAATTGACAACTTCAGCTATGGTATTCATTTGGTCAAGAAGATTTTTTCCTTCATTTTTTCTTAAATTTACTTCACTTGAAAATTTCTCTGAGAAAGAAGTCCGGACTTTGGACAAATCATTTGCTACATCATTGAATGCTCCCTTTTTTGATTCCATGAAGTTTGAGAATTGTAGAGCTTTATCTGATAAGGTTCGGGTCTGGCTCATCACTTTCTGACATGAAACTTTTTGAGCTTTGTAATCAGTGATAACATTATTATGATCGACTTCACCTTTCACCCCCATGTCCATCAACATAGATGTTGAATCCATCTTTTGATTTAAGGTTTCCTGCATCATTTCGCTTTGTGAATCTAGGTTATCAAGTATCGGAATGGTACTTATTAATTTAATTAAGGAATTTTTTAAAAAGTCATCACTCATAGATGATGAGGACTCAGAATCATATTCTTATTTATTGACCTTCGATGTAGAGGTTTCTGGATTCACAAGGTTTTGAGGAGAGTCATCATCAGAAGGGGAAACCATAATGGCCTTCCCTTTATCAATTTTCAGCACCACAGAGGGTTTGGAACCCTAAGGGACTTCCTCATTTTCTATAGTCTTATCATCTCCAGATTCTTCTTGAACTTCTTCTTCTTCTTTCTCTTCTTCAATTCCGGTATCACTGCTTTTGTATTCATGAATTTCATCTTCATTTCTAGTTACATCAACCTATTCTTATACATCTTCTATTTCTTTGACTTCAATCTAAAATTATTCTTCTTCTTTCTTTTCCTCGGTTGAAACTCCTGGTGTTGCAACGTACTCATCGACTTGCCTAATAATATCATCTTCTTATTCTTGAATAATGTCATCCTCTTCATGTACTTTTTCCTGTGGTTCCGGAACAGGTTCTGGTATTGGTATAGATTTCTTATCTTTCTTAGGTTCTGGAGTGTCATCTGGTACTGGTAACTTCTCAGAGGACTTTTATACTTATTTAAGCAAGGATTGTATAATATTTGTCTTAGTTCTTTTTCTTTTCTTCTTCTTCTCCTTAGCTTGATTCTCTAATACATCAGCGGTTTGAATATTTATGGATTTTGTCTCTGCCGGATTTAACCCAAAGATTGGATCCCCTTTCTTTTTGGATTCAGCAAATTTCCTCTAGCTAGCTACAATATCATCAGAGTAATCCTTTGGTTTCCTTATGACTGGTCGTGTTAAAGCCAGATATGCTAAGGTAGGATTGGCATGAGAGGTCTCATCCGACTTTTTCTTCTTCTGAACACTTTTTGAAGATTTTGGTACTAAATTTTTCTGAGCCACTTTGGATGATTTTGTAATAGATTCTTTCGATACCGGTTTCTAAACTTCTGGAGTCAGGACTTCTTCAAACTTCTTGGAGTCTGGATTGTAAGAAATCTTCATTCTATTCAGTGTATCTTCACTTAGCAACATAATCTTACAAGACTTTAATGTAGACTTGCATGCAATTTTCATTTCGGCTAAAACTATAACAACTATCCTTGAGATAATGGATGGGTACATGAGGATTTCAGATTTGATGGTATTGGATTTCACAGCATTAATCATAAGGAAGATATACTTTACAAAATTTACCTTCTTGGGGTTGATAAGAAAGTCTAAAAAAATAATTTCACACTTCTTTAAGGAATCTTTATCCCCTTTCCTTGGGATAAAGAACTCATACATCCATAATTCTACCAATCTATGGTCTACAGATAAATTTTCTAGCTTCAGAGTCTTAACTCCCTTGATACTGAGAATTTCTAAAGCACGGTTCTTCTCAAAAGAACCTTCCTTCTCCTGAATTTTTTAATAACCTATGAGAGCTTCTCCTTCATAGAGAATCTTTAAGAATTTGGCCGCTTTTTGGAATGGAACGGTGTAGGTTTTTTCATAAACCTTAAATCTGAAATATTCATTACTATCCTTTTCAAATTAATTTACTGAGTCATAAAATTGTTTGAATAGTTCCAGATAGATAGGATCTTGAACCTTTTCTATTGCTATACAAATACTCTCCCAATTATTAAATTTAATAATAAAAGAGATGAGATAATCATACCGGTTGAAAAAGTCTGAACAAACAAGTCTCACTCGAAATATCATCTTGTCTTTATTATCCTTGACTGCCATTAGATCGGAACTGCCTAACATTCGGATCTGTAATAAATATCTGAAGAAGTCCAGAATGACAAACTCTGAAGCAAAATCACTTTGTCTTGAAGGGTTAAGAAACTGGTGGGGTCCTTATGAAGTGGGGTAGGCATTATATAGACAAACCAAGACCTTTCAACTTCCATAAGGAAATAAAACATATGAGATTTTCCCAAAAATATCTAACGGTTGAGGATGGTTGAAAAGATATACCCATACCGAAATTTTGAGGTTTTTAGAAAATAAAAGTCAGATTCTAAAGAAATATAAATCCGAAGAAATATTTCTTAAAATAAAGAAATACCAACAGATATAATTGTAAGAAAAAAATAACTAGGGGTATGAAAATGTACCTTTAAGGAATCTCTGAAGAAATTATCAGTATTGAAGAAAAATTCTTGGGGTTATAAAAACTAGACTCAGGAAATTTGACTCTGAGAATTTCAATTCCAGAAATATTTATTTTGAGAGTTTCGATTTTGGGATCTTTAAAAAAAGACAGAAAATTTAAAAGGAAAAAAATTTCTTAAAATTGGTTTAACATAAGGAAAAATTTCCTTAAGGTTAAATTTCCTTGAAGAAAAGAATTTCTTAAAACCAATTTTTTTTGAAATTTTCAAACATATGTACTCTCCTAGAATTTAAGATTAATTTAACTTTAGGATATGGTTAAACAAGAAGTAGATATAAATGATTATCTTACAGATATCATTCCTAGATTTTGTTTAATGTATTCAAATCTATCGGATGGTAATGGTTTGTTAAATATATCAGTAAGTTGTTCTTGGGTTCTGATGAATTGAAGAATTATATATCCTTTGAGTGTGTGATACCTAAGAAAGTGGTGCCTAATATCTATATTCTTAGCATGAGAGTGATGTGGTGGGTTTTTACTTAGGGATATGGAACTTGTGTTGTCACAAAAGATTTGAGTTTTGGTAAAACTCATTCCATAATCTGTGAGTGTGTGCTTCATCCACAATACTTGAGCACAACAACGTCCAGCTACTACATATTCTGCTTTAGTAGTGGAAAGTGATACAAAATGTTGTTTCTTACAAGACCAAGAAACTATGGAATCTCCTAGGAAATGACAGGTTCCAGATGTACTTTTTCTATCCATTTTACAACCAACAAAATCAGAATCCAAAAATCTTTTTAGTTCGAAAACATTTCCATAAGAATAAAAAAGTCCTAAATCCAAGGTTCCTTTTAAGTACCAAAAAATTATTTTCACAGCCTTAAGATGATATTCCTTAGGATTTTCTTGATATCTTGCACATAAGAAAATAGAGAACATTAAGTCAGGTCGACTTGCTGTTGAGTAAAGTAAACTTCCTATCATTACTCTATAAGATGTTTGATGAACAGGTTTCCCTACTTCATCAATATCAAGAGTATTAGAGGTTTCGATATGAGTACTTATACTCTTAGTATTATCGTACCCAAAATTTTTAAGAAGATATTTGATGTAATTATGTTGAGATATATAAGTTCCTTCTAGTTTTTGAGAAATTTGAAAACCAAGGAAGAATGTTAACTCACCCATCATACTCATCTCAATATCAGACTTCATAAGTCCCACAAAGGAATCTGTTAGGGATTGTTGAGTTGATCCGAATATAATTTCGTCAAATTATATTTGTAAAATTAAAATATCTTTCTTATATTTCTTTATAAAATGTGTTGGATTCACGGTTCCTTTAGAATAGTTGTTTTGGAGTAAAAATCCTATAAGTCTATCATACCAAGCTCTAGGTGCTTGTTTAAGGCCATATTAAGCTATGGTAAGTTTATATACATGATTAGGACATTTTACATCTTCAAAAACAGGAGGTTGGTCTACATAGACTTCTTCCTTTACATATCCATTAAGAAAATCACACTTCACATCCATTTGATAAAGTTTAAAATTATAGAATGCTGTGAATGCTAGAAGAATTAGGTTGGATTCAAGTCTTGATACCGGTGCATAGGTTTCTTCATAATCTATGCCTTCTTGTTGGTTATAGCCTTTAGAAACCAGGCTGGATTTATTTCTAACAATGACTCCATTTTCATCACATGTATTTCTAAAGACCCATTTTACTCCAATAATAGAAGTTTCCTTAGGTCTTTCAACCAAGGTCCAGACTTGATTCCTTACAAACTTATTGAGTTCATCTTGCATATTCATTATCCAATCTTTATCACCTAAGGCTTCCTCAGGAGTCTTTGGCTCGAATTATCAATGAAAACCAACATGTTCAATTTCATTTCTTAAGGAGATTCTAGTCCTTGAGGTTGATGGACACCTCCTATGATATTATCTTTAGGATTATTTCTATGTAACAACTGATTTGGGTTTGGTAAGACTTGATCATCAACATAAGGTAGAAAATATTCAGGGGTAAATGTTTCAGGAATATTTTCATGAACATTTTCCTTTTAAGAATCTTCAACTATAGGTTATTGATTATTTTTAGAAAATATGATTGGAGAATTTAAATCAGGTTGTTTGAAAACAAAAGGATCAGTATCATCAAATTTAATATGTATTGTTTCCTCCACAGTACAAGTGTTTTTGTTAAAAACCCTATAAACCTTAGATTTAGTAGAATAGCCTAAGAAAATTCCTTAATAATATTTTGGTGAAAATTTGTGTAAGTTATCCTTAGTGTTAAGGATAAAAACTTTACAACCAAAAACCTTAAAGTTTGAAAATTTCGGTTTTCGACCAGTCCATAGCTCATAACAAGTTTTATTAAGAAAAAGTATAATTAAAACTCGATTTATAGCATAATAGGTAGTACTTACAGATTCATCCCAAAAGTGTTTTACTATAGAATATTCACTCAACATGGTTCTCGTTATCTCTTGAAGGATTCAGTTTCTTCTTTCAACAACACCATTTTGTTGAGGAGTTCTAGGATATGAGAAATTGTGAGTAATACCTTTCTTACTACAAAAAGTTTCAAAATATGAATTTACAAACTCACCACCATGATCACTATGAATGGTTATCAATGGTAGATTTTTTTCATTTTTTACTTGAGCTCGAAAAGTTTTAAAATAGAAAAAAGCTTCAAACTTTTTTTCTAGAAAATATACCCATGTATATCTAGTGTATTCATTAACAAGAACAAATACATAGTATTTTCCCCCAATACTTTCAGTTTTTTGTAGAACCAAATAGATACATATGCACTAAATGTAGGGAATTAGATGTTGAAACTTCACTGATAGATTTAAACCTAGATTTGTGTTTCTTTCCAAACTGACAAGGGTCACAAAATTTTGAAGAATCAAAACTTAGAATTGGTAGATCCTTAAATAATCATTTATTTGAGAGATTACTAAGGTTCTTAATGTTAAAGTGTCCTAACATTCTATTCCAAAGCCAAGATTGATCTTCAATTTCACTTAAGAAAAGAAGATCTTGACTTCTTAAGTCTTCTATGTTCAAAGTGTAGACATTCTCATGCCTATGGGTAGTAAGAATATATTCATCCTTGGAATTGTGAACTAAACACTTATCATTCCTAAAATTCACAAGGTAACCTTCATTACATAATTGAATTATTCTTATAAGGGTGTGCTTAAGACCATTAACAAATAAAACATTTGAAATTAAAACTTTTCTAAGAAGAATGATATTACCTATACTAACAATCTCTCCTTGAGAATTATCCCCAAAGGTTACTTTTCCACCTTTAGTTTTGAAAATATTATGGAAATAACTTTTGTTACCAGTCATATGATGGGAACATCCACTATCCATATACCAGATATTGTTGGTACATTCTTCATTTTCCTGCAAAAACAAAAGTTAGATTTCGGAATCCAAACTTGTTTGGATCTGGGGTTAGACAATAAAATTTTAGGAACCCACAATTGTTTTGAGAAATAAGATTCATGAAACCCAAGATATTGAACATTATTTAAAGAACAATTTTTCTTCCAATTCCCACCACTTTTAAATTTAGTACAAAAAGGGGCTTTGGATGGAATAAAATAGTTGTTTTTGAAAATAGGTTTTCTGTGAGTATAACCTACTCCAGTAGTATTTCCTTGAGGTCTGATTTGAGAATACAACTTGTCAAAATTTTCTTTACCAAAAGTAAAGTCTGCAAGAAGTTTCTTAAGGGAAAATATTTCGGATTTTAGTCTTATGACTAAATTCATATCCTTAGGAATTATTATTTTATAGTTAGAGTTTTCCTCAAAAGCATTTATTTTTGAAATAGCATTCTTAAGATCTTGAGAAAGTTTTTCCTTTTCATAATTTACTTTCTTAAGGTCTTTATGATGCTTTCTGAGAAGCTCATCCTTATCTTTAAGATCTCTAGAGAGGTCTGAAATCTCTTTTGTAAGAACTTCTTATCTAGTATTTTCCTTGTCTAGTTTCTTAGTAATTTTACAATTTCGTGCTTCTAACAACTTGGAAAATCTAGATACTTCTTCATATCAAGGTGTCTCTTCATTATCTGAAGATGAAGTATCTTCATCAGAAGAAATATCTTCAGGATAGTAGTTCTTATCAAGAGATAAATTTGTTAAATCCTTGGAAGAGCGTACCTTGTCCATAAGACAAGTGTTTGGAAAAGAATTAGTAGCAATGAATCCAAAAAATTATTGTGCTGATGATTCATATTCAGAAGATTAACTTTCATAAGAGTCTCTATAGCTAGCACTCCAAGTGTCATTTGCTCTAAGAATTTTCTTATGCTTCGAATGATAGAAATGTTTCTTGTTTCTCTCTAAATTCTTATCCTTCTTATCCTTCTTTTTTCAAAAGAGGGAAATCAGGTCTGATATTGCATATTCTTATACATTCATAACAATTAATTTCCCCATATTTATTTTCTTTGTATTCTCTATTATTGAACTTATTTTGATAGTTCTTCTGAGCTACTATCTTTTTCATTCTCTGACCAAGATTGGATAACTCATTCTCATATTTTTATATATCACTATATTCTGACTGAATAGAAAATTTCTTTGACTTTGATCTAGTAAGTATTCATGGAGTCTTGGATTTCATATGTTTTGAATTAGTTGTAAAAGCAACTCCTCCATTTCCATTCTTCTTCTTAACATTATCTTCATCTCTCTTCATTCTAGTCTCATGCTAAAGAAGAGTTCCAAATAGCTCATCTAAGGATATCTGGGTGACTTTCCTATTCTCATCAATTGTTGTCCTCTTGGACTCCCACTCATTTGGCATGATGTCTATGATCTTATCTACAAGTGCCTCATCATCCAAACCTTTTTCTCCTATAGACTGTAATCTATTCACAAATTTCATGAACCTTTGCTGAACTTTACTTATGGTTTCTTCATAAGGAAAGTTAAAGCCATGGTATTCAGCTCTTAACATAGCTCTTCCAGTCTCTATAACTTTAGAAGTACCAAAATTTGTCACTTAAAGTTTCTTCCAGATACTGTTTGCAGCTTCACATGAAGATATTTGACTATAGATGTTCCTAGTCATGGAACATGGCAATGTATTTCTAACTCTGAAATTTGATTGATATTTTGATTTCTCCTGATTGGTAAAATTTCTCAATTCCTTATCAGGAATCTTATAGTCTCCTGTCATCATTAGGTAGTTATCAACTCCATTATTTATAACTAAGGACTTCATCCTATCTCTCACATACTCATAATTATTTCCATCAAAAATAATAGGTCTGGTAGGATTTAGGTTGTCGATAGATCCAACATTTAAACCTGCCATTCTTATGGAAAATACTTCCACACAAAATTTTTAGTAATACAAGTTTGTAAACAAAGAAAAAATATCCTAATAAAAGAAAATATAACTAGAGTATCTCTAAGAAAACTATGAATCTGAACTTTGTGAGTCCGGAATTCTGATTCTGAAAAAAATAAGAAGAAGATTTCTCTTTTGAATCTAATCATGAGATTAATTCAGATTGAACCAACCCTCTGATACCAATTGTACAATTTTTGCATAGTATGAGGTATCCAACCTATGATACCAATTGTAAGGAAGGTATGGAGTATGATTTTCTAATCTATACCAATATAAGGATTGCAATAGGACTGAAAATATACAATATACAAGAGGGGGGGGGGGTGAATTGTATACTTTTAAAATTTCATAAGGAAATTTTTGTATAAAAACAATTCAAAACACCTCTAATAACAAATCACCTTCTTAGAGAAATATAAAGTTCTTAAGTCTAGAGCTTAAGAAACATTTATTACAAATATATTCTACCACAAGGCGTATATAATCACTTACTATCAGAGATACAAGTTAGAAAGTTTATACAAAAAGAAAAATTCATAACTCTTAAAAAGCAGCGGAAATTTACAATATTCTTTTTACCCAAAGAGGAGGGTATACAAGAACCTTGGATAAAGGTCACTTGTTTTATACATACAAGAATGTCTGTCTTACCCAAACCCCGAGTAATCCCTCAATCCTAAGATCGGTATCTGTCTTGCTATTACTGAAAGCCCTCAACTTTTAAGGAAATCAGCACCTCTGACTTCACAACCCAAAGTCTTTGATTTTAAGGAAATCTCACATCTACACAAAGAAACTCTGCATGAAGAAAAGTTTGAACAAGCCATTCAAACTTTTTGCATGAAGCCTGAGAGTTTATAAGAGCCTCTCACTTTAGAGAAATTCACTTTTAGAGAGATGAACTCTAAAATGAAAACATGTGAAATTGTGAAATATTTTTCCATCACTCACGATATCATCATTTGAGGTCCTATTTATAGCTTTCAAAATTCTACCAGTCGGTTCCACTCCAATAGTCATAATTCTTTAATTTTCGGAGGGACCTGGACATGTGGAAAACATACAATGGTTAGTTTATAACAGAAACAAAGACATTGATTTATATAACTGACCATGAATATAAATATCTTACACCTTGAGTGTAAGGAATTTAGAATCTGATAAAAATGGAATGTTATAAAAATATATAAGATTCTAAATTCTATGGAATTAAAGCTTTGAATAATAAAGTCCAGAATTTTCAATTTCAGAATGGTTTTTCATAAAATTGGTATGAGTATAGTGTAAGAAAATATTTTATGAAAACTTGGTTTTTAGAAATTCTGGTATCGATATCATGATTTATGGCATGACATAAAAAATAACCGGTATCAGATTATAATGGATAATGTATAAGGAAATTCTCAGTAGCAGTTTATTGTTCTCTGGTATCGGTATCATAAGAAACGGTATCACTGTCTCTAACATAAATAGTTTTAAGATAATATTCTTTAGAAATGCATAATGGAAAATTTCCGATACATAAATTTTGGCTTTGAAAACATTGGAAAATCTTGGTATGATACAAAAATAGTAGAAGGATTTCGGTATTTGGATTTCTGGTATCGGTATGAAAAATCTATCCTAAGGAGTTTTAGTACCGTTAACCAGGAAGTCGGAGTTTAAGAAATTTAGAACACCAAAATACTGGAAATCTAAGTATAAGGAAAATATGATACCAGATTTCATTCTAGATGGAAATGGGTATCGTGGTGAAAACAAAGAACCAAAAATGGTGTCTTAAGGAATTCTAGTATGGTATAACCATGAACCAAATTTTGGAACCTTAAGAAATTTTCTGTTATGAAAAAAAAGATTACTAAAAACCTTAATAAAAATATATTTAACTCAAAGGTCTAAGGAAATTTTGGTTATAAATAAAATATATGAAAGTGTAAGGAAATACATGAAGGAGTAAGGAAAATATATTTATGAAGAAGGTGTTTGTGATTTTCAAAATAAAGGCTTAAGGAATGGAGAGGTCTTATAGACCTAATATAGGTAAATCTTTGACTAACCCTTTCCCAGTTAGCTTTCTATGTGATTGAATATTGCAATGGACTAGTCTCCTATGAAAAATCTAAGATTCTTTGTGAAAGGAACTTAGATAATAAATATGTTGAGAAAATAATGACTCTAAACTTACAGTATAAACATTATCATTACATAAAGTAATAAAAACTAAGTAATTTTTAGAATGAACAAAATTTTAGGCATTACTTTCAAATTAAACATGAAAACCATCATCACATAGCTATGATATTCTAAAAATATTAAAAATTAAACCATTTATAAATACAACTTTAGAAATTATAACAATATTATAATTATCGATGTGACTAATGCCAATAAATTTCCCTTTGGAATTTTCACCAAAAGTGACATGTCCACCATTAATCGTTATCAAATTTATAAACCATGAATAATCTATAGTCATAAGTCTGGATCATCCACGACCCAAGTACAATAAATTCTTATTGGAAATTTTCAGGTAGTTTCCCTAAAAAACAAATTTTACACTAAAAATGATTTTGGTACCCAAATCTTCTTGGATCTAGAAATGATAATAATTAATGCATTTGGAACCCATAATAACAAAATAGGTTTATAATAAGTATATTTTCAACCTTTATAAATAAAAACTTTTTTGGGTCCAGAATAATGAAAACTGGTAGAATATTTTCTAGAGTTGAACTAGGAATAAAATTGTTTTTAATAATCCTTCTATGTTTAGGTTGATACTGAATACCAATATTGTACTTAGGTTCTATCTATTTTCCCAACATCTGGGAAAGATTATTTTCTAACATTGGTGAATATTTCTGGATATTTATTTATATTATCATTTTAAAATTTTAATTCATTATTATCCTTTAACAGTTGATCGTTTTTCTATTTTTTAGTAGTAAGATTAGTTTTTAAGTTAGAAATAAAGGCATGATACTTATTTAAAATCTTATATTTATCATTAATGTCATTAAATGAATCTTTAAATATATTATAGTTATCAAAAATCTCGTCAGTAGACAGTTTATCATGCTTTTTTTATTTCTATAATGATAAATAATATTTACAGAATAAGTAGAAAAAACATCTGATACCTCAGATGTTTTTTTCATAAAAAACATGTTATCTCTATCATGCTTATCCTATTAGGTTGAGTTGGGATCACTTAACCTGTCTTTAGAGCTTGGTTTCCAAAATAAGTTCTTCTCCTGGTAAAAGTTTCTGAATATTTTGGACTAGTGGTCCATATCTTCATCACTGTCTATAAGAAATTATTTATCACTTAAACTATAAACTTGAATTTTTTACTTTTTTTGAGGTAGTGGATTTGAAGGCTACAATTTTTTTGGTTTATCCTCATATTCTCAAATTAATTTTTGATCTTCCTCATACATCATTATTTTTAATATTATCTCCTTGATCGGTAACTTGGTTAAATCACATGATTATTTTATTTATACTGAATTTCATCTCCATTTATCTAGAAGACATCTCAATAAGATCATCACTTTGTCATTGTTAGACATCAGTTTCCCTATTGAGTTCATTTTATTCAAAATCTCATTAAACCTGACATGCATGTTAGAAATAGTCTCATCAAGTTTCATCTTAAAAATATCATATTTAATATTATAAGTATTGAAATACATTTATTCAATTTTATATGTTCCTTTATGAGAAACAACTAAAGTGTACCAAATTTCCAAATCAGTTGTAAATGAATATATTATATTAAATTAACCATCACCCAAAAGATAATACATATAATTCATGACATAATAGTTATTATTATATGAATATTTAGTAGAATCAATCTAATTAACTCCAAAATTTTTAGATAATTCATATTGATCTTCAATTAATGTCTAGATATAAAAACCCATACTCTTAAGATGTATTTTAATTTTAATTTTCCACTAAGAATAATTACTTCTATTAAAATAATGTGGTTTTTAGTAGGAGGACCCTCTTTATTATTATCTATAAATAAATAAATGTATAAATTACATAAATTTAATATATTTGAAAGAAAAACTAAAATCATAGTTCAATGATATTTAAAATCCCTCTGATACCAAATGTTAGTTAGAGTGAGTAACTCAAGGGGGTAAAATGAGTTCCGAAAAAAAATTCTGTTAATATTTTTTTTAAATCCCCAAATTTAATTAAAATTTATCAGTTAATCAAAAGTGTAGTTTAATATAAATTTGACCATTCAAAATATTTATCAATGTGTTATTAGGACTCAATTAAAACAACATTTAAAATTAATTTAAATTTTAAAATTGATTTACTTAAAAAATACATATATAAAAAATAGTTACGACTAACTATCAAATTTATTGTTTTGTTTACATGTTAAAAACAAATGTAGTTTAATATTTGAAATAAAAACTAAGGAATAAATAAGGGGTCTAGTCTCAAGACAAGACCTAATCTCCTCCACTTGGAAATAATCCATTTCCAAACAAATTATTATTACCAATAACCTGATCCACAACCTAGACTGGGCATACCAATAATAATGCAAGGTGTCTAGGATCAAATCTTCTTCCACAATTATACATAAGAATAAAAACAAAATAGGCCATGCAAGACCTCTTTCATAATTGCTATGGTTATATATGTAAAGAATGTTTTTTATAATATTGTGTATTCTCCATTTTAAGTGTAAGAGTCAGTGTGTGTAAAAAAAAGATAAAAACAATCACACTTCTCAAAAGTAAAGAAAAATCCAAAATAGAAAGTATAAAGATATAGAATATGTAGTGCTACTCAGTCTGAAATTCTTTTGGTACTTGAGGATCCTAAAATTTGTCTAGGTGAGGATCTCAAATTGATTTCACTAAAAGTTCAGAAAAAATAAAGTATCATGGAGTTCTATTTTCTATATAAAGATGATTATGAAAATATTATCTCGATTAAAATTGAGAAAGGAACTTGATAATTTATATGTTCCATGATTTCACACTCATGTTTCATTAAGTATGTAACATGAATATTATCTCTCTTATAGAATTCAAAAACACTCCTTACATGCATGAGGGAGTCCATTGAAAATATACAACACTGTAGGTTTGAATATCCATTGATGAATAATCATAAATATTTCTTGGATCCTCATACTGAACATATGAATTTGTCTTCAATGCATCTATGCAACGGTAAAATAATAATAATTAAATAAACCCACTAACATAACTCTCATTAACTAGTTTTTGGGAAAATTAAATTCAAATGAAGCAGAACATCAATGTTATCATGGATAAAGATTGCATGATCCTATGATATCATAACTGATAGTATCATGTCTAAAGTTTTCTCAGTTGAACTAGAATTATCACATTTGGAGGTAGTTCATCTAATTGTAGCAGAAACCTAGTGACAACACCACTCTGGTAGAAGAAGGAAGCCAGTGGAAGTAGATTACTGGTGGTGGTAGAGATTCTAGAGGTGTAAGGGCTCTATTGGTTGCCAGAGATGGTGGTCATAGAGATCTGATGATAGCAGGAGCTAGAAATAGTAGGTCTCTAAAAGTAGCAAGATCTGGCTATAGCGGAGCTCTGATGGTAACAAGAGTTGGTAGTATTAGAGTTATACTAACAGTGGAACATTTCAATACTTAGCTAATTTTCTTCAAATTATGATTTATAAAATAATATACTATCATAAGACATTAATCTTGTTATAAACATAATAATCTTCATTTGTGATCATTAAAATATAGAGATACCAACATACAGTAAGTGTTTATATGAGGTTGTTTGTAGTTATTATATTAACTTCTATTCCATGGGTGTCATGGTGTGTTGATAAACACGAGCATTGGAATTTGGATAGATCTACTAGATGCCATTGAGAAATAGGCATAGAGGTACACATACTAACTGTATCTAGAAAATCTTTTAAATATTAAAAATTATTTATTATTTAGAATTTGGAATAAATATTATTTCTTTATGTGGTTTAATAATATTCATTCTTACTAGATCGCAAATATCCAATCATGAGTTATTTAAGAGAATATTTGTGAGTATAAAATTTAATAAATATTTTTTTATTTAGTGGATATATTATTTATTTGTTTATTTATTGGAGAATAATTCAATGATTTTTATTTATTAAATAAATAGTTATTATTCAAGTCTTGATAAATATTGTGGAGGAGTGATGGAGTGAGTTTATAGGTATGGTGAGAAATAATATATATTAAATAATATTTGATTAAATTTTTAAAAAATTATTCACAGAATAATATTTAATTAATTAACTATTTTTTTCATGTCAAGAAATAAAAATATTATTATTATAGGTATAATATTCCACAGATATTAATAAAATAATAAGGGAACATGTGAAATTATTTGTAACACCCTGATATTTTAAAAGAATAAAATTATGTTTGATAGTATATATAGAACGCGACATCAAGCTTAAACAAACCATGAAATATTATTATTTATATATAACCATTATAACCTAGACATTGAATTAGAGGGTATGAATATTAATGACCACATTATGATATGTGTGTGTGTGTGTTGGTTTTAGGCATAACAGAAGCATGAAGTGGTGGGAGGTATATTAATTTTTTTTAATAATAATTTCCCAAAACCATGAAGGAATATCTTTTATGTAAAATTTATAATTAATTTATTTAATATCAAAAGAAATAAATACCTCAGATTATCAACATTCTACTTGGATGAATGTTGATCATTCAAAAAAACCCTTTTAGAGTCCCTTCGTAGTGATATGAAGATCCAAGGATAGAATCCCTCTAGTGGTGATCAACATGTGCTCCAATGATCTCCGAGTAACACCACTCAATATCCCTTGTGTTTCTCATTCATGAGAGGGATAAAGAAGGAGTCAAGAAAGAATTTTTTATATGTAACAATTCTCTATTCTCAATTTTGAATCCAAAACACAATAGACATAGCTGTTTATTAATAGGTTTGGGATTTGGGTTAAAATATTATTTAACTGCATTATGACCATTAAGTAACATTTATTACCTTTAATAAACCAAATTCCATATAATAATAATATTATTATTTTTTAGTGCTCCAACTTGTGAAAATTGATAAATAATATTTACCTTCTTGTAATAAATTATTTTATCACTGGATGTGGTGTTTGTCTATTCAAACTCCTTGGTAATTATTGAATATATGAATAAATATTTTATTCATAAATAAATATTTCATTCACATAACAACTAATAAATATTTATTAAATATTCAATATAATAAACAAATATAATATTATTCACATACCAATGAATAAATATTTTTTTAATTTATGTGATCAATATAACATAAATAAAATTATTCCTTAGTCATGAGAATAATATTTATTACATTAATTAAATTCAAATATAATTTAATACATATCAATGTAAACACTTAGTGTGTGACCATGTAGGATTGTTTCTTGTTAGAATTATGATAGCTTTCCTAAAGTACAATATTATTGTCTACAAACGGGTTAAGGCGCCCAAGAGAAAGAACATAATGTCATAATGAAGAAAAAAAATATGAATTCTCACTATGTAATATAATTTATTTTTTCAAAATAACTCATCTATGTGGTTTCAAGATAGTGTCATCAATCTATTTTCTTGATAAATCTTTCTTTTTTTATCTGAAATAAGTGCGTCTATACCCCATTACCAAGGAATTTAGATAACAATTATTTTCCATAAAAGGGTAGAGATAACAACTCCCACAAAGATGGAAGTTATAAATACTTCCTCTACTTATCCATTAATTAAATGTCAATCATGACGCACCCAATGTACCCTGCATCTCACCAATATATGGTGTGACAGTTTTCATCCATAAATCTTAGTGTGCAAGTCATGACATGCATCAATGATAATCCTAAAGTCTAAGGATAATTACACATGCTCATAGATAGTAATATTCAATGACACCAAAGCATGTGGAATTCATATTGTTGGGTATTTTCTTATAATATCCCATATTATTTATTTCCAAATGGGAACTTCATGAGAAGAAGCCTCATACACTTACGAGTACTCACACCCGACATTTGAAATACTATGTGCCCCATCATAGTATGTTATCAAATTGTAGAACTATATTAAGAATATTTTCATATCACTTAATAGATCTAATCATTTTGGGGAACTAATATCACCTTATCAATGTGAAAATACTCTAGGACATTGTTACATTAAATCCATGTTGAATAATGAACATTATGTAATAAGATGATTAATTAATATTCAATTCATCGAATATATATGTAATCAAAGCATAATAAGTTGGTACTAGGACACGAAATATTAAAATATATATTTCACACTCAATATTAATGTATTTCTTTATTATTAGGATATAATCATTCATTTTTTAATAAATTTATATTATGCTTAAAAAATATATTTCCTTCAAAAATAATTTTTATTGTTTTTTGTGGGAAAATATTACATTTAAAATTTTAACACTATTATAATTTTTTTATAAAATTACCTTTATTTTTTAAATCATAATATCAAAATTATCATTGGTTTTATTTTTGATATATTTATGAAATGGTTGATTTTCCAATGTGTAGTGAAAAATATTTACTTTTATTAAAAACATTATTTTTTATTCAAGCATGTAAAAAGTTCCATTTTTCTTTTAAAATGGTTTACAAGTAAAATTATTTCTATTATATTATTAATAATCCAATTAAGTTTATTTGAATCGATTTTATGGTTGAATTTGGTATAAAAACATCTGTATATAGAAAAATGCATTTTCTGAAAAACTGTTTTCTGTTTAGTTTTGTGTTTTTGTCTTTAATTATTTTAATAAAAGTAAATAGATTTAATATTACAACTGGTTATAATATTATGAATCAGTATGATCAAATTTTATATATTTTTTATTTTCATTTTTGGTCATTATGAATAGTAAACTTAGAAAAATTTTATTGCATCGATAAGGGTAAAATTAGTAAAATAGGGAAACAAATAAGAGATAAGGTCTAGAAATCAACACAAAATATGACATTATCCTATTTTATGGGTTTATTTATGTAATTTACATAAAAGTATTGAATATATGGCCACATGTTTCCATTTTTCTTTGATTATGACCTTTATATTATTCTAAGAAAAGGGTAAATAAGAAATGTCACTGTTTTGACTTTAATAACTCTAAATTTATATTATAATGATAAAAAGACGATAATTTGGGTTATAAATGTTTATTTTTAATATTAATTAATTATTACTAACATGTTAAATTATTTTCTTATTTAATAATTACCTTAAATTCTTACGAAAAACTGAAACATTATTTATTCAATTAAAAATAAATAAATAAAATGATTTTAAAAATATTAAAAGGAATACAATTTTGATGTATCGTTGTGTTAAGTGAATTTATAAGATAAATATTAAATATTAGAGATGTTTTAAAGGATTATATTATAATTACATATTTGTCTTGGTGTCTTTAGTTTCAAATTAAATTAATAGTGTCAAAAATGACATTATTGATATATTTTGAAAATAATGTTTCATTAATTTATTTAAAAATAATAAATATATTTAAAGAGAACAATATGGATAATATATGGTCTAAATCATCATCCTATAACCTTTTATGATCTAATTTTCACCTTATAATTAAAATTATAACTCTTTAATTCTGAAAAAGTTGTTACTGAAATTAAGGTAAAAATTTGTAAACTAAGTGGTTAAACCAAAAGATAACATTTAAAATGACACAAAAGCCTATCTAAATTTCATAGAATAATGATATTTCTAAAATATCCTATTTTTATTTAATTAATTACAATTTTTATGATATTTTTTTGAGAAAGAATTTATTATATTTTAATCTTTTTGAAAATTCCAAGAGTGTCCTTTACCTCACTTATAAAAGGGCACCCAATAACTATTTTCTTTATACATTCTTGAGAAAACTATCTTGGCCAAACCCTACCCAATTATCTTATCAAAATCCATATATAATAATTAGTGGTGATGGTATTATTAAAATACCATTCTAGAATTCCTTAATAAATGATATAAATGAGGCCCACAAAAGAAGAGTGGGTTAGAGAACTTTCGAAAAAAGGAAAAATTGTTGTAAGAGATAATCATTTCAAATTGTATTCTTTGAGAAATATTTTATGATATGAAACTATACTATTATATAAAGTGTTTATACAACCTATTTTTATTTCATATCATGAATCTTCTTATGATCATGATACTTAAATCCTCATTTGAATTTATTCTTTAAAGGGGATTATGATTCAAAATTTATCATAGTGGAAAGGGTTTTTATGTTATAATATCATTGTTTACCAGGATTGTTTATTATAATGTTTTTGATGATGATGTATTTTTATCTACCCCTTAAGAAACTCATGAATTTTCTTCTCCTATTTTTATTTATATATATCACATGGTTTCCTTTCATTTTCCTCTCTTTAATTACTCAATAGGCTGAAATAATATTTTAAAGGGAAACCGAATTTACCTATCTCTTCGATCAAAAAATCATTTTTCTTATATATATATGTTTTATAAAAAAAATCAATAATGTTTTTAATATTTTAATTTAATTATTTAAATTAATTTTTACCCATTATATACTTTATATAAAATTGTTTATAATTAATCTTATAATAATTTTCCTAATGAGGTAATTTTTGAATTTTTAAAAAAAAATGGGAAAGGAATGCTTTCTTTTAACTTATACGACATGAATAGAATTTCCTTCCATTATGAACAATCAGTGATTTAATGATTTATTTTCACATTTCCAATGTTCTTTTCAATGTTTTTTTTAATATTTTGGAAATTTTTAAATTTCAAATAAGTGATTTTATAGTGAAAATGGTATTTTACTCTTGAAATGTTCCAAGTGATATTTAAAAATAATTTTCATCTAATATGGAATCATTTAATGTTACTTAAGTTTTATTTAGGGTATGATCCAATGAAACTATCCTCATTATTCCTCTTTATTTTTTATGGTAATGATGAAAATTTGTTTATGAAACTTATTCCTTCTCCAAGAGTTATGCTATGATGAATTAATGAAATGTTTATAAATCACATTTAATTTCCATGAGTTATAATATGATGAAATTTTTATGAAACCCATTAATTTTTCACATTTTATGATATTATTAATGTTTTATAATCTTATATCACACACATGTATGGTTTTAATTATGTGTTGGGTGGACCTAAAATTATATTTTTCTCAAATTATTTGTGTAAATATGGATATCTCAAGAGATAAACTAGACTGAAATGGGGAGTGAACCCATTTTAGTAAGGGACTTTTCCATTATGAATGTCTTCCAAGTGAACCTTTTCTAATATGATGGAAATAGGAGTGAATGTAATCCACTATGATGTTCTTGGTAGTGAACCTTGAATACATAGGAAATGATTTTTTATGCTCATGTGTATGCACAAACATATACCTTAGAGAAATATTATACACTCATAGATCATGTTCTATGATTACATTAGGATTTATTTCTTATTAACTTCTAAACTTAATTCCATGATTCAATATTATGATCTTTGATATACTTGGTATGGTTTTCAAATGTTAAGATAATTTTCTCATACCCTTATTATCATGATATGATTATGGGATCATTGATATCTACATTTTTTATCCTCACTAAGAATTTAATATCAACATTGTTTATGTTTCCCTTACCCATTATATGAAAGGTAATTTTAAGTATGATTTGTATAAAAATGGTGAAATTTGTGAAGAATTAAGTGGGTGATGATGTAGAACTCATTTAATCAAGTTGTTTAATTATCTAATTTTCTAAAGGAACTAGATCTATATGATTGTAGCATTTATTTTTATCTTTTGTAATGAATATTAATCTAAAAATTTGTAATATCTATGTATGAAAAGTATGGGTCTCTATAGTTGGTTTTAGAGAAGTGTTTAGTTAATCTTTGTAAAATTAGATGAGAAAAACTTGGTTATAACTCTGAGGATAATACTAAGTATAGGAAAACATCCTAAATTTTTTTAAAAGGAAGATAATATGTGATTTTTCTAGAAATACATACCTTTTGGGTAACTATAAGTGGACATGGTTTTGGCACATATGCATATAGGGGTAATAACCTTAAAAAGAGGTGGTATATTATGTCTGGTCCACCACTATAATTAAAAAGGATTTTTCCCTTATTCCACACCTAGTTTCACATAACCAGGGGATATGATTATTTTAATTTACATTTTCTTTATGAACCATCATGAAGTATTTGAATAGAGTATGACAATGGATGGCCTAGGTTAAACCTAAAGTTTCATAGATTTAAAATAAGGTTCAATTATTTATAAATCCCATAAATGATTTTTCCTGATTATTTGGTTTCCCAATATTATTATTTATGCTATACTTTTTGGTTTTAGTCAATGGCTGGAACTATGAGTATTTTTGTTCACATATAATATGACAGACAATGTAATGATTATTTTAATGAGAAACCAAATTAAATGAGAGATTGTATGAGAAACCTTGTGATTATACCCAACTAGATTTCTTATTTTATGATTAAAAATATCAAATTGGGTGAGTTTAGAGACTCACCTAATAAGATAAAAATGGAGTTTTATGAAGACAATATAGAAAATATGATTTAGTTTCCTATATGTCAAGAATGTGGGAATAATCACTCAAGGTAATTTTTCTAAGGAACAATAATATGATTTATTTATAGAAATGAATAGAATAGTTAACCTAATTTTGAAAGAAAAATGAAGAGTTATATAGAGGAAAATGAAGTTCATCCTAAGGTACAATTTTTAGTTCATTATTTTTTGTTTTGGGAAGATGATAATTATATGATCTAATGCCCAAATCCAATGGTTAACTCCTAAAAAAAGAAAGGAATTATGTTATTCCAATCTTTAAAGTGAAGGGATTGAAGTTTTTATGTATCATGGTTTGAGAATTATGTTTTAGAAGTGTTATATCAGTAATATTAAAAATATAGGAATCACAAGACATATAAGGATTATTCCATAGTATATTTTCTTCAAGGATTTTAATTTTTTTTTGAATGGTATTGATATTCAAGAAAAGTTATTTAGTGGTAACAATATAATATTTAGTAGGGATAAAGATATGATTAACATCGATGAAATAAATGGGATAATATTTGTGACCTTGAAACAGATTAGTGATTTGATGATAAAGTGGTTTATTTTATCTTTTATGGAGTTTACAATATTTTTGGATTTATAGAATATATTTAATAGCCTGTGATTTTATTTGAGGAATAAAGATTGTGTTAATTTTTGGAAGCATATATGTTTCCATGTAAGAATAAATTAATAGTTATGGATACCATAACCGGTTTAAATTTAAGGTTGATAATAATTTGAAAAGTATACATACCCCTTTTATGTTTTAAGTTATGGGATTTTAGATGATTTGAATCTTTTAATCGGTTTTAGGAAGAATACACTATTGAGGTTTAAATAACCCTTTTTTAGTATATAGTTTGATGTTATGATAATTATTATCTATTTTATAGTGGGATATAGATAATATTTATGGTTTAAAAGTGATTCATTTATAAGGTAATATTTTTATATATATTTATGGTTAAGATAAGGATTAATTTTTAGGTTAGTATCTAAATTTTATTCATGATATTTTGGTGAATTTAACTACATTATATGATATATCATGGTGATTAATGATATTTTTTGTGATGATTCATTAGGTTTAGGTATATTTAACGCTTAGTTTTAACATGTTATTTAACATGAAGATTATTTGGGAAGAATGCATGAAATTTTTTAGGGATGTAAGATAAAAGTTTTGAGAATTAATTTTAGGTTAAAACAATCTTTAATATTTAATTTAATGATTTTTGGGGATATTGGGTTATTTTTGAAATTATCTAAGTGGAAGCTTTGTTTTTATTGTGTAAATTTTTGGAGTTAAATAGGAATTTTTATACACTTTAAATATTATCTTAACTTATGAAAACCATTGAGTTTTGTTTAATATTAAAATATATTAGTAATAAATTAATATAATTTTGTTTATTATGAAGTTTATTTTAGTGCTTTTGGAATGAATATTTAATGTTTAATACTCATCATTTGAAGAAAAAGATGAGTTTATGGTGGAAATTAATTAAATGGTGAAATCCTATATGTTAATTAAGTATATTTCCTTATGTTTTTAGTCTAAATGGTAAAATAATTCCTCAAATATGGGAAAAGGATATTGAAATAAAAAATCCTATTAAATTCATTTTTGATAAATCAATGGTATTTTTTACACTTTATTGACTCATGGTTTTATAGTTGTTAACTATCTCCTGATCATTCGCTTTCTTATGATCAATGTTCTCGATCACTCTCTATCCTTATTAAAAAATTAATTTTTCCTCCATGTCCATATTTTCACTTCACACTAATTTTATACTACTTTGAAACATAGTTAGGTGTTATTCTAAATGACCTTAATATTTCCATTTCTCTTTTTTCAAGAGAAAGTTTTATTAACTCTTTTTATGATGAGAGTTTTCAACAAAAGGAA
This sequence comes from Viscum album, assembly GCA_963277665.1. Taxonomy (NCBI): domain Eukaryota; kingdom Viridiplantae; phylum Streptophyta; class Magnoliopsida; order Santalales; family Viscaceae; genus Viscum; species Viscum album. The sequence goes on along the minus strand of OY728146.1, from coordinate 1,620,068,745 downwards.
ATTCCAAATATCAAACCCTTTAATACTGATAAAAAGTTTAAATTGTGAGGATGAAATTTATTAAAGTTTAATATAATATAACACCCTAAGATTTTAAAATAGAAATATTTTTTTTTGATATCGTATATGACACGCAACACCGGTCATAAATGAACGATGAAATAATTTTAATTAAATTTGACCATTATAACAAAGTCATTGAATTGGTGGTTATGAATGTGAATAACAAAATTATAATATATATATATATAAAGTTTCTAATATATAAAAAATTATTGATTAATTCATAATAAATATACATTCAATTTTTAGTAAAGTCATTTTTTTCATAAAAAACACATTTCCTTCCAAAACGATTTTTATTGATTTTTGTGAGAAAATATTATATTTCATTTTAAAAACATTTATAAAATATGTTTGATAAAATTTAATTTATTTTTTAAATCATAATATCAAAATTATATTATTTTTAATTTTTGATATTTTTTTGATAAGATTTATTTTCTAGTGAATAGTGAAAATGTTAATTTTTTATTGAAAACTATATTTTTTCAAGCATATACAAAGTAAAATTTTACATTATAATTGATTAAAATTAAAACTAGTTCTATTATATTTTTAATAATCCAATTATTTTTATTGTAATTGATTTTATGATTCAATTTTATATACAAATATTTTTATACTTGGAAGAGTTTTTTATTGAAAAACAATTTTTCATTGTGTTTTGTGTTCTTATCTTATATTAATTTCTTCACTTATAGAGATTGAATCTTGAAAATTAAAAACTTATTTGGAATAAATATTTTGGTATAAATTTACCTTTTATTCTTATTTATTATGTATAGTAACATTGGTAAACATTTATCATCTCAGTAAGGGTAAAATGGGTAAAATGGGGTTAAAATAATATGATAAGGTATCAAGATCAACCCAAAACATTATTTAATACTATTATATGGGTTTAGTTCATATATTTCCATCCATAAATCTAATATATGTCCACTTTGTTCCTTTTTTATTTGATTATGAACTTTATATTATTTTAAGAAAATGATAAATATTAAATGTCACTCTATCTACTTTAATAACTCTTACTTATAATTATAAGGATAAAAGAGGATAAGTTCGGTTCTATTTTTTTCTAAAATATGAATTAATTTTTCTATCATTTTAATTTTTCTTCATTTAATTATTAAAGTAAATTCTTACACAATTCTGACACTATATTTATTCAATTAACATAAAAATAAAATAAATGACTTTAAAAATAGAAAACATAATACAATTTGGATGAATTATTATGTCACAAAAATTTAGAATATAAATATTAGGGATTTTTAATGGATTATATTTGATTTAAATATTTTTATTGGTGACTTTACCGTCAAATTAAATGAATAGTTTCAAAAATGAAATTACTAATATCTTATTAAAATAATATTTTATTAAATTATTTAAAAATATTATAAATCTTTAAATAGGTCAATAAGGATAATATATGGTCTAATATATCATACATTATCTATTTATGATCAAATTTTCAACTTATAAGTAAAATTAAAAATCTTTAATATCGAAAATTTAATTACCACATTTAAGGTTGTAATTGGAAAACTATGGGGTTAAACCAAAAGATAGTGTTTAAAATAACACCAAAACCTATCTAATTTTCATTGGATAGTGATATTTTGAACATATCTTATTTTTATTCAAATTTATATCCATTTGGGGGAATCTTTTTTGGAACTAATTTATTATATTTTAATCATTTAATAAATTCCATGAGTTCCCTTACCCTCACTTATAAAAGGAAACTCATTCTCACTTTTCATTACACCTTCTTGAGAAACCTATCTTGTCAAACCCTACCCAATTATCTTCTCAAATTTCATAACCATTAAATAGAGGTGTTTTTATTCTAAAAATACCACTCCAAAAGTCCTTAATAAATGATATAGAGTAGTCCTATTGAAGATGAGAAGGGTAGAGCACTTTTGAAGTAAGGTAAAATTGAGGTAAGGGTTTATTATATCAAATTGTTTTCCATGGGACAGATATTATGTTATTTTATGAACCTAACATATTTTATGAGGGGTTTATACATCCCATTTTTCATTCTATTTCATGAATATACTTATAATCATGATAATTAAATTTTCATTTAAATTTATTCTTTCATGGGGCTTATGATTCAAAAAGTTACCAAAGTGGTAAGAATTTTATGTTACAATCTCATTATTTATCAAAATTGTTTATGATTATGTTTCAGATAAATAATTATTTTCATATAACTCTCAATAAACTCAAAAAGTTACTTCTCCTTTGGTTATTTCTATATAATACATATTTTCTATAAATTTTACTCTCTCTATGTATTTAGGAGACCGAAAAAAATATTTTTAAGGAAAACCAAATTTATTTCTATCTTTAGTTGAAAATCGTTTTTCTTTCATCAAAATGATTTCTAAAAATGATTTATAGAATTATTTTAATATTATCATATGATTTTTTAAATTCATTTTAACCTATGATTTAATTTTTATAAAATGTTTTAAAAGGAATATTCTTTTCATTTTTCAAACAAGGTACCTTTTGACCTTTTTTACATAATTATGAAAGATTTTTTTTTCTTTTAAATTATATGGATTGAAAGGAATTTCCCACCATAAGTAAATCTAAATTATTTGAAGATTCCTTTACATGATTATAAGTTTATTTTTAAGAAAAAATTTTCTTTAATATTTGTTATATTTTTAGATTTCAAATAAGTGATTTCAATGTGAAAAGGGTATTTCTTTCAATAAATGTTCAAAGTGATCTTATTAATGGATTTTTTTCATCTAAGATGACATTCTTTGTTGTTAATTAATATTTATTGGGGATATGATCTAATGATACCATCCTTATTCTTCATATATATGGTTTATGATTATGATGACCAAATTTTTATAAAAATCATTCCTTTTCCATGGGTTATTCTATGATGAATTGATGAAATTTTTATAAAACCCATTTCTTTTCCACAGGTTATGATATGGTGAAAAGTTTTTAAAACCAATTATTTTTCATGGGTCATGATATGATGAATGTTTTATGATATTATGGAACACATATTTATGGTTTTTATAATGTGACAAGTGGGACCAAAATTATATATCCCTCTAATTCATTGGGTAAAGATAAATATCTCAATATATAAAAAAGACTGGAATAGGGAGTGAACTTAGTTCAGTAAGGTACTTTATCTAATATGATAGTATTGGGATTTAACATTAAATAATTAAATTAAATGGGGAGTGAACCCAATCCTCTATTAATGTCTTAACAGTGAGTCTTTACTACAATTGAAATGATTTTTCTGCTTATGTGTATGCTACAAACTTATTTATTATTCTAATATTATGATATAATAGTTCATGTTATTTGATTACTTTATGGTTAATGTCTTATGAACATACATGATTTATGTTGTGATTTAATAGTATGATCTATGATATGTTGGGTATGGTTTTCTAATGTTACAATCATACTCTCATACCCTTATTCTCATGTTATGCTTATGTGATCATTCATATCACCATTTTTTACCCTTACTGAGCATATGAGTTCACTATTTATTATGTTTTACTTTCCTAGTATTTAAAGGATGATTTAAAGTATAATATTTATAAAAGGAATGAATGTTTTGAATAGTTAATCATGAGATGGTGTATAACTCAAATGAATGAGTTATTTATGTATCCAAGTTTATAAATGCACCGGAACGGTATGATTTTTTCATGGATCATTATGTTATTTAAGAAATATTTATCTAATAAGATGTGATATTTATGTATGAAAATAATGGGACACTATTTTATTATTATCTAACCGTATTACTATTAAAACCCAATTATATTATTTCTAACCCTAATTATTTTCATTTATTTTGGTTATAAAAAATGACTTTAGAGAATCATCTCAATCCCAAGAGGGATTCTCTCTATGAACACTCTCAAGAATGGAGATATATCATCCTCCACAACCCTCTTGATTCTAGATAGAACAAGGATTTCAATCTTTGAATTGATTGTCATAGAGATTATATATGAACCATAAAATCATTAGTATCTTCTATCCTAGAACTCATGAATTCCTACAACGCCACTCAAAGAATCATGGTTAATGTGTAGATCACTAATAGAGGGATCATATAGTTGATTCTAGTGACATAATGATGGTAGTACATATTGATGTTTTGAAATTCATAAATGAATAAATAATTCATTAAAAGGTAATTTTTAATTGTCGAAATTAGTTATAGATTATAATGTGATGACTCTGTATTTGGTTTATACATTCTCATGGAAATTAATATTTGATTCAATTATGATGGTTATGATATTCTTCATTGTGTACATATCAAATTAATCATCAATTATGAAAGAAAACCTATGTCAGGAATACTCTTTTCTTGGTTCCTCTATTCTTGAAACATTTAGATAGTGACTCTATATGGGTTTCAAGATATTGAAACCACCTCCTTTCTAAAGAAACAAGACATCTGAGATCAACCAATACTATCTAACCAAAAATCTGATTCCACTGCACAGTTCTCACATAGTAGACAAATTCCACCATAAAATAAAAAATTAAACCCAAAAATGTAATAAAAAACCAATTATAGGAGAATAATATTTCAAATAAAATAAATAACAAGACTGATTCTACCAAAATTCCCCCACCAAAACCATCCCAAGCTGCTATTAAATCTTCATCATACTCAACCAAAATGGGGTCGAGCACAATGGGTTGGATATCAAGGGTAGTGGAGAAGACAATTATTGGATTCCACCATAAAAGGAAACCCAAACTACCCAAATCACCTGAACACATTCTAATAATGGGGTATAAAGTATAGGGATGGGTAAAAAGAAGTGGGGAGATAGGGGAATGATTCCTACAGTAGTGACGTGGTTGTTTTCATTTAATACACATATCCAATAATTACCCACTTTTACTAAAGTCTCCCATAATATCTAAAAAACTGTATAACTCAATATGAATCCATCAAAACTTATTTAGATATGATTATCATATATTCCATTAAATTTTAGACAAACACTTTGTAATAAAATTAATCATTATTTCATAGCCTAACAACGTAACCCTATGGTCTTTTTTAGCATTCAAAACAATTATAAATTATTTAATCAATAATTGAATACAATGAGTGGACTCTAAATAAACTTTATTACTACTAAAGATATAAAGGGGTCTGGAATGGTATCCATTAAAAACACTCAAATCTTGATAAGAATATTTCTACCATGAGATGCATCTCTCTATATCATATGTACACTTTTAAATTATATTTTTCAAAGACATTATGTGACTATTTGTTTCTAATATTACATACCAATGGTCCTATTTGGTTATTTTACTAAGGGTATACATGTTAAAATAAATATGATGGGAGGATAAATCATATTGGGAAGCATATCATTTTTTAGTTTGGTACTTTCTTATATATTTAATCATATTCACGAAATCTATCCTGGTAATAATATTGACTATCCTTTTAATGAAAGTAATTAATTGAAACTATGTATTTAAAAGGACATTGTATAAGGGAATTATGTTGTATCATATTTTATCTTAACTAATTCTAAATATATATTTTTAAGTATTATAGAATGGAAATTTATAATTTAATTCCATCAAAGAAAAAATAAGGTGGTACAATAGGGATTAAGGTATCCAAGGAAGACTTAAGATGTTAAGAGTGGATGAAAGTATGATAATATTAGGATTGAGACTATAAAATGGGATTCTTACATATCAATATGAATGGAATCAAAAACCATATAGTCTAATGCTATATAATGATTCACTTTATACCTTTTAAAGTTAAAAGATAAGAACCAGAGTGGTTCCCTTTAAGGTTATGCAACCATGACCAATGGTTGTTCCTTTTTAGGACATAAATCCCATATTGTTAGGACTTATAGTTTTATTTCATAAAACTATAAATTTTTTGAACAATTTTAACTCGTGAGAAATGAACTATTAGGTTAAAGGTACTTAGAAATTGTTTGGTGTAGTGCTTATGCATGAGCAGTCCTTACTTATTTAACCAAACATATGAGTTAGGTGAAAGTAGGGTGGTTATAACACCATGTTTGAGTCCATTTAATTTTATTTACTGTTAAACAACTATTTGAGTATTTAAGGTAAGGTGAAACCACTTCTCTAGGGCTGGGACCTAGGTGGAATTAGTCCATTGGGGTTGGGGAGGATATTTTTCTCAAATGAAAGTAATTAGACCAGGTAGGAGACCTGAGTGAGGATTGATCCCGAAGTGCACCATGAAATATAGGATAATCCAATATTTTGGGATAAACTAAAGAAAAAGAGTGAGATTATGGTTAGAGGATACACTTGAAAAAAATCGGGATATTTAGCCCAGGTATGTGTCACGGATGAGGGTTGATCCTAACATAAGGCCTCTGGGCCATGAGAACTATATAAAACAATTATATTGGGGTATAAACTAGTATAATTAGTTCCATAAGGGTTGTTGAGACCCTTAGAGATACATTAGTAAAATTTACCTAATTGGATGACTTGGGTATATAGGATGTTAATACTAGCCCTTGCGGGCTGAGTATGACCATCTTGGATAAGAGGGGGATGGGTTTCCTAGAATTTATCCATTATTACCTATAATACTTCTTCAAAAGTGTCCCTTAACCTGTCATACATGGAGGTTTGGGTGACGTGGTCTCTCATGAGGTTTGAGGCGTAAAAATTCTTGAATGACCTAAAATAATCGAAATTTTCATTATTTATCCTCAGTTTTCAGTCAAAAATCACACCAAGGATAGTTTTAGAAATCATAGTCATATATTCTAGCAGTTAGTGAATTTTTATGGATATAATTTTAAAAAATTATCCCATGTTGACTTAGCATGTCACCTAATATGACCTACCATAAGGCCTCAGGCATGCCACCCTGTACGCCAGAGGCTGCTGACTAACAGTAAGGGTCGAACAGATATAGTGGGGAGACTATAACCATTGTACATAGTAAAATAAAATTGTAAATAAATAAACATAAAAAAGTATAAAAATCCAAGTACCTATAATAAATAAATTGAAACACAAGCATGTTATAATAAATGAAATACATTATACACTCCTTACGACTCAGAATCATGAAAAAAAACAATAGTTGAACACCCATTAGGATGAGCACTTATAGAAAATAAAAAAATTTAAAACAAATACATTAGGATCTAATAATAACATCAACCTAAACTATACACCTAGTATCCATAACTATAAAGCTACACCATCCTAATTTGAAGACTCTACACAAGTGGATTTTCTCAATAAAGAAACACTGGGACTTGGCCCTATCCACTGCACCACCTATTCTATAACCTAAAATTAGATATAAAATTTTCATTCACATCAAGGTGCATGTAAGGGAAGTGAGGAATAAATCTAATTATGACACCCCAAATAGAAAACCTATAATTGTTTTATCATAATAATTGAATATACATGTGATATGCCTAGCCTAGTAAAAAAATAACAACCACTAGCATAAAATAAACAACTACATAATAAGTAAAGGTTTATAAATAAAAATAAAGAAAATATATAACCATGGGTTATAGTATAACATCCTAGGTAAATCTAACCCTACTATGGACCACACAAAAGGATTTATATCATGTTTCTAACTACACAACACAACACATATCACATCCGCCAAATCGACATAGTAACTACAATATTTTAAAATGTAAGGGAATGAATTTTGGACCCCAGGACATAGACATAGTTATCAACATAGAAAAATAAACTATTAGGATCGAGAAATATGATAGAAAGATCTTAACTAGTGACATATCTCTATGTTTCACCTCAAATAAAATTTTGTGTCCCAAAAGTTTTATAGAAAAAAATAGGATCTATTATGGGTCTAACATATACATCATACCAAGGGTTAGATACATCCATGGACTTGAAATTTTCACTATCTAAAGTAACCCATCCAAGAAACTAGGATAGTACAACAACCACATCAGATCACCTCTAGCTAAGGTGTATACTCAACTAGAGGGGGTACATTCATCCAGATCACCCATTATATCCTCAAGACCATCTAACTATATCTAGACAATAGAAGAGATAACCTAATCAATACTCAAGTCCAATGATAGATCTAATATATCCCAAGGATCTCCTCCCTTAACCAAGTTATTACTAGGAACTACCTCAAATATCATGACCAAAGGCCACTGAAATGTGGTTCGATCCAACTCTCAGACCCAACATCCAAAAAGTTGAACTAGCATCACTGACCAACTCTTAGGTAATAAATAATGGAGCCTATCTCGATCTCACAGACATTATCAACCATAAAAAATCCACTATGGGGTCTCACTAACCCACATCAGGTTCAAACAAAAGTCAATCCTCCCATAGTCCTTAGGGTTATATAATAAAGTGATGTCCGCTAGGGAATCCCCAACTACACCCAAATTCCAGGGATATGCATGTTAAAAGATCCTTAACCATCAAAAAAATTGATAGAAATAGAAGGACATCCTATAAGGGGTTCCACTATCTCATCCAAATCATTGGGTAGTCCCAATGATGAAACACCCTCAAGCGGCCCTCAGTAGCCTCCAATTGATCCTTTATCAGTAAATTTCTTAAAAGAGAATCCAAAATCACTAACATGCCTACTAGGGTATTCTCATTGGTCATCATGACCACTTCAATGTTGGAAACCCTATAAGGGCTCCTCAACACATGAAAAACACTCATATAGAACCACATCATAAGAAAACCATAGTCAGATTCCCTCACATCAGACCCATCCATGGGTACTATCTTGGATAGAAGGGAATATAAAGAAACACCATGCCACATGGGAATTCTCAATGACCAACTATAGAAACCACTGATCAATCAATCAGAAACCATCCACTAAGGGAATCTTAAAGATTCCTTTAGACACATCTCATATTCATAAAAATACCCATCTATAACCACCATTTCAAGATTTTCACTCATCCCAAAAGCTCCAAAAACTCTAATCCTCAAATATAAGATCTCAAACTCAACTAATGTAACCTTGAGAAACCGGTCTCAACATATAGTGACATTTCACAACATCTTCAGAGATACTACTAGATCCTATCTTCCAAGACTCATATGAAAGATCCTAAAATAGATCGCTATGGAATAATTGATCCAATCACTATGCTCACAACCCTCACCTGATCCTCGTAACTCACAACCCAACCCACCTGAGGATTCTAAATCCAAACCTCAAATAAATACTTCTAATAAAATTTCAGAATCCAAAAAACTATCTAAATGGCCTCAAAAAACATAAATAATCCCACATTCAAGATCTACATGGAAAAAACTCCTAATGGAATCCTCTTATATCCAATTCTTACTCTAGTTTTAAAATTGAAAAAATGAACCAAGGAAGGAAAAGTAAATGATGTGTACCCCCAAATTTCTTCCATGGTCATGTTCAACATCTCACTTGGTGTGTAATTATCTTAATTACATTGTATGACTACTTAATAAATGGTGTATACACCACACGAGGTTTCTAGCCATGTACATGGACATGTAACCCATACATAGGCTCATTCTAAGTACAATACATATCCACTAGCCATGTAAGTTGCATCATCTCTATCTGTGTTCCCCACACAGACTTGTTCCCCCGATATGGGGCATCTAGCTATACACTTGGCCAAACCCCGATCCACCACTACACCACATGTAAACTAGGACTACACGCCATGTGGTTCCTTCTTTCTCGCCTCACCTAAATGGAGGAATGCATAGTATGTTTTCTATGAACCACATATAGTGTACATGGTTTTTTTCAAATAGAAAACACTAGAAAAGCCCCCCCAAAACCCTTGATTTTCCCAAAATCATTCCATGGGGGATCTCATGTCACCCTAAGAAACCCAAAAAATAATTCATGACTTAAAAATGCCTATTCTATTGGGAGATCATAAAAAACATAAAAACATTCCTACCTTCGGGTAGAAGCCCCCAAATAATTGATCTTTAATCTATGAGATGCATCCACTAAGGCCTGATCTACCTCCATACGATCTCCTTGGGCAGTGATTACTCATATTTATTCTTATCCTCTCCCCCTCCCTCTATTAGGAACATGAAAAATAATCCCATGGGGGAAAACATGTGAATAAAAAAGGGGGAAGAGAAAGGAAAATGGAAAAAAAGAAAAAATTAAGGAAAGAGAAAAAAAGAAAAGAAAAGGGTCTAGGACTGACCCCATTTCCCATGAAAGGTCTCTTCGTTACCTAGGAAACAACCCAACCTAGACTCAACCATGAATATATATTCTCAATACAATAATTTTTTAAAATATATAACTAAAAAATATGAAAATAAATTAATATTTAATTAATTAAATATTAAATATTAAATATTCCATAAAAATCCAAATGACTTGGATTCCCAAAAAACATCTATCCTAGGGTTAACACTCTTTTCCAGTACAAATAGTGTGGTCATAATAATTATCTGATATAATTTCATAGAAGAATTTATAATTTTTCTCTTAAAAGACTTATCAGAACAAAAGGTTAAAATTTATCCTGATTTTCACAACCCATGATAATTGAGGTCATCAAAACCCCCTCACCATAAACATTTATCTCCCCAAAGAAGACTCACTGACTAAAAAAATCTATTCTCCCACCCTATAACTAGAAAAATTAGTGTTATCTCGCCCATCCAATGATGATTGTCATAACATCCACAACTCCCTCAAAATGAGACCCATTACTTCATGATGGATCATATTATCCCCACCACAAATTATCACCCCATATGAAAAATAAAAAACCAAATGGATTACACTATGTCCATCATTGAATGAAATGGATAGACATGTACAAGAAACTAAAACTTGAGAACCATAATGAAATCAACAACAACAAACAATCATTCTCAGACCACAAGGACCAAAAACCTTATACTTGAAAAACACTTAAAATGATGTTCACAACCTTAAACGACTTATAGTTTACCACAATCCATAAGTATTTCCTTAGACTAGTCCTGAATGAACAACATGATTCATGAACACTTGAGCCTATTTTTATTGAAGCAAGTTAAACATGCCTAAAACCACTGACCATGCTCCTCACGTAGGCTAATTCAAAAACACAAGAGCACTATTGACACTCCTCTTCAAAATCAATGCATCTCCCTCATTCCAAAATAAAACACATGACCTCACTTCCCTTGGGCATAGATCCAAATCTAAAATCACCCATCCACACTCTTATCATTCTACCAAAGCCCAACCAAAACAAACATGGCTAGGTGAACAACCAAACATACACTCCCAAGCTATCCCAGAGATTGTAATCACTCTCGGTTCTATTTTTATCACACACCAGGCATCCTCATTCCTAAACACATCATGGTGATAATAGGCCTCAACATACCCACCAAAGAAGAACATCCACATCCACCCAATACATCGGTGATAGCAGAAACACATTCCCCACTACAAGACCTGGTAGAAAAATTTTGGTAAGAACTGTTCCATCCCAAGAAAATCAAACATGATACTTCCTATGAACCATCACATTAGGGAAAATCGTGCCAAATCCAATGGTCTCTTGGGAATCCTTTCCCTCATAGAGACACCAAAAGGGAACTCAAATCCCACATTGACACATAAGGGTCTCCATGTATCCCTTGAGGAGTAGACTATATCTTTATCCCGGACAAATACCTTTCCTCGAGATTCACAATGCATATCATTAGAATAAAATAAATACATGTAGTTCAGTTGAGTAAAATGTCACTAAGGAACTATATGTTATAAAATATATAAGTTTTTACATACACTTTAAACAACTGAACCTCCATAATCAGTGGAATCTTGCATATACAAGAGTATGTCATGTGAATTATACATGCTTAGAATGATGCACAAACACATGACTCTTAACCATGGGTCAAGTTCCAAAACTTGAATAAACCATAAATCTAAAATTATAACTTCATTACACTGTGTTTAATCATACATGAGTATTTATTGTGAATTATACATGCCTAGAATGATGCACAAACACATGACTCTTAACCATAAGTGAATTTCCAAAACTAGAATAAACCATAAATCTAAAATCCGAAATTAATCACACTAGGTTTAATCAAAAAACCATAAAAACTAAAACCAAAAAGAGAAAACTCATGTCTTGGAACATGGATACCCTATTAGAAAAGGTGTTAATCACATATCAATCTTATATCCATCATAATTTCTAAAAAATACCTAGAACACCCATATACCAAATCCCAAAATCATAAAACGAGAAACCTTTAATGTCATTTTGTAAAAAACCAGATCTGTTCAACCTAACACATCACTTGATCTAACCCACCACATGGACTCAAGTGCACCTCCCCATACACTAGATGTTTCCAACTAGCGGTGAGGGTCTAAATAATATAGTGGGGGGAATATAACCTCTAGTCTGAGTAAAATAAAAATCAAAATAACCAAAAATCAATAGGGATAAACATCAAAGTACACATAATAAATCAAATGAAACAACATAATTATATAAGTAATTAAATATGAAAAATAATAATACAGACTCAGATGCATGAAAAACAAATAATACACGTCGCTCACAAGGCTTACCACCTATACAAACTAAACTCAATAAAAAATCATCATAATCTACTTCCAACTCTAATACAAACCACATAACTAGTCTCCATAACTCTTGATCTACACCAGTCTAACTAGAGACTCCCATGAGCTACTTTTCTCAATCAAGTAACACTGAGCCTTGACCCAATCCCCTGAAAAATCTACGCTTCAACCTAAAAGTAGGCATACAATACACATGAACATTGAGGTGCATGTATAAGGGGTGATAAATAAATCTTATTAGGTTACCCCTAAATGGTGAACTTATAATATACTATCACAAGAAGTTCATGCACACATGATATTCCAAGCATAGTGGAAAACTAACGACAGATGGCATAAAATAAAAAATTGCATAAAAATTAAGGGGATAAGGAAAAACAAGGAAAACAACCAACTGTGGTTTATAGTATGACACTCAAGGTAAATATTTCCCCTCTTTATCCCTCAAAATAAAATTTATAGCACATGGTTCACCGCACCACAAGATAGTTGTAACGTCCGCTAATTCTATAGAGGAGCTCTAAAATTTTTAAATTTAATGGCATGAATTCTTGACCCCAGGGTATAACCATTGTCATCCACATGACAACACAAAACTAATGGTCTTTAGGAATCTAATGGAATGATCCAAACTGAAAAAATATCTCTACACCTCACCTTAAAGAACCCTTTATGTATCAAAAGTTCTACAAAACAAATTGGGCCTAATAATGGGTCTGATATATACACTATCATAGGGGATCCATCCATCCATTGACCCAAAATGTGAACTTTCCTAGTGGACCCATCCATGAAACTTGGATCACATAGTATCCACAATAGGTCGCCTATATCCAGGGAATATACCCAATTAGAGAGGGTCCACACATATAGATAAATCATTATCTCTCTAATCCTATCTAACCATAAATTTTTAATAGAGGAGAGAACCATATCAAAAATCATGGCCAATGCCTAATTTAAGATATTACATGGGTCTCCTCCTAAATCCAAGTGGTAAGAAAAAACTTTCTTAAACGTCACAACCAAAGACCGCCATAATTTGGGTCGATCCAACTCTCGAACCCAACATCAAAAAATCTAAACTAGAAATTCCAACCAACTCTCAGCTAGAAAATATTGGGGCTTATCTCAATCCCTTAGATATACTCATCCATAAAAAATCCTCCATAGGCCCTCACCGACATGCCTCAGGGTCTAAAAACACATGGTGATCCCATGGTCACCGAGGTCACAACATAAAGTGATGTCCCATAAGGGAATCCCCTACTACACCCAAGCTCTCGATCTATTCCCATCAAAAGATCCTCAATTAGATAAAAGACAGTAGTAAGATAAGGACACCCTATAAGGGGGACCTCAATCTCAACCAACAAATTGAATGATCCTAGTGTGAATAATACTCAAGTGGTCCATAGTGTCCTCCAACTGATCCTTGATAAAAAAAATCACCCAAAAGGGCATCCGAAAGCACCCAACTGCCTACATGGGTGTTCTCAATAGCCATCAAGACCCCCTCAAAGCATAAAAACGTACAAGGGATCTACAAAACAAGAAAAAACTCAAGGAAACTCCACTTGTAAGAAAACCTCAACCAACCTCACTAGCATTAGACTCATTCGCAGGTATTATCTAACCCAAAACGGCATAAAAAGAAACACCATTCTATATGAGCATTCTCAATAACTGTCTAAAAAAACCACTGATTACTCAATTAGAAACCATGCCACAAGGTAATAATCAATATTACCTCATAATCATCTCATTAAAATAACAAAACCCAACTGTAACTTACATACCACAACAATAACCCATCCTAATGGCTCGAACTACTTTGATCCTCAAACATAGGATATCAACCTCAACTACTCTAACCTCGAGCAACTAGTCCAAACATCTAGGGAAAATCTAAGATTTTGTTAGAGATCCCACAGGATCCCACCTTCTAAGATATATCTAAAAGATCATCAAATATATATTTATGGTTCAATTGACCCAGGAAAATCATTGAGATCACAACCCTCAAATAGGCCTTACAACTCACAGCCCAACCCACTAGAGGATTATGAATCTAAACCACAAATAAATACTCTCATCGAACTCTCACATTCCAAACCACCATCCAGATGGCCTCTAAACACTAAAAGTCTTCAACCATCAAAAATCTATTTGTTAAAATGCTTGAAATGGAATCCTCTTATGTCTAATTATGACTTAATAGTAAAAAATAGGGAAAACACACCATGGTTGTAAAAGTACTCAACATGTACATAGGGTACACAGTGTGTTCCCCCAAAGGTCCTACATGGATGAGTGGCACATCACACTCATCATGTAATTTTCCTATGTAGATGTATTTTCCCCCTCATAAATAGTGTGTACCCCATACAGGGTATCCAACTATGTACCTATCCATGTACCCACCACATGGGGTCTGGTCAAGTATAGTACATGGACACTGGTTGTGTACATTGCACAAGCTCTATTCGTTTTCCCCACACAACCATGTGCCCCTAAAATAGGGTGTCTAGATGAACACAAGACCACACCCCAAGACAGAACTACACTATGTGTCTACCAAGAATTCATTTTTTGTATTCTTTTCTTCCTCACCTCGCCCAAAAGGAATAACACATGGAATGTGTCCTATAAACTACACATTGTGTACATGGGCCTTTCTAAATAGAGAACCTTTTTAAAGCCCTATAAACCCCTAATTTTCTAAAAAATGAACCATGGGGATCTTATGTCAACCTCAGAAATAGAAAAAAAATATTCAAAAAATAAAAACAACTAATATAATTGGAGAATCAAAAAACATAAAATTATACCTACCTATGGGTGGAAGCCATTGAATCTTTGATCTTGGATCCATTATATGAATCCACGAACATCTGATCTTCCTCTGAACTAGCTCCTTGGGTAGTTCCTCCTTCTCCCTCCCCCTCTCCTCACCCTCTCCCTCTCTCAACCAAATGACACTAAATCCCTAGGGGGTATAAGCAAGAAACAAAAAGAGAGAATAAAAATTAAAAAAATGAATAAAAAGGTAGAAATGAAAGAAAATGAAAAGGAAAAATAAAATAAAATAAAATAAAATAAAATGGGACCATGCCCAGCCCTAGTGCCCTTGATGATTTTATGCCTGACCAAGGAAACATTACTCATTATATACTCAACTAGAAGATAGAATCTCAATCTAACACTTTATTTAAAATATATTATTGGATTAACATGCATTAATAAATTTATATTTAATTAATTTAATATTTAATATTTTATATTTTATGAAACTTTTAAAGGCTAATATCTCTACAAAACTATTTTAATAGGGTAAACACCCTATCTTGGGACCAATATAGTGGTTATAAAAATTACCTAAGATCATATCATGAGAGAAATTATTATTTTTCCCTAAAACACTTCTAGGAACAAAAAGTTCACATTTCTATTTCTTTTCACAACTCATGATGACAATGGTCATCACACTTGGTATTTCCTTGTGGTGATTGGTGTTGAAAATGGGAGTTTTGGGGCCCTTTTACAAGAAACCATGTACTAGGAACCTGGTGTTTTGTGGTAACCACTCAGAACTGCTTGGGAAACCAAATGTTTACTTTGGTTCATGGTAAATTGATTGAGCTCATGCACACAGTTGGTAGAGGGTGTACACTATACTTTGTTATAGTTTAGACTTGAGATTTTCATTTATGGTACATGCATGGATATTAAAGAGGAAACACACATGTTATTTAGCGGGTGCATTCATAAAGGCTTGGTAGGGAACATGAGACTTTGACATGGCACATAAAAACTTCAAAAATGAACACATGTAGAATTTAAAATTTTGTGTTTGAAATATTCAACTTAGATAATACATTCTACATGATTTAAAAAAAATTACTTTTGATTTGAGTTTCTATTTTTTCTTCACAAGCTTTAAAATTTAAACCAATAAAATTATTTACTCCTAATTTCTATTTATACCAGTAGACTAATTTTTTCATGGAAAAAATAAATCCATAAGACTCTTAAAAATGAATTTGAATATTTTTATAAAATCCAGGGTATATTCTCAATAATGGGTTATCTCCACCATGCCACCAGATTGGGAATTTTTTTGATGTATACTCATTCCTCACTGTATATGAAATCGAGCAACATGTGAAGATCCCATTTACATCTTCTTCATGAACTGAGATATATTTTTTAAAAAATTGAATTATTACATATATATGAGGATAAAAATAGTAATTTCATGGAAAATTTCATGGATTTTTTTTTTCACAAACCCCCACCCCCCTCATACTCAAATTTGTTGGAATAAAAGAACCTGATTATAATGGAAAACTGAGTGATTTGGAGAACTATTTATACATCGGGTAACTTCATGGGGTTAAATCTATAGGAGTGGTATTTAAGTGATGAGGATATTTACCATAGGATATTGGATGTTAGTTGGTGGATCCAAAGTAAAGGATTCTTTGGGAATAAGATAAGGATCTTGACTTAATGGTATTTTTAACTAAGAGTCTGATCATTACTCAAGGATTTTAGGGAGAAAAAGGAGGATCATGGCTTAAGTATTTTGTGACCAATATAATGATCTCAAAACACGTATTTTAAGACCAAGAGGAAGAAAAAAAAATTCTCGAGTTTATTTGGGAACCAAGGGGGAATCTTAAATCAAGAATATTTATAACCAAGAGGAGGATCTCAAATCAAAGATTATAATTCCAAGAGGATAATCATAAATAAATTCTATTTATGAACAAGATAAAGATGTCAACTTATGTATATTTGGGAACCAAGAGGGTAATATCAAATCAAGGATATTTGTGACCAAGATACGGATCTAAACTCATGGATTTTAGAACCAATAGTGGAATCTAAACTCAGTGTTATTTGTGAAAAAGAGGAGGATATTAACTCAATGTGGTTTGGGAACCAAGAAAAGTATCTTAAATTAATTATTTTAAGACCAGGAGGAGAATATTGATTCAAGACTATTTATAACTAAGTGGATGATATTGAATCAAGGTTGTTTAGGAACCAAAATTAAAATCCCAATTCAAGTCTATTCTTGTCCAAGAGGAGAATATTATATTAAGGATTTTTGAGAGAAACAGGAGAATCTCTACTCATGGTTATATGTGAAAATGTCGAGGATATTGACTAAAGGGTGTTTAGAATCCAATATGGTAATATTTATGTAACATCTAAACCTATCTCACTATATAATAACAAAATCAGAGTTCCATAAGATCTCAAGCACAACTTCTCATATGCCAGAGGCGTCTGACTAGAAGATAGGGCATAAGGTGAAACCATAGGGATACTATACCCTATGATAAAGAAAACAAAAAAAAAATATTTGAAAAAATATACAAAAAATCATCACAATTTCTAATAGAATAAAACTAACAATCACAATTTATCTATCCAAAAGAATAAAACACACCACATGCTATAAAAATGGACTATCCAAAATGTCACATGAGTCTAGTAGACACAAAAAGAAATCCCATGGAAGATAATATACAAATAAGACCAAAAATAAATAAACTAAAACCAAAACCTTGTCCCGAGTCCCAACCCAGTCTCATATCTTGACTATTTTTAAGCTATTCATCTCAACCATTCAACACCAGGACTCTTCCATACAGATACCCATGGTCATAAGATCGAATTGGGTACTAAAGTGATTAGGCCTCTAGAGTGGGGTGTGAATACATAATAATAACCCACCACCAATGATGTCTCTAACAAATTCAGTATATAATATCTATGAAAATTTTTATATGATCAGAAAAAATAAAAAAGAAACTATAAAAATAAAACCTATCACAACCATAAATTCTTCCCAAACCACTCGAGAGTGACCATACCTACTCTATCCAGTGTCAGTTTCAAGTTTGAATATATCACATATCAATAAAAATGGTAATAATGGTTCCCTACTATTATACCATATTATCACATTAACACCCTGGGTTAGAATAGTGCCCTCCCTAGTTACTAACACATATTACCAACACCCCAGGTCAGAATTGTGCCAACCCATGGTTCCATAACATGTCATCAAAACACTAGTATAGCATAGATCTGACCCTAGGATCCATGACATATATATAATACACTATGTAGTAATGAAACATACTCTCGGTTCCATTATATATCATCAATACCCTAGGTCCAAAATAGATACATCCCCAACTTCCATCATATATCATCAACAAACAAAAGTTGAAATACATTCCTCCTTTAGTTCCATAACATAGAAAAAATACACCAGGTCAGAATGGAGCCTAACCCTAGTTCCATCACATATCATTAACATACCAAAAAATGACACCCACCCCTGGTTCTATCATATATAAATAATGCACTAGGTCTTAATGGTGTTTGACTTCAGTTATTTCATATATCATCAATACACTAGGTTAGAATGGAACACAAACCAACATCTTCATCATTATAATTAACATAATATAAACCATTTATTAATTAAAATATATAAATATTATAATAGATCATGAACACACATATATCATGAGGGACACATGGGTTGTTAACTTACTCGAACTCGATATACATTTACTAGATTGTCCCCTCAAGCACACAACCCATTCCCATATTCATTTAATTTTAGGTTGCTACTATGTTAGTCTAATTATTATAATAATTTACAAATTAAATGAAAGATTAGATTACCCGCTATGTTCCCCTAGGTTACATGAAGGTATGGACACACCAATTGGGTTCTATTATCTCATTAACAACTCTAGGTTCAAACTCATTACTAAATGGGTATAACATCACTCAATATACCCATGATTTCATCATGATATAATTAGTCACACATTAAACACAAATTAATAAAAATAAAAAAGGGATGGAATAATAATAGTTTCACTTAAAAATTCGAGCTAGATTAGTCCCCTCACACCCATACTGTACATAAATAATTTCCATGGTATACCCAAAAAGGTACACACATCCTAGAGGGAGAGAAAACTCACCCCACGCACTAATAAATTTTATAAGAGGCTATACGGTAACTCAGGGTTATATATATTCCTGTCATAATCCAACCATTCTGAATCCATGAAACACCCCTAATCATAGGGGGATGGGGAAAAAATACAAGGTCCACTATACTTTAATACATTTAAGTCATGTCACAAACCGAATCTGGTCACCACTATTACTGGCACCAAACCTGGCTTGTGGAAAGGCCCGAAGGGTATTACCTATCCCCACGGGCTGTCATAAGTGTCTGGGTATAATTTATCTTGGTTTGGTAATGATTTAGCCGAATATGTATACATAAAACATCAAAAACATTTGATCAACTGAATTTGAAAAATTCATACCAAACAAGGTTTATAAAAAAATCCAAAACTGAATAAATAAGTTTAAATGCACTAAAAAAGTTAAAAAGACACAAAAAAACAACATCAAAACAAAACCAAGGACTCCACAAGACATGGGGTCATCACCCACAAGTCATCTCCACAACTCCGCACCAAGGATGAGAACTAACACCCTGAACCACCATCACCCATAGCCTTCCCTTTACCTGATTCAAGCATAATAAATTATACTTACACCCAAGGTGTGTAAGTAGGGTGTGAGACTAATACCAATAGGATACCACCCAATTATTCTAAATAACATGCAGTACAATGTGAAAAATCAAGCAGTTTTAATACGCAATGAAAAGCGGCGACAAATTCCAAAAAATGAAACTTTCAATTGAAAATGGTTTTCAAGATAAAACATTAATAATGTTAACACATTTAAATGGTAATGTTAGATACTGTAATATACTTCCAAACACACTCAAATACAAGGTAAAATACCCCAGATCTAATGATCAACAAAATCGGAAACACCCCTAGGCACTAGATAGTCTTGGGTCCCATGTACCTCATACCTCTGTGTAAAGTAACAATAGTAAAATCCATTATTGTTCATGATATACTAGTAGGGAACATACCCATAACCTAGTGTCACCCAATCATAATCTATATAGTTTATTTAGAGTTGTTTTTATCCAAATTCTAAGTGAAACAGGGACAAAACCTATTCGGTCCACTAGTCGTACTAGTACATATCTGCCCCACCTAGGTACCCGGGCTTCCCCCTTTGTGCTCAAACAATTTCAGCATGATACATAAATCCATTTTCATATAAACCACCACTACTGGTCACATAAAAATATTATAGTATCTATACACATTTTAAACCACTTAAAACACACAACAAAACACTTTGATTTTTAAATGAAACAATTTCTCAAAATCCTGCATTGTTTTGCATCCAAAACTCCTTGAAAACCCCAATTTGTACACTATGAGAACACTTTTAAGTTACCAAAATAGATAATTAAGCCCAATAAATTTCAATGAAACCAAAAAATCAATTTTAGGGCATCCCTAAGTGAACCAATAAAAGATAACTTTGTAAAACATCAATTTACACACAAACATGGCACTTAATGTTCACATGTTCCATAGATACCATTGAAACCCATTTTCACAGCAAAAACAAAAGGGGATAAACATTCAAAATGCTATTTTCATCCCAATTAAAGTTCAATAAAAACAACTAATTATTCATATGGCAGACCCAAATAAACCAATAAAACATTTCTTTAGAAAACCCACAATTTCACACCAAATTGGAATTTAAAATTCAATTGCAATAAAAACACCAATAAAACTAATTTTTTTAAGTAATAATAAATGATATAAACCTGAAATTTTGATAAATAAATTATTCTAGTACAAAAAGATTGCATAAACATTGGAATCACCTACCAAATCAAAGGAAACCCTTGAATCACTGTGTGAAAATCAAGTCGCACCACCGCCGCACTAAGAGAGACTTAGATCGAACCTAAAACCATATTAATTGACCAAAAAACCCATGTTTAAACCATAAGTTCTAAACCTTTCCCCCTGTTCATTTGTTACTTCAAGTAAATTGAATGAAACTTCATGGAAAGGGGAGAAACTAAGGAGGAGAAACACTTACTTGAGATTCTTTGAAGTGCCTCCAACAAATCCCCCTTAAAAATGGGGTTACAAAGAGGTTTTGAGCGACTTGTAGGGATTCAATGGATGTTATGTTCTAATAGGATAAGGAAGGGTCTAATTAGGAAGTGAAATGGATGAAAAAGAGTAATAATAGAGTGAGTTATGAAGAAAAGAAGTTACCTCTTCAAATCAGGAAAATTTGAGAAACCCTATGAAGTTGTACACTAATTCGTGATGAATACAAGCTCCAAAGAGTGGGGGGATGGGTGTACGGATGGGATCATTGGGCTTGGGTGACACTTGGAATCACCTAAATATCATTAAAACTGAATAAGTTATTAAATAAATAATTTTTCTAATAAAAGCTGGAAATGGGCATTCGGGCTTGCCCAATTCATTAAATAAAAACCAAAATCCACCATTATTATGGATTACAAAAGTTTAAAAATTGAAATTATGGTGTTAATAGGTCATGGTATTCCATTTTATAAGTGGAATGGGGGAAAATATTAAAAAATGAAATAGTTATAAAAGAAACAAAATTTGTTTTTAAATTTGGAAATGGGGGCACGGTTTGGCCCAAATCATGAAAACTCACCCTTTCCTAAAAAATCATGGGAAACCCCCCAAAACAATGAAGTAATGAGAATTAAATGAAAAATAACTTTAAAATATTTCATATATGTGACAATTCTCCCCACCATGAAAACATTCCATCCTGGAAATTCAAATTGAAGCTTGATCGGAAAATAGGAACAAATACTCTTCCTCAACCCATGACTTCTGATCCCATGTCTCATTTGTATCATTACCATGTTTCCAACGAACCCGGACCAGCAGGATAGACTTCCCTAAAATCACCTTCTCTTGGGATTCCACTATTTTCACTAGCTTCTCAAAAACTAACATGTCAGGCTCTATCTCCAGTTCTTCCCAAATCAATACATGGAACAAATCCAAGTTGTATTTCTTCAACTGGGATACATGGAAGACGTCATGGATGGAAATTAACTGAGAAGGTAAGGCCAACTTATATGCCACCTTTCCAATACGCTCGATGATCTCAAAAGGGACTACATATCATGGCGTCAACTTCCCTTTCTTCCCCAATTGACGATGGCTCAGACGAGGGGCCACTTTCAAGAATACCATGTCACCCACAGAAATCTCTAGGTCTCGAAGCCTCTGATCAGAATAAGAATTATGAAGACTCTGAGCTATCAACAAGTGTTGCCTAACCAATTTGAACTTCTCAGATATCTCCTACACCAAACTCGGACCCAACAGTGAGGTCTCACCTACCTCGAC
This sequence comes from Viscum album, assembly GCA_963277665.1. NCBI lineage: Eukaryota > Viridiplantae > Streptophyta > Magnoliopsida > Santalales > Viscaceae > Viscum > Viscum album. Next base: position 1,620,045,651 of record OY728146.1, on the reverse strand, counting down.
CCAACACAGAGAGGACTAAAAAGGCCCATCATAGATCACCTCAAAAGGATCCATTCGAGTCAAGGATTGATGATTTTTATTATAAGCAAAATCATCCAACCCCAAATGGATATCCTTGGAACCTCTAAACTCCAGGACACATGCACAAAGCATGTCCTCCAATATATGATTCGCCTACTCTGTCTGAACATCCGTCTGAGGATGGTATGTCATGATCATCTTAATATGATACCCCAAATCCTTTTGAAGGCCTTCCCAGAAATGATAAGTGAAACAAGGGTCTCTATCAGGGACAACTGCTGATGGAACGCCATGGAATCTCACCACCTCTTGAAGATACGAATGGCCCAACTCATCCGCTTTAGTTATATATCTAATCAGAATGAAGTTGGATGATTTGTTCAAATGATCAATCACCACCCAAATGGAATTCTTACCCTGAGGTGAACTAGGTAAGACAACAATGAAATCCATGGAAACCTCATCCCACTTCCAAGTAGGAATGGGTAATGGCTGGAGCAAACCGAAGGGCCTTTGATGCTCTTCTTTCACCTGCTGGAATGTGTAGAATCTCAACACAAATTCCGCTATGTCTCGTCTCATAATAGGACACCAGAACTATTGAAGAACATCATAATACATCTTGGTGACACCATAATGGACAACCCACTAAGACTGGTGGTTGTCCTCCATCACCAACATCCACAGAGATAATGTCACTACTGAATGGTCCTTAAAGCATAAGATGCCCTTGGGAGATGATGACCAATCAGAGGATATCTCCCCACCATGAAGAAACTACTTCGACCACTAAAAAATCTCATCATTGGGCTGTTCCCACTGAATCAACTCCAACGAAGAAGGATTCAACTGGACGCTCTCCAAGAACACACCTCCACTATGTTCCCTGGTCTCCACATACATATAAGAAAAGAGGCCCATCAAATTCCACTGATCACTGGACGTCCTCAAATCTTACACTGGAATTATTCTTCTCAAAGAATCGGCCACCACATTACCCTTTACTAGGGTATAGATAATGTCAAAGTCTAACCCCTTCATGTACTTGATCCAATGATGCTACCTCAAGTTGAGGTTCTTCTACAGGAAGATATAGGCCAATATTTTGCGATCATAGTAGACCAAAAACTTCTCCCCAAAGAGTTAGTGATGCCAAGTCTTCAAAGAAGCATCACCACTACCAAATAAAAGTCATGGGTTAGGTAGTTCTTTTTGTGTGGTCATATTTTTCAAGATCCATACGCCACCACGTGATCATCCTACATAAGCACACACCCAAGACCCATACCTAAAGCATCCCAATAGACCACATATCCCTTTATAGCCTCTAGAAAAATCAGCACGGGGATGGTAGTAAACCACCTCTTCAACTCCTCGAATGATGCATGAAATTTTGGTCCCCATACAAACTTCACCTCTTTCTGGGTGAGCAAAGTCATCGGTGAAGAAAACTGAGAGAAATCTCAATCGAATTGCCTGTAATAACCAGCCTAGCCAAGGAAACTTCTGATCTCGAACACATTCTTCAGCTGATCCCATGACATAACCACACTAATATTCCCACGGTCCAATAGAAACCCCTTCTTAGAGATCACATACCTCATCAATCTCACTTACCTTATCTAGAAAGTCCACTTTGACAACTTTTCATAGAGGTGGTGATCCACAAAGTTCCCAAGATGATCCTCAAGTGATGTTCGTGTTCCTCCTCAAAGCCAGAGTATACTAGAATTTCATCCACGAACACCACAACGAGGGAGTTAAGATACTAATAGAACACCATGTTCATGAGTTCCATAAAGACCACTGGAGCATTGGTCAATCTGAAGGGCATGACCAAATACTCAAAGTGATTGTACCTGCTTTGGAAGGATGTCTTTGGGATATCAGACTCCTTCATCCTGATTTGATGATACCCTGAATGCATGTCTGTATTTGAGAACCACTTTTACCCCTTGAACTAATAGAACAAATCATCTATTCTGGGTAAAGGCTATTTGTTCTTAATTGTTAACTTATTCAGCTTTCGGTAGTCAATGAACAACCAGAGAGATCCATAAACATTTTTTGTGAACAACATAGGAGCGGCCCAAGGAGAGATGATCAGGAGAATTATTCATTTGGATTCGAATTATTCTAGCTATATCATTAATTCCCTTATCTCGGTGGGGGCCATACGATATGAGGGAAGAGATAGTGGTTGTGTTCCTGGCGACAAATCAATCAAAAACTCAACATCCCACTCTAGGGGAAAACCTAAAAAATCATCCGAGAATACCTCTGGAAACTAATTAACTACATGAGGTAGTGCACCTTCAAGGTCAAGACCATTATACTCTAGCATGAATGAAGATAACTAGAAGATAAGACTGCCCAACTCTGGGAGTAGAGGCCCTACGCAACCCGACCTAGGATCCCATTCTCAACAAAAAACCCGACGACTCCCATCAGGTGCTGTGAAACTCACTCATCATCTATAGTAATATATGTGTGCTTGTAAGTGTACTATCCAATCCATGCCAAGTATGATGTCAAAAAATCCATGTCTAAGACCAAGAGGTCCCACTCTATCTCAACCCATGACACCGAAATCACACACAATAGGCACCTGAGACCCTGCTCCTTCTTCATTCCCAGTGGTGTAACCAACTCTATAGAAAAAGAAAACAACTCAGTTGGAAAGTTCAGCATGTCCACAAAATGGGCAGAAATGAATGAAACAGAGGCAACAGTATGAAAAAGAATATCAGCAATAGAAGATGTGACGAGAAAGGTACCTCGAACTGTAGACGGTCCTGCCTCTGATCCTGCTGGTGCCAGATCCACCATATGGAAATGTCCAGTCTATGCCTGAGGATGACCACTAGTTTGTGACTATTCCCTGAACTGGATCTACCCAGAAGATGACCCAGCCCAACCACCACGACCACTAAATCAAGATCCTCCCATCCTCAATGGCTCAGACTGTACTAGCACTCCTCTTGGAGCCTTTGACCCTACCCTGCTCGAAAGTGGATGTTCCACCCTGAAAAAGCTATGAAAATGACCCAGACATCCACATTGGTAATAGGTATTTAGAGGAAGTGTGCATGCTGGTCGTATGTTCCCTGGTTTTCCACACTGGTGGCACACGACTGATCTCACATCAGAAGCCCCAGATGAAAACTACCTAGAGGAGTGGCCTGAATTTCCACCTCTCTTCTTCACCTAATCCTCCCATTTCATCTTCTTCTCTATGGAGATGCCACTACCCACTACTAATATTTTCCCAAAAAAACCATCCCTTATTTTATGATCGATCTCCACCATACACACCCGGTCAATGACCTCATTATAGGTCCTCAACTTTAACCGAAAGACCTAGAAGTATATCTCTGGTCGCAAGCCTTTCTCAAACCTCTGGGCCTTCAATTGTTCATTAGAGAAAATATCAGGGGCATAATGAACCAAATCAGCAAAACAGTTAGAGTACTCTATCACAGAAAAATTCCCCTGAAAAAGGTCCATGAACTCTTGGGACTTGGTATATGCCAAGACCTCAAGGCAGTATTATTCATTGAAGATGGACATGAAATATCCTTAACGCATCTGCTCATTCTTCCCAGTCTGAAGCACTGACTCTCACCACTTACGTCTAAGACCCTCCAAAATAAAAGAGTCACACTTCACCCTAAGCTCCTCCGGTTTTTCTAGAAACTCAAACATACACTCAATCTTCTTGATCCATTCCTCTGCTTCCTGGGGTTTTAAGCTTACTCGGAAGGTAGGAGGCTTGTTTTTCAGAAACTCTTGATCTTTTTCTTTTCTAGGACCCATCTATTCTACCCTAGTAGGAATAGGATAAGGATTCGGTCCCTTCCCAAGATCTTGGACAACCCGGACCACAACCTTGACTAGCCTCTGATCAATTGGTGGGGGAGAACTCTCTCTGGCTTTCTCCCGTGGGTGCATGGGAGATTTTTGGGGAGGCATGTTGCTACAAAATGAAACAGTCAAAAAACAATTATCAATACCACAATTCTGAAAATTTTAATCAAATAAATCAAATATAAATAATCTAAACACATTCCAGTAAAAACAATAAACAACTACTCCACCTCTGCATGACATCTATGTGTGGTCTACAGCCCACACGTCTCACCTAGATGTGAAGTCAATCCATAAATTCCAACATCCCCTAGTGAATTAAGGTTTTCCATGAGAGGTGCAGGCCAGGAACCCTACTCACAGCAAAAAACCTGAGCCCTGATAGTCCTAGATCTTGTTAATCCAGACTCATCCCAAAATAGAAATATAACCCAAAAACATTAACCCCCTCTGATACCATTTTTTCACGAAACGAATCTGGTCACCCCTATTACCGGCACCAAACCCAGCTCGTGGAAAGTCCCGAAGGGCGTTTCCTATCCCCATGGTTTGGCACAAGTTCTTGGGTATCATTTATCTTGGTTTGGGAACAATTTACCCGAATATGTATACATAAAACAATAAAAACATTTGATAAACTGAATCTGAAAAATTCATACCAAACAAAGTTTATAAAAAAATCCAGAACTGAATAAATAAGTTTAAATGAACTAAAAAAGGTCAAAAAAACACAAAGAAACAACATAAAAGTATTCCCAAGGACTCCACATGACAAGGGGTCATCACCCACAAGCTGTCTCCACAACTCCGCACCAAGGATGAGAACTAACACCCTGAACCACCATCACCCACAACCTTACCTTTACCTGAGTCAAGAATAATAAATTATACTTACACACAAGGGTTTTAAGTAGGGTGTGAGCCTAATCCCAATATGATACCACCTAGTTATTCTAAATATCATGTAGTACAATGTGAAAAAGCAAGCAGTTTTAATACGTAATGAAAAGCAGTGACAAATTCCAAGAAATGAAACTTTAAATTGAAAATAGTTTTCAAGATAAAACATTCATAATGTTAAAAAATTTAAATTTTATTGTTATCTACTGTAATATACTTCCAAAAACACCCAAATACAATGTAAAATACCAAAAATTCAATGAGAAACAAAATTAGGAACACCCATAGGCACTAGATAGTCTCGGGCCCCATGTGCCTCATACCTCGGTGTAAAGTAACCATAGTAAAATCCATTATCTTGCACTAGACACTAGTAGGGAACATACCCACAACATATTGGTCTCGAATAATCATCCATATAGTTTAGTTAGATTTTTATTTATCCAAATGATAAGTGAAACAGGGACAAAACCCATCTAGTCCACTAGTCGTACTAGTACATATCTGCCTCACCTAGGTACTCAGGCTTCCCCCTTTGTGATCAAAAAATTTCATCATGATACATAAATTTATTTTCATATAAACCACAAATACTGGTCACATACAAATATTATATAATCTATAAACATTTTAAACCACTTAAAACACACAACAAAACACTTTGATTTTTAAAAGAAACAATTTCTCAAAATCCCGCGTTGTTTTGCACACCAAACTCCTTGAAAATCCCACTTTGTACACTATGTGGACACTTTTAAGTTACCAAAACAGAATATTCTTCCCAATATATTTCATGAAACCAACAAATCAATTTTATAGAATCCCTAAGTTAAACAAGAAATGATAAATTTGTAAAACATCTATTTACACACAAACATGGCACTTAATGTTCACATGTTCCACAAATACCATTAAAACCCATTTTTTTAGCAACAACCAAAAGGGATAAACAATAAAAACATTATTTTAATCCCTATTATATTTCTATAAAAACAAATAAGTATTGATAGGGCATCCCCAAATAAACTAATAAAACATTTCATTGGAAAACCCCCAATTTCACACCAAATTGACATTTAAAATTAAATTGCAATAAAAAAACCACTAAAACTAATTTTTGAAGCAATAATAAAATGATTTAAACCTGAAAATATGATAAATACAGCATTATAGTACACAAATATTGCATAAACATTGGAATCACCTACCAAATCAAAGGAAACCCTTGAATCATTATGCGAAAATCATGTCGCACCACTGCCGCACTAAGAGGGATTTAAATTGAACCTAAAACCACAATAGTTGACCAAGAAAACAAATTTTAAACCCTAGGTTATAAACCGTACCCTCTGGTCATTTTGGACTTCAAAGAAATTGAAAGAAACTTCATACAAAGGGGAGGAACTAAGGAGGAGAGACACTTGAGATTATTTGAAGTTCTTCCACCAAATTCCCCTTCAAAATGGGATTAAAAAGATCTTTTGAGTGAATTAGAGGATAAAATGGATGTTAGGATATAATATGAGGATTAAGGGTTGAATTAATAAGTGGAATGGAGTAAAAAGAGTAAGCATTTAGAGAGTTATGAAGGAAAGAAGTTACCTCTTTAAATCTGGACGATTTGAGAAACCCTATGAAGTTCTGCACTAATTTGTGATGAATACGCGCTCCAAAGAGGGGGGAAAAGAGGATGGGTGAGTGGATGGGTTTAGTGGTCATGGTTGGAACTTATAATCACTGAGAAATCATAAAAACTTAATAAGTTATTAAAAAAACATTTTTTTTAAACTAGAAATGGGCCTTCGGGTTGGCCCAATTCCTTAAATAAAAACCCTAATCCACCATTATTATGGATAAATAAAGGATGAAAATTGAAATGATGATGTTAATAGGTTAGGGGATGCCATTTTGGAAGTGTAATGGGTCCAAAATACTAAAAAATAAAATACTTATAAAAGAAACAAAATTGGTATTTAAATCTGTAAATGGTCTCACAGTTTGGCCAAAATCATAAAAACTCATCTTTCCTAAAAAAATCATGAGAAACCCCTAAAAAATCAATAATGGAAATTAAATGAAAAATATCTTTAAAATATGTCATTTATGTGACATGTCACCCCACTATAGGATCAAAAAACCACCAATTTTGTATTCATGGCCAAAACCATGGTCTTAAGTGACTGAGGCATCATTAATAATTATAAAAGGGTCCCCTGTGGCCATATCAATTTTATTCTACTCATACAATTCAAGAGATAATTCAGTTTAACTGAAGGATAATCGATTACAAGTGGAAAGACTTCATATAACATGTTACATGATATAAATGTATAAACCATAGGGATAATGATTAGGTACTACCTACCTCAAAATAAAATAATTTCCATTAAGTGAAGCTCAACCACCAATTTTGATCAATCCAAACCAGACACCACCAATCAATGCAATGTCCTAACTCCATTAATATCCACTTTAATCAATTATAGTTGAATTATAGTCAATATAACTATTAATCAAAAAATTAATTCTATAATCAATTCTTTTTAATAATCAAATAATAATTAACTAGGTGATATCCTATTGCATAATCCTTGAGCAATGGGGTGCACACTACACCCAATATCCACCCGAACCTCTAGTGTAAAAATCTCAAAAAATTCAACCTCAATACATCCACCAATTTCAAAAAATTATATGTAAATCCATAAATAATCCAATATAATGGAGTATTTTATGTTAAATGGATCAATACCTAGTGTTTTCATCCTCCATGTATCCCCTATAGACAAGAAAAATGAAATAATCATTATATCAGAATGCTTCTAAAACAATTTAGTGGATTCATCTCTAAATCCCTAAAAAATTGCCACCAAAAATAGAATAGGGAAATAGGACCATGATATGAGTGTGATGAAGTAATAAACATACCCTAAATGATGAATAAATCCACCTTAAACCACCATGGATATAATGGAATTTGAAAGGTATAAGAGGACTAAGAGAGGGGATTAACCTCCAACTATTTGAACACCCTAAAATCGAAGAAAACCAAAGGGGGTGTTGAATTCAGAATACCAAAATACCATACTTCCCCTATAAAAACCATAAAAATATGGTTTATGTGGTTGGAATATGATAGTTTATGTCTCAATTCCCCACTCAGGGAAATTTTATGGTGAGACCCAATGATCAGCAACACAACACCCCTCCCTAGGAAGAACCTATGAATCTGATTGGGTGCTTCATTGAAAAACCTCCATTATTTTTGACATGAACATGACTTTATATAATAATCACCACCAAAAAAGTGTATTACCTTTCCAAACTATAGAAAAAAAATCTCCCTTTGAGCCCAAGGATTCATCGCACAACCCACCCCATTGTAGCGTGATGTTACCCTGATATGAAAAATTATTCTTACACAAGGGGGTCATAGTGTAATGAACAACCTATAGTGTGATATTACACAAATAAAGACATTAAATCCTATAAAATTTTTCATGGTTTATTCCCTTTTATTTTTGGAATAACCATGTCTCTTACTAAAACAATTTAATATCTTACAACACACACCATGACACAATTCTCTAAGGATGCAGGGTAAAGACCCAAACCCTAGTATCCCAGATTTGGTGTTTACTTCTTTACATTTTAACTTGATTAAATCAATCATATTCCAAAGAAATTAATATTTTATTATCCTTGGTGAATGAGTTACATACTTGAATCCCAAAATAAATTTTAAAACATAAAATACAACATAGTATTTTAATTTAGAACACCATTATTCCCTTTAGGAAATCCCTGCATATCAATCATAAAACACTTCCTAGAATCACGGTGAAAGGAAACATAATAAATATGTGATATCATCTACTCATTAAGGGTATTTGTATAGTGAAATATATCATGAATAAATAAGTCATAATCAATATGGAAATGAAAATATATAAAAACACATGCCATTTAATCAATAACTTGAGTATGAATAATAATATGGTAGGAATAACTTATGATCAAATACTTCTATACAAATAATCACATGAGGTTGAAAAATATCCATGGATATCATAACTAATAAAATAATCACATGAAGATCAATAAAAAATCTCATAATGATGGAATGCATAATGTCGGACATCATAAACTTAACACTAAGGTCTCATTACAATTCATCTTAAATAAATGGGTATGGCCTCACAAAATAACCAAGTTTTTTTCACATGAGACCTACTGATTCATCAAGGGTATATAGATGGCCCCTCGCTTCACTTACTAAGTCAAATTCATTCCTCAAATTAAAGGGATGAAATATAATCAATGTAAAAATTTATATTAAAAAACTAGCATACAAAATGTTAATAATTTCCCAAATCAATAATCATAATCATAATACATATAGAGTAATAAAGTAAATGGAATCAAAATATTACATCCCCTACAAAGCATAATATACACCAAATAAAATAAAAATATATAAATATACATTATAAAGAGCATTGGAAGATTTCTTAAGGAAAATACCCATTTCATTTTGAAAAAAAACATATTAAAAATATAAAAATTTCTCAAATATTATGTAAAAAATATCTTTGGAAGGATACATTGAAAATTATGAAGGAATATTTAAATCATTTAGTTTTCATGATGGTGGAAAATTCTATTTATGTCATATAAGTTAAAAATTCATTACTTTCACACTTTTATAAAAAGTGAAAGTACCTCATTTGGAAAATGAAAGGAAGATTAATTTCAAATCATTTAGTATAACCATGGATATAAATTTATTCAATAAATCATTATATAATAGTTAAAAATTATTTTAAAAATTTTAATTAAAATATAGATACAGAAGAAAAATATTCCCAACTGAGTAGAAAGACAAATTCATTTTTCCTTAAAAATAGGTTTTTAGTATCTTGAGTACTTAGAGTGTCTAAAATAATGGAAAAATGTAATTTCCATAAATTACTATAGATAAATAAAATATATTGGTTTTATGATAGAAATATTCAATAATTACTCCAATTGGAACTTAAACATAAATAATCTCGAATAATGATGAGACTTTGAAATAAACTCTTACATCTGGTTTGATTACCTTCATATGTGTATTAACCAACTATATAATAAATATATATTTATTATACATATATTTAAGAACCATAATCATATATATAATACCTTATATGATTTACTTATAATCTTTTATCACACTTTTATTAACAATTCTTTGTTAAATTCACTGTTTGAGATAATAAGTGCTTCATTTTTTATTAATGTCTTCGGTTAGTTATTTTAGACCTTTTATATTTATCATAGTTCAATAATATCTATAATTTTAAACATGATATAAATATCACATATATTCAATTTATATGTATTTATTATAATAAAAAAATTAGAGATAGAAAAATAAATTACACCGTTCATGGAGATGGTAGGTCAAACGTACACATGAACGTCGTTTCCATTTATTAATGAATGGAATAAAAGAAATGTAAATAATAATTCCCCCTAAAATAATCATTATTATATCATATACATCAAATATATTCATCAAATCCATCTCTATTACCATCCATGTAAAGTAGAAATGAAAAATGAATCGTATCGTTTCGTAAAGACAATAGTCCATACGTACAAATGACTAATGTTATCATTTTCCAATGGATTGGAAGGTATTATGGTAGATATGATACTATAATTTTTAACATACCATCCTAGGACCCACATAACCTCTTCCCTAAGTCGGTGGGTTACATGGCCTCATGTGTGACTCCCTATATGGCATAGGTTTTTGACTAGTAGTGAGGGTGTAAATGTGGTATAGTGGGGAGATTATACCTTATTATTAGAGTGGAATAATAGATACAACCAGATACAATCAAATTTTGAAGCATAGTATAACAATATTGAATCAATAAATTGCAGAAGTGTAAATAGATAACCAAGAATTAAGTTGCAGAAGATGGTGAATAATTGAACAACTAATAAATATCTCAAAAGCCTCAAAGGAAGTGTCTAATATATGGTACATGGATTGATTATAATATAAAAATAAATAGGAAGATACAAAAATTCTATATAGTAGTACTAAAGAAAAAAATAACAAAATTTACTCCATAATCATCTCGATCCAATGCCCGATCTTCTAATCCTAAGCTCTAACTCAAAAATAAAATAAACAAACTTTAGGAGGGCCTTTACCCTTACCAATACATGAAGAAAGATAGTATTCTTGGGTACCAAAACCATCCTGAGTAGGGTGTGAGATAAAATCCCTAGTAGGCCACCACCAATCGTGTCTACAAGTTATCTAAGTAGTTATCATATCTAAATAGTGTGCAGGTATGAGTAGAGTCATAAAACAATGTTGAAATAAATAACCAGCCCGATCAGGTTTCTATAGGACACATGGTGGGTATACCTACTTCATATCATGAATGTAAAGTGTGCATGCTCATATCACTATATATATATATATATCAATAGTAATAATATATAGTTTATTTCTATATTTCATCGACCTATATGAACCAAGTGTGTGCAAATGCTTAATAGTCATAAACCAGGAATAGTAGTGTTGGACTAGACCTGAGAATAACTCAGACATCCATAACTAGTCTAACGAGCCTAAAATATCATTCATTATGGTATATTCCCTACATCCAATTAAGATTTAGGGATTTCATGAAACAACACTTGGGATGGAGAGTGAGCTGCCATGGAAACACTCTAATCATGGGATGTGGAACATAAATCCAAACACCCATATAGTATCACCGGTGTGAGTCACCATGATCAACACCCAATGTAATGGAGTGTGATTTACCTCCTTGATCAACACACCTTACCATTATAAATAGACTCTATAAAGGCGTATTCATATATAATATTCTGTATGAGGTAGTAACTCCAATGTAATATGTTTACCAAGCCTTTAAATATAAATAAGTAATATTCACACTAATAATACAATACATAAGGAATAACCTCTTATGAATTTAAATTAAACATTATCAAAGGCATGTTCATATATATAATTCAATACATGAGGCAAAGACCTATCATTCATTTCACAAGACAATCTAAATACCACTAAGGCGTTACAATTGATTAAAAACATAGAAAACAAGTCGTATGGATCAAGTGTCAATTGGAAGGTGCCCTGGTTAATTCATTTACAGGATGCCACCATCTTGAATAATTAATATTATACAATCTATTAAACCTATAAAACTCATTCAATTCATTAAGACATGGTAACTCAATGAATAATGGTAAATTTTTCATTTAGAAGATGACATGTTTTTTAAGGTAATTTTCCAATTGAGAAATTCCAACTATAAAATGTCCAAGCACCAAAGAGGTATCTTTGTCAAATGTAATACTCATTTATCAAGGGGAAAAAATATGTTTTGGGAACATGAATATTTAATGCACATGGAGATTTTATTAAAAAATTAAAGCAGAGGAAAACATTTAGAACCCAATCCGTTAGCTAAAAGAAGTTTTGGGAATTTTGAACCAATTGAACAAAATGGCCAATTCTACTTAGAAAACCCATGGGGTTACCATATAAGGTATGTACAAGCTCTAACCCACCAAAAAAGACTCAATATACATATATCTAGGTTTAATGGTTAGTTAGACATGATAGAATCAATATAATAGGGATTCTCAACAAATTCTTTAATATGACATGATGACATAATTAAAAAATTAGCAAAACTCTAAGGGAAAACAATGTGACCACCTACCTCAAGGTCGTATATGATGCCTCACTCAATATCGACCTCATAATTGAAGTAGGATAAAAGAGATCTGAGAAATGATCCAATACCCTATATAATTGGGAATATGATTATACACTTAAATAGAACAGTATTTGGAAAGATAAACTTTTATAGGAAGGGTGGGTGTGGTTTTCCTTAACTTGATCTATCCAATGCTTTTAATGGATTGAGAAACAAACACCATATTTCGAAGTTATAGAAAAACCAATGTTGTTGGACGATTGAGTACTATGTGAGAGGAAACTCTATTTTAGAAGCTGGAAAACCAAATAAGAAAGAGAAAAATACTTAAGGGTTAAGTGGGGGGATGGTAATTTTACCTCAAAATATCAAATCACATGGTTTAGGAACCCGGTTAGTCAAATCGTGCACCAACCATGCATGGTTGTCTATAGTGAAGGGTAACCCCATATGGATAGGTTCATGGTATGACTAACCATGCATAAAATCATGTCATATGGCTCTGTACTGTGTTTTAAACCATCTGCATGACCATGTTCCCTAGGTTGCATGGTTGTAGAAAATCATGTGAACTAGTCTATTTTTTCCATTTTGGAACTTCGGGCTTTGAACGAGCCCCAGGAACTCCCAAGACATCCTTGACAAGATTAGACATCGTTATTAGGGCTGGTTAAGATATTGAAATTGAAAAACCAACAATCCCTACCTTCATTGATAATATTGGTTGTTACAACCTCCGCTTTTTAAAGTAATTGATCCCTGAGTTTGCCTTATTAGGGTAAAGAGGTATTGTCATCATAGAGTTCCATCCATTGAGATTATATATCTACTTACTAATCCTAGTTCTCATCCTGTAATCGATCGTGCTTCCATAACACCCACACCAAAAGGAACAAACCTTTCTAAGAGTCTCTTTACACTCTGATCTACTATACGGATTGGATACTCCTTGAATGAAGAATCTACATCCAACTCAAACTCATCAAGATGAAAGACAATTGTCAGTCTGGATTATATCAGTGAAGTTAAGATACATGAAAAACATCATATATATACCAGTATCTTTGATGAAGTGACAACTGGGAAGCCACTGGTCAGATCTGCTTCACAGCCTATAAGGGTCCAACGAACCTCATTTAGAGGTTACCCTACTTCTGAATACATATATGTACCAACCTGGGTGAGCCTCTTAAGAAAACCCAGTCTCTAACCTCAAATGAGAGAGGTCACCAACGTCTGTTGTCATAAGACAACTATCTTGTTTGAGCTGTCAACATACACTTCTACATCTGTTGGACCTACTCTATAGTCTCAGGAATGAGATTTGGTCCAACAATAGTTGATTCCCTTACCTCTAGCCATCAAAATGATGATATTAAATTCCTACCATATAAGTATTAATAGGAATCCATCTTAATGGTATCAGGAAATATGATATTATAAGAAAAATAGACCAAAGGAATGTGCTTTTACCAATAACCCCCAGAGTTAAGAAAACATGCACGAAGCATGTCATCCAAAACATGAATTGTACACTCCATCTATCCATTGTTCTATGGGTGATAGCATGTTCTCATAAGTACTATCATACCCAAATCCTTCTGAAACCCCTTCTAGAACCATGACATGAACACATGTCTCTATCAGAAATGATAGAACAAGGAGCTCCATAAAGACATGAAACCTTTTTGACATACAAACATCCAAGATCATCTACCTAGAAGTTCTCTCCCATAGGTAGGAAGTGTGAAACCTTCATTAGATGGTAAACAAGAACCCAAACCATATTGTTTCCATGAGGCGATCAGGGTAAAATAGACACGAAATACACTGAAACATTTTCATATTTACACTCAATAATGGAAAATGGCTATAGAATCCCTACCGATCACTAATTTTATTCCTTCACCTACTCATAGGTGGAACATTGAGAGATAAAGATAGAAATATCACGTTTCATACTAGGTCACCAATACTGGTGCCAAATATCCCAATACATTTTTGTGACACCGAGGTGAACCACCCATACTGAGATGCGGAATTATAACATTAGATCATCTCGAATGTCTTCTAGAACCCATAAATAACCATGGAACAATAAGGTATGATACCTATCCATGGTCCAACATGAAGATATATCATCATCTGAAACTCTTTCTCTTATGACAAGGCCTTTGGGATCAAACAACTATATCCTTCTCTTCCATTACAGAAGAGTAGAAGTCACTTCCAAGGCTGAGAGGATAGAATAACCATGGTCCTCCTAAACCTCAACATCCATCTCTGATAATAATTCCATAAGCTACTATTTATCATTGAAATCCTGAACCACCTATTTCTTAATCTTCTTGCTCAGAAAATTAGCTACTGAATTTACCTTTCTAGGTATGTAGGTAAGCTCAAAATCAATTGACTTTAGGTACTCAACCCAGCTTCATTCTCTGATATTGATATCCCATTGTGTGAAGATGTACATAGGGATTTTATGATCAGTGAATACCAAAAAATTATATCATAGTAGATAATATCTCCAACAATGTAAGGGACAAACTACAATAGTGTGATCGAGGTCATGCATAATGTAATTCCAAAGATGATGCCTCAACTGATGAGACTCATACATGAAGAATCACTCATCTTGCATCAGAACAGATCCAAGCATGATAACTAATGTGTGATAGTATGTAGTGTATCTCCTTTCTGGCTCTGGAAGAATCAGTATTAGTGCTGAATTCAATCAACCCATAAACTCTTGAAGGGATCTTTCACTAGCTTCTGACCATATGAATTTTACTCTCATATTTTTCATGCCTTTAAGCAGTGTTGTAAGGCATGAGAAATTACGGATTAAGCATATTTAATATTCTTCTACCCCCAAGAAACTCTGAATATCATAAATTTTCTTGGGATGCTCCTAGGAAACTATAGATCTCACTTTCTATGGGTCTACTAAAACTCATAAATCCAATATAATGTGACCCAATAAGTGGACTTGGTCGATCAAAAAGTGGAATTTACTAAGATTAGCATAGAGTTGGTTCTATCTTAGTGGATTCAGTAAGATCTCCTGATGGGTTTCATGGATATTTATGGAGAATGAATACACCAAGATATCATTGACAAAAAATACCAAAAATGAATCCAGATAAAGGTGGAAGACCCAATTCATAAAATCTATAAAGACTGCAGGTGCGTTTGTGTGTTCGGAAGACATAACCATGTACTCTTATAGACCTTACCTGCTCCTGAAAGCTATGTGAGGTATGTCTAAATTCTTTAAATAAACTTAATTATAACCTAACTTTAAATCTATCTTAGAAAACAATTTTTATCTTCGGATATAATCAAAGAGGTTATGTATTATTGGAAGTGGATTCCTATTATTTATTGTGATCTGATTCAATCAAAAATAATCCACACATAGACTAGCGGTACCATCCACCTTCTTATAAAAAAGGACTGATGAACCCCAAGTAGAAGTGCAAGGGAATATAAAACCTTTATCCTTAAGATCCGCTAACTATTTCTTAACCTCTAGAAGCTCCTTAAGTTCCATCCTATAAGAAATAATGGCCACTAGTGTTTCTCCTAGTGCTAGATCAATAGTAAAATATACCTCTCACATAAGAGGTAGACTAGAGAATTCATCAGTAAATACATATTTGAAACAATCTACTACAAGAGGAAAGATAGTGGGTTTTTACCCCTGGTCATCAAGGAAAAGTATGATAATTTGAGTTACTACACTACCCATCCTTTGTGCTCAGGTTCTACTCGTGTCTCACTGCTATCCCATTCACCATTACGAACATGTGTAACACCCTATGGTGATGTAAATGTCACATTACAATGATAGAAGTCAATATGAGCTCTATATAGAACCAACCAGTCCATCCAAATGATTACTTCAAAGCTTTTCATGTTGAGGATGTACATATTCCACATGAAAAGGTAACTGCCTATCTCAAATGGATAGTCCCTAGAATGCTGAACACCCTCTGAATGGATACCTAATGGTGTATCTAGTGTCATGATTCCACGATAGTGCTCAATATCAAGTACTAGAATCTCAGTGATTACCTTGGATATAAATGAATGAGACATGATTGTGTCATATAAAACACACACTAAAGTGGATGCTACTAGAGTAGTACCTCATATAGTAGAAGGTTTGGAACTCTAATCCTACAGTGTAGGCTAGAATACATGTAATTAGAATGTAACATGGCCTTGATTCACTGTCTGAGAAATCCCGCTATGCTGGCATTGAGAATCATAAGTCCGACTACCTTTGTCTTGACCACCACATTAGCCTAATAAGACTAAGATATTTTAGATACCTTCCTGATGTAATCCTACTGGTCCAGCACCTGACTGAGGAGTGGGTACAGATCCTCATTTTCTAGTAACTGGAGGGAAAGTCTTTTAGAAACACTAAATATGGACCATCCATCCATAGACACTACATATGAATGTATCTCATTGACATTGAGACTTGATGTATCTTGGCTTCCCATATTAGTGATAGATAATAATGTTATCTATGTGAGAAGATTGACTAATTCTACCTTTACAAGTTTCCTCAAAGTGCCTCCTTCACCTAGATGAAGAACCACTGATAGGTCTAATTTCAGAACTACCCTAAATTTAACCTTCAACATCCCTCAAATTCCTCTCTATAATTAGGGATTGTTTGATGATTTCTTAAATAATCATCAACCTGAAAACATTTACCTACAAATTAATAACATAAACTATCAAATCCTAGAATCACCTAGCAGCCATAAGATCATCAATAAATAGAGTATTAGTGAACCAATGCAACTCTATGAAACTGGAAGTGTATTCCATAATTGACATGCTACCATACTATAGGTTCATGAATTCTCTATCTCTATCATCCATTGGAGTCAGGGTAAAGAAAAATTCATAGAAGATCGACTAAGAATCATCCTAGACCATGTTTCCATGCCGGTCTTCTTGGGTAATAACATCCCACCACCTCTTAGATAAACCATGAAGCATAAATGAAGCTATCATTACCCACCATTTCTTGAGATGTACCAAGATTCTTGAATATAGATAAGATATATTTGATAAAAGACTCTATATCATGTTGTTCTCTATCCCCCGAGAAGGTGGGAGGATGTTGCTGCTTGAATTCATGAGTCAACTCTACCATACTCGAGATAGGTTGAACTACTCCTTGTATCAACTTTAACATATGTAGGAAACCCTCATAGAAATGGGAATCATCGCCCATATCTAGAATAGGAAGAGGATCCACATGTGGCTCTATAGGAGTCATCACTAGTGGATCATCTCCCACCACCTCAGGTATGTGTTCTTCACCACCTTTAGGGTGTATGACTAGAGTACGGTGTGAAACATGACATTACAATGATAAGTTAACTCTTTAGAATAGATTTAAGAAAGTATACCAAGTGAAGATAATAAACTATGACAGGTGTAAGGTCTTCATATAGATACAATGACACCTCTCTAGCCACTCAAAATCTAGGTCTATATGGTAGAATAGACCATAAGGACACATGATATACCCACTACCCAATACTAATGTTGATTTCAGGTCTAAGTCTCTATATTAGATATATATATAAGATGGATGTGTCAAATTGGGAAAAGAAGTTCATTTTGAATTTATGTTATTCAAATATTCTATAAATTTATATGGTTGAATTAAAAGGATATATATTTATAAATCCATAAGGTCTTATACTCCTTATGAACCAAATATGGAATCAACCAAACCCACACCATAACACGTTCTAGCCCATGTGACCAATGGTCCATAGCTTGACGTTCCATAATTGAATGCTTAAGGTTCCAGCTTTAACCTATTCAGGAAAACACTATTAGGTTTAGAAAGGAACTTTAATTGTGTTTTCCAATACTTTCAAAAAGTGTCATCACAATTTAATATATATATATATATACAAGGCACTATAAATTTTCATCAAGAAAATGCATGTTAAACTAATCATGGCATGAAAAAATGCATGGCATATTCATTATAGTGTTCCTAACAATGATGTATGAAATTTATTACCCTTATTTCATTAATATATAGTAAAGAAATCATAATTTTGAAAATATAAATACCTATAACAATATAAATAAAGTGCATCACCCATTAGTAACGCCATATCAACAATAAATGGAAAATACAGAACAATAATTATAATTAGGGAAACTTGGCCTTTACCCAAAACATGGGTTTTTGACTGGATTATGACTAAGTTCCAATATTTACCAATATCTAATCTACTATCTCCAAATAGTATTTCAAGAAAGGAACTTATTTGATACCACTTTGTAACGTCTTGACTTAGGGTCCACTTAACCAATTCCCTAATATGGTGGGTCACATGGCCTTAATCGCACCTCCCCATATGACAAAGGCTACTAAATAGTAGTAATGGTGTAAAAGTGGTATGGTGGGAAGAATATACCCTCTTATCATAGTATCACAACGGATCCAACCAAATATAATCAATAATAGAACCATGTTATAAATAGACAGAATTAGTAAACTACAGGAGCAAAACAAATTACCAATAAGTATGAATCCTAAGATAATGAATAACTAAACAATTAATAAATATCTCAAAAGTCTCAAAGGAAGTGTTTGATACATTATCCATAGCAATCTGGTAATATAAAAAGAAACAGGTAGATACAAGAAAGCTATATAGTAGTACTAAAGATAAAAAAAACCAAATTTTCTCCATAAGAATCTTGAGCCAAAGCCTGGTCCTCTTATCATAAGATCCAACTAGGTAAGAAAATATACAAAATGTAATTTGGATATTTCCATTTTTAATACCCATATTAAGATAGTATTCTCAGGTTCCAATGTAATACCAAGTAGTGTGTGAGAAAAAAATATTAGTTGGCCACCCCCAATTGTGTCTACATGTAATCTGAGTAGTGATATTAACTAAATTTGGTGAAGGTATGAGAATAGTAGTAAAACAATGATGAAATAAATAACCATATTTCTCATGTACTTATAGGACACCTGTCAGGTCTACCAACTTCATCTCATGGCGGGAAAGGTTGTTTGATCATGTCACTATATATATATATAGAAATAATATATATATATATATATATAGTTCAGTTCTATATTGCATCCACCTATATGAACCAACTGTATGAGTATGCCTAATGGTCATATACATAGAATACTAGTGGTGGAATGGACCGGGGAATAACTCAGACATCCAAAACCTATCTAACAAGCCTAAAATCTCACGCAATAGGGTACATTCTCTATATCTAAGTAAGATTGAGAGAGTTCATGCAACAAAACTCAGGATGGAGAGTGATACACCATGGTAACACTCTAATCATGGAGTGTGGCACATAAATCCCAAATCACATATAGTATAACTAGTAAGAGTTTCCATGATTAACACTCGATGCAAGGGAGTATGATTTTCCTCATAGATAAACACCCCTTACCATAGTACACAACCACTATAAAGGTGTATTCATATTTAATATTCAACATGAGGAAATACCTCTCATGTAATATGTTTACCTAGCCTTTAAATATAAATAAGGAATATTAACATTCATAATAAAAATACATAAGACGTAACCTCTTATGAATTTCAATTAAAAATTAGAAAAGGAATAGTCATATATATAAATAAATACATGAGTCAAAGACCACTCATGCATGCCATTAGTCAAGAAAAATCCCACTAAGGAATTATAATTCATTAAAAACATGGAAATCAAGTCATATGGATCAAGTGTAAATTGGAAGGTTTTATGTTTAATTCATTTAAAATATGAAACCATATTGTATAATCCATCCTATACAATCCATTCACCCTAAACAATTCATTAAATTCATTAATACATTGAAATTGAATACATAATTCTCAATGGTTCATTTATAAGATGACATGTTTATCAAGGAAATTTCCCACTTAGGCAATTCCAACTAAAAAATGTATAAGCACCTAACAGGTGCCTTAGGTCACATGTAATACTCATATATAAATGGAAAAACATTTATAATCCAATCCATTAGATAAAATAATTTTTTTCCATTTTGAACCAATTGGCCAAAATGGACAACTCTACTTAGCACATCAATTGGGTGACTATATAAGGTATGTACAAGATCTAACCCACCAAAAAAGACTCAGTAAGCAAGTATATAGGTGCAATGGTCTATTAAACATGAATTAATCAATATAATAGGGTTTAATGAAAAAGGCCAGTATAAAAAATGATGATATAATTACAAAATGACCAAAACATGAAGGGAAAATAATTTGACCACCTACCTCAAAGCCATAGATGATGACTCACTCGATATTAACCTGAAATTCGAAGTAGGATGGAAGAGAAATGAGAAATGGTCCAATGCCCTGAAAATATGGAATATGATTCTACTCCTAAATAGCATAGTAAATGGAAAGATAAACTTTTATAATAAGGTTGGGGTGGTTATCCTTACCTTGAGATATCCAATGCCTTAAAAATAGTGAGAAATAGACATCAGATGTGGAAGTTATAGAAAACCCAAGGTTGATGAAAAATTGAGTTCTACTGGAGAGGAAACTCGATTTCAACCACTAGAAAACAATATAAGAATGAGAAATAAAGTTAAGTTTTAAGTGGGGGGGAGAGTAATTTTACCTCAAAACATAAAAGTGAATGGTTTAGATTCATGGTTAGTCAAACCATATGATAATCATGCATGATTTTCTATAGGGAAGGGGCACCCCGCATGGTTAAGTGCACTGTTTGACTAACTGTGCACAAATTGTGTAGAATGGATCTGTCCCATATCTACAACCAGCTACACGACCATGCACCCTAGGTCACAGAATTACATACAAATCATTCGACCTAGTCTGTTTTTCCATTTCAAAACTCTGAGCTCTGAACGATCTCTATATTCTTTTGATACGTCCTTGACTTGATTAGACATCGTTATTAAGGTTGTTTAAGATATTCAAATTAAAAAACAAATGATTTAAACCTTCTTTGAAAATATGGGTCATTACATAATTATATAATTTTAATTATTTCATAAATATCATATATATATATATATACATTACATCCATCATTATATGAATCTGTGAGAGGTGGTGGTGGAAAATTAATTCCATCAGTTCACAAGGTGGTAGTCCACCGTAGACACGATAAATGGATTTCTTTTCCATTTGATTGAAGTGGATATGGATTTAGGTTATTAAACTAACATAGTAACATATGAGTTTATTGAATATAATTTTGTTATTATTTCACAATAAATTAATAATATTTTAAGGAGTTATAAGAAGAGATAAACTAAAAATCTATGGTTCTGAATAATACCTCTTCTTAAGAAAACCTCTTAATGTTTATACCTAAAGCCTTCCTATGATGGTTTATTGATAAAAAAAGAGACTATAAGTCATGTTTAGTGATGTATTTGATGTATTTGATAAATTATTGGCTAAATAAAAAAGGCCTTTTAAGTATGTAGATGAGAGGATAGTGGGTTCCTTTTATAAGTGGGTGGGGAGACCCCCTTGGAAATTTCCTAAAAGAATACGAAATGATAAATTCATTCCCATGAAAATTTCTTCCAAATGGAAATAGAATCAAATTTTTCATAGGATAAGTTTGAAATTTTTCCATAAAATAGGATTGAGATGTGTTTAATTTTCAAAATCACACTTATATGTCAGTTTAACCCCCAGTAAACCCATTTTAACCTTAACAACGATAATTAATTTTTTACTATTTGTACTATTCATTTAAAGAAAATTTATGTTGAAATTGTTAATTAATATTAATTATTATAATTTCAAATATGGAATCCATTTTAATAAATTCAATTCATATAATTTCATAATTTAATTTAAAATAAAACCTGCAAGCGTGATGAAAATGGGGGTTTCAAAAGAAAATATTTTTTTAAGTACAAAAAGTTTTTATATAAAAATTATACATTAAATTGATTAAAATGACATAAATTGGATTAATAATAATATAATTTAACTAATTTTACTGTTGAAACAATTTTTAATAAAATTTAAGATTTTAAATTCTTTAAAAGAAAAATAGGGTTTTAATCAAAATCTGTATTTTTCACTATTCCTCAAAAAAATAACCTTTTCAAAAAATTATAAAAAATTCACTCTAAGATAATTTTGACATATAAATTTAAAAAATTCAGTTTGTTTTTTAAAATTAATTTTTTTAATCTTTAAAAAAAATTAAACAAGTGTGAAAAGCATAAAGAAATCGTTTTTTAGAAAACAAATATAGTTTTTTTAATAAAACTAGATTTATTCAAATCTCATTATTAGAGAAATATTAGATGATAGTTAAAAAAAATTATTGAATATATAATATATATAAATTTCATTAAAATAATTCACCAATGGTGATTAATTTAATTCATTTAGAAAAAAACATATTGCGCACATAAAAACTATTTTTCAGAAAAGCATTTCTTTTGCTTTAAAATGATGTTTATTTTTATTCATAACCAATTGATAACCATTGAATTTATTTTATAAATGTGTAAACCATATATTTTCATAAATAAGTTAGTCATATTCATACCCTATAATTTAAAATCTATTTTATAATGATATACTATATTAAAGATCATTTTGACTTATGGTTGTGTGTATTGCAAGAAATCAAAGAGATTAAATATATTTTAAAAAATAAATATATCAAAAAATATCAACATGTTACATTATTTCCTAATTTAAAATTTTCATCATATAAATTTCCAGGATGTCACCTCATGAAAATATTTGAGTAGTTATTTATCAATATTTCTTTAGGTTCCCATGTTGCCCCTTCTATCTTTTTCTTTCTCTGAAGTACCTTTACCAATTGAGTTTTCTGATTCCTTAACACTTGTTCTTTAGTGTCCAAATTCTGGATAAGATCCTCACTGTAAGATAAACCAGGTTCCAATTATATTTCTTTAGAGGTGATCACATGAGTTGGTTATATAATGTACTTCATTGAAAATTATTTAAGGAACACATCATGTACTTTAGAGAGACTTGGCGACATTGCCAAATGGTATAGAACAACTCTAATTATTTCCCAGATTTAAAAAGTTCCAATGTAACCGGGGATTATTTTTCCTTTATTAACAAACCTTATAACAACCTTCCATGGATATAATTTCAAAAAAATGTGATCCCCCACTTGAAATTCAAAATTATTCCACTGGTTATTGTCATATCTATTTTTCCTTATTTGAGTTGATTTGATATGGGTTTAAATATTATTTACCTTTTCTATTGTATCCTCCACATGTTCTCATCCTATAATCTTCCTTTAATCAACTTCATCCAAAAAATATGGAGTATGGAATCTCTTTCCATACAATTCTTTATAATATGCCATTTGAATACTTGAATGGAAGATATTTTTATAGGAAAACTCTACTAAAGGAAAATACTAATCCCACATTACTTTAAATTAAAAAGAGAATGAACAGAAAATTCATAATAATTTTTTAATAGTCTCTTTTTTCTTCACATTTGTTTGAGGGTGATAAGTGGTGCTCAAATAGAGCTCAGTATGAAGATCATTCTAAAAAAAATTCTATAATTTTTATGTAAATCATGGATCAAGATCAAATAAAATGTAAATTGGTGCACCATGAAGTCTTAAAACTTCATTAATATAGATTCCTATGAGCTACTCAAGAGGTTAACCTTATCTTATAATTATAAAATGTAAAAATTTGGTGAGTCGATCAACAATAACCCATATTACATCATTATTTATAGAATTTTTTTTGTAATCCAGTGAAAAATTCCATAATAATGTCATTACATTTCCACATATTAATATATATAGGTTTCATGAATCCTCTATGATGGTGTCTCTTATCCTTCACTGGTTGAAAAACTAAACATCTTGGCACATAATTTTCAATTTACTTTAATATATCAACCCACCAAAAATATTCCTTCAAATATCTATACAACATTGTGATACTATGGTGTATAAATAAATTCGACCTATGAACATCATCAAATAATTCCCTAATCAACACAGGTATATATGGAACACAAATTCTATTTCCAAATTTTAGAACACTATATTTACAAAAGAAATCTTTCCATTTTCAATCATTCACATATTTAATTTTCTTTTTAAAATTATCATCATCAGGTTGAGGACTTGTTATATTTTCTAAAAAATATTGTTTTAAAAATATTTAAAAAAGGAGTGATGTGTCACCTTAATAATTATTTTATCCATCTTTACTAGATCCATGAACATAGGATCCCTATTAATCCTCATTTTGGTCATAACTCCATGATATTTTTTGATCAAATAATATACTACCTAATTTTCCTTCCATGGGTGGTAGTGTATTGAGAAATAACAATCTTTTAGTATCTTGAACCATCTCCTTTGCCTCATGTTGAGATATTTCTATGAAAATATTCATTTCAAACTCTTGTGATCTTCATATATCTCACATTGTTTACCATAAATATAATTTCTCCATATATTTAAATAAAAGATTATAGCTTCCAAATAAATACCATGAGTTATATGGTTTGGTTCATGAATCTTTAATTTAATAGATATATAGATAATAAATATATCATTCTACATAAGGACACAACCAATTCCATTCTTTGATGCATCACTGCATATAAATAATCCATCATTTTTTTATTGTAGAATAAAAATCATAGAATTCATCAATATCCTCTTCAATTCTTTAAAACATTATTCACATTCTTTTTTCCATGTAATTTTAACCCCTTTACGAGTAATCATGGTAAATGGGTTATCTAATCCATGTTTTTTTTAAAAAAATTCATCGATAGTAACCAACCAAACTAATGAAACTACATACCTTTGTTAAGTTCATTGGTGTAGGTAATTGTTGGACTACCTTTTTCTTCATCAGATCTAATGAGATTCCATCCATAGAGACAATGTGTCCAAGAAAAAAAACTTTTTGAAGCCAGAATTCAAACATGTTAAATTTTATTTTCAACTAATTTCCTTTAAGAGTCTCATGAATGAACCTCATGTAATTATCATTTCCCTCATATATCTTAGAGGAAACAGATATATCATCAATAAATATCAAAAATATATTAAGATATTCCTAGAATATTATTTTCATTAAATCCATAAAAATATAGGGTGAGTTAGTTAATCAAGATGGGATTATGATAAACATGTAATGTATATACCTTGTATGAAATATTGTCTATAAAATATCTTCCCCATTTACTCATAATTGATGATATCCAAAATTAAGTTCAATATTTAGAAAATATTTAGATATGTGAATTTTATCATATAATTCATCAATGTGAGTTAGAGGATACTTTTTCTTTATCGTAATAACATTGATTTCCCTATAATCAATTCACAGCCTCATAGATCCATATTTGTTTTTAATTAAAATAATAGGGGATCCCCAAGGTTAAACTTGGGAATATAAATCCCTTATTAAATATCTCATCTATTTGTTTATTCAATTCCACTAATTTCACAATGTCCATTATATAGAAATTATTTGATATAGGTCTTGTGTCAAGGATTAAATTAATGGAAACACAAATTTATGCTCTAGCGGATGTCTAGGTAATTCCTTAGGAAATATATCAATGTATTCATATACAATACTTACATCATCAATTTTAATATTACCATTTCCATACATATCTTGTGTCTTCAATTATTCCCCAAGGATCTCATCCATAAGAGCTACTAGGGGTGGATCTATACATGAATTATATGATGAAGACTCCCCTCTAAATAAAAGGAATTATATATCTTCATCATGAATCATAAGTTCCTTATCATTTCAATAAAGTTTTTCATCATATTTTGAAATTTAGTCCATACAAAGTTTTATATCAAAATCAATAATATGAATAATATAAAGAAGATCAGGATCCGGTGTGATCCGGTCCTCAAAAATAATATATAAAAATGAAAGAGTCAGGCATACAAGGGGTTATTACATAGGCGATTGTACAACACACCACATCTATCTGCATCCACCATTAGAACACAATAATCAGGGGTCGTGAAAGACCACATCATATCATGATCAAGTACAGCCTTTTTTCCAATGTATCAGCAACCTGATTGGCCTCCTGATACACATGAGAAACAACCAGAATCAAATAAAGAATTAGTTAAATATGAGGATATGATTAATGTACCTTTCACCACTTCTTCAGGAACTTCAACATCTATTATTGTGATCACATATTCTTAGCCTTTCTCCCTTAGATTTTTTTTGGGGAAAATTCCCTTGATGCCTGGGATAATCATTAGTATAGTTCCCCATATCCTTACATTTAATTAATTGAACAATGGTAGATTCTTTATTTCCCTTGAAATCATGAGTTTTGTGGATATTATCTCCATACTTGAAGAAAACTCATATCCCCAACAAGCATGTTCCATAATTTTTCCTTCCACATTTATTTCAAGTGGGAAATTCAACCCTTCCCTTCTTCCATTTTTTCTATATTTCATTTTCCAAAGTTTCCATCCTCCATTTTCTTAGCTTAATTTACTTATAAGTAATAATAATTATAGATTTATTTATCTGTATTTATAACACAAGATATTATGTCCTCGAATGATGATAAGTATTGGGATACTGGTTCCCTTCAAAGGATTATATTTACTCCATAAAAGAAATGGTCAATATTAGTCTTTGGATGATATACATAGTCTGGAATATGACTTTATGACCTTCTAAATTTAGATCCATATTTAGAATCATTTTACTCTTCCTTTTGTCTCACACTCAAGAATTGTCTCTCTATATTATATCATTGTTAGTGAGGAAAATATTATTCTAAGAATAGTACCTTTAAAATCCTTTCATTATAGGATCCCTATTTACTCAACATTATTAATGTTTTGAATCAATGAACACCATTAATTTTCATCCCATGACAGATGAAACACTTCCATGATAACCTTATCTCTTTCACTACTTCTCAAAGTATGAAATATATTCTCTATGTAAATTATCCATTTCTTAGATACAAATGGATTTTTAGTCCCATTAAATGATAGTGGTTTCTTACACATGAAATAGTATAACATTGTTACACCATGTTGTGCATTTGAAGGATACTCCATATATAAAACTTTATTGGTCCTAACTTGAGTCATCTACCCCAATATAGTTATAATTTGTTCATGTCTAGCTCTATATTAATTATCTTTCCTAGGAGGAAAATCCCTACATAGATTATGTGAATTGGTATGGTTTAAATACCTTCCACTAGGCACCATTTCTAAAAAAATTCATACACTATATTATATTATAAAATTATGAATCACAATGTATAATTTCTGAACTAGTGAAACATTTAACATAAATTGAAAATTTTATCCATAGAAAATCTTGGAATCATAAACTTGGTTACTTTGGGAATATTCTCAAATCACAACAATTTAAAATATTTCATAATTGTTTAAATAAAACTTTTTTTAACCCATGTATATCCCTCAAGAGTTTTATTTTGTAAATAAGGATATTATTTTATGGAAATGGAGTATGGTTTGTATTTGTTGACAATACTCACATGGAATATCATGGAGTTCTCAAGGAAAGGGATATTATACTTTAAGCTGATAATAGTATTAAAGGTGGTGTATTTTTATAATGTTTGTCAAATTTTTAGGTATAAAAATTGGACAATGAACAATGTTTTTTAAAAAAGTAATTTTCACACAACATTGAAGAGGTTTGTAATGTTGCGTGCAAGGTTTTCTTCGATATCACCGCATCAAAATATGTAAAAGGAATCAAGCATGAAAAATATTTATATTTGGAAAAATAAAAGTTTGTGCAGATGAGAATTACATGCCCAATGAGACATAAAAAGGGGTTTTTCACACTCATAGAGAATATTACACAGATGTTCATTAAGGATTATAAATAAGCGGCTACCTCCACTCAAGACATTGAACTTTTTCAACAATGATCAGGTTCATTTTCCGCACAAAATACTTACATGCGGAAGATTGTAGAAAGAAAATATTGTGCACAAAGTGTTCTTTTTTTCTATAAAGACAAAGTGAAACTTGTGGTGTAGCTATGTGAAATATAATGGTTGCACGAAAACTAAGGGTTGAATGAAAGTCATCTTAAAAAATAATCCCAAATCATGCATGCAAGAGTAGGTGTTTCATAAAAGTGCTATAGTGTGTGCTTCTAGAAAGTTATGAACATTCACTTTGGTTGGTTGGTTCTTTCAAGTGCATCAATTTAAGACATAGATGCAAGTAGAGTCTCAGGATAGATAGATACAAAGTCATAAAAGAAAATTTATTGAAGCGACCTTCAAGTCGATAAATTGAGTTAGACTTCTCTCAAAGTAGTGACCTAGGGGTAGTCAAAATAAGTTTTCTAAGGGGCATAGTGTGTTGTCCATAAAATATTATTGAAGGTAGTGTGCCTATAATAGATTGATTGTGTATGAACTTTTTTTTCACATCTATTAAATAATAATGGATTTAAGTACGAATGAAACATTGTCAGTGTTTTCTCCTTAGACTAGTCCTTAGTGGTGAACCAAGTAAAATTGTTGTGTGGTCTTGATTCTTGTGAATGTTTTAATTATTGGACATTACCATCACATAGGTTTAACAGGTTCCTACCAATGTGGGAAGAATATACATTGTTTTAAAAGAAAAATTTGACACCCTGATTCACCCATCCCCTCTTAGGGTGTTCTGGGGTCCTTCATGTCAAATTAGGTACGTAGTGAGGGTACACTCACCATGAATAGAATGATTTTTGAGGTAAAATCAAACCAAATCTTTCATGGTTATTACCCCTAAATGAAATTGTTCCAAACCCACATCCACTTGTAGTATCTAGAAAGGTATGTATTTCTAGGAAATCCAGAAAATCTAAATCTTAAAAAAATAAAATGTTATTATGTACATAGAATTTTCCTAAAATTAGGTCATAGGGATATATTATCTAATGAATTTTTTCTTAAATCTAGTTATTAATGATTCCAAAAAACTTACTATCATACTAACTGCAAAGACCCCAACCCTAGTAACATACATTCGAGAGCTACTTTATTATATTGGAACTGGAGAAAAGAAATCAAATCCCAAAGGAGTGGATATTTTATTAGTCTTGGTAAAATAGATACATACTTGAATCCCAAATTAAAAATTAAAACATAAAATGAAACCTTGTAATTTATTTTAGAACACCATTATTCCATTTATAATATCCATTCATGGAAATCATAGTACACTTCTTGGAATTCTAGGTAAAGCAAGCATAAGAAAGGGGTGAGATGAGATACTCAATAAGGGTATGTGTAAAATAGAATCTATCATGATAAATAATGAATAATAAACATGGAAAGGTAAATATCTCAAAAGACAAGTCATTTAATCAATACCTTGATCATGAAAAATAATATTATAGGAATAAATGATGATAAAATAATTTCATAAAAATAATCAAATGATATTGAAACTTATCTAGGGATATCATAACTAATCAAATAATCACATATAGCTTAATAATAAATCTCATAATAGAGGAATACATACATTCATACATCATAATCTTACAATGAAGGCCACTTTCCAAAACATCATACATAAATGGGTAAAGCCTTAACTAAATAACTAATCTAGTTTGTCTCATAAGAACAACCAATGAATCGAGGGGCTATAACAAGCCCTTCCCATCACATACTAAGTGAAATGAATTTCTCATATTAAAGGGGTGAAATATAATTAAAGTAAACACTCATATTGAAAAAAATATGATATGAAATGTCGATAATTTACCCAATATATAAACATAATCATAAACCATCTAGATTAATATGGATAATGGTTTCAAAATAGTACATCCCATTAAATCATAATATAAACCAAATAATGTTGACATAGATGAATATACATTAAAGATATCACTTGAAGATTTATTCAAAAAAATACCATTTTTATTTTGAAACAACTTATTCAAAATTTAAAAATTTCCCAAATATTATAGAAAAAATATTGTTTGGAAAGAAACCTTTAAATTTTTAAAGGAATATTTAAGTAAATGACCAGTCATGAGGGTGTAAAATTATGTTCATTATGTATTAGTTAAAAAATCATTCTTTCCCACTTATGAGAAAATTCACAAAATGACTCATTTAGAAAAAAAATAGGGTGATTAATTTTAAATTTTTTTTTCAAATAATGTGTTTAAATATATTTAATAAATCACTAGATAATAGTAAAAATATTCTTTAAAACATTTTTAGGAAAATATGGATGTGGAAGAAAATGATTTTTGACCGAGTAGAATAAAAATTGGTCTTCCATTAAAACATGGTTTCTGTATCATGGGTACATAAAGAGTGTAAAATGAAGGAAATGAAATTTAATTTCTATAAATTTAAAAAGGATATGAAAATATATTATTTTTAAGATATAAATATTAAATAATTCCTTAAATGGAGACTTAAAAAAACATTCCTATAAAATGATGATATTCTGAAACAAACCCTTACCATAGGTTTGACTCCCTTTGTATGTGTCTAAACATCCTATTTAAAATCATATAAATTTATCATAAAAATGTTATAGAATAATAATCAAATAAATAATACACTATATGATTTAATTATAACCTTTTATCACATATTTATTAATAATTCTTTGTTAAAATCACTGTTTTGGGTAATAACTACTTCATTTTTATATATGTTTTGGTTCAGGTGTTTTGGTCCTTTAAAAATTTTCATGGTTCCATAATTCCTAGAATTTTAACCATGACGTAAATAAAATATATATTCATTATATATTTATTTATATTAATCCATGAAATTTAGGTATATAATGATGAATTACATCGTTCAAGGAGATGGTAGGCGGTATGTATGCTTGAATACTGATTCATTTTTTAGCAGATGGAAAGAATGAAAGGTAAATAATAATTTAACCTTATAAAATCATTATTATATCATATAAATCATATATATTCATAAAATCCATACTTATTACCATCCATGTAAATAAAAAATGAAAAACTAATCACATTGTTTTGTGCAGGTGGCATTCCACACATATGCATGCACGACATTATCATTTTCCAACATATTTAAAGGAAAGAAGGTGGGTATGACATTATAATTAAAAAGGTGTAATTATTTAATAAATATTATATATATACATTAAATCCATAATTATATACATCCATGATATCTAGTTATAGAAAAAAATTTACATCGATTCGAGAAGTGGTAGTCCTCCATATACACGATTGAAGATTTCGCTTCCCATTTGACAAAAGAGGAAATGGATTTAGATTAATAAATTAAATTAATAACAAATAATTTTATGTAATATTTATTTTTTTTATTAAAACAATATTTAATAATATTTTAATGATGTATAATAATAAAAAAATGAAAATGTCCGGTTAAGAATTATACATCTTCTTCAGATAACCTCTTTAGCTTTACAACTAAAGACTTCCTAAGATGGTTTTCTGATTAAAAGAAATACTATTAGTCATGATGAGGGATGTAAAGAAGGTTTTTATTCAAGTATTTTATGAAAAAAGGGCCTTAACCGGGTATTGGATAGGATAGGGGGTTCCTTTTATAAGCGAAGGAGGGAACACCCAGGGAAATTTCCTAAAAGAGTACAAAATGATAAATTAATTCCTAAAAAATGATTATAAATGAACATAGATTCTATGTTTGGATATTATAAGGTATAAATGTTTCCATAAAATAGGATCTATATAATTTCAATATTCAAAAACATTCATATATTTTGGTTTAACCCCTTAGTAAACCAGTTTTAACCTAACTGTGGAAATTACTTTTTACTGTTTTTACTATTCATTATGACCAAAAATTAATTTGATCATATTAAATAATTTTAATTATGATAATTAAAAATATGGAATCTATTTTATCAAATTAAATTTACATAACTCGTAAAATTTAATTTAAAATAATACCTACATGCATGGTGAAAATGCGGTTTTTAAACAGAATTTATTTATGTACAGTTTTTTTAAAATTAAAATTAAAAAATTTGATTCCAATAACCTAAATTTAATTAATAATAATATAATTAAACTAATTTTACTTTTAAATTAATTTTAAAAGAATATTTTACTTTGTAAATTCTATAAATGAAAAGGAAGTTTTCAATAGAAATCAGTATTTTCACTATTAATCAAAAAAATATATCTTTTTTAGAAAATTATCAAAAATTCACTCTATGATAATTTTTACATGATAAATTAAAAAATGTAGTTAATATTTTTGAATTAATTTTCAAATAGTGTAAAATTTTAATTTTAAAATAAGTGTGAAAAATTCGATAAATCCACTTTAAAAAAATATACTTTTAAGCCTAAAAATGAATTTATTCTTATCTCATGCCTAGAAAAATATTAGGTGCATGATAAAAAATTTAATTTAATGTATATTATATAAATTTCTTTAAAATAATTCAATAATGGTGATTAATTGAATACATTAATATAAAAATATATTTTTTGTGTAACAAAAAAATTTTAGGAGATCATTTCTTTTACTTTAAAGTGATTTTAATTTTAGTTTCCAATCAATTGATAAACAATTAATTTATTTTATAAATTAATAAAACATTTAATTTTTATAATTTAGTTATTAATTTTTATACCAACTTATTTAACAGATATGTTATAATGATATGCTATAATAAAATCTATTTAGAGTTAGGGTTGTGTGTATCACAATATATCGAAGAGATAAAATTTATTTTAAAAAGAAATATATCTTAAAATATAGGGGGGTTAAAAATGGTGTGATACATCTTGGAATCTAGATTTTTAATCTCACAGATAGGATCTAAGTAATGATCCTCATCCATCATGGCATAACCCTCTTCCATCCTTTAAAATTTAATCTCGCGCAACACACGCCATGATGAAACCCCCGTGAATTATGATGTGACCCTTCCCTAGATCCAAGAAATAAATCTTACACCATGGGTTTTAAAAATGATCACCAAACATCATGGTGAAAGCCTATCCCTTCCTCTAATAATTAATCTCACATGAAACATACCATGTTTCAACACCCCCTAGTTGTGGTATAATTTGTAACCTATTGTAGAGGTGTGCGGCAAAGTCTCCTTGACCTAGTCTGAAACTCACTTAATCAACCAAGACACATCTTGGATGAATGAAAACATCCAAAAAAAATCTAGAGATTTTCTATCTCTTAAAATTCATATCTAGAACCAATTATAAAATCATCCCCTACTCTAAGATAAAAAAATTCAAATTTCCTTTGATTTTTGTAAACCCATAATGATGTAGGTTGTTACAAACTCCCCACCACAATTTTCCTCATCCATGATAATTCTCTACCTATATTATATATTAGATATCCATGGCATCAAGCCCTGATGCATGAATCAAATTCTACATCCCACACTGGTTATGGTTGTGCTGAAATTGCACTTGAATAACTCCACTACTCAAAACCTAAATAGCCCCTCACCCTAACCCTTCATGACACCAATAATTCCCTAAATTATGTGTTTTGACTCCCTCTAAATCATCACACATAGTTACATGTGAAACACCCATGTCGGTACTCTATCACACTAAACTTTATTGAAAACACATTATAATATACATCACGTCACTGATTAATTCGCACAACTCCATGATGATTCCCCAATCCCAATATCATTCATGAATTCCTAGATTAAAAACATCATAACCATCGGTTGATGTCACTAGTCTACACCAAACTATCACTTTCTCAATGTCACAGTTAAGCACCACCCTATAATTGTCATTAGAAACTACAGTTTCACTCCTAAGACTGCATCTATAACATAAAAACCACCACATTATACATGTTGGTGTGTTAATAATGAGCACAAACATTCTAGTAACCTAGTAACCCTACTAACGTGATTTATAAAACACACACATAGTCATTCAACTTAACCGTGTCCAAATATACTACCCTATTTATTTACTGAATGTAATGACGCTACCTGATCCTCGTCGATCAATACCTACATCTGGGTATTTTATATTTATCATAAATAACCTACTTTCATGCATCTAAGAACTGACACAAAACCAAAACCCCACTAGGTTGGGTCCCCTAACATATCACCCATGATATTTTCAGAAACTACTCAAAATGAGTTCCACACACTTAGATCATCTATAGTGTTATACCCACCATAATATTTTCCTTATCATAGATCATCAATAATGATCCTACTCAATACCCCTATTAGCTGAACACTAACCCTAATAATCCCTGCTCACATTTCCTAGATAGGTTTACATACTAAATATATTTCTATGGTCCAATGATACCACAACACAATGCACAACCACTCAACTCTGATGATAATCTACTATCATACACCCAGTCCTAATGCATTTAACTGAAGGTACCTATCCTTTCTCATTAGAATGATACTCTCACACTCATTACCACAACAAACCCAACTTTTTCCCACTATAAAATTATTAGGGAGACCATAGATTAAGTTTCCAACTCTCAAATTTAGTTCTCCAGGTGTTAGATCATTTTATGAAACACGTAGTTAAAAAATAATTATTCATCCAAAGAAAATCCCCCAACTGAGTGTGTGGAATGATAAGAATCCTCACACCCTTTTCACTACACAATGGTAAACCTCGTTCAAAACTTAGATAAAATCAAAAACTTACAAGTATTCAATCATAAACAAATATGAATAAGGCATAAGAAATTAATTTTTTTAGAAAAGGTCTCTTATATCCATATAAGAAACACTG
The DNA here is from genome assembly GCA_963277665.1 of Viscum album. Taxonomy (NCBI): domain Eukaryota; kingdom Viridiplantae; phylum Streptophyta; class Magnoliopsida; order Santalales; family Viscaceae; genus Viscum; species Viscum album. Next base: position 1,620,010,251 of record OY728146.1, on the reverse strand, counting down.
ATTCTTTCAATATAATAGTAAGTTATAATGATTTACACTTAAACTAACAATGATAGTCAGTAGATATTAGGTACATATATTATACTTCTTTAATTTATATTATTTTTAGATTACTATGCATATAGGTTCCCACTTTATTTTACTGAGGTTTCTATATTTTCATTCAAGTTGAATCAATATCCTATAATTTTGGAGGTCCCTCAATTTAGAATGGTGACTGGTGATCTCCAGTGTTATTCTAAAACTTAACCTCTTATCCTAGTTAACTATCAAACATACACCTTCTAATAACATTTTTTTCCATATTTTTTAGACCATAATCTATTGATACATAAGTTTTATATTTCCATCATATAATACTTATATTCCATCAAATACCCTCATCATTCGATCTTCATACCATCCACTAAAGTGTTCGTTGTTTCTACCTAAGACTCGAGGATGATAATATCATTTAGATATCTAATATCTCATCACTTAAATAGGATGAATTAAAACTATATTCACATTCCCAATAATCTCTTACTTGAAGATTTATTTAGAGAACCTCTATAAAAACTCTAAAACTTTGGTAAAAATAAAATATTTCTTTCACCCACAACAATTCATGTTCTACATTCTCCATCCGTTCACCCAAGTCTTACTAAGGGACTCTATTGCCTTACATTTTCATAGACTAAAAACTTAGTGAATAAGTTCATTGGATTATGAATTCCAAATATATTCCATAGCTCCAACTCTTTATTCTCCATTAAGTTACATATAAAGTGATATTTTTGGTATATATACTTCATTCATGTATGGAATAATGGATTCTAAGCTAGATTAATCACACTATGATTATCATAGAATAGAGCTACACCCTATTGAATTCCTTTAAGATCCTTCATCAAACACATAAATTAAACCATAACTTTTCCTACTTCTATTATAATAACACACTCTAATATTTTTTCACTAAGAGTAATAATATATAATATCTATTGAATCCAACAGACTTCCATCACTCCATAGGTAAAAAAATCATTCTTTTCTCTTCTAGGTGTCTAAATAATCAAAAAAAAATCTTAATCAATATATTTATTCAATGGATAATTTATTCCAAAGAAGAAGTATTTATCGTCGATTCATTGTTGTATCATATAATCCATTTCACAACATCCCAATGTTCCTTTATAGGAATAATGTGAATCAACATACAAATACCACTAAAACATCAATTTTAGGTCATGTAAAAATCATCACATATATTAAAACTCCTAGAATTTATGAAAATAGAACATTTTCCATGTATGTGAATTCATACTATGTTTTAGGTTACTTATCCTTGTAAAATTTAATGTTTCAAACTAATGGAGTTGAGACTGGTTTATATATGGACATTCTGAATCACTCAATGACCACTCAAACATAGTTCCTATGAGATAGAACCAAATTTTTGACTCTCCTATCTCCCTTGATATTCATCCCCAATATATTATTTGAAAATAAAAAATCCTTCATCTCGAACATTCTAAATAATTCATACTTCAGTTTCTAAATACTATTAAATTTTGTTATGCCAGGAAATATATCTTACATGTAGAGTAGAAGTATGATATCAGTTCAATTATCTAATGCCTTCTGATAATAGAAATTTTCTGTGTTATAGCATATGAATCATTTATCCACTATAAATTCAACCAAATTCCGATTCTATTATCTCAAAAATTACTTCAAGATATATATAATTTTTTTTATCTTACAAAACAATGTATGGTTCTTATCTTTATTAAAACCAATCAGCTGCTTCATGTAAATCCATTCTTCCAAATTTCTATTAGGGGAATATTTTTATTTCCATCAGTTCTATGTAAAGAATTTTTGTTTCTAAAATTCTTAAATCCATCTTAATTTATTCATGAAAAAATAAAAATGAAAATAACTCTAAAAAATAAACTCTTTCCTTTGGTTGAAATCCCTTTACTATTTTCGGTAACATGAACCTATTATTTCCATTTACCACTTTTTTAAACCATAAAAAACTAATTTTCATGTGTTTTCCTTTATGGTAAATCAGTCCTCTCCCATGTTCTATTAGACTTCAGTGAATATATCTCTTCAATCATGGTAAAATTCAACTAATTGGAGTCACTGAGTGTGGATGACTCACCCATGATTTCTAGTTCACCACTATTATTAGTAAAATAATTTTTTTGTCAGCTCTAAACATTTTAAATAATTATATAAAACTTTTTTATCTCCTCAAATGAAACTACTAATTTGATATTTAAAACTTCATAATTTCCAATGATATGTCTACTTTATCTATATTATCTACCACTCTCACTCAAGATTCAGATGACCTTGAAATTTATAGAATATCTTCTACTGGCATAACCTATAATATTTCAGTACCTCCTTTTAAATTATTTGTAACATATATCCATTATATATCCTTACTCAGATCATCTTGAAATTAAATATTTTTTTTATTCAATATCATTCTCCACTAAGTTCCAATCCCTCAACAAAACCTTCTCATTAAACATAATATCTCAGATCTGGATTACATTTTTCCTATTATTTTCTTGTATTTGGAATCCAAAATTTTCATCTCTATATCCAACAATGAAGCATTAATTATATTTTTTTATCTAGCATGTACCTATCTTTAGAATTAGTTTTAATATAAGAAAGAATGTAGAATATTTTTAGATGGTTAATGTTTAGAGATTTATATAAATATAGCTCCTCCTAAATTTCTTACACAACTACAGAAATCAAACTCCTATTAACAAAGTATATTGTTGTCTTCATTTCTTATGGAAAAAAAATACTTTAAAAATTGTGATGTAAAATAAGATTATTATGACATATTTTTTAGTGTATGATTCATTATTTTATCCACATTATTTTTCTGAGGTGTCCCGGGCATGGCCCTCTGCATCAATACCCCTTATTCTTAAAAAAACATCCAAAATTTTTGTTCATTTTATTCACAATAATTGTAAGATATTGAGTATTTTTTATTCTAATCAGATCCCCCAACCATATATTTCCATTGAATAGATGTATAAAATAAACCATACTAATGATTCAAAAATTATACCCATAATTTTTTAATGTAATCATAAATAAATTTCAAAAATTAAAGTAAACCACAATGAGATATGATGGGAGAAGGTCCCCAAACGTCTTAGTGAAATAGTTACAACTTCTAAGATCTGGCCTTTTATCCATTCAAGTTAAATGATACCCTTATTTATTTCCATATCACTCAATTTTCACACCATATGATGTTATTATGATCAAGAATAAACATTAATTTAGACATTAGAACCTTTATATTCATCTTAATGAGATTTTAGAGTTAGTGTTAGCACAATGTTGGATTATCGAATATTTTTGCTCCAACAAATACTGCCCCATCCAATCATTTGGTTAGATATATGTTCTTAACCTTTAATCATTATGCAACCACCATGGAACCTCAGGTAAGCTTCCAAACCATATTGGTGAATCTAGTCCCATAACCTACCTTATAAAGTTATCCAACAAAAATTACTTTCTTCCACAACCCCAAAATATGTATCACTTCTTTTAGCTTCAAGATTCTACCATTCTTCATCCAAAAATTAATATATACATTCCCCATTATATATAGAGATTAATTATCTACTAAATTCACCTTGTTAAAATGTCGGAACACATAATTCACCATGAATCCTTTCTTTACCATAAAATGAAATGATGCTTCTAAGTCAATTACCCAGGATTTCACCAATATATTAACACTGAGAAATAATGTGTAAATTACCATTAGTTTTACAAATAGAATTTGAACTTTATAAAGTTGATTCCCTTCCATATTTTTCTTTATAACTTCTATAATCCTTCTTTAAGTTTCCTTTATTTCCATAAATACAACATGTAGGACCCAGAAAAACTATTTTTCCTTGTCTTAAATGTGGAGATTTATCATCCAATTATTTCTTCTAATTTTTTATATAGGGTGACTATACTCATATATTAGCATGAATAGTATTTCCATATTATTCCAATATATTCTTTTTCTAGAGTACTTCATTTAGAATCAAGGTATTTACATCCTAAAATAAAAAATAGTCTTCTTGTATGAATTAATCATAACCATTACCACAATATCCTAGGAATCTAGTAGTGTTGTCAGCAATAAGAGTGTCCATATATAAACTATGAAAGTCACCTTCACTGATTCAAGATACCTTGAGATCATATTGGAAAATTTTACATTATCGTACATTTTTCTACCATCTGATAACCATATACTAAATAACCTATTCATCATGAACACCCTATTATGTTTCTTTGGTTTCTCATATATATTCTCTAGGGCCTTCATGATCTCCATCAGGGCATTCACTTTATGAATTGTAAAGGATGAATTCCGAGCTATTGAAATCCAGACCAACCCAAGTTCCTTCCTATCCAATTATTCCCACTTCTCCTTTTCCATTTTATCTAAATAAACCCCAATCAATGGAACATCTAGGTCATTCTTAATTAGATACCCCTAATTCTTTATTCCACCAAGAAAAAATTTAACTACCCAAGTTTTATAAATGATATTTTTTTTCCCAATAATTGTGTGTAATATTATTTTACACACAAAAAAATCATATCTATTTAATATTGATACATTAGAAAAATAAATAGGAAAGCTTGTATCATTACAATCCATTAGAATCTTCACCCCATGAACACCACTAAAAAAATAAAACAAAATATTAGTAAACAAATCAGCATCTTTGAAAATAAAAGTAGTGATTATTGAATGAAATAATGAATTTGTATAAATAGAGTATAAAGAGAAATGTGACCATTTGGATTTGACCATTTTATAACTATTTTAAAATTTGACCCTTGGAAACTATACCCATTGGTAATTATTTTAAAAATATAATCAGTTTTTTTAATTATTAATGACATATTATAATTAATACAGAAAGGAGAGGTGATGGATTCAACTAGTAGATTCATAATGTATGAATCCCATTTATCAGAATTTGGGAGGGAGTTAGCGTCACTAGGGTTCAACCTTGACCAACCCCAATTCAAGCATCAATAAGTGAAGTTATAATGAAATTGGATATGGGAGAAGTTAAATTTAGTATAAATTTCCACAGGGTCGATGTTAGCTGAGTCTCCCCATGAATCAATCACCATCACACGCCTTACCCTTAGGTCATACATGGTATTTCTTAGGGGTTTTGTGTGTAGGATATATTTACTTAAAGTATAATTACTTTGTATAAATAAAATTTTCATTCCATAAATTTAATTTTAAAAAAAATTCTTAATAAAATGTATTTTTAATTGAGGTGAAATTTAATAAATTGATTTTGCGCACAAAAATAATTATTTTCAGAAAAGATATGAATTTTTATAATAAAATGAGATATTCTAAATAATAGTTATTTTTATGAAACATTGTGTTACAAATAATCTTATTTAAATACAAATGATAAAATATTTTTATTGTGTCCTTGGAAATTTTTAAGTGTGAGAAATTTGACTATGCCTTACAACCCGATATTTTTTATTAAATAATGATTATTATATTTAAAAGATAAAATTATCGTATTTAGAGAATTATACTATTAAAACAAACATCATTTTTTAAATCAAAATGTTGAAATTAGGTTAGGGTTAATTTATGGTAATTTTCTAAAATACTTTATTTTTCTTGTGAATAGTAAGAGTACAGTTTTGGGTTTTTAGTATGTTTAATGACTTCACAATTATTTACAAATGATTTAATATTTAATTAACCACAAACCATGATAGAAAACACATATTTTATTAACATTATGTTTTTAATGAATTTTAATCATTTTCTAGACCTATAAATGACTTTTTAGAGTCTAAAATGGAGACTTTGATTTTAAAAACATTACCCAATGGAAAATTTAAATTTCCATTCAAAAAGAAGTAATAGAAAATGATGATCTCTTAGGTACACTATGTAAAATACCTTGAGGGAGGGTGAATCAGGTTATGACAGATTAAAACAACTTCCCCTTTTGATCTTATTTTGTAGTTAAACAAAACTCTCTTCTCTACCATTCTCATAGCAAAGTATGAATAGAAATTAAAGCATGCATGAGACGCAACAATTTTTACTTGGTTCACCCTCACTAGGATACATACAAAGAGCATACAGTGACAATGTACAGGTGTACCAAATCCACTAAAATCTCACTATAGTTAATAATGTTTGGAGTGGACTCACTATCCCTCCTGGTTTACAACCAATCAGAATTTGAAATCTCATTTCTCTCTCAACAGATGTGTGTTCACTACTTGTTCAGAAGATCCACTCACAGTTTATAGACTTGTAAGACCTTTAATTATATTTAATGAATGCATTATCCACTATATGTATATGCTCTATTGATGTCCCACTTTCATCTACTTATGAATATCCCTTTACCATAGAACACTGGGAAATCCCATTTGAAAAACCATTGCAAAGACCACTGCTTCAAGATGATCCTTTTTTCATGAAACTCTACCCAACCTTCATGAAGTACACCTCCTTTGGTGAATCTCACTGTTTTACAGAGCTCAAACTAGCCTTCATGAAGCTCTTTATTTTTCAAAAATATCACTTTTCCTTCACGAAGCACACCTCTTTTACAAAGTTCAACAAGCCCTTACAACATTCCTTCCTTTAGTAAAGCTCAATTATCCTTAGAAAATTCCCTTACATTCGAAAAGTTCACTACCTTCACAAACCTCCTTCATGATTCAAGATACTTAAGTTTTTTTGAGACTCTATACTCTTCTAAAGGGGGTAGTGTCCTATTTATATACATTTCCCACTGACTCCATAACCTTCCAGCCATACCAGTTCCCTATCAACACCATTTCACAGAGCACTTACATTTCCTCCTCAATAATCCATTTTTCATGAAGCTCTAAGAGAAGTTTCATTTTGAAATTCTCATTGTAATTGTAGATCCATCCTTCAATGCCTTTGTACTGATGTGATTCTCCTTCTCTCTCAATCACAGAGCTTTCGTCAAAACCTTTATGTCATCACAATGTTCTTCGCCTCTATCATTCATGAGGATTGTCGTAATCACAGCGATCAATATCATCTTTATTTGATCCTTCATGAAAGAGTATTCATGATTTCCATATTCTCAAAACTCATGAATTTTCCATATTTTGATGATATCTTCAACGAAATCCATATTTCAAAATGCTAGCCAAACTCCAAATTTTGGACCCCAAAAATTTAACAAACACTAGAAAATAGCACCACCTTGTATCTATTCTTTTTGTACCGCCACCAAATCATCCATTCCTTTATCATGGTTCTTTTTCAACATGGATTTTCAATAATATATATAGAACTCAACAATTATCCATAGAAACCCACCTTGTCAACAAACACAAGCAACCCAAAAATACTCTAATGTTACATTGAGGTATTTTTTTCCCAACATTCTCAGTTCTTATGGGTTAAAATAACTTAAAATATGACCTAAATATTCAAAACCATGGGTTATCCAATGGTTTTATTTTCACAACCTAGATTTACAAGGCCTATATTTAGAAATTATTAAACAAATCATCCACTTTTTCTATAAATACCCACCAAATTCCTCATTTCCATTCAATCCCAATCCATCCTCAATAAATTTATGGTATGTATTTCTTCCAAGGATCCCCCAAGGTTTCCTCAATCCCTAAGGTTCAATTCTTCAATATTTAGGATTAACTCTTTAAGGTAAGGGAATTATCCTTATTTTCTCTTCAATTCATGAACCTTTTTTAAAATAACTTCTCAATGTTATTTTTACCCCCTTTTATTACCATTTTGTTCATAACCTTACTTCCAAATTATTTTTTATCAATGGGATATCCTTTTCTCCTCTCATTTTACCATTTTCTAAAACCATGTTTTATACCCGTCATGCTGCCGAATTTATGCCTCAAAATTTATCTCTCTAATTAAGAAATCATCTTTTATTTTTAGTTTTTTAATACAGAAACCTCTTCCTTTTATAAGGGTATTAAAATAGATGTTAAATTTTTTTATTTTTATTTAGTTGTTAACATACATGAAACCCATGTTCAATTTCTGTGGGTTAAAAATGACATAATGATTATACCCTTAAGCACTTTTGAAACACAATGATTTTGATAAGAAACTTGTTATTTATTCTCCACAGGTTATTTATGAAATTTTTTATTGGATAAAATTAATTAATATACATGAAGGGAGAACCCTAATAATGATCCAATGAATTGGGTAAATAATTTAATCTCTAGAGATGACACTTTTACAATACCTTGGTGAATAACCTTGATAATTTTCTTTTATGACACCTTGGTGATAAACCTTAGTGATATAATTATGAATATATCACTTTAAAATTGTATCCATATTTCCATGTTATGATTCATGTTATTTTTATTATGGTATGCCTTATGTTTCCTTTATCATTTCATAATTATTTTCCTCATGTTTTTTTATATTCTTCATGATCATATGTAAACTGTTTCCCTTGTTTATTATCTTACTAGGCTTCATGGTCACACCTTTCCTTTGATGTATGTACCAAGGATATTATATTTACTTAATTTACTTAGGATTAATCCATGAAGAAACCTTTCAAGTGTATTATAAAAATGTTTTATGTTTTCATGTATTATATTCCTGATTTTCAAGAAACTAAACCTTAAGAGATCCTCTATTTTTGTACCATGTAATTAAAAGGTGGGATTATATAGTTTGTATCAAAGGATGATTTAGTTATTTATGGGAATTGGGAATATAAATAATTAGTATTAACCCTATAGAAAAGTTTAAATAAAGGAAAAATCCTGGTATTCTGTTGAAGTATTATATATGTGGTTTCTGAGAAAATAAATTCATGTTTGGTTATGAACATGTAGATGTGGCTCTAATACAGATATATCTAAGGGTAACACCTAAAAACACTGCATTGATCTAGACTCGATCGATAAATGGTGCATGAAAATAAGCCTTGATGCACTGCTAGTTTGACACTTCTGAGGGATATGTTTGGTTAATCACAATCTTTTTATGAACCATTATTAAGGATATATAGAAAATGTAATTATTTTTATAGAATAATATATTTAATCATTATGTTTTATGACATGAAATTACTATAGAATTATAATATTCTTAAAGAAACATGTTAATCACCGAGGTTTTATTCTTTTATAAAATGGTGGGAAATAGGAGGAACCATATAAATAATGAGTACAATAGATGATGTGTTTATCAACCTCCGTTGGAATCCAGAAAAGAAAATTTCATGAAAATGATGAATCCACTATATCGAGTTATGAATAATAATTTGAATCAAGTTGAGCCACTGGATTCATCACGAAGAGAAAAACATACCATTGATTCCTTCTTGCATCAACGACAACCTTCTTTTAGTGGATCTACCGACCCATTGATTTCTGAATAATGGATAAGCTCTATAGAAAATATCTTTTTTGTACTCCACTAGTCAGACAAAGAAAAAGTCACCCAGGACATATACCACTTAGAAGGAGAAGCTAATCAGTGGTTGAAAATGATTAAAAACATGAATCCAATAAGGGATATTGATGCTATGGAGTGGGAAGAGTTTAGAGGAATATTTTTCATTAAATATTTTCCTTGTTCAATGAGAATGAAAATAGATATGGAATTCCTCAAGATAAAGCTTAAGTAAAATGAATTGATGGGAAACTATGATATGAAATTCACAATACTTTTTTATTACAACTCTGTATTTTTTATGGATCCTAAGGGAAATGTTGATATATTATTGGGTAGATTAAGACACCATATATAGTGGAATATAGAAAATCATGACTATAAAATATAAAATGATATAGTCTAGAGTGATATGAAGGGTTAATTTGAGTTTGGAGAAACATAGTGGTCGCATGCATTGAATGAAACAGAGAGAGATATGGATCTAAACTTAGGTGGGAACTTTGATCATGGAAGAGGATGAAAGAAAGTGAAACTTCCCACATATAACAAATGTGGGAAGAAAAATTTTGGGAACTTCTTGCTCATGAGTGGAAAATGTTACAAGTGTGGAAAAGATGTCCATATATCTTGGAACTATTATATTAAGGTGATGCATGAACTTCTAAACATTAATGATAAAGGGAAGATGGTCCAGGTCCAACTTAAATTCCAATGCTTCAATTGTGTAAATCTTGATAAATATTCCAATCACTATCCAAATCATAGGATAGTGGAGGTAAATCACCATCAACCTCAATATAGGAAAAAGGATAAACTTAGGGAATTATCTATCATGATGGATAAAGTATAGGTTCCAAATGATTTGGTGGAAGGTACACTCATTGCTATCTCAAATCTATTACGTACTTTGTTTGATTCTAGTTATACACATTACTTTATTTCCTCCATATTTGAAAATAATATAGAATCAATCCCTAAGCTTATATAAGTGGAGTTATCAGTCAAGACTTCTGGACAGAATATCCAAGCATCAACTATGTATATAAACTTATGTATTAACTTTAGAGAGAACAATATCATCATAAATATAGTAGTCATTCACATGGTGGAATTTGAAACTATACTAGGTATAGACTGGATCTCAAAGTACAATTCTATGATCTACTGTAGAAGAAATTAAACCTTAGTAATCTTGAATGGAAAACCAATAATTATTTTTAAAGGAGAGATATCCCAACATAATCTTTGTCTAGAAGTAGCTTCCATATCCTTCTTTATGTATATGACCGGTGAAGAGGAAAAAGAAAATGAAAATATAATAATAGAGAATTTCCCCATAATTTAGGAATACATTGACATATTTTCTGAGGTGTTACCTGGACCATTATTAGAAAGATAGGTAGAGTTATCTATTGAACACAAACTTGTATCCATTCCAATATCAAAGAACCCGTATAGAATGGAAAATGTAGAGCAATAGAAATTAAAATTAAAATTAAAGATCATGGGGGAAGGGATTTATCTGAACAAGTGTGTCTCCTTTGGGGATAACTTATTCTATTTTTGAATAAGTTGGATGGATAAATGAGTTTATTCATTTATTATAGTGAACATAAAGAGATTATAGTGAATAACAAGTACCCTCACCCAAGGATTGATGACTTATTTGACCAGCTTCAGGAGGCTCAATTCTTCTCTATGATTGATCTTCAATCTAGTTATCATAAATTGAGGGTAAAGAAATAATATCTTCTAAATACTTTCTTCTAATATTCATATGTTCATTATGATTTTGTTTTTATGGCCTTCATATTGACTAATTCTATTTCCATATTTATGGATTTTATGAATAGTGTCTTTAAGGACTACCTTGATAAATTTGTGGTAGTTTTTATTGATTATATTGTAATATATTAAAAAATTATTAAGGATGATGAGGATAATATAAGGGTTATATTGAAACCTCTAATAAAGGATATTCTATTTGGAAAATTTAGAAAATTTGAACTTTATTTAAAAAAATTATTTTCTTGGGCACATTGTAACCAATGAAAGAATCTCAATTGATCCTACCAAGAAAAATGTTATAGAGGAGTGTCCACATCCTACAATAGTAAATTAGATTCATAGTTTCCTTATTTTATAAGCATATAATTAGAGGCTTGTGAAAAACTTTTCATGACTTTATAATCCACTAACCATGTTAACTCTAAAAGGGGTTAAGTTCATCCAGACTAAGGTTGTGAAGAAAGTTTCCAAGAACTGACGAATATGTTGGTTACATCACATGTGTTAACTCAACCCATTTTTAGAGAATTAATCAATATTTTTAGTGATGCATCTCTAAAAGGGATTGGGTTCATCCTCATGAAAAATTAATAGGTGATTGCTTATGTATCCTAATAATGAAGTCCTTATGAGTATAATTATCTTATGCATGACATGTATCTATATGTGGTTATTTTTTCTCTAAAGATATTGAAGCACAATATTTATGGAGAGAAATGTGATATATACATATACCACTAAAGTTTTAAGTATATATTCACGTATAATAAATTGAACATTAGAAAAAGGAGATGGTTGGAACTTTTAAAATACTATTACTATTCAATTCATTATCACCCTGAAAGGGAAAACAAGGTCAGTGATGTATTAAGTAGGAAAGTAACTATTGTGATGGAAATGATGAGCATTCAAGGATATCCTTTGATAAAGGACTTAGTAATGTTACGCATGAGAATCATGATGGAAGGGAAATAGTTAATCCCATCTAAAATGATTTCCCAACCAATATTACTAGAGATTATCAAGAAAGCTCAAAGATAATATCCTTTATTAAAAAATAAGATAGAGTATGTGAAGAATGTTATGTTTATTGGGTTAAATATTGATTAGGAAGGTGTAATGAAATTTCATAGAATGTTATGTGTTCTATATAATCCATAGTTAAAGAAGGAACTAATGGATGAATCTCATTGATCTAAATTTTTTATACATCCTAGAAGCACTAAAATGTATAGGGACCTTTGTGATCATTATTGGTGGGGTAATATGAAAAGGTATATTTTAGACTACACTAAAAGGTTCTTGGTATGTTAGTAAGTTAAGTAAGAGTGAAAAATTTATAAAGGGGTATTGTAACCATTACCCATACCAACATGAAAGTGGGATAATATCACTATGGACTTTGTCACTAGTCTCCCATGAATATTCCATGGAAACAATAAGATATGGTTAATAGTGGATCAACTCACCAAGACTTCCCATTTTTATCTATTTAGGAATATTTCTCTCTTGAAAAACATTCCAAGATATACATAAAGTATAGAAACCCAAGATTAACATCCATGGATATTATATAATCTTATATGAATATTCAGTACATTATAAAAATAATTATTAGAGGACTATAATTGTGTAGTGTATTTGGAAAATTGGTGACAAAATCTTCTATCATGGTGAAAGATCTTCAACATCTCCCATAAAAATATCCACCTTCAGTTCTTTTACCTAAAACCTTTCTTTATAACTTGTGGAAAGTAAATGTAAGAAATGGGTGGTCTCAAATGCTTAGTAAGGGTAAATAAAATAAATGAGTATGCATAACGTGAACAAAGGGTATCAAACATGAGCATAACCTTTTAAGATCACACCCTTCATATTAGAGATCATAATAAATATTGGCAGTTCATAAGATATGGATCATAAGAGAATTAAGATCACCATTCATGAAATAATAACATATGAATAAGACATTGAATTTTTTTCATGCACATTGGTTTAAAATTTTTTGAGTATGTATAATTAGAAACAGGTACACTCATTAAGTTAAGGACATGAAATCAGGCCCCCGCATCAACTTATAGATATCCAACCAGGTCCATGCATAATATTGTGAATGTGTAATAAGGTTCATGCATAACCTTATGTACATGAAACAATGTCCATACATAACATTGTGAATATGCAATCAGTTTCACACATAATATTGTCAACATGTAATATGGTTCACGCATAATCTTATGGATATGCAACTAAGTCCATGATTAACATTGTGAACACATAATAAGGTTCTCTAATAATATTGTGAACATGTAATTAGGGACACACATAAACTTATGGAAATGTAACCAAGTCTATGAATAACATTGTGAACATGTAATAAGGTTCACTCATAACATTGTGGACATGTAATTTGGTTCACACATAACATTAGGAACATTAAATCAGGTCCATGAAAAACATATATACTCATGATTCATCCATCATTACCCAATGCATTGGAGGGATATATAGATCCAATATAGGACATAAAAAATCATATATACGAGTGCCACAATATTTTTAACAATAATCATATTTTAAACCTTGAAATGAGATAGGCATTATGAACATTTAATCATATCACTACTTATAGAAAAGAGGTAGGTTCTCATAATCACCACCCATGAAAAGAAGCGGGTTTCAAAATCATATAACCTGTGAAAAAAATGGGTTTCATAAACATTGACCATTCATAGAAATAATATGAATGGAAGAATTTAATGATTTACCTATAAAGTCATGAGTAACACCAACAGATGTCATATTATATGGGAAATAATTTGGATAGATCTTTTAAAAACACTTATTGAGGAAAATACACTTTCTTCTTTAAAAATTTACTTTTTCAAACATAAAACCTTTTGAAAATCATTTCCTTGATAATAAACTTGAAAATTTATAATGAAATATTTTAAATAAATTTAGAAACCTTTTTCATTGAAAAATTATAAATAATTCTTGAATTTTTTTAAAACATTTATTAAAAATAAAACATTCTCAAAAACCTTTTTTCTTTAAAAATATTTTTGAAAAATTTTAAAGGAAGCTTTGAAAAAAACAATAAAACATTTTTGAAACCCTTTTTTAGTGAAACCCACTTTAAAAAAATAAATTTCCATAATATTAAGAAAACATTTTCCCATTAAATTTTACTTGTAAATTTACAATATAAAATTCAAGGAAATGATGGTCGTAATGGTGGTAAGTCCATATGTGCCAAAAAAAAGTTACTATAAAGGTTTTGAAAAGCCACTCGATAGGAAAACCACAATAATATTCCTTATAAGTCCATAAAAGGTAAATCATGGTTAAAATTTTAATTTAACATCATATGATAAAATTAAAAAAACATTTTAAGAAATCAAGGTTTTGAAAGATCATATATTTTCGACCAAAAGATGAAATAAAGTCAGATTTTCATTAAACAAAATTCTTAGTTATGATTAGTACCAAAGAGTATAAAAATGTTACTAATACATGAATATATCATGTAAAAATAGGGTAGAATATAATTCATGGTTGTTATTGAGATATGGATCTTGAGAATACATCCAATTAATGCATAATTATAAACAATCTTGATAAATGATGAGATTGTTTCAATAGACTCCCACCACGTGGTAAGTTAGAATCATACTCCCCATGTAAGAAAATGAAATTTCATGAATATTATAATATCATAAAAACAATAAGATTCATTATATAACATTTATAAGGGCATTTTATATACCACACAATAAAATTGAGTGGTGAATAAGGCATGTATCTCACGGTAATAAAATGGGAGATGAAATTCCCTTACCTTAACATTCATTTTATTATGTTGTCTTTATCCTCATGAATATTTGTTTAAAATATGTTAATTACTTATAACATAACCATAAAAATGTTTATAATATTATATATCATCTTCTTTTAACATCTTATTACCCATTTGTTAACAATCTTTCAGTTTTTTCACAATTTTTTGTGTTAATTTCCTAGTTTTCTCAATTATATTTTGACTTGTTATTTGCTTATCCTATTTATTATATAATTATTTAATAATATATATAATTTAAAAAATTATTTAATTATATTATATATTAATTAAATAAGTATTTATAAAATTTTATAATGTTTGTAAATAGGAAAGGAAATGCAATGTTCATAGAGAAGGTAGGTCGTACGTACGCATCAACACTACTTTAATTTCTTTGTTGTATTAAAATAATTAAAAGTAAATGATATATGTATATTATAATTCCATTATCATATCTATATTATATATGTTACATAGTTTTATTAATACCATACTTTTTATATTCCATGTAAGGCATGAACGAGTCACGTCGCTTTGAGGCGGCGATACTCCACACTTCCTCAAACAAAATTATTGTATTTACACGAGATGGAAAACATAAATTTATGTCATAAATAAATATTACAGAAGATTAAAGAAATTATAAATATAATATATATCGTATATTAAAATATTTTCCATCATAATGGACACCATGAGAGATGGTAAAAGAAAAATGAACAATCATCATTTCGTGAGTTAGTAGTTCACCATACACAGAAACATTATGTTCGTTACCCATTAGATAGAGGTGTGCGTAAGTGTAGGTAGAAATAATAACATAAAAAATTCTAGTATATTTATGATACTTTTTTTGTTATGTTATAATGTAATAATAATAGTATTAAGTAGTGGAGAAGAAAATGAAAGAAAATAGATTGTTGGAAAACATTACCCTAAAATCAGGTAACTCCTTTTGGTTTATACCAAAGGGATTCCTTAGAAGGATTTATACCCATAGGGTATATTCAAGGTATAGGGTAGGTATTTATGTAATCTATTTGGATATATATTGGATAAACATAAATGGTTTTAGAGTTTTGATAATGTGGGAGAAGTGGTGGTCTTTTATAGTGGAGGAGGAGTGGCACTCTTGTAATATTTTGACAAAGGAATTCCATACATGTTTTTCACATTTCAAGTGGATACAATAATGAATAAAATTTTATAAAATGGAATATAGGGTCAGACTATTTTCATAAAATAGATCTTGTACAAGTTTATAGGTCATTTTGTTCTTTAGGGTTACTGTTTAGTCCCTTATTATACTTAATTTAACCTTAATTGTTGAAATTAATTTTAATCACTTTCACTAAATTTTTTGGTAAAAAACAAATTTTGTATTATTAGAAATTAGAAATTATTATTATTAGAAATATAGAATCCATTTTTCAAAATTACAATCACATAAGTGGCATAAATTAATTTAAAATTCATCTCGTAGGTAGAATGACAATGTTGGTTTTTAAAGTAAAAACATTCAAAAGTTTTCTATGTTTTAATAGTAAATTAAATATTAAAATTATTTACAATGAAATAACTAGTATTAATTGATAAAAATACTATCTAATTAAACATTAAAACAAATATAAAACATAATTTACCCTTTTAGATAAGTTATATGAAAAAGTAGTTTAAAACTAAAATTTTGTATTTTTTACTATTCATTAAAAAATGAATTTTCATAGAAAAATACCAAAAAGTACCCATAAGATATTTTTTATATTTATATTCCAAATATAAATTGTATTTTGAAATATTAAATTTATAAAAGTTCCAAAAATAGGATTTAAAATGGATTCTCCATTAAGAGATGGTAAATTTTCATTTATAAAAATATTGGTTTTTATGTGTGAAATTTTGCTTGTTCTTATATTATTCATATAAAACCTAATGGATGAATATAAAAAATATTTTATTAAATATTTAACATATATGTTTAATTAAAATCAATCACTATTGATTAATTTAGTTTAACAAGAAAAAACTCATTTGGAAGCATGGAAATAATAATAATATTTCTTTTTATGTTCATTTGGTTGTTAGTTTCATTTATAATTAATTGGTAATGAATGAATTTATTTTATATTTATATAAACCATAAATTTTAATAATATAGTTAATAATATTTATAACCATTGATTTAGTGTCTAGATTATATCTTATAGTATTAAATAATAATGTTTCAAAAATATATCATTGTCTTTTAATATTCTATCTTGTGTGTTGTGTAAGCTATCAAAGAAAGTACCTCTTGTGTGTAACAAAAGATAACTTGGTGTGGTTTTCATTAAAATTCATAGAATATATTATATTTATTTAATATATTAAATACATTGTATTGTATTAGGTAATTATATTCCCTTTTACATTTAGTGTCGCGTGTAACAGATGCCAAGTCAGTGGTGCACGTAACACAAGCCAAGTCAGTGTAGTGTAGTGCATCCCAAGTTAGTGTCATGTGAAAGGAATGTTTTACTTTGTTCAATATAATACCTTAATAAAAATTAATTTATTCAAAAAAAATAGTTCACAAAAACTTATGGTGCTAAATTATACCCCCCTTAAAATTAATTTCACTTTCAAAATTTGTGAGGGTTATCAAAGGTTTTATAGTTGAAAGTTCCTTTAATAATATCCCAAATCATAAAAATGAATACTAAAACTTAATTTTAAAAATTTAAACATAAAGTTTACCCAAAGTAACATATAAATAGGTTTCCACATATGATAATATAGGTGGTATGTGAAAACATGGATATAGAAGAGAAATATATCTATCATGTTCTGATAGAGAGTAATAGAGAACTTGGTTAGGAGAAAGTTAGCAATAAGAAAACCATAAACCTGTGATTATCTAAGGGACTATTTGATTCATCAGAAAAAAGGTACTAAGATAACCTTTTCATATTAAAAATCCTTTCCATAAGTTTAATGAATTTTCATGATAAGTTACACTTATTTGATTTCATTCCCTTTCATTAATTAAATCTCACCTTTTGGTCATGTATTGAACAATTTTTACTTTACCTGTTTCTCCAAAAAGGAAGGTTAATATTTCATTCCTAAAGCACTAAAAAATCATGAGATTCAGGATAAGTTTCCCCATATCTCCTAAATTACCATAAACACATGATTGTTAGATCACGTTATCCAATATGCATAAATCTTTATGTGGTGAGATAACACTTTAATCTCACTAACTTAATCTAATATTTAACTTAAACATCCTATAAATGGTTAACCTTATAAACCTTCTCAATTATGAAAATCCAAAACATTTGAACGAATGACACTAAATTAGTTTAACATTTATCCCAATTTATCACAAATTAGCTCTTGGTTGTTATATTCCAAACATGTGAATATCCTCATCATAAATTATCCTAAAACACGGTAATAACCCAAATTAGCATAAATCCTTATTAAAATATGTATGCTTTCTTATTCCAAAGGTTACTGGATATATTCCTCAAATCTATGAAGTTTTAAAATTAATCCCTACTAACCTAGACTACTTTTTCAACATATCCTTTATGAGTTCTAAGGTAATCAATGTTATCCAATTTAATTTATCCAAATCAATCATCTCTTTATCCAAGAAAAATAAAATTTTCTCAACATATTTATCACATTAAGGGTTACCTTCCCTTAATAAAAATATCACCTTTCTAAGTATTCATCACCATTAAACATATCCTCTTAAATCATTAAATAAAACTTATAATAAATATAATTATATATTTCACAATCCATATTACATAATCTTCACATTACAAAACATAAGTACTTTATTTATCCAACATTATTCTTAAACCATTACTCATTCTTCATCAACTTATTCCTTAATACCTCTTTCCTAGAATATATGAATCATGTCTTAAGGTTCCTCAACCTCAATCTAATCACGCTTCTTAGGATTAATGTAAACAATACCAGAAGAACATAACATACATTTCACAAGTCATTTAAGGTAACTCTATCTTCATAAGTATAACCAATACTTATACCACCTTACTTATTCTCTTTATGAAATTTTGACTTGGGAAATCGATTTTCATAGTGCCCATACTTTCCACATCTAAAAAATTAAATGTAAACCATGTTCCATCTAGTTCACTCCATTTACTAAAACTAGAAAGAACAGGGTGAGAAACATATATCATATAATAAAACTACATAACCATAAAAAATTACTTATAGGATGTCTAAATTATGACACCTTCTTTAATTTATGACACCTTAGGTTTATTTTAGGTTATGTGTAGTCATATTTTATTCAAATCATTCATAATGGTTCATGAAGAGTTTTTGAATTTACAAAGAATATCCCATGGGAGTTTCAAACCAAGTGTGCAATAAGTCTCATTGTCATGTACTAGATTTTCCCAAATTCAAGCACAAAATATCTTTTTGAAGTTGTTACTCCTAGGTACATTTATGCCAAATCCACATCCATATGTAGTATCTAGACATGTATGTATTGGTAGGAAACCAATCTCTATATCCTTTACCAAAATTCTAGAACATTTTCCTTTAATTTTTATTATCCTTAGACTTACCATTTGAGACATCCTTAAACAAATTCTTAGAAATACACCTAGCGATATCACAAATATTTTCTAATCCTAGATTCCGATGTTTTAATAAACTATTCCTTTGATACCAACTATAGAAAGCTAGGATTAACATACATGGATATTACATAATCTTAGATGAATATTCAATACATTACAGAAATACATGCCTGAGGACCATAATAGTTTAATGTATTTTTAAAATTGAAAACAAAATCTTACATCCTAGTGAAAGATCATAAACATATCTGTTAAATATCTCCACCTTCAATACTTATGCATAATACCTTTCTTTCTAACCTGAGGAAATTAAACATAAAAAAAGGGTGTGATCATATGATCAGTAATGGAAAATAAAAAAAATCTTAATAATGACATGAAAAAAGGGTATGAAACTTGATCATGACATTTGAAGATCATACCATGTATATGAGATATCATAATAAAGATTGGAAGTTCATCAAACATGGATCATAAGAGAATTAAGAGCATAAGACATGAAAGCATAACATATGAATAAGAAATGGAATTTGTGGTAGGAACGTTGTTTTATAACATTTTGAACATGTATATGTAGAAAGAAGTTCACTCATTAAGTTAAGGTCATGAATTCAGACCCTTGAATCAACTTATGAATAGGCAACTAGGTCTACGAATAACATTACAAACGTGTAATCAGGTTTATGAATAACCTTGTGGACATGAAACCAAGTCTGTGGATAACATTTTGAACATGAAATTAGGTTCACACATAAAATTATCAACATGTAATTAGGTTCACACATAAACCTATAGACATGCAACAAGGTTGATGCTTAAAATTTTGAACACATAATGAGGTTTACTCATAACATTTGGAACATGTAATATGGTTCACACATAAACATATGGACTTAAAACCAAGTCGATGAATAACATTTTGAACTTGTAATCAGGTTCATGAATAGATTTGTAAACATGTAATCAGGTTCACACATAACATTGTGAACATGAAATCAGGTTCACACATAACATATATACTCATGATTCATCCATCATTACCCATTGCATTAGAGGGAGATATAGATCCAACCCATGACATAACAAAAAAAACATACGAGTGCCACAAGATTATAAATAATAATCATATCATAACACATGAAATGGGATAGCCATCATGTACATTTAATCATATCATTACCAATGTATAATAGCTAGGTCTTATAATCACCACCCATGAAAAGAAACGGGTTTCAAAAGAATATAACCTGTGAAAGATAATTGAGTTACATAAACATTAAAAATTAATAGAAATAAATTGAATGGAATAATTGAATAATTTCCCTTGAAAGGAATTATTAACAAAAATGGATGTCATCTTAGATGGGAAATAATTTTAAAAGATCTTTTAAAAACACTTCTTGAGGAAAATATCCTTTCTTCATTGAAAAATACCTTTTTAAAACATAAAACCTTTTTAAAACTATTTCCATGAAAATAAACATAAAAATTTATAAATAAATATTTGAAATCATTTTTGAAACATTTTTCTTTGAAAACTTATAATTAATTCTTGAAAATGTTTAATACATTTCTTTAACATTAAAATTTCTTAAAAACCTTTTTCTTTGAAAATAGTTGAGAAATATTTTAAAAGAATCATTGATAAAAACCATGAAACATTTTTGAAAACATTTTTCATTGAAAAAACATTTAAGAACAATAAATGTAAATAATATTAATAAAAAATTTCCCTTTAAATTAAACTTTTAAATAAAAATGTAAGCTTCAAGGAAATTATGATCTCAATGATGGTACGTCTGTATGTGTCGAACATTCTTTTTTTACCTTAAAAGTTTCGAAAAGTGACTTGATAGGAAAACAACAAGAAGAATACTTCTAGAACTATAGAAGGTAAAATAGGGGTAAAAATTTCCTTTAACATCATATTCTAAAAGTAAAACATTTTTTAAATAATTTTTATAAATGAGGGTTTTGAAATAACACTTATTTTTTATCGAAAGGAGAAATAAAGTTGGGTTTTCATTAAAACATTTTATTAGTTATACTAAGTAAAAAAAGCATAGAATGGTACTAATACATTAATATATCATGTAAAACCATAGGATAAGGTATCTCATTGTTTTTATAAATATATGGATTATTATATGTTATAAATTGAAGCATAATCATAAACAATATTGATAAATATTGAGATTGTTTCAATAGACTCTTACCACTTGGTAACTTAGAATAATAATACCTATGTAAAAATCGAAGTTTTATGAATATTATAATATAATTAAAAAAATAATATTTATTATATAACATTTTAAAGGGTATTTTATATACCACACAACAAAATTGAGTGGTAAATAAGGAATGTATCTCACAATAATAAAAGGTGAGATGGAATTCCCTTACCTTAACCCTAATTTTGTTTTGTGGTATTTATCATCCTGTATAGTAGTTTAATTTTTTTTAATAAATTATAAGAAAACCATAAAAAATCTATAATATTATAAATCTTATTATTATAACATCTCATTACTTGTTTTTTAATAATATTTCATTATTTTCACTATTTCGGGTGTTAGTTGCCTAGTTTTCTCAAGTATGTTTTGACTTGTAGTTTTTTATTATATTACTTAGATAATGATTTAATCATATCTAGAATGTAAAAAATGAAGTAATAATATTATAAATTCATTAAATATTTATTTAAAATATTCTATAAATTTTGGGGATAAGAAATAAAATGCATGGTTTATGGAGACGCTAGGTCGTATATACGCATGAACCCTACTTTCATTTATTTGTTGAATTAAAAGAATTAAAAGTAAATGATATATGTATATTATAAATAAATTATCATATATATGTTATATATGTTACATATTTTTATTAATACCATCATTTTTACATCCCATGTATGACATGAATGAGTCACATCGCTTTGAGGCGGCAGTAGTCCATACTTCCTCGAACGAAATTATCGTATTTACACAAGATGGAATGTATAAAGGTATGTTATAAATAAAAATTAAATAATAATAAAGAATTTATAAATATAATAAATATAATATATAAATATATTTTCTATCATAATGGACACCATGAGATGTGGTAATGTAAAACTGAACAATAATTGTTTCATGAGGTAGTAGTTCGTCATACACAGAAACAATATATTTGTTACCCTTTAGATGGAGGTGCCTGTGAGTGTAGGTAGATATCATAACATAATTACATACTATTTTATTTATTATACTTGTTTTTTATGTAATCATGTAATAAGAATACTATAGTTTGTGGAGAATAAAATTAAGAAAAAAAGATCATTGGAAAAACATTACCATAAAATCAGGTAACTTATTTTGGTTTATACCAAAGGGGTTACTTGGAAGTATGTATGAAAAAAGGGAGGTTGAAAAGTTAATGTGATGTATTTTTTGAAGCTATTTGGTCATATATTTTCCAAAACTAAGTGGTTTGAGTGGTGTTAGAAAGTGGGAGAAGTGTTAAACTTTTATAGTGGAAGAGGAGTGACATTCTTGTAATATTTTGACAATAGAATTACATACATATTTTTCAAATTTAAATAAGATCCAATAATGGATATAATTTTATAAAAAGTAGGATAGGTTCTAAATAGTTTCATAAAATATCTCTTGGAATGTTTATAGGTCATATTGGGCCTTAGGGTTAAGGTTTAGTCCCCTATTATACTTAATTTAACCTTAATCATAGTAATTAATTTTAATCACTTCCACTAATATTTATGGTAAATAAATTGGACTTATTAGAAAATATATATTATTATTATTTAAAATATTGAATCAATTTTTCAAAATTACAATCACATAAGTGGTATAAATTAATTTAAAAGGCATCCCACAAACAGAATGGCAATGTGACTTTTAAAGTAAAAACGTTCAAAAGTTTTCTATGTTTTTATAGTAAATTTAAAATTAAAAAACATTACAATGGAATAAGTTGGATTAATTTATAAAAATATTATATAATTAATCTTTTAAACCGATATTAAACATAATATAACTTTACAAATAAATTATATTAGAAAGAAGTTCTGAACTAAAATTAATTATTTTTCACTATTCATTAAAAAATGAATCATCACAGAAAAATACCAAAAATTCACCTTATTATAATTTTTATATTTATATTATAAATATAAAGATTATTTTTACATATTTAATTTATAAAGGTACAAAAAAATTGGATTTAAAATAGGTTCTTCTTTAAAAAGCGGTAACGTTTCCTTTATAAAAATATTGGTTTTTATGTGTGAAATTGGGTTTGTTCTTATCGTATGCCTATCAAACCTAATGGATAAATATAAAAAATATTTGATTGAATATGTAACATATATATTTCTTTAAAATAACTCACTAATTGTGATTAATCTTTTTTGTCAAAACAAAACTCCTTTGAAAGCATGAAAATAATAATAATATTTCATTTTATATTAACTTGGTTCTTAGTTTCATTTATAATTAATTGGTAAAAAATTAATTAATTTTATATTTATATAAACCATTATTTTTCATAATTTATTTAAAAATATTCATAAATACTGACTTAATGGATAATTTGTACCTTATTATATTAAATGATAATGTTTTAATATTATATTATTGTCTTGTAATATTCAGTCTTGCGTATAGTGTAAGCTATCAAAGAAAATATCTCTTTCATGTAATACACGATAACTAGGTGTGGTTTTAATTAAAATTAATAGAATATATTATATTTATTTAATATAGTAAATAAATTTCAAAGTATTAGGTTATTATATTACCTTCTACACTTTGTGTTGTGTGTAACAGATGCCAAGTCAGTGTTGCATGTTACGCAAGCTAAGATGTTGTCATGTAGTTAATGCTTAGTTGGTGTCATGTGGAAGTAATTTTTGAATTATTTAATATAATATCTCAGTGAAAATTTATTTATTCAACAAAAATTAGTTCACAAAAACTCAGGGTGTTACATAAAAGAATTGGTGAGGCCATATGGGGCACCACTTTCTATTATTTCTGACTGTGATCCAATGTTCACATCTAAATTTTGGAGAATTATTCAACATATTCTGAATACTAAATTGAATTTTAGTACAGACTATCATCCCCAAACTGATCTTCAATATTAAAGTAATATTCAAACACTCGAGGACATGCTGAGAATATGATCAATGGAATTTAAAGGTGTATTAGATCAACCCCACCCATTAGTTGAGTTCTCAAAAAACAATAGATTTCAATAGAGTATTCAAATAGAACCCTATGAATCTCAATTTGAGAATTAATTTAGAAATACTACTTTTTCGGATTAAATTTGCGAGATAAATATTCTTGGGACCAATCTTGTGTAAGAGATGATAGAAAGGGTTCATGCCATCCCACAACACATAAAATATGCTTAGAGTCTGCACAAGTTCTATGTTGATAACCATAGAAGGGAATTAGAGTTTCATGTTGGTGATAATTTTGTCCTTTGAATATCATCATGTAATAGAGCCGTATTGTTTGGGAATAAAGGGAAGCTTATCCCCATGTACATTGGCCCCTATGAAATCTTTAATCGAAGAAGTGCAGTGGCCTATTAGCTAGCACTTACACCAAATATAGCTCAAGTTTATGATGTATTCCATATATATATCTTGAGTAAGTAAATACCTGAACCATCATATATATTGAATCACATTTTGGTACAATTATAACATGGCCTCTTTTATGAGGATCATGCAATGGAGATCTTTGACTATAGAGACAAGGTTCTACGAAACAAGACTAACCACCTTGTGAAAGTGTTATGGAGGAACCAAAATTTGGAAGAGGTGACATGGGATCCTGAGGAAAAAATGAAGCATACGTACCCCCACATTTTATCGACCAAGAGAATGATTTTAAATTTTAGGGATGAAATTTCTTAAGTGGGTAAGAATGTAATGACCTGTGTTTTTTTAAATGATATTTGTTTTCCCAACAAATATGTGTTGTTTTATTTTACACAAAACAAAACCATGTCTATTTAATAAAGATAGATAAATTAGTCAACAAGTTGGGAAAATATGGATACCTAAAATTCATTAGAATCTTCCCCCCATGACCAACACTACAAAAATAAAATAGAATATTAGTAAACCAATCAACATCTTAGAAAATAATTATAGTGATTATTTAATGAAAAAATGATGTGGTATTTATAAATTATAAAGGGAAATGTGACCATTGGGATTTTTCCATTTTATAAACATTGTAAAATTTTACTATTGGAATATATTCACCTTGGTAATTATTTTAACATTATAACTAGTGTTTATAATTAGTAATGATAAAGGATAATTAATACAGAAATGAGAAGCGATGACCCCAACCAGTAAATCCATGTCATATGAATCCAATTTCTCAGAACAGGGGAGGGAGGTAGTGTCATTAGGTTTTTCCCTTGACTAAGCCTAAGTTGAGCTTAGACAAGTGAATATAGAATTAAATCTCCTATGGGATAATTTCAAGTTAGTGGAAATTTCCACTTGACAATGTTATCTGAGCCGCCTCGTGAATCTATCATCATCACACAACTTAGCTTTAGGTCATACACATGTGTTATAAGGGGTTATGTATTTAGGCCTTAGTTAATTAAAGTGTAATTTATTTGTATAAATAAAATTTTCATTCTATGAATTCCATTTTAATAATATATTTACTTAATAAAATATATGTTTTATTGAAAATAAATTTAATAAATTGTTTCTTCAGACACAAATCGCAATTTTCAGAAAAGATATAAATTTTTATAATAAACTAATGTATTATTAATAGTATTTATTTTAATTAAATATTATTCTAAAAACATTCTTATTTAAATATAAATTATAAAATAATTTTATTATGTCCTAGGAAAATTTTAAGTGTCAGAAATTTGATTATGCCTTACAACCCGCTATTTTTTAATAAATAAGTATTTTTATATTTAAAATTTAAAATAATTATATTTTGTGAAATATTATGATAAAATAAACATCATTTTTGGAAATAATCACCCCAAAATTAGGTTAGGGTGAATTTATGGAAATTTTCTAAAATACATTATTCTTTTAATGAATAGTAAAAGTACAGTTTTGGGTTTTCGATATGTTTAATGACTTGATAATTATGTAATAATTATTTAATAATTAATTAATCAAAATAAATGACCAAATATAAGTTATTTTTTTTTAATATTAAGTATTTTAATGTATTTTAATCAATTTACAAACATATAAATTTCTTTTCAAATTCTAAAAGGGAATCTTTGATTTTAAAAACATTACATTGTGGAAACATTAATTTTTCATGCCAAAAGATGTAATATACAATTATTCTCAGTTATTTGCGGTTAAAATAACTTAATATATGACTCAAATTTCCAAAACCATGATAAAAACCATGGGTAAGCCATTGGTTTTTCTTTTTCCACACCCTAGAATTCCAAGGCCTAAATTTGGAAATTATTCAACAAATCCTCTACTTTTGCTATAAATACCCACCCATTCCTCCAATTAGTTTCACTCAAAATCCATCCTACATGATTTTATAGTGGTTTTTCCTCCCAATTATTCCCCCAAGGGTTTATCAGGCACCCAAGGTTCCATTCCCCAAGATTTAAGAGTAACTCCTCAAAGTAAGATAATTATCCTTCTGTTCTCTTCAATTCAAGAACCTTTTTTATATGTCTTATAAATGTTATGGTTACTCCATTTTATTACCCTTTTTTATCATGAAATTAATTAAAAATTATTTTTTATCAATGTTTGACCCATTTCCCTTCTCATTTTACCCTTTTTAAAAACAACATTTTATGCCCATCATGTTTCCAAATTTACTCCTCAAAATGTCTCTCTACTAAAGAAACTATATTTTATTTTCATACTATGAATACCCAAAACACTTTATTTTATATAGTTATTCAATGTAAAATAAATTATTTTATTTTCGGATTGACATACATGACACCCACATTCCCTTTTTATTGGGTTAAAAATGACATAATTATTATGTATTTATGAACTTTTGAAACACCATGATTTTGATAAGAAACCCATTATTTATTCTCCTTTGGTTATTTATAAATTTTTTATTTTTATATATGTGTCTAAAATTAATTAATACATATAAATGGTGTAACCCTATATCTCTCTAATTCATTTGGTAATGAATTTAATCTCTATAGTTGACATGTTTTACGATACCGTAGTGAATAACCTTGGTAATTTTCTTTTATGGAACCTTGGTGATAAACCATTATGATATTATTATTAATGTATCATTTAACATTTTTAGTCACATTTCCAAATTATGATTCGTGTTATTTTTATTATTATATTCCTCATGTTCCCTTGATCATGCTATAATTATTTTCCTTGGGTTTTTTTGATATTCCCCATAATCACATGTAAATTGTTTCCCTTTCTTATTACCTTACTAAGGCTCATGCCAACCCCTTTCCTTTGAATTGTGTCCCCGGGATATGAGATGTAGTGAATATACATAGGTTGAACCCATAAATAAACCTTACATGTTCATTTGAATAATGTTTTATATTTTCATGTATTATGATCCTAATTTCCAAGAAACTAAACTTTAAAAGATCCCTTAATTTGTACCATGTAAAAAAATATTATGTAATAAAAATATTATATAGTAAAAATACTATATTCCATAAACAATCTATTCCATCAAAAATATAAACCTATATATTAACTTCATTTGAAATTATACCTTTCACTGACATTAAAATACCACCAAAAACAAAATATATCTCTAGAAAAGAGTGTGACAAAAAAACCGAAGCTACCTTAGAGTGTGTTTTTGTGTGAGAATCAAAACATAAGCTCTAATTCCACTTATTAGGGAGATACTATCCCCAATATAAATTTCCTAGATACAGATATCTAGATTATAAATATCTAGAAGATACATATAGTGTAAAATCCCAGGTCATCCGAACAGACTCCCCTGACGGAGTGTACTAGAAGATAGGAAACCCCACACCCTACTCACTACAAAAATTCAAACCTCACACATAACTCAAGAAAAAATCAAAACCTAAAAAACATTCGATCTAAAACATAATTATAAGATGGAATTAGAAGTTAAATTGTTCAAATAAGAAATCCTACATCCGTGGGACAAACACTTTTGAATTCATTATAACTGGAAGTTATAAGGATATACACTTAAACTAATAATAACATTAATTGAATATTAAAAATAGAGGATAAGCTCCTGTAATTTCATTATCATTTTTACTACATTTCACATAGGTCCCCACTTCATTTTATATATATTCCCAGTCATCCATTCAAGTTTCACTAACCTTCTACATTTTATGAGGTCCCTCTATTTATAATAGAGATCACTAATCTTCAGTAGCCTTCTGAAACATGAACTATTGTCCTAATGAAATTTCCATACTACACATTACCAGTAACAATGTTTTTGATATTTTCAAGATCATATTCTACACATAGTTTCGTTGAAAAATATCATCATACAATATTTAGGTTACATTAGATAGTCCCCATCATCCAATATATCTTCCATCTACTGAAGTGTTAATTATCACTACCTGAGACTCACAAATAATGTAACATCTCAATTTTTTCTATGTAAAGTCCTAAAATATACCAATAAATATTTTTGAGATTAGGAACTGTGTCGATGTATGATTTCAAGGCTTGGTGTACCCGAAATTATTTTTTTGAAATATAGCAAATATATTAAATGCACACACACACAGTTTTACTGAAAAAGTGTAATAACTTCTAAATGAGGGCCCATATCAGAAATCTAAGGGAACCATTGATTTTAGATTCTGGGTTTTACCCTAAGAATGATATAACCTTTTTTGATGTGTAGGTGGAAAAGTCATTGTGGGATGGAAAACAAATAAATTAATAAAATTAATTTATTTAAATTGGAATAACACAATGACCTAAATATTTTCTATAAGTATATGGTTCTGAGAAATTATAGGTTTAGATACATAAACCTTGAGATATAGAGGATCCATTGGAGAAACTTCTATTGTAAAAATACAACCTGATCAAAGATCGACAACCATTGTGCAGTGTGATTTGAGGATCTTGCCAATGACAAATGATGTGTCTTCATTAATCATCAGAAATTAATCTATATCAATAAAGGATATTTATTTTTATTGGATTTATCCACATTTTTTTATTCTTATGATAGATGTGAATCAATCAACTGGTGGATTAATTCATGGATCATGCATATTGTATGTATAGGTTAGAAATATTTAGGAATTAGGGAATTTCACTGTGATTGTTTTTTATCTCACTGTTCATCACTATAATGGAAATGAATCAAGTATAAAAAAACATATTTTGTGTTTTGTTCCTCATGTTTGTGTTTTTGTGTTTCTTCCCCCATTTATTTATTCATCATGGTGAAATCCCTTGGCCCGTGGTCCGATAAATACTGAGAAATGAAATTTTGCGCAACCAATTCCTGGCACAATAGGTTGATATTGTAGATATTGAATCAGTATGGAATGGGTATTATATGATAATGTAAGATATACTAGATGAGACAAATTTGGTAATATCTAGTTTTTGTGTTATTCATCATGTGATGATGGATGATGCATGAGGGATATTTCTGAATAGATTTTATGGCTAGATTCTAATGTTCGATGATGAAAAGGCTCATCCAATTTTGTTCCTTGGTTTTTAGCAAGGGGGAATGGCTAGATAGATGACCAAAATATTTGATTACTACTCGTGAAATGGATCTGGGATTATAGAAAATTTCATAACACACAGTGTGTAATCTTAGATTACACAACATGTGAGACCCCTCATGTGATGCTAGGGTTTCTGTTTGGATTTAAGTATCAAACGGTGTGTGAAACTAGCCACATAGAATTAGACCCCTTTCCTAGAACATGGTGTGTATCACATAGGATACATGACCAACCATACTCATACACGACCTATGGTACACGAACATGTACATATGGACACCGACATAGTCATAAGTACATGAGATCAGACATTCCATGTACTCTGACTTGGACACAGACATTGACATGGTCCATTTCAAATTGGTATAACCTAATGTAGATGGGACACACCGTGTATGTCCAGTACATGTCGTGTAGTCCTTAAAATATGAATTTGATCCCTTGTCCTCCTCATCTTGGAAAAGTTTCATTAGAGTGTGTTCCCTTAATCTATTCTATGGGGGTTATTATAGAATCATGTTATACACATAGGGTAGTGATCCCTTTAGTGGTAATTCTTGTATGGAGTTTCTAAAATCATTTTGTGAGGCCTAGTGTGAGATCCTCTATCGTCATATTTCCCTTGGTGGATTTCTTGGTATCCTTGTGACCAACAATGCATGGGTGTCAATCCTCTACTTAACAAACTACTCCAAATTGAGTTTTTAGTATGCCCCATGGCCTTGGGTGTGATCCTCACCTATGTATAATTATCTTTATAATTCCAAGGTATAATTTTAATGGTGAGACCTGATGGTGAGAGCATCTCAGATGGAATCCATCAGTGCTATCTGACTTGTGGAGTGTGTTCTCCTGGATGAGTGATATGTAGAATCTTTAGGTAGGAATCCCTAGACAAGAATTAAGATTGTGACTTTACTTTGAGAATGTGTGTCTTTGTTGAGTATATCTAGATATTCTTGTTATATGTGTTGTATATATATACCTATGTTGATATGACTATTATTATTGGTGTTACACGCTTAATGATTTCGAGGTGTCCTACTGATTATTTTTATACTCACCCCTACATGGGATTTTCCCATGCGTGTCATATCTTATGCAGATGATCAACCATCTGATGAAGTTTTAGAGGGACTAAGATCAAGAAGTGCTTAGAGATCCAGACAGATCAAGGTGTGTTCCTATAGTTACCTTGAAATTAGTCCCTATCTATACTTTCAGGTTGAACTTGTTTTTAGACTCTTTTATGTGGGATTTATTTGGCCCTTTTTAATTTATAGTACTTTTTTTACTACTCTAGTTGTGTGATTTAAAGGAATGCATGAATGTTTTATCATTTTTTTACTTTTCAGTGTTGTATTTTCTTAGAGATGTGTTCATGTATACATGTACTTTAGGATAAGGCCTCCCATTTTAATTATATGCATATTTAGTTCTATTTGGTATCCCCTGGATTATTGGAGGTGAGCTTGGAGAGTCATGGAATGGGCCCCATTGAGACAAGTCATGAAATATGATAATATTTTCTAGTGCTCTGATATTCTCTCACCCGCGTCTAGTGAACTAAAACAAGATTCCATTCCAAAAAAACAACAATATATTTGGTACCCCACTCACCATAGTTGTGGAACTATTTCTCTTTCTTATTAATTTGGCCAAGTCACTCAACCCCTTAGTATTTTACAAGATACAGTGTCACAAAATTTCACATTTCATAAAAGTTCCAAAAAAATATATCATATGAGTTAATTATTTTATCTTAACCATAATTATCATGACCCCTAGGTCATTATACTAACACACTATAGATTCTTCATCTCATAAATTGGTTATTCCCTGAAACAACTGCTTTTATCAGTCAACCTACACTTGACCTTAGCTCAAAGAAGACCCTTTCCTAACCAACACATGTCATAACATCAAGGGTCAACACCCTTTTTAAATTTTCTTGATCATAAAAATTTGTCTCATACCATTACACTATTTTATAAAATATTATCACCAATAACATGTAATTAAACAAGTATATCATTGAAAACCCATAAACTCAATGAAACTATGGAACTAAATATTAATATAACCATCAAAAAATATCGTCACTACTTTGGTTCCTATATCTCATGTCAGTATAAAGGGAAAAAACATGCCTAAAACCCACCTTTCCACATACTAGAAATACACCAAATGAAATCACCATATAATTTCATCAATATAACAACCCAATCTTGAAATACATGGATATTACAACATTTGTTATGAATATTGAGTATATTACAAAACTATATGCCTGAGGAACGTAATAGTAAAGTGTCTTTGGAAAATTGGAACAAAAAATTCTAACTTGGTGAAAGATCTTCAATGTCTCCATAGTGGGAAAATGATTAACCACATGAGAATAAAATTCATGGGGGTTCTTGAAATATGGATCATAAAATTTCATCAATGGAATCATAATCCTAAAAAATATCGATAAATGATGAGATTGTTTCAATAAACATATTGTCACTTGGTAAATTTTAATCACATTGATCATGTAAGAAAATGAATTTACATGAATCTTAAAATATTACGAAAGAAATTATATTCATTATATATCATTTCAAATATATTATATACACCTTACATAAAAATATAGGTTCATAACATGGAAAGTGTCTCAAAGAAGGCAAATTGAGATGAAATTACTTTATCGATTTGGTGAATTTTAGAACATAAATACCAAGAAATAAATATCTTATAAAGGATATGTAAATACCCATACATTTAGTAATAATAATTATATAATACATTCAGGGAAAGTTTATACACCACGCAACCGAAATGAGTGGTGAACATGGCATGTATCTCATGGATATAAAAAGTGTGATGAAATTCCCTTACCTTTTTTCTTGACTCTCATCGTACTCATTCAAATGTCATGTGTAATAAATATATTTTTATTATACATATATCACAGAACCATATTATTATATCCAATACCATATATGGTTTGATTATGGATTTATATTACTCGCTTGTTAACAATTCCATGTTAAGGTTATGCTTCAGGTAATATTCATTTTGTTTTTTATATGTGTCTTAATTTGTTATATCTTTGGTACTTATACTTATATCATGGTTTCTAGAATTTATAACATTTTATAAATATATTTTATATTCATTATATTTGTATTATATTAATCTATATAATATAAATGTATGATATGTAATACATCGTCCAAGGAGATGGTAGGCCATATGTACGTATGAACATTGTTTCTGTTTAATAGTTGTGCTGAAAGAAAGTAAGTAAATGAAATATATGTATATATATGTATACATATAATTATTCTAGTACAATTATTTTATCATATATATCATATAAGTTTACTAAACCCATCATTAATATATTTCATGGATTGTGTGAATGAATCACATTGCTTTGAGGGTGGTAGTCCACACGTCCTCAAACGAAATTATCGTATTTTCACAAAATGAAAAGTATAATGATATGTATTGTAAAATAATAAAATAAGATTATAATTAATAATTAAGATAATATATATCATATATAAATATATATTATATTATATGTACACCATGATAGGCAGTAATAAAAAATGAATAATCATCCTTTTGTGAGGTGGTAGTTCATCATAAACATAAAAGTATGTTTGTTACTCATTAGATGGAGGGGTGTATAAGTGTATGTAAAACCATTAGAATAAAAGAATAATAGTATTTTTAATATACTGGTGTTTTAAAACAATAATGGAATAAATATAATGGATGGGGTGGAGAATGAAAATAAAAGAAAGGAGGTTGAGAGAAGTTGTTACGTCTTAATCAGGTAACTCCTTTTGGTTTGTTCCAAAAGGATTCCTTGGATTCATTTATTACAAAGGGGAGGAGTGTATGAGTAAGGTATGGATTTTTTGAATTGGATTAAGTGGATATTGTCTAAACCTATGTGTTTTTAGAGGAGTGAAGAAGAGGGAGAGGTGGTGGCCTTTTATAAAAAATGTGTTAAATTAATGAACTTCTGCATTATGCTTGAGTGATTTCTGATGTAAATGAAAATTTTTTCGAACTAAGAAGAACTTATTACTATTTTTTTGTCTGAAGAATCAATATTTTTCATATTCTTGAGCAAAAAATATTAAACTAATGATTAAAATTTTGAAAAACCTCTCCTCTCCTCCACTATAAATACCACTCTCACCCCCTCTTCCTCTCACACCTCTAAAGCTTTGAGAATTGTCTAAATTATTCCCAATAATTTTCCTAATGATATTTCACAAAACCAAGTCCTTATGGTCTCACCACAAGGCCAATACCAAATCCCTTAAATAGGATCTCAAGGAGAAAAGATCAAGAGGTAAAGATCCTCTTTCAATTTCTAGTGTTTTCTTTTCAATTATTTTTTCTTTCTTATACTCTATTATACTCCCATTATCTAAGTGGAATGGAATATGAATTATCTTATATATAATGTATTTTTATAATTTTTATGTAAAAATTCATCACGATACTTCTTCTCTTGTCCCACTTATTCTAAAAACAAAAATATCGTCTGTGATGTTTCGATTTACTGACATCATTGATGATGTGTCCTCAATTTACTTTACTTCCTTAAAATATGGTCACAAAAACATAAATATGGTTTAAAAATAATGTATTATACATATTATATGATATATTATGTTCTATAACCATTTTTTATGCATACTAATATTTGATAAAACAAAATTGGTTCATAATGATCAAAATTCACCAAAATAAACTAATGATTTTCACTAATGGTTTATCTAATGGTTCATCCTCAAACCATATAACCAAAATGATTAATGGAATCATTTAATATTCTATAAACATGTTAGTTACATATCATTTTACTTCTGGATTTTTTCTTCTATTCTATAGGGAAATACTTTACGAAACAACCATGGAATTCATGTAAAGAGCGAGCCCAATGTAAAGGAAAAATAGTATTAATAAATGAAAGGAACGATGTTATAAAATGAACATATAAGGTGTTATAAAATGAACATATAATGTGTTATAAAATTGATTATTCTTCTGTAATGTATTAATAACATTATTTTAACCATTATAAAAGAGGTTTAGTCACATTTTAAGTAAGATTAACTGAGGTAAGGGAATTCATAACCCAATTTCCATTCTTTGGGTTAACCTTGTACTTTATTCATTATGTGGTATTAAGATTATTTGTGTGATGAATTTTAGTTTATATTATATTTTAATATGTTTATTTATAGTTTATACATATATCCATTTTATTCTATTGATTCTCACTCCAATTATATTTCTAAGGGACTTTCCTTTTAAACTTATTTTAAAGGTATCTTTAATGAAATTCAAAAATATTGTTTTTTATATATACATAATGAGTGATTAATCCTAATTTCATAATTTTTATTACAATTATATGTTCCTTGGACATGGTTACATTGGTTTTATCCCATTATAGTTCAATATATGTTGGTTTGAACCCATTATAGCTCACGATATGTTGGGTTGATCCCATTACAGCTCTAGATATGTTGGTTTGAGCCCATTATAGCTCAAGATATGATGGGTGAGCCCCATTATATCTCTCCAATGTATTGGGTAATCTGGGGATGGAAGTTGAGAAAACAGTTATTCCATGTTTAAGGGTGATTGTAAGAGTGATATGGTAAATATATCCCAGGGAAACTACAAGATGTTTCTACGCATGCTAACGAGTATTATATGAAATGGGTTTTATTGGGTTTTATTGGGTTTTATGTTTTAATTTGACTACTGATTTTTTTCTTTATATATCGTACTAATATTTCTGTGCTCACCCCATGTTTTTAAATGTTTTTTATAGGTTATAATTATGCCTAAGGTAGAGAACAAAGACAATTTAAATATTATAATGATTTGTCAAAGAAATTGTGTTTCATTTAGAATTTTTTTATTGTAGAAAAATTGCATACTATTTTTGTAGTATCCTCGTGTATTATTATGGGATGTTATGTATGTTTTATATCCTGATTCTATAAAAATGTAAACCTGAAAATATCTTCAATTTTTAAGAATGTATGTTCTTATCTAAAACTCAAGATTATGTAATGGTTTAAGGATGGGTCCTCATAGTTAGTATCAGAGGATGGTTTAGATAACTTTAGAAGTTTGGATGATTTTAACATAATACCATAAATGATTTTTAATTTATGATTTATTTGAATTGATATAGAATTTAAATATTACCATGTTAATTCATCTAAGATATGTCTATCTAGAATGGTTTTCAACAGAAGAAATAGGGAATCTAAAGGAGGAAGGAACCAAGAGGCTGATATTTGTCTGAATCTATAGCTTGGAATGGTGGGAATCAGAACTGAGTAGTTTGTGATAGAAATGTTTCTATTGAATCATACAATAAATTGTGGTCGTATCCATACAAGAGAGAAACCTGACCTACTACTACGAAACATCTCTTTTTTGGAGAATTTTATAAGGCAATGACCTCCAGTATTCAGTGGAGCTACAGATCTAGTGAGAGACAAAGGATGGATCAATAATATAGAAAAGATATTCGATTTCATGGGATGTTCGAAAAATACAAATGTAATACCAGAAATTTATCATTTTTATGTTTAAGATGATCAATGAAGGTCTCTGTTTAAGAATATTAGAGAAAGAGATGATCTTGATGGTCTGGAATGGGACGATTTTAAGTGTCTTTTTTTAGAAAAATATTTTCAAAAAACTGTTCGACTCCAAATGGGAGAAAATTATTGGAACTAAAGAAGAAAGATAATGATTCTGTAGTATCATATGAAGCGAATTTTACAAGACTATCCAGGTACGTACCAGACTTTACTTGGTATTTTTATAGTAAAATTAATAAATTTTACTCTAGTTTGAAACCATTTTTCCGAAGAGCTTTGGATTTACGAGAGTTTAAAAGCTATAATAAAATTGACCATTATGCTGAAAAAGTTGAGATGGAGTTTGTTGAAACGTATGTGTCTCTTGATGAAAAGAATAAGAAGTTTCCAGGTTAGCAGGCATTGGGGAATAATTCATCAAATAAATCTTGAGGTAAGAAAAGCAATTTCCCTTCTTGTGAAAAGTGTAGTAAAAAGAATATTGGAGAGTGTGTTGTAAATTCTGTAAAATTCTACAGATGTGGAATGTTTTCACATAGGTATCATGAGTGAAAAGAAAATGATCCAAAAATTAATGAGAAGTTTACAGTGAGATGCTTTAACTATAAGGAATTGGGTCATTTTGCTAATGTGTGTCTGAAGCTAGTCACTTAGGTAGGGAATTAGCCAGATTGGATGCAGAAGGGTGTAGAAAAATCCTTTTCAACCACTTAAACATATGTTGAGCCATCAAATGAGGTGGTATGAGGTACATTACATGTTTTTATATATTTTCAAATGTTTTGTTTGATTTAGGGTATACACATTCCTTTATTTCTGAGAATGTTTTTGCCAAATTGGGAATTCCACCTCCTAAAATGAAAATAGAACTCATGGTAAAAACACCTAGAGGAAATATTATGGTAAAAAGAAATTATAAAAATATATATATCTTTGTATGTGGAAATATTTTACCTAAAAACCTTGTTGTATTGGCTCTAGTGGAGTTTGATGTTATTCTGGGTATAGACTGGCATTATTTTTATCATGCTAAGATTGATTGAAGAGAAAAAGAAGTTTTTTCAAAAAGAGTTTCATTTTTTGTATAACAGTGAACCCATGCTATTAATAACATATTAGGAAGCTAAGAAACTGATAAAAATTTGAAATAAAATTTATCTTGCTCGTATTTTTTAAGATAAGGGAACTATCAAGATTAATGATGTGCTAGTAGTAAACGAATACATAGATGTATTTCCTGATGATTTTTTAGGTGTTATTCCTAATCGAGAGGTTGAGTTTACTATTGAATTAGTTTTAGATGCTAAGAGAATTTTTAAACCCCTTATTTAATGGCTCAAATGATACTTCTAGAATTAAAAAAGTAGTTGCAGGAATTATTAAATAAAAGATTCATTCAACCCAGCACTTCACCATGGGGTGATCCTATATTTTTTGTAAAAAAGAAATACATTTCAATGACACTTTTCATTGATTATAGAGTCTTAAATAAAATCACTGATAAAAATAAGTATCCTTTGCCTCATATAAATGATTTTTTTGATCATCTCAAGGGGTATAGTATATTTCGAAGTTTGACCTAAAGTCGAGGTACCACTAGTTGAAAGTACAGGATGGATACATCCTTAATACTGCATTCCATACTAGATATGGTCATTAGGAATTTGTAGTTATGCCATTTTGGTTAACTAATTCACCTACTATATTCGTGGATCTTATGAATAGAATATTTCATGAGTTCTTGGATAAGTTTGTGGTTGTTTTTAATGATGACATTCTGGTTTATTCTAAAAGTAAATAGAATCATGGAAAACATCTAAGGGTTGTTTTTCAAACCTTAAAACAAAATAAAATGTATGGAAAATATAGAAAGAGTGAATTTTGTTTGTAGTAAATTTCTTTCCTTGGTCACATTGTTTCTGAAGATGGTATAATTGTTGATCCTTCTAAAATAAAATTTGTTGAATAATGTACAAGACCCAAAAATATAACCCATATTCATAGTTTTCTTTCTTTGTCCGGATATTACTAGGGGTTTGTTGAAAATATTTCAAAATTATCTAGCCTATTGACTAAGATAACTTGACAAGGAGTTAAATTCATTTGGATAAAAGAATGTGATGATTGTTTTCAGGAATTGAAAAAAAGATTGGTAAATGATCCAGTTTTGACCCTACCTTCCAGAAGTGGTGAATTTATCATCTACAGTGATGATTATTTGAAGGGAATTGGTTTTGTTCTGATTCATAATGATGTATGCCTCAGGTCTGTTGAACCATCATGAGTTAAATTACCCTATACATGATTTGGAATTTAATGTTGTTGTTTTGCCTTAAAAATTTGGAGGCATCATCTGTATGGAGAAAAATGTGAAAAATATATTGACCATAAAAGTTTGAAGTATATATTTACATATAAATAATTGAACATGAGATTGAGAAGATGGATGGAACTAATCAATGTTTATGATTGCATGATTCATTACCATCCTGAAAAAGTAAACTGAGTGGTTGATACATTGAGTTAGAAAAGTAATGCTACATTAACCATGATATTTTTAGAACACAACCCTTTGGTGAATAATTTGAGAAACATTGTCTTGGATGTTTTTGGTGCAGTAAATTCTTCTATATTGTTTCTATTTTCAATGGAGTCTTATTTTTCAAACATATTTAAGCAGACGTAGAAAGAAGACAATGAGTTACAGAAAAAGGTAGAATTTGTTAAATTGGGTATGTTTCCAGAATTTAACCTTGATAAGGATTGTGTTTTTAGGTTTAATAAAAGACTACGTGTTCTATGTGACTCTCAGTGGAAGAAATAATTGTTTTGTAAAGCTCACAGTTCTCTATTTTCAGTTTATCCTGGCAACACAAAGATGTAGAGAGATATTAAAGAGTATTAATTGATAGATGGAATGAAAAATGATATTTCTAATTTTACCATGAAATAGTTGACATTTAAATAGGTTAAAGAAATTAATTTGTTACCGAAGGGTATACTTCAACCATTACTAGTGCTAGAGTGGAAATTATAGAATATATCTATGGAATCTATTATGGGACTACAAAATACATCTCGAAGTAACAATGAAATCTGGGTTTTTGTTGATCGTCTGACTAAATCTGCACATTTCCTTCCTATTCAAGATACTATTTATTTGGATCATATTTATCAAT
The DNA here is from genome assembly GCA_963277665.1 of Viscum album. Taxonomy (NCBI): domain Eukaryota; kingdom Viridiplantae; phylum Streptophyta; class Magnoliopsida; order Santalales; family Viscaceae; genus Viscum; species Viscum album. The sequence goes on along the minus strand of OY728146.1, from coordinate 1,619,969,938 downwards.
TGTACCTTGAAGAGATTTTCATGTTACAAAGAGTTCTTCTTTCCATTGTATCTGACCGTGATTCCAAGTTAACTTAAAACTTTTGGAAAGGCCTTCAGATCTTGTTGGGCATAGAATTAAACTTCAGAACTACTTTTCATCCTCATTCAAATGGACAGACTGAGATAACAATTCATACATTGGCGGATGTTCTTAGAGCATGTTTAATGGTCTACCAGGGAAGTTGGGATAATCATCTTTCTATATTTGAGTTTTCTTATGATAACAGTTCGTATTCCAATATACAGATGGCACCTTTTGAGGCATTTTATGGAAATCGGTGTCAAAATATGGTATTTTGGGATGAAGTTGGGGGAAAGAAGTTTATGGGACAAGAATTATTATAGGAAGTGGTAGAAAAAGTTCAGATGATTCCGCGACACATAAGGGAATCTCAGAGCATAATGAAAAGTTATACAGATTATAGGAGGAAAGATATTTCATTTGAGGTAGTTGATCAGGTTTTTTTTAGAATCTCACCCTGGAAAAGTGTTATGCGTTTTGTTAAGAAAGAAAATATGAGTTCACAGTTCATTAGAACTTATGAAATCCTAGATAAAGTTTGACCATTCACCTACCAAGTATCTTTTCGTATGATTTTATCTCAGGGAAACAATGTTTTTCAAGTTTCAATGTTGAAAAAGTATGTTCCCGATTCATCTCATGTTTTGAGCTTAGATGTAGTTAAGCTGGAAGAGAAACTTTCTTATAAAGAGAGACCTATTCAGATTCTTGATTATAGAGAGAAATTACAGCGGAATATGGTAATCCACTAGGTAAAGGTTTTATGGAGAAACCACATGGTTGAAGAAGAAACATGGGAATATGAAAATTCTATGAGGGACAGGTACCCTCACTTGTTTAATAAGTAAATAAAAATATAGAGGACACAATTTCCAGAACATGGGGAGAATGTAACAACCCAAGGATTTAAAAATAAATTTAATTTAATGCATTAAACACTGAGTCTCTATATAATGACACTTTTTTTAAAGTAGATAGTTATAAACTAGACATTAAACATAATTTTTTTTCTTCAATGTTTTGAATTTCAAAAATCGGACATACATAGTTACGATTAGAAAGTAATTTAGAGTCTGACAGAACCAACTTAATTTTTGGTTAATAATAACATACCCTTATAAATATTAATATACCCTTATGAATAGTAAAATGACCCTTATGAATTGTTAATTGGCCAAATGTATAGTAACATCACCCAAGAAGGTATAAATAAGATTTCGGTATTTTATAAGGGACAATATGATTATAGTATAAGTATTGGTATTTTTGTAAATAATAAATTTTTAATTACAATTTTTTGATTAATTTAATAATTTAAATGAAAATTTATTTTCATTAAATTTAATCATAAATTATTATCTTAAGGTTATAATATAATTTTATGTTACCAAAATAAATTTTCCAGTGTGTTATAAAATCAGATATAGTTTTTAAATTTCTTATTTTTTGAATAAATTATGTTTTTAATTAAAAAAGTAAATTTATCATATTTAAAAAATTATTTTGATAGAATGTAGTTAATTTTTTAATTAAACACATAAAAAAATGTTTAGAATGAATTTTTTGGGATTTTTCTAAAATACTTGAATTTTTTGTGAATAGTAAAATTCGATAATTTAAGAAATGTGCTAAATAAATGGACTTCTTCAACATTCTTGAGTCATGGATGGTTTAAATGGAAATTAGTTTGAATTAACATAAAATTCTTACTATTTTTGGTCACATGAATCAAAACTATTCATAATCTTGAACAAAAATATTTAACTAATGAATAAAATATAGGAAAGCCCCTCCTCTCCTCCACTATAAATTCAACCCTCACCCCCTCTTCCTATCACACCTATAAAGCTTTTATTATTTTCTAAATTATTCCAAATCATCTTCCCAAGGCTCTTTTACACATCTAATAGCTGATGGTATCACTAAAAAGACAATAACAAGGGCCTTAAGGAGGATCTCAAGGAGAAGATATCAAGAGGTAAAAATCCTCTTTCAATTTCTAGTGTTTTCTTTTCAATTATTTTCTTTTCTTAAACTCTATTATCCAACCCTTATAAAAGAGGAATTAAATATCAATTATATTATATATACTGTATTTGTATCATGTTTTTGGAACAATTCATCACCGTAATTCTTCTCTAATCCCACTTATTCTGAAAATGAAAATATTGGTTGTGATGTGTCGATTTACCAACATCAAGGACAATGTGTATTCAATTTCCATTACATCCTTAAAATCTTGTAATAAAACCATAAATATGGTTAAATAATATTGTATTATAAATATTATATTGTATATTATGTTCTAGAACTAGTTTTTTTTAATACTAATATTTTATAGAACAAAAGTAGTACATAATGATCAAAATTCACTAAAATAAACTAATGATTATCACTGATCATTTATCTAATAATTCATCCTAAAACTATATAACCAAAATTAATAATAGAACCATTTAATATTTTGGATACATTTTAATAACATATTATTTCAATTCTAGAGTTTTGCTTCTATTCGACAGGGAAATCCTTTATGAACCGACCATGGAAATCATGTAAAGAACGCACCCAAAACAATGTAAATAACAAAATATTATTAATAAATGTGTAGAATGATGTTATAAAATTAACATATATGGTGTTATAAAAATCATTATTCTTCTCTAAGTCATTAATAACACTATTTGAACCATTATAAAGGAGGTTTAATCATGTTTTATGTAAGACGAACCCAAAGTAAGGTAATTCATAACCCAATTTCTATTCTTTGGGTTAACCTTATACTTTATTCATTATGTGGTATTAAGATTATTTTTTTGATGATTTTTTTTATATTATATTTTATTGTTTGTATTTATAGTGTATACACATATCCATTCCATTATATTGATTCTCACTCCAATTATATTTTTAAGGGACTTTCCTTTTAAAATTATTTTAAAAGTATCTTTAATGAAAATCAAAAAGATTGTTTTATATATATATGGAATGAGTGATTTCTCCTAATTTATTGATGAATTAATACTATTATATGTTCCTTGGACATATTTATGTTGGTTTGAGCCCATTATAGCTCAAGATATGTTGGTTTGAGCCCATTATAGCTCAAGATATGTTGTGTTGAGCCCATTAGAGATCACGATATGTTGGGTTGTGCCCATTATAACTCAAGATATGATGGGTGAGCCCCATTATAGCTCTCAAATTAATTGGTTACTCTTGGGATATAAGTTTAACAAATAGTTATTCCATGTGTATGGGTTATTGTAAGAGTGATATGATAAATATTCCCCAAGGAAACTATATGATGTTTCTACACATGCTAAAGAGTTTTATATAAAATGGGTTTTATTGGTTTTTGTCTTTTCATTTGACTAATGATTTATTTCATTATATCCCTTACTAATATTTTTGTGCTCATCCCAAGTTTTTAAATGTTTTTCACAGGTTATAAGTATGTGTAAGAGAAATAAGGAATACAATTAAAATGTTATGAATATTTTTCAAAGAAATTATGCTTTATTTGAAAAAAATTATATTTTGGAAAAAGTGGATACTTTTTTAATAGTATCTTCATGTATGATTATGGGATGTTATGTATGTTTTATGTCCTAATTCTATAAAACTATAAACCTGAAAAGATCCTAAATGTTCTAGAATGTATGTTCTTATCTAAAACTCTATATTATGTAATGTTTTATGGATGGGTCCTTATGTGATCTTTAAAATGTATTGAACTTTGAGGTCATACTATTGGAGTATGATCCTTATTATAAGGAAAAATTGGTTGAGATTTTGGATTATATAGAGAAATTCCTACAAAATAATTCCTCTCACCTAGTCAATATTGTTTAAAAAATCCACCAGCTCGAGGAATCTATGTGGGAACCTGAGGATGCAGTGCGGAAAAATTATCTTCAGTTTTTGGCACCAAAGTAACGAATTTCAAGAGTAAAATTCATTTTAAGGGGGGAATTTAATTTCAATAGTGAGATTTTGTGAAATATTTTTTTTAAATAAATTTAATATTTTTAATATTTTTCATTACAAACAACATTGATTTTAGATTGAGTTACACAGAAAACTAGGTTTATTTTGTGTTACACATAATAATGGGTTTAAATAAAGTGTGACATACTATTAAAATATTATTATTTAAAATGATATTTATCTCCAAGTCATTGTAAAAGAGGGAAATAATAGGATTAACTAAACAGTAAAAATATATGGTTTACACATGTATATAAAATTAATTCTTTAGTGACCAAGAAATTAAAAATGAAAATTAAAAAATAAATTAAAATAAAGGAAATATTTTCCTCAAAAACTATTTTTATGAAAAAAACTTATTTTACACCAATAAATTGAATAAACCAATTTTAGGGAATTATTTTAATGAAATTTATATATTACATATTCAACAAACTTTTTAAAATTCATCTTATTTTTCTTTTAGACAGTAGATAATAATAAATACAATTTTTCACTGACTGGTTTTATTTTTCTAAAAAGCAGTTTTGTCACATTTTTAGAACTTATTTTAAAAATAAATTTTAAAAAATTTTGAAAATTTATTCAAAAAAATAAATTTCATTTTAGAAATAATAATTTAAAAAATATATTAGGGTTAATTTTTTGGAATTTGGTGAAAAGATTAATTTTTTGATGAATAGTAAAAATAACGAATTTTAATTGAAACCCACCTTTTCATTTTTAAACAGGTTTTTAATTGAAAACTCATATTCTCGTCGAGTTTGTGGGATTAATTTTAAATTAAATTTCATCCACTTAAATGAATGGAATTTTTATAAATTTATTCCATATTTTGATTCATAAAAATTTTAATTATCCAATATGTTTAACTTAATTTTTAACCCAAAAGAATAGTAAAAATAATTGATATTAATTATCGCGGTTAAGGTAAACATGGTTTTACTGGGGATTAAACTAATAAGATAATGGTTAACATGAATATAAAACTTATCAAATTTCTATTTTATGGAAATAATTCCAAATTATCCTTCCCAAGATCTAATATATGGTCATTTGGATGCTTTTTTTAGGGAATTACCTTTTTATTTTAGATTCGTTTGGTAAATTTACAAGTGGATTCCTTTCCCCCACATATAAAATCCCCCCACCACCCTCCACTTATTTACGCATATCAAACCATAATGATAAGAAAACCAATGAAAAAATACCTCCCCAAAATCCGTATAGATGTTATAGAGATGATGTGTCTCCCAAAAGACAAATACTAGGGTCTTTAATAAGACATCCAACGAAGGTTCTTCTAATCGAAGGTAATTGTCTTCACTAAGATCATTCTTTTTCTTTTATATTATTCCACCTTTAATTATGTATTAACACTTATAATATAAGAACAACAGAATATAATTTATATTTATATGTTATTTTGTTAATTTAAAAACCTATATTCATCTCCACTTCCATCAAATGGGAAATGAAATAGTTGATCATCCGTACAATGAACTACCACATGGCCAACAAACATAATTTATTTTCCACCACCACCTCACACAGTTCATTTTAATGATGTATTTAGTATATTTATATGATATTTTTTACATTATTTCACTTCTATAAATATAATATCAAATTTTCCCTTTTTTACCTTCCATTCTATGGGGGATACGCTAATGTCGCTCATGTGTATGGTGGAATACCGCCTCACGAAGTGATGTGATTCATTCTCACTAACAATTTAATTAGAAGGTAATATAAATTATGTTGATTAATATATGTGAAATATATTAAATCATAATGTTTATTTAAATATTAATAATTATTCACTCTTCGTTTGTTCGATTCGTCGAAAGATGGAAACAACGTTCATGGATACGTAAAACGTATTGTCTCCTTGAACAATGCATTTCATATTTTATCTATAAATTTTGTGAATGAATATAAATATTTATATAATTAATATATATGTTATTAATGTAAAATTTAAATTTCTTGATATTATGGAATGATGATTAAATTATAAGAACCAAGATTCCAAAACTAAAACTCTAATGAAAAAACAAAATAATTAACACCCAAAATAGTTATTTTATAAAGGAATTTTTAATAAATGGGTGTTTAGAAATTATAAGGGGATAATATATGATATTATAATTATTTTTATTATTATATATTATATTTATAAAAAACTATAATTATTATACATGAGGTTTTAACATGTACGAACGAAGTTGAGATTCAAGTGCTAAGGGATTTCCGTCTCACTTTTTACTTCTATGAGACACATTTTATATTCACCACCTACTTATTTTATGTGGTGTGATTGATACCCATTAATTTATTTTATTATTCTTATCCTGAAATTTATATTTATTTAAATATATATTTTATGACCTCTCATTTTATAGGTTTATGGTTTAAAAGTTACCATAGCAGTAATGGATTTTCTCTTGAATTGACTTCTTTGATACATTTATTATATTATGAACCTGACTTATTTTATGTGGTGTATATACAACACCTTTGACATGTAATATCTTAAATATATTTATTCTCATTATATTATATGTTTAATTTATCTTTATTCTTTCATGGGGCATAAGTTTCAATGCTACCAACGTGGTAATGGTATTATGATACAATCTCATAATTTATCAGGATTGGTTATGATTACTCTTAAAATGATGAAATATTATGATATTTATTTTAATAAACTAATGATTTTTATTATAATATGTCCATTTCATGAAAATTCATCTTTCCCTTAAATTTTTTTCTCTTTATGTACTCAAGAGTTCAAAAAGATTTTTTTAGGAAAAATGTCTCTATTTCTCTCTTTGGTTGAAAACCCATTTTCTTCCAAAAAATGTTTTATAAAAAAAATTAAAATTATTTTTAAAATAAATGTTTAATAATTTTTTAATGTTTAAAAAAAATTTGAATGTAATCTTCATGTCTTTTTTCAAACAATGCCTATTTGACTTTTAGTAAAAAAGTGAAAGGAATATTTGTTTTAACATGTACATAATGAACATAATTTTATACCTTCATGACCTTTATTTTATTTTAATATTCCTTTATATTTTTTCAAGTTTATTTTCAAGTAAAATTATTTTCTATGTGGTTTATGAATTTTTATTTTTAAAAAGTTATTTTCAAAGAAAATTTATTTTTCTCAAGAAATGTTCCAAGTGATATTTCAAAATAATTATCCATATAAAATTTCATCCTTTGATGTAACTTATAATTTACTATGAATATGAACTAAGTATACCATTCTTATACTTTTCCTAAATTTTTAATCTTGATAAGATGTTTATCAAACCTATTTCTCTTCCACGGGTTATACCATGATAAAATTCATATGAAACCCACTTATTTTTTCTACTGGTTATACAATGGTGAAATAATGAAACGATTATGAAACCTATCCATGTTCCATAGGTTATGATATGATTAAATGTCTATAAAACTCATTACCTTTCATGGGTTAAGATATTATGAATGTTTTATGATCTTGTGGTACACATAAATATGGTTTTCATTATATAAATGGTGGACCTATATCTCCCTTTAATGCATTGGGTAAAGAAATATTACCCATGAGTAAATATGTTATATATAAACCTGATTACATGTTCAAAATGTTATGTGTGAACTTATTTACATGTTCAAAATGTTATGTGTGAACCTAATTAAATGTTTAAAATATTCTGCATGAACCTGATTACATGTTCACAATATTATGTGGGGACCTGTCTTTCATGTCTATAATGTTATGGGTGGACTTGGTTTCATGTTCATAAGTTTATGAAAGAACCTTATTTTATGTTATTAAATTAATTAATGAACCTATATCTATTCATACATGTTCACAGTGTTATAAGATGATGTATGTGCAACAATTTTATGACTTATTCCAATGTTATTATATCAAATATCATTTTCATTGATTCCATTATGATTCATTTCTTATGAACTTAAAATCATTATTCCATGACTCATGATTATTATATTTTACATGAAGGGTATGGTTTTCAAATGTTATACTTTTAGAGACTCTATTTTTTATTACATGACTATTATATTATTTTAATGATACATAATATAATAGCATTACAAATCAAGGATCAAATAGTTTACCGTATTGGGAAAATTAGTCTCATACATAACTTTTACATAATAAAACATAAAAATTATTTAATTCATTTGTATATATATTCTTATTATTCCTCATGTTCTCCATAGTACAAGTAATAACCTAAGGATATACATCCGACAAATAAGGGATATGAATCAATATAACATGAGAAAGAATAGTCATAATCATCATCATAAAAAAAGAATAATATTATCATCGACATCATGAGGGTAAAAATTGATAAAGGTATTGAATTTGGAAATGCATAAAAATGAAACATAATGTCTTAGTGGTCAAATACCACACATAGTTGTGGAAAAATCGTGTTGTAATAGTGGGTTTCCTATATCCAACTTGAACAATATTTTTTATTACCACATCGTGTATATAGTTATATATAAATGTTATTTACTTACCATTATAGTGTAGATATTTCTGTGTCCACTATTTAAGGGTAATGTCTATATATTAATTATCATATCCAGAGGTTATAGCAGATACCATGCTATAATGAGAACATTGAGATACTATGAAATTAATCTTAATCAAAGGTTATATTTTCTGGACACATCTTGCTGACTAGACATAGTGGATGTCTGACTATCAGGTGTTGGGGCTCATAAGCATTGATACTTCTTCTAATGATTTTTTCACTTGGTGATCTCTAGTAGTGGGATTGTGAAAAAAGACCTTCTAATAAGAACACCACATGTTTTGGGTGTCATTGGTTTTTCCTATCTATGGACATGTGTATTGGTTTTCTAACTTGATATTATTATCAGTGTGTTCCATTTGATGGCATACTTTGATGGAAGAAAAAATCCATGATAATGAAATCATGGAGAGGTAGCTCGTGTTGCGTGCTTAATTGGTGTTATGAAATTGGTTGAATGGTCAAGAAAGGATTTGTCGCTTCAAAGTTAAAGAATTTATATATCTCGAGTTTTGTTGATCGAGATGTGCTACCTTTAAAAGTGTTTGGAAAAAGTAGTTGAAAGGTTAATACATTTGGTAATATCAAGAATTAATAAAGAGAAAAAGGTCGATGAAACAAGTGTGCATCTTGATTTATGAGATATCAAAAGTCAAAGAGATTATATTACATAATAAGTGTTCGTAGATTGGTAGTCATTTCTATGAAAATCCTTTTCTCTTTATGGGCCTTGATGGGTTACTAGAATCTGCTCTTAGTTTATGGATTTTATTCACTACTATCAAGATAAGGGTTTATAGGTTCACACACAATATAAAATTCAAGAATTATCCAAACTCAGTTGAATAGGTATATTTACATGGTGGGCCGCACCATAGAGTCCATGTTTTTTCCAAGGTATCAATCACAAAACGAATTAAATAAATTTATTTTTAATGTTATTAATAATAAGTTTTAATTAATTTAAATTATATAAAAGTTATGTAAATATGAGAAAATATTAATCAAATGAATATTATTTTAATATTCTAGGATTGTTTAATATTAATCAGGAATGTCAAGTAAAGTTAAATTTATCAGTTTTATCTTGTAATGTATTATATATATATATATATATATTACATGTGTGTGATAAAATAATAAATAATATTTATATATATTAGTTCTTCATAATTACTTATTTAGTGGATGTTAAAAAATGGGGGTCGAGGAACCCAACTGGGTATTCTGAACATCCACTATATATATGAGGAGAGAGGATCTTTCCTTGTACTATTCGTAGCAACTAATCCATATCCCCTCTCTCCTATAACTTTCTAGAGATAGAGCCTCTCGATCTAAGCTCTCATATCATGATCTCCCACTCGCATCGAAGACATACCAGTGTGGTGATCCTTTGGGCATTGAAGTCATCATAGGATCTCCGCACTAGCACCTAGAATTCTATGTACGATGTTGTAGTAGATTTTTGAAGCACATGTGGATGATCAAGAGGGATCCTGATATGGATCCTTCAAGAAAAAATCACTGATGATGATTTTTAGTTGGTCACAACTTCATATCTGTATAGGTATGTTTTAAATTTTAATTTATGCTCTCTTTTAATTTACTCAAGATCGTCAGACCATAACAGGGCTTGTATTGTCGACAAAAACATGTTTCATTGACCCAATGATGAAAATCATAAAATCTCTATCCCACTGGATTCTTATGAGTGCCATGGTACCTTCAATTAGTATCATAGGGAGTCTCTTAAATTATCTTATCCAAAAAACATTATTTTTCATTAAAATTAAGTTGAGGTTTTAATTTTAGTCTGAACACCACAGACAGTGTGTCAATCTGATATCAGATGACCAAGTTACAGTCATCTTAAGTTTTTAATACGAATTGATCACTTCGATTCTGGGTATTATTTGGAAGAACATTTATGAATATGCTCATTCATCCTGTTTTTTGGATTTGTGATAATAATTATTATTATTATCATTTTATTACACTTATAATTATTATTATTATTATTATCATTTTGTTATTACAATAATAATTATTATCCATTAAAATAGTAATAATAATTGTTATATTAAATATCTATAAAATAGAATTTGGAATGTTAAGGCCAAAAAGAGAAACATATATGGGTAAATTCTCACAATCAATTAGTTAAAAAAAATAACTCAATTTGGGGTTGGTAAGGCTATCACTGGGTCAACAACTCAAAAAACAAAAAACAAAAAAAAAAGACATGTTGGTGGCCCCCCATGGTTGGCCACTTGGGTTGTCCCCTTGACCAAACTACCTCCTCCATGGGTAGCCTTTCCCTCATGCCAGTTGACAACCAACTATATTATAGATCTCCTTGGTCGTTTCCTCCTCCACTAACTACCCAGCCAGACCATCAGGCTCTCCCTTCCCGTGCGTCGTGAGCCCAATTGACTGACCGCCTACTCTGATGAGCTCCCCTAGCCGAGCACCACTCTCACAAATTCCCTCCTCGTTATTGGTCAAACTAGCCCCTCCTGAGGACTCTTGCACCATCGTTGCTTCCTCCGAATTTTCTACCTGAAGTCTTCATTGCCTCCTTCTGACCTCACCTCATCTGACCTCACCTGATCAGTAGGCTATAGTCGACCACTATTGAATCTCCTATGAGGTCGCCACCTCTCATCGCTAGAGGGGGCTATTTATGGATCTACTTCCTGAAAGTGTTTTGTGGCACTTTCTCCTGCCACTATGATTCATGACATACCACCATCTCCCTCTAGATGGATCCCGAGCAGATCCTCCCATTTGGCCTCCCCATTTGCCGTGAGCCCACAGGCACCCGAGCACCTCCTTTCGAGTAGGCGTCTCTTCTCAGTGAGATCTTCCATCTACTACAGTAGCTACCCTAATGTCATATTCCTCTAGTATTGAGAGCAAACCCTTTTCAGGTTCTTCCCCCATTCTTTTCACCCCTAAAGAAGTTTGGGTGGCTTCACCTAACCTGGAATAGGTTTGGGCGGACCTTTCTGGCCTAGTCTAGCCCAGTGATGGATTTTACCAGCCCGTTATAGGTCTATGTGGGTTCGGCATAGCCCACAATGAGCCATAGTGGTGTTTTATGGAATTTGAAATTCTAAATTAATCAAAATTATTAATTAATTTAATTAATGTATTAAATTAAATTAACTATGATTAATTTTCATTTAATTAATAATTTTAATACATGATGAAAAAATTAAATTAAATTTGGTTATAAATTAAATTAATTAAATAATTTAGTTTTTGTTATTAAAAATTAAATTAATTATGGGACCAAATAATAATTAATGTTTTTGTATTTAATTAATTCATTTATTTAATTAGGAAGCCCCCATACTTAAATTAATGCAATTAAATTTTTATCGCACATTATTATAATGACTGGTCTTGAGAATTGACCTGACCAATGTATGTTCGCTTTTATTTAATTAATTATTTAATTGTGTGCCATGTTTGTAATTAATTAATTAATCCAGTGTATGCATCATTTTTTTATTTTTCGGTCAAAATGAATAAGGGCTTGCACACCCAATTTTATCTGATTTACATTACACCCATATCCCCCCTCGCCTACGCGCAAGTATATTTGTACTTTCAATAAAGACATTGTATAGAATGGATCTTATCAAGATGAGGTGGTATGCCTAGACGAATATGATTCATGACATGGACCCTTCCAAGATGAGGCAATGTGCCAAGATGAGGACTTTGTAAGATACAGACAATGTCGAGTCAAGGCATTACTCTACACTAGTAACATACATACTAAATAGGGGTGATCTGCATCACGAGTCAAGAAACTACTCAGGTATGATGCCCCTAGGTCATTTTAGAAGCTCAAGGTCAGTCAGGTAGTATTTTTACATTATAAATCAATTTATTATTTTATGAATTTTATAACAATGGGAAAATATATAAAATAATAAATAATAAAATGCATAAATAATCAACGTATTTTTTTCTATTAATGTTCAGTTGTGAACATGACAACATAGATGAACAGGATTAATAGAAATGTATTACATTCATTAATAGAAAAACACAAAATCGTCAAATTAATATTAATTCATTACTATCTTCCATCATTCAAATTTGGACAAAACTGGGTTTTTGGGGTGATGTGATACAATAGCTCAGGGTGCCTCTTACTACCAAGGAGCTCTTATGAGAGTGGTGGATTGGCTTAAATAAAGTGGAAGTAAGGATTATCCATATCTAACTTGATATAATTTTAGAGGAAAGCATTGACTAAATAAAGTTATTATTTTAGAAGTTGGTACTTCACTCAACAGATCCATGAACCGCAAGTTAATGCGGTAGTCCAGCCAAATTCCTACCTTGAACCCTTTGAGTAGTGTCATATACATATCTTTTAGACATTAAGGTGAGGTTTATTGGTCCTTTCCACTAGAATACATAAGTTACAGAGTATTCGGTTTCTATTATAGAGGGTTCCTCGAATTTGATAAAATATTAAGAGACACTTAATGATTAAAATAATAAATAATGTATAAATTGGTAATCAAGATAAAAGTACTAATCTTCTAAAATTTTAATTTTTTAGAAAATGTTATGTTTTACCACATGTAATAATATGATAATATTTGGATAGAGTAAATGTCCAAAATAGCATGAATTTCCAAGTAGTACATGTGCTTGCGCACACTACTATTATATAGGAAATTCAAGGTGCTTATGTCCCTACATGTAATGCCACCTCAGGAATCAAGGGTGTAGAATTTCTTACAAGAGACTCATGTATGAAGCATATGTTGGTTATCTCATAATTCTATTATCAATGTCCAATGTTAGTTGTGGTCACTACATCAAGACATGTATAATATAACATGTAGTCTCATATCTAAGAAGCTCATGAGGAGAAAGTAAAGAGAGATATGAATGGATGATATTACAATGGCTTTGTGTAAATTTGAAAGACTGGTTATAGTCATTCAAAGCATACCATTTATATACCCAATTAATCCAATTTAATTTAAGGTTAAAAAACAAATAGGATGGAGTAAATACTTCATTATATTTTAGGTAAGGTTATCAATGAAATAATAATATTAAAGAAAATACCATCTTTAGTTCTTATGGAGAATAAATTGGAAGACAAGGAAAAAAAGACAATTAAAAGTTATGATAAAGATACCTTCATAATTGCCTTAAAAAATAAAGGTTGTTTATTAAATAGGAGGTTATTTGAATCACATATTATTAAATAAATTTATGGAATTTTAAAACACAATGAACTGAATTGAATAAGAAAGAACCATATTATTCTTAAGTGTATATTCATCAAATAAAATTAATTTTTGTAACATGTTTCTTGGGTATTAAATACAATATGACTTTTACATATGTGTATTGAAATACAGTAACCAATTAAGTAATAGAAACATTATAAGAATTAATTTATCTTCTCCAAGCGGCTAAGAAAGGGTGATTCCTATGTTAGTGGTGAGAAGTACACAACTTCTTATTTCCATGTTAATAAATCTTGTAAAATTAGTGTTGAGTATAACCAAAGAATTTATCTCAAATGACCTTTGGACATAAGGAGACATTATTATAGTTTCCATAATGAATGTTTTTTGTGGTGTCCCATGCTCAAAAAATAGTTCAGTGATACTTGGATCATAGGAAATAGGTGATGAATATAATTTAATACTTATTTACCCCATTTTGGAAAGTTAATTCTTTGTTAATAAAAACTAAAAGTATATATCTTGAATGTACATGGTTAGGTATTTAGGCTCTTTACAACTAAAAAAATTTGGTATTATCAACATATTTAGTTTGTAAAAAGAAATATTTAGAAATAAACATATCCCACAAAGCTTGTAGAGTTAGTTCAACAAGAGAACATGAACTATTCCAAGGGTAATCTGGTGGTAAATATACTTTATAAGATTACTTTAAGTGATTAATAATTAGAAAAGTGAAGTATGATATATTCCTGGTCAAAAGATACAAGGTGCTTTGGGCTGGAATGCCAAATAATATCTTGACCAAGGATTCATCGATGATAACAATGTAGCATGGTGTAATTCTTAAAGGTACATTACCTTATGTACATCACAACATTGATGTTTACAAGTAGGATAGATGATGATTCTTACATGTTAACATTTATCAACAAAATTTACCATGGATAATTTTCTAAATACACATTTATACATCAAAGTTATGATGTAAGTAGTATCAATGTTGTAACCTACAGAAACTTCCATTATATTTCAAGAAATCCTTTGAAAATAACAACAAAATCCCTTAATATGATAACTATAATGAAAAAATGGACATCATATGATTCATAAAAGTATTAAAATCTATAATGTCATAAGAAATTGTGTTTAACATACAAAGTGTTTGTTCGGATTTAAAAAAACATGCATCAAGCTAAACACATTTTGAATCTATGTAATTATCCTAACAGTTTCTTAGGATATTACATAAATCCCTAATATCTAAAAGTGGTAGTCAAATGATAGACTACAATTTTATATAAGGGTGCACATATCTATTAGAGATAGTGCAATTTTGATTAGCTTGGATTTATTCAATGCCCGAGATGCACAAATGGTTGGCATATGAACAAGTTACACAAGTATATGTGGAAGAGGAATATTTTAGTGACAGATACTATGTATGAAGGTTAAAGCCATAGTGATGGGTTTATTTTCATCATAGCTGGTGATAAATTATTTATTTTAAATAATAATTCCAAAAAGTGAGAAGTATTTATAAATTATCTAAGTTTGAAAAGGTAAATTAAAAATAAGTAATGTATTCCATGTATCAAAGTGAAAAGGGGGTTATTATTTTGAATATTGTGGTGGGTATTCAAGACATATGATACATAGGTGGTACAAACGAAGTATGAATAAGGCTCGATTGGTTATACCAAGTCATTATTCCTAAATACATTAGAGTTTTACTTGTCATATCTAACTTCTAAGATCATTTAATGGTCCATTGGATGTCAAGATCAACTTCTGTGGAAGGTGTCTATATGATGCAACCAGAAAGGAATGATGACACCATTGAATGACAATAAGGGTTGAAAGCTACTCAAATATAGTTTAGGATTAATGTATGAAACAAGATCTTAGAGCATTCATTCGGAGTGAATCTTTTCCATGTGTTAACTAGAGGTTAGTGGGATCACAATTATTTTCCAAGTAAAATATGTTCAACAACATATGGAAAACAAATATTGGTCTTACAGTTTTTTAAGATCGTGATGAAAGTAATTATCCAATTACTGACTTAAAGTATCCAAATAATCTATAGGTAATAGGATCTACTGAGGTAGGTATAACGATTTCATGGACCTAGTCAATCGTACATATATTGACATTATATTGAAAAATAGAAACAGGATAAATTTAAGAGAAGAATTATTGCTAGTATCACATGGAATAAATCCCTCCAAGAAGACATGAAAAGGAAATTAAGTGGTCAATTGACTTCTATATGCTTTATCAATGGATCAATCACATATTCCATGATATTTACATGAATTAATATTTCCATTATATACTTATAGTAGGAAAATATTAGTTATAACTAGAATAACTAAAAGTAAAGAAGCCATAACTATCATATTGTACTTCAGAAAGTACAAATGATATATACCTAGTATGTGGAGAAGAAGGATATTGGTTATGGTGGGACATAAACTAGTCTTCCTTAGATCAATTTTATCTAGTATTTCATTTATGGTGAGTTTTTAATCAAGAGAATATCATATAATCTAGTGCTATCCATACCTACAAATACTGAGTTTGTTGCATCTTCTAAGGTAGATAAGAAGCAGTTAAACACAAATATTTATTCCAGTTCTTGGAATCTCACCTAATAAGTAAATTATTATCATAATGTAATTTAAGATATTCTTACTAGCCTAGATTTCATGCTATGAATCTGGAAAAAAAGGATACTCTCGAGGATATCATCTCTTGATAAGTTTTATTGAAGGCGGAGAGGTCACATATAACTGAATATCCAGGTGGAGGAAACATAGTAGACCTAGCAGCTAAAGTCATTACTGAGAAGAAACACACTCTTTATCTTGTGATTATCTAACAAGGTTCATTAGAAATATGTCTCTAGTGAAAGTGGGAGTGTTGTAATAGTTTGTTCTTAGACCCAACTTGAACATTACTTTTGATTACCATATCATGTATATAGTTATATATACATGATGTTTCCATACCATTATAGTGTAGATATTTCTATGTCCCCTATTTAATGGTAATGTACATAGATTAATTTTTGTATCAAAAGGTTTTAGTAGATCCCAAGATATATTGAGAACCTTGAGATACTATGACATTAATCTAAAACAATGGCCATATGGTCTAGATCCATCTTACTAAATATATAGAGTAGATGTCTAACTATTAGTTTCTAGGGGAACATAATAATTGATATTTCTTCACATGACATTCACAATAGGTGATCTCTAGTAGTGAGATCATGAGGTAAGAACCTCTAATAGAAACACTACATGTTTTTTCAGTCATTGGTTGTTCCTATATATAGACCTGTGTATCGGTATCATGACTTGAGATAATTAATAGTGTGTTCCATTTGATTTTATACTTTGATGAAAGGAAAAAACCATGAAAATGAAATTGTGGTGAGGTATCTTTCTTTGGGTGTGTCATTTATGGTGTGACATTGGTTGAATGGTTAAGAAAGGATTTGTCACTTCCATGTTAAGGACTTTATATATCTCAGACCTAGTTGATCAGAATGGTGCTACCTTCATAACTGTTTGGCCAAAACAATTGAAAGTTAAATCCATCCAGTTATATTAATACATACTAAATCAAGAACAGGGTAGTGACACAAGTGTGGGCACTTTTTTGAGATATCCAATGACAAAGAGATTATATTACAAAGAATGTTTTTGTAGGTTGGTTGTTGTTTCTATGATAATATTTATATCTTTAGGGGCCTTAAGGGGTTTCTAGACTCCTCTCTTGGTCTTTGGATTTTATTCACTACTATCGAGAAAAAGTCATAGTGGGTCACAAACAATAGCTTATTTAAGAATCTTCCCTATTCATTTGAATATGTATATTAGACATAGTGGGACCCACCACAAGGTCCAATTATTGTCTAAGGTATTTATCAACAAAATAATTAAATAAATTAATTTTATTAAAGTTATGAATAATTGGGTTGAATTTATTTAAAGTATTGTAATGTTAATTAAATATGAGAAAATATTAATCGAAGGAATATTATTTTAGTATTCCATAATTGTTTAATATTATGCAGGAATGGGGAGTCAAGTTAAATGGATCAGGTTTATGACTTAATATATTTTATATATATTATAGGTATGTGATAAAATAATAAATAATATTGATATAGATTAGTTCTTCATAATTATTTATTTAGTGGATGTTAAATAAATCAGGGCTAGGGAACCTAACCAGGTATTTTGAATATCCACTATATATAGAAGGAGAGGGGATATTGACAAGTACTATTAACATTAATAAATACAAATCCTTTATCTCCTCTTATTCTTTGTAGAGAGAGAGCCTCTTGATCCAGGTGTTCAGATCATGATCTCTCTTAGGCATCAAAGGCATATCGGTGCACTGATCGTTGGGGCGTCAAAGTCATCATTATATCTCCTTTATCCCACCCAGAATTTGACGTATGATGCACCTGAGGATTTTTGAAGCATGTTGGGATAATCTATAGAGATCCTACTATTGATACTTCAAGAAAATATTTTCAGTGGTGAGTTACAATCGATTGAAAATTTATATTTGAATATATATGCTTTCAATTTTAATTTATGTTTTATTTTAATTTATGTGATATCCTCAAACCATATCGGGTCTCGAATCATCGATGAAGACAAGTTCCATCATCCATATGATGAAAATATATAAATCCTTAGCTCACTGGGTTTTAATGAGCACCCTAGTACCTTTAGATTTGGAATCACGTCCACACATAACATATGTGCATAATTAAAACATTATCATTGTGAATAAAGCTAGAATCATGTTCACGCATAAAACCCATCATCTCATGTGATAAATTATATTAACCAATGCATTAAAGGGATATATAATTTTGGCCCCCTAGTCAATTCATAACATTTATGTAATCTTGCATTTTACATAGAAAGTATATCAATCAAAGCTATGAAGTAACCGATATAAAGGAATTAGTTTCATAAGGATTTTATAAATAAGAAATTCATGAATAAACTTTTTGGTTCATAAATGAATATGTGAAAACATACATGTACATAAAACATCATTATTCTTTATTAGATAAGAAGTATTTCAAGATTAATAAAATACAATGTTTTGGAAATTGAAGTCACTTAAAAAACAATTTTTTCTTATAAAAACTTTTGATACGGTAGGAAAATTTATATCCTAGAAGGAAAATGAAAATTAAATTTTAATAAATTAATATGAACATTCATACTATGGATTATATTGTAACTGAAAGAAATTAATTGATTTCAAAAATAAACTTAACTTTATTCCTGCTTTATTTCGTCACTTTTCGCCTCTAGAATAATAAACTTATATTTATTAAAAAATAATCAATAATTGATTTATAGTTATTTATCCAACTATTTATCAACAATAATAATTTTATTATATTTATTAATTTCCATTTATGAAATTTAATAATTTCAATTTCATGTTTTCTTAAAAAAATTATTTTTTATTCAATTTCGATATTTATTCATTCTAGTTATTAAAAGGTATAATAAATTACAAAATAATAATATATATATATATATAGAATAAAAAATTTATTTTAACCATTAAAAGGGTTGGTGATATGAAAGGAATTGTAAATATCCATGTTTCTATTTAACAGACTGTTATCAGGAACTTTGTCCAAATAGGAAGAAAAAGAGGGAAAAATAAATGCATTTAAAATATTTGTTTTATATAAATTTAAAATAATTAATATAATTTTTAAACTCTTAATAAATAAATATTATAATATTTTATTTCTAAATAATTTTGGAAAATAGGGGGAAATGAACAAATGTGAAGAGTTGAAAAACATACTCTTTCTTCGGTGTAGCTTCACTTGTATGAAACTATAACTCCTTTGATTTTTAGTGCTGAATTACTCAAAAAAATTCTTAGGGATTCTAATAGGATTAATAGGGAATATTTGAAAATATATTTTTCTTTTAAATGGGTTTTAGGAGTGCTTTTCTAAGAGGAGGGAGAGGGGTTGTTTATATTTGAGGAGAGGGGTATTCCTAGAATAAAATATTGAATAAAATAAAATATCAAAGGTAAAACTTGTAATAATAATTTTTTGAAATTATAAATAATATATCAATATAATAAAATGATTTTAATACTTTAAATACCATTTATAATTCTAATTCAGTAGTTTGTTAAAAAAGAATTTGGAAAGAAAGAAAAATTGTTATTTTAAGGAATCACTTTTTACTTTAGGTTTTGGAAAGTTAGTTTTAGGTTTGTAAATAAAGTTTATCATATTTTTATGAATAATTTACGAAATAAAATAGATCATTTCTAAAAATAAATCTCTAGAAAGTATCATTTCATTGTTACATCATGAATAATGTAATTTAAGATACATCAGTTATGTGAAAAACTGTATTTTTAATATTCACCTGAAAATTGATGTATTTTAAAAAATTACAAAAAAATAACCCTAAGGTAATTTAGATGTTAATATTTCAAAGATGATATTAATTTTATCTAAATAAATTTCTAAAATAGTTAATTTTAATTTTTAATATAAAAATCATGACTTTTAAGAAATACAGTTTATTAAAAGTGTTCATATATTTTATTTGACTTTCTTAATCATGATATTTATTTTTTGGACTTATAAAATTAATATTAACATAAATTAATCATGATAAATATTATTTTTATTAAAATTTATTACTTGAGGTAAAATTACTATTTCAACGGTTAGGTTACTTTTCCCAATAGTCAGGTTACTATTTCAATGGTCACATTAATATTACAATGATCAATTTTATTGCTATAAAAATGACACTTAATTCTGTCACTTAATATTCAAATAATTTTTCTCAAGGTTATATAATTCAATTTTCTGTAATTCTTCTTGGTTTACTAATATTTCTCTTCTTCTATACAGTGTTTTCAGTGGGGGTGATGATTCTAGTAGATCGGGGAGATCCAAATTTTCATATTTTAGATTTTCTATTTTAAATTTTTTCCCGTTTTAATGTTGGGAATTTTAATTAGTTTCATTAATGATTAATGTGATATTTTTTAGTAATGAAACAAATACATTGTTGGTTTCTCTATATTTTGTATGTGTATAATATTATATAATATAATACAACAAAATTTATTCATGAATTTTTTACTAAAAACCCTGGGTTGTTACATCCTCTCCCCTATAGAAATTTCATCCCTAAAATTTCAACTCGTATTCCTAATTGAGAATATATGAGAGTAATTTTGTTTCATTTTTTTCACTAATTCGCCTCTTAATACTTATTATTCCTTCATAATAATTTGAAAAGACGAGTTTTCATGTTGCGAAGAACTTTGAATCTATGGTCCAAAATTTCAACCATTTGTTCTTCATATGACAGGTCATTCTCCAGTTGTATTACCTCCAGATTTAGTACATGTGAGTTATTATGTATTGACTTCCTTATGACTGATATGTGGAATAAATCATGAACTTGATCCATATGTGTTGGGTGTTCAATTTGATAGGCCACTGCTCCTATGTGATCAAGAATCTCAAAGGGGGGCAATGTACCTTGGGCTAAGATTCCCTTTCTTTCCAAACCACATGAATATATTCCATAGTGATATTATAAGGAATACATTATCTCCAACATCAAACTCCAAGTCCCTTATATAGTTGTTATTATATCTCATTTTCCAACTATAATCATCTTTTATATGCAGTTGGATGGCTTGAACCTTCTCTATCATCTCTTACACAAGGTCAAGTCCAAGTAGCTTTAATTACCAACTTCACCTCAACAAGTTTAAGTTCTACATAGCTTCCCATACATAGCTTCATATGGATCAATTTGAATACTTAGGTGGAAGCTATTATTATATGAGTACTCAACCAATGGGAGATAATTATCCCATCCTCCTATAGATTCTATTGAACAGATCCTATCATATCCCTGAGAGTATAAATAATAATTTTAGATTGACCATTTGATTGGGGGTGATAGTTAATTATAAATTTCAATTAATTACTGAAATCATGTTGAATAATTCTATAGAATTCATAGGTCAACCTCGGATCACAATAATATATGATCAGATGTGGGACCATTACAGCCACACCACTTCCTTAAAATATATTTTGGAATGTTGTTCATGTAATATATCTTCTTGAATATCGACAATATGTGGAATCTTCATTATTTGATCCACCACAACCCATATCACATTGTTTCCTTTGGATGTTTTTAGGAGACCAGTGAAAAATTCCATAGTGATGTTCTCACATTTCTAAATGGGTATAGGAAATGATTGTGTCATCCATTTAGACTTTTATCACATTGATTTAACTTTATAACAACAAACACCTTGATACATACTCAACAATATCCTTCTTCAATTTGTCCTACCAGAAGTGCTCTCGAAGATCACGGTACATCTTGGTGCTTCTAGAAAGGATAGAGAATGATATGCTATGTGAATTATCTAATAACTCGTTCTTTATATCAGGTGGTGAAAGCACAAAAATACTCATTCCAAAACACATCCCACCATCATAATCAATATGGAACTCATGTATCTTATCTTCTTCTACTTCTTTAACCTTAATTTTAGCTCTAGATCATCCCTTTGTGCCTCCTTGATCTTCTATTGAAAGTATGATTGGGTAATCATTTGTGAAAGTAGGATATATTCCATGTTGTTATGATTTATAGACCGATAATTTATATTACCATGAAGATAGGGTCTTTATCAATCCACATCATGTATAGAGTGCTGGTTCTTTTCTATTACGAGCATTATCTACCTTGTTCACCTTTCTTAGATGGTAATGAATAGATAAATCATAGTCCTTGATTATCTCCAACCATCTTCTTTGATTCATGTTGATCTCCTTATGTGTGAATATATACTTTTGACTCTTATGATCAGTATATATGTCACACTTATCACCATATAGATAGTGCAACCAAATTTTTAAAGTGATGATCATAGCTTCTAACTCCAGATCATGTGTTGGGTAATTATTCACATGGATCTTAAACTATCATGATGCATAGTATATCACTTTATCATTCTACATGAGTACACAACCCCAACCTTTATTTTAAGCATCTCATTATATCACAAAACCTTCTCCATTTGTTGGTAGTTTGAATACAGATGTAGGGATTAACCTCTACTTGATATCATTGAATCTTTACTCACATTCTTCAGTCTATACATACTTTACCTCTTTCCATTTTATCTTATTTATCATGATATAAAATCATGAGAAATTCTTCAAAAAAATTTGTAGTACCCTAATAATCCAATAAAATGATAGATTTTTTAGACACCATTGGGTCTGGGTCATTCCTCAATTGCCTTTATTTTTACCAGGTCGATAGAAATTCCCTCACTCATGATCATCATACCCAAAAATGTTACTTGATACATCCAAAAAACACACATGACAAACATAGCAGATATTTTATCTTTTCTTAATGTTGGAAGAACAATCCTTAGATGCTCTTAATGTTCCTTATTTCTCCTGGAGTAAATCAGAATATCATCAATAAACAATAGAAAAAAAAATAAAGGTAGTATTTTAGGACTCTATTCATAAAATACATGAGGATTTAGAGGGAATTAATAAGTCCTAAGGGTGTCACAATGAACTCATAGTTCTCATACCTTGAATAGAAATAAGTATTTTGAATATCTTCCTTATTCACCTCTAGTTGATGATATCTATAATGAAGATCCACATTTGAGAAAAGATGATATCCACAAAGTTTATCTAAAAAGTTATCAATCCTTGGTAGAGGGTACTTATTCTTTATGGTGATCATATTGATCTCTTAGTAATTGATATAAAGATGAATTGATCCATCCTTCTTCTTAACAAAGATAATTGGAACACTGATAGGACTAGAGGTCATGTAATGACCCAAAGTTTCATTAATGGAAAATCCCTCTTGATCTTATTAAATTTCTCTTTATATAAAATGTTTTTATAAAATGTCAACTTCTTTGGTTTTACGTTAAGAATTTTGACCATTGTTAATATAGCCATTGAACAGTGATCACATGATTAGTATAAATATAGGACCTTAACAAATCCAATTTACTCAGATAAAAGAAGTGATGGCCTCATCCAGTAGAATTTCCCTATACGAAGCCCATTTGTTGGAGCTCAGAAAATAGGTGGCATCCTTGGGCTTCGCCCTTGACCAAGCCCAAGCTGAGCTTCACCATGTAAAACTCGAACAAGACCGTCTACGGGAAAAGTGGAAGTTGGTAGAGATTACCACTTGAGCGATGTTATCCGAGCCACCCCAAGAGTCTGTCACCATCGCACACCTTACCCTTAGGACTTATGGGGCTGTTTTAAGGGGTTGTGTAACAAATAAGTAGTACTATGTTTATGTACATTATTTTTGTATATAATAATGAATATAATTTCTAGTCATTTTTGATAAATTGTAAATAGTTTTTAATGTACAAATGGTGTTTTTAGTTATTATTTAATTAAGAAATATATTTTATTAAATTAAGGAATTTTTAAATTAAATAATATTTTAATAAAATAATAATATTATTATTAAATTAATTTTTATTAAAAAAATGATCTTATAATTTTATGAATGCAATTAAAATTTTATATTAAGGTTTGAAAGCCACTTCTGTCAAAACCCGTGAATTTTCGATAAATATTGGTTTTTATTTTAAAAGTGAAAATTAACATATTTAGAAATTTTTTTAGATAAATTAAATATCATTTCTGGAATCAAGACGTAGAAATTATCCAACGGTGAATTTTTCATAATTTTCTAAGACAGAAAAAGTTTTGGGTAAAAATTAAATACCATTTAAATATATAATGTGTTTTATGACATCATTATGACCCAATGGTGATGTAATAAAATACCATAATCCTTATTTTTGGCCGATATATGTTTTATCATTAAAATAATGTAATTTTGGGTTTGTTTGACTTACTTTTCAAAGCATTAATGGACCCCTCAAGACATATTCAACACTTTGCCTTTTTAAATTAATTTCCATGGGAGTGTGACTCACCTCCACATAAGCAACCTTATTATTTTAAGAAGTTATGACTTGGGCCTTATAAAATATTTTTTTTCTCTTCCCTTTTCCAAAAACCATGGGCAAAAACCAAGGGATGGTTTGTGGTTTGGATTAATTTAATGTAAGGGGACCCAAACCTAAATAATAAAGAATTCTCTCACCTTTCCTATATAAACCCACCCAAGATCCCACTTCCTCCTCACTAAAATCCCGTGGAGTTCATCCAACCTCTACCCTACTCTCTCTAGAATCCTCCCAAGGTTCCCCAAGCTCCCAAGAAGCCTCTCACAAGCCTCTCTCTAGCCTTTGGTAGCACAGTTCCAGGTAAGGGTTTTTTCTTCCTTTCTCATTTTTGTCAATTTTCTTTAAGTTGTATTGCCATTTTCATTTCAATTATGAATGTTGGGGTATTGTTTCACACCTCCACCATACTTCCCTATTATTGTTTGAATGATGGGAGACCCCTTTCCCTCTCATTAAATTCCTCCCATGTACACCCATTACTATGCCGAAATTCCGAAAGGAACTTCTCTCTCTTCTTTTACATTCAAGAAATACTTTTGTATCAGGAATCTAAATTCCATTTCAATTGTTGGGACATGTATATATATTACCTCCTTACAATCCATTACATTTAAATATGATGAGGAACCCCTTTCTCTCTCATCATCCATTTTTATGAATTCTTATGTCACGCTGTTACGCTGCCGAAATCGCACCGATTTTCTAAGCCAATGCCATTGTGTAGTGGATACCATGTCCATTTCTCCATCAAGGGTATTCACCTTTATGCACATTTACATACTGATTACAAAGATTCATATATTAATTTCACATTCCTTTATCGTGGAATAAATTATTGTGTTTTATGAATCCATGTTTTATGATCCATGTGGCACACTTATGCATGAAATGAAATGTTTAAGAAGGGTGCGCCCTTATAACGCTCCAATGCATTGGGTAAAGTATAGTACCATGATACATCATGTGCAATGAGTGTTGACTCATACTAATTAACTTTCAAAGAGTTTTTACTCGTGCTTTATGTGCAATGAGGATTTACTCATGCTCCATGTGCAATGAGCCTTGGCTCATGCAAATTCCATGTTAAGTGTTGTTGCCACATTTCCTTGTTATGATTATCATGCTTTATCATGCCTTTATGTTCACATTTTTCTTATTCTCTACTGATATGCCTATTGTATAACATGTATTGTACTCCTCATGTTATTCCATGTGTAATCCCTTACTAGACTTTATAGCTCACCCTTTTCTTATGCATGTCCTCGGGTTATCCCATGCAATGCTAAGAACGAAGGAATGTAGTGGTCATGTAAAGGAAGTTTTCAATAAAGATGTTGTATTTCATGTTTTAAGTTTTTATGTAATTATCCTAAGCCCCAAAGACACTAAACCTCTCTATATTCTTTGTTGTATCAAGTGAAGTTTTATGTAATAAATCATGTTTAAGTTGTAATAAAAAAGCAGGGTTGTCATAGTTGGTATCAGAGGATAGGTTTAGTTATTTTGGGATTAGGAAACCCTAGTAAAGCCTTAGATACAAGACTAAGTATAATAAAAACATCCCTAAAGTTTTGGTAAGTACTGAGTAAGTGGTTTATCAAACAAATACATCCCTGTCTGGATACGAGCAGGTAGAGGCGGCTCTGGCACATATGTATCCTAGGGGTAAAACCCGAAAACACCGCTTTGAGCTAGACTCGAACGGGAACTGGTGCACGACAAAGGGCCTTGCTGCACTCTTGGTTACGACACTCCCGAGGGATATGTTTTGATAAATTCACAAGCTTAGTATGAACCCTTATTAAGGGAATTAAAAAAATGCCCCTAAGAATATATGTTAGAAATTAGATCATGAAAATCCTAGATTGAACCCTATAGACTCATAAGTTAAGGAAATAAAAGTTTATTTATAAGTCATCAACATTTGTCTTTGGATTACCCTTTATGTGTTACCCCTAACTTTCCTTTTATTCCAGCCAATGGCCGGTAATAGGAGGACTCGAGCTAACAATTGTTCTGAAGATCTTAGATCGTAGAGAAAAAGTTCTACGAAATAAGACAATGCCCCTCGTCAAGGTATTGTGGAGAAACCACATGTTTGAAGAAGAGACTTGGGAATTGGGGGATATGATGAAGCTGAGTTACCCACATTTGTTTTAGTGTGGGAAAAGGAAAATTTCGAGGGCGAAATTTCTTAATGGGGGAATATTGTAACGACCCAAAGTTTCATTAATGAAAAATCCCTCTTTATCTTATTAAATGTCTCTTTATATAAAATGTTTTTATAAAATGTCAACTTCTTTGGTTTAACGTTAAGAATATTTATCGTTGTTAATATAGCCATTGAACAGTGATCACATGATTAGTATAAATATAGGACCTTAACAAATCCAATTTACTCAGACAAAAGAAGTGATGGCCTCATCTAGTAGAATTGCCCCATACAAAGCCCATTTATTGGAGCCTGGAAAAGAGGTGGCATCCTTGGGATTCGCCCTTGACCAAGCCCAAGCTGAGCTTCACCATGTCAAGCTCGAACGGGACTGTCTATGGGAAAAGTGGAAGTTGATAGTGATTACCACTCGAGCGATGTTATCTGAGCCACCCCAAGAGTCTATCACCATCGCACACCTTACCCTTAGGTCTTATGCGGATGTTTAAAGGGGTTATGTAACAAATAAGCAGTACTATGTTCATGTACATTATTTTTGTATATAAAAATAAATATAATTTCTAGTCATTTTTGATACATTGTAAATAGTTTTTAAAGTACAAATGGTGTTTTTAGTTATTATTTAATTAAGAAATATATTTTATTAAATTAAGGGATTTTAGAATAATATAATATTTTAATAAAATAATATTTTTATTATTAAATTAATTTTTATTAAATAAATGATCTAATAATTTTATGAATTCAATTAAAATTTTATATTAAGGTTTGAAAGCCATTTCTGTCAAAACCCGTGAATTTTCGATAAATGTTGGTTTTTATTTTAAAAGTGAAAATTAACATGTTTAGAAATTGTTTTAGATAAAATAAATTTCATTTCTGGAATCAGGATGTCGAAATTATCCAACGGTGAATTTTTTATAATTTTCTGAGACAGTTAAATTTTTGGGTAAAAATTAAATACCGTTTAAATATATAATGTGTTTTATGACATCATAATGACCCAATGGTGATGTAATAAAATACCATAATCCTTATTTTCGGCCAATATATGTTTTATCATTAAAATAATTTGATTTTGGGTTTGTTTGACTTACTTTTCAAAGCATTAATGGACCCCTCAAGACATATTCAACACTTTGCCTTTTTAAATTAATTTCCATGGAAGTGTGACTCACCTCCACATAAGCAAACTTATTATGTTAAGAAGTTTGGACTTGGGCCTTATAAAATATTATTTTACTATTACCTTTTCTAAAAACCATGGGCAAAAACCATGGGATAGTTTATCGTTTGGATTAATTTAATGTTAGGGGACCCAAACCTAAATAATAAAGAATTCTCTCACCTTTCCTATATAAACCCACCCAAGCTCCCACTTCCTCCTCACTAAAATCCCTTGGAGTTCGTCCAACCTCTACTGTACTCTCTCTAGAATCCTCTCATGGTTCCCCAAGCTCCCAAGAAGCCTCTCACAAGCCTCTCTCTAGCCTTTGGAAGCACACTTCCATGTAAGGGTTTTTTCTTCCTTTCTCATTTTTGTCAATTTTATTTAAGTTGTATTGCCCTTTTAATTTCAATTATGAATGTTGGGGTATGGTTTCTCACCTCCCCCATACTTCCCTCTTATTGTTTTAATGATGGGAGACCCATTTCTCTCTCATTAAATGCCTCTCATGTACACCTGTTACTATGCCGAAATTCCGAAAGGAACTTCTCTCTCTTCTTTTACATTCAAGAAATACTTTTGTATCATGAATCTATATTCCATTTCAATTGTTGGGAAATGTATCTATATGACCTCCTTACTGTCCATTACATGTAAATATTATGAGTAACCCCTTTCTCTCTCATCATCCATTTTTATGAATTCTTATGTCACGTCGTTACGCTTCCGAAATCGCACCGATTTTCTAAGCCAATGTCATTGTGTAGTGGATACCATGCCCATTTCTCCATCAAGGGTATTCACCTTTATGCACATTTACATATTGATTACAAAGTTTCATGTATGAATTCCACATTCCTTTATCATGGAATAAATGATTATGTTTTATGAATCCATGTTTTATGATCCATGTGGCACACTTATGCATGAAATGAAATGTTTAAGAAGGGTGCTCCCTTATAGCGCTCCAATGCATTGGGTAAAGTATAGTATCATGATACATCATGTGCAATGAGTGTTGACTCATGCTAATTCAAGTTCAACGAGGGTTTACTCGTGCTTTATGTGCAATGAGAATTTACTCATGCTCCATGTGCAATGAGCCTTGGCTCATGCTAATTCCATGTTAAGTGTTGTTTCCACATTTCCATGTTATGATTATCATGCTTTATCATGCCTTTATGTTCACATTTTTATTATGCTCTACTGATATGCCTATTGTCTAACATGTATTTTACTCCTCATGTTATTCCATGTGTAATCCCTTACTTGGCTTTATAGCTCACCCTTTTCTTATGCATGTTCTCAAGTTATCCCATGTAATGCTAAGAACGAAGGAATGTAGTGGTCTTGTAAAGGATGTTTTCAATAAAGATGTTGTATTTAATGTTTTAAGTTTTTATGTAATGATCCTAAGACCCACAGACATTGAACCTCTCTATCTTCTTTGTTGTATCAAGTGAAGTTTTATGTAATAAATCATGTTTAAGTTGTAATAAAAAATCAGGGTTGTCATAGGTCGTCATGACCTTGAAAATTAAATTTGTTAACCTACACTAGTATAGAAGTGTAGAGTAGATCCACAAGGAAGATAGGTGATTTTTATAAGAGTTTAAGACAAACAAACTCCACCACTGTCAACAATGGGGGTACTTCCTTTCTAAATAAAAAAACAATCAACTTATTTTTTTATATTTTTTGAAAATTGGTTTAAAGACAGCATGTAAGGAATAACTTTAAAACAAAATAACTAAATTGACACAGAAGTAATGATAGGCAAACAGTGAAGACAAAGACATAGGAACAAGTATCAAAACAACTACTCGGGAAAAAACCTAACCCTACAGGTTGAAATGATAACTTATTTTCTAAAAAAACTATTTAGTTCAAAACATCTAAAAATATTGAATCAATCTCCCTCACTAGGATAATAATCACACATATAGTGCTTCTAGATGTTCGCCACAACCAGAAACACCAAACTGTAAAGGAGATTGAAGATAAAGTGACAAGATTTAATATCACAGATTAATTTCAATAGTTTTATAATTATGTTTTTTTAAGAAATTAATCAATAATTTTTCTCACAAAAAGATCATTGATTTATGATACAAATTCAGTGGAGGTTTAAAAACAATCTTGAATTATATTGGGAACTAATCTCACCAATAAAATCTAAATCTTGAAGATGGAAGTCAGTAAATAAGAAGGAAAGTATGAACAAGAAAATTATAACTCCTTAGAGCATGAAAATTTAATCAAAATTCATTGAAAAATACAAGATTAATAATTTGAATTACAAGAGGTTAAAAGAAAATAAAAGGAAAAAATAATTCCCCCTTTTAATCCTTCAAGCCACTGCTCTGAATTTCTCTTTCTGGTGTCTCTAGGTCTTTCCCTCTGTCTACTCTAGTTCTCTATCTCTTCTGCTCTTGATAGATGATGGCATGAAATTCAATCCTAGTTCCTTGTAATTCTCATTGCTACTCTGTTTTAATCCTCCGTCATCTGCTGGTCAGTCACCAACTATTTCCACCGACTTAAACTTTTCTTTCACTATATCATTACACACATGTATTTTTTCTTTGCAACACATGTCGCTTTATAGAAACCCTCGTAACTAACTCCCAGTTAGGTGGTTGGTTAAATCTAGACGTGAATCTAACTTAAGCTTGAACCTGAAAAAGAGAGGAAGAAATAATTCAATTTACAACATAATAAAAATATTTAATCAACCAATTTATTTAATTACGAGAGAAATAAAAATATTAGGGAAAAAGTTAGATTATAAATTTATTATTTAATATTATTAATTTATACTTATTTAAAGTTATTTAAGTTTATGGTTTGTTAATTTTAATTTTAATTAATTATTAAGTGATTATTTTATTAATTTTTATTATTAACATTATATAAATTGTTATATATTATTTTTTTATATTTATTTAATCTATTTATAAAGTTTATAATTTATAGTTAGATTAAATTATTAAGATACTTATTTATTTGATTTTTTTATTAAATTAATGTAATTAGTTATTAGTTATTATATTTTTATTATATTTTTAAATTAGATTATTATTTATTTAGTTGAATTAATTATTTAATCTATTAATTTTGTTACTATATATATAATTAATTTTTTTAAAGTTAAATTTTAATTATTATATTCATTAAAGTATTTATTTAAATTTAGTTATTTTAATTTTATTTATAAGTTATTATTAATATTTTAGTTTAATATATTTTATTTAATTAAATAATTATATATATTTTTATTTTATTAATATTATTTATGTGTTTTATTATATATTTTTATATTATTATCTTTATTATCTTTTAATTGTATTTTTTTATTAAATTATGTTATTCCCCCTTTTTCCATGTTCTGTGTACTAGGGGTTGCAGTTCCTTTTCGAACTATTTGTGGCATAGGCATCCTCCCTTGCTCTGATAGTGTGGCTTTGGCCCTCATGGTACCCTCATATGGCTCGGTAGTTGATGGTGAGTCCTTAGAAAATCATTTCGGTGGCTCTTTAGGCGGCTCATTCGGATCTCAGCGGGGTGACCAGTGACTCTCCCCTAAAAGTAGTATGATGGTGGCTTCACGGTTCTTCTCCAGATACGGCGTGGTGGATCTTTTCGGCTTACCCTATTGCAATGCGGCAGAACTATTTGGATTATAGGTGGTTGGTTTTCAAATTAATAGATTTCAAATCGGGTGATTTTGATTCAGTTCTGTTTTTCAGTTCTAGTGTAGCTGGATTTTTCTGGTTTTATTTTGTGAGGAATTGCAAAGATGGTGGTGTGGGTTGATTTAGGTTTGATTTTTCACGTTGGAGGAGAGTGGTGGAATGGTGGTTGTGGGTTGTGGTTGGGATACCGACGCAGCGTTGGTGAAACGGATGAGGAGGTTGTGTCAGTGAGACGTCTCACCGATAGGGTATCAATGAGACAGTGAGGCAATGTGTGCTACCGATAGAGGATCGGTATGAAGAGGATGGGGAAATAGGCGTCAGTGACTCACAAAATCTATCAGTGAGACAAACAGAGGGAGAGATCATAGGTAGAAATAGTGCTACTGACAACACAAAAGATAAAGGAAACATTGTGACCGACATGGTGTCGGTAGAATGTATCGATGAGATTACTCCCAATAAAAGGAAAAAGGGTGTATCAGTGACTCTCGAAAAATGGAAAAGTAAAAAATGAGTCACTGACACCCATCGGTGACTTAAAATATAATATGAAAACATGAAAAAATAATAATAAAATTAAAAGCATAAAATAAATTAAGGATTTAAAATTATAAATTATTTAATTAATTAAGTAAATAGAGAATTAAAATTAAATAGAATTGATTAAAAACAATTGACTAACTAATTATTTTATCAAATTAAAAATGAACACTTAACTTATATTAAAGACTAACTAAATTATTAAAGAGAATAATTAAAATAATTGAGATAAGGATTATAACTCAACTTAAAACAATAAAGTAGGGTTAATTAAAATTGTTATTTTTCATTAAAAATGAACCTAAAAATACATAATTAAAATTTTGAAAGTAAAAATACAAAATTTATTATAAAAAATGAAAAATTAATAAATTTAATTATAAAAACACAAAAGTAAAAATACTTAATAAAAAAATTCAAAAATATTTAATTAAATTATTAAAAATTTAATAAAATGTTGTGAAACTATGTAAAATTAAGGCTACATCAAATTCCCCTAATCTTAAACATTTTTTTCCTCAAACAATTCCATGTTTTATTAACTTGAAAATAGAAGTGTGTTTTTATTAACCCACTCAAAAATGTAACATGTTTAGCAATTCTAAATTCGAGGACAAGAAAACGCATATTGGGCATTAAAAATGAAATACTCATTAGAGATCTTGGCCAAAACACACTCTTATAAGTGATCTAGAAACCAGTGAATCATCTACTATTGAGGATGTCCTAACTCATATATGAATCTTCCTAATGACTTATTTTAACTCATGACAAAGTTCTAAATTTGAGAGTGATAAAAGGTTAAAAGTAAGTATAATTAAAAACATAACAAAAAGAACCTTTTCCTTTGAATTTCTCCTAAGTTCCAAAAAAACAAAACAAAAATTAAAATTTTTGTTTTGAATCACCTTATTGAAACAACCTAAATGATTCCATACAAATCTAATGTCCCCTTCTTCATCTATAGTTCATTATTCCCCTCACCTTAATGAGCACATTTTTGAACCTAGGCACTTTAATATAATTTTTTCCAAGCCATGTATCTTGTGTTAAGCACTGTGCAAATGCACTTATTCAAAATTGTAAATAGGGATTTAGTTAACATAAACGAACCTAGTGCCTAGTGTATTAGAGGATCACTGTGGGTTCCCAAAATCCTAAATTACTCTAGTTTCAATAGGTTCATATGAAAAACATTAAAATTATCTCACAAAGGAGAATATATTTTTTTATAATTAAAAAGTGAGATGAGTCCCCTAGATAAAAGTTCAAACTTCCAGTTCCTAAAGTTGTGATCTCAATTCTACAAAACAAGTATCTTATATCACTCTAAAAATTAGTTCATAAACTAAATTTCCCTAAAATAACTAAGCATATTCACTCAGAAATCGTCCATCCTCATATGTTTCAGAATAAAAGTAACTATTAACTACTTGTAAATAACTTGTCCTTAGGAAAGAATCATTTGAAGTATAGTGTACAAGCTATAGAAGACTAAAATTGTGAAATAATTTTGAAAAAAATTACTCATTGTTTAACAAAAAGTTTAAAGAGTATTGGGAATTTATGGGATTGATAAATCACAGTTTGGATTTGTCATGAATTTACCCCTCCCCCACACTTAAAACCTAATTTTTCCCCCAAAGTTGAATTCAAATGTGGAGAATAAAAATTATACTATTAATTTTCAAAGTAATTTTTCAATTATGTAGATTAAAGACATGTTAAAGGGTCACATTGAAGTTCCAAAGAATGTTTTTCACAATAAACAATTTATAATACAAAAAGGTTGCTTTTATTTTCATTTAATCTAGTGATAAGGATTTTCCTTATAGTTCAAATAGTAGCATGTGAAATACAAAACTATACAGTGAAATTGGTGTAGTAGTTTTATAATTGGTTCGGTTAGATTTTCAATTGAGCATAAAAAATTCATTCTAATCACCCTAATATAAACAAACAGAATATTTCCAAAAACAAGTAGTTATAAATGTGGGTATGATCCCCCCCCCCCACACACTTAAGTTCATACAGTGAAATATTAATATAATTAAACTTAATTTTTCAATAAAGAATCACATGCAGAATTTTTTTCTTTAGCCTAGTTACATGTAGTATAATTTTTCAGAAAAGCGAACCAGCAGAATTTTAGAAGTGGAAATAAAACATCAATATTATCTAGAAGTAGTAGAAACTTAATGACTCACTAACACTAGCATTAATGATTCCATTTTTTGATGGCTCACTAAAAATAGTGTATTGGTGGTTCAAATACATCAGTGACTTATCAATGAAATTTTCTAAAGTGAAAGGAGAAGAAAACTAAAACAGATATTAATAGAAGGTACTACCCTGATAAAGTTTTATCCATTATGCTCCAGAATGTAACTCCAAGTAAATTTAAAAACAAATGGAATTATTCTTTTTTTAAACCAACAACATCATACATCTAGCTCTGAAAACAAGAACCAAGAGAACCAAGAACACAAATCTAGCACATGCAGAGTAGACATAGACAACAACAAACAACAATTTATTCAAAGTAAAACAAGAAAAAAACCAAAGTAAAAGCAAAAAAAAGAAACTATGGGTTGACTCCCATTAATCAATGAATTATAATTATTTAGTAATAATTTATTTATGTACAAAAAAATTTATCTTATTAAAATAATAAAATCATGGGTTGCCTCCCATACAGTTCTAGTTTTTAATTCCCCATCCGGACTCACCTATAAACTAACAATAGACACTAGGTGGGTGTGGTTTCCTATCTATAAACCACCACATATTGACAGCCCAAATGTTTTAACAAAATAATGGATTTTTTGGGCACACATAATTTTAAGGGCTTACTTGACTCCCTTTACACTTACTAAATTTCCTATAAAACACCATTCATTCTTAAGGAACTTCTTAAGGGTGTCTTCAAGTTGAGAAATAGATTCATCAACAAAATTCATTTTTTATTATTTTTAAGATATTTAGATTCGAGTGGAAAATATTAAACTCATTCAAGATCTACCAAGAATCTTTCAATATTAGTCACATCAAAGTCTGTCTTGGAAGAAGTGTTGTCCATTTCTATATTAGGTTTAGATTTGACAAAAATTAAATTTTCCATGAAGGGAGAATAGAGAAATAGGTACTTAAAGGGGTGTTACAATATCCTAACAACTATGTCTCTTAAATTCAACACTAATATAATAAAAAACAATGGTTCTTGTGGTTGAGTTATAACAGATGGGTTTAGGAAGGGTAGTAATGGTAGTGTGCTGAACAGAATCTAAAACTCTGGAACTCAAATGTTTCTACCCTACTAAACTACCCTCAATATCTAGATGGAAATTTTAACCCAACTTAGTTGAGTATGGAAGTGAATAACATGGAATGTAATTCATTGGAATATTCACAGATTCATGTTTAATAATTTTATAAATTTATTCTATGAGATCCTCATCAGTTAATAAACACCCAACTTCTACTGCTTCTGAAAAATTTATTCTACCTAAATCAAGTGTGTGTTCAACCTCTCCTTCATGTTCACATTCAAAAAGTTCATTTTCTAAATCAATGTCTATTGGGTATTGAAATTCAATTATATAGGAAGGTTTTTTCAATTCATCTTTAAGAAATTCATATTCTAGATTTTTCAAATTTAAAAAATTCTCCCTAGGTTGTTTGTTAGGTCCACAGGGTCAAATATCCTGATAGGGGGGTGAATTAGGGTATGATAGATTAAAACTTGTTCTCTTAATATCTTGTTTTGTTGTAAAAAAACGCAATTCTCTCTTCCTCTCATGGAAATATAAGAACATATATGAAATCATGCACAATAAACAATGATTTTTACTTGGTTCACCCTCACTGGGCTATGTCAAAGGAGAATACAACAATGATGTGCCAATGTACCAAATTCACTAAATATCAAATTCAATAATGAGTACAATGTTCAAGCTAGACCTTACACGACCCGGATCACTACCTTTACAAGGTTTATGGTTTTATCACTACATTCCCAAGGGTCACTCCCTATGCCTCTTTCTCTGGCTCACTGCCGGTGGAAGGGTTCACCATATTACTCTTCCTTCGCTCACTGCTCTTGGAAAAGAATTTACTCACAGTTTATTGAATAGTAGGTCAAACATAGTTTATAGAAATGTAGGTCCCTTTATTTTAATGAATTAGTGAATCCTAAACTATAGGTAGATGCTCTGTTGAAGTTTCTTTTTAACCTGTAGATGAAGTCCACCTTCTCGGGCACTACTAGATACCAGAAAATCCTTTCACAAACTGATTGGAACCTTTTTCAAGCTTTCTCATAACAATCGCAAACCACTTCATCCTCTTATTACTATGTACCGGGTATTGTATGCGGACCGTCTGATCCGCGTACTGCTGCCTCTTCCGCAAACCTCCTCTGTCTGTAGACTGCCTCTTCCTTCGATGTTGCATACCACCTCTGCATATCGTGGCCTTTGCTCTGCCTCTGCAAACTGATCTCTATCCGCGAATAGTTCTCTGTTCACAAACCGTCTTCTCTTCCGCATACCGGAGCTCCCCCTCCACATACCACTGGTGGAACCCTCTTTCTCACGTACTAGATATTCCTCCTCTGTGTACCGAGTAAACTCATTCCACATACCGCGTTCTTTGTTGTTTTCAGTTCTCCAATAAATCCTTTAATGTAATTTCTTCCACGTGAACCACTTCGTCCTTCCCAGAATTCTTCCTCGTGAACCTCCTTCGGCATTTGCCGAAAACTTGGAACAAAAATATATTCTCAAATTATATTTGGTCTCAACATTAATTAGTGGGATTAGATATTCTTATATAGGAAATGATACTCGCAAAATCTGCTAATCCATGATTTACCAAATCTTTGATTCACCCTCCAATACGTACTGATCCTCCTTCCACTGTGAACCGCAAGCCTTCCAGTGAACTGCAATCCACTCAAAAACCATTTTTTATAAGTAGTCTACATACCGCCTTTGCACCTATGCGGTTGTTCTTCTCAACAGTTGACAATCCATCTGCATACCGCACTGCCTTCTATCACGAACCGTTTTCGGTTTCACGAACCAAACCTGCGTACCCTTTCTGCCGCTCTGCGTAATATTCCTAGAACATGGTATGCAACCCAAGAATTATGTTATGTGTTTCTCACCCTTTTCTTATTTACATCAATGTTCTTTGTACAACTCACTCCTATGAATAAATCCTTCCTTTTCCAACATCAAACTCCTTATTTTGAGGCCCAAAAATTTGGAAAACACAGGGAAACTGTTCCACCTTAAAAAACTTGTCTTGGAAAACACAAAACATACTCATTTTCATTGATCTTTCTTTTTCAAAAAACACAAACACACCAAAAACATACCTGAAGGAAACTTTGGGGGATTTTTCCCCAACATTGTTCAACACTGTTTTTTTTATTCAGTACCCAAAGTCTTAGAAAAGTGATCAATATTAGAATATGGAAGTGAAATCACATAAATTAATCTCTCTTCAAAGATCATTTCCACATCACTATCCTCAAACATCATTTCAGTAATTTTTGGGTTTCCAATTTCAAAACAGGGAAGAGAAGTTTCCAACACAATTTCATAAATTTCAGATTTTTTGATTTCCAATTTATTGTTCTCATCCAAAATAGTTTTCATTTCTAGTCCAGGTTCATTATTGAATATTTAGTAAGGGTTGGTGAAGAGTTTTTGACATTCCAGTTTTTAATTTCAAAATTCTCTTCAACCTGAGTGATTTCATTTTCAAGAAACCTAAAATAGTGAACCTTATAAAAAGTTGGAACCATGTACAAGATAGGGAATTATTTTTCAATCAATTTTATTTATTTCTAAAAATTATCCAACTCAATTATATTTAAGTTCATAATGGTATCTGTAATGTTGTGTTCATAATTCTGTGTATTGTTTATTTTCATATTTGGTTCATCAAAATCAGAGTATTCAAAGTACATGATTTGTTGCCTAGGTTCATACTCACTCTCCTCTTATTTTCATTTTCAAATATTCTACATACATTTTCCTCTTCACTAAATTCAAATTGTATTTGATTTTTAATATTCTCCTATGAAACCCATGTTTAGTTTTGTGTAGTTTTCATTCTTACATCATGTTATTCTTCAAATTCATCAAATCTTGCTAATATTTTTGACCACTTTTGATACAATTATATGTATTCTTTGGGTTCATGTTTATAACCTTCAATGTTTTCATTAGATTAAAAGGAATTTTGTGGTAAATTATAGACACACTAATAAGAATTATGCCCATAGTTCCTACAAAAAAAGCAATAAGGATCATTTTTATGAATCCAACCCAAATGATATTCCATTTTTTTAAAGATATTAAAAGTGAATCTACAATGGTTTCACAAAACTAAAAATAAAAGATACTAAACAAAAATTTCATATCTGAAAAATATCAAAAATATCAAAAAACGATAGTACTTAATATTTTGATAATCACACACCAAAAAGAAGGTAGTAATTTTTCAAAGAAAATAAAGAATCATATTTTTTATTAGATTTTTTATATATGTATTTTTTTTGGTTTTGTGTGTGTGTGTGTGTGTTTTATATATGTTTTTTTAGATTTTCTAACCCCTAAAACACTAAGTGCATTCCTTCCCCAGAAACAGAACAAAATTTTGATAGGACCGGAGATTTTCACAGGATTAGAAATTAAATTTATTAACCTACATTAGTATAGTAGTTCATGGTCAATCCACAGGGAAGACATGTGAGTGTTCTAAGAGTTTAAGACAAACAAACCCCACTGTTTTAAGTAATGGAGATGCTTATTTTTTAAATAAAAAAACAATTTACTTAATTTTTTATATTTTGTGTACATTGATGTAAATACAGTATTTAAGGACTAACATTGAACAAAAAGAACTAAATTGACATAAGAGTAATGATAGACAAATAGAAAAGACAGAGACAGAGGAACATGTGTCTAAAAATATGCTTATGGAAAAACCTATCTCTATTGGTTAAAATGATAACTTCTTTTATAAAAATACTATTAAGTTCACAACCTTTGAAAATATTGGATCACTCTCCCTAGTTAGGAGAATAATCACACATATAGTGATTCTTGAAGTTCTCCATAACCAGAAATACCAAACTATAAAGGAGTTTGATGATAAAGATGTAAGAGTTAATCTCACCAATAAATTTCAATAGTTTTAGAATTATTATTTTTTTAAGAAATGCATCAATGTTTTTTCTTGAAAAAAGATCATTTATTTATCAGACTAATTCAGTAGAGGTTCAAAAACAGTCTAGAATTATATTTGGAACTAATCCCGTCGATCAACTCCAAATCGTGAAGATAGAAGTTAGTGAAGAATCAGGAAATTATGAACCAATAAAATTATAGCTCTCTAGAGCATGAAAATTTAATCATAATTAATTGAAAAATATAAGATTTAAGATTTGAATTCTCATAGGTCAAATAAAAAGAAAAGGAAAAAATAATTCCCCCCTCTAAATCATCTGATCCACTGCTGTGAATTGCTCCTTCCAGTGTCTCCAGGTATTTCTCTATGTCTACTCTCGTTCTCCATATCTACTACTCTCTATTGATGAGGGCATGAAATCCAATCCCAGTTCTATATAATTCCAACTATTGCTATGTTTTAATCCTTCATCATCTGTTGGTTGGTCACCAACTATTTCCAGCGAATTAAACTTATCTTTCATTATATCATCACACAAGTGTATTTTTTCGTTACAACACACATCGCTTTATCAAAACCCTCATAAATAACTCCTGGTCAGGTGATTGAGTGAATCTGGATGTGAATCTGGCTTAAGCTTGAACCTGTAAAATAGAGGATGAAATAATTCAATTTACAACATAATAAAAAGATTTAATCAACCTATTTAAATAATTATGAGGGAAATAAAATGATTAAGGAAAAAGTTAGTTTATAAATTAGTTATTTAAGATTATTAATTTTTTTTAAAGGTTGAGGCTTGAGTCCCCTTTAATTAATAAAATAAAATATACTAAGATGAGGAAGAAATAAGCTGAAAACAAAAAACAAACAGCAAAATGAATCTCACCTAACTCAAGAGAGAGTGTGCATACCAAGATAAATGGATCTTCTGCCCCTACCATGAGGGTGAAAACCCATTCTCCAAGTCTTTACTTGAATCCATGTATCATATCCATCATCATAGGGTATGACATTTCCATCCTTTTTCATCTTGTTCACAACAGGTGCATCAGAACTTATTTTTTCATCATTCTCATTTCTCTCAGAAGTTAGCACATTAAATGTGTTATGAGTTCTTAAATTAAATTTTGACTTTTCTTTAATGTCATGAGTAGGATAATGTATTTTAGATGCTCCATTCCCTTCACTGTAAAATTCTTTTACTAGCTCCATTGGTTGTTTAGAATTCCCAATCATTTCCCATGAAACTTTCTTAGTAGGGGGAAACCAGCTTCTAGAGAAGGCATGTTTTCATTCATAACAGCATATGATGTTGAGGCTGAAAAATATAATGAATATGAACCTTTTATACAAGGTACAAAACCATTAGGATCGCTGCAAGTAGGAGTAGATTCTACAGTCACTTTCCCTTGAATATGGGTTGTTTTGGTTGGAAAAGATCCTATTGATTTAGTGTTTAGAAAATAAAGTGCATCTAAATTAGCCTTCTCATTATGGTTCTTATCATATATCATCTTTTGTTCTTTTCATATGTTGAGGTCCACTACCTCATGATTAAGTTATTCCATGATATCTTGACTATCATCTGAATCTTTAGTAGCATGATCATCAAATAGACCTATGGTTAGCATGTCCTTGAAAGAAACAACACCATTCATCTATTCACTTTCTCTAAAATCATCCCAAGAAATTGAGGTTTTATCTTGATTGTACAAGTTAGTAGTAATACACCATGTACTTGAAGGTCCCAAGTGCAGCGGAAGCATGTGGGTGGATGTTCCCACTTGGATTTTTGTCATTAGTAATGATCAATCTGGGATCAATACGACGATAAACGCCAGTCTCCATGGATCGATTCACATAAATAGACAAAGAGGAAGAAAATTCCCTGAACCATAAAGGAAAGATCATCACAGGTTGATTATAATTAATTTAATTAATTAAAAATAAGTTCCTTTTATGGAATTCTTTTTTCATTGATATTTCTGATCACATTCCGATGTGATTCGTCATTGTGTCGCAGAAGACAAGTTTAGACTTCCTCTAGCGGTGATCCACACATGAACCATGTATCTCTGGATGTCGTGAAAGGAATATCTGGGTGCTAGTGTGGAGAAGCCTTTGCTTGTGTTTTCCACCTTATATCGCCTTGATCTGATGGAGCTAGGTCTCTCTCAGTCTTGAGAGCATTCTTGGAGGGAGGAGTTCTTTCGGTCTTGAGAGAATTATCTAGAATTGTTGTGCACAACGATTCTTTTGAAAAGATTTGGGTTTGTGAGGATATTTATAATCGGGTTTGAGCTTATAGAGTTATGACAATAAATAAACATGTTACGCGTTTTATTTATTTCATTAACTCTTTTGAAAAACCCCCATGTTGAATAATTAATTCCTTGACATGCGCCCACGCTGATTATAATAAATATCATAAAACAATATTATATCCTCGAAATACCGACTAGAAAACTACACGGCGTGTAATCATTAATACATGGTGTGTACTTGTTTTTCGTAAAACTACACGGCGTGTAATCATTAATAAACGGCATGTACTTGTTTTCTATAAAAACTACATAGT
Organism: Viscum album; assembly: GCA_963277665.1. Classification (NCBI taxonomy): domain Eukaryota; kingdom Viridiplantae; phylum Streptophyta; class Magnoliopsida; order Santalales; family Viscaceae; genus Viscum; species Viscum album. Next base: position 1,619,927,605 of record OY728146.1, on the reverse strand, counting down.
GTGTAATCATTAATACACGGTGTGTGTATCTTGTTTTCATTTTATTCTTCCTCCATCATTAAAATGATTTATGATTCCTTGAATAATTATTAGACCACATATGGGAATAATCTTTATTCTACTTGAGATACTTGGATACACTTAGTGTGTGACCCTCTAGGCCCCTTTCTCATTGGCATAAAGCAGGCTTGCCTAAAGTCCAGGATTACTGTCTAGCAAGAGGTCAAGGCACCCAAGAGAAAGATGTTGACACCGCATTGACGTGTCACCTCATATGAACGCTTACTGTGTAATTTAATCCCTTTGTCTCAGTATCTCATCAAAATGTTTTCATGGCAGTTTCATAAACCTATATTCTTGATTTATCATTCTTGGACTTCCAGAAATAAACATGTCGTGACACCATGTCCATGGAATTTATTCGATAGTTCTATTTCAATCAAAGGTCATGAGATATTTTCTTCCATAAATATGGAAGGGACAAATCATTCCTCGACTTATCCATTAACAACATGTCATTCGTGACGCAACCAACGTACCCTACTTCCCACCAATTGTCTTCGTGATGGTTTTCATTAGCAAATCTAAGTATGCGAGTCATGACATGAGTTAATGATAATCTTCCAGTATAAGGATCATTACACACACTCGTAGATAGCAATGTCTGATGACACCAACACATGCAGAATTGCTACTGGCGGGTCTGTTCTCATAATTTTTCATCTTGGAGATTACCATGTGCGAACTCCATGAGAGAGAGTCTCGTCTTCTTACGAGTACTCGCACATGATGGTATGTATACTATGTGTTCTGTCAGAGTATGTCATCCAACCATTGAACTTTATTTAAGAATATTTTTATAGAATTTCAAGGTTCTCATAGCGGGGATCTTCCATGACCTTATAAATGCAACAAATATTCCAAGACATTATTATATTATAGTAATGTAGAGAAATAAACAATATATAATAAGTGCACATTCATGTAATCAAAGTACAAAACAGTTCGTTCTCAGGACACCAAACCTAACAAACTCCCACTTGGACTAGATCTAACTGCCTATGACTTTTAGTCCGCTACACCTCATATGATGATCATGTTTCTGCTTAGTCAAGGCTTTAGTCAAAGGGTCCGCCATGTTGTCTTCTGTAGAAATAATGCTCACTAAAACTTTATCTCTCTGAGAAAAATCCCTCAAGATATGATACTTCTGAAATATGTGCTTTTTCCGCTAATGTGACCTTGTATCTTTTGCAAGTTCCACCACTGCAGTATTATCCCAATAGAGTGTGATAAGATATTTACTGCTAGGTAGTACATACAACTCTTGGACAAAGTTTCACATCCATATTGCTTCTTTAGCTGCCTTAGAAGCTACGCTATACTCGGACTATGCTGTAGAATCTGCGACCACACCTTACTTTAAGCTCTTCCAACTCACTGCACCTCCATTCAAACTAAAGATGTATCCAGTCTGCGACTTCATGTCATCTTGATCAGTCTGGAAACTAGCATCTACATGTCCTCTGATGACTAGTTCTTCATATCCTCCATAAACCAGGAACATATCCTTAGTATGCCTCAGATACTTAAGGATAGTCTTGACTGCTATCCAATGGCGGTCTCCTGGATCAGCTTGATATCTTCCTACCGCACTTAATACGTAAGAAACATCTAGACTTGTACATAGAATAGCATACATGACTGACCCAATCGCAGATGCATAAGGGATCATTTCAATTTTCTTTCTTTCCTCATGTGTTTGAGGACACATTTTCTTGGAAAGATGAATGCCATGTGAAACTGGCAACAATCCCCTCTTGGACTGTTCCATACTGAATGTCTTCAGTACCTTGTCATTTTATGTACTTTGACTTAGTCCCAGCATTCTCTTATATCTATCATGATGGATCTTGATCCCAAGAATATATGTTGCCTCGCCCAAGTCTTTCATAGAAAAGCATTTATCCAACCATGCCTTAACTGACTATAATACAGGTACTTCGTTTCCAATTAGTAATATGTCATCAACATTTACTATTAAGAAAACAATTACACTTCCAATAAAACTTTTGTAGACTTAAGGCTCACATTCATTCTTAATAAATCAAAATTCCATTATGGATTCATCAAAATGAATGTTCCATGACCTTGATTCTTTCTTTAATCCAAAAATGGATTTCAGCAACTTGCATACTTTATTGGAATCCTTTGGAGTCAGAAACCCTTTAGGTTGTGTCATGTAGACATCTTCCAGTAGGTTCCTATTAATGAATTCTATTTTGACATCCATTTTCCAAATTTCATAATCATGGTAAGCGGAAATGGCCAATTGGATTCTAATGGATTTCAGCATTGTAACCAGTGAAAAGGTTTCATCTTGATGTTGTCTAAAACCTTTTGCAACCAGTCGTGCCTTATAGGTGCTGACTTGCCCCTCCATGTCCAGTTTCTTCTTGAATACCCATTTATTACCAATAGGGTTTACATCAACTGGAGGATCTACCAAAATCCAGACTTTGTTTTGGTATATGGAATCCATTTTAGAATTCATGGCTTCTTGCCACTTGGTAGTGTTTATGCCTTCAACTACTTCCTTGTAGGTAAGAGGAGCATCATTGTCAACAAATAATGAGTCACCATACTCAGTGACAAGAAAACCATATCATTCTGGTTCTCTTATCTCTCTCGTGCTCCTACGCAGTTCTTGTGTCACTGTAATAGATTGTTCTTCCACGGGGCTTTGTGGAATCTGTTCTTGTACCAACTACTGTGTATCTTGAGCCTCGACTTCATCGAAGTCTATCTTGCTCCCACTATCTCTTTTGTAGATGTGCTCCCTCTCAAGGAATATGGTGTGTCTTTCCACTGTAACCTTTTTATCTGAGGGGTTTTATAGGTAATATCCCCTTATTTCCTTGGGATATCCTATAAAGATACACTTTGTGCATCGGGGTGCACGTTTGTTACCTGAAGAGGCCTTAACAAATGCTTCACAACCCCACACATGTAAATTTGATCACATGGATTTGTGTCCACCCCATAATTCATATGGAATACCATTTATCGATTTAGTTTGTACTTGGTTTAGTATGTGTGTTGTTTTTTGTAATTAATATCCCCAAAAGGTTAATGGAAGACTCACATGACTCATCGTTGATCTCACCATGTTCAATAGGGTGTGGTTCCTCCTTTCACTTACACCATTCCACTGAGACGTGTAAGGAGGAGTGAGTTGACATAGAATTCCAAACTCCTGTAAGAAATCAATGAAGTCATAATTAAGATATTCTCCTCCTCTTTCTGACCATAGTTTCTTAATATTCTTACCAAGCTGGTTCTCAACTTCATTCTTTTATTCTTCGAACCGAACAAAATAATCTAATTTATACCTCATTAAGTAAATATATCCATATCTACTAAAATCATCATTAAAAGTTATGAAGTACAGGAACCCACCCCTTGCTTCAACTGAAAATGGTCCACATACATTTGTGTGAACTAATTCTAGAATCTCTTTAGCCCTTTCACATTTCCCAGTAAATGGGGCTTTGGTCATTTTTCCTTGTAGACATGCATGACATACACCAAGTGGTTTTAGTTCGAAAGAATCTAAATACCCTTCTTGATGTAATTTTTTCAAACGTTTCACATTGTCATAACCCAGCCAGTGATGCCAAAGTTGGGTGTGGTATGAGTCATGTGAATTAACTTTTTCATAGATTGAAATTACTTGGTTTGTGTAGTCTAACACATAAAGGTAATTATATAAATGTGCCCTACCAAAACAAATGCTATCTTTATAAAAGTAGCAACATTCGTTTCCAAATTTGAAGATGAATCCATCAGTATCTAATATGGATACTGATATAATGTTTTTGGTTACAAAGGGTACACAATAACATCTTTTTAAAACCAATACCATCCCAGTAGGCTATAGAATCCCGCCTTTTTAATACATAACTTTTCATTACATTTTACATATAGAGGATCTTTAAAGTCTAGTGACTTGGAAATCGGAAACATAATACATGGAAACAACATAAAACATTCTTATAAACCACTTGAAAGGCTTATTAATTGTTCATAATAAGTTTATTACAGCATCTCATAACCTAGGAGCATACATCAAATGAAAGGGTGAGTAGAAGTTCTAGTAAGGGAAACAAGAGAAACATTTTACATGTGAACTTGAAATACATCAATAAAGTGATAAATAACTTTAAGGCATGAGAAAGAGATCATGATGCATATCATAATAAAAATAAAATTTTTCATGACATAAAGATGTGGATACAACAGTTAACTTAGAAAATCATTTTTTTATCACCAAGGTCCATCCCCAAGGTGTCATTAAAAAAAATTACCAAGGTTATTCACCAAGTTATCGTTAAAATGATCATCTCTAGAGATTTAGTATTTACCCAATGCATTGGAGCGCTATCAGGGAGCACCCTTAATTTGTCTTTATTATCATGTTAGACACATATATAATCATCAAACATTTCATAAATAACCCATATAGCATAAAATAAATGGTTTTCATTTCATAATCATAACGTTTTAAAAACTGCTTTAAAGACATGATCTTTATGTCACTTTAAACCCAAGGAAAAGGAAAGCGGGTTTCATGTATGTAAATACTAGAATTAAAATAGAACATGTTGATATATATGTGAATACCCCTATAGAATAAAGATATTTGAGTATTCACTTAATAAAATAAAAGAATATGAGAAAAAGAGAGAGACATTTTGAGATGAAAATTTTGTAGCATAACGGCTATGTTACAGGGTTTTAGAAAATATTGAAAAGAGAGGGGACATGGGTCACCCACTCATAAATGATCTATAAAACAGTATAGGGAAAGAATATAAAGAACATGGTAATGAAATTTGAAATACATACCATATTAAATGAAAAACGTGCAAGGAATCAAAAAATAATATTTCTCTTATGAAAATTCGTCAGCCTAACGGCGCCACTTAAACATTCTTAAAATGGATTGATGAGAAAAAGAGGGGGTATCTCATAATATGAACATAAAAGAACAGTATTATATATATAGATATCATACCCCAACATAATAAAAAGTAACTTGAAAGACTTGACATAAAATAGAACTTTGAAAATGAGAAGGGTGAAAGAATCCCTTACAAAAATTCGGCAGCCTAACGACGCCACTTAAACATTCATAAAATGATATGATGAGAGAAAGAGGGGGTCTCTCATAATATTAACATGAAAAGGACAGTAATATGAATATAATAGAGCACCCCCCAACATAATAACATGGGGCTTAAAATAAATGACATAAACGAGAGTACTTGAAAAGAAAGAGAGAGGTAGGATCCCTTACCTTAAAACGTAACTCTTAAAACAAGAAGGTCGGGACCTTGAGGGCCTGGGGGCACCTTGGGAGGAATCCTTGGAAGGTAATGATACCATAGAATCTTTGGGTGAGAGTTGGGAGTGAAAAATAAAGGAGTAAAGGGTGGGTATTTATAGGGAAAGGGAGGTGACAAAGCATTAATTACCACGGGACACCTCTTCGGTGGCATTGGAAAAACCATGGGCTTTTCCCATGGAATTTTCCCATGGTATTGGTCACTTGGGACACCTAATACCTTATCTTACTATTCATAAGTCGACCAGAATTATTTCATAATTATTACATCCTTAATGATGTCATTAAACACTCGAAACTCAAAAACTGTATTTTCACTATTCACCAAAAATTCAACTTTCTCAGAAAAATCCCAAAATTTCACCTTAACCAAATATCGATGCTCTAATTTCAAAAATGAACTCTATTTTATGAAAATAATTTTTTAAATGTTTTTAATTTAATTACTAATTAAAATCATAATTTATTCAATAATTATAATTCAAAATATATAACTCATTTTTTAACACCTTAAAATTTAGTCGACATTCCAATACCTTATAACCTTATGAAAATAAAATAATAATATGTTTTACTAATTATAATGGTCACATTAATATTCATATTACTATTAATATTACTATTCATAGGGGTAAAAATTACTTTTCACCAAAAATTATTTTGATTTCAATGAACCACATTTTTCACCTTAATTACAACCATGTCTGTCAGATTTTTGAATATCAATTCACAAAAAAAGTTATTTAACAATTAAACATCTTCTTACTATTCATAAAAACACTATTCATCAAGAACTATTCATAAAAAATAAAACTCTTTATAAAACTTCCAAAAATTCATCCTAGATTAATTTTGAAATTTCCAATTCAAAAATGATGTTTATTTTTTCATAAAAACCTTCTATGTAAGGGAAATCTTTGAAATACCATTTTAACTTATAAAATTAATTTATCAAAATTGTATTAATAAAATTATATTTTATTTATGAAAATCTAATTATAACATAGAGATGATGAAACAATAATTTTATTTAAACTATAGGATTACACAAGGCAATTACGGTCTCGTTACATAGCCTCTTAAAACACCAGCATAGGACCTAAGAGTAAGGTGTGATTGGGTGATAGAATCTTGGGGCGGCTTGGCCAATACTGCCTGAGTAGTGATTTCTATCAGCTTGAACTTCTGGAAAAGTCGATTCAATTCCAGCTTCACACGATGAAGTTCGGCTTTCATTTGGTCCAGGGAAAAGCCCAAAGGTGCTACCTCCTTCCCGAGTTCCGTCCGATGGGCTTCGATCAGCCCAAGACTACTGGATGGGGCCATCGAATATCCTTTCTATATTAATTAACCAAGATCACTTGTATTTATAGACAATAATCGCAACATTTAGTTTCCAATGGTCATATTGAACAACAGTCATATAACAGTGAAAACCCAACGGTCTTATTTTAATTATACTCATTTTGTTAAATGAAATATTTTTGTTGAGTATAGAATAAAATAACCCACAAAGTTAGGAAACAAAATTTATTCAAAATTTTGGGTCGTTACAATATCCCCCACTTAAGAAATTGCGTCCTCACAATTTTAAAATTGGGCTTGGAAATTTTGTTGAAAGTCCCACATTGGAAAAAGAGTCAGTAAAACTATTACTTTAAAAGAAAGAAAGGGAAGTACAAAGGTCACCCAAGTTAACCTATACTAGGATTCCATGTTGGAAAACATGGATATGGAAGAGAAAAAAAAGGGTCAAGTTCTGATGGAGAGTGATAGAAAACATGATTAGGAGATAATTAACCATAAGAAGATCCCAAACTTAAGATGTGTTAAACGGTCTTTGATCACCCAGTAGGAAACGTAAACCAACAACATTTTTGTTTTACGTTCCTATTCATAATTTTGAGGAATTCATTTACTACATAGAATAAAAACATAAGGAAATATACTTACCTTCACATAGAGTTTCATCCTTTAATAAGTTTCTACCAAGACTAATCTTTTCTCCAAACAATGAGCATTCAAAAATACTTGGTCTCATCAAAAGCACAAGAATCATCTTCTAGAGAACCACATAATCCACAAAATAATAACTATATTTTTCCCTTGTCTTTAGTCATCAACTAAAACTATAAGGGTTAGTATGAGATCATATAATCCCCAAAAAGGATAATCCTTTATAAAAATAAATATGACTATTAATCTCCCAAATTCAACAAAAGTACCCAATGTTCTAGAAAGACCATTCAATACACAACTATCCTTAAAATACTTCAGAATAATCCAAACTAAGATTGGAACCCAAAACTCAGAAGGATTTAATCACATAGTAGTCCCCAATAAATCTTAACATTTATCTCCAAATAACATCAGCTACTATCAATGTCTCATACTAAAGTGTAATTAACCTATTCACATATTCTCTATGCTAGGTTCATCATTTTCCAGAAATAACCCAAATCACCATATGTCCACAATAATTACATAAATTCTAAAAAAAATTCAACCATTCCTCCACAATTTAAATCCTGTAGTATTTTTTTCCCTAAGGAATATTCCAAAAGAGAAAACATCGTCCAAAATAACCTTTATCATTTAATCACAAAATAATTTTCCTATACAAAGGATATCCATTTGATAAAACATAAGTTTCCAAAATCAACTTATTCTTGATCCATAAAAATAGAAGGTGCATTAATCAGTCCGAAGGGAATAACAACAAACTCATAATGCCCATATCTTGATTGGAAGGCAGTTTTTGGAATATCATCATTCTTTACCCTCAATTGATGATAACCAGAACGAAGATCAATCTTAGAGAAGAATTGAGACCTAAGAAGTTGGTCAAATAAGTCATCAATTCTTGGAAGAGAGTATTTGTTCTTTACTTTGATCCCATTCAGTTCTCTATAATCAATGCATAGCTGCATCGATCCATCCTTCTTCTTCATAAGGAAAACTAGTGCTCCCTAAGGAGACACACTTAGTCGGATAAACCCATTCTCCAAAAGATCTTGGAGTTGGTTCTTTAATTCCTATAGATCCACATTTTCCAACTTATAGTGGGTCTTTGATATCAGATGAGATCCAGGTACGATTCCAATGGAGAACTCTACCTCTCTTTCTGGGGGAGGTCCGGGTAACTCCTCGGGAAATACGTCAACGTATTCCTAGATTATGGGGATATTTTCTAAAAGAATAAATACTTTGTGAGATAATTATTTCATTTACGAATCTTTTAATTAAAAAGTATTTTATGTCTTAAAACTTCATGCTTAGACAATTATATTTTTCTATAATTCCTTCATAATGATTCATAAAAATCTTGTGATTAACCAAACATATCCCTCGCGAGTGTCGTAACCAAGAGTGCAGCAAGGACCATTGTCGTGTACCATTTCCCATTCGAGTCTAGCTCAAAGCGGTGTTTTCAGGTTTTACCCCTATGTACATCTGTGCTAGAGCCACCTCTACCTGCTCGTATCAAGACAGGGATGTATTTTCTTGATAACCCACTTACTCAATACTCACCAAAATATGAGGAATATTTCCTATATTTAAACATTTATATAGGTTTCTTCTTAAAGTTTTCATATCCTAATTAACATAAATAACTAAACTATCCTTTGATACCAACTATAGTATCCCGCATTTTTAATACATAACTTTTCATTACATTTTACATACAGAGGATCTTTAAAGTCTAGTGTCTTGGAAATCAGGAACATAATACATGGAAACAACATAAAACATTCTTCTAAACCACTTAAAAGGCTTCTTCATTGTTCATCCTAAGTTCATTAAAGCATCTCATAACCTAGTATCATACATGAAAGGAAAGGGTGAGCAGAAGGCCCAGTAAGGGAAACAAGAGAAACATTTTACGTGTGAACTTGAGATACATCAATAAAGTCATGATAAATAACTTTAAGGCATGAGAAAGAGATCATGAGGCATATCATAATAAAAATAATGTGTTTCATAACTTGAAGATGTGGCTAAAACATTTAATGTCACACCCAAACATTTAAATTAATATTATTTATTATTTTATCAGACTTTGAAACTTTCTATCATGCTGCAGGACAAGCCTGTTTGAAATTTTTTCATTTTGTTGATGAATGAATGTTTTTCCCTTGACAGCGTCCGATGCATGGGCAGGGGGTGTTCAAAGCCACGTGGCTTTTCTCGGGTCACCATGTGGCCTATCTCATGTATAAGAAAAATAAATAAAATGAGTTTTAATGAGTTAGTTTAATAATTATAATAATGGTGATTATTGTTATTACTATTATGGTTAATAATATTATTATTATCAAGTTTATTATAATTATTATTAATTTTTTATGAATAATATTATAATTATTATTGAATTTTATTAAAAATTCTTATTTTTTCATTATTATTTGTTAATATTTTATTTATTTTATACTCTTTTCTTTTATTCCTTTATTTTCTATGTTATTCATTTCTTCCTTTTATTATTTTTATTATTTTTATTTTTATTTTTTATTTTTAATTTTATTATTATTATTTTAACCCTAACTCACTCTCCCCCTCACCCTTTCCCCTTACGTGGCTGACCCCCCCCCCCCCCCACCTCCCTCTCCCACTCGTGCCACCCCCACCGGCAAGGGCCCTCCGGCGTGCCTCCCTCCGCGCTACCTCCCTCTGGCCGGTGTCTGACCGGCAGCCTCCCCTCCTTGCGCAGACGCACCGCACCCCATGACCATCGGCCTCCCCATCTTGCTCACGCACACTGCACCCCATGACCGACGGCCTCCCCCTCCTACTCATGAGACACCTTCCCCCTCGCGCGACTCCCACCGGCACGCAACATCTCCGACCGAACTCCCTTTGCGTGTGTGACCCCCAGCACGGAACCCTCTTCTTCCCTCCGGTATTTTTTTCTTTCCCTCTTAGTTAGGGTTTTGGTTCATTTTCATTTGGGGTTTGATTTACATGACTTTTGTTTTGTTCAGTTTCTTGATTTAGGGATTATTTGATGTTGTTTGTGACGCGTTTGGTGCACGATTCGAGTTTCGCTATGAAATTTGGGGCTTTCAACACCAATGGTACGTGATTTTATCTATAAATATTATTTGATGAAGGATTTTTCTGGATTAATTTATTTATCATTTTCTTTGATTATTTTGGGTGGTGCGAAATGTGTTCTATGAATATTTTGACATGCATGTGTGATGGAATTGAGACTTCTTTTAGAATTGGTTATGTTTTTCATATGGGTCTTGTTGTGGGAATTCTTGGAAACGTTCAATTAAATATTTTACGTGTGAAAAGTATGTTTCGGTAATAATTTAATATATGGTTGTGTTAGAAATGGATTTTTCTTTCAAATAAATTGATTTTTTCCATGCGTACCATATTGTAGTGTTTCTTGAAAAGAGTAACATGCCTTATTTTGGGGAGTGTGAAATGTTTTCAAAAAAATTAAGGTGGAGGTGTATTAAAAATGTGGTTTTAAGGAAGAATGTGTTATTTTGGATTGTTTAACTTGTGCGCTTTTGAATTTAAATTTTAAATAGTTTGAGAAACAAAAAACATGTTTTGGTATGGTTGTGTTATGCGTTCAGTTTTAAAGTGGAATTTTTATGTGAGATCAAGTGTGTTTTTGGTGTAAACTCTCTAGTATTAATTTTTAAGTGTTTCATAAATTGTTTTATTGATTTATTAAATTTTATGTGTAGTGTGTTGGGCCTTGCTTCGATGGTTTTGGGCTGCGGGTTTTGAGGATCCTACATGTACATGCATAGGGTAAGGCATATATATATATATATACCCTATTTGTACATATTCCTTCATGGCACGGGGAATATGTGAAATGCATCTAGGAATGTGTATATATATTTTTATAAATTCATGTGCATGTATGTGCCAAGTTTCGGTTCGAGTAGTCGTCGACAAATAGCGACAAGTTTGAGGTAGGTCCCCTATGCCCTAATATTTAATTAGAATTTCCATTTCTGGTTGATGTTTCTTTAAAAGTATTTCTTTGTTTTTTTATGTGAAATACATATTCACTATATATATATGGTGTTGGTTCTTAAAAATTGGTTTCATAGGGGTTGAACATGAAATGGGTATTTCTAAAAGTTGTGCGGCCTTTCGTTCAATTTTGTTATGAAAGTGTGACGACATGCATTATTTTTAAAAAGGGGTTCCCAGGTGATTTTTAAAATGAGTTTTGGTGTGAACACGATATTAAAGGATGATTTGACCTCCTTAAAAGTATTACTTCATTTAAAGTGTGGTTTTAAGCTTTTTTTAAATATATAGTACCTTTATGTGTTCTAAAATGATGAATAATCCTTCTAAAGTGATGAGGCCCGTTTGGCACTTTGACATTTGGTTTGCAAAAATGGAAAACCCCTCTTGATACATTCCCCTTAATTTGAAAAAAAATGTGATGCAAGTGTTAATGTGCGGTTTGTTATATGTGCCTACTGTAAAGACTTGTGCGCAGTTGTGTGATGTAAAGAGGGGGAATGTGCTTAAGTAGTGAGAGCGGTGGTGAGAGGTTGAATGGATTTTAGATAAATAAAGTGTTATGTAATTTTATGTTTTCTTGATAAAGAACACTCACCACTATTTGAAATAGAGCACAATGGGAAACATGGGTATCTATGTGGGTGACTAGGACTAGTACGCTAGATGACACGGTAGGGGTTCGTCGCGGTTTGTCTAGAAGGATTGGCGCAACAACACTAACTAAAAATATGAATTTCTGAGGGTTGTGGTCTTCTAAGACACGTTTTCTGAGGGTTGTGTTCTTCTAAGCCACGTTTTCTGAGGTCCGTGGTATTCTAAGCCACATTTCACCAAGGTACGAGGTATCTAGGCTCCCACTTGTTCTAGCTACCTATAGGGATTACCCATGGTACTCATTTGCGACATGCTGCTTGTGAGGTAACATTATTTCTAGTTGTTTCATACTTGTTGTCTTGTTTGTGAAAACCATATTTTAATCCAAACTGGTTTCTTTTCATTTTTAAACGTTAATGCATGCTTGGAACCTATTTTGAAAATGTAGTGGGAGTGAAATTCTTTACTTAAAAATGAAAACTCATTACTTGAATTTGGAAAGAAAAAAAACATTATTTTATTATACCTTATTTTCAAACTGGACTGATTGGATTTCTTACTAAAGGTAGGGGCATAGGACATGGTTATATTTCGGCATTCCAACTGAGCATCTTGGTGCTCATGCCTACTTTGCTTTTCAGTTTCAGGTTTCAGTTTTGGATCACTTTTGGGATCGAGTGTAGTTTACGTACCATAGTGACCCACAGAGTCACCTGAGGTATGTCACATTGCTTTGTTTATTCCTTTTTTCGCTTCCATGTTGTTCATTCTATTTTCCTTTATTTATCTGCTTGTTCGGTTTATGTTTATTTATCTTTTTGATGGGCTAAACCATTCCCAACTGGTTTATTTTGATGCCCGGAACTAGTTGTCAACCCGTGGGGATCGGGAACGCCCTTCGGGCCATGTCGCGGACCGGGTCGGGCGTCGGGTCGGATGAAGACTCGGCCTGGTTCATGAAAAAATGGTATCACAGGAGGTCCTTGTTATTTGGGGTGTCAGGTATCTTGGTTATTAGGTGTGTCGGGACTCGAGAGGTAGGTGCGGGAAGGACTTCATGAACCCTTACATGTCCCGAGACTCGAGTTTCCAGGGGTAGTATGGGATTTGAGTTTTTCTTTTGCTTGGTCTGTGTGGATGAGGGATGTCCAGGGAAGTGATCTGGTGTTACGCGACAAGCCTACATTGAGTAGCGACCCATGTACATACTGAGTGAACGGTTCAAGATACTTCCTGTAGTGTATGCCCGCTCGGAGCATGGTCTGCTAAGACATATTACTAAGTTTGCATAGCCATTGGTTCCTTGTTTTTGGAAATTTTGATATGAGTTATGTTTGACCTTCTTTTTGGTTAGTGTGAGTAGATCTCAAAAATGAAAATGGATTTTTGTGAAGGTGTTTTCAAAAGGGAATATGGTGTTAGAGTGGAAAAGTGGTTTTGAAATGGAAGTTGTTTTCTTTTAACGAATGTGTGGTTTCAAAAAGGGAAAATGGGAGGTGTTTTAGAAGTTTTTTTGGGATCTCAGTAACACTTTTTGGAATGTGAATTGGAAAGTGTGTTGGAAATTGGAAATGTATTGCTTTATTGATAAGTTACTTTTTCAAATTGGTTGGGAATTTGTGCTTTATGCTGAAAGATCTGTTTTGAAAATGAGAAGTGTCTTTAATTGACCCTTGGTATTCACATGAGTGATCACCTACATTCAGGTGCACATGTGGCAAGTGGAGAAATTGGTGATGTGAGTGGATGGGTGCTTGAGCTAGCACAGGGATATGTATGTGTGAGACTTCATGGAATACCAATGGTGGATATCTAAGTTGTTTTGTTTGCTGAAAAAAAATTGTTTTTCAAAAAGTCAATTTAAATGTTTTGAAAAGTGAGTGAGCAATTGTTTAGCATTCTCTTTTCGTGTTGGGTATTCTTTTTTCGTGGGTTCTTGGTTTTGAAATACTGAATTTTGGTTGGAATAGTGATTTGAGTTTGAGTTTTATCTTGTTATTTAAGTGTGGAATTTTGATTAATGATTAGTTTTGATTTGGCTTTGTGCCTTTTTTTTAGTATGCCACCCAGAAAAGTCCCATAGGGTTTTAACGGGTCTCTTCTAGTTGTTGGTTCTACCCAGACTCTTAGCGGAGTGGGGGAATTGAAATCTTTTCGGTTTTTGTCCAGCTTCCATGGTGATCATGATCTATCAAAGTTAGTGGACTGGCATGGTGAAATCGTTGGTGTTTTTAGATTATTGGAAGCTCCCAAAGCTATGAGAGTCCGTGTTGGTTCGGGTTCGTTTGAAGGTGAAAAATGGATTGGTGGAGGATATAATCCCAGCATTGTTTCATGATGATATGTCTTGGAAGGTGTTTAAGACCACTCTCGTCTGATGGTTTATACCCGAGGAAGTGAAGGTGAGAAATTGGCAGAACTAGTGAGTGTCGAGTAAGGCTAACGAGCAGTGAAGGCCTACGTGGAGAATTCCAAGGGGTTGATTCCATTTTCTCCAGAGGTAGCGTCATGGAATCAGTTAAAGCTTCTCTTGTGTGGGGTCTTCGTCCAGGGTTCCAGGACCATTTATTTTTGGTGTTCGGGAAGGTTCCCCATCTGGTGACGAGATAGAATCAGAGGAACCTATCTCAGACAAGTCTTCTTGTCAATTCCATCTTCTATTAGTTGGACCACCCCCCTGTTTGCTTCTAGTCTTCTTGGTTTGAGTACTTTAACTTGCCTTGTCATCATCCTCCTAAGTATTGCCATCAGTGTGGCCATTTAGGAAAATTGGAGAGGTTCCGCTAGCGGCATCGTCAGCAGGAGTCTTGACCGAAGGATGTCAGCTCCTGACTGCAGGGCAGTAGATGCTTCAAAACATCAGAGCTCTAGCCACAGGTCTTGGAGTGAATCCTTTCATGCAGTCAGGAATCATTGGGTGTGGGTCACATTGGTCTAATTTTTGTCTCCAATGCTGAAATGGGGACGGTCTGAATTTCCCTGTTATAGCTCTTCCGTATTTGAAGGTTCTATTTTGTTGTAAGAGGCGTAAAGGTCTCTTTTTCTCATTTTGTTCTTTGTTCATTTAATATCCCACTATGGTTGTAAGAAGGCATGGTGATCTCGTCTTTTTAGTAATTCCAATAGTTGTGCCTCCTCAAATGTGACCCGTTTTGTTTTATTACATGCTCATTTTTGAGATGCTCATCTCTTGTGGAAATGATGAGTCATGGTTAAGTTTGTTATTTGGTATAATTCTTTTGTCGGTTTTCTCATGTGTCAGTGGTTTCTGGTTTGGGTTGGAAGTTCTCGCGTCGGTCTACATTGGTTGGTTGAAGCTGGTCAGTTCTTAAATAGTGGGGAGACCCACCGTGAATCTTGTCATGCCTTCTTCGAGGTTTGGTCTATGTGGAGTTTCCCTCTTGGATAAAGTTAGCAGTTCCAGAGTTATCCCATGATAAGAGTCTCAATATTGGTTGTTCTAGTCAGGTTCTTGTGGTGGAAAGAACCCTCCTTGTTTCCTGATGGTTCTTCTCTTTTTAGTTTCCCTCAGAGTTGGTCATGTGTGACAGATGGAGTGAAAATTCACACCGAGTTTGTGTTTTTGTGGGCCTTGTTCCGTTTCAAACTCGATTTTGATTCCTCGTTCGGCTGGGCAACTTTCTGGGGGCATAAATTTTTTGTGGTGGGGAGAATTGTCACACCCGAAATTTTAAATTAATATTATTTTATTATTTTATAAAACTTTGAAACTTTCTATCATGCTGCGGGTGAATCCTGTTTAAATTTTTTTCATTTTGTTGATGAATGAATTCTTTGCCCTTGACAGCGTCTAGTGCATGGGCAGGGCGTGTTCAAAGCCGCGCGGCTTTGCTCGAGTCACCGTGTGGCCGGCCTCGTGTACATTACAAATAAATAAAATGAGTTTTAATGAGTTAGTTTAATAATTATAATAATGGTTATTATTGTTATTACTATTATGGTTAATAATATTATTATTATCAAGTTTATTATAATTATTATTAATTTTTTATGAACAATATTATTATTATTATTGGAGTTTATTAAAAATTCTTATTTTTTCATTATATTTGTTAATATTTTATTTATTTTATACTCTTTTCTTTTATTCCTTTATTTTCTATGTTATTCATTTTATCCTTTTATTATTATTATTATTCTTATTATTTTTTATTTTATTTTTTATTTTTTATTTTAAACCCTAACTCACTCTCCCCCTCACCCTTTCCCCTTACGCGGCCAACCCACCCCCCCCCCCCCCCCTCCTCCCTCTCCCGCTCGCTCCACCCCCACTGGCGAGGGCCCTCCGGCGCGCCTCCCTCCACACTACCTCCCCCTGGAAGGCATCTGACCGGCGGCCTCCCCTCTTTGCTCAGATGCACTACACCCCACAACCGTCGGCCTCCCCTTCTTGCTCACGCGCACCGCACCCCGTGACCGGAGGCATCCCCCTCCTACTCGTGAGACACCTTCCCCCTCACGCGACTCCCACCAGCACGCAACATCTCAGGCCAGACTCCCTTTGCGCGTGCGACCCCCAGCACGGTACCCTCTTCTTCCCTCCGGTAGTTTTTTTTTCTTTCCCTCTTAGTTAGGTTTTTGGTTCATTTTCATTTCGGGTTTGATTTCCATGTATTTTTTTGTTCAGTTTCTTGATTTAGGGATTATTTGATGTTTTTTGTGACATGTTTGGTGCGCGATTGGTGTTTCGCTTCAAAATTTAGGGCTTTTGACACCAATGGTAGGTGATTTCATCTATAAATATTGTTTGATGGAGGATTTTTCTGGATTAATTTATTTAGAATTTTCTTTGATTATTTTGGGTGGTGCGAAATGTGTTCTGTGAATATTTTGACATGCATGTGTGATGGAATTGATTCTTCTTTTAGAATTTGTTATGTTTTTCATATGGGTCCTGTTGTGGGAATTCTTGTAAATGTTAAATTAATTATTTTACATGTTAAAAGTATGTTTTAGTAATAATTTAATATGTGGTTGTGTTAGAAATGGATTTCTCTTTCAAATAAATTGATTTGTGTCATGCGTACCATATTGTAGTGTTTCTTAAAAAGAGTAACAGGCCTTGTTTTGGAGAGTGCGAAATGTTTTCTAAAGAAATTAAGGTGTAGGTGTATTAAAAATGTGGTTTTAAGGAATAATGTGTTATTTTGTCTTGTTGAACTTGTGTGATTTTAAATTTAAATTTTAAATAGTTTGAGTAACGTAAAACATATTTTTGTATGGTTGGGTTGTGCGTTCGATTTTAAAGTGGCATTTTTATGCGAGATCAAGTGTGTTTTTGGTGTAAACTCTCTGGTGCTAATTTTTAAGTGTTTCATAAATTGTTTTATTGATTTATTAAATTGTATGTGTAGTGCATTGGGCCTTGCTTCGATGGTTTTGGGCTGCGGGTTTTGAGGATCCTACATGTACATGCATAGGGTAAGGCATATATATATATATGCCCTCTTTTTACATATTCCCTCATGGCGCAAGGAATATGTGCAATGCAGCTAGGGGTGTGTGTGTATATATGTATAAATCCATGTGCGTGTATGCGCCAAGTGTCGGTTCGAGTAGTCGTCGACAAATAGTGACAAGTTTGAGGTAGGTCCCCTATGCCCTAATCTTTAATTAGAATTTCCATTTCTTCTTGATGTTTCTTTAAAATTATTTTTTTGTTTTTTTATGTGAAATCCATATGCACTATATATATATATGGTTGTGGTTTTTAAAAAGTGGTTTCATAGGGGTTGAACTTAAAATGGGTATTTCCAAAAGTTGTGCAGCCTTACATTCAATTTTGTTATGAAAGTGTGACAACATGCATTATTTTTAAAGAGGGGTTCCCAAGTGATTTTCAAAATGGGTTTTGGTGTGAACACGAGATTAAAGGATGATTTGACCTCCTTAAAATTATTACTTCCTTTTAATTGTGGTTTTAATATTGTTTTAAATATATAGTTCCTTTATGTGTTCTAAAATGACGAAAACTCCTTCTAAAGTGATGAGGCCCGTTTGGCACTTTGAGATTTGGTTTGTGAAAATGGAAAACCCCTCTTGAGGCATTCCCTTGAATTTGAAAAAAAAAATTGATGCATGTGCTAATGTGCGGTTTGTGATATGTTCCTAGTGTAAAGACTTGTGCGCGGTTGTGTGATGTAAAGAGGGGGAATGCGCTTAAGGAGGGAGAGCACTGGTGCGAGGTTGAATGGGTTTTAGATAAAGAAAGTGTTATGTACTTGTATGTTTGATTGATAAATAAAACTCACCACTATTTGAAATAGAGCACAATGGGAAACCTGGGTATCTAGGTGGGTGACCAGGACTAGTATGCTAGATAACACGGCAGGGGTTCATCCCGGTTTGTCTAGCAGGATTGACGCAACAACACTAACTAAACATATGAATTTTTGAGGGTCATGGTCTTCTAAGCCACGTTTTCTGAGGGTCGTGGTCTTCTAAGAAATTTTTTCTGAGGCTCTTGGTCTTATAAGCCACGTTTCACTGAGGTACGAGGTCTCTAGGCTCCCACTTGTTCTAGCTACCTATAGGGATTACCCATGGTGCTCATTTGCGACATGCTGCTTGTGATGTAAATTTCTTTCTAGTTGTTTCATACTTGTTGTCTTGTTTTTGAAAACCATATTTTAATCCAAACTGGTTTCTTTTAATTTTTAAATGTTAATGCATGCTTGGAACCTATTTTGAAAATGTAGTGGGAGTGAAATGATTTACTTAAAAATGCAAACTCATTACTTGAATTTCGAAAGAAAAAAACATTATTTTATTATACCTTATTTTCAAACTGGCCTGATTGGATTTCTTACTAAAGGAAGGGGCATAGCACATGGTTATATTTTGGCATTCCTACTGAGCATCTCGGTGCTCATGCCTACTTTGCTTTTTAGTTGCAGGTTTCAGTTTTGGATCGCTTTTGGGAGCGAGTGTAGTTTACGTACCGTGGTGACCCACGGGGTCACCTGAGGTATGTCACATTGCTTTTTTTATTCCTTTTTCCACTGCCATGTTGTTCAGTCTATTTTCCTTTATTTATCTTCTTGTTCATTTTATGTTAATTTATCTCTGTTATGGGCCAAACTGTTCCCAACTAGTTTATTTTGATGTCCGGCACTAGTTGCCAGCCCGTGTGGATCGGGAACACCCTTCGGGCCATATTGCGGACCAGGTCGGGCGTCGGGTCGGATGACGACCCAGTCTAGTTCATGACATTTAACTTAGACAATCATTTCTGTATCACCAAGGTCCATCCCCAAGGTGTCATTAAAAAAAATTACCAAGGTTATTCACCAAGGTATCGTTAAAATGGTCATCTCTAGAGATTAAGTATTTACCCAATACATTGGAGTGCTATCAGGGCACACCCTTAATTTGTCTTTATTATCATGTGAGCCACATATATCATCATCAAACATTTCATAAATAACCCATATAGCATAAAAGAAATGGGTTTCATTTCATAGTCATAACGTTTTAAAAACTGCTTTAAAGACATGATCTTTATGTCACTTTAAACCCACGGAAAAGGAAAGTGGGTTTCATGTATGTAAATCCTCGAATTAAAATAGAAAATTTTGATATATATGTGAATACCCCTATAGAAGAAATATCTTTGAGTATTCACTTAATAAAATAAAAGAATTTGAGAAAAATAGAGAAACATTTTGAGACGAAAATTCTGCAGCATAACGGCTATGTTACAGGGTTTTAGAAAAATATTGAAAAGAGAGGGGACATGGGTCACCCACTCATAAATGATCCATAAAACAGTATAGGGACAGAATATAAAGAAAATGGTAATGAAATTTTAAATACATACCATATGAAATGAAAACTGTGTAAGGAAGACAAAAATAAGATTTCTCTTATGAAAATTCGTCAGCCTAACTGCGTCACTTAAAACATTATTAAAATGAATTGATGAGAAAAAGAGGGGGTCTCTCATAATATGAATATATAAGAACAGTATGATGGATATATATATCATATCCCAACAAAATAAAAAGGAACTTGAAATACTTGATATAAAATAGAACTTTGAAAATGAGAAGGGTGAAAGAATCCCATACAAAAATCTGGCAGCCAAACGGCGCCACTTAAACATTCATAAAATGAAATGATGAGAAAAAGAGGGGGTATCTCATCATATTAACATGAAAAGTAAATTAATATGAATATAAAATAGCACCCCCAACATAATAACATTGGGCTTAAAAGAAATGACATAAATGAGAGTACTTGAAAAGAAAGAGAGAGGTAGGATCCCTTACCTTAAAACGTAACTCTTAAAATCGAAGGTCGGTACCTTGAGGGATTGGGGGCACCTTGGGAGGACTCCTTGGGAGGTATTGAGAGCAGAGCTTAATGGGGGAGATTTGGGAGTGAAAACTAAAGGATTAAATGGTGGGTATTTGTAAGGAAAGGGAGGTGACAAAGCATTAATTGCCAAGGGACACCTCATCGGTGGTATTGGAAAAACCATGGGCTTGCCCATGGTATTTGCCAATGGTATTGGAAACTTGGGAAACCTCATACCTTATCTTACAATTCATAAGTCGACCAGAGTTATTGCATAATTATTACATCCTTAATGATGTCATTAAACACCCGAAACTCAAAAACTGTATTTTCATTATTCACCAAAAATTCAACTTTCTCAGAAAAATTCCAAAATTTCACCTTAACCAAATATCGATGCTCTGATTTCAAATATGAACTATATTTTATGAAAATAATATTTTTAATATTTTTAATTTAATTATTAATTTAAATCATAATTTATTCAATAATTATAATTCAAAATCTATAACTCATTTTTTAACACCTTGAAATTTAGTCAACATTCCAATACCTTATAACCTTATGAAAATAAAATATTAATATGTTTTACTAATTATAATGGTCACATTAATATTCATATTACTATTCATATTGCTATTCATAGGGGTAAAAATTACTATTCACCAAAAATTATTTTGATTTCAATGAACATCATTTTTCACCTTAATTACAATCATGTCTGTCAGATTTTTGAAAATCAATTCACAAAAAAAGTTATTTAACAATTCGACATCTTTTTACTATTCATAAAAACACTATTCATCGAGCACTATTCATCAAAAATGAAACTTTTTAGAAAACTTTCAAAAATTCAGCCTAGATTAATTTTGACATTTCCAATTCAAAAATGATGTTTATTTTTCCTTAAAAACTCTCTATGTAAGGGAAATCTTTGAAATACCATTTTAAATTATAAAATCAATTTATCAAAATTTTCTTAATAAAATTATATTTTATTTTATAAAATCTAGTTATAACACAGAGATGACGAAACAATAATTTTATTAAAACTATAGGATTACACAAGGCAGTTACAGTCTCATTACATTTCCCCTTATAACACCAGCATAGGACCTAAGAGTAAGGTGTGCTTAGGTGATGGAATCTTGGGGTGGCTCGGCCAACATTTTTCGAGTAGTGATTTCTATCATCTTAAACTTCTCACGAAGGCGATTTCGTTCCAACTTCACACGATGAAGTTCGGCTTGGGTTTGGTCCAGGACAAAGCCCAAAGGTGCTACCTTCTTCCCGAGTTCCATCAGATGGGCTTCGATTGGCCCGAGACTACTGGATGGGGCCATCAAATCTTCTTTCTATATTAATTAACCAAGATCACTTGTATTTATAGACAATAATCACAACATTTAGTTTCCAATGGTCATATTGACCAACGATCATATAACAGTCAAAACCCAATGGTCTTATTTTAATTATAATCATTTTATTAAATGAAATAGTTTTGTTGAGTATAAAATAAAATAACACACAAAGTTAGGAAACAAAATTTATTCAAAATTTTGGGTCGTTACATAGGCAATGTGAGGTGGTATTCTCTAACAACTACAGCAGCGAGACTGGCTCCGTTGGCTACTCGCAGATCCACCTCACCTCAGTCAGTCTTTCTGAATCTACTTGGTTTTTGTATTTGGATACAGAAAGTGAGCACCATAAGCAGTATCTAATACCCAATTATTAGAAACAGATATATTTCATTCAATAAAAAATGCACCTGAAGCTTCCCCTTTCTTCCTTGGCTGGGTGCAATTTTTCTTCCAGTGGCCCTTCTTGCCACATGCGAAACAAATAGCCTCCTGTTCTCTTGCCTCCCCTTTAATCTTCCTTTTCTTGGAAGGCCTTGAAGAAGATTTGGGCTTAAAGCTCTTCACCTTCCCTTTCCTTTTATTCACCATAAGGAAATAAGGTTTATCATGCTTCATATCATTTTCCACTTGGTGAATAAGGATAAGAAGATCAGATAGAGACTTCTCAACATTGTTCATGTTGAAATTTACAAAAAAAGTTAGAGAAGCTATGGGAGAGTGATGTGAGAATGAGATCGGTACCCAATTCTTTAGGGAGTTTAAATCCTAGAACCTCCAAGCGCTCAATGTAGCCAATGATCTTGACTACATGAGGCCCAGGTGGGGCACCCTCTCTATGCTTTCTCTGAAATAGAGCCTTGGAAATCTCAAACCTTTCCTATCTTTATCTCTCTTGGTATAGAACACGGAGGTTCTCGAGTATGCTATAGGCATCCATGTCTTCATGAGACTTCATGAGCTCACTAGACATTGATGGTAGCATCAAACATTGAACTTCGGGTGCATCATCCAAATGTTGATCATAGACCAAGAAATCTTGATCACTCGCCCCTTGGGTAGGAGAATCAGGAAGTGAGGACTCCAGCACGTAAAACTTTCGTTCATGGCGTAGGATAACCCGAAGGCACCTAAACCATTCTTGAAAGTTACTGCCATTGAGGATATAGTCTTTATCCATAATTGATCACAGAGTGAATGTGGTTGACGAGCTTGTCATATTGATTCTACAAATTAAAAGAGCAGATTTATCAGTACTTTCATGTTTACATTTTATAAAAACTAATGAATTTATTAATTCTACCACTATTTATCAAGTCCCAATGGACCTCACCATTGAACTCGGAATGTCCAGTTGCTTTGTTATTCTAGTGGAAATGATCCATATTCCCCTTCGCATAACCCCAACAAGGGTTGGTCAAGCTATTAGAAGGTATTTAGGTAGGTAGGTCTTTGACAACTGTAAGCTTACAGTTCCTTGATATGTTGAGTGGAATCCCCAATCCTGAAATCTTGTCTTGTATTTCCTCAACACTTACCTCCATTTTACAACAAGTCTATAAAGGGATACACCTCTTGATGTAAAATTTTTAAGTCAACCCGAAACTTTCATAAGAGCTTCCTTTATAAAAGTAAGTGTCCCAACAAGGGTTTGTCAAACATACGGTTTTATTGAGTCTTTCCCTTAATCAAGTAAAGGAAGGCTTGGTCTAAATTAATATGGTATTTGATGGATTTTATTCTTTATGAGTAGTTTTTCATTATCACATGCTTGTTAATATTAAGTGATGCTTGCTTAAGAGATTAACCATGTTCTGATAATGTTTATGCGTAGTCTGGTTTTTTTATTTTATTTCATCTTTGCATGCTTGTTTATTTCATTAATTATGTGATCGTGACAACACATATATAATAAATAAACCATAAAATCAGACAGAAATAAAATAAGATGGTATGATCATGAGATTCTATTGGTTATCTTATCTAGCGGTTTGATAAGCTAACCCAGACCTTGGGGAAAACACCTTGGACCGATGATTCATGTTTTGCAGCTCCCACCTGTCCAGCTTTGTATCTTCCTGGGTTGGTTTTACCTCAACTTTGGGTTTTGAACCGTCTCCACTATCTTGGGAGATCCTCCATTACATGAGGTTTACATTAAAGAAACCATGGGCCTATAGGCCCTACATTTTATTGGAATAAGTCTCGCAGGCCAATGAATTTAAATTAAACAAATTTAAATGAAACCATACACACACAAAAAGGGTATTTGGTCTAGCTCATGATCATCCATAGCATGAAACGACATTTACGCATATTTAGAATTCAAATTCTTTTAATCATTCTATTATTTAAGATAAGTTGTGCTTGAATTCAATTAATTATGAACTTATAATTAATAAATTTTTTATCCTAAATTCCTTTCTGAATTTCCTTGAGATTCTTCTCATTTATATTCCTTGTACAGGTCTTTGTACTTTTGGAGGAAACCTGGTGAAATTCCATTTCTAGAAAGTACACGGTGTGTAATATAGCCTACACGCCGTGTATTTTTCACCCTTTATCCAAAGTACACACCGAGGGATTTGGCGCGTTTTCTGTACTTTGAAAATTTTGGAGTACATGGCATGTAGATTAATCTAACATGGCATGTACTTCCTTATTACGCGGTTAATGTCCTGGAAATCCTGTGTACGCAGGACACGGCTTCTCCTTGTACATGGTTTCACTTGGGTCGGATCAAACTACACTGCGTATTGATTCAACATACACGCTATGTATTCCAATTCCCACATGCCATTCATTTCTGGTCAACATGCGGTAATAAATACTTAGGTGTACTCAATTCACATGGTGTGGTTTGGCGGAGCAGTACCGGTTCGTTGAACCTAAGTACACGGCGTGTAGTTTTCACTACACGTCGTGTATTCTTGTGTTGTATAGACAGAAAGAGCATCTCCTTATGATGAGTTCCTTGTTTTTAATTAAATCAAAATTAAAATTAAAAGGTTGTTTCTATAATGTGAATCAAGAAACGAAGGAGGAAGAACATATCTTGTTCATTCAGTTTAATAGAATGATTTATCTTGAATTGAATTAAATATGAATGCGTAAATTATAAATGAAAATTAAATAACTAAAATCAACATTGTGACTCATTCTGATACCACTTGAAGGTCCCGGGTGCAGTGAAAGCACATGGGTGGATGTGCCCACTTGGATTTTTGTCATTAGTAATGGTCAATTCAGGATCAATACGATGATAAATGCCAGTCTCAACGGATCGATTCACAGAAATCGACAAAGATGAAGAAAAGTCCCGAAACTATAAAGGAAAGATCATCACAGGTTGATTATAATTAATTTAATTAATTAACAATAAATACCTTTTATGGCGTTCTTTCTTCATTGATATTTCTGATCACGTTCCGATGTGATTCGTCATTGCGTCGCAGAAGCCAAGTGTAGACTTCCTCTAGTGGGGATCCACACATGCACCACGTATCTCAGGACGTCACGAAAGGAATCTCCAAGTGCTAGCGTGGAGAAGCCTTTGCTTGTGTTGTCCGCCTTAGATCGCCTTGATCCGATGGAGGTGGATCTCTCTCGGTCTTGAGAGCATTTTTAGAGGGAGGAGTTCTTTCGGTCTTGAGAGAATTCTCCAGAATTGTTGTGCACAATGATTCTTTTGAAAAGAGTTGGGGTTGTGAGGGTATTTATAATCAGGTTTGAGGTTGTAGAGTTATGAAAATAAATAAACACGTTATGCATTTTATTTATTTCATTAACTCTTTTGAAAAACCCTCATGTCGAATAATTAATTTCTTGACATGCGCCCACGCTGATTATAATAAATATCATAAAACAATATTATATCCTCAAAATCCCGACTGGAAAACTACATGATGTGTAATCATTAATACACGACGTGTACTTGTTTTCCATAAAACTACACGGCATGTAATCATTAATACACGTCATGTACTTGTTTTTCATTTCCTTTCCAAAATGAAAACTACACGGTGTGTAATCATTAATACACGACATGTACTTGTTTTCCATAAAAACTACACAACGTATAATCATTAATACACGGCGTGTATATCTTGTTTTCATTTTATTCTTTCTCTATCATTAAAACTATTTAGGCTTCCTTGAATAATTATTAAACCATGTAAGGGAATAATCTTTATTTTACTTGAGATACTTGGATACACTTAGTGTGTGACCCTCTTGGCCTCTTTCTCGTTGGCATTAGGCGAGCTTGACTAAAATCCAAGATTACTGTCTAGCAACTGGTCAAGGCACCCAAGAGAAAAAAGTTGACTCCACATTGATGTGTCACCTCATACGAACACTTACTCTGTAATTTAATCCCTTTGTCTCAATATCTCATCAAGCAGGTTTCATGGTAGTGTCATAAACCTATATGTTTGATCTATCATTCTTTGACTTCCAGAAATAAACTCGTCGTGACACCATGGCCATGGAATTTATTCGACAGTTCTTTTTCAATCGAAGGGCTTGAGATATTTTCTTCCATAAATATGGAAGGGACAAATCCTTCCTCGACTTATCCATTAACAACATGTCATTCATGACGCACCCAACGTACCCTACTTCTCGCCAACTGTCTTCGTGATGGTTTTTATCAGAAAATCTAAGTGCGCGAGTCATGACATGAGTTAATGATAATCTTCCAGTCTAAGGACCATTACACACGCTCGTAGATAGCAGTGTCTGATGACACCAAAACATGCGGAATTTCTACTGGCGGGTATGTTCTCATAATCTCTCATCTTGGAGATTACCAAGTGTGAACTCCATGAGAGAGAGTCTTGTCTTCTTACGAGTACTCACACATGACGGTCTGTATACTATGTGTCCTATCATAGTATTTCATCCAACCGTAGAACTTTAAGAATATTGTTATAGAATTTCAAGGTTCTCATCATAGAGGGGATCTGTCATGACCTTATCAATGCAACAAATATTCCAGGACATTATTATATTATAGTCATGCAGAACAATGAACAATATATAATAAGTGTACATTCATGTAATCAAAGGAAAAAACAGTTGGTTCTCAGGACACCAACCCTAACAGTACTATCTCTAATTGGAGAAACGTACCTGAACTGGGCACCCTCTATGTTTTCATTTAGCATAGTGTAGTCTAAAACATGCCCCCCTTCTCATGTAATGAGGTATGATCATTATCAATAGGTTGTCCCAATGAGGTAGTTATACCAGGAGGGGGGTTAACTCCAACAACATCTGCATCTCCCCATTCCTCTTTAAGGAGTGTAGAATTCTTTTCTCTTCTTCGGCAATGATCTAAGTCATGTCCCTTCAAATGAAATTTACGACAAATAATTTTTATCCCAGTCCGAGATAGAATGACCAATAATAAAACATTCTTCACAAAAAAGAGAAATTTTTTAATATTGCATTATAAGATTAATATCATCTTGTGAAGTAGAAAGCACAAATTTATCAATCAGTGTATCACTCAGATCAACCTCGACCAAAATCCGAACAAAATGGACAAAAGACACCATTTTTGTGGCATTGTCCATCCTTATGGGAACTCCTATTGCAGTTGCAATATAAAATAAGATTTTTGAATGTCGTAGGATCCAATTTAATCCATGGATTTTAACCCAAACCTGAGCATAAGACTCATTGAAATCAGTTAGATTGGAGTTCATATTCCAATCGTGTAACCTCAAAATGCCTGGCCTTAAGTTAATTAACCCAGTGCTCCAAGATTTTCCCTTCAAATCCATAGAATGAAATCGTATGTGGAAAAATCCACGGCCTAAATGAGACGCATTTAAAATTGGAAAACCCCCAAACGATTGCAAGCCGGTCAACAAGATCAACTAATTTCCACAGTTTCATCCCTTTTGATAGGTTTATTCGAACCATGATAGAGAACTTACATAGATCGATTCTTTCTGAAATAGCATCATCGGAAGCCGATACATTGGTTGTTGTGCCTTTTTGAATATACGTTGTGAGGTCTGAATGTTAAGAGCATAAAAAGAACTGACTGGAAAACCTATGAAGGCTGCAACTTCCTTCATAATCACTCTCTATTTCACCTTAGATCTCCTTAGTGTTCTCCCTGGTGTACAACATGTCCAATTGAATCATAGGTATATAGATTCAAACTTCTAGGGTTTTCTGGTGATGTGTGGCAGTCAGCGAAAACCGGAGCCAGAGAGTCCCGCTCCTTCATCCTCCCTTAAGATTATTAATTTATACTTATTTAATCTTATTTAAAATTAATTTTTGTTAATTATAGTTATAATTAATTATTAATTTATTAATTTATTTTATTAACATTATAAACATTGTTATATATTATTATTTTATATTTATTTAATGTATTTATTAAGATTATAATTTATAGTTAGATTAAATTATTAAGTTAGTTATTTATTTTATTATTTTATTAAATTAATATGATTACCAATTAGTTATTATATTTTTAAATTAGATTGTTATTTATTTAGTTGAATTAATTATTTAATCTACTAATTTTGTAATTATAATTATAATTATTATATTTAAAAAAAGTTAAATTTTATTTACTATATTTATTAAAGTATTTATTTAAATTTATTTATGTTTAATTTATTTATAAGTAATTATTAATATTTTAGTTTAATATATTTTATTTAATTAAATAGTTTTATATATTTTTATTTTATTATTATTATTTATTTATTTTATTATAATTATTTTTATATTAAGATAATTATTATTAATATCGGTTAATTATATTTTTTTTATTTAATTTTTTTATCCCCCCACTTTCCATGTTCTACGCATAGGGGGGTTGCGGTTCTTTCTCGAACCATCCGTGACGGCAGACTATTCCGACTCC
This sequence comes from Viscum album, assembly GCA_963277665.1. Taxonomy (NCBI): domain Eukaryota; kingdom Viridiplantae; phylum Streptophyta; class Magnoliopsida; order Santalales; family Viscaceae; genus Viscum; species Viscum album. The sequence goes on along the minus strand of OY728146.1, from coordinate 1,619,899,020 downwards.
AACAGTGGCGACATCCTCCCCTTCTCCGACAGTGCAGCTCTGGCCCTCCTGGTACCCTCCTCCAACTCAGTGGTTGATGGTGAGTCCTCATAAAAGCATGTCAGCGGCTCCCCAGGCGGCTCATTTGGATCTTAGCAGGGTGACCAGCGGCTCTCACCTAGATGCAGTGTGGTGGTGGCTTCACGGTTCTTCTCCAAATCTGGCGCGACGGATCTGTTCAGCTTATGCTACAGTGGTGCGACAGATCTGTTCGGCTTACCGATGGAGGGTTTTTAGAGCAATAGATTTCAGATCTGGTGATTTGGATTCAGTTCTATGTTTCAGTTATGGGGTAGGTGGATGTTTATGGTTTGAGTTTGGGAAGAATTGTGAAAAATGAAAAAAAAAAATGAGTCACTAAAACCCATCGAAGACTTCAAATATATTTTGAAAAAATGAAACAAAAATTAATAAAATTAAAACCATTAATGAAATTAAGGATTTAAAATTATAAATAAATTAATTAATTAATTAAATGGAGAATTAAAATTAAATCTAATTCATTAAAAATAATTGACAAACTGATTTAATTACCAAATTAAAATGAACAATTAACTTATATTAAAAGCTCACTAAATTATTAAACTGTGTAATTAAAATAACTGAAACTAGGATTATAAATCGACTTAAAACAATAAATCAAGGTCAATTTAAATTGTTATTTTACAAGAAAAACGAACCTAAATAGACATATTTAAAAATATGAATGTAAAAATACAAAATTTATTATAAAAACTGATAAATTAAGAAATTTAATTATAAAAACACATAAGTGAAAATATTTAATAAAAAGTGAAAAATAGTTTATTAAATTATTAAAAACTTAATAAAATGATATGGAAAACTATGTAAAATTAAGGTCACATCACACACCCCAAGGTGATGCATTAGGGAATATAAACCCTTTTTCCAAATGCTATTGGAAGTGCTTATTTAACTCCTTCAGTTCGATCAGGTCCATCCTATGAGTGATTTTTTATATAGGCGTATCTCCTGTTATGAGCTCTATTGAGAAATCTACATCATGGACTAGGGGAAGTTTGGGTAACTCTTCAAGAAATATATGTGTGTATTTCCTAATAATGGGAATTTCCTCTAGGTTGATGCATTCCTTTGACTTAACCATTTGGGAATGGTATGCTTATCTTTAGGGTATCAACACCCATGGCATTTATGGTTTTTCCAAAGTAGGTTCATGATCATCCTTGCATTTGTAGAGGAGCATTGGGTGGTTTGGAATATGGAAGGAGATTTGTTTTTTCCAATAGTTTATGTGCGCTCTATATAATGAGATCCAATCCATACCCAGTATAGCATCGAATTTCACCAAGGGAAGCATTACAAGATCTTTTTGAAGAACATTCCCTCATACACCAATAGAATTAGATTCCCACACTTGGGTTTCAATGATTTAACCACTAGTTGTTTTTGTGGATATCTCTACATCAAGGTATCATTGATTCAATTCAATAGTTCAAGAAAATTTAAAGGATATAAAGGAATGAGTAGAACCAGAATCAAATAAAACCTTTTCCATTATTGAGTGAATAGAAAGTGTACCTTGTATGAATTTGTTTTCTAACTCCACTTCACCAGTATTGATGACTAAATTTTTCCCTTTCCCCTTTGTCTTTGTTGGATACTAATACTGATTACCCTCAAAGACTCAAGGTTTAGCGTATTGGATTTTATAGTTCCCTTTCTCCCTATAGTTGATGCATCGAACCATAGTAGTGCATTAAGGATGCCCTTATTTACTTCATCATGTTGGATGGCTTCTTCATGTCTCATAGACATTCATGAGCTTGATTGATTTCTCTCCTACACATGAAGAATTTCTCTATCCCTTTTATATAATTCCCATGATACTTATTCCCACATTTTTGACATGTGTGTATCTGTATCATCTTTTCTCCTTTTTCATTTAACCATCCATCCAATGGCCCGGAGGCCTTCAAATTTTTTATTTAAAGCAACCCCCCCCCCCCCCCTTTAAGGAAAGAAGGGAAAAACCCTAACAAACATCATCGAAATAAAACAAATCATGACCTGAAGGTCAAGTGATACAAACCAAACTGAAAACATGGAGCTACCCCTCCCCAAAAATTCATCGTGAAAAAGATATCCACCGATGCAAGGCTGAACGGAAAGCAAGTGTCTTGTGTCAAAGCACATGACCGATTCGATGGCAAACAACATACCCTCCCAAACATCCAAATCCATAAAGTTCTGCAACGATGAACAGCTAGCTCTGGAACCTCCTCTAGGTCCTGATCCACGTGGTTGAGTCTAGATGCATCATTGCACCTGCAGTCCTCCCAAACCATTTAACCATTCTGAGAATACAAAACCAACATTCCTCTAACCATTGATCACCGTGCTAGAATTCTCTTAACTCCCTTTGTAATTTGAGAGAACATCCAACCACTTATTCATAAATCCCAAAGTCTTGGATTTCTAGAGCCTTTCAAATGTGTTCTTTTAAACCACTAAACAATCTATCTATTTTTCTATCATCTTTTATAACAAACCTTGAGGTATATATTGAAATAATTGTGAAGTTTTCCTCATAATCCATGGCTTATTCAACTTCCTTTTTCTTCATCACTATGAATTCTCTCTCCATCTTTGTTCAAAGAGTTCGAGGGAAATACTTGGTAAGAAATATTTTCTTAATGACTTCTCAATCCATATCTTCTATTTAACCCTTTGTCTTGTGATTATTTATCAATTTCTACCATTGATTTTTTTCTCCATCTAAATTATAGACCTCTAGAGTCACCTTATCCTTCTTAGAACAATTGATTATAGAAAATATCTTCTCTATTGAGCTAACCCACTATTCTGAAACAAGTGGATCAGAAGTTCCACTAAACATTGGTGGTTATTAACACATAAAGGACTCAATGCCTAGTTGATCCTTCTTGTGTGAAGGTGGACATTCCACATGGTTTCGGTTATTATACATGGCTAGAGACAACTAGGTAATCATTGAAATGAATTTTTTAACTCCATTTTTCATAGAATTGGTGATTTCGGTCAGGAAATTGTTGCATTGTCCCTCACATGGGGTTTTGGCATAGTTTCTCCTAGTTCCAACCATTTTGTAAAATAAAAAAAGGTTTTAAAAATGTGTAAGTCAACAAATCATGAATAAAAAATTTATTATTTTGTGAAATTAACATTAAATTCATATCTTTTGTGATCTCTATGTTAATAATTTTCTAAAAAAAATTCTCTTGGATGTTTACATATACATAGTCCTATCCAAAGGGTTTTCAATAATGTTCTATAATCCTAATTTCCAAATTAACTAAACCATACTCTGATACCAACTATAGAAACCCCACTTTTTCTTACATGACTATTACATCAATTTAAAGATAAAAAACGTAATAGTGTTACAAATTCAGAATCAAATGGTTTAATGTTTTGGGAAAATTAGTCTCATACATAACTTTTATATAATAAAACACAAATATTATTTAATTCCTTTTTCCCTATCTTTTTAATGGACCTCATGTTCTTCTTAGTACTAGTTATCACCTAAGGATATACATAAATGAAATGGGTGAGCTAAAAGCCTAGTAAGAGGATAAATAAGGTACATGAATCAATATAACATGAGTGATCATAATCATCATCATCTTAATATAAGAATAGGATTATCATAAAAATTATGAGGGAATTAATGGATAAAGGCAAGGAAGGTGGAAATGCATAAAAATGAAATATCATGTCTTAGTGGTCAAATATCACTCATAGTTATGAAAAACGCTAGCATCAGGTTCACACATAACATTAGTGCATAATCATAACATCGTCATTTTGAAAAAATATAGAATCATGTTCACACATAATACACATAATATATGAGATACATAACATTAAACAATGAATTGTAGGGGTATTTAAATCCAGGCCCACCCATCACATCAAAACATTTAAATAATCATACATGCTACATAAATCATATATCAATCAAATTCAAGAATTAAACTATGTAAAGGAATAGGATTAATAAGGATTTCATAAACAATACATTCATGAATAAACCTTTTGTTTCCCAAATGAATAAGGGAAATCATACTTGGACATAAAATATCATTATTCTTGAGTGGACAATAAGTATTCAAGAGGAGTAAAATACGATGCTTTGGAAATTGAAGTCACTTTAGAAAAAGATTTTCTTATAAAACCATTTGACATGGTAGGGACTTGTTTATCACTGGATGAAAAGGTAAAAAACATTTTAATAACATAATATGAACATTAATATTCTGGATGAGATAATAACCCAAATAAAGGAATTGGGTTTGAGAATCCCCTCACCTTCATTCCCTCTTTATTTCATCACTTTTGCGCCTCCTAAACAATAAACTTATATTTATTAAAAAAATTATCCAAAAGTGAATTATAGTTATTCATAAAACTATTTATCAATTAAAATCATTTTATTATATCTCTTAATTTATGTTGAAGAAATTGAGGTGTTTTGAAATCATGATTTCTTTAAATGTTCCAATTTTTTCGATTTCTTTATTTGTTCAAGGTAATTATTAAATAAATATTATAAATCCCAGAATATTAAAATACATATATTTATACATTTATATATAATAAATAATTAATTTTAACAATTTACAAGTTTGGTGATAATAAATTAATTGGAAACATCCACATTGGCAGTTAACTGACCGTTATCGTGAACGTTGTCCAAATATGAAGAAAAATAGGCATAAAACATAAATGCATTAAAAATATAATTTTTACAGCATCTTAAAACATTAATATAATATAAATATTCTGACTAATTAAATCTTAGAATATTTTATTTTGAATCAATTTGGGAAAAGAGAGGAAAAAAAGTAAATGAGTGAAGAGTTGAAAAATATACTCTTTCTTCGGTGTAGCTTCTCTTGCACCACACTATAAATCCTTTTATTTTTGGAGTTGAATTACTCTATAATGATCCTATGGATTCTAAAAGGATTAATATAAAATATTTGGGTAGATATTTGTATTTTGAATGGATGGGATGAGTTTTTTTTTCAAGGGGAGGGAGAGGGGTTATTTATACCTGTGTAGAGGGGTATTTTTAGAATAAAATATTGAATAAAATAATATATCAAAGGAAAAACTTATAATAGTAAATTTTAGAAATTATAATATTATATTAGTATAATATAATTATTTTAATTATTTAAATACAGTTTATTTCTAAAATTTATTAGTTTATTAAAAATGAATGTGGAAAGAAAGAAAATTTGTTAATTTAAGGAATCACTTTTTACTTTATGTTTTGGAAAGTTGTTTTTAGGTTTGGAAATTAAGTTTATTGTATTTTAATAAATAATTTATTAAATAAAATATATAATGGTCAAACCTCAAGTTCTAGAAATAATTATTTCATTATTACATCTTGAATTATTTAATTTAAGATATATGAGTTATGTGAAAAAACTCTATTTTTAATATTCTCCCAAAAATTGAAGTATTTAATAAAATTACCAAAAAATAACCCTTATATAATTTAGACATTCTCATTCCAAAAATTATATTATTTTTATCGAAATAAATTTCTAAAATAGTTTATTTTAATTTTTAATATAAAAAATATGACTTTTATGAAATACAATTTATTAAAAATGTGCTTATATTTTATTTGATTTTCTTAATCATGATATTTATTTTCTCCATTATTAAATTAATAGTGATAAATATTATTTTCATTTAAATTTATTATTTGAGGAAAAATTACTATTTAAATGGTTAGATTACTATTCACAATGATTAGGTTACTATTCCCAATGGTTAGGTTAATATTACAACTGTCACAATACCATTCCAATGATCAATTTACTTTGTATAAATACCACTTCATTATTTTACTAAATTTTCAACTCAATTCCTATGATGGTTCTGTATTTCCATTTTCTATAATTTTTCATGGATTACTAATATTTTTCTTCTTCTCTGTAGTGTTTTCAGTGGGTGCGAGTATTCTAGTAGATTAGGGTGATCCCTATTTTTCCATTTTTGTTTTTCTATTTTATATTTTTTGTCAAGTTGTAATGTTTTGAATTTTAATTGGTTTCATTGATAACTAATGTAACAATATTTAGTAATAAAATAAATACTTTTTTGTTTCTCTGTATTTGGAATGTGTATAATATTATATAATATAATAAAACACACATTAATTTAGGAAACAAATTTTACTAAAAACAACAGTTTGTTACAATACTCATATTCTCATACACTTGTATCCATGTTATGCTTATGTATCTCCCTTATTTTTCTTTACTGAGCACCTAAGATCACCCTTTCTTATGTTTCCTCTCCACAGTTTATGAATAAGGGTTTTAAGTAGAGTTTTTTTTTGTGAATAGTGCTAAAGTGGAAGATTTTTATAGGAGATATTGATGATCTTTCACCAAATTAGATGATGTTCTACCTAGTCTCTAAAGAAACTAAACTATTATGGTCCTTAGGAATGATTTTGTGTAATGTATTGAATATTCATATAAAAATATGTAATATCTACACATGAAAATCCAAGGTCGCTATGATCCCTCTTATAAATAGGTACTCTCTCTTAGAATAAGATGAAGTTAAGTTTGATTACTCTCCCTATGAATACATTATAAATGAAGAGGCATCTATGACATAATCTTGAGCCTTATAGAAAGTAAAAATGATGAAATAAAAATATAACCTTTCAAATGATTCTATCAAAGTCTCTAATAATGACAACATATGGATTCTATATAGCGGGTGGTCATCCCAAATGACTAGAAATGAAGTCTTGTTAAAAAAATATAAAAGAAAAATTTGATAGAACTAAAATGTTTGATAATTATGTGACATTGAAAATAAATTGGAATGGTATGACTACTATTTTAGGGATGAATTAAAGAGTACGTAAGTCTTTCTAATGAATGGTTTAAAGCATAATCTATTGAGTATGATTCAAATACATGACTTGATATTTGAAGTTACATTTGATCATAAAGTATTCAATATTAAAAAAATTGTATTATAAATTATAAAGGGCCAAAGGACTGAATAAAATCTCTATCAAGATGATTGTAATAAAAACACATCACATCATAGTGTATGAAGAAAATTATCCATTTCATAGTAGGAAACATATATCAAAAAATCCTAGAGAATCATTATAAGATAAATGTAGTAAATGATATTTATATCATGAATCATGATAGGGAACAAATATGAGATGCATGCATGAGAGGAAAAAAGATACATAATCTCTATAAATAGAAAAATATAATAGAATAATGTCGTCTTGATCTTATGACCATAGATTTTTATAATACCATGATAATTTTATGAACAAATGGAGAAATTTATTTTATAATTTTTATTAATGGGTTCAATCTCATGGTATGTTCTATGTTTATGTAGTGCACATTGGAAGTACTGGATTTCTAGATGTAGTATTGGTATCGAGTATAAAATTAGACCAGAAACACCATCAAGAATTTTCAATCTAATAACATGAATGAATATACCTCTATTATATTTGAAAATTGTATTGAAAATTATGTAATCAAGAAATTAATATCCCCAGTAAGAACTCCATAGAAAAACATAGTAGTTGAATATATGAACAGGGTGGTTAGAAAATACTTTAATTGTTGAAGAGAATGTTGTACATAACCTTTGGAAGTAAATAGTATAGATCTCATTCTATACTCATAACTAGGATCTCCTTAACCCTAGAGAATAAAAAACTCTCTATGAAATGTGGCATGAGATAAATCCATCTTTGAATCATTTTCATGTGCTTGGTATTAATTGATACTTATTGAAAAAATAAGTAAACAAAGGGAAATATGGTGATGCTATAGGTAAAGGTTTCCTACTAGAATATTCAATGAAAATAAAATTCTACACATTCTTTAACAAAAATTTATTCAAGATAGTTGAAAATAATGAAGTTAAAATTATTAATGAAAAAGAGAGGAAAATTTTTATAGGATCATTTTTAAATGAAATGTACAAATGAAATGATTAAAAATATGAAATAAAAAAATTGTGGAATATTTTAATACAGTTGAAGATTGAAAATAAGAATCTAAGGAAGAAAATATGGTTTCAAAACCCTATCCTACACCACATAGAAGAATTAGAAGGATGGAAGTTGATTGATCAAATATTATTGGGGAAAATTTTCACCCACACAAACATGCAAGATGAAAATTGTGGAGTACAGACCCTTGTTAGCTACTATAGTTCCATAAAATTTTAATAAGTAGCTATGTAAGAATCATTGGTAAAGTATTTGAATATGTTCTAGATCAAAGAAATAAAAAATAAGACCTGGAAGTTTGTGGATAGACATGAACATTTTAATGTTTTTAGAAAAAAACTGATCTTTTGAAATATTTTGAATAAAATTGGTGCTATAATTATAAATAAAACATAGTTAGTATAAAAAGAGTATGATAAGAGAATTTTTATCTAGTTTCATGACTTGAATCTATCTAGTTGTTCTTAGTAGTGTCTTTGAAAATAGGATACAAAATTTTTCAAATGCACATGAAAATATCTTTCAAAAATGTAATTTTGTAAGTGGATGTGTATATTGAACAAACTTTGGGGTTCTTGACTTGTGAAAAATACATTAATGTTTTTTAGTTAAAGATATCATTCTTGGGTTTGAAATAACAACTTCATGATTGGTATTCTAGAGTTAACTCTTATTTGAAATTATTGGAGTGGATGAAAACTTATATGTGAAAGTTTACTATGAAGAGAAACTCGGGGTATTGATATATACTCGTGAAATTATATTTGGAGGAAAAAAACATTAGTTAGTGGAGGTTTTTTTCTACATGATGAAATATGAATTTTATATGTCTATGATAGGTGAGATGAGCTAATTTCTTAGATTTTAGGTAGTTAAAGAGTAATATTATATTGTTATTTCATAATATATGTATACAAGTGAACTACCTTGGATGTTTGGAATATATGAGTCAAATCCAATGTTAACCCTTATAATAGTTGGAACCAAGATTAGAAAATTTGAAGATGGGAAATTAGTTAATTCTAATTTCTTTAAAAGTACTATTGGTATCCTCTTTTTTTGAAAGAAACACATCCTAACATAATATATGGAACTCTTTTAGTAGCCCGGATTCAAATCTTTACAAAAGAGGAAAGCATATTAGATGTAAAAAAAATCCTGAAATACATTAGGGGGACACTCACTTTTAAATTTTTATTTAAATGTGGAAAAGATGAATGAGCCCTCATCCTTATCAGTTACTAATTATGAAGGTGGTGTAATGGATAGATATCCAATGGTGGAGGTTATTTCTTTATTTCCAATAAATATGTAAGATGAATAAGCCAGAAATGAAGGAGTAATTCCCTAAGAACAACCACAACTGATTATATAGCATTCACAAGGTTATATAATCAATTAATTTGTATGAGACAATGATTATAATATATTGAAGAATTAGTGTAATAACCTATGGTTATATATGTTGAGTCAATAAGGTTTTCCTTATGACTTTTCCATTCCTTCTTGTTTTGAAAATCACAAACACCTTATCCTTAAGAAAATCTGTTTTTAACCCTGTTTTACTTCCATAAGGAAAATTTCTTCCCAAAGGAAATTTACCCCTACCTTGTTTTCATTATTCATATAAATATTTTTCTTAAGTTTAAAAATCGGATTCATATTTAAAACCTCGGAATCATATAATACTTAAATATAAAGAATTTTGTTTTCTAATCTCAATTCCTTTTACTAAATTTTATAAAGTTATACTCCGAATTCCTTGTTATGAACTTTTATAAAGTTCAACTCTGAATTCTGATTACGAACTTACATAAAGTTCTAACTCAGAATTCTGATGATGAATTTTGATTATTAATTCTCATTATGAATTCTGATGAATAATTTTGATTACGAATTCTCATTCTTAATTCTGATGATGAATTCTGATTACAAATTCTCATTATGAATTCTGATAAAGAATTCTGATTATGAATTCTCAATCCAAATTCTGATGATGAATTCTGATTACGAATTCTCATTACGAATTCTGATGAAGAATTATGATGAAGAGTTCTCATTCTTAATTCTGATGATGAATTCTGATTACGGATTCTCATTCCAAATTCTGATGATGAATTCTGATTACGAATTCTCATTATTAATTCTGATGAATAATTCTAATTACGAATTCTCATTATGAATTCTGATTAAGAATTATGATTATGAATTCTCATTACTAATTCCTTAGGAAAATATAATCCGAATATCTCTTTATCATTGACTCCGAATTCTATTTTGGTTAGACTCCGAACTTATATTTTCTTACATTCCGAACTTTCATTTTCTCCATTCCGAATATTAGTTTTAGTTATTATTTCACTTGATCTATTATAAAATGATGTCGTACCTTCAATTATCAACTAATCGTTGTTTGAGTGACACGTGTACAGGTCCCTCCGAAATTAAAGGAAGAATATAACTGTTGGAGGAGAGAGCTGACCATTGGAGCTAAGCCTATAAATATGGTCTCATTTTAAAAGACACAATAAGAACTTTTACACATCTTTGACAACCGTTCTTATATGCCGTTGAAGTGATTTCTAGAGAGAAAGGCTCTTATAAACTCTCACGCTTCATGCAGAAAGTTTGAACAACTTGTTCAAACTTCTCCTTGTGCAGACCTGCTTCGTGCGACTCCGATTGTTGCTGTGTACAATCGAGGGCTTCCGGGAATATGAAGACAGGGGTTCCAACACCTTGAAGTTGAGGGCTTCCTTGCTAAGGAAGACAGAGGTGCCGACTACCTGATAGTTGAGGACTTGCAGGGATAGCAAGACAGACTTCGATCTTCGCATCGAGGGCTTACCCTGGTGTGGGTAAAACAGACTTGCTTGAAAGTATAAATCAAGGGACCTCTTATCCAGGGTTGTTGGATACCCTCCTCTTTGGGTTAAAAGAGTTTATACCTGTTACTTGTAGTTTTACTACATTGTTTTCCATTTTTCATTTTTTATTGTTAAGGAAAGTATAACTATCATATACTTCATTACTCTTGTACTATGATATAGTTAGATTCTATACGCTTTAAGGTAGAATCTTCATCTTTGTAAACTTTAGTCAAGTTCCATTTCCAGAATCACTTTTCTGGAATTTATCAAGTAATTATAACTTATAGAGGTCTTGTGAATTATATTGTTCAACCTTGTTAAACTTAACCATCTTTAGAAGTTCCAAAATTTTTTTTAAAAGTTACAATTCACCCCCCTCTTGTATCAGAGAATCTAATTCTTATTTCGATCCTATGTTTGGTATTATAGAGTTTATCATACTCTGACATACCATCCTAACAATATATTGTGAAAAAAAAATTCATTGAGATTATAAAGAATCTATTTTATCACTCCCAAACTAAGAACATATGATGAATCTTGGTTTTTAACCACCCTTTTCTCATTAAGAAGGTCTAAATGTAATCCCCTCTCTCCTCATGTATATATATTTTACTTGGAATGGTCTTATTTGTGCACTGGTGCAAAGGGTTTTATTTGAATAGGTGGAGATGTCATACATGGGAAGGATATGAAGTAAAAGAATATTGTTTTCTAAATCTTATAGAGATTCATGTATTAATTGATTTATTATCTTATTTAATACACTATTACAAGGATTTAATAGGATTCTAGTATATTTTAATCCCTATATTGTATAGGTTTTTGATATTTGGGAACTGTTTAGAAGGAGGACTCTCTGGAATTACCCACATTTTCATTTTATTGTCATAGGGGGAGAATACTTGAGGAGTGATGATATATGTTTTAGGGGATATTAGGAAAATTTTATATCTAGAATGTGGTATAGAGGTTGAAAACCAAATCTAAAAGGGGAGGGGATGTTAGAATCATGGATTTTACATGGAGGGATTTGTTTTTAATTAGGTTTCTTTAATTATTAATATTACATATGGGAAAGTTAGATCTGATTTGAGTCGATTTAGAGTAAAGGTAAAACTAGAAAAATATTGAAGATTGTGTGGAGGTTCAAAATTATGCGTGGAAGGTGAATTGAGGCTCTACATAAAGTTAACTAAAGCCTCATAGTGAATTTTATTTTTAGTAGTATTGAATACTCATGTGGTATCTTGGAGTCATGTGGTAGTTTAGAGTACCATGTGGTATATTGAATACTCATGAAATAGATTTAAGTCAAGGTGTAGTAAATTAGAATGGCCAGTTAGGACTCTTCATGTGGTCCATTGGCACGATTAGTTAGGTTTCTTCATATAGTTGGTTCGCATGGTCGGTTAGGACTCTTCATATAATAAATTGAAATGGCACGATCGACTGGAATTTAATGTGTTATATCTACATGCAGTTTATTGGAAAGGCATGGTCAGTTAAATATCAATGTGTGGTCACTTCATGTAGTCTATTGGAAATTAATGTTCAGTTGGACTTCCACATGAAGCCAATTGAAAATGAACGATTGATCTATATAGTTATTAGTTCATACATTCAATATAATACATTTATTCCTAGGATTTTCACCTAGATCTGCACCATATTATTCCAATGTGGAAAATTCAAAATGGAGTTTTCAAAAAAATCCCAAAAAAATTATTTTGTGTAGAATTAAAAGGTAGAAAAAACTAATTTTTAAAGAATTGAATATGTTTTTATGGAAATATTCAAACTATAATTATCTACCAGATTTGAAGAATGACTTTTATGAAGGAGCTAATTACATAGTAATTGTGTTTTATTGAATAAAAAGTCTACCAAGACTCATCAATTTATTCTCATAGGAAAGAATTATGGTGTTGAATGAATATGAATATAGAAACTGCATTAAATTCGAATATGGGAATTATTGATCTAGTTTTAGGGTATTTTTATGATGAACATGCACACTTAATGATGATTTTAGAACTTATGAGGAATTAAGTGTAATATACACCATTAGTAAAGTGAAATTAATAGAATCATATAAATGGATCAAGGCATTTCTAAAAGGGGTACAAAAAATAATACTATAAAGATATTTTTTTCAAGGAGTAAAAGTAGAAGAAGAATCAGAGTGTTAAAACCCTCAAGGTATTGGTGTTTATTTCTAAACAATCTTATACACTATATGTTATTTTTTTATCATTTTTAATTCCTTATATTAAATATTTTGGGAGAGCATAAGAAGAATCATTTTACCTATTATCAGAAGTGACTCCTTCTTAAATCCCTGCAACAACACTAATAAAGAGTGTTATAAACTTGGAACACAAAAAAACATTGATGTGTTTCCCTTGGACTAGTAATTTTGTGTAAACCATGTAAAATATTTGCATCCACACTTTACATTACCTGTATTTACCAAAACATGTGTGCATGAAATAATTATAGGTTCTTGTTATTGTTGTTAACATGAGAGTAGGACCCAAGTATAGAAAAAGAATGTCACTTCCTAATTCTCTCACCCACTCTTAGGGTGTGTCGGGGTTTGGTTTCAATAGTAACCATATGGTTTGGTTATGTATAATGATACTAATGTTTTTTGAAAAAATTCAAAATAAGTTAATTTTTTTCACTTTAAATAGTCAAATCTTATTTTATTTTCTAGAACCATTATTATAATAATACACTTGCATGAACATGTAGTGTAAACCTATGTAGATAATATGATGCATAAATGAACACATCTTTCCACCCCAATTCGAAAGAAAAATAAAAAATCATAAATCAATAACCTAAATAACTATATTTAGAAAAAACCAACTAAACAATAACAAAAAAACCATGAACAATACTCCAAATTTTCAAAAAACATGGACTTCAGGTCATATAGGTGATGGATATGCACAAACATAGCATACATAATAATATCCAACCAATTATATATTTAGTATATCACAGACCAAATAATAAAATAAAATAAACAAGTCTTTGACCACATTTTTATGTTTTAGGATCAGTTTTCTCTATAATTTTTGGATTAGAGCACCATGTGACCCTTGACGTACCACCCCTTTTATCGGAGGGAAATAATTAGCAATGAGGGTCTATGTTGAATAATGGGGAGACTATAACCTTTGTTAAAAACCATAAATCATAATAGAAAGAACATAAAACCAATCATCATAATATATATTAAAACAAAAATAAACATAGGTAATCCATCCAAAAAATAAAACACACTAGAATATTTAACTTAATGAACTATCCAAAACATCAAATGAGTTAAGAAGATGCCAATAAGATCTTTCAAGGTAAAATAATATAAAAATATGTCCAAAATTAAATAAACTTGAAACATAAACATGGTCTTGTGTCCTAAAAAATTTCCATATCCTGAGTGTTTCTCAATCCACTGGGGAGTGAACGCCAGCTTTAGACAGTTCTTGTGTCAAGTCTAAACATATCAATTATCAATACCAAGGATAAAAATAGTTATCACCCATAATATCATCTCATCTCATCAACACCATGGGTTGTAATTGTTCCCAACTTGGCTAGAATAGAACCTTCTCTCAGTTCCCTCACAAACCATCAATACACCAGGTCATAATGGAACCTGCATATGTATCTATCATATATAAATAATAACTTGGGATGAAATTTTTACCTCCTCCAGTTCCATAACATATCATCAATATCCCCAATTAGAATATCACCCACCCTTGATTCAATCACACTTCATCAAACCCAAAAATTCAGAATGGTTCCTACCCTCGGTTCTATCACATATCAACATACATTGAGTAAAAATGATTCATGCACCCATTACCATCATATATCATCAACACATTGGGTAAGAATGGAACCCTATTTTGGTTGCAGCAAATATCATAAACACACTAGATCTGAATGTCACCCGCCCCTAGATTCCAATACATATCAATAATACACTCGATCAGAATAGTGCCCACCCCTGATTCCATCACATATCATAAACACACAATGTCAAAATAGCAGTTTCCCCTAGTTCCATCACATATCAACAATACATTGGTTCATAATAGCACCTTCCCTTGGTTATATAATATATCACTAACACATAGGGTAATAATTACACCCAACCTTCTTCCTTAACATGATAAGTCACATAATATGAATAATTTCTTAAATTAAATACATAGGTAGTGGAATAGATCCTGAATACACATATATCATAAGGTTTACATGGGTTGAAAACTCTCTTGAACATGATATACATTTCCTAGGGTTTCCTCTCAATAATATAATATATTCCCATATACATTACATTCATGGTTTCCACCATGTTAATATCCTTATTCTAACCTTTTATAGATTCAACACAAGACTTGGGAACTTACTATTCACCCCTAGGTAACATAAAGGTATAGATACCTCATGTGGGCTCCTTTAGATCATTCCCAACTCTAGGGTAAAATCTCATTGCTCAATGGTAATAGATCCCCTTTATATAGCCATGATCACATCAAAAATTAATCGACCAGATATGTATTATAATGTAATAAAAACACAAAAGGGATGACATAATGACCATCTCACTTTCAAAGTCAATATAGGTCCTTCCTCTCACACCTAACATATAAATAAATAATTTCCAAGGTATCCCAACCTAAATAAACTCATAACAGTTAGATAGAAACATTCACCCCACACAATAATAAATTATTCAAAAGACTATAAGATAAATTAAGGTTTCATATGGCCTACCCCAAATCCAAAAATTCAAAATCCATCACACACCCATACTTACAGGGGATTGAGAAACCTAATTCCAAGGTCAATTATTTTGTGCCTCATTGAAGTCACCAACTCTAGAATCTAAATTTCACCAATTTCATATTCATGATTAGTCTCATAGAAATCAGTGACTGAGGAATAAAACATAATGATCAATGTTCCCTTCACGACTCTAGACATTTTATACCTCTCAAATAGGTCAAGGGATAACAATTTATTTTAACTTAAGGTCAATCACACCCAAGTGGAGAGAACTCAAATCACATGTCATGTGACAGAAATGTATAACCCAGAGGGGGAATGATCAAATACCACTTCATACCAAATTTATTTATTTTAAGTGATTCTTGAACACAAATTTTCACCAAGACCAACTAGCCACCAACCATCAATGTGAGTCCCTAACACTATCAATGACCACTTTAATCAATAATAATAAAAAAATTTAATTATTCCAAGAATTAATTCCATAATTAATTATTTGGAATAATCAAAGAGAAACTCATAGGGTGGTCACCTGTGGCCTAATTATTGAGAAGACGGGTGGACACCCATCCTGACATCCACCGAGACCTATATCATAAAAAACACAAAAATGTCATCTTAGTCCATCCATAATTTTCACCCAAATTAATGAAAATACATAAATTATTCAAGGTAGAGACATATATTAATAAAAACAATTAAATACAAAGAGAGTTCATTCTATCGTTACTTCCTATAGAAAATAAAAATAAAATCCCAATCATATATTGATGATTACACCATGATATGGTAGAATCATTTTTAAATCACTAAACATTTTACACTAAAACCAGAAGAGGAAAATAGAACTTAGAGAAGATGAGGATGAAATAGGATCCTTAACTTAAACAATGAAGAAGTCCACTATAAATTTCTATAAATAAAAGAGAATGAAGAGGATATGAGGAAAGAGATAAGATCCCATACTCCCACTATTTGAACTCACTAAAAATGAAGAACCATAAAGGGTCTGTTCAATTTAAATGCTCAATATACCACTTCAATCATCTAAAAAATAGTCTATGAGGGCTGTTACAATGTGACCAAAATGGGTCATGACGAAATACCTCAATTTTTAGGACACATTTTGGAATGAATCAATAAATAATAGTGAAACTCTCTTCCCTAGGAAGAGCCTAGGAACTCGATTAGGTGGATCATGAAACCACCTCCAATGATTGTGTCATGAATATGACTTCATAGTGAAATCCCCACTTATGTGGTGTGGTCCCTTTCCAAACTCCAGAACCAACCCTCCCTATTAGTCAAGCCTTCATTGCATAACACACATCATTTTTGAATGAGGATACTCTAACTTGAAAACATATTCTCACATAAGGTGAATCATGGTAAAACACCTTAGGATATGAAATTTTATTCTTCAACTTAATAAATTCAATATTAGGAATCGGTTCACAAAATTCCCCCCTTCTTTTACAATGTGACCCTCTCCCTTACATAAAATTTTATTCTCACACAACACACACCATGGATCACACCCTATGGATGTGGTGTGATTCTTCCCAAACTCATGTTTTTTAATCTCACATAGAGGTCCTATGATGTGATCCCCATCTTTCATAGTGAAACCCACATCTATACATTAAAATTTAATCTTATGCAATAACTCCCACAACAAAACCCCATGAATTAAAATGTCACCCATCACCAGCTCCAAGAAATTAATATTACACATAGGTTTTTCAACATCAAACCATACTTCTTGGTCTAACCCTCTCAATTCCAAAAAAGTTTAATCCCATGTGACACAAACCATGCAAAAACACCCCTGGTTGTGGCATGATTTATCACATAAAGAAGAGGTCTATAGAAAGGACACCCTAATACTTCTATGATGCTCACATAATCAGTTGATATTCCTCTTTAAACATCACACATATCTAAAAACACCTCTTTCATATGTTCTAGCTCTGAAATTTTTTATCCAAAACCCAATTCTCAAAATTTTCCCTACTTTGGGACCAAAATTTTAAATTTCCCCTAATTTTACAAACTTTTAATGAAATGGGTTATTAAACAAGACCCAAGAAAATTTATAACCTAGATAAGTATCTCAAATCAAGGATTTTGGGACCAAAATGCGAATATATATTAACTTTATTTTTTACCAAGGGGAGGATCTTGAATTAAATATTTTGGGAGCTAAGAGGTGGATCTGAAATTAAGGATATTTTTTAAATCAAGAGGTGAATCTAGACTCAATTTTATTTTCTTCATATTGATACATACCCATATATGATAGGATATATGAGTAAAAATTTAATAAATTTGTTTTGACTGTCATGAAATTCCCCCACTAGCACTCCTTTAAGGCCGACAGTGAAGATGAGAGTGACCCCCGTAGACCACCTCCAATAGGACATGAGTTGGTGACTAGCACTGAGGTTATGTAACACACACATATGGGAGGCATCACCCTCAAATTCCTAGGAAATAATAAGTAAATAACAAATCAACTCTATAATAATAAATAAACCAATCTAAATACATGTAATGTCATACAATGTATGCCCAAAATGGAAAAAAATGAGTAACTCCAATGGTTCCCAACTCAATAACCAACTTCCACCTACAGGCCTGAAAAACACACACACACACAGATATATATATATATAGGGGTGAGAATAAAAGTATACCTTGTAGGATCCTCCTATAAACCTCTCATAAAATTATGTAATAATTGTATTAAGGCCCTAAAAAATTGAAAATCAACCCTAGTACCTAAATTTGGTTAATTATATTCACAACCTCTCCAAGGCCTGTTCACCATGTAATTCACAAAATTAGGTAAAATAATATCAAAATAATATATATATATATATATATAATAAGTTAACCAATATTTTTATCTAAAAAAGTCTCACTAAACCCTAACACCTTAATTCTCATTACTCTCATCCCTTACATGGACCATAGTTCATCTCTATGCTAACACATCACGACCATATCCACATAATTACAACCAAATATCTATAAAATCCTAATAATCAAATAATAATATATAAATCCATTATATCTCATGTAATTTTAAACTATAACTAAATACATTACAAACCTTGTATAAATACACATGAAATAACCATAAGACATTACCACCTTGATTCATGTATACAATATAACCCTAAGCCACCACAACATGCATATGCATGCATATCAAATTATGAGCCATTAATGCTTGTATGAGTACATATCCTTCAATCATAAGTCACCATAGTAAAGATATTCCTATATAAAATACAATTTTAGTAAGAGAGAGTGGGGTTTAGGGAGTAGTTATCCATTTGTATCCTCAACAACCTTGGTGGTAGGAAGACACCCAGAACCCATAGACACATATGGCACCAGTTTTGTTATCTAAATCAAGTGGTATAGCTTTAAAAATAAAAAATAATGATGAATATTATAGTATAAAACCATTATAGGGGAAATTTAGTAATCAAGAACATGATCAATATCTAAAATCCTACATAAAACCCAACTTCTATCACTAAGGACTAGAAATATAACACTTTTCTATAAACACAAACGTTAAGGTCCAACTATCAACAAACATTTATTTTTAATCAATTTTAAATATTTTATAGTATTACATTATCATTTATGAATTAATATTAAAATTGATCATCTAAATCCAAGGTTATTTTATTCAACATCATAATTCCATTTTTCATATCCCTCTCATTTTATTCACATATCAAATATATGACTTTTACTTATTAACATAACAAAATACCACTGAAATAATCATTAATAAAATTTAATGGTTAATCATATTTAATTAACCATATAACATCAGTTTTTAGGATCCATACCTATTTAATTTATTTTTCAATTATTTACAACCATGATTCTAAGTGCTATGACTCCACTATACCAACTCAAAAAAGAGTAAACCTGAAGAAAATATGAAATAAACTGCATGAAAAAGGAATATAACAATCATGAAGTAGGAAATAAGAAACCAAAAACTAAGTAGGTCTCCCAAATCAAGCCAACCATACCAACATTACCCTAACAATTTTCAACATCATCCACACTATCTCAATATCAACCACATTAAGTCACAACAACAACAACAACAACAAAACATCACAACCCTTTACTTCCAACCAACCCAGAATTAGGTTTTAATTTAAAGGAATAAAGGTATATCATATTCTAAAATTAATATATGATAAAAAATCATTATTATAGAAGAAATAATTGTCATGTAGAAATCAATATAGCTTCATCCAATTAATTTGTGCTAATAAAAAACAAGATCTGAACATATTCAAACACTAATATTAATTCCAAAAATCAACTTATTCTATTACCATCTCAATTAATAAATTAATTATGATAAGTTTTTAGAAAAAAAGATCTCAAAAATAAAATATTAATAGTAGTGATAGACAATAATAAATATTCTTAATGGATTCCCTAAAATGATAAGAATTTATAAGGAAGAATGATAACAATAATGAATTCCTAATTTTTTAACCATCATACTTTACCATATGTTTAGTTATTTAATTAGTTTTTTGAGTATAAAATATGTAAAGAATAATATATAATCACAAAAATAACATTACCAAACTATCTACTAAATATAAATAGGTAATAACATGAATCGACCATAATCATATGCGAAGCTATACCACCCTACACAATTCCTTAATTCTATATGATTATTATTTTTAGGTAAATATAAAATATTTACCTATTATAAACTAGTGAATTATAAATTCAAATCTACTCATAATAAAATAGGAAAAGTCTTAAATTATATTCCTCAATATGAAGTTTCAACACCCACATAACAAGAATGAAATGAGGAATGGACACCCATATTAAACCTCACAACGAACCCATTAAACCAAAAGAAATAATTCCATCAAGAATACTTCATCAATAATTAATAATGAAACCATAGTAATAAGGATTAATTCACACTTAAATTAATTTAAAATAAATAATTATAGAATAACAAAGAGAAGAGACAAGAAAATGAGATACCTTGGACTATAGTTTTTCATCCCACAAGAAAAGGCATATGGGTCAATTAAAGAGGAATGAGTTCATCCAAAATACTCCCACAACCACCAAGGATTTGAGAAGACATGGAATAATTATAATAAGTTTTAGAGGCACCGTGAATTTATACAAAATATTTTAAAAAACTACAACATGGAATGATATGGATTTTTCACATTGAAAAAACCCTATTTCCAGAGATCAGAACATGATATCCCAATGTCGATACCCCTTTCTCTAATTGTCAAAGACCATTTATTCAAGAAAATAATGGTGGTTAACTTTATGGATAAGGGTTTCACACCTTAACACTCCAACACTTGAATGTCATGGATTAGATTCTGGCCACCTTCTACATCTTGACCAACCCTAGAACAGTCTCATGATGTGGCCTAAACACCATGGAGAAATGAGTATAAGAAAGATAGAACCATGGAACTCCACCTCCAGGTCATCATGACATTATAGGCAAGCTTCCTTTCATGACCATACATAAGATATTTGATCCATATGTAAGGTTTTACAATTTACAAAAATTATCTTCAAGATCCTTTATAAGATGATTCTTAAAATCACAACGTGAGATATCCATACACAAGGGTTCACTGATACATGAGGGTCATTCACCCCATGACTAAACCAAAAATTTTGTGACACAAACCATTACACTATAAATCATACCTTCATGACATGATAGCCTAGGAAAACCCGCCAAAATTATTCCCTCATCCCCAATATTATCGCAAAACATACCCAGAATCTCTCAATGCCTAAGAGATAAAAAATGACCAGTTCATGAAAATATAGTCCTTTATATTAGATAACTCTCAAATTATTCTCATCCATGAAAATCAAAACCAAACTCTAGGACAAAAATACGAAATGTTTATAAAATAAAAACCACGGGAGATATCTCTCAAACATGGATTTCACTATAATAGAAACATGAACAACTCATCACAAAAGAAGGGTATAAAATTACACAACATCATGAATATCTCATCAATAAATCCAGGGTTCTACATGTAATCTAAAAAAATAATTCATCAAACAACTTGGGATATTGAGCATGAATTTGTGACTCATTTTCCCAATTACATTAATTTAATCCACCATGTCACCCCATGACATAAACTAAGGGAATAACACACCTATGAAATACCTTCTCCTAATGACCCTAAATCATAATGGGACGCTCCATGTACCTTGAATCATCTTCAACTTCCTACTTACCCAGTCAATGGAAAGGGATTCATCATGAAAATACCTATTAAGTTGTGATTCATTGAAGCATTATAAATTTGATCCATATATGGATGGAGTTTAAATTGAAACACAACTTCACTAACATGCTCTAATATATTTAAAGGGATAATAAATAAAGGAGAAATATTATTCCCATGATCGAACCTCCACCAACCATGATGTGTATATACCTTCAAGAATATATGATATCAAATGTTTAACTCTGGAGGCATCGTACTATGATCAACATAGTATTTATGATGATCTCGAGCTGCCTTCATCCAATCTTGGATCACCCACACCATATTTTTATGCTCCACGACAATTTTAGAATGAGACTTTCTGACTCTACAATCTCATTCCAATATAATGGAGATCTATAAAGTCTTATATACAATACTTAAAATGGAAACATTCGAATGGTCACATGGAAGTTATTTTTATAGGGAAATTCAAAAAAGATTAGGTGTTTAAACAATGAACCATCGAAATAAAGTATTAATGAACATAATATGTCTTCTAAATTTTTGATAGTATACTCCATTTGACTATTCATATGATGATGAAAATATGTGCTAATGTATAACTAAGAGAAAAAAACATGTTAGATACATTAAATACAATGGAGGTAAAAATGGATAATGATTAGAGTTGATGATACTTGGAAACCCATATAAACACACAATCACCTCTAAATATTTCCTTGATGGAACATCCATTATGCTCAAATCCTAAATTACTATGAAGTGATCAGACTTAATTAAGAAGTAAACAATAACCCATATAGTATACTATCCACCCTGATTGTGAGGGAAAGTGATCTTTAAACCTATCAAGATTCCACTCACTATTAGTAAGGAATATCTAGTAACTAAAGAAATCCAATGGGAACATGATGTTCATATTTGAACAATTTGAAGACTGAACACCAAAACACAAACTCTATAACTGATATCTTCATCCCTAGCCAATAAAAAATAATCTTCAAGCCATGAAAAATATTATCTACACTATGATGTATGAAAAAGGGTTTTTTGTGAAACATAAACGAGAAACCTCTAATATCACCAAGTAAACAAATATCCTCCCATAGAACAACACTCAATATTGATTATCCTTAAACTTTCTTCAGGAGAATCACAAAAAAGAACATGATCCCTAATAAAATCCACCTTAGGATCACTTAATTTAGATTCTTCCACAAGCTTCAAGAAGGATTAATTTAAAACTTTATTTTATATACACCCTCTATATATAATTCTTATATATCAAGGTGTATATTTATAAGATCCTCCATCATTATTTAAGTATCCTCAGACTCATGAATAGTGTTACCATGAAACTTTTTACTCAGTTCATTAATAAAAATATTCCCTTTTACAGATGTATAATAAATATTTAAGTCATAATACTATAATAATTATATTCACCATTTTTTTGAAGTTAAAATAACATTTTAAAAAGATATATCTCAAACTCTTATGATTCATGAAAACCAAAAATCACTCACTGATGAGATAATGTCACCAAAATTCAAAGAAAACAAGACTATGACAATATTGAGATCATGAGTAATGTAGTTATATTTATAAGTTCATAAATATCAATTCCCATAGGATATGAATACTTTTGTTACATCAAAACCTAACATAATCCAAAGCACAAAGCTTCACAGATAACCTCAAAAATAATTCCTTCATTAGGAAAAAAGAGAATGAGATCACTAGGAAAATTATCCTTCTAATACTCAAAATAATATTGAAACTATTTGTTTCACAAAAAATACCAATCCATCCTATTCATGGCCACTATATGAGATTAATCGGGTATAAACATCCTACAATAGACTATGAGACCAAGGAAACTCCAAACCCAAGCAATATTCTTAAGGGATACTCAAGAAAGAACTATCTATATCTTTGAATGATCTATTTCCAATCACCATTATGAAACTAAATTCTTGAATAAATGAACTTAAAGGTACCAGAACATACACTTAGATGACTCCCAAAATGTTTATGATGTTAAAAACCTCCAAAATGGCTCACGGATTCTCTTAATTATCTTCCTCAAACTCAGAATAAATGAGGATGTAAGCATTGAAAACTATAATAAACTAATCTATGAACTCCCAAAACATTAATTTCATCAGCCCCATGAAAATGGATGGTGCATTTAGGACACCAAAGGGAATTACCATGAATTTAAAGTGCCCATAATGACACTTGAAGGTAGTATTTGGAATGTCATAATTTTTCACTTGAATCTGATTAAATCCCAACCAAAAATTGATACTTTAGAACCAACTAGAAACCTTCACCTAATAAAATATATCATCAATCCTTATAATGGGATATAAGTTCTTCACTATCACATGGTTCAAGAGATGATAATAAATCTATAGTTTTAAATTTATATCCACCTAATTTAGTAATAATACAGAAGGACCCCAAGGAAACACATTGGTCTATATAAAACTTGTAATGAACCACTTGTTCTCATTGCCTTTAGAATATAATTAATCATTAATTGGCCTTAAGAGACATCCCCAAGATGCCAAAGACTGGAAATAAATGCCAAAGGGTTTCAAATTAAGGTGGGGGATGATTTACCCTTTAAGAACTAAAACCATCAATATAGAATCCCACCTTTTTATCACATAAACTTTCATTACATTTTACAAAACCGAGGATCTTTAAGGTTTAGTGTCTTGGAAACCAGGAACTTAAAACATGAAAACATAAAACATTCTTCTTAAACACTTGAAAGGCTTATCCTTATGTTCATCCTAGGTTAATTACTACATCTCATAACCTGGGGACATACATCAAAAGAAAGGGTGAGCAGAAGGCCCAGTAAGGGAAACAAGGGGAAACATTTAACATGTGAACTTGAGATACATCAACAATGTCATGAAAAAGAACTTTAAGGCATGAGAAATAAATCATGAGGAATATCATAATAAAAATAACGTATTTCATAACTTGAAGATGTGGATACAAAATTTAATATTGACAATCATTTCCGTTTCACCAAGGTCCATCCCCAAGGTGTCATTAAAAATTACCAAGGTTATTCACCAAGGCGTTGTTAAAAATAGTCATCTCTAGAGATTAAGTCTTTACCCAATGCATTGGAGCGCTATCAGGGCGCACCATTAAATTTGTCTTTATTATAATGTGAGACACATATATCATCATCAAACATTTTATAAACAACCCATATAGCATAAAATAAATGGGTTTCATTTCATAGTCATCACATTTAAAAAAACTGCTTTAAAGACATGATCCTTATGTCACTTTAAACCCACGGAAAAAGGAAAGTGGGTCTCATGTATGTAAATCCTAGAATTAAAATAGAACATTTTGATATATATGTGAATACCCCTGTATAAGAAATATATTTGAGTATTCACTTAATAAAATTAAATAATTTGAAAAAAGAGAAAGACATTTTGAGACGAAAATTCTACAGTATAACGACTATGATACATGGTTTTAGAAAACATTGAAAAAAGAAGGGACATAGGTCACCCACTCATAAATGATACATAAAACAGTAGGGGAATAGAATATAAAGGATTTAAGAACATGGTAATGAAATTTTAATGATATACCATATGAAACGAAGAACTTGAAAGGAAGATAAAAAAATAAGATTTCTCTTATGAGAATTCGGCAGCCTAACGGCGTCACTTAAAACTTCCAAAAATGGATTGAAGAGTTCAAATAGGATCTCTCATCATATGAACATAAATGATCAGTATGATAGATATAGATATCATACCCCAACATAATAAAAAGGAACTTGATAGACTTGACCATAAAATATAACTTGAAAATGAGATGGGTGAACGAATCCCTTAAACATTCGGCAGCCTAACGGCGTCACATAAACATTCATAAAACGAAATGATGAGAGTAAGAGGGGATATATAATCATATGAAAATGAAAAGGGAAGTAAGAGGAATATAAAAGAACATCCTCCAACATAAGAACATGGAGCATAAAATAAATGACTTAAAAGAGAGTATTTGAAAAGAAAGAGAGAGTTTGGATCCCTTACCTTAAAACGTAACTATTAAAACTCAATGGTTGGGACCATGAGGGCTTGGGGGAACCTTGGTAGGACTATTTGGGAGGTAATGAGACCAGATATTTGTTGGGGGAGAGTTGGGAGTCTAATGGATGAGAGGATGCCTTGGTATTTATAGGGAAAGCGAGGGGACAAGGCATTAATGGCCAATGGACACCTCATTGGTGGTTTTCGCAAAACCATGAGCTTGCCCATGGTATTTTCCCATGGTATTGGCCACTTGGGACACCTCATACCTCATCTTACTATTCATGAGTCGACCATATTGATTACATACTTAATACATCATTTAATGATGTCATTAAACACCCGTAACTTAAAAACAGTATTTTCACTATTCATCAAAAATTCAACTTTCTCAGAAAAATCCCCAAATTTCACCTTAACCAAATATAGATGCTCTGATTTCAAAAATAAACTCAATTTTATAAAAATAATTTTCTAAATATTTTTAATTAAATTTTTAAATAAATACACTATTCACCGAAAATTCATTTTTTTCAGAAAAATCCCCAAAAATTACCTTAACATAATATCAATGCTCTGAGTTCAAAAATGAAATCCATTTTATAAAAATAATTTTCTAAATATTTTTAATTTAATTTTTAATTAAAAAACACTATTCACCTGAAAAAACTAATACTTGACTAATAATTTATGAAACAGTTATTTAACCAATTTATTGAATCACATTACTTAATCAAGGTTCCTAGATTATATTAATACTTTCTTTAAATGAGATTACTAATCCATTTGGTCACATTACTAATCATAAGCATAAAATCACTATTTATAATTTACTATTCATCAAAAATTAAGTTGATCTTATTAGACTCTAAATTTCGTACTAAACATAATTGTTGAAGACCATTTTTTGAAAATCATTACACATTTTTAATTATTTAAGGTTTACATAAACATTTTCTAAAAAAAATATACTTTCTCTAAAATTCACCAAAAATATGCATACTATATTTATCTGGACATTTGAAAATTCATAAACTTCATCATAAGAAGAAATCAAAATTTTTATTTAAAATAAAGGATTACACAAGGCAGTTACGGTCTCCTTACATAGCCCCTTATCACACCAGCATAGGACCTAAGTGTAAGGTGTGCTAAGGTGAGAAAATCCGAGGGAGGCTCGGCCAACATCACACAAGTAGTAATTTCTATCAGTTTGAACTTCTCACGAAGGCGATTCCATTCTATCTTCACACGATGAAGTTCGGCTTGGGTTTGGTACAGAGCAAAGCCCAGTGGTGCTACCTCCTTCCCAATTTCTATTAGATGGGCTTCGATCAGTCCAAGACTACTGGGTGAGGCCATCAAATCTTCTTTCTATATTAATTAACCAAGATCACTTGTATTTAGAGACAATAATCGAAATATTTTGTTTCCAGCGGTCATATTGACCAATGGTCATATAACAGTCAAAACCCAACGGTCTCATTTTAATTATACTCATGTTATCAAATGAAACCGTTTTGTTGAGTATAAAAAATAAAATAACACACAATATTAGGAAACAAGATTTATTCAAAATTTTGAGTCATTACAATCAACCCAACTTACCATAGCCAAACAACTTAGAATATGATTCATGAATAAACGAAAGAAAACTCAACCACTTCATTGAAATCAAACCCACACAAAGGTGCACTACATCATAAGACAAAACAACTATCAAAGTAAATAGTGGGAGATAACTATTAGAACTCCATGAAAACCATAAGAATCCATGTTCCACATTCTCTATGCTCCAACATCAGCAAACAACCCAAGTATCAAGAGGTGGTGCTAAAAATGTATGATACTTTACCTTTTCCCATGTCCTGGAAGATAGTGTCTAAAAAAGCACCAAATTACCAAATAAGGGGTGAGTATAAAACTCAGTAGTCTTTCCCCAATTACATCCCTACTCACACCACCAGTATAGAACATTTAGAAACAATAATATAAAAAAGTTTATATAAAACAATTTCCCAAAACAGTTTATAACTAAATATAAACAAGTTACAAAACCATTAATAAAAAAATTTACACAAGGGATTTTTAACCAATATTCCAGCAAGTAATATTTCTAGAAAAATAACCAAACAATGCTTAAAACTATTTCTCAATATCATCTTGGCATACCCACTCCATGATTCAAAACACACCCACACATGCATGCTTCATTCTGATAGTTCAAAACTCATGAGCAGTTGATTTTCCAATTACCATGTGTCCCAATCAAACACACCCTCAATCTATGGTCACGTACCTTGTACCCCAATGGTACATGTCCCTTATCCAGGGCCCGTCATGCATGAACTCACACAAAACCCAATGTATGCCAAAACCATTTCAACCCATTTTAATAAAACTGTTCTTTTATTGAGAAAAAATAAAAAAACTAATTACACACACCCATTCCACTTAAATAAAATAATTCCTTTCATTGAAAACCATTTAACCAAATATATTTACCAAAATTCTAGAAAAATCCTATTTTAAAATCTTCATTTTAAAATCAAGGTTCAAACACTTCATTCAAGAACACTAATTTTCTATATTTCCACACACCGTCAATTAAGAAGGTTTATAAAAATAAACCAACCTCTATATAAAAATAGAATCCAAAAAAAATAATCAATTTTAATTCTAGCCATTTAGTTATTATAAGATGAGTATAGAGTTAAGCCAACTACCTCAACCATTTTGATGAAAACCAAAAATGGAAGAAGAATTCTTACAAAACCAGGTAAGAATTCCATGAAACCACATTAGATCTATTATCATATAAAAAACAAGACCAAATATCTTCATATTAGGAATCAAAAACCTTATATCTACCCATAATAGGTGTTGATCTGAGAAATCGATAGGAGCAGAGAATTAGATCTAAGTAGATCAAAGGAAATGTGACAAGAATAGTGAAAAATGATGACATACCTCAAGAATAAAACTTTGAATAACTAAGAGAAACCTTCATATTACCTTTTAATTTATGGTAGGAACTTCTTGGCCTTAGGATAATCAAAATAAATAGTTAGATTCAGTTTGTGAAAAATGAGTGGATTAATGACAAGGCCATCCCAAATCCACTTTTTAAGGAGGCGGTTTTTAACATCTGCATGGTTTAGTCGCTCAGATAGAAAAACCATGCGCTAACCATGTGTTAGCTAATGCTTCAAGAAAACCCTCACACAACCTCCTTACACAATCTCCTTAAATATGTGCAAACGGTGCCAAATCTAATACCTCAAATTTCCCAACCCAGAACCAAAACTCACAGTTTCTCCTTGGTTCCCGCACATCTTAGAAAAATTGTGTGCAACTCATGTGTATCCCTTTTATCCCTAAAAAAGTACCACAAGATATCAAAACTCTCCCATCATTCACCCTTATACTTTATAAACATGAAAACATAAATAAAGGGTTACATACCAAAAAATGAGAGTGCTAAATTTTCCACACCACTGATCCTTCCATCCTCGAAAAGTAGACAACAATCATTGTCCTAAAATAGTTTCATCCATTTCTCTTTAATTTAATTCTCACATTCCCAAGTATCTTCCTGAATGTTACCATTTTTACATAAAAACCACACTAGACTGATGATTTTTCCATCTTGCCTAACCACAATCCACACTAGGATATGTACCAATTAAGTATTTGACTCTAGGTTAATGTGATCTCATCTGATCACATGGTCAGTATTAGGCTAATACTTTTTCAAATGAGATACATGGAACACATTATGTATATAATTGAACCATGCTGGTAATTCCAACCAATATTACACCTTTACAACTCATTCTAGTTTCTCAAAAGGTCTATTGTATCAAGTAGATAGAATGATTTTCTTCCCAAAACGATGATGTACAAGCCTTGGAGAGATTTTTAAGAACACCTGATCACTCACCGCGAATGACAATGGTCTTCAATGATGATCTACATATGATTTAGGATGACTCCAAGACATTTCTATCTATTTCCTGATCAATGGAATCTTCTCCATTGTTTCTTGGACAAGGCTTGTCCCAACTAGTGAATTCTCACATATTTCCACCCAACAAAGTGGATAATGACAAGGACACCCATACAACACTTCAAACGGATCCATGTATATTAAGGTCTGATAGATTTTATTATTTGAGTACTCCACTAAGTTATATTATCTTCCCATGATCCACCAAAATCCATTACAAAATCCTAAAACATGTCTTCTAATGTCTATATTGTTCTTTCTATTTGGCCATCCATCTGAGGGAGATAAGTCGTACTCATAGTCAACTGAGTCCCAAGGTATTTCTGTAAGGATTTCCAAAATGATATGTGAACCTATGATCTTTGTCTAAGATGATTAAAACTGGTATGTCATGTCTCTTTACCACTTCTCATATATATATTTTGGATACATCCTCCACCATATGAGTTTCAGAAATAGGGATGAAATGAACTGAATTTTTAAGATGATCCACTATCACCCATATGGCATCATTATTTTGGACCATTCTTGTGAGGCCTGTAAAAAAATCCATAGCTATATTCTCCCATTTCCACACTTGGATAGGTAATGACTGCAACATAAATGATGGTCATTGATGTTCTACCTTAACTTGATGACAAGTTAATCACCTTAAAACAAACTCATCCACTTTCTATTTCATACCAATCCACCAAAACTACACCTTAAACACCTTATACATATTTTGAATCTCTGGATGTACATCCCATCTATATTGGTGGTAATCATGAATATGTTTTCCTTGAAAAGCCTTAGGTAAAACCATATGATTTATAAACCAAAAAACTAAAATCCCATCAAGTTTATAGCCCTCAACGGTCTCCCCACCATTGAGTTTTGAACTCATAACTAGGAAATATTAATTGGATGTTTGTGCTTCTTTGAACATCTTTACCAAATCCATAATCACATAAATTGAAAGGAAAACTACAACGTCACCTTAGTCTATGCATTGAACATGCATGTCGGCTAGGACCGATATTAACTGTTATTCATATGAAGCTTCTTTTTCTAACTGAGAATAAGACTATATACTTAATGCATCTGCCACCAAATTCCCTTTTCCTGGTGTATACATCATGTAAAAGTCAAAAAGTTTAAGATACTCCATCCATCCCCTTTGCCTCATTTTCTAATATTGTCGTGAGAAAATATGTTTCAATCTCTTATGATCTGTGAACATAGTAAATTTCTCCCAAAATAGATAGTGATTCCATGTCTTCAAGTAATGGATTACCGCGGCTAACTCCAAATAGTGTGTCGGGTAATTCTTCTCATACACTCTCAACTACCTTGAACCATAATCAACCACATGATCTCCTTTTATGATAACTCATCCAAACCTAGATCCCAAGGCATCACAATACACCACAGACCCCTATACTGATTTTGAAAAAATCAAGATAGGTTCTCATGTAAGATGAACTTTTATCTCATGAAAATACTTATGACATTCCTTAGTCCATTGTAATGGAACATTATTCTTTGTTAAAGCTACCACAGGCGATGCTAGTCATGATAAGTCATAAAAAAATGTTGATAATAACCAGAAATACCAAAAAATATTTGTATCTCAAAGAAGTTCTTTGATAGTTTCAAAGCGATAACATCTTCCATCTTCTCTGGATCCATAGAAGCACATTTTTCATAAATTACATATCCAAGAACTCATCACTCTTGTATCTGAAAATCACACTTTGATAGTTTGGGATACAAATGATGGTCTCTCAAGATTTCTAACACTATCGCTAAGGGTTCCTCAGTCTCTTCCCTTATCCTTGAATACACCAAGATATCATCCACAAACACCATAACAAAAGAATACAGATATCAATGAAATATCTGATTCATTAAAGACATGAAGACCACTGGTTAATTTGTAAGACCAAAAGGCATGGCTATGTATTCATAATTTCCATATCTTCTTCTGAAAGTTGTATTTGGAATATCATCCTTCCAAACTCACAATTGCAGATATCATGATCACAAGTCAATTTAAGAGAATCACTAAGCTCCCCTAAATTGATCAAACTTTTCATCAATGTGTGGTAGTGGATACCGAATCTTTATCATAACTTGGTTAATCTTATGATAATCCACACATAGCCTTAGAGTTCCATCTACTTTCTTCATGAACAAGACTGGTGCTGCCTAGGGAGACATGCTTGGCCAAATTAAATGTTTTCTTTACAGCTCCTCCAACAAAACTTTCAGTTCCTTTAACTTTGTTGGTTCTATCCTATAAGATTTAAGGGAAATAGGATTGGTCCCTCAGAGTAGATCAGTTGTAAAATCCACTTCCCTTATAGGTGGTAACACTGAGAAGTTATTGGGAGATACATCTAGAAATTGATCCAAGACTGTTGGAAAAGTGTTATCCTCAATCTCTTCTATTGATTCCAAATTAAACATTGTCAACTGGTAAGAGATCATTCCCATTGTTGGTGCCAACAATCCCATTTCACTTGTCTTTACGACCCTTTGTCCTCTTAAGAGATGTTGAATGTCATCCTTAATGGTGAAACTGATTGTTCTGCAATAAAATTCGATGTGAGCCTTGACCATTGTCAACTAATCCATACCCAAGATTAAATCATAGAAATCCCTCTACAACATCGAGAAATCCCATTTCTTCTTAGCTCCATCAACAGTTATATAACATGATCAATAAAAAATGGCTCAACATTCTCTTTCGCCAAGAGGATTTTGAATATTTGACACATAGAGAATCATATAAATTTTGAAACTTAGAAAATCAATAGAACATGAACCAATGAAGGAATGTGATGCACCAGTATCAAACTCCACTTCCATAAAGGTATAATTTAATATAATCATACCTCTCTCCATAGTTGGTCCATCTGGATCATCTACCATCACCTGCTCAGCTCCATACAATATCTTCTTTGTTTCACTATGCTTCTTTTTTTATTGCTAATATTTCCCTTTCTTAGGAGTCATGGTGTTCCAAGAATCACCATGGCTAGCCCTGCTCTACTGATGATACTGAGTCTGCTACCCTCACCCAATCAAATCATATGTTTATTATGACACCTAAGAAGTGTCTCGAGCACCTGACC
Source organism: Viscum album (assembly GCA_963277665.1). Taxonomy (NCBI): domain Eukaryota; kingdom Viridiplantae; phylum Streptophyta; class Magnoliopsida; order Santalales; family Viscaceae; genus Viscum; species Viscum album. The sequence continues at coordinate 1,619,865,725 of OY728146.1, read as the reverse complement.
TCATAGCACTATGACAATAACATTGAAGATGTCCCATATTCTTGCAGTTGTGACATTTTATAGGTTTTTACATACACTATTGCTTTATGTGTTCATGTAAACCACATTGAAAACAACCAATTTTTCTCTTGGTTTGTGGAGGAAGGTTCACTCATCTAGCTGTATGATTTTGTGTCCCACTCTCACCTTGGAAATAGGTTCCCCTCTTCTGATTGCTTCCAGAATTCAAGTTAACAACATTTCCCAAAGGTATCATCACACTTACTTCTCATATAGCTCCTAATATATCATGTTCATCCACTATCGCTTGGTTCACCATCACTATATAATCTGTAATATAGAGCACCAAAATCTTATCAAATCTCCTACCTAATCCCCGATTCGAAGATGTATTCCTTAAAGGATGCACTAGTAGAAACATATGGTGAAAAGCACCCCAAATTCATAAATTTTGTGGAATAATCGATGATAGGGAGATTCTATTGCTTCAAAATGAATAAATCCATCATTTCCTAGATCTTGAACATGTGAAGATATAATATTTTGTTGAACAATTCATCAAAATATTCCAAACTCAGGACTTGATCCCCTTTCGCATGAAACAGTTGTTTCCACCACTGGTGTGTAAGATCCTTGAGCATATACATGGATGGTTTGACCTAAAACTATTCTGGTGTGTTGATGAACTTGAATATATTATTCATCTTATTTATCCACACCTCTACCCTCTCTGGTTTAGAATCACCCCTGAAGATGGGTGGATTATGATTCACGAACTAGATGGAATGATCCACATGTCTTGGATCATACCTCCAATTCATTAGGTCCATAGCTTGAAATTTTTGGATGATACTATGAACCATCTCTTGGTTCAACTGTGGTTTAGGTGCAACCACATTATCTGAAGATTCTTCCAGTTGTTTCTTATGGTGCCTACCGTGTTCCATTTTCTAAACAAACAACAAACTCTATAAGGCTCCATATCTAGTAATGAAGGCCTAGTATTTCAAATTATATCACATCAACTATCACAATATTAATTTCCAAAATCAACCTTTTCTAAGTTTAACCATTTTTTGAAAAAAAATCCATTATTTTATTTTTGAAAATCAACCCATTTTAAAAATTTAGCAACCATTCCCTTTTCAATATCTTTCCATTGAAAACAATTTAAACATTTTTCAAAAATCAAAAAAAAAGAATCACATCATATATCATTTTTTTCAAAATAAAATATTCAATCCTAGTGGGAAGTAATTCCTCTAATGAATTTCATGCTCGTCTCATTGGATAAACCCATGACAAAGAGATTCCAATATCCTAGAAGTGTCTCCAAAACACTTATATACCCAATTCCCTCATAACTTGAAGTCTAGCATAAATAGATTAGCTACATATTCTTATGCTCTATATTTCAAGTCACAAAAATCCTACTCTGTTCTAAGATTCAAACCAAGGAATAGAAAAGGAAGAATTCAACTCCAAGACTAAGAAAATGAAGTCCATTTGTTAGGAAAGGACCGAGTAAGCTGATACCATTTGTAATTATCCACTTATTCTCATTGTATTGAGAAAACAATGAATCATTACATTTCCTTAAGAAACATCCCCAAGACACCAAAGGCTGTAAATAAATGGTGAATGGTTTCAAATGTAGATGGGGTATGATTTACCCTTTAAGAATTGAAAACTTTATTAGAAAAAACCATAACAAAAAAAAACTCTCTATATGATGCATGAATAAATGAAAGATAACTCAACCACTTTATTTATATCAAAACCACAACAAGGCGAACTAAAATGGGATAAAAAACAACAATAAAAGTAAATAGTGTAATATAACTACAATAAGTCCAAGAAAACCACAAGACTCCTTTATACACATGCTCCATGCTCTAACATCACCAAGAAACCCAAGTATCACGAGGTGGTGCTAAAAACGTGTGATACTTTACCTTTTCCTATATTCTTGAATATTACATCTACAAAAGAAAAAAATCTCCAAATAAGGGGCGAGTATAAAACTTAGTAGGATTTCCCCAATTACTTCACTACTCATTCCACTGGGATAGAAAATTTAGCAACATTTATATAAAACATTTTATATAAAACAATTTCCCAAAATAGTTTATACATAAATATAAATAAGTTCCAAAACCATTTAAAACCAAATGTGCACAGGTTCTACTTTAACCAATATTCCAACGAGTCATATTTCTATAAAAATAACCAAACTAGGCTTAAAACTATTTCTTAATATCATCTTGGTATACCCACTCCATGATTCACAACACACCCACACATGCATGCCTCATTCTGACAGTTCCATACTCATGAGTGGTCTCTTGTCCAATCACCTTGTGTCCCAATGGAACTCACCCCTGATCAAAGGTCATGTACCTTGTGCCCCAATGGTACACATCCCTTATTCTATGATCTTCAAGCACTAACTCACACAAAACTCAATGTATTTCAAACCCATTACACAAAACAATTTCAAACCATCTCAATGAAATTGTTCATTTATTGAGAAATAATATAAAAAAATTCCAAACACCCATTACATTTAAATAAAATCATTCCTTTTATAAAAAATCCTTTAACAAAATAAATTTACCAAGATTCTAGAAAAAAAACATTTCAAAATCTTTATTTTAAAATCAAGGTTCAAACACTTCATTCCAGAGCACCAATTTTTCAGATTTCCAAAAACTGTACTTCAAGAAGGTTTCTAACAATAAAAAAAATCTAAATAACAATAAAATACACAAAAAGTAATCCATTTGACACCATTCCATTCAGTTCTACTAATAGGAGTTGAGATTGATGCTACCTACCTCAATAGTGTGGACAAAAACCGAAAACGGACGACGAACGCTCACGAAACCAGGTCAGAATTCCATGAAACCTCCTAAGATCTCTTCTCTTGTTAACAAAAAGATCAAATATCATCATATTGGGAATCCAAAATCTTATATCCACCCATAATGGTTGTAGATTTATGAAACTGGTAGGATTGGAAAAGTAAATCTAAGTATATCTAAGGAAATGTGACAAGAACGATGAAGAACGATGACATACCTCAAGAATCCAGCATCAAATCACCAAGGGAAGACTTTTAATTGCCTCAAGATCAATGGGAGAACCTTATTTGGACATAGAGTAATCAAAATACAAAGTAAGGGCTAGTTTGGGGTAAAATGAGTGGATTAATTGCAAGGTTGACCTAGATCCAATTTTTAAGGATGTGGTTTTTAACCCGTGCATGGTTTAGTCGCACAGTTAGACAATCTGTATACTAACCATGCATTAGCTAATGACTCCAGAATAGACTCTCATGACCTCCTCTCATAGTCTCCCTAACCTTGTTCCAAATGTGCTGAATCTATTTCCTCAAATTTCCCAACCCAGAACAAAAACACATGGTTTCTCATAGGCTCCTGTACAGTTTTGGAAAACCATACACATCTCATGTGCATCCACTTTAGCCCCAAAAACATTCCACAATATCTCAAAACTATCCCATTATTCACCCTTATAATTTATAAAAATGAAAATTTTAAAGAAAGGGTTACATACCAGAAACCAAGGGTGCTTCAAAACCTATTTGCATAAGATCACTATTCTGACTTTGAATCTTTCACATCTTAAAATGCATCACCCTAGATGGAGATATCACTATTAAAGATGCACATAGATTAAATTATATCCCAAAATAGATCTAATTTCAAGAGTTTAACAATAAAACCATTTAGAAAAAAAACATCATGTTACTATTATACAAGCTTTGAAAACACCACTAACTGAGCCACCACCGAACTCAATATCATATCAACAATCAAAGAAGATAAAGACTCAATACATATTTAACCCATCTAACTTTCCCAAAAAACCAATGAAAACAAAATTACCATTATCATCATTAAATCACCTCTTGAATAAGGAAATTATATCTTACACTGAATACAACTAGGACATGCTAAGGATAACATCATATGGTTGTATGCACAAATATAGTAAATTTCTTGAAGATTAATGTTTCCCTAACATTATCTCATGATATCTATATATGTAATGAAATATATCTTGAATTTGAACTAAAATAGTAAACACTAAGGTCACATGATGTCTCTCCACCTCATGTATCAGAGCCTGTACCAGGGAGTGATAAATGAAAGTGTAATGCCCTGAGTTTTTATGAATTATTTTTTCAAATAAATTAAAATTGTTTGATGGCTTCTATTTCACGTTAAACCATGTTAATATTGATTTATACATAACTACAAGTAATTGTTTCACACAAAAAAACTTAGTTTAGATTATGGTACATGAAACACTTTGTTTTTCTTATGTTACACACAATACTAAGTTCCTTTAATAGTAAGCATTACACACATGACCAGGTTTTACCAAAACTACAATACACTATTAATATTATTATTTGATATGCTAGTTATCGCCTAGACATTGGAGCAGAGGGAATGAATATGATTAACAAACTTATGAAAATATACAGTTTTCACATGTTTATTAGTTATATATTAATTATAATTAAAATAATAATAATTTAAATGAAAAGGAAAAGTTTTTTGAAAAAAGCGCATCTTTTCTAAAAGTTGGGATAATCGTTATTTGAACATATAATATAAAATTTAATTTTACCAATTTTATAAAATTTATTTGAAAAAATAAACTACATTTTTGAAATATCAATATCAAAATTATCTTAGGGTGATATTTAGGTATTTGTTTGAGAAGTTTCATTCTTTGATGAATAGTAAAAAATAATCAATTTAATTGAAAGATGCATTTTCATTTAAAAAATTTATATGGTTAAATTATATTTTTAATTGGATTTAAATTAAAATTAGATAAATGTTATATAAATTAATCAAATTTAGTTAATTGGATTCATTTTCATTTTTAATTTATATATTAAAACATTTTAAACATTTAAACATTTTCACTTTAAAAACCCTCTTTCTCATCACGTCTGCGAGATTAATTTTAAATTAAATTATATCACTTATGTAACTTGAATTTGAATAAATTAATTCCTTTTATTGAATCAGAATAATTTATATTATATAATAGGGTAAATTAATTTTTTACTATAATTATTAGTTAAAATAGTTAAAATTCACTATAGTGATTAAGGTAAACACGAGTTTACTTAGTTGTTAAAATTCAAATATAAGTAGTAAAATGACTTACCAACTTATCCAAAATATATTTTATGCACATATTTAGACTCATAACACATTATTCTATATTTTTAGGAGTTATTGGGACAAAATTCCATGAAATTGATCTGTATAATAAGTTAAGTAAGGGAAAAAAGAACCTTCCCTTCATTTAATATATATAATTCTTTGAGATAGGAACAAAACATCATAATTTTTATTATAAAAATTATTTTTTAAAGGTAAATTAGTTATCTTATCATGATAATTTATTTCAATTTTTTATAGATTAAATAATTACTTTAAATTATTAATAAACGCCAACGCAAGAATTATTTAGTTAATAATTAACTAAAATAAATGATACTAAAAATGTTAAAAGTTATGTAAATTGAATGGATTATTATATTACATTAATATTTTAGATAAATATATCATGTTAAATAGGTTTTAACTTAAAATATTCAATTTCCATCATTTTATTGAATCTTTTTTAATTAAAATTAAATAAATATTGTCAAAATTGACATTAATGTTATTTTATAATAATTGATATTTTATTAAATGAACTAAAATTTTAAAAATAAATTCATCAAATTTATTTATAAATGTTAATAAATATCAAATATGCTCCATAAATGGACCAATTTACCTTTTATAATGAACACATTAACCCCTAAATAGTAAAAATTGTGTAAGTGTGGTTAGTGTTAAAGTAGTGTTTTTGTGCGTTACTTGAGATTTTGTTAAAAATAATTTACAACAAACATAAGATTTTTATTTTATAATTTAGAGATAATATTTAGGATAATTGGGTATAAATTATCTGATAAGGCTCAATTTAATTTTGTCTTAATGAATAAATTACCCAGGTTATAAAACTAGTTATCTTAATAAAAACCAAAATGGTAAAAGTAGGGATACTTAGAAGTTAAGGAAAAAAATATAATAATGAAATTACTTTTTTTTGGTGGTTGTTTTATTAAAAAAATAAACCATAACCTCCATTATTATTCAATTTTGTATCCACAAGAGTTAAGGGAGACCTCCCAATAGTGAATACTTCTGAGTATTTATAATAATGTCACTCCTCCTCAACTATAAAAGGGAACTCACACCCCTCACTTATTCACACCTCTCAATCCATTTTTCTCAATAAATATATGAAAAAATAACTTTTACATTTCCATACTATAATTATTAAATCCTAACTTTGGTAATAAATCCAACCAAGGAAGGCTATTGGTGCAAACTAAAAGGAGATACCTAAAGAAGAGGTAATGTTCATCAATAAACGTTTTTGTTTTATTTCTTATTCAAACCCCTTAAATTATTTTAATATCATGATTATATAATAAATTAAGTATATTAAAAATAATTATATGTTTAAAATTTAATTGTATGACCTAAAACCACATACATTTCCATCAAATGGGTTACGAAATCATTGTTCATATGTTTGGTGGACTATCGCCTAGTGAACTGATGTCATTCATTTTTTCATTTACACCTTTAAAGGTTAAGAATAATGATTTAAATTCTATTTATTTATGATATATATTATTTTATTAATATGATTTAATTTTTATATGAAACATAAATTCCTTCTTTCTGTTTTATGATAATATGATAACACCATTAGTGTGTAAGACGAACTACCACTTTGTGAAGCGATGCGATTCATTCACACTTTATAAAGAATGTATTAAGGATAGATTTAATAAAAATATGTTATATATATGAAATATAAATGATTCTATAATTATAATATATCATATAATTTTCTTTCTTTTAATCCAACAAGAAAATGGGAACATTATTCATGCATATATACGACATACTGTCTCCATAAATGATGGATTTCATTTCTTATTTATATATTTTTTAGATTATTTTAAATACATATCTACTGATTCTATATGGTATTTATGTCATGGTTATCATTATATAGGTGATGAAATAATTATTAAAGTAATAGGACAAAAAATATACCAAATCAAATCATATACGAAAAACAAACCAGTAATTACTCAAAATATAACATTAATATGGAGTTTTTAATAAAAGGTTAATAAAAGAGAATATTAAAATAATATATGGTATGATATATATATGAATATTATTATTCAATATATTCATGGTAAAAATATATTTATTATATAGGAGGTTTGATTGAGTATGATGGAATTCAAGACTTCAGGTAAGGAATTTCTGTCTCGCCTTTATTTTCTACAAGACACAAGCCATATTCGCCACCTATTTATTTTATGAGGTGTTTATAATGTGCAGGAAAGAATTTAATGATTATTATACTATTAATTATGAGGACTTACATATCCGTTTTATGATCTATATTTCATAGGGTTTACATTTCAAAATTTACCAAATCGGTAAGGGAGTTTTGTCTCAATTTTCCTTCTTTGAGACATATGTTATGTTATGAACCTATATTATTTCAAAAGGTGTAAATATAGCCCCCTTGATAGGTAATATCATTATTTTATTTATCCTAATGATATTTTAGGTTTTATTTTATGTTATTACCCAATGGGTCTTATTATTCAATGTTACCAATGTGGTAAATATTGTACGTTAAAATCTCATCATTTATCCAGATTGTTTACAATTAAGTACCAAATATTAAAATCTCATGATCTAAATCTAAATAATTAATATTAATTTTATTCTAATAGATATATTCATGATATATTCAAGTAATGGTGAAAAAATAACTCTTTTTTCCTTAATATAATTAAGAAATGTTTTTAATAAATACTGGATTTATTTCTCCCTTTGTTCAGAAATCAGTTTTCTTCCAAAACAATGTTTTCTAAAAAAAATTCAAAATTTTTTAAATGATATTTTTTGATAATTTTTAGAGAAAATAATTTTTAAAATGTTTTATGTTTTGAAAACTATTTTAAATTGTTTTCAAAATATCGTTTATAAGTTTTCAAAGGTTATTTTCAAATAAAATGATTTAAATGATTTTTAAAGATTCCATTGTAAGTTTCAAATTATATTTTCAAAGAAAATTATTTCAATTATTTTCAATGATTAATTTTTAATTATAAAATTATATTTTAAAAGAAAAGTATTTATAATATTTTTTATGTTTAAATAGTGTTTTCAATTATTTTTAAAGAATCCTTTATAAGTTTTCATTGTCATTTTAAAATAAAAATGTTTTCAAAATGAATAATGTCTTAAAAATATTTTTTCATATTAGAAAGGATATTTTTGTTGAGAAAAGTTTTAAATGATCGATCAAAATCATTTGCATATAATATTTCATATATTAATGTTACATATGCCTTATTGGGCATATGATCCAAGGATACCATTCTTATTTATTCTCTAAATTGTATATGTTTTGATGGAATGATGTCTATAAAACCTATTTATCTTCAAGGGTTTATACCATGAGAAAATGATTACAAAAACCTATTTTTCATGGGTTATTTGATGATAAAATGATTATGAAACTAGTCACTTTTCCATAGGTTATGATATGATGAAATTATTATAATAACCATTTAATTTCATGGGTTATGATATGATGAATGTTTATGAACTTGTGGAACACATAAATTTGGTTTTCATTTTGTGATGGGTGAGACCTATATCTCCTGATGATGCATTGGGTAAATATTTATATCTTATGAGATAGAAATGACTATAATGGGAAATGAACCTAGTTTAGTAAGACAAGATTGGAACTGGAAGTGAACCTAGTTTAGTAATACAAAGATAGAATGGGGGTGGACCCAGTTCAACAAAGTAATTTGTTCGTTATGATGGTCTTAGAAGTTATCCTTGAGTATTATGTAAATTATTTTTTATGATTATGTGTATGAAAAAAAATTCTATGTCATATGCTAATGTTATTATCTCATGGATCATGTTATTTGATTCTCTCATGGTTTATGTCTTGTAAACTACCAATATTTATTCCATGATTTGTGATTATGATATTTGATATTTAAGGTATAGTTTTCAAATGTTATGCAAATTTTATCATACCCTTTTGTTTATGTTATGCTTATGTATCTCATATATTTACCCTTACGGAGTATTTTAGATCCCCCTTTCTCACATTTACTTTCCCTAAGTTTTGAATAAATTTTTTATGTATGGTACATTTATGAAGATTAATAAATGGGCATATATTCTTGGGAAACATTGAAGATCTTTTAGTAGATTAGAATATTTTGTTCCAAGTTTCCAAAGGCACTAAACTATTACGTTCCTATTGCATGTATTTTTTAAATTTATCAAATATTCATCTAAAAAGATGCGATATCCATGTATGAAAATCCTGGGTTGATGTAGTTGGTATCAAAGGAAAGGTTTAGTTAAACTTTAGAAAATAGGATGAGAAATATTTAGTGAGATCCCTAAGGATATGTATAAGGATAATTCTAAGGATGAGTCAAAGTATAGAAAAAAATGTCCTAGAATTTTGGTAAAGGATAGAGTGAGTGGTTTCCTAGAAATACATCCCTTTCTGGATACTACAAGTGGATGTGGCTCTAACACAAATGTACCTAGCGGTAACAACCCAAAAAACACCGCATTGAACTAGACTCGATCAACAACTCTTGGAAGATAACATGCCTTGTTACACACCTAGTTTGACACTCCCAGGGGATATGATTTGCAAATTCATAAACTCTTTATAAACCATGATGATGGATTTAAATAAAATATGACTATTAATGACCTAGGATAAACCTAAAGTGTCATAAATTAAATATGTTTTTATAATTTAGACATATTATAAGTGATTTTTTAATTATTATGTGGTTCCTCACTATGATTAGTGTTGTTCACACTATTATTTTGGTTTTATTTGGTGGATAGAACCAGAAAATATCACGTTAATATTGAATCTTACAGACACTTAAGTGATTATGAGAAACCAAATTGGATGATAAATGGATAGAAATATATTGTGATTATTCCTAATCAGATATCATGATATACTATTTACAACATGAACTTTAGTGAGATTCTGGAAACATCAAATAAAATGAAGATAGACTCTTATGAGATTTCATGTGGTAATGAACATAGAAGAAAGAAAACTAAGCTTCCTATATATGAAGAATATGGGAATAAAAACCTGAAGGAATATCTCAAATGTAAGAGAAGACATTATTTGTATGAAAAAAAGGTTCATAGAGTGAAAAATTGTTAAAGAGTTCAAGGTGTTATCTATAAAGAACATAGTAATTACCCAACTCAATTCCCTGGTACAAGAATTTATTTCTATACCATGGAAGGACCTATTCTATGAAAATCATTGAAGTGGAAGGATTGGAGTATTTATGTATGTGGATTCAATAATTATGAATTGTGAAATATATAATGATTGTTTAGTATAATTTTATCATTATGGATTTCAAAGGATATGTTTAGTTTAACTGATGACCTAGAAAAGTGATTTAATGATAAGGTTATATTTTATGGAAAAACAAGATTAAGGGAAGGTGGCCCTTAATATGTTCCCGATCTTTTCTAAAATGGTGTTTAGTTCGGATAAACATATGTTTGATAAGAAAAAATTAAATTGGATAGTATTTATAACCGTAGATCTAATAATGGATTTTATGAAAAAGTGGTTTGTGTTATCATTCATGAAGATTACAACATTGTTGGATTTAGGGAATATATCCAATAATCATTAGAAAAAATGAGGAAGAATTCATGTTTTCAATAAGGATTTATGGTAATTCAGGTTATTATAATGTTTTAATAGAATAAATGATGAAGGTATTCACATGTTTGGTATGTGAAAATGAAGAGGAATTTATGATACATAAAGGGTCAATTTTAAGGTGATTTTGAAAATTTTAGTGACCTTCTTTCCAAATTTTTGATTTTAACCTTTTAGAAGGGTCAAAAGTGTTAAAAATTTATGAAATGGTTTATATTGAACATTGAATAAGGTTTTAGAGGTTAATGTTTCACAATATCAAAAATTATCTATATTGGATATGTTTTGTTAACCATTTTTTATGTTAGTAAATAAAGACGGGCATAATTAATTATCATTCTATTTATGGATCTTATAATCTATTAGGGATTCAAACACAACAAATTCACCTTTATTTTTTGAAATAAGAGATGAAGTGAATATTGATCATGGAAAAACTAATGAATGAAATTGTTCTTATGAAATAGAATGAAATCAAGTAAGTATATCTCCTTGTGAAAAATTTTCAACTTTAGGAAATGGATCTTGGAACAAAAAAATTCTTCCAGTACATTCATTTATTATGAATCTACTAGACCCTTACATCATCATATATTTATAGTTTTTTAGTTGTAAACTATCTTTTTATCACCAAATTTATTACGATCTGTGACCTATATCACTCTGTATAATTATTTATGCTTTTCTTCAATGTCCAAATATTCACTTCCTACTTATGTTCTCCTATCTGGAAATCTAGTTATGACTAACTTTGGGTAACCATTATGTTTCAAACTTTTTCTTTTTAAATGATGTTTTCATATTCAATTTTATGATATATATTTATATGAAAGAAACTTTCATATATTGAAACAATGATGATACAAAAGAATTTTTAAAGAGAAATTCATTTTAAGGGGGTAGAATGTAACACCCCGAGTTTTTAAAAATTATTATTATTTGAATAAATTAAAATTATTTGATGGTTTTACCCACACAGGCGGTTGTGGTGGCAGGGGGTTTGGGGCACCTGTTGTGGGTTTGAGTCCCCGAGCCATCTTCTTTGTAGCGTGTGTATAAATAGTACCCAACTTTTAAAATTATTTGATTGCTTCCATTGAATTCTACACCTAGTTAAGATTAAATTATAAGTAATAAAAAGTTAATACTGTTCTACAGGGAACAATGAGTTTATCTTGTGGTACATAGAACACTAAGTTTGGATTGTGTCACACACAATACTAAGTTACTTTGATAGCATGTATTACACACAAGACGAAGTTTTACCGAACTACAGTATACTATTAATATTTTTATCTAATATGATAGTTATCATCTAGTTTTTAGAATGGTGGGAATGAATATGATTAAATAAATGATGAAAATATATATTTTTAACATTTTTATTTATTATCTATTGATTATAAATAAAATAATAATCATTTAAAATAACAAGAAATGTTTTCTTGAAAACAATATCTGTTCTAAAAGTCAGGTTAATTTTGCTTATCACACATAATTGAAAATTAAATTCTATAAAATTTCGGAAAATTTATTTAAAAAAAAACTTAATTTTTAAAAATTTAGTATCAAAATTATCTTATAGTGATTTTTTTAAATTTCTCTGAGAGGTTTTATTTTTTGATCAATAGTTAAAAATACTAATTTTTTTATTGAAAATGATTTTTTATTTAAATGATTTATAAGGTTAAATTATATATTTAACATGTTTTAAAGTCAAATTAGATAAATATTATATCAATTAATAAAATTTATTTCATTGTAATTATTTTCATGGTGAATTTAGATATAAAAACATTTCAATCTTTTGAACATTTTCACTTTAAAATCCACTTTCTCATCACGTCTGTGAGATTACTTTTAAATTAAATTATTACACATCCATGAGTTGACTTTAAAAAATGAATTAAATTATTTTAGTTAGAATAATTAATATTATATAATAGGGTAAACTTAATTTTTTACCATAATGATTAGTGAAAACAGATAAAATTAATTACATTGATTAATGTAAAAACGAGTTTACTTAGTGGTTAAACATAGAATATAAGGTGTAAAATGACCTACCAACTTATCCAATACCCATTTTATGGACATAGTTTTACCCTCAACACCTTATGATATATTTTTATGAGTTAGTGGGATAAAATTACATTAAAGATCCATATATCATAAGTTAAGTAAGGGAAAGGGGAAAAAAGAACCTTCATTGCCTTAATATTTATAATGCTTTGAGATAGAGAAAAAAATATTTTTAGTTATAAGTATTATATTTTAATGAAAAATTAATTTTTACAATGATTATTTTTTTATTTTTTATGATAATAAATAATTACTTTGAATTCTTATGAAATGCCAACATAAGAATTATTTAGTTAATAATTAACTAGAATAAATGATATTAAAAGTACAAAAAAATAAGTAAATTGAATGAATTATTATTTTACATTAATTTATTATATGACTATATCATGTTACATAGTTTGGAACATAATATATTCAAATTACATCATTTTATTGATGTTTTTAAATTCTAGTTAAATAAATAATGTAAAAATTGACATTAATGTCATTTTATAATAATTGATATTTTATTAAATGATTTAAATTTACAAAAAAATATATTCTTTCATGTGATTTTTAAATTTTAATAACTATAAAATATGGTCCATTAATGGAGTAATTTACCTTCTATAATGAACACATTAACCCCAAAATTTTAAAAACATTGTTAGTTGGGTTGGGATTAAAGGAGTATATTTGTGCATTACTTGCGCTTCTATAAAATTAATTTCCAACACACATGGGATTTTTATTTTATAAATTTTTTATAATATATAGAATCAGTTTTTATAAATTATCTAATAATTCTCATTTTAATTTAGTCTTAATGAATAAATTACCTAGGTTAGAAAATTAGTTTCCTTAGTAAAAGCTAAAATGGTACAAGTAGGGAAATATAGAATTTAAGGAAACAATTTTATAAAAATGCAATTATTTTTTGTGTTTTTGAGTTTAAAATATATAAAATAAACCCTCAAATCCATTATTATTAAATTTTGGATCCACATGAGTTAAGGCATAACTCCTAGTAGTGAATACTTTTGAGTCTTTAAAAGAATGTCACTTCTCTTCAACTATAAAAGGGAACTCACTCCCCTCACTTATTAATACCTCTAAATCCATTTAAATCAACCAATATCTACCCAAATCACTTACCAACTTCCCTCATCTCATCCTAGAAAAATTAATTTGGGTATAAATAAAACCAAAAAAGGCCATTGGAGCAAACCAAAAGGAGATACACGAAGAAGAGGTAACATTCATAAACGAACATTTTGGTTTTATTCCTTAAATTATTTTTATATAATTATAATATAAAAAAATATCTTAAATATAATGAAATTTTGTTATGTTAAGTTTATTAATTAAAACTACACACACATCAATCAAATGTGTTATGGAATCATTATTTGTGGGTATGGCAGACTACCACCTTGCGAACTGATGATGTTTGTTTTTTCCATTACCACCTTTCAACGTTGGGAATAATGATGGATCACTATTTTTATATTTTTTTTTATATTTATGATGTTATTATGATTTTTGGAATTTTCATATCTCACATAACATCATTATTTCCTTTTTGTGGGAATACGATAACATTATTCATGTTTACGACAGACTACCGCCTCGCGAAGCGATGTGATTCATTCACACTTTACGTGGAATATATTAAAGATTATTTTAATAAAAATATGTTATTTATATGAAAAAATATTCTATAATTATACCATATCATATAATTTTCTTTCTTTCAATCTAATAAAAAATGGGAACATCATTCATGCGTATGTACGACCTGTCGTTTCCATGAACGGTGTATTTCATTTCTTATATATATATTTTATAGATTATTATTTATAAATATATAATGATTATATATGGTATTTATGTCATGTATATAATTATATATATATATTATTAAATCACTATTAAAGTAAGGAGACAAAAAATATAACAAATTAAAACATATATGAAAAACAAATAGCTTATTACCCGAAACGTAACATTAACATGGAATTGTTAAAAAATGGGTACTAAAAGAGCATAAGAAAATAATATAGGGTATTATATATATATTAATATGACAATTTAATATATGTATAATAAACTTATTATTATTATACATGATTTTTTAATGATTATTACAAAAGTTAAGACTTAAGTTAAGGAATTTCTATCTCCCCATTATTTTTTATGAGACACAATCCATGTTCACCACCTATTTCTTTTACGTGGTGTGTATACTCCCCATAAATTTATTTTATGATTAATATACTAATAATTTTAATTATTTACATATCTATTTTATTATAACTCTTTCTTTGGGCTTACAATTCAAAATTTATCCAATCGGTAAGGGATTTTTGTCACGATTTCTCTTCATTGAGACATATGTTAAGTTATGCACCTATATTGTCTCATGAGATGTACATACAGACCCCTTGAAATGTAATTTAATGAATTTATTAATCCTCATGATATTTTAAGTTTAATTTTATTATCTTCCTTCATGGGGATTATGATTCAATTTTACCAAAGTTATAAATATTTTATGTTACAATCTCGTCATTTATTAGGATTATTTATGATTAAGTATCCAACGTTAACATATCATGATCTAAATATCAAGAATTTCTAATGAACTTTCTTATAATATGGTTATTCATGATATATTCAAGTAATGGAACCATTTTTACAGTCTTTATTACTTTAAATAATTAAGAAAATGTTTTTTTAGAAAATATGAATTTATTTTTTTCTTCGATCAGAAATCAATTTTCTTCAAAAAAAATTATAAAAAAATTCTGAAATGTTTTTAAATGATATTTTAAGGTCATTTTAAAGTAAATATATTTTAAAAATGTTTTATCTTTTATAAATATTTTTAAATGGGTTTCAAAACATCCTTTACAAGTTTTCAAAGGTTATTTTCAATGAAAAGTATTTCAATGATTTTCAAAGATTCAATTGTATACTTAAAAGTTTTTTTCAAAGAAAAGGATTTAAAATATTTTCAAATATTCCATTATAAGTTTCAAAGGTTATTTTAAAATAAAAAAATTTTATTTTTTTTAAAAAAAAAATTTTTTAAAGTATAAAGGATATTTTTATCAAGAAATGTTTGAAATGATTGATCAAAATAATTTTCCATATAATATTTCATTTGTTGATGTTACCTATTCCTTACTAGGGATATGATCCACGGATACCACTCTTATTATTTCTTTAAATTGTATATATTTTGATGGAATGATATTTCTGAAGCCTGTTTCTCTTCCAGGGGTTATACCATGAGGGAATGATTATGAAACCCTCTTCTTTTCATAGGTTATTCTACGATGAAATGATTACAAGACCTATCTCTTTTCCATGGGTTATGATATGATGAATTTTCATGATCTTGGGGAACATATAAATATGTTTTTAATTATATGATGGGTGAGACCCATATCTCGATCCAATGCATTGGGTAAGGATTTATATCTCATGAGCTATACATGACTAGAATAGGAATTGTACCTGGTCCAGTACGAAGAAACTGGAATGGTATGTGAACTCGGTTCAGTAATATAGGTCTAGAATGGGGAGTAAAATTAGTTTAGTAAAGAATTTTTTCTACTACGATGGTATTGACAGTAAGTGTTTATTAATATGTAAATTATTTTCAATTCTTATGTGTATTCAACAAATTCCATGCCTTATGCCAATTTTATGTCCTTATGGCTCATGTTATTTTCTTATATTTAGATTCATGTCTTATGGACTGCCAATATTTATCCCATGAGTCATGATTAGGATCTTTAATATGCAGGGTATGGCTTTCAAATTTTATGCTCATGTTATCATACCCTTATGTTCATGTTATTCTTATGTATCACTTTTGTTTACCCTTAATGGGCATCCTAGATCACCCTTTCTTATTTTTCCTTTCCCCATGTTATAATGAATTTTTTATGTAGGGTATGTCTATGAAGGGTATTAAATGAGAAGATATTTGTGGTAAACATTGAAGTTCTTTAACCTGATTGGAAGATTATGTTCCAAGTTTATATATACGCAAAACTATTATGTTCCTTGGGCATGTACTTATGTAATGTATTGAATATTTATCTAAAAAGATAGATTATAAATGTATGAAAATTTGGGGATTCTATAGGAATAATTTTTACCTCCAGAATCAAATAAAGAATATACCCATGTATAAAATAAATAGATGGTACCTCGTAAGATATCTAGCTCACTTGACATTGGAAACTCTATGATGTGAATCTAATTACTTCCTACTCCATGACCTCTCTAGTCTTAATATCAACCAACTACATGTATATGATTTATCTTATGTCCCTGAGGGTGAATTCCATCATAGGGATATACTCTACCCACTCTGTCTCCTTACTAGTAAACAAAACCTATAGCATTATATTGTTACTAAAACTGCTTCGGTGGATACTACTATAATGGATAAAGCTTAAGTGAGTCATCGACATCACCCTGACTATTGAGAAAGATTATAAAATCATGATAACAATGAATATTAAAATAATTTGTTAATAAAACAATATTATATCCCCAAGTAGAGGTATAAGAACTACCATATCGAGTTAATGAGATGAAGGGAGACGAATCCAGCTCCCTAGCATCAAAAACTTTGGTTGACTGGGGAACTAAGAGACTCTATTCATAGCTCTTCTCCTCAAAAAAGTATTGATGACTTACCTCTTATTATGATTTAATCCAATTAATCATCTTATAAATAAAATCTTCCTTCTAATGAACCTTAAGGAACGTCGATAACATTAATTTGGTGCCTGATACTAGATCTACAAAAAAATGTACTTGAAATTCCATTCTATAGCCACTTCAACAAAAAGGTGGTATGAAGCATAATACCTATGGTTATTTAATTGAATTTTTAACAACTATAAACTCTAACTCTCTTATTTAAGTGAAATAATATCCCCTCAATTTGTTTCCTTCATAGTTGAAAAAATTAACTTATCCTAGAATTAATTTCAAATGTTCTCCCATAAGATTTCTAAATCCTCACAATCACTGAGGAATAAAACCCATCACTGATGATAATATCCTCACAAAAAATGGTTATCCAATACAATATTTTTCTCCTTCCTAGTATAGATAAAAAAGTAATATCAAACTCATTTAACCATTCCATGGTCTTTTGATCATAAATAGATCCCTTATTCTTCTTCAATCCCTGAAGTTGGAACTCATGAAACAGTTTACTCCAAGTATAATCTTTACTGACCATAAATATTTAGAGATCTTCTAACACATCATGTTGAACTTCAAAAACATGATCCTAGTTAAGACATTGACTATTATCCATACCTATAAAATAGAAAAACATTATCGACTTCCCAAATCTAGAATATATAATCATTAAGATTAATCAATTAAGTTTTATCCATCCCATTATCTACCTGATTCAATCACAGGTGAACACAATCATGATATTGATTTTATTTAGCTCTCTACCCTAAAAGTAAAATCACTTTATTTAGTACATTAAATAAACTTAATTTCCTTACATCATATCATAGGGGGAATTAATCACTCATTTCCCAAGATGGTATCCCTTTATTATATCATGTAGTAAGTTTAAATGAAATTGTTTCTCTAAAAACCCATTAAATCCTCATTAGTGATTATCTCTAAATTTTATCTAGTATATAAACCAAAATATTTAATACCACTTTTACCTGACTTTCCCCCAATTTCCATATAGGTCAGTAGTGAATATGGTAGTGACCACAAAGATCATCTCCAATAGTACATGGGTCGATAACTATAATCGAGGGTATATAACATGAAAATATAGGATACATTATGCTCAAATTCCTATGAAATAATAATAAAACTACCAATCAACTTTATAATAATAAATAAACTAATATGAACACATGAAATGTAATACAATGTAATACCAAAATGTAAAATACAGTGTAAAACTCTTATGATAATGATCATGAACACTAGAAACCCTCAACCAACCTTTATGAGATAGTAATTACCAAATTGATCACCATCTCACTACTATGATCCTATAACCCCCCCACACACATATGGGTGATTATACAAGTATACTTAGTATGATCCTACACAAAATCTATCATTTAAGTGTAGAAGAGGCATACTAAATCCCTAGTGAATAAAATGATAAACTAACTCCTTACTAAATCATGGAAAATATATTTCCAATTTCACCAAGGATCACTCAGAAAGTAATGAACATAAGTAGATAATATAATATCACAAAGAATATATTGATGAAATGTAACCTACTTGAAATTTGCTATAAACTAGTCACTCTAAGCATCAATGTCTCATATCTTGGTTCTCTCATCCCCTCCATAAGTCACATTTCACATATGTGCTAACTCATCATGACCATATCCACATAATCACAACCACATCTCCATCACATCCTCATAATCACTTAGTAAAATGGAGATTCAATACATCTTGGGTAAATATACACTATACCAAAATCCAAAATAACCCATGTATAAATACACAAGCAAAAATGGTAATCCATTAAAACCTAGATACATGTATATGATATTACCTTATGCTTCCAAAACCTACATATATATATTCATGTTATAACTATGATACATTATAGATCGTATGAGTACCTATCCTAAAGATTTAAGCCACCATAGATTATACATGCCTATATATCATACTATATCTAGAAGAGATAGTGGGGTAGAGTAGTAGTCAGTCATTTGTATCTTGAACATCCTAGATATTGGGAAAATAACTAATAAATATGGCTATATATGGGCATCGATTGTGTTTCCTGACTCGAGTGGTATAGAAAAAGAAATATAAAAAAACATAACAAATATTATAGCATACAACCATTCTAGGGGAAGCTAACTAATCCAAGATTTGAACTATTACTAATTTCCCACTTGAAAATATAATTGGAATCACTGAAGACTAATAAGATAATAAGTTTCAAATCACATAGGCTTCAAGGATCATAGTATCACTAACTATTTATTATTAATCAATTACCAATATTTTATAATATTCCTTAATCATTTCTGAATTAATTTTCACATTGAACAATCATTTATTATTAATCAACAACATAATTCCAATTTTCATATACATTATCCTTTAATCATTTACCCAATCTATTTCTTTTACTTATTAATATATCAATATTCCATTACAATTCTTATTACTCAACTTTAATAGTTAATCATATTCCATTTACCGTATAACTTTTGGGATCAATTTTTTGTATGAGTTGTATTTACTGAAAAAGGATGTCAATGTTGATCAAAATGACGAAGTAGCTCAAAATTTAACGAGTTAAGAGAGATTGGTTGACTTGATTATGCCTAGATAATTGTTATGGATTCATAGCATTGGATTCCATGATTGGGAAATTTTCATGTTGTTAAATCAGACGATTGTTGCACTGGTCCTAAGTTCAAAATACATGTATCAAATGTGATACATTATTCACAACAATAAAGATGGTGAAGTGTCATCCTTTTGAGGATGATTTAAGTTCTTTGGAATTCATATTCCAAAAATAATAAAAAGAAGAAGAATGTTGGTTGAAGATTAAGAGAAGAAGGGAAAGTTTGCATGGGATTGGAATTCGAAGGCGGTTATGCATGGGTTTGAATTTATAAGGTAGCCATACATTTTACACTTTAAGTATTTTTATGTGGTTTACCCAAAAAAATGGGCAGCCAACTTATCCAACCAGATAGCCTTGACCAAGGGTGTATGCGGGACTCAAGGTCGACTGCACCCAAAGGAAGCTGTCAGGCCAACAGGCCGGCCGCATGCAGGGCTGTGTGTAAGCTCGCTGGAGAAGTCGCATGTTCATTTTGATGTGGGATGGGCTTTGGAGTGATCTCAGCCGTTCATCATATCCCGCGCCCCACTCGATTCACCAGAGATTTATGATGATGCTCGACGACGCCACTACCGCTCATCGTGAGGGATATTGGACCGCACCGAGCATGAGGTGATAAATCATGAAACTTCATTTTCATGTTTTATATGATTCGCCCAAACTTCAAAAAACAGTTGCAGGAGGCTCCTCAAACATGTTATCGCTATGGATGAAGCTTGGGAATTTGAGAAGAAGTTTTTCATGCGATATTCATCGCATGCCCGTGATCTACTCACCGCAAATGAGAAGCCCGCTTGAAAAGAAAACATGCCATAATTCTATCTCTTGTGATGATCTGAGATCCGCAAAACCCTCCTGGTTCGTGAAAGATCTTCAAACCCGTAGTCCAGTGCTTGATTCAAGCACTCCCATTATGCTTTGAAAAGACATTGAACCATGAAGATCAAAGATTGCATGAAAAAGATAGTGCTTCCTATTTTCACGAGAGAGAACCACACAGTTTTCAAGAGTATCCTATTGGGAAGAAGAAGAAGAAAGTGTCACGATAGGGGTGGTGTGTGCATGCATGAATCACATGCACTCATGTGTATGATTTGAGACACTCGGGTTTGTGTGCATAAAAAGGAAAAGAATAAGAAGAGGTGGATTGTGTGTGTGTGTGTTGTGAATCACAAAGTAAACAGTGGTTTACACCAAGAAGGAAGTACATGATTCCATGCACATATATAAAACCATTGGACACCCAAACTGGTGTTTTTCAAAGAGACAAAGAAGAAAACACTACATGCATGCTTTCATGTATACATGAAGACTCAATCACAAATAAATGGTTATGTGTTAAAGATACCCAATACATAATTTAATTGTGCTACATTGAAAACTTTAAGTAAAAATGACCTAATTTGGTTGATAATTCAAGAAGATAAGAAGAAGAAGAATTGAGTGTGCCAAACTGAAGATTCCTAATTATTTAGGTTTGTTTAATTTTGATGATGCTATGATGATCTAGTCCTTATTGTTTTGAAAATCAAAAAAGAATTTTTTTATTATATCAAAAAGAAAAAGATCTCTAAGTGAAGTTGGTTTTTCACTGAAGAAGAGGGAGAAGAAGATTGTGCAACTATCATGGTTGCTGCTATGAAGAAGTGAGAAGGGTTACTTGAATGTTGGTAGTCAAGTAACAAGTGAATAAAGGAAGAACAAATAATAATTGTGACATCCAACATGTCTCAATAGGTGGAAGACTCTATTGGTGTTGCAAACCCTTTTCAATAGGGAGAGTACTATCTTGGGAAGTAGTATAAATAACTAGCAAGGAGCTGCAAGTTGGACTTGGTCATCACCAATTCAGGGAAGTATAATTGTTTCATTCCCCCCACCAAAGTGTAGGGACTCACACTATCTAAAGGATTGTTTTATAATCCAACCCATTGTAACCTATTACTACATTATAGTGGATAATCACGGTACTGGTCATACCTATACACATCTAGGACTAGATACTCTTATTGAGTAGTGAACCTTATAAAAATATCATGTGCATATTCTTTATAGCTTTCATATTATTCCATGTGAGAGGGACAAGAGAACAAGAGAATTAGGATCTTAACAGGTAAATAGGTACAGGGATAAAAAGAAATAATTAAATTTAAAAGTCCCCAACACTGATTCATCCCCCTCTTAGTGTTAGGAATATCCCAAAATATTCCTCTCAATTGGTATCTGATCCAGCTTCACCACGGATAGATTCTCCACAGTGAATATATTCTCTTTTGAAGACTTGATTTTCTTTCTTGAATAAACAATGACGTGTAGTTTAGATGAAGATTCAGTTATCTCTAATAATAATTCCATATCTACAAAGACCATGATGAACATGAAAAATAAAGTGAAGAGATGATTGAAGAAGTCACTCTTACCTAAAAACGGGGAAGTATTTGTTTCTTCATACCTTGCTGAAAATGAAGGCATATCAGACATGTAAAGTAATGAGGATAAGGCTCAAGTTTCCACCAAGAAGATGAATAACCTTCTTATCTCTAGTGATTATTAGGTATGTGTTAGTACACTTGACAACATTCCTAGAGATGATAATTCTTGCAGAAGTGGTGATGATGACCAATATACAACTTATAAATAATTATCAGTTGATATATTAAGAGTTATTATACATGGTATTCCTAAAGAAATTGCATCCCTTTTTTGTGGAGTATTTCAATGTATGTAAGACGATATCACCCAGTTGGAAGAAGAAAGTGATGTTTTGGATAAGGGATTGCAAGAAAAAATTATTGATTGTTTAAAGCTCTCCAGATAGTTTAGATCCTTTGAAACAACAAAGATGGAATTTGAAATAAGATCCTAAAAATTGATAAAATAGGTTGAAGAGAAAGAGGGAGTCAATAAGACCATGGAAGAAAAGATTTGTGCACTTGAAGACAAGACGAAGAAGAGAACTGATGTCAAGGGTCTATATTTGGAAGAATCTTCCAAGAAGATCAAGGAACTTGACTCTTTGTTACAAAAAAATGTTAAGCTACATGAAGATGAAGTTTAAAGAAAAAATAATGTTTGTAAAGAGGATATGATTATGATTGATGATCAAAAAATCAATCTTAATATAATATGTCTAGAATTAGAAGCTCAATTGATCAATCTTGAGAAGACACATATTGAAACTTCACAAAAGAAGGAGACAGTGGCTACTGGTACTTAATGTACACTAGAGGATTTTACTTTCAAAATACCTCCAAAAAGTGATAATAAGATCATGAATTCATTCAATGATCTATAACAGGCAGCTAATAAAGTTAAGGTACCATCCATACCATATTTTAATCATGTTTCTAATTATGTTTCCACAGGCAGTGCAGGTTGGAAGACAGATTATGAAAGTATGAATGAATAAAGGTGAGGAGATACCTACCACCATGACTAGGGTGGATAGGAAGAAGAATATGGAATATGGTTCCATACAGTGAGAAAAAAACAACTTTAAGAAGACCCAATAATCTCATATAGAATAAATCAAAAAATCAAGATTTGTGGGTCAATATTGGTGCTGCCACAAATTTGGTCATTGTGAATTAAATTATTGTTACAATACTCAAAATATAAAAGAAAAAAGGAATCCCATTTCAAGGGGAAGAAATCTAGAGTGGAAGAAAAAACATCCATAGATCTAGAATCATTTGTATACTTCAAATAGATTTGGAAATATTGATAAAATTTGTGATGTATGAAATGGAAGTGGTCACAAATATGGTACATGATCATATCAACATGTCTTCAAAGATGATAAGAAAAGAAGATCACAAAATTTTTCTAGTAATGAAGAATCATCCTTGAGAGGTAATTAGAAGAATATTGTAAAAAAATTCTCCCAAGAAGATTCCAATAAGGAAAGGTGATAATACCTTGGATTCTAAGTCCAAGAAGTTGAAGGGCGGTGCATCCAAAAGAACTACTAAAATAGATGACACTCAGAAGAACCCATGTGGAAGATCCAAACTGGTTTCCATCTCTCCTGATGAAATGTTCTTTATTTAGCTTGAAGACTTGGAAAGAATAAATAAACTTGTAGATGAACAAGAAAGGGTTAATGTAAGAGTAAATGAAGTTCTCTGTGATAGATGCAAGAAACCTGATCACATTGAAAAAGGATTCCTAACCTTAATACCAAAGAAAGAAGAAGTCTTAAGAAGGAGTAATAATGTATCATCTATATAGGCTGATAAGAATAAAATTTATCCATACAATGATGAAGAGGATGTAAGAGATCCATACTACTTCAAAAAATGTTAGAACAAAAGTTCAAATGTGCAATCATGAAGACTAGATCAAGTAGAGAAAATTGGTTGAGAAAAACATCTCAACCTTTCTGATAATATTGATGAATCATTAAGGATCCACCTTATTCCCTTGAATATTTGGGTATTATATTTTTTTATAATATAGGGAATTGAAGGTGATGAAAATTCTCAGGGGGAGAACATGAGAAATAGTGATGAGAAGTGTTTACCTTGAGGGGGATACAAATAAAGAAGTTGTCAAAATTATTATTTCAATGAGTACCAAATATAGTTATTCTAAAAATTGCATGAAGATCATGTCATTGGAAAAGGTGTGTAATTTCTTAATCTCTCATCCTTGGTTATTAAAAATAACAAAAATTTTAAAAAGGGGGAGGAACTAAATTATTCAGTGACATAAGAAGAATAGATGTGCCCTAAGGTCACTTATCCAGCCTATGGCTCTTAAAAGTTGTTGATCCATTTTTTGAAGTGAGTGCATGTGTTTCCAGATGATTTTCATCAGAAATATTCATGTCACTTTTAGTGATTTCTTCCTGGAATGAAATTGAACTATCCTTAAAGATAAGTACATGAGTTCTCATATCATGAGGTATCATGATTAGTGGTAAGGGACTTCTTTTTTTTTTCTAAATCAAATCCTCTTATTTTCTATACTGAACATAGATCAAGTACACTTTGAGTGAAATGATTTATGGAACATTACTTAAGTAGGGATTGATACCCTTTTCCCATGAAATTTGTATTTATTTTCAATAAGCAGGAGATAAATTGAAATGAAAGTGAAAAAAAAGTGGAGAGAGAAGATTCACATTTGGATTTTGAAATATTCATTTGAGAAAGAACATTGAGTATTTTCAACAAATACAATGGGAGAAATTGTTGGGACCACTTATGTATTTTTATATGGTTTACCTAAAAAATTGGGCAGCCACCCTAGCCAACTAGCTAGCCTCATCCAAGGGTGTATGCAGGACTCATGGTCGAACGCACCCAAAGGAATCCTACCATTCCAATAGGCCAGCCTCATACAGGGCTGTATGTATGCCTATATGAGTGCATGAGGGAGAGCCCATGAATAGTTTGATCCAAAGGCCCACAGAGAGGGTGGGTAGAGAGCACGCCCACAGAATCAGTATAGGGTAGTACCATGGAGGGGGGAAGGATAATTATGAGTTCTTGATGGAGAAACTTTTCTTATAAAGAAAATAAAATCCATGTGTTAATTTTGATGTGGGGTAGGCTTTGGAGTGATCTCAGTCGTTCATCAGATATCATGCCTTGATTGATTCATCAAAGTTGTCTGATCACTCATGACATCTGTCTTTAAAATAAGGAATTCATTTTTCATCCACACTGTTGTCTTCCTCCCACCGATGCTCGATGATGCAACTTCCACTCTCCAGATTTTAAGTTCAAACCATGATGATGGATTCCTTGATATCAAATGAGGATCAAGCCGACATCATGAGGGATATGGAACTGAGCTGGTCATGATGGGATAAATCATACAACTTGGTTTTCATGATTTATATGATTCATTCAGACTTTAAAATGTAGTTTCAAGAGGCCCCTCAAACATGATATCACCATGAATGATTCTTGGGAGTTCAAGAATAAGTGTTTCATGTGATCTTCATCGCATGCACGTGATCTTCTCACCACAAATGAGAAGCCCTCTTGAAAAGGAAACATGCTATAATTATTGATGTATCTTTTATTCAGGTTTGAAGATTTTAAAAGACGAAGATCTTAGATGATTCAAAGAAGATATTTCAAGAGCGTATGTTGTGAGATTTTAATGTGGTTCAAAGATATGTTACTCGCATATAAAAGGAAAATAATTGAGCCTTTTTTGGGTGAATCCGTCCGTATACCAGAGATATCTCATTTAAAAAACAGAGATTCTCCATGTTTTTCTATTTCACGAAGGCCAAACAGAGATCCGCGAGCCTTCAAGGCCTCATGAAGTAGGGGAGTTCTGCGAACCATTCTGGTGTCATGCAGAATGGAGTCCCACGAGTCTTCCACAAGTAAAAATCACTCTCAAATGAGCTTCGTGAAGAAACATGTTCCACAAAGAAAAGGGATATCACATCGTGTCTCACTAGCTCTCACGATGATATGAGATCCACAAAACCATCCTAGTTCGCAAATGATCTTCAAACCCATAATCTAGTGCTTGAGTCATGAACTCCCACTGTGCTTTGTGAAGACATTGAACTGTGAATCTCACGGCTTGGATGAAGGAGATCGTGCTTCCTGTTTGCATGATAGAGAAAAACACTGTTTGAATGAGTATCCTATTGTGAATAAGAACAAGAAAGAGTTAAGATATGGGTGGTGTGTTCATGCATTAATCACATACACTAATGTGCATGATTTGAGACACCCGAGTTTGTGTGTTGGAAAAGGAGAGAAAGAGAAGAGGAGGATTGTGTGTGTGTTGTAAATCACAATGTGAACAATGGGTTTCACTAAGAAGGAAGTACATGCTTCCATGTACATATATAAAACCATTGGACACCCAAATTAGTGTTTTGAAAATAGGCAAAGAAGAAGAAGAAACTTCATGCATTCTTTTATTCATATGTGAATACTCAAGCACAAATAAATGGTTATATTTTAAATATACCCAAAACGTAATTGAATTTCACTACATTGAATACTTGAAGTGAAAATGATCTAATAGGGTTGATAATTCAAGAAGATAAGAAGAAGATGAATTGACTGTTCCAAACTGAAGATTGATTATTATTCAGGGTTGTTTAACTGTGATGATGCTAAGATGATATGGTCCATATTGTTTTGAAAATCAAAAAAGAAGTTTTTGATTCTAGAAAAATGAATAAGAGGTTTTAGTGAAGTTGGTTTTGCACTAAAGAATAAGGAGAAGAAGATTGTACAACTATCAAGGTTGCTGCTGTGAAGAAGTGAGAAGGGTTACTTGCATATTACTAGGCATGTAACAAGTGAATAAAAGTAATAACAAAGCAACACTATGACACCCAACAAGTATCAATGGATGGAATACTCTATTGTTGTTGCAAACCATTTTCAATAGGGAGAACACTATCTTGGGAGGCAATATAAAGAACCAAAGAGGAGCTGTAAGTTGGACTTGGTCATCACTAGTTTAGCGAAGTGGACTTGTTTCATTCCCCCTCCAATGTGTAGGGACTCACACTGCCTAAAGGATTGTTTTCTAATCCAACCCACTATAACTTGTTACTACATTATATTAGAGAATCAGTGTATTGGTCATACCCATACACGATAACGACTATCTACTCTTATTGAGTAGTGAACCTTATAAAAATATCATGTGCATATTATTTACAGCTTTCATATTATTTCATGAAACAGGGAAAGGAGAACAAGATAATTAGGATCTTAATAGTTCAATAAGTATAGGGATAAAAATATAGAATTGAATTAAAAATTCCCCAACACTGATTCACCCCCTATCAGTGTTAGGCATATCCCAAAATGGTCCTCTCAATAAATTTAGTTTTCAATATCCATCCATCATTAATTTATTCTTCAACTATTACCATCCATGATTCCAGGTACTACAACTCAATAATACCCACTCAATCAAGAGTATACCTAACAAAGATAAGTAATCAACAACCAGACAAAGTCATAAAATAATAAAGAAGTAATAAATAAGAAACCGGTAACTAAAAAAGGATCCCAACACAATAAAACCATATCAACATGATCCACAAAACTTGTCCACATTATTCAAACTATCATAATATCAATCATATCATTCTTCCACCTCAACAATATCAACAATGATTAATACTCACCTTTCAAACTACCTAGATTTTGGTTTCAATTTAAACACCATAAAGTATATAACATTCTAATATATATATGTTTTAAAATTATTATTCTATAAGTAATAAATATCATTTATAAATCAATACAGCTTTGTTCAATTCATTAAAGCTAATAAAAAATAAGATATGAAAATATTATGACACTATTATTAATTTCAGCAATCATTTTTTCCATTACCATCTAGATTAATAAATTAATTATGAGTATATTTTAGTAAAAAAGAAACTATTAATTGGATATTAATATCACTAAAATACATTAATTAATATACTCAAATGGATTCCCTAAAATGATAATCATTTTTAAGGAAGAATGATAACATCTATAAATGACTCTTTTATTAAAATTTATTATTTACCATATTTAAGTTGTTTAATAAGTTTTAAGCATATAAAATATACAAGGAAGAATAAATAATCACAAAAATAACATCAAAACACTCTCTAAAAATTATAAAGAGTCAATAACATAAATCAACAACAATCTCGTGTGAAACTACACCACCCATTCATATTCTTTATTTCCATATTATTATATTTTTTTAGGTCAATAAAAAATACCATTAGAAACAAAATAAGGATAATTCCACATCTATACATAATTAAATAGGAAAATTATTGAATCCTTGCATTAAAAAAACCTTCAACATTCACCAAACACGAACAGAATGAGGGATGAACACTAACAACAAAAATCATTTTGAACTCAAAAACTATAAAGACAACATCCCATCAATAATCCTATACCAATTATTGATAGGGAACTAATATTAATTGGGAATAATAGATACTTCCAAGACCTAGAAATAAATAATGAGGGAAGAATAAATAAAAGAAATGAGGAAAATAAAAACCATGATTAGAAGGTTGTTGTTGCACAATAAATGCCTAATGATCAATCACAGGGGCCCATGTTTATCCAATATGCTCCCAAACCCATATATAGTATTATAGGATAAGTATTAAATAAGAAAAATTTAAGATGAAACATGAATTTATAGAAAATCCTAGAAAACACTTCTTCATGGAATGAAAAGAATTTTATATACCACAATAATCCCAATTTCAAAGATCAATACATTATATCCTCATACATTTACCCCTTTCTCTCATGATCAATTACTACTTATTTGATAGAAATAATGAGGTTTATGGTGTGGATAAGTTCATATTGTGTAAATGCTCAGACCCTTGGAAATAATAGCATGGATTCTAG
The DNA here is from genome assembly GCA_963277665.1 of Viscum album. NCBI lineage: Eukaryota > Viridiplantae > Streptophyta > Magnoliopsida > Santalales > Viscaceae > Viscum > Viscum album. The sequence continues at coordinate 1,619,835,974 of OY728146.1, read as the reverse complement.
CCTTCTTCCGTATCTCGAACAATCATATACTAAGCTCGTGGATTTCTTAAGCACCAAAAAAAATGACTCCAAAAAAGACAGAACTGAGGACCTTGACCTCAAAGTCATAAGAACATGAAAGAAATTCTTCAAACAATTACCATATGTTTTATATTTAATATATACATAATGTTTTAAACTTTACCAAAATTATCATCAAGACCCATCATGATGTGACACTTAAAATCATGGAATGAGAGATTCATATGCAAGGATTCATTGATATGTGAAATTCATTCCAACCATGACCAAACTAACCACACCATGACACACTCTATCAATACAACACATACCTCTATAGTATTATCTCTCAAGAAAACAACATAAACTCTATCACTCACCCCCAAGACTACAACCAAAAATATTTGGGTATCCTCAACACCTAAGAAATGGAAAAAGAAATTTTTGGAAAATAAGAGCCCTTATAATGACCTTGGGAATGATACTCAATTTTGTGACATCAAGTGTATTTAGATCCACTTAAAATGGGAATATAAAAATGGTAAATCGTATCATAGAAATATATTAGTTAAAAGTGGTAGATATAGATTGGTGGGAATATTTTGACCATTGTTAATAGAAATACCACCATCACACTTGTTTGAAAATAATTCATGTAATTAGGGGAACCGTTCTTTAAGATAATAAATATAACCCAAGTGCTTACTGATCATCTCAAAGGTGACTGTGATGTTCAATCTATTTAGGTGGCCTTTAATATTAGTTAATAAACCCATTAAAAATTATAATTTAAGGTTTTTTTCATGATGAAAAATGAAAGTGCATGTAATTATGTGTATATTTTTTCAAGACCATGAATATGACCTGGTTGGTTACTTAGTGAATCAAATACAATTAACTATTCACTCCCCAAAGGGGGTCTATTAAAATTAGTTTATGAACCTATTGCTAATTTATATAAAAGGATTTGATTGAATATAACTCATAAATAATATATATAAAGTATCTTTATAAATAAATGGATATTATATAAGGATTCAATCCCCCTGTATGTTACACTATGATGTGATCCGTGATCTATGTAGTCACCTAGGGGTGAATTAATGTTACTATTTTACCAAATTATTTTCACATAAACTTTTACCATTTTGAATTCTCTTCTTAATATTAAAACCTATATTATTTATTAAAATAATAATGGATCATATTATTATTACCCATCATAAATATACTATATACATAAATATAAATTTAATAAAGTAGAACATGATATTTTCACATGGTCTATCACTTGCGTTGTAACACCCTAAGATTTTAAAAGAGTAAAATAATGTTTAATATTGAATATGAAAAACAATACCAATATTAGAGGATAATTTAATATCTTGATACTTTATGATATTTTTAAAAAATAAATTCAATCTTATCGATCTCTTGTTCTGTATGCAACACCTGGTTTAAAATAAATGTGATACTCTATTAAAATATTATTTTTTAAACATAACCATTATAACCTAGTTGTTATGTTGATGGGTATGAATTGGAATAAATTTATAATGAAAAATATAGGGATTAGAAATTTATATAACAAATTCAATGGTTATCAACTTAGTATAAAAAAATAAGAACCATTTGAAATAAAATGAAATGTTTTCTAAAAAACTTTATTTTTCTAAAAGGCGATTTTTGTTACGCTTCACACATATCATTTAAAAGTATTTTTTTACAGATTTTAAAATTTATCTTTTAAAAAATGTACTTAATTTTATAAATAATAACATTGAAGTTATCTTAAGGGAAATTTTTAGTATTTTTCTAAAAAGTTTCATTTGTCGACGAATAGTGAAAAAATACTATTTTTCATTAAAAAATGTGTTTTAATTTACACCATTTACAAGGCCCATTTTATTTTAATTTGGTTTTAAAAATAAAATAAGTTTTATTATGCATTAATTAATCCAAAATAGTTTATTTGAATCAATTTTATGTTGAATTTTTTTATAATATATTTTAAACTTTTTAATGTTTTTCATTTGGAAAACGGTTTTCTCGACACTTCTGCATGTTTAATTTTAAATTAAATTATACCAATTATGTGATTTGAACATTTAAAAATGGATTTAATATTTGTCATAATTATAATTTATATTATATAATAAGTTAAAATTAATTTTTTACCATAATAAATAGTGAAAAAGTAAAAATTATTTACCGTGTCTAAGGTAAAAAATTGTTTACTAAGGGGTGAAACTAAAAAGATAAGGGTTAAAAAAGAACCAAAAATTTTATAATTCATAACAAATATTATGAAACTATTATTAATTTCAGCAATCATTTTTTCCATTACCATCTAGATTAATAAATTAATTATGAGTATATTTTAGTAAAAAAGAACCTATTAATTGGATATTAATATCACTAAAATACATTAATTAATATACTCAAATGGATTCCCTAAAATGATAATCATTTTTAAGGAAGAATGATAACATCTATAAATGACTCTTTTATTAAAATTTATTATTTACCATATTTAAGTTGTTTAATAAGTTTTAAGCATATAAAATATACAAGGAAGAATAAATAATCACAAAAATAACATCAAAACACTCTCTAAAAATTATAAAGAGTCAATAACATAAATCAACAACAATCTCGTGTGAAACTACACCACCCATTCATATTCTTTATTTCCATATTATTATATTTTTTTAGGTCAATAAAAAATACCATTAGAAACAAAATATGGATAATTCCGCATCTATACATAATTAAATAGGAAAATTATTGAATCCTTGCATTAAAAAAAGCTTCAACATTCACCAAACACGAACAGAATGAGGGATGAACACTAACAAGAAAAATCATTTTGAACTCAAAAACTATAAAGACAACATCCCATCAATAATCCTATACCAATTATTGATAGGGAACTAATATTAATTGGGAATAATAGATACTGCCAAGACCTAGAAATAAATAATGAGGGAAGAATAAATAAAAGAAATGAGGAAAATAAAAACCATGATTAGAAGGTTGTTGTTGCACAATAAATGCCTAATGATCAATCACAGGGGCCCATGTTTATCCAAGATGCTCCCAAACCCATATATAGTATTATAGGATAAGTATTAAATAAGACAAATTTAAGATGAAACATGAATTTATAGAAAATCCTAGAAAACACTTCTTCATGGAATGAAAAGAATTTTATATACCACAATAATCCCAATTTCAAAGATCAATACATTATATACTCATACATTTACCCCTTTCTCTCATGATCAATTACTACTTATTTGATAGAAATAATGAGGTTTATGGTGTGGATAAGTTCATATTGTGTAAATGCTCAGACCCTTGGAAATAATAGCATGGATTCTAGCCTTCTTCCGCATCTCGAACAATCATATACTAAGCTCGTGGATTTCTTAAGCACAAAAAAAAATGACTCCAAAAAAGACAGAACTGAGGACCTTGACCTCAAAGTCATAAGAACATGAAAGACATTCTTCAAACAATTACCATATGTTTTATATTTAATATATACATAATGTTTTAAACTTTACCAAAATTATCATCAAGACCCATCATGATGTGACACTTAAAATCATGGAATGAGAGATTCTTATGCAAGGATTCATTGATATGTGAAATTCATTCCAACCATGACCAAACTAACCACACCATGACACACTCTATCAATACAACACATACCTCTATAGTATTATCTCTCAAGAAAACAACATAAACTCTATCACTCACCCCCAAGACTACAACCAAAAATATTTGGGTATCCTCAACACCTAAGAAATGAAAAAAGAAATTTTTGGAAAATAAGAGCCCTTATAATGACCTTGGGAATGATACTCAATTTTGTGACATCAAGTGTATTTAGATCCACTTAAAATGGGAATATAAAAATGGTAAATCGTATCATAGAAATATATTAGTTAAAAGTGGTAGATATAGATTGGTGGGAATATTTTGACCATTGTTAATAGAAATACCACCATCACACTTGTTTGAAAATAATTCATGTAATTAGGGGAACCGTTCTTTAAGATAATAAATATAACCGAAGTGCTTACTGATCATCTCAAAGGTGACTGTGATGTTCAATCTATTTAGGTGGCCTTTAATATTAGTTAATAAACCCATTAAAAATTATAATTTAAGGTTTTTTTCATGATGAAAAATGAAAGTGCATGTAATTATGTGTATATTTTTTCAAGACCATGAATATGACCTGGTTGGTTACTTAGTGAATCAAATACAATTAACTATTCACTCCCCAAAGGGGGTCTATTAAAATTAGTTTATGAACCTATTGCTAATTTATATAAAAGGATTTGATTGAATATAACTCATAAATAATATATATAAAGTATCTTTATAAATAAATGGATATTATATAAGGATTCAATCCCCCTGTATGTTACACTATGATGTGATCCGTGATCTATGTAGTCACCTAGGGGTGAATTAATGTTACTATTTTACCAAATTATTTTCACATAAACTTTTACCATTTTGAATTCTCTTCTTAATATTAAAACCTATATTATTTATTAAAATAATAATGGATCATCTTATTATTACCCATCATAAATATACTATATACATAAATATAAATTTAATAAAGTAGAACATGATATTTTCACATGGTCTATCACTTGCGTTGTAACACCCTAAGATTTTAAAAGAGTAAAATAATGTTTAATATTGAATATGAAAAACAATACCAATATTAGAGGATAATTTAATATCTTGATACTTTATGATATTTTTAAAAAATAAATTCAATCTTATCGATCTCTTGTTCTGTATGCAACACCTGGTTTAAAATAAATGTGATACTCTATTAAAATATTATTTTTTAAACATAACCATTATAACCTAGTTGTTATGTTGATGGGTATGAATTGGAATAAATTTATTATGAAAAATATAGGGATTAGAAATTTATATAACAAATTCAGTGGTTATCAACTTAGTATAAAAAAATAAGAACCATTTGAAATAAAATGAAATGTTTTCTAAAAAACTTTATTTTTCTAAAAGGCGATTTTTGTTACGCTTCACACATATCATTTAAAAGTATTTTTTTACATATTTTAAAATTTATCTTTTAAAAAATGTAATTAATTTTATAAATAATAACATTGAAGTTATCTTAAGTGAAATTTTTAGTATTTTTCTAAAAAGTTTCATTTGTCGACGAATAGTGAAAAAATACTATTTTTCATTAAAAAATGTGTTTTAATTTACACCATTTACAAGGCCCATTTTATTTTAATTTGGTTTTAAAAATAAAATAAGTTTTATTATGCATTAATTAATCCAAAATAGTTTATTTGAATCAATTTTATGTTGAATTTTTTTATAATATATTTTAAACTTTTTAATGTTTTTCGTTTGGAAAACGGTTTTCTCGACACTTCTGCATGTTTAATTTTAAATTAAATTATACCAATTATGTGATTTGAACATTTTTAAATGGATTTAATATTTGTCATAATTATAATTTATATTATATAATAAGTTAAAATTAATTTTTTACCATAATAAATAGTGAAAAAGTAAAAATTATTTACCGTGGCTAAGGTAAAAAATTGTTTACTAAGGGGTGAAACTAAAAAGATAAGGGTTAAAAAAGAACCAAAAATTTTATAATTCATATTTTATGATAATATTTGGAACTTATGTATTCAATGGTTTAAAAATTCTCTATTTGGATCCTTTTAGAATGATAAAAATTTAGGTGGAATTTTTTATTTTCAAAAATTCCAAGCGATTCGTCTCCCCCACTTATAAGGGTTTCGTCTCAAACTTCCTTCTTAGAGACACATATTATTTTATGCCCCTAATTTATTATAAATGGTGTATATACTTACCTATTACATACTATATCATTAATCATTCCTACATCATGATATTTTATGTTTCAATTCATATACTTTATTCATGTGAAGTTATGATTCAAAAGTTATCAAAATGGTAAGGGTGTATGTTTCAATCTCATTTTAATTAGAAATTGTTATGACTGAATTTCCATTAAAGGAAATTATTTTATAATTTTCAAATAAAACATTTTCATTTTTTTCTCCTCTAATTATTCATTAATTTTTCAAGTAATAATATCATTATTCGATCTTCAGTACTTAAAATTATTGAGAAAACATTTTTAAGAAAATCTGAATTAATTTTTCTCTTCGATCTAAAATCCTTTTTATTCCAAATTTATGTTTAAAAAATAAATTCTATAATATTTTACTATTATTGTTTAAATTAATTTTTACAATTAATTTTATTTTTACAAAATGTTTTAAAACAAATCATTATGTCACGATAAATTTAATTTTTGACTTTTCTTGTAAAAATGATAAAGGAATATTTATTTTTATTAACGTATTTGGAATGAATGTAAATTTTTCTATATAATGACTGCAAAATGTTTTAAATATTATGTTTAATTTTTAAAAAGTTATTTTAAAAAATTATCTAATATTTGATCATGTTTTATATTTTAAATATTTTTTTTTCTAAATGGAAATTATATTTTCCTCAAGAAATTTTCAAATTAATCTTTAAAAATAAATTTTCAACTAAGATGAATTCCTTTGATGTTACCCAAAGTGAAAATTTATTATCCTCAAGAATTTTATAATCTTTTTAAAAGTATTTTCATCATTGTAAATAGCCTTTAATGTCATGCCATGCTTCTAAATTATATATATATATGTGTGTGTGTGTATGTATGTATGTATCTCACATATATACCTAGATTGTTATCTCTTCCTTTTATGGGGGTAATACATGCCTTATGATCATTTTTCAAATGAATTCATTATGAAATTTACTTTAATTATTATATGAATCAAGATTATTTAACCCATTTTATTTCCATGGGTAATTATTATGTTATGACTTATGATTAATTTCTTTTATTTGTCACACACAGATCATGAACTTGTTATGATGGATGCATCCAGATAGTTCTCCAATGCATTGGTTAAATCTTTAGAATCATGATATGTCATGTATGAGATTAACGTGTAAACATAATCCATTATGGGACTTTTACTATGATGCGATATTTTCAAGGTAGTTAGCCTTGACTCTTGTTTAAATAATGTTATATATTATTTTCACATTTCTTATGATGTTGTAATATTATGACACCATGTTCTTTATGATATTCTTCAATGAAATTACCCATAAGACTTATCTTTTATGATATTATGTTATATATATGACTCAAAAATTATGCTTACTTATCTTGTTTATTCCCTTAATGGTATTTATTGTTCACCTCTTTCTTCTATGTATTCTCCAGGTTATACTATGTAGTTCTAGGAGCTCAAGTATATTTAGGATACCAATAAAGAAAATAAATTAATAATAATAAGTATTCTATGTTATAGTTACCTTTGATGTATTATAATCATAGTCTTATAAATACACCAGTCCTTATGATTTTTGGGATTGTACTTGATGCATATTTATGTTTAAAAGTCATGTAATAATATGTGTAAAAATAATCGGTCTCTATAGTTGGTATTAGAGAGAAGGATTAGTTAAATTTTGGAAATTAGGATGACAAAAAAATAATGAGATCCCTAGGTATAAGTCTAATGATAAGTCTAAGGATCAGTATAAGGATAAGTCTATTTATATGAAAATATCATAAAATTTTGGTGAATTTTAGAGAGAGTTGTTTCCGACAAATTACATACCTGTATGGAAACTATAAGTGGATGTGGTTTTGGAAAAGATGTACATTGGGGTAATACATCCAAAAAATATGCATCGAGGCTTGACTAAAGAATTACTAGATACACAAAAAATTTCCTTACTATATACTTGGTTTGACAATCCTTGGGGATATGCTTTGGAAATTCACACATTCTTTATAAACCATCATGAAGGATTTGAATAGATGATGAACATGGATTACCAAGGATAAACCTATGGTGTATTAGATTGAAAAAATGTGTCATGATTTAGACATCCTATAAATAATTTTTTAAGATTATATGGTTTCCCACTATGAATATTATTTCTCATACTTTGATTTGTGGTTTTAGTAAATGGATGGAACCGGGAGGAATCATGTTAACACTAAATGTGGTAGACACTTCAGTGATTATGAGAAACCAAATTGGTTGATGATTGGAGGGAATGATATTATGATTATTCCTAATCATCTATCACAATATATGATTAAATAAATTAACTTTGGTGAAATTTATAATAAGTAAAATAAATGAAGGATGGTCTTTTATGAAACATCAAGTGGTAATGAACATATAGGAAAGAAGATTTAGCTTCATACATTTCAATAATGCGGGAAGAAGCACCTATAAGAATGTATCAATTGGAGAGGAATATGTTTTCTATGTTCTAATTGAGGTTATAGAGTAATGAAATTCCATGTAATTAGATGTATTATATGTGGATAACTTGGTTATTATACGAGTCAATGACATAAACTAAGGGTTAGATAGTAGACTAATGAAGGAACTAGGTTATAACAAATTATTTAAATAAAAGGGTTGGATAATTTATCTCTTATGAATCAAGAATTATACTGTAGAATTATTTTTACCGATGGTATTTTGGTTATATGAATCATGAAACATCGAAGGATTTTTTTTTGATTTTGGAAGCATATATGTGTTTATGTAATATTAAATTAAGAGTTATGGATACAATCATGGGTTTATTTTTTTTAGCTTGATCGTAAGTTTAAATTATTATAAACCCCTTTTTAGGTTTTAAGTAAATTTATTTCAAGGTGACTAGTAATATTTTAGGGGATTTTTTATTGGGTTTAAGCATATATAACATTTTGGTTTAACGTAAATTATTATTTGGGAAGAATACTATAACATTTATTGAGATGTAAGTTGAATATTTTTAAGGGTATACACTTGTAGAATGGATTGAGTTGAACTTTTGGAGTTACTATTGTGGCGTTAGAGATTAATGTAATTTATGGGAAAACTTTTGCTAACAGTTTTATTTTTTATAAAGATAAGAGGAGTACATTTTTTTCTTTTGGGGATTATGTGATCCATTAGAATTTTATTTTAGTTATTTAAGGAAAAAAATATTTTATTTTTATTAAAAAGAGTAAAAAGTGAAGTGGAAAGTGATTTAAGCACAACCAAATTATGAAATTTTGTTTACTAAATAAAAAAATCAGTTAATTATATTTTATGGTGTTCTATTTCTCATGAGAATCCCTCAACTCTAAGAAAGGGAACTTGAAAAAAAATGTTATCCTATTAACTTCTTATATGAAGAATCAATATTTTTTTAACTCATCAATGATTTTTGGTTTTTAGGTCCTTAAATTTCCATTGATCATTCACTTTCTTTTGATCAATGATCTCTATCATTCTTCATAATTATTTACTCTTTTATTCCATGTCCATATCATCACTTTCCACAAATGCTATCCAAAATGAAAACCTAGTTAGGTGAAACCCTACATGTTTCCCTTTCCCCATTTTTAATTTGATGTTATATTATCCCTTATGTGATGGGGTTTTACAAAAATTAATTTTCAAATGTCAAACCCTTGATTACTGATCACATCTTTAAATTATGAGTACATAATTAATTTAATGGGGGCATAATGTAAAACCCTAAGATTTTAAAATAGAAACATGGCATTTAATAGTGTATATGACACATAGCACCAAGATTATAAGATAAATTATCCCCAAAATAATTTATGATATATTTATTTTTAAACAAATTCAAACTATTTTATATATTGTGATTCCCCCAACATTGAGTTTAAACAAAACACAATACTCAGTTAAATTATTATTATCTAAACATGACCATTATACCCTAACAATTAAGTCACTTTGTATGAATAGGACTAAAGAAAGTGTGAAAATTATGTGGTTTATATAGGTATAAAATAAATTCATTGGTTATATATTGATTAGAAATAAAATAATATCCACTTGAAATAAAAAGAAATATTTTCTGAAAAATGTATTTCTCTAAAATGTAGTTCTAGTAATGCTTCATGCGCATAATTTAAAATTAATTTTTACTTAATATTAATTTTTTTTAAAAAAAATAAACTAAATTTTTGAAATCATCATATAGAAATTATCTTAGGTTTGTTTTTTGGTATATTTCTGAAAAGTTTAATTTTTTGATGAATTGTGAAAAAATAATGATTTTTATTAAAAAAATTCTTTTTCGTTTAAAGAATTTACAAGATAAATTTTATTTTAATGTGGGTTTAAAAGAAAAACTTGTTATATTATATATTTATAAATATAAATTAGTTAATTTTAATCAATTTAATATTTAATTTGGATATAAAAACTTTTTAAACATTTAAATAAATTTCATTTGGAAAATTATTTTCTTGACACATCTGTGTGTTTAATTGTAAATTAAATTCTTCCAATTATTTGAGTTGAATTTGAAATATTTATTCCATATTTTTAATAATAATAATTTATATTATATAATATGGAAAACATAATATTTTTTCATAATTAATAGTCAAAATCTTAAAAATTATTTATCATAGTAACCGTAAAAATGGGTTTACCAGAGATTAAAGACAAAAGATAATAGTTAAAAATGACCTAAAACTTCTCTAATCAATAATTAATGGCCATATTTATTAGATATATATTATAGGGTTTGAAAATTGACTATTTTTTAACCTTTTATAATGAGAAAAACATCAGTGTAATTCATTCTTTTCAAAAATTCCATGTGTGTCCTCTTCCCCAGTTATAAAATCTCACCGCCTCTCCTATAATCTTCACACTTCCAAAACTCATTTGTTCAGCTAATACATACCAAAATAACCTCCCCTTATCTTAGAGTTCTTTTTAATCATATATAAAACCTATTAAGGGTTTTGGTGAAAACAAAATAATGTTTTCCAAATAAGAGGAAGATAAAGAACACACATGATGACTCAGGCTCAAGGAAAGGGGTTTATTAACTCAATTTTCATTCATTGGGTTATACATATACTTAGTAGATTATATTATAAAAATTTTATGTGTTAAATTAATTTTTATTAATTTATGTTTTATTTATAATTTTCCTTGTGTGGATCAACATTTTTTACACATAATTACACAATTGATAAACCCTCACCTCAATGATACGGAACTTGTAAGGGTTTCGTCTCAAACTTCCTTCTTTGAGACACATGTTATTTTATGTCCCTAATTTATTTTTAATGGTTTATATACTTACCCTTTACATAATATTTCATGAGTCCTTTCTATATCATGATATTTTACGTTAAAATTATTCTACTTCATTCATGAGATGTTATGATTCAAAAGTTACCAAAGAAGTAAGGTTTTTTGTTTCAATCTCATTTTCATCAGGATTGCTTATGCTTGAGTTTTAATTAAAAGAAATTATTTGATCATTTTCTAATAAAACCTTTTAATTTTTTTATCCTCTGGTTATTCATGAGTTTTTCATAAAATAGTACCATTTTCCACTTTTGGTACTTAAAATTATTAAGAAAATATTTTTAATAAAATACAAATTCATTTCTCTCTTCGGTCAAAAATAATTTTTATTCCAAATTCATGTTTTCTGAATAAAATTCAATTTTTTTTACTATGATTGGTTAAATTAATTTTTACTCTTAATTTTATTTTTACAAAATGTTTTAAAGGGAACATTCTTGTCGTTTTCTGAACAAGGTACCATTTGTCTTTTATTATAAAAATATAAATGTAATCTTTGTTTTTTAACATGGTATGTATGAATCAGATTCTTCCATCATCATAACTAATAAATGTTTTAAATATTCCTTTTTAAGATTCAAAGATTTTTTCAAAAAAACATTAATTTTTTATAATGTTTTATATTTTAAATAATTGTTCTCAAAATGTAAAGGATATTTTCATCAAGAAATTATCAAAGTGATATTTAAAAATTATTTTTCACCTAAGATTATATCCTTTGATGTTACTCAAAGGGAAAATTCTATTTCCCTCAATAGTTTTTTAATATTTTTAAAATTATTTTCATTGATTCAAATAACCATTATTGTATTGGAATGATTATAAATTCTATATATATATATCATATATATACCTAACTTATTTTACCTTCCATTTATGGGGTAATAAATAACTTATGATCATTTATCAAATTTATTCATTGTTATATTTACTTTTATTACGATATGAAACCGATAATGTATCCCATTTTATTTCAATGGTTAATTATTATGTTATTAATTATGATTGATTTCATTTATATGGCACACATTTAAAATGAACATGTTATTATGGGTGCACCAAGGTAGTGCTCCAATTCATTGGGTAAATATTTAATCTCATGATTTCTCATGTGTGGGATTAGGATGTAAACCTTGTCTATTATTGGACTTTGTACATCATGTGATATTGTCTAGACAATAATATTTTACCCAAGTTTATTCCATGTTATATATTATTTCAAAATTTTCTATGATGTTATGATCTTATGATACCATGTTATTTATGATATGCTTCCATGAAATTACTCAGGAAATATATATTTTATTATATTATGTTGTATATATGACTCACACATTATGTTTCCTTATCATGTTTATTCCCTTACTAGAATCTCTAGATCACCCATTTATTGTATGTATTCTCTAGGCTATGCTATGTAGTTTTAGGAGCTCAAATGGATTTATGATATCACTATGGAAAATAGAAAATAGTGTTAATAAGGATGCAATGTTTTCATTTCCATTTTTTTATTATGATCATAGTCTTAAAAAGACACTAGGACTCATGATCTTTGGGATTAGGATTGTTGGATATTTATGTTTAAAATTCATTTAATAATATGTGTAAAAGGCATGGGTTTCAATTAGCATTGGTTACTGTATCCTTGTAATACCTAGATTTTGTGTGATACTCAGATTATACAATAAAATAAATCATCAATTAAAAGGGAATTGGGAAGGTATAATCCTAATCCCAAGAGTGGGTACCATCTTTTACCCCAATGTTACAATCTCTCATTTGTTTCCTTGATATTGGCTCAATATAGTTTACAAATTTTCCTTCCAAACACTACAGAAAAAGATCTTAAATCTACTATATAAATCACTACATCACAATGATATGATATTATTTCTCAATAAAAGGATTCAATTTTGAGTTTATATACTACTAAATTTCCATGAATTTATACTTTATACTCCCAAATAAAACTTAGAATGATCGACACATATAGATTAAAGGCACATCATGCATACTTCCTTTTCAATAATATTTTTCTTTATGAATATCAACATAAAAGAGAGAAAAATAACACTAACTATTGATATCTCTAAAATATTATTCTTCTTATATAAAATCTATATTCCATGATATAGAAATTATAGAGAAGGACTTGGTTCCCAATTCCTCTTATGCTTTTTATATTCCACTTTTTCTCTTTTACTTTAACGCACTGGGTTTGTTATCATTGAAGGGTACCAACTTCTTCTTCTTCTTTGATACACATAGATTCTTTTTCTAGAATTTTGTATCTCGACCTTCTTTATTCATAGTTACATAATCAATTTCATCTTATTCTATCTTATATATTTTTTTAGTCATGTAAAAATAATTTATATATTCTTAATATATAAATTCCATCTGAACCACTATCTTCTAATTAACATGTCAAAAGAACCTCATGGGTAGGTACCCCATAATCTATAAATATTATAATTCATTTAATTTACTTTCTCCACTAGTATTAAAAGAATAAAAATATTCATATTAAAACTATTTAAAAATATTTACATGAATTTATATAGCATTTATTATAGAAAATACCAATAAAATAAATATTCAATTAATTTTTTAAGAGACTTCATATGATTCTTTCTTCAAAAACATTCAAAAATTCCTAAGCAAATCAATCTTCAAATATACATGATGATATATAACAATAATATTATATATTTACCTATCATATCATGGTGTGACAACATCTTAGATTCTAGAATAGACACCAACCAATATCTCATTCATAGATAACTTTATAATATTATCTTCTTTTTCATGGTGTGATAACTAATTTTCTCACTTTATATTAAATCCAAATCCCCTTTATATCATTTTGATAATTATTTTATTAAATAAATTTCTTTAATCAATTAATTAAACTTCTATAATTATATTTTTTATATTATTAAATTTTTAAAAATTGTGCTAACTAAAATGGTATCACCCTGAGTTTTTATAGACATGTTTGTTTCAAATAAATTAAAATTTTCATCTTGAAATTCACTAAATCAAAGATTATTTTCACACTAAACCAATATGTCATACGTTAAAACCAACACCAGCTTTTCATATGTTACACACAATAATGAGTTGGCATACAATACATGCAACACTGAGTTGGCGTAAGATGCACTCAACAATGGGTCGGCGTACGATACATGCAACACATAGTTTCTATGAAACATAATTTTATTGTTAAAATAATATAATAATAACCTAGATGTTAAAACTAGTTATCTTAATATTAATAAATACTTTTAAAATATTTTCTACAATTTTTGTATGTAAAAAAAATACTGATAATGAAAGATATGATATTTTAGTAAAGTCCTTCTATGTCTAAAAATACTATTTTTAATGTATTTATAGTAAAATTAATTTTAGAAAAATTTAGAAATTAAATTTGATAAAATAAACCTCACATTTTAATTTATGATGTAAAAAATATCTTAGGGTGAAAGTTTTGGATTTTTATGAGAAACTTCATTTTTTGGATGAATAGTGAAAAATAACAGTTTTTAATTCAAAACTAATTTTTAATTTAATTTATTTATAAGGATAAAATGTATATTAATTTGATTTCAATTTTGAACTACATAATTTTTTATCACATAATCCAAAATTGTTCATTAGAACCATTTCAATATTTAAATTGGACCTAAAAACTTCACAAACTTTTGATTATTTTTATTATAAAAACACGCAATGTCATCTCGAGAGTGGGATTGATTTTAAATTAATTTCTTCTTCTTATGTGATTATAATTTGGAAAAATGGATTCCATATTTTGATTCATCATGATTTATAATTTCTAATAATCTAATCTTTGTTTTAACCAAAAATATTAGTAAAAGTGATTAAAATTAATTAAATCGGTTAAGATAAAAATTAGGCTAATAGAGTACTAAGCCTTAAATTTAATACCCAAAACAATCTATACACTTGTAAAAAAACATTGGATGTCCATATTTAGAACCTATAATCAATTTTATTGACCTTCTTATATTTATTGGATCCACATTAATCATGAAAAACGTGGGTGGAATTCTCTCTAAAAATAGTTACAAGAGTGTCTCCCCTCCACTATAAAAGGCCACCACGTCTACCCATTCTTATCTCAATATCTTTTCCTTTATTTTCATTATCCACCCCCTACACTATCTTTATTACATTATTATGTAAGAACAAGTTTCCTCAATATAATTGTATTTTATTATGCTAAGGGTTAAACCTATACTTACACACACCTCCATCTAATGGATATCGAACATATTATTTCTGCGTATTGTGAATTACTGCCTCACGAAATGATGATTGTTAATTTTTCATTTAACACCCATAATAGTGGCAATTATTATGGAAAATATGTTTATATATGTCATATATTTTATTTATTATGTCTTTAATCTTTGTTATTCCTTTTAAAACAAACATCTCTTTACTTTCTATTTGGTCTTAATACAATAATCTCGTTTGAGGAAGTGTGAACTACCACCGCCTCAAAGCTATGTGATTCATTTACACACCACATAGAATGTATTAAAGATGGGTATAGTGAAATTATATGATATAAATGATATATTAATTCTAATAGAATAATTATACATATTTATACATACATATATATACATATGTCATTTATATACTTTCATTCAATATGACAATAAAGACGGAAACAACGATCATGCGTACGTACGACTTACCGTCTCTATAAACGGTGTATTCCATTTAACAATACTATATTATATAGATTATTATAATAAAAATAAAATGTATATACCTGATATTTATATCATGGTTTACATTCTGTAATCATGATATAAGTATAAGGACCAAATATATAAAAAATTATGACACATGTGAAGAACAAAGAAAATTTTACCCGAAGTGAAACTTTAATGTAGGATCGTTAACAAGAGGGTAATATAAGGAAATAATAAAACCATATAAGGTATTATTTATAATAAATTTATTCTGTCAAATATGTATAATAAAATTATATTTATTATATAGGAATCTTGTACGAGTACAGAGAAAGTCAAGACACAATGTAAGGGGATTTCATCTCACTTTTAATTTCTATGAGATAAAATCTATGTTCACCACTATTTCCTTTTTAGTGGGGTATACACTAACCATGATTTTATTATATGTATATTTTAAATAATTTTATGGGTATTCACATGCCCATTTTATGATCCTTCGTTCATGGGGTTTAACTTTCAAAAGTTACCAAATCGGTAAAATAATTTTGTCTCAATTTGCCTTCTTTGAGATTCATGTTTTGTTATGAACCTAAAATCTTTTTCTAGGTGTATATACTTCCATTTTACATGTTATATAACTAATATAATTATTTTAATTATATATTAATCTTTATTTAATTTCCATTTCTTACATGGAAATTATGATCCCAAGTTACTAAGTTATAAGAGTTTATTGAGACAATCTCATCGCTTTATGACATTTTCTATGTTTATGCTCCCCTTGATGAAATATTATGATACATATATCAATAATATTCATGATTTTACTTATAATATGTTTATTCATGATATACTCTATTTTTAGTGCCATTTTTTCACTCTTTGGTACATAAGATAATTTCTTATTTATGTAAAATCTGACTGTCTCTCTCTTTGGTCATAAATCTACTGTATTCAAAAAACCATGTTTAAAAAAAATCAAAATGATTTAAAAAGGTACTTGAAGGTAATTTTCAAGGAAATAGTATTTTAAAAATGTTTTATTCAAATCATACTTTATAATTTTTCAAAACTATTTTCAAAGAAAAAGGTTTTCAAAAGGTTTTATGTTATAAAAGAATTTTTCAAAGAATAAAGGATATTTTCCTCAAGAAATATTTTTATAAGATCCTTAAAAATTATTTCCCATATAAGATTACATCCATTTCTATTACTCATGCCTTTATGGGAAAATTATTCAGTTTTTTCCATTTAAATTATTTCTTTTAATGAATTTTTTTATGGCATGATGCTTATGAATCCCATATATCTTTCACGGGTTATATGATTTTGAAACTAACTTATTTTAATATGTTGTGATTATGATGAAATGATTATGAAACCTGAATCTTTCCATATGTCATGATATGTTTACGTGTTTATGATTCCCATTTCATTTCATGGGTTATGATATGATTATTTATGATCTTGTGGAACTTGTATGTATGATTTTATAATGTGACAGGTGTGACATATATATTCCTCTAATGCATTGGGTAAATATTTATATCTCATGGGATAAAATGATATGGTCTTGGGAGTGAACCTTGACTACTACAATGGGCATGGGAGTGAACCATGACTACTAAGTTGGTATGAGGGGTGAACTACTGCTACTATGATGGCCATGGGAGTGAACCATGATTACTATGATGGTATGGGGAGTGAAGCCATACTAATAATATCATCTTAGAAGTGACGACTTGGCTAATTTGGAAATCATTATATGCTTATGTGTTTTCCACACTTCCATGTTTTATTCCTACATCATTATTTCATGGATTATAGTCTTTATTTCATTATTATTCATGTTTTATGAACTTCCAATCTTTATTCCATGATCTCTATTATGACCTTTGATATATTGGGTATAATATTCGGTTTTCATGATCACATTATCATACCTTTGTACTCATGTTTATTCTTACATGTTTCCTTTGTTTACCCCTACTAATCACTTGAGTTCACCTATTTTATGTTTTCATTCCACTAGTTCAAGATGATATGTAATATGTTTGATATTTATATGAATGGTGATAGTCAAAAAGAACCCAATGGGAGATGATGTATCTCAAATATGTACCAGTGTTTATGTTCCCAATTTTCCAAAGGCACTAGACTAGTACGGACTTCATGCGTCTATTTCTGTAATGTTTTTTGTATTCCAAAAAAGTCATGTAATGCTAATGTTTTGAAAAGTGATGGTTTCTATAGTTGGTATTAGAGGAAAATTTTAGTTAACCATTGGAAAATAGGATGATAAAACCTTGGTGAGAACCCTAAGGACATGTCTAAGGATAAGCATAGGGATGAGTGAAAGTAAAGGAAAATGTCCTGGAATTTTGGTGAATGATAAAGTGAGTAGTTTCTTATAAATAAATCCATGTATGGATAATAAAAGTTGATGTGTCTCTGGAAAATATGTACCTAGAGGTAACAACTCTAAAAAGATGTTTCTAACTTAACTCAGGATAATCTAGTAGATGGCAATGGGCCTTACTACACACCTAGCTTGACACTCCCATGGAGTATGATTTGTTAATTTAAAAACTCTTCACAAACCATTATGAAGGATTTAAATATAAGATGGATATGAATAACCTAGATAAAACATAAGGTATCATAGCTTAAGAAAGGTGTCATAACTTAGACATCCTAAAAGTTATTTTTCAGGATAATTTGGTTCCTCATTACGATAACAATTTCTTACTCTATGATTTTGGTTTTAGTCAACGGATGGAACCTGAAGTAACCGCATTAATGGTGATTGTAATAGACAATGAAAAAATTTTCCTCCTAAAAAACTGAATGTTGTGGAAGTTGGAATTAAAAAACTCATTTCTATTCTCACATAGTTTTCTCAAGCTATAAATCATGGTGGTCTTCCAAATGATAAAATAAGAGAACACCATTTTGTTGATTCTTCCATGAGGAAACATCCACCTTCTATCAGAGGTTCTCCTAATCCACTTATTTATAAAAAAACGGATTAGTATCGCTAAAAATATATTCTCCTTTCTCTAGTGTTTGGAGCATGAGAAATTCATTCTAGTTGTTTATTGGTTGGAAGGTGAAGCAGATCAGTGGTGGACTCTAATTAATAATACAAGGAAGCATGTTGAGATTGAATCCTTGGTTTGGGATGAGTTCAATAACTTATTTTTCAATAATTATTTTCCTTGAATTTTTCATACCAAGATGGATAAATACTTCCTTGAGTTGAATCAAAGGGATAATGAGTCTGCGGGTACCTATGAGGATAATTTCACAAGACTTGCGAGGTATAATTCATAAATTATCATCCAACCCAAAAGTAAAGTTGATAGGTTCTTTAGTAGATTAAATACATATCTTATAAGGGCATTAAAAATAAGATATTTTAGTAGTTATGAAGAGATTTTGTGTTATGAAATCAAGTTTGAAATTGTTGTAGAAGTCACGTATCAATCTCATAGATTTGACAAGAAGAGGAAGATGGAGTTTAAAGAAAACCCTAAAAACATGGAGAACGGGATATGAACTTTCTTTTATGCTCTAACTATGGGAGTAATCATAGAGGAAATTTCTATAGTGGGTCTAATAAATTTTTTAATTGTGTAAAGGAAGGATATAGAGGAATTTATTGCCAAGGTGATGGAAAGAAGTTGGATCAAAATGCTAGTGGGGAAAATTCCACATAGAATGAACCTCCCATGATTCAATGCTAAAAGTATAAGGAGAATGGGAATTATGCTAACTATTTCCCAAACATAAGGGTTGGTGATGATAATAAATGTTATCAACCTCTTAAGTTGAGGGACAAGGGGAAATATCATGAAATCACTATATCTAATAAGGGATGTGATAACAATGTGATGAAAGGTAAACTTACCATCCACTCTATAACTTTTAATGTCATATTTGATTCTGGATCTACAAACTCTTTAATATCTAAATAATTTTCTAAGTGTGTTAATATTCCTCCAAAGCAATTTGTTGTGGAATTAGCAGTGCAAACCTCTAATGGTATGATGATTGCATCTCAAGTATATGATTCCTCTCCGGTAGAAGTTTATGGGAATGTGATTCCTGAAAATCTCTTCATTCTTCCTTTGTTCAAATTTGACGTCATCCTAGGAATGTATTGGATTTCTCTACATAAATCCCACATCAATTTTCTTGTAAGGTAAGTTATATTTGATATTTCAAACCCTCCTATGATCATCCATCAATGTGACAATAATTATGAACTTCCTGTGGAGATTACATCTATTGTATGGGTGTTAATTCCCATTCAAAAGGTTTTTTATCTCCTATGGTTGGGGAGAAGATCGAAATCCATGATATGCTTGTTGTTAGGGATTTTGTGGATGTGTTTCAAGAAGAGTTTTCTAGTCTTCAACCAAAACGTGAATTTAAGTTCTCAATAGAACTTATAACTTGTTCCAAACCAATTTCAAAGACTCCTATAGAATGGCCCTAATTCATTTGAAGGAATTGAATAAGAAACTCCATTAAAACCATGATAAGGTAGTTATTCAGACACACATGTCACCTTCGGGTGCATAAGTTCTTTTTGTGAAAAAGGAAGATGGATCAATGAAACTCTACATTGATTATTGGGAGTTGAACAAGATCACAATCAAGAACAAGTATCCTCCTCCCAGTATTGATGACTTGTTTGATCAACTATGTGGAGCTCAATACTTTTCCAAGATTTACCTTCACTATGGATATCATCAATTAAGGGTCAAGAAGAAGGATATACACAAGATGGAATCCCTTACATGGTATGGTAACTATGAATATATAGTGATTCCTTTTGGTCTTACTAATGTCCCTTCTATCTTCATGGAATTAATGAATAGATTCTTTAGAGATTACCTTGAACAGTTTTTGGTAATCTTTATAGATAATATTTTTATTTATTCAAAAAGCAAGGAAGAGCATGAATATCTCTTGATAATTGTACTTAAGACCCCAAGGAAGGAATAGTTATATTAAAATTTTAAAAAGTGTGAGTTTTTTCTACAAAAGGTTTCATTTTTGGGTCACATAATCTCAAAGATGGTATAGTAGTATATCCATCAAAGATAGAGGCTATTGTAAGCTAGCCTCGACCAACCATGATGACTGGGATTTGTAGCTTTCTTGGTTTAGATGGATATTATCAATGGTTTGGGGAGAATTTCTCAGGAATATCTAATCCTCTGACCAAGTTAATTAGGAAGGGTGTTATGTTCCCTTAGATAGATGAATGTGAGGAAAATTTCAAGGAACTAAAAAGAAGTTTGGTCACTACACCTATTCTTATATTACCCTATAGTGGATAAGTGTTTGTAATTTATAGTCATGAATCCAAGAAGGTATTGATATGTGTTTTTATGTAAAATAACATGGTTATAGCATATGCCTCATGATAGTTAAAGATTTATGTGCAAAATTACCCAACTCATGATTTAGAGTTACCAACAGTAATTTTTTCATTAAAGATATTCAAGCATTATCTTTATGGGGAAAATTATGGTATATATATTGATCATAAAAGTATAAAATATATATTCACATATAAGAAGTTGAACATGCACCATAGAAGATGGTTAGAGTTGATAAAGTATTATGATTTATCAATACATTACCACCTTGGGAAAGTGAACATGGTGGATGATTATTTGAGTTGAAAATATAATGTTAGATTATCTATGATGAACATCACAAAAGATACAATATTTCTATATTTGAAAAGGATGGATATAGAAATCTTGAAGGAAGGTGAAAAATGTTATCTGTCTCAAATTATTTTTCGAACCTCTATCCAAGGGAAGAATAAGGAGGCACATAATGAAGATGAAGAAATAAAAAAGAAGTTAGAAATGTTCATGAGTTTAACCTTGATCAGGAAGGAATGATAAGTTTCAGGAACCTTTTTTGTGTTCCTTCCATGCCATATTTGAAGAATGATCTGTTAGAAGAAGCTCATGGTTCATTATTATCCATTCATCTAGGAAGTACGAAGATGTATGGGGACATAAAAGAATTATTCTAGTGGGATGGAATGAATAGAGATATCATGGAGTTTGTATCTTGGTTTTTTCTATGCTATAAAGATAAGACTGAAAGACAAAAGTGAAAAGGGATGTTGCATCCATTACCCATACCAAAATGGAAATGGGAGAACATAACTATGGATTTTGTCATTATATTTCCCAAAACCTTTAAAGGTTTTAATTCTATATGGGTGTTAATTGATCTCCTTACCAATTCAACACACTTCATTTCTATTAGAGAGGATTTCTCTCTAGATCAACTTTCCTGAATATATATTAAGTAAGTGGTAAGGTTGCACGGAGTACCACATTCTATTATATCATACCAGGATCTGATGATTACCTCAAAGTTCTGGAGAAGTCTTAAAAAGGTACTTGATATAGAATTTAGTTTTATCACTACTTATCTTCCTCAAATAGATGGCCTTTCTGAAAGAAAAATTAAAACCCTATAGGATATGTTGAGATCTTGTTTTCTGGATTTCAAATGTGGTTGGGATAAACACCTTCCTCTAGTTGAGTTTTGTTAAAATAATAACTTTCACTCAAAAATTCAGATTTTTCCTTATGAATCCCTCTATGGGAAGAAATTTAGAGCTCCAACATACTTATAAGAGGTTGGAGAAATAAAGATATTAAGAACTGAGAATGTTGAAGAAATGGTCGAGAAGGTTAGAACCGTTCAACAACATATCAAGGCAGCTCAAACACAGTAGAAAAGTTATGTTGATAATCGTCGGCATGATCAATAATTTGAAGTTAGTTAAAATGTAATTTCTATGAATCTCAACCTAGAAGAAAGTTGTGAGATTCAAGAAGAAAAGGGAAACTAATTCCTACGTATATCGACCCCTTTGAAATTCTTGATCGTATCGGCAGTGTAGCATATCGCTTGGAACTTCCTCCAAATATCTCTCAAGTCTATGATGTGTTCCATGTATCACTCTTGAGGAAGTACATGTCTGAACCTTCACATGTACTAAACTCAGTGGTCATACCACTAGAGAAATATCTTTCTTACGAAGAGCAACCTATTGAAATTTTGGACCAATCATAGAAAGTTATACAAAACAATACCACTCATCTGGTCAAGGTTTTTTGGAGAAATCACTAGTTAGAGGAATCTATGTGGGAACTTGAGGATATTATAAAGTAGAATTATCCTCATTTTTTTTACCTGAGTGATGAATATTGATTAAAAAATCATTTTAATGGGGGTAAAATGTAACACCCTGAGTTTTTATGAACATGTTTATTTCAAATAAATTAAAATTTTCATCTTTCAATGCACTAATTCAAAGATTCCTTTCACACTAAACCAATATGTCATACATTAAAAGAAACACCAAATTTCCATACATTACACGCAACACTGAGCTAGAATACAATAAACACAACATTGAGTCGGAATATGATACATGGAACACTGAGCTGATGCCCGATACACAAAACATTGAGTTTCTACAAAACATCATTTTATTGTATAAATAAGATAATCATAAACTAGCCATTAAAAATAGTTATATGAATATTGATAAATAATTTTCAAATATTTTCTACAATTGTTTTATATAAATAAAACGTATTGATAAAGAAAGATATGATTTTTGGTAAAGTCCTTCTATGTCTAAAAATACAATTTTTAATGTCCTAATAAAATTAATTTTAGACACATTTAGAATTTTAATTTGATAAAATAAACCTAATTTTTAATTTATAATGTAAAAAATTATCTTAGGGTGAAATTTTTGTATTTTTCTCAGAAACTTCATTTTAGGATGAATAGTGAAAAATATCGTTTTTTAATTCAAAACTACTTTTTAATTTAATTTATTTATAAGGTTAAAATATATTTTAACTTTATTTTAAAGTTTAAATAGATTATATTTTTATAAATTAATCTAATTTTTATAATTGTAACCATTTCCACATTAAAATAGGAAATAAAAACATAGAAAACTATTGATCCTTTTTACTATAAAAATCCACAATATCGTCCTAACAGTGGGATTAATTTTAAAATAATTTACACCACTTCTGTGATTATAATTTGTAAAAATAGATTCTATATTTGTATTTAACATAATTTATGATGTATAATAAGGAAAAAAAATTTGACCAAAAAAATTAGTGAAAGTTATTAAAATTAATTACATCGGTTATGAGAAAAATTTGGCTAACAAAGTACTAACCCTTAAATTTATGACCTAAAATGACATAGAAACTTGTCTAAAACCCATTTTATATCCATATTTCTACCCTATAATTAATTAAATCTAACTTGGTCTATTATTGGATCCACATGCAACATGAAAAATGTGGGTGTAATTCTCTCTTCAAATATTTACAGGAGTGACACCCCTCCTTCACTGTAAAAGGACTCCACCTCTACCCATTCCTAACACCTCTCAAAACTTTTATGTTCATCCATTAATTTCCCAATTAGACTACAAAAAATACTCCCTTAGACCTTGAAGCCTCCCTTAGGGAAGAAATCCGCTCAAGTAAGCCTTTTGGCACAAACCCAAAGGAGTTACCAAATTTAGAGGTAACATTTTCTCTCAAGCTCTTTTCCTTTATTTTCATTATACACCCTATCCACAAAATTTATTTCATTATTGTGAAAAAAAACCATAATACTCAATATAATAGTGTGTTTTTATGCTATGTTTTTAACCTAAAATTACACATACCTCCATCTAATGGATATGGAACATACTATTTCTGTGTGTGATGAATTACTGCCTCACAAAATGATGATTGTTAATTATTCATTTACTACCAATCATGGTGACCATTATAATGTAAAATAAATTTATATATGTAATATATTGTATTTATTATGTATTTAATCTTTTTTATTCCTTTTAAAACACACATCTCTTTACTTTCTATTTGGTATTAATATGATAATCTCATTTAAGGAAGTGTGGACTACCACCCCCTCAAAGCGATGTGATTTGTTCACACACCACATGAAATGTATTAAGGATGGGTATAATGAAAATACATGATATATATTATATATTGATTCTAATATAATAATGATACATATATATACATACATATATATACATATTTCATTTACATACATTATTTAAACATGACAATAAAGATGTAAACAACATTCATGCCTATATATGCCTTACCATCTCCACGAACGGTGTATTCTAATTCGTAATACAATATTATATAAATTATTATAATAAATATATAATTTATATACCTGATATTTATATTTTTTTTTACATTCTAGAATAATTATATATTTATAAGGACCAAAGATATAACAAATTAAGACACATACAAAGAACAAAGCGAATTTTATCTGAAGTGAAACTTTGACATAAGATCATTAACAGGCGGGTAATATAAGGTCGTAGGAAAAACATATATGGTATTATGTATAATAATATTATACCATAAAATATTTATAATAAACTTATATTTATTATACAATAATCTTGCATGAATACAAAGAGAGTCAAGGCATAATGTTAGAGGATTTCATCTCACTTTTATTTTCTGTGCGATACAAGCTATGTTTGCCACTATTTCCTTTTGTGTGGTGTATGTACTACCCAGGATTTTATTCTATGTATATTTTAATTAAATTTATGGTTATTCACATGCCTATTTTGTGATCCTTATTTTATGGGAATTAACTTTTAAAAGTTACCAAATCAGTAAAATAGTTTTGTCTCAGTTTTCTTTCTCTGGGATTCATGTTTTGTTATGCACCTAAACTATTTTTCAAGGTGTATATAATTCCATTTTACATGTTATATCAATGATGTCCTTATTTTCATGATATATTAAGCTTCATTTAATTTCCTTTTCTTACATGTAAAGTATGATCCCAAGTTGCTGAGTTATAAGTGTCCATTGAGGCAATCTCATTGCATTCAGTGATTTTTTATGTTTATGCTTCCCTTGATAAAATATTATGATCCATATCTCAAGAATATTCCTGAGTTTAATTCTACCATGTTTATTCATGATATCATCTATTTTTGTTACTATTTTCCCACACTTTTTTACTTAAGATAATGTATTTTTATGTAAAATTTGACTCTCTCTCTCTCTTCGGTCGGAAATCTATTGTATTCAAAACCCATGTTTTCGAAAATGTTTTCAAAGTGATTTCAAAAAATCCTTGAAGATTATTTTCATGGAAAAATGTTTTTTTTAAATGTTTTATTAAAATATTACTTTATAATTTTTAAAATCTATTTTCAAATAAAAAGGTTTTAAAAAGGTTTTATTTTATAAAAATCAATTTTCAAAGAAGAAAGAATATTTTCCTCAAGAAATATTTTTAAAAGGCCATTAAAATTTATTTCCAATCTAAGATGACATCCATTGGTGTTACTCATGCCTTAATGGGGAAATTGTTTAATTAATCCATTTATATTCATTTTTTAATGGATTTTTTTATGGAATAATGCTTATGAGTCCCGTATCTATTTCATGAGTTATATAATTTTGAAACCCACTTATTTTCACGGGTTGTGCTTATGATGAAATGATTATGAAACCTATATATTTCCATAGGTTATGATATGTTTACATTTTTTTGATAACCATTTAATTTAATGGGTTATGATATGATTATATATGATCTTTTAGAACATGTATATATGATTTCATTATGTGATAGGTGGGATCTATTTCTCTCTCTAATGCATTGGGTAAATATTTATATCTCATGAGATAAAATAAGATAGTCTTGGAAGTGAACCTTGACTACTATGATGGTCGTGGGAGTGAACCATGACTACTAAGATGGTATGGGGAGTGAACTCATACTACTATGATGGCCATGGGAGTGAACCATGACTACTATGATGGTATGGGTATTGAACCCATACTATTATGATAGTATCGGAAATGATGCCTTGGATACTATGGAAATAATTATATTCTTAATTTTTTTCCACACTTCAATGTTTTATTATTACATTATTATTTTATGGATTATGATATTTATTTCATTATGATTCATGTCTAATTAACTGCCAATATTTATTCCATGATATCTATTATGATATTTTATATGCAGGTTATGATCTTATATTTTCATGATCACATTATCATACCCTTATGCTCATGCTTATGATTATATCTCTCCCTTGTTTACCCTTGCTGAGCATTTGAGATCACCCCTTTTATGTTTCCTTTATCCTAGGTTATTCAGATATATACTATGTTTTATATGTATAATAAGGGTTCTAGTCAATAAAAACCTATTTGGAGATGATGTCGCTCATATATGTACTAGGGTTTATGATCCCAAGTTTCCAAAGGCACTAGACTAGAATGGTTTTCATGCGTCTATTTTTGTAATGTGTTTTTTATTCCACAAAAGTTATGTAATGTTATTGTTTTAAAAAGATAGGGTCCTATAGAAATAAACTTACACATAATGTGTTGAACTTTACATAATATTGTATTACTTGTATATATCACATCATGTGTCTATGCCTTTATATAATTTTTAGTCTCCTCCATAAGAAGTTAGTTTTATGTATGAGTCAAATTAATATTACACATGTTAATTGTGTTATAGAATGATAATTTTACACTTATACTTCCTTGAGTACTTTATATATCAACTAAGATGAATTTTACATATTATCATTCTTACTTTTACACATACATTTCATTTTTAGATGTATTCTTTTCTACTCTTAAAATTTTAAACATAAATAATATCCCTAAAGTTACTTTTACATACAACAAGAATTTTCCAATTTATTATATTCATATTTAGGGTAACTTTTATATATTGAGACAATGAGTCTTATACATAAATTCCTCTTTCAAATTAAAAACTATATTTTAGAATTATATTTTTTTAAATCACCTATGAACCTCTTTAAATTTTCTTATGGAACCTCTAATCAAATCTATTATATCTCAAAACCCTTTAAATATCTTTAAGAAATATAAAAATATTTCCAAATATATTCTTCTATAATTCAAATTCCTTAAGATGATTAGATATCAAATATGAGTATTTCAATAACCCTTCACTACCTCTTTAATTACATCTCCACCTCAATATTCCCAAGCTCATCCCTGAAGATATATATTACATATTTCGAAAGTTCTATCATCGACCATAATAATTTTTAATAATTCTTTACAAATAATCTCTATATCCATAATATGTATATTATTCTCTCTTGAATCTAAATATCCATGATTTTTAATTATTATAATCTCAATCTATTTCTCCTTTTCTACTCATTTATAATGGAAAAAACTCCAAAATATAAAATTAGAAACAACCTTTCCCATTTTTAATGTGAGTATCAAAATATACCGATTCATAAATGATTTCAAAAATATGATTAAATATTCAAAAAATAATACAATATTATCCAAAATATTTATCTTAACCTTTGTTAATTAGCCTCTTACTCCGTCACCCAACTTCTGTACACACTATCTTTCCTTAAGATAAACATATTAATGAAAAATAAAAGTTCAACTCCATAAATCCATTTAGGTTCTTCAATACCCCCATTATATTTATTATAAAAAACAAATTCAATTATAATTAAATTCAAAAGTCAGTTTTATTCTTATCCCACATGTAAAAAATAAATTAAAAGGTATATAAGTAAGGGAAAATCCTGATCATCTCTTTGAATTTATCATTTTTTATCCCCCTTTAAGTTTTCTTATTCCTTCATTTATTATCCCCATTTATTCAAAGAAAATTTATAATAATATTAAGAGATTGGTGATATCAAATTTCACTTAGAAATGAGAAATCTATTAATCTACTCTAACTCTACATGATCTAACTCGGTGTAGAAAACAAGAGCAATTAACTAAGATATCAAATATTTATATAAACAATCCAATATGTGATACCAATATTGATTATCACACATTGAACCATATTTTTCTCTTATTATTTTAATTATTTATTTTTTTATTATTTTTATTGAGCTTCCAGTATATAGTTTTCAAATATTACAAAATTTAAGAAAATTTTCCTGTCACATAGTTAGCATACTATCATTGTAGACTGTAAGTTAACTATACCAAAGGGTATGTGGTTTTTAGAGGATGTTTCACATATTTAGAACATGATTTTTTAAAATATATGGTAAAAACATGCAATAGTATTTTTATTTTATAGTGATAGGCGCATATTTTGTTCATGTTTTCATAAACTAGGTGAACAAACCCTACGACTTACCCAGTTTCTTAAAAATTTGAATTTCCTAAACTACCCTCCCATGAAATAATATCATAAAAGGGGTCTCCTACAATCCCACTCATGTGACATAACTCTAGGTATATCTCAAAGTTATTTAAAATACCTTATTCAAATTTCACCATTTTTTTGGTTTTATGTGAATTATCCCAGGTTTTAGACCCTCTTTCATCTCTTATTTTTATTCTTCCTTATATCCTCTTCTTTGTCTTGTGGTGGGTGAATTCTCCCCAAAAGGAGGGTATTTTACCAAATTATATATGTTTCTTGATGTTAGGGTGTGTATATTTTTCCTTAGGATCTTATTATTCCATTTTATAGGGTTTCATATCATTCACACACCGTTTAAGGTAGGTGTTTTCAATCATTTGCCTTTCGTAAAAAAAATATACATGCTCAATTTTTCTAAAATTACCTTTCCCTAAAAGTTACTCTTGTATTGTAAATACATGATTATTTTATTAAGGAATTATTAAATTATATGATCTTATTATTTGGTTTTATATAATGGTATGTGTGTAAGTTTTTTTATAGAATGCCAAAGTTGTTTTCTTGAGAAAATTGGTTATCCAATTAATGTTTTGAACCTTTATATCTTTCTATAAGATTTGAATTAAGATCTTGAGGTATTTTTTGACATGAATTTTTATTTTTTATGTATTTTAATGGATTTATTTGATAATTTCATATTTTTTCCTCATGTGATTCATGGTTTTAAATATTCCTATTTTTTTCAATTAATTTTAATGCATGCTCCTATGTGGAGTAAGAACTAATTTGATATAATCTTGGTTTATTATAAATGAAAATAGGTTTAAAAATGTACTTTTATTTTAAATTAAATTTCCAAAAATATATTCCTAATTATATTTTTAAAATGAAGCATTAAAGACCATTTGGTACATTAAAATTGGATTTTTAGATGATATCAATTTAGAACTATTTTTTCAAAGGAATTTTGAAAATATATGGCTAGTTTTAAAATGAAAGGATCAGTTAGAACCCATTAAATAGTTTATTTAAATGAGATAAAACCTTAATGGAAGCCCAATATCCTAATTTTATATGTGACTTTGTAAGTTTAGGTGATTGTGATGTTATCATGTATACCCCTAAGGTGCTTTGTATAAATGAGTTCATGGAGGTGAGATGAGGTTAAAAAATTATGATGTGTTGATTTTTTATATATTTGATTCATATTACCTTACATATGATCACTATAATTGAGTGAATACTAGGAATATTAGTAATGTATTAAGAGAGGGTTAATATCTATTCATATTGAGACTCACTAAATCCCCCTTGGTATAAGATTTTCTTTATCCAAAGATAAGTTCCAAACATGAGGATTGGTTTGAGAAACTGGGAGGTTATAGACTAGGGATGCAACGATAAGTTGACAGATTGTTCCACTTGAGTACGTCTAAAATCATCTCATGATATGTTTTGGAATTTCCCATGATTACTGACCCTTTAATTTTTTCCCTTTACTAAACTTAGTTTCCTTACTGTTCTACATTATCATGATTTTTGTCTCATGGAATTTTCTACTATTTTATTATTTTATATTATAATTATTAAATACTTATATTATTTATTGTTACTTCCTCTATTTTATTATTTTCTTTGTACTTAAATTTTTCTATTATTTAATTTCAAAATTTAATTAATTCAGTTTATTTATTTATTTTTTTGTTCATTAATATAGTTTTTAAAATGGATTTTAAATATGTAAATTAAAAATACATTTTTTAAAGAGTTCATTTGATTAAATTTTCAAAAAATTATAAAATATTATCTTGGTTTTTAAAAGAGTATTTGAAAAAGGATTATGAATTGTTTTATTTAAAATTATAAAAACCCTATTCTCAAATATTGTATTTAAAACTGGCATTTATTCTTTTTAAAGGAAATTCAAGGACACTTTGGTGAAATATTATGGGGATTTTTATGCTCACACCCTACTTACACCACTCAGTGTATGTAAATTGAATGGATTTTATAGGTTCAAGTTCATATTCAGATTGCTTATGGAGTGGGATGGTTTAGATGTTAGATGGTGTCATTGAGGTCAAATAGAGGTATTTTTGATATTTTGGTTTACCTTTTTTGTATCATAGTTTTATCACACTTTTCATCCTTCCTTTATCCGATTAGATTTGTTTGTGGTTTAATATATTTATCATGAGTTATTAGTTTACTTATCAATTTATTATTCCATATTTGGTTTGATTATATTTTTTAATTTATAATTTGTTTTCCCATGGTCTTCTAATGTATGGATTCAATATACTTAATTTTCAGTAAAAAAATCCACTCTATGTTTTCTATTTTTATTTATTAGGTTAAAAAAATTCAATTTTTGAAGATTTTAATGTCCTGGCACTAGTTTTCTAGGTATGGGTATCATGAACTCTCTTTAGGTCTTACCAAGAGCTAGATTAGGTTCCCAATTGGGGGTTGCCTGGGTTGGTTCGTGAAAAAATGATGTAAAATTATCTTTTTATTTGGGTAGTATTGGTAGATTGTTGATAAAGCTATCATGACTCATGATTTTGGGGCATGAGGAGTCTAGATTTCTCTTTTCCACATGATTGCTCAAGTTTCCATGGGAATTCAAGTAAAAAGTAATGATTTCTGAGTTTTCTCCCTTATTTTATATCATATTTTGATCAAGTTTGATGGTATTTTGACTTTTGTTGATGTTTAATGGAAATTTAAACGTTTTACATGTTTTAGGGGTGAAAATAAGGAATAAACAATGGTCATAGTTAGCTCACATGGTTTGTAAATTCATTCATTTACCACTCACATGGTTCTTTTGTGCCTTCTAGTGGTAGTTTCACGGTTGGATCATGGTTTTCCAAGATATATGGATAAACCATGTATAACCATTGTTCTCATTGAAAATTTTCCTTTTGATTCCATTTTATTCTTAATTTTTTGGGTCTTTTATAATTATTTTTTGAGAATAATTAAAAATGATTTTAGCAGTTTGTTAGAATTATTATTTTTATTTTGATGATACTTCGAAATGAGAACCTGGTATAAAATAAAGAAATATTATTTTTAATTTCATAAGGGGTCATTTATAAAGGAATTAAATTAAATTGAATGTATGGGGATATAGAAATGTTTTCAATGATGAATGTGGGAATTTTAATTTATTTTGAAGTTGATTATTAATATTTCAAAGTGAAGGTATGTTGTTTTGTAATAGTTTATTTTTTATAAAATTTGTATTTGAAGTTTTGAGATTACAAACTAATCCTTAGAATTTCTAAAAAATATTTAAAAATAAAACCTTCTTATTTTTTATTTTTTTTAGATATTCCAGAGTAGTGATTTTATCTTACCTTATTGAGTTATTATTTTGGAAGTGATTTGTTTCTGGATGGGTTGATATGAGATTTGTATTGTTATATTTTGAGTCTTGAGTCTTTTTTGGTTTATATTATACCTCCTAGAAAGGTTCTAATAAATCATAATAGATATGTGACATAGAGTCTGATTATGGATCTTCTAGTTGATTAATCTATATATACTCATGATATAGTGGTGGTGCTGGATCCTTTTAATTCTTTCAAACCTTTTTTTGTGATCTAGGACCACAAGAGGTCATAGAGTGGATATAGAAGGTTAGGTAAATATTTAAATCTATAGTAAATCCAAAATATTTGAGAATGATATTTTCCTTAGGTTTGTTCAAGGGACCTATTTGGGATGGTGTAGGACTATAATTCCATCTAAATTATCGGATGGTATGTCATTGGAGTTATTTATGATCATGTTCACCCAATGGTAATACACAGAGGAAGTGAATGTAAAGAAAATTGTGGAAATTATGAGTATTCAAAAGGCTCAGTAAGTGGCAATAGAGTACATAGACCATTTCAATGAGATGGTTTTTTTCTCCTAAGATAGGACCATTCATTAGTTGAAGTCCCATCTCTTTACGAAGGACCTCCATCCCAAACTTATATCTAGGTTTATTTTCTCTATTATATTTTCAATTTAGTATTTTTTAATGCATCCTTCATTGTAGATTTGGTTTCTAGATGGGGACCCATGATGGGAGACTTCACTGTTCCTTTCAATACCAATGAGGGTTTACAGTATTATGAGAATAAAGATCTTGTTAATGTGATTTAAGGGAGTATTATATTTCAATTTACACTTATCTAGAAAATAAGTGACACCTCATATTTATCTAATATATATAGTTTGGGAATTATAATCCCTCATGTTTCAAATCCCCAATGACCTATCACCACTATGGTTGATTAGGACATCTTCATAGATTCTATAATCAAAAGAATCAGTAGAGGAATAACCCATTAAAATCAGTTGGATCATTATAGTATCTTGAATAAACTCTTAATGAAATTATATATTCTTACAATTCATCTACCTTTTACTTACTTTCTATTGGTTTTGATTATTTCCTTATATTTTGAAAAACACCTTACCTTATACTCATTTGGAGAGTAATTGTTTTTCAAATAAATTATGTTTGTACCTTTGAATGGATAATTTTACTTAAAACCTTTAGTTTGAGTTTAAACTATGCCTCACAATTATATTTTTGTGCTAATATTTCCTTATTGATCCTCCATGTTAGCATTTCTCTAAAATTGGGGGAGACCCACTATGGGCATCAATTTCCTGATGTTTCATGGAACTAGTAGGTGTGACCATTGAGATTGGTGATAGATTTTTGGGTGAGATTTATATTTGTTTTAATTGGGGTTTGGAAGTCCTTTTAATGGTATTCCTTCATTTATGGTTTGAAGTATTTGGGAATGTTCTTCCTCTTTGGGACTCAATGACATTCTAAGTGAAGAAATTTTAAATTTTTTAGTTGCGTGCATGAAGAGTTTGTTTCTCATTTATTTTTTAAAGGTGATTAAGCTACCTACAAGTGCCTTGTACAGGGTGGATTCTTTGGTGTTATGAATAATGATTGGAATAGAGAGTCATTTCTCCACATTTGGTTTTTATAAATCAATGAAAACTACCTTGAACATCAAGAGAGGGTCCTTTTACTGTTATCAGGATGCTGGTCCTTATGCGAAGTGCAGAATAGGGCATAACACAAGGGGGTCGTTACATCCAGCAGAATGTTGCCTACTAGAGCACGACTTCTGGCATCTGAGTTAGAACCTATTCTCAATTTCATAGTATTATCCCCTTATCTTCAGAACATTAGGCATGTGGTTGGAAATTCCCCTAGTAGATAGGGTGAGGCCCCAAAAGGGCACTGGATCTACTAGAAACATCCATCCAGTGGATTAAAAATTAATATGGATGGGTCATTCTGTAAATTGTTTATGCGCAGATGAGGATTGGTTTTCAATAAAAATGCCCAATAATTATCACCTTCAGTGCATCATATAGTTTGGGTGACAATTTAATGGTGGAGGCTTTTTCTATGAGAGATGGGTCAGAGATGTGCAGCAACAACAACATTCACTTATCCTATTTGGAGATCAATTTAGTGAGTATCCTTCACTCTCTGTAGGTAAGGATTAAGTTTCCTTGGTTTTTTATTTATATTATACAAGTATGTAAGGACCTTATTGGTGAATCCAATACATTTCTTCACACTTTGAATGAGGTAAACTAGGAATTAGATTTCTTGGATTCAAAAATTAACCTGGAAATATCCTATATTTGTTTCACTACTTTCAGCTCTCTCCATCGTGGTTGTGCTTATATTATAAGAGGTCATTCTCTTGGGATTTATCATTTTATACCCCCTTTATCTACACTCCTTATATATTATTCTTTAATAAAAAGATTAATTTTAAGATAAGGGAATAAAGTTTTATGGTGGATAGAATTGTCACACCTGAAACCTTATTTTTACATATTTTTTCTTATTTTTTATTCTTATTCTTGAGTCTTAGGTTCATATTTTAATTTTTTATCAAATTTATGAAACATTTATCATTGTAAAATTAACAGAAAATCATGGTATTAATTGGAAAAATGATCTTGAATTTTTAACAAACATGTTCACAAAACTGGCACATAGTTTTTTCAACCTTGTGGATAAATTGTGTAGCCTTCTTTCTTTTCCACTGAGGGGTGTGTGGATTACTAAAACTTTTATCCAAACCATGTGACTTACTTATATTCTTAAAATTTTGAATTTCCCAAACTAACCTCTTATAAAATATGACCCCAAATGGGGTCTTCTATCCTCAATCATGTGATACACCTCTAAGAGGCCTTAATAGATTCTCCCCCCTTTTATTTTGATCTTATCTCTTTGATTTAAAGAAATTTGTATAATTTTTTAGACCCCATATCCCCTATTCATTCTTCTTTTTCTCATATCCTCTTCTTTATCTTGTTTTAGGTCCTTGTTGGTCAAACCCTAGGGAGGAGATTCAACCTTATGCTTTGTATTTTATGATGTTAGGGTGTGTGGATTGTTCCTTGGGTTATTGTTCTTCTGTATTTGATATCATCCACACTTTGTTTAAGGTATGATTTTCCATGTATTTTCCTTTACTAAACAAATTATGCATGCTTGGATTTTCTAAACTTAATTTTTCCTAAAAAAACATTCTTGTTTTGGAAATATATGATGAGTTTAAAAAGTTACTATGAAATTATATATTCTTATTTTTTGGTTTTAAATAAAGTTATGTGTTTTAGGTGTTTGATGAAAATAAAATGTGTGATTCTTAAAGAAATTAGATGTCCAATTAATTTTTTAGACCTTTTTATGATTCTATGAGATTTGAAATAATACCTTGGGGTAATATTTGACATGAAGTTTTATTGTTTATGGATTTTAATGGTTTTATTTGATAAATTTATGTGTTCTCCTCATGTTATTTATGTTTGTGAATATTAATATATTATTTAGTGATTTTTAATGAATGTTGTTATATGAAGTATGAAATATTTAGATAAAATATTGGTTTATTATAAATAAAATGATGTGTTTAAATGAATTCAGATTTAAAAGGTAGTTTTATAAAAATTTGTTCCTACAGATAGTTTTAAAAATAAAATTTAAGAATCATTTGGTACTTTAAAAAAGGATTTTCAAGTGAAATCAATTTAGAAATGGGTTTTCAAAGGAATTTTGAAAAGATATTACTAGTTCTTAAATACAAGGCCTAATTGGAACCTTATGAATGGTTTCTTCAAATGTTATGCATCCTTAAATGAATCAATTCAACCTCATTGTATGTGTTAGCATGTAATTTTATGTGACTTTAATTTTATATTGTATTACCTAAAGGGGATTCACAATGATGGGTGTATGGAAGTTGGATAATGTTATCATATTTTGTTGTGCTAATTTTTTTGGATATTTTATTTGGGTTTTATCACCCCAGGTCACTATAACCATTGGGATACTAGGTGTTTTGGTGAGGGATTAAGGGATGGTTATTATATATTCATGATGAGAATAACTATACCCCCTTAGTATATGATTTCCCTTGGTAATAAGGATGTTCCACTAATGTGGCTATGTTAGATTAGTTGAGTGTTTATGGACTAGGGATGCATCTATTATTCAATAGTTGGTTCCACCTAAGTACATATAGGATCATCTCACGAGATATTTAGGAATTAACTATGATAATATATCCTTTAATATTTTTTATTTACCATAATTAGTTTTATTATTATCTGACATTATCATGATTATTGTCTCATGAAATTACTAGCTAATTTATATTATATATTATGATTATTTAATACTTATACTATCAACTATTTATTTATATATTTTATTATTATCTTATTAGTTAACTTATTTCATATTTAATTTCAGAATTTAAGTGATTAAATTAATTTATTCTGTTGATGTTTCTATTATTCATTTTTAAGTTTTTTTTGTATTTTTTAAATATATTTTAAAGAGGGAAATTTGAAAGTAAATGTTTAATGAGTTTATTTGATTAATGTTTCTAACATTTTTTAAATATATTCTCGTGTTTTAAAAAACAAGTATCAAAAGTATTATGAGTTTTTTAACATAAAATGATGAAAAACCTATTCTAAACTATTATATTTCAAACTATTGATTTTGATCAGTTTTTAAAAAGGAAATTTTTAGAGTCCTTAGTGAAATATTAATGGGTTATTTAAGAAAACACCCTACTTACACCACTTGGTGTCAATAGAACAAGTGGATTTTTCAGGTTCAGGATTAGTTTCAGTTTTCTCTTAGAGAGGGTCATTTTAGATATTACATAGTGAACTTGAGGTCACATGGAGATCATTATTTGGTATTTTGGTTTTCTTTTTTCTATATCAAAGTTGTATTGGCCTTTTCATACTTTATTTTTTGTATTGGTCATAGTTTCAGTTTTGTATATTTTTCATGATCTTTTTTATTTTGTTATCTTTATGGAATTACTCATTTGGATTATTTATATTTTGTATCTTCTTATTTGGTTTTACGTGGTTGTATAATGTATTGATTCGCCATACTATAATTTCAATAAAAACTTATTCTTCATGTTTTTTATTTTCATTTATTTGGAAAAATCATTCCATTTGTGTTGATTTTGATGCCTTGTCACTAGTCTTCAACCTATGGGAAATGGGAATCCCCTTTTGGCCTTTCCATAGGTTGGATTGGGTGCCCAGATGAGAGGTGACTGAGGTTGGTTCATGACAATAATTTCTCAATCAAGGGGATGATGAAATATAATTAACAAGTAGTTTTATCACATATAAACAACTCAGTAAAAAAATAAAAAAAATTAATTTCAAGGATGTATTTCCCCGTTTTGTTATTATTTAGTTTGACATACACCCCTTTAAAAATAAAATTTGATATAACTCAAAATAGAATGAGAATGTGATTTTCATACCTTAATTTCATCTTTTTTGAGAACTGTCAAGCATTTTATATGCACATAAATTAGTAATGTCTTGGAAAATTTATCTTCCTTTTAACTCCCCCTAAAAGGATGGATTCCAAAAATCTTCATCATGGATATTTTTTTCTTCAAAAAATTAACCCAAATATAATACTAATTGAAATTATGTAAGGTTGATTTATGAACTTCATGATGGAAGACATCACATGATGTATTTTTTAAAAACATTCATAAATTAACTCTTTTTATATATAACCTTAAATCCAGTATATATAGATGTACAAAAACAAAAATATTGGAATTAGGAGGATATTCAAGGCTTATTAGTGAGTGAATCAAGGTAGATATTTTATTTATCTACCCAGAACCTATTTTCAATTCAACTTCATAATAAGTAAACTATTTATGCTTACTCCTTTATCTTTCTAGATTTGATCTTACATAAAAAAAAATTATTGTTATTTCAATCTTTATTCTTAGTTGGAAAATATTTTTTCACTTCATCTAGAAAATAACTTTATTCAATTAATTCTAACTCCATATTCCTAGTCAATTCTAACTAGGCTGGGTAAACAGTCAAGCACTTCTTTGGAACATGCCCAACCTTCTTTTTAGGTGTGGAATCCAATTTATAATCAGTAAACATGGTACATAAAGTCCCTGATACTTTATACTTTCTTTTTAATAATTTTTTTTATCTAGGTGGTTGTGTCATATACTTGTTGTCTTTATTCGTCGAAACTTTTCACCTTCTATAAGAATTTTTATAAAATCTTGGGTTATCCTTTTTAAATAATTTATAAGAATATTAGATTTATTATATTAGATATATGATAGGCTCGAAGGAATTT
Source organism: Viscum album (assembly GCA_963277665.1). Lineage (NCBI taxonomy): Eukaryota > Viridiplantae > Streptophyta > Magnoliopsida > Santalales > Viscaceae > Viscum > Viscum album. The sequence goes on along the minus strand of OY728146.1, from coordinate 1,619,796,960 downwards.
TTTATTTACCTCAGGTCTAATAAAAATCAATTTTTGTCTAGCACGAACAACACTAGATACAAAGGTGAAGTAAAGTGGAACTATGAGGTCGAAACCATAGAGAGTGGGAAACATGACATACAATTATTAATTAAAGGTAAGGTTGCTCAAATTTTAGTTTGATGTTATTAAACTAATTAAATGAAACAAATTAAATAAATAAACATAGGTAGAAATACAAGAAGTTACCATCTTCAATTTCTGGGAATAGTCAAAGGACAATCCTAAATCTAACTTCGGATAGTCTTCTGGTGTAGGCTGCAAAGTGGTGAAAAATAAACCAATTGATCTTTGTCGAACCAATTGGATTTTCCTAAATTGTAAAAGACTAATTGGTATAGATTAATTAAAAAACTAAGTACATGAATCTTGGAATATAGTTATAATTAATTATAGGTTATTGGTCCTACCCTGATCTTCTCTAACTAGGTCATGTTCATTTAATTCCACCTCCGATGGTCATGGATAATGAAAAAGAATGATATCTAAAAATTGTTTTAAACCTAGTTATTATCCATAGGTTTACCCAGTTTTGATTTTAAATATTCATTAAGTTCAACCACCCCTACTCTTAAACACTAACCCTAATCAGATTAGCTACACATGAAAGAATTTATTAAAGGAAGAGAAACTGATGGAATTCTAGACATAACAATTAAATGATTTAAAAAAGTACATCCACAATTAAAACAATGACAAATAGAATAAAAATTTACATGAAAAAAGAAAAAACAAATAATTCATCTATGGTAGAAATAATGATAAGGATAATTAATAAAATTTTGATATTTCAATTAAACTAGAAAGATTTCAACATTAAATTAAGGAAAGAAAACTAAACAGGAATCTATCAATGATGAAAAGTGGTTCAGAACCCCATAGAAGCCTCCTGGAAGTCAATATTCTTCATGAATGGAATTAAATGAATATATATTAGTTTAAATCCTTATTTATAGTCCTCTAGTTTATCCCCTAACTTCCATGGGTCAAAAAATGGGCATAAATGGATGATATGGTAAAAAATATCAACCTCCCATAAAAGATTCATTGGAAATTGCCATTTCAATACTATATATGAAACTTAAAAATTTTTTAAGGATTAAAACGATTTTAATATTTAGGCATCAAAAGTTTTATGTAAATCTACATGATTTGAAAATCTCTCTATAATTTTTTAGGAAGTTTCATGGCATGACACATGTGATCTTCACTCTAACATCTTCTATTCTTCTAAACATCTTGAAAATGGTTCATGGATTGTAAATTAACATTATGTGTGATGATTAAACAATATATAAAGTCATATCGTAGTTTCAAAATCTCCATTTTTCCATATTTCTTCATTTTTGTGCCTCCGGAATCTCTATGGATTCAATCTTCAATCTGATTTTTGTCAAATTCTATTGTTATTCTGCTCTACTTTACAGGTCATCCTGAGGTGCCTTTATATTCATCAATATGTCACATTTTCATTTGTATTGATCCATTTTTCAGTCCTATATAAGAATATAAAATAAATCAATATCTTCCATGAAATGAAATGTTTAATCAATTAATTTTCAATGAATTCACATATAATAATCCATCAATAAATAGAATAAAATATAGTAATCAATATCTTCTATCAAACCAATATTTTTATTTCCCTCATGTATTTATTATTTATTTTATTATAACTTCATTACTTTGGCACTAATCTTTTTTTCCTATTTTTAGTGGTCTATAGTGTGGAAATTTCTTCCATAGTAGAAGAATATCTTCTTTGGTTTGATATCCTTTTTAATTTTCTCCTTGGGTATACTTTTCTGATCTTTCTTTTTTTTTGTTTTAACCCCAAGATATACTTTACATATTGTATTTTTTTCTTTTTCTTTTTTTTTATTATTCCATTGAATTCATTTTTTACATGATATATTTATCCATAACAACATTATTCATTATTGTGAGGGCTATATCTGTGGTACTCACGACAAATTTAAAGGTATCTAAGTCTATTCTTGGTAGACATATTCATTTTATTTTGCGAACATTACATTATCATAACATTTTTTCCCTACCCTTTAGATATTATATCCCTTAATTTATTCATTTATCAATATCTATAAGTTGACATACTATTCTAATATTAGATATCCTTATGCCTAGACCTCAAACAACACTAAAAATGAATAATAAATTTTGTTCTTTCCACTTTAGTAGTAGTCAAGATAACTTTTCATTATCTCTATTTTTTGTTAAAACCACTACCATTTTAGGTTATTCTATGGGAGATTATCTTATTATATATGACTATATATTTCCTTGATATATTGATATATTTTTTATGATTTTCTCTACCAAAATTTATCAATAATTTTATTTTGAAGCAATATCAACAAATGGAATAAGATTAGTAGAAATATAAATATCTAGAACATGGGTTACATTTCAGCATGAGATTAAAGTGGATGTATTTTTATATTATCACAGCACCATTTTTTTCCATTACAAGATTGTTTTCATAGAAAATAATTTTATCATAATTATTCTTGGAAGAACCTCTCTTCTCACCTTTAAATGAAGATTCAACTTGGGTGATTTTCATATTTCTCAAAATAACCTCAAACTAAAGAAATATTAGATTTATAATGTTTTTATGATATTAAACTCATCTCATCCCATCTTAAAATTCATTATTAAACCTTTGAAAATAGTCTTCATACAAGTTACCCATTTCTTATAAATAATTTTCAATCTCCATTACCCTTTTAGATTTAATCCTCAATTGAGCATTCTTGAAATCCTTGAAGGATTTGTGATTTTATTCCAATACATTAATCTTATTTTCATATATTTTTTTAGACTTAATATTAATATAAATATTGAAATATAATTATTCTTTATCAATATGGAATATTTTTCTGTTGATTTTTAAGGATGGATCCTTGGATTTCAGTTATTTGATGAGAGAGGTGCATTTATGAAACTATTATACTAATGATTTCTTCATATCTTTTACATATTTCATTTTATATGATTTTCAACATATATATTATTGATGAACTCAAATATATAAGTTAATACTTCACTAATAATTTTCTACATACACTCTCTAAGCCTAAAATAGAGGTCTTTAATAGATTTGATAAAACCATTCTTCTTATTTTCATCACAACTTGCAATTGATTCATCTTGATGATCATAATAAACATGCATAACTAAACATTTACCACTTTATTTACCATCATGTAGTGGAAAATCCTCTTTATCTTATTAATTATTCCTCATCTTTTCATCCTCTATTTTATTCCTATTTTTCAAATTCTTGGTTGAAACCTCCATGTTGGTAAAAAAGAATAGGAATTGAACTTTCCTTATATGGAACTTCTAAAGTTTTTTGAAATATAAATATTATGTAAGTATTATAAAAAATTGGGATTCAAAAATATATCCAAGAATAGGAAACCTGGTAAGCTATGATAACAAATAAAGTGCCTAGTTATCTGTGTGGCCACCTAGTGGTGTTAATCATGGTGACTAATTTTATCAAATTCTTTTTCAGGTAAAAAAATTATAATTTTAAAGTATCCTAGAAATATTCAAACCCCTTATAATTATTATGATATAAATACATTAATGTACGTTTCACTCATCACACAACACCACATGTAATGAAAAAAAAATAATGTAAATAGAATCATATAATATTTTTAAATGGTTTAACCTTGATGTGGATGACAATGTCCTTGCTATGTATGGGTCAAGTATAATAAAAAAATTCAACTGAAAGTAATCACCAATTACAAGTTTATTTGGTAGGTATTATCTATTACATATTGTCATATCTTAAATAGTTATTATGTATCCCAACAAGTATTACAATTTTATACCATCCCCCACCAGTTTAAACTAATTAATTACATTACTAAAAAATATTACCAAACTTATATTGGAAGTTATTGAATAAATTGACCTGATCTTGTTACTCAATCAAATTATTTTAAAAACATAAAATTATATGATAATTTGTATTCAAATAGGTATATATAAATATCCAAGAAACCTGATCATATAAAAAATTTGGTTCCCAAGTGTGTGGCACTAAAAGAACTCAGGTACATCTTCTGTATGCTAGAGGCCACCGACTAGAATTGTGGTCCAATAATATTCTTGAGGATATTTTTCCCTATAATATAATACCAGAGGGTTATTCCGGGATATACTAAAAATTAAATATGACCAGTCCATATAATGGAATCTCAAAAACTTGTTGGCCAAAAATAGGGATCCATGTGGTCCCCTATAGTCCAAAACTGAATGCAATAACTATATATATGATACATTGGTGCATAGAAAATTATCATTCGATTGACATGGAATAATCATATAAATAAATGGAAGAATTTCCAGGACATGATAAATAATAACTAAATATAAATTGTCCTTTGAACCAACTCACATAATCATCCCATAGAAACCTAAAATTATATAACCTATTGTACTTACACTATGTGCCCAAATTTACATAGTAACTTTGACCAATGGGAAAATATAATTATTTACCCATGTACATTGAGACCCATGGAATTCATCGAGGTAGGGGCTGAGTACAACAAAAAAGTAGGAATCCACAATGCCTCAACAATACTAAGTTATAATGTGATTAAGTATATGATCATGAAATAAATAGATATAATAAATATAGTCATTCTTGTGCAATTCCCCTTCCTAGAAACGTACACACAATTCAGTTAAAACATATATGTCAAGTTGTCAGTTTCCAACCAAGCCACTTTAAACCTTGTCCATACCTGTTTCCTCTAGTTCCATAATTTTCTTTAACATGATATGTCATCAAGCATAAATTTGATACCTAGGAGAGGGTCCTAGGTGATCAATAGTCGTCATAAATATATCCAAACCACAAGATGTAATCCAAGAATTCGATATTCATTAGAAAAATACTAACCCCATTAGGGAATATTGATTATTTAATACTCATAAAGTTAATAGACAAAACCAAAAAGGTAATCTTGAGTGTTCAAAAGTCATTAGGTATCATATCTAATCCCTAGAAGGTAATCCTGAGTAATTCACAGTAGAAGGTTCAATAGCTAAAACCCATGTGATATATTGAGTGTTATATGGTAACATGATCAAAGGTCAAATACAATTATCAAGTTCAAGGATTTAAATGTATATATATACATCCTGGTGGGAAATGCATCCTACCCTTATTATCCCATAAATAAAATAATGATACTAGTTAACCCTTTACACAAACCTGATGCACTTATACCAAGTCATTTTATCAATATCATGACCTATCCTTATCACTCCAACCATATCAGGCTCACAAAAAATGATTTAGGTTCTAAAGAAACACCTACAATCACCACTACCCATATCCCACACCAATACTCTCTAGGGTTATCATGCTACAGGGGCACCAACTAAGGTCCCCCAGGTTAGATCATATCCTGGACACCCCACATGGGTTCCTTGATAACATTTATATCTCTTATCCCCAACCCACCATTCTATCTATAATGTCCCTCTACATCTATTAGGTTCCATAAAACCCATCTATACCCCTTATAGGGGTCAAATATATCACCTCAACCTACCCAAGTCTTGATACCAAGTTTCAACCTCAAATGAAAACACAGACAATCATGAATCAATGTAAAACAATCCACACACCCAACAATCATAGTAAATGTAACATACAAAAATATTAATGCATTGGAAGATAGGGAATTTAACACACATAGTCAATTAGACCAAATATCTCAATCAATCCATCTTAATTTTCCTTTAAAATTAAGTAAAAATCCTCTTTTTAAAACCATTTAATAAGTTATCACTTGTCATCTTACTCTTGCTAGTCCCTTTGCCATGTTCGGTCAGAAAATTCTATAGAAGACACCATTTTCATTTTGAAATACCGCTCCAAAACCCTTTCTAAAACCACCACTTTCCATATTAAATTTCCATTAAAATATATCCTCTTTTTAAAATAAAATTTTAAAAAGAAAACCCATTTTCCTTTTAAAATATTACTCACACCACTAAACAATCTATAAAGAGGGACACTGACACTCATTCTTCCAAAGCACTATCTTCAAAACATTTAGTAATCTATGAGGTCCATATTTTCTAATGGGAGCTCATCCCAATTTACATATGAAATTACACAAGTCATGAATCATTAATAAAGATGTAATAATGATGTCACACAAATATAAAATCACCAATTTAACAAGCATCTCAAATAAATCCACGGTTTCCTAACTCAATCGATGCCATTCCCCTTTAATTAATAGCTTTACCATTACTTACTAGGCTCATCCAATCACCATATGAACTCCTAAGAACCTATATCAAACCACATCATAAAATAATTAATAATAAATAATTTATAAATAGTTATTTGACTCATTTATAACAATCTATAATTAATTTATAAATTAACATAATTAGGTATAACCACCTAATAACTCATCAAACATAAATCGCTCACCAAATACATGAGTGATAGAGTGAGGTCCACTCTCAATACACACCTAAATCTAATATATGCATCCAATTCAACTAATTAAATCAATTATAATTAATTAAACAATTTAACGCAAATAAGAATAATGACTAAAAATTCACTGGGCAACCTTATCACACTAAAACTATAACAAATCACTAATTAAAGGTTATTGGTGTGCTCCTAACACTATCCTAGGAAAAATCTCTAACATGCATTAATTATTTAATCTCCAAATTAATTTATTTTAGGCTAAAACCCTATCTAAAAAATACATGCAGTGACATGCATTCACTGAAACGGTGTGCAACGACATGAAATCATCCACTAGATATATCCTTTAGTAAATTAGAGAAAATACCCTTGATATTGGGATGATTATGCTATGATAAATCAAAATTCTTACTAAAAACCATTACCAAAAAATAATAAATCAACTGCGAGGAAAGAGGAAAGGAACAAAAAGGAAATGTTTCGATGTTGAGTGTGAGATTTAACACAAGATGCCTTCTAGACCAAATGGTTCTTGAATCCATCCATAATTGGGTGAAATACAACTTCTATGGGAATAATATTTTCTGGAATGATACCCCCTATTCAAGGAGTGAAAATGGACACTTCCCCTTATTAAAAGTTTTTTTTTGACTTTTATTATTATTTATTCATTACACTATTTGTTTCTCATTTTATTTTATTTTATTTTATTTTCCTTCATTTTTCTTTCTTTTATTTCTTATTTTTTATTTCTCCTCCCCATGAAAGGTCTCGTAATCCTATAAAAAATAAACTTAATTAATTATGAATCAATTAAAATTAATTCATACATTTTAATTAGTTTTAATTTAATTCATAATTAATTTTAGAATTAAATTATATGGCGTAAATAATAAATTTTCCTACATAAAGTTACCCTAATTAATTGTAAATAAGTTATAATTAGTTCAAAATTTTAATTAGTTACAATTTAATTTATAATTAATTTCATAATTTATTCCATATTTAATTTCATAATTATATTATAAATAATAAATAATATATTTTTCAATTATAAATTACCCTATAAAAAATTAAAATGTGGGATGTTACCTTATAGTAACATACCATATATAATGTTACCCTACAACTACTTACCCTATGCTGAAAAACCACAGTGATATTTGTTTTGTGTTTGGTTTTGTGTTTTTTGAGGAAAAATTGGGTGTAATGATAGATATCGATGTCTAAGGAAGATGATTTTTCTAAAGATAAAGGAAAAATGTAACCTCGAAGAATGTTGGATAATATGGGGTTGTTATTTAGTTTTTTCAAAAGTTTAAGGCTTAAAATATTGGGGGGAAAGGTGAATTTTTCACCTAAGAACTTATGGATCTTGAAAAGAACATAAATTTAAAAAGGTTCACACACTGTGGTTACATGATAACATAAGTAAAAAGGGATCATGTAGTGCGCAAGGAGTTAGGATGATCATGTGAATGAAGGTTTAGTGAATCAATTATGTTTAACAGAGTTACACGCAACATGGATAACCATGAGAGAATGAAGGGGTGACATAATGAAATTAGATTAATCATGTAAGGAATGATATTCATTAAATTATAGACTCTATTTGTGGTAGGGTTCTTATGATGAAGTTAGTTAGAGAATGAATCCATGAGGTATTCATGTGATTCTTGTGAAAGGAGTTATGTTATAAATGATAGAGGATTTTCCAATCAAAAGATTTGATGATCAATTGAGTTAGGTGACATTGGCGTTTCATGAAGGGATTCACATGACCCACATTTTTCAAGAGATTCAAATTATTGAATGTGATATTTTTAGGTGATTACTTAAGGTGGTGGAATAGACAACTAACTATCTTTTTTGGTGGTTAAGTCAGTGGGTTTTCAATATGAACACCAATTGTAAACATCATTAAGAGATTTATTATAGGATTAAGTGGATTATCCAGATTCGAGTGGGTTTTAAAGAAGTTATGTTAGATTAAAAGGAGGAGCCCAGATAATCCATGATCATCATAGGGGATTCATGATGGATTCTTGTGAAGGAGATCAATAAAAAAGATACACCCTTGAGGATTCACAAATAGAAGTCACATGATTTATTTCAATTGAATGGATTTGATGATGTATTTCACATGACTAAGTTTATTCAAATCAGGTCATGTGGAGGATACATGGACTCAAGTTCATATGTACAGGCTCACGTGATTGATATTTCATGGTGTAGTCACATGATCTGAGTTACACGACAAGGGATATGCACATAGGGTTACACATTCGAGGTTACATGCTCAATGTTACATGATCAGTGTTATGTAGTGATCTGTATTTCCAGGAAAATCTATATATATTATCACTTAATTTCTTTGAAGTTACTCAGAATATCTAGTATTATATTAGAACATCAGATTTTGGATTTAATGATGCAAAAAAATTCAATATAATATTTATGATGAGAATATTATTGTTATGTAATTAAATTGTGGAAGACTTTAACCAATTTAGTGAGTGAGGATGATTTTAAATAAGTGATTTGAGGGATGCAATGCATTATTCCCAAAATATTTTTCAGGTGGTGAACCTAGAAAAAAGTAAATGTGTCTAAAATATGTAATCCATAAAAACAAGTGAATCGTAATTGAATTTATCACATCGACACATCACCAACGAGTTCTTCTTAGAAATATCCCTGCATGTAAAAAATTTATTGAGTTCAATGTTTACATCCTATATTTTTTCTTTTGAATTTGAATCTAGATCAGATATGTTTAAAAATCCCCTTCCAATGTCGGTAAAGGATAAATTAATTAAAAAATAAAAATTTGACACTCTAATTTACTCATGCCCTCTCAGGGAGTCTTGGGGTGCTACAAGTGGTATCAAAGTAAGGTTTTAGGAATTAAATATATCTTTAGTTGTATACTCATATGGAGAAATTAGTTAATGATAATGGAGTCCTGCAATTTTATGTAAGTAACTATGAGATCAAGAAGAACATAATAATATCTCAACTAATAACTCCTAGGATGATGCTCTCTTTACAACATTCAATGGGATTCAAGACTGTGAAATAATAGAAATGTCTATGACTAAATATGAAATGAAACCACTTTATATTGATGATAAGCAACAAAATGATCTTACTGGATCCCCAATAGATTAGATCTACCAAGTTTGATGACTTGAACCACTAAAAAGTCCATGTGGGAGAAATTGGATAATATATATGAAGGGGGTATCAAGGTGGAGAAATCTAATATTTAAGTCTTTCAAAACCTATTTTATGGTCTTAATATGTCTCCAGATGAACACACTAATAGTTTATTCAACCAAATAACTGAGGTTGTTGAAGCTATTTGAGGACTTGGAGAGGAGATAAAATATTTAGACATTGTTAAGAAGATTTTTCAGGGACTTCCTATTATAAAAAATCCAAAAGGTTTTGCTCCTAAAGAGAGATTTATCCACATTTTCTCTTGATTATTTTTAATTAGTTTGGTGGAATTTAGAATGAAATTTAAGCCAAAAACAAAATCAACACACACAATTAAAGATATAGATTTACTTTTTCTTAAAACATGACATTACTAAAAAAGACAATGATGAATAAGACATGGATGATGAATTATTATCTCTTATTACTATAAAGTTAAATATAATAAAGGGTATACTTCATGGTAAGATACCTATGTCATGATTAATTATTGGTTAAGTTGGTCACATTGTTGTAATATGTATAAGAAAATTTTATGACGGAAGAGTGTGAATAAGAAATCACCCAAAAGCCTCAAGGGAGATATCCTCCAAGGAAAGACTCAAGAATAAGAAATTAATCTTGAAGAATGTATTGAAGTAATGTATTTTTAATAAAAAAAGATTATGTTAAAAGGAAATTCTAGAGTAAGATTAAATAAAGTTTATATCGGATAAAGAAGATTCTTTGATTAAGACTACTAAAAAGGGTAAGAAAAAATATGATTAGGAACATGAAGTTGTTTTTTATTTGAAGGCGTGGCTAGAATGAGATCTTGAAGAGATTGACATTAAAAGAATGAAAATTAGAAATATTGATGGATTTATGAAATAATCCTTAGATTATTTTTATCATGATTAATCATAAGTTGATCTATTATAGGAGGATCATGAAATACAACCTCTCAACAATAATTCTAGAGGGAGATCTGTGTATATTAAACATAAAATCGAAGAAAAAGATAATTTCACCAGTGATACTAATTAAATTCTATAGGAGAGAGATAATAATATTTAATATCTTTAATAATAAGTTTTCACTCTTAAAAGGATGTTTAAATCAGAAGTATGTTTGGTAACCCATAAATAAGATATGATTTGGATGGTTCTTGGATGTATAACTAATAAAAATTTATAAGAGTTGAAAAACAGTATTGATAAAATTATGATTGATCAATGGAATAAGTTCTTGGATAAAAGTGTGGTTGGACATGATGGTGAGATGTAAATGGATAGATTAGTGACTGACTAGAATAAAGGAAAGAAGAAGGTTGGAGATATCAGTGTTAACACTGAGTCAGGAAGTGAATCAATTAATACTTGTCTAACTAAAGGGAAACAGAGTGTTAGAAATAATAATCAACCATAAAAAATAATCAATAATCAATAAGGTTATCAAATGAAGGATACATGTAGAGAAATTATTGGAAAAAGATATTTCCCCTAATAAAATGTTATTTTTATGGCAATCTAGGCCACACCCTATCATATTGTGATGATTATATGATCTATTTTATAGGATATACACTCAGAAATTAGTAGAAAATAATGAAATCTTAACCTAATTCTCAAAGAAGAAATTATTTTTATGTATAGTGTTTTTAATGTTCTAACATTGGTTATAAAGTCATTGACTATATGTAAAGATGGGATGAAATCAATAATCAAATAATATGTGGTATTTATCATCATAGAGGTCAAATAAATATGAATTCAAGTCAACCAAAATAGATACTTTTTGGAAATAGTAATTAACCATTGGAAGAATATGGTGAATTTTATTACACTTACTATATGAAAGTGGAAGAATAAAATCCCACATATTTCTCAATACATCTGATAATCTCTTAGAAAGAAAGGAATAAGAGAGATAAGACATATTTATCTGAAATTTCTATTACATCTATGAATAAATATAGTACCTGGATACTAGATAGTGGATTCTCATCCCATATGATATAAATGAAAATAATTTAAAAAATATAAAAGTAAGTGTCATTAGTAACATGAATTTTAGAAATAATGAGGCATTACAAATAAAGGTTAGTGAAAATACAAAACTTACTGATGGTGAGGTCAATAAGACTGATGTTCTCTATTTGTATGGACTCTAACATAACCTTATAAGTGTGATTAAATTTTATGACTACGGTCTTGAGGTTTCATTTTATCAAAAGGGGTGTGTGATCAAAATAAAATTTTGGAACTCACTTATAAAAGGAAAATAAACAAAATTAAATCCCTTTATAGCATATTTCATACATAAGTATCACATATTATTATATAAATATTTAATAAATAAAATTATGATCCATGCCATAATAATATAGGTATAGAATATTTGAAAACTTGGATAAACAAAAAAAATGTTTCATAAGTGAACTACATCATCTCCCACTAAGTTCTTTATAACTAGTAGCTTTTTAGACATATCATATTTAATAACTTTCTTCATTAACTAGGGAAAGAATATATAATAAAGGGTGATATTAGATACTCAATAAGGGTAAATAATGGAGGTATCAATGATCACTTAAACATAACATGTTTATAAGGGAATGAAAACATGAAAATAACAATTAAAACCATATCATACATATCATATATTATAATCTTGATTCATGGAATAAATCTTAGTAGTTTTCAATACTATAATCATAAAGTAATCAAATAACATGTTCCATGAGAGTACAAAATTGGATTAAAAAATATGTTTTTGGAATACACATAATAAAAAAATATCATTTCTTTAGTAGTCATGACTGACTTACAAGACTATCATAGTGGATTTTTTTACTCTCCAATCCATTTTAGTAGTCAAGGTCCACTCCCAAGATTATCAAAGTGGAAAAATACCCTTATTGAAGTGGTTTCACTCCTAGTTCTAGTATTTATCTCATAATATATCTATATTTACCAAATTCACTGAAGGGATATATAATTCCTGTACCACCCATCACATAATGAAAATCATACATATGTGTTTTATAAGGTCATAAATAATTAATCATATAATAACCCATTAAAAAGAATTGTGTTCCATAAATATTTCATCATAGAATAACCCATGAAAATAAATGTTTTTCATAATTATTTCATCATTTCATCATAGTATAACCCATAGGAAAAGAAACTAGTTTCACAATCATTTTTCCATTATAATAATAAAACACCTAGAGAAAGAATAAGGATTGTATCATTGGATCATATCCCCTGTAAAACTTATGTAACATCAAAGGATTCCATATTAGATGAAAAATGACTTTAGAATATCACTTGGAACATTTCTTGAATAAAATACACTTTTCACTTTGAAATCAATTATTTAAAAGCTAAAAATTCCTTAAATATTAAGGGAAAAAATTTCTTTCAAAATAACCTAATAAATTAGTAAATGAATATTAAAAGAGTTCAGAGTCCATAACGGTGGTAAATTATTTTCATTCCTTATAATTAAAAAAGAAAAAAATCATTCACACTTTTTAAAAAAAGTAGAAAGTACCTCAATTATAAAAAGAAAATAAGATTATATTTAAACTATTTTTTAAAAAATAAATCAATGGTAAAAATGAAATTAAACAACCATAGGATAATATTATAAACATTATTCAAAATAAATTATAAAAATGTATATAGAATAAAAAAAATTAACTGAAGAGAAAAATAAATTCATTTTTCCTAAATACATTCTTTCAGCCACTACAGTTCTTAAATAGAGGAAAAAGAAAGGAAAAAATGTAATCTCTAGATATAACCAAATGATAAGAAAATTAATGAGATTATGGATAGGTATATCATGATATTTTATTATTAGAAACTTAATTATAAATAATCATGATAAAAAATGAGATTGTAACATTAAATCCTTACCACTTTGGTAAATTTAAATCATAGACCCTAAGAATTAATAACTTAAAATGAAACATTAAGTTTCATGATCATAAGGATATTCATGATATAACATGGAAAAGGGATAGTATAAAAATCCATAAAATAAGATAGATTCATTAAATAACATATGTCCCAAAGAATAAAATTTTAGATGATAAAAACTTACCTCAAGTTCCACTTACCTTGAAATCTCTCTATCCACCAGTATAATAAATTTAAGTTTATTATTCTTGTATATTGAATTCATTTACATACTTATAAAATCATATATGATTCACATAAAATATTTCAGCATCCATTTATTAATAGAACCTTTTAAAAATAATAATTTCTAGGTGTTAATTGGTTTTTTTCATAATAATTTCAATTCATTAGTTTTGGTCCTTGTACTGTGATCATGGTTCTATCATCTCCAAAATGTTAATCAAAGAGATGGTAGGTCCTATATATGAATGACTGTTATTTTCACTGTTCAAATAATGGAATGAAAGAAATGTAAAAAATAATTCACCTTTCCATAATCATTATTATATCATATAATATATATATATATATATATTTATTAAATATATCCTTGTTATCATCCAAGTAAAACAAAAATGAAAAAAATAACATCGTTTTGTAGAGGTGGTAATCCACGCGTACACACTAGTGACGTTATCATTTTCTAACAGATTATAAGGGTTGAAGTTAGATGTGATATTATAATTATAATAATATAATAATTTCATAAATATCATATATAAACATTACACCAATCATAATAACCATCCATGAAATATGGTGATGGAAAATGAATTGTATCACTATGTAGAAGCGGTAGTCCACACGTACGCATGAGCGATGATTTCACTTTCCATTTGATGGAATGGAGGGTGGATATTGGTAGATACAAAATAATAATAATAACATTTTAGTATATTTAGGATACTGAATTTATTATTTAATGATAATTACCACATACTTAGAGGTGGTAAAATAAGGTGTAGAAAACAAAGTGATCAGTTAAGGTGATTACATTTTATTTGAAAGAAATACTTTAGATATCTGCTTAAGGACCCTAGGCTTGGTATTTTTATAATACCAAAACCTATATAATGTCTCTAGGTAATTTGATAAGAGAAATTTTTCGGATTTTTTCTATCTATAAGAATCAAATTAGTGTAAATAATAGAATGCATGGGTGTCCTAATATAAGTGAAAGAGAGGGCACACTTGGAATTTCATAAAAGATAAAAATATAATAAAGTAATTATCAAGAAAAATTATTCCAAATGGAAAATAATTCGAACACAAAAAGTATAGGGTTAAAATAATATCATACAATAAAATTTAGATAGGTTTTGGTGTTATTTTAAACTTTATATGTTTTATTAACCCATTAATTAACCATTTTGACCATAAGTGAGGTAACAACCATTTCAATATTAAATGGTTAAGAATTTTACCATAAAGAGAAAAATGACTCATTAATGGACCATGGTTGATATTTTAAACCATATTCCTATTTTATTTTTTGCAGATAATATTTTCTTATGAATTTTAATTCATTTAAAAAAATATTATTTATTATAAAATATCATTAATATCAATTTTGTAACTATTCATTTAATTTTACTTTAAACACACAAATAAAAATATGGAATTGGAATATAATATTTTAACACATTCATAATATGTCATAATTATATAAAAAATTTATGGAATAGAATAATTCATTTAAATTTTATGAAATTTAATATTTTTAACATCATTTATTTTATTTTTCTATTAATTGAATAAATTACCATGTCGACATTGTGTAAGAATTTTAGGTAATCACTCAATTTAAAAATTAAAAATTAATTATTATGATAAAAAAATTAATTTATCTTTAAGAAAAATATTTATAAATTAAATTACCCTATTTTATCCTCATTTAAAAATTTAGAGACATTAAAGTCAAGAGGTTGACATTTTTTATTTATTCCTTTCTTAAATTAATATAAAGGTTATGATCCAAGAAATATGGAACGAAGTGAAAAAATAATGAATAATTGGATAGAAATGGATAAACCCCGCTCATAAAATAGGATAAAGGTAATATGTAGAGAAATTTTAAAGGTTTGTCTCAAATGTTTACCATTGTTTTACCCATTTTACCGTTATCGAGGTTATAAACATTTACTATGGTTATTATTCATATTAACCAAAAATAAAAAGGGATTATTTTACAAATTTTTCTTCTTGATTCAAAATATGAAATCCATTTTTTAATATTCAATTTCTATAATATTCATAATTTTATTTTAAAAAAATTTGAAAAAAAAGGAAAAAACCTCTTTTTGGAAAAATACATTTTAAGCATGAAATTAGATTTATTCTTATCTCATTCCTAGAAAAAAATTAAATGAATGTTTAAACATATTATTAAACATATTATATATATATATATTTCATTAGAATCATTCTATAATAGTGATTAATTTAATTTATAAACATAAAAATATATTGTGAGTATAAAAACATTTTTCTTCAAAAACATCTCTATTACTTTCAAATGATTTTATTTTTATTTCAAATAAATTGACATCCAATGAATTTATTTAATACATTTTTAAACCATACATTTTTCATAATTTAGTTATTCATATTCATACCCATGAATATAACGTCTAGGTGATAACTATAACATTAAATAATAATAATTTAATAGTATATCACGGTTCATTTAAACTTGTTTTTGTGAGTAACACAAGATACCAAAGAAATAAAATTTATTTAAAGATAAATATATTCTAAAATAACATGGTTATACATTATACCCCCATTAAAATTAATTTCTATATCAAAAAAATAATTACTTTAATACAAACAAATGAGGATATCTTGGTTTCATCGCATCCTCAAGTTCCCAAGAAGCTTCTTTGAATTTATGATTCCTCCAGAGAACTTTAACCAGGTGAGTAGTGTCATTACTTATAACTTTATCTCTAGGGACCAAGATTTCTACTTATTTTTCTTAATAGGAAAGATCATGCTTCAGTGGTATGACTTCTAAGTTTAGTATATGTGAAAGACCATGTATGCACTTTCTCAAGAGAGATACATGGAACACATCATGAAATTGAAAGAGGTTTAGTGGAAGATCAATGTGAAAATATATTATCCTTACTCTATAAAATATATATATATAAAGGACCAATATACCTAGGTCTCAATTATCCCTTATTTATAAATCTCAAAACCATCATCCATAGATAAATTCATAGAAACACCTTCTCACCAACTTCAAACTCCAGATCTCACTAATGATTATCAGCAATAATTTTCTATCAACTCTGAGCTACCCTAATTTGTTGTTTAATGAATTTGACATTAAATACCATTTTCTCATATACATAAAATCTCGATATCTTTCTTTATCCAACTCCATTCCATCACATTGTATTTATACACTTCTTTCCTTAGAGGGCA
This sequence comes from Viscum album, assembly GCA_963277665.1. Taxonomy (NCBI): domain Eukaryota; kingdom Viridiplantae; phylum Streptophyta; class Magnoliopsida; order Santalales; family Viscaceae; genus Viscum; species Viscum album. The sequence continues at coordinate 1,619,779,803 of OY728146.1, read as the reverse complement.
TCATAAAGTACCATATTAATACTTGAGTGAAAGCTGTTATTGTTAGAAAACTTATCTAGAAGAATTTTTTGATCCTAAATACAATTAAAATACATAGAACATGATATCAGAATATCCTATAATGTTTTAATGATTCTCTCAGGTTGACCATCTATTTAAGGGTAAGCTTCACTGAAACTCAACTCTATATATTGATCCTCCAAAAGACTTCACTATAACTTTGAGGTAAACCATAGATCCCGATCCCATATAATAGAATGTGGTACTCTATGAATATTTATCACTTACTTAGTATATATTATGGAAATATAATTAAGAGATAAATACTAACAAATTTTCATGAAGTGTGTTGACTTTTTAAGGAGATCAACTACAACCCAAATAGTATTTTTTTTCTTTAGACTTTTTGAGGAGTTTGATGATAAAATATGTGGTGATGTTTTTCTATTTCCATTATTGTGTGGTTAATGGTTGTAAAATTTCATTAGACATCTATATATCAACCTCAACTTTCTAATATTCCAAACACTAAAATACATACTTGTAAATATCTTCATTCATGTTTTCCCATCATGAATACTATTTTAGATATCTATATATCTTCATACTTCTAGGATGAATAAGTAATTATGAACTATGAGATTCATTAAATAAATCCTTTAAATATAGTATTTATTGGACAAAAACATAGTTCATGAACCTTATTATTCCATCGTAATCAAGATTAAACTTCAAAACATTCTTACCTTCTTTTAAAGTGATGCATCTTCCTTTTATGTCTCTTTAATCCTCACATGGATAAATGGTTGAACACTCATTAGAGAAACATATTATTTCTACCATTCCTTCAATATTTCTAGATTCATCCTTAGAAAATATTGAAATATTGTATCTTTTATGATCCTCATGATAGATAATCTAGTATGATCATTTTTTCTCAAAGCATCTTCCAACTTGTTTTCATTCCCAAGGTGGTCAAATATTGAGAAATAAAAAAATTTAATAAACTCCAACCATATTATTCATCACGTATTGAACTCATTTTGAGTGAATATATACATTAGACTTTTATGATCATTATATATATATATATCACAAATTTCTCTATAAATATAATGCATTCGTATCTTTAATCTGAAATATACCACAATTAACTCCTAATCAGGAGTTGGGTAATTTTTCTCATGAACCATCAATTATTATGAGGCATAATATATAACCATATCAGTATACATGAGAACACATTCCATTCACTTCTTCGATTAATCACTATATATTAAAAACCATTCTTCATTATAGGGAAATATAAGTATAGGTTTACTGACTACCCTTGTCTTTAGTTCCTTTAAATTTTCATCACATTCATCTGTCTAATGGACTATTCATTTCAAGTTAACTTGTTGAGTGGATTTGATATCCATGATTAATTCTCTACAAAGAACCATTAATATCCAACCAAACCAAGATAACTATGGGTCTCAGTCATAGTGGTTGTTATGGGCCAATGTTCAATAACCTTTTTCTTTTATGGATCCACCAATATACCTTCTCTTAAGATTATATAACCAGAAAATGAAACATTTTGTATCCAAAATACAAACTTTGTAAAATTTTCAAACAACTTATCTTTTCTTAGGGTCTTCTATAAAATCCTTAAGTGATCTTCATGATCTTCCTTAATCTTTTAATATATAAAAATTTTCATCTATAAAGACAACCACAAACTGGTAATGGTAATCTCTAAAGACTATATTCATTAAATCCATGAAGATAGTGGAATCTCTATATATCAATAGTGTCCATACCTTGTACAAAATGTTGTATTATGGATATCCTACTTCTTCAATCTCAATTGATGATATCCATAATGAAAATAAATCTTATAAAATTATTGAACTTTGTGAAATTGATCAAACATGTCATCAATATGGGGAAGAGTATACTTATTTTTGTTTGTGAACTTGTTATATTCCCGATAATCAATGAAGATTCACATTGATCCATATTTCTTCTTAACAAAAATAAAAGGTACACCCCATGGTTACACACTTGGATGAATAAATCCCTTTTCAATATTCTCTTGGAGTTTATTCATCAATTCATGAAACTTAATTTGGGCCACTCTATATGAAGTCTTTGAAATAGGTGTAACACCAGATGTGGGTTCTATTGAAAACTCATCTTTACTATTTTGTTGAATAATAGGATACTCTTCCCAAAATAAATAAAAAAACTCCCACATAATAGGAATATATTTTATGTTGAGTTTATTTCCAATCATTTAAGATAAAAAACCCTTTTAAATAGGAATAAATACTTATAAAATGGATACAATTTCCAATATATGTTCACATTTATCATCACATAGATTTAACATCATAGTTTTGTTCAAAATATCAAATGTAACATCTATTCCTCAGTAATTAATGTGTGATTTATTTAAAAATATAATTTATTCCCAAAATAACATTAAATTAAACTAGAGTATGAATAATAATATTTTCATTAGGCACATTTCCATAAACATCAATCAAATAAGAATCATATTCTTGAGATTCAATAATCTTACCATTATGGATGTTCACTAATAATTCAATATAAAATCCTTGAGGATATAAATTTACATTACATGATACTTTTCTTGATAAATAATAATTCATATAACTAAGATCAAATAGGGTACTTCAATATTTGGGTATACCTTTTACCCCCCTCAAATTTATAATTGAATTTTTAATCCCTTACTAAAACAAAATAGTTTCCATTTAAGCATTGTTACTCAGATTGATCAGTCCTATAGTCATGAAAATTCTTTCATAGAATGCCTAAATCATGAAACTTCCATTCTAATATATTAAACCATAGGTTTAACTATGATCAACAATGATCATTACCAAAATTTTAGGATTTTATTCTATACTTATTCTCAAGGTTCTCACAAAATTCTTCTCATCCTAGTTTCCAATGGAAACTAAACCTTTTTCTGATATAAACTATAGTGAAATATGCATTTCATACATAGGTATAACATATTATTCGATGAATATTCAATACATAACATTATGATTCTTATCAGAATCAAATTGGTCTAGTTTATTTGGAAACTTGGATACATAAAACAATTGTTCATAAGTTAAATACATCATATCCCACTAATTTATTCGTAACTAGAACCCTTATTAGACAAATCATACTTAATACCTTTCTTCATAACCTAGGGAAAGGAAACATAAGAAAGGGTGACATCAAATTCTTAGTAAGGGTAAACAAGTAAGATATCAATGATTATATAAGCATAGAATGAGAATAATGGTATGAGAATAAGAGTATAACATTTTAAAACCATACCATATATATCATAGATAATAATATTGAGTCATGGAATAAATCTTATAAGTTCATAAGACATGAATCATAAAGGAATCAAAGAACATGATTCAAGAGAGCATAATATTGTTATAATACATAAGTTTATGGAATACACATAAGCATAAAAAATAATATATTTATTGGTCAAGGGTAATTTCCAAGTATATCATAGTTGATTGGGTTTAATTACCATTCCATATAAGTAGTTTAGGTTTACTCCCAAAACCATCAGAGTGGATAGATTCCATTACTGAACTAGGTTCACTCCCCATTCTATTCATATTTATCTCATGAGATATACATCTTTATCCAATGCATTGGAGGGATATAAAATTCAAATCCCACTAGTCATATAATGAAAATCATATATATTTGTTCAAAAAGTTCATAAAACTTTCATCATATCATAGCCCTTCAAAAGGAAAAAAAATTCATAAAAATTTCATCAAATCATATCCTATTGAAAGAAATAAGTCTTATGAACATTTCATCAATTTATCATAGCATAACCCAGGGGAAGAGAAACAAGATTCATAATAATGTTTTCATCATAATCATAAACCACCCAGAGAAATAATAAGAATGGTATTATTGGATCATATCCCCATTAAAAATTATGTAACATCAAAGGATGTCATCTTAGATGAAAAATTCCTTTATAAGATCACTTGGAACATTTATTGAGGAATATACCCTTTTTGCATTGAAAATGATTATTTAAAATTTATAAATTTCTCAAATATTATTTAAATCATTTTATTTGAAATTAACCATGGAAAATTTTAAATTATTCTTCAAAACATTGAGCATTTATGATAGAGATAAATTTATTTCATGCCATATAAGTTAAAATAAAACATTCCTTTCACACTTTTGTAAAAAAATAACAAGTTCCACGTTCAGAAAATGACAAGTAGATTAATTTTAAAAAAAAATTTAAAACATCAATAATGTTAAAATTGATTTTAAATAATCATAATATAATATTAAAACACACATAAAACCTTTCTTATAAAACATGGATATGGATGAAAATGGATTTTCAATCGAAGAGATAAATAAACTCATCTTTCTTTAAAAAGAATCTTTCAGTCACTTGAGTTGTTAAAGAGTGGAAAATTAAAGAAAACATGTATTATATAGAGGTAAGAAGAATAATATAAATTCATGACTTTATTTAGTGGATGAAAATTAAATTTTATCATCAGAACTTAATAATAAACAATCCTAATAAATAATTAGATTGTATCATAAAACTTTTACCACTTTGGTAACTTTTAAATCATACTCACCATGAAAGAATAACAATAAATGAAACATAATGTTTCATGATCATAATTATATTCATGATATAATATGAAAAAGGGGTAGTATAAACACTTTATAAAATAATATATATTTATAACATAACATATGTACCAAAGAACACAATTTGAGACGATAAACTCTTACCTCGGGTTCCACTTACTTCAAAAGCACTCGATCATCATGAATAAAAATTTTAAATTTATTTTAATTCTCTACAAGAGTTATTAAAATAATTATAATATCATATATGACCTAATTATAACATTTAAATGGACATTTATTAATAAATCGTTATTAAAATCATCATTTTTGGGTGTTAACAGTTTCATTCTTCATGAGAATTTCAATTCAGTAGTTTCAATACTTTTACTTTGATCCCAGTTACATAATATCTATAATTTTAATAATTATATAAATATCATATATATTTATTATATACATTTTTAAGGACAACCATAAAAGGTATATATAAAAACTGAATTACATCATTCATGAAGATGGTAAGTCATATGTATACCTAAACACAATTTTCACTTTTCGATAAACGGAATGAAAGAAAGGTTAATAAAAATTAAATTTTCAAAAAATAATTATTATATAATATATAATATATAATATATATATTCATTAAATATATCCTTATTACCATCCAAGTAAAAAAGGAAAAACAAATCACATCGCTTTTGGAGGTTGTAGTTCATACGTACGCATAGGCGACATTGTCATTTTCTAATGGATTGGAAGGTAAGGTGGTATATATTATATTATAATTTATAAAGTATAGTTATTTCATATATTTTATATATAAAAATTAATTACATAATAATAAATATCCATGAAATATGGTTATGCGAAATGAATGGTTTCGTTCATGGAGGCGGTAGTCCACACATACACATGAGTGATACTTTCACTTCCCATTTGAAGAAATAGATGGTGTATATTGGTGGTTAATTAATAATAATAAAATTTAAGTATATTTAGGATAATTAAGATATTATTTTATGATAAATACCATTTAATTAGAGTAGGTAAAAGAATAATTAAAAAAAAGTGATCAGTTAATTCGGTTAACTCTTCATTAAAACAAATATACTTTAGGTCTTCTCTTAAGGACCCTAGAAAGAGTATTTTGGGGATACTAGTACTTATATAACATGACTGGGAAGGTTTATAAGTGAATTTGGTAGTTCCTTTTCAATCTATAAGGCTCAAATTGGTGTAAAGAGTATAAGGTAGGGGTGTCCTTTTATAAGTGGGGAGATTACACACTTGGAATTTCTTAAAATATTAAAACATAATAAATTAATACTCAAGATAAGTAATCCAAAATTGATAATAATTAAAATAAAAGTATTATAGTGTCTAAATAAAACCATCCAATCAAATTTCTATAGTTTTTTGTGTCATTTTATTTCTTATATTTTTTATTTACCCCTTCGTTAACCATTTTTTACATTAATTACAGTAACTACTATTTCAATTTTAAAGTGTAAATAATGTTAGAAAGAATGAAAAATTAACTCATAAATGTTCCATGGTTGATATTTTAAATCATATTACATTATATTTGATGAATATAATATTTTTATTAATTTTAAATCATTTAATAGAATATTATTTATTAAAAAATATCATTGATTTAAATTTTGGAACTATTTATTTAATTTGACTTTAAAGAAACACAAAAAAAATTATTAAATTCAAATATTATATTTCCAAACATCCCTAATATGTAAAATTTATCTACAAAACTCATGGATTTAACTAATTCACATAAATTTTATTACTTTTAATATTTTTAAAATAGGTTATTTTATTAATCTATTAATTGAATAAATATTGTTTCAGAGTTGCGTAAGCTTTTAAGGTAATTATTAAATTACTAAATATTATAAATAAATTAATATGATTAAAAAATTAATTTATATTTAAAATAAAAATTTATAACAGAAGTTATCTTATTTTTATCCTTATGTAAAAAATTTAGAGATATTAAAGTCAGGTGAGTGACATTCTGTATTTACTCTTTTTTAGATTAATATAATAGTCATAATCAAAGAAATATGGAACCAAGTGACCGTATATATATTAATTACAAGTAAATATTATTAATACACATATAGAATAATATAAAAAATGTTTTAGAGAAATTTTAAAACCTTATACCAAATTTTGAACTCTATTTTACATGTTTCACCCTTACCAAGGTTACAAAAAATTACTATAGTTACTAATCATATTGAAAAAAATAAAAGGGCTTTATTTACCAAATTAGATTATCTTTTTTATAAATAAGGAATACAATGTTAATGATTCAATTTATATAAGTGTATTAAATTCAATTTAAAATAAGCGTGCAAAATGCTACAAAAACTGTTTTTTTAATATATTTTTAAGCATAAAACTAGATTTATTCTTATCCCATGCCTATAAATAACATTTGATGAATTTTAAATCATATGATTGAATATAATATATATATATACATATACATATATATATATCATTAAAATAATTAACCAAAAATGATTAATTTAATTTATTCTGATAAAAATACATTTCACTTATAAAAACATTTTTTTAGAAAAACATCTCTTTTGCTTTCAAATGATCTTATTTATATTTATAATAAATTTATAATGAATTAATTTATTTTTTACATATGTAAACCATGAATTTTAAATAATATATTTAGTCTTATTCATACCCAAAAATCCAATAGCCAGGTGACAATGGTCAAATTTAATAATAATATTGTAATAGTATATCGCTATTTATTTAAACTCAGCATTTATTATAATGAAAGATACTAAGGAAATAAAATTTATTTAAATTGAAATATATTATAAAATATTAGTGGTGGATATTCATAAGAATACATGTCTTCTTACCATTTAAGAAGAAAATATCCCTTTTCATCGAAGATGAGTGCACATACATTAGCAAATCATGAAGAATTTTTCAAAACTCGGTTCCACATTTAACATCCTGATTCTTAAGAGGGATCAAGAAAATATGTGTTATGCGTGTAGGTGTGGGAAATAGTTCTAATCCTAATAATATAATGAACAAAAGGGCATCATATCTTCTATGTTTGGTGAAACAAATATTCTTAAAACATATGTAGAATGATGTTTCATTCTTTTCATTGACAGCTATAGTAGGATGACCTATTCCATGTTCATATAATGTAAGAGATAAGTAATAAAATGCATGCATGGGTATCTAAGAATAATTAAAAATGATAATTAGCATACTTTAAAAACATCAAGATCTAATAATATAACTGAATATGAATCCATTTAATTTGATAATTACTTAGAAAAAATAACATCAAATGCAAAGTGTGTTTTTTAATAACCTCATAGAAAAATGGAATTTTTGAGAGAAGAAATAAAAGAATGAATAATATGGAAAAAACCATGATTATCGACCACAGAATCTCTTACCAATTTTAGAAATATGTAATTTAAGTGGTGTCGTACACACATAATCGAGCTTTTATTAGCCCTGGTGGAGAGAGAACACCATAAAATATGTGGTATGGAAGGAATTTGTCACTTAAAAATTTTAAAGTGTTCAAGAGAAAATGATACATCCAAAAAAATAGGGAAATCAATGAAAGTGTGGTGATGAATTTGATGATGAAATATTCTCAGGTTACTCATCAAAGAGTAAGGCATATTCATGCTTTAAAAAGGGATGGGTAAAATTATTGAAATAAGTGATGTGAAAGTGAATGAATAAAAACAAGTATAGAATCCTAAAATCTCAAACATTATTGTTTACAATGAATAATAAGAAGAATAAAGTGTAAAAAATATGATTTTTTATGTAGTGAAATATTTTTTGAATGATTATGATTTTTCTATAGAATCAGAACATGAATCAATATCCAATGAAAAGAAACCTACCTCTCAAAGGAGAAATAGAATTTTATATGTTTATCCTTAAAACATAATGGGTGAAATATCTACCCTAACACAAAAAAAGGATAATGATTAATTTTGAGCACATATATCTACATTCCACAGAAAAACCAAACTCATTTGAATAATTAGAAAATAATGAGTCATGCGTTAAATCCATGAATGAGGAATTTGATAAAATTGACTAAAACATAACTTGGGATCTTTATTACATGAAAGAGCATCACAACATTATTATAACAATTTGTATATTCAAAAAAATGATGATCATGGAAATGTTTTCAGAAATAAGGCACATCTGGTGTGTAAAGGATATGTTCAAATTTAAGCAGTTGAGGTGGAATAAACTTTTCCACCAATGGATTTACTAGAATCGATCAGATTATTATTGGATATGGATATAAAAAAGTGATACAAATTATATCAAAGTATGTTAAAATAGAGTTACATAATAGTGTTCTTCATGAATCATTCTATATAGAAAAACCTATAGGATTTTTTATCTAAGACAATAAAACAATGATATTATAGTTGAAGAATGACCTATATAGACTGATAAATGATTTTTTTGCATGGTATGAATATCTAGATTCATATCTGAATATGTTTGAATTCAAATGGGATTGTTTTGATCATAATTTTTGTGTGAAAACATCCATGGAATAATAGTTTGTGGTTCTTGTATAGGTAGAGGATATCATCTCCAGTGGAAATAAGTAGAAATTAGTGTAAGATTTTTCAAATAGTATGAGAATAGAGTTTAAAATGTATATGATGGGTGAACTGGAATTTTTTCTAGGGATATAGGTGATTCATAAAGTGAGATACACATTCCAAGGAATAATAGTTCATGGATCTTTTATATGTAGAGGATATCATCTCCAGTGGAAACAGGTATAAATTAGTGGAATATTTTTCAAATAGTATGAGAATAGAGTTTGAAATGTATATGATGGGTGAACTGGCATATTTTCTAGGGATATAGGTGATTCATAAAGTGATATACACATTCCAAGGAATAATAGTTCATGGTTCTTGTATTTGTAGAGGATATCATCTCCAGTGGAAACAGGTAGACATTAGTGGAAGATTTTTTCAAATAGTATGAGAATAATGTTTGAAATGTATATCATGGGTGAACTGGCATATTTTATAGGGATATAGGTGATTCATAAAGTGAGATACACATTCCTTTCTCCCACTAAGTATTCCAGATAACTGATAAAGAATTTTGACATGCATGAATCAAATCCAATGTTAGAACTGATTATAGTTTGAACCACACTGGGAAAACTTGAGGATGATAAATCTATAGACCACACCATGTATAGAAGAAGATTTTGAGTCAATTATATTTAATTGGTACTCATACAAATATTTTCTATGTAACATGTTTGTTTTCCTATTTTCAAAGTTTTATAAAGTAATAATATCTAATAACCGTAAAACAAATCATGATATATATTTGAGGTACTCTAAAGTATGTATTTTTTAATATATGAAGAAACAATCATGATATGTTATCCTATTCTGATATAAAATGGTCTAGAGATATATAATACCAAAAGTATATAAGGGATTTTTTTATAATTCATTATTGAAAAATTTGGTAGGTTCCTGAGAAAGAAATAGGAGAGCACAACTCTCAGCATAATAGAATCAGAATATATTTCAATTATAAATGAATTCACCCATCATCTATGGATGAAGAAACAACAGGAGGATATTGGTGATAATGTGGAGTATCCAATTTAAATTCTTTATAATAATAATAGTTTTATTAAACTCAAAGTGAATCATATGAAACACACTCACACCAAGCATATTGAACTCGAGTCTAATTTTATGAAGGGAAAAGTTGAGAAGGGCTTGATTTACATGGATTATATTGGAAGTGATAAGCAAGTGGTAGATATTTTGACTAATTAATTAGCCACTATTTTTTTTTGAAAAACATTGGTTGAATATGAGTGTTCAACCACCTCTATTAACTTTTTGAGGTTTGGTTATCCCCTCTCCCCATTATATATATTTCTTTAACTGATTTTTCATGGTTGGAAGGTTCTATATCTAGGGTTTTATTATCAATGTGGGAGATGTTTTATATAAATTTAAATGATTCACTTTAAACAATATGTTTCTGATCTTCTAAGAACTCTCTTATTTAGGGGGGTGTTTGTTGATTGATGTCGGGGGGAATACGATCCACAGAGAATGTGAATTATTTGTGTGTGAGGTATGGATGTTGATTAAGCATGGAGAGAGGGAGAGAATCTAGAATTTCTTGTGTCATGTAATACTTTATTAAACTCTTGTTTTCTATAATATACATTTCTCGTATAGAATTAGAGTGATAGATGGGTTTCTTTGTCCTATATGGAATATTTACATAATTTAATTTCACTTTATATTACCATCAAACCCAATGGGGGTATGTTGGAACCAATGTGATATTTTTTTAAGTTTGGTTTGGGTCTATTGAAATTTTGTATCTGTTTTAATCATTGATATTGATTTCTATAGAGGATTTTGTTTCTAAAGAATAAGACCAGATGTGACATTGAATAATTTTTTAGGATATGGGGTTGTTTTCTATTTTTTTACAAATTATTGGGCTTGAAATCTAGAGGAAACAGTGAATTTTTCACATATGACCATAAGGATCATTCGAAGTGTGTAAAAAATATCATGTTGTACTTACAAGATCAAACAAGTTCATAGAGATCACATGATGCTTCAGAAATTAGGATTATCATGGAAATGATGGTTTTATTGAGTCACATATGTTCAAGAGAGTTACACAGAACATGGCTAACCACATAAACATGAAGGGATCATGAGATGGAATTAGATTAAATGTGTAAATAAGGATATGGTATACATTAATGATTCCATTTTAGGGAGGGGTCTCATAAGAAATTTAGGTGGATCACACATTCATGAAGTATTCATGTGATTTTCATGATGAGATCTCCATTGTAATTGATATAGGCATTATGAAATCACAAGATTTTATCCTCAAATAAGTTATGAAACAAAGGGGTTTTGTGAAGGGAGCCTCATGACTCAAATTTTTTAGATGTGTCACATGATTTTGTAAGGCCCTGATACCAGCCCCAAAAATCACAAAATTTTCCATTTTAGGACTCTTCCTACATGGTTTTTCTTTCCTATTGATCACTACCCTGGGCTTCTACCCATGACTATAAAAGGAATTTTGAGGTGGATTTCAACTCACATGACTTAAATTTCAAGATAAAAACTCTCCATACCCCAATGTGGGACTCGAGTTGTTGGTGTAATGATGTGATACTCATTGGTGAATCTATGAAATCCTATTTTCAAGTGTAAAATATATTAAAACCATGTTATGCTCACCAGATGAACATGTTTCATTTAAGTGGGAGATAAAATATCCCCCTCAAAAATTTACCTAAAGACTGAGATTATCACTGCCCCTTTGATATCAGTTGGAGGACCTTGGAATCAACCCATACTGTCACAATATTATCCAATTTAGAATTCTTCCTACATGGTTTTGATTTCCTAGAGCTCACTACCCAGGGTTCTCACCCATGAATAGAGAGGACCTTGATATGGGGAGGGGAAATCATGGGACTTTTATTCCATTCCCAAACCCCTCTGCACCTAAATATGGGATTCAGTATGATGGTGTCATGGTGTGACAGTCATTGTTCATTCCATGAAACCCCACTTCCAAGAAACAGGGTTGAATAATATATGTCACGATCACATAGGGAACATGATACAATTACGTAAGACCCACATATTGAAAGTGTATTTTTTTAGAAAATTCCTTGAGGTGTTCTATAAGATAATTGACCACATTTTTCCAAGGTTCGGTTTTTGGGTTATCTCTATAAATTTTCACTACTCATATCACTAAAAGTTTTTTCATAGGATTTATGGGTTTATCCAAATTTGAGTGAGTTTTTAAGAATTTGTTTTAAATAGAAAGTAGGAGTCACACAACACCATAATAAAAAATGTGATTTGTTATGGAGTCTCATAATGGAGCTCACATTAGGTAGATACACCATTGAGGATTCAAGGATGGAAGTCAAGCAATTTGTTTCATATGAAATTCATGGAAAAATTTTATCATGTGGATTTGTTCAATCAAAATAGGTTTTTTAAAGGAGACACGTATTATAGGAAATTTTCATAGTCTCATGTGATCCATATTATGTGGTGTAGTCATGCGATACGGGTTATGCAATAAGGGTTATGTACATGGGGTTATGTGATCAGGTTTACATTCCATGGTTATAGAATCAGTATTATAGAGTGATCAGTATTTAAAGGGAAATATATTTAGATTATTAGGTGATGTTTTATAGATATACTTGGGAAATTGGGGAGAATATTGGAGCATTATATTCTATCATTAATGATGAAAAACATTAAAAATACTCTTATTAATGAGAATACATTTTTTATATCTTAAAACTAATGATAGATTCAACATATGTAGTGAGTGAGGATGGGTTGATGGAAGTGATCCAAAGGAGTCAGTGAGATCTTCCCAAAACATTGTAAAGTATATTATCATATCACCAAGTAACCATGGAAAAAATCTATAATCCACAAAAACTAATGAATTATAGTAGAATTTAGAACATCAATGCATCATCAGTGTGTTCTCCTTGTTTCCCATTATGGTGAACCAAGTAAAATTTTTTATGTTCTATGTTTACTTCCTAAATTTATTTTTCTTATAAATGTTCATCAATATCTAATAGTTTTAATGATTCCCTACCAACATGGGGACATGATCCCTCGATTCAAAAGAAAAATTTGAAACTCTGATTCACCCCTCCTCTCTCAAGGTGTCTCAAGGTGATACACCATATAGTAGGTTACCCTATATTATCATACCATATAGTAACGTACCCTACAGTAAATTACCCTATAACAAGTTTCCTTATATTATCTTACCATATAGTAACTTACCCTATAACATTTTACCATATAGTAAATTACCCAATAGTAACTTACCTTATAGAAAGTTACCATATAGAAAGTTATCCAATAGTATTTTACCCTCTAGTAGATTAAGGAAGTTTATATTTACCCTATAGAAACTTAAGGAAAATTCTAGTTACCCATTAACAACTTGAGGAAATTTCTAGCTACCCTATAGAATCTTAATGAAATTTCTAGATACCCTATAGAAACTTAATGAAATTTATATTTACCATATATTAACTTAATAAAAATTATTTTTACCCTATATTAACTTACTCTATAGAAAGTCACCCTACAGAAGAGGTAAAATTATGATAGGGTAAAGTAATTTGAAAAATTTTAAAAATAAAACACTAACATTCCAAAAAACAGGTAATGATTTGTTAAGAAAAAATCCATCAAGGTATACTCTTAGTATGTTTTGGTTGTGATTTTGTTTGTTGACAAATCCAGATGGCCATGAATGAGTATGGATGGTGTTTTTCGAAGAAGGTTTTTATGGTGGCATAGTTTCCAAGTGTTTTCTAATTTTTTGGCCTCAAAATCGAGAGTTTTCTTTTAAATTAATATTTTTCCTGTAGGAATACATGTTATGTGGACCGCGAAATACATTTTGTGACCGTAAAGGCAGTATGTGGAATGATGAAGGAATTCACAAAATGATGATTTCTGTATAACAATTGGATACAGACCACAAAGTGCAATGTTTCACAGGGTGTCTTGAAATTTGTGGGAGGAAAATGGTATACAAAAGGATTTAGTTGCACGGTATGGGTTTTCATTGGAAAAACGAGATGGTGATTTGGGTTGCTGTGAAGGAATAAAGGCAGTTCTTGGCCATGTAGGGAGAATGGTTCGTAGGAGCATAGTACACTACGAAGATTTGGGTAAATCATAGATTAGTAGATTTTTTGGATCTATTTGTATAAGGACTTGGCCTTAAAAATTACATAATCTTTAATTAAATGGATAATTTACATTGAGGATCTTTTCAAGTTTAGATCTTTAGAGAATTAGGTCATAAAATTTACATAATAACTCAAAAAATTACAAAGTAGACATTTCTACTCAGTTTTCATTTTTTCATAAAATAAAAACTCTTTAAAAAAGAGTCATGTCTAGTTCTAAGTTTTAGACAACATGACTTTTCTTTGATCCCATCCTTGACCCTATTCATATTTAATTCCTTTGAAAAAGATTTTAAAACCTGGGATGAGCATAACAATATCATTAAGGATTATAAAATAAAGAAAGAAAACATTATCCCATCAAAACATAATCTTTTTAACATACCTCATGAAATCATAAGATTTATGAATAACACATAGTAATCACAAATCAAAAAAGTAACTTGTGGCATTCATAACATACTTACATTGTAGCTTTCACAGCCACGTAGGGAGTTACATTTGGAATACCCATCACAGTATATTCCCTAAATCTATTAGGAGAAACATTCACATTTACCTCTGTCACATTACCCAATGCATTGGAGAGCTATCTCGGGCTCACTCACACTAGTTTTATCACAGAACCACCCATCTTCATAAACAATGCCCAATAACCATAACATATTCACAACATATAAAACAAACATGAATGAAAGATAAAATTTCCACATTACAATCAAAATATATCATTTAAATATATTAACATAATAAATCCATTATCAAAAACATTTTCAATACCAAAATACATAAAAAAATTATATGGTATTTATTTTCCTTTTAAAAACATCATGGCTTATTAAGGAAGCCACAGATCAAATAATACTCACGGCGGCGGAAAAGGTCATTGTCACCGCTTACGTTAAAGAAAAATTCTTTTTTTTCATTTAGTAAAATTCCTCATAGAAAAAGATTCCATTTTAATGAAATGAAAATTCAAGGTGTTTATACACTATATAAAAGAAATTCGTGTATAAAACAAAATATGTCTCGATGAAAGGAGATTAAGATGAAGTCCCTTACCTCATGTCCGACTTGACCCATTCGTTCTTTAATCTCATGAATAAAAAACTAAAGTTAATTTTTTTACTTTCTTAAGAATCTTTTTCAAGTTTATTATTCCTTTTATATCACTTATTACCATGTTATAAACATTATATAATCATTTAAGTTAATAATGGTCATTTTGTCGATATTTGGTACTTGAGTAAATAATGAACTTCTTATAATTACAATTTGTTCATGTGATCAAAATTACATTATCTCCAGAATGATATTAATGATTTAGATATCATATAAATCATATATTTCCAGTATATAAATGTATTTATAATAGTATAAAACATTTGGAGGTAAGAAATGAAATGCACCGTTCATGGAGACGGTAAGCCGTACGTACGCATGAACGCTAATTTCATTTATATTTCATATTTAATGGAATGAAAACTTAATGATACATAGGTATATTATAATTATAATATCATATCATATATAATTTCATTAAATCCATCCTTTATACGTTCCACATACGGCATTAACGAGTCATATCACTTTGAGGGGGCGGTAGTTCGTACTTCCTCAAATGAAATTATCGTATTTACCCATTATGGAAACCATAAAGGTATACTATAAATTAAAAATAAAAAAGTCTAGAGACAATAAAAATTTAATATATATCACATATAAATATAGTTCCATCTTAATGGCCGCCATAAGAAGTGGTAGGAGAATATTGAACAGTCATCATTTTGTGAGACAGTAGTTCACCGTCCACAGAAACAGTATGTTCTTTACCCATTAGAGGAAGGTGTTTGTAAGTGTAGTTTGAATAAATATTATAAAGAAACCTAGTATATTTATTATAATGTATTTTTTATAAAATAAAGAAATTAAAAGAGTTTAGGGGGTGGATAATTAAAATAAATAAAAGAACTCAAGAGAAGACGTCACCTTTAAATCGGGTAACTCCATTTGGATTGAACCAAAAGGATTTCTTGAAGTGCCTTATGCCTAAGGTAAGGATTCTAGGTGTAATATAGGGATATTAAGATCTTATTTATTCAGATTTTTGAAGATACAAGGGGCTTTAGAGGTGTGAGTAATGGGTTAGAGGTGAGGGATTTTTATAAAGGGGAGAAGCGGCTCTTTAGGAAATCTTGAAAATAGTATTTTATTATATAATTATTTTCAGTTTATAAAGGTAAAAAACTCATTAGAGTTGAAGATAATATGAATCTAGTTATAAATAAAATCATCCAATAATAATTGGATAGGTTTTGGATATTGTTTTAATCTTTATAATCTTATTTATTTAAATTATTCATTAATGAGGTAAACACTACATCATTATTGTCTCATAAATAATTTTATTTATCTGATGTCTAAAAATTATTAAAAAAACACCATGATATAGTAAAAAGTTTTTTAATTAAAACTAAAATTTATAGTCAAAGAGATATCTTATATTACCCCATGTAATAATTGATTTACTAAAAGATATATATTTATGTCATTTTTGTCATTACTTTAAATTAATTAAAATAAAGTGTCATTATAACTCTTAAGTGGCTTCATGAGGTACCAAAATCAACCCAAGGACTCCCATGGTCGGAAATGTATCAAAAAATAGAATTAGGACACATGTTAGGGTAATTTAATATTATTATAATATTATTTTTACCTTAAATTACCCTATTTACCTTTAACCATGGTAAATAAAAGTCAAAAGTTATTATTCCCCAAAAATTATTTTCATCTTATTAAACAACATTTTACTTACTAATAATAACCATGTATGTCATATTTTAAAAATTCAATTCATAGAAGTGGTAAAATTTCTTTTAAATGAAAAAGTTGGTTTTTTAACTACTACTCAGTGTTTTCACTATTCATCAAAAATTGAAGGTTTTCAGAATAAAACCAAAAATTATTCCAAAGCTATATTTGATATTCTAAATTCAAAAATGATGTATATTTTAAAAAATTAAAAACATATAAGTTGGATAAATTAATCTAAAATTAATTCTGGATATCAAAACAAAAAATTTGTTTTTAAGAAATAATAATTATCAAAATATTGACACTTGTTTATGTCCAATTTCGAACTGAAATTACTTCTAATGAACAACATTGGATTAAATGGTAAAAATATAATCTTATTACACTTTAAAACCAATTAAAAAGATAATCTAACCATATAAATAGATTAGATTAAAAGTCAATTTTGAATTAAAATACAGTATTTTTCACTATTCATTAAAAATGAATTTTATCAGAAAAATACCAAAAAATTACCCAAAGTAAATTTTGATGTCCTGATTCTAAAGAAGAATTTTATTTTTGTCAAATAGAACATATAAAAGTTACCAAAACTAGATTTAAAAAGGGTTCTACCTCAAAAGGCGGTAAATCAACCCTTTAAAGAATATTAGAGTATTTATGCTTAAAATTATATTTATTCACATTTTAAGCCTCTAAATTTTATTGGATAAATGTAAAAACATTTATATTAATATTGTAGTTAGTTATCTTTATTCCCTCTAATACAATGGCTAGGCATTAACAACCATTTAAAATAATTTTATATTATTATTTTTCTGTATGACTCAGCATTGTGTGCAACATTAGACTTTGGAGAAACCCATTGTTGCATGTCAGGTACTCCATAAAACATTGAATCCCCTTTAAAGTAAAATTAATATTTAATTCATAAATATAAAAATGTCTTATTCTTTATTTACCTGGGATGCTACAATTTTTCTATATAAGGAGCACTAATCTCATCATTATGATGAGAGATATTTTCAAAAGAAAACATCTTTGCTCTGGGAATTCGGCTAAGTTCGAAGTGGTTTATGGAAAAAAAGTATACAAAGAATAAGTGGTTTATGAGGAGGATTTCACAAAAAGAGAAGGATTTCATGACAACGGTTTGCAAAGAGGTTTTGTGAGGCACTGTATCCCGCAAAGGAAAATGGTATGTGGAAGAGAGGTGGTTCGTGGAGGAGAACCAGTCCACGAAAGAGGAATTATATGGAATAAGGTAGTCTGGTATGTAGAAGCAGTTTGAAGAGATGGTATACCGAGGTGGTACGTGGTAGCAAAATCAGAGCCAGTTCATGGAGGAGGTAGTCTACGAATCATATGCGCCGTGTGGTTTGCAGAAGAAGCAGGTGGTTCATGAAGGGAGTTAAAAATTTCGTGAAAGTAATTTACCCTAACTAATAGTATGTGGAAAATTTGGTTTCATCTATGGGTGAAAAGGAACTTCAAATATAGAATGTATCTATACTTGAGGATGTGTTCATTTATGAAAATTAAGGGACCTACTAGTCTATAAATAGTGAGTGGATCCCTTCAAAGAGTAGTAAATGAAGGAAGAGGAACACAATGATCCTTTCCACCAGTAGTGAGCTAGAGAAAGACACATAGGTAGTGACCCTTGGGAATGTAATGGGAAGAACCTAAATCTTGTAAAGGTAGTGATCCTAGGCACAAAAGTGATCTATCCCAAACATCATTATTTCCAGTGACCCTTAGTGAATTAGGTACATTCGAAAAAAATTTGTTGTATGCTCCTCGGATGTAGCCCAGTGAGGGTGAACCAAGTAAAAACATATTTTTCCATATGATTGATTTATTTATTTACTTTTATTGCATTATCATTAGATAAAATTTTAAAGGACACGATCAAAATTAACATTAAAGAGCATATTATGTGACCCTTTTAATAAAGAGGTCATGATTCAATGAGGCAGAAAGAAGTTCTAAAAGAATATACATACTCTGATTACCCCCCCCCCCACACACACACACCTCTCAAGGTATCTAGGCCCCCTTTTAACCTAACAAGTTTATACCTCACCTTTGTAAAACCAGCCATTCCAAACTCAACTGCCAAGTTGTAATTTCAATCCAAGGCTCTATTTAGAACATATCATCATTTACATATATGGAATGATTAATATTTATTTATAAATATTAATATATTATGATTCAACTGGCTTTAAATCATGCTAAATTACATCCCAAGGGTAAACACCATCATTTGAGATTAATGGAATCATTAAAAAATATTTTTTATTCATTGACTAGGTGAAAATGATCTTTTCCTATTATAATAATTTGAGACAAAAAAATCAAATTTCCCAAACTTTTAATAACACAAAAAGACACAAGTCTTTATAACCTCAGCAATATAAGACTTTTCATTCAGAATAATCCTTAGTGTTATTCTGAACATAAATCCCAACCTATCCCAATTTCCAATTCTTCATGATCTTGTCACATCCTACCCCAAAACACCAAACAATATTAAGTCTTGAAACACCCAGCATGAGGTGAACTATTCACTATAGACCAATCAATCAATCATCATCATATCCAAAACATTGGGAAAGCACTCCAATACACCCATATATCTTGAGAAAAAAGGTTTCATCAATAAATTTATCATCATGCTTAATGTTATTCTCACCAAAAATCTCAACTCTTAAGGACTGATTTATAGCTATGGTGCTCCCCACCATCAGAATCACCTATTAAAAACACAATCCAACCAGTCCAAACCACATACCCAATAAAACTCCACATTTAAATACCCAATATCAACATCAAACATGGATATCCATGATACCACCATAATAATATCTCTTAAAACAACCTCGACATATCCAATGAATGAATAATCAACACCTTGAGAACTCTTGGTCTACCACTAGAAAGAATGCATCCCAGTTTATATAGACACTAATTTCTCATCCTAAATGTTAGACCAAACCAGGTCTGAACTCACCAATCACATCATTAAATTTCCAAATAACATGGTACAATACAAAAATATAATTCATAAAACCAAGTCACTCACAACCAAAATGAAAAAAATCCAAGAAGATCAGTATACATAGGCACTTACCGCTTATTTTAAAACCAATTCTAAAAGAGTTTTACACACCCTAAAAATCACTTGAGTTTTCAAACACCCCCTAGAATACAAGGGTTTTTACTAGATCCAAAATTACAAAAAACCTTGTCCTAGATGACCCTTTTCTAAAAATTAATCCCATTTTCAAAATCCATTCTAAATTTCAATTTCACAATCCATTTAAAATCCATTTTCCAAAACCCATTTTTCTCACTTTTTCTCAAAACCCCCAAAACCAAATAATTAAAAAATCACTATATTTGTGAGCTATTTCAAGTAAATATGACACATAAAAACTAAGTAATGTATTTCCCATGTTTAATATCCTATATTTTTATCTAGGTATTTTTTCTTTTAGTTTTTTTTATCAAAAACATGTTAATATTCTCTTTGGGTTAAAACTAAAAATTGCACCTAAGAGTGGATCGATATTCTTCTATAAATGAATTAGCATGAGGTCTAGAATATGGATTTCAACTCAATGCATAGAGTTTATTTAAATACATGATTTTAACTTGGATGGAAAACCCCATTCATGACATGTAAAGGTTTTCCCCTAGAGGGAAGAACATGAGCATTACACAACATTTAATACATTGAAATGTCGTGTTAATGTCCAACAATTTTTTAAAGGGGGAAGAAACCCTTATTTTAATAGGGAGTACTAATTCTTCTCTAACATAGATTCCACACTCTCCAATGTTCCCTCCTCATTCCTCACCTAGGTTCCACTATATCACCTCCGCCTGAGATCCTTTTTTTTCACCACCGGGTGCCTTGTATCTGCCATGTTAAGCTCCTAGTTCCTATTGAATCCTTTATTAGTTCATATTTCTATCCTTTAAACTAATTTTATGTGAGATATTGTGTCCTATTTTCATTTATTATTTTTATTGTTCTAATTTCTCTCATTATAGGTTTATTAAAGGGATGACACTGTTTGAGGAGAGTACTACGAAACTAAGGTATGTAACCTAGTTATTTTTCCCCAAAGTGTATTTTTAATTTATCATGCATCATCATTCCATACACTGGACATTCCAACATCACCTAAATTTTTTTAATTAATTAAATTAATGGTTATTATTATGTGTAACGGGACCCTAGATACCCATGAATCAACATTGTGTGGCATTTACCTCGACATGAGACACCCCTTTAGGTTTTCCCTCCATTGTTCTTTGGAAAAGAGCATTATTACATATTAATTAATATGTATGAATTTCCATGTAACAAATGTATTGGAATATTAAATGATCAAATTAATGATGTTTATACATGATTTAGTCCTTATGATTTATTACATAGCTGAATTGATTGACTTAAATGAATTAGACTACTTGTTAGAAATGATCGGGGGTATGGCATGAGTTATTCCTAACTGTAACCTTCAATTAAATTTAACTGAGGGTGAAACAAGGGTCCTTAATTAAGTATTACATGTATGGTCTCATTGTGTTTCATAATTAGGAATGATAAAGATTACATTTCTATTGGGAGAGATACTAGGATCTTTTTTATGGATTTCCTTGTATGGGATTATTAGGCAGATTACTTATTTACCAACAAGAGATATTGGTTCCCTAGGGGAGAAACCTTGGATGGAATTGGTGAATGATATGGTTACACTATCTACAATTGATACTTAGTCCATTGTGTGATATAACTAGGATGTGATCAGAGGGTCATGCTTTTCTACTGTAAGAGAGATACTTGTGATGCCTTTATGGATTACCTTGGATGGACTCTTACATTATTGGGTATATTATAGTTATCATAGAGTGATACTCAGATTCCTTATATAGTTTTCCTTAGATGGGATCCAGATGATATTTTATTTAATTCTAGATATTTCTTATATAAAATCCCAATTTTCCTAACCTATTAAAATAAAGGACGCATCCACTAAGGCAAATCACATGTCTGGATTTGGTCCAATCATGATACTTGAATTATGATGACCATTTATACCCCATATAATACTTTTATAGGTTCAACCTAGTTTAAAACAATCGGCTTCAGACCAAGTCTATTGTGTTGATCATGTATCCATGAGGAACCCAGACCGATATGTATTATTTATTTGTTACTTCAATTTTATTATTATGGGCACATTTCTCATTAAATGATTGAATAGATTTTTCTAGGCACCATTGGTGGTAAACTAATGAGTATATCTCACTACCTAATTGGGTCACCCTTTTTACATGAGTAGACATCATGATTGAATGTGTAGATAAAGATATGAATCCAACATTTGATGTTTGATTCTGAGTACTATAATGGATTACAGGAGTAGAGGACCAAGCCTATGCTCATGATGTTAATAGTGGAAGCATTTGATTTTTTGTTTGTAATTTTTTTTATAGAATAAGGTATATTCATGCTCCCCTATATCCCGTGTACCTCATTTCCATATAGCTATATAAAATGGTTATCATAATTTTGTATCTATTTGTTATTTTTCTTCTTTCTATTTATTTATCTTGATGATTTTCTATTCCACTATTGCTTATTTATTTATGTTTCCACTACTTACCATTATCAATTACCAATGTGATGAAATATGATATATGAGGTAATATTTTCCCCATAGACACTATAGGCTCTCACTGCTAGTTAGTAGCCTCTGGAGTATGAGAAGGTGTTCTTGAGGTCATGTGGACAACTGTCTTGGGGAACCAGTTAGTGGCTTCTTGGGCGGGATGCTACAAAGTAGTATCATAGGTACTTTTCATTTTTTTTCTTACTATTAGAGTATTAGGAAGTAGAATAGGATGTATTGAAATTTAGTAATGATCTTGTACCTAGGAGTATCTAACCCACATACAGGGGAAAACCAAATTACCTAGGATGTGTTATTGTGTTATTAGTTTTTTCTTATAATAGTTTCCCTGATTTCACTATTGGGTGACGCACATGTTTTGTGACATTATTATTGATGAAATTATTATTATTATTATTTTCTTTTTCTTATTCTCTTATCCTAGTATGGAAATTAGGTATTGTTTCATGCATCATAATAGGCACTTTGGGACTTATATTGCATGCATTTTGTCATGCCACATTTACTTTCTACATGCATTTCCTATTATATATAGTTAGTTCCTAAATTATTATCAGTGGAATGTGCTAAAATTTATTGTAATGATAAAATAATTGGATTAATTAAAGTTTCTGCATAAATATAAATAGTTTTTCCATAATAGATTGATGATGACACCTTAATTAACCAATTATTCCATGATTGCACCATGAACCATTGGTTTTATGGACTAAAACATTATTTGATTTTATTGTTCAATACCAAATTTAATTTATGAAGAATGTACATCTATAAATTCAGAATAGTATTTCATTCAATAAAATAATTATATATGACATGTTACATCATCATACCAAACATAAAGGTCAAGTCATGGTTACATGACATACCAATTACAATTTATAATGTGTATGAGCCTTTATAAATTTGAAATGGTGATGCATCTAACTAGATGGTGATATCTATATGAATTTAAATAAGAAAAAACTTAAATAAATTGAAATTCCAAAATGAAATGGTTACCACTAAATGTGGATTACAATTGAAAAATAAAGGGTGTTTTTATCTATACCTTGCAATTGACAATCCATATACTGTATAATATGCCATGTATGAGACCTTTATTCTGACCCAACCTTAGTAGTGGGTAGTAGGATATGTCTCATACGATCCTTTGTGATATTTATTATCACCTATACCTAAATTTAGGAGTAGGAAGAGGGGTATGACTCATTTATAGGAAGGTTTTGTAAACATCACTTCATTGTTTAATTATTTTCTATCTACTGCTAATTTTTATCTGAGGTGTGTGCATGTGAATAATAGATACATTCTTCCATAAAATCCTTTATTCATTTTTTAGGAAGGTGCTGATGACCATGCTCTGGAGGTGGTGGGACCTGAGCCACCAGAATTACCTCAAATAGCACCACTTGGGGAATCTCTTGTTGATCCTTCACTGGGTTTTGATGCCCAATTTGAAGATAGCTTCATACATTTTATGAAGTCTGTATTGGGAGATCTATAACCTACCCCTATTATGTAAAAGTTTACATGAAAATTCCAGCAGTAGAAGCAGCCTCCCACATTCTCAGGGGATGTAAGTTCTCAGGCTACTGAGTGATGTCTAGAGGCCATTTTTTCAATCTTAGAGCATATAGAGATGCCTATAGTAATGGTTTATTCATATCACTACATCAAGAGTCGGTGTTTTGTAAAAAAACTGACCAATGATGAGTTGATGAATGATAGATGATTTGAGGATGGTATTTAGTACACTATCTGATCAAAAGTGAATGTTTTACAATTGAACGTTGTTTTATAGATATTAAACCAGGCCCTTATCACATAGTAAAACCTGAGGGAAGATGGTAATGTGAACCGGAGCAGTTAAACATTGATATAGGGATATGTTTTGTCTAGTGATAGGAAAAATCGCTTCAAATATGTTCGTAGGTGAAGTTTTATCCAGATGACATGTACTAACAGCTATGTGGGGTGTCACGAGTGTGGTAGGACTGGACACAAGAAGCCACGGTGTGCAAGGAACCCAATCAAGTACAGATCTTGTGGTAGGATGGGTAACCTACAACATTTTTGATGAACATTCCCTATATCACCTAGTGATAAGGGATCTATACCATCATTTCATTTGAGTATAGTATTATTATCTCCATGTCAAGTTGGGAGTTGGTTTACTATTGGAAATCAGGTTGAAGAGGTAGTTATGGCCAAGGCATCCAGACATTATAGGTGAAATGCCAGCAGAGTGAGCCTTCTCAGGGTAGTCATATTGCATCTCAGGTCTATATATCAGGCCATGTCCATGCAGTGAATCCTACACCTAAGGAGCAGAGTCTAAGGCCTTCTACAATATGAGATATTATTCTAGTATCCTCTAATTTAGTTTCTTCCTTATTATATATAGGTGCATAACACTATTTTATATCTGTGAAAATAACAAAAGGTATGGGCCATGAGATGGATTAATTCTATGGTATGATGACTCTCAAAACATTGTTAGGGGTTTGATCAGAGAGTATATACCATCGTAAGGAGTTCCCCCTTGGGATAGGTAGGTACCTATTATTCTAGAATTTTCTTGTCCTTAAGATGAATAACTTCAACATCATTCTCAGAATGGATTGTCTTGTGCATTATCATTCCCATGTTGATTTTTATCACCATAGGGTGTCTTTGACATCTCCCATGGAAGTGATTATATTGATAAGGGAGAATGGGATGTCCCAGAAATTCAAGCTAGACCGAAGCATTATGGGTTGGGTGGGGAGACATCTTTGATGGGTAGTCTTTTCATAAGAAATCATGGAATGTAGTGTATGGAATTCCCTAATATGGGAGATCATTTCATGGATGTATTCCCTAATGAATTATCTAGTTTAACTCCTATGATAATGGTAGATTTCACCATAAAGCTAGTTCTAGGAGTGGAACTAGTGTCCATTTCTCCTTATAGTATGGAACCTATAAGGATCTAGGAACTCAAGAAGTAGATGGAATACCTATAATTTAAGGGTTTTATATGATTCAGTTCTTCTACATTGAGATCACCAATCATTTTCTTTAAGAAGGTAGATGGTACCCTTAGGTTGTGTGTGGATAACCAATGGTTGAACTAGATTATCATAAAAACCGGTATCCATTTATCTGTATAGATGACCTCTTCAACCAGATCTAGGAAGAAACTTATTTCTCTAAGATATATTTTAGGTCATTATACCATCAGGTGCATGTGAGAATATAATACTTACCATGTATATCATTCTGTAGTAGATACGTTTTGTATGAGTAACTAGTTATGTAATTCAACCTTACGAATTCTCCCACCATTTTCATGGATTTTATGAATCAATTTTTCCACCTATATCTAGATTCATGTGTGGTATTCTGTAGATGAAATCTTGGTGTATTCTCACACTCAATATTACCATGAAACACATCTTGAGATTGTGTTGAATACACTAAGAGATATCCAATTATATGATAATCTCAGCAAATTAAAATTTTTTATTGATACTTTTCACTTATTAGGTTATATAATTTTAGTGGAGGGAGTATCTTTTGAACTAGAGAAGGTGAGTGTTTTAGTTTCCTAGGAGAATCCTAATAATGTCTTTGATATACCCAATTTTTTGTGGAAATATGGCTATAACAAGTGTTTCATTTAGGATGTATCATGCCTAGAAGCACCTCTTGTGGGCTTGACTGAAAGGGGTGTGAAGTTCTTGTGGCCAGACGCATATGAGACATCCTTTTATGGGTTGAAAGGGAGACTAAATTTATAACTAATCCCAATTCTCCTAGAGTTTGGAAGGAGTTATATAATTTATTTTGATGCTTTACAAATTGGGATAGGATAATTTTTTATGAAGGGTGATCAAGTTATGGTATATGGATCCTTCCAATTGTGACATCATGAGTAGAATTACCCTATGAATGACCTCAATCTAGAAGTGATGGTTCATGCTTTGTGATATTGTAGAAATTATCAATTGAGTGAGTGGTTCATTTTTTTCGTGGATCAAAAAATATTCAAATACATTTTCACACTACATGACTTAATCCTTAGGTAGTGTAGGTGGGTATAATTCATGAAATCATTCAACTTTGAGCTTTATTATAAAAATGGAAAGTGGAATTTTGTGGATGATGGATTGATATAGAAGACTCAAACACAGACCATTCGAGAGGCTAGTAAGGAATGGATGTTAATGTCTCTATTTTCTAATATGAACCTAGAGTTTTAGAACTATCATGGAAAACCTATTTTAGTATCCTTAGTGGTGAAATCCACCCTTTTAGAATGATTGAGGATGTGTAACCCTTCAAACACTATGTTACTTATCCTAAGGGAGAGTGTATCATGTAAGAAATCATTTCCTAGTTGGGTTATCCATGAGGATGATATTCTGTACTTCTATGGACATATTTGGGTTCCTTATGAAATACAGGAAGACTTGAGGTGGGAATATCATGCCTCTTTTTTAGGAAGATCACCTTGGGATTATCAACATGTATCAAGACATATGTCATCTGTATTGGTGGCTGGGTAAGAAGAGGCATATTCCAAGTTTCATCACTCAATTCTCCACTTATCAGTATGTGAAGGCTAAGAACCAATGACCTGATGAGTTTTTATAGCCTCTATCAATTCCTGTGTGGAAATGGAATAATTTCATTATGGATTTCATGATGGGTTTTTAGAGATCCCATCGATGAGAGATTCAGTATGGTTAATTATTGACATGTTGACCAAGGACACACACTTCTTACCGATTAAAGTGACCTTCTCATTTTATGATTTTGGAAGGATTTATATTCAATAGATTGTATGCCTTCATAGAGTTCCCTATTCCATCATATTGGATCGAGATGCCTAGTTTTCATTGTTGTTATGGAAATGGATGCAGAAGGAATTGGGTTCACAGGTTCTCTTGAGTATAGGATATCACCCTTAGACTGATGAGTAGTCTGAGTGGATGATATAGGTGTTAGATGACATGATATGGGAACGTGTCCTTGTTTTTGGATGTTCTTGGGATAACAATATACATATTTTATGAGTTTTTACTATAATAATAGCATTAATAAAATGATTCATATGGATCCATATGAGGACCTTTATGGTAAGTCAGGTTTTTCACCCCTATGCTAGTTACAGGTAGGTGAGGTAGCACTACTGGGTCCTCATATTTTTTAAGAGACTTTATAGAAAGTACAACTAATTCAAAAATGAATGGCTACAGCTCAGTCTAGAAAGAAGTAATATACTAACCATTGTCGACGACCTCTAGGGTGCGGTGTTGCATTGGGTCTTTTTGTGAGTTTCTCCTATATTCAGTCATAGATACATGACATGACTGTGTACAAGATGAGACCTAGGAGAGATAAGTCAATGTACATGCTTAGTGGTTTAAAATTTTCTCAGATGACACTTTACCATCCTCATAAAGGAAACTTGGGAATGAGTTGTTTTAAGGAGGGGTGGTTGTAACAACTCATATTTTCAACAAGGACCTTTTTATTTTAGTTTAGTTCAAACCCTTGTTATGTTTCTATTTTGGTTAAACCTAAAAGTTATTCTTAAGGTGAGGTCAGTATTCTTCTATAAATTAAGTATAGGGAGGGATGGAACCTAGCTGCATACCAAACACATGAAATTTATTTAAATACATGACATGTATTTAAATACATGACATGAAATTGGCTACAAAGACCTCATTCACACTGTGTCTACTTTCTGCCATGGATGGAAGAACCAAATCATTACACAACGTGTAATGTATTTACATGCCATGTAAATTCCAAGACGTTTTTTTTCAAAGGGGGAAGAATCGCTTATTTTGACTAGGGGTCGTATTTCTTATCCCACATAGAACCTTCTCCATCTGAATGTCCCTCCTCATACAACATTTAGGTTCCACCAGATCTCCTCCATCTAAGCTTCGTTTTGTTCATTTTTAGGTGTGTTTGATCCACAATGGTAAGCTCTAAATACCCATTTCATCCTCTATTGGTTCATCATTTCATCTTTTCACCAATTTTTTGCGATATCATATGCCCGATTTTCATATATTCTATCGATTCTTATTGTTTCTCCCATTATAGCTTGATTCAATGGATGATATTGGATGAGGAGAGTGCTACAAGACTAAGGTTAGTTGTAACGACCCAAAATTTTATCAATTAAATTTATCCCTTCTTATAATAATGTCATAATCATATAAAATCACATCAGGAAACACAATTCCACATCATTATTAAATGAACTAGTATATTACCTTTAAACATAAATTTGTCACTTCTTTGTTTTGAATTTGGAAAAATATGACATACACATTTGCGATCAGTAATATGTTTGGAGTCTGATAGGACAAACTTAATTTTGGTGAATAGAAACATACCCTTATGAATAGTAAACTACCCTTATGAATAGTAATATGACCCTTATGAATAGTAAATCATCCAAAATAGTAGTAACTATACCCATGAATGATTAAATAAAATTTAGGCATCTCATAAGTGACAATATGACCATAGTAAAAGTATTGGTATTTTTGTAAACCATAAATAAATAATGATAATTAATTAATTAATTTAAAATAAAAATTGTTTTCCTAAAATGTTTTCATAAATTAACAATTCTATGTCTTTTGGTTATAAGATAATTTTATAATACCTTATGTAAATTTTGAAAGAATTATAAAATCAGCTTTAATTTTAAAATCTATATTTTTCAAGTAAATTATGATTTTAATTAAAAATTAAATTTAACATATTTTAAAAATTGTTTTCATAAAATGGATTTCATTTTTTGATTCTACACATCAAAAAAAATTAGGGTGAATTTTTTGGATTTTTTTGAAATACTTGAATGTTTTGTGAATAGTAAAATACGTTAATTTACTATATAAATACATTATAATGTAAATCCACTATTCCTGACATCATGAGTAATGTAAACACTCAAATATAGAACTCAAATGCACTTATTAATATTCTTGGTTATGTAATCATCTCTATTTCTTGTCTTGTGGAGAAATAACAAATTAATGAATATAATATTGAGAAAACCCCTCTCCCCTCCACTATAAATATCACCCCTCACGCCCTCATTACTTCACTCCTCTAAAGATTCAAGACTTTTCAAAATTATACCCAAATATCTTCCCTATCCCCTCCCCCATTTCCATCATCCCTTAATTTGATAAAATACTAAAACCTCTTCCTTAAAGAGGCCCTCAAAAGAGATAAACCCAAGAGGTAAATTCCTCTTTCAGATTATTTTATTTTATTTCAAGTTCTTTTCTTTTATTTTTTATTTCCTCACCTCCATTCACCCAAATGTTATTATAAATCTATAAAAATACATTTACTTGAATTCTATTATTCTTATGGTATAGTTTATCATAATCTCTCCTTCCCCATCCTTTTATACTGTAAATGAAAATACTGTCCGAGATGTGTTGATTTATCACATTCAAGGACGACAGGTTTTCAATTTGAATTAGCATCTTATAGACTGGTCATGAAACCATTTTAATGCTTTAATTTTATCTTATTTAATTCTTTGTAATCCTTATACATTCATGATAAATAATAAAAAAGTTCATTGTGAGAAAAACCGCCAAATTAATCAAAGCGTTTATCATTAAAATTATATATAATGATTCATCCTCATGGTATATAAAAAAATTAATCATTTATAAATATTTAATTGAACTTATATTATTTATTAACAATTATGGTTTTTATCCACTTTTTATAAAAAATTCCATTCATGTGTACAAGTCAACTGTTCATGAAAACTAAGAAAAAGAACACTCCCAAACAATGGATTTAAACTCTATAACTCATATGAAGGCCCATAAAAGAACTTCATTAAATAATGATAAACTATATTCTTGTATAAAAGGTTATTTAATTTCTAATTAATGAATATAATGTCATTATACAAGAAAATAAAGTGAATAAAGCGTTCAGATACAAGGTAAGGGGAAATTCTTGAACCCCACTTTCTTTCTTCGAGTTCCCCCTCTTTCACTCCATTTTTGGTATGGTTACTCCTTAAAAATAATTTTTTCATAATTATAATACCTTTTATGAGATTTAAATATTTTCCAATAGAGTTTATGTGAAAAAAAATGTTTTCCAAAAGAACTCTTCTTTTAAAAACACAACTTTTACTTCTCACTCATGATTGATGGTTCTTGTATCAAGTATGTTTTTCCTCTTTATTTTGGGAAAACAAAGTTTATGAATGTGTTATTATGAGATTAAATACATTAATTTCCATGGTTTATTTATGTTCACTATTTATATAAGTTCCATGTCTCATTCATGATAATGAAAATGTTATGATGTGACGGGTGCACCCAGAATTATATAGCACAATATGAATGTTTGAATGTGACAGGTGCACCTGAAATTATACAGTTCTTCAATACATTGGTTAAAGTGATGAATATCATGTGATAATGTGAAATTATGTGTGAACATGATTCTATATTTTTTCACAACTATGTTTGGTAGTTAACCACTAATACATGATGTTTCATTTTTATGCATTTCCAGATTCCAAGTATCCTCTAAATGTTTCCTCTCATTATTATGATCCTATTCCCATGTTATGATGATAATTACTATGATCATCCCATGTTATGTTGTTTCATGTTATTATTTACACTCTTACTAGGATTTTATCTCACACCTATTTGATGTATATCCTCAACCGACCACATGTACTAAGGAGAGGTCAAGAGCCAATAAAAAGCTAGAGAAGAAGAAATTAAATAAATGTTTTGTGTTGTAAATGTTATGTATGGTCCTAGTTTTTCCAAGACACTAAACCTTTGGATACTAGATGTGTAATTTTTTATGTTGTTTATAACTAAAATGATTTAAATTTAATGTAATAAAAGTAGGGCTACTATAGTTGGTATCTTAGGAAAAGTATAGTTAATTTGGGAATTAGAATTAGTGAACCCAAGAGAAAACCACTAGTATGAGTCAAAGTAAAAATACGCGCACAAGAATATTTGATAAATATAAAAATCCCATAAGAAATTATTTGATTGTAAATTTCACAAATGAATAATTTATTCATGACTCATTGACTTACATTTTGTTCTAACCTTTTATATTTTAGAAAGTGGTGGGAACCAGGAGAAACTAGGCCCTCAACCCGTGCGAGGGCCACTACAACGATTTCCCAAAAGATATTCCCAATGCTTTGGGAGGTGTAGTTAAAAAATTCATGGTGATTATTACCCAACTATCTCATTTTATGAATAATAACCTGAATAATGAGTAATGTCGTCCTTTACCAATGAGGAATAAACTGGCTATCGAGTGTTTTATACAACAACGACCATCGATGTTTAGTGGATCTTATGATCCACTTGTTGAGGAATAGTGGGTCAACTCCATAGAGAAGATATTTTCAATTCTTCACTATTCTGAGATAGAGAAGGTGACACTACTCATTTATTTTCTAGATGGAGAGACTGATCAATGGTGGGATTTGATTAAGAAAACCAAGCCAAGAGATGAAATTGAAAAGATGGAATGGGAAGACTTTAAGATCATGTTTCTTAACAAGTATTTCCCAATAAATATTCATACGAAGATGGAGATAGAATTCATAGAGATCAAGAAAAAGGAATTAGAATCTATCATGACCTACTAAGTGAAGGAATTCAATGTATGCTTCAGGTTTTGTTATCAACAATGATAGAAAAAATGATAGATTATTTAGTGGATTAAAACCACACATTCGAAAGGCTCTTGAAATTTGAGACTTTGGGAATTATGAAGAAGTTTTTCGATGTTCCCTAAAAGTGGATATGGATTTTTGAGAATGGTATCATGGATATGGTGATAAGAAATAAAATATGGAGTTTCAATCCAGACGATCTAATGATAAAGGTGGGAAGAAAACTCAACCACCCACATACCAAAAATGTGGGAATATGAATCATGGGAACTACCTCAAAGTGATGGTGAAATGATTAAAGTGTGGGAAATAAGACCACCATGATCATGAGTTTATAAAGGACATGAGAAGGATAATGTATTGTATGAAAGGAGAGAACCACACATGGTACAATTCTACAACTTTAGGGAGAAAGGGAACTATGAAATCTAGTGCACTAAACCTCGAGTCCTCGAGGGTAATCTGCTTCAGAATCCACCAAATCCAAAGGAACAAGGGAACGATTATGCCATCACTACTGTAGAATTAGAGTAAGATAATGAATCCATACAAGGTACACTTCCTATTCACTCAATAATGGAAAAAGTTTTATTTTCTTTTGGTTCTACGCATTCCTTTATATCTTGCATGTTTTCTAGAACTATAGAATCGAATCCCTAAAACCTTGAAGTATTGATATCTATAAAAATACCAAGTGGTGAAATCATTGCAACCCAAGTGTTTAACTCTTCTCTTGTTGGCATATGTGGGAAGATTCTTCCAGTGAATCTTGTAATACTTCCCTTATTATAATTAAATGCTATAATGGGAATGGATTGGATCTCATTATATAGAGAACATATCAACTGTCAGGAAAAGGAAATATCTTTTCATATTTCAAACCATCCCATAATCATCTACAAATTCAAGGAAGATCATGAATATCATTTGAAAAATTCTTCAATGGTGTGGGTTCCCTGTGAAGAAGTATACCTTACTCAAATGGTTGAGTCAAAGGAAAGTGCCAACCTATAAAAATTCTCATCGTAAGGGAATACGGTGATGTATTTCCCAAAGATTTAACTGGAATTCCCTAAGATTGTGAGGTAGATTTCTCCACAGAACTTATACCCGGAGCTACTCCTATCTCAAAGTGTCCCTATAGGATGGATCCTATCTAACTAGAGGAGTTAAAGAAGTAGCTGCAAGAGAACTTATACAAAGGGTTCATACTCCCAAGTGCATCTCCTTGTGGTGCTCCAGTTCTCTTTGTGAAGAAAAATGATGGAAAAACGTAGTTGTGTATCGATTTTCGGGAACTCAACAAGATCACCATAAAGAACAAGTATCCTATTCTAAAGATTGATGACTTGTTCGATCAATTAAGAAGAGATCAATACTTCTTAATGGTGGATCTTTGTTATAGATATCATTAGCTAAAGGTGAATAAGGGAGATATTTAGAAGACTTTCTTTCATATAAGGTATGGGCACAATGAGTTTCTCAGGATTCCCTTCAGACTTACTAATTCCCCTGAAATCTTCATGGATTTGATGAATATAGTATTTAGACATTACCTCAACAAATTTTTGGTAGTTTTTATTGATGATATTCTCATATAATCCAAGATCAAGGAGGAACATGAAGAACATCTAATACTTGTGTTGGATACATTGAAAAAAGAGAAGTTGAATGGAAATTTTAGAAAGTGTGACTTTTGGATAAATAAAGTCACATTTTTGGGACATGTGATCACAAGTGAGGAAATTTATATGGACCCTTAAAAAGGAAAAGGTGATTGAGGAATGGCCTAGACCCTCTAGTGTCACAGAAATCCATAGTTTTCTTGGATTATCTGGGTACTATCGATTTTTTGTGAGAAATTTCTCAGGATTGTCAAACTCATTAACTAAGTTAACAAGGAAAGGGGTAAAGTATGTCTGGATAGAATAATGTACGTTAAAATTCAAGGAACTAAAGATAAGGCAGATCACTTCACCTATACTCACATTACAGAAAAGTGTATAAAGTTTTGTGATATACAATAATTATTCAAAGAAAGTATTGGGTTGTGTAATCATGAAAAAAAGATAATGTGATATCCTAAACCTCACAGTAGCTGAAGATCGATGAGAAAAACTACTCGATGCCTTATCTAGAGCTAGAAGCTGTGATTTTTTCCTTGAAAATCTGGCATCCCAACCTTTATGGTGATAATTTTGACATATATACCGACCACAAGATCCTAAAGTATATATTCACACAAAATGAGCTAAACATGCATCAAAGGATATGGTTAAACCTAATCAAGGTCTATGATTTCTCCATTCACTATCATCCTAGAAAGGTTAACAAGGTAGCTAATTCTCTAAGTAGAAAATAACCTGGTACTCTATCCATGTTAAGGATTGAGAAAGACCCTATCTTCTTGGATATGAAAAGGATGGATTTGGAAATAATACTAGCAGTGGAAACATATAGCGACCTGAGCTATTTACATAAAACATTTCAGGATTTTAAGCATAATTAATCATCAGAGTACAAGCCAAGGATCGTTAAGTCTAGTGTCTTGGAAGAATAGGTACATATAACATAAAACATGGGGCTAAAAAAACTTCTTTATTTAATCTCCAAAAAGAGATACTAACATCCTTTGATCCCTTACATCTACATAGGGTACCCTGGGGAATACATGAACAATGGGATGAGCTAAAAATCCCTGTAAGGAAATGAACATAAGGATACATATCAAGCACATGAGTTAGGAGGCATGACATAATGATATCCAAAGAATGAAACTTATAAAATCTTTTAATATAAGAATGGGATAATATAAACATGGAATCATATAAATGTGATAGAATCATAAATCATATCTTTAGTACGGGTTAAGGCTAACTGCCAATCCCATTTTCCATTTTAGTATGGGTCAAGGCTAACCGTCAATCCTGTTTCACATCGCATCTCATGAGACTTAACCTTACCCAATGCATTAGAGTTCTATTTGGGAACACCCATATAAAAAATTTCATGAATATTCTTTCCATATAAATATTCTTTCCACATATACAATCATACATAATCAACCATACACAAACATAAGGGTACCCATGGAAAGAATTGGGTACCACAATCATGACATAAATCATAACAAATGGGCGTACAATGAAAGTGTCCATGAAAGGAAAGGATTAGAACATAAATGGACATTAATAGGGTAAAATAATCATATAACATGGTAAGTGGTGTCAAGTAGAAGTGACAACATATTAGAAGTGTATTTTAGAAACATTACCATTAAAATATTTTTGTGCAGTTTTAAGGAAAACACTCTAGATCTTTTCCAATTTAAAAGAGGAAATTCTTTTATATAAAACCATAATTGAACCAAGAAAGGTTTAATAATAAAAATAATAATTTAATAAAGACAATGGTGTCTTAAAATAGTGGATAGAGTGCACTTGAAATTTGGGTAAAAATTTGGGAGGTCCCCTTAAAACAGGTTTGCCTATCAGAAAGTTCTGAGGGAATCTTTCAAAAACATGTCTATCCCCGAAAGAATGTGATGAAGGGGTCTTGATATAATAATCCTGTACAAATAACCTGAATTCATAAGATTCCCATAAATAGATAAGATAAAACCATTTTGAATGAAAGATAAGGCAACCTGAAAGAACAAAGAAGGTTCGGGTAGAATTCGTTACGATTTTATCATCATGGTGTCTCGTGTAACCAAGAGGGATTAATGAGAGATAAAGTGGGTTTCTCATAACATATAAATCAAGAGGTAATTATGGGTAAGGTGCGTAAACATACCCCATAATTTGGTATTACACAAAAAGGCATATCATAGAGAACAATCTTGACTAAGAGTGAAAATGAGAGGATCCCTTACCTTAAATTTGTTGGTGTTCTCCACTTGTTATTAACGACCTGAATAAAAAATTAGGCTTATTAATTAAAAATTACAGAACCTATTATATATTAAATTTATTTATTATAACCCTTTTTATTTCATTAAAATCCTTTTTTATTAGTTACAAGGTTCAATTTCATTGTTCTGGCTCGTTTGTTTACTTGGCTTTAAAAGATCGGTTCACTTATATTCAAGTTTGGATTATATGCAAGATGAAAGTGGTTTTCCAGAATTGAAGTTATATTATTTAGTTCATATCCAGGAGATTTAATGGTTTTAATTTTAATTTTCTTACTTAGAGTGAAGTCTAATTATTATATATATATATAACTATAGTGATAACCGTTTTTGTTAATCGGTGGATTTGATTACGAAGAATGTGTTTTGATTTATAACTTAATTCCATTTGTACCAAAGGATTACAGAACCCAAAATAGGATATATTACATATATAATAATCTGGTTCACCATAACACAAATGGTTTCATGACCAGAATTAATGATAATAATAGAAATTGATAAACTGTTGTCCTTGAATGTGCTAAATTAGCACATCTCAAACGGTGCTTTCATTTCATTCAAATAAAAGGGTGGGGAAAGGAGAGAAGATAATGAAATATACCACTATCATTAAGACATTACAGTACATGTATGTTACTAGATTTATCATACTATTATGGTGAAGGGAGGTGAGGAAAGAAATAAAAAAGAAAAGAACTTAAAAGAAAAGAAGTTATTTGGAAGAGGAATTTACCTCTTGAGACTTCCTCCTTTGAGAACCTCTTAAGGGGAGAGGTTTTGGTATTTTGAGAAGGCTTAGAGCTTTTGGATGTGGGGGAGGACCTTGGGGGTAGATTTGGGTAGAATAATGGCAAGGAAAAAGGCTTGAGAGGAGTGAAGAGAAGAGGGAGTGAATGGGGGTTTTACAGTGGAGGAGAGGAGGGATTTCATAATATTATAATCATTAATTTATTATTTCTTCCCAAGAAAAGGAATAGTAATTATTCCATGACCAAGAATAGTAAATGGGGCATGTGAATTTGAACCATGGGTGGTGACATCAGCCATGATGCTTGGCATAGTCTATTTAGCTTATAATGTATATATATGGTAAATTACCATATTTTAATATTCATCAAAATTTCAAGTATTTTAGAAAAATCTTAAAAAATCACCCTAACCATTTTTCGACGTTTAGAATCCAAAAATGAAGTCCATTTTTCAAAAATAATTTTCTAAATATGATTATTTTAATATTTAATTAAAATAATAATTTATTATCAAAACCAATTTTAAAACATTCATTAACTTATTCTAAAATATAGGTATATCGTACTTCCAACTTGAATATTATTTTTATACCACCATAGGTGATGTTACTATTCATTAGGGTATATCACTATTCATAAGGGTATGTTACTATTCATTAGGGTAGGTTACTATTCTCCAAAAATTAAGTTTTTCTTATCAAACTCCAAATAACTCACTGATTACAACCGTGTATGGAGGATTTTTGAAATTCCAAACATAGAAGTGTCAAACTTATGTTTAAAGGTCACTTAGAACTTAATAGTTCATTATGTTGTGTTTTCAGGTAATTTTATGACATAATTATGTGAAGGGAAATTTCATTGAAAAACATTGGGTTGTTACATTCTTCTCCCTTATGAAATTTCACCCTCAAAATTTTGTTTTACATTATAAGACAAAAACAGGTGTGGGTACTTTTCCTTCATTGCTTCCTCCAGTTCTCATGTTTCTTATTTGTACTTATGGTTTCTCCATAGTACCTTGACCAGATGAGTAGTCTTGTTGCGTAGAACTTTGTCTTTACGATCCAAGATCTTTACTGGCTGCTCCTCGTAAGAGAGATCATCCTCCAACTGTACCACCTCTAAAGAGAGTACATGTGAAGGGTCCGGTATATACTTCCTTAAGAGGGATACATGAAAGACATCATGTACTTTCGACATGGTAGGTGGAAGTGCCAGTTAATAGGCCACAGCTCCGACTCGATCAAGGATCTCGAGGGGGCCGATGTACCTGGGACTTAACTTCCCTTTCTTCCCAAACCTCATGACCTTCTTCCATGGGGATATGCGTAGAAATACCATGTATCCAACTTTGAACTCAAGGTCTCATTGATGGTTATGTGCATAACTATTCTGTCGACTTTGGGATGCCTTGATATGCTACTGAATGGTTTTCACCTTCTTCACTATTTCTTCGACCATTTTAGGTCCTAGAAGCTTATGCTCGCTGAATTCATTCTAACATGCTGGTGTTCTGCACCTTTTCCCATAAAGGGATTCATATGGTGCCATTCAGATGCTCGAGTGGAAACTATTGTTGTAGGAGAATTCAACCAGTGGAAGATGTTGGTCCCATCCTCCTTTTAATTCCATTGAACATGCTCTCAACATGTCTTCCAATGTCTGAATATTTCGCTCAGATTGGCCATCAGTTTCAAGATGATAGGCCGTACTGAAGTTTAGTTTAGTGCTCAGAGCATGCTGGAGACTTTTCCAGAACTTCGAGGTGAATCTTGGATCATGATCGGATACAATAGATAGTGGTACTCCATGAATCCTTACCACTTCTTTGATGTAAATCCGTGCAAGTTGATCCAATGAGAAGTCCTCTCGAACTGCAATAAAGTGAGATGTCTTCGTAAGATGATCCACAACAACCCATATAGCATTGTTTTCTCTATATGTCTTTCGAAGTCCAGTGACAAAGTCCATGGTAATGTTATCCCACTTCTATGCTGGTATGGGTAGTGGTTGCATCATCCCCTTAGAATTTTTTCTCTCAGCCTTCACTTGTTGACATACGAGGCACTTTGATGTATATTTGGAAATCTCCCTTTTCATATTGTCCCACCAAAAGTTTTCTCAGAGATCTCGATACATATTTGTGCTCCCTGGGTGGATAGAGAAGGTCAAGCTATGTGCATCATTCAATAGCTCTTTATTTATCTCTAGATCATATGGTACACGTAATCGTGTCCCAAATCTTACAACTCCTTTCTCATCAATTTGTAAATCGGTGGATTTCCCATTTTTAACAGCTTCCACCCTTTTCTGAATTTCCACATCCTTTCTTTGAGAATCTTTTATTTTTTCCAAGAGGTATGGTTGATCAGTCATTTGATAAATTATTGATGATGTTCCTCCCTTAATGATTCCCATGTCTATCCTTTGAAAATATAAGAATATCATATCCTTTTCAATTATCATCATTGATAAAGATGCAGGATCCTTTTTACTTAGAGCATCTGCCACCTTGTTTGCCTTAACGGGATGGTAGTGGATTGAGAAGTCATAATCCTTGATGAGCTCTATCCATATTCACTAGAGCATATTAATCTCTTTCTGTGTGAATATATATTTGAGACTCTTGTGGTCAGTATACATCTCACATTTTCCCCATAGAGATAATGCCTCCATATTTTTTACACAAAGATCACAGCCTCCAACTCCAGATCATGCGTGAGATAATTTTTCTCATGGATTTTCAGCTGCCTTGAGGCATAGGCTATCACTTTATCATTTCTCATCAGCACACAGCCTAAGAACTTCTTAAAATCATCACTATACCCCACAAAGAGT
This sequence comes from Viscum album, assembly GCA_963277665.1. NCBI lineage: Eukaryota > Viridiplantae > Streptophyta > Magnoliopsida > Santalales > Viscaceae > Viscum > Viscum album. The sequence continues at coordinate 1,619,739,548 of OY728146.1, read as the reverse complement.
TCTCCACTTGAAGGGAGTGTGAGTACCGATGCAGTGATAAGCCTCTTTTTCAACTCCTTGAAATAGTCTTCACATTCCGATGTCCAGACGAACTTTACTCCCTACCGTGTCAGCTTGGTCATTGGGTTTGACAATCCTGAAAAGTTCTTCACGAATCGTCGATAATACCCAGCTAGACCTAAAAAGCTGCGGATCTCCGTTATAGAAGTTGTCCTCAGCCACTCTTCAATTGCCTTCGTCTTGGAAGGGTCCATAGATATCCCTTTACTGGTGATAACATGCCCCAAGAATGGTACTTCCTCCATAAAGAACTCATATTTACTGTACTTTGCATACAACTTCTCCATTCACAAAGTCTTTAACACAGTTTTCAAATGCTCCTCATGTTTTTCCTTGCTTTTGGAGTATATCAGACTATCCTCAATAAAGACCACCACAAATTTGTCGAGGCAATATCTAAATAATCTATTCATTAAATCCATGAAAATTTCTGGAGCATTAGTGAGTCCGAAGGGAATCACTATGAACTCATAGTGACTATACCTCATTTTAAAGGAAGTCTTGGGAATATGTTCCTTCCTTGCCTTTAGTTGGTGATATCCCGACCAAAGGTCCACCTTAGAGAAATAACTATCCCCATGAAGTTGATCGAACAAGTCATCTATCTGTGGAAGTGGATACTTGTTGTTTATAGTGATTTTATTGAGCTCATGATAATCAATGCAGAGGCGCATTGATCCATCCTTCTTCTTGACGAAAAGGAATGAAGCACCCCACGGTGAAGCACTCAGGCGTATAAAGCCCTTCTCCATATTCTCTTATAATTTCTTCTTCAGCTCTTCTAGCTCTACGATGGCCATTCTGTAAGGTGTCTTTGAAATTGGGAGAGATCTAGGGATAAGTTAAATTGGAAACTCAACCACTCAGTCAGGAGGAAGACCAGGAAACTCTTCAAGGAATACATCAGTGTAATCCCTCATGATGGGAATGTCTTGACGAATGATTCTATCCTTTGTCCCAATAGTTTGAGCTAGATATGCTTTCTCACAAGTAAGCAGTATCCAAACATGAGACGAAGATTCTAAAAGAGACTCATCTTCTTCCTTACACTTGTAAAGAATCTGAGGATGCTTCAGGATGTGAAAATTGATCTCCCTTTCCCGAAAATTGATGTTGTCCTTGTACAAAGATATCCAATCCATGTCCAAGATAGCGTCGAACTCCACTAAAGGAAGTATGAAAGGATTTGCTGGGAGGTTCAGTCCACAAACATTAACTGGTAAAGAGTTATAAACCATGGATTCAATAATTTCTCCATTCTCGGTTCTCACAAATAACTTTTCCTCCAAATTTTGAGGTAGTTTTTGAATAGTTCTACTAAACTTGCAAGATATGAAAGAATGTGTAGAACTATAATCAAATAGTATGTTCGCTATTATTGAATGAATAACTAGTGTACCTATCACCACATCGTTTTTTGGCTCCACCTCAGCAGTAGTGATAACATAATCCCTTCCTTGTTGCCTTAGAGGTTATTGCTAATTGCCTCCGACAACCCTCGGCTTAGGGAAATTGTTTGCATAATTCTCAAGCTCCTTGAAGTTATAACACTGCACTACAGGCTGAGTGTTGATCTGAACCTTCCTTTATTCTTCAACATTAGTGGGATTTTTCATATCCCTTTGGCAGTTCTTGGCTAGATGACCAAACTTTCTGCATTTGAAGCAATTCTTGGTTCCCTTGAGACAGTCACCAAGATGCTTCTTCCCACAATTTTTGAAAATGGTAAAGTGAGGCTTCTTTCCATTATGGGATTTTTTTTGATGAACCACCCATGATGTTCTCCATTTTCCACTTCTTGTCACTAGGCCCATGAGACCACTGAGAGTCCCCAGTCTCCATTTCAACCTTGAGGGCACAATAGACAATCTCCTCATAGATGTCGAAGTCTTGAATCGCCAACACTTTTTGTATACTTAGGTTTAGTCTACTAAATAAGCGATCCACCTTGCTTTCAATGTTCATGATAAAGCCAGAGGCATACCTTGCAAGCCTTGTAAAGTTTTCTTCATACACCCCAATGGACTCATCTTCCTTCTTCTTGAGTCCAAGGAACTCTCTTTAAATCTTTATATGGAGGGTTCAAGGAAAATATTTGTTGAAAAACATCCTCTTGAACCATATTCATGTATAAAAAATTCTTTAATTTCTAATTAAATATTATAATTTCATTATATAGGATAATAAAGTGAATAAAATGTTTGGATACATGGTAAGAGAAAATTCTCGAACTCAACTTTCTTTCTTCAGGTTCTCCCTCTTTGACTCCATTTTTGGTATGGTTACTCCTTAAAAATCATTTTTTATCATTATATTACCTTTTAATGGATATACATATTTTCCACTAGAGTTTATTTTAAACAACTTTTTTTCCAAAATAACTATTCTTTCAAAAACACACCTTTTACTTCTCATTGAAGGATGATGGTTCTTGTATCAAGTATGTTATTCCCTCTTTCTTTTGGGAATCCAAAGTTTTTGAATTTGTTCTTATGATATGAAAACCATTAATTTCCATGGTATATTTATGTTCATTATTAATATATGTTCTATGTGGCATTAATGATAATGAAAATGTTATGATGTGATGGGTGCACCTCGAATTATATAGCGCCATGTAAATGTTTGAATGTGATGGGAAGAATTCTACATAGATCCAATGCATTGGTTAAAGTGATGAATATCATGTAAATTTAAATGATGAGTGAACATGATTCTATCTTTTTTCACAACTATTCATGGTATTTAACCACTAATACATGATGTTTAATTTTTATTCATTGCCACATTCCAAGTATTCTCTTAATGTTTCCTCTAATGATTATGATCCTATGTGCATGTTATGATAATAATGACTATGCTCATCCCATGTTATGTTGTTTCATGTTATTATCAATAAACTTACTGGTATTTTATCTCACACCTTTTTGATATATATCCTCATGTGACTACATATACTAAGGAGAGGCCGAGAGCAAATAAGAAGCTAGATAAGAAGGAATTTAATAAGTGTTTTATGTTTTAAATGTTATGTATGGTCCTAGTTCTCCCAAGAAACTAAACCTTTCGATCCTATATGTGTAATTTTTTTATGTTGTTTATCACTAAAATGATGTAAAAGTAATTTAAGAAAATCGGGGTCGCTATATAGGTGGTTTAGTTCCGTATCCTCAATGTCTAGTTTTATTTTATCATGCATTGTCATGCCACACATTAGACTTTCCAGAATCACCCCTATTTTATTTAATTCATTAAATTAATAGTTATTCTTATTTGTAACAGGGCCCCAGCTACCCAGAAATCAACATTTTGGGGTGTTTACCTTGACATGATCCACCCTATTGGGTGTTCCTTCCTTAAAGGCATAAGATTATTATGATTTGGAAATTAGAATTATTACATATTAATTAATATTTATGAATTACTTTATAACCAATGTATTGGAATGTGAAATGATTGAATAAAAGGTGTTAGGACATCAGTTTAGACCCCTTATCTATTCTGTAGTTGAATTTGTTGAATGAAATTAATTGGTCATCATTCTAGGAATGTTTGGGGGTATGGTATGAGTTATAACCTTCCATTTAATTTACTTGGATGGGATCATCAGGTGGATTACTTATTCAGTCATGAGCAATCATGCTTCCATAGGGGAGATACCTTGGATAGGTTCAGTGAGAGATATTGTTACACCATCCATGAGAGATACTTGTTCACCTGTGTTTATACATGGTATGGCCTCAAAGGGTCATTCTTTACAATTCCAATAGTAATAATTTGGATGATTTTATGGATTGTCTTGGATGGACTCTTATGGAGTGGGGTATATTGTAGTCCTCTAGGAGCAATACTTGGGTTCCTTATATGGTTCACCTTGAATGGGCCCCGGATTCTGGTTTATTTAATTATAGAGATTCCTTATATACAATCCTATTTTTTATGACCTATTAAATTAAAGGATGCATTTTTCAAGACAAATCACAAGATGGGCTCGGTCTAATCTTGATACTTGAATTATGATGACCCATTTATACCACATATCATAATTGTATAGGTACACCCTATTTTAGAGACAACCATCTTAGGATGAAGTAGGTAGTATAAGTAATGTATCCACAAGAAACCTAGATTTATATGTATTATTTATTTATTATGCAATTTTTACTATAATTGGAACACTTATCATTTAATATGAACTAACTGGATTATTCTAGACACCATTGGTGGTGGCCTACTGAGTATATAACACACCCTATTCGAGACTCCCTTCGTACCTTAGAAGACTTCATGACTGCAGGTGTAGTTAAAGGGAAGTTTCCATATTCCAATGTTTGATTCTAAGTTCTAGGATGGAGTATAGGAGTATAGGACCAAGCCTATCCTTGTGATGCTAGTAGTGACAAATTTTGGTTTTTTTATAATTTTTGTATAGAATGTGGTATGTGTCTGCTACCATGTATCCCAAGTACCACATTTTGTTATAGATACATGACATTATCATCATCATTTTGTATATATTTTTTATTCAAATTCCACCTATTTATTTATCTAGATGATTTACTATTCAATTGTTGCTTATTTTTTCCACTTCTTACCATTATTAATTACCACTATTATACACTCTGATGTATGAGGGAATAGTCTCCACATGGACACACCCTAGGACCTTTATACTAGTCATAAGTCTCTTGAGTATGGTGAGGCATTCTTGAGGTTATGTGGAAAACTATCTTGGGGAACCACTTAGTGTCTTTCATTGAGTGATGATACACCACAAAACTACATTATTTTTATATCAAAACTATGTTTTTCTCAAAAACCAACCATATAAAAAATCATTTCCCTATAAATTACAGCAAGCACAGTCACTTTCACAATCAATCAAATAAACCCCCTGAATCCATATTAATATTATCACCCCATATGATATATTCAATAGAATATCAACTATATTGTAATTTTTTCAATTACTATTGGATTTTTATAAGGAAATATGTCAAACAAAACCACCCATTGGCACATACATCATGTCCTAAGAATGACACTATCATTATTTATATACAAATCACTAGATTTGAGGTAAGACCTATAAATCATCTCAAGTATCACTCATCAGAAACTGGTATTCTCAATTGAAACCAACATCCCACTCATCCTAAAGTTCCTACTTCCAACACTAGACATTCCCAAGAATCATGGGTTTTAACTAATGTCATGTTGTCCAGGCATGAACTCTGCTTGCCTCACAAATCATGAATACCTAATTCCATCTATAACTAACACTTTATATCCCAAAAAATTCTTTGATATAACTTTGTAATTACCTAACCTAGGTATACCAAATATTACCATATCAGGGGACACTTTAAGACCTTAGGAATACCTCCACATATGCTACAGTCTTAAAACTTGTGGCGAGGGCCTGAAATAGTCATGAAGAGACTCTGTACTCTAATATAATGCCCTAAGATAATGACCAAATATATCAAAAACATTTCATGAACCATCCTTATAACAAACATCCCAAAAACCTATAGACATAAAATAGGGATCCCTACAACCCCCAATAACCAAGAATAGAATGTTGTAGATCTATCTATATAAAGAAACAATACATAACATAATACCAACATATTGACATGGAATCATAATATAAATAAATGGCACACTATCTAGTATATGATTAACAATAAATATAATTAAAATAATCTATGATCCAAATTACATAATCATCATGCTAAAACCTCAACCTATATAACTTGATAGACATGAACTATGTGCCCAGCTACCAGAAGTATTTTTTTCCTAAGATAAAACATGAAGGTCTAACCACATACATCGAAAATCATAATTTTTATATGGGTAAGGGGTTACACCAATGTCCCATTATAAATATCCAATTCCTCAAAAATACTATGTTTCATTGTGATCAAGTAAATGTGAATGAAATACATAGATATGAGAGGTGTGGTCATACACTTGAAACATACCCAATATAAAATATACACTCAATGAAAATTGAACATACATGTTATGTATTTAGGTATCAACTAGGCCTCCTTGGACCTTAATCATTCCTACTTTGGATTGTTTTAGAATTTCCCTAGGCACAAAATCTCATCTAGCATAAATTTTATCCATAAGAGAGAGCCTGAGGAAATAAATAGTCATCAGGAATAAAGAGGAACTTAAAAAATTAATCTTGAGAATTTGATAGTCATCTGAAAAAAAAAATGATCCCCAAGAGGTGATTTGTTATGAAATTTCCTAGGTTTACTTGAATTTTCACCCAATTTAGCTCACCATAAGGCCACAAGCTTTCCCCATGTATGCCATAGGCTACCAAAAAACATGTAGGGAATAATATAAAAAATGGAGAGACTATGCCTTTAAATCAGAGTATAATAAAAGTAAAAATAACAAAAAAACCCACAAGGATAAATATTTATAATATACATAATATTATGCATAATAAATAAATAAAATAGAGACATGTTATGTCAAATTTAATGTGAGATACAATCATACAAACTCAAAGGATGATAAAATAAAACAATCGCTCACCCACTGGACCGACCATAGATACACAATAAAGAAAATTTAAAATAAAAACATTGGGATCCACTTATAGCTCTAAGGAAAACCACATACCCAATATCCATAATATATTAAAATATCCAGTTCTGTCTTAAGACTCCACACAAGAAACTTCACTCAATAAAGAAACATTGGGCATCTTCCTGATTCACTACACATCTTGTGTTGTAAATTGAAGGAAGATATATGTTCTCCATGCACACCAATGTTCACATACAATGGGTGATAAATAAATCATAGTATGTTACCCCCAATGGTGGCCTTGAAATCTATTTTTATAACAAGTTTATATAAACGTGATATTCCCTATCTAGTCAAAAACTAATAACAACTAACATAAAATAAATAGCTACATAAAATAAATGGGGATAAAAATACCAAGGAAAATAGGAAACTGTGGTTTCTAGTCTTACACTTGAGGAAAAAACTATCCTCTCATTAGCTCATCCTAAAGTATTTATAAATAATAGATCACCCAACCATATGACATCTGGTGCATCTGATAGATCTGCACCGGATCTCTAGGATGTCCAATGTGAGTTCATGCATGAATTTTAAACCCTCGGGCATAAAAATAAGCATCTAAAATTATAAAATATAACTCTATCGGGCTCTAGGACTCTAATAGAATGATTTGAAATAGTGACAGTAATCTACACTAGACCCTATAAAACTTATCATGTCATGAAGTTATTGTATAACTGACATGTCTACAAACGATTCACTAATAGTATATACTTTACTAGGGGTACCTCTATCCATGGACCTAACAAAAATATTGTACCAAGGGTCCCATTAAAGTAAATTTTAGTGATTAGTATCCACGATAGCTATCCTGTAGATGGTGTGTAAATTTCAAATAGCGGGGTTCACTCATCGAGATCATATAATATCTCCTTAGTCCTACCTAACCATAGTAATCCAATAGAGGAGATAACTGGATCAAAATCATGGCCAACACCCAATCCGATGATATCCCAAAGGTATCCTCTAACACCAAAATCTTGTGCAAGAACTTCCTTAACATCCTCGTTCAAAGGATATCAAAACATGGTTCAATCCACTCTCGAACACATTGTCCAAACAACTAAACTATCAATATTGTTCAACTATCATCAAAGAAAGATGAGGCTCTTTCGGTACCTTAGGTCTCATCACCCATATAAGAACTACCATGGGCTCTCATAAACCCTCACAAGGGGTCAAACCAATCTTGGGGATCCCATGGTTCCTAGGGTCACAACACAATGTGTCACCCTACTAGGATCTCCCTAACATCACCTAATCTCTCAATCCATTCTCATCAAACAATACACTAACATCCATATGTACACAACAAGAGTAAGAATCCCTACTAGGTTCCACTATATTATCCAAAACATAATCCAATCCCAACATGAGAAATTATCTCTAATCGTCCCTCAACGACCTCCAATTGATCCTCATCCAGGTTACCTCTCAAAGGGAATTCTCAATAGTCCTCATGACCTCACTACAAATAGGAAAACCTCTATGGAGATCCTCTTCCTTATCTAAAATAACAAGATGAACTTACCCTGATAATATAATCAAATGGCCTCTAATGTACCATGATTCATGCTCAAATTTACCCAAGATAATAAGGTAGGACGATCCTTGTAGTCTAGCTCGGGTTGTCGAATCCTCAGAGACCTAAGAAGTAACCTATAGACACGCACATTCTAAGGACTATTTTTGGCTATGAAGTGACCAACTTGGGTTGATTTTAGATGGGTTTAAAGGATCGCCAACATATTTAAGTTAATTCAAATTAAGGTAATGATTTGATCTTAGGTTATCTCTTGGGGTGGATTGGATGAATTCCTTTTTCAATGATTTCAATTTCTTATATTTGAGATGGGTTAATTTAAGAAGATCAAACAACATCATAACTTACTTGTTTAATACCTACACCCATTAATAATAATCACCTATACACTTTAAGGATCAAAGTTTTGATCACTTCAAGGTAAAGGTTTGTATTAACACTTGAAGTGTGTGGCCTTAAATTCAACAAGGATGAAGGAGTATAAAGATCTTCAAACAAAATTCTCAATTAAAATAAGTGATTAGAAATTAATGGAGTGAGAAATAACATCCAAACCAGATCCTTTATACTACCTTGGATCAAAACATAAAAGATTTATCCCTCCATTGATTCTAGGTTTTCAATGGAAGCAGAAAGTAGACTCATGAGAGAGGAATTGGAGAAGTAAAAAACCGATAAAAAGAAAGAAATCACTCCACCATTGTGTGAAGAATATCACAAGGTATGGTGTGAATAAATTCACACCTTAAGGAAAAAATATAAAACTGAAAAGAATAAAAATAGAATAAGTGTAAAGGAAGAAATTTTATTAAGAACTAAGGTGATTCGAACCACTTACAAGAGAAAGAAGAACGTTACAAAGCCAAATCGACATAATAACATTACAATGAAAACAAAGATCCAAGGATCATAAACTCCTCCACCACCACTAACTTAAATAGGAATTTTTGAAGCCTTGGGTAGATCCTCCAATAGTATAAGTCTCCTCAATTAATTTTGGTAGGCCATAGGTGGGTGGAAAGTTGAGGGAGAGTTGATTTTTCCACCCTTGACCCAAGGTGGCATCCAGATTTCATCCACCGAAAAGACATGTCAGAATGGCCTTTTATAAGGAATAATTGGAGAATTCCATAGAAGACAAACGTGAATATCTGTATGTATTATAGCTCTGTGTAAACTTTCAACTCAAATTAATATGTTTTTGCCGAGATATGATTAAATTGGTGGTCTATTTTTCTGGGCCGCAGAATCTGGCCCAGAATTTTATCTCTAAATTGGTCCGCCTTAATAACCTCCATTAAGGCCGAATTAGCACTGAATTATTCAGAATTATTTGTTCCTATATATGTCTTCTAGAAGCCCACAAAATTTGGGATTCATTGGGCCTGTATGTTGGGGCCCACTTTCTTATCAGTGGGCTGGTGTCCAATCTGCCTTTTTCAGAATTGTTTGCATGAAATCCCATTTTGGTGGTCTTCCAATGTGAATCTTCCAACACTCCACAAGTATGAATTATTCCCAATATACTTAGAAACCTGGAAATTAAATATGAAAATAAAATCAAGATCATTGTGTGCTTTAAATGATTTTTAAAAATGTACCACATAATAGTTCATTTTAAGAAGAAATTACAATCATAATGTGAAATGATGTTCAAAGTGTAAAATGCACTAAAATGGTGTTTATGAATAATAAAGCACTTGAATATTATATATATTAACAATTAATATTATCCTTATTTAGTGTCTAATCACACCCCCCAACTTGAGATTTTCTAGTCCCGAGAAAAATATATCTAAACAATATGAAATTCGAATTCCCTTTTCCAAAAACATTTTAATACACAATGATCACCAAAAACCCTTATACCAAATAATCATGAAAATAATCAAAATATTTTAATGAAAGATAGTTTCATAAGAATATCCCAATCCCCAGCTCATTCCTTTGTTCAAATTCATTTCCATATTTCATCCAATATCAATTAAGTATGAGGATGTGTTGTGTATCACAATAGACATTGGGGTTCATCTTTATTCAAAGGGGAAATGACCGAAGTGCTAGGTGGAATCACATTTCAATATTAAGACGGGTATTAATAAAAAAATATTGTTTTTTTTGTTTTTGTTTTGTTTTTACAATTTTTCCATGGTAATTGAGATTTCACTCAAAAGAGTCAACTCCTGTAGCGAGACTTTACCGATGACTCCTAGGCTCAAAGACCATAGGGCAGCAAGTGAAGCCCACATACTCGGGCATCATCTCGAGTTAACTCAATCAAAAAGAAATTCAAATTACCACAAATAGAGATAAAATTACTAACTCTGGGCCAGAAAACTATGGATTCATGATCCCCAAGTTCCAAAAGCCACACATTTGGTCATTTCATTGCTCTACACGCAATTCATTGTTTTCTTTTTTGATTTTTTTTGTTTTTTTTTGAATAATCATATTAAGACTAAAATGATAACCAAACCTATGATATTTATTTTAGGGACCCCATGAACTCAAACTAATACCCCACTATCCAAAGGACATGCATTGTGATCTTTTTTTTATTTAGATGAAAATATAAATGATGAAATATCACATTGGACAACCACACTTTCTGAAATCTATGATCATGAAATTATAAATGGATTAAAATCAGAATCAGGGAATTCTAAATTATTTAATATTTATTTTCAATGTTTTCAATGTTTATTATCTTGTTCAAAGTTAAAGGAATTTTTCCTTCCATTTATACACATTTTTTTCAAATTATTTTTTTTCACACAAAAGAAAAAAAAATTATTTCATCTCCCCACCAACTTAAAATAACACTATCCCTAGTGTTTAAAGAAAATAAAATTTATAAGGGGGTAAATATAGATGAGATAAGTTATAAAATGAATTTGAAATAATAAACATGGAACAAAGTCACCTCGTGGTTGAAGTTGAAGTTCTTGCTGCTCTAATTTACTCTTTTGATCTCCATGTCACTCAGAGAGTTCCCTAGTGGAAAAAGGAAAAAACAAACAAACCAACAAAAAAAACAAATATATATATATATATTTATTTATAAAAGTAAAATAAAATATAAGTATATATATAAAAATTATAGAATAAGGAATCACAATAAGTCGTAGATCAGTGGTAAGTGCGCGCCTCTATCTCCCTTCGGTCCCGGGTTCGATTCCCCATGGATTCATCAGTTGTGATAGGTTTTGACCTACGACCTATGATGTGTCACCACAGATTCAGCACCAAAATTTGATTCACACTCAAATTTACCCAAGAGAAGAAGTTAGGACGGTCCTTGTAGTCTAGCTTGGGTTGTCGAATCCTCAGAGACCTAAGAAGTAACCAATTGACACGCACATTCTAAGGACTATTTTTGTCTATGAAGTGGAAAACTTGGGTTGATTTTAGATGAGTTTAAATTATCACTAATATATTTAAGTTAATTCAAATTAAGTCAATGATTTTATCCTAGTTTATCGCTTGGGGTGGATTGGATGAATTCCTTTTTTAATGATTTCAATTTCTTATATTTGAGATGGGTTCATTTAAGAAGATCAAACAACATCATCACTTACTGGTATAATACCTAAACCAATTAATTTTAATCAGCTATACACTTTAAGGATCAAAGTTTTGAGCACTTTAAGGTAAAGGTTCGTATCAGCACATGAAGTGTGTGGCCTTAAATTCAACAAGGATGAAGGAGTTTAAAGATCTTCAAAAAACATTTCTCAATTAAAAGAAGTGATTAGAAATTAATGGAGTGAGAAATAACATCCAAACCATAACCTTTCTACTCCTTTGTATCAACCCATAAAATATTTATCCCTCCATTGATTCTATGGTTTCAATGGAAACATAATGTAGACTCATGAGGGAGGAATTGGAGAAGTAAAAAAACAATAAAAAGAAAGCAATCACTCCACCATTGTGTGAAGAATATCACAAGGTATGGTGTGAATAAATTCACACCTTAAGGAAAATATATCAAATTGATAATAATAAAAACATAATAAGAGGAAAGGAATAAATTTTATTAAGATCTAAGGTGATTCGAACAAATTACATGAGAAAGAAGAACGTTACAAATCCAAATCGACATAATAACATTACAATGAAAAAAATGCTCCAAGGATCATCAACTCCTACACCAACACTACCTTAAATAGGAATTTTTTTAATCCTTGGGTTGATCCTCCAATATTCCACGTCTCCTAAATTAATTTTGGTAGGCCATATATGGGTGGAAAGTTGAGAGAGAGTTGATTTTTTCACCCTTGAACCGAGGTGGCATCCAGCTTTCATACACCGCATAGACGTATCTAAATGGACTTATATATGGACAAATTGGAGTGGTAAATATCATAAAACAGTGAATATCTAGATTTATCCTAGCTCTGTGTAACATTTCAGCCCAAATGGATATGTTTTCGCCGAGATATGATTAAATTGGTCGGCTATCTTTCTGGGCCGTAGAATCTGGCCCATAATTTTATCTCTAAATTGGGACGCCATAATAACAACCATGAATTCAGAATTAGCACTATATTATTAATAATTATTTGTTCCTATATATGTCTTCTAGGAGACCACGAAATTTTGGCTTCATTGGGCCTGTATTTTGGGCCCCACTTTCTCATCAGTGGGATGGTGTCCAATCTGCCTTCTCCAGAATTGTTTGCATGAAATCCCATTTAGGTGGTCTTAAAATGTCAATATTCCAACACACCACAAGTATGAATTGTTCCCAATATAATTATAAACCTGGAAATTAAATATTAAAATAAAATCAAGATCATTGGGTACTTTAAATGATGTCAAAAAATGTACCACATAATAATGCATTTTAAGAAGGAATTACAATCATAATGTGAAATGATGTTCAAATTGTAAAATGCACTAAAATGATGTTTATGAATAATAAATCACATGAATATTATATATATTAAAAATTAATATTAGCCTCATTTAGTGGATAATCACCCCCCCCCCCCACTTGAGTTTTTTTAGTCCTGAGCAAAATATATCTCAATAATATGATATTCGAATTCCCTTTTCCAAAAACATTTTAATACACAATGATCACCAAAAACCCTTATACCAAAAATTCATGAAACCCATAAAAATATTTTAATAAAAGATAGTTTCATAAGAATATCCTAATCCCAATCCCATTAATTTGTTCAAATTCATTGCCATATTTCATCCAATATCAATTAAGTATGAGGATGTGTTGTGTATCGCAATAGACATAGGGGTTCATCATTATTCAAAGGGGAAATGAAGGAAGTTCTAGGTGGAATCACATTTCAATATTAAGATGAGTATTCAAAAAATATTGTTTTGTTTTTGTTTTTTGTTTTTTGTTTTTGCAATTTTTTCATTGTAATTGAAATTTCACTCAAAAGAGTCAACCCCTGTAGCGAGACTTTGCCGATGACTCTTAGGCTCAAAGACCTTAAGGCACCAAGTGAAACCCACATACTCGGGTATTATCTCGAGTTAACTCAATCAAAAAGAACTTCAAATTACCTCAAATAGAGATAAAATTACTAACTCTAGGACAGAGAACTATGGAGTCATGATCCCCAAGTGCTGAAAGCCACACACTATGTCATTTCATTGCTCTACGCGTAATTTATTTTTTTCGTTTGTGATTTTTTTGATTTTTTTGAATACTCATATTAACACTAAAATGATCTCCAAACCTATGATATTTATTTGGGGGACCCCATGAACTCAAACTAATACCCCACTACCCAAAGGATGTGCATTGTGATCTTTTTTTTAATTTGGTTGAAAATATAAACGATGAAATATCACATTGGATAGACACACTTTCCAAAATCTATCTTTATGAAATTATACATGGATTGAAATTAGAATCGGGGAATGCTAAATTATTTGATATTCATTTTCAGAGTTTTCAATGAGTATTATCATGTTCAAAGTTAAAGGAATTTTTCATTCCAATTACACACATTTTTTTCAAATCATTTTTTTTCACACAAAAGAAAAAAAAATTATTTCATATCCCCCCAACTTAAAATAAAATTTTCCCCAGTGTTTAAAGAAAATAAAATTTAGAAGGGGTTAGATATAGAGGACATGAGTTATAAAAATAATTTGAAATAATAAACAGGGAACAAAGTCACCTGGTGGTAGAAGTTGGAATTCTTGCAGCTCCAATTTACTCCTTTGATCTCCATGTCACTCAGAGAGTTCCCTAGTGGAAAAAGGAAAAAACAAAAAAAAACAAAACAAACAAAACAAAATAATATATATATATATATATAATAAAATATATTTATATGTATAAAAATTATAGAATAAGGAAGCACAATAAGTTGTAGGTCAGTGGTAAGTGTGCGCCCCTATCTCCCTTCGGTCCCAAGTTCGAGTCCCCATGGCTTAGCCAGTTGTGACGGGGTTTAACCCATGAACTACAATGTTTCCCCACATCTTTGGTGCCAAAATTTTATCCACTCTCAAATTTACCCAAGAGAATAAGGTAGTATGGTCCTTGTAGTCTAGCTTGGGTTGTTGAATCCTCAGAGACCTAAGAGGTACCCTATAGACACGCACACTATAAGGATTGTTTTTGGCTATGAAGTGGAAAACTTGGGTTGATTTTATATGGGTTTAAGGGATCACTAAAAAATTTAAGTTAATTCAAATTAAGGTAATGATTTTATCCTATGTTATCGCTTGGGGTGGATTGGATGAATTTCTTTTTTAATGATTTCAATTTCTTATATTTGAGATGGGTTCATTTAAGAAGATAAAAAAACATCATCACTTACTGGTTTAATACCTACACCCATTAATACTAATCACCTATACACTTTAATTATCAAAGTTTTTATCACTTCAAGTTAAAGGTTTGTATTATCAATTAAAGTGTGTGGCCTTAAATTCAACAAGGATGAAGGAGTTTAAAGATCTTCAAACAAAATTCTCAATTAAAAGAATTGATTAGAAATTAATGTAATGATAAATAACATCCAAACCAAACCATTTATAATCCCTTGTATCAGCCCATAAAATAGTTATCCCTCCATTGATTCTGTGATTTCAATGGAATCGGAAAGTAGACTCATGAGGGAAGAATTTAAGAAGTAAAAAAACAATAAAAAGAAAGAAATCACTCCATCATTGTGTGAAGAATATCACAAGGTATGGTGTGAATAAATTCACACCTTAAAGAAACAATATCAAAGTGATAAGAATAAAAACATAATAAGAGGAAAGGAAGAAATTTTATTAAGAACTAAGGTGATTCAAACAACTTACATGAGAAAGAAGAACGTTACAAATCCAAATCGGCATAATAACATTATAATGAAAACAAATCTCCAAGGATCATCAACTCCTACACCACCATGCCTTAAATAATAATTTTTGAAGCCTTGGGTTGAGCCTCCAATAGTCTAAGTCTCCTAAATTAATTGTGGTAGGCCATAGGTTGGTGGAAAGTTGAGGGAGAGTTGATTTTTACACCCTTAACCCGAGGTGGCATCCAACTTTCATCCACTGCACAGATGCATCTTAATGTCCTTCTAGATTACCAAATCAGAGTGGGAAATAGAATAAAAAAGTTACTCTCCCGATGTCTCCTAGATCTGTGTAAAATTTCAGCTCAAGTGGATATGTGTTTGCCGATATATGATTAAATTGGTGGTCTATTTTTCTGGGCTACAGAATCTGGCATATAATTTTATCTCTAATTTCGGCCACCTTAATAACCACCATGGAGGCCGAATTATCACTAGATTCTGTATAATGAGTTTTCCCCTATATGTCTTCTAAAAGCCCACGAAATTTGGGATTCATTGGGATTGTATGTTGGGCCCCACTTCTTAATCAGTGGGCTAGTGTCCAATCTTCCTTCTCCAGAATTGTTTGCATGAAATCCCATTTTGGTGGTCTTCCAATGTGAATCTTCCAACACTCCACAAGTATGAATTGTTCCAAATATAATTAGAAACTTGGAAATTAAATATTAAATTAAAATCAAGATCATTAGGTACTTTAAATGATGTTAAAAAATGTACCACATAATGGTGCATTTTAAGAAGGAATTACAATAATAATGTGAAATGATGTTCACAGTGTAAAATGCACTAAAATGGTGTTTATGAATACTAAATCACATGAATATTGTATATATTAACAATTAATATTACCCTAATTTAGTGGATAATCACACCCCCAACTTGAGTTTTTCTAGTACCGAGAAAAATATATCTCAACAATATGAAATTCGAATTCCCTTTTCCAAAAAAAAATTAATACACAATGATCACCAAAAACCCTTATACCAAACAATCATGAAACCCATCAAAATATTTTAATATAAAATAGTTTCATAATAAGATCTTAATTCCAAGCTCATTCCTTTGTTCAAATTCATTTCCATATTTCATCCAATATCAATTAAGTATGAGGATGTGTTGTGTATCACAATAGACATGGGGGTTCATCTTTATTCAAGGGGGAAATGACGAAAGCACTAGGTGGAATCACATTTCAATATTAAGATTACTATTAAAAAATTTGTTTTTTTTTTGTTTTTTCAATTTTTCCATGGTAATTGAAATAACACTCAAAATAGTCAACCCCTGTAGCGAGACTTTGCCGATGACTCCTAGGCTCAAAGACCTTAGGGTAGCAAGTGAAGCCCACATACTCGGGCATCATCTCAAGTTAACTTAATCAAAAATAAATTCAAATTACCAAAAATAGAGATAAAATTACTAACTCTGGGCTAGAAAACTATGGAGTCACGATCCCCAAGTGTCGGAAGCCACACATTAAGGAATTTCATTGATCTACGCACAATTTATTGTTTTCTTTTTTGTTTTGTTTTTTGTTTTTTTTTAATACTCATATTAAAACTAAAATGATCACCAAACCTATGATATTTATTTAGGGAACCCCATGAACTCAAACTAATACCCCACTATCCAAAGGACGTGCATTGTGATCTTTTTTTTATTTGGATGAAAATATAAATGATAAAATATCACATTGGACAGCCGCAGTTTCCAAAATCTATTCTCATGAAATTATACATGGATTAAAATCAGAATCAGGGAATGCTAAATTATTTGATATTCAGTTTCAAAGTTTTCAATGTGTATTATCATGTTCAAAGTTAAAGGAATTTTCCTTCCATTTACACACATTTTTTTCAAATTATTTTTTTCACACAAAAGAAAAAAAAATTATTTCATATCCCCCCAACATAAAATAACATTGTCCCCAGTTTTTAAAGAAAATACAATTTAGAATGGGTTAGAGATATAAGATATGAGTTATAAAACGAATTTAAAATAATAAACATGGAACAAAGTCACCTGGTGGTTGAAGTTGAAGTTCTTGTTTCTCCAATTTACTCCTTTGATCTCCATGTCACTCGAAGAGTTCCCTAGTGAAAAAAGGAAAAACCAAAAAACAAAACAATATATATATATATATATTTATAAAAAAATAAAATATAAGTATATATATAAAAATTATAGAATAAGGAATCACAATAAGCTGTAGGTCGGTGGTAAGTGCGCACCCCTATCTCCCTTTAGTCCCGAGTTTGATTCCCCATGGCTTCTCCAGTTGTGACGGGGTTTGACCCACGACCTATGATGTTTCCCCATGGATTTGGCACCAAAATTTGATTCACGCTCAAATTTACCCAAGAGAAGAAGGTAGGATGGTCCTTGAAGTCTATCTTGGGTTGTCGAATCCTCAGAGACCTAAGAAGTAACTTATAGACACGCACATTCTAAGGACTATTTTTCGCTATGAAGTGGCTAACTTGGGTTTATTTTAGATGGGTTTAAAGGATCACTAACATATTTAAGTTAATTCAAATTAAGGTAATGAGTTGATCCTAGGTTATCTCTTGGGGTGGATTGGATGAATTCATTTTTTAATGATTTAAATTTCTTTTATTTGAGATGGGTTCATTTAATAAGATCAACCAACATAATCACTTACTAGTTTAATAACTACACCCATTAATACTAATCACCTATACACTTTAAGGATAAAAGTTTTTTAGCACTTCAAGGTAAAGGTTCGTATTAGCACTTGAAGTGTGTGGCCTTAAATTCAACAAGGATGAAGGAGTTTAAAGATCTTCAAACAAAATTCTCAATTAAAAGAAGTGATTAGAAATTAATGGAGTGATAAATAACATCCAAACCAGACCCTTGCTACTCCCTTGGATAAACCCATAAAAGATTTATCCCTCTATTTATTCTATGTTTTCAATGGAAGCGGAAAGTAGACTCTTGGGGGGGAATTGGAGAAGTAAAAAAACAATAAAAAGAAATCAATCACTCCACCGTTGTGTAAAGAATATCACAAGGTATGGTGTGAATAAATTCACACCTTAAGGAAACAATATAAAAGTGATAAGAATAAAAATATAATAAGAGTAAAGGAAGAAATTTTATTAAGAACTAAGGTGATTCGAACAACTTACATGAGAAAGAAGAAAGTTACAATTCCAAATCGACATAATAACATTACAATGAAAACAAAGCTCCAAGGATCATCAACTCCTCCACCACCACTGCCTTAAATAGGAATTTTTTAGGCCTTAGGTAAATCCTCCAATAGTCCAATTATCCTCAATTAATTTTGGTAGTCCATAGGTGGGTGGAAAGTTGAGGGAGAGTTGATTTTTCCACCCTTGACCTGAGGTGGCATCCAACTTTCATCCACCTCACAGACGTGTCTTAATGGCCTTATATATTCTCAAATTGTAGTGGTCCATATAATAAAAAAGTGAATATCCGGATGTCTCCAAGATATGTGTGAAATTTCATCCCAAATGGATATGTGGTTGCCGAGATATGATTAAATTGGTTGGTTGTTTTTCTGGGCCGCAGAATTTGGCCCAGAATTTTATCTCTAAATTGGGTCGCATTAATAACCACCATGGAGGATGAATTAGCACTGGATTATGAAGAATGATTTATTCCTATATATTTCTTATATCAGACCACGAAATTTGTTCTTCATTGGGCCTGTATTCTGGGCCCCACTTTCTCATCATTGGGCTGGTGTCCAATCTTCCTTCTCCAGAATTGTTTGCATGAAATCCCATTTTGGTGGTCTTCCAATGTGAATCTTCCAACACTCCACAAGTATTAATTTTTCCCAATATAATTAGAAACCTGTAAATTAAATATGAAAATAAAATCAAGATCATTGGGTACTTTAAATGATGTTCAAGAATGTACCACATAATAGTGCATTTTAATAAGGAATTAAAATCGTAATGTGAAATGATGTTCAAAGTGTAAAATACACTAAAATGGTGTTTATGAATAATAAAGCACATGAATATTATATATATTAAAAATTAATATTAGCCTAATTTAGTGTATAATAATACCATGAATGATCCCCAATCAATAATGTTCCCTTAAGGGAATCTAGAAATTGGCATCAACATCCACTGATCTTCGATCAGAAAACTCACCCACATGGGAAACCTCAAAAGTCCCCCAGACTCTCATCTCACCGTCATCTCAATTAAGCCCATCCAAATACACCATACCATTGAATCAACCCATCCCAAAGGCTCTAATTAGACTAATACTCAAACAACTAGTTCTAAACCTCAACTCCTCTAACCTCGAGAAATTGGTCCTGACATCTAGGGACTATCAAAGATCTCCTTGGAGATACTAATTGATCCTACCTTCTAGGATCTATCTAAAATAGCCTTAAAATAATTGAAACATTTTCCAAAATCTAAGATATATAATGGGATTATGAACCTAACTTATTTATCACATCACACATTCCATCCTTCCAAAGTATTATGAATCCAAACCTCACAAATATCCTTTTGTAAACACCTTCCCAACATAAAACTCTATCTATATGGCCTATAAATAATGAAAGTTTACACAATCATGATCTACATGAAAACCAACTCATAATTGACTACTCATGGGTCTCATTCTGACTCTAGGGTTAGAAAATAGAAAAAATTCCTAAATTAGAGAAGCACACGTTGTGTACCTCATGTTCATGACATGTTCCACCAGCCAACAACTCATGCTATATACCCCAAGAAAACCTAGAATGTACTTCCCAAAGTACATGTAATCTACCCATTGTGCATATTTTATACCCTAAATGGGGTTCCTACCCAATCACTTGGATGTTTACCCCAAATGGGGTCCAACCAACTATGGTACATGACCATTGTCCATGTACGTCACATGGGCTCTGGTCATCTATCCTACATTATCATATGCCCCCAACATGGGGTGTATATCTGAATACTTAGCCACACACTAATCCACCCCAACATGTTGTGTCCACCAAGACTACACATCTCATAGTTTCTTCTTCCTCACTTATCCATAAAGTAAGAACATGTGACATGTGTTCTATGAACTACACATAGTGTATATAAGTTTCTCAAATGGAAATCCATTGTAAAGCCCCTATAACTACAGACTAACCCCATTGAGGCCCAAGACGACCCCCATGGGGTCCCCATTAACTCATATATGGATGAAAAATTTTAAATAAATAATTATATAGGAATCAAGGATAAATCCTCAAAATACATCCTACATTGAGGCGTAAAATTCAAACTCATTACTCCATGATCCATGAGACACACCCATCGATGCTTAATCTAGATCTTTATTGGACCTTTAGAGTGATTCTCTATTCCTATAACCATATTTCTCTCTCATAATAATTCCCTAAAGGGGGAGGACCCTATCATGTATGAAAAAAGTTACAAATAAGAGAAAATAAGAGGGAAGAAAAAATGAATAAAAAATAAAAGGAGAAAAAAGAAAAGGAAAATGGGGTAGGACCTAGCCCTGATGCTCATGTAATGCTTAAAAACAATTATCATGAATATAAATACTTTGTCTCCATTATTATCCTTTATATTTTTGGAGAACACTTGTCTTGCGTAAATTCTTATGATCCTTGGATAGCTTCTATGTGGTTTGGAAGAATAAGATTTTATTTAGTGGTTTTTGGTCTAAAATGTGAAATAATAGGGTCATGGTGCTTGTCTTGGTGGTCCTTATGAGTAAAAAAATGGGGAAATATTTTGGATGGGCATAGACATAGGTGTGGAGAACTAGGATTGGGACTATGGGCCATGACCTGGGTGACCTCACCATGCATGTTGTGGAGATCACAATGAAGGAAAATGGCCAGATAGTTATTTGATTACCTTGTTATTCTTGAAATTTTAAAGTTTCTCAATAACTATAGGTCCATATCCATTCAATGGTGGAGGGAGTGGTGATGGATGGTTTTGAAACAACCAAAACCCTCAACATTTTCTTTAAATCTTGAATTTTTCCAAGGGTAAACATATAGATCATAAATATGGGGTCTTGAATTCATTTATAATCAATTTATACCCTATATTAATCAATCAAAACTACTATCTATGTTGATTCCTTTGAACATGATGCATTTTAGAAAACTTCTAGGCATTTTTAGGTAAAGGATTCAGGTAAACCTTCTTACTGATGCTTCAGCCTTGAGTGATTCATTCTCTTTATTTCTCTTTGCTTAGACTTACTATAAATAAAACCATAGAATATGGATAATGTTACTATTGAATAATAATAATGTATTCCTTATCTATTATCCTTTATTGATCATTCTATGAGAAACACTTTTCTCCTTCCTTCAACTATATTTGAAGATTTTTGTTTTCAATAATTGACATTGGGTAATTGTTTTTTTTTTTTGCACTTGGTTTATATTTATTTACTCTCATTCTAAAACCTTTATGAAGACTTATTAGAATTGGTTATAGTATTTCATGACATGAAATCTTTTTATGATTGGTGTAACAATATCCTTTCCTAAGGATCATTTTCATTTTATGATGTCTTCGTGGTGATTATCTTAGTGACTCTTATTTAGTGAGTATCTTATATTTTCTCCTTGATGGTCCTATATTTGAATCTATGTTCTTGAACTCTCATGTGAAATTGTAGATGGTTCTTAGGGTCTTTAGGTGTGATATTTATTTGGGTGATGATGTTATTAACGAATCAGGACATTGATTATGGCATGCTTGATGTAGGAAGTTCTTTGCCCTGTAGAGGCCATTTGTTTTATTATTATCAAGCTATGTCATTGTGTTGTTATATGCTTTATACCAGGATTGATTTTTATCTCATGTGCATGTGCATATACTGTGAGACCATTTTTTATGTTTTATCACATGTGTGTGTGTTTGAATATCCCATGATACCGTGTTTTATGTTGGATCATGTGTGTGTGTGCATGTGTACCTCATTAGACCATGTTTGATTTTTGATCACATGTGTTTCCATGCATAGCTTGTGAGACCATATTTGAGTGTGATCACATGTATATGTATATGACTATTGATACTCATGATTTTTGTGATTTTTGTGACTTATTTATGTTATTCGCTATCATCGTCGGATTTGTTTGTTATATTATATGTTTTTTTCATCCAATTCATGGCACCAAAGTGACAGTTGGATCTGGTGTAACACAATGTCCCTAGAGTGGGTAAAAGGTTAAAAGTTGCATGTGAAATAAATATATTATCGATTTAGACAATGGGGAATGATGGACTTGTGGCCTAACATGGGGGCATGATGGTCTTGTGTGATCTGACCTAATAGTAGATGGTGGGGCATGATGGTCATCAGTGACCTGACCCAAAACACAATGCTAGGATGTGATGGACTTATGGCCTAACCCAAGGTAGTGTCATGGAATTATGGCCTTGTGGCCTCACCTATGAAACAAATATGGGACATTATGGTCTCAATACTCATTAGACTTATGGATTCTTAGGAGTACATGTGGGGACCTTGTGGTTTAATCTAGTTCATGACTTCTACTATGACTATGTTTATGGTATAGATATAAAGCAGGTGGAAAGACCAATCAAGATTTGTGTGATCACTAAAAGGGGAGGGGTGAATCATATATCTTTTCTTTTTATATTTTCTTAATTTTGAAACAACCATCACCTCTTATTAGAGAGTTATGAATTTTTTGAAAATAATAAAACATGCATAAACCATAGGAACACATTTATTTAAAAAGTTCACTACTCAAAAATAGTAGTTAGTACTGGTAATAGTTCTGAAAAAATACACAATCACTTGAAAAAAATCCTTTAAATGTGGTTATATTAAGAATGTAATAACCATTCAATTCCATTATACACTAATCAAGCATTGGTTCGTGTTCTCTCCACACAGATAAATATGATGTAACAATGTTTTTGTAACAACCATAAGAAACCTTTACCAATAGAATTCCCTATTCCATTATTGTGTTTCTTGTATTTTCTTTACACCATCAATTTTTTCATGTAACTCTTCCCCTTTAACTTTCTTGACTAGAAACTATTAAGAAAATTATTTAAATAAATGTCATCAAAAATCCTATCACATATACATTTTTGTTTATTATTTTATATTCTCTTTATATTTTGTTTTGGGTTTTCTCAATACATTCACCTATGAATATACACATGTACGCTATCTTATCCACTTATTTTACTCTTCTTCATGAAAATATTTTATGTTACATCACTAAATTAAATTTTTCATGTAACTTTCATACACTTTACTTCCAAATATCCCTTATTATTCATGAAACATTATGTATATGTTGGTTAGTTTCACAAGATACCAAATATCCATAGCCTCCGCATAAGGAATTCCACCTTCGTATAAAAGGATCATGTAAAACTGAAGGGATTCATGTTACAAGTTATTCAAATAGCATTTTATGTGTGAAAAAAAAGTTTAAGGCCCATATATATTCTTCTTCAAAACCTAAAAGGATCCTGAAAACTCCTCTTTGCAAAATAAACATTTAAACTACTCTGTTTTCTTTGATAAAATGAGAGATCTTCATAGAAGATCAGTAGAAACTCTTAGCCTCTATAATATATTATTTCTAGACATAAACCACTACCTTACACAAAATTAGTATTTCAATTTTTATTCTACATCGAGGCACCGAGAAAAATGTTGTGTTAAGGCTGATATAAATATAAAAACGGTTTTGTTAATCTCAAATTTACGCCGAAAATCCCATAGACTTTTCATAAAAAATGTATTTATTTTATTTTTTAGTGAGTATATCATGTTCATATGAAAATACTCACATGCCACACCATGTACTCCCTCAAACTTCTAAACACATGGTTATTTCCATGGTATTATGTTGTTTTATCTCAGGCAAAGATCTATTTGTTCAAAAAGTAGATTGCATGAAACATATAGATTTCATGCAATATTCCTCAACCTTTTCATCCTGAGATATCATCCATTCAAGGTATCCTTTTTTCATGGAGTAATTTGGAATGAAAGAACTTGGCATACATGAACATTCAGCGTGGATGGAGGTAGAAGATGATGGTTCTATTTTAAACTTTCATGGCATGGGTGATCAGATGACCCAAATTAGATTCATTTGGAAACCCATGTTATGTCCATAAGTTTTTTAATATGGGAACACTAACCCACTTTTTTCATCCCATGTTGGATTAATGCTTGATTTAAAAGTATTTAATTAATGATTCTTTACTTATACCAGTTCAATCCAAGACATCGAGGTCTGCACCCAGACACACTACACCCACGCCTACATGGGATGCACCTCCCTACATTGTCCCATTTAGGAGCCCCTATGCATGTTATACACATTCCCTGCACACCCACTTATTCACTCTATGTGGGATCTATGAACCCACTTCCTCCTACTACCATGGATGGCTAGTCAGGTTGACTTCCTCCCACGTAGTCAATCCAAGGGTCCCACATGTGTGGTTGAGGTGGTCTCTAGTTGGATAAATAATTATGGTTGACCTATATTTTCTCTAATTCAAATATTCAATATAAAACATGATATCCTTTTCTTTAAAATTCATGTACACATTCAAAAAAATAATCATGCAATAAAAATTATATTTCATGGGTTTCTTCTTTAAATTATCAACATGAAAATAACCTTTTTCATGATCTTCTTCATTATTGTAGACAACGTGTTATCCTGAACATTATCGACATGTCTTATAAACATAATACCAGTTAAACAATCATCATAGTTAGTTAAGTGATTATGTACATAACAATGTTAAGTAAATACCATTAATAAAAAAAGAAAACACCTCAAGAAAACTTTCTTACAACCGTCATCTTCAACAATATCAGTCCCAACAATCCCCCCCATTGGATTTTGTTTTCAATTAAGGAACATAAATCATTGTAACTTTATAAATTAATAAATGGATTATTTATCCAATAAATCTAAGTCAGTGTGAGTGATATCACTATAGGAAACAAGAATTATTAGACAAAAATACCTTGTTTTACATAATCAATGATTTGAGAAACCATTATTACAACTTCTTAAGAGACATTATCTTTATACTTTGAACATTCATGACTTATTTCTACAAGAAAAAAACTTTTCCCAATATAAACTTCAATAAACTATTAAAATAATTCACAAACTGAAATCATAGCTTACCCCTTTTAAGAACTCCCCCAAAATACATTTTGTCCCTTGAAAGGTAAAAAATATACCAATGGATAGATTTATGTTAAAATTATTCTCCCTATTTACAACACTATCTAAAGACAATATGAGTGAGGGTATTGGTTTACATACCAAATTCATAAGGAGAGTGAGCTTGAACACCCATTTTCAACCTCATCATATGAAATGTTTTATTCAGTAATGGTTTTGTAAAAATATCATCAACTTTATCATCTATAGGAACAAACTCTAGCTTCGATTAATTATTCTTAAAATGCACATTGATAAAGTGGTGTTTGATATCAATGTTATTAGAATGATAATATTTCACATTATTCTTTTTCATATTTACAACACTCTTATTATCACACCCCCATAGAAGGGGTAACTTCACATAAACAAAAAAAAATATTCCAATTGTGATTTCATCTACATAATTTGTGTTGTAGACTGAGTGGAAGCTACATACTCATATTCCATAGTTATAATAGTTACATAATTTTTCATATTTTTATTCAAAATTATAAAATGTTATCCCAAAAATAAAACTACACCATATGTGTATTTTATATCATCGACACTTCTTACCCAATTTTAATATATATAACCAAATAGATCAATCATTCCCATGATTTCATATTTCAAACCAAAATCGGTTGTTCCATTAATAAATCTGATAATACGCCTCCTTACATGATATGAGATTCCTTTAGTGCATTTTTATACCTAACACTAAGTGTAACAACTTATAATATATCTATCCTTGAATCTGTTAGATATAATAAACTTCCAATCAACTTTATAAACTCTTTTGGATTAATATTATTTCCTTATTCATCTTTGGATAACTATATTCTCACTGAAATAAGTGTGTAAAAGGGATATGAGTATTCCATAAAAAATAGCTTCAATATTTCCTTAGCATACTTCACTTGAGAAATGAAAATGTATTTATTATTTTGAGAGATTTTTAAACCATTAAAGTATTTCATTTATCCTAGAATGGAAATCTCAAAAATATTTTTCATCTACTTAACAAACTTATCACATGTTTCTTTTCCATTCCCTTTGAATATGATATTATCAACATAAATAATCATCATGATATAAAACTATTAATCTTCTGTTATGTAGAGGTTTCTATCAACTCTTCATTTAATTAATTTTATCTTCCTTAAGAATGTATTTAATTTATTATATCAGTATCTTGGAGCTTTCTTCAACCCATACAAAGACTTCTTTCACACATATCATTCATCTTTACCAAGAATGAATCCACATGGTTGTTCAATATAAACATTTAATTAAGATATCCATTAAGAAAATATGACATTACATCAATCGGAAAAACATTATATCTTCATTTTTGTTTAAATAAAAAGAAATATTTTAATAGTTTCTAATCATAAAACTAGAGAATATATCTCATAAAAATAAATTCCTTCAATTTGTGAGTAATATTTAAAAACCAGTCATTCCTTTTTTCATATTACTACTCCTTTTTCATTCCACTTATTTCAAAACAACCAATTTATACAAATCGCATTCTTTTTTTGTTTTGAATGATAGTTTACAAGTATAATTATTACCAATTTGATCCATTTAATTATTCATAACATCATTTTACTCTTGGTTCTCTAAAGCTTCATCAATATCCTTTGGCTCAACATGTGAATATAAGGAAGTATGTGAAAATAAATTTGATGTTATTTTAGTTTTAACCTATTGTCATTTAACTACAATAATATTTTGGAATTTACACTTTTTTACTCAACCTTGGATTATATTAATTTACTTGTTCCTTTTCACAAGAGATAGCTAAGTCATGGTCCTTATATCGAACAGCTTCAACAATGTTACAATCATTTAGAACTTTTTCACATTGTTCAACCGCAACCATCTCATATTCCTTTTCTTCTATATCCCCAAATATTTGTAAAATATTCTTATTATACTGTTCAAGAAAATTCACATCTACAGAGTCAAAAATATTTAATTTATCTTTATTATAACCCATGTATCATCTTCCATTAGAATGGTATCCAATAAATATTTTATCAACACCTAACTGATCAAACATCCCAATATTCTCACCCTTGATTTTATTAATTAAAGGACTTCCAAACACCCATATATGTTTCAAACATGGGTTTTATACATAATATAACCCATAAGGATTCATATTAGAGTTCATTCTAAATAAATATTGATTATAAGCAAAAAATGTTTCACTAATAGATTACCTCAAAAAATATCAATAAGAATCATGTTCAGTCAATATTGTTCATGCCATCTCCACCAAACTTCTATTTCTTCTTTTAGAAACACTATTATCCTGTGTTATATATGGTGAACTAAATTCATGATGAATACCATGATTTTAATTATAATATCTAAATTCTCTACTTCTATATTAGATACCATTATCAGTTCTAATATTCTTTTTATAATGTCTATATTCTTTCACTGTACTTCTCTTGTAGATCTTAAACATTTTGATAGCCTCTAATTTATGTTTCAAAAACATAATACATGTAATGTGAGTAAAGTCATCAATAAAATAAATAAATTACATATATCCATGTGTCGATTTTATACTCATGGAACCACAAATGTTAGAGTGAATTATATCTAAGGGACGAGTTAAATGTATCAACTTTCTTATAAACTGAATTTGTAATATCTCTTTTTTGGAAAATGGAGTAACCCATGTCTCTTCTTCTTTTCAAGTTAGAAATTTCATGAATAATTCGCCTCACTATTATATTTCTCATGTTTCTCTGACACATATACCCCAACATTTTATAACATAACTTATTTTCTTTCATTGCTCTCATATTGCAAGAACTATGTGCATCACCAACTTGAAACAAGTATCCCTTGGTTTGTTGGCCACTTGAAAAAACTTTCCCATATTCTATCCTATTCACAAAAAACCCTACTTTAAAAAAAATATTTTATAACTTTATCAAAAAAAATTGAAACACTAAAGAAATATTGTTTCAAACCATATACAAACAAATATCTTTCATATTTTAATTATTCTTCCCTAATGATAGCAGATCCAACACCTTTTATTCTTAGTGACTCATCATTGCCAAAAGTTACAGTACCTTATTTATACTCTTTCACATTCTTCAAAATCTTCGAGACTCATTTCATGTGTGAAGAACACCCACTATCCAATATACATGGTCATTCTCCTTTTGTATCTTTGAGAGGTGTTTGAACAACTAGGACATTTT
The DNA here is from genome assembly GCA_963277665.1 of Viscum album. Classification (NCBI taxonomy): domain Eukaryota; kingdom Viridiplantae; phylum Streptophyta; class Magnoliopsida; order Santalales; family Viscaceae; genus Viscum; species Viscum album. Next base: position 1,619,710,523 of record OY728146.1, on the reverse strand, counting down.
ATTTTCCATTTTCTTTATTCTCATATGGATTTTGAAATTTTTTTATACTAACATTTTTGTGTGAGAATCATGATAATACATCCATTTTCAAGATGTATAGGATGATCACATCTTTAAATAATCGTTTCTAAGGGTTGGAATGTATTTTTGATCTATAGGTAACTTTCTCAGTTTGTCTACTTTGAGTGGGCCACTTCCCCTAAAACAATGCCTCCAGTTTCTCCTGGGTTCACTACAATGTTTATGATTAAACCAATACATATATGATGTATTCTCAAATCCTAAAAAATGATGTAAGATACAATAGAAATTATATGTCCCTTTGTAACTTATATATTTTCTAGAGTTTCGTACTTACTTACCTCTAACTTTATTACCTTCCACTTTGGTATTTTGTTGTATATCAATGTTTAGGTTACCACCTTAAAGTTTCTTCTTCATTTTATATTTTTTCTTAGCCTTAATAGAATCTTTAGTAGTATAATCTTTTGGTTCATACTTTGAAATCATATAAATTCATAATTTTTCATCTCTTCTTGTTTTAGATAAATACATAGTCTTCTTAGAAACTTCATTATTCTTATTATCCTTTGAGGATAAATTTTCTTAATATTTTTGGGTTTTCAAATCTCAGAGCTTTTAACAACTTCTATAATGAAGTTATAAAAAATTATAATTAATTGCTTGACTTTGATGAGATTTTTTTGAACAAGTGATAAGTATTCTTCCTTTTCCTTCAATTATTATTCAACATTTATGTTGAGTAGTTTATTTTAATTAAGAAACTTATTCATATCATCAATATCTTTTTGAAACGTGGATTTTTTTTCAAGAGTAAATTACTACTCATTTGATGTAAAAATACATTTTTATACTTCGTGTTCTCCCTCTCAAGACTTACATTTTTTATAACAAATTCTAACAACTCTATTTTTAGTATGAACTGCATCTTAGTTTCTTCATGTTATGAATTATTACTTTATTCCCTAGTAGCATCATCATCACTGAACTCATGAGTATCTTCTTCAATAAAATCATATTTATCACACATAGATAAATAATTTCACTTTTTGAATTTAGAGAACATATTATACTTTACCATGGGATAGGACTTGGATTTTTCTACCTTATTCTTAAAGGATTTCATTGAATTTTTCTCAAAATCTTCACTTTATTTTTCTTCTTTTTGTCATGGAAAATTTGAAACAACATGTCAAATAACCTCATAGCCAAAATATTTTAGTGGTAAAATTTTATTGTACCTTTCTATACCTATTTTAACATTTTTAGAAAAGAAAGACATAATTTTATAAAAAAATTTACTAACCTCGCCTTCATTTTCAGAGTGAATATCTTCTTATTTTAGAAAATTATTAGACTTTACTAGCTTGGTAGAATTGAAATAAATGTCTCAAATAGCCTTTTATTTGTTCTTCATCACCTTTTATCTTATCTTCTCATAAGTAGGGAGAATGTTGAAGAGATCATCTAGAGATAGAGTTTCAGGATCTCTATATTATAGGGATAAAACTTTGGAATAAAATTTATCAATAATCATTCATAGTATCTTTTCAAAAATGGTTGAATATTCAAACTTCTCAACAAGACATATTATGGTAATGAATATTTCATTCACCCTTGTAAATAAGTCACCCATAGATTTATTATCATGCGTATTAAAATATTCATACATAAATCTATAAATTTTTAACATTTCTTTATTAAATTTTTTATTTTCCTCATACATGTTATTTAGTTTATCCCAATTTATTTTTTCCATTCAAATTCCTTTAACTCTAAGAAACTCACTTTCTAAAAGTGAGGAAAGTATAACATTTCTTTCTTTCTCATCAGTCAATAAATTTTTCTTATCAGAAATTTTCAATAGAAAACCCTCATCATAAGTATATAAACCATCTTTAACAACATAAAAAACTTTATAAACAAATGCGCATAAGTTAAGGAAACATTAAAGATTAAAATATATAGTAGTTATTACCATCTAAGATAGGAATCCACTTATTGATCATAGAGTTTTGAATATTCATAGAATATCCTTATTTCAACAAACTATAGCAAAGAGTCAATGAAGGGAACCTTCCTTATGATACCACATGAAAGGACCAATCAGTATGTATGTGATCACTAAGAGGGTGAGGGGTGAATAAATGACTTTTTCTTTTTATACTTTATTACTTTTTAAAACAACATTTACCTCATGTTAGAGAGTGATGTCTTTTCTAAAAACAAGCACACAAGCACAAACCACCAGAGCACAAATATTTACAAGGTTCACTACTCAATAAGAGTATCTAGTCATTGTAATAGTTTAAAAATAATGAAATACCACACAACCAATAAAAATAATCATATAAATGTGGTTATATGAAGAAGGTAATAACTATTAACTTACATTTCACTATGATTAAACACTAGTTCATGTTCTCTCCGTATTGATAAATAAGATGTAACACGTGTTTTTAACAAATATAAGAAACCTTAACTAATAGGATTTGATATGTCATTAATGTGATTCTTATATTTTATTCACACCTGCACTTTTTAAAAGTAACACTTCTTCTGTTAGTTTCTTTACATGTAGTAGTCAAGAACTTACTTCACACCAATGTCTTCAAAAACCCTAGCATATATATATTTGTGTCTAATATGTTATGTTACATTCATATTCAGTTTTGTGATTTCTTATTGCATTCACTTATGAAAGTATGGATACAAACCATATTCATCACTTCTTTCACTCTTCTTCGTGAAAATTTATCGCATGATTTCATTACTTTAAGCATTCATGAAAATTTTATACACTTTACTACCACTTCTCCCTTATTATTCACAAAAAAACATTTATATGTTGGTTAGGTTTGTGAGATAAAAAATAGACACAACATTTGAATAAGGAATTGTACCTTCACATCATAAGATCGCACAAACCTAAAGGGAATCACGTTACCAAATCTTCACATATCACTTAATGTGTGAAACACAAGTTGAAGGCCCGAAGATATTCTTCTTCACAACCTAATATGCTCTTGGAAACTCCTCTTCATGAGTTTTGTTTTTCACTACTATATTTTCTTTGATAAAATGAGAACTCTTCATAGAAGTTTAAAAATAACTCTTGACCAATGTACATTTCTATTTATAGAATCACACCACTACCTTACACTTAATTATTTTTCCTCGTTTCATTCCATGTTGAGCCTCCAAGAAAAATGTTATGTCAAGGCCTATAAAAATATTATTAATGGTTTTGGTAATATCATATTTACACCAAAAATAATGTTACATTTTCTTATGCAATGAGGAACTCTTATTTTATGGTGAATATATTAGGTTCATGTGAAAATAATCACATGCCACACTACATACTACCTTAATATATGGAATAGATAACTATTTCCATTGTAATATGTTGTTTCTTATTATCAAAATCACTATTTGTTCAAATAGTAACTTACATAAAAGACATAGATTGTATGAAATAGTCCTTATAATTTTCATCCTGATGTATCATCCATTCAATATTGGATTATGTTATGGAGTCATTAAGTATGAAAAACTCCAGAGTACAAGAACTTTTGACATAGATGGAGGTAGAAGATGATGTGGTTGTTTTAAACACACGTGGTGTGGGAGATCAGATGTCCCATATTAAATTTATTTGATGGACTATGTTATATCTATATGTTTTTAAATATGAGAATAGTAACCTAATATCCATGTCCCAAATTAGAAAAGCTCTCGGTTTCATAGTTCTTAACAAATGATCCTTTTTTCTAACACTTCGAGCCACGACATCGAGGTTGGAACTCATACACACTGTACCCACTCCATGCATGCTATGCGCCTCACCTGCGCTATCCCAAACAAGAACTAATGTGTGTGTTATGCGTGTACCCTGCACACCCACTTATGTGATCCATGCGGGACCTATGCTTTCACTTCTGCCTACTTCCATGGATGGCTAATCAAGTTGATTGCATCCCATGTGGTTGACCCAAGGTCCCACATGCATGATTGGGGTGGCCCCTTGTTGATTGGATAATAATTGTTGGACTATTTTTATGGGTTAAATATTCAAAATAAAACACCATAGCCTACAATTTAAAATGCATTTTCACCTTCAAAAAACTCCTCAAGAAACAAAAATTATATTTAATGGGTTTCTTATTAAAAATATCTTAATGTAAATAAACATTTTCATGATCTTATTCATTATTTTAGATAATGTGTCATTGTCAACATAATTTACTGGTGTCTTCAAAACATAAGACTAGTTCAAAATATTTCAAAGTTAGTAAAGTGATTTATGTACGTAACTAAGTTATGTAAATAAATTTGATCAAAAAATTACAACACCTGTAATGACCCAAACTTTTTAATTATATTTGTTTCCTTTTTGTGGGTATAATTAAAATGTGACCGTTGTGTTTCGACTGTTATATGACTATTGGTCAATATGACCATTGGAAACTATAATCTTAACGTTGTGTTTTTATAAATATGGTTATCTTGGTTAATTAATACAGAAAGAAGATTGAATGGCCTCATCCAGAAGACTCGAGCCATATGAAGCCCATTTGTCGGAGCTTGGGAAGGAGGTATCATCACTGGGCTTTGCTCTGGACCAAGCCCAAGCCAAACTTCAACGTACGAATCTTAAACAGAATCGTCTAAGGGAGAAGTTCAAGCTGATATAAATCACCACTCGGGCAATGTTGTCTAAGCCACCCCAGATTCTATCACCATAGCACACCTAACAGTTAGGTCCTATGCTGGTGTAATAATGGGCTATGTAATGAGACCTTAGCTGCTTTTTGTAATCCTTTTATATAAATAAAATTTTTATTTCTTCTTATGGAAAATTTTGTGAATTTAAAATATCCGGATAATTATAGGATTTGTATTATTGATGAATTTAGGAAAAAGGGGTATTTTAAAATATTTTTGTATTCATTAAATAATTAATAATGTGAAATGATTTTCAAAAAATTCTCTTCTAGAGTTGTGAGCAGTGAGAAATTTATAGTCTATTAAGATCAACTTGGTTTTCAGTGAATAGTAAAGTAGGAATAGTAACATACCCATATGAATAGTAATTTGACCAAAAAAATAGAAACTTCACCCATGAATGTATAAATACATTTTAGACATCTTAAAAGTGAAAGAATGATCATAGTTTAAGTTTTGGTATTTTTATACGCCATAAATATTTTATTTACAAATTTATAATTAATTTAATAATTTAAAATGGAAATTTATTTTCATAAAATTTAATCATAAATTGTTACTTTGTTGTCTTATGGGTATACAATATTTTTATGGGACCTTGATTACTTTTTTAAGGTGTTACAAAATGAGTTATAGTTTTAAAGTTGTATTTTTGGAATAAATAATGATTTTATTTAAAAATTAAATTAAAAATATTTAGAAATTTATTTTCATAAAATGGACTTCATTTTTGAATTCATAGCATCGATATTAGGTTAGGGTGAATTTTTGAGATTTTTATGAAACTGTTGAATTTTCGGTGAATAGTAAAAATGCAGTTTTGAGTCTCAAGTGTTTAATGACATAATTAATGATGTAATAATTATGTAAGATTTCTGGTCGACTTATGAATAGTTATATATACTATGAGGTGTCCCAAGTAGCCAATACCATGGGAAAATACCATGGGAAAGCCCATGGTTTTGCAAATACCACCGATGAGGTGTCCCTTGGTAATTAATAATTTATTCACTCAGTTTTCCTATTTCCCTCATTCATTTCATTCCAAAATCATCCTCAATGAAGTTCTGGTATCCTTACCTCCCATGTAATCCTCCCATGTAATCCTCCCAAGGTTCCCTCAAGCCTCCCAAGGTCCCGAACATCAAGCTTTTGAAGTTACTCTTCAAGGTAAGGGATCCTTTCACCCTCCTCTTTTAAGTCATAACTTCCTTTATGTTGTGTCTTATATTTTCCATCTATTTATGTTGAGGGTATGTTCTTATATGTTATTATTACTTTCCATTTCATGTAAAAATGATTATAGACCCTTTCTTCTCTCATCAATTTGTTTTCTGAATTTTTAAGTGACGTCGTTAGGCTGTTGAATTTCTCGTAAAAGAAATCGCATCTTCTCTTTCCTTTCAAGTTTCCTTTTCTTGTAGTATGTCATTAAAATATCCATACCATGTTCTTATCTCCATATTATTCTATATTTATATTTTAATATGATTTACTTATGAGTGGGTTACCCTTTTACCCTCTCTTTTTATTATTTTCTAAAACCATGTTATATAGCTGTTATGCTGCAGAAATTTCATCTCAAAATTTCTATCTCTTTCTCTCAAGAAATTCCCTTGTTTGTTTATGTGAATACCTGAACCTATTTAGATTATATGGGTGTTCATAAATATATAAATATGATATATATTTGATTCTGTAATTGACATACATATAACCCTCACTCCCTTTCCATGGGTTATAAATGATATAATGATCTTATTTTTAAGAGCTTTTAAAACATCATGATTTTGAAATGAAACCCATTTCTTTTATTCTCTATGGGTTATTTATGAAATTTTTGATTATGATATATGTGGCTCACATGAAAATAAATACATATTAAGGGTGATCCCTAATAGCACTCTAATGCATTGGGTAAAGAATTAATCTCTAGAGATGACAAGTTTCATGACACCTTGGTGAATAACCTTGGTAATTTTTATGAAACCTCAGGGATAAACCTCGGTGATATGTTCATGAATGTCTAAATGAAATTTTGTAGCCACATATTCAAGTTATTTTTATTATTTTATGCCTATAATTCCATTTCTCATGTCCTTATGTTTTTATTCAAGTTCTTATTGATTTCACAAGTAAACTGATTCCCTTATTTACCTTACTGGGCCTTCTGATTACCCTTTCCTTTGAATGTATGTCTCCAGGTTATGAGATGTAGTAATTGTACCTAGTATGAACTTATTATGAATCCTTACAAGTGGATTAGAAGAATTGTTTATGGTGTTTTTCATGTATTATGTTCCTGATTTCCAAGACACTAGACTTTAAAGATCCTCTGTTTGTAAATGTAATAAAAAGTTATGTAATAAAAAGGCGGGATGCCATAGTTTGTATCAAAAAAATAGTTTAGTTATTTATGTAAATTAGGCTATTAAAATATTTAGAAATAATCCTATATAAAAGTTTAAATATCGGAAAACTTTCTGGTATTTTGGTGAGTATTAAGTAAGTGGTTTATTGAACAAATACATCCCTATCTGGATACGAGCAGGTAGAGGTGGCTCTGGCATAGATGTACATAGGGGTAAAACCCAAAACACCACTTTGAGCTAGACTCGAATGGGAACTGGTGCACGACAATGGGTCTTGAGGCACTCTTGGTTATGACACTCCCAGTGGATATGTTTGGTTAATCATAATCTTTTTATGAATCATTATGAAGGATTTACAGAGAAATGTAATTGTTTAAAAAAAGTTTTAAGACATAAATACTTTATAGTTAAAAGATTAGTAAATTAAATAAGTTTCTCATTAAGGTTTTATTGTTTTAGAAAATGGTGGTAAATAGGAGGAACCGTGCAAATGGTGACCGCAATGGACCATGCGCTGACGGCCCTCCGATGGAAGCCGGAATGGAAACATTCATGAGAATGATGAACCAACTGACTCAAGTTATGGGAAATAACATGAATCAAGATATAAGACCGATCTCACCATAAATGGAACAACATTCTGTTGAGTCCTTTATGCATCAATGATCTCCAACCTTCAGTGGATCGACTGACCCATTGATTGCTGAGCAGTGGATCAGCTCCATCGAGAAGATCTTTTCTGTGCTCCGCTGTTCAGAGCAAGAGAAGGTCACCCTGGCTTTCTATCGCTTAGAAGGAGAAGTTGATCAATAGTGGGATCTGATAAAAAACACGAGGCAAAGAGTGGAGGTTGAAGCTATGGAGTGGGAAGAGTTCAGAGGGATTTTCTTCAGTAAGTATTTCCCTTGTTCCATGAGAACAAGAATGGAGAAGGAGTTTCTCAAGATGAAGCAGAAGGAGAATGAATCTGTCGGAAGCTATGAGATGAACTTCACCCAACTTTCACGATATACCTATAGCTTTGTCATGAATTCAAATGGTAAGGTTGATAGATTCTTTGTTGGACTGAGACCTCATCTGTGGAAGAATCTAGCCAACCGAGACTATGACAGCTATGACGAGATCATGTGAAGTGTGATGAAAGTCGAACAGAATTTTGGTGAGACGCAGTGGTCTCATAAATCCAATGACAAAAAGAGATCGATGGATCTCATCTTAGGGAGGATGTAACACCCCAAGTTTTCACGATATGCCTCTCTTTCAATAATGCAATAGCTTGCATTGTACGCAAGTTCGAGTTCTAACACACTGCAACTAATCAAAGTAGCCGTTATGAATAGTAATACCCACTTTTTAAAATTATAGAAATTTTATATTTCAAAATGGACTTCATTTTTGTATTCGTAATATCGATATTATCCTAAGTTTAATTTTTTGTAATTTTCTGAGAAATTCCAATTTTTTTATGAATAGTGAAAAATACTTACAAACAACTTTTTTAATCAACATATTTTATAGTGATAAATTATACTATAGAGTGGTTTTAAAGTATAATTAGAATATATTTTTACTATTTTATCCAATGGTGATCATTATAATTAATTTCACTTTGAAATTGGACATAGACAATGGTCAATCTTTTAATATATATTGTTTCTTAAAAACATGCTATTTGTTGTGACAGCGGGAATTAATTATAAAATTAATTAATGCAACTTATATGTTTGGAATTTTGTAAAATAGAAATCATTTTTGGATTCGGAATATCAATTATAGCTTAGGGTGAAATTTTGGCATTGTTCTGAAAAACTTCAATTTTTGATGAATAGTGAAACCACTAAGTGGTAGTTAAAAAACTGATTTTTAGTTTAAATGAAACATTACCACTTCTGTGATTTGATTTTCAAAAATCTGACATACATGGTTGTCATTAGAAAGTAAAATGTGGTTCAATGGGATTAAAATAATTTTTTGGTGAATAGTAAATTTTAAGTTTAATTAATCGCGATTAAAGGTAATTAGTGAAATTTAAGGTAAAAATTATATTATAAAAATATGAAAATACCTTTACACTTGTCCTACCCCTACTGGATGAGTCATGGCCGACCAAGAAAAACCATGGGTCAACTTGGGGACCCCATGGAGCCACTTTGGTAGGGAAAAGACATTAAAAACTTTTTATTTAATGTTAAAATAAAAATGTCACAAACAAGAGTTGTTTTACTAAAACAATTTTTTAAATGGGGTTATACAAGTCAAATTTTTGACTATAAATATTCATTAGAAATATAAAAAGATTTCCTACATCATGATATTTTTTCTATAATTTTTAGACATTAAATAAATTAAATTATATATGACACCGTGATGATGCAGCGATTACCACATTAATTAACGATTTAAATAAAATGAAAGGATAATGTAAAATCTAAGGCTTACACTTGTCATAAACCTATTGGATGAGTATATTTCGAGCCATTATCACCTTATCCTATAATTATATAAGTGTGGGACCTTTAGAATCCGAAAATCATTGTATAATAAAGTAACATTTCATTACTTTCCAAGAGTGCCCCTCCTCTCCTCTTATAAAAGGCCCCCACCTCTACCACCTCATTCACACATTCAAGCCATTTTGATCGGCCAACCTCTGCCCTAATACTCTCCCAACTTCCCTCTCTTACTCCTAGAATCCTTACTTTGGGCATAATTCTTCCCAAGGAAGCCTTTGGCTCAAATCAAAAAGAGTTACCCGATTTTAAGGTAATGTCTTCTCTAATGTTGTTTTGTTTCATTTTGCTTCTCCAACCCATTAAACTATTTTTATTACTTTCTTTTGTAACAACACCAGTATCTACAATATACTAGGATGTTTTTATGATAAGTATTTGGTTTACACTTGCACACACCTTCGTCTAATGGTTAAATAACATACTGTTTCTGTGGGTGGCGAAATACTGCCTCACGAAACGATGATTGTTCAATATTCAATTAACACCTCTAATGGTGGCCATTTTTATGACACTATTTTAATATATGATATATATATTATGTTTATGTTTTCCTTATGCTTATTTATTTCTCATTTATGGCATACCTTTATTGTTTCCATTATGGGTAAATGCGATATTTTCATTTTAGGAAGTGCGGACTACCGCCCCCTCAAAGTGATTTGAACCGTTAATGCCATATGTGGGATGTATAAAGGATGGAGTAAATGATATTATATATGATATTATACTGGAATTATAATATACCTTTATATCATTATGATTTCATTAAATACGAAATAGAAATGAATGTAGTGTTCATGCGTACATACGGCATACCGTCTCTATGAACGGTGCATTTCATTTCTTACCTCTAAACGTTATGTAATATTGTGAATGAATGTATATACTGGTTTTATATGAGATATATGATATATATATCATGAATATAATTCTGGATATAATGGATATATCACCACATGAACAACTTGTAATTATAAGAATTTTATTTTTGACTCAAGTACCTAAGATCGACAAAATGACAGTTATTAACTTAAATAATTACATAATGTTCATAACATGGTAATAAGTGATATAAAAGGGATAATGAACTTGAAAAATGTTCTTAAGAAATTATAAATTAACTCTAGTTTATTATTCAGGAGGTTAAAGAACGGTCGAGTCAAGACAGGACGCAAGGTAAGGGAACTTCTTAACCCAATTTCCATTCTTTGGGTTAATCTCCTACTTTCAAATTATGTCATGATATTATTATGTCATATCTTGTATTTATACTTTCTTTATGTGTACATATAGTTAATACACATAATAGATATATTTTATTTAAAAAAAATTATATTTTTAAGGGATTTCGTCTCAATCTCCATTCATTGAGGCATATTTTGTTTTATATACAAATTTATTTTATACGGTGTATAAACCTCTTTGGCTTCTACGTTTATTCAAAAGGAATATTTTTATACAAAGCGTTTTACTAAAGGACAAAGGTAATGTTTTTCTTGTCATATGTATGCGGCGACAATGACTTCTCCGCCGCCGTGACCATTATTTGAGTTTCCGCTTCCCCTACAAGCCATAACTTTTTTTAAATGAAAAATAAAAACCATGTTTTAACTTTCATTTATTTTGGTATTGAAAATGGTTTTGATATGGTTTTTATTATATCAATGTGTTGTATTGATATCTTGTGATTGAAATTTGGAAATGTTATGTTTCCTTTATGCATGTTTTATGTGATACAATTATGTTATGGTTTCTGATATGTTTAAACCTGTTCATCTGAGGAATGCATTGGACTTAATAAGTGACGGGTGGAGCTCGCTATAGCTCCTCGATGCATCGGTAGGTCTCATGAGACAAACTAGTGTCTTGGCACGAGGCCTTGACAAAATCTTATTTGTGGTCTTGGCACGAGGCCTTGGCTACATGGTTATGATAGTCTAGCATTATGCATTCCATCTTTATGAAAGTGGTTATTGATATTGCATGTGATTATTTGACTAGTAGAATATCCATGTGAGTAAGTAAATGGCAATATTTAATTTTATTTTTGTCATATTATGCTGAAGTTAAAGTTTAAAAAGGCTTTTGTTTTAGTTATACATTGCCTTAAATGTTAATGTTTATTTTCGAAAGCTTCCGCAATATTTTTATCCTTACTGAGCATCTGAGCTCACCCCTTTCAATGTTTTAATATTTTCCAGGATGTGAAGAAGTATTTTATGAATGACCTGCAGGGATAGTCAGAAAGGGATATGAGTGTGGACTATGAAGACCATGTTATTGTAGTTTTTTTTACTTTATGATGTAATGAAAGACTTATGAACGTATCTAGTGTTTCTAAGGCTACTAAACTAATCGGTCTTTTGAGACTTGATCATTTTTTATCATGCCAATGTTACGAATTAATGTACCGACTCTGGGTAGCTGGGGTGGGGGCATTATAGTTGGTATCAGAGGCAGTTTAGTACTAACCTTGGAAGCTAGATTTAGATAAACTCTGATTAGAGCACATAGCCCAAAGATAGACTTTTAGGATTAGTATAGAAGAACTTCCTAGAATTTTGGTATTATAGAGATTTTGTGAGTTTTCCGAACAATAAATCCATATCTGGATACGAGCAGGTAGAGGTGGCTCTAGCACAGATGTACCTAGGGGTAAAACCCAAAAACACCACTTTGAGCTAGACTCGAACAGGAACTGGTGCACGACAACGGGCCTTGCTGCACTCTTGGTTACGACACTCCTGGGGGATATGCTTAGGATAATTCTCATTTTCTTTACAAACCACTATGAAGGGTTATGAGTATATACTTCCTCAAAGAAAACTTTTTTTATGATTATGGATTATATCCATAAATAGTTCAATTAGTGTTAAGTGTTTTACAAGTATGGAATTATGTATTTTGATTCATAAACTAATCTAGTTTATGCCATTGTTTAGAAATGGCACCTAGTGGAAGGAATGGAAACCATATTAATGCACGCACTCCGTGTAGGGATTTCCCTCCTGCTCAAGATAATTATTGTGGAGCTGGAGATACAACTGGTGCTGATCAACTTATTACCCTACTGGGAAAACTCACTCAGGTTATGAATAATAACCTTACTCGTATGGATCATCCTCATCCACAACGTGGAGGATCAATGTTAGACCGCTTCATGAGGCTAAAACCGCCAACATTTAATGAGGGTACAAATCCATTAGTAGCTGAGAAATGGATAAACTCCTTAGAGAAAATATTCCATGCCTTGGGGAGTAACAAAAGGGAGAAGTTTATCATGGCATTTTACCGCCTCACTGGAGATGTCGATCAATGGTGGTTATTGATTCAAAATACAAAGGAAGATGATGAAGTATCAAATATGTAATAGAGGGAGTTCAAAGAGCTTTTCTTAGAAAAATATGTTCCTCATGACCATCGAGCAGATATGGAAAGGAAATTTCTGAGTCTGAGACAAAAGGAGGATGAGAATGTCGCAAAGTATGAGGCTAACTTTACAAGGTTAGCGAGGAATGATACAGATTATATACGTAACCCAATAAGTAATATTGATCGTTTCTTTGATGGGTTAAAACCATTTATCCGTCGAGATTTAGTATCACAATATTTCTCAACATATGAAGATATTGTCTCGTGTGCTATCAAGACGGAAAAGGAATTCTCTAAGTCTTATGACAACAAAGTAAAGCAAGAGAAGAAGAGAACGGTGGAACAAGAGACAGATAAAGGGAAAAAGGGAAATAAGTATTTTCCATTATGTGATAATTGTGGGAAGAATCACCCTGGTACTTGCCTAAAAGGAATGGGAGTTTGTTAAAAATGTGGAGAAAAAGGTCACCAGGCTCGTGATTGTAAGGGAAAGAAAGAGGCTATCAATGTTGAATGCTACAATTGTAGAGAAATGGGTCATTATTCAAATTAATGTCCTAAGCGTTAGGGAAACTTACCTCAGAAAAGGCCAAGGGATCAAGGCCAATCTTATGTTGTGACTACAGTTGAAGCGGAATAATTAATGTATTGGTGCTTTTGGACTCATGGATTATATTCTGGTTATTAGAATAATGAGATATATATATAAGGATTGTACTGCAGTAAGGTTTTAATTTGATGAAGTTAATCATATTTTTAGTATGTGACAATAAGAGAAACATTACTTTGTTTGGGGAATCTCATAAATTGATTTTGGAATTAAGAGACCTTTTAGAGAAAGTTTGGACAGAGGTATTTTGGATAACTATAATGGTTGGGATGGATTAAGTTGAAGTTTGAATAGTATTGTTTAAGGTTAAAACATTTCTAAAGATTACTTTTTGAATATTATAATAATATAGCTTTAGGAAAAGGACAACCTGCAGGGTGGGGCATAACCCGTCGCGTCGGATAAATCTGCAGGAATTGAACCCACAACCATAGTGCGACAGGCCTTTACTACCTACCACTAGCCTACAGGAAGTCCCTGGTTATTACAAAAAGTTTTCCTAATCTAAATGGTATGTGTTAATATTTGGAACCTTATACAATTATGATAAATAGAATATTTTCAAGTTCTATTACCTTTTAGAGTGAAAGATGGGTTTGTGGTAAAAAATTATTAAAGAATGAAAGTCTACGGGACAGGTATGTATATTCCCTTACGTTCATAGTAAATCTCCTAAATAAATTCGACAACTTTATAAAAGGTAACTTAAAACAAAAAAGTTGTCGGTTAACTTTTCCAACTAGGGATTCAATGACCGTTTAACCAATCACAAGTTTGTGATTTTCTTATGGTTAACTTTCTCCTAATCCAGTTTTCTACAACTCTCCATCAGACCTTGATGGTTTGTTTTTCTTCCATATCCATATTTTCATAAAATCCTAGTATGGGCTATCTCGGGTGACCTTTGTACTTATCTTTCTTTATTTTAAAGTTATATTCTTATTAACCATATTTCCAATGTGGGTTTTCCACAAAGGTATTTTCTATTTTCAACATTTTACTTTCAAAGAAAAATTTCAAATTGCGAGGATGCAATTTATTAAAGGATTTGAGAATGTAACACCCCAATCTTTCACGATACGCCTCTCTTTCAATAATGCAATAGCTTGCATTGTACACAAGTTCGAGTTCTAACACACCGCAACTAATCAAAGTAGCTGTTATAAATAGTAATACCCACTTTTTAAAATTATAGAAATTTTATATTTCAAAATGGACTTCATTTTTTTTGTAATATCGATATTATCCTAAGTTGAATTTTTTGTAATTTTCTGAGAACTTCCAATTTTTTATGAATAGTGAAAAATACTTAAAAACAAATTTTTTAATCAAAGTATTTTATAGTGATAAATTATACTATTGAGTGGTTTTAAAGTATAATTAGGATATATTTTTACTATTTTATCCAATGGTGATCATTAGAATTAATTTCACTTTGAAATTGGACATAAACAATGGTCAATCTTTTGATATATATTGTTTCTTAAAAACACGCTATTTGTTGTGACAGCGTGAATTAATTATAAAATTAATTAATTCAACTTATATGTTTGGAATTTTTTAAAATAGACATCATTTTTGGATTCGGAATATCAATAATAGCTTAGGGTGAAATTTTGGCATTGTTCTGAAAAACTTCAATTTTTGATGAATAGTGAAACCACTAAGTGGTAGTTAAAAAACTGATTTTTTGTTTAAATGAAACATTACCACATCTGTGATTTTATTTTAAAAAATCCAAAATACATGGTTGTCATTAGTAATTAAAATGTGGTTCAATGGGATTAAAATAATTTTTTGGTGAATAGTAAATTTTAAGTTTAATTAATCGCGATTAAAGGTAATTAGTGAAATTTAAGGTAAAAATGATATTATAAAAATATGAAAATACCATTACACGTGTATTACCCCTATTTGATGAGTCATGGACGACCAATACAAACCATGGGTCAACTTGGGGACCCCATGGAGCCACTTTGGTAGGGAAAGGACATTAAAGACTTTTTATTTAATGTTAAAATAAAAATGTCACAAACAAGAGTTATTTTACTAAAAAAAAAATTTAAATGGGGTTATACAAGTAATATTTTTGACTATAAATATTCATTAGAAATATAAAAAGATTTCCTACATCAGGATATTTTTTCTATAATTTTTAGACATTAAATAAATTAAATTATATATGACACCGTGATGATGTAGCGATTACCTCATTAATTAACGATTTAAATAAAACGAAAGGATAATGTAAAATATAAGGCTTACACTTGTCAAAAACCTATTGGATGAGTATATTTCGAACCCTTATCACCTTATCCTAGAATTATATAAGTGTGGGACCTTTAGAATCCGAAAATCATTGTATAATAAAGTAACATTTCATTACTTTCCAAGAGTGGCCCTCCTCTCCTCTTATAAAAGGCCCCCACCTCTACCACCTCATTCACACTTTCAAGCCATTTGGCTCGGCCAAACTCTGCCCAAATACTCTCCCAACTTCCCTCTCTTACTTCTATAAGCCTCACTTTGGGAATAATTCTTCCCAAGGAATCCTTTGGCTCAAATCAAAAAGAGTTACCCGATTTTAAGGTAATGTCTTCTCTAATGTTTTTTTGTTTTATTTTTCTTCTCAAACCCCTTAAACTATTTTTATTACTTTCTTTTGTAACAAAACCAGTATCTAAAATATACTAGGATGTTGTTATGATAAGTATTTGGTTTACATTTTCACACACCTTCTTCTAATGGTTAAAGAACATACTGTTTCTGTGGGTGGCGAAATACAGCCTCACGAAACGATGATTGTTCAATATTCATTTAACACCTCTAATGGTGGCCATTTTGATGACACTATTTTAATATATGATATATATATATATATTATGTTTATGTTTTCATTATTATTATGTATTTCTCATTTATGGCATACCTTTATTGTTTCCATTATGGGTAAACGTGATATTTTCATTTTAGGAAGTGCGGACTACCGCCCCCTCAAAGTGATTTGAATCGTTAATGCCATATGTGGGATGTATAAAAGATGGAGTAAATGATATTATATATGATATTATATTGGAATTATAATATACCTTTATATCATTATGATTTCATTAAATACGAAATAGAAATGAATGTAGCGTTCATGCGTACGTACGACATACCGTCTTCATGAACGGTACATTTCATTTCTTACCTCTAAACGTTATGTAATATTATGAATGAATGTATATACTGGATGTATATGAGATATATGATATATATATCATGAATATAATTCTGGATATAATGGATATATCACCACATGAACAACTTGTAATTATAAGAATTTTATTTTTGACTCAAGTACCTAAGATCGACAAAACGACCGATATTGACTTAAATAATTACATAATGTTCATAACATGGTAGTAAGTGATATTAAAGGGATAATGAACTTGAAAAATGTTCTTAATCAATTATAAATTAACTCTAGTTTATTATTCAGGAGGTTAAAGAACGGTCGAGTCAAGACAGGACGCAAGGTATGGGAACTTCTTAACCCAATTTCCATTCTTTGGGTTAATCTCCTACTTTCAAATTATGTCATGATATTATTATGTCCAATCTTGTATTTATACTTTCTTTATGTGTACATATAGTGAATACACATAATAGATATATTTTATTTAAAAAAATTATCTTTTTAAGGGATTTCGTCTCAATCTCCATTCATTGAGGCATATTTTGTTTTATATACAAATTTCTTTTATACGGTGTATAAACCCCTTTGAATTTTACGTTTATTCAAAAGGAATCTTTTTATACGACTTTTTTTACTAAAGGACAAAAGGAATGTTTTTCTTGTCGTATGTATGCGGTGACAATGACTTCTCCGCCGTCGTAACCATTATTTGAGTTTTGGCTTCCCCTACAAGCCATACCTTTTTTTAAATGAAAAATAAAAACCAAGTTTTAACTTTCATTTATTTTAGTATTGAAAATGGTTTTGATAAGGTTTTTATTATATCAATGTGTTGTATTGATATCTTGTGATTGAAATGTGGAAATGTTATGTTTCCTTTATGCATGTTTTATGTGATACAATTATGTTATGGTTTATGATATGTTTAAACCTGTTCATATGAGGAATGCATTGGACTTAATAAGTGATGGGTGGAGCCTGATATAGCTCCTCGATGCATTGGTAGGTCTCATGAGACAAACTAGTGTCTTGGCATGAGGCCTTGACAAAATCTTATTTGTGTTCTTGGCACGAGGCCTTGGCTACGTGGTTATGATAGTCTAGCATTATGCATTCCATCATTATGAAAGTGGTTATTGATATTGCATGTGATTATTCGACTAGTAGAATATCCATGTGAGTAAGTAAATGGCATTATTTAATTTTATTTTTGCCATATTATGCTAAAGTTAAAGTTTAAAAAGGATTTTGTTTTAGTTATACATTGCCTCAAATGTTAATGTTTATTTTCGAAAGCTTCCACAATATTGTTATCCTTACTGAGCATCTGAGCTCACCCCTTTCAATGTTTTAATATTTTCCAGGATGTGAAGAAGTATTTTATGAATGACCTGCAGGGATAGTCAAAAAGGGATATGAGTGTGGACTATGAAGACCATGTTATTGTAGTTTTTTTTACTTTATGATGTAATGAAAGACTTATGAATGTATATAGTGTTTTTAAGGCTACTAAACTAATCGGTCTTTTGAGACCTGGTCATTTGTGATCATGTCAATGTTACGAAGTAATGCACCGACTCTGGGTAGCTGGGGTTGGGGCGTTACAGTTGGTATCAGAGGCAGTTTAGTACTAACCTTGGAAGCTAGATTTAGATAAACTCTGATTAGAGCACATAGCCCAAAGATAGACTTTGAGGATTAATATAGAAGAACTTCCTAGAATTTTGGTATTATAGAGATTTTGTGAGTTTTCCAAGCAATAAATCCTTGTCTGGATACGAGCAGGTAGAGGTGGATCTGGCACAGATGTACCTAGGGGTAAAACCCGAAAACACCGCTTTGAGCTAGACTCGAACAGGAACTGGTGCACGAAAACGGGCCTTGCTGGACTCTTGGTTACGACACTCCCGGGGGATATGCTTAGGATAATTCTCATTTTCTTTACAAACCACTATGAAGGGTTATGAGTATATACTTCCTCAAAGAAAACTTTTTTTATGATTATGGATTATATCCATAAATAGTTCAATTAGTGTTAAGTGTTTTACAAGTATGGAATTATGTATTTTGATTCATAAAATAATCTAGTTTATGCCGTTGTTTAGAAATGGCGCCTAGTGGAAGGAATGGAAACCGTATCAATGCACGCACTCCTTGTAGGGTTTTCCCTCCTGCTCAAGATAATTATTGTGGAGCTGGAGATACAACCGGTGCTGATCAACTTATTACCCTACTGGGACAACTCACTCAGGTTATGAATAATACCCTTACTCCTATGGAGCATCCTGATCCGCAACGTGGAGGATCAATGTTATACCGCTTCATGAGGCAACAACTGCCAACATTTAATGGGGGTACAAATCCATTAGTAGTTGAGCAAAGGATAAACTCCTTAGAGAAAATATTCCACGCCTTGGGGAGTAGCGAAAGGGAGAATGTTATCATGGCAGTTTACCGCCTCACTGGAGATGCCGATCAATTGTGGTCATTGATTCAAAATACAAAGGAAGATGATGAAGTATCGAATATGTAATGGAGGGAGTTCAAAGATATTTTCTTAGAAAAATATTTTCCTCGTGACCATCGAGCAGATATGGAAAGTCAATTTCTGAGTCTGAGACAAAAGGAGGATGAGAATGTCACAAAGTATGAGGCTAACTTTACAAGGTTAGCAAGGCATGCTACAGATTATATATGTAACCCAAGAAGTAAGATTGATCATTTATTTGATGGGTTAAAACCATTTCTCCGTCGAGATTTAGTATCACAATATTTCTCAACATACGAAGATATTGTCTTGTGTGCTATCGAGACGGAAAAGGAATTCTCTAAGTCTTATGACAACAAAGTAAAGCAAGAGAAGAAGAGAACGGTGGAACAAGAGACAGATAAAGGGAAAAAGGGAAAGAAAGGATTTTCCATTATGTGATAATTGTGGTAAGAATCACCCTGGTACTTGCCTAAAAGGAATGGGAGTTTGTTACAAATGTGGAGAAAAAGGTCACCAGGCTCGTGATTGTAAGGGAAAGCAAGAGGCTATCAATGTTGAATGATACAATTGTAGAGAAATGGGTCATTATGCAAATGAATGTCCTAAGCGTCAGGGAAACTTACCTCAGAAAAGGCCAAGGGATCAAGGCCAATCTTCTGTTGTGACTACAGTTGAAGCGGAATAATTAATGTATTGGTGCTTTTGGACTCATGGATTATATTCTGGTTATTAGAATAATTTGATATATATATAAGGATTGTACTACAGTAAGGTTTTAATATGATGAAGGTAATCATATTTTTAGTATGTGACAATAAGAGAAACTTTACTTTGTTTGTGGAATCTGATAAATTGATTTTGGAATTAAGAGACCTTTTAGAGAAAGTTTGGACAGAGGTATTTTGGATAACTATAAAGGTTGGGATGGATTAAGTTGAACTTTGAATAGTATTGTTTAAGGTTAAAACATTTCTGAAGATTATTTTTTGAATAATATAATACTATAGTTTTAGGAAAAGGACAACCTGCAGGGTGGGGCATAACCCGTCACGTCGGACAAAGATGCAGGAATCGAACCCACAACCATAGTGCGACAGACCTTTACTACCTACCACTAGCCTACAGGAAGTCCCTGGTTATTACAAAAAGTTTTCTTCATCTAAATGGTATGTGTTAATATTTGGAACCTTATACAATTATGATAAATAGAATATTTTCGAGTTCTATTACCTTTTAGAGTGAAAGATGGGTTTGTGGTAAAAATTTATTAAAGAATGAAAGTCTACATGACAAGTATGTATATTCCATTACGTTCATAGTAAATCTCCTAAATAAATTCAACAACTTTATAAAAGGTAACTTAAAACAAAAACGTTGTCGGTTAACATTTCCAACTGGGGATTCAATGACCGTTTAACCAATCACAAGTTTGTGATTTTCTTATGGTTAACTTTCTCCTAATCCAGTTTTCTACAACTCTCCATCAGACCTTGATGGTTTGTTTTTCTTCCATATCCATATTTTCATAGAATCCTATTATGAGCTATCTTGGGTGACCTTTGTACTTATCTTTCTTTCTTTTAAAGTTATATTCTTATTAGCCCTATTTCTGATGAGGGTTTTCCACAAAGGTATTTTCTATTTTCAACCTTTTACTTTAAAAGAATAATTTCAAATTGTGAGGATGCAATTTATTGAAGGAGGGGAGAATGTAACACCCCAAGCTTTCACGATACGCCTCTCTTTCAATAATGCAATAGCTTGCATTGTACGCAAGTTCGAGTTCTAACACACCGCAACTAATCAAAGTAGCCGTTATGAAAAGTAATACCCACTTTTTAAAATTATAGAAATTTTATATTTCAAAATGGACTTCATTTTTGTATTAGTAATATCGATATTATCCTAAGTTGAATTTTTTGTAATTTTCTGAGAACTTCCAATTTTTTATGAATAGTGAAAAATACTTAAAAACAACTTTTTTAATCAAAGTATTTTATAGTGATAAATTATACTATTGATTGGTTTTAAAGTGTAATTAGAATATATTTTTACTATTTTCTCCAATGGTGATCATTATAATTAATTTTACTTTGAAATTGGACATAAATAATGGTAAATCTTTTGATATATATTGTTTCTTAAAAACACGCTATTTGTTGTGACAGCCGGAATTAATTATAAAATTAATTAATTCAACTTATATGTTTGGAATTTTGCAAAATAGACATCATTTTTGGATTCGGAATATCAATTATAGCTTAGGGTGAAATTTTGGCATTGTTCTGAAAAACTTCAATTTTTGATGAATAGTGAAACCACTAAGTGGTAGTTAAAAAACTGATTTTTCGTTTAAATGAAACATTACCACTTCTGTGATTTGATTTTCAAAAATCCTACATACATGGTTGTCATTAGGAAGTAAAATATGGTTCAATGGGATTAAAATAATTTTTTGGTGAATAGTAAATTTTAAGTTTAATTAATCGCGATTAAAGGTAATTAGTGAAATTTAAGGTAAAATGATATTATAAAAATATGAAAATACCTTTACACTTGTCCTACCCCTATTGGATGAGTCATGGCCGACCAAGAAAAACCATGGGTCAACTTGGGGACCCCATGGATCCACTTTGGTAGGGAAAGGACATTAAAAACTTTTTATTTAATGTTAAAATAAAAATGTCACAAACAAGAGTTGTTTTATAAAAACAATTTTTTAAATGGGGTTATACAAGTAATATTTTTTATTATAAATATGAATTAGAAATATAAAAAGATTTCCTACATCAGGATATTTTTTCTATAATTTTTAGACATTAAATAAATTAAATTATATATGACACCGTGATGATGCAGTGATTACCTCATTAATTAACGATTTAAATAAAATGAAAGGATAATGTAAAATCTAAGGCTTACACTTGTCAAAAACCTATTGGATGAGTATATTTCGAACCCTTATCACCTTATCCTCGAATTATATAAGTGTGGGACCTTTAGAATCCGAAAAGCATTGTATAATAAAGTAACATTTCATTACTTTCCAAGAGTGACCCTCCTCTCCTCTTATAAAAGGCCCCCACCTCTACCACCTCATTCACACTTTCAAGCCATTTGGATCGGCCAAACTCTGCCCAAATACTCTCCCAACTTCCATCTCTTACTCCTAGAAGCCTCACTTTGGGCATAATTCTTCCCAAGGAATCCTTTGGCTCAAATCAAAAAGAGTTACCTGATTTTAAGGTAATGTCTTCTCTAATGTTGTTTTGTTTTATTTTGCTTCTCCAACCCATTAAACTCTTTTTATTACTTTATTTTGTAACAACACCAGTATCTACAATATACTAGGATGTTGTTATGATAAGGATTTGGTTTACACTTGCACACACCTTCGTCTAATGGTTAAAGAACATACCGTTTCTGTGGGTGGCGAAATATTGCCTCACGAAATGATGATTGTTCAATATTCATTTAACACCTCTAATGATGGCCATTTTGATGACACTATTTTCATATATTATATATATATTATTTTTATGTTTTCCTTATGCTTCTGTATTTCTCATTTATGGCATACCTTTATTGTTTCCATTATGGGTAAACGCGATATTTTCATTTTAGGAAGTGCGGACTACCGCCCCCTCAAAGTGATTTGAATCGTTAATGCCATATATGGGATGTATAAAGGATGGATTAAATGATATTATATATGATATTATACTAGAATTATAATTTACCTTTATATCATTATGATTTCATTAAATATGAAATAGAAATGAATGTAGCGTTCATGCGTACGTACGGCATACCGTCTCCATGAACGGTGCATTTCATTTCTTACCTCTAAACGTTATGTAATATTATGAATGAAAGTATATACTGGATGTATATGAGATATATGATATATATATCATGAATATAATTCTGGATATAATGGATATATCACCACATGAACAACTTGTAATTATAAGAATTTTATTTTTGACTCAAGTACCTAAGATCGACAAAATGACTGTTATTAACTTAAATAATTACACAATGTTCATAACATGGTAATAAGTGATATAAAAGGGATAATGAACTTGAAAAATGTTCTTAAGCAATTATAAATTAACTCTAGTTTATTATTCAGGAGGTTAAAGAACGGTCGAGTCAAGACAGGACGCAAGGTAAGGGAACTTCTTAACCCAATTTCCATTCTTTGGGTTAATCTCCTACTTTCAAATTATGTCATGATATTATTATGTCCTATCTTGTATTTATACTTTCTTTATGTGTACATATAGTGAATACACATAATAGATATATTTTATTTAAAAAAATTATCTTTTTAAGGGATTTCATCTCAATCTCCATTCATTGAGGCATATTTTGTTTTATATACAAATTTCTTTTATACGGTGTATAAACCCCTTTGACTTTTACATTTATTCAAAAGGATTATTTTTATACGAAGCGTTTTACTAAAGGAAAAAAGGAATGTTTTTCTTGTCGTATGTATGCGGCGACAATGACTTCCCTGCCGCCGTGACCATTATTTTAGTTTCGGCTTCCCCTACAAGCCATAACTTTTTTTAAATGAAAAATAAAAACCAAGTTTTAAATTTCATTTATTTTGGTATTGAAAATGGTTTTGATAAGGTTTTTATTATATCAATGTGTTGTATTGATATCTTTTGATTGAAATGTGGAAATGTTATGTTTCCTTTATGCATGTTTTATGTGATACAATTATGTTATGGTTTATGATATGTTTAAACCTGTTCATATGAGGAATGCATTGGACTTAATAAGTGACGGGCAGAGCCCGCTATAGCTCCTCGATGCATCGGTAGGTCTCATGAGACAGACTAGTGTCTTGTCACGAGGCCTTGACAAAATCTTATTTGTGGTCTTGGCACAAGGCCTTGGCTACATGGTTATGATAGTCTAGCATTATGCATTCCATCATTATGAAAGTGGTTATTGATATTGCATGTGATTATTCGACTAGTAGAATATCCATGTGAGTAAGTAAATGGCATTATTTAATTTTATTTTTTCCATATTATGCTGAAGTTAAAGTTTAAAAAGGCTTTTCTTTTAGTTATACATTGCCTCAAATGTTAATGTTTATTTTCGAAATCTTCCGCAATATTGTTATCCTTACTGAGCATCTGAGCTCACCCCTTTCAATGTTTTAATATTTTCCAGGATGTGAAGAAGTATTTTATGAATGACCTGCAGGGACAGTCAGAAAGGGATATGAGTGTGGACTATGAAGACCATGTTATTGTAGTTTTTTTTACTTTATGATGTAATAAAAGACTTATGAATGTATCTAGTGTTTCCAAGGCTACTAAACGAATCGGTCTTTTGAGACTTGATCATTTGTGATCATGCCAATGTTACGAAGTAATGCACCAACTCTGGGTAGCTAGGGTCAGGGCGTTACAGAGGAGCTTTGATCAAGGAAGAGGAGGAAAGCAAGTGAAACGTCCCATGTGTAATAAAAGTGGGAAGAAGCATTCGGGGAACTACCTTTTCGGGAGCGGTAAATGCTACAAGGGTGGAAGAGATGGCCATTTTACAAGGAATTTTCGTAGTGAGGTGAAACCTCAACTTCCAAACACTAACAACAAGGGGAAGATGGTTTAGGCCCTACCTGATGTCTAGTACTTTAAGTGTGTACAACTTGGGCACTTTTCCAATCACTGTCCAAATCTAAGGGCAGTGGAGGGGAACCATCATCAGCCTCATCAAAGGCCAAGGGAGCAAGGTCATGCTTTTTCTATCACGACAGCTGAAGTTGAAGCTCCAAATGATGTGGTAGGAGGTACTCTTGTTATTCTCTCAAAGCTAGAAATTACTTTGTTTGATTTTGGTTCTACGCATTCCTTTATTTCCTCCAAGTTTGCAAAGAATTTAGAATCAACCCCCAAGTTTCTAAAAGTAGATTTATCAGTAAAGACTCCTGGTGGGATTATCCAAGCATCATTTGTGTATAGAAACTCTAGTATTTACTTTAGTGAGCAAAATCTTATCGCAAATCTAGTATTAATTCCCATGCTAGAATTCGACATTATACTAGGGATGGACTGGCCCTCAAAGTATAATGCTTAGATCAAATGCAGAAGTAAGGATATATGAGTAGTCTTGAATGGGAAACCTACATTTATCTTCCAAGGAGAGATATCTCAACCTTCTCTTTGTCTAGAAGAACCTCCAATATCCTTCTTTATGGAGTTGATCGGTGAAGAAGAATAATGAAATGAGAGTTTGAGGATAGAAAATGTACCCATAATCTAGGAATACATTGACGTATTTCCTGAGGAGTTTCCTGGACCTCCACTAGAAAGATAGATAGAGTTCTCCATTGAACTCATACCTAGATTCATCCAATATCAAAGACCCCATATAGGATAGAAAATATGCACTACGGGAAAAAGGGGTATTTGCGACGGGTTATTTATGACGGGGATAAATCCCGTCACAAATAGTCCCGTTAGAAACTTATTTGCGATGGGGGAATTTTCCCGTCACAAATAACTACTTATTTGCAATGGGGAAAGCTAACCCGTCGCAAAAGGTCTGGCACGCAATGCGCACCAAATCGCAGGAAATTTATTTGCGACGGGGGGTTACCACCTGTCGCAAATAACCGGCAGCGTTAAAAAATATTTGCGACGGGGAAAGCTCACCCATCACAAAAGGTTATTTGCGGGAAAGTTATTTGCGACGGTGGGTTACCACCCATCACCAATAACCGGCGGCGGTAAAAAAAATTTGCGACGAGAATATACCCCTGTCGCAAATAGAATGTCGGCAGGTTATTATTTGCGATGGGTCCCATTGCAAATAACTATTTAACCGTTGACCGTGATAAATGTGGGCTAAAGTATTTGTGACAGTTACCGTCGCAAATAGTCCCATCGCAAATAAGCTAACCTATAAATACCCCATCTGTTTTTTTTCATTCATTCTCAAACTCTATCTTCTACTTCTCTCAAAACCTTATTTTTAGAGTTCAAAGTTTCTTAAGTTTAATTTTTATTTCCAGAGTTGATATTGAAGTCTTCAACAACGATCGGAGATCAACCTCAGATCAATTTTAAAGGTATTTATGTTCATTTTAATTTAACATTTATTTTAAATTTTTTATTAGTTTTAATTATTCTTAATTAGTTGCAATTTAATTATGTTTAGATTGTTTTTTTACTTAATAAATTTAAATTATTAGTATTCATTGTTCATAGTTAATGGTAATTAGTAATAATTATTAATAATTAGTCATAATTAAGAATAAATACTAATAATTAGTAATAAATAATAATAATTAGGAATAAATAGTAATAAATAGTAATAATTAGTAATAATTTAGAATAATTAAGAATAATTAGGAAATAATTGGGAAAAATTATGAAAAATAAGAAAAAATACGAATAATTACTAATAATTACTAATAATTACTAATAATTATTAATAAACCTCCCCCATGCGCGCATTAACCTTTACAACTAAGCCATATCATTTTTTTATACATTTAATGATCTATCTATATATATATAGTTATATTTATTCATATATTAAAATAGATTTATATTAACATAAATATATTTTGTTATACGAATAAATATATATATTTATTTATTCATATATTAATATATATATTTATTCATATATTTATATATATTTATATCTATTTATATATATATATATATGTAGTTATAAATTTTTATTCGTATATTTATTTATATATTAATATATATTTATAAACTTAGTTTTAAATAAATTTATAAAATATGTTTTTTTATGTGTATTTATAAATAAATAAATAAAAACATACATACATATATACAACACACACACACACACACACATCTGTATATATATATATATATATATTTGTATAGTTGTGAATGAATACATAGAAATGAGGGGGTAAAAATCCATCAAGATTGTTAAAACGGCTATAACTTCTAATCCGTAAGTCCGTTTCAACTCCAAAACCAGTCAAATCGAAGAACATGAAATGATCTTCGATATGATATGTGGTATAGGCCAAACGGACATCCGAATCAAAAGTTATAGCCATTTGAATGTTAAAACGACCATAACTTCTAATCCAGGAGTCCATTTCAGCTTTACATTTAGTAAAATCGAAGAATATGAAATGATATTTGATATGATATATGGTATAGGTTTATCGGATATCGAGATCAGAAGTTATAGTTGTTTGAATGGTAAAAAACCGGGGTACCCCGACTAAAAACTCAGTTTTAGAGGCCTTCTAAGCCTTTTTTGGCCTCGAAAAAACCTTGGACTGGTTAAACCAGTCCATAAGGCTATAGAGCTCATCGTAGGCTTCGATTTGATATGTTTTAGAGCTCAAACGGAGTCCCGGATCAAAAGTTATGGACGTTTGAAGTTTGGGTTTCATTTTCAACTTATTTTTGATCTTTCATTAATTTTTTTATTTTTTTATATTCTAAAAGTTATTAAATGACTATTAATTGATAAAAATTACATAATTACTAACTAAAAATATTTTTTAATTTATTTTATAATCCTCTTTTATTAAATATCTTATAAATTATTATTATATTTCCATAGATCCTTTCAAAAACATATTTATAAAATAAATACTATATTTATATCAATATAAATTGATTAATATACTTAAATATTAATATTTAATTTTTAAATTTTTTTTAAATTTTTTTTAATCTTATTATTATTATTTGTGACGGGTATATATACCCGTCGCAAAAAACTCTTCGAAGAGACTATTTGAGACGGGAAAAGGGCCCGTTGCAAATACTTTGTTGCGACGGGCCCGCCGCAATTTGTTTTAAAAAAAACCAGAAATCTATTTGCGACGGGCCCGTCGCAAAAAAATTTAGTTGCGACACCGTTTTCCGCAACGGGTCATTTGAGATGGGGCCCCGTCGCAAATACCTGTATTTCTAGTAGTGATGAAGCGAGAGGAATTAAAGAAACAACTCCAAGATCTTTTGGAGAAGGGGTTTATCCGACTGAGTGTGTCTCCTTGGGGAGAACCTGTTCTCTTTGTGAAAAAGAAGGATGGATCGATGCGGCTATGCATTGATTATAGAGAACTGAACAGAATCACAGTAAAGAACAAATACCCTCTTCCAATAATTGATGACTTATTTGACCAACTTCATGGGGCTCAATTCTTCTCTTAGATTGATCTTCGATCTGGTTATCATCAATTGAGGTTGAAAAAGAAGATATTCATAAAAATGCCTTCCAATCAAGATATGGGCATTATGAGTTTGTTGTTATGCCTTTTGGATTGACTAATGCACCTTCTATTTTTATGGATTTGATGAATAGAGTCTTTAGAAACTACCTTGATAACATTTTGGTAGTTTTTATTGATGATATTATGATATATTCCAAAATTCATGAGGAGCATGAGGATCATCTAAGGGTTATTTTGCAAACTCTACGGAAGGAGAGACTTTTTGGAAAGTTCAGTAAATGTGAATTATGGTTACAAAAAGTTGCTTTATTGGGGCACATTGTTACCAATGAAGGAATCACATTTGACCCTGCAAAGACAAAAGTTGTAGAGGAGTGACCTCATCCTATAACAATAACTGAGATTCATAGTTTCCTTGGATTAGTGGGATATTATAGAAGGTTTGTGAAAAAAAATCACGACTTTATAATCCATTAACCAAGTTAACTCAAAAAGGGGTCAAGTTTATCTAGAAAAAGGAGTATGAGGAAAGTTTCCAAGTGCTAAAGAATAGATTTGTTACTGCACCTGTGTTAACTATACCCTCAAGTGGAGAAGTATTCGTTATTTTTAGAGATTCATCTCAGAAAGGGCTTGGGTGCGTCCTTATGCAAAATAAAAAGGTCATTGCTTATGCATCTCGATAGTTGAAGACTCATGAGTAGAACTATCCTACGCATGATCTGGAGATGGTGGTGGTTGTTTTTTCTCTGAAGATATGGAGGCACTATCTTTATAGGGAGAAATGTGATATATACATAGACCATCAAAGTTTAAAGTATATTTTCACATAAAAGTAATTGAACATGAGACAAAGGAGATGGTTGGAACTCCTTAAAGACTATGATTGTTCAATTCATTATCATCCCTGAATAGCAAACAAAGTCATTGATGCATTAAGCAGGAAAGACCCAGTTGTTCTTTCCATTATGAGGATTCAAATATATCCTTTGATCAATGACCTAGTAAAACTGGACATGGGAATTATAAAGGAAGGTACATCATCAAACCTAACCCAAATGATTTCTCAAACTTCACTACTATAGAAGATCAAGAAAGCTTAAAAATATGATCCTTTTTTTACAGAATAAGTTTGAGGCTGTGAAGGATGGGAAGTTTCCTAAGTTCAATACTGATCAAGAAGGTGTACTGAAATTTCGTACAAGACTATGTGTTCCATCTATTCTAGAAATAAAGAAGGATTTGATGGATGAAGCTCATAGCTCTACTTTCTCTATACATCCTGGTAGCACAAAAATGTATAGGGACCTTCATGATCATTATTGGTGGGATAATATGAAAAGGGAGATTGCTGACTACACTTCAAGGTGCCTGGTATGTCAGCAAGTGAAAGTATAGTGACAACTTTCTAAAGAGGTATTGCAACCACTACCCATACCAGCATGGAAGTGGGACAATATCACAATGGACTTAGTCACTGGTCTCCTAAGAACTTCCAAAGGAAATAATGTGATATGGGTTATTGTGGACCATCTCACCAAGAATGCCCATTTTATCTCCATTCGGGAAGATTTATCTCTTGATCAACTTTCCAGGATTTACGTGAAGGAAGTGTTAAGGCTGCATAGAGTTCTACTTTCTATCATATCTGATCATGATCCAAGGTTCACATCAAAATTCTGGAGAAGTCTTCAACAATCTTTGAGCACTGAATTGAATTTTAGTACGGCCTATCACCCCCAAACTGATGGACAATATGAAAGGAATATTCAAACACTCTAGGATATGCTGAGAACTTGCTCAATGGAATTTAAAGGTGTATGGGATCAACATCTCTCTTTAGTTGAGTTCTCTTACAACAAAATCTTCCACTCAAGCATTCAAATGGCACCCTATGAAGCTCTATATGGGAAGCGATGTAGAAATCCTACTTGTTGGGATGAAGCTGGTGAGAGAAATATTCTTGGACATGATCTTGAGTAAGAGATGACAGAAAAAGTCCATTCCATCCAACAACACATTAAGGCTACTTAGAGTCGGAAAAAGAGCTATGCCGAAAACCGTTCAAGGGACTTGGATTTTGATGTTGGTGACAAATACTTTCTTCAGATTTCACCTTGGAAGAGATTCATGAGGTTTGGGAAGAAAGGGAAGCTCATCCCTAGGTACATTGGCCCATATGAAATCCTTGATCGTGTGGGAGCAGTGGCATATCGGCTTGCACTTCCTCCAAATATTGTCCATGTTCATGATGTCTTCCACGTATCCCTCTTGAGGAAGTATATACCTGACCCTTCACATGTACTAAATCTAGAGGTGGTACAACTGGAACATGACCTATCTTATGTGGAGCAGCCGGTGGAGATCTTGGATCGTAGAGACAAGGTTCTACGCAACAAAACTACCCACCTTGTTAAGGTGTTGTGGAGGAACCACAAATGTGAAGAAGCCACGTGGGAACCGAAGGAGTCCATGAGACATAAGTACTCACACCTTTTCCCATCAGAGGGAATGAGATAAAATTTTGGGGATGAAATTTCTTAATGGGGGAAGAATGTAATGACCTGAACTTTTTAATTATATTTATTTCCTTTTTGTGGGTATAATTAAAATGTGACCATTGTGTTTCGACTATTATATGATTGTTGGTCAATGAGACCATTGGAAACTATAATCTTAACGTTGTGTTTTTATAAATATGGTTATCTTGGTTAATTAATACAGAAAGAAGATTGAATGGCCTCATCTAGTAGACTCAAGCCATATGAAGCTCATCTGTCGGAGCTTGGGAAGGAGGTAGCATCATTGGGATTTACTCTAGACTAAGCTCAAGTCAAACTTCAACGTATGAATCTTGAATGGAATAACCTAAGGGATAATTTCAAGCTGATATAAATCACCACTCGGGCAATGTTGTCCGAGCCACCCCAAGATTCTATCACAATAGCACACCTAACACTTAGGTCCTATGCTGGTGTAATGAGGGGCTATATAACGAGACCTTAGCTGCTTTGTGTAATCCTTTTATATAAATAAAATTTGTATTTCTTCTTATGGAAACGTTTGTGAATTTCAAATATTCGGATAAATATAGGATGTGTATTATTAATGAATTTAGGAAAAAAGGGATATTTTAAAATATTTTTGTATTCATTAAATAATTAATAATCTGAAATGATTTTCAAAAAATGGTCTTCTATAGTTGTGAGCAGTGATAAATTTAGAGTCTAATAATATCAACTCGGTTTTTAGTGAATAGTAAAGTAGGAATAGTAACATACCCATATAAATAGTAATGAATAGTAATTTGACCAAAAAAATAGAAACTTCACCCATGAATGTATAAATACGTTTTAGACATCTTAAAAGTGAAAGAATGATCATAGTTTAAGTTTTGGTATTTTTGTAGGCCATAAATATTTTATTTAAAATTTTATAATTAATTTAAAATGGAAATTTATTTTCATATAATTTAATCATAAATTGTTACTTTTTTGTCTTATGGGTATAAGATATTTTTATGGGACCTTGATTACTTTTTTACGGTGTTACAAAATGAGTTATAGTTTTAGAGTTGTATTTTTGGAATAAATAATGATTTTATTTAAAAATTAAATTAAAAATATTTAGAAATTTATTTTCATAAAATGGACTTCATTTTTGAATTCAGATCATAGATATTAGGTTACTGTGAATTTTTGAGATTTTTCTGAAATAGTTGAATTTTCAGTGAATAGTAAAAATGCAGTTTTGAGTTTCAGGTTTTAATGACATCATTAATGATGTAATAATGATGTAAGATTTCTATTCAACTTATGAATAGTGATATATACTATGAGGTTCACAAGTGGCCAATACCATGGGCAAATACCATGGGCAAGCCCATGGTTTTGCAAATACCACCGATGAGGTGTCCCTTGGTAATTAATAATTTATTCACTCACTTTTCCTATAAATACCAAGACATTTCCCTCATTAATTTCATTCCAAAATCATCCTAAATGAATTTCTGGTCTCCTTACCTCACAATTAATCCTTCCAAGGTTCCCTCAAGCCTCCCAAGGTCCCGAACATCAAGCTTTCGAAGTTACTCTTCAAGGTAAGGGATCCTTTCACCCTCCTCTTTTAAGTCAGGACATCCTTTATGTTGTGTCTTATATTTTACATCTCTTTATGTTGAGGGTGTGTTATTATATGTTCTTATTACTGTCCATTTCATGTCCAAATTATGAGATACCCTTTCTTCTCTCATCAATTTGTTTTCTGAATTTTTAAGTGACGCCGTTAGGCTGCCGAATTTCTCGTAAAAGAAATCGTATCCTCTCTTTCCTTTCAAGCTTCTTTTTCTTGTGGTATGTCATTCAAATATCTATACCATGTTCTTATCTCCATGTTATTATGTATTTATATTTTAATATGAGTTATTTATGAGTGGGTTACCCTTGTACCCTATCTTTTAATTATTTTCTAAAACCATGTTATATAGTCGTTATGCTGCAGAAATTTCGTCTCAAAATTTCTATCTCTTTCTCTCAAGAAATTCCCTTGTTTATTTATGTGAATACCCAGACCTATTTAATTTATATGGGTGTTCATAAATATATAAATATTTTATATATTTTATTCTTTAATTGACATATATATAACCCTCACTCCCTTTCCATGGGTTATAAATGATATAATGATCTTATTTTTAAGAGCTTTTAAAACGTCACGATTTTGAAATGAAACCCATTTATTTTATTCTCTATGGGTTATTTATGAAATGTTTGATTATGATATATGTGGATCACATGAAAGTAAAGACATATTAAGGGTGTGCCCTGATATCGCTCTAATGCATTGGGTAAAGAATTAATCTCTAGAGATGACAGGTTTCACGATACCTTGGTGAATAACCTTGGTAATTTTTATGACACCTCAGGGATAAACCTTGGTGATATGTTCATGAATGTATAAATGAAATGTTTTAGCCACATATTCAAGTTATTATTCAAGTTCTATTTATTATTTTATGCCTATAATTCCATTTCTCATGTTCTTATTTTTTTATTCAAGTTCTTATTG
Organism: Viscum album; assembly: GCA_963277665.1. NCBI lineage: Eukaryota > Viridiplantae > Streptophyta > Magnoliopsida > Santalales > Viscaceae > Viscum > Viscum album. The sequence goes on along the minus strand of OY728146.1, from coordinate 1,619,676,957 downwards.
ATGTTACAAGTAAACTGATTCCCTTATTTACCTTACTGGGCCTTCTGCTCACCCTTTACTTTGAATGTATGTCTCCAGGTTATGAGATGTAGTAATTGTACTTAGGATAAACTGATAATGAAGCCTTACAAGTGTATTATAAGAATTTTTTATGTTGTTTTTCATGTATTATGTTCCTTATTTCCAAGACACTAGACTTTAAAGATCCTCTGTTTGTAAATGTAATGAAAAGTTATGTAATAAAAAGGTGGGATGCCATAACACCTCAAGAAAAATTTCTTACAACCAGCATCTTTAAAAATTTTGTTCCTAACAGTAATTATGGTTAGGGGTTTGTAGAGACTTGGTTAGAACACAACTACTTGGTACATTATTGTATGTTAACATATGTGTGTTTATTTATTATCATGAAATACACTCTTATAGATATGCACTCATGTTAAGGACACATTGGTTGTGTCCTACTGGGTTTATACCCACACTATGAATGGGTATCTTGATGCATGTGCAGAATTCATGATCATGGACATAGTAAAGGTAAAGGTCCCTATAATAGTGAGTTTGGATATGGAGCATGGTGGCCATAGGTGGTACTAGTATGTACTCTAGAGATATTTCATAGTGTTTATTTACTTACCTATCTTTATCACACTTTTATTGACTTGCTAATTTAAGGGTACTTGGTTTAACTTTTATATGACTTGAGATACATATCATTCCATATGTTCCATCACTATTTATTTATTCCATTTTTTTATTATTTATTCTTGTCTTTATTAATATATAGGGCATAGTCTCCCCACTTATGAAACTTGAAGCCACACAACTAGTTAGAAACCTCTTGCATATAGGGAGGAATTCATGAGTCTATGTGTCACTCCATCTCAAAATCAATGATTTTGGTTGGGGTGTTACTGATCAATGTAAGTTTATGCCTCACATATAAAAACCCCTCATTCTGAACTCAGCCTCTAAGTTAGAATATCAATATAATTCTCTATTAAAAATATATGATCGTTTGAATGCACAGAAATAAATTAGTATTTAATTTATTAAATATTTAATACTGATTATTATTTTAAAAAATTGAATGGATTATATTTCCACCAAAGTCCTTTCCTAGGGTAAAAAACCAATTGTGTGACCAATGGAGTAGTCAAAAAATTATCTGGGATAATATCATAAAATAAATTACCATTTTTTGTTGAAACGCACTCAGAAATAGAAAATAAATTTTTATTTTATTTTTTCAACCTTTAAAGATTTGGTTTATTACATTGTCTTGAGCGTTTAATAGTGATAAAGTGTAAATTCATACACTAGGAGGTAATCCCAATCATTTAATAGTCATTAGGCATCATTTTTGATCCCCAAAAGGTAATCCTGAGTGATCCATAGTAGTATGATCAAAGGTCGGATCCTATGTGATATCTTTGGTGTTCCATAATAGCAAGATCAATGGCTAGATCTAAGGATCTAGTAAAAGGAATCTCATGTGTGTGTATCTATCTTAGTGGGAAATTCACCCCACACTAATTTTCCCATAAATAAATGAATAACAAAGGTTTCCAAACTTCCCAAACTTGTAAAACTTAAATCATGTTAACCACTCAAATGCATAACCTATCCTCATTACTAAAACCATTGTAGGCTCACAAAAATGATTCTTTTGATAAGGAAACAACTAAAATAACCACCGCTTGTGTCCTGCACCAACCCTCACTTTGGTAAATATGGTACTAGGGCACCCATAGATGCCCCCCAGGTAAAATAATATCATGTAAATCCAATATATGTTCCTTGAACACATTTGTATCTCTCTAACCAAGCCAATAATTCTATCAAAAAACATCCCTCAATATCTGTTAGGGTCCTTCAGATCTGTTAATACCCCTTAAGGGAGTCAAACATATCACCTAAACCTACCTTAGGCTTTATAACAAGATTAAACCTCATATTCCAACACACACAGTCAATCATCAACATAAAAAAATCTACACACCAGACAATCATAGAAAGGGGAACATATAAAAGCACCCATTCTTTGTAAAATAGGGTATTTCACACTTGGGGTAAATTAGAACAAATATATCAGTCAAGTCCTCCCATATTTCCTATAAAATGAAATAAAAATTCTCTTTTCAAAATAATTCAAAAATGAATCACCATTTGTATTACTCATTCTAGTCCATTGGCCAAATTTTGTCAAAAACTATTTTTAATATTTTATTTCCATTTTAAAATTCCATTTCAAAACCCTTTCTCAAATCACCACATTCCTTCATAAATTTTCTTTTCAAATGATCTTTTTTTTTAAAAACTAAAAGGAAAGAATGAATTATTTCTTTTAAATTAAATTCACACCACCAAACAATCCAAAATGAGAGTCACTAACATGCATTAACCCATGGAACCACTATCTAACCAATTATAAATCTATTTGATCCATGTTTACTATGTGGATGTACGACCCCATCCCAATTTATAGATGAGATGGAAAAAGTCATGAAATATACATACAAATATTATAATGATGGAACACAAACAAAAAATCACCAATAAAATAAGAGACTCAAATAAATTCAAGGTCATGTACCATAATTCAATCAATTTTCCTTTAAATCATATCCTAACATCAATTCCTAGGATCTTCAAAAAATTGACTCAACACCAAGACACCTATCTCAAAACACTACATCTAATAACTTTTTATAAATAATAATAAGTTATTAAAATCATATTTCAAATCATATAATTAAGTTAAAATTTAAATTAATTAGGCATAATCTCTTAACAACTCATTAGGAATCATCCTCTCATTGAAACCAAGAGTGATGGGGTATGATCCACTCCCGACACACACCCAAATCCAATCTATGCATCTAATTAAATTAATTTTATGAATTATAATTAATTAAATAATTTTACCCAAATAAGAAGAATCCCTAAACACTCAATAGGATACCATGTCAAACTAAACCATGACCATCCACTTGAGGAAGGTATATGGTGCACTCCCAATATTATCTCAGTAAAAATACTTAACACGTGTCAATGATTCAATCACAATTTTTGTAAGATCCTGAGTTTTTCTTGGGGTATAGATCTTTCATTTCGGGTTATATGTGTTTAATTTACTTTTTGTCTTAGACCCTAAGTCGGTTTGTGGGCTGGTTGGGTTGTTTTTGGGAAAGAAGTGGGAAAACAGAAAAAAAGTTGGTTACAAGCCAGGTACATGTTGTGTACTTGGCCTACACACTGTTTACTAACCTGTCACGCCATTTACCCTGTCTAGTTCAGAAAAAAATAAAAGGGAAGTACACGCCGTGAACTTGAGTTACACGTCGTGTACTTGCCTAGTGGGTTTTTTTATAAAAGAGGTAGTAGCTTCGATTTTTGATGGACAAAATATTTTCCTCTCGTTTTTGAACCCAAAACCACCCAAAACTAGTTTTTATATCTAGAAGTCGTCTGGACTCTGATTCAAGAATCGTATGTCACATTGTAATTACATCAGTTATTACTCGATTCATTTTTAATCGTTATTTATTCTTCATAACAATGACTACGCTATTTGGATTTAGACTCATATGCCATAATATCCCAGTCTCCATCCATTCTTCATATTTCTTCCAAACCAGTATAAATCAAGACTTGATACTAGATGAGATTTCTACTACTGAGGTGAGGTAGGTGGTATATATTTTATTTTGTATTTTCTTGTAATTTTTAGGCGTTCGACCGATATGTCGTCCGTCAAAATTTCCGACGAGGCCTCATTTTTGAACGAATTGCTTGTCGTAGTTGTATTCGGACCTAGTGATGATGCATGTTGGTTCTGTTTAGGTGTTTTAACACCCGTTTCTCATTTCAAGGTCACCCAAGGGGTGCACCTTAAGGGAAATAACAAGTTTATGCTAGTTTAAACTACCCAAGGGGTGTGTTCTTATGATTTACTAGTTAGAAGAAGCATGTTAATGCTTTAATAGCTTGAATAGCCTATTTAGAAGATGCATTGCCTCCTTTCTTAATGAATATTATGTTATGACTTGTCTATTTTGATATTTTTTTGATGTTAAATGGGTGTTATGGGTGGGTATACCTATATAAAATGATAATGGAATGTTAAATGGCATATATGGGAGGGTGGGCCCATATCACTACCACAAAACAGGGTAAGGGAAGCGCTTCCCTTTATCAGCGCTAAACAGAATGTGCTGATAACAGGGTATGCCTTTATCAGCGCTATATAAAAGCGCTGATAAAAGGTAACATTTATCAGTGTGTTTTTTAGCGCTCATAAAGGTAGCTCTTTATCAGCGCTAAAAAAGCGCTGATAAAGGTTCTGTCGGTTTTTATTTAATAACCCTAACAGGCCATCTTCGCTTGCATGCGGTCAAGCTCTCGAAGAAGCTGAACCAGGCCCCTTGCCGCGCGACCTCGTCCTCCTCGTCCTCCTCCTTCCTCTTCCTTCCTCCTCATTCCTCCTCCTCTTCCTCCTCGTTCTCCTCGTCCTCCTCCTTCTCCGCCGCCGCCGCCGCCTCCGCCCCCGCTCCCGCTACCACGACCGCCTCTGCCTTTGCCGCCTCCACCCTCGCTGCCGGGACCATCGCCACCTCTGCCGCCTCCGCCTCTGCCGCCTCCACCCTCGCTGCCACGACCGCCGCCGCCTCGTCCTCCTTCTCCTCATGCTCTCAAGGTGGGAGGTGAGTTCCATGGATGGTATTACCTTGGTATATTATTTATATATTGTGTGTGTGAGGACCAAATAGTGAATATAGATGTGAGATAGGAATGATACCATATCTTGAGCCTAATTCCAGTAAGGATTTCCATAATAGATAGTGTGGTTTTAATGTGATTATGATTATGTCTAGGGATGTGATTCATAATTAGTGATGAGTGTCGAAATAAGAGATGTTATTGATATTTAGCAATACAAGTGGGTTGTTTGTGAATGATGTGGAATTGGATACCCTATAGGTTCCATAGGGATATATTGACTCTAAGATGAAGTATATGGTAATTGGTTAGTTATGATGGTTCACATGTGTGAGAGGTCTACCAAGGTTATGTGTGATGACTTCTGTGGATAACCAACCCTTGTTTTCATTTTTTTTATTTTGAGTTACCATGGGCGGTAAGTTCTACCCCTTCGAGTTGAATATTTATATATGAGATACAAAGGAAATATTTTTTAATCTTATGGTTATATGGATTCCCAAAGATTATCCCAATGGAAATGATGATGGATCCATATTAATTTTCATCACATAGCATAATCTCATAGTTATATTATTAGACAAAGATGAACCCATAATTCAAAACATATCACCTAGTATATTTGTCACATATACGAATAAATAAATTAGAAAAAAACATGCTACAAAGCATAAAGGTACCATTAAATAATTACATTGGTTAACTTGTTTTAGAAATTTTTTATCTTCATCCGTGCCTTGTACTTTCACCCATGAATTTGAAGGTGAGTATGTGTACACGATAGTTGAACTTCTTAGAGAAGAGTTTCTGGAAGAGTATAAGAGACATGAAGCAGTGAAGATCATTAGAGTGTTGGAGCAAATGTGGTTGCTACAAACAATGTGGCAATCGGCTTGTGCAATGCGGCCTAAGTTACAACTTGCAGGTATTCTAACTTAAGCCACGTTGCACAAGCCGATTGCCACAATGAATAGCAAGATCTTCATTGCTTCATGTCTCTTATACTCTTCCAGAAACTCTTCTCTAAGAAGGTCAACTATCGTGTACGCATACTCACCTTCAAATTCATGGGTCCAAGTACAAGGCACGGATGAAGATAAAAAATTTCTAAAACAAGTTGACCAATGTAAGTATTTAATGGTACCTTTATGCTTTGTAGCATGTTTTTTTCTAATTTATTTATTTGTATATGTGACAGACATACTAGGTGATATGTTTTGTATTATGGGTTTATTAGGAGTCTATATGATTTCCTGTTTCCACATTTCATTTTAAATAGCATGTTATAATTATATATTTATTGTACCCTAATGGCTCAAATAGTCAGGCATATTGTAGATGTTGCTAGAATGCGGTAGGATTCTTTTTCCCCAATGGTAGTACATTTTTAGGATGTTTTCACTGATGAGGTATAAAATTTACTTCTTAATAAAGAGATAAACTTTATAATCTAGTTATTTTTGGGAGAAAATTCAGTTTCTATCACAATTTCTAAAATAACACCAAAAGAGCATCAGTTATTTGAATTAAAATTTGATGATATAGAATATAATGGTTTCATATGGCATAGTACTTTACCATGGGGTTTTATAGTTCTCTAAAATAGATGGTTGATTGGTATTTATTATTTTGTTGGAATATTGGAGATTGAACCTAATGAGAGCCATGAATATGTATCCTCATCCACGTATTGATAGTCACATTGATCATCTATGAGGTTCTATGATCTTCTCCAAGATAGATTTGACATTAGGATACCATTAGATGAGTTGGACATCGATGGACCTACCATGGACTGCTTTTAGGAGTAGTTATGGCCTATATTCTCCTGTTACTCATTGGTTTCCTCTTGTTCGCATGTCATGTTTTTTCTAAGGCATCATTCAGTCTTTGTAAGACTAACTTGGAATAAATTTGATATATGTCAGATTAAATCAGGTATCTTATACATAAACGATGTTCACCCTACTGGACACACCATGTATATGGATTTTACATGTGTTTAAAGGCATTTGTACCATGATTTGTTTTTATAAAACCCAAACAATGCTACCTAATTAATTAAAACATAATATTAGGCAAGTTCTCGAGATCAAACCCATAAAGATAATGAATATGAATAAAGAATGGATGAATGCTAATCGGTTAACAAAAGAGTATGAAGATGGCGTGAAAGAGTTTATCATGTTTTCAGAAGATCATTCATGTGACCCTTCTCAAATCCTTTGTCCGTGTTTACGCTGTTGTTATTCAATACAAATTAGTCCAGAGGAGTTGGAAGAACACCTGATCTGTCACGGAATAGATCGAAGTTATACATATTGGAATAAACACGGGGAAAAAACCAATGTAGGTAGTGACTCAGAGAACACGACATTTTATAGATCATCTGATATGATTAGAAGCGTGAACAGTGAAGACGATCGTATGGAGGGTGTGATTACAGATGTGAATGATGATGAAGATCGTATTGAGGAAATGACAAGGACAGTTGAAGATGAACTTCGTGATTGCCCAAAATTGTTTGAGAAGTTAAAAAGTTGTGCAAAAACGTCATTGTATGCTGGTTGCACTAAATATACATCATTGTCAGCCGTATTGAAGCTGTATAATTTGAAAGCAGGCAATGGGTGGAGTGACACCAGTTTTACGGAACTACTTGCTCTCCTGAATGACATGCTCCCAGAAGATAATGAACTCCCAAGCCGAACATATGATGCCAAACGAATACTAAGATTGATGGGTATGATATCTGAAAGAATACATGCTTGCCCAAATGATTTTATATTGTTTCTCAAGGACCACAAATCACTTAAAGAATGCACAAAGTGTGGTGCTTCCCGATACAAGAAAGATGATTCTAGTCCTACGAAAGTTGTATGGTAATTTCCAATCATTCCTAGGTTTAGACGCCTATATGGAAGTGAGGAGACTGCAAGACAATTGACATGGCATGCAGATACAAGAATTAAAGATGAGAAACTACGTCACCCTGCAGACTCTCCTCAGTGGAAGAGAATTGATCATGAGTATCCTGAATTTGGGAACAAGCCGATAAACCTTCGTCTAGCATTATCTACATATGGGGTGAATCCTTTTGGTTTTCAAAGCATAAGTCATAGTACATGGCCGGTTATGTTGGTAAATTATAATTTACCACCATGGTTATGCATGAAACGAAAATACATCATGTTATCTATGCTTATATCAGGACCAAAACAACCGGGTAATGAAATTGATGTTTATTTGGCCCCATTGATCGAGGATTTGAAAATATTGTGGGATTCAGGTGTTACGATGTATGATGCTTACAAAAATGAACAGTTCACTTTGAAAGCCATGTTGTACGAGACGATAAATGACTTTCCTGCTTATAGAAATTTGTCAGGATATAGCATTAAAGGAACACAAGGGTGTCCCATTTGCAGACAAGGTACATAGTCAATTAGGTTGAAACATTTATCGAAAACCGTGTTTCTAGGACATCGTAGATTTCTACCCCGACGACATAAGTACCGATCTTGGACGACATCATTCGACAGAAGTTCAGAGGAACGTACAGAACCGTCTCCACTAACAGGTGATCAATTGTTTGAGAAAGTGAAATATTTGGACACTACTTTTGGTAAACCATTTTCAAAAAACCTTATGAAAACTAGTTGGAAAAAGAGATCAGTTTTTTTTTGAATTACCATACTAGAATTGTCTGTTTGTTAGACATTTTCTTGATGTTATTCATGTTGAAAAAAAATGTATGTGATAGTGTCATAGGCATGTTTCTAAATGCACCCGGCAAAACAAAGGACGGAATTAAAGCTAGATTGGACATGGTTGAGATGGGAATACAAGAAGAGTTGGCACCAGTGAAGGGTGAAAAATGAACATTTCTTCCTCCTGCTGCTTACACTCTTTCCAGGCAGGAGAGATATCATTTTTGCAACTTCTTGAATGACGTAAAGGTTCCAGAGGGGTATTCATATAATATCAAGAACATCGTGTCAATGGGAGATTTAAAATTAAAGAGTCTGAAATCACATGACTACCATGTTTTGATGCAAGATCTAATTCCTATAGCTTTATGTTGCATTTTGCCCAAGAATGTCCGCCATACATTAATGAAGCTCTGTTTCTTCTTCAAAGCTATATGCAGCAATGTTATAGACCCGGCGAAATTGCCAACTATGGAAAGAGAAATTTCCATCATATTATGTGAATTGGAAATGTTCTTCCCACAGACATTTTTCGATATGATGGTTCATTTGATGGTTCATTGGGTGAGAGAGATTAGACTATGTGGTCCTATACGTTATAGATGGATGTACCCCATTGAACGGTATATGAAGATTTTGAAAGGGTATGTCAAAAACTAAAGTCGGTCAGAGGGTTGTATTGCGGAGCAATATATTGTTGAGGAAGCTGTTGAATTTTGTATCGAATACCTGTCTGGTGTGGAAATCGTTGGCCTATCGAAATCTCCTCACACTGAGTGGCTTGAGGGTGAAGGAATTTATGGAAGAGAGGTTGTCACAATCAATATTACAGATCGGGAGCAGGCCCACCTTTATGTTTTGCATAACAGTTTCGACGTTGACCTATATGTTCAAACCCACAAAGAAATTCTTAGTCATTTGAATCCTTCTGGGACTGAAAAATGGATATCAGATACACATAATCGACAGTTTATAGGATGGTTTCGAGACCATATTTTTAAGCAGTTAGATGAAAATCCAGACTCAATTTCAGAACGACTTCGATGGCTAGCCGGAGGAGCAAGTGTGTATATATTATCTTACAATGCTTATGCAGTTAACGGTTATACATTCTATAATAATGAACATGATGAAGACAGTACCATGCAGAATAGTGGGGTTACACTTGTGGCTGAGGCGATGCATGTTTCCGGTGCTAAGGAAAAAAATCCAATTTATGTGAATATGTCATACTTTGGCATCATCAAATGAATATGGGAGTTGGATTATACGAAATTCAAAGTGCCAATTTTTCAATGCAAGTGGGTTGATAACAGGACTGCTGTTAAAATAGATGAATTAGGATTCGTGAAAGTTGATTTCAGTAAGGAAGGGGAGAAAGAAAAACCATTTATAATGGCATCATAGGTAGTACAAGTATTTTATGTTCCAGACCCTGCAAACCAAAATTGGTCAATTGTTCTGTTATCGACCAAAACAACTGAAGGGTCAGATGAAAGTTCAATGGAGGTTGACCCTTTTATAGGGACTTCACAATCATTCCACAGCAGTCCAAATGTAGACGGCGTTTTTTATGTCAGAGGAGACCACAATGAAGGAATTTACATAGTCGATAGAGGAGTCAAATCACTTCAGCCTTTAAAGAAAAAAAAGAGAGTACAATAATCAGGTTATTTGTTTATTGTAACATACATTGTGTTATGTTATGTTATTATTTGTTCGCTCCCATTTTTATGTAATCTAAATTAAATATTAAACCACTTCTGCAGATAATGACTTCTGCACCTACTGATGCACCCAATCCCGAGGCACAAAAGGTCTCTCAACCAGCAGCTGGTGGTCCCACTACAGAGCAACAACAGGTTTCTCAACCAAATGCTGGTGGTCCCAGTGCAGAGCAACAACAGGTTTCTCAACCTGTTGTTGTTGGTCCCAGTGCTGAGGTACAACAGGTTTCTCAACCTGTTGCTGTTGGTCCCATTGCCGGTGCTAGCACTCCGGGGGAAGATATTGATGCTACTTCTGAGGAAATGGTAGGAAATGAAACCCTGAAAGCACAAAAAAAACAAGAGCGTCGTAGTTTGACAGTGTTGGCCAAAATCCTTAAGGCAAAAGAAAAAGGCATCAAATTTGAGGTGGTATGGAATAAGCGAGGCCAACATGTTAACCCCAACAAATCCATCTTTAGTAGCTACATTGGAATCGTCACTCGGCAACACGTGCCGATTGATGTACAGTCGTGGCACCATGTTGTCACCGGGTTGAAGACACTAATGTGGGAAGAGATTACGGTAACATTATGATATCATTTTTTTTAATTTATTAAAATAAAATAAAATACCAAAACATTGACTTACTCTTCATCATCCATTGTAGAGTGCATTTATAGTAGGTGTCTCGCACAAGGAATATGTATTAAGAGTTGCAGGAAGGATTCATAGAGGTTTCCGCACAATTTTAATGAAATATCATCTTAAAGATGCAGAAGGGAAAATCAAGCCGCACCCACCTCCTCTTTATGCACACTTGATATCCCAAGGAGCATGGGATGCGTTTAGCAACCGTTGTGGGGAGCATACTTTTCATGTACATTGTGTGGGGTAATACGTTGTTTGACGTTTGCTTGTATTCATCACTCTGATTGAAAGTTTTTTATTTATGAAATAGCTACTGAGTGCTGAAAATAAAAAACGCGCAACAGAACCAGCGTACCCTTACCGTAAAGCAAGGATGGGGTACACTGAACATGAGAAAAAATTGGTACGTCTTTTAAATCTACCCTATTACTAGTATGTGACATAAAACAACACCATAACCATGTTTCTCTGTTTATATGCAGATTGATGAATTGAAATCGAAATCCATATCCATCCCATGCCATGTGCTATGGAAGGAGGATCGTGTAAATAAAGGGGGGACATTGATAGATGAAAACACACAAAAAGTGTGGGAAACATTTGTAAGTATGACATAATATAAATTTGATTTGCTTTAAATTTCTATTACATTACAATAACTAATTATTTTTCTATATTTTCTATCGGAAATAGTCACAAGAATCAACAACAACCGCACCAGATACAGACATACTTTCAGCATCCTTGAAGTAGCCAGAAAAGTATGGCCGCGTCAGAGGTGCGGGTTTTGGGGTGACACCCCGAACATATTTTCAAAAACAAAAACAATCAGAGGATCAAAATGAAAAAATGGAAAATCTGCAAGAACAATTATCTATTTTTAAAGAATAATTACAATACCAAAGAGAGATGATAGAAAAATTGATGGGGGAGAGGCAAAGAGAAGAAACAACTCAACAACAACCCATGTGTGACGATCTAGCCTCACCCCCTGCCAGCTTTGAGGTGAGCCATTCCCCTAAAAAACCTGACTTAGATGAGGTAATAAATTTTTTAATAATTGTTTCTGTGAAATGTGATTTACATAGACACTGATACCTTTCCTGTACTAATATTCCATAGGGTGAAAATGACTGTGATTTATATTTATCAACTCCCACCTATCGCCTTGTAGCGAGGGCTACGGTGTTCAATACGCAAAACGACATGCTACACAACAGACAGCTTCCAAAAGATCATCTTAGAGTGTCAATTAACGTAGATAATGATCCGAGTGTCGAGCTACCTATTCCAAATGATGATGAAGACATTCATATGGTTGAACAATCTGTTGGAACATTCATCGCATGGCTGACAGTTCTTGTAAAAAAGCATGTTGACAAAAAGGTATTCATTTCTTATTTATTTTTCAAGCTGGACCTTTAACATTTAATGAAAAAAGGTCTGAACCGATGATTGTTATTACAGAATGACAAAGATTGTGGGGTGAAACAAAATATTAGCTCAAAACTATCTCAAGGATCAACCAACCGATTTAAACGGTCTACTGAGAGCACCTTCACCCCTCTCATTCTATATCCACAGTTAATATCATTGCAGGCTCATGTGGATACAAAGATGAAATATGGCAGTACTCACATAGTTGCTTTCGAAAAAGATATGTATAGAGAGTAGATATCAGATTTCATTAGTGCTGAAAATGTAAATGAACTCCTCAAGTATGAATGGCTAGGCGCCTCAGTTGTAAATGTATACATGAGGTAAGTTTTCATGATTTGATTTTACAAAAGCTGATATACTCTGATAATTTTGACTAAATACATTTTATATTTGTCGCAGACGTATATATGAAAAATAATTGAATGGATTTCCCCATGAACAAAAATTTGGACTCGTTAGTACTCAAACCAAATCTTCAAAAGACGAAATAGATTCTGTTAAAGAGGCTGTAATAATGTCATCCCTGCTCAAATCGTTTGAAAACAAAATTATGGATGACAGACTCTTTTTAATACCAACGATGCAAGGGTAAAACTCTACAATTTAATCATATCAACTATATTTTCATTTCTTTCTTTAATTATTCCTTTTTGTATTTTTAGGGAGCATTGGATGCTGATTTCAGTCAATTTGGATACTCCAAAAATTTATTTTCTGGATTCAACGCATGGATATCCAACAAACCGACCACACATGATGGCTTTTGTTAATTTTTAATACACTATATCCAACATTTTAAAACTAAACATCTAGTTATATAATTTATTTTATCTTTTAATGAGGATTATTTTATGATAGGGTGGTGCATCAATATCATCTAATGCATGGAATGAATCTAGGGCATAAGGATAAGCACGCCTACAAGATCTAAAACTGGAAAAGTATCCGGGTATATATAATAACATTTCACTATCCAAACACATATCAAAACAAATTACTTATTGTTGTCAATGTTTCTGTAGTGTCCAAAACAAACAAATGGAAAGGACTGTGGTTATTATGTTTGTAAATTTATGAAAGAGATCGTATTTCATCAACAAACTAGAATCCCTGATGAGGTATTTTCAAAAATAATTACGAGTTCATTTAAAATATTTATTAATCCTTTGTGTATTTATATTTTTTTAGTACTACCATGATTGTCATAAAAACTCATATTCAGAAGATGATATACATGTGTTTAGAAACGAATGGGCAACATACCTGATGAAATATTGTACATAAATAGGATGAAGGTGAATTCCTACCACTTATGTTATCTATATATGATCATTGATTATCCTCCAACCTTCTTTGGTGAATTGAGAATGCTCTGATGTATTGAAATCTTAATTTATTACTCAATGTTTTCTATCCCCGGATTCATATTATTGATTTTTGAACAAATCAATATTGAAGTAAGGCATGATGGTGTGCAGTGCATATGGGGCGAACGACAAAACCACCGAGGATCAACAAAATCCATTTTCTGTATCTCGTTTGTTTGAACTTGTATTTGAGCACATGTGTTGTTGTTTGACATGCACAATTATTTCTAGGTAGATGCATGAGATAATCAGTATCGTTGAGGGATTTTTTGAAACCAAAATATGTGTCCCAGTGTAATTCAAGTAAGGGAAAGGCTGGTTGAGATGAAATCCAAGCTCAAACAACCATTAAATCATCAAAAGAATCAACCCTGTGATGCACCATCATGTCGAATCTGGTCCTCGTGATGTTTTGAGGTGTTTATGGAAGGTATGGGGAGTCTGATAAGCCCCATGGACACCATAAATAATGTTTACAGACAGTTCCACATGTTTTTTGTGCCTCGTGCCTCTTTACAAGGATCACGCCATTCACATGGTCCATCTTAGCATGTATGTCCCATTCATCCCATTGCTACTCTTGGAAGAACCTGAGAATCTGACAATGCATAAGCCCCACAAGACCCATACTCATCCAACCAAGAGTATTCCTAGTGTTAAGGGAAGCTAACCATGGGTAATACCCACAACATACCTCTTTTAAATATATGGGTTTTGATCCTTGTATTCTAAATAGGGTACGTAGGAAGCCTCCATGAGGTTAAATCCCAACCAATGGTAAACCATGGTGAACCCCTCACTGGGGTACACCTTCGCTTATTTTCCCTCTTGTATTTCCCTTATTGGCGTCTGAATAATTCTTCAAAATGAGAAACCTTACCTTTATGGGATGCACCACACTTGGGTCAGACCTCATTGGGCGTTTTGATCCATCTATCAGGTAAACATTCTAGGTGCTCCCTCCTAGAGATGTACCTACCTAATCCACCTTTATAAGTGTTTTGATCCACCCAGGTCTTACATCTCTATAAGACATTTAATTATGACCCTCTATCCTTGTGGGATGTTAAACTCATGGAATACCATAAGTTAAACATGTGTTTCCATTAATATATTCAATATTAATGTTTAATCAGTCCTTATTAAGGTATTGTGGAGGTGTGGTTTTATGTTTTCCAGCAGATTTCGGAATATTCCACGCTTTATGTAGGTTATTCCATGCTTTTACATTATATGATGATTTTATTATCCTGTATTTGCTTGCTAAGTGTACTCTATGAAATGTTTGTGTGGTTAAAAATGTGTTATCAAAGGAATTTGGGGTGTGTGTAGACTTGAAATTTATTTTTAAAATGAATACAGTTGTATTTCTTGTGGATTTTCATGCTTAAGTCCTTTAAATGTGTTTGAAGAAATGATAAAGTTGTGTGATGGGTGTTTTCAAATGGATTTAATGTGTTTGTGAATTTTAAAGAGGGTTTTCTTATGAGATGTAGAGATTCTATATATGTGTATTTACATTGAATGAAAGTACATGAGAATGTGTTGATATATATGATGTGTATAATATAAATTGAGCACAATTTCCATACAAGGTATTTTCTTTATGATGTGCAGGGGACAGGGTGAGAGGGCAGGGGTGGTTTTCTGGGGGAGGGGGAAGGGGGAAAAGTGGTAGGGGGAAGGGGTAGGGGTGTGCTGGGTTCTTTTGAAATATATATGGGGTGGGAAGGGGGTGTGCAATGGGCAGGGGGGAAGTGCAGTGGGTAGGGGTGTGCTGGGGAAGGGGGCAAGGGTGCTTCTTTTTTATGGAATGGGGAGACATAATATTTGTTTTATGTTTTGTGCCTCACTAGTATAATTGGTTATTTTATGTTTTGTGCCTCACTAGTATAATTCCATTTAGCAACCCCATTCTTTATTTCATTATTATATTACTAACATAATATTTGTTTTATTATGTAGGTGAAATCTTTTTCCTCAGTTCGAATGCTTTGTTCGGAAACCGTCGCTATGGATGACAATTTTTTAGAGCGGATGGATGCAAAAAGGATGGAACATAATTGTTTTTTAACTGTTTGTTGGATAAATGTAATTGTAACCAAATTAAACATTGTTTGAAATGTATATAGAAGTGTGTTGTTTTGTATTAATGATTTCAAGTAAATGTATGTATCATTTTTTGTTCTTTTGTTCTTTGTGTGTGACTGTTGTGTGTGCTGTGTGCAGGTTTTGTTTGGACTATGCAGATGATGTAATGTGTGTAGGTGCTGGGCAGGTTCTGTGCAGGTTATGGATTTGGATAGGATCTTTGGCCTTTATCAGTGCTAGTTAAGTGCTGATAAATGGATAATATATCAGCGCTATTTTGAGCGCTGATAAAGGTAGTTTTAATCAGCACTCACAATAGAGCTGATATATTATATATTTATCAGCGCTGAAAATAGCACTGATAAAGGGGACCCCCCTTTATCTTCACCGAGATTAACAGCGCTATTTTAGCACTGTTAAAGGCCGTTTTTAGCACTATTATAAGCCATATTTGTAGTAGTGTGTGTTTATAGTTGATAAATGGTTTTCATGAGTGGGTATACTCATGGAATGTGCAGGTTAATGTGAGTGGGTATACTCACTTGGAATGAATGTTTAATTTTAATGCTTTAATTTTTGATTGAATGGTTTGATAGATTTCTTAGACTTCCCTCCATGGATTTGGAATGTGGTAGTGGATGCCTTGGTTTGACTCTACCCCTTGGGTATTGATTCCATGGAATGCCTTGGGCCTTGCTACCCCATGGATCTGCCTTGCTTGGGATTTCTTAGGACTTTCTATTTCCATGCTACTAGGACCCCAACCAGTCCCTAACCGAGTTTCCACCAGGGATTCCCATTGGACTCAATAGGATTCCTTAGACAAGCTCCTTGGATTCATCCCTCTGTGGTCTAGATATATTACTTGGATTCCTTAGTCTGCTTAAACCTTAGATCAGTCCCTTGAAATCTACACTTCACTATACAATATGTTCATGTGATATTTGACTTCACTATATGGTGTGGACGTGGGATACTTGACTTCTATATATAGTGTGTATGTGGATTCCTTGATACAGATGGATGTATAGTGTGGTCATGTGACGTTCTTGTTTACTTGATATAGGTGCTTTGTTAGAAGATGACTCTCTTTTGCAGGTATCCTTGAGGGATGGTTGGTTTTACTTACTGTTGTAGACTTATTCCATGGTCATACATACTTACTTTACTGGTTTTTTACACTTTCTATCACTTTTGTAGATTGTTGTTAGAATTGTATAGACCTATGTGGTTTTCTACTGAGATGTTTATCTCACACCCTATTTGGGCCTCCTTGGGGACCCAAATAGATTAAATGTTTATAGGTGATGATAGGGGAAAGCGCCCTAGTACAGGTTGTTGATTGTGGCTTTGGAGCAGGGGAGAAAAGGACCAAGCTAAGGCTTTCGATGTTGGGATACCTTTTTGGTCTTGTATTATTTTTGGGACTTGTATTGTATTTCATTTCCATGTATTGTTTTGGATTCTTTATAGATACTTGTACCATCTAAATCATTTTTTATATGAGACACTTCTGGTTATTGATATATATTCATTTTTTTTCTTACTTCAGTTGTCTGTTGTTTATTTTGCTTCTGCTATTTATTATATATTTTACTTCCACTGTGATTCTCTAGTAATGAGGGCATAGACTCCCCACTAACTCACCTAGTCCCTCGCTACTAGTCGAAATCCTCTGGTGTTTGGTGAGATGCTCTTGAGTCCATGTGTCCAACAGAGTCGGGGCACCATTTCGGGTGGCATCTGGGTTCGAGATGTTACAAAGTGGTATCAATGGATTTTTTTCTTTTCTAGTTTGACTTACTATTTGGAAACATTAGATAGGTATAGAAAGGAAATGGATTTTGGTAATAAATTGTTCCCATGATTAGCTACCCTACGTATAGGAAAAATCCAAATTGCATTTAATTGAGTTCTGATTTTCTAGATTTTGACTATTACAGTTTATTCGATTTCACCGTTGGGTGACGTAATTGATTTTAGTTATTACCATTGATGCAATTATGGGTTCTATTTTAGTTTCAACTTGATGAGATGAGGGTGTTCCATCTCATGCATCATATTTACATGTGTTATAATCACATTCCATGTATTATATCTTTCCATATAGGATGCATTAGATATTACATGTTGTTGTGATAGTTGATGTGATAGTTTTGTCTTTTTTTGTGTTAGTTGGGTGTAGTAGATAAGGGTGTGATGTCATCTTTCAATCCATAAGGTGTATGGGCCCTTGTGAATTGGGAAATAACGCACTAGTGAAATGTAAATGTTTAATTAACTTAATATGTATGGTCTGAATGGGAACCAAGTTTTGGGTTCATTGGGTGTTATGGGACCTTAGGGATTCAGAAATTGGTAAATCCTTGGTAGAATTTCTTGAATAATTGAATGTGAAATTGAAATGGAAACTCAAATGGTGAATAGAGACTTGACCTAGACCTGGATTCTGAGTGGGAAAGAGTAATAGTTTATAGTTTTTTTAGGGATTTTCTTTATATAGTCCTAGATTTAGGAGTAGGTTGTGGGTTTGACATGGTTTCTATGAGTGTTTTGACCTGTCCTATGCATTGAGATTTGTGCTTTGATATACTTCTTTCCTGAGGCATGCATTTAAAATTTTAGAGACATCCCGCAATGATGACCTTAAGTGGTATGTCACGATGGAGGTGATGACCATACTTCGGAGACCGTGGTCCATGGGCTACTGGTTGATCCTCCTATAGTGACAGTTGTGACACCTAAGGTTGTTTCAGACATAGGTGTTGAGGTACAGTTCTGTGAGGGTTTCTTTTTGTATATGAAGGAAGCACCACTACCAGCCTTGACTATGGATAAGCTAACATGGGTGTTCCAGCAGTAGCATCCTCCTACGTTTTCAGGGGATAGTGGACCACGAGTTGTAGAGATGTGTATAGAGACCATGTTATCGATTTTTGAGAATCTGTAGATGCCTCTAGAGTGGAGGTTCAAGCTCACGACTTATATGCTATGTGGAGTAGAAAAGTTCTAGTGTGATGTT
This sequence comes from Viscum album, assembly GCA_963277665.1. NCBI lineage: Eukaryota > Viridiplantae > Streptophyta > Magnoliopsida > Santalales > Viscaceae > Viscum > Viscum album. Next base: position 1,619,658,248 of record OY728146.1, on the reverse strand, counting down.
TTGATCTAGGCTGATGGTCTGTGGAATATGGTTTTTGATGAATTCCAAACCCGCTTCTACAAATACTTTTACCCCGCTACTCTTTGATCAAAGTGGGCTACTGAGTTTATGCATCTGAAGCAGGTCTCAATGATGGTTATGGAATACTCAGCACGCTTTTGAGATATGCATCATTTTTCACCGATATATCTTACTGATGAGCGGTCGAGGGTGAGGAGCTTTAAGGAAGGTTTCATACATGATATCAGATCCCAGGTCAACGTGTTCAAGTTTCCTTCTATCATAGAGATTATGAATCATGTGCTAATTACAGAGTAGAACCTGAGGGAAGATGGGGGTACAGAACAGGGGAGTGTTGTTTCTAGCCCCAGTGGATCTACGTATTCAGGCAGGAAGCATTATTTTGAGGCTTCCCGCGATGTGAGTGCTTGTTAGGATATGGGTGCAGGTAGCTTGGTATATTTCCATTATTTTGGTAGGCAAGTCCACATGAAAAATCAGTGTGACCACGGCCCAGTTGAGTGCCAAGCTTGCAGTATGATGGGGAACATGCAATAGTTTTTCAGGACCTTCCCTCCAGCTATGAGTGGTAGGGGTCAGATATGACGTCAGGTTTAGGAGTAGGGTCTTCAGCTCTACGTTAGGCTAGGATTTGGAGTAGCATAGGCAGGTTAGGTCAGGGTAGTGGTGGTCTTGGTCATGGTAGATAGACACCAGGTTCTCAGAGACAGCAGAACATATCAGCTCAGGGTAGCCAGACAGGGTCACAGGGCGGCGGTACAGGCCAGACATATGCATGCAATAGACCCAATAGGAGTAGGATCCTATAATTTCTATAGTGAGAGGTATGGTCCTAGTAGCCTCTATTATTTCATCTTCTCTTTTCTATACAGGTGCCTCTCACGGTTTTATCCTTGCATGAGTGGTAAAAAGCCTCGGGCTTGTGGTTTTTCTTTTTAAGGGTGTTTTGATGCTAGAAACACCGTTGGGAGTTAGAATGAGTGGTGTATGCTAGTGTATAGAGTGTCCCCTTGAGGTTGGTGGGTGACACTTTATCTGGAATCTTTATGTCCTTAATATGTAATGGTTTGATTTCATTCTCAAAATGGACTGGATCATGGCTTATCGAGCATACGTTGACTGTTATCACTAAAGGGTGACTTTCACATCACTAGAGGGTGTTTTGTTTATTCACAAGGGTGAATGGGATGTCCAATCTAGTAGAGCTGAAACCGGTAATTGTGGTCTTGGTGGGATGACAACCCAGATTGCTAGTTTGTTTCTGGATGATTAGGGAATGAGTCAGGCATACTTTCCTCTAGTGGTTGAGCTCTTTTGGGACGTCTTTCCTGGTGACTTTTCTGGTTTAAATCCTAAGAGAGAGGTGGATTTATCCACAGAGATAGTTCTAGAAGCTGCATCGGTATCCATTTATCCTTAATGGATGGCTATTATAGAGTTTTAGGAGCTCAAGAGGCAACTAGATGATTTGGAGGTGAAGGGGTTTATCAGGCTTAGTACTTCTATATAGGATTCTTCGGTCCTTTTGCGAAAAAGGCAGATGGAAATCTTAGGTTATGTGTGTATTATTGAAAACTGAACCATCTGATGGTTAAAAACTGATATCTTTTTCCACAAATAGATGACCTATTTGATCATCTTTGAGGATATCGAGTGTTCTCGAAGATCGACTTGATATTAGGATATCACCAGGTGTGTTTTCGACCTGAAGACATACCTCGTACATCCTTTTGTAGTAGGTATGGGTTATACGAGTATCTCGTTATTTCATTCAGTCTCACAAATGCACCAAAAGTTTTCATTTATTTGAGGAACTGAGTGTTCCATCCTTACTTGGATTCTTTTGTGGTGGTTTTCGTGGATGATATATTGGTGTACTCTCACAACCAAAATGACCATGCCAAACATCTTGAGATCATTTTGAATAAATTGAGAGAGCATCAATTATATGATAAGATCACAAAGTTCCACTTTTGGATGGATCATATTCACTTCTTGGGTCACATTATCTCAGAGACAGAAGTATCAGTGGACCCAGAGAAGGTGAGTGTTGTAGTTTCCTAGGAATAGCCCAAGAATTTTTTTTGATATACAGAGTTTCTTAGGGATAGATAGCTACTACATGAATTTTATACAAGACTTATCATTCTTAGAAACACCGTTGACAGGATTGAATAAGAAGGGTGTGAAGTTTTTATGGTTTGTGATACATCCTTTTAGAAACTAAAAGGAAGGTTGACATCTGCACCAGTCCTGATACTACCAGAGTAGGGTAAGAGCTATATGGTGTACTGTGACACTTTAGGTATTGGGCTGGGGGAAATACTGATGCAGGGATATTGATTCGTCATATATGGGTCTCGGAAAATGAGTACTCACTAGAGTAATTTCCCTACGCACGATCTCGAGTTAGTTGCAGTTGTTCATGTGTTGCGCTTTTGGAGTAACTCTTTAATAGGAGAGTGTTTTGTGGTGTACACAAACCAAAAAACCCTCAAGTATATATTTACATAGCATGATCTAAATTTGAGGTAGTGAAGGTGGGTGTAGTACCTACAGTCCTTTGACTTTGATCTTTCTTACACGCCTAGTAAAGGAAATGCTTTAACTGATGCACTTAGTAGGAGGACTCAGATATAGTTATTACAGCCGACCAGTAGCGAGTGGCAGCTTATGGAGTTGTTTTCTGAGATGCATATGAATGTGAATGATAGAGAGGGTCCAACTTTTCTTTCATCCTTAGTTGTTACCTATACCCTACTGGATAGAGTTAGGATGAGGAAGCTATTGGATTCAAAATTCCTAGTTCTATGGGAAGGTGTGGAAGGTGAGGACCCTCCAATGGTTGGATGGTAGGCGATGATGAGATCTTGTGTATCCAAGGATATTTCTGGGTTCCAGTGGATATACATGAGGAGGTGATGCATGAGTTTCATGCTTCATCTTGGGTAGTGCATCTCGGGGTCACCAATATGTACTGTGACTAGTGACGTTAGTACTGATGGTCAGAAATGAAGAGAGAGGTAGCTGGTTTTGTTATGAGGTATTCCATCTGTCAGCAGGTGAAGGCAGAACATCATTGACCAGATGGACTTTTACAGCAGTTACCTATCCCAGAGTGGAAATGGGATTATTTTACGATGGATTTCATGATGTTTTCTTAGGTCACCTTGAAGTAACAATGATATGTGGGTTGTCGTTGATAGGCTTATGAAGGTCGCACATTTCTTGCCAATCAAGGAGACCTTCAATGTTTATGATCTTATAAAGTTGTACATCAGAGAGGTGGTACGACTTCATGGGGTCCCATGCACTATCATTTCAGGTAGGGACACCCGATTTTTGTTTCATTTCTGGAAGAGTTTTTAGAGGGTGTTGGGTACACAGGTGCTTATGAGCATTGCATACCACCCTCAAACTAATGGCTAGTCAGAGCGTATGATAAAGGTGCTAGAGGACATACTGAGAGCATGCATCCAATATTTTGGGGGCTCTTAGGAGAGTCACATTCCCCTTGTTGAGTTTTCCTATAATAACATTTATTAAGAAATGATACAGATGGAACCTTATAAGGATTTATATATGATGGTTAGAGGAAGGAGAGATAGTTATACTAGGATATCACCTAATGTAGGAGACTTCTAAGAAGGTCTAGATGATTCAGAAGCGGATGGATGCCACATAGTCTCTTCAAAAATCATACGTTGAGCATTGTATATGACCTTTAGAGTTTGAGGTCGGGGAACAAGTTTTCTTGCGTGTTTCACTGAGGTTGGGACACATGCGGATCAGGAGATAGGGTAAACTTTCATCGAGATATGTAGGTCTGTTTGAGATTTTGAAGAGATTCGGGTTGGTTGCCTATCAATTATAGTTACCTTAGAGGTACCAAGCCATACATGACATCTTCCATGTATCTCAACTATGCCGCTATCACTCTGACCCGTCTCACATTTTTCATCCCAAGGAGGTTGAGCTTTAGACTGATGCCTTCTTTGAGGAGAATATGATTCATATAGTTGACAGGAGCACAATGGTTCTTTGAGGTCAATCAGTTCCTCTGGTATGGGTGCTATGACAGCATAGCCGTTTACAGGATGAGGCTTGGTAGAGGGATACTGATGTACGTGCTCAGTGGCCGGAGTTGTTCTCAAACAAATCTTGACCACCCTTTAGAGAGAAATTTTGGGACGAATTGATATAAGGGGGGAAGATTGTAAATTCCTGGGTTTTCTTTGGGGTACAGATCTTTATTTTAGGGTTAAATGTGTTTACTTTATTTTTTGGATTAGACTCTAAGCTGTTCTGTGGTCCGGTTGGCTTGTTTTTGGGAAAGAAGGGGGAAAATAGGAAAAAAATGGTTACAGGCCAGGTACACGTCGTGTACTTTCCCTACACATTGTGTACTTCTAGTACACGCCATGTAATCACCCTTCATAACGTGTACCTTTTCTGGTTTAGAAAAAAATGTAAGTACACACCGTGAACTTGAGTTACACGTTGTGTACTTTCCTGGTGGGTTTTTTTATAAAAGAGGTAGTAGTTTCAGTTTTTGACAGACAAAAGCTTTTCCTCTCATTTTTGAACCCAAAACCACCCTAAACTAGTTTTTCATATCTAGAAGTCATTCGGACTCATATTCGAGTGACATCTTTCACATTGGAACCGTATCGGTAATTGCTCGATTCCTTTTTAGTCATTCTTGATTCTTCAGAAAAAAAACTACACTATTTGGATTTAGGCTCATATGCCCTAATATCCCGTTCTTCGCCTGTTCTTCAGATTTCTTCCAAACCAAGACAAATCAGGACTTGATACTAGATTAGCTATCTACTACCGAGGCGAGGTAGGTGTTCTATACTTTCTTTCAGATTTTCTTGTTATTTTTGGGCATTCGGCTGATATTTCGTCCATCGAACTTTCCGAGGAGGCCTCATTTTTTTAGTGAGTTGCTTGTCGTAGTTGTAGTCAGACCTAGTGAGGATGCCCGTAGGTTCTGTTTAGGTGCATTGACACCTTTTTCTCATTTCAAGGTCATCCAAGGGGTGATACTTAAGTTAAATAACATGTTTATGCTAGTTTAAACCACCCAATGGGTTTTTTCTTGTGCTTTCCTTGTTAGAGGAATCATGTTAATGATTTTATAGCTTGAATAGCCTGTTTAGGGGATGTGCTACCTCCTTTATTAATTAATATCATGTTATGCCTTGTCTATTTTGATATTTTTTCATGCTAAATGGATGTTATGGGTGGGTTTACCTATATAAAATGATAATGTCATGTTAAATGGTTTATATGGGAGGGTAAGACTATATTCTTGTAGTTGATAAATGGTTTGCATGAGTGGGTATACTCATAGATTGTATAGGTTAATGTGAGTGGGTATAATCACTTGGAATGAATGTTTAATTTTAATGATTGAATGCTCGATTGAATGTTTTGATAGATGCCTCAGACTTCCCTTCGTGGATCTGGAATGTGGAAGTGGACGCTTTGGGTTGACTCTGCCCCTTGGGTCTTGATTCCATGGGATGTCTCGGGCCTTGCTACCCTATGGATCTAGATTTCTTGGGCTCACATAGAACTTTCTATTTATATTATCCTAGGACCCCAACTAGTTCCTAACCGAGTTTCCACTAGGGATTCCCATGGGACTCAATGGGATGCCTTGGACAAGCTCCTTGGATCTGGACCTCCGTGGTCTAGATATTTTACATGGATGCCTTGGTTTGATGACACCTTGGATCTGGACCTTCGTGGTCTAGACATCACTATACGGTGTGTCCGTGATATATTTTATTAACTATATGGAATGGTCTTGGGATACTTGACTTCTATATACATCGTGGCTATGGATTTCTTGATATAGATGGATGTAATACGTGGTCATGTGACTTGATTGTTTACTTACTATAACTACCTAATTAGGATCTAACTCTATTTTGAAAGTATCCTTGAGGGATGGTTGGTTTTACTTACTGCAATAGACTTATGCCACATTCATACACACTTACTTTACTGGTTTTTTAAACTTACTATAACTTTTGTAGATTTCCGTTAGAATTGTATAGTCCTAGGTGGTTGCCTATTGGGATGTTTATCTCACACCATGTTTGGGCCTCCTCAAAGACCCAAACAGATTATATGGTTATAGGTTATGGTAGGGGAAAGCGCCCTAGTATATGTTTTTTATTGTAGCTCTAGAGTAGGGGAGTGCAAGATCAAGCTGAGACTTGCGATGCTGGGATACCTTTTTGGTATTTTTTTCTTTTTGGTACTTGTATTTTATTGTATCTCTATGTACTGTTCTGGCTACTTTCTAGATACTTGTACAATCTACATCATTTTTTATATAAGACACTTATAGTTATAGATATGTATTCCTATTTTTTCTTACTTCAGTTGTCTACTATTTATTTCGCTTTTTCTATTTATTATATGTTTGGCTTCTGCCGTGATACTCTGGTAATGAGGTCATAGTATACCCACTGACTCACCAAGTCCCACACTGCTAGTTGGAAGCCTCTGGCATTTGGGGAGATGTTCTTGAGTCCAAGTGGCCAAACGGGCTCAGGGCACTGTTTCGGGTGTCATCTAGGTCCGGGACATTATAAATTTAATTTAATTTAGGATAAAATCATAGAAAAAAATCATACAGTGATTTACCATGACCTAAACAGCATGTGACCACATGATATCATCCTCTTATAGAATACTTTAGCTAATAAATGAAAGTTCCTCTTGATATCAGAACTATTTTACCAATATCTTATGGAATCATCACTAAAAACCCACTCCTAACAATAATAAATCAACCGTGATGAAAGAGGAAAGGGTAAAAAGATCAATGTGGAGTGTTAGATTTACCTTTATAGGCCTATAAAACCAAAAAAATGCCCAAAATATATTGAGAGTTATAGCAAGTCCCAATTGTAAGGGTAGAATCCCCTCTCATGTGATCCCCCTATTCAGGGCATGAAAAATATCCATTTTTCTTCTTAAAAATATATTCTACTTTTTATTACAATTTATTCATTTATCTTATTTATTTATAATTTTATTTTATTTTTTCTCTTGATGTTTATTTCATTTCATTCATCTCCACCACATATCCTCCTCACGTAAGGGTTCCTGACCATACATAAAATCACTCTAATTAATTACAAATCAATTATAATTAATTTATTCATTTTAATTAGTCATAATTTAACTTATAATTAATTTTAAAATTGAAATATATATTTTAAATAATAAATTATCCTTTGGTAATTTACCCTAATTAATTATAAATAAATGTTAATAAATTCATGCATTTTAAGTAATCATAATTTAATTTATAATTAATTTCACAATTTATTCAACATTTAATTACACAATTAAATTATATGGAATAAATAATATTTTTTTCCAGTAAGTTACCCTATATAAAATCATACTCTGGGAAGTCACCTTGTAACAAATTTCCCTATAAAAGTTAGCCTAATAGAGATTACCTTATAGTAACATACCCCCTAGTAACTTACCCCATAACAAGATTCCCTATAGTAACTTAACCTATAAAAAGTACCATATATTAACTTACCCTATAGAATATTACATTACAATATGTTACCCAATAGTAACTTACCCTATAAAAATTTAAGGAAATTTCATGTTACCCAATAGAAACTTAAAGAAATTTCTAGTTACCCTATAACACCTTAAATATATTTCTAGTTACCCTACAGTAAATTGAGAAAATTTATAGTTACTCTGTAGAAAATTAAATAAATTTCCAGTTACCTTATAACAACTTAAAGAAATTTACAGTCACCCTATAATAAATTTCCCTATAGAAGAGTACCCTATAACATGGGGTACACTTGCAGTTTGGTAAAAAACTTTTTCAACTTTTCAAAATAAAACACTAAAAATTCAAAACCCAAGAAGATTTTATAACTCTACAAGGTAAAAATGTATGTTTCAGACTCAACCACAAAGTTAGGGTTTCAATATATCATCATTTACATATGTGGAATGATTAATATATCCTGAAAAATCCAACCTTCTTAGAATATCACCAAATTATAACTTAATGGTAAACACTATATTTTAAGATCAACAAAATTATAAAAAAATATCATCGATTTTTCTATGAGGGTAAAATGACCATTTTCCCCTTAAAAGAATTTGATATAAAAAAATCAAATTTCCCTTGATTTTCACAACCCAGAAATTCATGATTATTTAAAATTGTATTCATTATTCCTTCTATACACAGAATGATATTAATCTTCTAAAATATAGTATTAGTTTCTACTCTCATAGTCACTATCACTCATGAAGAATACTCTAGAAGTCACTTTTATATATAAAATCCCTTTTTCCAAAATTACCACAAGAATCCAAAATTTATGAATTATTATCAATCTACTTATAACTCCTTCAAATCATCCTTAGGGAATTATCAATCATTATAAATCATAAAAAACTAAAAAGACTCTGTAAATTATCATAATATTTCTAAATAACCTCAAATTCATTTCAATGAATTCACAGTATTTAAATACTTAAATTTGAGAATTCCAATAACTCTTTAGTGGTACTTTAATTCCATCTTCACCTCAACAATATCAATTTAATCACCCAAGATATATCTTATATATATTAAATCATCCATTATTCATGAAAATACATGTATGGATACTAAATATTTCATCCAGAATTTACTTATATAATCATAGCTTAATCACATTTTCTAAATTAATCTAGTAAATTAGTCAGATTCTCCTCAGGCTCTACAAATATGTTGTATACAATAATCTCATCAACCATTTCTCTTTTCTTTAATTATTTTCAAATTATATCTATAATAATCATATATATATAATAATCTCTTGAATATGAATATCCATCATATTGAAGAAGAAACTTCTCAATCTCCTTTTTTTTACCATCCATTTACAAGGGTAGAAACTAAAGTATGTTAAAGTAGTAGAAAACTTTCCTATTATTAATATAAGTAAAAAAATATCTTGATTCAATAATCATTTATAACATATAAATATATCTTCAATGGTATAATAAAATGGAAGACATTATCTCAATATTCACCTTTATTAATTAGGATCTTTCTCTCTCAACAAAATTAATCACATATTGAATTTCCTTCATATAAATGCTTTAAAAAAATACAACCTGAAAATTAATCAATCCATTTGGGTTTTCCATATCACTATTCATTGATCCCATTTTCACTGAAAACTGATGTAAAGTTAAATGATATGTGTAAATGAACTCTCAACATTAATGGATTCACAATGGAATCACTGAGAAAATATCACTTTGAATAATATAAACTTAAATTTATAGAGTAATATTCTTTAATATAATTTTTACGTAGACTAGTGGATCTAGGGAGCTAGCTAGGATTTTTATAGGGATAAATTTTGGTCTTTAAATGATTTGTGAAAATTTAATTTATGATCTCAATTTTTCCTAATCTATGGAAAGAAGTAATTGGTGAGTAAAGACTATATTTTTCTTATTAATCCCTTTGTGTGTTTTTAACTTGATAGGATTTGTGTATTTTAATTTTATTTGGTTACTTAGTGACAAAACACTATGACTCTTGATCTAGTTTCTCTTTTATTATTTTCAACTTAATGAGTATTATGTCTTTTTATTCTAAATTTTAAGGCCTTACAAGTTGTAATGGAGGAGGATGTTGTTTAAGGTTGTGCAAGTTTATTCAAATTGGTGGTTCCTAGTTTAAGGCCAAAAATCATGGACCATAATGGGGTTTATTATATAGTGTAGTCATAATTAACCCAATGTGAATTGAAAATAAAATTTTGGTGTAATCAATTGTTTGGAAATACTAGAGTTTAATTACCACTAAAAATTCCCTTTATTTTAGTATGAATATGATTTTTCATAGATCAATGGACCTTGTGAGATTACTCAAATTTTACTAGAGTCAAATTTCAATTCCATGATATTTATGTATCTTTTTAGTCATTAATTTTTTTCCAAAATAAGGGAAATGATTTAAAAGTGAATAATTGATTTTTTTCTCAATATTCCATTTGTAGGGTTTCAACCTAAAAAGGAATGTGACTTTTTATTATGTATTTTAAGTTCTTGAAAGTTAAAAAAATATCAAGTGTCTATAATTTAAGGCCATAAAACTTAGAAAAATATATAATTTAAGTTTAAATTAATCCATATTTTTTCATATTTTATCTTTCATATCTTGTGATAAGTGAAAAACTGACCCAAATTGAATGATGAGAATAAATTTGGATATGAAAATATGGGGTAAAAAAATTCCTATAGTTTAACAAATGAGGTTCATTTATAAGGTCAAAGATATTTTACTAAAATTTAGGTATCCCATATAGTGATAAGTGAATGATTTACTGATCACGAATTAGTGATTCCATGCACTAGGATGGTGTAAAGAATGGAATTAATGTGGAATTTATAACTTGGACTAGGATAAGTGATCTAGATATTTCCATGTACTCTGTGAGAATAATAATCAAGATACACATAGTTCTTAAAAAGGAACTTTTTGTTATTTCCTAGTGTAAGGATGATTAAAAAGACCTGATGTAAATTAATAAACTCAAAAACTATGACATTTTTAATGGGAAATGAAATGAAGTGGGAATGGGTTCCCTGGTGAGAGGAAGTAGTATAAACCCCAATGTGAATTAGGATGGGTCTCAACACCATGGATAAATAAAGAGTAAGATGAGAGTTAAATTTGTGGTAGGGTCTGATATTGGTGATCCAAAAATAACTATGTATTATTTTTTTAATAATCGGTCCTTAAGTGGTTCTTAAAAGGTTTCATTTTTATTATGCTTTAGAATCAAAATGAGGGGGAATAATTATGGTTTCACTCAAGGTAGGAGATCCAAATGTAATTTTATAGTATCTCATTGTAATGATAGGGTAGAAAACCTAATGGGAATGATGAGGATATATACTAGGAAATTTTACATAAATCACGATCATATTTAAGGGTTTCAAGTCATATAGAATATAGTACTCCAAGCAGCTTAGGGTTATGTAGAATGGTCCACTCCATGTAGTTTAATGTAATATGGGATAAACTATAAACCATAAATCTTATGTTTATATATAAATGATTATGTGTAATGGTGTTTAAGCTCATATAATAAGTACCATACACCTTATAGTTTAAGTTAATGTGGTAAGGATCATATTTTATGAAATTTAGGGTCGTTCCAAAAAGATTTATGACTTTAACCAAACTATTTAGTAATTATTCTTTTAGTTAGAGTGAGGATGAGTCACATACATGTTAAATAAATCATATGATTATATTAATCTATCAAGTATTCGTCTATATTATTTTGATGTTTTTATTTAAAGGAAAATAATCCTTGGATCTTACATCCCAAAATTGTGTGGTAGGGATAATAATTGGTATTATCTTTGAAAATTACATCCATATACTTTTTAATCTCTAGAATATTAAGTGGGTTATACTCCAAATAACAAGTGAAATATGAAACAACCTATTTAGTATTAAAATAATAAAACATTTTCCATTATTTAATGATATATATATATAACCTTAATTAATTTGTACACTTTGTGTGTTATTCTTAGGGAGGTCACATGGTTGAAGTGGAGGTGTGGGTGTCCTTGAATCCATTATCCCTCCATATATCTACTTTTTCATCCAATATTTAAAGAGAAAAACTCTTGGATTGAATTCCACAAAAATTGATGGTTGGGTAGGTAATTGTCATGGTTTTTTGATATTTAACTCCTTAATTATCTTTATTATTGGGAGCACAAAAAAATATTCTTCAAGGTAAGGGTTAAGTACCAAATAATTTTTTTCCACTGAAATGAATATACCGTATTCCATTTATCCTTATTAGGTTGATAAATATATTTCCCTTGAATTCTATATATACCTTAGTCAGGATGATCATATGATTAAAGATGATGTTTGGGAGGAGATTCCTTAAACATAGTCAATTTGTGGGTAGAGGTAAAAGTTATTAATGATTGGGATATTAATGGGGATACCCTTAGCTTGGGGGATTTAGGATATATTAAGGACTATGAAGTGACCATCATGGTTGGAAAATATATGGAATAAATATAATTAGAGGGAAAGTGATATGAAAATACACAAAGACCTATGGGTTGGGTTAATTTATTACAATAAGGAGCTCTATAGTAAGAGGATGGAATTTCACTATGAGGAAAATTTATTTGATGATCCATTAGGGTGGTGCACAATCGAATGGTCTGATATTATATGGATCTTTCCATGTGAAAAAATTATGTCCTTATAGGTTTTATGGTTTCTTCTTACTGAGGTAGGTTAACTATGGAACATAAGGATACATCTTAAAAATCATCACAATGAATAATTATTTCTTGAAATAAATCGATATTAATTTTTAAAATATTTTTTCTCACCTTAACTGGGTAATATTTTATTCAATAAATATAGACTTAATGCTTTAATAATAAATTATGTATAGTACATGATGATACCCTTACTTTTTCCTATCATATGATGGGTACATAATAATAGTGGTTTAAGTGGGGAACCCTATGATTGGATTTTCCTTTGACATGGACCATATGACCATTCTACATGTATTTCAGTATGAGTGATACTTTCTATGTATTAATCATTAATAACTAGAAAATTAATAACATCCTTCTCTGAGGCATCGATATGTGATAATATATCTTCTTTATATATTGGTTGGATATTCCACATCAAGGATGAGAGTAGTGGATGGGCCAACCTATTTATCATTAATCGATTTTATAAGAGTGTCATAATTTATGTCGAGAGTTAACTTATAGAAACCATGTGAAATTTTCTCAAACATGGATGATACCATGTGGATAGTAATATATCCTTCCATTATAATAAGGAAACACATGTGGATGTTGAGGAGGGAATGTACACAACTGTTTAGGAGGGTGTGTATGCTAAGGCAGGACATAGTGTGCAGGATGGTTGGGATCATATAAACATTGGTGGGGTGCATTCATAATCTCTGGCTGGGAACATCCATATATTAATCTTGAATAAAATTGTATAAAATTTTAGGAAATTCCCTCATTAGAAATCCAACTCAAAACAATCATAACTTTTGATCTGGGTGTCTATTTTTTTGAGTTATCAAATAGAAGCTAACAAAACGATTTAACCCCAAGGATAACAGCTATAACTTTAGTATAATTCTTTCATGGAAAAATGATTTCCATAATACCCTAAAAATCATCCTATGATTTGGATGGAATCTATAGAACATTCCCACTAACCTATTCCCACCTCCACACTACTGGATTGGGAAAAAACTTGAATAATCTCAATTTCTATGTGTGTGAGAAATAATGTAACACAATGATATACCATTTACATATTCTTTATGTATAGAGAGATATTTTTGAAAAAATATGTATTGTTTCATTTGAAAGAGGATCACATCATAAATTTTACTGAAAATTTCATGGAACACATTTTTTAGTTCCAACACCATTAGATATAGAAAATGTAATTTATTATAGGAAAATCACACATTCTAAATTCCTAAAAATAGATTTATAATATTAAATTAATGCATTGAAATTCATTCATCCATGTAATTTAGCACATCACATGTCATTATACTAAGTATGGCTAGTAATTTTATCATTCTAATTTTATCGAGGTCCATATGTCATACCTTTTATACAAGAGGAAAAAGCACATATTTATTAAACTAAACTCACAACATGATCAATAGAATACTCAACCACCATTTGATTAACATATCCTCATGATTGATATAATCACAGAAGAAAATTATATAGATTCGAATGTAAAGTATCTTTTTAACCTTAGATAATAGGGATTTTTATAAAGTATACACCCTTACATATATCAATAAATGTATAAAATTCCCTATGATATAAATTGGTGGATTAATCTTGATAATATGTATTAAAATATTATATCATGAATATACTTTGTATCATATACAAGAATTTATTCACACTAATCTTAACATTTCATCCCATCCTATAGTACTCTATGATGATAATCGATTAAAGAAAACTCAAAATCCTTATTTTAGGGGGGAGGGGGGGTTCATTCCTCTCTTAATGTTAAATAAAAAAATAGGATTTAATTATATAAAAATTTATAGATTATATTTAATTTAAAAGCATGATATATTTACACTAACATCAACCATTACCTTCAGTCTCTCATTTTTATAATACCCAAATGCTTTACATCACTCTTATATTTTTTTAATTAATCTAATTTTCAATAGATCCAATTTATTATCGTCTTTAACCACCTAAGAAATATTTATATCACCCATATAATTTATTTTATAATTATATATTATTTTTTTAAAGATATATTAATTTATTTGGTGAGAGTGAGTTTTTTTATATCAATTTTTCCATTATTTTCATAGTAGATATCCTTTACTCCTAATGTACCAGGAAACACCCCAAGTTCAACAATTAAATTATTTATCGAAATATATTCCTTCTCAATATTTGATATAGAAATTTACTCTACCTCAATTATAAAATCCAAAACTATGGGCAATTTGGAAATCTTCAAAGTAATAGATCCACCATTAAGGTAAAACATGAAAATAGATTGAGTTCTTGAATCAATATTTTTTGGTTTGGAAGCTAAAATTTATATAATCCTTCACAATGTTCCATTTATCACCTCTAAATACTAAGAATAGATCCTTAATTATTCTCAAATAATTAAGGATTTTATTTACTACAATCCATTGACTCTCACCAAGATTATATTTTTATATACTATTAATTCTCAAATCATATAAGACATTTTGTTGAGTACACAACATTATATACATGATGGAATCAATTACCAAAGTATAAGGATTATCATCTATTCATTTTATTCTTAACTTGATAGGAGGACATTGAGTCATAATAATGCTTACGCCATGAAAAATAGGTAATGAGTCATTCTTAGAGTTAAGTATGCCAAATCTATTTTGAAATTGACCATTGTAAATAATATGACTTAGATCAAAAAATCACTTCAATATATATCTATACATATCCATTAATTATATGTAGGATACTTTACCCATGTCCTTTTGAGAGTCTCAGTAGATCATTCAGTCATACTAAAAGGGGGTGAATTAGGTGTGTCTAAATTTTACAAAATTATTCTAACTTAATCTTTTTCCCTATTTAAGTTGTATGAATCCCTATATGGGTTTTGATGATTGTATCTACTTACACACTTTCAACATACATCACCACATAAGAAATATAAAAGTGAAAAAAGATATACAACACATAGTGTTTTTACATTATTTAGTCTTAAGGCAGGTACACACTCTATTTCGTGTTTGGTTACTATCTCGAGAAAAATAAAATCACTACAAAACTCAAGTTGGACTAACTCCTAAAATATCATTATAATTTTTTATCGTAAACCAAATATATATTGTATTACACAAGTGGATATATCTTTATACAACATCCCACATCCTTCAATGGTCCTCTAAAAACTTAATTGATAAAATCATCCTTTAGATCTATGATTTATCTACATAAATCATAAGATCTTATTCCTCAATACCAGTCTTTCATTACCACTAAGTATTATTCTTCAACTATATAAAAATTGTCCCAAAACTATATCAACTAGAAATATAACCGTTGGAGCTCTCATTCCTTTAAATTATTCAGAATCTGGAACTTATACTAATAGTAGTAGGATTTTTCAATTGATATATGTTTTAGTATCCACAATTATTCAGAAACCTCACTCTCTGAAATTAATAACTTTATAGATTTTTAACCTCAACTCTTTGACCCAACTGAACTTTTGGTAAGTGAAGGTTAGCTGACCACTCTATTCAATCATCCTTAATAATAAAAAATTAGAAGCTTCATATATCGAATTAACCCTCTCTTTTATACTCATCAATTTCCTGAATAGAAGGAGATCCATGGTGTTCAAACATTGGTACTTTCACACTTTCCTATTATTGGTTAAACTCCCTCAAATCCTATGAATATTTTAGATTTAATGGTTTTTATCAAATATTTCTTAAATCTTGACATCAAATATCTTTAACTCTACCACACTTATGACCTTGAATCAAAAATTTACTTTGTCAATATTGAATCATTGAATTTTCCATATTAGCATTATCTAAATGAAAATTATCTAGAGATTTAAAATCTATGTGTTTTGGTCTACTTTAATTCTACCAGACACACACTATGCCTCAACATCACTCAAACCCTTTGAAAAACGTGACTCTTGTGTGCATGCACCAATCATATTTTTCATTCTGATCATAAAACTTATGCTTGTATAAGCATATAATATCCAATATCTAATATATATTTAATACACTATTGAATATGTTCATGGTTTTTAACTATATATTAAATTTCAGTTTTAGTACAAAAACCCTTAATTCATTGAATCTCATATCTCATTCAATCCTTAAAATATTCCATTGAATTAGATTAGATCCACTTGTTTTCTCTATTCTATCACCTAACTTGTGATTCTTTTAATGATCAAAAAACTAATACTTTCCACTTATCTTACTTCTATATAATTTGAAAAACATCCCATTAAATTAATTATACTATATATTCTAGACACTTAAAATTTCATATGAGCAATGCTCACACCTCTATAGTTTTTAAAACTCCACCAAATTAAGTCTAACATAACTTAGTGCCTTTAGGTGCACATCCTCCACTGGTCCATCAGATGATCTTCATAGATTACTTTTACTATAATTGTATATATCTTCGGCATCATCTATCAACAATATCCTCTAGTAAAATTCATTATTAATCTTTTGAAAAACTTCTCCTACAGCCATATCATCGTCCCCTTATTTATTTGGATAATCCTATTCTTTATGAATTTTATTTCAGTTTTACCTTCTAGAACCATTATTTTAGTTTTCCAAATGGTATGAACTTCATCCTCCACTATTTAATTTTAGTTTACTTGTCTAGAATCACAATGTAACTATCACTGTGATGTTTGTTGTGTGATATGAATAATATAACATTGTCTTTTTTTCTAAAAAGCCTCTCAAATTAATTCATTCTAAAAAAATCATTTTTTTATGCTCTTATATCATCCTCATCTAAAAGTAGCATCATAAACAACACTATGTCTGGTGAACTATACTTTGAAATTCTTAACCTTAAATATTATTGTATCCTCATCTACATATACTTTATCTTTAACTCCAAATCTCACTCAATAATTCCTCTTAGTCACCTTTCATGCACTCCAAAATTATTCAAAGAAACTTATTATCCATGGAATGATATTATATCCCATGGAGGATCTCACACTTTTTAAAATCATAAATCTAATGATATTTTTGATGAGATACTTATTGTCCTAGAGAATGGATAACTGAAAACTCAATAGGGGGTGAATTGAGTTCTTAAAATTTTCTTTACTTTTAAACCACCACCTTTAAGGTATGTGAGTTCTAACATTTTCCTTATAAAAATATGTAGATGAAACATAAAAACTTAGAAAAAAGATATTGAAAAAAAAACATATTTATAGTGGATTGGGGAACATAAATTTCCTAGTCCATTCCACTAACACCTAACATCGCTATTTTTGTGATTTTCACTATGACAACCCATTTTTCACGGGCTCACAACTGAGTACAAGTAGTTGTTACTTCATATAAGGGTGCAAGAGATTTCAATAATACTCTCCATTTAAAAATACATATCCAATGTCTTAACACACTCACTTACAACAATTGTAGATTAAATAGAGATAAATTAACTTTAATGAATTGTTGTAGCATACAGTTTCAATCAGAAACTGGCAATAGATAAAGATACTTCTTGAGAAGATGATGATCTAAAAACCACAGCTCAAGATGATCTTCATTTGAAAATTATAAATTTATAATCATTGAACATGATCATTCTATGAGATTTTTTATATGTATATGCATTCTTCATTAGCATTACGAGAGTATTCGTATGTAAATCCACATATCTCTCACTATATATTCATGAAATAGCTAATTATCCCTATTTATATATCCTATTTTATTTTGAACTTAAGAATATTATGAAATCATAATGTTTGAGTGAATAATCTATTTAAAATTTTATTATATAGGATATTAATTCCATGTTCCCATTCCTTTCAAATATAGAATATAGTTTTTGTAATGGAGAGGTCATAAATCTTTTTCTTCAGATATTTAGATTACTTGAAAATGATACTTTATACAAATCAATCATTCCTTAATTAGAAAACTTCTTTTCTAATATGCTTAATATCATGAAAAAAAATTATAAATTATCAGAACATTATAAAAAAGATATTTGACGTATACACTATATAAGATAAACTGAAATCAATATTGCATAGAATGATTTTTCTAGGTAATATAATTCTAATACTGAATTGTCATATTTAGCTTTCACAACTTATAATGGTGCTCGCAAGATAATTTTTTTTGAATATCCTTTACATAAGATAAATAATTTTCATAAATAATCTCTAACTGAAATATATATATTTGAACATGCGGTAACTAATATATTCTCATTGTAAGATAATATCTTATGTAGTAAGATAAATTTTAAACATTGAATTTTTTTACTATGAGAAAATAGAAGAAAAACTCTCAAAACTAGATTCTCTTGTGATAAAATACTTTTCCACATACTGAATATTTTACTCAGTAAAAGATAATAACTTATATTAAGCATAGAATAAAATCATTTGAAACAAATAGACCATATATTATAATAGAATACAATTTGTACCACTTAAAACAAACTCATTATAATAAAAATAGTGTTTTTTTAATTAAAAAAACACATAAAAATGATATACGTTTGGAAAAAATAAGTCTGTAAAAAAATATCCCACTTTTTAATTATCACAAAACCCATCTAATAATAAACAAGAATTTAATGAATTATTCTTTAAAATACATTTTAATTTTTATATTCACCTTTTTCTTCTCCCCAATTTTTTTATATAAAAAATAAGTAGGATAATGATAAATAATACAATAATTATGTCACATGAACAAGTGTAAATAGTAACACTACTACATGTGAACAGATTTTTTCATAATGATGTATTAAAAAAATTATTGAGAAGTAGAAACCGTTAAATAATTAATGAAAATAAATAATGATTAAAGAAACACAAAACAATAGTAGTGAATAAATTCTAACAATAAAATATGAAAACATTGAGAATATAGATAAATTAATTCATTATAAAATTTAATAATAACGAAGTAAATAAAGTAATTAAATGCATGAAATATAAGCATGCACCTATTTTAATGTTTTTTGAAACACAATTCAAATGCCTTTGAGGCACAATTAAACTATATAAGAAAAGAATGAAATTATTTCAGTTATGAGGTGAAAACCCATTTGTTGGAGGGGTATTTTGAAATATTTTAGATATCCAATAGGTAAGGAGGTTTTTAGAAGAGAAGCATCATCACTATCTCCAAAAACATCAACTAAAGTTAGTAAAGATCCTTGAATTATGGCTTTATCGCCTTAATTTGTAAAACCCCAAGGTTTTAAAAATGAATTTAAATGCATTAAACATTTTTTTAATTAGATAGTTATAACTAGCCTTCAAATAGAATTTTTTTGCTTCTATGTTTTGAATTTCAAATAACGATCATCTATAATTGTGATCAGTAAGTTATTTGGAGTATAATGGAACCAACGTGATTTTTTTTAATAGTAACATACCCTCATGAATATTAATATGACCATAATGAATAGTAAAATGTATTATTATTTTATTTTCTTAAGGATTTAAGATAATGACAACTTGATTAATTTTTCAAGGTGTTAAAAAATTAGTTATAGATTTAAAATTGTTATTTATGAATAAATTTTTATTTTACTTAAAAAATAAATTAATAATATTTAGAAAATTATTTTCAAAAAATAGAGTTCATTTTTGAATTGTACATATCAAAAAATTGTTAGGGTGAATTTTTTGGATTTTTATGAAATTCTTGAATTTTTGATGAATAATAAAATACGATAAATGCTAAATACTTGTTTTACTGCATCATAAGTGATGAAATGATAATGTAATATCACTTGTTTCAAACTTACATAAAATTTTTACTATTTTGGGTCAAATGAATCAAGACTATTCATATTCTTGATAAAAAATATTAAAATAATGATTAAAATAATGTAAAATCCCTCCTCTCCTCCATTATAAATACTACCATAATTCCTCTATTCCTCTCACACCACTCAAGCCTTGAGAATTATCTAATTTCTACCAAATCCCATCCCCAAGGATCTTCACCACTTCCTAGATCTTCTAGTCTCACCAAAAGGCCAAAACCAAAGGCCTTAAGAAGGATCTCAAGGAGAAGAGATCAAGAGGTAAGGATCTTCTTCCTTTTTCATGTGTTTTCTTTCCAATTCCTTTCTTTTCATATACTCTATTTACATACACTTATCTAGGAGGTATGAAATCTTCAAAATCTTATATTTTCTTTATGTTACCATGTTCACATAAAATATTCATCCTCTTACTTCTTCTCCTCTCCCTCTTGTTCTAAAAATAAAAACACCGTCCATGATGTGCCAATTTACCAAAATCATAGACGATGTGTTTGCAATATCCATTACATCCTTTAAAGATGATCATAAAACCATTTTAATGTTTTAAATAGAATTTAAATTCTATTTTGAAACCTATTTTATGTTCTGGAATGAACTTATATGCATGACATCAAATTATATAATGAAACAAGTTCATGATGGTCGAGGAACTGCCAAAAATGATCTAAACAAATATTATTAATGTTTCATCTAATGATCCATAATAATATATGACAAAAAAATTATTTATGGTATCATTATATATTCTTGAAACATATTAATACCATTTAATTCCAATTCTATAATTTTATTTCCATACAACAATAAAATAAAATACAAACCAGCCATGGAAATCATGTAAAGAACTCACACAAAATAATGGAAAGAACAAAATGCTAATAATTAAAGGGTACAATGATGTTGTGAAATGATCTTATAAGGTGTTATAAACATGAATATGTTTCTTTAAGATAATAATAACACTATTTTAACCATTATACATGAGTTTTAAATTAGTTTTAAGTAAGACAAACTCGAGGTAAGGGATTCATAACCTGATTTCCATTCTTTGGGTGAACATTCTACTTCATTATTTATGTGGTATTAAAATTTTTTTTGTGATTATTTTTGTTTATATTATGTGAAATTATTTTTATTTATATTATATATACATTCTTCATCCACTCTATTAAGTATCACTTCAATTATATGATATTTTTAAGGGGATTTTCTTTCAAAATCCTCTTTTAAAATTTTGTTTTACGAAATTCAAAAGAAATGTTTTTATGCAATTATTCATGTTGTATGGTTGTGTTATGGTTCTTGGTAATTTTTTATGATGAAGGGTGGGACCTATATCTCCCTACAATTCATTATATATGTGTAAGTTGGAGGTCGGTCATATGGTTACTCCAAGTGTAACTGTGATGGTTACACAAATTGTAAGGTAGTCGTGAGGGTTAAAAATTATAAGGTAGACGAGAGGGTTACAAGATTATGTGATTAATTCTCGAAGATACCTTTATGGTTCTATTTATGTTCATTATTTTTTGTGGGAATCTCGTGTTTCACAAATTATGTATATATGGGTGACAAGTATGTTTTTTTAAATGATTTCATGTGTTTATAAGTATTCATGGACTAATGTTTTCTTTTCTTCTTTTTTTACCCGTTAATGAGACTTTTGAGCTCATACCAAATTTTTAAATGATTTTAATATGTTATAAGGTTGTGTAAGAAAATAAGGAATACAAGTTAAATGTTATTAATATTTGTCAAGGAAATCATTTTTTATTTGAAAAGTATTAAATTTGGGATGAAATGGATATTGTTTATGCGGTATCTTCTCTATATGAATGTGTAATGTTATGTATGTATTATATCCAAATTCTATAAAACTCTAAAATTTAAAATATCCTCAATATGAATTTAATTTATTTCTTGAGTAAAATTCAAGATCATATAATGTAATAAGGATGGATCCTTATAGTTTGTATCGGAGGATGGTTTAGATAACTTTAGGGGTTATGATGATGTTAATAGAATACCATAAATGATTTTTACTTTATGGTTAATTTAAAATGACATAACATTTAAATATTACCATGTTTATTTGAATAATATATGTTTGTTCAAAAGGGTTTTCCACAGAAGAAATAGGGAATCTGAAGAGGTGAGGCACTGACAGAATGATATTCTTCCGAATCTGCAGCCCAGAATGGTAGGGGTTGGAACAGAGTACTTTGTGATAGTAATTTCTCAAATGATATAGGAAATAAATGGTGGTGGTATCCATGAAATATATCAACTAGAGGTACCAAAATGGAACATGAGGATACTGGAACATTTTATGATACAACACCCTCCTAATTTCAATGGATCTTCTAACCCAGTAGCGATTGAGGGGTGGATTAAGGCCCTTGAAAAGATATTCGATGTTATGGGATGTTCAGATAATCAAAAGGTAATTATTTCCATTTATCATTTTAAAGGTGAAGATTATTAGTAGTGGTCAATGGTCAAAAATATCAGTTATAGAGAGGATATTTATTCCTTAGAGTGGGATGAATTTAAAATTATTTTTCTTGAAAAATATTTTCCTAAGGTGGTGAGACTTAGGATGCAGAAGAAATTCCTTGAATTGAAGAAAAATTAGAAATATTAATTGGATTTGTATGAAGGAAAATTCACCAAACTCGAGAGTTTTTCTTTAAATCTTATTTTTGATCATGATAGAAAAATCAACCACTTTTACTCAGGATTAAAGCTAAGGTATTGAAGGGCATTGGCCTCCCATGAATTTAAAAATTATGAGAAACTTGTCTGATGTGCTGAGAGGGTAGAGATGGAGTTTTCTGATGATCATGTGCACTTTGAAAACAAGAATAAGAAGAGGTCCAGATGGAAAGCGATGGGTAATAATCAACCAATTAAATCTGATAGTAAGAAATTCCAGTTTTCAGTTTGTGAAAAGTGTGGAAAAAAGCACCCTGAGGAATGCCTTACCAAAACTAAGAAGTGTTTTTGATGTGGTAAGTTTGGGAGCATGTCCCGAGATTTTAATTAAAATGATCCAAAAACTAATCTTGATAAGAAAACTATAAAGTGTTTTAAATGTAAAGAGATGGTTCATTATGAAAATTCCTACCCAAAGAGAGATCTGAATGATGTAAAGAAGCTAGAATATAAGCATAAATGTGGGGTGAGATCTTTTAAAACTACATCAATAGATGTTGGTCCATCCAATGAAGTTGTATCTAGTACCTTTTTTATTTACTCAGATTATACTAAATTCTTGTTTGATACAGGGTCTACACATTCCTTTATTTTTTAG
Source organism: Viscum album (assembly GCA_963277665.1). NCBI lineage: Eukaryota > Viridiplantae > Streptophyta > Magnoliopsida > Santalales > Viscaceae > Viscum > Viscum album. Next base: position 1,619,634,721 of record OY728146.1, on the reverse strand, counting down.
GAATTTTTTGGTAAATTGGAAATATCACCTCAAAAAAATGAGACCAAAACTTATTATTAAAACACCATGGGGAAATATTATAGCAGAGGAATTATAAGAATATTTCTATTATGGTATTTGGAAATAATTTACCTAAAAACCATGTTTTTATCCCTAGTAGAGTTTAATTCCATTCTAGGAATGGATTGGATTTCTATTTATCATACTAAGATTCATTGTAGAGCTAAAGAAGTTTTTTTTCAGAAAGAGTTTCAATTTTTATACAAGAACAAACCCATACAATTGATAACATGTCAGGAAGTTGAAAAACTATTGAAAGATGTAAATTAAAGTTATATTTCTCATATTTTTGAAAACAATACAACTATTTAGACTAATAATGTGCCAATGGTAAATGAATACCTTGATGTTTTTCCTGATGATTTAATCAGTTTCATACCTGATCAGGAAGTCGAATTCATAATTGACTTAGTTCTTTATGCTAAGACAATTTCAAAACTCCCATATTGAATGTATCAAATTGAACTTCTTGAATTGAAAATTTTGTTTCAGGATTTTCTTGATAAAGGCTTCATTTATTCTAGAACTTCACCAAGGGGTGGTACTATTTTGTTCGTTAAAATTAAAGATAGTTCCATGATAATTTGAATTAATTATAGAGTTTTAAATAACATCACTATTAAAAAAAGTATCATTTTCCTCATATTGATGACTTTTTTGATCAGCTCTAGGGATCTCATTATTTTTTCAAGATTGACTTGAGATCAAAATACCATCAGTTGAAGGTGAAGGAGGATGACATACCAAAAATATATTTTCATACTAGATATGGTAATTATGAGTTTTTTTATGTCATTTGGGTTAACTAATTCACCTATTGTATTCATGGATCTTATGAATAGAATATTCCATGAGTTCTTGGATAAGTTTTTAGTTGTGTATATTGATGACATTATGGTATTTTTTAACAGTAAATCAGAGCATGAAAAAAATATAAGGGTTGTTTTTCAAACCTTAAAAGAAAAGAAACTATATGGAAAATTCAGAAATTATGTTTTTTGGTTGAAAAAGATTTCTTTTCTTGTGAACATTGTAAATAATGGTGGAATAATAGTTGATCCTTCCAAAACAAAAGTGGTTGATGAATTTACAAGATGTAAAAATGTTACTGATATTCATAGTTTTATTGTATTAGAAAGTTATTACTGATGGTTTGTTAAAAACTTTTCACATTTATCTAGTCCGCTAACTAAGCTAATGTGAAAAGGGGATAAATTTATTTGGATAGAAGAATGTGATGTTTGTTTTCAGGAACTGAAAAAGAGATTTTTGAATTCTCCAGTTTTATCCATGTCTTCCTAAAATGGTGAGTTTAGCATCTACAGTGATGCTTCATTGAAGGGAATTTTTTTTTCTGATGCAGAATGATCAGGTAATTTCTTATGCTTCAAGACAACTAAAACCTCATGAGTTAAATTATCCCACACATGATTTGGAATTAGCAGTTGTGGTTTTTTCATTGAAATTTTGGAGGCATCATTTATATGGAGCCAAATGTCAAATATATACTGACCATTAAAGTCTGAAGTATATATTCACTTAGAAGGAATTAAACATGAGGCAGAGAAGTTGGCTTGAACGTATAAAGGATTATGATTGCATGATCAATTACCATTCCGGAAAAGAAAACAAAGTGGAAGATGCCTTGATTTGAAAAAATCATGTATCATTAACCTTATTACATTTGGAACATGATCCCTTGATTAATGATTTGATAAATTTTGGATTAGAAGTTATTGGTGCAGGAAATACCTCTATTTTTTTCAGGTTTCAGTACAGTCATCGTTATCAGACAGAATTAAGAAAGTGCATAAGGAAGACTATGAGCTATAGAAAATATAGAATTGGTTAAAATGGGTAAGTTTATAGAATTTAACCTTGATAAAGATTGTGTTTTAAGATTTGGTAAAAATTTGTCTGTGTCTTGTGATTACCAGTTGAAAAGGGATTTTTTTTGTGAATTTTATAGTTCTCCATTTTCAGTTCATCCTGAAAGTACTAATATGTACAAAGACCTTTGATAGTATTACTTGTGGGATGGAATGAAAAGGAATATTGTTGATTTTACCATGAAATGTTTGACATTCCAACAGGTTAAATCAGTACAACAATTACCAAAGGGGATGCTTTGTCCTTTTCTAGTGCCATAGAGGAAATGGTAGAATGTGTCCATGGACTTTGTGGTGGGACTACCTAAGACTTATCAAGGTAACAATGCAATTTGGGTTATTTTTGATCGGCTGACAAAATCTTCACATTTTATTTCTATTCGAGATAAAATGTCTTTGGATCAGTTTTCTCAATTATACCACAAAGAGATTTTCGGGTTACATGGAGTTCCTCTTTCCATTATATATGATCGGGATCCCAGGTTTACTTCTAACTTTTGGAAGGTCGTTTAGAAGTCATTGGGCATAGAATTAAATTTCAGTACAATTTTTTATCCTCAATCAGATGAGAAGTCAGAAATAATGATTTAGACTTTGGAGGATATGATTTGAGCTTGTTCAATGGAATACTAGGGAAGTTGGGATCAACATCTTTCTTTAGTTGAGTTTTCTTATAATAACAATTTTCATTCTAGTATACAGATGGAACCTTTTGAGGCATTGTATAGGAAGAGGTGTCAAACTATATATTTTTGGGATAAAGTTAAGGAAAGGAAGTTTATGGGACCAAAATTAGTAGAGGAAGTGGCTAAGAAAGTGAAGATGATCCAGAAACACATGAGGACATCTTTGAGCAGACAGAAAAGTTATGCAGACAACAGGAGTAAAGACTTTTCTTTCGAGGGAGGTGATCATGTTTTTCTTATAATCTCTACATGGAAGAGTGTTACGAATTTTGGTAAGAAAGGAAAGCTAAGTCCAAGGTTCATTAAACCTTATGAAATCCTATAGAATGTTGTACCAGTCACCTACCGAGTAGCTTTACCTCTGTGTTTATCTCAAGTACATAATGTTTTTCATGTTTTGATGTTTATAAAGTATGTTCTAAATTCATCTCAGGTCTTGAGACCAGAAGTAGTTCAGCTAAAAGAGAACCTTTCTCATGAAGAGAAACCAGTTCAGATTCTTGATCGAATGGAATAGGCATTACAGAATAAGGTAATACACCAAGTAAAGGTTTTGGGGAGAAAACACATGTTTGAATAAGCAACATGGGAGTCTGAAAATGCTATGAGGGAAAAGTATCCCCACTTTTTTAATAAGTAAATAAAATTGTGAGGATTCAATTTCCAGAAGGTGGGGATAATTTAACACCCCAAGGTTTTAAAAATGAAATTAAATTCATGAAACTTTGTTTTAATTAGATAGTTATAACTAGTCTTCAAATAAAATTGTTCCACTTCTATGTTTTGAATTTCAAAAACGGTCATCAACAATTGTGATCAGTAAGTTATTTGGAGTCTAATAGAACCAACTTGATTTATGTTGAATAGTAACATACCCTTATGAATATTAATATAAACCTAATGAATAGTAAAATGTATTATTATTTTATTTTATTAAGGCTTTAAGATAATGACAACTTGATTAACTTTTCAAGGTGTTAAAAAAGGAGTTATAGATTTAAATTTATTATTTTTGAATAAATTATGATTTTATTAAAAAATTAAATTAATAATATTTAGAAAATTATTTTCAAAAAATGGAGTTCGTTTTTGAATTCGAGATGTTGAAAAATGGTTAGGATGAATTTTGGGATTTTCCTAAAATTCTTGAATTTTTGATGAATAGTAAAATACGATTAATTACGATAAATGCTAAATACGTGTTTTACTACATCATAGGTGATGAAAGGATGATATAAGCCCACTTATTTCAAAATCACATGAAATTTTTACTATTTTGGGTCACATGAATCAAGAATATTCATATTCTTGAGAAAAAATATTAAAATAATGATTAATATAATGTAAAATCCCTCATCTCCTCCACTATAAATACCACCCTCAGTCCCCTCTTCCTCTCACACCTATCAAGCCTTGAGAATTGTCTATGTTCTCCAAAATCTACTCCCATGGATCTTCATGATTTCCTAGAGATTCTTTTCTCCCAAAAAGGCCAAAATAAAAGGCCTTAGGAAGGATCTCAAGGAGAAGAGATCAAGAGGTAAGAATCCTCTTCCTTTTTCATGTGTTTTCTTCCCAATTCCTTTCTTTTCTTATACTCTATTTCCCTCCACTTATACAAAAGGTATGAAATCTCTAGAATCTTATATATTCTATATGTTACCATGTTCATGTAAAATATTCATCATCATCCTTTATCTCCTCTCCCACTTGTTCTAAAAATAAAAACGCCGTCTACGATGTGCTGATTTACCAAAATCATGGACGATGTGTTTCAAATATCCATTACATCCTTCAAATATGATCATAAACCTATTTTAATGGTTGAAACATAATTTAAATTTTATTTTGTAGCCTATTTTATATTCTTTAATGAACTTATACACATGACATTAAATTATATAATGAAACAAGTTCAGGATGATCGAGGAACCACCAAAAATGATCTAAAAAAATATCATTAATGTTTCATCTAATGATCCATCATAATATATGATAAAAAATTATTTATGGTATAATTATATATTATGTAAAAATATTAATACCAATTAATTACACTTCTAGAATTTTATTTCCATACGATAAGAAAATCAAATACAAACCGGCCATGGAAATCATGTAAAGAATGCACCCAAAACAATGGAATGAACAAAATACTAATAATTAAAGGGTGAAATGATGTTGTGAAATGATCATATAATGTGTTGTAAAATTTAATATATTTCTGAGATATTAATAATACTCTTTTAACCATTATAAAGTAGGCTTAAATGAGTTTTAAGTAAGACAAACTTGAGGTAAGGGAATTCATAACCCGGTTTCCATTCTTTTGGTTAATATTCTACTTCGTTAATTATGTGGTATTAAAATTGTTTGTGTGATGAATTTTGTTTATATTGTGTTTTATTATGTGTATTTATAGTATATATATATTTTCTATCTACTCTATTAAGTATCACTTTAATTATAATATATTTTTAAGGGGATTTTCTTTTAAAATTCTCTTTTAAAAATATTTTTTACTAAATTCAAAATCAATGTTTTTAAGAAATTATTCATGTTTTATGATTGTGTTCTAGTTCTTGGGAATTATTAATTATGAAGATTAGGACCTATATATCCCTTAAATTCATTGGGTTTGTGTAATTTGGGGTTTGGTCGTATGGTTACTCCAAGTGTAACTGCAATGGTTACACAAATTGTAAGGTAACCATGAGGGTTACAAATTATAAGGTAGCCAATAGGGTTACAAGATTATGTAAGTAATGCCCCAAGATACCTTTATGGTTATATTTATGTTCATTATGTTTTTTGGGAATCTAATGTTTCACAGAGTAATTATATATGGTTGGAAAGTATGTTTTTTTAAATGATTTCATGCGTTTACAAGTATTCATGGGCTAATGTTTTCTTTTCTTCTTTTTATACCCCTTACTAAGATTTTTGTGCTCATCCCAAGTTTTTAAATGATTTTCACAGGTTATAAGGTTGTGTAAGGCAAATAAATAATCCAAGTTAAATGTTATGAATATTTTTCAAGGAAATCATGTTTTATTTGAAAAGTATTATATTTTGGAAGAAATGGATATTGTTTATGTGGTGTCTTCTCTATATGAATGTGGAATGTTATGTATGTATTATATCCCAATTCTATAAAACTCTAAACTTTAAAAGATCCTAAATATGAAATTAATTGAGTTCTTGACTAAAATTCAAGATCATATAATGTAATAAGGTTGGGTATTTATACAATTAGTCCTTACTGAAGTGTAAAAAATGTTGAGAGCAGTCTTTTGTGCTCTCTCCATATCAAAGTTATCTATAAGGAAAAAAAAAGAAAGATTGGAAGGGGGTTTAGGTAGAGGTAATGAAACTTATTTTTAAAACCTGATATTTTCTCTTAAATAGGATTCTTCTTGGCCCAAAATCTTCTTGAGTCTCTGGGATTTAGAGGCATGTCGGTCAGTAATAGGAGGTCCAAGCTGACATCTTCCTCAAAGATGAAACTGAGCCTTTGCACATCAGTCGATCCTCTCCACCATATCATTATTTTAATAGTCTTGAATATTTATAAATCCATTTCATTCTATTTTAGAAAAATTTCCAAATAAATTTTATAGGTCTCCTTTCCTGGCATAACCAACAACTAATTTATTCAACATTTCAAACTAATTTTCTCATAGACCAACCAAAAGCTCGGTAGGAATTATCTATATTCTTTTTGAGGATTATTGAAACTTTTTGGGTTCACTAAATGCATATTCTTCTTATTATTCATAAGTCTCTGTCTTAAATTGTTTTCTAAAAACTGATGAAAATTATCAAACTACTAATCTAACACTACAAAATTATTTTCTATTGATCCAACCATTTTTTTCAACCCTATGATAATTAATTTGAAATCCTTGTGCCCCTAAACCAATTTTTTTGAATTTATGGTTATTTGGTCTTCATTAAATAATTTATTTCGATATGATATTGATCAATAGATAGGATTTAGATTTGTGGAAATGTAATCATCCTTCTAACTTTATAAATTAATTATCTTTGAATATCTTGTAACATATCTCTAGAAAGAAGGTCACATTACATAGAAGAAATGGTTGAGTTCATTGTGTGTATAGACTAAGAAAGTCCTTATGATTTTTACTTTATAACCATTTTATATTAAGTTTATCCTATAGATTATTTAAAATTCTTATCCTAAGATGATTGATCTAACATCTTCAATTCATTAACATAATCTTTTGAAACAACTTTCTAAAGAAGTGTTTTGATTTCACCTATGGAATCAACGAATTGAGTTTTCAAAAATTCTAATTTATACGTCAATTTGGAATAGCTCTCTCAGGTTCTTTTATCAAAACATACAATTTTTTAATGGGAATTTATTAACTTGTATGCACTACATGAATAAGAGAGAACCTATCCTGATGAACTTCTATACTCTGGTTATCATCAACCTATTGATTTTCACTTACATGGGCTACTTACTCCACATGACATAGCTCTACCAATTATTATATTTCTATCCCTTTTTCAACAAGTTGAATTACATCTTATGGTTCCTCTTCTTCTTCTCTACCAAAAACATTTTTATAAACAAAACCAACTAATTCTATTCTGAATTTTTAACTTCTCTCCCCATATAAAGATAATTCAAAAAGAGGGATAAAAAATGATATAGTTGATATGGTCATTTACATTCCAACACTAACCAATATGGTAATGGATGAGGCTAATTCTTCTCAAATTGAATAAATAGAATTGATATCATGTTGAACTGTAGTGAGAGCAGGGGATTAACTAACTTCAGGAGCAGTTCTTTCCCTGGATTGACCGACAAATCTCACTTTGATTCACCTTTCAGTGAAAGTTTCGTTGTATGTAATATATCCATACCATGTAGTGGTTATTATATAGAAATGGGAACATTTTTAAGAGTTTTAGAATCCACTTCACTAGAATCTATCATTTGTGATGACTCACCCTAAGTAGTATAGGTTCTATATCAATTTCATCTTATAAACTAACTAAAAATTGATTATTCAAAGACAAAATATAGTAAAAACCACTTCATATTAATAATATTCCACTAAATAGTATTAGTATGTGACAACATTTTGTGGTAGTGTCATCAAGATAGACACCGACTTTACTTAAAACTAAGCTTAAAATCCTTCTAAAGGGATAAAAATTTAATGAATTGTTTTGAATATAAAAAATATAACTCAAAATTTATCCTTACAAGTTCATAGGTTTTTCAATACTAAATAGATATAATAACCTAACATCTTGAAAAATAATTTTTTCAAAATCATCGTTCTGTTACTGACTGAAAATTAAATTTTTTATTATGCAAACACTTTTGAGGAAAAAGTGAGAAACCAAACATGACTTCATTACCACACCACACCATCAGACCACCACTTCACCACTTCACCATTTCATCACTTCACCACTTACAAACAACAAAATCAAGGCCAAGAAACCATGAACCAAGGAACAAACATCAGACAAGCAGACCAATCCTCAAAGCCAGCCTCCTCAAACGTCCACCGGTGCGACCATCGACACCAGCCCAAATCCTCTCGTCAGCAAACTCCAGACGGAGTTCGCCCAACCTAACAGTGACATGAGATGAACCTCCAGGAAGGATCCATCCACAAAAGGATGTTGAAGAAACCAGAACGAAGATCATGCTGCCCTGATGCCGCACCCTGCTCTGCATACACCACGGTCGTTCCTCCTTCACCCTTAACCACAAACCCTCGTTCATCTTCCAAAAATTGTCACGAACCACAGCCAAATGCAAAGCATCACAAAAAAAAGTGATCGAAGTAGATCCAAAACATTCCAAACAACCAATTTCCACTGCCAAAGAAACATAGAAAGCACCTCACTCGCACCCCACAATCATCACCGCAACACCCGTCGCCACCCTCATTCCTACACACAGATACCACAACAAACCAACCAAGGTACCTCTGCCTGTACTCGATGCATGTGACGAACCAACTACCCCCACCACCGCGGAAGAAAAAGGTAAGTCTTGGAAGGCCGGAGCGTGACCCCGAAGCCTCAGCAAGTCGATGTCACACCAGATCGAGCACACGTCGCACTGGATCACAAACCCAGAGAAGCACCGGATCTTGACCCCACCACCGCAGAGAAACCAGATCCTGATACCAAAGCAACAGATTGAAACCCCGACGCCGTGAAAAATAGGAACGACCCCGTCATTGCAGCAGGCCTCGACCCTGGTGCTCCAGAACAAGGCTTCATCGCCACAGAGAAGAACCAAGACGCCGACGCCACACCGGATCGCGACCCCACGTTACGGAGAAACTGAAAGCCGACTCTGATCCCACCGAATCTTTTTCCATACTCACGGAAGAAGAACACCCACGAGTCCACACTTCGCCGAACTGCCGCACCATGAACACGCCGGTGAAAACGAGGAAGAAATCTCAGCCCTGCGGAGGAGAGGGGCGGCAACGAGAAACCCTAAAATGATGCGGCACCCCTTAAGGACTCAATCCCACCATATTCATTGTCATCCACTGTTATCCTTTCACATGTTATATAATTGTGGGTCCTATTACTAAATAGTAGAATGAATGAATTTTACAAGAACAATTTTCTCAAGTTCTGAATCTTTCACTAGCTTCTTTACAACATCATCTATTTCGAACAGTGACTTAATTATATCTGGTGGACTTACTTCATATATAGAAAATATAAAAGTATTAAAATAATCATAACCTTCATGGGTAAATTTAAAATATTCATCCATTTCCAATGATGTTATGAATATTTTTTTCTTCTTCATATTCGTTGTAACCTGATATTCACTATCATTGAAATCTAATACAACTTTCTCATAAAAAACTCAAACTTATTTTTCATAAAAAAACTAGATTTTTTTCATCAAAAATTAATTCCCAACCTTGAAGATTTATAACCTTTTTAAGTAACATATCGGTACCATCCAGACAACTAAAATTTGTGCCTCTTCTAATCAAAACATTTATGGTAATTCTTGAATGTTTGATTATACTGTAGGTATCACCATTAGTTATTAAGGATTTTACCATTTTAGAAATGATCTTAGAAGATTAGAGGGTTAGGGAAGAGAGGTTTAGATAGAAGAGAGATAAATATTTATAGGTTTTCAAGGTTTTCACACATAGAAATGACTTGCCTTATTTTTTTAAGGTAATCGAAGGGTCTTTCCAAGTGATGTGTAGAGTAATCATAATAAAACTGGGTGATGTGTCTTATCTTGTTATAAATAATAATTAAAATTGTGACTCAAAATCTTGAATGAAATAATGAAAAAAAATATTAATTTATTTATAACATTGAAATAAAATTAACCAAAGTTAGGTAAGCCTAATTCCGATTTTATAAGATCAAATCTATTGGCAGGAAATGGTTTAATAAATATGTCTACTAATTGATTTTTAGAGAAAACAAATTCTAGAGAGATGTCACCATTTTGTGTATGATATCTTAATAAATGATTCCATAAATTAATATGAATTATTCTAGAATGGTTTATTAGATTCATTGAAATGCTAATAGCTCTCATGTTATCACATTTTATGGGAACACAATTAAAATGAATTCCAAAATCCATTAGGGTGTTTTTCATCTACAGTACTTATGCACAAAAAATTCCTGCTACAATATATCTAGTGTTAGGAGTTGATAATTTTATAGAGTGTTGTTTCTTACTTAACCATTATACTATATATTTACCTAGAAAACAAAAAAATTTGAGGTTATTTTCTTATCTCATCTATAATCACCAAATTTATCATCGTGATATGAAGTAAAATTAAAATCAGAGGTTTTTGTAAAAAGTATAGATGGAGACATATTTTCTTTTAAATATCTTATAATTATTTTGGTAGCATTTAAATGATATTATTTTGGATTGGATTGAAATATTGCATAAAGACATACTAAAAATATAATATATGGTCAACTTACATTATGATAATGAAAAATTCTAGTGATTCATCTATACAAATTATTATTAATTGGTTTTCCATCTTCATCTATATCAATTTTAATATGGGATCTCATACAAGTTGAATAATTATTACTATTTTCGAGTTCATATTTTTTATGTAAGTCGTGTATTTTTTTGATTTGGTATAAGTCATTTCAAAAATATTTTTTATAAATTTTAAATCCTAGAAAGTACTTTGAATCACCCATCATACTCAATTCAAATTATATTTCCATAAGTCTTGAAAAATCCTTAAATAATTTTTGGTTTGTTGACCCAAAAATAATATCATCGACGTATATTTGTACAAACAAGATATCTGAGAATTAAATTTTCTTAAACAATATAGGATATTCCTTTTATATTGAAAAAACATTTGATAAAAGAAATGAACTTAATCTATCATACAATGCTCTAGGTTCCTGTTTAAGTCCATAGAAATATTTGATAAGTTTAAAAATAGAATTTTGAATGTAAGGGTATTAAAAATAAGAAGGTTGTTAAACATAAAATTCCTCAATTAAAAATACATTTAGAAGTGTATATTTAACATCCATATGATATAATTTAAAATTCATATAATATGTATATTATAGAAGGATTATATCTGCCTCTAACCAAGATATAGGGGAAACAGTATCTTCATAATTTATTCATTCTTCTTGATTGTAACCTTTTTAAACTAATCTAGATTTATTTATAATTATCACACCTTGATCATCTATTTTGTGTCTAAATACCCATTTTTTCCAATAACATTATAGTCATAGCACCTTTCAATTAATTCCCAAACCTTGTTTCTCTTGAATAGATTTATCACATCTTGTATAGATAAAACCCAAAATTCATCGGTAAAAGATTTTTCTATAGTTCTATGTTATAGCTAAGATAAAAAGTTAGATAATTCTACTAGGTTTCCTATATTTCCACTTGTTCTAACTCATTCATATAAATTTTCTATAACTATTTCTAGAGGTTGGTATTTAAGGTTTCTAGGTTGTCTCGGTGAAAAACTTTATGGTTTATTATTATTAACCCTTAACTCATAAGGAGTTTTATTTAAGATTGAACTTATTAGAACTGTATTAAGTACATAAAATGTTTTGTTAATAACTTAATCGCAAAAATAACTAGTCATGATATATTCACAAAACATTTCTCTAGTGATTTCTTGCAAATTATTATTCCTCCTTTAAACAAATAATTCTTTTGAGGGGTCCTAGGGGATGAAAAAGTATGTTTAATACCTTATTTTTAGATATATGAATTAAATTCATAATTCCAAAATTATCCTCTATGATCACTACTCAATGTCACAATTTTAGCATCCTTTTCATTTTTCACATGTTTGGATAAATTAATAAAAATGTAATATGCTTTAATTTTATGTCATAAAAAAAGTAAACATAGTTATATCTTGAAAATTTATAAAAAAAAATCAAAGAAAAAGGATTTTCCATTAAGAATTGTGGTTTTAGTGGGTATAATAATTTCCATATGGATAATATCTAGATTATTAGATGTAAAAACCTCTTTAATTGGTTTAAAAGATGACTTCTGTTTCTTTCCCATTTGGCATGTATCACATGGTTTCTTTTTATCCAATTTAAGATTAGGAAAATCAAAAATCAAATTTATTTTAGATAACTATTTTAAATAATGAACATTAAAATGTCTAAGTCTTCTAGTAAAAATACATGATTCATTAATTTCAACCTTCAAACATTTTACATTTTGTGTACATAGTTAATTAAGATCTAAAGTGTACACATTATCTGTTCTTAGTGATTTAAACAGGAGATATTTTTATTTGAAAAATACACATCCATTGTTAAAAAAATGAACTAAATAATCAATATCAAAAACCTAAGAAATACTTATCAGGTTGTGATTTAAGCCTTAAACATAAATTACTTTTTTTAGGATAGATTGTGGATTTACAACTAATCTAAGTCCAATAATTTTTCCACTTTCATTGTCATCATATGTGACATAGCCTCCATCAATATTGGGTTGTGATTTAAAGGTTGAGAAATCTCCACACGTATTCCTTGAAAAATCACATTCTATAAACCATTTTCATTTCTATTTATGTGGTATGATATCTATACAAAAAAATTAATAAATATTGTTTTTTGGTGCCTGAATATTCATAAGTCCATCAATATTAACTAAAAACGACTTGGGGACCCAAATATATATATTTTCAGAAATATTAATATCAAATTTTGAGAAACTTTTTGTAAGAAAAGAATTTTTAAATCCACTAAACCAAGTATTTTTTATATTAAGAATATTAACATGATCTATTATGTCTTCATAGTGAAAACATGTAACTATGGAGTGGTTTCTGTTTTTAGAACTATGAACAAAATAGTTTTTATAAAATATGGACCTTTCAACTTGAATTATTTTTCTAAATTTTATTATTTTTAAATTATTTTTTACCAATAATTTTGTTCAAGTAATATTACCCCTTAGTTAAAAGACTTGTGTAATCTTTGAAGTTTTGAACCTCATTATATAGGTTATTAATTGTGATAACCTATTTTGTATATGATGAATTAGATTTTTTAAACTAATAAGTAAATATAATTTTTTTATGTCCCTGTCTATATTTAAAAAAACATATAGTAATTATTATTATCTTTATTATTCTTTATTAAACTTTCATACCTAGTCTCTAACATGGTACAATTTTCAATTAAATCTTAATGTTATCAATTTTTATTCTATAATTTAACTCATGGAAATAATAATAATAATATTGTACCCCATATGGATTTTCCATGAAAAAAATTGAGTAATTTTAATTGAGGGATTTGGTTTTTGATTCTGAAGATGTACATTCACTATAATCTTCATATGCACTCCGTGTGGCCTTCATATCTTTCTTGGATTTCTACTTATATTATTCTTATTAAAGAACCATTTTGTCTAACTTTTTATTTCCATGTAATTATGGAAAATATGGATTGATGTGTCCTATATTCTTCCACTCATAGCATATAACTTATTTAGAGTTATAACCATGATTCATGTACTTATTAAAGGGCCTTATGAAATATCTTCTCTTATTATAGAACTTTTTGAACTTCTAAGAAAACTATGAAAGGTCATCATTTGATCCATAATTTCTTGAGAAATATTCTTCTTCAGTTGTTTCAAAGATATGTATAACTTTTTTCTTCTTTTAATCTTTAGAAGTAGAAACCTTCAAAGAATCATTTTATTTTTTAATCATTCTATATTTTTCTGGCTTCAGCTTCAATTTATGGTTTATAAATCCTATGAGTTCCAATGAGATCTTTTATTCTAAAATTATTAACCTATATAGATTTTATAATTAAAACTAAGATTCCACTCCACTAAGGTGGTAATAATATTAAAATATTCAATGCTTTATTGGGTTCATAAATAGGTGTTCCTAGAGTAAGAACATTATTCACAATCTCAGTGATTCTTCCATTCAACTAATTAATGATTTTCCCTTCATCCATTTTTAAGATTTCATACTTAAGTTTGGTAGTATCATATATAAGGGAATTCATATTATCTATAACCTCATAATAATCATCTATAGTAGTCCACATTTCATGATTTTTTTGACATTGAGAAACTTGATTAAACTCATCTAGCCCTATTATGCATATAATAGCATTCTAATCTTTAGAATTCAGATCATATATTTTTTTAGTATCATCATCCCGAGATTATCATTATGTATTTAGAATTTAATAAGTCTTCACTTTTTTAAGATAAACCTTTAGGACAAGTTTATTCAAATACATAGTCATTTATACCTTACAACAACTATAATTTTCACCATTAAAGTATGAGCTCTAAATATTGACATACCTTATCTGTTATTAGCCATAAAAGAAAATTAAAAGAATATATTTGGACTTCAACCTTTGAAAATTGTGAACTCAAGAGTAATGATCTATGATACCAATTTTTATCCTAGAGAATCACCAACTGAAAACTCTGAAGTGGGTGCACTGAGTTCTTAGAAGTTTCATTACTTTAAAACAACCTTCTTCAAGGTATATGAGTTATAATATTGTTCTTAATAATAAAAAGTAATGTAAATATAAAATATTATTATAGATAGATTAAAAACAAAAGATTTATAGTGGTTTGGGGAATGAAAATCCCCTAGTCCACTCCACCTATACTCTACTCCATGAGTTTGGTGATTTTTACTATGAAAACCTTTTTTTCTAGGGGCTCCCAACTAAATAAAAGAAGTTTTTATCTATTATAAAGGTACAATAGCTTTCAACCAGGATATCCATTTAAAATACCTATCAATAATATTAACACACTCACTTATATTGAGTGTAGATCAAATAGATATGAATACATTTTAAATAATTGGTGTAACATAAAGTTTTAATCAACAACTTGTAGTAGATAAAGATACATCGTGAGAAGATGGTGATCTACAACACACTTCTCTTGATGATATTTAGTTTCAATAGATAAAGTTTTAATCATGTCATGTGAGCATTGTATTAGATTTTCTATATGTGCATTCTTTCTTCGTTAGATTTATTAGAGTATTTGTATGTACGTGTGCATCTCTATCATTGTATATTCATGTAGTAGCTAACTAACCTATTTATATATCATCTTCAATTTTGAACATAATCATATGATATAATCACAATATTCATATGAATAATCCATTAACAAGTTGATGAGATAGGATTTTAATTTAATGTGTCCATTCCTTACAAATACGGAATACACTATTGAAATGAAGATGTCTTAAATCTTCTTCTTCATATCTTTCCATTCTTGGATAAATGACACTTTTTAAAAATTTATCATTCCATAATTAGAAAAATCCTTTTCCAATATGCCTAAAATCATGAAACAACTTCTCAAGATATTATTATAACATTATAAAATCAATCATCAATAGTTGTAAAATATCTTGTTCTTCATATAATAACAAACTAATAGCACTATTCTTATAAAATAAATTTCTGAGAGGATGTATAAGTTAAAACAAATCCTTAACTTCTACTCTATGAAAGATAAACTAAATTCAATTTTGTGTATAATAATTCTTCTTTATAAGATAAATATGTTAATAAAGTATTATATTTAACTTTCACAACTTTTCTTGGTGGTTTCAAGATAATATTTTTCAAATTACCTTTATGTAAGATAAATACTATTCATAACTTCTCTCTGACTAAAATATCTATATTTGACCATGTGTTAGATAATCTATTCTCTTTGTAAGATAATATCTTTTGTACTAAGATAAATTTTTGACATTAATTTTTTTACTCTAAGAAAATGGAAGATAAACTCTCAAAACATTATTCCTATAGGATAAAATAAATTTCCATAGATTAAACATTTTAATCAGTGTATGATAATCACTTATATTAAGCATAGAATAAAAAAATTGAAACAAATAGATCATATATTATAATAGAATACAATCTTAAACACTTAATAAAAACTCATTTGAATAAAAATATGTATTTTTTGAATCATAAAAACACATAAAACTGAGCTATGTTGGAAAAACATAAGTCTGTCCAATAATAATAAAAGGCACAACGTGAATGTCCACATGAAAAAAATTATGTATGATGTTGAAGATGATGGACAGTGTCACCATTTTAATTAATTTTTTCATTTTTAAAACTAGAAAAATTCACAAAAATAACAATCTCACATTAGTTATTTCTTTAGATAACTCCTCCTTAGTTTCTCCAAATTTAATGTGATGCACCCTTAAAATACTATGGAATTAAACCATGATACAGACACTGGTCCTTTTCTGCTTCTACATTGTGTTTCTCCACTCCAAGAACATTCTTCTCCCTCCCCACCTCCATAACTGTTATATTTATTGCATGCCTTTGATCTTGGTCATTGTCTCCTTGATGGAAGGCATCTTGGGTGGTGTTGTATTGAGGGTTGATATATATTTTTAAATTTAATGTGAAATCCCCTTTAAAAAATTTCTCAATATAATTTAAATGAAAAAAATAAGTTAAGAAAATTATAAAAATCTCATAAAATATTTTAAAGACATTTGAATAATGAATTCAAATAACTTTAGAAATTATCAGTATAACTCTAATGTTCTTATAACATAATTATAAATATATTGTAGTTAAAGAATTAAACTTTCATCACCACTATACATTATTCCACTAAATATTATTTCAACAATCATTTGATTTTAGTGTGATCCTCTTTATTACATCTAGATATCATCTCTTTTATTATCTTGATAAACCATCCATACTCCTTTAATTTTTATTTTCCAGATATAGATTTAGTATCTACCTATATTCCATTATCCTGATCTATTACTATATGAGAGTTAAAAACTGATACACCCTTAAGCAACAACATCATATTATCATGATTTTTCTTCTCTTTTAATACATATTGACTTTACTCCTCATTGAATTATCATTGAAAAAAATAAAAAACTACACATCACAATCCATTTTTGATGTTCATTCTCCCCATTTGTATTTTTTTTCAACACTCAATATGATTATAAATTCAATATTATTCTCTCCATATTAATAATAAATTCAAATTTTCACTTGTGAGGGAAAGTAACACTCATATATTCTTTATTCACATTTATTATTCTCTATTTAAATTATTTTCAAATAAATATACACACTTAATTACTTAATATAAGGATAAAATAAATTCTAATAAAGTTATAACCCATATATCAATCAACTCTATGTTTGTGTGATCCATACTAAGTGTATAGAACAAGAGTGACTAACTTAGATGATAAAGATTTCTATAAAATTTTCAATAATTGATACAACTTCAGAGAACTTATTTTTGGTATTTTTAATAGATTTACATTGAAATTAGTTCTTTATACATCTCAAAAATTTGGTTTAAAACATTAAAACCCAAAATCATGTTATACCCCTTCAGTGGTTTTTTTTCTTTGTTAGCAACAATCAATTTCACTTAAGTGGATTTAGAATTGATTAATCATAAAAACAAGGGAGTATAGTAAAAATACCTAATCAATGAAAAATTATTCCATTTATAAAATATTTATTTCCATAAAATTATTATCATCTAGAAATTCTATATTCAGGCACCTATAATTCAGATTTAAAATATCCGGATCATCAACCTTTGGTTTTATAGAATTTTTTTATTCCATCTAAATTCATCAATTTTCTAGAACCACTAGATCCAACTTCAATCCTACTAATTGGGTGAACTATGTCTTCCTTCTTCATCATGTTTAATACTAATTAAATTATTTCATGGGGGAACCATGATTCTGATCAATGTAGAATAATCCATAATGGATATATTTCAGAATACGGTTATACTTTCATAGAACTCATTACTTATGGTCTTCACCTGAATTTAATCACATTAAATTACTTATTCAATGAGAATATTTATTGAATAATAGGTAATAAGGTGTATTTTACTTTTATCATTAGCTGTATTAATAGGATTGAATAGTGTTTCTTAATCTAGAAACTCTCATCAAATCATATTCACTTTCTTTCATACTTCACCCTTTACTTTCCAAGAACATGTCAAATCATAATGTATGAAATTATTTCATTTACTTTCAATTTTAACATTATGTGGATATTTCCACTTAACATCCATCAGTAAGTCATAATAATCTTGTTGATAATTACATCTATTATGGCCATATATTCATTAAAATATTCTAAATATATTCAAATTTTTTATTATGCTATGATTTATCTATAATAGAAACTTTTTTAGTACATTTATTTTCTTATTTTTTCTTCCCTTTATTTAAAAACTTATTGAAATCAGGTTACCATGTTATGTATCTTTTATAAGTGTATCTATCATTCCTACATATTCCACAAAACATATTATCTTGCTTTAAGTTACCCTTCTTTGGGGACTTCCGAACTGACTTAACTTCTTCATCACTTATGTCTTACACTAAGAAAATATTTTTTTTCTAGGATTGATTCCCTTTCTATTTACATAATTCTTCTTTTAATTTTAATATTCATGGATTATTTTCACCTATCTATTATGTGTCATTTTCTTCTATAAAATAACCATATTTTCTTAAGTGGGGAGTCTTTCTTTATTTTCATCTTGGGTGTATTCTTCTTGATAAATTCTATTTCATTACACACAAAAGTATAATTACCTTATATCTTCATTTTATTGTTATTTAAAATTTATATCCTTCTATTTTCATTAGAACTTGAATCATTCTTAGTCGAGATAAACCAATATTAATTATCACAATGACCTCTTCCATTGAAATTTTCACAGAAGATATCAAGTTCCTTAAATTTTTTCATAGTAAATAAATTTTATTTCTTCTTTATTACTTGGATAATATTAAGATTATTTATTTTAATTGATATTTTTATCCCATTTAATTTAGGCCTTCTATTTTTTCCAGAATTTGACATGTTATGCTAACATTTTATTTTCTTGTGTCCTAACTTTTCACTATATCATTAGTGGAATAAAATCTAAATTTCCTCCTTTGAGTTGTACATTATATATCATTGAAAACATGTTTTATATAGGGTAAGTTCAATTTATTTAGAAACCATGTGGGGAACATATTTCCATTCCTTCCATTATTCTACCTTTGAGGAAATGGTGGGTGTCTCGATTCATTTTCCCACCAATCATTTCCCAAAATAGAAGTTTTAACCTGCACTTTTTGAAAGATTCATATTAGTGAAATAAGAATGTATAAAACCTTGGGTTAACTTCATTTTTAGTCTTATAGATGATTTATCTTCTTATTTTTTTTAATCATCTTCTTCTAATAGAATAAGTCTTCTTGAGATTAATAATTTATTCTAAAATTTCACTAACAACAACCTTTTTTCGTTTTCATGTAAAGATTCCAATTGATTAACTTCCACATTTCAAAAAATTTCATCCAACTCATGGAAAATTATATTTAAATTATTTTTATTATATTTAATGGATTTCATTTTATCTCCACATATAACTTCTAACTTCTAAATATTTTACTCATACTATTTACTCACTTATTTTAAATAATTATCATGTTATTTTACTCTTTTTTCCTTGATCTCTAGTTAAGTATTATTAAAATAAACTAATTCTTTTTTAGTATCCTATAGTGTATGGAACTTTACCCTAATAACTTCATTAAACATAAAATTATCACAAATATTCCTTTTCAATTTGTCTTCAACCAAAGATAATTTTTCATTTCAAAGTAATATGAATTCTGTATTTTTGTCAAAATGTTTTGTGAGATATTTTCAATTTTAGAATTTCTTAACTAATGCATTATCTATCTCATTTTCTTCTGATTCTAGTTTTGTTTTATCATTAGTTATTTTTTGGATAAACTAATTTATATATATATATTATAAATTTCAAAGGAAATTTATTCATGTACCCCATAAATTTATAGTAGATATCTTTAACATATTTGATAATCTCATTTTTCTCATACTCTTCATAGTTCAAACTAGATTATTTCTAAGGATCAAAATCATTAGATTTAACTGATGAATAAATACCACTTTGATTACCTTCAAATAGTGGTGTGTCCTTATCCTATCTCTTCTAAGAAGTTAACTTCCTAACATCCTACATCTTCCTATTTTTTAGTGTTCTAGCTAAAACTTTAATGTGTACACTAATAATATTATCTTCTATTTTATTCATATGAGGCATAAATTATTTTACTTTAAGAATAGGCATCTTTATAACTTTATTAACTTCCTTTTCTTACATATGAAGTATATTTATAACTTCCTAAAATCTAAAATTCATGTAATGTAGTTAAAATCAACTTGGAGAAAACTATAGATACAATTAGATGGAATCCATGCATAGACACCACTTGAAAATTCTAATGGACCATACAGTCATACTAAGAGGGAGTGGGGGTGAATTAGGTGTGACTAGATTTTACCAATTTATTCTAACAAAAAATCTTACCCACTTTAAGTTTTATAACCCTCTATATTAGTTAATATATATGAATATATTTATATACTCCCAACATGCATCACCACATGAAAACAGTAATGGAAATCAAGGTAAATAACAAATGGAATTTTTAAAATGTTTATTTTAAATTTGGGAACTTACTCCTTGTTGTATTTGATTATTATCTCAAGATATAGATATTGACTATATTACTCAAGTGAATATAACTGGGATAACTCTCAAAATACCATGAGTATTTTTTACCCTAATCTAAATATTCATTATATTACACAACTGAAGATATCCCTATAATGTATCCCACAGTCTTCAAATATCATTTATAAACTCCATGAATGAAAAACTTTCTTTATCTTTATGATGTATCTACATAAACTATATGATCTTCTTCCTCGACACTAGTTTTCATCTACCATAGAATATTCTAATTTATCTGTATGAAAATCATATGTTCACTCTATCATTAATAAATGTAACTTCTAGATATATCAATTATTATAATTACTTAGTGTCTAGAAATTGTTACACAATTAGTATGATGTTTTACTTCCTATGTATTACAGTATCTATAATTTTATAGAAAACTCACTCCCCATACATATAATCTTTAATGTTTCATAATCTCAAATATTTGACCCAACTAATCCTCTAGTAAGTTTATGATTGTTACTCACTCTATTCAATCATAATTTACTCTAAAAAATTAGTATCTTTGAGTCTCGGATAGACCCACTCTTTTATACTCTTCTATTTTACAATTAGTATAGAGATTCATAATGTTCAAACAATAATAATTTTTCACTTTTATATTCATTATTTAATTACTTCAAAGCCTCCAAAGATCTCAGAGTCAATGGTATTTATCAAATATTCATTTAATATATAAATAAATGATATTTAACTCTCATGCACTTATCGTTATGAATCATGAAATTTTCTTTATGAATATCAATTCCTTAAATCATACAACTCAATATTGTCTCAATGAAATTTTTTTGGTGATTTAGCATTTTTTTGGTTCACTCCACATTAATTCATCAAGACATTCTATCAACCTTAACACCACTTAAACAATTTGAAAAACATAAATCCTCTATGTGTTCACTAATCATAAACTTTATTTTGATCAAAAAATGTTTTCATGTATTCTCATTTTATATTCACTATCTGATATATATTCTAGACACTCTCAATTGTGTGCATGAAATTTTCCTCGTGATTCACTTATGGTTTCATTACAATACAACCTTCCATTTATGAATGATCATATCTCATAAACTCTCGTGTAACTTTTATTCTCCTAGATTAGCTCCTCTTCTTTTCTCTATTATATCATTTGACTCATGCTTCTTTTGATGATCACAACTATTAAATGATAACAACACTCATAAATTATGTTTTTATTGCTTCAAAAAACATTGAAACATCTCAATGAACTTTATTCAACTACATCTTCTAGAAACCTAACATTTCCTATACACAATACAAAAACTTCTATAGTTTTTAAGACTTGGAAAAATAGATCCTAACATAACTAAATGCATTTTAGTGCACATCCTCCATTGCTCCATCATCTGATCTTAATTTTGGGTACCTATAAATTTTCCATATTATAATACAACAACTATTTTTTCTTGAACATTTTATTTCTTCATAAATAAATTCTACTAATATTATAATCATCTTGGGATTTATTTTTTATCAATATCCTTTGATCAAATTCATTAACAAACTTCCGATAAAACAATCCTTTTTTATCATCTAACATTTATTCCTTTGGTGAATTATCATGTTCAATATTTTCTTCCAATTGAACCATCTAAAAACATTTTTGTTAGTGTTTTTAATGTAATTAAATTTATACATGGCTCTCTTTAATCAATTCTTATTCCTTTTGTATGAATCATCTTGAACCACAATGAAACTCCCACTGTGGTGTTTTTTACATGAAATGAACATCGTAAGATCATAAAATTTTTATTTGGATAGTCTCCCAAACATTCTCATTCTAACCAAGATCATATTTTAGTGTTCTTTAATTATCCTTTTCTAAAATTAACATCAGAAACTGCACTACATATTTTGAACTATCGTCTGACATGCTCAAATTCTAATGTATATATTGCATCCACATGTACTACTATTTTATCTTCTCCTCCAAATATATCTTGAAACATCCTCTTAGGAAACTTGAATGCACTTCAAAATTATGTGGTGTGACTTCTCATACATGAAATGATTTCATCTCATGTGTCAGATTGCATGATATTTGTAGTAATTGAGATAACAATAGTTGTGGTGCGATACTCAAAAATGTATCATTAATGTTTTTAGGAAAACTATAGGTGAAATTTTGAATATAATGAACTACATAGTCATTTTAATTAAAACAATGTTTCCTTTTTAAAACTATAAAAATTTACATCAAGATAAATCCAACATTAGTTATTACTTCAGACAATTACTTCTTATTTACTCTAGATGTGGTATCATGTGTCATTGAAATCCTATGGAAAAACTAATATCACTATTAAATATATATAATAGTTTTTACCCTATACATGTAATAATATTTGTACGTAATAGACATTTCATTTAAGTGAAGTTGCGGGTAGAATAATAGAAAAATAAATCAATCAATAAATTAATTATCTGTTAAATCCTTAAAAACTAACCTATCTATATATAAACATGGTTATAACCAAATTCTAAAGTTATCCTCATAACCCTAGATCTTTTTTGAATATTTGATGTGGTGGATAACTTTTTCAGCAATGAATGGAGAGGAGGAACGATGAAGGATTGATGATAGAATTCAACAGAATCATTAGTGGGACTACATACAGAACATGTTATTCACCAATGATCAATCTAAATCTGAGGTTTCCCTATTATTTTTTATCATTGTGAACATGAATTAATTTTTATATAATTAATTCATGGACTGGTCTTTTTTGTTTGGCACATTGATTAATTTTTTTATTCTGATAAATTAGGAATTTTCATTTTATCCAAACCCTCTTGATTTCCACGTTATTTTATCAACAAAATTGGACAATAATAACATGGATCATGTTTAATTATAACTTTTTTATTTATTTTTGTTTCTCCCTCCATTATTCATTTATTATTCATCAGTATTTTGATTGACAGACAATTTGACTTTAACCAAGAACCTGATCATTGTGTAATCAATCATTGGTGCAACAGATCATTGCATTGGGTTCAGTATTAGTATTAGAGGAAAAATATAGGTGTGAGTATGGGTATAAGATTCTGATGGTATTGTAGGTGATGGTGGTTTCTCAAGTGAGACTGTGCAGGTATTTTCAGAGGTGTGATGACAGACATTTTATGGGAAAGGGAAAGCCAAAATCTAGCCACTGGTGAGGACATGAGCTCAGTAAATGTAGGTTTCAAGAGTTTATAGAAATATTTAATATGTAAAATGAATAAATTGTGTTGGGATCATATATGTGTCGATGATTTTTGAATTATTGTATATTATGATCGACAATGCATGTAGTTTGGAAGAACACATGTTTTGTGGACCCCCATTCATGCAATATCTAGGATTTACATAGAAGTTAAATATGACATGAACATGTGACTAGTCCAAACTCTATGTGATACATATTAATCCAACTTGGGATGTATATGGATTATATGAATAAAATCCAAGAAACCCCACATGATTTGTGTCTGTTGGAGAACACCCCTTGTACTTGAGTGACTACATGAATGAAAGAAGATGAAAGATGATTGAGTACAAGATCGAAACTCTACACGTCATGTGTCATCACAAAACATAATTTATATCATGAAGAACATATTTTGTGAGATAGTAGGATGCAAGTAGAACCATTCTTAGTGAGACACATTAAGTACCTATTGATCATGTCATCACTCCTACCAGGGAAGGTTAGAGCCCTTGATCTCTTCAGTGAATATTCTAATTTAGTATGGGTGAGTTTTATTAGTCCTCCCATGTGGGTTTAGTGTAGAAACTTCTTATGAGTATTGAAAATAAGATCCCCTTGTTTTATTAGATCCATGTATCTCTTCATGAGGCTCAAAATTTTTATCCTTGTTCCCATATTTCTCCAGGTTGTGTCAGGTATCACACGTTCTACATATTGAGTGTTCAATCCCCTTCCTAGTGGGTTAATCTAGTTAGGGTCAGGTTTCCCCCATTGGTCCTAGGTGTGAACCCCTAACTATGTGTCAATATCTTTATATTCCAATTCATACTTCAATATGGGAAGGCCTGATGAGTGTGACCTCTTGGATGAGTGTGATCTGTTAAGTGTGATATGAAAAGTTAGTTCTTCTATAATGGTATTATTGTGAGGCCTTAAGAAGAATCCATATAATTTCATTGAGTTTACAAACATACTCTAAGTCTTGTAGACTGTCTACGTGCATATCTAGGTTTTTATTTCCTTATTATTTACTCACCTTATTATGATATTTATCTAAATCTCTCCTTGATGTTATGTTTAATGTTTTTTGGGTTTCCTATTGGTTATATTTATATTCACCCACATCATGGGATTTTCTCACATGTTTTGTGTTTTATATAGATGAAATTCCTATTGATTGATTCATTCATGGGTTGGGGGTAGGAGGATCTTATTTGTTCTAGATAGACTGTAGATATATCAATGAGTTTCATTTGGTAGTAGCGCCCTTTTATTAGTAGGTCAGAATATTTTACTCTTTTGGTTGGATTGTATTTGGGAATTTTCAATTTTCCTTTGTTTTTCTATGATATGGGATGTTTTTGGTTCATGAATGAATTACATTCCTACAATTTATCTTACTTTACTACATTACTCAGTCAATGTATATGTCTGTGTCCCTGTGTGTGTGTGTGTGTTCAAGTAATTTAGGATAAGGCATCCGACATGTTTTATATGCCTACTCGATGTTAGTTTCTAGCCTATAGACTATTAGAGATGGGTTAGGGGTGTCAATCTTGGCTTACTACTAGCCAGAAATCCCTCGATGGTTTGTTTTTTTATAGATTGGTATTAGATGGGGTGGGAAGTCTTAGGACTAGATTTTGGGGATATCTAGTTGTGAGGGTTGGTTTGGGAACTAGGAAAATAGTGTTAAAGTTTCTCAAGTTTGTCTCTCAGTCTAGGGAACCCAGTAATAGTATAGATGTTGATATATCAGTGTAATGGTACATTGATAACTTACTTTTCAACTCAATATATATAGGCGCTGGTTTTAGGAAAAATAATGGTACATGAATCAAATAGAAATTGGTTGCGGATTCCATGTCCTTATTGAGTCATCTCCCTAGCTATCCACTTTTACAATAGTACATATTTACTTTTTTAGGATGCATCCATGATAGAATCCATATTATATTTCATATTAGGATCATAATGATGATCCTCTTAATAATGAGGCATTATTAAATGGTCATTTTTAGGAGGAGGGTCCTCTAGATGGATTATTGATAGTATATCCACTCGTTGAGCAACCGATTTTCCTAATCATACTAAAGTATTATGTATATAGGATGAGTTCTCTTCATAAGTTCTATAAGAAAATACGACCCAAGTTTTAGGGTGGTTCAGACCCCCAGGCAGTAGAGGACTGTATCAAAGGGGTAGAGTGAGTATTCTTCCATGTTCGGACCTTTCTAGACTAGATGGTGTTCCTAATAGTGAGCCTCCTACATGACCTAGCAGATTGATAGTGGATCTTGATGTTGCTGACATGCAATGAGGTGACCCTATCTTGCATAGAGTTAAAACAACTCTTCCAAGAATATTTCTATCCAATTAATTTGTGGAAAGTATATATCATAGAGGTTCTAGAGATTTAGCAGGGTAGCATGAAAGTCATAGAGTATGTGTGGTGGTTCACTAACCTCTCATGGTATCCCATGGATATAGTTCATGATAGATAGTTTTTAGGATATACCCTTGAGTCTGTCCTTCACTGATATGTTTAAGTTAGAGTGGTATTTCTTTGAATCCATTCTTAACTAGGGTATTTCAAATTTACTTATTTATAGATAGATTATTATTATTATATAAATTTAAAATCATTGAATCTAGAATTACACATTGTGGAGATGATACCTCAGTAGATGGTAGTTGACAAAAGACTTTGGGGTCTAGGCACATGTGATGATTTGAGAGATAGTCTTGGGATAGAGGGTCAACTACTCAAGGCTCTTAGGTAAGTTCTAGTTAGTTGAGGGAGATGTGGTGCTTCCCTTGTGATGTTTGAGGACATATCTGTAACATCCCAAGTAAATAAAGAATATAACATTTTCATATTTATTAATATTTTTGAATTAAATATTAAATTTACTTTAAAGTGGATTCTATGTTCTATGGCGTACCTGATACACAACAACGAGTTTCTTTGAAATCTTATGTTGCACACAACGTTGGGTCATACTGAAAAATAATATTATTATTTTAAATGGTAGTTAACTTCTAGCCATTGTATTGGCAGGAATGGACAGAACTAACTACAATATGAATATACATGTTTGTTAAATGTTTTTACATTTATCCAATAAATTTAAGAGGCTTAAAATAAGAAAGAATTTTATTTTAAGCATAAATACTCTAATATTCATTAAAAGGTCGATTTACCGCCTTTTGATAGTGAACCCTCTTTAAATCTAGTTTTGGTCACTTTTATATGTTCTATTTGACAAAATAAAATTCTTATTTAGAATTAGGACATCAAAATTTACATTGGGTAAATTTTTGGTATTTTTCTGATAAAATTAATTTCTAAATGAATAGTGAAAAATACTATATTTTAATTCAAACATTTCTTTTAATCTAATTTATTTATAAGGTTAGATTATATTTTTTATTGATTTTAAAGTGTAATTAGAATATTTTTTTACAATTTAATCCAATTTTTGTCATTTTATGTAATTTAACTTTGAAATTGGACGTAAACAAGTGTCAATCTTTTGATAATTATTATTTCTTAAAAACACGCTTTTTGTTTTGACAGTGGGAATTAATTTTTAATTAATTTCTGCCACTTCTGTGTTTTGAATTTGGAAAAATTGATTTCATATTTGGAATCCGGAGGTCCAAATTGTGTAAATAGGTATTTTTTAGTTTTAGACATTATGAATATTTACTTCAGTAAATATTTTATTTACCATGGTTAAAGGGTAAATCTGGTAAATAAGGATAAAAAATAATATTATAATAATATTAAATTATCCTAACATGTGTCTTAATCCTATTATTTGATACATTTCTGACCATGTGCATCTTTGGGTTGATTTTGGGACCCCATGGAGCCACTTGGGAGTGAAAATGACACTTTATATTAATTAATTTAAAGTACAGACAAAAATGACATAAACATATATCTTTTAGTAAATCAATTCTTACATGGGGTTATATAAGTTATCTCTTAGAATATAAATATTAATTTTAAATATAAAAGGATTTCATACATTGTGATATTTTTTTATAATTTTTATACATCAAATAAATAAAACTATTTATGACACAATAATGATGCAGTGTTTACCTCAGTAATGAATGATTTAAATAAATAAGATTATAAAGATTAAAAAAATATCCAAAACCTTTCCAATTCTTATTGGATGATTTTATTTCAAATATTAGTAATATTATCTTCTACTTTAATGAGTTTTGGATGTTTAGAAACCAAAAATATTTATATAATAAAATAATATTTTCAAACTTTTCTAAAGAGCCCCTCCTCCCCTTATAAAAAAAACCCTCACTTCTAACTCATTCCAAACATTCCTCAAGCCCCTTTTCTCATAAAAAATCTGAAAAATTAATCTCCCTACATCCCTATCCTCCTCCTAGAAGCCTTCCCTTATGCATAAGGCAATTCAAGTAAACCTTTTGGTTCAAACCAAAGGGAGATACCCGATATAAAGCTAACATCTTCTCTTAAGTTCTTTTGTTTTATTTTAATTATCCAACCTAGTAAACTATTTTTATTCCTCTATTTTATAAAAAAATAGTATCCTCAATATACTATGTTGTTTTTATGATAATTATTCTAACTACACTTACACACACCTCTATCTAATTGGTAAAGAACATACTATTTCTGTGGACGGCAAACTAACGCCTCACGAAACAATGATTGTTCAATATTCTCCTACCACCTCTTATGGTGTACAATAAGATGGAACTGTATTTATATGTGATATATATTATATTTATATTATTTCTAATCTTGTGTATTTTTTATTTATAGAATACCTTTATGGTTTCTATAGTGGGTAAATATGATAATTTCATTTGAGGAAGTGTGGACTACCGCCCCCTCAAAGTGATATGACTCGTTCATGCCATATGTGGAATGTATAAAGGATGGATTTAATGAAATTATATATGATATTATACTTGAATTATAATATAATTATGTATCATTATGTTTTCATTCCATTAAATATGAAATATAAATGAAAGTAGCGTTCATGCGTACGTACGACTTACTGTCTCCATGAACGGTGCATTTCATTTCTTACCTCCAAATGTTATGTACTATTATAAATACATATATATATTGGATATATATGATATATATGATATCTAAATCATGAATATAATTTTGGAGATGATTGAATTTTTACCACATGGACAATTTATAATTATAACAAGTTTATTTTTAACTCAAGTTCCGAACATTGAAAAAATGTCTGATATAAACTCAAATAATTAAATAATTGTTATAGTAAGGTAATAATTGATATAAAAGGAATAATAAACTTGAAAAGGGTTCTTAAGAAAGT
This sequence comes from Viscum album, assembly GCA_963277665.1. Taxonomy (NCBI): domain Eukaryota; kingdom Viridiplantae; phylum Streptophyta; class Magnoliopsida; order Santalales; family Viscaceae; genus Viscum; species Viscum album. Next base: position 1,619,605,300 of record OY728146.1, on the reverse strand, counting down.
ATAAATTAACTTTATTTTATTATTCAGGAGATTAAATAATGATCAATTCAAGTCGGGCATGAGGTAAGGGACTTCGTCTCAATATCCTTTCATTGAGGCATATTTTGTTTTATACATGAATTCCATTTATACAGTGTATAAAAACATCTGACTTCTCATTTCATTCAAAAATAAACTTTTTCTATGATTCATTTTACTAAACAACAAAAAGGAATGTTTATTTTTAATGTAAGCAGTGACAACGACCTTTTCTGTCGTTGTGATTATTATTTGATCTTTGGCTTCCTTAACAAGATGAAATTTTTTTAAAAGGAAAATAAATACCATATAATCTTTTACATATTTTGGTATTGAAAATGGGTTTGATAATGGATTTTTTATTTCAATATATTTAAATGATATATTGTGATTGAAATTTGGAAATGTTATCATTCCTTCAAATTTGTTTTATGTGTTACGAATTAGTTATGGTTCTTGGGAATTGTTACATATACAGGTGGTTCCGTGATAAACCTAGGGCAGGTTAGCCTGAGATAGCTCTCCAATGCATTGGGTAACATGACGGAGGTAAACGTGAATGTTTCTCCTAAGAGATTTAGGGAATATACTGTGATGGGTATTCCAAATGTAACTCCCTACGTAGCTGTGAAAGCTACAATGTAAGTATGTTATGTATGCCACTAGTTATCTTTATGGTTTATGATTTATATGTATATTTCATAAATCTTGTGATTTCATGAGTTTTGAGCTTATTCTTGGTATGTATTTATGGACTAATGTTATCTTTCTTTATCTTATAACCCTTACTGAGAATTTTATGCTCATCCCATGTTTTGAAATGTTTTTCATAGGACTTAAATATGAATAGGGTCAAGGATGGGATCAAGGAAAAGTCATGTTTTCTAAAACATATAACTAGACATGACGCTTTTTTTAAGAGTTTTTATTTTATGAAAAAAATGTAAACTGAGTAGAATTGTCTACTTTCTAATTTTTGAGATGTAATTTAATAGTTATGGCCTAATTATCTAAAACTCTAAACCTGAAAAGATCCTAAATGTGAATTATTTATTTAATTCAAGATTATGTAATGTTTTAAGGCAGAGTCCTTATAGTTGGTATCATAGGTCAGTTTAGAAAAATTTAGGAGTTAGGATATTGTAAACTAAATATCCCTAAATTATTTTTGGTTAATGTTATTATTGAAATAATATGGAATTTACATATTACCATGTTGCTTCACCTAAGATATTTCTGTGTTCATAATGGTTTTCTGCAGAGGAAACGGGGCAGCAATGATGGGACAACATCAGGAGGAAGACAACCTTCCAAATCAGAAACCTGAGATGGTCAAAATTGTAACTAAATGGTTTTTTGCAGTGATGGAATAGTTGAATCATGCTATAAATGGTGGTGGTATCCATGCATGAGATCAGCCATAACAACCACAGAGGAACATGTCAGTAGTGGAGCATTTCATGAGGTAGCATCACCCATCATTCAGAGAATCATCTAAAATTGTTCTAGCTGAATGGTGGATTAAAGCACTGGAGAATATTTTTGATGTTATGGGGTGTTCAGAAAATCAAAAGGTTATTCTCGTTGTTTACTATTTTGAAGGTGAAGACGATCAGTGGTGGTCGATGGTGAAAAATATCAGGGATAGTGATGAAATTGATGCTCTTGATTGGGATGAATTCAAAGGTATGTTTCTTGAGAAATATTTTCCTAAGGTGGTTAATCTTAGGATGGAAAAGCAATTCCTGGAATTGATTCAAGAGGATTACTTAGTGGATACTTATGAAGAAAAATTCACTCAACTGGCAAGGAATGATCCAAATTTCATACGATATCTTGATAATAAAATCAACCATTTTTACTCGGGATTAAAGCCAAAGTATTGAAGGTATTTAAATTCTCGTGAGTTCAAAAGTTATGAAAAACATTTTTTATTTGAGGATAAGGTGGAAATGGAGTTTTCTGATGATCATGTGTTCTTTGACAAACAACAAAATAAGAGGTCGAGGTGGCAGATGAAAGGTAAGAACTCTTCCAAAAAGTCTGATGGTAAGAAACTTAAGTTTACAGTTTTTGAAAATTATGGTAAAAATCATGATGGGGAATGTATTTTCAATTATAGTAATTGATACTAATGTGGTAAAATTGGATATAAGGCTCTTAATTGCACTAAAAAAGATCAGGGTAATGGTAAGACAAAATCTGATTTACGGTCAGTAAAATGTTTTAAATGCAATGAAATGGGTCATTATGAAAATGACTGTCCAAAAAATAACTCAAATTAGGGAAAGAGGCTAGACTACAAGAAGAAAGGGGTGGTGAAATCCTTTACAACTACTTTAGCAGATGTTGGGCCATCAAAAAAGTAGTATCAGGTACACTATTTGTTTTTTCAGATTATGCCAATGTGTTGTTTGATTCAGGGTCTACATACTCTTTCATTTCTGAGAAGTTTTCTAGTAAATTGGGAATTCCATCTCAAGATATGAATCCTGTACTTATGGTAAAAATACCTGGAGGAAATTTTAAGACAAAAAGAAATTATAAGAACCTTCATGTCCTTGTGTGCGGAAAGAATCTACCTGCAAACCTTATTGTTTTTCCTCTAGTAGATTTTGATGTTATTTTGGGTATGGATTGGATTTCTATTTATCATGATAAGATTGAATGCAGAGATAAAGAGGTTTCTTTTTAAAAATATTTTCAGTTCGTGTACAAGAATGAACCCTTACTTTTGATAACATATCAGGAAGCTAAGAAACTAGTAAAATATGGAAATTAATCTTACCTTGCACATATTGTTGAAAACAAAGGAACTGTTTAGATTAATGATGTACCAGTGGTAAATGAGTACCTTAATGTTTTTATTAATGAGTTTCCTGGTATAATACTTGATCGGGAAGTTGATTTTACTATTGACTTAGTTCCTGATGCTAAGACAATTTCAAAACCCCCTTATCGAATGGCTCAAATTGAACTTTTAGAGTTAAAGAAGAAATTGTAGGAGTTATTAGATAAAGGTTTCATTTGACCTACCACATCACCATGGTGTTTTCCTGTCTCGTTTGTTAAAAAGAAAGATGGTTCAATGAGACTTTTCATTGATTATAGAGAATTGAATAACATCACTGTTAAGAACAAGTATCATTTGCCTCATATCGATGATTTGTTTGATCAGATCTAGGGAGCTCAGTATTTTTCGAAGATTGACTTGTGGTTGGGGTACCATCAGTTGAAAGTAAAGGAATAATACTTTTTTAAGACTGTGTTTCGAACTAGATATGGCCATTATGAATTTGTGGTTATGCCTTTTGGGTTAACTAATGCACCTACTGTATTCATGGATCTTATGAATAGAATTTTCTGTGAGTTCTTGGATAAGTTTATAGTTGTGTTCATTGATGATATTTTGGTTTATTCTAAAATTAAATAGGACTATGAAAGTCATTTAAGGGATTTCTTGCAAAACATTAAAAGAAAAGAAATTGTTTGGGAAATTCAGCAAGTGTGAGTTTTGGTTATAGTAAATTTATTTCCTTGGTCACATTGTTTCAAAAAAATGGCATAACTATTGATCCTTATAAAACAAAAGTTGTTGAATAATGGCCAAGACCCACAAATATAACAGAGATTCGTAGTTTTCTTGGTTTTGAAGGTTATTACTGGAGGTTTGTTGAAAATTTTTCACGGTTATCTATCCCAAGGACTAAGTTAACTCTAAAAGGTGTTAATTTCATTTGGACAAAAGAATGTGATGATTGTTTTCAGGAATTGAAAAGAAGATTGGTGAATGCTCCGGTTTTGGTACTGCCTTCTAGAAATAGTGAGTTTTTTATCTGCAGTGATACTTCATTGAAAGGAATTGCTTGTGTCCTAAAGCAGAATGATCAGGTAATTTCTTATGATTCCCATCAGTTGAAACCTCATGATTTAAATTACCCTACATGTGATTTGGAATTATCTTCTCTTTTTTTTGCTTTAAAAATTTGGAGGCATCATTTATATGGAGTAAAATGTGAAATATATACTAACCACAAAAGTTTGAAGTATATACTCACTCAAAAATAATTGAACATTAGATATAGGATATGGCTGGAATTAATCAAGGATTTTGATTTCACAATTAATTACCATCCAGGAAAGGAAAATAAAGTGGTTCAAGCTTTGAGTCAAAAAAGTAATGCTTCATTAACCATGATACATTTGGAATGAGATCCTTTGGTTTTTGATTTGATGAACTTTGGCATAGAAGTTGTTGGTGCTGTAAATTACTCGGTTTTGTTTTAGGTGTCAGTGAAATAATCTCTATCATAAATAATTAAGAAAGCGCAGAAGGAAGATAGTGAGTTTCAGAAAAAGGTAGAGTTGGTTCAGAAGGGTAAGTTTCCTAATTTTAACATTGATAATGATTTTGTTTTGAGGTTTGGGAAGAGATTATGTGTGCCTTGTGATTCACAGTTGAAGAATTAGTTATTATGTGAAGCTCATAGTTCTCTGTTTTCAGTTCATCCTGGAAGTACTAAGATGTACAGAGATCTTCGAGAGTATTACTAGTGGGATGGAATAAAAAGAGAAATTATTGATTTTACTATGAAGTGTTTGATTTGTCAATAGGTTAAAGCAGAGCGGCAATTACTTAAAGGGATGCTTTAGTCTTTACCAGTGCCAGAGTGGAAATGGAAAAATATATCCATAGACTTCGTTGGGGGATTACCAAAGACATCTCGAGCTAATAATGCAATCTGTGTTATTATTTATCGATTGACTAAATCTGCTCATTTCCTTCCTATTCGAGATACTTTTTCTATAGATCAACTTTCTCGGTTGTATGTTAAAGAGATAGTCAGGTTGCATGGTGTTCCCTTGTCCATTGTATCTAATCATGATCCCAGGTTCACTTCTAACTTTTGGAAAGGCCTTCAGAAGTCATTGGGTACTGAATTAAATTTTAGTACATCTTTTCATCCTAAATCAGATGGGCAGTCATAATGAAAAATTCAGACCTTGGAGGATATATTACGTGCTTGCTCGATGGATTACTAGGGAAGTTGGGACCAAAATCTTTCTTTGGTTGAATTTTCTTATAATAATAGTTTTCATTACAGTATACAGATGGCTCCATTTAAGGAATTATATGGGAAATGGTGTCGAACTCTATATTTTTGGGATGAAGTAGGTGAAAGTAAGTCGATGGGACCAAAATTGGTAGAAGAGATGGTAGAAAACGTTCAGTTGATTTAGAAGTACATGAGAACAGCTCAGAGTAGGAAGAAAAGTTATGAGGATAACCGGAGGAAGTGTCTTTCTTTTGAGGTAGGTGATCATGTCTTTCTCAAAGTTTCTCCATGGAAAAGTGTGATGTGTTTTGGTAAGAAGGGAAAGTTGAGTCCAAGGTTCATTGGACCTTTTGAAATCCTGGAGAAAGTTGGATCAGTTGCGTACAAAGTGGCTTTAACTCCAGGTTTATCCCAGGTACACAATGTTTTTCATGTTTCAATGTTGAAAAAGTATATTCCAGATCCATCTAATGTTTTGAGCCTAGAGGTAGTTCAGTTGGAAGAGAATCTCTCTTATGAGGAACAACCAGTCCAGATTATTGACTGAAGAGAGAAAGTATTGTGGAATAAGGTAATTAATTAGGTAAAGGTTTTTTGGAAAAACCATATGGTTTAATAGGAAACTTGGGAATCTAAAAATGCTATGAGGGATAAATACCTCCAATTATTTTATAAGTGAATATAATTATGGGGACGCAATTCCCAAAAGGGGGAAAGATGTAACATCCCGGGTAAATAAAGAATATAACATTTTCATATTTATTAATATTTGTTAATTAAATATTAATTTTAGTTTAAATGTGATTTTATGTTCGATGGAGTACCTGATACGCAATAATGGGTTTCTTTGAAATTTTATGTTGCACACAATGTTGGGTCATACTGAAAAATAATATTATTATTTTAAATGGTAGTTAATGCCTAACTATTGTATTAGCGGGAATGGACAGAACTAACTACAATATGAATATGAAAGTTTGTTAAATGTTTTTACATTTACCCAATAAATTTTAGAGGCTTAAAATAAGAGAGAATCTGATTTTCATCATAAATACTCTAATATTCATTAAAAGGTCGATTTACCGCCTTTTGATGGTGAACCATCCTTAAATCTAGTTTTGGTCACTTTTATATGTTCTATTTGAAAAAACAAAATTCTTCTTTAGAATCAGGACATCAAAATTTACTTTGGGTAAATTTTTGGTATTTTTCTGATAAAATTCATTTTTAATGAATAGTGAAAAATATTGTATTTTAATTCAAAACTGCCTTTTAATCTAATTTATTTAGAAGGTTATATTATCTTTTTTATTGGTTTTAAAGTGTAATTAGAATATGTTTTTACCATTTAATCCACTTTTGGAAATTTTAAGTAATTTCACTTTGAAATTGGACATAAACAAGTGTCAATCTTTTGATAGTTATTATTTCTTAAAAACATGTTTTTTGTTTTGACAGTGAGAATTAATTTTAAATTAATTTCTTCTACTTCTATGTTTTGAATTTGGAAAAATGAATTCCATATTTGGAATTAGGATATCCAAATTTAGTAAATAGGTAACGTTTTTTTTGATATTATGAATATTTACTTCAGTAAATATTTTATTTAACATGGTTAAAGGGTAAATCTGGTAAATAAAGGTAAAAAATAATATTATAATAATATTAAATTACCATAAAATGTGTTATAATCATATTTTTTGATACATTTCCGACCATGGGTATCCGTGGTCCGATTTTTGGACCCCATGGAGCCACTTGGGAGTAATAATGACAATTTATATTAATTAATTTAAAGCAAAGACAAAAATGACAAAAACATATATCTTTTATTAAATCAATTCTTACATGGGGTTATATAAGTTATCTCTTAGACTATAAATATTAATTTGAAATATAAAAATATTTCCTACATCATGATATTTTTTTTATAATTTTTAGACATAAAATAAATAAAAATATTTATGACACAATAATGATACAGTGTTTAGCTCATTAATGAATGATTTAAATAAATAAGATTATAAAGATTAAAACAATATCCAAAACTGGTCCAATTATTATTGGATGATTTTATTTTGAACATGAGTCATTTTATATTTTACTTTTATGAGTTTTGGACATTTATAAACCTAAAATAATTATATAATAAAATAATATTTTTAAACTTTCCTAAAGAGCCCCTCCTCCCCCTTATAAAAAGCCCTCACTTATAGCTCATTCCTCACACTTATAAATCCCTTTGGCTCATCCAACCTCTACCCAATTAATCTCCCTACATCTCTATCCTCCTCCTAGAATCCTTCCCCTAGGTAGAAGGCAATTCAAGTAATCCTTTTGGTTCAAACCAAAGGGAGATACCCGATTTAAAGGTAACGTCTTCTCTTAACTTATTTTATTTTATTTTACTTCTCCAACCCACTAAACTCTTTTTATTACTTTATTTTATAACAACACCAGTATCCTTAATATAATATTTTGTTTTTATGAGAATTATTAGAACTACACTTACACACACCATCATCTAATGCGTAAAGAACATACTGTTTCTCTGGACAGAAAACTAACGCCTCACAAAATGATGATTGTTCAATATTCTCCTACCACGTCTTATGGTGTAAATTAAGGTGGAAATTTATTTATATGTGATATATATTATATTTATATTGTTTCTAATATTATTTATTTTTCATTTATATAATAACTTTATGGTTTCCATAATGGGTAAATACGATAATTGTATTTGAGGAAGTGCGGACTACCGCCCCTCAAAGTGATATGAATTGTTCATGCCATATGTGGGACATATAAAGGATGGAGTTAATGAAATTATATATTATATTATACTGTAATTATAATATACCAATGTATCATTATGTTTTTATTCTATTAAATACGAAATAGAAATGAAAGTAGCGTTCATGTGTACGTACAGCTTACCATCTCCATGAACAGTGCATTTCATTTCTTACCTTCAAATGTTATGTACTATTATAAATACATATATATAATGGATATATATTATATATATGATATCTAAATCATAAATATAATTCTGGAGATAATGTAATTTTGACCACATAGGCAATTTATAATTATAACAAGTTCATTTTTAACTCAAGTTCCGAACATCTACAAAATGTCTGATATGAACTCAAATAATTAACTAATTTTTATAGAACGATAATAATTGATATAAAAGGAATAATAAACTTGAAAAATGTTATTAATCAAGTAGAAATTAACTTTAGTTTATTATTCTAGAGATTAAATAACAATCGATTCAATTCAGACACAAGGTAAGGGACTTCATCTCAATCTCCTTTCATTGAATCGTATTTTGTTTTGTACATGACTTTATTTTATACAGTGTATAAAAACATTTGAATTCTCATTTAATTCATAAGGAATATTTTTCTATGAGGCATTTTACTAAATGAAAAAAGGAATGTTTCTTTTTAATGTAAGTGGTGAAAACGACCTTTTCTTCCGCCGTAAGTATTATTTGATCTTTGACTTCCTTAACAAGATGAAATGTTTTTAAAAGGAAAAATAAATACCATATACTCTTTTTAAGTATTTTGGTATTGAAAATGGTTTTGATAATGGATTTTTTATTTCAATATATTTAAATGATATATTGTGATTGAAATGTGGAAAAGTTATCTTTCCTTTATGTTTGTTTTATGTGTTATGAATATGTTATGGTTCTTGGGCATTGTTATGTATACGGGTGGTACCGTGATAAACCTAGGGCAGGTGAGACCGAGATATATCTTCAATGCATTGGGTAACATGACGAAGGTAAACATGAATGTTTCTCTTGAGAGATTTAGGGAATATACTGTGATGGGTATTCCAAATGTAACTCCTTATGTATCTGTGAAAGCTACAACGTAAGTATGTTATGTATGCCACAAGTTACCTTTATGATTTATTATTTCAATGTATATTTCATAAATCATATGATTTCATGAGGTATGAGATTATTCTTGGTATGTATTTATGGACTAATGTTATCTTTCTTTATCTTATAACCCTTACTGATCTTGTTATGCTCATCCCAAGTTTTGAAATATTTTTCACAGGACATAAAGATGAATAGGGTCAAGGATGGGATCAAGGAAAAGTCATACTATCTAAAACATGGAACTAGACATGACTCATTTTTTCAAGAGTTTTTATTTTATTAAAAAAATGGAAACTGAGTAGAATTGTCTACTTTGTAATTTTTGAGATGTAATGTAATAGTTATGGCCTAATTCTCTAAAACTCTAAACCTGAATAGATCCTTAATGTAAATTATTCTTTTAATTCAGTATTATGTAATTTTTTATGGTCGGGTCCTTATAATATCACATTGAATTTCCCAAATCACCATGCAGTGGATAGGGATATGTTCAATGTGCTGTTAAGGTAAAGGAAGTTTCTTGAGCAGCGAGTTTATAGGGTAGTGTACATGGAAGAGGATATGGGAGGTCTACATGAGGTTTTTAGAAAAAATAGTTTAAATACCCTAATATGGGGTGAATCAGTGTATGACAGACTAAAACAATTATCTCTTAAGATCTTATTCCATCATCAGATAAATTTATCTTCTCTCTCTCTCCTTCCTATTACAGAGTATAAATGGAAATTAAAACATGCATAGGAAATAAAAATTTACTTGGTTCACCCTCATTTGGATACATCCATGAAGCATACAATGGAAATGTTTCAGTGTAACAAATACACTAAAGATCACTACTGTTACAAGGATCATAGTTGGATCATTTTCCTTCCTGGTTTACAACCATTCACAATTTAAAATCTCACTACACTTTCTCTTCTAAAGTGAACACAATGGTCCTCTAGTAGACACTTCTGAAAATAAGTTCTGAGTTTATTCATACTCATGTATGTATTTATGATATTGTTTCATCAATAATATGAAACCCATATTTGTGTGAGACTCCTCCATAAGACCACCCACAACATTCCCTTTGGATCAGGCAGATCATGTGAATCTACCATGATACATTGTTCTATTCATGAAGTTTTCATGACTCTATTATTTTCATGTGGATCATGTGAATCTATCAGTCTACCTATTCATAGTGCATAACACCCTTCATAAGACCCTTTCATGGTAACCCTTTGTGGGACCATCTTTTATTCATGTGGATCGTGTGAATCTATCCTGAGACCTTATTTAGGTTACACAGATCGTGTATATAATGAACTAAACTATTATAAATAAAATTCCCCTTCTGATTTAATTAAATGTCTTATTATGTAATATTGTTATAGAAAACATATTAAATTGTTTTGTTTTATTATATACAATTGGATTTAATATACCATTAAGTATCATTATCGTTGATAATATAGTCATTGTATAGTGATCACGTGATTAGTTTAAATATTTGGTTTTAACAAATCCAATTGACATAGAAAAAGGAATCGATGGCTTCAACCAGTAGGATTGTACCCTATGAAGCCCTTTTATCAGATCTTTTAACATAGATAGCATCACTAGTATTTATCCTTGATAAAGACCAAGATGATATCCAATAACTTAATCATGAGTGAAACCATTTATGGGATAAGTTCAAGATCATCGGGATCACATCCCAAACCATGTACGTCGAACCACCCCATGAAAGTCTCACCATCGTGCACCTTAGTCTTAGGAAATTTACTATTGTATTAAAGGGATATGTATCAATTCCATATAATTATGAGAATTTAAATTATTTTTTATAGAATTATGAACATATTTTCACCTATTATGGTTACTTTATAAATGTTTTTTATTTTGATATAATAAAACACAAATAATATTTTTGGGTAATATTCAAATTTAATTAAGGAATATATTTTTTTGAATTAATGGATTTTTGAAATAAATTATATTTTAATAAAATATTATTATTAAATAATTTTTATTAAATATAAATGGTCATATAATTTTTATGAATTCAAATGTAATTTTTAAAAGGGTTCAAAAACTATTATTGTCAAAAAAACTCATCATTTCTCAATAAATTTATATTAATATTTTAAAATTGAAGATGAAAATATTTATAAAATTATTTATATAAAAATAATAGTATTTTTGGAGTCATAATGTCAAAATTATCCACTGGTGAATTCTTCATAATTTTCTTTGACAATCGATTTTTTGGATAAAAATTAAATATTGTATAAATATACTTTGCATATTATGACATCATAATATCCTAAAATTGATTTAATAAATACTAAAAATAGGTATCCAAGACCAAATATATTTTTTATATTTAAAATAATGTGATTTTATGAATATATGATTAATTTAATAAATCTGTTATGAATCCTCCAAAAACATTAATATATTTTAAGGTTTTAAAATCATTTTCTTAAGATCATGACTCACCTCCACATAATAAAGAGAATTATTTTATTAATTTCGGACCTCAGACTTATATAATAATGATAATCAATCCCATTAGGAAGAAACCATGGTCAAAAACCATGGGATGGTTTTTGGTTTTGGTTATTTTATCATGTAGAGTCCAAAACCTAAATAATAAAGAAATGCTGCTAATTTCCTATATAAACCCCCAAGATGACATTTCTCTTCACTAAAAATCCTTTTATCACATCCATAATCTTCCATCAACTATATATATTCCTCCCAATGTTCCACAAATCTCTCAAGAATCCCCTTCAAAGTATTTGGAGTAACACACTTAGGTAAGGGATTTCTCCCTTCTCATTTCCATTCAAGCACTTATTTTATATTATGTCTCTTAAATTCCATTTTATTATATTGGGATATGTTTTTACATATTCCCATTACTTTAAATTTAATTTATAAATTATTATATCCCCCTTTAACTCTCATTAATCCTCCCATGATCCTTTATTTAAACATGTTACCATGTCAAAATACAGTTAGGATTCTTTTCTTTATTCATGTTTCTTAATTACCATATGCCTTCTATTTAAAATTTATAATGTTTGGATATTTTTATCCATGTCCATATCATTTTCCATTTTATTTATATGTTATTATATACCCCCCCCCCCCTCACCCCCCTTTTCTCTCATCAACCCATTTTAATGAATCTTTAAGTGATGTTATTCTACTGTTGAAATTTCACCACAATATTCCACACCAAAACAATTGTGTAGAGAATACCATACCCATTTCCTATAAAGTGTTTTAACATTTATGAACATATAATTTTTTATTGGGTACTTACAAATATTTATTCCACACTCTTTGATCATGGAATAAATTATGAAGATGAATGAATCCATTTTGTATGATCTATGTGGCACACTTAAGCATTATAATGAAATTAATGTGAAGGGTGAACCTAGAATTATATAGAACTCCAATGAATTGGGTAATATTTAGTATCATGAGACATCATGTTCGGATAGGGATCGAACCTGATTCCTTTATGGGAATTTTCACAACAATGTTTCTTTGTGGTTTATCCTTGACCTATGTTTATGGTGCAGTTTTTTAATCAATTTCAACATTTCCCATGTTATATCATGTCTCATTTTTCATGTTTATGATTTATACTCTTTTTATTCCCCATTTATATGCCTATTTTCTAACATTTATCACCTTATTATATGTTTATTTCCTTAATGGGATTTATATCTCACCCCTTTCTTATGTTTGTCCCCAAGTTATCTCCTGCAGTTTTAAAAGACAAGGAATTTTAGAAGCATGTTAAGTAAGTTTTCAATAATGATTTTGTATCCCAAGTTCAAGATATAATGTTATCTATATAATTCTGAAAGACATTATACTTATTGATATTTTGGGTTATATTATGTATACTTTTATGTAATAAATCATTAATTAATGTGTAATAAAGAACATGGTTATTATAGTTGGTATAAGAGGAAAATTTTAGATATTTTTAGGATTAGGATTAGAAAACTATAGAAAAAGCCTTAGGAATAAGTGTAAGTATATGAAAATCCCTAAAATTTTAAAACTATAGAGTCATTGGTTTATCAAAAAAATGCATCCCTATATGGATACTGCAATTGTACGTGGTTCAGGCATAGATATACCTAGGGGTAACGACTCTGACAAGGTGTGTCGGGCCTGACTCTATGTAACATAGTACACAACCACATGCCTTACTACACACCTGGTTTGAAATTCCTAGGGGATATACTTTCATTAATACATAAAATAATTATTAACCAATATTAAGGGAACAAAAATATCCATAAGAGTATATGTTAGGAAATAGATCATGGATAACATAGACTGAAGCCTATAAATTCCGATGTTTAGGAAATAAATGTAAATTATATGTTATCCCTTTATTATAATTGGATTCATTTTTATTTGTTTAATAGTTTAAAAATTCTTATCCCTAATTTTCTATTTATTAAAACCAATGGCCAAAAATAGTATTAATTAGATAAAAAATCAATGTGGCGGGCAATGTGATGACTGCCCCAACAAGATTCCCAACCCGATGGGGGAAGGGATCAAAAACTTCATAATGATACTATCTTAGATTGCTCAAGTTATGAATGGAAACCTAGATCAATAGGAGCATCCAAATCCCCCTAATAGAGAACAAGATTTTATTGAGATATTTATGAAAGATATGCCTCTAACTTTCAATGGATCATCTGATCCCTTAATCATAGAACAATGGATAAACTCTATTGATAATATCTTCTTCATCCTTCAATGTTCTTAAAAATAGATGGTCCTATTGTCTGTTAATCATATAGAGGGAGAATATAATATCTTATGGACATTGAACAAGAATATTAAGCCTAAAGAAGTGATTAAAGCGATGGAGTGGATGGAATTCTGGAAAATGTTTTTTGATAAATATTGTCCTTTCACTCTCGATCTTAAAATGGAAAGGTATTTTCTTCCCCTCATGAAAAAATACGAAAAATATATCAAGGCGTATGATTAAAACTTGATAATACATGCACGATATTCCTATATCTATTTCATTACCCCTGAATTCAAGGTTTACCTCTTCATTGGTGGGCTAGAACCTATTCTATGAAAAGACCTAGTGATCTGAGACTTTGATATCTATGAGAAAATTTTATAATGTTCCATCATAGTCAACATGGAGATTGGATAAATTCAAGGGTATCATGGGAATTAAAATAGGAAAGTGGACTTTAATTTTGGCGGTCTGATGGATAAATCTAATGGTGCTAAGAAATTTCAAAATCCATCTTTTCAAAGGTTTATAAAGAAGCACCACAAAAATTGCCTAAGGGGAACAAGGAAATGTTTTAGGTGCGAGAAAGAAGGAAACCAAACTAGAAATTTCTAATAGGAGAAAACCACTAATAAAATGGAGGAAAGGAATGCTCAAGTCAACCCCCAGTGTATTTTTCAATGATACAACTATAATGAACTAGGAAACTTTGAAAACCAATGCACTAAGCCAAGGGTTTTTGGAGAAAACCAACAACCTCCAAGGATGAAAGGGTAAATTTTTACTATCACAACCACTGAGGTGGATCTCAACAACGAAGTGGTGACATGTATGATAGGTATTAATTAAATAATAGCAAACATACTTTTTTATTCTGGTTATATACATTCCATTATATCATAAAAGTTTAGTAGAACTATTAAATCACTACCAAAAATAGTTGAAGTGGATTTATCAGTGAAAACGAAAAATGGGGCAATTATTGCATCCTGTGTATATAACTCCTCCCCTATCAAAATTTTTAGGCATAACTTACCATATAACATTATCATACTTCCATTGGAATAATTTTATGCAATTATGGTAATGGATTGGGTTTCCTTATATAGATCTAACATAAATTTCCATGAGAAAGAAATCACTCCTTGTATTGCGAATCATCCCCCAATTCTATACCAGTAGAAGGAGAAAGATGATTCTTCTTTATCACCAACATCATAAGCATGGGTATTATTTTCTTATGAGAAAGTGTATCTTGATAAAATTATTTAGTCTATGGAAAGAACCATACTTGAAGAAATTCCTTTTGTGAGAAAATATGTTGATGTGTTACCTGAGGAATTGTCTTGTCTTCCTCCTAACCAAGAGGTTAGATTTTTAATCGAGCTTATACCTAGGGCGTTACCATTATCCAAGACTCAATATAGAATGATTTTTGGGAAACTTGAGGAGCTAATGAAATAACTTCAAAAGAATCTATATAAAGGGTCCATACACCTAAGTGCTTCACTATGGGGTGAACCAATCCTCTTCATTAAGAAGAAGGATGGGTTAATGTGCCTTTTCATTGATTAGCGTAAGCTCAAAAAGATCAAAATAAAGAAAAAGTATCCAATTCCAGGAATTTATGACTTGTCTGGTCAGATATTTGGAGCACAATACTTCTCCAAGTTGGATCTGTAATCGGGATATTACCAAGTTACAATGAAGGAGGATATCCCCAAGACTGCTTTTCATACAAGGTATGAACACTATTTGTAACATCCCAGGTAATTATAGAATAAAAAAATTCATATATATTAATATTTATGAATTATATAATGGTTTTAAATTAATGGGGACACTATATTTGATATATTACTCTACACGCAATAGCGGGTTTCTCTGAAATCTTACGTTGCACACAAGACTGAGTTATACCAAAAAATAACAGAATATTATTATTATTATTTTAAATGGTAGTTAACGCCTAGATATTTTATTGGTGGGAAATAAAAAAATAACTATAATATGATTACACATGTTTTTTAATGTTTTGACATTCGTCGAATAAATTTTAGAGGCTTAAAATGGGAATAAATCCAATTTAAGTATAAAATACTCTAATATTTTTTAAAAGGTAGTTTACCACCTTTTGATGGATAAACCTTTTTAAATATAGTTTTTTTTCACTTTTATATGTTATATTTGACAAAAGAAACTTATTATTTGTAATAGTGACATAGAAATTTACTTTGGTTAAATTTTTGGTATTTTTTGATAAAATTCATTTTTTTATGAATAGTGAAAAGTACTACATTTTAATTCAAAACTGTCTTTTAATCCAATTTATTTATATAGTAAGGATGTCTTTTTAATTGGTTTTAAAGTGTAATTGAATTAAGTTTTTATAATTTAATACAATTTTTGTCATTGTAAGTAATTTCACAATTATAGTAGATATAAAAACAAGTCAATCTTTTGGTGGTTTTTAATTTTAAAAAACTACTTTCTCATTTTAACAACGGGATTTAATTTTTAATTAATTACTGTAACTTATGTTTTTTGAATTTTGAAAAATATATTACATATTTGGAATCATAAGTTCCAAATTTTTTAAAAAGGTACCTTTTATTTTTGGACATTATGAATAGTAACTTCAGTAATTATTTTTATCTAACCCAATTAAAAGGAAAATTAGGTAAATAAGGGTAAAAATAATATTATAATAATATAAAACTACCTTAATACATATCATAATATTATTGTATGAGTCAATGGAGACCAAAAAATCTTTAGGCTTAACTTTTGGCATTTGGGAGCTACTTGGCTATGATAACGACATGTTATAATAATTAATTTAAAGTAAAGAGTAATATAACATAAACATATATCTTTATAATAAAACAATTCTAATATGGGGTTATATAACTGATATATTTGACTATAAATAGTTATTAGAAATTTAAAAATATTTCCTACGTCATGGTATTTTATTTATAATTTTTATACATTAAATAAATAAATTTATTTATGAAACAATGATGATGTAGTGATTACCATATTAATGATTGATTCAAATAAATGATATTATAAATATTAAATTAATTGAAATTTTAAACTTTTGATGCCATCCCTAAATTTTATGGATGATTATTACATGTTATATTTGAGTTAATGTATTTTTTTGAATGAATCAAGTTGTTAGGAATTTAAAAAATCAATTACTAAATAATGTCAAAATTGACATAAATGAGTTTAGAAAACAAATACTAGTTTATTAAATTATATAATATTTATAAAAATCTACGATTCATCCAACTGACTTATATAATTTTAAAATCTTAATTAATTATCCACTTGATTTTTTCTTGTATTTTTATAGTAACTATATTAACTGTATAGTGTAAAAATACAAGAAGACGTGGTAGGAGTTAATTTATCCATCCATCCAACATCAAATTTTTAATTATTAATGATCAAACAGGAAAGAGGAGAAAATTATCATAAGGGTGAGAAGGAAGGTAAAAAATACTATGGGGTTTTAAAATAATGGATACCCATAGTATCTCCTCTAATTAGGTTATCTCCCTCGGGCTTGAATGGATGGGTGTTGGGGAAAATATTTAACCCAGATTCCGTATGGAGGTGAGATGATCAGCCACCTTGTTCCCCTGTCTCCATGTGTGAGCCACTTGTATATTGTTGTTGAGAATATTTTTACACTTTCTAACCATATATGATATGAACCAGGGGGTAACATGTCTTCCATGCAGGGTGTCATGGAGGATCAAAGAATCAGTCTCCACTTGGGATATCTCCGGGTTCTTTTGATTACAAAGGGACAAACCTGTTAGCATAGCTCTCGCCTCAACCTGAAGGGGGTCACCATTACAATATGTCTCAGTGAAGTCCATAATGACTTTCCCCTGAGTTTCCCACACCACACCCCCACCTTTCATTCAACCCATAATGTAGGACCCGTCCGTATTAAGCTTATATCCTTCTTTTGGGGGGTGTTAGCAGACCCGCGGGATTGTTGTTAGAGACCTGGGCTGGCATGGATTGTATATTGAGTAGGTTTTGAAAAGTAGAATAATGCTAATATTTTAATAGGGTGTAAATTACAATCAATAGTTTCTTTATATTAACCATGATAATCCTTTAATTTAGATTGATTCCCTCATATCAGACTTGGTTTCTAGCCTACCACAGGCACCAGCAGACGCCGGTAGAGATGATGGACCTCGCCGCTCGTTTGATACCCTCCTCTGAATTCCTAAGAAACCACCTATCCAAGAATTAATCCCCATCATGGGAATGAACCGTGGACATATCGAGGACACCAAATAAGGACCAGACTACCCGAGCCCACTCTCCTTCAAAAAATAGGTGTAACGTGATTTCCTCTCACGGAAGTCTACAGTAAGAGTTAATTTATTTAACTAAGAGTTTAATCCAAAATATAAGGTTAAATTTGTTACCTAAACATGTATAAGACCCATTGGTTGAGATTTTTCCAACTCATCCTCATCTTATCTGAGAAATATATCACTTTGGAGCTATTATAATTTGAAAATAAATTTATAATAAAATAATATTTCAAGACATTCCTTAAGTACCCCTCCTCACTCTTATAAAAGGCCACTACATCTACCCATTTACTCACACCCCTAAAGCCCCTTGTATAATCCAACTTATGCTCGAATAATCTCCCAAAATCCCTAAATTTGTTTTATAATCCTTACCTTGTGCATAAGGAAACTCAAGGATCCTTTTGGCTAAAATCAAAAGGAGTTACCCGGTTTAGAGGTAACGTCTTCTCTCAAGCTCCTTTAATTTATTTTCCTCCTCTAACACCCTAACCTATCTCTATTCCATTATTTTATAACAAAAAAATAATAATCAATATACTAGTATGTTTTTATGATAAGGGTTCTACCTACAATTACACACACCTCTATCTAGTGGATATAGAACATATTGTTTCTATGTATGGTGAACTACTGCCTCACGAAACAATGATTGTTTAATTTTATCCTACCACCTATCATGGTGGAAATTATGATGGAATTGTATTTATATATGATATATGTTATATTTTATCTATGATTATTTAATTTTTATTTACAACATAACTTTATTCTTTCCATAATGTGTAAATATGATAATTTCATTTGAGGAAGTGTGGACTATCGCCCCCTCAAAGTGATATGACTCGTTCATGCCATACATGTAATGTATAAAGGATGGTTTTAATGAACTTATGTAACATATATAACTTATATATTATAATTTAATTATAATATACATATGTATTTTTTATTTTTCATTCTTTTAATATAAAAATAAATGAAAGTTGCGTTCATGCGTACGTACATCCTATCATCTCCATGAACGGTGAATTTCATTTATTATCTACAAATATTATGTATTATTCTAAAATACATATACACTAGATATATATGATATTTAAATCATGAATACTATTATGTAGATTATTTACTTATGACCACATGGACAAATTACATCATACCATGTTCATTTTTGACTCAAGTACCGAACATTGACAAAACTTACGATATGAACTCAAAAAATGAACTAATTAATATAACATAGTAATAAGTGATATAAAATTAATAAAAATCTTGAAAATGTTTCTAAAGAAAGTATAAATTAACCTATTATTATTATTCTATAGGAATGAGTATCATACGTGACAATTCGGACTCAAGGTAACGGAAAACTTAACTCAATTTCCATTCAATGAGTTAAATATCCATGTCATTGATTTTGTTTTTTCAATAATATGTGTGAATGACCTATGAATTTTTTACACTGAATATCCACTCATATTGGGTGTATTTATATTTTTCACACATAATTATGTCATTGATTTATCCTTAATCTAAGGATACTATCTTTTTAAGGGACTTCGTCTCAATCTCCTTTCATTGAGGCATATTTTGATTTTATACACCACCTTATTTATATGGTATATAATCAAACCCAATGAATTTTAATTTAATTAAATGGTTTTCAAAAGGAATATTTTTTATACAAAGTGTTTTAATAAATGAAAAAATGAATGTTTTTTACATATGTGGCGACAATGACCTTTTTGTTTTCGTGACCATTATTTGGTATATGGATTCCTTTACAAGTCGTAATGTTTTTAAAAATAAAAGTAAATACCATATTCCATTTTTAGGTATTTTTTTATTGAAAGTGGTTTTGATAATTAATTGATTATATCTTGAAATGATATCATATTATTGTACTGTGGAAATTTTATTTTTCCTTTATGCATGTTTTATGTGTTATGATTATGTTATGGTTCTTGGGAATTGATTATATATATGGGTGGTTCTACGATAAACTGGGGGGTGGGTGATCTCATTATAGCTCTTTAATGAATTGGATAAATTGATGGAGGTAAATTATAAAGTTTATCTTAAGAGATTTAGGGAATATACTGTTATGGGTATTCCAAAATGTAACCATGAAGGTTACTCCCTATGTGGCTGTGAAATATACAAAGTATGATATAGATGTCATAAGATACCTTTATGATTTATTATTTATATGATTTTTTCTATAATCCTATGATTTCATGAGGTATGTTTAAGAGATTATGTTTTATGGGTGACTGTTATGATTCCATGGGTTTATAAGTATTCATGGACTAATGTTTTCATTCCTTATTTTATATCCATTACTGAGAATTTTGTGCTCATACCATTTTTTTGAAATGTTTTCCACAGAGTATAAGGATGGGTAAGAGGAAGGAAGAAATCAAGATGAATGTTACGAATATTTTTATCAATAAAAATAATTCATGATTTATTTTTAAATCTTTTATATTATGAAAAAAATGGATGGAGTATAGACTTGTGTATATTGTGATATTTGAGATATAATAGGTTTGACCTAAATCTCTAAAACTCTAAACCAGAAAATATCCTCAATGTTAATTTATTGAATTAATTCAATATTATATAATGTTTAAGGCTGGTCCCTTATAGTTGGTATCATAGGACAGTTTAGATAACTTTAGAGGTTAGGGTGTTATTGAAGCATAAGTGAAAAAGTTTTTATATCACCACAATCGTTAGAATATTTGAAAGATTCATAGTTATTTTAGAAAATTTGAATGAGTTTGAGATAACATGGATAAGTATATATTAGTTTTTATCTTACTCATATGATATTATATTCTGATTTTACTGATATACTCACACTAACCATTTTGGTTTTAGTAAATGGCTAGATACAGAAGACACCAAAGTAATAAGGGATGTGAAGGAAAATGGGGTGGTTCTCTAAATAAGGAACCGAAAGAAATGGGAACTGTAATAAGAAATCTCATGGTTATTCTAAACTAACTATTTAGAGTAATGATTAACCACTTGAACCTTGGTGATTTTTCTGATGCATTATATATGATAAAAACAAATCCATGTGTAAGTTTAGGTTATAATCATAAATGTAAGTATATTCAATAGCCTATGTGTTAAGGATGTGGAAAGAAACGCCTAGGGAATTTTTTTTAAGGGATGAGAAGATTTTATAGATGTTTCAATAAAGTTCATAAAGCAATAACCAATCAAGGAAAAATGAAGAATTCAGTTGACTCTAGGAAAGGGAAAGATGTTATTTCTGAGGAATCAATTGAATGTTTTAAATGTTGGGAGCATAGTCATTATGAAAATAGATGCCCTATGAAGAGGGTTTGAGAATGGGATCAGCAGGACCCTAAAAATATATGTTTATCAATACCTAATGTTCTTCCAATTGAAGATGAAGATACTTAAAATGACATATGAAAGGTATGGATTATTTCTTTTCTTATGATTTTACATTATTTAATATTAAGACATGATTTATGTTTTTGTTTATAGGATATAAGTATTAAGGAATAATATGGAAAAACATGGTTAAATGATCATGAATAATGATGGTTAATTAATATGTCTACATTTTAGGAATTAAACAGTTATGTTAGATCTATGGATGATGAAATTTTTAAAAGCATTAATGCTCTTTTAATGATGGGATTACTTTGGAAGAATGTTTTCCAGTATGTGTAACCCTTATGTTTGTTATATAAAAATGTTATTCAAAGAATAATTATCTTTTATTTTGTGGAAAAAAATATAGAGTAATGGATAAACTTTATATGATCTATGATTTTGATGTAATTATGAGATATTACATTTTGGGATGAAAAATGAAGGGTGTGAGATAAAATTTGAGATTAAAATATGTTATGGTTATTTTTGAACATTTTATGTAATTTTTAGAATATTTTATGAATTGTATAATTTTAAAAAGAGGACAACCCGTTGGATGGGTGAAAACCCGCTACGTCCGGCAAGGCTGCAGGAATCGAACCCACAACCAAAGGGCGACAAGGGTGCATCACCTACCACTAGCCTACGTGAAGTTTCTGGTTAGTAAAACTTTTTCTTTTAGATTAAATGGATTTGTGTAATAAGAATAAGTTGATTTTGGTAAATTATGTTTTACAAAATTGATATCCTTGGTATTGGAAAATGATTTTAGGATTAAGTGATAAATGTTATTTTGGAAGACATTCACTATTTTGGAAACTTTATATGATTATGGAAAATACAAGACTATGGAATTTTATTTGAGGATTAAAGGTTGAATTATTTAATTGTGTACTTTTAGTAATTAGGTTATTTATGTAAAATATTAAACTATCATAGAGAATATGTGATTAGATTAATTAATTTTTGGTATGAGACATTAAGAGTGGTTGATGTTATTTGGTGATAAATTTTTAGATTTATCATGGAAGACTATGTGATCAAATCCTTTTGAATTTTTGGTTTCAATATTAGTTTAGATTATTTTTTTGATGAATTTTAATGATATTTATTTGTTGAATAGTCTATATTGATCTTTGGTGGTTACTATAAAATTTTAGAGATTAAAAGTAGTCTTTCTTCTTATAAAGGATTATTATTTTTGAGGAATTATCTTATCTTGTACTAATTGTTTTGGTTTTGGTTAATGTTTAAAGACTAGAGAGAGATATATTAAACCTTTTTGTATTATGTGATTCCTTATATGTTTATTATAGTGATTTTGGCATGAAAAAACCATCTTTAATACTCATCATTTGTAGAAAAATATGAGTTTGTGTGGAATTCTATTAATGGATGAAACTATACTTTTTAAGTAAGTGTAAATACTAATGTTCTTAGTAAATGATGTAAATTAATTCTAAAACTCTAGGGAAAAGATTTTGAGATCAAAATTTTATCCTAGTACCTTATTTTCTGATGAATCAAATGGTCTCTTATATCATCACATATTTATAGATTTGTGATTGTTAACCTTTTTCTGATCATGTTTTCTATCACTCTATATCAGAACTTCACAGTTATTTTTTATTCCATATCCATGTTTTCATACATGGAATACTAATATGTGTGATCTTAGGTGACCATAATATTTCCATTTCTTTCTTTTAAAGCAGAATTTTTATTTACTCTTTTTTCGATGTGGGATTTCAATGAAGTTACCAAGACCAAATTTAAAATTGAGAGGACGCAATTTCCAAAAGGGGGGAAGGATGTAACATCCTAGGTAATTATAAAATAAGAAATTTTAATATATGTTAATATTTATGAATTTTAAAGGCACTTTCGTGGGTTCCCTCAAATGATATGTGATTGTTGGGTACTTAGGTGTAGTAGAGTGGTTGAACAAGGTTGTCTCTCAAAGGAGGAAGTAAATTTAACAACATATTAAGGGTATTTTAAAAATAAAATAAAAGTAAATGAGAAAATTAATTAAAAGGATGGGGTTTTTTTATTATTTTTAAATATAGAAGAAGTTTTCTGGAAGAAGATTGTATTTTTTTTGTTTTTAGTTTTGAAATGAAAGTTGATTAACAAAGCACAACGAGAAGATTTTTTTTAGAAAACTATTTTTAGAAAGTGTAATCGATCTATATATACCTATTCAATAATTTATTTATCATTATAATTTAAATTAATATACACTTAATTATTATCCCTTAATTTGTTAAATCCTGAACCCTACGAGAATTAACTTTACCTCAAAGATGAAGTGAATTTAACCCTAGTCTAACTTCGGAACATGCAATCACAGAACCCTACTTTGATTGATGTTCTAAGGTTAGATTATGGTAAGTGGTAAATTAAGGCACATATCCTCACTGGAAGTTATAATTAATTGAGTTTATGGATTATATTTGAGCACTACAAATTGACCTCGTGTGTTTTTGAATTACCAATTAAATTCGTGCTCTCACAATTCACACAATTCTCGACTTCGTGTGATTTGTGTTTATTGTTCAATTGCTTAATTAGTTTAATTTAAATTAAAAAAATAAATTAATACATCATATTATGTGAATTACAGTATCTCATTGATTTAAAATAAGTTAATGAAGTAGGTGGTGGGTAAATAGATTACTAAAAAGAACTACTCTTCCATGGGCGGTGTGGTCATCATAGAAATGTTTTTCATTTGAAAAGGTTTAGAGAGGGTAGAACCCAATATCTTTTCTACTATTAATAACATCCCAATTAGTAAGATTAATATAAGAATAAATTTGAAAAAAATATAAGAAAAGAGAATAAATAAAATAATAAAAAGATGTTTATTACACAAACAAAATCATTACAACACGAAGAAGAAGAAGAAGAAGGCTTCGTCGAAGGGATCCTTGCTTCAAGAGATACCCTTGTTTAAATGGGTGTAGAATTGGATTATATCCACTTATCCACTTCCATAAACTTACTAATGCACGTCCCAACTCCTCCAAATGAGAAAAACACTAATTTATAGAGTGTATGGGGAGGCTAGGTTTAAAGAGGATTCAAGTGTGAATGGGGAATCTCGAAAAAATATTTTAAGCCAAGTTGAACCGCCCATTTGACCTCCAAAAAGCATGAACCATCTGTTCTTCCAAAATAATAATTTGTGTAAAATTGTATTATAGAGATCCTATCAAAATTTAGTCCTAATCCAAGCACTTAACAATAAGTTATGACCCATATACAGAACTAATGTCCAATATGGTGAGTCCAGGACACATTTGCCTTCATGGTCCATTTAGTCCAACAAAATAAAATATTTAGCTCCAATATCCTGAAAAATAGTTATATCCCATTAAGTTAGGAACACATTTACAAAATTTGAAGTTCAAATAATAAATATAAAAATATTTATATCTGAAATTCTACAGTGCACTATAAATAGAAAAACTGGAATTTCCATCAAATTTTCAAATGAATGATATTTTTTCCAAATATTTTATTAATAAACATATTTAACACAATTTGAGGAAATTTTATCATTTATAATCAATAAAATATTCAATAAAAATGTGTTTTATCAACTCCCCCACACTTACCCTTTTTCACTCCTGGGAAAAATCTCATATCACGTATTCGAAAAAAATTGTGACAAGATATGAATATTCAAATTTCTCAATCCACAGTGCAAATATAAGAAAAGTAAGAATCCCATAAAGTGTAAATATAAATAAGTGTTAAAGTCATTGTCTCATAAAACTTGTCAAAACAAAATCCAATGATATTCATAGCACTAATCATAGCGAAACAAGTCATGGGTCTACCATGACACTAATTCTCCATGTGTGTGTGTGTCAACCATTCAAAGCTTGTCTCTCCACCCTCTATCTAGTATATTCAGGTCAATAAAAACTTTTCTTCTTATCTGATTTTATTCCACCAAACTTGTTCAACATCATTTGCAAATAAATTCCCAAACCCACTCATTTAAGCATTCCCAGAAGTCAAACCATGTTTTCCCGACCTAAATATCCCCACATGTTGTATATTTCTTCACTCCCCTCTATTGATTGTTTTTTTCTTAGATTTTCTTTTTTGAATTTTTTTAGAGGGAGTAAAATAGTCAGATATTAGGTGCACACGCATAGGTCAATCTGGTACAGTGATGGAAATGATTAGAAGAAAAATGAACATATGGAAAGACCATGTTATAAGCTGAAAAAAATTAATTACCCTGAATATACATTTAATTGGGTAAGAGAAACTCACAAGTTATGATTGTGTGAAAAATTATGTGGAGAAAACAATGAAAAAATTCACCATGAACAAATATCACAAATAATGATGTCAAAATCTAAAAGGTTTTATTATGACACAACTATTCATATCATCGACAACTTCAATTTTTATAAAAGTCAACCCTTGATGATGAAATTTTACTTATGATTATATTTTTACCAATGAATTTTGAAAACGTTCATTTTACATATGTTCCACATGATAATGTTGTATGACATATTTGTTTGTTTTTTATTTATTTATTTTTTTCTGTTTTTTTTTTTTGAAAATTTTAACCAAAAACTTAATATAAAATACACATAAAACACACAAATGAAAATCCTAAATATCTACCCCAAAATGTTTTCCCCTCCCCCACACTTAAAATATTGCGTTGTCCTAAATGTGAACCTATGAGATGATATATGCACATGAAATGTATAATTTTAATTAGGATAAAGAATATAAAAGTCAATGGGTTAGGAATAGCCTGATATGCTCAAGTGATGATGGGTTCATGCAGTGTGATGAAATCCACTACATCAGTATGAAGTTCCTCAATGTATTTCTTCAAACGTTTCTTGTTGACTATAAAGCTCCTTCCAGAGTCCTCTTGTGCGATCTCCACTGCACCATAAGGAAAAACATTAGATACAATATAAGTACCTAACCATCTAGAATGCAACTTACTAGGCATCAGATGTAGTAGTGAACTGTACATAAGGAATTTCTCTCTAACATGAAATTCCCTTTTTTGGGTCATTTTGTCATGAGATGCTTTGGATCTTTCCTTGTAGTGCCTTGAGTTCTCATATAAAGATAATTGAATCTCCTCAAGCTCTTGAATTTGCAGTTTCCATTGAATTTCATCTTGGTCCAAATCCATGTTCCATTTCTTTATAGCCCAATAAGCCCGATGTTCAATCTCCACGGGTAGATGACAGGATTTCCCAAAAACAATCCAAAAGGGGGAAATACCGATGGGAGTTTTTTATGTTGTCCTATATTCCCATAGTGCATCATCCAAGTGCTTCCTCTAATCCTTCCTATTCGGCTGCACAGTTTTCTCCAAAATTTGTTTCAACTCCCTATTTGAAACCTCAACCTATCCAATTGTTTCGGGGTGGTATGGTGTTGATGTTTTGTGTTTCACCCTATACTTCTAAAGGAAAGAATCTAAATTCTGAATGCAAAAGTGTGTCCATTGGTCACTAATGATGGCCTCCGGTACACCAAAACTGCAAAAACTTTTTGCTTTGAAAATCCCACAACAACATGAGAATCATCATTCCTGGTGGCCTTAGCCTCCACCCATTTTCTCACATAATCAAAAACAACCAAAATATATAGGAATCTAAATGAACTAGTAAAAGAACCCATAAAATCAATTCCCCATACATCAAAAATCTCACATAATAATATGGGTTGTTGGGGAATCTCGTGTCTCCTATAAATATTACCAGTGTGTTGGCAACATGAGAACGACTTACAAAACACATGAGCATCATGGAATAAACTAGGCCAATACAATATAGAGTCCAAAACATTCCTAGTTGTCCGTTAGGGTCCAAAGTTTCCACCATAAGCAAGTGTATGATAGAATTGCAGAACAGACTCAAACTCATGATTAGGAACACACCTCCTAATAACTTGGTCACTATACATGCGCCATAAGTAGGGATCATCCCCCACATAAAATCTAGACTCACTCTTTAACTTTTGGACTTGATGTTTCTTTAAATTTTCAGGAATTTCATATGAAACAAGGTAGTTCACTAAATCAGCATACCAAGGATGCGTACCAGAGATGGAAAAAAGATACTCATCGGGGAAAGTGTCCCGAAGTGGTACCTGGTCCAAGGTGTCATCCTCTAGTGTGTGAGTAAGCCTACTCATGTGGTTTGCCACTGGGTTTTCCAACCCCTTCTTGTTCTTTATCTCAATGTCAAATTCTTAAAGAAGGGTCATCCATCAGATTATCATGGTCTTTGCATTTGACTTCTTCAATAGGCACCTTAGAGCTGTATGGTCAGAAAAAACAACTACTTTATATCCCAATAAATATGAACATAATTTATCTAAATCAAATATAACAGCAAGAAACTCCTTTTCTATGGTTTTATAGTTTGATTAGGATGAATCCAATGTCCTTGATGCATATTCAATCACATGTGAACATCCCTCTACCCTCTAAGATAAGATAGCTCCGACCGCAAAGTTGTAGGCGTCACACATAAGCTCAAATGGAAGATCCCACCATGGGGGATTAATGATTGGTGGAGTGGTCAGACACTTCTTTAGATCATCAAAGGAAGTCCTGCAAGAATCATCAAACACAAAAGCATAATCCTTTTGAAGTAATCATGACATAGGAAGAGAAATCTTACAAAAATATTTAATGAAGCGCTGATAAAATCCCGCATGCCCTAGGAAATATCTAACATCACGTGCACATGAAGGATATAGTAAGGATGAAATAATATCTACCTTAGATCTATCGACCTCTATACCATGTTTTGACACTACATTCCCTAATACAATGCCATGTTATACTATAAAATGACACTTTTCAAAGTTCAAGACCATATTCTTATCAATAAAACGATTCAAAACCTTTCCCAAACTAAAGATACAATCATCAAATAAAGACTCATACACTGTAAAATCATCCATAAATACCTCTATGAAGGTCTCAATAAAATCATAAAAAATACTCACCATGCATCTTTGGAAGGTACTTGGAGTGCTGCAAAGTCCAAATGGCATCCTTCAATAGGAAAACATACCGAATGGACAAGTGAATGTAGTCTTCTCCTGATCCTCTAGAGATATAGGAACCTGAAAATATCTAGAAAATTTAGCCAAGAAACAATAGTGTTTCTTCCCAGATAGTCTCTCAAGAATTCGATCAATAAAATGGGAGGGGGAAATGATTCTTGTGAGTGGATTGATTTAGTTTCCTATAATCAATACACACATGCCAGCTATTTTGCACCCTCATTGGAACTAACTCATCTTTATCATTTTTAACAATTGTAACACCACTTTTCTTAGGTACAACCTGAATAGGACTTACCAACTAAGAATCTGAAATGGGAAAGATTATTCCTTCCTCAAGAAATTTCTCAACTTCTTTTTTAACAAGATCCAAAAGAGTTGGATTGAGTCTCCTTTGTGGCTGCCTAACCGGTTTAGCCTCATCCTCCAAAAGAATCCTATGCATGAAAATAGAGGGGATAATACCTAATATGTCATCCAAGTTCCACCCGATTGCCTTAATGTTTCCCCTCAAAAGATTCAGAAGTTTTTCTTCATGTTCAAAAAAGAAATTGTTAGGAATGATAATAGGTAATTTCTCACCACTTAACAAGTATGAGTATTTGAGATTAGGTGTAAATGGATTGAGTTCCAATGTAGGGGGTGATGTATGGATGGAGACATTGAAGTAACTGAAATATGTACACAATGAACATTAGTACCAGAATCATCATCATCAAAATCAGAGAATAATACATCAAAACCATCAGCATATTCAATATCCATGTCATAATTAGAGTTCACATGATCAAAATCAGAATATGAATCCATTTCAAAATTCAATCTAAGAGAGTATTCTGCATTAGAAATAGGTGTGAAAATACTCTTAGACATCAAACTAGAAATAATACTCATAATCTCCCTAAGCATAGGACAATCAAATTCCATGGGGTTTTTATTTGGTGGTTCAAAATGAGAGATAACAAATGCAGAATGGCCCTTTGAGGGGTACTTCATGGATTCCAGGACATTAAATATCACAACTTCATCTACAAACTCCATGGAAAGTGTACCCTCATTAACATTTATGATAGTTTTTTGCAGTTTTGAGGAAGGTTCTACCTAAGATAATGGGAGCATGAGAACTTACCTGATCATCCTCCATGTTAAGCACGTAGAAATCTGCTGGTAAGATCATGTCTCTTACTCGAACAAGTACATCCTCAAGGAATCCCACATGATATGTCGTATCTCTATTTTCCAACTGCACCACTACTCTCATCGGTTTCAACTCAATAACCTGCAAAGAATAGAATACATAGTGAGTAATCACATTTATGGAAGCTCCTAAATCACAAAGAGCATCAGAAAAGTGTAACTCTCCTATGGTGCATGGGATAGTGAATTTCTCGAGATCCTTGCACTTTTTTGGCATTACTATAGTTGGTGTAATGAGTGCTGACACATTCCTTCCAAGATTGATCCTCTCATTTCCCTTGATCCCTCTTATATTGGTACAAATATCTTTTAAAAATTTGTCATACCTTGGGAGTTTCTTAATGGCTTCAAGTAAAGGGATGTTGATCTCCACACGCTTGAATGTATCCAAAACTTCTTTTTGCGTCACCTCTTCAGCCATATTCTTGGTTTGTACAACTCTATTTGGAAATGGAAGGGGTTTAGGGGGAACATCATCAATATTTTTCTTACCTTTATCTTTCTCCTTGGGTTGGTCATTAGTTGGTATAGAATGGGGCTTATTCGGAGTTGAGGTGAATCCTGGTGAAATGGTAGGTACATATGTATCATTTATTTTCTTCCCACTTCTCAATGTGATGACACTGACATTACCCTTGGGATTTGGAGTAAGTTGGGAAGGTATAGTTCCAGAATTCTTAATTACCAATTCATGGAGGGTAGTGGAAATCTGGCTCATTTGTGTCTTTAACTCCCTCAACTCTAAACCTTGACTCTTCATCTCATTCTATTGATTAATAACAATTTGCTTCAAAAGGTCATCAGTGTTAGAATATACCTTGGGTGGGGGATTCCCTTGTTGTTGGCTTGTTGATGCTTGGGCTTCAAATCTACTTTGGGGTTGTTGGAAACCCTGTTGTTAAGGTAGAGGCTGCTGGAAGTTTTGTTGAAAAGGGGGCCCTTGTTG
This sequence comes from Viscum album, assembly GCA_963277665.1. NCBI lineage: Eukaryota > Viridiplantae > Streptophyta > Magnoliopsida > Santalales > Viscaceae > Viscum > Viscum album. Next base: position 1,619,574,531 of record OY728146.1, on the reverse strand, counting down.
TTTTTCAGAGCCATACCTCATATCCGATTGATCTTTCCACCCTTGGTTGTATGTTGGAGAAAATGAATCAAACTTATTTTAGGGATGTGTTTGTTGTTGCTGCTGATATGGTCTCCCAAGAAACACTTTTGTACAATCTTATGTTTCTTGTATTTAGGGGCAACAGTCAGTTGGGTGGCTTGTCTCAGTGTAAATGCCACAAGGCATTAAAGGAGGGGGTTGGGATGTCTTTTGAGTCAATGCAATCTACCTCACCATAGTGGTAAATTCTTCTAACTTAGTAATAATAAAATGACTTTAAAGAGAAGATAGACTTACCTAATGTACTCCTCTAACATGTGGTGTACCTCAATCACCAAATTTTTGGGAGTTTTGTGTCATCTTGTCAATCAACACATGTGTAGTTGCAGTTGTTTGGTAGACCAATGCTCCTCTAATCGTTACATCCACCATGTTCCTCTCCATAGGTGTGAGTCCTTCATAGAATTATTGGATGAGGAGTTTCTCAGTGATTTGGTGATGTGGAAAGCTTGTTCAAAACTTCTTGAATCGCTCCCAATACTCATACATTAACTCCCCTTGGGCTTGCTTAATCCCTGAGATCTACTTACGAATGGAAGTGGTCCTTGATGCTGGAAAAAATCTATGCAAGAAAAGATGTTTCAAATTTTTCCAACATGTGACATCTTCAGGTTGTAAATAATACATCCAGACTTTTATAGCTTCATCAAGTGAAAATGGAAATGACCTTATTTTTATTTTATATTTAGATACATTTCTTGGTTTAAGGGTTGATAAAACCACATTAAATTATTTTAAATTTTGTTTTAGATCCTCACTAGATAATACATTAAAATTTGGAATAATGTGAATTAATAATATTTAATTTTAAAGTCTGATTCGAGATTTGGGTATGCAATGCAATTTGGTTGATAATTAATATCAGGTGCATCCAACTCTCGAATGGTTATATTAAGTTAATTTTTATTGTTTTCAACCATTGGTTCTTGTTTTAGTTTTGAAATATAAGTGTTCCCAATTTCAATGTTCTTGGAGTGGAGGAATTCTACTACTAGTTGAATGTTGAAACTTCCTGTAGACTGAGAATGTTTGATTCAAGCCCGAAGGCTATGTTCAATCTTAGGGTAAAGATCTAAAAGATCCTCAGTATTAGTTCATGTTATAAATCAATTAAATATAAAAAAGAAATGAAGAAAAGTGTACCATAATAAAAAGAAAATAAGTTTTATTTGGTCCAATAAAAATAAAAGAAGAGTAAGAGAAAAAAACTTGAGAAAAGGGAAAGAAGAAAGAAAGAGGAGAAGAAAATAATTAAATGAAAATTAAAATAAATACATATAATTAGTTGAATAAATTACTTTTATCCCTGTAAATGGTTCCAATTTGAAAGGTTTTGTCGTGGGAACCCTTAAATGATATGTGATTGTTGGGTACTTAGGTGAAGTAGAGTGGCTGACCAAGGTTGTCTCTCAAATGACGAAGTAAATTTAACAACATATTAAGGGTATTTTTAAAATAAAATAAAATTAAATGAGAAAATTAATTAAAATTATGGGGGGTTTTTATCGTTTTTAAATATAGAATAATTTTACTAGAAGAATATTTTATTTTATTTTGTTTTTAGTTTTGAAATGTAAGTTGATTAACAAAGCACAATGAGAAGATATTTTTTTAGAAAACTGTTTTTAGAAAGTGTAATCGATCTAACTCTACCTCTTAAATAATTTATTAATAATTATAATTTAAATTAATATAAACTTAATTATTATCCCTTAATTTGTTAAATCCTGAACCCTACAAGAATTAACTTTACCACAAAGATGAAGTGAAATTAATCCTAGGCTAACTCCAGAACATGCAATCGCAGCACCCTGATTGGATTGATGTTCTAAGGTTACCTTATGGTTAGTGGTAAATTAAGGCACATATAATCTATGTAAATTATAATTAATTGAGTTTAGGGATTATATTTGAACACTAGAAATTGATCCCATGTGGTTTTGAATTACCAATTAAATTTGCGCTCTCACAATTCACATAATTCTCAACCTCGCGTCATTTGTGTTTATTGTTTGATTGATTTATTAGTTTCATTTAAATTAAAAACTCAATTAATATATCATATTATGTGAATTATAGTATCTCATTGATTAAAAATAAATTAATGAAGGAGTTTAGAGGTATATTGATTGCTAAAAAGAACTACTCTTCCATGGGCAGTGTAGTCATCGTAGAAACGGTTTGCATTTGCAAAGGTTTATAGAAGGTCGAACCCAATTTTGTTTCTAATATTGATTCCAAACCAATTAGAAAGATTAAGAGAAGAATAAATTTTAATAAAACAGAACAAAATATAATAGATAAAATAATAACAAAGAAGTTTATTACACAAACAAAATCATTACAACACGAAGAAGAAAAAGAAGGCTTCATCAAAGGGATACTTGTTTCAAGAGATACCCTTGTTGAAATGGTTGTATAATTGAATTTTATCAACTTATAATATTACCTGAACTTCCTAATTCACGTCCCAACCCATCCAAATGAGAAAAACACTAATTTATAGAGTGAATGGGAGGCTAGGTTTAAAGAGGTTTCAAGTGTGAATGAGGAATCTCGGCCAAATATTTTAATCCAACTTGCACTTCCCATTTAACCTCCAAAACATGTGAACCATATGTTCTTCCATAAAAATAATTTGTGAAAAATTGGGTTAGAGATGTACTATCAAAATTTGGGCCTAATCCAAGCACAGGTGAAGAATTTATGGTCTAAATATATAACTGATGTCCAATCTGGCAGGTCCAGCCCACCTTTACCTTCATGGTCCATTTAGTTCAACCAAATGAAAGATTTAGATCCAATATATTGAACAAAAGTTATATCCCATTAAGTCCAAAACACATTTAAAAAATTTAAAAGTTAAAATATTAAATATAAAAATATTTATCTCTGAAATGCTACAGTGCACTATAAAGGGTAAAACTAGAATTTCCATAAAATTTTCAAATGAATGATCTTTTTCCCAAATATATTATAAATAAACATATTTAACACAATGTGATGAAATTTTATCATTTATTATCAATAAAATATTTAATAAAAATGTGTTTTATCAACTCTCCCACACTTACCCTTTTGCACTCCTGGGCAAAACCTCATATCATGTATTCAAAAAAAATTTGACAAGATATGCATATTCAAATTTATCAATCCATAGTGAAAATATAGGCAAAGTAGGAATCCCATCAAGTGTCAATATCAATAAATTTTAAATTCATTATCTCATAAATTGTGTCAAAACAAAATCTAGTGATATTCATAACACTAATCATAGAAAAACAAGTCATGGGTCTACCATGCCACTAATTCTCCATGTATTTTTGTGCCAACCATTCCAAGATTGTCTCTCCACCCTCTATCTAGTATATTCAGGTCAACAAAAACTTTTCTTCTTACCTAATTCTATTCCACCGAACCTGTTCAACATCCTTTGTAATCAAATTCCAAAACCCACTCATTTAATCATTCCCAGAAGTCAAACCATCATTTCCTGACCAAAATATCCCCACATGTTGTACATTTCTTCACTCCCCTCTTTATTGATTGTTTTTTTTTTGGGATTTTTTTAGAGGGAGTACAATAGTCAGATATGAGTTGCACATGCATAGGTCAATCTGGTATAGTGATGGAAACAATCTGAAGAGAAAAGAACGTGTGGAAAGATCGTGTTATAAGATGAAAAGAATTACTTACCCTGAATATAAATTAAATTGGGTAAGAGAAACTCAAAAGTTATGATTATTAGAAAAAATGTGTAGAGAAATAAATGACACAATTTAATTTGAATAAATATCTCAAATAATGATGTCAAAATCTAAAAGTTTTTATAATGACGCAACCATTCATATCATCGACGACTTCAATTTTTATAAAATTCAACCCTTGATGATGAAATCTTAATCATGCTTATATTTTTACCAATGAATTTTGAAAAAAAATCATTTTCCATATGTTCCACATGACAATGTTACATGATATATTTGTTTCATTGTTTTATTTATTTATTTTTTGTTTTTTGTTTTTTTTTTTGAAAATTTTAACCAAAAACTTAATAGAAAATACACATAAAACACACAAATTAAAATCCCAAATATCTACCCCAAAAAGTTGTCCCCTACCCCACACTTAAAATATTGCATTGTCCTCGATGTGAACCTATGAGATTATATGTGCACATGAAATTTATAATTTTAATTAGTACAAAGAATATAAAAGTGAAAGGGTTAGGAACATCCCAATATGCTCAAGTGATGATGAGGTCATGCAATGTGATGAAATCCACTGCATCAGTAGGAAGTATCTCAATGTATTTCTTTAAACATTGCTCGTTGACTATAAATCTCCTTCCAGTGTCCTCTTGTGTATCTCCACTACACCATAAGGAAAAATATTAGATACAATATAAGGACCTAACCATCTGGAACGCAACTTACCAGGCATCAACTTCAGTCATGAACTATAGAGAAGGAATTTCTATCCAACATGAAATTCCCTTTTCTGGATCATTTTCTCCTGAGATGCTTTTGATCTTTCCTTGTAGAGCCTTGAGTTCTCATATAAAGATAATAAAATCTCCTCAAGCTCTTGAATTTGCAGTTTCTGTTGAATTCCTGATTAGTAAAAATCCATGTTGCATTTATTTATAGACCAATAATCCTAATGCTTAACCTCCATGGGTAGATGAAAGGCTTTCCCAAAAACAATCTGAAAGGGGGACATACTGATGGGAGTTTTGTATACTTTCCTATATGCCCATAGCGCATCATCTTAGCACTTTCTCCAATCCTTCCTATTCAGCTACATAGTTTTCTCCAAAATTTGTTTCAACTCCCAATTTGAAACATCAGCCTGGCCATTTGTTTGGGGGTGGTATGGTGTTGATTTTTTGTGTGTCACCCCATACTTATGAATAAGGGAAGCCAAATTTTGATTTCAAAAGTGTGTCCCTTGTTCACTGATGATGGCCTTCAGTACTCCAAACCTGCAAAAAATCTGTGCTTTAACAAAGTCCAAAACAACATGAGAATCATCACTCCTGGTGGACTTAGCCTCTACCCATTTTCTCACATAATCAATGGAAACCAAAATATATAGAAAACCAAATTAACTAAAAAAAGGACCCATAAAATCAATGCCCCATACATCAAAAATCTCACATAATAATATGGGTTGTTGGGGCATCTCGTGTCTCCTAGAAATATTACCAGTGTGTTGGAAATGTGAGAACGACTTACAAAACACATGAGCATCATGGAATAAACTAGGCCAATACAATCTAGAGTCCAAAACATTCCTAGTTGTCCATTGGGCTCCAAAGTATCCACCACAATCAAGTGTATGACAGAATTGTAGAATAGACTCAAACTCGTGATTAGGAACACACATCCTAATAACTTGGTCACTACACATGTTCCATAAGTAGGGATCATCCCACACATAAAATCGAGACTCACTCTTTAACTTTTGGACTTGATGTTTCTTTAAATTTGTAGGAATTTCATATGAAACAAGGTAGTTCACTAAATCAGCATACCAAGGATGCGTACCTGATATGGAATAAAGATGCTCATCATGGAAAGTGTCCCGAAGTGGTACATGGTCCAAGGTGTCATCCTCTAGTGTGTGAGTAAGCCTACTCATGTGGTCTGCCACTAGGTTTTCCAACCCCTTCTTTTCCTTTATCTCAATGTCAAATTCATGAACAGTTAGAATCCATAAGATTATCCTGGGCTTTGTATTCAGCTTCTTTAATAGGTACCTCAAAGGTGCATGGTTAGAAAAAACAACTACTTTAGATCCCAATAAATATGAATGGAATTTATCTAAAGAAAATATAACAGCAAGAAACTCTTCTTCTGTGGTTTTGTAGTTTGATTGGGCTGAACCCAATGTCCTTGATGCATATGAAATCACATGTGAATGTCTCTCCACCCTCTGAGATAAGAGAGCTCTGACCGCAAAGTTGGAGGTGTCACACATAAGCTCAAAAGGAATCTCCCACCGTGGGGGTTGTATGATTGGTGGAGTGTTCAGAAACTTCTTTAGATCATCAAAGGAAGTCCTTCAAGAATCATCAAACACAAAATCAGAATCCTTTTGAAGTAATTGTGACATAGGAAGAGCAATCTTACTAAAATGTTTGATGAAGCGCCGATAAAATTCTGCATGCCCTAGGAAAGATCTAACATCACGCACACGTGAAGGATATGGTAAGGATGAGATAATATCTACCTTATAACTATCGACCTCTATCCCATGTTTTGACACTACATGCCCTAATACAATGCCATGCTCTACCATAAAATGACACTTTTCAAAGTTCAAGACTAGATTCATCTCAATACAACGATTCAAAACCATAAAATGTGTTTTATCAGAATTATATAATTGTTTACCTTAATGGGGAAACAATATTTGATAGCTTAATCAACACGCAACAATGAGTTTCTTTGAAATCTTACGTTGCACACAAGACTGAGTTATACTGAAAAATAATACAATATTAATATTATTATTTTAAATGATAGTTAACGCCTAGCTGTTGTATTGGAATGAAATAAAAATACTAACTATAAAATTATTATAAATGTTTTTTTAATTTTTTTACATTAATCCAATAAATTTTAGAGGCTTAAAATGGGAATAAATTCAATTTAATCATAAAATAATATAATATTTATTAAAAGGTAGTTTACCACCTTTTGACAGAAAACCCTTTTTAAATATAGTTTGTGTCACTTTTATATTTTATATTTGAAAAAAAAACTTATTATTTAGAATGGGAACATAAAAACTTACTTTAGTTAAATTTTTGGTATTTTTCTGATAAAAATCATTTTTTTATGAATAGTGAAAAATACTGCATTTTAATTCCAAACTGTATTTTCATCCAATTTATTTATATAGTTTGGATATATTTTTAATTTGTTTTAATTAGTAATTTAATTATTTTTTTATAATTTAATACAATGATAGTCATTGAAATTAATTTTACATTTAAAGTGGATATAAAAACAAGTCAATCTTTTGATGGTTTTTACTTTTAAAAACCCGCTTTTTCATTTTGACAATAGGAATTAATTTTAAATTAATAACTATAAATAATGTGTTTTTAATTTGGAAAAATGGATTACATATTTGGAATCAGAGGGTCTAAATTTTGTAAATAGGTACCTTTTATTTTTAGACATTATGAATAGTACCTTCAGTGATTATTTTTATTTGCCACGGTTAAAGGGTATATTAGGTAAATAAGGGTAAAAATAATATTATAATAATTTAAAACTACCCAAAAACGTGTTATAATCTTATTGAATGAGTCATGGGTGACCAAAAAATCCTTAGGATGAACTTTTCGCCTTTGGGATCTACTTGGGTATGATAATGACATGTTATAATAATTAATTTAAAGTAAAGAGAAATATAACATAAACATGTATCTTCTTAATAAAATAATTTTAATATGGGATTATATAACCAATATCTTTAACTATAAATAGTCTTTAGAAATATAAAAATATTTCCTACATCATGTTATTTTATTTATAATTTTTATGCATTAAATAAATAATTTTATTTATGACACAATGATGATGTAGTGATTACCTTATTAATGAAAGATTCAAATAAATGATATTATAAATATTAAAATAATTGTAATTTGCAAATTTTGATGTTATACACAAATTTTATGGATTATTATGACATTTTCTATTTGATTTAAGGTAGTTTTTTTGAAATAATCAAGTTTTTAGTACTTTATTAAAAATGAATTACAAAATAGTGTCAAAATTGACATAAATGAGTTTTTAAAACAAATACTATTTTATTAAATGATATAATAGTCATAAAAATATAACAATCATACAAATGACATATATAATGTTAAAAAAGTCATTAATTATCCACTTTATGATCTCTTGGAATCTTATAGTAACTATATCAACCATATAGTGTAAAAAGACAAGAAGACAAGGTAAGAGTTAATTTATTTAACTAAGGATTAAAGACAAAATATAAGGTTAAATTTGTGAGATAATCATGTATAAAACCTATTTTTTGAGATTATTTCGACCCATCCTCATATTATCCACTAAATATATCACTTTGGAGCTATTATAATTTGAAAATAAATTTATAATAAAATAATATTTCAAGACTTTCCTAATGTGCCCCTCCTCCCTTTTATAAAAGGTCACCACCTCTACCCATTTACTCACACCTCTCATGGCCATTTTATCATCCAAATTATTCTCAAATAATCTCCCAATGTCACTAAATTCCTCCTAGAAGTATTACCTTCTGCAGGAGGAAACTCAAAGATGCCTTTTGTCTAAAATCAAAAGGAGTTACCCAATTTAGAGGTAACATCTTCTCTCAAGCTCCTTTCATTTATTTTCCTCCTCCAACCCCCTAACCTCTCTTTATTCCATTATTTTATAAAAAACCAGTATCCTAAATATACCATGATATTTTTATGATAATTTTTCTACCTACACTTACACACACCTCCATCTAATAGATATAGAACATATTGTTTCTGTGTACGGAGAACTACTGCCTCGTGAAACGATGATTGTTCAATTTTCTCCTACCACCTCTCATGGTGGCCATTATGATGGAAATGTATTTATATATTATATATATATATATTATATTTTCTATATTATTCTGTAATTTTTATTTACAAAATACCTTTATTATTTCCATAATGTGTAAATATGATAATTTTATTTGAGGAAGTGTGGACTACTGCCCCCTCAAAGTGATACGACTCATTCATTCCATACATGGAACATATAAAGGATGGAATTAATGAACTTATGTAACATATATAATATAGATATTATACTATAATTATAATATACAAACATATCATTTATTTTTCATTCATTTAATATGACAAAGAAATGAAAGTTGCATTCAAGCGTACGTACGGTCTACCATCTCCATGAACGGTGCATTTCATTTCTTATCTCCAAATATTATGAATTATTATAAAATACATATATCCAGGATATATATTATATTTAAATCATTAATACTATTATGGAGATGACGGACTTATGACCACATGGTAAAATTACATCATACCATGTTCATTTTTTACTCAAGTACCAGACATCGACAAAACATCTGATATACACTAAAATAATTAACTAGTTATTATAACATGGTAATAAGTTATATAAAATTAATAATAAACTTGAAAAATGTTCTAATGAAATTATAAATTGGCCTAATATTATTATTCAGTAGAAATGAGGATCATACATGACAATTCAGTCTCAAGGTAAGGGAAATCTTAACTCAATTTACATTCATAGAGTTAAATATCCATGTCATTGGTTTTGTTTTTCCAAGAATATATGTGAATGAACTATGATTTTTTTACACTGAATATCCACTTATATTTTGTGTATTTATATTTTTCACACATAATTATTTCATTTATTTATCCTTAATCTAAAGATACGATCTTTGTAAGGGTATTCGTCTCAATCTCCTTTCATTGAGGCATATTTTGATGTTATAAACCACATTATTTTATATGGTGTATAATAAACCCCTTTGAATTTTCATTTCATTCAATGGTTTTCAAAAGTAATATTTTTTATATGAAGTTTTTTACTAAATGACAAAATAAATGTTTTTTTACGTACGCGGCGACAACAACCTTTCCGCCGCCGTAACCATTATTTGGTATTTGGATTCCTCTACAATTCGTAATGTTTTTAAAAATAAAAGTAAATACCACATTCCTCTTTTAGGTATTTTGGTATTGAAAATGGTTTTGAGAATGAATTTATTATATCTTAAAATGATATCATATGATTTCAATGTGGAAATGTTATTTTTTCCTTTATGCATGTTTTATGTGTTATGATTATGTTAAGGTTCTTGGGAATTTCTTATGTATATGGGTGGTTCCATGATAAAATGAGGGTATTTGTGCCCTTGATATCTATCCAATGCATTAAGTAACATGATGGAGGTAAAAGATAAAGTTTCTCCTAAGAGATTTAGGGAATATAATATAATGGGTATTCCAAACGTAACCATGAAGGTTACTCCCTATGTGGTTGTGAAAGATAAAAAGTAAGTATGATATGGATGCCACAAGTTAGCTTTATGATTTATGATTTATTATTTATATGAGTTTTTATGTAATCCTTTGATTTAATGAGGTGTGATGAAGATATTATGTTTTATGGGTGAATGTTATGATTCCATGGGTTTATAAGTATTCATTGACTAATGTTTTCATTCCTTATTTTATATCCCTTACTGAGCTTTTTGTACTCATCTAAAGTTTTTGAAATGTTTTCCACAAGGTATAAGGATGGGTAAGAGGAAGGAATAAATAAATATGAATTTTATGAAGATGTTTATTAAGAAAAATAATTCATGTTTTATTTTTAAATGTTTTATATTATGAAAAAAATGGATGGTGTATAGACTTTTCTATATTGTAATATTTTAGATATAATAGGTATGGTCTAAATCTCTATAACTCTAAACCAAAAAAGACCCTCAATGTGAATTTCATGACTTAACTCAATATTATATAATGTTTAAGGTTGGTTCCTTATACTATGAGTTCATATTAATTCCATTCAGACTCATTAATTCTCCAAGAATCTTCATAGACTTGATGAATAGAGTCTTTAGAGATTACCTCGAGAAATATGTGGAAGTATTTATAGATGACATTCTAATATACTCCAAAACCAAGGATAATCATAAGGATTATCTTAGAAACATTCTAAAGATGTTGTGAAAGTAGAATCTTTATGCAAAGTACATCAAATATGAGTTCCATTTGAAGGAAGTATAATTATTGGTACATATCATCACAAGAAATGGGATATCTATAGACCCTTCAAAAATAGAATCAATTGAAGGGTGGTTGAGGACAACATTTGTGACATATATCTATAGATTCATTGAATTTTTATGGTATTATCATCTATTTTTTAGAAACATCTTGCAATTTTCAAGCCCTCTAACCAATATAACTCAGACAGGAGTAAAGTTTTCTTAGAATGATAAATTGTGAGAGAGCTTCAAGGATCCAAAAAGGAGTCTTATCACTACACCTATGATTACGCTACCCATAAGTGGAGAGATTTTCATGGAATTAAATGATGTTTTGAAGATGGGATTGGGCTGTGTGTTAATGCAGAATGACAATGTCATATCCTATGATTCAAGGAAGTTGACAGTTCATGAAAAGAACCACTCAATGCATGATCTAGAGTTGGATACCGTGATCTTCACTTTGAAAATATGGAGACATTATCTCGTTAGGTTGAAGTGTAAAATATATATGGATCAAAAAATCCTCGAGTATATATTCACACAGATTGAGATGGATTTTCCCTAGCGATGTTGGTTTGAGATGATCAAGGACTATGAATACTCCATCCACTACCATCCTAATTAAGAAAATAATGTGGAAGATGTTATAAGTAGAAAGGATCTCGAAATTATATCATTTATGATAATTGATAGGGACTTGATCTTATTATATTTGAAAATGATGGACATGTGAATCATAAATTAAGTAACATCATCAATCCTTTCAAAAATGATTACTCAATCATCTATTCTAGAGAGGTTAAAGGATTCTCAAAGAGATGGTGTGGGAATTCAGAATAAAGTGGAAGCTATGAGAAAATGGAAATACTAGGAGTTCAATGTTAATGAAGAAGTTGTTGTATATTTTGGGTCAAGACTACGTGTACCATAAAATCTAGAGTTAAAGAATGAGGTATTGGATGATGCACACAGCTCAACCTTATCTATCCATTCTGGAAGCACAAAGATGTATCAAGATCTCCAAGAACATAATTGGTGGGACAATTTAAAGAAGGATATTTCATAATATACATCAAGATGTCCATTATTTCATCAAGTGAAGGCGGAATGACATAAATCTAAGGGGATTATTTCACCATTATCTATACATACATGGAAATGGGAAAACATCACCATGGACTCTGTAATCGGACTTCTGAATACATCCATAGGAAACAATGATATATGGGTTGTGGTGGGTAATATTAAAAAGACTACACACTCCATTGAGATTTGAGGGGATTTTTAATTAGATCAACTTGCATGGATATACATCAGAGTAGTGGTAAGGATACATGGATTACCACTATCTGTTGTATCTTATTGGGATCCAAGATTCACCTATAAGTTCTGGAAAAGTCTCCAACATGCTATAAAAACTAATCTAAACTTTATTATGACCTATCATATTCAAAGAGATATCCATATTGATTGGACTATTCAGAAACTATAAGACGTCTTGAGATCATGTTCTATGGGATTCAAAGTGGGGTGGTACCAACATCTGTTTATGGTTGAGTTGTCCTGGAACAATAGTTTCCACTCAAGTATCCAAATAGACCCCTATGAAACCATTTATTAGAAGAGGTACAGAGCACCTTAATGTTGTGATAATGATGGGGAATGAAAACTTCTAGGTCCTAAATTTTTTGAGGAAATGGTGGAAAAGGATAAGACCATTCAGCAGCACATCAAGGATGCTGAGAGTTAACAGAAGAGCTATGTTGAAAATCGATGATGAGACCAAGATTTTGATATTGGACACATGGAATTCCTCCACATATCTCAATTTAATAATTTTATTATATTTTGGAAGAAGTTAAAGATTATTCCAAGATGCATCATCCCCTTTGAGTTCCTCGATCACATCAGAGTGGTGGCCTACCGATATTCACTCCAACCTAACCTATCTCAAGTACATGATGTATTCCATGTATCCCTCTCGAGAAAGTACATACCAGACCCCTCACATGTACTCAATCCAGAGGTGGTAACATTGGATAAAGACCTTTTATATGATTAGTATCTGTTGAATATCTTAGATTATAGATACAAAGTACTATTAAATAAGACAGTACACATTGCCAAAGTGTTGTGGAGAAACCAAAATTTTGAAGAAGTGACATGGGAACCAGAGAAAGTGATGAAAAATAATTACCCTAATATTTTTTAGTGTGGGAAATGAAAATTTTGAGGGAAAATTTTCTTAAGGTGGGAAGACTATAATGGCCTCAATTGTTATAAATAAAATTCATCTTTTGATATAATTAAATGTCTTATTATGTAATATGGTTATAGAAAACATATGCACTTATTTTGTTTTATTATATCCAATTAGATTTAAAATAACGTGAAGTTTTATTAACATTGATAATATAGTTATTGAATAGTGATCACATGATTAGGATAAATACTTGGTTTAAAAAAATCCAATTGACATAGACAAAGGAAGTGGCGGCGTAAACCAGTAGGATCATGCCCTATAAAGCCCATTTATTAGAGCTTTTGAGGGAGATATCATGACTAGTACTTTCCCTTGACCAATACCAAGTTGATATCTAATAACTTAAGCATAAGAAAAAACTTTTTACAGGATAAGTTCAATCTCATCAAGATTACATCCCAAACCATGTACGTTGAACCACCCCATGAACGTCTCACGATCGCACACCTTACTCTTAGGGATTTCTCTGGTGTATTAAAGGGATATGTATGAAGACCCTATCATTATGAGTATATAAATTATTTTTTATATAATGATGAATATATCTTCATCATATTATGGTTACTTTATAGATGATTTTTATTTTGTTATAATAAAACACAAATAGTATTTTTGAGTAATATTCAAATTAAATTAAGGAATTTATTTTGATGAATTAATGGATTTTTGAAATAAATAATATTTTAATAAAATATTATTATTAAATAATTTTTATTTAATATAAATGATTATATAATTTTAATTAATTCAAATGTAATTTTTAAAGGGGTTACAAAATTATTATTGTAAAAAAAACCAGTATTTCTCAATAAATGTCGATTACTATTTTAAAAGTGAAAATGAACATATTTAGAAAATTATTTGGATAAAATCAATATTATTTTTTGAATCATAATTTCAAAATTATGTAACAGTGAAATTTTCATAATTTTCTGAGATAATCGAATTTTCATATTGAAATTAAATACCGTATAAATATACTTTGTGTATTATGATATCATAATGACCTAAAAGTGATGTAAGAAATACTAAAAAAGGTATCCACAACCAAATATAAGTTTTATCTTTAAAATAATGATATTTTATATTTATTTTATTAATTTTATAATTCCTTTATGTATCCTTTAAAACCATTAATATATTTTGTGGTTTCAAACTCATTTCTTTAAGAGTGTGACTCACCTTCACATAATAAAGGGATTTATTTTATTACTTTTGACCCTTAGCCTTATAAAATGTTTATAAACACTCCCATTTGATATAAACCATGGGAAAAACAATGGTATTATTTGTGGTTTTGGTTATTTTATTATGTAGAGTCCAAAACCTAAAGAATAAAGAATTCCCCCTCATTTCCTATATAAACCCACCCAAGCTCCCATTTATCTTCACCCAAACTCATTGAATAAAGTCCATAATCTTACCTCATCTCTAAATATTCCTCACATGGTTCCCTAAATCTCTAAATAATCCCCTCTCAATTATTTGGATTCACACACTCAAGTAATGGATTTCTCTCTTCTCATTTCCATTCAAGAACATATTTTATGTTATGTCTCTTAAATTTCATTTTATTATGTTGGGATATGTTATTAAATATTACCCTTACTATAAATTTAATTTATAAAGGATTAAATCCCCCTTTCACTCTCATTAATCCTCCCGCTATCCATTATGTACACCCATTACCATGCCAAAATATAGTTAGGATTCTTTTCTTTATTCAAGTTTCTTCATTAACTTATACCTTTTATTTCCCATTTATAATGTTGGGAAATGTGTTTACATGTACCTATAAATTCAAATTTTATGTCTATGTGATTATATTACCCCTTACCACTCATAAACCCATTTTTATGAATCTTTATGTGGTATGGTTATGTTTTCAAAATTTCACTGTGATTTTCCATGCCAAAACAATTGTGTAGTGAATACCATACCCATTTTCTATCAAGGGTGTTTGAATTTATGCACAAATACATTTCGATTTATGACTTAAATATATGTATTACACACTCCTTTATCATGTTATAAATTATATTGATGAATTAATCCATGTTGTATGATCTATGTATCACACTTAAGCATGAGAATGAAATGAATGTGACGAGTGCACTCAGAATTATATAGCGCTCCAATGAATTTGGTAATGTTTAGTATCATGAGACATCATGTTGGTATAGGGGAGTGAACCTGATACCTTTATGGTAATTTTTCCACCATGATTTATTGGCGGTTTATCCTTGACTTATTTTTATGATGCAGTGTTTTATGTTGTTTCCACATTTACCATGTTATGATTATCATGCTATATCATGTATCATTGTTTATGTTTATGAATAATACTCTTTTTATAACCCATTGATATGCCTATTGTATAAAATGTATCACCTTATTCCATGTTTATTCCCTTACTAGAATTTTTAGCTCACCCCTTTCTTAGGTTTTTCCCTAGGTTATCTCGTGCAGTTTGAAAATACATGGAATTTTAGAATCATGTTAAGGAATTTTTCAATAATGTTATTGTGTCCCATGTTCAATATGTTATACTATGTACCTAATTCGCAAAGAAACTATTCCTATAGATATTTTTTATAATATTATGTATACTTTTATTTAATAAATCACGAATTAATGTGTAATAAAGAACAAGGTTGTTATAGTGTAATACCAATAGGACTTCCTATGCACATAAACAACCTGCACATAATTCACTTTGTGTTATTCCTTTGTGAGACCTATTTAGGATAAATTCTTATGGTTTTATGGATCACATGATTCTATAACAAGAATTTCTTTAGTTCACATAGAATACTTTTCATCAAATCAAACCACTTAATAAAATCTCTCACTTATTAAGAATGGGTTTGGGGTTTTATTGGAATAAATCCACCACCTTCACTCATAAAATTCTCGTTAGCCATTTTTTTCTACCACCTCAGCAATCAAACATATATGCTTCACATGAACACTCATCGTGATCACCTATCACAAGTCTCAATCACTTTTCATTATCACCTACATTGACTTTTAGCATGTCATGTGATCCCGTCATGAAATCAACTCACAACCATGTGTGTTTCGATTAATCTCATCACAATATCCAAATACAATCATGTGTCTAGTGCCATTGTCTTCTAGTGCTTCCCATAACCTCGTTTCAAGATCCAAAGGAAATTATATAGTCACATGATTTTTAAAAATCATTAGATACCTCCATCATTCCCATTATTTCTCCTTTCACGTGCTTCACGTGATCTATTCATGAGATCAATTGATAATCATGCGTACTTTGCATGAATGGATCCAAGAGATCAGTTCTGACATTCATACTTCGTGAGATTAGTTATGAAATTATCTCTCTCCATGATTAGTTCTGATATTCATGCTCTGCATGATCAGTTCTGACATTCTTTCTCCATGTAACCAGTTCTTACATTCACGCTCTGTGAGATTGGTTTAGGTATTCATGCTCCCCAAGATCTGTTCAAAAATTTGTGCTCTACAAGTTTATTTTTGACATTCGCAGTCACTCTTCATGCCTCCTTTTATAACCAACCATTTTCAAAAACCAAAAACTTGTAAACAAACAAAATCAACCAAAAAATTACAATATATGGTATTTTTTCCAATAATATCCCACTTTGGGTTTGTTGACAACACTTATAATATTCAAGAACCAGATTTTTGACAATTTAGGCACATGAAAAAACATTTACATTTTGAAACCCTAAATAGCGATCAAGGAATTCCTTAACATGTACTATAATCCTAGATGAGTCAATATTGGTGTGAGAAATATGAGAATCATCATATATTTATCTATTAATCAATTCGTTTAAAAACCTTACACAAAAAAACCTTCTCAAAACAAAATGATATAACAATATTAATCTTAAAGTCCTTTGCATGATTCTTCTTCATTGATGGACTAGTTTTAGCATAATCAGATTTAAAACTCCCCTTGTTTTTCTAATCCTGTTTCACTATTCCCTCTATTAGCTTCTCCCACTGTCTTGATTAAGACATTTTATCTCCATTTTTAAATGAACCCAAACATCACTCCTTTTTCTTATACAACATGGTAAAGAAAAAATATCAGTATATAGGGGAAAATACACCATACCTCGGGGAGAAGTAGGTATTACATACATACTTTTAAAGTGTGGGGAGTTGACTAAAATCCAAGATCTAGTTGATTTCATTCAAATTCTTCTCTAGGAAAGTTTATCATCATGATTTTTGAAACTAATAATTAAATAGGCACATATTCTAACTTTATATGGACATGATCCACTTTCTATTTGATAAAGTGATATTTTATTTCAATTTGATTTGTCCTTGAGTGATGGAATAGATTTTCTCTAAGATTTATATCACTTGATTTATCACAATAGATACTAATTATATACATTACTTCAACTCTTATATCTTAAAACTACTGCTTCATCCATAGTAAATGTGTGAAAGCTTGAGTAGCCACAATATATTCACCTTTTATAGTCATTAAAGAAATTCAATCTTGTTTCATACTTATCCATGAAATACATAGTTCACTAAGATAGAATGCACCACCTAGTCTTGAATTTCAATCATCTGCTAAATCATCACAATATGCATCTATAAATCCCAATAAATCTTTCTGATATTTTTCATTTTATAGTAAACCAAAATCCACCATTCCTTTGATATACTAAATTATTATTTTTAAAGAAAGTAAGTGGATTTATTTGGGATTAATTTGATAATGTTTCATATGGCATGTAAAAAACCAATACTAGGTCATTTCACTATTAAGTATAATATACTGTAAATGATCTATTTGTATTCAATGATATTTAATACTTTTTCTTCATCATATCTTGAAAATTTCATATATGTAGCAATTGAAATTTTTATTTATTTATAATTTTATAATCCAAATCTTCTAAAAACCTCCTTAGAATATTTTAATTGAGAAATAAGTATCCCATGCCTTTCTTACATTACATGTATACCATCTAAAAATGTTATCTCCCCAATCATTGACATTTCAAACTCACATTTCATGAATTCTATAAACTCTTTACATTACGCTTCATTCATTCCATCAAAGATTATGTCATCAACATATAATATCCCTATCATCATTTAATTACTCTCATTATTGACTTAAATATTATTATCAACTCCAATATGCTAGAAACTAAGATTCTTTAAATACTAATCAAGTCATGAATATCATGCTCTTGGTGCCTACATCAACCCATATAGAAACTTCTTTAACTAAAAAACTTTATTATCATCTTCATGAATAATGAAAACCGTCTGTTTGTTCAATATAAACTTCTTTTTCTAGAACCCTATTTAGAAATTCTAACTTGACATCCATCTAGAAAATTTTGAATTCCCTTTTCACTATTATTTCCAAGAATAATCGAATTATCTTCAGTATTTAAACAGGTGAAAATGTTTCATCAACATCAATACCCTCTATCTGGAAGTATCCCTTTCACACTAGTCACTCTTTGTTTCTAATTATTTTACCATATTCATTAATCTTGTTATGAAAACCCCATTTTGTCTTAATGAAATTTTTATCTATTAGACTCAAAACAATCTCCCTTATTGTATTATTTTCTAATTGTTCAAGTTCATCATTAATTGATTGAACCAAAATATAATCTCTTTAAAATTATTTAAAACACTTTGGATCTACCTATAATAAGAAATATGCTTGTTGTAGAGTCTTCATCCACCTCATCTACACTAGAGTTGTATGATCCTCGATAATATTCTTCCTATCAGTTTCAACTCAGATCATTGGTTTCCTTATAGATTTATTATGATCATAATCTGAATCTTATTTTAAATCTAACTCAAGTAATTTCACTACCCCTGAGTTTCTCACCTCTTCATCACTATCATCCAAAGACAATTCATGGATTTTTTGAATATTTTGTTCATTTTCCACCACAAAAACATCATTTCTATCTATAATTTTTCTCATTCCCTTATTAAAGCATTTATATTATTTTATTTTTCCTGAGTAACCAATAAATACCCATTTATTTCCATGAGATTAAAACTTCCTTTATTTATCCTTATTAAGAATAATATAATTACTTCTGAATACTTGAAATTATTTCAATTTTTCCTTATTTTCATACCATAGATCATATGGATTCTTTTCTTCCTTTAGACATAATAAGTATCTATTATAAATATAGACCGATGTTAACACTGCTTCTTTCCAAAAAAAATCTGGATGGTATTTCTAGATAAGCATAATTCTAGACTTATTATTAATAATATGAATTTTTCTTTGAACCACTCCATTCTGATGTGGAGTTATTACTACTAAAACTTTGGGACGTATCCCAGGTTTCTCAAGATAATCCTCCACTTTGATATTTTTTAATTCAATTTAATTATCAGTTTGTAACTTCTAGATCTTTTGATCTAGTATATTTTCAACTTTCCTTAGATAATGTGTTATGAAACTGATCACTTATGACTTGTAGGTGATAATTGAAACCCATTTCATTATACTAAAATCATCAATAAAAAGGAAAAAATATATCTTCCCATTACTATATCTTGGTGAAATAGGTCCACATACAGCAATATTCACTAGTTCAAGAACTCTTTTTGACCTTTGATCTTTTTACTTATACGTATTTCTAGTAATCTTACTTTGTTGAAAATAATCAAAAAATGAGTATGATCATGTGATAACTTATAGATATCTTGATAAGCATCAAATTTTACCAGATTTTCCATGAATGATTAGATCATATGACCAATATATTTTTGTCATAGCTAATTTTCTTCTTCCTTGGATAGGAAACACATATTTTCTTCTCCACTCACAAGGTAGATATTCCCATTCATGTGATTTCCATGAAAGAAAACTACTCTTTATTTTCCCTTGATGATATAAAAAATTAAATCTTATAGCATGTCCTGAGTCACATAATTAACTGACACTTAGCAAGTTGTGACTAAGACCTTCAAAAACAAAGACATTTTCATGTCTCGTAAATTTTCCCATAACTTGGATTTTCTAGATCCAGTAATCTTTAGGTCTTCATTATTACAAAATATTAAGATAAATTCATTATCATAAAAAATTTCTATCACTAAACTCTTATTTTTTGTCATATGTTATGTGCACCCACTTTCAATGACCCATATTTGAGTGTGACATGATGATTTGAAGGAAATATCTATAACCACTACATTCTCATCTATTTTATTTTGTTTCCATGTCTTTGACTTCATACTTGATGTTGACTGATAATATTGATCTTCTTTAGATTGTTTTGGTCAAACCTCATCTTTTATAGCTTTACATATATTTTTTATTCTCATATCATTCGATGATCCCATGAACTAATGCATGAAACTACTCTGGTTATTCTTCAATAAATTCCTTTACATTGTTAATGAGGAATATCTATCCATGTTCCAGAATCCTATGAAAAAAAATAGTGAAAATTAAAATCATTCCCAGAATATTGACCTTTATTTTGATACCTCTATTTCTCTTTCTAACATCACTACCTCTTGGGTATAAAATATTTATTTTGAGAATGTCCCATATTTCCATAACAATTACACCTGATATGAGGTTTATTATTTTTTGTAATTACTAAATTATTGGTTATCCCTTGGGATCTCTAAATATTATGATTCTTATTCATACCCAAGTCAATATTCAACCTTAGAGTGGGAGCTTGTTCCTTGAAATAAATTCTTACCACTTTATATTTATGATCAATTCTCATAACATTTGTGTCATTCTGATTTTTTATTTTCTTCTCCCAACATTTATTTTTCAAAAAAATTAGGCCTATGAACTATGATTTCACTTTTTTTATCAACTGTGAAACCATATTTTCTGATATCATATTAGGAGCTAATAGTTTCTCTTGATATTTTACTTATCTTATTAATGATAAAAATTCCTCCTCATTTTCTTTGATACATTTGACTCAATTTTTTACTGTGTTAGTTGGGCTATCAAGAAATTTAGTTTGTTCTTCAACCTTGATATTAAACTCAATGACTTTCTTAAAGTTTTATAAATTTTATGATATAATCCTTTTAATTTCAGTCTTCAACTCATAATTCTCTTCTTCCTTCTGTTTCATGTACACTTTTTCAAAACAAACAACTTTATTCGATTTCTTTATTTTAGTTCTCCAAACATATATCTCCTCAAGAGAAGTTCCTAATTCAACCTATAGTTTTAATATTCCTTTGATATATCCTTCATCATTGTCACATTCTTCCCTTGTCAGGGAGTTACCTACAACTACCACCATAGCATCTTCTCTATGAATCTTGTAGTCGTTCATCTCTTCTACCTCATATTATTCTAAGAATTCATTTTCTTATGAAATTATATTCTTATTTCTGAAAAAAAAATTAGTATTTTTTCTACCTTTCACACTAGATGAAGAAATATTCTTGGTAGTTTCATCATCACCCTCATCATCATATTAAAACTTCTAGAAACACTTTGCCACAAGATGTTCACCTTTTCCACAACAAAATCTTGAAAGAGAAACTTTCCTTTTATAGTCCCCTTTTACCTTTTAAGATTTTAGGAAAGGAATTACATAACATCATCCAAAACATCTTCATCCTGACCATCTTCTAGAGGGAATTTTTTCATGACTTTGAATTCCACCTCTTTAGACTTCCCTTTTTCCACAGACTCATTATCATCATTTATCATCCCGTAAGAGACAAGAGTACTATGGAAGATATCTGATTCCAAATCCTTCAGATCTTTTTCATCTAGTACAAATAATTTAGAATTGAACTAAGGTAGAATTATTCTCAAGATTCCCTTAAAAATATTTAAATCTTTGAGAATTTATCCAAGAAAACATATCTATTCCACAATAACATTCACTAGATCAAAAAATGAATCTACAAACTCATTGGGGTTCATTCTTAGGTCCACATGTTTATTTCATAGAAATTTTAGTTTAACTTCTTTGACTTTTGAATCATCTTCACAGATATTTAGAAGTTGTTCCCACATTACATGTGATGACTTACATAACATCACCATTATGTATATTGTTTTGGATAAAGATCCACCTAAGGCATTGATTCCTTTAACAACAGCATCCAATTCTCTATATCTTTCTTCTAATAAAATCCACTTTCTATACTGGCTAAAATATCATGCATTGTTTCTTTAAACACATCCATACCTAATGATCAAATGAAGTGAATAATTTGATTCTTCCAAAACTAAAAATTATTTCCATCAATGATCTAAATTCAATTGTGATTGGAAAGTTCCATTGATTCTACTAATAGAGAAACTGTGATATTAAACCTTCCCTATAATACCAATTTTTATCCCATCTAGGTTAACTACCCTGATAGGGGGTTTAATTGGGGTATGAAATTTTAAAACAATTTTCTCTTCATATCTTACTTCATCATTAAAAAACATACTTCTCTCTATGCTTCCCATTTAAAAGTATAAATGGAAATAAAAAATTCATAGGAAACAAAAACAATAACTAGTTAACCCTGATTGGACTATGTTCAAGGATCGTACAAAGGTAGTGTTTCGATTTACTAAACCCACTAAATCTCACTATTGTTAAAAATTTAGGAGTGGAATCACTATCCCTCCTGGTTTACAACCATTCAAAAAATGAAAGTTCACTGCTCTCTCTCTGCTGAAGTGAACACACTACTCATCTATTAAACTATTCTAAAAAAAATTTGAGTTGATTCAAACTCATTTTTGTCTTTATTCTCTTGATTAATCAATGATATGACAACCAAAGTTGCGCAAGAATCCTCTAAAATACCCCTCCATGAGACTCCCTTTAAATCATGTTGGCCACATGACTCCGCCATGAGACTCTTTTCTATTCATGAATATCTCATGAAACTGTTCTATTCATACAAATATCATGAATTTGGCCAGTTTTCCAATTCTTAGTTCATAATACCATTCACAAGACCCTTTCATGATACCCCTTCATGAGATATTCTTCTATTCATATAGATCTCATTACTCTGGAATAAGATATTTTTCAGGTTATTAAGATCATGTAATAACAATGGGTTTTCCTATACATACAAACACCTTATACATACATCACTTCATATGATTCCTTCATGGGGCCTCTTTATAAGAAAATATTCTCCTTATAATAATCACGTGATTCTAGCATAAGACTTTCATCATATCATGAAAAATAATTTTCCTTAGATCATACCACTTATGTAAAGCAATTACTACTTATGGAAGGGTTAGGGGTATTTATAAGCATAAATTCACTACATTAATAACTCAAATCATGGTTATCAATTTGTTCCACTACATCATCAATCGACCTTATGTGTTTTACATGATCACTCCATGGGATAACCTGCCTTAAATCCCAAGCACTTCATGTGATCACTTTCATTTTCTTTGATCATATCGCATGACCCCATCGTGAAATCAATTAAAAATCGTGTGTACTTTTCATGATCTCATAATGAGATCCAAATAAAATCATGTGTTAAATTCTTCGCATGACCCCATAATGAGATCCAAATACAATCATGTGGTCATATGATTTTGAATGCCCGTGAGATACCTCCATCAATTCTGTCCTTTCTCCCTTCATGTGATTTTTGTAATCTCTTCCTGATATCAACTGAAAATCATCCATAATTCACGTGAACTACTCTGTGAGATCAATTCTGACGTTGGAACTTTGTGTTTTCGGTTCATAAATTCATGTTCTGCATGATCACTTATGATATTCATGCTTCACATGATGAATTCTGAAAATTCATACTCCGTGGGATAAGTTCAGACATTCATGCTCTGCGAGATTAGTATAGACATTCTCTCTTCACAATATCAACTCAGACATTTGTGCTCACTCTTTATTCCTCCTATGAAAACCATACATCATCAACAACCTCAACCTTGTCAAAAAAATAAAATCAACCCAAAATCACCACCATGTGGTATTTTTTCCAGCAGAGGTAGTCAATTATATGATCTTTTACCACTTATGAAAACTCCAGGTGGTCCCTTCCAGGGTTAATAAGCTGGTGGCTAGGGATATGGAAAGTTGCAGGTAATATAGGCTTACAAACTAGAGGTTATGGTTATGATATGAGGTGTAATATCTGTATTATCTCCTTTGGATGTAGTTTTTATAAACATAGTAATGATCCATTATTTCCTTGTTGTGTCACTTGTTTGAGACTTAGAGATTCCAGTGGAGCTACTAGCTCGACCCCTGAAACTAGAGACTCCTAATTGTGGAGATTCATTGATCACCCAATTCTGTTAATAGTGTGACAAAAATATAGGAGGAGAGATATTTTCATGAGATATCTTCATAGATGTGATGATACAAAATTATTTTATTCAAGATATGGATTGGATCTCCATATTCTATGTACAGATTGATTGTTATAGATAAAGGGAACATTATGTTCAGGAAGATGGGGTGAGATTGTCCTCCCTTGGATAGAAGGAATCTCAAGAAGATTAGGTTGGTATCATATAAAATAAGATCCAATAAATTTCTCATCAGTTGTCTGGTTTAACCATTAGAGAAGCAGATACTATGAGCTTTGATTTTCCTACAGTATTTGAGGAGTACAAATATGTATTTCCTAAGAATGTGTTGGGATTACCTCCTCTTATAGATATTAAATTTTTCATAGACCTTCACCTAGGGATTACCCTGATATCTCCACCATTATATAAGATATCCCCTGGAGAGATATGAGAGATGAAGGTGTAGTGGGGGACCTATAGAGGGAGGGATTCATCAAATCCAATGTGTCCCTCTATGTGGCCTTAGTGTTGTTTGATTAGAAGGAGGATGAGAGATTGTGGTTATATATGGATTATCGCTTCTAGAACCAGGTAATTTTCAAGAATAAGTTTCCACTCCCATGAATTGATAACCTCTTAGACTAGTTGAAAGGGGTGAATTGGTTTTTGAAGATTGACCTTAGGCTGTATTATCACTAGATTTTGGTTAGAGAGGAGGATATAATGAATATGGTGTTCTAGTTTTTCTATGGTAACTATGAGTACATATTGATTCTCTTAGGGATGATGAAAACTCTAGTTGTGCTCATGGAACTCCTAAACTAGATCTTTAGACCCTTCTTAGACCGATTCATGGTGGCCTTTATAGCTAGCATCCTCATACACTCGGCATTTTTGGAGTATCATGAAATATATTTGAGTATGTCCATATATGTACTTTGGGAGAACTAGCTACATGGAAATATCTTGAAGTGTCAATTTTGGATTAAATATATCCACTTAGTGGGACATGCCATCTCATAGGATGGAATAACAGTGGACCCAACAAAGATTTAGGTAGTTCTATCTTGGGATCCACCTAAGATCATGATAGATGTGTAGATTTTTCATGGGTTATATGGATATTATCATATATTTATTCTTGATTTCACTAGGATCATGATAAATCTGACTACCTTGCTCTAAAAGGGACATCCTTTCATTTATATGGAGAAGAGTCTGTAGGATTTTTAGGAGTTGGGGTAGGGGTTGATAAGAATCCCCATCTTGAGACTGAAAATGGTTGAATTTTAGTATATGGTGTTCTATTATACCTCCAGATCCAGGATAGGATTTGATTTGATGCAGAGAATGGAAATGATTGCTTATATGACTTGAAATTTGAGACCTGATAAGCAGAATTACATGACTCATGATGTGGATCTATTAGCAATAGTATATTCCTGAAGGAATTGGTAAAACTACTTTTTGAGAGAGGGATTCATCATCTATTCTAATCATAATATTATCAGGTGTATTTTATATCAAATATATTTCAATCAGAGTTAGTGTAAATTGATGGATCTCCTGTAAGTCTATAAATTTGAGATATTCTATACTCATGGGAAGGAGAATGTGGTGGGAGATGTACTCAATAGGAAATCTCATTCACAGTTACTGAGTAAAGAAAAAATATTAGTTGACCACTTCATAGTTAACCTTTATAGATGAATATAGAGTAATATTTATCATCCAATGGTTTTGAACCCTCTACTTCTCCAGCACTTTATGGAATCATAACTTAGATATATCAATTTCAAGGTCTTGTATAACCAGATATTCATACGGCATTCTCCAAATCTATTTTTTGAAATTGAGGAGCACAATATCCTTTTCTGGGGATAGATGATGGTTCCAATCACACTGTAGGAGGAGGTGATTAGGGAGTTTCAAACATCCAACATAGTGGTATTTCTAGGATTAGATCAGATATACTAGGAACATTTATGTTAATTTTGGTGGTTGGGGGTGAAACATAGTTTAGCTGATTTAAACTCTCAATGAATCAATTTCAAATAGGTGAATGTTGAGCATCAAGTACTATAAGGTTTATGCTAACCCCTTGAGGTTCTAGAGTGGTAGTGAGATTGTATCTCTATGGATTTTCTAATGAGACTTCCATGAACAGTTAGAGTTCATGATGCTATATGGGTGATCATAGACCAACTCACCAAGTTGTCCCACGTCCTTTCTATATAATATAAAAGTTCAAAAGAGAGATTAGGATGTTTGTACATGTAGAAGATAGACTGAATCCATAGATTTCCCTTGAATATTGTTTCAAACTATGATTCTATATTCATGTATTGATTTTGGATAGGATTATAGGAGGCTTATGGGACTCGGTTTAGGATGAGAACAATGTTCCTCACCTTGACAGATAACCAAAATGAGCAGAACATTCAGGTCTAGGAAGACATGTTTCATGTTTTCATGCCATATTTTGGTTATAGATGTGAGGATCATATACCCTTTATGGTGTTTTTATATAATAATAGTTACCATTGCACCATTAGTATGACACCATTAGAGGCCTTGTATGGTAGATCCTTTAGGTTACAATTGTGTTGGATGAACCATGTATAGACAATGTTTATGGGAATATAATTAGTCCAAGTGATGAAAAATAAGGTGTATATTATCCTTCTATGGATGAGGACTACACAGAGACATCATAATTCCTATGTGAATTGATGACATAGGCCTTTAGAGTTCAAATAGGGAGACCATGTGTTTCTAAAAGTCTTACCTCAAAGGGGACGATGGATATTTGACTGAGGTGACAAAATATCTCAAAGATTCATTGGTTTTTTCTAGATGATGTGTAGAGTTGGTAAGGTGGAATATAGCTTGGACTTACCACCATAGTTATACCGGGTTCATGACATATTACATGTGTCGTAGTTGATGAGAAATGTGCAGGACCCATTGCATGTTATTGACTGGGGATAAACATTGAGGATGGAACTACATTCTTAGAGAACCTGGTGGCTATTAAGAATTTACGAGAGTAGATCCTTTATGGCTGAGTAATTCAATTTGTGAATCTTCTTTGGTAGAAAAAGAATCATTAATCAAGCACTTGGGTGCTGGATAACCAAATTCAATCTCAATACCCTCATCTATTTGGGTAGTTTTTTTTATTTTTAGGATGAAAATACCTAATGGTGTAGAGAATTTAATGAAACTATTTTTTCTATTTGACACTTTTAAATATTTTAAATAATAATTTTAGAGTTATATGCAGAGTAAACGTGATATTTAAGGCCTCGTGGATCCTCAATACTGATATATTAAAAATAGTAAATATAATATATCATCCATGCACATAAATTTAGAAATAATTTAAAATACCTTTAATGGTGTCTCATATGGTAAAATAGAGACCTACATTAAATCCAAAATACATATTTTACCCTAAGTGTGATATAATTTTTATGTGCATCATATATTTCATTTAAGTGTTGTCACTATAAGAATAATAAATAAATAAATAATTTAATTAATTAATGTCTATTAAATTATTAAAACCTAACCTACCTCAATATAATCATGGTTATAGTCAAGTCCTAAGGATATCCACATAACCTTATAAATTTACAGGAGAGAGAATGATGATGAGTGGAATGGATGAATGAAGAAGGTTTGGTGACTAAATTTAATGGAATTCATCAATGACACCAAGTATAGAACACATTCTTCACTAAATATTGATCGGAATATATGGTAGGGATTCAAATTTTTATGGTTTATTTATCCATTATCATGATTAACATGAATTAATTCCTCTATAATTAATTTTTGTATTTATCATTATTTCTTAGACCATTTATTAATTTGTTTTATTCCAAGAAATTAAGAATTAAAAATTTATCCAAGAACATCTTGATTTCCTTGTTATTCTGTCAATGAAATTGAAAAATCCTAACATGGAAAATGTTGATTTCTCACTTTTATATTTCATTCCATTCTCTCTTTTTTCTTCAAAAGTTTATCATCAATATTTCAAGTGACCAATTATTCGACTATAAAAAGGAACACGATCATTGTGAAATTGCTCATTAACACTACAGATTGTTGCTTTGGGTTTGGTATTGGGATTGGAGACATGAAAGAGGTGTGATGATGGTTGTGGGAATCTGATAGTGGTTTCGGTGATAGTGGTTTAACAAGAAGGATCATAGTGGTATTTCTAGAGGTGCAATGATGGATGTTTTTAAGGAATGTGGAGGCTGAAATTCGACAATAGATGATGAAACAAGATCGTTCAATGTGGATTTCAAGAATTTCAAGTGTGAATTGAGGTAGAAGAGGAGGCTATGGATTATGGAGTAAAGACATGCGAGTAGTTTTTAAATTCTTGTAATTTTTTATCTACATAACTTGTAGTTCAAGAGAACACACATCATGTGGGACCCCTTAGTGTTCGGATAGGGTTTACTTAGAAGTTAAATATCATACAGTCTACACATAATGTGTCTTTATCCAGTATACTTGGAATATATAAGGATTACATGACAAAAAGCTAGGTAACCCGACACACCATGTGTGTGTGTGTGTTGGGAAAAACCCCATGTACTTCGGAGAGTACATGGATGTGATATGACCACACATGTCAGTGTACTAGGTCTGACCTCTAGAGACCTTTTATCATCATAACCCTTCGTGTCTATAGAAAATAACATATTGTGTTATATGGAAAGACATGAGTAAAACCATACTTAGTGACATAAACTATGTATCCCTTGAGAATGTCATGTACTCCTTCCAGGGTTATTTAGAGCCCTAAATCTCTTTGATACATATTCTAATTCAATATGTGTGAGTTTTATTAGTCCTCTCTCAAGAGGTTTTGGTGTGGAAACTTTTCCTGGGAATTGGATGTAAGATCGTTTTGGAGGATTAAATTCATGTATCCCTCTGTGAGGTTCAGGGCTATGTCCCTCGTTACTATGTTACCCTAGGTAGATTCATGTATCATGTATCCAATATATTAGGTGTTCGGTACCCTACCTAGTGGGTTGATATAGTTAGGGTAAATTATACCCCATTGGTCCTAGGTGTGACCCCCTACTCGTGTAATGAAAAATTTGTATTCTAGTTTGTGCATAAACCTGGAAAGTCCCAATGAGTGTGACTTCTCAGATGAGTGACATCTATTTAGTATGACCTAATGAGTGAGTTCTCCAGGATGGTTGTTACCATGAGGCCATGAGAAGAATTCCAATGCTGGAAGCGAGGCCATGAACTTACTTTTATACTTGAAGTATACCTATGCGAATATATGGGTTTTTCCTTCTTGTTTACTCACCTTATTTTGATATTGAGCCAAGTATCTCTCCTTGATTATATATTTGGTGATTTTAGGGTATCTTACTGGGTATGTTTTTACTCAACTCTGCATGGGATCTGCCTGCATGTGCTGTGACTTATGAAAATTATGATCCCTTCAATGGAGTCATGGGCGGACCATGAACAGGTAGAGTTTAGTTGTGATAGATGGACTGCAAACATATCTAGGAGTTTCATTTAGTACCAGTACCCTTTTTATAGAATATTAGAGTCTTTAATAGTTTTAATTGGGTTTTATTTTTCCTATTTCCATTTTATTTTATCATACACTGATGTGGGGTTTTAGTGGTTCATGTATGCATTATGTTCTTTCCAATTATCTTTTTTTACTGCATTTCTTGGTGGATGAGGAGATGTCTATGTGCCTGCGAGTAATTTAGGTTAAGGCCTATCATGTGTGTGATATACCTACTCGATACTTTTCACAATCCCCTAGACTATTGGAGGTGGGATTGGGGTATCATTCTCATCTTACTATCATCTAAGTGGGCCTATGTGAGCTGGGTCATGACATAGATCGATTAAAATCATCAGTAAATATTATGAAGTAGTTATACCCATGTAACGACCTAATTTAGGATTCCATCTAAACTGATATATGTACTGAGACACCACTGTACTAATGGAAATTACTGATCCCCATGGGCTAGTGACAAGCACCAGGGCATCAGACACGTACATTTGGAATGGTTTTGACCTTAAATCAGAATTAGGAAACTATGGAAATCTACTAAAAATATAGAATCACTGATATATAGGATTGATTTCCATTCCAAAAATAAAATAAAATATATAAATAAGACATAAATATGAGTCAAATATAAATAAAAATGAACTAATCCATCAAATAACCTCCAAACTCCCACACCTAGCCAGCATACATTCTCTCACCACCATTCCCCAAGCTCCCTCAACATGATGCAACTCCAAAATCACTAAGTCTTCACAAAAATAATGAAATAAACCAATAATCATAACTAAAAGTAGTATATAACTCATTTAAAGGACCAAATCTAGAAAATTATAAGAAATTAAATGGAGGGAACAAAAAATCATGTAATAATAACATTTGGATTAATGTGATAAGATAAAATTAAACCACTAGCCTCAAATCCCCAAAAAAATAAATGCTCCAAGATCAGTCTCAAGTCAATGTTAAACATGTAACTAAGATATCATACATGTATGAACACCCAAGAATTCAATAGGCTCCAATACTCCTTCACATGTGACTAACCTTTAATTATAAAACCATTTTCATGATAGTTTGAAATACAATTCCAAAATAGATTTTCTATTTTATTTTCCTTAAATGAAAACAATCACTTGAAATCCATTTTTCTCAACTTAAAATGCCTTTGAAAACCAAAATAATCATTTCCAAATACATTTAAGAATCCATAAAAATCCTTTCATTTAAATAGATTTTAAAACCACTTTTAAAGTTCATTTTAAATTAAATTAACCAAATATCACAATCAAAGAATGTTATAATAGGCACCACAAGTCAAAGAAGGTAATGAAAGGATAATAAAGTATGGGTGTCAAAAGAAGTACAGGTATGGGAGAATTAAATAAAGCATAAGAGAAAGATCCCCTAAATCAACCACCAGTCGTGAAAGCAGGTGTCATGGAATATCCCCTAGGTGTTAGTGTAACATGATCCAAACTAATGACAACATTCCCTAGGCTGAAACTATAATATTATCCTTTATTAGTAGACCCATTAAGATATCCACTCATATAAACCATCTTAGAAGCACACATATTCCCTGGACATCTAAACAATCCTAATAGCCCACTCAGGATATCTAGCCACATAAACTTAGTTAGAATGAAACCCACACAAATGTAAATATAACCATCAAATCATAACAAATAAATCATCCTTCCACTAAAAAATCTCATGATATATCATTCAAACATTTCGATGCAAGTACAGACCCAAAGGGGTAATCATAATAAAGAAAAAATCAAAGAAGTATAGAGGGAATCACATACACAATCCATAACTATAAAACATGGTTTTAACAAAACTGAAAATGTTCTCCATCAGTGCTTAAAAGCATTGAAAATCTAAGTGATATTAAAATCCCTATACCTTTATCCGCACTAGAAAAAGTGAAGATAAAGGTTATCTTTATTAGTTATTTTTATTTAACATCGATAAAGGGTGTCATTTATTAGTGATTCATCTAGCACTGATAAATTCACCCTTTATAAGCACTTCATCTAGTACTGATAAAGTTCATTTTAGCTGTTACACAACTACATACCTATAGTAGACATGCAACATCCATGAAAAATCAAACCCCTTCATAATACATAAAATGGGAAAAAATATATAGTAAAACATATTAGAATAAAAATAACACATTGAACTATCATTTCAATTCAAAATTTACATACAAAATATTTATATTAATGTCAGATTTACAATTAACCCAAAAAATATTAAAACCCATATAAAAAATCAAAATAAGAGGACAATTTACATTGATCAAACTCTATATAATTTTTTTCCCTAGAATAAAACCTATGTTTATTTTAGTAATGTTAAATAAAAAATAAACAAATTATTATTTTAATGTTATATGATCCACATATGCCAAATTATATTAGTAATTACTATATATATTAATGATATTATTAGTTAATCTTGTATAAGATTGATGTGTGGTCGATTTCTATATGTCAAAAAATATTATGGATCATTTTATTAATTTTTGAAAACAATATGATCTCATTTTATCAGTTTTGTCTATGTGAGGTGTGTTTTAAACTAAAATGGAACTTATACTAAAAACAGACACTTTGATTCATTCCAACCACATCATATCTCAGATTGAAATGTGGTTACTTTATACACATCACAAATTAATTGTGGACTATTTTCCTAAATTTTTAAATTAATCCGATATCATTTTCTTGGTTTTGAATATGTGAGGCATGTTTTAAACTAAAATGAAGTTTATATTGAAAACATGCACTTCGAGTCATACCATCCACATCATGTTCCAGATTGGATTTTGATAAATTCCTACACATAAAAAATAAATTATGGATTGTTTTACTAGAGTTTTAAAATAATCCAAGCTCTTTTTCTTAATTTTTTCTATGTGATATTTGTTTTAAACTAAAATGGTACTTATATTAAAAACACGTTCATTGAGTCATACCAACCACATCGTGTGTTGGATTGACATGTAGTTGATTCCTATACATAAAAAATATTTTATGGATAATTTTCCTAATGTTTTAAAACAATCCAATATCATTTTCTTAGTTTTGGATGTGTGATTCATATTTTAAATTAAAACGGAACTTATATTGAAAATATACACTTTGGGTCATACTAACTACATCGTGTGTCAGATTGATGTGAGGTTGATTCCTACATGTCAAAAATATATTACGGATCATTTTCCAAAAATTTAAAACCAATAAAATCTATTTTTCATGGTTTTGGCTATGTGATGCATGTTTTAAAATAAATTGACACTTTTATATTGAAAACATGAACCTCGAGTCATACTGACCACATCTTCTGTCAGATTGATGTGCAGTCAATTCCTATATGTTATAAATGAATTATACATCATTTTCCTAAATTTTAAAATAAATATGATATCATTTTATCAATTTTTTCTCTGTGAGTCATGTTTTAAACGAAAATTATGCTGATATTGAAAACACGCACTTTGAGTCATACTGACCATATCATTTTTCTTATTGATGTGAAGTCAATTACTACACATTATAAGTATATCATGGATAATTTTCCTAAATTTTTAAAATAATTTGAGCTCATTTGATTAGTTTTCTCTATGTGAGGTGTGTTTTAAACTAAAATAACACTTATATTGAAAATATGCACTTTGAGTCATACCGACCACATCGTGTGTCGGATTGATGTGAGGTAGATTCCTACACATCATTAATATATCATAGATCATTTTATTAATATTTGAAAATAATATTATATATTTTTATCATGTTTTTCTATGTGACATGTGTTTTAAACTAAAATGATACTTCAATATTAAAAACATGCACTTTGAGTCATACCAACCACATCGTCTGTTAAAATGATGTGAATTTGATTCCTATACATCAAAAATGAATTATAGAACACCATCATAATGTTTGAAAATAATACAATCTTGTTTGATTGATTTTGGTTATGTGACTAGCATTTTAAACTAAAATGACTCTTTTATAATGAAAGCACATACTTCAAGTCATACCAACCAGACCCCATATCAAATTGACTAGAGGTAAATTCCTACAAGTTAGAAATAAATTATGGATATTTTTTCTAATTTATAAAAAAATACAATATCTTTTTCTTGGTTTTGTCTATGTGATACATGTTTTAAACTAAAATGAAACTTATATTAAAAACATGCACTTTGAGTCATACCAACCACATTATCCTTCAGATTGACATGCAGTCAATTCCTAAACATCACAAATGAAAGATGGATCACTGTAAAAAAAAATTAAAATTATATAATATCATTTTATTATTTTTTATCATTTGACATGTGTTTTAATCTAAAATGACACTTTTGTATTGAAAACACAAACTTAGATTCATACCGACCACATAGAGTGTCAGATTGATGTGAAGTTGATTCTTACACATAAAAAATTAATTATGGATCATTTTATTAAAGTTTGAAAATAATTTGAAATAATTTTTTTTGTTTTGGTGATGTTACATGAGTTTTAAACTAAAATTGCACTTATAATGAAAACATGTGCTTTGAGTCATACTGACTAAATCATGTGTTGGATTGGAATTCAGTAAATTCATAGACATGAAAAATAAATTATGGATTTTTTTCCTAAATTTTGAAAACAATATGAGATCTTTTGAATAGTTTTTGAGAATGTGACATGCATTTTAAACTAAAATGACACTTTTATATTGAAAATATGGACTTCGAGTCATACCGACCACATCGGGTGTCAGATTAATGTGAAATAAATTCATACACATCAAAAATGAATTATGGATCATTTTACAAATTTTTGAAAACAAAATGAGATCATTATATCAATTTTGGTGATGTGATATGTGTTTTAAACTAAAATTACACTTATATTAAAAACACGTGCTTTGATTCATACTGACCATATCATCTATCAAATTGACATGCAGTCAATTCATTCACATAAAAAATAAATTATAGGTCATTTTAATAATGTTTAAAAGTAATATGAGCTCATTTTATTGGTTTTGGTGATTGGGAACATGTTTTAAACTAAAATGACACTTATATTGAAGACACATTCTTTGAGTCATACTGACCACATCGTGTGTCAGATTGATATATGGAAAATTATTACATGTGACAAATAAATTATGCATTATTTTCCTAAATTTTAAAAACAATATATTCTTGTTTTATTGGTTTTGATCATGTGACACACATTTTAAACTAAAATGACACTTTTATATTGAAAACAAACACTTTGAGTCACACCAATCACATCGTGTGTCAGATTGACATGCGATTGATTCCTACACATCAAAAATGAATAATGGATAATTTTCCTAAATTTTGAAAACAATATTATCTCCTTTTATTGTTTTTGGTGATGTGTCACACATTTACACAAAAATGAATATTTATATTGAAAACATGCACTTTGAGTCATATTGACCACATCAGGTGTTAGATTGATGTGCGTTCAATTCCTATAAAAAAGAGTTATGGATAATTTTCCTAAAGTATAAAAACAATCAGAATTTTTTTTCTCTATTTTGATCATGTGATGTGTATTTTGAACTAATGTGTAAATTTTACAAAATAAGAATAAGGAAAAATGATAATGAAATTAACTAAAAAAATTATATAAAATGATGAGAAAATTAACTAAATAAGTAGCAGGAAGTCACCTGTTCATGATGAATTTATACATTCTGACACCATGTATTCTTCCCATTCATTTATAAAAAAACTATTTCAACCATTACAATTCTCCTTGATAAATAGATCAAAAATAATATACAATCATTATGATACTAATGATTCACATCCCAAGTGTATCTCTATGGTCATAGCCCATACTAGAATCAAAACATGGTAGCTAATCATCTAAATTTCATGTCATCAAACATTTTGATTCCATGTACACTTCCCACTCATATTTAAACAATTTTACTTATTCTTTTGAGTATGTGGATTTTTGTAAATCTTGGTATTAAGAAGAAAATATAGACAAACAAATTATTAAGAAATATTTTTAAGGAAATTGTAATTACCTTTAGAAATTACCTTTTTGGGGATGCTAGTATTTGTATAGTATATGATATCTTTCATAAATTTCTAAACATAATATCCACAGTTGTTTTTGTTATCTTCCTTTGCACACTATAGAAACATTGACTAAAATAAGTGAATTATTTTGAAATTTTTATTGATAGTTAAATATTTCTACATATACCTTAATCTGTTTCTATTTTAATTAATCCATAGGATTCTTATTTTTAATCCTAGACCTAATACCATGATTTATACTATATTTACAGATCGCCCTATCATAAAAAAAAATATCATTAAAACTCAAATTTAAACATATAAATAGAATTCTATCTATAAAATGTTGACTGTAGTGCATTAAAAATTCACAATACACATTATTTGTGGTTAGTTTGATGGAAATATATGGATAAGATCAATAAATAAATATTTGGGGTATCAAAATTGATTATGATAAGCATCCAGTTCTTTATAAAAAAGGAAAACAAAAAATCAATGAAAAAATAAAGATATATTTTATATGAATAGATTATATATTTTTACCCCTACATTATATAAATCAAGAAGATTATGTCATCTGTTATTGTATTCTCAAACTCCTTACTTATGTCATCCTTTTTCTTTTCAATTTATTTCAACTCCAATGAAATTTCATCTATAGAAATGATATCGGTAGTAATGAATCCAAATCAAGATTCATATGGTTTTCCATTTATATAGTAGTAATATAAATAAATATATAAAATATGAATAGTTATAAACTTTAATGAACATAGTACATAATTTTTGGATGGAAGTATTATGAAAATGTATATTATGTATGTATTCAAAACTGAGACTCACAACCATTAAAACTTGAAAATATTCTTTATACTCTTAATAATAACCGCATATGTAATGACAATTCCAAATATTTATTATTCATATTGAATGTGGGACACATCTTCATCTTTGAATGCGGTGTTTGTATGATTTTTTAATGATAATATATGTTGTAGTGGAATTGTAGGGAAAAAGTTATTCCTAAAATTCCATTTTTTTTCCTAGTCAGTTTATGGGATTTTCTTGATCTGACCTTCCATTTCCCTATCATTTTATTTTTTTGTAATACCATAACTCACTTTATAAATTTTTTCATTTTTTGTTACATGTTTTTAATTTGAATTTTTTTTTAAACAAACCTATGGTATCATTATAAAATTAGAAAACCATGCTACAGAAGTTCCAATATCATCATTGACGATTGTAATATTCAGTTCACCAAGTGGAACAGACAATTCAAGACTCAGATCTTTATCTACTACAATAGCCACAATCATGTGATCTTTTGGGGGTTCTTTTTTGTGTAGCATGTCTCCTAGGGCATTATACATCATACCCCTTGCAATAAGTTTGTGCATGGTTCTTGATAAATAGAAATCACATATAACATTACCCTGTATAATTTTATAAATATAATGTTATTTAAAGTTATTTGATTCACATTTATGCGAAATAATAATGAAAATATTGATTACCTCAGGTAAGGTATGTGGTTTAGGGGAATTAATAGCCTCAAATATACTGGGGTCATTTGTTTTTTCATGTGTGGATATCAGTTCCATTGTCAGTTCGCTTTGATCCTTTCACATATATTGGTCTACCAAACCAAGATAGAAAATAATATCTTGAAAAGCATCTATTTTCACCTACAATAATTTCATCATCTAATATGTATATTCTCGTGGATTTTTATTCTCTAAATATGTTCAAGGAGACACTCCAAAACCTACACCTCTAATACAAACATATTTTTTTGAAAGCATCAAGACTAATGATTTTTATTTCTTCAAGTACAATCACTGCCGATTCTTATGTCTAAACTGTATAAAACATATGAACAGAAAATAGATATTTTTATGTAATACTATTATAAATCATAATGAATTACTATTTTTTAATACTTATATATGTTTCTTATACTAATTTTTTTCCTTCGTCAACTAGTTTACCCTCTTTATTTATGTGGGCCTCCTTATATAGCACATAATGTGGGATGGAAGTGGATTCAGGTTTTGATTCATCAATATAAATTTAAATAAATGAACATATGTTGTCTCATATCACATAAAGCTATTATTATAAATTTAAAATACAAACCATTTTCTTCTTAAGTGATGTATACCCCATCATTACTTTGTGATAGTGGTATATCAGTTTTGATGCTTGTTTTTTATTTTAAGCACTCCTTTTTTGTTTCATAAATTAACAATTTTTAATCAAATTGTATTGAATAAATAATTTCATATAATATAATATCAACTACAATGGTCCTGAAGTGATTTATCATTATGATGAATGATGGAATAATTCCTTGTTTCCTTATTTATAATGTGTGTATAAGTAACTGATGGGTGGGGCTTTATATTCCCCTCATCATCCCTAAGATAAAACTTGTTAATTGGTTTCTAGAAGCCTAAATGGGATTTTCCAGTGGCCATAAGATATATTTCTTATGGAAATCGTCTAAAATAAATGAGCTCTACAGTGAATAATAAAATCTAAATCAATGTTTCATTATATAATTTTTTGGTATAATGGAAAAATTATATCGTAATATTACCTTAATATCTTCCCAAAGGGTTTCTTTCATTACAGGCTGGACATGGTGTCATGAATCTATATCAATTGGCACATTCATTCTCATTGTGACCCCAAATAACTAATTAACATTGACTTTTTGGGTTCAATATTTTGGCCTCATTTATTCCATCCAAACTCAAATTTTATAACGTTTCTTATTTCTTTGATAATATTAGTCAACACAGTATTTCTATGTAATTATTTTTTTCATCAACATGTTTTTGATCAGCTAATAATTTAGTAGTTTTACCATCAAATACCTGTTCATCCTCAAGATTAGTAACATCATCATGTGCAAAATTCAATATCTTCATGAGTAGTCAAACACTTAATTTAGATTATGATAACACAGTATAGGAAACATAATATTATGAGGAAAATAATAGTATATTAAAAAACACTATCCTTCTCATTAAACTCTCTTTATTTTATTTAAAGGTTGAAGGGATTTGGATCCTCTATCGAGAATACAAATCCCCTATTTGTGGACCCCTCTAACATACAATACATTTTCTGCATTGGTACCTTTATGAAATGATTGTAATCTCCCAGTGAAAGAGTAATCCTCAATTAAATTTTCATCTGACCCTATAGTTGTTTTAGTCTCTAGTAGAAAAAATGAAAAATTCTTGTTTTCTTAATATGATACATAAAATACCTATACTACTTGTGATTCCATTATGAATGGATATTCCTTATATTATTCCACATTTAAATTTAACTTCATGAAACCCATTTAATCAACTTTCACTTCACTCATGTTGCAAACACATTTGTAATAGAAAGTCAACACTTTAAATATTGTATAATTCAACTCATACATCTATTTGATGATGCCAAAATATGAAATATTCACATAAATTTTATTTCTATCCATGGAACCAAATATTTTCATCACTTCTACCATAAGTGTAAATACACTATTTTTAATTGTACAATGGTCATCATGTTTTTTATAGATTGTATAACCATTAATTACAAAACGAGTGTAGGAAATAACATTTACATTTGGTCTTTTGGATAGCCACCAAAGTCATTTGGAAATTGAATTCAAGTTTTTAGATAACTACTTATAAATATGATCTTGGAACCATCCTATAAATTATTGACTATGTTTATTTGATTTCCATCCTTAATCCCTTTTTGGATTCAAATATCTAAGAATTGCTTTGTGGGATTCAACGTATGGATCAACATTATTACTATTATGTAAAATATAATTTTGATCTTTCTCTTACTCTGTGATGGTAATTGTAACAACATCTATCCCAGAAATCCCTTCACCCATAAGGCATCTGCTATGAAGATACTTTGGGAGACTAATTCTATCAACATCTAACAGTTAATCAGTATATAATTCAATTGCTTCTTTAACAATATATTATTCTATAATAAAACCTTATGGGAAACATTGATTCATCATATACCCTTTCAAAATCTTCATATACCATTCAATGGGGTAAATCCATCGTTAATGGATATGACCACATAGTTGATCCTCTCTAACCAATTAAACTATTTGGTGGATCATTATATCAAAGAATGATAGTGGTAAGAGCACCTCTAATTCACATAATATGGATGCAACATCCTTATTCTTGATTGGAAACTTTGTTAGGTCGATAACGTTTCTGCATTTGGATTTGAAATTTAAGTAGAGTTTGGTTAATTTATATTGTACATTTTTAGGTATAATGAAACATAAAGCAGCAAACATAAAATATTACATCAAAAAATGGAATCTATATTATTTTAGTCCTTATAACTTCAAATTAATCATTCACATGACATTATTGATATTTCATGAATACCCCTATGGAACTCACACCATTGAGGAAAATGAAGAAATGAAATTTTACTTGTCTTTATAGAGTGTAAGATGTGGGTGTAATAAAAGTCTGACTTTTACACATCATCAGTGACAAATCTTCCCATATCCCTATGTCAATCATATCAAACCTAGCCTTGATTTCATCTTTTGTTTTTTAGGAACATTTAGTAACATTCCAATAACACTATCAAATACATTTTCTTCTACATGAATGACATTAAGAAAATTTATGACATGAAAAAAATTATAGTATGTTAATTTAATGAAAATTGATATCTTTTTCTAACCTTATTTCGTAAGGTTTTTCAAAAATGATTTACTGAAAAAAAAATCATTATCTTTTACATTATCAAACAATTGATCACCTGTTAGTGGAGGAAATGTTGTACCTTATTCATTATTCCAATCAAATGATGTTGTCCAGGATCAGTATTGATGTTTTTGAGGTAAAAATTTATGATTTATTAAAAAACAATCTTTAAGGAATGTTTCAACCAAAATGAGTGTGTGTATTATTCACAAATGTGACACCCCAACATTAATTTAATTCTATAGCATGAAAATTTTATATAAGAATGAAATTCATATATTGTACCATACAACATGTACCTTAATGTTAAATCTTCACTTATATGAGTATCATATATTGTAACACTTGTATAGGGAATCTATTTCATATCTTCAATAAATGGATCCAATAGACATCAATATCATTACCAAGTTGTTTTTATCCAGATATATACTGAGACAACATGATGTATTTGAACTTCATGAATAATCATGGAGGAAAGTTATAATTTACCAACATAATTATCCATGTATCGTGAGTACTTATCTGTTCAAAAAAAGATTTATTCCATATATAGATAACAAAATTTGGAAGTTTCGTAACTCATTTACAAATTAAAGATACTCATAATCAATTTTCTTTCAATGAGAAGAGTCGGCTGGATGATGTAGTTTACCATCTTTAATTATTGTATCTATGATCCAGGTCAATTGGCTTGTGATTTTCAAACATCTATATAGTCTTATAAACCATGTAATTATAGGAAAGTACTATAAAAATTTGTAAGGACTTGATTCATATTTCTTGTATTGATCCATGCCACACATAGAGATTTTTATGAGTGATATGAAAATATGTAATCATTTGGACAAGCATGTATGTTTTAATAGATCATTCCCATTAAACATATAATTCATTTATCATCATATGTTCTATATGAAAGTTCATTTTATTTTGTAAGTATATCATTCATGAGAGCAATTAATTCAATAAATATGGTGGTTCTTCATCTCCTACCAGCTTTCAAATTATATAACTTCAATACATGTGGAAATGTTGTGTATTTAGTAAAACCAATATACAATGGTCTATTAGAAAAACTATTTTACATCTCAAATAACATTGGAAAATGATGAAGGTTATCTTCATTACCATTTTCATTTATTCCATACGATCTCTATCATTATTTACATTGGTATTCATATTAAATGATCATTAAACTACAGTACCATCCCAATCGGTGTGAACATTTAGTTTTTCCCCATGTTTAGTTCAAAATTTATATATTTGATCTACTCCATGACAAATAAAATGTTCTTCCAAGTATTCTAGAATAATTTATCTCGACTAACAGCAATGTAAACATAGAAAAAGGATCTGAGAAGGGTTTTATGTATGCTCTATTGAAAACGTGATGAACTCTTTAACTCCATCATTATACTATTTTTTTATATAATTAGCATGCATAAATTTTATATTCATATTCATTATATTAGGTTTATAAAATATTCATTTTCTGAAGAAAAAAATGAACATAGGATATTCATAATCAAAGAATAATGTTATAGATAATTTTAATAAGTAGAACCCAACATTTTAATGTTATAGGTTATTATTCCTAACATGTTATCATTTTACACAAGGGTGAGATGAAAATAAACAACATGGGTTAAACATGTGGTTGTATGTCCAGGTTCTCAATTTGATGTTGTGTGAGACAAAATTTTGGTAACAAATATGTTAGAAAACATAGTTTATTTATTATTGGATGGAAGACTTCTCTTGGAAATTATTGTTCATTTTTTTATTTAATTTGGACTTAACTTTCTAAATTTGTGTAAAAATATATTTTCTCATAACATACAATGTCATATAAACACCAAATTTGTACACAGGGTCAATTAGTTAATAATTTCATGAAATAAATGGATGAAACTGTTATTTATGATAGAAGTGAAGTTGGATTCCTTGTGACTCTCTTTTTCTATTGATTATTCTAGACTATGTATTATAGTAATATCAATAAATATATTTGTACTGTAAACCACTAACGAAGCCCAATTTCAAAAATAGTAGAGTTATCAATCATAGTTACATTGCACATATCCTACAATATCTAGAAACCCTAATCAAATTCCTTAAAATCAATACAAATAATTTCCATTAATAAACATTACAAAAAAAATTCTAGCATGGATTTCACATCATTGAGATCCAAAACATCCAGATTTCACCTCTAACAGTGACCCAGATTACTATAAGATATCTCCCATATCTAGTGGTCAATACCTTCACAAGTATATTAAAAAGAGTAATATCATTCTTAATAAAATCCATACCACTTGTATGGTTAGAAGATATTATAATAAGTTTTATAAAATTCTTCTACTATCTTCTAATCATGTATGTGTCTAAGATAAATGTGTTTTAAATTATAAATTTTTATGGGTGACACTCAAACCATTCCTAATGATACACAATAGATCAAAATGATAATAATATTGTGTACATGGATTAATAGAAATAAATAATGTAAACTAACCATTCATTTTTTTATAGTTGACCATTCATCTACATTAAATTCCCAATTAATGATCACATTTCATAATACTAACTTTAAAACTTCTTGGTACACTTTATATAGTAAAACCCACCTATTAGAGGTGATAGATGACTTCTAAAAACTTGTTCTAATGAGTTTTACTCATTTTATAACTTGTTTCCATATAAAATGTTTTATATTTCATAGAAATTCAACAAATAAATATTCCATTTTT
Organism: Viscum album; assembly: GCA_963277665.1. Taxonomy (NCBI): domain Eukaryota; kingdom Viridiplantae; phylum Streptophyta; class Magnoliopsida; order Santalales; family Viscaceae; genus Viscum; species Viscum album. The sequence goes on along the minus strand of OY728146.1, from coordinate 1,619,530,870 downwards.
ATAATTCATAAGAAAAATCAATCAAACCCATACCTAATATGCCCATTTAAGCATATTACACATGGTCCAAACCGTAATTATCAGTTCTAAACCCATATGACACTTGAAACAATCTATACCATTCAAACATCATGTAACTAATTTAATATAAGAAATTCCATACTAAATTAAATAACCCAAAAAACATTCTAACTCAAAGCTTCATTATACCTAATAGAAATCATTACAAAAATAAAACACTTTCATAATGAATTAAATCACAACCAAAATAATTTTCATATAACCAAAAAATCACAATAATGAGTTTAGAATTATAATATCATAAAACTATTTTTTATAAAATATCTACTCACCCAAATAAGAAATTACACCTAAAATGGGTGAATAACAATCACATTTTTTTCTTAAAATGTAAGGAAACTCATTTATTTTTAAGAAATACTTTGAAACAAAAGAAACAATGAAACTTTCAACTTCAAAAACCTTAAAAACTTTTTATTCCAAATAAAACATCTCAAACAAGAAATGCAGAGAGAAATTTAATTTATAAACACTTAAAAACTCATCCAAATATCCTGTTAGATAAAAATTTCTTCATATATAAAAATAATAATCAGTTTAATATAATTAAATGATACTTTATTCAATAATAATTACTTTTCCTCAGTTCTAAAACCAATTTATAATTTTACTCAAGCAACAACCAAATTAAACTCTTTATTTAAAACCTTGCATTTCATAATAAGAATCATTTAATAAATAATTTTAGTATCCTTCATACTAAAAAGTAACATTTTTAGAAATCACTATGTAGGAAAATCATAAAATTTAGATATATACATGAAAACTATAAATATACATTAATCGTACACTTACAAACATTAAAATGATAGAAACATGAGAATCACTTTAACATTTCAATTATAATAGTTTCAAAAAACATTAATAGAACAATTATGAATTCAGCATTGTTAAAGTATGTCACATACATAAAGAACACTTTATAGTATACCCAAAACCCTTTTTCCAAGATTTTTTAGGATATATTTTTTGATTATAAATCCTTTATTCTATAACACATCCCTAAATAAAACCATCATCCATACAAACTCTAACACATTAAAACTAATTACCAATAAATTTTTTATAAACAAATCATAAAGAACATTAAGAAATTATTGGAATTAAAACATTCATAATTATAATAAATGAAATAAAAAATTGATTTTTCATTCCAATGCCTATTTTTTAAACTAAAAAAAATTATTCAAATTGCATAATTTCAATCTATAGATGCCTAAAAACCAAATTAAATAGAATTAAATCAAATCAAATCCAATAATTTTTTTTAAATGATATAAGTTCTTATCTAGTTAAAGATACTTTAAATAAAAGTACACAAAATACCATGAAACTAATAAATGTATAGAGAACCCATAAAATATTTACTAATTATCTATAAAAAACCCATTAAAACAAATTACATCAAATATAATTATATATAACACACTCAAACTGTAAAATGAAGTATAAAACCCTCACTAATTAGGCTACCACTGTAGTTAAACTTGTAATAAAGGTTGTGTTGTTGTTAAATAATATTTAAATTGACATTTTTTTTTGTTTAAAATTTGAATGAAAATCATACAATGAATTTAGAGCTTATAATTTCCTATTTAGAATATCATAGAGTGACAATAATGAAATAAGTTTCAATTTATTCTATTTAAAACCTCATGTTTCCAAAATACCTTTTATAGATACCCATTTAACCCAAGATTATCACATTCAAAATACTAAAACACTAAAACATAATTTTTTTATTTCAAATAAAATTTTAAAACAATTAGTCTATCATAAAACTTTCATGATAAAGTGAAAATTAAATTTTTTGATATCATGAAATTTCAAAGGAATCATTAAAAATTTATATTTTATTTTAAATATCAGTAATATCATTCTTTAATTTTTTTTTAAAACAATTTCATGTAGATGTTTAAATTTAAAAATTTATAAAACAATTATTATAATATGATTCACTATATTTATGCATCTATATAAATCATTCTATAAATTAATTAATATATCATTCAATCACCTAGATTATCATCTAATAAATAATGAAAACAAATCAAAATAAATCAATAAATGTTTCAATGAATTAGATTATCAATGATAAAAATTAACTAAAACACTAAATAATAAAAGGGGTATCTAATAAATTATAATAATCAAGAATAAAACCTCTAATAAGTTTAAGAGATCATAATGTGAATTATCCAATTTTCAATGATAGAGGAAGCACTGGTATTTATAATTGAGGCACCTCACTTAGACCAATTAGTGTGGCTTTCTCAATATGGCCAACATGACCCACTCATGCTAGCCAACATGGATAACCCAAAAAACCTTTGTGAGTGGCATGTTCCTAGAGATGATCGGGTTAGAACAATTGGTTGTACAATCACAATCAACTAGTTTTCCTCAAATAACTTCACTAGTGGCACTCCCAAATGTCATGTCACTTAACAAAGTGTCTCTAGTTAGTTTAATTATGGATAGAGAACAACCTTACATCAATCTCACACTAAAATTCTTATTATTCCCATGAAGCAGTTGATGAGAATTCAGGTTACAGTTATAATGAATATAACCTTATCCCACGTCCTAAAACTCCCTTTATTCCAATAACTCATATATATATATATATAATCATGTAATTACATTGAAAATATCAATACACAATTCACCTATGAACAAAACTCATGGGATTAGAATAAGGGTACAAATGGTTTAATGAAATAGGAGTTATTTGAAAATGGTTCCAAATGGGCCTCTATAGTAAATAAAAATATAAATTTTTGATAATGATCTATTTGAAAACATTTAAAAAATTATACAATTCCTAACTCTATTTTTAATGTACCAAATTATCCATTAGAACATTTATTAGGATTAAACATTTAAAATCTCCTTTTATTTAACACCTTTTAAAAATTGAATTTGATTTCTAAAATAAATTTTCAAACCATATGTTTTTTCATTCAATTAAAACTAGTACGAAGTATCATAAAAAATCACATGATTTTAAAATCCATAAATTATAGATAACTAGAGAGGGAAAACCAAAAAAGAAAATATATAATATTTTTATGTGACAAAATTCCAAAATTAAATCACACATCAGCCAGAAAACAAAAAAAAATTACTAAATCCCATAATAATACTAAACCATTTTAAAATATTTGAAATCACTAAAAGAAACTCTTCATTAATTTAATCAGATATATAAAAAATACCACCAAATTTAAATTTCATTTAACTACTAAACATGAAAACATCCCTTTTTGAAAAAAACAAAAAAAATGTAACATTTTATGTTTCTATATAACACTAACTGATTACTCACAATATACCCATAATTCTTATAGAAAGCAGTGATAAAAAATTCAAGCATCCAAGGTATGTTATGAAAAAGGTGGAACCATGGAATCACCTACAACAAATATGCATAGATGAAGAAAGTCCCTCAAAATGATGATATGATGCTCTTAAATAGAATCTGAACACCCTACGAATCGAGAGATTAAAAATTTATAACTTGAAACCAAATAAGGTTCAGACAATAGTGTGAAGTAGTGAAGGAGAATAAATAATAACATGGATAGAGGATAAAATGAAGGAGAAGTAGTAGATACCCTAACCTTGATTCATCCAAGAGAATGTCAAGGGGGAGTGGTGGAAGAGTCGGACTTCCATGAGAGCTTGAATGGTGTGAGAGAAATCAGTTCGATTAGGGTTATATTTATAAGATAGCAAAGTTTTTTATCGTCACTTTTAAAAAAGTTCTCACAAATATGGGTTTTATCAGTGCTAAACTAAAAAGCGCTGATAAAACCTCTCTGTATCAGTGCTATAATTTTAGCACTGATAAAGATATGTTTTATTAGTGAAAAATATAATAGTGATAATAAAGATACCTTTTTATCATCACTATAAAATCACTAATAAAGTCATATGTAATTAATATTTAATAATATAATTAATATAATTAAAAAATTAATTGTATATAATTATAAATAAAATTTTATATAATAATAAATATATTTAAAAAAAATTAAATATGTATTTATATATATAATTATAAATAAATATAAATATATTTAATTATAAATATATAATTATTTACATAAGTATAAATATATTAAAATAATTTTAAATATCTATTTATAAGTATAAATATATATACATATTTATAATTATAATTATAAATATATATATTTGTAAATGTATTTATAAATATTTGTATATAATTATAAATATATCAATATAATAGTATATAATAATAAATATTTTTATATAATTATATATAATTATATAATTATATATATATATATATATATATATATTAATATTAATATATAAATTTTTATAATTATAAATATATTAAATATATTTATTATTTAAATATATTTAATATAATTATTATTTAAATATATTTAATATAATTTTCTAGCCATTTAGATATATAATTATTTAATTATAATTATATAAATACTTTTTAAAAAAATATATTTATTTATTTATAATTATAAATAATTTTTTAAAAAATATAGTAAATATATATTTATAAATATATTAGTATATAAATATAAATATATTTATTTATAAATATTTGTTTAAAAATATTTATTTACAAATATATTTATATATATATTTATTTATTTACAAATATATTTTTAACATTATTAATGAATATATAATATTAAATGCATGAATGTTTCTTTTTTGAAAGTGTGAGGCTCAGCGGCCCCATTATTAAATAAAAACCAATTAGAGAGGAGGAATGTAACGTCTCATGATCTGAAACTATCTCATGTGTCCAGAAAGTGTTGGTTATGAGGCCTCAAGTGTGCCTACCTATACACTAGAGGTTGTCAACTAGCAGTGGGTGTGAAGTGTTTAGTGGAGAGAATATACCCACTAGGTTCAGAGTTTACAACACATTGAAAAATATCTAAATAACTATATATTAGAGTTCATAAATAATGGAAACAATGTATTATAGTAGAAAACCAATCAATAAAATCCAACTGAATAATCCAATAAATAGTAACAGAATAATGTAATGATGTGATGAAATGTAACTAAATGTCATTCTAGAAACAATACAAGTAAAAGACTAGAGGAATCAATAAAAGACTCAAAATCCCCTATTCATGAACCCCACATGGTTCCCATCTCTAAACTCCTACCCATCCAGCAAAGCAAACAATCAGCAACAAGGTACTTTTCCCTTGTCCAAACCTACATCCATATAATCTACTCGGGTGCCCAATGACGGCCCAAATAGGGTGTGAGTATAACTCGTTAGATCAAAACCATCATGTCTAAATATAACCAGTATGATAACAAGTGCATGTAATAAAGAAATAAACATGTGTATTAATTAATTAAAAAACTAAATTAATACCATATTAACCTCCTTCAGCACCATTCCAGAATATCTCCGAGCTTGTCCCACAACCATGCCAACCGTAACCTTATAACTGAGGTATAACATAACCTGTATCGACACCCTGTCAGAATGTCTCTAATAATTTCTCACACCCATTCTAACTATATCCATATAACTATGGAATAGTATAACATTATAACCAAGCTATAAATCAAACAAAAACTGGGCCAAACCCTCTATATAAGCATTTTAGTATTTCAATTGGGCTAAGCCCACTATATCAACATTTAAACATGTGTAACTGGGCCTAGATTTCTATATAATCATTTCATCATGTCAACTGGTCCAAGTCTACTATATCAGAATTTCAGAATGTTTCACTAGGCCTAGATCTCTATATAATAATTTCAGCATGTATCACTAGGCTAACACCCCATATAAGCATATCAACATTTAATCAAAACACAATTCATAGATACAAGGATATAAAAATATCACATCAACATTCCCAATGGTTTATTATTCAAATTACCATTTTACTTTCCTTCACACATTTCACATATCAATTGGTCATAAAACAATAAGCCATTTATCTCAATAAATAAGGCATGACAAGGTTAATCTATATCAAGCAGTCACCCACAATCTATGTCATTCTAAACACACTTTAATCCTTTTAAATGATTCCTTAACATTCAAGGGTTAGGTCACATGAATAGTAATCACAATCCATTTCTATAACCAATTAGATCCAAAGGGACTCCAAGGAATAATCCAATCCATCATTTAATTGATTATGTGCATGATATGGTAGCACAATTTCCATATTGCACATACTTGAAAATTATCAAACCATAGGGTTAAGGTTTAGACCCCCTACATTTAACTACCAATCAAATAATGATTACAATGGAAAATCCCATGTGGAAGAATGTGTGGATGATAACAGTAAGGATCCTACATAAAAACTGATCAATATCAAAACCAGCAATGCACACTGTCAAGAGATTACACCGTTGTGTCTAGAGAACCAAGGATGTGAAGTGAAAACTAGAACAAAACCAATTACCAAGGATTTTCTGCATTATCCGAATGTCTGAAAGGGAGGTTAGCACTCCAAAATATCTTAGAGGGTTGACCTAGGTTGAGAGGATAAGGCTATAGTGATATATAAATTAAATTTAACTACACAACCTACTTTAAAATAGTAGGCCAGGGAATTACAATATGTGTAATATAGTTACACATCATGTAATTATTTTTAAGGGAATGTGCTGAAAAACCCATTTCCTTGGCTGAATATTAAAAACACATGAACATTACATGACGTGTAATCCATTTACACAGTGTGTAAATGTTTTGTAGATGGTTTTTCAACCCATTTTCCTTATAAACAACCCAAACCCCCTTTAAAGATTCTAAACTTACCAAGAACCTTTAATAATAGTTTTTCTGTTTATATTTGGACTCCATTAATTCAAACAATCATAAATCTCTAGACTTTAAGTCATTTTCCCAAACAAAGTCTCTCCACTTGGATCCTCTTCAGTTTTATCATGTTTCCTCAAAACCTAAGACTGCATTTATTCAAAAAAACATTCAACTACAATGAAAGAACAACCACCCATGTTTAGAGAAGAGGATAAAACAAATTGAAATAAGTTTAATGAAAAAACTTAGAGTGAGAAGTCCCTGAAAAAAGACAGGATCTTACAACCTTCCCATCATATAATAGCTTGTCCTCAAGCTACTCTAAGAATCATTGTGGGGTCTCAGTGAACAAGTTTGGCCACTATGCTTGCATATCAAAATCCATCTCATAGGTCTCCACTTTAACTCACCCATTTTTTCACAACACACGAACAAATGGTATATTCATACCCTATAGATACTTCTCACTATGGTCCACAATCCATATCGGATGCTCCTTAAAGGAAGAATCAACAACAATCTCGATGTCTGCTACATCTATCACATGAGAGGGGTCTGGATAATATATCCAAAGCTATGAAAAATGGTAAACATCATTCATGTAACTATAATTTCATGAAATGGTTAAACAGTATGCCACTGGACCAACCCTTTCCACTATCTCAAATGGCCCAACAAACCTGGGTGCTAGCTTTCCTAATTTCCTAATACGGCTTTGTCCCAACATAGGCATGTAACAACCAAGAATTTTATCAATGAAATTTACCTTATTATAATTATTTTATATAGTATAAATCACATATTTAACATGATAAAAACTCAATAAATGAAGAATGAATGAAATGAGAGGTATTTATATAAGTTAAGGAACTTATACCAATGAAATAGTAACTTGAACATTGTAATAGTAAATGACCCATAAGAATAGTAATTTGACCAATAGAATAGAAACATCACCTATGGAATTATAAATAAAATGTATATATCTTATTAATAAAAATATTATATATTTATTTCATGAAATAATTAAATAAATGTTTTAAAAACAATAAATTATGTGGTGGTATTTTTATAAGATAAAAATATTTAATTAAAATTTTATAATTAATATAATAATTTAAAATATATTTTTTTTCATAAAATATATTAATAAATTAATATTTTGTTTTCTTATGATTATAAGATAATTTTATGAGACCTTAAATAATTTTTCAAAGTGTCATAAAAATGGTTATGATTTTAAAATTAGTATTTTTTGAATAAATGGTGATTTTATTTAAATTCTAAATTTATCATATTTAGATAATTATTTTCATAAAATGGAGTTAATTTATGAATTCTAAATGTCAAAAAATGGTTAGGTTGAATTTTTTTGATTTTTCTAAGGAGGTTCTTAAGGATAATAATTCAAGAGGTAAAATCCTCCTTCTTTTCTTTTAAATTCTTTTCATTTTATTTTATTTTCTAATTCTCTCCTCATATACCCTTATCCAAGTGGCATGATATATATATTATACTATATATACTATTATTTTATTATGGTAATTGAATAATATATCATCAAACCTCTTCTCATCTCCCTTTTATTCTAAAAATGGAAACGTCGTCTATGGGGTGTTGTTTTATCGCCTTCAATGATGACAAATTTTCATTTTCCTTTACCACCTCTAAGTCTGATCTTAAAACCTTTATAATGGATGAAAAGGATTTTAAAATTTATTTTATAACCTTATTTTATTTTTTTTAATTATATAATATACATAATAATAAATAATAAAACAAAATGAGTTTGTTGTGATCAAAAACGACCAAATTAATCTAAACGATTATCATTAAAATTTTATCTATTGAATCATACTCATATATAGAAACAGAATAATATATAAGACCAATTAAACTTATGTATGTTCATTAATAACATATAATATCAATTCTGAATAATTATTCCCATTTTACATGATCTTACATACATGTACATAAGTGAACTGATCATGAAAATCAAGAAAATGAACACTCCTGAACAATGAAATTGAACACTATAACTCATAAAAATGTCCATAAAAAATAAAATAAAATTATAATGAATAAAATAAATGTATAATATGTTCTGTATTTATTAATCATTGAATCTAATTTTATTATCTAGGATATTAAAGTGAATAAATCAGTCATACACAAGGTAAGGGGATTCTAAAACCCAATTTACTTTCTTTTGGTTATCCCTATTTCATGCCAAATTTTGATGTTGATGTTATTTTAATATTCCTAAAATATAATTTCATTGTAATTAAATTTATATTTTCTAGGATATACATGCTTCCAACCTGATTTTATGGTGAATAAATGATTTTTCCAAAAGAACACTTCTTTCAAAAAATACATATTTTACTTCTCTTGAGTTTGTTTCTTCTTCACTCAAGATTGATGATTCTTATACCAAGTATGTTATTCATTTTTTATTTTGGGAACCCAAATATTTATTCTTGAAATTATTATTTATAAAAATATCATGAAACCCATTCCTTTCTATGGGTTATTTTATGTCTAACATTGATATACGTTATATGTGGCATACATGAATATGTAAATGTTATGATGTGATGGGTGTACCCAGAATTATATAGCACTCCAATGCATTGGGTAATGTGATGTATCTCATGAGATATTATGAAATATTCATGAACATGATGCTAGATTTTTTCACAATGATGATGATGTTTTTATTATGCACATATGTTATGCGTGAACATGATGACATCTTTGTTCACAAATATGTGTGGTGTTTACCAATAAGACACGATGTTTAATTTTTATGCATTTCCACGTTCCATGCATTTATCTAGTGCTTCGTCTCATTATTATGATTATTATCCCATACTTATGTTCTGATGATGAAAATTATTTTCACCCCATTTTATAGTTATTTATATCATTCTTTAGCCTCTTACTAAGGCTTTAGCACACCCCTTTCTTTGATGTATATCCTCAGTTGATTACTTGTACTAAGGAGAACACAAAGTCATATAAGATGCTAGATAAGAAGGAATTAAATAATGTTTATATTTTATTATATAATAGTTCTGTATAAGCCTAATTTTCCCAATACATTAAACTATTTGATACTGGATATGTAACACTATTATGTTGTTTATCTTTAAAATTATGTAATAGTTATATAAGAAAATGTAGGGTCAAAATAGTTGGTATTAGAGAACGGTTTAGTTAATATTGGAATTAAGAGTAGAAAACCTTGTTGAAAACCCTTATTATGAGACTACATATATGAAATCACCCAATAAAATTTGTTTTATAAAATGATAAACATAGGGATCCAACAAGATATTCCTTCAAAGTTAATTTTACAAATAAATGAATTATTTATTTATGAATTGTTGAATTATGTTTTGTTCAAACCTTTCATATTTTAAGAAATGTTGGGAATGAGGAGAAACTAGGCCAAAACCCATGTGAGGGTCATTGTAGGTATTTCCTGAATTACATCTCCAATTATTTGGGAGGTGGAGTTCAAAATTTCATAGTGATATTTACCTAGACATATCAAGCTATGAACAATAACCTGAATAATTTAGAAGGTATACCTTCACCAAAGAGAGAGAAACTAGATATTTATTCTCTTATGTAGCAATGACCACCAATGTTTTGTGGATATTTCTATCCACTAGTCATGAAATAGTGGATTAACTCAATAGAGAAGATATTTTCTTTGATTCACTATTATGATATAGAGATGGAGACTCTGGTTGTTCATTGTTTGGATGGAGAAGCTGATAAATGGTGGGTGTTGATTAAGAACACAAAGTGGAGGATTAAATTGAATAGATGGAGTGATAAAAATTTAATAAAAAATTATTAACAATTATTTCCATCAAACTCATCATTCAAAAATATAGAGATAATTCTTAGAGATGAAGAAAAAGGAAGGAGAATCTTTCATGACTTACAAAGAAATTTTCACAAGGCTTTCAAGGTACACCTCATGTTTTGTTATCATTAATGATAGAAAAATAGATAGATTCTTTAGTTTTTTAAGACCACACCTTCAAAAGGATATAGCTATTTGAGACTTTGGGAGTTATGAAGAATTTTTTCTATGTGCTCTCAAAGTGGACATAGAGTTATGAGAATATTCCATGGATATGGAGATAAGAATTAAAATATGGTGCTTCAAGCTGGGGGTCTAATGAAAAAGGTAGAAAGAAAACTCAACCAGTCACATGTCAAAAATGTGGGAAGAAGCATCATGATAATTTCCTCAAAGGGATGGTGAAATGATTTATGTGGGGGAGAGAAGTCCACCATGCTCATCAATGTCAAATAGACATGAGGAAGAAGGAAAATGTAGTGGAGGAAAGGATAGAAACACCCATGGTTCAATGATTTAACTATAGGGAGAAAGGTTACTGTGAAATCTAGTGCACTAAACCTCAAGTTCTCAAGGGTAATAAATGTCAGCAGCCACCGAAGCCAAAGAAGTAGGGGAAAGATTAATCCATCACTACTATAGAGGTGAATCCCAAAAATGATTTTGTGATAGGTATATTGGTTATTAATTCAAGAATATTGAACATTCTATTTGATTATGGTTATATGAATTCTTTCATATCTTACAAGTTTAGCATAACTATTCAAACACCACCACATAATATCAATGTTGAGTTATCTATGGGAATAGAAAATGGTTAAATTATTGCATCCAAAGTATATAAGTCCTCCATAATTAATTTTTGTGGACTGAACCTCCCATAAAATATTTTCTTACATCCTTTGGTGTATTTTGATGCTATATTGGGTATGGATTAGATATCTTTATACAAATCCAACATCGACTATTAGGAAAGTGAGATCAATATTCATATTCAGGGGCATCCTCCAATTCTATACAAGTGTAAGGAAGAGGATGAATATCTTTCAGAGTTATCATATTAATTGTGGATATTATTTCCTTATGAGAAAGAATATCTAGCTCAAATGATTGAGATAAATCAAAGAATTGTGATCGAAGACATTCTCAATGTGAGGGACTACACTGATTTGTTCCCTAAAGAATATCCTGGACTTACTCCTAACCGATAGGTTGAGTTCTCAATTGAACTTATTCATGGGTTTATGCCCAAATAAAATACACCTTATAGAATTACCACTATAGAGTTGGAAGAACTGATTAACTAGTTACAAGAGAATATGGAAAAGAGTTTTATATGCCCAAGTGCTTCATCATGGGGTGCACTAGTCCTCTTCGTCAAGAATAAGGATGGATCAATGTGCCTCTTAATTGATTATCATGAGGTCAAGAAATCATGATAAAGAACAAGTATCCAATTCTATGTATAGGTGAATTGTTTTATCAACTATGAGGGGCCAAGTATTTCTCTAAGTTGTATCTTTGGTTAGTATATAACTAAATAAAGGTGAAGAAGGAAGATATTCCCAAGATTACATTTCAAATGAGGTATAGACAATATGAGTTCATATTGATGCCTTTTGAACTCACTAATTATCCAAAAATATTCATGGAATTAATGAATAGTCTTTACATATTACCTCGAAAAATATGTGGTAGTCTTTATAGATGATATTCTAATATACTCCAAGAGAAAGGGGGGGCATGAGGAGCATTTGAATATTGTGATAAAGATATTAAAAATGGAGAAAATTTGTACAAAGTATAATAAATGTGAGTTATGGATAGAGGAATTATCAATCTTGGGGAATGTTATCACCGTTAAAGGAATATTTATGGACCATTCCAAGACAAAGGAAATATAAGAGTGACATATGACAACATTTGTAATAGAGATTCATGGTTTATATGGTCTAGCTGGGTATTACCAAAGATTTTTGAATAACTTATCATGATTTTCAAACCCACTAACCAAGTTGACCTTGGATTTAGAAAAGTTTGTTTGTACCGGTGAATGTGAAGACTACTTCAAGGATTTAAGAAATAGGATTATCACTGCTCCATTACTCACACTTTTGAAAAGTGGGGAACTCTTTGTGGTATAAAAAATGATTCAAAGAATGTATTAGGTTTTTTACTGATAAAAATGATAATTTGATAGCTTGAACCTCAAGGTAGTTAAAAATTCATATGAAAAAATATCCCACACATGATTTGGAGTTAGAAGTTGTGATATTCACATTGAAAATCTAACAGCACTATCTCTATGGGGAGAAATGTGAAATATATAATGATCATAAGAGCCTAAAATATATATTCACATAGAAGGAGCTTAATATGTGCCAGTGAAGATGGTTAGATCTCATCAGGGATTATGACTATTTAATCCACCATCATCATGGTAAAGAGAATAAAGTGGCATATGGTCTAAGTAGAAAGGATCCCGAAACATTACCAATGATGAGAATTGATAAGGATCCAATATTACTATATTTGAAAATGATGGATATGTAAATCATTAAGTAAGTAACATCATCAATCTTTTCTCAAATTATTTCTCAATAATCCATCATGGATAAAATAAAGGATGACAAAGAAAATATTTTGAAATTCAAAAGAATGTGGAATCCATGAGAAAGGGTAAATCCTCATAGTTAAAAATTGATGAGGATGGTGTTGTAATATTTAGGTCACAACTATGTGTACCATCCAATACAAATAAAAAGAATAAGCTTATTAGTGATGCACATATCTCAACCTTCTATATTCACCTAGGGATCACAAAGATGTATTGAGATCCCCAAGAGCACTATTGGTGAGATAATATCCATAAGGAGATCAATGAATATATATCAAAGTGACTAGTATGTTAGAAAGTGAAGGATAAAAGACAAAATTCTAAGGGGATGATGCAATAATTACCCATACCAAAATGGAAATTTAAAAACATCATCATGGTCTTTGTCACCAGACTTCCAAAGATGTCCAGACGAAAAAATGATATATGGGTTTTTATGGATCATATCACAAAGAAAACTCACTTTATCACAATTTTAGAGGAATTATCACTTAATCAAATTGCATGGATACATATCAAAGAAGTGGAAAGGATGCATGGTGTACCACAATAAATTGTATTCAATCAAGATTTAAGATTCACCTCCATGTTCTAGAAAAGTTTCCAGCATGCTCTAATCACTGAGTCAAACTTCATTATAAATTATCATCCTCAAACTATTTCCCAATATGATCGGATTATTCAGACATAGGAAGACATGTTGAGATCATGTTCTATGAATTTCAAAGGATGATGGGACCAACATCTACCTCTGGTTATGTTCTCTTACAAAAATAGTTCCACTCAAGTATCCAAATGGATCCATATGAATCCCTTTATGATAAAAGATATTGGACACCAACATACTTGGATGAAGTTAGTTAATGTAATATATTGGGGACTTAAATGGTATAAAAAATGATAGAGAAGGTGAAAAACATTCTGTAGCACATCAAGTCATCCCAAAGTTGATAAAATAGCTATACAGACAGTCATCGATGAGACCTAGATTTTGACGTTGGAGACATGGTATTCTTATGCATGTATCCATGGAAGAGGATCATAAGATTTGGGAATAAAGGAAAACTAAGTCCCGTGTACATCGACCCCTTAGAGACTCTTGATCGTGTTAGATATATGGCCTATAAACTAGCACTTCCACTAACCATGTCTCAAATACATGATGTATTCCATGTATCCCTCTTGAGTAATTGCATACCAAATTACTCACATGTACTGAACCTAGAGGTGGTACAGTTGGAAAATGATCTCTCTTATGAGGAGAATCCAGTAAAGATCTTGGAATTTAGAGATAATGTTCTATGTGACAAGACTATTAGCCTGGAAAAAGTAAAACAATAGAAACATTAGTAAGAAGAGGCAACATGGGAATCAGAGGAAGCGATGATGGAGAAATACCCTAACTTATTTATATAAAATGAAATTTCAAGGGGGGAATTTCATAAGGGAAGAAGAATATGCCAACCCATAATTTTAACAATGAAATTTCCTTTATTATAATTATTTTATATAGTATAAATCACATAAAATTACATAGGGAACACAATAAAAACTTTATAAATAAAAAATGAATGAAATGAGAGGTATTTCTAGAAGTTAAGGAACCTATACTAATGAAATAGTAACTTGAAATTTGGAGTAGTAATCTGAACCTTATGAATTTTAATTTAACCAATACAATAGTAACCTCACAAAAGTATAAATAAAATTTAGGTATCTTATGAATTAAAATATGATATATTTATTTCATAGAATAAGTAAATAAATGTTTTAAAAATGATAAATTAAGTGTTGGGATTTTTATAAGTCATAAATATTTAATTGCAATTTTATAATTAATATACTAATTTAAAATAAAATGTTTTTTCGTAAAATTCAATCACTAATTAATATTATATTTTATTATTATTATAATATAATTTTATGGCACCTTAATTAATTTTTCAAAGTGTCATTAAATTGGTTATAATTTTAAAATGAGTATTTTTGGAATAAATGATTATTTTATTTAAAAAATAAATTTATCATATTTAGAATTTTTTTCATAAAATTTATTTCATTTATGATTTCTAATAATCTAAAAATGGTAAGGATTAATTTTTGTGATTTTTCTAAAATAGTTGAATTTTTTGTTAATAGTGAAATATGGTAATTTATGGTATTTAACAAATACATGAATTATAGAGACATTGATAATTTATGGATGATTTAAGCTCATAATATCATAATATTCTTCATTATTTTAATATATTTAGTGATATAGTTCAAATTATTCATAATCTTGAGCCAAAATAATAAACTAATCAAAAAAATAATCAAAAAAACACCCCTCTCTTCCACTATAAATACTAACCCTTCTCCTCACAGATCAAAATCCTTGAAGATTGTCCAATTTTTGCTAAATAATATTACCAAGCCCCTACACCACTTCCAAGATCCTTTTGTCTCAACAAAATACAAAATCCAAACTCTCTAAGGAGGTTCTCAAGGAGAAGAAATCAAGAGGTAAAATCCTCTTTCTTTTCTTTTAAATTATTTTCATTTTCTTTTATTTTCTTATTATATCCTAATTTTTTCTAATCAAAGTGAAATTATAACACATATATATTATATATACTTGAATCTTACTATGTTAATGGAACAATCTATCGTCAAACATCTTCTCTTCTCCTTTTTATTCTAAAAATGGAAATATCATCCATGAGGTGGCGTTTTATCAGCTTCAAGGATTACAAGTTTTCATTTTCCTTTACCACTTTCAAGGATGGTATAAAAACCCTTATAATGGTTGAAAAATATTTTAAAATGTATTTTATAAATTTTTTAATGTTTTGGAACTAACTTATGTATGTAATATTAAATAATAAAACAAAACGAGTTTGTTGTGATTGAAAACCACCAAATTTATCTAAACGGTTATCATTAAAATTTTATCTAATGAATCATCCACATATCTAGAAAAAAAAAATATATATAATACCAATGAAAATTATTTAAATTAATTAATAACATATAATATCATTTTTGGATAATTATCCCCATTTTACATGATCTTTCATACATGTACACAAGTAAACCGATCTTGAAAATCAAGAAAACGAACAATACTAAAAGATAAAATTGAACACTATAACTCATCAAAATGGCTATAAACGAACCTAATAAAATTTTAATAAATAAAATACATGTATAATATGTTTTTTATTTATTAATTAAGGAATCTAATTTGATTATTCAGGATATTAAAGTGAATAAAGCATTCAGACACAATGTAAGGGGATTGACGAACCCAATTTCCTTTATTTGGGTTATTCCTCTTTGGGTCACATTTCAGTGTGTGTTTTCTTTTAATATTACTCAAATATAATTTCATTTTCCTTCCCTTTTTCTTTTCTAGGATATACCTTCTTCTAATCTGATTTTATGAAAAAGCAATTATTTTTCCAAAATAACTCTTCTTTCTAAAAAACACATCTTTTACTTCTCTTGGGATTGTTCCTTATTCACTCAAGATTGATGATTCTTATACCAAGTTTTTTATTCCCTTTTTAATTTTGGAATCACAATTTCTTATTCATGAAATTATGATTTATGTAAATATCATGAAACCCATTCCTTTCCATGGGTTATTTTATGTCTAAGATTGACGTATGTTCTATTTGGCATGTCTGATTATGTAAATGTTATGATGTGATGGGTGCACCCAGAATTATATAGTGCTCCAATGCATTGGGTAATTTGATGTATCTCATGAGATAATTTTCAATATACATGAACATGATTCTATATTTTTCACAATGATGATGACGTTATGATTATGCAAATATGTTATGCATGAACATGATGTTAGATTTGTTCACAACTATGTGTGGGGTTGAACACTAAGACATAATGTTTCATTTTTATGCATTTCCACATTCCATTCCTTTATCTATTGCTTCTTATCATGATTATTGTGATGATCCCATGATTATGTTATGATGATGATGATTATGCTCACCCCATGTTATTGTTATTAATGTATTTCTCTATCCTCTTACTGGGATTTTAGCTCACCCCTTTCTTTGATGTATATCCTCAAATGATTACTTGTACTAATGAGAACACAAGGACCTATATGAATCTAGAGTAGAAGGAATTAAATAATGTTGCAATTTTATTATGTTAAAGTTATGTATAATCATAATTTTCCCAATACACTAAATAGTTTGATCCTAGATATGTAACATTATTATATTGTTTATCATTAAAATTACGTAATAGTAATGTAAGAAAATGTTGGGTAACTATAAGACGACACCTAAAGGAAAATGAAATGACTAACCTTGAACTACAGAGGTCATCTCTAATGGAAAATGTACGATTTCTGCCTGCTCTTCATGGTCACCAACTATTTTCTGATCAACTGAACATTCTTAGACATCTCCTACATGATATTAGGCCCAAAAAGTGATGAATCATTTGCCTCTATCCAACAAAGAGGTGAACGAAATGGCCTGATATACAAATCATATAAAGTTTCCATTTGGATATATTCTTATAAGATTTTATTATATGAAATCTCCACGAGTTCCATACGATTCTCCCTAGAACCACCAAAATCCAAAACACAGGCTCATAATATATCCCCCAAAACTTGAACAGTCCTCTTATATTGACCATCAATATGAGGATAATAGGTCATAATTAAATGAACCTGCGATCCCAGAGCCTTCTAAAGACCTTCTAGAAATGATATGTGAAATGTGGATGTCTACCTAAAATGATACTCCTCGAAACACCGTGTAGTCAAACTACCTCATAGATATAACGATAACCTAGATCATCAACTATGAAGGTTTCCATGATATGAAAAAGTGGGATACCTTAGTCATTCGATCCACAATCACCCATACATCATCATTCTTATAGATTATCTTGGGTAATTCTATCTAAAAATCCATAGTGACATCATTAAATTTCCACTTAGGAATATAAAAGGTTTCAAATGCCCAATTGGCCATTGATTCTTGGCTTTCACCAGCTGACAAGTGAAATATATTCCCATAAATCCTTCTAATTCCTTCTTTATTCATGGCCACCAGTATTTTATATAGAGATCATGATATATCTTTTTCAAACCAAGATGTAACAACCATATAGAAGGATGAAACTCCCGCATCAGATCCTCGTGCAAGCCATAGGAACCCATATATAGATACATAAAAGAATATAATTGTCACTAGAAAGAGATTATTTTGATAGTGTCTCCCACCATATATTTAGTCTCTCAAAACTAATACCTCTAGATCAGATAACTTCTCAGTCTTAATCCTATCCAAAATTATGGATATAACAGATGTTTAAGCCATAGATACTCATACCTAAGGCTCATGTACATCAAGATGCATGTCTGCAAAGAGATCCATTAATCTTCACCCGTTGTAAGACTCCCATAATGACTCTTCCTGTATTTTTTTTCTCAATACATCAGAAATGATGTTTCCCTTTCCCAATGAATAATCCAAGAGGAAGTCAAAATATGGAAGATACTTGACCCACCTCTTCTATCAAAGGTTCGGGTCTCCCTGAGAAAAGATGTACCTGAGGATCTTGTGGTTATTTTATACCCTAAATCTCTCACCAATGAGATAATGAATATAAAATATTAGATCATGTACCACCACTACTAAATCCAAGTCATGAGTAGAAAAATTCCTCGCATTTGACCTCAACTATCTAGAGCCATAAGTAACCAACTGATTCTATGGAATAGAAAATTCTCTGATTCCAACTTTGGATGTGTCATAGTACATAGTATATGATTTACCTAGAATAGGTAAAGTTAGGATAGGTGTTGAAGTCAGCATGTATTTTATCTCCTAAAATTCTCTCTTGCACGCCTCAAAACAAACAATCGTTTCTCCCTATTTGGTTAGACCTGACATTGGTGCTTCAAAATGGTAGAAGTCCTGAATAAAGTGTCGATTATAAACAACTAAACCCAAAAAGATCTGAAACTCAAAGGTATTATTAGGATTCTCTCAATATACCAAGTATACAACTTTATCTGGGTCAACTAACACTCCTTCCTCTAAGATCACATGATCCAATAAGTGCACTTTATTAATCTAGAAACAAAATTGTTAAGATTTTTGTAAGGAATATGATCTCTAAATGTAATAATGATGATGTAAAGATGTTTGGAATGATCATAAACTGATTGGGAGTACACTAATATGTCGTTGAAAAAAAACCACCACAAATCTACCCAAAAAATGATGGAAGATCCTTTTCATCAAGGCCATAAATACTACGGGTGCATTGTTCAAAACAAATGGTGTTACTAAAAAACTCATATTAGCAATACCTTCTCCTAAAAGTATTCTAAGGTATGTCTGATAGTTTCACACTAAATTGATGGTATTCTAATCTCAAATCAATCATAGAGAAGATCTTAACACCTCTTAGATGATCGAAGAGATCATCGATGCATGAAAAAGGATACTAGTTCTTGACCGTCATCTAGTTCAACCTCTGATAATCCACACACAAGTGGAAAGTCACATCATTCTTCTTGGTGAAGATAATTGTATGACACCAAGGATATGTATTAAACCATTTGAAACCTTTATCTTCTAGATCATCTAATTGGAATTTCAACTCTCTAATCTCTGTTGGTTCCATTATTTAAGTCATGATAGAAACTGTCACTTTTATCAGCACCAAATCATTTGTAAATGTAATCTATTTCTCAGGTGTTAAGTCATATAACTCATTAGGAAAGACATCCTAAAAAAATTATACCATTGGATGATACGAATTTTCTACATTCCACCATCATCTAGAGAAATATTGGATATCTTATCAATGAGATAATCCAACTTTCACTGAATTGGTCCTACATGACCAGCCTAAAGATCTGACTCTTCATGGTCTGAAATGATGCCTCCTTATGGAGATAGAAAGGTAACTATCCTTTGGTAATTGTCGATATGAGCATGGTATAGAAATAACCAATCAAACCAAGAATCGTGTCAAAGCTTATCATTTATAGAACAAATGGTTCCCAAAAGAAATGGTAACCACCAATATCTAGAGAACATTCCTTACAACATTTGAAATTATCTAACTAAACTCCCAATGGTGTATTTATGGTCAGAACACCATCTAGGATTTACAAATCCAAGCCCAAAAGTTAAAAAAAGAGTTGATAAAAAGGAATACAATGAACCTATATTAGAAAAAAACAAGCAATGGTAGTTGATACATGAATCGTACCTATGACATTAGATGGCCCTACATCCACTATAGCTAGAGTAGTCTGCATGACATGCAGTTGAAAATTCAAACTCCCTTGGGATCCAACCTTACTCCCCTAATTTATACCCTCTACATAGCACTATCATTCCTGCACAGGGGTACCACATCCCCTACCTCGACCAGAACATCTTATGAAACTCCTGCTACCTATCTACTGAGGAGTAGTTGAGTCCTTCCTAGAATTCGGTGCCTTTCATATTCCCCTTCAACTTCTATTTTACCGCATGCCCCTAAAAACCCTATTTAGGTGGCCCAAAATATCACAAGGGTGAAACTCCAAAGTGTGGTATGGAAACTAAGGTCATTTTTTGCCCATATTACCACACTGATAGCACTGTAAAGGAATATGGCCCTAAGATAACTTCCTACTGCCCTGAATTCTCTGATTGTTGTTGCCTTAAAAAAATGTCCAAGTGACGCTTCTTCCAACTAGAAGAAGAGCTCACATTTTTTTCTACTGAAACAATATGTCCACTACATGGGGCCTCTCTTAGATTTTATTTCTTGATGAGTGCCTAATTTATCATATCTACAAAACATTTCATACGGATCACGTTCACCAATGACCTTATCTCATAGAAAATACCATCCTGAAAACTTCTCACCCTGTAGATCTCATAAAATTCCAAAGATATCACAAAGAACTACATGTTAGTGAAACATTCATCATAGTCCAGCACTGACATGACCTCCTATGTCAGGTGCATGAACTCGTGATCTTTCTCATCCCTTGACACCTCAGGATAGAAATGGACCAAAAAAATTGTCTCAAATTCCTTCTATGATAATTCATCTTACTTCCATACCTGCTCCAAAAATTTCACACCAATTCTTAGGTGGTCTATGATGCATATATGTAGCAAGCCTCACCCTCCTATCTTCTAGTGTCTCGAGATACTTAACAATTTTCTAGACTAAATTGATCCAGAACTTGACTGCCTAGGGTCCTCCCTCCCCAATGAACATAGGAAGATGCTACAGCTGAAACTATCTTGTTAGATCATAAATCAAAGGCATGATTTGGAAAATCTCTTATTACATAGATCTCATTACCCTCAAAAAGTTATATTAAATTTGAATATCTATTTGATCCTCAAGAACTATAGGAAGCTCTAATTCAGTTAAGTTAGGATTGTATTGATTTCCACTCTCCTTATGATCAACTTGAAGATGATGAGAGGTAATTTTCTCTACTAGGAAAACACACTTCTTATAACATTGGATTTAACAGCAAGGTAAACCCCAATATGTGAAAACAATTGAGAACCACTAACTCTTGGTCTCTCTAGACATTTCTTACAAGTGTTTTTGCATGGAATAATAGTTTATGTATTTCATTTAGAGTATATAACATATATCTCATATCACAGTTCAATAAGAAAGTATATATCACATGATATATAAATATATCACTATCATGAACAATTCATGTTAATATATATCCCTATATGCCTATTATGATGCATGAATACTCATATAAACCCATATTAGGCCATGATTATAAATATCAAGAATCAATAACATCATAAATTAATAACCCCACACAAAATGTAAATCACCCAAGGTGAAATAACATCAACTATAATAAGAAAACATTATAAACAACAATCCACCCTTGGGCAATTGAATTTTTACACATACATGGGTAAGATAATCCCATGTAAAATCTCATTAACAAGCCCCATAACATCTTATTATCATTTATAAAAATCAAAAATAGTAAAGAAACAAGAAAATAAACCTACCTTTGATACCACTTTTTAGCATCCCTTGATCTGGAACTCTCTCACGTGGTTAGAAAGGGTTGATTATGAGACCTCAAACACACCTCCATATATGTCAAAGGCTACTGACTAGCAGCGGAGGTTTGATGTGTATAGTTGAGATACTATACCCCCTGGATTTAGATTTTACATCATAGCATAAAATATCTAAATAAATATAAATCAGAGTACTGAAATAATGGAAACAATATAATACAGTGGAAAATAAATCAATAAAATCTAAATGAATTGTCCAATAAATAATAAATGAATAATGTAATGACATGATGGAATGTAACTAAATGTCATTCTAGAAACAATACATGTAATAGACTAGTAGTCACAACAAAATACTCAAAAAATACTCATTTTTAACCCCATGGCAGTCCCATATCCAAACTCCAGCATATCCAGTAAAGAAAATAATCAACAATACGGTCTTTTTCCCTTGTCCAAACTGGAATCCATATAATCTTCTTGGGTTCCCGGTGATTGACTGGATAGGGTGTGAGTATAACTTAGTAGGTCGACACCACCGTGTCTAAATATAACTCATCTAATAACAAGTGTTTGAAATAAATAAATAAATAAGGGTATTGATTAATTAAGAAATTAAATTAATACCACATTAACCTATTTTAGCACCATGACAGAATGTCTCTGAGAATGTCTCCAAAACACGCCAATCATAACCTTATAACCAAGTTATAACTTAACTTACCTCAACACCATGCCAGAATGTCTCTGATCATGTCGCAAAACCATGCCAACAATATCCATATAACTATGGAATAACAAAACCTTATAAACAAGGTATACATCACAAAAAATTGGGTGAAACTCATTATATAATAATTTCAGCATTTCAAATGGTCCAATCCAACTATATCAGCATTTTATCATCTATCACTAGTCCTAGACCTCTATATAAGAATTTGATCATGTCAACTAGGCCATTCCCACTATACCATCATTTCAGTATTTGTCCCTGGGCCTAACCCACTATATAAGCTTTTCAGCATGTATCACTAGGCCAACACCACATATAATAATATATGTATTTAATCATAAAAAAATTCATATCAAAAAGGATATCACAATATCACATCAACAGGATCAATTATTAATTATGAAAATTACCATTTAACATTAATTCACACATAGAATATATCAATTGTTTATAACCAAAAATATGCTAGTTATCTCAATAAAAAAACCAATCCAAGGTGAATCTATATCAATAAGTTACCCACAATCCATTTCATAATAAAGTCACATTAATCCATTTAAACAATGAATTTATATCCAAGGGTTCTCTCACTTGAATGGTAATCACAAGCCTGGTCAATAACCAATTGGATCCAAAGGGACTCCAAGGAATAATCCAATTCATCATTTAATTTATTCATAACATGATATAATTGATCAATTCTAATATTTCACATACTTGAAAATTATCAAACCACATGGTTAAGGTTTATACCCACTACATTAACCTATCAATCAAACAATTCTTCCAACAGCAAACGCCCATGAGGAAGAAGGTGAAGATGATTGCAAGAAGGATCATAGATCAAAATTGATTGAGACTAAAACCAACAATTCACATGATTAAGAGATTACACCGTAATGTCTAGAGAACCAAGTATGAGAAGATAAAATTGAACCAAAACCACTTAATAGGGATTGGATGTGTTATCGGGATGTCCGGAAGGGCGGTTGACACTCCAAAATTACATAGAGGGTTTCCCAAGGTTGAGAGGAGAAAACTGAAGTGATATATAAATAAAATTCAACCACACAACATACTTTAAAATATCAGTTCATGGAATTACAAGGTGTTTAATACAGTTACACTTAGTGTGATTTTTTAAATTGGATACGACAAAAAACCTATCACCTCGGCTTAATATTAAAAGAACATGAACATTACACGATTTTTAATCCATTTAAATAATGTGTAAATGTTTTATAGATGGGGTTTCAGCCCATTTTCCTTATAAAAAACCTAAAACACCTTTAAATATTCTCAACATATGAAGAACCCATGATAACACGTGTTTCATTTATACCCAGACTCCATTAATTGAAACAAGCATACATCTCTGGACTTTAAGTAATTTTCCCCAACAAAGGCTCTCCACTTGGATCCTCTCTATTTTTCTCAAGTTTCCTCACAACCCATGACTGTGTTTCTTCAAAAAAATAGTCAAACATCATGAACTCACATACGCCAAAGTTTAGAGATGAGGAAAAACCCAACTAAAATAAGTTTAATGAAAAAAATTATAGAGAGATGTACCTAGAAAATGAAGGCATCTTACAAGGAATATTAAAAGCCTAAAAATTCCAAGACGAAGAAATCAATTAAATCAAGATTAAGTACTCATGTATTAGTTAGAGGAGCATCCACCCTGACCATGATGATGTTATCCACTCTTCTATGTTATGTTCTACAACCATGACCCACCTCTATAATCTAAAATTATAATATTAACAGCATTTATCATTTCTTTTTCTCCAAATACATAATCATTGTGTTGGTCATCCTCATCATTACTGAAGATACAATCAAATAAAATGAATTATGAGTACTAACCTTAAAATGTGGTTTATCCTTCATAGGTAGGACAATATCAAATCCCATAGTATAAAAGGTAATATTTGGTTTATCCTTCATGGAATTCTCAAATTTTTAATACCCATGTTCATCCCTATCAGAACCATATTTAACACCAATATATCTCTTACTATAAGAGTCCATAGTTCTTTTCTCATCCCCTTTAACACTTTCCTACCTAGAAGCCAAGGGTAAGACAACAACATAATTATTATCTATTCCCATGTTAGGTAATGAGACCAAACCAAGTCCCTATAGAGTATTTGAATTGTAAAAGATCTGAGGAGTAAGTAAATGTATTCCACCAATAAGAGTCGCGATAGTTCCAACAATTTCATCAGCATCCAACCTTGAGGTATATTATTTAAGAGTGATAGATTTCAATTTCTCCCTACCATGGGTAGGTTCTAAGATGAATCCACATCTCGGGTGAGTTGTTGATTCACTATAGATAGGATTCATAGTGGTTTTCAATCCACTATTCATATGATTTAGATAATAAAAAATACTTAAATTGAATGACCATAGGCAATTGGGGGAGAGTAATAAGTTGATAATTCATTTAGATCCAAATGTATGATCGAATAATCCATAAGGGATAAAATGGGTTTAAAATAACTAGGATTTTTTGGAGGAGAAACAACCTTCCCATTTGATATCTTCGGGGAAGACTTACCTTTTTTTTTAAAATAAAGATGCGAGTCATTTTGGTCTTGAATGTGAAAATATCCATCTTGGACTTCCCTTGGTGAATTTTACAAAAAAAAAAATTCCTGCTACAAGTTGTAGTCCACATTGGCCTATGAATAAGCCTCCATGGAAGATTGACTATGACCATATTCCTCACCATCACGGTTACCCCTTGTGTGCCTAGTTAATACATTCTTGAAATAAAATCTAGCAACGACTAAATGACATTCATCTATAAAGTTATCCCAATAATTAATGGTCTTATCAACCTGTTGAATAAGAGAAAACGACACAGTTTCATTATAAAGAGAATAAAAAACTTTTACAAAAAAATCATTTTTTCCTACTACAGGTTTTAGTCCACATTGGCCTATGAATAAACCTCCATGGAATCTTGACTATGACCATATTCCTCACCATCACGGTCACCCCTTGTGTCCCTAGTTAATGCATTCTTGAAATAAAATCTAGCAGTGACCAAATCACATTCATCTGTGAAGTTAACCCAATAATTAATGGGCTTATCAACTTGTTAAATAAGAGAAAACGACATCGTGTCATTATAAGGAGAAGAAATAGGCCTAATATTACATTATGTCCATTCTTTTTTCTAATGATGACACTCAAAATCAATCACTCTAGTTCCCTGAAAAGATACTCTAATATTTTTATGGGGCTATACACTTGTGGAATTAAATTTAATGGAAATAGAGTCATAAAAACATCATCTGTAAGATGATATTTATCCTATTTATCAATGCATTGGATATTCTCTTTACTTTCCTTCCTCCAAAAGTGTTGAAGGTCATGATATTTTAACTGAAATATATAACAAAAGATATCTCCCCCACAATTATACATTAAGTGTCCAACAATTTGAAAATAATCACAAAACAACATCCTTTTTTAAATCTTAGTTTTGAGATTGATCTCATCTTGAGGTGTGGAGAGAATAACATTATCAATCAAGGTCAAATTTAAGTCAAATTCAACCAAAACCCTTACAAAGTGACAAAAACTAACTATGTTGATAGAAGTATCCATCCTAATTATAGTTCCAATTATAGAAGAAATATCCAACAAACTTTCTGGATACCATAAGACCTAATTTAAACCATTTATTTTAATCCATACCTATGTGAAAGTATCTTTAAAATCACTAAGATTGAAGTTTAAGTTCCAATCATGAACCCTTAGTATAACAACCCAGAAATTCTAATCATTGTTTACTTTTAATAAATGTTCATTGAATGATTTTCTTTATAAATTTATACAAAATATTACCTTTATGGATAAGTATATTTATTTATCTATGTTTTTTATTGTTTAAATATATGTTTTAATCTTCTTAGAATTAAATTATTTCCTTTAATAAACATAACTTTTAGTTATAAGATAATTTATGATATATTATTTTATTAAACACAATAAATGAGTCATCTCAATAATTATATATGGATAAAATAATGACGATACATTAAAACGTAGTAGTAGAACACCTATTTAGACTAAAGAATCAGGAATCTTAAATATAAAACAACCATTAGGAATAGAAGTGGACAAAGTAAAACAAATATGCCAGTTGATATTTTGTATCTTGCATCATCTGGATCCATCATCAATAGGAGCCCTCTGAAGATGATGATAATAAAAATAAAAATAAGTAGAAAAATATGCATCATTATCACGAGCATAGTACTGATCTGCATCGATTCTAGATACTAAAATTCCTTATAAGTAATAATTTTATAGAAAAAAAAATGTTTGGGACCACTGGGTTATAATCGTTGTGGTTTTAAAAAAATGTAAGTAATGATAAAATGAAAATATAGTCATTGAAATACTTTTACAAATTATACTTATACATAAATATGTCATTTGGAAATATGTTTCATTATTGAATAAAAGGAATAAATATTTAAATACATTAGACTTAATAATTTCATTATATTTAGATTCACCTTTTTGGTTTTCAAGACATATATTAATTCTATATTGTTATAAAAATAATAATAATGTTTTGATTGAATAAAAATAGGTTAAGTAAAATAATTTCAATTTACAAATTTAATATAATAAAAATATGTCAATCCAACAATTGAGTTGGTTTAGTTTATTTACATATATATATTCATAGATATATATATATATATATACAAATTATTCTTAAAAAAATTAAATGAAAACAAAAAAGTGGAATAATGTGTCATCATCCATAGTATAGCTCGACCCACCGAACCAGTCCACCGCAAATTGACCCCACCCCCTATCGGAACAGTCCACCAACACTACACGATCTCTCCCATCCATTTCTAACCACCTGATATCCCTACCGTCATTGTCCTGAACCAAAAAATCCATTATAGTCCCTCGATTATAGTCCAAGGCTTCCTCTACAAGTTATAGAAATCTAGGCAAACCCTTCACTGTAAAATGGCCTCACCCACAAGCCACGCTGAAGAAAACAAAATCCACCCCTATCATCTTCTCAAGCCTCTCTCTGAACCACAACAACAACAACAGTAGATGAATTGGTATATTTTTTTAGAGTGAATCTTCCTTCAGAAGGTGTTCCTCATTTAGGTGTGTGTGTGTGTGTGTGTAAGGCACTAATAGGGAGAAAACCCTCTCCTCCATTGATGAAACTAAATCCATTCTTCCCCAATTTCTCATTCGAACATTCCCTTAGGCAAGGTATAAAACCACTTCCTTCACCCCATCTGAGCACCCAAAGGACCTGACTTCGGTTCATTATCTAGGAAAGGGGAATAATTTTATTTGATGTATACTGATATATGTATATATATATATATATATATATTATTTTTAGATTTCATTCATATACATATTATTTCATGTTATTCAATTTATTCAATTATGATTATACTATCATTCCATATTTTCATTTTTTTTTCTAAGTATATAAGTACATATATATATATGTGTGTGTATTGTTTATAATTTCATATTTTCAAACATATATATATATATATTATTCATGAATGATTTTCCACTTATTCATGTTCATGTTTTTTTATTTAAATCTATGATATATATATATATATATACATGCATTTCATTGCATTTTTATCAACCAAATATATGGAAGTACTCATGAGAATATAACTCATGTGATATAAGTATTTTTCATACTTTTTCCTCAGAAATTTTGGTATGTGATACTTTATTTTCAAGTTATTCCATGTATATATATACATATATGTATATGCATATATAAATGTATACCAATTCTAAAGTTAAAGTTTTTAAAGGTATTACATCATCCTCAAATATTTTAATTAATAATGAAAGTTGTTTAAATCAGTGTAAAGGGGTTTCTTTCATTATATATATATATATATATTCCTTATTTTCATTGTATGTTTCTAAATGAATATATATTTCATTTCAAGGCATGAAATAATACTACTTAATATTTTTAAATTAATTAATGAAGAATTTTTTATTTTAAAAATATTACTTTTATCTTTCTTATACGTGTTATATAATTTCTATTTTAAGTTAAGGATATATCTGATTTTACTTATAATTTTTCATGAGAGTAACATTATATATATGCATATATTGTTAATAGTATTATTTTGTCAAAATAGTAATTTTACAATTACTATTACATGCTTCATTATTTTAAATTCTTATATTTTATGTGCTCATGATAACTCTAAGAAATAAATATTAAATGTATATTATTTTATGTTAATTTATTTAATGTGTCATAACATAAAATTGTGATTTGAGAAAATGAATATTTAATACTTTTATCTAGGGTTGAGTTTTAAAATATAATGTTTCATTGAAGAGTATTTTATTAGAAATTTTAATTACATGGATGTTAATATTTTTATTGACATACCATGTGAAATAAAAATGACATGAGATTTGGTAGTGTGAAATCCTTGAAGTGACTTTCCTAAGAAAATAAATATTTATATATACTTATAAATGTTCATGTGTATTCAAAACATTGTTGTGTTTTCAAATCAAAAAACCCTAGTGGAGAATGTATATATGTAAAAAAGCTAAAAAAATTATAAAAAAATGGCACTTGGACATTTTAAGGAAGAAATGGGTGTGGGGGGAACCCATTCCTAACACAATTGGGTAGGCCCAATACAACTTTTAATGTTTAAGTAGCCCAAAATGTTTTGGCTTCAAAATCTTTCTTAGTATTTTCTGAAAACACACTTGTTTATTTTAAAGCATTTTCAAGCATAATTATTTTCAAAATGTATTATAATGTTTTCAAAGGTGTATATATTTTCATAGGATTTAGAAGTATTTCCAAAATCATAAGTATTTTTCAAAAGAGTATATTTATATGTTTTCCAAAGCATAATTATTTTCAAATTCATTTTCAAAATCATGTTTCCAAAGGATTTTCAAAAGTGTTTTCAAGAAGCTATTATATTTTAAAATGTGTTTTCAAAATCATGTTTTCAAAATTATAAGTATTTTCAAAATAATTTCTAAAGCGTTTTCAAAAGATATGTTTTTATAAAATTATTTATCGAAGTTATTTTCAAAGATATTTTCAAGATTATTTTCAAAAGTATTTTTCAAAAGGTATAAGTATTTTCAAAAAAAAATCACTGAATATTCAAAAAAAAACCTTACTGGGTAATTTTTCTCTCCCTGTGTTTTTATAAAAAAACTAGGTTCCTATAAATCTTTCATGGAGTTTATCTTGACAAGGATCTAGTGTTAACAAAGTTCCATCACTTTCTTTTATTTTCTTTTTTAACTTTGATAAAATGTAGAAGTGGTCCTTTTCCTCAAAATCCTAAACCAGAAAAGATCATTAGTTATGAATGTTTGTATATTTTTTAGTTACTTACAAATAAAAAAATTATACAACATTTTTTGTACATGATCTAGAAGCACGGGTTTGGGGATCTACAGTTGGTATCAAAGGAATGATTTAGATAACTTTGAAGATTAGGATGTTTGGTTATAATAAGTTTAGTTTCTAAGTATATTCTTTTAGTAAGACCTCTATTTTATAACCTTTCATATTGAGGGAAAAAATCTGAGAGTTACAAACCTACTTTTTAACTCCTATAATGTTGAGTAACCTTTAAGAATATATAATTCTAGTAATTCTAGTTTTCTAAATTCTATAAGTGGAATTCTAGAATTTTTTCCCAAGTAAAAAAAAATGAATTTTGAGGATGAAATTATATTTAAGGGGGGTAGAATGTAATATCCCATAAATTATAATCATCGTTTTCTATAATAAATGTTCATTAAATGATTTTCTTTATAAATTTATACAAAATATTACCTTTATGGGTAAGTATATTTACTCTTATATATTTTTGATAGTTTAAATCTATGTTTTAATCTTCTTGTAGTTAAATTATTTCCTTTAATAAACATAAGTTTTAGTTATTGGATAATTTATGATATAGTGTTTCATTAAACACAATAAATGATACATCTCAATAATTATATCTGGATAAAATAATGATGATAGATTACAACATAGTAGTAGAACACCTCTTTTGACTAAAGACTCAAGAATTTTAAATATACAAAAACCATTATTAATAGAAGAGGAAAAAGTAAAACAAACATTCCAATTGATATATTTTAGTTCACATCATCTGGATCCATCATCTGTATGATCCCTCTGAATATGATGATAATAAAAATACAAATAAGTGGGAAAACATGCATCATGATCAAGAGAAAAGTACTGGTGTGCATCGATTCTAGATACGAAAATTCCTTCTAAGTGAGAATTTTATAGAAAAAGAAATGTTTGGGACCGTTGGGTTATAATTGTTGAGTTATTAAAAAAAATTAGTAATGATAAAATGAAAATATAGTTGTTGAAATACTTTTAAAAATTATACGTATACATAAATATGTCATTTGGAAATATATTTCATTCTTGAATAAAAAGAATAAATATTTAAAGACATTAGATTTAATAAATGAATTATCTTTAGATTCACCTTTTTGGTTTTCAAAACATATATTAATTCTAATTTTTTATAAAAATAATAATAATGTTTTGATTACATAAAAATAGGTTAAGTAAAATAATTGCAATATACAAATTTAACATAATACAAATATGTTAATCCAAGAATTGAGTTGGTTTAGTACATTTACATATATATATATATACATAGATATATATATATACAACCGATTCTGAAAAAATGAGAAACAAAAATAAAAAAAAAAGTTGAATGTTGTGTTGTCTTCATGGGTACAGCTCGACCCACCGAACTAGTCCGCCGTAACTGCATGACCTCCCCCATATGTCGCCAACCGCCTGATCTCCCTACCATCGTTGTCTCGAACCATCAAAGCCACATTCGTCCCTCGATTATAGTCTGAGGCTTCCTCTGAAAGTTATGGGAATCTAGGAAAACCCTTCATTATAAAATGGATTCACCCGCAAGCCATGCTGAAGACAACAAAAACCACCCATGTCGTCTTCTCAAGCCTCTCTATGAACCACGACAACAACAATAAAAGAATTGGTATTTTTTTTGAGTGAAACTTCCTTTGGAAGTTTTTTCTCATTTAAGTATATATATATGTGTGTGTGTGTGTGTGAGGCACTAATAGGTAGAAACCCCTCTAATTCATTGATGAAACTGAATCCCTTCTTCCCCAATTTATTGTTTGAACTTTCCCTTAGGTAGGGTAGAAGGCCAATGCCTTCACCCCATCTGAGCACCCAAAGGATTTTACTTCGGTTCATTATCAAGGTAAGGGGAATAATTTTATTTTATATATACTAATATGTATTATATTTTCAGATTCCATGCATTTACATATTTATGTGATAATTTCATGTTATTCAAGTTATTCAAGTATGATTATAATATCATTCCAAATTTACATGTTTTTTCTAAGTATATAGGTATATATATACATATATATGTATTGTTTATAATTACATGTTTTAAAACACACACAAACATACACACACACATATATATATATATTATATGCATGTATGATATTCCACTTCTTCAGGTTCATGTTTTTTTGTATTTAAATCTATGATATATATATATACATGCATGTCATTGAATTTTTATCAACCGAATATATGGAAGTACTCATGAGAACATAAGTCATGTGATATAAGTATTTTTCATACTTTTGTATCAGAAATTTAGGTATGTAATAATGTATTTTCAAGTTCTTCCATGTATATATATATACATATATGTATATGTATGTATATATATATATAAATGTATACTAATTATAAATTTCATGTTTTTAAAGGTGGAGTGATGATATCACTACATTTTCTAGGGAGGGTAAATTCCAAGTTTTATTGTCTAAATGATTTCCTCTAATACCTACGGGTCATGTAATTTTCACTTAATACTTTAGGTATTATAAGGGTCCCCCCTCACCCTTGAGAGGGGGATTATCAAAAATAAATAAAAAGTGAAGGCCTTTGGGCCATTCAGGAAGGGATGAAAGTTGTTTAAATAAATGTAAAGTGGTTTATTTCATTATATATATATATATATATATTCCTTTACATAATTTCATGTTTTAAAATGAATATATATTTCATTTCAAGGCTTGAAATAAACCTACTTAATATTTTTAAATGAAGAAATGAAGAATTGTTTAGTTTGAAAATATTACTTTCGTCTTTCTTATATGTGTTATATAAATTTGTTTTTAAAGTTATAAGTTAAGGGTATATCTACTTTTACTTATAATTTTTCAACAGAGTAACATTATATATATGCATATATTGTTAATAGGATTATTTTTTGAAAATAGTAATTTTATAATTAATATTACAAACGTCATTATTTTAAATTCTTATATTTTATGTGCTCGTGATAACTATAAGAAATAAATATTAAATGTCTATTATTTTATGTGAATTTATTTAATGTGTCAAAACATCAAATTGTGACTTGATAAAATTAATATTCAATACTTTTATCTAGGGATGAGTTTTAAAATACAAAGTTTCAATGAAGAGTAATTTATCAATAATTTTAATTACATGGATGTTAATCATTTTATGGACATACCATGTGAAAGAAAAATGAGATGATATTTGGTAATGTGAAATCTTTGAAGTGATTTTCCCAATAAAATAAATATTTATATATACTTATAAATGTGAATGTGTATTCAAAGAATTTTTATTTTTTTAAATCAAAAAACCCATTGGAAAATGTATATATGTAAATCAAGCTAAAAATGATTTTATAAAAAAAATGGCACTTGAGCATTGTAAACATGAAAGGGGAGTGGGGGAACCCATTCCTAATACAAGTGTTTAGGCCCAATACATCCTTCATTGTTTATGTGGGCCAAAATGTTTTGTTTTCAAAACCTTTCTTAGTATTTTATGAAAAAAACTGGTTTATTTTAAATCATTTTCAAGCATAAGTATTTTCAAAATGTATTATAATGTTTTCAAAAGCATATCTATTTTCACAGTCTTTAAATGAATTTCCAAAATCATAATTATTTTTCAAAAGAGTATATTTATATGTTTTCAAAAGCGTAAGTATTTTCAAATTCATTTTCAAAATAATGTTTTCAAAGGATTTTCAAAAGTTTTTTCAAAAGGCTATTATATTTTAAAAAGTGATTTCAAATTTATTTTTTCAAAATTATATGTATTTTAAAATGAATTTCTAAAGCATTTTCAAAAGATGTGTTTTTATAAAAGAATTTATTGAAGGTTTTTCCAATGCTATTTTCAAGAGTATTTTCAAAATAATTTTCAAAAGTATTTTTCAAAAGGTATAAGTATTTTCAAGAGGCTTTTCACTAGATTTTGAAAAACTCCTTACTGGGAAATTTTACTCACCCTATGTTTTTATAAATGTTTTCAGGTACATATAAAGCTTTCATGGAGTTTAGCTCGATAAGAAGCTAGAGTTAATAAAGTTTTATCGTTGTCTTTTATTTACTATTTTAAATTTGATATAATTTAAAAGTGGTCATTTTCCTACAAATCCTAAACCATAAAAGATTCTTAGTTGTGAATGTATTTAAATTTTTTAGTTACTTACAAATAAAAAAATATACAACATTTTTTATACTGGATCCGAAAGCGCGGGTCTGGGGCTCTACACTTAGGGTACCCGACCTTATATTGGCCAATAGAAAACTCCAGGATTGACCTTTGAATTCTACATAAGGGAATAAAATATGAAAAAAATTATGACCAAGAGAGACACGCTTGAAATATGAAAATCCCAAAATAGAGGATAAACGAGCAACTAGGTCTACAACTTTCCAAGGTTTCATACTTTTTGACAATGAGATGTGAACAATAAAAGAATGCTTCAAAAGATAAATTATTTCTAAAATGGATCCATCTGAGGCCTATTCATGAGTAGCATAACCTTTTCTAATGAGTCATTGTGAGGTTCGATTATTGAAAAAGATGAATAATCTTATCGAAAAAATAGAGAAAGATAAGAAACCCTTCAAAGCATCCTCCTCATTCTCCTTAGCCTTCTTTGAAGTTGACAACCCTTGTCAGTGAGTAAGATGATTTGAAACATAGGTGAACAGATTCACACTCCTTGGATGATTGAAATTGAATAATTAAAAATGGATAGACTTGAAGTATATTTAAAAATGGTTATGTTTTTCTAATTATACAAATTATTAAAAAATTAAATATGGATATATATTAAAATGAACATGAATATATATTGAAAATATTAAAACACTATAAATAAATGTGTATA
Organism: Viscum album; assembly: GCA_963277665.1. Taxonomy (NCBI): domain Eukaryota; kingdom Viridiplantae; phylum Streptophyta; class Magnoliopsida; order Santalales; family Viscaceae; genus Viscum; species Viscum album. The sequence goes on along the minus strand of OY728146.1, from coordinate 1,619,495,372 downwards.
AATAAATATTAGAAAGTGATAAAATTCCAAAAAAATATTAATAAATATTTAAAATGATTAAATAAGATTTACCAATGAAAAACACGGTATATTAAATATATTATGTTACTAAATGAAATTTTAAAATTTGAATAAATTACATAAATATTATGTTTGTATTTCTATATAAGATTACATTAAGTATGTAAATGTGTGTGTGAAATTAATGTTTGTATATATATATATATAAAGTTTGATACATGTTAAACTAAACAATGACATTATATAATAGGCAACATATATTAATGTAATACATAATAATAAGAATGGATAAATTTAAAAAATTATTAGGTGTTATTAATTTTATAGATTATTAAAAGACTAAAAATGAATATTTATAAATAAAAATGTTAAAATTAAAATGAATATGTGTAAATTGTATAAATTACAACCATATTCACCACTACAAATAAAATTTTTATTTCAAAAGCACTTTTAAGGAAAAAGTGGGAAACCAAAAAAGTTAAAAATATATAAAATAATCAAACCTCATAAGAAATTATAAAGCCATTCCAGAAAAAATTAAATCAATTAGAATTCTTAACCTTAAGAAGTCACCATCCAATGGAGATAACCTCTATTTTTGGATTGTCTTTAATGAGATCCTTGAAGTGAGAATCCATTTTGTCCCAAGTCTGTACATGCTCCTCCAGGCTTGTTTTTTCATCATTGAAACCATGGGTCAATATCCTGTTTTGTTTTCAATCCATGAGGATTATTCTTCATTTAAATCAACTCTCAATGGTCTTTCAAGAATTCTGTGTTCATCCTCCTTTGATATCTTGATCAGGAAATAATCCTCTAACATTTCTTCATTAGAGTGCATGAGAATCTCCTTGGTGTTTTCATATTCAACGACCTCCTTATCAACATTCACCAGACCAAAGGTAGATGGTTCCTCTGCTCATGTTTTAGTTGCCTCATCAGATCCTGGCTCCACATGTATAATAGACTCCTTTCATTTATTCTTTTGGTTGTCAACAGCTGCTTTCAAACTCGCTTGGGGGGGGGGTTTACCTTTGCTTGTGGACCTAATAACAGGAGGGATAAACAAATTGGAGTAGTCCTTTCATCTCTGTGGCCTCCACATATGATGAATAAAGACATCTGAATTCATGAGGGTGTTATTTCCTTTCTTTGAAGAGGATCGAAGTAACTCTTCCATGATCTCTGATTACTTGGGCTCTGAGGACCAAGATTCGGAGGCAGAATCGATATCCACACCTATTTCATATATCCTACCTCAAGGAAGATGATCATCTTCCTAACCATCCTCTACAACAATCCCTTCTTCGGATGGGGGAGGTTCACCTTCTCCAAGAACCAAAAAATAGTTCTGAGAACTATTATAAAAAACTATAGTTTTACTAATACTAGCTTGAGAGGGAGGCTTTCTGGCCTCACCTATAGCATGTACTTTAGGATCCCTTGTTATGCTTGACTTGTGCACTGGTCTCCATCCATCTTCCTATCCCACTAAATACCCCTGCCATGAATGTTCCTAACTATTGACACTGGAAGATCCATCCTTACCTATTTCATGTATCATGACCTCTTAAGAAGAATTACAATCAGATCTCACAACATCTACAAATGAAGCAGATTTCCTTGAGAAGCTTATCGGCATCGCACACACCCCCTCGTCCTCCCCTGAACCTATATGGACTTTCCTTGACATTAATCTTACACCCAAGTCACACCTCAAACAAGAAAAAACATTCTCAACTTGTGTTTCAAAAACCATAAGACACGACTCCTTCTGGGTAATTGAAGGATGCCCCAATTCCCCTGCACCAAAGTGGATCCACTGCATGGATGTTGCATGCTAGACCAACATTTATATTTAGACCAACCTGCCTTGAATCGTGAATGGGTAGATCATCACCCATTGGTAGAGGGATCTCCTAAGAATTACCAATCTCCTTCACATTGACATCCTCCTTGAGCATTGATCCAGCAGCATTAAATGAATTCAAAATCGGCATAGCTATACCTCTACAACGACATTGCTGGGCAGAGTGACCTTGGAGGAAGCATGTAGAATAGTAATGGGTCCATGAATCATAAACAACTGACTGTTTGAGTTTATATTCTACTTCAATCTCAATCTAAACGAATTACAAAGGAGGTTTAGAAATTTTGACCTCAACACAGATTCAGGGTTCAATGGGATAGCAGGCCTCTTTTTCCCTTGTATCTGCAACCAAGAAACAACCCACAAGATTGCCTAGCATCTGAAATATAGAAAGATTTTGGAAGGAGAGCATCAAACCTGGAAGACGGACCCAAATTGTCATTGTCTCTGGGTCACGATTTAAATTCATATTAATGGACCATTGAAGGAGAAAGAAATGGAAGTTTTTGACTGATCGCAAGCCACTGGACCATGAGAGGGCCAGATCTTCATCAGAGGAAAAATGGATCATCATTTTTCATGAGTCGAGCAAGCCAACCACCGCGCGATGGCAAAGCCCCCATTAAGAGTTGATGAATCTGTCAACAACATCCACTGAAGGACTTCGCCGACCAAAGCGAGCAACCAATGTAAGGTTATGTAGGGAAGAATCTTCGGAAAACTCCGCGAGGGAAATCAAAAGCGAAGGGGCTCCAATAGAAAAATCGGGAACTTTTGGGGCTAGTGCAATACCAAGGAAACGGGGAGTAATCCTAGATTGGTGAAGGGAAAAAAGCGAAGGGAAGAACCATTGAGAGAGGGTGAGACGATACCATTGCCTCCCTCCCCCTCATGAAGGGGAGGGGCCGATGAAATGGCTAGTGCTGGTGGAATGCGATCACGCCCGAAGGCTGGCGGGATGAGATCAAAAACCTCTCATCTCATGCTCACAACATCATGTAATCAATATTACAACCATATTAAAAATATTAAATGTTAATGAATAAACATGTATAAATAAATATTGAAATTAGATATAATTACAAAAAATATTGATAAGCGGAAAATTGAAAATGAATAAATTATAAATAAATTAAAAAACAATTCAGATTATTAATGAATAAATAATATTAAAAATGAATAAAATCGAAAACAAATATTAAAAAGTAATAAATACTATATATGGAATATAAATATAAAAAATGGTAACATTTACCAATTAGAAACAAAATATATATTAAATATATTAGGTTAATAAATATAATTCTAAAATGAATATCAAAAATTGAATAAACTATATAAATATTATGTGTGTGTGCCTTGTATATAAAAATGAATAAATTATGTATATGTATGTGTGAAATCAATGTAATACATATTTGATATATGCTAAATTGATAAGTCAAACAACATTCAATTAAATGTCCATTACTCAATACAATTAGTCAATATTTTTAATTAGTATTAATTTTTTGTTATAAACCATTTTTCATTAAATATATGACTTAATTAATGTAATCGTACAAATTTTGTATTATATAAATCATATTTTAGGAAATATTATATATATTGATATATATATATATATATATAAATATAAATGAATATATTTCTATATTAAAAATATTAAATACATTAATGAATAATTATGCATAAAAACCATTAAAAATGAATAGGGAATTATTATGTTTTTAATTATTACATTTTACTCATTTTCTTTATTTATATTTAATATATATTATTTATTACAATTTATAATTAATATATATATATATATTAAATTTATTCTTTTTTATTAATAATTGTTTCATTAATATTTTTTTAATAATTTTGTAATTTATTCAATTTTTGTTTTATTTTTTAATTATTATAATTTATTCATTTTATAAATCTATGTTTAATATACATTATTTATTAATATTTATAGTTAATATATATTTATATTAAATTTATTCATTTTTTACAAATAATTATTTAATTAATAAATATTTTTTTATTTTTTTATTTTACTCATTTTTTATTTTTTTAAATATTGCAATTTATTCATTTTATATATCTATATTTAATATACATTGTTTATCAGTATTTATAATTTATATATATTTATATTAAATTTATTCATTTTTACTAATAATTATTTAATTAATAAAAATTTTAATATTTCTTTTAATTTACTCATTATTCAATTTTATTTGTTTAATTATTTCAATTTATTAATAATTATGTATAAAAACCATTAAAATGAATAAGACATTAATATGTTTCTAATTAATACATTTTATTCATTTTATATATTTATATTGAATATATATTATTTAATACTATTTATAATTAATATATATATATATATATATATATTAAATTTAGTAATTTTTTTAATAATTATTTCATTAATACATTTGTTAGTAATTTTGTAATTTTTTTTTATTTTTTTGTTTAATTGTTACAATTTATTCATTTTATATATTTATGTATAATGTATACTATTTATTAGTATTTATAATTTATATACATGTGTTTTAAATTTTTTATTTTTATTAATAATTAATTAATTAATAAAAAATTTAATGTTTTTTTAATTTAATCATTTTGAATTTTTATTTATTTAATTATTTCAATTTATTCATTTCATATATCTATATTTAATATATACTATTTATTAATATTTATAATTTATATATGCATTTTAAATTTATTCGTTTTTATTAATAATTATTTAATTAATAATAGTTATAATAATTTATTAAATTTACCCATTTTTAATTTTTATTTGTTTAATTATTTCAATTTATACATTTTATATATTTATATTTAATATAAGCTATCATTTAATATTTATAATATATATATATATATATATTAAAATTATTAATAATTATTAAATTAATAATTTTTTTATATATTTTTTAAAATAAATTCATTTTTAATTTTTATTTGTTTAATTATTTCAACTTTTTATTTTTTTTAATACTTTTTTTATTAGACTATAAAAAATTGAGGGTCATGTATAGGCCCAAATGGGGGGCATGTGGGTCAGGTCGTTTATAGGCTCAAATGGGGGCAGGTTGGCTGGGTTATGCAGGGTCTGGCACGTGTGTATAGATGTGTATGGGGGTGTCAATCCCTCGCTTCTATGGCACGTTGTTTTAGTTGGGCACCCCAACTTATAAAGTGCGACACAGATTGTAAGAACCCGGTTCTTGCTACGGAAGACTTTGGAATATTCTTGATGATACTCCAGAGCAGTGCCTTCAGACGGCGTGCGATTCCGAGCCTCGGAGTGGCCGGAATTAAATTTTCAGTGCGTTCACACTGGAAACGCCAAATAAATGGGATAAATCCTGAACGGTGATCCAAATCAGAGATCCGAGTGTACTGATGGGTCCGGAATGGGGTGTTTACCCTAGGAACGACATAAAACTTGCCGGCGCTGGATGTTTGGACCCCTCGCTCGCTTCTGGAACGTTAAACGGATTAAATAAATTAATTAATTCGTTTAATATTGAAATGAAAGTATCTCTTAAACGGTGGCTCGGATTGGAAAACCGAGGTCACCATTGAGTTCGGAGCATGCCGTTTACCCTAGGAGGGGTATAAGTTTTGCGGGCGCGGGCTGTCTGTGAAAAGTGGACCCAGGGGCATTTTCGTAATTTAGCAACTACGGACGTTAAATTTTATAACTTTTGAATGGGGTCTCAGATTAAAATTCTGAGACCTCCGTTGTGCTCGGGAGGTGGTGTTTACCCTAGGGGAGGCTTAACCTCGACCCTGCTGAGGGTTCGGGTTCGGGCCGACGGGCGGGTGGTTAAGCGTTTCCATTTAAACGCTTAAGTCACCCCCCCTCCCTCTTCCTCTTTCTCATCTGGAGAGCAGCAAGAAGTAACTCCTCCCTCTCCTCCTCCAGCTCTGGTGAAGCAGCTCCGGCAAGGCGCGGCGCGGCGGCGGACTCCCCGTGAAGCTCCGGGCATCGCCCAAGAGGTAGGAGGATTTTGGTTGCGTTTTAATTTTCGAACCCTATTTCAACCTCAATTATATGAATCGATTGTTGTGTGATCATCAAATAAAATCCCATGGGTACGTATTAGTTTTTAGGAGCTATCCGACTCATCTTTCGGTTTCGATTTTGGAGTTCTGAGGAACCCGCAATCATTCGCCGAAGATTGCGGGTTTTTGGAGGTGTTCTGAGGTTTTTCCGGCGGGTTCCCTTTTTTTGGCGAGTTCCAGCGGGGGCGGCAGGGGTTTCGGCTGGAGGCGGCGCTCTTCGACGGTGGCGGTCGGCGGCGGAGTCTTCCTCAGGCGGGTGGCGCGGCTCGGGCTCGCCGGCTGAGGGCGCGGCGCGCGGGTGCCGACGAGAGGGGACGGCCGGGGTCGCGGCGTGCGACCCCGCGGCTGGACAGAGACCCGCGCGACGCGGGTCTCCGCGTGGAAGACCAACTGGCCGTGTCGGTCGGTCGGTGGAAGAGCCTCCCGTGCGGCACGGGTGGGGTGGCTCGCGGGAGGCGGCTGGGCCGCAGTCCTAGTGGGCCGGCTTGAGTCGGGCGGACCGGTCGGACCGGGCCGGTCCAGCCCAAGAGGGTCCCCCCCTTTTTCTTTTAAAATCTTCGGACGCCCGTATTTCGGGCTTCGGGCGTACGTTTTGCGCGCCGTCGGCGGCAGCGCGGACCTCGCATCGAGGGGAACGCTCTGAGATAGTTTCGAGAATTTTTAATTCCCGAAACGAGGGGCCTCGGTGGTGCGACACGTACGTCGAGGGGTTTGTCATTTTTTCGGGGAAACTTGTTTTGGACGGCGCGGACGCGTCCGACGTCCGTTTTGAGCGCCGTCAGCAGCATTGCGCCCCTGGCTCTGAGGCGGAAGTTTCTAGGATGGTTTCGGGTGTTGCAGCCGAAGTTGAGGCACGGGCCCCACGGCCCGTCTTTCGAGCTGTGTGCAGCGTTTCACGAATTTTTCTTCGGACGTCTGTTCGGGGTGTGCGAGTAGTCGATGTTGGGTGTTTTTTCGAGAGCATCGTGTTGGCGCAGTCTGCCCGCTGTAATTCGGCACGATGGTGCGGGGCCCACGAGGGTCGTTTGGGCGTCGACGGTGATTTTCCATCTTTATCACCGGGCGACCATTTTGGACAAGTGAATACTCCATCTTCTGTGCTTTTTCGAGAGGATCGCAGTGGTGCGATCCGTTCGTTGAGTTTCGGGACCGGGATGCAGATCCCACCTGGCACCACTCGTATACGGTGCGCCAGATGCATCTTTTTCTCCGGATATCCGTTGCACTCAAGTGAGTAGTGCTTTGGACATGTTTTCCTGAGGGGATCGCAATGGTGCGATGCGCCCGACTGTTTTCGGGGCCAAGGCTCGGGATCACGGGACGTCGTTCGGGCGTGAGGCGGTGTTGGTGACTTTTCCGTCGGATATCCATTGGAGGCGAGTAAGTGGTCGATCCCACGTGTTTTTCCGCAAGGATTACAACGGTGTGATCCTTTTGGTTGTGCAGAGCCTCTTGCGTGATCTTGTGAAATGCGGAAATGTGAAGGTGCCCTGGGGGTGGTTATTCTACTGTGATTGTAGCGGACCCTTGGTGTGTGATCGCGTGCACTCCCATATGAGTGAAGTAATTCTTGAATAGATGTGGTTGTCCATGCCCCAGTCGTTGAGGCGGCAAGTTGGAAATGTTACGTCACGCCTTCACGTTGACGTTGGGTGTCGTGTACACGATAGCCCTTGGGTTGGAGACGAGGTATACTCTGGGAGTATACGAGAGCACTTGGAGGTATGTGTGGTTTGTACCTGAGACTGTTCGTGCTCTTGGTTGGGGTTTGACTTGGGGCCACACGTTGTGTGGGCCCCATGTGCGTGTTGTGTTCTGCTTCGCGTACTTGGACCTCTCGCGGTGTAGAGGGTCCCTCTGTGCTCGTTTGTTTGACTAGCAGGGTGGAGTTCATTTCCTCTGGATCTGTGCTCATTTGTTTGACCTGCAGGGTTGAGTGGCCTCCCCCTGGTTTTGTTCTCGATGGATCGGCCAGTAGCGGTGCTAGTGGCACCCCGTGATGGAACAGGTGCTGAACCTCTTTTGGGAGAGTTGTTCTGGAGTTGGGTGGTTGCGCGATACCCACTACGTGTTCGGTTGGCCAGTGTTGTACCCTCTAGTAGAGATGGCAAGAGCAGTTCTGAGTTTTACCCTCCAGCGGGGCTGGGCAGTGGGTTACTCATCGACTTCTTCGGGTTTACCCTCCAGCAAAGACTGGGCAGTGGGTTGCTCATTGACATTTAGGGTCTACCCTCCAGAAGAGACTGGGCAGTGGGTCACCCGACGACCTCTTAGGTCCTACCCTCCAACACGGCTGGGCAGTGGGTCACCTGTCATCTAGTTCCAGGTCTACCCTCCAGCACAGTTGGGCAGTGGGTCGTCTGCCGACCTATTCCAGGTCTACCCTCCAGCGGGGCTGGGTAGTGGGTCACCTGATGATGTATTATGGTTTACCCTCCAGTAGGGCTGGGCAGTGGGTCACCCAATATCTTATTATGGTTTACCCTCCAGCGGGGCTGGGCAGTGGGTTGCCTGACGATATATTAGGGTTTACCCTCCAGAAGGGCTGGGCAGTGGGTCACCCGATATCTAGTTATGAATTGCCCTCCAGCAGGGCTGGGCAGTGGGACACCCGTTGATATTCCAAACTCAGTCCTTCCTACTAGGCTAGTCTGTGGCTTTCCTCCGTGGTTACTGGAGCGGGACCCTTGGTTGTACGGGTCGGTGATGGAATGGCTTTGACTTTAAGGAGACCTCTCGACTGCACGGCAGTGACGAGGTGTGGTTTGACTTTCCCTAGAACTCTCAAGTATGAGGGGCACTTTCCCCACCGAGATGCGTTCTTGTGATGCGATCTAAAACCGTGCGGGCGAGTCAGTGCCGCCCAAAGCGGATAGTGTCAAGGTGCGGTGATTGAGCCCCTTGGCTTGGGGTTCGGGGCAGACATGCGGGATGTTGGGCATCGATGGAGTTTACTCCTGGGATTGTTGGCTACTCTTTTCTTGGGCTGAGCTACGGGACGAAGATCCCCTTACGAGCTTGTTTGGGATTCTTGTAGAGCATATATATATGTATATACCTTGTTCGAGTACCCACTTCTTGGGCTTGGTTACTCTCCCTCCAAGAGAGGCGAAGACGCGTGGGGTATGCCACGTGCTTTCCGTGTCTAGCTTCTCGTGGTTGGATGAGTCTACTCTCCTGCTATAGGTAGTGAAGACTCGATGGGAAGTTCATCTTCTCACCGTTTCCAGCTCCTTGTGCCTGGACGAGTCTACTTCCTTTCTCTTGTTGGGTTGAGCTGGACTCTTTACTGCACTTTCAGTCATACTCCTCTACTTTTCATGTTCCCTCTAAATCTCACCCTTCGGTACCTCCTTTGTTGCTCCCTCGAGCCTTCGGGGTATCCTACTGAGTATTTTTATACTCACCCCTACTTGGGCTTTGCCCGCACTTGGTGTGCCCTTGCAGATGACAGACAGGTGGAGCGTGGCTTCAGTGGAGCGTAGGAGCTCGGGAGCTTGGACCGCGTGCGGTGGTCGTGGCCGGGTTCTAGGTGGGAGACCCTTCAGCTGTTTCTTTTGTTTACCTGTTGCTGGGTTGTGGCGCTTTTTGGTTGGGCGCGTTTTTTTCCCCTTTTCTTTTCAGTTTGTACTTTGTATTGTTTAGAGGTCGATGCACATTTGTGGTATTTATATAGTAGTTTCCCTCTTCTTTGCTTGTCTTTTCTTTTACTATGCACTATTGCATTGAGTGTGTTGCATGTGTGTGTATAGGTACTTAGGCAAAGGCCTCCCCGAGTTGTTGTGCCTTCGGCGCTGGTCGCCAGCCCCTGGCCTATGGAGGCGAGCTTGGGGTAGTTGCGGCTCGAGCCCAGGTAGGGTTGGGTCTTGACAAAGTGGTATCAGAGGTGTTTTGTTCCTTGGGACGTTGTGCGGACGTCCCTAAAAGAGGAATTGGTTGGGATTTAGGGAAACAATGTTAACGTGTCTCAAGAGTGGCTCTCAGGCCAGGGAGTCCAGTGATGGTGCGGCGGCCGACGTATCCATTCACCAGGACCTTGATAACCCACTTGTCGACTCAGCATGCTGAGACACTTGTTGCAGGGAAATTTGTTTGTGCATCACATAGGATTGAGTCTTTTACTGTCCTTCTTGAGTCATCTCCCCATCATTGTTGTTATCCGTATATACATATATGCTCATTTGACCGTGGTGCTCCTTGATAATATTCAGGATGTCTCCGCGAAGATAGCCAGCCAGGATACCAGCTTTGGTTCGTGACGACGACCCTGTGAGCTAAGAGGCCACAGTCTAGGACCCATCATGTGAGCCCCTTTCTCCGGGTGGGCCGGTAGCAGTACCCCCACTTGTTGAGCAGCAGACAGTTTCAGCGGAGCAGGCTGAGTTTGAGCGCAGGTTGAGCGCACTCCGTGAGTCCCAGCGGTAGAGACCGCTGAGGTTCAGTGGTGAGCCAGACCCTCAGGCAGCAGAGGTTTGCCTCGAGGCAGTGGTTAGCCTTTTCAGGTTTGTGCAGACACTGACAGATCAGAGAGTGGCTTTGGAAGCCACACTTTTTTGTGGATCATCTTGGCGTTGGTGGAGTCTGGTGACTCAGCTTCATGACGAGTCGTCGCTTTCGTGGGGCGACTTCCAGTTGTGGTTTCGTGAGAAGTTTTCCCCTCCTGCTTGCGCTTCGTTTGGATTCAGGAGTTCCTGCAGTTTCAGCAGGGAGGGATGACGGTGGTCGAGTACGCGGCTAGTTTTGCAGACCGTGCACGCTTTTACCCGAACTTGGTCCATGACAGCAACCCCCAAGCGCGGAAGTTTGAGCGGGGTCTCCACCGAGAGATTCGTGTTTTCATAGTACCCTTGGTCATCTCCACATATTTCGGGGTGCTAGAGCAGGTGATAGTGACAGAGGGCTTCCTGTCACATTCTAGCGTTGGTGGTGGCAGCAGGCACGTCGGAGCCGAGACGTCTGTCGTAGCTAGCGGGCGTCGACAAGGAGAACCTCAATGCAGGTGGCTTTCTGATAACCGGACTCACGGGTGTGGCCGTACACCACAGTGGCGCCGGAGGGCACCAGTGTAGCCCAGAGAGATTTGGTGTTATGCTTGCGATGGGAGAGGTCACCTGGCACGAGACTGCCCGACCCGAGTTGCTGAGAGCTTCGGGCAGGCAGCAGGCGCACCACCACGGCAGAGGCAGCGCCATGATCGGAGTAGTACCCAGAGAGGTGGTTCTAGCAGAGGAGTGGGGGGAGCTGGTAGTGGGGGACGACTTTAAGAGATCTCTCCATCACCACTAGGCGGTCCACGTCAGGCTCCGGGAGCTGACGGTTGGGACCACGGACAGCCGCGAGCTTTGGATGTCTACGATCCTGCAGAGCATGGGATGGTGAGAGGTACCCCTTGCGACTCTTCTACTTTTTTGCAGTAGAATTGTTAGGCTCTGCGTGTGAAAGGATTTTCTCCCTGATCCTTGTTTGAGGTGTTACCAGGGTGACGCAGGGCGTCGGGTGTAACCCTGTGTTGGTAAGGAAAAAGGCGTGAGACCTTTTCCTTTAGTCGATGGTGTTGGCTCCTTCGCTTCCGAGCGTGTAAGAGAGTCTTGGTTGAGAGACATCGACTGTGAAATCTTGCATGACTAGATATCCTTGGGTGTTTCACCATATGGATATTCTGAAGGAGGGAATCACCGGGCCTTGTTCCAGGTGCGGGCGGTGATTCCAGTCGCGGTGTGCGACGTAGTGGTTTGACCGGGGAGGTGATCTACCCCCGAGAGCCTTCGGGCTGTTTGAAACTGTGCAAAGGGATAGCGAGGTTCCCTACCGCCTTGCCCTAACCCCAAAGTCTGGAGTGGGTGCACGACATCGGAGAGGGCTGACCTAGCGTGAACAGATCAATCCTTTGGTCTGTGTGCAGTGACGCAGAGCTGTGCGTGGGTTCTTCTGGGTACGGAAGAGCCAGGTGTGGGCCTAGTACTCTGTGTTGCTCCCTAGTTTTGCTTTTCGGGGACGAAAATCTTGAAGTAGGGAATGATGTAAGAACCCGGTTTTTTCTACAAAAGACTTTGGAATATTGTTGATGATATTCCAGAGCAGCACCTTCCGACGGTGTGCGATTCCGAGCCCCGGAGTGGCCGGAATTAAATTTTCGGTGCGTTCACACTGGAAATGCCAAATAAATGGGATAACTCCTGAACGGTGATCCGGATCAGAGATCCGAGTGTATGGATGGGTCCGTAATGGGGTGTTTACCCTAGGAACAACATAAAACTTGTCGGCGCGGGATGTTTGGACCCCTCGGTCGCTTCTGGAACGTTAAACGGATTAAATAAATTAATTAATTCGTTTAATGTTGAAACACAGGTATCTCTAAAACGGTGACTTGGATTGAAAAACCGAGGGCACCGTTGAGTTCGGAGCATGCCATTTACCCTAGTAGGGGTATAAGTTTTGCGGGCGCGGGTCGTCTGTGAAAAGTGGACCCAGGGGCGTTTTCGTAATTTAGCAGCTACGGACGTTAAATTTTATAACTTTTGAAAGGGGTCTTGGATTAAAGTTCTGAGATTGTCGTTGTGCTCTAGAGGTGGTGTTTACCCTAGGGAAGGCTTAACCTCGACCCTGCTGAGTGTTCGGGTTCGGGCCGACGGGCGGGTGGTTAAGCATTTCTATTTAAACGCTTAAGTCACCCCCTCCCTCTTCCTCTTCCTCATCTGGACAGAAGCAAGGAGGAACTCCTCCCTCTCCTCCTCCAGCTCTGGCGAAGCAGCTCCGGCAAGGCGCGGCGCGGCGGCGGACTCCCCGTGAAGCTCCGGGCATCGCCCAAGAGGTAGGAGGATTTTGGTTGCGTTTTAATTTTCGAACCCTATTTCAACCTCAATTATATGCGTCGATTGTTGTTTGATCGTCGAATCAAATCCCATGGGTACGTAGTAGTTTTTAGGAGCTATCGGACGCATCTTTTGGTTTCAATTTTGGAGTTATGAGGAACCCACAATCATTCACCGAAAATTGCGGGTTTTTGGAGGTGTTCTGAGGTTTTTCCAGCGGGTTCCCTTTTTCCGGCGAGTTCCAGCGGCGGCGGCAGGGGCTTCGGCTGGCGGCGGCGCTCTTCGGCGGTGGCGGTCGGCGGCGGAGGCTTCCTCAGGAGGGTGGCACGGCTCGGGATCACCGGCTGAGGGCGTGGCGCGCGGGTGCCGACGAGAGGGGACGGTCAGGGTCGCGGCGTGCGACCCCGCGGCTGGACAAAGACCCGCGCGACGCGGGTCTCCGCGTGGAACACCGATCGGCCGTGTCGGCCGGTCGGTGGAAGAGCCGCCCGTGCGGCGCGGGCGGGGTGGCTCCCGAGAGGCGGCTGGGCCGCAGTCCCAGCGGTCCGTCTTGAGCCGCGCGGACCGGCCGGACCGGGCCGGTCCGGCCCAAGAGGGTCCCCCCCCCCCTTTTTCTTTTAAAATCTTCGGACGCCCGTATTTCAGGCTTCGGGCGTCCGTTTTGCGCGCCGTCGGTGGAAACGCGGACCTTGCGTCGAGGGGAACGCTCTGAGATGGTTTCGGGAATTTTTAATTCCCAAAACGAGGGGCCTCGGTAGTGCGACATGTACGTCGAGGGGTTTGTCGTTTTTTCGGGGAAACTTGTTTTGGACGACACGGACACGTCCGACGTCCGTTTTGAGCACCGTCAACGGCGTTGCGCACCTGGCACTGAGGCGGAGGTTTCCAGGGTGGTTTCGGGCGTTGCATCCGAAGTTGAGGTGCGGGCCCCACGGCCCGTCTTTTGAGCTGTGTGCACCGTTTCACGACTTTTTCCTCGGACGTCCGTTCGGGGCGTGCGAGTAGTCGATGTTGGGTGTTTTTCCGAGGGCATCACGTTGGCGCAGTCTGCCCGCTGTAATTGCGCATGATGGTACGGGGCCCACGAGGGTCGTTTGGGCGTCGACGGTGATTTTCCATCTTTATCACCAGGCGACCGTTTTGGACAAGTGAATAGTCTATCTTGTGTGCTTTTTCGAGAGGATCACAGTGGTGCGATATGTTCGTTGAGTTTCGGGACTGGGATGTGGGTCCCACGTGGCACCGCTCGTATGCGGTGCGCCAGATGCATCTTTTTCTACGGATATCTGTTGCACTCAAGTGAGTAGTGCTTTTGACGTGTTTTCCCGAGGTGATTGCAATGGTGCGATGCGCCCTACTGTTTTCGGGGCTGAGGCTCGGGATCACGGGACGTCGTTCGGGCGTGAGGCAGTGTTGGTGACTTTTCTGTCGGATATCCGTTGGAGGCGAGTAAGTAGTCGATCTCGTGTGTTTTTTCGCGAGGATTACAACGGTGCGATCCGTTTGGTTGTGCGGAGCCTCTTGCACGATCTTGTGAAATGCAGAAATGTGAAGGTGCCCCGGGGGTGGTTCTTCTACTGTGGTTGTAGCGGACCCTTGGCGTGTGATCGCGTGCACTCCCGTGTGAGTGAAGTAATGCTTGAATAGATGTGGTTGTCTGTGCCTCAGTCATTGAGGCGGCAAGTTGGAAATGTTACGTCACGTCTTCGCATTGATGTTGGGTGTCGTGTACACGATAGCCCTTGGGCTGGAGACGAGGTATACTCTAGGAGTATACGGGAGCGCTTGGAGGTACATGTGGTTTGTACCTGAGACTGTTCGTGCGCTTGGTTGGGGTTTGAATTGGGGCCACACGTTGTGTGGGCCCTATGTGTGTGCTGTGTTCTGCTTCGCGTACTTGGACCTCTCGCGGCGTAGAGGGTCCCTCTGTGCTCGTTTGTTTGACTAGCAGGGTGGAGTTCATTTCCCCTTGCTCTGTGCTCGTTTGTTTGACTAGCAGGGTTGAGTGGCCTCCCCCTGGTTTCGTTCTCGATGGATCGGCCAGTAGCGGTGCTAGTGGCACCCCGTGATGGAACAGGCGCTGAACCTCTTTTGGGAGAGCTGTTTTGGAGTTGGGTGGTTGCGCGATACCCACTACGTGTTCGGTTAGCCAGTGTTGTACCCTCCAGTAGATATGGACATAGCAGTTCTGAGTTTTACCCTCCAGCGGGGCTGGGCAGTGGGTTACTCATCGACTTCTTCGGGTTTACCCTCCAGCAGAGACTGGGCAGTGGGTTGCTCATTGACTTTTAGGGTCTACCCTCCAGCAGAGACTGGGCAGTGGGTCACCCGACGACCTCTTAGGGCCTACCCTCCAGCACGGCTAGGCAGTGGGTCGTCTGTCGTCTAGTTCCAGGTCTACCCTCCAGCACGGCTGGGCAGTGGGTCACCTGTCGACTTATTCCAGGTCTACCCTCCAATGGGGCTGGGCAGTGGGTCGCCTAATGTTGTATTATGGTTTACCTTCCAGCAGGGCTGGGCAATGGGTCACCCAATATCTTATTATGGTTTACCCTCCAGCGGGGCTGGGCAGTGGGTCGCCTGACGATGTATTAGGGTTTACCCTCCAGCAGGGCTGGGCAGTGGGTCACCCGATACCTGGTTATGAATTACCCTCCAACAGGGCTGGGCAGTGGGACACCCGTTGATATTCCAGACTCAGTCCTTCCTACTAGGCTAGTCTATGGCTTTCCTCCTTGGTTACCAGAGCAGGACCCTTGGTTGTACGGGTCGTTGATGGAATGACTTTGACTTTGAGGAGACCTCTTGACTGTAGGGCAGTGACGAGGTGTGATTTGACTTTCCCTAGAACTCTCAAGTATGAGGGGCGCTTTCCCCACCGAGATGCGTTCTTGTGACGCGATCTAAAACCGTGCGGGCGAGTCAGTGCCGCCCAAAGCGGATAGTGTCGAGGTGCGGTGATTGAGCCCCTTGGCTTGGGGTTCGGGGCAGACGTGCGGGATGTTGGGCATCGATGGAGTTTACTCCTAGGACTATTGGCTACTCTTTTCTTGGGCTGAGCTACGGGACGAAGATCCCCTTACGAGCTTGTTCGGGCTTCTTGTAGAGCATATATATATGTATATACCTTGTTCGAGTACCCACTTCTTGGGCTTGGTTACTCTCCCTCCAGGAGAGGCGAAGACGCACGGGGTATGCCACGTGATTTCCGTGTCTAGCTTCTCGTGGTTGGATGAGTCTACTCTCCTGCTATAGGTAGCGAAGACTCGACGGGAAGTTCATCTTCTCACCGTTTCCATCTCCTTGTGCCTGGACGAGTCAACTTCCTTTCTCTTGTTGGGTTGAGCTGAACTCTTTATTGCACTTTCAGTCATACTCCTCTACTTTTCTTGTTCGCTCTACTGCTCACCCTTAGGTACCTCCTTTGTTGCTCCCTCGAGCCTTCGGGGTATCCTACTGAGTATTTTTATACTCACCTCTGCTTGGGCTTTGCCCGCACTTAGTGTGCCCTTGCAGACGACGGACAGGTGGAGCGTGACTTCAGTGGAGCGTAGGAGCTCGGAAGCTTGGACCGCGTGCGGTGGTTGTGGCTGGGTTCCAGGTGGGAGACCCGTCAGCTGTTTCTTTTGTTTACCTGTTGCCGGGTTGTGGCGCTTTTTGGTTGGGCGCGTGTTTTGCCCCTTTTCTTTTCAGTTTGTACTTTGTACTGTTTAGAGGTCGATGCATATTTGTGGTATTTATATAGCAGTTGCCCTCTTCTTTGCTTGTCTTTTCTTTTACTATGCACTGTTGCATTGAGTGTGCTTCGTGTGTGTGTACAGGTACTTAGGCAAAGGCCTCCCCGAGTTGTTGTGCCTTCGGCGCTGGTCGCCAGCCCCTGGCCTATGGAGGCGGGCTTGGGGTAGTTGCGGCTCGAGCCCGAGTAGGGTCGGGTCGTGACACAGACAAACAAGAAGTCTGATGTGGGACGACTGCGTGGGACAACCTTTTATCGGTGCTAGATAAAAGTGATGATATAGGCCACCCTTTATCACTGCTAAATAAAAAGCACTGATAAAAGGTGGTTTTTATCAGCACATAAAAAAGCACTGATAAAACATTCCTCTATTAGTGCTTTTATTTAGCGCCGATAAATACATCCATTTATCGGTGCTTTTATTTAGTGATGATAAAGTATATTGTTGCTTATTGCGGGCTTTGTAGTAGTGAACGACCTTGAAAATATTTAAAGTTCCAATCAAGCCTTCTTTGAAGGCCAACCCAGGTAGCCCAAGTCTTTTATACCACTTTAAACCCATTTAAACCACTAAAATCATTTAAAATCAAACCATCGAATGCTCATACAAGAGATGAGCCACTTTTATTTAAAAACCACCTTCATTTCCACACACATATAGATATATATTTATATGTATACATAAGAACATCACCCTATGCACACATTCATATATTCTGTTGTGAATGTGTACATCCATATATATATATATATATACACACACATACCTATATATATTTATAAGTACATATGACTCAACTTCCAACATTCGCACTTTTAAAATAAAACAAGGGATTTTTTCATCAGTTTTAGAACCACTTTTAAAGCATTTCGCTATAAAGAGTCAACCGATTTATTTAGAGAAAAAAATTAAATAATTATCCAATACTTGGCATTTCATGTGCTAGATGAAATTCCATTTAAAACATTTATAAAACCGTTTATAAAATCGTTTCCAATCATGTTCTAAAACAAGTTACAAAAAGTCCTTTTGAAAACCCTTTGAAAATTTAAATCCACTTTTCATCTAAAGCCACCAAAAGTCCAGAAAGATCTTTTTAATTCATATATCAACCCAACCATGGTCCAAACCATTTCAAGAATCTCAATTTAATTAGAACATTTATTTCAAAACTTTTTAAATATTTGGCTTTTGAAGTTCCACTTGAAATGCCAAGTAAAGGCATAATTTCCAAATGAGAAGCTCCTTGAAACCTTAACAAAAACCATTTCAACAATCATACAAAAGAATAATTAATTAAATGATGCATTTAAAAACATCAAGAAATCAAATGTTTGGGAGTTAAAGGCTAATACATGGTAAATACAAAAGAATGTGTCGCCTTTGATGGTGAAGGCTCTAACATGTAATAAAAATATCCACTAAACCCTTGAATCACAAAAGCCACAAAATAAAGCCATAGTGTTTAGATGAGTATGACACAATGATGGAGAAAGTGGAAAATGCGAGGAAACAAGGAGGGGGGGAAGCAGAGGTCATACATAGGTGAGCTGGATCACCAATAAACCATGAATAAATTGTAGCAGGAGAGAGGTGCTCAAGAGAGGGGATGTGTGCGACCATCATTACCACATATCATTCTTTACCCAAAGTTAACATTTATCATCACTAAACATAATTCTCTGGTGAAATTATCAAATTTATCAATGATATCTAAAAGACATGATAAAATTGTACCTTTTATAGGTTATTTTTTAGTGCTCATAGATATACATCTTTATTATCTTTGGAATTTGAGTCATTTCATATCAATTTCGATACCCAGATTAGGAGATGGGTTATGGCTTCTTGGAGAACGCGCCTCACACCCCACCTCTTTCAAACTCCTCCCACGCTTCCCCCTCCTCCGGCTCAACTGGATGCTCCGCCACCGCCCTCGTCTGCACGAGCTTCGCCGTCGCATTCTTCTGCACAGGATGGCCTCTCCCTGGATCCAAAAGCTTGCCCTGAGCCTGTGCATACGGCTATGTCCTCTCTGGAATCGTTCGTGGCTCCCCGCCATCCGCTCCTCCTTGGCAACTCTCAGATCAGACTTCTTCCCTTGGGGTTTCAGATCCGCCGCCTTCCGTTTCTTTAGCGTCAGCTATGAGACCTTCCGAAGGACCTTCTCTTAAGGAAGTCCTTATCCGCTCGTCTTCTAATCCGACTTCCTTTCTTCCGAATTCGGAGATTCAGTTAGGCGGTCTCAAGGCGGACACAGTAGATGGATCTCCTTCGATCGATTTTCCCTTAGATTCTTTCAAAGAGGCTGTTAACTTGCATCGGTGGAGTCTTGTGGCTAGGTTTGGTGTGGACAAGCCCTCTATGCCTTTCTTCTGGAAAATCATGGCCACTTGGGGATTAGATATTCCAGTGCGTGTGTCATCTCATAATTGCAAGTCTTTCTGTGTGGTGGCTGACTCCAATAAAGATTTCGTGAAAGCTTGGACTCGAAGCCCTCGATCTTTCGGCAGTTGCCGTTTCAACCTGTTTCCGTGGTCGATGGATTCACATTTCGGTCCTGATTCTACTCAAGCTGCGCTGTGGATTAATCTCCCGGGTCTCCCTCTTCCCTTCCACAATGTTTCCTTCCGGTAAAGTATAGGCGATTCTCTTGGATCCTTTCTCTGTACTGATGAGTGGAAACTTCAATTACAGGATACGGGTATGGCCCAGATACGCGTTGAGATGGATTTATCCCGTGATCTTCCTGCGCACATTCTTCTTAGAGATGGTTAAGAATTATCTTGGTGGAAACCCCTGATTTTCCTCTCGCCAATGCGGTTTTTCTCAGAATTCCATCTCCAATGACATTCTATCCAGGTTTGTCCTAAGTTTCAGACAAAGATGGCCCATGCCTCCTCATCGAAGCCACCAGCTGCATGTCCTTCTCCTGTGAAGCTGAGTCGTTCTTCTCTAGAGGTCAGAGTCAAACCTATTCTTCCCTGGCCACCCGGTGCTGCCCCGCATGAGCCCCCATCAGTGCCCCCGAAGCAGGATCTATGTGAGGAGAAGAACTCATGCACCGTCATCGTGGATGGAGTCAAATCTTTTCTTCCTTATCCATCTAGTGTCCCCCCGCCTGAGCCCCCAACATTGCCCCCGAAGTAGGTTCTCTATGAGGAGAAGAAGTCATACACAGACATCGTGGTTCCCCCCCTCTCCTCCCTAGACCTAATTGTGTGGATCTTTTCAGGGAGCCGTCTCAGTCTCTGCACCTGGGTTTGGGGCCCTCTAGTTCTGCTGAAGTCTTTCCTGGCCGAGTCAAGGATATTGGTTCGTCCTGTTCTCAGAGATTGCGCTCTGATGACCCCAAATCTTGATCTCCTATCACGATGGAATGTTCTGTCTCTCATAATGGAAAAGAAAAGATCATTTTTCCAAGTCTTAGCCTCAACAATCTTTCCCCTACAGTTCTCACTCCTGTTCAGCTTTAAAATGACTTCATCCTTTTAGATCATGTGGATCCATATGCAGAATGCATTTTTCCTCTGCCTCTCAGTGGAGCTCGGACCAGAAATCAGGCCAAACGGGAGCAAGCTTCTTCCTCGCTTCAATCAAAGAGCCTATCCGCACTGGGGGCCAAAACCAAGCGCATTTTGTTTCAATGATTCCCTTCCTCATATGGAATGCCCAGGTCGTGGGAGCTCAGGTTAAGAGCAATTTCCTGGCTTCTAAGATTTGGCGCAATAAAATTGTGATGGTGGAATTCCTTGAGGTCAAGCAACACCCTTCAAAACTGTGAGACATTGGTTTCAAGATTGGGCTTCATAATTGTTTGCATGGTGAGCCAGACAATCAACATATCTGGATTTTCTGGAATGATGCTTTTTCTATTGAGATTATGTCGGCTTCCAATCAATGTATTTCCATGAAAGTTAGTTCTGATACATGTTCTTTCTTCTTTTCCTTCGTCTATTCCAAATGTGATGCATGGGAGAGGGAGTCTCTTTGGCATGATCTCAGCTTCAACCTGGGTGATGAGCCATGGATCGTAGGAGGGAATTTTAACTGCATTTTGGATTCTTTTGAAAAGAAGGGAGGTGGATTGTACTCCATTAAAGACCGTTATGTTTTTGCGGAATTTGTCTCTCACAATGGTCCCTTAGACTTGGGATTTTCTAGGGACAAGTACACGTGGTATAATAACCAGAAAGAAAATCGGCATATGTGGTGCATGCTGGACTGTTGCTTCGATAACCTTCAGGCAATCTCTTCCTATCCAAACTCCAGAGTGGAACACTTAGTTCGAGCAATTTCAAACCATTCTCCTCTTCTTATTCACCTCTCAGGCAGCGGGGCCAGTACCGAGCGTTTCTTCTACTCAAGGAGATGGGAAGCCGACCCCTCTTTTCAATGTGTGGTTTATGCATCTTGGTAGAAACAAATGCAGAATGGGTCTTGGGTTGGATTTCACAATAAGATCAGGCGGTTGAAATATGATCTTTGTATCTAGAACTCCAATAAACCTTCTCCTTTTCAAGATGTGGACGGTGTCAAATCTGATATTGACCTTATCGAAGTGGAGCTGGAAACTCGATGGGATGAATAGAGGTTCAATCACTTAGTTTCACAAAAGAACTGCTTGGCTGAATTGCTTCTGGAAGAGGAAAGAGTTTCTAGAGAGCGCTCTAGGGTGAAATGGCTTAAAGAAGGTGATCACAACACAACTTATTTTCAAGAACGCATTAAGGAGAGGAGGCGGGCCTCTGCTCCTAATATTCTTCTCGAGGATGACATTTTTACGAATGACCCTCAAGTGGTTGGAGGTATGGCTGCATCTCACTTTCATTCCTTGTTAGTGGATGTTAATCCTCACATGCAGGTAGTTTATCCTCAATGGAAGACTGATATTTTTTAGTCCATTCCTCATGTTATCTCACCAGTTATCAATGTTTTTTTTGATAAAATTCCGGATGAGCAGGAGATCTGGGGGGGGGGGGGGCTGTCAATAGCCTTAATGCGGGGAGTGCCCCTAGACCCGATGGCTTCTCGGGTTCTTTCTACATTGCATCCTGGGACATCATCGAAAAGGAGTTGCTGAAGATTATTCAAGAGTACTTCAGGGTGGGATGGGGGGGGGGGCATTTACCCAGAGCTTCATGTGATACCACATTGATTCTAATACCCAAAGTCAAGGATCCATCATCTTTGAAACAATACAGGCCAATCAGTCTGTGCAATGCCCGCCTTGAAGTGTTTGATTGGTGTAGCCCGATCCGGTTGTGTTGAATGCTTGTGGCCCGCAACTGTAGCATCTCTGACCACTGTAGCGGAGCTAACCGGCCGACACCGACAGACACTATAGCAGTGCGGACTTCGGAGTTAATAGTACTGTAGCACTTTTGACTTCCAGCCGGCAGTCACTGTAGCACTTTTGACAAAGGTGGCAGCCGTTCACTGTAGCGACACGGACTTACTTTTCGGAACAGTGATTGTCTTCTTCATTTTATAGCCCATTTTCGGGCTAGGGTTTCTATCTGAGAAAAACTCTGTAATTTTGTGCTCCCGAATCAGTGAAGTTCTGCCTCTCCGTGGACGTAGGGATTATTCCTGAACCACGTAAATTTGTGTGTCCCGTGTCTATTTTCTTTCTGCATTCTTCTTTTGTTTCTCGTTCCTGTCGTTGCGACTCCCGACGATTCCGCTACACCGCGTTCCTCTGTCGACAACCCCACCATGTATCATAGCCGACCCATCCCTTAAAATCCCCCAAATGACAGAAACCCTCAATGTGGGTTCATCCAGATTTTCATCCCTAGGAAGAATTATCTACCCTAGTTTGTTATATGAAATCAGATCTTTATACAAACAACAGTGGGAAAAAGATCCTTATGCCCAACAACATCAAACCGGTTCTGATCATCCTCCAAGATGATGGTTTTCAACCGATCACCATGATGATCATCGCTTCCATCCGTTTCTAAATCTCTCTTAGAATTGAGTAGGCCATAGAGGGTGTCGATAGTGGTAGATCAACGACATTACCTCAGAAAATGTTCCTTTTTTGGGGTTTGAGAGGCTTTTAGGAAGTTATCATCCATTGGTACTAGCCTTTGATGGGTAGGATTTGGTGATGGAGGGACACATCAATCATAATTTGGGAGCTTTGCTCTGATGGTGGGGGCTGGTCACGATGAGGGTTGCAGCTGAAGGGTTTGTTGTGATGAACATCTGGGCTTTGAAGCTGATCATTTAGGGTTGTTGGGACTTCTAATCAAGTTCTTGTAGAGTCTTGTAATAATAAAGGGTCTATTGGAGCCATATCATAAAAGAGGCTGGATAGGGTGAGTTATCCCTTGGGGGGTTATGACATGCTCATTTGGCCTATAGGTGTGAGGTGTGTGTTTGCTTGTATGTAATTGTATCCCCAAATATCTAATATATATTAATATATTAATATATATATATATATAATTATAAAAATATATAAAAATATTTATTATTATATATAAATATATATAATTATATAAATATATTTATAATCATATACAAATATTTTTAATTATATTTACACAAAACGTTCAGGAGATAGGCAAGCTCGCTCCTAAAAAAATTATTAGAAAAATAAAGTTGACAAATAGATGAAAAGAGGATGGATGAGGTCAAAAAAAGAGGTATTCCATAATCCATATTGGAAAACTAAAAAAACAAGAATAGGACCATTCCTATAATCACGGTCAGAGTCATCATCGTCATCAGAAGTTTCCCACTCTGACTGAGCGTTCCTTTGGTTTAAGATCACAAAGTAATTCTCCTTAATCTTTTCCTGCTTTGGAGTGAGATGGCTCTTAGATTCATTGGAAGAAGACCTGGTAGACACATTTCAGCCACACACTCATCCAGCATCCCAATCACCTCGGCCACATCCTTAGTCATGGCCTTTTGGATGCCTACCCCATCTCCATGATTTTTGGTGCCATGTTCCTTCAGGTTATTCCTTCTCAACGTCCAGATTTTCCATCATCGGATGATGATTTGATGGAACAGTGGTAATGTATATCTCCTTCCCACCTAGAACACCACCAAACACTAGGTCACTCAATGCCTCCTCATTACCAGCTTCTTCATCCTTATCTGATTCCTTGCCTGTAAGGGATAGTCGTAGACTGGCTTTCCAATGGGTTAGCAGCTGATATCCCTCATCATCAACCAAAACGTTTTTTCCTTTGCTCAAAGTTCACTATTTATCCAATGTATCCTAATCCAGGACATTAATGGAATGATGAACATTCATAGGTTCTGCAGTACCACAATCATCATTATATACCTTCCCTAGTTGGGTCTTTATCAGTGCTAGAATTTTAGCACTGATAAAACATGTCTTTATTATCACTTTTTTGAAAGCACTAATAAAAGCCTTAATCGATGTTTTAAATATAACCCCAATAGATTCCTCCTCCCACTCACTGTGAAGATTTCATGGAACTGATCCCTCTGCACCACCACTATTCATCAAGCATTCTCAACGAATCGATCCTCTAGATCTAAGGTATGTGATTTATTTCTTCTCTCTTTAATCACGACCTTCATTCTCACGCCAGTGTCGGTGGGACATTGGCCAACCGCACACGTAACCTCCACCGAGAACTAATGTAGATGGACACCCTTCTCGTCTTCTAAAAAAATGGTGTTTTCTGTGGTTTCATTGTGATTCAGGTATAGTTCATTAAGTTTAGGGTTGATTTCTCTTTTATTTCTCCTTTCTCTCTCATTTCATATTGTTCCCTCATCTCCCATTGCTGCATGCAGACCAACCAAACAATAGGTGGGTATTGGGTTCTAAATTTATTTTATATCAAAGTTATTTGGTTATGTTATGGGTTATTTAAGACTTGTTTCTTTGGTAATTGAGGGTTTCTTCATCACTGTTCTTTATTGAGGCAGGTTTCCCTTCACAATTATCATTAAATTCAAGAACCCTAATAGAATGTGTTATGTTGTATGATGCTTACATAAATGAAGATTTCACGTTGAGAGCCATGTTATACAGGATGATAAATGAATTTTGTTCTTATGGAAATTTGTTAGGATATAAAATTAAAGGAACTCAAGGGTTTCCCATTTTTGAACATGATACACAGTCAATTAGGTTGAAACATTCATAGAAGACTGTGTTTCTAGGACATCACAGATTTCTTCCCCATCGATATAAGTACAAATCTTGGAAAACATCATTTGATGGGAGTTTAGAAGAACGTACATCACCGTATTCACTAATAGGTGATCAACTATTTGAGAAAGTAAAAGATATGGAAATTTATTTTGGTAAAACTTTTTTGAAAAACCATATGAAAACCAATTGGAAAAAGAGATCAATTTTTTTGAATTACCATACTGAAATTGTTTGTACGTCATGTATTTTCTTAATGTTATGCATATTGAAAAAATTTATGTGATAATTTTATTGTCACATCACTAAATGCAATCGAAAAAAAGGATGGAATTAAGGCTAGTTTGGATATGATTGACATGAGAATATGGGAAGAGTTGGATCCAGTGAATAGTGAAAAATAGCCCTTTCTTCATCCAGCTGCTCACACTCTTTCTAGATAGGAGAGATACCAGTTTTGAAAACTTCTTGAATGATGTAAAATATCTAGAGGGGTATTCATTGAATATCAAGAATATCATGTCAACGACTGATTTAAAGTTAAAGGTTCTGAAACTGCATGACTATCATGTTTCATTGCAAGATCTAATGCTTGTAGCTTTATGTTTCATTTTTCCCAAGAATGCCCGTCGTACATTAGCTAAGACCTGTTTCTTTTTCAAAGATATATACAAAAAATTTATAGACCCAGAGAAATTTCCAACTATAAAAAATGAAATTTTCATCATATTATGTGAATTGAAAATGTTCTTCCTACCGACATTATTTGATATGATGGTTTACTCGATGATTCACTTGGTAAGATAGATTCGATTATATAGTCCTTTATATTAAAGATAGATGTACCCCATTGAAAGGTATATGATGATTTTGAAAGGGTATGTAAAAAATTAAATTCATCTAAAAGGTTTTATTATGAAGAGGTATATTATTGAGGAAGATATTGAATTTTGTACCGACTATCTGTCTGGTGTGGAAAAAATTGGTCTACCAAAATCTCATCACACTGCGTGGTTTTTGGGTGAGGGAATTTCTGGAATAGATTCTTTCACAATCACTATTACAGATTGAGAGTAGGCCCACCTTTACGATTTTCATAACAGTTTAGAGGTTTCCCCATATGTTGAAACTCACAAATAAATTCTAAGGCATTTGAATCAATCAATGGGATGGAAGCTAGATATCAAATACGCATAATAAATAGTTTATAGTACGGTTTCAAGACCATATGTTTAAGGAGTCACCTGAAAATCCAAACTCAATTTCAGAATGAATTTGATGGATATATAGAGGACCAAGTGTGCATGTATTATCTTATGATGGTTATGTAATTAATTGTTATATATTCTATAAAAAAGAACATGAAGAATGCAGTACCATGAAAAATAGTGGAGTTACACTTGTGGTTGAAGTGATACATGTATCTGGTACTAAGGAAAGAAATCCAATTTATTCTAATATGTCATACTTTGGAATCATCAAACAAATATGGGAGTTGGATTATACAACATTCCAAGTGCCGATTTTTCAATGAAAGTGGGTTGATAATAGAAGTGTTGTTAAAATAGATGAATTGGGATTCATGAAAGTGGATTTCATTAAGGAAGTATACAAAGATAAACCAATTATAATGGAATCATAGGTAGTATAAGGATTTTATGTTCCATATCCCGTAATCCGAAAGTGGTCAATTGTTCTTTTATCGACTGGAACCACTGAAGTGTTGGTTAAAAAATCAACTACTGATGACCTTTTTATTGGGACATCATAATCATTTCACAGTATTTCCAATGTATATAGGGTCTTTTATGTCATAGGAGACCACAATAAAGGGATTTGGATACTCGATAGAGGGGAAAATCCCTTCAACCATTAAAAAAAGGGAGTTTAATAATTAGGATATATATTTTTTGTAAGATGCATTACGTTACCTAAAATCATTATTTGTTCACTACTGTATTTAAACAATATAAATTAAATGTTCAACCACTTCTGTGGATAATGAGTTTTTTATGTGTTGATGCTCTCAATCCCGAGGAACAACAAATTTATCAACCTATTGGTGCTCCTAATGTAGAGGAACAAAAATCATCTGCAAATTCTAATGCCACCAATCCAGATAAACAACCAATTTATGATGTTGAACTCGAGGAAATGGTCGATGATGAATAACTAATGTCCTAGAAAAAAGGATCATCTTAGCGTGACAGTGTTAGAAAAAATTATTGAAGTGAGCAACAATGGAATCAAATTCAAGGTTGGATGGAATGCATGCAACCATGCTGTTAACCCCCAAAAGTCCATGTTCAATAGATTCATTAGGCTCACCACTCAGTAGCGCATGCTGATTGATATAGATTTGTGGTATAATGTTATGCCTACACTTAGGATACTAATTTCAGAAGATATTAAGGTAACATTATGATATAATTTTTTGATTTTACTAAAAAACAATAATGAAACATTGACCTACTTTCATTATCCTTTACAGAGTTCATTTATATTAGATGAATCCTGAATTAAATTTGTATACATTCTTGAGGTAAAGTCTCATAGAGACTTTCACACAATTATTAAAATGTTTCATCTCAAAGTGGCTGAAGGGAAAATAAACACGCACCCACCGGAGATGTATACACACATTATAAGCCAAGAAGCATAAGATGAATTTACTAGTTATCACGAGGAGACATCCTTTCAAGTATATTGTGATTGGTAATAAATTGTTTGACAATATGTTTATTAATATATTTGATTAAGAATTTTTAGTTTATAAAACAATAAATGAGTGATGAAAATAAGCAACAGGTAGAAAAACCAACTTACCCCTACTATAAATAAAGGATGGGGTATGATTCACTTGAAAAAAAATTGGTACGTATTTTAAATATACCATAATACTTTTTGTGACATGAAACAACAACATAATTATGTTTCTCTATTTATATGGAGATTGATTAATCTAAATATAAATCCACTTCCATCCCATTAATGTGTTATGGAAGGAGGAATGTGTAAATAAAGATGAGATACTAATAGATGAAAACACACAAAAAGTGTGGGAATGATGTGTAATTATGACATAATAAAAATTAGTTTTACTTTAAATCGATATTACATAATAATGATTACTTATTTTCTTATATTTTTATTTGACTTAGAAATAGGAATCATCATGAACTGTGCTGGATGAACAACTACTATTAGTTACCTTGAAGTTTCCAAAACAGTATGGTCGCATCAGAGGTGTGGGTTTTGGGGTGACACCCCAAACATATTTTGAAAAAGGAAATGAATATGGGGATATATATTAAAAAAATGGAAGAGTTGCAAGCAAAATTAGCTACTCTTGAATTTTTTTTAATCAATAGTCAGAGTTGGTAAAAAATGTTATGGGAAGGAAGAAAAGTGATGAAACAACTTAAGAACAACCACTGTGTGAGGACCCCCACCCCCACCATCTTTGAGGCGATCCATTCCCCTCAAAGAGCTGTCTTAGACGAGGTAATCAATATTATCAGAATTATTTCTATGAAGTGTGAATCAGGAATACACTGATACCTTTCATGTAATGATATTCTATAGGGTGAAAATGGTTATGATTTATATCTATCAACACCCACTCATCGCCTTGTTGCGAGGGATACAATGTTTAATATCCAAAAATATATTCTACCCAATGGAAAAATTCTAATAGGTCATGTGAGAGTAGGGATTAACTTAGCTCATGAGTTGAGAACTGAGCTACCTATTCCACTTCATGATATATATATTCATACGGTCGAGAAAGCTATTGGAACACTCATAGCATGGTCGTTGGATCTTGTAAAAAAACATGTCAACAAGGATCTATTAATTCCCAATTTATTTTTCATTCAAAACCTTTAAAAATTAATGAAAAAAGGTCGGAACCAATTAATTTTAATGAAAAAAAGGTCAAATCAAAACAATCTAAAGGACCGAGGAACTAATCAAAAAGATCTTCACAAAACCCTTTATCTCACCCATTCAACTTCTATATTTACTAACAATGAAAGTTCATGCAGATACAAGGTTACAAATTGGTAGTAATTTTATAGTTTATTTTGAATAAAAAATATACAAAGAGGCCATTATAGACTAAATTTATCTTGATAATTTAAATGAAATCCTCATGTATGACTGGATAAAAGTCTCTGTTGTAAATGCATACATGAGGTGTGTTTTCATGATTTGTTTTTCTAATAGCTGATCTACTATGTTAATTATGACTAAATACAATTCATATTTTTTAGGCATCTATATCAATACTATTTGAAGGGAAATCCTTGTGAACATAAATATGGAATCAGTAGTCTTCACATCACTTCTACACAACAAACCTCATTAGATTCAAATCAAATTGATGAAATAGTAGAAAAACTATCCATGGTGTTTGAAAGAAAACTTATGGATGACATACTCTTCTTATTATAAATTATGCATGGGTAAAACTATACAATTTAATCATATAAAATATATTTTTTATTCATTTCATTACTTATTCCTTTTTTTGAAGAAGCATTGGTTACTCATTGCAGTCAATTTAGATACTCCAATGATTTATTTTCTAGATTCACTATATGGATACCCAACAAACCGACCACACGTGATGATATTTTTCAATTTGTAATACACTACATGAAACATTTTAGAAATAAAGTTCAAGTTATATATTTTATATTATGTTTTAGTTAGAATTCTGTCATGATAGGGTGATGATTAAATATCATTAAAATCATGGCATGAGGACAGTCCATAAATACAAGGAGCCTATCAACTTTAACAAGTGAATAAGTATTAGGGTATATATAATAATATTTCACTATCAAAACATATATGAAAACAAATTAATTATTTTTTTCAATGTTCGAAACAAACCAATGGTAACGATTGTGGTTACTTTTCTTTCAAATTTATGAAAGATATTATATACCATCAACAAAAGAGCATCCTCAAAGAGGTATTTTCGAAGATAATTACAATATTATTTAAAATATAAATTAATACTTTGTGTATTTATATTTTTACAGTACTACCAGGACTTTCGAAACTCCTCATATTCACAAAAAGAAATATATATTTTTAAAAATGACTGGGTAGCATACCTAGTGTCAGAATGTACACATATATCATGAAGATGTCACTTCCGATTACTTATTTAGTTGATTTTCTCATCAATTTATCTACTTTTTTAGTTAATTTCCTTATCATTTTTATCGGATACTTATTTTGTTAATTTTCACAGAGAACATGAAGAAATGACTTCATTATCAAGGATGATTCATTCATGTACTATAATCATGCACTCAACACAGATGATGCACTCATGATGATGTAATTTTCTTTCTATTCTCCAATGCATTCAACATTCTAGGTTATCAAACAACAATATTGTTAGATAACCCAGTTGTGAAATGAATTGTAGGACAAAAAGACATAATGGAATCAACCATACCTCAATATGATACATGGCGTACATGATAAGAATCAAATTGTGTGGTTTCAGTTTAAAATTTACATTTTATTAATGCATTATTTCATATTTATCTTTAATTTATTTCTTTATATTATTAGTAACATAATAATTGTTTTCTAATACATATGGATTATTTTGATCAAGTTTGGGTGGTTTGTTCAAAGATACTCATGCTCGTGAGAGATTAGACTTAGAGGCTACAAATGAGATAATGGAAACAAGGAAATGAGTCAAGAATGTATAAAGACATAATGAAAATGTGAATTATTACTACTTATTTAGTTTATTTTTCATCATTTTATATACTTTTTTAAGATAATTTCCTTATAATTTTTTTCTAATGCTTATTTAGTTTTTTTCACAGATATTTTGGGAGTTCATATTTTTTTTCTACTATCTACAATAAGACATAAAAGAGATAATATGTTCCTTTAGGATGGAATAGGAAGCCCCATGTTGTTTGAAACATTTCAGGCAGCATGGGGTTTCATCTTCCATCCAAATGGAATATGTTCTCTCTTTTATGGATTGTTGCATATAATATAAAGTACAACACACATCACATACTCAATTATCCATAACTCAATCCAATACATAGTGTGCTTGGTATGACTTGAACTATAATGAACCTCAATTTTCATACATTAACATTACATCACTTTTGTGGAATATATAAAACATTATACAAACAGATTCCCAATGATTGTATTAGTTTAGTGCCTTTGGAAACATGGAAACGTAAACAATGGTACATGATTAAGCTACATTATCTCCCACTAGGTTCTCCAAGACTAGCACCCCTATGATACATATCATTCAAGAAATATTACTTCATAAAACAGGGAAGGAAACATAAAAAGGGGTGACCTATGATGCCCAATAAGTGTAAACAAGGGAGACATGTAAGAATAAACATGAGTATAGGGGTATGAGAACATGATCACGAAGATAGAAGATCATACCCTGCATATCAAAGATCATATACATGAATCATGACATACAACTTAACAGTTCATAAGACACGAATCATAAGGAAATAAAGAACAAAATCCATGAAAGCGTAACTTATAAATAATAAATGGAATTATTAAAGACACATAAGTATATCATAATATTTCCATAGTATCCAAGGCATTGCTGCCAAGACCATCTTGGTAGTATGGGTTCACTCCCCATACCATCTTGGTAGTTATGGTTCACTACCATTACCATCTTAGTAGCATGAGTTTACTCCTCATATCATCTTGGTAGCCATGGTTCACTCCCATGGCCATATTAGTAGCCAAAGTTCATTCCCAAGACCATCTTAGTATATCTCATGAGATATAAATCTTTACCCAATTCATTGGAGGGATATATTTGTCCCACCCATCTGATAGTGAAATCATACATACATGTTCCACGAGATCATAAATAATAATATCATAACCCATGAAATGAAATGGGTATTATAAACATGTAATCATATCATAACCTATAGAAAAAGGTAGATTTCAAAATCATTTCATCATAAATATAACCAATGAAAAAAGTGGGTTTCAAAAGCATATAAGCCATGAAATAGAAGCGAGTTTCATAATAATCATTCCACCAAAACATAATCCATTCAGAGAAATAATTTGAATGGAAACATTGAATAATTTCCCTATAATGGTATGATTAACACAAACAGATGTTATCTTATATGGGAAAATTTTGAAAGATATTTTAAAAACATTTCTTAAGGAAAATATCCTTTCTTCATTGAAAAACTATTTTTAAAACATAAAACATTTTAGAAAACATTTATATTTAAAAATAGCTTTGAAAAGTTATAAATAATGCTCTGAAAATGATAAAAAAATTTTAAAATCATTTATTATGTGGAAATGATCTTCAAGGATCATTTTAAAATATTTTTGAAAATATTTTTGAAAACATGGTTTTTGAATAAAATAGATTTCTGACCGAAGATAGAAATACAGTTATATTTTTATTAAAAAATCTTTCTTAATTATATTAAGTTACAAAGAGTTGAAAAATGTTACTAATACATGGATATACCTTGAATAAATAGAGTAGAATAAAATTCATGGGTGTTCTTGATATATGGATCATATGATTTCAATAAAGGAAGCATAATCACAAACAATCTCGATATACGATGATATTGTTTCAATAAACTCTTACAACTTGGTAACTTGGGATCATAATATCCATGTAATAAAAGGAAATTAAATTATGCTTAAAATATCCTAAAAAAAAGGATACTCATGATATAATATGTAAAATTTAAGGATACACACCTCAAAAAAGAATGTAGGTGACTAATAAAACATGTGTCTCAAAGAAGGCAAATTGAGACAAAATCGTCTTACCGATTTGGTAGCTTTTGAAATATTAATCCCATGAAATAAAGATAATAGAATTGATATTTAAATACCCATAAATTTAATTATAATAATAATTTAATAAATCCATTTTAACTAAACACACCACAAAAAAGGAATGTGTGGTGAATAAAGCATGTATCTCACGAAAATAAAAAGTGAGATGAAATCCCATTACCTTGTGTCTTGACTCTCATCGTACTCATTCAAAAAACATTTATAATAAATATAAATTTATTATAAATATTTTAAATAACCATATTATTATATCTAATACCATATATGGTTTGATTATGACCTTATATTACCCGCTTGTTAACAATCCTATGTTAAAGTTTCACTTCGGGTAATAATCACATTGTTCTTTGCAAGCGTCTTAATTTGTTATACATTTGGCCTTTATAATTATATAATGATTCCTAGAATGTACATAATGATATAAATATCATTTATATTTTGTATATGTTTATTATAATAATCTATATAATATATAAGTATGAAATGGAATACACCGTTCATGGAGACGGTAAGCCGTACATACGCATGAACGATGTTTCCGTTATTATTGTCACATTAAAAGAAAGAAGGTACATGACATATGTGTGTATATATGTATATATATAATTATTATAATATAAATATTATATAACATATATCATATAATTTCACTAAACTAATCCTTAATACATTCCATGCAGCGTGTGAATGAATCATATCTCGTTGAGGGGGCGGTAGTCCACACTTCCTCAAACGAAATTATCGCATTTACACCAAATGGAAAGTATAAAGATATTTGTTGTAAAATGATTAAATA
The DNA here is from genome assembly GCA_963277665.1 of Viscum album. Taxonomy (NCBI): domain Eukaryota; kingdom Viridiplantae; phylum Streptophyta; class Magnoliopsida; order Santalales; family Viscaceae; genus Viscum; species Viscum album. Next base: position 1,619,462,014 of record OY728146.1, on the reverse strand, counting down.
TGATTAAATATATAATAAATATAATATATAACATATATAAACATATTTTCTAATATAATGTTCACCATGAGAGGCGGTAAGGAAAAATGAACAATCATTGTTTTGTGAGGCGGTAGTTCACCATACACATAAATAGTGTGTTCATTACCCATTATATGGAGGTGTGTGTAAGTGTAGGTAGAAACCTTATAATAAAAAAATACTAGTATATTTAAGATACTGGAGTTTTTATACAATCATGGATTAAAGAGAGTGGAGAGGTGGAGAAAGAAAATAAAATAAAGGGGCTTGAGAGAAGTTGTTACCTCTTAATCGTGTAACTCATTTTGGTTTGTGCCAAAAGGATTCCTTGGATTAATTTATTCTAAAGGGGAGGGATATAGGAGTAAGGAAGGGATGTTTTAAAGTTTATTGGTAAGATCTTGGACGAACATAAGTGGTTTTAGAGGTCTGAAGAAGAGGGAGAGCTAGTGGCCTTTTATAGGGAAGGAAAAGGACACACTTAGCATTTTTTAAAACATGTTAGGTGTACCCACGTTTTTACCTAAAAAATGTAATAAAAAACGAAAACATATAAATAATTTAAGTTAAATGGATTAATAATTTCCATAAAATGGGTTTTTTACAAGTTAATTGGTCATTTTGGGTCTTAGTTTAAGGTTTAGTACCTTGTCAACCTAATTTTTCTCTTAATCGTTGTAATTAATTTTAATCAATTTCACTAATCTTTTTGGTCAAAAAATAAGATGAAATTTTTATAAATTATAAATAATTAAGATTAAAAACAATTAATCTATTTTTCCAAATTCAAATCACATAATTTTTAGAAGTTTATTTAAAAATAATCCCACTAACAGGACGACACTGCGGGTTATTAAAGTAAAACCGTCCAAAATATTGCTAAGTTTTTTTACCCAATTTCAAAGTGAAATTGATTCCAATGGAATAAATTGGATTAATTGAATAAAATATGATCTAATTAATCTTAAAAAAATCAAAATACAATTTAACCTTATAAATAAATTAGACAAAAAGGAATTTTTGAATTAAAATCCTGTATTTTCACTATTCATCAAAAAAATAAAGTTTCTCAGAAAAATCCCAAAAATTCACCCTAATATAATTTCAACATTATAAATTAAAAAATTAATTTTAGTTTATCAAACTTAATTTCAAAATGATTCTAAAATTAATTTTATTATTTTTTACAGAAGGACATTAAAAGCAATTCATTTGAGAAAATAATATTTTTAAACATATAAGGAATTTACCAAAAATTATATTATTAATTATCAATATGTTTTATTTATATAAAAAAAATATAAAAAATATTTTAAAATTATTTATTACAATTAATATAACTATGTTTAATGGCTAGGTTATAATTATGTCATTTAAATAATTAAAAGAGTAAAATGATGTATTGTAGAAACATCGGTGTTGCGTGTAACGTACACCAAGTCGATGTTCTATGTAACGTACGCCAAGACAATTTTCCATGTAACTTATGTTTAGTTGATTACATGTGAAAGTAATGTTTTAATTAGGGAATTTTAATATAAATTAAAATTTAATTTATTCAAAAAAGGACCATAAAAACTCAGGGTGTTCACGAACTGTATGTTTTTAGTTTATAATTTACATTTTAGTTCAAACCACAAACCGCATACTCAAAACCAAGAAAACATATTTATATTTTTTTATACTTTAGTAAAATTATAATTAATTAATTTTTGATGTATAGGAATCATCCACACCTCAATTTTACACATGACGTGATCGGTATAACTCAAAGTGTGTCTTTTTATTTAAAATCGACATTAATTTTAGTAAAATGGAAAAGTGAAATACTCAAAACCTTGAAAAAACATTTGGATTGTTTTTATACTTTATTAAAAGGATCCATAAGTCATTTTAACATGTAGTAATAAACTACACCACAATATGATACATTGTGTGCCTGATATGACTCAAAGTACCTATTATCCGTTTAAAATTGACATTTTAGTTCAAAATGTTTTCCACTCATTAAAAACCAAGAAAATGAGCTCTTAATGTCATGTTAATTTAAGAAAATGATTTATAAGTAATTAGTGACATATAGGAATCAATATCACATCAAACTGACACATGATGTGACCAGTATGACTCAAAGTTCATGTTTCTAGTTTCAAAAAGACATTTTGGTAAAAAAGACAAGTAACATACTCAAATTCAAGAAAACACATTTAGATTGTTTTTAAACTTCAGGAAAGATATACATAAGTCATTTTAGAACTGTAGGAATCATCCTCACCTGATTTTTTCACACGATGTGATCAGTATAACGCCAAGTGTGTCTTTTTATTTAAAATTGACATTAATTTTAGTAAAAGGAAAAGTGAAATTCTTAAAAACTAATCAAGAACATTTGGATTGTTTTTATACTTTATAAAAATGATCCATAAATAATTTTTTCTTTTTAAGAATCATCCAAACCTCAATATGATACACAATGTGCTTAGTATGATTCAAAGTGTCCGTTATGTGTTTAAAATCGACATTTTAGTTCAAAACATGTGTTACTTAGTGAAAACAAAGAATACATGATCTGATTGTCTTGATAATTTATAAAACAAATATTCATAAGTCATTTTTGATGTGTTTAAATTAGTATCAAATCAAACCGGAAAATGTTGTGACCTGTATGACTCAAAGTGCGTATTTCTAATTTAAAATGACATTTAAAAAAAAACAAGTGACATACTCAAAACTGAGAAAAATCATTCATATTATTTTTTTTACTTTAGAAAAAAATATAAAAAAGTCTTTTTTGATGTGTAGGAATCAACTAAACCTAAATATGGAACATGGTGTGGCCGGTATGACTCCAAGTGTGTCTTTTTATTTAAAATCAACATTAACTTTAGTAAAAAGGAAAAGTAACATACTCAAAACCAAGAAAACATATTAGTATTATTTTTATACTTTAGAAAGATGATCTGTAAGCCATTTGTAACATGTAGGAATTAGTCTCACCTCAATATGATACACCATGTGCCTAATATGACTCAAAGTGTCCGTTATCGGTTTAAAATTTACATTTTAGTTCAAAACATGTTTCAATTACTAAAAGACAAGAAAATGTGCTCTAATTGTCTTGATAATTTAAGAAAATTATTTATAAGTCATTTTTTATGTGTAGAAATCACCCTCATATCAAACTGACACACGATGTGACATGCATGACTGAAAGTGTGTGTTTCCCATTTAAAATTAAATTTTAGTAAAAAACACATGTGATATACTCAAAACCAATAAAACCCATTTGGATTGTTTTTATATTTTAGGAAAATTATCCATACATCATTTGTTACATGTAGGAATCAGCTTCACCTTAATTTGATGCATGGTGTGACCAGTATGACATCAAGTGTATATTTTTATTTAAATTTGATATTAATTTAAGTAAAAAGGACAAGTGACATACTCAAAATTGAGAAAACACATTTGTATTGTTTTGATGCATTAGGAAAATAATCCATAATTCATTTTTTATGTGTAGGAATTTTCCACACCTCAATCCGATTCATCGTGTTCCCAGTATGAATCAAAGTATATTTTATCAGTTTAAAATTGACATTTTAGATAAAAACGCATGTCACTCATATAAAACTATGAAAATGAACTATGATTGTTGTGATAATTTTAGAAAATTATTCATGATTCATTTGTGATTTATAGGAATTAGTCTTATATCAAACTGACACACGATGTGACCGATATGACTCAAAGTGTTTGTTTTTAGTTTAAAATGAAATTTTAGTAAAAAGCACAATTGACATACTCAAAACCAATAAAACACATTTGTATTGTTTTTATAATTTATAAAAGTGATCTATAAGTCATTTGTGATGTGTATGAATCAATCGCATTGTCACGAACCAGATCTGATCACCATCTAAACCAGTACCCAAACCAGCCCGTGGAAAGTCCTGAGGGGCATTCCTTATCCCCATGGACTAACAAAAGTGCCTTGGTATCATAAATAAGTGTTTGGGAACGATTTAATTGATTTTAGAAACATTAAACAACCAACGATAATAAATAAACTGAATCTGAAAATTCATTTCAAACAAGATTTAAATAAAATTTAGAATTGAAATACATGGTTTTAGACAAATCACATGAGAGACACAACTCAAAAGTATCATCAAATACAACTCAATAACCACCATACGACAAGGGTTCATCATCCCCAAGACTTCTCCACAACACTGCACCAAGGATGGATGATAACAACCTGGACCCCCGTCTCCAAAGACCACGCCCTTACCTGTTTCAAACATAATCAAGTCTATATACACCCGAAGGTGTAAGTAGGGTGTGATACTAATCCCAATAGGATTACACCCAATAGATTCCATGTGATAAAAATTTTTAAGAAAAAAATCATGAAAGTTTTTTATAAATGAGAAATGCAAGTGACAATTTTAAAAAGGACGCAACTTCAAATGAAAACAGTTTTTAAGGGAGCATCTTTTAAGAATGGGAACATTTGAATAAAACATGTATGGTACTGAATTTTCTAGAAAAACAAACCATATGCCGATGATGAGTACCATATAGTCAATGAGCACTAGTCACGAGAACACCCCTAGGCACTAGCTTGTGGTGGGGCCCTAGGTACATCGTATCTCGATGTAAACGTATCCATAATCAATAACCTTCTCATGCATGAGTCACTAGGATGGAAAAACCCAATGGCCTAGTGGTCCCCAAACATCCTCAAAGTTTAGTTAGTGTTTTCATCATCAAACTTTCTAAGTGAAATAGGGATGATATCATTACCGGATCACTAGCATACTAGTCCTAGTCTTCCCACCTAGATACCCAGGTTTACCTCTTTGTGCTCAATAAAGTTCAACATGTTAAAAATATAATTTATGTATAGAAACACCACTTCTGAAACATACACACACTAAATAGTACCTAACATGCCTTTTCACCCCTTGTGTATCTCAATAAACCTTTCAAAACTTTTTATAAAACAATTCTAAGTAGTAAAACAAGGTTTTTCACACCAAAATCCCTTAAAAACCCCTCTTTCAAGGCCAAATGCACCTCAATACCATACCCAACCAGATTTTGAAGCCCTAAAAACATTTAATAAAACCATTTCATGGATCATAAAACAACCCCAAATGATACAACATAGAGAACACATGAAAAACACCCAATTTCATGCCAAAATGCAACTTTAAAATTAAATGCTCAGTTAAATCTAATAAAGATGATTTTTACAACACACTAAAAGGATGTAAAAAATTCTAAACATGTTAAAAAAGAAATATAAATTCATCCAAGAATGTTTATCCATGGAAACACATACCTTATATGTCAAAAACCTAAAATCATTGTGAAAAACTTCAACTGAACCACTACCGCACCACAAGGGAGTGAAAAAGAACCCTAAACCATAATATTAGACCAAGAAACACAAAATAAAATCCTAGGTACGAATACATAGCTTTTGTAAATTTTTAACTTCAAGAAAGGTGGAAAAAACCCTAATAAAATGGAAGAAACAAAGAAGGAAATCACTTACTTGAAGAAGCTTGAAGTTTTCCCCACCAAAACCCCTTAAAAATGGATTCCAAGAGAGCTGGAGGAATCTTGGAAGACTTCTATGGCTGAGATGAATGAATGAAGAAAGAAAGGGGCACATTAGGGTTATTCTTGGAAGGAAAAAAATGGAATTACAAAACATTTTTAATGATCTGTACAATTGTGCACGATTGTCTTGAACAGTTTAGTAAACCGTGTGGCCAAACCGTGTGCCCAGTTCTGTCCACTCAAAACATGTCCAAAATCTTCCAAATTAAAGGGGGAATATAAGAAACTTATGGGGGGGATTTAGGCCAATAATAGAAGAGAAAAAAGTACCTTAAAATAATTATATGGATGTGAAAATTATCCCTACCATGAAAACTTTCCGCCCCAGAAAGTCAACCTGAATCTTGATCAGAAAAAAAGAATGGGTAATCTTGATCAACCCATGACATCTGCTCCCAAATCTTGTGCACATCATTACCCTGCTTCCAAAGGACCTGGACTAGTGGAATAGACTTCCCTCTAATCACCTTCTCTTGAAAACCCACTATTCACACTAGCCGCTCAAACACTGATAAATCGAGATCTATCTCTAACTCTTCCCAATTCAGCACAAGAGATGGATCCAAATTGTACTTATTCAATTGGGATACCTGAAATAAAAAATGAATAGATGTAAACTGAGAGGTAAAATATAACATGTATTCCACCTTTCCAATGTGCTCGGTGATCTCAAAAGGTCCCACATACCTCAGCGTTAGCTTTCCCTACTTTCTCAAATGCTGATGACCCAAACAAGGGGCCACCTTCAAGAAAACCCGATCACCCACTGAAAACTCTAGATCAATACACCTCTATTTAGAATAGAATTTTTGGAAACTCTGAGCTTTCAATAACTGCTGCCTGATCAACATGACCTTCTCAGATGTCTCTTGTACAAGGCTCAACCCCAACAGTGAGGTATCACCTACCTCAGCTCAACACAGGGGGTGGGGGGGGGGGGGGGCGAAAAGTACGACCATAGAGTGCCTCAAAATGAGCCATTAAAATTGAGGATTGGTAACTATTATTATAAGAAAACTCAACCAATACTAAATGGATATCCCATGAACCACCGAAGTCCAAGACACATGCACAGAGCATGTCATCCTGAATCTGATTTTCTGCTCTGTTCGACCATCCGTCTGAGGATGGTATGTCATGCTCATCTTAATCTGTGACCCAAATCCTTCTGAATTCCTTTCCAAAACCTATAGGTGAATCATGGGTCTCTATTTGAAACAAATGTTGATGGAACACCATGAATCCTTACCACCTCCTGAATATACAATCGTCCCAGATCACCCACTTTACCCATATATCTGATTAGAATGAAGTGGGATGATTTGGTTAGATGATCAATAACCAACCAAATGGAATTATTACCCCGAGGTGTACAAGTTAAGACAAAAATAAAGTCCATGGAGACCTCATCCCACTTTCAGGTAGGAATGGGTAACGACTGAAGAAAACCTGATGGCCTTTAATGCTATACTTTCACTCATTGACATGTATAACACCTCGATACAAAATCAGTGATATATCACCTCATATCTAGCCACCAGAACTATCAAATAATGTCATAGTACATTTTGGTGGCTCTAGGATGAACAAACCACTAAGATTGGTGGCTATCCTGCATCACCACCTTCCTCAAAGATAACGACACTAATGAACGGACCTCGAAGCACAAGATACCCTCTGGAGATGAAGACCAATCAAAATATGTCTCCCCACCATGAAGAAACTGCATCGACTGATGAAATAACTCTTCACTGGGTTTCTCCCACTGAATCAACTCTAAAAGATAAGGGGTTAATTGAACGCTCTCCAAGAATGCACCTCCACTATGCTCTTTGGTCTCCATATGCATCTCAGCAAAGAGTCCCACCAGAGTCCACTCATCACTGGATTTTCTCAAAGCCTTGACTGGTACTTTTCTACATAAGGAATCAACAACCACATTACCCTTCCCTGGGGTATAGACGAAGTCAAAATTGAACCCCTACAAGTACTCAATCCAACGACGTTGCCTCAGGTTAAGATCCTTCGGTGGGAAAATATAGGCTAGGCACTTATAATAAGGGTAGACCAAAAAATTCTCCCCAAAGAGATAGCGATGCCAAGTATTCAAAGCATGCATCACCACTTCCAAATCCAAGTCATGGATCAGGTAATTCTTTTCATGTGGTTGGAGTTGGCGAGAGCCATATGCCACCACCCGATCACCCTATATAAGCACACACCCGAGACCCATACCTGAAGTGTCGTAATACACCACATCACCCTTTCCAAATTTTGGAAATATCATTAAGGGGGCGGTAGTCAACCACTGATTCACTCCTCAAAGGATGCCTAAAATTATGGACCACATACAAACTTCACCCCTTTCCAGGTGAGTGCGGTCATATACGAAGTAAACCAAGATAAATCCCAAACAAACCGCCTGTAGTAACCTACTAGGATGAGGAAACTCCTGATCTCAAACACATTCCTCAGCTGCTCCCATGAAATAACTGCACTAATATTCTTAGGGTCCACCAAGACCCCATTACCTAAGATCACATGCCCCATAAACTTCACTTCCCTGATCCAGAAAGTTCACTTGAACAACTTTTCATAAAGGCAATGATCCTACAAAGTTCCCAATATGATCCGTAAGTGATGTTCATGCTCTTCCTCAGATCCAGATAAAACCAGGATGTCATCCAAGAATACCACAATGAATGAGTCGAGATACTATTAGAACACCCTATTCATGAGCTCCATAAAAACTACTAGAACATTGGTCAATCCTAAAGGCATAACCAAGTACTCAAAGTGGCCATAATTTCTTCGTAAGGCTGTCTTTGGGATATCCACCTCTCTCACCCTGACTTGGTGGTAACCCAAACACAAGTCTATTTTAGAAAACCAATTTCCCACTTCATACAGTCAAACAAGTCATCTATTTGTGGAAAATGATAGTTTTTATTGATGGTTACCCTATTCAGCTCCTAGTAGTCAATGCACAACTGGAGGGATCCATCAGCCTTATTTGAAAAAAGGACAGGAGCGACCCAATGAGAGATGCTCAGGAAAATGAATCCTTTGGATTCCAAATCGTTCAGATATATCTTTAATTACCTCAACTCAGTGGGGTCTATATGATATAAGGGAATAGATATCGACTGTGTTCTCGGTGCCAAATCAATCGAGAACTCCACATCCCACTCCAAGGGAAAGTCTAAAAAATCATTTGGAAATACCTTCGGGAACTCATCCACTACATGAGGCAATCCACCCTCAGGAGCACAAACACAATCCTCTATCACGAGTGATGATAACTAGAAGACATGATTTCCCAAATCTTGGAGTGGAGGTCCCACATGACCCGATCGAGGATCCCATTCCCCCAGAAAAACCCTAGGACTCCCACCAAGTTCCATGAAATTCACCCACCACCTATAGCTATCGATATGAGCCTAAAAATGAACCATCCAATACATTCCAAGAATTATATTGAATAGTTCCATATCTAAGACTAGGAGGTCCCACTCCATCTCAAACCCTAACATGGAAAGCACACATGACATGCACCTGAGACCTTGCTCCCTCTTCTTTCCCAAAAACGTCACCAAATCCATCACAAAAGACAACAGATCGGTTGTAAAATTCAGAATATTCAAAATATAGGTAGAGATAAAATAAATATTATCACTAGTGTTAAAGGGAACATCAGCTAAAAAAATTCAATCAAAACAGTACCTCAGACAGTCGAAGGCCCTGCATCCGATCCCACTGGTTCTTGATCCACAATATGAAGATGCCCCATCTCTGCATGAGAATGGTCGCTCGCCTGTGTATCTGACAAGAACTGGATCTACCCATAAGATGATATGACCCTTCCTCTATGGCCACCAAACCGAGATCCCACCGTCCTCAATGGCTCTAACTGAACTGGCACTCCCCTAAAAGCCACAGATCCTACCCCACTCTGGTGTGGATGTGCCACCTTGAAAAAACGCTGCAGGTTCTTCATATATTCACACCGAGAACAAGGCCTCGGAGAATATGTACATGAAAGTAGGGTGTGCCCTAGCCTCCCACACTAGTGACACACAAAAAACTTCACATCATAATCCACAGATGAAAACTTCATGGGAGGATGTCCTAAACTACCACCTCCCTTCTTCCCCTACTCCTCTCACTTCTTTTTATTCTCTGAAAAATTACCACTACCCATCATTGATACTTTCCCAAAGGAACAATCCCTACCCTTTTGGTTTATCTCTACCATAAAAGCCCAATCAACCACTTCATCATAGGTCTTCAACTTAAATAGGAACAACTAAGAATAGATCTCTGGCGGCAGACCCCTCTCAAACTTTTGGGCCTTCAACTACTCATTGGAGACCATATCAGGTGCATATTAGAATAGATTGGTGAATCAGTTTTCATATTCCATCATCTAATGGTCTCCATGGATGAGTTCCATAAACTCCTAAGACCCGACATAATCCAAGATTTCAGGGCATTACTGGTCATTGAAGGTTACCTTGAAGTGCTTCCAGCTCATCTATTCATGCTTCCCATCTTGAAGCATTTATTTCTACCACCAATGGCTAGGAACCTCTAATAGAAATAAGGAAGATTTCACCCTGAACTTCTCAGGTGTGTAAAGGAACTCGAACATATTTTCGATCTTCTCAAGCCACTCCTAATCTTCCTAGGGTTCCATGTTACCTCGGAAAGTAATAGGCTTGTTCTTTAGAAACTCTTGGGAATTGTCCTTCCTAGGAACAGACTCATCTCCTCTAGCTGGAGTAGGAGTAGGATCCTCTCCCTATCCCAGAGCATTGACAGCTCAAACCACAGATTCTACTAACCTTTTATTAAGCGGTGAGGGAGAACTCTCTCTGGCTTCCTCCCATGGGTGCATGAGGGATTTCTAGGGAGGCATGTTGCTACAAAAGGAAACAGTCACAAGATAAAATATTAGTACAAAAATTCTGAAAAATTTCACCAATAACATCAAATATAAATAAATCAAATTCATCACAACAATAAAATAAACAATAATTTCAGTCCCACCCAATGTCCACGTGCAGTATGCAGCCTATGCATCCCACATGGAAGAGAAGTCAAACAAACAATCCTGACATCCCTTGGAAAATTGAGGTCCGTCACAAGAGGTGTGGTCTAGGCACCCTACTCCCATACATAACTCCAAGCCACAAAATTCCTACCTCCTGTCTAACTAGACTCATCCCAAATAATAACAAAACCCAAGGAGCTTAACCATGCTCTGATACCATTTTTTCACGAACCAGATCTGGTCGCCATCCAAACCGACACCCGACCTGGCCCGTGAAAAGTCCCGAGGGGTGTTCCCTATGCCCACATGCTAGAAAAAGTTATCAGGTATCATAAATAAGTGTTTTTGAATGATTTACCCATGTTTAGAAACATTAAAAAACCAATGACAATAAATAAACTAAATCTAAAAATTCATTCCAAATAAGATTTAAATAAAATTAATAATTTAAATACATGGTTTTAGAAAAATACCAAGAGGTAAACAACTCAAAATTAGTAGAAAATAAAACTCAAGATCCACCACATGACAAGTGGTCATCATCCCCAAGCCTTCTCCACAACACCGCACCAAGGATGGAAGTTAACAACCCGAACCGTTGTCTCTAAAAACCTTTCCCTTACCCGTGTCAAACATAATCAAGTCTACTTACACCCAAAGGTGTAAGTAGGGTGTGATCCTAAGACCAATATGATTCCACACAATATATTCCACGTGATAAACATTTTTAAGGCAAAAATCTTGCAAGTTTTTATAAATGAGAAATACTAGTGACAATTTTAAAAATGATACAACTTCAAATGAAAACATTTTTTAAGGGAGAATCTTTGAAGAATGGAAACATTTGAAAAAAACACACATGATACTGAATTTTATAGAAAAACACACCATATTATGATGGTGATTACCATATATTCAATGGTAACTGGTCATGAGAACATCCCTAGGCACTAGCTAGTTGTGGGGCCCTAGGTACATCATATCTCAGTGTAAACGTATTCATAATCAATAAAATTATCATGAACGATCCACTATGAGGGGAAACCCCAATGTCCTAGTGGTCCAAAAAAATATTCAAAGTTTATTTGTGTTTTCATCTTCAAACTTTCTAAGATAAACATGGACGATACCACTACCAGATCACTAACATACTAGTCCTAGTCCGCCCACCTAGATACCCAAGTTTCCCTCTTTGTGCTCAATCATGTTCCACATGTTAAAAATACCATTTTTACATAAAAACACCACTTCTAAAACATACACATATCAAAAAATACCTAACATTCATTTTCATCCCTGGTGTAACTCAATAAACCAATCAATTTTTTTTATAAAACAATTCCAAGTAGTAAAACAAGGTATTGCACACCAAAATCCCTTCAAAAACCCTCTTTCAAGTCTAAATTCAATCAATACCATACCCAACCTGATTTGGAAGCCCTAAAACATTTAATAAAACCATTTCATGGATCATAAAATATCCCCAAATGATACAACATATAAAACACATGAAAAACACCCAATTTCATGCCAAAATGCAACTTTAAAATTAAACGCTCAATCAAAGCTAACGAAGATGATTTTTACAGCACATTAAAAGGATGTAAAACATTATAAATAGGTTAAAAAGAAAGATAAATTCATCTAAGAATGTTTATCCATGAAAACACCAACCTTATATGTCAAAATTCCCAAAATCTTTCTGCAAAACTTCAATCGCACCAGTGCCGCATGACAAGGGAGTGAAAAAAACCCTAAACCACAAGATTGGAGCAGGAAACACAAAATAAAACCATAGGTATGAAGCCCTATATTTTGGAAATTTGTAACTTCAAGAAATGTGGAAGAAACCCTAAGGTTATGGAAGAAACAAAGAAGGAAATCGCTTACTTGAAGAATCTTGAAGTTTTCCCAACCAAAAAACCTTCAAAAAATGGATTCTAAGATTGATTAAGGAATCTTGGAAGCCTTCTATGGCTGAGAGGCATGAATGGGGGAAGAAAGGGGAACATTAGGGTTAATACTGAAAGGGAAAAATTGTAATTACAAAACATTTTAAATGAGCTGGACAACTGTGCATGGTTTGCCTGTATGGTTTAGTAAACCGTGCAACCAAATCATGCACCCAGTTCTATCCACTAAAACATGTACAAAATCATATAAATTCAATGAGGCCTAGGGTAAATTTAGGAGGGGAATTTATCCCAATAATATAAGAGAAAAAGTACATTAAAATAAGTATATGAATGTGACACACATTTCAATCTGATGTATGGTGTGACAAATATTATTCCAAGTATTTCTTTTTATTTAAAGTCAACATTTTAGAAAAAAGGAAAAGTGACATACTCAAAAAAAAACCATTCAGATTGTTTTGATACTATAGAAAAATTATTCATATGTCATTTGTGACGTGTAATAATTATCCTCACATCAATCTGATATACGGTTTTCCGAGTATAACTCAAAGTGTCTGTTATCAGTCTAAAAACAACATTTTAGTTAAAAACATGTGTCACTCACTGGAAAAAAAGGAAAAAAAATGCTCGGATTGTCTTTATTATATTTGAAAATGATTCATAAGTCAGTTGTGATGTGTAAGAATTAGTATCATGTCAAACTGACACATGATGTGATCAGTATGACTCAAAGTGTGTGTTTTTAGTTTAAAATGATATTTTAGTAAAAATGACAAGTGACATACTCAAAACTGAGAAAAAATATTCGGATTGTTTCAATACTTTAGGAAAATTATACATAAGTCCTTTATGATGTGTAGGAATAAACCCCACCTCAATCCAGTGCATGGTGTGACCCGTATGACTATAAGTGCATCCTTTTATTTAAAACTAACATTTTATTCATGTATTGTTTCATATTATGTTTAATTTATTTCTTAATAGTATTACTATAATAAGAATTGTTTTCTTATATAGGTGGATCCTTTTTATTGAGTTGGGGTGGTTTTTTCGATAACCAATACCACAATCGTGCTTTTTTTAAGAGGGTCCAGGTGTCAAAGATAATGAAACATTGATGTTTTTTAATTTTTGTGATAATACTTGCTAATGTAATTGTAAAAAACATTACTTGAAATGTATTAAATATTGTGTTTATTTATTTATTTGTGATTTAATTTTTATTTCAATTAAATTATTTTAAAACATTAATATATAGGTTTTTGATGAAGTGTGTTTTATTTTAAATAGAACACTGTAGAAGTAGGTCCATTATCGGTGCTATTTCTAGCACTAATAAAGGTCCCCTTTTATTAGTGCCAATGAAAGTGCTGAAAAATGGGTCCCACATTTTAACAATGCTTAGAACAATAACACTTTTTTAGAACTGTTAAATCCCAATTTTTGCACTATTAAAGGGATGATTTGTGGTAGTTCATGGGGGTTCGACATGGGTTGTTGTGTATGAGAAAAAGGGTAGGTCTCGAGGGAGGAGGGATCAACCATAGGGGAAGTTTGCGCATAAGAGGAATGCCTAAAGGGGGAGCTCGCATGGGGGAGAAATAAATCAAGCATAAGAGAAAGAAACACTACATCAACCACTAATCAAGCAAGAATGTGTCATGGGATACACACTAACTGTTAGTATAAAATGATCTGAAATAACAACATAATTTACAAGGTTGAAACTATAATCATATCCTATATCAGTAGCCCCATAAAGCTATATTGTACTATAAACCATATCATAAGCACAACTCTTCTATGGCCACATGAAAAATATTTATAACTCACTTAGGATATCCATCCACTTATCTTTAGTTGGAACATAACCCACACAAAGGTATATACATCCATAAAAGCATAATGAATGAATCATACTTCCACTTATAGGTTCTGAATGTAGCTGAAGAATGTGATGGGTCATATCCAACATTTATTTTGGTCATGAATGATGATCAATTTGATATTTACATGATGATAAATTCCATTCTCAATATAATTGAACCAAATAATAATAAAATGGATAAAATGAAGGAACAAGATTACAAGATCATTAAATATTATTACTAATTAATTTAATCAATTAAAGAATTACCTTTTGAGAATTATTTGTTTATTGATGGATCAAACAACTGATCTACTTTGTACCATCATTGCATTGAAGTAATTAAGATAATATTCTCTCTATCAATGATCCACACATGTTCCAAAAATTTCTGAATGTTGTCATAGGAATATTCGAGTTCTAACATGAAAGATCTTATAGCTTGCATAATTCTTCTTTGATCACCTTGAGAATTACTTCCAAGGAATTATATCTGATCTCTCTTGACTCAAGAGTGGGAGGCAGAGGAATATTTTCTCCATTATTAGGAGTGTTCTTGGAGAAGGGATCTCTCTAGTTATCAAGAGAATTATCTGAATTCATTGTGTAGAAAAAACAAATGAATTGTCTCTCCTAAAAAACAAAATAATTGGGTTTATATACTGTAAGGGTTTAGAAATAAACATTTTCAAAAGTGAGATTTAATATTTATTTAATTATTTCAGAACCCCATATCTATTATAATAATAATATTATTTCTCAACATTTTATTAAATTATGAATTAAATTAACTATTATTTATTCAAATAATATTCAATTTATATATTATTTCTCAATGGATTATTATCCTTAGTCGGCAATTCCTCTACAATATTCATCAGGTCTTGAATAATGTCTATTTATTTATTAAATAAATACCATTGGATTATTCTCTAATAAATAAATAAATATTACATTCACTAAATAGAAAATAAATATTTGTTAAATATTTTTATTACATAATATTCTCTCAAATAACTGGTGATGGAATACATGTGATCAAGAAAACATGAATAATTTTTAAACCACTTGTGGGAATAATATTTATTCAACTTATTAAATAATAAATAATAATATAAATTATTTAACTGAGATTTTGGATAAACTTAATGTGTGACCCTCCAGGCCTATTTCTCAGTGGCATTAGGTGAAATAGCCTAAAGCCAAGTTTAGCATCTAGAAACATGCCACGACAGCCATAGATAAAGAATTTAATACTGCAATGACATAATAACTCATATGGATGATTACTATATAATATAATCCCTTTATCATAATATTTATAATCAAGCAGGTTGCATGCTGTTCCATCAAGATATACGCTTGATGTATTTTTCTTTGAATTTATGGAAATCAAACTTGCCTATAGAACACCATGACTATGGATTTATTTAGGCTATATCATTTTCATCAAAGGGATGGAAATATCTACTTCTTTTAAATAAAATAAGGTACAAATCCTTTATCACATTATTCATTAATTCAATATTACTCATGAAACACCCAACACATCCTACCTCACTATGACCATATGTCATCATGGTTTTTGTTAATACATCAAAGTACATGAATTATAATACCCATTAATAATAATATTAAAGTTTAAGGATCAATAAACACATCCTTAAATAGAAACATCTAATTTCACACATAATTTTGGAATTCCTACTTACGAGTCTCATTCTCATAATATCCTACATTGGATATTACCAAGGGCGTAAACCATGAGAAGGTGCCTCAAAGTCCTATGAGTCTATACCCCTGATAGCCTATATTATTTGTGTCCTTAAAATGATTTAATCCAACTATAGAACATGCATTTAGGAATAATATTGTGACATTTTTGATTTCACATCATAGCGAGGAACTGCTATGACCTTTCAGTACGATAGGTACTCCTAGGATATTATCACATACTATGTTACACAGAAGAAAAATCATTGAACAACCTTTTTGATGTATTGTTTTAACAAAGTTTTTATATTTATTTACAACTAATATTTTATAAAAGACTATTTTTGAAAAACAGGTGGACATTGTTGAATGTTCGAACCCAAACATAAAGGGGGAAAAAAGTATTATTTTTGAGAAAGTTGTTTTCTGAACACATAGGATTGGGCTGAGAAACACCAGACAAAGAGTATCAGACTGAGAATCACCATTCAAATTTTTTTTAGAAAGATAATGTTGTTGATCAATCACATAATCGGTATCAGATCCATTAGCATGAAGTTCATGATATATCAAACATAATGTTTTTTAGAAATAAGTTGCTATGTTAGAAAGTTAAAATATTGATAAAGAGGTTGAATGAAGATAGTGAATTCAGGAGTTAGACAGTACTTAAACTTTCTAACCTTAAGTTAGAAAATTATTTTCCAATCATGAAGTTCTTATAAGTCATGAAAAATCTCATGATAAAAGATTTTGATGAAATAGAGGAATCGTAAAGATTATATCACTTCCAAAAATTAAGAAAATGATTGCATTAGATCTAGATGTACAGAACATAGAATTTGTTAGAAGTTTTAATGGGTTATAGATGATGATGTTTGATGATTTTAAAAGTTTCTAAGTGGAGTCACCATCG
The DNA here is from genome assembly GCA_963277665.1 of Viscum album. Taxonomy (NCBI): domain Eukaryota; kingdom Viridiplantae; phylum Streptophyta; class Magnoliopsida; order Santalales; family Viscaceae; genus Viscum; species Viscum album. The sequence goes on along the minus strand of OY728146.1, from coordinate 1,619,444,891 downwards.
ATAAATTTCCATCATAATGATAATTCCATCATTACAAGGATTCCATTGGACTGATGTTGAGGATGTTCCTTCAGACTAACTCTAAGAAGGAAATTCAATCAGACTGACTCATATAAGGAAAGTCAATTAGGTTAACTCTGAAGAGGAAAGTAATTTCAGAATGAGCTAAGGAAGTTTCATTGAAATGAGCTGAGGATGTTCCATTACAATGAGATGAGGAAGTTCCACAGTATTGAACAAACTTTAGGAAGTTCCACCATACTGAAAAAATGTTAGGAAGTTTGGGAAGACTAATTATGGAGAAGACTCAAGAATATTCCAGAAGATTACTGAAGATTTGAAGTGGTCAAACATGAAATTCAAATATGCATAAGTCTACGAGGTTTTCAAATTTGATTAAGAAAGAAAGATTTTCAGTTTCACGCCTTTGTATTTATGATATACCTATAATTATAAGCACAATTGTTTTTACTTTGATACCTTTTATGTGACCAAAAAATGAAAAGCGCTACAGAATTCATGTCTAAGTTTTCATTCAAGAATTAGACCTAATTAGAAGGTCAGACATCATAATGTTTTTTTAGACTAAGGAAGACCAGACCGAGTATTTGAGTATAGTTTGAATAATGTAAATTTAAAATAGGTTTATCACACTAATTCCATATGATTTAATTTATTGGTCTGAGTCCATAAGACCTATCCCCATCTTTTTAGATCATGTTATACGAAATATACACAAGAGGAGGGAGGGGGGTGAATTGTGTCTATCAAATTTTCTTCAAGAAATATCGATGATAATCAACTATGTCCTTTTATCTCTATTAGATTGTTTATAAAGTGGAAATAAATAGATATCCAGATGCAAAGATTTATAGTGTTTCAGGGCACAAAAATCCCCCAGTCCATTCCACCAATGCTCTTCCCCATGAGCTTGGTGATTTTCACTAGTCGGTCCTATTTTCACAAGACCATCCACAACTGAGTGCAGGTAGTTGACACCTTTACAATTTAAGGCTAAAAAAAGCCTTATGGTTCTAAGCACAGAACCAATAAAAAAACTTAGTATGATAAGACGATACTCAAAATAAAAGAGAATTATTTTGATAAATATTTTTCGATTGATCTTCACAGTTGCAGCAGTACGCAACTGACAGTAAATAGATCATCATCTTCAAAAAGGATGTTCTTCAAGTAAAAGTAGTTCTAAATCGATCCATTTTCAATTTATCTTGAAATATATTCAGCAAAAAATCAGCAGTATATTCACGATATATCTTCAATATAAAACAAGTAAATATTCAACATTTTTATTTTTGATATAAAATAGAATCTAATTGTTATTTATAACAGCAAATATATAAAAGATATTTTTAAAGAATCAATGTATCTATTTTTTTCTTTGAAACTTGAATATCTCTAGATTTGAATCTTGTAATCATCGTGATTTCAAGAGATATATTTTCATGTATGTTCTAAAAAAATTCAGATACTCAATAGTTATATAATAAAGACGAGCACCTTATTCATAAATTTAGATCCACAAAAGTCACCTGATAGGTTGTGATATTCAAATGTTTGAATAACAGAGTAGTCATAACTTCCCTTAATAATCAGCACAAAATCCTCCTATTAAATTGATCCTTTGAATCACATATAAACATATTTAAATTGTTCAAAGATGCGCTTTAAAATTGGTCTTTGAATCTAGCTTGAAATCAGCCTGATAATCTGAAAAATACCGTTACATGATAAATTCGAAAATTCAAATATCCGACACTTAAAAAGTCAAACGTAGGGTTCTTTTTAGAATCAATCCAAGTATCAAACATAATGTTGGTCACAAACGTATGGTTGATGATCCATAATTTTGTCATCAAATTTCAAACGTATGATATATGATCCATAATTTTCTCTTCTTCAGAACATAAGGTACATGATCTATACTTTTGAAAAAACGTAAGGTTCATCACAAAAGTAGGGTTGGAAATCCTTACTTTTGTGAAGCAAACGTAAGGTTCCATACTTACGTAAGCTACTTCATCCATATTTTTATTATATAAAAAATGCAAGGTTCCTTCCAAGTGTAAGGTTCTTTTACCATAATTTTCTGTCAATGTAAGGTTTATTAACCATACTTTTTTGAACTCCTGTAAAATAAACATAAGATATAATCCTTACGCTATGCTCTCCAACGTACGGTATGAACAGTGTTTCCAGAACACGTTGAATAGATTTCTGAACACTTTGAAAAATATTTCATGTGAATCATATGCTTTAATATTATTCCAAAATTGGTAATATAAAGAATATTAATTTCCTAAAATATACTTAAAGTAAAATCATTAGAATAACAAATAAGGGTATTTGTGAGCATCAAAATCATCGTAAAAATATAGAGTATTGTTGAAACAATACATGCTCAACAATATCCCCCTTTTTGATGATAACAAAAACCCATAAAATTATGTAATTTATAATTTTGTAAGGATAAAAAAATATTTAATTTTTTAATTTCAAATATCTCTTTGAAAATATACAATATTGGTTTATCCAAATTTCTCTTCAAAGGTTATCTATTAAAAAAAATTTCCCCTGAAAGTCTATTTAAAAACAAAGTAAAATGTTGTGTTTATCCAAATTTATCCCCCTTTTTGTGATGTAAAAAATAATGATAGAATAAGGAATATAACACATGTAATGTAGTACTGAACTTGTAAGAAAATGTTATGATAAACTGTTTATCAATAAAAGAATCTGAATTTTTTGAGACTATCTAGCATAGAAATAAACAAAGTAAAAAACCCATTAAATATGATAAGTATAAAATTTCATTGATAAAACAATATGAAAGTAAATTAATGAATAAGAATCAAGTTTTTTGGGATAAATGTTTAAAGAAAGGGTATTTCAGTGATTTTGAATAACATATTTCAACTCTGCCAACTATAACCTTAATATCTTTATAACACTATCTCCAAGATGAATTATCTGATATCTTCCTTCTTGAGTCAAATGTATATATTCAATGAGGTTCAATCAGAAAAAATCATGCAATATTTCTTCCTTTTCCATAAACTGATTGTGCTTCTCAGTGAATATGTTCAGAAATTCTCAAATACCTAGTTCACTTGAGGTGATCTGCTCAAAAAGATTCTTTTGATTATCCAACAATACTGGAAAAGGAGCACTATTTCATTGTAAATCCCACAAACTTTCATTCATGTTGCTTATTATAGAGGTAATGGCTTGGAATCTCTTGATCAAATTAGGTGAAGTACCTGATGTACTTTCTTGATTTCCTATGACATTTGAAAACTGTTTCTCTATAAAAAATTTCAAATATGCCAATTCTGATTTCAGAACAACATCAGATTTTAATTTTGAAACTTCTACCATCAATTCATTCTTAAAAATATTTACTTATTGCTTTGAAACAGAACTATCTTTTAGATGTTGAAATCTCTGTTTCTCTTTATCTAATTCTATTCTTAAAGAACCATTCTCTTCTTGAGATTTGTTAAATTTTCTGACAAGACCCTCAACATAATCATACATAGAATCAGAGGCACCTTATGATTGATTCAAAACATGATCTACCAAGATCAGTGGTAAATATTGAGCATCTGATTTCTCTTCTTAATCCTTCTCCACTGGTTTCTCAGCTGATTTTTCTCCTGAAATATCAACTGAGAATTATTCATTTATAAATTCTGTATGAATCTTAGAGAGATTTTATTGAATAGGTTGTTCTTCTTTCTCTACTTCTAAAGGTAGGTGCTCATCTTGAGAAATTTCTTCTTGAATTTATTCTTGAATATGACTTTGTTGCATTGGTTTTGTCTGACAATTTTCAATTTGTAACAGAGTCAATCTGGATCACAGATTGATCTATAATTTCCATTCCATGAGAGTTTTAAATTTGAGTTACATCATCAGTTCTTGTCTCTACCTAGGCCTAAGGCAAAACTTACACTTCTGTTTGAGAAGCAACTTCCTTTTGACTCTCTTCTTGAACAGGTTCACTTAAAAATTTATAACTAAAAAGAGATTCTGTCTCAAGAACTTTCTCAGGAGAATATTCTTTAACATATTGAAAATCTCTATGCCTAGATTTTTGAAGTGAAACTTGACTTTCTTCATCAGAAAGAGCATCTTATGTTTCAAATCTAAGTCTCCTTGTAGTCTTTGAAACTTCCTCTATTTTGGATTCAGCCATACCTTCTTTATATTTTACAGGTTGCTCCCCCTGAACAGATACCTAATCCTCTTCAGCTTGAATAGACATGATTTTACCTTTTACAGTGCTCCAGAAAAATCCGAGTTTTCTTAAATTTATAGCATTTAATAAATTACTATGGTGGCATATGATTCTCGTATCAATCAGCCTCACCATATCTTTTTTAAACAATAGCTTTGAAATAAACCTTCCATAAGGATAAAAACTCATATGAGCCTTAGGTTGACAGTATTAACTCAAATATCTAATCAAATATCTTGGAAAATTCATCTTTATGTCACTTAAAAATAGAAACATAATATACATATCAGAAAAAAGAATATTTCCATCTCAGAAATCCTTGGGGATATTCCAGTTTGAATAAATTTAACCAAAATCTTCTATTATGGTTCAAAATCTTTGACCAACATTTTTTTATGTTAGTAGAACCAAACAGAAAAGACATGATATCCTCATATTTATGATTGCTATCCCCGATTGACTTCAGATCAAAATGAAAAACTCCCTCATTAGGATAGTTCAAGATCCTTTCAATTTCAACAGAAGAGATCGATAAATCCATGTATTTGATCTTTGCAACAATCAAATATTCTGTATCTCCTAAACTAAATTGCAGAGTTTTAAAGAAACTTCTCAACTCAACTTCATACAAAAAATCAGCGTAGTCCTCACTGAATGTCGTTTCAATACCTTGAAAGGATAATTCTTGCTTCAACATCAAGTTCGTCTGATACAACCATTCTAGATCGAAACCATTCACCTCTTTCGTCTTCCTTTGCTCGCAGCTTCAAAACCCTAGGACCTCAAACCTTCATATCTTTTATACGGAAATGAAAAAAATAGAATCAGAGAAATATACACAAGATGGGGGTTTCAATATTTCTAAAGGTTTTTAGAAAATGAGCGGGTTTTGGAATTCGAAACGGGCTCTGACAGAGCCTTGATTCCCATGCCATTATGTACATAATAATCATTACAAAATTTAAAATAAATTAAACAGTATGAGGCGTATTTAAAATTTATTATAGAATAAAAATAAAAGTGTAACTTATTTAATAGATAAGTAACTAAATTATTTTAAATAGTGAAAATTTAAAATAATATAATCAAATAAAATTATGATTAAAATTAAATAAGATTTATTAAAAAATAAATAAAATTATAATTAAAAATAAAATTTATTTAAAATTAAATAAACCTAACTACCCCTCAATAAATTCAAAACTTTCAGTGGGAAGTGGTTTAGTAAAAATATCAGCTAATTGAAATTCAGTACTTATAAATTCTAAAAATATATCGTTTTTAAGAACATGATCTCTTAGAAAATGATGTCTAATATCAATATGATTAGTTCTAGAATGAATTATAGGATTTTTGAAATATTTATAGCACTAGTATTATCACATAAAATAGGTGTATTACTAAAATTTAGTCCAAAATCCATAAGAGTGTTTTTCATCCACAAAACTTGTGCACAACAACTACCTGCAGATATATATTCTGCCTCAACTATTAACAAAGCAACTGTGTCACAACACCCTCCCCACAAAGTGTACCCCTCCTGGGATGGCAATGTGAGAAGGGAGATAATAACCCCCGAGTCCCACCTCCAGTAGGCCCTGGGTTGGTGATTAGCACCGAGGGTATAGTAAACACACAAATGGGAGGCATTACCCTCTAAGAGAACACATGAAAAAGAGAGAGATAAGATAGACACCAAACAACTCCAACTAAGACTGAAAAATAAGTGAAAACCCAAGTTTACATATGTAATGTCATGGAAAACTACTACAAATGGAAGGGAAAAACTGCAAGTACCCAAAAGAAAGTAAAAACAGCAGCAACCACAAGCCCAAACACCTCCTGCAACCCCAAGCTAGTAGAAACCAGCTTGATCTCCAACCTGCTCTAAGTGACCTGAAAAAATAGTTTATATAAATACATAGGGTGATTATAATGGTATAATCAGTAGGATCCTCCTTGGAGCCTCTCGTACAAAAGTAAAGAAATCATGCTAAACCACAATGAACAACAAGTGAAACTAACTCATCACCTAAACATTTATACTAAGTTCCCAGGCTCACCATGGATACTCTTACCAAGTAACCCATACAAGAGTATATAATATAATAAATAATATCAAGGGTACCCCACTACTACTTCCCCACTAGTTTTCCGCTTTGCCCCAATGTCGCATGTCCTAAGAATCTCTCTCCAAAAATGCTTGCCCGCAGACACCTGGGCGAAGCACCACAATATGCACCTCATGCAACAAAACCACCACGTCCACGCAAGAAAGTAACCAGGTAGTTTCTAGGAGCCACCACAGCTTGTATAATGTGTATCATACGTCATATATTATACCTCAATCCATTACAACCTATACACCGAGTAAGGATTCTCAAGCCATCAAAGCCTATACACGTTACAACTATAGTAGTCCATAGGATACTATATCTAGAATATATGTGTGTGAATAACCACAAGCCATTAAAACCCTCTACACACAAATATGAGGAAAACTAACCACTGTTCCTACCAGCACAAGTAACTACCAAGAGAAGAGAGTGGGGCCAAAGGGGGTAGTCAACCATCCATCCTCCCACCGAAATTTTGGGGAAAACACCCCCAGGGCTCATAATCCCCAGGGTGTAAGTTTCCCTAACTGATGGGGTGGAGTAGCGTATAGAAACACAAAAAGTATAGAATATAATATATCTCACAACCACACTATCGACATAACTTAGTCTTAGAATCAACTGCAGCTAACGTCTCTCGGACTCCCGACTGCCACTTCTAAGGCTAGGTATCCTATAAGCACACAAACATTTAAAGAGATTTATTTCCTTACTTTATTCCCTTTTTATAAGTTCCTCTTTACATTAATTAATTCTTTAAACATTAATTAACAACTAAAAATTCCACATTAAATTTCATTAGCATCACCCCCAAAGTCCATTGTCCCTTTAAAATTGTAACCTTAACATTTCATTCTAGCAAGCTCCAACCCCATGGGTTAACATCATTTTTTCAATTATTTATTTAAAATATTACTTTCCCATATTCCCAGGCATTCTAGAAAAACATTCTATGCTATTGAACACAAGGGGGTTTAACACAGTGAGTAGATAACTACCCATCAAGTCTTTGACGCCTATAGCAAGAGCATAGACCCATCCTCCCTTGAGAAGCTAGACACAAAAATCACGTGGAATACCCCACACGTCTTCACCCATTTTGGAATAAGGGTAAGCAAGACCAGCTACCTCGAGTAGTGGGGAAAGTAAAGAAGACAACCAATCAAAGAAACATCAAGCATCCAAACCTTCACATCCAACCCGTTCCATCATCCCTGGTGTCCTCTATGACACCCACATGCATAAACTGATGCATCTCACCACTCTAGGCTTCATCTTCTACCACAACCAATAGGTCTCCCTACCCCCATATATCACAACATCCATCCAAGCTCACATCACAACACAAGCAACATGAAAACAAACATCACATCAATTGGGATCTTGGTCCTTAAAAAAACAAGAGGGTAACTAAGAACCTTACAAGGAATTATCTTTTATCAACCAACTAGTTCTTTAATCCATATTGGATTAACCGATTTATTATTTGGAGGTTCCAAATTCAAGAAACCTAACCAGTAAGCTATCAAAAATAATTAAACATGCTTACTACACCAATTTGATTAACATAAAATTACAAAAAGAAAAACTAGATTCATTTACACGCCTCTTTATCTTTAGCCAAACAATTATTAATCAATTCTGGATTTATGTTCTTTACCAATTTCCATCAAGAACGAAAAGCTAAACAAAGAAAGCATAGATATCACACTATCTAGAAAAACAAGAGGCAATAGCATATGATCGATATCAATTTATTTATCCAGTTCAAACATTTATTATTTCAATTACATTGTGATCGAGTGGGATAAAACATGATAACTATACATTTTCATGTAAAATAACAGAGAAGCAATGAATCCCCTACCTCAAACAGTTCTTGAAGTTATTTATACAAGAACGAGTCACACAACGGGTTAAGATCTCCTACCCTGTGACAACTGTATCCACCCAAGGATGCAGAGACACCACCACATCGGCCAACACCCAAGAAAATCCCATTAGAAACATAGGGGTAAAATTCCATAAAAAGGGAAAGGAGAAATAAGGAGATGAACCCAAAATAATAAAGATAAATCATACCTTATATCAAAGACTGGTCGATATTGCTTGGTTGCATCAAAACAGAGCGAAACAAATCCTAGGAGGAAAGTTTTATTGCGCAACTCCTACGGGAAGGAATAAGATGTTCGAGAATCTCACACCCAAGAACAAGGAGGAAGAACTTGGGAGGAATATATCTAATCCCTTTAGAAGATTTAATGGAGCAGTGGTTTAAAATACGCTGGGTTTTCCATTAAAAGAGGATCACAATAAACCACATGGTTTGACCAAGTAAAAACATCCTGAGACTTAGGAGAAATTAATATAGGATTTACGGCCTTTGAATCATCCTTAGAGTCCTTAAAACAAGGCTTTAAATGAATTTTACATCAAAGGAAACATTAAAGGGGCGAAACTATAGGAAGCTGGAAACACTGTTCACGAACTCGAAATTTGACAAAGGAAAAACACTGTTCATGAACCTCACCATTGGAACCTCACCGTTCTGGAAACACTATTCATGAACACCAAATTTGGAAAAGGAAAAAGGTCATCATTGGAACCTCACTATTCTGGAAACACTATTCATGAACTCAAAATTTTGTCAAAGGAAAAAGGTCACCATCGGAACCTCACCATTCTAGAAACAGTGTTCATGAACTCAAAATTTGGAAAAGGAAAAAGGTTACCATTGGAACCTCACCATTTTGGAAACACTGTTCATGAACTCTAAATTTGGCAAAGGAAAAAGGTCACCGTTGGAACCTCACCATTCTAGAAACACTGTTCATGAACTCAAAAATTTGGCAAAGGAAATAGGTCACCGTTGGAACCTCCCCGTTCTAGAAACACTGTTCATGAACTCAAAATTTGGCAAAGGAAAAAGGTCACCGTTGGAACCTCACCATTGGAACATCACCATTTCACTATTCACATAAGGTTACCGATGACACTGTTCACAGAAGGTCACTGACGACACTGTTCACATAAGTTCACCATTGCACTGTTCACATAAGGTTATCGATGACACTGTTCACAAAAGGTCACCGATGATACTGTTCACATAAGGTCACCAATGTCACTGTTCACATAAGGTCACCGTTTCACTGTTCACATAAGGTTATCGATGAAACTATTCATAGAAGGTCACTGATGACACTGTTCACAGAAGGTTACTGATGCACTGTTCACAATGGTCTACTGTTGGAACTGTTCACCGATGGAACTGTTCACAGAAATGAAAATTTAGAAAAGTATTGGGTATAAGTCACCTTGACCTCCTAAAACACCTCATACAACTGATTTTTCAAAGGAATGGACTAGAGAGGTCTGAGCCATTAAATGAGATACCTCTCAAAACATTCTCATCCTCAAGAATTCAAAACCCACCTAAAGGGAAAATGAAATGGGGTCTGAACAAACACCCATAAAGATACCTCTCAAAAGAGATCAAGCCACAATAATCAAAAAAATAAATCCATATTATAAACATGAAAGATCTATAACCACAAAGGCTAAATCGATACATGAAAAGAGTTAAACATCAAACAACTCTGGGTACTGAGCATGTATCTGTGACTCACATTCCCAGGTACTCTCTTCCATGCCACCGTGTCTCCACAAGACATGAACCAAGGGTATAGAACACCCACACCACACCTTCTTTTGCAGTATTGGATCTCCATAGGTCGCTCCTCAAAGGTCGCATCATCATCAATATCAATCTCTCCCCAATCGATGACTTGAGAGTCATCATAAATATAACGACGAAGCTGTGATACATGGAAAACATCATGTATCTGACTCATCTGTGGGGGAAGTGCTACTTGATACGCCAAATCTCCAACACAAGCTAACACCTTGAAAGGCCCAACAAACCAGGGAGAAAGCTTACTACCATGACCAAACCTTCACTTCCCACGATGGGGAGTCACCTTCAGAAACACGTGATCCCCAACATCAAACTCTAAGGGTCTCTTCCTTTGACCGACATATTATTTTTGATGATCTTGCGCTGTCTTCATCCTCTCACAAATCACCTGAACCATCTCTATTGTATTCTGCACTAGTTCCAGTCCGAGAATTGCTGACTCTCCGACCCCATTCCAGTACAACGAAGAATGGAAAGGCCGGCCATACAAGGCTTCAAACGGCGCCATACCTATGGTGGAGTGAAAAATATTATTGTAAGAAAACTACACTAAGGGTAAGTGCCTCATCCATGAACCTCCAAAATATAGGACATAAAAGCGTAACATGTCTTCAAGAGTCTGGATGATTCACTCTGTCTGATCATCCATTTGAGGATAAAAAGCAGTTCTAAGGAATAATTGAGAGCCAAAAGCATGCTGAATACGTCTCCACACCCTAGAGGTAAAATGAGGATATCTATCAGAAATGATTGTCCTTGGGACTCCATGAAGTCTCACCACCTCCTCTAGATACTGCCTTGACAAAAATTCCACTGAGCTCGACTCCTTGATTTCTATAAAGTGAGATGATTTTGTTAAATGGTTGAATACCACCCAAATAACGTCATTTCCTCTCGGAGCTCAAGGTAAACTAGTAGAAAATTCCACTGAGATGTCCTCCCACTTCCACGTAGGAATATCTAATGGCTGGAGTAACCCACAAGGAACATGGTGTTCGGACTTCACCTTCGGGCAAACCAAACATCGAGACAAAAACTTCGCAACCACACGCTTCAGCCTAGGCCACCAAAACTGACTTCTCAAAGCTCAGAACATCTTTGTCACGCCAGGATGCACCTCTAAAGGTGAACTATGGAAATCTCTGAGAACTGTCTTGCACATTTCTAAAGGAACAAAAATCCTTCCATGATATAACACTCAGTGTTTTTCATCCTCAGACCAATGATCAGGGGCCTCGCCATAAACAACTCTGTCTCTCCAGACCTCCACCTCAAGATCCCCCAACTAGGACTCTTCCACCTTCTGCACCAGAGATGACGGCACTGTCATCTGAAAAAGACAACCTCTACCCCCAAATTCTCCCATATCAAGATGTAATGCTGAAAGTTATTCCATTACTCTCCAGGAATCATCAGATTCACGCATTGCATCACCACATGACTTCTTGCTCAGCGCATCAGCTACAACATTCCCCTTTACATGTGTATATGATATTTCGAAGTCGTATTCCTATAAGAACTCCATCCACCAACGCTATCGCAAGTTTAATTCACACTGGGAGAAAACATACCTCAGGATCTTATGATCGGTGAAAACCACAAAGCGCTCACCAATGAGGTAATGTCTCCACAACTTCAAAGAAAAAACTACAACTGCCAACTCAAGATCATGGGTGGAATAGTTACATTCATGAGGACGCAACTGCCGAGACCCATAAGAAACAACCGATCTTTGCTATATCAGAACACAAACCAACCCCATATGCGAAGCATCACATAAAACATCAAACTGAGCTCCCTCAGCTGGAAGATAAAGAACTGGAGCACTTACTAACTTCTCCTTTAGATACTCGAAAGCTTCCTGACACTGATTATTCCATATGAATGCCTGATCCTTCCTGGTCAAAGCTTTTAGAGGAGTCAAAAATCATGAAAAATAGGCTATGAACCTCCTGTAGTAGCCTGCAAGACCAAGGAAACTTCGCACCTCTGACACTATCTTAGGGGATTACCAAGACACAACTGCTTTTATCTTCGATAGATCCACAAATAATCCCTACTGGGACATAAAATTCCCCAAGAAACGTACTTTTCAAGCCCAAAACTCACACTTCAACAACTTCCCAAATAGCTGATGTTGTCGAAGAACTCCCAAAACGGCGTGTAGATGCTCTGCATGCTCTTCTTTAAACATGGAGTACACAAGGATGTCGTCGATGAAAACTACAAAAAAATTGTCTAGGAACTCACAGAACACAGCGTTCATCAATCCCATGAACACAGCTGGAGCATTTGTCACGCCGAACGACATTACAACGAAATAATAATGCCCATGACGACAACGGAAAGTAGTCTTTGGGATATCCTCATCCTTCACACGCATCTGATGATATCCTAACCACAAGTAGATCTTTAAGAACCAACTTTAACCCTTCAGTTGATCAAATAAATCATCAATATATGGAAGAGGATAGCAATTCTTTTTTTATCACTTTGTTCAAGCAATGATAATCGACACACAACCACAAACCGTCGTCTGCCTTCTTCACGAAGAAAATTGGTGCACCCCACAGTGACACACTTGGCCGAAAAAAACCACACTATAACAGACCATCAAGCTATATACGCAACTATTGTAACTCATAAGGGGCCTTCCTATATGGAGACATAGAGATAGTATATTCTCCTGGTTGTAGATCGATCCCAAACCCGATCTCTCATCGAGGGGGTAATGCTACAACCTCTTCTAGAAATACATTAGGGTACTCTTCTAAGAACCTAGGAAACACCAACTGCTGAGCCTCCAAAGAACTTAGCATCAACTCAACCATCATGGATGATAAGGATGAAACACGCCTCTGACCCATCCGAGGGTCTCGCTCACCAACAAACACCACTGGATCTCCATCCGCATCGAAGAACACAACCTTCCTCCTGAAACAATCCATGATATCTTGCACCAAAGACAACCAATCCATGATGATAATGACATAATATGGTTGTATTCGTAAACATAGGAAATCTTCCCAAGAGCGGTGCTGCCCCAACACTAGCTCACAGTCTCTACATACTTCAAACTGGTCATCTTGGCCTCCAACTGACATAGTCAACGCCAAGGGCACTGGAAGCCTCTCTACCTAAATTCCCAAAGCATGGATAAGGGTAGGTGATATGAAGGAGTGTGTCACTCCTGAATCAAACAAGACATACACCAAGGTAAAAAACAAGAAAAGGGTACCTCGAACAATGTCTGGCTCGCCTGGAGCTGGAAACGCTAAAGCATGAAGCTGACCACGACCTCCTCCACGACCTTTATAACCCTGATGATGACCACCACCATGGCCATGCTCTGATCTATGAGGGTGGGAAGCTTCTCAAGGCTATTCTTTGCCTACCCCATCTACCCTCTACTGATCTAAAGCTGGTGCAACCTGCTGCTGCTACCTCTGCTGGAACTGCCTCAACAGAGGAACCTGGAGCGGAACACCTGGTGCACAGTGACTACTCTGAAAGGCCAGACACTCTCACTGCTGATGAACTAGACCACCACAAGAAAAACAAGTGCCTGATCCCTTGGAATAAGCCTGAGATCTGCTACCCTCGGAGAAATGAGATGATGAGGGCTGGGACCTACCCCCGGCTGAACGAAAACTCCTCTGCCCTGAAAACCAAGAACCCCATACCACAGCTCAACTTCATGAGGAATCATGATGACTCCCCTATCATGATGATCTGGTTCTGTCCAAAGTCCTCTCGATGACCTCTACCCTTGCCAGCACCTCAAGACATGTCTTCAACATAAATGGGGTGACCTGACACTGGATCTCTGGATGCAAAGCCTCCTCAAAATTCCTCACCCTGGCCTCATCATATGGAAACAGATCAGAAGAATATTCTAAAAGGTTCCTGAAACAGATTTCAAAATCTTGCACACTGGAGCTCCCCTATCGAAGGGTAAGAAGCTCCTGGTGACTGGATTCCTTTGCGGTCGAAGAAAGAAACTCGACTCAAAACTTGTCTTGGAACTCCCATGAAATTGATGACTCCTCACGATCCTTGAGGAATAAGAACCACCACTGACTCACTGCTCCACACAGCATCGTCGCAACCAAGGACACCCAATGATCATTTTGAGCATGGATCAAACTGAATCCTATCTCGACCTCCTCCAACCAGTCTTCCATGACTACATCTGAAACGAATCCCTCATACTTCTACAGACTATGGAGCTGAAACTCTTGGAGTGTCCTCTTCTATGTGTCATCGTCATCAACCTCTACCCGATGGCGATCTGCTAGCACAACCTACTGGACATCTTCTATGCGATCCTGATGAGGACGTTGACCTGGAGCCATACCTGAAAAATAAAAAACAATTAGAGCTCCTAAACCTGGAATATAGAAGACTCAACATTAATTAATTAATTAATTATTTTATTTTATTCATTTTAGGTTATCCTATCCCAATTTCTACCCATTCAAACACAGGCACAAATAAGAATGATGCATGACCCTTTCCTAGGTCTCTAACCTACAACAAGTATCACCTCGTTTAGTAACTATTATAAACTTAAAGGTCCTTACATCATATCATAGGGGTCCTTAAACACCTATGTCTCATCCGGTCTCTAGTGTTTACATCACTTGCTAAACTTGACTGACACTATTTCCCTACCAACCCATGCAACCTCACCTGTGCCTAACTCCAAACTCCATCCTATCCCTCAACCAGAGCTCTAATACCACTCTATCATGACCCCCTTCCCACAAAGTGTACCCCTCCTGGGCCAAAAATGTGAGAAGGGAGATAATGACCCCCGAGTACCGCCTCCAGTTGGCACCAGGTTGGAGACTAGCACCGAGGGTATAATAAACACACAAATTGGAGGCATTAACCTCTAGGAGAACACATGCATAAGAGAGAGATAAGATAGACACCAAACATCTCCAACTCAGACTGAAAAATAAATGAAAAACCAAGTGCACATATGTAATGACATGAAAAACTAATACAACTGGAAGGGGAAAACTGAAAGTACCCAAAAGAAAGTAAAAACAGCAGCAACCACAAGCCCGAACAGCTCCTGCAACCCCAAGCTAGTAGAAACCAGCTTGATCTTCAAACTTCTCCAAGTGACCTAAAAAAATAGTTTATATATACATAGGGTGAGTATAACAATATAATCAGTAGGATCCTCCCCATAGCCTCTCATGCAAAAGTAAAGAAATCATGCTAAAGCACAGTGAACAATAAGTGAAACTAACTCATCACCTAAATATGTATACTAAGTTTGCAGCCTCACCATGACTACTCTCACCAAGTAATGCATACAAGAGTATATAATATAATAAAGAATATCAAGGGTACCCCGCTACTACTTCCCCACTGGTTTTTCGCTTTGCCCCAACGTCGCACGTCCTAAGCATCTCTCTCAAAAAAGGTTTGCCCGTAGACACCTGGGTGAAGCACCAAAATATGCACCTGATGCAACAAAACCACCACATCCACACAATAAAGTAACCAGGTAGTTTTTGGGAGTCACTACAGCTTGTAGAACATCTATCATACGTTGGGTATTATACCTCAAGCCATTACAGCCTATACACCGAGTAAGGATCCTCAATCCATCACATCCTATACACGTTACACCTATAGTAGTCCATAGGATACTATATCCAGAATATATGTGTGTGAATAACCACAATCCATTATATCTCTATACACACATATATGGGGAAAACTAACCATTGTGCCTACCATCACAAGTAACTACCAAGATAAGAGAGCGGGGCCAAAAGGGGTAGTCTTCCATCCATCCTCTCACCGAAATGTTGGGGAAAACACCCCCCAGGGCTTAGAATCCTCGGGGTATAAGTTTACCTAAATGACGGGGTGGAGTAGCGTATAGAAACACAAAAAGTACATAATATACTATATCTCACAACCACACTATCAACATAACCTATTTTTAGACTCAACTGCAGCTAACGTCTCTCGGACTCCTAACTGCCACTTCTAAGACTAGGTATCCTATAAGCACACAAACATTTAAAGATCTTTATTGCCTTACTTCATTCCCTTTTTATTAGTTCCACTTTACGTTAATTAATTCTTTAAACATTAATTAACCATTAACAAATCCACATTAAATTTCATTAGCATCACCCCCAAAGTCCACTATCCCTTTAAAATTGTAACCTCAACATTTCATTCCAGTAAGCTCCAACCCCATGGGTTAACATCATTTATTCAATTATTTATTTACAGTATTACTTTACCATATTCCCAGTCATTCTAGAAAAGAATTCTATACTACTGAATATAAGGGGGATCAACAAAGTGAGTGGATAACTACCCGTCAAGTCTTTTCCACCTATAGCAAGAGCGTAGACCCATCCTCCCTTGAAAAGATGGACACAAAAAGCACATGGCATACCCCGCGCGTCTTCTCCCCTTTCGAAAGAAGGGTAAGAAAGATCAGCTACCTCGAGCAGTGGGAAAAGTGAAGTAGAAAACCAATCAAAGAAACAATAATCATCCAAACATTCACATCCAACCCATTACATCATCCCAGGTGTCCTCTCCGACACCCACATGCATAAACCGATGCATCTCACCACTCTAGGTGTCATCTGCTGCCACAACCAATAGGTATATTTGCCCCCACATATCACAACATCCATCCAGGCTCACATCACAACACAAGCAGCAGGAAAAAAAACATCATATCAATTGGGATCTTGTCCCTTAAACAAACAAGAGTGTAACTCAAAACCCCACAAGGAATTATCTTTTATCAAACAACTGGTTCTTTAATCCATCTTGAATTAACTAATTTATTATTCGTCGGTTCCAAATTCAGGAAACCTAACTAGTAATCTATCAAAAATAATTAAACATGCTTACTGCACCGATTTGATTAACATAAAATTACAACAAGAAGAACCAGATTCATTTACATGACTCTTTATCTTTAGCCAAACAACTATCAATTAATTACGGCTTTACATTCTTTACCAATTTATATCAAGAACGAAAGCCTAAACAAAGAAAGAATATATATCACACTATCTAGAAAAAAAAGAGGTAATAACATACGTTTGATATCAATTTATATATCCGGTTCAAACATTTATTATTTCAATTCCATTGTGATCCAATGGGATAAAACATTCTAACTATAAAGTTGCATGTAAAATAACAGAGAAGCAATGAATCCCTACCTGAAATAGTTCTTGATGTTCTTTATACGAGAACTAGCCACACAACGGGTTACAGTCTCCTCCCCTGTGACAACTGTATCCACCTGAGGATGCAGAGACACCACCACATCGGCTAACACCCAAGAAAATCCCATTAAGAGCATGATGGTAAAATTCCATAAAAAGGGAAAGAAGAAAGAAGAAGATGAACCTGAAATAATGAAGATAGATCACACCTTATATCGAAGACTAATCAATATTGCTTGGTTGCATCAAAACAGATCATAACAAATCCTAGGAGGAAAGTTTGATTGCACAACTCCTACAGGAAGAAATGGGATGTTCGAGCATCTCACACCCGAGAACAAGGAGTAATAACTAGGGAGGAAGATATCTCATCACTTTAGAATATTTAACAGAGTGGTGGTTTAAAATACACTGGGTTTTCCATTAAAAGAGAATCAAATTAAACTATACAGTTTGACCAAGTAAAAACATACCGCTCCTTAGGAGAAATTAATATAGGAGTTACGACCTTTGAATCAGCCTTAGAGTCCTTAAAACAAGGCTTTAAATTCATTTTATATCAAAGGAAACATTAAATGGGTGAAACTGTAGGAAGCTAGAAACACTATTCACGAACTTGAAATTTGGCAAAGAAAAAACACTGTTCATGAACCTCATCGTTGGAACCTCACCATTCTGGAAACATTGTTCATGAACCTCACTGTTCTGGAAACACTGTTCATGAACTCAAAATTTAGCAAAGGAAAAAGGTCAATGTTGGAACCTCACCGTTTTGGAAACACTGTTCATGAACTCAAAAATTTGGCAAAGGAAAAAGGTCACCGTTGGAACCTCACCATTCTAGAAACACTATTCATGAACTCAAAATCTGGAAAAGGAAAAAGGTCACTGTTGGAACCTCACCATTCTGGAAACACTATTCATGAACTCAAAATTTGGAAAATAAAAAAGGTCATTGTTGGAACCTTGCCATTCTGGAAATACTGTTTATGAACTCAAAAATTTGGAAAAGGAAAAAGGTCACCGTTGGAACCTCACCATTCTGGAAACACTGTCCATGAACTCAAAATTTGGTAAAAGAAAAAGGTCACCATTGGAACCTCACCGTTGCATTGTTCACATAAGGTTACCGATGAAACTGTTCACAGAAGGTCACCGATGAAACTGTTCACATAAGGTCACTGATGTCACTGTTCATATAAGGTCACCGTTGTACTGTTCACATAAGGTTACTGATGACACTATTCAGAGAAGGTCACCGATGACACTATTTACATAAGGTCACTGATGTCACTGTTCAGATAAGGTCATCATTGCACTATTCACATAATTTTACTGATGACACTATTCACAGAAGGTTAATGATTCACTGTTCACAACGGTCTACCATTGGAATTGTTCACTGATGGAACTGTTGCTAGAAATTGAAATTTGGAAAAGTGTTGGGGATAAGTCACATTGACCTCTTGAAACACCTCATACACCTAATTTTCTCAAAGGAATGGACGAGAGAGGTCCGGACCATTACAAACTGAGTGATGTTTCTTACTAGACTATGACACTAATGATTTTCCTAAAAAGTGACAGGCTTCTGAGGTGCCTTTTCTATCTAATTTGCAACTTCCAAAATTAGCATCCGAATATGAAATTAAATTAAAATAATTTTTTTTATAAAGAATAGATTGAAAAACAGATCCTTTTAAATATCAAAAAATTATTTTGATAGCTATAAGATGATATTCTTTAGGACTTGATTGAAATTTTGCACATAGACGTACTGAGTACATAATATTTGGCCTACTAGGAGTAAGATATAATAAACTACCAATCATACCTCTATATAACTTATTGTTTACTGATTTTCCAGTTTCATCCAAATCAAGTTTTATATTTGTACACATAGGATTTGTATATGTATTTCTATTTTCAAGTCCAAATTTCTTTAGTAAATTAGCAATGTATTTACTTTGATTCAAAAAATTTCCAAAAATCTT
The DNA here is from genome assembly GCA_963277665.1 of Viscum album. Lineage (NCBI taxonomy): Eukaryota > Viridiplantae > Streptophyta > Magnoliopsida > Santalales > Viscaceae > Viscum > Viscum album. Next base: position 1,619,425,599 of record OY728146.1, on the reverse strand, counting down.
TTTGATATTTTTGAATTCCTAAAAATAAATTTAGTTCTCCCATCATACCCATTTCAAATTCTTTTTGCATTAATTTTGAAAACTCATGACAAAATTTTTTATTTGTTGATCCAAAAATTACACCATCAACATAAATTTGAACCAATAAAATATTAAAATTTATAGTTTTCTTAAAAATAATTGGATCTTCCATACCAACAGTAAAATAATTTTTTAAAATAAAAGAACTTAATCTTTCATACCAAGATCTAGGTGCTTGTTTAAGTCCATAAAGAGCTTTAGTAAGTTAAAAAAAATTGGTTTTTAAGAATTTTCAAAAAACTCGAAGGTTGCTCAATATACAATTCCTCCATTAAATAACCATTTAAAAAGGGAGACTTAACATCCATATGAAATAATTTAAAATTCATATGAGATGCATAGGCTAAAAGGATCCTAATGACTTCTAATCTGGCTAAAAGGGAAAAGGTCTCATCATAATCTATACCTTCTTTTTGATTATATCCTTTTGCTACTAGTCTTTCTTTATTTATAGTTATGATCACTTTATCATCTTGTTTATTTCTAAAGACCCATTTAGTTGCAATAACAGGATAGTTCTTTGTTTTTTCAACTAATTTACAAACTTCATTTCTTTTGAATTGGTTTAGTTCTTCTTGCATTGATATCATCCAACCTTCATCAACTAAGTCTTCTTCTATTGACTTAGGTTCTAATTAGGATATAAAGGTATAAAACTCAACTATATTTCCTATATTTCTTATAGTTTTTATTTCTATGTCTAGGTCTCCTATAATAGTTTCTAAAGAGTGATTATTTAGGGTTCTAGATTGTATAGGTAAAACACTATTAGGTTCATCAGTGACATGTACTTATGAACTAGACTAAATTTTGTTTATATCATTTTCAAAATCATCTTTTAGGTTTTCAAGTCTCATGTTATCATTAGGGAAAGATTCATCAATTTGATCTTTCCTTTTTTCAAAAGGGTCAGATTCATCAAATTTTACATGAACTGATTCTTCAACAATCCTTGACTTTTTATTAAAAACTCTATAAGATTTGAAGGTAGTAGAATATCCTAAGAAAATTCCTTCATCAGATTTTGGATCAAACTTACCAAGATTTTCCTTGGTGTTCAAGATATAAACCTTGAATCCAAAAACTTTAAAGTATTTTACTTTCGGTTTTCTTTTATTCCAAAGTTCATAGGGTGTATTTTTGAAAATTGGTCTAATTAAAACTCTATTCATTATATAGTAGGTTGTGCTTACAGATTCTTCCCAGAAATAGGTAGGAAGACTATATTCATTTAGCATATTCCTATCCATTTCCTGAATAGTTTTTTTCTTCTTTCAATAATTCCATTCTGTTGAGGTGTTCTTAGTGTAGAGAAGGTGTGTTTAATACCTAGATTTGAGAAAAATGAATTGAATTCATAATTCTCAAATTATTTACCATGATCAATTCTTAATTAAAATATTTTAAAATATTTTTCATTTTGAAAAGCTTTGAAAAAGCTTTAAAATATAGTAAAAGTTTCATTTTTATATTCTAGAAAATATATCCAAGTAAATCTATAATAATCATCAACTAAAACATATACATATAATTTATCATCCAAACTTTCTATTCTTGAAGGTCCAAAAAGATTCATATGGATAATTTCTAAAGGTTTATATATAGCAATTTTTTTAATTGATTTGAAAGATGATTTATGTTGTTTGCTAATTTGACATGCATCACAGAATCTTTCATTATCAAATTTAAGACTAAGAAAACCAGAAACTAATTGTTTCTTAGAAAACTTATGTAAATTATAAATATTAAAATGTCCAAGTCTTCTATGATAGATCCAGGATTCATTTATCTTAGTAGTTAAATAATTTAATTTTTTTTACATAGTGAATTTAAGTCTAGGGTATAATCATTGTCAGTTCTGGGTGCTCTAAATTTAAGCAATTTATATTTAAAAACAGAACACCAGTTGTTAGAAAAATAGACAAAATAACCATCATCACAAAGTTGAGAAATACTTATCAGGTTATGTTTCAATCCTTTTACATAAAGTACTTTATTGATTGAGACAGCTTCTAGATCTCCAAAAGTTCCAATACCAATGATTTTTCCTTTGGCATTTTCACCAAAGGTGACTAACCCACCATCCTTTTGAGTTAAGGTTTTAAAGTTTGATGAGTTTCCACTCATATTCCTAGAGCATCCACTATCCATGTACCGTATTTATATTATGCTTCTATGACCTACTTACTATAAAGGCATTTAAACAATGGTTTGTTTTGGTACCCATATTCTATTGGGTTTAGAAGTGTTAGCTAGCAGTGATCTGGGAATCCCGATTTTCTTTGTTTTTCTATAATCATTTGAGTGAAATACACTGTTTGAAATAAAGTATTTTTTAATTCCACTAATTTAGGGAATTATTAAATTATAGTTTTTAGTTATATTAACTTTTTTTCCACAGTAATTGAAAATTACACTTTTTGAATTTAGAACAAAATAGTTTCTGTACATTTTAGGTTTATCACCTTTACTTCCTATTCTATATCTTTCTTTCTTAATCACATTCTTACCAAGAATTTCATTTAAAGTATTTTATCCTTTTGTAAAAAATAGAGTTGTAATTTTTTAGGTTTCTACTTTATCTTGCAGTGTTTTGATCTTAGTTTCATGAACTGTACTATTTGTGTTAGATGAGTTATATTTCTCAATTAACTCTTGATGCTATTTTAGAAAAGTGTCTCTTTATCCTAAAATTGAATTGTGAATATTTTTTAGTGATTTATGTTTTTTAATAAGGAATAATATCTTTCTTATAGAATTTTACAGTAGGCTGCAATTTTAACAGCTAGGGTTTGAATCAGAATTGGAAGAGTAATAAGATTGTACCTCATTATCTTCAGCCATGAAACACATGTTTGTTTTTAGATTTGATTCTTCTTTTTCTAAGTCAGACTTTTATGAGCTATTGGATTCTTTAGAAACACTCTATGTACCTTTAATTTCTCTTTTATCTTTATGCTCATAATCAATATTTTTAAAAAACATATTTTTCTTTTCTCTTTTTAGCAGAGGACAGTCAGGTCTTATGCGATCCATTTTCTTACATTCATAGAATCTGACTTCCTTTTGATCTTTCTAATTTTTCTTGAAGGATTTTCTTAATCCTTTATTCTTCTTATAAAATTTTCTGAATTTTATGGCCATCTATGCTAGTTTCATCTCTAAATCAGATGAGTCAAAACTTTCTTCCTTTTTGATCTCTTGTTTCATATTTATGCTCTTATTCAGAGATGTAACTTTCAAAGAAGTATTTTCTATTTTTATCAAGAATTTATGCTCATTAGCTTCATCTTCCATATCATCTTAATACATCATCATGGTTCCAATCAATTCTCTCAAAATTTTATTTTTAATAGGTGATGATTGCCTAATCGCTGCTGATATCCCATTCCATTGGGTTGGTAGTACTCTCAGTACTTTTAAGGATTGATCTGATTGAGTGATAGAATCTCCCATGGCAGTAATGTTGTTGACTATCTTTGTAATACTTTCATTAATATGAGTGATTATTTCACCATCAAGCATTATAAATGTATCAAATTTTAGTTTTGCTTTAGCATACCTCATTTTTTTGACATTTTCATTTCCTTCATAGGAAACTGCAATTCTCTGCTACATCTCATATGCAGTAGGACATTGTGATACTCGATTAAATTCATCCAGTCCAAGAACACAGATGATTGCATTAATTTATTTTGAATTTATGTCATACTCTTCTTCTATTGCATCAATCCATGTTTCTAGTTTCTCTATAATCACATAAGGAGTAAGAATTTTAGAGTAGACTCAGTATCCATGGTTCTTTAGGTAGATGATCATCCTTGATTTCCAACATCCATAGTTTTCACCATTGAAGTATGGATCTTGAACCATTGACATTCCCTCTCGTGTATTAACCATTTATATCTCTATATAATCCTTTACTTTTAGCTTTCTATAGATTTAACAAAAAAGCCAAATCTAATAACAATCGTTGGATCGTGTTATACAAAATATACACAAGAGGGGGGGGGGGTGAATTGTGTCTATCAAATTTTCTTTGAGAAATCTTGATGATAATAAAATATACCCTTTTACCTTTATCAGATTGTTTATGTATTAGAAATAAACAGATATCAGTATGAAAATATTTATAGTGGTTTGGGGCATAAAAATCCCCTAGTCCACTCCACTAACACTCTTTTCCACGAGCTTGGTGATTTTCACTAGTCGGTCCTCTTTTCAAAAGACCATCCACAAATGAGTGTTGGAAGTTGACACCTTTACAATTTAAGGCTAAAACAAAGCCTTCTGGTTCTAAACACAGAACCGATCAAACAACTTAGTAAAATAATTCGGTACTCAAAATAAAAGATTATTGTTTTGATAAACACTTTCCGATTGATCTTTACAGTTGTAGCAGTATGCAACTGACAGTAAATGGATCGTCAACTTTAAAAAAGATGTTCTTCATGTAAGATTAGTTATGAATCAATCCAGTTGCAATTTATCTTGAAATATATTCATCAAAAAATCAAAAGTATATTCATGATAGATCTTCAATGTAGAACAATTAAATCTTTAACATTTATCTTTCTGATATAAAACAAAATATGATCATTCTTTGTAGAAATTTTTTAAAGAATCAACGTATCTCTATTTTCTTTGAAACTTGAATATCTACAGATTTTAATATTTTAATCATCATGATTTCAAGATATATCTTGTCATGTATGTTCGATAAAAATTCAGATACTCAGTAGTTATATAATAAAGATGAGCGCCTTATTCATAAATTTTGAACCAAAAAAGTCACCTGATTGATCGCGATATTAAAATTTTTGAATAATAGAGTAGTCATAACTTCCCTTAATAATCAGTATGAAATATTACTATTAAATCTATCCTTTGAATCACACATAATCATCTTTAAATTGGTCAAAGATGCGCTTTAAAATTTGGATTTGAATCTGGTTTGAAATCAGTCTGCTAATCCGCAAAATACCTTTGTATGATAAAGTTGAAAATTCAAATATCTGACACTTAAATAAGTCAAACGTAGGGTTATTTTTAGAAGAAATTGAAATATAAAATGTAAGGTTAATAACAAATTTAAGTTTGATGTGTTGGATCTGAATCTACAGATTATACACAAGAGGGGGGGTGAATTGTGTCTTTTGCAATTTTTTGGTAACTCTTTGATTGAATGAGTTCTGTCCTCTATGCTTTATCAGATTTGATCATGCAGCAGAAATAAATAAAATCAGGGACATAAATATGTATAGTGGTTCGGGGAACAGAAGGCCCCTAGTCCACTCCACTAATGCTCAACTCCACGAGCTTGGTGATTTTTACTATCTGGTCCTCTTTTCAATAGACCGATCCACAACTGAATACAGGCAGTTGACACCTTTACAATCCAAGGAAAAAACAAAGCCTTACAGTTCAAACACGAACCTACATAGCTTAGAACGAGAAGCTGGTTACTCAAGAATAGAAAGAATTTCAGAAATAAGTTTTCCAGTTGATCTTCACAATTTCAAAAGAATGCAACTGACAGCAGATGGATCGTCATCTCTAAAAATATTGATTTTCAAAACAAAGCAATTCTGAGTCGATCCGGTTGCAGTAGATATAGATATATAGTTCACAACTTCAACAGTAGTAGATCCATAGTAGATATTCAATGTAGAACAGGTGAATATTATATTGAGTTCCTTCTTCTTAATTTAACAGAGCTTTGACGCTCCTTTTTGAATCAGTAGATCAATGTGATTTTCCGCAGTCTCTGTTTTCCAACCTTTTTTAATTATTTTAGATTGATCACCACTCTCCTGTATATATATGATGTTTTTTCAGAGAGAAAATATATAATAAAGCTGAGCATATCTCCTGCACATTTAGATCCATAAAATTCTCCTTCTGATTCACAATATTCAAAAATTTGAATTTACAGAGAAGTCGTAACTTCCCTTAAGACTCGGCATAAAAATCTCCTTTTAATTCGATCTTAAATCCATTGATAAAATGGCTTTGAATCAGTAAAATTCGTACTTTAAAAATGACTTTAAATCCAGCTTGAAATCTGCCCAATAATCAGGTTGCTGATCGTTGCATAAAAAATATCGTCTTTAAAACTTTCCGACACCAAACGTAAGGTTGATGACATGGACTCCAAACGTAAGGTTGACAACATAAGGTTGAATCATAAACACAGGTTTCATGTTACATTCTTCAAACGTAAGGTTGATCTTAAATGTAGGGTTGATCATCCATACTTTTTCTTCAATTCTCAAACGTACGACAAAAGATCCATACTTTTACTTGATCCATACGTTTCCAAGAACGTATGGTTGTTTACAAAAGTAAGGTTGATGAACCATAATTTTTAGAAACAAACGTAACGTTTAGTACTTACGTACGGTTCTACTTTCATACTTTGATGATAACCAAAACGTAAGGTTCCTTCCTAACGTAAGGTTCTTCTTCCATACTTTGCTGAAAACGTATGGTTGTTTAACCATAATTTTCTCTTATCTCAAAAAGTATACATGCTTTTCATCCTTACGCTACGTTTATCCACGTAGGGTATGAAGAGTGATTCCAGGACACGCTTAAAGTAGATTCCGAATAAGTAAGGTATGAACAGTGATTCCGGGATGCGCTTAAAGAAGATTCCGAACAAGTAATAAATTCTCATTATTTCAAGAGTAAAATAAATTAATAAATTCCTGCAAAATACTAAATAAAATCATTAGAAAATAACTGAGGGTATTTGTGAGCATCAAAATTATCATAAAGAGACAAAGTATTATTTTCAATAATCTCCCCCTTTAAATAACATTATTATGTATTGTTGAAAACAATACTTTGTTCAATAATCTCCCCCTTTTTGATGATCACAAAACCCATAAGATAATAAAATTATTTAAACGATTACAGAAAGTTTTGATTTTTTTTAAAAAAATTTCATTGTTCCTTAAATTTATCCATTTTTAATTTCTCCACAAAAAAAAATTTCTCATGTAATTCTCCCCTAAATAAAAATATGATGTTGTATGTATCCAAATTCTCCCCCTTTTTGTGATATCAAAAAGAATATAAAAAACATGGATTTTAACACTTTTAATATTGCACTGAACTGTTAGTAAATGCTATAATGAACTATTTAATAGTAAATTTATCTGATATACTGGCATATGTTAACTTAAAAAAGTAATAAACAAATAGAGAAAGAAACAAATAAACAATAAAGGAAATTTTCATTAAAAAACAGCAGTATATATACATGACAATGATATACGCAGGAATCAAGGTTTGGGTAAGATAGGAAACCAGTTCTATCTCCTCTGGATTGCAGACTTGATTTCTGTAAACTTTTCCCAGAGTCTCTTCATCATTCCATCTCCATGTTTGATAATGATTTCTCTATTCTCTTGAGTCATATGAATATCCTATATTAAATTGACTCTAAAAAACTCATGCATCCTTTCCTCTTTTTCGACAAACACTGATAGCTTCTCTGATAACTGATTTAACGGGATTCTGATCGATGGCTCACTAGATGTCAGTTGATCCCCTAAAAACTTATGATTGTCCAGCAACACTGATAAAGGAGCACTATTATATTGAAGATCTTGTAACTTGTCATTCATGTTGCTCATCGTAGCTGTGATAGCTTGAAACCTTCTGATTAAATCAAGTGAAGTACCTGATCCACTAACATCATTATTTTCAACTGATGCAAATTGGTTCTCCATAAAAAACTTCAGATCTGATAAATCTGTCTTCATAACCATTTCAGATTTCAATTGAGCAACTGAAGTCAGCATATCCTCTTTAAACATTTCAACTTCTTGCCTTGAGACTGTACTCTCTTTTAGCTTTTGAAATCTCAATTGTTCAAAGGTTAAGGCATTTCTCAGAGTGACATTCTCAGATTCTAACTGATACACCTTTTTGTACAGTTCTTCAACTTATTTCTTCCTTGAATCAGAGGCACCATGTGCTTGATTCGCATTCTTAGGATCTGGATGATGCAGCAGTACCAAAGGTAATGATTCAGCATCAGATTTCTCTTTTTCTTTGTCATAAGTAGGTTGGTCCACAGATTTTTCCTTAGAGTCCGCATACTCCTCCACAGAAAAATCCTCTTGAAGTACTTCTGTGTGAGCTTCAGAAGCATTCTCACCACAAACATCAGCATCTTGTCCTTCCACTGGATTTTTGAGAACAACATTTTCGGGAGTTTTCTGAGGTCTGGCCACTTCCCCACCAGGTACTGCCTCCTTATCTTGGTTCTGTTGAAGTGTAACTTCAACATCAGCTACAATCTGTTCCTGATTCTCCCTTTGAGCTTCTTCTTGAGCTTCTGATCCCTTTACTGGTGCTGTCCTTTCACTAACAACTTCCATGGTCTTATCAATAACAACTTCTCTTACAAAAGAATAAGAAAATAAAGCTTCTTTTGTTGTTGCCAATGCAGGGGAAGTAATTTTCTCATTAACAGGTCTAGTGCTTCGAGATTGAAGTCCCTCCTGACTTCTTTCTTCTTCAGCATATTCCACTTCAAATCGGATCCTTCTTGATACATCGCTGACTCTTGATTCAGCCTGTCCCTCCTTGGACTTAGCAGGTTGAGCCTGAGCACTCTCTGAGTCTTCCTCAGCTCCTACTGGCAAAAGTTTTCCTTTAATGGTTCTCCATAAATATTTAATCTTCCTTAAAGTTCCATCATTAAACATATTACTGTGATGATAGTGTACTCGGGCATCCACTAATCTCACGATGTCTTTCTTAAGCAACAATTTAGAAATAAATCAACCGAAAGGATAGAAGTTCATCTGGGCATCGCTTTGATATAAGTAATTGAGATACCTTATCATGTACCTTGGTAAGTTTAACTTTATATCACTTAATAGAAGATACATTATGTACATATCAGGGTACAATTTTTTTTTCCATTTCTTCCATTCTTGGAGCTATTTCAGTCTGAATAAATTTGACCAAAATTTTCTGATCAGGCTCCAAATCCTTGATAAACATTTTCTTTATAGACTTAGTACAAAAAAGAAAAGACATGATGTCCTCAGATTTATGCACAGAATCTCCAATATTTTTCAAATTGAAATGAAAAACTCCCTCATGAGGGCAGTTGAGAATCTGACCAATCTCTACTGATGAGATTGAAAAATCCCTATCCTCTATCTTAGTCATCATACTGTTCTCAGTATCTCCCTAACTAAACTATACATATTTTAAGAAGTATCTAAGTTCTACTTCATACATAAATTCCGTATTTTCACTATTGAATGTCTGTTCAAGGTTCTGAAATGAGAGCGCTTGCTTCAAAAGCATATTTTTCTGAAATAACCAGTCGAGATTGATTACCTTGCCCTGTAAGATTTTTCTTCCTTCTGAGCGTTGTCTCTTAGCATTGCTTGGCTCGGATTCACTGGCTCTTTTAGACCTTACCATCTCTGTGAGAATCTCTGAAGGCTTTAAGGTTAGGGTTTCAGAGGTTCGAAGATTAGGTTTTAGGAGCAGAAGTGCGATTTTCGGATTTCGAAAGGGTTTCAATAGAAGTGAAACAGTTTTGAAGCCAAAAAGGCTCTGACAGCCTTGATTCCCGTGTAATCACTAATCATTACATATATTTAAATAAAATTTTCATATGGTGAAATAAATAAAAAATAGTATTAAAAAACAAAATAAAATTTACAAAAATAAATAAACGTAAATAAAAATAAAAATTATTTAAAATAAAATAAACCTAGCTCCCCCTTAATAAAATCAAACCTTCCAGTGGGAAGTGGTTTAGTAAAAATATCTTCTAATTGAATTTCAGTATTTATAAATTCTAAAAATATATTTTTTTAATAAAATGATCTCTTAAAATGTGATGCCTCATATCAATGTGCTTAGTTCTAGAATGACTAATAGGTTTTTTTGAAATATTAATTGCACTTATATTATCACATAAAATAGGTGTGTTATTAAAATTCAATCCAAATTCCATAAGAGTTTTTTTCATCCACAACACTTGTGCACAACAACTGCCAGTAGAAACATATTCTGTCTTGGTTGTTGACAGGGGAACTGAATGTTGTTTCTTACTAGACCATGACACCAACAACTTTCCCAAAAAGTGACATGTTCCTGATGTGCTTTGTCTATCTAATCTACAACTTCCAAAGTCAGCATCTGAATATGGAATCAAATTAAAATCATAAGTTTTAGGATAAAGAATAGATTGAAAAACAGTTCCTTTTAAATATCTAAAAATTATTTTAATAGCAGTTAGATGAGATTCTTTAGGATTTGATTGAAATCTAGCACAAAGACATACCGAATACATTATATTTGGCCTGCTAGTAGTAAGATATAATAAACTACCAATCATACCTCTATATAACTCATTGTCAACTGTTTTTACAGTTTCATTCAAATCAAGATTTATATTAGTACACATAGGATTTGTAAATATCTTTCAAGTCCAAATTTCTTAAGTAAATCAGTAATGTATTTGCTTTGATTCAAAACATTTCCAAAATCTGTTTGATAAATTTGAAGTCCTAAGAAGAAATTTAGTTCTCCCATCATACTCATTTCAAATTATTTTTTCATTAACTTTGAAAACTCATGAAAAAGGGTTTTATTAGTTGATCCAAAAATTACATCATCAACATAAATTTGAACCAATAAAACATTATTTTTTACAATTTTCTTAAAGAGTGTTGGGTCTGCCATTCCAACAGTAAAATCATTTTTCAAAAGAAAATAACTTAATATTTCATACCAAGATCTAGGTGCTTGTTTAAGGCCATAAAGAGCTTTAGTAAGTTTAAAAAAAGAATCTGGTTTTTGAGAATTTTCAAAACCAGGAGGTTGCTCAACATAAACTTCCTCCATTAAATAACCATTTAAAAAGGTAGATTTAACATCCATCTGAAATAATTTAAAATTAATTTAATATGCATAGACTAAAAGGATTCTAATGGCTTATAACCTAGATACAGGTGAAAAAGTATCATCATAATCTATTCCTTCTTCTTGATTGTATCCTTTAGCTACTAATCTTTCTTTATTTCTAGTTATTGTGCCTTGGTCATCCTGTTTATTTCTAAAGACCCATTTGGTTCCTATTACTGGATAATTCTTAGGACTTTCCACTAATTCCTAAACTTCATTTCTTTTAAATTGGTTTAATTCATCTTGCATTGCTATTACCCAGCTTTCATCATCTAAAGATTCTTCTACAGTCTTGGGTTCTTGTTGAGATAGGAAGGTAGAGAATTCCACTAGGTTTCCTAAGTTTCTTCTAGTTTGAATTCCTGTATCTAAGTCACCTATCACAGTTTCTAAAGAGTGATTCTTTAGGGTTATAGACTGTCTAGGAAAAACATTTAAAGGTTCTTCAGTATCATGTTCCTCTGAACTAGACTGAATTTCTTTTATATTATTTTCAAAATCATTCTTTAAGTTCTCAAGTCTCATGTTATCATTAGAGTCAAGTTTATCCATTTGATCTGTCCTTTTCTCAAAGGGATCAGATTCATCAAATCTTACATGAACTGATTCTTCAACAATACTTGACTTCTTATTATAGACTCTATAAGATTTGGAGGTAGCAGAATATCCTAATAAAATACCTTCATCAGATTTTGGATCAAACTTACCAAGATTGTCTTTGGTGTTCATAATGTAAACCTTGCATCCAAAAACTTTAAAGTAATTTACTTTAGGTTTTCTGTTATTCCATAGTTCATAGGCTGTCTTTTTCAAAATAGTTCTAATTAAAACTTTATTAATTATATAGCGAGATGTATTCACAGCTTCTGCCAAAAAATATATAGGTAGGCTATATTCATTTAACATATTTCTAGCCATTTTTTAAATTGTTCTATTTCTCCTTTCTACAATCCCATTCTGTTGAGGTGTTCTGGGTACAGAAAAGGTATGTTTAATACCCATGTTTGAGCAAAAGGAATTAAATTCCATATTCTCAAATTCTCCACCATGATCAATTCTCAATGAGATTATATTAAAAGCTTTTTCATTTTGAACAGATTTGCAGAAACTTTCAAATAAAGTAAAAGCTTCATTTTTAAATTTCAAAAATAAAATCCATGTAAATATTGAATAGTCATCAACTAAAACATATACATATAATTTACCAGCTAAGCTTGCTACTCTTGAGGGTCCAAAAAAATCCATATGAATAAGTACTAGAGGTTTAGATGTAGCAACTTTATTAACAGATTTGAAGGATGATTTGTGTTGCTTGCCAAGTTGACATGCATCACAAAATCTATCACTTTAAAATTTGAGACTAGGTAAATCAGAAACTAAATGTTTCTTAGATAACTTATTTAAAACATATATATTGCAATGTCCAAGTCTCCTATGCCAGATCCAGGATTCACTTACTTTATCAGTCAAGCAGTTTACTTGTTGTTTACACAAGGAATTTAAATCCAAAGTATAGACATTTTTAGTTCTTGGTGCTTTAAATTTAAACAGTTTATCTTTAGAAATAGTACAACAATTGTTAGTAAAATCAACATTATATCCATCATCACAAAGTTGAGAGATACTTATCAGATTGTGTTTTAATCCTTTTATATAAAGTACTTTGTTGATTAAGACTATTTTTGGATCTCCAATAGTTCCAATGCCAATGATTTTTCCTTTGGCATTGTCACCAAATGTGACAAGTCCTCCTTCCTTTTGAGTGAGTGAATAAAAATTCAATGAGTTTCCACTCATATTTCTTGAGTAGCCACTGTCCATGTACCATATATCTTTTCTTCTCTGGTGTCCTGCTACCTTCAAAGACATTCAAACAAATTGCTTTGGTACCCATATTTTGTTGGGTCTAGGGGTGTTAGCTAGCAATGATCTGGGTATCCAGATTTTCTCTTTTATTTTAAAATCAGCTAAATCATATAAGTATTTTGAAACATAAGCTTTCTTAATACCACAAATTTGAGGCTGTCTTAAGAAACATTTTTTAGCTATATGTCCCTTTGTCCCACAAAAGTTACAATTAACCTTTTTAGAGTTAGGAACAAAATAATTTTTATATAGCTTAGGTTTTTCTCCTTTACTGCCAATTCCAAATCTCTCCTTTTTAATGACAGTTTTTCCAAGAATTTCATTTAATGAATTTTATCCTTTTGTAAAAACCAATGCAGCCTGTTTGTAATATTCTCCTTCATCCTATTGTGTTTTTATTCTTGATTCAAAATTAATATAGTTAGTGTTAATCGAATTGTATTTATCATTTAATTCCTTATGTTGTTTCAGCATTGTATCTCTTTCATCTGAAACAGATTTATGTTTATTTTTTAGTGACTTATGTTTCTTAAATAGTGAGTCATATCTTTTTTCAAGCATATTGCAGTAGGCTGCAAGTTTTTCATTTGTGTAGCTTGATTCAGAATTTGATTCAGAGGAGTAGTATGATTGTACCTCATCAGTTTCTGCCATAAAATTCATGTTTTCTTTTATATTTACTTCTTCTTTCTCTGAGATTGATTCAGGAGAGCTATTGGAGTCTTCAGATACACTCTAAGTGGCTTTCATAGTTTTCTTGTCTTTCTGCTCATAGTCATTTCTTTTGAATAATTTCTTCTTCTTTGCATCCTTCTATTGTGGGAAATATGTTATGATATGCCCCATATTCTTACATTCATAAAATCTTACTTCCTTATTATCTCCCTTAAAGGATTTTTTGAAGCCTCTTTTATTACTGTAGAATTTTCTAAATTTTCTAGCTAGCTGAGCCAGTTCTTCATCTGAGCTAGATGAGTAAGAGCTTTTTGATTTAGCTTTGACTTCTTTGTTCTTCATCTTTATATTCTTTTGTTGTGAAGTTACCTTCAAGGTAGTATCTTATCTTTTGATGTAGACCTTATGTTCATTTGCCTCATCTTGCATTTCAGCTTCATACATCATCAGTGTACCAATCAGCTCTCTCATGGTTAGATCTTTGACAGGTTTTGATTGTCTGATTGCAGCAGAGATACCATTCCATCGAGTAGGAAGTACCCTTAGAACTTTTAATGCTTGATCAGACTGCTTGATAGGTTCTCCTAGAGCTTTTATATTATTGAAAATTTCTGTCAATCTCCCATTCATTTGGGTAATTCTTTCTCCTTCAAACATTCTGAAAGTATCAAATTTCAGTTTTGCAGTTTTATATCTCATTTGTCTCACATTTTCTATTCCTTCATATTCAACAGCTATTGTTTTCCACATCTCATATGCTGTTGGGCACTGAGATACTCTATTAAATTCATCTGGTCCTAGATCGCAGATGATTGCATTCATAGCCTTCGAATTCATATCATACTCTGCCTCTATAGCAGCACTCCATGTCTCAGGATTTTCAGGAATTTCATAAGGAGTTAGAATCTTTGAATATACTTTATATCCGAGGTTTTTCAGATATATTATCATGCGCGATTTTCAGAAGCCATAGTTATCTCCATTGAAATATGGTGGTCTGACCATTGACATCCCTTCTCTTGTATCAGTCATGATGCTCTGTTATATAATCTTTTAAAATCTTCTAGCGTGCTAAGGATCTATCAGAAGATCCTCCTCTGATACCAATTGTTGGATCTGAATCTACATATTATACACAAGAGGGGGGGTGAATTGTGTCTTTTGCAATTTTTCGATAACTCTTTGATTGAACGAGTTCTATCCTCTATTATTTATCAGATTTGATCATGAAGCAGAAATAAATAAAAGCAGGGACACAAATATGTATAGTGGTTCGGGGAACAGAAGGCCCCTAGTCCACTCCACCAACGCTCAACTCCACGAGCTTGGTGATTTTCATTATCTGGTCCTCTTTTCAACAGACCGGTCTACAACTGAATACAGGCAGTTGACACCTTTACAATCCAAGGAAAAACAAAGCATTCTAGTTCAAACATGAACCTACATAGCTTAGAACGAGAAGTTGGTTACTCAAGAATAAAAAGAATTTTAGAAAGATGTTTTCCAGTTGATCTTTACAATTGCAACAGAATGCAACTGACAATAGATGGATCGTTGTCTCTAGAAATATTGATTTTCAAAACAAAGCAATTCTGAGTCGATATGGTTGCAGTAGATATAGAGATATAGTTCAAAACTTCAGCAGTAGTAGATCCACAGTAGATATTCGATGTAGAACAGGTGAATCTTCTATCGAGTTCCTTCTTCTTAATTAAACATAGCTTTGACGCTCCTTTTTGAATCAGCAGATCAACGTGATTTTCTGCAGTCTCTGTTTTCCACCCTTTTTTAATTATTTTAGATAAATCACCACTCTCTCGTATATATATGGTGTTTTTTCAGAGAGAAAATATATAATAAAGCTGAGCATATCTCCTGCACATTTAGATCCATAAAAGTTGCCTTCTGATTCGCAATATTCAAAAATTTGAATTTACAGAGAAGTCGTAACTTCCCTTAAGACTCGGCATAAAAAGATCCTTTTAATTCGATCTTAAATCCATTGATAAAATGGATTTGAATCAGTCAAATTCATACTTTAAAAACGACTTTAAATCCTTCTTGAAATCCGCCCAATAATCAGCTTGCTGATCGTTGCATAAAAAATATCGTCTTTCAAACTTTCCGACGCCAAACGTAAGGTTGATGACGTGGCCTCCAAACGTAAGGTTGAAAATGTAAGGTTGAATCATAAATGTAGGGTTCATGTTACTTTCTTCAAACGTAAGGTTGATCTTAAATGTAGGGTTGATCATCCATACTTTTTTTTCAACTCTCAAACGTACGACAAAAGATCCATACTTTTACTTGATCCATACTTTTCCAAGAACGTATGGTTGTTTACAAAAGTAAGGTTAATGAACCATAATTTTGAGAAACAAATGTAATGTTTAGTACTTACGTACAGTTCTCCTTTCATACTTTGCTGATAACCAAAACGCAAGGTTCCTTCCTAACGTAAGGTTCTTCTTCCATACCTTGCTGAAAACGTATGGTTTTTTAACCATACTTTTCTCTTATCTCAAAAAGTATACACGCTTTTCATCCTTATGCTATTTTTATCCACGTAGGGTATGAACAGTGATTCCAGGACACGCTTAAAGCATATTCTGAATAAGAAAGGTATGAACAGTGATTCTAGGACGTGCTTAAAGCAGATTCCGAACAAGTAATAAATTCTCATTTTTTCAAGAGTAAAATAAATTAATAAATTCCTGAAAAATACTAAATAAAATCATTAGAAAATAACTAAGGGTATTTTTGAGCATCAAAATTATCATAAAGAGACAGATTATTATTTTCAATAATCTCCCCCTTTAAATAACATTATTATGTATTGTTGAAAGCAATACTTTTCTCAACATGATGATCTATACCTTTGTCATCGACTTTCAAATGTATGATATATGATCCATAATTTTCTCTTCTTTAGAACGTAAGGTACATGATCTATACTTTTTACAAAACATAAGGTTCATCAAAAAAGTAGGGTTGATGATCCTTACTTTTGTGAAGAAAACGTAAGGTTCCATACTTATATAAGGTACTTCATCCATACTTTTATCATATAACAAACATAAGGTTATTTCCAAACGTAAGGTTCTTTTACCATACTTTTCTGTCAACATAAGGTTGATTAACCATAATTTTCTGAACTCCCATAAAATAAATGTAGGATATAATCCTTATGCTACGCTCTCCAATGTATGGTATGAACAATGTTTTCAGAACATTCTGAATAGCTTTCCAAACACTTTGAAAAATATTTCACATGAATAATATGCTTTAATATTTTTCTAAAATTGGGAATATAAAGAATATTAATTCCTTAAAACATACTTAAAGTAAAATCATTAGAATAACAAATAAGGGTATTTGTGAGCATCAAAATTATCATAAGAATATAGAGTATTGTTGAAATAATACATGCTCAACACATCAAACTAAGACAATCATACCCATCCACACCAGACAAAGGATTTTGGATAGATCATTTATGCAGTAGTTTGAAAAAAAGTCTTTATTATTATTTTTGGCTCAATTATTTGTAATCAAACTTTTTAAACTGATAGGAGTCAGTATAATCATTCCTTTCGAGAGATATAAGGTGTCTAATAGGAATTGACACATGTTGTATTCACTTATTCATTCTAGTTAATTTCTATAGACCTATAAAAGTGGATATGGCAAGGATGTAGGTTCCCACACTGAGGTCGATCCCTTTGAATCTTATGTGATTTTTATGCTTTCCTAATTTTTCATGCATGATTATTTACTAAAATATTATAAGGTAATGAAATTTAACAAGTTGTAGGGGTAAAGTTTCTAAAATTCATGAAACTTATAAACAGATAACTTCTGATTCAACCCCCCTTCTAAGTTATTATTTGATCATTTGGAACTTCAATTGGTATCAGACACATGTTCCCTTGTTTAATTCTTCTCATGGATAATATCAATTCTATCAATAGGAGAGAAATTCCTATGTTTTAGGAAAAAAATTATTATGGATAAAAAGATAGGATGATTTTTTATCTTCTATATATTGGAATGGAAGTTGTTGATACTGCTACAATTGGATTTCCACCCATTGAGAAAGATTCCCTAATGACTTTTGCTAATAATAGAAACATTGATATTTATGAAAAAACTAGGAATATTATTCTTTTATCTTGGTCAGAATATGTTTATATGAAAGTGATGGGTCTCAAAATTTCAAAGAGTATGTGGGAAAATCTATAAAGTATTTTCAAATGGAATAATAAAGTAAAGGAAGAAAAGCTACAAATATAGCATAGTAAGTTTGAAGACATAAGAATGAGAGATGAATAAAAAATTTATGGATACATCACTATGGTAAATGAATTTTTTTACAACATCAAAGGATTTGGAGAAGTTATAGAAGATTATAAAATAGTGAAGAAACCAATGAGAAACATTACAGACAGGTTTGATTATAAAATTTCTTCTTTATAAGATAAGGATGATTTATCTCTTGATGAATTTTGTAACTTTCTTCTTTCTTATGAAATGAGGAAAGATCTAATGTAAAAAAATAAGATGAAAGATGAAATGGATTTCGATGCTATGAGAAAAATGAAAACTCAAGATGCCGAAGATATAAATCTGTGTGATTCTAAAGATAAATAGGACGATGAGTTGAATGATAAAATCATATATCTTATCTCTAATAACTGTAGAATAGGAAGATGAAATAAAAGTGGAAAAATTCCACTCAAATGTTTTGAATGTGGTGGAATCATACACTTTGTAATGAAGTGTCCCAAGATGAAAGTTGGTGAGTATCGAGATGATTCTGATGAAACACCTCTACTGAATAAGTGGAAAAAAGTTATAAAGATGGAAATTCATCCAAAAAACAAAAGAATAAGTTTACTGGAAATATAATAAGTATTATCAGTAATATAGTTGAATAATACTCACATGAAAACAATTATTCAGAAGATGAAAGTCCAGAAAAATTTAGAACCTTCATTGAAAAAGTTGAGAAAATAAAAGATTCCTCAGATAGTGAAGGCGGTGAAGAATCATATAGAGAGTTTAAAATCAGAAAAAAAATGTTTAATGTCTTGAAAAAAATAGAACACTCAATAAATAAATCAGAGTAATGAAGAAAATTATTAAAGAACTTTCTAAATGAAGAAAGTAAGTCACCATGTAGGTGGAATAATACATTTAAGAGATTTGAAGTTAAAAATTAAGAGTTTTTGATCATGGAAATATAGTTTAATATCCTAATAAGAAATTTGATGATAATGAATAATAAGTCAATAAGTTTCTATAAAAACTTATTGAGTCTGAAATTACCTTGATGAATATAAATAAAAACTCCAAAAAAGTTGTAATAGTAAAAGCGGAGACTTCTAAAGTTTCTAAGAAAGATCAGATCAAGAATTAGGTGAATTCATCACCCTCCAAAAATAATTTTTCATTTGATTTTTATAAAATTTATGATGATAATAAAAGGACCGGGAAATTTTGGGTGGATAAAGGATGTGAGAAACCTATCACATCTAAAAAATTTGGAAACTCACTCAGAAGGAAAGATGGTCCATGCCCATATTATGTTGGAGTGGGAAAATCTCTCAACCTAACTAAATATTCTAAAGAGAAAGACCATACATCAATTGAAAATCAATATTTTATGGTTTATTTTAGTGTTATGAAATCTATGGGCTTATCACTCACCATAAGAAGTTTTTAATAGAGTGAAAGAAATAGTAAAAGTTAAATGAGTAACTTTCCTATCACACTATAAGTTTTAAAAGAAAAATATAAATATGTTTGAAATATTCTAACAAAAACACCAATTAGAATTTCTGAAAGAAGTTTTTGGAATACGTGATCAGGATGACCACCATGACGAAAGATATATGACACTTATTTTTAAACAATATTCTTATATGAGAAAATAAAAGGAAGTTGGAAAGAAAAAATTTGAAGAAATAGATTTTGTTATTGAGACTTCCTTGAAATCAAGTAAAAGGAAAAAACATGGATACTTGATAGTGGTTTCTCTTAACACATGACAAGTGACTTAAATTTTTTGAAACATGTTTAAAATCATGATGGAGGTGTTGTTACCTTTGGAAATTATAGTTCTTTAAAATTTAAAGAAATAATAATGACTAAGATTGAAGTAGAAAAGTTAAAATATAAGTAAGTTTTATCTATTGATGGACTAAACCATAACTTATTTAGTGTATGTCAACTTTATGATGATGTAAACGAATTTATTTTTAGAAAATATTCTTGTATCATTAGAAGTGTGAAAGATGGAAAAGTTATTAAAAATGGATAAATAACTAGAGGGAATCTCTTTCCAATTAAAGAATTTAAAAACTCTTGTTACATGAGTGATGAAGTTGAGAATAAGTTGTGTCACCAAAGACTTTTCCATCTTGTAAAGAAAAGTATAAAAAATATTTATAAAGATGATGTTGTATGAAATTTTCTATAATTGAAAATATGTGAAGAATATGTTTTTGTAACATGTAAAAAAAGGGAAGATGACTAATAAATTTCATAAGAATGTTGAGATTAAGTCTACCATACCTCTTAAACTTATTCATTCCGATTTATGTTGTCCAATGATACATCAATTAAAAAAGGTAATTTTTACTTTATCACATTCATTGATTATTTCACTCGAATGACCAACATCATGTTTATGAAACACAAGTAAGAGGCTATTGAGAGGTTCAAATTCCTTATAAAATATGGTGAGAAACAAATGGGGGTTAAAATAAATAAGTTAAGAAAAAATAATAGTACAAAATTGACATGCAATAATTTTGAAACTTATCTGATAAATCATAGAATCAAAAAGAAGTTAAGAAAAAATAATAGTAGAAAATTCACATGTAATAATTTTAAAACTTATCTGATAAATAATGGAATAAAAAATTATTATATTGATCTATATAACCCACAAAAAAAATGTATTTACAGAAAGCAAGAATAGAAGTTTGGTGGAAATTTGAAGAAGCATGTTACCAGAATACAAACATTCAATTTCTCTACCAGAGAGAATCTATTAGTACTATTGTACATGTTTAGAATTTTTTTGTTAAAGTTAGAAACCAACATGGCTTGTTATGAAATGTGGTATAAAAAAAAGCTTCATTGAAGTACATTAATGATTTTGTAAGTCCATGTTTAGTTAAAATAAAAAATGCTTATTCGGGAAAGTTTGATGAGAAAGCTAAGGAAGAAACTTTTATGGGTTATTCAACCAATGAAATAATTTAAAAATTCTGGAACAAACATTTACAAAATTTTATGGACTCATATGATGTGAAAGTTATTGATAATCCATCTTCTTTAACAAAAGTTATTGGGAATGTTGAGAAAGAAAAAAAATGAAAGATTCCAATAAAAATAAAAGCGAGAAAATTAATGTGCATGAAAATTCAGATGAATCATGTGATGAGGAAAGTGAATTGGAAAAAGGAACTATGAAATTTCCTACTTTACAAAAACATGTTGAGACTGAAAAAATTCTTGGGAAACAAAAGGCTTAAGTTCAGACCCAAAAAAAGTTGAGATTAGAAAATCAAACTTTAATCATCTCAAAATTTGAACCAGAAGAAGTTTTAGAAGCTATTCAACCTAAAGAATGGGTGAATGCTATTAATGAAGAGATGGATCAAATTCAGAAAAACAAAAAATTGGAACTTGTTCCATGTCCTAAAGGTAAAAATGTTATCAGAACAAAATGGGTTTATAGAAATAAGTTGAATGAATATGGAGAAGTTTCAAGAAACAAGGCTAGTCTTATTTGTAAAGGATATTCATAGGTTGAAGGTCTAGATTTTGATGAAACCTGTACCCCCATTGCATGGTTAGAAACTATTAGAATGTTTTAGTAGTTTCTTCTCACCAGAATTACAAATTATATAAGATAAATATAAATTTATCATTTCTAAAAGGATAAATTGAAGAAGAAGATTATATTGAACATACTTATGGGTTTCCTCTTAATGAGGATGAAAAAAAAATGTTTATAGATTGAATAAAGATCTATATGGGATGAAACAAGCTCCACAT
Organism: Viscum album; assembly: GCA_963277665.1. Classification (NCBI taxonomy): domain Eukaryota; kingdom Viridiplantae; phylum Streptophyta; class Magnoliopsida; order Santalales; family Viscaceae; genus Viscum; species Viscum album. The sequence goes on along the minus strand of OY728146.1, from coordinate 1,619,403,957 downwards.
GCATGGTATTATAAGTTTGACAATTGTTTTATAATGTTGAATTTTTCTAAAGTAAAAGTTTATAGAAACTTATATGTGATAGATGCTGACTCCAGAACTCTAATTGTAATTGATAACGTGGATGATATAATTTTTTATTGGGATAGAGAAGATTTTTGTAAAATATTTGATGAAGAAATGAAATGGAACTTTGAGATATCAATTTTAGGATAATTAACATCCTTGGTTTACAAGATCAACAAAAAGAAAAATACATTTTTCTATCTCAAGAAAAGTATGTCTTGGATTTTTTGAAATTTTTTTTCATGAAAGGATCCAAATAAGTTTCTACTCTGATCTCAGTGGTGATGATGTTGTTTAAAGATGAGTTTAGAAAAATTGTGAATAATAAATACTTTTCAAATATTATAGGAAGTCTGCTTTACTTTATAGACTAAATTGATGATATTTTTTATATTGTGACTTTTTGTACCATGTATCAAAGTAATCCAAAAAAATCATATATGTTGACAGTAAATAGAATTCTAAGATATTTAAAATGAACAAATTCACATGGTTTGTTATACAAAATAAAATTTTACATGATGTTTCATGGTTATATTGATTCTAATTGGGATGGATATTGAAATTATAGAAAATCAACCTCAAGAGGAAAATTTTCTTGGGTGAATGTTTTTTAAGTTGGAATAGTATTAAATGAAGTTCAATGACCTTGAGCATAGTGGAATTAGAATATTTTGTAGCTACTCAGGCTTTTACTCATATGTCGTGGATGAAATTTTAGACGTATTATTTGAAAGTAAAAGTTTCTAAACCATTAGAGATACTTTGTGATAATTAGAGTGAAATTGATCTTTCCAAAAATATATTCCAACATTGAAGATCAAAACACATTAATATAAAGTTTCACTCTATAAAAGAGAAATTTGATTATGAATATGTTTTGATGGAATATATGTCAATAAAGTATCAAATTTCTAATATCATCACAAAGGAAATGAAAAAATAAAGGTTTATTGAATTGAGGATGAAAATTTATGTTCAGCCTCCTACAATGACTTCTTAAATTTCATAAGGAATTCCCTGATCATGCATTGGATTATGTTGATAAAGGGTGATAGAAAGTAACAAAAATTTTTTACTTTGAAATAATTTTTTAGTTATCTTTATTTTATGAATCTAAAAATGTGGTTATTAGATAATAAGGGAGATAAATATAAAGGGGTAGAGGAAAAAAAGTGGGAAAAGATAAAATTAAGGGGGTTTATCTATACATGGCGACAAAATTATCTTATCACTAAGGGATGGAATTCCATAAAAAACATTACTTTATCCAGTAGTGTGGTGTCATGACACTCACTTTTGATAAATTATATGTTTTTATAAAAGTTGAAAACATTGAGTTTTTTCAAAAATTTGTTGTGAAAAATTCTAAGTGTTTGACAAATGTTGAGTTGTAAAATTTGTTAACGAATGTTTTCAATAAAATCCAAAGGGGATATTGAATAAACTTTGTGATGTTTTGTATTAAAAAAGTTTTTTATTTATTTATAACTAATCTCTTATAAAATACTATTTTTGAAAAATAGGTGAATGTTTGAACCCAAACATAAAGGGGTAAAAAATTTTCTTTTTGAAAAAGTTGTTTTCTGGATGCAGAGTGTAGGTTGAGCAGCACTGAATGTAGAGTATCAAATTGAGAAGCACCGGTCACTGAATTCATTATAATGTTAAATTTTTTTATTAGACACATCATCAATTTCAAATCTATTGGAATAAAGTTCAAGATCTTTTGGACATGATGTTTTTTAGAAAGAAGTTGTTGAATTAGAAAGTCAGAATGTTGTTGAAGAGGTTGAATGAAGATAGTGAAGTTGGGAGTTATAAAGTTATTAAACTTTCTAACCTTAAGTCAAATGATTACTTTCCAATCTTGATGTTCTCATAAATCATGAAAACTATCATGATAAAATATTTTTAATAAATGGAGGAATCACAAAGATTTTATTAGTTCCCAAAATCAAGAAAAATATTGCATCAAATCTAGAATTACTAGACACTGATGTTTTCAAAAGTATGAATGAGTTATAGATGATGAGGTTTGAATAATTTTAAAGTTTCTAAGTGGATTATCAATTAGATAATTTTCATTGTAATGATAATTCCATAGTTATGAGGATTATATCAGATTGAATCTGAGGAAGTTCCATTGGATTGACTCTAAGAAGGAAAGTCAATCTGACTTAATCTGAGAAGGAAAGTTAATTATACTAACTGTGATAAGGAAATTCAATTTAGAATGATTTGAGGAAGTTTAATCGTAATGAGATAATGAAGTTCCATCATAATAAGATAATGGTGTTCCATCGTAATGAGTTTAGGAAGTTCCATCATATCGAAGAAAAGTTAGGAAGTCAGGGAATAATGATTACAAATAAAACTCAAGAAGATTATAGAATATTAGTAAATAGTTGAAGTTGTCAAAGTTGAAATTTAAATATTCCTAAATATTATAGATTTTTTAATTTTAGAAAGCGGGAAAGGTTTTTAGTTTCTAACATTTTTATTTTTGGGATGCATATAAATAGAATCATAGTACATTCTTACTTTACAACCATTTATGTGAATGAAAAAGGCGAAGTGATGTAGAATTCATGTCTAAGTTATCTTTTTTAATTGGGACCTTATTAGAAGGCCATACATATGAATGGTTTATTTACTGGACAAAGGAATATCAGACTAAGCATTTGATTAGATTTTGAGTAAAGAATATTTAAAATGGGTTCATCATACTGATTCCTTTGGAATGAATTCATTTAATTGAGTTCATCATACCCAATCTCATCATACTAAAAGAATCAGACCTAGACACATCAGACTGAGGATTCCAGATAGAGTATTTGTGGAGTAGTTTTAAAAAATTATTTATTTTTTTTGTTTTTAATAAATTTTTTGTTATACAAATTGATAACCTGATGGGAGTTAGTATAATCATTTATATCTAGAGATAGAAAGAATGTAATAGGAGTTGAAACAATTTGTATTCACTTATTCATTATAATTAATTTCCATAGACCCATGGGAGAGGCTATGGAAAAGATGTAGGTTCTCACACTGAGGAAGAACCCTATAAATATTGCATTATTTACTTGATTTCTAACTTTTTCATGCACAATTATTTACTTAAAGATAATAAGGTATCAAAATTTAACTGGTTTTAGGGGTTAAGTTTCTAAAATTCACGAGACTTATAAAAAGTGAAAACTGATTCAACTCCCCCTTCTTAGTTGTTATTCAATAATTTGGAACTTTAATCATGACATGATAAGTTGTTTATTAATATTCAAAGTAATGAATATAGGTTATCATAATTTACATAAAAGTTTTTTATAGGCCCCCAACTCCAACACTACTAAACAACCGCCAAATATATCATTCAACAATTTCCAAGAAAGCATGGACCCAAAAGTGTTAATCATAACAAAGAAAAATTCAATGGAATAAAAAGGGTTTCACATACACAAGATATGCTGAAAACATTTAAAGTACAAATTGGGCCTTCTTAAAAAACTGACCTGAGTAGCTCGAGTCTTCAATACCACTTTAAAACCATTTATACTATTCAAATCATTTGAAATGAAGCCATAAAAACCATTAAATTTTCATACAATAGATGAGCCACTTTTATTTCGAAACCACATTAATTGTGATGCACATATAAATATATACTTACATGTATACCTAAGAAAATAAACCTATGAGAACATTCATAGATTCTGTTTTGAATGTGTACATCCATATATATATAAACATACTTAAATATATTTATAATTTTATAGGATTCACCTTCCAAAATTATCACTTTTAAAATAAAACAAGGAAATATGTGACTAGTTTCAGAACCAATTTTAAAACATTACACTTTAAAGAGCCACCTGATTTATTTAAATCGAAACATAATTATTCAATACTTATAATTTCATGTTTCACGTGAAATTCCAAGTAAAACATTTATAAAATCATTTCCAAAGTTGTTCTAAAACAAGTTACAAAAAGACCCTTTTAGACCCCTTTGAAAAATTAAATTAAATTTTCATAAAAAGCCTCCAAAAGTCCCCTTTTAATTTATTTCTCAACCAAACCAGGGTCCAAATTTTTTTAAGAATCTCAATTTAATTAGAACATTTATTTCAACACCATTTAAATAGCTGGAATTTCATGTTCCACTTGAAATTACAAGTATATGCATAATTCCAAATGAGAATCTCCTTGACACCCTAAAAAACCATATTAACAACCACATATAAGAATAATTAATTAAATGAAACATTTAAAAACATCAAGAACTCAATGGTTCAAGAATTAAAAGCTAAGACATGGGAAATCCTACCAATAAAAAATGGTGGGAGAGTCAGAATGTGTCTCATTCGATGGTGAAGGATCCAATATGTAATAAAAAGATCCTTTAAACCCTATAATCATGAAATCTAAAAAATAAATCCAAGATAAAACCCATAATGTTTATATAAACATGAATAAATGACGAGGAAAGTGGAAAATGAGAGGAAATAAGGAAAAAGGGGTGAAGGAGAGACCCTATCTAGGTGAGATGACCTTGGATCACCAAGAAACCTTGAAGAAATAATTGTAGGAGGGAGGTGATTAAGATATTGGAGGCATGAAACCATGGGGTTTGACATGATGTGTCTTGAAAGAGAAAACGGGCAGGCCATGAGGGAGGAGGGATCAACCATGGGGGAAGGTCGCGTAGGAGAGGGCCACCGATATGGGGATCTCACGTAGGGGGAGGCCACTAGAAGGGGGTTGCACGAGTGATGGGGGAGAGTGATAGGGTAGGGGGAGAGGATTAGGAAAGTTAAGAGTTTTAATACAACAAAAAAAAAACAAAAATATATAATTTTAATTAACTGGGCACAGGATAGGTATTACCCGCATAGTTTTATGAACCACACAGAATCTTTGTTGCACCTATTGGGCACCTAAGACAATATCACATGGTTACTCCCACAAACTCATATGATTCAAAAGACTGTTATTTGAGCATGAACAGGGTCACTTACCCTTAAAAAACAAAATCTCATAGTTGTCACATAGTTTCTTAAATCATTCCGGCTAATCATGCATCACTTTAATTTTTTATTGAAAAAATTAAAGCTTCATACCTGAAACTCTAGGAACTTCATGAAAACTAAAATTTATAGAAAATAAAACTAAGAAAATAAATTATATCCACATTATGTGTTACAATAGTAAGGGGAAATGTGGTGGACCTAGTGAGATGATGGCCAAGGGTAGTTCTCCTAGTGATGAGCTGGCAGTACAGAGGCTACATGCAACGTTTAGGGGGGTAGTCCCTAGTTAAGATAGTAAGGGGAGGTTCTGCTGGTGATGCATAGTGGTGTGAAATCTTCCGATGATGATCCGGGGGGGGGGGGGGGTTGCCCTGGTGTGATGATTTTGTGTGTGTGGGGGGAGGGGGGGGGGGTCCTGGTGTGATGATAACAAAGGGAGGATTCTCCTGGTAATTAGTGGTGTGGTGCGGAAGCTACCGACGGTGAGAAAGGGGCAGTGAGGTGGCCCTGGTAAAATAATGCTGAGGGGGTAAAGGCTCTCAGTGGACTATAGGAGTTGGGTGTGAGGTGGTGGTGCACAACATTGCAGATGGTGAGCGCACTCAGAGGGGGTTTTCGCAGTGCAGGGACATAGTTGCGATGGCTGGCAGTTATATAGTGTAATATCTTGGTCTCGTTTAGCCTTCACGTCATGATAAACCTTTATGTCAGGGTCTTTGGGCCATTTATAAAATAAATAATGCTTAATAGGTGGGCTATACCCTTAGGGGATATGGCTTGCCTTTCTGTCTTGTCTGTATGGTGTGTGTTTTTGAATGTAATTGTACCTCCAAGAACCTAATATATATACATATATGGTCCAACAACCGACTATCTTTATCACCTTTTCCATTGAGTCCTCATTTGGTGGAACAATTTTTGATAGAGAGATAAAAGTAAAAAGTGTGTCAAATAGAAATAGTATTCAGATTCATATTATGTTTGGTATGTATGGAAAATGATTTTGAATCCAAAATAATAAAATAATTTTTAAAATTTTTAAACAATAAAAATTATGACAATGCCCTTAGGAAATCAGCTAGGGCGCACTTGACACGGTCTCTTCTATGGTTTGAAGCCCTAACACATGGGTATTCAATCATCAGTTCTCCATTGAGAAGTGAATCAAAGGATTTTGAAGGATAGTGGAAGTTAGAGATCAAAATACTTATAGGTCACAACTACTTGATAAAATCTAAGATCAATGATAGTTGTTACGATGATGTGATATTGCATTTGTTTGTAAATATTCCTTTATTTATTTTTTTGATTTTCAATATTTTGATCACCTATTTTATATTTCCCTAAATTGGGGGAAACTAATCAATATTTCACTATTGTGAAGTGAAGTGAGGGCTTATGTAGTTAGGTGGTAGTTGGAGATCTAATATGCATAGTCGTAGGTCACTGATTCTTGGTAAACCAAATATTTTCGATGGGTGTTATGGTGCTTTGATGCTATATCTGTAGGTAAATATTCCTTGAATTGGTTATTTAATTTTCCATACTTTGATCGCATGGTGTTAGAAATTTTTCCGATATACTACAAATTTAAAAACAAATTCCTGATAGACCAGATTGGGAAAATAAATTCCCACTCTACTCCTTTGCCCTGGGGTGAGTTTCTACAAACTATTGAGTGCTAGATAAAATAGTGCCAACTTAGAAAAACCTTTCTAGAAGGTGCAACACATTCTTCAATATAAACAATGTAATTAATAATATATTTAATTTTATGTTTAAAAATAATTTTTAAAAATTAATAATAATAATATTATTAGAATTATTATTAAATAATAATAGTTTGTGTCATGTAAATTATTTTCTATTTATTATATTTACGACTAATAATACTATTAATAATAATGAATATGATCCTGTAAATAATAATAATATTATTAAATATTATTATAATTAGGTAATATATTAATTACTATGACTTCATAAAAATAATATATTAATTATATTTACTATCACTAATAAGAAGAAAATATTAATTATTTTTAATTAATTTGTTAATTAATATTATTTTTAGTATTAAATATGAAAAATATAAAAATGATAATAATAATAATAATATTACTATTATATATAACAAATAATTTTTTATTTATTAAAATAATTAATATTTTATTTTTATCGTCAAATAAATTAAAATCATATTATCATTAGATATTATTATTATTTATAGTATATTTTTTGCAAATAAATTTTTTAAAGTGTAAATTTTATGTTTGTAATCAATAATGTTTGTCTCATGTATTTATTTTTGGTTTTTTATATTTATTTTTTTATTTTAAATTATTTATTATGTGTTTAATCCAGGCATTAAGTTTAATTTTTATTTTTCTTACAGTTTGCATTTTATATACTTTCAAAGTCACCTAATTGGAACATAATAATGTTTCAAGTAGGCGACTTTGAAGACTAATAAAATATAAACTATAATACCAATCTAAATGAAACATAAATCATGGATTAAAAATATTAGAAATAGTTGAAAATAAAAAAAATCATAAAAAATGTTGATGATATATAATTTCAATGACACAAAATATTTTTGTTTTAGAACATAACATTTGCATTTATAAATTATATTTACAACAAACATTTTTTCATAAATTAATTTTTTTTATTATTCTTTTACATTCATTTTACTTCCAATTACTTTTTATTCGCACAGTGAATGTTTTAAATTTCATATAGATGTTTCTTATACTATATTTTATGTGTAATTTTTTTTAAAGTGTAAATTTTATATTTTAAATGAATAAAGTTTTTGTTGTGTATTTTTTTTGGTTTTTTATATTTATTAAACTTATTATTTTAAAATATTTATCATATGTTTAATCCCTGTTTTATGTTTTATTTAGATTGGTTTTATAGTTTATATTTTATAGAATTCCAAAGTCACTTACTTGAAACGTAATAAAGTTTCAAGTAGGTGACTTTGAAATCCTATAAAATATAAACTCTAAGACCAATCTAAATGAAGCTTAAAACACGAATTAAACATATAAGAGATAGTTGAAGATTTTTAAAAATTTTTGATGAAAAATAATTTCAAGGGAACAAAATGTTTTTGTTTCAAAACAAAACATTTGTAGTTAATTTTTTTTACAACAAACATTTTGAATAAATTAATATTTTTTCTTATTATTTTATTTAAATTTTATTTATTTTTAATTAATTTTTATTTTCATATTCAACTTTTTAAATTTCATATAGATTTTATTTATACTATATTCTATGAACATATTTTTTTTAAGTTTAAATGTTATGTTTGTAATAAAAAATGTTTGTCTCATGTAAATTTTTTTGGTGTGTTATATTTATTAGTTTTTTTATTTTCAACTATTTATTATATGTTTAATCAATGTTTCATGTTTTATTTAGATTGATCATATAGTTTATATTTTATAGGCTTCCAAAGTCACCTATTTGAAACGTAACAATGTTTCAAGTAGGTCACTTTGAAAGCCAATAAAATATAAAATATAAGACTAATCTAAATGAAACATAAATTATAGATTAAAAATATAAGAAATAGTTAAAAATAAAAATAATTTCATAAAAAATATTGATGGAAAATAATTTCAATGGCACAAAATATTTTTGTTTCAAAACATAACATTTATACTTATAAATTATATTTATGACAAACTTTTTTGACATGTGCGAGTAGAGAGCACATCAAATCGAAATGTGATGCACTCAAAAATACTAGATAAGGAATTTTTAGAAAATAATTTTTTTTAAATACTTGCACCATAGAGGGAGTGTCGATCAAATGAGATTGCATTGCTATAAAATCATGGGAAAATAACCATAGATTGATTTTTGAATTTTTGGAATAGATAGCATGTCAAACCGAGGTGTCATTTTCCTGAAATGATCGAAACCATAGTTTCAGTAATTTAAAATCCTAAAATGAGTGTTTGGCCATTGAAACCACTGAAAAATATTTCCAATTTACATGAAATATTATGAATAATATCTTATAATTATTTTGATGTTTGAAAGTAAACAATGTGTCAATCCAATGTGTGATGTGCGTGAACAGACTAAATAAGGACTCTTTAGAAAACATCAGTCTTTAAAAACATGAACCATAGTGGATGAGCTGACCAAATTAGATTATATTTCTATGTAATCATAGGAAAAAACTGTAGGTTTATTTTTGAATTTTAGGAATTGACAGTGCGTCAAACTGTGGTGTCGTTTTCCCGAGCTGACCAAAAACACATTTTTAGTAATTTAAAACGCTAAAATATGAGTTTGATAATTAAAAAAAATAAAAAAAGTATTAAATTATTTTAAAATATTATGAAAACTATCTTAGAATTATTTTTTATGTGTGAGAGTATAAGTCACATAAATATGATGTACGATGTGCTTGAATGGACTAAAAAAGTAGTTTTTATAAAATTCCAGTTGTAACGAACAATATTTTCAAATAAGGTATAGATCATTAGATATTTAATTTTAATAACATAAATGGACCTAATAACAATGTATAGTCAATAAAAGGATGTGTTAGGGGTGTATTTGTCTCATTAGGAACCCATAGTTATGAAATGGGGAAACATGGACTGGGCTGCACGGTTGTACGACCTAGGGCGCATAATCGTGCAACTAGTTGAAGAGATGGGACAAATCCATTTTGCACTATTTGCATAGGGTTATTCAAACTGTGCACCTAATAGTTTGGGATCCCCTTCTTTACAGATAATCATGAACATTTTGAACATAGTTTTACTAATCGTGTGCCTAAACCACATGCTTTGATATTTTAGGGCGAAAAGACTTTTTTGACTTTTATTAAACCTTTTAAGCCTTTTAATTTTTATTCTCCTCCTTCCAGCAAACCAAAACATCTCTTCTTCCAATTTTAAGTTTAAGAACCCCTCAAGATAGGCATTGATCTATATTCTCTATCTGGTGTCCATTTTTCAATCCCTCAGAAGTGTTGGACCAGTTTCAGTAAGCTCCCCTAGTCTCTGAACTCCTATTAAAGTTAATCTTAGAATCCATTGTGATATTTAGATGTAGGATCATTTTCTCTATTTATAGGGGATTAGACCATTTCTCATATCTCTACTAACCTACTTTGTATCTGAGGATGATATTGAGCAAGGATTCATCTACGGCCTTGAGGTAGGTGGTCATGTTAATTTCCCTTCGAGTTTTGGTCATTTAATAATTATGCCTTCATGCCATATGCCATCCTTTGATGACAATCATTGTTATATTGATTACTTAATTTCTAACGAACCATTTCACCTAGATACATGTTTATTGAGTCTTGTTTGGTGGTATAGATATTGTGCATACCTTATATGATCACCCCATGGGTGTTCTATGTAGAATTGGCCATTTTAGCCAATTGGTTCAAAATTCCCAAAACTAATTTAATCTAACAACATGAATTATAAATGTATATTCCCTTGGTATATGAGTGTTAAATGTGACCCAAGTAACCTATTAGGTGCTTGGACCTTTTTTTGTTGGAATTTCCCAAGTGGGTAATTTCCTTAATAAACATATCATCTTCTAAATGACCCATTGAGCCTTATGTATTGAGTTTCCATGTCTTAATGAATTGAATGAATTGGTTAGTTTGAATGGATTGTATATGATGGCTTATAAATTATGGTGGCATCTTATAAATTAATTGACCATGACACCTTCCATTGACACTTGATCTATATGAATAGTTTTCTATGTTTTTAATGAATTGGAATGCCTTAGTGAGCTTTGGCTTGACTAATGACATGCATGAGATGTATTTTCCTCATGCATTGAATTATATATATGAACATGACTTTGATGATGATTAATTGAAATTCATAAGAGGTTATGCCTTATGTATTGTATTATGAATGTGAATATTCCTTATTTACATTTAATAGCTCAGTAATCATATTACATGAGAGGTATTTCCTCATGTTGAATATTAAAAATGAATAAAACTTTATAATGTCATGTACTATGGTGATGGGTGTTGGTCAAAGAGGGAAATAAAAATCCCTTACATCGGGTGTTGAGCGTGGTGTCTCGCACTAGTGATACTATATGGGCATTGGGATTTATGTGCCACATTCTATGATTAGAGTGTTTCCATGATGGTTCACTCACCATCCCGAGTGTTGTTGCATTAATTCTATCATTGTTATCAGGATGTAGGGTATATACCCTATTGAATGATCTTTTAGGATCATTAGATTAGTTATGGATTTCTGAGTTATTCACCGATCCAGTCCAGCACTAGTATTCTGGGTATATGGATATTAGGCATTCGAACACACTTAGTTCAAATAGGTGGATGCAATAAAGAACTAAACTATATATATATATATTATAACTATTTGTATATATATAGTTAAACAATCAGAAACACTTTCTATCCATGATATGAAGTAGGTAGACCCGCCAGGTGTCCTATATGAACATGAGCAGGCTGGTTAGTTATTTCTACATTATTTTACTATTCTTATCATACCTGAAAACTATTTAATTACATTCAATACACTAATTACATGTTGACACAGTTGATGGTGGAGTAATGAGATTTTTATCTCACACCCTACTCAGGATTCCTTTGGTATCTAAGAAGACTATCTTTCCACATGTATTGATAAGGGAAAAGGACCTACTATAGGTTTTTGACATTCTTACCTAGTTGGAGCTTTGGAGTAGCAGATCAGGAATTGGTTCAGGATGCCTATGGAGAATCTTTTTTCCTTTTTTCTTTTTGTATTATTGTATAACATGATTACATAACCATTTTTTATTTTCTGTATTATCGAATTCCATGCACCCATGTATCTGATAATACTATAAAGTCTTTTTAAATTATTATCATTTGTTCAGTTTATTATCTTTCACGGATTACTTTTTTAGTTATCAGCTTACGTTTCCACATTATTATATTGATTTTTTATCTTTATATTATTATTCCATTATTGATTATATTTTTTTTATCTTACGCGCCACTCTGATAAAAGGGTATAGTATCTTCACCCTACAACCTTTACACCCTCACTGCTAGTCAGTAGCCTCTGGAATACGAGGAGGTGTGCTTGAGGCTATGTGACCCACCATAATGGAGAACGGGTTAAGTGGACCATGGGTTTGGATATTACAAAGTAGTATTAGAGGGGTTTCCTTTCTTGAATTACAATTTAGAGATAATATATTAGAGATTGGGAACACTTGGAACATGGTTATAAGTTGTGGTTGGGCATCACGAACCCATGTTTGGGGAAAAGGTTGAGTTTCCTAAATTATAACTGTGGTTCTCCTTTTTCCAATTATTGTTGATAGATTTTCACCTTTGGGTGAAGGACTTGGTTTATGATGTTATTGATATTTCTCTTATTGAAATTATGATTTCATTACTGTCGCCCAATGAAATGAGGGAAATGCATTACATTCATCATTATTAGGAACACTATGATGAATATACCTTGAATTTTTCCATTCCATGTTTAGTTTTAGCATTCATTTTATTATTTCATATTTATTGTTCCTTGATTATGTATTTGATTATACTGACACTTATTGTAGTTATTGGAAAAAATAATTGATACTTAAAGTACCTTCCTTAACCTTAAAGTGTTTTTCAGAATAAGTTAAAGTAGAAACCATAAGAATTCAATTATAGAATTTTGATCTATGGACCATTGGTCACATGAGTTGGAATGTGTTATGGTGTTGGTAAAGTGGATTCCATGTTTTTATTCATAAGGAGTATGTGCCCTTATTGATCATAAAATGGAAAACCACCAGATTCAACCATTCAAAATGTTTTGAATATTTGAAAGGAAAAATTTCAAAATGATTATGATTCCCAATTTCAAATAGACAACTTATATATGTGTTAGACATAAATTCTTAGATCCAAACCCAGACTTAGTAATGGGTAGTGGGTATCTCTTGTGTTCTTATGGACAGTGATGGTATGTTGTACTATCAATACCTATATTTTTGAGCAGGTATATAAGCATGATCATATCTATATTAAGGATTTACACCCATCCTATTTTCCTATGTAAATTTTTTGTAACTTCTTAAATATCTTATGAGGCATGCATTTGGAATTATAGAATTATGCCACCATGATGTCCTCCAATCGCACGACTTGAAGGTGATGAAGACCACATACCTAAGGTGGTACCATGATCCACGATTGATTCCTCATATAGATCCACATGTGGATCCTCTTCTTGTTCTAGATGTGGCAGCTGGTGCCCAATTTCAATAAGGGGTTCTATGTGTGTTTCAATCTATGCAAGGTGTAGTTCGACCTTCCCCGATTATGGAAGAGTTGGATCATGATTTTCAGTAGTATCATCCTCCCACCTTCTTAGGGGATGGAGGACCTCATGTTGTGGAGTCTTAACTCAAGGATATCTTATCTATATTTGAGCATCTCTAGACAATTACTATAATATTAAAGTTTTCTACAATTTAAGGGTTAAAAATGTTACTATAAAATGAAAAAAAAACACATAAATATACCATGGATTATTTTTTAAACCATACACCATTCATTTGTTTGTATATAATATTTTTATGAATTTTAAATCAATAAATAAAATATTATTTACTATAAAATATCATTAATTTCATTTTTGACACTATTAATTTAATTTGACTTTAAATACATCAAGTAAAATATGAAAGTCAAATATAATACTTTAACACATCCCTTTCATGTCATATATTTTTATAAAATTTATGGAATAGAATAATTTATCCAATTTTTATTACTTTTAATATTTTTAATGTCATTTATTTAATTTTTCTATTAATTGAATAAGTATTGCGTCGACCTTGCGCAATCATTTAATCCAATTATTCAAGTGTTAAAAATTTAAAATAAATTAACATGATAAAAATAATTTATTCACATTTCATATAATGTTTTATAACTGAAATTGTACTATATTTATCTATATCATAGAATATTATAGATATTAAAATATTAAAAGTGACATTTTTGTCTTTATCTATTACATAAATACTATAAAGGTCAAAATCATTTTGAAATAGAAAAAAGTAATATTTTATAATTTTAGATGATTATAAAAAAATATACTCATACAATTAAATTGAGGAATATTTTAGGTCGATTTTTAATGCCTTATCATATTATTTTTAACCTTAATTGTCCAATTTACCCTTATCATAGTGATAATTATTTACTATGGTTACTATTCATAATAAAAAAATTGAAAATAAATATTTAACAAATTTATACCTATTGAATCCAAATATTGAATCCATATTAAAGATTCAATTTTAATAATTTAAAAAAATTAATTTAAGATTAAAACGTAAAACGCAACAAAAAATAGTTTGCCAGAAAAATGAATTTTTAAGTCTAAAAATGTTTTTATAATAAATTAGATCATAAAATCAATTCCAATGAACTTAATTTAATTATTAATAATATAATATAAATAATTATACTTTTAAAACTTTTTAAAATAAAATGAAACTTTATAGATTCTTGAAAAAAATACCATTTTCAATGAAAATAAGTATTTTTCATTATTCACTAGAAAATAAATCTTATTAGAAAAATACCAAATTTCACCTTAATTTAATTTTGATATTATAAAGAATATTATTTTTATATTTATTTATTTATAATTTTATATGGATTATTTTTGGAGCCACCCGCTGAGATGGATCGAGATTTCAAGGCTTGGTGAGCCCGAAATTGATATTTGAAAAATATTAAAGATATTAATATCACATATGCACAATTTTAATGAAAAAATAAAATAACTATTAAACAGAGGCCTAGATCAAATATTTGATTCCTCTATTGATTTTAGATCATGGGTGTTACCCTGGGTGCGACATAATCTATGTTAACGCTGGGGGTTGGGCTTGAGCGTCTTCATGTGTGAATAATTAAATAAATTTAATTATATTTATTTAATCATATGATTAAAATCCTAAACCTAATGATTCCTTATAATTATGATTCTATGGACAAATTTTAGGTTTATCCACATAACCCTACAAATTGAGAGGTGATATTGGAGAGAATCATTGTGGGAGTTATTGTTGAATGACATCAAATCTGATCGAGATTGAGGATTGTTGCACCATCGGAGTTTGCGGATCTCGCCAATGATGGAAGTGGAGGACTTTTCTTCATCATGAATTGATCCAAACACAAGGTATGATTTTTATTTTTTTTATTTCCATCCTATTCTATATCCTATTTATACATGGATCAATTCCATGAATAAGAATTAATTCATGTATCGATAGTAGATTTTATTTATGGTTGATTTCTTGTTCCTTGATTATTTCCATCTTCATTAAACTAATTATTTGACAACGAATTGATGTCAAAAATGAAAAAGGTTGAGATTTTTTACTCACATTTTATGGTTATTATATTTCCCTAATTTTCTTTTCATGTTCATCAAAGATAATTCCTTTATCCCACGGTTCGATGAAATACTTGGTATATGATCATTGCATAACATTCCTTTGGCCCAACGAATCAATACCACAGGTGCAATTTGTAATCGAAGGTGATATTAAGGTATGAAAAAAGAGAATGATTAGAGGTGGAATGAATCCGAACTAGTTTTCTTCTTATTCATGGTTTTGATGTGTGGCGGTGATGGATGGATTGATGGTGATGTTTCTCAAGAAGATCCGAACTTAGATCCCAGTGAGTGGTGATGAAAGGTGTCAAATGACCCCAAATCCTTGATTCTAGAGATATTTTTAGTTGTGGTGATACTGAAGATGACATGGAGAAGAACCCCTGGGTTCTATAAAACCCCATGTTACACATCGTGTAAACTAGGATCACACACCACATGGGTCCCCCTTGTGTGGTTCTAGGGTTTCTTAGGTTAAGATAAGGAACACATGACGTGTTTTCCCTACCAAATTCCATGTGACTCCTCCCTGGAGGCTCAGTGCGTTACCTAGGGTGCATGGGAAATTACATGTCCAGGTATACAAGGTAGTAAAAAGGAAGGCCATGAGTACACATACACATATAAAAAACACAGAAAGGGTGATATAAAAACTCTACATTCTATATATCCTTTAGTGCATGTTGTGTATATGGAGGTTTACATTACAAGTGAGGTAGAACCACATAGATAGAACAGGGGTTTCCTAGACATTTCGTGTACCCCCAGTACACACCGTGTACCCCCAATACACACCGTATACCCCCTTTGAGGGTGTTTAGAGCCCTTTATTTATTTAGTATTGAAATAATATTAGTTTAATGTGTTCCCTTAGTCCATACCCTTGAGGGAATAGTGAGACATTACATCCACATCTCTGGATTTTGATCCCCTCTAGAGGATGAGTCTTAGATAGAGTTTTTGGTGTTCCTCTGTGAGACCAGAGTGTGATCCTCAATCATTTATTCTTATACCCAAGGTGTGGTTTGTGGAATCAGCATGAACTCCATGCGTGGGGTGTTAATTTTTCATCTAGAAGTCCATTTTAGTAGGGTTCTCAGTATCATTGGTATATAATCCCCTACATAGTAGGTTGATCTAGATTAGGTTTGTGGTATCCCCAGTTGTCCTTGATGTGATCCTCTATCTGAGTATCGAGGGATTCAGAGACTAGTGATTTTTCTTGGGAAGGGACCAATGATTATGACCTTTAGGTGAGTGTCTTTGATGATATCATGACTAATGGTGTGGGTTCTCTCTGAAAAATAATTTTCTAAAGCTTCAAGAAGAATCTCGTGGATGGAAGTTTGGTTGTGATCACTTGAAGGCCCAATTTCCTTCCTTATTATATCTAGGTTTTTTGTTTATCATTGATTACTATATCATTGTTATGATATTACTACTCTTGATGCTTCATTTTTATCATTTTTAGGGCATCCTACTAGGTATTATTATACTCACAACTACATGATATCTTCCTACATGTTTCAAGTCTTATACAAACTACAACCCTTTTGATAGTGTTCTAGGAAGATATGGATATGGTGGATCATATATTTATCTAGATAGACTTAGTTATTTTTTGAGTGGTTGCATTTGATTTTATTCCTTGACTTCTAAGAAGGTTGGAATCACTATAGTTTTTGGTTGGCCTTGTATTTGGACCCTTTATCACTTTCAACACCTTATTTTCATTCTCTGATTGTGGGATTATATATTTATGCATGCATTTATTTCAGTTGTTCTACATTTTAGTATTTTATAGTCTTGGATATGTTTTCATGTGTACTGGTACATTACGTTAATGCCTCCCATATGTGTGATATGTGTGATATTCCTACTAGGTGATAGTTTCCTACCCCTATCCTTTTGGAGGTGGGATTGGGGTAGTCACAGATCAGACCCTAGAAGGATGGGTCATGAAAGAGTAGTATCAGAGGAGTTGTTTCTACCTTAGGACTAGAGTCTATAAAATTGGTTTGAGTTTTATGGAAAAAAATTTAAGTTTTTCAAGTTCTTCTTTTAGTCTAGGTACTATAGTATTGGTGTGGAGGACAAAGTATCCATACACCAAGACAACAATCACCTGGATTTTGAATCAGTACATGTAGACATTGGTTGCAGAGAAAACATTAGTATGTGCATCATATAGGAATGAGTTATGGTTTCTATGTACTTCTTGAGTCATATCCCCATATATACTATTTGACTTTGGTATATTTCAGGATTCCACTATAAAGATAGCCATCCAGGATTCCACTACATAATAATGAGGATGATCTTTAATCTGATGAGGCCTCAATACATGGGTCTATATTGGATATAGTTTCTCCAGGTGGTTTACCAGCGATACCACCACCCGTTGAGAAATAGTTTTTACTACTAGTTCTAGATGAGGATACATGAAGGATAAGTGCACTTAATGAGTCCCAAAGGTAGTGAAATCCTAGGATTCATGATTAGATAGACCCTCAGGTGGCTAAGGACTGGCCAGAGGTAGTCACTAAAGATGTCTTCTTTGTGAGGATACCAAAAGATCAGATGGAAGTCCTCACAATGAGTGTTTTTCACGTCCCCATTGGGAGATTGTAGAGTATAGTGAATCATTCACATGAAAAGATATCTCTCTAATAATTATACTTTGAGTGCCTCTTCTAGGAGGAGTCTTATCTAGACATATTTCTATCAGTGTGCATCCAGGATCTTTTGTATCTTCAGTAGGGAAGTATGACCATGGTGGAGTATTTGATGATGTTTACTAATCTCTTGTGGTACTCCATAGATATGGTGTGAGATATTTTCATCAAGGAACATACCTTAAAGAAGGTATTACATATAAATATAATTACCTTAGTGATATCTCTTTGTTTTCACACTTATGATAGAGTGATGGAGTGGGCCTTCGTGATAGAGATATTCTTGGTAGAGCAGGTTCTAATGGTGGGTGCTAGTAGTGGAAAACCAGGAGATGATACCTCATAACCAGGCAGCCGATAATAGTCGTAGGGATCTGAGCATGTCAGACGCTTTAGTAGATGATCCCATGGTAAGGGATTAGATGTGAAAGGCTCTTAGAATGGCTCAAATTAGTTGAGGTAGAGGCGGTGTTTCTCTTCTTATGGTCAGAGACATATTTCATGAGATTGTTTGAACTGCCGTATAGCTTATCAGAAGATGGTTGAGGGATCATCAAGGTAGAAGCATAGGAATGAATAGGGAGTTCCTTAGGGTGTCAGATGTGGTAGATGGGATATTAGTATGGTAGGATGTGGTCAAAGGTTTGATATATTTCCACCACTACCCCCAAGTGGTCCACACCTGGTTCAAGGAGTTGGTGGTGAAAGATAAATCCAACTGCAGGCTATGGAGGCCTATGAATCTAAGGCTCCAAGGATTATATGAGGTAAAAATTGGGTGTTTTCTATCTTAGACTTAGTATTGATACACACATGCGTGATTCATTTCTTTCTTTACACTTCTATGGTTTGTGGATTAGAGATTATAGTTGAGCTTTTTGCTCAACCCTTGTGCTTAGAGACTCCGACAGGAGGTGACTCAGTGATTTCACACTTCTTCCAATATTGCGATATGATGCTTATAAGAGAGATATTATTATGAGATATCTTCATATTGGTGATGATTCCTTATGATGTCATATTAGGTATGGGATGGATATCCATTGTTCATGCTCAGATTGAGTGTTTTAGGTAGCGGATTTAGTGTGTCCACAGTGATGGGATTCTATTTTCCATTTTTGGTGAAAGGGAAACCTTAACAGAGTAGAATGAGATCCAGAATAGGAGAGTGAAACTGATTACTCACCAATCGACTATAATGACTCTTGTATCATTGGATTTGATGAGCTATTAGTTCCTTGTAGTTGTGGTGGAGTATGATCATGTCATTTCTGGGGACGTTCTAGAGTTACCTCCCCACTAATGGTTAGAATTATTCATTGAATTACACCCTAATATAACCCTTATATCTTTACCATCATATCAAATGGATCCAATATAGTTTCATGAGTTTAGGGTGTAGTTAGAGGATTTTTAGAAGAAGCGATTCGTGAGACCCAGTGTTTCCCCTATGGGAATCCCTAGTGTTTTTCACCAAGAAGGAAAAAATTTGCTTGAGGTTATGTGTGGATTACCAAAACTTGAACCAAGTGACTATAGAGAATATATATCCATTAAAAAGGATTAATGAACTCTTCGATCAGTTGATAGGGCATGATGGTTCTCGAAGATTGAACTCAGAACATGCTATCACTAGCTATGATTATAGGATGAGGATATATCGAATATGAAAATTATATGTCTCTGTATTCACTATGATTACTTGGTGATGCATTTTGTCCTAAATAATTCCCCTATAGTGTTTCTGAGAATCATGAACTAGATCTCTCAACCTTTCTTAGACCGCTTTGTGGTAGTATTCATTGATGATTTCCTAGTGTACTCAACGTTCGAGGAGGAGCACGTGTGACACTTGAAGATGGTCCTATACACACTCTAAGAGAACCAATTTTATGGGAATCTCTCAAAGTGTTGGTTTTGGATTTGAGAGGTCCACTTCCTGGATCACACCATCTCATATTTAGGATTAGTAGTGGATCCGACGAAGGTTGAGGTAGTGATTTCTTGAGATCCACCCAAGTGTGTTATCGAGGTGAAGAGTTTACTTGAGTTGGTAGGGTACTATCAGAGGTTTATACCCGATTTCAATAGAGTGGAAGCACCCCATATAGCTTTGACCTGAAACAGGAATCCTTTTATGTGGATATAAAGGTTCAATTAGTGTTTTCAGGAGTCAAGGAAGAGGTTGATTAGTGCATCCATATTGATATATTCATAGGACAATGTTAATTATGTAGTGTTATGTGTTTCCTTAGGGACTAGAATTTTTTGTTTATGATGACGAAGTAGATAGTGATTGCCTATGGCTCCCAGCAGATGAGACCACATGAGAAGAAAAATACAATCCAAAAAACTTGAGTGATAAGTAACAATCTTCACCCTGAAGATGTGATAATAATACCTTATATTATATGAGTTTATCATCTACTATGACCAAAATATTCTCAAGTATATGTTATCTCAGAAGGATCTTAACTTAAGATAGAGGATATGGTTATAGTTCCTCCAGGTATCTGAATTTTTGAATGTTTATGCTATGGGGAAGGAGAACGTGGTGGAAAATGCTCTTTGTAACACCCTAATATTTTGTGGATTATTTTTTTACGAATTAATTTAATTTCTTTGATATTTTTAATTTCACGCCACACTGAAAATAGTTTATTTTATATTAAATAACTATGTTTGGATTTATTTATATGCAATATAATGTTAATCGTGCACTAAACACAAGATAAATTTTATCTTTCTCTATATGGAACATCAAAGTTAGCTTACGTTACATACATGAATGACTTTCCTCGATGGCTTACATAACACTCATGACCGAGATTTATCGAACAATAATTAATTATTAAAATATTATTATTTAATAGGATATAACATGACCATTAAATTAAAGATTATAGGATTAACTAACTTATGAATATATATAGTTTAATTCATTGGTTACCTAATAATTAGTAAAGAATACAGACACCAAATTAATATAAAGGGATTGATTTTTTTAAAGTCAATTTTTATGTGGAAAAGATTATTTATATTAATATGTAAAATTAATTACTAACAGTGAATGATATTAATTAAATCTATTTGATATATATTCAAAAAAATATTTTTGATAATAATACAATATATTTTATAGATATAAGATAAGAACAAACCCAATTTTATGCTTAAAACCTATATTTTTATAAAGGTAGTTTTACCTCCTTTTAATAGAGAACCCATTTCAAATCCAATTTTTGTCACTTTTATAGATTTAATATGTCAAAATAAACTTCATATTTGAAATAAAAACATACAAAATTTAGGATATTTGTTTTGGTATTTTTCTACAAGGTTTCATTTTTTAATAAATAGTTACAAATACCCAATTTTAATTCAAAACTTCTTTTTCAAACAATTCATTTGTAAGGATAAATTATATTTTAAAATGGTTGTAAAGTTTATTTAGATAATTTTTTATAAATTAATCCAATTTAGTTAATTGGAATCAATTTCAATTTGAAATTGGGTATAAAAAATTATTAAATGTTTTGATGTTTTTATTTTAAAAACCCACAGTGTCGTCCTGACAATGGGATTATATTTAAATTAATTTCTTCCATTTCTATGATTAGAATTTGAAAAAATGGATTCCATATTTGGAATAAGAATAATATATATTTTTTAATATGGTAAACTTTTTTTTTGACCAAAAACATTTGTGAAAGTGATTAAAATTAATTACAACGATTAAGAGATAAATTATGTTAACAAAGTACTAAACCACAAATTTAAGACCCAAAACGACCTAGACACTTGTACAAAACCCACTTTCTATCCATTATTTATCCACTAAACTTCCATTCTTTAGGTTGGTTGGTTTGATATGACTTTTTTTATGTAAAAACATGAGTACATTGAACTTTTTTTCAAAAATTTCGAGTGTGTCCTTTCCCTTCCCTATATAAGGCCACCACCTCTCCCTATTCTTCACACCTATCAAACTACTTAGGTTTATAATAGATCCAAAAAATACACTTCCGAACATCCCTACCTTAATTCTAGAATCCTACCCTTGTACAAAAAGAAATCCAAGAAATCCTTTTGGAATAATCCAAAAGGAGTTACCTGATTAAGAGGGGGTTTGAATGATTATAACGAGAGTCAAGAAACAACGTAAGATAATTTCATCTTACTTTTTATTTCCATGAGATACATGGTTTTTTCACCACCCATTCATTTTTTTGGTGTGTATACATCTCATGGATGTATTATATTATTCTTATACTTAAATTTATGGGTATTTACATATCCATTTGATTATATTTCTTTCATGGGAACTATGTTTGAAAATTTACGAAATCAGTAAAATGATTTTGTATCAATTTTCATTCTTTGAGACACATGCCATGTTATGCACCTAAATTTTTTCATGATGTGTATATACTTCCTTTGAAATGTTATATCATTAATCTCTTTATATTTATGATATTTTATGATTCATGTAATTTCATTTTCTTAAAAGGGGAGTATGGTTCAAAGTTACCAAGTGGTAAGAGTTTATTGAAATTATATCATCACTTTTCAAGATTATTTATGATTATTCTTCCATTGATGAAATATTAAAATCCATATCTGAAGAAAACTCATGAATTTTCTTCTTATATAGTCATTAATGTTATATCCAAGTAATGGTACCATTTTCCATTATTTGGTACATATGATGATCAAGAAATTGTTTTTAAGAAAGTCCGACCTTACCTCTCTTTTCAGTTGAAAATATATTTTACTTCAAAACCATGTTTTCTAAAAGGTTTCCAAGAATATTATAATATTATACTATAATATTTAAAATTAACTTTTAACCCTTTTTATGTTACCAATGTTTTCAAAGGAATCTTCTTTTCTCCTTCAGAACAAGGAATTATTATAATATTTTTATCATGCAAAAGGAATGTTCTTTTTTACCTCATACGAAATGTATGGAATTACCCTCCTTAATTTCTATGAAGATTCCTTTGCATGTTTAAAATGTTAATTTTTAATATTTTTTTCAAATAAATGGATCTCAATAATTTTTTAAGATTATTTTATAATTTTTCCTGGAAAATGGTTTTCAAAACATTTTCAATCCTTATTTATAAGTTTTCAATGTATTTTCAAAGAATTGATTTTCAAAAAAATTTCTATGTTATTTTATAATTTTTCAATTAAAAAGGTTTTCAAAAATTTTATACAATTATTTTATAAGTTTTCAAGGGAAAATGTTTTCAAAATGATTTAAAGCCATCATTATGGGTTTTCAATGAATTTTCAAAGAAAATGGGTTTCTAAAAGATTTATGTTTTAAAAAGGGAATTTTCAAAGAATAAAGGATATTTTTATCAAGAAATGTTTTTAATACCTTTACAAGTTATTATACATATAAGTTGGCATCCGTTGATGTTACTCATTCCCTTATTGGAAATGATCCAAAGGTTCAATTCGTATCCTTTCTTGATTGGTTTATTTTTTGATGGAATGATGCTTATGCAACCCAATTATATTCCACATGTTATAAGCTTTTGAAACCCACTTCTTTTTACAAGTTATTATTTGATTAATTTTTTTTGAAACCTATCTCTTTTCCATAGGTTATTATGTGATGAAATGTTAATAATACCCATTTCATTTCATGGGTTATGATAGGATTTTTATAAAACCCATCTCTTTTTATGGGTCATGATATTATGAAGGTTTTAATTATATTTTGAAACATGTATGAAGGATTTTATTAAGATATGGGTGGGATATATATCTCTATCCAATGAATTGGGTAACGATGGATGACTCATGACTATAAATGTTATGCATGAACCTGATTACATGTTCCAAATATTATGAGTGAAAATTATTATGTGCTCATAATGTTATGAATCAACGTGATTACATGTTCATAATGTTATTAATGGACCTAGTTTTATTTCCATAAGTTTATGTGTAAACCTGATTACATGTTCTCCATGTTATGCATGAACCGGATTGCATGTTCACAACATTATGTGTGGAACTGGTTGCATGTACATAAGTCTATGAGAGGTCATGATTTCATGTCCTCAACTTAATGTGTGAACCTATTTACACTTATACATATTCTTAATGTTATACATTGTTGTGTATGACACAATTCCATGAATTATTCATATTTTACACTTCCATGGATTATTCTCTTGATTTATTTATGATTAATATTTTATGAACTGCCAATATTTATTCCATGTATCATGATTATGATCTTTGATATACAAGGTATGATCTTAAAATGTTATTATCATGTTCCCATACCCTTATGTTCATGTTATGATTATGCATTTCCCTTATTTACCCTTAATGATCATTTTATCTCACCCCTTTCTTATGTTTCCTTTCATGAGGTTATAAAGGAATGTTTTAGGTAGAGGTACTAGAGGGGATTATATTTACTAGATAAATTGAAGATCTTTCACCATGTCAGTATATTTTGTTACATGTTTTCAAATACACTAAACTGTTATGGTTCTTAGGCATGTAGTTTTGTAATATGTTGAATATTCATAAAAAATGATGTAATATCCATGTATGATAAGTTTGGGTCTCTATATTTGGAATCAAAGGAAAGGTTTAGTCAACCTTTGGAAATTAGTATTAGAAATATTTATTGAGACTCCGTAGTTTATTTCCAAGGATATTTCTAGGGATGTCTCTATGGATAAGTATATAGATGTGTCAATATTTAGGAAAATGTACTAGAATTTTGGTTAAGGATAGAGTGAGTGGTTTATTAGATATAAATTTTTGTCTGGATAATACAAGTGGATGTGGCTCTAACATAGATGTAACTAAGAGGAACAAATCTGACAAGATGTTTCCGGCCTGACTCGGGGTAATCTGGTACATGACAACGAGCCTTTCTACACACATGGTTTAATAGTATGTGGGATATGATTGGGGAATTTTCAAACACTTTATGAACCACAATTAAGTATTTTAATCAAAGTTGGCTATAAATAACATAGGATAAATATATGGTGTCATAGATTAAAGAATTAGGATCCATGATTTAGGAACCCTATAAGTAATTTTTTATGATTATATGGTATCATAATATGATAAATGTTTCTCACACTATTATTTTTGGTTTTAGTAAATGGAGAGAAATATAATGAACATAGTTAAAATTTATTGTTTCATAAGTATAAAGTATGGGAATTATGTGAATTTATTTCCCAAGTAGAAATCTCATAAAGAGAATCAGGAAGGTGGTATGAGTATTGGTCATACTTTTGAAGATAATGAAACCAAAAAATGACACGTGAAAGGTATGTAGTGTTCTCCCAGTATTGTTTACATTAAATATAAGAATCATGATTAGATTTTGGTTGAGGAAACTTGATAATTATTTAAATTTCATATTAGAGGAAAGATGTATTAAGGAATAAGTTGATGAAGCCTGAGAAATGGTTTATAAATAAGGTTGGATTAATGAAGTATTTATGTTTTGGAATTCAAATATTATGTTATATGAATCCTGAAATATATTAGTATTTTTAGTATAGTTTTTCATCAAGGATTAAAAATGA
Organism: Viscum album; assembly: GCA_963277665.1. Classification (NCBI taxonomy): domain Eukaryota; kingdom Viridiplantae; phylum Streptophyta; class Magnoliopsida; order Santalales; family Viscaceae; genus Viscum; species Viscum album. The sequence continues at coordinate 1,619,378,149 of OY728146.1, read as the reverse complement.
AATGTTGAATGGTGATGAAGACATAGAAATTTGATTTCATAGAAAGGTGATATTTTTATTAGGGGAATGTAGCACTTAATTAATGCCTGACATTGAGATACTGAAGTTTGGATAAAGATATGATGGATATGAATGAGTAAATTGGACGGTACAGATTACCCTGGAACTAATTATTGAAAAAGTGTTCTATGTTATCATAGATTAAGTTTAACACTTCATGTATTTGAATAATATATCGAGTAATAATTAGAATAAGAAAGAATGCATGTTTTTCAAAAGGATTTATGGTAACTAAGGGTGTTACTAAAGTATCCAGGAAAGTGTTGTACCGATGAGGGGGGGGGGGGGGTTTGAATCAGTCGTACTAATGTTTTATAATTTATTTTTTTTAAAACAAACATCTGATGACTTTTTAGAGTCTGATCACAACGACACAAAATATTTTTACAAGGTTCACCCACAAGTAGGGTGACTACGTCCTTACTGTGGTTGGGTTGATCTGAGCCACAAAGTTTCCACTAAAAATCAATTAAAAATTACAAGTGGAATGGTCAGGTATCACCCTAAAACCAATAAGGTTAGGTGTAATCCAATTCCCATTATAATGTATCCCGACAAAGAATTATACTGATTTTCACCAGTTTACAAACAAAATAAGAATAAAATCACTCTAATAAAGACTTCAATATACTCATACAATTCAAAAAACAATATTTCTATTCAAGCCACTATAATATGATGATACTATACTTTCTCACTAATTCCAGAGACTCTGTAGCTAAGTATCAATAAACTACAACACACCGATGTATGCTACAACTAATTCACACTACCAATTCTTCTACAAACTTTCATGAAAAATCATATTCAAAATTCAAAGTATGAATGATCCTTCTTTGCATGTAAATTACCACTATCAATTTACTATCTCATACACACTCACTATTCTTTGCATCACATGTACACATTTTACCTTTCATTACATGAATACACTGATTTTTTCATATTCAAATAAGGTTGAATGTACAAATTGAATGCTCAAAATACTTTTCTCAACTTTTATGCATAAAACCTTTTCACATACCTAATTCGTTTAACTTATTGCAAAAACTTATTGTGTGCAAATGAAAATGAAGTAGAATATATGTGCGAAAGGTCTTATTATACTGCATGTGATATCTTAAATACGTTCACGCATACTGGGTGAAAACACTTAAAGAAATAGTTCTTCCCAAATGGCTTGATGAAATAAAATTTTCTTCATGTAACACCTTGAGTGTGAAATGAACAGGTCAAGAAATCACATAAAAACTAATATCCTTCACACACAAAAAGAGTGTTGAACCTATCTTCATGAAAATAATCCTTGCACGGTTCACTGAGCCTCTCTAAATCGTTCTCAAACTCTCCCAGATGGGAGATAACTACCCACAAAAAATGACCCCATCATCGGGTATTTATAGGCATCATGCAATGATTTTGAACCTTCTAGAAACACGACGAATCATTTTCATTATCGGTTCATTCGAACACTGACTTTGTTCCATTACATAAGAAAAACACCATCTTCAAAACTTTAATCTTATGCATATTGATCAAATAGTGGTTTAATCCTCGTTCTATTATGAAAAAAAGTTTCATTCTTATTTCCAATCATCAAGGAATCATTAGAACACTCAAAAAATACACTAAAGACTCGAACTGAGCTGATGTCGGCGTCACCCATGGAGGTCTCAGTGAAAATAACTCTCAGACATCCTCAATGAAGAAGACGATGACACATCAAATAGAATAGATGGCTCAGATAACCAGATCAGATTTAAAAATTATGAGAAAATAAATAGGAACTTGGTTAAATCCTTGGATATTGATGCTATATAGAAAAACTCAGTGTACAGAACACCCCACTAGCCTGAGGAAGAAGACAACACAACTTATTTGATCGAATGGCTTAGATCATAAAATTATATCAGATCAGATGGCTACAGTTCATTCTGTGTTTTTTAAAATAGATTGATGGACCATATATTGCACCAAACATATCAAATACTAAGATTCACTCAGTGCTAAAAAATAAGATCCCACATTGAAATTCACTTAGTTTCGCTGCCACTTTATAATATTATCCATGAAATCCATCACTAAGAATTCTACTCCCCCTCCCCAGTACCTTCCCGATACCTCCCCATACCGGTTCTCTTGTGGGTGCGATTTTTATCCCACCTCTGCCATTGTGCCTCCCCACACTGTGGTGCTCTGCCACTGGCTACCTCATGTGCCACAGTGTGAAAGTACCTTCGCACCTCATTCCTCATCCTAGTTGGTAGGATGAGGGTGAATATCGACTACCCACATTGTGGTGTATGATGCTTCCTATGGCTGGCTGGCTAGGTGTGGCCAATTTTTTAATAAAAACCATTAAAAAAACTTAATTCAATATCAACAGAATGAAAATCCAACCAACCTAACTCAAATATTCTTCACCCACTCTCTAAACCCTCATGCAAACATTTTTCATGGATCTAACTTAAACCTCAACTTTTTTTGTAAACAATGTGCATCCACATTTTCACATGTCATTGGAACTAAAGACCAGTCCCACAATCGTCACATTTAACATTGAGAAAAAATAAAAAAACATCAAGGATAGTATGGGTTCTTCAACATCCACCTTTGGATTCGTTGCCAAAAATATCAATTCTATTTCAAATATATCAATGCAATCAGTACTCTCCCCTACAAACCTTTCACTCACTCCCCCTTTTTTCAAAAACCATAGCTCTAGATTCAAAAATGATAAGAATAGAATTACATATTCTTCTCCCCATTGACATTAGAATCCAAAGAAAAGTGGGGGTAGCCCCAACACTTTCTAAGTGATAGGGGAAGGATTATCATAATGTTTCATCCTTAGTTCCTCAAACATTTCTATTGGAATAGATTTAGTGAATATATCAACTATCTAATATTTTTTAGAAATTTACTCCAATTTAACATCTCCATTAAAAGCTTTATCTTTGATAAAATGATATTAAATATCAACATGTTTTGATTTGGAGTGTTGTACTGGATTCTTTGAGATATTAATTGTACTCTTATTTTCATAATCAATTTTCAATGGTCTTTTAAAATTTACCGTAAAATCTTCAAACTGTTATTTCATCCCTAAAATTCCAGTACAATCATTAGTATCAATAACATACTCAGCTTTGGCTGTACTTAAAGTCACTGAATTATATTTTTTATTGTGCTAACTTACATAATTTCTCCAATAATGAATTTTTCTCTTGATGTTGATTTATGATCATTGCAATCTTCAGCCCAATCAACATCAATGAATCCTAGTAAGTTCAAATATCCACTTATTTTATACATCAAACCATAATTTTTCGTTCCTTTGATATACTTGGAAAATTATTTTAGTAGGGATCATATGTGATTTTTTTGGATCACTTTAATATCTAGAACACAATGTTACTGTATATACAATATCCGGGCTTGATGCTGTAAGATATAACATGCTACCAATTAATTTTCTTAAATCCTTCTTATTAACACTTTGCCCAAATTAATATTTTATGATTTATACACGAACTTTAATAGGTGTGGAGACATCCTTCGACTCTTCCATACCAAATTTCTTCAACAACTCATTGGCATATTTTTTTTGAAAGAAATATATAGCATTTCTTTTTCTGAACTTGTAGTCCTAGAAATAAATTCACCTATCCAAGCATTGACATTTCAAAGTACATCTTCATTTTATTAGTAGATTCCTCACATGCACATTACATTTCACCTACAAAAATTATGTCATCAACATTCACAAAAAAAAATAAGTGTACCTATTTTCAAATCCTCTACATATAAGTTGATGTTAACTTTTCCTTTAGAAAAGTTAAATTGATTCAGGAAACTATCCAATTTAGAATACTAGCCTCGAGGAGCCTATTTAGTCTCATACAAGTCTTTATTCAATTTACACACTTTATTTCCATTAGTATCAAGTATAAATATTTCAGGTTTCTCAATGAAAAATTATTATTTAAGATCTCCATTCAAAAATGCAGATTTCACATCCATCTGATAAACTTTATAGTGTTTGTGAGATGAAACTATAAGAAACATTATGATAGCCTCCAGTATTTCCTTGGGTGCAAATGTTCCTTAAAAATATAAACCTTCCACCTATGAATATCCCTTGAAAACTAGTCTGGATTTATTTCTTCGGAATTCACCTTTCTCATTGAGTTTATTTCTAAAAACTCATTTTTTCCATATTAATTTCTTTTATTTAGGTCTAATAACAAGACCCTAGGTTCTATTTTTCTCAATCTGATTTAGCTATTCATTCATAAATTTTTTTCATTCCTCCTGTTCAATAGCTTCTCCAATTGACTTTGGTTCAATTTGATAAATCAGAGCTATTTGATTTTCAATTCTCAGTCTTCTTCTAGTATGTACTAAAGTTTTCTGATTTCCAATAATATTTTATGAATCAAAATGTTTTTTTTTATGATTATTTGTTTTTTTCAATTATAAAAACTTTATCCTCATCACTGGTTTGATCTGAATCAATTTATACTATCTCTGGTTTATGTTAACTATTCTCTTCATTTTATCCTCCAGAAATCTATGTTTTTTTGACTTCAATGTTTTCAAAATCTGCTATATTTTTCAAGTCATAATTGAAATGATTTTTAAAAATCTTCACGTGAAAATAGTCTAAAACTTGTGAAATTTTTTATTCCAAAATATATATCCTCTTCCATTTGAAAGATAACCCATGAATATCCCTTCTTCAGCTTTCTCCTCAAATTTTCCCAAATTTTCATTCTTGTTTTTTATGAAGCATGGAAAACCAAGAACATTAAAATATTTCACTATTGGATTATTATTTTACCACATTTAGTATAGAGTCATGTTGAAATTTGGTCTCGGTAAACATCTATTCTGTATATGCACAGCTATACAAACTGCTTCTCTCCATTAGAAGTTTGAAAGTTTATATTATTTTAGCATTATTCTGCACATTTCAACTAGAAATATATTATTTCTATATGAAACTCCATTTTATTGAGGAGTATAAGGAGTATTGTATTGATGTTTAATTCCATGATTTGAAATATATGATTATAAATCATTACTAGTGAACTCCCTACCATTATCTGTTCTCATTTTTTTGATATAGATTCCCACCTATTTCTCTACTTGTCTTTTGTAAAATTTTAACATTTCAATTACTTCTGACTTGTGATTAATAAACATATAATTATTCATCTATGAGAAATCATTAATTAATGTTATAAAATAGAGTTCAATATAGGTAAAATTATGTATCATAGTTCCACAAAGATCAGAGTGAATAGGATCAAGTGTCCTAACAGACCGAATCTCAACTCTTTGATGAGTAAACTACACAAGCTTACCCTTTTGATAGGTTTCACATACAATTTCTCTTTCTACTTTTAAATAAGGAAGACCCCTTACCACATTATTCCTTGAAATATTACTCAAATTGTTTTTGACCAAGATGGACAAGCCTTTTATGCCACAAAATTGTTTTCTTCTTTCGTACTAATGTAACAAGAATTTTTAGCACCACCAATTTAGAATAGATTACCACTCGTTCGTTCACCCTTGATGATAACTCTACCATACTTTAATTTTTTGGTAATGAAATAATTGTTTTTGAAAATAAATTCATAACCATCATAAAAAAGTTGTCTCACACTCAACAAATTGTGTTTATGAACTTCAACAAAAAGAACATCATTGTATTACATTTTATGGGATTCAATCTCAATAGTACTAACATCATTGATTTTCAATGAACTTTCGTTTCTAAAAGTAACAGCTCCTCCATTGTGTTCTTCAATGTTCTTTAAGATTTTTGTATTGCATTTCATATGAGAAAAACAACCACTATTGAGAATCCATGATTTGTCTCTTTTTTTAGCCTTCAAAGCAACTTCAACAACAAGATATTTTTATTCTATTTTGGATTTATAAATTAGTTTACCCCTTTCATTATTGGTAAGATAAATAGGAATAAAAACCATATATTATTATAATTATGACTATGTTGATCACATATTCCACAAATAAGGCCTTCGGTCAATTCGAGCTAACACGACTCATACCCGCTCTAAGTAAGTGACATGTTATACAAAAAAGAATTGGATGTGTGCCTTAAAACTCCACAAAACCAGAAATAAAAAATAAATATATATCTACCATATTGTTTAAGATTATGTTCATGATACTATTGTTGATGTATTTCCCAAAAAACTAACCTTTCCTCTATCTTGAGGTGATAAATCCCTTAGATGTTTTAACATCTTTCTTTATTGCAGAGAAATGTTTACCATTTTTCTTAAAAGCCCTAATTTTTCAATTTTTGTCAATATAACCCACATTATTAGAAATAACATATTTACATTGAATTTTATCAGAAGAAGATGTGACATGTTTATTTATAAATTTTTTTTCAGTTGCCCGATATGCTTCAGCTTTAACCTTTGCATCCTTGTTAAAACCCTTATTGATCTTCTTCAGAGAATTTTTAGTTTTAAAAAACTCTATATAAATATTATCCAATTCTTCATCCTTTAAATACAATTTCTCAAAAAATAATTCAACATTTTCCCTTTCTCTACAACTTTCAACTTTAGATTACTGATCTCATCAATGTAAGCATCTTATCTTTTAATATGTTTCTTCAGTAGTCTGATTTATTTCTTGTGTTCTATATTTTTCTTTAATAAAGTTTCAAGTTCATATTTCAATATATGTACCATGTATAACACTTCATAATCTTCTTTATCACCTCTTTAAGTTTAATCATATTTCCCAATTTGAGCCATAAACTTTCTAAATTTATCTGGAACCTCTTCTTCAGAAAGACTACCCTGAGGAAGAATATTCTTCATCTAGTTTGCACAACAAGATTATTCTTTTCCTTTAAAACATTTTCCTATTATTAGCTGTTTTTGAATAATATTTTGAATATTTTCCCCATTTATTTTGTTGATATCTTTCATCTTGATCATCATTCTCATATTTATCAATTTTCTTCTTTGGAAAATTGACTGCAAAATTCCCTATTCCACCACAATTGAGGCATTTTAGTGGAAACTTACCTTTTTACTTAAAATTTCCCCTTTTGATGTATCTTGAGATGAGTGACATAATTTTATTACACTCATTATCCTTCACCTGTTCATCTTCAGATTCATTAGATTCATCATTTTCATCTATATTAATCTTTAGTCTACTCATGGATTTGAATTCCATTTCTTCCTTATCCTTTTTCTTGAAAACATGATCCTTCCTCATCTCATAGTTGAGTAAAGTGTTGTCCAACTCATCAAGAGACATATATTATTTTTCTTTCAAAGATTAAATCTTTGAGTCAAATCTATCTGGAAAGTTTTTCATTAAATTCTCAACAATAGTTGAATCCTATATATTTTCTCCAAAGCCTATGATATGAATAACAACTTCATTAACTATGCTAAAATAATCATCCAATGTCTCATCTTATTTCATTATAATATCTTCAAATTTAGTCCTCCAAATTTGCAACTTGAATTCTTTGATATTGAAATTCCCTTTATATATTTTTTCAAGTTTATCCCACATCTCCTTGATAGTTTTAAGTCCCATCAAATTAGTAAAGACTTTATCAGATAAGGATGATAAAAATTTATTTATGGATTTTCCATTAACCTCTATATTTATTTTGTCACCAAATGTCATGAGAGAATATTTTTATAAAGGAGGAAAACCAACAGTCACTGTATAATAAAATTATAATCCTTGTGGTAGTAAGAAAGTAAGTATTTAGTTCTTACAACCATAAAAGTTCTCACCATTAAAAATTGGAACACCCCTACTGTTGAATGAATTCAAATTCTCCACAACTTTTTAAAAAGACCCTATAGAGGTAACCTGCTCTGATACCACTCGAAGTATCCAATAAATTGATGTACCCCTGGGTGGTGGGGGGGGGTTGAATTAGTGGTACTATAGTTTTATAATTTCTTTTCTTTGAAATAAACCTCTAATGACTTGTTATAGTGTGATCCCAATGACACAAATATTTTTACAAGGTTCACCCCCAAGTAGGGTTACTATGTCCTTGCTGTTGGAGGGTTGATCCGAGCCACTGATTTTCCACTAAAAATCAATTAAACATTACAAGTAGAATGGTCAGGTATGAACCTACAACTAATGAGGGTATGTGTCAAACCAATTCCTATTACAATATCTCCAGGAAAAGAATTATACTGATTCACACCAGTTTATAATAAAAAGAAGAACACAACCACTATGAGAAAGACTTCAATCTACTCCTACAATTCATAAATAATATTCTCTTCAATACATTCTAATATGATAAAACTGTACTTTCTCACTGATTCCAAAGACTCTATAGTTATGTATCAATAAAATTAAAAACACCACTGTATACTACAGCTAATTCAAACTATTGATTCTTATGGAGATATTCATGATAACTCACATTCAAAAATTAAATTATGCACAATCTTTCTTTACATGTAAATGCCCACTATCAATTTACTTTATCATAAGCACTCACTATTCTCTGCATTACATGTACACATTGTACCTTTCATTACATGCATACACTGAACTTTTCATATTCAAATAAGTCTGAATGTACATATTGAATGCTCAAACTACTTTTATAAACTGTTATGCGTGCAAACTTTTCACACAACTTCTGCGTTTAACTTCCTACATAAAATTATTGAATGAAAACCCAAATGAAATAAAATATATGTGTGCAAGGTATTCTTATAATACACATGATATATTAAATACATTCGTTAAAACCGAGTGAAAACACATAAAGATATAGTGCCTCCCAAATGGATTCATGAAATAAAATTTTCTTTTCACATCACCTTGAGTGTGCCTCCCCGCATGGTGGCACTCTACTGCTATATCTCTCATGAACCCCTATGGGTGAGTGTCTCCACACCTGATTCCACCTCCTAGTTGGTTAGATGAGGGTTATGCTCGACCTACCACATTGTGGTGTGTGATTCTTTCCTTGTCTGGATGGCTAGAAGTGGCCAATTTTTTAATATATACCATTAAAAAAAAACATAATTCAATGTCAATAGAATGAAAACCCAACCAAACCAACTCAAATATTATCCACCCACTCTATAAACCCTCATTTAAATATTTTTCATGGATCTTACTTGAACCTCAACCATTGTTGTAAACAATGTGAATCCCCATTTTCAAATTTCATTGGAACTAAAGACCCAATCCACAATCGTCACAATTAATGTTGACAAAAAATAAAAAAACATCAATGATTTCATGGGTTCTTCAATATCTGCATTTTGATTTGTTTTCAACAATATCAATTCTATTTTGAAGATATCAATACTATCAATGTTATCCCCCATAATCCTTGAACTCACTCCCCCTTTTTTAAAAAACCACATATCCAAATTCACAAACTATTAGAAGAAAATTACATATTATTCTCTCCCTTGACATTAGAATCCAAATAAAAGTGGGGGTATTGTCACGACCCGTCCTCGGGACCTGTGCCGTGACTACCCCAATCCCACCTCCCATAGGCCAGGGGCTGGCGACTAGCACCAAGGCGTAAATCCCGAAAAAGGGGAAGGCATTGCCTTTATAAAGTAAACAAACACCACAGAGTAAGCAAGAAGAAGTAAACACTAAGTAAAACTGGGTACAATAGTAAGTGAGGAAAAGTAAGTGGGCTAGAATACAAACCCAGACTGAAAGTAAAGTACAACTGGAAATAAAGTACAACAACTGAAAGTAAAGCAGCAACGTCGAGCCGTCCACTGGAAGTCCCACCTGAAGGGTGGGTACAGATAGCCTCCTCAGCTCCTCGGGTCCAGCCGTCCGCTCTGTGTACATCCCGCCCAGTGGTCCACCTCCAAGTACTGACTTGGTCTACAATCCTCAACCACGATCAGTGCTATCCGTCGTCTGCATCCAATACAACGTAGTGCGGGCATAGCCCGTGCAGGGGTGAGTATACGCTACTCAGTAGGGACCCCGAGACCCCCAAAGGTCTCCCAGAATCCACAAAGGATAATCCACAAAGGAAAGATACAAATCATGAAGTAACATCCAACACTACTTAGGTATATGCCCATACATATACCTAAGTCATCAATTCCAGTTCGGCTCCAACATTCGAGCCCAAGTTCGATCACGTCCACACATGAAAGAAAGTCAATCATATCGAAGATAATGATTGAAAGTCAAGACTCAGCTCACACAGGTATACATCATTGTAAAGAAAAAGGAGATGATCAGATGTAGTTACTGATTCATCTAGATGGGACCCACGTAGGATACAAGTACTGAAGTCGTCACCGCCGAACCCACGGAGGATTCTCGTACAGTTGTCGTCGTCGTTGAACCCACGGAGGATTCTAGTACAAAAGTCTTCGCCGTCGAACCCATAGATGCTGGGGAACTCCTCCTCTATCGAGTACAGTGGGCCTGCCGCTACAACCAAGCGCTTCCCACTAACCTTGGAATGCTGTAGTACTCTGCCTGTCGAGTACTGTGGGCCTGCTGCTACAACCAAGCGCTTCCCACCATGGGTCTGCCGCTACAACCAAGCGCTCCCCGTCATAGCCTATAAAGGTACTCCTTTTATTGAGTACCACAGGTCTTCCACTACAAACAAGTGCTTCTCCGCCATGGGTCTTCCGCTATAACCAAGCGCTCTCCACTGGGCTATCGAAACACTCCAAGTCGATCGATCAGCAGTCGTCAAGTCTCAGCCAGCTCTAGGGTTTCCGCACACAACACGCTTGTTCCGGGAGGGTCCGCTCCATGATCCAAGAGGTCGATACACCAACTGTCACGTAGACCGGAGTTGGTGTATCTCAAAGTTCCATTACGTCAAAAAGAATACAACGCGACAGACGGCGCGTTAATCGGACGCCCGGTCTGAGAGTTATTGGCTTTTTCGTTCCAGGGGCCCGATTGGTTTTTAAGTCAAAACCAACCTGGCCGCACTCCAAATGTGTCCAAACCTTGAGCGGAGTAAGCCAAAAGGTCCTTCTCACTAAGAGGAATCCAACAAAGTCGACAGCACGTCAATCGGACGTCTGAAGCTCAAGTTATAAGCGTTTCCGCTCCGAGGGCCCAGTTGGTTTCGTGTTCAAACCAACCCGGCAATACCCAAAGTTCTTCTAAACCTTGAGTGTAGTATACCGAAACGACCGTCTCGATCCAAGGATAGCATCTCAACTGATGGTGCGTCGATCGGAGTTCCATAGCCCAAGATACGAGCATTTGAACAAAACTGTCTGAAAATAGGGGGTTTTGGGCCCGGACCGACCCGGACCAAGACCCCCTTGGGTCGGCCCGAACCGGGTCGACCCGACCTGGGTCCGGGTCCGGCCCACTAGGGCGCAGCTCGGCCCGGCAGGCGCGGACCGGCCCAGCCGGCGCGGCGCGGCCCAGCCTGGGCGACCCGGCCCGGTGGGTGCCGCGCGCCGCGTGAGCACGGAAGGTGGGAGCCGCCACCCCTTCAGACCGAACGGCGGACCTACGAGGGTCCGCCCTGCCGCATTGACCGGGGGTCAAACCCTCAATTTTTCCAGAATTTGGCTGGCGGAAACAGCCGGCCGGCTCACCCGTGGGACTGGTTGGTCCCGCCCTCCAGCGCACCGGCAACCGGCGGTTCTGGCCGCCCTCCCTTGCTCCGCTGCGGCCAAAGGCCATGACCTTGGTCCGACCGGCGTGGCGCGACAGCGTCGCTCCCCTCCGCCGTGGCCCCGCCCTGCCACTTCCTTTTCGTGGTTCTCCGGCGCGGCGTGACGGCGCCGCGCCCCTTCTCCGCGGCCCGACTCCGGCCACGACTTCGTTCGGCTTCAACTGCGCGGCGCGACGGTGCCACGCTTCTTCACCGCATTCCTCCACGTTTCCGCGTGGTGTCGTTACACCGCGCCATCTTCTTTCGAGCCACAACAAACACACCAACAAAGGGGGAGGAGAGTCGGCCGTGTTCGTGCGGTCCGACCTCCTCCCGTTAAGTTGATAACAAGCGGCCCAAAATAAAATACAAAGAACGACAAAGAATATTTCACGAACAAAATTCCAAACCCCCACCTCGAAGAAGTTGTCGAGCGAGGATCGTCGCGGGAAAAGACGTCGCGGAAGACAGCGTCGCAGAAGAGGATCATCGGCGTCGCGGTACACGGTGTCGCGGAGAAGAGGATCGTCGGTGTCCCGTCGTCGATCTCTGAGGAACTAGCATTCTTCATCGTCTTTCATCAGAGGCCGGCGTTCTTTGTTGTTCTTCGCGTTCTCCAATGAAGAAGATGAAGATTCGAAGGCTTGAGCAATTCCTCTCCGAACCTTCTCGCACAACGAAATAACCCCCAATGAAATAAGACTTTGTCTTATTTTATTAACACACACAAGCCATCATTAAATTCTAAATTCAAAATAATTCACGAATTAATTACATTGAATAACTTAATCAATCAATTAATTAAGAGAGTTGACTTGCAATAAGTGGGGGTACGGGTGTGTTGCTCAATTAATTGGGGGTTTGCAAAATTAATGGGAGGTTTTGAGGAGGTTGAAAAGGTGGGGATTGTGTGGGGCCCACCTCACTAATTTCCTATCAAAAGGGGTTAGGATTTAGTAGGTCCCACCTCAACTTCCATACGTAGGTTTAAACTACTTAGAAAATAAAATAAAAATTGTTGCACAAATTTTATTTTATTCATTAGTTAACCCATTTTTTTTAATAACCACACCTGAGAAAACGCAACTCCAGAAAAGGTGTTCCTAAGCAATTACTGGCGCTGCGGTTTCATCAGTGCCCTCATATTTCGATTCCGAGCACCGGTTCAAAAGTTAGGAAAACCCGGTCATTCGTTCACTGAACGTACCTGAGCTAAACTTCAGAAATTGATTCCGGGCACACCGGGCCTCGGAATCAGGTGCCGTCAGAAACTGTGTACTCGTAAAATCCCAAAGAAAATTAAGAAAAAACCTTCCTTAGAAATTTATGGGTCTTTACCTTACTAACACCTTAGGGCTTTACGTCCCTGTAAAGATACATTACAAACTAGGGGAACAAATGAGGGTACTGAGCACGCATCTGAGCCTCCCGCTCTCAAGTGCTCTCCTAGAGGTTCCCGTGCTGCCATATGATGTGCACTAGAGGAATCGACCACCCACATAGGACCCAATCCTGTCGATCCTCGATCTCCACCGGGACCTCCGCAAAAGTCACCCCATCGTCAAAGATATGCGTCAGGTCGTGAACATATCTTCTCAGCTGAGATACGTGGAAAACATCGTGCACCTGGTGCTACTGAGGTGGATGGGTCAAGCGGTAAACCACCTCGCCTACCCTGTTGAGGACCTAGAAGGGTCCGATGAAGTGTGGATATAGCTTACCGCCATGGCTAAAACTCTGTAATCCACGTCGAGGTGAGACCCGTAGGAAAACGTGGTCGCCATCCTTGAACTCCAGTGGTCTCTGCCTCCTGTCAGCACAAGACTTTTGTCGGCTCTGAGCTGTCCTCATCCGCTCTTGGATGACCTGGACCTTCCCTGGTCCTACAAGAGCTGCTAAGATTTCTTCTTTTCCGATAAGAGAAATCCGGTCTCATCCCATGGATGAACCACGTTCTTTGCCTAATACAGTCATTCCTGACATGGATGATACTGATCCATACCATGGATGACGTCGTAAGGCCTCAACGATTCTACCAAGAGATCCAACCGTTACTCTCACCTCCAAGGGTTGAGTCACACTATCGGCATCAATGTGTGGTCATTGGGTCTCCTCCAGTAGGTATCTCAAAAGTGAGGGTCAAGTCAACAGTTTAAATTGAAACCTCTTAGTAACAACATAAAGAGAGGACAAGAAAGTAAACGCCATAAAAACATGTGTCTTTTATTACTTTAGCTCACGGTAAAAAGACACAAAACATCAACAAAGCTAGAAGTAACATGAACAAGAGTCCCCACGTCTTGAGCTAGTCCCGCTCCCGTCCATCAGCTCCCAAAGCTTCATGGTCTTAAGCCTCAGCTGCCTGAAGCTGAGCTCTTCCCTGTCCACCTGTTCCCTACGGTCGGGGTGGACCTCCTGGTGGTGGTGGTGGAAACACCTCGAAGCGTCGTCCACCTCCAGTAGCACGACCAGCTCCCCCGCCTCGGTCTCCTGCTCCTTGAGATTTGCCCCGATCAAACCTCTGACTCTGCCTGGGAGGTCCTTCATTTATCCGCAGGTCATCTGTATGGCGGGTCGGACAGTCACGTGCCATGTGACCAACCCCGCCGTAGGAGTAACACTGTCTGCTCCTGGTAAGTTGTTCTCCACCCCGGGTGCTTCGCACACACGATCCTGTGTCATGCGGTCGATCACCTGTAGGTCTGGTCCTCTTGGACCTCTGCGTCATCTGTCTACTTCCCGCTGCAGAAGACTCTACCGCATGACGGCTAATGGTGGGTCCTACTGCTGGAGTCTGCTCAGCAAGGAAACTCTCCACTAAGAGGGCTCGCTCCAACACCCATGTCTGCGTCGGGATTCTGTGAGAAACAAATGAAGCTCTAATATATCGCCTGAGCCCCTGCTCGAAGGTTCGGGCCCTGAAGAATGGGTCCCGTACCATATCTATAGAGTAACGCGAGAGATCGGTGAACCTCGCCGAGTACTGGGCGACCGTCATGCTTCCCTGCCACAGTTGTAGTAGCTCCTGGATGCGCACCGCACAGAGGGTGGCTGGGACGAACTCCGAGCGTAAGAGGATCTCAAAGTCCGTCCAGAGGAGAGATTCCTCGTCGTGCACCTGGATTATAAAGCTCCACCATTTGACTGCTTCCGCGTGCAGGAGGCTCGCTGCAAGGACCACCATGAGGTCAGCTGGTGTCCCCACTAACCCGAAAACTTGAACTACAGCCTCCAGCCAATCCTCGGTTGCCTGAGGGTCTGTCTCCCCACGGAACCTGGGCGGTCTCTGGTGCTGAAACTCATGCAGTGTACTAAGGTGACGTGCACTCTTAACGGCTGGGGCTGACGGTATCAGTGGATTGGCGGGTAGTGGTACCGCCGGTGCCTCCGCTGTAAAATGGCCCTGCACCGATGCCTCATCGCTCGATGGGCTGTCGTCTCGCACAAGGCTCTGAACCCTAGCTGGCTGCCGTCGTGGGGCCATCCTGGAAAGAGAAAGGTGTGCCATGGTCAAGGCAGTATACCTGGTGATCTGACACAAGTAATCACAAAGAAAACTTTTGAAACACACATGAAATCAGTGTTTTCGTGCACTGAGTCGGAAATCTGAAGTTAGGGTCCTGGTGTACGGATACGTCGGCCGCTGCACCAACACTGGATTCCCTAGACTGATAAACACACTCAATACTCATAACACTATTGATTCACATAGAAGAAAGATCAAAGTCCTGAGTTCTATGGTAGAACCGAACTCCTCTATTAACAATTTGTCATGACCCGTCCTCGGGACCCGTGCCGTGACTACCTCAAGCCTGTCTCCCATAGGCCAGGGGATGACGACTAGCACCAAGGCGTAAATCCCAACAAAAGGGGAAGGAATTGCCTTTATAAAGTAAACAAACACCATAGATTAAGCAAGAAGAAGTAATCACTAAGTAAAACTGGGTACAATAGTAAGTGAGGAAAAGTAAGTGGGCCAGAATACAAACCCAAACTGAAAGTAAAGTACAACTGGAAAGAAAGTACAACAACTGAAAGTAAAGCAGCAACGTCGAACCGTCCACTGGAAGTCCCACCTGAAGGGTGGGTACAGATAGCCTCCTCAGCTCCTCGGGTCCAGCCGTCCGTTCCGTGTACGTCCCACCCAGTGGTCCACCTCCAGGTACTGACTTGCTCCACAAGCCTCAACCACGATCAGCAATGTCCGTCGTCTGCATCCAACACAACATAGTGCGGGCATAGCCCGTGCATGGGTGAGTATACGCTACTCAGTAGGGACCCTGAGACCCCCGAAGGTCTCCCAGAATCCACAAAGGATAATCCACAAAGGAAAGATACAAATCACGAAGTAACATACAACACTACTTAGGTATATGCCCATACATATACCTAAGTCATCAATTCCAGTTCGGCTCCAACATCTAATCCCAAGTTCGATCACGTCCACACAGGATAGTACAACCCAATCCACACAGGAAAGCAAGTCAATCATATCAAAGATAATGATTGAAAGTCAAGACTCAGCTCACACATGTATACATCATTGTAAAGAAAAAGGAGATGATCAGATGTAGTTACTGATTCATCTAGCTGGGACCCACGTAGGATACAAGTACTGAAGTCGTCACCGCCAAACCAAAGGAGGATTCCCGTATGGTTATCGTCATCGTCGAACCCAGGGAGGATTCCAATACGAAATTCTTTGCCGTCGAACCCATAACTACTGGGGAACTCCTCCTATATCAAGTACAGTGGGCCTGCCGCTACAACCAAGCACTTCCCACTAACCTTGGACTGCTGTAGTACTCTACCTGTCGAAAACTGTGGGCCTGCTGCTACAACCAAGCGCTTCCCACCATGGGTCTGCCGCTACAACCAAGCGCTCCCCTTCATAGCCTACAGAGGTACTCCTTCTGCTAAGTACTGCGGGTCAGACGCTACAACCAAGCGCTCCTCCACCGTGGGTCTTCCGCTACAACCAAGCGCTCCCCACTGGGCTATCGAAACACTCCGAGTCGATCGATCAGCAATCGTCAAGTCTCAGCCAGCTCTAGGGTTTCCGCACACAGCACGCTCGTTTCGAGAGGGTCCGCTCCACGAGCGAAGAGGTCGATACACCAACTGTCACGTAGACCAGAGTTGGTGTATCGCAAAGTTCCATCACGTCAAAAGGAATACAAAAAGACATACGGCACGTCAATCGGACGCCCGGTCTGAGAGTTATTGGCTTCTTCGTTCCAGGGGCCCGGTTGGTTTTTAAGTAAAAACCAACTCAACCGCACTCCAACTGCATCCAAAACTCGAGCGTAGTAATCCAAAAGGTCCGTCTCACTAAGAGGAATCCAACAAAGTCGACGACACGTCAATCGGACGTCCAGAGCTCAAGTTATAAGCATTTCCGCTCCGAGGGCTCGGTTGGTTTTGTGTTTGAAACAACCAGGTTGTACCCAAAGTTCTCCGAAACCTTGAGTGTAGTATACCAAAATGACCGTCTCGATCCAAGGATCACATCGCAACTAACGGTGCATCGATCAGAGGTCCTTAGCCCAAGATACGGGCATTTGAATAGAACTGTCTGAAAATAGGGGGTTTTGGGCCCGAACCGACCTGGTCCAAGACCCCCTAGGTCGGCCCGAACCGGGTTGACCCGACCCGTGTCTGGGTCCGGCCCCCTAGGGCACGGCCCGACCCTGTGGGTGCGGCCCGGCCTCGCCAGCACGGCCCGACCCGGTGGGTGCCGCGCGCCGCGTGAGCGCGGAAGGGGGGAACCGCCACCCCTTCAGACCGAACGGCGGAACCATGGGGGTCCACCCTGCTGTGTTGACCGGGGGTCAAACCCCCAGTTTTTTCGGAATTTGGCCGGCTGAAACGGCCGGCCAGCTCACCCACGGGACCGGTTGGTCCCGCCCTCCAGCGCACCGGCGGCCGGTAGTTCTGGCCGCCCTCCCTTGCTCCGCCGCAGCCAAAGGCCGCGACCTTGGTCTGAACGGCGCAGCGCGATGGTACCACGCCCCTCCGCCGCGGTCCCGCCCGGCCGCGGCCTTTTCGTGGTTCTCCGGCGTGGTGCGACGGCGCCACGCCCCTTCTCCGCGGCCCGACTCCGGCCACGGATTTGTTCGGCCTCAATGGCGCAGGGCGACGATGCCTCTCTTCTTCGCCACATTCCTCCACGTTTCCGCGCGGTGTCGTTGAACCGCGCCGTCTTCTTTCGAGCAGCAACAAACACAACAACAAATGGGGAGGAGAGTCGGCCGTGTTCGTGCGGTCCGACATCCTCCCGTTAAGTTGATAACAAGCGGCCCAAAATATAAGATGAAGAACGGAAAAGAATATTTTACGAACAAAATTCCAAACCCCTACCTTGAAGAAGTTGTCGAGCGAGGATCATCGCGGGAAAACACGTCGCGGAAGACGGCGTCGCGAAAGAGGATCATGGGCGTCGTGGTACACAGCGTCACAGAGAAGAGTATGATCGGCGTCACGTCTTCGATCTTCGAGGAACTATCATTCTTCATCGTCTTTCGTCGGAGGCCGACATTCTTCGTCGTTCTTCGCGTTCTCCAATGAAGAAGATGAAGATTCGAAGGCTTGAGCAATTCCTCTTCGAACCTTCTCGCACAAAGAAATAACCCCCCAATGAAATAAGACATTGTCTTATTTTATTAACACACACAATCCATCATTAAATTCGAAATTCAAAATAATTCATGAATTAATTACATTAAATAACTTAATCAATTAATTAATTAAGAGAGTTGACTTGCAATAAGTGGGGGTGCGGGTGTGTTACTCAATTAATTGGGGGTTTGCCAAATTAATGGGAGGTTTTGAGGAGGTTGAAAAGTTGAGGCTCGTGTGGGTCCCACCTCACTAATTTACTATCAAAAGGGGTTAGGATTTAGTGGGTCCCACCTCAACTTCCATACGTAGGTTTAAACTACTTAGAAAATAAAATAAAAATTGTTGCACAAATTTTATTTTATTCATTAGTTAACCCATTTTTTTAATAACCACACCCGAGCAAACACAACTGCAGAAAAGGTGTTCCTAAGTAATTATCAGCACTACGGTTTCATCGGTGCCCTCAGATTTCGATTCCGAGCACCAGTTCGAAAGTTAGAAAAACCCGCTCGTTCGTTCACTGAACGTACCCGAGATAAACTTCAGAAATTGATTCCGGGAACACCGGGCCTCAGAATCAGGTGACGTCAGAAACTACGTACTCATAAAATCCCAAAGAAAATTAAGAAAAAATTTTCCTTTGAAATTTATGGGTCTTTACAGGTATCCCCAATGATTTCTATGTGAGAGGGGAAGGCTGAACATAAAATTTCAGCCTTAGTTCCTCAAAACATTCTCTCATCATAGATTTAGTGAATATATCAGCTATCTGATATTTTGTAGAATTGTACTCTAATTTAACATCTCCATTAGAAATATTTATCTTTTATAAAATGATATTTAATAACAATATGATTTGATCTAGTGTGTTGCACTAGATTATTTGGGAGATTAACGGAACTTTGATTTTCATAAGAAATTTTCAATGGTCTTTCAATATTTACCTTTAAATCTTCAAGATATTCTTTGATCCATAACATTTGAGTAAAATCATTAGTATCATCAACATAATCATCTTTAATTTTATTTAAAGTCAAAAATTTCTATTTTTTTTTGTGCTAAATTACACAACTTTCTACCAGAAATATAGTTCCTCCTGATGTTGATTTACGATCATTGCAATCTCCAGCCCAATCAGCATCAGTGAATCCTAGTAAGTTAAAATCTCCACTTCTTTTATACCTCAAACCATAATTTTTCATTCCTTCAATATACCTGAGAATTATTTTAGCAATGATCATGTGTGATTATTTTGGATCACTCTGATATCTAGAACACAATGTTACTACATATACAATATCTAGTCTCGATGCTGTAAGATATAGCATGCTACCAATTAATTTTATAAAATCCTTCTAATTAACACTATGTCTTAGTTCATCTTTACTGATTTTTTTCAAGAATTATAATAGGTGTGGAGACTTTCTTCAAATATTCCACAAAAAATTTCTTCAAAAACTCCTTGACATATTTATTTTATGAAAGAAATATATAGTATTTATTTTGGAGAACTTGTAGACCTATAAATAAATTCATCTCTCCAAGAATTGACATTTCAATGTACATATTAATTTTATTAGAAAATTCATCACATGAACATTCCTTATAACCTGAAAAAATTATGTCATTAACATACACAACAACAATGATTGTAACTATTTTAAACTCCTTTACATATAAATTTCTATCAAATTTTTCTTTAGAAAAGTTCAATTGATTCAGGCCACTATCTAGTTTAGAATACCAGGCTCGAGGAACCTATTTCAGCCCATACAAGTCTTTCTTCTATTTACACAATTTAGTTACATCAGTATCAAGTATAAATCCTTCAGGTTTCTCAATGAAATATTCTTCTTCAAGATCTCCATTCAAGAATACAGACTTCACATCCATATGATAAACATTATAGTGTATGTGATCTGAAACTATAAGAAACATTCTAATAGCCTACAGTATTTCTATAGGTGATTTTTTTGTTCAAAATCAACACCTTCCACCTATGAATATCCATTATAGACTATTCTGGGTTTATTTCTTGAGACTTAAGCTTTGTCATTGAGTTTATTTATAAAAACTCAATTTTTTTCTATTACATTATTTTCATCAGGTTTAGGAACAAGATCCTAGGTGCTATTTTTATCAATAGAATTTATCTCTTTATTCATAGAATTTATCCATTACTCATGTTCAATAGAATATCCAACTAACTTTGGTTCAATTTTATAAATGAGAGATGTTTGATTTTCAATTATCAATCTTCTTATATTCTGTTCTGGAGATTTTTGATTTCCAATAATATTTTATGAATGAACATGTTTTTCAATTTCTGATGTTTTTTTTAAATTCTAGAAACTTTATCCTCATCACTGGTTTGATTTGAACCAGCATATACTACCTTTGGTTAATGTCCAATACTCTCTTCATTTTCTCCTCCAAAAATCCGTGTTTTGTCAACTTCATTATTTTCAAAATCTGCTACATTTGTTGAGTCAGAATTGAATTAATTTTCAATAATCATCATATCACAACAATCTAAAAACTTGTGAAATTTTTTATTCCAACATCTATATCCTCTTCCATTTGAAACATAACCCATGGATATCACTTCTTTAGCCTTCTACTCAAATTTTACTAGATTTTTATTCTTATTTTTTATGAAACATAGACTACTAAACACTTTAAAATATTTCACAGTTGAATTCTTATTATACCACATTTTTTATAGATTCATGTTGTAATCTGGGCTTAGTAAACATCTGTTCTATATATGCACAAATTTACACACTACTTCTCTCTAGTAGAAGTTTTAAAGTTTATATTCTCCTAGAATTGTTCTTCCCATTTCAACCAGACTTATGTTCTTTCTCTCTATAATTCCATTTTATTGAGGAGCATAAGAAGTACTGTATTTATGTTTAATTCCATGATTTGAAAAATATGATTCAAAAATAATTACTAGTGAACTCTACAAAATTATCTATTCTCAAAATTTTTACATATATTCCCATATCTTTCTCTTATTGTCTTCTGTAAAACATGAACATTTCAATTTATTCTAACTTGTTCTTAGTAAAAATAACATTCATCATATGTGTGAAATCATCAATGAATGTTATAAAATAGAGTTCACCACTGATATACTTATGTCTCATAGGTCCACAAAGATCATAGTGAATAAGATCAAGTGGCCTAAATGACTGAATCTCAACTCTTTTATGAACAACCTATACAAGCTTACCCTTTTGACAAGTTTCACATACAATTTATTTTTCTCTTTTTAAATGAGGAAGATCCCTTACCATATTATTCCTTGAAATCATATTCAATTTTTTTCATCAATATGGCCATGTATTCTATGCCATAGATTTTTTTCTTATTCCGTACTCATGTAACAAGAATTTATAGCATCACCAATTTCGAATAGATTACCACTAATTTGTTCACCCTTGATAAAAACTCTCCCATACTTAATTTTTTGATAATGAAATAATATTTTTTAAAAATAACATCATTACAATTATCACAAAGTAGGATCACACTCAATAGGTTGTGTTTAATACCTTAAACAAATAACATTTTGGATTTTAGTTTATGGGCTTCAATCTCAACAGTACCAACACCTTTTATTTTCAATGAACTTTCATTTCTAAAAGTAACTACTCCTCCATTGTGTTATTCAATTTTCTTCAAGATTTTTGTATCGCTTGTCATGTGAGATGAACAACCACTATCGAGAATCCATGGGTTGTCTCTTTTGTTATCATTCAAAGAAACTTTAACAACAAGAGTTTTTTATTCTACTTTGGATTCCTTAATTCATTTACCCTTTTCATTAATGGTAAGATAAACATGAATAACATCCATACATTTATCAGAATTATGACCCTATTGAACATATCTTCCAAAAATTTCTTCTAAATGATCAAATATATTCTGAATAGATGGATTTGTTGTACTCTTCTTGATTTATTTTTTGATTGAATGATATTCATTTATCTTTTTAGATCTTCTTTCAAAAGACTCATACCTGATCCAAGTAAGTGACATGTTATACCAATAATAATAGGATTTTTCCCTAAAAATCAACAGCACTAGTAATACCCATTAAATTTGTATCTTCCATATTGTTTAAGATTTTGTGCAGGATACTATTATTGATGTATTTCCACAAACTGATATTTCCTCTATCTTGAAGTGACAGCTCACTTAGAAGTTTTAAAATATTTCTTTGTTGAATATAAATGAATACCATAGTTCTTAACATCCCACCTTTTCCCATTATTGTTAATATAACCTACATTATTAGAAATAATAGATTTACATTGAATTTTAGCAGAAGAAGATGTGACTTGTTTCTTTAGAAAAAATATCTCAGATGCCTGAGATGATTCAACCTTAACCTATGTAGCTTTTTTAAAATCCTCACTGATCTTCTTTAATGAATTTTTAGCTTTAAAATAACCTATCTGAATCTTATCCAATTCTTTATTCTTTAAAGCCAGTTTCTTAAAATGATTATCGAACATTTTCCCTTGATCTGCAACTTTCAACTTTAGATTATTGATCTCATAGATGTAATCATATTCTCTTTTAATCTGTCTCTTTAGCAATCTAATTTATTTCTTGTGTTCTATATTTTTCTTTAAGAAAACTTCAAGTTCTGATTTCAATATATGTACCATGTATGACACTTCATCATATTCTTCATCCCCACTTGAAGTTTCATTAGATTTAACAATTTGATCCATAATATTTCTAAATTTATTTGGAACCTCTTCTTTAGAAATAATACCTCAGGAAGAATATTCTTCATCTTATTTAATCAAAAAGCTTATTCTTCTCCTTTGAAACTTTTTCTTATTATAATATGTTTTTTATAATCTTTTTAATATTTCTCCATTTATTTTTCTGAGATATTTTAGCTTGATCATCACTCTCATATTTAGCAACTTTCTTATTTGAAAAATAGACTTCAAAATGTCCTATTTTTCCACAATTGAAGCATTTTAGTTGAATCTTACCTTTGTACACACCTTTTCCCCTTTTGATGTATCTTGAGATAAGTGACATGATTTTATTAAAATCATCATCCTTCACCTATTGATCTTTAGATTCATTTGAGTCATCATTTTCTTCTTCTTTAAGCTTTAGTATACTCATGGATTTGAATTCCATTTCTATCTTATCCTTTTTCTTAAAAACTGGAGCCTTCCCCATCTCATAGTTGAGTAAAGTGTTGTGAAACTCATCAAGAGACATATATTATTTTTCTTCCAAAGTTGAAATATTTGAGTAAAATATATCTAGAAAGTTTCTAATTAACTTCTTAACAATAGCTTAATCCTCTATATTTTCTCCAAACTCTCTGATATAGATAAAATCTTCAATAAATCTGGTAAAATAATCATCCACAGTCTCATATTCTATCATTCTAATATCTTCAAATTTATCCCTCTAAAATTTCAACTTGTATTATTTGATATTGACATTCCCTTCATACATGTTTTCAAGTTTATCCCATATCTCCTTGGTAGTTTTAAGTCCCATCACATTAGAAAAGACTTTATTATATAAGGATGATAAAATTTCATTTCTAGAATTTCCATCAACCTCTATATTTCTTTTATCACCAAACATCATGGGAGAATCTTTTTATAAATGAGGAAAACCAACAATAACTACATAATAAAATTCTAAACCTTGTAATAGTAGGAAAGTAGTCATTCAGTTATTCTATCCATAAGAGTTCTTGCCATACAAAATTAAAACACCCATGTTGTTAAATGAATTAAAATTATCCATCACTTCTTAAAAATATCCTTTAGAGGCAACCTGATCTGATACCACTAGAAGTATCCAAGAAAGTGATGTACCACTAGGGGGTGGCGTTGAATCAGTGGTACTATAGTTTTATAATTTATTTTCTTTGAAATAAACCTATGATGACTTGTTAGAGTCTCATCCTAATGAAATAAAATATTTTTACAAGGTTTTCCCCCAAGTAGGGTGACTACGTCCTTACTGTGGTTGGGTTGATCTGATCTACATATTTTCCACTAAAAATAAATTAAAAATTACAAGTGTAATGGTCAGGTATCACCTTGAAACTAATAAGGGTATGTGTCAACCAATTCCCATTAAAATGCCTCTCGGAAAAGGATTATACTAATTCACACCAGTTTACGAACAAAAGAAGACCACAACCAATCTGAGAAAGACTACAATATTCTCCTATGATTCAAAAATAATATTTCTCTTCAAGATGTTGTAATATGATAATACTGTACTTGATCAATGATTCTAGAGACTCTATAGATGAGTATCAATAAACTGCAACACACCACTATATACTACAACTGATTCAAACTACTGATTCTTTTGGAAATATTCATGATAACTCATATTCAAAAATTAAAGTATGCACGATCTTTCTTTGAATGTAAATGCCCACATTAAATTTACTATCTCATGCACACTCACTATTATTTTCATCACATGTACACATTTTACCTTTCATTACTTGAATACACTGAATTTTTCATATTCAAATAAGGCTGAATGTACCCATTGAATGCTCAAAATACTTTACTCAACTATTATGCATGCACCCTTTTCACACATCTTATGCGTTTAACTACCTGAAAAAACTTCTTGCATGTAAACCCAAATTAAATAGAATATATGCACATAATTTCTTCTTATACTACACATGATATCTCAAATTTTTTCGTGCAAACCGGGTGAAAACACTTAAAGATACAATGCTTCCAAAATGGATTCATGAAATAAAATTTTCATCCCATAGCACCTTGAGTGTGCAATGAAAAGGTCAAGAACTCATAGAAAAACTGATCTCCTTCTTGCAAACAGAGTATTGAACCTCTCTTTATGAAAACACTCCTTATGTGGTTCAATGAGTCTCTCTGAAGCTTTCTAAAACTCTCCCAGATGAGAGATAACCACACATAGGAAATAACCCCATCATTGGGTATTTATAGGCATCATGAAATGATCTTGAACCTTCCATAAACACGACGAATCACTTTTATTATCATCTCATATGAGCGCTACCTTTGTTCCACAACATAAGAAAAACACCGTCTTAAAAACATTAATCTTATGCACATTGATCAAATTATGGTTTAATACTCATTATATTATGCAAACAAAGTTTCATAATTATTTTTCATCATCAAGGAATCATTATAAAACTCAAAAAATACATAAAATGCTTGAAATAAGATTCTTTAGACATTACCCATGGAGGTATCAGTGAAAATAACTACCGGACATGATCAGTGAAGAAGACAATGAAAATTTTAATAGAATTGATGGCTCAGATAACAAGATCAGATTTTAGAATGATGATATAAAAAACATGAAATCGATTAAATCCTTGGAAATCATCACTGCATGATAAAAAATGGTGCACAGAACACCCTGCTAGCCAGAGTAAGAAGAAAACACAACTTATATGATCGAACAGTTCAGATCATCAAATCAGATCAGATTGGATGGATATGGTTCAATATATGTTTTTTAAAATAAATAGACGGACCAAATATTTCACCAAACATATCAATGCCTAAGATTCACTCTGTGTTAAAAAATAATACCCCATATCGAAACAAACTTAGTTTTTTCACCTCTTTCTAAAACTAACTATGATATCCATCACTCAGAATTATCCTCCCCACCCCAGTACCACCCCGTACCGGTTCTCTTGTGGGTGCACTCCTACTCCCACCTATGCCGCTGTGCCTCCCCTTATGGTAGAGCTCCCCCACTAGATCTCTCATGAAACCCTATGAGAGAGTACCTACACACCTCATACCTCCTCCTAGTTATCTGGATGAGTGGGAAGCTCAGCCACCCACATTGTGGTGCATGCTGCTTCCCTTGGCTGGATGGATAGCTTGGGGTGACCAATTTTTTAATAGACACCTTTAAAAAAACTTTATTCAATATCGACCAAATAAAAATCCAAACAACCCAACTCAAATATTATTCACCCACTATATAAACCCACATGAAAACATTTTCCATGGATCTTACTTGAACCTAAACCATTTTTGTAAACAATGTGCATCCACATTTTCACATGTCATTGGAACTAAAGACCAGCTCCACAATCGTCACATTTAACATTGACAACAAATACAAAAAACATCAATGACATCATGGGTTCTTCAGTTACCATGTTTCAAGGGAATATATGATGAGGATATTCACATGTTTGGAAAGTGACAACCAAGTGGTACTTTGTGATATTTGGGGTATTAATGTCAATACAATTTCGTGAAATTATTTCCAAAGATTTGAATTTTCATCATTCAGAAGGGTTATAAGTTTTACCATTTATGGAAATTTTAAGTTAAAATTCATATTAAGTTATTAAGATTAAAGTGTTATCTATCAATATGGGGATTTCTGCATATTGGATAGCATGTTCAAACTACCTTGTGTTGATTATAACTGATGACGAATGAGATGGAATATTACGGATCTCATGATTTTTTAGCACTTTAGGAATGAAAAAGTCACCTTTTTATTTATGGAAATAGGTGAAGTGGATCAATGAACAAAAAAGGGAGACATTGTCCTGAAATCATGATAGTATATATTCTCACTAAAATTATTCAACTTTAGGAAAAAAGATGTTGAATTATTTTTCCTAGTACCTTCATTTCTGATGAATCAGAAGGTCCCATAGAACATCACATATATATGGATTTTTGATTTTTAGATTTGTCTTGACCTTGTTCTCTATAACTATCCATAAAAAATGATGGTAATATTTCCCTTCCATGTCCATGTTTTCACATACCACCTATGTTATCCTGTGTGGTAATCTCATTATGAGTTACTTTGGGTAACCGTTATGGTTCCAACTTTCCCTTCTTAAGGGAAGTTTTAGTATTCATCTTTACGATGTGGGTTTCAAGGAATAGAACATTCAAGTATTAAAAATTTTATAACCCAAATGAATTTTGAGAGAGAAGTTCATTTTAAGGGGTGTACAATGTAACACCCTGATATTTTGTGAAATATATTTTTTCAAATTAATTTAATATCTTTGATATTTTTCATTCCACGCCACACTAAAAATAGATTATTTTATACTAAAGAAATATGTATGTCTTGCATTATATGAAAAAAATGTTAATCATGTTGTAAAAACAACATAAATTTTATCTTTCTCTACACGGAACACTGAGCTTAGATTACATTACACGCAAGACTGATTTTCCCTATGGCTTACGTAAAATGCAAGACCGAGTGTTACCGAACAATAATTTATTATTAAAATGTTATAATTAGATAGGATATAACATGGACATTAAATTTAAGATTATAGGATTAAATAAATAATGTATATATATATTTTAATTCATTGTTTCCTAATAACTAGAAAAGAATATGGAAACCAAATGAATATAAAGGGATTGATTTTATAAAAGTTTATTTTAATGTGAAAAAGACAATTTATATTAATATGTTAAATTTATTACTAATAGTGAATGATATTACTTAAATTTATATTTTATATATTCAAAAAAATACTTTTGATAATCATCCAAGAGATTTTATAGATATAATATAAGAACAAATGCAATTTTATGCTTAAAACACATATTTTTATAAAGGTAGTTTTACTACCTTTTAATGGAAAACCCATTTTAAATCCAATTTTTGGAAATTTTATAGATTTAAAATGTTAAAATAAACTTCATATTTAAAATATAAATATAAAATTTAAGTTAGGATAATTTTTTGGTATTTATCTATAATGTTTCATTTTTTAATGAATAGTTAAAAATACTAAATTTTAATTCAAAACATATTTTTCAAATAATTAATTTATAAGGTTAAATTATATTTTAAATTGGTTTTAAATTTTAATTAGACAATAGTTTTATAAATTAATCAAATTTAGTTTAGTGGAACCAATTTATCTTTGAAAATTGGGTATAAAAATTTAGAAAACATTTGGACATTTTTACTTTAAAAACCCGCAGTGTTGTCCCATCAACAGTATTATTTTTAAATTAATATGTGAAAATTATATGATTAGAATTTTGAAAAATATATTCCCTATTTATAATCACCATAATATATAATATCTAATAAGAGAAAATTTTATTTTACCCAAAATATTAGTGAAATTGATTAAAATTAATTACAACAATTAAGAGAAAAAATAGGCCAACAAAGTACTAATCCATAAATTTAAGTCCCAAAATAACCTAGAAGATTTTAGAAAACCCATTTTATGACCATTAACCTTATATTATTGAGTTTTATTGGTTTTTATAACTTTTTTGTTAAAAATGTGGGTACACTTAACTTGTTTAAAAAAATGTCATGTGTGTCCTTTCCCTTCCCCACAAAAGGCCACCAACACTTGCTCTTCTTCACACCTCTAAAACCACTTAGGTTTGTCCAAGATATTCCAAATACACTTTTTGACATCTATACCATCTTAATAGAAGACTACCCATGAGAATAAATCAATCCAATGAATCCTTATGGCACAAGACAAAAGGAGTTACCTGATTAAGAGGTGGTTTGAAAGAGTACGACGAGAGTTAAGACACAAGGTAAGGGAATTTCATATCACCTTTTACTTATATGAGATACATGGATTATTCACCACCCATTACTATTTTGTGGTGTGTATAATTTCTATGGATTTATTATATGATTATTATAATTCAATTCATGGGTATTTACATATCCATTTGATTATATTTCATTCATAGGGACTGTGTTTCAAAAGTGAACAAATTGATAAAATGATTTTGTCTTAATTTACATTATTTGAGACCTATTCCATGTTATAAACCTATATTTTTCCATGAGGTGTATATAGTTCCTTTTTAATGTTATATAATGAATATAATTCTATTCATGATATTTTTAGCTTCATGTAATTTCATTTTCATAAAAGGGGAGTATGGTTCAAAGTTACCAAGTGGTAAGAGTTTATTAAAAAAATCTCATCTCTTTTCAAGATTGGTTATGGTTATTATTCCATTAATTAAATATTATGATCCAAATAACAAGAAAACCCATGTATTTTCTTCTTCTCTTGTCATTCATTTTATATCCAATTAATGGTACAATTTTCCCACTCTTTGGTACATAAGATGATCAGTAAAGTGTTTTTAATAAAATCTAACTTTACCTATCTCTTCAGTCGTAAATCTATGTTCCTTCAAAACTATGATATTTTAAAGTTTTAAAAGAATATTATACTATTATCCTATAATATTTAAAGTTATTTTTACTCCTTTTTCATTTACTAGTGTTTTTAAAGAATATTCTTGTCACTTTCTGAACAAGACATTTTAATAACCTTTTACCATGCAAAAGGAATGTTATTTTTACCTCACACAACATCTATGGATTTACCTACCATCATTTATGTGAATATTCCTTTTCATGTTTAAAAGGTTAATTTTTAAGAAAATTTTATTTTCCAATAAATGGATTTCAAAATGTTTTCGTTATTATTTTATAATATTTCAAGGAAAATGGTTTTAGAAAAGTTTTCAATCCTTATTTATAGGTTTTCAATGAATTTTAACATAAATGGGTTTCAAAATGTTTTCAATATTATTTTATAATTTTTCAAGGAAAAAGGTTTAATTTTTTTCATGATTCTATTATAAGTTTTCAAGGGAATAGTTTTTTAAAATGATATAAATCCATCATTCTATATTTTGAATGATTTTTCAAAGGAAATTATTTTCTAAAGGTTTTATGTTTTAAAAAAGACTTTTCAAAGAATAAAGGATATTTTCATCAAGAAATTTTTTTAAAATATATTTCCAAGTTATTTTACATATAATATGAAATAATTTTATGTTACTCATTCTCTTCTAGGAAACGATCCAAAGGTTCCATTAATA
Source organism: Viscum album (assembly GCA_963277665.1). Lineage (NCBI taxonomy): Eukaryota > Viridiplantae > Streptophyta > Magnoliopsida > Santalales > Viscaceae > Viscum > Viscum album. Next base: position 1,619,347,873 of record OY728146.1, on the reverse strand, counting down.
TCCTTTATTTAATGGTTTATGTTTTGATGGAATGATGCTTATGATACCCATTTATATACCATGGGTTACATGATTTTGAAACCCTTTTCTTTTCATGGTTTATGCTTTGATGAAATTATTATGAAACCTATCTCTTTCCTTAGGTCATGATGTGATGAAATGTTAATGATACCCATTTAATTTCATGGGTTATGATAGGATGTTTATAAAACCCATCACTTTTTATGGGTCATGATATGATGAAAGTTTTAATTATCTTGTTGAAAATGTATGAAGGAATTTATTATGAGATTGGTGGGACCTATATCTCCCTCAAATACATTGAGTAATGATGGATAACTCATGGGTATAAATGTTATACGTGAACCTGATTACATGTTCACAATATTCTGAATGGACCTTCTTTCATGTCCATAAGTTTATACATGAACCTGATTACATTTTCACAATATTATAAGTGAACTTTATTATTTTTTCATAATGTTATTCATGGACATGATTATATGTTCACAATGTTATTATTGGACCTGGTTTCATGTCCATAAGTTTATGTGTGAACCTGATTACATGTTCACAACATTACGCGTGAACCTGATTACATGTTCACAACATTATGCATGGACCTGGTTGCATTTCCATAAGTCTATGAGAGGGAATGATTTCATGTCCTCAAATTAATGTGTGAACCTATTTCTAATTATACATTTTCATGATGTTATACGTTGATGTGTATGCCAAAATTCCATGTCTTATTCATATGTTACGATTCCAGGGCTTATGATCTTGATTTTCTTACAATTCATGTCTTATGGATTGCAAATATTTATGCCATGTCTCATGATTATGATCTTTGATATATAGGGTATGATATTAAAATTTCATGCTCACATTATCATAACATTATGTTCATGTTATCCTTACACATTTCCCTTATTCACCCATACCGAGCATTCGAGCTCACCCCTTTCTTATGTTTCCTTTCCCTAGGTTATGAGGGAATGTTTTAGGTAGAAGTTCTAGAGGGGAAGATCTTTACTGGAGACATTGAAGATCTTTCACCAAGTTAAAAGAGTTTGTTCCAAGTTTCCAAAGACACTAAAATATTATGGTACTGAAGCATGTACTTTTATAACATGATGGATATTCATAAAAAATTATGTAATATCCATGTATGTTAAGCCTTGGTCACTATACTCTTAGTATAAGATGTTGTTCTCAATTGTTGGCCAAGGATCCATAGTAGTTAGACTCATTGAAGCTATCCTTAGTGGACAAGGATAGTTCTTAATATCTCCAGTCTATGATTGTTACCCCATTACTTATACAGTGTGTTAGGGAATCTCAATAAGGAGATAACAACAGTGAGAAATTACAAACTTAGATATCCACTATATGTGATCTTGATGAATTTTCTAAAGGTGTGGAGCATATTATCCTTTTGAGAGGATAAAAAATGGTAACAGTGAAATTTCTGGAGGAGATGATGTAGGAGTTTCATAAATACCATTTTGTGATATATCCTGGTGTGTAAAAATTTATTAGTACCTATGATGTCAGTTTTGGTGGCTAGAGGTGAAGAGTTGTAGTGTAGAGTTTGTCTTTCGATGTCGCTCTTGTCAGCAATTGAAGGATGTGCACTAGATTCCAACAAATTTAGCTCAACCCCTTGAGGTTCCAGAGTGGAAGTGGGATGGGATATCCATGTATTTCTTGATGGGGTTACCATGTACATCGAGGGGACATTATTCAATATTTGTGATTATATACTAACACACTAAGCCATCCCACTTCTTAGCCATTTGATAATAGAGTTTAGTAGAGAGTTTGAGATTCTTGAATGTGAAGGAGATAGTTTTAATCAATAGAGTTCTCTAAAATATTGTTTTATACTATGATACTCATTTCATGTCGTGATTATGGAGAGGATTATAGGAGGACTTTGGGAGTCAATTGTGTTTTAGCACGACATTTCACCCCCAAACTTATGACCATACTGAGCAGACCATTCAGGTCTCAGAGGACATGTTGTGAGCTTGAATGTTGGATTTTGTCCGTAGTTAGGAGGACCACCTACCCTTAGTGGAGTTTGAGTATAACAATAGGTAACCTTACACCATCAGTATGATACAGTTAGAGGGATTGTATGGGAGACCTTGAAGGTCACAAATTTATTGGATTGATCTAGGTTATTTAACACTTATGGGACCAAAATTATTGTGATCTAAAACAATGAAGATTTAGATCATCTAGGAGTGGATGAGGACTAGAAAAAACTCTTATATGTTCTATGTGGACTGATTATTGAGGCCACTGGAGATCGAAGAGGAGAAAATTTTCTTCTAAGGGTCTCACCTTGATGCAGATTACAGATATTTGGTGGGGTAGAAAGCTATCTCTAAGATTCATTGGACCTTTCCAGATACTATGTAGAGTTGGTGAGGTGGCATACCACTTATCACTAACACCATAGCTAGAATGATTACATAAAATCTTTTATGTGTTAAAACTGATGGGGTGCGTGCATGAACCATATCATGTTATCAACTAGGGAAAGATATACATCAAGGATAGGGATACCTTTATTGAGTACCTGATGGAGATCAAGGATCAGTAAGAGAGGATCCTTAATGGGTGATTATTTCCCCTAGTGTGTGTCCGGTGGCTACATGATAATCTTTAAGAGATAACCTAATAGTAGGAGACTCTAATGTGAGCACAGTACCCTAGTCTTTTTGAGTAGGTTTTTTTGATTTTTGGGGAAAAAATCCATAGTTTGGGGGATAATGATAATACTATAATATTTCTTTTCATTTCATTAGAATATTATATTGATTATTTTTGGATCTAAACACTGAGACAGTGGGAGATTTTGAGTCCCGTTGAGTCTGAAGTTGATATTTAAAAAATATAAAAGATATTAATATAATGAATTCACAATATTTATTGAATATGTGGAATAAATATTAATTGGATACTCAGTTCAAATATCTAAGGCTTCCATTTAGTTTAGAGTGTGGGATTTATTCTAGGTGTGATATAATATATGTCGACATCGGGGGTTGGGATTAAGCACCTTCATGGGAGAATAATTAAATAAATTTAATTATATTTATTTAATTATTTGATTAAAATCCTAAACCTAATGATTCTTTATAAATACACTTCTAAGACCAATTTATAGAGTTAGCTGCATAAACCTTGAAATTGAGAGGATCTGTTGGAGAGAAGAAACAAAGGAGTTATTGGAGAATTAAATCAAATCAAATAGATAATAAGGATCATTTCACCACTGGAGTTCATGGATCTCACCAATGATATAAATACAGGGTTATTATTAATTAGTGATTAATCAAAAATCAAGGTAGGATGTTTGATTTGTGTGATTTTTATCCCTTTCTATATCCCATCCAAATGAGGATCAATTCCATGAACAATAATTGATTAGTTCATCGATGGGGTATTTTATTTATAATTTATTTATTATTCTTTGATTATTTCCCTCTACGTTCATCTAATTATTTGATAATTAATCGAGGACGAAAAAAACAGTGTCTGAGGTTAGTTCCTCACATTTTATAGTTCTTTGATTTCTCCCTCGTTTCTTCACACGTTGATCATGGGAAATTCCTTTGGTCTATAGATTGATGAAATACCCATTATATGATCATTTCACAACCATTATTTGGTGAAATGGATCAATACTACAGGTGCGGTTTGCGATCAAGGGTGTGATCAAGGTGAGGTGATGGAGGATGAACAGAGTTAGATGGAATCAGGATGAGGTATCCTGTTCTTCTCAGTTTTAAAGCACATTGGTGAAATATGGTTTGATGGTGATGTTTTCCAAGAAGATATAAACCCATATCAGTGCGTGTGGAGATGATAGGTGTCGACCGACCCCAAATCCTTGATTCCTATGAGATTTTTAATAGCGACGATGTGAAAGAAAATGCAAAGATAAAGCCATAGGTTTTGTGAAATCTCATGTTACACGACTTGTAATCTAGGACCACATGTAGCGTGGGACCCCCTATGCAGTTATAGAGTTTCTATGGTGAAGATAAGGATCTCAAACTATGTTGTGGATCGACATGTAACCTAGGGTGTATAGGAAGTTACATGGATAGGTACATGGATAGGCCAGGGGTACACAAACATGGATAGAAAACAAGGGAAGGGTGCTGAAAAAACTCAACACTTCGTGTAAATTTTGGTGTATTCCATGTATACGGAGGTTTACATACCATGTGAGGTATCACCACACTGGTAGACCTGTGGTTGGTAGACATGCCATGTGACCCCATTACATTATTTTTACCCCCTTATAAAGTGTTTTGATCACTTTGTTTCTTCACTATTGTACCATTATTAGTTGAGTGTATTCCCTTGGTCCATCACCTTGATGGTACAATAAGACATTACATCCAAATATCTGGATTGTGACCACATCTGGAAGATGAGTCTTAGATAGAGTTTGTGGTGTCACTCCATGAGATTGGAGTTTGATCCTCTATCATTTATTATTATACCCTAGACAGGGTTTGTGGAATCGATGCGACCTCCTTGTGTGGGGTGTTGATCCTCTATCTAGTAGGCTGTTTTAGTAGGGTTAGCGGTATTATTGGTATAAGATCCCCTACATAGAGGCTTGATTGGGTTTATGGTGTCCCCTAGTGGTCTTGGGTGTGATCACTTATCTAAATATAATGGTATTCAGAGTCTAGTGTGTTTTCTTGGGCAAGGTCTAATGATCATTACCACTTGGATGATTTTCTATGATGATAGAATGAATCATTTAGTGGGTTCTCCTAAAACGACCATTGACTAGAATCATTGAGAAGAATATTGTGGCTAGTAGATTGGTTGTGACCACCTAAAGGTGTGGAATCCTTCCTAAGTATATCTGGGTTTTTTAATCCTTGATTGATATATCATTTTTATGAGATGAATAATCTTGATGCTTCATGTTTAGTGTTTTTAGGGTGTCCTACTAGATATTGTTACTCTCACTTCTACATGGGATCCGCCCACATGTGTTGTGTCTTATGAATATAATGATCCTTTTAACAGTATCATGGTAGGACAAGGATCTAGTGGAGTATATATTGATCTAGATTGTAACAACCTAAAATTTTGAATAAATTTTGTTTCCTAACTTGGTGTGTTATTTTATACTCAACAAAACTATTTCATTTATTAAAACGAGTATAATTAAAATAAGACCGTTGGGTTTCGACTATTATATGACTGTTGGTCAATATGACTGTTGGTCAATATGATCGTTGGAAACTAAATGTTGCGATTATTGTCTATAAATACAAGTGATCTTGATTAATTAATATAGAAAGAATATTCGATGGCCCCATCCAGTAGTCTCGGGCCGATCGAAGCCCATCTGATGGAAATCGGGAAGGAGTTAGCACCTTTGGGCTTTTCTCTGGACCAAACCCAATCCGAAATTCATCGTGTAAAGCTGGAACGGAATCATCTTCATGAGAAGTTGAAGCTGATAGAAATCACTACTCAGGCAATGTTGGTCGAGCCACCTCAAGATTTTATCACCCTAGCACACCTTACTCTTAGGTCCTATGCTGGTGTTATAAGGGGTTATGTAATGAGGCAATAACTGCCTTGTGTAATCCTTTGATTTAAATAAAAAATTGTGATGTCTTCTTATGGTGAAGTTTGTGAATTTTCAAATGTCCAGATAAATATAGTATGCATATTATTGATGAAATCTATAAAAAAGATATTTTTAAAATATTTATGTAAACCTTAAATAATTAATAATGTGTAATGATTTTCAAAAAATGGTCTTGTACAACTGTGTTCTGTATAAAATTTAGAGTCTAATAAGATCAACTTAATTTTTGGTGAATAGTAAATAATGAATATTGATTTTATGCTTATGATTAGTAATGTGACCAAATGGATTAAGTAACTTCACTTAAGAATGTATTAATACAATTTAGGCACCTTGATTAAGTAATGTGATTCAATAAAATAAGTAAATAACTGTTTCAGAAATTATTAGTTAAGTATTAGATTTTTTAGGTGAATAGTGTTTTTTTTAAAAATTAAATTAAAAATATTTAGAAAATTATTTTCATAAAATGGAGTTCATTTTTGAAATCAGAGCATCGATATTTGGTTAAGGTGAATTTTTGGGATTTTTCTTAGAAAGTTGAATTTTCAGTGAATAGTGTTTTTATTTAAAAATTAAATTAAAAATATTTAGAAAATTATTTTCATAAAATGGAGTTCATTTTTGAAATCATATCATCGATATTTGGTAAAGGTGAAATTTTGGGATTTTTCTGAGAAAGTTGAATTTGTGGTGAATAGTGAAAATACAGTTTTTGAGTTTCAGGTGTTTAATGACATCATTAAGGATGTAATAAATATGAAATAATTCTGGTCGACTTATGAATAGTAAGATAATTTATGAGGTGTCCCAAGTGGCCAATACCATGGGCAAGCCCATGGTTTTGCCAATACCATCGATGAGGTGTCCCTTGGAAATTAATGCTTTGTACCCTCACTTCTCCTGTAAATACCAACCTTTCCCTCATTCATTTAATTTCCAAATCCTTCCCAATGAAGTTATGGTCTCTTTACCTCCCAAGGAGTCCTCCCAAGGTTCCCTCAAGCCTCCCAAAGTCCCGACCTTCATGCTTTTGAAGTTACTTATCAAGGTAAGGGATTCTTTCACACTCGTCTTTTAATCCATGACTTCCTTTCTGTTGTGTCTTATGTTTTCCATCTCTTTATGTTGAGGGTATGTTCTTATATGTTCTTATTACTTTCCATTTTATGTCCAAATGATGAGAGACCGTTTCTTCTCTCATCAATTTGTTTTATGAATTTTTAAGTGACGCCGTTAGGCTGTCGAATTTCTCGTAAAAGGAATTGCGTCTTCTCTTTTCTTCCATTTTCCTTTTCATGTGGTATGTCATTAAAATTTCCATACCATGTTCTTATATCCATGTTGTTCTATATCTATACTTTATTATAAGTTATTTATGAGTGATTTAATCTTGTACCCTCTCTTTCCAATGTTTTCTAAAACCATGTTATATAGTCGTTATGCTGTAGAAATTTCGCCTCAAAATTTCTATCTCTTTCTCTCCAGAAATTCTCTTGTTTTATTTATGTGAATACCCTGACCTATTTAATTTCTATGGTTGTTCATAAATACATAAATATTATATATTTTATTCTGGAAATGACATACATATAACCCTCTCTCCCTTTACATGGGTTATAAATGACATAGTGATCTTATTTTTAAGTACTTTTTAAACGTCATGATTTTGACATGAAACCAATTTCTTTGATTCTATTTGGGTTATTTATGAAATGTTTGATTATGATATATGTGGATCACATGAAATTAAAGACATATTTAAGAGTTCTCCCTAATATCACTCCAATGCATTGAGTAAATATTTAATCTCTAGAGATGACAAGTTTCACGATACCTTGGTGAATAACCTTGGTAATTTTTATGACACCTTGGGGATTGAACTTGGTTATATGTTCATGAATGTATAAATGAAATTTTGTAGTCACATATTCAAGTTATGTTTCAAGTTCTTTTATTTATGATATTCCCATTCTTTTATTACTCAAGTCTTCTTGTTTTTATTCAAGTTCTTATTGATATCACAAGTACATTGACTCCATTGTTTACCCTTACTGGGCCTTCTTCTCACCCTTTCCTTCGATGTCTGTCTCCAGGATATGAGATGCAGTAAGTGTACATAGGATGAACCTATTATTAAGACTTAAATGTGGTTTATAAGAATGTTTTATGTTGTTATCATGTTTTATGTTCCTGATTTCCAAGACACTAGACTTTAAAGATCCTCTATTTGTAAAATGTAATGAAATGTTATGTAATAAAAAGGAGGGATGTTATAGTTGGTATCAAAGGATAGTTTAGTTATTTATGGAAATTAGGATATGAAAAATTTAGGAAGAACCCTATAGAAAAGTTTAAATATAGGAAATCTTCCTGGTATTTTGGTGAGTATTGAGTAAGTGGTTTATCAAGAAAATACATCCCTATCTGGACACAAGCACGTAGAGGTGGCTCTGGCACAGATGTACACAGTGGTAAAACCCAAAAACACCGCTTTGAGCTATACTTGAACAGGAACTAGTACATGACAACGAGCCTTACTTCACTCTTGGTTACGACACTCCCGGGGGATATGTTTGGTTAATCACAAGATTTTTATGAATCATTATGAAGGAATTATAGAAAAATGTAATTTTTCTAAGCATGAAGTTTTAAGACATAAAATCATTTTTAGTTAAAAGATTCATAAATGAAATAATTTTCTCATGAAGGATTTATTATTTTAGAAAATGTCCCCATCGTCTAGGAATACGTTGACGTATTTCCTGAGGAGTTACCCAGAACTCCCCCAGAAAGAGAGGTAGAGTTCTCCATTGAACTAATACCTGGATCTCATCTGATTTCAAAGACCCCCTATAAGATGGAAAATGTGGAGCTAGAGGAATTAAAGAAACAACTCCAAGATCTTTTAGAGAATGGGTTTATCCGACCAAGTGTGTCTCCTTGGGGAGCACCAATTCTCTTTGTGAAGAAGAAGGATGGATCGATGCAACTATGCATTGATTATAGAGAATTGAATGAGATCACAGTAAATAACAAATATTCTCTTCCAATAATTGATGACTTATTTGACCAACTTTGTGGGACTCAATTCTTCTCTAATATTGATCTTCGTTTTGGTTATCATCAATTGAGGGTAAAGAATGATGATATTCCAAAAAATGCCTTCTAATCAAGATATGGGCATTATGAGTTTGTTTTTATGCCCTTCAGACTGACTAATGAACCTGCTATTTTTATGGATCAAGAATAAGTTGATTTTGGAAACTTAGGTTTTATCAAATGGATATCCTTTGTATAGGAAAATGATTTGGTTATTAAATGATAAAGGTTATTTTGGATGATGTTTTCTCTTTTGGAGTACTATATGCCTAAGGGAAATAAAATAATACAAGATTTAAATTAAGGAGGAATGGTTGAATTTTTTTTAAGAATTTATGTATTTATTGTAGACATATGGTGATTTGGGTTATTTCTGGAAAATTATGAACCTAGCATAGAGAATATGTGAATAGGTTAATTACACTTTAGTATGAGACTTTAATAGTAGTTGATGTTATTTGGTGATAAATGTTAAGATTTATTGGGGAAGAATATGTGATTAAATCCATCCAAGTTTTGGGTTCCAATCCTAGTTTGGATTATTTTGGAGAATTTTAAAGATGGTTGTGTATTGAATGGTCTTTCTAGAACTTTGGGTACTTTTGTTGAATTTTGGAGATTAATAGTCATATTTATTTTTATATAGGATTATCCTTTTTGGGGATTATATGATCTCGTACTAACTATTTTAGTTTTAGTTGATGACTAAAGACAGGGGAAAAATATAGTTATTCTTTTGTGGATTATGTGATTATCTAAAAGATGATTCTTGTGCTTTTGATGAGACCAAGTCTTTTTGAATGCTCATTGTTTGAAGAAAAGATAAGTCTTGGTGGAAAATTATTAAGGGATGAAACTCTAATTGAAGGTAAGTATATTTTATTATGTTTTTATTCTATGTAGTGAATGAATTCCTCAAAATTATGAAAAGGAACGTAAAACAAAAAACGTGTTTGGTTACATTTCCTACTGGGTAATCAAAGACCGTTTAACACATCTTAAGTTTGTGATCTTCTTGTGGTTAATTTTCTCCTAATCATGTTTTATATCACTCTCCACCAGAACTTGACCCTTTGTTTTCTCTTCCATATCCATGTTTTCCTATATGGAATCCTAGTGTGGTTTAACTTGGGTGACCTTTGGACTTCCCTTTCTTTCTTTTAAAGTAATAGTTTTACTGACTCTTTTTCCAATGTGATACTTTCAATGAAATTTCCAAGCCCAATTTTTAAAATTACGAGGATGCAATTTCTTAAGGGGGAAGATTGTAACGACCTGAAATTTTGAATAAATTTTGTTTCCTAACTTTGTGTGTTATTTTATTTTATAATCAACAAAACTATTTCATTTAATAAAAAGAGTCTAATTAAAATAAGACCGTTGGGTTTCGACTGTTATATGACCATTGGAAACTAAAAGTTTCGATTATTGTCTATAAATAAAAGTTATCTTGATTAATTAATATAGAAAGAATATTCGATGGCCCCATCCAGTAGTCTCGGGCTGATCGAATCCCATCTGATGGAACTCGGGAAGAAGGTAGCACCTTTGGGCTTTGCTCTAGACCAAACCCAAGCCGAACTTCATCGCGTGAAGCTAGAACATAATCGCCTTCCCGAGAAGTTCAAGCTGATAGAAATCACTACTCGGGCAATGTTGGTTGAGCCACCCCAAGATTCTATCACCCTAAAACTCCTTACTCTTAGGTCCTATGCTGGTGTTATAAGGGGTTATGTAACGAGATCATAACTGCCTTGTGTAATCCTTTGATTTAAATAAAAAATTGTGATGTCTTCTTATGATGAAGTTTTTGAATTTTTAAATGTCCGGATAAATATAGTATGCACACTATTGATGAATTCTAGAAAAAAGATATTTTTAAAATATTTATGTAAACCTTAAATAATTAATAATGTGTAATGATTTTCAAAAAATGGTCTTCTACAACTGTGTTCAGTATGAAATAGAGTCTAATAAGATCAAATTAATTTTTGGTGAATAGTAAATAATGAATAGTGATTTTATGCTTATGATTAGTAATGTGACAAAATGGATTAAGTAACTTCACTTAAGAAAGTATTAATATAATCTATGCGCCTTGATTAAGTAATGTGATTCAATAAAATAGGTAAATAACTGTTTCAGAAATTATTGGTAATAGATTTTTCATGGGAATAGTGTTTTTATTTAAAAATTAAATTAAAAATATTTAGAAAATTATTTTCATAAAATGGAGTTCATTTTTGAAATCAGAGCATCGATATTTGGTTGAGGTGAATTTTTTGGATTTTTCTGAGAAAGTTGAATTTTTAGTGAATAGTGTTTTTATTTAAAAATTAAATTAAAAATATTTAGAAAATTATTTTCATAAAATGGAGTTCATTTTTGAAATGAGAGCATTGATATTTGGTTAAGGTGAAATTTTGGGATTTTTCTGAGAAAGTTGAATTTTCGGTGAATAGTGAAAATACAGTTTTTGAGTTTCAGGTGTTTAATGACATCATTAAGGATGTAATAATTATGAAATAATTCTGGTAGACTTATGAATAGTAAGATAAGGTACGAGGTGTCCCAAGGGGCCAATACCATGGGAAAATACCATGGGCAAGCCCATGGTTTTGCCAATACCATCGATGAGGTGTCCCTTGGAAATTAATGCTTTGTCCCCTCACTTCTCCTATAAATACGAAGCCTTTCCCTCATTCATTTGATTTAAAAATCTTTCCCAACGAAGTTATGGTCTCTTTAACTCCCAATGATTCCTCCCAAGGTTCCCTCAAGCCTCCCAAGGTCCCGAACTTCAAGCTTTCGAAGTTACTCTTCAAGGTAAGGGATTATTTCACCCTCGTCTTTTAAGTCATGACTTCCTTTATGTTGTGTCTTATATTTTCCATCTATTTATGTTGAGTGTATGTTCTTATATGTTCTTATTACTGTCAATTTTATGTCCAAATGATGATACCCCCTTTCTTCTCTCATAAATTTGTTTTCTGAATTTTTAAGTGACGTCGTTAGGCTGCCGAATTTCTCGTAAAAGGAATCGCGTCTTCTCTTTTCTTTCATATTTCTTTTTCATGTGGTATGTCATTAAAATTTCCATACCATGTTCTTATATCCATGTTGTTATATATCTATACTTTATTATAATTTATTTATGAGTGGATTACTCTTGTACCCTCTCTTTCCAATGTTTTCTAAAACCATGTTATATAGCCGTTATGCTGCAGAAATTTCACCTCAAAATTTTTATCTCTTTCTCTCCAGAAATTCTCTTGTTTTATTTATGTGAATACCCTGACCTATTTCGTTTCTATTTGTGTTCATAAATATATAAATATGATATATTTTATTCTTTAAATGACATACATATAACCCTCTCTCCCTTTCCATGGTTTATAAATGACATAATGATCTTATTTTTAAGTACTTTTTAAACGTCACAATTTTGACATGAAACCCATTTCTTTGATTCTATTTGGGTTATTTATGAAATTTTTTATTATGATCTATGTGGATAAAATTAAAGTAAAGACATATTTAATGGTGCAATCTGATAGTGCTCTAATGCATTGGGTAAATATTTAATATCTAGAGATGACAAGTTTCACGATACCATGGTGAATAACCTTGGTAATTTTTATGACACCTTGGGGATGGACCTTGGTGATATGTTCATAAATGTATAAATGAAATTTTGTAGCCACATATTCAAGTTATGTTTCAAGTTCTTTTATTTATGATATTCCCATGATTCCATTTCTCATTTCTTCATGTTTTTATTCAAGTTCTTATTGATATCACAAGTACACTGACTCCCTTGTTTACCCTTACTGGGACTTCTGCTCACCCTTTCCTTTCATATCTACCTCCAGAATATGATATGCAGTAAGTGTACATATGATGAACCTATTATAAAGCCTTAAAAGTGGTTTAGAAGAATGTTTTATGTTGTTCTCATGTTTTATGTTCCTGATTTTCAAGACACTAGACTTTAAAGATCCTATGTTTGTAAAATGTAATGAAATGTTATGTAATAAAAAGGCAGGATGTTATATAGATATATAGAGGTCTTTTGAGGGTGGTTACATTGGATTACAATCCTCACCATCTGAGTAGGTCGAACTCTATGTAGTTTTTTGTTGGGATTGTATTTGTCCCCTTTATTAATTTCAGTACTTTAATGTCATACTCTGAAAGTGGGATTATAGATGCATGAATGCATTGGTTTCAGTTTTTCTACATTTTACTATTTTATGGGCTTGGGTATGCGTGCGTTTTTATAGGTACATTAGGATAATTTCCCCCGTGTGTGGGATATAATTACTTTGCGCTGGTCGCCAGCCCATGACCTATAGAAGCCAGGCTTGGGTTAGTCACAAATCATACTCTAGAAGTTTGGGTCATGAAAGATATTCTAATTTAAAAGATAATTTTCATTTTATGAAATTTAATTTCTAAAATAGGTAGATATTAATTATAATTTACAAAGAAAAAATGAAAAATAAAACCATTTTGAAGAAATTGCATTTTTGAATAAGAAATTGTTTTTTGTGAAAATTAAGTACTTATTTATTATTAATTAATAGATTATATATTGAATTTATACTTCTTTTAATAATGTGGTTAACCCTATTAATTCATTCTAATTCAATGAATATGTTAAAATAATCATATTTAAATAATAACATTTCATGGTTCATTTAAGTTCGACGCTGTGTTTTGTAAACACTATCGAATATAGGATTATTCTAAAATATTAGAGTGTTACATTCCCCCCTTAAATAAATTTTATCCATGAAATTTTATCTTATTATTATATTTAAATTTGAAATTTTCTTTTTGGAAAACCCACACCGTAAAAAATATTTAATAGATATTCCTCCTAAAATGAGGGAAAGGGAAATAGAGAGGTAACCTAGAATAACATAAAACTAGGTTTACAAATATGAGAATATTAGTAGAAAGTAAAAATATGTAAATGGAGGAGAAAACTAAAGACTATGAACTAATAGAGAGTTATAGAGAACATGGGAAAGATAAAGTTAACGACCAAAAAACCATAAATCTATTATTAGTGAAAAGATCATCAATAAATCAGAAATGATCATGATAGGATAATTTTTTTTTCAAGATTATTTTCCTATATTTGAGGGATTACTTAACCATATAGTTTAAGAACATAATAAAATATACTTTCTTGATAAGTATAATTTCATCCATTAATCAATTTCCACCAAAATCTCATACTTTTGTCGAAATGATGAGTAATAAAAATGATTTTTTTTATTTCTAAAGCACTAAAATTATTTTTTAATAGATCATAATATCCATGAAAGGATGGTAATTCAGTCCACCTACCTCTTTATATTTTCCAAAACCAATATGGTTAGCATATATTATATAATAATACATTAATCTATAAAACCCCAATAATAACCCCTAATGTTTAAATTAATCTATTTCATAAATATTTATCCTTAATACACCTTTAAAATATTTATGAACAAATTAAAAACCCAAAAATCTAAAATATTTGGTCAAAAATTTCTTCCCAAACAACATAAAGTAGCTCATAGTGTGAATACATTTATCAAATATTCTCTTAAATATTAATAATAACCCAAATCACTATAAAACCACAACGAAAACATAATTTATTCTAAAAATTAACTATATATATATTTATTATATCCCTTATATCCAAAAACATAGTAAACTCTATCATAAATTACTTTTTCATTAAATCACTAACCATTTTCACGATATCCAATACTGTCCCATTTAATTATTCATTACTAATATTCCCTTTATCCCAAATTAACATTATTAACTCAAATTTTGGAACATATTATGGGATATTTTTCCCTTATTCATTTATTCTAAAAAAAATCACCTTACCACTAAGTCACTTTTATTGGTTATCAGTAACCTTCAACATATTCTTTAAAATACTTAAAGAAAAACTACTACAATACTATCCTTACATGTTTCATTATTCTTATAACCAAAATATCATTGATAAAAGGAATTCTTGAATCCGAATACACAAGAACTTTAATCATTCCATTTTAGCTGTAGTAATAGTATAAGATTGGACTTCACCTTGTATTATTTTGTAATAAGTTCCCTTGACTATTGGGGAACTAGTTTTAATAATTCCCCATATCTTTATAATTGAAATACTGGATAGTAGTGGATTCATTATTTTCCTTAAATTCATTATCCAGATGACCCTTATCACTACACTTGTAACAAAATCCCATACCATTCAATAATTTTACATGATTTTTCTTTCTACAATTTTCACAATATATAAATTACTTTGTTCCCTTCTTATTTGATGTTTTACCTTTTTCTTAGTTCATAGTTGATCTCTTCTTTTATTGACTTCCATTGACAATATATGATCTAGAAAATTAATTATTTTTCTTAATGGAAATTGATATTGTATCATCATATAACAAAAAAATTTGAGGAACGATTTCCATTTAGAGACATAGATTAAGACTATAAAAGAAATAATTAATCTTTTTCTCTGAGTTACATATATATTTTGAAGCATGTGTAGATAATCTTGTGAAGTTTCCCTGATATTCCACTACAATTTATTAATACTTTTACTTTAAAGTGAGAAAATTAGTCTCTATTTTAGCTCGTTATTATCAATGGAAGTACTTACCAAAAAAATATTAATTTAAAAGTTCCCCATTCCATGCTTTCTATTTCTTCAACCTCTTTAGTATTTTGGATCAATGATCACTATTGATCAACATCTCATTTTAAAAAATAAACTACCAAAATAACCTTTTCAATTTTGTTACATTCCAAAGTTATAAATTAATTTTTTATAGATTTAATCCATTTCTCAACCACCATTTAATTATCAGTTCCATCAAAATATAGAGGTTTATACCACATGAAGTGATCCAACATAGAAAAATCACATTGTGGAACAATAGGTTGTTCTATACGGGAAATGTTAGTTGTCATAACTAGAGTTAACTACCCCAATATAGCCATAAACTACCTAATTCCAATGCAAGTTTTATTGGTTTTCTCAGTAGGGTAATCCCTACATTATTTATGGGTGTTGATTCCATTTCTCCCATTAGGTTCCATCACTGAATAATGGAACACATTGAGTTAAATTATATTCATCATGGATATTAATCCATAAAAAATCCCTTTGAAGAACTTATCAAATACTATAAGGTATTATCATAATCCTTATGTTAGCTATGTTTATTTAAAACCTAGTTCTCTAGGATTCTACAAAACATCCTTTGATACTAACTATAATAACCCAAACTACAATAACCCAATTTTAGAGTCTAATTTATTACATTTGTATAAGATATAAATGATCTTATTTTGAAGGAGCGATCAATTTAGTAGTCTTAAATAACCAGATACATACATGATTCTATATTACATTGGAAATATAAAATAAAGAGTATAAAAACACTATAAAATCCATGATATTATTCAAAATATCCTTCTTCATATCCCAAGTAAAGGAAAAAAATAAAATGTGAGCTTAGATTATTAGTAAGAGTTGCGTAAAATGAAAGTTATTATGAGTGAAGAAGTAATAATCAATATGGAATGGTAAATAATTAATAACTTGAGAAGGAAATGAATCCATGTAAAATATGAATACAGTTAATCATGTATAATAATAACCAAATCCTCAATGAAGGAAATTATTAATATTGGACATTATGATTTTATACTTAATGATATCTATACTATCAAATCATTGTTCCAAGATAGTGTAATAGATGGGTTGGTATCCAATAGAAATCAATTTAATGATATATTATTGAATTGTATCATAAGAACTATTGATGTATCAAGGGGATATATAATTCTAGGCCCACCCATCAATGCATGTTCAATGTATTCCTCATATATTGAATGATCAATTTAATTCATAAAAATTATGACTTATCAATAAATATCTACAATGAGTAAATAATACAAATTTATCAAATTTCCCCTAATCAATCAAATAACCTTCATACAAAAACACCATATATATAAAAGATATATTGTTTAATAAATAAGAATATACGCAAGAAATAATATGGATATTTAAGATAAATTAAATGTTCAATTATCACAAGAGAGTGAATTTTTCAAGGGAAAGTTAATTTCTAAAAAATTAATCAAGAGATGAGATATGACCATAATGAATGTATATTTTGTAGTAAAATCAATTATTTTAAAGAATGAGAAAAAATATTTAAAATAAATTTTAATAAATATTTTTCTTTTCAAAATCATTTAATTATTATAGAATAATATAAAGGGAGTAAAAGGGTTATGGTGGCTATAATGTCTATTAATGTCGTATACATTAAAAAGAAAACATTTCTTTTGACTTTTTATAGAAAGTTGAAAATGAAACTTTCAAGGAAAACATTATAAATATTCCTTTAAAACCATATAAAAATTAAATTATAACTTAAAATTTATATAATAAATCATTTTAGTAATAAAAAAGACTGTTTTAAAATAATTTTACAAAATATAGATATGGAAGAAAAATGCTCCCGATCAAAAGGAGAAAAAAGATCAGATTTTCTTTTAACATTCCTATTTAAAGATTAACTTTAATCGAATCATTAATCATCATGAATAAATATTAATTAATGTCAAATACCTAAAAGGGGAATTATATACACATATAAAAGTAAATAAGTGAATAATACTAAATATATCTTAATGGAATGGAAATTGAAAAGAAACCCCTTACAAATATTGTATCATTGAAGTGAGAACTAATTAATGGAGTGATTATGTGTAATAAATATAAATCCAAAAAAATGTAAGTAAAACATAATAAAACAAATTTTATTTCACTCATAATCATATAATAACATAGTCAGTGAAGTATAACCGAGTGAATGAAAATTGAGTTAAGAAACCCCTTACCTCATGTTCAAATTTTCCATAAGTTCTTTTAACCACTTTTATAATAAATTGATATTTTTTTAATAATAAACAAATCTACACACATATATATAATACCATATATGATTCATTTATAACATTTTATCATTCTTTTGAAACCAATATTTTATTCTTATCATTATTTTGGGTGTTAATTGCTTCATTTTTCATGTATGTTTTGATTTGTTAGTTTTAGTATTTGCACATTTATAATGGTTTAATAATCTAAAGGATGTTATTAATGATATAAATATTATATATATATATTCAATATATATATATATATATTTAGTTTCATATATAAAAATTATAGATATAAAAATTAATTACACAGTTAAGGGAGATGGTAGGCCGTATGAATGCATAAACGTTATTTTCACATTTCGATGGAGAGAAAGAAATAAAGTTAAATAAAATTAAACATTAAAGAATCAATATTATATCATATATGTATATACATATCATATATATTCATTAAATATATCCTTATTACCATACATGCAAACTATAAATTAAAAACGGATCACATTGCTTTAAGGAGGCGGTAGTCCACACGCATGTATGAGCGACATTACCATTTTATGATAGAGTGGAATATAAGAAGGAATATATGATATTATAATTAAATAATAATATTTATTTCATAAATATCATATATATTCATTGGTTTCATCTTTATAACCATCCAATTAAAGTAGATATGAATAATAGATTACGCTGCTATGTGGAGATGGTAAGTCTTATGTACATATGAGTGATGTTTTCACTTTTCATAGGATCAAATAGTGATGGAATATAGTTTTACCATAATAATGAAAACATATCAGTAAATTTATGATATACTAGGTTTTATTTTAATATGGATAAAACACATTAATAGGAATTCTATGTATAAATAAACTTGAAAGAGTTGGTAAAGACAATTACTTATTATTCGATAATCATCCTTTTGATATCCTGTTAAGGGAACTGGGGCTGGTATTTTTAAAAGGAAAATTTCAAGACACACCTTCACCAAGATGAGGGAAGGAAAAAAAAACTACCAGACCATTCTTTATTTAAGTTGAAGGAGAGATAATGAACCCTGAGTCCCGCCTTCAATAGGCACCGAAGTGGCCACTAGCACCAAGGGTATAAAATATCACATGATATAGAAGGAATTACCATTTTGTAGAACAAGGTCAAGGGATAAGATGGTAAATCCCAAAAACTCAAAAGAATGAAAATAAAGTAAAGCCAAAAATCCATTTCCATGTACAAGTCCAAAAATAAAGTGATATAAAGTACAATAAAACTATGAAAGGAAGTACGAAAAGAAAAGAAAAGCAATAACAACAACTGTCCTGACGTCCAGGATAGTAAGGTCTGACATAGTTTTCAAAGTACTCCTAGAAACCTAAAAGAATTTTTATATATGTAGGGTGAGTATACAGGTATTCTCAGTAGGGAAAACCAAAAGATGTCATGCAAAAGTGGGGAGACATTCTACTACACTATGAAAAACTGAGATAACCAAAACACCTAGAAAGGAACTATCCACCCAACCTAACCAAGACACACTCCCTAAATAATGCAAGTTAGGTGAATTAATAGTAATAGCACATCGATATTTGGGTACCCTGTACTACTTTACCACAGGTTATTTAGGTCATCATACACATCAGACCCCCCCACAGGTTTCATTGTAGTCCCACTGCTGCCCCAACAACAACCTTACGAGCCATCACAACCACTACCATGCCCAAAGACACCTGGTCTAGAACAACCACTACCACGCCCGAAGACACCTAGGCCTCATCCTGAATAACTTGGGAAACAAACCTATCCGCACACACCTAGGCCAACCACCACAACATAGCCTTCCCGAAGAGTATTGGGATACCTGGGAGAGGGAGCATAAAGGATCTAATACCCATCCACTCTTTGGAATGTTGGAAAAAAACACCATCCCATTAAGTAGGGGTGTTCGGCATGAAGTGATCAACATGGTTGTGGTGCGTATAAGAAACACAAGAACTAAATTGTATACATATAGGTAAAAAAACACTCATCCCAACCTAAGGGTTTTGAAACAGACAACCATCCCATACACAACCACTCTTATTGTTATCCCTATACGTACAAATACACAACAACCACAACTAGAGCACAACCCATTTCTGGAAAACAATTCCCCCATTTTAACTGTTCTATTTATCACATTCAAGTAATTTTATTTAAACATTCCTCATCTATTGGGAAACTAACAGGAATAACCATAATCCAAAATAGCAAAAACTAAAGGAAAATAGTTAAGCAAATGTTTAACCATTCACAACCAGTTCTCTTGTGAAGTAACAATATAAAAAGGGATCTGTGAGATCCCTTGAAGTACTGGAACCAAACCAAGCCCCCAAAAATCAGCTCCACACGCCCTCAGATTCAAAAAACACCAACCACTCAACCAAATATTCCATTACCACCCTTTTCCCCCACAAATCATAAAAAAGAACAACAAAAAAACTCACATTACGAGAACAGAGAAAGGAAGTTTTCAGATTTATCCAACACTATTCATTAAGTTCTTTATTTCTGTTTGGTTATTTGGGGTGATCACAGAAGGATTATTATTGATCATTCATACATTTAATCAACCAAGTGTATGTTATTGACTAGTTCCTATGTTATAGTTATTCAATCAAAAGATTATCCATAAAACATAGCTTCATTAGTGCGCAAGAAAATACCACCAACAGCCATGATTTTCAATGGGAATAAGCCCATACAATTCACAACAAAAAATGAAGGTAAAACCCAACAACATTATCACAATTACTACCCATTCATTCTTTAAAAGTATAATTATTATCTTCATTAAAATAATTGCTTTCATCTATGTCTCTAGGTAACATCATCATACCCACCCCTCATGATGCATAGGAAAGAGAGACGAGGAAAAACCCCCTACTTGGATGATCAAGGATCAAATTTTCTCCTCATGCCAAGAACTGAGGATGTGCTACTTACAGGGGAAGAACTCTAATGACTCCAAGGATGAGTGAGAAAGGCCCCATCACAGGCGTATAATTCATCTTGGGAGGAATTCTTGAGCCACACTAACAAAATCCAAAATTAAGAAGGAAGAGACGATCTCGGTTTAAGAAGAGGACAGATCCAAAAATCAGAGAGATGATTTCAAAGTACTTAAAATTAGAATCATGGCTCGACCACGTGGATCAGTGGTTTAACACATTGGGATTAATTGAGATTTAATAATTCTCCTCAAAGATGGTGGAGATAACGACTGTGGGTTATTAAATTTCCTTTAAATGGAGAAAAAGAACACTTAACAGGGGAGAAACTGGAAAACATAGCAATGGGTGTGGCATTGAGGAAAATGCCACACATTTTAGTAACTAAAGGGTCACTTGACTCTTGGGGGATTTAAAACATCTTTTACCAACCTTAAATCACTTTGAAATGGGTATTAAAACACTTTTACGTCAAAAGATACATTATTGGAGTGAAATTGGAAAGTCCTGGAGAAACTAGAAATGACTCACTGATGGGTGATTCACTATCGCCCTGGCACTGTCGCCCTGGTACCAATGCTGATCGGTGATACTAGCATCCCATAGGTTCTACCGATGCTGATTGGTTTTACTGATGTCCGATCAGTTCCACTAGCGGCCCATCGGTTCCACCGATGCCCTTCGGTTCCACTGTTCATTCGACCTAAAATTTGGAAAACTTCTTAATGAGTCACTGATAGTCCTTAGGATACCCCAAATACCAGAATTTAGAAAAGTAATGGACCAGGAAGGTCCGAGCCATTGCATGAAAGAATATATATATCATTAATAAGGATTTTTATAAGGTAATTGGGAAAGTTTTTTATTATCTAGGTTTCTCTAAGTGGTGTAAAGAAAAGATAGATGTGGTGTATTTTTATAAATGAGGGTAGGGTAATTCTTGGAATTTCTTAAAGTATTAAATTAATATAAATTATTTTTATGCCCAAAATGACTCCAAATTGGAATAATTAAAATATAATTTTAGGATGAGTCAAAATAAACTTATACAATAATATTTTGAAAATTATTGGTTATTTTTTTACCCTTATCTTTTAGTTTCATACTCCCGTTAACCCTTTTGACAATTACCACGGTATTAATGGTTTCTACCCATAAAGAGTTAACAATGTTACTATAAAATGACAAATGACTAATAAATAGACCATTTTTTCGGTTATAAACCATATACCATTAATTTTTCCAAATATAATAATTTTATAAATTTTAAACCATTTAATAAAATATTACTTATTATAAAATATCATTAAGGTCATTTTTTACACTATTCATTTAGTTTGACTTTTAATACATCTAGAAAAAGATTAAATTAAAATAAAATCCTTGAACACATCCCTAAAATGTCATATTTTTTTATAAAATTTATGGAACATGATAATTTATCTAATTTTTATTACTTTTAATATAGTTAAAGTAATTTATTTTGTTTATCTATTAATTGAATAAATACTGTGTCAGCATTACATAAGAATTTAAGCTAATTATTCAGTCACTAAAATTTTAAAATAAATTCCCCTGATAAAAATAATTCATTAATATTTTAAATAGACTTTCATAACTTTAAATAAGTGTCACAACCCCCTCCCACCAAAGATGCCCCTCCTGAGCTGACAATGGTGAAAGGGAGATAATGACCCCCCGAGTCCCGCCTCCAGTAGGCCCCGGGTTGGTGACTAGCACCAAGGGTATGAGTTTTCACAAAGATGGGAGGCTTTACCCTTTTTATTATTTTGGATCGGGAAATAGGACAGGTCAACCACCAAAAAGGGAAAAGAACAAGTGTATATAAATAAACCCAAACCAAGCCCGCATGCATGTTTAAACAATTTTTATAACAAGGTACAAGTACAAGGAAGCTCAAAAGTACAATGCCAAAGAAAACAAGAGAACAACAACTGCAACAACTCCAACTGCCCGACTAGTAGGGTCCCGCACGGCCCTGGTAGTCCTCCTGGAAACCTGAAAGAAACGTAGGGTGAGCATACAAGTATACTCAGTAGGGAAACCTAAAGCTCTCGTGCACAAGTGGGGAGACACCCTAAGGTCCCGTGAGAAAACAGAAGAACCAGAAACTAACAAGGAAAAACTATCCACCCAGCCTCACTGGTCATACTCACCAAGTAACACAAACAAGTTTAGTATATATATAGAACAAAAGTATTGGGTACCCCGCACCATTTCCCACTTAATTAGATGCTGCTCTTCCTAACGGCAAACGTCCTGACGCTACCACACTCTTCCCGCCCGCACACACCTGGGCCAAACCACGCATCCCGCCCGCACACACCTGGGCCTCACAACCACGCATCTCGCCCGCACACACCTAGGCCACAACCACTAACCCGCCCGCAGACACCTGGGCCTCATCCCGAAGGTTCTTGGGAATGGTAAGCCTGCCCGAAGAGTCTTGGGCTAAAGGTCGCCTCAAGCCATCACAGCCTCCGAGACCTACCCGAAGAGTCTTGGGTGTAAGGTCACCTCAAGCCATCATAGCCTATGGAAGAAGGAGCAGGAAGGAGCTAGTAACTAAGGGGGAATACCCTCTCCCATAAAATGGGAGTGTTCGGCACTAGGTTCTTGACATGGGTGTGGTGCGACAAAACACAAAGATACAAATATATATATACATATACCAAACACACAGCCCAACCTATGGCTTCTTAAAAAGAGAAACTGAGCATGTGCCTTGGCACTGCTACCACGAAGCATGCATCAACAACCAAACAAACATCCCCCAACCCCATTTAGGTTTTCATGTTTCATGCAATGGTTTAACAAATTATTACTACTGGGCAACTATCATCCAGACAAAACCTTTCAAAAACATATCCCTGCCATCCACAACCAAGGTTAGGTAAAATGCAGGCAACCACATGCCATTTCATTTAAAAAAAGATTATCACAACCATACAACATTCCATCATTCATTTATTTCAAAGTTCCACACATAAAACCCTTTCCACACACAAAACATTTCCGCATTTGAAAACACCTTTTTACTTCAAAACACTTTTCATAATCAAAACACTTTTCATAAATAAAGGCATTTTCCACAACCAACCACTTCCCATTTCAACCCCATCATTTACAAAACATTTCACACCTCCACGTTTCCACCATCAACCATTCCAATAAGATCACCACCCAAACATCACAGCCCCGCTGCTCACCCAAACCACAACAGCCCACAAAACACCCCCAAAACATGCCACGTAACCAAGCCAACACCCACATGTTCATTATTCCATTTTGGTTCAACTGGGGTGATCACACAAGGGTTATAGATTTTAATTTAAAAAGTCAACTTTACGTGATTAACCAATTTCCACATTTCATGAAGTTTCCATCCATAAGAAAATACAGAAGTAGAGGGCAACACTTAATTGCGTAAGCAAAGGCCCCCAATGACTGTGATTTTCAGTAGGTAGAAGCTCATTCAATTCACAAATATAATATCACAGCATATAAAAAGTAAGGTAACAACAATCCCTAACTTCCCAACCCCATTCTTTAACCAGTAATTATCTTTATTTAAAGGTTCAACCATTTCTCATGAAAACAAAAGGATACCCGCCACACAGGATACACAAATTAGAGAGACAAAGGTGAGATCCCTACCTCAAAAGGTCCCGATCACGCCGCTTCCGACGACGTCCTTCGGTGTTCTCCGCCTTCGCCAAACCCGACAAACGCCTCCTAGGATGGAAGCTAGAGAAGGAAGGCCGGAAGGAAAGGTGACAAGTCTGGTCTTAGAAGCTTCGTCTCGTCGCTACGATCCTGTGGCCGCTGACGGATCGTAATTCGGAGCTCGGACAAAGAAGTTAGAGGAGGAAGACTTCTTGATCATCCAAGAGTGTCGTCGTGCGGAGAAGAAGCGATTGGTCTGGAAATAATCCGCGACCCTTTCTTATATAGCCAATGAATAGGTAAAATAGTATGCAACGTGTATTGATGAATACACGGTGTGACTGTACACCCGTTACGTGTTTTGACTGGTCAACACACGACACGTCACGCGGTTTCCACGCGTTTTAAAAAAAACGTTAATTTTATTAATAAGTGTGTTTCGTTGACCCGAGACATAACTCATAAAAAGGTATCCATCACTGGTCTTAAAATGACCGTCTTAATTACAGGATTACACTGCCGCTGACGGTTCATCATTCCGACACCATATGAAGAAGTTATAGACTTTTTAAGTTTTGATCACCCAGAATAATAATAATAATATTTTATTATTATTATAATTACTTATTTATTTATTTTTATAACTCCAAATCAATCGTGATTTGGTCTCTTTCACGTTGGAAACAAACACTCCCTCCTTTTACATTTATTTCTCTTTTAATTTTATTCCCATTAATACCTTATAATCATTATTATAATATATAATAATAATGACTTACAAAAGAACCTCCTCAATCCCACGCCACCAAAAAAGTGGCGCCTCCTTGGCTCCATGTCAACCACGCCCCACCCCTTATTGATTTCATTTTTAATTTAACTTATTTGTTTTATTGCATTAATTTTTAAATCTTTATTTCCTTTAACTCTTTCTCTCTCCAATCTCCTTTAATGTTATTATTAATAAAATTAATAATAACACCCATCATTAATGTTCTAATTTAATCCCATGAAATTAGATTACTATAATTATTCTCATATTAAACTAAAATCATTCCATGCGACTCAAAACCATTTCATTTAATTGAATTAAATGTCAAAACAAAATTAATATAACTTACATATTCAACCCCTTTTTAATACATTTAATTTCATTAACCTCTCACACATAGTTTTACGTCATCATTGTTATTTATTGTTTTTCAATAATAATAACAATTCATCAACTTATTTTATTAACTCATCACCATTATTATTTTTAATAACAATAATATTTATGCTCATCGCATTGACTACATTAAACCACCGCGTTGGATATCTGAATCCAACCATGCCACATCAATGTCGCGTAACATCCATCAATTTAATTATTTAATTCTATTTATTTTTATTTCACACTGATTAAATTGAAACCACTTTTATTAAATTAAAGTCATTCAATTTAATAAACCCAACATATTTTTACACCACCATTATTATTATTATTTAACATAATAATAATAACGAACTCACCTTTAATTTTATTAACGCACCACCATGCTTCCATTGTGCATTTTCATTTATTTGTTTGCAATAAATATCATAACTCATTTTATTAATTTCTCATTAATATTGTGAATAATATTAATAACACAACACCTATTATTATTATTCTAATTTAATTCCAACAATTTCTCAATTAATATTAAACTAAACACCTTATTATTTTTTTTAAACTCTTATTTAGAATTAAAACCCCTTTTAATTTAATTAATCACGCACTTTATATCACCATCTTTATTATTTAATATAATAAACTGACAAAACATCTTTTAATTTTTTTATAAATTCTTCTTCGTTTTTATCATTAATAAATATCATTGTTACGCGCGCCGTGTTGACCACATAGATTTCAACAAAGGAATGGACCGGATGGGTCCGGTCCATTACATCAGATACCTCTTAAAACATTCTCTTCCTCGAGAATTAAAAACCAACCAAGAAAAAGAAAGGATCCAAACAACCACTCCGCAAGATACCTCTTAGTGCTCTTGTCATAACAAGAAACAACCGACAACTCTATGAGTTAAGAATTCCATCTCCTATGTCAAGATACTATCCGCTTTAGGCGGCACTGACTCGCCTGCACGGGTTTAATCGCATCCTCATTAATGCGTCTTGATTAAGGATCAGGTTTTTCCTTTCCCATATATTAGGTTTTTTTCCAACTTACACTGCACCCAACAACGTACAACCCACACACTGCCCGGACACATGGCTTGAGGAATTCCTTCTCCCATGTTGAGATATTATCCGCTTTAGGCGGCACTGACTCGCCTGCACGGGTTAAATCACATCCACATTAATGCGTCTCGATTAGGGATTAGGTCTTCCCCTCCCCACATGATAGGGCTCTTCACGTACATTTAAAGAAAAGCGGGAAACAACATAGCATTATAGACTCATAAAAAAACAAGGTCCAGGCCCAAAGCATGGGCGAGAATGAGTTTCAACAATTGAGTGTGATGCTCCTGGATTTAAACAAAACATAAACGA
The DNA here is from genome assembly GCA_963277665.1 of Viscum album. NCBI lineage: Eukaryota > Viridiplantae > Streptophyta > Magnoliopsida > Santalales > Viscaceae > Viscum > Viscum album. The sequence continues at coordinate 1,619,320,942 of OY728146.1, read as the reverse complement.
GAGCATTTAAGTAAAACATGAAACATCTCTCTTGATCTTTCGCCTTCCTGGGGTTGCCACTTCTGTTGCGTGAAATTGTCCGCGTTCCACTCCTCTGCATTTCTGTTAACGTCCAAGTTCCATAGATGTACGGTAAACAAGGATCGCCTAAGCCCAAGTAGTAAGGAAAAACTCAAAGTTTTAATTATCATTTTATTTCAATTTCTTTCCCAGAACACCCAAATCAAGTAAAACACAAACATGATGATGCATGTAACTTCCCTAGGGTCTCTACCCTGCAATCAATATAGTCTCACTTGGTCATTCGGTAGGCTCAGAGACCTTGCATCGGATCACGGGGGCCCCTAAAATCCCGTGTCCTAGCCGGTCTTCCTTGGCCTATGTCACGCACCAAGATTAACGAACATTGTTTCCCTACCATCCCATGCAATCCTCACTGTGCCTAACTCCAGACTCCATCCTATCTCTCAACCATCAGCCTCTGATACCATTCTGTCATGACCCCCTCCCACCAAAGATGCCCCTCCTGAGCTGGCAATGGTGAAAGGGAGATAATGACCCCCGAGTCCCGCCTCCAGTAGGCCCCGGGTTGGCGACTAGCACCAAGGGTATGAGTTTTCATGAAGATGGGAGGCATTACCCTTTTTATTATTTTGGATCGGGAAATAGGACAAGTCAACCACCAAAAAGGGAAAAGAACAAGTGTATATAAATAAACCCAAACCAAGCCCACATGCATGTTTAAACAATTTTTATAACAAGGTACAAGTACAAGGAAGCTCAAAAGTACAATGCCAAAGAAAACAAGAGAACAACAACTGCAACAACTCCAACTACCCGACTAGTAGGGTCCCGCACGACCCTGGTAGTCCTCCTGGAAACCTGAAAGTAAACGTAGGGTGAGCATACAAGTATACTCAGTAGGGAAACCTAAATCTCTCGTGCACAAGTGGGGAGACACCCTAAGGTCCTGTGAGGAAACAGAAGAACCAGAAACTAACAAGGAAAAACTATCCACCCAGCCTCACTGGTCACACTCACCAAGTAACACAAACAAGTTTAGTATATATATAGAACAAAAGTATTGGGTACCCCGCACCATTTCCCACTTAATTAGATGCTGCTCTTCCTAACGGCAAACGTCCTGACGCTACCACACTCTTCCCACCCGCACACACCTGGGCCAAACCACGCATCCCGCCCGCACACACCTGGGCCTCACAACCACGCATCTCACCCGCACACACCTAGGCCACAACCACTAACCCGCCCGCAGACACCTGGGACTCATCCCGAAGGTTCTTGGGAATGGTAAGCCTGCCCGAAGAGTCTTGGGCTAAAGGTCACCTCAAGCCATCACAACCTCCGAGACCTACCCGAAGAGTCTTGGGTGTAAGGTCACCTCAAGCCATCATAGCCTATGGAAGAAGGAGCAGGAAGGATCTAGTAACTAAGGGGGAACACCCTCTCCCATAAAATGGGAGTGTTCGGCACTAGGTGCTTAACATGGGTGTGGTGCGACAAAACACAAAGATACAATTATATATATACATATACCAAACACACAGCCCAACCTATGGCTTCTTAAAAAGAGAAACTAAGCATGTGCCTTGGCACTGCTACCACGAAGAATGCATCAACAACCAAACAAACATCCCCCAACCCCATTTAGGTTTTCATGTTTCATGCAATGGTTTAACAAATTATTACTACTGGGCAACTATCATCCAGACAAAACCTTTCAAAAGCATATCCCTTCCATCCACAACCAAGGTTAGGTAAAACGCAAGCAACCACATGCCATTTCATTTAAAAAAATATTATCACAACCATACAACATTCCATCATTCATTTATTTCAAAGTTCCACACATAAAACCCTTTCCACACACAAAACATTTCCGCATTTGAAAACACCTTTTTACTTCAAAACACTTTTCATAATCAAAACACTTTTCATAAATAAAGGCATTTTCCACAACCAACCACTTCCCATTTCAACCCCATCGTTTACAAAACATTTCACACCTCCACGTTTCCACCATCAACCATTCCAATAAAATCACCACCCAAACGTCGCAGCCCCGCTGCTCACCCAAACCACAACAGCCCACAAAACACCCCCAACACATGCCACGTAACCAAGACAACACCCACATGTTCATTATTCCATTTTGGTTCAACCGGGGTGATCACACAAGGGTTCTAGATTTTCATTTAAAAAGTAAACTTTACGTGATTAACCAATTTCCACATTTCATGAAGTTTCCATCCATAAGAAAATACAGAAGGAGAGGGCAACACTTAATTGCGTAAGAAAAGGCCCCCAACGACTGTGATTTTCAGTAGGTAGAAGCTCATTCAATTCACAAATATAATATCACAGGATATAAAAAGTAAGGTAACAACAATCACTAACTTCCCAACCCCATTCTTTAACCATTTATTATCTTTATTTAAAGGTTCAACCATTTCTCATGAAAACAAAAGGATACCCGCCACACACGATACACAAATTAGAGAGACAAAGGTGAGATCCCTACCTCAAAAGGTCCCAATCATGCCGCTTATGACGACGTCCTTCGGTGTTCTCCGCCTTCGCCAAACCCAACAAACGCCTCCTAGGATGGAAGCTGGAGAAGGAAGGCCGGAAGGAAAGGTGACAAGTCCGGGCATAGAAGCTTCTTCTCGTCGCTACGATCCTGTGGCCGCTGACGGATCGTAATTTGGAGCTCGGACAAAGAAGTTAGAGGAGGAAGACTTCTTGATCATCCAAGAGTGTCGTCGTGCGGAGAAGAAGCGATTGGTCTGGAAATAATCCGTGACCCTTTCTTATATAGCCAATGAATATGTAAAACAGTATGCAGCGTGTATTGATGAATACACGGTGTGACTGTACACCCGTTACGTGTTTTGACTGGTCAACACACGACACGTCACGCGGTTTCCACGCGTTTTAAAAAAAAACATTAATTTTATTAATAAGTGTGTTTCGTTGACCCGAGACATAACTCATAAAAAGGTATCTATCACTGGTATTAAAATGACCGTCTTAATTACAGGATTACACTGCCGCTGACGGTTCGTCATTCCGACACCATATGAAGAAGTTATAGACTTTTTAAGTTTTGATCACCCAGAATAATAATAATATTATTTTATTATTATTATAATTACTTATTTATTTATTTTTATAACTCCAAATCAATCGTGATTTGGTCTCTTTCACGTTGGAAACAAACACTCCCTCCTTTTACATTTATTTCTCTTTTAATTTTATTCCCATTAATACCTTATAATCATTATTATAATATATAATAATAATGACTTACAAAAGAACCTCCTCAATCCCACGCCACCACAAAAGTGGCGCCTCCTTGGCTCCATGTCAACCACGCCCCACCCCTTATTGATTTCCTTTTTAATTTAACTTATTTGTTTTATTGCATTAATTTTTAAATCTTTATTTCCTTTAACTCTTTCTCTCTCCAATCTCCTTTAATGTTATTATTAATAAAATTAATAATAACACCCATCATTAATGTTCTAATTTAATCCCATGAAATTAGATTACTATAATTATTCTCATATTAAACTAAAATCATTCCATGCGACTCAAAACCATTTCATTTAATTGAATTAAATTTCAAAACAAAATTAATATAACTTACATATTCAACCCCTTTTTAATACATTTAATTTCATTAACCTCTCACACATAGTTTTATGTCATCATTGTTATTTATTGTTTTTCAATAATAATAACAATTCATCAACTTATTTTATTAACTCATCACCATTATTATTTTTAATAACAATAATATTTATGCTCATCGCATTGACTACATTAAACCACCGCGTTGGATATCTGAATCCAACCATGCCACATCAATGTCGCGTAACATCCGTCAATTTAATTATTTAATTCTATTTATTTTTATTTCACACTGATTAAATTGAAACCACTTTTATTAAATCAAAGTCATTCAATTTAATAAACCCAACATATTTTTACACCACCATTATTATTATTATTTAACATAATAATAATAAAGAACTCACCTTTAATTTTATTAACGCACCACCATGCTTCCATTGTGCATTTTCATTTATTTGTTTGCAATAAATATCATAACTCATTTTATTAATTTCTCATTAATATTATGAATAATATTAATAACACAACACCTATTATTATTATTCTAATTTAATTCCAACAATTTCTCAATTAATATTAAACTAAACGCCTTATTATTTTTTTTAAACTCTTATTTAGAATTAAAACCCCTTTTAATTTAATTAATCACGCACTTTATATCACCATCTTTATTATTTAATATAATAAACTGACAAAACATCTTTTAATTTTTTTATAAATTCTTCTTCGTTTTTATCATTAATAAATATCATTGTTACGCGCGCCGTGTTGACCACATAGATTTCAACAAAGGAATAGACCGGAGGGGTCCGGTCCATTACAATAAGTTATATTTATCCCTATCACAAAATATTATAGATATTAAATGAAGAAAAGTGAAATTTTTGTCTTTATCTCCCACTTAAATATTATAAAGGTAAAAATCATTGTGAAATATAAAAGATGTCATATTTTATAATTCTTAATGATTATGGGATAAGTAGTCCAATTAAATGAAATTAATCCATGTTTTGGGTTGTTTTTAAGTTCTATATCACATTATTTGTAACCTTAATTTCTAGATTTACCCTTACTATGGTGGTAATTATTTACTATGTTTACAATTCATAATGAAAAAAATAAAAGGTAAATATTTACCAAATATGGAACTCTCAATTAAAAATATATAGTCCATTTTCATGCTTCAATTTGAATAAATTGTATAAATTAATTTAATATTAAAACAAAAAATGTAATAAAAACAGTATTTTTGAAAAATGCCTTTTCAAGTATAATTTTTATACTGAATTCAGCCATAACATTTATTCCAATTAATTAAATTGAATTATTTATAATATTAAATAAATAATTTTACTTTTAAACCTTTTTAAAATAAATTTAAAATCTTTAAATACTTGAGAAAAAAATATAATTTTCAATAAAAATCAGTATTTTTGACTATTCACTAGAAAATCGGTTATTTCAAAAAAAAATCACAAAATTTCATGCAAAGTTAATTTTGATATGATGATTTAAAAAATTAGATTCAATTTATAAAATATAATTTTTATAAGTTGTATAAATTAATTATACTTCCCACTCACAAAATGAAAAAATTAAACCATTTAGAAAGAAAATGTAATTTCGAAGCATAAAATGATTTTATTTAAAATTAGATTATTATTTATTATTAATAAATAAATTTAAATAAAAACTTTATACATATTTTCATAATGCATTTAATACTATTCCCACCAATTCAATTTCTAGGTTATAACCATTACATTTAAATAATAATATTTCATGGTTAATTTATGTTTGGTGTTACATGTTGTCTACACTATCAAATGTAGAATTATTTTAAAATACCAGGGTGTTACAATAATGTTATCATATACTTATACTTATATTATTCTCACTTATATTCATTTCATGTTTTCTCTTTTGTTTAACCTTATTGAGAATCTGATCTCACCATTTCTAATGTTTCCTTTACCCATGTTATGAACAAAGGTTTTACGTAGGGTATATCTAAGAAGTGTATTGTGTGAGGAGACCTTTGAATGATATTTTGAAGTTTTTTCATGAAATAATATTATTATGTATCTATTATCCAAATTTACCAAACCTTTACAGTCCTTGGGTGTATATTTTTATGAGATGCATTGAATATTTATATAAAATGATGCAATATTTTATATAATATGCTCAAGTTTCTTCAGTTGGTAAAAGAGTAGGGTCTAGTTATTTTAGATACTAGGATTATGTAACTTTATTAAAAACCATGGGGATAATTCTAACTATAGGATAACATCCCAAATCTTTGGTAAATTAAATATTGTGTGGTTTTCCTAGAAAATACATGCTTATCATAAAACTGATAAGGGGATATGGTTATGGAGCACCTATATATATTGGTAAAACATATAAAAGGGGGAATATTGGTATTAATTAAGTCATAACTAGTGCATGATGAGTGCACCTAAGAATGCATACCTAGCCAAACACTCATAGGGGATATGATTGGGTTAATTCAAATTTTATTTATGAATCATTATGATATATTTGAATAGATTATGACCATAAATGACTTATGTTAAACTTAAGGTGTCCTAGATTTAAAATAAGTTGTCATGATTTAGATATATTATGAAATATTTTTCATGACTCCATGACTAATAACTATGATTATTGTTTCTCACACTTTTATTTTTGGTTTTATTAAGGTAATGTAGATAGAATTAGAAAGTTGAGGTGGTGATAGGCATGATCAAATATTAAAGTATATTATTTAGTATTAGTCATGAGAATTAAATTATATAATGAAAAGTATCAGTGGATATTCATTCATATCCTTAATAATTATATGTTTATTAGCAGAGAAAAATCTTAATGGTATGATAATCACATATCACGTTTATAGATCCCCTATGATAGAAGTTTGTGGGAAAGTGATTAATGAAAATATTGTGATTCATCATCTAGTTGAATTTGATGTGATTTTGGGTATGAATTAGTTGTCTCTCTCTCTCTATCTATATTTCATATAAATTATCAATGAAGGGAAGTTATGTTTTATATTCCAATTCATGTTATGATTATATTTAAATTCTAGGATGAATATAAAATTACAATGGAATTTAATTCCATTGTATGGGTCTTATTAACTATTCATGAGATATATTTTTCTCCAATGGTTGGGGAGAAATTAAACATATAAGATAAGCATATTGTTCAGGATTATACTAATGTATTTCCAAAATACTTTCCTAGTATTCCCCTATACTGTGAAGTTGAATTTTCAATAGAACTCATACACAGTGCTACACCTATTTCAAAGAATTCATATAGAATGTCCCCAATTAAATTGCAAGAATTGAAGAAGAAACTCAAGGAAAATATTGATAATGGAATATTATAACCTAGTGCATCACCATTGGGTGCACCTATTCATTTTGTTAAAAATAATGATGGATAAATGTGTATTTTCATCGAATATCAAGAACTTATCAATATAGATTTTAAGAATAAGTATACTCTACCCTGTATTGATGATTTTTTTGATCAACTATGTTGATATCAATACTTTTCCAAGATTGAACTTTATTCTAGATATTATCAATTCAGGTTCAATAGTGAGGATATACACAAGAATTTTTTTATGAGATATGGACATCATGAATTTACAGTGATTCGATTTGTAATTACCAATTCACCCTCTATTTTTATGGATTTATTAAATAAAGTCTTTAGATATTACCTCGATTAGTTTGTGGTAGTCTTTATAGATGACATTGTAATATATTCCAAGATTAAGGAAGAACATGAAGATTATTTTAGGATTTTATTGAAGATTTTGAGGTAGGATAATTTGTATACCAAATTCAACAAGTGTGAATTTGAGCTATAAATTTTTTTATTCTTGGGTCATATAATCCCAATTGAGGGTATATCGGTTGATCTTTAAAAGACATATGTTATTGAGAAATGGAAAAAAGAAACTACAATAACCAAGATATGTAGTTTTATTTTATTAGATGAATAATAAGAAAACTTTTTGATGGATTTATCATGGATATACAATCCAATAACCAATTTTACTTATAAAGGAAAAAAGTTCCTCTGAACATATGCATGTGATGGAAATTTAAAGGAGTTGAAAAGAAGATTGGACAGTGAATCTATGCTTACACTGACCAGTAATAGAATTTCTTTTGATCTATAATTATTCATAAAATAATGTATTATTATTAATCCTTATTCAAGATTATAAAATGATAGATTATTCCTTATTACAATTGAAAATTCATGAGAAAAATTACTCAACATATGATTTGGAGCTGGTAGTGGTATTTTTTGCATTGAAAATATGGAGGCATTGTATTTATGGTGAAAGGTGTGATATATATACTAATTATAAAATCATTAATTATATATTCACATAGATAGATTGGTATATGAGACAAAGTAGGTGATTGTAGTTGATTAATGATTATTACTACTCAATACATTACCCCCTAGGAAGGAGAATAAGGTGGATGATGCTCTGAGTCGGAAAGACCATGTTATATTTTCTATGACAAGGATATAAAGAGATCAAATATTTATGGATTTTTAGAATATAGATCCTGAAATTAAAAGGAAATGGTACATATCATATCTTTCTTAGATGAATGTTAAACCATCCATCCATGTGAGGATTAAAGAGGCATTTAAGGAAGATATGGAACTATATAAGAAGGTGAGAAATGTTTCTAAGTTCAAACATGATTGTGATGAAATGATAAGACTTATAAACTGATTATATTTCCTATCAATACCATACTTGATAAATGAGATGTTGGATGGAGGTAATAGTTAATCATTTTTTATTTACAATAAAATTATTAAAATGTATAAAGATCTAAAAGAGTATTTTTGGTAGGATAACAATAAAATAGATATTAAAAAGTTTGTATCTCAATGTCTTAAACATTAGAAATTTTAGGTTATGAGACAAAATTATAAGGGGATGTTATAACAATTACCCATAAAATAATGGAAATGACAAAACATTACCATGTATTTCATCATTGGATTCCCCAAACCATCTAAAGGGAACATTGATATTTGGTTTATATTCAATCACCATACAAAATCAACACATATAATTTATATTAGATAATATTTATAACTTGATAATATTTATAATATATACATTAAGAAAGTGGTAATGTTTTATGGAGTACCACATTCTATTTCATTTTATCAGGACTCGAGGTATACCTCGACATTCTAGGGAAGTCTTCAATAGTATTTGAATATGGAGTTGAAATTTAGTGCTTCGAATCATCCTCAGGTAGATAGTCTAATAGGACCATTAAAACCATAAATTATATCCTAAGGTCTTATTATATGTATTTTAAAGGTGTTTTGTATTAACACCTTCATTTAGTATAATTTTATTACAATAATAGCCTTGACTCTAAAATTAAGATGGCTCCTTATGAATCCATCTATGGTAAAAGTGCATAACTCTAACATGTTAGGATGAAGTTAGAGAAAGAAAACAATTAATACATGAGATAGTTGAGTAAATGACATAGAAGTTTATATCTATTCACCAACATATCATGGAATCCCAATGTTAGTATAAAATTTATGATGACAATCATTGGTGAGATTTGGAATTCAAAGTTTTTTCAATGTTACTCCTAAAAACTTTTTCATGGAAGAAGGTTATGAGATTTTGAAAGAATAGAAATATGATCCCTAGATATATTACCCATATAAATATTCTTGATCACATTAGGACTATTTATTATCACATGGTGCTTCTACTAAATATCTCTCAAGTTCATGATGTGTTACACACATCCCTTTTGTGGAATTACATACCTGATTCTTCACATGTACTGATATTAGAATATGTAAAATGGGAACATGGTATTTCCTATAATTAACCATTGATTTAAATATTGGATCATAAAGATAAAGATTTATGGAATAATAATACTCACTTGGTTAATGTTCTTTGGAGAAATCATAAATTTGAGGAAGCTACATGGGAACCCAGTGATGTACTAAAGAAGAGATATGCTCATTTTCTCATATCCGAGTGACATAATTTCAAGGGTAAAATTCATTTTAAGGGGTGTATAATGTAAAATTATGAGATTATATATATATATTCCTTTCGAATATACTTAAATCATTCAATAGTTTGTTTTTAATGAAACCATGAGTCTAAATGAACTATGATATAGTACAATATTATAATGTAGACATTGGAATAAAAGTAATGAATTAGATTAAAAATATTATGAAAAATATATGCATAAATGTTAATGTATAATAAATAACAACTCAATCTTCAGTAAAGTCTTTTTATGATTGAAAAATACATTTTCTTCAAAAATGGTTTTTGTAGCATTTTGTGCACGAGCATTATAATTAATTTCTTCTACTTTTAGAAATTTTATTTTAAATAATAAATGTAAAATTTTAAATCATAATTTCAAAATTATATTAGGGTGAAAATTTGGGTCTTTTTTCTAAAAAGATATATTTTTAAGTGAATAGTTAAAAATACTGATTTTTTTTAAAACATTCAATTTTTCATTAAAACAAGTAAATTAAAACTATAATCATGTTTTTAATTTTATAATAAATATAAATATTAATAATTTAATTTTAAATAATCTAATTAATTACATAGTCTTGAAAATTATACATTATTTTAGTAATATTTCATTTTTGGGTTTAAAAATATAGTTGTTTAAAAACCATTTTCATCACATTTTTTGTATTTTATTTTAAATGTAATTTTGACACTTATAAAAATGTAATTTTATAAAATTTAATCTATAATTATAATAAAATTTATTTAAATTTTATAATGAGGCCACTTTATTTTTTGTGAATTTTGAAAAGTAACCAAGGTAAAAATTCAATACTATAGTAATTGTTAAAATAGATTATGGGGGTTAAACTGAAACAATAAGTGTTAAAATTAAATAAAAACATTTAAAAATCCTATTGTATATTTATATATCATTATTATTTAATTTTAACATTGATAATAGTATACTTCTGAGCCACATTTATTGAGTAAGACATTAATATATTTTAATCTTTTGAAAAATTCTATTTGTGTCATCTCCCTCCCTTATTTATGGATACCACCTATCCCCTCTTCCTAAAAATTGAAGATACTACTAGACCATATAAGACCTAACAAAATAACTTTCCAAAATCCATAACCATGATATATTATCCATTTTTTGATCAAAATACCAACCTTATAATGCTTAAGGTGTAAGCTGAAGAAGGTTTCCCAAAGAAGAGGTATAAATCTTAATCGAGTGTTTTTATTTTATTTATTCTTATAGCACATATAATTATTTGTTAAAAATGATTATATAAGAACATAATTATGTATAATACATTTATATTTTATTATTTATATGGTGTGACCTTTACTCATATCCTTACCCATCAAATGGGAAACTAAATCATCGTTCGTGCATACATGCAGACTACCAGCTCACAAAGTGATGTATTTCATTTTTCCATCACCATCATTCATTATAACACCCCAGGTAAATAAAGAATATGAATTTTTTATAATTATCCCTATTTGTGAATAAAATGTTAATATTAATTTAAAGGGAACACTATGCTCGATGGCTTACCCAATACGCAACAACAAGTTCCTTTGAAATCTTACGTTGCACTCCAATAATAAAATAATTTTATGTTAACACATAGCTGTTGTAATGATGGGAACTAACTAAAAAATGATTATATATTTTTGTCAAATATTTTTACTTTACAATAAATGTTAGAGGATTAAAAATGCGAATGAATCCAATTTTAAGCATAAACATTCTAATATTCTTTAAAAGGTCAATTAACCACCTTTTGATGGAGAACCTCTTTTAAATCCACTTTTTGAAAATTTTATGTGTTATATTTGAAAAAATAAAATTCTTCTTTAGGATCGAGACATCAAAATTTACTTTGTGTAATTTTTTGGTATTTTTCCGATAAAGATCATTTTTTTAATGAATAGTGAAAAATGTTGTATTTTAATTAAAAACCTCTTTTTAATCTAATTTATTTATATGATTTGATTATCTTTTGAATTGGTTTCAAAGTGAAATTAGAATATATTTTTACCATTTAATCCAATAGTGGTCATTGGAATTAATTTCATCTTGAAATTGGACTTAAACTAGTGTCAATCTTTTGATACTTATTATTTCATAAAAACACGCTATTTGCTCTGACAGCGGGAATTAATTATTAAATTAATTAATGTAACTTATATGTTTTGAATTTTTTAAAATAGACATCATTTTTGAAATCGGAATATCAAATATAGCCTAGGGTAAATTTTTGGTAATTTTCTGAAAGACTTCAATTTTTGATGAATAGTGAAACAACTAAGTGGTAGTTAAAGAAAGTGATTTTTCATTTAAATGAAACTTTACCACTTCTGTGATTTGAATTTCAAAAATCTGACATAAATGGTTGTCATTAAGAAGTAAAATGTGGTTCAATGGGATTAAAATAATTTTTTGGTGAATAGTAACTTTTAAGTTTATTAATCGCGATTAGAGTTAATTAGTGTAATTTAATGTAAAAATAATGTTTTAATAATATGAAATGACCTAGAAACATGTCCTACCCTCATTTTATGTGTCATTGCCGACCAATACAATCCATGGGTCAACTTGGGGACCCCATGGAGTCACTTTGGTAGGAAAATGACATTAATACCTTTTTATTTAATGTTAAAATTAAAATGTCAAAAACATGTGTTGTTTTACTAAAAAAAATTATATATGGGGTTATAAAAGTCATATTTTTTACTATAAATATTCATTGGAAAGATAAAAATATTTCCTACATCATATTATTTTTTTTTATAATTTTTAGACATTAACTAAATTAAATTATTTATGACACCATGATGATGCAGCGATTACCTCATTATTTAACGATTTAAATAAAATTGAAAGATAATATAAAATATAAGACCTACACATGCCCAAAACCTATTATATGAGTGGATTTAGAACCCTTATCACCTTATCCTCGAAAAAAATTAATTTGGGACCTTTAAAATCAGAAACGAATTCTAAAATAAAATAACATTTCTTTACTTTCTAAGAGTGCCCCTCCTCTCCTCTTATAAAAGGCCCCCACCTATACCACCTTACCCACACCTCTCAAGCCTTTGGCTCGGCCAAACCCTGCCCATTTCATCTCTCCAAATCCCTCTCTTCATCTTTGAAGCCTCACTTTGGGCAGAATCCTTTCCAAGGAAGTCTTTGAGCTTAAATCAAAGAGAGTTACCCGATTTAAAGGTAGTGTCCTCTCTTGTGTTCTTTTGTTTTATTTTGCTTCTCCAACCCCCTAAACTCATTTTATTCTTTTATTTTGTAACTAATACAGTATCTCAAATATACTAGGATGTTTTTATAAGAATCATTCGAGCTACACTTACACACACCTACATCTAATGGTTAAAGAACATACTGTTTCTGTGGATGGCGAATTTTTGCCTCACGAAACGATGATTGTTCAACACTCATATAACACCTTCAAATGTGGCCATTAAGATGTCACTATATTTATATATGATATATGATATGTTTATGTTTTACTTAAGCTTCTTTATTTTTCTTTTTTGGAATACCTTTATGGTTTCCATTGTGGGTAAACACGATAATTTCATTTTAGGAAGTGCGGACTACCGCCCCCTCAAAGTGATTTGATTCGTTAATGCCAAATGTGGGATGTATAAAGGATGGATTTAAATTTATTATATATTATTTATGTTACATATAAATGATGAATATAATTCTGGAATTAAAATATACATAACTTTCATTTGGTTTTAATTCTATTAATATGACATAGAAATGAAAGTAGCGTTCATGCGTACGTACGGCTTACCGTCTCCATGTACGGTGCATTTCATTTCTTAACTCTAAATGATTATGTAATATTATAAATACTTGAATATTCTGGATATATATGATATATATGATATCCAAATCCTTAATATCATTCTGGAGATAATGAACCTTTGACCACACGAACAACATGTAATTATAAGAAGTCCACTAAAGACTTAAGAACCAAATATCGACAAAACAAACATTATTAACTTAAATGATTACATAATGATTATAAAATGGAAATAAGTGATATAAAGGAATAATGAACTTGAAAAATGTTCTTAAGAAAGTGGAAATTAACTCAAGTTTATTATTCAGGAATATAAAGAAACGAACAAGACAAGTCAGACTTGAGGTAAGGGATCATACCTCTCTCTTTCTTTTTAAGTACACTGTTTTATGTAATTACTTTTAAGCTCATCTTTATTATGATTGGGATGTTATTTTATATTACTACTACTGTAATTTTTATTTTCATATGATGAGAGACCCTATTTTCTCTCATCAATCTATTTTGGAAGTTTTGATTGGCGCCGTTAGGCTGCCGAATTTTCGTAAGGGATCCAACCTCTCTCTTTCTTTTTAAGCACTCTCTTTTATGTCATTTCCTTTAAGCTCATCTTTATTATGTTTGGGGATGTTATATTATATTCCTATTACTGTACTTTTTATGTTAATATGATTATAGACCCTTTTTGATCTCATCAAACCATTTTTGGAAGTTTTAAGTGGCACCGTTAGGCTGCCGAGTTTTCGTAAGGGATTTTTCATCTCGCTTTTATTCCCGTGACATTTATGCTAAGTTTGACACTATTTCCTTTGAGTGGTGTATGTGCTTCCCATTATTATACACTTTGTGTAGTATAATTTCATTTATGGGTATTTACATCTTCATTGTATGACCCTTCTTCCATGGGGTGTACGTTTCGAAAGTTACCCAACTCAGTAAGGGGACCTTTCACCCTCCTCTTTTTAAAAGACTTCTTTTGTTATGTCTTTTAATTTACATTTTATTATGTTGGGATATGTTCTTCTATATCCTTATAGATTTAAATTTTATGTCCAAGTGATGAGATACCATTATCTCTCTCATCGACTAATTTTCTGAATTTTGAAGTGACGCGCTTAGGCTGTCGAATTTTTACAAGGGAACGTCTTAACCCAATTTCGATTTCTTTGGGTTCAACCAGTACTTCTTCAACATGTCATCCTATGAATATGTGTGAATGAAATCTGATTGTTTCACACTTAATATCCACTTATATTGTGTGTATTTATATTTCTCACACATAATTATGTGATAGATTTATTCGTAATTTAGGGATACCATCTTTATAATGGATTTCATCTCAATTTACATTGTCATTGATACTTCATTGTTGTTATGCCCAAATTCACTCTTATATGGTGTTTATATTGTCCTTTGACATATTATATCATGAATCCCTTTATTCTCATGATATTATAAAGTTATGATTAATTGTTATTCCACAATTATTTTTATTCAAGAGTCTCTCATTTTGTTAAAAACTATTTAACAAAAATATCGTTTTAAATGTTTTAAAGATTCATTATTATAAATATTTATCTTTAATGTCCATGTTTTCAAAATGGTTTTCAATATTTATTTATATGGACATTAATGTTTTAAAATTATAATTCCATTAAAAGCTTCAAAGTGGTATGGGACACTTTGATTAAAAAATCTCTTTTAAATGGTTTTTGAAAATGGATTGCTTAATTCAATATCTTGGAATTACTTATTGTGATTGAAAATGAAATATTTTTATTGAAATTTTTATATTTTCAATGTTTTATGTGTAATGATGGTACTTGGACATTTTACGGGTGGTTACATGATAAACCATATGATGGGTGGTGCCATGAATACCAGGACGGGTGGTTACGTTATAAACTCCAATGCATTGGGTATGGAAGTCGGCTGTATGGATATTCCATTAAGTTTGTGTGTAAGTCGACCGTATGGTTATTCCATTTAAGTATGTTTATGTCCCAAGTTACCTTTATATATTATGTGTTCTTTATATGGGTTTTATGGTAATATTTTGGTTACAAAAGGGTAAGTAATGTTATTTTATCCAGTGAAGAGTTTTTACTACTTCCTAAAGGTGAAAGGTATTACTTTGATAAAGTATACATGGTTTACTTGTTGCTTTGAAAAACTAATAGTTTTCATTCTTTGTGTATCCCTTGCTGAGCTTTTTATGCTCATCCCAAGTTTTTTTTGAAATGTTTTTCACATGACATAAAGTTGAATAGGGCCAAGGATGGGATCAAGGAAATGTCAGGCTGTCTAAAACATGGAACTAGACATGTTTCTTTTTAAGAGTTTTTATTTTATGGAAACTTATTAGAAGTGTATACTTTGTAATATTTGGAGATGTAATAGTTAAGATCTAATTCTATTAAACTCTAAACCTGAAAAGATCCTCAATGTGAATTATTCATTTAATTCAATATTAAGTAAGGTTTTAGGCCGGTGCCTTATAGTTGGTATCAGAGGTCGGTTTAGATAACTTTAGAGGTTAGGGTTTCTCTAATTATAAGTGACATTACCATAATGGTTAGTATTTTAGAAAGAGTCCTAGTTTTAGATAAATTGAATGTGTAAGTATATCTTAGTGTTTATCTTCCTCATTAGTACATGATGGTTTTGTTGATATACTCACACTGACCTTTTTGGTTTTAGTAAATGGTTGGATCTAGCAGGCACCAAAGTAACAGTGGATGTGAAGGAAACTGTGACAGTTTTCTGAGCGAGCAACTGAATGATATGGGAGCTGCAATGAGAACTCTTGCGTTTATCCTCAACCAACTATCTAGAGTCATGATTGACCACCTAAACCTTGGTGATTTCTATAAGGCATCATATATGCGAGAAACAAATCCCTACGGAACTACAGGTAATAATAATAAAGGTAAGTGTGTTCAAAAACCTATGTGTCAAAGATGTGGAAAGAAACACCTAGGAAAATGTTTCAAAGGGACAGAAATATGCTATAGATGTAGAAATGAAGGTCATAAAGCAAGAACCTGCCATGGAAAAAGGAAACATCTAGTTGAATCGTGGAAAGGGAAAGAAGTTCTTTATGAGGGGTCAATTGAATTTTTTAAATGTGGTATGCATGGTCATTATGCAAACACATGTCCTATGAAGAAGTTTCGGGAATGGGATCACCAAGATCATACAAATATTCATTTACCAATACCTAATTCCATTCCGATTGAGGATGAAGAAACTGACAATGACCAGTAAAAGGTATGGATTATTTCATAACATTTGTTTTCCTATTTTGGAATATTAGGATATGATTCATGATTTTGTTTGTAGGAAATAAGTATTTCAGAATAAGTTGGAAAGGAATGGTTAATGGATCATGAAGAATGTTGAATGAGTAAGAAGTCAACATATAAAGGCTTCAAGAGTTATGGTGAAATTCTTAAGAGTATTAAGTCTCTTTTGATGATGGGGTTACATTAGAAGAATTTTTATAGTATGTGTAACCCTGATGTTTGATATATGAAAATTTTATTCAAGGAATAGTTATCTGTTCTTTTGTGGACATAGTTATAAAGAACCATTTGGGTTTATATGATCCTTACTTTTGAGGTAATTATGGGTTACTATATGTTATGATGGAAAGTGAAAGGCATAAGATAAAATTGAGGTTAAATTATGTTATGGTTATTTTTGATGATTTTATCTCTTTTTGGGGAATGATTTGAGAATTATATAGTTTGAAAAAAGGACAACACGCAGAACATGTGACAACCCGTCGTGTCAGACAAAGCTGTGGTAATCGAACCCACAACCAAAGTGCGACTGGTATTTATCACCTACCACTGGACTACATGAAGTCCCTGGTTAGTTTGACTACTTATTTTTAGTTAGATGATTTTATGAATTAAGATTAAGTTTATTTTGGGTTATCTATGGAAATTATTAACCTATCATGGAGGATATGTGATTAGGTTAATTACTTTTCAATACGAGACTTTAAGAGCAATTGATGTTGTTTGGAGATAAATGATACGATTTAACTTGGAAGACTATGTGATTAAATCCTTCAAATATTTGGGTTTCAATCTTAGTTTGGTTTACTTATGGTCTTCATTGAACTTTGGGTATTGTTGAACAAATTTTGGAGATTAAGAATAGATTTTATTTTTATAAAGGGTTATCCTTTTCTGGATTATCTGATCTTGTACTAACCTTTTTGGTTTTGGTTTTGGTTAAAGTCTAAAGACATGGGAAGTATATAGTTCTCTTTTGTGGATTAGGTGATTCTCTATAAGTTGATTATAGTACTCTTAATGTGAACAAGTCTTCCTAAATACTCGTCTTTTGGAGAAAATATGAGTTTGTGTAAGAAATGTAATAAAAGTTGAAAGTCAACATGATAAGTAATTATGTTTCCTTATGAATAAATTCCTCAATAAAAAGTAACTTAAAACAAAAATGTTGTCTATTAACTTTTCCTACTGGGGAATCGAATACCATTTAACCCATCACAAGTTTGTGATTTTCTTGTGGTTAACTTTTCCTAAACATGTTTTCTATCACTCTCCATCAGAACATGACCCTATGTTTTCTCCTCCATGTCCATGTTTTTCTACATGGAATCCTAGTGTGGGTTAACTCAGGTGACCTCTGTACCTCTCTTTCTTTATTTTAAAGTGATTTTTTACCAACTCTTATTCCGATGTGGGACTTTCAATGATGTTTCCGAGCCCAGTTTTAAAATTGTGAGGATGCAATTTCCAAAAGGGGGGAAGGATGTAACACCCCAGGTAAATAAAGAATATGAAATTTTTATAATTATCCCTATTTGTGAATAAAATTTTAATATTAATTTAAAGGGAACTCTATGCTCGATGGCTTACCCAATATGCAACAACAAGTTCCTTTGAAATCTTACGTTACACTCCAATAATAAAATAATTTTATGTTAACACCTAGCTGTTGTAATGACGGGAACTAACTAAAAAATGATTATATATGTTTGTCAAATATTTTTACTCTTTACGATAAATGTTAGAGGATTAAAAATGCGAATGAATCCAATTTTAAGCGTAAACATTCTAATATTCTTTAAAAGGTCGATTAACCGCCTTTTGATGGCGAACCTATTTTAAATCCACTTTTTGACAATTTTATGTGTTATATTTGACAAAATAAAATTCTTATTTAGGATCAGGACATCAAAATTTACTTTGTGTAATTTTTTGGTATTTTTCCGATAAAGATCATTTTTTAATGAATAGTGAAAAATGTTGTATTTTAATTCAAAAACTCCTTTTAATATAATTTATTTATATGATTAGATTATCTTTTTAATTGGTTTCAAAGTGAAATTAGAATATATTTTTACCATTTAATCCAATAGTGGTCATTGGAATTAATTTCATCTTGAAATTGGACTAAAACTAGTGTCAATCTTTTGATACTTATTGTTTCATAAAAACACGCTATTTGCTCTGACAGTAGGATTTAATTATTAAATTAATTAATGCAACTTATATGTTTTTAATTTTGTAAAATAGACATCATTTTTGAATTTGGAATATCAAATATAGCCGAGGGTAAATTTTTGGTAATTTTCTGAAAAACTTCAATTTTTGATGAATAGTGAAACCACTAAGTGGTAGTTAAAGAAACTGATTTTTCGTTTAAATGAAACTTTACCACTTCTGTGATTTAAATTTCAAAAATCCAACATACATGGTTGTCATTAAGAAGTAAAATGTGGTTCAATGGTATTAAAATAATTTTTTGGTGAATAGTAACTTTTAAGTTTATTAATCGTGATTAGAGGTAATTAGTGTAATTTAATGTAAAAATAATGTTTTAATAATATGAAATGACCTAGAAACATGTCCTACCCTCATTGGATGTGTCATGGCCGACCGAAACAATCCATGGGTCAACTTGGGGACTCCATGGAGCCACTTTGGTAGGAAAATGACATTAATACCTTTTTATTTAATGTTAAAATTAAAATGTCACAAACATATGTTGTTTTACTAAAACAATTTTTATATGGGGTTATACAAGTCATATTTTTGACTATAAATATTTATTGGAAAGATAAAAAGATTTCATACATCATAGTATTTTTTTTTATAATTTTTAGACATTAAATAAATTAAATTATTTATGACACCATGATGATGCAGCGATTACCTCATTATTTAATGATTTAAATAAAATTTAAAGATAATGTAAAATCTAAGACCTAAACATTCCCAAAACCTATTGGATGAGTGGATTTAGAACCCTTATCACCTTATCCTCGAAAAAAATCAATGTGGAACCTTTAAAATCTGAAACTCATTCTAAAATAAAGTAACATTTCCTTACTTTCCAAGAGTGCCCCTCCTCTCCTCTTATAAAAGGCCCCCACCTATACCACCTTACCCACACCTCTCAAGCCTTTGGCTCATCCAACCCCTGCCCATTTCATCTCTCCACATACCTATATTCATCTTTGAAGCCTCACTTTGGGCAGAATCCTTTCCAAGGAAGCCTTTGAGCTCAAATCAAAGTGAGTTACCCGATTTAAAGGCAGTGTCCTCTCTTGTGTTCTTTTGTTTTATTTTTCTTCTCCAACCCCCTAAAATAATTTTATTCTTTTCTTTTGTAACAAATCCAGTATATTAAATATACTAGGATGTTTTTATAAGAGGCATTCCAGCTACAATTACACACACCTACATCTAATGGTTAAAGAACATACTGTTTCTGTGGATGGCGAATTTCTGCCTCACGAAACGATGATTGTTCAACACTCATATAACACCTTCAAAGGTGGCCATTAAGGTGTCACTATATTTATATATGATATATAATATGTTTATGTTTTAATTAAGCTTCTTTATTTTTCTTTTGTGGCATACCTTTATGGTTTCCATTGAGGGTAAACATGATAATTTCATTTTAGGAAGTGCAGACTACCGCCCCCTCAAAGTGATTTGATTCGTTAATGCCATATGTGGGATGTATAAAGTATGGATTTAAAGTTATTATATATTATGTATGTTACATATAAATTATGAATATAATTTTGGAATTAAAATATACATACCTCTCATTTGGTTTTAATTCCATTAATATGACATAGAAATGAAAGTAGCGTTCATGCGTACGCACGGCTTACCGTCTCCATGTACGGTGCATTTCATTTATTACCTCTAAATGATTATGTAATATTATAAATACTTGAATATTATGGATATATATGATATATATGATATCCAAATCCTTAATATCATTCTGGAGATAATGAACCTTTGACCACACGAACAACATGTAAATGTAAGACGTCCACTAAAGACTTAAGAACCAAATATCGACAAAACAAAAATTATTAACTTAAATGATTACATAATGATTATAACATGGAAACAAGTGATATAAATGAATAATGAACTTGAAAAAGGTTCTTAAGAAAGTGTAAATTAACTCAAGTTTATTATTCAGGAATATAAAGAAACGAACAAGACAAGTTAGACTTGAGGTAAGGGATCCTACCTCTTTCTTTCTTTTTAAGTACACTCTTTTACGTCATTCATTTTAAGCTCATATTTCTTATGATTGGTATGTTATTTTATATTACTCCTACTTTACTTTTTATGTTCATATTATGAGAGACCCTATTTTCTATCATCAATCCATTTTGGAAGTTTTGATTGGCACCGTTAGGCTGTCGAATTTTCGTAAGGGATCCAACCTCTCTCTCTTTATTTTTAAACACTCTCTTTTATGTCATTTCCTTTAAGCTCATATTTCTTATGTTTGGGGATGTTCTTTTATATTCCTATTACTTTAATTTTTATGTTCATATGATGAGAGACCCTTTTTGATCTCATCAAACCATTTTTGGAAGTTTTAATTGGCGCCGTTAGGCTGCCGAGTTTTCGTAAGGGATTTTTCATCTCGCTTTTATTCCCGTGACATTTATGCTATGTTTACCACTATTTCCTTTGAGTGGTGTATGTACTGCCCATTATTACACACTTTGTGTAGTATAATTTCATTTATGGGTATTTACATCTTCATTTTATGATCCTTCTTCCATGGGGTGTACGTTTCGAAAGTTACCCAACTCAGTAAGGGGACCTTTCACCCTCCTCTTTTTAAAAGACTCATTTTGTTATGTCTTTTAATTTACATTTTATTTTGTTGGGATATGTTCTTCTATATCCTTATAGATGTAAATTTTATGTCCAAGTGATGAGATACCATTCTATCTCTCATCGACTAATTTTCTGAATTTTGAAGTGACGCCCTTAGGCTGTCGAATTTTTACAAGGGAACGTCTTAACCCAATTTCGATTTCTTTGGGTTCAACTAGTACTTCTTCAACATGTCATCCTATGAATATGTGTGAATGACCTATGATTGTTTCACACTTAATATCCACTTATATTGGGTTTATTTATATTTCTCACACATAATTATGTGATAGATTTATTCTTAATTTAAGGATACCATCTTTATAATGGATTTCATCTCAATTTACATTTCCATTGAGACTTCATTGTTGTTATGCACCAATTCAGTCTTATTTGGTGTGTATATTGTCCTTTGACATATTATATCATGAATCCATTTATTATCATGATATTATAAAGTTATGATTAATTGTTATTCCGCAATTATTTGTATTCAAGAGTCTCTCATTTTGTTAAAAATTCTTTTACAAAAATATCGTTTTAAATGTTTTAAAGATTCATTATTCTAAATATTTATCTTTAATGTCCACGTTTTCAAAATGTTTTTCAGTATTTATTTATATGGACATTAATGTTTTAAAATTATAATTCCATTAAAAGCTTCAAAGTGGTATGGGACACTTTGATTCAAAAATCTCTTTTAAATGGTTTTTGAAAATGGATTGCTTAATTAAATATCTTGGAATTACTTATTGTGATTGCAAATGAAATGTTTTTATTGAAATGTTTATATTTTCAATATTTTATGTGTAATGATGGTACTTGTAAATTTTACGGGTGGTTACGTGATAAACCATATGATGGGTGGTTCCGTGAATACTAGGACGGGTGGTTATATTATAACTTCCAATGCATTGGGTATGGAAGTCGGCCGTATGGATATTACATTAAGTATGTGTGGAAGTCGACTGTATGGTTATTCCATTTAAGTATGTTTATGTCCCAAGTTACCTTTATATGTTATGTGTTCTTTATATGGGTTTTATGGTAATCTTTTGGTTACAAAATGGTAAGTAATGATATTTTATTCAGTGAAGAGTTTTTACTACTTCCTAAAGGTGAAAGGTATTACTTTGATAAAGTATACATGGTTTACTTGTTTCTTTGAAAAACTAACAGTTTTAATTTTTTGTGTATCCCTTTCTGATATTTTTATGCTCATCCCAAGTTTTTTTTTGAAATTTTTTTCACAGGACATAAAGTTGAATAGGGCCAAGGATGGGATCAAGGAAATGTCAGGCTGTCTAAAACATGGAACTAGATATGTTTCTTTTTAAGAGTTTTTATTTTATGGAAACTTAGTAGAAATTTCTACTTTGTAATCTTTGGAGATGTAATATTTAAGATCTAATTCTCTAAAACTTTAAACCCGAAAATATCCTCAATGTGAATTATTCATTTAATTCAATATTAAGTAAGGTTTAAGGTCGGGGCCTTATATTCATGGTTGGTAATTATGTTGGATTTAATGTTTATATATGATATTTATGAAATAATTTTTCTTATATTATTATAATATATTATCCACATTCTTATCTTACCATATGTTATAAAATGATATCATCACTCATACATACATTTGGACCATGGCCTCCATGATGTGATGTGATTAATTTTTCATCATGGATTTATATAAATAATTATAAAAGTGTATAAGGTGAATAAATATGATACTATTTTTTCATTAAGTTATTGGATATGATGAAACCATGTCTAATGTGTAAGTACTGGATCCATCGAACAAAAACATGCCTAGAAAATGGATCAGTTTTCACCTGAATGTTCATTTTAATGGAGAAATTGTTAACAAAAAAATAATTATAAATTATAAAGGCTTGATACATATTAATTTATACATGAATATATTTTTTAATATTTTTATAAAAAATATATATATTATATTTGATATTTTAATGTTATGAAACAAGATGATACTTGAGGTATGGGTTTATGTTACAATCTCATTTCTTTTGAGTATTTCCTATGCTAAATTTATATTGAGGTAAATTATATGGATATATTAATTTAAACCCAATAATTTTACCCTAATTTTTTTATTAGTACGATTTTATTCTCTCTGGTATTTAATATTATTGAGATTTCTTTTAAATAAAAGTCCACCTTATTTACTTTTTGGTTGATTAACTTTTTTTCCATGTTCATGATATTAAAACATTTTTTATGGATGTTTTTACCCATACATTAAATATTTTAAAATTTTAATTTTAATTACTTTTTAAATTATTTAAAAAGTTTTAAAAGGAATCCTTTTAAAAATAATTTCCAAAACATGTCATTTTTTACATTTTTTAAAAGTGTGAAATGGATGTTCTCTTTTAATGTATATTGTTTGAATAGATTTTTCCACTATCTTGACCATTCTTTGATTTGAGGATTCATTTTTATGTTTCCATTTTTATTTTAAAATAAATTAATTTTCTAAATATTATGGGAATTTTTAGTTAAAATTTTATAAAAATAAAATATATTTTTATCATGTTATTAAATAAAGGTTTAAATTTTATTTTAAAGGTATTTTTCATCTATGTAAACATATATTAAAGATTATTATAATTCAATGGGGGATATGATATCATGATACCATCCACTTTATTTCTCTATATATCTTATTATTATTATGATTTAAAGATGATTCCATGAAACTTATTTCATTACCACATGTTAATTAAGTTATGATGAAAACCATTACGAGACTCATTTATTTTCAAGGGTTTATGCTATGATTAAATGATAAAATTTTTATGAAATCCATTTTCTTTACATGAGATATGATATGATGATATTTTGAATATTTTATGATCTTATTTCACACATATCTATGGTTTTCATTATGTGATGGGTGGGCCCAAAATTATTTATCCCTCCAATTAGTTTGGAAAAGATATATTTATCATTAGATAATAAGGACTAGAATGTGGAGTGAACCTAATTTGGTAAGGGACTCTTTCCAATAAGATATCCTTGGGAGTGAACATTGACCAAGGACATGATGGAATAACGAGTGAACCTATTATAATATGATAGTCTTAATAGAAATCCTTGACTAAGGAAATGATTTTGTATTCTTATGTACATGTGAAAAACTTATGTCTTATAATTATGATATGTTCCAATGAATTGTAATTGATTATTGATGATTTCTAACACTTATGATACTTATATTTTTTTATGACAAAGCCTTATTCTATGATTTATAATTAATGATATTTGAATGATTATGTATGATTATCCTAAGTAATGATCATGTTCTCATATCGTTATTCTTATCTTATGCTAACTCATCATCATTGATTGATATCTATTATGTTAACCCTTACTGAACATCTAAGATCACCCTCTCTTATGTTTCCTTTCCTCTGGTTATGAATAAAGTATTCATATAGGGTATGCCTAGGAAGTGTTTTACGTTAGAAGCTCCTTGAGGGAGATTTTGAAGTTCTTGAATGAAATAAGATTATTATGTTTCTAGTCTCTAAAGACACTAAACCTTTACCATCACTATATATGTATTGCTATGTGATGTATTTACTATTCATCTAAAAATATGTAATATTTATATATGATATGCTTGGGTATCCTTAGATTATATGTTCCAACCGTCAATATGGAAACTATTACCCCATTTAAAACATGTATATCTATTTATCCATTAATTAATTATATTATATTTATGAGTCTGTTACATCAGCACAAATGTGTAATGAGAACACAGTATCTAATTCCCCTAATTCCATAATAGGGAAATTTAATTTTTTAACATTTATATCCATATAATCAAAAAATTTATCCTTAATAATACTTCTCAGACAAAGATACCAATTTAATAAACTATTAATTCAATTTATAACAGATCTCAAATTAATATTCATAATACATTCCATTATTTAAAAATATATATCCATTGGGTGAGTATCATGTTTTATATGAATTTAATAAATAATTTTATTAAATTTAATTCCATTAAAATGATGACCCCATACATTAAATCTCTTATTGGGACAAGATCCATGTTTTACTGATCATTTATCGATTTTATGTAGTCTATCATGAAAATCATATCGTATGACATTCTTGGACATTTCGGTGGACAACTCCTTTTTTAATTCAATATATGAATTATACTAACTACATTCCTTTTGGAACCTAATCCTATTAGGTCTACCTATCTATATTGAAACCAAATATTACAATGTAATATTAGCATGTGATCCCACTAGGGTCACCCATAACTAGTATAACATACACAAGATAATCCATGAGAACCTAGATTTGACTTGACCTACCTATTTAGATGATTGATGTCCTGACATGTGTTCACTTTGAAGGGAACCTAACACCTATTATTTTCATGGGTTTTCTTATTCTAATTATTTCAATATGCATCCTATGAACAACATATATAACTATTACATCCCATAAAATATTTTTTACATTATTTGATTCATATATATATATATATATATGCATGATTTTAATAATTTAGTCTTTTGAATCCCTATTCATTCAACCAAATTAATTTCTTTCAAACATATTAATGTATAACACCTCATAAAACTCATAATTTTTGTTACTTACCCAAAAATAAAATCATATTATATCTAAATGTATCTCAATTACATAGTACATAAAATCATTTCATGTAAATATTTAGATTCATACAAAACCAATGTCCCTAAAAGAGTAAATATGGCATAAAAGGTAGAAAACCTCTATTTTATTAATGAATCATACACTCCAAGATTAGTGAGGATTCCTACCCAAAGTCCCACTATCCATATATCAATAATAAGTAGATATCTAAATTCAAAAATAACACTAACACATATTATATATAAGTCACAACAAACCTTTATCATTATATATAACATAATAAATTTATTATAAATTGGGGTGAATAGAACAAATTAGAGTTCAAGGATGTTTAA
Source organism: Viscum album (assembly GCA_963277665.1). Lineage (NCBI taxonomy): Eukaryota > Viridiplantae > Streptophyta > Magnoliopsida > Santalales > Viscaceae > Viscum > Viscum album. The sequence continues at coordinate 1,619,294,154 of OY728146.1, read as the reverse complement.
AGTGGTATACCCTAAGGGAATACCATATAAAAATGCTATTACAATGTGGGTAAGAGGGACTAAACTTGAGAATGGTTAGAAAATGTCACTTAGATCACAATTATATTTCAGAAGATCTATTTACTTATTGGCCTCCCACTAGGTGTAATAAATCTCCACATCATGATCAATAAATTACTTTCAATTTTTAATTGTGTAGTTGTTAGAACAATGGATAGTTTTTTATCCCCATAGGAATCTAAAAAGTAATTTTTAGTTATATTATGCTCTTTAAATAGTAATATAAAAAAACCCATAAATGAGATTCTCACTGAGTATGTCCCATGCCTCAACGATAAGATTATTACCCCCTCTATCAAAGGCATTTAAGGCCATAATAATACACCCCTTCCTATCATTAATATTACACTCACTATGTATGCTATCATTAATGCAATAACCATCAGTTTTAATATTGAAACAAGCATTTTGTTGGTGACACTGTATATAGTGACCATGATTATTGTTTGAATCACCATTTTGATAATGAATAAATAAATAAAAAAATGATGTCATAATGGGTGAGGGACTAAGAATTAATTATATAATTTTTATTATTATCTAATATAATTGTTTAGTTATATTTTATTTCATTATTGTTATTGATACCTTATTTATTGCTTCATTATGACCCTTACATAAGACCCAACACCCAACAATGAATGTCACTGTATGATCATGGTCTTTAGTGGATTTACTGTCCACATTGAAAAACCACACTGGTAACAACTGATCAATAAATATTAAAAATAGATATATCTAAAAAATTTCCAAGGAAATTCCAGATAAGATTGGAATGACCACTATCCTTCCAAAAGTAGGTGATCCTTATTATCTATTTTAGAGTTGTTACAAAAAACATATTTTCATTCAAGATGAATCCGTTTGTGTGGAATGAGATTATTTTTAGGGATATCTTAATACTTGAAGTGAAATACTATAAAATTTTACTTGGAAGGTATAGAGTTGTTTTGAAATTAATTTCCCTAGGGGTCAAAATTATGCCAAACATAAAGGAGTATGTGTAATTTAGTAGTTAAAATTGAACTTGAGCTCATAGAAGTGAAAAAAGTTATCTTTTTTAGCCACTAATTTCAAATTAGATATGAGATCCTTATTAAAATTGTTCAGGACATCATTGATCAATAATGGGTGATCCATAACTACATAAATCCTCATATTAGGTTGCAAGAAATCATGGGAAATAGAGAGAGTGGTCAGACTATTTTTCATCCCAAAATTAAATTTCTACCTCTATAATCCACCATGCATTCTCTTTAAGTATATAGAATCTTATCTACTGAATCCACCATAAATTATAAACTGATGAGTTACTACCATAAGTCACTTCTAGAATTATTCAATACTTTGCATTAGTAAAACTAAACCATAGTGACTGGATCTTGAGAGAATCCCATGTAAGATTCTCCAATATAATTTTCATGCATTCATCAATATTTCTCATATTAATTCCTAATTCAACATGAGTAAGTGTCAAACATGAACGTATCCAACATATTTTTTTATGATGATGGGATTCCCAAGAGAATCCATTGAGGATGAATTAAATAGTATTGATGATATCTTTAGGTACCTTTAAAAATGAGATAACATGCATAGACATTGATGATATACATTGAAAATCAAGGCAATTATTCCTCCAAATATTAAGAACTGACTTTTCCAATTCATTATTTTTCTAGTGATTCTCCCAAAAATCCTATCAAAATGGTGAATCGATGACCTTCCATTTGTTATAGGAGGTCTAATAAAAATAATGGGTAGATTAATTTTCATAAATCCTACATATATTTTAATGAGCTAGGATTTCTTAATAAAATAATTAATTCAGATCTACACTAAGATACTCAAGACCCACACTCATGAATGTGGTGTTAAAAAAATATTCTTTACATACTAGATTTGATACCAGTAGAAGTGTCTCAAAAATTTACCATCCATAATTATAATATAATTAACAAATACCGAGTTACTTACATACCCAATAACTTTAAGGTTTATAGTTTTAGATAATTTGGAAAAACAACTGAATAATAAAAAACATATCTTTCTTACCAAATGGTAATTTTTTCCACTACATTAAAAATTTATAATTATATAAAAATTCTTCAAAAACTCCCAAAAAATTCTCCATATATGATACCCTTTCAAACATTTCATTCATATTACTCTTTTTCATAACCCTGGAAAATGGAAAACTAAGAAGGGTGATCTCAAACGCCTAGTAAGTAGTAGTGAAAAATAAAAGCTATCATAGAATAAAAAGGGCATGAATAATGTGGAAAGATTAAAAAATAACCAAATAATGTTATATTACTAATAACAAGATCTTGTAATACATCCAAGGATAACTTAATAATTTAAATAATCACATGGAAAATAATAACAGTTTTCATAATGATGGAATGAATAATTACAAACATCATAATATGACCATCAAGGCCTCATGACAATAATTCATTAATCAATAGGTAAAGAAGATGCCAAATACCTAAACTAATTTTTCTAATGAAACCTACCAATACATTTAGGGGCTATATAATTCAAAGAACCACCCTTTACTTATTAATTCTAATGAATTAATTATTTGAAATACATGAGTAATGATACCATACATAGTCAACATGACTTAACAATCAATAAATTTCCATAAATAAATAAAAAATATATAGATTTTAAATATTTCCTAAGCCAATAAATGGTTACACATCTCAACTCGAATCACCAGGTCTATGACGAGATTCCACATGACATCATGTACGCCCCCTGTATGCAAGAGGCTGCCAATTAGTAGTGACAGTATTTTTGAAGTCCTATGGAGACTATACCCTCCATTAGATTGAAAAATAATTGAAACTTACCAAACATGTAACAAAAAATAGTTATAGTATACTGACACCATTATACATGACATCTAAAATGAATGAATGTGAAAACAACATACTCAATAGTTTTAACTAAATAAATGATACTAATTTACCACTAGCCTGATTACAAGTATAACTTATAAAGATAAAAAAAGTATAAAGAGGATCTGAAACTCCTAGCTTAACCTCATCCTAAAATCTAGACACATATAAATCTATCCTACTTAATGATCAAACTCGAGCATCAACCCAACATTTACCTGCAATAAGTGAGTGTTTTATGGGTACCCAAGTGTCATTATCGCTTGATTAGGGTGTGAGTACAACTCATTAGGATTCCACCAATGTGTTAAAGATCCCAAATAGTAAATTTATTGTACATGATTGTGATAATATCAGTATAAAGTAGATAGGAAATACATAACCGTTTAAACATAACATAGAATAAAAATGAACAAATAAGTAGAAACACCCATGTGTTGAGAGGTCTTCTGCTTACCAAGCCATCACAAACCTTGGTCATTACTGCTTCGGATTCATGACATAAATATAGTAAAGATGTCAGGATTGATCATGAAATAGTCACAAGGATAGTCAAAAAGGAATCGAGAGAACATGTCTCCCGATATGCACAAGGTATCGAGTAAACATGTATCTATCATGGGTCATGTCATAAGTCCACTATACCCTGACACCTCCTTGGGTTAGGCCACAAGGTCATCATACCCTAACATTGTTTCTTGGGTCATAGAACTATGGACCATCATTCCCCAGTATCGCCTCTCATGTAAGGCCATATGGCCTTCATGGACCTACCCAGTTCTCAATCCCATCATCATTGTCACATGCATGAATACTCCTTCTCTCAGGGATACACATAACATGATAGTCCAACTATTCAAGTAACAAAATAAATACCTCCAAAGGAATGGAAATTATAGATAATAGGGAAGATTATATATAGACAGAATAGAGCATGTCATCATGAGAAATCAATAGAAACAACATAACTTGTGATCATCATTAAACATGGTATAACATGCTACACAATCACAATTATGAAATAAAGAATCATATAAGAGTTTTATGATCTACACACACATCCACATGTGATCACTACCAAGAAAGGTTAAATAAGAAATGTCAAAACATGTATCACATTAAGACAACCAAAGTATACATATAATTAGAGCATGCCATATCTTTATCAGTAATAGTATCTACATATGTGATCATGATAAAATATGGTATATTAATCTACATAGTAATACCCATGGTATAAATAATCATACATGGTCTCATGAGTTCAGGGTTTCATGTAGCACAAACACATATAAATATTTTTCATATAGTCTAAAGCACACATTAGTGAACAAGCCTCGACCATCAGTGACCGAAAACAAGCTAGCGCATAAGGGACTATCATGGACCTTGGGACTTTTTTCATTTATATTAGGAATGGTTAATTTAATTAACTAAGAATTTAGAATATTTAATTAATTAGTAATTACATATTGTTCATAACACAATTATGAATTAAATTTCATTCAACAAGGTGGAAAAACTTACACCACATTCTAATAAATGGCACATAATACCATATGGTAGAGTAGATAGGACCACATACCTGTAATGAATTCAAATCCAAGAATAGAGAATCCCATCATCTTTGTTCAATTCATCTGAGTCAATTTGACCTACATCATTAACCATAAGGTTATAACCACGACCAAGCATACCAAATTAATTAATTATAACTAAATTGTAATTAATTAAATTATTAAAAGGAACCTCACATCTAAAGAAAAATTCATACTTTTTAAAAGACTTGATAGATATCACCATTTAGAAGGAACCATGAACAAACACCCATGAAAGGTCTGTCCCATACTTCTAACTTCATTTGGGAAGAATCCCCATCACATGACAATAAGACCATGACCAATTTTATATAAATAAATTGTAACCTATATAAGAAACCCAAACACACATTGTACCTTAGTCGCATCACCATCCAATGGAGTTCAACCACTACCAACATATTATCGATTATAAGGAATGAAAATTCCCTAATTCAATTCTATGATTAAATTGAAAATTCAAAACAATTTTACCAAAAACCATAGATTAGGTCACCAAGGAACATAAATTCAATGAAATTACCATAAAAAACATGTTCATCATTATGGGACATCCTCTAGCCATGTCGATCTAAATCCTTATAATTCTCATACAATTTTATCAAGATCATATAGAATTTTTATCCATTTCATTAAATTATTTAAAAACAATGATCAATAGATGATCAAAGTGATCAAGTAAAATATATTTAAAGGAAAACCAAGATATTGAAGGATCATAAATTTTTCAAATTACCGAGAGTATCATCCATGACAAATGACATCATGATCTATCCTCACACGAGGAGGAATGAGTCCAACAATAAAGAAGAATGGAGGATATAAAATAGATTTTCCAATTTTTTTATCAATATCCAGCCAAAATAAAAGGAAACTCTTGGGAATGGGTATAAGAAGAGGGAAAAAATGAATTCTCCTAAAAAATATATCAATGTTTCTAAAACCAGGGGTAGATTAATGGAAAAAATGACCGCTTTGACTCCCACTTGAATTGTTTCCGCTATACCCCACTTTATAGTCGGTGAGTCCTCTAGGTATCACACACTTTTCTTACCCCCACTGGCTAGTCAGTGAGTTTGGCTAGGTATTAGAACAACACACCACTTTGGATATCCATTGGGGGATATCGGTAAGCCGATGGATACAATAGAATCCCTAACTACTCCATGACTCTTCCTCTATTATCCCAAGCATCGATCCACCCTCCATGCTTCAATTAATTTTTCAAATAACCTATTGAAGGTGTTCAAATTTCTATAATCCTAGTTTAAAACCTAATTATACCAACAATCCATCCATGAGATGAAAAATTAAAACTTCCTCTGAAATTCATAACTCATAATGACGAAGGTCATTATAATATCCCCACCATAGTTCTTCTCATCCTTGAGAAGTTATGATAGCATTTGAATCACACCTCCCAATCAACCTTGATCATAATCTACAAGGATTTATATACTTCAAACCCTAAAGAAAAACTCACCACCTCAAGGCCACACTCTTTTATTAACATCTATCATGATTGTACTATGAAACCGTAAACATGAACACTAGAAGATGAGTTAAAAGATCATTGTCCTTAAACATAAAGACCAACCAAATCTATTGAATTCAACACACTATAGTTTCTTCAAAAAATTCATTCTAAAGAATAATGGTTATCCCCACCATATGAATCACCATATAAAACAATATTCTGATATTCCAATGAAACATAAGATGCATTTTAGTTCTTCCATGCTCAATTAAGCACAATACATGCGATAAAGTCAATACAAACACCTCATTTCTTATCTTGATATGAACTAATGAGAATTTATTGACCAATGTAAACCATTCAATCATATCATTCTAGAAAGGCCCTAGATGACTTTAAACACCTCATTAATATCCAATATGATGATCTCAATGTGGTTACAACCACCACACTCAGGTTCATATAGAAACACCATTCTATACTAATATATTTGTATTCTTACAAAGGTACATAACCTAAACAACAAACACTACAAAAATTGAATGATCACAATGGCTTAAAGCTCAAAGGCATCATTAAATTTATTATACATCCTAACTAAACTCTAAACCAAATTTGAAGGACTTTCCCTGGTTGATTCACCAACTACTTTCACCATCCAAAAAGCTCTAAACCATGTGCCAACACACCAATGATACCAATCCACCAAAGATCAAACTAATTTTTTCCAAGTCCAAATCCCAAATATGGTCTCCATTTAGAACTTCATCTGAAATAAGCATTAGGTATTCAATGTGGAATCAGATACTATCACGTCCACCATGCATCAGTCTTTTAGATTCACCATGATTGAATAATGGTTAGTCTTACACAAACCACTACCCTTCTTATGAGAGGGTAATTCACTCATAAACTAATAGAAACTCCACACCAAAGGATTATACTTACTATAAAATTTCAATGAAAACATCAATTTACCCAGCCCCTGACTATTTAATTAGTGAACAAAATGACTAATCATGATTTTACATTTATAGACGATTATCAAATAAAACACTAATAATTTCTTACAAATTGATATGTAGAACACATTTCACTACATTATATGAACTAATCTTTACAAGAGTTACATATACTAGTAGCCCATGCATGGTCTATAACCCCCGACCTAGATGAGTCTTTTCACAACATGAAATATTATATACCGAAGCATGATATCTAAATCAATGACCAACTTGGTTTGATCACACAATGGTACCTTGACCCATTTCTAATGTTATCTACCACCATGAATACATATCAATACACAATATCTTCTAAGCCATTAATCCCCTCAATCTTCATTTTGAACACACTGGTTTCTAACTATAAGCAATAATCTGAAATGAGTTCATCTATGAACTCCCACCACTACGAAATATGGTTTTATCTATATAACCTGGAACATTTTTATTGATATTATCACTACCCTAATCCACTGATTCAACCGAGCCATTACATAACCATAATATGAATTATATTACACTAACACTTTCCATCAATGTATAAAAACACCACTCTTTACTCCCAAAAAGGAGATTTACCCAAAATTTACAGGCCTTGATGCATGGAATCACATTCATATTTATCTATTTATTCTATACAAGGATTCGACTAAGTGAAACCCAAGAACCCTTTACACTCCTCTTTAGAAAAGGCATTTCCAAGATTCCAAAATTTACCACGCACTACCCATTACATGGGTGGCAGATCAAGACACTGATCATCCTGCCATTATATGTCCCTCCTAGGTCTGACCACCTAGGATCTTTACCTATTATCTAAAAAGAGTTTTATTCTAAACTAATAGTTCAAGAAACTTCTTTTCCCTCTCTCAGTGTCACACGTATAAAAGCACTCTAAAACATAACCTTGCATCAAAAGTACTAGCATTCAACTTCACTATAGTTTAATGTTTCAAGGTAAATTGAATGACCTTAGTCTAAGTCTCTCAAAGGTTACTCACATACATAATACATTTTTATCAATTAAAACTGACCCTTAGATAGTAACCTTGACTACCCTTTCACAAGGAATATTAACAATAGGGTTACTTTCAAGTAGACCAAGGAACTGAATTTCTTGTAACTAGAATCACATAAATGGACAAAAACAATTACAAAGAACCCAAAAAAGGTTTTAATATGATTCAAAACTCTTGGAATTTCATCTAGGAACATCTCACAGACATTCCATGATGTCTTCACCCTTTTACTAACCACATTAAGACCATAAACACTTGGATTGGTTAAACAGAATTCCATTGATTACTATATGTATAACTCTAAATAGTCTATAGTTTGAACCTTAATTAACCAAACCTATCTAATATATACTCACAAAATATTATATACTAAGAAAATTAATACTGATAATGACCTAACCAGGTATACTACGTCATCTATTCATAGAGGGTCCACCTCACTGTCACTATCATCATCACCATCATCATTACCATCATCATTTTTGTCATTGTTTCCCAAGTTCACTATAATATAGTATCACATGAACTTACTTTAGAATTATACAAGTATAGGGATTCAATCGATTAGTATGTCATCATGAACTCATATGTAGAAACACAATACATGTGTTTGACACAAAAATAGTTGAATCATTTATCATCATTATAATCACACACAAGAATCATACATTTCATATAAACTAACATGTTTAATATGATGCATTAAATGAATCTTACTGATACAACTACGAGTAAAATTGATGTGAAATCACTAACCTCAAAATCCATGTCCATCACATGAAGTGAAATTATGTAACCATAATAATTCAAACTAAGAACATCAATCCCATGCCCTGGTAACCTGAACATCCCTCAAGAAAGGTGTTTATGAAGCACTCAAATAAGATTTATCTCAAACACCGACACATTCCCATGTCAACTATAAATTAACTAAAAAAACAAGTCACCTATGATACCATTTTGTAACATTCTAACCTGAATCACTGGGTCTGATCCAGAATTCTCCATGACCTTAGACACTCATCCTTATACACTAGGGACTTATAATTAGTAGTGAGGGTATATGAGAAGTCACGAGAGACTATAAAATCCATCACAATGCAAAATAATAGAAAATAACCAAATATGTAATAATAAATAGTCAAAGTAGATGACATTATTAAACATAATATATTCAATGAATGAATTTGTAAGTAATAGAGACAAAAATAATAACTAAGTACATGAAATTTACTAGTAACTAGGCTGATCAAAGTACAATTTAAAAATAGAAAAAAGTACAAAGAGGCTATGCAACTCCCATCCTTACCTCATACTAGTATCTAGAAACATAATGGGATATCCCACCAAAAAGTTAATCTAGGGACTTAGTCCAACCTGTACCTACAACAAGTGAGCGTTGCTTGGGTACCCAAGTTCCATGGACACCTAATTAGGGTGTGTGTAAAACTCATTAGGGCACCACCAACATGGTCCAATACCCAACTAATAAATATAATGTCTGTAAATGTGATAAGTTTAGTAAAATGTATATAGGCAATACATAACTGTTAAAAAATAGCATAGAATAAAAAATTCACCAACAAGTAGTAAAAACCATGTGACAAACAATCATGTTCTCACCAAGACACCATGAACACTAGATGTACTTTATTTATCTCCATGAAAGTAACATAGTTATGATGTTGGGAGTGATCACTAACTAGTCACAAGGCTAGTCCACAAGGTATTGAGGGAAAATGTCACTCAATATCCACAAAGAATTAAGTAAACATGTCTCTATCACGGGTTAGGTCACAAGTCCACCATTCCCTAAGAAATCCTTGGGTCAGGACATAAGGCCTTCGTATCGCAAAATCATTTCCTAAGTCATATCTCTATAAACCATCAAACCCCACTATCGCCTATTGGGCCAGTATATCGGGCCATCATGCCCCAACCTTATGCTCACATTTGTAGTCATCATCGCATATATTCATACCCCGCATCTAAGGGATAAACATAACATGATGGTCCACCTATTCAAGTACGAAAATAAATACCTCAAAAGGCATGGAAATTACACATAACATGGTAGATAATATATAGTAAAAAAATATCATGTCATTAGGATTATAATAGGAAATATAAGCACACTCATGAAATCAAGCATTATATAAGGGTCTCATAGGATACGTACATACCCACATGTGATCACTAAAAAGTACGATTAAACAAGATATGTCAACACATGTATCACATCAATACCACAAGAGTATACATATAGAAAGAGTGTGAAATATCTTCATGATTCATATCAACTACAAATGTGATCAAGATCAAACATGGTCTATTAGGATTCCTAGGAATAATCATAAAATAGATAATCATACATGGTCTCATAGGATCTTGGTCTCATTTATCATAATCATACATCAATAGGTTTCATGTATTCTAAGGAACACATTAGCGATCAATCCTCCTCCATCAATAGTCGACAACAATCCAGTGTACAAGGGACTGTCGTGTCCCATTTCACTTTAATCATTTACATTAGGTATGGTTATTTTAATTAATTAATATATAAGGATCATTAATTAATTAATCATTAAATATTATTCATAACATAATTATGAATTAAGGGTCATTCACCAAGGTTTAATACCTCATACCAGATGCCAATAAACATTACATAATACCATAGGGTAGAGTTTATGAGATGACATACCTAAACTAGTGTCATATCCAAGAAAATTACTGTACAACAACTTTATTTGAGTCTTACATGTCTATTAAAACTCCATTGGTCAACATTAGATTCTAACCATGCCCAAGAATAGAAAACAAATTAATTATAACTTAATTAAAATTAATAAAATTGTTATAATGAACCTCACATTTAATACGAAAAGAATAATTTCCAAATGACTTATAAGATTTCACCACCTAACTGTAACCATGAACAACCACCCGTGGAAGGTCCATCTCACACTTCCAACTTCATTTTGGGAAAAATCCCTATCATGTGGAAATAAGACCAATTCCAATTTAATATAATTAAATTGGAACATCTAGAAGAAACTCAACCAATTGATATAACTTATCCGCATCATTATCCAGCAGATTTATTCCACTCTTGGTGCATTCATGATTATAGGGAATGGAAAATACCTAATTCAATTATACGAGTCAATGGAAAATTCAACACAATTTTAGAAAAAACCATAGTAGAGTTTACCAAGGAACATACCTTCAATGAAACATCCATCAATGGAACACATTCATCATCAGTAGACAATCACTTCCCATGTCAATCTAAAACCTCATTGTTTAGATAAAATTCAATCAATATATGATGTAATTTTTATCCATTTATCTAATTGAATTCAAACCACTGATAAACCGGTTATCAAAGTGATCAAGGATAAGAGAGTTCAAGGATAATTGAGGAATTTAAAGATTATAAAGGTTATTACTTACCAAGAAGATCATCCTTTAGGAGAAACATCAAAATACATCATCACATGAAGATGAACGAGGAAAATATCAAATAATAATAGAGGATCACACTTGTATTATCCAACTATTTTCATTAAGATCCATCCTAGATCAAAGGAATCTCTTGGATGGAGGAGTGGGAGAAGGAATAAGGGAATGATACTCAAAAACTTGATCCATGGATCTATAACCTGAGGAAAATTAGTGGGTAAAAAGATCACTTCGACCCCAATATGAAAATGGTCTAGTGTGCCGCAATGGATAGCTAGTTAGGGTCCACTCTCCACCCAATGTATGATCACCATCTAGATAACAAGTATAATGATCAGTAGGAATTATTTTGTCCCTAATGTTTACTTAGTGTAGGCTCAATAGCTAGTTAGCGAGTCCTACTGGAAAAAAGAACACTTCCCACCAAAATGGGTATCCGATGGATAAAACAACAAACCTGGAAGCTCCTGGCCCCTTCTGCCGTTATCTTGAGCACCAAATTTCAATGTATGATTCCATTCATGTCCAAAATCACCTTTTAACGGTGTTAAAATTGGTAAAATCTTAGTTGAACATCTGATTAATTGAATAATATATCAACTAATTAAATTTTTTAAACTTACTCTAAAATTTATAACCCATAATGACATGAGTTATTATAAATGGAATAGTGATCTATCTATTTTTCATCTATATTTTTAGGGGTTTTATATGTTTTTTCCATTGGATATGAGTTTATTTAATTTGAGATTATGCCATGATATTTTTGTTTTTTGTAGGATATAAGTTTAGAGAATATTATGGAAAAATAAGGAATTAAGAAACAAAAAGTCACTTCATTTCGAGCCATGAAGTGGGACAACATGACAAATGAAAATGAAGAAGAATATGAGGTCAATGATTGAATCCAAAGAGAATAAGAGAGGTTCTAGAGGAAAAAAATGAAGAAGTAGGATGAAATGTGGTTATGACCCTAGAAGTTGATGATAAAAATCATGTAAACATTACATTATGTAAAAATCATTACACATTACATGTGAGTTAAAACATTACATAAGTAAAATTTCCCAAGAAGATCTAAAAAAGATGATTTGCAGCATATCCTTGATGAGAGTTTTATATCTTCTAACCCATATATCCATTTAAAACATATATTTGAACTTATAAAACCTTATGGATGAATATAAGGCTTATAAATAGGGGATCCTATCCATGAGAAAAATAATGCATTCCAATTTGGAGGTGTGATCAACAGGAGGCTTCCACAAGGTTTCGACCCAGATTTATTTGTAGAGAGGTTTTATTTATGTTGTTATTTTCTTTATTTGATGTCACCATTGGATTAATTTTAGTTTTAATTCCAGTCTCTTTCGTTTATTCAATTATTTTATTCATTCTAATATTGGTCTTTCTTAATCTCTCTCATAGGGATTTGGGTTTAATCGTCGTTGGAGACCACCAAACGATGGTTAGATAAAACCCATAAGGGGTGCATAATTAGTTAAAAGGGGTGCGTACCATCATCATTAAATTTGATTTTCTAATAAATATTAATTTATTTAAAAGTTTCATGTTTTGATCATTATTATATTTTATTCAGCATTGATCCATTAACCATATTCCATCAATAATGAAAGAACCCCAACATGATTGAGATAATTTATTCATGACCACTGAATGTAATTACTCTTATTCTTTTGGAAATTTGAAATTAAAGCGCTTTATCTATTTTGATTCATATGACCATGATGAATTGGGATTAAATGGTATTTTGATATAGATTAACCATTTCTTCTATTGATTATTTTTTTGGTTTCATAGCTATTTAATATAATTATTTTGCAAGTGAATTTGAATGAATTATTTTAGAAAAATAATCCCTGGAAACTTATCCCCTCTATTTTATATATCTATTTGAATTAATTTATTTTAATTTCATCATTAGTTTAATAAAATTAATTAGAACTTGGAACGAACTAACATTTAATGAAGAGATTTCATTGTTGTGTTCCCTACTCTCTATGGATTTGAACCCGTAATTCAACTACACTACACCTTTTTAGTTAGTACATTTTGGTTTTCACATAAATTTATAATTTTATCCACTCCAGGAGAAATTAACAACGTCATTGGGCACATCAAATAACATCATAGGTCACTTATCACCATATATCATCCCCATGAACTCTATATTGGTACCATATAAATGTGAAAACATTCTGAAATCCATTAATAATCATAACATGATAATACCATGGTATTTAAATGGGTATCCAATAAATTAACTCTCTAGGTAAACACCCTTCAATTAAGAATATGAAGTATAGGGTATTTACATCATATATATAAATGGTATACAGTTAATCAATTATTTCCTAGAGAGCGTTGGAATATAGGTGAACACCCTTCAATTAAATGAAATAAAAGGTATTCATAGAGTAATGGAATTTGAAGAAAATTTATTTTTAAGAAAAGTGTATGTTCAGTCAAGAAAAATGCAGTGATAGATTATTTATATTATAAATATTTCATTTACATAACTCCATACATATGTAAGAACATGGATAATTATTTGAATTATTATTTTTAAAAATATTAAAGTCACTTTTATTAGAGTATTGGTTACCAAACACTTTATAATGGTATCACATAATAAGAGATTATAAATTTGATCATTTTATATTATAAGTTCAATGGTTTTTAAATAATCACATAAAATATCCAAAGCATATCCCGCAAGAGTGTCAAACCAGGTGTATATTTAGGCCCATTAAGTATGTATCGAGGTAAGGTTGAGTTAATAACCAACCAATATTTTTAGGGTTTTTACCTCTAAGTGCATCTCAGACAGATCCTGAATCCACATGTTTTTATCCAGAAAAGGATGTTATTTCTAGGAATTAACACACACTTTATAAAAATTCAAGATGTTATCTTATATTTAGATTTATACCTAAGGTTTTCATAGATGTATTCTAATCTTATTTTATAATAATAATTAAAACTTGAGAATAAATAAAGTTAAATATAATAAACGTGGAGTGGAAGAAAAATACATAAGTGGATTGAAATCCATTTAATTATTCCACTAAAATATTAAACCTTATTTTTGAAATAAAAATTTCATAGAAAATTTGAAAAATTATTTTCTTTGAAAATACATATAAACTTGGAATGGAAGCATAATAAGTAAGAATGATCAGGATAGCAGGAAAATATATTCAAACTAAAATGTTAAAAAAATATTATTTTTACACTTTTGTATAAAAATTAAAATGTGACCCATGAAGAAAACATTAATAAGATTCATTATATTTTTTTTGGATAAATTCAAATAAAATGAACTTAATCAATATTTTATGTATATAGAAGAACATTATTGATTCAAAATAAATAATATGGACATGGAAGATAAAGAGTTGTGTCAAAAATTTAGAACTTTTAATGAATTTTTTAATGAAAATATCCTTATGACACCTTGAAAGATAGAACCTGAATTATAACATTAAAAATCATTAATAAATATGAAATATTTATATATAATTTCAATGATATAGAATATACACCATATAAATGAAAAAGGTGGGTAATAAAAATGTGTCTTAAAGAAGAAAACTATGTGACATGAAAACTTAGGTTAAGAAAATTTATAAATCAAAATACAAAGAAAGGGAGAACCTAAAATGAATTTAAATTAAAAATTAGAAAAATTATTTAATATATATTAAATAATTATGTAATTAAGTACACCAAGTCAAAGAATAATAGATGTATATATTAAAATATGCCTCAAGGAATTGAATTTGAGACCTGAAAACCCATACAAAGAATCACCACTTTCTTGAACATTTTAAATTATGGTATAATAAACTAAGAATAATTTATAATTAATTTTATAACCTTATTCGTTTTTATTAACTTTTATATTAATATTATATATTAATTTGTTACTCAATTATTACTTATTTCTAGTTAATATTGATCATGAATTGTCAGTAGTTGAACCGTTCTTTATTTGTTTCAGTGAAATGAATTTTCTCATCACTTCATGTCCATGAGTTTACCATAACCATAGTTATATATTTATATAATATTTATCATTATATCATAAAAACTTTATACATATTAACAAAATTACCAAAATAGATTCAAATTATTAAAATGTATTCGCATGCTTTGTTTTGGGTGGGTAAAAATTACTATGATAATTTATTGTTTATATCATTAATATAATTGAAAATTTATCTTTATAGACTATTAATAATTTCATAAGAATATTATTTATTTACGAAATCCATTTTTAGAACCATCAATGTATGGAAGTGATGAAAAATGAAATTCACTATTGTAGAGGCAACCGTCATCACATAACATGATAGACATATTCACTTTTAGAATGGATGAGTGGAAGGTAGATAATGGTTATTACTGATGTGGAATTATTTTTACATAGTTTTCCACATCTTTTTAATTAATTTTTAATGGTTTTAATTAAATATTTGGGCACTTTTTACTAAATATTAACACTTTTGTATTTTTATAATTAATATTATTATTTAATCAATTTTTATAATAATTTATGTAATTTTAGACTTTTAAATAATTAATTTATTTTTATTCTATTCTTATTGTCTAATAAATAGTAAACTTAATTATTCAATAACAAAATAATTAACATCTTACTTTAATTAATTTAATTAGTTAAAGTAACTATTTTCAATAATTTAATTTTCTTATTTGAATATTTAATTTAAATCTGTTTTCTTCTTATGTTAATTTTGAATGATGTAGTCGTTTCTTAATTTATGTTTTAGTTTAGTTCTAATTTATGTTTTATAATTTTAATTTAATAATAATATAATTTAAAATTTTATTTGATTCATAATTTTATTTATTTGTATAAGTTAGTTTTTTTAATTCTGATAATTAATTTTATTTTTTAATTAGTTATTTAGTTTGTATTTTAGTTTAAGCTTTTATTCTGCTTTAAATAAATTTTATTTTTTCAGGCCAAGTCCCAGTGGAATCATTTCTCCTGGTAGCACCGTATCCTCTGCTACTATTTCCAGCCCATTCCTTAGCACCATTTCCATTACATTCGTACAAAAAACCTCATCAAACCAGTTCCACTATGAAATTCCTTATGTTGTGCCACCGTATCTTCTCCACAATAATCCCTTCCACCAGATTCCCCTCCTCCTACGACCATTTCTCACCTCCACCGTTTCTCACTGGTCTCACCTATTCCCTCGTAGATCCATAACACTCCCTCCACTACCACCTTGACTGGAATTACTTTTACCACATAGATCCACTGGTGCTTGAGGAGAAGCTGCTAATCAAAGGGGAGCTGGTGCCACTCCTCTGATTGTCATCGTGATGCGCCGCTGAAGGGTTGAGGATGCCACCCGGATCTCACCCAAAATCCAAACCGCAGCCGCCACCTGGTTCGACCTCGACGTCTCATGGATTTCCCTGTTGCGCGTTACTAGATATTGAAGCCTCTCTAGGCCAAGGAGAGAAAAGTGAGTCACCTGAGCATGTCGTGCCCCTGTTTTGAGCCTGTGACCACCGACGAAGCCACCCCTTTCGCTGATTTTGAGAAGGGAGTTTCCAGATTTGAAGATAGAGAAGAGACTATCCGAGTTCACCACCACTATGAGGCCGAACCGAGCCCTGTTTTCCGCCTAAAGTCTCGCCGCACACCAGTTCGAGGAGTCCGAGTTTCGCCACCTACCACCCGGGCTCAAACCAGGAGAACCAGGCCCTACCGTAGCTTGCAAGGGAAGCTTCTCGACCCCACACTACACCGAAATGGGAATGGGGAGAAGACCTAACTTAATAAAAATAATAATAATAACCGAATAAATAATTAATTATAATAATTAAATAAATTATAAAATATAAAAATTAATTAAAAATATTTAAAACTAAAATATTAATCTTAATTATTATATTAAAACAAACTAATAACTAAATTTATATATTTTAATAAATATAATAATTTAACTTTTTAAATAATGATATAATTATAATTATAATAATAAAATTAATAAAATAAAAAAATTAATTAAATCTAATCTATAAAATATTTAATTACTTAATTTCTAATAATGTTTAATTATAATTTTAATAATCTAGTTAAAAATTATAAACTTAATAAATTAATAATTTTAATAATTAACTTAATTAAATTAATAAAATTTTAGTGAACTTAAGATTTACCATAATAATATTAAGTGAATTATTACAAAGAGTTATTTTAATAAATAATATAAAAGTAAATAATAATTACCAACTGAATTATAATTTTAATTAACTTTAATTAAATTTTTAATAAGAAATATATCATTAATTTAAAAATAACTATAATATTTTAATTAACTTTCTTTGCATTTTAACTATTTTGCTTTATTTTTTTCTTGTATAGGTCCATTCAAGAGTCGAAACCCCATCCAGGTTCACTCAACTAAATCACGAGGAGTTAGTTAGAGAGGTGAATCTAGAATGATGTGTGATGCACGAAATAGTGCACATGTGCAGTGTGCAACAAAAAGACAAGACTTTTTCAGTAAAAAGTGGCAGTGACAAGCAACCGTTGACCACAAGTTTAAAAATAGAGATGTAGTGGGGGGATGAATGATTATTTTTTTTTGAGAATTATGCAACTTGGAGAACATGATTCAATATTTCTCTCACATTGGAGTAGAGTAGCATTTGGAGAATATCCTAGAGAGCCGCTTCCTGGAGACCTAAGGAGCAGAGCAACACTTTGTTCTTTGGGGATTTCTTCTTCCTCTATTTCTTATTCAATTTTCTTTTCTTGTAATCAAATGTTGTATTTTTAAAATATGAACATGTTGTTAGGCTATATCATTTAATTTGGGATTATTAAATCATACTAGTTCGTCATTTAAACATCTTCACACTACTTGACTTTTATAAAGTCAGGATCATTCCGCGAGGTTGATTCTGACTATACTTAAATTGATTACACCTCACATTTTTAAAAATTCTAAAAAATTTAAGTCCAGTTGGAGAAACAGAAATTGAATACTTTTATTAGAGCTTTCTTTGTCAAGCATAGGAAGTTTATGGTGAATTTAATTCATATTGCTTCTTTTTCCAACTTTTGTAGTAGTAAGATTAGTTCTGGAGTGGCGAACTCCAATAATTGACCTTCTGAGTGTTGAACCTCTTGGCGAGGTAGATTCAAAAATATTTTTCAAGGTGTAATTCAATTAAGAGCAGTATAAGTGTTATCTTTTTAAACCAGTAAGTTAAAGATTCCTGAGTGTATTTCCTGAATCATTTATTCTAATTCTTGATTTGTTGTCACATTGTTATTAGGTTGTTAGTTTATCATAGTTTATATTGGAATTAGTTTTATTAGAATAGTAATATATAAAAAATATAAAAGTTAAAAATAATAAAAAAAGATAATTCCCCCACTACTGAAAACAATGGGGTGTTTAGAGTTTTCTTTTGAAAAGTGTTCAAAACTGCCTTCCCTGTGGGTTTGACGCTACTCTCCACTATATAATAGTTTGTAGGAAAACATAAATTTTAAAATTTGACACAATTTCAATGAAAGTTGTGTCAAGTTTTTGGATCCATTTCTAGGTAAGGCACAAGACATCATTTTTCTAAAAAATTTCAAAAAAAAAATCACATAAAAAATCTAAAAAAAATTGAAAAATTGAAAAATTAAAAACTGTAAAAAATCTGCTTCATTTTCTATTGAATTGCTATTATTTTTTATACTTCTTAGTTTTTGTTACTATTGTTTGTACTGAATTTCTCTTTTTATTACATATTGCATTAACACTAGGTCTTCTGCTGATAGATTAAAACCCCTGAACCTTGAATAAGACAAACATTTATCTACTCTTAGAAAAAATAAAAAAAAATCTGAAATGGAGAACATAGATGATAGGGTTCCTGCACCTAATAAATTTCAAAATCATCCACATGAACTCTTAGAAGAAAATGAGAGGCCTATAATGAGGGAGTTCCAACTTTCTCAAGTTTCAAGAAATCCATATTCCATTAGGTTATCTTATAGAGCCTGAAATTATGAGCTTAAACAATCTCACATTTCATTGTTGCCTGCCTTTAATGGACATTCAAATGAGGACTATCTTTCCTTCATTAGAGACTTCTATAACACTATGAAACAATTAACTCTTCTTGGAATCATATAAAATGAATTATAATTAGAGTCTTTCCCTTTTTCCTTAAATGGAATGCTAGGAACTAGTTTCTGAGTCTAGATGAAAACATTTTTAAAAATTGGGATCAAGTGTAAAATTCCTTTATAATGAAATTTTATCCCCAAAGACTGAAAGGTGAACTAAGAACTAAGATAACTAGTTTTTATCAATAGGATGTTGAAGTTTTTCATGAATCTTGGGATAGATTCAGTGGTCTTATTAGGCAATTTCCCCATCATCAACTCCCATCCCACCTTCTCATGGATACCTTCTATGAAGAGCTTTCCTCCTCTGGAAAGAATCTAGTTGATCAGGTTGATGGGGGTAATTACAATGAAAAGACTGATAAAGAACTAATAAAAATCTTTAACAATATTGCACTGAACTCTCAACATAAGAATTCAAGAAGAAAAAGAGTTAATAGAAACCCAAACACTAGTTCAATGAATGATACTCAATCTCAACTTACTGAAATCACCAACCAACTTCAATCTTCAATAAACCAGAACTCAAAGTAAACTGTTAATCAACTAGGTTGTCAAAACACCAACCAATATTTAAGATAACAATATTCACAATGTGGGATGTTTGGGAACATAGATAACTACTTTCTTTACTTTGATTTTCCAGCCCAATAACAAGAAAATTCTAACTTTGTCAATTATGGTCCTAGAATGCCTTCTAAAGATGATCCTTTCTCAAAAAATTACAATCAAGGCTATAGGAACCATCTAAATGTGTCCTGGAAAGATCAAGGCCTAATTAAATAATCCAATGCCCCTAATTACTCAAACCAACCAAGACAAAATTTTCAAAATCAACAAAGAGGTGAGTCTTCAAATACAGAAGGAAATAATGATAACCAAATTTCTTCTAAACTGGATCTAATTTTGAACAAAATTAACTCTCAAGAGGAAAGATACATGACTCAGCTAACCAAACATCAAAATCAATATGAGTCAAAAAAATGAAAAATTATGTTTGAATGAAAAATATGGAAACACAGCTAGGCCAACTTTCTAGAGATTTTACTTATAGGGACAAAGGTAGGTTGCCTAGTAAAATTGAATTGAATCCTAGGGAGAACATCATGGGTTTTTTTCACTAGGAGTGGGATAAATACTCAAACTGTTTATGAAAAAGAACTTGAAAATTCCCAATATGAAAATCTTCATGATTCTGGAACCAAAAATATGCTTTGTTCACATGATGTAAATCAGCTGAAAAACATTAAAAGTGATGAAAATTTGAAATTTTCACTTGAGACTCATGATTAAAATTATTCTAAAAATTAAAAGATTAAAGGAAAAGAAAAAATTGTGGAAGTGGTGAGAGATATACCTACTGTTTTGAAAAATTTTACCCCACTCATCCCTTTCCCTAAAAATCTTAAACCTCAAAGTAACACCAGGTCTAAACATATTTAGTTCCTTGGTCACTTGTCTAAACTGCAAGTGAACATTCCATTCATTCATGATTTAATTCAAATTTCTTCTTATCTGAATTCTCTCAATAAAATTGTTTCAAATAAAGAGACACTTGAAGAATTTTCTACTTATAACCTCACTGAAGAGTGTAGTGTTGTACTTCAAAAGAAAATCCCACCCAAACTGAAAGACCCTGATAGTTTTGTGATTCACTACACCCTAGGAAATTTAGATTAGATCAATTGTTTGTGCGATTTAAGTGCTATAATTAATATGCTCCCATACTCACTATTTCAATAGTTGAGGTTGGGTGATATTCAACCCACCACAATCATACTACAGTTAGCTGATAGATCTTTCACTCATCCTGTGGGTTGGATAGACGACTTGTTAGTTGGGGTTGAGAAACTGTTTATACCTTCTAACTTTCTAGTACTGGATATGGAGTGTGATCAAGAGGTGAACATCATATTGGGTAGGCCATTTTTTTCCACAGGTGGTGCTGTTATTGATGTTTCTAAGGGAAAACTTATTTTTAAAATTTGTGAACAACAAGAATAATTTAATGTGTTTAAGAATAATAAGGGACCAACATATTCTGAAAATTTCTCAAAGATAGAGTTCATTAAAGCTAAAAGTTCATATAAAAATCTACTTGAACATATTGAAGAATATGAAAATCAATCTTGTATTGAATTAATTCATTTTGAAGCTGAAAATAAAGATTTACATGTCTCACAAGTTGAAAATTATTCTTAAACACTGAATCTAGAAAATTTTCCAGAACTGAACAACAATCCAGTTTTTTCTATTGGAGAGTCCTCTATTTTTGAACTTAGGAGATTTTTGAGTGAATTTTAGGGTGAAATTGTTGTCACCAACACTACTAAGCACTTTGATGATATTTATGGAGAACTTTTGAGACAATTAGATGATTCTTCTTTAATAAAACTTCTAAACTCTGATCTGTAAAATTTGGAAAGTGAGCTGTCTAGTTTGGACAACGACACTGTAAATTCTAAATATGAGATAGAAATTGAAATAATTTCATCATTTCAAACTTCTTAAAAGAGACATGTTTAAGATCTTGTACCTCCTAGGCATAAGAGTATTTATTCTAGTGTTTAACCACCCATTATTGAACTTAAACCAATCCCTACTCATTTGAAATATTCATTTTTTGGTGAGAATTCCACTTTGCCTGTTATAATTTCTGTTGAGTTGAAAGATAATCAAGAAGATAGATTTCTGAATGTTTTGAAAAAATTTAAATCTGCCATAGGCTGGAAAATAACTGATATAAATGGTATTAGTCCCTCATTCTGCATGCATAAGATTCCTATAGAGCCGTATCATAATCCTAGGGTAGAGTGTCAAAGAAGATTAAATACAAACATGAAAGAGGTTGTGAGAGAAGTAGTGATCAAATTGCGGGACACTGGTATCATATATCCCATTTATGATAGTTCATGGGTCAGCCCTGTCCAGGTTTTTCCTAAGAAGGGAGGTTTCACGATTGTAAAAAATAGAAATAATGAAGAAATTCAATTTAGGAAATCTAAAAAATGGAGAGTCTGTATTGATTATAGGAATCTTAATGCATCCACTAGGAAGTACCATTTTCCAATGCCTTTACCCAATTAAATGCTTGGGAGTCTTGCTTAAAATGAATTTTTCTATTTCCTGGATGGGTATTCTGGTTACAACCAGATCCTCGTTACTCTATAGGATCAAAAAAATACCACTTTCACATTCCCCTTTGGGAAATTTTCTTATAGGAGGATTCCCTTTGGGTTGTGTGGAGATCCATCTACCTTTCAAATGTGTATGATGACTATATTTACAGACATGATTAAAATAATCATTGAGGTTTTCATTGATGATTTCTCTATTATGGGTAGTACTTTTGATACTTGTTTAAGAAATCAAGAATTAGTTTTGGAAAGATGCATTGAAACCAACCTTGTTCTTAATTTGGAGAAATGTCAATTCATGGTCACTGAAAGTATACTTCTTGGTCATAAAGTTTCAAAGAGAGGTCTGGAAGTTGATGTTTCTAAAGTAGAAGTTATTCAAAAACTGCCACCTCCTGAAAATGTAAAAGGTGTTTGAAGTTTCTTAGGGAATGATGGTTTCTACCAGATATTCATAAAAGAATTTTCCAAAATAACTAAGACTTTGTGTTCCTTTATTGTTAAGGATGCACCTTTCAACTTTGATGAAAACTATTTGAAATCATTCAATATATTAAAAGAAAAACTCACTACTATACCCATCATCATTGTACCTGACTGGAAACTACCTTTTAAACTTTTGTGTGATGCGGGTGACATGGTTGTAGGTGTTGTCCTTAGAAAGTGGAAATATAGGAAGTTAGATTTGGTGTATTATGCTAGTATACTACTAGATGAGGCCCAAAAGAATTACCCCACTACTGAAAAGGAATTATTACCTCTTTTTTTTATCTAGATAATTTTAGATAGTACCTTTTAGGTTCTAAATTCATAATCTTTACTAATCATTCTTCCTTGAAGTACTTGCTGTCTAAGAAAGAAACAAATCCCATACAGATTAGATGGATTATTTTCCTACAATAATTTGATTTAGAGATTAGGGATAATCAAGGATATAAAAACTTAGTTGTTGACCACCTATCTAGGTTTCCTCTTACTCAAACTAAAGATCCTAGGAAGATAAACTCTTCCTTTCTTAATGAAAAACTGCTCTATATTTCTATTAGGCAGTTTACATGGTATGTGGATTTTTCCAACTTCTTGGTAGCATGAGTCTTACCTAAAGATCTATACAATAACCAAAGAAAGAAATTTATTTCTGAACTTAAAAACTACCTTTGGGATGACTCCCTGATGTTTAGAATATGTGATGATGGTATTATTATGAGGTGTGTGATAGAGGAAGATATTTTTCCTATTCTTGATAGTTTTCACTCCTCACCTTGGGGATGTCACTATGGAGGTGAAGGTACACCTCAAACAGTCTTATAATCTGGTTTCTATTATCCCACTCTTTTTAAAGATGTTAGGAGCTATGTGGTTGGCTGTGATACATGCCAGAGGTTAGGAAATGTTGGTAGGAAGTAGGAGTTACCCCAAAAATTTATTCTAGATGTTGAAATTTTTTATATCTGGGGTTTAGACTTCATGGGTTCATTTCCATCATCTCACGGGAATGAGTATATTCTTTTTGTTTTAGATTATGTTTCAAAGTGGGTTGAGGTAGTGGAACTTCCCAACAATCAAAAAAATAGTGTCTTAAAATTTGTGAAAAAGAACATCTTTTCATGATTTGGAGTCCCAAAATCCTTTATAACTGATAATGTAACACACTTTAAGAACTAAAAAATTAAGGCTTTGATGGAAAAATATGGTTGTGCTCATAAAATTGAAACTACATGTCATCCACTGTCCAGTGGAAAAGTGGAAATTTCAAATAGACAAATGTAAAAAATACTTGAGAAAACTGTGTCAAATTTTAGGAAGGATTAGTCTCTTAAATTGGATGAAACTTTATAGACATATAGAACTTCTTTCAAGACCCCAATAGGTATGTCTCTATATAGGATTTTGTTTGGGAAGTGTTTTCATTTGCCTGTGGAGTTGCAACATAATTTATATTGGGTAGTTAAAGCTCTGAATTTTGAGTTTTAGAGTGCTGGTGAGAGGATATTACTTGATCTGAGTGAGTTAAATGAGATTAGGAGAGAGAGATATGATAATTCAAGGAATTATAAACAGAGTACTAAACTCTTTAATGATTATATCATTCAAACCAAATAATTCAAACCTAGACAGAAGGTAATTCTCTTTAACTATAATATTTCCTGGAAAACTGAAGTCCAAGTGGTCTGGACTATTTACTATTGTTATAGTTCTTAAGAATGGAGCTGTAGAAATAGTTGGTGAAGAGAACAAACTCATGTTGGTTAATGGGTAGAGAGTGAAAATTTATTTTGAGGGATAGCTGAAGTGCTTGACTGCCTTCACTGTTCTTGAGAACTAATCTTGAATAAAGTATGGCTGAAGACTTTAAAACTCAGCACTGCATGGTAGGCAACCCATGGTTTTTTTCCTTCTCTTTGTTTCATTTTTAAATTTGAATAAATTGTTCCTCATATACTCTTCTTTTTGGAAATTCCTACTGCTTCTTTGATTCTTGGTCTTTTTTACTGAATTAAGAGTAATGTTGCTGCTGTGTCATTAAAGGAGTGGAATTATCAAGCTGAAGGATTAATAGAAAACTTTAATTCAGGGAAGTGTCTTAATTTTTGAATTTACTATTCTTCTCCTATTCATTTTAATAAAAATTAAATGCTAAGTCACAGTTACTGCTTTCAGCGAGTCATTAACTGTTACTTTATAAATTTATGCTGCTTCTGTTAAAAATTATGCATACTTCCACTAGTTAGAAATTTTTATTATATGAGTTAGAGTGTTTGAAAAAAAATATGCTTGTATTATAATATTTTGCTACATACTTTCTGAAAAAATATGCTACATGTCTTACATACTGAAAATTTTCTGCACATTTCACTAGCTAAAAAATAATTCTTCATGTTCCCCTTGCTGATAAATTGAATTTCACTATTGTAAAATCATTCACTTTGATAAACTAAGTGTGGGGGGAATACATGTAGACTAGATGTGTGTTCTATCAAATCTACTTGTATAAGATAAGGTGTAGAGCATGAACTTTTATTTTTTTACTAGAAATCTATTTGAACATAATATGTGAACTTTCTTACACCCTATTCACATTTGACTTACACAAGTTACATACAACTGTTTGAAATTTAATGTAAATTCTTTTCACTATCTTAAATTATAATTCATGTCTTTGGGCATATAAACCATCTTTAAGTCACTTATTGTGGCAAACATACTTTTTGAACTTTAAAGAGACCCTTAAAACATTTCATTAATCTATTGAAATTCAAAATCTTTTTGAACTTTAACTATTTAATTGTTCTTATTCAAATTTAGAATTCAACTTTGGGGAAAAAGTTGGGTTTTAAGTATGGGGGAGGGGTTCAATTCTTCACTGAGCTAAACTATGTTTAATGAAAATTCCATCAATTCCCACTGAAACTTCAAAATCTTTGTTAAAAATGGTTAATTTTTTTCAAAATTCTTACATAATTTTAGGTTTTATACTTTACTCAATTGGGTATTTCCTTTGATTGATGCTTTCCAGTAGTTAAGACTTGTTTCAATATGAAATTTTTGAGGATGGATGATTTCTGAGTGATCCTTTCTTAGTGATTTAATGAATTTTTTTGGAACTACTTCTAAGAGTAATATAGGTTACCCGTTAGTGGAGTTATGATCATAACCCTTGGAACTAGAAGTTTCATCTTGATCATAGGGGATACACATTTTTATTATTTATTAAAGTAATCACCTTAGTAAGCCAATGTAAATGATTTTTATATAAATCTTTTGAAACTGGAGTAGTTTGAGTATCTGGGATCCCATAGTGAATCTATGAGACCCTAGATGCTAGGTGAGTTTCTTTTAACTATAATCCCTATGTATACTTTGAATAAGTGCATTTCACAGTGCTTATCATATGATACATGTCTTGGAAAAAATTAAAAATAAAGCATCTAGGGTCAAAAACGAGTTAATTAAGGTGAGGGGAATAATGAACGCCAAATGAAGAAGGGGACAAGTTGTTTATATGGGAATCATTTAGGTTGTATAAATAAGGTGATTCAGGAAAAAATAATTATTTTTGGAACTTAGGTGACGAGTCAAAGTATAAAATTCCTTTGGTTAAGTTCTTAATTCCACATATATTTAACTTGTTGTCACTATTGGATTTAGATCTTAGATTTGAATTGAGATGAATCACTAAGTAATATCACATATGAGGTAGGAAACTTTCATTTTTTGATGATTCATTTATCTCTAGACTACCAGTGGGAGTTTTGTTTAGGAAAGATTTTATTTTAGTTATCTTTTCCAAAGCCCATTGACAATCCTCAATCTTAAAAGTGCTGGACAAGTTAAATTTTGAGGTATAATATACACACATTTCTATTTTTTTAAGATAATAAAACATGGTATTGTTTGAGTATAAAAAATGCTTAAGTGTGGGGGAATTTGATGTGACCTTATTTCTACATAGTTTGCCACATATTTTTAGTTAATTTTTAATGATTTTAATTAATTATTTGTGCACTTTTTACTAAATATTAACACTTTTGTATTTTTATAAATAAATTTATTATTTAATCAATTTTTATAATAATTTATGTAATTTTAGCCCTTTAAATAATTAATTTAGTAATATTTTATTCTTATAGTCTAATAAAAAATTAACTTAATTATTCAATAAAAAAATAATTAACTTCCTACTTTAATTAATTTAATTAGTTAACATAAATATTTTAAATTATTTAATTTAGTTATTTAGATATTTAATTTAAATATGTTTTCTTTTTATATTAATTTTGAATAATGCAATTGTTTCGTAATTTATGTTTTATTTTAGTTCTAATTAATTTTTTATATTTTGAAGTTAATAATAATTTAATTTAAGTTTTTATTTGTTTTATAATTTTATTTATGCTTATAGTTAGTTTTTTTAGTTGTTTTAATTAATTTTATTTTTAAATTATTTATTTAGTTTTTATTTTAGTTTAAGTTTTTATGCTTTTTTTAATAAATTTTATTATTGAAGGTATGTCCGAGTGGAACCGTTTCCGTTACAGTGCCACATCAAATTTCCCCAACTGCTTCACCCTGCAACCGGTTTTATCCCGGTAGCACCGTATCCTCTACTACCATTTCCAACATATTCCTTAACACCATTTCCTTTATAGTCACAAAAACCTCATCAAACCAATACCACCTTGAAATTCCTTCTATTGTGCCACCCTATCTTCTCCACAACAATCCCTTCCACCAGATTCCCCTCCTCCTATAACTGTTTCTCACCTCCGCCATTTCTCATCCTCATCCCCACATCTTTCAACACCATTACCATCGGTCTCACCTCTTCCCTTGTAGCAATATAACACCGCCTCCACTACCACCTCGACTGGAATTACTTTAACCATAGAAATCCACCAGTGCTTGAGGAGAAGCTACTGATCAAAGGGGAGCTGGTGCCACTCCTCTGATTGCCGTCGTGATGCGCCGTTGAAGGGTTGAGGATGCCACCCGAATCTCACCCAAAATCCAAACCACATCCGCCACCTGGTTCGACCTCGACGTATAATGGTGTGACCCACCAGTTTTTCTTGTTGCGCACTGATGAAGATTGAAGCCTCTCCAGGCTAAGGAGAGTGAAGCGAGCCGCCTGAGCATGTCGCACCCCAGTTTTTGAGCATGCGACCACCGATGAAGCCACCTTGATCACCGATTTGAGAAGGGCGTCGCTAGATCTGCAGACAGAGAAGAGACTATCCGAGTTCACCACCACTGTGAGGTTGAACCGAGCCATGTTTACTGCCTGGAGTCTCTCCGTGCACCAATCCGAGGAGTCTGAGTTTCACCGCCTCCCACCCAAGCTGAAACCAGGGAGATTCCGTTGGTTTGAGTCGAGGAGAACCAGGCGCTACCGCAGATTGTAGGGGAAGCTTCTCGAACCCCTCTGCTGCGCCGAAATGGGTGGGGGGGGGGGTAGAAGACCTAACTTAATAAAAATAATAATAATAACTTATAATAATTAAATAAATTATAAAATATAATAATTAATTAAAAATATTTAAAACTAAAATATTAATCCTAATTATTAAATTAAAACAAACTAATGACTAAATTTATATATTTTAATAAATATAATAATTTAACTTTTTAAATAATGAAATAATTATAATTATAATAATAAAATTAATAAAATAAAAAAATTAATTCAATCCAATCTATAAAATATTTAATTACTTAATTACTAATGATGTTTAATTATAATTTTAATAATCTTGTTAAAAATTATAAAATTAATAATTAATGATTATAATAATTAACTTAATTAAATTAATAACTTTTTAGTGAACTTAAGATTTAACATAATAATATTAAGTGAATTATTACTAAGAGTTATTTTAATAAATAATATAAATGTAAATAATAATTATCAACTAAATTATTTTTTTAATTAACTTTAATTAAATTTTTAATAAGTAATATGATATTAATTTAAAAAATAACTATAATATTTTAATTAACATTCTTCATGTTTTTAACCGTTTTTCTTTGTTTTTTTCTTATGCAGGTCCATTCAAGAGTCGAAACCCCGTCCAAGTTCACTCAACTAACTTGTGGAGAGTTAGTTAGAGAGGAGAGGCTAGAATGACGCGTGATGCACAAAATAGTGCACGTGTGTGGTGCACAACAAGAAGACAATATTTTTTTGGTGGAAAGTGTTGGTGATGAGAAGTAGATGGCCGCAAGTTTAAAAACAGAGCAGCAATGGGAGGACAGATGATTATTTTTTTGAGTATTCTATTACTTGGAGAACATGATTCACCATTTTTTGCACATTTGAGTAGAGTAGCATTTGGAGAAGATCCTAGAGAGCCGCTTCCTGGAGACCCAAGGAGCAGAGCAACACTGTGTTCTTTGGGGAGTTCTTTTTCCTCTGTTTCTTATTCAATTTTCTTTTCTTGTAATCAAATGTTGTCCTTTTAAAATATGAACATGTTGTTAGGATAAATCACTTAGCTCGGGAGTTTTAAATCATATTTTTTCATCATTTAAACATCTTCACACTACTTAACTTTTATAAAGTCAGGATCATTCAGCGAGGTTAATTCTAACTATAATTAAATTGATTACAACTCGCATTTTTAAAAATTCTAAAAAAATCAAGTCCAGTTGGAGAAACTGAAATTGAATACTTTTATTAGATCTTTTTTGTCAAGAATAGGAATTTTCTGGTGAATTTAATTCTTATTGATTGTTTTTTCCAACTTTTGTAGTAGTAAGATTAGTTCTAGAGTGGAAAACTCCAAGAATTGACCTTATGAGTGTTGAACCTCTTGGCCAGGGAGATTCAACAATATTTATCAAGGTGTAATTATATTAAGAGCAATATAGATGTTATCTTTTTAAACCAATAGGTTAAAAATTCTCAAGTGTATTTCCTGAATCATTTATTCCAGTTATTGATTTGTTGTCACAATGTTATTAGGTTGTTAGTTTATCATAGTTTAGGTTGGACTTAGTTTTATTAGAACAGAAATATAAAAAAATATAAAAGTTAAAAATATGAAATATAGTTAATTCCCCCACTACTAACAACAATGGGGTGTTTAGATTTTTCTTTAGAAAAGTGGTCAAAACCTCCTTCCCTGTGGGTTCAACCCTACACTCCAATATATAGTACTTTGTAGGAAAACATAAATTTTAAACTTTGACTCAATTTCAACGACGTTTGTGTCAAGTTTTTGATGATAACTTAAATCAAATCTTACCAAAACAAAACAGCCACTAGAAGTATAAAGAGCAATGAATCATCAAACAATGAAAGTGACCTGCCTCATATGTGATATTTCTTAGTGAATCATCTCAATTAAAATCTAAGATCTAAATCCAAGAGTGACAACAAGTTAAATATATGTGGAATTAAGAACTTAACCAAATGAACTTTATACTCTGACTCATCACCTAGGTTCCAAAAATAAATATTTTTTCCCAAATATCCTTATTGATATACCCTAAATGACTCCCATATAGACAATTTTTCCCTTTCTTCATTTGTAATTCATCATTCCCCTCACCTAAATGAACTCATTTTTGACCCTAGACACTTTATTTAATTTTTCCCAAGCCATGTATCATGTTCTAATCACTATGCATGTTCACTTATTGAAAGTGTACAAAGGGATTATAGTAAACATAAATACACCCAACATCTAGGCTCTTATAGATTCACCATGGGATCCCAGATGCCTAAACTACTCCATTTTCAAAATATTTATATAAAAATAATTTACATTGGATTACTAAGGTGATTGCTTTAATAAATAATAAAAACGTGTTCCCCCTAGGATCAAGATAAAACTTCCAGTTTCAGTGGTTAAGATCATAAATCCACTAACATGTCACCCAAATCAATCACAAAATTAGCCCTTAAACCAAAATTTCATAAAACCACTGATCAAAGATCACTCAGCAATCATCCATCCTCAAAAAGTTCAGATTCAAAACAAGTATTAACTACTAGAAAGCATCAACCAAAGGTAAGAACCAATGGATTATAGCGTAAAACCTAAAATTATGTAATAATTTTGAAAAAATTTAGACATTTTTGACAAAAAGTTTAAAGTTCTAGTGGAAATTGACTGAATTATCATTAAACACAGTTTAACTCAATGAAGAATTGATGCCCTCCCCCACACTTAAAACACAAAATTTTCCCCAAAGTTGAATTCCAAATACGAAGAAGAACAATTAAATAGTAAAAGTTCAAAAAGATTTTGAATTTTAGTAGATTAATGACATGTTTTAAGGGTCTATTTAAAGTTCAAAAAGTAAGTTTTTTACAACAAGTAACTTACACCAGGTTCATATGCCCAAAGAAATGTATTATAATTTAATACAGTGAATATAATTTCCATTAAAGTTCAAACAATTTAATGTAAATTGTGTAAGTTTAATTTGAATATGGTGTAATAAAGTTCATAGATTGGGTTCAAATAGATTTTCAGTAATGTAGACAAGTTCATGCTCTACACCTCATCCTATACAAGAAGATTCGATAGAACACACAACCAGTCTACATGTATTCCACCCACACTTAGTTTCTCACTATGGAATGATTTTACAATAGTGAAATTCAATTTATCAGCAAGGAGGAACATGAAAAATTGTTTTTTACCTTAGTGACATGTGCAGAAAATTTTTAGTATGTAAGATATATAACATATTTTTCCAGAAGACATGTAGCAAAATATTCTAACAGAAGAAGTTTTTTTTTTCAAACACTCTAACACTTGTAGTAAATTTTTTTAACTAGGGTAAGTATGATGAATTTTTAACAGCAACAATAGAAATTTATAAAGTAATAGTTATTGACTCGTCGAAAGTAGTAACTGTGATATAACAGTGAATTTTTACTAAAATGAATAGGTGCAGAATAATGAATGCCTAAATTAATACACTTTCCTAAATTAAAGTTTTTCATTAATCATTTATCATGAGAATTCCACTCCCTTAATGACTCATCAACAACATTACTCATAATTCAGTACAAAAGACCAAGAATCAAAGAAGCAATATGAATTTCACAAAAACAGAGTATATAAGAAACACATTATTCAAAGTTAAAAATGAAACAAAGATAAGGACAAAAAGAACCATGGGTTGCCTCCCATGCAACACTAAGTTTTAGAGTCTTCATCCAGACTTTATTCAAGATCAGTTCTCAAGCATAGTGAAGGCAGCCAATCCCTTCATATATCCCTCAAAATAAAGTTTAACTCTCTTCCCATTAACCAAAATGGTTTTTTCTCTTCAACAAATATTTCTACAAATCCATTCTTAAGAACTCTAACAATAGTAAATGGTACATACCACTTGGAATTCAGTTTTACAGGAAAGAGTTTGAGTCTAGAGTTAAAGATAAGGACCTTATATCCAGGTTTGAATTCTTTGGTTTGAATGATATAAACATGAAATATTTTAGTCCCCTCTTTATAAATCCTTGAATTATCATAACTCTATCTCCTAATCTCATCTAACTCACTCAACTCAATTAATCTCCTCTCACTAGAACTCTTAAAATCAAAATTCAGATCCTTAACTGCCCAATATGACTTATGTTGAAACTCCACAGGCAAATGAAAAAACTTCCCAAAAAATATCCTATGTGGATACATATTTTTGGGTCTTGAAAGTTTTTCTATATGTCCATAAATATTTATCCAATTTAAGAGACCAGTCCTTCCTAGAATTTGAAAAAGTTTTCTCAAGTATTTGTTTCATTTCTCTATTTGAAATTTCAGCTTTTCCACTGGACTGTGGATGATAAGTAGTTACAATATTATGAACACAACCATATTTTTCATCAAAGCCTTAAATTTTTAGTTCTTAAAGTGTGTTCCATTATCAGTTATAATGGCTTTTAGAACTCCAAATCTTGAGAAGATGTTCTTTTTCACAAATATTAAGACACTGTTTTCTTGATTGTTGGGTAGTTCCACTGCCTCAACCCACTTTAAAATATAATCTAAAGAAACAAGAATATAATCATTCCCACTAGATGATGGAAATGGAACCATGAAATATAAACCCCAAATATCAAAAATTTCAACTTCTAGAATAACTTTTTGGGGTAACTTCTGCTTCCTACCAACATTTCCTAACCTCTGGAACCTATCATAGCCAACCACAAAGCTCCGAGCATCTTTGAAAAGAGTGGGCCAATAGAAACCAGATTTTAAGACTTTATGAACCATCATTTCACCTCCATGGTGACCTCTAAAAGTTGAGGAGTAAAAACTCTCAAGAATAGATAATATCTCTTCCTCTTGAACACACCTCCTAAGAATACCATCCACACATCTTCTAAATAGAAGGGGTCATCCCAAAGGAAGTATTTAAGTTCCGAAATTAATTTCTTACTTTGTTTATTGGACACATATTTAGGAAAGAGTCTTTCTTCCAGGAAGTTAGCGAAATTTGCATACCATGCAGACTATCTAATAGTAACAGAGAGAAATTTTTCATCAGGAAAGGAAAAGTTTATCTCCCTAGGATCTTCAGTTTGAGTATGAAGAAGCCTAGATAGGTGGTCAAAAACTATGTTTTCATCTCCCTTATTATCCCTAATCTCTAAATAAAATTATTGTAGCAAAAAAATCCATCTAATTAGCCTGTGTTTTGTTTATTTCTTAGACAGAAATTACTTTAAGGTATAATGATCAGTAAAGATGATGAATTTAGAACCTAAAAGTTATTGTCTAAACTTCTCTAGAGAAGAAACAACAACTAAAAATTCCTTTTTAGTAGTGGTGTAATTATTTTGGGCCTCATCTAGCAGTCTACTATAATAATAAACCACATGTAACTTTATATATTTCCTATATCCAAGGAAAACACTTATAGCCATGTCACTAGCATTACACATAAGTTAAAAAGGTAGTTTCTAGTCAGGTTCAGTGATGATGGGTGAAGTAGTGAGTTTTTATTTTAAGATATTAAAAGATTTCAAACAATTTTCATCAAAGTTTAAAGGTGAATTATTAACAAGAAAGGAACACAACGACTTAGTTTTTTTTGGAAAAGTCTTTTATGAATCATTGGTAGAAACCGACATGCCCTAAGAAACTTCTAACACCTTTTAGATTTTCAGGATGTGGAAGTTTTTGAGTAACTTATACTTTAGCAGTATCAACTTCCAGACCTTTCTTTGAAACTTTATGACCAAGAACTACACCTTCAGTGACCATGAATTGACATTTCTTCCAATTAAGAACAAGGTTGTTTTTAATGCATCTTTCCAAAACTAATTCAATATTTCCTAAAAAAATATCAAAATTACTACCCATAATAGAGAAATAATCCATAAAAACATCAAGGATTATTTCAATAATGTCTGAAAAGATAGCCATAATACACCTTTGAAAGGTAGCTAGAGCTCCACAAAACCCAAAGGGCATCTGCTTGTAAGAAAATGTCCCAAAGGGTCATGTGAAAGTGGTATTTTCCTGATCCTATAGAGCAATGGGAATTTGGTTGTAACCAGAATACCCATCTAGGAAACAGGAAAATTTATTTCCAGCAATCCTCTCAAGAATTTGACCATGGAAAGGCATTGGAAAATGGTCCTTCATAGTGGCTACATTAAGCTTCCTATAATCAATATAGAATCTTCATTTTGTGGCTTTCCTAACTTGAATTTCTTCATTATTTTTATTTTAGACAATACTAAAACCTACCTTCTTAGGGACAACCTAGACAGGGCTGACCCATGAACTATCAGAAATGGGATATATGATACCAGTGTCCAGAAGTTTGATCACTTCCTCTCTCACAACCTCTTTTATGTTTGGATTTAATCTTATTTGACACTCTGCCCTAGGCTTATGATCTGGATCCATAGAAATATTGTGCATGAAGAATGAGGGACTAATACCCTTTATATCAGCTATTTCCCAGCCTATGGAAGATTTAATTTTTTTCAAAACATTCACCAATATCTCCTCTTGATTATCTTTTAACTCAGTAGAAATTATAACAGAAAAATTTGAATTCTTACCCAAAAATGAATATTTCAAATGACTAGGGATTGGTTTAAGTTAAATAATGGGTGTTTCAACACTAGAATGAAGGTTATTAGGCCTAGGAGGTACAATATATTCATAATATATTCTGTAAAGAGTTTTAAATGATGAAATATTTTCAATTTATAGTTCATATTTAGAATTTATAGTGCTTTTGTCCAAAGTGGACAACTCATTGTCCAGATTTTCTAGATCAGAGTTTAGAAGTTTTTTCAATGTTGAATCATCTAATTGTCTCAAAAGTTCTCCCTCAATATCATCAAAGTGCCCAGAAGTGTTGGTGACAATAGAGTCATGCTCAAATTCACTCAAAAAGCTTATAAGTTGAGAAATAGAGGACTCTCCTACAGCAAAAATTGGACAGTTGTTCAGTTCTGGAAAATTTTCTAGATTCATCATTTGAATAGAATTTTTAAATTGTGATACATGTAAATCTTGATTTTCAGCTTCCAAATGAATTAATTCAATATAGGATCTGTTTTTAGATTCTTCAATATGTTGAAATTGATTTTTATAAGAACTTTCAGCTTCAAAGAACTCTCTCTTTGAGATTTTTTCAAAATACATTGGTCCCTTAATGTTCATAAACACACTAAATTCTTCTTATTGTTCGCAAATTTTAAAAATAATTTGTCCCTTAGAAACATCAATAACAGCACCCAATGTGTCCAAAATGTGCCTACCCACTATGATGGGCACCTTTTGATCACACTCCATATCCAGTACTAGAAAGTTAGCAGGTAGAAATAGTTTTCCAACCTCAACTAACAAGTCATCTATACTACCCACAGGATGAGTGAAAGATCTATCTGCTAACTGCAGTATGACTGTGGTGGGTTGAAGATCACCCAACCTCAACTATTGAAACAATGAGTATGTGAGAAGATTAATGTTTGAACCTAAATCACACAAACAATTGAGCTGATCATAATTTCTTATGGTGTAGGGAATAACAAAACTACCAGGGTCTTTCAGTTTGGGTGGGATTTTCTTTTTACGTACATCACTACACTCTTCAGTGAGGTTGTAAGTAGAAAATTATTCTAGTTTATTTTTATTTAAAACATTTATCTTGAGAGATTTTAAATAATAAGGAATTTGAATTAAAACCTGAATGAATGGAATGTTCACTTGTAGTTTAGACAAGAGACTAAGGAACTGAAGAAGTTTAGCCCAAAAATATTGGCTCGTTCCTTCCCCAGAGATGGTTCCAAAAACTTAACATGAATGTAATTGAGTCGATTCAAAGTTTAGTTATTTATAAATTCATACTAACTACTGTATATGTGGAAAGTAGGGTCAAACCCACAAGGAAAGTGATTTTGACCACTTTTCTAAAGAAAACTATAAACACCCCACTGTTGTTAGTAGTGGGGGAACTATCTATATATTTTTTAATATTTTTAACTTTTATTTTTTTTTATATTTATGTTCTAAGAAAACTAAGTCTAATCTAAACTATGATGAACTAAGAATATAATAACACTATGACAGTAAATAAAGAACTGAAATAAATGATTCAGGAAACACACTCAGGAGTTTTTAACCTTCTGGTTTAAAAATATAACATCTATACTGCTCTTAATAGAATTACACCATTAAAAATATTATTGAATCTCCCTATCAAAGAGGTTAAACACTCATAAGGTTAATTATTGGAGGGGAGAACTCCAATAATTAACCTTATGAGTGCTAAAACTCTTGGAAAGGGAGATTCAACAATATTTTTCAAGGTGAAATTCAATTAAGAGCAGTATAGATGTTATCATTTTAAACCAGTAGGTCAAAAATTACCGATTTTGTTTTCTGAATCATTTATTATAATTCTTGATTTATTGTCATAGTTTTATTAGGTTGTTAGTTCATCATAGTTTATATTGGAATTTGTTTTCTTAGACTATAAATATAAAAAAATATAAAAGTTAAAAATATTTAAAAAATATAGATAGTTCCCCCACTGGTGAAAACAATGGGGTGTTTGGAGTTTTCTTTAGAAAAGTGGTCAAAATCGCCTTCCCTGTGGGTTCAACCCTACTTTCCACATATACAGTAGTTATTAGGAATTTTTAAATAACTAAAATTTGACTTGATTCAATGAAATTCGTGTCAATTACATAAGAATAATAAAATTTATTTAATATAATAATATTTATCTAATTATTTTTTCATGGTTATAATATATTTGGATGATGTAGAATAAGAAAATAGAAATGAAAAAGTGTAGTTATAAGTTCTCAACACAATTCTTGGATTGAATCCTTTAATTAGAGGATTATTCCCTCAATGGGAGGTATTTTAATGAGAAAAGGGCCTCTCGAAAAAGTATAAGAGTTTTGGGGAGGTATTTTAGTATATCTTGGACAATCTAAGAGGATTATGGTGTGAGTATAAGTGGGGTGGTGAAGGGGTCCTTTTATAAATGATAGGAGTGTCACTTTTGTAATATTAATTTCATAATATAAAAATTGGTGTCATATTCAAGTCAAGTGGAGCCTAAATTTGTATCAATAAAGTATTATATTATGATTGGTCTAGAAATACCACATTCACCCATTATAGATGAGGTTTTGTGGGAATATCCTTTAATTTTAACCCATTAAGCTTCTTTAACCTTTATCGTGGAGACAAACTTTTACCTAAGGTAACTCATTTTTATGAACAAAAATGAAATTAAAATTATTATATAATTCAAAAAATATGATTCAAAATATTAAATATATAGTTTTAGATTCAATATTTAAAATATATAAAAATTTATTTTAATATAAGTACATATAACACAATAAAGACAATATTTTTTCTTTTATCCAAAAATAAAAATTTTCAACCCCCCCAAATCAGCTTAAACTAAGTTTGACATGTTGAAACAAAAGTAATTTTTTCATCAAATTAAAATTATAAAATTTAGTAGTTTAATATTTAAATTAAAATAATAAATATAATGAAAAACTGTTTAATTAACGAATATGAATTTTTAAACTTTAATATTTCTTAATATTATTTCATATCAATTACTAATTTAATGAGTTTTAATCTATTAGTGTTTACATTGAAGTATTTAATTATAAAAATCCTTTAAAGTTGTTTAATTTAATTTATTAAGATAAAATACATAATATATTTAAAAATAAAATTATTTGAAAAATTGGGTGTTCAATAATAAATGACTTTACTTCCATTTTTAAAATTGAATACTTATTTATTAGGCATTATAAACACATTTTATCTCTATGATGTATTAATATTTGACTTTCATTGTCAAATATATCACAAATCATTTTATTTTTATATTGCATATGGTACAACTATATTATTTATTTAAAATAAATTAGATACTAAAATTTTTGGGTTTTATATTTTACCCCTTGAATAAATTGCATTCTAGAAACTTTAATTTCTCTCATTTATAAAAATGTATGAGGGTGTTATTAATATAATCATAACCCATGATATAATTTCTAATTAATTATCAATGTCTCCTTTGTGAGAAATAAAAAAAATCATATTCCCCTTCATAATAAGTATGTATATATTTTTTCATTTGTCACAACCATTTATACTTCCTTATTTAGTTATAATAATTTGAAGTTTCTAGAAATTTACCTTTCCAAGAATCATTTCCATGAACCCGTACACAACCAAATACTAAAAAAATGGTAATTATGATAATTGATAAACATATTAATATAAAAAATCAATCATAACTACCTTATCCATTAACACATTCATTTCAACCCATGATACATTAGGTTCAACTATAACACTATTAGTTTAACTTAGGTTTCCAAAAATATTATAATCCCTAAAATAAATGACCCAAAATTATCATTTACTTTCTCACTATACTATAAAATGAGAAATCATGGAAATCCATGTTCCCGGAATATAACTCAACCTTTATCTCAAAACAATATTAACCAAAAACTATTAATATATACACCTTAATCATATATACCCCCAAAAGATATTAATATTTTCCCAAAAGAACATGAATTTAATTAAAATTAATTTACTCATCAATCGATAAGGTTATCTCATATTATATTCCAAAATCAAGTAATCATTTATCCTAATTAAATAAATTTAACTCAATATTAGATCATAGAACAACACTAAGGGTTATCTCTTCCTCAATCATGTTTTGTTCATAAAACCTAATACAAATTTCCCAATATACCACTAATATCCTTAAAATCTATTCACATAAGACCTCAAAATGGGTATATATTCCTTTAAACTTATGATAAAAATTACAATTATCAACCCATGATGGTATCCACTACCCTTAAATTATCCTCATTTGATAATATCCTAACCTTTGAAGTTATCTAAACCCTGATCTAATACCAACTCAAATTCCCTAGACCCACACACCTATACCTTGTGCTAAAAACATATTCTTTACATATTATATTTAAAACCAACTGAATCATCCCCAAAATTAACCATCCATAATTAAAATTTTAGTTAAAAATATTAATTCACTTATAAACCTAATAACTTTTAGGGTTCGACTTTTAAAAAATTAGGAAAAAATGTTAACTAATAAAACCCATATTTGTCTCACCCAATGAACATTATTTCCATTAAAGTAATAATTTCTTATTCCATAATAATACATAAACATCTCCCATAAAATTATTCACACATGATAAAATTATAAATATTTCATTCATATTAATCTTCTTCATAACCTATGTAAATGGAAACACAATAAGGGAGATCTCAGATATTTAGTAAGGGGTAGAGTACAGTAGAATATATCATGGAATAAATAAGGCGTGGATAATATGACATGAATAAATTATAATAAAGTAATTATATATAACCAATAACATGTAAATTTAATATATCAATAGAAAAAATAATAATGTAAATATTCACATAGAAAATAATAACTGATTTCATAATTATAGAATGCATAACATTAGATATCTTAATCTTACCACAAAGTCCTAGTTCTAAGACATTATTCATAAATAGGTAAGGAATATGTCAAATGCCTAAAATAATTCATCACATGATACATACCGATTCATCGAGGGGAAATATAATTCTATCCCCCACCCATCACTTATTAAGTACAATTCATTCATCATATAAAAGTAATTAGTAAGAATACCATACATAATAAGCATGTGTTAGTAATCAGTTGATGTCAATATAGGAATAAAAAATATATGTGTTGGTCAGAGTGGACACTCAAGAGGGGGGTGAATTGCGTCCCAATTAATTTTTTTTATTAAAAATATTTCTATTAAAATCCCCCAAAATAAATAACAAACTAAACTGTAGTGAATTTGTAATCTAGTAAAGGGTCAGTTAGGTTCTTAAAAGATTGATTAGTTCTCAGTTAATCTAATCTGAAGATTAGATTACCTTTTGAAACTAACCTAATGATTTACAATAAATACAAACACTTTATAGTTTAACTATCAGAGTTAATTTAAAATAGATTTGAATTTAAAGTACTTAGCAGCAAAATATTCAATATAGTTTAAAACAAAATAAACAAGCACAACAGTTTTAACCAAGAGGTTCAATCTCAAGCGGAGACGTAGTCCTCTCAAACAGTTTATATAAACTTTGATCCACACCCTGGATCGAGGTTAAAAATATTACAAAGACTATCCAAGTACTAAGACCTATACTACAGTTCTATATGGGAAAACAAAAAACAATAGCACATAGGCTATCCAGGTCACACTTGACCTATACCACTATCCACAGTGGGAACTAAAATAATTCAGAAGGTTTGAGTGAGGATTTTAGATATCCTCTAGTTATGCTCAGGAGTCAGTGTGTGTCTAAAAACAGAGCACACACACTACTCAAAATGTGAATAAATGAAACACAATAGATCTAAACAAATAGAGATGAGTTTAGAATTCTCTATGTGTTGTGAGTGAAGATATGTACTCCTTTTGGATTGAGAAGATGTTGTTTGAGTCCTTCTATGAATTTGTCTGAGAAACAGAGTGTCGTAGTTCTATTCCTTGACTTCCTTG
This sequence comes from Viscum album, assembly GCA_963277665.1. Lineage (NCBI taxonomy): Eukaryota > Viridiplantae > Streptophyta > Magnoliopsida > Santalales > Viscaceae > Viscum > Viscum album. The sequence continues at coordinate 1,619,252,720 of OY728146.1, read as the reverse complement.
TATTCAAGTTTTGCTTGAGGTTGCAGTAGGCTTTGCAGCACAACAATGTCTCTCAGCTTCCAAAAAAAGTTCTTCTCTTCTTTATGCTCTAGTGGATATGTTCTTTTTATATCAGATGTGTATCTTAGTATATCACCAAACTCAGCAGCTTTTTCACTTCTTTTCCACACACAATATTTTGCACGGCTTTTTTCTTTCCTTTTATAGATCAAGTGGTCCGACAAGAAGCATGATTGCTTCTATAGGTACGAGTTATGGTTTCCTGAAATGCCAAAAAATATCATTAATTAATAGCACATTCATTAAAAACATCAAATATGACCATTGCTAAATAAAAAAATATAAGTAGGGTTTATGGAAATGGTGACTAGTTTCCATCGGTAGCTCCTGGTTTCAGTGAGCTTGTAACGGTGGACTTGAGTCAGTAGGTATGTATCGGTAGCTGTTACTCTTTATAACGGTAGACCGCTTGGATCGGTAGATCCTTCTATCGATAGCTCCTTCTATCAATAACTCGTCTATATCGATAGATGCGTGTAGCGGTGGATCTCTCTCTGCATATCAGTAGACTTCATACCAGTAGCTGTTTGTTTGTATCGGTAGACTTTGATATCGGTAGCTGCCTGTCTGTCAATCGACTTGTGCATGCCATTAGACTTATTCTATCGGTAGCTCAGGTGTAATGGTGACTATCTGCATATCAGTGACCTTATCCGTATCGGTAGACTTTTGTACCAGTGTACCTAGCCTTATCGGTAGCTGTTGTGCATACCGGTGGACTTACTCTATCAGTAGTTGTTCTATGTGAAACATACCCAGATTGAGTTATAATTATTTCAAAGCATGCATAGACATAGATAAACATTGATTAACATATTCCAATGATTATTTTATATTTTTGTCAACATAATTTAACATATATATAGGATTATAAACACATATTAAAACATAATTGAGATTATCAAAACAGGTGAGGTAAACAATCTCCCCCTTTTTGATAATCACAAATTATGGAATTATAATCCAAAAATAATCATTGATATAAAAGTATAAAATACATTAGGTCTCATTTCTCAGTGTGAGTAATGAAATTTTCAAATGTATCAGAGAATAGATTATTATATGCAAATGTATCAGATGTATGAAACAACTGTATCAGAGGTAAAATTATAAAAAAATGTACCATAAGTATAATATATGATGCTTATACTCATATGTATCATATTTATCATATTTCTACCCTTTTAAATGATTTATCCCTCTTTGTATTATTTCTCCCCCTTTATGATTATCAAAAAGAAGGAAACAAATATGATAAAGGTAACAGAAAGTAAGAGAGAATGAAAGCATATATATATTACTTGAGGAAAAAAAATACATAGAAATACAGAATCGAACCAAAAAGAATAAAAGTGATTCCCATCAAAGGTCCTAGACACTAATCAATCCACATCCTGAATGTCCTCTTTGGATTTGGATCTGGGTTCAGAGGTAGACTCAAGTTGAGTAGCTTCATTAGAAGGCTTGGGAATTCCAGAAAGCACTACTGGAGGTTGAGCAACAAAGACTGTTCCTGGCCTGTAGCGGGTACTCCTTGGAGTAATCAACGGTGTCAAGCTTCTGATAGCTTGAGCCGGTGTCATCTGAGGAATGGAGGAAGATTGAGCAGAGGTAGGCAGAGCTGGAGGTGCAATGATAGGAGTACTGTCCACATGAAAAAATGGCAGTAACAAATTCCTAAAGTCCATAATGTTTCCTCCTCCTCTCTCTATAGTAGAGATAAAGTCATCCTTGTTCTCCATAAAATTGTCTAGAGCTGGAGTCAACTCCCTGATCTTGCTCACTTGTTCTTTGAAAGCTTGAGTGACTGAAGGTAGTTTCATGTTCTCTAACAGAAGCTTAAAGTGGTTGTTGATATGATGCTTGGTATAAACTTTATGAAAGTAGAGATCAATCTTAGCTTTGATTTCTTGTTTGGAAGTAGTAGCATCCCTTATATGCTCTTGAAAAAACTTTCTTATATCTCTTGAGGTATACAGAACCTGCGAATTAGCTGAGCTACTGGTACTAGCCTAAGCAAGCTCCTATTTCAGCACATCTCTAAACTAATCAAAATCTACTGAAGCACTGGATGAATCAAGATATTTAACAGTGAATGCTACAGTCTCCTTGAAGGATTGGGTCAAGTTGCTTATCAGCTTCTAGACAACCAAATCTTGGGTGCTCACATGCTCTTTGACAGACTTCTTAAAAGCTTCAAAGACATTTATAAATTTCCTTAATACACCTTTAATGTAATTGATATCAACATTCATTTGAGTTTAATAACTACTAAAGCTAGTTAAGGAAGAAACAGACTGCTTCAAAGCAACAACAGCTTCTGTCCAGCTCTCAATTTGAGTATGAAATACTTTTATCTCATTCATCATCTTTTTCACAGGGCCTGACACCATACACCCAAGAGAGATTTCAAATGATTTTTCCATTTTTCTCAGCTCTTCAACAAAGCATCTCTTTAAGTATTCATCAGATATAGTCCAAGTCTCCTTTAACTCAGCCTTTAAAGATTCAAGATCATCCTTAGTAACCGGATTGTCAGGCACAACTATAGGTTCTCTTTCTGACACCATACTTTCCATAGAGTCATTCATAACAGATTGAATGGATGATATTAAAGAGGTTTCCATTCTTCTTATCTCTTCCACAAACGAGGTCTTAAGATCAGACTTCAACTGGTCTAGATCAGCTTTTCTTACTATATCCTTAGGTAAAAACTCAGAAATGATATTATATATAACTTGTGGTCTATTGATGGGTGTATCATATTCAGAATCAGGATAGTCCAACGCACAAACTACAAAAACTGGGTCTTCTTCCCAGTATTCAATCTCAACAGCTACCGAAACATTGCCAAATCTGGCAGAATGCTCCCCCTCAATGGGTGCATTCTTCTATATAGAAATAACATCCTCAGCAGCTCGTTCTTCCTCATAAGAATTCTCCACAACCATTTCCATTTCAATAGCAGGAGGCTCTTCAAGAATAGGTGCAGGTCTGTCTACTTCCACAAGAACATCCTCTATAGGCACAACAATACTTCTAATCAATGGACTCAAACTCAAGGTGTTCTCATCTGAGTTATCAGAAACATGTTCTCCACTTCCATGGACTTCTTCTTCATTCTCTGGAATAAACTGGTCTTCCTCATCAATAGGGGCTTCATCATTTCTTACTCCCAACATTGTTTCCTTTCTAGATGATACAACTTCACCAACAGAACTTGGAGGCAAGTCCAGATCCCTTTCATCAGCTATAGATGTATCCTCCTCTTCAGTATCATCACTATACTGAGGTTCCTCTTCATGAGTTCCTAGACCTGGATCCCTCACATCCTTAGGCCTAAAAGGATGATCCACAGGATTAAACTTATCATACAACTTCCCTTCATCACTGACCCATTCTCCTCTCCATGGATTCCAATTAATCTTCATGTATTTACAAATAGTGCTTGTGATGCAAAAAATTTTCCTTACCACCACTGTCTCATCCTGAGACTCAGCTACTCCCTTCACTTTGATAATAACCGAAATTAGCTTTGCAAAGAATAGAGCATTAGTCTTTGACTTTGTCCTAGTCATATCTTCAATTTGAATTATCAGAAGCCTACCCAAATTTACCTTGATACCATGTCTCAGCAAATGCAACAAATAAATATCTTGGTACTTCAAATTTGAAAAGTCCCCTCTTCTTGTACTTAACACATGTTGGATGAACTTGAAAAGTAACCGGTTCTCTCCATCCATTTCTGTAACAACTACTTTTCTTGGTGTGCCATCTCCTATTAATTCTTCCAAGGCAGCTTCATACTCAAAGATGTTACTGGTAGGAGGTACTGATTTCAAGAAATACCCAAACTCTCCTTCATGTGGAACTCTCAAGCACTCAGCCCACTCAATAGAAGAAAAAGATATTATCTTGGCATTTACTATTGATATCATTATGTTCTCTTTTTTAGATTTCTCAAAGAGCACAAATGCATAGAACTCTATTACCAGCTTTGGATAAAAGGGGCCATTGTTATTCGAGAAGCATTCTACCCATTTTTGATCTTCCAATACTTCTAGAACTAAAGACCTACTAGTCATCAACCATTCCGCACATAGCTCTTTCTCAACTACTATTTTCCTTTGGACGAGGTATAGATTTGTAGGTTTTTTTCACTTCACTTCTACTACTAGACTCTCCTTTGAGTCTATTGGCATTCGTATCATCATCCTTTTCACTAATTGATGGTCTCTTCACTCTTTCCATTCTGTAAATCACAAGGCTTAGGGTTTGAGAGAAACAAAGGTTTGGAAGCTAAGGCTTAAAGGTAAGGGGTTTGAGGTGGATTGAGATGAGGTCAAGACGTATGTTTTATCATTTAGGAATCAAAAAATAAATAAAACATAATACATATAATACAAACGATACAGATTCCGGTGGATAAATATTCGAAGTTTAAAAATAGCGCAAACTAACAGTAAGATATACCGGTGAGGATTCCTACCGGTGAGGTATATCGGTGTGGTTTACTAATAGTGAGGTATATCCGTGAGGTTCACTAAAAGTGAGGTATATCAGTGAGGTTCACTAATAGTGAGGTATACTGGTGAGGTTTACTAAAAGTGAGGTATATCGGTGAGGTTTGACTAACAGTGAGGTTTCTAACGGTGAGGTTTCTAACTTACAAAGTCTATCATTCCTAACTCACGTCTAATGTAACTTAACCTATATGAACTTAATGGTTTGGTGAATATGTCAGCCAATTGATGTTGATTACCTATAAATTCAAGAGTAATATCACCTTTTTGGTAATGATCTCTCAGAAAGTGGTGCCTCACATCAATGTGTTTAGTCCTAGAGTGAGACATGGGATTATTTGAGATATTAATTGCACTAGTGTTATCACAGTTTATAGATACATGTCTAAATTGATATCCATAGTCCAATAATGTATGTTTCATCCATAGAATTTGTGCACATCAACTACCAGCAACAATATATTCTTCTTCAGCAGTAGACAATGCAACAGAGTTCTGCTTTTTACTACACCAAGATACTAGGGACTTACCTAAAATTTGACATGTTTCAGATGCACTCTTTCTATCTAACTTGCAACCAGCAAAGTCAGCATCTGAATAACTTATTAAATCGAATGATTTTCCTTTTGGATAAAATAATCCTAAGTTAGAAGTATGTTAAAGATATTTGAAAATTATTTTAACAGCAAGCAAGTGTGACTCTTTTGGATTATCTTGAAATCTTGCACACATACAGACACTAAATATAATATCAGGTCGAATAACATTAAGATAAAGTAAACTTCCAATCATACCTCTATAGTTGGTTTGATCCACTGGTTTTCCAGTTTCATCACCGTTCAACTTACAACTAGTACTCATAGGTGTATCACTTTCCTTAATACTATCCAAACCAAAATGTTTTAAAATATCCTTTGTATATTTACTTTGATTTAAAATAATACCATCTTCATTTTGAAAAACATGAAATCCAAGAAAATATTTGAGTTCTCCCATTAAACTCATTTCAAATTCATTTTGCATACTCTTTGAAAAATCAATACACAAAGAATTTTTAGAAGATCCAACATTAATATCATCAAAATAGATTTGTACTATCAAAACATCTTTAAAAATTCTTTTAATAAAGAGATTTGGATCAGCAATCCTTTTAGAAAAACCTTTTGAAATAATAAACTTACTTAGTCTATCATACCAAGCTTATGGAGCTTGCTTTAAACCATATAAATCTTTAGAAAGATTAACAACTCAATTTGGAAAACGAGGATTAGTAAATCTAGGTGGTTGTTCAACAAAAACATCTTCAACTATAAAACCATTTAGAAAATCACTTTTAACATCCATTTTATATAACATGAAATTCAGATGAGAAGCATAGGTAAGTAGAATCCTAACAGCTTCTATTCTAGCTACAGGTGCAAAGGTTTCCTCATAGTCTATTCCTTCCTCTTGATTATACCCTTGTGCAAGTATCCTTGATTTGTTTCTAATGATATTTCCCGACTCATCAACTTTATTTATAAAAACTCATTTAGTACCTATGGTCAAAGTGTCCTTAGGTCTGTCAACTAATTCCCAGACTTTGTTTCTTTCAAATTGATTTAATTCTTCTTGTATATCCATTACCCAAAATTCATCATTGATTTCATAATTGATATTTTTAGGTTCTAACTGTGAAAGAAAGGCTTGATGTTCAACCTAGTTTCTTATAGAAGCTCTAGTCTATGTCCCTCTATCAAGATTACCTACAACAATATCTAAAGGATGGTTATTTATAATTCTAGTTGATCTAGTAAAGGTAGGACTAGAAATTTAAGGTTCTTCTCTATGCTCGGGTTCAGGAGAAGCAGATTTTGGAATATTTCTAGAACTGGTTGTCTTTACAACAGGTTCACTGATTTTATCATTAAGGTCCAGAATAGATAAATCTTCTTCAAGATTTCCAAGAAAAGACTTAGGTTCCTATGGATCAGTTTCATCAAATTTGATATGTACTGATTCTTCCACACATTTGGCCCTTTTTTTAAAGACTCTATAAGATTTACTGGTTATAGAGTAACATATAAAGATTTCCTTATCACTTTTAGAAGAAAACTTGTCAAGATTATCCTTAGTATTAAGAATAAAGACTTTTCAACCAAAAACTCTGAAGTAACTCACTTTAGGTTTCCTATTATTCCATAGTTCATAAGGGGTCTTTTTGAGAACAGGTCTAATCAAGACTCTATTTATAATATAACAAGTTGTATTCACAACTTCAGCCCAGAAGTAAACAGGTAGCTCATACTCATTAAGCATAGTTCTTTCAATTTCTTGAAGGGTTCTATTCTTTCTTTCTACTACACCATTTTTTTGAGGTGTCCTAGGGGCAGAAAAGTTATGATTGTAGCCATTATGTGAGCAATAGGTTTCAAAATCATGATTTTCAAACTCACAACCATGGTCACTTATCAAGGTCTTAATCTTAAGTCCACTAAGGTTTTCTACAGACTTGGAGTATTTAATAAAGTAAGAGCAAGCTTCACTTTTGTGAGATAGAAAATATTCCCAAGTGTATCTAGAAAAGTCATCTACTAAGACATAGACATAGTGCTTCCCATTTAAACTAGAAACTCTAGAAGTTCCAAACAAGTCCATGTGAAGCAACACAAGAGGTTGAGAAGTTGACACTTCTTTCTTTAATTTGAATAAAACTTTTTGTTTCTTTCCCTTTTGAAAGGGAGTATAAACTTTGTCTATTGGGAATTTTAGTTGACGTAGGTCTCTAACTAAATTTTTCTTAGTCAGTTTCTTAAGTGAATGAACATTGTAGTGTCCTAATCTTCTGTGACAAAGACAAGACTCTATATGAAAAGAATTTAAACAAGTAACCTTTTGTTTGGATAATGAATTTAAATCTACAACATAAACATTTTCATTTCTTAAGGCAGAAAATAACAAAACATTTTTAGAATTAAAAACATTACAAGCATCATTTTCAAATTTAACATTGAAACCATCATCACACAACTGAGAAATTCTTGACAGGTTGTATTTTAATCCATCAACAAATAATACTTTAGAAATTAAAATTGAATCATTGTTACCAATATGGCCTAAGACGATGATTTTTCCTTTTGAATTATCACCAAAGGTGACATTCCCTCCATCAACTTTGATTAAAATTTTGAAACATGAGTAATATCCAGTCATATGCCTTGAACATCCACTGTCCAAGTACCATATCTTCTTATAATAACTCTTCAAGAAAGTCTCCTACAAAACAGGTTTAAACAGAAAATGATTTTGGTACCCATATTTTCTTGGGTCCAGACAGGTTAGCAAGAAAAAATTTTGGTACCCAGATTTGTCTAATGGGTCTCATATAATCAATATACTCAATAGAATTTGAAAGATAAACTTTGTTTGATCTATAACTATGTGAATATCTAGTTGAGACATAGGAATTTCCAGAGATGGAACTAGAAACATATTGTCCAGATTTAGGAATAAATATATTCTTAACAAGTTGTCTATGTCCAGGTTGATAGCCTAAACCAGTAATATATTTTGGTGCAACTTGTTTTCCAAGCATTTGAGTTAGAGTATTCTTAACATTTGTGAACTTCTCCAGATCTATTCTAAGTTGCTCATTGGATAATTTAAGTTGATTTTTCTCCTTTAACAGTTGATAATTATTTTCCTTTTCTATACTAAGATAAGTTTTAACAGTACTGGACAAGGCATACTATTTCTTTAATGATTTGTACTTATCCTTCAGCTCATTGAAAGTATCTTATAACATATTACAGTATTTAAATAATTCAGCTTTAGACATATCATCATTATTTGAATCACTTTCATTCCCAGAATAATAATCATTCAACATAGGAGAAACAGGTACCTCAGAAGTATTAGTCATGAAATACATGTTGGCATGATTCTTTTCAGAATCAGAAACTTCAGACTTGCTTGTGCTGTCTTCTGAACCACTCCATGTTTCCTTCATAGCTTTCTTATATTTTTTGTCCTTATAATCATATTTCTTCTTGAACTTCAATTTTGGACAGTCATCCTTAATGTTTCCTTTCCTTTTGCATTCATAACACACTATCTCATCACTTTTATCAGTCCTTTTCCAATCCTTCTTCCAATGACCTTTATTGTCATACTTTCCCTTGTAATTGGATTTTATGAAAAACTTATTCTTTCTATAAAATTTCTTAAATTGTCTGTCTATCTGAGCCATTTCAGTATCACTATCTGATGCACTTTCCTCACAGATTGAGCTATCACTTTTACTTTGAAGTTTCCCTTTGTACTTAAGTTTTGAAGTATAAGTCTTGAAAGCTATAGACTTATTCCTTGGTTTATCATATTCTTACTTATTTACCTTCAGTTCCTCTTTATACATCATCAAATTTAAAATTAACTCCTTAACAGGTAGCTTGCCAATGTCACATGATTCTCTAATTAAAACTGATGTGCCACTCCATCTTTCTAGAAGACATCTTAGTATCCTCATGATTTGTTATTTTGCAGGAACAACTTTTCCAAGTGAGATCATTGTATTTACAATTTCGTTGAACCTCATATACATGTCATAAATAGGTTTATCAGGCTTCATTTTAAAATTATCATATTTAATAGTATAGGTATTCAATCTCATTTCCTTAACTTTGGTTGTTCCCTCATGGGAAATAACTAACGTATCCCAGATTTTATAAACAGTTTTACAAGTAGATATCCGATTAAATTCTTCATCTCCTAAAGCACAGTAAAGGGAATTCATGGATTTACAATTATTATTGTAAGTAGTTTTCGTAGGTCCATCCCAAGTATTTATTTTAGTTTCTAGAATCTTATACTGAGTCTCTATAGCAGTCCAGATATCAAATACCATACTTTCTAAATGAATTTTTTATTTTCAGTTTCCATTGGGCATAATTGACACCATTAAAGAAAGGTGTCCTGTTGGTAGCAGCACCTTCTAGTATATTATCCATAATTATATTTTATCAAATATATTTAAAGAGATAAAAGTTAGAACTAACATAAATTTAAGATATTTAAGATACAACTAAAACCACAGTTGAAAAATAGAGTGTTTGGAAATCATTTATTAATAAACAATACTCTGATACCAAATGTTGGTTGGAGTGGACACTCAAGAGGGGGGTGAATTGAGTTCCAATTAAAAATTTCTGTTAAAAATATTTCTATTAAAATCCCCCAAAATAAATAACAAGCTAAACAGTAGTGAATTTGTAATACTGTAAAGGGTCAGTTAGGTTCTCAAGAGATTGATTAGTTCTCAGTTAATCTAATATAAAGATTAGATTACCTTTTGAAACTAACCTAATGCTTTACAATAAATAAAAACACTTTCTAGTTTAACTGTCAGAGTTATTTTAAAATAGATCTTAATTTAAAGTACTTAGCAGCGAAATATTCAATATAGTTTAAAACAAAATAAACAAGCACAACGGTTTTAACCAAGAGGTTAAATCTCAAGCCGAGACTTAGTCCTCTCAAATAGTTTATATAAACTTTGATCCACACCCTGGAAATGGGTTAAAAATAGTACAAATACTGTCCAGGTACTAAGACCTCTACCACAGTTCTACGTGGGAAAACAAATAACAATATAACATGGGCTATCCAGGTCACACTTGACCTCTACCACTATCCACGGTGGGAACTAAAAGAATTCAGAAGTTTTGATTAAGGATTTTAGATATCCTCTAGTTATGCACAAGAGTCAGTGTGTGTCTAAAAATAGAGCGCACACACTGCTCAAAATGTGAATAAATGAAACACAAAAGAACTAAACAAATAAAGATGAGTTTAGAATGCTCTATGTGTTGTGAGTGAAGCTATGGACTCCTTTTGTATTGATCATATGTTTTTTGATTCCTTCTCTAGAATTTTTCTGAGAAATAGAGTGTCGTAGCTCTGTTCCTTGACTTCCTTGTATTCAAGTTTTGCTCGAGGTTGCAGTAGGCTTTGCAGCACAACAATGTCTCTCAGCTTCCAGCAAAATTTCTTCTCTTATTTAAGATCAAGTGGATATGTTCTTTTTGTATCATATGTGTATCTTCGTATATCACCACACTCAGTAGCTTTTTCACTTCTTTTACACACACACTTTTATGCGCAACTTTTTTCTTTCCTTTTATAGATCAAGTGGTCCGACAAGAAGCATGATTGCTTCTGTAGGTACAAGGTACGATTTTCTGACATGACAACAACTATCATTAATTAATATCAGATGCATTAAAAACATCAAATATGATTGTTGCTAAATAAACAAATATAAGTAGGGTTTATAGAAATGGTGACTAGTTTCCATTAGTAGCTCCTGGTATCAGTGAGATTGTAATGGTGGACTTGAGTCAGTAGGTCTATATCGGTAGCTGTTACTCTTTATAACAGTAGACTGCTTAGATCGGTAGCTCCTTCTATCGGTAACTCCTTCTATCGGTAACTCATCTATATCAGTAGCTACGTGTAGCGGTGGCTCTCTCTCTGTATATCCGTAGACTTCATACCAGTAGCTGTTTGTTTGTATTAGTAGACTTTGATATCAGTAGTTGTATGTCTGTCAGTCGACTTGTGCATACCGGTAGACTTATTCTATTGGTAGCTCAGGTGTAATGGTGACTATCTATATACCGGTGACCTTATCCATATCGATAGACTTTTGTACCGGTGTACTTAGCCTTATCGGTAGCTTTTGTGCATACCAGTGGACTTACTCTATCAGTAGCTGTTCTATGCGAAACATATTCAGATTGAGTTAGAATTATTTCAAAGAATGTATTGAAATAGATAAAAATTGAATAACATATTCCAATGATTATTTTGATATTTTTTTCAACATAATTTAACATATATATAGGATTATAAACACATATTAAAACGTAATTGAGATTATCAAAACAGGTGAGATCAACAATAGGGATTGTCAATATTTTCCCAAACAATAAATAGAATAACATTCCAGGTCACCCATTGATATATTACATATCCAATAACCATACATGGGTTCCATGTGAATTTTAAAATATTCATAAATTCATCAATAATCATTACATTATAAACCCATTGTAATTAAATAGGTATCAAGTAAAGTAACTCTCCAAGTAAATACCCTTCAATTATGAATAATAATTACAAGGTATTTACCCTATATAGATAAATGGAATATGGTTTAGATAATTATTTAACTTAAAATATTATTGGGGTATCTATGTAAAAATTGTAATGGATCAACCCCAGAAGCTTGGATTCAGTGCATTATTTTATTACAGTTGCATGTTTACAAGGAAATAAATCTTGAAGGACTGATTAATTTAGTAGTATTGGAAAGCCAGATTACATTAACGATACCCATAATACATTGTGAAATAGGGAATACAAATATTATACATAAAATAAATTAAAATGTGTCTTATAAAGCTTATTCAAATATTTATTCTTCATGACATGGGGAAAGGAAACATAATAACGGTGAACTCAAATGCCCAGTAAGGGAAAGTAAAGTAGAATAAATAATGAATAATTTTGAATAAAACAACATATAAATATAAATAGATAATAAAACATGCCATTAAAATAAATATATAAGGAAAAATCAATATGGAAAGGTAAGAAACTGAAACACATGCCATTTAATCAATGAACTAAAAATGAAATGTATTCATAGATATGTCAACGAAAAATCTATTAGATGAATAATAACTAAAAATAAATGATGGAAATTCATGATTAATCGATGTAATGTCTAAGGCACATAAAAACCTATACCATCAAGACATTTCATAAGATGGTTTAAAACTATAGATAGAAACCCATTTAATTTGGCCAACTTATTTTTCTTATGAGAACTTGTTGATGCATCAAAGGATATATATAGTTCGGACCCCACCCACAATTAAAAATAAAAATACTCCTTATATAGAATAATAAAATAAATAGTATTACTTATCCAATATCCATATTGAAAAAATAATATGTTTTTGTCAATAATTCCCCAGTTAATCAAATAATTATGAAAGTGAACACTGTATGTAAAAATTATATATGGTTTATGTAATAAAATTATACATTTAATGAAAATATGGATATTAAAGTAAAATTAAAATAAAAAATGATTAAAATAAATTGATTTTTTCAATATAAAGTTAATAATAACAAAATTAAGTGATATTTAAAAAATGATAATTAAGAATATTCTTCAGGAGAATAATATTTAAACAGTCTAAAGTGTCCCATACCACTTTGTAACATTTGAATCATAAAATTCCGAAAGTTATAGAATTAAATTAATTTTAAAAAATAATGAGAATAAGGGTATTTATGATATAAAATGAAAAATGCATTATATACACCAAATAAAAGTAAATTGACACATAATAACCAATATGCCTCAATGGAATGTAAATTGAGATGAAATTCCCTTACCTTAAACTTCCTATTATTGTATGGTATTTATACTCCTTTATAGTGGTATAAAATGTGATAATAAAATATAAAATAACCATAATCATGTTTATAATATCATATATTAACTTATTATAATATTTTATTTCCCTTTCGTTAACACGCTATAATTATTTTAACTATTCAGGGTGTTAATTTCCTAGTTTTCTCATGTATGTTTTTGACTTGTCAATTATTGTTCCTATTAATTAGATCATGATTTAATCATATCCAGAATTTAATAAATGAATTAATTATCATATATATTTAGTATATATGTATTTAGAATAATCTTTAATTTTTGGAGATAAGAAATGAAATGCACTGTTCATAGAGACTGTAGGTCGTACATACGCATGAACACTACTTTCATTTCATTATTGTATTAAAATAATTAAAATTAAATTATATATATATATATATTATAATTATAGTATCATATATTTTCTATATATGCTACATAAGTTTTTTAAAACCATTCTTTATATATTCCATGTATGGCATGAACGAGTCACATCACTTTGAGGGGGTGGTAGTTCACACTTCCTCAAACTAAATTATCGCATTTATACAATATGGAAAGCATAAAGGTATGTTCTAAATAAAAATTACTAAAGAATAAAGAAATTATAAATATCATAAATATCATATATAAATATATCTTCCATCATAATGGTTAACATGAGATGTGGTAAAGGAAAAATGAACAATCATCATTTCGTGAGGCACGAGTTCACTGTACACAAAAACAATATGTTCGTTACCCATTAGATGGAAGTGTGTGAAAGTTTAGGTATAAAATATATAATAAAATAATCCTATTATATTTAATATACTAATTTTTTAATAAATTATAAAATAATAAGAGTGTATGGGTTGTATAATGGAAATAAAACAAAAGAGTTTGAGGAAGTTCGTTACCTCTTAATCGGGTAACTACTTTTGGTTTGTACCAAAAAGATTCCTTGGATTGATTCCTTCCCAAGGGGAGGATTCTAGGATGAGGGGAGGGATTTTTTTGTTCTATTTTGGAAGATATTGGTTGAGTAAAAGTGTATTTAGTGGTGTGAGTAAGTGGGAGGAGATGAGACCCTTTTATATTGGAGGAGGAGTGTCACTCTTGTAACATTTTCACAAAGGAATACCATACATGTTTTTCACATTTGAAGTGGCTCTAGTAATGAATATAATTAGAGAAAGGGGATTTTAGGGATTAAATATTTCCATAAAATAGATTTTAGACAAGTTTATAGGTATTTTTAGGCTTTATGTTTAAGGTTTAGTCCCTTATTAAGCTTAATTTTCTCTTAATCGTTATAATTAATTTTAAGCACTTTCAATAATATTTTTTTTTAAAATAATTTGAAATTATTAGAAATTATTAATTATTATGATTCCAAAAATTTAATCCATTTTTCCAAATTAAAATAACATAAGTGGAATAAATTAATTTAAAAATCATCCTACGAGCGGGATGACAATGTGGGGTTTTAAATTAAAAATGTCCAAAATTTTGATATGTTTTTGTAGTCAATTTCAAATTGAAATTTATTCAAATGAACTAAATTGGTTTAATTTATAAAAATATGTACTAATTAAACTTTAATACCAATATAAAATATAATTTAACCTTATAAATAAATTTTATGACAAAGCGGTTTTAATTGAATTTCAGTATTTTTTACTATTCAATAAAAAATGAAACTTCACTGAAAAATACCAAAAATTTACCCTAACATAATTATTATGTTTTTTATTTAAAAATTGAATTCTATTTTGACATATATAATCAATAAAAGTTTCAAATATTTGATTTAAAATAGGTTCACCATTAAAAGGTGATAAAAATACCTTACAAAAAATATAGTATTTTATGCATAAAATTGGGTCTGTTTTTATCTTAAGCCTATAAAATCTATTGGAAGAATATAAAAAATATTTTATTGAATATATAATATATATATCATATTATTATCACTCATTAATTATAATTAATTTAATTTATTAGGGTATAACTACTTTATGAGGATAAATAAAATAATATTTTTCTTTATATTCAATCGGTTTCCATATTAATTTATAATTAACTTGTAACCAATGGATTAATTTTATATATGTTTAAACCATGTATTTTAATAATTTAGTTAACACAATTTATAACCACTAATTTAATCTCTAGGTGAAGTTTTATTATATTAAATAATAATATTTTAATAATATATTTTTGTTCGTTAAAACGTGTTCTTGCATGTAATGTAAGATTTCAAAGAAAGTCACTCTTGCGTGTAACATAAGAAAACTCAATGTTGAGTGAATTGAAATATATAAAATATATTGAATTTATTTAAAATACTAAATAAACTATAAATTCTTGGGATATTATGTTCTCTCACATGTTTTGTGATGCGTGTGATACACACTGGCAAATATAATGTTCTTGCTTTATAATTTCTGGGCGTTACATTCTCCCCACCCCAATTAAACTGTATCATCATAATTTAAACTATATCTTGGTGATATATAGTTCAAATTTTCCTATGTCTAAATCCCACATCATGATAATGGTTCTTAAAAAATCCTCTATAAAAGAGAGAATGTAAAGTTAAAAGTCTAAATGGACTAACATATAACTAAGTCTCTAATTAGGAGAACATTAGTGTAATGTAGAGACAAATACTTAGAGGAAAATAGTAAATATTTATCGGGAGTGGTTGAGTCTATCAATAAAAAACATATGAATGATCTCTTGAAAGTTGAGGGCCTCAATTCCATAAATCTGTAATGATTTAGAAGGCCATCACTTCAACAAAAAATAAGGTATTAGGACAAAATTTTTGTTTCAAAACCCTTTTTTCTCATGTTGAGGAATTTTTTCACCCTCTAATAATATAATTAAATATAATTAGTATTTTTTTATAAGCACAATATTATCCTTTATTCCTTACTTGAACTATTTCTACTTCATCTGTTAGAACAATATTAATCATATAATGATTTAATATATCAATCTATAAAACCTGATCCAAATTTCATCTTAAATCATTTCATAAATGGTTAACCTTTATAAACTATTAGTATCAAAAACTTTAGAATGGGGTTATTGAATTACCAAAATGAAATTATTGTTAATTCAAACAACATGAAGTTTCTCTCTAATAATCACATACCAAACATGTAAAAATCCTCATCATGTATACTAATGAAACATGGTAGTAACATGAATTACCGTAAAAATTTATTGGAAACATGTATTCTTACTTATTATTTAAGTAAGACACAAGTTAGTTGATATATCCCTTAAATCCAAAAGTGTTTTAAACTCCATCAATGATAGAATAGACCATTTGTTGACAAGTCATTAATCAATTCAAAGGTAGTCAACACTTGTCCAAATAAATCATTTATTCACCATTATCTCAACATTAAAAACATATTAAGGGTTATATTTCCTTCAATCACATGTTTTCTAAAAAAATTATATTTCTACTAAATAAATTTTCTTATTACCATTTATCATATGATCTCAAAACATTTTTAAAAAAGTATTACAGTACAATCCTAATATATTTAATAAATCATATGATCATAAATAAAATACTTTTACAATATATTTCTTAGATCCCAAATATAGAATAACATTGATAATTCAACTTCAGTTGTGTCAATAACATATGCTTGAATTTTATCCCTTATCTTCTTTATAGGTATATTCTTTTGATTATTAGGGAATTCATTTGCATAGTTCCCCATCTCTTTGCAGTTGTAACATTAAATAGAAGTTTTTTCATTCTTTCCTTTTCATTATTTTTCTATTTGACCCTTTTCTCCACACTTATAAAAAACTCCTAATCCATTAAATAATTTACCAGGGTGATTATTTCCACAGTTATCACATGTTGGAAAATCCTTCTTTCCATTCATGTACTTTCATTCATTCCCTTTTTCATGGTGTTCAGAAGACCTATTCTTCTCTTGGTTTCCCTTAAATACATATGAATTGGAGAACTATTTATCTATCTTAATAGAACATATAACTATTTATCGTATGAAGAAAAATT
The DNA here is from genome assembly GCA_963277665.1 of Viscum album. Taxonomy (NCBI): domain Eukaryota; kingdom Viridiplantae; phylum Streptophyta; class Magnoliopsida; order Santalales; family Viscaceae; genus Viscum; species Viscum album. The sequence continues at coordinate 1,619,235,616 of OY728146.1, read as the reverse complement.
ATGAGAAACTAGTTCCCTTAGGATATTTGGCTTAATTATTTCAAAGAAATGATCAATATTACATTCTGTGTTGCATATGAAATCCTTAGAATACCTTGATAACCTGGTAAAGGTTTCTTCAAAATCCACAGCACTTTCTTCCTCCTATTGATTTATAATGAGTAACTTCCTTTTCATCTCAATTTATGGATCACGAGGAAAGTATTTATCAAATAATTTCTCCTTAAAAGTTCTTCATTCCATGATTTTAATTTCTTCCCCCTACCTTGTATTTTGGATTAGATACCACCACTAGTTAGCATCACCTTGGAGACAATAGACCGCAAGTGTAACCTTTTTCTTTTCATTACATTCCAAGGTAGTAAATATCTTCTCCAGAGACTTAATCCATTACTCAACTACAATTGGATTAGTAGTCCCACTAAACGATGGAGTTTTCTTCCACATATAGTGATCCAAAATAAGAGATTATCTCCATGGAATAGGTTTATCCATTCGAGAAACATTATTTTTTATAACCTAACTAAGCTTCCCTAATATATCCATAACTTGATCAGTTCCAATACTACCTGTATTTGTTTCCTCGATAGGTAAATTTCTAAATTTTCCACGAGTACCGATAACAATCTTCCTTCTAGGTTCCATTACTTAACAATAAAATATATTGGATTAGCTCATAAAGTTATGAACTTTTTATAACTCTAAATATGGTATATCATATAACCTAAATTTACACATCATGATTCCTAGAGTCATAAACATTGGTTACTTTGGGGTAATCTTTAATTCTAAATCCTTCATAATTGTAGGTAAAGAGAATGTAAATTATCCTAATAGTTTCCCCTGGGTATGTCAAAACTAGTGCATAGTATAGACCATTTTTTTGTACTAGGTTACACCAAGTAAGGACTCTCACACCTAGTTTGATTTGTTACTCCTAAGTATATCTATGCTAGAACCACATCCACTTGTAATATCCAGACATGGATGTATTGCTAGGAATAATCACATAATATAATCCTTAACAAAATTATAGGGTGTTCTTACATGATCATTCTAAATATATATCAAGGGTTTTCTCCCTAATCTATGTTTTTTAAATATTTTTTCCAAGGTTTATGCTAATATTCTTTTGATACCAACTGTAATGCCCTGATCCCAGAAGCCCGAAGTCAGTTCATTATTTTATTACATTGGCATGTTTACAAGGGAAAAAATATATAAGGAATGATTAATTTAGGATTATTGGAAAGACATATTACATACATGATACCCATAATACCTTGTGAAATAGGAAATACAAATATGATACAAAAAACAAAGTAAACTGCATCATAGAAATCTTATTCAAATATTTCATTTTCTTAACCTAGGGAAAAAAATCTTAATAAGGGTGGGTTAAATTTATCAGTAAGGGTAAGTAAAGTAGAAGAAATAATGAATCAATGAGAATAAAACAACATGGAAAGGTAAATAGATGATAAAACATTTCATTAAAATAACTAGATAAGAAAAAATCAACATGGTAAGGTAAGAAACTAAAACACATGCCATTTAATCAATAGAATCAAAATGAAATGTATCCATAGATATATCGATAAAAGATATCTCGAATGAATAATAGATGAAACTAAATTGGGACCATGATTTCTTAATGGACGTCACGTCTTAGGCACATAAAAACCTATACCTTTAATACCTTTCATAATATAGTTTATAACTATGGATATAAACCCATTTAATTTAGTCAACTTATTTGTCACATGAGAACATTTCGATGCATAGAGGGGATATATAAAGTCCAGGAACCACACTTAATTTCCATTTCAAATAATTCAACATATCAAATAATTAAATAAATAATATTTCTTATAAAATATCTATATTTAATAAATAATATAGTTTTATCAATAATTCCCCAGTTAATCAAATAATTGTCAAAGTGAGTACTGTATGTAAAATTGATATATGGTTCAGGCAATACTAGTATCCATTGTATGAGAATATGGGTATTAAAGTAAAATTAAAATAAAAATTTACTAAAGTAAAGTTATTATTTAAAGAGAAAGTTAACAATCACAAAAGAAATTGAGATTAAAAAGATGATAATTAAGAACATTCTTTAGGAGAATAATATTTAAACATTTCAAAGTGTCTCATAACACTTTGTAACATTTGAATCAAAATATATATAAAGGTATAAAATTAAATGGAACTTATAATATCATGATAATGATTGGATTCTTTATATAACATGAAAAAAATAGTATATACACCAAATAAAAGTGAATTGGTGCATAATAATAAATAAGTCTCAATGGAATGTAAATTGAGACAAAATTCCCTTACCTTAACCTTTTGTTTATTGTGTGGTATTTATAAAACTATATAGTGGTTTAAAATGGGTTTCCAACTTATAACAAAACCATACTCATGTTTATAATATCATATATAAACTTCTTATAATATTTTATTACCCATTTGATAATACTCTTTCATTATTTTAACTATTTTGGGTGTTAATTGCCTAGTTTTCTCAAGTATGATTTTGAATTTTCAATTGTGGTTTCTATTAATTAGATAATTATTTAATCATATAGATAATTTAAACCATGAATTAAGTATAATATATATTATTTATATATTTATTTATAATAATCTATAAATTTTGGGGATAAGAAATGAAATACATCGTTATTGTAGATGGTAGGCCGCATGTACGCATTAATGCTACATTCATTTGTTTGTTTTATTAAAGGAATTAAAAGTAAAAGATATGTGTATATTATAATTATAGTATAATATATATTTTATATATATTAAATATTTTTTAAGAACATCCTTTTTAAATTCCATGTATGGAATAAACGAGTGACATCGTTTTGAGGGGGTTGTGGTCCACACTTCCTCAAATGAAATTATCGCATTTACACAAGATGGAAAGCATAAAGGTATGTTATAAATAATAATTATATAAGAATAAATAAATTATAAATATCATAAATATCATATATAAATATATTTTCCATCATTATGGCCACCACGAGTGGTGGTAAATGAAAAAATGAACAATCATCATTTCATGAGGCAATAGTTCACCGTACACAGAAACAATTTGTTCATTACCCATTAGATGGAATTGTGTGTAATTTTAGGTAGAAAAATTAGAAAAAAATATACTATTATATTTAGGATAATTTTTTTGATACAATAATATAATAATAAGAGTTTAGGGTTTGGAGAATTGAAATAAAACTAAAGAGTTTGAGGAAGTTTTTTACCTCTTAATCGGGTAACTACTTTTTATATGTACCACAAGGATTCCTTTTATTGCTTCATGATCTAGTGGATGATTCTAGGATTATGGGAAGGATTTTTAAGAGTTATTTCAGTAGATCTTGGTTGATCCAATGTGTCTTGATATATGTGAGGAAGTGTGAGGAGAGGATGCCCATTTATAGTAGAGGAGAAGTGAGACTCTTGTAATATTTTCACAAAGGAATTCCATACACATTTTCACATTGAAAGTTGCTACAATAATGGACCCAATTCTATAAAATGGATTTTAAGTTATATATATTACAATTTAATGTATTTAGGAAAATTTTATAGTTTTTTTAGGCCTTAAGTTTAAGGTTTAGTCTTTTATTAAGCTTAATGTTTTCTTAATCGTTGTAATTAATTTTAATAACTTTCACTGATATTTTTTGTCAAAAACTATGTTGAAATTATTAAAAATTATAAACTATTTTGTTTAATAATATTGAATCCATTTTTCTAAATTAAAATAATATAAGTGGCCGAAATTAATTTAAAAATCACCAAGTGAGAGGGACAACAATGCGAGTTTTCAAAGTAAATAATTTCAAAAGTTTGATAAGCTCTTGTAGCCAATTTCAAAGTAAAATTGATTAAAATGAAATAAATTGAATTTATTTATAAAAATATTATCTAAATATAATTTAAAAATAATTTAAAAAATAATTTAACCTTATAAATAAATTATATGAAAAATCAGTTTTGAATTAAATTTCAGTATTTTCACTATTCATTAAAAAATGAAACTTCACAGAAAAATACCAAAATTTTTCCATAACCTAATTTTTTAATTCCTATTTTAAATATTAAGTTTATTTTTACATAAATAATCTATAAAAGTTTCAAAAATTGTATTTAAAATAAGTTCTCCAATAAAAGGTTGTAAAATACCTTAATAGAAATATAGTATTTTATGCATAAAATTTGGTTTGTTTTTACCTTAATCCTATAAAATGTATTTGATGAATATAAAAAATATTTTATTTAATATATAATATATATCATATTAATATCACTCACTAATTTAAATTAATTTAATTTATTAGGGTATAACATATTTGTGAGCATAAATATAATATTTTTTTTCATTTATATTCAATCATTTTCCATGTTCATTTCAAATTAACTTGTAACCAATGGATTAATTTTATATATGTCTAAACCATAGATTTTAATATTTCATTTAATACTATTTATAACCACTAATTTAATGGCTAGGTTAAGTCTTATTATATTAAAAAACAATATTTTAATAATATATTCTTTTTTCGTTAAAACTCGGTCTTGTGTGTAATGTAAGATTTCCAAGAAAGTCACTCTTGCATGTAACACAAGATAACTCAGTGTTTAGTGAATTTAAATATATAAAATATATTGAATCTATTTAAAATACTAAATAAACTATAAATTCTTGGGATATAATATTCTCTCACGTGGTTAGTGATTCGTGTGATACACGCTACCAAATACAATGTTCTTACTTTATAATTTTGTAGTGTTAAAAAAATACTTTAATCAAATTAAATGTATAGTATTTAAAAGAAAAATGAATTGGAATAAAATTTATGTTTAATCATAGGGGATGATTGGGTAATACAAAGGTAGTTATTGCCCATTTCTCTTATAACAATTTAATTTCTATAACTCCATACATATATAAGAATGTGGATAATGATTCAAAGTATTATTTTTTACATAGGTGGAAAAAAATTATGAAAATATTGGTTACTTAAAACTTTTTAATGGTATTACATAAGAAGATATAGAGAATTGGGTCATTTTATTCCACAAGTTCAATGGTTTGTGAAGAAGTGTATAAAATATTCAAAGAATATCTCATAAGAGTTTCAAAATATATGTGTAGTTAGGACCATTAGTTATGTACAAAGTGAAGGTAAAGTTAATATACAACCAACCATGTTTAGTCTTATTATCCATAGGAGCATCTGATCCAAAGCCAATGTCTACTTTTTTTTATCCAAATAGGTATCATATTGCTATTAAGTCACACACACTTTACATTACCAAAATCTTGGATGTTTTCCTATATTTTTATTTATACCTAAGGTTTCCAAAAATGTATCAATGTCCTAATTTCCAATAATAATTAATCCTTGAAAATAAATAAATTAAAATATAAATAATGTGAAGTGTAAGATAAATAAAAACGTGGAATGAAATCACTTTATTTATTTCTTTAAAACATTGACCTCTATTTTTGAATAAAAAAATTCATAGAATAACTAGAATATAATTTTATTTCAAAAAACACTAAAAAATTGAAATGAATATTAATAATTAAGAGTTATCATGATGGTGGGAAAATACGATCAAGTGGTAAATATTAAATAAAAATTCTTTTTACACTTTTGAAAATAAATTCCAATGTAAACTGAAAGGATGACTCTATATGTATCATGAATCCAAGTGAAATACATCTTGGGAGTTGAAAGCACTAAAAAAGGATGTTCAATGATTAAATAAGTGGGGAGACAAATAATAAAGAATTTAAACATAGAGACATATCTATCAACATATATACACATGGAAAAAATCATAATAAAGAAGAAAAATCACATTTTCTTTCCTCTATATTTTCGAAAGAGTAATCCATTCACTATAGTTGTGGTTCCCCTAAAAGTTATTTAATGTATGAGTTTTTTTATATTTTTTTCATTATTTTTTAAATATTAATAATAGTTTCTATATTTTATTGATCATGATTCCACATCTCTCTCTTCTCCACTATGATCTTGAAACACCATGGTTATATAATATTAAACCGAGTACCAGTTCTCAAGGGAGGTTATATGGGATACTAAATGCTTTGACCTCAATTCTAGGAAGTTTCATTCTCATTATTAATATAGAAGTGAGTTTATAGAGAAGTGTATTGATGGTATCATCTATCCCTTTTACCATTTGATGATATTTTCTCTCTTCCTTATCTGTGTGTTATCTTCAAATGACGGAGTTGGTAATATTGGGGGATGAACTATATATGGTGTAATGGGGTGTTTGTATGGTGATGTGTCATTGGATATGGCATTCTCACTATTTTTCACCATGGAAGTGATAGAGTTTGGTGTACCAACACGTTTTATGAGGTGAACTATGACCTATAATTTAGATAGAAGGTGGTGGATAACTAATGGAATTGATATTTATATAGGATGAGTTTATAATTTATTGAGGATAATGATGTACCAATGTGATTTAACCACGATCATATCCTTTAAATCTAAAATTTTATTTTATTTTCATGTTTCAAATATTTAACTCTTTGGTTATGTATCTTATTTTAATTACAATAAAACCACTAAAAATATTAATAAGAGTAAATGGAAGTGGGTAATTATGCTATGATCCTAAAGAGAAAAACCTATTATTAGATCCTAAGTTGTGCTCATACTGAATTTTAAATTCAAATTTGAAATCCACACTATAATCAACATATCAATGTTGTCACTAATAATATAACACACCCACATTTTCTATTTAAATATACTTATTATTCAAGTAATTCCATGAATGATACCCAACCCTAAAAATTTCATGTTAATAATTCAAATGAAATGTTATAAAAATTTTTTCATTATTTTTTGGGTTTATATAAATATTTTTTGGTTTTATAAATATTTAACCTATGTTTATTTATAAAATAAATATGATTTAGGTGTCAAGTATATTATTAATTTTAAAAAATTATTATTATGTAATCATTTATCTCAATATTTACTATCATGGGATAAAAATTTTAGAATTATTTATTGGGTATATTAAATATAGATTTTTAAACAACATTATTTCTTCAAAATATAACCCAAAATTTTAAACTAAAATGACAATGATAATGATGTTATTATTATTATTTATTTAATTACAATTTAAAATAGAGATAATTCATCCTATCCCCATCATAATCATGTGACACACACTAAAGAATGGGGGATATCTTTAGATATTATTCTGTAATATTCCTCCTCTTACAATTCTAGAAATCAATGTAATCTTCTCTCATATATCTTATCATTCTCCTTCCCCTTATTATTATTCTTATCTTCTTCCACCATTCTCCGTCCTCTTTAATCTCTAACATTAAACTAATTTATCTATTTAAATATTGTTGTGAGGTATAGTTTTTTTATTTTAAGTATAAACACAGAAACCTAAAGTGTATTTTACTCCAAAGGGCTAGAGTATCCCTTTACATATTATTCACATCTAGTAATAATTTTGAGTTTCATCTCATAGATCATTGGTAAGTGTTCACACATCTAGGTATTTAATAAATTGTTTTATTTAAATAATTTTTATTTCTAATTATTTTTAATGACTAATTAGGTTCCCAAGAGTGGTATTACAAGTATAATACCCTTTGGAATTTATTAAATTATCCCAAAAAGGTAGGTGACCTTATGTAATTTTATTTACATTTCAAAGAAATAATTCATGATTGTTTTTGAATAAAATTCAAGTAGATTATAATTATATTAATATTATTTTATTATTATAATCTTACCTTTCTTTATTTTCTTCAAATGGGTGGAATTTATAAGTTTAAATTATTAATAAAATCTTCATTTAAATTGACACCCATAAGGTATTCAATTAAATTTACAAAACTAGTATTTCCTAGTTTTTAATTGAATGTTTTAGAATCAAATTTTTGATTAGTGTGGTATGTTGTATTATTTTTCTTAAATAGAATCTAGATTGGTTATGTTTAATTTATTTAAAACCAAAAGGGTTAAGATATGTTTGATTGGTTTTTAAAAAATGGTGTTTATTTTTATTGTATTTATTATAAACCAATAAATAAGGTACTAACTATTGAACATGGAAATGAAAAGGCATAATAGATTCTTACTTAGAGCTATCAAAGAAATTTGAAAAGTTTGAGTATATTTAATGACCAATAAGTTTATGTGAAGTTATGGGTGATGTTTTTTATTGGATAATTTGGGATTGGAATAGTTTTGGATTCATTTGGAGAAGTTTAAAGAAGTTTTAGATATATTTTGGAAAAGTTATATTTGAGTAGGTTTTTATGAATTCATCTAAGTACCTATACACGTAATATTTTATTACATGTGTAAGGAATTTAAGTTTTTGTGATGTATTTCATAATTTAAAAAATAACCTAGATACAAAATATATTATAAAAACTAGAATGTTTTTCAAAGGAAAGGATCTATCAGCGATATGAAATATCCTCTAAAAGTTGTGTAAGATATTTGTTCTTGAAATTCCAGGTAAAATGGAATAAGAATTAATCCTATAGTGATGAATAATATTTTAAATCCCATGATTTTTTTCTCTAGGGATACTAAAAGCGGTAAAGGGAAAAACCTTATTAATTAGTAAGGTTTTTTAGAAGCATACATATGTTTTTTATATGTAATATTTGGGAGGGGGAATGTAAGGTTTTTCAATTATATATTTTTAGAAAAAGATCGGTCACATTTTTTGCCAATAGAGAATGATAATTTTATTAATAATACATTTTATGAGATTTATTGTATATTCAATTACAATAGATAAAATTATAGTGAGAATAAGGAAAGATTTTTCTATGGTACATTAGCGATTTGAATACCTACATTTTGGGTTAGAGTTATAAAGATATAAGGATACTAATTACACACCATAAAGGATGTGAACCGATCATAAAAATATTTATTCAATGGGTTTAATTATTTTGAATATTCTACTTTATAAGAAAAAAATAAGAAATAAAAAATTTGGAATTTTAATTGGAGTTTAAATAAATGATATTGATGGATTTTAACATAGTATTCATGGAGGTTCTGTGATCCTCATGAAAGAAATGTGAAGAATCCCTCTTAATTAAATATAAGGTAATTCTAGATGGTGATAATTTTTGATATGTCCTTCTCTGTAACTATTAGAGTATGTTGTGATATATATATATATTGATTTTTACTGATGTATCCAAACTTATGAGATATATGTTTTAGAGAAAAAGATAGATTATTATTATACATCAAAGTGAAGAACATTAACACACATATATATTTAGTTAAGGTGTAGATACAATTATATAACTTTTCTAAATATAATAATAATAATAATAAGATGAAGATAATTTTTTGGTGAAACAAATGTGATAGTATTCTTGTTCTAGTTCTACATAGGGAGAAAAATCAATGAAAATTGGGCATTTTTTAAATATATTTCCAATTGAGAAGATGGATTTTTTCTAATGAGTCATGGAATGGGGATGATGTTCATGTAAAATTCATAGTAACTTGTGATAGATAATATCATGAATATAAAAGGCACTCATCCATATTTAGTGCACCAATAGAAACGGTGTTGTCATTATTGGATTGCTTCCAAAGTGGTCTTTCTTATCTTGAGTAGTGAGAAGAATACTGGAAGTGAGTGAAGTATTCCATGGGAGGTAGGGAGATATCCCAATACCATATAAGGGGATTAAACCTAGGTCCATGAGTTACCTAGCCTAAACCCACCACTAAATTGTGATTTTAGTAGATTTTGGTGCATCAATACATTGACAATTAGATGCTCCATAGATTATCCTAGCGTGGATTGACCAAGTAAAAATCTATATGCCCTATTCAATTATTTTTCAACATTATACATGATGTATTTTCTATGTTTGGGTAGAGAATCATTGAAAAATAAAATTATGGGACTAAATTATAAAGATGTATTAATTATATCATCATTAAAGGAATAACTAAAGGGTGACCATACTACTAAAAAGGTAAATATCATCAAGTGTAGTGAGATTTTAAAGAAAAATTAATTAATTTAGAAAATTCACATAACTTGATTCACCCAAATCTTAGTGAATCTCTCACTTGAATCCCTTATAGGACATAAATATTCGTATCATAGAATAGATTTATTTAAATGGATTTTTAATGTTCTGAATTTACTATTTATTTTGGATTTGAGTTTTATCCTACCCTTACATTATTATAATGATACAAAAAATAGGAAGAATCATAAGAAAAATAAAATATCTAAAGGAATTCTATTATATAGAAAATCCTTTAGAAAAAGTGATATTCAAATAAAATAATTTAATAGCACTCAAAAGGAAGGTATATATATTTCCAATTTTGAGTTTATTAATTCATATAATGATGTTGTAGGGTTATTTTAGGATCTTAGAATCCCAAGTAAATATGGGTCTGTTGATGATAAAGAGATCCTAAAGAATTTAAATGTGGTAGATATCCACTTATTAGAATATATATATTAGAGGAAAAAAGAAGAAAACATCAAATTGAAATAGGATAATAGGTCTCTATAGATTGAGGTTAAAGTGCTAAAATTTGAAGTTGAAAGATTAAAAATATTGAATTAAAGGTTGTTTGAAGGGATATTAATATAAGTTAGATGAATGATTCCTAGAATAAAGACTTATAAAAAATATTCAAAAATGCATAAAATCCTAAAGATGATTACATGGGAAAGAAATATTGTAAAAATAAGTTCAAAACATTAAGGAAAAGAATTATGAAATTAGTACACACATAGAAAAACTGGTTAATGAGAAATAAATTCTGCAACAAGAAACGATAAGCCTTAAAGATTCTATTTCATAGATGAGAAACAAGATAAAGGAGAAAGTTGACATGATGGATAAAATTTCCTATGTATTTAAAGATGATATTTATAGTGGGAAGACACTAATGGAAGATATGAGTTCTTATATTGAGAATAAAAGTAAATAGATACAAAAAAACGAATAGGTGTTAATCTCATCCAGTAAGAAAGTATAATAACAAGTGTCAAGGGTAAGCTAATTGTAAAAGATTATTTACACTTATTTTTTGGATTATCCATTGGATGTTCATAGCTAGGTAAAGAACAAGTAATCAATATCTTTGGAAAAAACAAGAGAGAATTATTTTTTTAGATAGACCACATTCTATGGGAAAAACCATACTTTTCTATGTTGGAACTCATCCAAGGCATGAGATGAAGAAAAATATGAGCATTATCAATAAAATATAAAATAATGGAAGTCCCGGAAACACATATAAGAAGATCACTACATGAAGTAATGAAAAATTAATTGAAAGAGCACTGTCGTGGGCTCCCTCAAATGATATTCAGTTTTAGGTTACTTAGGTGCAGTAGAGTGGCTGGCCAAGGTCATCTCTCAAAGGAGGAAGTGAATTTAACAAATTATTAAAGGTATTATAAAAATAAAATATAATAGAATTAAAAAACAAGTTTAAAGGATGTTTTTTTATATTTTATAAATCTAGAATAAGTTTTCTAGAAGAAGATTGTATTTTTTTTAATTTTGAAATGTAAGTTGATTAACAAAGCACAATGAGAAGATGTTTCTTTTAGAAAATATTTTAAAAGGAATAATCGATATAACTCTAAATCTTAATTTAATTATTAATCATTATCATTTAAATCAATATCCACTTAATTATGATCCCCTATTTTTTTAACCCTTGAACCCTAAGAGAGTTAACTTAACCACAAAGATGAAATTACTTAAACCCTAGGCTAGCTTCGGAACACGCAATCGCAACACCCTGCATTGATTGTTGTTCTGAGGTTAGATTATGGTAAGTGGTTAATTAGAGCACATATTCATTCTTTAAATGAGTATGAATTTTGTCTAGGGAATATATTTGAACTCTACAAATTTATCCCGTGTGGTCTTGTATTACCGATTAAGATCGCGCTCTCACAATTTACACAAAATCTCAACCTCTCGTATTTTCGTGTTAATTGTTAAATTGCTTGATTAGTTTATTATAATTTAAAAACACAATTCGTGGATAATATTAAGTTAATTACAATATCTAAATGATTCAAAATAATTAAATGAATAGGGTAGAAGATAGATCGATCACTAAAAAAACTACTCTTCTATGAGTGGTGTGGTCATCGTGGAGACGTTTTTCATGAGCAAAGGATTGAAAGGGTAGAACCAAATCTCATATCCAATCTTAATTACAACCCAATTAGGAATATTAAGAGAATAATAAAATCGAAAATAATAGAATAAATGGAATACAAACTAAGATTTTATTGAAAGAATAAAAGCATTACAACATGAAGAAGAAGAAGAAGAGAAGAGGAAGGCTTAATGAGGGGATCCTTGCTTCAAGAACTACCCCTATTACAATGGTTGAATAATTGGATTGAAACCTCTTCTATTCTACCTTAAACTTCCCAATGCACATCCCAACCCCACCAAATGAGAAAAACACCAATTTATAGAGTGGTGGGGAGGCTAGGTTCAAAGTGGTTTTAAGTATGAATGGGGAATCTCAGACAAATATTTTATTCCAAATTGAACCTCCCATTTGACCACCAAAACTCATGAATCAGCTATCCTTCCAGAAGGATGATCCGTGCGAAAATGAGTCATGTACCTCTTCTCAAAATTTGGGCCTGATCCAAGTACGGATGAAGATGTTATGTCCCAAATAAAGAACCCATGTCTATTCTACCGAGTCCAGACCACCATTGACTTAATGGCCCATTTAGTCCATCCAAATTCACTCTTTAGCTCTAGTATCCTGAATAAAAGTTGTAGAACATAAAACATTTCTATTTTTTTGAAAATAACATTGAAAAAATATGTAGGAATATTTGAAACAATAATGGGTCAAGATGTCAGAATATTCCATTCATGACATACATATTAAAATGAGTATTACTTTCAATATTTTTTTTTAAAAGTAAAATATGATAAAAAATGTCTTTAAAAAATAAAATAGACTAATAAAAAAATATTAAAACATTTTTATAAAACATGGTTTTAGAAAAAAATAGGTTTTTGATCGTAGAGAGAAATAATGTCATATTTTCTTAAAAACATTTTCATAATTATATTGTGTACCAAAGAGTGAAAAAATGGTACCATTACATGAAGATATCATAAAAAACTATAGGATATTTTTTTTTGATAATTATTGAGATAAGGATTATGATATTTCAATATTGGAGACTTAATCATAAATAATCTTGATAAATGATGAGATTATAACATAAAATCTTTACCAATTTGGTAAAATTGAATCATGAGACCCATGAAGGAATAAAATAAAATGAAACTTAAAATATCATAAGGATGAATAAATTAATGATATTAAATATTAAATTGGCTATAAATACTCATCATGAAAGAGTATACATGTATAACATAACATATATCTCAAAGAAGGAAAATTGAGGCACAAATCCCGGATCGATTTGTTAAATTTTGATTCATAAACCCTATGAAAGATATATAATCAAATGGATGTGTAAATAAAAATAATTTTAAGTATAAAAATAATAATATACATTAATGGGTAGTATATACACAACATAAAATAATTATGTGGTGGATATGGCATGTGTCTCACATAAAAGATAAAAGTGAGGGAAAAATATATTACTCCTTATGTAACTTTTCAATTGTTATATTCCTGAAATAATACAATAAACGAAAACATTAATTATAATTAAATGATGTATATTAAATATATATCATGTAGCATGGAATTATATACACCACACAAAAGAAATTAGTGGTGAATATGGAATAAGTCTCCTAGAAATAAAAGTGAGACTATAAATCCCCTTACCTTAAGTCCTAACTTCCATTGTACTTATTCAAACCTACTGTATAATAAATATAACTTTATTATACATATATTATAAAATTATATATATATATATATATCATACCATATATTATTTTCTCATGGACTTTTATTACTCATTTATTTACAACTTCGTGTTAAAGTTATGTTTTGGGTAATAACCACTTTATTTTTATATATGTTTTGACTTCTTATTTTTTGTAATCTTACTTAGATCATGGTTTAAACATATAAATAAGGTAAAAAATGTTATAAATATCATATATATTATTTATATATATATTTATAGTAATCCATTATATTTTGTGATAGGAAATGAAATACACTATTCATGGAGATGGTAGAACATACATAATCCTGAACACTGTTTCCATTTTCTTATCATATTAAAAGAAAGAAAAGTAAATGATACATATATAAATATATATTTATTATAATAGAATTTTTAATTAATATATATATATATATTCCATATGATTATAAAACCCATAATTAATACATTCCATATAAGGTGTGAATGAATCATATTGATTCACGAGGCAGTAGTCCATCGTACACACGAACAACGTTATTATATTCCCACAAAATAAAACACATGAAGGTGTGTGAGATATAAAAATTTAAAATAATAATAAAATACTTAATATCATATATATCATATATAAAAAAGAAATCTATTATTATTCCCAACCTTGAAAGTTTGTAATGGAATGAAGAAATATATCAGTTCACAATGCGGCAATCCGCCATACAGATGACTGATGATTTTGTAAACCATTTGATGGAAGTGTGTGAGGATTTATTTTTCACTATTACCATAAAAATATCTCATTATATGGAATATACTGAAATATTATATAATCATGGTATAATAAAAATCAAATGGGTTGGAGGAAGAATGAAAATGGAAACACTCATTGATAAACGTTAACTCTTCTTCGGGTATCCTCCTTAGGTTTGCACTAAAGATTTTATTTGTTTAATTTATATAGAAAATAAGAATTATAGTATTAGGTTATGGAATTTCAGAAGTTATTTTGTAATATGTTGGTCAATAAAAATATCTTGAGAGGTGTGAATAAGTAGGGTGAGTGAGTTCCCTTTTATATTTTAAGTGAAGTGACATTCTTGTAAATACTCAAAAGTATTCACTATTGGGAGGTTAATATTGCCTCAAGTAGACCCAAATATGATAATTAATGGTATATAGGGATGATATGGTTGAAAAATAACTCCACCACCCAATGGAATACATGTTTCAATCATTTCAATCTTTAACTTCTATGAATCCCTATTTTTATAATTTTTGGGTTTTCATTATGGTAACTAGTTTTCAAACTTTCGTAATTTATCCTTTAAGACAAAATTAGAGTGATAATTACTAGATAATTTGGAAAAAAATAATTATAAATATTATATCTAATTTATAAAATATAAATCATATGTGTGTTGGGAATAAATTTTAACCTAAGTTCATGTAATGTACAAAAGCACCGCTTTAAGCATGACCGCACTAACTGAGTTTTTAATATTTAACGATCAATATAGTCATTATAATATTTTTTTAGATTAATGGAAAATATTGGATATTTATTAATATTTAGAAATTAATCCACAGAATATAGTATATTTATTAATTTTAAATCAATTAATAAAATTTCAGTTATTATAAAATAACATAAATGTCAATTCTGATACTATTCATTTAATGCCATTTTAAAAAATTCCAAGATAATGATGGAATTAAAATATATAATTTTAACACCTGTGTATCATGATATATTAATATAAAAAAATTTAAAATAATAATTCATTCAACTTACTTCACTTCTAATATTTTTAGTATCATTTATTTTATTTAATTATTAACTAAATATTATTATGTTGACATTTATTAAGCTTTTAAAGTAATTATTTAATATCAAACAATTAAAATAAATTATAATGATAAAAGAACTCATTTAAATTTCATAAGTGTATATATAAACTAATTTATGTTGTTTTTTCCTTATCCCGAGGCTTTATAGATATTAAAATTAAGAAAAGTATATTTTTTGTCATTTTCTTTACTTAACTGATTATATGGGTCATATTCAAAGGAAAGTGGAAATAAATTTCCATATTTCATATAATTGTGTGAAAAAATAGAAATAAATTCACACAATAAACTTAATATAATATATTAGGTCTTTTTCACTCTTATAATTATAGTTTAATTCCCGATAAACGTATATTTACTTTAACCATGGAAAATAATTTTAACTGCATTCACAATTAATTTTGGTCAAAAATTAAGTTCACATTATTAGTAATTATAAATTATTATGATTCCAAATATGGAATCCATTTTTTCCAACTTGAATTCACAAAAGTGGAAAAAATGAAATTAAAATGAATCACACAGACGTGATGAGAAAACAAGTTTTTATAAATAGAAAATTTTAAAATTTCAAAATGTTTCATATCAAAATTCGGTATAAAATTTATTTAAATGAAAAAATTAGATTAATGGATATAAATTTGAAAAAAAAATTACTTTCAAAATATTTTAAAATATAATTTTACTTTATAAATAAATTAAATGAAAAGGCAGTTTTTAATTTAAATTCAGTATTTTTCACTATTCGTAAAAAAATGAAAGTTTTTAGAAAAATACCACAACATTAACCTAAGATAATTTTTTATTTTAAAAAATTATTTTTTCCAAATTTTTAAATATTTAGTTTTAAAATTAGTACACCATAAAAGGGTGTCCAAATTGTTTTTGAGAAAAAATACAGGTTTTAAGCATAAAATTGAATTTATTATTATCTCTTTTATAGAAAACATATAAGATAAATGTTAAAAAATTTATTTCATATATACTATATAAATATCATTTAAATCATTAATAAAAATTTATTGGGTTAATTTATTGATATAAAACAGACTTCTATGCATTAAAATAGTTTTTCAGAAAAAGATTTCCTTTTATTTTCAAAAGTGTTTTATTTTAATTTCTAATAAATTGGTAACTAGTGAATTACATAAATATTTGTAAACCATATTTTCATAATTTAAGTAATTCTATTCATACCCTCTAATCCAACATCTTGTAGAAAACTATTAGGTTAAAAAATAATATTTAAATAAAATGTCATGTTTGGTTTAAACTCAGTGTCACATACACCGTAAGATAAAAGAAGATTTGTATGTAACACAAGAAAAACATAGTATTTCATGTAATTAAAGATGAACTTAGTTTTTTTTGTAATGTAAAATATTAAAAATATTAAATAAATTTGAAAAAAAAATCACAAATATCACAGTGTAACATTATAACCCACTTAAAATTAATTTCTCACTCTAAATTCATCTTGTTCATCAAAGGTTTAACATTTGAAAATTAATTCATAGAAACCCACATTTTATAAATAAATAATAAAACATTCCTTAAAAAGGGAATTATGGAAACATAACGGTTACCCAAATTCAATCATAACTAAACTTCCACATTGGATAAAATAGGTGGGAAGTGAATATTTGGGCATAGAAGAAAAGAATAAATAATTATAGAGAGTGATAAATATCAATGATCACAAGAAAGTGGGTGATCTAGAGAAAGTTAATGACAATAAAACCATAACCCAAATAGGTATGAAACCGTCATTTATATAATCAAAAATGATTATAACATGAAAATATTTTATTTCAATATCATTTTCCTAAAGTTGAATAATTTTCATAAGAAGATATACTTACTTGATTTCATTCCATTTCATAAGTATAATATCACCCTTTGGTTTTTCCTTGATCAATTTACACTTTATCACTTACTTAAAAAAATGATGTGAATTTTTTATGTCTGAATAACCAACAGATCATAAGATCCAGAAATAGATTGATAAGTCATTCCATCTATCCTTAGTTATTATCATAAAAAATGATTTTCACAGGTTATTCAATATGGATAAATATTCAAATGGTGATGGAATACATTAGTATAACATAAACCATTCCATAAATGTTTAAAATTATAACCCTTAAAACATTAAAAAATTATTATGAAGGTTACTAAATTTCTCAAAATCTAATTATCATTAATGCCCCATATATCATAAAATATCTCATGATTAGAACACACTAAACATGTAAATAATTTTATCATGTATTCCCTTGAATCATGGTAATAAATTAATTCACCATAAAACCTTATTAAAAACATAAATTCTTACTCATTAACTATATAAAACATAGATTATAGGATATAATACATTAATAAAAAAATGGTGTAAAATCCATCAATGACAACATAAAGAAATCTATCAATAAATCATTTATTAGTTCCTAGGTCGTCAATATTATCAGATTTACGTTATCAAAATTACCCGTCTCTTTATCTTAGTATTATTATCTCAGTATTAGAAACTTATTAATGGTTATATTTCTCTTAAAAATATATTTTCCATGATTACCACCTTTCCATTAAATAATTTTTCTAGGTCATCAGCATCATTCAACATATTATTTCAAATTCTTAATGAATTTTTTTAATAAAAAATCCTTATATATTTTATAATTATAAATTATATAATCCAAGTATATAAATACTTCATTCCTTCTACTTCAATTATTAGCCTGGAATTTTTACTTCCTTGTTATAGAAGTTAATTCTTGTGGAAGGGCATTTAATTGGGCAATTCCCAAGTTCTCCATAGAGAATAAATTTAAATCCTATAAAAATTTTCAATCTATGACCTACTTTTACACATAGATAACATATTCCCCTCTATTTGAGATATTCATTCAGGTTTTTCTTCCCACCCTATTTCCATTTAGGAATCCAAATATTCTATCCTCAGTGTTTCTTACCACATGAATATTTATAAAATTTCATCTTTCTATTATTCAATGAGTTATGAATCTTATAGAAGTTTAGATTCTTAATCATATATCATGATAACTGGTCAGGAATAATAAAAATATCTTTCTATACAGCAATCATACAATTTGGTTGCTCGTAGTCACTAAATTTTCCATCATATTCAATATTAACATTATTCCTTCTGGTTCAAGAAATAGACTAAAAATAAAAAGTATAGTGCAAGAAAAAAAAATCATAATGAAAAATAATATAGTATGAAAAAACATTTAGGAGGTCTAAATCAAGACACCTTCTTCTTAATATATTCCACCTTAGGTTTATCATAGGTCATTTATAGTAATCATATATTTAAATTTTTCATAATGGTTCATAAGAAGTTTGTGAATTTTCCAAAGAATGTCTCATAGGAGTGTCAAACTAGGTGTACAAAAATACCCATTATCATGCACCAGTTATAGATCGATTCTATCTCAATATGGTGTTTCTGGGGTTGTTACCCCAATGTATATCTATGACATAGCCACATCCACTTGTAGTATCCATAAAGAAATGAAATTAGTTGGAAATCACTCACCCCACCCTTTTCCAAAATTCCAAGTCATTTTCCTTCACTTTAACTCATCCTTATACATATTATTAGAGACATACCTATAAATATCCTTATAAATATCCCTAGGGATATATCTAAACATTTCTCATACTAGTTTCCAAAGATTAAAAAATCATTCCTTTGATATTGAATATAGACACCCAAACTTATTACACATGCACATTACATATTTTTAGATTAATATTCATTACATTACAAAAATAAACACTTGGGGACTATAATAGTTTAGTGCATTTGGAAACATGGAACACAATCCTCTAATATGGTGAAAGATCTTCAATGTTTCCCATAAATATCCACCCATTTAAAATTCTTAATAGACACACCCTACATAAAAAAATTAATTATAACCTGGGGAAAAGAAACATAAGAAAGGGTGAGATCAGATACTCAGTAGGGGTAAACAAAAAAGATAAGTAAACATAAAATAAAAATTAGGGTATGGGAACATGATAATAACATTTGAAAACCATATCCTATATATGAAATATAATAGTATTGAGTCATGGAATAATTATTCCAAGTTCATAAGACATGAATCATAATATAATAAAAAAACATGATCCATGAGATCATAAAATTGGAATAATAAATAAATTTGTGGCATACACATAAGAATAGAAAATATTACATCAATGATATCTACCCAGATATTCATAACATGTTAGGATTGGGATAACCACTTATGTACTGACTTTGAGAGTGAGATGACCTCCCTTGTAACTTTTTTTGGGATTGGGATAACAACTTATATACCCTTTGAGGTCATAGAACATTTATCATTAACCAATTAATTGGAGGGAGATATAGGTACCACCTATATTTGGTTATAACGTAACCACCATCACATAATGAAAATAAAACATTTGTATGCCACATGATCATAAAAATACATCATATAATTACACATGAAATGAAATTTGTAACATAAAAATTTAATCATATCATAACCCATATAAAAGAGATAGGTTTAATAATCATTTCATCATTGTATAACATGTGAAAAGAAGTAGGTTTCATAAGCTTTTTATCATGGCATTAACCATGGAAGAGAAATGGGTTTCATAAACAACTTGTCACTGTAGTCATAAACCATTCATAAAAAGAATAATAATGGTATCCATGTATTATATATTCATTAAAGAATATGTAGCATCAATGGGTGTCATCTTATATGGATAATTATTTTGAGAAATCATTTAAAAAATTCCTTGAAGAAAATATCCTTTCTTCTTTGAATTTTTTTTTTTAAAACATAAAATTTTTTGAAAAAAAATACCTATGAAAATATCATTGAAAATTTAGAAATTAATACTCTATTTAATTATTATTTTGGTTCTGAATTTTTTTTTCATTCTGTATATGTTAAAACAAATATTCTATTCACATTTTCAGTAAAAGAAAAATGAGTGTGGTTTAAGAAAATGATATGAATATTCCTTTAAAAATTTATTTTAAAAGTAAAACATGGGTAAAAAGTTCTTTTAAAATTAATAATAGAATAATAAAATATTTTTTAAATCATCTTTATAAATCATGGTTTTGAAGGAAAACAGGTTTCTGATCGGTGAGAGGAATAAAGCCAGATTTTCTTAAAAACATTTTCTTAATAATATTAAGTACCAAAGAGTGAAAAAATGTTACCATTACTTTATGATATCATAAATAACCAGAGGATAATAAAATTCATGATAATTATTAGGTGGTTTATTATGAGAATTCAATTTTGGAGACTTAATCATAAACAATCCTAATAAATGATAAGATTGTAACATAAAATCAATAAAACTTGTGTAACATTGAATAACAAGATCCATGAATGAATAATAAAAAATTAAACATAAAATATAATGAGGATGAATAAATTCATGATATTACATGTTAATGTGGCTGTATATACTATATGTGAAAGAGTATAGGTGCGTAACGTAACATACACCTCAAAGAAGGAAAATTGAGACAAAAATCTCCTACCAGATTTGTTAACTTTTGAATTATAAACCCCATGAAAGAGAGATCCTATAATGGATATGCGAGTAAAAATAATTTTTTATAGAAAAATCATAATATGAATGAATGAGAAGTATATAAACCACATAAAAGAAACATGTGGTGAACATGGCACGTGTCTTAGAGAAAAGAAAAAAGTGAGGAGGAAATCCCTAATCACTTGAGTAACTTTTGAGTTGTAATCCTCACGAAGGAATAAAATATATATAAAATTTATTTATCATGAAAAAAGATATATTAATGACATATCATTTCATAGGGAATTATATACACCACAGAAAATAAATAGGTGGTGAATATGGATTAAGTCTCTTAGAAATAAAAGTGATACTAGAAATCCCCTTACCCTAAGTCTTAAATTTCTTTGTACTCATTAAAAACTTATGAATAAAAAATATAATTTTATTAAAAATATATTAAATAATCACACTCATATATATAATACCATATATTATTTTTAATGATCTTTTATAACCTGTTTATTAACAATTCCATTTAAGGTTACGTTTCAGGTAATAACTGCTTTACTTTTCTTATATGTTTTGACTTGTTATTTTTTGGCCCTATAAATTTGATCATAGTATTATCATATCCATAATTTAAACCATGATATAAATATCATATATATTAATTATATATGTATTTATATTAATACATAATATTTAGTGATAGTAAATGAAATACACCATTCAAGGAGACAGTCAGTCGTATATACGCTTGAATACTATTTCCATTTTCTTATCATATTGAATGATATAAAATAAAATTATATATATATACATTATCATTAAATTATAATTTTATTTCATATTTATATCACATATTTTTATTAAAAAATCAAAAATACATTCCTTGTAAAGCTTGAACGAATCATATTTCTTCATGAGGTATAATTCATTGTGCACACAAACAACATTATCACATTCCCAAAAAATAGAAAACCTGAAGGTATGTGGGATATAAAAATTAAATAATCATAATAATATAATAAATATAATATATATCATATGTAAACAAAAAATCCACCATTATTCCCAACCATGAAATTTGGTAATGGAAAAATGAATGATATCGATTCACGAGGCGGTAATACACCATAAACATGAATGATGATTTTGTAACCCATTTGATGGAAGTGTGTGTGGATGTAGTTTATAACCTTAAAATTAAAATATCTTAGTTTATGTAATAATTTTATTATATAATAATGGTATAATAATCATTGGAATGGGTGGAGGAAGAAATAAAACATAAATGCTCATTGAGAATGTTACCTCTTATTCGGGTATCCTCCTTAGGTTTGCACTAAATCCTTTCTTGGATAGATTTCTATCAAAAATATGTATTATTGTATTAGGGTATGGAATTTTTAAATTGATTTCGGTATATATTGGTCGTTCAAAATGGCTTTATAGGTGTTATTATTGGGGATAGTGAGGGCCCTTTTATAGTTGAAGAGTAGAATTCTTATAAATACTCAAAAGTATTCATTATTGGGAGGTTAATATTTCCTAAAGTGGGTCAAAATATGATAATTAACAGTGTGGGGGGATTATATGGTTTATCCATACCTCTAAAACATAATGTAATACATGTTTTAAGTATTTGGTTCCTTAACTTCTAAGTATCCATATTTTTACCATTTTGGTTTTTTACTATGGTAATTAGTTTTACAACATTTGTAATTTATCCTTTAAGTATAAATTTTAGTGATCCATACTTGATAATATGTACCCAATAAATATAAATGTTATAAATAATTTATAAAATAACAATTATATGTGTTTTGTAAAATAAATTTAACCTAAGCGCATGTATCGTGCAAAAACACCGCTTTAGCCTTAACTGCTCTAACTGGGTTTTTGCTATTTGATTGTCAATATAGAAATTATAATAGAAAAATTAGTATATTAATGGAAAATAGTTGATATTTATTAATATTTATAAATTACTTGAAAAATATATATGTTTTTTAGCATTTTTAAATCATTTTATAAAATACCATTTATTATAAAATAACAAAAATGTAGATTTTGATATTATTAATTTAATTTCAATTTTAAAAATATAAATAAAACGTTGCAATTCGAATATATTATTTTTTTTAAAAATTATCATGATATATTGGTCTAAAAAATATAATTTAACACAATAATTAATTCTATTTACTTCACTTTTAATATTTTCAGTATCATTTATTTTCTTTAATTGTTTACTAAATAATTACTATGTTGACATTTCTTGAGCATTTAAAGTAATTATTTTATATCAAAAAAATTAAAATAAATTATCATGATTAAAAAATCATTAGTATTTTAATATTATACATATATCTGAAGATATTTTGTTTTTTCCCTATCTGAAGGCTTTATAGATATTAAAAGTAATAAAAATATTCTTTTTGTCATTTTATTTAAACATATTATTAAATGGGTCATATTAAAACGAAAGTGTAAATAAATTGACATATTTTAGATAATTTCATTTTAAAGATATAATTAAATTCAATCAATAAAATTAAGATAATAATTTAGTTCATTCACACTCTTATCATTCTAGTTTAACCCTAAATAAACCTAGGTTTACATTAAATATGGTAATTAATTTTAACATTATTCACTATACATTTTGGTTAAAAAATATGTTAAAATTATTATACATTATAATTTATGGTTTTTATAGATATTTAATCTTTTTTTTCCAAATTCAATTCATATATGTGGAAAAATTAATTGAATATTAATCCCACAGACATGATGAGAAAACAGGCTTTTAAAGAGAAAACGTTTAACTGTTTGAAATGTTTTTATATCTAGATTCATTATGAAATTGATTAAAATTACCTTAATTGTATTAATGGGTATAAAATTTAACTAATTTTACTTTAAAACCATTTATAAATAAAATTTAACATTATAAATAAATTAAACGAAAAGACAGTTTTCCATTAAAATTCAGCATTTTCACTATTCATCAAAAAATGAAACTTTTTAGAAAAAATACCAAAAATTCACTTAAATATAATTTTGATATTATGATTTTAATTTTTTTATTTTATAAAATTCAGTTTATAAAATTCTAAAAAAAAAATTTTAAAAAGAGTTCTATAAAAGACGACAAAACTGCTTTTTTGAAAAAACACATTTGTAAGGGTAAAATTGGATTTATTCTTATATATTGTACAAAAAAATATAATATGACTCTAAATTTTTTTATTGAATATATAATATATAAATTTAATTAAAATAATTATCCAAAATTGATTTAGATAATTTATTTATATAAAACAAACTTGTGCGCATAAAAATTGTTTTCAAGAAATTGAATTCCTTTTTTTCAAAAGGGTTTATTTTAATTTATAATAAATTGGTCAAAAAATAATTATATAAACATGTGTGATATATATTTTCATAATTTAGTTAATACTATTTATACCCTTTATTCCAAATTCTAGTTGATAACTATCATATTAAATAATAAAATTTAAATAGTATGTAATGTTTTTTTTAACTTGGTGTTGCATGTAATGAAAGTTAAAGTCAAAATTTTGTGTAACATAGAAAAAAATTAGTATTTTATGTAAAAAAAGATAAACATGATGTTTAATGTAACTTAAAATATGAAAAATATTTAATATATTTGAAATAATTTCACAAAATCTCGGGGTGTTACAATAGGAATAAAGACTAAAATTTGTTTCCACTTGATAAGTATGCATGCCTTGGACCTTATCGAGATGTGGTTAGATTGAAACTGGAACCCTAAGATATATTAGTAAAATTTATTTATTATTTGATTCATATTATGAATTTTAATAACAAGTAATTTGTGAGATTTATAAAGGTAGAATCACGTATGATAAATATGGTTTAATAATATGTTAATAACCTTAGGGTTAAATTATTAATGAAACATATTTGATATATTTATGAGGATAATTAGAAACCTATATTTATAAAACATAACTAGATAGTAAAATTATAATTTTATGAATTTATCATTTTTCCTTATGGTAATATTTCTTTTATGTTTGATTTTGGCCTTGATAACAGTTTCCTTAGATTTTGAGCTTATGTGGAAGTGTTGTGATTGATTCCAAAGGGTGGGATGCTTATTCTCATTCTAAGTTTTCTGGATATGACTTGTGATTTATGTTAATTCATGAGGATATAGTGCTTGATTTTGTACTACCTGATGGCTAGGCACATTGGTACTTGATTCCCGATGGAAGAGTGTATGATTATGTCTGATGCATGAGGACAAAATGCACAATCTATAAATACTTGATGGTGAGATTTTGGAAGGCCTCTGGAAAGATGCCATTTATTAATTTTATGTTTATGAGATTCAGCCACGATAGGAGAATCTACCAAAATATGTATAATCCATCTTGATGTAGGGGGATCTACTTTTATTTAGAGATACCCGACATGGCACTGAATAGGTTTGGATGACCCTGAGTGTCAACCTGAAGCTTGGGGGATAATTTGGTTTACTTGATTCATAGTATTAATTTATTAAATTAATACTCTATTTATCAATATATTTCCTAAAAAATATTTATCAAATTAGATTTTTTAGAAATGGTGGTCTCGACCTACTGAGTTGTACTCACATCGTGGATATGCCAACATTTGGTACATGGACAGATTTTATAGATGTAGGTTTGGACAATGGTAAGGGACCCAGTTGTTTATTTATAGATTACTAGATGGGTAGGATCTTAGAGATAGGACTGATATGGGGTTCAATACTAGGTAATTTGTAGGTTTTTTAGTTTTAATATCTTTTATATATATTAATTTTAGAACATCATTTACTTACATTCATATTCTCATTATATTATACTAATTTATTTGGATTTATTATATTTTTACTTTATCAGCTTTGGTTTCCTATTAAATTATTCCTATTGTTTCCATTATTTATTCTACTCTAATATTAGTTTTCTAGTCTTATTTGCACGTTTTACCATATGGTATAGCCACCCACTATATTCCTTACACCCTCACTACTATTAGACAACCTCTATCATATAGGGAGGTGTGCCTGAGGTCACATAGCCAACTGAATCGGTCACTTGATGGAGGACCGGGTTGGGGAAGTTACAAAGTGGCATTATAGGAGGTTTATTTTCTATGAATTTACTATTTATTAAAGTTATAAAGGATACTAGAATGTGTTAGGACTTGGTAAAGATCTTGTGTATGGGAGTATCTAATTCATGTGTGGGGGAAAATTAGAGTTCCCAAAGATGGGATTGTTGTCCATGATGTTTGCTTTCTACATTTTATATTATTTCGCCTTGGTCGATTCACATGTTTTTTGATGTTATTGTTTCTTAAGATTTATACTTGTGGACCGGTATGTCTTGAGATGACTATGAATGCATCATGATAGCCACGTAGGGATATATATTTACATGCATTGTTCATGATAGTGACATGTTTATTTCATGTGATATATTTTCTTGTATGAACTATGAAATGATATACCTATTATATAAGATGAAGAAGAGAATAAATGGATTGTTATTTCATGACAATTAAATTATAAATCGATTTTTATAGAAATCAAGAGTTTATGCTTCTATGTTGTTATCACATACTGAGGTTTACCTTGATGTTATCTAGTATTCTAAGGAGTGATTTTTTATTTTAGAGGGAATGTATCCTCTTCATCATTGAATTGATTGTTGAGAGAGAGGAAATTAGAATTATCCTAACATAGATGAACCAAAGATTCCTATGAATCCTAAGAATCATTTGGATGATAAACTCTATTAATACTTCTTGAGGGCCATGAGATCCATGGAAAGAGAGATTGTTCTCACCATGCCTTTGATGTTTGAGTTATTGAGAGAGTTCTAGCACAATACCTTCATATGTTCACTAGTGAGGGAGGCCCCTAGGAAGATGAGTTCTAGACTTATCCACTCCCGAAAATGTTTAATCAGATCGATACACCCATAGATAAGGAAGTTGAATCTTACTGAATGCATGCTTTGGGGACCTGCCAAGCATTGGTGGGAAATTCTGGAGTAAGACATGTAGTAAGAGGAGTTATCCAATAACCACTTCAAAGAAAAGTTTATGAGACACTTCTATCATGATATGTGGAGGTGTGATAAATATCATGAGTTCATACACCTAACACATGAGATATTATCTTTGATGGACTACACAATATGGTTCACTGACGTAAAATGATTTTCTCTATCCTTAGTAGCCGATGAGATATCTAGGGAGGGAAATTTTTAGGATTGGATTCTCTATGAGATTGGGTTGCTGGTGAAAATGTTTCACTTGATAATCCTTAAGGATTTGTTGAATTCGGATCTCATCAAATAAGGGAATCTAAGATAGGCCTTGATTGGTGGACAAACAATTTGAGTAGGGTGATCCAGGATTTAATCTTCTCGGGATAAGAAGTGTCTCTAGGAAAGTTATTTCAAGCATAGTTACAGGAAAGGTAGTCAATGGGGTGGAATTCTACCTTAGGAATATGGTTCCGTGTAGTACTTTTAGTGATGCTGGTTAGGCCACAAGAACCCACAATGACCTTTACATCCAATGGAGTGTCGTGTATAGGGAAGGTTGCTTCATTTTCAAATGTTTTGGAGAAAATTTTCAAAACATAGAAAAGGTATAGGATTATGACATGCTCATGATGTTGTAAAATACTCAACTACCCCTCAGTAGACTAGTATACCGAGTTCCACTGGCCATTAAGGCTAAGGAAGAGGATGTGGTACCCCAATATAGAAGTGACATTACCACCCATAGGGAACAACACATGGGAGTTAGACTAGAGACAAGGGTATAGGGAAAAGACAATTGTATGATATATAGTCTTCTTCGACCGGTTTGGATGTAGGGAGTTCTACCATCAAAGATACTATTCTTGTATCCTCTACCATATATTGTGTTATATTTGATAAAGGAGTATCACATTCCTTTCTATCATCTCATTTTTAAAATGGTTTGGTTTTGGCTATGGAGATCATAGATGGGGTCATGACTATTGACACACCATTGGGAGTGCAGTTAGAGGGTATCAATAATTGTAAGGAGTGTTCTATTTAAATTGGTGGCTATCCTTTACTTTAGGAACTTTTGTGCTATAAATTATAGAGTTCAATTTGATTCTTAGTATGGATTTGATAGTTCTATATGAGGATCATATCAACTATTATAATAAGAGAGTTACCTTGATATCTTCCAATGGGGGAATCCATACTCAACAGGGTGAGTGAGATCTTCAATATGGTTGTACAAGAGCAATTCAGTGAAAATTTGATTATCTCACTACTTAGATAACAAGACTTGTTATAGATTATGGATGAATGTTGCATGATAATTTATCTACAATGGTGGACCATTTTTAGTACGCCATTCTTAAAGAGATCCCTATCTTACCACATGAGCAGAATATTGAGTTCATGATCGAGTTGGTTCTGGGAGATGATCCAGTTTCTATGCTGCCTTATAGGATGAAACCAATAGAGCTTCATGATTTGAAATATCAGTTATGAGATTTATAAGCTAACAGTTTCATAAATCCTAGTATATCCCCACAGGGTTCTCCAGTTATTTTTTTCAAGAAAGATGATGAGACATTGTTCTTATGTGTGTATTATTGAATACTGAACTAGATGAAAGTCAAGATCCAATTTCCCCTTACACACATTGAAGATCTCTTTGATTAGTTGAGAGGTTCTATAATTTTCAACAAGATCAAATTGAGGTTAGGGTATCACTAGTTGATGGTGATACCATCAGACCTACCTTGAACTACTTTTAGGATCAGGTATGGATTATATGAGTTTGGAGTGATTCCATTATCATTGATGAACACATCAACGGTATTCATTCCCTTGATGAATCATATATTTCACCCTTTATTGGATATTTTTTTGGTAGTTTTCATTGAAAACATATTATTTTAATCCTAGTCAGCGGATGATCATTCCCAATAACTTTACATCACCTTGAGAGCATATAGAATGCATCAACTTTATTCTAATCTATAAAAATGACATTTATAGATTGATAGAGCAAACTTATCAAGACATGTTATCTCATAAGATGGAGTGTTAGTTGACCTAGATAAGGATGAAGCTATGTTATATTTGGGGTGACCTAGGTATTTCATAGAGATTTAGAGTTTTCTTGGTCTAGCAGGTTTTTATCACTACTTCATCTAGGAATTCTCCCATATGGAAGTACCAATGTCCATACTAAATAATAATGGGGGTGAAGTTTGTTTGTATAGATACTTATGATATAGATTATTAATATCCAAAGATAATTATTGTGTCAGAACTGATCGTCACCTTACTTGATCTTGTTAAGGAGTATATAGTGTATTGTGATACATCTAAATTCGAACTCAGAGTAGTTCTGAGGCAGGAGGACCATGTGGTCTCTTATAGATCTAGAAAGTTGAGATCACATGAGAGGAATTATATTACTCATGATATGGAGTTATAATTTGTGGTACATACCCTACGATGCTGAAGACAATATCTTTTGGATTATAATTTTGTGGTTTACACATACCACATGAGTCTCAAGTAAATATTTTATTAGTGAGATAAGAACCTTTGGCTGAGGAGGTGGGTTGAGTATCTAAAGTATTTCAACTTCGAGATGGATTACAAACTGGGAAGGTAAAATGTATTTATTCATGCCTTGAAATGGAAAAATACATGAATAGGTATTATGAGAGTCTTGTGATGAGTGGCAGTTGATGACACTCTTTGCTGACATTCATATAGATGTTTAGGAGTCCCAAGGATGAGTATCTTTAATTTTGATATCTTTTATACTGGTAAATTATTGATTGGATTAATATAGTGTAGTTATCTAATTTGGATAGCTTAGCTCTGAGGGAAAACATATATGGTGGGGAGCCACTAGAAGGATGGTCTCTTAGAAGCAATGATGTTATTCTATTTTGTGGTCGAGTATGGGTTCCTATGGATTTTTATGTGGACCCAATGAGAGAGTGTAATTATTCTAGATGGTAAGTACATACTAGTATGAAAAATATGTATTGTGATTTCCATAGAAATTACTAGTGGATAGAAATTAAGAAGGAGATATCAGGCTTTGTGGTGAGATATTTCACCTTTCAGTATGTGGAGGTCAAGTATTAGAGGCTAGTGGGGCTGTTATAGCCTCTTCCCATTCATGAGTTGAAGTGGGATGATGTCACTATGGTTTTTTTGAGGAGATTAC
This sequence comes from Viscum album, assembly GCA_963277665.1. NCBI lineage: Eukaryota > Viridiplantae > Streptophyta > Magnoliopsida > Santalales > Viscaceae > Viscum > Viscum album. Next base: position 1,619,204,950 of record OY728146.1, on the reverse strand, counting down.
CCAAGAAACATTAAAATAATTAGGCCGTACATGTCATTGTGAATCAACTGATGAATGTATCCCACTTCATTACCTATTAGGGAGACCTTCACCTTTGATGATATGGGTAGTCTTTACACACGTGATATAGTTCTTTTGAAAGTTTTTCTGAGTATAATTGTTTCTAATAAATATCCTTATATAACTTCTTAGTTTTGGAAGGGTCTTCATAATGTTTTGGGATCAAAGGTTCTCTTGATTAAATCTGTTCATCCATATATCGACAAAAAATCTAAACAAACTATTTAGATTCTGTAGGATATGTTATGAGCCCATGATTTGGATTTTTAAGGTTCATGTGAGTAGTATTTGGAAATTATGGAGTTCACTTATAATAAAAAATTCCATGAATTGATCCAAATGGATCCTTTTGAGGCCTTTTATAAAAGTCCATTTCATTATCATCTTTTCATGTTAGAGGTAGGCGAGTCAATGCTTGTTGGGCCTAGTCTTGTGCAGGGGACCACTAAGAAGGTTTACTTGATTAGAAAGCAGTTGGTAACTATAAAGATCTAATATAAATTATACACTAATCATTATAGGTGACCTATGGAGTTTGAGGTCGGTCATATGTTTTTCCTTCAGGTGTCTTCTAGGCTGGGGAAACATCATATCAGAAAAAAAGTGAAGCTATCACCAAACCAATCTGAGACGTTCGAGATAGTCTAGAGAGTCATTAAAGTGGCATACCATTTAGCCCATAAATATTTCTAAAAGTCCATGCATGAAATTTTCCATGTTTCATAACTACAATGATATTATTCTAACCCTTCTCACATGATATATGTTGATAAAACCAAATTGTATGTTAATGCATCCTTTGAGAAGCATATGCTTCATATCATGGACCATAGTGAGAACAATCTTAAAGGAAATACTATTGTACTATTATGAGTGTAGTGGAAGCATATAGATTATTAAGAGAAGAACTGGGGGAGGTAGTCTGATATGTGATCACAATGTCCATACTTCTTCACTGATACCCCACAGTGATGCATAGAGAAGCTTGGGGATGATATATTATATGGTAGGGAGGTTATAAGATGCCATATATTTATAGACATTTATCCATTTATTTTTTTAGATAAATCTCTTTAATTTGAGTTTTCATTCATTTAGATATTATTTATCATGCCCAGTTTTGGGTTGGGTTAAGTGTTTTAGGGGTGAATCTAGAATAGAATTCAAGTTCTTGATGTAGAATAAATTAACATTGTGAATCCAAATCATGACATGAATTATTATGGGCTGACCACCTGAATTATATTCATTGCATGAATTTTTATGAGAATAAACCTTGAATTATAATCATAATGTGAATTATTTTGTGTATACCCTGTAAATATAATTCAACCCCCAAATTTAATTCACCAATTGAAATTAATTCAACCCCAAAAAACACCCCATGAATTTAACTCACCCCTTCATTTATTTCACATCTTGAAGACACCCCATGAGTTTAATTCACCCCCTAAATTACTTAAACCACATGAATTACTTTCACCCCTAGATGAAACCTAGGAAAAGGAACTCACATCATGATTATATTTCACAATGTCAAAAGTTTCTTTTAAGGTTCTTATGTATGGATGATTAAATTTAAGGAAAATAAAGGAATCAATACATTAAAGATGTAAAATCAATTAACTTTGTAAATTATCCATTCCTAGACGATTGAAAAAACCTATAGTATTGTGTTTTACTAAAAAAATATCCTTCTCAACTACATCCATCATAAAATTGATTTATTGGAATCCCCTTCGAATCAGATGTGAGGCTACATCGGTTCTTGGAATTTTAAACCCATAGATAGAAGGTAATCCTTCTAGTTCTTCTTCCTCTTTTAAATACTTTTATGGTGGAATTTCTGGTTCCAATTGAAGGGAAGGAGGAATATGATCACTACCTTAGATGAGAGTATTTTTCATCAAATTTCTTATTTTCAAGGTGGGTGGTCTAAATGTTAACCCTTTTGTTTGATTTAATTATCCATAGTATGTTAGATATTTGAGATCATGCTAAAATGTACTGCACATGGCCTAATTAATTGGTAATTACTATTAAATAATAATACTTTTTTTGACCATCCATTGGATACTGTTAGGTCCATTGGTGTGGAAACTAAGATCCGGGGCCACCTGATAGGTATATCATCCTTGGACCATGTTGAGACATGGTCAGTTTGACATTAGACCCCAAATATATATTGGAAAAATACATTGATTATTGGATTAATCTTATGAATTGTAATAACATTTAATTAGTGTGACTGGTTAAGGTAAAATCACCTTAGCTAAATTTGGTTAACTGGTACGTTAATAACCTAAGGGTTAAATGATAAATGAAACATGCTTGATATATTTATGATCATAACTGGAAAGATGTATTTATGAAACATAACTTGATAGAAAATTGATAATTTTATGAATTTATCATTATGTCTTATGGTGATATATCTTGTATGTTTTATTTTGGCCTTGAAAATTTATTTCTTATCTTTTAATCCTATGTGAAATTGATGTGATTCATTATTAATTGTCAGATTCTTATTGGCCTGATGAGTTGTTTATATATGACTCGTGATGTTGTTGATAGATTAGGGAAGGGTGCATGATTTTATACCACATAAGGGTGTGGCTCATAACAACTTGATTCCTAAGGGTAGTGTGTATGATGATGTTGGATGTCTGAGGACTAGATGTACAATATCTAAATGCATGAGGGTGAGATTCTAAATAGCCCATGGGTATTATCCATTTGTTAATTTGATTTTTGTGAGACTCACCCTTGGTAAGAGAATATTCCATCAGATGGGTGATTTTTTCTAATGTAAGAGGATCCACCTTTATCCAAATATACCTAGAAGGGTGATAAATTGTGTTTGACTGACCCTGAGTGTCAACTCAAAGTATGGGGGACCAACAGGTTTACTATATGCATAGTATTAATTTATTAAATTAATACTATACTTATCGTAATATTTCATGCCATATATTTCTCATATTGTATTATTTAGACCTGATGGTGTCGACCTACTGAGTTTTATTCATACCTTAGACATTCCATTGTTCAGTACCCTAACATATTTTATGGATGTAGGTTTGGGAAAGGTAAAGGGACCCTATTGTTGATTGTAGCTTGCTGGATGGTTTGGAACATAGAGACATGACTAACATGAAGTTCAGGGATGGGGTCTTTGGAGACTTATTTTGAGTCTTCTTATCTGTATGAATTTTATCATTTCATTTAGTTACATTCATATTTTCATTACGCGATATTATTTTTATTTGTTTTTTTTTCAGTTTATCCTTTATCATCTTTAGATTCCTGTTAAACTATTCATATTGTTTTTTTATTTATTCTAATCTTCTATAATATTTCTTCTCTCATTAAAAATATTTACCAGAGGGTATAATCTCCCCACTATATTTCTTACACACTTACTTCTAGTCATCCACCTCTGGAATATGGGGAGGTGTTCTTAAGGACACATATCCAACCAACCTGGCCACCTGAGGGAGCAACGGGTTGGGGACATTACATCCATGACAATGATTTATTGATTATATAGATTTTTAATATGATGGTATCTTTTCACCTTATTTATAGTGTCGTCACATGAATCCATTGTATGGATGGCATATAATATGAGCATTCGTAGGGTGGTTAGTTCCCACATGACTCTAAATGTAAATCCTTTTTATTTATGTTCCTTATGGTATTATTCTGGAGTAAAATATTTTCATAAAGGAAAATGATCTTACTATATAGTAAGTGATTTCAAAAAGATTATTTAATACTTAACCAATTTGATATTGGTTTTAAATAAAAATACCCAAGGTGGGATTTCCAAGGGCAGAAACCATTATGGTGGGGAGAATTGTAACACCCCACATTTAGAATTTAAATATACTTATTATTTATGTAATTTTCTAAATGATACCCAGTCCTACGAATTTCATGTCAAGACTTATCAAGACATGTTCTAAATTATTTTTGAGTACTTTGTGGGTTTATATATTTTTAATGGATTTATAAATATTCAACCCATTTTTCTTTATAAAAATAAATTTAATTTTTAAGTGTCTTGTATATTATTATTTATAAATAATTATTTTTAAATAATTATTTATGCCAATTTATCTTATCATGGGATAAAATGCTATAATTATTAGTTGGGTATATTTAATGTGGATTAAAAATTGTCATTATTCCTTTAAAATAAAATTCAGGAATTTAATTTAATATCACAACAACAACAATAATAATAATTTATTTTTTTCTTAAATATGGATAATCCCTCATACCCCTCATAATAACCTATCATGACCCAATGAAATGGGGACAACTCTCCCTCTTCTTCTATAGCCTTTTTACTCCTCCCACCATGGAAATCAAGGTTAGCTTCTCCCATATTTATTCTTCTTATTTTTATGCTCTTTTTCCTCCATTCCTATTTCTCTTTCATCTTTATCTTTAAACCCATTTCTACATTTAGGGATTTTAGTGAGGTGAGTTTTTTTCCATGTCAAGGAATAACCCCCAAACATTAAGGGTATTTTTTCTTAGGTGTTAGAGTATCCCTTTACATATCATTAGAATTTGGATAGATGTTTTAGTTTCATCTCGTGTCTCATATTTAAGTTTTCACATTTCAAGGAATTGTTATATTTTATGATTTATATGATTTTGAGTTTATAATTAATTTTTAATGACTCATTAGGTTCATATGAGTGGTATTACATGGATAATACCCTTTGGAATTCATTGAATTATACTAAAGTGTTGAGTGATCATATGTAATCTCCTTTATATTTTTAACCAATAATTCTTGACGATTTTATAAGATATTGCAAGTAGATTAAAATTATGTTGGTATCATTTTATTATTATAACATGATCTTTCTTTATTTATTTAAATTTTTTGAAATTTAGAAGTTTAAATGGTTAATAAAAGCTTCATTTAAATTAACACTCGAAAGGCTTTTAATAAAATTATTGAACTATTATATTAAGGTTTTTAATGGAATGAATCTCATGTGAAGATGAAAATGAATCATTGTAACTTAAAAAATATCAATTCATAGATGAACTTCATGATTCAAGTAATGGGCTTCTTTATGTTGGTCAGCTGGATTGAAACATAAATTCTTTTGCAACCATATGGCTGAGTGCATTGGGTGGTTGGGTGGGATTTTAGAAATTATGACACTATATTATTATTGGATATGCCCCAAAATATGGGATATCATAGTTTACAATATATCATGAATCATAGCCTATGATATTCATGTGATGTAAGTAGTAGATTATGATATGTTTATATTGTAAAATGCATCAACATTCAACATTATATCTATATATATTATATGATAGGCTTATGATATAGGATGTGAGTGCATAGATAGTGTCACATCTTCTATAAGGTTTATCTTTAGTTATGAATCAAAAGTTTGATACATTTATGAAATGATATATCATTTCAAATGTTTAAATGATCTAAACTCTAATGGGCCATTCATTATCATAATGCATGTCTGCTACCATGTGATTAAATTCAATGCTCGAATGCATTCAATTAATTAAGAGAGTTAATATAAAAGAATATGATTACCCTATTATAATAATATGGGAGTATATAGCATAAAATAAATCTCCATTTTTCTTATTTCTCCTTTTTTGTTCATAGAAAATATGCTAGTACACCATGGGTGATCTCAAGGTCCTCCTATTATTAGTGAGGATTCTAGTGGATGGTGGTGTTGATGTAGAGGTGATGGTCCATTGGCTGTCACTATGTGATTACGATCAAGAAAATTCCATCAAGATCATTGGGTATGGAGCTTACTTTTATTTAGGTATTCTAGCTATTTTATTCTCTTCATTTACATGTTCGTGCAATTTATGGTAGATCAAAAAAATTTAATGGGTTTCTTCTATTTCATTGATCATACGATGAAGTTAAAAATATATTTGTGGTATCAAATCCACTTTCATTAATGAATCAAAATATTATTTTATTATTTTTATGAGTAACATGTATATCAGAATATTCTTTTTCATGAACCTCTCCCTCCAAAGGTAACCCTCATTAGTCGACAATGAAAAAATACATATAATTATCCTCGAGTCTGCTTCTAGTATGACCTAGGTTGGAGACAACCACCAAGGGTATAAAAAAATCTCATATATGGAAGAAATTAACCTCATATAATAATATAGTATTGAGAGACTAGTTAAGAAAACACCAAATAACTCCATCATATAAAATAAAATTAAACACAAAATTATCCCATAATGAATGAAAATTGTTAAAAAATACAATAAAATTATTTAGGTTAATATCTAAAGACACGGTCTATAGTATCTCCAAAGGACAAGCTAGAAATGATAATCATGGTCCCCAATGTCCTCCTAGAAATCTGAAATAATAGTTTATATACATATGGTGAGCATACAAGTATACTAAATATGATTATACCCAAGGTCTCTAGTACACATGTGAAAAGATTATGCTAATTCTCAATTGAGTAAATAGTAGAACCAACAAGCACCTAATCAGGTCAACTAACCAATCCTTTACCCATCATAGCTCACTCCCCACATCACACTACCAATATAGTAATATAATGTGAAAACATAACAAAGGTATCATGATGATGCTTCCCCACTGATTTTCCACTCACATTCCCTAACATTGAACATCATGTTCTCCCATCTCTTCCATATATGTAACAACCATCCATCTTTGATGTCAGTATAGATACATCACCACCTACTCCAAACTCACAAGGTCTAAAATCCGATGCTAGAATTATTCATCATCACATTTCAACCACATCACATCATATCTCACCTGATGATACTTGGTCTATCACACCATATCTTTCACAAAACTAGAGACGTAGGGTATAATGAATGTGAAGGAAATAAACCTCATTCCATCATCCTACCATGAATGAATCCCACCACATATCACATCCTCATTAGATCACATAATTTCTAGGTAATCTCCAACATTGAACTATATCATCACTTATAATAAAGGAAGAACATGGAGGAGGGGTTGGTCAGCCATATGTATAAACACTATCTTGGATGTTGGGGAAAACACCTGAAACCCAAAACCTTAGGGATTTGGTAAGGGTTTTGAACTCAGCTGGGGTGAGTATTGAAATAACATAAAATAAATGATATATAGATAGAACACAATAGTCAAACTATGGTTTTAAATCAACTACACTAGAATACACTCCCATTCCACCAATGCACCACACATTAACTACCACAATCACTCCCACCACTATATGAGATACATAAAAAAACTACTACACAAGAAACATAAGACCTATTAAAATTATATATTTAACTATTTTATAGATTTAACATGTTTCTAGTAACTCCCATTTATTAGTCCATTTCATTTCCCTTTTACAAAGTCCATTTATTTAATGTTAAATTAATTTATTCAAATTATTATGTGGTATCATCACCCCATCTTATCCATTTATCAACCCATAAAATTTCATTTTAGTATTACAATTTATTCCATGGATTACTAGGAAAATAAAACAAAAAACCAAATAACAGATTTTCCATCTCATATCGACCATATCCACAACACCAAATCAGCCAAACCATGCCACCACAATAACCATACATCACAACCACCGTACAGAAACCATATCACCACACAAAAAATTTACCATCACACATCAAACATCAACACAACACCACATTATAAAATCCATCTCACCAAAACAACCCCATTTATCAACCACCACACATAACCACCACCACAAAATACAACCACCACATGAAACCACTACATGTCACCACCACTACACGACACAACCACTGCACATCCTCCCACATAACATCCCATTCCAACCAATAATCACATCACTAACCCACTTACTCGCAACCAAGCCGATCAACACCATTAATGAAAAATATACCCCGACACACAAGAAAACACATAAAAAACAACTAATAAATGCATCAAATACTTCTTCCAAAAAATATATTTAAGTTCTTGCATTAGATAAATAATTATTTAGCATGGTTATTATCATACAAACCATTTTTCCATGGGAAACCAATTTATTGATAAAATATTAATTCTTTGGATTTTCATTCAAGGTGATAAGGGTCTCACATAAATATAAACTATAGAATAAAAAAGGAACCAAATATCTATAATTTTCCACAATGTCAACAAGAATTCACAACACATAAAAAATAACATCAAAGCAACAAAAATAATCATATTTATCCCCATTCCCATCAAATTTAGATTAGTTAATTCATAATATTTACCAAGTTGAACCTTATTATCAACTAAATAGAAGTAAAAAACCATAAAATACCCAAACATAAACAAAAATAAGGAGATAATGAGGATTAAATACCTTAAATAATCATTATGATTCACTACGTGCAATAGGGTGAAGGAGAAACAACTTAGAAACCAAAAAAATTATACGAAACCTCAGAACAACTAGAACCGCACCAAGGGATCAAAAAAATAGAATAAACACACCCTAACCCAAAAAAAGTTATATTATTAGATATTAAGAAGATAATAGAAGGAAAAAGGGGGATATAAAGAAGAAATCACCATATATCTCCAATAAAAAACCTATGGAACCCGTGGATCAATGCAAGAGGGAAGGGGATGGAAGATCCACCAAATTTCAAAGTGTTTTACCAAAATTTTAGGGTAACAACTATTGAATGAGAAAATGAGGTTGAGCCTCATGATTTTAAAATTTTTGGAAACAACCTAATTAACATCATGAATTATGGTTTCACATCATGAGTTTTTGCACAAACTACCATTATAACACATCAACCAGATTCAATGTGTGAATTTTATAAAACACACACTTCTGAAAAAATTCCTGGAACCATGGATATAATTAATTCACATCATGAATCCCACATTCACTCTATGAATTCTTTTCACACTAAACTCCTTACAAATATATATGGAGTGAATTGAGATAATTACATGCCTTGAAACACCAAATCGAGTCATTAATATCATTTTCACATCGTAAACCACATGTTGTAGTTATTTTGTAGCCCCAACCTCTAATGAACCCTCCTTGAGCCTCCTATGAACACATCTATCTCCAAAAACTAGAAAATTAATGGGACAGATAGGAACAAACAATTACATTAGATACCTCTCAAATGATTCTCATCCTCAAGAATGAAAACAAATCCCAACAAAAATCCCACAAGATACATCTCAGTGATCACATTACACACCAAACATTACCACCGACCGAACATACTAGACGAAACATCCAAATAATAATCCGCACAACAACATAATTATACACAATACCACATCACCTATAACCAGTCACAAAAAACACTTTTCTATGTAACCATTAGCACAACCATCTCAACCTCCACACATCCCCACACAGTAACTACTACAACCAAAAAAAATAATTGGATTAAGCACACAAATCATGGAATTACAACTTATATATTAATAAATTTTACTCTTTGGGAATAACTAACTCATATGTATGGTTTTTATACATGTCATGGTATAATGTGTATTGATTAGGAATATGGTTTCCCCCTCTTCACATGTTAGAATATTGAACACACATAACATTTCAAGTAAAATGCACATTTTATAAACTATCAAGATCCACAAATTATATTGTCTAAGAAAAATATAGATAGGAAAAACTTAAAACAACTCTATGTAATGGGAATGCATATAAATATCATGCTCCAAAGTACCCTCTTCTAGGCCACCATGCATCCACAGCATGAGAACCAAGGAGATGTTTCTCCCTCATAGCACCTTATCTTAATAATCTTGGATCTCTACTGGTCCCTCCATGAATGTTGTGTCATCCTTTATATCCAAATATCACTAATTAAGGATGTGTATGTCATTATGAATATATCAAAAAATATGGGCGATGAGGAATTTACCCTGAATCCTTTAAATACATAGGATAATTTCAACTAATATTCCACTGCGCTAATGTGCCCCAACACCTCAAAAGTCCCAAAAAACTGGGGAGAAATCATACCCCCCTGACAACCCTTCACTGATCCCATTGATGGTAAACCCTTAAGAAAACATGGTCTCTAACCTCAAACACTAGGGATAATATAACTATGATCAACATATTAGCTCTGATGATCTTTTTACGCCTTAATCCTCTCAAATCTTCTTGATCTTATCATTCATTCTCTGTATCACATTAGGACCAAGTACTGATGACACTCTAACCTCTGTCTAGAATAACATAGATTAACATGGTCAACCATAAAAAGCCTAAAATGGAGCAATGATAATGGATGAGTGATAATTTTTATTGTAGAAAAACTCAACCATGGGAATGTGACTTACCCATGATCGACAAAATATAAGATGAAATCTCACAGCATATACTTTAATGTCTGGATGGTCCACCCCATCTTACCATCAGTATGAGGGTAGAAAGAAGTGATAAATTAAATTGGGATCCAAAGGAATGTTGTAATACCTCCAGATCTATGAGGTAAAATAAGGATCTTGATTATATATGGTGGTCCTTGGTTCCCTGTGAAGCATAACCACCTCATCAATATACCATTTGACTAAGGCATCCATGAAAACTGACTCACACAACACCAAAAAAATGAGCCAACTTCAAACGTTTTTCAACTATCACCCAAATAGTATCACATACTCATTGATTCTAGGGAAACTTGGTAATTAAATACATAGATATGTACTTCCATTTCCACTTAGGAGCATTCAAGGACTGTAAAGAAACTTACAAAACTTTTTTCTCCACTTTAACATACTGGTAGACCATACACTTTTCCAAAAAACTCTACCACTGGCCATTTTATACCTGCCTAAAAAGGATATCTCCTCAAACAACAATACATCATAGTCACACTGGGATAAATTACTAAAGGTGTGATACAAAACTCATAGATAACATCCTCTTGAATTTCTATTGGAAGAAAAAACCTCCCTATAAACAACATTTAGTTCTGACCATCCTTTATCCAACTCGATAGAGGATTACTATAGCCAACATAGTCAAGCTTCACCTCTACCTCTGAGTCTCTCCATTGAGACTCATGCACCTTTTACATGAATCACGATGCCAAAATCATCTATTAAAGACAAAATCAGCTACTTATCTCCCCCACATCAAGATAAATAATTGAAATCAACTTCACCCCTTTCTAAACATCGATAGACTCCCAAACCACATCTCCATGGGACTTATCACTTATTTCATCGACAAAAACATTCCCATTTACTAGGGTATAAGAGATATAAAAATTATAACCCTGAAGAAAATCCACAAACCTCAACTATTGTAGCTTTAAATCCCATTTAGAAAAGAAATATTTAAATATATTGTGGTCTTTGAAAACAAAAAATCTCTCTACGATGAGGTAATACCTCCATATATTTAGCATAAACACAATTGCTACTAGCTCTAGATCATGGGTTGTATAGATATGATAATGGAGAAACTACTGTCTAAAATCATAAGATATCACCACCCTCTATTCCATCAAGACATATCTCAATCTGAGATAGAATCATTATAGAAAACCTCAAACATCACACCCTCCTCAGTAAACTGAAGCACTAGGGAACTAACTAAATTCTACTTTAGGTAACCAAATAATTATTGGAAATGATCATTCCAAAACAAATCTTTATTATTATTAGTTAAGGATGTTAGTAGGGATGTATAACTAGTGAAAAATACCTCAAAACTTCAATAAAACCCATCTAGACCAAGAAAAATACAAAACTATTCCATGTTCTTGGATGCTTCCCAATAAAAAAATATCCCCAATCTTTGAAAAGTAAATAAAAACACCCTATTGAGACACCAAATTCATAAGGAAGTTAAACCCTCACATCCAAAACATACACTTTGATATATTTTCATAGAGTTGGTTGTGTTGAAGAACCTGTAAGACAACTCTGAGACAGTCAACATGTTCCTCCTCTAAATTTGAGTAAATCAAGATATTGTCAATGAAAACAATAAAAAACTTATCCCAAAACTCATGTAATATGGTGTTCATGATCCCCATAAACACAAATAGTGTGTATGTGACACCCAAAAACATGACCATAAACTCAAAGTGATCATAACTGCATTTGATGGTATTATTCGGGGTACCCTTATCTTTCACCATCATCTATTGATATCCATATCACAATTAGACCTTCAAAAACCAAATATATCTCCTCATTTGGTCAAAAATATATTCAATACTTTGAAATGAGAAATTATTCTTGACCATTACATAATTAAATCTCTAATATTCTCTGCACAACATCAGACTACCACCCACATTTTTGGATAACGAAACTTGAGAGCCCTAAGGGGACACACATAGGAAAATGAAACCCCTGTACATAAAATAATCCACCTCTAGCCTCAACTATCGTAATATTGTAGGTTCCATTTGATTGGAAGACATAAAAATCATTGACGCACCTAGTTTCAACTCTATAAAAAAATATACATCACTTTGAGGGGGTACTATCATAACAACATCTAAGAAAATATCCAGAAACTCTTGAAAAACCCTGGCGACATCTTATACCTAAGCTTACACTATCATCTCAACCAACTGAGACAAAAGAGGCTCTATTCACCTACCACATATCCAATAACCCTTATTTTTAATGAATTCCACTCACTATAACTCCACATAAGAAAACACAAATATTATATGAAATCATTTGATTATCAGAAACATATAATAAAACTAATTCATGCCAATGATAACGTCATATGGTTGCATATGTAGTAATAAGAAATATACCACTGACTATTTATACCCCATCACTAGCCCACACATCCTTGGAACACATCAAACAAAGAATCATGACCTCCAACCAATGTAGATAACACAAGGGGAACTAGAAGGATCTTAAAATAAAATTCAAAGGCATGGAATAAAGAAGAAGAAATAAAGGAGGGTGGGGAACTCTAATCAAACATGGAACAAAAAAAAGTAGATTATAAACTGATCATACATTTGATAGCCTTTAGCCCTGCAGGTGCTTCTACCTCCAACACATACATCATACTATTCTATAATCCTACGCATTTTTATTTTTGGAAACCATGACCATGATATAGCCTAGGTACATATGGATGGGGACTATCATGAGTATTACACATAACAACACCATCTTCCAACAATTTATGAACATGCATCGGTGGTCTCTACCATTAAAACAACCTCAGAGGCAACTACTGCTGATATTGAAAAGGAGATTGGATTCACATCTGAAACTTTCCTCTCTAGGTGGTCAAACATTGAGCCTAATAGAAATCATGTCCCCCCAAAAAATAGCATGTAAATGGGAGGACCATGGAGGGTTCATTGAATCTACTTACCCTATAAGGATTGGAAAAGACGTGCCTCTATTGGTTCCACATTAATCAAAAACTTGACTACTTGAACATCTTCTACCCACTACCTAAATAACTACTCCTTGAGACCCCTTATTAGCCAATCTATAAAGGATCAACTCCCAAGGAAAGAATCTATTCAATAACCTCCACATCTAAGTATGTTGAAAATGTTAATGGGGTTACAACATACATCATAATTGGGCACAATTTATCCTCCAAACGTCATGATCTGGACTTCTTATCAGTAAAAAAATTTTAAGTAAATTGAAAGAGGTTTTTGAATGTAATACCAAGTTCCTATACACCAAGTAACCCCTGATGAAGGGATACAAACTATTATCACTTTTCTTCCTTCGTCATCGATGATAGGAGTTTCGAATAGACGCCCTTTTAAAATTATGGCAACAACACATTTGAATCCTTTCAATCACCAAGATATAGTGTCCCCCACTAACACATAACTCCCTTTAATTGAATAAATTTCAATGGTACATAGAACTCAGCCCAATATCAAATAATACCAAAACTGATCTCGATCACCTCTAACTAGAACCTCATCTCCATAGCTATGATTCTTCCCTCATACATTCTCAAACTCTACTGTTGAAATTTATGGAAATACCTCTAACATGTCTCATCCTCTCCCATCAGGTAAATCCTTAGACAATCAACTAGATCAGAATATTGAACTTAAAACCACGTAATCTACTCATGGATGATGACCAAAATACATTCCTTAAAATCAATGTGGAACCCTAAGCCCAATAACATGTAATATAATCATAAGATTATTTAATTAATTTGTTTATTCAACTTAATTCCAATAATCACCCAATTTAAACCTGAATAAAATCAATCATGGTGGATTTACCTATCCTAAGACTCTACCTTACAAATATATCTACATCACATGGAAATTTAATAAGCTCATAATCCTTGAATTGAATCACGGGGCCATAAAATATCATGTCCTCACCAGTTTCCCTAGCCCATGTCACACACTAAGGTCAACTAGTATAATTACCATAAAACCCCATGGAATCCTCATAGTTCATAACTAAAAAATCCATCTTATATCTCAAAAAAAATCTTTGATACCACTCTTTCATTCCCCTCTAGTAAAAGGTACCCCTCCTAGTCCGACAATGAAGGGAGAGAGATAATGAGCCTCGAGTCCCACCTCTAGTAGGTCCTGAGATGGAAACAAGCACCGAGGGCATAGGAAAATCTCACATATAGAGAGAATTACCCTCATATAATAATATAGGATTGGGATATAGGATAAATAACCAAAAAATACTACAACATATAAAATAAAAGTAAACCAAAATCCATCCCACAAATTATGAAAAATGTCTATAAATATAATAAAGATATCGAAGTAAATACCAAAAGAAAAGTCCTACGTCACTGAATCAACAACAGATCCATAACCCAAGATAGAAGGTTCCAAATAATACCCCAAAGTATTTCTGGAAACATGAAAAATAGTTTATATACATAGGGTGATCATACAAGTATACTCAGTAGGATCATACCCATGGTCTCTAATATACATGTGAAAAGAGAATGTTAATGATCGGTGAATAAACCAAAAAACCAACAACCACCTAAACATGTAAAATGACCAATACCATCCAAATCATGTCTCTCTTACCAAATCACACATCTAATTTAATAATATAATATGAAAATATAACAATTACTCGCTACTTCCACTTGCCCATTAATTTACCACTCTCACATCCCAACATTGAATGACATGTGCTCTCATCCCTTGTATACATATCATAACCAACCATCTCATATATCGGTTAGGACACATCCATACCTACCCCACCATCACAAGGTCTTGAATTCGGTTCTATAATTAGTCATCATCATATCATACCCACATCACATCACATCTCTCTAGAATACATGTAGGCTATCACACCACATCTTGTCACATAACCAGAGTAATAAGGTATTTTGAACATAAATGAAATCAAACTCATGGCCTAACTCGACCATGCATGAACCCCATCACATATCAAATCCTCATCACATCACATCACTCCTGGGTAATCTTCAACACCAACTCAAATCAACACTACTATTGAAGGAAGAGCATTGAAGAGGGGGTACCTAACTATCAATGTCACTGTTATCCTGGACATCAGGGAAAACAATTGGTACCCAAAAACATTGGTCATTGGTAAGGTTATAAAAATTAGTTTGGTCATGTATAGAAATAGCATGAAATATATGATATATATAGAAAAAAATAGCCAAACTATGGGTTCACATCATCTACTGTAGCATACACTACCTTGACACCACTACACCACACATAAACCATCACAACTGTTGGTGCCACTATATGAAACACACCACACAACCACCACACAAGCCACACCATCCCTATTACAATTAAACATTTTACTATTTTCTAAATTTAATGTGTTTCCATTAACTCCCATTTGATAATCCATTTCTTTTCACTTTAACACAACCCATTCATTTAACGTTCAATTCAATTAAGAAAATTTCCACATGTCAATTTCATCCCATCTTATTCATTTACCAACCCACAAAATTTCATTTCAGTATTATGATTCAATCCATGGATAACTAAAAAACTAACACAACCACACCATAAAACAACTTTCCTATCTCACATAAAAAATCATCATAATACAAAATTTGTCAAACCATCACACCACAATAACCATACGTCACAACCACCACACCAAAACCACCACACCATACCACCACACCATACAACAACTTGTAAATCACACATAAATAATATCTAAAACACCACATCAGCTAGAACATCTTAACAAAACAATAATATGTTTTTAAAAACACATAAAACCACCACCACATGTCACTACCACCACATGCAACCATCACACGTCACCACCAACACACAACAAAACCACTATAAATTCATCCAAATCACATCCCATGCCAACCATTATCACATTTTTGTCTCACATACTCACAAACCATCTGGTCGTCACCAACACTACACAACAGCCCATAATACACAAGGAAACACAACAAACAAAACCACTCAAAGCATCATGTCACAACTTCAAAAATTAGATTCAAGGTCTTACATTACTTCATTATTTTGAATGGGTATTATCACACATACTAGATTTCCATTATAAAATAATTTATTAGCCATATATATGTTATTTTCATTCTCATTCAGGTTGATAAAAATAATAATTATAGCAAGGGTATCACATATATATCAACTTCCACATAAACCAAGCTCCCAATGTCCATGATTTTTAGTAAAGTCAATAAGTATGCATAACACATCTATAATAATATAAAAGTAGTAAAAGAATTTGATTTATTCCCATACCTATAAATTTTAGATTAGCTAATTCATCTATTTATTAATATTGCCCTTATTATACACCCAATGGAAGGAAAAATCATGAAATCCACACACATGAAAAATAAATATGCAAATAAAAAGGATCCCCTACCTCAAAGAAGATTTAATATACACTACACACAATAAGGAAAATATAAATAATATAGAAACCACAACCAGACTAGGAAACCTCGTATTAACCTGAAACACACTAAGGGGTCATAAAAAAGTGTCCCAAACACACCTAAAACCAATAAAACATCACTAATGCAGATCCACATAATTGAATGGAGGCAAACAAGGGGATAAATAAATTATATCACCACAGATCACCAGAAAATAACCTCTTGAAACCATGGATCAATGTAGGAGGAAATGGGATGGAAGATCATCTAAAGAGCCTAGGGTTTTCTCAAAAATTGAGGGGGAAACTACCGAATAATAGAATTCGTCCAAGCCTAACACATATAAACAACCTAGAAACTACTTCATTCACATCATAAATTAGAGTTTCACATTGTGATATTTCATAAAACCTCCCATTATAAGTTGTGAACCATATTCAAGGCATTAATTTCCCATATCTCACAATTCTCCCGAAATTCATGATTCCTCGGACAAAATTAATTCACATCATTAATATCACTTTATTGGTGTGAATTCACTTCACAAAATACTCCTCACCCCCAACGAAGCCAAGATTTTTCAACCTCACATGACATGAAAGACCAAATCATGAAGTGAATCTCATTTTCACATTATAAACTAAATATTATAATTTTTTCTATGTCTAATCTCCACCAAACCATCCTTGAGCCTCCCCCAAACATATCTAACTCTCAAAATTACAAAGTAACTAGATGAAAAGGCATCAATAATAATATGATTGAGGAAATATCCTAAAATAAGATATGGAATAGATGAATGTTAGTTGTTGGATCTCTTGTATTTATAATATTGGATATCATAATTCTGTTTTTTTATACCATAGGCTTTGATATAAGTGATATCATAGGCTATGACTAAAAATAGGGTTTCATGAAAAAAAATCATTGATTCATAGTTATGAGTGTATATTATAAGCTATTATTGGACTTTATGTAAGAAACATGTGTAAGATATTAATTTTTCTACTAAAGTGGATATACAGCGAACATAAGGTTTTTCAACTACACACAAGAAATATGTTCCTAAAGAAGAGATATGAATATATATAATATATTTTCTATTTAGAAAATATATATTTATAGTGAGATATAATATGATTATTGATATATAGGAAAATTTCCCTAACATAATGTTTTTTACTTTGTGAAAAAAAATTCTTAGGTATGAAAAAAAACTTATGTATGAAAAATATTATACAATGCATAAATTTGTTTCCTTTTTTAGAAAATTACTATCATAGGTGCTAAAAATTATAATATATAGTGCCTCATATATATCATTAAATATGATATAATCTTAAAATGTTTAAAATCTATTTTTGATTATTTACTAATTTATTTTAAAATATATGTGTTTGGAATTGTTAATAAGAGATTTCATTTTTAAATAAAATATAAATTTTCATATTAATATCACATGTTTGGAAATAAATAAAATATTTATTTGTTTTTTTATCCCTTTTAATATTTATTTTTATAAAATGTTTATGAAATATGTATTTTATGTATTTTTATGAACTAACCCCACTAAAACCCCCTAGGGTTGGTAATGAATATAAGTGTGACTCTCTAAGGCTACCACCAATATGACTTGAGTTGGTGACCATCATTGAGAGTATATATCATATGTATTGGAGGAATTAACCTCATAAATTCATAAGAAAATTAAAAATTAACCACAAATAATATATATATATATATAATCCCTAAAAGATAATTACAAATCCAAAACTATATTTAAATGATAATGAAATACCATACAACTAATTAAAATTAAAGGAGGACCCATAGGCTCCAATACATCCACCTAAATTGAAACATCCCAAAATATACATCAAACTATCCTAAAAAACAACTCAAGAAAACTACAGAGGGGTGTGAACTTGGGAGTACATAGTAAGATTATATTTCCAAAATTTTGATATCCATATGAAATAAATGTGTCAGGATAGATATATGGGGAAAAATAATCTTGAAAAATGTTAATCAAGAATAAGGATTATGTGAGTATGAAAAAAATATAATATTATAGTTTATAATAATTTTTTAATACCCCTATAAAATTTATTATTTTACTAAGATTACATGTATAATTAAATGATCATGATGGTAGGTTTTTATATTCATATAGATTAAGTATAAGCTCAAAAAATAGTAAACTAATCACATCTATAGTTCCCTTTATTTGAATTTATATTTTTTTCTAATATATTTATTGTCCATGTAATTATGAACATAAGATTTATTTGGTGAGGGAGTGAGCTTCCACCCACTATAAGAAGATGAAGGTGATTTCTATTATTTTGAGTAATGTTTGGTGAAGTTTTTGCCCAAACATTGATGGGTAGTGACACAGAAAGATACTAATTCCAATAAATATATAGATAGAAATAGTATAGGTAATGACTATTATATTATATGATTTATTGAGTCTATCTTCATGTATATGAAAAGTGATGAAAATTTTAGTAATTTAAAAAATAGTTATAAGAAGTGGTAAAATTAGAAGGAGGAGTTTGATTTTGAATCTAGTATAGGCATCTTGTGTAGTTGTATTTAAAAGGTTTAAATTAGGATCAATATATTGAAGAATATAATCTTAAGTTGTTGATAAACCCTCAAAAATTTAATAAGAATGTTTTTTATTGAAATAATTGTTATAAAACACTAATATTATTGTTGGTAAGTTTTAGAGACATTGGAATTCATTTCAAAGTCATTTGAATAAATTTTAATTTTTTTTAGTTTACTGAAAAATGGAAAATTCCCATATCATATTATTTTTGAGATAGTTCATTTGAATTTTCATAATGATCATATAAATTTGGCCCAAGGATCACAATTCATAGAATGAATTTATAATAGAGTGTTTTTGGAGATCATATGAATTTTTTGGAAGATAGAATTCCTATATATGACTTCAAGGGCATTATATGACTTTGGTATATGAATTTATTGTATGAATTAACTATAATTGTAAGAAATAAAATTTATAATTAAAGTAAAATCTATTTATTTTGGTATCATAATTATTTAGATCGTATGACTTCACTACAAGACTTCAAGTTTAACATGATACTTTGAGACCCAACCTCAGACTTTATTGTATGAATTTGGATTAAACGTAAAAACTTTGATCCAATGTATGACTTATAAACTATATTAATTATAAGATATATGATGTTGAGTCACTCATAAGGATGATCATATGAATTTATTCCTAATAAAATATTGAGTTCCTACAGGGTGAATTTTTTTTTTATAATTGTTATTCTAATGAATAAATTAATTTGGTATGATGAAAAAGCTATTATTAAGTGGTCAAAACATTATAAATATTTATTAATACATGATACAAGAATGATAATATCAAGAGAATAAAAGTCTTGATAATTTATAAGTTTTAAATAAAAATTCATATGTTCATGAATCAAAGCTTAAGATGTTCATATGAGATTAAGTCATTTTAATAAAGTCTATTTGAATAAAAATAATATATTCAAGCTGAGAAATAAGATGAGTGAGGTTCAGTTTTTATCTTAAGGTTTAAGTATAAATATTAATGTTTCTTTATTTTACTTAAGATGTTATGTTACAAATAAGGAAGCCCCATGACTTAAGGGTTTTTGTGATCTAAGTTTGTGCAAAAGGATGAAGTCTAAGCTTATTGTAGCACATCTGTAGAATTATTTTATTGAGAAGGAAGATAAAAAAATGAAAATTTCTATAAATTTAAATATTTCATTATGAAAATAATTTCCATGTGTGAAACAGTAAATTAGGGGTGCATAAAAAAATCATGGAAACTAGAAACCCTATCATAGGGTGACTCAAAAGGATAATTATTTCCTAGGTTAAATGTAATACTAGTGGTAACCCTAGGGTAGTATCTAGAGAAGCGTGCATAAAATAAATTATAACTTTTTATAAAAAATTGATGTTTTGAAACTATATTGGTTTTGAAAAGAAAAAAATAATTGATTAAACATAATTTTATGAGAATAATGATTAGGTTAGGGTTGGAATATCCAATTTAAATGTTATCATAGTCTTAAAATTATTAGATATTATTATTTTGGTTAACTGATAAAGGATGAGATTTAAAAAAAATTCACGTCATGCCCTTAGTTGAAAGGTTTTGGTGGGAATTAAATTCATAAAAACCTATACTAGATCTACCCTCTCTTTTATGTGTGTAAGTGATACTGAAAATCACTCCTAAATTACTCAAGATACACCCAACCAACTCCTATGCCAGCTAAACAATCCAAGAATAACTACTAATCCTTTCACACGTGATAGTAATCACCAGAAACTTCACCACTCAGTTTAGTCTATTCCATCATATATATCCCGAAATAGAGTGGATGGATATTTTGGACCATTTACCAAGGAAATAAATAATAAAAAAAATAAATGAAGTGAAACCAAATTCAAAGTTAAGAACGCCATTGAATATTGATACCATTTATCAAGAAAAATAGAGTTTTATTCATTGAAGTTAAAATAATCATACATTATAGATGGTTAAACTTACCTTCTTCAACCACTCAAAATTTACCCCAATATTTGATGAATATAAATATTTAATGGAGAAGAATAAATTATTACAAAATAGAAAATAAAACAAAACCAATAGCAGAAAAATAGTAGCTACAACCATCCTTCAGTCATTTCTTCCTCTTCCTTTGACTGCATACTCATTTTCAATAGATTTATTTTGTATATTATTTCATAATGGTGAAACAAATGATATCCATTTTTTAAATTATTTGGAGGTTTTATTTTCCCTATCATCTTCAAATATCCACACTATCCCTATTCACTAAAAATTCACAAGCTATTTTATTGTTCTTGATTGAAATACTTTTTATATTATTGTTCATGTGGTATCTTCTAAATAGTTGTAAGAATGTTTATATGGAATCACAAATTATTGGATTGAATCATAAGTGATTCCCTTGATGTTTTTTTGGGATCTTCCTTATGTTGGTTATCACAAATTCATGATTCCTACATAGGTGATTAATGACATATATGTGTATTGGAATGACTCATACATAGGTGAAAAATTACACTTACATAGACCGTATTAACACATAAATAGGTGAAAAATGATACATATTCATAAAGATAAATAGGGGGATGAAACTTATGCGGGTGGAAAATGAATCATACGCAAAAAATGACTAATATGCACAGGTGAAATGTCACATATTCTATCATTAATTTTCTACTTGGTCAGGACTTTTTAGAAAGATAAATTCATAGAAATACTCCAAGTATCATCACTTTCATTAACATTTTTTTATCAATCATGAAATCTAATTAATCCTACATTCTCCAAGTCTTTCAAAAAATAGAGATAAAATATAATCATTATCAATCCATTCACATTATTCCAAAAATCTAATAAGTGAATTAAATTACAAATTTTACAATTTTAAAAAATATTCACAAAATTAAACAATTTGAAAATTTAATTCTAAAACTTATTATAACTAAATGAATAAATAAATAAAAGTGAATACAATGAATTTAATATTATAAAAATATCATGAATTTATGTACTATGTTAATTCCCCCACACATAATCCTTAAAATCATGTACAAGTGATCTCTAAAAATATTACAAAAGTAAAATTTAACATTATCTAGTGTGAGTTAAATTTTAAAAAACATAGTTATCAAGTTATCATCACTCCTAAATGATCTTGGTTCATATTTTCTTCATTAAATACATTCAATTAATTTCCAATTATTCTGTCCTATCATGATCATTTATACTTACATTTCTCAAAATATTATACTCAATACTCAAGTATTATTTTTAATCAAAGTTTTTATCATTTAAAATTCATGAAAGGGTCAACTTAAGATTCGAAAATTTCTTAATATCCAATAAATGAATCAATTATTTGTTCATATCATGATATTTTTTATATTGGTATTATTCATTAATATTGGTGGTTCCTATTGAGAAAATTCTGAGATAGATTTTAAGGAATTGGTTCAATGTTGAAGCACAATGCATGATTTCTAGTTTCCTTTAAAAATGGAATCCTACCTTCTCTTCCTCTAACATAGATATAACCTCACTCCATTTTTACATTTTAGTAGTACCAAAATTTTCCTCTCCCTTTCACCTTAAATAGGAATCAATATATATATATATATATATATTTGTTCTTCTCTTTAATGTAGAAAGGGAATTTGGATTTTCTTTGGTAGGTGTGAGTTCTACCCTTACCTAGAATAGGAAGTATTTTATTATTCATAATGTGTTCTAGAGAATTTATTCCAATACCTTTAGTGATACAATTAAAATATTTCTACTGGATAACACTAGTATAATATATTTCATAGAAGATTTCATCTTAAAAACCACTCTAGTTGTCTTCAAAATTTCTTTCCAACTTCTTGGATTGTCTACCTTTAAGGAACTCTATCATTAATTAGGTATTTATTCTAAATTTACCACTTTTTATCATTATTTCAACTTGAATTTATATATAAGACTTTATAAAAAATTGAATTTTTGAGGGAAATAAAGGCACTTTTCACTTCAAATAGTGGTGTATTTACATGTCCATCCTTTAATTATATCTATGAAATTTTATTATTCGTCCCAAAATGATTTTTATAACAGAACATTAGTAAAGAATCTATAATAACACCATATTTCAGCTCAAAATATTCTATAAAATATCTTTTTCTAGCTCACGTTCTCTCTTCCACCACACTTGAATTCAACTTAGATCATGTATTAGACTCCAAATAAAGGTAGATAGATATTTTGGATTAAAATATGGATTCCAAAAAAATAATTCATGGTATATATGAGCTAAAAGGGTTAAATGTCAAGGTATCCTTAAAAATATAGTTTATTGAAAAATGGTATTTAAAATAAAAAATGTCTCAATAATTAATAGAAAAAACTCCCTAAATACTCTGATGTTTTTGGTCTATTATTTAGTATGTTATGGTTACTCAAAAACATCCTTGGTTCTCTAAATAAAGATAACATAGTAAAAATATTTAAGATTTGGTTTATAATCCTTATGGTAAAGTGATTTAAAATATTGGAAAATATATTAGGGCATGAAATTCAAAAACCAACAATCATTGAATGAATTTATTTCAATTAGAATTAGAAAATAATTTCTTTTTATAATTCTTATAAGGTGATAAAATAGATCAAATTAGTTTTTGAACATTGTAATATATTCAATGATTTCAATGAAATTCAAATTTATGTCAATGAGTTTAGAAAATATATAACAAGTTAAAAAATAAAAATAATATTTGAAAAATAAGAATAAAAATTTGAAAGTCCTAAAATAAAATAGTTCCCTACCCTATAGTTAAATTATATAGTTTCAAAACTTTATTTTAATAGATATAGTAAGTAATTTTTTTCAATCAGTGATAAATTGGTTGGAGGAGTATAATCTCCTCCACTGGTTCTTAGTCCAATGTTCCATAAAACATATTCATCTTTGGACTACGGATAGAAAATGTTGTTTATTATCATTTTTTTTAAATCTATGAAACCCTCAAATGATATATATGAGTGACTATAAGTGGAAATTTCCATCTTTAATGAAGTTTACCTGACATCGTCTTACAGAATGATTTGTATGACATCACATAATCTCGTAGATGGAAGTATTTTTATTAAATGATATTATCTTGATCCAATCTAGTTCTTTCCTTGTAAATCTATAAATTTTTAATAAATTGACATCTAATTTACTCTAACTCTTTCAGCTACAATATCCTTTTCTTTATACATCATTTCTTCTACAGAATCATCTATTTAAATCCCCAATATTCCTTTTTTTCTAATTCCATGGGTAGTACAATTTTTTGGGGAAAAATGTATGGGGTTGATCTATTATGATTCTAAAATAGGATAGATGATTTTAACTTCCAATAACATTTCTATTTCCTTTTTTACAACTTCCATCATGTTAGTATTCAATCTCTTTTAAGGTTACCTAATATATATGAAATTTTCTTCAAGTAGGATCTTATACATGTAGATTTTGAGATTTTTTTTGAATATCACTTAAAATCCATCCTATTACTTTTAAATTATCTCTGAAAAGTTCAATAAATTTTTGTTCTTGTTTAGGTTTCAATTTATTGGTAATTATTACTAGTAATTTCTCTTATATCATGAGATATGCATACTTCAAATCTATGGGTAATGGGTTTAATAATAGATTTGGTGTATTTTATATATATGAAATATGATTTGTGATTTTCATCTCTAAATCTTGAACTTCATACACGATAGATAACATATGAACTTCATATTCTTGAAATAAATAATTAAATAAATAAAAAACTCATAAGATACCACTTCACCCATTATAAAAATAAAATTTCTAGAATTTTCAATAGATTCATCATATATTATATATTTCATCATTAAATGTTTTTATTAGGTTATAATTTCATATAGAATACCAATATATTTAATGTGTTTGGTTTCTTCAATGTGGGAAATTTTATGAAGTTAATGATCCTCTGATGGTTTCCTCAAGGAATCAAAGATGTTAAAATGGATAGTGTTGTCTCAAACTCCATGGTGAGTGTTACTTAAGACACATTGATGATTGTATTGGTTTTCCTTAATAATGTTCTACCAAAATAATAGGTTATTGGATTGATGTTCTTTCTTCCTTCATGTTGATTTCATAGATACTTTAAGGGAATAATAGGTTTTGCAATCTTACTAGAACATCTTACATTACTCATTATGTGAAGTTAGTGGAACCATTTTCATTTTATTCCACCTCTCTTATGGGATTAAACTATCCCATATACAAGAAATTAAACATAGAATATGGAATAAAATTTATAAAATCACCTAAATCAGAAAAAGAATCAGAAAAAGGAATCTTTAAGTATAAATACCCCAACCCCAGTAGCTTAGAGTTGGTGCCTCACTTTATTACAATTTTATAATAGAAAACGAAGACACAACCTGAAGGAAAGAATAATTTAGAATCTTTGGAAATCCAAATAAAAACATAATATTTAAATTAAAATATTAAATGAAATACAACATAGAAAATCCTTTGGAAACATCTATAAACTTCTAGATTATCCATGTAAGTCATTCATAATATACATCTTTGCAACATGGAGAAAATAAAAAATAAGAAAGGAGTGAGTTCAGATGATCAGTAAGGTTAAGTAATACAATGAAAGTTAATATAAACAATAAGTCATGTTTACTGATGAAAAACATATTCCATTAGAATATAATCTTGATAATAACATGGAATGAATAAAAGATGAATTAATAATGACATATAAATAATCACTTGAGAATGAAACTTTATAATGGATATTATACTAATAAAATAATCACATGGATTATCAACTATTAATTTCATAATGAGGGAATGCATAATACTGGACATCATAAACATAATGTCGAGACCTTGTCCAAGACATATAAAAATAAATGTTTAAGGACTTGGCCTAATCCATTTCTGTTATGTCTTATGAGTCCTATCGATGCATATAGGGGATATAACAGGACTCGCTCGCCACTTAATAGTTCCAATGAATTCCTCATATGAATGGGTTGAAACATAAACAATATATACATAACTTTCCCCAATCAGTAAACATAATCATTAACCAATCTGAGTAATATGGGGAATGGTATCATGAAAACACAAAAACAGACAAACTTATCATAAAACATTTAATATAATTTGGTAGATGATATCATAAAATATCAATCCCAATTAATCATAATATTTAACAGTGGGTGTTTAAATATATGTAAATACACTAATAAAATCATCAAGGAATGCTTAAGATAAATAACCTTTTTACAATACAAAGAAGAGTTATTTTTGAAGAATCATTTGTATTTGTCATAAAATAAGATTCTAAAAATGTATATCCAAAAGAAAAAAGGTAATGAAAATTAAATTATTCTTGAGTTACAAATGATGTCTAACTAAAGTGAAAACAAGTAAAAAATGTTTTTAAGATACTTTAGATGTAACATCCCAGGTAAATAAAGAATAAATAATTTTCATATTTATTAATATTTACGAATTAAATATTAATTTTACTTTAAAGGGGTTTCTTTGTTCGATAGCGTACCTGATACGCAACAAATAGTTTCTTTGAAATCTTACATTGCACACTAGTAATAAAATAATATTATTTTAAATGGTAGTTAACACATAGCCGTTGCATTGGCGGGAATGAATATAAATAACTATAATATGATTATATATGTTTTTTAAATGTTTTTACATATATCCAATAAAAGATAAAGGCTTAAAATAAGAAAATAATTCAATTTTAGGCATAGATACTCTAATATTCACTAAAAGGTCGAACTATCGCCTTTTGATGACGAACCCTATTTAAATATAGTTTTGATCACTCTTATACATTTTATTGGACCAAATAAAACTCTTCTTCAGAATCGGGACATCAAAATTTACTTTGTGTAATTTTTTGGTATTTTTCCGATAAAGTTCATTTTTTTAATGAATATTGAAAAATGTTGTATTTTAATTCAAAACCTCTTTTTAATATAATTTATTTATATGATTAGATTATCTTTTGAATTGGTTTTAAAGTTCAATTAGAATACATTTTTACCATTTAATCCAATAGTGGTCGTTGTAATTAATTTCACTTTGAAATTGGACTTAAACTAGTGTCAATCTTTTGATACTTATTGTTTCATAAAAACACGCTATTTGCTCTGACAGCGGGATTTAATTATTAAATTAATTAATGTAACTTATATGTTTTGAATTTTTTAAAATAGAAATAATTTTTTAATTCATAATATCAAATATATCTTAGGATGAAGTTTTGGTATTTTTTTGAAAAACTTCAATTTTGATGAATAGTGAAACCACTAAGTGGTACTTAAAAAACTGATTTTTCGTTTAAATGAAAATTTACCACCTCTGTGTTTTGAATTTCAAAAATCTGACATACATGGTTGTCATTAGGAAGTAAAATGTGGTTCAATGGGATTAAAATAATTTTTTGGTGAATAGTAACTTTTAAGTTTTTAATCACGATTAGAGGTAATTAGTGTAATTTAAGGTAAAAATAATGTTTTAATAATATAAAATGACCTAGACACATGTCCTACCCTTATTGGATGTGTCATGGCTGACCAAGACAACCCATGGGTCGATTTTTGGGACCCCATGGAGCCACTTGGGTAAGATAATGACAATAATGCCTTTTATTTAAAGTAAAAGTAAAAATGAAACAAACATGTATTGTTTTAATAAAAAAAATTACATGGGGTTATACAAGTAATATTTTTGACTATAAATAGTAATTGGAAAGTTAAAATATTTCCTACATTATGAATTTTTTTTTATAATTTTTAGACATTAAATAAATTAAATTATTTATGACACCATGATGATGCAGCGATTACCTCATTATTTAACGATTTAAATAAAATGAAAAGATAATGTAAAATATAAGACCTAAACATGTCAAAAACCTATTGGATGGGTGGATTTTGAACTCTTATCACCTTATCCTAGAAATATATAATTTTGGGACCTTTTAAATCCGAAAATCATTTTATTATAAAGTAACCTTTTATAACTTTCCAAGAGTGCCTCCTCTCCTCTTATAAAAGGCCTCCACCTCTACCACCTTATCCACACCTCTCAAGCCTTTGGCTCGGACAAACCCTACCCATTTTGTCTCTCCACATCCCTATATTACTCATAGAAGCCTCACTTTTGGCAGAAGTCTTTCCAAGTAATCCTTTGAGCTCAAATCAAAAAGAGTTAACCATTTTTAAGGTAGTGTCTTCTCCTGTGTTCTTATGTTTTATTTTGCTTCTCCAACCCCCTAAACTCTTTTTATTACTTTCTTTTGTAACAAAACCAGTATCTTCAATATACTAGGATGTTGTTATAATAAGGATTCTAGCTACACTTACACACACCTACATCTAATGGTTAAAGAACATACTGTTTCCGTGGATGGCGAATTTCTGCCTCACGAAACGATGATTGTTCAACATTCATATAACACCTTCAAAGGTGGCCATTAAGATGTCACTATATTTATATATGATATATAATATGTTTATGTTTTACTTAAGATTATTTATTTTTCATTTATGGAATACCTTTATGGTTTCCATTATGGGGAAACACGATATCTTCATTTTAGGAAGTGCAGACTACCACCCCCTCAAAGTGATTTGATTCATTAATGCCATATGTGGGACGTATAAAGGATGGAGTTAATGTTATTATATATGATGTTATACTGGAATTATAGTATACCTTTATATCATTATGATTTCACTCCATTAAGTAATAAATATAAATGAAATTAGCGTTCATGCGTACGTACGGCTTACCGTCTCCATGAACGGTGCATTTCATTTCTTATCTCTAAATGTTATGTAATATTATAAATGCATGTATATACTGGATATATATGATATATATGATATCTACATCATGAATATAATTCTGGATATAATGGATATTTTACCCCATGAACAACTTGTAATTATAAAGAGTTCATTTTTGACTCAAGTACCAATGATCGACAAAAGGACCATTATTAACATAAATAATTACATAGTGTTCGTAACATGGTAATAAGTGATATAAAAGGAATAATGAACTTGAAAAAAGGTTCTTAAGCAAGTAGAAATTAACTCAAGTTTATTATTCAGGAGGTTAAAGAACGATCGAGTCAAGTCAGACCCGAGGTATGGGACTTCATCTCAATCTCCATTCATTGAGGCATATTTTGTTTTATACACAAATTTCTTTTATACGGTGTATAAACCCCTTTGACTTTTACTCTTATTCAAAAGGAATCTTTTTTTATACGAAGCATTTTACTAAATGACAAAAGGAATGTTTTTTTATCGTACGTATGCGGCGACAACGACTTCTCCGCCGCCGTGACCATTATTTGAGTTTCGGCTTCCTCTACAAGCCATAACTTTTTTTTGAATGAAAAATAAATACCATGTTTTACTTTTATTTTCTTTTGGTATTGAAAATGGTTTTCATAAATTTTTTATATCAGTGTGTTGTATTGATATCTTGTGATTGAAAAGTGGAAATGTTATGTTTCCTTTATGCATGTTTTATGTGATACGATTATGTTATGGTTCTTGGGCATTGTTATGAAGACGGGTGGTTTCGTGATAAACTAAGGGTGGGTGAGCCCGATATAGCTCTCCAATGAATTGGGTAACGCGAAGGAGTTAAATGTTAAGGTTTCTCCGAAGATATTTAGGGAATATATTGTGATGGGTATTCCAAACATAACCATGAGGGTTACTCCCTACGTAAGAATGTTATGAATACCTCAAGTTACCTTTATGTCTTATTATTTCTATGATTTATTCATGATTTGATGAGGTATGTTAAAGTGATTATGTTTTATGAGTAAAGTATGATTTCATACATGGACTAATGTTTTCATTTCATACTTTTATATCCCTTACTGAGCTTTTTATGCTCATCCCAAGTTTTTGAAATGTTTTTCACAGGTCAATGGAAAGGGACATGATGTGATGATAGTGTCAAGGAAGTGTCAAGAAAGAATCCATGTTTTATTTTAAATATTATTCCTTTGATGGGAAAAATGAGTACTATCTTTTATGTAACCACTTTGTTTAAATGTGGAATGTAATGCATGTTTTATGATCTAATTCTCTAAAACTCTAAACCTGAAAAGATCCTCAACATGTATTCTTGAAGTAACTCAAGATTAAGTAATGTTTAAGGCTGGGGCCTTATAGTTGGTATCAGAGGTTGGTTTAGATAACTTTAGGAGTTATAATTCTATTAAATTATTATCCAAAAAGATTTTTTTTATGGTCAAATTGAAATGATATAGAATTTGAAGATTACCATGTTTCTTCATCTAAGACATGTTTGTTCAGAATGGTTTTCCGCAGAGGAAACAGGGAAGTAGTGCTAGGAAGGAATACAGAAGGAAATAACCTTCCGAATCAGCATCCTGAGATGGTCGAAATTGGAACTGAACAGTTTGTTGCAGTAATGGCGCAGTTGACTCAAGCGATAAATGGTGGTGGTATCCATGCACGAGATCAGCCAGATCAACCGCAGAGGAACATTTCAGTGGTGGAACATTTCATGAGGAAACATCTCCCATAATTCAGAGGATCATCTGACCATGTTCTAGCTTAAGGGTGGATTAAATCACTGGAGAAGATTTTCTATGTCATGGGGTGTTCAGACAATAAAAAGGTTAGTCTTGCTATTTACCGTTTGGAGGGTGAAGCAGATCAGTGGTGGTCGATGGTTAAAAATATCAGGGACGTTGATGAGATTGATGCTCTCTACTGGGATGAATTCAAAGGTATGTTTCTTGAGAAGTATTTTCCTAAGGCTGTTCGACTTAGGATGGAAAAACAATTCCTGGAATTGAGACAAGAGGAAGACTAAGTGGCTGCCTATGAAGAAAGGTTCACTCGATTGGCAAGGTATGCTCTAAATTTTATCCGAGACCTTGATAGTAAAATCAATCATTTTTTACTTAGGATTAATGCAAAAATATCGAAGGGCTTTAGCTTCTCGCGAGTTCAAGAGTTATGAAAATCTTGTTCGATGTGCTGAGAAGGTGGAAATGAAGTTTACCGATGATCAAGTGTTCTATAACAACCAGCAGAAGAAGAGACCAAGGTGGTAGGAGAAAGGAAAGAATTATTCAAAAAGGTCTGACGGTAAGAAAACTAAGTTTCCAGTTTTTGATAAATGTGGTAAAAGGTATGCTGGGGAATGTCTTATGAATTCTGGAAAGTGCTACCTATGCGGTAAGATGGGACATAAGGCTCGTTATTTCACTGAAAAAGGTCAGGGTGATGGTAAGAACAAATTCGATTTACAGTTAGTGAAATGTTTTAAGTGCAATGAGATGGTTCATTATGAAAACGAGTGTCCGACAAAGAGATCGAGTGATGGGAAGCAGTTAGACTACAAGCAGAAAGGGGTGATGAAATCCTTTACAACTACTTTAATAGATGTCGGGCCATCAAATGAAGTTGTATCAGGTACTTTGTTTGTTTTTTCAGATTATGCCAGTGTGTTGTTTGATTCGGGGTCTACACATTCTTTCATCTCTGAAAACTTTTCTAGTAAAATGGTAATACCATCTTAAGAAATGACTCCTGAACTTGTGGTCAAAACACCTGGGGGAAATGTCAAGGCAAAAAGAATTTATAAGAATATTCCTATCCATATCCATGGAAAGAACCTACTTGCAAACCTTATTGTTTTACCTCTAGTAGAGTTTGATGTTATCCTGGGTATGGATTGGCTCTCTATTTACCATGCTAAGATTGACTGTAGAGCTAAAGAAGTTTCTTTTCAGAAAGACTTTCAGTTTGTGTACAACAATGAACCCTTAATGTTGATAATGTATCAAGAGGCCGAGAAACTTGTAAAAGATGGAAATGAATGTTACCTTGCACATATTGTTGAAAACAAGGGAACTGTTCAGATTAATGATGTGTCAATGGTAAATGAGTATCCTGATGTTTTCCCTGATGAGTTTCCTAGAATAATACCAGATCAGGAAGTTGAGTTTACTATAGACTTAGTTCCTGATGCTAAGCTAATTTCAAAACCCCTTATCGAATGGCTCAAATTGAACTTTTAGAGTTGAAGGAGTAATTGAAAGATTTATTAGAGAAAGGTTTCATTCGACCTAGCACATCACCATGGGGTGATCCTATTTTATTTTTTAAGAAGAAAGATGGTTCTATGAGACTTTACATTGATTATAGAGACTTGAATAACATCACTATTAAGAAAAAATATCATTTTCCTCATATCGATGATTTGTTTGATCAGCTCCATGGAGCTCAGTATTTTTCAAAGATTGACCTGAGATCGGGGTACCATCAGTTGAAGGTAAAGGAAGCAGATATTCCAAAGACCGCGTTTCGTACAAGATATGGTCATTATGAATTTGTAGTAATGCCTTTTGGGCTAACCAATTCACCTGCTGTATTCATGGACTTAATGAATAGAATTTTCCATGAGTTCTTGGATAAGTTTGTGGTTGTTTTCATTGATGATATTTTGGTGTTTTCTAAAAGTAAATAGGAGCATGAAAGACATTTAAGGGTTATTTTGAAAACCTTAAAAGAAAAGAAATTGTATGGGAAATTCAGCAAGTGTGAGTTTTGGTTGTAACAAATTTTTTTCCTTGGACATATTGTTTCTAAAGATGGGATAACTGTTGATCCTGCTAAAACAAAAGTTGTTGAAGAATGGCCAAGACCCACAAATGTAACTAAGATTCGTATCTTCCTTGGTTTGGTAGGCTATTACCAAAGGTTTGTTAGAAATTTTTCACGGTTATCTAGTCCAATGACTAAGCTAACTCGAAAGGGTGTTAAGTTTATCTAGACAAAAGAATGTGATGATTGTTTTCATGAACTAAAAATAAGATTGGTGAATTCTCTAGTTTTGGCACTACCTTCTAGGAATGGGGAGTTTATTATCTACAGTAATTCTTCATTGAAAGGACTTGGTTGCGTCCTAATGCAGAATGATCAGGTAATTGCTTATGCTTCACGACAGTTGAAAACTCATGAGGTAAATTACCTTACACATGATTTGGAATTAGCTGCTGTTGTTTTTTCTTTAAAAATTTGGAGGCATCATTTGTATGGAGTAAAGTGTGAAATATATACCGATCACAAAAGTTTAAAGTATATATTCACTCATAAAGAATTGAACATGAGATAGAGGAGATGGCTAGAATTAATCAAGTATTATGATTGTACAATTCATTACCATCCGGGAAAAGCAAATAAGGTGGCTGATGCTTTGAGTCGAAAAATTAATGCTTCATTAACAATGTTGCATTTGGAACGTGATCCTTTGGTTAAGGATTTGATGAAATTTGGCATAGAAGTTGTTGGTGCAGGAAGTTCTTCTGTTCTGTTTCAGGTATCAGTGAGATCATCTCTATCAGATATAATTAAGCAAGCACAGAAGTAAGATAGTGAGTTGCAGAAAAGGTAGAGCTGGTTCAGAAGGGTAAGTTTTCTGAATTCAACATTGATAATGATTGTGTTTTGAGATTTGGGAAGAGATTGTGTGTGCCTTGTGATTCATAGTTGACGAGAGAGTTGTTATGTCAAGCTCATAGTTCTTCATTTTCAGTTCATCCAGGCAGTACTAAGATGTATAGAGATCTTCGGGAGTATTACTGGTGGGACGGAATGAAAAGGGATAATGCTGATTTTACTATGAAGTGTTTGAATTGTTAACAGGTAAAAGCAGAGCGGCAGTTACTGAAATGGATTCTTCAGCCTTTACCAGTACCAGAGTGGAAATGAGAGAATATATCCATGGACTTCGTTGTGGGATTGCCGAAGACACCTCGAGGTAATAATGTAATCTGGGTTATTATTGATCGCTTGACTAAATCTGCTCATTTCCTTACTATACGTGATAATTTTTCCCTAGATCAACTTTCCCGTTTGTATCTTAAATAGATAGTCAGGTTACATGGAGTTCCTCCCTCCATTGTATCTGATCGTGATCCCAGGTTCACTTATAACTTTTGGAAAGTCCTTCAGAAGTTGTTGGGTAATGAATTAAATTCTAGTATAGCTTTTCATCCTCAATAAGATGGGCAGTCAGAACGAACAATTATAACTTTGGAGGATATGCTATGTGCTTGTTCGATGGATTATCAGGGAAGTTGGGACCAACATCTTTCTTTGGTTGATTTTTCTTATAATAACAGTTTTCATTCCACTATACAGATGGCACCATTTGAGGCATTATATGGGAAGCGGTGTCGAACTCCAGCTTTTTGGGATGAAGTGGGTGAAAGGAAGCTGATGAGACCAGAATTGGTAGAAGAGATGGCAGAAAAAGTTTAGTTGATTCAGAAACACATTAGAACAGCTCAGAGCAGGCAGAAGAGTTATGTGGATAACCGGAGGAAGGATCTATCTTTCGAGGTAGGTGATCATGTTTTTCTCAAAGTTTCACCATGGAAAAGTGTGATGTGATTTGGTAAGAAAGGAAAGCCGAATCCAAGGTTCATTGAACCATATGAAATTCTAGAGAGAGTTGGATCAGTTGCATACCGAGTGGCTTTACCTCCGATTTTATCTCAGGTACACAATGTTTTTCATGTTTCTATGTTGAGAAAGTATATCCTAGATCCATCTCATGTTTTGAGCCCAGAGGTAGTTCAGTTGGAAGAGAATCTCTCTTATAAGGAACAACCAGTCCAGATTCTTGACCATAGAGAGAAAGTGTTGTGGAATAAGGAAATTCACAATGTAAATATTTTATGGAAAAACCATATGGTTGAAGAGGTAACATGAGAATCTGAAAATGCTATGAGGGATAAATACCCCCACTTATTTTGATAAGTGAATAAAATTGTGAGGACGCAATTCCCAAAAGGGGGGAAGGATGTAACATCCCAGGTAAATAAAGAATAAAGAATTTTTATATTTATTAATATTTAAAAATTAAATATTAATTTTACTTTAAAGGGTTGCTATGTTCGATAGCGTACCTGATACGCAACAAAGAGTTTCTTTGAAATCTTACATTGCACACTAGTAATAAAATAATATTATTTTAAATGGTAGTTAACACATAGTTGTTGTATTGGTAGGAATGAATAAAAATAACTATAATATGATTATATATGTTTTTTAAATGTTTTTACATATATCCAATAAAAGATAAAGTCTTAAAATAAGAAAAGAATTCAATTTTAGGCATAAATACTCTAATATTCACTAAAAGGTCGAATTGTCACCTTTTAATGGTGAACCCTATTTAAATAAAGATTTGGTCACTCTTATACATTCTATTGGACCAAATAAAACTATTCTTTAGAATTGGGACATCCAAATTTACTTTGTGTAAATTTTTGGTATTTTTCCGACAAAATTCATTTTTTTAATGAATAATGAAAAATGTTGTACTTTAATTCAAAAACACTTTTTAATATAATTTATTTATATGATTAGATTATTTTTTTAATTGGTTTTAAAATTAAATTAGAATATATTTTTACCATTTAATCCAATAGTGGTCATTGGAATTAATTTCACTTTGAAATTGGACTTAAACTAGTGTCAATCTTTTGATACTTATTGTTTCATAAAAACACGCTATTTGCTCTGACAGCGGGAATTAATTATTAAATTAATTAATGTAACTTATATGTTTTGAATTTTGTAGAATATACATCATTTTTGAATTCGGAATATCAAATATAGCTTAGGGTGAATTTTTGGTATTTTTTTGAAAAACTTCAATTTTTTATGAATAGTGAAACCACTAAGTAGTACTTAAAAAACTAATTTTTCGTTTAAATGAAATTTTACCACCTCTGTGTTTTGAATTTCAAAAATCCGACATACATGGTTGTAATTAGGAAGTAAAATGTGGTTCAATGGGATTAAAATAAATTTTTTGAATAGTAACTTTTATGTTTTTAATCGTGGTTAGAGGTAATTAGTGTAATTTAAGGTAAAAATAATGTTTTAATAATATGAAATTACCTAGACACATATCCTACCCTTATTTGATGTGTCATGGCCGACCAAGAAAACCCATGGGTCGATTTTTGGGACCACATGGAGCCACTTGGGTAAGATAATGACATTAATGCCTTTTATTTAAAGTAAAAGTAAAAATGACACAAACAAGTATTATTTTAATAAAACAATTTTTACATGGGGTTATACAAGTCATATTTTTTACTATAAATAGTCATTGGAATGATAAAAATATTTTATACATCATGATATTTTTTTTATAATTTTTATACATTAAATAAATTAAATTATTTATGACACCATGAAGATGCAGTGATTACCTCATTATTTAACGATTTAAATAAAATGAAAAGATAATGTAAAATCTAAGACCTACACATGTCAAAAACCTATTTTATGGGTGTATTTCAAACTCTTATCACCTTATACTCTAAATATATAATTTTTGGACCTTTTAAATCCGAAAACATTTTATAATAAAGTAACCTTTTATAACTTTCCAAGAGTGCCCTCCTCTCCTCT
Source organism: Viscum album (assembly GCA_963277665.1). Classification (NCBI taxonomy): domain Eukaryota; kingdom Viridiplantae; phylum Streptophyta; class Magnoliopsida; order Santalales; family Viscaceae; genus Viscum; species Viscum album. The sequence goes on along the minus strand of OY728146.1, from coordinate 1,619,167,825 downwards.
TATAAAAGGCCCCCACCTATACCACCTTACCCACACCTCTCAAGCCGTTGGATCATCCAACCACAGCCCATTTTGTCTATCCACATCCCTATATTACACCTAGAAGCCTCACTTTGGGCATAAGTCTTTCCAAGGATGCCTTTGAGCTCAAATCAAAAAGAGTTACCCGTTTTAAAGGTAGTGTCTCCTCTTGTGTTCTTATGTTTTATTTTGCTTCTCAAACCCCCTAAACTCTTTTTATTACTTAATTTTGTAACAAAACCAGTATCTTCAATATACTAGGATGTTTTTATAAGAATTATTCGAGCTACACTTACACACACCTACATCTAATGGTTAAAGAACATACTGTTTCTGTGGATGGCGAATTTCTGTCTCACGAAACGATGATTGTTCAAAATTCATATAACACCTTCAAAGGTGGCCATTAAGATGTCACTATAATTATATATGATATATATTTTGTTTATGTTTTACTTAAGATTCTGTATTTTTTATTTATGGCATACCTTTCTGGTTTCCATTATGGGTAAACGCGATATCTTCATTTTAGGAAGTGCGGACTACCGCCCCCTCAAAGTGATTTGATTCGTTAATGCCATATGTGGGATGTATAAAGGATGGAGTTAATGTTATTATATATGATGTTATACTGTAATTATAATATACCTTTATATCATTATTATTTCACTCCATTAAGTAAGAAATAGAAATGAAAGTAGCGTTCATGCGTACGTACGGCTTACCGTCTCCATGAACGGTGCATTTCATTTCTTACCACTAAATGTTATGTAATATTATAAATGCATGTATATACTGGATATATATGATATATATGATATCTAAATCATGAATATAATTATGTATATAATGGATATTTTACCCCATGAACAACTTGTAATTATGAAGAGTTTATTTTTGACTCAAGTACCAATGATCGACAAAACGACCATTATTAACATAAATAATTATATAGTGTTCATAACATGGTAATAAGTGATATAAGAGGAATAATGAAATTTAAAAAATGTTCTTAAGCAAGTAGAAATTAACTCAAGTTTATTATTCAGGAGGTTAAAGAACGATTGAGTCAAGTTGGACCCGAGGTATGGGACTTCGTCTCAATCTCCATTCATTGAGGCATATTTTGTTTTATACACAACTTTCATTTATACGGCATATAAACCCCTTTCCTTTTACTCTAATTCAAAAGGAATATTTTTTTATATGAAGTGTTTTACTAAACGAAAAAAGGAATGTTTTTTTTCGTACGTATGCGGCGACAATGACTTCTCTGCCGCCGTGACCATTATTTGAGTTTCGGCTTCCTCTACAAGCCATAACTTTTTTTTGAATGAAAAATAAATACCATGTTTTACTTTTATTTTATTTTGGTACTGAAAATGGTTTTCATAATGTTTTTATATCAATGTGTTGTATTGATATCTTGTGATTGAAAAGTGGAAATGTTATGTTTCCTTTATGCATGTTTTATGTGATACGATTATGTTATGGTTCTTGGGCATTGTTAGGAAGATGGGTGGTTCCGTGATAAACTAAGGGAAGGTGAGCCCGATATAGCTCTCCAATGCATTGGGTAACTTGAAGGAGTTAAACGTTAAGGTTTCTCTGAAGAGATTTAGGAAATATACTATGATGGGTATTCCAAACGTAACCATGAGGGTTACTCCCTACGTAAGAATGTTATGAATTCCTCAAGTTTCCTTTATGTCTTATGATTTCTATGATTTATTCATGATTTGAAGAGGTATGTTAAAGTGATTATGTTTTATGAGTAAAGTATGATTTCATACATGGACTAATGTTTTCATTTTGTACTTTTATATCCCTTACTGATCTTTTTATGCTCATCCCAAGTTTTTGAAATGTTTTTCACAGGTCAAGGGAAAGGTACATGATGTGATGATAGTGTCAAGGAAGTGTCAAGAAAGAATCCATGTTTTATTTTAAATATGATTCCGTTGATGGGAAAAATGAATACTATCTTTTATGTAACCACTTTGTTTAAATGTGGAATGTAATGCATGTTTTATGATCTAATTCTCTAAAACTCAAAACCTGAAAATATCCTCAACATGTATTCTTGAAGTAACTCAAGATTAAGTAATGTTTAAGGCTGGGGCCTTATTTTAAAAATGGGCCACTTTCGTGCGGTTTAAGAGAAAATATAAGAGTATTTAAAGAGGCCAAGGCCTTAATTGTTTACATAAATCTAGAAATGAACCATGATATTTTTTCTTGATAAAATTAGTAATTTTACCACAAAATAATGGGGTATTAGAGCAGATTATGGAGTGAACTTAAAAATGGGTGTGAAATCTAGAAGTTCCCTTTAATCAGGATAGCTTATTGAGGATAATTGAGAAGGAAACATTTTTAAAACATATATTTCCTATAAAATGGATGATATGATAATTTTTGGACATATAAATAGAATTTATATTAAGTAAATAAGAATAATTAATAACAACATTGGGATAAATATAGAGAAAACATTACCCAAAGGAAAAAATGGAGATTCTTGTAGAATACATTACATTATGTCTGAAAGTGTTCTGCACGTGTACATAATGTCTTTGATAATGAAAATATATTAATTAATAATTTAATTCACAACTTATTCAACATTTATTTTATTTATTATAATTTAATTAAGTTCATTTATATCCTTTTTTATGAGTTTTAATATTCCATTTCGTCAATCGGGAGTGTTCATTTCCTTGATTTTCATGATTGATTCACTTGCATACATGAATGAAAGATCATGTAAAATGGAAATAATTCTCCATAATTGAAATTATATGTTATTAAAGAAAATAAAAAATATTTAATGTCATTGTATATATATATATCCATATATGAGGATGATTCCTTAGATAGAACTTTAATGATAATCGTTCAGGTTATTTTGGAAGTTTTTCGATAATCGCGAACTAGTTTGGTATTATTAATTAATATTAGGTATATATAACTATTACATAACACTAAATAAAATATAATATGTTTAATAAAATATTTTTTAATAATAAGTATATTTTTATAACCATCCTTGAAAGTGGTAATGGGAAATGAATTTGCATCATCCACGATAAAGGTAAATCGGCACATCGTTGATGATGTTTTTATTAGAAAACATAGTAAAATAAAAATATAAATAAGAAACTAAATTTATCATGAATTTTTTGAAGAATAGGTAAGGATATAATAAGAGGAAAATAAATTTAAATAAATTGAAAGATAACGAAAATGGATTTACCTCTTGAATTATTTTTCATGAGAAACTCCTTGAGGAACATTGAAATAGTCTTTTTGTGAGTCCAGAAAGACCAGAACATAGAGGAGTGGTTTGGGAGAGGAAAAAGGAAGAATGTAAACAAGATTCTTGTCTTTTGAAGTGCGAAGATAAGAGGCGGTGAGGGGCGGTATTTATAGTGGGAGAGAGAGCTGTTTTTTTATTATTTTAATTATTAGTTTATTATTTTGGCTCAAGACTATGAATAATTTAAGAAATATCACTAAATATATTAAATATTTAAGTAAATTTAGATATTATGGTGATTACAGAATTCAAAACTAATGGAATAGTGTTTGTATCTTATAATGTATATATATCATAAATTATTTTATTTCAATATTCACCAAAAAATCAAATATTTTATAAAAATCACAAAACTTAAGCAAAAACATTTTTTTAAAATATAGAATTAAAAAATGAACTATATTTTTTTAAAATATTTTTATATAAATTATATATTCAATTTTTAATTAAAATAATAATTTATTCAAAAATATATATTTTAAAATTATAATTGGTTTTATGATACTTTGAAAAATTAATTAAGGTCTCCTAATTTTTTTTTATAATCATAATAAAATAAAATATTAATTTATGAGTCTATTTTATTAAAATATATTGTCTAATAAATAATTATTTTAATTATAAAATTGTATTTAATATTTATGACTTATAAAAACACTAACACTTTTTTTATCAATTTTAAAAAATTTATTTACTTATTCCATGATATAAATATACAATATTTTCATTTATATGATACATAAAATTTATTTATAATTTTATTGGTGATGTTACTATTCTATTGAACATATTACTATTCCTTATGGTGAGTTTACTATTCCAACAGTCTTATTTAATAATATAATGTGGTTTCAAACTCAGTGTTTTGTGAAGAAGAAACTATAGAAGATGATAAAATTTAAATGAGACATACCATAAGATCATGGGGTGTGACATTATACCCTCATACAAATAATTTTCCCTCAAAATTTCTATAATTTCACTTCATGAAAATATTTGGGTTGTTCTTCATCTTAAATTTCTCTAGTTCCCATGTCATCTCTTCAATTTCATAATTCTTCCAAAGTACCTTTACCAGTTGATTCATCCTATTCCTCAAAACCTTATCTCTACTAACCAAAATTTAGGTAGGCTCTTTACAGTAAGATAAATTAGGTTCCAATTATATTCCTTTAGAAGTGAGGATACACGTTGGGTCTAGAATGTACTTCCTTAACAAAGATATGTGGAACACATTGTGTATTTTAGAAAGGCTAAGTGGCATTGGAAAATGATAAGACACACCTCCAATTATGTCAAGGAATTCAAAAGGTCTAATGTACATTTGGTAAAGTTTCCCTTTCATTCCAAATATTATAACACCCTTCCATGTAGATACTTTTAAAAAAACATGATCTTTCACTTTAAACTCCAAATAATTTCTTTGGTTAAAAGAATAAATTTTTTATACTTTGAGATGATTTGATATGGGTTTGAATAGTCTTTACCTTTTCTATTTTTTCCTCCACAAGTTTGAGGCCTACAAGATTTCACCAAATTCAACCCAAGAAGTTGGTGTTGACATCTATTTCCATACAATGCTTCTTATGGAACCATTTGAATACTTTAATGGAAACTATTATTTTAATAAAACTCTTCCAAAGGTAAATAATTATCCCACATACCATGAAATTCAACTGAGAATGATCTCAAAATATATTCAATTGTTTGAATGGTCCTTTTAAACTACTGACCAGTTTTATGGTTATGAGGTCTACTAAAATGAATCTCACTATCTAATTATTTCAAAATAATTTTCTTGAATTTCAATAAAAATTTTGGATCATGATAAGACATAATAGAAATAGGTTCTCCATAAAGTCTTAAAACTTTATTAATATAGATTCATTCAAGGAACTCCAGTGGAACATCCTCCCTTATAGTAAGAAAATGTGTATATTTGGTAATTTGATTAACAATTACCCATATTGCATCATTATTTCTTGGAGTTTTGGGTAATATAGTAACAAAATAAAAAGTATTGTCATCACATTTCCATGTCAAAATAGGAAGAGGTTACTTGAATTCTCTAGGATGTTGTCTTGCAACCTTCTCCTATTGACATACAAAACATCATGGTATATAATCTGAGATTTATCAGTTCACATTATCCCATAAGAAACGTTCCTTCAAATATCTATATATCTTAATACTATAATGTTTTATAGAGAAATTTGAGCTATGCTCATCATCCAATAACGCCCTTTCCATCTCTGGTATATAGGGAACAAAATTCCTTTTCCCACATTTAAAAATTCCATCTTCATACAAAAATTCTTCCAACTTCCCATCATTCACATCATTAATTTTATTTTGTAAATTATCATTATAAGACTGAGAAATATTAATCCTTTCAAATAAATAAGGGTTGGAAATAATATGAAAAATTAGTGACATTTCACCTTCTTTGATAATTCCCATGTCCATATTTACAAGATCCATGTACACAGGATCCCTATCAATCCACATTTTGTTTATAAATCCATGATCATTCATGATCAATGAATCTGATACCTTATTTTCCTTCAATGGGTGATATTTTATTGAATAATAATAATATTTGAGTAGCTCAATCCATTTCCATTTTCTCATGTTTAGTTATTTCTATGAGAAGACATATTTCAAACTCTTTTGATCTGTATATATCTCATATATCTCACCATAGAAATAGTGGCTCTATATTTTTAGAGAAATGATTACAGATTATAAATGAAGATAATGGGTTGGATTATTCTATTCATGAGTTTTTAAATACCATTATATATAGGCAATATCTATATCATTCTACAGAAGGAAAAAACAAGCCCTTTCTTTGATGAATCACTATAAATAAAAAATTCACCATTTCATAATGGTAGATTCAAGATCATATAATTCACTAATATCCTCTTCAATTATTCAAAAAACTATTCACATTCTTTTATCCATATGGACTTAACCCCATTATAAGTAATCTTGGTTAATGTGTAAGATAATCATGAAAAATTCTAAAAGAAACACCAATAGTAACCTGCTAAAATAATGGAACTACATACCTCAATTATCTTAATTGGTGTAGGATATTCCTGGAATACCTTTTTCTTAATAGGATCAATTGATATTCCATCATTAGAGAAAATATTTCCAAGAAAAGAAACAATTTGAATCCATAATTAAAACTTGATAAACTTCCCATATAAGCATTTTCTTCTAAGAGTCTCTAGAAAACCCATAAATTCATTCTCATGGTCCTCAAATATCATGAAATATATTAAGATATCATCAATAAATACCACAATAAATAATCAATATATTCCTTAAAAACTTTGTTCAGTAGATCAATAAAAATATAATGTGAATTATTCAGTCCGAATGTCATTAATGTAAACTTGTAATTTCCATACCTGGATCGGAATGTTTTTTTTTTCAATATATTCCTTCCTCACATGCTATTAATGATATCCATATCAAAGGTCAATATTCAATAAATATTGATCTCTGTGAATTTTTTGAAATAAATCATCAATATGAGGAAAAGGATACTTGTTCTTTATTGTAATAGCATTTATTTCTATATAGTTAATGCATAGCCTAATGAATCAATATTTCTTCTAGATGAAGAGAACAAAGTCTCACCATGGGGAAACACTTGGTAAAATAAACCCCTTATCACTCAATTAATCTAGGTTTTTATTCATATATACTAATTCCATAGTGTCCATTTTATAAGAAGTCTTCGATATAGGTCTTTCACTAGGAATTAAATCTACATAGAACTCAACTTCCTGCTCTGGATGATTTCCAAGTAAATCCTCTTGAAGTACATCAATGTATTCCTTCACAATAATCACATATTCAATTTGAATATTTATTTCCTCATCCAAAGATGATGTTTTCTCTTTCACACTGAGAATATTATTTAAAAGAGATAATTTAGTTGGATATAAATATAACTCAAATGATAAGGCCTACCCTTCCAAGAAGAGAAATTACATACCTTCATCAAAAATCATAATTTTATTCTCTTTCCAATATTTTTTTGCATTATATTTTGAAAATATTCCATATCAAGAATTATATAAAAATATGTCATAGTTATGATGATAAAATCAACAATTAGAGCACGTTTATGTGTCATAATAGGTATTTATTGACACATATTTATTGCAATAAGGTTTCCCTTAGGAGGCTTTACTAGAAATTCCCTTATTTAGGTGAATTTGATATATCTAATTTTTAAAGGAAACTAGTAAGATATAAAGGAATGTGATTATACAGGATCAAATAAATCTATATCTAAATTTGAGGAGATGATTAAAGTACTTACCACCACATCATTAAGAACTTCAACCTCGATGGTTGTGATCACAAAAGATTTTTTTATTTCCTTGGCATTTTTTAGAGAAAGTTTCCTTGATTCTTAGTATAATAATTTTCATGATGACCCATCTACATAAAATTTTATCATTGAACATCGGTATCTTCATGCTTTCACTTGAAATCATGGGCTTTGTGGCCTTTTTCTCCACACTTGTAACACACTCCTTTTTTAAGTAGAAACCAAGGTGTTTTTTCCACAAGTATCGCATGTTGAAAAATTCCCTTTCTTATTATTCCCTTTATCCATTATTTTCTCCACCACCCTATTAATATATTATTTTCCCTTAAAGTTATAAGACATAATAAATTATCCTCTATCCTGATAGCACATGAGACTATATCTTTACATGATAATAAATTTTAAGAGACCAGTTCCCATCAAAGGAATGATTTTAGACCATTAAAGAATCGATAAATTTTTCTCCTTGGTTTATGTATATAGTCTGCATCGTTCCTTTATAACCTTGTATAGTTGGATTCATACATGGAATGTTTTTATGCTATTTTTGTTTTGGACTCAATAATTGTCTCTCTAAATCCACTCATTGTTCTTGAGGGTAATATTTTTCCCATAAAGGTTCCCTGAAATCCTTTCATTCCATGTTTTCTATTTCTTTCTCCTATTTCATGTTTTGAATCAATGGCCATTATTAATCCTCATATCCTAATATATAATAAATTTATATGAAAACCTTATCCCTTTTGTTAATTCCCAAAGTAGGAACAATCTTCTCCAAGGAACCTATCCATTTTTCAACTACAAATGGGTTTGTAGTCCCATTGAATGCAAAAGGATGTTGTTTCATAAAGTGTTCTAAAATTTATTATCCATGTTGGGGATCAAGATTCTATATATGAGTAAGGTTATTATTTATAAATTGAGTCATTTGTCCCAGTATAGTTATAAGTTTCTCATCTGGTTTCAACTCCTGCTCCGACATCATTATTTTTCATAGGAGGGAAATCCCTACATGGGATATGTGCATTGATACAGTTTCCATTTATTTAAATAGACTATATTTCTAAACAATGTAATATTCTAAATTAAGTTATAATGTATAATTTTGAACTAGAAAGAAACTTAACATAAATTAAAAATTTATGCATATCTAATCACATAATCATAAACATGGTTTATTTGGGGACATGATTAGTTTTAAATCCCTTATAATGGTTTGTAAATAAAATGTGAATTATCATAAGAATATACCTTGGGATTTTCAAACCTGGTGTGTAGTATGGACCATTTTCAGGTGCCAGGTTACACTGAGTTAGGCCTAACGGACCTTGTCGTGGTTATTACCCCTAGGTACATTTGTGCCAGAACCATATTCACTTGTAGTATCCAAATGTGGATGTATTTCTAGGAATATCTGCATAATATATCCCTTACCAAAATTATAGGATGTTCTTATATTCTTATCATAAAATTACATCTTAGGGTTATGTTTCATTATAGAAGTTTTCTAAATCTAGTTTCAATATTTTTTACTAAATTTCCTATAATACCAAATATAAAGACCCTGGCCCTAGTATCCTAGAGTTGGTGCCTTACTTAATATCATTTGTATAATAATAAAGGAAGATGCATCCTGAATGACTGGATATTTTAGTAGCTTTGTAAAACCATATACGAACATAATATTTACATTATAACTTGAAATGAAATACAATAGAGAAACTCCTTTGGAAACATATAAAAACTTATAGGTTATCCCTACAAGTCATTCATAATATACATCTTCGCATCCTAGGGAAAAAATGAAAGATAAGAAATTACTAATATTCGATGCCCATTAAGGGTAATTAATACACAATAATCTAATATAAACAATAATTCATAGATAATTACTAAAAAACATTTCATTATTACATAATCTTGGGAATAACATGGAAGGAATAAAAGATGAATTAATTACTACATATAAATAATAACTTGAGAATGAAATTTAACCATGGATATTATAATAGGAGAATAATCACATGGATTATAAATTACTAATATCATAATTAGGGAATTCATAATGTTGTACATCATAAACATACAGTTGAGGCCTTGACCAAGACATCTGAAAATAAATGGTTAAGGCATCGGTGAAATACATTTCTGTTTTGTCACATGAGACCTATCAATGCATCGAGGGGATATAGTGTAACCTTACCATTACTTACTAGGTTCAATGTATCACTCGTATGAATGGGATGAAACATAAACAACATATACATAACTTTCCTAAATCAGTAAACATAATCACTAACCATTCTGAGTAATATGGTGAATGGTATCAAGATAGCACATACACAATAAAAATGATCATAAACCATTTAATAAAACATGGTAGATGATATCATAACATATAAATCATAATTAAAAATAATATTTAATAGTAGTTGTTGAAATATATGAAAATATTAGAATAAAACCATTAAGGAATTCTTGAGATAAATACCTTTTTTTACTTTGTAAAAAAGAGTTCTTTTGGAAAATTTCATTTGTATTTATCACAAAATAAGATTATAAATATTTTTATCCAAGAAAATAAAAGTTAAGGAAAATTAAATTATTTTTTAGAAACAAATTATGACCAAATTAACTTAAAACAAGAAAAAATAGTTTTAGAAAACTTTATAAATGGGTCACTTTCTTGCGGTTTAAGAGAAAATATAAGAGTTTTTAAAGAGACCAAATGATTCATATTTTACATAAAACCATAAATTAACCAAGAGAGTTTTTCATGATAAAATTAGTGATTTTAGAAAAAAAAATTCTTAAAACATATTATGGAGTGAACATAAAAATTGGTGTGAAATCAAGAAGTTCCCTTTAATCAGGATAACTTATTGGGAATAATTGAGAAGCAAACATTTTTAATACATGTATTTCCCATAAAAGATGGATTATATGATGATTTTAGAACATATAAATAGAATTTATAAGATTTAAATAAAAATAATGAAGAATTAAATTAGATTAAATATATAGAAAGTGTAATCTGAAGGAAAAATGGAGATTTAGGTAGAATCCCTTTGCTTATGCCCGAAAGTGTTCTTAACGTGTACCTAATAAACTATATAATGAAATTATATTCATTAGTAATTTAATTCATAACTCATTAAACATTTATTTTAATTATTATAATTTTATTAAGTCCATTTATATCCTTTTTTAAGAGTTATAATATTCAATTTCATTGTTCAGGAATGTTCATTTCCTTGATTTTCATGACAGATTCACTTGTTTAAATGTATGAAAGATAATGTAAAATGGAAATAATTCTACATTTTTGAAATTATATGTTATTAATGAACATAAATAACATTTAATGGTCTTATATATTATTTTTTTTCTGATATGAGGATGATTCATTATATAGAACTTTCATGATAATCGATTAGATTATTTTGGTGGTTTTTGATCGTCACAAACTAGTTTTTTCTTATTAATTAATATCATGTATATATAGTGGTTACAAAACAATAAATAACTTATAATATGTATAATAAAATATTTTTTTAACAATAATTATGGTTTTATAACCTAAAATGAATATCCATTTTCCACGATGGTGGTAAATCTTCACATTATGGATGATGATTTCAATTTTAAAATAAAAATGGGGAGGAGAAGGGGTTGAGGGTGGTTTTTACATTAACATGATAAAATAAAAGTATATATATGATATTATAGTTTTAATGAAATTCTTGATAGAATTGTTAAGGATAGAATAAGAAGAAAATAAATTAAAATAAATTGAAGGAGAATGAAAAAGGATTTACCTCTTGAATTCTTTTCCTTGAGAACCTCATTAAAGAACTATGAAATGGTATTCTGGTGAGACAAAAGATACCAGAACATGGAGTACAGGTTTTGGAGAGGAAAATGTAATAATATAAGCAATATTAAAGGATTTGGAAATGTGAGGAGAATATTTGGTGATGGGTGGTAATTATAGTGGCAAAGAGGGGTCTTTTTTGATTATTTTAATCATTGTTTTATTATTTTGGATCAAGAATATGAATAGTTTTTTTCATTATCACTAAATATATTAAATAATTAAGATAATTTAGAGATTATGGTTCTTAAATCATTCATTACTAAAGTAATAGTGTATTTATCTTATAATGTATATATCGTAAATTATAGTATTTCACTATTCACCAAAAATTCAACTATTACATAAAAATAAAAAAAAATGACCACAACCATTTTTCAACATTTATAAATAAAAAATGAAATAGATTTTTTAAAAAATATTTTTCTAAATATGAGAATTTTTTATAATTAAAATCATCATTTATTCAAAAAATAATGATTTTAAAATTATAACTGGTTTTATGACACTAAAAAATTAATTAAGGTATAATAATATTATATTATAATCATAAGAAAACAAAATACTAATTTATTTGTCTATTTTATAAAAATATATTTTCTATTAAATCATTATTTTAATTTTTTAATCATAATTAAAACTTTATGACTTACAAAAATACAAACACTTAATTTATCATTTTAAAAAAAATTATTTACTTATTCCATGATATAAATATACCATATATTCATTTGTAGGATACCTAAATTTTATCTATAATTTTTTGGGTGAATTTACAATTATAGTTTTCATATTAGTATTCCTGATGGTCACCTCACTATTCCAGTTTTTATATTTAATAGTATAATATGGTTTTAAAATCGGTGTTGTCTAAATAAAAAACTATAGAAGATGCTAGATTTTAAAAGAGACATAACATAAGATTTTGGGGTGTGAAAATAAGGTATATATAATTTACATGGATCATGAAATTTGGTTGGAAACTAGGGTGTGATTAAATCCTAGACACATCTTCCTATATTGATAATTTCATTCCATTGAAGCATACTTTTCTCAGTGAAAAATTCTTTAACATAGCATTTCATAGATTTGGATTTTTTTAGAGTTTATAAGAGAGTTATGTTGATATATACTTTCAAATTATCTATAATTTATTTTTGATGTTCATCATCTTGAATATTCTTAGACTAAATCAGTTTTGATGGAAAAGAGAGTGGTGGTTATTTCTTTTCACTTTAATGACTTTTGAATGGTGTTTCTTGTTTCTTCTTACTTAGTTCATCCTTATCTTCCTATATTTTATTTTTTGTCTTCCCTATATTTTTTAGGAATATTTTTAGGGTTTTTAGAATCAATTTATTAAATTTCAAGTGTTATTTTCTCAGGTTCAGGTGTGGCTAGGGGTTGAAGTTCTTTTTTTTACTTTTAGTGGTAATCAAAATTACATTCCCATGGGAATTTGGGATTCATTAGGCAGATAAATTCCATAGTTTTTGGGAATAAATTTCTACTAAACTATGGATTTAGTTTTTCATATCCTTGACCTCAATCTTATGCTCCTCTCCTCAATTCCTTGCTGCAACACTGGCTGTGGTGTGCTGGTGGAATATAGTTAAAAGAGTCTCCTTTGTTAAAATGTAGGGTTGGGGTTGTTGGTATGTGGGTTGGGAGTAAGGATGTTTGAATTGTTGTTGAAAGGGTGGCAGATTTTGAAATTTTAAATTTTTCACTAGAGGGGGGTTTTCGGAAATTATTGGTTTTAGTAGGGTTTCATGGGTTTTTTTATTCCAAAATACATACTGGACTTGGGAATTATTTCTCCATCCTTGATTGGTTTGTTAAAACTGCCTTGGTTCGAAGGCTGCTTCACAACTATCCATCTACTTCACTTCATTGCACTAGTTAGTAAAGTGATTAGGAGATAAAAAACCACATACCTTGGTTGTTGATTTTTTTTCATTAGTTTGTTTCAATGACATTTTTCTCAAAATAATGGTTAGTTCTTAAATTCTAGATTCAAGTAGAGGTGAGGAATGAAAATTACTTATCTCATGTTATCCTATAGTACTAGTACTTATTATGAAAAACTATTTGTGAGATTTAATAAATCATCTCAATAAATACCTCATCTTTTGGTGATTATTTGTCTATGAGGGCTCCTCTAAATGATGCATACAATATGTTTCGACCATTTTCTAGAAAACCATTATTAAATAACACAAGGTAATGATGCTTGTCAATGGTTTGATGTAATAAACTAATAAAAAATTTCTTAAACCACTCCTAGTACTCATACAGAGTTTCTCTAGAAGCATTTTTAATGGCATACAACTATTTTCTGATGGTTATGATTATGGAGGTAGGAAATAATCTCTAAAGTAATTATTTATAAAGGTTATCCCAGTCAATAACATGACCTATATGAAGGATATATAACTATTCCTTGGAAGTTCATTCTAGTGGAATGGGAAATTCCCTCCATTTGACTTGTTCCTTAGCCACTCCTTAGGGATTTAATTTTGAGAACACTATGGTGAATTCATTAATGCGTTTTTTGGGTCTTCTCCTTCCATGCTATGAAATTTTTGAAACAAATTAATTAATATAGTTCTAAATTCAATTTTATTTTAATAATAGACATTGAAATTTTTGTTTTTATTTTGGTTTATGAATTGGGGTGCACATAAGTCACTTAAAGCTTGTTTTGGATTAGCTTCCCTGATGAAAGTATCATAGTGAACACAAAAATTTTCACTTAGGTGTATTAAAGAAACTTCCTCAAATTTAGTTTGTAAATGTAAATTTAAAAGTTATGTTAACAAGGTTTCATCACTTTCATGATTTAAAGGGTTAGGATTAGTGTTATAGGTCATATCCATGGAATTATAAAAGTTATAATTTTTGGAATTACCTTCCTGAAAATAGATCAATTTTTTTGGAACACCAATTATGGTGTGGTTAAAAAACTAATTATTTATTAGTTTAACTGTAGTGGTGGTGTTAACCCTTGGGTAGTATCCTGAGAGGAGTACCAATAATCAATTATCACTTTAGTTAGAAAAAGGGTTTTTTGAAACTATTATGGTTTTTAACATAAAATCAATGTATAATATTGGAAATAATATTATGATAAGGGTGATTGGGTCAAGGTTGGTTATCGAATTGAAATTTTTTATAATTTTTAAATTAATGACTCTTATTATTTTTTTGGTTAACTGATGAATGATAGTATACATAATTATTTCACCTATAATCCTTGGTTAAATGGTTTTTGTGGGGATTGAATTAAAAAAACCTCTGATCAGTCTACCCTCATTGATATGTGTGTATGTGATATCGCTGATCAATCATAGATTACTTAGGAAACACCCAACCTGGTCTTATGCCTCTGAAGTAATCCAAGAGTAACTAATTCACCTTCAACAAATATCAAAAACCTCCAAGTAATTCACCACTCAACTCAGAATATTACACATTATATAGACTAAAATCAAGTGTATGAAGATCATGGATCATTAACTAAGTAAATTGAAAATAAATAGGGTTAAATTAAACATAATAACATTTAAAGTCAACACTGCTACCAAATATCAAAAACCAGTTACCTAGAAAAAGTGAGTTTCATTCAATGAAGTGAGAAGAATCATGTATTATAGAATTTCAACCTTACCTTAACCAACTAATAAGAATTTAATACACCTTTAAAGGGTTATCATAAGTGATTGGTGATGAAGAAATCATTACAAAATGGATAATCAAATGAAAATATAATAATAAAAATAGTAACAATAGTCATCCAACAACTAGTTCTTCCTCTTCCTTTGGTTTCATGTTCATTTTTGACATATTCAATTTCTATAATCTTAGATCATCGTAAAACTTTCAATAACCATGATTTTGAATTCATACAAGGTTTCCTTTTTTCTTCACATCATCAAATCTCTATGGGATCCTTGCTCCCTAAAAATTTATAGCTTCTTTCATTATTTTTATTGAAATATTTTTCATATTATTATCCATGTGACCTCCTATGAATAGTTACATGAATGCTGGTATGGAATACCAAAGCCACATAATAATGCATAGGTGATTCCCCTAATGTCTTCTCATAATCCTCCTTCAGCGATTTTTAACAATGCCATGACACCCACAAAGATGTTGAATGACACATACGTAGCCTAAAATGAATAATACACATGTGAAAAATGGAATTTTACATAAATAATATTAACACATATGTTCGTGAATGATGACACATATAAATAGTGGATTCACATATATACAGAGGTAATGACACATACACAGGTGTAAAATGAATCATACATAGATTAAATGACAAATACATATTGGTGAAATTCTATATACACAATCAGTAATATTCTATTTCTTAATTCCTTATGAGGAAGATTAATCCATAAAAATCCTCTAATAATCACCACATTATTTAATTTATATCTTATAAATAATGAAATTCAATTTCATATCCATGCACCCAGCCCTTAACCAAATAAAGATAAAATAAAATCTGTAGCAATCCATTAACATTAGTCCTAAAATAAAATAAGTAAATTAAATTCCCAATTTTGTTATTTTGAACAATATTAACAAAATAAAATGATTTAAAAATTTGATTCTAATACTTATTAAAACATAATTAATAAATATATATGAGGGAATAAAATGAATCAAAATTTATAAAATCATCAGGAATTTATAGACTATATTTGGAATAAAAAGTGGATATTTTATATTAGAACATTTTTGGATAGAATTATAAAATGATTCTTAGAATTCTATTTTTGATTATTGGAAATAATGGGAGATGATTAATTTACTCACACATGAAAATTTATAAAATCAATTAATAAATAAAAAATGAATAAGGATGATCATATAAAACTATAGGAGGGAGTATAATTGAGAAAATTAAGAGAGAATAATATCCTCTTAAAGAAGAATATAGAGAGAAGCTGAGAGGATAGATTCTCTCATTGAAGAAGTGAAGGGGATTTAGCCACCCTAATTATATAGAGATAATTCATACTAGGTTTTAAAGAAGAAAAATAAGATGAGGATTACAAATACTTTTGGTTAGTTTTAGTTAGGGAAGAAGAAAAAAAGGATTGTCTAAAGATTCAGTAGAGTGGGTAATGATAATGTTTGTATACTCAGGCATTAATTGTTTTTGAGGATGAAAAATCCAACATCAGTTTTTATAGAGAATATATATGTTGTGAAAATATACATAGGATGAGTTTCATAATAATTTCTTCAATACATGAAGGTATTTGGATTCACTCTATTATGAGTAAGAATGTCATATTTTGAGGGTGTAGAGATATCCCTTAATAGCATGTTGATCTACCTGACGGAAGGAAGGAAGCTGAGATCTAGCTAGTGTGATACAAGTTTTAAGAATATGGGATGTAGTATTAAGATCCATTCACAGGCATAATATTATAGAGTATTTTTTCATATGTATAATATTTTGAACCACTCACCTATTCAATACAGTGAGAGTGGGTTTGGATAAAATTATCACTCATCCCACTTGTAATTGTTAACAACATTTTAGTATAGAATACATATATCAACTAGATTTTAACATGAAAAGAGTGGGATTTATAAGGGGATAATATCCTTATAAAAACACATTTTCCATTTATTATTTTATCTACAATAGATATTTTTGTGTTCTTTATTACACAACACAAGATCTAATAGTCTTAATCATCATTAGAGGTTTAAGGCCAAATGGTTTTTCGAGGTGTAAAATATGAAATTAGAATTTAGTAAAAGTAATAAACACTTGAACTTCCCCTGTGAATGTTTTAATGATCCACCAGGATTAGCAATCAGTATCAGAGATAGGTTCCCTATGATTGTATCCTTATAACTTATAAAAAAATATAATAAAATGGGTATCTTTGATTGGGTCTGGAAATTTTAACTCCCCATATTTTATTACTAAAATATATAAAGTGTATATTTTAAGAGCTTTTATAAGTTCCTATGATTGAAGAAGTGGTTTTTTCCCTAGTGATACAGATCTGTATGGTTCATAAAATACACTTAAAAAATAATACCTAAGAAAATAATCTTTTGAAAATTTTATAATATGTAGAGGAATATATAATATCTCAAGTTTTTTAGAGTCATAAATATTGTGGTAAATTTATTTTTCATGATTAATAAAATAAAGAAATATAAAACTATGAATAAAATTATTTTGATGATTAATATAGTGATTTTTGTTCTTTAATTAGGGATTTCATGAAAAATTTCCTTACAGATATTGTTTCATATAATTTCCTGTATATTAAAGGACTTATTGCTGAAAATCACATCTAGAAAGAGAGATTGGTGTAATGGAAGATGAATTGGTAAAAAGTGTGAGTAACTACAACACTCTCACAAGTCTTGTGAAAGATAATGAAGAAACCATTTCACTTTGAAATGAAATATTATCCCAATATAAAAATTAAGTGTTATGTTTCATTTATAAAAATTAATTATTATAAAATTTTGTTAAATGCATGATCCATGATTTGGATATGTTCCACAATTTGTCTTCAAATGTCAAAGAAACTCAGCTAAAAATTAAAGTAAAAGGTTTGAATGATTTGGATGGGATCCTATTGGAGAAAAATGAAAGGTTTGAGAAATAAATTAAGAATCCAAAGTTTGAATAGAAATCAATGATGAAATTGTTTGAAGTTAAAAAGAACACCCTCAACCTGAATTTTCTATAGTTGGAAATGAAATTGATAAATCCATAATTTTCTCAATTTTGAACTTCCTAAGATACTAAAATAAATTCTATGTCAACAAAAAAATTATATGATATTCTTATAATCAAAGAAGACACTAAATGGAGAAAGTAAACTTTTGATCATCTGGAGGAGATTCCACCTCAAGCTCATACAAAAGTTTAACCTACTATCAAGTTAAGTACAACTACACTGGAGGTTCATTATAGGCGAAAAGAAAAAATGATCGTTCGTCAAAGTGCTCCCACCTTTGCCGCCTTCTTCGACAAACCTAGGGTTTCCTCAATCTGCGATTGTGCAGTTATCTTATGGTCTCATTCTGATCCCCTTTAATGGCTGGATTTGATCCTGAATGGGAGACTGCCTCTACAGTTTGTAAAAAAATGATCAAAATAAAGATATTCCTTTGGGGGTTCGGCCACAAGTCATATCCTTCATCGAATCTCTTAGAGGCGTTGATCTAGTTAATGCCTTGGCTGCACGTGTCCCCCTTTGTAAAAAGATAGATGATGGCAAATTTGTGGTCGAAGCTAATCCTGAGGTGCTGCAGCAACGCTCGCAAATGTGTAAATTTTCGATAATGGGTCGCATATCGTACCTCAAAGGCGATAAACCATGGTCCAATCCAGAGCTCAAATCTAGAATCGCACACATCTAGGGATTCTCTGACTGGAGGCTGGTTCCCATAGGCAAAGGGTACTTCCATATGCTGTTAAAATCAAAAGAGGTGATCGATCAAGATTAGAGGTTAGGCAACCTTCAACTAAAACTTGGGGTTCTTTGCATCTCCGATTGGGACTATAGTTTCAACCCGAATACAGAAAAAAAAATTACATGGTTCAGATCTGGGTGCGTCTACACGGGCTCAGTTGGTATTTTTGGCATCCTAAAATCCTCAACGACATTTCTTCTTGCATAGGTACACCGCTTAAAATTTATCAACGTACTTTGAATGCTGATATTGGTCTCGATGTGATGGTTATGATCGAATTTGATATCTATGCCAAGGTCTCGGATGTCATTTCCTTCACCGCAAACGAGTTCAAAACTGAGATTCGTGTTGAAACTAAATGAATGCCACCATACTGCGAGTATTGTAAGATCGTCGGACACTCCATTCGGAAATGTCGGGTGGTTCAAAGCTAAGTTTCACCACCTACCTATGATGGATGGGAAGAAGTGAATCATAAGAAGAAGAATCAAGCCTCGACTATGGCTATTCCTGATGCTCACAAAAAGAGCTCAGAGGTTTGGGTCAAGAGAGTCAACCTACTGGGCGAGATCTTGGGTGATACCTGGGCTGAATAGGTTAAAGTAGAGAAGAACGCTGAAATCGAGCCTACAATTCTGAATTTTTGTGAACTCCCCTTGAAATCTCCTTTGAAGGATGCTGTTGTTTTGTTGGTTCAAGAGCATGTTGAGCCCGTGTCACCTCAAAAGTTGGATTTGGCCTCACATACTGTTCTGAAGGATTCAAAATCAATGGCAGCTACTCTTGTAGATGTAATTTACATTCCCACTCCTCAGGATGCCTGTGCTCATGTAACTCTGGTGGTTACAGATCCAAATACTACTTCTCTTGAAAAAGGCTCTTCCACGATCTCTATCCAGGATACCCCTCAAGGTATGAATCCCTCGGAAACTACAGATTGTATCAATCCTATTAAATGCTCTGATCTTCATAATTCTTCCTTGAGAATCATATCGCCTGCTCAAAATAATAAGGATACTACCTTACAGTTGATAGGGACAGTATACATGCAGGTTGCTCCTGTTTTGTCTTTTGTTCGTCAGTCTTGAACCCCTTTCGAGATTGCCGATCCTCCCAGGTCCACTGATAAAGTCACTAAGTCCCCCCCATAATTAATGAAAGTGTTAACACAGATTCCACTAAACTTTTTTCTAATCCCCCACTGAGCAAACAGGTATTGAAGACTACTCCGACCTCTTCTTCAAATCTTAGGAGATCCAAGAGGAACAAAGGCTCGGGTGGCTTCAAGAAGAAAAAAAGATCCATGGCTCCAAACACAGGTTTTAATGGATGTTATTTTTTGGAATTGTTAGGGTATAACTAACTCTGGCACTATTTGTGTCCTTAAAAGAACTATCTTGACTCATAAACCAAAACTTTTTGCTCTGGATGAACCAAAAGTAAACTTCTCTTTGAATTTTATGAATTTTTCTTCCTCTGGTTACAATTTTTTAGGTGCTTTAAATGTTAGAAATATGGATGAATCCCTCTGGATTTTTTATCACACTTCTTTGAAAGATGTCAAAATTCATAACTCTTTTGATCAAATTATCACTTCTGATTATGTTCTTGATAATCTCCATATATACTGCACTTTTTTCTATTCTAAGAATCGCTACCAGGATCATTGGCCTCTTTGGAATGACCTATTACACTTAGCTAATTCTCTCTCCGACCCCTGGTTAGTGATAGGAGATTTAAATGTGTTCTTTTCCCCTAGTGAAAAACTTGGCCCTTCTCATTCTCAAATATCTTCCATGGAGTTCTGATCCTCTATTGAAGACTATAATCTGGTTGAAGTCAATCTCACTGGTACCAAGTTTACTTGGTATAGAAGGCATTATAATAGAATGGTTGCTAGTAAACTGGATAGGGCCTTGGTGAACCTCTCAGTGCTCGATGCCTGAGACACCATTTCCAGCATCACCTTATATAGACTTTTCTCAACCATCATTCTATTTTGGTGAGCTTTCACTCTAAACGTGACAATCCTAGTATTACCATCAAATTTAACGATTCTTGGTCAGGTAACTTAGAGTGTTCTAAGATTATTCAAAATTGCTATAATTCGATGAGTCATCATTCGGATTCCTTCGCTTGTATTATAAAACTCAAACATCTCAAACTTAGTCTCAAAGGTTGGTGTAATGCTAAAGAGAAACAAATTCATAAAGACATATTCACTCTTGAGTCTGAGCTTAACCAACTTCAAAATAATGCCACCCATTCAAACTTCTCCTATGATCCTCAACATGAGGTGAACACTTCTATAAAGCTCAACTCCTTGTTATATATTAAGGATAACATCCACAAACAAGTTTTCAAAACTAAGTGGCTCTATGATGGTGATCGTAACACTAAATTTTACAAATCTATTCAGAGGGTTAGGAAAGTCTCTTTTCCTCTTTCCTTCTTAAAAGACAATGAAATCCTCTTGGACTCTGAGGCCTCCATTGATAATAATGTGGTGAATTACATTGAGAATATCTTCAATGGGGCTCTAATTAACAAGGACCTCCTCCCCAGGATCATCCCTTCCCTGGTCCAGGAGGAAGACAATAACTTTTTCATGAGCACTCCCCTTGTTCATGAGATTAAGGACACTGTCTTTAGCCTCAACCCTGACAGTGCTCCAGGACCTGACAGTTTCAACAAGGGTTTCTTCCAGCATCACTGGGATGTTATTCATAAAGATGTTTGTAAGCTTTTCAAGACTTTTTTCACTAATGGGTTCCTTCCTAATGGTATCAATGAACAATTCCTTACCTTAATACCTAAGGTACCCAATGCCTCTGAAATTCACCTGTTTCGGCCTATTTCTCTTATCAACTCCCTTTATAAAATCATTACAAAGCTCTTGGCCAATAGGCTCTCCTATTTGTGAAAAAAATTATATCTTGAAACCAATTCGAATTCATCAAGGGACGATCTATTCAGGATTGCATCTGCCTTGCTTCAAAATCCACCAATTATCCCAATAAAAACTCCAGAGGAGGTAACATTGCTATTAATCTAGACATTAGAAAAGTTTTTGATACTATTGACCGGGGTTTCATTTTCAGAGTCCTTCAGGTTTTTGGCTTCAATGATATTTTTATTAGCAGGATCAACTCTCTTTTTAATTCGGCCTCTATTTCCATCCTTATTAATGGCTCCCCTAAGGGATATTTTAAATGTTCAAAGGGAGTTTGACAAGGGGACCCCCTCTCTGCTATTCTTTTTTCCATTGCGGAGGATTACCTAAGTCGTCTCCTCACCTATTTTTTGAATCATAACAAAATTAATCCCATCCAAGCTTCCTGAAACCTGAATGTCCTGACTCATCTCCTTTATGAAGATAAAATTATTCTTTTCCTTAATGGTGTAAATCGCAACATCAATAATCTCAAAGCTTTCATATCTCACTATGAAGAGATCTCAGGTCAATCCATCAGTTTGAGCAAATCTTATATCTTCTTTGGAAAAAGTTTCCCCATTTATAGAAAAGGTCACATCATTGAGAGTCTTGGTATCAAAGAAGGGTCCTTTCCTTTTACTTTGGGTGTTTCTATCTTTTAGGGTAGGCCTAGATCTTCATATTTTAATGACCTCTCTGATCAAATAATTAATCATCTTTCTTCCTGGAAAGTAAAATCTCTTTCTATGGCTAGCATAATCTGTCAGGTCAAAGTCTCTATTATCTATAAAATGGTTTATTCGCTGATGATTTACATATGGCTTGCCAGTCTCCTTAAGAAAATCAATACCTATATTAAGAACTTTATTTGGACAGGAAGTATCCTTGATAGGAAGCTTGTCACGGTTCCCTGGTCTACCTGCTGCAAACCCGTCGAGAAAGGTGGTATTGGAATCAAAAACCTCAAATATTTTAATAAATCCCTCTAGGATAGACTCACTTGGAACTTAATAAACAACAAATCTGACTCTATTTATTTCATTAAAAAAAGATTCCTAGAAAAGCTCAAACTCTGTAACTTGAGTTATGTTAATTATTCTCTATGGACATCCATTAGAAACTCCTTTTTCAATATCATTAACAACTCCAGATGGATAGTTAACTCTGAGTCAACTCTGAAATTCTTGCTTGACAACTGGGTTGGTGTTCCCCTCAGTTCGATGATTCATTCAAACTCCATTCTAGACTCTATAAACTATACCATAAAGGAAGTAATTTATTCCCCTCACTTAGACCTCCCTGATCATATCAAAAATTTCATTAATGGCTACACCTTCTCGAATGATGAGGGCAGTCTTATTTGGGAACCTGCGCACAATGGGATCCTTGATTCCAAATCTTACTACAAGCATCTTTTCTCCTCCTCTGGGTCTAACTTTTCTTGGTTGATGCCTTTTTACAAACCTTGGATCAAACCTTCCAGAATTAATCTTGTCTGGCGTATTTCTCACAAGCACCTTCCCACAGAAGTTTGACTTCAATCTTTTGGTGTCCAAATCAGCTCTAGATGTCACCTATGTCATCAACATAGGGAGGACATCAATCACTTATTTTTGTCTTGTGTAATATCCACTGCTCTTTGGAACTTTGTTACTGAAATTTTTTACTATAGATGGATACATGCTAACACTATTTGTTCTTTACTCAAATGTTGTGTGGAGCTGGATCTTTCTCCTTAGATTAGAAACCTTTTTCTATCCACTATTGCAGATATCCTCCACATTATCTGGTATGAAATAAATGCTATTATCCACAATGGTGCCTCACTCAATCTTAATTTAGGTTGGGCGAGAATTCTTATTGCTATCAGGGATGCATCCACCCTCCAGAAAGCCTCCTGCACTAACTCGGTTGATGACTTTGTCATCCTTCATCGACTTAGAATCAACGGGATTTACAATCAACCGAATCACTTAATTGAAGTTTTCTGGAAAGCTCTAATTCCTGGATGGATAAAAATCAACGTTTATGGTGCCTCTACAGTAAATCCAGGTCACGCGGGCTATGGGGCCATCTTCAGAGACTCTCTGGGACACTTTCATGTCTTCTTCTTTGGTGGTTGTGGTTCTGCCTCTACCCTGGAAGCGGAGATGATGGCGATGATTCATGCGGTAAACTTCGTTAATATTAAAGGTTGGAATAATATTTGTATTGAAAGTGATTCCACCACCATTATCCAAGCTATTTGGATTGGAGTGGTTCACCTTGCTTGGTCTCTCACAGCGCATTGGAAGAATTGTCTTAGATCACTCCAGGAGATCAATTACATTACCACCCATACCTATCAGGAAGTAAACATGGTGGTGTATGGTCTTTCACTACAACAAAAACCGTGTTTAGTGGTGGTTTTGTGGCGGCGGTTCACAAAACCGCCGCTAAACGTTTTCGTCGAAAGGTTTCGCGGCGGTTTTTAATAAACCGCCGCGAAACCCGAAATTCATTTTCACAATCCCGACCCTTCTTACCCCACCCCGACCATTCCCCAAACCCTCGCGCCCTCCCTTCTTCCTCTAACCCCCCGTCGACCCGCAATCCTCGACCCTCGACCTTCGGTAACCCGCGACCTCCGGCGACCCGCGACCTCCGGCGACCCGCGACCTCCGGCGACCCCGCGACCTCCGTCTCTGGAGACCCCGCGACCTCCATCTCCGGCAACCTAATTACTAGGTTATTACTAGTTATGTTGTTTGTTCAATCCCTACTAATTGGAAACCTTGTTGTCCCCCTCATTGGGGTTTACCTATACTAATCCACCCACACTGGTTTCAAGACCAGTCTTTATGGTGTAAATTAACCCAACATGAACACTTATCTGCAATATATTATTATTAAAACTTGATAAATCAGTAGATTAGTATGCCATCAAATCCATATTTCTGACACTAGTTCATGCAAAGAAAATAGTTGTCTTGGTGTGAAACTCACCAGAATTTGGGTAGTTAATCATTCATAATTCTGAACTATGAAATCATTGGTGGAGATATCTCTGTAATGTCATAAATTATTAGACTGCATTGTGTAATTGAGAATTTCTTACCATGTATCCATATTAACAGCTAAATCTTCCTTCATTGAAGGATCCTAGATATAGGAATCCAATCACCCCTACTCAAGAAGCTGGGTAAGAAGGAATATCAATGTGGAAATACGACATGACTCTGCCACATCAACAAATTCATCCCTAAAAATCTCTATCAGGTTCCCTCCCCCATATCACCATCTATAATAATCTAGATAAGGTTGATAGACACCCAAGTTTTTCGATAAGATAAATAGGGTTCATTCCTATGAGGTACAAGTCACACAAGGATTTGAAGGCTTTAGTGAATCTTAATCTATGTCTCCCTAAGGGCAGCACTGGGAGTTTCGACTCCCAGTCCAATGTTCAACTACTTCTAGAGTCTTTCAATGGAGTGATATTATGACTCACACCCCTATGTCGATCATGTAAGGGATATCTGATTCATCCCAGCTATAACAACCACTCGGGAGCCTCCAGGGAGGGATCCCACCAGTTGTTGTAAGCACTACCCCACCCACCCCTTTTACTGAATAACAAGTGGTATACACCAATTTCATGTCGTCCCTGGTCTAGATAATTTGACAATAGCATCAAATCCCATGTTTAAAGAGATTTATATCATGGTTAATGATCTTATACAGCTCCAGCGGCCTGTTCCACCACCAACATATACTACCAGTTCCATACTACTATATAGTAGGGGATCTACAACACCCGAAATGGATCGAGAACTCAGCCACCACACCAGTAGTCTTGGATGAATCTTTTAGTCGTCAGCACAATTATTAGCCATCATGGTAAAACTAATGATTATGATATATATTATGGATGTCCTCCCCTTATCATCATCGGACAGAGTAGAGGTCCTCCCCTCTATTTCACTCATCATAGATGTCGCCCTCATGTCACATGAATCAATCCAAGTGGAGGTACACCCCATATAGTTGATATTCATAATTTATGTCATCCACATGATTATAATTATAGATATAGAGTTACTCCCAGTGTCTCAAATCATCATCAAAGAGCTCCTCCTTGCATCATTCCCAGCTCAAGCAGATGTCCTCCCCAAAACAACATTGACTAGAGTGAAGGTCCTCCTTGCTCCACCCCCCGTCAGCATGGTGGTCCTCCCCATGTTTTCACTAGCTTTAGGGGATGTCTCCCCACTCCATGTACAATTATAAAGGAGTACATCCACACTTTATTGACATACATTGATGTCCTCCTCATGTCCAGTTCGACTAGTATTAATTCCCTCCTCATTCTACAACTTTCAATAGACATGGAGTTCATCCAAATTTTCTCAAAAACTCCAACAAAAGGTCTTCTGCACTCCAACACTCCCAAACCTTGTAGGTCCTCCCAATGAATTTATTAGAATACACAATGATCTTCCTCATGTTCCTCTAGATAGACACACGGGTGGTCCTCACACCCTAGATCACCAAAGAGGAGGCCATCCCCACTCCCATGACAACTGATACGAAGGCCCTCTATTTTAATGGCTAGCTCCCTAGGGTGTACTCCCCACTCTAGTTCCAACCTAAAAAGGGTCCTCCCCATGATAAAGATTTTTCCTATTCCAATGAACCACCCTAGAGAATATGCAAGAATCATCGCCACTAAAGGAATAATTATGAGAATTGTTAAATTATTGTAAATCATGTCCACTTATCTGATTCTGAAGATAAGTGGGTCCCACTGATGGTGTCCTCACCTCGACCCTCTACATTAGAGTTTGGGGAATGAACCTAGTCTGTGAGTTTATTCATTTCATAAGATGAGATGTACTAGATCCTTAAATCCCTTCATACATACAACAAAGGAGAAGAGGATTTGGATCCCTTCCAGAATATAACATTGCAATCTTTTATTTAGTTTACAGAATCATTATACTCATCAACATGATATCAGAGAGAGTTATTTTGGGTATGATTGGTGGATATCACTCACAAGATTCTCAACTGACAGCCTCTTCCCTTTCACATGAATATGTGGAATATACTTTTTCCTATAAGAAAATGGTGAAGTATTATGTACCATCTTTGAGATACAATCTAGTAGGTTGTGGACTATCATCTCATGCAAAATTATCCCCACCAGATAGTCCACTACCACAATGGTATACAGAACCATTTTTTCAAGTTCCTGAGCCACCCAAAGTATAAGAATGTGGAAATGAAGAGTTAAACTGCACTTCTGAGTGGAGAATATGATATGAAACTATAACCACTGATCAGTTTTCTGATATATTAAGGATGATCACTACTTACAACATCATAATTCTGGGGTCACTCAATCATGATAGGGTTTTTTTCAAACCATTTGGGAGACACATTTCTGCCTCTTGAACCTTATTTTGAATTATATAATATCCAAGAGCATTTGGATGACATTTTCCATTAACGTTACATGGTTTATTTAGCAGGGCTTCTCGTGTCGTATCCACCCACATCAACAAGATACCACCAGTACCATCTACAATGATGTCTTCAGAACATTTTTCTAATCCATATAAATATTAAGGAAGTGTCCCCACCAGTACAGATTTGCATCATATGGAATTATGTTTCTCTCCACTTCAATTCCATCCTATGATAGCCAAATCTGCCCAATGACGTCAATAATGTGCCTCTGTGCATAGTCACCTTGAATATAGATGAGATTGTTACAGTTAGGGAGTGATAAACTAAATTAAATTCTAAGAGGACCCACCCTTTGCGGTAGCACAACATCTACTGGACACCCCAAATGTTGACACCCACCATCAAAGAAAGATGCATGGCCTTTTAGATTCCTCTAAGTAATTACCCTTACACCAAGACCCCAACCGGGGTAAAGGACTGACCAGGACTGCTAATCCCTATGACCCGTCTAGTTCAATGTAGAATATAGTTGATCCTGGTATGACTTCTATGTTTCAGCATCTTTCCTAATAGAATATTCCCATTAATGAGCTCCATGCTAATTATTTTCTACAATATGGAGATATATGATATAATCTTGTCCTATATCCACTAGAAAATTAGGGGAATCCAAAATTCATTAAGAAAATAATTCCCTTTAATCTGGAAAATCAATTTCCTCTCAATTCGGTAAATTTAGGAGCCTATGACAAGTGATCACACTATTTATTGCCTAATCCACCAAAATTGAATGAGAATCTTCCTCGAGACCTGGCTCTAGTAATTCCCCCAGTATTATCTTATGGAATTCACCCAGTTGTTATACCTATCACTTCATGGGTGGTTTAGCCTACCTACCATGTTGATGATATTAGAAATTCATTAGTTGTCATTGATCCTGGCCCAGAATGGAATCCTTTCTTAGAGGACACAATGGACAACCTCATCATATCCTTTGAGGCCCTGGAGAAGTGATAGGTGGAAATACCACTTGATGGAATGTCATAACATGCATCGGTTTATGATATGTCAGCACCAATAGAATTTGAGAATCCAACAATTCCCCCCTTCAATGGGATGTGTAATCTGCTAAAACACCTAGACCATTTTATTTCAATGTGTGGCCCTATGTTGTGAACTCTATCATAGTAGGAAGACACAAAGCACTATGTTTTGTGCTGACATTAGAAGGGCCAGAGTTTTTCTGGTACATCTAGTTATCCCTTGGGTCTATAGCTTGTTGGGAAGACCATCATAATCAATTTATTTTTCAGTTTAGCACCACCATGGTAAATTCCAGAACATCTGACTACTTTATTTGAAAACAACGACTAGATGAGTGAGTTATAGACATTGTCGCTAGGTGGAAGGGCCTCATGAATTCACTTGACAAGTTATTAACTCACAAATATCTACTTATGATGTGCATGGTGAATAGTAAGGCTAAACTGGTTCCCTCCCCCATCACTCCAAACATTATAGGTGGATTCAAAAAATTCTCTAATAGGACTCATCGCCAGGAGAAATCCATCCAACATGCTAAGAAGGTGTTAATTTTTTCACTCAGGTATCCTATGAAAAGAGACTCTATGTTCTAGATTGATATTGTTTCACAGGTTGAGTCCCCTAGTCTACTAGAATTTTTACTAATAGATCAGCCTTTATAGCCTCACTAAGGAATCAATGCATCATCTTTATTATATTATGATCAATGAATCATATTTATTATATTATGCATACTTTATGATCAATGGGTCATCTTTATTATATTATGATTCTGCAATCTTACACTATTGTATATTTTGTGTAGGCACATTGTGATATACATGGATAAAAGCTGGATCACATTACCGAGGAACACACCTCAGTATGTTAAGGGTTTGAATGAGTTTTTATATTTTTCGATTTCTAATCGATCCGTTGAAGGGAGAATAAGATGTCCATGTCCTAAATGTAAATTTAGAACATGGTTGAAGAGAGATGAAGTTTATGAACATTTAATACTAAAGCAATTCCTTGGTCAATATTTGTGTTGGAATTGGCATGGAGAATCAAACAATATAGAAAGATTGAGCACTGATGTTAATCCACAGAATGAGGTCCCAAGTTTGTTGACAATGGAAAATGAAATGCAAAACCTCATAAATGATGCATTCAGCACTGCAAGACACCACTATCAGCATCAAAACATATCAGAACAACCAGAATAGGGTGCTACAAATTGCAATGTGACAAGTGATGTTTTTGAGACTGTAACACAAGTAGATCAAGATTGGAACATATCATTGGATCCTCCTCTTGATTCTGTAGAGCCAAATGTAACGGAAAACTTCACTGATAAAAATGCATTTCATGATTTAGTTGACGATGGAAATCAAGAGTTGTATAGTGGGTGTTTGAAATATTCAAAGCTTTCATTTCTGCTGAAGTTGTACCATATCAAATGTCTATGTGGAATTACAAATAAGGCAATGTCCATGATATTGGAATTGATTCGTGATGCATTTCCTGAAGCAAAAATCCCAGAATATTTTTATGATATGAAAAAAGTTGTTAACAAGCTTGGTCTTAATTATATAAAAATACATGTGTGTCCCAATGATTGTATGCTTTATTGGGGAGAGGATTCAAGTAGACAGAATTGCAAGAAATGTTCTTCTTCTAGATGGCAGTCAAAGGGTGATGTTGGAAGTCTGACTGAACATAATTTCATGAAGAAGAAGAAAATGAACACACCTGCAAAGGTTTTGCGTTACTTTCTTTTGAATTCGCGATTGCAAAGATTATTCATGTCATCAAAAACCGCCGAACACATGAAGTGGAATTCTGTAGATAATAACAATGATGGGTTAATGAGACATCCATGAGATTCCCAATCATGGAAGACATTTGATTCATTACATCCAGATTTCTCAGCTGATCCTAGGAATGTTCGATTGGGATTAGCTGCCGATGGATTCAACCCATTTGGGACTTTGAGTACAAGTTATAGCATTTGGCCAGTTGTTTTGATCCCTTAAAATCCGCCTCCGTGGATGTTTATGAAACAATCATCTTTTATCATATCAATGATTATTCCTGGAAAACAAATTCCTGGAAATGATATTGATGTATACTTGCAGCCTTTGATTGAAGAATTGCAGGAGTTATGGAGTAACGGTGTTGAGACATTTGATGTTTCTTCTAAAACAATGTTCAAAATGCATGCTTCTTTACTATGGACCATTAGTGACTTCCCTGGGCTTGGAAATTTATCTGGTTGGAACACTTATATGGGTTTGGCTTGTCCCGTTTGTAACTTTGATTTTGAGCCCAAACGGATACCTCACAGTAGAAAATGGTGCTTCTTATGCCATCGAATATTTCTTGATGCATCTCATAGATTTTGGCTGAACAAATCAAAATTTAATGGTTTCATTGATCGTAGAACACCTCCAAAGTTGTTAACCAGTTCTGAAATATTGACACAGCTTGAAAATGTTGAAATAGAATTTGGGAAGGTTTATCATTTGAATGATAGTGGAAAACGGGTCCGAAGTGCATCATCAAGTGAAATTAGAACGCAACAATGGAAGAAAGAAGTATATTATTTAAACTTTCATATTGGGAATTTAATTTGTTGCGCCACAATCTTGATGTGATGCATATTGAGAAGAATGTCTGTGATAATTTGATTTTCACATTACTTAATGAGCATGGAAAGTCGAAGGATCATCTTAATTCTTGTAAAGACTTACAAGTAATGAACATAAAATGTGATCTCTGGCCAGATGAGAATGAAAAGTATGCTCCGGCCATTTTCGCAATGAAAAATAGGGATAAAGATACGTTCCTTCGAATTTTAAATAATGTGAAGGTATTTGATGGGTATTTGAGTAACATCTCGAGGTGTGTTGACTTGAAGAATCGTAAGTTACATGGATTGAAAAGTCACGATTCACATATTTTGTTACAGTAGTTACTACCATTGGCATTGCGTACATTATTACCTGAAAAAGTTACTGCTGTTGTACTCCAATTCTGCACATTTTTCAGGAAATTATGTGAGAAAGTTGTACATCCATTTCAGCTTGACAACCTCCAGGATAGGTTTTTATTGACTATTTGTGCAATGGAGATGATCTTTCCTCCATCGTTTTTTACTATCATGATGCATTTAACTGTGCATTTGGTTGAAGAAGCTAAATTAGGAGGCCCTGTTCTTTATCGATGGATGTATCCAATTGAGAGGTATTTTATTTATATGTTTTCCAGTTAAGTAAACAATTTTTGACATTTAAATAAATTCATAATATTATTATTTTATTTCACAGATATCTTGGGCATTTGAAATCATATGTGAGAAATAAAGCTCAACCAGAAGGCTCTATTGCTGAGGCTATTTGGCCGAGGAATGTCTTACCTTTTGTTACAGGTATTTAGATGATATTGAGACAAGATTTAATCGAGTTGGACGTGTTGACGACACATCAACTCAATCTAAAATTCATCAGAAATCAAAAATATTTCCTGCTATTGGCCGATCAGTTGGGAGGACCTCAAATGTGACACTGACAGAATTGGAATTATTACAGGCACATAGATATGTGCTACTGAATAGTGAAATTGTAGATCCATTTATTGAAGAGTTGAGGATACAAACAAAGAGAAGAATGAGAGGACAAACACGAAATGAGAAAGATATAACGAAAGCTATGAATAAAGATCTTGTATAATGGTTTGCACGACGTGTAAGTTCATAAATATTGCAATAAATAAGAATATTAGTTTGACACATAAAATTTGTAAATCTATTAAATTATATTTCTTTTTTCAGATTATGAATACTGATACTCGAGCAGACTTGTCAGAAGATTTGATGTTTCTTGCTAGAGGTCCTATAAAGCAAGTTAGAAAGTTCGACGCTTATAATGTGAATGGATTTAGATTTCGTACAGTTGATCGAGAAGTGGGTTTGAAAACACAAAATAGTGGTATATTTACATTTGCTGAAGTGGGATACTATGGAAATCTGCATGATATTATTGAATTAAACTACCATGGACATTTTTCTTTTGTTTTATTCAAATGCAAATGGGTTGATATTATCAGAGGTGTTAAAAGAGATTCATTACAATTTACTTTTGTAAACTTCTCTTGCTTGATGGATGTTGGTGATCGTGAAATGCATGATCCATATATCTTAGCATTGCAAGAAAAAATGGTATATTATGTGAATGATGTTGTGGATGAAGGGTGGAGTGTAGTTACTCACGTAATACAAAAAGATTTGTATGATATGGGTGATGAAGTGGAAGATTTGACCTCTGAAGTTGAATGTCATCAACAACAGGAAGCAGAATTATTTTTCCATCATGATATTGAAAATATTAGTCTTGCAAGGATGAATGAATTGGATGAAGCAATGGAGCAAGAAACCGACATTATTGAAGGGGAAAATGATTGTATGTACAATTATTCATTCATGCAGCAACCACTTGTTTCATTTCTGCAGTCATTCATTATCATTGTTATATATATTTTGTTTGTTAGTACTGGGCATCTATTATCATTTTTAATTTTTTTTTCTGCATAATTTTTTTGAAATATATATTCTGAACTTAATTTTATTTGATTAAATTATAGGAATGCCAAGGAGGAAGCGGTATACTATTTCTTCTAGTTCTGCGACGGATGTCGATCCATCTGGGTCACTCCCCACGACATCTGAGGCACCAGCTGCCTACACCCCCGCATCATCTCCCCTTGCACCATCTCTCACACCATCAGAGAGCCTCCCATTATAGGCTGAGTCACCGACTCCCCCTACAGGTGCCTCATCAGTTGGGCGGTGACAGACCCCTTCTAGTTCATCCCGGACACACTGGAGGGTCACAGTCATAGGTATAAATTTTAATTAAATAAATTTATTGCATTTTGTTTATACTAATTGTTTGCTCATTGAATATGACAAAAATAAAACCGTGGAGAAACACTTAAAAAGCTCAGATGTTTGGAACTTTAATGGCGAAAATATAGTCATGCCATTTGATTCTTATGGGGTCCCTACGGATGATGTCGTGGGGTTACTTGGCCAGATTATAGGTCAGTTGGCAGCGGAGCCCATTTCCCTTCCCATTTCATATGATGATTGGAGACATATGCCTCCAAACTGGAAAAATGAAGTTTTCGATTCTCAAATAAAGGTAATTGTATTACATTATGGTTTAATTGAATGTCATGTTACTAATATGTTCAAAATGAATTTCTGTATACAGATGTTCTTCCACTTCACAATTGCTGATGTGATAGCAAGGAAGTGGACTTTGAAAAATCTCGGTAAAAAATGGAAAGATTTAAAATGGAGATTTTGGTGTGATGTCAACGATACTTCGTTGACCTTGGAACAAATGTATGACAAGCTACCCAGTGGGGTACCGAAAGAGCAGTGGAAAGTTTTTGTTGACAGACATCGTGATGAGAAGCGAATGGTATTGAAATATATATTATTATATTATCCTCATTTTACATTAATAAATGTATATGAAGAGGAGATGACATTGGATACATTACTGTTAAATTTCATTTTATTTATTTCAGGATCTCTCATGACAGAATGCATCAAAAAGGGCGAAGCAAGTCATCCCTCACACGGTGGGCTCAAAAAGCTTTTCTAGAAGCCGAATGTCATTGGTAATATTTTAAATATTTTAAATATTTATAATACAATATTATCTATTTAATATATTGAATTTTTGATTTATCTTTGCTTAATGCAGTCACAGAATTTAGGGCACGAAGCCTCCCGGACTGAACTGTTGTTGGATGTTCACAGAAAATCAGATGGCTCTTTTGTTAATGAGCCTACCAAAGAAGTTGGGGTATAAAGTCAAATTTTTATTATAATAAATTATTATTAGTTTTTACTGTGTTAATATGTATTGATATTTGATTTATAGGTAAAAATTAAAGAACTATGGGATGCCCGTCCTGGGGAGTCCTACTCAGTCTCCCAGGATGACCCGGTTACTCAAGTCCTTGGGAAGGAGCATCCTAGTAGAGTGTGCAAGATGGGTTTGGGACTCGTACCATCTGAGGTCTTTAGCAGGCCATCAGGGATTCCAGCCACATCTACTCCTGGTTATGGTCAGCCCATACCTGAAGATGCTCAGAGGGAGATTTCTTCTCTACGAGCCATAATTCAAGACCAAGGGGCTTAGATATTCGCTATGTAGAAAGCGTTGACTGATTTATATCAGCAGATGAGCAAATATGCCCCCAGTGGTAGTGCACCGAGTGGTGGTGAGTAGGTAAATGACAAAAAATCACAATCATTTAGTTTGAAAACTTTTATTGGTTTTAAGTTTAATTATAAATATGCAACCATATTTAATTTTCAATATAATGTTCTTACAGGTGGCAGCAGGAGATGGAGGTGGAGAGGGTGACGATGCATCATCGGACCATGAGTAGTATTGTTGATGTGTTGAACAAATATGGGAAAGGTTGGTTTGTATATATAACATGTGTGGTGTATGGAACCTTTAAAAAACCATTGGTCTTGGATGAGCTTCAGTGGATAACCTTGAATGATCATAATAACCTCAGGTGGTAAAGAGAATGATGTGTTTGTTTCATTGGTTAGATGATCTATGGTAATAGGCTCTTTGATGTTTATGTTGTAAATTCAGCATTGGGAATTTGACTCATTAGGGTGTTGCATGTCCAAACAGCCATGTTGAATGGATATCACTAGATCAAGATGGTTTTCTGAGGAGAGTTTCATGATCATTAATAGTTTTTATGAGGCACGTAACCACATCACATGAAAACCAATGCAACTCCCTTCCCATGAAGCTTCCCTCTTTTCTAACTTTTATTTTATGAGCATATTGGGAGATTATTAGATGACATGTCATATGATAAAAAAGAATAATCATAGGGGTTTTACATGATTAATTGGGCTATTTGATGGGGCTTCACATGATCAGGAACAGACCACATGAATTGCATAACCCCTTTGCATGATGTTCCTAGGGTCATGTGATCATGAGCCTCATTGAAGTTCACATGGTCCTTATGACCTAGGTGATTAATCTATATGTATACATGCTAGAATTTTCTTTCCTTTGGGTATATATTAATACCTAGGCTTTGGGTATTTCTTTGTTCCTAAAATATACAATGCTCATTTGTCTAGCATCAAAAAATTCCCCCCCCCCCACAAAAGTGATGTTCGAAGGAACAAGGACTCAGTTATGAGGTAGGAAATGACTTCATGAGTCTCTTATGATTTCTCTGGTTGGAATTCAAAACATATTTTTTTCTTCTATAAGTCCATTCATATTCCTTGAGGTTCCCTATAAATAGGGGGTGAGAGACTGGTCATTTGACCGGTGACATGAA
Source organism: Viscum album (assembly GCA_963277665.1). Classification (NCBI taxonomy): domain Eukaryota; kingdom Viridiplantae; phylum Streptophyta; class Magnoliopsida; order Santalales; family Viscaceae; genus Viscum; species Viscum album. Next base: position 1,619,131,962 of record OY728146.1, on the reverse strand, counting down.
GCTCCATAGCTCTCAAAACCCTATCTCTCGTGCGTTTGTTTTGCAAGACAACTTTGCATGACCTCATCACAAGAACCATACAGGAGACCTAATCATGTGATCATGTTACTTGACCTCTTTGTGTGGTCACCTTGTCTAAATATCTCACTTAATCAATCCATGAACTAATCAATGGTAATTTATTAGAACTTTGATGCACACCCTTGGCCATTAGTCTATCTTATGTGATTCGGTTGTCTCTTGAGGATTTTTTCATGATCTACTAATCTTTATGTGATTCATGTGACCTTCACATGGTAACATGATTATATGTATTAAGAAAAATCATGTGATCAAAAGATGTTTTATGGGTTATGTGATTTTCGTGACCTAGAATGGATCATGTGGTCCACGTAATGTTTTACATGTTATGAACTTATTTTGTTTGATTATCACAACTGATTCTCTATTAATGGTTACATATCTTCTAATATATTCTCTATTCTCTTTAAATATTCCCTCAATTGCTCAAATGTCTTCTTATGTTGTAGACTGGAGAGACCTTATTTCCTGGAACCATAATGTCAGTCATTGATATAAAGTATTTTATAACAATAATGTTTTAAAGGTTCTTATTCTGACTGAACATCAACCCATTTAATCCTCGTTCCTCGTCCTTATAGGACAAACGACTAGTAGTGATCCCTCCCCTCTCTTCTTTGGCACATTTTGATCCATACACTTTAATCCTTTATGGAATCAAATATTTTCAATTTTGATCATCTGTAAACTATAAGTATAAATCCATGTGACCGCCAATCTCTTGTTTCATTTGATGTTATCTTGTGTTTCATTCTAAATCCATAATTTTAGGTATTTTTTATGCTTTAGGTATTATTATTGAATTGGATCAACTTTTTCATCAACATTAAATGAAAGGGTGTTTATGAATATTGCGTAGGTGGTGCATAAATTTTCTCCTTATTATATATATGTTGTATGTGTTGTTAGGTTTGTTTTCCAGGGCAGTGGTGGAGTATAAACAGAAATTCTATTTTTTTTCCGGGTCAGCATTTCGCGGCGGTTTTAACTGCCGCTAATGTTTTACCACTTATACATTTAGCGGCGGTTTAAACCGCCGTGAAATATATTCGGCAGACTTCTTAGCGGCGGTTAAAACCACCACGAAATCACATCAGAATTAGAGGCAGTTTTAACTGCCGCTAAGCAAGCGCCTGGCAAGCCTGAATTTCACGGTGATTATAGCCGCCGCTAATTAAATAACCCTTAAAACTGCCACAAAATTTACCAAAAACCGCCGCAAAATGAGGTACTACGACGCTTTTCTTTGACCGCCGCGAAATTCATAAAACCGCCGCTAATAGATTGCTGACGCCAAGTTTAGCGGCAGTTTCTGTAAACCACCGCCAAACTATATAGCGGCGGTTTAAACTGCCGCTAATAGGTGGTTTTCCTGTAGTGTTTCCAAGAAGGGTATCAACTAGGAAATTACGTGGTGTGATAATTTACAGGTTGAACTCCTTCATTATCATGAAAAATATTGTAATAAAATTTCCTCCTTCAGACTCTTGTAATCTTTCCTTTTATTTATATATTATTTTGGGTCTTGGTCTTTGACCAAGACATTGCCTTTTAAAAAAACAACTAAACTGGATCTATTTTACTAAAAAGTGATGAATAAAGTTAAATATTGTAAAAATGTAAAATAGATGAAAAAGTTGAGACATTGAACAATGTTTTAAGGATGGATGTATGTATGTTCAATAAAAATTTCACCAAAATAGAAACTAAAAAGTTATGATTCTAGCCCAAAAATGTGTGGTTTTCAATATTATAAATCTAGACATATTACACTTAATGTGAAAATAAATAAACTCATTGGAAGGTGTGGGTACTTTTGGAGATCATGGAATAGGGATATTTATTTCCAGTAAAAAAATAGTATGTAGAAATTAAATAATACCTTGATCAAGGGGGAGAAGATCTGAAATAAGAAAACTTATATAAAAAAGGAGACCTCATAAGTATCAATAATTCTATATTCCAAAAACAAATTTGATTACATTGAAAATATCTGTGAGTTTTTCAACATTGGTGGTCACTAATAAAATGAGTTCTAGTATAATTGACTCAAGTATGAATCTTTTATTGAAGAGGTGAGTGGAAAACCAAAGACTAAAATACAGGTAAAGAAAGTAATAAAGTCATCCTTGGGTTCAAAATTAATTAAAAATCATATCCATGATGATAGTTAAGAAAGGTTATCATAGTGAAAAACCTATAGGAAAGAATTTATTATACTGTAGAAAGAGAGGCCACATCATGTACCACTAAAATATTTCCATGAATCTCAATGAAAAGGGAGAAATCTTGAATCAATAATCTAATCTATTAAAGAGAAATATTTTAGTATTGGATTCATGGTTTACACTTTTTGTAATGAAGTTGTGAGAATTTCCAAGAATGGAAGGTAAAATTATTGATGAAATTGTGTGTGGGAGGTGTAATAATCTTTAACACATTCCTAATAAGTGCATGATGTAGATTCTTAATAAATATAAGATCATTAAGAATAAATGACAAGCACCAATGACACCTAGTACAAAGAAAGTATTTGAATAGAAGTATCCAACACACCCAAACAAGTTTAAGCATGTGAAGAGGAATTTTTGAAAATATGGTCAACCCATTTGGAAGAGGATAAGAGGTTTGAGTAGGCTAAAAGAAAATAAATTGATCTAATTGATCAATTGAATAAGGTCACACTAGTTAACAAAAAATATAAAAACAAGTGTAGACCATGCTTACCAAATATGTTTAGAGTTTTAAAATGAAGTTAATAGAAAACATGAAGAGTTCTCAAAAAATTTCAATTTCTAAGAAGAAATTTCATGGGTTAAGAAACAAGTCCCAATGTAATTATCCAAACTTTTTAATAATATTTGTTTCCTAAATTTGGGTGTTATTTCATTTTATACTCCACAAAACTATATCCTTTAATTAATTAAGTGGTATCATTGGGTTTCGACTATTATATGACCATCGGTCAATATGAACATTGGAAACTAAACTCTTAACGTTATAATTATTGTTTATAAATACAAGTGATCTTGGTTAATTAATACAGAAAGAAGAGTCGATGGTCTCATCCAGTAGACTCGGGCTGTGTGAAGATCATTTGTCAGAGCTTTGGAAGAAGGTAGCATCTCTAGGATTTGCTCTGGACCAAGCCCAAGTTGAGCTTCAACATGTGAAGCTTGAACGGAATCACATAAAGGAGAATTTCAAGCTGATAGAAATCACCACTCGGGCAATGTTGTCCGAGTCTCCCCAAGATTCTATCACCATAGCACACCTTAAACTTAGGTCCTATGTAGGTGTTATAAGGGGATATGTAATGGGGCCTTAGATTCTTTTTCTAATCCCTTGGTATAAATTTTTTTTTATTTCTTATTATGGTAAAATTTGTGATTTTCAAATATCTGGATAAATATAGGATGAATATTATTGATGAAATTTGGAAAAAGGGTATTTTAAAATATTCATGTCAACTTTAAATAATTAATAAGGTGAAATGATTTTCAAAAAATGTTCTTCTATAGTTGTGATCAGTAAGATATTTAGAGTATAATAAGATCAAATTGTTTTTTAGTGAATAGTAAAGTATGAATAGTAACATACCCTTATGAATAGTAATGAATAGTAAATCAACCAAAAAAATAGAAACATCACCCATGAATGTATAAAGACTATTTAGACATCTTAAAAGTGAAAAACGATCATAGTATAAGTTTTTTTATTTTTGTAGGTCATAAATATTTTATAAACAATTTTATAATTAATTTAATAATTTAAAATGAAAATTTATTTTCATAAAATTTAATCATAAATTGTTACTTTATTGTCTTATGGTTATATTATAATTTTATGGGACCTTGATTACTTTTTAAATGTGTTACAAAATAAGTTATAGTTTTAGAGTTTTTTTTGAATAAATCAAGATTTTATTTAAAAATTAAATGAAAAATATTTAAAAAACTATTTTTATAAAATGGAGTTCATTTTTGAATTCAGATCATCGATATAAGGTTAGGTTAAATTTTAGGGATTTTTCAGAAACAGTTGAATTTTTGGTGAATAGTAAAAATACAATTTTTAGTTTCAGATGTTTAATGACATAATTGATGATGTAATCATGATTTAATCAATTTTGTCGACTTTTGAATAGTAATATATTATATGAGGTGTCCCAAGTGGAAACTACCATGGGAAAATACCATGGGTAAGCCCATGGTTTTGCAAATACCATCGATGAGTTGTCCCTTGGAAATTAATTAAATATTCCCTCACTTTTCCTATAAAAACAAAGTCATTACCTCATTAATTTCATTCCAAAATACTCCTCAAATAAGCTCTGGTCTTTCTAACTCCCATTTAATCCTCCCAAGGTTCCCTCAAGCCCCCCAAAGTCCCATAATTCAAGCTTTCGAAGTTACTCTTCAAGGTAAGGGAACCTTTCACCCTCCTCTTTTTAGTCATGATTTCCTTTATGTTATGTATTCTAGTTTTCATATTCTTATGTGGGGTTATGTTCTTATATATTATTATTACTTTCCATTTCATTTAAAAATGATTAGATACCATTTCTGATCTTAGCAATTTATTTTATGGATTTTTTTGCGATGCTGTTAGCCTGCTGAATTTTTTGTAAAAGAAATAGCATCTTCTCTTTTCTTTCATGTTTCCTTTTCATGTGGTATGTCATTAAAATATCCATACCATGATCTTATTATGTACCCATAATTTATTATTAATTATTTATGAGTGGATGAACCTTTTCCCCTCTCTTTTTAATTTTTTCTAAAACGATGTTATGTAGCCGTTATGCTGCAGAATTTTCGTCTCAAAATCTATTTTTTTTCTCAAGAAATTATCTTATATTATTTTATGTGGATACCCAAATATATTTTAATTTATAGGGGTATTAATCAATAAATAAAATTTATCTATTTGATTCTGGAATTGATATACATATAACCCTCACTCCTTTTCCATGGGTTATAAATGACATAATGATCTTATTTTTAAGTACTTTATAAACGTCACGATTTTGACATGAAACCCATTTATTTTATTCTATTTAGGTTATTTATAAAATGTTTGATTATGATATATGTGGATCACATGAAAATAAAGACATATTAAGGGTTTTCCCCGATAGCTCTTCAATGCATTGGGTAAAGAATTAATCTCTAGAGATGACAGGTTACACGATACCTTGGTGAATAACCATTGTAATATTTTTATGACACCTTGGGAATGAACCTTGGTGATATGTTCATGAATGTCTTAATGAAATGTTTTAGCCACATATTCAATTTGTGATTCATTTTATTTTTATTATGATATTCATCTTTTTCCATTGCTCGTGTCTTGTGGTTTTCATCAAGTTCTTATTGATATCACAAGTAAATTGATTCCCTTGATTTCCTTACTAGGCCTTCTACTCACCCTTTCCATTGATGTATGTCTCCAGGTTATGAGATGAAGCAATTGTAATTAGTATGAACTTGTGATGAATCCTTACAAGTGTATTAGAATAATGTTTTATATTTTTTTTATGTTTTATGTTCCCGATTTCCAAGACACTATACTTTAAATGTCCTCTGTTTGTAAAATTTAATGAAAAGTTATGTAATATAAAGGCAGGATGCCATAGTTGGTATCAAATTATAGTTTAGTTATTAATGGAAATTATTCTATTAAAGATTTATTAATAACCCTATATAAAATTTTAAATATAGGAAAACTTCCTGGTATTTTGGTGAGTATTGAGTAAGTGGTTTATCAAGAAAATACATCCATGTCTGGATACGAGCAGGTAGAGGCGGCTCTGGTACAGATGTACCTAAGAGCTAAAACTCTGACAATGAGTTTTGGGCTTGACCTGGGGTATCCTGGTACACTATAATGGGCCTTTCTACACTCTTGTTTATGACACTCCCCGGGGATATGTTTGGTTAATCATATGCTTTTTATAAATCATTATGAAGGATTTATAGAGAAATTTAATTGTTTAAAGCATGAAGTTTTAAGACATAAAATCCTTTATAGTTAAAATATTCATAAATAAAATATGTTTCTCAGTAAGGATTAATTATTTTAGAAAACGGCGGTCAATAGGAGGAACCGTGAAAATGGTTACTGCAATGGACCATGTGTTGACGGCCCTTCGATGGTAGCCGGAATGGAAACTTTCATGCGAATGATGAACCAACTGACTCAAGTTATGAGAGATAACTTGAATCAAGCTAAGAGACTGATCTCGCCAAAAAGGGAAAAAATTATGTTGAGTCCTTTATGTGTCAAAGAACACCAACCTTCAGTGGATATATCAACCCATCGATTGCTGAACAGTGGATCAGCTCTATCGAGAAGATATTTTCTGTGCTCCGCTATTCTGAATAAGAGAAGGTTACCTCAGCTGTTTATTGCTTAGAGGGAGAAGCTGATTAATGGTGGGAACTGATTAAAAACACAAGCCCAAGAGTTTAAGTTTAATCTATGTAGTGGGAAGAGTTTAGAGGGATATTCTTAAACAAGTATTTCCCTCGATCGATGAGAACAAGAATGGAGGAGTTTCTTGAGCTGAAGTAGAAGGAGAATGAATCTATGGGAATCTATGAGATGAACTTCACAAGTCTTTCACGTTACACCTCTAGCTTTGTCATGGATCCAAATGTTAAGTTTGATAGATTCTTTGGTGGACTGAGACCTCATCTGTGGAAGAATCTAGCCAACTGAGATTATGATAGCTATGAGGAGATTGTGCGAAGTGCAATGAAAGTCGAACTAGAGTTTGGTGAGATGCAATGGTCTCATAAATCCAATGACCATAAAATATATATGGATCCAAGATTAGGTAGGAGCTTTGATCAGGTAATAAGAGGAAAGCAAGTGTAATGTCCCACGTGTAATAAATGTGGGAAAAAACACTCGGGAAACTGCTTGCTCGGGAGTGGAAAGTGCTACAAGTGTGGAAGAGATTGCCATATCACGTGGAATTGTTGTAGTGAAGTGAAGCCTAAACTTTCCAAAACTAAAGATAAGGGTAATATGGTGTAGGCCATACCTGATGTCTAATTCTATAAGTGTGAACAACTTTGGCACTTTTTCAATCACTATCCAAATTTGAGGGCAGTGGAGGGGAATCACCATCAGCCTCAGCAATGGCCAAGGGAACACAGTCATACTATTTCAATCACTATGGATGAATTTGAATAACCAAATGATGTGGTGGAATGTACTCGTGTTGTTATCTCAAAGCTATAAAGTACTTTGTTTGATTCTGGTTTTACACATTCTTTTATTTCCTCCAAGTTTGCAAAGAATTTAGAATCAGCCCCCGATTTGATAAAAGTAGAGTTATCAGTCAAGACTCCTGGGTGGATTATCCAAGCATCGTTAGTGTTTAAAAACTCTAGTATTTACTTTAGTGAGAACAATCTTATTGTAAATCTAGTAGTCATTCCCATTCTAGAATTCGACATTATACTAGGGATGGACTGGCTCTCAAAGTATAATGCTAAGATCAAATGCAGAATCAAGGAAATCTCAGTAGTCTTGAATGGAAAATCTATAATTATCTTCTAAGGAGATATATCTCAACTTAATATTTGTCTAGAAGAACCTCTTATATCCTTCTTTATGGAGTTCATCAGTGAAGAAGAAGAAGAAAATGAGAGTTTGAGGATATAAAATGTCCCCATCGTCTAGGAATATGTTGACGTATTTCTTGAGAAGTTACCGAAACCTCCCCCAGAATAAGAGGTAGAGTTTTCTATTGAACTCATACCTAGATCCCATCCGATATCAAATACCCCTCAAAGGATGGAAAATGTGAAGCTGGCGGAGTTAAAGAAACAACTCCAAGATCCTTTGAATAAGGGGTTTATCTGACCAAGTGTATCTCATTGGGGAGCACCTATTCTCTTTGTGGAGAAGAAGAATGGATCGATGTAGCTATGAATTGATTATAGAGAACTGAATGGGATCACAGTGAAGAACAAATACCCTCTTCAAAGAATTGATGACTTATTTGACCAACTCTTTGAGGCTCAATTCTTCTCTAAGATTGATCTTCGATCTGGTTATCATCAATTGAGGGTAAAGAAAGAAGATATTTCAAAAACTGACTTCCAATCAAGATATGAGCATTATGATTTTGTTGTTATGCCCTTTTGACTGACTAATGCACCTTCTATTTTTATGGATTTGATGGATAGAGTCTTTAAGGACTACCTTGATAACTTTTTAGTAGTTTTTATTGATGATATTTTGATATATTCCAAAAGTCGTAAGGAGCATGAGGATCATCTAAGCGGTATTTTGAAAACTCTACAAAAGGAGAGACTTTTGGGGAAGTTCAGAAAATGTGAATTCTGGTTACAACATGTTGCTTTTTTGGGGCACATTGTTACCAGTGAAGGAAACACAGTTGAACCTACAAAGACAAAAGTTGTAGAGGAGTAGCCTCAGCCTATAAAAATAACTAAGATTCGTAGTTTTATTGGATTAGCGGGATATTATAAGAGGTTTGTGAAAAACTTTTCACAACTTTCTAATCTATTGACTAAGTTAACTAAAAAAGGGGTCAATTTCATCTGGATAAATGAGTGTGAGGAAAGTCTCCAAGAGCTGAAGAAGATATTGGTTACTACACTCGTGTTAACTCTACCCTTGAGTGGCGAAGGATTCGTTATTTTTAGAGATGAATCTCTAAAAGTTCTTGGGTGTGTCCTCATGAAAAATGAAAAATTCATTGCTTATGTATCTTGACAGTTGAAGACTCATGAGCAGAACTATCCTACGCATGATCTGGAGCTGGCTACAGTCATTTTTTCTCTGAAGATATGGAGGCACTATATTTATAGGGAGAAATGTGATATATACACATACCATCAAAGTTTAAAGTATATTTTCACACATAAGGAATTGAACATGAGATAGAGGAGATGGTTGGAACTTCTCAAAGACTATGATTATTGAATTCATTATCATCCTATAAGAGAAAACAAAGTCATTGATGCATTAAGCAGGAAAGACCCAGTTGTTCTTTCCATGATGAGGATTCAAAGAGATCCTTTGATCAATGACCTATTAAAGCTAGACATGGGAATTATAAGGGAAAGGATATAATCAACCCTAACCCAAATGATTTCTCAATTGTCATTACTAGAGAAGATCAAGAAAGCTCATAAAGAAGATCCTTTGTTATAGAATAAGTTTGAGGTTGTGAAGGATGGGAGGTTTCCTAAGTTAAATATTGATCAAGAAAGTGTACTGAAATTTCATACAAGACTATGTGTTCCATCTATTCCAGAAATAAAGAAGGTGCTGATGGATGAAGATCATAGTTATAATTTCTCTATACATCCTGGAAGCAAAAAAATGTATAGGGACCTTCATGATCATTATTGGTGGGATAATATGGAAAGGGAGATTGCTGACTACACTTCAAGGTGCTTGGTATGTCAGCAAGTGAAGGAAGAGCGACAACTTCTTAAAGGGGTATTGCAAACACTACCCATACCAACATGGAAGTGGGACGATATCACTATGGACTCTGTCACTGGTCTCCCAAGAACTTCTAAAGGAAACAATTTGATATGGGTTATTGTGAACCGTCTCATCAAGACTACCCATTTTATCTCTATTCAGGAAGATTTCTCTCTTGATCGACTTTCTAGGATTTACGTGAAGGAAGTGGTAATGCTACATGGAGTTCCACTTACTATCATATCTAATCGTGATCCAAGGTTCAGATCAAAATTATGGAGAAGTATTCAACATGCTCTGAGCACTAAATTGAATTTCAGTACGACCTATCACCCCCAAACGGATGGCTAGTCTGAAAGGACTATTCAAACACCTGATTATATGCTGGGAACATGATCAATGGAATTTAAAGGTGGATGGGATCAACATCTCCATTTAGTTGAGTTCTCTTACAACAAAAGATTCCACTAAATCATTAAAATGGAACCCTATGAAGCTCTATATGGTAAGTAGAGTAGAACTCTTACTTTTTGGCATGAAGCTAGTGAGCAAAAGCTTCTTGGGCCTGATCTTTTGAAAGAGATGATAGAAAAAGTGGATGCCATCCAACAACACATTAAGGCTGCTCAGAGTCAGCAAAAGAGCGATGCCAACAACCATCAAAGGGACTTAGAGTTTGATGTTGGTAACAAAGTATTTCTTCAAATTTCACCTTGGAAGAGATTCATGAGGTTTGGGAAAAAAGGGAAGCTCAGACCTAGGTATATAGGCCCCTTATGAAATCCTTGATCATGTAGGAGTAGTGGCCTATCGGTTTGAACTTCCTCCAAATCTAGCACAAGTTCATGATGTCTTCCACATATCCCTCTTGAGGAAGTACATACCTAACCCTTCACACATAATAAATCCAGAGGTGGTACAATTGGAACATGACCTCTCTTATGAGGAATAGACGGTGGAGATCTTGGATCATAGATACAAGGTTCTACACAATAAGAATACCCACATTGTTAAGGTGTTTTGGAGGAACCACAAGTGTGAAGAAGCCACGTGGGAACCAGAGGAGTCTATGAGGCAAAAGTACCCAAACCTTTTCTCTTTTGAGGGTACAAGTTAAAATTTTAGGGTTGAAATTTTTAAGGGGAGAAGAATGTAACGACCCAAACTTTTTAATAATATTTTTTCCTAAATTTGTGTGTTATTTCATTTTATACTCCACAAAACTATATCCTTTAATTAATGAAGTGATACTGTTGGGTTTTTACTTTTATATGATCATTGTCCAATATGACTGTTGGAAACAAAAATCTTAACGTTATAATTATTGTTTATAAATACAAGTGATCTTAGTTAATTAATATAGAAAGAAGATTCGATGGCCTCATCCAGTAGACTCGGGCCATACGAAGCTCATCTGTCAGAGCTTGGGAAGGAGGTAACATCTCTGGGCTTTGCTCTGGACCAATCCCAAGCTGAGCTTCAACATGTGAAGCTTGAACGGAATCACCTAAAGTAGAATTTCAAGCTGATAGAAACCACCACTTGGAAAATGTTGTCTGAGCCGCCCCAAGATTCTATCATCATAGCACACCTTACACTTAGGTCATATGTAGGTGTAATAAGGGTCTATGTAACGAGGCCTTAGATACTTTTTGTAATCTCTTGGTATAAAAAATTGTTATTTATTATTATGGTAAAATTTGTGATTTTCAAAAGTCTGGATAAATATAGGATGAATATTATTGCTGGATTTTGGAAAAAGGGTTTTTTAAAATATTTATGTAAACTTTACATAATTAATAATGTGAAATTATTTTCAAAAAATGGTCTTTAATAGTTGTGATTATTAATAAATTTAAATTCTAATAAGATCAACTTGTTTTGCATTGAATAGTAAAGTATGAATAGTAACATACCCTTATGAATAGTAATGAATATTAAGGAATAGTAAATCGGCCAAAAAAATAGAAACATCACCAATGAATGTATAAAGACAATTGAGACATCTTAAAGTGAAAAAAAAATCATAGTATAAGTTTTTTTATTTTTGTCGGTCATAAATATTTTATTTAAAGTTTTATAATTAATTTAATAATTTAAAATAAAAATGTATTTTCATAAAATTTAATCATAAATTGTAACTTTATTTTCTTATGGTTATACAATAATTTTACGGGACCTTGATTTCTTTTTTAAGGTGTTACAAAATAAGTTATAGTTTTAGAGTTGTTTTTTTGAATAAATAATGATTTTATTTAAAAATTAAATTAAAAATATTTTAAAAAATTGTTTTCATAAAATGAAGTTCAGTTTTGAATTCAGAGCATTGATATTAGGTTAGGGTAAATTTTTGGGATTTTTCTGAAACAGTTGAATTTTTGGTGAATAGTAAAAATACAATTTTGAGTTTAGGGTGTTTAATGACCTCGTTGATGATGTAATCATGATGTAATAAATATGGTAGAATTTTGAATAGTAATATATGCTATGATTTGTCCTAAGTGGCCAATACCATGGGCACATACCATGGGCAAGCCCATGGTTTTTCAAATACCACCGATGAGCTGTCCTTTGGAAATTAATTAAATATTCCCCCACTTTTCCTATAAATACCATTCCATTCCCTCATACATTTCATTACAATATCCTCCTAAACAAATATCTTGTCTTTATACCTCTCAAGGAGTCCTCCCAAGGTTCCCTAAAGTCCTCTAAAGTCCCAACCTTCAAGATTTCTAAGTTACTCTTCAAGGTAAGGGAACCTTTGACCCTTTTCTTTTTAGTCGTGATTTCCTTTATGTTATGTCTTCTAGTTTTCATCTTTTTGTGTGGGGGGTATGTTATTATATATTATTATTACTATATATTTCATGCCCAAATGATGATATACCCTTTCCACTTTCATCAATTTATTTTCTGTTTTTTTTGGGATGCTGTTAGGCTGTCGAATTTTTCATAAAAGAAATAGCATTCATGTTTCCTTTTCATGTGGTATGTCATTCAAATATCCATACCATGATATTATTATGTACCCATTCTGTATTATGAATTATTTATGGGTGGTTTACTCTTTTCCCCTCTCTTTTTAATCTTTTCTAAAATGATTTTATGTAGCCGTTATGCTGCAGAATTTTCGTCTCAAAATATCTCTTTTTCTCAAGAAATTATCTTGTATTATTTTATGTGGATACCCAAATCTATTTTCATTTCTAGTTTTATTCATCAATACATAAAATTTATCTATTTAATTCTGGAATTGACATACATATAACCCTCACTCCCTTTCTATGGGTTATAAATGACATAATGATCTTATTTTTAAGTACTTTCTAAACGTCACGATTTTGACATGAAACCCATTTCTTTGATTCTATTTGGGTTATTTATGAAATGTCTGATTATGATATATGTGTATCACATGAAAATAAAGACATATTAAAGTTTCTCCCTAATATCTCTTCAATTCACTGGGTAAATAATTAATCTCTAGAGATGACAAGTTACATGATACCTTGGTGAATAACCTTGGTAATATTTTTATGACGCCTTGGGAATGAACCTTGGTGATATGTTCATGAATGTCTAAAGGAAATGTTGTAGCAAAATATTCAATTTGTGATTCATGTTATTTTTATTATGATATGCCTCTTTTTCCATTGCTCATGTCTTGTGGTTTTCATCAAGTTCTTATTGATATCACAAGTAAACTGATTCCCTTGATTTTCTTACTCGGCCTTCTACTCACCGTTTCCTTCGATGTATGTCTCCAGGTTATGAGATGAAGAAATTTTACTTAGGATGAACTTATAATGAAGCCTTAAAAGTATATTAGAAGAATTTTTTATGTTTTTTTCATGTTTTATCTTCCTGATTTCCAAGACACTAGACTTTAAAGATCCTCTGTTTGTAAAATGTAATGAAATGTTATGTAATATAAAGGCAGGATTCCATACCCAACCCCACTACTTCAACTAAGAAGCTAAATATGACATTTCTTATTACCATATAAAAATTATTGTATGATAAACTATTGTAAATTAAAGGTGATGAGGTTCAGAGAATATACCTTAAGGGGGATTTATTAAATAAGGAAATATACCTATAGATTTAACATTCTCTCTTAAATCTATAAATCTAGACAACCTTGAAGAAAGTTGAAGTTTTGGTATGAATTTTACTCACTCATTTATGTTTTATCTCATATTGAAGATAATTATAAAGCCCAGTGATTATCTATCCAATTGGAGAGACATAATTTCACTTAAAATTTTTTAATGTGGTTGTTCAAGTGAAGTATAGGTTTGAAATCTCTTGAAAATATATTTGGATAACCCAAAAAATGAGTTTTAGAAGTGGATTTAAATGTGTTTAAATTTATGGAAAATTTTATCGTCTAAATCAACCTATTTTTTTCTACATTAGGTTATCCCATGTATTAAAATATTTGGTTGGTTGATGGAATAATACTAATTTTCATATGGTATTGTCTATCTCTCATGGAATTAATTGAGTATTTTGAAAATAGATGAACACATAGAGTGAAGTTGAATTTCATAAAATTAAAAGGGTTTTTTTGATAAGAGACATCCTCCCCTTAGAATTTGTGAGATAAAAAAGGGAAGAAGACTATTCCCACACCTTCCCTATTCTTTCCATGTGGGATAATAATTTTTATCTCTTTTCGTTTATTATTAATTAGTAGGAGAATAATTACATTTACCATTAGAGTGAGTTTGGAATTGAAGACAAATATAAATAGGGATATTTAAGTTACCTTGGATTGAAGTTATATTTTTTTCAATGAAATTTGATTTCAATGTAATTATGAAACATATATTTATTTGGTGATACATTTAGGGTCTACCCACTACATGAAAATGATGGTCCTACCCATTATTTTTGGCAAATGTTGGTGATTATTTTTCCCATACTATGATGGGTAATGACATATAAAGATACTATTAACTATAAATATCTAAATGGATATCTTCTAGGCAGTGAATATAACATCATATTATTGATTTAGTTATTCTTATTATATGTGAAAATTATTGAATCTTTTAGTGTTGTCAACAATAGTTACAAGAAGTGGAGAAATTAGAAGAAGGATCTGGAAACTTAATCAGATAATAATTGCTTAAAGTTGTATTTATAAGGTTTAAATTAAGTTTAATGTATTATATAAAACTAGATAAAGGTATTGAGAAATTATCCAAAATATAATAAGCATGTTGGCTACTGAAATTAGAGTTATGCAATATTTGGATGAATGTTTTGAAGTGTTAGAGACATTGTAATCCATTTAAATAAATCTATAATTTTTAGAGTTCAATAAAAATAGAAATTTATCAGATCATAGGAATTTTTTAACAATCTATATGTATTTTACTATTGATCATATGACTTTTTCCTGAGCATCATAATTCATCAATTTACTTTAGTGTATTTCTAGTATAGTGATAGTATGATTTTTTGGGTGGCATACTTCTATCATATGACTTATACACTATTGTATGAATTTGGTGTATGGATTCATTGTATTACTTAACTACAAGTTTAAGACTTAAAAAGTATTATGAAAGGAAAATCTTAGGACTTCAGTGTTAGATGTTGTTGTATCATATGACTTTATCATAAGACTCTGAGTTAACTATATGAATTTGAGTTTTAGTGTCATACATCATCATATATATTTTTCCTGAATGTATGAATTTGATCCAATCTATGACTTGTAGACCATATGAATTTATATTCATATGATGCAGAGTCTCCCATAAGGGAGATATTATGACTTTATAATTGAGTAACTTTTTATCTATTTCTAGATGAAAAATGAAGTTTTATAGAATTTATTATTCTAAATAATAAATTAATCATGGATGATTCTTAGGATGTTTTTAAGTGTTACAAATATAATGAATCTTTATTAATCCTTGATATAAGTATAAGGATATCAAGATGATGAGACTCTGGATAATTGATGTGTTTTCAAGAATAATATAGGTATTATTGAAATGAATCTTGGGTTGTTCATATGAGTTTTAAAGCGTTTTAATTAGATCTATTAGAATAAGAATAAGATATTCAAACTGTGAAAGAAGATGAGGGAGGTTGAGTTACTATTTAAAGGATGTAAAGTTAGCACTATTATAAAAAATATCTTTAACTCAGGGGTTTTAATTTTAGTTATTTCTATAACCAATGTTAAATACCTTCCCCAAAATAGTTTTACTATTTCTTTAAAAAAAACTTTATTTTAGTACTCTTTATATGGGGTTTTTATTTTTGTTTTTAAAAGACCAATGTTTGAAAACATGATTGTTAATGTCATTTTTTGAAGAACCAACACTGAAACTTTTTTCTGGGGAATTTTAATGTCATTTATTGAATAAAAAAGGGTGAAAATAAAATTTCAAATCATGAAAATGTGATATTTAAATTTCTTTCACACCATGTATTTCAATTTTAAATTACAACATTTAATATATAATGTATTGTTTCAATTTTTTAGTGTGATATATATATATATATATTCACCATCTTGAATTATTCATTTTACAACCACTCATTCGATTTCCATCTTTGTTCCACTAGTTCTTAATTAATCGATTTCAATATGGTATTTATAATTATTCTCTAATTATTTAATTTATTTATATTTTTTTATTAAATGATATAATTGTTCATGATTCTTTTTTATGGTAAATATTACCTTTTTAGATCAATATAACAATATGAATAATATTCATTATATTTACAACATTGAGTCTAAAATACCTGAAGATACCAATGGTTTATGCATGCACATTGAGAGGTGGGGGTGAATCAGTGTACACAAATTTTACCAATTTCTTTTCTTTTATTATTTAACCATTTTCTAATTCAAAATTATGCAATTATTAGAGTAAATATGTCTTCCCTGTTAATAAAAAAAATCACAACACATGAAATATTGAAAGTAAATAAATAACATCACATGGTATTTTTATAAGGTTTTCAATTGATGTGGGTGACTATGTCCTTGTTGTGTTTGGGATGATCCAAGATATAAATTATCTACTAGTATAGTAATGTGATTATAGTTATAGATAATCCCCCAAAATATCTAACAAAAAAACTCCCATAATTCCTGATCACTAATGATTAAATTGTTCATATCTTGATGAGAACTTTATACTGGAATCCCACTAATAATATTTATAATGACTCCCTCTTATTGATCTACCTCATGAAAATATATATATTTTTATATTGGCTTAACACTAGTTATTTAATGGTATTTCCAACCTCCTATGAATAGGTCTTCAACTACTTCCACCTACTAATGTAGCGTTCATGTTAGACTTGTTCTATTTTGAGTCCATGTGTTTAAATATTCTTGTCACTATTTTCCTTTCACACATTCAAATATAAAAACTTTTTTGCTTCTAATATCTCAATTTTTCTCATCTTTTGATATCTCACTGATATTACAAGAACACTAAATTTCTATTATCACACTCTATAAATAATTCAATATTTATTATTTTATTTTCCCTTAACAAATGCCTTCATAATTAAGTTCACACATAACTGCACTGATAATTCTAGTCTTTGTTCAACTCCTTAACTCATGTCATATGCATGTGTTTAGTATGAAACATGCATAGAATTTAAAATTTAATCTTTTCATAACTTAGAAAAGTTAAACTCACTTTTTCATATAATTACATGAAATTTATTATTTTATGTATTTTTTACTATTCATCTTGAAGCCTTAATTACTTATCCTTCGTAAATATTTAACTTCACAAGGATTTATCACTTACTTAATGTATGTATATCACATACACTTATTTTTTTAAAAATTCTTAATAGTATTCATGGAATACTACAAAAATCTACTTCTTATTCACATATAGTGTAACTATTCTTAATGAATGCATATAATTATATACATGTAGCTCAAAATATTCATGTAATTGAGGTTACACATATTCTCTCTTTATTATTCTTGTTCATGCATCACTATATGTAGGTTCTGTTTCTTCACTCAACTCAATACATCACAAATATTTTAATCTCATAGAATAAACACAATTTCTTCATGTAAGAAATTATATGTGGAACTAATTTCCATCTAATAACACAATGTGATAGTATAAAAAACTATCTTAGGAATCAAACTTCATAAATTTTTGAAGAGTAATACATATCATGAAGAAACAAAAAAACACTTCATAAATACATATTATTTTAACTTATCTATTTCTCTCTTTATATTATCTCTAACACAAATTTGTCTCATATGAAAAAATGATCTCATAGAGGGGTATTTATAGAAAACCACCATTGAATCAGTCCACCAACTCAATGTTGTATCCACACTTCCTTGTTTCTTATAATATCTTGGTTTTTCTCTTGAGGTATGAACCCTTAAATATCAGTTTGAATCATTATTTTTAACATTTTACCTGGTATTAAATGATTAATGGAGGTTTTATAAGAATATAGGTATTTTTAAAATCCTAGAGCTCTGGTGTTTGGAGTATTATAAGGTGCATGGTTGTCACATGGTTAGTAGTTATTTTTCGGATCAACCATATAGACCTATACAATATATCAAAATGTGAAAAAACATGTGAGGGAGGATTCATTCCCCCATGAGAAATTTAAGTCCTATTAAATATATGAAATACATGGTTAGAGAATAGTTTGTCTAACAATGTTTCTAATCATGCAGGGGGTATCTCCCTTGAACAATGTTGGAACATGGTTTGAAAATGGTTTGTTGAAGCATGTGGCTAAAATAGGCACCCCTTTAATATTGGGGGAAAATTATTTTCTGCCCTTTCCCCTTTTAAAACTCTCACCCTATTTTATTTTCCCCTTTTAGCAAAAAAAAACCCTCTACTTTAGGATCTACCTTCCACCTTTCTCTGGTATTTTATCCATCTCCCTCATTTGGAATCTGATTCATTTACCTTTTTTCACATTGGAAGAGTATTAATAATTGATTTAATTCATTACCCTATATTATTGGTTTATCTCACTATATTTGATGAAACTTATATGAAAGTTAATATTCCCTATTTACCATCTAGTTTTTTCATTTATCTATTTTATTCTATTCTATCCCTGATTGAAAGATGATACTGGATGAGGGTTCCTATAATGCTATAAGGTAGGTGCTATAAAAAATTACCTTAGGTCTTATCATTTATATTTTCATTTTTCTTCTAAAAGTTGGTTTCACCCATGCTTTGCCCCTAAAATAAATCTTCCTTAGTTTTATTTTTCTAAATTGACACATAAATTCCTCAATATTTTTCTCTTTTATCATTAGAGAAAAATTATCTCAATGGTATCCACCCCTTGGGTGTTCCATGTATCTTCCTATGTGAACCCTTGCATATTATTAACCAAAACACCCATTAGTGTGCATGTTTTGGCTTACTAAAGTGTTTTAATTAACTTAAATTGATGTATTTACTACTTATTAACTATAAAATTATGTTTCACTTGGATATTATTAATTTACATTGAAATGTTAAATGGTATGAAACCTCATTTGACCCTTTCTATTTTGAATGAATGTTTAATGACTTAAATTCAATATAAATGGTATACAAGCATGATTATCACATGGCCATTGATTATTTTGTATTTATATGGTTCCTATTATTATTATGTAACTTTCCCATTAAAGGAGTGTTGAGACTTGAGTCATCCTTGAATTACTGAAGGAATTCCCTGACCACTCAAAGGACACCACCCTGTTTTATTGGGACGGTTTCCAAGGGCGATACCAACCTTGGAATTCATTCAATGTATTATTAATATTTGAATTCTTTGGTGTAGTACTAATTATTCACACTTTTCATATCTTGAAATTATAATTACTTTAATACACTCCTTGTATTCAGGTTGATATCCACAGACATGAGGCACCTTGAATTCTCCCCTTGGGCCCCAATGAAGCTTAGACCAGGATTTACTATGGACGTGATCCATGGACTTTGTTAGAAACATTTCTAGTGGAATTACTAGGGTGTACCCTTTGGATTACACTTAGACCCATATATCTATGTTGTATGGTTTATTTTTGTGAGGTGGATCAACCTTTTAAGGTAAAATGTCCCTTAGTTTCACCTCGGTTCCTATACTTCTATTATCACTTCTTGGATTCCTGGTTACACCGTGGGTACTAATTTATATATTGTTCTACTTGGAAACTAGGAAATCTAGAACCTTGGACCACATCTCTACTTCAAGTAGAATCATAATGGCTCCCCTCTCATGATAATATGGTTCTGATCAGCATCCTATCAACAAACTCTACTCTCACTATGGCCTCGGGATATGCCTTCAACATTAAAGGGGTGACCTAACACTGGATATTTGAATTCAAATCCTCCTAAAAATTCCTCACCATGGCCTCCTCATCTAGAAATAGGTCTAAAGAATAACATTAAAGGTTCCTAAAATAGATCCCAAACTCTTTCATTCTATAACTCCCTTATTAAAGGGAAAACAACTCATGGAGACTGAAAGCCTTCACATTCGAATAAAATAACTCAGTTTAGAACTGGTCTTGGATATTCTTCTATGAGACTACTAACTCTTCACAATACTTGAGTAATAAGAACCATCGCTACATATTCTCACCAAGTATAATTGTTACAACCAATGAATCCAATTTATTCTTTTGATCACAGATCGAACTGAAATCTAAATAATCCTCCTCTAACCAATATTACAGCACTTATTCTAAAATGGAGCCCTCATAAATCTATAGAATATGATGTTGAAACTCGCAAAGTGTTCTTCTATATGTGTCCTCATCGTTGACCTATACTCTTCAGTGATCTTCGAGGACATCCTGCTAAACATCTTCAGTGAAAACCTAATGAGGATGTCAACCAAGATCCATACCTACAAAATAAAAAACTATTAAGATCATAAACCTAAAATATGGAATTCTTAATATTAACTAATTAGTTATTTATTTTATATCTTGTTAAGGTTTTAAACTATCCCAAGGTCTACACATTTCAAACACATGAGTAAATAAGAGTGATGCGTGATTCTTTCCCAGGTGACTACCCTGCATCCATTATCACTTGATTTAGTAGGTTTATTAAACATAAAGTTCCATGAATCAGATCACAATGATACATAAATACATGTTTCTTAGTAGGTCTCTTATTTTTACACCTCTTAATAAAAATAGGTGACACCATTTCCCTACCAACCCATGCAACCTCACATATTCTTAACACTAAACACCATTATATCACTCAACCTGAACCTCTAATAACCATCTATCATGACCCCTCATCCTAAATTTTACCCATCCTAGGTTGGAAATGACATAAAGGGGATGGTGATTTCCCAAGTCCTACCTCCAGTAGGACTTCGGTTCATGACTAGGACTGAGGGTATAATAATCATACAATGAGAGGCATTAACCTCTAAGAAATCATGAAAAAGAGAGACATATGATATATGCACAAATAAAAAACCTACTCATAAATAAACATAAAATAAATCCCATGTTCATAAATGCAATTTCATATAGTACTATAATAACTAAATTGAAAAATGAAAGTACCAAAAAGGTAACAATGATAGTAACTACAAAACACAAATAGCTTCTACAAAACAATGAGATAGTAATAACTGGAAAGATCTCCAAAAAGCTCCAGATGACCAGAAAAATAGTTTATATATACATAGGGTGATAATAATATTATACTCTTAATGTTACTTTATAGATCCTCTCATTCAAAAGATAAAGAAATATTGCTAAATCATAGTGTAAAATAGTGAAACTAACTCATCACCTAAATAGGTATACTAATTTCCCAGCCTCAGCATGGATAACTATCATCAAGTAGTGTATATAAGATAGCATATAATATATTAATGAAACATAAATAATAATATACTCCCACTTCCTCACTAGTTTTCTGCTCCACCGCAACATCACACATCCTGAGCAATATCTCTCCAAAATATGATAGCAAGACATCTGGGCTAAGTATTACAACATGTACCTCATGCATCAAATCATCACATCACCCCATATCACATAATCATATAGTATCCAAGTAGTTTATAGAAGCCATGAAAAACCATATGACATGTATCATACAACATGTATTATACCTCAATCCATCATAGACCATACACAAGTAAGGAACATCAAGCCATCATCGCCTATACATTTCATACGTACAATCATCCCTTGGATACTATATCCAAAGATACATGATTGTAAAATAACCACAAAACATCACATATATTTATATACATATATGAAAAACAAACCACCATGCATACCAGCACGTATAACTACCATGATAAAAGAGAAGCACCAGCCGGGGTAGTCATCCATCCATCCTCCCACTAGGATGTTGGGGAAAACATCCTCCCAAAGTCCACTGGGTAGCAGTCACCCTAACCAGCGTGGGTGTGGTATTTCATAAAATAAAAAAATATAAATTATATAATATATCTCACAAACACACAATGGGAATAACCTAGTCTTAGTCTCATTGGTAACTAACGTTACTCAGACTCCCAATTGCCACTATTAAGACAAGATATCCTATAATCATGCAAGCATTTAAGTAGCTACATTAAATTCATTTTTTCCTTTAATCATACAATTAAATTTATGTTAATTAATTCATTATCAATTAATTAACCAACATCATTATTCTGAATTAAATTTATTTAATCACTAGAGTAAAGTCCATTCCCACTAGGAATAATCTAAACTGAGTCCACGGTTTCACAAGATTAACATTTTTCAATCATGTGAATTTTATCATTACTAACCTTGTAGGTTAAGAATATATTAAACATTAATACTTTATATAATTACATGCACTCTAGAAAAACCATCTTTAGCTACCACCAAGATGAAACAAGCGACCAATGACATCGAGTAGACTTAAAGAATGGGGAAAGGAATGTAGATAAAATAATCAACCCGACCATCAACCATTAAACATATTCATTTGAAGCAATATTTCAGCTTTATCACATCAATGGTTGAGCCTAGATTCAACCCATTCCATCATCTCTAGTCTCATCCATAACACCCACATTCTTATCCTGATGCATCTTTCCATAATAGGCATCAACTACTACCACATCATCTAGGACTACCCGCCCCATCTCACACCAGCCTTCCTAGGTTCATATCACATCAGTCATCCTAGGCTCAGCCATCCTAGGATTATATCACACTGAAATATCTCATATAGAGAACATAAAAAGGTATAAAGTGAATAATCATAGTCCATATGGAAATCTAGGATCTAAATAATTCCTTTTATCCTTCACATATAAATAATCTCTCACAGCTCCAATGCATGGTAGTTGGCCTTCTCAGGAAAACAAGAAGCTCACACCCTGAAAATTGTATTTATCAAACAGCTAGTTTTTATTCATTATTAAATTAAACGAATCATTATTCACATGTTACAACTATAGGAAACCTAAGGAATCAACCTATAACAAGCTAATAAATTTATTAAAAATTTAATTTAATCATTCTTCAAAGAATACATTCCAATTTCAACAATCTTAGAGAAGTACCATTCTCATTATCATACCTCTAATTCTATTAATTAACAAGAATTATTATGATTCATGTTATTCATAAAATTACATTAACACTTGGAATAAAATATTCAGTTAAACATGCACTCACATCAATTTGATCATTATTAAATTATAACAAACACTGAATTCATTAAACATGCCTCTTTATTCTCAATCCAATTAATTATAAATTAATTCTATTTTTATGTTCTTTACCATTTTACATCAAGAAAAACATGCTAAAACAATCATAAATCATGCTATATAATCATATCATAGATCTAACACAATTGATAAAATTGAGAGGAAAACGTTGTCATGGTAAAAAGAAATCACATATTATGTCAATCCAAATCTTCATTAATCTAATTAAATATTCATTAGGCTAATTATATTTCTATCATTGGGGATAAATCATGTTAAATTTATGATGTCATGTAAATAATTATGAGATTCATTGAATACCATACCTGTAATAAGAAGCTTCACATGACTCTTAAAACCAAAAACAGGGGCACATGGAAGATGGAATCGTTGTTAGAATAATCCCGAGCCAATGATAATAGGATTCCATGACTCCATATAAGGATTAAAAACCTATAATATTGATAGGAATAAAACAAGAAGGAATGAAGGAATGGAATTGTATTATTGAGTTGATAGATAAATGATGGTCATAATTTCCAGATTATAAAATATTTAATTAACTGATTACTTTGGATCGCATTAAACTTCATGAGGAAGGACTCATTTACATCCTCAATCATCACATAAAATCAAGGATATAATATTTAAATAATGTCCTTTAAATTCCCTTGATTAATTCCACTAATAGACCTGAAAGGTTGTTTTCAAAAAACTGGTAGAAAACTCCACAAGGTCGATTCAACATAGCTGAATTCCCCAAGTAACCAAAAGATCCATGTAATAGTTTTTCCATAGCTGATTCCTCACATAGTCTATTCGAGTATGTAATTGTTGATGTGCTCTATTGGTTACAAATCCAATCCATGTATCTGATTTCTCGCATATCCAATTGATTACATTGCTAATTCATGTATCTGATTCAACCATGTAGTCGATTGATAGAGCAAATTTGGACACATGGACAATTCATATATCCAATTCCTCTTGTGTCCAATCCCCCACATAATCGATTTCTCACTTAGTTTATTCATCCACATTGCTAATTCAACTGGCCGAGAGAAGAACTTTAGAAATTTTTTAGGTTCTACTGTCAAGTGTTACCACCAGCCTTTGAAACGCCCCATTCCTCCTCTAATCACCTCTCAATATAAAATCAGACACCTTAATAACCATATTTCACATAATCTAATAGCTTGGAATGTCCATGCCATTACAATTAAACACAAAATGAATATATTTTCTACCTTTTATATACCTCATGTTCAATTAGATGTTTATTATAGTACCATATTAATTAAAAATTAATAGTCATTATTTGGATTAAAAGATGATATAATGATGGGAATTTATTGAAACATGTAACCAAAGGATGAAATTGTATTGATTTATTATAATAAAATTAAGTAAGTGTATTTTTTAACATTCTTAGTCTAGATGATATAGTAAATCCAAAAATTGTGGAAAAAATCTTGAAACAAAAAAAAAATACTATTACCTTCATTTATGGTGAGTCAATAGAATTTTTCACACCTCAATGATTTATGGTTTTTTTGTCATTGAAATTTTCATGATCATTCAATTTCATATGATAAATGTTATCTATCAGTATCCATCATTATTTGGAAATTAATATTTTCTTCCATGTACATATTTTAACATTACACTAATTTTCTCCTATTTAGAACCATAGTTATGTTTCATTCAAGATTGACCATCATATTTCCATTTATTTCAATTCAAAATGTAGTTTAATGAACACTTTTTCCGATGTTTTTTTTTAAAAAGGGGGTTTTCAAATGTAAAACCCATGATTTCTGAGCTGAAGTTAAAATTATGAGGATGAAAATTATTAATTGTGGGATAATGTAACACTATGATATTTTAAAAAGAACATTATGCCTGATATCTTACTTGGCACATAACATCTAGCTTTAAGAAAATTGTGACACACTATAAAAATATTATTTTTTAAATGAGATCATTACAACCTTACCGTTAAATTGGGGGGTTTGAATATTAATAAAAATTTGTAAAAATATATATAAATGTTTTTTATTATTCAAATATATTTATTTATTCATAATAAATAATTATTTAATTTTTTTTACAGAAATTCTATTCTTCAAGAATACAATTTCTTAAAAAATAGTGTTTATTGCCTTTTGGGTGTGGATATTATAAATAATTTTAGAAATTTTGTAAATTTTATTTTAGGGAAATAATAAAAAAATTTAAATATGAATCTCAATATTATCATAGTGTGAATTTTTCATTTTTTTTTGAAAAGATTGGTTTTGTAGTGAATAGTGAAAAGTACCGATTTTTGAAAAAATGTTATTTCCTATCATTAAAATTTCTAATTTTGATTTGAATTTGATATTAAGGTAATATAAGTATTATTCTATTTTATATAATATAATTAATTCTATTTGAATTATAATTATACATGATTTTGGTATAAGTCCATTTTTGGGCTTAAGAATGCATTTTTTGAAAAAAAATATTTTCATTTCATTTTTCACATTTATATTAAAATTGAATTATCCCACCTATATAGGATGAATCATAAAAAAATCAATCCATATTTGGAATAATGAGGTTAAAAAAAATTAAATAGTTCCCTTTAATTTTTATAAATTATGAATAATAACCATAGTAAATATTTGTCACATCTTTAAGGGTAAAATGGGTAAAAAAGATTAAAACTATGAGGTACGACATTAAAATAACCCAACCAGTTGCATTTATTTCATTTTATGAGTTTTTTTCAACCATTACCATACATTATTTGAAAATTTGATAATTTATTTCAACTATTTTTATAAAATTTATATTATTTTAAATAAAGAAGAAAGTAAAAAATGTTAGTCTCTTGATTTTATTATATATAATATTTTTTGAAAAGGATAAAAACAATATATGTTTAGTTATAAATGCATATTTGAAAGATAAATGAATTTTTTTATCTGGGTAATTTATTTTTAGTTTTTATGGAGGAAATATCTATCTTAAATTCTTATATAACATCAACACAATGCTTGTTAATGTAGTAGAAAAATCAAGTAAAAGATTTTAAAAAATATAAAATTCATATTTTTTTGTGTGATTTATAGTTTCCTATGATTTTTTTAGATAAATATAACTTATTATGTATATTTTAAAATTTTAAATTCTAATTTTTTCACTATATTAATTTCATTAAAGTCCAACTATTTAAATATTTCTAAAAATGACTATAATCGTATATTATGTTAAAAAATAATTTTTAATGATTTAAAATTAATATAAATCTTATATTACACTAATTAAATGTGTTATGGTCAATAATATCATCCATGGTCCACTTATTGGTCAATTTTCCTTTTATAGAAACTTTCTTGACCCCTAAATTATAAAAAAAATTAATATTGTTGTAATTGTAAAAAGTGTTAACCGAGGGTTAAACTAATACATTGGGGTGAAAAAATCACTTAATCATGTCCAAACTTTATTTTATGATATTATTTAATAAATAATGTTCCTATATTTTAAATAAATCAATTTTGTTCCAGTTTTACATAAAAATTAATTTATATTAATTTAATACTAAAAATAATTTCAAGAGCACGCCTCCCCTCACTTATAAAAGGGAACATCCTATCTTTTATTCCTCACACATTTTTAGAATTGCAGTCCATCAAAACCCTAAACAATTACCTTTAAAAATTTACTCCTCTTGTTAGAGAGGTCCTAGTCTCCCCAAAAAACCAAACCTATATGGATTAAGGTGTAATCCAGATAGGTTATCCAAGGAGAAGGAGTTAAAAAATGTAGGACACTAGACAATATTCAAGGTAAGATAATTTCTAATTCTTAAACCCCAGTTTATTAGAGTTGGTACAATATTTTTTTACATTGGTATGATCACAGGAAATCAAATTCCAAAGGACCGATCAGTTTAGTAGCCTTGAAAAAACTATATAAAAACATAAGTTTTACATTACATCTCAAAGTGAAAAACAACATAGTCCTTTGAAAACACCCATATCCATTAGATTATCCCTACAGTTTAGTCATAATATACTTTTTTATATCCTGGGGAAAATTAATCATAAGAAATGGGTGAGATCATATGCTCATTAATGATAAACAATATAGTGTAAGATATCATAAATAAGCATAATCTTTTAAGGCAAGGTAAAAAAGATGAAACGCAATCTTTTTAAACATAATATTCATAAAAATATG
Organism: Viscum album; assembly: GCA_963277665.1. Classification (NCBI taxonomy): domain Eukaryota; kingdom Viridiplantae; phylum Streptophyta; class Magnoliopsida; order Santalales; family Viscaceae; genus Viscum; species Viscum album. The sequence continues at coordinate 1,619,104,434 of OY728146.1, read as the reverse complement.
GAAAGAATAAATAAAATAATGACATTTATAAATCCATATGGATATTCTACTAGTTTAATAATCACATGAAATATCAATAACAAATCTCATAATGAGGTAATGCATAATACTATTCATCATAACCACACCATCAAGGCCTTATGCCAAGACCATACAGAAATGGGTAAAAACCTAAATTAGTTCGTCTCATGAGACCTAATGATGCATTGAGTGGATATAGTGGGCCTGACCATCACATACTAAGTCTAATTCATTCCACATATGAAAATGGTAAAACCCAACATAAACAATAATATTAAAACTAGCATACAAAATGTTGATAATTAACCATAATCCATGAATAGTATAAAAATAGTGCATCCACAATCCAACATATTATAAAACCTTAAAGACAATATGGAAGATTCTATCATAATAAATAATCCTCAATTAATCATAAAATCCAACAAATGATGTTGGCATAGATGAAAATAATCTAATAAATTCATTTAAAATCTTTGAGAGAAATATCCCCTTTTTACTTTGAAATTATTTAAAAGCCACACAATTATAAAAGAAAAAATTTCCTATGAAAATAAAATTTTAATATTGTAAGGGATGCTTCAAAATGGTATGGTATCATAATGGAGAAAAATATCTACTCACATCTTATAAGTTAAAAAAACATTCTTTCCTTAATTTTTTGTAAAGGGTCATGAAGTACCTCATTTGGAAAACAAAAGAAAGATTCATTTAAAAACGTTTTATAAAAAGTAAAACATGTGTAAAATGACATTAAACAATTGTATCTAATATTTTGAAATACATTTTATGAAACATGGACATGGATGATAAATATTTCTCAGTAGATATGTATAAACACCTTGGATAATAATGAGATTGTTAAATTTACCCTTACCTCATACTTTCCTTTAGTCGAGGGTGTGTTAAACTCCTTTATAATGGTTAAATCATGTTATTAAATTATACCAGGACCATATTGATAATTATTATATCATATATTATCCTCATATATCGTTTTATTAATAATATTTCAGTATTACCATTGTTTCAGGTGTTAATTTCCTTGTTTTCCTATGCTTTTTTTGTGTGTAAGTCCTGATTATTATGATAAATATATGTATTCTTCATATAAAAAATAATATTAATTTCATAAATATTATAAAAATTCATTATATAATTTTTCATAATCATTCTTAAATGGTTATAGTGGATGATTAATCTCATCACGTCGTGGAGATGGTAAGTTGTACATACGCACAAGAGATGATATCATTCCCTTAATGGTTAAATTGTATATAATTGGATAGTATATTGTTTATAAAGAATAATTATCATGTTATATTCATTATTTATATCTTTCATACTCATAATTATACCCATCCAAATAAATTAGTGTTGAATAACAAATTACGCCACTGTGTGGAGATTGTAAGTCATGCGTACACACTCATAGTGATATTGTTATTAGTATGATGGATAAAAGGAGGAATATTTTTTCCCCATAATTATAATAACATCTTAGTATATATATTATAATTGATTTATTACTTTAGTATATAAAAAACATAGGAATATGATGTATTAGAAGAAAAGAACTTTGAAAGAGTTGATAAAACTATTACCTCTTTTTTGGGTATCTCCTTTTGATTTGAACAAAAGGACTCTTTAGGTTTGATTTCTACCCAAATTATGGCCTCTAGGATGAAGTGATAGAAGTTGGTAGGAGTGTTGTGGAGGTTATTTATGAGTCAAATGGATTTAGAGGTGTTCATAAAAGATAAGGAGAGGTTCCCTTTCATAAGAGAGGGAAGGGGCACTTTTGAAAACTCCAAACTATTAATTTAATATAAATGGATTTTAGATTTATAATAGCTCAAAAGTGAGTTATTTTAAAGATAAGATGAGTATCTAGCTAAATCCTCTAAACCAATGATTTCTATAAAATATTATGTTAAACATTTGACATTATCTTTTGTATTTAACTCATAGTTAAACAGTTTAACTCATATTGTGTCTACTTGTATTTTTTACCCTATAGGGTTAATATAGTTACATTAAAATAAAAAATGAACCCCAATTGGATAATTAAAGACATATGTAACACTATTAAAGTTATTTGGAAGGACCTTATATTTTTATGACATTTATATCATTTAATAAAATAGTATTTATTGTAAAATCTCATTTATGTCAATTTAGACACTATTTAATACGTGATTTTTTTTTCTAAAGTTATAACAACTTTATTCCTTTGAAAAAACTATATTAAATCACCCCTAAAATTTAGATTTAATCCAAATAAATTCATGTATGGTATCGAATATTTAAAATTATATTTATTTTAATATTATTTATATAATTTATTTGATTCTTCCTTTAATAAATCAATTACTACATCATCATTATGTCATCATTTAATTTAATTATTTATTTCCTAGAATTATAAATAAATTAAAATTATTTAGAAAAAAATTATCTTTATAAATAATATTTACAATAGAACATATCACTTATATAACATTATATTAAAAATGATATAGTTATTAAAATCTAAATATGACATATTTATCTCTTATTTAAATAAAATATAATAAACGCCATAATCTAACACAATTGGATTAAAAATAATCATATTTTTGAAAAAAGGTTGATTTTTGTTGAAAAAAACTAATCCAATGAAATTAGGAAAATTGTTAGGGTAATATTATATCATTATAATATTATTTTTACCTTGAATTACCCTAATTACCTTTAATCGTGGTAAATAAAATCCAAAAGTTATTATTCACCAAAAATTATTTTGATCCTATTAGACCAAAATTTTCATACTAATTATATCCATGTATGTTCGTTTTTTGAAATTTAATTCACAAAAGAAGTAAAATTACTTTTAATGTTAATCCCTAGATGTCGTTAGAAGGTAGGTAAAAGTGACGTTCAAAAGATCAATAAATTTTTATATCTAATTATTTTATAAAAATGATTCTAATGACATAAATTGGTTTAATAAATGTATTCTTTATCTATTGTGACTTTAAAATCAATTTGATGGAAAAAAAATTAAATTAAATGGCAGTTTTTTAACAATAATATAGTATTTTTCACTATTCCTTAAAAATTGATACTTTTCATTAAAATAAAAAAAATTCACTATATAATAATTTGGATTTTAATAATTAAAAAATGAATTCTATTTTGAAAAATAAAATTTTCAAATATTCTAATGTACTTAATACTATTTATAACTGATTTTTAAATGGCTAGTTTCATAGGTCATGGTTCGCTCGAACTCAGTGTTGCGTGCAACACAAGATATTGAACTATTTAAAAAGAAGTGTGCCATGGAATCTTGGGGTATTACATTATATCATCCTTAAAATAATTTAATCCCTTAAATTTATATAATATAACTTTATAAAAATATTTGGGTGGTTCTTTATCATAAGTTCCTCAGGTTCCAATGTCGCCTCTTCTATTTTATGGTTTCTTTAAGGAAATTTTACTAGAAGATTCGTCTGATTCCTCAAAACTGGTTCTATAGTGTTAAGAATATCGATAGGATCATCAAAGTAAGATAGATCATGTTCAAGTTTACTTCTTCGTAGGTGATTACATGTGTTAGGTCTGGCATGTATTTCCTTAACAGTGATACATGGAAAATATCATGAACTTTGGAGAGACTTGGCGGAATTTCTAAATGTTAAGATACAGATCCAATTCATTCCAAAATTTCAAAAGTTATGATGTATTTTGAGCTCAATTTACCTTTATTTCTGAATCATATTACACCCTTCTATGTAGATACCTTCAAGAAAACATTATTTCCAACTTGAAATTTTATATCCTTCATACAGTTATTAGCATTACACATTTTTCTAATTTGAGATATTTTGATATTGGTTTGAATAATTTTCACCTTTTTTGTTGTTTCCTCAACAAGTTCTGGGCCTATGATTTTTCTTTCACCAAAATCACCCCAAAAATTATGTGTATGACGTCTCTTTCCATATAATGCTTCATATGGTGCCATCTGAATACATGAATGGAAGCTATTGTTATAGTAAAATTATACTGGAGGTAAATACTGACCCCATATACCTTAAAAGTCATGTGAGAAAGATCTTAAAATTTATTCTAATGTTTGAATAGTCCTTTATGATTGTCCATCATTTTGAGGGTTGTATTCAGTGCTCAAACGAAGCTCATTATCTAGGGATTTTTGAAGTCTTTTCCAAAATCATGATGTAAAATGGGGATCACGGTTAGAAAAAAAAATTGATTGGGGTACACCATGAAGTCTTAAAACTTCATTAATGTAAATTATTTCTACATGTTCAAGTGGTAAATCTTCTCTTATAGAAATAAAATGTGATGATTTTGTAAGATGATCAACAATAACCCATATTGCATCATTTATTCTGAGAGTATTTGGTAACCCCATGATAGAGTCCATCGTAATATCATCCAATTTTCACACAGGTATAGGAAGTGGATTCATGACTCTCCTAGGATGTTTTCTTAAAACCTTCACCTATTAAAAAAACAACATCTTGACACATAATAAGCAATTTATCTCTTTATGTTGTCCCACCATAAATGTTCCTTCAAATATCTATACATCTTTGTTCCACCAAGGTGTATAGAGAAATTAGAGCTATGAGCATCATCCAATATTTCTCATTTTAGCTCAGGTATATAGGGAACACACAACCTCTTTCCAAATTTCAAAATTCCATCTTCATATATGATGTCTATCAATCTACCATCATTCATAAATTTAATTTTCTTTTGAAAATCCCCATAATCAGAATGATAAATTTTTATCCTTTCTAATAAATATTGTTTGGAAACCATTTGAAACATTATTGATGTTTTCATTATAATTCCCATATCCATATTTACTAGATCCATGAACATAGGATTATTTTAAACTCTCATTTTTCTTATAACTCCATGGTACATTCTTCTCAAATCATCTTCCACCTTATTTTCCTACCTTGGGTGTTAGTTTATTGTGAAATCATAATCCCTGAGTAGCTCAAACCATATCCTTTGTCTCATATTGATTTCTTTATGTGAGAAAATATATTTCAAACTCTTATGATCAGTATATATTTCATATATTTCACCATAGAGATAGTGTCTCTATATATTTAGAGATAAGATTAATACTACTAAATCATGATCATGAGTTTGGTAGTTTTGTTCATGAATTTTTAATTTCCTTGATGAATAAGAAATAACTCTATCATTCTTTATAAGGACACAACCAAGTCCATTTCTTGATGCATCATTATAAATCACAAAACCATCATTCCTAAATGGTAAATTCAAGATAGGAGAATTAACTAATATTCTCTTCAATTATTTAAAACATTCTTCACACTCTTTTTTTCAAACAAATTTAACCCCTTTATGTGTGATATTGGTTAAGGGGTTAGACAATCGGTAAAAATTCTAAATGAAATGATGATGGTAAAATGATAAACCAATAAAAATGTGTACCTCGGTTATGCTCATCGATGCTGGCCATTCTTGGGTTGCCTTTTCCTTTGAAGGATCAATAGAGATCCATCCTTCGAGACAATATGTCCAAAAAAATAAATTTCATGAATCCATAATTCACACATGATAAACTTTCCCTAAAACTCATTTCCTCTAAGATTCTTGAGAACAATCTGCAAGTGATTCTCATAGTCTTCATAGCTTTTTAAGTACACCAAGATATTAGTAATAAATAATACAAAAAATCATCAAGATATTCCTTGAAAAATATATTCATTAGATCCATGAAAACCAAGGTTTCATTAGTCAGTCCAAACAACATTACTATGAACTCGTAATATCCATACCTAGTTTAGAATGTTGTCTTTGTAAAATCTTCCTTCTTTACACACAATTGATGACATCCAAAAAATGGTCAATATTCGAAAAATATTGAGCTCAATGAAGTTGATCAAAAAAATCATCAATGTGAGGAAGAGGATACTTTTTCTTTATTGTAATATCATTGATTTCTCTATAGTCAATGCATAGCCTCATTGATCCATCTTTTTTCTTAACAAAAAGAACTAGGGATCCCCCTGGATAAACACTAGGGTGAATAAATCCCTTATTAATAAACTCCTCTAGTTGTTTCTTTATCTGTACTAATTCCATTGTAGCCATTCTATATGGAGTCTTTGATATTGGTCTTTCATCATAGATTAAATTAAAACAAAACTAAAGTTCATACTATGGAGGGTGTATGGGTAAATATTCATCAAAAACATCAATGTATTCCTTTACAATAGTTACATCCTCAATTTGAATATTTATTTCATTATACCTAGATGTTATTTCCTCTTCCTCCCCAAGAATATCATTCAGTAAAGATACTGGGGGTGGGTTTTGATAAGAATTATGTGATGATGTTTCTTCTCTAATGATATTGTATTCTATATCTTCCTCAAAAATTGTAACTTCTTTCTTCTTACAATATATTTTTAAATCATATTTTGATAGTCAATCCATACTAAATATTTTATCAAATTTTTCCATAGGTATGATGATAAAGTCACCTGATAAGTAATGTTTAAATTCCACAATGGGAACTTACTGAAACATTTTTGTTGCAATGACACTTCCCTTAGGGCTTTTTACTAAAAACTCCCTTGTTAATATGAATCATAAATATCTAACTTTTAAAGTGAACTGGGAAGGAAAAAATGAATGGGATGATCCAAAATAAAATAAATCTTTATCTAAATTTGAGGAGATAATTAAATTACCTACCACCACATCATTAGAAACTTCAACCTTAATAGTTGTGATCACAAAAGGATGGCCTTGGTCCCTTGTCCTTTTTTGGGGAAAGTTTCTTTGATGCTTAGTAAAATCATTTTCATAATGTCCCATCTCTTTATAATTATAGTATTGAAAATTAGAATCTTATTTATTCCCTTTAAATCATGAGCTTGGTGTCCATTTTCTTGAAACTTGTAATAAACTCCCATTCCCTTTAAGAAAGTACCAAGTTGTCTCTTCCCATAATTACCACAGGGTGGAAATTAAACTTTTCCCTTCTTGCCCTTATTTCCTTTTCCATAGTGTTCAACGCACTCTTCTTCTCTTAATTTCATTTAAATTCATATGAATTAGAGAATTACTTTTCCATCTTGATAGCACATGATACTATATATTCGTATGATGAGAAATATTGTGAGACCAGTGCTCATTAGATTAATGGTTTTAACCCATCAAAGAATAGATAAATCTTACTCCTTCGGTTTTGTATGTAGCTTGCAGCATTCATTGCTAACCTTGTGAAGTTATCCTTATATTTTAAAACATTCTCATCCTTCCTTTCCTTAGACATAGAAATTTCCTTTCCATATCAGCTCTCTTTTCACAAGGAAAGTATTTATCTAATAAAAGTTATTTAAATTCCCTTAAATGCATATTTTTTACTTCTTCATCTTCCTCTATGTTTTGAATTAATGAACAACATTGATCTGTATCTCCTGAGAAAAGATAAAATGCCATGAATTTTTTTCCCTTTCATTACTCCCCAAATATAGAAATATTTTATCTAAATAACTTATCCATTACTCCTCCATAAATGGATTTATTGTCCAATTGAATGTTGGAGGTTGTTGTCTTATGAAGAGGTCTAACATTGATCCTTCATTTTGTGGATCGGGGTGCTCTATATGGCTAGGGTTATTATTCATAACTTGATTTACCTATACCATTATGGTTATAAGGTATTCAAAAATAGTTGTATCACCAACTCCACTATAATTATCTTTCATAGGAGGGAAATCATTATATGGATTACGTGTATTGATATGGTTTCCATTACTTCCACTAGGCTTTGTTTTTAAATAGTGGTGTACAATAGATTAGGTTATGAATCATAACGCATAATTCCAAACTAGTAAGATACTTAATATAAATCGAGAAATTTATGCATATGTATTCCATAATCCTAAAAATGGTTTCTTTTAGTTAATATTTACTCGTTAATCCTTTATAATGGGTTTTAAATAAAATGTGAATTATCCTAAGCATACCCCCTGGGAGTGTCAAACCAAGTGCACAGTAAGCCCTTTTTTGTGTACAAGGTTACCCTGAGTCAAGCTCAAAACACCCTGTCAGAGTTATTACTCCAAGGTACATTTATTCCAGAACCATTTCCACTTTTAGTATCCATACTGGGATATATTCACTATGATTACCCCAATAATCTCTATATTACCAAAAATTTCAATGTTCTTATATACTAATCCTCAAATTATATCTTATGGTAGTTTCCCCTAATTAAAGTATTTTCTAAATCTTATTTTCATGGTTTGTGATAAAATTCCTCAGATACCAGATATAACACCCCAACCCTAGTTTTCCAGAGTCATTGCAATATTTTATTACATTGGCATGAACACAAGAAATCAAATCATGTAGGACCAATTGGTTTAGTAGCCTCAGAAAAAATAGTTACAAACATAAGTTTTACATTACATCTTGAAATGAAAAACAATATAGTGACTCATTTGAAAACACTCATATACCTTATATTATCCCTTCAGGTAGTTCATAATATAATTACTTTCATCTTGGGGGAAAATAAAACATAAGAAAGGGTGATCTTAGATGCTCAGTAAGGATAAACAATATAGCGGAAACTATCATAAATAAGCATAAACTTTTAAGGTAAGGTATAAAAATAAAACACAAGCCTTTTAAACATAATCTTTAGCATAATATGGTAATAATAAATCAAATAATGATATTTAAAAATTAATATGGATATTAAACAAGTTGAATAATCACATGAAATATCAATAACTAGTCTCATAACTAGGGAATGTATATTTCTAGACATCATAACCACGTCGTCAAGGCCTCATGCCAAGACCACACATAAATAGGTAAAAACCCAAACTATTTTGTCTCATGAGACCTACTAATTCATCAATGGGCTATAGTGGTCCCCACCCATCACTTATTAAGTCCAATGCTTTCATATGAAAAGTAAGAAGCATAACACAAACATTCGTATTAAAAATAGCATACGAAAAGTTAATACATCAACCATAATCCATGAATTTTATAAAAATAGATCATATATATTCAAAAATAACATAAAACCATCAATAAAATATGGAATATTGTATCATAATAAATAAACCTCAAACAAACATAAAATCCAACAAAGGATGTTAACATAGTTGAAAATAATCTAATAGATTCATTATAACTCTTTGCGATAAATATACCTTTTTTACATTGAAATTATTTAAAATCTTCAAAATTATAAAATAAAACATTTATTATGAAAATAACCTTGAAATATTTTAAGGAAATCTTCAAAATGGTAAGGGGTCATTGATCACACTACGATTCACTATTTCATTTTCACCCTTACACCACTATGCTAAACTAGTTTTGTATTGAAAATTATAAAAATAATAACAAATTTTACTTCATGTTTGATTCAATTATTTTTTTTATTAATATTAAAAAGATAATTATACTTGTTTTGATAATTTCATTGAAGGTGGGAGTGATTTGGAGGGCCCATGATGAAGTTCAAGAAAAATGGGCCAAGCTGAGTAGGATCCAAGCACACCAGTTTACTAAATCTAACACTTCTACTGGACCGTGCATCCAAATGGGATGATATTTTTTGGAATGGTCCAAAATTAATTGGTATACATTTTATATTCATTAATTCAAGCCTCATTCATCCATATGGTTTCCCAACCGACTAGATCTATCAAACACACTGAATCTACATGAAGTCAAAAGTGGTGTATTGTGATCCATCCATATCTCAAGATGTAGGTGTCCAAATGAATACAAAATTTCTGTGGAGATATCCAAGTGGTGAGGATATAACTTTTTTATTATTTTAAAAGTTATATAAGGATTTCTATAATTTTAAACCAATATGAAAAGTGGTTTTAAGAAACTTGTGTGCTCAAAACCACCTTCCCATTTTCCTATAAAATGGCACCTTGGGATCCCCATTTGTAAGTTCGGACAAGGAGTAAAGTGATACCAATTTTGAGGTCTAGAGGAGTACTCTACTCATCTTGGAAGTTCTTGAGGCCACTATCCTCATAGGTGGATCAATTATGAAGGAAAAGTTCCACCCGATCCTCCTCATTCTCTCGATGGTGAGCTAAATGGTGGAAAAAAATTTCGAGGGAGCTACACAAACTTGGGAGGGAGTTACAGCACTTGTTATTCTACTGGTTTTCTATAATTTGTGTGATAAATATTTCAATTATGTTTAAACTTGATGCGATTCCCCTGTGAATTCTTTTCTTTTGTTATAATGAAGTGAAACACTTTTTATCTCAACACCTATTGGTATAAGTTTTCAAGTGGGAATCTTGTATTGTTCTGATTGGAAAAGAAAAGAATCCTATTTATAACACACATATATAAGATCTCAGTATGATTTTTAGCCTTTATTTTCTATGTTTGATACCCAAACCTTGACAACACGATTATTGTTTCAAGGGGTGGTTCTTTGAGCATCATTTTAAGAGGTAAGAGGAAGGTCGAGATATTGACAACCCTCAACCAAAGGGTTCCATTAAACCATGTGTATTTTTCAGAATGAAGAACTCTCCAAGATTTTTAGTGAACTTGAAATTATCTCCTTATCTCATAATTCTAAAATACCACCATTATTTATCAACTATTAAACTCTTTAAATCAAGTCATTTTCTTAAAACTGTTTTCAAAACCACCCCCTCTTTTGATCCTTGTTATTAAAAATTCACACGATAAACCACCAAAGCTCCTTGAAAGACGACCTAGGATATTATATATACTATAAATTATCTTTAAAATAATAATTAGTTTGGAATTTCATGATAGCTCGATCAAATTTTGGCACTGTTGTTGGGGAGCACTTTGGTTTTAGTGTGTGTTTTTTATAAGATTTTTGTAATTTTTGTGAATATTTATTTGTTTTATCTTCTACCTTTTCATATAATTTTGTGGTATTATTTATTTCTTTTTTAGATTATGTGCATGACTTGTTCTACTCTGGGAGACTTACCACATTTCAAACCCGAACCAGAGAAGATCCTACATCAGCGACACTGAGATGCACAAGACAACTCTTTGAAAGAGGACACACCACAACTTGAGACTTTTCTAAACCACTCTTCTTCTGGAACCAAATTAAAACCTGAAATTAATGAGTATAAAATGGATGAAAAAAATTGAACTCTAAAATAACTAACCTCATCTAATGTTGATATCCAACCCACATATATTCAAATACAAGGTGAGGCACCCATTTTTGAACTGAAATTCGGTCTCATTCACTTATTTTCAAGATTTCATGGACTTGATGGAGAATATCCACATAAATAATTAAAATAACTTCATACTGTGCATTATACTTTAAAACATACTAATGTGGATGAAGAACAAGTAAATCTCATATAATTCTCATTTTCATAAGAATACATTGAAAAACATAGGCTTTACTATGTTAATTCACCAATTAGAGGCTGGGCGGACATGAAATGTCTTTTTCTTGAAAAATATTTCCCAGCCTCTCGAATTGAAACTATAAAGAAAGAAATATGTGGTATAAGGAAATCACAAGAGAAAACATTACATGAATATTGGGAACTCTTTAAAAGGTTATGTTCAAGTTTCCCACACCACATAATAAGTGATCAACTTTTAATTAAGTATTTTTATAAAGGATTAATTCCTATTGATAGAAATATGATTGATGATGTTACAGGTGATGCACCAGTGGATAAGACCCCAATTGATACCAGAACCCTGATTGAGAACATGGCACATAACACTCAACAATTTGGTACAAGGTCAAATGTACACATTTGAGGTGTCCATGAGATGCGAAGTATCGAATTTGAGAAGAAGGTGGACATGAAGTTCGAAGAGTTAAGTACCCTTATTTGAAAACTTTCTCTTTCCCAAAGGAAATCCCAATCTCCTTTTCCCATCCATTATGGTATATGCTCTTCTGATACCCACAACTCTGACCAATTTTCTCAATTGAGAGAGACTTTTGAGAATTTTGAGGCAATATTTATAGTCCGCCCTTATAACCAACCCTTTTGGAAAGTACCTTACTATCCATTTAACCCTGGGTGGAAATAAAACAAAGCTTATAGGCAAGGGGGTATTCAAACCAACCTCAACAATAATGGAACCAACAGGGTCGGAGTAGTCATCCACCACCAACTAGAAATCCTCAACCACCCCAAAGGCCTTTCCAACAACCCCCTATAAAACCCGATCCTAGCTTAGAATATATGATGAAACAAATGGCTGCAAACAATCTCTAATTCCAACAAACCACTCAGGTAGCCATACAAGACCTCAAAAATGAATTAGGTCGACTAGATAACTCACTGGGGGAAATTCAAAGTCATGGTTTGGGTAAATTACCCTTTAAACCTGTTTTTAACACTAGGGATAAGGTAAATGTTAGTTACATCACCCTTAGGAGTGGGAAACAACTTAAAAACCAAATGAAATTTCTATTAGATTCATCCACTCCTAAGAAAACCACCATCCCAACTGCTGAAAATAGTCCAAGAGAAGAAAATACTTATCCTAAGAGAATCTATTCCAAAGTAAAGAGTGTGTATGTTGATGAGTCTCATATCCCAAACATTCCTCTTCCATTTCCCCAAAGGGCCACCCAAACAAGAAAACAAAAGGAAACTGAACTTGATAAGTAAATATTAGAAACTTTAAAAAAAGTACCGGTTAACATTTCTTTGATTCATTTTGTGAAGCATATTCCAAAATATGAAAAGTTTTTAAAGTAGATGTGTACACATCAAAGAAGAATTCATAGTGATGAGAAGGTAATATTGTGGAGGAATGTCTCATCACTGATAGAACCATCATTTCCTACCAAATGCAATGATCCTTAGATATTATTGATTCCATGCACTATAGGGGAGTATTCATTTTCCAATGCCATGCTTGATTTAGGTGCTTCTATAAATGTGATATCTCACTCCATTTACTCTACATTTCAGGTCGGGGAACTGAATCCCACAGGAATTTTTATTCAAATAGCCAACCAGAGTACCACACACCCTTATGATGTGTCAGAGGATGTTCTTGTGAGGGTGTAAAATTTAATTTTTTCTACTGATTTTTATGTGCTAAAAATGGAAGATGATAGGATGAATGGACATGCCCCAATTATATTGGGGAGAACCTTCTTGAAAACCTAAAAACCATAATTAATGTCCATAATAGTACATTATCTATGGAATTTGGTGGTGACATAGTCCATTTTAACATCCTTGATGCCATGAATCACCCCTCAGAAGAACATTCCTCTCTCTATATAAATTCAATTGATGTACTACCTTCCCCTGAAAGAACATAATTTCTTTCCCCCAATCCCCATTATGATTTTTTATCCTTGATTGAATTTATGGGTAATGAATCATGTATTTATTGTTGTATTGGTATAGAAAAGTGTCATGCATGTTTATTAATTGATAACTTCTTGAACACTGAGGATCCACTGACCATCGATGATAATTATAATCCTATAAAAGATCATTCCTCATACGAGGATGATACCATTGAGCAGTTAGATGAGATTAGTGACCTCTTAATTTCACACACACTCCCATTAATCCAAAATCCACTATAATTGGAACTAAAAAAACTGCCTCAAGATTTAAAATTTTCATATCTTTAGAATGGAAGCAAGCTACCTGTCATCATCGCTAGTTCACTCTCTCCTAAGCATGAATTAAGACTGCTTGAACTTTTGAGGGAGTATAAACATGCTTTGGGATGGAAACTTAGAGATATTCCTGGTATCATCTCATCAATTTTCACACATCATATAATGCTAAATGATGAGGCTAAACCAGTGAGTCAATCACAATTTTGACTGAACCCAAACCTTCTATAAGTTGTGAAAAATGAGGTAACATAATTTTTGGATATTGGAATCATTTACCCCATCTCTGATAGCCAATGGGTTAGTCCCATTTAATTGGTTCTTAAAAAACTAGCCTTATAGTAATCAAAATGAAAACAATGAATTGGTTTTAACTTGTGTGCATAATAGTTGGTGTGTCTACATAAACTATCACTGACTAAACCAACACACTAGGAAGGACCATTTTCCTTTTCCATTCATTGACCAAATGTTAGATAGGATATCAGGTAATTCCCACTACTGTTTCCTCGATGGGTATTCTGGATGATTTTAGATCCTTATTTCCCCTAAGGACCAGGAAAATATGACCTTCACTTGCCCCTCTAACACATTTTCATATAGGAGGATGCCATATGGTCTATCCAATGCTCCTGGTAGATTCCAGTGATGCATGGTTATTATTTTTTCAGATTACCTAGATAATTGCATGGAAGTATTCATGTATGATTTTACTATTTATGTCTCCTATTTTGATAAATGTTTGAGTGGTATTTCTTCAGTCCTACGTCGTTGTATTGAAAATAATCTCTTATTAAATTATGAGAAATTCCACTTCGTGTTGCAACAAGGTATAGTTTTGGGACATGTAATTTCTGGGGATGGTATCCAATTAGATAAATCAAAAGTGGATATCATTTCTTCTCTACCATTCCCCAAAAATTTTCTGGGTTTATGGTCTTTCCTAGGTCATGCTGGATTTAACTGTCGTTTAATTTTTGACTTTAGTAAGATTGCACTCCCAATCTCCTAATTACTCAAAAAATAAAAGGAAATTGTTTTTGATAAAGAATGTGAGGAAGATTTTAATAAATTAAAATGGAGTCTCATGTCACCCTCGATAATCCAACAACCTTGGTGGGATTTACCATTTGAGCTCAAGTGTGATGCCTCTAACTATGCAGTTGGGGAAGTCTTATCACAAAGGTTCGATAGAGCTTCACATGTCATTGCCTATGCCTCACGTACACTAGACTATTCCCAACAAAACTGCACCACAACTTAAAAAGAATTTTTTTTCCATTGTGTTTTCCTTGGATAAATTCTGGTCATACCTTTTAGGGTCTAAAGTCATTGTATTCTCAGACCATGAAACCCTATAGTATCTTCTTATGAAACCGGAAGCCAAACCATGTCTCATTTGTTGGATGCTCATCCTTAAGGAATTCTATTTAGAAATTAGGGATAAAAAGGGGGCAGAGAATGTGGTGGCTGGCCATATTAGTAGGATTCACCCACCCTCAGACATTGAATCACCCCCTGTATTCCCATAAATGATATGTTTCTTGATGATCAATTGTACCAAGTGTAAGATGTTATTCCTTGGTATGCTTAAATTTTAAATTATTTGGTTTTATCATGCATTCCTACTGATTTCAACAAAAACCAAGCTAGTCATCTAAAATATGAGTCTCATTGGTACACTTGGGATGAACCCTACCTTTGGTGCACATGTAGTGATCAAGTCCTTAGTCATTGTATTCCCAATAGTGATTTTTAGTATGTCCTTAGATTCTGCCACACTCTTGCTTGTGGGGGCCACTTTGGTCCCCAACAAACTGCTCGTAAGGTCCTCGATTCTAGTCTCTTTTGGCCCACATTATTTTGGGATGCCTATAGCTTCTGTAAATCCTGTCCTCACTGTCAAATGATGGGGAATGTATCTAAATGAAATGAAATGCCAAAATAGCCCTTATTATTCCTTTACGTTTTCAATGTTTGGGTCATTGACTCTGTGGGACCATTCCCCAATTCATTTGGGAACCTTTACATTTTTCTGGCAGTGGATTATGTTTCAAAATGGGTAGAGGCACGAGCTACAAGTACTGATGATTCTAAGGTAGTTTTAGAATTTTTGAGAACCCAAATTTTTAGTAGGTTTTTCTTATCTAGGTTCATCATTAGTGACTAGGGTTCTCCTTTCTCCAACCGAACAATGATTTCTCTTTTGTGTCGGTATGGGGTCGTTCATCGAGTGTCTACTTCATATCACCCATAGACCAATGGTCAAGAAATGATGTCAAATAGAGATCTAAAACAAATTCTTGAAAAAATGGTTCAAGCCAATAGGAAAGATTGGAGTCTTATACTTGATGATTCATTATGGGATTATCGTACTACCTTTAAAATACCAATTGGAATGTCACCTTATAGGATTGTTTTTGGAAAGAGTTGTCACCTCCCTGTTGAGATTGAGCACCGAACCTACTGGGCCATTTAACAATGAAATTATAATCATTTTGGTGTAGGTGATCAAAGGAAGATGAAAATTCAAGAGTTGTAGGAAATGATAATATATTCATATAAGAACTTCTTGATTTATAAAGAGCGAATCAAAGCTACCCAAAACCTTCTAATCCTTCATCATCAGTTACTCATTGGGTAGAAGGTCCTCCTCTATAATGAAAGGCTAAAGTTTCATACAGGTAAGCTTCGTTCCTGCTAGTTTGGACCATACAATGTTACTAATGTATCTTCATTTGTTGTTGTTCAGGTTAAAAATGAAAAAACCAAGAAAAATTTCAGTATCAATGGGAAGTGGTTGAAGCACTTTCACGAAGCCATTATGGTGTCCCCGATGGAGGAACTTCAAGTTCAAGAAGCATTCTACGAATGACACCCATCAGGGTTTATCCTTACTTCCCGTATTCTATTTTATTATAGTGAGGAGACTACACACACTAGGTGTGGGGGGGATGGGTATATTCCTGGGTTAGTTAGGAATTTTTATCATGTTTCTTCTTTTTATCTTTTTATCTTGTAGAATTGTATTGTTACTTTCCTCCCTTACCTCCCCCTCAACTTTGTACCGAAATATTTTTTTTATGATTACTTTATCATGGAAAAATTATGCTTGTTTAATCATAGAAGTTTTTGAAAATTCATGTGGAATGTCCGTATTTCATATTTTTTAACATTAAAAAAAATGATGAAATGTGAAAGTTAGAAAGAATTCAATACTATGGTGTGAATTTCTTTTGAAATATAGTTCTTTTTCGATAATATAAATGGTTGTATCATTTTGAAACCTTTGAGAAGAATGGTACCCTTTTTTGAATAGTTTAAGGGAAATTTGTTTCACTTGATCTCTCTACACATATTTTCACCCAACCATGTAGTTTGAAAATTTATTACTTAATGTAAGGTAAATATAAGTTAGGTTGATTTTTCTCTACTTTACAAAATCATTTTTCCTTATGTTCATTCCTTATTTGATCTATTTTATTAATGTACCAGATTGACCTATGGGTGTGTACCTATTATTTGACTATTGTACGCCCTAAAAAACAAAAAAAAGGTTGTATATTGGGTAGGTAAAAACCACCCTTCCTCATCTTTTGATCTTGTTATAAATATTACAATTAGTGTCATGAGGAGATCAAACAAGGGTTGTGAGAGGAGTGTGAGATTTGTTCCAAGTTCAACTTTTGAAAAAAAAATGAGGGGAGTGATGAAATGTACAACATATGAGGATATCTAGGTCAGGAGATTATGGTTTGACTTCTGGTAATGCTTAAGTGAGTGGGTCTTGAAATTTTATTTCAAAGGATGTGGGGGAGGTTCGATGGAGAGTATTTTGTCACACACACATGTGGATAATTAGTGACATGATTAACTTTTAAATTATTTTCTTTGATTGGAATCATGCATCTCTTAGAATTTTATTTGGATACAATTTTTTAGATGCATTTTTCTAAGATCTCGAGAATAACTCCTTGGAGTGAAAATTTTTAGGTGTGGGGGTGTGATCGCATTGTGATTCACTATTTCATTTTCACCCTTACACCACTGTGCTAAACTAGTTTTGTATTGAAAATTATAAAAATAATAAAAAATTGAAATTACTATTTGATTAAATTGTTTTGTGTTTATTACTGTTAAAAAATTAAATTATAATTGTTTTGATAATTTCATTGAAGGTTAAGGTGATTTGGAGGGCACATGATGAATTTTAAGAAAAATGGGTCAAGCTGCGCAGGATCCAAGAACACCAGTTTACTAAACCAAACAATTCTACTGCACTGTGAATCCAAATGGGAAGATATTTTATGTCCTGGTCCAAAATTAATTGGGATACATTTCATCTTAAGGAATAAAATCCTCATTCGTCCATCTGGTGGCCCAACCAACCTGATCTGTCCAGCACACCAAATCCGCACAAAGTCAAAAGTGGTCTGCTGTGATCCGTCCATATCTCGAGCTATAGGTGTCCAAATGTGGCCACACTTTCGGTGGAGATATCTAGGAGGTGGGGCTACAAATTTTTATTTTTATCAAAGTGAGATAAGTTTGTCTCGAGGTCTAAACCCATGAGACAAGTGGTTTTAATAAATTTGTGTGCTCAAAACCACCTTCCCATTTTCCTATAAAATGACACCTTGGGATGCCCATTTGTAAGTTCATCCAAGGAGTGAAGTGATACCAATTTTTAGTTCCATATAAGTCCTCTCTTTGTCCTAGAAGTTCTGGAGGCCCCTATCCTTATATGGGGGTCAAGGATGAAGGCGAAGTTCCACCCGAGCCTCCTCCTCCTCTCAATGGTGAGCTAAACGGTGGGCAATCATTTCAAGGGAGCTACACAAACTTTTAAGGGAGTTTCACACTTATTTTCTACTGGTTTTTTGTAATTTGTGTGATAAATATTTCTCTTATGTTTAAAATTTATACGATTCTCCTCTGAATTCATTTATTTTTTTATAATGAAGTGAACCACTTTTTATCTCAACACCGATTGGGTTGAGTTTTCATGTGGGAATCTTGTATTGTTCTGATTAGACAAGACAAGAATCCTATTTATCACATACATGCATAATATCTCAGTATAATTTGGTATAATTTATTTTCTATGTTTGATACACAAACCTTGACAACATGATTGTTGTGTCATGGGGTGGTTCTTTGAGCATCGTTTTAAGAGGCAAGAGGAAAGTCAAGATTTTGACAACCATCAACCAAAGGGTTTCATTAAACCATGTTTGTTTTTCAGAATGGTGAACTCATCAAGATGTGTAGTGAAATTGAAATTATCTCCTTATCTATTAATTATAAAACAACACTTTATTTATCAACTATAAAACTCTTTAAATCAAGTCATTTTCTTAAAACTATTTTAAAAACCACCCCCCTCTTTTGTTCCTTGTTATTAAAAATTCACACTATAAAACACCAAATATCCTTGAGAGACGACCTAGGTTCTATCATAAAATATAATTCATCCTTAAAATCATAATCAATTTGACGTGTCAGGACATTGCGATCAATCATAACGGTGTAAAATATCAACTCGCGCCGTATAAGCTTAAAAACATTCTTTCATTAATTTTTCGAAAAGGGCCACAAAGTATCTCATTTGGAAAATGATAGAAATATTCATTTCAAAAAAATTTATAAAAATTAAAACATGGGTAAAATTAATTTTAAAAACTCTAGATAATATTTTTAAATACATTTTAAGAAAACTAGACATGGATGATAAAGATTTACTAGTATATACTTACATATAAACAACCTTGGATAATAATGAGATTGTGAAATAAAATCTTACCTCAAACTTTCCATTAGTATAGGGTTATTTAACCTATTATATAATGGTTAAATCATGTAATTAAATTATACCAATATCATATTCAAATTTATGATATCATATATGATCATATTATATCTTTTTGTTAATAATATTTTAGTATTACCATTGTTTTGGGTATTAACTGCCTTGTTTCCCAATGCTTGTTTTTTTTATAAAAGTCATTTTTATTATGAAAAAAGATATATAATATTCATACCCTGAATTATATTATGTTAATAAATATTATATTAGTTAATTATATACATTTCCATAATCATTATTAAATGGTTGTTGTGGAGGATTAATCTCATCGTGTCGTGGAGATGGTAGACCGTACGTATGCACGAGCGAATGTATCATTCCCTTAATGGATAAATAGTATGAAATTGGATGGTGTATTATTTATAAAGAATAAATATCATGTTATATTAATTATTTATATCTATTAAACTCATCATTATACCCATCAAAATAAATTAGTGTTGAATAACAAATTACACCACGGTTAGGAGACGGTGAGCGGTTCGTACGCACGCATGGTTATATTGTTATTAATAGGATGGATAAAAGGATTAATATTTTTTACCTATAATTATAATAACATATCATCATGTATATTATAATTTAGTTATTAATTTATTATGTACAAATATTAGGAATAGGAAGTAGAAAATGAAATGAACTTTGAAAGAGTTGATAAAACAATTACCTCTTTTTCAGGTATCTCCTTTTGATTTGAACAAAAGGACTCCTTAGGCTGGATTTATACCCAAAGTATAGCCTCTAGAATTAATTGAGGTAAGTTGGGATGAGAATATGGTAGGTTTTTTCCTAGATAAAGAGATTTATAGGTGTTAATAAAAGAGAATAAGAGGTTCTCGTTTATTAGAGAGGGGAGGGTCACTTTTGGAAACTACAAACTATTAATTTAATATAAATGAATTTTCAATTTATAATAGATCAGAAGTGAGTTATTTATAATATAATATGTGTAGGGGTTGATATACTCTTAACCAATGAATTTTGGATAAGTTTAGGTCACAAAATTAGCCTTATATTTTGGATTTTACTCATAGTTAAAGAGTTTAACTCTTACCGTGTCTACTTGACTTTTTACACTATATGGTTAATATAGTTACTATAAAATGACATAAAATCCCAATTGGATACTTTATTAAATCTTAAAAAATATACAAGTTAGTTGACCAAGACTTATTTTTTTATGAATTTTATATCATTTAATAAAATGGTGTTTATTTTAAAATCTCATTTATGTCAATTTTGACACTATTTAATACATGATTTTTGTTAAAGTCATAACAAATTTATTCTTTTGAAAAAACTACATTAACTCATCCCTAACATGTAAATGTAATCTAATAAAATATTTTTATGGCATACAATATTTTAAATTATATTTATTTTAATATTATTTTAAGAACTCAGTTCTTTCTTGAGGTACATGTCTCTTTTTTCGTTTTCAGGTTGTTGTTGAGATGTTTTTGAGAAAATAGGGGAGACTGGGTAGTTATAGACTAATACTAGGCACATGTAAAGATTTTGGGGTTACATTCCATGTACTCCCAGGTACACGTCTTGTACTATGGCCATGTGTGAAGGCCGTACATGGTGTGTGGGCGCATTGGTCAGGTAGAGAGTTTTTACCATGTACACATCGTGTACTCCTAGTACACACCGTGTAGTCTAGCCATGTATGAGGGATATACATGGTGTGTGGGGAAGTTAGTGATTAATATACGAAAAACCAAGTACATGTTGTGAAATACCTAGTACATGTCATGTAGGTCATGTCGACCGTTTGGCAAAGTAAGTCAGTGGAAAACAGCCATTATTGGAAGAGTTAAATGGTATACACAGCGAGTATACCTATATACATGCCGTGTAGTTTATAATTTTTTGTTCAAAAGGGAAGTAGCCTTGTTTTGAGGAAGTGGTTAGTGGGGGTAGTTGGGTTTCACGAACCAAGTCATCCAGGAATTCAAATGCCTCCCAGATCTTCATCTTAAGTCTGATTCAAAAACTATTTGATCCATTGGAACCTAACCAGTAAGTTCTTGATTTATCTTGATTTTTTATTATTGATTTATATTCTAAACCAAGTTATAGGGTTTTGACAATTTATGATCATTTTTTAGATATAACTAGTTTTAGACCGAATTAGAGGTTGTTACTGAATGAGGATCATCATACGAGTATGGGGTAGGTGGTGCATACCTTGTTTTGTGTTTTCATGGTCATTTGGGTGTTGCAGCTTTTTAGTGCAGCATCGAGTATTGAGAGAGACCCATGTTTCTTTATATTGAATTGACTGTATTCCTTATGGGATGTCGTTGGTCATTCCCTTACCTTGTTATTCTTGAGCGAGGTCGGGTTAGAGATCGTTTCTCATTTGGGGCATTTTGGACGGTATGAAAAAATGGTAATAATTGAATTATTTTGATTAAACTACTGAGTTTAAACTTTTTAAGCATGATTAATTTTATTAGAGGCTTTCAAGACCACAGTGTTAGTATGGGACAACACATGACTAGTGCAATCCAACTATTTAAATTTTTTTCCTATTTAAAGTCATTCTTTTGATATGTGTGTGTGTGTGTGTGTGTGTGTGTGCGTGTGTGTGATGCTTGATATTTCATATGCTAGAACCTGTGGGTTGTGTTGGGCGTGGCCCAAATATTCTTGAGTGATGTTTATCACAGTTTGGGCTTGGCCTTGATTATTTAGGTGGTTTTTCCATGGGATTGGGCATCATGGATGTCAAATTGAGGTAATGTGACTGTCAGGTTGGGCATGACCCGGGTTACTTTGATGGAAAGGCCATCAGATTATGAGTGACATGGTCGCATGGGCATGAGGTTTCAGAGAGGTTATGTCTTGGGTTTTAAATTTGGTGATTACCACTCACCCATGATTTGGGTTATGTGCACAGAGGTATACTTTGTGATGAGGTGGTTTTGACTGCTCGTGTGGGTAGCGGCCCTCATAGTTGCAGTTAGGTGATTATGGTTGGGGTTGATTTCCATGGAAGCTAGGTGGAAGGTGAGGAGCCTTCAGAATGTTTGGTTATGCCTACAGGACGTTGGTACATGAGATAAGAGGTGTTAGGAGGCACATGGTACCAGATTACTACTGATTGGGCATGCCTATGGGACATCGGTACTTGAGACACAAGGTGTCAGGAGGCGCATGGTGCTGGGGTACTATATCTTGGGAATGCCTTCGGGGTGTTGGTACTTGATACATGCGGTGTCAGGTGGCCCATGATACCGGGTTACATGACTGAGATTCCAATATTAGCCAAAGCAAGTGACACTCCATGGTGGCTGCTAAGAACCAGTGAAGGTTGTGTTTACATTGTGCATCATACTGTTTACTTTAATTATAAATTATTTCCTTATTAAACACTTATACTAGATATAAACCATTTGGTGGTATTCTACTGAGATCCATCTCAAACCCTACACAGGACCTTCAGGATGTGTGTAGACTTTATGGTTTCATATACCATTAAAGGATCAGCCTCAAGAGATGTTTTGTAGTGCTGTTTGGTATGGAGACTGGTATAGACCTTGAGGTCACACAAAATCATAGTTTTCTTCTGTTTAGTTTCCTTTTCTATATCAGCATACTTACTTTATTTTTGTAGCTTCTTCTGGTTAGCTATTAGTGCCATTTATATATTGACATGTTCAACCTACCATGGATGCATGTTTTGGTTGTTTTAGTAGTTTCTATAAGTGGTTTTAGCATGCTATTTTTTTTACATTCCACTTCTCTTGTTTATATATTTCTTCTTTCATTTATCTTCTTTGGATGTGGTTCCGCTATGCGGGTTTGGTTCAAGTTTGCTGAGTCTTTATTACCACTGCATGTTTATTATTATACTCAGACCAGTACCTTATTTTCCTCCAAGAAGGTATAGCCTCCCCATTATACCTATTTATACCCTCTCTGCTAGTCGACAACCTTTGGTGTTCGGGGAGGTGCACCTAAGTTCAGTAACACCTGACTCGTTAGCACTGTTCGGGTGGCTCTTTGGGTATGGTACATTACAAAGTGGTATCAGAGGATTTTATTCTTGATATGGATTTAGTATAATATTTTGAATGGTTACTATTGAGATCAAGATTTCTTTTTTATTTTTGCTGGCATTATTATTTGGGATATGGTATACTAGAGATAGGTTGTAACTAGAACTAGGCTTCTAGATTGTGATTGGGTTTTTACAGCCCTAGGTACGAGGGATGGACCAAGTTTCCTTGGGTGGGAATTTCTATTTTTCTTTTTCTCATATTATATTTTATATGATTTCCCCCTTGGTGGATAACTTGGTTTGTGATGATTATATTTTGTGATATGTAACCCTTAACCTGGTGAGGTAAGGGAGAAATAATTTGACCTTGGCCTAGTATGGCAAGGCATGTTTGCTTGGATTTTGATTGGAACATTTTTAGGGTGTTTTAATTTCATATCTGAATGTATGCTTTTTAAAGTGATAATAACATGTGAATAATATCAATTTCAATGCAATATATTCTTTTGAAATGTGAAAGGTGAAATTCTTGATAGAATTGATTATTTATTTCAATGTAATATTCAATGATTTAAATTATGTAAAATTGCATGTGGAAGGAGATTTGGGTCGATCTTGTATATGAGAAGGCATTTATTATGACTGAGGTGATGTTTATCACTAGGATTGGGTGTCCTAGATGTCAGTTTGAGGCAGTGTGGCTGTCAGGATTGGGCGAATCAGTCATTAATTTGAGGCAATAATGGTTTTCAGGATGGGCATGGCCTGAGGTATTTTTGATACTTGGCTCTATTGAGGGAGGGTAAGGAGTCCATGAGGCCAGGATTCTATGGGCATGGGTTTCGGTGGGGGAGAGTAATGGTAGTTGTTATGTGTTCCCTTTTACTACTTTTCCTATCTGAGTTGAATGTATTGTTATATATATGTGGGTTTTCTAAAAATTTATGGTATTTAGTAGGTTCCTCTTAGACGAATCAGATGGAGTGTCAGGCGGGTGATGGTACTGTTCCGCAAGAGCACAATCAGGTTCAGATCCTTGAATCACAGGCAGAGCATGATCCTTAGGTATAGGCTAAGGGACAGGATCATGTTTAAGATCTAGTGCTGGTAGGGCAGCTTCCGGGTTTGATAGTGTTCGATATGTGGCTTGACGAGCAGCTTCAATCTAGCATGGTACATGTTTTATAGGGGATTGACAGAGGTGAGTAGGGAACATATCCCTCTATAGAATATCTAACGTGGGAGTTCTAGTCATAGCACCCACCACTTTTTCAGGGTGAGGGTGGTCTACAGGAAGTTGATAACTGGATAGAGAGCATGCAAATGATCTTCGAGCATCTCGAGACACCTACAGGGTGAAGGGTCAAGTTGGCGATGTACATGCTCAGAGGATCAACAAAGCGTTGGTGGGATGTGAAGGTTCAGGCTTGCATACATGAGGGACTGACCTGGAAAGACTCTGAGGACAGGTTTTTTGAGCACTTTTTCCCATAGAAACTGAGGGTGGAGAGAGCATGGGAGTTATTGAGCCTTTGGTAGGGTGACATGTCTGTCATGGACTATGCATCTACTTTCACTGAGTTGTCTCGCTTTGCACCATGTATGGTAAGCAATGACACCTCAAGGGTGAGGTTATTTGAAGATAGCTTACGGAATGCCATCTGCGTGCAGGTAAACATATTTAGGCTTTCTTGGTTCTCAGAGGTGGTGAACCAAGCCCTCATAAATTAGGGAAACATGACGAATAAGTCCCGTTTGAGCCGGGATATGGCTTCAGGTGATGGTTCTTACAGTAGTAAATGAGGTCGGGATGAGTTCCAATAGGACGGTCAGGATAAGGACTTATCTAGACCACCTCATGGAAGTTCATAAGTGGTTTTCTTTCAGTGTGGGAAGCTAGGAAATGTCTGAACTCAGCATGACAAGCCTCCAAAGGAGTGTTAAGCATGTGGATAGGTTGGGAATCTTAATAGGTTTTACAGGCAGCCTTCTCAGATAGCCGGTAGGTAGGGACCAGGATAGAATGTGGAATTTGGGGTTGTATTAGGATCAGTACCAAGTGAGGGTATTTGAGGTTTAGTTTCACACAGAGGACATAGAAGAGACAGTGGGACCCAACCGTGGGGTCAGTGGCTAATAACTAGTGAAACACCATAGGGAGGACATGCTTTAGGTGGTCGTGTGTCAGGCCAGGTGCACGCCATGGAGCCGTCAAAGGCTGATCAGGCTAGTGAGCTGATGACGGTCAGAGGTATGCCATGGGTGAGCCCATGATTACTTGTTTTATTTTTGACATGGCCTATTCAGGCATGTCCATTATGAGTGCATGAGGTTTACAAGATTTATATGGAATGAGAAGATGTTGGTCAGTAGGTTGGAACCATTTTGGGGGCGTGATATATATATATATGTGTGTGTGTGTGTGATGTGTGGAATCAGCATCATCGAGGCTGTGGTTTACTTGAGGTGTCGTGAGCATCCGAGCATCGAGGATCTGGGTTACTAGAGGTTTCATGGGCATCAGGGCATCGAGGGTGTGAGTTACTTGAGGTGAAAGGAACTGGGTTTTGTTTTGAGCATCCATAGGATGCAGGACCTCATTGAGGTGTACACTTATGTGGTGTGGGACATGAATGGGTGTCAGAAGTGACACGGGAGCACCTTATGAGGTGGAGGGGTGAAAATGCATCACGGGAGGACCATGGGTCTAGATATAGGTCGGTTAACATTTACTTGATTTGAGTTTTGGGCTAGTGTTACTGGAGTTTTCTTCACCACCCAGGGATGAATTTCTTTAAGGGGGGGAGTTTTTAAGAACCCAGTTCTTTCTTGAGGTATGGGTATCTTTCTTTCGTTTCTAGGTTTTTTTTGAGTTTTTTTTATAAAACATGGGAGACTAGGTAGTTCTGGAATAAAACTAGGCATGTGGAAAGATTTTGGGGTTACATGCCGTGTACTCCCAGGTACACGCCGCATACAGTGGCTATGTGTGAAGGCCATACATTGTATGTAGGCATATTCTCCAGGTAGTGAGTTTTTACCATGTACACATTGTGTACTCCAAGTACAAACTGTGTAGTCTAGCTGTGTATAAGGGATATAAATGGCATGTGGGGAAGTTGGCAAGGAATAAAGGAAAAAACAAGTGCAGGGCATGTACTGCCTAGTACACACCGTGTAGGTCATGTCAGCAGGTCGACAAAGTAATTCAATGGAAAACAGTCATCATTGTAACATTTAAATGGTATACACTATGTATATACCTATATACATGCCGTGTTGTTACAAATTTTTTGTTAAAATAGGAATTAGCCTCGTTTTGAGGCAGTGGATAGTGGGGGTCGCTGGGTTATGCAAACCAAGTTGATCAGGACTTCAAATGCCTCCCAGATCTTCATCTTAAGTCCAATTCAAACATTTTTTAATTCATTGGAACCCTACTGGTAAGATCTTGATTCCTCTTGGTTCGTTATTATTGATTTATGTTTTAAACAAAGATATATGGGTTTGAGAGTTTATACTAATTTTGTATATCTACCTAGTTTTAGACTAAATTATAGGTTGTTACCGAATGAGGATCATCATATGAGTATGAGTTAGGCGGTGTATACCCAATTTTTGTTTTCATAGTCATTTGGGGGTTGTGAATTTTTAGCGCAATGTTGGGTATTGAGAGAGACCCATGTTTCTTTATATTGAATTAACTATATTCCTTATGGGATTTCGTTGGGAATTCCCTTACCTTGTTATGCTTTAGCAAGGCCAGGTTATAGGTCATTGCTCATTTGGGTAATTTTGGTCGGGGGTAAAAAAATGGTTATAATTAAATTGTCTTGATTAAACTATTGATTTTAAACTGTTTAAGCATGATTAAGTTTATTAGAGGCTTTCAAGACCTCAGTGTTGGTATAGTACATAACATGGCTCGTGAAATTCAACTGTTTAAATTGTTTTTCCTGTTTAAAGTGATTCTTTTGATATATATATATATATATGTGATAATTTATATTGCATATTCTGGAACCTTTGGGTTGTGTTGGGAATGACCCAGATATTCTTGAGTGATGTTGATCACAGGTTGGGCTTGGCCCAGATTATTTGGGTGGTTTGACCATGCGATTGGGCATCGTGGACATCAGATTGAGGTAGTGTGACTATCAGGTTGGGCATAACCTGGGTTAATTTGATGGAAAAGACATAAGATTCTGAGTTACATGGTCATATGGGCACAAGGTTCCAGAGAGGTTGTGGCTTTGGGTTCTAAATTTAGTTATTACCTCTAACCCGTGATTTGGGTCGTGTGCACAGATGTAGACTCTGTGATGAGGTGGTTTTGACTGCTCGTGTGGGTAGAGGCCCTCGTAATTGCGGGTAGGTGATAGTGGTTGGGGTGCTTTCCATGGAAGCCATGCGGAAGGTGAGGAGCCTTCAGATTGTTTGGCCGGGCCTACGAGGCGTTGGTACATGAGACACGAGGTGTCCGGAGGAACATGGTGTTGGGTTACTACTACTTGGGCATGCCTACAGGACATCGGTACTTGAGACACAAGTTATTAGGAGGCACATGGTTCCGGGTTACTATTTCTTGGGTGTGCCTTCGGGACGTCGGTACTTGAGACATGCGGTGTCAGGAGGAACATGATGTCGGGTTATGTGACTGAGATTCTGGAATTGGACGAAGTAAGTGACTCTCCATGGTGGCTGCTAAGCACCAGTGGAGGTTGTGTTTACATTTTGAATCATACTGTTTACTTTACTTATAGATGATTGAGTACTTAAACAATTATATTAGGTGTGCACCATTTGCGGGTATCCTACTGAGATTCATCTCACACCTGACACAGACCCTTCAGGACACGTGTAGACTTTATGGTTTTATGTAGAGGTAAAGGATCATCCTCAGAAGGTGGATTGTAGTATTTTTTGGCTTGGAGACTTCTATGGACCTTGAGGTTATACCTAAGTAGATTTTTCGTCTGTTTAGTTTCCTTCTCTGTTCCAACATGGTTACTTTATTGTTGTAACTACTGCTATTTAGCTATTAGGACCATTTGTATATTGAAATTTTCGACCTGTTATGGATGCATGTTTTAGTTGTTTTAGTAGTTTTTACAAGTGGTTTTAGCATGTTGTTTTGTTTACATTCCACTTCACTGGTTTATATATTGCTTCCTATATTTATCTTCTTTGGATGTGCTTCTACTATGATGGTCTAGTTCGAGTCTAATGAGTCTTTATTACCTATGCATGTTTTATTATTATACTCAGTCCAGTACCTTATTTTCCTATGAGAGGGTATAGCCTCCCCACTATACCTATTTACACCCTCTCTTCTAGTTGGAAACCTTTTTCATTCAGGGAGGTGCACCTAAGTTCAGTAACACTCATCCCATTAGCACTATTCAGGTGGTTCTTCAGGTCTGGGACATGACAATTATAAATATAATTTAATTTATTCTTCCTTTAATAAATTAATTACCCCATCATCATTGTGTCATCATTTATTTTAATTATTTATTTCCTAAAATTATAAATAAATTTCCATTATTTAGATAGAAAATTTATATTTCTAAAGAACATTTATTGTAGACCATATCACTTATATAACCTCATATTAAAAATTATATAGTTATTAAAATTTGAATATGACATTTTTAACTCTTATTTAAATAAAATATAATAATTTTTATAATCTAACACAAGTGGAATAAAGAGGATCATATTTTGAACATAAGGATGGTTTTGGCCAAAAAACACTTATCCAGTGAAATTGGGACAAGTGTTAGGGTAATATTATATTATTATAATATTATTCTTACCTTTAATTACCCTATTTACCTTTAACTATGGTAAATATAATCCAAAATTTATTATTCAACAAAAATTATTTTAATCATATTAGACCGAAATTTTCATGTTGATTACAACCATGTTTGTTAGTTTTTTGAAATTCAATTCACAGAAGCAGTAAAATTATATTTAATGCTAATACATAGATGTGGTTAGAAGGCGGGTAATAATGATGTTCAAAAGTTCAATAGATTTTTATATCTAATTCTATTATAAAAATTATTCCAATGACCTAAATTAGGTTAATAAATGTATTATTTATATATTTTTACATTAAAATCAATTAAATGGAAAATAATTATTTAAATAAAAATTATATTTTTTGACAACAATGCAGCTTTTTCACTATTGATCAAAAATTGAAACTTTTGATAAAAATACCAAAAGTTCACCATAAGCTAATTTTGATATTCCAAATTGAAAAATTAAGCCTATTTTTAAAAATAAAATTTATAAATTTCATAATGTGGTTAATACTATTCATAACCTCTTTTCAAACGACTACTTTGATAGGTCATGGTGTGATCGAACTCAGTGGTTTGTGCAGCACAAGCTATTAAATTATTTAAAAATAAGCGTACAGTAGAAGCTTGGGGTGTTACAAAATTTCTTTTTAAAATCACATTTTAAAGTTTCTCTTCTAAATAATTTTATTTGATGTCAATATTATTTTTAATGATTCGATAAAATTCTTATTTATACTCAAATGATTGTTAAAGGTCATTTTTTACCATATTTGACTTTCTTTACAATGGTTTAAAAAAGCATGTTTTTAACATTTTCTGTATGGGTCAATTTTGAATATGTTTTCCAATGCATATAAGAATGTTTTTCTTTAACATATAAAACATGAAAAAAAAATCTCAACATCATTAATATTAAAGCATTGAAGTTTCATTTGTAATTTTACATGGTTATTTTGAAATTAAATCATTTCCAAAATATTTTTAGAATTTTTCATTTTAAAGAGTTCTCAAGAGAAAGGGTAATTTCTCCCTATTTGTATGTGAAAATAGAAAGTTTTTTGATTATGGATTGAAAATAATTTTAAATGGATTTATGATTAAAATGTTCAAGATTAATTTTTTTGTTTATGATATGGTACTTGAACATTATAGATGATGATGGGTGAGCCTGATATAGTTTATACGATGGGTGAGATCAATATAGCTTATATGATGGGTGATCCTGATATAGATTATTTGAAGAGTGAGCCCGATATAGCTCTCCAATGCATGGGGTAATGTTCTTTGTCTTTAATGGAAAGGAGGGAGTTAATTAGGGAATTTTCTTCTATAGATTTTACTGGGTTCTAGTTATTTTGGACATAAGTTTAAAACAGGTTATGAATATAATTCTCTAGGTTACCTAAACGGGTTTCTATTTTCTTTATATGGGATTTAAAGGTTTTCTTTGAGAAAATAGTGTGTTTCCATGTGGATATGATTTATTTAATATGCTCAATGAATAATGCGGAAATGGTAAACATTTAATGGGTTTTTTATTTTTTCCACAAAACTAATAGATTTATTTCTTTTATGCCCATTACTAAGATTTTTTTTCTCATACCATGTTTTCAAATGTTTTTCACAAGGTTTAAGGATGAGTGGAGCCATATAATAATTCAAGTTGAGATTCATGAATATTTTTCATGAAAATAAAATGTGTTTCATTTTAAAAGTTTTATATTGTGGGACTGAGGGTACATGTCCAATTTTTAATGTATGAGTTTTTTATATAATATTAATGACTAAATTATCAAAAATAATAAACCGAAAAGGACTTGGGAAATGAATGAAATTTAATTATAGTCTAAAGACACATGATTATGTAATTTTTTAAGGATGTGTTCTTATATCTGCACACCGAACAAACCCTAGGTGGGTTTTGGTTCTAATTTACTATGATTTTATGTTTTTAGGGTCTAAGATATGCCTTATAAGCCCTATTATTTATATTGATAGAGTTTTTTGGTGGCCTATAGACTTTCCAAGTAGGTGTTTATGTGCTTTGGATTTCCCTCAATTTACCACATATTATTTCTATTTCTAAATCGATATATTTAAAGTTAAAAATTATAGTTGAGTTCAATTAAACTTAATTACATGTGTTTCTAAAGGAATTTAAATGGTTTTAATTGATTTATAAAAGGGTTTTGGGATTTGGAAACACTTTTTATCTTCTTTCAGTGAATAAAATGTTTTTTTGCAGAAAAATATATACAATTATTTTCAAAGAGTAATTGGGTGTTTTATATTTATTTGACATAGTTTATAAAATTTTATTAGATGATATGTGTGTCAAAGGGGACAAATGTTTGGGTTCATCTACTTTAGTAAATTTTAACTTTGTTTATTTGTTATGCTCTTATGAAAGTCACCTATTATTGTTATGTGGAATTTATATATATATATATTATATATATAGTAGTGGGGGAATATGTATATATCAGTATATTTACATATCCATATGATAATATGTGTATATGAACACTGAGAGATGAATATGTGTGTGTGTGTGTGTGAATAAGTGTATAAAAATTTAAAAAGAGAAACATTGGAGTTTGAACATGATGTTTGGATATGGTTTTGAAAGGTTTTTCTAAAAATGTTTTTTTTAATCGTTTCAGTGTTCATTTAAATATAGGCTTGGGTTTATAAATTTTTTGTGAAATTTCCTCAATAAAATTTTTGGTTTCAATAGGAACATTAAGAATGGTTTTTTGGAAAAGAGACATGTTTTTAAATTTTTGTTTGATCATGGGATATGATTGATTATAGTTGTGATGATTTATGTGTTGCATGTTTTTTTGTCACATGGGAGATTTTAGGAAGTTGTATACCAGGACAGGTTCTTCCCAAGTCTTAGGTATGATGATCTGGGGTCCATTTTAGATGTCACCTTGAGAGGCCCAAAAGTATGCTTATTAGGTTCATATAGCTCATCCTACTATTCCTTCTAGCCATTTTTTATTACCTTTGGAAACTATAGATTATATATCATCCTATGTGTCTTGGATTATACTTTTCACGGTTCCCATAAACATTATTATAAATGATGTTGTGGTTTTATTTTATTTCCTAGGTAAGCATTATTATTTACTCCAACTACACTTTAGTTTTTATTTGGCCTTTTTTATTCATTGTTTCCATTATCATTACTTCATTATATGATTTTTCATTTTGGAATTTTTTTAGGTAAATCATTAAGGGGGATTTTAAAATCATGTTTCACATGGGTTGGTTTTATTTAAAAAGGGATATCAAAGTGTATGTGTGTGTGTGTATGCGTTTTTTTGATAAATATTCTTATGCATGGAAAATGGATTTTCATGTGATTGCTTTCATTTAAATAAAATGAAATATAATTTTTAGAAAATGGTTGACTGTGATGTTTGGTTTTTCTTGAAGAAATAAATATAGTTTATAAATGTTTCAAACTATGATTTTTTTTTATATGAAAATGCATGAACTATGTGGCAATTACCTATTAGGCAGTTATGCTCATTCCCTACTCACACCCCTAATTGTTTGTAGACTAAGTATAATCTTATTGGTTTTGGATTGAATTCTCATAATATGGTCTGGGATTTGGATAGAGTGTGACCTTAGGTCACATGGGATAATTTTTTTGGTATGTTATCATATATTTTTAGTAGTTTAATAGCTTCATCCATGTAGGCCGCTTACTAATTTCTATAGTTGGAGGTGTATAAATATTGTGGTTGATGAGGATAGGCACTATTAGAAGAATTTATATAGGGGAGTGTGTCCAAAGTTTTATATGAGAGTTTATATACACATTTAGTTATTTATACCTATTGGTTTTTTATTTACTTTCTTATTATATGTATTGGAATAGATGTCTGACATACATATAAGTCATGCCAAAATTCATATTAAATTATTTTATTGTTAAACAATTTTTCACTGGGAAAAATCATCCCTAATTATTATAGTTGATCTCTAGGATGTATATCATCATACTAGGGGGAATGGGGATACCCCATGGGTTAGTGGATGTTCGGTTTAATCACTTGTCCAGATGGAATGTTGGGATAGTTTGTTACATACCATGTGCTTAAGAATTGAAAATTTAAAGTTCCCTTTCTAGAGGTTGATGGGGTTGATTATTCACATGGAGATAAGGTGGTAAGTGATTCACAACTGAGAAGAATGATTCAATACTCTCTTATCAAAGTAGGATTGTATTATAGTAATGTGTATCAAATTTCTCTTAAGGATTCATGGAATAGTCTAGGAGATAATACTTGAAATGATATATCTAAACTAGTGGATATGACACCACAATGGAATGTAAATTAATCAAATCCCATGGGAAAGGCATCCACTACCAATAATCTGCTTCCATAGGTTAGACTATTTGTGAGGATGGATGATCAGAAATATATTAAGTATGATAATGATTAGAAGAACTTATATAGTGATGGATTTACTTCTTAGAATAAGGATGAGGAACTATCTATGGGGGGTGAAGTATAATTTGATAATATATTTTTTCATGAATTCTATTGATAGTATGGGAAATAAATCACTTACTATTATGGGATATTTTCCTATTCACCGAAAGATACATAAAAAGAGATTAGTTAGCAATGATACTCCCCTCAGTTCTATTATCTCTCAAGATCAAGATGGGACTCCAACTTCACTGGGTATTAATACCTCCAAACTTTATGACCTATAGGATGATAAGGCATTTTACAATAGTTTTTCCCAATCCCAATTTGATTCCCAAATGGATGTGCAAGTTTCTGGTAATGTGAATCCTAATAAACCCATAACATTAGGGTAATGTAATTCTATTTTAGGGTAGAATAAAGGTTAATATATGAAACCTTAGATGGATTAACCCAATATTGCATCTTAGGAGGTACTTGATGTAGTTATTATTGGGGAGTCCTCCAAAGAGATAGTTGTTGATGGTGTCTTAAAGTCCTTGAAGGTTGATCCTTCATAGGAGAAGGGCCAACGAAGAAATGAGAAGAGACCTTCTAAGGTCACTACTTGTTCAATTCCCAATAGCATGATAATATAAGTGTTTAATTACCATTCCTTTTTCATACTGTATGTTTCTTATAATGTTTAGAGAGATGGTCATTCATATTTTTCTAAGGGGAATCCAGTAGGTAAAAGGAGGAATGAATCTATCATGATTATATATGTTATTGAAAATGTCTTGAAGGAAAACTCTAGAATGAATATGGATGTAAATTCATGTTAATATGGTGGAATTAAAACTTATTCTTGAAATAATGCTAAAAATTAGAGAATAATTTATCATTCGTGAAGCTACGGGGGTCATGTAGGTGGTCAAGGTCAACCGAAAAGTCGAGTTAATTAGAGGACTCAACATAATATGAGTGTTCATTATCATATAGAAATCATGGAGAAAATGTTCCTTTGAAAATTACTTTACTTCATGCATGTGTAGATTCATGTGTTCATCTTTTATTCAGTTATTATTCTTGTTACTTTGGGTTTTTTACGAATGGGGGGTCAGTTTTGCTTTGTCTAACCCCATCCTCCTATATTTTTGTTTTTCTTTAATAAAGAGGCTTTGTTCCTAGACTGTATCTTGTAATTAATTAGTAATTATTATAATTAATAAGTAATTAATTAGATATAAAAAATTTAAATTCTAATTAATACTATTAATTAATAATTAAATAGTAATTTACTATTATTATACAGTTTCTAAATACTAAAAATAATAATTAGTCAATTACAAATTACTAATTAATCATTATTAAATTATTTTTAATTAATTAACTAATTGATAATGATTATTAATTAATTAACTAATCATTTCTCATTATTATTACATATTTTTTAATAATTATTAATATTATTTATTAAGGAATAAAATTAGTTAATATTCATTAGTAATTATTAATATTTATTAAGTAAAAAATATAATTTGATGCGCCATCAATGATTGCAGAATAAAATCAAAATAAATTTATATTATTTTTTTTATTAAAATCTTAATAATAAAATAAATAAAATATGAATTATGTAATTCATGTGGCTTAAGGGAAATCATTGGAGGACATTCATTGGAGGTTTTGAGATCCTAACACAATGACATACCTACTACATTATATCCCTTCTAATCCCTTTCTTAAATATTACCTCATGTTATATATTCTATTCCCAAAACCAACTCTATATTATATAGGTTCAAATTATTTAAAAATATTTTTTAAATAAAATAATATTCAAATATTTGGATATTTTATGAAAGGTATTCAATGATATTTCATAAAAAATATATAGTTTTTTAGAAAGAAAGGAATTAGAGTAGCCAAATCCTTTGTCCCATAACGAGGGCCAAAGTCATTGAGGGCATCAATGCCTTTGAAATAACCAATGGAATGAATTCCCTAAATGCCTTTGGGATCTATATTTAAAAAAAATCAAAACCTATACCCATTTCTAATATATATTATTTTTCAAAAAAACTAATATAAAAAATCCAACTACAACTAATTCAAGAAATTATTAATTTAAAATATTTTGTAAATAATTTTTTTATAATTTTTTTTCCAATACATAGTCTTACCAATGGCATCATATTTTCCAAATATGTAAAATTCCATGAATAATATAATTCAAATTATATTTAATAAAATCCTTTAAATATTTAATATACATTCGATTTGAAATAAAATTATAACACTCATTAAATAATATAATTTTTTGAACTCTCATCACTCAAGAAATAATAATGTAAGGGATCAAGAAAATATGTTCCCTTATATCAGATAACTGAAAAAAAACATTTCATCCTCAAAAATAAAAATAAAAATTGTGAGAAAATGGATGCCACGAACTGAATATGGTCTCCATCAAAACCGGCACTTGACCCGGCCCACAACAAGGCCCAAGGGGCGTTCCCAATCCCCACAGTATGGAACAAGTTCCTGGGTATCATAAATTGAAAATTTGGAACAATTTACCTAAGTTTATAAACTTAAAACAACAAAATAATCCAATAAAACGAATCTGGATTTTTCAATCCAAACAATCTTTTACAAAAAAAACAGAATTGAATTACATTTTTTAAAACAACTCAATAAGACTATAACAAAGGTACAAAACCAAAAGGTAATAGTACAAGAACCCTCATGGTAAGGGGAACCGCCCTCAATCCATCTCCACAAGACTTCACCACCAAGGACCTGCTAGAAACCCGAACCACAAGAACTAAAAACTGTACCCAACCTGTGAAAACAAAAATAACCAAGTCTACTTACACCCAAAGGTGTAAGTAGGGTGTGAGCCAAAGCCCAATAGTATACCACCACTAATAGATTATATGTTATAAACATTTAATGATGAAAATCATACAAGTTTTCAAAAACATGAAATGCTGGTTACAATTTCTAAAAGATGCATCATTAAATAAAAATAGTTTTCAGGTGGGATAATTTAAAGAATAAACACTTTTAAAATAAATACCAAAGATAATGAATTTTCCAGCCACTCATACCGTATGCTGACGGTAAGCACAAAATATCTAGTGAGCACAAGCAATGGGAAATAACCCCTAGGCACTAGCTAGTTGTGGGTCTCAGGTACCGCGTATCTCAGTGAGAGTAACCATCACAAATATTTGTTCTCATGCACGAGCCACTAGTAGGGAACATTCCCATAACCTATCAGTCTCTAATAATCATCATCATTGTTTAGTTAGAGTTGTAAGCATCAATCTTGCTAAGTGAAACTAAGGTCAAACCCCACGGATTCACTAGCATACTAGTACATGTCCACCCACCTAGATACTTGGGTTTTCTCTTTGTGCTCAAACAAGTTCAACAAGTCAATGAATATAATTTTCATATTAAAATATCATTTCCATATCATAAATTCACCAAAAATCCCACACATATACAACACAAGTCACAAAATTCCACTTTTCATTCAAATTGATTTTGAAATCTGACTCACACCAAAACAGCCCACAACACTTTTCACATTTCTTTAACACTTCCACAAATCCGTTAAATAATTTTATATAACAATTCCAATATATTAAAACTCTCATAATATCTCACT
Source organism: Viscum album (assembly GCA_963277665.1). NCBI lineage: Eukaryota > Viridiplantae > Streptophyta > Magnoliopsida > Santalales > Viscaceae > Viscum > Viscum album. The sequence continues at coordinate 1,619,066,920 of OY728146.1, read as the reverse complement.
AACTTGTTACATAATACCCTTTTTACCTTCAAAATCATTTTATCATCAAACTTACACGAAACAACCCACAAACAAGTTTCGCTCCAACATCACAATTTAATAAAACATTTCATAAATTTACAAAACATTATAAAAATGTTTGAAATATTAAAACATCACTTAACCATTAAAAACCCATTAATAGGTGAACATACATACCAAATAGTACATATTCACCCTTTTCCCACTTTGTTTAACCAACTAAAACATTTACAATTTTCATAAAAAGAACCCAAGTAATGTAAATATGTCTTGCACACAAAACCCATTTCAAAACCCACATTTAAGACCAAAAACCATACCAATTCCTATCCAAAACAGAATTTTAAGCCCTAGAGACATTTATAAAACCACTTTCAAGTGTTATAAAATCACCTTGAATAATACAACAAAAGATCCAAATGAAAACACACATTTTCATAAAATGCTCTCAAGAATTATAACAATGTTTTACACATAAAACCTATTCAAAAACCCTCTTTTTATGCCCACATGACACTAATAAATTACCAAACCATAATTTTCAGGCCAAACAAGATTTAGTAAACCAATTAAATATGTTATAAAATACACCCAAATAATACCCCACGAGTAACACATGAAAACACAAAATTTCAAGTTAAAATGCAACTATAAAATTAAACACTTAACCAAATCAATCATAAAAAGTTTTCACACCACACCCAACATATGAGGAATATGAAAAATGAGTAAATACAGCAAGATAACTCATCAGTAATTGTTTACACATGGAACCACCTACCGAAAGTGTCGAATCCCTCAAAACTTGGTGCGAAACATCAACCGCACCACCGCCGCATCACAAGGAAGATAAATCCAGACCTAGCCCACAATATTTAACCAAAAAGACACCAAATAAAACCATATGTTAGAACCCTAACTTCTGGATATTTTAGAACATAATGAAAGAGGGAGGAAACACTAAGGAGAATGAATAAATTGAAGAGAGAAACACTTACTCAAAACAATCTTGAATAAAACGACCCAAAATCCACCAGTATCTGAATTTTAAAACATCCAACAATTAAAGGTAGGTTCTAAAAAGGATGATGAGATCATGTAGAAACTATAATGGGAGAAAAAGAGTAAAAATAGAAGGATTTATGAAAGGATCAATTTACCTCTCCAAATCTGGGCGATTTCTGAAATCCAGAGCAGTTTTGACCAATTTCTCAATTCTATTGAGCTCCAAATTGTGGGAGGAGAGAATGGGGGTGCTGCTTAGGTAAGTGGTCTCAGTTGAGAGTTATAATCACCAAAAAAACGTAAATATTGAAGGATATATTAAAGAATTAAAATTTATTTTTAATGCAGAAAATGGGATTTCGGGCAGGCCCAATCCCTTAAATAAAAACCCATATCCATGATGATTATGGATTTCTAAATGGTCCAAATTAATATGGTGGTGTTAATAGGTCATGGGATGAAAATTATAAATTGGAATGGATGAAAAATGTTGAAAAATGAAGGATTTATAAAGGAATCAAAATTTATTTTTAAATTTGGAATTGGGCTCACGGTTTGGCCCAATTCATGAAAACTCACTCATTCCTCCATAAAAGCTTGGAAAACCCCCAAAACAAAGAATGAATGGAAATTAAATGGAATTTAACTTTAAAATAATTCATGTATGTGACAATTATCCCCACCATGAAAACTTTCCGCCCTAGAAAGTCACATCAAGGCCAAAGCAACAACCAAACCCAACTGAGAAACCAAGAGGTACTCCCTTGCCAGGTTTCACCCCCAAAGGCCAAAACACCTCCAGTGATCAATTAATGAATTATTACTATCAAAACCAAAACTTACACCACTTCCCTGAAATGATCAATCACATTCATACTTTATCCCAAAATAAAACTCCTTAAACACTATATGAACAAGACTCAATCAATTCACCCAAACGAACAACAACATCGAACAAGGTTACACTTACCTTACTATAACTAAACCATTGGGTACTCTCCAATCCCAAAGTTTACCCAAGGAAGATGTAGGTAGCTTGATATCTCAGAACGAGACTACCTACCACCAAGCCAAGACCATGTATAAGTTTGAGTTACTGGTACGGGGGAACAAAAATAGGCTCCCCACCATAAGAGACAACCTATATTTTTTCTGAGACAGGATCAGGACACTAACAGGGGAGGCCTGAATGGACTCCCAGGTACAAAGGGTATACCTCCATCAAAAATTTACAAAATAACTTATATAAGACTCATAATTGGTCTCCCCACCATAAGAACCAACCATCATAACCGACCAGAAGAGGCCAGTACAGAAAGACCCCAAAATTTAAAGAGTTTTGTCGGACACATGGTTAGGCCGCACGGTTTGGGAAACCTTGCGCTAACAATGGGGATCCTTTTATCCACATGGTTTTCTTGGGGCATGTTCACTAATAACCAAGTGCAAACTGTGTGCTCAACCTGTCTTTCCAAACTTCAAACCTTTCTCCAAAGACTCAATGGAAACCAAAGGTGGAGGGAATAACATTGGGCGATGACATGGGTACAAGTCCCTCCACCTATTTCCACTGAACAGGAACAATAGAAGAGGGATTATGACATCATAGGTTTAAAATCATCATATCTTTCATACTGAGGATATGAATTTGTACAAGGGTTTAAACAACCCTGGGATTTCCCCTGACTACGAGCCAACTTCTCTTCGAGACCTATGGCTGGAGCACAAATGATTGAAGTATCTTCAGCCTCGCAGTTAGGATTTGGAAACCCCCTGAACAAGAATTATTTTTTCGATGCAACCAACAACTACACTGAAATACCTGATAAGTTTTCCAAGAAATAACACATTTTAAACTCACTTTACCCTAACCCGATATTTCACTGAAACAAGGGCTTAGAAGATGCACACACAAAAAACCTTATTTGTTAGGGTGATAAACAACATAAGTAAAGAACACCTATACTCACATTCCTCTAAAATGGAATATTTTTAAGGTTTTCTGAGGGAGAAATTATCCCAACATAACAGAGACTCTCAGATGATTGCCCAACTTTCACCTTTATGGTCAATCGAGCACATGACATCATAAGGAATCACTGAACATGAACATTGTGACTGATATAAACAATGCATGGAGATGGACCTTATACAACATCCCCAAACAACAAACAATTCTAGAAAGTGGCCACAATATCCTATCATGCCCATATTTCTCACACTAGTGGTTTAACATGAACTCATGCTTCAAAGAAACTGTGAAGAACCCAGAGGCCCTTATAGACACCATCGAGACACTCATCCCCACTAACAACCCTAGACCACTTCCAGCTTCAACGAATTAGTAAAATTAAGAAAATAAGGTCTCTTTCAACCTTCCACGAGCACTCTCCTGCTACAAGAGGATCTAAAAATAAAATAAAGGAATGGGTGTAGACTCAATCAACAAAGATCGATAAAATATTCCTTATATTGATCAACTGGAGGATTTTCCAATGGCGAAACAATCTGGGTTGCAATTCAGTTATGCATTAACCCTTAATGGGGGCATACCTTATCCAATGAGAGAACCCAAGGACCCAACCAAGCTGGTCCATTGGTAAAAAAAATCCATAAACCAGACCCAAACACATTAAGGGAACCACCATAAAGGTGTCCTGAAACATATCTCGGAGGCGACTACTAATCGGTCCTTCTACCCAGCTTACCGACCAAACATAAACTCAAGACACAGTTCAAACCAGAGGGGTTCTTGGACTCAAAACATCCCACAACATCAACATTTCCCAAAAACACATAATATAAGTCATCCCAAACAATTCATCAAGACATCATGTTTTTCTTTAAAAACATTTCTTGAAAACAAATGGTTCAGCGGTTAGCGTATCAACCAATGGTACCCCATGGGCCTTACACATGCATGTTTCTATGCCACACCGGGCACCCTCCTCATATCCATACTGAAACTCATCTAATAATTTCATAAACCATCCATAATCCCATATAACCCCATGCATGTGGTTGCTTACAGAAATGCCAAAGGTTAAAACAATAAATTCTTTACACTTTTCAAAACCAAAACAGTTAACCAACACATCCTTTTTCTCAAAACTGTTATCCACAAGATCAAAATCCCAATTCACATCTTACAAAATATTTCATAAAGACACAACCATTTATAAAATAACTCACTTTAATGATATTCACATCAATTTCAAAACATCTCATCCCATTAAAACACCCTTTTATTATTTAGAAAACTCTATTGGAAACACTTTTCAAAACCAACTTCAATATAGTTATTGATTTCAAAAGAGGTGTAAGCACACCATTTTCCATTTCAAAACAATTTTTAAAATTCAGTTCCACCATTTCATAAATAAAATTATTCACTCTTTATTTTAAAATCATTTCACAAAAACTTTACGCTTCTTAAAACCAAAGTGCCAAGTTTTCAAAACTAAAGCACAAAACAATGCGAGAGGAAACTAGTTTCAGTGTGTGACTTGAAAATATGGTTGGTGGCCATATTACAATAACTTCACTATCACAGAGAGTGTTATAGGTAATATCCTTGTCTCCACATGGCTTTCTAGGCCTTACGAGATCACTAAGACCATTAACCTAACTCTATTTTCATTTCCCCTAATCATCATTGAACCAAGAAAACCAAAGGACTTAGATAAATCCCGAATTCTCCTGGAAACTTGAATCCCATAATGAGGTGTGGTGATCAAGAACACTACCCATAACTGGAATTCCAAGTCCCAACAATCCTAACTTTAGACTATCCTGACTCTTCCCCCAAATAACATGACCCAAAGAGTTAACCTGAACCTCCTCTGATACCATTTTATCACGAACCGAATCTAGTCACTATCAAAATCGGCACTTGAACCAGACCGAAACAAGGCCCGAAGTTCATTCCCAATCTCCAAGGGTAGGAACAAGTTCCTGAGTATCATAAAATGAAAATTGGGAACAATTTACTCGAGTTTATAAACTTAAAACAACAAAAGAATCCAATAAAATGTATCTGGATTTTTCAATACAAACAATCTTTTACAAAAAAAACAGAACTGAATTACATATTTTAAAACAACTCAAAAAGAATATAACAAAGGTATAAAACCAAAAGGGAACATCCCAAGAACCCTCATGGCAAGGGGAACCACCCTCAAGCCATCTCCACAAGACTTCGCCACCAAGGACCTACTAGAAACCCAAACCACTGAAACTAAAAATTGTACCCAACCTGTGACAACAAAAATAACCAAGTCTACTTACACCCAAGGGTGTAAGTAGGGTGTGATAAAAATTCCAATAGGATACCACCACTAATATATTCCATGTGATAAACATTTAATGACGAAAATCATGCAAGTTTTCAAAAACATGAAATGCTAGTTACAAGTTCTAAAAGATGCATCATTAAATAAAAATAGTTTTTAGGTGGGATAATTTAAAGAATAAACACTTTTAAAATAAATACCAAAGCTACTGAATTTTCCAGCCACTCATACCGTATGCCGACAGTAAGCACAAAATATCTAGTGAGCACAAGCAATGGGAAATAACCCCTAGGCACTAGCTAGTTGTGGGTCCTAGGTACCTCGTATCTCGATGAGAGTAACCATCACGAATATCCGTTATCATGCACGAGCCACTAGTAGGGAAAATTTCCAAAACCTAGTGGTCCCCAATAATCATCATCATAGTTTAGTTAGAGTTGTAAGCGTCAATCTTGCTAAGTGAAATTGAGGTCAAACCCCACAGATTCACTAGCATACTAGTACACGTCCACCCACCTAGATACTTGGGTTTTCCCTTCGTGATCAAACAAGTTCAAAAAGTCAATGAATATAATTTTCACATGAAAATATCATTTACATATCATAAATTCACCAAAAATCCCACATGTATACAACACAAGTCACAAAATTCCACTTTTCATTCAAATTGATTGTGAAATCCGACTCACACCAAAATAGCCCACAACAATTTTTACATTTCTTTAACACTTCCAAAAATCCATTAAAAAAATTTATATAACCATTATAATATATTAAAACTCTAATAATAGACCACTCACTTGTTACATAATACCCTTTTTACCTTCAAAATCATTTTATCATCAAACTTACACGAAACAGCCCACAAACAAGTTTCGCTCCAACATCACAATTTAATAAAACATTTCAGAAATTTACAAAACATTCTAAAAATGTTTGACATCTTATAACATCAATTCACCTTTAAAAACCCCTTAATAGGTGAACACACATACCAAACAGTACATATTCACCCATTTCCCACATTGTTTAACCAACTAAAACATTTACAATTTTCATAAAAAGAACCCAAGTGGTGTAAATATGTCCTGCACACAAAACCCATTTCAAAACCCCCATTTAAGACCAAAAATCATACCAATTCCTATAAAAAATAGAATTGGAAGACCTAGAGACATTTATAAAACCAGTTTCAAGTTTTATAAAATCACCTTGAATAATACTACAAAAGATCTAAATGAAAACACATATTTTCATAAAATGCTCTCAAGAAGTATAACAATGTTTTACACATAAAACCTATTCAAAAACCCTATTTTTAGGCCCACGTGACACTAATACATTAGAAAACCATAATTTTCAGGCAAAATAAGATTTATTAAACCAATTCAATATGTTATAAAATACACCCAAATAATACCACACGAGTAACACATCAAAACACCAAATTTCAAGTTAAAATGCAACTATAAAATTAAACACTTAACCAAATCAATCATAAAAAGTTTTTGCACCACACCCATCATATGAGGAATATGAAAAATGAGTAAATACAGCAATCTAACTCATCAATAATTGTTTACACATGGAACCACCTACCAAAAGTGTCAAATCCCTCCAAACGTGGTGTGAAACATCAACCGCACCACCGCCGCATCACAAGGAAGATAAATACAGACCTAGACCAAAATAGTTAACCAAAACGACACCAAATAAAACCATAGGTTCTACCCCAAACTTATGGACATTTTAGAACATAATAAAAGAGGGAGGAAACCCTAAGGAGAAGGAAGAAATTGAAGAGAGAAACACTTACTCAAAACAATATTGAATAAAACGACCCAAAATCCACCAGTATATGAATTTGAAAACATCCAAAAATTAAAGGGAGGTTCTAAAAAAGGATGAGGAGATCATGTAGGAACTGGAATGGGAGAAAAAGAGTAAAAATATAAGGATTTATGAAAGGATCAATTTACCTCTCCAAATCTGGGCGATTTCTGAAATCCAGAGAAATTTCAACCAATTTTGCGATTCTATTGAGCTCAAAATTGTGGGAGGAGAAAATGGGAGATCTCCCTAGGTAAGTATTCTCGGGTGAGAGTTAGAATAACCGACAAAACATAAATATTGAAGGAGATATTAAATAATTAAAATTTATTTTTAATGTAGAAAATGGGATTTCGGGCAGGCCCAATCCCTTAAATAAAAACTCATATCCACCATGATTATGGATTTCTAAATGGTCCAAATTAATATGGTGGTGTTAATAGGTCAGGGTATGACAATTAGGAATTGGAATGGATGAAAAATGTTGAAAAATGAAGGATTTATAAAGGAATAAAATTTTGTTTTTAAATCTGGAATTGGGCTCACAGTTTGGCCCAATTCCGGAAAACTCACCCATTCCTCCATAAAATCTTGGAAAATCCCCAAAACAAAGCATGAATGGAAATTAAATGGAATTTAAATTTAAAATAAGTCATTTATGTGAAAATGGAGACCATACTCATAATATTAAAGGGAAACCTGGTTCTTCACATCAATACCTATCAAAAGATTCTCACCCTCGAGAATCTAACACAAATTAAATTAAAATTAGAGATGCATAAAGATTAATAGCCACATAAAGATACCTCTAAAAATACAAACCTAATCTATAAAGAAAACAAACCACAACAAGTAATATATATTCCAAAATAGTTAAAATAAATTATAAATAATTTAAATCCATATATTTATAAAAAAATCCTATAAACCATTTGTTTAAAAACATAATCTTTTAATTTTTTTCAAAAAATTATCCACAATATAATTAAAGAATAAAAATTGCTTGTTTAATGAAATTAGAAAACAATTTATTTTTTTATTTTTAAGTATTTATGATTATTTTTAAGATAATATCAATTCTTTTTAATAAAAAAGATATAGTAGACTTACTAACCAATTAAATAGACTCACCCAATATTCTGGGACTCCACAAGCCTCGGATTATTCACTTTTATGAATCCCTAATACTAAATAATGTTAATAGAACTAAGAATTTATTTCAAAAATTGCTATATCATCCATATCTGAGTAGTTATGTCATATCAACCATCATTTCCAATACATTTCCATGGAAAATGAAAAATTCATTTTAAGTATATTAAATCATATATCATAGAGAACATTACATCCCTTTAACTAACCCCATATAAAGTTTCAATTCAAAATCCTAGTATGAGCTTTATATTCATGAATATAAGGTATCAAATTCATAATAGCAGTATCAAAAAAAATTATTAGCAAAAATCATTACTTCATTCAATAGATACAAACATGGACAAATATAATTGGATGGTTTTATCAAAAATATATTTTCCATTATACTAATTCATTTAAATATTCTATAATAAGGTTTTAGAAAGAAGAAAATCAATATAAAACAATTATTTGTTTATATAAACACAATATTAATAGACACATTGAATTGCTCTATCATATTAAATAATTTAACAAACAGTTGATAGAAATTTAGAAAAAACAACTAATAATCAAGAAAAAAATAGTTAAAATCAATAAAATGGAAAATAATAAGAAAAAAAAATAAAGTCTATAAAATGAATGATAGGAGATTAATAAATAGTCTATAAGAAGCTAACTATTACCTCTATCTCAACACATTTTCTCTTGAACCCTTACTTTTCACCATCAAGAGAAAGATATCATATCAAATATTTCAAAAAAATATAAAAAATGAATGCTTTATTTCAAAAATATTTATTTTAAAATATTAAATCAAAAACCACATATTAAAGCAATGTTATATATTTTTATTTAATTAATTACACTTATTTTAAATATAGGATAATAAATCATGCAACAAATTTAAATCCTGAGGTAATATTTGAAACTTATGATACTAAATATGAAATAAACAAAACATTTACATATCATGTATTTTATCATGATTTCATAACTATTTTCTTATAGAATTCAATAATTTATATGTTTTATCTATAATAATCATTTTATGTGTATGACATGACTTCCCAATTTAAATTATGCATCATTAAGTCTTTCTATGCATAATATGTACTATTAATTATTCATAACATTCATACATGATAAGTAAAAAAATAATAACTCTAGAATTCTTATTAGTTAGAGGAAACCATACATACAACATGTATTTAGCTTTAATAATTTTCTAAATTATCATATTATCTTGACATGTACATAAAATTTCATATTAAGAAACACTATAATCCAACACCTACTACTAAAAGTATTTATTTTAGAAATAATTTTACCATGTTTCAAAATGTATCAAATGCATGCTTAAATAAGAAAGTTTCGATAATTTTTTTCCATGACAATAAAAACCTTCTAAATGTGATTAATTATTAATGAGAACATTTTATCATGATAATTGAGCTAATTTATAACAATTATTTTATGTTTAAATATTTGTTTTAATTTAATTATCAAGATTTAAGATTTAGAATACCAAAACTAAACATGGAATTTTATGAAAAGAAAATTAAGGATCATATGATGTCATGAATTTTAAGGAAGAATATTTTAACTATCATGAGTTAATTTATAAAAATGAATTAAACACAGTTTTAAATACTAAATTATATCAATATTTATGAAAATATAAACCTACATACAAAACTTACTTAAAAATTAAAATTTTAACATAAATGAAACCTAAGACAATGATATATGAACCCTTCATAAATTTTCTACCATAAAATAAATGTTTTATTCCTAAAAATGATTAGTTGACTGTAATTTCCCTTATTTCAGATCACTGGGGGAAATGATACCTAGATCATGTTTTATCTCTATGACATTTAGGGTTTTGGCGTCATTCATAAGGTTCCCATAATATTTGTGTTTATCCAGTTCCCTTCTATCCACATTGATTAGGTTAAATGTGTCATGACCCATCCCAACAGGGACCATACCGCAACTACCCCAAGACCACCTTCAATAGGATATAGGCTAGTGACCAAATCTGAATAGACATATGACATTCATGGGAGGTATTATCCTAATGTACCTATATAAACACACACATCTCTAAGCCCACAAAATGCTGAAATATAAAACAAATAATAACCATTCATGCATGCATCTAAATCTTACCATTTGGATATGACAAGTAATGGAAAGAAAAAAGGGCCAAATACAAGCCCACCATAAATAAATTGAAAATAATTCTATCCTATAAAGTGGGAGAGGACTAATATGAATGAAACTGCAGGAAAAAACCTCATTATGTTTGACTCACTAAACTCCACCTAGTTCTGGTCCCTCTAGGACTCTGTCAAATGGTCATTCATCTACATAAGACATGGAACATGCAGAGAAATATCATACATGGACGATTAGAATAATACCCAGTAGGAAACCTCGAAATCACTAAGTATATAACATCAATAATAATGGTTATCTCATCAAATGAATATTTCTACAATACATATAAAAATAATATATTGATATAATCAACATAGAAATATAGTATCATGGTAAAGTAACTACCATAATACCATCCAAGGTGTAAGGACCCAAGCCTGAGAAACTGGACTCGGACCTTACAAATGTTGTGTAAATTTTTTATATAAATTACACTTGAAGAAATACACAACATTAAATGAAAAAGAGGATCTTTTTTCAGCCCGCATTCTATAAAATTAGATACATGAACTTACATTCCAAAAATAACACAAAAATAAAAAAATGATTCTTTAGTGTGATTTCTTCTACAACAAAGTTTCAACACAGTAAGTATGCTAAACCTGTAAAAGTGTTTATGAAACATAGGTTGAGAACGAAAATGAAGAAAGTAAGGAGTTTTAAAACAAAACCATTAAGAAATAATTTTATCCTTTAAAACATTTCTTTAAAGCACATGAATAAAATTCATGATATTAATATTTCACATCACATGTCATCACCATTTCTTGAAATATTATGAAATAGATTTTAGGATATCTCATGCTCAAAATTTCTAAACATATTTAGGAGTTTTAAATATAATTAAATATAAAATTTGCAGGTACTTGAATAGAATTTCATGTATTTCTACCCATAAGTTGGATGCTAACCAAACATAATCATTCTATGACATGCTAGAGGTTCATACAATAACTTACAAATAAAATATTATTTATTAAAAATTGCACATAAAACAATGTCATTTATCATTATGGTTTGGAAACTAAAATATTAATTATTATTTATAAATGAATTTATATACAAGTATATATATTTAAACGTAAAACTTTAATCCATATGCACTTGGAAATATAGAACTGATTAATATTTATTCATAGAGAATAATCATTTTCCATGGATATTTTACTAGTTGAATATTCACATGGACTTTCTCTTACTATAATCATTATGAGGGAATGAAAAATATAAAAAAACATAAAATTCTATCAAGGCCTCGTGCCAAGACCATACATAACCATTCTATCAATCCCTCATGCCATGACCTAGTTTGTATCATGAGACATACGGATGCACCGAGAGGCTATAGCGGGCCTCACCCATCACATAATAAGTCCTATGCATTCCTCACATGTATAATAAGAACATGTCTTTAAATCAAAGTGTCCCATACCACTTTTATTTATATAAATATTTTTCTTAGATGAAATAAATTCATTAAACAATCCAAATATGTTGTCAATGAGCTTGTACCCAAGTGTTAAAGGCTCCTTCTTGGCATCCAAAAAGACCTAGGATCAAATATGGGTAGGGAAAATTTCTAGGGTACTATAGCAGGGAACTATAACAGTACTATTATAGAGAAGGAACTGTAGTAGCAGTGACACTATAGCGGCATAGGTACTGTAGTAGGTACGGTAGCAACCCAAGTACTCTAGAAGTACTATTCACCAAAGGGCCCTTTGGGCCAAAAAATTCTCTTTTAAGCTTTGTATTTAGGCCACTTGGCCTTGGGCCTTCGGGCTATGTAATGGGTCTCCCTCTACCCAGACAAAAATAGTTATTTGCTTTAGTAATAAAATGAGGCTTTATCCCCAACCTTTAAAAAAATAAACGATCTAAAGTGTCCCATATTACCTTAAAAATTTTAGTTCTTAATTCATACATTATCATGGAAAGATTCATCTTATACTTAAATTATTTGTCATTATTTATAAGTCATAAAATGAATAATGTAATGAATTCAAATTTAATCAGTAATGAATTTATTATTTTGTCTTCCCAAAATAAACGTATAAATAAATAGATGTAGCTCATGAAATGTTAACTAGATTCATAATTTCTCATAAAATGATAATTTTTATCCCATGTAGTTGAGAAAATAAAGTTTCATAATAAATAAATAGGTTACACACATAAAATGGTAAATTTTTTCATAATTTTACATAAAATGAAAAAATTTAACCCATAAAAACGTATAAACATGGTTAATATAAATTTATAACCACGATTTTGATATTCATTAGACAACAGTTCCAATTTTTAAGTAATTGAGAAAGAATATCTATACCTAAGTTGTTTATACATAAATACATATGTATGTATACATATATAACTATATTTATATATATAATTACATATGTATTTGTGTATGTGGTTTATAACCATTAAATTATTTGAAAATTATAAAGCAATAAGACTCCCATGTGAACATACCAACAAGTTGATAAATATATGTAATGTGTTTACTTGCATGTAGGAATATGTTTATGTTTTCATATACATATGTCACCCTTATAAAAACAAATTTTGAAAACTAAGTTAATACATAAGTTTTGGATACAGGATTCATGGAAAAGAAACTCTTAACATATACACATATATATTCTAAAAATATTAAGTTGTATATGTGTATATATGCACGTATATATAATTCTTGCATCATGGAAGTAAAAATAAAAACTTCAACTCCTTAGAAATAAATTCGTGAAAATGGAGAATGCATATTGCTTATGATATTTAGGTTAGAGAAGGAAACATGGATTTATATATATATATATATGACTGTATATATATAATCATGATTTCAAATGAAAATAATAAAATTCACTTATAACAAAAAGATTTTAGAAACATATTCTTTAAATCAGAAAAACATATAATTTATGCAATTGTATTGGAAAGATATTATTTTACACACACACACACATATATATATATATATATTTGTTATATATATATATATATATAATTTTACTAAAATAAATTGAAAAATAAAGAAATAAATTACTTGTTTTAAATCAGGGAAGGGATGAGGGTTTTCTGGGACTCGGAGTGAGATAGAGACTTGTCAAATAGAATTTATTGTATACATTTAGGTGTTCAAAGAGGGGTGTTTATATATATATATTATACCTCAAAATTCAATTGGAAAATACACTTGAAGAAATCCAAAATTGACTAAATTAAAACAAGTCAAATATGATAATTAGTGAAAAAAATAAAAAATAATCAATAGAGTTGATTGGCACGATATACATATAAAAATGGAACTTGCGGGGAAAACTTTTGGAGTTCATATTAAAAAAACCATGCATGGAAGATATGTGGAAAATGATAGATAATGGGACATGGGTGGAGATGATAGGCATCAAGAGAGAATAATTGAAGAGGAAATCATTCTCAGTGGTTGGCCTACTTTTGATGCCGACTGGTGCGACCTGGTGTGGCATGATTGAAGGAGGAAGAATGAGGAGAGGGATGGATGAATCATATTGTAAGTGGGTTGATCGGAGGGTCAGGGATGGTCATATGGTGATGCGTGAGTGAGGGTAATAAAGGATGGATAGGAAAAATAAATGGAGGGTTGAGATTCTTTTTTGGATCTGATTGGGCGGCTATGATGGATCGGTGTGTTTTAAAAGAGACAAACAGTTGAGATTAGATCATGGTTTTGATCGGACAAACAAGGTGGATCCACGAGTTTTAAATAGATTGTGCAGTCCAGATCTGATGGTCCGTAAAAATATGGCGATGAAACCATGGTGATGGGGATTCATAGGCTGAACTGGTGTGGATGACTGAGATCTCATATAGTGAGATCGGATGGCCCAGATCACGTTTTGTATAAAAATTTTCATCACACATCGAAACCTAGCTGGTTTCAGGAGCATCTCATAAGGGTTGGTGTGTGGTTCCATCTTCCAATGACACAATCACACACACCAGAGTCCTTATACATGGGACTCCACCCACAGGCACTTAGCCCACCCTCACCCGCACCAGGGCACGATCTGGCTCACTCTGCTTGTGCCTGACCAGGCCCTATACACGGGACTTTGTGCGTGCTTTGCCTCCACTATGACCACTAGGGTTAGCTCCATCCCTTCTCGAGCCACCTTGGGCATGGGTAGATGCCTCATATGGCTGGGGTTAACCAGGTCCCCTAGCTTAGTTGAGGTGTCCCTTATCCCAAGCTGGCACCCATGTTTTTTAACACTTAAAATATATGTATTTTTATAAAATAATTGATAAAAATTTATTTCTATTACATGTTTAATAAAAATAAACTTATTTTAAAACATGAAAAGTTTTTATTTTAAAATTTTAAATTCACCTAAAAACACACATTTATTAACTAAATTTTTTACTTTTAAACATTAAAACCCCTTAAAGTACCTAAGGTACTTAAAATAATTAAAATACTTAAAATACTTAAATACTTAGAATACTTAAAATAGTCAAAATACCTAAAATATATAATGGTTATAAATATTTATAACCATTACCAAAACCAATGGTCATATTAAAAACAACAGTCACCTTAAGACCCCAATGACTACTTATCCATTTAAATACCTATTCAAGGTATTCTAAGGATTAAGATCATTTCTTGTTCTAAGAGGATGGTGCTTTACATTCTTTTGCCTCTCTGTATTATTGCAATTCTTCTCACTATTTATTTATTTTTTTGGTGTATTCAAGGGATGAGGGATACTTAATTAGTCTTATTGTGATGTTGGGTGGTCTTCCATTTGTTCTATTAAGTCTTACAATGAGTTTCCTTGAGTAATTGTAATCCCTTTCTTCAATGTGATATTGTAATGTTTGAATAAAATGTTTCCCTTTCTCTTATGTGTATTTTGAAACAAAACATTCCATTATGAATTAAATTAATATAATAATGATAATAACCAAAATTATTATTATTATATTTATAATTGTGTTCGGGGCATTACGCAATGATTCCTGCTCTAAGGTTCCATATAACACTCATATGGGAGAACTCACTCCATGAATCACACAACACTGATGGCGTCTGTCTGAGATGTCATTCTCAATAGGTCTTTCCATAATAATTACACATAGTTAGTATGAAGAGAACATAATAAAGGAAGGGGATCACTATTGGAGTCATAAGGTATACCAACAACCCAATCTGGATTAACCCACTAAGTAGGGGATCGGTGCCCATATAGTGTTGTTCATGATGATACTAAGAACCCCGCATGGGGAAATTATGATACATGATCTCATTCTGAGACTCATTTAAGGATTCCAAAACTCTATTTAACACTAAATATCTTTAGAGGGTATCACTATCCTATGAACTATACATGATTCCATATTAACCATCATGAAAAGGATCAAGGGAAAATACCCTAATGAAACTTGTCCAAGATGAATAGGACAATGTCTCTAAGACTTCTTTGATTGAGTACACGGTTTTTAATGGTACTACATGTCATATCCCTTCAGAACTAGGTTATACCTGTGTATCCCATACCATGACTATTTCTATTTCTATTTCGGCGTACACAACATGTTCAATCCACTGTACTCTTGCTCGTGTCTAAGTACCTGGATCCGCCAGTGTACACCTGGCATATCTCATGTGGTCAAGTGACTATGTTCATGGTCCATGGAATTCAGGTTCATGATAATTGGTATCAGATCCATTACCAATCCATAAGTGTAGAGACACTTTTAGGGTTTGAGGTTTAGGTTTCACAATAAGAAAAATGTTCTTTAAAGGGGTGGATAGCATAACACCCCTAGAAAATTGAGACTTAAAATGTCAACAAGGTTCAACATTATTTTCACAAGCCTACATAATTAGAACTCCATAGTTAAGAATGTTTTTCCTAGAGTATTGATTAGGATTTGTGATGTCCTGTGAAGTTTCCTAGGGTGTGTGTGAGTGAGGAAAAGTCACACTAAAAGAAAAAGTGATGGCATGTGGGGATAGTCACTATTCTGATAAGAGACCCTAGTGATTAATAGACTATGGTATTATGGGAAGGAAACCAAGGTATTAAAGGAGACCCATGGGGTTAGATGACTGGGTTTTTGAATCATTGAAGGTTGGGTCATTAAAAAATGAAACATTTTACTTATTGAACCCATGGAATCATCACCTATGCCAAACTCCAAACTCCATATTATCTTGCAACCTAAATCTATTATACCACTTTGTCACAACCCAACCACATTGAAACCCCACTCAGGTTTTCAATGAAGATAATTGTGACCCTAAAATATAGTCTCCAATAGGCCTGGAGATGGTGACTATACTCGAGGGTATTTGTCACATGTATGGGAGAAATTATCATCATAAATTCCTCATAATATAAAAAGTAGACCAGAAATCCAGTCCATATATATAATCCATAAATTTTAAATTCTTATTTCTATACCATGACTAAATGATAATGAAATTCAATACAAATAATAAAAATAAAATAATTAACCCTATACTCCACTCTAGCTTCTCACACTACAATATCCTAAAATATCTATCAAACCATCTTGAAAAAAATTCATGAACATTGGAGAGGGGTAAAAATTTTTGAGTGATAAGTAGGGTCATATTTACAAACAATTATATATCCATGTGAAATATATTTCTCCAGACAAATATTCATGGAAAAATAAAGCAAGATAAGGGATAATCAATAATTATGACTAAGGTAATAAGTAAGAATGAAATAAATATAATATCGCAGGTCAACATCATCTTTTTTTGTACCACTTGAAAATATATTATTTTATCTAGATTATAAGTATAATTAAAGGAGGGTGATGAGAAGTTTTTATATTCATATAGAATAAGTATAAGGTCCTAAAATAATAGTAAAATCATCATATTAATATCATTATAATCATTCATCACTTCAGTAGTAATAAATTTCATTCCATTCAATATGAATACCATAATTTTCTCATTACATATACTAAAATATCACCATAGTGATCAAAGAAATGGAAAAATATGAAATATTGAATATCAACCTGTTCCAGGAAAAATAAGAAATATCAAATCTCAACTAGTTTCAACTATCCCAACATCATTCCTATCCTAATTAAATAACATCCACTCTATGGACATGTAATCATTATAACCAATCGTACTATCACCTCAAGCCATCACAACCCAAAACATGACATAACCATAAGTCATCATATCCTTGTGGAAATTTGTACAAATTATAACTGTATTCCATGAAAACCCATAATAGTTATACATTTCATAACCTTGATCCATTAGAACCCACATATGTATAATATCAAACAATCACAAATAATCAAACAGATAAACATACAATAAAACAAAAAATAAGCATATACAAAGAACCATATACAATAATAAAAAATGCAATATCACAACACCCAATAAAAAGCAGTAATAATTCAATAATAGAAAAATTAACCACCAAAATTCATGAGAATAATCATCTCTATAATATATAATAAAATTTAAATGAAATATTATTATAAAGGTTATGTTAATACTTAATTACAATTAAATATTTGGTTACTATACTTCAATCAATTATCTGGTTAATTAATCTAAAAATACAGAACCCAACTAAATCTTACAACCTTTATAGTGACATAGGATTTACATGCATAAATATTAAATCTTTTTAGAGGTATATTCAATAAATTCCAAAAAAATCACCTAAGGACCATAAAGGCTAAGTGTATTCAGAGACTAGATACACATTAGTCTTATTTCTTGAAATATATTAAACATATCCCATGAATATATTCCCATGTAGTTTTATTCCTAGACATACCCTAATTAAAACATTATTTATAAGCTTGGTAAAGTAAAAATACAAAAAGGAGAGCTCTAATGATTAGTAAGGATAAAAAAGGGATATATCAATGGTCATATATGAATAATGGTATAAGAATATGATAATAACATTTGAAAACCATAATATACATATCATAGATCATAAACTTGAGTTATGAAATAAATCATTCAAGTTCATAAGACATGAATTGGAAAGGAATAAAAAACGAGTCCTAAGATCATATCATTAAAATAAGATATATATTTTTATAATATAGATAAGCATAGAAAATATTATGCTGCGACTATCCACCAATACATTCATAACATGTTAGGCTTGGGATAAACACTTGTGTACCTACTTAAGTCTTGGGGTAACCTCTTGTGTACCCTCTTTCGGGCTTGGGATAATCTCTCATTAACCCTTTTTTAGTCTTGGAAGAATATCCCATGTACCCTTTGAGATCATTTATTTTATTCAGGTGGTTTCCTTGATGTTTTCCTCCCTTTAGACTTGATAAATCATTATGAACTTTTTGTCTTGTTTCATTAAGGCATTTTTCCTCACTTTTAATGGGTTCCCTTTTAATTCCATAAGATCATAAAACGTTCATCATATTAGAACCCATGAAAATAAATGGGTTTTAGAAAACATTTAGTATATCTTGCGGAAAATAAATTGGTTTCATAAACTCAAGTTATAATTAACCTAAACCATCTATAAAAACAATTAGGATGATATAATTGGATCATATCCCTAGTAAAGGTTATATATCATACAAGGATGTTGTATTAGATATAAAATGATTTTTAAAATATCACTTGTAAAATTTCTTGTGGAAAATACCATTTTCAATTGAAATAAACTATTTAAAATCTAAAAAAATCCAATTATTAAGGAAAACATTTTCTTTGAAAATAACCTTTGAAAATTGTAAGGTATTCTTTAAATCATTGAATATTCATGGTGGTGGGAAATACCTTTCATTCCATATACATTAAATTAAATATTCCATTCAAATTATTTGGTAAAATCCAAAAGGGCCTTGTTTGGAAAATACGAAGAAGATTTCATTCAAACCATTTTAAAAAAAATAAAACAATGGTAAAAATGAATTTAAACAATCATAGAGTAATATTAAAACATTATTGAATAAATTTTTAAAAAACTTGTATGTGGAATAAAAAAGGTTTTCAATCGAAGAGGGAAATAATTTCGGTTGTCTTCAAAAACAATTATTTTAGAATTTTGAGTACATAAAGATAGGAAAATGAATAGAAAAATTTTATTTTCAATAAATAAATAGTGTATAAGAAAAATAATTAAGTTATTTATAAATATATCATAATATTTAATTATCAAAATCATATTCATATTCAATCTTCATAAACAATGAGATTGAAACATCCAACCCTTACCACTTTGGTAACTTTTGAATCATAAGCCCCATGAAAAAAATAAAATAAAATTTAAATTTAAATACCATGAGAATAATTAATATCTTTATATCACATGTAAAATGGGTTTTATTTAAACCTTATAAAAGAAGATAAGTGAAAAAGATAACATATTTCCCAATTAAGATAAATTGAGACAAAAAAGCCATCACCTTAAGTATTGAATTAATTCATACACATTAAAAACTCCTATATAATAAATATAGAATTATTATAAATATATTATTGAACCTAAATTATATATATCATTACATATATTATTAACTTCTAACCTTTTATTAACAGTTTATTATCAATTTATTATTAAAATCACATTTCATATAATAACTGCTCTGTTTATTGTGTATGTTTTGAATTGGTATTTTTGGTCCTACAAATTTTATTATGTTTACATAATTTCCATAATTTTAAACATTATATAAATATAATAAATATTAAGTATATATGTATTTAGAGTAATCAAGAAAATATAGATATATAAAATGAAATACATAGTTCATGGAGACATTAGGGCATACATACACATGAACATTGTTTCCATTTTTTGAAAAATGAAATGAAAGAAAATAAAATAATATATTACCCTTATAAAATAATTTTTATGTCATATATATCACATATTTGCATTGAATAAATCTTTAATACTTTACATGTAAGCTGAGAGTTAAGAATGAATCGCATTGCTTCATGCGGCGGTAGTCTTCCATACACACGAGAGATGTTATTTAATTCACAATAAATGGAAAGTAAGAAGGTATATGTGATATTATTTTAAAAAATTTATAATTATTTCATAAATAACCTTTAATTATGTTAACTAAATCATTTTATCCATCCATGATAAGTGGTGATGGAAAATAAATTACATTGGTTCCTGAGGTGGTAGTCCGTTGTACACATGATCGACAATTTCATTTTCCATTTGATGAAAGAGGGGATGGATATATATTATTACATAAATGTAATAAAATATTAGTATATGTTGGATACTTGTTTTATTATATTTTAATTAATATAATATGAATTAATGTGGTAAAATAATAATTAAAAAGAAATATTTTATTGAAGACAATTACTTTCACTTAGAACAACCCCCATTGGATCTCTTATTAAAAACCATAGGTATGGTATTTTGGGAAGAGAATAAGATCTATAAAATTTATAAGAATTTTTGGGAGGAATTTTTATGGGGAATGGTCGAGCTAAATTGCTTATTAAATTTGAATAAGTGGGGGGAGGAGGTGGCCTTTTATAATGGGGAGGAGTGGTATTTTTGTAAATACCAAAATATATTCAATAATGGGATGCCATTATCACCCAATGTTACTAAAAATTGATAATTAATGTATTTTAGGTATTATATAATTGATCCAAACTGAAAAAAAACAGATTTTTTAAACATGTTTTCCCTTAACTTCTAAGTTTTCTTACTTTTACCATTTTGGTTTTCAATACGGTAACAAACCTTTTTATATAGGTAATTTATCATTTAATAATAAAAAATTTAAGGCTCATTATATAATTTTTAACCACTGGTTATAAATATGGAATCAAATTTATAAAATAAAAATCTTATGCGTGTGGAAAA
The DNA here is from genome assembly GCA_963277665.1 of Viscum album. Lineage (NCBI taxonomy): Eukaryota > Viridiplantae > Streptophyta > Magnoliopsida > Santalales > Viscaceae > Viscum > Viscum album. Next base: position 1,619,045,526 of record OY728146.1, on the reverse strand, counting down.
TTAATTTTAATATAAACACAAGAAATGCACAAAACCCTATTTTACCCTTTACCATTGTAACGATGTTTTAACTATTTAGGGTTCAATATAATTATTATAAAAATACCATAGGTACATGAATGGAATATGGTTAATATTTTTAAATATGTAACAATAAAATGGGAGATTTAGTAATTTTAAATCATTTAATGAAATATTATTTATTACAAATAACCTTAATTTTAATTTTGACATAATTCTATTAATTCGAATTAAAAAACATCAATAAAAATGTGGAATTCAAATAAATAATTTTATAAATTATATATAATGTTTTATTTATCTAAAAAATCATGGAATATAATAATTCATTCAATTTATATTACTTTTAACTTTCTTATTATCATTTATTTTATTTTTCAATTAATTAAATAATTATTGTGTTGGAATTGCTTAAGATTTTAATGTAATTATATAATTACTAAAAATTAAAAATAAATTAATCTCTTGAAATTAATTTAATTATTCTCAAAATTACCATAAATATTTATTCTTATCTTTCTTTTTCCCTATGGGAATAAATAATATAAATTTAATAACTTGTGGGTGACATTTTATCTTTTTTTATTTAAATTATTATATTGGTCACTTTCATGGAAAAGTATCCCAAAATCACATAAACATATATCCTAAGGTAATAAGTGTTGAAATATGACTATAAAATAGGAATTGGATTAGTTTTTAGTTCATTTTAACACATATCTTTTTAGTTTTACCCTCTGGTAAACCTGTTTTAACCTAAATACAGTAATTTATTATTACCTTTTTTACAATTAATTTTGAAAAAAATTATAATTATTATATAATATTAATTATTTTTATTCCAGATATGTAATACTTTTTTCTAAATTCTGTTCACATAAGTGGAAAATTTTATTTTAATATTAAACCTACAGACACGATGAAAAAAATGATTTTCCAACAGGAAAATTATCACAAGTATAGAAAATTTTCATATCAAAATTCAATATGAAATTGATTAAAATTATATAACTTGGATTGATAATAAAATAATTGAACTAATTTTAATTCTTATTTTTTTAACAATATGGAACTTTATAAATGCTTTAAATGAAAAGGATTTTTTTTAATAAAAAACATTATTTTTCATTATTCACTGAAAAATTAATCTTTCATAAAATTATCAAAAATTAACCCAAATATAATTCAAAAATTTTGATTAAAAAAATGAAGATATTTTTGTCAAATTAATTTTATTAATTGTTCCCAAATATCAATAAAAATTCCTTTTTTAGAAAATAAATTATCGTAGCAAATAAAAACTTTACTAAAAATTAATTACTTAGTTATAAATATTTTTTATTTATCTAAAACATTTATAATAAATTTTATAATTATGGTTATTACTATTAATAATTCTGAATTTAACATTTATGTTATAATGGTCAAGTATAAATAATTATATTAATACTATATCTCATTTTGTTAAAACATGGTGTTGTGTGTAATGAAAACAATAGAAAAAATTCATTTATTTGAAAAATAATAATAAAATATTGGTATGTTACAATATCTCACCTAAATATCCCAAGAGTTTACTAACTGTATATAAATAGCTACCTTACACATCTATGTCAATTATCAAAATATAATTACCACTACAACTTAGCCATATTCCCTAAAATATATAACTATCTCAATAACTCTAGTCATAAATACTAGTTTAAAAATATATCCTAAGATGAAAAACTTAATAATAACATAATACCACTTTACCTAAGTGAACTTTCTAGGTTAAAATCCCCTAATTTATATATTTTAAAACATTACTTTCATTAATTAATATTAATTGAATATTAGTTTCCTATTCATACACATTCTTGAGGTGAATTCAATTTCATTAAGTTAAATTCTATATTTAGATAGAAATATTGTTGTTGTATAATGTTCTATATAGACATATTTTATTTATATAAATTGTTGGTCGGAGTAGGACACTCAATAGGAGTGAATTTAGTTCCTATAAAAAATTATACCTTAAAATAATTATTTAAATGTACCCCAAATCTAAAATCAAATACGGCCTAGTTAACCAAAGTAGCATATTTATAAGAGTTTTGACCTTTTGACAGATTTCTCAATGATTTATTTGTTTTTAGTTAAAACAATATGGATTATTATTTTATCATTGAAATGAATCTACTAAACCAAATTATAATATAAACACTATCTAATATTAACTATCAAGGTGAAAGAAATGTTTTCAATGAATTAGTAAAATAATGAAAACACAAATTTGAAACACACAGAAGAGATAAAACAAGAGGTTCAGTGTCAAGATGAGACTTAGTCCTCTCTACTTGGTGATCTCCTTTTACTATGAAATTTATATAAATAAATTTGATCCACACGCTAGATCGGGGTAAACGATAGTATACAAACTGTCTAGGTTAACAGACATCTACCACAATTCTCGTGGGAGTGAAAATTACAATCGGCCATGTAGGGACAACTTCCACTGTTATCCATGGGAGTGTAAGGTGTAAAAAGATATGTTTGTGAAGCTATCAATATATCTTCTAGTTTGGAATAGGAGACAATGTTTGTTTATAAAAATAGATACACACACACTTCTTGAAATGTAAATAATGCACAAAGGTAGAGAAATATGATGAGAATAGGGTTTATAAGGCTCTATGTGATGTGATTTGTAGCTTCTGAACTTCTTATATATTGAATAAGTGAAGTTAGATTCATCTTACAAAAACAAGAAGAAAAAATAGTGTTGTGAGTTCTTCTATCTTCTGTTTCCAATGAGGTGTATGGTTTGGTGGATGAGCTCTTCTTCTTGCAGCAAAAATGTTCTTCCTTTTAGGATCTCATCAATATTTCATACTTTACACAACAAATAGTTATTGTATTGTTCTAGGGTGCATGAGTAGATGGGTATATTTTCTTAGATCACGTCATTTTTCTTATTGATCTAGATATTCCATTTATATAGTGTAGCACACAATCAACATGTACTCTAGTACCTCCTACCTCATACTGGTCTCTACCATCCATTAAATGTTGTCTACAAAAGACAGAAAATATCATTAATATAATAATCATTTCTAGGTTTCATCAATATGACCATTAGAAGTAATTTTGAATTTAAATTGAAAATTAAGTAATGATGGTGTATCAAGATCAGTAGGTCAGTCTGTTGGTGTCTCAGTCTATCGGTGTCTCATACTGTCAGTGTCTCAGACTATTGGTAGGTCAGTCTATCAATAGATTAATCTGTTGGTAGGTGATGTGTCAGTAGGTTATGTGTCGGTATGTCGTTCAGTCAGTTAGCTATCAGTAGATTATACTTAGTGAAAATTCTAAGTATCATTTATTCACTTTGTTGGCAGGTTACTCTATTGGTAAAACATGCCATAAATAACTTAGACTTCTATTAGTAGCTTGTCCTTAGTGAAGTTTCTGAGAATCTGTCTGTATGTACTCTGTTGGTAGGTACTCTGTCAGTGGGTACTTTGTTGATAGCTCATCCTTAATGAAAATTCTGAGAAGCTATCAATAGGTCAGGTATTAGTGACATATACTTATCAGTGACTTATACTTATACAAATATTGGTAACCTATCTTATGATGTAAATACTGACAATAGAGGTTAAGATTAAATGTAAACAAGTTTAAACAATATGTAACTTAATAAAACGTAATTAAGCATGATTTGTGAGCATTAAATATATAGGAGCCAAAAATATCCCCCTTTTTGAAGATCACAAATCAAGGAATTGTATAGTTTATAATGACCAAATTAAGGTGTTCTTAACATTTTATACAGATCATAAGACATTAAATTTTAAGGTAAACAAAAAAATTATATAGATCACTTAGTAATATTTTCCTTTTATCTCATGCTCCCACTAAGATATATTCCATACACATACACATGCCATACACATTCTCCCATTTTAGGATTATCAAAAAGGACACAGATAATTAAAAGAAGGAATAAATAATGATATGAAAACATATAATATATTACATTACTCAAACAGTACAAGTGGTAACAAAAAAACTACAATATATCCCTATCAAAGAGTCATCCAATCACTTCTTATCCAAAGAAATGTCAACATGTCTTTTCCTTTATCATAGGAAGTAGTGGTAGGAGAAGGAGGTGTAGAATTAGTGGTTAGAGTTTCAGTGAAGATACAGAGGTAAGGAAGATGAACTATAGTAAAGACAGAAGGAGCAAGGCTCGGGCTAGAAGAGGCAGGAGGGCTAGTAAGCTCATGATGAATGATGGGTCTAGTTTTTCATAGAGATTGAGAAGTAGTCATGGATAAAGGTGAAAGGGGTGCAGAAGGATAAGTATAAGGGTGCATAATTGGTCAAATAATAGAAGCTTCTGAAAAAAAAATTGAAGTACTATCATGATGCTGGTAAGGTTTCAACAGATTTATGAATTCCTTGATGATCTGACCACCATAATCCATAGCATTATCAAAATCTTCTTTATTTTATATAAAATTATGAAGGGTAAGAGTGAAGTCCTTAAGCTTCTTGACTTAATCTTTGAACGCTTGAGTAATAGGAGGGATCATCAAATATTCATCCAAATACTTGAAATGATTATCCAGATGATACTCTGTATAAATCCTATCAAAGTATAAGTCTACTTTCTTGGTTATCTATTCTTGAGAATTAGTGGAACCTTTCATGAAAAATCATACCATGACATATATATGATCATTATTATATCGAATTTTTATTATGGTTTCTGGGTTTTTTCCACCCATCATATTCCCAAGATATTATCTTATCACATTTATAATCATCTCATCATTAGGAGGATGAACAACAAGAGCAACTGAAGTGGAGGCACCTTGCAAGATATCTCAGACATCTGATCTCAACTAATTCAAATCAAGAGCTAGGGTCTGAGGAACATAAATCCAATAATATGAATCCTCTAATATTTTCACCATGATATCCAGAGATTTCCTATAATCAATAGTTATATTGTTAATGGATGAAACCATAACAATCAGTTAATTTTGAATTTTTTTATTGTCTAAGATGATTTATTCCAACACTAAGATCAACCAACACTCAACCTGAGAAACAATCCTTTATGTGATCATAGATGCATCACATTCACTATGCCTTTCCACTGAAGCTGGTTTTTGTGGAGGGATAGATCTTACCACAACTAAGAACTCTTCCTTAAATGTATTGAAGTCAACCTTAGTCACATACTCTACAGGCTCATATGCAGCTAAAGGAGTATAAGTAGAAGTAGTTATCCTATCCTCTAAATCAGAGTAATCCAAACCCAAAGTCACATAGGATCCTTTATCCACACAAGCACAACTATATCATTAAGATGAGAAATAACATAAACATTCACCCTTTTAGGATGTCTCTCCCCATCAACAAATATCCATATTCTAGAATAAACCAACTCTTACACTAGAGCCACTAAAACTTCTCTTTTAGTATGAACTTCATCAAGAATATAGACATCAAGATCTCTTTCTTCAACCATAACTAACTTAGGAGCATCATGGGATTATAAAATTACTTCCTATTCCTATTCCACTATAGGAGTATCATCAGAAATTTAATGCTCAACAATATCTAATATAAGATCAATAGGTTTGGAATCAAGACCTTGATCATCATCAAGATGATCTAATCCACCATTTGATTCCTCACATCCTTTTACTTCATCATCACTTTCATATTTTTCATCTTCTTTATCAAATTCCTCGTCATATTATTCATTTTTATCTTCATCTATATCACCACCATCATCATATTATTCACTTCTAATTTCTTCTTAGTCACCATTTTAATCCTTATAACTATCAGATCTGCTAACATACTAAACATTCTATGACTCTTCAGTCTCCTCATCATCATCCTCACCTAGAAGTGGTTTCTTTTTAGGAAGGGTCCTAGGAGGGCTAGTAGGACCATGGGTCATACTTTCAGGACTTTTAATTATATCAGGTTCACTTATATCATCAATTAACGACTCATTTCCTTGATCTTCCATAGATAAATATTCCTCATCTGAATTCTCACCAGCTTCATACAGTCCTAGAACACGGACAACCATGTTCCCCGACCTTGAGGGATGATCAAAAGGATTAAAATCATCATACAATTTGTAATTTTTCTCAATCCAAATCTTCTTCTAGGGATTCCAATTAAGTTTCATTCTCCTACAGATAGTTTTTTTGAGACAAAACCGATCACAGACCAAAACTATTTCTACAATATCATTCACTAAACCCTTATCTTTCATCATAGGATAGATAAGCTAAGGATAAAATAATGATTTGTTTTGTAGTAGGGTTTTATCATTTTACTTATATGCACTATCAAATATCCAAATAGGTTAACCTTATATCCCTTCTTCAACATATAAAAAATATACATCTTGGTAAATTAGGGAGGAAATTTTCCCTTTTCTAGGACATAACTGATGCTAAAAAACTTAAACAATAGCCTCCATTCACCATCAAGTTCTATTGTTATAGGCCTTCTATGATCTCCATTACCAGTAAGATCATCCAAAGCTTCCTCAAAATTGAATTTATCACTTGGTGGAGGTGCACTTCCCTAATTATCATAATATACACTCTCATGGGGTACCTTTAAACATTATTACCAATGCATGGATGAAAAGTTTTTCTTTTTCTATCTACTATAAATTTGATCCAAAAGACCTATGAGCCTTCGAGATGAAATTCCGTATATAGATAGAACTCATGAAATAGCCTTGGGTAAAATGGGATTTCATTATTGGAGAACCACTCCAACCATCCTTGAGTTTACAACACATTTAACAAGAGATACTTACTTGTCAACATCCATTCTGAGTGCACTTCTTTCTCAGGAGTGACTATACAGTTCGCAAGTTACAGATGGATAGGTCTCGGTTTAGGTTGAATAGATTCACCTCTTTTCTTCTTAGACAGATTAGAATCATCCAAATATCTCTCATAAACATGTTTAACTAGATAAATCGGTGAGATTCTAGGGTTTTGGGTTCGAAGCATAAAGGTAGAAAAATTTTGGGAGAGAAAGGTTCGAAGGAAAGAGTGCTAGAGAAAGAGTGTGAGAGTGAGAAAAACTGTTGGATCAACCATTAATTTTACCATTTATGGATTTAAAATCATAAAATACCAAATTCAGATTAAAATAAAATGAAATAATTAAAATAATGACATTTTATATTCTAGACAGAAAAATTACTAAGAATTGATTGGTAAGACACATCAGCGAGACCAATCTATAAGTGAACATCGATAAGTCCTATTGGTGAGTCATCATCGGTAAGTTTTGTCAGTGAGTCGTCATCAGTGAGTCCTATTAGTGAGTCATAATCATTGAGACATCATCAATGGGACATCATCGATGAGACATCATCGGTGAGAAATCATCGGTGAGACATCATTGGAGAGACATCTGATAGTTAGTCACTCAAAGTTGATCATTCCTAACTCATGTTTGATATAACTCATTCTCTTAGAATTTAATGGATAAGTAAAAATTTTATCAATATGTTGTTCAGTGCCAATGAAATCAATATTTATATCACATTTTTTATAATTATCTCTCAAAAAGTGATCTATTATATAAATATGTTTTTTTCTAGAATGAGAAAATAGATTCTTAGAAATGTTAATAACACTTGTGTTATCACAGTTTATTGGGACATGTCTAAATTGATATCCATATTCTAGTAATGTGTGTTTCATCCAAAAAAATTGAGCACAACAATTACAAGAATCTATATATTCATCTTTGGTGGTAGATAATGTGATAGAGTATTGCTTTTACTACACCATGAAATGTGAGACTTTCCCAAAAAGTGACATGTTCTAGAGGTGATTTTTATATCTAACCTTCAAAAACCAAAATCAGTATCATAATAACTAACTAAGTCAAATGGTTGTCCTATAGGGTAGAACATTCCTATGTTGGTAGTATATTTGAGGTATTTGAAAATTATTTTAACAACAAGTAGATGTGACTCTTTAGGATTTTATTGAAAATGAGCACACACACATACACTAAATATAATATTAGTTTGACTATTAGTTAAGTAAAGAAGACTTCCAATCATACCTATATAATTGGTTTGATCCAATGATTTTCCATCTTCATCAAGATCCAATTTACAAGTGGTACTCATATAAGTATCACTAATTTTTTTACCATCCGAGACAAAACATTTTAAAAGATATTTAGTGTATTTACTTTTATTTAAAATAATAACTTATTTATTTTGAAATATTTTTAAATCCAATAAATAATTTAAGTTCACCCATTAATCTCATTTCAAATTCATTTTGCATTATTTTTGAAAAATAAATACCTAAAGAGTTTTTAGAAGTTCTAAAAATAATATCATCAACATATATTTGAACAAATAAAAAACTTTAGAAATTATTTTAATGAAAAGATTTAGATCAACAATAAATTTTGTAAAGCCTTTGAAAATAAGAAAAGTGTTGATCATATCATACCATGCTCTTGGGGCTTGTTTTAATCCATAAAAAGTTTTTGTTAGTTTGAAAAAATGATTTGGAAAATGAGGATTTGTAAAACCAAGGGGTTGTTCAACAAAAGTAACCTCGTCTATATACCCATTTAGGAATTCGCTTTTGAAATCCATTTGATAATGTTTGAAGTTAAAATTTTCCGCATGAGATAGAAATATTTTAATGGATTCAAGTCTAGAAATAGGTGAAAATGTTTCTTCATAGTTAATTCCTTATTCTTAACTATAACCTTGTGCAACTTATCTAGATTTATTCCTTACTATAGTTCCAAATTCACCTACTTTATTTATAAAGACCCACTTAGTGACTATTTCCAAGGTTTCTTTGGGTCAATTAACAAGTTTCTAAAAAAATTCCTTTCAAACTGATTCAATTCTTCTTTCATATCCATCACCCAAAATTCATCATTGATGTTCTTAGGTTCAAGCTATGACAAAATGGCATAATGTTCAACCTGGTTCCTTAGAAAAGCTCTAGTATGTATCCCCTTATCTAAGTATCTAACTAAAACATCTAAAGTATGATTCTTAAGGGTTCTAACATATCTATAAAAATAAGGGATGGTTATATCTAGTTAATCTACAGGTTTAGGTTTCCTTTGGTTAGAATCTAAGAGTTTACATAACTATATTTTTCTACTTCTTTAATAGAAGAATAAATAAATTTAGGATTTTGGTCTAGATTTTGAAGGATTGTACTCATAATTTTCTATGTAGGTTTTAGGTTCTTCTGGGTCTATTTCATCAAATTTTATATGTACAAATTCTTCTACACACATGGTTCTCTTATTAAAGACTATATAGGATTTTCTAGAGGTTGAATAACCTAGGAAAAATCATACATCTCTTTTGGATGAAAAAATTTCATGATTATCTTTTGTATTAAGGATATAGAATTTTCAACTGAAAACTTTAAAGCAATTAATCTTAGGTTTACTATTATTCCACAACTCATAGGGATTTTTCTTAAGGATTGTTCTAATTAAAAATTTATTAATTATGTACCAAGCTGCATTCATAGATTTTTCCAAAAAATAAACAATTAAACCATATTCACTAAGAATAGTTCAAGGTATCTCTTTTAGGGTTTTATTTCTCATTTCTACAACTCCATTCTTTTGGGGTGTCCTAGGAGAAGATAATTTATGACTATATCCAATTTGTGATGAAACATATTGAAATTATTGATATTAAAACTCATGAACATGGTCACTTATTATGGTTTTTATCCTAAGTTCACTAAAGTTTTATATTTTCCTAGTATTATTTGTGAAATAAGAGTAGGATTCACTCTTGTGAGATAAAAGGAAAGTCCAAGTATACATATAAAAGTCATCTACTAGAACATAGACATAGTGTTTTCCATTTAGAATAGAAAATATAGATGTTCCAAACAAATCCATGTTAACCAACTCAAGGGGTTGAGAAGTTGAAACGTATTTCTTTGGTTAGAAATATATTTTGTGTTGTTTTTATTTTTGACAAGGATTACAGACTTTATCATTTGGAAACTCAAGTTTAGGTATTGTTGGAACCAAGGTTTTTCTTTGTTGGAAATGGTGTATGGTTCATGTTTACTGTTAATCCATATTGGTTTGATCAATGATTTTATAAGGAATGTGGTATTATGAGTCAGGTTCAAAGTAGTATTGATGGTGGAACATTTTCCTAGTTTTTTCCAAAATTTTGGGCCTCAAATATGGGATTTTTTTTGTAAAAGGAAGGTTTTCTGCAAAAGCATTACGCGGAATGGGATTTCCAAGAATAGTTCATGGATCATGAAATATGGTAAGCAGAATGGATAACATTGAACAATATAGGGGGAATGGTATGTGGAGTAAAAATGCTAGGTGGATAGTATAAAAGGGATGTTCTATGGAGTGAAGGAGTTTTGCGGAAAGGTCTGCGGCTCGTGGAATGAAAATGGTTCACGAGATGTCACGTCATTTTTGAAAACGAGATAGAGTTTTGAGAATCCATGAAGGGTTCCGTTTTCAGAATGAGGTTATGATTTGTTCCACCACATAGGAAGAGTGATGGTACATGGACCACATAGGAAAATGGTTCACAAGAGATGCATTATAAGTGGTTAAGGTGGATCCATATTTAAATTTGGTAAATATCGGTTTAGAAAATTATGTGGATCTATTTTTCAATATAAGGAGAACTAATACCTTAATTAAAAAAAGGGGACTAAGATTAAAAATCTTGGAATAATTTGGTGAAGTCTAGAATATTTCATGGGAAGAAAAACCCCAAAGGGAGAAGAGGTTCATGAGGAGGATTCCATGAGAGGAGAAGTGGTCTGCAAAGGAGAAGTGGTTCATGGAAGAAGTTGTTCGCTAAAGGAAGTGGTGCGTGGAAGCAATTTTTGGAAGATAGTTTGTAGAAGACAGTTCACTGAATATGGTACATGGAGGTATTTTGTAGATCCAATACATAGAGGTTGTATGTGGAGTAGGGCAGTTCATGAAGGAAGCACACACAATATGTAGTGTAGTGTTGTAAGTGAAGGAAGAAGGCTAGTTCGTGGAGGAGAATTTTGTGAATAATCAATATACAAAAAATTAGATTGCATATGTAGGGGAAAAAGAATTAAATATGTAACACCCCAAGATTTTATAGTGTGTTATTTCTTCAAACTAATTCAATAACTTTCACTACACGCAACACCAAGTTCAATCGCACCATGACTTACCAAACAAGCTGTTAAAAAGAGGTTATGAATAGTGTTAACTAAATTTTAAACTTTATATAATCCTTATAATTTTAGAATCCATATTATGAGTTTCTTAGTCATAATGTAAGAAAAAATTCATTTTCAGTATTGCACTTTTACCAAATTTTAATAGTGAACCCTTTTTAGATACTATATTTTAAACTTTTTGACTAAATGGGGACATCAAAAATTTAAAATGAAACATCTCAAGCTTCCACGGTACGCTAGCGTGTGTTGTACGCAACACCGAGTTCTAACACACCGTAACCAATCAAACTAGCTGTTATGAATAGTAATACCTACTTTTTGAAGTTATATATATTTTATATTTTAAAATGGACTTCATTTTTGGATTCGGAATATCAAATTTAGCCTAAGGTGAAATTTTGGTACTTTTCGGATAACTTTCATATTTTGATGAATAGTGAAAATTACTAAATTTTAATTAAAAACAACTTTTTTAATCAAAATAATTAATAGTGATAAATTATGAATTTGAGTGGTTTTAAAGTATATTTAGAATATATTTTTACCATTTAATATAATGTTGGTCATTGGACATAATTTTACAATTAAACCGAACATAAACAAGTGTCAATCTTTTGATAGTTATTATCTCTTAAAAACACGCTTTTTGTTTTGACAGCGGGAATTAATCTTAAATTAATTTCTGCCACTTCTGTGTTTTGAATTTAGGAAAATGGATTCCATATTTGGAATCAGGATGTTCAAATTGTGTAAATAGTTAACTTTTATATTTAGACATTTTGAATAATTACTGCGGTAAATATTTTATTTACCATGGTTAAGGGTAAATCCGGTAAATAAGGGTTAAAACAATAATATTATAATAATACTAAATTAAACTAAAATGTGTCTTAAACCTATTGGTTGATAAATGGTCGACCATGGGCATCTTTGGGTCGATTTTGGGACCCCATGGATCCACTTGTAAGTGATAATGACACTTTATTTTAATTAAGTTAAAATGAATACAAAAATGACACAAGTATATATCTTTTAGCAAACCAATTGTTACATAGGGTTATATATGTTGGATTTTAGATTATAAATATTCATTAGAAATATAAAAAGATTTCTTACATAATTATATTTTATTTATAATTTTTAGACATTAAATAAGTTATTTTATTTATGACACAATGATGATGTAGTAATTACTATAATAGTGAAAAATTAAAATAATAGATATTATAAATACCCAAATAAATATAATATGAAACTTTTAATGAATTAAACGAATTTTCTAGGATAATATGATATATTAGGATTGATTTAATTGACTTTGTTCGAAGTAATCAATCTGTTATGAGTTTCACAAAAATCAACTAATGAATAGTGTCAAAATTGACATAAAAGAGTTTTTAAAACAAATATTATATTATTAATTGATATTAAATTCCTAAAAATCTAAGGTTCGTTCAAGAGACTTAAATCATGATAGTTGTATCATTAATGGACCACTTTTGGGTCGCTTGTATGTATATGGTAAGTTTATTAACCATATAATATAAAAATACAAAGAGACATTGTAAAAGTGAAACTAATTAACTTAGAGTTAATACTTAAAGATAAGGTTAATATAAGTACCCAAACCTGTCTAAATTCTATTGGTTGAGTTGTTTTAGACCCATACCCACCTTAACCTTTGAATAGTCAACTTTGGAGTCATTGGAAACCGAATATGAATTTATTATAAACTAATATCTCTAGCTTTTCCAAAGGTGCCCCTCACCCCTCTTATAAAAGGGCACTCCTCCTTCTCATTTCTTCACACCTTAAAAGCCTTTTGGTTCGGCCAAACTCTGCCCAAATACTCTACCAACATCCCTCACTACAACCTAGAGGCCTTAGTTTGATCATAAAGCCAACCTAAGGAGCCCTTTTGATCAAATCAAAAGGAAGAACCCGAAGAAGAGGTAATGATTTCACCACCCTTTTCCAAGTTCCTTCTTCTTCCACTTCTTCTTACTTTGTTGTTACCATTCTAAAATAATAACTACAGTATCATATATATACTGTGATGTTATTATAAATATGGTATAACCATATTCAGTATTCTATCCACCCTTTGAATAACATGTCACCATACGTGCGTACGTACGGCTTACCGTCTCCACGTCGTGGTGTAATTGTTATTCAATATATTATTATTTGGATGGGTATAATAATGATGTTTAACTCATGTAAATAATAAATATAACATGTTAATTATTCTGTATATATGATATACCATCCATTTATATATTATTTTAATATCAAAATAATGATATTGTCGCTCGTGCGTACGTACGGACTACCGTCTCCACGAACGCGATGAGATTCATTCTCCATCATATCCATTCAAGTATAATTATCATTTGCTGATTTAAAAATGATGTTTAAGGACTTGATATCATTATGTATATGAATAATATACAACCTATACATTACAAACATGGCTTACGTAATAAAACATATTAAAGAAAACGAGTAAGTTAACACCCGAAACAACGATAATACTAAGACATTATTAACAAAGCAAAGTTAAAAGATCATATATGATATCATATAAATATATATGATTCTTGTATAATTTAATAACAATTATTTCACTATTATACAGGAGGTTAACCTACCCCAACCAAGGAAAAGTACAAGGTAAGGGTTATTTCACAATCTCTTCATTATCCGAGGTTGTTTATATGTAATAATCTACTGGGATCTCTTTATCATCCACATCCATGTTTCTTCGAAATGTAATTCAAAACATATTTATTATTTACAAGAATATGGGTTAAAGTCATTTATACCCTTGTTTGACTTTTTATAAGAGGTTTATAAAGGAATCTTTCCGTCGTTTTCAAAACAAGGTCCTTTTTAACCTTTTCGACAGAATTAAGGTAAGAATGTTTTTTTTTAACTTATACGGTGGGTGTGGATATTTTCCGCCATTATAAAATCTTCAAATATTCCCTTAAAAGCTTATAATATTATTTTCAAAGAAAATGTTTTATTTTATATGTATCTTAAATGATTTCAAAATAAAAGGAGATATTTCTTTAAAAAGAATTTTGATTTCATCTATGTCAACATCCTTTGATGGATTTTAAGATTATTTGAAGTTGATTTATTATGATACAAAACTTCTATATTGTATTGAAGGTTTTTTGATATGTTTGACTGTGGATGTGCTATTTTTATACCATTCATAGTTTATGGTGAAAGTATTGACATTTCGTATGCTAGTTCCAATAAGAATGTTTATGTTATATTTCAACCTTTACTTCATATGAATGTGTTGGACAAGTATGTTCCAGGTTGGGGACTGGTTAAAGTAAGCCCTCCAGGTTGGGGACTGGTAAAAGTAAGCCCTCCAGGTTGGGGACTGGTAAAAGTAAGCCCTCCAGGTTAGGGACTGGTAAAAGTAAGCCCTCTGGTTTGGTCTCCGGTTATTAGAGGCACTCCGGGTTGGTGTCCGGTTATTAGAGGCACTCCGGGTTGGTGTCTGGTTATTAGAGGCACTCCGGGTTGGGTTCTGGTTACAGTTAGCCCCAAGGTCTTGGGACGAGGCCTTGAAAAGAAATTAAATTTTAGCATTATGCATTCCATCATTATGAAAGTGGTTAGTGATTTTGCATGTGATTATTCGATTAGTAGAATATCCATGTGAATGAGTAAATGGCATTATTTCATTTTATTTGTTCCATACAAAGTTGAAAGTTCAAGTTTGAAAGGCTGTTGTTTTAGTTATACATTGCCTTAAATGTTTATTCTCATTTATGAAAGTTTCCGCTATATTGTTATCCTTACTGGGCATTTGAGCTCACCCCTTTTCTATGATTTATTTTTCCCAGGAAGTGAAGAAGTAAATTATGAATGACCTACAGGGATATTATGTGGGGATATGAGTGTGGATTATGGAGACATTATGTTGTTGTAGTAGTTTTTCATTTTATGATGTAATGTAAAACTTATGAATATATCTAGTGTTTCCAAGGCTACTAAACCAATCGGTCTTTCGAGATTTGATCTTTCTTGTGATCATGCCAATGTTATGTAATAATGCACCGACTCTGGGTAACTCGGGTCGGGGCGTTACAGTTGGTATCAGAGGAAGTTTAGTACAAACCTTGGAAGCTAGATTTAGATAAACTCTGATTAGAGCACGTAGACCTAAGATGAACTTTGAGGATTAGTATATAATAACTTCCTAGAATTTCGGTATTGTAGAGATTTTGTGAGTTTTCCGAGCAATACATCCCTGTCTGGATACGAGCAGGTAGAGGCGGCTCTGGCACAGATGTACCTAGGAGTAAAACCCGAAAACACCGCTTTGAGCTAGACTCGAACGGGAACTGGTGCACGACAATGGGTCTTGCTGCACTCTTGGTTACGACACTCCCGGGGGATATGCTTAGGATAACTCTCATTTTCTTTACAAATCATTTTGAAGGGATTATGAGTATATACTTCCTCAAAGAAAACATTCTTATGATTATGGATTATATCCATAAACTATTTAATTTATGTTATGTGTCTTACAAGTTTGGGATTAGGTATTGTTATTCATAAACTAATCTACTGCATGCCATTGTTTAGAAATGGCACCCAGTAGAAGGAATGAGAACTCCAGCAATGCACATGATCCAAAGAGAAAGAAGGATCATATCTTTCATGGCCTTAAGCCAGAATTTATAAGAGAAATAGTCTCCCATTTATTATCATCATACGAAGAAATAATATCATGTGTTGATAAGATAAGTAAAGATTTTACTGAGTCATATGGCTTTGAAGGGAAGCAAGAGAAGAAAAGTATGGAAGAGAGAAAGATGGATAAAGGGAAGAGGGAAAAAAAGAATTTTCCCATATGTGATAACTATGGGAAGAAACACCCTGGAACTTGTCTGAAAGGAATGGGATTTTGTTATAAGTGTGGAGAAAAAGGGCACAAAGTACGTGACTGCAAGGGTAAGAAAATGGTTTCAAATGTACAATGCTTCATTTGCAAGGAGTTTGGACACTACGCGAACCTATGTCCCAGTCATCAGACTATGACGCAAATGATGCTATTGGATAATAATCAAGTTATGATACTACCACAGATGAAGAGGAATGATTAGAGTTCTTATGTTGATTATGTCAATTGAGTGTTGTATCAACAATGTACTTGTTATAATAATTATGGAGTATATAAGGATTGTATTGCAGTACTATTTCATTAAGGACTTGAGATTGTGTGGAAAAAAGAAAAGTGACTCAATAGCAGGTTAAATTTTTGGAAAATATATGGTTGAGAGAAAGATAAACCATAATATGGTTCTGATACCGAGGTAGTAACTTTAGAATAATACATGATTGATTTGGATAAATTATATTGGATATTCTTGACTACCTTGAAACTGATTAATGATTTTTATATTCCATCATTTTTGGGGTTTAAAACATTTTTTTGATTGATGAAGTATATCTAGCATTCTATATG
This sequence comes from Viscum album, assembly GCA_963277665.1. Taxonomy (NCBI): domain Eukaryota; kingdom Viridiplantae; phylum Streptophyta; class Magnoliopsida; order Santalales; family Viscaceae; genus Viscum; species Viscum album. The sequence goes on along the minus strand of OY728146.1, from coordinate 1,619,028,744 downwards.
GAATAAGGGAGCATGAATGTAATCAATAAGGAATATGGTAATTCAGGATGTTTCAGTGTATTAAAAGAATACAAGATGAAGGTATTCATATGCTATTACGGGGTAAAAAGGATCTACATTATGTTTACCTTCCTTATAAATGTTGGACTGTGAGTTTGGATAGAAGTATTTTGGATAGTTCTAGTTTGGATTATTTTGGATTTCCATAAAAGGACAACCCGGAGGTCGGGCGGCAACCCGTCGCGTCCGACAAGGCTGCGAGACTTGAACCCGCAACCGAAGGGCGACAAGGGTGTATCACCTACCACTAGCCCATGAGATGTCCTGGATTAAATAATGTAATTTTTATTAAAATATCATGTAGATGAATTATAAATTCGTTTATTTTGGAACCCTATACGAATAGTGTAAATAGAATTTTTTTACATTCTATTATCTTTTAGAGTGAAAGATGAGTTTGTGGTAGAAATTTATTAATGGATAAAACTCTAATTATAAAGTAAGTATATCTCCTTATGATCTTAGCCAATCTCATAAATAAATTCCTCAACATTAATAAAAGCAACTTAGAACAAAAATGTTTTCCTAGATGGTACCTTAAATCATCACTAATTTATGGCTTTGGGATTGTTGGCCTTTTCATAGCCATGTTCTCTACCACTCTCAATCAGATAATTAATGGTTAGATTTTTCTTCCATATCCATATTTTCCTACATGGAACCCTAGTATGTGTTATTTTCGGTAATCTTCATACTTTCGACTCTTTATTTTAAATAGAGGCCTCATTAATTCATTTTTCGATGTGGGATTTCAACTAAGATATTTTGAAACGTCAAAAATGTGTTATCCCAATACCCTATGTTTTGTTGAACCGATGGTATTTCAAATCATCATAGATTGATGATTTTAAGGACCTCAATTTTATACTTTTTTGTGATTGATGACCTCAATCACTACCTATAAATATTTACGTTTTCATCCAATTATATGTCTCTAATTGCCACCAATGTTCTCCTAATAGAGATCATAATTTGGTGGTGATCCTTTCATTTCTCTTTTCCTCATATTAAGACTAAATTTTAGTAACCCAATTTCCGATGTGGGTTTTCCCAAAAAGATATTTTCTATTTTCAACCTTTTATTTTCGAAGAACAATTTCAAATTGCGAGGACGCAATTTATTGAAGGAGGGGAGAATGTAACACCCCAAGATTTTATAGTGTGTTATTTCTTCAAAATAATTCAATAACTTTCACTACATGCAACACAAAGTTCAATCGCACCATGACTTACCAAACAAGCTGTTAAAAAGAGGTTATGAATAGTGTTAACTAAATTTTAAACTTTATATAATCCTTATAATTTTAGAATCCATATTATGAGTTTCTTAGACATAATGTAAGAAAAAATTCATTTTCAGTATTGCACTTTTACCAAATTTTAATAGTGAACCCTTTTTAGATACTATATTTTAAACTTTTTGACTAAATGGGGACATTAAAAATTTAAAATGAAACATCCCAAGCTTCCACGGTACGCTAGCGTGTGTTGTACGCAACACCGAGTTCTAACACACCGTAACCAATCAAACTAGCTGTTATGAATAGTAATACCTACTTTTTGAAGTTATATATATTTTATATTTTAAAATGGACTTCATTTTTGGATTCGGAATATCAAATTTAGCCTAAGGTGAAATTTTGGTACTTTTCGGATAACTTTCATATTTTGATGAATAGTGAAAATTACTAAATTTTAATTAAAAACAACTTTTTTAATCAAAATAATTAATAGTGATAAATTATGAATTTGAGTGGTTTTAAAGTATATTTAGAATATATTTTTACCATTTAATATAATGTTGGTCATTGGAAATAATTTTACAATTAAACCAAACATAAACAAGTGTCAATCTTTTGATAGTTATTATCTCTTAAAAACACGCTTTTTGTTTTGACAGCGGGAATTAATTTTAAATTAATTTCTGCCACTTCTGTGTTTTGAATTTAGGAAAATGGATTCCATATTTGGAATCAGGATGTTCAAATTGTGTAAATAGGTAACTTTTATTTTTAGACATTTTGAATAATTACTGCGGTAAATATTTTATTTACCATGGTTAAGGGTAAATCCGGTAAATAAGGGTTAAAAAAATAATATTATAATAATACTAAATTACCCTAAAACGTATCTTAACCCTATTGGTTTATAAATGGTCGACCATGGGCATCTTTGAGTCGATTTTGGGACCCCATGGATCCACTTGTAAGTGATAATGACACTTTATTTTAATTAAGTTAAAATGAATACAAAAATGACACAAGTATATATCTTTTATAAAAACAATTGTTACATAGGGTTATATATGTTGGATTTTAGATTATAAATATTCATTAGAAATATAAAAAGATTTACTACATAATTATATTTTATTTATAATTTTTAGACATTAAATAAGTTATTTTATTTATGACACAATGATGATGCAGTAATTACTATAATAGTGAAAAATTAAAATAATTGATATTATAAATACCCAAATAAATATAATATGAAACTTTTAATGAATTAAACAAATTTCTAGGATAATATGATATATTAGGATTGATTTAATTGACTTTTTTCGAAGTAATCAATCTGTTATGAGTTTCACAAAAATCAACTAATGAATAGTGTCAAAATTGACATAAAAGAGTTTTTAAAACAAATATTATATTATTAATTGATATTAAATTCCTAAAAATCTACGGTTCGTCCAAGAGACTTATATCATGATAGGTGTATCATTAATGGACCACTTGTGGGTCTCTTGTATGTATATGGTAAGTTTATTAACCATATAATATAAAAATACAAAGAGACATTGTAAAAGTGAAACTAATTAACTTAGAGTTAATACTTAAAGATAAGGTTAATATAAGTACCCAAACCTGTCTAAATTCTATTCGTTGAGTTTTTTTCGACCCATCCCCACCTTAACCTTTGAATAGTCAACTTTGGAGCCATTGGAAACCGAATATGAATTTATTATAAACTAATATCTCTAGCTTTTCCAAAGGTGCCTCTCACCCCTCTTATAAAAGGGCACTCCTCCTTCTCATTTCTTCACACCTTCAAAGTCTTTTGGTTCGGCCAAAATCTGCCCAAATACTCTCCCAACATCCCTCACTACAACCTAGAGGCCTTAGTTTGATCAGAAATCCAACCTAAGGAGCCCTTTTGATCAAATCAAAAGGAAGAACCCGAAGAAGAGGTAATGATTTCACCACCCTTTTCCAAGTTCCTTCTTCTTCCACTTCTTCTTACTTTGTTGTTACCATTCTAAAATAATAACTACAGTATCATATATATACTGTGATGTTATTATAAATATGGTACAACCATATTCAGTATTCTATCCACCCTTTGAATAACATGTCACCATACGTGCGTACGTACGGCTTACCGTCTCCACGTCGTGGTGTAATTGTTATTCAATATATTATTATTTGGATGGGTATAATAATGATGTGTAACTCATGTAAATAATAAATATAACATGTTAATGATTCTGTATATATGATATACCATCCATTTATATATTATTTTAATATCAAAAGAATGATATTGTCGCTCGTGCGTACGTACGGACTACCGTCTCCACGAACGCGATGAGATTCATTCTCCATCATATCCATTCAAGTATAATTATCATTTGCTGATTTAAAAATAATGTTTAAGGACTTGATATAATTCTGGATATGAATAATATACAACCTATACATTACAAACATGGCTTACGTAATAAAACATATTAAAGAAAACGAGTAAGTTAACACCCGAAACAACGATAATACTAATACATTATTAACAAAGCAAAGTTAAAAGATCATATATGATATCATATAAATATATATGATTCTTGTATAATTTAATAACAATTATTTCACTATTATACAGGAGGTTAACCTACCCCAACCAAGGAAAAGTACAAGGTAAGGGTTATTTCACAATCTCTTCATTATCCGAGGTTGTTTATATGTAATAATCTACTGGGATCTCTTTATCATCCACATCCATGTTTCTTCGAAATGTAATTCAAAACATATTTATTATTTACAAGAATATGGGTTAAAGTCATTTATACCCTTGTTTGACTTTTTATAAGAGGTTTATAAAGGAATCTTTCCGTCGTTTTCAAAACAAGGTCCTTTTTAACCTTTTCGACAGAATTAAGGTAAGAATGTTTTTTTTAACTTATACGGTGGGTGCGGCTATTTTCCGCCGTTATAAAATCTTCAAAGCTTCCCTTACAAGCTAATAAGATTATTTTCAAAGAAAATGTTTTATTTTATATGGATCTTAAATGATTTCAAAATAAAAGGATATATTTCTTTAAAAAGAATTTTGATTTCATCTATGTCAACATCCTTTGATGGATTTTAAGATTATTTGAAGTTGATTTATTATGATACAAAACTTCTTTATTGTATTGAAGGTTTTGTGATATGTTTGACTGTGGATGTGCTATTTTTATACCATTCATAGTTTATGGTGAAAGTATTGACATTTCGTATGCTAGTTCCAATAAGAATGTTTATGATATATTTCAACCTTTACTTCATATGAATGTGTTGGACAAGTATGTTCCAGGTTGGGGACTGGTTAAAGTAAGCCCTCTAGGTTTGGGACTGGTAAAAGTAAGCCCTCCAGGTTGGGGACTAGTAAAAGTAAGCCCTCCAGGTTAGGGACTGGTAAAAGTAAGCCCTCTGGTTTGGTCTTCGGTTATTAGAGGCACTCCGGGTTGGTGTCCGGTTATTAGAGGCACTCCGGGTTGGTGTCCGGTTATTAGAGGCACTCCGGGTTGGGTTCCGGTTACAGTTAGCCCCAAGGTCTTGGGACGAGGCCTTGAAAAGAAATTAAAGTTTAGCATTATGCATTCCATCATTATGAAAGTGGTTAGTGATTTTTCATGTGATTATTCGATTAGTAGAATATCCATGTGAATGAGTAAATGGCATTATTTCATTTTATTTGTGCCATACAAAGTTGAAAGTTCAAGTTTGAAAGGCTGTTGTTTTAGTTATACATTGCCTTAAATGTTTATTCTCATTTATGAAAGTTTCCGCTATATTGTTATCCTTACTGGGCATTTGAGCTCACCCCTTTTCTATGTTTTATTTTTTCCAGGAAGTGAAGAAGTAAATTATGAATGACCTGCAGGGATATTATGTGGGGATATGAGTGTGGATTATGGAGACATTATGTTGTTGTAGTAGTTTTTCATTTTATGATTTAATGTAAAACTTATGAATATATCTAGTGTTTCCAAGGCTACTAAACCAATCGGTCTTTCGAGATTTGATCTTTCTTGTGATCATGCCAATGTTATGTAATAATGCACCGACTCTGGGTAACTCGGGTCGGGGCGTTACAAAATAGATAATCTATCTACAGTTAAGGATGCATGATTTAATTTCAAACCATTAAAGTGACCTTCAAGTAGATAAACTAAGTTCAGATTCTTCACAATGTAGTGAGAAAGGGGGAGTCAGTGGAAGTTATCCAAGGGACACAGTGTGTTATCCCTAAAAAATTATAAAGGTAGTGATCCTATCACAAAGTGACTATGCTAAAATTTTGTAATCCACAACTAGTGAAGATTAGTGTACTTTGGTATGGCTGAAAAACTATCAGTGTATTCTATTTACAAGTAGAACTTAGTGGTGAACCAAGTAAAATTGTTGTGTCTTCTCTTTGCATGTCATTGTTTGTTTTCTACACTTTCTCATCAGATAGTTTTAACAGGTTCCTTCCAACATGGGAATAAGATCGATCGGTTTAAAAACAAAATTGACACCCTGATTCACCCCTCCCCCCTCATGGTGTTTTGGGGTCCTTAAAGTGGTATGAGAGGGTAAGGGTTGCTGGTGTTAAATATGTCCTTCATTTCCACCATGGAGAAAACAGTGAATGTCATGGGAGTCCCCCTCTTTAATGGAAGAAACTTACAAATCTAGAATAATATGATGTGATCTAATTTAAGATCCATTGGAATGGAAGTTCTATTTTCCACTACATAAGGAATACATATCTATGATTCAATTGCACTATATATGACTGATACAAATAAGAAAATTCTTGATGTAGATGTAAAATCATAGAATTCCATCACTATAGCTATTTTTGATCAAATATATCTAAAGGCAATGAGATGTACATCAAAAATTATTATGCGGGAAAAACTAAAGAATATTTATGAAGGTGAAAATAAAGTGAAGGAGAAAAAATTATAAGTTTTTTATAATAGGTTTAATGATCTAAAGATGTATCCCGAAGAAAATTACAGATACCTTTTTCAATCGAATTACTGAATTTGTCGGAGTAATATGAGGACTTGGTGAAAAAATCAAAGACATTGATATTGTAAAGAAAATATTGAGAAGAATTCTACCTATTTATAATGCAAAGGTGTCAGCCCTTGAGGAAAGGGATCTTTCCCAACATTCTCTGGATGATCTGTTGAGAAACATCATGAAATTTGAGATAAGAGTCAAACCAGAAGATGCAACGACTTGATTAAGCAAGGAAATGGAATTCAACGACATGGAAAAACTTTAAATTTAATGAGATAGTATTGATGAAGATAATGAGGGAAAAAATTATTTCTCTTATTTACAATAAATTCAATAATGGAAATGGGGAATTTGAAGATAATTTACCTCTGGCTTGTTTTCATTGTGGCAAAGTTTTTCTCATTGCATATTGATGCACAAGAAAGTTCGATGATTAAGAAAGTGAATATGGTGATAGGTAAACGCCTCATAAAAGGTTTTTAAAAATGGGAGATTTTAAGTCTGGTAAAAAACTACAGAGAAAGGTTTTTTTATATGAAGAAGAATATGATGATAGTGAATTTCTTGAGGAAAAATAACCAAAGTTTAAATCTGGAACTCATGGATCAATGATGGATACCACTAAAAAATCAGAACCATTGGGTGATGAAGAAAAAAATAATCAATTTACCATTGATGTCGATATCAAGTTGCAACTTAAGGATTCTTTCGATAATCTTGAGAATCAGTGAAAGAGATCAAAAAAGTGGAATGAAATTTTGGAAGAGTCATTAGAATATATTGATATAATGGAAGCTGAAATTGATTGAATTGAGGAAGTAGTAAAGGAACATTCAACAACTTTTGAAAGTTCGTAAGATATAGTTGAACAAAATATTATAATTGAAGAACAAGAAAATTTTATTAATTATATTATATATAGATTGAAGTATAAGTACAAAATTTTTGAGGGACTTGAAGAAAATTTTGTTAGTCTTAAGAGTAAAAATGAAAGTGAATCAAATCCAAAATAAATAAAGAATAAAATTTAGTTTGGAAAATTCTCAGATACTGATCTGTTATAGAGAGTTAAGAATGGTTCTAATTGAGTTGAAAAGGGTCTTAATGATCAATGACCCTCATGAATAGGAAACATAGGAATTGGTTATAATGATGAAACTTCGAATGATGGAAGTAAAATGGGCCGAAATAAAGGCAAGATGAAAGTAGGACATATCACAAAGACACCTGATGTCCAAAAAAAGAATGTCTCAAATATGACTGAAAGGTGGACTGAAAGGTGGACTGAAAGCTATTCTCGAGTTTCCCAAGATTATAGATAGTCAAAATATCCTTTTAATAAATTTTAAATGAGGAGGAATAGAAGTGAATAGACATTTACACTTATGAAATGTCAATTCTGTGTCTATCTGGGCCATATGATGTCATACTATGAAAAGACAAGGTGCTATTTTAATAGGGAAGAGCTTGGAATTCAAAAAAGGATAATTAATTCATATCATAATTCTTATAGAAGAAATAGTTTATATGGATATTGTTTTCATTTTTCTAACTTTTTCCATAAAGTTGTTGATTACAGGTAGAGGAATGGTAAGAATAATTCATACAGAACTCAAAGAAAAATCAATACTCGCAAACTAGATGGTGTTGTTCTTTCAAACAAGTTCTCTCCTATGGAAGAAGAGTGTGAATATGATGAAACAATGCACATGGAAAAGAGATTTGAAAATCTATCTTTAACCTCCACTCAAACTAATATTTTATGGAAGGGAAAGAAGAAAGTTGAAAAATCCCAACCTTACATAAGTAGCTCTCAAAGCTACCAAGAATAGAAATAATTGGATTTTTTATAGTGGATTATCATCCCATATGATGGTAAATGCATACCTATTAATTAATTTGAAGAAAAATTTCAACAAAATAGTGATATTCGATAGTGACGATGCTTTGAAGATCAAAAACAGTGGAATTAATGAACTGGATAATGACGAACTGAAGAAGACTGAAGTTCTTTATGTGGATGGTTTTCATCATAGTCTCCTGAGTGTGATTCAGCTCTATGACTCAAAACATATAGTGATATTCAATCAAAAGGGGTGCACTATAAAAGAAGAACATGGGATTCTCTCATGAAAGGTTACAGGACAAATGGAAACCTATATCAAGTTGATAGTAAAGAGAACATTTTCTACATGACTATTGAAGAAGAAAACAACTTGTGGCACTAGAGGTTGGATCACATCAATAAATATAACATGAAAGAGATATTTAATTTGAAGATAGTCATGGGTATCCCCAATCTAAATTGTGAATGGGAAATGACTTTTGATTCTTACACTCGAGGGAAGTAGTTCTGCAGTTCATATAGTCCAAAGAAGAAAAGGGCATCAAATATTTTTGATCTCATTCATATAGAAGTTCGTGGTCTGATAAATATTTTTGGAACTCATAGAGAAAGGTACATCATTTTTTCATTAATGAATATATTATAATGGCTTGTGTGATGGTTATATGTTGTAAATGACAAGTTCTTGATTGCATAAAAACTTATAATTGAATAGATAAGAATGATACTGGATGTACAATACAAGTTTTGTGGTCTAACAATGGAGGAGAATATACACCCATTGAGTTTGAAAACTTCCTGGAGAAACATGGGATACAACATGAGGTGGCTGCTATGAGAACTCCATAGAAAAATGGATTTGTTGAGTGCCAGAATCAATAGGTGAACAGTATGGCCAAAACTATACTGATTGAGAGTTTTATATCTCGCCATTACTGGAAAGAGGATTTTAAAGCTACAGTTTATATTCAAAACCGAACAGGGTGTTATATGGGGGAAACCAAGACACCCTATGAGTTATGGCATGGAAGGAAGCACTCTTTGAAGTATTTTCTTGTTTTCGAAAGTAAATGTTTTATCCAAAACAAATAAGGAAAACAAGGAAAGTATGGTAATGTTGTGGATGAAGGAATATTGTTAGGATATTCAATGAATATAAAAGCATATAGATGTTTTAATAAATGTCTTAGAAAAATTGTGGAAAGCAGTGATGTGAAGATCATTAAATATAAAACCACAAATGGATCAATGAATTCATCTGCTAATGTGATAGAATATGAGGAAGTATGTGGACATGGAATAGATCCAGATACAGAAGTTGAGGAAGGAATGGAAAACATCTAGGAGTCATATCATGATGTTGACTCGGAATAATAATCAGAAGAAGAAACTATGGCTGATGAAAATTCTTTTGAACCTCACAAGATAAATCAAAGAGTGGAAATTGATCGATCCAACATAATTGGGGACTAAACAACTCCCATTCAGAAAATGAGAATGTGTAATAGTGCACAATATTTGTTCCTTTCAATTGTTGAACCATCCTCATTTGAAGAAGCTACAAAGTATGAATCCTGGGTTAAGTCCATTAATGAATAATTGGATCAGATCTATAAGAACCAAACATGTGATCTAGTTAAGATACCCAAAACCAACAATGTGATTGGTACAAATTGGATTTTCAAAAATAATTTTTACGAGCATGGAAATGTGATAAAAAAATAAGACATGACTAGTGTGTAAAGGCTATTCACATATTAAAGGTGTTGATATTGAAGAACCACTTGCCTCAGTGGCTAGATTGGATTCAATTAGACTATTTCTTGCCACAAAAATTTAAATATGATACAATTTGTATCAAATGGATGTCAAGACAGCTTTCTTAAATGGTGTTCTTAAAGAAGAAGTTTATGTTGAACAACTAGTGGGATTTCTTCTTGGTAATGATAAAATGAAGGTTTGTTGATTAAAGAAGGCTATATATGGTCTGAAACATAGACCATGGGAATGGTACTCTCAGCTACATTCTTAAATGAAGAAGCTAAAATTTAAAATAGGAGGAGTGGATCACATTATTTATGTGAAAAAATTTCAAAAATATTAGTTCATGGTTCTAGTGTACATAAATGATATTATATTTGGAGGAAGTAGGCAGGGATCAGTGGATGAATTTTGTAATCATATGAAATCAGAATTTGAAATGTCTATTATTGGTGATCTCATATACTTCTTGGGCTTACAAGTGATTCAGAGGAAATAATACACATTCATTTTGTAGGAAAAGTATGCAAGAGAGTTGATGAATAAATTCAATATGAATGAATCCAAACTAATGTCGACTCTAATTGTGTTTAGAACTAAACTTGGAAACCATGAGGATGGGACTTCTGTAGATCCCACACTATAAAATAGAGTCATTGGAATCTTATTTTACATGACTGTAACATGGCTAGATATTTTCTTTACAACATACTTAGCGGCCCACTTTCAAACTAATCCAAAATATAAACATATGGAAACTGTGAAAATAATCATGAGGTGCATTCAAGAAACTCACAATTATGGCATATACATTGCTATAGGAATAGGTAATGAATTACCAGTATTTCTTAATGATGACTGGGCTAGAGATGTTGTTGATATAAAGTCCACAAGTGGTGGATCATTCTTTATTGGCAAGAAATGTGTGGGTTGGTTGAGTAAGAAATAGGAATTTACTTCTCTTAGTACTACTGACGTTGAGTATATCTACACTACAAATGCTTTTACTTAGTTACTATGGATATATAAATAGATTAATGATATTGGTGATGATGTTAAACAAAAAACAGTGATTCACTATGATAACATTAGCACAATTGAACTTACGAAGAATCTTGTTCAAAATTCTCGTGAAAAGCACATTGAAATAAAATATCACTTCATCAAGGATAATGTTGAACAAGGCATGATTAAAATGAATCATGTTGGAACTGATGATCAATTGGATGAAATACTGACCAATCCATTGTCATCACATGTGTTCGAGAAGTATCAATTGAACCTCAGTGTCCAAGAACCTCCTGGTGCATAAGGAGGTTTCAGTTTCTCCCCTCTCCCTAGTTTTGCTAACTATTTTAATCTATTTGTGGTAGTATTTCAGGTTTATGGGGGAGATACGATCTAGGGGGAGTGTGGTTAAAGCTTTATAAGTCAAAATTTGATTCTTTGAGTTTATTTCCATTGGGGGAGATTGGAGAAATTCAATGATAATGCAATGTTTTTCTATTTTGTTGTAGGAAGATGGAAATTAGAGAAATTCAAAAATGTTACAATGGGGGGTAATGATGAGTTTTTAAAGGGAGAAAATGATAATAGAGAAAAAAAATCTGTGTTATGAGGAAATATTCAGAGCTGAGCTTGGACATGTTTAAGCATTCCAAGACACAAGAACACAATTCGTGCTCTACTTATTTTCTACACCAATATTTTCTCATATAGACTTAGAGTGTTAGATGATATGTTTCTCACATATCAGGTTTTGATTGTGTCTAGTGCTTCATTGAATTTATCTACAGAGTTCCAACAAACCCAAAGGGGGGGATTATTGGAACCAAGGATGTTCTTTGCTGTAAATGGTGTATAGTTTGTGTTTTTTTCAATATTTATTTGATTAATGAATGATTTTTTAGGTAATTTGGTATTACGACTGAGGATAAAAGAATAATTGAAGGTGGAATAGTTTCCCAAAAAAATTCAAAATTTTGGGCTTCAAAATTGGGAGTTTGTTTTTGGAAAAAGAAGGTTTTCTGCAAAGGCAGTATACAGAATGGGATTTCCAAGAATAGTTTGCGAATCTCAAAATATGGTATGTAGAATGGAGAACTGAGAACCACATAGTTGGAATAGTTAATAGAGTGGAAAAAGGTATGCAGAACATGTAGATGGAACAGTCAGTGTAGCAAAGAAGGTTCACGGGAAGTTCTGCAGTCCACAGGAGGCAAATGGTTCGCAGGATGGCATGTCATTCACAAAAATGTGGAATAGTTTTGAGAAGCATCGAAGGGTGAAATTTTTAGAAATGAATCGGTGATTTGTACCATAGTGTAATAAGAGTGGTGGTATGTGGACCATGTTGGGAAATAGTTCATGGGAGATTCAGAATACATAGTAAAGGTGGAGTCATATTGAAGATTTAGTAAATATCAGTTTAGCAGATTATAAAGATCTATTTTCCTATATAAGGAGTAATAAAACTTTCATTAAAAAAGAGGAATGAGGTTAAAAATCTAGTAAAAATTCGGTGGATTCTAGAATGGTTCACGGGAAGACAACCCTGCAAGGAGAAGAGGTTCATGAGGAGGATTCTGTAAGAATATAAGTGGTCCACAGAGGATAAGTGGTTTGTAAAAGAACCCGTCCACTGAAGGAAGTGGTACACAGAAGCGGTTTATGGATAATGGTTTTTGGAAGATGGTTCATCGAAGATGGTTTACCGAAGATGGTACGTGGAGGTAGTTTGTAGAGGCAATACACCGAGGTGGTATGCAGAGTAGGGCAGTTTAGGAAGGAAGCACTTGTAGTACATGATGAAGTGTGGTATGTGGAGGAATAATGCCAGTTCATAGAGGAAAAGTTCATGAATGAATAGTACATGGAAAAGTAGATTACATCTATAGGGGAAAATAAGACTTCAATAGAGAATCTATCTACAGTTAAGGATGCATGATTTAATTTCAACCCATTGAAGTTACCTTTAAGATGATAAACTGGGTTCAGATTCTTCCCAACGCAGTGTCAAGGGGGAGTCAATATAAGTGATCAGAGTGATGCATTATGCTATCCCTAAATCCTTATAATGGAAGTGTTTCTATCATATAATGGCTATGCTAAACTTTTATAATCCACAACTAGTGAAGATTAGTGGACTTTGGTATAACCAAAAACCTGTCGGCGTATGCTCCTTGGATGTAGCACTTAGTGGTGAAAGAAGTAAAATTGTTGTGTTGTCTCTTTTCATGTCATTGTATATTTTCTTCATATTCTAATAAGATAGGTTTAACAGGTTCCTACCAACATGGGAAAATATCCTTTAGTTTAAAAGAAAAAGTTGACACCCCAATTCACCCCTCCCCTCTCAAGGTGTTCTAGGGTCCTTCAGGTTGATCCTTGACTAGTCATTTCATACTAATATTTCTAAGTGAGTTAATTTTATAGTGGCATAGTCTCCTATTCTAGATCTAAGACTCTTTATGAAAGGCACTCAAGTAGGAATTTTTTTGAGAAACTAAAGAATCTATATTAACAACATATACATTTTCATTTCTAAAAGTAGTAAATACTAAATCAATTAAAGAATTAAAAACATTGCAATCATAAATTTTAAATTTAACCTAAAATCCATCATCCCATAACTATGAGATGATAAGAATATTATACTTAACGCCATCCACATAAAGAACTTTAGAAATTAAAAATGAATTACTATTACTAATTTGGCCAAGGCCAATTATTTTTCCTTTCTCATTGTCACCAAAGGTGACATGCCAACCATCAATCTTGATAAGGTTATTGAAGCCTGAATAGTCCCTTATCATATGTCTTAAACACCCACTATCCAAGTACCATAATATCTTAAAGGAGCTATTCAAACCTCTTTCCTATAAAAATAGACCGAACAAGAAAATGCTTTGGTACCACAACTTTCTTGGGTCTAGTAATATTAGTAATTAAAGCTTTGGGAACCCACATTTTCTTTATGGGTTTCTTATAAATAGTTTGTATAGTCTTAGAAACATAAACTCTATTAGATCCAGAGAAACTAAAAACAGTGAAATAATTTCCAATGTTGGAGCATACATCAAATTTTTTAGATTTAGGCATAAAACCAAATTTTCCAGATTTGGATACAAAATTCTTTTTAACAAAATTTCTTTTTCCAGGTTGATAACCAATACCAGTAGTATATTTTTGAGCAACTTGTTTTCCATACATTTGAACTAAGGTATCATTACCATTTGTGAACTTCTCTAAATGATTTCTTAATTTATCCTTATATATTTTATGTTTTTTAATATCATTGAGCAGTTGAGAATTATTTTCCTTTTCAATAGTAGGTTTAGACTTCATAATAGTAGAAAGAGAATGTTGTTTCTTGAGAGATTTATATTTATCTTTCATTTCATTACATGTTTCCTCAAGAATATTACAGTATTTAAACATATCTTTATTTTTCAAGTTTTCAAAATATGATTCATCTCTAGAATAATAATTATTATTTACAGTAGATTATATAGTTACTTGGAATGTGTTTGTCATGAAACACATGTTGGATTTTTCAGCCTTCTCATCATATAATGAATCAGATCCATAGGAGCTATCTTCAGAAGCACTTTAGGTGGCCTTCATTCCCTTCTTATATTTTCTATCTTTGTCCTGATATTTGATTTTGAAATTTAACTTAGTACATTCATCTTTCACATGTCCTCTTCTCCTACACTCATAAAAAACTATTTCATCACTATTTTCATTTCTCTTTGAGTCTTTTTCCCAATTACCCTTATTTTCATAATTCCCTTTGTAATGAGGATTTCTAAAAAATTATTTTTTATATAAAACTTTTTGAATCTTCTTGCTAGCTGAGCCATTTCTTCATCACTATCACTTGGAGATTATTTATTATTGGAACTTTCATCACGAACTTTCATTTTATCTTTTTCTTTATGTTTAGAAGCAGTGGTTTTGAAAGCCAGTGACTTTCTCTTTGGTTCATCATCTTCCTATATGTTAACCTTCAGTTCTTCTTCATACATCATCAACATTACCATAAGATCCTTTATAACTAGTGAATCAATGTCACAATATTATCTAATAGATATTGATTTCCCTCTCCATCTTTCTAAAAGAAATCTCAAGATCCTCATGATCTATTCCTTTGTAGTGATTGTCTTTCCCAGTGAGATCATTGTATTCACAGTTTTATTAAACCTAAGATACATGTCATAAATAGGATCATCGGGCTTAATTTTAAAGTTATCATATTTAATAGTATATGTGTTATTATTCATTTCTTTAACATTAGTGGTTCATTCATGTGAAAAAGATAAAGTATCCCAAATCTCATAGGCTGTTTTAAATGTAGAAAACCTATTGTATTATTCATCACCTAAAGATCAATATAAAGCATTCATAGCTTTGTAATTATTATTGTAGGCTGCCTTAGTGGCATCATCCCAAGTGTCTCTATAAGCAATAAGAATATTATATTCATGAACTATAGCATAACATATTTAGAAACCCATACTTTCTTAATGAATTTTCATTTTAATTTTCCACTGAGCATAGTTTGTGCCATTAATGTAGGGAGGTATGTTAGTAGCAAAACCTTAATGTCTATTTTCCATTTAAAATAGATTTTAATGATTTTAATGAACATTAAATTTTCAACAGATAAAAAATTATAGATCTTTAAAACAAAACTAAAATCACAGTTTAAAAGATGAAAAAACTATGAGTACATAAAAAATTTGATACCAAATGTTGGTTGGAGTATGACATTCAATAGGGGTGAATTGAGTTCCTATAAAAATTTCAATATTAAAATATTTATTTAAAAGTCCCCCTAATCTAAAATAAAATATAACCCAGTTAACCAATGTAGTTGATTTATTAGAGTTTTTATCTTTTGAAATATTTCTCAATGATTGATTAGTTCTTTGTTAAAATAATATGGATTATTAGTTTAGCTTTTTATATCAATATACTAAACCAAATTCTAATATAAAAACTATATAAGATTAACTATCAAAGTGAATGAAAAATTTTCATTGTATTAGTTAAATAATGAAAATAGAACTTTGAAATACACAATAGAGATAAAAGGAGAGGTTTATCCCCAATATGAGACTCATTCCTCTCCACTTGGTGATCACCTATCGCCAAGAAATTTATAAATATAAATTTTATCCACACCCTAGATTGGGGTAAACAATATTATACAAAAATTTCCAGGTCAACATACCTCTACCACAATTCTTGTGGGAGGGAAAATTACAATAGGCCACACATGGGCCTCTTTCACTGTTATCTATGGGAGTGTAAGGTGTAATAATATAGGTTTGTGAAGATATAAATGTATCTTCCAGTTTGGAACAAGAGATAGTGTGTGTTTATAAAACATAGACACACACCCACTTATCGAAATGTAAAAAATGTACACATGAAAAGAAATATGATGAGAATAGGGTTTAGAAGGCTCTATGTGATGTGTTTTGTAGCTTTTGAACTCCTTTGAGACGGAAGAAGTGAAGTTGGAGTCAACTTATGAAAACATGCAGAAAAACAGAGTGTTGTGAGTGTTTATATCTTCTGTTTCCAATGAGATGTATGACTTGGTGGATGATCTATTCATCTTGCATAAAAAATGTTCTTCCTTTTAGGATCTTAGCAGTATTTGATAGTGTACACAATGACTAGTTATTTTATTGTTCTATGGTGCACGAGCAGTTGGGTATATTTTCTCAGATCACGTTGTTTTTCATATTTATCTAATATTCCTTTTATATAGTGTAGTAGACAAGCAACATGTTCTCTAGTACCTCGTACCTCGTACTGGTCTCTAACATTCATTAAATGTTGTCTAAAAAATACATACAATATCATTAATATAATAAGCAGTGATAAGTTTCATAAATATGATTGTTAGAAGTAATTTTGAATTCAAATGGAAAGGGAAGGAATGACGGTTTCTCAGGATCGGTAGGTTAGTATGTCGGTGTCTCAGAGTGTCAATGTCTCAATATGTTGGTGTCTCATACTATCGGTGTCTCGGACTGTTGTAGGTCAGTCAGGTAGTAGATCACTTTGTCGGTAGGTGATGCGTCGGTAGATGATGCGTCAGTAGGTCGGCCATTCAGTTAGTTATCAATAGCTTATACTTAGCGAAAATTATGAGTATCGGTCAGTCACTATGTCAATAGGTTACTTTGTCGGTAACACATGCTGTCAGTAACTCAGCCTTCTATCGGTGACTCACCCTTAGTGAAGTTTTTGAGAATCTATCTGTAGGTACTCTGTCAGTAGGTACTCTGTCGGTAGCTAATTTTTCGGTAGCTCACCCTTAGAGAAAATTTTGAGAAGCTGTCGGTAGGTCATGTATCAGTGACTTATACTTTTTGGTGACTTATACTTATCCAAATTTTGGTTACCAGTCTTACGATTTAATTACTAAAAAAAAGAGGTTAATATTAAATGTAAACATGATTAAACATTATGTAACTTAATAAAACATAATTAAGCATAATTTGTGAGCATTAAAACTATAGGAGGCCAATATAATTATTGCCAATGTGCATCACCATAAGAAACTATATTCTATCACTATAATATCATGACAGTACATTAGAAAAAACCATATAAATTTGACATGATAATGTTGTCAATTAATAAAACAACATATATTCAATTCATAATCAATAAATGGAAGCACAATATCGAATTTAACTAAACATGTGTGTCTTCCCATATTCTTCTCTATCATTCAAGATTCCTCCTTTTAATTCTATTTACAAACCATTTACCATATCTCATAGAAAATCTCATAGTGAAACTATTAGCATGAATATATCATTTATTCATCACACAACATGGAATAATACATTATCATTTAGAAAAATAAATTAAATTCATCATGGAAAGTACTATAGCATTCAATTAATAATTAAAAACAATGAAATGTAGAACTTAAAAGAAATGAATATTATACAATAAACCATTCCCCTGGATTAAACATGGGATCAAGAGAAGAATATAAATATAAATGCATGAATTAAATTGCAATGAAGTAATATGATCTTACTATATCTAAAGGTATATCAGGAATGGGTAGATAATAAATAGTTGGACTGATATAAGGAATTGTGTCTTGAATGGTATAATGGGAGGGTTCCAATTAAGAAGATGGTGTAATTTCTTTTCATTATATGCAAAGGGTAGACAATCGATGTAAAATAATGACAATTCCATTCATTGGTTTCAAAAGGGTTGAAAATTAATGGATAAAGTTCAAGAGGGTTAGCTTAGTGGGTTCCATAGTATATAAAGAAACATTTATTTAAGAAGATATTAGAATGGTTAAGAAATCTCCTACCTCGTAAATAGATAGTATTTTTAAAATATTATTAATTACTAAATAATATATTTATAACCACAAATTTCATCTTAAATATAATGAAACAGAATTTTTTTTACCAAAAATAATTGAATAATATACTTTTCAATAATTTGAATAAATAATATCCACCATAAAAAAATAAATTTAGAACTAAAAATTTAATATTAACATAAAATAATAAACATCAACTTAACATAAATAAATAATCAATAAATAATTTATTAAAATAAAATTTTTAAAATATATTTGATACCTAATATAATTTAATTTGTAAAAAAATTAGTGCATAAGATATTTAGTTATTGAGAAAGAAATTTTAAATGATAAAAAAGTTATTATTATTTGCATAAGAATTTTTTCCCAATATGTAATATTTCAAAATATTTAAGATTTTCCAAATACATAAACTTCAATGTGTAATATAATTGAAATTATCTTTAATTAAATCCCTTAAATATTTTATAAACATTTGAAAAATAATGAAATTCTAAAACTCAATAAATGATTAACTTCTCTTAACCCTCATCGCCTGAAAAATGATAATGCAAGTGATCAATTAAATTTAGGCCCTTATATCAGATGCCTATAAAAAAATTATCCTTGAAAATAAAAATAAAACCCAAGGGAAAAGGGAGGACATATAAAGAAAAGGATAGGGAAACCCAGGTCTTTGAATTAAATAATTCTCAAATTATTATCACCCATAAGAGTCCAACCCAAATTCAGAAAATAAGAGACTCAAAGCTTAATGGTCATGGGGAGAAATATCTCAAATATAATCCTACTCAATGAGGAAAACCAAACATAAAATGGGAGATAGATTTAAAAATAATTGAAATAAATTAAAACCCATTAAAACCCTTAAATTTATTAAAAAAATTACAAACCCCGTTTTTAAACTAAAACTCCCTAAAAACTTATAAAAAGGTCATTTTCTAATATCAATTGAGAATGAAATTCATTTGTTTCAAGAAATTAGTAAGCCCTTCGTTTATTTTTTCAAGGATTTGGTATTATCTTCAAAATAACATCAAAGTATTTTTTAATAAAAAAGAAAAAAATATAGTTACCAACCCATAACAAAGACTCAACCATGATCAAGAAACTCCCCAAGCCTTAGATTATTCATTGTGATGATTCCCAGATATAAATCATTGTGAATTAACTAACAAGCCTATTTCAAGACTTATTGAATCATCCATATCGGAGTAGTTATGTAATACCATCCATCATTTCCAAGCCATCTCCAAGGAAAATTATAAAGTTGGCATAAATTTCTAAAAGCATACATCACATAGAATATCACAACCCTTTCACTAATACCAAATGAGGTTTTAATTCAAAATCACAAAAAGGAAAATATATTCATGAATATAAGGCATCAAATTAATTTCAAAAAGGATAAAAAAATTTTATTAATATACATCAGTGCTTCAATCAATACATGCAAAGAATGACCAACATAATTGACCACTTTCATGAATAATCTATTTGTTGCTATTTTAATACATTTAAATCTGCTATAAATTGGATTTAGTAAGAAAATAACAATTATAAAAACAATTATTAGTGGAGATAAACACTATATTAATACGAACATGGTAGTGATCTATCTTATAAAACAATTTAAAAAACAATGTCCAAAAAATAAGCAAACAATGGCTAATAATAAATAAAAAATTAGGTGAGTCGATGATCCACTCTCCCCTTTAAAACCCTCCCGATCATGGTTCCTATTCCCCTAGGGTTTCCGATTTTTAGGGGTTTTCAAGCCTCTCGCGTTGTTTTCCTTCGACGTTGGATTCTCCCATGCCTTCTCCCTTATGCGGTTGCCTTTCGGTCCGGCGTTTCTTCATGGTCCTTGTCTCACGATGTGTGCGGATTTCGAAGGTATGGTGGTGTGCGTGCCTCTATTCTCTCGGATCCACCCAGATCTGGGTCCTCCGACGGGATTCGAAGGTTGTGTGATGGGTTTAACTCATCCCGTGACCTCGCAGGTGGCGCGGTGGATTGGACTTCGAGTGGTTCCATGCAGGGATTCTTCTTCCCCTGTTCTCTTCAGATCCAGGAATCCCTAGATGGATCGATGCTCGTGCGTGGGTGATTCTTCCTGCCACGGTGGTCTAGTTTTTTGGTGGAGGCTGATTTGCTTTGAGGCATTTGTTTAGCATCTCTCTCGAGCATTGAAGATTGGTGGCCAGGAGGCAGTTAGGTTTCCTTCCTATGGTAGTGACCGGGGGTATGGCTATGGTTGACAAATGAATACAGAGTGAAGATTATTCGTGTAGGGTATGAAATTTTTTTGGGACTTATTTATCTATTGTTTTGATTGTTGTTTGTGGAACTGGTTGGTTAATGGGTCACATATGTCTCTATATTATTTCATCATAATTGGATAAGTGCTGCTTTTTACTGGTACTGTTCGGTGGGCAACCTCAAAAGAGGAATGAGTGTGTTGAAACTCATCATCTAGTCGTGTTTCTTTCTTGGTGGATGGATGAGTTCCTTGATTTGATTTTGAACAATGATTTTTTTATTGAGTTGTGTTGTATCAGGTTGATGTGCTGTGATTTCTTCACAATCATTATCGGGTGGTGGATCAAAAGAGATATAGATGATCTGTCATCTATCATCCTGTCCTCCCACCACATTTCAATGTGCATGGGAGTCGTGGTATACCTCGTTGGGATGCCATCACGATGCAACTAATTTGAAGGGGGAGGCACATTCTCTCTGACCAATTTCACTGTTGTGTTATCTTTCGGGGGTGGGGGGTGTTGAAACTACATTTGATTTCCTTTGATCACTTGGGTCTTTTTTCATCTATTTGGGTCTGGATTTCTTATGGCATTGTTTCCACTATGTATGTTCGTATCGAGTTTCCTCTTTTCCCATTATTCAAGAGGCTTTTATTATTTATTTTTATAAAGGGGGCTTTTCCCTCTTCTTGTTTAAAAATAAATACATCAATCACTAGGTGTCACTAAAAAAAGACTATTAATCAAGCAAATAAATAATGAATAGTGGATGAATAATTAGTGGCTAATAAACAATCCATCAAAAGCTAATTGTTACCTTTATCTCAACCATTTCCTCATCAATCATTCCTTTTCAAAATCAATTACAATATATCATATCAAATCTTTGCAAAAATATCCATAGTGAATTCATTATTTCATAAATATTTTTTTGAAACAAATAATAAAAAACCATATATTCATGAATTACTTTATATTTTCCATTAATTATTTACACTTATTCAAAATATTGAAAAATAAATCATTTAGAATAGTTAAATCTTGTTGAAATATTTTAAACTTATCATTCTCGACATGCGAGAAATACGAATTTTATCACATATTTTATCATGCTTTCATAAAAAATTACTCATAAAATTTAATAATTTTATACATGCTTTATACAATAATCATTTCATATAAATCACTTTAATTGTCAATATAAATTTCAAAACATTAATTCTTTCTAAGAACAATGTGTTAGGAATACTATGAAAAATTCATACATGCTAAGTAAAAAAAATATATAACACTTCTTTTTAATTAGATAATCTCATTCTTATAACATGAATTTAACTTCAATAATTTTATGAATTGTAATTTTTGACTAAATCATAAGTACACCTTCATATTAAGAATCATTAGAATCTAAAACATGTTGCTGGAAATATTTCTTTAAAAATTATTTTATCTTATTTAATAATTAATAAAAGGAGTGCTTAATCAAAAAAAAATTCAGAATTTGTTCCCTATTTAAATAACAAACTTATTAACACAATTCATTATTAATGGGAATATTTTATCATGTTACATACATTTATTTAAGACAACATAAGTTCTAAAATTCTTTATAAGTTAATTATCATGCATTAATATTTACATTATCAAAACTAAACATAGATTTTTTTTTGAAATGAGTGTTAAGAATGATATCATGTCATGAATTGTAAGGATATATGTTTCAAATATACTGAGTTAATTTATTAAAATTAAATGAAACATAATTATAAATACAAACATAAATCAATATTTATTCCAATATAAATTAACACAAAAAAAACATAATTAAAAATTGAAATTTTAACTTAAAGGCAACCTAGGACAATGATACATGCACCCTTCCTAAATATTTTACCCTCAAATCAGTGTATTTTTTTTTCCAAAACATGCTTTGTTGGTTTGAATTGTCCTTACATCAGATTATAGGAGCCCATTATACCTGGATTCTAGCCAGCCTTCATGAAATTAAGGGTTTTAGTTTCATTTGCAAATGGACCTAAATATATGTATTATTGTTGGTCCCTCAACTTCCTCATTGGTTAGGTTAAATGAAATTATATCTCTACTAAAACCATAAAATCATCACCCGTTCCTAACTCCAAACTCTATATTATCTCTCAACTGATAGCTCTGATACAACATTTTCATGACCACCCATACAAAAACCCCACTCGGGTTGGCAGTGAAGATAAATGTGACCCCCAAATTAGTCCCTAGGTTAGATAAAAGCACTGAGGGTATCTACCACTTGTATATAAGGCATTACCCTCATGAATTCATAGTAATATTAAAAAAAACCACAAATTAACTCCATATATATAATCCCCAAAGACATAATTCCTAATATCAAACCATGTACATATGATAATGAAATACAATACAAATTAGGAAACCCAAAGATGACCCATGGGATCCACTCCAGCTATCCAAATCAGAACACCCTTCAATCTTAATCAAACTGTCTAAAAATCAACTCAAGAAAGATAAAGAGGGAGAGAACATGGGAGTACTCAATATGATAACATTTTTAAACAATTCTATATCAATTTGAAATAAATGTTTCAGGAAAGATATGTGTAGAACAACTAATAAATAAAATGGTTAATCAAGAATATGATTAAGATAATAAGAAAACCAAAAATAAACATGATATAACAATTCCACATCACTTTTGGTTTTCCAACCTAAAATGTCTTATATGAACATGATTACAAGTATAATTCAAGGAGGGTGATTACATGTTTCCAAATTCATTTTTTTATTCCAATAATAAAATTCCATTAAAAGGAGTCCAAATATTTTGATTCAAAGGAAATAGTCTCAAGAGCCACACTCCCAAACTAGACTAACACATCTAACATACTCTTATATCTTACAACATGATGGGAAACCATAATACCCACTCATTTAGTAATGTGAAAAATAGTGATTAAAGCTATAAGATGCAAAAAAAATCATCCAAAAGATACCCAAATATGTATATATAGTGGGGAGAGATGAAACAAAATATACTATAGAAATGAAATATGAATCCAAAATAATAAAAACTGTCCTTGACCCTATAGTCCAATAAAAAAACATGACAACATCAACAACTTGTAGGAACCACACAGCAGCGAATATTTTTCATAAAGATTCAAAAACCTCCCTAAAAGAATTATGAACCACAAAACCAATTCCAAACTAGGAATCCAAAAAAATCAGCATCTATGCTGACCTTAACAACACCTATTAGTGGAAATGATTAGTTCACATCATGCACCACCTCTCGACCACCATCCCTATCTGTACCATGATTATTCCAAGCCTCAATAAAACAGACAGAATGTTAAATTCATACTTTATCTGGAACCCTTTTATAATGAACTAGGAAATAATTATTCCACATCGAAATAATCTAAGAAATAGTATAGAAATTCTAGGTAACAGAATGATCAAAATAACTAAACCATTTAGATAGTCCACCAGAAATAGATGATACATTATCCAAACTTAGAGAGACAACCATCCACCAATTATCCCAAATAGGTTTGACACTTGGGAACTAAATAATAGCATGAAGACCAGTCTCTAGTAAAATATTACATAATTGAAACAAATCATCTAAAATAACATGTCACCTCAATAAAATAACTCTAACTAGAATCACATCAAGAATAATCCTCCAAAAAACTTCTTGGACCTTAGGAACTAAACGTATCAACCAAAACATTTTATACATCACATGAAATCCATGTTTAGACCTCCAAATTTCTAACTAGTATCTAAAAAAATCATAACATCCCTAGGACTAGAAACAATTACAATTTTTTTTTTCAATTTAATATTATCATAATCATTCATCATTTTAGAAATACTAAATTTCATATCATTCAATATGATTATCATAATTTTATCATCACATATTCTTCTATATCACCATATCCATCAAATAAGAAGTCAAAATAGGAAATACTAGTGCTCAATACATGCTAAAAAATAGGAAATCCCAACTCTCAACTGATACCAACCATTCTAACATCATTCCCATCATGACATATCACATCCACCATTTCTAAACATCATCATTATAATGAATCTTGATATAACCTCGATACATATTGGCCCAAAACATGACATAAAATTAATCCATAATATCCTAAGGAAAATGTCCACATGTTATAACCTCAATCCATTAAAACCCATAATATATTCATGTATCTTATTTTTGATACATTATAGCTTGAATATTTATTGTATCAAACAAACACAACAAGAAAACAAATAAATATACAAGAAAATAAAAAACGATAAAATATATGAAAAAATTTAAAACAAATGTAAATGAAACATCACAACACATAATAATAAGTAACAATAATGAAATAGGTGAAAAATTAACCAAAAAAATCAAAAGAATAATCATCACCAAAATAAACAAAAATACCACTGATAAATATTATCATAATGGCCATGCTAATACTTAATTACTATTAATAATTTTTTTACCCTACTTCAATCAATTATATAGTTAATTAACATAGACTTAAAAAACACAACTTAAGATTATAGTCTCTCACACAACCTTCCACGTGTACATTAACTATATAGAAATAGCTACCCTAAACCTCCATTCCAAGACTCAAAACATAACCACCACTAGGACATTACCATATTCCATAAAATTATAAACCAGTTGTTAGAGTTTCTTCACTCGAACCAACTTATATTAAATTAAAAGAATATTCATATTATTGAATATTAATTTATATCTTATCACTTGACGATTTTTCTTCTGCATGAAATCTATGTGATTATGTGCTATGGGTATATGTCACATTGAATGGTCATAACAGTTACCCATTATAATGAGAACCTAGAAGTTCCATGAAAATATTCTTAAATATATGTTCTATAGTCTGATGATATTGTTTGAGAAGACATAGATGATACAGGATATCACAGGTAGGAGGTCATTAGACATTAAGATTTCTTCTCATGAATTTATTCCTTGGTAATCTCCATGATTAAGAGGTTTAGAGAACATGACCCTCTAGTAGGAAATAAATATTTATATGTTTTATTGGAAATTACTATCTTCAGATGTGAGTCATGGCCCTTAAAATATAATGTTATTATTAATGAATATCATGGGTCACATAATTTGGTGTATTGTCATAAATCATGAAAACACATGTTCCTAGAAAATTTGGTTACGTTGGGTGCATCATGATTGATATTGAATTAATGAATAATATGAGAAAGAATTTATTCCTTCTATTCTTTCATGGAAGTTGATATCTCAGGCACTTTTACGAGATTAAAAACACCTAATTAATTACATGACCATGGTGTTATATAGGAAAGTTTATTTATTGAAATTAAAATAATGATACATCAAACACATATGTTGATTATATAGTCATAAAACCCACTTAACTAAATATATCAATAAAAAGGGAATATATCACACAATGTGAATTTATATGAGGTCACATCTATAATTGTGACAATAACTTATTTCTCTATGAGAGCCTTAGTATGTACGAAGATGATAACATTTTAGTTCAGGTGTTGTAGCATAATTCCACTGAGAAAGGACCTTGAAGGGTGACATAATAAGAGTAACATCCCATCCCAACCCATTGACATATGTCAGGTGAGTGGTGCCATTAACCTTAGGTGATGACCCTAAGACACCAACAACTGGAAATAAATTCCAAAGGATTATATGATCATTATGGAATGATTTTAAAATTTAATAGAAAAGAAAAACCATATAAAATAAAATGAAATAATAGAAAAATTCTAGATAATTCATGATAATAAAATTTTTATAACATATAACTCAAAATAAAACTAACATCAGAGTAGAAATGAAAACAATATATAATAAGAAATAATAATAAAAATATAACTTGATTCTATAAAACCAAAGTGGCATTATCCCTTGCATCACATGTTCTAGATCCAAGCTCTAAATCCACATGCTTTACCCACTATATCAAGATGCATCTTTTGGGAAGTGTGAAATTTTTCCCTTGTGTACTAGGAAAAAAATATACAAACACAGAAATGTTCCCAAGAAGGGGATGATTGTAAAACTCAGTAGCAAACCCCAGAGACCTCCCACTATACATCCTTAGGAAAATAAAAATTTATCATATTTTATATAAAATAGTTAAGAAATAGATAAAAAGTTATATACAAAGGCGTAAACAAGTTACATGAAATAAAACATTAATCAATCCATATTACCATTCTTTACCACATGTCATTACAATCCCATGTTCACTCACACACACACACAAGCTTTCCATGGACCTTCGTATACTCATGAGTGGTGAGTCATCCTGTCACTAAGCCATCGCAAGCTATCCCGCATTGACATTGGTACTTCACAACTATGATATAACATGTATTTATAGAGGTAATTCATGAATATTCACTTACCTAATTAAAACAATAGAACCGAAATTTTCTATGATACCAATGAAATCATTTATTTAAACCATATTTTCATCAAGGATATTTGGAAAATAATTTGTTTATATTTCAAATATATAATTCTAAAATCATTCAACTATAAGGATTTTCATTGTAAATTTCTCAATATTTTTTGATATGAACATAATAATAATTTATGAAAATCATTGGAATTATGTTACAAAATAGTAGAGTGGAAGGCAACCCACCTACCTCTCAATACATGATGATAATGAATAACATCACAAACAAACATCTAGATATATGATAAAACTATATTTTATTCAATATATTATATCAAGATCTCATAAAAACACATCAAGTATCATAGATATATCCATAATGTATTAGTTCTAATATTTAAGTTCATAGAAATTAGAATATCTAAAGATAATGAGAGAAAATATACTTATCATTGATTTTGGAGATCAAATTCACTTTGATTCATTAAAACTGTCTTTTACATTAAAATAAATCACCAAGAAAACTTAAGGAATGAGAGGAGTTTTAGAGTCTAAGAGAGGAGTAGAAAAATGAGTATTTAGGGATAAAAATACAATTAAAATCTAATTTTTAGAACAATAAATGAGAATCAACTGAATAGGCCACATAGTTTAGGAAATCATGTGCTAACCATGTGAATGATATTATATTCAAACACCCCCTAACATGGTTGGCTCGAACAGTTTGTAAAACTATGCGCCAATACTGAATTTTACCTTTATTTTTCAAAAAAGTAAAATTATTTTATTGGGACAAAGAAACAATACCAAAAAGAATAAAGAAAAAAAGTTGAAGCTATAGAGGACAAAAATAATGAAAACTGAGGGAATCCCCTCAGATAATTTCCGCACACTCAAAATGGAGTGATCCAAGACTAGATAAACAAGTGAAACTAGTGTTATGGGGAGCTATGTATGTGAGGAAAACCACCAATTTGTTACCCTCACTCAAGACATAGACAACCTCAGTGTGTGCTATGAGCAGACCTCTGCATCTCCAAATGGGATAGGCAATAGACCAGTGGAAAACATGACAACGAAGCAGGGTGCTATGGATGACCAAGGAATCCATCTCCACTATGGTGATATCGATGTTATACTTGTGATATATGTGGATACCTGCAAGTAATGCATGAGCTTCAGTTTGAAGGGAGGACCCACTTCCAATGTGAGATTATATGGCCATGATGACTGAGCCAAAAGAATATTGAACCCCCCACATAGTACCTTCTAAAGAATATCCATTGGAATTCAACTTGAAAACTAAAATGGGATTCGACTAGTGAACCCAGTGGTCCAACTTGCTAAAACATTTATGAGGATGGAGACCACTTCATGTAGAAGTTTCATGGTTTCCCCCAACTGTGCACCCTTAAAAACCCATCCAAAAGACACCAAAACCTTCCTAAAAATCCTAAAACTCAAACAAAGTATTATATAAATTCAAAATTTATAATAAAATTGGAATGTACCAAAATACAATGTTTTTGTATTCTCCTTATCGTTAGGATTTATATCCCAAAAAATATTGATATTTATAGTTATTTGGAAACATTTGGTCCATTACTACAACATGAAGTATTCACATTCCCACATGTCTTGTTGAATCTAAATATGCTTCTATAAAACTCACACAAAATGGATACTCTTACCATATCAAAACATCCCTCATCTATCCAAAATCTGTATTGTTACATGTAGAAAAGTAGAATCTGGTGCAAGATCAATTTTATCCCATCGAATTACATAGTCAGAATCAGTTTGGAAATTATTCAATTTAGATTCATGAAATAATTTTTTTTACAAAGTATATCATGGAAATAAATAAAACTGATAAGGCACATAAAAAATCCATTATAGTATCTCAAAAGGGTTGATGTATCAAGGAGTTAACTTACCTTGATTACCTAATCATGGATTTCCTATCCTTAAATTGAACTTCAAGAACACATTATCTCTCGCATCAAACAATATTAACTAAAAATGATTATCTATATAAGATTTATAAATAATATAAGTTGTTTCCATTTTCCTTATTCATCTTGATTTTAACAATCATCTCCTAAACAAGACCGAGTCCCAATAATAAATCTTCTCCTATCTCTACCCAATAAAGTGGAGACCAACATGGATAACCATACAATGCTTAAAAATAATCCATATGTAATAAGTACTGAGAATATTTATTATATGAGAAATCAAAAAAGGGTATATGATCCTCCCATGAGCCTTTGAAATATACAATACAATATTAGGGAATGCATTTTAATGTTTGGATCATCTGTTCCAATTTCCCATCCATTTGAGGGTGATATTCCATGATCATGGTTAACTGTGTATCAAAAGATTTCAGTAAAGATCACCATACATGAGAAGTAAAATTAGAATCTCAATTAGTTATGATCAAAACTAGTATTTCATGCCAATTTTTTACTAAAAAAATATAGATTTTTTTAAGTCATACACCGTATTGGATTAATGAATCAGAATGAATTTAGAAAACATTAAAAACTAACCCATAGTCACCCATATGGAATCATGTTTTTGATCCATTATTGGTTTAATTGTAAAAAAATCCATAGCTATGTGATCTCATTTTTAGATGGGTATGTGTATAGATTTCAATATACCAGTGTGTTATTGGTTCTCATCCTTTAACTTCTGAAAACTAAGGTATCTCAAAAAATACTTTGACACATTCCTTTTCATGCCATCCCACCATTAATGAGTTCACAATGCCTTATACATCTTCTTAATTCCAGGATGAACAACCCATTTCAAGTGGTGGAATTCCAAAAAAAATTGTTTTTGACATGTTAGCAGAATAACCATTATATCACAAATAAAAACTAGAGTTACCATCTTATTTCCATCAATCAATACCCCACCATAGAGTTTTTAAAAAATGGTATGGAAAATAGGAAACTATTTTTGGGAATCCTTGACATATTAAACCAAGTTAGAAATTAGAGTCACTAGATATAAAATTATAACATCATTCTACTCAGCACAATCTAAGTTAAATTTCAAAATCAAATACATCAATTTATTTTTATCACAAGCCTATTTAGATAATTGATTGATTAAATTTAAACTCAAAAAAAGTGTCTTTGTGGAAAAAGTCAGTCAAAAATACCATAAAGAAATCATCTAGGTACTGCTGAAATACATGATTCAATAATCTCATGAAAACCACTATAAGACCAAAGGGTGTAACCACATATTCATGATGACTGTAAAAAAACCTCAATGATGTGTTTGGTATATCCTATTTCTAGACCCGAAGTTGGGGATACCCTTACCATCGATCACTTTTAGATAATAATTAGGATCCCTTAAATTGATAAAAAAATGTCATAAATATGAGGAATTTGATATGTTTTCTTTATCATAATGTAATTTAGTTTGGGATAATAAATGAAGAATCATAATGAACCATCTACATTCTCAAAAAAAACTATAGTAGCCAAAAGAATTTTTTTTGTTATATGAACCCTTTACTTTCCAATTATTGTAATTAGATAATCAAATACTTTAATTCTATTAATCCATTCCATATGATGGAATTGAAATAGGATTTTCCCTAGAAGATGATAAATAAAAAAAATACACTTCCATTTTCAGTGTAAAATGAGTGAAATCATCAAGAAACACCTCAGGATATTGATCCATAATGATAGGAAATTTTATGGTCTCAATTATTTCAATAGTCCCCAATGTGATTGTTTCTAATTAACAAGAAATTATTCCAAAACTCATTGATAAATGTTATAATTTTCTAGTTTTCACATCCTAAACTCCTTTAAAAAGATACACCATCCCATTATGAGATATAAACATCACTCAACGTGACTAAAAATCAATATGGTCCTCTAAAGAAATTGAAAAAATGAATCCTCATGATCAAGTCAAAGACATTAATTTACAAAGAAAAAAATCATCAATCCAAATAGACTCCATTGATTATTATAGAAAAATATATACATTTAAATCTCATACAGTCTCACTACCAAGGTAGTTTTTATTTACTCATGATGTGTAGAATCATCTCGATATGAAATACCATTTTATAAATGACACATGATGTAATAAAAGAGTAGGATGAAATAGTATTAAAAAAACATTCATAAAGTTCAATTTAAGAACAATGGTACCACTTCAAGTTGGAGTACCTATGTATTCTTATGTAATTATCTACTCATCACTATATAACTTCTTACTTTCTCCCATTGTTTATTGATTTAATTTTGTGGTTTCATTACTTGAGGTGTTAGGGTGTTCATGGAATCACCCTGATTCATTATATTTTGAAGATGAGAATTGTTATAAGGAGATATTTACTTCAAAACATAAGAAGGATGAGACACATGAGATGTATTACCATTAACTATCATATTATAACTATGAAAATACAACTGAAGATTAACCATCTGATTACCATTGTAAAATTCTCTAGGTAATTTCATTCAATATCGATTTATATTCTTTAGATAAACACATTAAAAACATCTATTTCTGATTTTGCGTCATGGAGAAATGGTAATTTATTTAGAGGTATAATTCTAAGATACTCAAAAACCTTGGATATAAGTGTCCCTCTTCCTATTATTCTCATTATTAGGGTTCCCACCTATTCCCATGGAGAAAATAATTGTTCTTCCATCCAGATTTATAGTGATATCCTTTTACAAAACTTTTTCTCTATTAAAAATATCTATATAATCAATGATATAAAGGTAAACTATCTTATAATGAATATTTTTTCATAGTCTAGACTGAAATATGCATGCATTCATTAATTCACTTTCAGCTACTTCTAGAGAAGAAACATTTTGTTCATAAAATTAGATATATATTCCATAAGTGATATATTTATTTCTTTAGGAAAAATAAATCTATCATTATATATATCTTGAATGTGTGAGGGTAGAATTGTTTTTTGAAAAATCCTTTCAATTCTTATCATGTAAGGCCTTATTCAACTTTATTATGGACAGGTAAGTCCAACCATTAGTGTGCAATACCCTCTACCACATTGAATAGTAAATTTATCATTAGATCATTCAATGATCCTAAAAATCAAAGATACTATAACTCCCTGACCCTAGTTACCTAGAGTTGGTGCATTATTACATAACATTGGCATGAACACAAGTAAATCATGTTTCAAAATACCGATCAGTTTAGTATTATTGGAAACAATATTCATACATAAGTTCAACTTTACAACTTGAAAATAAATACAACACAAATTTATTCCATTAGAAACATCCAAGCCTCATAGATTATGCCTGCAAGTCACTCATAAATAACTTCTTCATATCCTGTGAAAATTAAACATAAGAAAGAGGTGAGATCAAATGCCCAGTAAGGGTAAGAAATACAATGGAAGATAACATAAATATTAAGTATGGTGAATAATTGAAACCACATGCCTTTACCAATAATAAACATGAATACTTTTATGTTAGGAATATGAGATGAGTAAACAATGCCATAATAAAACATTATCATGGGTACTATACTAGTTGAATTTCCACATGAACCATAAATATTATTTTCATAATGAGGGAATGTATAATGTCGGACATTCTGAAACATTTTGTCAAGGCCTCATCCAAGACGTCAAAAAATGATTAAGGCCTCGGCCAAAACCATATATCAAATTGGGAATGGCCTCGGCCAATTCCACGTCTAGTTGTCTAATGAGACCTACTGATGCATTGAGGAGCTAGAGTGGGCTCCACCAATCACTTACTAAGTCCAATACATTCCTCATATGAAAAGGTTGAAATATAACATAAACATTCGTATTAAAACTAGCATACGAAATTTCAATACTTTAACCATAAACCATGAATGGTATAAAAATAGCACATCCACAGTCAAACATATCACAAAACCTTCAATAAAATATGGAAGTTTTGTATCATAATAAATCAACTTCAAATAAACTTAAAATCTATCAAAGGATGTTGACATAGATGAAATCAAAACCCTTTTTAGAGAAATATCTTTTTCTATTTTTGAAATCATTTAAGTGTCACATAATTATAAAGAAAACATTTATTTTTAAAATGTTCTTATAATATTTTAAGGAAAACTTTGATGATGTTATAATGGTGGAAAATATCCACACCCACCGTATCCGTAAAAAAACATTCTTATCTTAATTTTTTCGAAAAGGTCATAAAGTACCTTGTTTGGAAAACGACGGAAAGATTCCTTTAAAAACATATAAGTTCAAATAAGGGTATAAATGAATTTATCACATTGTCTAGTAAATAGTTAAATTTTTTTGAAATACATTTTTAATAAACATGGATGTGGATGATAAAGAGGTCCCAATAGATACTTACGTAAAAACAACCTCGGATAATAAAGAGATTGTGAAATTAACCATTACCTTGTACTTTTCCTTGGTCGAGGGTAGTTTAACTTCCTGTATAATGGTGAAAAAATTGTTATTAAATTATACAATAATCATATACATTAATATGATATCATATATGATCTTTTAATATTTATTTGTTAATAATATCTTAGTATTATCGTTATTTCGGGTGTTAACTAATTAATTTTCCTTTATATGCTTTGTTACATAAGTAATGTTTATTATAGATATGATGTATCTTATTCATATTCAGAATGATATTAAGTCTTTAAACATTATTTTTAATCATCTAATGAAAATTATTCTTGAATAGATATGATGGGGAATGAATCTCATCGCGTTCGTGGAGACGGTAATCTGTACGTATGCACGAGCGACAATATCATTCTTTTGATATTAAAATAATATATAATTGGATGGTATATAATATATAAAGAATAATTATCATGTTATATTTATTATTTACATCAATTACACATCATTATTATACCCATCCAAATAATAATGTATTGAATAACAATTACACCACGACGTGGAGACGGTAAGCCGTACGTACGCACGTATGGTGACATGTCATTCAAAGGATGGATATAATAATGAATATGGTTGTACCATATTTATAATAACATCACGGTATATAGAAGATACTGGATTTATTATTTTAGAATGGAAACAAAAAATAAAGAGTAAGTGGAAGAAGAAAGGAACTTGAAAGAGGTGATGGAATATTTACCTCTTCTTCGGGTTCTACCTTTTGATTTGATCAAAAGGGATCCTTAGGTTGGCTTTATGGATAAAGTAAGGCCTCTAGGATAAATGGAGGACATTTGAGAGGGTATTTGGGCAGGGTTTGGCCAAGACAAATGGATTTTAAGGTGTGGTTTAGAGAGGATGATTTCCCTTTTATAAGAGGGGTGAGAGGCACCTTAGGAAAAGCTAGAAATATTATTTTATAATAAAATTATTTTTCGGTTTCTAATGGCTCCAAAATGAATTATTTAAAGTCTGAGGTGGGGATGAGTCAGAAACCACTCAACCGATAGGTTTTAGACAGGTTTGGGTCACTATATAAACCTTATCTTTTAGATTTAACTCTTAGTTAAATAGTTTGACATTTACCATGTCTCTTTGTATTTTTTATATTATATGGTTAATAAACATACTATATACTTCCAAGAGAACCCCAAGTGGTTCATTAATGATACAAATATCATTATATAAGTCTTTTTTCCAAACCTTAGATTTTTAGGAATAGAATATCAATTAATAATATAATATTTGTTTTAAAAACTCTTTTATGTCAATTTTGACACTATTTGGTATTTTGTTTTTGCTAAATTAATAAAAGCATTATTACTTCAAAAAAAATTCATCTAACCAACCCTAATATGTCATATTAACCTATAAAATTAGTGGAATTCATAAAAAGTCTCAAATTACATTTATTTGGATATTTATAATATCAATTATTTTAATATTTCATTAATTAGGTAATTACTGCATCATCATTGTGTCATAAATAAATTAAATTATTTAATGTCTAAAAAATATAAATAAAATACCATTATGTAGGAAATATTTTTTATATTTCTAATTAATATTTATAGTCAAATTTATCTTATGTGTAATCCTATATTAAATTTCTTTAGTTATTAAACTTTGATTTTAACTCTTTTAACTCTTCTTTGAATTAAATAATAATAAATGTCCTAATCTAATCCAAGTGGACCAAAGAGGTTCATATTTTATTCATAAGGTTTTTTGGTCGAATTATACTTATCCAATAGAATTAGGACATGTGTTAGGGTAATAATAATATCATTTTTACCCTTAATTACCCTATTTACTTTTAACCGTGGTAAATAAAAGTAAAAAGTTACTATTCACCAAAAATTATTTTCATCTTATTGAACTACATTTTACTTACTGATATCAACTGTGTCTCTCTGATTTTTGAAATTCAACTCACAGAAGCAGTAAAATCAAGTTTTATGTAAATTTGAAAATGATCCTAGGAGGTGGGTAAAAGACGGTAAAAAGTTCAATAAAATTTTTATATATCTAAAATTATTATAAACTGACTCCAATGAATTACATTGAACTTATGTAGGTATTATGTATCTATTTTGAAATAAAATATATTTAAATAAAATAAATAATTATTTAAATAAAAATTTGGTTTTAAACTATAACTCAGTGTTTTTCACTATTCATCAAAAATTGAAATTTTTCAGAAAAATACCATAAAATCACCCTAGGATAATTTCAATATTCTAAATCCAAAAATGAAGTCCATTTTGAAAGATAAAATTTATAAAATTTTAAAAAGTGTGTATTACTATTCATAACGGTTAGTTTGATTGGTTGTGGTGTATTAGAACTCGAAGTTGCGTACAACACACACTATTGTATTATTCAAAGAGAAGTGTACCATGGAAGCTTGAGGTGTTACAGATATAGTTAATTCTATTAATACACAATTATTCCTTTTATGGTTTAAAATTCCTTGAAATATTGGTTGAATCAATTTCTAAAGTTTCATATAATTATCCACTTTTCTAGGTTAATCATTTTGGTTTCCCTTTTCAATAGCTAAAAAATCAGGAACACTGCTCTAAAAAACCTGTTGGTTCATATATGGATCAGTTGAAACCAAATTTTATACTGCCTCTTATTGCGGGGTTAAAAGTATTATAACCTGTTCAATTTCACTATAAATATAACCCAACACCACTTATCCATCACACACTAGAAATTTATGACTTATAATATTCAAATTCATCAAATTAATAATCATTATCAATAATTTACAGAAAACATAAATCATAATATAATTAATCAAATCTTAGGGGGGAGTATCGATACTAATGTGTGATATAATACACTCATCAACTAAACCCATTTCGATGAGATGAAAACACATGTAGAAGTACATTATAATAATTCTATTCTAGGACCATCTAGGTAACTTGATATTTGGCATAAAGAGGTGATCTGTATTCTTTTATTCTATACATTTCATGTTATGGGATTCTTATATCCTTTATACCATCCCATAAAGAAAGACCCATGGAAAATGATACCATTTGTAACATATATTCATAACCCATTGGCATGTGGTGAGTTAGAGGTTCCACTAACCTTTGGTGATTTCCTCAGGACACAAAAGTTTGGAAATAAAATCCAAGGGCTTACCTAAAAATTAGATTGGGGATATTTTCCCATGTAAACTAGAAACACTACTAGACAAGATAAAATGACATGATAGACAAAAGATATATGATTTGTGATAATAAATCTATCTTATCATAAGAATCATAATAAAACTAGTACCAGAGTAGAAAAAATACAACAACCAACAAATATTGAAAGTCAATATTACTCTATGACACTAAAGTGGAATCATCCCAAGTATCACTTGATTTATCTCAAAACTCTAACTCTATACGACTTACAACATGTATGAAAATTAATCACTAGATAATTATGACCCCTTTCCATTCTCTATATACTAATAAAAAACATCTTTAAACACATAAATTTTCTCAATTAGTGAGTGAGTATAAAAATCAGTAAAAAAACCCAATGACCTCGCAACAATGCCACTAGGACAAGAACCAATTATCAAAATTTATATAAAAAAGGCAAGAAGAAGATAAATAGTCTTGTATAAATATATAAAAATGTTCCATGAAATAAACCATTAATCAAATAATATTTCCATTCCATTCCACATAGCATTACCATCACACGTTCACATGTTCACACTCGTACACACAAATGCAT
The DNA here is from genome assembly GCA_963277665.1 of Viscum album. NCBI lineage: Eukaryota > Viridiplantae > Streptophyta > Magnoliopsida > Santalales > Viscaceae > Viscum > Viscum album. Next base: position 1,618,991,469 of record OY728146.1, on the reverse strand, counting down.
TCCATGAACCTAGATATACTCACGAGTGGTGATTAATCCTATCACCAAGTCATAACATGGTTACCCACATTGATGGTGGAAATTCCTGACCATAATCCAACATAGTGAACACACTACAAACCAATTATGCACATATAACAATTAAATCATTCATTGGAACCATATTTTTATCAATATTTTTTAGAAAAAAACAATTTAAAACTTTTAAAACTACCATTTCAAAAAAAAAAATAAATAAATAAAAATTATTTTAACTATACATTTCTCAAGTAATTTCTAATAAGAACACATGAATTACTTAGAAAAAACAAATCCATCAATTTTCAGAATAGTATATTGGAATAAAATCAACCTACCTCTTAAAAGTTGATGAAAATGAAGAATGGCATAAAAAACCTCTATATCCTAGCTCAAATACCCATTCGTTCAATATATAAAACCAATATCTCATAAAAACACATCATGGATCATATATCTATCCATGAAATATTATATTTAACATTTTGAGTGAGCAGAGATGAGGATATATTAGGAAAAAGGAGATAAAACATAGACCAACCATAGATTCTAGAGATCCAACACACAATAATTTGTAAAAATAAACATTTGGATCAAAATAAGTCACCAATAATAGTTAGGGAGGGAAAGGAATTCAAGATCCTAAGAGAATAGAATAAAAATGTGGGTTTTAGGGTTAAAGAATGATCCAAACACTAATTTTAGAAATAATATATGGAAATCACATGGTTTTCCTACACAATTTGGGAAAACATGCGTTAAAAACTTGTATGATACTATATTAAAACACTAACTTACTAGGTTAAATAAAAAAGTATTACAAATAGTTCACTGAACATGTTTTTTTCTTCTGTATCAACCCACATGGTTTCACCTAGCACTCACACAGTTTGGCCAAACTGGGCACCTTCCTAATGGCTCCTAGAATCTCTTTCTTGGATTCCTAGAGATGATACATGTTTCATCCAAACCATTTTCAAACCATGAACCCTTATAAACCCTTTAAAAACCCATAAAAAACCTTCCAAAAATCATATAACTCAATTGATGTATTATATATCTTCAAAATAAATAATAAAAGATGAAATTACTTGAAACTAGGTGTGTTACACTAAGTGTCTCAAGAACCTAGATAAAATTTTATTTAAATTTGACATTTTGAATAAATATTATTCCCAAACATGGTTTGATAATTAGTCACGTTTTTATGATAAAAAATATTCAGTTACTAGTTATTCATGAGAATATTATTTTAGTTGAATATTAAATAAATATTTAATCTCTATATAATTATTTATTTAATTATGAATTTTTTTAACATTTATATATATTTGGTTTACTTGCAAGGTCAAAAATATTTATTTATTTTATTACACAAGAATATAGTAAATATTTATTCACTGGTTTAGTGAATATTATTATTATTATTTATTGGAAAATAATGAAGTAAAATTTATTTATTTAAATAAATAGACATTATTTAGAGTCCAATAAATATTAAAGAGGACTGGAAGACCATGATTAATTATTCAGTGAGAAATGATAAATTAATTTTTATTTGAGTAAATATTAATTAATTTATTTAAACGAAATAATATTTATTTATCCATGAGTTTAACACATTCATGTAATTAATAAAAATATGATTATTATTTATACATGGGATTCACTGGGGATTATGAGAATAATAAAGGCTCATGTTTAATTTTTTATTCTATAACCATAGGTCTATATATACCTTGTTATATCATTTTCTAAATCTTTCCAAGCTCATCCACCATTGTGAAAAATGATTTATAGAGGGAATCCTCTCAATCCTGAGAGATATCTTCTATAAGAACACTATCAAATGCATAGAGAGATCTTCCAACAATACCCTCTCAATTCTAGTGATCACTAAAGTAACTTCTTTTCACCTTGAAGTATTCTATTATGATCAATGATGATAAATTAAAGCACTAGAGTCATCCATGCTTGCATCGGAAGAATTCTATGGTGATGGTTGGGGGTTTATGGAACACATGTAGATCACCTCTAGAGGGAATCTACCCATTCTTCCATTAACACAATGATGACATGATAAGAGGTATTTACCAAATCATCACTCGATAAAGAAATAAAATGAGAGGAAATTATTTATCATGAGTAAAATTAATTATAAATTTCATATGATGATCATATCTCATGGATTTTAGGGTTTCAATTTCATCTAGTTCATAGGATAAACCCAAATGATTTGATGAGAAACCATTGTTGGGAATGGGATCGACTACTTCGGCTATGCCCAGAAACCATCAAGTGGTATCAAAGTGTCACATAATAAATTATAATTATTTGTTGTTTTTTTAATGATATGCATGTTTTATGTTAGTATTTCATTTATATCGATATTTTTATTATTATTCTGATAGTCGATACTTTGTGTTTTTCACCTTCATATGATCTAGAGTAGATAAGTAATAGATAAAGAATGACTAGAGGTTCCATCAGGGTGTGAAAAAGGTTTTGGATAGATGAAATAGTTATAGAACATGTAATTGAAAAGTACATATCATGTAACAAGGTACACCACATATAGATGAATCACGAGATACACAAATCACCACATAGATATCAAAATGTATAGTAATTAATTTACCATATACTGATCAACTAGATTGAAAGACAACAATAGGGAAAACATGTCTGGTAACTCTTGTACACAATGTGTTGTTCTACACAGTTTTCCTAAAACTTTTCATGGAAATAACGTGTTCAATGTAAGCATCACACAATATATAAATACTTAAATATGATCAACACATAATTAATGATATTACATTCAATTTGGCCCATGTAAAAACCATGTAAGTCATAAATTTATACAAGGTGTACATGCCCAACTACCTGGGTGTGTGTCGTAGAGACATGAAATGTAATATACCCATCATGTAGAATACTATTAAACACCATGTTATCACTCAATAATAAAAATAATTAAAAGTTTCAAAGATATAATTAATTACAACATTAAAACCAAATTTCATAGCTATAAGATGGTGTAATACTATGTGACAGTATTTTAGGAGTATTTAAATGCTCAATTAATTTCACATAATTAATTCACCATGTTGGTTAATGTATTTAAAACATAAATTTAAATTAGAACATGCTATGTGGGTTGAGGTAGTGTCTTGGTTTTTTCCATGTAAATAATTGAAATATATATACTAATATTTCCCTCTCCATTCTCTAAGATGATGTGTGATTCCGAGGCCCAATGAGACCAGAATTGATATTTAAAAAATTTTAAAAAATTTAATATCATGCATAGATAGTCTTCCAAAAAAGTGGAATAAATATTAAAAGGAGTATCAGATAAGAAATCTTAGACGTTTTTTGATTCCATAACTCAGTTTTTTTACATGGTGTGATGTAACCTTTGTCAGTGTTGGGCGTTTGTGAAACATTTATATTGGGTGGAAATAAAAAAATAAATTTATTTAATTAAATTTATTTAATTATTTTGATGCATTGAAATAAGAAACCTATATAAATATCCCATTATGGGTGAGTCTAGGGTTATCTATATAATATAGAGACCCAGATAAAGGATCTTAAAGAGGAAATGGAGAACAAAATTGGATCATAGGATCAAATCATTACTGTAAGGATCACCAATGACATCAGAGTTCATGGATCTCACCAATGACTCTGAAACCAGATAATTCTTCATCAAGTGTCCAATATAAAATCACAGTATGACATTTTATTTTTGTTGGTTTTATCCCTATTTTCATATCCTATGAGTAACATGAATCAATCAACTAATGGATTGATTCATGGATCAATCATATTACGGGTATGAGATTATTATGCAAGTGATTTTGGGATTTATCTTGTTGTTTAATTTTCATCTCTTCATTCTTCAACCAAATTTCATTGAATTGAGGTCAACATGAACATTTTATGAGTTCTTTTCCTCACCTTTTTATTTTGTGCATTTCTTCCCATATTCTTCATTTGTTCATTTTGCTACATTCATTTTGGATGGTGGTTCGATAAATACCTGGTAATCAATTATTTCACAAACGTTTACTTCCACAATGGATTGATACAATATATTTAGGTTCATGTTGATGATGGGATCGATAAGTAATGGAAGTGAAGAAATATGAGACCGGATCATAGGTCCATCATTCCCCAGTTTGGTGCATGAGAATGATGTGGTTGACGATGGTGTTTCCCGATTGAATCATTCAACCAAATTTTAGTGAGCAACTATGAAAAGGATCGACTAGACCTGATTCACATTTACCAGTATGATTCATTATAGAATTGGAGGTTGGAGTAGTGGGTGGTAATACATGATTGAGATCATTGGTTTCTAAATAGCCCACACTACACGACATATAATATAGATAGACACACTATTTGTGGACCAGGATATGGGATTAGGGTTTTCATAGATAAAAAAAGTATCACACAAACTATGAAACATGTCACACGCCATGTGAAACGACTTGGAGACTCATGGTGTACCCCCAGGTAGACAGGCACTACAAGAGTACATGGAATAAGCCATGTACTTGGACATGACCAAATAACATAGCCTGATCCGTGTACCTGGACACAACCATGTTCATGCGCATGAAATATGGTAAAAAAATTCCCATGTGTACGTGGGAATGATCTGGAGTACATGAGTAAATTCTAGTGTCCACAGGAATACCCAAGACTAGAAAGAAACATCATGTACTACTATTACATGCCATGTACTTTTCTATAGGATTTTTGAGGCCCTTATTCACTTCAGCATGGAATAGTTTCCTTAATGGTGTGTTCCATCATTCGGTACCAATGATGATGTAGTTTGGCATTATATCCTGATCATAGGATTTTAATCATCCCTAAGGAATTAGTTCATGATTGAGTTCTAGGAATCCATCTTAAGGCCTAATATGGGATCATCTATAATCTTATACCCTAGTATGAGTTATCGAAATTGGCATGACCAATTATACATGGGTTTCAATCCCCTAAATAGTGAGTTAATACAGATTGGGTTGTTGATATAACCCATGGCCCAGGGAGTGATCCCCATCTGTGTATTATTCTCTTCAAATATCCTACGTGTACATTTTTATGGTGAGACCTAAAGAGCATGAAATATCATATTGACCCCATCAGAACAATCATACTCAAGGAGTGTGTTCTCCTGAGCGAGTGTGTTTACAAACTCTCGAGAACAATCTTAGGCTAGAAATGTTGTTTTGACCTTACCTTGAGACTTAGTGTCTACCATGAGTAAATCTAGATATTTTATTATATGTTTACTATTATGATTAACATATCCTGTGATGATATGAATACTCTTGATTATTTATTCTTTGAGATTTCAGGGCATATTATTGGGTATTGTTATACGTGCCCCTGCTTGGGTTCTGACTAGACATTTCATGTCTTGTACAGACAACTGGCCATTTGATGGGGTTCCTGGTGGACCAGAAGAAGATGGAGATTATATTTGGGCTAGACACCCCATGGTCTGTACAAGGAGTCACATTTGACTATTTCCTATATTGTTAGTAGGTTGGAATTATTTCTAGTTTTTGTTGTGCTAGTATTTTAACATTTATGATTTCCAGTATTATTTTCATAATTTGATTTTGGGATTAACTGTGTGCATATAGTTGGTATTAGTTTAATTTTTCATTTCATAATTTTATGGTCTTAGAGATTTGTGTGTGTGTATAGGTAACATAGTCTAAGGTCACCCATGTGAGTGTTATTATTACTTGGCGTGCATCTCTAACCCATGGCATATAGGAGGCAGGCTTGAGGTAGTCACATTCGGCTTATCGCTATCCAGGTGGGCCTAGGAGGGTTAGGCCATGATAGAGTGGTATCAAAGGGGTTTGCATCTAAGGATTGTAGTTTTTTAGTTTTTATTTCAATATTTGAGTTTGGTTTTAGTTTTATAGTAACCGTGTTAAGGGTTTCAAGTTCAGTTTTCAGGATAGGGACTCCATTACTTGTGTAGTGGAAGACATATCCATACAGTATAACTCTAATCACCTACCTTTCAACTTGGTACTTATAGACATTGGTTATTGGTAAAAATATTGGTACATATGTCATATAGTAATTGTTTAGGTTCTCATTACCTTCTTGATTCATCTCCCCAAATATTATAATTGACCGTGGTACATATTGTATATTTCTGGATGCCTATACAATTATTTCTATCTAGGATTCAGCAGTAAGATCATGGGAACAATCCCTTATAACAATCTATAATTTTATCATGGATATTTCCCTTCTTAAAATTATATCATGTAGTATAAAGCACATACAACACATAGAGAACATCATGAAAACATGATTCTCATAAATTAAGAATGATACTTTAGTTAGCAAACAAACCAACAATAATTCCTAATATTATAGTGGGATGATAAATAGAAAATAATATAATCTAAATAGAAATATTTGGATCATCTCAATCCACTAGAGTGACCACACACAACAAAATATGTAGTAATAAATCATAATGTTAATAATAAAATATCCATTTAATAGATGAATGTATATATAACATTGGGAGAAAATATAATTGACAGATGAATGTAATAAGATTTATTTTTAGGAAGTAGTAAACCCGTGTGACTGTTAGAAATCTAGCCTTTGGAATAGTAAACATGCCATTGGAATAGTAATGTGACCATTAGGAATAGTAATCTGGCTGTTGGAATATTAACCTCACATATGAAAGTATAAATAATATTTAGGTATCTTATAAATAAAAATATGATATATTTATATCATGAATTAAGTAAAAAATGTTGTAAAATTTATAAATTAAATTTTGGTATTTTTTGTAAAAAATAAATTTTTATTTAATATTTTATAATTAATATAATGACTTAACATAAAATATATTTTCATAAAATATATTAATAAATCAATATTTTTTTGTATTGTTATTATAAGATAATTTAAGAGACCTTGATTATTTTTTCAATGTTCCATAAAACCAATTATAATATTAAAATCAGTATTTATCGAATAAATAATGATTTTAATTAAAAATTAAATTTATCATATTTAGAAAATTATTTTCATAAAATGGATTCCATTTTGGAAATCTACACATTTTGAAATAGTTAGGGTTAATTTTTGATATTTTTCTAAAATAGTTAAATTTTTGGTGAATAGTGAAATACAATTATTTATGGTATTTAACGCTATAAGTTAAATAAATGAACTTTTGAGTCAAGGTTGAGTCATGGATAATGTAATTACACATTATATAAAATTAACATGATTTATTTATTATATTTAGTCATAATAATCAACACTATCGATAGTCTTGATCCAAAATAATAAAATAATGAATATAATAATAAAAAACACCCCTCTACTCTCACTACATATACCACCACTCACCACCCCTTCTACTAAGACCCCATAATCCTAGTAAATTTTAAATATCCTAATTAATTTCCTTCCCATGCCTCTTCCCCATGTCAAGAATATATTGGTCTCAACAAAATACCAAACCCATGTGCCTTAAAGAGGTTCTCAAGGAGACAACATTCAAGATATAAAATTCTCAATCCTTCTCTTTTAATTTCTTTTCTTTTCTTATTATATCCTCAACTCCCATATCTAAAATATAATTATAATGAAAATAATATATACATAATATAATTTTATTATGTTAATGGAATATCCATAATCAAATATTTTCTCTTCCCCTTTTATCTTAAAAATGAAAACACCATCCATGAAATGTCGATTCACTGCCTTCATAGACGACGGTTCTTCATTTTCCATTATCACCATCAAGGATGGTGTAAAACCATTATTATGGATAAAAAATATTTTAATAGTTGTATTATACCTTTTTTATGTTATGGAACTAATATATATAAATAATATTAAATAATAAAACCTAACTATATCGTGATGGTTGAAAAAATGCCAAAATAAACAAAATAATTATTATTAACAATTTATCAAACGATTCATCCACATATTAGAAAAAAATATATATTGGACCATTTAAAATTATGTAATTATATTAATAAAATTTTATTCTACTTTTGGATTCTTCTTCTATTTTACAATAACTCTATAATTATACTCTAGGGAACCGACCATAAAACCGTGAAACATACACTCTCGAAACATCAAAATTAAAAACTATAACTCATCAAAATGTCTATAAATGAACTTGATAAAATTATAATAAATAAAATATAGGTTTTATCAGTTCTGAATTAAATTAATAATTAATCTAATTTTATTATCTGAGATGTTAAGTGCAAGTACAGAACACATTTAGACATAAGGTAAGAGATCTCTCTGAACCTTCATTTGTCCTTCAGGTTACGATTTCTCTATCTTTACCCCAATGTAATTATAATATATTATTATATTCTTCTCCTAAATTATGTTTATATGCACCAAACCAATGTATCTATCTCAATTAATTTTTCTTTGAATTATAATTACATGTTTTAAATGGTTTCCTTCTGAATTAATCATGAAAAGAAAGCCCAATTAAATGGAATTTCTCCATTTCTTAACCATTTTTAGGTACAGTCCATAATCTGTCTCAATACACCAATATTTTTATAGATTTTTTTCAATAATAAACTATTTTAGTTCATTTTTGGTTTTATACAGGAAAATATTATGTAATCCTATTTAATGACTCTCTATCCTTTTCCCTTAAACCGAATGAAAGTGGATCATTTCTAATGATTCATAAAAACTAATTTTATTATATTCAGTTTAGTTGGAAATAATTATTCATGATATATTTTATTTTTAAATTATCAAATTGAATAAATGATTTAATCCTTATTTCATGGATATGATTATGATACACCCTTTTTTTATTCCTTATGATATGATCATGATTCCTATTACTTTCTATGGGTGATCCTTAAGTTTATTAATTATGTTTGATTCTTCAAGTGGAAAATATATGCCTAAATATATTATTATGGGTGCACCAAGATAGTTCTCCAATGCATTGGGTACTTTTTTTGTCTCATGAGATATCATGTATGGGATTATGGGGTAATAATAATCCATTATGGGACATTTTCCACCATGTGATATAGTCTTGGCAGTTAGATTTGACTCATGTATATGTCATGTTATACATTTCTACCAAATTATTATATTTACATGATTATTCCATGTTCTATATGACATGCCTATACTTTTTTTATGTTCCATGCCTTTCATGTTATTATGGTATGCCTTCTGACTCATGGTTTATTATTCTTTACAATGATTGATCCATTACTAGGATTTTTAGATAATCCTTTTTTTGTCTATGTATTCCCCCTATTATCCTATGAAGATGTAGAATATTAATAGATATTAGTAAATTATCATGGAATATTTATATAATATATATTTTATTCTATTTCCATGTTTTTAATTTTTATATCACTAGTCTTCCAATGATAACAGTATTTATGACCCCTAGTTTGTATTTGATGGTTAATTACGATTAAAATCATGTAATAATATGTGTAAAAGGCTAATGTATTTATAGTTGTTATCAGAGGATGGTATAATTATTTTTAAGATTAAGACTAGAAAAATTTATTAATATTGAAATATAGGGAATCACAAGATAGGATATTATTTCCATTTACAGGTTTACTCTTCTATGTTCAAAGTTGCCCTTTTTATGCTTATTAGATAATTATTCAATCCCCTTAATTTTATTTTATTTATTTTTCTATGTCAATGTACATAAATATGAGAACCCATGATAACATTCATTTTGATAGGCAATGTGATGATTTACCTAATGAGATTCCAAATTTGATTGGAATGGGAGACCAAAACATCATGAGGGCACTATATCAACTAACTGATGTTAGGAATAATGAATTCAATCATGTAAAATTTCCTCCTTATATTAATAAATATCTAGTTGTGGTGGAAACCATTATGTGATCAATTCCTCCTATCTTTCATGTATCTTCTGATCCATTTATCATTAAATAATGTATTAACTTCATTGATAAGATATTCTCTATAATCTAATGCTCAAAAGAGGAGAAAGTCATACTATTGGTCTATCATTTTCCAAGGGAAGATGATCATTAGTGAAAACTAATCAAAAACACAAATTATAAGGAATAAATTAATTCCTTGGATTAGTAAGGATTCAAGAAAATATTTTTCAATAAATGTTTTATTGAAACTCTCCATCTTAAGACAATGAGGGAGTTCCTTAGACTAAAGAAAAAGGAAGATGAATCCATTAGGGAATATTAGGGAAAGGTTACAAGGATTTTATAATACACCTATTTCATTTTCATTAACACCAAAAGGATTATGGATGTATTTTATAGTGGGTTGAAATAGAGTCTATAGAAATCCATAACAATTTGGGAAATTAAAAATTATGAAGAGATTTTTCTCTATTCCCTTAAAGTTTAGATGGAGATCGGTGATTCTTAGTGGTTTAATGGGACTGGAGACATGAATCATAGTATGAAATTCTCTTCAAGAAGGCCAATAGAAAAATATTACAGGGGAAGGAAAACTTGGAATCTCACTTGTCAAAAGTTTGTAATGAAGCATTCTCGAAACAACATTAGGGGAACCAAAAGGATATTTAAGGGTGGAAAATAGGGGAACCAAGCTAATAAATGCCGAAGTAAAATGAAGAAACACACTAATTAAGAAATGTAAAAGAAGTTAAATATGAACACTATACCTATTATGCAGTGACTTAACTACAAATAACATGTGAATTATGTGAGATGATGCCCTAAGATAATGGTTTTCGGAGAAAATCAACAAAAAAAACATCATAGGCAACAAGGAAGGGAATATGATATTATTACTACTGAGGTGGATCCCAACAATGAGGTGGTAAAAAGTACACTAGTTATTCTTCTAAGAAAAGTGAATGGACTTTTTGATCATGGATCTACTCATTATTTTATATATTTTATTTTTAGTAGAACTATTCAATCACCAACTAAAATTATGAAGGTTGAGCTATATTTGGGAATAATTAATGGTGAAATTTTTTCATATAAAGTATGTAACTCCAATCAGGATAATGTTTATAGACTAAAACTTCCATAATATATCATATTACTTATTTTGGTGGAGTTTGATACTATATTAGGCCTATATTGGATATCTTTATATAAATCCAACATCAACATTCAAGAAAGGGATATTGTTCTTCAAATCCTTAGGAATACCCTAATTCTATACAATTATAAGAAGGATGAAAAATCTCCTTCAAAATAACCATCTTAATTATGGATATTATTTATTTATAAAAAATAATTTCAGTCTCAAATTATTGATAAAAATGAGAGGATCAAGATCAAATACATTCCCATTGTAAGGGAATACATTGATGTGTTCCCTAAAAAATTTCATGGTCTATCTCCTGACTGAGAGGCTGAGTTCTCAATTGATCTTATAAAAAAATTTCTACCTATACAAAAGACTCATTAAAAAATATACACCATTAAATTGGAGGAACTAAATGAGAATTTACAAGATAATTTGGAAAAGGTTTTTATACACCCGAGTGCTTCACTGTTGTGTTTCCTAGTCCTCTTCATAAAAAAGAAGAATGGATCAATCCAAAACTACATTGATTTTCTTGAGCTAAAAAAAATCAGGATAAAGAACAAGTACCCCTTACCATAGATAGATGAATTTTTCGATCAACTATTTGGGTCAAGTATTTATATAAGGTGGACCTTCGGTCATGATAACATCAATTAAAGGTGAAGAAGGAAGATATTTCAAAGACAACCGTTTTAATGAAACATGAACACTATGAGTTCATATTGATGCACTTCAGACTCTCTATTACTCCAACAATATTCATGGAATTAATTAATAGAGTCATTAGAGATTACCTAGAATTTTTTTGGTATTATTTATAGATGATATTTTGATATAATACAAGAGCAAGGAGGAACCTGAGGATCATTTGAACACTATGATAATGAAACCATGGAGGGAGAAATTATATGAAATGCATAGTAAATGTGAGTTTTTGATGGAGGAAATATCATTCTTGGGGGATGTTATCACCAGTAAAAGAATATTTTTGTACCCTTCTAAGACAAAGGTAATTGAGTAGTCACCTAGACTAGAATTTTTAATAGATATCCATAGTTTCCTTGGTTTATATTGGTTTTACTAATGATTAGTGAGGAACTTATAATTATTTTAAAATAAAATAACCAATATTACTCAGAATGGAGTAATGTTTTTCCATACTAGTGAATGTGAAGACTATTTTTAAGAGTTTAAAAAGAGGCTTATCACTACACTGGTACTTACACTACCTACAATTGGGGAACTCTTTGTGGTATACAGTGATTCATAAAAGAAGGTATTAGTATATATATTGATGCAAAATGATAAAGTGATAACCTACACCTCAAGACAGTTGAATGTTCACAAGAAAACTATCCCACACATGATATGGAGTTTGCAACAACTATCTTTGCATTGAATAACTAGTAGTATTATATCTATGGGATGAATTATTATATATATACTGATCATGAGAGACTCGAATATAGAATCACATAGTAGGATATTAATATTTTCTAGTGAATATGGTTAGTGATCATCATGGATTATGATTTCTCAATCCACTACCATCCTGTTAAAGAAAATAAAGTGGAAGATTCTATATATAGAAAGGATCTTGTATCTTTATCAAGGATGAGAATTGAATAGGATTCAATATTTTTATACTTTTAAATGATGGACATGGGAATCATTAAGTAAGGAAAAAAATCAATTATTTCTCAACCATTTCTTTAGGGAAGATAAAGGATGATCAAATATATGATTTTCTAATTCAAAATAAAATGGAAGATACCAGAAATGGGAAAACATCATAGTTAAAAATTTATGGAGAAGGAGTTATAAAATTTTGTTCATTACTATGTTTACAATAAAATATAGTGATAATGAACGAAATTATGGATGATGTACATATCTCAATTTTCTATATTCACCCATGGAGCACAAAGATCTATCAAGATCATCAAGAGAACTATTGATGGAAAAATATGAAGAAAGAGATCACTAAATATACATCAAAGTTATTGGTATGTAAGTAAGTGAAGGATGAAAGGAAAAATTATGAGGGAAGGATGAAACCATTACCCATACCAACTTGGAAATGGGAAAACATCACCATGAAAATTTTCACTAGACATATGAACACATCTAGAGAAAATAATTCTATATGGGTCATTGTGGATTGTCTTATAAAGAATTCTCACATTATGTAAATTCAAGAGGGATCATCACTCAACCGACTTTCACAGATATATATTAGATAATGGGTAAATATACATGGAACACCATTATCAATTATATCGTATTTTTATATCATATTTACATACAAGTTCTGAAAAAGGATCTAATATGCTATAAACACTAGGATGAATTTCAGTATGACTTATCATCTTCAAAATGATGTACAATATGATAAAAATACTCAAACAATAGAATAAATGTTTAGAGCATGTTATATTGACTTCAAATGAGGATGGTACCAAAATCTACCTCTATTCGAGTTCTCTCAAAACAATATTTCCACTCAAGAACCCATATATCTCAACATGAAGCTCTTTATAGGAAGAAATTGAAAAACACATTCATTATGGGTTGAATTCAGTGAAAGAAAGAATCTAATACCTAAAATGATTTATTAAATTATATAAAAGGAGAAAACCATTTAGTTGAACATAAGGTGAGCCCAATGTCGATAGAAAAGATATTCAGATAATCATCGATGGGAGATAGAGTTTGAGGTTGGGGAAAAGGTATTCCTATGAATATCTCTATATAGGAGAGTCATGATATTTGAGAAGAAAGGAAATTCCCCTGATATATCATCCTTATTTGAGATTATTGATCTTATTAGAGTTATGTCCAATAGACTAGTAATTATACCAACTAAGTCTCATGTACATGATGTATTCCACACATTACTCTTGAGGAAGTACATACTAGATCCCTCATGTATTTAATTTAGAGTTTGTACAATTGGAAAATTATCTCTCTTATGAGGAGTAGTCGGTGAAGATCATAGACTATAGAGATAATGTTTTGTGCAAAAAGATAACTCACCTTGTAAATGTACTATGGAGGAACTATAAATATGAAGAGGTGACATGGGAAATAGAGGAAGAAATTGTAGATACCAAGGTTTTGACCTCTGAAATTTTGGAATATATCTATGAATATTGTTGAAGCTAGGTGCCAATTCGGCATGAGAATACAAGGCCCAAAGTTCCTCGACTCTGTGATTTTAAAAATATTAAATATATTTTTCTCACACATGTGAAATTTTACTTGAAAAGTGTAATAAATCTCAAATTGAGTATCAGATTGGTTTTCTGAGACCATGGTTGAGTTTAGAACGTCATTTTTACCTTAAGTGCAACATAAAGTTGTCCACATCAGATGTTTTGGACGGAGGTGAATTGGTAGGTTGATTTTTGGTGAATAAAATGAAAATTTTAATTATTTAATTTAAAAAACTAAAACTAATATCCCCCCTTCACATTGGTGTTTCCAAACCAATGGAGATACACACCTCTCTTCTCCTCATCCTTTCATCCCATTGGTGACAAATATTAAAAAATTAAAATTGACAAAGCAAGCTATTAATGATATCCATTTATAAAGCCATTCATCATCAGATGGAGAAAAAAAATGATCTCGGAATTGATATTCAATTGAAGATTCAGTGTTTCACCCATGAGGTGGGAGGATTTGATTTTTAGTCCCACTTCCCTTTGTTAAGAATTGTTCTATGGTTCTAGATCCCATTTGTGATTTCTTATGATCCCTAATGAGTAGATATATAAACATTGGGTTGAATGAGGGAAAATCGGGATTTTTGTGAGTGATTCCTCACTATAATCACCATCTACATAGGGTGTAGTCTAGTGACATAGGATGTGTAAGAATTTATGTTTAGGTAAGATAATATTTGGGGACTATATTCCATGTATCGGTGTTACACACCGTGTAGTTCCCAAACCGTGTGAAAATGGGACATGAATTGGGTAAGCTGTGTGAATCATCATGGTTCTATAAAACCAAATGGGAAAAGTACATGGAAATGATTTCCATTACATGGTAATAAGAAAATAAAAAATCTAGGGGGTCATTCATCCCAAAAACACCGTGTAGTATGGGATAGTGGGAATGTAAGGGACATGGCTAGCCAAGACATTTGAAGGATGAACACGGAGAGGGGCCAGATGAAGTGGGACATGTTTTGTACTATCTCTACACACCATGTACCTAGATATGGGTTGAAAAAACATTAATATAGGATACATGACTAGGTGATTGTGTGGGATCACACACCATGTAGACCCCAGTGCACATCGGGTACTCCTTGAGGTTCCTCTTGAGATCTTCTGCCATCTATATCTTTTTCTTTGGGACTTGGATTCAGGATTTCTAACTTCCTATATTGAGTTTTTTTCATGTAGGACATGATGGTGGCCTCCTTCATGGCCTATGAGATTGGAAGTGTCATAAATAAAGCACAATTATTGTGAGGTGGTGGTTACCTAATGCTAAATATTGGTGAGGTTTGTAAGAGAGATGTTGGAACTGGTACTCCCCTATGGGATAAGGGTATGGGTTTACCTTAACTATATTATTTGGTAGAGGTGGGCCTCCCTAATTTTTTTGCATGGGTTCTATACCATTGGGTATATCTTCTAGGTTCAGTACTCCAAAAATGGATTAGGGAACGAGTTCCCCATATTGTATGAGTAGTTAGAGTTAGAGTTCCCCTATCGTTCTAGGGTGAAGTACCTCCATAATGGTTATCTAGACAGGGTGGGAAATCCCCATTTGGAATGGGGTGTGGGAACTATATCCATGGAGTTAGTACTTCCCTATCATACCAGTGAGCGGGTCCTCTAGACATTACATATCAGTAGAGTTATTACTCCCCTATTAGGTTATGGAGTGGGACCTCTATTCTTGTAGTTGGAACTCCCCTATCACTCTAGGGTGCATGTCATCTATATGTGTTTCTTAGGAAGAGATCGTACTCCACTTCCATACTAGGGATTAGGTCCTTAGACTTGGGTCCATACTCCCCTATTGTACCAGGGTGTGGGTGCCCCATAGTAATTGAGCTGGTAGAGTAGTAATCCCTTACCATATCAGGGTTTGGATCCTCTGACCTTGAGTGGTACTCATGTGTTGTTCTGGGGTATAGGTCATCACTTATGGATTAGTTACCCCCCGTCTCTGAGTAGAAGCGAGTATCGAGTCCTCTATTGGAGTTAGAGATCCCTTAGATATTGAGTACAATTAAGAAGAGTAGGCCCCTGCACTAGATCTGAGAAATGATTTCTTAGGATTTAGTGCTCCCTCAACGGACCGAGGAGAGGGTCAGTCTATTAAAGTGCAACATATGCTTCGAGGGTTAGTTTAGAGAAGTAACCCTTGACTCTAGGGAAGTGGTGAGGTGTGGGTCCCTCCATTCACCATTGTTAAAGAGTATGAACATGATGCATATTCTAGGGTAGTGTTCCCTCAATTAGGTGTAGTGGTGGGGAGAGGGCCTCTCCATGTGGGTTTTATTATATCCTTGGGCATGGAACAAGTTATTGATGATAAAGCCTCTTGTTCAAGGAACTATAGATGGAATTAGTGACTGGTTCTTGATACATAATATCTCTCGGATAGGTTCCATATATGATGGATGAGATCATGGAGTGTGTTATCCTATTTTTGTGACATTTAGATCCTTGAGTATAATCCTATTTCAAGATTTGATTTCGGAACCTCATGATACTTGGAGTCTAATACAATTATATCTGGGAGACTGTAGGAGCCCTTGAAGTGTTGTCACAATCTGGGTTGAGCTATGGGATGAAGTCATTCCATACTCTCTTGAGGGGGTTTATTTGACTTAGCTGACTAGTTATATATATATATATATATATCCAAGGATGATTATATATATAGTTTTTATTTTTATGCGATTTCCCTCTGGTTAGGTTGAGTGGACTATCACCTTTTAGTCTCTCTATTTTAGTTTGGATGTTCGGGGACCCAACTGAGTATTTTTATAGTCAAACCTGCATGGAATTTTCCCACACATGTTTTGTGTCTTATGCAAAACACATTCATTTCTATGGATTCCTTATAGGACCTGAGGTATGCTAATTTTAGTGATATGGACAGCTCGTGGTGTTTATCGGAGCTAGGCCATGGAGCATTCTGGTTGTTACTTTTGACAGTGATCCCCTCCTTCTAATATTTTCAGACAGTTTTATAGTTTTCTTTGGAGGGGGTGTTTTTTCACCTTTCTCATTTATTACTTCTATTGTACACTAGATTTGGATAGATGTATTCATTCATTCTAGCTTCAACTTTTTATATTTCTTAAATATTCCATTAAGGTGTTTATTGGTGACTGTGTATTGGTAATCGAGGAAACGTCCTCCTCAGAATTAGTTATTCCTTCATCACTTATCACCACCCCTTTCCCAATGGTGGAGGGATTGGGGTAGTTGTCACTCAAGCCCCGACATGGGTCAAGTCATGATAGAACTATATCATTGAAAGTTCATTCCTTAGGATGCTGTTCAGAATTTCCCCCCTAAGAGGATTTGGTTTGGTTACATAGCGACTGTTTTAGGATATTTCAAGTTCAGATATCAGATAATAGGTTCCAATTTTGGTGTGGTGGCCAATATATCCATTCTCTAGGACCGTGAAAACTTAATTTTCAACTCCTTACACTAGGAAACCAGTCTTAGTGGAAAAAATGGTACACACATCATATATGACAGGGTTTCTATTTTTTATGTACTTCTTGATTCATCTCCCCAGATACATTATTTGGCCATGGAGTGTCTTGATTCTATTTCATGATGCCTCCAAGATGACATCCAGATAGGATTCTTCTGCGTTATTGTGATGAAAATCTTCTAGGTGATGAGTCTTCGGTCTAGGAAACTACTTATGAGGCGTTACCTCCATGTGGTCCACCAGTTGTACCACCACCCATTGATTAGATGGTTGAGCTAGATGTTTAGGATGAAGATGCACATAGGATGAGTGGATTTTACTAGTTCAAGAGGCATTGAAATATGAGGTACTGAGGTGATCAAGAACCCCAATAAGAAGATGACTAGATTGAGGTAGTCATGTGTCTCTTCCACCCAGTGAGGATACCTCTCAATTATTTGGCGTTCCTTGCAGTGATCATTCTTCATGGTTCAACCAAGTGATGGTGGATTTGAGTGACATAGTCCTGTGATGAGGAGATTCTCACCTAGGTAGATTTTGAGTGACCCTTTAGGGAAGATTTATAACTAGGTATGCTAAGATCAGTGTTGATCCTGGATCTTCTTCAGTTATAGTAGGGTGACACTTCTTTGGCGAAGTACACAGTGAGGTTTAAAAAACTTTTGTGTTACTCTGTATATATGACGAGAGAACATATCTTCAGAGTTCAGAATTTTGATCTTGGCCTCCATAGATATGGAAGAGAAGGTGTGGTTTCTCTGTGAATTTCCTCATATGATAGATTACTTAAGAGATCTCTTGTAACAGAGAGCGTCCTGAAAGAGTGATAGGTCGATGTGGCCTGAGGTGGTAGTCACAAGGCAAAGGCATTTGCAAAAGCTGGAGGATGGTAGTTAATAGGATCATAGAGTAGGAGGCATACCCATTCCTAGACTGAGGAACATGGGAATGTACCATAGCATAATCACCTAGGATTAGGTCAACCACATGATAGGTGGTGTTATGCTTGCGACAACTGATGACTTCTTTCTTTAGATTTTATTAACCACCATGATGTTGAGAGGGAGCTGGTCGATGAACCACATTGGTAGAGGTAGTGTTTACAACAAGTATTTATATAAGGTGAATGATTTGGTGGAGGATATGTGATAGTATCAAGATTTGGAATTCAGTTTTAGGTGCTACTATAACCACTCCTAGGTAGCTCATGAGAGGCTCAAGGAGATGGAGGACATGGGCGAGGACAACTACAGGCCATAGAGGTTTTAAACTTAGAAGATATAAGGATGAATTGAGGTGAAATCTCTACACTTTCTATTTTCTATAGTAGAAATTGATAGACACTATTGTGAGTTACTCTTTTCATTCCTTCTTCTAGCTTGAGGATTAACTAGGGTGATGTGGGGGCATCAGTTTAATAATTTGTTAGTGTTGTTTGATATGGATTTGAATGTACAATGAAGAGGGGTCCTTCCTCCTCCAAGAAGTTTTTTGTGACATGAGAAAAATCATGAGAGTGAGTCAGTGCTACCAAAATAAGATAGTGTCAAGGTGTGGTGGATGGGTCTCTTATAATTATATGTTCGAGACCTAGTGACATGTTGGTGGTTACAACAAAGGTCCTGGTAAGACATAGTTGGTCATGTGTTAAACCCTTTTTTGTTATATAATACCCCCTTGTTCTTAGTACCATCTTAGTATGAAATACACTTAATGAGGATGTGATGTGGTTTGATGTAGCTTTAGACTCATCGGGAAGAGGAAAAATTTCCCCACTGAGATGCGCTTTAGTTATGCGGTCAAAACCATGTGGGTGAGTTAGTTCCACCCAAAGTGGATGGTATTTAGGTGTGGAAAATGATTTACATAATATCACGTGTTCAGGGAGAGGTTGAGTAGTGGAGAGAATTTCTAATAACTAATCCATAAAATCAGAGTTAGACCCTATGATGTTTCCATAGTGTGGATTGGTTTCTTACCATCCATACTCTGCTTAGATGCCACTAGTAGGTCTGTACATGTTTTAGGTTTGGGTTAATCTCTTTCAAAGATGGGTGAATACATGAGGGGTATGATAAGTGAATTTTGTGTCCAGATTCTCAGGTTTATATGAGTCTACCCTCATGTTTTGACTATTCTTAACCTCATGTGCTTGTTGTAACTCTAAAATGAAAGAATCTTGAGGAGGATATTGTATAATCCATCCAATGGTTGATATGAATAGTTGGTTTTAGTTTGTATCCATGTTAGGTTTGTGAGGTGGGGTACCTCTAGACCCTATGACTATAGATGGGCTATGGTTCTTAGTGCTTTCCCACCTATCAAATCCAAGGATGCATGTTCCCATTTGTTCCATGATGATGTCTTAGTAGAAGTTGGAAATAATAGTGGATTGAACTTGGTGTTTTCCTTAAGCTCGTTCTTGGAAGTATCATGAGAACCCTTGGTGAGGACACCAGAATGGGAGTCCCAATAGTAGAGCTTAGTTTCATAATCATGTTCCTAGAATTTTACTTTTTGAGGATTCAAATCATTGAAGATGGTAGTGATTTAGAGTCTTGGGATTTTACCTGTAAGAAATTGAAATATTTCTAAGAATATTTCCAAATCTAGACACTAATTTTTCATGGGAATATGGGTCCAAGAGAATCTCGACATGATGATTTTGAAAATATTAAATATATTTTGTCACAGACTTGTAGTTTCACTTGAAAATTGGAATAACTCAAAAACAGTATATCATATTGAATTTTGGAGACCACAGTTGAGATTAGAACGTCGTGTTTACCCTAGGTGTGAGATAAAGTTTTCTATGCTGGGAGTTTTGGATAGAGGTGAATTAATGGGCGATGTGTGGAGAATTAATTGATTAAATGGAAAATTTATTTAATTAATTTTAAAACCTAATCCTAATATCCCCACCCCTTATCATGTTGGTGTGCCCAACCCAATAGATATTTTCACCTCTCATATCCTCCACCTCTACTCCATTTGGTGAAAAATAAAAATGAATCCAAATAAATGAATCATGGTATAGGAGATTTTGGTTTCTAAAGAAGATCATCATCAGATCGAGACGTATAATTATCCAGGAATAATTATTTAACTGAAGCTTTGTCATTTCACCCTCAAGGTATGTGGATTTGAGTTTTAGTTCATATTCCCTTAGTTAATCATTTTTTCAAGATTATAGATCCCATTTGTGATTTCTTATGACCCCGACTAAGTAAATCTACGAATTTTGGTTTGAATTGTGAAAAATCGGGTGTTTTTGTAGGTGATTCCCAACTGGAATCATTATATACATGGTGTTTAGTCCCGCAAAACACCCCATATAAGCATTCCTATTCAGGGAAGATGATATTTGGGGACTAGACACCATGTATCAGGGTTACACACCATATAGTTCCTAAATCGTTTGACCATGGGACATAGATTTTGTAAGATGTGTTAAAATCTATAGATTTGTACAACCACACAACCAATATACATGAAAATTGAGTCCGGTACACGAACAAGGAGAAATCAAATGTCTAGGGGGTTTTCATCCTATACATGCTGTTTAGTATGGGATAAATGATGTGTAAGAGACACAAAAGGCCGTTCCTTATGAAGGAGGGACACAACTAGGGTCCTGGTAAAATGGGACATAATGTGTGACATCTTTACACACCGTGTACCAAATTTACAAACAGTGTACCCTAAATTGTTTATAAAAACATGTAGACAAGATAAATGTCTAGGTTTAAAGGTGGGATAACACACCGTGTAAACCCCAATGCACGTCATATAGTCCTCGGGGATCTTCTTGAGATCTTATTCCTTTCATATCTCCTTGTTTGGTACTTGTATTCAGGCTTGCGAGCAACATATCCTGAGCAGTTTTCCACATAGAACATGATGTTGTATTCCGTTTTAGCATATGAGATACGATGTATTGTAAATAAATAATGAATATTGTGAAGTGGTTCTTAATCAATGATGAGGATCAGTGTTTTTTGTAAGATAGAAACTAGGACTAGTACTCCCCTGTGGGATCACATCGCAGGTTTTTATTACCTCTCTTCTTTAGAAGATGCCGAACTCCCCACATTGTGTGTACAGGTTCTATACCTTTGGGTAGATCTTTCATGACTGGTAGTTCTCTAATGAATTAGCACATGGGTTCCCCGTATCGTATGATTAGTTGT
The DNA here is from genome assembly GCA_963277665.1 of Viscum album. NCBI lineage: Eukaryota > Viridiplantae > Streptophyta > Magnoliopsida > Santalales > Viscaceae > Viscum > Viscum album. Next base: position 1,618,969,441 of record OY728146.1, on the reverse strand, counting down.
AGTCAGCACTCCCCAACCGTTATAGGGAATGTTCCCTCCATTCTCATTATCCAGACAGAGTAGGAACTCCCATGTTGGACCAGGGTGTGGGTGCTCTATAGGTGGAGTTGTTACTCCCCTATCGTACTAAGGAGCAGGTCCTCCTGACATAATATATCAGTAGAGTTAGTATTCCCCTATTGGGTTAGGGAGTAGTTCCTCTCTTATTGGATTCAGAACTCCCCTATCATTCTAGGGTGTGGGTCATCCATAGATGTTGTTCAGCCAAAGATGGAACTTCCCTACCATAATAGGGAGAGGGTCCTCTAGACTGGGGTCTGTACACCCCTATCAGACTAGGGTGTAGTTCCCCCATAGTAATCAATCTAGTAGAGTAGTACGTCCTGTCATTTCAGGGTGTTGTTCCTCTAACCATGAGCGGTACACCCCTGTCATTCTGGGGTGAAGGTTCTCACATACGGAGTAGTATGCCCCCATCTCTAAGTATCAATGGATATTATTTACCACATTAGAGTTTGCGCTCCCTTGGCTATTGAGTACAATTAAAATGATCAAGACCCTCTAATAGATATGATCGATTCTTGGATAGGAGTTAGTGATCCCTCGATGGACCAAGGAGTAGGCCACTCCATACAGGAGAAACATAGATTTTATAGGTTAGTTAGGAGAAGTACTCCATTGAATATAGGGAAGTGGTGAGGTTTGGGTCCCTCTATTATCCCTTCTTAGATATGATGCATGATATACATATCCAAGAGTAGTTCTCCCTCAACTAGGTGCAGTGGTGAGGAACGAGCCTCTCCATGTGGTTTTTTATTATAGACTCACATGCTAGTGATAGAAATGCCTCTTGTTATGGGTACTAGAGCTACAATTAGTTAGTTGTTCCTGATGGATAGTATCTCTCAGATGAGTCCTATCTGGTATGGATATGCTTGTGAAGTGTGTTCTCCTATTTTCTGTTAACTTTAGATCCTAGAGTATAATCATTCTATTGTCTATGTGGTTGGAAGCTCATGAGTATTGGAGTCTGATATGAGTATATCTGGGTGATTCAGGGGAGAAAATTTAGTGTTTTCACATTTAAGGATGAGATTTGGGAAATATACTTTCCTTACTCTCTTAGTGGGGATTCATTGACTTAACAAGCTAGTCTTGTACAACTGAGGATGATTCAAGAGGGGTTTCTCTCTCGATGGGGTTTCTATCTGGCTAGGTCGAGTGAAATTTCTCCTTTCATTCAATCCCTTTTATTTTTTGTTTTTTCAGCACCTACTTAGTATTTTTATACTCACCCCTACATGAGATTTTCCTGCACATGTTTTGTGTCTTATAAAGATCAAAGGCCCTTTGACCGAGTCCATATAAGACTCGAAGAAGGTAGATCTTAGTGAGTTGGACTGAATGAGGTGTCTACTAGAGATGGGGTGAGGAGCTTTCTAATAGTTACTTTTGACAGCAATCCCCTCTTTCTGATTAGGTTGAATGCTTTTATAGTTTTCATTGGTGGGCGTGTGTTTTTCCCCTTTCACTTTAGTACTTATGATGTACTCTGTTTTTGGATAGTTGTATGCATGAATTCGAGTTTCAACTTTTTATATCCTCACACTATTTCATTGAGGAGTTTGTGTGTGTGTACATGTACTATAAGAAAAGTACTTCACTAGTTTAGATATTCCTTTGGTTCTTTTCCCTGCCCCATGGCCTATGGAGGAAGGTTTGGGGTAGTTGTGGCACAAGCCCCATCATGGGTCGGGTCTTGGCAACAATGAAGGAGAAGTACCCACACTTATTTTAACCTTACTATGTAGAATGAAAATTCAAGGAAAAAATTTTAGAATGGGTGAATAATTTAATGACCCAAAATTTTATCAATGAAAATCCCCTTCTTATAATTTTTGAATGTAGTATAAAGCACATACACCACATAAAGAACCCAATAAAAAATAAAATTCTTATAAATATAAAAATATACTTTAGTAAGTAAAAAATAATAATAATGAAAAATATTATAGTGAGATAATAAATAGAAACTAATATAATATGTATAGGAATATTTGGACCTACATGATCCACTGGAATGGCCACACTTAGGAATAAAGCTATAGAAATAAAACATAATGTTAATAATAAAATATTAATTTAAAAGATAAAAGTATATATTACCTTGGTAGAAAATATAATTTATTGATGCATGTTGTAAGAACCCGGATCTTCATTTCAGGTATGTTTTTCCTTTTCTGGTCATTTTTAAGAAAAAGAGGAAAATCTGGAAACTTTTAAAGTACACGCCATGTACTTTAAGAGTACACGCCGTGTACTTCGATGCCGCACAAGGCCGTGTGCTGGCCATGTCCGAGCCACACACATGGTGTGTAGGGGCGATGTGGAGGCTGCTTAAAGTGGAGTATGGAAAATCCTAGTACACACCGTGTACCCCAGAAGTACACACCGTGTACTTTTTTTTCATTAATCGGACCGGGGTCGCGCCTAATCGACAGAATCTTCTTCTTCTCCAGGTTCTTCGATCGAGAGCGACCCGTATGGCCGTGAACATCCTCTGAGCCCTAGATCCTCAGTTCGTTCTCCAAATTGACAATCGTCAATTGTGTTGGAACTGAAGCGGTGAGCTCTTCCTTCTTCTTGAGTTTCATTCCATGATTTTCCCTCTTTCTCAAGATATCGTGGGTTGAAAATTTTGTGCGTTTTCGTAGATCTACGACATTCTAAGTAGAATAAAGCCTTGTGGTTCAAGTATTTTGATCTCCTAGCATCAAGGTAGGTGGTTTGTGCCTTACCTTTCGAAGTCTTTGAGTTTTATGTGCAAATTTCCACTAATACCCGTGAACGGGGTATTGCGTGTTTACAGTTTTTCCCTGTTATTTTCCTGCCTTGAATGTATGCTTGTGTAGAGGTAATTTGATCATGTATGAGAATAATTACTGTGCTTGGATGTTTTTCCCATGCCTTGTTCTATTTATAACATTTGGGTCTTGTTATCCTTTGGCCGTTATACCTGTTTTCCGTGCCTTGTGACTGTAGGATGGAATGATATTCTTGACATGCTTGTTATTCTGTAGACTAGTTATCCAAGTAGCTCTATAGGTGTTCTTTGGACTTATAGAATTATTATGCACTGACTGGCACAGGACCATGAGAACCTGGTGCTATAGACTATAAGGGATAGACCGAGTGAGCTTCCCAGAGAGTCTTGGACATTATAGACTATAAGGGATAGATCGAGTGGGCTTCCCAGGGAGTCTTGGATATTATAGACTGTAGGAGGGTAGACCGAGTGAGCTTCCTCAAAGAGTGTTTACTTGTTTGATTTTCTTTAAACCATTCCAGGATAGAAGAGGAATTTACCGAGCATGCTTCCTCACAGAATCTATGATAGACCTGAGACTATAGGAGGAATTGACCGAGTGCTCTTCCTCAGAGAGTTTCTAGACCTTGGGGATATAAGAGGGTTAGACCGCATGATCTTCCTTAGAGAGTTCCTGACTACCCCAGACTATAAGGGGAATTGACTGAGAAAGATTCCACAGAGAGTCTTATATTTTTGTATGACCAAACCAAAGGTGTTAGGATGAGTGCACTTCCTAGAGGGTTGTTGGTACTTCTTGGATAGAACCAGAGGGTTTGGTTGTGAGTACTTCCCAGAGGGGTTCCTGTTGTGGTTTTCTGTTTTCTTCACTACTGCTTGTTGTTATGTGGATTGATTACTAATTCATATCATCCTGTTACTGCTTACTGATTACTGCCTACTGTTTACTGTTACTGTTTACTTCTTACTATACTATTACCTGCCATATGCTCACTGAATGTTAGACACATATCTTCAAGTGGTTGCTTACTGGGATTTAGTCTCACACCCTGTTTGGGCCATGCTTTTGGGCCCAAGCAGACTATGTTTTTGTAGGTATAGACAAGGTCAAGCACCCTTCGACTTCGGGTACTTGATTGCTTTGGAGTAGGAGAACATGGGACCAAGCTTAGGCTTGCAATGCTGCGAGCTGTTTATCTTTTCTTTTGTACTTATTTTGGTACTTTTGTATTTACAGCATTGTGATCTGTTTGGTTGTTTTACTAGATATGTACCATACATCATTTCATATATACATATCTACTCCAGTTGTTTATTATTTTAGCCTTCCGCTATTCACTTGTCTATGGATTGATTACTGCTTTCGCTATTGTTTATTATTTATCTTTTTCGCTGTGTACTCTGCCAATGAGGTCATAGTTTCCCCATTATCACACCTAAGGCCCTCACTGCTAGTCGGCAGCCTCTGGCATTCGGGGAAATGCACTTGAGTCCATGTGACCAACCGGGTACGGGGCACCTCTGGGTGGCTTCTGGAACTGGGATGTTACAAAGTGGTATCAGAGGAATTATTTTCTCTTGATTTACTATTTGGATCCTTTATTCAGGGATAGGACATATTCGGTACTTGGTAATAAGCTATGACCGGGAGTAGCTAACCCGTGTACAGGGAAAAGACAATCTACCTCGTTTATTGCAGTTTTATGGTTTTGAGATTTTATGGTTGATATGATTTCACCTAGAGTGATTCACATGCCTTGTGTTGTTATTGTTGTGCTATTGTGGTTTTATTTCTGTCGTAACCCAATGGGATGAGGGTATTCCATCACATGCATCATATAGGCACTCGTTATAAATCACATGACATGCATTCTTGCCATGCCATCTAGGATGAATTAGCGATTGCATGTTGTTGTGATAGACGTTGTGTAGATTATGCATGCTGTTGTGATAGATTCTTTGATAGAATCCCTATAGTTTTATAGAGGAATTTTTTGTATTATACCTTTCTTAAAGGAAAACCAAATTTTGGTTCTTGAGGTGTTATGGGCCCTCATGAATCGGAAATTGGTGTACCATTGCCTTGTTTCTCATGTTTATGACTTATATAAGATGCCAAGCTTTGATTTGTGGGGAGTATGGGCCCTCACAGATCAGAATTTGGCACCTCCATGTTTGTTTTTCAGTGTTTTCTGGGATTCAGTGCGGTTTCTAAGCTACTGTCCGGAAAAACCCAGAATACACGGCGTGCAATTTATTTATACACACTGTGTAGTTTGTAAGCCATGTCACTGATTGTGTGAGCAGGAACACGGGGTTGTGAAAAGTCTTCAGGAACACGCCGTGTACGGTAGGTACACGCCATGTAGTAGTGATCCATGTACCCGACCGTGTCACTAACAACACGAGTTGGGGAAGCTCGTGTGGTACACGCCGTGTTTAGTATGAACACGCCGTATAGCCTTTTTCTAGGTACCTAGCCGTGTCACAAACAACACGGGTCAGTGTTAACTTCTCTTATACACGTCGTGTTTGTTCGGAACACGCTGTGTAAGGGTCATCCATGTAGCCGATCGTGTAACTAACAACACGGGTCACCGAAACCTTGTCTAGTACACGCCATGTCCTTATTGAACACGCCGTGTAGTCTAGGGTTAAGAGGACTGTGTGGGTTAGCTGTGTAAAGAGACTCGGGCAGGGGAATGGAGTTCAAGTACATACCGTGTGTGGGGACAACACTCCGTGTAGTCTGGGGTGTTACACGACCAGTTGAAATAGAAGTAAACGCCCATGTGGATGGCTTTAAGGAGCACGCCGTGTAGTTTTATACATGCCATGTAGTCATGTTTGGTAAAACTTGAGTTTTCTTTCTCCTATTCCTGTTTTGTACTCTTGTGTTCTCTATCCTTGATGATCCTGATCTAAGGTGTGTTTTTGATCTTTCATAGCTATGCCTTCGAGACATTCTCCGGTTGTACGTCAGCTACCAGGCGGTGATCAGACACCAGATATGGACGATCAGGGACCTCCTGTAGATCCTCCTGCTGTGCCAGCCTTGGCACCAGCAGTTATACTCGTTTTAGGCGCCAATGCGCAGTTCAGGGAGGAATTCCTAAGGATGATGCAGACCTTTCAGGGAGTACCGCCTCTTGCCCCATCGATGGCTGAGTTGATGCAGGTTTTCCAGCAGCAACATCCTCCTACTTTATCAGGGGATAGAGGACCCCAGGCTGCAGAGTCGTGTTTAGAGGCCACGCTAACGATCTTCGAGCATCTAGAGATACCTCCAGAGAAAAGGGAAAATCTTGCTACTTATTTTCTCCAGGACACCACCCAGAGGTGGTGTGAGGTGATCTCACAGTCAGGGCGACAACAGAGTATGACTTGGGATGAGTTTCAGTGCATCTTCTATGATTACTTTTATCCGGAGACCTTGAGGGATGACTGAGCCCGGGAGTTTATAAGTCTCGAGCATGGTACTCTTCCTGTTATGGAGTACTCGTCTCGTTTTACCAAGCTACAACGCTTTACACCGATTCTAGCAGGTGATGAGTTGTTCCTTGCTAGGAAGTTTGAGGATGGTCTCAGTTAAGAGATCCATTCCCAGGTGAATATCTTGAGGTTGAATTAGATATCCGCTATCATCAACGAGACGCTGATCACTGAGCACAATATGAGAGATTCTGGAGTAGTGGGCCAGGGCAGTTCGACATCCAGAGTTGGTGTTCCTCCTACTGATAGTAGGAAGTGCCACAGAGAGTCTGCTCGAGGATATCAGAGTATGCGAGATTTATCTTCAGGCAGAAAGGTTGTATTCTACCAGTGTGGTAGGAGTGGGCATAATAGGCCTTAGTGACAGAGAGACACGATGGAGTGCTGATCTTGTGGCAAGATAGGCCATCTACAACGTTTTTGTCAGATCTTATCACCTACGGCTGGTGGTAGGGGCTCTTCTATGACCCCACGTTCAGGAGATGCATTTCCAGTTTCTCACCAGTCTAGGAACTGGAGTTCTTCCAGCCATTTGGGCTGAGGTGGAGGTCGCGAACATGGTGGTCAGTCACCTGGTTACCAATGACAACTGAGTGGATCAGCTCAGCGTAGTCAGTTAGGGGCACATGGCTGCGGTATAGGCCAGACTTTTACTGTGGAGCAGACCTATCAGATGCAGGATCCTGGAACTTATACAGTTTGAGGTACGATCTTAGTAACCTCTATTTTATCTTCAGATCTTTTAGATACTGGTTCTACGCATAGCTTTATCTCTGTTACTATTGTGGAGAGCCTTGGGCTCTGTATCTTTTCCTCTGCCGGTACTTTGACTCTAGACACACCATTGGGGACCATAGCAGCTAGCGTACATTAGTGCAGAGAGTGCCCCCTTGAGGTTGCAGGGTGTCACTTCTTATGGGACCTCTATGTCCTATAGATGACATGCTATGATGTCATTCTCGGTATGGACTGGTTAGTTCCCTTACAGACAGTAGTCGATTTCTATCTCCGTAGGGTGAGTTTCGTATCACCAGAGGGAATATCTTTTATTCATAGAGGCGAGTGGGATGTCCAGGTGGGTAGAGCTGGACCAGAGCATCATGGGCTAGGGGGAGTTACAGCCCAGATTTCCAGTCTTTATTTTGATGACTAGGGGACTTCGCAGTTAGAATTTCCTCAAGTGGTGGATCGTTTCAGGGATGTCTTTCCAGAGGACTTTTCAGGTTTGCCTCCAGAGTGTGAGGTAGACTTCTCGATTGAGCTCATGCTAGGAGCAACATCGGTGTCCATTCCTCCTTATAGGATGGCTACACCTGAGTTGCAGGAGCTCAAGAAGCAGTTGGAGGAGTTGCAGGAAAAGGGTTTTATCCAACCCAATACTTCTCCTTGGGGTTTGCCTATCCTTTTTGTGAAGAAGGCAGACAGTACCCTTTGGATTTGTGTGGATTATCGGAAGTTGAACCAATTGACAGTCAAGAACAAATATCCCTTACTGAGGATCAATGACCTCTTTGATCAGCTTTGAGGAGCCCGAGTGTTCTCGAAGATTGACCTGAGATCTGTCTATCATCAGTTGTGCATTAGACCATCAGATATACCTCTGACAGCCTTCAGAAGTAGGTATGGTCCCTATGAGTATACGATTATGCTGTTCGGTCTCACGAACGCGCCAACAGTTTTCATGGCACTGATGAACCGAGTTTTCCATCCATACTTGGATTCCTTTGTGGTGGTTTTTTGTGGACGATATCTTGGTGTACTCTCACACTCGACATGACTATGATACCCATCTTGAGATCGTTATGTGTACACTGAGAGAGCATCATATTTATGCTAAACTCTCGAAGTGCCACTTTTGGATGGATCAGATTCACTTCTTAGGTCACGTCATCTCAGAGGTAGAAGTATCAGTGGACCTAGAGAAAGTGAGAGCTGTAGTTTCCTGGGAGCATCCGAAGAATGTCTTTGTGGTGCAGAGTTTTCTAGGGCTAGCTGGATACTACATGAATTTCATACTGAACTTTTCATGCCTTGTAGCACCACTGACAGGTCTGACCAAGAAAGTTGCAAAGTTCTTATGGTCAGATTCTTGTGAGTCAGCCTTTCAGGAGATGAAAGGGAGGTTGACGTCAGCACTGATACTAGTCTTTCCAGAGCTAGGAAATATCTATACTATTTACTATGATGCTTCAGGTATCGGGCTGGGAGCTGTCCTTATGCAGGGAGATGGAGTCATTGCATACGGGTCTCGGTAGTTGAGGCCACATGAGAGGAACTACCCGACGCATGATCTAGAGTTAGCAGCTGTTGTTCATGCCTTATGCTATTAGAGACACTATCTTCTGAGAGAGAACTTTGTGGTTTTCACCGACCACAAGAGTCTCAAATAAATCTTCACCCAGCGGGACCTGAATCGGAGAAAGCGCAGGTGGGTCGAGTATCTTCAGTCCTTCGACTTTGAGCTTTCCTATACACTGGGAATGGGAAACGCAATGGATGATGCATTGAGCAGGAGAACTCAGATTTAGGAAGTTTAGGAGGCCAATAGTGAGTGGAATATTATGGCTCTGTTCTTTGAGATGTATTTGGAGGTGCACGATAAGCAGGGGCAGACTTTTCTATCATATATAGATGTTACCTCTACCCTTCTTGACCGGGTACAGATGAGGCGGCTATCAGACTCAGAAGGCCTAGTCCTGCAGGAGAGTGTGTCAGGTGAGGACCCTCTTCCTGGATGGACAGTGGGTGAGGATGAGATCTTGCGTTTCCAAGGACGCGTATGGGTGCCAGTATACATACGTGAGGAACTGATGCGAGATTTTCATTATTCAGTTTGGGCGGTTCATCCTGGCGTCACCAAGATGTATCATGATCTACACCGCCAGTACTGGTGGCCAAGTATGAAGAGGGATGTTGTTGGGTTCAGCAGGTGAAAGTGGAGCATCAGTGACCAGAAGGGATTTTACATAAGTTACCCATTCCCAAGTGGAAGTGGAACGATGTCGCGATGGACTTCGTGACTGGGTTACCGAGGTCACCTCGAGGGAGTGGTGCTATTTGGGTTATCGTCGATAGGCTTACAAAGGTTGCTCACTTCTTGCCGATCAAGGTGACTTTTAGTATTGATGAGCTGGGGTGATTGTACATCCGAGAGATTGTACGTCTGCATGGAGTTCCACACTCCATTGTTTCAGACATGGATATGCGTTTTACTTCTCGGTTCTAGAAGGGGCTTCATAAGGCTTTGGGTACACAGGTCCTTTTGATTACAACATCCCATTCCCAGATAGATGGCCAGTCCGAGCGTACAATCCAGGTGCTTGAGGATATGCTCCGAGCTTGCATTATAGACTTTGGCGGTTCTTGGGAGAAGAATATTACTCTTGTGGAGTTTGCCTATAACAATAGTTTTCAGGTGACTATTCAGATGTCACCTTATGAGGCTTTGTACAGTAGTCCATGCCGATCATTGTTGTGATGGCTAGAGGTAGGAGAAACAGATTTTCTGGGACCTCATCTTGTTCAGGAGACATCAGAGCCAATAAAGTTGATTCGGAAGAGGATGGATATAGCACAGTCTCGACAGAAGTCTTATGCTGATCAGCGAAGACGACCTCTAGAGTTCGATGTGGGGATCAGGTTTTCCTGTGTGTCACACTGAGGTCGGGACACAAGAGGATTTAGAGATAGGGTAAGCTTTCACCGAGGTATTTCGGGCCGTTTGAGGTGTTTGAGAGAGTTGGGCCAGTTGCCTATCGATTGAAGTTACCTCAGAGGTACCGGGCTATGCACGACGTCTTCCACGTTTCTCAGCTCCGACGCTACTTTTCAGACCCATCTCATGTCTTTCAACCTGAGGAGGTTTAGCTCAAGGCAGATGCATCGTTCGAGGAGCATACTATCCAGATTGTAGATCATAGTGAAAAGGTTCTCCATGGCCGGTATGTTCCTCTGGTAAGGGTGCTATGGTAGTACGAGCGAGTACATGACGAGACTTGGGAGAGGGAGGCTGATGTATGATTGCAGTGGCCGGAGTTGTTCGGGGTTTCTTCTTATATGCCTTGCTAGGGAAATTTGGGGATGAATTTATTTAAGGGGGGAAGTTTTTAAGAACCCAGATCTTCATTTCAGGTATGTTTTTCCTTTTCTGGTTGTTTTTACGAAAAAGAGAAAAATCTGAAAATTTTCAAAGTACACACAGTGTACTTTAAGAGTACACGCCGTGTACTTTGATGCCACGCAAGGCCGTGTGCTGGCCGTGTCCAGGCCACACACATGGTGTGTAAGGGATATGTGGAGGCTGCTTAAAGAAGAGTATGGAAAATCCTAGTGCACGCCATGTACCCCAGAAGTACACACCCTGTACTTCTTTTTTTTCATTAATCAGAACGGGGTCGCGCCTAATCGACAAAATCATCTTCTTCTCCAGGTTCTTCGACCGAGAGTGACCCGTACGACCATGAACATACTTCAAGCCCTAGATCCTCCATCCGTTCTTCGAATCAACCACCATCGATTGCATTGGAACCACAACAATGAGCTATTCCTTCTTCTTGAGTTTCATTCCACGATTTTCCCTCTTTCTCAAGATATCATGGGTTGAACGTTTTGTGTGTTTTCATAGATCTATGATGTTATAAGGAGAATAAATCCTTGTGGTTCAAGTATTTTAATCACCTAGCACCAAGGTAGGTGGTTTGTGCCTTACCTTTCTAAGTCTTTGAGTTTTATGTGTAAATTTCCACCAATACCCATTAACAGGGTATTTCTTGTTTACTGTTTTTCCCTGTTGTTTTCCTACCTTGCTTGTATGCTTGTGTAGAGGTAATTTGATCATGTATGAGGATAATTTCTATGCTTGTATGTTTTTCCCATGCCTTGTTCTGTTTACGACCTTTGGGTCTTGTTTGACTTTGGCCGTTATACCTGTTTTCCATGCCTTGTGACCATAGGATGGAGTGATATTCTTGACATACTTGTTATTCTGTAGTCTGGTTAGCCAAGTAGCTCTATAGGTGTGCTTTGGACTTATAGCATTATTATGCACTGACTGACACGAGACCGTGAGAACCTGGTGCTATAGACTATAAGGGATAGACCGAGTGAGCTTCCTAGAGAGTCTTGGACATTATAGACTATAAGGGATAGACCGAGTGAGCTTCCTGAGAGAGTCTTTACTTGTTTGATTTTCTTTAAACCATTCCAGGATAGAGGAGGAATTGATCGAGCGATCTTCCTCAGAGAGTCTGTGATAGACCTGAGACTATAGGAGGAATTGACTGAGTGCACTTCCTCAGAGAGTTTCTAGACCTTCAGGCTATAAGAGGTTTAGACCACATGATCTTCCTCATAGATTCCCTGAATACCCCAGACTATAAGGGGAATTGACCGAGCAATATTCCCCAGAGAGTCTTATATTTTCATATGACCAAACCTGGGGGGTTAGTCTGAGTGCACTTCCTAGAGGGCTGTTGGTACTTCTTGGATAGGACCAGAGGGGTTGGCTGCAAGTACTTCCTAGAGGGGTTCCTGTTGTGGTTTGCTGTTTTTTTCACTGCTACTTGCTGTTCTGTGGATTGATTACTGTTGCATATCATCCTGTTACTGCTTACTGATTACTGCCTGCTGTTTACTGTTACTGTTTACTGCATACTGTACTATTACCTTCCATATGCTCACTGACTGTTAGGCACAAATCTTTGGGTGGATGCCTACTGGGATTTAGTCTCACACCCTGTTTGGTCCATGCTTTTGGGCCCAAGCAGACTATGTTGTTGCAGGTATAGACAAGGGCAAGCGCCCTTTGACTTCGGGTACTTGATTGCTTTGGAGCAGGAGAGCATAAGACCAAGCTTAGGCTTGCGATGCTGAGGATCTGTTTATATTTTCTTTTGTACTTGTTTTGGTACTATTGTATTTCCATCATTGTGACCTGTTTGGTTGTTTTCCTAGATATGTACCATACATCATTTTATATATACATATGTGCTCCATTTGTTTATTGTTTTAGACTTCCGCTGTTCACTTGTGTATGGATTGATTACTGATTCCGTTATTGATTGTTATTTCTCTTTTCCGCTGTGTACTATGCCAATGAGGGCATAGTTTCCCCATAATCACACCCAAGGCCCTCGCTACTAGTCGACAGCCTCTGGAATTTAGGAAAATGCTCTTGAGGCCATGTGACCAACTAGGTACGGGGAACCTCTAGGTGGCTTTCGGAACCAGGACGTTACACATGTAATAATATTTATTTATAGGAAGTATTAATCCATTATGACTGTTAGAAATCTGACCATTAGAATAGTAACCCGACCATTGGAATAGTAATTTGACCATTAAGAATAGTAATCCGGTTGGTAGAATAGTAACCTCATCTATGAAAGTATAAATAAAACTTTTGTTTCTTATAAATTAAAATATGGTATATCTATATTATGGAATATGTAATATCCCATAATCCACATATCCAAATTTAACACTAAGGAGATAAAATTTAAAAATATGACCTAATTTATTTTACATCAAAACATACAACATCAAAAGAAAATAATAGATCACTTACATACCCAATGACATTTTAGGTTTAGATTTTTATATAATTAGGGCAAAATATTATAAACATTGGTTTATAAACAACTAGTTCATAAATAAAATCATGCTATCTACCACTATGTCAAGATTTTCTTATTTCATATTTGGTCATCAAAATTATCCATGTGAAATAATTTTAGGAAAAACTCATTTAACATCTTTCCTCTTATCCTAGATAAAATAAATATAAGAAAGGGTGAGCTCAAATACTTAGAATGGGTAAAAAAGAGAGATAAGTATGCATAAACACGAAAATTAGGGTATGAGAACATGATTATAATAGTAAAATATCATAACCTACATATAAAAGATCATAAACTTGAATCATGGAATAATGATTGGATTTTTATAATACATGAATCACAAGGAAAGTAAGAATATATACCATAAAAGCATAACATATGAATAAGAAAAGGAATTTGTGGAAGACAAATAAGCACATTATATGATTTCCATAGTAGCCAAGGAATCACTGAAAGACCATGATAGTGTAAAAAGTCCTATATTGAATTGAGATCACTCTTTATTCCAACCATGTATTACTAAACCAGATTTACCTGCCATTCTTGCCCTTTTTTACTAAACCAGATTTACCTGTCGTTTCATCCCTGTATTATGGAATAAGATTTACTTGTTGTTACATTCATGTCTATATCATGAGATATACATCTTTACCCAATGAATTGGAGACATATATAGGTCCCAACCATCTCATAATTAAATCATTATTATGTGTTCCACAAGAAAATAAATATTTCGTAACCCACAAAATGAAACGGGGTTTATAAAACACTTCGTCACAACATAAATAATAGAAAAGAAACAAAATTCATAAATACCAATTAATAATAAGTTTAAAACATTAAAAGAAGAAGAATAATGGTATCATTAGTTAATATCCCCAATAAAACATAAGTAACATAAAATAACATGATCTTATATGGAAAATAATTTTGAGAAAAGTCTTGAAAACTGTTCTTGAGAAAAATATCACTTTTTCTTTAGAAAATGATTTTTAGAAAATAAAATATATTTGAATTTTTTTTTCATTGAAATATATGTGAAAACATATAACAAAGAAAATTTATAACATAAAAAATTTCATTAAAATCATTTTAATTAAAATGAACTAAATAGATCTTTTAAAAACATATCTTGAGGAAAATAATTATCAAACATTTAAAAGTGTCCCATAACACTTTGAAACAATTGAATTAAAATACATATTAAATAATAATAATAAATGAATCTTATAATACCATTAAAATAAGGATATTCTTGATATAACATGTCAAATGGTAGTATATACACCTCATATAAGAACATAGATCCATAACAAAACATGTGTCTCTAAGAAGGAAAATTAAGATAAAACATACCTTACTAATTTGGTAACTTTTGAACTATAAAACCCAATGAAATAGAGATCATCAAATGGATATATAAATATACATAAATTAACATAAAAAAATTCATATAATACATTCATGGATAGTATGTAAACAACACAAAATAAATGAGGGGTGAATAAGGCATGCATCTCAAATAAATAAAAAGTGAGATGAAATTCCCTTACCTTAGGTTGGGGTATCTTTTTACGTAACAAAAACTAATTTATAATTTATTAAATAATTTTATCATATCATTATAGAAAAATACTTATATTTATGATATCATATGTGATCATATTATCCCTGTTTTAATATTATTTCTTTATCCCTCTTCTTTTCACTGTTTATCGTTTCATCTTTTAATGCTTGTTTTGTCGTATAATTCCATCATATTCTTCATAGGTTATAGTAATATCATTTCCATAATGTAATTAAGGTAGTATATGTATTTTTTATTCATTATATACATTTATTTAATCATTAATTAATGGTGAATAAGGAAAATGAATCTCATCCTGTCGTGGGGATATTAGTTCGTACGTACAAACAAGCGATGATATAATTTCCTTAATAGTAATAATTATGTAATTGATTGCTATATATGTTATTTATATAATTAATATCATGTTACAATTATTATATATTTTTATTACTTCCATCATTATACCCATCCAAAAAAAGTGGTGATGAAAAAAGAGATTACACCAAGGTGTGGAGATGGTGAGACTTACGTATGCACATGTGGGGATTTTGTTTTTTCATTAGATTAATAGAAGGTGGAATATGATTGTTCCATAAACATAATAACATATCTGCATACAGTTAATATTGGATTTATTATATTATAATGGAAACAACATAAGAAGAGGAAGTAGAAGGAGAAATGATTTTGAAAAGTTTGTAAGGATGTTACCACTTATTCCATAGTCACTCTCTAAATCTCCTATTAGGAACACTAGAGTGGGTCTTTTGAGAATATCATAACCTATTGAATTTGACTGGAGATGTTTATAAAGGAAATTGATAGAAGTTTTTTGAGATTAAAGGATTAAAGAGCTGCGAATATTTGAGGGAGGAGGTTCCCTTTTATAATTGAGGTGAGGGGAACTTTTGGAATTTATGAAAATATTAATTTATAATAATTTTAGAATCAATACAAATAACTCATAAATTAGATATATTAGAATCTAGTATATTATAATATTTTTATATCATAAACTAATAAAAAATATAAATTTTTATGTCAATTTAAACCACATATTTTTAATTAATCCTCAATTATCTATTTCAATTTTTTTACTTAGGTAACAAATTTTCAAAAATTAAAAGTATTGAATTTTACTTATTTTATGTCAAATAAATCACAAATGATTAATTTAGAATACATTATAGCATATTAATATTTTATATTTTTAAATATGTCCTATGATTTTTAAATAATAAAATAAAACATTATTTTGATAATATTTCAATAGTGTCAATTTTTCCACTATTCATTTCATGGATTTTTTTTAAAATATCAATTTAAGATGATAACCTTGAAAAAAATATATTTTATTATATATATAAGGGGTAAATATCATTTATAAACTTAATTATAAATATTAATTATCCTAAATTATATTTATTTTAATATTTTTAATATCATTCATTTGATATTTCATTTAATAAAATAAATACTACATCAGTTTTGATTAATTATTTAATATATATATTGGTTCACTAAAAATTAAAAATAATATTCCATGATAAAGATAAATTTTCTATCTTATAGAATAGTATTTATAGTCAAATATATCTTTTTAACCCTTTATTTAAAATGATATGGTAGAAAAAAACATGAAAGTAACAACTTTTACTCTACTTTAAATAAAATAATATAAATGTTAATATCCATTCCATGTGGTTCCAAAGGGTAAATAACTCAACCTTTGGACTATTATGGTCATGATATACTTGAAAAATAATATTTTTTTAAGTTTTTGTGTCTTTTAATGGTTATTATAATTCTAATAAAAAATAGTTTATTGATTTTTCATAAATTAAATAATTTTTGGATAATCATTATATATGATTTTAATGTAATTATTTAGTCTCTTAAAATTATAAAAAAATTACCATGATGTAGATAATTTCACTGTATTTCTTGAAAATATTTATTATCAAATTTTTATCATTTTTATCACTATAATAAAATTATTATACTTACAAGAAATAAGAGGGTGACATTTTGTCACTTTCATGTCACTTTATTTTATTTTAATAATATTTATATCATTTTCAAGGGAAAAGGTCCATTAAATGTGTAAATTGAGATCCTTAGGTGTTAAGGGTCGATGGTTACTCATCCAATAGGACATTACCAGGTGTTATGATAATTTTATTGTCCTTATCATATTAATTTGTTACCTAAATTACCCAATTTACCTTTAAACATGTTAAATAAAAATTACCGCAGTTAATATTCATAATATCCAAAAAAATAAAATCAAATAATTAATATAATTTGTACCCACTGATTCAAAATATTAATTTATTTTTCAAAATTTGAAACAAATACGTTTCAGTAATTAAATTAAAATTAATTCCGTTAGGGAATAAGAAAATGAATGTTTTTAAAAAGTAAAAACCATCAAAACATTAACATGTTTTTATATCAAGTTTCAATGTAAAATTACATTCAATGACCAAAATTATATTACATGGAAAATAATAATATAATTACACTTTAAAAATAATTAAAATAATAATATAATAATGTAAATTAATTATAAGAAAAAATAGTTTTGAATTAAAATACAGTGTTTTTCACTATTCATTAAAATATGAAAGTTATCAGAAAAATATAAAAATTCTATCCAAAATAAATTTTTATATCCCTATTAAAAATATTTTTTTTACAAATGGAACTTATAAAAGTGTAAAAAATATATTTAAAATGGCTGTTCTATCAAAATGTGGTGAAACAATATTTTTTAAAAAATACTACTTTTATCCGAAAAATTTAATTTGTTCTTATATCATGACTAGAAAACATATAAGATAAATTTTTAACATAATATTGAATATATTACACAAATATTACCTTAATAAAATTCATCAAGAGTTATTTTATTATTTTATATGCTCACTTATTTCCATTTTAATAGTTTTTCAGAAAAACATTTACTTTTATTTAAAAAGGGTTTTATTTTCATTTATAATTAATTTAGTACCAATGAATTAATCATAATTCTATAATTCATTTAATAATGTTCATACCCACTATTATAATGATTAGTTTATAAGGTAACATAATAATATTTAGTTGTTCTCTTAAACTCAGTTTTGCATCAAATGAATTCTATCAAAAGAAATCGAAATTGTGAGTAACCCAATTCAAGAATAGTGATATGTATACCAAAAGAAAAGAAGGTGTTTTGTATAGATAAAGATAATATTTGTGTAATATACAACACATGACATCAAATAAATTAAAAATAATATATTTTATAAAATCTCGGGGTGTTACATTCTACCCTCCTTAAAATGAATTTCACCCTCGAAATTCACCAGGGTTATAAAAGGATAGAAACCCACATCATAAAAAGGATTAACAAAACATTAATTTCAAATGAAAGAAATGGAAGTATTATGGTTACCTAAGATAACAGCTAATAGGGTCCCATTTAGGAAAAAATATATATGGGAGAAAAAATTGATCGTCAAGTTCTGATAGAGAGTGATAGAAAACAATGTTAGGTGAATGTTAATAATCACAAAACTATAAATTTGTGATGGATTAAATAGTATTTGATTTCATAAGTGGAAAATTAAATGGAAAACCTTTTTTAAGATATTTTACATAGTTTTGAGGAATTATATTACTACATAGACTAATATCATAAGGAAATATACTTACTTGACAATTCGAGTTTCATCAATTAATCAATTTCCACCACAAACTCGTATTTTCCTCTAAAAAATGAGTATTCAAGATGGATTTTCACACTTTAAGAACTAGAATATACATAAATAGAATCAAATAATCCAAAAATATTAACTATATATTTCTCCTCTCTTTATATATTAACCAAAATAGTTAGTACAAGAGAAGATAATTCCGAAAAATAATAAACCTTATGTGATGAAAAACGAATTCAATCTCAAAAATTCAATAGCAATACATAATGTTCAATATAGAAAATTCAACAAATAAATGCCCTTAATAATTTCTTAATTAAGATTGAAACTAAAAATTTAGAAGAATTTGAGAAAATAATCTTTCAAGATAAATTTTAACATTTATCCCTAAATAACATCAACCACTCTTAATGTATTATACAAATAAGTAATAAATATAATCACATATTCTCTATGATAGGTTAATCATTTCCATAAATAAACTAATTACCCATAATTACATAATTAAAATCATAGATTATTCCAAAATATAATTATACCATTAATACTCAATTAAAATCCCATATTATTCTATTTACCTTAATCATATAAAGTTCCCAAAATAGTGAACATCTTCCAAAATAATATTTATCACTTAAACCAAAAATCATTTTACAATACTAAGGATATCTATTTGATAAAAAATAAGTTCCCAAAATATACGTATTCTCATTCTATAAACTCATTTAACTAAAAAAAATGTCATACTAACTTGGGACTTCACGTAGTCCAGTGGTGGGTGATAAAGCCTTATCACCCTTGGGTTGTGGTTACGATTCCTACAGCTTTGTCCAACATGGTGGGTTGTCACCCTTCCTGTGGGTTGTCCTTTTTCTAAAACTAAACAATTATTATAACATTCATAGAATAAGATAAAATCCTAAAAAATAACCATAACCAATTTTAACCTCAAAGGAAGGATTATACCTCTAATTTTCCATCAAAAAAATGCAATAATTCTTAATTAACATAAAAATAAATGTATCCAAAATATCGTTTGTCTTAATATTTCACAAACTAAAGCCTAAATAGGGGGTTCTAAGACATTTATCTTATGTTAAAACCTAAAATTTTAATCCCACTATGGTATGAATAACTCTTAAGAAAACATCATATTCTACAAAGTTGTCTAAACCCTTCTCTGATACCAAATTTAATAGCTAATAATCCACACTTCCAGATTCGACACAAAAGAAATAATATTTACAAATGTGAAACAATTTTTTTCCATCAAAACATAAAAAATTAAAAGGAAATAATGGATCATTATATATCCAAGGAACTTTTAGTTTTAGAGTTTTAGATAATTAGGACAAACTCTTAGAAACTTTGGTTCATAAATAACTTGTTCATAAATAAAAACAAACTATATCCCACTATATCAAGATGTTTTTATTTAACGTTTCATAAACATCATCCATGTGAAATAATTCGAGGAAAAACTCATTCAAAATCTTTCCTCTTAACATGGGGAAAAGATACATAAGAAAGGGTGAACCCAAATGCTCATTAAGGGTAAAAAAGGGAGATATGTATGCATAAACATGAACATAAGGGTATGATAACACGATCATAACTATAAAAGATCATACCCTACATATAAAATATTATAAACATGAGTCATGGAATAAATATTGGATGTTTATACTACATGAATCACTATGAAATGAAGAACATAAACTATAAAATCACAACATATGAATAATTCATGGAAATTGTGGAAGAAAAATAAGCACATAAAATGATTTATATACAAGACAAGGTATCACTGACAAGGAAATAATAGTAGAAAAGTCATATTCTGAACCGAGTTCACTCTTCTTTTCAACTATGTATTACTGAACCAGATTTACTTTCCATTACAACCCTGTATTATTGAACCAGATTTACATGTCATTACAACCCAGTATTGTTGAACCAAATTTAATTTTCTTTACATTCATGTCTATATAATGAGATATAAATATTAACCAATTAATTTTAGGGAGATATAGGTCCCAACCATTTCATAATGAAATCATTCTTATGTGTACTACAATAACATAGATAATTCATAACCATGAAAGGAAATGGGTTTCATGAAACACTTTAGCATTTTATAACTCATGGAAAAGAAACAAAATTCCTAAGTACCTATCCATAATAAATTTTAACTATTAAAAGAATTATAATAATGGTATAATTGGTTAATATCCTTAATAAAACAAAAGTAACATCAAATAACATGGTCTTATATAGAAAATAATTTTGTGATAACTCTTGAAAATAATTTTGGAGGAAAATATCCCTTTTTCTTTGAAAAATTATTTTTATAACATAAAATATTTTTCATTAAAATAGATTTTAATAATGATAATGGAAATTTTTAAAAATAATACATTCTATTAAAATAATTTTCCTTGAAAATGAGCTGAAGATAACTTTTAAAAACATTTATTAAGGAAAATAATCTTCAATCATTTCAAAGTGTCCTATACAACTTTGAAACATTTAATTTTGAATCCCCATGAAATAATAAAAATAAAATAAGATTATAATACCATTAAATTAAGTATATTCATGATGTAAAATTTCAAATGGTATTATATACACCTTGTATAAGAACATAAGTGCATAAAAAAGCATGTGTCTCAAAGAAGGATAATTGAGACAAGAACTACCCTACTCATTTGGTAACTATTGAACAATGAAATCCCATAAAATAGAGATCATAAAATGAATATTTATGTATCTATAAACTAAATTAAAAAATATGTAGAATACATTCATGGCCATTATGTACACCACACAAAAGAAATGAGTGGTGAATAAGTCATGTATCTCAATTAAATAAAATGTGAGATGGAATTTTGTTACCCTAAGTCGGGGTTCCTTTGTACATATTACAATATCATGTAAAATTTATTAAATAATGTTATTATATTATTCCATATCCATATTTATATTTATTATATCATATATGATCATATTATCACATGTTTAACAATATTTCATTATTAATCTTCTTTCACGTGTTATTTGTTTCATCTTTTCAAAGCATGTTTTGTCATATAAGTCCAAAATATTCTTCGCGGTATAGTAATATCATTTAAATAATGGAAGTAAGGTAGTAGATTTCATATTTATTAATTATGTACATTTATTTAATCATTAACGAATGGTGAATAAGAAAAATGAATCTCATCGCATTGTGGAGACTGTAGTCTGTACGTACGCACAAGTGATAGTATCATTTCCTTAATAGTTATAATTATAGAAGTGAATGGTATATATGTTATTTACAGAATAAATATAATTTTATAATTATTATATATTTTTATTACTTCCATCATTATACCCATTTAAATAAATTTGTGATGAAAGATAGATTACACCATAACGTGGAGACTGTATGTCGTACGTATGCACTAGTGGTGATTTCATTTTTTCATTGGATGTATAGATGCTGGAATATGGTTCTTACATAAGAATAATAACATATTAGAATAAATTTAATACTAGAGTTATTATTTTATAATACAAACAATATAATAATAAGAAGTAGAAGAAGAGATGATTTCTTAAAGTCAGTAAGGAAGTTAACTCTTCTTTAATGATCACTCCCTAAATATCACCTTAGAAACATTATAGTTGATATTTTGATAACATAATCACCTCTAGAATGTGACTATATATGTTTATAAGTTAAATTGGAAGATTTTTTTCGAGATTCAAGGCTCAAAGGGGGGTAAATATTTGAGGGAGGAGGTGCCTTTTATAATTATGGCGATGGACAATTTTTTGAATTTCTCAAACTATTAATTTATAATAATTTAAAAATCAATTCAAATACATTAAAAATGTGATAAATTCCAAGATAAGATATGATAATATTGTTATATAATCATCCAATAAAATTTATACAAGTTTTAATATCAATTTAAACCTTATTTTTAATTAATCCTTAATTATATATTTCAATTTTTACTAAGGTAACAACTTTTCCAATATGAAAAGTTTTTAATTTTACTTATTTTATGTCAAATAAACTTTAAAAGATTAATTTATAATTTTTTATATAATAATAATATTATTTTTTATTTTTAAAGATGACTTATGATTTTCAAATAATTTAATAAACATTATTTTTAAAACCTATCAATAGTGTCAATTTAGATTCTATTCAATTCATATATTTTTTAAAATATCATGATAAGATGATAACCTCAAAAAAACATATTTTATTATATCTATAAGGGGTAAAGTTTATCTATAAAATTTATTATAAATATTAATTATCCAAAATTATATTTATTTTAATATTTTTAATATCATCCATTTGATATTTTCTTTAATAAAATAATTAGAACACCGGTTTTGATTAATTATTTAATATACATATTTTTTCACTAAAAATTAAAAATAAAATACCATGATTAAAATAAATCATCTAAATTATAGAATAGTATTTATAGTGTAATATATATATTTTTACCCCTATATTTAAAACGATATTGTATAAAAAATATGAAAATGAAAACATTGACCATACTTTAATTAAAATAATATAAATGTCATAATCCTTTATTTGTAGTTCAAAATGGTAAATAACTATAATCTTGGATGATAATGGTATATATATAATCTAAAAACATTATTTAGTCAAGTTTTTATGTATCTTAATGGTTATTATCATTCTAATAAAAAATATTTCATTGATTTTTCATTAATTAAATAATTTCTCAATCATCATTTTATAATCCTTTAATTTAATTATTTAGTCTCTAAAAAATCTAAATAAATTAAAATGATTTAGATAATTTAATTAGAATTATGTATAATATTTATTATCTAAATTTTATCAGGTTTTTCACTATATTAAAATTATTATACTTATAATATATAAGAGGGTGACATTTTGTCATTTTCATGTCACATTATTTTATTTTAAAAATATTTTTATCATCATCATGTAAAAAAGCCCATTAAATGAGTCAATTACAATACTTAGGTGATAAAATTTAATGGTTACTCATCCAATATGATTTGTTCAGGAGTTAAGGAAATTTTATTATCCTTATCATGTTAATTTGTTACCTAAATTACACGATTAACCTTTAACTCTATTAAATAAAGATTATCATAGTTACTATTCATAATATCAAAAAATTAACTTATTAACATAATTTGGACCCACTAATTCCAAATATGTAATTTATAGTTTGAAACTTTAAACATAGAATTTTCAGTAATTGAATTAAAATTAATCTCATTGAGTGAATGAGAAAATGAGTTTTTTAAGTCAAAACCCACAAAAGATTGACATGTGTTTATATCAACATTAAATGTGAAATTAATTAAAATGAAAAAATTGGATTAAATGATAAAAACTTAATCTAATTATACAATAAAACCAATTAAAAGTATAATCTAACAATATAACCTAATTATATAAAAATGTAATTTTGAAATAAAATGCTATATTTTTCACTATTCCTTAAAATATGAAAGTTATCTAAAAAATAAAAAATACTTATTCAAAATAAATTTTGATCTCCCAATTCAAAATAATAATTTTATTTTTATAAATTAAACTTATAAAAGTGTCAAAAAAATTGATTTATAATGGGTGAACCATCAAAAGGCGGCAAAACCTCATTTTTTGTAAAATACGTCTTTTATCTGAAAAATTGATTTTGTTCTTATATGACATCTATAAGACATATAAGATAAATTTTAAACATTATAATGAATATATTACACATATATTTCATTAATAAAACCCATATATAGTGATTTTATTATTTTATAATCTCACTTATTTTCTTTTTAATAGTTTTTTAGGAAAACATTTCCTTTTATTTAAAAAAGGTTTTATTTTCATTTATAATTAATTTATAACAAAATAATTAAGAATATTTTCATAATATATTTAATAATATTCATACCCAATATTATAATTATTAGGTTATAAGGTAACCTAATAATATTTACTTGTTATCTTAAACTATGTTTTGCGTAAACTGGATTCTATCAAAAGAACTAGAAATTATGTTTAACATAAATAAAGCATAGTATTGCATATAATGAAAGCTAAGAAGGTGTTATGTATAGCACAAGGTAATCTTGGTGTATCTTATGACACAAAATATCAAAGAAATTAAAAATAATCTATCTCATAAAATATCAGGGTGTTATAGAATAAGTAACTAAATGTTTTAAAAATGATAAATTAAGTGTTGGTATTTGTGTGAAACGTAAATGTTTATTTTAAAATTTTATAATTAATATAATTATTAGAATGAAAATATATTTTCATAAAATAGATTCATAAATTAATATTTCTTTGTATTATTATTATAATATAATTTTGTGAGACCTTAATTACTTTTTCAATGTGTCATAAAATCAGTTATAATATTAAAATTGATATTCATCAAATAAATGAGGATTTTAAATAAAATTTATATTTCTCATATTTATAAAATTATTTTATTAAAATGGAGTCCATTTTTAAAATATACACATCAAAAAATGGTTAGGGTAAAAGTTTCAGTTTTTTTAAAATAGTTTAATTTTTGGTGAATAGTGAAATATGACAATTTAAGGTATTTAACATTATAAGTTAAATAAATGAAATTTTGAGTCATTATTGAGTCATTGATGATGTGATAAACAATTATAGTGAACTCATATGATATATTAATAGTATTTAGTCATTGGAATCAATAGTATTGAAATTTTTGATCCAAAATAATAAATTAATGAATATAATAATAAAAAACACTCGTCTCCTCCCATATAAATACCACCACTCACCATATTATTATCCAACCTTATAAGCCTTTTATCTTGTAAATATTATTCCCAATTACCTTCCAAAGTCTCTTCCTCACTTCCAGGAGCTATTGGTCTCAAAAAAATACAAAACCCAAGTTCTTTAAAGATGTTCTCAAGGAGACAACATTCAAGAGGTAAAATCCACAATCCAACTTTTTTAAAATTTCTATTATTTTCCAATAACCTTCTCATAAAACCTATTAAAAATAGTGTGATAACTATAGTATCATATATATATAATGTAATTTTATTGTGTTATTGGAATATGCATCATTAAATATCTTCTCTCCCTCTTTTATCTTAAAAATGAAAATATCGTCCGTGATATGTCGATTCATTGTCTTCAAGAATAACAATTTTTTATTTTCAATTACCACCTTCAAGGATCATCATAAAACCATTATTATGGTTCAATGAAATTTTAATTTGTATATTATAACTTTTTACATGTTCGGGAACTAATATATGAACATAATATTAATTAATAAGACAGAACTAGTTTGTGATGATTGGAAAACCACCAAAATAAAGTAAATGTTTATCTTTAAAATTTTATCAAATGAATCATCATTATTTTTGAATAAAGGAAATAAGGGTCATTTAGAATTATGTATTTATAAAAATAACATTAATTCCATTTCTATATTTTCTCTTCTAGTTGACAAGAACACTCATAATTACACTCAAGGGAACTGACCATAAAACCATGAAACGAACACCCTCAGAACAACAAAATTAAACATTATAACTCATAATAATGTCCATAAATAAACTTTATAGAATTACAATAAATAAAATATATGTTTAATGGGTTCTAATTTAAATTACCAATGAATTTTATTAGATTATCCAATATATTAAGTGCAATTGAACAACGCATTCGAACATAAGGTAATGGATCTCTCCGAACCTTAATTTTTTCCTTCAATTTATGCTTTATGTATCTTTAACCCAATATAATTTTAAATTATTATTATATAATTATCATAAATTATTTTTATATGTACCAAGACTATTTATGAAGCTCAATTTATTTTTATTTCAATGGAAATTATTTTTTTTAAAAGGTTCCCTTCTCAATTATTCTCGATAAGAAAGCCAGATTAAAGGGAACTTCACTATTTATTACTCATTTTCAAGTACACTCCACAATCTATTTTAAGACAAAAAATGTTTTTCTAAAAACAATTTTTTATCTTAAAAAACTATTTTTGTTTATTTTTGTATTTATACAAAAAAATATTCCATTTTTCCTCTTTAAATACTATTTGATCTTTTTCCTTAAACAACATGAAAGTGGTTCATCTATCAAGCATCCTAAACACTATTTTTATTGTATTCACTTTATTTGGACATATTTAATCAGGATATATTTTAATTTTTTTTACTTTATGATTTTCCATAAACTATTTAATACATATTTCATGGATACCATTATGATACACCCTTTGGTTATTCCCTATGACATGATTACAATACCCATTTCCTTATATGGATAACCCTTATGTTTATTACTTATGTTTGAATCTTCATGTGGAATTCATATGAATAAACATGTTAGGATGGGTTCCCCTGGATAGATCTATAATTCACTGTGTAATTTTTAATCTCATGAGATGTCATGTATGGGATTATGGAGTAAATCTAATCCATTATGGGACTTTATGCACCATTTGATATAGTTTTGGCAGTTATCCTTGACTCATGTTTTTGTCATATTATATATTTCTACCACAATCCAATATTTCAATGATCATATGTATCTATTTTCTATATGATATGCATCTACATGTTATTCAGGTTTCATTCCTTTCATGCCTTTCATGTTATTATGTTATGAATTCTAGCTCATGATTTATACATCTCTTTTATGTTTTTTCACTTAATGAGATTTTTATCTCATCCATTTTATATATTTATTCCCTAGATTATCCTATATAGATATAGGATATCAAAGAAATTTAATATCTCATTATGATATTAATATAACAATGTTTTATTCTATTTCCATTTTTTTAATTTTTATATTCCTATACTTCAAAATTTACAAGATTATACTATACAAGGTTTGTATTTTATGGTAAATTATGATTAAAATTTTGTAATAATAAGTGTAAGAGGATATGGTCATAATATTCCACCCATTGAAAAGGTATAGATATCGAGATCTGTTTTGGAGTCTATGCCCCCATATGGATTTCTAGGGATACCTCCACCCATTGAGCTGCAGATGGTACCCGTTATATAAGCAGATGAGGTGTGAGGCTGAGTGTGATTTATGAGTTTCATAATTAGTGATCCATTAGGTTTAGGGATATACTAGAACCAAAGGTAGATAAGGATTTTCTTGATATGTTTATGAGAGTCTTTCATCTCTTCAGGACACCTGTAGACCATTTGGTGGTTCTAGTAGAGATCCTTCTTCATTGATATGCACATAGTTAGTGGATATTAGTGGTTTGGTCATACAATGAGGTGACACAATCACGGTCAAAGTTTGAGAATCTATTCTAGTATGATTAATCTATAGATATGATGTGAGAAGTTCGTAGCCATAAGATTTTACTCCTACAATAGGGAAATATGACTAAGGTTGAGTATTCGTCGAGGTGTATTATCCTCTCATGATACTCAATGGATATGGTTAGGATTTGTTATTTCTAGTAGGAACCTTTGAGAAAGGTCTATTAAAAGTCATCCAGGCTAATGTGAAACCTCTATGTATTCCTACTTATGTTGGGGTGCTATAAAATTCCATGGTGATGGAGTGATTTTATAATGAACAGACACCGAAAATGGGTGCTAGTAGTGGAAAAATGGAGATGAGACTTTGGTAGTAGGTAAATGATAAAAAACTTAGGGATCCTGAAATGTGAGACATTTTAGGAGGTGATATCCAAATATTGGTTCTATGGTTCAGGTATGTTAGGATGTGTCTATCTAGCCTAGGGAGAGGTGATGCTACTCGTGTGATGGTAATTGACATCTTGTGTGAGATTGTCCAACCTATCGTACAAAAAATAGAGAGATAGTCAATGGATTACCTAAGAAGAGGTATCCATAGGTGTAGGGAGTTCCATATGATGAAATACATGGGAGAGGTGAAGGGATAGAATTTGATGGTGGAAGAATGCTTGACATGTTTCCACCACCACACCTAGGTGGTCCCCTCCAAGCTTAGGGAGGTGGGATACAAGTTTAAGGGAAGATGCAGGCCATATAGGCCTATGATCCAGAGTATTTGGGGACTATTATAGCTATGATATTTGTGTTTCCTACCTTATATTTAGTTTTTACAGACAAAGGTGAAATACAATCTATTCTTCCAACATCCCTAGTTAGAGACCTAGAGGTTTCGGGTGATCCCTTGTCTCGACCCTTACGCTTGGAGACTCCAACTAGAGATAACTCAGTGATCACACATTTTTATGACAATTTGATTAGATTATTGGAGGAGAGAGTATCTAATGGGATCTCTTTGTGGCATTGATGTGGATTTATGACTTCATCTTAAGTATGAACTGTCCATACACTTTTTGTGCATAGATTTAATATTTTAGGCCGAGGATGTGGTGTGTTCGTATTGATGGGAAGAGGTTTTATGTCATAGATGAGAAGAAAACCTAGGAGGAGAAGGATGGGATCATAAAAAGGAGGGTTTACATGATTACAAACCAGTTGGATTTCAGGAATCATGGAGTAGTGGATGCATTGTCCTATTAGTTTCTTGCTGTGGTGGTTGAGTATGAGTAAATATTTCTTGAGGAAATTATAGGATTACCTCTCCATAAAGGGATAGAGTTATTCATTGACATAAACCAATGGATTTCACCTATAATTACCCAACTAAATGAGTCCCACCTACCATGTGGAAGGATGAGATATCACAACCCCAATCTCACCTCAAATAGGCCAAGGGTTGGAGTGCATCACCAATTTGGAATAAAACACATACATGGGATTCCTGAGCCTATGATACCTATGCGCAAATACACACATCCATCTATATGAAAGAGTATAGATATAATTTTACAACTAATACCAAAATTTATGCATATATCTATCCAATAATTAGAATATATAAAAATTATTAAAGGCATGAAATGGGTAAAATAGAATCCCACCAAAAACCAAAAAGCATTTAACATGCTTAGATGGAGGGGACTATTTTCAAGTGAATCCACTAGTATACATCTTGTATTTTCTAGAAAACTATGCTAAACCTGCTTTGTGTCCTCATAGGACTTAGTCAAAACGAGTATCATCTTCATAAGACATGACATGTGAAGTAATATACCATGCTAGGGTGAGTATAAATATACATAGTAGGAATCCAAAAAATGAAAAATAAAATAGAGAAAAAAGGCAATAGTCTACTCGACCCAAAGTCATAGGAGAAACCAAGTGAGATAATACAAGAACTTCATAAAAACCATTCCTTAGCTATACATGACTAGTAAAAGTATACCACATGGTGTTTCTGTAACACCCCGAGATTTTACGAAAAATATTCTTTTTAATTTCATTAATGTCTTGTGTTGTACGCTACTCCAAAAAGGATCTTGCACAACACTCATCCTTGACTTGCCTTGAAATACAAGCAATCACGACCTTTCACGATAGCGTGTGTAGTACGCAATACTGAGTTTCACTAAAAAACGATACGCTATTAAAATATTATTAAAACTAGCCGTTATGAATAGTAATAACCACATTTTAAAATTTTAAAAATTTTATCTCTCAAAATGGACTTCATTTTTGGATTCAGAGTATCGAATTTAGCCTACGGTGAAATTTTGGTACTTTTCGGATAACTTTCATATTCTGATGAATAGTGAAAATTACTAAATTTTAATTAAAAACAACTTTTTTAATCGAAATAATTAATAGTGATAAATTATTAATTTGAGTGGTTTTAAAGTATATTTAGAATATATTTTTACAATTTAATACAATGTTGGTCATTGGATGTCATTTCACATTTAAACCAGACATAAACAAGTGTCAATCTTTTTGATAGTTATTATCTCTTAAGAACACGCTATTTGTTTTGACGACGGGAATTAATTTTTAAATTAATTAATTCAACTGATATGTTTTGAATTTGGTAAAATAGACATCATTTTTGAGTTCATAATATCAAATATATCTTAGGCCTAATTTTTGGTATTTTTCTGGAAACTTTCATTTTTTGATGAATAGTGAAACCACTAAGTGGTAGTTAAAAAACTGAATTTTTCATAAAACTTAATTTTACCACTTCTTTGAGTGGAATTTCGAAAATACGAGAGACACGGTTGATGTCAGTAAGTAAAATGTGGTTCAATGAGATGAAAATAATTTTTGGTGAATAGTAACTTTCTACTTTTTTTTACCACGATTAAAAGTAAATAGGGTAATTAAGGGTAAAAATGATATTATTATTATGATAACACATGTCCTAATTCTATTGGACAAGTTTAATTTGACCAAAAGAAAACTTAGGAATAAAATATGATCATTTAGGCCCACTTGGATTAGATTAGGACATTTATTATTAATTTATTTAAAGAAGGGTTAAAATAGTTAAAATCAAAGTTTAATAAGTAAATAATTTTTAATATAGGGTTATACATAAGATAAATTTGACTATAAATACTGATTGGAAATATAAAAATATTTCCTGCATAATGGTATTTTATTTGTAATTTTTAGACATTAAATAATTTAATTTAGTTATGACACAACGATGATGCAATAATTATCTTATTAATGAAATATTGACATAATTGATGTTATAAATACCCAAATAAATGTAATTTGAGACTTTTTATGAATTCCACTAATTTTATAGGTTAATATGACATGTTATTATTGATTTAATTAACATTTTTAGAACTAATAATTCTGTTATGATTTTCACAAAAATCAATTACTAAATAGTGTCAAAATTGACATAAAATAGTTTTTAAAACAAATATTATATTATTAATTGTTATTTTATTTATAAAAATATAAGGTTCGACCAAATGAATTATATAAGGTTATATATATTAATAATAAACAACTTGGGGTTCTTTTGGCTTGTTATAGTAAGTTTATTAACCTTATAGTGTAAGAACACAAGAAGACACGGTAAAAGTAAAATTATTTAACTTAATGTTAAATCTAAATGATAAGGTTAACATAGGAACCTAAACTTGTCTAAATTCTGTTGGATGAGAGGATTTCGATCCATCCCCACCTTAGATTCTAAATAAATCAATTTGGAGCTATTTAAAACCGAATATGACTTTATAATAAAAAAATATTTTTAGTTTTCCAAAGGAGCCCCTCTCCTCCCTTATAAAAGGGCACCTCCTCCCTCTCTTCCTCACACCACTTTGAGACTTCAAGCTCGGCTAAAACCTGCCAAATTCTCTTCTCCACTTTCCTAGAAACTTCCTAGAGGTCCTGGTCTTCTTCAAAGACCAATTTTAGTGCCCTAAGAGGAAGACTCAAAGAGGCGCTTCAAAGAAGAGGTAATGTCCGTTACCGATTATTTCATCTTTATTTCTTCTTCCACTTCTTCTTATTAGGTTGTTTCATTATGAAGTAATAACCTAAGTATCAATCATATACTGATATTTTATTATAAGTATGAAACAACTCTATTTCACCATCTAACCATCCTACAGAAAATGAAATCACCGCGCATGCGTACGTACGGAATACCGTCTCCACGCCGTGGTGTAATCTATTTTCCACCACCACCTTACTTGGATGGGTATAATGGTGTAAATAATAACTATATATGATTATTTTAAAGTGATATTGATTCATAAATAGTATAAATACACTCCAATACAGTCCCACGATCATGAGAACGATATCATCGCTCGTGCGTATGTACGGACTACCGTCTCCACGATGCGATGAGATTCATTCTCCACATTAACCATTCATGAATGATTATAAAGTATATATAATAAGTAATCATGAATTATATTAAATAATAATGATACTGGATTTATTTGTATATATATGTATGTCATCTACTTAATTCCATTCAACTCAATAAGGAAACGAAAACAGCGTTCATGCGTACGTACGGCCTACCGTCTCCATGAACGGTGTATTTCTTTCCATTTATTGATTTATTATATATATGTATATTCTGAATATATATTATATATAAATCATGTTTTATATTCTGGAATTAAGTAATCATGATCTAAGTAATCATATGAATAATTACATGTCAAAACACGGACGACAAATGAAACAATTTTACCCAAAACGCTCTTTAACATGGAATTTACAAAAGAACGGGTAATATAAAGTCATAAGTGAACCATATATGATATCATAACAATGAGTATGATTATGTAATAATTCAATGACATTATTTAAATCATTATACAGGAGGTTCGGACACTTACGAAGCAAATCAGACCTAAGGTAAGGGAAATATCAAAATCTCATTTTTATCCGAGATTGTTTATACTTTGGAATTTACTGGGGTGTATTTTATCATCCACATCCATGTTTCCTCAATATGTAACATTATTTCCATCCACCTACAGTTGTTAAATACAATTTTACCCTTCGGTGTGTTTTTAGTAAAATATATGAAGGGAATCTTTTGTCGTTTTTCGTACGAGGTACTTTTTGACTTTTCCGACAAAAGTACGAGAAGAATGTTTTTTTAACTTATACGGAATGAATGGATTTTTAAAAAATTATTTCCAAGAAGCTTACTTTAAAAGTTGTAAAGATTATTTTTAATCAACTGCTTTTAGTTTAGAATTGTATGACATGTTAAGAAAGGAAAAGTGTTTTTGAAGTAGAAAGGATATTTTTTTCAAGAATGGAGTTCAAGTGTTTTATCAAAATTATTTTCCATCTAAGATAATACAGGGTTCTGTTTCTATCCCTATTATTACATTGATTTTATTATGTTGTGATGGAATTATTTTTATGAATTCCTTTATCTTATATGAATTGTTTTATGATGTCATGTTGTTTAAGAATCCCAATTTTATTACATGGGTTATGCAATGATGTATGATTTATGAATTTGAGGAACACATAAGAATGGTATCATTATGAGATGGGTGGGACCTATATCTCCCTCCAATTAATTGGGTAAAGATTTTATATCTCATGAGATAGACATGGCTGGAACAGTAAGTTATACCGGTTCAGTGAAACAGGACTGAAACGAGGAGTGAACTCGGTTCAGAATGGGACTTTGTCCACTAAGATAGTCTTGGCAATGAGTCTTGAATAATAAGAAATTATTCTCTATGATTATGTGTGTATGACACAAAGTTTCATGTTATAAGTTATGATTATTGGGATTTCATTTCACTACTATGATTTATCCCATGTTATGAAATTATGCTCTCTTTTGCAGGTTAAGATTTCCAAAATGTTATGTTCTTATGAATATGATGTGATTGATATTTCTTTTGTTTACCCTTACTGAGCATTTGAGTTCACCCTTTTATGTTTTCTTTTCACCAGGATATAAAGAAAGGTTTTAGGTAAAAAAAAGAAGATCTTTATGGGAGATGTTGAAGATCTTTCGCCACGATTAGAAGATTATATTCCGAGTTTCTAAAGACACTAAACTATTACGATCCTTGTGTGTGTGTTTTTGTTATGTACTAAGTATTCTGCAAAAGTAATGTAATATCCATGTACGTTAAGCTTTGGGTCTCTACAGTTGGTATCGGAGGAATGGTTTAGTCAACCTTTGGAAACTAGGATGCGAAAACGTTAGTGAGATCCCTTGAGATATTTCTAAGGTATGTCTAGGGATGTCCCTAAGGATAAGTATACGTATAGGATATTGTCCTAGAACTATGGTAAGGATCTTAGAATTTAACCTAAGATGTTAGATATTGAAGTTACTCCCCATTTATTATGATTTTTGCCTCTAACACTGTTCTTTTTGGGTTTTAGAAAATGGCTGGAAACAAGATGATTCACGATAATGGAGGATATTATGGACAATGGAATGATATTCTTCATGAGCTACCAAATGAAATGGTATTTGGAAGCCCAAACATCATTATTATGCCGAATCAGAAATCTCATAATATGATCAATAAAGTAAAATTTGGTAAGTTTCCTGACTCGGCTAATAAGAGAAAGATGGAGTTTCATGATGATCATAGAGGAAAGAAAGTTCAATTTCCCCTATGTAAATCATGTGGGAAGAGGCATCGAGGAGAATGTTTCAAGGGAACTAGAAGATGCTTTGGGTGTGGAAAAGAAGGACACAAAGCCAGTAAGTGCAAAGGAAAAGGTTCAGTTAACACCATGGATGAGGATAATGGTATTGCTACGACATCAACAATGGTTAAATGTTTTAAATTTGGAATGTATGGGCATTATGCAAACCAATGCCCAAACGGAAAGTCTCATGAA
The DNA here is from genome assembly GCA_963277665.1 of Viscum album. NCBI lineage: Eukaryota > Viridiplantae > Streptophyta > Magnoliopsida > Santalales > Viscaceae > Viscum > Viscum album. The sequence continues at coordinate 1,618,934,980 of OY728146.1, read as the reverse complement.
GAGAATCAGTACGGCCGTATGAGTAGTATTTATGTTGATGATGATGAAGAGACTACAAATGATATGTGAGTTGAAAGAATTGTTGAAGCTCGATCAATGGTTTAAGAAGGTAGTGGAATGATTACATGTTTATCAAGTGTAATGTTGTATAAGTAATCTCATGGTACTATGGAATAAAGAGACATCTAAGGATTGTTACACTGTTGTCTTTCCTTGAGTTTTGAAAGTGTATGATTAATGGTACCAGTATCTATTAAAGGTTATTCAGATATTTTTGGAATATAGATGATATGTGCATAATGAAGGGATAAGGATAAAATTAAATGTTTGATAGTATTCATGAGCTCATGACTGATATAAGGAGAAGGTTATATCATGGTTTGAGTATATAGAATTTTTGGATTTTGGTATGTGGAAAGAGTTAACTTTTGACAGCATTCATGTTTTCACTAAGGTTTAATGGGTATTCATTTTTCAAGAGAATACATGATTAAGGTATTCACATGATTGGAATGTGACCAACAAGATATATGGGGGATAAATGATGGTATTCACATGCTTGGTTGATGACATTTCAAGTAATCATTTTCTTTATACTATGAGCTTGGACCGAAGTATTTTAGATAAGCCTAATGATTGGAATGGATTATGTTGGACATAAGTTAGTATTGTTTAAGGATAAAATTTTTTTTTGATATTATTTATGGGATGTTATGGTAATGTAGTTTTAGAAAAAGGACAACCTGGAGGACGGGTGACAACCCATCGTGTCAGACAAGGCTGTGGGAATCGAACCCACAACCGAAGTGTGACTGGCCTTTATCGCCTACCACTGGCCTACAGGAAGTCCCTATTTAGTAGAAACTAGTTTTATTATATTAAGCAGTATGATATATGAAGTATAAGTCCATTTTAGAAACCATATATGATTAATCTCACTATATATGGACTTACGTATTTTATTGATAACTTTTCTAACCTTTTGTTTGAGACATATGGAATGACCCATCATCTGCTAACACATCCTGGATGACAAATTCAACTTCATTTCTTTAAGAGATGAAGTGGAAATTGTCCAAAGAATGACCAACAGTGAGACTATACCAAAATCACGAAAGTATTTCTTCTAATTCCAATTTCATCAACTTTAGGGAAATGATCTTGAAAACCAAAAATGTTGTCCTAGTGCTCTTATATCTGATGAATCAGATGGTACCTTAGATCGTCACAAATTTATGGCTTTGTGATTGATTGATTTTCCATAGCCATGTTCTCTACCACTCTCCATCAGAACATGATGATTAGATTTCTCTTCCATATCCACATTTTCACCTATGTGGAAACCCAGTGATTAGTTTATTTGGCTAACTGTTACGTTTCATACTTTTGTTTTTTAAAGATTGGTTTTGGTATTCCTTTTTACGATGTGGGTTTCTATTCAAGAAACTTTCGAGTAGTAAACCATTTATAACCCCGACGAATTTTGATGGCAAAATTCATTTTAAGGGGGGTAAAATGTAACACCCCGAGATTTTACGAAAAATATTCTTTTTAATTTCATTAATGTCTTGTGTTGTACGCTACACCAAAAGGATCTTGCACGACACTCATCCTTGAATTTCCTTGCATTACACGCAATCGCGACCTTTCACGATAGCGTGTGTAGTACGCAATACCGAGTTTCACTAAACAACGATATGCCATTAAAATATTATTAAAACTAGCCGTTATGAATAGTAATAACCACCTTTTAAAATTTTACAAATTTTATCTCTCAAAATGGACTTCATTTTTGGATTTAGAGTATCGAATTTAGCCTACGGTGAAATTTTGGTACTTTTCGGATAACTTTCATATTCTGATGAATAGTGAAAATTACTAAATTTTAATTAAAAACAACTTTTTTAATCGAAATAATTAATAGTGATAAATTATTAATTTGAGTGGTTTTAAAGTATATTTAGAATATATTTTTACAATTTAATACAATTTTGGTCATTGGATGTAATTTCACATTTAAACCATACATAAACAAGTGTCAATCTTTTGATAGTTATTGTCTCTTAAGAACACGCTATTTGTTTTGACGATGGGAATTAATTTTTAAATTAATTAATGCAACTGATATGTTTTTAATTTGTTAAAATAGACATCATTTTTGAGTTCATAATATCAAATATAGCTTAGGCCTAATTTTTGGTATTTTTCTGGAAATTTCATTTTTTGATGAATAGTGAAACCACTAAGTGGTAGTTAAAAAACGGAATTTTTCATAAAACTTAATTTTACCGCTTCTTTGAGTGTAATTTTGAAAATCCGAGAGACAGGGTTGATGTCAGTAAGTAAAATGTGGTTCAATGAGATGAAAATAATTTTTGGTGAATAGTAACTTTTTACTTTTTTTACCACGGTTAAAAGTAAATAGTGTAATTAAGGGTAAAAATGATATTATTCTTACCCTAACACATGTCCTAATTCTATTGGACAAGTGTAATTCGACCAAAAACAACCTTAGGAATAAAATATGATCATTTAGGCCCACTTGGATTAGATTAGGACATTTATTATTAATTTATTTAAAGAAGGGTTAAAATAGTTAAAATCAAAGTTTAATAAGTAAATCATTTTTAATATAGGTTTATACATAAGATAAATTCGACTATAAATACTCATTAGAAATATAAAAAGATTTACTAAATAATGGTATTTTATTTGTAATTTTTAGACCTTAAATAATTTAATTTAGTTATGACACAACGATGATACATGAATTATCTTATTAATGAAATATTGACAGAATTGATGTTATAAATACCCAAATAAATGTAATTTGAGACTTTTTATGAATTCCACTAATTTTATATGTTAATATGACATGTTAGTATTGATTTAATTAAATTTTGTTGAACTAATAATTCTGTTATGAGTTTCACAAAAATCAATTACTAAATAGTGTCAAAATTGACATAAAATAATTTTTAAAACAAATATTATATTATTAATTGTTATTTTATTCCTAAAATATAAGGTTTGGCCAAATGACTTAGATAAGGTTATATATATTAATAATAAACAACTTGGAATTCGTTTGGCTTGTTATAGTAAGTTTATTAACCTTATAGTGTAAGAACACAAGAAGACACGGTAAAAGTAAAATTATTTAACTTAATGTTAAATCTAAATTATAAGGTTAAAATAGGAACCTAAACTTGTCTAAATTCTATTTTATGAGAGTATTTCGATCCATCCCCACCTTAGCTTATAAAGAAATCAATTTTGAGCTATTTAAAACCGAATATGACATTATAATAAAATAATATTTTTAGTTTTCCAAAGGAGCCCCTCTCCTCCCTTATAAAAGGGCACCTCCTCCCACTCTTCCTCACACAACTTTGAGCCTTCAAGATCGGCCAAACCCTGCCAAATTCTTTTCTACACTTCCCTAGAAACATCCTAGAGGTCCTGGTATTCTTCAAAGACCAATTTTAGTACCCTAAGAGGAAGACTCAAAGAGGCGCTTCAAAGAAGAAGTAATGTCCGTTACCGATTCCTTCATCTTTATTTATTCTTCCACTGCTTCTTCTTAGGTTGTTTCATTATGAAGTAATAACATCAGTATAAATAATATACTTATATTTTATTATAATTATGAAAAAACCCCATTTCACCATCTAACCATCCTACGGAAAATGAAATCACCGCGCGTGCGTACGTACGGAATACCGTCTCCACGCCGTGGTGTAATCTATTTTTCACCACCAACTTACTTGGATGGGTATAATGGTGTAAATAATAACTATATATGATTATTTTAAAGTGATATTGATTCTGAAATAGTATACACACACTCCAATATAGTCCCACGATCATGAGAACGATATCATCGCTCGTGCGTACCTACGGACTACCGTCTCCACGACGCGATGAGATTCATTCTCCACATTAACCATTCATGAATGATTATAAAGTATATATAATAATTAATCATGAATTATATGAAATAATAATGATACTGGATTTATGTGTATATATATGTATTTCATCTACTTAATTCCATTCAACTCAATAAGGAAACGAAAACAACGTTCATGCGTACGTACGACCTACCGTCTCCATGAACGGTTTATTTATTTCCATTTATTAATTTATTATATATATGTATATTATGAATATATATTATATATAAATCATGTTTTATATTATGGAATTAAGTAATCATGATCTAAGTAATCATATGAATAATTACATGTCAAAACACGGACGACAAATGAAACAATTTTGCCCAAAACGCTCTTTAACATGAAATTTACAAAAGAACGGGTAATATAAAGTCATAAGTGAACCATATATGATATCATAACACTGAGTATGATTCTGGAATAAGTCAATGACATTATTTAAATCATTATACAGGAGGTTCGGACACTTATGAAGCAAATCAGACCTAAGGTAAGGGAAATATCACAATCTCATTTTTATCCGAGATTGATAATACTTTGGAATTTACCGGGGTGTATTTTATCATCCACATCCATGTTTCCTCAATATGTAACATTATTTCCATCCACCTAAAAATTTTTAAATACAATTTTACCCTTCTGTGTGTTTTTAGTAAAAGATATGAAGGGAATCTTTTGTCGTTTTTCATACGAGGTACTTTTTGACTTTTCCGACAAAAGTACGAGAAGAATGTTTTTTTAACTTATACGAAATGAATGGATTTTTAAATAATTATTTCCAAGAAGCTTCCTTTACAAGTTGTAAAGATTATTTTTAATCAACTTCTTTTAGTTCAGAATTGTGTGACATGTTAAGAAAGGAAAAGTGTTTTTGAAGTAGAAAGGATATTTTCCTCAAGAATGGAGTTCAAGTGTTTTATCAAAATTATTTTCCATCTAAGATAATATAGGGTTATGTTTCTATCCCTATTATTACATTGATTTGATTATGTTGTAATGGAATTATTTTTATGAATTCCTTTATCTTATATGAATTGTTTTATGATGTCATGTTGTTTAAGAATCCCATTTTTATTACATGGGTTATGCAATGATGTATGATTTATGAATTTTTGGCACACATAAGAATGGTATCATTATGAGATGGGTGAGACCTATATCTACCTCCAATTAATTGGGTAAATATTTTATATCTCATGAGATAGACATGGTTGGAATGGTAGGTTATACCGTTTCAGTGAAACAGGACTGAAACGAGGAGTGAACTCAGTTCAGAATGGGACTTTGTCCACTAAGATAGTCTTGGAAATGAGTCTTGACTAATAAGAAATTATTCTCTATGATTATGTGTGTATTACAAAAAGTTTCATGTTATAAGTTATGATTATTGGGATTTCATTTCACTACTATGATTTATCCCATGTTATGAAATTATGATCTCTTTTGCAGGTTAAGATTTCCAAAATGTTATGTTCTTATGAATATGATGTGATTGATATTTCTTTTGTTTACCCTTACTGAGCATTTGAGCTCACCCTTTTATGTTTTCTTTTCCCCAGGATATAAAGAAAGGTTTTAGGTAAAAAAAAGAAGATCTTTATGGGATATGTTGAAGATCTTTCGCCATGATTAGAAGATTATATTCCGAGTTTCCAAAGACACTAAACTATTACGATCCTTGTGTGTGTGTTTTTGTTATGTACTAAGTATTCCACAAAATTAATGTAGTTTCCATGTACGTTAAGCTTTGGGTCTCTACAGTTGGTATCAGAGGAAAGGTTTAGTCAACCTTTGGAAACTAGGATGCGAAAACATTAGTGAGATCCCTAGAGATATTTCTAAGGTATGTCTAGGGATGTCCCTAAGGATAAGTATACGTATAGGATATAGTCCTAGAACTATGGTAACGATCTTAGAATTTAACCTAAGATGTTAGATATTGAAGTTACTCCCCCTTTATTATGATTTTTTCCTCTAACACTGTTCTTTTTGGGTTTTAGAAAATGGATGGAAACAAGATGATTCACGATAATGGAGGATATTATGGACAATGGAATGATATTATTCATGAGAAAACAAATGAAATGATATTTGGAAGTCCAAACATCATTATTATTCCGAATCAGCAATCTCATAATATGATCAATAAAGTAAAATTTGGTAAGTTTCCTGACTCGGCTAATAAGATAAAGATGGAGTTTCATGATGATCATAGAGGAAAGAAAGTTCAATTTCCCCTATGTAAATCATGTGGGAAGAGGCATCGAGGAGAATGTTTCAAGGGAACTGAAAGATGCTTTGGGTGTGGAAAAGGACACAAAGCCAGTAAGTGCAAAGGAAAAGGTTCAGTTAACACCATGGATGAGGATAATGGTATTACTACGACATCAACAATGGTTAAATGTTTTAAATGTGGAATGTACAGGCATTATGCAAACCAATTCCCTAATGGAAAGTCTCATGAAGAGAATCAGTATGGCCATATGAGTAGTATTTATGTTGATGATGATGAAGAGACTACAAATGATATGTGAGTTGAAATAATTGTTGAAGCTCGATCAATGGTTTAAGAAGGCAGTGGAATGATTACATGTTTATCAAGTGTAATGTTGTATAAGTAATCTCATGGTACTATGGAATAAAGAGACATCTAAGGATTGTTACACTGTTGTCTTTCCTTGAGTTTTGAAAGTGTATGATTAATGGTACCAGTATCCATTAAAGGTTATTTAGATATTTTTGGAATATAGATGATATGTTCATAATGAAGGGATAAGGAGAAAAATTAAATGTTTGATAGTATTCATGAGCTCATGACTGATATAAGGAGAAGGTTATATCATGGTTTGAGTATATAGAATTTTTGGATTTTGGTATGTGGAAAGAGTTAACTTTTGACAGCATTCATGTTTTCACTAAGGTTTAATGGGTATTCATTTTTCAAGAGAATACATGATTAAGGTATTCACATGATTGGAATGTGACCAACAAGATATATGGGGGATAAATGATGGTATTCACATGCTTGGTTGATAACATTTCAAGTAATCGTTTTCTTTATACTATGAGCTTGGACCGAAGTATTTTAGATAAGACTAATGATTGGAATGGATTATGTTGGACATAAGTTAGTATTGTTTAAGGATAGAACTTTTTTTTGATATTATTTATGGGATGTTATAGTAATGTAGTTTTAGAAAAAGGACAACCTGCAGGACGGGCGACAACCCATCGCGTCAGACAAGGCTGTGGGAATCGAACCCACAACCGAAGTGCGACTGGCCTTTATCGCCTACCACTAGCCTACAGGAAGTCCCTATTTAGTAGAAACTAGTTTTATTATATTAAGCAGTATTATATATGAAGTATAAGTCCATTTTAGAAACCATATAGGATTAATCTCACTATAGATGGACTTACGTATTTTATCGATAACTTTTCTAACCTTTTGTTTGAGACAGATGGAATGACCCATCATATGCTAACACATCATGAATGGCAAATTCAACTTCATTTCTTTAAGAGATGAAGTGGAAATTGTCCAAAGAACGACCAACAGTGAGACTATACCAAAATCACGAAAGTATTTCTTCTAATTCCAATTTCATCAACTTTAGGGAAATGATCTTGAAAACCAAAAATGTTGTCCTAGTGCTCTTATATCTGATGAATCAGATGCTACCTTAGATCGTCACAAATTTATGGCTTTGTGATTGCTAGATTTTCCATAGCCATGTTCTCTACCACTCTCCATCAGAACATGATGATTAAATTTCTCTTCCATATCCAGATTTTCACCTATGTGGAAACCCAGTGATTAGTTTATTTGGGTAACCGTTACGTTTCATACTTTTGTTTTTTAAAGATTGGTTTTGGTATTCCTTTTTACGATGTGGGTTTCTATTGAAGAAACTTTCGAGTAGTAAACCATTTATAACCCCGATGAATTTCGAGGGCAAAATTCATTTTAAGGGAAGTAGAATGTAACACCCCGAGATTTTACGAAAAATATTCTTTTTAATCTCATTAATGTCTTGTGTTGTACGATACACCAAAAGGATCTTGCACAACACTAATCCTTGACTTGCCTTGAATTACATGCAATCGTGACCTTTCACGATAGCATGTGTAGTACGCAATACCAAGTTTCACTAAACAATGATATGCTATTAAAATATTATTAAAACTAGCCGTTATGAATAGTAAAAACCACTTTTTAAAATTTTAGAAACTTTATATCTCAAAATGGACTTCATTTTTGGATTGGGAGTATCGAATTTAGCCTACGGTGAAATTTTGGTACTTTTCGGATAACTTTCATATTCTGATGAATAGTGAAAATTACTAAATTTTAATTAAAAACAACTTTTTTAATCGAAATAATTAATAGTGATAAATTATTAATTTGAGTGGTTTTAAAGTATATTTAGAATATATTTTTACAATTTAATACAATGTTGGTCATTGTATGTAATTTCACATTTAAACCAGACATAAACAAGTGTCAATCTTTTGATTGTTATTATCTCTTAAGAACACGCTATTTGTTTTGACGACGGGAATTAATTTTTAAATTAATTAATGCAACTGATATGTTTTGAATTTGGTAAAATAGACATCATTTTTGATTTCATAATATCAAATATAGCTTAGGCCTAATTTTTGGTATTTTTCTGGAAACTTTCATTTTTTGATGAATAGTGAAACCACTAAGTGGTAGTTAAAAAACTGAATTTTTCATAAAACTTAATTTTACCGCTTCTTTGAGTGGAATTTCGAAAATCCAAGAGACACGGTTGATGTCAGTAAGTAAAATTTGGTTCAATGTGATGAAAATAATTTTTGGTGAATAGTAACTTTCTACTTTTTTTTACCACGGTTAAAAGTAAATAGGGTAATTAAGGGTTAAAATGATATTATTATTACCCTAAAACATGTCCTAATTCTATTGGACAAGGGTAATTCGACCAAAAACAACCTTAGGAATAAAATATGATCATTTAGGCCCACTTGGATTAGATTAGGACATTTATTATTAATTTATTTAAAGAAGGGTTAAAATAGTTAAAATCAAAGTTTAATAAGTAAATAATTTTTAATATAGGGTTATACATAAGATAAATTCTACTATAAATACTCATTAGAAATATAAAAATATTTCCTACATAATGGTATTTTATTTGTAATTTTTAGACATTAAATAATTTAATTTAGTTATGACACAACGATGATGCAATAATTATCTTGTTAATGAAATATTGACATAATTGATGTTATAAATACCCAAATAAATGTAATTTGAGACTTTTTATGAATTAAACTAATTTTATAGGTTAATATGACATGTTAGTATTGATTTAATTAACTTTTTTCGAACTAATCATTCAGTTATGATTTTCAAAAAAATCAATTACTAAATAGTGTCAAAATTGACATAAAATATTTTTTAAAACAAATATTATATTATTAATTGTTATTTTATTCCTAAAAATCTAAGGTTCTTCAAAATGACTTAGATAAGGTTATATATATTAATAATAAACAACTTGGGGTTATTTTGGCTTGTTATAGTAAGTTTATTAACCTTATAGTGTAAGAACACAAGAAGACACGGTAAAAGTAAAATTATTTAACTTAATGTTAAATCTAAATGATAAGGTTAAAATAGGAACCTAAACTTGTCTAAATTCTATTTTATGAGAGGATTTAGATACATACCCACCTTAGATTCTAAATAAATCAATTTGGAGCTATTTAAAACCGAATATGACTTTATAATAAAATAATAATTTTAGTTTTCCAAAGGATCCCCTCTCCTCCCTTATAAAAGGGCACCTCCTCCCTCTCTTCATCACACCACTTTGAGACTTCATGATCGGCCAAACCCTGCCAAATTATCTTCTACACTTCCCTAGAAACATCCTATAGGCCCTGGTCTTCTTCAAAGACCAATTTTAGTGCCCTAAGAGGAAGACTCAAAGATGCGCTTCAAAGAAGAGGTAATGTCCGTTACCGATTCTTTCATCTTTATTTCTTCTTCCAGTTATTCTTCTTAGGTTGTTTCATTATTAAGTAATAACATCAGTATCAATAATATACTGATATTTTATTATAAGTATGAAACAACCCTATTTCACCATCTAACCATCCTACGGAAAATGAAATCACCGTGCGTGCGTACGTACGGAATACCGTCTCCACGCCGTGGTGTAATCTATTTTCCACCACCACCTTACTTGGATGGGTATAATGGTGTAAATAATGACTATATAGTATTATTTTAAAGTGATATTGATTCTGAAATAGTATACATACACTCCAATATAGTCCCACGATCATGAGAACGATATCATCGCTCGTGCGTACGTACGGACTACCGTCTCCACGACGCGATGAGATTCATTCTCCACATTAACCATTCATGAATGATTATAATGTATATATAATAAGTAATCATGAATTATATGACATAATAATGATACTGTATTTATGTGTATATATATGTATGTCATCTACTTAATTCCATTCAACTCAATAAGGAAACGAAAATAGTATTCATGCGTACGTACGGCCTACCGTCTCCTTGAACGGTGTATTTCTTTCCATTTATTGATTTATTATATATATGTATATTCTGAATATATATTATATATAAATCATGTTTTATATTCTGGAATTAAGTAATCATGATCTAAGTAATCATATGAATAATTACGTGTCAAAACACGAACGACAAATGAAACAATTTTACCCAAAACGCTCTTTAACATGGAATTTACAAAAGAACGGGTAATATAAAGTCATAAGTGAACCATATATGATATCATAACAATGATTATGATTCTGGAATAAGTCAATGACATTATTTAAATCATTATACAGGAGGTTCGGACACTTACGAAGCAAATCGGACCTAAGGTAAGGGAAATATCACAATCTCATTTTTATCCGAGATTGTTTATACTTTGGAATTTACTGGGGTGTATTTTATCATCCACATCCATGTTTCCTCAATATGTAACATTATTTCCATCCACCTAAAATTGTTTAAATACAATTTTACCCTTTGGTGTGTTTTTAGTAAAAGATATGAAGGGAATCTTTTGTCGTTTTTCGTACGAGGTACTTTTTGACTTTTCCGACAAAAGTACGAGAAGAATGTTTTTTTAACTTATACGGAATGAATGGATTTTTGAAAAATTATTTCCAAGAAGATTCCTTTACAAGTTGTAAAGATTATTTTTAATCAACTTCTTTTAGTTTAGAATTGTATGACATGTTAAGAAAGGAAAAGTGTTTTTGAAGTAGAAAGGATATTTTCCTCAAGAATGGAGTTCAAGTGTTTTTTCAAAATTATTTTCCATATAAGATAATATAGGGTTCTGTTTCTATCCCTATTATTACATTGATTTGATTATGTTGTGATGGAATTATTTTTATGAATTCCTTTATCTTATATTAATTGTTTTATGATGTCATGTTGTTTAAGAATCCCATTTTTATTACATGGGTTATGCAATGATGTATGATTTATGAATTTGTGGCACACATAAGAATGGTATCATTATGAGATGGGTGGGACCTATATCTTCCTCCAATGCATTGGGTAAATATTTTATATCTCATGATATAGACATGGCTGGAACGGTAGGTTATACCAGTTCAGTGAAACAGGACTGAAACGAGGAGTGAACTCGGTTCAGAATGGGACTTTGTCCACTAAGATAGTCTTGGCAATGAGTCTTGACTAATAAGAAATGATTCTCTATGATTATGTGTGTATGCCACAAAGTTTCATGTTATAAGTTATGATTATTGGGATTTCATTTCACTACTATGATTTATCCCATGTTATGAAATTATGCTCTCTTTTGCAGGTTAAGATTTCCAAAATGTTATGTTCTTATGAATATGATGTGATTGATATTTCTTTTGTTTACCCTTACTGAGCATTTGAGCTCACCCTTTTATGTTTTCTTTTCCCCAGGATATAAAGAAAGGTTTTAGGTAAAAAAAAGAAGATCTTTATGGGAGATGTTGAAGATCTTTCGCCACGATTAGAAGATTATATTCCGAGTTTCCAAAGACACTAAACTATTACGATCCTTGTGTGTGTGTTTTTTTTATGTACTAAGTATTCCGAAAAAGTAATGTAATGTCCATGTACGTTAAGCTTTGGGTCTCTACAGTTTCAAATAGAAATAACCACATGTAATCCTAGAATAACCTATATATACTTGTCTCAGACTCCAAGTCTCATAGTATCAACCATCCAACTTGCTATTGGATTCTACACAAGGATCAACTGTATCACTTTTTCAGGAGATCTCACATCATGAGAACTTAAATCTATTATAGAAATTATTCGATATATCTCACTAATTGGGTATCATGAACCTGATGGCACATCCAGTCCATCTCTAATGGTGTACATCTGAGTGAACATGCTCTTCAAAACTCTCTATGAATAAAGTAATGATGGTACCCATCGTATCTCAAAACAATGATAGGGGATACTACCTATCCATTATGGGGGACCCCTCAATATCTACTAGAATCTAGATGATCTCAATTCATAGATAGGTGAACACACCCAGGAATACTGGGGGACAAGATGAACCCAGTCTAAAACTAAGGAGATCATAATGATTAGATAGGGGATCACTCATAGTTTCTCTTGGGGATACCAAAAACCTTACCAAGACTCATAAACATGATACATAGATAGGGGATCACACTAAGGACAACTGAGAGATACATTAAACCCATATCTTAATTTTACCACTATATAGAAGATCATGTGGATGATGTTGCTATAAACCCTACTAAAACCACCCAATATATAGAGGATCATATGAAAATGATACTAAAAACCATATTAGTATAAACTTCTAGACTGAGGATCACCATTCTGTATGATGTTCACAATGATACAATGAACCCCACATAAGAAGGAAAAAATGACAGAGGATCTTTCCTGGACCTCCCACATGAAGACAAGATCTCTATTTTTGATCTTGTAGAGGGAATCACAATCCAATAATAAGGATGTAATTACACACTGTACCCTTATAGTAATGGACCACAAGAAACCAATCTTGTAATACTGGTCTACACGATTTTATAAGAAGAATCTCACCAGCATCACCTCAAACCATGTATCTTAGGACAAAACAATGGCCACCATCAAATTCTAGGTGGAAAACTACTCTAGATAGGATATTCATGGGCCCCCCATCCAAGTCTAGAGAACAGAGATGCATGAGAGATAATTCTCTATGGGGAGTATAGGTAGTGTACCCACAGTACATACCGTGTCTCTCAAAACCAGCCCCATGTTGTGTCCCCTCTCAGTTTTCTATGTGAATATGGTGAATTCATGATGTTTACCCCATGTAACAAACACAACATGTGACCTCATCCGAACCATTGAGCATTTCCTCAAATGCACATGGCATGACTATCCATGTAACCACACATAGTGTGTACCATTGGTACATGATGTTTCCTAGAAAATGGGGAATATGTTCATATCCTTTTCCACATTCCTGTGTAACTCAATATGTTCCCATGAAATCTGGTCTTGTACTTCCACACGACCATGTATCTTGGCATGTAAACTCTGGACATGAACTCATATGCTTGAACTGGGCTCACTGCATGGAATATACCCCTAGTACATAATTTTTAGTACATAAAAGATCATATTCCATAAATTGAAGGAACACATGATGTGTGATCTTATGATACATGATGTGTGATCAATATTTATAAATGGGAAATCCCCATGAGCTACTCAAAACCCAAGATTTCCTCCTAAAACCCATAGATATACTCCCATGGGATCTCTTGTAGTCATAATTGGTATATAAAACCATAAAAAAATTCATAATTGTGGGTTGGGACATAAATCTAATATATTTTCCTACCTCATGGAGAAACAATGAATCTTTGGGTTAAAAAAAACCAAAATCTACTACACCTTAATCCGATGATAAGCAGTGTCAATAATAGGGTCCCTTGACACCTCATCACCTCAGTTCCTCCTTAGTCCTTCCATCACCATGGGAGAGAACCCCCCATCCCCCTTCCATATGCATGAATCATAGTGGGTTGGGGGTAGGTTTATTAATTTAATATTTTTAAATTAATAAACCATCGTGTAACACCCCACCAGTGGTCACCTCCATCTAAGATCCCAACGCCAAAAAAATTATGTTGTGCATGGGGTACAACCCACATTCTAAACTCATCCATGATATCACATTAATAATCCCAAACATCACTAAGGAGTTATTCCACCTTCTAAGAAAAATTGCACATGCACACACAATATAAAATATTTAATATTTTAAATATCAGTGCACTGAGGCTCTCTGGGACCCAGAATCCCACATCAAATTTTCATCTAGATTTAGAAATATTACCATAAATATTCCAAAGTTATACATGAAAAAACTAGAGTCATTACACACTTCCCCCTTTAGGATTTTAGTCTTGAAAAGTAAAAGCCTATATCCAAGGGGGAAACTGAACTCTCTAGAGGGTTCCCGTTCTTTCTACAAACATGCACTACGGGGAACCAAAACCCCATGAAGTTTCCTCTCAGGTCATGTATCAAAACCAATTGCTACCTTAGAAGGACCCTCCACCCCATTTCCCAAAACAAACCATTTAAACATCATGAAAAAAATATGTAAATGTCTCATCAATGGAAAATATTGGATGAACATTAGGAACCCATTATAGCTACAATCCATAGGTCTTGACGTACACCACCCACTAACATGACATAGATGCTGGTGTAACCTAGATGTCATCATCCTTCCCTAGATGAAAACCCTCAACATCCATTGGGAGAAAAAAATATGGGCCTATAAAAACTATCTTATGTTGGATCTTAATGGTACATCAGTGACCTCTAAGGCCTCTCAGACATTGACTCAAATGGTGTTTTTCGGAAGGTGGAGCTACAACTACATAAAGAAAACATGAAAACCCTATGAATTTTCTCCTAAACCTGAATGGTTTTCATAATAACACATAACCACCCCTCTCCATAGTTCACTGTTGAGGGAAAGAAACCCCATGAATACCTTTATCTTACAGTATGAATAGAGTCATAATAAATCCTTGTAAGGGTGAACTACTTCCCACCATTAAAAAATCCACAAAAAATATGTCCAATGGATATCCAGTCTCATAAGATCTCATGAAAAAAATATCTAAGTTGTGCCTCCCTACCTCATTGAAAAAATAATATGGGTAACCACTATCAACTAGATATATGTTGTAACAACCTTACCCACAAGGGTCAACCATAAAGAGGTCAACTAATTCATTACCTCAGTCAATGATAGTAGTCAAAAACCTCACTTTGAGAAACTAATTCTCCAAATACACCCTTGGGTGGACCTCAAGATAGAATGACCTCATAATTTTTTTGGGTCCACTACCACTCCCACATCTATAATGAAGTATCAACATAAGTTGAACTCCTGAAACTAAACTATCTCTATACAAACTCCCCAAGAAATAGTTACTCTCAGAGCATCTATATAATTCATCTTCAAGTGTCGTGTGTGAAACTCTAATGCTGATCAAAGAATGGTACTAGTGATAAATTATCCCATGAACTGATCCATAAGGAGTGAAGGACATGGTACCTAAGTCTCTTATCCATCTATTAGGAGAACATGAGGATTCACAAGTTTAAAAACTAGGTTTTATGATTCCCTCCATCTGTAAACATCCAAATACACCATAGCCCATGAATATCAGAAAGATCCAACCAGTATACCAACAAAAATATTAGGGAAGTACATGTGTTACAGTCTCTATAGAAAACTAACACTCAATGAGGAATAAAACCCGACACATCCTCAGAAAGATTCCCTCAACACAATTTCCCCTGTAGGGAACCAAAATCTCATAGAAACACTACTCTAAGGGTAACACTATCCATCTCATAAAATTCAGTTGTATTTTACCACATATTGGTTCATACTACTCAGCCATAGATCACTCCTCCCTAAAGGGTAAACCTATTTCTCAAAATCTAGAAACACTTCAACCTCTACTCGTGGAAACCATTTAAGCATGAATGGTGGAAAAAATCCATATCTAGGAGAAACATCATAGGGTCTCTCTATACCACTATTGAAAGGTTATATGTAAGGATCTACCTCTTCCAGAGTCGGTTCACAGTATAAATACGAGTGTATAACCTATGATCCTCTCTAGTAGATCCTCCATGGATATGGGATGTGATAAAATGCTTCAATGGTATCACTAAGAGTCAAACATGAGCTAAAATTAGGGAAAAGTGGCTCAAGACCCTATGCTACTACAACTATAGAAATAATGTCACATGTTGAACCCTAAAACACATTCAATCCTCTAGGATAAAATCTCAATATTCATGAATCTAATCCTTTACCTTTAATACCTATATTCCACAAACAAGTCCTATTCTGACACCATGGTGACAACTTCCCCAAACACACATGTTAAAAGAAATCATCCATTAACCCTTGACACTATCTTCTTTTGGTAGAAATGAATCACCCCCATGATATATTATCATTTCATAGGAACATTTCATGGTGGGGGATGTGTCAATCTTTCTTGTGTTTATGAATGAACATTAATCATCATTATCAAAGGGCTCTATTTATTCCCTATGTCACACTAGATAATCCTCGAGTATGAAATTGAATTACAAGGGTATCTTACACCTATATCTAACAATAT
The DNA here is from genome assembly GCA_963277665.1 of Viscum album. Classification (NCBI taxonomy): domain Eukaryota; kingdom Viridiplantae; phylum Streptophyta; class Magnoliopsida; order Santalales; family Viscaceae; genus Viscum; species Viscum album. Next base: position 1,618,918,268 of record OY728146.1, on the reverse strand, counting down.
TACTATAAAATTTTAAAGTATATACAATGTATCTCTAATCATCCTTAGAGCCTTCGAGTCATAGGAATATATGGATTACATATGTCCTCTCCCTTTTCCTATATCTTCTTAATCCTTCCACATACAACTTGGGTGTGGTGGTGGAAATATATTAAACTTTTTTTCCACATCCTTATAATCTCCCTTTACTATCATGATAAACTCCATGATCCTACCATTTTCTATTATAGTGCGGTCCATCGATTACCCCTTTCTTAGCGACACAATGGGTCAAAAAATCTCACCTGAGATGTGCCCATTTATCACAAGTGAAGAACTTCCTCTCCCAAGGCTGACTTGATCTAGTCTGGGATCACTGAGAAATAGAACCTCCATAATGGGATTGTATCCTGATGTGTCTTTCATTCCTAGACCCCCAAGCCTTCCATATTCTACCAGATATCAGGGTATCAACTCCTATATTCTCAACACCAATAGTCGATGTCTACTCATCCCAAAATATCTCCACTACCAAGGCCCAATCAATAAATCCAACATAAGTGGGGATTAATAGAGATATATTTGATTTCTTGATATCCTTACTTAATCCTTATTTGAAGGTTCATGCTTGAAAAAATGGATCTCAAAATATTATATGGTCATGCTACCCCTCCAAAGCTGCAAAAGCCTCTTGGATATGCCCCGATCTCAATGTGTATGGATAATACTATTCCCTGAATAGCCACTGAAGTTTTTTCCAAGTGAGTGTAATCTCATCATATGTTTGAGTCACTAGACTCCACTATTACATGAATGATCCCCATAGAAGACCCACCACTAGGACAACCATATGACTGGGTGTTGTCCTCAAAGAAGAAAATGTGCATGGCTGCCTCAAACTATTCATTATTTTTCTGGGAATCTAGATCACCCTAATTCATGGGTGGTCCCAACCTATGAAACTCAATCAATGAACTCGACCTCTATGCATAATCAGCCAGTACCACCCACAAAACATTTTTCTCAATGGGTGGTGAATCGATTAGAAAACCACATAGAGACACCACCTCATGTACATGCCTTGAAATTAAAGCTTCATCAGTAGAAAGATCATCATGATAATGCCACTGTAGAATATTAGCTAGCTATGATCATGGTGAAATCCTTAAATAGAACCAAGATGCGTCATAGTCAAAAAATATATCTATGGAGATGAATCAATAATGAAATGGAAACCATAATGCAACCATATATGTTGCATATGAACTAGAGTTCCCTACAACCAATGTCTACATGTACCGAGTCAAAAAGCAGTTTATCAAAGTCCTGGTGAATCGATATATCAAACACAAACCAACAATAGAGTCCCTATCCTATAATACAATCCCTAAACACTATAACACTATAAATCACAAACCAATCACAATACTATTAAATCTCAATACTCTGGTACCAAAGTGGAACTCTCTCTAATATGTCTGTAATGAACCAACCCATCAGTGCCCACCCAAACTATGGAAGGTTGAGCATTCACAAACCCAATCCCACCGCCAGTAGGCTAAGGGTGGGCATCAATCACCAAGTAAGAATATAACACACATGGGAAGACATAGCCTGCGGTACCTGTATGCACACACACACATACATCTCCATGAAACAGTACAAATATAATTGTACAACTAATACCAAAATTTATTCATATATATATTCCAAAATAATATTATAGAAAAATTAATGAAAGAATAAAAATCACAAAATATAGGCCATCCAAACCTTCATATATGGAGGGGACTAATTTAAAATGAAAACACTGGAACACACCTTAGTCTGTCTAGCTCACTATGACAATCCATATTTAGTTATTCTTAGGGATCTATTAAAAGGTCTATCATATAAATAAGACACTACATGTCTTACAAGATCCCATGAAATGGTGGGTATAACAATACCCTATAGGCACAAGAAAAAACATAATAAAATGGGTAAATTGAAAGTAAATGGTCCACTCGAGACCAATCCAGAGTAAAACCTAAGATAGAGAGTAAAATAAATCAATCTCAACCATTTTTTAGCTTTACTTGACTAGTAATATTATCCCACATGGTATGTTAAACATAAATTACCAAATTGAATCTCAAAATAACCCATATATTCTCATCTTAAACTCTATGTCTCACAATATCAAAAATCAATCATACTATAGGATTCTAGTCAATGATTAAATGTAGCACTAATTAGAGAAATATCACTCAATGATCCCTACCATCCTTGATGGAAATCATATGATAGATCTCAATAATTAGGTATGAAAAAGACAATGGAACATCCCCACCATCCTTGATGGTCTACATCTGAGAGGACATTCTCGTCGGGAATCTTTGTGAAGAATTTCACACCGACACCCAGTAGATCTAGATAATTAGATTTGGGTTCCCAACCATCCCTGATGGGGAACTCCTCAAACTCTACTAAAATCCAGAATATCTCAACTCATAGATAGTGTATCACACCTAGGACCACTTGGGGAAACCACAACCCCAGTTTTGAACTCCATAGATCATAGCACTTAGATAGAGTATCACACTCAGGTCTACTGGGGGATCCCACCAACCCTATCAAGACTCAAATCCACAATACACAGATATTAGATCATGATCAAGACTACTGAGAGGTACCAAAAACCAAAATTTGGATTTAACATCCATGTAGGTGATTATATAGATGATGATGACACAAACCCTACCAAAACCACACACAACTTAGGGGATTGTCTGATGACGATGCCACAAACCCTACAAGGCTAACCTGGTAGATAGGGGATTACCAGCCTATATAATGGACATAATGATACCAGGAACCCCACCTAGGGATGAAAAAATGATAGAGGATCCCACCCTATACTCTCAGAGAGATACATGAACTCAATTCATGATCTTATTGAGGAGATCACAATCCTATAGTTAGGATGTAAGTCCACATCGTACCCTATTTGTAATGGACCATGGAAATCCACTCAACCAATATTGGTCCACATAATATTTCATGAGCCATCTCACTAGAATCACCTCACACTACATCTCACACACAAAAAATATGGACACCATCATGTTTTATGTAGAAAAATACATAGGATATGATACTCATAGGCCTCCATATCTGTCCTGAGAATTGAGATACATGAGGGACAAGTCTCTGAGTGGAGCACATGGTATGTCAACACTATAAAAAACAAATATATTGAATCAATACACAGTCTGTGTCTCATCATGGTACTCAACATGTATATGGAGAATACATAACATGTACCCCACATTATATTATTTTCAACTTCATCTGAAACATTAGGCATGTCACAGCTTGCACACGGCCTAACTGTCAATGTTTCCACACATGGTGTGTACCCTTGGTACATGGAGAGTCATGTAAATGGGACATATATAATTTTTCTTCTGACCATTCCAATTTCAATCAACCATATCACATGTTATTTAGTCATGTACTGCCACATGACTATTTCCCTTGATATGAAATGTTTAGCCTTATCCTCACTTGCTTGGCCTAGGATCACTACATGGCGTGTACCCCCATTAAATAGTGTATAGTCCCCAAAATATCATTTTAAGTAAATGTTAAGAACACATTACATGTTCTTCTACACTACATGTAGTGTGATTGGGATTTATGAATGGTAAATCCCTATGATCTTCCGAAAATACCCCCGATTTCAATCTAAACTCCATATATTTACCCCATGGGATCATTCGTAATCATAATAGGGATATAAAACCACAAAAAATGCATAAATGGGGGTAAAGAAATAAAGCTCAAAAATCCGTATACCTTGTTGAAAAACTCAGAATATTTAGGTTAAAAATGATGCTTGGAAGATACTGCATGTTGATTCAGTGATGATCAATATAAAAAATGGAGTCCGACAGCCCCTCCATTCTTCAGTTCCTCCTTAGTCCATCCATTAATGTGGGAGAGAACGCCCCCATTAAATATGTTGGAATCCAAATGGGGTGGGGGGGGGGGGTCAAGGTGTATTAATTTAATTTTATTAAATTAATAAAACTATATTTAACACCCCTCCGATGGTAACCTCCAACCGGGTGCTTGAAACCAATTTTTTTTTTGTTTTTCATGGGGTAAAAACCCCATTTTGAACTCAAATGTGATATCGGATTTCAAATACAAAAAACTACTCTAGGGTGATATTCCAAATTACTAGAAAAACTATTTTCACATGATATAATATATTTAACATTTTTTATATGACTACACCAAGGGACTCTAGGCCCTATAATCCCATGCTAAATCTGGACATAGTTTTAGAAATATTCCAAAGTATTACATGTAAATACTAGAGTCATTATAACCCTAATATATTTACCATCATATTAGATGGCTACCATAAATCTTCACATGCTAAGGGTATAGTTGGGGGACTTGAAAAGGAAGGGCTTCATGAGACCTTGTTTTCTCCCTGGGAAATCATTGTGTTGTTCACCAAGAAGGTAGATTAAATCTTGAGGTTATACATAGATTATTAGTGCCTAAAACTAGTGACCATGAAGAATAATTATCCAATACTATGGGTCGAATACCTATTCAATCATTTTAGAAGAGAAACATGGTTCTTATAGATTGACTTGAAATCATGATATCACCATATATGAGTATGTGATGAGGTTGTACTGAAGATGACATTCATATTTTTGTACATTCAATATGAGTAATTATTGATTCCATTTGATGTAAAAAAACATATCAGTGTTCATGGGACTCATGAACTGAATATTTCAAACTTTATTAGACCATATTGTGGTGGTCTTCATTGATGGTGTCCAAGTTTACTCAACATCTGAGGAGGATCATGAAAGATAATTGAGTATGGTTCAAAAAACACTCTAAGAGAACCAGATTTATGGGAATCTCTCAAAGTTTTAGTTATGGATACAAGAGTTCCATCTTCTAGTACATGTTATCTTAGATGATGTTATAGAAGTGGACCTCGAAAAGGTTGATTCTATGTTATCTTAGGAGCCACCCAAGAGTGTGATAGAGGTCTGAAGACTCATTATGTTTGGAGGACACTCTAATAGATTTTTTATTGATTTATCTTGGTTATCTACAGCATTAAATACTTTTAATAGAAAGGTAAATCCTTTAATGTAGATTTAATGGTGTCATAAGGCTTTTAGGAGTCACAAAATAGGTTGAAAAGTACCCCCATATTGAGGTTAGAGGAGGGTGTCGAGTACATAGTGTTCTGAAATGATTCAAGGAGAATACTTGGTGGTGTAAGGATATAAAAGGAAGGTGGTGTTTTCTTAAGGGTCTGAGTATTTGTGATAACAGAATCATAACTTCATGATACATGATCTTGAGTTAGTAGTGGTGGATGTGGTGACACTACCTTATGGGTGAGTGGTTAATCGTCTACCCAGACCACAAGAGTGTCAAGTATATCGTCTCTCAGAAGTATCTTAAAATGAAACAAAGTAAATGGATAAAAATCAATTAAGATTACGAATTTTGGATAATATATACTTTTGTAAAGGGGAATGTCCTAGAATACACTCTCATTAGAAGATATTTTTATTATTTATTATCCAAGGAATTAGAGAATTTATCCTCATTACAGTTGTCCTTAGTGGACAATGATGGTGATATATATCTTATTTCAATGGTTGTTACCCAAAAATGTTTATACTGTGTTATGGAACTAAGCATATATATAAAAACTATAAGAACATACATACTCAGATATCTGCTAGAAGTGCTCTTGATGTATTCTTTGATGGTGGGAAGAAAGTTATCCTTTTTAGAGGATGGACAATGGAAACAATGAATTTATTGGAGGAGGTGATAAGGGAGTTTCATAAATCCACTTTAGTGGTACATCTAGGTGTGAAAATGATATACCATGAACTCTGATGTTATTTTTGGTGGCCAGTCAAGAATAAGGGTGTACCATTTTTTGTATCTTGGTGGCTCATTTCATAGAATGTAAAGGCTGAACACCATGATCCTGTGGGTTTTTATCAACCCCTTAAGGCACCAGAGTGAACGTGGGATAGAATATATATGGAATTCATGATAGGGTTACCACATAAAGAGGAAATTGAAGTTTGAGTAGGGAGATAATGTGTATACGAGGGTCTCAAATCAACGTGGGTTATATAGTTTTGGTTGGGGATGAAAGTTATCTCTAAGGATCAACATCAATTTCCAAATATTATACATATTCAGTGAAATGGAATACCACTTGGATCTATAACCATAGTTATACTAGGTACATGATTCCTTACACATATCGTAGAAGAGGAGATCTTTTCACGACTTGTCACATGTTATCGACTGGGGTGAGATGGGAATCAAGGATGGAGCTACCTTTTTAGAGTACCTGATAGAGATCAAGGATTAGTAATAGAGGTTACTTCATGTTGAGAAATTACATGGATTCATATCTAGTGATAACATGAGAGTCTTCAGGAGGGAACCTAGGAGTAGGATACTTAGATGTGAGTTCAGTACCCACTTATTTTTGAGTAGTTATTTTTTCTTTTCATGAGAAAAACCCTAAGGTGGGGAAAATGTAATATCACCATTTTTTTCATGTAATGATTTCAAATATATTTAGCAATATATTCAAATCCATGCACTAATATATCATGATATTACAAGGAATGGTTAGCCCTTAATTTATATTTTAAATATCTTAAATATTCTAATATAACATGCATGCATTTTTCATAAATTTTTTTATTAACTTTTAAATGTTATCTTGGATAGGAAATCTGAGACTACAATTGATTTAGGAATATAGGTTTCACTCTCGCATGAAATAAAAATTTTCAATGTAGGGAGTTTGTAAAGAAATCATTTTCACTATAAACAAAAAACTAAATTAATTGAATTAAATTTACACTACTGAAAAAATGACCTATACCCACGGTTCAAAACTGTGGGTATAGCCTATACCCACCATTTTGGGAACCGTGGGCTGGAATGGTGTCGGTATAGGGATCTCAGCCTATACCCATGGTTTGGAGAACCGTGGGTATAGGGGAGTCAAATGTGGAACACCACTATTCTAGCGTGGCAGATAGTAGACCCCACGGTTTTCAAACTGCGGGGTATTTAAATTCAAAAAAATGCACCCAGGGGGTTTTGAACCTGCACCGCGCACTGAGCCTCACGACCACGCCCCACCAACAGACCAGCCCAACTGTTATTTTTATTTTTTATATATACATATATCTGTGTATATATATTAATATGGGGTATTTAAATTCAAAAAAACTCTCCTAGGGGGTTTCGAAATCGCGCCGCATGCTGAGCCTCGCAGCCACACACCCCCAACGGACCAACCCAGCTGTGATTTTCATTTGTTACATATACATATATCTACGTATATATATTAATATATGGTATTTAAATTCAAAAAAATGCACCCAGGGGGTTTCGAACCCGTGCCGCGCACTGAGCCTCGCGGCCACACCCCACTAACGGACCAACCTAGCCGTGGAACTTTTGGAAGTTTATATTTATATGTATGTAAATATATTAATCTAAACCGTGAAAAAATGTCATCCCCGCCAAATTTTTAAATCTATACCCACGGTTCTGGAGAACCATGGGTATAGGTCTTAAAAAAAACCGAAATACCTTCGGTTTTCAAGAACCTTCGGTATAGGTCTTCAGAAAATACCCTATACCCACGGTTTTCTCCAAAACCGTGGTTATAGGTCTTAAAAGAAAACTATACCCATAGTTTTTGGCACAACCGTGGGTATAGGTGGCCTATACCCATGGTTTTGGAAAACTATGGGTATAGGTTCACATACTATACCTATACCCATGGTTTTGGAAAACCGTGGGTATAAGGGTACCCTATACCCATGGTTTTTTGGAAAACCGTGGGCATAAGTCATTTTTCCAGTAGTGTTATTTAATTAATTTAACACAATGACCTAAGAATAACCTACAAATACCCTATTATGGGTGATTCCTATGGTTAGTTTAATAGCCATGGAGACCTAGAGAGCATATATTAGATAGTACTTAGTGAACAACATCATATTGGAGGATCAAATCATTATCGTAAGGATCACTAATGACATTAGAGATCATGTATCTCACAAATGACTACAATGTTAGATCATTATTATTCAGGAACCGATCCAAACATAAGGAGAGAAATTTAATTTTTATGTATTTATCCATGTTCTCTTATCCTATGATGAACACAAATCAATCAAGTAATAGACTGATTTGTGGAACAATTGTATTTCTTGTATGGGATTATTATACAATGAAATTTGAGATTTCTCTTGATGTTTAATTTTTATCTCTTAACTCATAATCCTAATGAAAATTAATTTATCTCTACACAAAAATTTGATGAGTTTTATTCATCATGTTTTTTTCCATTTATTCACTCGTTATTCATTTAATCAATATCAGTGTTCGTTTTGGCTAGTGGTTCAAAAAATACATAGCAATCCATCATTGCACACCCGTTTCATTGAGCAATGAATTGTTTCCATAGGTATGAGTTTTTTGAGGATTATGGGATTGAGGAAAAATAATTGTGATGATGTATGGGACTGAATTAAAGTTACCTCATTCTGCAGTTTGGCATATGGTGACAGCATGAGCGCCAGAGGCATTTCCCGATCGAATCAGATGGAAGAATTTTAAAAACAAGTGACAGAAAGGCTTAGCTAGACCTGATCCAAACGTAATGAAATGATTTGGGGTGGGATAAATGGGGGTAGAGGTGTAGGTGGTTACACATGAATGAGATATGAAGTTTCTGGAAAATCTCACACAACACAGAGTGTAATCTAGAGATATAAAACATATGGGGCCCAATATGCAATGATAGGGGTTCTTAAGTGAAGAAAATTACCACATTCCATGTGACACATGTCACACACCATGTGACTCAACTAGGTGACTCGCTGTGTACCCCCAGGTACACAGGTATGGGAAGGGTCCATGGGGTAAGCTGTGTACTTGGACCTGGCTAGAGCACACAGGTCGAGGCATGTACTTAGACATGACCAAGTACTTGGGAAATTCTTGTGATGCATGGACATGGATAGATTTACATGATTATTTCTTGGAGTATATAGGCATGGTCTAGAGTAAATATGTATAATCAAGAACATCAATAAATTCTGTGTACTATAAGTACATGCCATGAAATTTTCACTGGGAGGTATGAGGCCCCTGTAATATTCAACATGGACTAGTTTCCTTAAGGGATGTTCCCTCATTCCATCCGTATGAGAGTATAGTATGGCATTATTTCATAATCATAGGATTGTGATCCTATCTGTTGGATTAGTTTCATATAATGGTGTTGTAATCCCCCCTAAGTCCAGAGAGGGGATCCTCTATCCTCTTATACCCTAGGCAGGGTTATCCGAATCAGCGTAACCAAATATATATGGGTGTCGATTCCCTAATTAGTGGGTTAATCTAGATTTGGTTGGTGGTATATACAATAGCCCTAGGTGTGATCCTCATCTATGTATTAGTATCTTAATACTTCAAGTATGTACTTCCTTATGGAGAGACTCGATCAATGCAACATCTTGGATGGACTCCATCCATACTAGTAGACCCATGAAGTGAGTTCTCACGAGCGAGTGTGTTTACATATTCTCGAACAGAATCTCAGGTTGGAAATGTGGTTGTGACCTTTCCTTGAGACTTATAGTATACCATGAGTTTATGTGGAAGTAATATTGTATGTGTCCTATTTTTATTGATATATCCTATGATGAGAAGACTACTCTTGATGTTTTACGCATAGTGATTTTGGGGTTTCCTACTTGGTATTATTATTCTCAACCCTACATGGTATCTTCCCACAAATGTCATGTATTATGCATATGATCGGCCATTAAATGAGGTTTTTGGTGGACTAGGAGAAGATGGAGTTTAGATTTAGTCTAGATATACTATGGTTCATACTAGGATTCACATTTTACTATTGAATCATCATTCTAGTAGGTCAAAATTCTTTACATTTTTTGGTGGGATTATATTTGGACCTCTATGAATTCCAGCATTTTTATTATACTCCAATTTTGGGATCTAGATTTTTGAATGCATTTGGTATCAGTTTTATCTTAGATTTCAACATTTTCATGGGCTTCGAGATGTGTGTCCATGTACATGTATTGTAAGATATGACCTCCCTTGTGAGAGATATTCCTACTCAACACAATTCCCTAGTCCTATCCTATCAGAGGTGTTCTTTGTTTAGTTACACATGACATATTGTTGACCATGCGGGCCCCAATGGGTCTAGTTGTGGCAGTTAACACATGTCCAATTTTCATAAGTTTCATATTTATTATATGATATTATGGCACAAACAATTTTGGCCTTCTTAAATGAATTAATTCCAATGCACGAAAACATTCCATGTCAGTATTTAACACATGAATAAAATGGTGAAGTGGGTTATATATTGTTTTTCCTCTATGTTCACAATGTGTACTTTTTAAATCTTAAATAAACATAGATTATTTAATTTTTTTAAGATTAAAATGATGGAATTTTAAAGACTATTTAGAAAAGATAAAATGAATGACAAAAATAATTAGTGAGATAATTAATTCAATTAATCTATGGTAATTATATCCTAATAAAATAAATAATCAAAATGAATTATGTCTAATATACTAATATGTATTCATTGAATATTTTTGGATGACCATGAATTTGGCTAATCTGTGCACATTATTATCTTGTTTAATTTATTATTATTGGAACTATTTGGTAATAATGTCTTAAATTAAATAATTATATGTGTTTCATTACCCTTACCTCATTATATATGTTTCTACATGCTCACTATTTCTTTTATTTAAACCCCTTACCAAATCCTTTACTTTCCCTCACCTACATATGAGTAAAGCTTATATACTGGATGTAGATCCCATGTGAGTAGAGGTGGTTCATGTTTAGATCTAATGAAAAATAAATCCATGAGGTACATAGGAACATGAGTATTATTCTATAACTTGAATCGGGAATTGTTCCAAAAATTTATTCCCCAGTGTCAAGGGTTAGTTTTTCATCTGGTAGATAAACCAACCATTATAAAATATCCTTATTATTCCAAATTTTTTATTTTATTTATAAATATTTCATGGTTGTTTATTTATGTATTTTTAATAATTAAAACAATTAATTAAAAATCACAAAATATAGAGTTAAAATGTAATTAATTTTGTAGTCCCAAATGAATGATAGTGTGTTCCCTATGGGTCATTGTTGCTGGATGGAGGGGTGTCACAACGTGACATATGGGTGTCACACTATGGAACATCTTTAACAATCCTACATTGGATACTGGAGGGGTGATAGGCATGGTATATAAGCCCCCCATGTGATCCTCTCCCCATCAAAATTACTTTTCAGATGAGGATGGCAGTGATCCACCCTAGTGGGAAGTGAGACATTCTGATGAACAAACCCATGACTTAGTGAACCAAAGCGGACAATAGTGTGATGTAAGGTCCTAAATATGCAATTTAGATGATACTATTGGTATCAAATTATGTAGGTAGCCTATTATTTATAGGGAAAACATTTAGGGGGATTTATTTGGAGTCCCAAATGAATGGAAGTTCATTTCCTATGGGCTATGGTTGCTGGATTAATGGGTTTCAATATGTGACATATGGGTATCACGTCATGACATATGGTTTTCATAATATGAAAAATATTTCCATATCCCATATCAAAGACTAGAGGGATTTTTGAATGATATATAATTCCAAGTGATCCTCTTCCCATCAAAACAAATTTTCATAGGGGGATGGTAGTGAGCCACTCTGGTGGGTAGTGACATAGCTGAAGAACAGACTCATGAGGTAGTAAAAAAAGAATAAAACATTGTGATAGAGGGTCCTGAATTCCCTATTAGGATCCTATAATTATAATATTTTTAAACATTATCTAAAAATAGTTAATCACTTAAGTGAAATCCACATATATTAACAAGCATGTAAAAAGATAAAATGGGTAGTTTACACATGAATATAAAAGTATATCAAATAAAATATTAAGCCAGATAAGACATCCATTAAATGAATAACAATAAAACTATATAAATGAGTGTTTTAATTCCCAAATTATGAATTCTTAATTTACTTGAGGAATTTTTATGAGGTTTTTTGTCAATAGAAGAAAATTGGAATGTAATGACCAAGTTCTTTCTGAAACCATTTTGGAGGAAAGGGTTTGGAAAATATAGGTCCAATATTTGAAGATTTGGGAGTCCACTCAATTAATTAAAGAGTTTTTGGGTTAATTAATTTTCAAACCAATTATATATAAACTTATTCATGTAATTTACAAAGCTAATTTCTAGGTTATGAGAAGGAATGGATAGATCCTTTCCATAAGAATATCCACATGACATGATATTTGGTAAACAATGGTGACGACTATTGAATTTTGATAAAATAATATGATACCGGTAAAAAAAAATTATTTCAAATATTTTGATAATCAATATAAAAATTAGCGATATTCATTTAATTAAATTTGAATGTGGAAATTGAAATCTTCATAAAATTGTGGCCATTTGGACAAAGACCATTCCCTTATCGACATTAATTCAAATGGTAGTGTAGTTGTTTCATAAACTAAAATACTATAGTAAAATTCATACTATGTGCTATAATTCTATATAACTTCAAATAACTTATATATCTAGTGAAGGTGGAAAAGGATTAATATAGGATATTCATTGAAATTGTCTACCTATCTATTGCATTGAAATATCTGTTATGTTTAGAGAAATGATAATACAAATAACGGTGTGGATTCTTATTCCATGACATTTTACCTCTTATCCATTGAAATTAAGAAATAGATAGTATAGATAAATGATATATTCACTACACTATACTATTGTAAACTAGAAGAGTATACTTAAATATTGATTATGTATTCAATATACTAAACTACAATAATACGTTATCAATGTTTGGGATTCTATATGGATTTGAAATTATCCATTAATCTCATAAACTCAATCTTAACATCTAGTTTCTACTTATTCATATCTATTATGAGATTAATAGTACAAATAAACAACTCGAGAATCATTTAAAAAATCTTCAACAAGTAAATAAGAGTTCATGGAATAAAGTTACATAACCCTTGGAGTGAAAAGCATAAAAGGTTAAATTCAAATTCTCATGAAAAATTTATAGTAAACGGTGAATTTATAACATCATTAAATGAGATAAAAGCTTTACAGGTAGTGTGGTGAATTTGAGATTATCTTATTCCCATGTTGATAGTATGGTAATTTGAAAAGAAATTGTAATGAATTTAAGAATAAGCGATTAGTTTCATTTACATTATAAATATATTCATTATATTATGTAATGTTTATATCTTATTTATTGGGTATTTCATACCTTTTTATTTTATTATAAGAACCAAATATGTAGGGTGTGTTCTCATAAGAATTAGACAAAACAATAGAATAAGTATGGTGTGTTCTCATAATGACTAAGAAATGGTGATCACAATTTCATAATTGAGAAACACATGAATTTATAAGTAAGTTATTTTAATGTGGTTAATAAATGGTGATTATTATGACAATAATGAGAAACACATAAAATTTTATTTCATAATGGATTGATTATAGTTGAATTATATTTTTTGTTAAATGTTACAAAAAATTTATCATCGTGTTCTATTATTAAACAAAATGAGAAATTTTTTCTTTTGAAATTAATTATTTTATAACAGACTACACTTAATAAATAGTTTAGTAAAACTTTAATCAGAAATATCCAACATCAACAAAAAATTAATCATATAGTTATAGGAATAGTACCGAGTTGTGGAATAATAATTCAATTTAAAATAAAATAATAATTTTTTATGCATATACCCAGTATGATGTTTAGACACTTAGAAGTAAATTTTTTTTAGTTATATGAAATAATGGAATTATAGACTAAGAAACCTTTAGATATAAATGTAATCCACAAATATTTTGGAGTTTTATCAACTAGATAATGTGGACTATTCAAAATAAAATCTTGAGGGAAATTTATATACTCCTTTAGAATCCTTAATAAATCATAGTAATCCTCAGTGAAGTAATGAATCCACTTAGTAAAGGATATAGGATCCTTTGCGATGGTATGATGGAGTACTTATTAACCAATTATTCGTCGATTTTTTTATTATAAAGTGATTTTTTCATAAACACACATACCCTTATTCACATAAAAAATAAGGTAAGATCAATGAGGAGTATTATAAATATATTACAGTCTTTTAGGATTCTTTTATTGATATGTTTTGAAAATTGCAGCATAACAACTAACCATATTCCAACTATATTAAAAAATGGATAAATTAAAAAGTTGTGATATGGAGGAAATACATTATATCATATCTTCAAATGTTTTTTATGCAATCCATTTTAAAGATGATAAATTCTTCATATTTAAATCATGAAAACACAAGGTGTCTCAACTAATGATCCAAATGGAAATAATGATATTAACATTCCCAAGATAGAAAAGGTATCAATCATTCCAATTTTATTTCTATGAGGTAAGAACATATCTTTTGAGATAGTGGGATCATGTATGAATTTAGTATAATCTTATATCCAGATGCATAAGTTGTTATAATAATATTAAACTCCCTAAGTTTGGGTGAGATGAATTTTTCTGGAGGCGCATACAACATAGAATGTTTAAAACCAAAGTTGTGGATTTATATTCACTATATTGAGTGATATATTATTCAATAAAAATAATAAATAAAATATAGAATAGTAAGTTGAAACTATATATGATTTAAAATTTCTTATAAATTCATTATGGGATTCCAAGTACCAAATTTGATCTTGTATTTTTGTGGTTGATGTAAAGCTATTGGTGGGTATTTGATTGATTCAATACATGTATGGTAGTATAAAGGTAAAAATAATACATAAAAAGTTACACAAATCCATCATGATGAAATATATTTGGATTCTATTTTTTATAGCTACCATGAACATTACATTAGAGATAATATGTCAATGCTACCTTCCTTAGAGGTAACTTTATGGAACATGTCTGTATGATGTGACTAGAAATGTAGGCAAAATCAATGAAATCCAATATAGATTATCTATTTCAAGGATCCATTTATGGATTGAAACAAGTATCATGAACATATTATATTGGTTTTAAATGAAATATTTTCATGTGTCTGCAAGAGGTTAGTGGGATCAATTTATTTTTCAATGAAAGGTATATTGGATTATATATATAAATAGGTTATTAGTCTTATGGATATATAAAACTAAAAAATTTATCAATAAAATGTTTTTAGAAGAAAAAAAAGTTCTAGGGAACATGATCTAATATCTTTGATCGAGGGGTTTGATAATCCAAACCATTATACACAATTGACATGTTGTTAAAAAATAAGGGATGGAACCATATATATGAATTTCTTCGAGTTTCACATTATATTATTTTGATTTATAGACTACATATGCCCAATAATAATTTATAAATCATTCTCAAATTATATGACATGTAAAAATGTTTGAGATTTATTGTGACTTAAGTTTAAAATGGAAATATATAATGAGATGAAGAGAACATCATTGTCTGTAAGTCAAAACTATCTGATAGTGATTGAGGAAGAAAAGTTAGATGAGTGGCCGGTGATTGGAGAAATGGAAATAATAGCTTTTCTATGTAATATAAAGCTAGTATTATTTAGATACCTTTGATATATAATAGTAGTTTGGTTGGGATAATATGTAAAGGGTAAAGAATTTTAAATCTAGTAGCTCCCATATAAACATTAGATCAAGTATGTTGTGTCTTCTGATGCTACTTGTGAATCATGTTCATCAATTATTTTCCCCAAATTTTGGAGTTCTACTAATATAATAAAAATTAAATCATAACATAATGAATTTTCACTATGGTACTATCCCATATGTTAGGGATAATAGAGGGAAAAATATATACACTCAGAGATATCATCTTAAAAGGAATTTTCTTAGAGACATGAGGTTCCATTTAGAAGAACAACCACTGGTAGTGTGGTGGGATCATATGCTACATATATATATCAATAGAGGCATGTTTATCATGTTAATTTAACTAATTAAGTTATTATAAGTTGGATATAGTTTATATGGTAGTATGTTGGAGTTTGTTCCATATAACCAACTACAATTTAATTACTGAAATATTGATAGTGATGAATATAAATTTATATTTTATCACATGATGATTATTCTTTTGTGTGGAATATACGTGACAATTTCCTAAGGGTAGATGACACACTAAAATTTTATAGGAGTTCCCTACTATGATGAGAACCGAAAATTACCATTATAGTATTATCAAAATACATGTTCTATGGATGGAAAATATTGTCAGATGGGACAAATATGATATAATCTATCTAGGGTAGGAATATCATAAGACATTGAGAGTGTTTCTTTTGAATTTCATCCTTGTTAATCTCCAAGAAAATAAGGTTATGAGAATAATAAACACTGGTAGGAAAAAAAATTATAGGTTTCATTTGATATTCATATCTATGAGAGATGGAATTTACACTTTAAAACTATTATTAATTCATATCATGAGTTTCATACTTCGATGTTGTTTCACAAACCATGAATTCACATGTTCATGGAGATGTTGGGTAAACTGGGTGTGTAACAATTGATATTTCTTTAATGAATAATGAAAGAATGGATTTTCCATTATATTAATTAATTAAAATTTCATCTTAGGCCCTTTTATGGGAATTAAATTACCTTATTAAATCTATGACCATGGTTTTCTATAGGTATGTTTATTTCTATAATATCAAATAAAAATACATCAATCACGTCGGTCTGTGACACTGATATGAAACCCACATGATTAGAAATACGGGACAATTAGATTATATTACAAAGTGTGTATTCTTATGAATATTTATGTTATTTTGACATTAAAATATTTAACAATGGGAGTATAATCATGTTTCTGGACATTAAACTTATACTTTAGGTGGTGTAGCCTAATGCCACTGGGAAAGGGGCCTTGAGGGGCACATACTAAGTGTATCCAGAACCACTATTAAATTCAATATGAATTTAACATGATGAATAAATATTATTGATATATGTGGTTTGATAATTAATTTTATTTGGTTGATCAAATAAATTAATTCACCCATCACATAGTAATTCAATATCCATTTCCACCCTTACACCACTGTATTAAAATAGTTTTGCATTAAAATTAAAAATATAATAAAAAATTACACTTCATGTTTTATTCAATAATTTAATTTTTTTCACTATTAAAAATGGTTATTTCACTTGTTTTGATGTTTTAATTATAGGTGGAGGTTATTTGGAGGACCCAAGAAGATGTTGAAAAATGGGATGAACTGCACAAGAATCCAATCACACATGTAGAATCCACTGTATACTAAAGTTAATTGGTACATCCAATTAAGATTAAATTTTATTGCCTGATCTAGAATTTTATTTTATAAAACTCTTCTATATAAATGAAATCCTAATTATTCCATTATGTGGACAAACCGAAATGATCTATCTAGGGAACCAAATTTTCTCAAAGTCAATTTTTTATGTATTCCATCTATATCTCAGGCTATAGATTTCAAAATTGTTCCATATTTTCTATGGAGATATTCAAGATATGGGTAATTTTTTAACATTATTAAAAATCAATATAATACTGTATTTCCACTCAAAACAATAGACCAATTGGGTTCTAGAAATATGGGTTCCCAACACTACCTTTTACTGTGCCTATAAAATTGCACATTGGGCACCCCATTTAGGAGTTCGACCTTGAAGAAAATATCTACTCTTTTGGAGTAATATATGACTCCTTTCGTCATAATACATGTTCAAGAGGCTATATGATGTTATACTACAAAAATATATGGACTCCTTTCTTTCTGTGGAGTTCTAAACTAATTTTGATCACCCGGGGAGGAACGCGATGTAAATACCGAGCTTCTTATTTGTAATTTTTGAATGATATTTTTAATACCAGGGTTTTATATTATTTTATTAATACTATATTATTCTTGAATTTAGTTATGTATTGGTATTTCATTATGAATTCATATGATCGGGTTTGGGGGTACCCATTTATGTGATGTTTCACACTATTCATCACTTCTTCTACACCCTTTCAATTACGACATTTGTGTTGTTCATATTGGCTAATTTAACTCCCATAAAATATGAAATGGACATGTACATTCATTTCATGGTTAAAAATTTATATAATATACAAACCTAGATAGAACATTTAGTTCTTCATGTGTTTTCCTATTAAGTTTCAGTTATGAATTCAAAAACAAATCACCCAATCATTGGAGATAGTTAGTGAATAATCCTTTGTTTTCGATCGAACCATATGAGGTAACCTAGTAGAAACTGAGTAAAATTATGGTTATACAGGTTATAAAAAAGGTATTAACATATCTATACCATTTATCTTTAAGTGATGAATGATGGGAACCATAACAATTCCATGGGTTGATTATGCTTAATAAGTTTTTTTAATTTATTGTTTCATGTATCTCTTGATTTTATATGATTTCATCTTAAATATTAAAAAAATAATTTTTCCAAAATATAATTCCCCTTTTATTTTCACAATAATAAACTTTTTCTTATATAAATTATCTAAATATTTTTTGATTTAAGACCATGGGTTCCTGCTATACTATAGAAATTATTGTAAAAACTAAACATATAATTTGACATGCTCGACAATGTGACCAAATTTTGGCATCATTGTTGAGGTGATAAGATTTTTTTATTGCTTTAATTTTATTTCTTTATTTTCCATTTTATTTATCACTCCTTTTAATATCCCATTCCTTTTGATTGTTTTTGTTTCTGTTTTTTATGTGTTTGTTCCTCTCTCTCTTCCTCTATATCTCTCTTCCTATCCATCTATATATATAATTATATAGTATACAATTAAATTTTATTTTATCATCAAATTATTATAATGTGATTTTATTTTCTTCTTGTTCCATTATAAATGAAAAAAACAAACTTCACAACTTTATTGCATGATAAGATCTGAAAAATAAAAATTACATCCAATTGACCCAAAAATTTAAAAGATGCTTCACTAACATATTATGTCATATAGAGTAGAAAAATAATTTAAAATTGAGTAAAACCTTGTGGAAACCCAAGTGGGCCAAAACCAATAAAAAATTGAACAAAATCAAAGACAAAAAAACATGGGTACAAATAACCGAACATTAAAATAATTGACCACCCTGAATATGGAGTACCAACCCGCGTACACACAATATCCTAAGGAATAATCCAACATTGAGTTGAGATTTTTCCTCATACAAATACTAAAAAAATTCAACGTTATTTCTAGTATGGAACCTCACAAACACATCATAATTTTTCACTTATTGTGCTCCACCAAGAAACCACAAAATGTGTCTGAGGACCTCATTAATATTAGGGTCTTCCCTTTCTTCCAAGATGGTGTATCCTAAGACTGACTATACTACATGCATACCATAATTGGGGACTATAATGACCTTTAATGACTCTTTATATATAATTTACCCCCTATTTCTAAATTGCATCAATTATAAATGAAATCTATAGAATTTTTCAATCACAAGGAGATACAGTTCATGAGTTTTTAGAGAGATTCAAAATAAGTTGTTCAAGTTTACCCCACCACTAAATTAGTGAAATTTTTTAATTCAATAATTGTATGAGGGAATTTTCCCCACTGATCATGGTATGATAGATGTTGTAGTAGGTGGTTCACTAGTTGATAAAACCCCACCCAATTCTCATGAATTAATAGGCAACATGGATCAAAATTCACAAAAATTTTGTTCATGATAAATTTCACCCACTGGAGGAGTTCATGAGGTAATTAATTAATCCCAAGAAGAATAGGTAGATAATATAATTTATGAGAGGAATACCCTTCTATGGAAATTATCTCAAGAAAAAGGAAATTCACACTGTCCTCCCATTCTATTGCATTGTGGTATTTGTTCTGATAACACTCATTTATCTGACTAGTGATCGAAACATTAGGATTCATCTAAGCCTCGTGCATTAATATCTCTAGGATTTCCATTTAAATAAGAACCACCATTCAAGAAAGAACCATTGCAGCAAAATATAATCCAAAAGTGTTAAGAAAAACCATAGTACTGACAATGAGGCAACTCAAGCTACCCTAATAAAAACTAGTTTCAAGAAAGAAAATGTATGAAACATTCTTATCCTTAAACATATAAAAAAATAATCCTCCTCCCAAATATGAACCAAGACTCGATGAAATGGTGGATAAAATGGAATCCTAGAACCTCCAATTCCAACATACCACACAATTGGCTATTCAAGACCAACAAACACAAGTGGGAATATTGGAAAATTCAATCAGTGAGATAAATATGCAAGGTTTTGGACAACTAACATCCCACCTATTAGTAATACAATAGATAAAGGTAATGTTTATGCAATAAAACTTCATAGTGGTAAATAAGTTTCCCCTTCCTCTGATTCTACAAAACAGGTAAATCCCTAACTTGAAAACCCTCTTTCCCTACTCTCAAAAGGTTCAAGTAAAGAAACACAAGAAAAAAGGGTAAACTAATTATCATTGGGGATTCCCTTGAACAATAAATTCTGAAGTGCTCAGATCAGTGTGAATCACTGAGAGGGGGAGGGGGTGAATAATTGATCCCTTAAAACTTTTTACTAATTGATTATTTATCAATTAAACCTCTATGACTGGTTAAATCCTCGATCCAATCTTCTTGTATCTCTCACCTTTCCTCAAATGATGCAGTAAATGTAAAGGTACTGGACACAAGGATTTACAAGGTTCGACACCAAAGGCCTACGTCCTTTCCATGTTGGTTATACACCCCAACATGGTTTCTTCATTATAACTAGTTAAAATTACAATTGTCGATACAGAGTCCCACTATATCTCTCTTGAGTCCCACAAGAGGGTCTTTATACTGCGTCCCACAGTGTTACCAGAGTCCCACTGGCCTGCTCCAGAATCCCACTGAAGACTTCCTCCACCCTGAGTCTCACAGGGGGCTTCTCCTGGCTCCTCAAGTCACACGAGTAGATCTTCTTCACTTCAAGTTCTTCAAGTATCTTCAGCAGCCTAGGATAAAGGCTGATGGCCTTACTCTCTTCCTCTGATCACTTGAGTTGATCAGGACTTATCGTCTTGCTCAGGATTTATCTCCTTTCTCTTAGGATAACCTGGCTTCTCTCTTCAAGAATCTTCAACAACCTCTGATCAGGTCTATTGGTCTTGCTCACAACTTCTGATCACTTCTGTTGATCAAGGTCTTCACAATTACTGAAAAACTCGGACAAATAATCTCTTTGACTTCAGTCTGGCTTCAGTCTGACTTCATGCACTGAGTGCATGGCATCTCTACTTCCTCATGCACTGACTGCATGGCTTCTCAAAAATCTTCAAGAACTTCCGGTCTTGGACAACTCAAATGCAAACAAGATGATTTGGATTTGTTCATGTGTGCATGTGCATGCATGCAAGCATGCACTCCTCTTCTTTCTTCTCTTGGTGCAATAAACCCTCAAAGGGTGTAAACACTTTCAGCACACACACCTTCCTTGAACTTCACACACTTAATTCAATTTGTGTACACACACTTAATGTGTGTTATAATTTAGTGTGAGAGTCTTCCACTTCTTCCTTCTTCTAAGTGTGTTCACTATCACTTAGTTCACACACACTAGGTTCGACCTTCACTTGTTCTTGTTTGCCCACACACACTCAAAGTGTTCTTCTTTGTCTTTGGCCTTCTCTTCACTTCTTGCACACATACACAAGGTGTGCTCTTCCACTTTTCACACACACTTGGTGTGCTCTCCACTTGGTGCACACACAAGGTATAGTCTCGGCCTTCCTCTTGTTTAGCACACACACAAATGTGGTGGCCTTCACTGCCTTCAAACACTTAAACCGTAGGTGTAGTTATAATCCTCCCGAACTCAAAGGAGGCGCACAAGGATGCGGCTTCTCCTCTTCTTCTCCCACTGCCGTGTAGGGGTTTAGTGAAAGACGCGCAAGGTGCAAGTGGCCTTCTTCTCTTCTGTCACGCAAGCACTTGGGTGTACAAGGCAGCGCGCAAGTCCTCGGGTGTGCAAGGTGCAACACCGCGGGGCTCCTTCCTCCTCCTGCGCAAGTGTGCGGGCAGAGAGGGAACTTCCTGTCATGCAAGGGAGGCGTGAAGGGTACCTTCTTGTCTTCTTTCGCATAAGGGGTGCGCAAAAGGGTCTTCGCAAAGCTATGGGGAGCTTCGGGCTTCTCTGCCGCGCAGGGGGCGTGCAGGGTGTTCTTCGCGAGGCTTGAAGCACTCACGGGATGTCAGATTTTTAACAAAGGATCAGCAAGAGTCTATGATGCTTGGGAGCTCCTTTTATAGGCAGAGGAGGTTCCTCGGTCATCCGCGGAGATACAACTCGAAACCCCGAGATTTTCGGGTTTTCAAAATCTTTCCAAATCTTTAATCTCCTCTGTTTCACGCGGGTTCCCTTATTTTTCTCTCTATTCAATGCAGAATTCTTCTCCTTCTCTCTTCTTCACGTTCATGCACATGCAAACGCATGAATGCCTCTGTTAAATACTTTGAGCCCGAATACATGGCCTCGCACCTTCGGTTTGCTTCGGACGAACTTCGAAATTCTTTCTCGATGCATGCATGCAACATTTTAATGCATGCATGTGATCAGTATGTCGAGACGATCACAAAGGTGGCTACAGCATGATCAGTGGTGGCCAGAAGCTTCATCTCCATCGTGCGAGAGGTCACTGGTTCGACGGAGGTACATGGGGAGGCTCGGCTCGTCGCGAGGTTGAAGACGATGTCCGTAGCCGTTGGATCGGCGAATAAATGATCTCCAACAGTTGTGATTAGATCGTGCCATGGCAGATTAGATGAGCGGCGCAGATCAGCCGTGCGATTGCATGGACGGTCAGAATTCGATCCGTTGTGAAAATTCACCGTCCCACATCGAATCGGCAGCCGGTTTCCACGCGGTTTAACAAACTCGCGTTCCCCGCTCCACTTCAATTGTATCTTCTCCCTCCATGGTGCCGCCCCGCACCGTGTTCTCTGCGGGCGCGCTCTTGCTCCCACCCCTACCTCTCGCGGGCACGCTATGCGCCCACTATGCACTCTCGGGTGTGCGCTCTGGCTCCCACGCTCCGCAGGCTTGACTCCCCTACGTGGCCCCGGGCTTACACACGGCCCGACCTGCCTCAGGGATGCGCCCTGGCCTTGAGGGTTCCCTTGAGTGCGGTTGACCCTCGGGTCCCACATATACTCGAGGTGAGGACCCTCGGCTGGCCTCCTTGGTGGATCTCTTTTTTCTTAAGTATAGAACAAACACATTGTTTAAAAACAAATTAAGAAGCTCAACATGCCAAATGCCACTTCAAGCCCCTCTTCTTCATTTCCTTAAGAACTCCTCCATTATTCATTTCTTCTCCTCTTCTCTATTTCTTATCCATTAAAATTCCTCCAATTCTTCTTCAACATGAATTCAATTCTTAGGAATGGAATTCTTCTTCAACTGAGGTCCTTAATCAAATAAATCTTCAACAAACTTCATTGATCTAATTAGAGATCAAGTTGGATCTTCTACAGATTCACATGCACTAAGTGATAGTGCATGGACTTCATTAATCCACATCATCCACTTAGAACTTGTGGATGGATATTCTTTATCTCCTCATGCATTGTCAATACAATGCATGGTCTTCTAACATTGTGATGAAATTGTATCCAGTTGATACAAGTTCTTTGAACTTAAAGACCAGCTCATCAATCGTCTGATGTGATGTGGAGAATGTTTCAAGAATAATCTCCAATGTCACTAAGTGAATCTCCTAAGTGACATGACTCTAAGTACCATGTCCATTCTCCATTCATAACCATCACCATCACATCCTTTGTCATTCACATATTGAAACTCCTTGACATCCATCCATTCATTCCTTGACAACAACATACCTCATTGACAACAAATGAAACACAGTGCACTTCAATCTCCTCCTTTTTATTTGTTGGCAATACACTAGA
The DNA here is from genome assembly GCA_963277665.1 of Viscum album. Classification (NCBI taxonomy): domain Eukaryota; kingdom Viridiplantae; phylum Streptophyta; class Magnoliopsida; order Santalales; family Viscaceae; genus Viscum; species Viscum album. Next base: position 1,618,894,085 of record OY728146.1, on the reverse strand, counting down.
GCACATATGAATGGGTCAATATGTGTGCCAATATTTCTATCCCTTATTGGCAATCAAATGCAAAGGTGTGGTGTGGTTCTCTTCAAAAAATCACTTCCTCCCTTTGAAAAGAATTTTCTTCACAACTACTAAGAGAGGGATGATGTCACATGTTCTCTTTAGCAAAGAACCTTTAGTAAATCATCTCTAAGTCTACATGGGCTAACCCGGTGTAGAAAACAAGAGTGATGTAACCAAGGAACTCAATGCTGTCCAACATTCACTGTACATGTGAGATCATGCTTCAAGGGGTTGAAATTTTTCTGATATAACAATAATTTGCTAAATCCTGCACATACTCCACAAAACTCATTAGAAAGTTCAGTGCAAAGATAAAGCTCCCCCTTTCATTCATTTGTCTTCAATCAATACTCCCCCTTAATTTTCTGGATGAATACAATTAAGAAACAAGGGATGAAAGTATGATTGGAATACCTTCAGCTTTTCTCAAGATGGTATTAAATCTCAGAATCCCATCTTCTATAGATTGGCTCCCCCTCAAGGGGTGCACTCCATTCTGTCCAAACCACTCTCTAGATGAGAATGATCATCATCTTCAATTCCCTGCAACGTTAGCACATGTAAATACCATAAGTATAAGGGAATAAGATGGAACCTCCTTGGTTTATCAATGTGAACAACAAGGTTGAGAAGATTCTCTCAACCGAGATGTCCCATTTTCACCATTCTTCACACTTTCACATTTGATCCTCAATGATGTTTGTGCTGGTGTGGATCTCAATACATCTTCATGTGAAATCTTCTTCTTCCCTTTTGCCTTAGTAATTACTAGAACTTCATCTTCAGCTCTTTGCAGATCTTTGGCAAGTTGCAACTGATTTGGCCATATGACTAGTAAGTCACTTGGAAGTGTGGCCTCAGTTCTGGATATTCCACATGGTTACTTTGATGCTTTCAAGCTACCTTTCTTAGGAAACTTGTTTTCAACCAGTCCTTTATACTTCATCTGGATTGATTGTCTGTTTGAGTCCAGTCTGCCTCTATTGAATTTCATGGCTTGTTTACAAAGATCCATGATATGTCCTTTATTTCCACAGTAGAAGCATGTTTTCTTCTTGGTGGTCCTTCTGGATGCATCACCCTTCTTGGATTTCAAATCCAAGGACTTCTCTTCCTTTGAAAAAATCTTATTGGGAGATTTTTCAGCTTTCTTCAGCTTGCTTCCCAAGGATTCTTTCTGAGCCAGGTTCTGTGATCTTTTCTTCTTTTGAGCTCTGGATACAGTTGGAGATTGACATGTATCTTTTTGACCACTTTTGCAAACATCCCAGATATTATCAAGCAATCCAAATCTATTTACAGTAAACAGATGTCTCTGGACCTATGGATGTTGCCTATTTTCCTCTAGCTTGCTCCCCCTTGGCATGGGCTTGCTTTGTGCTTTGACATTCAGTGGATTGTAACAACAATCCTTTGCACAGTGACCAAACTTATTACAACACCAACAATAACCCGAAAATCTTGACCTCTTCAGTCCTTCTGATTGCTGGGCAGTTTTCTTGAACTGCTATGTTGTTTCAGGAGAGCTCGGTTTCTATATATTCTTCATCCATACTTGATTGGAGTTGATCTTCCATCCTGCACTTTTTGTGGAAACACAATTAGAAGCTTTAGTACAAGATGGTATGGATGGTACCTTCTTTTTATAAGATGTTGCACTTTCATTAGAGGATGTCTTTATTTTAGAATCATCCTTCTCAAAGCATACTTGAGCAGCAACATTTCTTCTTTCAGCTGACTGGGAAGTTTCAGCTTTGGGTGATTGCAGATTTTTTAATATCACCTCTAGTTCTAAGCATTTCATGTTAAGGGAGTTCTTCTCATCCTCAACAGTTCTTAGCCTTAATTCCCATTTTTCTTCCAGCTGTTTCATCTGGTCTTCATGCACTTTCTTCATTTCTTGCAATGAATTGTCCATCTCCTTCACCATTTTGACTTTATCTTCTAGTTGAGCATCTTTGACAACCATTCAAACTCTGTGCAATTTTTCCAGTACATGGAAAACTTCTTTGACCATTGTCTTAAAGAATTCTTTCTCAGAAAGTATTCTTTGCAATTCTTCACAAGTATCTTCATATCTATCATTGCAAAGAGAAACTGTTTCATCCTTAGCCTTCACCAGCTTTCTGAGAGTGTTGGCTATGCCAACCCTTTTTGCCAATTGATCTTCCATAGAATTGGATTCTTCTTCTAGCTATAATTTTTCATCCTGAAGATCAAGGATGCCTGTAGTAATACACATTGGCACTTCCTTGGGGACTATCTTCTGAAGATATTTGAGTGCATTTTGAAGATCATTCATTGTTCCAACTTCATCATAGCTAGGACAGGCTTTCTTCATCTTCTTTTCCTGTTTCTTCTTCCTGTTTTTCAGAGTCTTGGCAGATATCTCCATTTGAGGGTATTCACTCACTTCCTCAAATCTGCACTTCATAAAGACTCCCTTGGATCTTTTAGAGGTAACCTCCCTTTGATACCAATTGAAGTGCCCAGATCAGTGTGAATCACTGAGAGGGGGAGGGGGTGAATCATTGATCCCTTAAAACTTTTTACTAATTGATTCTTTATCAATTAAACCTCTATGACTGGTTAAAGCCTCGATCCACTCTTCTTGTATCTCTCACCTTTCCTCGAATGATGCAGTAAATGTAAAGGCACTGGACACAAGGATTTACAAGGTTCGGCAGCAAAGGCCTACGTCCTTTCCATGTTGGTTATACACCCCAAAATGGTTTCTCTATTATAACCTGTTAAAATTACAATGGTCGATAAAGAGTCCCACTGTATCTCTCTTGAGTCCCACAGGAGGGTCTTTATACTGCGTCCCACAGTGTTACCAGAGTCCCACCGGCCTGCTCCAAAATCCCACTGAAGACTTCCTCCACCCTGAGTCACACAGGGGGATTCTCCTGGCTCCTCAAGTCACACGAGTAGCTCTTCTTCACTTCAAGTTCTTCAAGTATCTTCAGCAGCCTGGGATAAAGGCTGCTGGCCTTGCTCTCTTCCTCTGATCACTTGAGTTGATCAGGACTTCTCGTCTTGCTCAGGATTTATCTCCTTTCTCTTAGGATAACCTGGCTTCTCTCTTCAAGAATCTTCAACAGCCTCTGATAAGGTCTATTGGTCTTGATCACAACTTCTGATCAATTCTGTTGATCAGGGTCTTCTCAATTACTGAAAAACTCAGACAAATAATCTCTTTGACTTCAGTCTGGCTTCAGTCTGACTTCATGCACTGAGTGCATGGCATCTTTGCTTCCTCATGCACTGACTGCATGGCTTCTCAAAAATCTTCAAGAACTTCCAGTCTTGGACAACTCAAATGCACACAAGATGATTTCGATTTGTTCACGTGTGCATGTGCATTCATGCAAGCATGCACTCCTCTTCTTTCTTATCTTGGTGCAATAAACCCTCAAAGGGTGTAAACACTTTCAGCACACACACCTTCCTTGAACTTCACACACTTAATTCAATTTTTTTACACACACTTAATGTGTGTTATACTTTAGTGTGAGAGTTTTCCACTTCTTCCTTCTTCTAAGTGTGTTCACTATCACTTAGTTCACACACACTAGGTTCGGCCTTCACTTGTTCTTGTTTTCCCACACACACTCAAAGTGTTCTTCTTTGTCTTTGGCCTTCTCTTCACTTCTTGCACACATACACATGGTGTTCTCTTCCACTTTTCACACACACTTGGTGTGGTCTCCACTTGGTGCACACACAAGGTATAGTATCGGCCTTCCTCTTGTTTAGCACACACACAAATGTGGTGGCCTTCACTGCCTTCAAACACTTAACCCGTAGGTGTAGTTATAATCCTCCCGAACTCAAAGGAGGCGCGCAAGGATGTAGCTTTTCCTATTCTTCTCCCACTGCCGTTTAGTGGTTTAGTGCAAGATGCTCAAGGTGCAAGTGGCCTTCTTCTCTTCTGTCGTGCAAGCACTTGGGTGCACAAGGCAGCACGCAAGTCCTCGGGTGTGCAAGGTGAAACACCGCGGGGCTCCTTCCTCCTCCTGCACAAGTGTGCGGGTAGAGAGGGAACTTCCTGTCATGCAAGGGAGGCGTGCAGGGTACCTCCTTGTCTTCTTTCATGCAAGGGGTGCGCAAAAGGGCCTTCGCAAAGCTATGGGGAGCTTTGGGCTTCTCTGCCGCGCAGGGGGAGCGTAGGGTGTTCTTCGCGAGGCTTGAAGCACTCACGGGACATCAGATTTTCAACAAAGGATCAGCAAGCGGCTATGATGCTTGGGATATCCTTTTATAGGGAGAGGAGGTTCCTCGGTCATCCGCGGAGATACAACTCGAATCCCCGAGATTTTCGGGTTTTCAAAATCTTTCCAAATCTTTAATCTCCTCTGTTTCACGCGGGTTCCCTTATTTTTCTCTCTATTCAACGCGGAATTCTTCTTCTTCTCCCTTCTTCACGTTCATGCGCATGCAAATGCATGAATGCCTATGTTGAAGACTTTGAGCCCGAATACATGGCCTCACATCTTCGGTTTGCTTCGGCCGAACTTCAAAATTCTTTCTCGATGCATGCATGCAACATTTTAATGCATGCATATGATCAGTATGTCGAGACGATCACAAAGGTGGCTACAACATGATCAGTGGTGGCTGGAAGCTTCATCTCCGTCGTGCGGGAGGTCACTGGTTCGACGGAGGCACACGGGGAGGCTCGGCTCGTCGCGAGGTTGAAGACGATATCCGCAGCCATTGGATCGGCGAATAAATGATCTCCAACGGCTGTGATTAGATCATTCCGTGGCGGATGAGATGAGCGGCGCAGATCAGCCGCGCGATCGCATGGATGGTCAGGATTCGATCCGTGGTGAAAATTCACCGTCCCACATCGAATCGGCAGCCGGTTTCCACGCGGTTTAACAAACTTGCGTTCCCCGCTCCACTTCAATTGTATATTCTCCCTCCACGGTGCCGCCCCACACCGTGTTCTCTGCGGGCGCGCTCTTGCGCCCACCCCTGCCTCTCGCAGGCGCGCTATGCGCCCACTATGCACTCTCGGGCGCGCGCTCTGGCGCCCATGCTCCGCAGGCTTGACTCCCTTACGTGGCCCCGGGCTTACACATGGCCTGACCTGCCTCAAGGATGCGCCCTGGCCTTAAGGGTTCCCTTGAGTGCGGTTGACCCTCAGGTCCCGCATATGCTCGAGGTGAGGACCCTCGGCTGGTCTCCTTGGTGTCTCTCTTTTTGCTTAAGTATAGAACAAACACTTTGTTTAAAAACAAATTAACAAGATCAACATGCCAAATGCCACTTCAATCCCCTCTTCTTCATTTCCTTAAGAACTCCTCCATTCTTCATTTCTTCTCCTCTTCTCTATTTCTTATCCATTAAAATTCCTCCAATTCTTCTTCAACATGAATTCAATTCTTAGGAATGGAATTCTTCTTCAACCGAACTCCTTAATCAAATAAATCTTCAACAAACTTCATTGATCTAATTAGAGATCAAGTTGGATGTTCTACATATTCACATGCACTAAGTGATAGTGCATGCAATTCATTAATCCACATCATCCACTTAGAACTTGTGGATGGATATTCTTTATCTCCTCATGCATTGTCAATACAATGCATGGTCTTCTAACATTGTGATGACATTGTATCCAGTTGATACAAGTTCTTTGAACTTAAAGATCAGCTCATCAATTGTCTGATGTGATGTGGAGAATGTTTCAAGAATAATCTCCAATGTCACTAAGTGAATCTCCTAAGTAACATGACTCTAAGTACCATGGCCATTCTCCATTCATCACCATCACCATCACATCCTTTTTCATTCACATATTGAAACTCCTTGGCATCCATCCATTCATTCCTTGACAACAACATACCTCATTGACAACAAATAAAACACAATGCACTTCAAATTCTTAATCCTTCCCCCCATATAATATCCTAATTGAATAAAAATATTGATAATGAGATTGATAATGAAATAATGGATACATTTATAATGTTACAAGTTAACATTCCTTTATTGGATGTAGTTTAACAAATCTATCACTATTCTAGATTTCTTAAATATATTTGTACCAATAGATGATGAATTAAGGGGAATGAGTGAGATAACTTGGAAAATAATTTCTATGATTTGATATGACCAGAAATTCTAACAAAATGAAAGGATCCAGACACTTGTGTGATACCTTACACCATAAGGGGACCTTCTTTTCAGATGCAATTCTAGATTTGGGTGCTTTGATTTTTGTGACTCCTTACAATGTGTGAAATTATATTCATGTTGGAGAGCCTTAACCAACATGAATCTCCATTAAAATTTTCAACTATAGCACAACACACCCATCAAAAGTGATTGAGGATATCCTTGTAAGAGAGAAAAATATAACCTTCCCTATAGAATTCAACATTCTTGAGATGGATGATACCCAAATCTAAGGAAATTATCCTCTTAAACATGGGAGTTCATTACTAAAAAAGAGATATTATAATCAATATTCAAAATGGTACTCTATCCATAGAGTTTGGTGGGGAAACAATATGTTTTATTATCCCCGATTCCATGAAACACCCTGTTGAAGAGCACTCCAATCTTCCTGTATATTCAATGGAAGTACTCTCCAATGACACACACACAATAGTATCTCCATGACCCATACTATAATTCAATTTATTTTTCTTATCTATTTGATTATTTGAGTTTTGATTCATGTTTTAACTGTTGTGTGAGTTCAGAAATGTGTAAAGTTTTTTCTTTAGTTGATGTGTATGTTAATTCCAAGGTACTGATAACCATTAGTGATTATGAAAATATCATTTCCAAAGATTTTCATTACATAGAGAATAAACATGCGGAGGTAGAAATTTTTTCCAACCTCACTCCCCCTAAATCCACTCCCTCAATCTAAAAACCACTAGTGTTATAATTAAAAAAACTTCCATCTTATTTAAAATATTAATATCTTGAAGGTATTGATCAATTAACCATAACTATTGCTAATAAAATCTATAAATAAAATGAATCAAAACAACTAGATATTTTAATAGAGTTTAAAAGGATATAGTTTGGACATTGGATGATACTGATGGGATTAGATAATATATTTTTATGAACCATATACTTTTGATAATAAGGATAAACCTGTAAGGAAAGATAAACGCCGGTTTAATCCCACTCTTCTTAAAGTGTTAAAATTGGAAGTTAGTAAATTAATTGATACTATAACCATTTATCATGTATCTTATATTAAATGGGTTATCCCAGAAATAATTGTGCCTAAAAAACTAGAATAATGGTTGTGTCAAATGAACAGAATGATTTGGTTCCAACATGTGTGAAAAACTAGTGGAAAGTCTATATTGGATAGCATCAACTGAATCAAGTCACATGAAAGGACCACATTCTTCTACCTTTTATTGACTTAATGTTTGAAATACTAGCTAGAAATTCCCATTATTATTTCCCTAATGTCTATTCTGGTTATTTTTATATCCATATAGCCCATGTGGATCAAGAAAACACAACATTTTCCTTAACATTTGACACATTTTCATTCAGAAGGATGCCTTTTGGTCTCGGTAAAGATCCTGGTCCTTTTTAGCGATGTATGTTGAGTATTTTTTTGAGTACCTTTAGAATTGTATGGATTTAATTATGAATGATTTCATAGTTTATGGAACTTCATTTGATAAATTTCTAGCACACTTAGGTTCTTTCCTCCACCATTTCATTGAAAATGTTCTTGCTTTAAATTATAAAAAATTTCATTTCATGGTTGAGAGGGGGATAATTCATGGGAATGTTATTTAAAATGATGGAATTCAAGTGGGTATATAAAAAATTTAATTAATTTCACCCCTTACAAAACTAGAATGTGTTTGTGAGGTACACACTTTATTGGGTCATGCTTTATTTTATCATCGATTTAATAAAGACTTTAGTAAGATCACACTTCCCTTGTCTCGATTTTTGAAAAATAATTATGATTTTTTTCAATTTTTTCAGGATGCTTTAAATTATCTATAAAGGATTCTCATGTAACCTTTCATCATTTGACCACCATAATGGGATCTCCACTTAGAGAATATGTGTAATGCCTCTAACTTTGCTGTTATGGCAGTTTCATCACAAAGGGTTGAAAAGGATCCTCATATCATTATGTATGCCTCACGTACCCCTGAACCTACCCTGGTAAACTACACAACCACTAAAAAATAATTCCTTTATATTTTGTTTTCCTTGTAAAAATTCAACTCATATCTACTTGGGTAAAAAATCATTATGTTTTCTCATCATACTACCCTTTATTTTCTCCTGAAGAAATCTAAAACTAAGCTCCATCTCATTCAATGGTTTCTCCTCCTCCAGGAGCCTGAACTTGAGATTAGAGATAATAAAGGAGTTTAAAATGCGGTAGATTATTATATTAGTAGTATTTTTCCACTTTTGGACCATCATGTTGAATCATCTCTCCCAATTGGAGAATTATTTCTTTATGAGAACCTTTATGATGTTCTGAACCTTACCACTTGGTATGAAGACATTGTAATTTTTCTATAAGAATCTGGGATCCCCACTGATTTTAGCACTTAAAAATATTAGGGGAATAATAATGATTCATGATGGTACATATGGGATGACCCATACTTGTGGATAATTCTTACTGACCAAGTTGTTCATCAGTGCATCCCTAACCCTAATTTCATCTGTATTTTAAACTTCTTCCACTATTTGTCCTATGGGGGACACTTTGGATATCAACATATAGATAAAAAATTACTTGACTCATGATTTTATTTTACAACATTGTATAGATTTTCTCATTGTTTTTGTAGGTTATTCACTTGATGAAAATTCATAGGGAATATCCCCAACATGAATGAAATGCTCCAACATCCCATGTTTTTTGTGAGATCTTTAATCCATGGGAAATTTAATTGATGGGTCCTTTTGTAAATTCATTTGTATTTCTGTACATCTTAATAACTATTGAATACATCTATAAATGAGTGGAAGAAAAGGATCTGAGGTCCAATGAATCCTGAGTGGTTGTTGATTTTTTGATGTCCTATATTTTTCATAGGTTCGATTTTCTAAGATTAATCATTAGTGATCATAGTTCACATTTTTTAAATCATTACTTAAAAAAATGCTCCATAAGTATGAGGTTTTCCATAAGTATCCACTTCATATTAAACCCAAACTAATAGAAAACTAGAAATCTCAAATTGAGATATTATAAAAATCTTGGAAAAGGTTGTACAAACAAATAGGAAATATTGTAGTTTTAACTTTGATGATGCAATTTGGGTGTACTGAATACATTTTAATGCCTGAATCATAATTTCAATATACATGATTGTGTTTGTAATGGTTTTTTACCTCCTGGTGGAGGTAGAGAACTATGCATATTGGTCTGTCAAAAAATGTAATATAAATCTCTCAGATTCTGATGAACATAGGAAGTTGCAGATTCATGAGTTGAAATAAATTTGGTGTTATGAATATAAGAAATCCCATATATATAAAGATAATGAAAAGAATATCTATGATGAGCTGATTCATCAGCTGAATTTTTATATTATAAATAAGTTCCTCATTTAAAAGTCTATGCCAAAGCTCCACCTAGGTAAGCTTATTTATCAATAGATCTGTCCATAAACTATTACTAATGTATAAAATTTTGGTGAAATATATGTATTGAATGAGAAGAGTGGATAATCTATTACTATCAATGGAAGAAACTTAAACACTTTTATGAGGGCTTTTCAAAGAATTTAGTAGGGGAAGTCCACCTTCAAGAAACAACATACTAGTGAAACCCACCGGGTTTTATCCTTCCATACCACATTTTATTTAATTATAGTGAAGACACTTCACACTCTAGGTGTGTTTGGGGTGAGGGTATCTACATTCCTGGGTTCATTATTAATTTCATTTTCTTTCTATATTTATTCTATTTTTTTCAATTAATGTATAATATATTTAAATTTTCCCACCTTATATAGTTCATTAGGATTTTCATCATCATTATTGTTTATTATCTTTTTTTAACTGTTTTCTAGTATATTTACATCCCCCTCACTTATGATCACCAAATAATCAAAATTAATTAAAATGCATGTTCAAATTTATGATTCCATGTTTTTTAACATTTAATGAAATTTTTTCTCAAGTATGGAATGTGGATTTTTTAATGAATTTAGAAATGGGGTGTGATTTTTAGAAATTGGGGTTTTATGACATAAATAGTTGTACCTCTATAAAAACATTTAGACTAATGATACCTTTTGTGTGAGTAGTTTAATGGAAAACCATGTCATCAATATATCCACACATCATTACACCCAACCATGAAGTCTGGACATTTCTTAATTAATATAAGGTAAATATTAGTTAGGTTAATATTTATCATCTTTCTAAAATGATTTTTCCATATGTTCATTTCTTATCCAATATGTTTCATTACTATACCATATTGACCTATGGGTATTTACTTATTATCCGACCATTGTATTCCCCCACAAAAAATGAAAAAAAATAATGAGTGGAGTAATTAAATGAGAAACATATAGGAATATCTAGGTTGGGAGTTTATGTTTTGAATTTCATAAATTCTTAAGTCATTGGGTCGTAAAATTTTATTTCCAAGGGTGTAGGGTAGGTTCAGTGGAAAGAATAAGGTACACAATTTTTTTAAAATAACCTATATTTATTGGATATAATGTGGAAAGAATAACATGAAAAGGTTTTAACACACAAATATGGATATTCAATGACATGTTTGAGTTTTTAATTCCTTTCTCAGATTAGTATTATACATCTCCTTGAATTTCATTCTGATACAATTTATAAGACATATTTTCCATGATCACTGGGAATAACTCCTTGTTGCAGTTTTTTATTTGATCAGATTACTATAATGAAAATAAAATTTAATTACATATTAAATATTCATTAATTTGGGAATATATACATTCACCATTTTTTTTATAGAAATGTAACTTTTCCCAAGAGTGAAAATCTTTTGGTGTGGGGGTGTGACCGCGTATCGATTCACTATTCATTTCTACCCTTACACCACTATATTAATCTAATTTTCTATTTAAAATTAAAAATATAATAACAAATTGAAATTTATGTTTGATTCAATAATTTAATTTTTATGAATTTAAAAAAAGTAAATTTCAATTTTCTTGATTTTTTCATTAAAGGTGGGGGTGATTTGGAAGGAATAAGATGAAGTTGATGAACAATGGGCCAATTTTCATAGGAATCCAAGTAGGAATGTTAAATAAACCACACACTGAAGATAAAATTTTCATCCCAAGTGGATGAAATTTTGTGGGACGATCCAAAATTTAGTGTTATAAAATCTTATGAAGAATCCTAATCCCAATTCCTCCATTATGGGGTGAAACCGAATTAATTTGTTTAGGGAATAAAATCTTCTCAATGTCAAAAGTTATGTTCTTTATTTTTCCATATCTTGGGATCTGAATTTCAAAATCATTCCATATTTCTAGTGGATATATTAAATTGGAAGAAAGATACATTTTATTTTTTTTAAAGTGATATAAGACTATATTTTAACTCAAAACCATGGGCTAATAGTTTCTAGAAATATGGGTACCCAAAACTAACTTTCACTTTTCCTATAAAATGGAACCTCGGGAACCCCATTATGGAGTTCAAATAGAAACAAAATATCTACCATTTAGGAGAACCATAGGATTATTATTTTAATCCTTGATTTTTTGGAGTTTATGGGAAGTGCTACTTCAATATATTTGGATTCCTCATTTTCTTTAGAGTTCTGAACTCTTTATGATCCCTCAGGGAGTAAGGTGATTTAAATCCCAAGATTCTTGTTTGTAATCTTTGAATGATATTTTTAATTACAGGTTTTTATTTTTTTGATTAAATCAGTATTATTTTTTAATTGTTCTATGTACTGGTATGTCGTACTCAACTCATATGATAATTTTTGTGGGTACCCATTCATGTGACGTTTCACACACCATTAACCACTTCTACTTTTCCCTTTTAATTGCAATGTTTGTGTGGTTTATATTGGTCAATGGGAGTCTCAAAAAAACATTCATGTTCATTTACTTACATTTCATGGTAACACATTGAAATAATATACAAATTGATAAAACACATTGAGTTCTTCATGTGTTTCATTGCTGATTTTCAATTATGAAGTCGAACACAAATCACCCAATCATTACTGATAATAATTGAATCATTTTGTGTTTCTGAAAGAACCATAGAATTCATTGTAGTATAAAATTAGTAAAAGTATTTTTCTAGATATACAAAACCAGGGATGAAAATATGTATACCCTTTCTATTGAAGTGATAAAGGATGAACATCATGGTAATTCCCTGAGTTGATCACGCTATATTAATTCTATTATTTTTTATTTTCTTATATCACTTGATTTTATATGATTTTATATTAAATCATCAATACACAAATTTTATAAATTCCCATTCCCTTTTATATTCATTTTCAAAACATTTTTCTTATATAAATTATATAAGGCTCTATCAAGTGATGACCTAGGGTTCCTGCTATACTACATGATTTTTAGTAAAAACTAAACATCTAATTTGACGTGCTCAACAACGCAATCAATAACTAGTTATTAGATAGAATATTATGTGAATTGAATATTAAATAAATATTTACTTGTCAAGTAATTAATTATTTAATTATATGAATATGTAATATTTATTTATCTCTGGTGTACTCTAAAGGTAAAACATATTTATTTATTTGATTAGATGAACATTAAATAAATACTTATTCACTCATTTAGTGGATATTATATTTATTTATTAATTGAAAAATATTTTAATGAAATTATTATTTATATAAATAGAAATTATTCAGATTATGATAAATATTAATTAGTACTGTTGGATGACCACATGGTCGAGTGGGTTAAATTAGTTATTTTAGTTTTTACTAGAATTTATACAATATTTCTAGAACCCTTGGCCATCCCTCAAATGATCCTTAGATAATTAATTTTAAAAATAATGTTTTTGTAATATCCCATAAATTACATATAATTTTTTTATTCATATGGAATTATTTCGAGACCGCTAAATCTGACGGCACGCGATTTTGAGGTTCGAAGTGCCTGGAATTATCTGTCGAAGTTTTTTAAGCTTTAATTAGTGTGTGTAAGTAGTTTTACTGAAAAAATGGAATAAATTTTAAACAGTTACTTGAATCGGAAATCTGAGGGCACAGTTTTGCTCAAGAGGGCGGATTTACCCTAGCCGTGACTTATGTTTAGTCGGCGCGGGCCTCTTTTGAGAAAACCTGAAAATGACAGCATCGTAAATAAAATAATTAAATAAAGTTATTTTATTTTTCAAATGCTTATAACTCACAAACGGTAACTTGGATTAAAAATCCGAGACCACCGCTGAACTTGTGAGGGTATTTTTTCTTTAAGTAGATACTAATATTGGCCAACGTGGGCCACCGGTGAAAGTTAGTTTTTGGACCTAAATAAAATAATTAAGTGACAATTATTTTTTTTTAAAATCCCTAACTTTTAAACGGTAACTCAAATTAGAAATATAAGAGTACTGTTGGGTTCTTTGGGCCATGTTTCACTTAAGTAGAGCCTAACCTCAACCGACGTGAGTCGAGGGTAATTGTTAATAATTTTCCAAACTTTTTTTTGGGCACGTTCAGTAAACGCACGAGTGACATTTTGTAACTTTTGAACTGTTGGTCGGAATTGAAATATGAGGACACTGTTGAACTTGCAGCCCTGATATTCTCTTAAAGAGATCTTCACCTTGACTATAGTAGGTCGAGGGTGGAAGTTAGTTTTCAGACCTTTCATGTGTCTATTAAAAGAATAAAAATAAAATAAAACATCTTTTATTTCATTTTTCTTTGTGAAACCACTCATTTGAATTCGGTGGTGGGGACCACTAGAGCTTGAAACCTCCCATTTTGAAAATAATGGCGCGGACCACCCAACCCTTGAACTCACACTTTAATGTGGGAGGTGACTCTTGGTTTCTACCCTTGAATTAATTGTGCCAACTTAAACGTAATTGTTGTGCCAACTCAATTAGTTTAATTTATATGTTTTATACTAACCTTTCTCTAGGTTTGGGGAATTGTTGGAGAGGAGAGAACTTGGAGGGAGAGCTTTGGAGAACACATTCTCTAACAAAGGATATTCTCTAATTAAGAACAAAGACGACACTTGAGCCCATATCGAAAGCGTTTAGCAGAAGCAACGGATGCCGACTCCCATCCATCAACTTCATCTTCTTCCTCACACCATCTCTGAGAAATAAGGTTGGGGTTTTTAATATGACTGAATTTAATTTATTGATCCTTCATATTCTGAATTCAAAACGACGATGGCCAAATGAACATGGCCATCGTCCCGTATTTAAACATTGCCTCTTCACTTTTCTTTCACCGTGCGTTCTTCATGCATTGTTCAAAGGAAAAAATTTATTGATGTTGGAAACACAATATTTTGTTGTGCATGACATACGAATGCAGAGACCTCAACTTGAGGATCATGAATATGCGATCATTTAATTTTTCAAGATTGGAATGAAATCGCAATGGCTTGTGGAAGAAGGCGGTGGCCGACACTCGGGTAGCCGCATGAAGGAAGGGTAGCATTTTTCCGCGCCGTCAGATGAAAAAAAGGCTGTAGTGAAGCAAGAGGTGGTGGCCGGCACACCGGACAACCACGTAGGGGAGCGGTGGCACGCATCCATGCCACCGGTGAAGCAGGAGGCCATAACCACTTGGCCGCGACATAGGTTGAAGGGTGGATGAAATCTGGCCGACCGCGGTGGAGCAGTGGCGCGCGACCGCACCACTGGGAAGAAGTCTGGTCGGCTGCGCCACACCAGGTGGGACCCCTATGGCAGGTCTCGCATTCCAGCAGCCGAATGTTCCACTGACCGTTCGGGAAGACCGGGGGGGGGGCTCCCCTCGGGTGTTAGTCATAGTGGAGCCTGCCTCAACGGACCACCAGCCGAGTGGGACGCACCGCAACGGGCCTCGCCGCAGAGGGCTGTGCCAGCGGGCCACGCCAGCAGGCCGTGCCATGGGGCTAGGATAAGATGCCCCCCTTTGTGGTCTGAGTCAGACCATGACCCAGTGGGTCAGGCCTACCAAGTCCCAGGCCTTCCGGGCCAGACCCATGTCAGGCTGGTCGAACCAAACCTTGTCGGGTCGGCCCAGGATGGGTCGGATTTGACCCAGGCCTATTCAGACCCATTTTTCCTTTATGGCCATATCTTGAGAACCGAGCGTCCGTTTGATGAACCGTCTACAACACCAGAATCCTTGGATCAAGACATTCCATTTGGTATACTCCAATTGAGTTTTGGATAATGTTGGAGTACGGACCAGTTGGATCGAACCCTGAATCCAACCAGGCCCTCAGAGTAGAAATGCTACTAACTTACAGACTGGGAATCCGATTGAAGCGTCGTCTATTTCATTGGGTCCCTTATGGCGTGATAGACCTTTGGGATACTTCTTCATGGGACTTTGGAATGGTTGAGGTATGAACAATGGATTGGGGAGCAGTTCTCCCAAGTACTCTACGTACGGAACACTATGACTGGCTGAGACTTGACGACTGCTAACCATTACGACTCAAAGTGACTCAACAGGCCCAATGGGGAGCACCTATTTGTGACACAGCATACCCATAGTGGGGAGCACCTCTGTGTGATGCAGCAGACCCATGGTACTTGACAGGAGGAGTACATCCGCATGCCACGAGGGGGAGCGCCTCTGTGTGATGTGGCATACCCATGGTGGGGAGCGTCTCTGTGTGACGCAGCAGACCCACGGTACTCGACAGGAGGAGTACCTTAGCACTCCAAAGTTAGTGGGAAGTACCTCTGTGTGACGCGGCAGGCCCACTATACTCGATAGAGGAGGAGTTCTCCAGTAGTCAAGGCATTCTACGTTGTGATTGAGGATGTTAATTGTTACTATCCCTAGAATAAATCCCAGTGTGCGCTGTCTTTCACTTTTTCTTATGATTGAGGTTATGCTAAGTGGTACTTTACCTGTGTGGTAATCTACCTTCATGGTCTTACCCTGTGGTTTTTTTTGTGGAACTCTAGGAGACCATCGGGGTCTCAGGGTCCCTACTGAGTATCGTTATACTCACCCCAACATGGGCAACACTCACACCTTGTTGTGTCTTATGCAGATGACGAGCAGCTGGGCTTAAGTTTGAGGGAGTTAGGACTAGACGGTACACAGAGGAGACGGGCATACGTGGAGTGTTGAGGAGGCGATGAGTACCTACCCTTAAGGTAGGAACCCCAGAGGATTACCTAGTGGCTGTTTTCCTTTTCTTTCAATTGTATTGTATTTTCTGTTGTACTTGTACCTTTATATTTGGTCTTGTATTCCGGCCCCTTTTACTTTCAGCACTCTTTTACTACAACAATTTACTTCACAATTTCTTCTTGTCATGTTCTTTTACTGTGTGTTTGTATAGGAATAAAAACAATGCCTTCCCGTTTTAGGGAGTATGCCTTTCGGTGCTAGTTGCCATCCCCTGACCTATGGAAGGCAGGATTGGGGTAGTCACAGCACAGGCCCCAGGGGATGGGTCATTAAAAATTGGTATCAGAGGAGTTTGGTTCTACTAAAGAACTAGGACTTTGATCTTTCCTGTGAAGCAATAGTGTAGAGTGTTATGAGTGTAGTTTTCAGTTCGGGGAGTCCATTATTGGTGCGGCAGCCAATGTAACCATACACCAGGACCCTGAATTATGATTTCCGACTCAACTCATGAAAACACTGATTGCGTGTGTTTTTTAAAAGTTTTGTTTTAATTTATTTGGAGTCAGATCACTAGGTATAACTTATTGACCATGGCGTACCTGTTCCTTATCAGGATGCCTCCACAAAGAAAGCCACCCAGTTTCCTGAGAGAGTACACGACGACAGCCCACCGAGCGATGAGGCTCTGGTATAGGGCCCTCTTACTATGTTGGCAACTTTGGGTGGTGTACTAGTAGCACCACCACCTATTGGGAAGAAGTTACACCCGTCAGTACCAGTAGAGGACACATTTAGGATTAGTTCCTTACATGAGTTTCAGCATCAGATACCCCTCAGGTTCCGAGGGGAACCCAACTCACAGGCAGCTGAGGACTGACTTGAGGAGGTGTTTGAGAGTTCTCTAGAGATTCTACAGCTTCGACAGGATGACATGTCCATAGATGAGTATTCATCGAGGCGTACCGACCATTCCTGGTACTTGATGAATACGATACAAGCAGTGCTTCAAGGCTCAGACATCCGAGCACAATGTGTTTATGGGCGTCCAAGATATCACTATTCTTCTATGTATTCTTACCTATGTTAGTGTGCTAGAGAGAACCTTGGTGATTGAATGTTCTTTGGCTGATCGGATACATCCAGTGAATGTTAGTAGGGGGAAAGAAGGAAACTGGCGCGAGTCTAAGAGAATTGGGCATGTAAAAAATGTTTCGGGAAGAAGAAGTGTTAGGGATAGATGAATCTACAAGGCTGCAAATGTGGAAGCAGAGCTTGGAGAGTAGCATGAGGTGGTGTACATTCCGACATGTTACAACCACCCCCTTTGTGGTCCCCACTAGGCTCAGGGAGCTGGAGGACAGGGGAAGGGAGTAGCTGCATACATCCAAGGAGTGTGACCCAAGGGCTCTAGGAATGATTCGATGAACGATATATGTTTACTACTAGCTGTAGTATTAATAAAAATTGGTACCAATAATTCATTCCATCCACAAATCTTTTCCAAGACCTAGAGTTTCCAGTTAAACCGTTGACTTGACCCTCATGCCTGGAGATACCTTTGGGAGGAGAGTCGATAATCACACTTATGTCAATGGTGTGATCTAACCCTTGAGGTGAGAGTTTCGGTTGGAACCTCTTGGTGGAAGAATCTAGGCCTTACGAAGTTAGTTTGGGTATGGACTGGACATCCACAGTTCATACTCATATTGACTGTATTAGGAAAAAAGGTTGTGGTTTACCAAAAAAGTTTGAATGGGATTTTCCTTGGTCAGTGAAAGAGGAAACCCAGGTAGCACAGGATAAACTCATGCATAGAAGGGTGCAACCGATCACTCTTTATTCGGGAAGACCTACCCTCGTGGTAGCAGGAGTTTTGAGTTTTCAGTTCCAAACCGGAGTGGTAGAGCATGGGGACATCTTTTCAAAAGATGTTACCAGGATTACCTCTCCAAAGGGAGAGGGATCTCTGCTTTGTCTAGGTACTCCCGAGGATTTGTGCCCAACTTCTTCAGGGTATTGGCACACTTGTCAGATTTGATTAAGAAGGGGAAAATATTCATGTGGTCAGAGAGATTCTAGAAGAGTTTCTAGGAGATGAGGTAGAAACTGATGAGTGCCCCCATCTTGAGGCTACCAGAGGAGGGAATTTGGTACGTAGTCTACTCTGACACATCAGGGACCGGTCTCAGATGTGTCCTAATTCAGGAGTGAGCAATGATCACGTATGGTTATCAACAGTTGAGAAAACATGAGAAGAATTATGCTTCCCATGACCTAGAGTTAGTAGTAGTGGTCTTTGACGTGAAGATGTGGCAACATTACTTGATGGGAGAATGTTTTATAGTCTACTCTGATCACAGGAGTCTCAGGTATATCTTCTCTCAGAAGGACCTGAACCTGAGACAGTGGTGTTGGCCTACGTTCCTCCAGGACTATGAATTCGAGATAGTCTATACTCCTGGGAAGGGGAACATAGTAACAGATGCACTCAGTAGGAGATCTGATATACAGTTGATGACTGAGGCAATGGAGCAGCTAACTACTTTCCAAATATCCTGTGTGGATCGAGATAGAACAGCTTATCTTCAGTCTCTAACAGTCACTTCCCCACTCCTTCAGTGAGTTTGAGAGGAGTAACTTGGGGACATTGACTACGAGGATCAATGTGTTTAGATATCTATAGGACAGACACCTAATGGGTTTTTTGAAGGTGGGGAGCACACCATCC
Source organism: Viscum album (assembly GCA_963277665.1). NCBI lineage: Eukaryota > Viridiplantae > Streptophyta > Magnoliopsida > Santalales > Viscaceae > Viscum > Viscum album. The sequence goes on along the minus strand of OY728146.1, from coordinate 1,618,874,991 downwards.
TTTTCAGAGGGCGTACTATGGTCCCAATGGCGCTACGGGAGGAAGTGTTGAGGGAGTTCCATACATCCCCTCTAGTGGTACATCCTGGAGTGACGAAGATGTAACGGGACCTTCAGCATCATCCCTGGTGGCCGGGAATGAAGAAAGCAGTGGCCGAGTTTTTCCCTTGGTGCCTCACTTGTCAGCAAGTGAAGGAAGAGCACTAGGTTCTAGCAGTCTTGGTTTAGCCATTGGAGGTTCCAGAGTGGAAGTGGGATGGAATTTACATGGACTTTGTGATAGGACTTCCACACACATCCATGAGTCATGATTCTATCTAGGTGATAATTAACCAACTCACCAAGTCAGCCCACTTTCTACCTATCAGAGAGAAGGGATCAGTAGAGAGATTGGGGAGCCTCTACATACATGAGATTGTACGACTTCATGGAGTACCATCTATGATTGTATCCGATCACGATGCACGTTTCACTTCCTGGATATGGAAGGGGTTGTAGGTGGAATTTGGGATACTACTTCGGTTGAGCATCTCCTTCCATCCTCAGACAGATGGTCAGATAGAGTGGGCCATTTAGACCCTCGAGGACATGATACGTGCTTGCATCCTTGATCTTGGCTATAGCTGGGAGTATCACTTGCCTTTGGTGGAGTTCACATACAACAATAGCCATCACTCCACTATCGGTATGGCACCATACGAGGCTTTGTACGAGTGACCTTACAGATCACCAATGTGCTGGACTGACCCAGGGGAGTCAGCACACGTGGGACCAAAGATGGTATAGGCTACCACAGAGAAGGTGCAGATCATCCAGGAGTGGAAGAAGACTACATAGAGAAGGCAAAATTTCTATGTGGATTTGAGGTGAAGACCTCTTGAGTTCGAGGATGGTGACCATGTCTTTCTATGGGTCTCACCTCAACGAGGTTTGCGAATATTTGGCTGGGGCGACAGGTTATCACCAAGGTTCATTGGACCCTTTCAGGTCCTCAAAAAAGTTGGCGAGCTGGCTTACCGCTTAGCTCTTCCACCTCAGTTGCACCGAGTGCATGACATTTTCCATGTATCCCAACTGAGGAGATACGTACATGATCCTTCGCACATCATTGACTGGGGAGAACTGGACATCGACGATGGGGTGATGTTTTCGGAGGTTCCAGTGGATATTGAGGATCAACAGGAGTGGGTACTTCCTAGGTGGACGATACCTCTGGTGCAAGTTTATTGGCAACACGGAAACCTCCAGGAGAGCACATGGGAGTTTGAGTCTCAGATTCGTGCTCAATACCCCCACTTGTTTTCCTAGTCTATGTTGTGGATTTTCGGGATGTAAAACCCTATGGCGGGGAGAATGTAATATTCTGAAAATTCTGTATATTTTTTTTTATTTATATGGAATTATTTCAAGACTGTGAAATCTGACGGTGCGTGATTCTGAGGCCCAGAATGCCCAGAATGATCCATCAAAGCTTTGTTATGCTTTAATTAGTATGTGTAAGCAATTTTCTTGAAAAAATGGAATAAATCTTAAACGGTTACTCATATCAGAAATCTGAGTCCACTTTTGCACTCAAGATGGCGGGTTTAACCTAGGTGTGACTTAAGTTTATTCGGTGTGGGCCTCCTATGAGAAAATATGAAAATGACATAACTATAAATAAAATAATAAAATAAAGCTATTTTATTTTTCAAATGCTTATAACTCACAAACGGTATCTCAGATTAAAAATCCAAGACCATCACTGAACTCATGAGGGTATGCTTTCTTTAGGAAGATACTAACATTGGATAGTGTAGGCCACTAGTGAAATTTAGTTTTTGGACATAGATAAAATAATTAAGTGACAATTATTTTATTGTAAAATATATAACTTTTAAACGGTAAATCGGATTGGAAATCCGAGAGTACCATTGGGTTAGTTGGGGTGTTTTTCACTTAGGTAGAGCATAAAGTTGACCGTCGCGGGTCAAGGGTGATAGTTAATAATTTTTCTAACTTTTTTTTGGGTACGTTCAGTAAATGCGCGAGTAGCGTTTTGGAACTTTTGAACCAGTGCTCAGAATTGAAATATGAGGACACCGTTGAACTTGCAATGCCGATATTAGTTTAATGACACCTTCACCTAGACCATAGTAGGTTGAGGGTGAAATTTAGTTTTCAGACCCTTCATGGGTGTGTTAAAAGAATAAAAATAAAATAAAACATCTTTTATTTTATTTTTCTTTGTGAAACCTACCATTTGAATTTGGAGGTGGGGACCACCAGAGTATGAAACCTCCCATTTTGAAATTAATGATGGGAAGCACCCGACCCTTGAACTCCCTCTTTAATATGGGAGGTAACTCTTGGTTTCTACCCCTGAATTAATTATGCCAACTTAAACTTAATTGTTGTGCTAACTCAATTAGTTCAAGTTATATTTTGGATCCTCAACTTTCTCTGGGTTGGGGAAATTGTTGGACAGGAGAGAACTTAGAGGGAGTGCTTTGGAGAACACATTCTCCAACAAAGGATATTCTAAAACAAAGAACGAGGACGACACTTGAGCCCGGATTGGAAGCGTCTTGCAGAAGCAATGATCGCCGACGTCCCCTCCATTGACTTCGTCTTCAACCTCACGCAATCTCCAATAAACAAGGTAGTTTTTTTTTAATATGATTGAATTTAATTTATTGATCCTTCATATTCTGAATTCACATCGATGATGGCCAAAAAAACATGACCATCATCCTGCATTTAAACTTTGCCACTTCCCTTTTGTTTCACTGCGCATTCTTCGTGCGTTCTTCAATGCCAAATATTTATTGACACTGGAAACACAATATTTTTTTAGTGCAACATATGGACATGGTTCCCTTGACCCAAGGATTGCTAATATGAAATCGTTTAATTTTTTGGGCTTGGAATGAAATCGCAATGGCTCGCAGAAGAAGGTAGCGGTTGGCACCCGACCGTCCGCATGAAGAAAGGGTGGCGCACGTCCGCGCTGCCAGATAAATAGGAGGCCGTGGCCCGTCGGCCCCAGTGAAGCAAGAGGTGGCGGCCATCACGCCAGCCGTCCGTGTAGAGAAGCAGCAGCGCGTGTCCGCGCTGCTAGTGGAGTAGGAGGCCACGAACGCTTGGCCACGGTGGAGGCCGAAGGGCAGTCTGCATCTGGCCGGCCATGGTGGAGCAACGATGTGCGACCATGCATCTTGAAAGAAGTCCGTTAAACCTTCTAGCCAGCCGTGCCACACCGAGCGGGATCCCTTTGGTGGGTCCCACGTTCTAGCTTCCAAACGGTCCATGGACCATTCGGGGAGACTGGGGGGGGGGTGCCTCCCCCCAAGTGTCAGTCATGGCGGACCCTGCCTCGATGGACCACCATCTGAGTAGGCCACACCACAATGAGCCACGCCGTAGTGGGCTGCGCCATCGGGCTGCCCCGCTTCACGGGTGGGGCCGGACCCGACAAGGCCCAGGCCATTCGGGCCGGACCCATGTTGGGATGGGTCGACCCGAACGGGTCGGACTGGGCCTGAGACCATTGAGATGCATTTTCTCCTTTATGGATATATCTTGAGAACCGGGTGTCTGTTTGATGAATAGTATGCGGAAGCAGAACCCTTAGATCAAGACGGTCCTTTTGGTATACTCCACTTGAGTTTTGGATAAAGTTGGTGTACGATCAGGTTGGATCAAACCTCGAATCCAACCGGCCCCTCGGAGCTAAACGCTAATAACTTAAAAACTGGGAGTCTGAATGACGCGCCATCTATTTCATTGGGTCCCTTATGACATGGCAAACCTTTGGGATATTTTTTTGTGGGAATTCGAGATGGTTGAGGTATGCCTGATGGCTTGGGGAGCAGTTCTTCTAAGGGCCCTACGTACGGAACCCTACGAATGGCTGAGACTTGATGACTACTGACCATTACGACTCAGAATGACTCAACAGTCCCAATGGGGAGCACATCTATGTGACATGTAATACCCACAGTGGGGAGCACCTCTATGTGACATGGAAGACCCATGATACTCGATAGGAGGAGTACCTCAGAAATCCATGAGGGGGAGAGCCTCTGTGTGACGCGGCAGACCCATGGTGGGGAGAGCCTCTATGTGATGTGGCAGACCCATGGTACTTGACTGGATGAGTACCTCAGAAGTCCAAGGTTAGTGGGAAGTGCCTCTATGTGACGCGACATGTCCATTGTACTCGATTGAGGAGAAGTTCTCTAGCAGTCGAGGCGTTCGACGTTGTGACTAGGGATGTTACTTGTTACTACCCCTAGAATAAATCCTAGTGTGAAATTTCTTTACCTTGTGATTATGATTGAGGTTATGCTAAGTGGTACATTACCTGTGTGGTAATCTACCTTCATGGTGTTACCCTATGGTTTTTCTTTTTGGAACTATATGAGACCTTCAAGGTATCGGGGTACCTACTGAGTATCGTTATACTCACCCCTACACAGGCTACGACCTCACCTTATTGTGTCTTGTGCAGATGATGAGAAACATGGATAAGGTTTGAGGGATCCAGGACTAGATGATACGTAGAGGAGATGGGTGGACTTGGAGTGATGAGGAGGCGATCTGTACCTAACCTTAAAGTAGGACCTCAGAGGATGACCCAATGGATGTTTTCCTTTTCTTTTAGTTGTATGGTATTTTTAGTTGTACTTGTATCTTTACAATTGGGCTTGTATTCCGACCCCTTTTACTTTCAGCACTCTTTTACTACAACATTTTACTTCTCAGTTGCTTCTTTTTGTGTTCTTGGACCATGTGTTTTTATAGGATTAAAGGAAATGCCTTCCCGTTTTAGGGAGTATACCTTTAGGTGCTAGTCTCCAACCCCTGGCCTATGGAAGGCGAGCTTGGGGTAGTCATGGAATGGACCTCAGGGGACAGGTCATGACAGTTTTTATTAGAAAAAATAGAAAAGGGATTTTATAAAAAGGGTTTTTTTATTTAATAATTCAATGGATAAAGGTAATCAATAAAAAAAATTGAAATGAACAAAACTGATTAAGCGTGATCAACTTGGGGAATTCTCATGATGACCATCCTTCATCGCATCAAGATAAAGGGTATAAATATTTTAATGCCTAGTTTTTCACACATATAACTAGGTTATTATTGAATTTACACTAGGATACTTCCTAGTGTTTGGGTGTAAAAAAAGGTGATTCAAAAGCTACCACTGATGATTGAGTGATTTGTGTATGACTTCATAACCTAAACTCACCAAGGAAACACATGAATAACCCTATATTTTGTATAGGTATGTATGTTATTTAAATGTGTTACCATGAAATAAATTTACATGTCCACAGAAGTTTTTATTATTATTTAATTGAACAATATGAATCACACAAACACTATAATTAAAATGGGAAAGAAGAAGTTGTGAATAGTGTGTGAATCATCATATGATTGGGTACCACCAAACATGATCATTTGAGTCAATTATGACACACTGGTACATAAATCATTAAAATATGAAATCAATACAAATAAAAAAACATAAAAACATTTAATTTAAAAGTTCATTAAAAATAATACAAACATAAATCTTGAGATTAGCATCACATTCCTTTCTGGGTGATCATAAGAACTATAAAACTCCATAGAAGGGGAGGAATATGTAGATGTCAATAAGATCTTCCTAAGAGCTCCAATACTACCATATGGAATAGAAACATTAGACAATGAGTGTTAGGGGTGTTTTTATAGACTTTTACAACAAAATTTCTAAAAAAAATAAGTCAAGTATCAATGAGACTATGTGACTATTCATAGAATACATTTTAATTATTTATTCAGATGGTTGGATGTCTAAAACATGTGAAAATATCATGAACATATGTGGTGATGTAGTCCTTTGAGTTCTATGTTCAATGGAGGTAAAACCAGCCAAATTTTAGGTTTCAGGCCCATGCTATGGCCCAAATATAGAAAAGTTGTCCAATCTGGCCCACCCATAATTTCTTCACATTGTGGGTCTATTTTAGTCCTCTAAATGGTCAAAATGGGGATCACGGTATTCTAGTGAAATGTATGCCACATTTTTATTAATTCATACACTAAGTTCCATTACAATTGGATTTACTTATTATCTGTTGAAGATATTTAATTCCACATGTGTTATTGGGATCTTGTGTTGTTTGACCCATTTTTATTGAATTCTATTGTGGGATATCAAAATCACCTAATACTATAATGTAATCATTGAAACAAGTAAAATTTCCCTATTTAAAAGAGATAAAAATTAAATTATCGTATCAGAATTTATTTTCAATTAGTTATTATATTTGTAATTTTCAAATCAAAACTACTTTAAAATATTAGTGAAAATGTGGAAATAAATAGTGGGTCACTAAACGATCACACCCCAAACATAATCCTTTTTAATCTTGGGGAATGTTTAATATCATAATCATGTACCTTTCCTAAATAATATTTGAGAAAATTCCCTGGATTCTTTTGAAATGATATTCATTATGTCTTATTTATGAAATTAATTTTCCTATCATGTTTATTATCTCACAATAAAATTTGTTCAACATAATTTGATCACCCATGAAACATGTCACAACCTAACTCACCTATAAATTATCCCACTTAACCCAATAAACATATAAAAATAGAGTTAAGATATTTTCCTAGAGTTCATGTGATCTTACTATATGATTTATGATATTATAAGTTCTTTATAAGAAAAAACTAATGTGCTAATCAAGAAGTCTTACAATTGGTTGTTCTATGGTTTATGGGTTGGTAGGATTGGGTGTTTAAAAATATTATGTACAAAAGGAGTGTTTAATATATTAAGTAAAAAATCATGACAAAATTCATAAAGTGTTTACAAAAAATATACTTTCTCAACACCTCACAGAGTGTATCCCTTCCAACTCAATACACCATTTATTCCTTTTGTCTGGGTCACAAACATTCATGGAATAATAATGAGTAAACGTCCTCTATCTTCATTTTTTCATTCTTTTGTTATGTTTTTTTGATGTATGAAACTATTATTTTTGATATAATTTTTTTGGAGATAAAGATGGAAACATATATAACACAATGATATTGTATGACTAGTGGACCCACTACCACAAACAAATGTAGGCACCAGTTCATTCACCTATTACATGGAATATTTCCCTATATTTTCTATGTTATACCCATTACCCACACATCATGAATATTAGAAAAGAATTTATATAATAGATAGGTAATTAGGGATATATTGACCTATAATTTGGCTACCTAATAGACATTTCATAGTCTCTAAATCTTATGAATGGTAAAATGTCAAGGTGGAAAAATAGAGCTTAATTGTAAAAATTTATTTTTAATGAAGGATGACATCTATCATGAATATAGAACACTGAGATATTATGTCTTCAAACATAATAAAGGCATGTTCTTGTTTCTGTACATGACCTGAGAATCTCATAAAAGAGATTAAAAGGATAAATAAGAAATAAAGGGCTTAAAATGTCTCTCAGGTAAGTGATTAAAATATTAGTCAGTTCTAATGAGGCATGGGTTTCAAAAATCCATTAAAACTCTAAGAATTATTTGAAAATAAAAATTCTAGAAAATGATTACATATCAAAATCAATTTGATTTTTTTCTAAATATAATGGAATTTTCCACAAAATAGACTCAAAAATGAAAAATGATTTGGATATTATTTTTAAGATAAATCTTTATCTAAAAACACAAAATAAATAAGGATAAATAAAAAATGAAAACAAATTTTGTGTTTGTTTTTTTATTATATTTTTTTTGTTTTTTAATCCTAAATATGAAATTTCACCACCACCTACACCTAAAAATTACATCTTCCTCAATTAATGTAGTTTAAATAAGTAAAAAAATAAATAAATATAGGGAAAAGGGACCACATTCTATGTGGTGTCATATACAACATCTATCATCTTGTTTTCCTCCACCGGATGCTTTGGAAAATCTTCATTGGAGTGTTTTGATCCTTGTAGAATTGATGGTAAACTTATTTACACTATAATAATGAAGAATATATATATATATATCACCAAAAGAGTAAATATAAGTAACATTATAAGGACCAAGCCAATGGGAAAGAAGATTCCTTGGGTGGAGATGTAGCCTAGAATTGTACATGAGGACCTTATTAGAAATATGAAACTTTCATAGATGAATCATATAATTATGGATATAATTTTTCTTTACATTATAGATATTGGAGTTCTCATTTGAATCATTCTGAATTTGATCAATCTCTTGAATCTGTAGCTTCTTATGCTCACATGTATCTGAATGATTCATATTACATTTTTTAACATCCGAGTATGAATCATGTTATACCTCCCCTATGAGGTGAAATCCATTCCCAAAAAATACTATATTTCTGAAATTCTGATCAACATTTTAAAAGATATACAATATGCTCAAAGTGCATCATCTAAGAAAAAATTATAGTCTTTCCTATTTGGATGTACCATTTTTTCCAATTTTCTATTAACTTCCTGATATGCTATTTATTCTTGTATATTAGTTTGGGGGTGATATACAGTGAAGTATTTATAAAAAACCCCATACTTATAGATCAGGTTTCTAATATTTTGATTGTAAAAATGTGAACCTTGATCACTAATGATAAATCTTGGAAAACCAAACCTACTAAAAATCCACAACCTTATACAATAAATAACAACTCAAGAGTCCTCAGTTTTGGTAGTCATTTTTTCCACCCATTTAGATATGTAGTAAAAAACTAGTACTATTTACATGAATCTAGATGAATTTGAAATAGGCCCCATGAAGTCAGTTACCCATGCATTGAATATTTCACAAAATAACATGGGTTGTTGGGGTATTTCATTCCTCTTAGATATATTAACTTTGAGTTGAAATCAATTACATGACTTAAAAACCTGATAGGATTTCTATTCAATGTTGGACAATAATGTCCCATTTTAAGGACCTTTAAATATGTACATGATATGAAAGTATCCCCCACAAGCTAAAGTGTGGGAGAAGGTCCAAACATAGGTGAACCAAAGGTCAGATACACATCAAAGAATAACTTCATCACTACAAATTCTCCACAAGTAAGGGTCATCCCAAATGTACCACTATGAATCATGCTTATTTCTTTGGGATTGTGAAGTGATAAAATCTGTGGGGAACTTAGATGTTTCTAATAAATTCATAATGTCCATAAACAAGGGGATATAGTCCACAAAATCACAATTATTCTTATGAGAAAATAATTCTCCACTGGGAAGGGGTGAGTCGACATGATGGTCTAATAGTGGAGAAATCATACTAATATGGATATCTACCACATTTTCCACACATCTCTTTTCTCGAATCTCATGGTAAAACTCCTTGAGTATGTTTATCAAATGAATTAGGCGAGCTTAGAATCACATTTATTTAAGATAAAATAAAGTGAAACATGATGATAAAACATAATGATTTTTGACCTAATAAGATATGAATGGAATTTATCCAAGTAAAACACAATATAAAGGAGTTATTTTTTAGTGGTTGTGTTGTTTTCTTGGGCAGTGTCAATGGTACGTGAGGCATATGAAATTAAATAAGGATACTTCTCAAATATTTGTGATTAAAATTACCCAAGTGAAAAGATAGAGGTATCACACATATGTTTGATGGGGAGATCCGACCTTGGTGGTTGTATGATGATAGGTGATGTGAGATTAAATTTTAGTGAATTGAATTTATCATAGAAATATTATGAAAAAAACTGTGAATCAATTTGTAATGACTAGAACATGGGAAGTGTGATCTTACTAAAGTCTTTAATTAATCGATGGTAAAAAATAGCATGAACTAAGAAAGATAACACATCATGATTTTTTATTTTGGATATGGAAGTGATGAAATTAATTCTATTTTTTTATTAACATGAATTACCTCATTTGAAATAACATTCCCAAGTACTATCCCCCTTTCTTGCATGAAATTTCATTTGTCATAATTTAATATGGATCTATTTTAATGAAACGATGGAGGATAGAACCTAGGTGTGACAAAAATTCCTCAATGGAAGAGACATAAACCATGAAATCATCCATAAAAAATCAATACAATTCTCGAGGTACTCAGTAAAAATTCCCAAAATACCATGAAAAAATTCACCAGGATAACTACATAGACCAAAAGGCATCATTGTGTATGTAAAATGTATAGAATAGATAGTTAATTTTTATATTTTCTTGATCCTTATGGGATATATGGATTGGAATATAACCTGAATAACCATAAAGAAAACAATAATGGGACATACCAAAAAGTGATTCTAATATTTGGTCATTCAAGGGTATAGGTAAGTGGTCCTTTCATGTGGTTTGATTCGGTTTATGATAGTTAGTACAAACTCACCAATAATTTATCTCATGGTTTGGAACCAATTTATTTTGTTCATTTTCCAAAACTATTATTCCATTTTGTGGAACAATTTGCACTAGTCTGACCCATTTGCTAACAAATTTTGGATAAATGAACACATTAACAAGTAATTTTCTAATTTCCAATTTTACCACTTCAAGGAGAGTGGGATTAAAATGTAATTGATATTTAATTATAGGTTTATCTTCATTATATATAATTATATGGTGTATAAAAATATAAGGGTAATCCAAATAATATTTTCCAATTTCATTCAAATTTCATTTTTACACTCTCTCAAAAGGCCAAGCAGTTTTTATTCCAATTACAGATAGTGGATATTGGTAATAATGAATAGTAATAGGTCAATATACTCAAGATAGATAAATTTTAAATTAGATGTAATTGGTTTTAATTCTAATACTGATGGGTATTGTATTGAGGGAGTGGATTTAGAGGGAGTGACGTCCATGAAACTTTCTATCTTCTCATATTTATTCTCTAAATAAAGGGAATCAATGGAAATGAAATTTTTTGAATCATCGACGGTTATGGGTATCTCAAAATGAACACATTCATCAATTAAGGAACAAAATTTACAATTTTCTAAACGCACAAAACACTCAAAAAATGAATCAAAACTAAAATCATCCATGATTGAATAAGAAAAAAAATGAATCAGAGAATATGTTCAGGAGAGCACGTTGTGTGTGTGTGTGTCATTATAGATCACTTCTATCGAATAGACAGGAAGAGTGGAATACTATTCAATAGGATGTTTCATATAATCATTAATATTAAAACATACCTTTTCTCTATAAAAATATATAGAAATCATATAATTGAGAATGTTGATGACCATCTTAACTGTTTAAGGATTAGACTCCCAAGTATGACAAGAGCATGTCTTGGGGTTTGGGTATCTTCCATCTAAATAATGTAGAAGTTTTCAGGGAAAATGAGATTCTTCACTCTTTCTAGAACATCCTCAATCAATCCTGATGGATTATTTTTTCTCCGATTGTCAAGTTGCATGATTCCAACCAATGGTTGAATATCTCCAACCTATAGAGAAGTGTACACAAAGTATGGAATCACATTAATTGAAGCAACCAAATCATGCATTGTACTAGAAAATAAGGTCTCCCCTATGGTTCAAGGTATAATGAAAGTGCATGGATCCTTTAATTTAGTTTTTATTTCTAGTTTTATAAATTATGATGAATTCATTGAAAATTTGACACTCCCGTTCCCCTTCAGTTTCCATCCATGGGTGGAAAGATCCTTAAGAAATTTGGCATAGAAATGGGTTTGTATAACTGCATCAAATAAAGTAATTTTAACTTTTAAATTTTTAAATATATTTATTATTTAATTATCAATATCATTATCAATTTTTTTATTAGACTTATAAAGTCTTTGGGAGAAAGTAAGTGGAATGGAATGTTCAAGGGAATCCTCAATGATAATTGTTTTAATTTTTTTTTGTACTTGAATATTTTGAGGGTAGTGAAAGAGATTTTTAAGAGGGGGAATACCTAATGGGTTTAGTATTTTGAATAAGAAATTTATTTACCAATAATGAGTGTTATTGAAAATACATTACTTTTGACATTTGGATCAGAAACTGTTTGGAATGGTAGATGTCTATAACCATGCATCTTTATCACAATGATGGTGTTTTACAATTGTCCCACTAGGGTTTGTAGGTTTGAATAGTTGAGTGTGTGGTCTATTGAAACTAGAGGTTCTAGGATTCCATTTTATTCACTATATCCTCGAGTAATATTTCAGACTTGGGAGGAGGATGAATTTTTTGAGAAGATGAAGGATAAGAATAATGCATACCATGTCCTTGTTGACACAAATTATTCTTTTGGTAGATTAAGTTTCCTTCTTGTCAATACTATTTTTGTGCTTGAAGCCCGAGGTTTGGATTTTTCTTGAATGGTTCTATCTTGAAGGGTGGTTATTTTTGGAATGGATGCATAGTTACTACTACTGCACAAGACTTAGATAAATCCTAAAGTTGCAGGAACTTGTAATAAAAATTATAGTTATTAGTAAAAATACAATAAATAAATATAATGAGAGGAGATTTTGAATTACCTTATGTCTGAGATAATTTCTTCATAAGGGTATTTATATAATCATGTTAATTATCTACCTTTTTTTAGGGATGAATTAATTAACTCATGAACTCCTTGAGTGGGTGAAATTTATCATGTACCAAATTGTTTTAAATTTTTATTCATGTTGGTTATTAAGTCATGAGTGGTGACATGAGATGTATCATCAAGGGAACCACTACCTGCATAATTTATCATAACATGATCTATAAGATCATATACCACGTATAATTATTGAATTATAATTTCTTGATAGTTTTTTTTGTTGGGAGAAACTTGAAAAAGGTATTTTTAATGTCTTTCAATATTCAAGAAGGATATATCTTTTTGATTTTATAAATCCAAATATTTATTTTCTAATGGATGATGTTCATGAGGAAGGGAAAAAATTATCTATAAAGAGTCATTTAAGTTCATTATTCCCCCAAATTATGCTAGGTAGATAATATAGATAGTCTTTGGATACACCATCCAGAGAGAATGGGAAACCCCTAAACATTATGGTTTCCTTAGAAACATTTTTTGGTTTCATGGTGGATCAAACTATGTGAAACTAATTGAGTTTTTATTAGGGGTCCTTACTTGGAAGACCATGGAATTTTGGAAGATGGTGTATGAGTACCAATATCATCTCAATGTTGGATGCTTCCTCAGGGAAATGGATGTATGCAGGTTGGTAATCCACATTAGTGGTGGTCAGGTATTTTTATATTTTATTATTTGAATCCATGATATATGGGGTTCAATTTGGTTCAATTTTTGATTGGTTTGGAAAAAATATAGTTTCCAAAATGGGTTAAATGGTGTTATATAAATATCCTTCTCTAGATAAAATAACTTTTGGTGAAGTTTCTTTTCAATTTCTCAGTCAATTTGAAGTAATACATCTTTTCTAGATCTAGTTATACAACAAAGTTGTGATACTATTTTTTTAATTTTTTAATGGAAGATGAATACAATAAAATCACTTAAGAAGAATTAATGAATAAAATAAAAGACAATAATATACTATATAATTAGAAAGAGATAGATAGAGAGAGAGAATGAGATATAGAGAGAGGAAGAGAGAGAGAATAAGGAACACACAAAAAAAAACAAATGTAAAAAAAAATACAAAAAAATAAAAAGGGAATGGGGATATTTAAAGGAGTAATAAATAAAAAATAAAAAATATAAATAAAATAAAAAAATAAAAAAAATTATATTGGCTCCCAGGAAATGGTTCTGAAATTTGGTCATACTGTCAAGTGCGTTAAATTTGTTGTTTTACCTTTCACTAGAATTTTTGCAGTATAGTAAGAACCCTAGGTCATATATTGATGGAGCCTTAGATAATTAATATTTAAAATATGGTTTTGATTATGAAAATGAGGAATGATATTTTATAAAACATGGTGGTTTTTCTTTGATAATATAATTGATACTGGTATAAAATAAAACAAAATGTAAATTAACAGGTTTAATTAAGCGTGATCTACCCAAGGAATTATTATGATTCTAATCCTTCATAACATCAAGATAAATGGTATAGATCTTTTAATACTGTGTTTTTTACACCTATAACTAGGTTATTATTATGTTTACACTAGTATATGTCTTAGGTTTCAGTCAGAAAAACAAAATGATTCACTAGCTACCCGTGCTGATTTTGGGATTTGTATCTGGATTCATAACTAAAACTCACCATGGAAACAAATGAAGAACTTGGTTTTTTGACTAGGTTTGTATGTTTTTTAAATATGATACCTAGAAATAAATTTACATGGCCATGGAAGTTTTTTTGAGAGTTAAATTTACTAATATGAACCCCTTAAGCACCACAATTGAATGGGGAAAGAAGAACTGGTGAACAGTGTGTGAAACATCACATGAATTGGTACTCCCAAACATGATCATATGGTTCGAGTATGACATATCAGTACATAAATAAATAAAATAAGAAAATAACATGAATAAAAAAACATAAAACATGGAATTTAAAATATCATTGAAAATAATATAAACATGAATCTTGATATTTTCATCACATTCCTCCCCTAATGATCACAGGTAGTTTAGCACTCCATGGAAGGGTAGGAAGCCATATATGTGAAGAAGATCATACCAGGAGATAAAATAAATCCCTATGGTCTAGAAAAATTAGATAATGAGGTTTAATAGTGGTTTTATGTACATATAAAAAACTTTCCACATAAAGAAGTCAACTATCTATGGGACTAGGTGACTATTCTTGGTAGAATTTTTATACTTTCTTTATCTAGATGGTTGACTAACCCCAATGCATGAAAATTTAATAAAATTTGGTGGTGATTTGAGACATAGAATTAGATACAAAATAAAGGTGTAATCAGACTAATTGGAGGTCTTATGCCCATGCTATTTCCCAAATATTTAAGGGTGGTCCAATCTGAACTTCCCAGTATTTCCTCATATCATGGATCTATTTTGGGCCTCCAAATTCCCTAATTAGGATCCATGGTATTATAGATAAATTTTTAAAACATGGGTTTTCATTAATCCATCCATTTATATCCTAATTGGACTCATGGATTATCTGTACTACATATTTAATTCCACATGTGTGCATGGGCTCTTGCACAATTTGACCCATTTTCTATGAATTCCATCACAAGATCTCCAAATCACAATCTTTGACAATGTAATCATTTTAAAAAAGTAAAATTTCACTTTTTATAAATGATAAAATATAAATTATTAAATAAAAAATAAACTTCAATTTATAATTATATTTGTAATTTTCAAAACAAAACCAGTTTAAAATAGTGGCGAAAGGGTGGAAATAAATAGTGAATCGCTACACGATCAGCAGACTGAGATAAATTTTCCACTGACAAATGATATATTAAATAGTAATTGAATAAATATTAATTTATTTATTAATGTAAATAATATATATTTTTCAGAAAGTTTAGCACATTTTATATAAATAAAAAAATAAGATTTTTTTTATTTAGACATGAGGCTTTCAGGGGTTTTCAGAATAATAAATGATCATTTGAGATTATTTATTCTTTAAATCTAAGTCTATATATACTTGATTATATAATTTTCAAACTCTAGACAAGACTAGTCACCATTGTGAACAACTATTTCTATATATAATCCAATCACCACCTCTAGAACAGTGTTAATAATATTCTTCAAAATCTATCTTGAGTCAATATACTTAATATTGCCATAATCCGACTTGAACTAATCACACTTTCTACTATATAAGACTATAAATTATACCTTATAAAACATTACATACATTAATTAATATTAATTTAATCTTAATTTCCTATTCATACTCATTCTTCAGGGACCTTCTCTTACTTTAAATTCTATATTTACATGTCAATAATATATTCATCTAGAATACCATTTACACATATTTTTCATGTTTCATTGTTATAAATATGAATAGACATAGGAAATTATGTTTTAGAATCATAATATCATTACAATATAGTATCAAACACACATATGAATTCAACATGATAATAATATAAATTAATATAGTGCATTATACCCAATGAAGGATTAATAAATGGAATCACAATGAATAATTTAGGTGAACATGTCCATCTTCTCATATTCTTATTTATCATTATGGATTCCATTTTTTGAATTACGATTCCAAATAATTTCACATATTTATGGAAAGTCACATAGTTATATCAACAACATGTATAAATTTCTTATTCATCAAAAAATATGGAATAATACATTATCATTCATGAGAAGAAATTAAAATCATCAATTAAAATTTAATAAATAATTGAAAACTAAGAAATGTAAAAATTAAATGAAATTAGTAGAATATAATAACCTATTTTCTTAGACTAAACACAATCCCTAGAGAAGAGTGATAAAATTTATAATGTAAATAACAAGGATGGAATATGTGCTTATCATTTCTGAAGGTATACATGGTATCAATAGATAATAAATAGTTGGAGTGATACAAGAAATTAAGGTTCGAAAGGTTTAATGAGATAGTTATAGTGAAGAATATGATGAAAACATATTTCATCATATGTGAAGGGGCTGGTAATTGATTTAAAATAATGACAATTTCATTCACTAGTTTGTTTAAAAATGGTGAATAATCAAATAATATGGTTCAATAGGGGTATCTTAGTAATTTAAAGAACATATTAAGAAACATATATTTACCTATATTTAAAGAAAAGAAATATTTTTGAAAATGGTTTTTATCTTTTTAAAACATTTTTAACATTTTATAAACATATTATATTTTTTTATATATTTATATTTTTTATTTCATTATCACCCTCCATTTTTTAAGTATTGTTATGTTTCCTTTGTGTTTTCATTTTATGTATCTTCATTTAAATTAAGATACATTAAATTTTTTCATTGTTTTCATTTCCCTTATTTTTGTTTTCACATAAAAATTTTTCATCTCATTTGTTTTATTTCATACACATACTATATATCCCATATGTACTATTAAAAATTCATGTATATTTAATTTAATTTTATTCCATTTTCATCTATTTTTTATATACTAGACCAAACTGTACTTCTCTGTGTCATCATTTACCCATAAATGTTAAAAAAAATTAAATCTCATAATTAAAATAAATTCAATAATTAATATTATATCCATTCATTTTTTATTTATAAATAAATTATGTCTTTATAATTTTATCAATTATTAAAAATTTAATTATTTCCCTAAATATATATTTTAAATAAAAAGAAACTAAAATAATTTATTAAAAATAATCATCAAATAAAATAAATTTTAATCATTTAAATAATTAATATGATTCATAAAAAATTATTTTCATAACAATTATAAATTCAATAAAAACATAAAATATTAAACTTCAAATTCTTTGAAATAAATATTCAACTAATAATTAATTTAAAAAATTTATGAAAATATATTTGATACATAATACAATTTTCATTCTAAAAATATTAGTACATAAGATATTTATTCTGTGAATAATAAATTTTAAATGACAAATGGACAATTAACAAATAATAGTTTCTCAATCATTGTGTAAGAAATGTTTTTTCAAATATGTTTTATTTCCAAATATGTAATATTTTCCAAATGCTTAAAATCCAATATGTAATTTAATTCAAATTATATTTAATGAGACCCCTTAAATAATTAATAAACACTTGATATATTAAAAAAATTCTAAAACATATTAAATGATAGACTTGTTTAAATCCTTATAACATGAGAAATGATAAAGGGTTTAGGAAAATATGGGCCCTTACGTAAAATATATCGTAATAAATTTTTATCCGAGAAAAATAAAAATGAAACTCAAGGTAAAATGTAGAACATCATAAGAAAAGGATATATAACCTCAAATATTTAAATAAAATACATCTAAAACAATCCTCACTCTTGAGAATCCAATCTATCTTTAAAAAAATATGAGAGTCCCAAAGATTAATGTCTAGTGGGAGATACTTCTTAAACAAATACCAACCCACTAAATAAAAACACACAAAAAAGGAAGATAGATCCCAAAATAATTGAAATATATTATAAATCATTTAAATAATTAAATTTATTAAAAAATGTTGAAAATATAAATTTATAAACTAAAGATCTCTAATTTTTTTTATAAAAGTCATATTTCAATTTTAATAAAGATGGAAATTCAGTTCTTTAAGGAATATTCATCCCATTAATTTACATTATAAGGATTTATGATTATATTCAAAATAACTTCGTGGAATTTTAATAAAAATAGATCTTATAGTTACTAACCTATGATAGAGATTTACCTAAGAGAAATAGACAAAAAAATCCTTATATTATTCCTGTTGATGATTCCTTAATTCAGAACAATGTGAATAGAATAAAAAAACTATTTGAGGACTTGATGCATCATCCATATCATATAAGTTATGTCATATTATACATCATTTCTAATCCCTTTCTGAATCAAATGAAAAGGTTAAAATAAACCTATTAAATCATATTTCAGAGAGAAAATCACAGCCATTTCACTTTCCCCAAATTGGGTTTATGTTTACAATCGCATCATGATATTTATATTCAAGAATATAAGGCCTCAAATATAGAATAATTGAAAGAGAAAAAATAAATTAAAAAATCATTACTTCGATCATAATATGAAAAAAAGACCAACATAGTTTGGATCTTTTATTAACCATATATTCATTACTATTTAAATTCATTTAAATTTTATAGAAGCATGTTTTAGAAAGAAAAATAATTATAAAATCAATTATTAGTAGAGATAATCTCTAAATTAAAATGAACATGGTAGTGATTATAATGCCCTATAACATAAATTAGTCATAATTATATAACTTATTACAAGGGTTTATATTTCTTACAATTTGAGGAAATTTTGGTTCATAGTTTTAGAGAATTAGAAAAAAAATACATATAAAACCCTTACAAAACAAAGTGGACACTTCCACTCATAGTGTATTATTCCCAAAATATAGTTACTTATGTTTACACTCCTATTTCATTCATGTCAATTTTTCTTCATTCTAGATGTGTCACCACTGATCCTAATATAATCTGTACACATCCTCAAGATTTGTGATTTTTTTAAAAATCCTAAGATGCAAAAAAATCTCATTAAGAGTTAAAAAATAAATGAATCCCATTAATCTATTTAAAATTCATGAAAATCCATAAGGAAGTTTTTATTTTTTCATAATAAACTTTTTACC
Source organism: Viscum album (assembly GCA_963277665.1). Classification (NCBI taxonomy): domain Eukaryota; kingdom Viridiplantae; phylum Streptophyta; class Magnoliopsida; order Santalales; family Viscaceae; genus Viscum; species Viscum album. Next base: position 1,618,855,754 of record OY728146.1, on the reverse strand, counting down.
TCCAAATATGAATTTACATACCCCTAAAAGAAACTTTAAATCCCATATTTTTCATAAACAAATTTATAACATAGAAAAATGTCAAAATCATTCTCATGAAATTTACTTAGGAAAACATAATAAATCATGAAAACAAACTATTCAAATTTAGTATATCAAAAACCTTCCATAAACCATGTTTTTATTTTTATGAGTTATGAAATAAAAATATTTTCTTTAAGACCCATAAAAATCATTGAAAACCATATAGGTAACTTAAGAAATTATCCTTAAAATCTTCCTTACAATGGAAATCACCTAACTAGTTAATTACCATATCTCTTATTAGTAACATATCATCAATAAACTCCATAATTTTATGAAATGTATTGGAGAGAAACATTAGGCTACCTATCATAAGAGCTATATTTGGATCACTAATCATTCATATAACATGATCAATGAACATGTCATGAATAAAACACATATATATTTTAATTTAACCATAAAAATAATTTTAATCATCATTCAAAACCATATCCAATAATAATATCATTTACCACATAAAAATGAGTAGAAATTTCCATTTCCTTAGAATAAAATTTTAAAAATAAAAAATTTGAAAATATTAAGAAATATATTTTCCTTGAAAATAATCATGTAAATTTTAAAAAAAAATTAAAATAAAATAATGAATATAATTTTGGGTAAATATTTTTTTATATAATAATTGTAGAAAATATTATCTTTATAATTAGGTTAAGAAAGTAAAAAACAACGCATATAGAAAAAATTGAAAAGAATAATTTTTAGTGCTTTTTGAAGAAAGTAAAAAAACAATCAAAATAACCTTTATAGAAATTCGACAAATAAATTGAAACATTCTTAATAACATTTAAAATAATATTAACATAGAATAAAAATATTTTGAATGAAAACTTAAAAACAATTTGTTTTAAAAGAATGTCCCCCACCACAAGTCCCAACACGTATCATTCTTATGTTTGTACTTATGAGTAATAAAATTATATTAGTTTTATAATTTAGTTATAATTTTTTTTCATTTTCATTAAATTATCATTATTATATTTTTATCAATTTTCCATGTTTGATTCAGTTATTAAAATGGTTAAATTCACATTGGACATTTTGAGGATGTTCGGTTTATAATTCCATAATCAATTTGGTATCTTGACTACAGTAAAATTGATCATGGTTATATCATCTCAAAAATCAAAATTAGGAAAAATAATTATGTTTGTACATTAATAAATTTTTATAACCATCCAAGGAATGTGGTCATGAAAAATTAAATATAACGTATCATGGATGCGATAGTTTGTATATACACTTGAGAGACATTTCCATTTTTCTACATGATGGAAAAGAAATAAGGTATATGCTATTTTACTTTTTGTGAGTCATAATTATGTTATGCATATTATATTTATTCTGTAGTTTCATCCTTAGGAGCAATTATGTGAGACAATAATGAAAAATTAATCACATCACTTTGTGGAGGTGGTATTCTAATGTACTCACATGCGACATAATAATTTTCAAAAGAAAATAAAGGTTAAAGAGGTAAATATTATTTTTTTACAATAATAATAATTTAATATAAATATTATATATTATTTAATTATATATTTATAACCATTCATGTGAGGGGGTGATTGAAAATTAAACACATCACTTTGTAGAGGTGATAGTCCACTTGTATGCGTGAGTGATGTTTTCATTTAGAATAGGATATAAATGGTGACGAAAATTGGTTGTACCATAATGATAATAAAATTTTAGAGTTTTTAGGATAATGATTTTACTATTTAATAAATTTTAAATAAAATTTCAAAGAGGTATAATTATAAATTAATATGAAACACTCGATTAATAATTATACCTCTTCTTTGGAAAACATCTTTTAAATTACTTATTAAGCCTTTATAGGTTTCTATTTTAGTGATAACAGAATATTTAGAACATGGGGAGTATTTTTGGGATGGTATATGGGTTGGTATTAGTAGAGATAAATGGATAAATATTTTTGAGTAAGAGAGGATAAAATATTCCCTTATATAAGTGTGACGAGTCATAGTCTTGTAAATACATGAAATATATTGATATAATAGGAGAATAACTCGCATAAAATGGATCCAAAGATCCATATAATCAAATATAAGGAGAATAAATCATAAATATAATGAAATAATTAAATTTGGATAGGATTATATGTAATTTTAAACCTTATCGTTTGGTTTAACCTCCCCATTAACCCTATTTAACCTTAATCGTTGTAATGAATTTTTTAATATTTAATGGTCATGAAAGTAATTATAAAAATTATAAGTGGTGAAAAAATGGGATAATAATGAAATGATAGATTTTTTCCCATAAAATTGAGTTTTTATAGGAATATAGGGATTTTTTAATGATTAAAAATGATATTAAACATTAAATATTATTTAATGTTATTTTCCGGACTTTCAAAAAAAAGTTACTTTTAAAGAATCAAAATAACAATTTAATTATAATCAATGAACTTAAAAAATAAATTATCCTTAATATCAATAAAATTCATGTGATATGATAAATAATATAAATCTTATCACTTTTAATATTTTTAAGGCAATTTATTTGATTGTTTTACTACATGTACAACCATTGCATCGGTGTTGCATATGATTTCAAGGATGTTCTACAATCATTAAAAATTAAAAACAATTCATTAACACAATATTAATTTATTCATATTAAAACTAATAATTTATTATAATTTATTTCTTCTTTTTATCTATATGATAACATATTGGAGATATTAAAACAATGAGAGTGACATTTTGTAATTTTTTAAAACATAAAATATTATAAAGTTCATAATCTATGTAAGGAGGCATAAAAACTATGAAATTTAGAATATAACTTTATATGGGTTGAAATAACTCATGCAATAAGATTTAAGATGAAATTTTTTGGCCTTATCATAAAGTATTTACCATAATTAACCCAATTTACCCTTTACCATGGTGATAAATTTTGGCTATGGTTACTTTTCACTATAGATTAAAACTAAATTAAAATATTTTAAAAACATTCAACCTTATGTTTAGAAATATAAAATCATTTTTTCAAGATTTAATTTTTATAACTATTTTAATTGAAATTTAATATAAGTGCACAAAACACAATGTAATTTTTTTTAGAAAATTATGTTTTTAAGCATAAAAATGACTTATACAAAAATAAATTATAATGATGATTACTATAGAATTAATTTTACCATGTTAAATAAAAAAAATCATATTTTACATTATATCCAAATCTAAAATATAATGATACTTTTAAACTAGCTGATTTATTGAAGACATTTTTTACAAATCAACCCTTTTCAAAATTCAATCAAAAATAAATAATTTCAAAAAACAAAATATCATAAGAATATATTGAAATTATTATTTATAAAATTAATTCAATTTTTTTAATAATATTTATAAAAGTTAAGAAATTAGTTATAATATATTCACAAAAAATGCAATAAAAACCATCTTTGAAGAAAATGTATCTTTGATGCATAAAATAAATTTGTCATCCTTCCTTGATAAATAATTATTATGAAATGAAATTTAATTCATAAATGGGGATATATAATAAAATTATTTCATTATATTCATTTATCTATAGTTATAGATTTAATATATTAAGATAAAATTAAATTTCACATATAGAATCACTTATATAAAAAACTTATATTTTACCATTAAATGATTTTATATAAATTTCCAACCAATTGATATTCAATGAATGATTTATTATACATTGTATTAAGAATTTTTTTCATATATTTCATAATATAGTTATTTTTATTCATAACCAGCAAACCAACTTCTAGGTTATAATAGTCATAACTTAATAATAATATTTCTATAGTATATCATAGTTTTTAAGATAAATATTGCGTATACCACATGATATTGAATATATTATTGAATATTTTTTTTAAATATTATTATATTTTTAGTGCTCTATCATATAAAATATTTCAACAGAAAATGGCTATAAAAGAAGGAAATACCTACTAATAATCAAGAAAAAATAGCAATCAAACAGAAAAAGATCGACATGAAAATAAATGAAAACAACTAGTGGATTAACAATTGGTGGTAAAAAAAATAAGCTGTTAACAGTTAGCAGTTACCTCTATATCAATAAATTTCCACAGTAAACATCCATTTCACTATCAACTGAAATTTTTCATATGAATTATTTCCAAAAAAAGTATTAATGAATTCTTTATTTCACAAATCATTATTTTGGAATAATAAATAAACAACTACATATATAATAATTTCCATATAATTTCCTTTTGTTCATTACAATTATTGAAAATGTAAAAAAAATCAAGAAATATATTTATATAATACAACGATATTTGAAACTTATCATTCTCAACATGTCATAAATTTAAATTTTACCTTTTACATATTTTATCATGTTTTTGAAAAAACTATTACAAATAAAATTTAATAATTTGAGACACGTTGTGTATAATAATAAGTTCATATGTATCAGATTGATTCTCAATTTAAATTATACATAATTAATTATTTCTAAGAGAAAAATGTGTTAGGAAAGCTTCACACCATTCATAAATTCCATGTAAAATAATTATAACTCTAACATGGTTTTTAATTGGATGAACTCATAGTTATAACATGAAGTTAACTTCAAAATTTTTCGGAATTATCATGTCAACTTAACATGTAACTAACATTTCATATTAATAAAAACTATAAAAAAACATGCTACTGAAAAAAAAATTTTAAAAAATTATTTTAACTCATTTAATAATTTATAAATTCATTGTTATATATACAGATTTCTAGATATATTGTTTCCATGGAAATAATAACCTTATAAATGATGTGTTCACCCCTACTCAATTTTATACCTTACAATCAGTGTGTTTTTTCCAAGACATGATTTTTTGAAAATCAAGGTATTTATTTCAAATCACTAGGGGTTATGATACCATGATCTTATTTTGTATATATGAGATTAAGGGCTTTGGATTCATCTATATGGGGCTTTAAATATATATTTTATATCTAGTCAGCCTTCCTTAATGGTTAGGTTAAATGATACTATTTCCTTACAGAACCTATGAAAGTATTACTTGTACCTATATCTAAGAAACATCCAATCCCATAACCAAAATTTCTCAGATCATTTTTTTACAAACCACCTCCATTTAAAACCCACTCAGGTTGGTGGTCATTATATGTGTGACCCAAAATTCCCATCTCCAATAGGATTGAAGATGAGAACTAGAATCGATGGTAAATTTTACATGTATGGGAGGCATTACCCCCATTAATTCCAAGGGAAATTAAAAACCAATAACCAATAAACATCATATATATAATCCCCAAAGATATAATTCATAATTCTAAACCACATCTAAACTATAATAAAATAAAATAAAAATGTGGAAAATGAAATAATGTCCCCTAGGTTCCACTCTAGATATTCAGAATGAATGATTCCAAAATACATGTCAAATTATTTTGGAAAATAACTCATGAACATTATATATGGATGGAAAATTTATAATACTCAATAGGATAATATTTATAAACAATTCTTTATCTATGTGAAATAGATGTGTCAAGAAAGATATACATAGAAACAAATAAGCCAGACAATGGTTAACCAAGAAAAATATTTAATCTAATAAGTTAGATTGAAAAATTTTAATGTCATACTTCAACATCCCCATTGTCTATACCACCAATAAATGTTTTATTAGATCAGGATTACATGTATAATTAAATGAGGGTCATGAAAAGGTTTTGGGTTCATACAGAATAATCACATATTCTAGAAACAATAGTAAATTAATCACATCAATAAGATCAAAATAATTATCGTTATATTAATAATAAATTTCATATCATTCAATATGATTACCATAATTTTCTCATTTAATATACCACCATATCACCACAACCATCAAACATGTAGGAAAAATAGACAATCTCGGCTCATAAACTATTACAGGAAAAACTGTAAATCCAAACTCTTGACCTATTTCAACCATCCCAACATCATTTACATCATTATAATATCACAAAATATATATTAACACATCATTATCAAAATTAATCATTGGATAACCTTGATTTAGAACAAAAAAAACATGGCATAACCTAATTCTATAACTCTACAAGGGAAATGTGTACATGTTATAAATTTATTAGAATATATCCCATAATATATTCATTTGTTAATTTTTTTTTCTAATCCAACACACATATGTATAGTTTCAAAGAAAAATATAAAATAAAATTGACAAAATTAGAAGAAAAAAAAAACAATCACAAACAGAAAAACATATGAAAACAAATAAATGAAACAATAAAACACACAAAGAAGTACTAATAATGAAATAGAGGATAAATTAACTGAAATAATTCATGAGAGTAATCTTTTCCACATTATACATTAATATTTAAATAAATATTATTATAAAGGATATTCTAATACTTAATTACCATTAATTATTTTGATACTATACTTAATTTAAATGTCCAATTAATTAATCTAAACTTCCAAAACTCAACATATACTTATATACTCTAATGAAACCTTCAAAATAGGATACTAAATATATATAAAAAATCTCCCTACACCACTGATCCTACTCTCAAAACATAACCAACATTAATATTTATCCACCTTCTTAAAAATAATAAACCATCCATTGTAATATATTCATAAAAACAAGATTATAAATCCATCCTAAGATGGTATCCTTAATAAAACTATAATATCACTTTACTTAAGAACACTTTATACTATAAAGTCCCCTAAATTATTCCTATTAAAACACTGCTTTCATTAATTAATATTAATTTTTGATTATACATTTGAATGTTTTAATTTCTACAATTTATATCCTTAGTTTTAGAAAATAACAAATCACTTTATTAAAATACTATGTTTTTCTAAATTTATATTTCCCAAGCCTTATAGAATGTTTTTGAAGATTTTTTTATTTTATAGGATTCAAAAATAATTCTAAATTGTTGAATATAAATGTTTTACACTATGTATTTTCCATATATCTGATGAATTCATGTCTATTATATTGATTGTGTTTAGTCAATTAGAATAACTATGTATTGTCCATCAGAAAAACTATGTTTTTTTATTAGACTTATTGAGTTTAGTCCGTCAGACTAAGTATATTTAGTTCATTCAAATGATTGAGTTTAGTATATCAGACTGACCAAGTCTAGTTTATCAGACTAACATGGATTTTGATTCATTGAACTAAATATAATTTATTCGATTGGAATAATAATGATTATAATCAGATGGTCAGAATAATTTATATCAGATGGAATACTTTTAATAACATTGTAATGATTCTATCAAAATGACATCATATGAAGGCATACAAAACATACTAAGATGGCAAGATGGAGTTCATTTGATTCCATTTAAACCAACTATGAGAATCATGGAATATGATTGTTTGAGCTGTGCCTATAAATAGATCTTCATTCAAGGATATGGGTTCAGATGCTTTTGCGACTAAACCCTTTTTAATATTTCTCTACTGTTAAAACTTTTTTATTAACAATTTGTGAATATTCATGGAGTTATTTTTATAATGAATCTATGTGATGATTTTATGATCCTTATAACCTTTTGGTTTTGTATTATTTTAGTATGATCTATGTTTATATTGAGGGGTTCCATGAATCAAAAGACTACCGTTTCCAATCAGGCTGATCTAGAGATTATAGGGATAAGAAGACAGTTCTGATTCTGATCATTATGATCTATGGAAATATTACTGTAGAAATACATAACATACGGTTTGGTTAAAAGATGAGGATACCCAAATTCTAGGTTTGTGCCTTCATTAACTATTATAATTAAAGAGTATAAATAATTTATAATTATTTTAGTATGACATTATTACTTTTGTTTTAATATAAATTTTTACTTATTTTTTATAACAAGATATTGTTTTTTATTTTGAATCTATATAGAAAGTTTAATTTAATATAATTTTATACAATCTGATTTTATGGATGTACTATTTTTACAACATAGAAACTCTAATCTTAAAATAATATATAAGGCTAATAAATCATAACAAAAAGGTTAGGACTTTTTTAAGTTTATTTTTTAAACCACATTTCACCCCTATATATCCATTCTTATACTCTTAGATCATACAATTTGTATCATAGAAGGTTCTACTGATTAACATGTTAGTCTTAACTTTTTTTTTTCTATTTTAAATTTTTTTATAATGTTTCAAATTTTTTTTATAAACTATTATTTATAGGATTTCTTATTTTTTTACACTAATGTGTGTTCTGTAGAAATATAATTTTTCTTATTTAAAAAGATGGAAGTTTTACATGTTGGAATTCTTGAGAATCTTAATCATAGTAGAAGAAAAAAGTGATGAGAATGGGAGGATCCTGTAAGGGGTATATGGTGTTAGGGTTTCCCCTGTCGCCGCCTTCCTCTTCCCAATGGTAGATCTGCTTCGGTCTCTTCCAGTGCTCTCCATATCAGTTCTCGGCTCTCCCTCCTGCTATGGTTTCAAGCTACGAGCTCTGTGGAAATTCAGTTCACGATCCTCGGGTGTAAGTTTGTTTTGCAACAAGGTCGTTCCATTCGCCGGCTCACTCATTAGAGCATCCATGGGATCACGATTTCTGGAGGTGCAACGTTCCTAGTTTATCAAAGCTCGAGGGTTGTGGTTATGATCTGTGGCGGATTGAATGCTTCGAAGGTTCGTGGTGGTATCCTCCTGCCTGATGTTGGCGGCGATAGGATTTGTTTTTTTGGTTGATCTATGGTGTCCCGACATGGTGAAGGGTCCTCTGACTCATCCTCTTTGCTTCGTTTTCAATTTTTGGTTCTTCCTATTGCTACTATTTTTGCTTTCTGCATTTTGGCGTTGGCCTTCTATGGTTGAATTTTCTCCAGGTTGCTCAGACTTGTGTTGTGCGATGGTTGGAAATTCTCCTTCGTCATTACAGAATTTATTATTTGGTTGCTGGCTTGTTGGATTTCGGATTTAGTGTCCTGCTCGATTTGATTCTAATCTCCTGTGTTTTTATTTTGGGAAGAACACATGATGGTTTACAGTGGGAAGACCTCGTGATGGTATCAAAAACTATGATGTTACCGGTGTTTTTTTTTATGATGAAGCAGTGTTCTTTTTTGATGTGAAAAAGCTCCTCTGGTTTAGGGTTAGATTATTTTGTGGGGAAGATGGATGGTTGTTTTTATTTTGGATTTTTGATCTTCTATTTCTAGTAGTGGTTTCATTGCTCAAAATGGATTTGGTGTGGTTGAATTGATCTTGGTCTGTGGAGTGTCGAATGGCTCATGGTAGCGCTGTGGTGTCTGCGGAGTAGGGTGCGACGTCCGAACAACCAGGTCATCTTCATTTTGTTTTCTTCTATGCCTTTTGTGGATGTCCTTAGGGTCATCTCACATCGCTGGATGGTTTGGACGAACTCTGACTAGAGTCCGCTGGCGGGTGTGTGGATTTGGGCTGGTGTCGACGGTCACACCGGTGGGCGCGCGAGGAGACCGGTTCTGTGGTTTGTCCTACTTTTCTGATGTTCGTGATTCCTGGTTCGTGGTACCTCGACCTTCTCTTGAAGATTTCAACCCCATTTATGAAGGTTTGTCAATTTTTATGCTTGAATTGATTGTGCTTCCATCGTGCTTGAATGTTGTTTTTTTGTGAAGGCTTGTATTTTTTTTGCGGGGAAGTGGGGATTTATGAAGTTGTGATGTGGTGTAATGGTGAAGTCTTGTATGGTTTCTCAATTTTCCATAAAAAGTGTTTTCATAATAATAAAAAACAATTTTCAGTCAGTTAATCATGATAGAACACCATTTTTTGATGGGGAAAATTATGAGTATTGGAGAGACTGAATGAAACCATTTTTTATTAAGATAGAATTATATAAATTTATTATTCTAACTAGAAATTATAAAATCCATCATAAAAAAGTTTCTGATTTTAAAAAACAAAATAATCTTGAATATCAACTTAATTATCAGGTAAGAAATACTCTGCTATGTTCTATGATAAGAAATATCCATAGTGAAATATATTCTTTTGATGTTAGAAATAATATTTGAAAAAATATGGATCTTTCTCATTTTGGTACTTCAAAGTTAATTGAAACTAGAAGATCTATGAAAAGGGAAAATTATCAATATTTTTTATTTTATTCCAAGTGAATATATTGCAAATATGAATATGAGGTTTATAAATTTTTTGTATTGTTTACTTTAATTTGGTGAAAATGATCTTAGAAATGTAATTATTTTAGAAAATATCATTGAAATTTTACCTATATAGCAGGAGTAAAAAATAACATATTTAGATTATATAAGGAGGATAAAAAATCTGACCTTAGATGATTTAATTAGAGATCTCACAAAGATTTAATCTAGACTAAAGATATATACTATTAATATGAAGAAAAATAATAGAGGATTTGATTTTACACTTCTTAAAATGTTACTAATAATGTTCATTCAGTTGAGAAATTTTCAAAGTCTTCAATGAGAATGAATGTTCATGTTGAAATAGAGATAAGTTCTTCTAATCCTTTTAAGAATGAGTTTTCTAATAATTAAAATATAATGAAAAATATTGTTGGGAAAAAATAATTTTGATATAAGTATAATAAGATTCATAAGGATATAAAGGAGAATAAATATACTTCTAAAGTGATTTTTTATGTGTGAAAGAAGTCTATTCATACAAGACCAGATTATCCCAAGCTTAGGAGAAAAAAAAATATAGATAAAAATTTAGAGAGGAATTTTAAGTTGTTCTATAGGAATAATTGTAAAAAATATATGAAAGTATAAAACAATTGGAGTTATATTGAATGATATAGTTTTATAGATAATACATCAGATAGTAAAATTTAAGATTAAAAGAATATAAGTTTCTTTGCTAAAATTAAAATGAATAATAATTTTTTTGTATAAGGTATCTATATAAACAATACATAATATTACTTTTAATGCTAAAAATCTTGATAGTGAAAATGAGAAAAATATATATCTTTAGATGAGTAATCTACTTCATTAAAATAGAATAATACTTTACAAAACATTGAGGAAGTTTCATAATTTTTCAAACATTTAGAAAACCAAAATTGAAATTTCTAAAAAAATTATTGCTGTTAATGTAATACATGATTAATTAAATTCAAGAATATATACACTTACTATTGAAAATTAAAACATTCCAAAATAATTATATAAATCTATACGTGATAATTTTTTTCAAAAGATTTATAGAAAACTAATATTGAGAAAACTAATTATTCAAAATAATTAGAAAAAATTAATTCTTCTATAACTTCTGTTGAGGATAAAAATTTAGTTGTGAAACTAAATTATATAAAATTAAAGTATGAAAAAATTTCTATAAAAATTTAATATATATAAATAAACTTTGGAAAAAATGTAATGATTGATAAAATAATATAGGGACTTGTCTAGAATGGGTTTTATTAATAAAAACCAATTTTTTGAAGAAAGTATTTTTTTTAAATAGTGTCCCATTCTGTATAAAATGTAATAGTGTAGGACTTTGGATGAATTTATGTTATTTAAATAAATTAAAATGTTTAGTCTTTAAAAATTAATATTTTTCTAAATAAATGATAACTTATTAATATAAAAAATATAGCAAATTTTGGATTCTAGAAATTTGATTATCTAACAAGGCTATACCCAAGAAAGTTTGGGTCCTAAAATACTAATCTTATTAATTTCAAGAAAATAATAATAATTCCAAAAAATATAACATTTAGTGCATGTATTTTCGATGTTCTAGACATATGACTAGGAATAAGGATTTGGTCGAGAATTTTTTTAAAATGAATGGTTGAAAAGTTACCTTTGGTGGTAATTCCCAAGGATAAATTATTGGAAGAAAATATATTGTTCTTCATGGTAAAGATTTATTTCAAATGTTATATTTATTCCACGTCATAAGAAAAAACTTACTAGAAAATTTCAATTATCTGATGACTGATATATTGTGAACTTAAGGAATGATAAATGTGTTGTTCATAGTTCAAAAGATGAATTTATTCATTCTACCAATAGGCATGAGAATGTTTACACAATTAACTTAGAATAACATAGTATCTAGGCTCTACCTTTACTTAGTGGAATAGAAGATCAATATTAATTAAAGATTTGATTATTAAGAAACATTAATGCAATAGCCTTAGGTAAACTATCTATAAAATGAATAGTTAATGATCTACCGAAGCTATAGTTTTATTCTTCTAAAGTTTGTGATCATTTTAAATTTGGAAAGAAACATACGTCAAGTTTCAAATCTATTAGTTACTTCTTAAATTCAAATGATTTATTTTTAGTGTTCATTAATTTATTTGGTCCTATGAAAACAGGAAGTAAAATTGGAAAATATTATTTATATTTTTTAGTTGATGATTATACTAGATATACATGGGTTTATTTTTTTTTAAAAATATCTAAAATTATTTTACTATTTTTAAAACTTTCTGTCACATGTTAAAAATTAGAAAAAAATATCTTTGGCAACTATTTATATTTATCATGGTGGATAGTTTTTAATTTTTTATTTTGATCCATTTTTAATAAAAATGGTATAATACATTCATTTATAGAACATGTAACACCACAAAAAATGGTATAGTTTAAAGAAGATATATAATTCTGTATGAAATTACGAGGATCATTCCAATTGAATACTCATTTTCTATTTTTTTATTATGAAGAAGTTAGTACATCCTAATATAATATAAATCACATTTTAATAGGATATTTTACTAACAAAACTTTTTATTAGTTGTGAACTGGAAGAAATAAAAAAATTTATCACTTCAATTTTTTGGATGCAATGAGTCTATTCTGAATACAAAAGATAATCTACATAAATTTCACAAAAATATGATGAAGGAGTATTTATAGGATAATATATAACTAGTAATGCATATAGAATATTTAATGAAAAAAATGTACTATTCTAGGAAATATTTCATGTTAAATTTGATGAAAATGATCCATTTGTTTTCAAATAACCTCAATTCACATCTTCTGATCATATTTTAAAAAATTATTTTCAACCCATGTTGGAATGATATTATTATGAGAGAAAAACTAAGGAAATTTTTTATTGTATTTAACCTCATGAATAATTTCAACCTATTTTTGAAGAATAATGTTTTATAAACCCAAGGAATTAGTTAATCCTCATGAATCATCATATTGATAATATCATTGGTGATATAGATCAACCTATTAGAACTAGAAGTGACCTAAAAAATTAAATTATAAAATTTTCATTTTCATCAATATTTGACCATAGGACTGCTAATTAGGATTTAGGTAAATAAGATTCGATAAAAGATATGCAAGATTAAATTAATTAATTCAAAATGAATCTTGTCTAGACTTGGGATTAATGAATTTTAGATAATTATGTAATTAGAGTAAAGTGTTTTTTTGATGTAAATGTGATTAGAATAGAAATATAATTATAAATAAAGATAGACTTTTTTAAAAGGTTTATAATCAATAAGTGGTCATATACTATGAAGAAAAATACTCTCTATTATAAAAACATGATGCTATATTTATTATTATAGAATATGTAACATTTCATAATTCCAAACATTTTCAAATAGAAGTGATGTGTGTTTTTATCAATGGATATATATAGGACAAAGTTTATTTAGAACAACACCCTTAATTTTAAAAATAAAAACCATATGCACCATGTATTTAGACTTACTATGAAAGTTTTTGGACTTAAAAAATCTCCTATAATATAGTATGATAGATTAACTAGATTATTATTTCAAAAAAAATTGTTAGGGAACTAAAAATCCACACTTTTTATTAAAAATGTCTCTATGAATAGAATAATTGTTTATATTTATATTGATGACATTATATTTTGATCATCTAAAAATCTCATAAATATTCCTTTGAGAATCTTATAAAATATGATTTTGTGATGAGCATGATGGGTGGACTTACTTTTTTTCGGAGATTTAAAATTTCAAAAAACCAGAAAGAAATTTTATATATAAACATAAATATATAAAAAACATTCTTCAGAAATTTGGATGTAACAATACAAAAAATATTAGTACTCCCCTCAAAACAAAAAATTCATCAAATATTAACTAATCTGGAAAACCAGTTGATCAAAATATCTTTAGAGGAATGATTGGTAGTTTCTATAAATAACAAATAGTTCTATAGATTCAATGATTTCATTTTTATTGTGTGAAAAATATCAAGCTAATTTGAAGGAGTCTCATCATAATGTTGTAAAATTAATCTTTCATTATCTTAATTGTAATATTGATCGAGGTTTATTTTGACCTTCTAGAAATGATTTTTAACTTGAATGTTTTTCAGATGTTGAATTTGGTGGATGTAAAATAGATAGGAAATTTATATTTATAACATTTCGTTTATTAGGAGAATATTTAGTTTCATGGTACTATAAAAAACAACATTCTATAGAAATTTTCACTATTGAATATGAATACATGGAAGGTGGATGTTTTTTGTGCTCGAGGGGTGTGGATGCATCAAACACTCACTGAATTTTTCTTGAGTATTAGTGAAACTCAAATTTTGAGTGATAACACAAGTGCCATAGCTTTAAGTAAAAACCCTGAACATAAATAATGAGCTAAAAACATAGATATAATACACCATTTTCTATAGGACCACACACTAAAAGGAGATATCATTTTACAATTCATTGTAACATAATAAAAACTTACTAATATATTTTATAAACCCCTTAATTTAGATAGACAAGAATATATTAAACTAAAGATATGAATGGTAAAAACTAAATTATAATTCACATCTACTCATTTTTTATCCATATCCTTACATTAATGCACTTATTTTTCAAATAGAGAGTGCATATATTGTTAGATTTTATTTTTTCTAAAAAAATTATTTCTTTGAAAAAGTTTTTTTCAAAATATTTAGTTTTTTCTAACAATTTTAATTTTTTTTAAAATATTGTTTTTATAAATTTTTTTCTAAAGAAATTGGGTTTTCAAAATATTTTAGTTTCTCTAAAAACATTTTTTCTATTTTTTTTGTGTTTCTAAATACAATATTTTTCTTTTTTATTTATTATCGAAAAAAAATCGTTTTTCAAAAACAATTGTTTTTCAAAAAGAAGAAGAAAATTCACCAGAAAAAATTTTCCAAAGAAAGTTTCATTTTTTACTCAAAGAGACAATTTCTAATCTTTAGACTTCACTACCTATTGTTATATTATTTCTGTTTTTCTCTACAACTTTATGTTTTATAAAAAAATTTACAAAATTTTTCTGTACAAACATCTCATATGATAAATTAATCATTTAGAAACTCATTAAGACTTTAGAATTAATATTCCATTTTTGAGGATAAATTTCCACCATCATATTAGTTATGATATTTGTTTTGATAATTTATATTTTTTTATGTTGAAAGGATTCCCCTGAGCCTATAACTAAAAGTGTGGTCTCCACATAACACATTGAACTCATAGACTGATCTAAACTATTATTCCTAAAATTTTTCATGTGTCAGATCATTTAGCGTCCATCCATTTAGTTTTTCCCTCATCTAATTAGTATTCATCATAAGTATATGATAAATGAATTCTGCTAAATAAATTGTGAATATAGAAGTTGTGAAGGAGAGTATAATTTGAAATTTATGGGTTGATAAGACCATTTAATTAATGAAATAATTAATCAGATTTCAAGTATGATAAAAGGTATATATCAAAAAATAGTATTTTGATATTCACTGTAATATGATAGTGAAGATGTTTTATTCTTCATTAGTTTTCAGTGTTGAAGATTATTTTGAGATTATTATGTTCTAGATTTATGATGAATGTTATAATATTAATAATCAACAAGTATTATGTTTGGTAGAAGTTATTTTGTATGAAGACGCATATTTAGTTACCCATAAGATTCTGGATAATCTTGGTAGTATTGAGAAATATAATGCTGAGAATTCTTTGTTTCATTCATATGAAAATATTAGGAAGGTGTTTCCTTTAAAACCAAATAAAATAGTTCTACCATTATGTACACAAGTGTATTTGATCTCAAGAAAAGGTGATATAGATACTTTGAACGTTTTGGAGATATTTGTTTTTGAATTCTTAGTGAATACGAGGAAGATCAATATAGTGAAGTTTTTTCCATCAATTGAAGTAGTTAAGAAAAGTTAAATAAGGCTTTGAAATTTATTGTTTCCATGTTTCATCAACAAAATTTTGGTAAGTTTTATGATTGTGATGGGGATTAAGAATCAATATGTTGTTGTTACAGTGAATGGTTTCCTTGATTAGTGAAGAAAATATTTTCATAATGAAGTTAGATTTTTTGATGGTGTATATTTTTTTAAAAATCAGAAGAAGTTGTGTCCAATAATTAATTCATTTAGATAAAATAGAATATTAAAGAGTAAATGAAATCTATTTCTTCTCTACCAAGGATGAAAGATAATGTGGATGAAATTTATGATGAGGCATATAGTTAATTGATAAAACAAATCGCTAAAAATAAACTTGGTGACCCAAAGTTTGGTCATGATAATGAAGAGTCCTTATCCATGAAGGATAAAACTAGTGAAATTTTAAAGTATATGGAGAAAAAATAAAAGGGTTCATGAAGGTAAAACTATTGAAAGTCATATGAATTGAGTGGAACGAGTTCATGGACACTTATGTGGTGTTGATCAGTAAGGTTCTCTTTTGATATCCACAGTTTTAGTTATTGGATTGGTATATCCTTCAACTGAAATTGTTTAACATACTCCATTATAACCACAACATGTTGAAATATAAAAAGTAGCTAATTTTGTTGATAAAGGAATAAGTAAAGTTATTGAACATGATAAATATGTTTTAGAACATATTGAAGTAAATTTTCAAGTGTCTTTGAGGATAATTGAAAAATAAGCTTTAAAAAGTGGCGAGATGTTGGAAAGAGATATTGAAATATAGTGAGAAGACAAATAAGAAAATTTCATAAGTGGAAGAATATGAATAATAATAAGGATAGGAAGAATAATAATAGAGTTATTTTGATATGTCCTATTTTACTTCTCAATCAGAAAAATATGTTGAGTTAGAAGTTTTTGGTAAGTAACAATTTTCAAAGAAGGAACTATAAAATCCACACTCTCATAAAAAGTTACCAGAAAAGAGTGAATTCAATAAGAATAATTATGTTTTCGAAGTATAAGATGATGTAAACGTGAAATAGATATAGAAAGAAAAATAAAAATTATAGGCTTTCCATTTTAGATTTCATGTATCTGATGCCTTATCAGATTTGGGTTTTTCTCTAGCTAGTAAATCTAATCAATGGGTTTATTTTATGTTTAATTATTTCAACGAATCCCTGAAGAATATTTTTTATGCAATTTCCTATTTTCTGAGTATAGAATCATGCTGTGAACATATTAATAAAAGGTTAATGATTTAGGAAATTTAGATGTGGTAAATCATCTATCTAAAATTATTTTTCAAAATGAAACTTATTTAAAGTATTTTTGAATATTATTATAAGAATAAAACAAAATGGAAAAATAAAATAATAAGATGGTTGAAAGATACTAAAGGAGACTTAAAATTTCATGATCAAAAAATTAAAGATGTTAAGAAATCATATTTGGATATTGCTGATTATTTTAAAGAGTATTCCTTAGGTGTTTCTAATAGGCTCAATATTATTGATATGTTGAATAATTTTTTTGGAGTAATAAGATCAAGAGGTCATAGATCTGAAGAAAATTATTTTTTTATCTAAAATAAGCTATTGTGAATTTGAATGTAGAGAATAGAAAAATCTAGTTTCTTGATGATGTGGTTTTTAGTTCAAATCAAGATATTCCAAGGCTTCATTTTATATAAGTGGAGGTTTATGTGTTGGAATAATTTTAAGCAGAGTTAGAGAAGAATCAAGATGAATTTAGAAAGATTAAAGTTATAGAAATTAAATTACAAAAGAAGGATTTATTTTTCAATGAACTATTAATATTGTAAAAATAATAATTTTGAATGAACTTTTTTTGACTATATAATTCTTCATATGTTTTATTTTGGAATGTTTTTCAAATATAGTTTGGTTGAATTTTCTTTATATATTATTTTATGAATGTTTATATAAACTATATTGTTTTATATTTTTTCTTCTCTAACATTTTAGGTATTTTTTACCTCCCATGTTATTTTTTGAAAATCATAGGATATAGAATTTATTAGATGATATTATTGAGGATAATATATAATTAAGATGTTTTTATCTTACATTTTTTTATATAAAATCATCCTAAAAATGTTTTTTGAAAAACAAAACAGAGTTACAAAAATATCAGGAGATATGAATGTAAGAGGGAGAAATGTCTTCAAGTAGATGTATTAAATGATTTTCTTTAACATTTAAATAAAGTTTAAGTTTTTTCAAATTTATTATTTTTTCTTTTTGAGTGTGGTATTTTGTGCTTCCCCAAGGGGGGTGGGGATTTTTAGTTGAAAGTTTTACATTCTACCATTTTCATCTGTATTTTTAAAAATATAAAAAAAATAATGGAGAATTTTTTTTGCTAGAAATATTTTTACTAAGCCTGTTAAAATGTTTTTTCAGAAAATTTTTTATTCTGATGGAAAAATAAATCTTTCAAAACTGATTAATATAATAATTTAACTATAAGTATTTTCCATCAAACTAAAAAAGTATTTTTTATAAAATTGGTTATGTTTAGTTCATTAGGTTGATTGAGATTAGTCTATCAGACTGACTATGTTTAGTTAACTAGATTGAATGAGTTTAGTCCATCAGACTGACTATGTTTAGTTCATAATATTGACTGAGTTTAGTCTATCGGACTAACCAAGTCTAGTCTATAATAATAAAATGAATTTACTCATTAGAATAAACATAATTTATTCCATCAGAATAATAATAGTTATAATCTGATGTTCAAAATTATTTCTACTAGATGGAAGACATTTAATAGAATTGTAATGTTGCTATTAAAATTACATCGGATGATGACATACAGAACTAGATGATCTTGCAAGCTAGAGTTCATCCAAGGCCATTTAAACTAACTCTATGAATCAGGGAATATGACGAATGTAGCTGTGCCTATAAATAAATGCTTAATCGAGGAGAAGGGATCTGATGATTTTGTGACTCAAACCACATGAATCTTTCTCTACTGGAACATCTAGTTAATTATTCATTGAAAATCATCGAGAGTTTTTTTTCAAATTAATCCAAGTGAGGATGGAAAATTACTTATAAATTTTTTCATTTGTATTCATTCTATCTGATCTCAGTATAGATAAAGATACTCTAAGGATAAGAAGACTACTGATTCTATTAAGGATGATTAAGGGCTTTCAAGGATAGTAAGAAAATATTGATTTTGTTATTTATGATCAATGAATTTCTTATTATATAAATACATACCTTATGGGTAGACTGAAAACTGGGGATACCCAATGTCTTGTTTTGTGACTTCCTTAACTCTTATGGATAAATATTTGAAAAAATTTATAAATATTTTAGTAAGTCATTCTTACTTTTGTATTAATATAATTTTTTACTTTTTTTTGTTATAATAAGTTATTATTTTCTATTGTGAAATTATATAATATTTTATTTTACTAAAATTTTCTATATTGTGATTTTATAGATGTAATTTTTGTCATATATAGAAACTATGATCCTCAGGAGATATATGAGTTTGGTAAATCCAAATAATGAGGTTTTAGTATTTAGTTAGTTTGATTTTTTAAACTAAAATTCACCCCCTCTTATAGCCATTGATATAATATTTGATCCTACACATTTTACATTACTATTAATACTAATTATTGAAGAACCACCCACTATAAAAATTTAAATTCCAGATTTACATATCTATTCCATGTTCATCTAATATTTTTTAATGCATAGTTTCCATATTGCTTTTTTAACCATATATGAGAATTTATTTCACTATAGTAATATCATCACAATACATCAAAAGGCATACATATAAATTCATTATGATAATATTTTCAACTAATGGAATAAGATATATTCTATTAAGAATTTATAAATGGAATTATAATGATGAATTTTGATGAACATGCTCATCATCCCAAATTATTCTTTATCATTCCAGATTTCACTTTTTAATTCCATTTCCAAAAGTTTTCCCATATCAAAAGGAAAATCACGTATTGATATTATCTATGTGAATATAAAATTTATTCATAAAAATGAGTAATATATTAGCACTCCTAATAATAAATTAAAAACATCAAGGAGAGTACTATAATGATCCAAAAATAATTTAAAAATAAGAAATATAGAAATTAAAGGAATGAGGGGCATATAATACTTCTTTCCACAAACCAAATATGGGATTGAGTGAACAATGGTAATATAAATTAACAATGTTAATAACCAGGAAAGAAAATTGATCTATTTTTATATGAAAGTATTTCAGGAACATGTTAAAAATCAAGATTTGGAGTGATACAGAGAATTATGGCTTGAAATAATTAATGGGAGGGTTCTATTTTAGAAGATAATGTAAAATCAAGTCATAATATGTCAAGGGGATTATAATTGATGTAAAATAATGAAAATCCAATTCATTAATTTCAAAAGGGCTAATAATTTAAGGATAAGGCTAAAAAATGGTTGATTTATAAGTTCCAGAACATATCAATAGAAAAATATTTCATAAGATAACACAACTTTTTATAAATCCCCTACCTTATAAACTTTATCTATCCTATATTTAAATTATTACAGTAGATTTCCCTTATATTCAGGAGGAGCTTCCACCAACATACTATGTATTACTCACATTGACCAAATATCATAATTATAATGTTATGGAACCCCCACACATCTAATGAAATGTTTAAATAGAAAAATAGATCTCACAAAAACTGAATGATTATCCTCTAGTTATCCTAGTTTGATAAAATGAAAATAATTGAAGAGGAAATGGAGTGTTGTGAATTTAAAATAATAAATTCAGATTCATGAAATGTTCTAACTCACAGATGCATAAATTTCACATTTTAAAAATATCAGTTAGATTCAACACTAATAATTTGATTTCATCGAATCATGAATATTTATTAGTACATAAAAATACATAAATTCTCTAAACTCATGGATTTTATAGAACAAATTCTAAACCCTCATATGTGTTTTATTTTATTTATGTTTCTTTAATTTTTTTTAATTTTTTTATTTAAATGTTTTAATTTTTTTTGAATGTTTTTATAAAATATATATATTTTAAAACCTTTCCTTTAATTAAAAATTATTTTCAATTTTCTTCAAAACATTTTTTATATAACATACTAAATTTTTTTAAATGTTTTAAATGTCTTGAAAAATATTTAATGTTTATATATATATATATATTTTCACTCGTATGCCCCCTTTTTATACATTGTAATTTCTCTTTTGGGATTTAATTTTTTTTATTTTTAAAAAATTCATAAAATGATTTCATTGTTTGTGTTATCTTTTTATGAATATTTATAAAAAAATCTATTTATCTTTTTTTTATTTCATAGGAATATGGGATTTACTTCCAGAACCATTCATAATTCAACTGTATTTAATTTAATTTAATTCATTTTTTATATATTTCTAATGCATTGAACCATGTTATAATTTTATTCAATAAATAAATAAATAAAAGTTTTTTTCATGGGTATGAAATTTTTTGGTGGTTTTGAATAATTATGTGGGATAAAATCTGGAATACCAGATGGGAAATGGGGGTAAACTTATCCAATTTCATCCCTTATAGAAATGGGAATTGGGAAGTGATTTTATCCAAAAACATACATCTACCAAAAGTTCATGTAATTTATTTTTAAAAATATATATTTTTAGTAAAATGTTAATATATTTATATATATATTTATATATTATAG
The DNA here is from genome assembly GCA_963277665.1 of Viscum album. NCBI lineage: Eukaryota > Viridiplantae > Streptophyta > Magnoliopsida > Santalales > Viscaceae > Viscum > Viscum album. The sequence continues at coordinate 1,618,833,697 of OY728146.1, read as the reverse complement.
AAAAAATTGAAATGAAATAAAATATTTTATAATGGTGAGTAACAATGAGGCTATTCTCCAAATATATTCACTCAACATAACACATTATAGGGTTGTTAGATTTCTTTTAGAATTCCCAACATCTTGGTGAAATCTATGAGTGACATTTCTATCGAGAACCCTGCACCAACAAGTGGGGGTGGGTCGAACCCTATTGTATTGTGAACATCATTCACACATTAATATTCAAGTTATTCCAAATTCTCCACCATATTCTTATTTTATATAAATAAAAATGGTTTTATAGTAGAAGAATATAGAATATGAATTTATTATCCCTTAATGTGATTAATCAACACAAGGTCAAGCTTGAATGTTTCGATAAAAAAAACTTATCCCAGTTGGAAGACACGTTTATGTTACTTCTTATATTATTTAACATTTTTACATTTTGGAACTAAACCTTCCTCCCATTCTCAATGAGAATACTCTAAATCCCAATGGCACACTAGCTTACACGAGTCATGTTTATAAAATTCAGGCAATGAGGAAAAATAACGAAGGAGATGAGGTTTTGGGTCAATGTAATATTTTCAGCACATTATCAAATTAACTTTATCAATATTTTATCCAAATGATGTCTTCTCAAGATATATTAGATTCAAATTCGTGTACAAATATGAGGATGAATTTTCCAATAAATTTATTACAAAAACTATCTTGACTTAATGATGGTTGATAAAAAGTTGGTGTTGGAGAATGTTAATGAGTTTTAAGTTATATAAAACAAAATTAATTCTCTTCAAATTAATATATAGGAAAATTTTCAAGTTGGTCAAATTATTTCTAAATTTTCACCCATGTTCAAATAAATTAGTAAATAAATTATTAAAAAATGTGAGGATATTTCCTTATAGTAATTGAAAATGGTTCTTTACATAGAAGAAGAATTCACGTTGAGAGATAAGGGTATATATTTATAACTTAATAAAAAGGTTAATATCATTGAGGAAAAGACACCCACAAACACATCATTACACAATAAAAAGAAAGGTAAAAAATTCCTGAAGAAAATAAATCCTTTCAAGAATAACATGTAATGAGTTGTTTGTGGAAAACTAGGGAATTTTCCAAGGGAATGACACTATGAAAAGAAAGGTGAAAACCTACTACAAATATTATGATCGGAGAAAATGTATTTGTGATGATATATAAAATAAATATGAATTTTATGATGATTATATAGTGGATTTATTCTAGATAAATAGTATATTTTTTCAATGATAATTTTATGTTTAAATAATTTGATGATAGTACAGTTAAGTGGGAGGTAAGCCATGAAATAATGCGTGCATCATTGTCGCCAGAAAAGTAAGAGTGGAACTAGAAATTATTTCTTGGAATAAGTTTACCCAATATTTTATTGAATTCAGTTTATTTTGATATTCTATGTGAGAAGGGATTTCAGGTTTCCTGAAAATTTGATAAGGTTATATTGTAAATGAGAGTCATGTTTGTGGGGAAGGGGTGTTAATATTATGGCATATATCAAATGTCTGTTAATAATATTATTTAATGGAATCCTTACATGATTGGGACCACTAATTTATAGAATTATCATTTGGAAAATATTGGTTATAATTAATTAAATGTGATGAATAATTGATAATTAATTAACTTTGGAAATAAATTTAATAAATGTAAAACATGTGTATAATCTAAAATAGTTAAAAAACCAATTCAATGTGTTTTGATAAATTTTTATATTTTTGAATCGCTATATTTTAATATATTTGAATTATATGGTTTTTAAAATCATGGAGGTAAAAAATTATGTTATTAATTTTTTTGATTCTTATAGTAGATATTTACATATATATCTTCTTAGAAAAAAATATCAAGTCTTTAATATGTTTAAGAAGTATAAAGATAATTGTTAAAACAAATGAAGGATTAAAGTGTTAAGATCATATTGAGGAGGAGAAAACTTTATGAATTAATTTAATGAGTTCAATGATTAAAATGGTGTAATTAATCAATGTAATATCCCTCACACACCTCATCAAAATGGATTAGTTGAAATAAAAAATCATACATTAGTATAAATAGTAAATTAAATGATTAATAAATCCTTGTTATGATTAAATTTATATGGAGAAGCATTATTAATTGTATTTAATATTCATAATAGGATAGATTCTAGGAAAACTAATCTATTCCCTTATGAAATTTAGAATGGCATAAGACCTAATGTTTCATATTTTAATATGTGGGGGTGTTTAGATTTTTATAGAGTTGTTGATACTAAAATAAATAAAATTGTTCCAAGAGTGATAATGGGTGTTATTTTGGATATGTATAAAATATAAAAGCATATAGAGTTATGTATTTGGAAGATATTGTCATTGCGGAATAAAGTAAAGTAGGGCTTTTTTGAAAATAAATTTTATAATGATCTTGTGGAGGAGGCTATTTATTATAACCCCATCTACTGTAGTCTATCTAGTTCAAATATAATAATAGAGAATAATGATGATTCTAAAGTGAAACCAAAATGGTGTATAAGATATAGGAATAAGAAACACCTACATCGAGGTTTTATTTACCATGATTCCATTATTTTCCATATTAAAGTAGATAAACATAGTCATATTCTGAATAAGTATCCTATGTTATTTATTATATAAGATTAACCAAATAAAAAAAATCAGCCATTAATTTTATATATTTTTATTTCTTAGAGGAAGAAATTAATTATGATTTTTCTATCATTATTGGGAATAATACTTGGGTCATTAGATTTTAGAATAGGTTCAAAACCTATTGGTTTTAAATTGGATTTTAGAAATAATTACGATACCAACGGTAACATTCATGATTTTAAAGAAAAACTTGGTTGCCAGAGGCAATATATAAAAATAAGGGATTGATTATTATTATTATACTGATTCTACTATAACTCAAATTACTTTAATACAGATTTTTTTCATTAGATTCAATTAATAATTTTTATGTCCAAATAATTAATGTTAATATTTATTTTTTTAATGGGGGATTAATCATAAAGATTTACATGGAATAATGAGAAGATTATGTATTACAATTTAATGAAAATAATGTATGTAAACTATTTAAGTCTCTTTATATCATTAAAAAATATCTAAAAAATGGAATTAAAAATTTGATTCTATTATATTATCAACTAGATTAATTCATAAAAAAGATTATATGTTTATTCAATTTTAACAAAAAAATATGGAGTTATTCAATGTCTATATGTAGATGATATGATAATTTTTGGAATCAATATGATTGGTGTAAATGTGACAAAGAATTATTAATCTTGTATGAATAAAATGAAGTACCTCATAATATTTGATACTATTATAGGAATTAAGGTTTGAAAACATAGTGGGGGTTATTCTTCATGTCAACCTAATTAAATAATTAAATACCATTTTTTATCATCTTGGATTTATGTATACTAATAATCTATTTGATTATCGTGTTAAACTATTTATGAATGTGGATAGAGATATAGAAAAACTTTAGTATTCTAGGGAAATTAGTTATTTAATATATGCATAACATTAAATTTTATTTTATATTACATTAGAGGTATGTAAAATGAGTACATATACGAGTAATTATATTGTGGAAAATTGTAAATGTATAATTAGAATATTCAGATACTTGAGAAAGAATAAATATTTAAGTTTATACTATAACTATTATTAGGCCATATTAGAAGGGTACACTGATGTGAGTTGGATTACAAATATTAGTGATAATCAATCTATATCTAAATGGTTTATTACTCTTGGAGGTTTGGTTTTTCTCAGGAGAGAAATAAAAAACATGTATTTCACATTCAACCATGTAGTGAGAGTTTATCGCCATAACAACATGTATAAAGGAATCAAAATGTATTATGAATCTATTATTGGATATTAGATTTTGGAATAGTTTAACGACTCCTATATCTATCATTTTTTATAGTGAAGAAACATTATCAAAAGTATATAGTTTTATGTGTAATAGAATGTATATACATATAATTTTGAGACACAATTATGTGAGAAATTTTTTACAAGATGTACAATAACAATTTTTTTTGTGAGATCATGTACAAATATTGTGGATCTATTTATAAAATATATATAGAGAGATACCATTTATACAACCAATAATGTTATGGTGTTTAATACCTTAGAATGAATCAATTTTCTTATGTAAAATTAATACTTTCTTTATGTTGATCCAAATCAATGTTTTTAATGAGTAAAAATAAGTTATTAAAAATATATTGAATTTTGAAAATTAAAATCCAACTTCAAGGTGTCAATATAATTCATTATTAATAGAGGTTGAGTTATAAACTCTTAACAAAAATTATAAGTCTTGTTGAGTTATTTCATATAATAAGAGAAAAACATTGTAATATTTTTCCTATGTGAACTTATAAGTGGTTTGGGTTCTTTTAGGTGTTAATGGGTTTAACCTTAGAGAGTCTATGAAAAAAATATAGGAGGAAGTCCATAAAAGAGCTCTGAAATGAGATGTTGAATGTAATGATAATTTTATATATGATATCTCTTGTTTATATTAAATATTAACATGTTTAATGTTTTCGAAATTTTTAAATATGATAATATTTGAGATATTGAAACTAACTAATTGTTTAAATCTAAAATGCCTTTATTATGTATAATGATCATCTTTTTATCTAAAGTATTAATATTTATTAATAAAGTTTGGGAATTGTTATAATTTTTTTCATTAAATAAAAAAATATATTTTTTCTGGTGTTACCCACATCTTTATGAGGTTTGGATTGATGTGGTGGAAAAAACACATGGAATCCCACATTAGAAATGGGGGTAAAATTCCAAATGCACCTCCCATAAAAAAATGGACAGTGGGGAGAACTTATCAATATATATATATATATATGTATTTAAAAAATTCATTTAATTTATTTTAAAAAATTTATATATTTATGAAAATGTATTGTTATATATATATAATAACTAAGAAAATTAAAATAAAATATTTTATAAAGGTGATTAATGATGGTATTAGTCATAATTATTGGATTTGAAAATTTTAAATCAGATATGTTTCCTCCCTTTATAGGTTTCCTTGTTTTTCTCAAATCATAATTTTATTTGATCTATATAGTGAGATAAGATAAACTTTGATCAGATTGATTTTGATATATAAATAATGGGATGATGAAATCGGCTAAATTTAATCTTTTTAGTCTAAAATTATATAGATATAATCTCCTAACCTTGAAATTGTAGGGGTTATCAGTATTTATTGTTTGACATTCAAAACATCTTGGTAAAATACTGGAGGGTAGATTCCACCAATAACTCTACACCAAGAAGTGGGGCTGAATCTAACCATTATACATAGTTAAATTCATCCATGAATCAAGATTCCATTTATAACATCTTCTCCATCAATATTTATAGTTTTTAACAAAAAAACTCCAATTCACTCATTAACTGTTTACCTAAAAATTATAAAAAAAATTCCATCAATTAATTAACATAAATTCAATAATTAATATTTTATTTACTCCTTTATTTTGCATATAAAAAAATATATGTTTAAAATATTATTAATTATTAAATCATATAATTATATTCATAATTGTCTACTTAAATAAAATGTAACTCAAACTATTGATTAAATAAAATTATTAAATAATATTCTTTTCTTTAATTCCAATAATTAATATCTACTCCAACAAATTATTTTCAAAGTAAATATGAATTAAATAAAAATATAATATAATAAACTCTAACTAATCTTAAATTAATAATAAAATAATAATTAATTAATCCAAAATCATACAAATATATTTGATATGTAATATAATTACTTTATAGAAATATCAGTATGTAATATATTTAGACAATGTGTAAGAAGTTATAATTAATAAAATAAATTATTAATATATAATATTTTTTAAATTCTTATGTAAGACACTTTTTTCTATTTTGTAATATCTATAAATAAATAAAAATCCATGTGTAATATAATTAACATTATCCTTTATACAATCCTTTAAATATTTAATAAACATTTGACACGTAAAAAAAGAATCACACACATTAAATCATAAACTTCATTGAACCATCATCACTTGAGAAATGATAAATGGCTCAGAAAAATATGAATCATTACATGAAATTCATTAAATTTTGTGATAAATCACATCTTATAAATTTTCATATCATGTAGTACATGATATCTAAGACAACATTATATTTAGTTTTCATATACCTTAAAATTAGTATATAATTAATAATATTTTCTAAAATATAGATTTTGAAGACTGTTTATACATATTTGGTTCTAGAGTAATGATCAATTGGATTTTATCTTGAGTAATGTATCCATGGGTAGAGGGAAATTGGGAAAGAATTCCCGTTATTTTTGAGGATTATGATTTGTTCTAGAAATATGAGTGTTGGTTATCTTTACTCACCTAAATATTACCAATTTCACATAATTATAATCATTTTCATGAATATTTTAAAAACACTATGCATTGGATACATTTGGATACATGTAAATATGTTTTTATTTTATTTTTAGTTGAGTAACAAAAATTGTGGGCCAGGTAAAGAGTTACACATTATTATAGTTTAAACATGTCAATTTGGTTGTCAAAATGAGTATTAAAAACTAAATAATTGGAAGCATACATACATAATGAAATAAATCATGAAATAATAAATATTTATTTTTATTAAATAATTAAGAATTTAAAACCCATGTGAATTATATTAAATTAGTGACATTGTAAATAAAAACCCTAAAATACATAGTGTGATATTACTTTAAAAGAGGCACCTGTTGATACCTCAATCCATCAGTACATGTGACCATGATCAATATGTTCCCATGTATTATCTTATGTAAGGAAATAATATTGCAAGGAAACTGTAAAAATTTATCTCCTTATTATTAGTGTTTGCTTTGGTTTACACATAGCTATGAAACAATAATCCTTAGAATACCAGAGGAGTATTTTTGAGTGAATCTATATTATAGATTTGATTAATGAGTTATCCCCTAAGCTATCCAAGAGTCATATAATAATTTATTAACAATAACTGTCTACCAGATATAGTCATGGATTATTTTTATTATACCCGATGTAAATTATGATGAAGTACAAGTCCCGACTCAATAAATGGATATGATGTAAGGGTTATCATTTTTAGTGGGTTTAATTTCATTAATTTTTTTATTAAAATATATAAAACATGGTACTAACCTTGAGATAGGTCATTGTTATAGATTATAATGCAAAAATCCCAAATCTAGTAACCAAAAGCTGGTGTCTGCGACATTTTATTAGAATACATAAATTTTATTTAATCTTTAAGGATCGATAAATTTAGTAATCTTGAATAACATGATGCATATGTGATTTGAATTTTTATATTGGAAATAAAACATAAAATGAAGTAATAAAAAACATTGAGCATCCTTAAAATCATTCAAAGAATAATTCTTCATATACAGAGGAAAGGTAACAAAATAATGGTGAGATATAATTCTTAGTAAGGGTTAGGTATATTAGAATCTATCATTAGTAAATAAGGATTAATCAAAATGGAAATATAAATAATATAAAAAATTCTATTTAATTAATAACATGAGAACGAAATGCATCCACATATAATATTAATTCAAAAATATCCTAGATAATAATACTTGAACTATCATGGAATGAAATTCCTAATATTGGATTCCATGATCTCATACATCATGATATCTACATCACCAATACGTTATTTCAAGACAGTTTAATCGATGGGTTGGTATACACTAAAAAACCATTTTATTTGGAAAACATAGTTGTCTCATGAGAGCCATTGATGCATTGAGGGGTGATATATAATTGATCCCCACCCATAACATCATGTACAATGCATTCCTAAAATATTAAATTATGAATCTAATTCATAAAAAATATCCTTTTCAATACATACCTATATTTAGTAAAGAATATGGATTTGTAACGTTTTTCTGCGATCAATCAAATAACATTCATAGTGAAACACCATATGCATAAATAGTAAATTTTAGGAAATAATCATACCTATAATATAAATAATATAGATAATTAAGGGAAATTTAATTTCTAATGATCACAAGAAAGTAAATGTTTCAAGATAAATTTAACAACCACAAAATTAATAAGAGATAAAGGATGACCATTGGTTAATTGAAACATATGTTTTGTAATGAAATATTTTCCTTTGAAAAAGTAAAAAAAATGGAAGATAAATATTAAAATAATATTTCATTATATATTTTTATATATAAAAGAATTGAAAACATGTTGAAAATACTATATATTCTAAAATGGTTATGATAGTGGGGAATTTTTTTAATGCTGTATATGTTAAAAATATTCCTTTTTAATTTTTGTTAAGAACTTTGAAAACATCCATTTTATAAAATATTAAAAATATTATTTTGAAACATTTTAAATGTCAAGGATTAATTAAAATTTCATTAAGAAATATGATGAGTAATAAAATGGACATCTTTAAAACAATTGTAAATATTATGGACATGGAAGAAAAATATATCTGATTAAAAGAGAAATAAAATTGATTTTTATTTTAAACATTCTTCTGAATGATTCAAGTTACAAAGAGGGGAAAAGTTGGAAGAATATTTTGAAACTCATTATATAGATATATGATAATAAAATATATGGATTTTATATAGATGGATTAAATTATTCCTTCAATGAAAATTATGGAAATCCAAAAAAAGGAGATTAAAAAAAAATCCATACTTCTTTAGTAACTTTTAACTTGATTCCGCTAAAATGAAAAATAACAAATTCAAAAATTAATCATCATGAATAAATATATATTAAAATTAAATATATTTAATAGTAAGTATATATATAACATAAAAGTAAATAATTTCATAATATAAAATATATCTCAATGGAATGGGAATTGAGATGAAATCCCTTACCTCATGCTTCCCATTAGTTATATGTTCAATACTATATTGTATAATGATTTAATTTTTTTTATTAATTTATAAAGGAACCATATTAATATTTATTATATCCTATATGATTATCTTATAACATATTATCACCCACTAACTAATAATATTTTATTATTATAATTATTTCATTTTTAAGTGCTTCATTTTCTAAAGCATGTTTTTTCATGGAAGTATTGGTTTTTGTGTATAAGATATAGTTATATAATATAAAAAATGAGATTAATTTTATAAATATAATCTTTATTCATTATATATACTTTTAGTTATCAAAACCACCCATATACCCTCTCATTAACGATATCTTACTTGAACTGTCACATACCTGATGGGTGTTCCCAATTCTCATGGCCTGACAACTAACACCCGAGCATCAAAAACAAAGAGAGGGAATGAATTATACCAAAACGAAGAAGAAATCATGATATATATATATATATACATACTTGATGTTAAGAGACAATAGAATATTAAACAAGAAATATATCTTGTTTTAAAATGGAAATATTAAAAGTGAAACAACTTGGACGTAGCTAAACAAAATCCAAGATACAAGTCCAATAAAAAAAGGAAAACTAAATTTGAAACAACTACACCATGTGATATCCTAGGAAAATCCAACCATATCACCACAAGATACCCAAAAATAGCTGATAGAAACCTCACTACCTCACTGTGGTTTTTTTCATTTCCCTTCAATGAATGACATAACAAGGCCTACACACAGCCAAAGGGGTGTGCAGGGTGTGATATAAATAGGATTAGTAGGATACCACCTAGTTTTTCCATCTAAAGTCTCTATAAAACAATCCCAAAATTATTATCTTTAAGGAAAACAATTCAAGATAAATAGTTAAATAGTTTTTATATAAAATTCATGGTAAAATATATCCCCTTTCTCATATTTATAAATAATACCATTAAAATAGTTTCAAAGAATATCATAGATATCAAATCAGTCAAAGAAAATCATGTATCATATATCATATAAAATCCAAAGTAGTAAAAACCAAAATAATAGGTAACATCACTCCAAGGATTACAATAGGTCAGGATTGCTAAGATATTCATACCCAAATAAAGAAAATCACATGCATCATGTATATATATATATATACATATATATATATATGAATCAAATCAAGAGGGTGGAGAACAACCCATCAAGTGAACATTTAAAAGGTCTAACAAGTCAATAGAACAACGGGCCTAGGGAGTAGAATATCACCCCATTAGTGAACCCTACTACAGTATAAACAGATGAGGCCTATTACAACACCTACAACCTTAGTAACCCAAGATTCCAATGTGATGAATTTTCAAAATATTTTCATCAAAACCATGATTCAAAAACTATTTCATAAATCCATTTCACAATTCACTAAAAATTCTATTTTCTTTTACCAATAAAAGTGAAAAACAAACTTTTCACAAAACACTCATTCCATAGACATAATTAATTATTCTAGTTCATTTATAAAACAATTTATAAAAACTATAGAAATATATTTAAGCCAAAATAGTCTTGAGAATAAACCACCTACCTCAAACAAAGGTCACACACACCCTAAATAGAATCCAACAACATGGAATAATGTAAAAATATCAACAAAGTCCCTAGAACCAATCTTTACACCTCATAATAAATTCAATAAGAAAAGAAGTTGGAAGAGAATATAACACAACAAATACCTCAAGAAACTCACATTCCAACCCAAAAAAAAACAATGGTCAGCCTCCATAGGAAGAACACATAAAATATCTTTAAAGGATTAAGATAATCAAAACCATAATACAAATGAATTAGAAATTATAGTGTAATGGTTTTATTGTGACCAATAAAAATGATGAAGTATAAATATAACTTACCTAGATAGATTCATTACAACCAATATGAAGATAAACTGCTAAACAAAAATATTTAGAAGGATACGAGATCCCCAAAATCCAATGGAATAAATACATGTTTTATAGAGAGAAGTCAACAAACAAATTAAAATATAATTATATGTTCCGAATGGTTAAAACCATAAATCCTGAAACATTCATGATGTGAAAACATTTCATGATGCGAATTCATCAAATTTCATGATACAAAGAAAATATTTCACCTATAATTAAAAATAACTCTATAATAGATTATCAAAATGTGAACCACTCTCATGACATATAAAATTTTTTGGATCTGAACTAGTTCCTGACATCCTCATAGAAACTGATTCACGTCATGTAACCCTTTTACAAAATAAAACCGTTCAGAACCAAAATTCAGAATTTTTTTTATAAAAATTGCATCCGTCAACCCAGATCCTAAAGGAAATCCTCTTAATACCATTTTATATTTATACCCAAACTCCATTAATTACAACAAATATACAACCCCACACTTTAGATCATTACCCCAAAAAAGTTTCTCTATCTCCAGAAGTAACACCCCAATATTTTATGAGATATATTCTTTTTTAATTTCATTGATGTCATGTTTTGTTTACTACACCAAGATTATATTTCTCTATACACAACACATTATTAGATTGTAGTATATGCACCAAAATTCTTGACTTGGGTTATACATAATTTCGAGTTCTTTTGGGAGAATTTATTTTACACAAAACTAAGTTTTAGATAACAACTAATTATTATTATGTTACCTCATAACCTAATAATTATAACAGATATTATGAATAGAATTAACTATTTTATTAAAATATTATTAATTATTTGGCTAGAAATAAATTTTAAATGAAAATAATTCCCTTTAAAAAAAAGAAAATGTTTTTGTAAAAAATTATTAAAATGTAAATTAGTGATCTTATAAAATAATAAAAAAACTCTTGATGGATTTTATTAATTAAATATATGTGTAATATATTCAATATAATATTTAAAATTCATATCATATGTTTTCTAGACATTATATAAGAAAAAAATTCAAATTTTCAGATAAAAGATGTATTAAAAAAAATGTAGTTTTTCCTCCTTTTAATGGATCACCCATTTTAAATATTGTTTTTGAAACTTTTATAAGTTACATTTTAAAAAATAAACTTCTTAATTGGAAAAAAGATATAATAAAATTTTTTGGACAATTTTTTTTGTATTTTTATAATAAATTTCATATTTTAATTAATAGTGAAAAATACTGCATTTTAATTCAAAACATAGTTTTTATCGAATTAATTTATAATTTAGATTATCCTTTTAATTAGTTTAAAGTATAATTAGATTATGTTTTTATAATTTAATACAATTTTAGTCATTGGAAGTAATTTCATATTGAAATTTGATATATACACATGTTAATCTTATAATGGTTTATACATTAAAAAACTTATTTTCTCATTCCCTCAATGGGATTAGTTTTAATTTAATTACTGAAACATATATAATTAAAATTTTTAAAAATGTATTCCATATTTGGAATAAGTGGGTTAAAATTATGTTAATAATTTACTTTTAATTTTTTTGATATTATGAATAGTAACTATGATAATTTTCATTTAACACGGTTAAAGGTAAATTGGATAATGTAGGCAACAAATTAATATGATAAGGACAATATAATTACCCTAACACCTTCAAAAATCCAATTTGATGAGTAAAAATCAACCCTTAACACCTAAGGATCGTAATAGACTCATTTAGTGGTGTTTTTTCCATGAACGTGATAAAAAAATTATTAAAATAAAGAGAAAGTGACATGAAAGTGAAAAAATGTCATTCTCTTATTTCTTAAAAGTACAATAATTCTAATAAAGTGATACACATGATAAAACTTAGATACTAAATATTATCCAGAGATATAATGAAATTATCTACATCATGGTAATTTATTTAGAATTTTTAGAGACTAAATAATTACATTAAAGTCTTATACAATGATGATGCAAAAATTGTTTAATTGATGGAAAATCAATAAACTATTTTTTATTAAAATGATAGTAACCATTAAAAGATAAAGGTAGTTGAAAAACACTTATTTAGAAAGTATATCTAGACCATAATTATCCATGGGTTTAGTAATTGACCATTTTGAACCACATAGAAATGATTGTGGCTTTTAAATTATATTATTTAAAGTAGAGTCAAAGTTGTCACATTCATATTTTTTATACCATATAATTTTAAAATTATTGGTTAATCAAAATATAAATTATAATAGCAATACTATTTTATAATCTAGAATATATATTTTAATCATGTTATTTTATTTTTTATTTTTAGTGTACAAATTAATATATGAAATAATTAATCAAAATTAATGTAGTAATTATTTTGTTAAGAGAAATATCAAATAAATGATATTAAAAATATTAAAATAAATATAATTTAGATAATTAATATTTTAAATTAATTTTCTAGACTAACTTGTACCCCTAGGGATATAATAAAATATTCTTTTCAAGGTTATCATCTTCTCATGGTATTTTTAAAATCTATGAAATGAGTAGTGTCAAAATCAACACTATTGATATTTTGTCAAAATAATGTTTTATTAAATTATTAGAAAATCATAAAATATATTAAAAAATAATAATAATAATAATAATATTATATAAAATATTATAAATTATTCATTTATGTTTTATTTGATATAATATATGTAAAATTTAAAACTTTTAATATTTGAAAATTTTCCACCTTAGTAAAAATTTAAATCGATAATTAAGGATTAATTAAAAAGATAAGGTAAAATTTTATATAAAAAAATGTTTAAATTTTATTAGTTGATTATATTAATTTTTTATGGTATCTTATATTCAAGTATATCTCCTTTTTTAGTTATTTGGATTTATTTTTAAATTATTATAAATTAATAGTTTCAGAAATTCAAAAAAGTGCCCCTTACCTCAATTATAAAAGGGAGCCTCCTCCCTAAAATAATCACACCCCTTTGAGGATTGATGCTCATAAAAACTCTACTAATTTACCTTATCAATATCTCTATTCACATTTTTTAGGTTTTGGTATTCTTAAAACACCATCTCTTATGTTCATAAGAGGAGATTTAGAGAGTGATCATCGAAAAAGAGGTAACTTCCTTACGGACTTTTCAAAATAATTTATTCTTATACTTCCTCTTGTTATGTTGTTTACATTATAATATAATAAATATAGTATTAAAATTGTTCTTATATGTTATTATTTTTATGGAACAACCATATTCAACCTTGCATCTATTCAAGGAAAAAATGAAATCACCACGTGTGTGTACCTACAGCCCACCGTCTCCATGCTATGGTGTAACCTTTTTTTCTTCACCAAGTTATTTGGTAAGGTATAATGGTAGAAGTAATATAAATATATAATAATTATAACATGATATGGATTATATAAATAAAATATATACCATTAACTTCTATAATTATTAATATTAAGTAAATGATATAACCGCTTGTGCGTACGAACGAACTACTGTCTCTATGATGAGATAAGATTAATATTCCTTATTCAACATTCATGAATGATTAAATAAATGTATAAAATGAATAAATATTATATATAATAACTTAATTACATTATTTTAATGTTTTTACTATAACCTATGAAGAATAAATTTTATTTATACGTCAAAACATGATTAAAAAAGATGAAATAATTAACACCCAAAAGAAGAGTAATAATGAAATAATATTAAACGGGCAATAATATGATCATATATGATATAATAAATATTAATATTGTTATTTAATAAGATAATAACATTATTTAATCAATTATAAAGGATTTTGTTTGATATGTACAAAGGAACCTTGACCTAAGGTAACAGAATTTCATCTCACTTTTTATTTCTTTGAGATACATGCCTTATTCATCACTTATTTATTTTATGTGGTGTACATTCTTACCAGGAATGTATTATATTATTTTTTTAATTTAATTGATGTATATTTAAAAATACATTTTATGATCTCTATTTCATGGGCTTTCATGGTTTAAAAGTTACCAAATGATTATGGTAGTTTTTGTCTCAATTTTCCTTCTTTGAGACACATGTTTTGTTATACACCTATATTCTTATACAAGGTGTATATACTACCATTTGACATTTTATATCAGGAATATCCTCATTTTAAAGGTATTATAAGACTATTTTATGGTTATTATTTCATGGGGATTGTGATTGAAATGTTTCAATGTGGTATGAGACACTTTGAAATGCTTTAAGATTATTTTCCTTAAGAAATGTTTTTAAAAGATCTATTCTACTCATTTTCAAGGAAAATGATTTTAAATAAATGTTTTATGTTCTAAAATTTTCCATTATATTTTTCCATATATATTTCAATTATTTTTTTTAAAAAATGTTTTATGTTCTGAAAATCATTTTTCAAAGAAAAAGGGATATTTTTCTTAAGAACTTTTTTCAAGAGTTATCTCAAAATTATTTTCTATATAAGAAAATGTTATTTGATTTTAATTATGTTTTATTAGGGATATGAAAATATGATACCATTATTTTACTTATTTTAATGGTTTATATTTATTATGGACTGGTACTTATGAATTTTGTTTCTTTTGCATGAGTTGTGCTATAATGAAGTGTTTTATGAAACCCATTTTTTTCATGGGTTATGAATGATCTATGCTCTTGTGGAACAAATAAGAATGATTTAATTATGATATGGTTGGGACCTATATCTCTATCCAAATAATTGTGATATGATTTATATCTCATGGGATAAATGTGACTATAATAACAAGTAAATCCGGTTCAGTAATACATGGATGGAACAGAAAGTAAATCCAGTTTAGTAATATAGTGCTGAAACAATTTGTAAATAATGTTCAGTAATACATATATAGAATGAAGAGTGAACTCAGTTATGTATAAAAATTTGTACACTGTTATGGCCTTTCTAGTGATTCTTTGGATACTATGGAAAATCATACTATGTGCTTATTTTTCTACCACAAATTCCATGTCTTATTTATATATTATGATTTTATGGATTTTTCTCTTTAATTAATTGTTATTAATGTCTTATAAACTTCCAATATTTATTCCATGAATCCTATTTATGATATTTTATTTCTAGGGTATTATCTTTTACTATTATGATCATGTTCTCTTTCCCTTATATTCATGTTTATGCTTTCTTATCTCTCTTGTTTACCTTTACTGAGCATTTGAGGTCAAAATTTATTATATTTCTTTTCCCCAGGTTACTAGTAACAATGTTAAATTATTTTTTCATAGATATATTTCACATGTATGGTGTTGAATACCTAATTTTAAATAAGAAATTCTTGAAATAGTGTGAGTTAGTGTGTTTTTATTTATGAACTTGTTGTTTATGATCCAAAGTTTCAATGAGTTTATCCTAATTCTCTAGAACTCTAATCCTAATAGGTATGTGGGTATGTAAGTAATCCATTATTTCCATTTTTTGATGTATGTTTTTTATGGAAAAAAATTGGGTCACATTTATAAATTTTATATCTTTACTGTCGAATCCGGATGTCTGGATTCTGGAATATTACATTTAGTATCAGAGCAGAGTTTAAACAACTTTGGAGATTATGATGTTTTATTAATATCCATACATACCATATTGAGATTAAAATTTTAGGGTTAAACATAATATTAGTGTCTTATAACCCCCTTTTTTGGATTTAGGTTATAAAATTTTAAGGTGACTAACTATATTTTAGAGACATTTAGTTTTGAGTTAATTAAGGGTTATTTAATTTTTTGGATTCAAAATGAAAGGTATGATCCAACCATTGAGGTTAAAATATGTTATGGTTATTTTTGAGGATTTTATCTCATTTTGGGAATGTTATATGAATTATTTAGTTTTTCAAAAAGGACAAACCTCAGAAATGGGGACAATCCCTTGTATTGCACAAGGCTGTAGGAATTAAACCCACAACCAAAGGGTGAAAAGGCTTTATCGCCTACAAATAGACTACATGAAGTCCCCAGTTAGTATAATTTTTTATTTTTAGTTAAAAAAGTTGATAAAAAAGAATTAGTTTATTTTTGGAACTTATTTTTTATTAAATGGTTGTCCTTAGTATTGGAAAATGATTTGTGGTTTATGTGATAAATATTATTTTGGAAGACATTCACTATTTTAAGAACTTTATTTGATTAATATTAAATATAATACTATGATATTTTAATTGAGGAGTAATGGTATAATTATATTTTGGAAATATATATGATTTTAATTATGGACTTATGGGTAATTATTTTTCTTATGGAAATGATCAACCTAACATGAAGAATATGTGATTAGATTAATTAGTAATTTTTATAAGACATTAAGGGGGGTTGATATTATTTGGAGATAAATTTTAAAATATATCTTGAATGATTACATGCTCAAATTATTCTAAATTTTGGGTTTCAATCTTAGTTATTAAATTATCAAGGGCATTTATTTGTTGAATAGTCTATATTGAACTTTCGACATTATAGTTTTATTTTGGAGATTGAATTAGTATTTCATTACATAAGGTTTATTATTTTGGGTAATTATATTCTCTTGTACTAATCATTTTGGTTAATGTTAAAAGATATGAGTAATATATAGTTAATTTTTTTTGGATTTTGTGATTTTATTAAACTTGATTATAGTGCTTCAGGTGTGAAAAATTCAACTTGAATACTTATTATTTGGAGGAAAAGATGATTTTGTGGTGGAAATTGATTAAAGGATGAAACTCTACCTGTCAAGTAAGTATATTTCCATATGATATTAGTCTAGGTAGTAATATAATTTATCAACAATATGATAAAGCTCTTAAAAAGGGATACCCTTTACTTTTCCTCATAAGAAATCAAAGAATATTTATCCCATAAAAAATTTATAGTTGTGTGATTATAAACTCTCACATAACAATGTTTTCTATCACTCTCCATCAGAACTT
Organism: Viscum album; assembly: GCA_963277665.1. Classification (NCBI taxonomy): domain Eukaryota; kingdom Viridiplantae; phylum Streptophyta; class Magnoliopsida; order Santalales; family Viscaceae; genus Viscum; species Viscum album. The sequence goes on along the minus strand of OY728146.1, from coordinate 1,618,815,778 downwards.
GATGGTATTTTTTTTTCTACCATATAAATGTTTTCATACATGGTACCCTATTAGCTGTTATTATAGGTGACCATCGTACTTCCATTTCATTCATTTAAAATTATATTTTTATTAATATTTTTTACGATGTGGGTTTCTAACCTTTTACAACCCAGAAAAATTCTGAGGGATAAATTCATTTTAATGGGGGTAGAATGTTACACCACGAGATTTTATGAGACAAATTCTTTTTAATTTATTTTATTTTTTGAGTTTTACACCACAGAAATATTATCTTTTTCTTCAAGAAATGCCTTATTTTCTTGTGGTATATGCAACACTATCCTTGACTTGTGTTACACACAATTTTGAGTTCTTTTGATAGAATTCATTTTACACAAAACTGATTTTAATAGAAAATTTAAATATTATTATGTTACCTTATAACCTAATAATTATAATAGAGGGAATGAAAAATATTAAATTAATTATGAAATAATTATTAATTCTTTTTAGAGAAATTAATTATAAATTAAAATAAAACCCTTTTTAAATACAATGATTTTGTTTTTTGAAAAACTATCAAATTGAAAATAATAGAGCTTATAAAATAATAAAATCACTAATTATGGATTTTATTAATTAAATATATGTGTAATATATTCAATATAATTTTTAAAATTCATCTTATATGTTTTTATACCTGATATAAAAACAAATTCAATTTTTATTATAAAAGAATCATTTTTCCAAAAAATGTAGTATTTCTACATTTTGATGGCACACCCATTTTAAATATATATTTTTACACTTTTATAATTTACATTTGTAAAAATAAAATTCTTTGGACACAGTACATCAAAATTTAGTTTGGATAAATTTTTGGTATTTTTATGATAACAATCATATTTTAATGAATAGTGAAAAATAATGAATTTTAATTCAAAACTTATTTTTCATATAATTAATTTATATTGAAATATTTCCCTTTTAATTGGTTTTATAGTTTAATTAGATTATTTTTTTTATCATTTAATATAATTCTGGCCATTTTAAGTAATATCACATTGAAATTTGATATAAACACATGTCAATCTTGTGATGTTTTTTACTTTTTAAAAAACATATTTTTTCCTTACCTCAATGGGAAAAATTTTAAATTAATTTTAAAAAATTCTATGTTTAAAATTTTGAAAAATGGATTCCATATTAGGAATCAGTGGATCCAAATTATGTTAATATGTTACTATTATTTTTCACCATATTATGAATAGTAACTTTGGTAATTTTTTTAACATAGTTAAAGGAAAATCATGTAATTTAGGTAATAGATTTATATGATAAAAAAAATAAAATTACCCTATAAGCTGACAAAATACTATTTTGTTAGTAACTATTGACCCTAAACACCTAAGGAACTTAATTGGATCATTTAATGGACATTTTTCAATGAAAATGATATAAATATTAATAAAATAAAAGAAAGTGAGATGAAAGTGACAAAATGTCACCCTCTTATTTGTTATAATTCTAATAACATTAATATAGTGATAAACATGATAAAAATTCAATACAAATATTATTCAGAAAGATAATGAAATTATCTACATCATGGTAATTTATTTAGAATTTTTAAGGTCAAAATAATTACTTTAAAGGCTTATACAATGATGATGCATAAATTATTTAATTAATGAAAAATTAATAAAATATGTTTTATTAAAATGATAATAATAATTAAAAGACACAAACACTTGATAAAATTTTATTTTTCATGTATATATCGACCATAATCATCCAATGGATGGTTATTGACCATTTGGTATCACATAGAAAGGATTATGACATTTACATTATTTTATTTAAAGTAGAGTCCAAGTTGTCACTTTCATATTTTCTTTATACCATATAATTTTAAATATTGGGTTAAACAATATATATATTCAACTATAAATACTATATTATAATCTATAAAATTTATCTTAATAATGGTATTTTATTTTTATTTTTTAGTGAAAAATACATAGATTAAATAATTAATCAAAATTGATGTAATAATTATTTTATTAAGGGAAATATCAAATGAATGATATTAAAAATATTAAAATAAATATTATTTAGGATAATTAATTTTTATAATGAATTTTATAGATGACCTTGAACCATTATAGATATTATAAAATATTTTTTTTGGATGTTATCATCTTAGATTGGTATTTTTAAAAATCTATGAAATTAATAGTTTCAAAATTGACACTATTGATATTTTGTATTTATAATGTTTTATTAAATTATTTATAAATAATAATCCATATTTAAAAAGGATAAATAATAATAAAATACTATAAAATATTATAAATTATTTATTTATGATTTATTTTACATAAAAAGGAAAAATATATAACTTTTAATATTGGAAAATTTGTTACCTAAGAAAAAATTGAAATAGATAAACAAGGATTAATTAAAGAGATAAGGTTTAAATTGACATAAAAAATTGTATAAAAGTTATCAGTTGATGAGATTACAATATTATATTATCTTAAATTTTAATATATCTCCTATTTGTGGTATTAGGAAATATTTTTATATTATTATAAATTAATAGTTTTTGAAATTCGAAAAGTACCCCTCACCTCAATTATAAAAGGGAACATACTCCCTCAAAACATTAAACCCCTTTGTGCCTTGACCATTGAAAAAACACTACCCACATCCATTATAAAAATCTCTAGTCACATTATAGAGTTATATTATTCTCAAAATACCATCCCCTATGTTCATAAGAGGAGATTTTAAGAGTGCTCATCGAAGAAGAGGTAACTTCCTTACCGACTTCTCAAAATCATTTCTTCTTCTAATACCTCTTTATACATTTTTTCCATTATAATATTATAAATAAAGTATTAAATATATTCTTATATGTTATTATGGTTATTTAACAACCATATTCCACCTTCTATCCATCCAATGAAAAACTAAAATCACTATGCGTGCGTACGTATGACCTATCGTCTCCACACCGTGGTGTAATCTATTTTTTCCACCACTTTATTTGGATGGGTATAATTATGGAAGTAATATAAATATAAAATAATTATAAAATGATAATTATTTTTAAAATAACATACATACCATTCACTTCTGTAATTATTAATATTAAGGAAATGATTCTATCGCTTGTGTGTATGTACGGACTACTATCTCTATGACACGATGAGATTCATTTTCCTTATTCAACCTTCATGAATGATTTAATAAATGTATAGAATGATCATATATGATATCATAAATATAAATATGGTTATGTAATAATATAATAATATTATATATTCAATTATATAGATGTTTTGGATACATACAAAGGTACCCCGACCTAAGGTAAGGGAATTTCATCTCAATTTTTATTTATTTGAGATACATGCATTATTCATAACTCATTTCTTTTGTGTGGTGTAAAAAATGAACATAAATGTATTATATGATTTTTTATTTTATTTATATATATTTACATATCCATTTTTTGATCTATATTTTATGGGGTTTCATGGTTCAAACATTACCAAATGAGTGAGGTAGTTATTGTCTCAATTTTCCTTCTTTGAGTCACATGTTTTGTTATGAACCTATGATCTTATACGAGGTGTATATAATTCAATTTGACAAGTTATATCAATAATATCCTTATTTTTATGGTATTATTAGCTAATTTTATTGTTATTATTTCATGGGGATTTGGATTCAAATGTTTCAAAGTGGTATGGGACACATTTATATGTTTGAAGTTTATTTTCCTCAAGAAATGTTTTCAAAATATATCTTCATCTCATTTTCAAGGAAATGATTTTAATGAAATTTTTAATGTTATAATTTGTTCCATTATATGTATTCAAATAAATTTAAATGATTTTTTTAATTTTTTTTTACACTCTAAAAATATTTTTTTCAAATAAAAAGGGATATTATATTCAATAACTATTTCAAGGGTTATCTTAAAATTATCTTCCAACTAAGACCATGTTATTTGAGATTAATTATGTTTAATTGGGGGTATTAACCAATGATACCATTATTATTATTTTTTAGTTGTTTAATTTTATTATGGATTGGTAATTATATATTTTTTATTTTCAATGAGTTATTCTATGATAAAGTGTTTTATGAAACACATTTAATTTCGTGGGTTATGAATGATAGATATTCTTGTGGAACATGTAAGAATGAATTAATTATGATATTAGTGGGACCTATATCTCCCTCCAATGCATTGGGTAAATATTTATATCTCACATTATATACATGACTAGAATAAAAAGTAAATCTGGTTTAGTAATATAGGGTTGGAATGAAAAGTAAATTCGATTCAGTAATACCGGGATGTAATGGAAGGTAAATTTAGTTCTGTAATACATAGATGGAATGAAGAGTTAAATTGGTTTAGTATAGGACTTTTCTCACTATGATGTACTTGGTAGTGATGCCTTGGCTACTACAGAAATCATATTATGAACTTATATGTCTGTCGAAAATTCTATGTATTATTCATATGTTATGATTTCATGGATTTTATTATTAATTTCCTAGAGATTAATGTCTTATAATAATCCAATCCTTATTCCATGACTTCTATTTTTGATCATTAATATGCAAGGTATTATATTGTACTATTATGATTAATTTATCGTACCCTTATGTTAATTTTTTTGGCTTACTTGTCTCTCTTGTTTACCCATACAGAGCATTTGAGATCACACTTTATTGTGATTATTTTCCATAGTTTAAGAGTAAAGATGTTAAAATACTTTTTCCTAGATGTATTTTACATGGATGATGTTGATGACCTAATTTGATATAAGAAATTATTGACATAGTGGGAGACAATGTGCTTTTATTTATGATCCATTTATTTATGAACTGATGTTTCTAAAAGTTTTTCCTAATTCTCTAAAACTCTAAAACTAAAATTTCCTTATGTATGTAAGTGATCCATTATTTACTTATTATTTTGTATTTTTTAATGTAAAACAATTGGGTCACATTTTTAAATTTTATGTCTGTAGTGCTGAATTCGGAAGTGTGGATTTTGGGCTATTAAACCATAAGTCCCAAAAAGAACCCAAAAAACATGGGAATAAAAAAGATAGATGATAAATACCTAAAATAAGGTAATGGGGTGTCACAAACACCCCAATGTATTAATTTCTATCCTAATAAAGTCTTGTTGAATAATAGTTTCCAGAAAAAGGTTAGGCTGCTGATCCCTCATCAGTGAATCACAATCTCATGTCTTGTGAGAATCCAATCCATGTCGCCATAATACATTCACCAACAAAATAAACATCCCATGAAATAACTTTCCTTTAGCTTCAAAAAACTCTATTGTATACTGTACAACATAAATCTATGCCTCCAACTCAATCCACTCTAACCTCAGAACATGAATGAGATCAGGATGGTGTTTCCTAAGCTGAGAAATGTGGAAAAAATAAGGACTACTAACCATAAAAAAAAATTCCTACCAATAAGTATCCTTCCCAAGATACTAATTGAACTCAAATGGCCCAATATATATCAGAGACGACTTTCCAACTTTTAAAATCCTAAAATGACCTAATCAAGGAGAAATTTTTTTGAAATCCCAATCACTAATAGAACGCTCCAAAGGAAATAGCCAAAAAATTTCATATTTTTTTGTCAACTATGAGTTGTAACCATATATTGATGTATATATTGAATCCTCACCGACAAATTCTGATCAAGAATTAGTCCTATATGAGAGGCCTCAACCCCTCTTCCCAAAAAAGTGGTGACCTACATGGGAAACCATAAAAAGCCTTATAGGGATCTATTCTGATCAACGACTGATAAATATTGTTATAATAAAAACCAACCAGATCTTGATGGATATACCATGATCCATTAAAATCCAAGATGAATTCATGGAGTATATCCCCCAGGATCTAAATAGCAAGCTCCATTTGGATATCTATGTGTGGATTGAAGGTGGTTATCAACCTTAACTGAGTCCCTATTTACTCCTAAATACTCTACCATAATAGTGAGGTAAACCAAGGATCCATTTATAAAACAAAAGAATTTGGAACCCCATGTAACCTCACAACCTATTTTTCATACAACTTACCTAGGTCTTCAACTTTATTAGTGTCCATGATCAAAATGAAGCGAGTTGAAATTTTCAACTGATCAATCACAATCTAGATAGAATTCATCCCTCAAGGACTATATAGAAATATAAAAAAAATTTCCATAGAAACCTTTTCCCACTTAAAAACTAAAATTCAAATAGGATAGTGTAATCTAGAAGGTTTTATATTCTATTCCTTTATCTATTGAAAGGTGTAACAATGAGACACATAATTTTATAATGTTGCACTTAATACGCAGACACCAGAATCATCATTTCATATAATAATTAATCTTTTTAGTTCTCAGACGAGCAGTGCATCATGAACTAAGAAATTTAATGAATAATAATCTCCTCATATATGCTAAGACAACTAAATGATCCCAAAAAAATAGAATTCCATATAAAGAGAGAGACCAACCAGAAATAGTCTCCCAATCATAATGATTTCTTGAACTCCTTTGAACTCAACATCCTACTAATGATCATGATAAAAGAATCAGTGTGAAATGATGATACCTAAACATTGGTCAGAGTCATACCTAAAACATCATCTTAAGAATACAGGTGAAACTGATTGAAGAGTATAATAAGGTTTCACTCCTCATTTAATTCTTAATGATCCTATGAAGATACCTTACATTCAAGAGAATATTAAATGACATTAACCATTTCATGGGTGTAGGTGATGTTGAAGTAAACCATCTGAAGGTATTACACCGACAAGATAGGTCTAATATTCATCAATTTCTTATAAATCATACAGATCATACTCTTATTGTCAGAAAATACAATATAGATCTCCCTAAAAATATTGTTATGCTAACATTTAAGTGAATATATAAATATGAAAATATATAAATAATGGTTGGGGTAATTAGTCACATGAATCCAATGATGGAGATAGTCGTAATCCACTACATGCCCATCCCACATAAGCATGAAATCCATAACATCATTAAAATAATCAAAGAAAACCACATACACCTTATCAGGATAATGTAAGATCAGAATAAGATATGATGTTAGAAGTCATTTATTATCATCAAATGAAGACTAAAACTTTTCATCCCATATGAATTTGTCCCTTTTTATGAAAGGTGTAGTCAATAGTGATGCACACATTGAGAAATCCTTGATAAACATTTGATAGTATATAGAAAGACCAAGGAAGCTCCAAATCTGAAATAAATTTCATGGATCTTCCCATGACTAGAAAACCTTCACCTTATCTAGATCAAATGATAATCCATGATTAGAAATAACATATCCAAAGAACATAACTTCTTGGATCCAAAATTTTTATTTTGAACTATTTCTACACAAATGGTGACACATAAATATCTCTAGAATAAAATTCATAAGTTTCTCATGGTCATGAATTGATCTCAAATAAACCAAAATATCATCCATGAACACTAAAAAAATGTGTATGATATTTAAGGAATATTTAGTTCAACAAATCCATGAAAAAATATATGATTTTTTTTCAGACCATACATCATCAAAATATATTATTAATTTAACAACCAACTACTGAAATCCATCTTTGATATAAGAAACTCTAAAACTATGATATGATGACAACACATCCAAAAATTGATTTTAGGAACCACTTTTCCCCCTTTAACTGGTTAAAAATCATCCTTAGAGGGATGAGGATACATATTCTCAACATTTACTCATTTCAACTTCTAATAGTCCATGCATAATTGGAGTGAAACATCTTCCTTCTTGGAAAAGAGAACATGGGATGGCCGTGGAAAAACACTAGGTGGAGAAAAACATTTGAATATCATATCATACAATTGAATCTTGAGCTCTTTTATATTTTTTCGAGTCCATATGATAAGAGGGTATCAAAACTGGCTACATACATGGAAGTAGGTTAGTCATAAACTCTACCTTCATCTCTAGAAGAAGACCAAAAAAATAATCCATGAAATTTTTTGGAAAATACTTTAAAACAAATTTAAGATTAACCACAAAAGAAACATAATTGGTATCGACTGTGATAATAGAAAAAAATCCTAAGCTCTGGAAAGGAATGTCCTAGATAACCATTCCTTGAATCCCACTCTCTTTGGAGCACCAAAGATCTCTCATTAACTGAGAGAAACAAGATTAACCAATGAAATGGGTCTTAAAACCCATCCACTCCAAAAAAACGTGTCCATCTACCTATACCATGGAATACCACCATTACTTGTCGGGACCCTCCATTTGGAATTCCATGCACCTAATCTTGATATTATTAGGTGTTTCTAGGAATTCAAGGATCTGATCATCATTTTCCACACAGTCCTCTTCCACAAAGGGTTCATTCGCAACCTTAAAGTATAATTTTTTCTTATATAATAACTCCATTGATCAATCCATTTCTCTTGAAAATATAAAATATACCTCGATAACTATGTTTTGGAATAGTAATACATTTTGGTATACATTGGGAATATATCACACGGTATCTTCAATAAGATTATGATCTAGAGGAGGACTGACGTCCAAAGTATCTATTATACCCTCCTAAGGAACCCATGTAAGATATCTCAAAGGAATACCACTACAGAATAAAACAATAGAAATGTTTAAACAATAATATAATATTAGTTCGAACCAGAAAAACTGAATTTGAAACTATTATTAAAATCAAGAACTCAAAAAAAGAGACACACATCCCAACATCACATAGTAACTTGAGTTCTATCATAATAAGATATGGATAGGTACTCACCAAACCAACCACTAATGTCCTGATAGTCCAATATACAGACCAAAAACATTGCAAAATTGAGCACAACCATCATATGATACCAAAATATGATGAGCTCAACCCATATACCCTCTCATAACCAGTACCAAAACCGAACTGTCAAATACCCAAAGGGTGTTTCCGATCAACATGGGTTGGTGACTATGACTTAGGAATTAAAAACAACATGATGGAATGATTTCTCACAACCTTAAATATACAACCTGGAATATATACACATACACAATCAGAAGAAACATAAGAAGAGTAAACAATTGATATATTTCATATCAAAAGGGAAACAATAGAATCAATACAACTCGATAGTAATTAAAAAACTCCAACATACAAGTCTAATAGAAAAGTATATGTAAAATTGAAACAATTACACCATGTGATGGAATGGGAAAACTCTCACCATATCACCACTAGCCACCTAGACACAACTAACTAAAATATCACCACCTCACTATGATACCTTGACTTTACATAGATCAAAATATATAACAAGGTCTATGCACTATTAAAGGGGTGAACAGGGTGTGAGATAAACGATATTAGTAGGATCCCACCAAGGTGTTCTATATAAAATATTTATACAAAAATATAGTCATGCTCCAATTTAGATAAAATAAGGCATGTTAAATAGTTAAATAATTTTTATATCAAAGTCAGTGGAAAACATTTCCCATTTTCCCCCTTTCCAATAAAAAACTATAAAATAGTTTCAAAGCATATCACATATATCAATGACTTCAATCAAAAGAATGTATTACATATCGTATGAAATCCAAATAAATAAAAATAATCTATAGTTAACATCACACCATGTATTACTATATGTTAGGTTAGATAGAACACCCATACACAAACATACACAATTAAGTGCATCATGTCTCTAGACATATGAATGAAATCTATAAAGTAGTAGAAACCCTATAAAGTGAACCTTCTAATATGTATAAGGATTCCTTAGAATAATGATCCTTTGGATTAGAGGAACACCACATGAGTGAACACCTTGATAGTATCAACAAACAAGTCCCATTACTACACCTTGTAAATAAGTAACCAAGGATTCCAATTTTTTATATTTTCCAAATAATTTCATCATGACCATTATTTTAAAACTATTTCATAATTACTTTTTAAAATTCTTTGAAAATATTGTTTCATTTAAAAAAATATGGAAAACATTTTTTTCATAAAAAAACGTTTCTACATGCACAATTCAGACATTCCAGTTTATTTATAAAAAATTATTAAAACAAGATCAATAAAGTTCATCTAACATAGAATAGAGGTAGAATCTCCTCCCATAAAATCGAGTCACACTTGACCACAATGGGATCCACTGACACAGAATAATGAAAAAACATCAAGATGGGCCCTGAAATTAATACTCACTTATCTGAATCAATTAAAAAAGAAAAAAATTCTGAAAAGAAGACAACACAACACATACCTAAAGAAAATCATAAACCAATCCCCAAAAAACATAAAGGATAGAATCCAGAGGAATATAAAAAAATAGATCTAGAATGGATCATGATTATTAATAACATAAGACTAATGGCTCTGAAAATGTAGTGCAACAATGCTACTACAGTGAACAAAAATGAATAAGTAGAACTTTCACCTGCTCAGATAGACACAACACAACCATAATGAAAATCAATCTTGAAATGAAACAATATGAAAAGATTAGAGATCCCAAAAATTACCTAGTATAGCTCTTAGGTTTAGAGAGAGAAGTTTTCAATAGAATGAAAATAAAATTAGGCATGATGTGAAATTAGACATCAACCGAATAATAGATTCATGTCATGAAATCCTTTTGTGATGTGAAACTATTTAGTAGGTAGATTTTGTATAAGCATTTATAAAACCCCCTCGGTCAACCTACACCCCAAAGGACATCATATTAATCAATTTCACATTTATACCTAGACTCTACTAATTTTAACCAACATACATCCCCAAACACTAGTTCATTTCCCCCAGAACATTCTATCTATCCTATGAAGTCCTAAAATATAACCCAAAAATACATTAAATTAAATGAGAGATTAAAAATAACTAAAATATGGTAATGAGAAGTCATATTTTTAGAGTCATTATTGAATTTTGGACATAGAAAATGAATCACATCACTTTATAGAGGTGGTAGGTTGTACTTATGTATGAATGAAATTATCTTATCCTTAATAGACATAAGGGTAAATAAGTGGATGATATATTAATTTTCTAGAAACAATATTATTTCATAAGTATAATATATATTCATTAGTACCATAAGCAGGATTATCTATATGATTCAGTGATGGAAAACAAATTACATCAGTTTGTGAGGTGGCAGTCCACCGTACAAACAAGTGACGGTTTTGTTTCCAATTTATTAGAGAAAGAGATAGATAAGTATTATTCAATAATAATGATAGAACATCAGATATATTAGATATATTATTAATAAACATAGGGTTGGAATATTGGGAATAACAAAATCTCTTGAACATGGATAAAAATGTTGGGGATATTTTTTAAGGGTTGACCAAGCTAAATGTCTTTATAGGTTTGAATATGTGAGGGGAGGAGGCACCCTTTTATAATTGAGGTGAGTGGAAATCTTGTAAATTTTCAATGTTTTAAAATTATTTTAAGTAAATTTCTTGAAAAATAGATCTTATTTGAATGTGATGAGGTTAATATAAAAATATAACCTACCAATGGGGTTTTAGTAGTGTTTAGGTCATTTTAACCCTTATATTTTTATGTTAACCCCCAGTAAACCCGTGTTAAATTTAACCATGGTGATTTTTTTACTATTTTTACTATATATCATGACAAAAAATAAAGGTCTAATAATTACCAAAATAATAATTTATGATTAAAAATATTGAATCCATTGAATAAAATTAAATTCACCAAAGTGTAATAATTTAATATAAAATTATACCCATAAAACTTTTTGAAAAATGAGTTTTCAAATAATGCATTTTTAAAGCATAATCTAATGTTACAAAAACTATATAACATGTCATAATCATTTTATGGATTTAAATACATATATTTAGATATATAATATATAAATTTAATTTATATCATTCATAATTAATTATTATTCTTATTAATTCAAATATAAATACATTATGCATTCAAAAAAATTCTAAAAAATACCCCATTTACCTCAAAATGATTTTATATTTTTTTATAAAATTGATATCCAATAAATGTATTATTCTACATATTATAAAAAATTATTATGAATCAAATCAATAATATTAATATAATACATTTTCAATTTTTTAATGAATCTTTTTTCTAAGGGATGATTTCAAGAACTATTTTTAGGATTATTTGAACTAGTAAGTTGAAAATCAATATTCATCATGATAAATTAAAATTCACATTCCATTAAAATTTTAAATGTGCATGGAATTATAGATATATTATAATGTAATTTTCACTCACTATAATTTAATCTCTAGTCTTATATTCTCAAATCCAAAAAAAATTTCATATTCAAAATTTTCGTGTATGTTACTTTCTAAAAAATGGGGGTGGTTCTTCTTCATAACGTCCCATGGTTCTCATGATGATTCCTATATTTTAAGAATAATAATAATTACTTTTATATATTGAGTATTTTTATTCCTCAACACTTTATCTCTAGTTATATTAACCTATATTGGCACTTCATTGTAAGATTGATCGGGTTGCAATTGTATTTCTTCAGAGGTGTGCACATTTGTTGGGTATACAATGTACATCCTTAATAATGTTATATAGAAAAAATCATTTAATTTAGAGTGTCTATGTGTAACTTCTAATTTTTAAGTCATATATCAAATTGATTATATAATTTCAAAAGGTATGATTTAACTATGGATCAATTTTCCCTTCTTACCAAACCTTATAACACTATTTCATGGTGATACAATCAAGAAAATGTGATATCAAAATTGAAATTAAAAATGTTTCCTTAATTTATTAGCATAACTTTTTTTCATTACTTGAGATCCTTTAATATGATTCTGAATAGTATTTACCTTCATCAATGTATCCTTAAATAAGTTCTTGGCCCAAAAGTTTTCTTTCACCAACTTCATCCCAACATAATGGAGTACTACATCTCTTTCTATATAATGTTTCATAAAGTTTCATTTGAATACTTGAATTGAATCTAATGTTATAGTAAAACTATAAAAAAGATAAACACTGATAATACATATATTGAAAGTCATGTGAACATGATCTCACCATACCTTCTAATGTCTTTATAGTCCTTTTAGGATGACCATCTGTCAGAGGATGATATGCGGTACTCAAATGAATCACAATATCAATATACTTATGAATAATTTTCCATAACATCAATGTAAATAATGGATCAAAATCATAAAAAATATAAATAAGTGCTCCATGATGTCTTTAAAAAAAAAACACACACACACACACACACACACATATATATATATATTTCCAAGGTGATCAAGAGGTAAACCTTATATTATAGCATGGATGTATATAGATTTGGTTAGGTGATAAAAAATAAACCATATTTCATAATTTTTTATTGGATTATTTGGTAATACAATGAAATATTACATAGTAATTTCATCCTATTACCACATATAAATAGGTTGAGGCTGCATAAATCCAATAGGATAATATCTCTCAGCCTTCATCTATTGAAAAAATATGCATCTTGATACATAATTTGACATTTCCAGGTATATATTATCTGACTAAAAATGTTCCTTCAAATCCTTATACATCTTCATGCTACCAAGGTTTATATAGAAATTCAAGTTATGAGAATCATCCTAATGTTCCATTTTTATCTCAAGTATATATAAGAAAATCATATCCTCTTTTCAAATTTAACAAATTCATCTTCATATACAAAGTCTTCCAATATCCCATCATTCATGGATTTAATTTAATTTTAAAAATTCTAATAATCATGATAGGATCTTTTTATATATTCAAATAATTATGGTTTATATACATTCAAAAGGGAGTTATTTTTCCCATTCCTTGATAATTACCTTATCCATCATTACTAAATCCACGAACACAAGATCCCTATAAATCCTCATTTTTTTATGATACCATGATATTTTTGGATCAATGTATTCACTAGATTATCTTCCTTCCCTATGTGGTATTTTATTGAGTAATTATAATCATTGGGTAGTTTAATAAATTAAATTTTCCTCATATTGATATATTTAAATGAAAAGATATATTTTAGGTTCTTATGGTCTGCACATATCTCACATATTTCACCATAGAGATAATGCCTCTATATATTGAAAGAAGATATTACATCTTCCAATTTAACATCAAGAGTTGGATAGTTTTATTCACGATTCATTAAAAAAAATGATTCATAGAACAAAAATTTATCATTATGCATAAGGAAACATTTGAGTCTATTCTTTGATGAAAAGGTATATATAAAAAATCATTCATTTTTTGATGGTTGAGTTTGTTTGAGTTGGTGACCTAGAACCAACTACTTTGTACTTTATTCATTAATAAATACCTCACCACATCTTGATTGTTATTCTGAATAAAAATTCATGTGATAATGTAGTAAGGATAACTGTTGTGTTAAAGGGTTAGAGTGGATCCCAGCTATGATGAGAACCCAGAAGTGCCATAACACTGTTATTGAATATATGTTCTATGGCCGAATGATGTTATTTTAGGGACACAAATAATATAGGCCATTAGGGGTGAGGACAAATAAAAAATTGAGGCATCTTCTCAGGGTGTGTGCCCTTGGTAATATCTAGGAGAATATTATGAGAATGAGACCTGCCAACAGGAAATCCACATTTCATAGTGTCATTGGATGTTCCTATCTACGGATGTGTGTATTGGTCCTTAGACTTTAATATTATTTTTAATAGATATTATAACTCACGCACTTAGATGTATTGACGAAAACTATAATGAAATAATGTTCGTAGTGAGGTAGGATATGTTGGGTGAGTCATGAGTAATACTGCATTAATAGATAACGTGAGAAAGGATTTTTCCCTTTTGCTCCATAACTAACATAGATTCTTCAAGCCCTTTAATGGAATTGATATAGCATAAATAAATCCATGGACATAGTGTGGAATGGGAAATTTCAATTTTGGGAAGTCAAAGAAAGAATAATCGAGCACATGGGATGATGGGATTAGCATGAAACCAGCTTGATTAGAGATATAGAGACAAATGGATTATATTACACAATAAGCGTTCATAGGAGGTGACATGTCATTGCGGTTTTAAGTTCCTTCTCTATGGGTCCCTTTGTGTGTTTCTAGATACGAACCTTGGACTTCAGGCAGGCTCCGCCTAATGCCACTGAGAAAAAGGCCTAGAGGGTCACACACTAAGTGTGTCCAAGTATCTCAGTTAAATATTAATTTAACAAGTAGAATAAATATTATTCCCGATTTTAGTTTAATAATTATCTAAGGATGCTAGATCACATTGATCTCGACACTAGTTATTCAAGAGAATATATTGTGGGTGAAATAATATATTTATTAGCAAGAAATTCAATGATATTTATTTGAGAAATAAATATCCATTATTAAAGGTCTAATAAATGTGGTGGAGGAAATAAACAAAATGAAAAAAAAGTACACGCCATGTATATTAATATACACGCCATTTAGTTTTTCTATTGATTTGTGATAAATAATATTATTTATTTAATTAAATAATATTAGGTGTAATTTTTTGGGCGCATGTCAAGTAATAATAATAGTCAACTATTATTATTAGACATGGGGTATTACTAAGTATTAAATGAAAGGAATAAATGATTTCGGTTAATTAATTCATTTTATTATTCTAAGTAATTAAAATCCCAATTATATAATTCTCATTATCCTAGCAATTTTGTGTGGTTGTGAACAACAGATTTAGAAAAAGATCACATGCTAAGAGAGAATTATTTTCTTTCTAGAATGCTCTCAAGGTAGAAGAGAGATATCCTCCTCCACCATATCAAGGAGAGAGCTTTGCAAGCAGCTCTCAATACAATCGAGGGGGACATCGCAAGCAAAGGATATTATGAACTAGCACCCAGATATCCCTTCAGTGACTTCCAAAGATACGTGGAGCACATGTGGATCACCACTAGAGGAATCCTACACTTGGATTCTATGACGCAACAACAGATCCCATTAGATCGTGACTGGAAACATCAATAGAGAGAGAATTTAATCTAGGTAATTCTTGTCTTTTAATTAAATTAATTATTACCAATATATGATGATTCTGTCTATGGTTTCTAGATTCCCATCTTTTCTTTAGTTCTTCATTCTATTCCAAATATTTGACATTTTATTATCATGATGAATCTTGGAATGATCATTATTAATGGAAAAATTAATGTTGTGTACACCCACCAACACTCTTCCTCTACGCCCGAAACCTATAGAGTCAATAATGGATCATTGACCAATCTCATATTCAATTATTCAAAACAGTCTTCACATTCCTTTTTTCCATATAAACTTAACCCATTTATGTGTAGGATTTTATTATGGGTTTTTCAATTTGGTAAACTTTTTAACAAATCCCCAATAGTAACCTATAAAACCAATGAAACAACTCAACTCGGTTAGGTACATTAGTATAAGCCATTATTTGAATACGTTTATCTATATAGGATAAAATGAGATTCCATCATTGGAGAAAACATTTCCATGAAATCAAACTTTCTGAATCTAGAATTAACACTTTATAAATTTTCCTTATAACTCATTTCTTCAATGACTCTCAAGAATGATCTAAATTATGTTCTCACGGTCCTCATAACATTTATAATACACCAAGATATCATTAATTAGTACCACAATAAAATAATCATGACATTAATTGAATACTCACTTAATTAAGTCCATAACAGTTGAGAGTGCATTAGTAAATTTAAAAGTAATTACTATAAATTAGTAATCTACATACCTCATTTAAAATTTTGTATTTGGAATATATTCCCTATTTACATGAAATTGATGTCACTCATAATGATATTCAATCATTGAAAAATATTGATCTATTTGAATTTGATTGAATAAGTAATCAATGTGTGGATGATGATACATTTATTTATTTTAAAATCATTGTTCTCCCTATAAACAATTCACAACCAATTAGATTCATATTTATTTTTAATTAAAAGAACATGGGTTCCCCAAGTTTAAATAATAGGGTGAATAAATCCTTGATTACAGAAATCCTATAGTTATTTCTTCACTTCCACTAGTTACACAATGTCCATTATATAGGTTGTATTTGATATAGGTCATCCATTGGGGATTTATTCAATAGAAAAATAAACCTCATGGTCTAGTGGATGACTAGGAAATTCCTCCAGAAATACATGAATTTATTTTTGTATAATAGGTACATCCTAAATTTTAATATTAAATTTTCCATATGTAGGTTATTTTTTCTCTTCTTACCTAAGAATCTCATTCATAAGAGATATTGGGAGTGCATATTGACATGAATCCAATGATGAATTATCCCCTCTAAATATAATTAATTACATATCTCAATCATGAATCATAATTTCCTTATCTTTGTAATAAAAATATCCATTATATTCTGAAATAGAGTATATACTCAGGATTTGATCAATGTCAACCATATGTAGAATAATAAATTCGTCAAATAGAGCATATTTATGTGTCGTAATGGAAACTTCATGAAAAATCCTTATTACAGTGATATTTCCACACTGAGTTTTTTCTAACACCCCTTCATAAGGTGATAAGGAAATATCCATTTTTTTAGAAAACCTAGATGATATAAAAGTTTGAAATTATATATAATAAAATAAATAATTAGATAAATATGAAAATATGATAAAATTACCCACCAAAACATCTTTATAAATTTCAGTGTCTTTAGTAGTGATCACATAATCTTTTCCTTCTCCCCTTAGCCACTTTTGGAGTAAGTTCCCTAGATTATTTTGAAAATAGTTCAAAAAAATCATAATTTATTTATAGTTTTAAAATTAAATAGAAATCATATATTTATTTCCCTTATATTCATAATATATATGACCCTAATCTCTATAGTTGTAACAAAAACCCATTACCTTAAATAATTTCATATGATGTATTTTCCCATAATTTTAACATGATGGAAGTAACTTAATATTATTATTATTTATTAATGTGTTTCCTTTTTATTGTTTTTTAAAAAATATCTTCTTCTATTGATTTACCTAGAATTTATAGGATCTATAAGATTCTTTCTCTATTTTGACCAAATAGAAAACTATTTCATCTACTGATGATTTTTTTGAAAAATAGGTTCCCTTCAAAGACATGACTTAAGCCCTTAAAAGAAATGATCAACATCTTTTTTCATATAATTTATATAATTTTTATCATACCTTGATAAACTTGTAATGGTATCCTCATAAACAAAAATTATTTCTTCTTATTTTTCTTTAAGCTGAGGAGATTTATTTTCATTTCAATTCATTTCTTATGAGGGAAATTTTTAGAAAATAATGTTAACTTAAAAGATATTCATTCCAAATGTTCTATTTATTCTTATTAAATTGTATTAATGATAAAAAACCTCAATTTATTGTCATTTACTTAGAGAAAATATAATGAAAGTATATCCTTTTTACTTTTCTCACATCCCAATGATAGATATATGTTTTCAAGAGACTTAATCCATTTCTCAACTACCATTAGATTAGTAGTTCCACTAAATGATGGGGGTATTTTTCATATAGAATTATCCAATATTGGTGTTTCATGATGTGAAATATCATGTTGCTCCATATATGCATGTTTGTTAGTCATAAACTAGGTTAGTAGCCTAATATGACCATGATATTCACATCTCCAAAACCAGTTGTATTGGCTTGCTCAGTCAGAAAATTTCTACATTAGATATGAGTATTGATACAATTTTTTCATCCATGTTTAATTTATAAAAAATGGAACATATTGATTTTTTTCGTAACATAATGAATTTAAATAAGTATATATAATTCTAATTCTTGTGTAACACTTAACAAAAATTGAAAATGTATACATTGTGAAAATTAGAATCATAAACTTGGTTTCTCCGAGGATATTCTTAAAACATAAAAATGTGTCTAAATATTTTATATTTATTTGTAAATAAAAATTTAACTTATCCTCAAATATCACCCATGAGTGTCAAACTTGGTGAATAGTAAGGGAACACTCATCATTCACCAGAATGGTGGCCAAGATATACTATATCAACACATTCTATGGTTATTACCTGTATAATAATCAATGATAGTACCACGTCCACTTGTAGTATCTATAGAAGGATGTATTGATAGAAATAATCAAATAATCACCACCTTCACAGAACATTTATTATATTATATGACAATTATACATATCTTCAATTTCTATAATAAGGTTATGTTCTTGAATATATGTTTTCCTAAATCTATTTCTCATGGTTTCTACTAAACATGGTAGAATACCAACCATAACAACCCCAACTCAAGTAACCCAAATATGATGTTTGATTTATTAAATTGGTATAGATATAAGAGATCTAATCCAAAATAAAATATTAATTTAGAAATATTGTACAACCATATATATATATATGTGATTCCCATTTTTACATTGGAAATAATAAATAAAACATAGTAGTAGAAAATATTTATAATCTTGAACAAATTCAAATAATTCATCTATATATCATAGGGAAAGGTAAAAATAAGGGTGAGCCCAAATACATAGTAAGGGTTACTTTTAGTTGAAGTCATCATGATTTAATAATGTATAATCCACATAGAAAGGTAAATAACTAAAACACATTATATTTAATAAATAATTTGAGCATGAAATGCATCCATTGATAATATAAATGAAAACATATTATGGATAATAGTGAATGAGTTATCAATGAAGGAAATGATTAATATTATATGTCATGATATTATACATCATTATATCTGAACCATTATTACATGTTCTAAAACATGTTAATAGATGGGTAGGTATACACTAAAATCCCATTTAATTTGGACCACTAATTTGTCTCGTGAGACACCTCAATGCATCAAGGGTCTATCTATAACCGGTCACCACCCATCACCATATATCCAAATCATTAATTATATATTTAATGATAAATTAAATTCACAAACAGTATTACCTCCTAATAAATATATATATTGATTAAATAATATATATTTTTAAATATTTTCTCCAATAAATCAAATAAAATTAATAGTAAAAAACTATATGTAAAAATGCAATATAGTTTATAAAATAATCATACCCATGATACAAATAATATATATATTTAAGTTAAATATAATTTCCAATAATCCCAAGAAAGTTATTATTTCAGGAAGATGTTATCGACAACAAAATAAATAATAGATAAGAGATGAACAAAGGTTCATTATAAATATAGGTTTTGTAATAAAGTAACTTCCTTTGAAAAAACAAAAAAATGGAAGTTAAATACTAAGATAATATTTCATTAAATATTTTTCTTTTTAAAGCCATTTAAAACATGTATAAGAATCTAAATATCATTAAATAGTTACAATAGTATGGGATCCTATTTACAACATATTTCTTAAAAACGTTCATTTTAAATTTTTCTAAAGAAAGTAGATACTGAACTGTTAAAAAACAAATAGAAATATTCATTTTAATTTTTTTAAAATTCATGTATTAATTAAATTTTTCTTAATAAACAATTTTATTAATAAAAATTAAAATTTTAAAATAGTTACGAAAAATATGGATAAGGAAGATAAATATATCCGATTATAAGAGAAAAAAAATTATGTTGTATTTTAAAAATTTATTTGTCTGAGTCATGCAGACAAGAGAGGAACAAATAAAATAAAATATAGAATATAATTAAATATCTATATCATAATAATATATATATATTTTAAAAATTAAGGATTATAAGACTCATTAAATGAAAATTAATGAAATCCCACAAAAATGAGATTGTAAAATAAATCCTTATTGCTTTGGAATCTATAAATTTTAACCACTTGAAAGAATAAAAAAATTGAAACATTATTCATCATAAATAAGTATTTATTCCTTTAAAATATATTAAAGGGGTATTATACCCACCATATAAAATTAAATAGGTTCATAATATCAAATATGACTTAATAGAATGGGAATTGAGGTGAAATCTTTTATCTCATGATTCTATTTAGTTGAACATGATTTACCCTCCTATATAATGGTTTTGAAAATGTTATTAATTTATACTATAACCATATTAATATTTTTAATATCATATACGTTCTGTCAATAACATCTCATCAATATTTCTCTAATAATATTTTTTGATTACAATTGTTTTTGGTGTTAACTACCACATTTCTCATGCATGTTCTGTTAGATAGGTTCTAATTATTATGCACGGTATATAGATCCATAATCTCCAAAATTATTTTAATGTTATAAATATCATATTTATTCAATACATATATTTTTTCAATAAATCATAAATTGTTAACATGGGAAATGAATCATATAGCTTCGTGGAGATGGTTGGTTGTACATACGCATGAGAGACATTATCATTTTTTAATGGGTGAAAGGGAAAATAAGTGGTTGATATATTAATTTTAAAGAATAAATATTATGTCATAAATATATTATATATTCATTATTTACAAAATTATTACTATCAACGTGACATGGTGATGGAAAAAAAATTACATCGATTCACAAGGCAGTAGTCTCAAATAAACACAATGCATGGTTTTGTTTCCAATATGTTGGAGAGGGAGATGGATAAAGAGTATCCAATAAAAATGATAATTTTTTTATATTTATGTTTTTATATTTCAATTATTATTACATAATTTGAGGTTTTAAAATAATAAGTAAAAAAGAAAGAGATTGGTTATGACAATTACCTTCTTTTAGAAAAACCTCATTTGGATATCTTATTAAGAACCCCAGGGTTGGTCTATTAGAAGGACTATATGTATATATATGGATAAGGATTTTTAAATTTTTTTATAGTTTTTTCCAGGATTAATTTCATAATAGGAGTGAATAACTGAGGGTAGGAGCTTCCATTTTATAATTTATGTGAGTAGCACACATGTAATGTTTCAATGTTTTAAAATTATTTCAAGTTAATTTGTAATAAAAAATGGATAAAAATGGTTAATATTATTAGGTTACAAGTTTAAGTTATAAATAAAACCTACCATGGTTTATGTAGGGTTTTATGTCATTTTAATCCTTATCTTTTTAGGTTATCCCCCGATAAATCAGTTTTAACTTTAACAATGGTGGTTTTTTTTCCAGTTTTCATTTCTAATTATGACCAAAAATTAATGTTTACTCATTGAAAAAATGTATATAATGATTCAAAATATTAAATCCAATTTTTCATAGTTATTTAACATAATTTTTATAATTTAATTTAAAAATAAACCCTCAAAACGTATAGAAAATCTGTTAAAAAATGCATTTTCAACCATAAGATGTTATTACATTAACTATAGATTTAATTTAATATATTTAGATATATAAAATATTAATTTCTTTTATATAATTCTTCATTAAATATTATTTTTATTAATTAAAGTGTAAAGTTATTATGAATTTCAAAATTGTTTTTTGAAAAATGTACCTTTTACCTCCAAATGACCATGTATTTATTTCTATTAAATTGATCTTCAATACATGATTAATTCTTCATGTTATGAAAAATAATAATAAATAAATTTAACAATATATAATAAAAAAAATTCAACTATTTATAGAAGCTTATTTTGAAGGGAAAGTTTCACAAACTCATTCTATGCTTATTTTGGCATAGTCAGATTAAAATAGATATTCATCCTAATTTTTTTTCTCAATGAAATATTAGAATTCTCATTTTATTATATATTTACTAAAATATAATTTTCAATAACTATAATTGATTATTGGGTGTTACATATAACATGCATCATGTTTATTATTCTGAGATATCTTATTGGTATAACCTATAAAATAAGTCAAGATCAATATATGAGGTTGAAAAGTTTTCTAAAAGAGAATAATTTTGAATATATAGATATGAATATTTAAGTGATAAATTTCAAAAATTCTAACTCATGTTCATTAGAAATTGGGTATAAATCGATCATTGTTTTAGTAAATATAAACTCAGAGATAAAAGAGAATTGAAAAAGTGTAAAGTAGATCTATGTGTTGGGAAGGAAGAAAGATTTGTTTCATTGGAAGTTTAAACTTATGATCTATGTCTATATAGTGGATTATTTCTGAAATTAGAAGACTGTTATTATGTTTATACCATAAAAATAAATTTTATTTCTGTATCTTGTTGGGAGAAGAGGGTATTTTCATTCATTATTAAGAACATTAGTTGTTAAATATATATAAATTAAATGTTTTATGAATTTTAGAATATAGTAAATGGTTTATACATTTTTGATATGGATAATCATGTATAGGATTTTTATAATAAAAAATTTAATGTTGATTATATTCCCACCTTCCATTGGAATTTCCAACTTAGACATATAAATGAGAAATAGTTCAAAAATTTATAAGGAAAATTTTAGTGGAAATGGTGAAGGGAATAGTAGAATATCTAATATATTATATAGTTACATACATTGAAAAATGGGTATTCAATAAAGTGGTGGATTTTGTTACTTTTTAAATTTTACAGATGACTTTAGTTTATATGGTAATTTTTTATAATGATTTAGAAGCATAATTTTTTTGAAAGTTTTAACGAGTCTCACAATGAAGTACATAATCAACTTGAAAAAAGTATTAAGATTATATAATAATATTAGGATGGTGAATACCTGATCCATGAATTCAATGATCATATAAGAGATTATGGAATTATAAAACAACTCACTCCCCATAGAATACCATAGTAGATTAATGTGTTTGAGTGGGTGAATCATTCCATGTAACACATGTTTTGATCAATGATGTGTCAGTGTGACTTAATTATTTAATTTTGGTGATATTCCCAACAAACAATTTCATTTCTACTCAACTATATTACATTTAAATCATTAATAAAAAACAATAATGAGATATGGAATGAGAAACTTCCTAAAATGTCTTTTAAGAGAATCTCGGTTTGTTGTGAATTTGTATGAAACTTTGATTCTGAAAAAGTCCAAACTAAATAAAAGAAATAATTATTTATTGCTTATCCCAAATATTATATGAGATATTAATATCATAATTCTATTGAACCATAAAAAACCAGACTAGGTCCACCATAAATGTCACTTGACCTAGTCCATGATAAGATAGGATGTTCATTTCTGATTACCACATTCTGAAAACTATTGTGGGGTTATCAAATTAATCAACGAATGAGAATTATTTCACTATTTAATAATAATAAATAACTAATTGAATTTATTTAAATTTTATCATGATGTTTTAAAAAATTATATATCCATGAATAAGAAATAAAAAATACAACGTCCCTACCCACCCCCATCGGTACCCTTCCTGGGCCAACACCGATGATGGAAGTGACCCCTGTTGAACACCTCCAAACGGGCCCATATTTTGAACTAACACCAAGGGTATCATATATAAATGTATGGGAGAAAATGAGAACAATTTCCCCATAATAATAATACAAAAAACACCAATCAATTCTAATATAATAAATAAAAAATCCAAATCTCATTACATGATATATCATACAATGCAATGATAAAAATATTTCACTAAAACTCCTACGATAATAGCAATGATCACCTACAAATCATGAATAAAATTCATAAGATAGTAACATCTATAATGATTAATACTCACTATCATATACATAAAATAAAAATAAAAAAATATAGTGGTGAGAATACAAAAAATTCATAGTATCATTCCAAAAACCTCTCATGAAAATTTGGAAGCACACTAAATCTTCAGTTAATAAACTGAGAAACTAACTCATCACCTTATCAGGTTATATATATTCCTAAACCTATTATATATCACTCATCACATAATGTATATAAATAAATAAAATAATAAGAAATAATATATATATAAATGGTACCCCACTACCTATTTCCCACTAAACTAGTTAACTTAAACCCCAATGTCCTATGTCTTTACACTACCATCCTCTCCATGGAATACTACATCCCATGAAAAAACATCATGGCCACATTTAGGCATGACGACCACATTCCTTCACATAAAAAAATAGATTATGATCCATTAAAACCATATATAGATATAAACCATACTTCAAGATATTACATCCTATGTATTAGAACACATATAATATAAGTTTATGTTACAAAAATAATCATCCACAACATGTATATACATGTATGTCATAATCAAAAGAAATTATAGCTCCTATAATCACATATCCTATACTGTAATACACCACATGTTGAATATGTGCACATACTAAATCTATGTATCAAATAGAGGGTGGGGTAGTGGTAGTAGTCATCCATATATAACCCTTACAACCTAGATATCGGGATGACACCCAAAACACATGGAAAAATATGAGAATCACCTTCCCCTACCAAATCATGTGGTGGAGGATAATATATTAGAAAACATAATGATGTATTAGTGTCACATATCCAGGTTATGATAGAATACCTAAACCATATAATAATTCTATAAATAATGTTTGAAATGACATACAACTACAATTTATAAGGAAATGGAAACCGTCTCATAATAAAATAAGAATTGGGATTTTATTAACAATAATTTGGAACAAATTATCAATCATATTGTATTACTATATTAAAAATGTATGGACTAAATAATTAAATCAACAAAAGATAATGAAATTTAATTCATTATTCATATCCAATATTTTTTAATAATTTCTCAATCTATAACTTCATTTTAAATATCATGATGTTCATTATAATTCAATAACTATCCCCATTAAATTAAATTATCCTTTTAATTACTAATTTATAATTCGAAGAACTAATATTATATTCTTATAACTAGAAAGGAAGTCCCAAATGGAATGAAAATAATAATGTTGTAATCATTGCCTAATAATCATCAAAAAATAATAATTAATAAAGTCCCATTACCCAAGGAAATCATCATCAACACATTTACACATAGCAATCATCATCCATCATCAAACATGTTGTAAATAAGGTGGCCTAAATCTATGATCTAACAAGATCCAAGTTGCAAATTTTAATATTTTTTGGGTTTATTGTCAATAAATTTACAATTTGATGAATATGATAGTATATTAAGAGTTATAATTTATAGGAAGTGGAATAAAAGTATAATACTTGAAGAATGTTAGAGAAAATGTCACTATTTCCCAGTGTATTTCTATTTTTTGGGTGTGAACAATTTAGGTATAAGAAAATTTTGTCACATAGCACATAAAAAATTCTATAGTACCAATGTGAACCACATATTGAGTACATAGATAGTGGTCTATAAAATTGTATTCACATGGTAATATTTTAGTTTTATGGTTTACATAGGAGGTTCATGATCAAGAACGATTTACATGAGGGAAGGGGTCATTTGTGATAAAAAGGCAGAGATTTGTTATATAACCTATAAGAAGTACAAGAGGTGTGGTTCATGAATAAATCTCACAGAGAAAAGTTAATTAAATAGGACGAGGGTTCTTAATGTAATTTTTATGACTAGTGATATTTTCAAAGTGATTTACATATAAATACCTTAGGGATTGTTGAAATAGTGGGTTCCCAAGACCCAACTATGCAATACTTTTTATTACCATATCATGCATACAGATTGATGTACATGATGTATTCATACCATCATAGTATAGATATTTATGTGTCAACTATTTAATGGAAATTTCGATATATTTATTATCACATCAAAAGGTTATAATAGACCCCATAATATAATGAGAAACTTGAAATACTATGAAATTAACCTTAAATATATATCCTATGGACTGGATTCATATTACCGACTAGACACAGTAGATGTATGAGTATCAAGTACTGGGGGATCATAAGCATTGAGTCTTCTTCTCATGAAGTTTTCACTTGGTGATATCTAGTAGTGAGATCATGAGGACAAACTCTCCAATTGGAACACCACATTTTTGGGTGGTATTGGATGTTCCTATCTAAGAACACGTGTTTTGGCGTGTTGAATTGAGTTTATTATCAATGTATGTAATTTGATCTAATAATTTTATACTATAAAAAACCATGAATATGAATTCATGGAGAGGTAATTTGTGTTGGGTATATCATTTATGGAATTCCAATGGTTGAATGATCAAGAAAGGATTTTTCACTTCCTTGTTGAGGAAGAGATATCTGGGGCCTGATTGATTATGATGGTAGTACCTTCATAATTTCATGTCCATGGTAGACAAAGGAAATTTTGTTCAGATAGATAAAAAAATAATAAATTTTTTAAAAGATGATGAAACTATTGTGCAAACTTCTTTATGGGATATCGACGGTAAAGATATTATATTACACAATGTGTGATTATAGGTTGGTAGTCATTTATTTGACTTTTTATTATCCCTTTAGGGGCCTTGATAGGTTTTTAGACCCCACTCTTTGTATGCTAATGTTATTCACTATTATTGAGATATAAATCTTTGAGAATCTTCCATATCCTGCTGAATAGAAATATAAGACTTGGTGGGACCCACCACATGGTCTAGCTATTGTCCAAGTTATATGGATCATGTGTAAATAAATAAATTCATTATTATTCTGGTAATGAATAATTGGTCTAAATTTTTTAATTACATGTATTTACAAGTGATTAGATAAATACAATTATAAATATTATACAAAGAATATTATTTTAATATTCTAGGTTTGATTATTTTTATCAAGAGATGTGAGTTGAAATAATGGATCATGATTATCATGTAATATATTTAATATATATTACAGGTAATTGATAAAATAGAAATGATATTTATGGTTTAATTTATATTTTCATAAATAATTATATATAATACCTATGTAGTGGATATTTATTACATGGGGGTTAGAAACCCAAACTGGGTATTATTGATCTCCCCTATATAAGTTAATAGAAGATATTCCCATGTAGACTATTCATTATGTTGCGGTTAAGGGGGTTTCTATCATCCTGATTCCTAGAAGTGGATCACTTTAACGAGTGAATGATCAAAGTTAATCATCACAGATTTAAAATAGATGATCATGGTGATCATCACTACATCGAAGTGATCATCGAATCTCTATGATAGCACATAGAATCTAATGAATGATTCCCATGTATATTTGAGAAGTGTGTGTACATGATTTAGAGGGATTCAATATTAGATCCTTTGAGCAATGAACTCTATAAAACTTCTATGGGAATGCATGATTCGAAACAGAATGAGGAATTAATTTGTTTAGTTTTTGTGCTACAATTAAACCACATAGGATCATCGGATAATACTAAGGACTAATTTATTGATATTAAGAGTTTTTGTCTTTCGAATGATTGATTTTGTTTTAAATTTCCAGTTGATCGACTTCCACTGAGTGCCCTGATACCTTCATTCGTATCAGAGTGATGCATGGTTTTTCTAATTCAGGATAAATTAAATTGCACTAAATTTTAAGTGGAGGGTGTTAAAACATTTCCATCGAATATAACTACACATTGATCCAATTTTAGACGGCCATGTTCTGGCCAAATGAATATTTTTATGGATTGTCACAATTTTTTTTTTCAGATCTATGTTTTTTTTGTTTTAATTATTTTTACTTTTTTTAGTGACCTCTATTTTTAATTGTTAGATTCCAACTAGATTTTCCCATAATATTATTAAATCTGGTGCTGAAATTTTCCACAGTGTTTTGGGATTTTTTTTTCTGAATTTAAAATATTGGTTTATATGGTTTTTTTATTGATTTCAGGTGGTGGCTTAACCAAATGAGAGAACAGGGAAAACTAATTATTGATGGTATCATTACTGGAGTCCCCTATAGGTTTTCTTCCATGCCGTACACCCCCATTATCCATATCACTCCTATCCAGAGGTGGGATCCCCTTCTAGGTTCGAGCGCAACGATACCGACCCCTCTCCTCGTGAGGACTATCCAAGTTTGAAGCCCATGGCTCCCCTACCAACCCTCTCCACCTAATCGATGCCCACAAAAGGCGATCTATGGTTCCCTTACTATCACCTCCTTCCATGATTGATGCAATGGGATGCCACTACCTCCAATTTATAGACATCACAACCAGCCGTTACTCTCATCGACCCCTCCCTTTTTGAGCACCGATGCTTATCCCACTGACTAGGATACCCCTATGGCCACCCGATCTGGTCTTATCAACCATATCCCATTCTCAACCAACCTCTTTCCACTTGAACTACCACCACTCAGATCTATCATGTCAGGAACTACCCTATAATCTTAGAGACCTCACTTACCTCTCTGTGGGAAGTCTCCCCTTACTGCTACTACAACTGAGCCTTCCAGCGCCTCCTAGGTTTCATCCTGCCATCGCCAACTCACAGAGCCGAGCCACCCAACTTTTCAACATTCCCTTGTATAGTACCCATCCACAATGACTCAACAAAGATACATATTTTTCTGGCATCACGGTTGTGTGCAGTGATGCCACCATCCATAGTCTTGTTGGATGTCTCCCATGTGCTAGGTATCCTTGACTGAGTTTTTATGGACTCGGTTTTCTTGCCAATGGTTCGGGGTAGGTTTTCCTAACCCATAACATGTCTTGGAAGGCCTACCTAGTCCATAATTCCTATACAGTGGGTTTTTTACTTCCAAATTGGCTAGTCGGGCAACGTCCCAATCCTCTATGGGTTGTGGCCGGGTTTTTGAGCCGGGTTGATATTTATTTTTTAAAATTAAATTAATTAAAATTTATTTTATTTTAAAATTTATGGAACCCAAAATATTAATTTCATTTTAGTATTAAGTTAAATTAATTGATTTAATTTAGTTTTTTGATTTAAAATTAAATTAAACCTGGAACCGATAAACAAATTATTTGAATTTCTTTAAATTAATTTAATTTAATGAAGCACCCACGTACAACTTGAATTTATCATAGTATAATATTATTTCTCTTTATTTTTATACCAAATGGTCTTGAGATAGTGACTGACCACTATGTGTATGGATTATCATTTAATTATTCAGTTATTTCATGCTATTATTGTAATAAATAAGTAGTTAAATGATAGTATTAACATCATATTATTTTCAATTAAAATATGTATATGGGGATGCGTGTCAAATTAACCTATTTTACATTGCACTCCGAGACACCCTCACATGGGTTCGAGTATATTTTTAAATACATGAGGACATTCTAAGAGGTATACCCCACCATGTCAAGGTGGTAGTCTAGATGAGGAGTGAGTATTTTACACTAGGGCGAGCTGTGAAATGAGTCTAGAGTCGACTCAGGTAAAGAACCTCATAGGTCATCCGCCCTTGATCAATCATAATTAGATGCTCAAGACTAGTCTGATTAAATGTTTTTACTTTATTCAATGTTTATTGTTTTATGCTAGTACATGATTATTTCTTGATCACATAAAATAATAAAAAAGATAAAATGAAAAAAGATGCAACAAATATTTTTTATTGCATGGTCAGTTGTAAGTAAGATCACATAGTAACACCCTATGAAATAGATAATTGTTTCATTTTTCACTTAAAAATAATAAAACCCTCAATGAAATATTAAGTTGTAACCTCTTTCTATCATTCAAATTTAGAGAAAACTGGGTGTTCATGGTGCTCGTCATGCCATAACTGATGGTGCTTCTTTTTACGAAGGATTTCTTATAAGAGTGGTGAATAAATTGACTAATATTGTAGAAAGGGATTATCCATAACTAAATTGCAATAATTTTAGAGGTTGGTGTTGAGAAAAAAATGTTTATGATTTTATAAGTTGGTACTTCACTGAAAAGACCATGGAGTCGTGAGTCAAAGTGGTTTGACAGATATAATCCTAAATTGAACTCTCAGAGTAGTGGTATAACCATAACTTGAATACTACAAGGGGAAGCTCAAGGATCCTTGACACTATAATTCTCAAGTATCATAGAAATATAATTATAGTATACATGGTTCCTAAAATTAGATAAAATAGTGGGAGACACTTAATGTTTTAATTAATAAAATGTATAAATCACTAATCAAAATTAAAAGTATTAATCTTCTTGGATTTTATTTTTAAAAAAAATGGTAAGATATAACACAATTAATAATGAGATATATAATGGACAATGTAAATGTACACACTGGTACGAACATGGGTATTACTGGTGCTTCCACACAATACAATGGTATAGAAAATTCAAGGTGATAATTCCACAATACCTGTTAGGCTACTTAATGAAGCGATAGTGAGAAATATACTTATAGGAGGATCATGTGTTAAGAATATTATGGTTATTTCATTATGATATCATCAAATTCTATTATTAGATTCAGTCACTACATTAGGACATCAAGGATATAACATTAAGTCTCACTTCCAAGAATTATGCAAGGAGAAAGATATGAAAATATATGAATAAGGTGATGATTCCACTGATACATGTAAATTGAAAGTTGGATCATGATCTTTAAATGGATTCCATTATCATATATTTCTCACATATTTAATCAATTATTGTTTTAGGTTACAAAAAAATACAGTACTGAGTATACTATTTGTTAGAATTTTGGTAATATTTTCCATGAAAATAATAATATAAAAGATAGTTTAATAAATATTATTATGGGGGAAAACGAAAAGGAAAAAAATTGCAGTGGGAAGAAATTCAAAAAGTGAATTCATAATATCTTTCAATATAAGTGGTATTAAGAAGAGGATATTTTTATTGCATATTATGAAATAAAAATATAGAAGCTAAATTGAAATAATGTGAATTAAAAAAGAAAGTACCCACTTCTTCTTTAGGTATATTAATCAATGTAATGTTTCAGTCCAACATCATGGGTATTAAACACAATATTCCTTTCACATATGTTTTTTTTAAAATATAGTGACCAAGTAAATATATAAACATTACAGGAAGTTAGGTATATTATCAAAGATTTTGAGAAATGGTGATTCCAATGTTAGTGGTGGGAAGCACACAACCTCTAATTTCCAAATAAATGACAATTGTAAAACTATTATTGAGTATTTCCAATTTTTTTTTCTAATTATACCTTTGGTCACAATGATAAATTATTAAATGTCAGGTAATTAATTTTTTTGTTGTTGTTTAATACTCAATTTACAGTATAGTGATACAAGAATCATAAGAAATACTAGATGAATA
Source organism: Viscum album (assembly GCA_963277665.1). Lineage (NCBI taxonomy): Eukaryota > Viridiplantae > Streptophyta > Magnoliopsida > Santalales > Viscaceae > Viscum > Viscum album. The sequence goes on along the minus strand of OY728146.1, from coordinate 1,618,783,571 downwards.
TAAAATGTAAGACTCAATTATACAGTTTCGAGAAGATAAATATTTTTAAGAAAAACTAAAGTGGAAATCAAGGATATACCTTGTTTTTATTTTGACTCGGTAATGATAAAGACCTTCAGTATTATCGAAATATTTATTTTTTACAAAGAAACCTTTAGAAATAAAGGTTAGCCACAAGTCTTTTGGAATTAGTTCAACTAGTTAGGATGAACTATTCCAGGGGAAATCTAGTGGTAAACAAACATCATATAACAACTTTAAGTAATTAAGGAATTTGATAGTGATGTATGAGAATGGTCAGCATATATATGTTTCTTTGGGTCAATATTATAAAGAATATCTTGACCAATTATACATCAATCAATATAATGAAGTGTGAAGTAATTTTTAAATGCACATTACATTATCTACATGATGAAATTGATGATACAGAGAATGATCGTTGATGAAGTCATACATGTTAACATTTATCAATACAATGTAGCATAGAGAAACTCCTTAACACACATTATATACATGATAGTCATAATGTAAGTAGTATCAATGTAGTAACTTGCATAAACATCCATTAAATTTCAAGACGTTATATTCAAATAATGGAGATATCCCATAACCATATGCCAACTACAATGACTGGTGGATATTATAAGATTCGTATTATAGTGAAAATCCATTATGTCATAAGTACATGTGTCTAGATGCAAAGAGTTTTTTGAATATAAAACAAACTTACATCAAGAACAAATACATTTTGAATCTATCATAATAATAGTAAAAATTTCTCAGGATGTTGCATAAATATTTAAGGTAGAAAAGTGGTGGACTACATTTCTATAAAAGCAGTTGCACATCTATTTTGAGATAGTGGGAGCCAAATTTACTTGGTCTTAGTCAATATTAGAGATGCACATGTAGTTTTTATCGAAACTAGTTCCAAAAATTCATGTGGAACAAAAATGTTCCAGAGACACATATTGTGTTGGATTGTTAAAACCATGGTTATGGTTTTCTGTTTTCCATGAGAAGTGGTACATTATTATTTTAGAATAATAATTCCTATAAGTAAGCAGTATATGAAAATTATCTATTATTGAAAAGATCAATTAAAATTCAATAATATATTCCATGTATCAAAATATATAGGGGAATATAATTCTTAATACTGTAGTGGATATTCAAATGAAATGATACATGGATGGTATATGCGTACTACCAATAAGGATAAATTAGTTATACCAATTTGGTAAGTCTAAACACATTATAATTATAATTATCACAACTAAATTCTATGATAATATTATATTTAGCATTAGATTTTATGACCACCGAACATGGAAGATGTTTATATGACTCAACTATAAAGGGATGGTCCCATCACAAAATGCTAATATAGTTTCCAAGTTACGGAAATCCAGTATAGGATTGAATTAAGCAATAAGATCAAAACATATTAATTTAGAATAAATGTTTTTCATATGTCTACAAGAGGTTAGTGGGAGCACCAATGTTTTAAGGTAAAATATGTTCATAAACATAAAAAATCATATATTTGTCTAAAAATTAGTTTAGACCATAATAAAATATATTCTATAGTGATTGACATAAAGTAGAACCTAAATTCTATAAAAAATGATCTAATAATGTGGATCCAATGGTTTCATTGGCCTATAAAATCATACATTTATTGACATGGTATAGAAAATTATAAGTTTGAACAATTCATGAGAGGAATTATTACCAATGACACATGGAATAAATCTCTCCATATTTAAATGTTTAGAACATGGGTGGTGATTAATGTGGTGAGTTGAAACCTATACACTTATGTGATGGATTAATCAAGTATTCTATTATATGTATAAAAAAATGATATTTCTAGGATATACTTTATAGTAGTAAAATAATAGTTATATCTAGGGTCACAAAAAGTAATGATGCCCTAACTATCTCATTATACTTCAACAATCAGAAAAGATATATACCTAGGATGTAAAGATGAAAAGTTACTTTTATTTCTGGGGACACAAACTCATCTTCATTAGACCGATTTGATAAAGTATAACAGTTAGGCAAAATGTGATAACTGATAAATGATCATAAATAATCCACTATTACCCATACCTACAAATATCGAGAGTATTGAAGCTTTTGAGGTAGCTAATAAGAAGTTAAATGAAAGGATTTTTTCCATTTCATGGAATCAAACCAAGTATTAAAAAATTATCATAATTTAATTTTTGATAATATCACTGTCCATGATGTCATGTTATGATAGTGGAAGAAATGGGATATAATCAAGGATACCATCAATTGAGAAGTTTTAGTCAAGGAGATGAGGTCCCAAATATAAGATATTCTATGTGGTAGAATCATGGAAGACCCAATAGATAAATTCGTGACTCAATAAAAACATGATATTTATCATGTGAGAGTTAACAAGGTTTGTTATCATGTTTTCTCTAGTGAAAGTTGGAGTGTTGAAATAGTTGTATCCCTAGACCAAACTATACAGTATTATTTATTATCAAATCATGAATATAATTAGATGTACATGATATATCCTTACCGTTATCATGTAGATATTTATATGTCCACTATTTAAGGGAAATGTTCATATATTTATTATCATATCATAAGGTTATAGCAGATCCTGGGCCATAATGAAAATCTTGAGATACTATAAAATTAATCTTAAATATATGTACTATGGTCTAGATACATCTTACTGACGGGAAGGAGTAGATTGCTGAGTATTAGGTGTTGGGGGATCATAATCAAGGAAAATTCTTCTCATTATGTTTTCTCTTTGTGATCTCTAGTAGTGAGATAATGAGAACATACACGCCAATAGAAACAATACTTGTTTTGGGTGTAATTTGTTATTCCTATATATGGATATGTGTATTGGTCTCTTGAATTGAGATCATTCTCAATGTATGTCATTCGATCTCATACATTGATTCAAGGTGAAAACCATGAAAATGAAGTCATGTAGAGGTAGTTTGTGTTGGGTACATTATTTGTGGAATGTCATTTGATTGAATAGTCAATAAATATTTTCTCTCTTTTGAGTTGAGGAAGAGATATCTAGGGCCTCATTGATTTGCATGGAAGTACCTTTATAAATCCATGGACATGGTAGTCAAATGTAAGGATGTCTAGATATATCAACAAATGATATGGGAATTAAAGGATGATGAAACAAGTGTGCATCCATCTTTATGAGATATCAATTAGAAAGAGATTATATTACACATTGCATGTTTGTAGGTTGGTAGTTGTTGATTTGAACTTTCCTTATCCCTTTAGGGGACATGATGGGTTGCTAGACCCTGCTCTTGGTCTGTGAGTGTTAGTCACTATTATTGAGGTAAGGTCTTAGAATGTCACACATTATAGTGCTTTGAGAATCTTCCCTATTCTATTAAATAGGAATATAGGACTTTGTGGGCCCCACCACAGGGTCCATGTATTAGCCATGTTCTAGGGATCACCTATAAATAAATAAATAATTTTCTAATTGGTTAATGAATAATTGGGATGAATTTATTTATTAGATGTATTTATAAGTGATTAAGTAAATACAAGGATAAATGTTATATGAATGAATATTAATTTAATATTCCAAGATTGTTTAATATTATCGGGATATGTGAGTCGGGTTACCATTTTAGTGTTATCACATAATGTATTTGATATATTAAAGGTAATATATAATATATAAATAATATTTATGGCATTATTTAGTTCATCATAAATAAATTCTTGTAATACTTATGTAGTGGATCTCTATTACACAGGTGCATGAAACCCAGATAGTGTATTATAAATCTCTAATATATGATTAGAGATATGCTCTTCCCATGTAGAATATTCATTTTGTTGGGGTTGAGATATTTTCTTCCCGTATGTTTCATAGAGATATAATTTCTCTAATGAGCAAAAGATCTATTTTCATCTTATCAGATTGAAGATAGAGGATCATGATGATTGTCGATTTATAGAAGTGATCATCAGGGCTCCGTGCAATCACATAGAATCTTTCGAACAACATGATCAAAGATTTGAGAAGTATTTGTGGATGATCTATAAGGATTTAATGTTATATCCTTTAACAAATGAACACCGATAACCTTCAACGGGAATGTACACATCAAATCACAATGTTCAATTTGTTTGTATTATTTTTATGATCTTATTAAACCATGTGGGATGCTCATGCAGTAATGGGGGTTATTTCTAAATAAGATGTATTTTTGTCACTCTTATGATTGAGAAATTTTAAATTCCCATCCCATTGGCATCCACTAAGCACCCCATAAACTTCATTGATCTACTAAATAAGCATCAATGAGAAGTTAAATAAGATATAGAGATTAATCAGAAGAATTAAGAAGTTATAAAGGTTATGTAGCAAGGTCAATTAGTTAGGTAGATTATTTTCTATAGAAAAATGTTTCACAAAGTTAGTTTTTATAGGAGTTTCTATGAAGCCAATTTTCAATGTTCAGTACATGAGTGAGATTCATGAAGTTAGTTTGTAAAGTGAAATACATGAGGGAGTTCAAGAAATTTAGTTTTTGAGGTGAAATATGTGGTGTAGTTATATGAAGCATACTCCCCAATGCGGTTTGAATATAACTATATTTTGTACCATTAATTAGTTCACAAATGACCCATGGAGGCTCATAAAAATAGTTCATGATGAAAAATAATTCAGATAGTGCTTATGTTAAAGGTTGTTTTAAGTATTATTCTTTATGAAACATTTTCTTGTGGGTATTTTAGAGACCAAGGAACACATTGGAGCACCATCATCATGCTATCATTACGTAAATAAAATCCTATTTTTTTGATAATATATATGTTACCTTAAATTCATTAAACTAAGGGTTACTTTATTCAAATTGGTGAGTAAGGAGTATGTAAAAGTAATCAGAGTGAGTTAGTGTGTTATTCTTGAATTAATTGTAATGTTACTTATCGTAGAATGGTGTAACCATGAATGAAATATTTTAATCCACTAAAATAGTTAAGATTATTTGATTCAAGTTTTACGGAAGCATCATTGTACTATTCTACTAAGACTAGCCCATAATTGTGAACTATGTAAAAATTTTTCAACTATGTTTTATTTTTTTCATTTATGATTGTGATGAATGTGAATATAAATATTACATGTTAAAAAAGTTACTACCAATGTAAGGACAAAATCATTTAATATGATAGAAAACGTTTAAAATCCTATTTCACTGCACCACTCTTAGGGTGTCTTGGGTTTCAAAAAACCATCACATGACACCCACATAAAATAAAGTCAACATCATCCCACCATCACCATAATAGAAATACCAGTTTTTCAATTAAGTCCATTAGTAATTTAAATGTAATAATAAATATCCATGCTAGTAATCAATACTATCAAGGTAGTAACCAATATAAATTAGAAATTATTTACATAAATCAATGTATTAATTTAATAGAAACAAGGTATGAACACATTGAGATATACAGTAATTTTTTATCTTAACGGTGGTTTATTTTTGGTGGTTTCCATATCTACTTCAAATTAAAACACAATGTTTTTTTATCTAAAATATAGTGGAAGTTTTTGTGAAAAATTCTCTATATGTGAAATTGTTTTAAATTTCATAGATGTTTTATTAAATCCAATTCTATATAATTAATTAAACTATATAATAAATCCCTTCCCACCATGATGTCGTTCCCTATGGCCTCAACCCCCACCCCGACCACCCCTCTATTGACACCATCTACTGGACATGATAACCCACCCCAACAGCTCTTATCCTAATGATGTTTTCCTATCTTCTCAATTTTCTAGGTGACCCACATCCAATGAAAAATAATCCATAACCCCTTCCCCATGACCATACACTTCTCCCTTACCTTGACCACATTTTCCCTACTACTATCTATAATCAGTCAGAAGTTATTGGAATCATATCCCTATCCTCCTTGCTATTTTACATATCCTTGACTTACTTACATTACTCCACGATATCCCAATCAATTATTTATAGGGGAAATATTTATTCATTTATGTTGTTTATGTTTTTTATGTTGGATTAAATAATTTTTATATTGATTTTTTAATATAGAATCAAGATCCTACCCTAGCCAGTAATGATGGTGGGTGAAGTTAAAATTGATTATACCTGTTTGATTAAACATTCATGCCTTTATATTTAAATATATATGGAGAAGATTTGTAATAGAATATGTATGGATGAAATTTGGATTAATTTACCTCAAAGCACACATTGGTATGCAAATGGTTTGGTTGAATTTTTAAATTATGTAATTAAAAACTGACTAAGGGATGATATAAAAAAATAGCCATGAAATGATTATTAATTAATTATATGGATGAATGCAAGGCATGTATATGAGAAATAGATAATGAAAAATTTCCATACTCGATGTGTATATCATATTTGACATATTTAATCAGATGTTATGGAATGTCAAACAAATGACTATTCTTGAAAAAAACACAAATTGACCAACCAGAGGAGAATTCAATTTCACACATGATAAATAAACCATTTCGATTTAATAGATATAATGAAAAAGATTTTATTATATCAATATTACCTTTAATGGGTCCTTAGTAGATTAATCTTGCTCAAAATTTCAGTGAAAAAAATGAGTTTTAATAATTAGTTTAAGATGGAAACTAGAACAATATAAAGGATGTTCCAAGTATTAAAAGTTATAATTTATAAATAAGTTACACCATATCATGTGACTATATGGAATTACTAAAAAAATAGTACCAATGATTTTAGAGTTGCATTAGGATGCATTTAGTGATGATAATATCCCCATATAATTCTATGAGATGAATAATATCATGGACAAACAAGGACATGATTAATACAAAAATACAAGATTTCCATAATCATTGTGTGATTATTTGGGTAGAAGATTATAATAAATAAGAATGCTTAATATTTTTGTTATAATTATATGGATGTGAATGATAAAAAACGAGAGTATAGATGAATGAAACACTAGAAAGAAGGATATGAAGAAAACTCCCACAAATGTATTGCACTACTTTCCAATAAAACCATACGTGAAATGATTATTCATGTCGTCAAAGACTAAATCTGATATGAAGTTTAATAATTAGGATTTTAACGATAATGTATTGATGATATGTACAAAATATTTACATTATGGAAGGAATTTGAATCATTTTATCTAGATTTTTCATTGGATCCTAGTAATATTTGTTTGATATTTTCTTCTGATAGTTTTATCCATTTTAGTACATTAAGGACTAATTTTAGAATATGGAAATATGATTTAATCCTCTATAATATAATTCCATTCATGAGTTTAAATAATATTCTATTCATTATTTCAATTCTTATTCCTGGAAATAAAATTCTTTGAAATGAAATTGATGTATATCTTCAACATTTAATTAAATAATTAAGATAATTAAAGGGAGATGGTGTATAAATATATGATGTTTAAATGATAAAACTATTAAATATTAATTCTGATTTAATGTGGAAAATTAGTAAATTTTCTAGACGTGTAAACATATATAATAAGAATAGTCATACCTATTTTTTTCCATTTTTTAATTTTGGTTTTGATCCTCAATAATTACCTCATAGTCGAAAATGGTGGTTTATGTTTCATTGCTGATTTATTAAGGATTATTATAAATTTAGCTTTAACAAGTCACAATTTAATAGAGATATTGAATTGATAAAGTCATCCACGGTGTTATATAATTTGAAAATATAGGTACAATTAATGAATACCACACTAGAATTTTGAAAATGTGACCTGTTTAGTGAAGGAGGTATGAGGTATGATATCTGAAGCTATTATAACACAACAATGGAACAAAATGAGTATATTTTTCAAACTTTATTATTAGGACTGAAATTTGATATTCATAATCTTGAACTAATGCATACAATGAATAGGTTCTATGATAATGTAATTTTTTCATTGTTAAATGAGCCGAGTAAATATAATGATCACCTTAATGCGTATAAGGATTTGGAATCAATGAATATAAAGTGTATCTTCTAGGAGAATGAGAATGGAAAGTATACTTCAGCTATTTTTATAATTATAAATAATGATATAGATTTATTCTTTCAATATTTAAATAATTTAAATGTTACATATAGATATTCAAGTAACATTTCAAGTTGGGTTTAAATAATAAAATGAAAGTTACATGAATTTAAATTTCATGACCAAGCTTTTATTATGGGGATTTTTTTTCAATTGGAATTTCATAATAAATTACCTTTAAATGGAATTGTAGTTATAGTTGTGTCATGTACCTTATATAGATATATTTTAAAAAAACTCTAAATCAAACCAAGCTTGATAATAATTAAGAATGAACTTGTTTGGAAATTTATCATTTTCAAATATAATTTCTCCATTAATTATTCTATATCATGAATCAGGTTACAATTCATTTATTTGAAGAAGTTAAACTAGGTGAATCATTAAAATATCAATGGATGTACCCAATTTAGAGGTACGTTAATATTATCTTTAGTTACATTGATGAATTCAATTTTATCAAATTGTTGTCCAAATTTTTTTAATATGTTTCAGATTTTTTTTAATCAGGTATATAAGTCAATTGAAATCATATGTGAGAAATAAGGACAACCAGAGGGCACTATTATTGAATGTTACATAGTTAGGGAGTTACTGAATTTCTTTTCATGGTTGTTTGATGGGATTGATACAACATTAAGTCATGTTGGACATGTTGACAACATATCCAATAATTCTCCTTCCAAAAACCATTCATCAGTATATCCAATAATTGGATGACCAGTTGGAAAGGGGTCAAGATTTAAACTGATTAAATTGGAGTTACTACAAGATAATTTATATGGGCTACTCAATTATCTAATTTTAGATCAATTTATTGAATAATTTTGATTATAAAAATAGATTACTAAGGGGTTAAGCTTGATATGTGATTGAATTAATAAAATCTATTAATGTAGAGATTATTGAATGTTTACTTTTAATGTAAGTATAAAATCACATTCTTGTTATTAATGTGTAGTAAATTTTTCTATGCAAAGATAAATAACTTATATATTTTTGTCTAGATAATGAATATTGGAAATTGAGTATAAATATTAAATATTTTAATGTTTTTGGTTTGAGGTCCTCTAAGGAAGGCTAAGATTTTTGATGCCTACAATAGTCATGTATTTATGTTTCATATAATTTTTCTTGATAAAGGCTTGGAAACTCAAAATAGTGGTATGTTTACACATTCATAGGTGGGATAATATAGAAAGATGACTGATACAATTGAGTAAAACTATCACGGTCAATTTTTAGTTTTCTTATTCAAAATAATGTGGTTTAACATTTATATGGTTATAATGAAGGATTAATTACATTTTAATTCTATAAACTTACATCACTTGATCAATAACAGTTACTATGAATATAATTTTCAATTTTAGCTGGATTTACAAGAAAGTAGGGTGTATTATGTGAATGATAAAATACATGAAGGATAAAGTGTTTTTTACACTTAAAACATAGATAATCATATGATATAGGTGATGGTTGTTAATTGGTACTACATGAATGTGATCCTCATAGACTAAAAAGTAACCAATTTTTTTCTTAACAATATTGAAATAATTGAACTTGAATGAGAGGGTGAAAATGAAGCACTCTTCGTAATAGAGGTTTATAACAATAATAAAAAGAAATAAAATGTTAATTGAATTTTTAAATTGGTAATGAAACAATATATGAATTTCTTATTTATAGGTGTTTCATACATATATAAATTGTTTTATTTTTTAAATGTTTTTTAAAAATCTTTCACTTTAGGTTTTTTTAGAATGAATATATTCAAAACTATTTGAATTACATGAATGAAGAGAACAAAAAAATTCAAGATCATAATCGATCAAAATCTTGGGGAACTCTAAAATTACCATCAAATTTAGTGAATCTGAGTTACCCCATTATACTAGATATATTTAGAAATCCATTTTATTTTCCAGATTTTATTGGTATCCCATGGTTCAATGCACATATTGTGATGGAGCAGTTAGTCACCCCACTATATAAGGGATATTGGCGAGTTTACATTTCTAGTATGTATGCCATTGTATAAAAAACTATATATTTATTAATTTATTAATTAATTTTTTAAATAAATAATAATAAAAAAATAGGAAATATAAATATGAACACAAAAGATTTATATGACCTCAAGAATTAAAAAATTAATGTCCCATTTGAAGAGTTTGGGGTACCTACTAGTGATGCTCTGAAAATCTATGGAATGATTCTTCAGAATATTTATTGTAGGATGGTGATAATTTCTATTAATTATAAAAAATGAATGAATATTCCCATATCTTGACAAAATGAGGTGTTTGACAGCCATGTAAAGGTAATATTAATTTAATAATCATTGATAACTAATTTAAAAGGAATGTGTGAAACTATTAATATACTTATAAAGTGTTATATTTTTTTATATATAGATGTTTATCATTTTTATGTCCATGAATATGCATCATACCCTTGTAAAATATTTTTTTGACAAGAAATAGGTTAAATTTAAATGGTCATTATGGAATCACTTTAATAATATATCTCTGAGCACTGAATAGATGTGTGACAAAGTTCATAAAGGTGTGTCTCATTAGTAGTGTAAGATGCTTTTTGATATTAATAGAGATTAATTTCATGAGGTAAAAGTATAACTTTAATATATTAATAACATAAACACATGAAATTAATATTTTTTTATTAATTCTTTTTCCAGAATTATCTAAAAATTCAATAAATCGTGAAAAATAATTCATTCTTCGTATCGCTAGGTCACAATTTTTTTTTGAAAAATGAAAAACTTTATTTTATTGTATCCATTATTATTTATGTTTTTTAATTGTAAATATATGTTCATTTTTAACTAGTATATATATTTTTATAAATGATTACGAATTAGGTCACCCTATTAGCAGGATAGAGATGTGGCATAATTTCATTGGAAACCTGACAACAGTTTTATGAATAAACCTACCAGAGATGTTGGAGTAAGTAATTTTAAATTCTATTTAATTTTATTTCACTAATAAAAAATAATAATAATGAAAAATAAAGTACAACAACAAAAAACCATAAATGAAAAAAATGGGCTCATTTATATGAATCAAATGGCACCAATTGACTATATTGACACCATTTTATCTAGAGAGTCAACATTAATTAATTATCTTTATGCCTTGTTTGTTCAAATAACTTGTTCTTCATTATTACGTTTTTATTGTAATAAAATAAAATAAAATAATTCTAAAAATTATTTTAATTAGTTAATTTTAATTATTTCATATAAATTTAAAAATAATTTTTAATATTATTTTATTAATTGATTAAAATTCATAAAGCCTGGGATTTGAACCCTTTAAAATGATCATTGGTTTATTAGAACGATGGAGTTGCAATAAATTTATGGAAGAAGCATCCCATGTGTTTATGGGGGATGGTTCATGGGATTACTCTAATAGTTTTCTTCGGTGGGGTGTTATCAACATTTATAGCTACACCTAGTGGGGGATCAACTAGTTCCATCAACCAAGAATTACATAGAGAAATATCAAAGTTGGATAAAAAAGTGAAAGAATATGACACTTATTGGAAAACATAGAATCAATGGAGATTTGCAATGGAAAATTACTTAGTTTTTTTATTTCATAGGATGAAATTCATGATCCCCAAGGAAATTAAAAATCATATAGATCATCCTGATGTGGTAAATTTTAAACTCAATTCATGAATCAATAAACAGTTTTAAAATATATATATAAATTTTTAAAAAACATGCTTCAGGTCATCAGAAAAAACACATATGGGATGTGAAATAATGTGACAACGACTGCATATTGATTTTTAAAAGGTGGATACTGATGCCATATCAATATGAGTTTCCATTTGTCTAGGATTCTAGTAAAACATTTTTTGTGTATTAAAACACTAAATATTTAAATAATAATAAAAACCTTATAAAGAACCTCATATTGATGTAAAATTATGGGAAAATGTGGGTGAATTATTAGTGACAAGTAAAAGTAGAAAATATGTGCATTTGACGTGCAATTTTATCATAATGACTAAATATATTGTTTTAAAAGATATCATTGTTTTTAAAAAATGTGTATTAGGGGGTAAAACCATGTAATTTTTTTAGGGTCATGAAATCATAAAAATGACCATATATTGATTTGTGAAATATAGGAACCAACTCTATATCAATCAGAGTTTTAGTTCATTCAGGATTCCATCAAACACTTTTTTAGTCCTTAAAACACTAAAATGTTCATATAATGGAAACAACCATAAGAAACCAACACATATTAATGTGAAATCATGGAAAAATAATGGTTGAATTATTTCTGTCATGTAATATTATAAAAACATACATATTGCTTACAATGTTCTTAGAATGACTTAATAATTTCTTTTAAAAGAGACCAAAATCATTAAAAAATTTCACAAGGGGGTCAAAACCCAGAAGAAAATGTAAAAGGGTAGTTAAATCATAGGAAAAAAATCTTATAATAATTTTTGAAAAATATAGTCTAGCTCCAAGTGAATCCAATTTTTGGTTTTCTAGGGATTCCCATAAATGCGTTTTTACTTGTTTAGAAAATTAAAACATTCATTTAATGGTCTAAACCCTTTAAAACATCCTAAAATTACCATCAAATCATGGTATAAAAGTGGTTGAATTATTTTTGGAAAGTACAATAAGAAAAATGTCCATATAATGTTCAGTGTTATCAAAATGACACCACAAGTAGTTTTAAAAGATATAATCATCTTTAAATATATGCATGGGGGGTTAAAGAAAATAAATTGAATTGGGGGGGGGGGGGTTATAAAATCATTATAAAATTAAAATATATTATTTTTGTGAAATAATGGTACTAATTCCATGTTAATACATGATTTTGTTTTCTTAGGATGCATGTAAACATGTTTTTATTGTATTAAAACATTAAAACGTTCATGTAATGGTTAAAACCATAAAAATTGACCTTGGATTGATGTGAAATCATGTGAAAACTATGGTTGAATATTTTTTTATATTTATTAGTAGACAAAAAATTCATATGAAATGATTTTTTATTGTATTTAATCAATAAGTGGTAATAAAAAAATATCAAAACCTTTAAAAATGTGTGTTCATTTGTCAAAAAAATGTATAGTATCTAGGAAGGAGTTGAACCACTGATATGGGGTTTGGTTGAATCAATGGTAATATAGTTTTAAATTTTTTTTCATTGAAATAAACCTCTAATGAGTTTTTAGATTCTGATCTCAATGATAAAAAAATATTTTGATAGGGTTCACCCCTATAAAGGGTGACTATGCACTTGTTTTGGTCAGATTGATCTAAGATACATATTATAAAATAAAAATCCAAAAAAAAATTATAAGTTGGTTGGTCAGATATTACCTTAAAACCATGGAGGGTATGTATCAACCATTTTCTAATAGAATTTCACCCAAAAAATGATTATACAAGTTCTAACTAGTTTACAAACAAAACACAGACTCACTGAGATTCATTCCAAGATGCCCCTACAATAAAACTTTTTATCTTTCTTTATAAACCTTAGTAACAAGGTGATACCCCAGTTTCTCACTAATTCAAGAGTCAACGTTGATGAATATTGAAATACTCCAACACATCACTATCTAGAGAAATAGATTCATACTAAAAATTATTTTGGATATAGTCTTTGATAACATAAACCCATGAAATTCACAAATTATTTGTACAAAAAAAAGTTTGAGACTTAATTATACAATTAAATCCATATAAGTCAATGTATTATTTAACTACTTGCACAAATCAGAAATTCCACAACATAGTTATTCATATATCAACTCACTATCGACTAACCATTTTAATTGTGCACAGTTTCAAATACCAAAATTATTCCACTTGGATTCATACATGTATCACATAACAATTTATACATTATCACTTCCATAAAATTGTACAACTAAAAAAATTATTCTTCCTATAAATTAGTTATCCATTAAGACATATTCTAATGGTGCATGTGTACCTTTATCTTCTTCACATAATAAAAATACATAACATGTTCTGTTTGCATAACCTAGAATAAAAACATGAATATTATATCCTTCACATAACAGAATTAATTCTTAAGAATTATAGTTCTTCGGAATGTTACACAAAATCTTCAAACATGAACATAAAAATACACTAGTCCCCTTCAACAATGCATAATTGGATACAAATTTCTTCTATCCTCTTCAAGTAACAAGATCCTAAGTACAAACACTGGTTCATAGAAACACACATTCTTCATGGGTTCACCTTCTTCTTTAGGAAACAAGTTCATGAAAAATAAAACAAACACCATGAGATCATGTGTGTGGAACATGAACACATGGAATATTCATTGTAAATACAAAACACATGATTTTCTCTATTTCTCTCCCATGAATTCCTTAGATAAGGGATTAAACTATTTACTATAAATGAGATACTCTTCGGTATTTATAGAGAACTATCCATAGATTCATTAATTTGGAAAACATAGAGGGCCATCCATTTCTCCTACTTATGAGCATTCTATATAAAGTTATGCATCAAAAGGTATCACCATCATTAAAAAAATCATTAGATAAAAATCATTTTTTCTTCATTTTGATCTTATTTACCCATGGAATCAACATTATATTATAAAACCATCATTTTTTTAATAAATAGAAAGTAAAATAACTCTTTTGAAGCCTCAGATAGATAAATAAAATGGTGATACATGGAGAAATCTATGTACTATACTCTCAGATAATTTCACAGTAGAATATGATGCATAAGTGTCAATGAATGGCACAAATTGATCAGATCATATGGCCACTATTCTAACTATGTTTTAAATGGATCAATAGTAATCACTCGATTGTATGTCCCACATCAAATATGAATAATTTAACTTATAATAGAAGCCACATCCACAGTGCTCCAGAAATCAGTTACCAAACACTTCCATTATATACTGGCACCTCCCTGTGGAAACACTTTCTTCCATGACTTTGCCTCCCCATATGGTGGATCCACACTACTCCCCAATGTATCTAGGTGTGCCAAGAACATCTCTTGGATCCTTGATATATTTATTTTATAGGGTTGATTTTTTTAGGCCGGATTAACTATGAAAATAACACAAGAGGGGGTGAATTATGTCTTTTGAAATTGTTCCTCGATTCCATCTTAACAAAACAGTAGACACAACTTGAGATGTTTCTGTAATAGATAATACGCAGCAGATAGAACAGAAAATAGGACAAAGAAATTTATAGTGGTTTGGGGCACGAATATCCCCTAGTACACTCCACCAATCACCCTCTCTGCGGGCTTGGTGAATTTCACTAGTAAGGTCCTCTTATCATAAGAACATTTCACAACTGAGTAGAGGTAGTTTTCACCCTTACAAAAAAGACTTTATAAAATAGAGCCTTCTATTTCTTTACTATAGATAACCGAAACCCACAGCTTAGTGTGAGAAGATAATACTCCACCATGACTGATTACGAGTAGCCGATACTCATGACAAAATATATTTGTTTAGAGAAAAAAAAATTCAACTCACAGTTGCAGTAGAACACAACTGATAAAAGATGGATCTTTGTCTTAAGAAAAGAATAAACCTTGAAGGATGTTGGAAGAGATCTGGTTGCATAAAAGATCTTTGAATCTTTAAGAACAATAACAAAAACAGAGCGTTGTATTCACAGAAATCAAAAGATAGATTTTTTATGAAGTTTACATTCCTGTGATGCTTGATCGCTGTAGAATTGAAAAACAATTTTCATAGATGATTGATTTCATAAACCAGAGAGTCATCTATGTATTTATATGAAAACTCAGAAGGATTTATAATGAGAAGAAACTCCAGCACGATTTTTTAGATCCGCAAAAGATGCCTAATGTCACGACCCGTCCTCGGGACCCATGTCGTGACTACCCCAATCCCGCCTCCCATAGGCCAGGGGATGGCGACTAGCACCAAGGTGTAAAGACGAAAAAAAGGGGAAGACATTTACTTTATAAAGCAAACAAACACCATAGAGTAAGCAAGAAGAAGTAAACACTAAGTAAAACTGGGTACAAAATTAATGCGGAAAAGTAAGTGGTCCAGAATACAAACCCAAACTAAAAGTAAGATACAACTGGAAATAAAGTACAGCAACTGAAAGTAAAGTAGCAACGTCGAGCCATCCATTAGAAGTCCCACCTGAAGGGTGGGAACAGATAGCCTCCTCAGCTCCTCAGGTCCAGCCGTCTGCTCCGTGTATGTTCCGCCCAGTGGTCCACCTCCAGGTACCGACTTGCTCCACAAGACTCAACCACGATCAGTGCTGTCCGTCGTCTGCATCCAACACAACGTAGTGCGAGCATAGCCCGTGAAGGGGTGAGTATACTCTACTCAGTAGGGACCCCGAGACCCTCGAAGGTCTCCCAGAATTCACAAAGGAAAATCCACAAAGGAAAGATACAATCATGAAGTAACAACCCACACTACTTAGGTATATGCCCATACATATACCTAAGTCATCAATTCCCGTTCGACTCCAACATCCAAGCCCAAGTTCGATCATGTGCACAAAGAAGTACAACCCAATCCACACAGGATAACACAACCCAATCCACATAGGAAAGCAAGTAAATCATATAGAAGATATTGATTGAAGTCAAGACTCAACTCACACAGGTATACTTCTTCGGTAAAAGAGATGATCAGATATAGCCACTGATTCATCTAAGCTGGGACCCACGTAGGATACAATACCAGCCAAGCTGCCGAACCCATAGAGGATTTCAGTGCAATCTTCATTGCCATTGAACCCACAGAGGATTTCAGTATGGTCTTCATTGCTGTCGAACCCACATAGGATTTCAGTGCAGTCTTAATCTCCATCGAACCCACGGAGTATTTCAGTACAGTCTTCATCGCTGCTGAACCCACATAGGATTTCAGTGCAGTCTTCATCACCATCGAACCCACGGAGGATTTCAATAAGGTCTTCATCACTGCCGAACCCACATAGGATTTCAGTGCAGTCTTCATCACCGTCGAACCCACAGAGGATTTCAGTATGGTCTTCATCGCTGCTGAACCCACATAGGATTTCAGTGAAGTCTTCATCACCGTCGAACCCACGGAGGATTTCAGTACGGTCTTCATCGCTTCCAAACCCACATAGGATTTCAGTGCAGTAGTCACAGTCGTAGTCGCAGTCGCAGCCAGCTCTAGGGTTCTCACACAGAGCATACTCGTTTTCGGGAGGGTCCGCTCCACGAGCCAAGGGGTCGATACATCAACTGATATGTAGTCCTGAGTTGATGTATCTCAAAGTTCCATCTCGACAAGAGGAACTCAACGTGACAGACGGCGCGTCAATTAGATGCCTGGTCTGAGAGTTATTGGCCTTTTCATTCCAGGGGCCCGGTTGGTTTTTTTTGTCAAAACCAACCCGACCACACTCCAACGGCATCCAAACCTCAAGCGGAGTAAGCCAAATGGTCTGTCTCACTAAGATAAAACCAACAAGGTCGACGGTACGTCAATCGGACGTCCGGAGCTCAACTTATAAGCATTTCCGCTTCGAGGGCCCGGTTGGTTTCGTGTTCAAACCAACCCAGCCAGACCCAAAGTTCTCTGAAACCATGAGTGTAATATACCAAAACTAACGTCTCGATCCAGGGATCTCTACGCAACTGACAGTGCATCGATCGGATGTCCGAAGCCCAAGTTATGGGCAAAAGACCAAAAGTTGTCCCAAAGTGGGGGGTCTGAGCCCAGTCTGACCCGACCCACCCCCCGGGGTCGGCCCGGGCCGGCCGGGCGCGGCCCAGTCCAGTCCATGAAACCTGGACCGGCTCGGCCAGGTGGCTCGCTGGCTCGGCCAACGACCGAGCATGGGGGGACGCGGTCCCCCCCCCCCCTCCTTCGCCAGCGGATGTGGCGAGTGTCGCGTCTCCCCCGGATCTCGCGCAGCCGCGGGATACGGTCAACCCGCTCCCGCCGCCGCCTCTGGGCAGCCGGCCGGTGCCGGCAGCTGCCTTCAGCCGCCGGCGCCACCGCCCCAGCGGGGCGCATCGACAGTGCGTTCCGCAGACCACCAGATGCGCTCCGGTGGTCCGTTTTTCCCGCCGTCTATGCCTGCGGCTCTCCCGGGACCCGTGAATTACTACGAAGGGTTCAAAACGCATTTGCAGACCTCTTCGTCATCGCCCATCGATCCGCACACCAAGAACAGAGAATCGGTGGGTTCTGACTTGTTCGTTGGTCCGCACCCACCGTGTTAGTGGTTCAAAAGACTTCAACAATTTAAACACATGTTGAGGATTTAATACACATAAAAATAAATTAAACCATACCCCCTACCTCAAGCATTATTGAATGAAGGTTCATCGCGGGAAAAAGGATGTCGCAGAAGAAGGCCCCGTAAGCGTCATCGGCATCGTGGTACACAGCGTCGCAGAGAAGAGGATTCTTTGGCGTCGCGGAGAAGAGAATCGTCGACGTCGCGGTACACGGCGTCGCATCATCGATCTCCAGGGAACTAGCATTCTTCGTCGTCTTCTGTTGGAGGCCGACGTTCTTCATCGTTCTTCGTGTTCTCCAACGAAGAAGATGAAGATTCGAAGGCTTTGGAACAAATCCTCTCCAAACCTTCTCGTACAATGAAACAACAAAAATAAAATAAGGCATTGCCTTATTTTATTACTCATGTCATCCCTTATTTGAAATTCAAAAATAAATCACGATTAATTAACTAGCTTTGACCAATTAATGAGGCGTTTAATAATCCAATCAAATGTGGGAGTTGACTTAACAATTAAGAGGGGGGTGCGGGTGAGTTACATAATTAAATTCACGTAGGAGGTAAAAAGGAAATAAAGGGGGGTGGGGCTCGTATGGGCCCCACCTCACTAATATCCAACCTAGGAGTTAGGATATCAGTGGGTCCCACTCCAACCACCATGCCTAGGTTAACACTACTTAGAATAAAAATAAAATCTGTTGCACAATATTTTATTTTATTCTTTAGTTAACCCAAATAATTAATAACCTCACCCGAGCAAACGCAACTCCGGAAAAGGTGTTCTTAAGAAATTACCAGCGTTGCGATTCCTTCGGTGCCCTCAGAATTTGATTCCGAGCACCAGTCCAATAGTTAGGAAAACCCGCTCGTTCGTTCACTAAACGTATCCGAGCTAAACTTTGGAAAAAAATGATTCCGGGCACACTGGGCCTCGGAATCAGGTGCCGTCAGAAACCGCGTTCTTGTAAAATCCCAAAGAAAATTAAGAAAAAATTTCCCTTGAATTTTATGGGCCTTTACATTACTCCCACCTCAGGGATTTATGTCCTCGTAAAGATACATCATAAACTAGGGAAACAAATATGGGTACTGTGCACGCATCTGAGCCTCCCGCTCTCAGGTGCTCTCCTGGAGGTTCCCGTGCTGCCATCTGATGCACACTAGAGGTATCGACCGTCCACGTAGGACCCGCTCCTGTCGATCCTCAATCTCCACCAGGACCTCCACAAAAGTCTCCCCATCGTCAATGTCCAGCTTCCCATGGTCGATGATATGCGTCGGGTCATGCACGTATCTCCTCAGTTGAGATACGTGGAAGAAGTCGTGCACCCGGTGCAGCTGAGGTGGTAGATCCAGGCGATAAGACATGTCGCCTATCCTGCTGAGGACCTGGAATGGTCCGATGAAGCACGGAGATAACTTGCCGACTCGGCCAAATCTTCGTAATCCATGTCGAGGTGAGACCCGCAAGAAGACGTGGTCTCCATCGTCGAACTCCAGTGGCCTCCGCCTCCTATCAGCATAAGACTTCTTCCGGCTCTGAGCTGTCCTCATCTGCTCCTGGATGACCTGGACCTTCTCTGTCGTGGCCTGGACCATCTCCGGTCCCACAAGTGCTGACTCCCCAGGGTCTGTCCAGTACAGAGGTGATCTATAAGGTTGGATGTACAATGACTCGTATGGTTCCATCCCGATGGTGGAGTGGTAGCTGTTGTTGTACGCGAAATACACCAAGGGTAGGTGGTCCTCCCAATTGCGACCAAAGTCGAGGACACATGAACGGAGCATGTCCTCGAGAGTCTGAATGGTCCTTTCCATCTAACCATCCGTCTGAGGGTGAAAGGCGGTGCATAAACGTATCTGCGTCCTGAATGCCTCCTATATCTGCTTCCAAAGCCGGGAAGTAAAGCAAGCATCTCGATCAGAGACGATAGATGATGGCACACCATGAAGCCATACAATCTTCTGAATGTAGAGACGTCCCAAGCTCTCTACTGAGACCTACTCTGTGATGGGTAAGAAGTGAGCCGACTTGGTGAGTCAGTCGACAATCACCCAAATAGAGTCGTGACCTCTGGAAGTACGATGAAGTCCAGTCACAAAATCCATAGATATCTCATCCCACTTCCACTTCGGGACCTCCAAGGGCTGTACCAAGCCTGCTAGTACCTGGTGATCTGCCTTCACTTGCTGGCAGGTGAGGCATCGTGAAACCAACTCTGCCACAACCTTCTTCATACCCGACCACCAGTGCTATTGTCTGAGATCCTAGTACATCTTCTCCACTCCTGGATGTACCGCTAAAGGGGAAGTGTGAATATCTCTCAGCACCTCCTCCTATAAAGAAACTGGTACCATGGTACGTCCTATGAAAAGGACGTCGTGATCTACTCCTATATAGAATCCATCAGGTGCCTATCCTGAGGATTTCTGCGCACGCCGCGTCTCATAGTCAGCATCCCCACACTGTGTCTCTCTGACCCGCTGTAGTAGTGGAAGAGTGACTGTGAGTGACTGAAGAAAGGTTTCTCCATCTCTATCCACGAAAGATATTTGCAAAGCAGCTAGCTGCTCTGTTGCCTCCCCGAGTAGCTGAATTCCCATCCTTCTGCTGAGAGCATCGGCTACTACGTTCCCCTTTCCAGAAGTATAGACTATCTCAAAGTCATAATCCTGGAGGAACTCGAGCCATTGAAGCTGTCTCAGATTCAGGTCCTTCTGCAAGAAGATGTACCTGAGACTCTGGTGGTTAGAGTAGATTGTAAAGCGCTCACCCATCAGATAGTGTCGCCACATCTTCAGAGCGAAGACCACTACTGCTAACTCTTGGTCGTGGGTAGCGTAGTTCTTCTCATTCTGCCTCAACTGACGTGATCCATAGGTGATCACGGCCCGCTCTTGCATCAGTACACATCCGAGTCCGGTCCCTGATGCATCGCAGTAGACTACATACCCTACTCCCTCCTCCGGTAGCCTCAAGATAGGCGTGCTGGTCAATCTCTGTCTCAGCTCTTGGAAGCTCTGCTGACATCTGTCTGACCACATGAAGGGTTTCCCCTTCTTTGTCAAAGTTGAGAGTGGTTCCGCAACTCTAGAAAAGTCTAGCACAAATCTCTGGTAGTACCCAGCTAGCCCCAAGAAACTTCGCACCTCCGTCACGCTCCTGGGTGGATCCCAAGCTAGCACTGCCTCGATCATCGCAGGATCCACCACAACTCCCACCTCAGAGATGACATGTCCCAAGAAGTGGACCTCACGTAACCAGAACTGATACTTTGAGAGCTTTCCATAAAGCTGGTGCTCTCGGAGTGTGTCTAGTACAACCCGCAAGTGGTAGGTGTGCTCCTCCTTAGTGGTCGAGTATATCCAAATGTCGTCGATGAAGACCAGGACAAATCGATCGAGGTATGGCTGAAAGATCCTATTCATGAGATTCATGAACACTGCTGGAGCATTGGTTATGCCGAAAGGCATAACCAAGAACTCATAGTGGCCATACCGACATCTGAAGGCCGTATTCTGCACGTCCTCGTCTCGAACTCTGAGCTGATGATAGCCTGATCTAAGGTCTATCTTTGAGAACCACCGTGCTCCCTTGAGCTGATCGAAGAGGTCTTCAATCCTCAGTAGCGGATACTTGTTCCTCATGGTCACCTGGTTTAGGCGACGATAGTCGACACAAAGTCGCATGCTCCTGTCCGCCTTCTTGGCGAAGAATATCGGGGAATCCCAGGGTGAAACACTGGGTCGGATGAATCCCTTGCCCTACAAGTCCTCCAACTTTACCCATAGCTCTCGAAGCTCAGCGGGGGCCATCCGATATGCTGGAGTGGATATCGGGGCTGTCCCAGGGTACAGTTCAATATAAAATTCTACCTCTCTGCGATGAGGTAGTCCTGGAACGTCGTCAGGAAAAACGTCCGTATACTGATCCACCACTACAAGAAAACTAGGACTCCGCACGTCAACTGCTACTAGGATGAGGCTAGCCAACTGATGAGTGATGGGTTTTCCTCTCCTCTGCGTGAGTCCATCCTGTGATGAAAAGGCTCCCTTCTCTCCGGTGAAGGTGAACCTGCTCCCATCGGTGCGTACACACCGCACCTTGCGCCTAATACAGTCGATCTGAGCATGGATTGTGGATAACCAATCCATGCCCAAGATGATGTCGTAAGGCCTCGACGCCACTACAAGAAGATCCCAGCCAAAGATCTCGCCTCCTAGAGTAAGTTCACACTGCCGACACCAGTGCGTAATCATCGAGTCTGCTCTCGTAGGAGTCTCTATTCGTAAGGATCGACCCAACTATTCCGTCAGAATCTCCGAGCTCCAAACAAGGGCAGCGGCAATAAAGGAATGAGTCACTCCTGTGTCTATAAGAACTGCAGCAAGGGTAAAGTAGACGCATATAGTACCTCAAATCATCTCTGGTGCATCATGGTCATAGGCCTCTGCTGCCTGAAGCTGAGCCTGTCTCTGCCCGCCAGCTCCCTGTGGTCGGGGTGGACCTCCTGGTGGTGGTGGTGGTAAAGCCTCAAAGCATCGCCCACCACCTGCTGTTCGGCCTGCTCCCCTGCCTCGTCCGCCTGCTCTCGGAGGACCGCCACGGTCGACCCTCTGCCTCTGCCTGGGTAGCCCCTCAACCATCTGCTACTCCTCTGTACGGCGGGTCGGGCAGTACCGAGCCATGTGGCCCTGCCCGCCACATGTGTAACACTGCCTGCTCCTCGGAAGGATGGATCTGCGCCCTGTACCCCGCACCTCTGAGCCAGTGTCCTGAGGTTGTCTGCCTGATGGTCCGGTCCGCCTGGACCCCTGTGACATCTGTCGACTGCCAGCTGTAGACGACTCTGCTACGTGCCGCCCTGCGGTAGGTCTTGCTGCTGGCGTAGGATCAGCAAGAAAGATCTCTATGATAAGATCTCACTCCAGTACTCCTGCCTGTGTCGGAATGCTGAGGGAGATCATCGATTCCCTAATCTCATTCCTTAGTCCCTGCTCGAAGGTCCGAGCCCAGAAGAATGGGTCTCGTACCATGTCCGTCGAATAGCGCGAGAGATCGGTAAATCTTGCTGAGTACTGGGCGACCGTCATGCTGCCCTGTCGCAGCTGTAGAAGCTCCTGGATGCGCACCGCACGGAGGGTGGCAGGGATGAACTCCGAGCAGAAGAGGCTCTCAAATTCCATCCAGAGGAGTGATGCCTCATCATGCACCTAGAGCATCAGGCTCCACCATCTGCCTGTTGCCGCGTGCAGGAGGCTCTCTGCGAGGATCACCATGAGGTCAGCTGGTGTCCCTACTAACCTAAAAACTCGCACAACCGCCTCCAGCCAATCCTCGACTGCCTGAGGGTCTGTCTCCCCATGGAACCTGGGCGGTCTCTGATGATGAAACTCATGCAGCGCACTAAGAAGACGTGAACTATCAGCGGCTGGGGCTGGTAGCATCGGTGGATCGGTGGGTAGAGGTACCGCCGGTGCCTCCGTTGTCAAAGGGCCCTGCACCGAGGCATTGTCGCTCGGTGGGATGTCGTCTCTCACAATGCTCGGAACCCTAGCTGGCTTCTATCGTGGGGCCATCCTGAAAAGAAACAGGTGCGCCATGGTCAAATAATATACCTGGTGAGATGACAAAGTAATCACAAAGAAAACTTTTGAAACACACATTCAATCAATGTTTTCATGCATTGAGTCGGAAATCAGAAGTCAGGGTCCTGGTGTACGGATACGTCAGCCGCCGCACCAACACTGGACTCCCTGGACTGATAACCATACTCAATACCCTTAACACTATTGCTTCACATAGAAGAAAGATCAGAGTCCTGAGTTCTGCGATAGAACCGAACTCCTCTGATACCAATTTGCCACGACCCATCCTCGGGACCCGTGCCGTGACTACCCCAAGCCTGACTCCCATAGGCCAGGGGCTGGCGACTAGAACCAAGGCGTAAAGCCGAAAAAAGGGGAAGGAATTTTCTTTATAAAGCAAACAAACACCACAGAGTAAGAAAACAGAAGTAAACACTAAGTAAAACTGGGTACAAAAGTAGTTCAAAAAAGTATGTGGGCCAGAAAACAAACCCAAACTGAAAGTAAGATAAACTGGAAAGAAAGTACAACAACTGAAAGTAAAGCAGCAACGTCGAGCCGTCCACTGGAAGTCCCACATGAAGGGTGGGTACAGATAGCCTCCTCAGCTCCTCGGGTCTAGCCGTCCGCTCCGTGTACATCCTGCCCAGTGGTCCACCTCCAGGTACGAACTTTCTCCACAATCCTCAACCACGATCAGCGCTGTCCGTCATCTGCATCCAACACAACGTAGTGCGGGCATAGCCCATGTAGGGGTGAGTATACGCTACACAGTAGAGACCTCGAGACCCCTGAAGGTCTCCCAGAATTCACAAAGGAAAATCCACAAAGGAAAGATACAATCATGAAGTAACAACCCACACTACTTTGGTATATACCCATGCATATACCAAAGTCATCAATTCTCGTTTGGCTCTAACATCCGAGCCCAAGTTCGATCACATCTACAAAGGAGTACAACCCAATACACACATGATAACACAACCCAATCCATATAGGAAAGCAAGTCAATCATATCGAATATATTGATTGAATTCAAGACTCATCTCACATAGGTATACTTCTTCAGTAAAAGAGATGATCAGATATAGCTACTGATTCATCTAAGCTGGGACAAACGTAGAATACTAAACCAGCCAAGCTGCCAAACCCACATAGGATTTCAGTGCATTCTTCATTGCCGTCGAACCCACGGAGGATTTCAGTACGGTCTTCATCGCTGCCGACCCCACATAGGATTTCAGTGCAGTATTCATCGCCGTCGAACCCACATAGGATTTCAGTACAGTCTTCATCGCTGCCGAACCCACATAGGATTTTAGTGCAATCTTTATCACCGTCGAACCCACGGAGGATTTCAGTACGATCTTCATCACTGCCGAACCCACATAGGATTTTATTGCAGTCTTCATCACCGTCGAACCCACAGAGGATTTTAGTACAGTCTTCATCGCTACCAAACCCACATAGGATTTCAGTGCAGTCTTCATCACCGTCGAACCCATGGAGGATTTCAGTACGGTCTTCATCACTGCTGAACCCACATTGAATTTCAGTGCAGTCGTCACAGTCGCAGTCGCAGTCGCAGCCAGGTCTAGGGTTCCCACACAGAGCATGCTCGTTTCCAGGAGGGTCCGCTCTATGAATCAAGGGTTAGATACATCAACTGACACATAGTCCGGAGTTTATGTATCTCAAAGTTCCATCTCGACAAGAGGAACTCAACGCGACAGACGGCGCGTCAATCGGACGCCCGGTCTGAGAGTTATTGGATTTTTCGTTCAAGGGGACCAGTTGGTTTTTTATTCAAAACCAACCCGAACGCACTCCGACTGTATCCATACCTTGAGCGGAGTAATCCAAAAGGTCCGTCTCACTAAGAGGAATCCAACAAGGTTGACGGCATGTCAATCGGACGTCCGGAGCTCAAGTTATAAGCGTTTCCGCTTCGAGGGCCCGGTTGGTTTTGTGTTCAAACCAACTCGGCTGTACCCAAAGTTCTCCAAAACCTTGAGTGTAACATACTGAAATGACCGTCTCGATCCAAGGATCTCTACACAACTGATGGTGCATTGATCGGAGATCCGTAGCCCAAGTTATGGGCAAAAGACCAAAAGTAGTCTTAAAGTGGGGGGTCTGGGCCCGGTCCGACCCGGCCCAACCCTCCCTGGGTTGGCCCGAATTGGGTCGACCCGACCCGGGTCCGGCCCGGTGGGTGTGGCCCGGCCCGGCTGGGTGCGGCCCAGTCCGGTCCTCGTAACCCGGCCTGGCTCGGTCGGGTGGCTCGCTGGCTCGACCAACGACCGAGCATGGGGGGACGCGGTCCCGCCTTCTTTCGCCAGCAGACGCGGCGAGTGCTGCATCTCACTTGGATCCCGAGCGGTCGTAGCGGCTCCTTCCGGCGGCGCGCCGTCGCCTCCGGGCGGGCGGCCGGTGCCGGTCGCTGGCGCCGCCGCGCCAGCAGCGCCTTCCGCAGACCACCAGACGCGCTCCGGTGGTCCGTTTTGCCCGCCGTCTGCGCCTGCGGCTCTCCCGGGACCCGTGAATTACTGTGAAGGGTTCAAAATGCCTTTGCGTCCTGCTTCGTCATCGCCCGTCGATCCTCACACCATGAACAGAGAATCAGTGGGTTCAGACTTGTTCGTTGGTCCGCACCCACCGCGTTAGTGGTTCAAACGACTTCAACAATTTAAACACATGTCGAGGATTTAATCCACATAAAAATAAATTAAAACAAACCCCCTAACTCAATCATTGTTGAACGAAGGATCATCGCAGGAAAAAGGACATCGCGGAAGAAGGCCTTGTAAGCGTCGTCGGCGTCGCGGTACACGGCGTCGCAGAGAAGAGGATTCTTCGGCATTGTGGAGAAGAGGATTCGTCGGCGTCGCGGAGAAGAGGATCATCGGCGTCATGGTACACGGCGTCGCGTCATCAATCTCCGGGGAACTAGCGTTCTTCATCGTCTTCCATCGGAGGCTGGCGTTCTTCGTCGTTCTTCGTGTTCTCAAATTAAGAAGATAAAGATTCGAAGGCTTTGCAGCAAATCCTCTCCAAACCTTCTCGCACAACGAAACAACAAAAATAAAATAAGGCGTTGCCTTATTTTATTACTCATGTCATCCATTATTTGAAATTCAAAAATAAATCACGATTAATTAACGAGCGTTGACCAATTAATGAGGCATTTAATAATCCAATCAAACGCGGGAGTTGACTTGGCAATTAAGAGGGGGGTGCGGGTGAGTTACATAATTAAATGCACGTGGGTGGTAAAAAGGAAATAAAGGGGGTTGGGGATCGTGTGGGCCCCACATCACTAATATACTACCTAGGAGTTAGGATATCAGTGGGTCCCACTCCAACCACCATGCCTAGGTTAACACTACTTAGAATAAAAATAAAATCTGTTGCACAATATTTTATTTTATTCTTTAGTTAACCCAAATAATTAATAACCTCACCTGAGAAAACGCAACTCCGGAAAAGGTGTTCTTAAGTAAATACCAGCACTATGATTCCACCAGTGCCCTCGGAATTTGATTCCGAGCACCGGTCCAAAAGTTAGGAAAACCCGCTCGTTCGTTCACTGAACGTACCCGAGATAAACTTTGGAAAAAAAATGATTTCGGGCACACCGGGCCTCGGAATCATGTGCCGTCAGAAACTACATTCCTGTAAAATCTCAAAGAAAATTAAGAAAAAATTTTTCCTTGAATTTTACAGGTATTTACACCTAAGAAAAAGAATATAACAGTTCAGAGACGTATTAACTCCCCTTAAGAATAGGAATGAAAATCTCCACTGTTATTAATTCTTTGAATCGATCATAAAGTCACGCTGAAATAGTCAGTAATGGGATTTAAATCATCTTAATATTCCGTAGAGACCGTTGCATGAATCTCTAATAAAGACGTAAATTTCAAATTCTCAGTGTTGAAAAGTCAAATGTAAGGTTCCTTCACATGAAGAAAAAATAGACAATGTATGATAGATCATGAACATAAGGTTGATGATCCGTACGTGTTTCTTCCCAAATGTATGGTTGATCATTCATACGTTTCTATCAAAATGCAGGGTTCAATACAAAAGTAAGGTTCATGATCCATACGTTTTGTGATACAAACGTAAGGTTCATTATGAACGCAAGGTTCCACAACCATACTTTTCTGATTTTTTTTCACTAAGGGTTCCATCCAAACATAAGGCACATTAACCATACTTTTCCGATAATGTAAGGTTTTTTCCATACGTTACTTTTTCTGATGAGAAAAATGACAAATGATGAAATTTTTTTCCAGAATACACTTAAGAGCGTTCTGCACATTTTAACAAATTTATTGTGAATAAATATGAATTATAAAGAATATAAATGCCCTGAAATATACTCAAAATAAAATCATTAGAATAAAAAACAAGTGTATTTGTGAACATCAAAATCATCATAAAATAAAGAGTATTGTTGACACAACATATGCCCAACAATCTCCCCCTTTTTGATGATCACAAACCCATAATCTAAAAATATAATCATAGATACATAATTTAGAAATTTTTTAAACATAGATAGTGTGTGTAAATATGTGTAAATGTAGTGTCTAAATTTATCCCCCTTTTTGTGATATCAAAAATATAGTATATAAATAAATTAGAACACATATAATATTTGAACAAATTAGAAGTGAATGTTACAGTTAACTATAATTAAATAAATAGAAATGGATTTGGAACTGTTGATAAACATTCAAACATATATAAAATAGATATAAACAGAGAACTATCATTGATAAATAAATTAATATTTTATAAAACATTATGGAATCAAGATATGAGAACAGTAATTTTCAGAAAGGTTAAAAGATGGAAGGGATTAAGGATTGGCTGGGCTGGAATTCTGTATGACTTCTAATATATCTTTCAGCTTTTCCAACTGTAATCTTAGATTCTGCATCAGACTATCTCCAAGTTGAATGATCAACATTCTAGAGTCATTGTTAACATAAATATTCTCCATGATATTCACTTTCAAAAACTCATGATGACTGGTCTCTTGCTTCATGAACTGCTCTAGGTTCTCTGAAAAGGTGTTCTACAAGGATCGAATACCAGGCTCTGATTGAGTTAGCTGGTCAACCAAATACTTTTGGTTTTCTAGATGAACTGATAGGGGCGTGCTATTGCACTCCAAATCTTCAAGTTTGATATTTATATTTTCCAGTACTGCTGTAATGGATTGAAATTTGGGAATGAGATCTGGAAAGGTAGGTGAAGCCGATGTACATGCAGTAGGCTGACTGACACTACTTCTCACTAAGGTGAATTGGCCTCTTAAATACCATTTGGTATCAACAAAGTCTGTATTAGACACAAATTCAGAATTGATCTTTCCAATTTATGCCATCATTTCCCTCTTGAAGTCATCAAATTCTATCTTGGATACTAAGTTCTTGTCATGATCTTGTAAGATCTTCCTTGTAGCTTCCAGATCTTGCTTTAGAGATGCATTCTCTTCATGAATTTTATTATACTTAATCACTAATTCCTCCACATGTTGTGATAGAGAGTCATATGTATCCTCATATAAATTCACATGCTGATTAACAACAAAAAAGGGAATCACATTATCCACTGATTTTTCAAAAACCTTTCATCTGAAAAAGACTGGTTATCCAGAACATCAGTCCGTACTCCCAAAGTTGATCTGACTGTCCCACAGTCTGATCTACTATGTTTGTTTGAATCTGAGTCACTGACTGTTGAACAATATGTTCTGCTTGCTCAGCTCTATCTTCAACAGTTTTCTCTCTCACTAATTCTATGTGAACAATTATTGCTTGAGCTTCTATTCCTTGAACCTTCTCAACAGGAGCGATTTCCTGTGCTCCATCACCAATCACAGGCACAATTTCAAGCTCTCTAGATTGAATTTCCACTTGCTGCTCTTCCTCCATAAGTGATTTATCAAGATGAACCAAGCTTGTTTCTTCTCCTGAAGCCAACTATTGCTCCGCAGCTTGCAGATCTGTCCTTATCCTGGGCTTTTGAACAAGTTGTTGTTGTTGTTATTATTCTTCTTGGGTAGCAAACCTGAGTCTTCTCCTTGAGGGTTGAGAAACTCCATCAGTTTTGGACTCAACTATCCCTTCTTTGCTAGAAGCTCTTCTCTCCCCCCTGTGGTCCTGATCTCTGGTCTTCCTCAACAACTACAGGTTGAATCATTTTTTTGACGGTGCTCCAGAAAAATCCGAGTTTTCTTAGGGAGCCTGCATTCCGCACATTGCTGTGATGGCACATGACTCGTGCCTCTACTAACTTGATTATCCCCTTTTTCAACAAGATCCTTGAAATTATCCATCCATATGGATAAAAGTTCATCCTCGCATCAGGTTGACAGTAGTAGTACAAATATTTGAATAAGTACCTTGGGAAATTTAGCTTAATATCACTCAGAAATAGAAACATGATGTACATGTCTGGGTAGAGGATATTTTCCATCTCTAATACTCTGGGATCAATTGCTGTTTGAATGAAATTTACCAGGATCTTGTGGTCAGCTTCAAGATCTTTTACAAACATTTTTATAATGTTTGTTGAGTTGAATAGAAAATAAATAATGTCTTTTGAGGTGTGGGTTTTATCTCTAATCTATTTAAGGTCAAAATGAAATACCCCCTCATGCGAATAAATTAAAATATTCAATACTTCAGTTGATGAGATTGAGAATTACTTATTCTCAATATTAGAATAAATCATATCTTCCTCTTACCCAAAAATAAACTGCATGCTACCATAAAAATACCTCAGCTCTGCCTCATACAAGAATTCTGAAATTGCATTATTGCTGAAGACAATTTCCAGTCCTTGAAAGGCTAGGGCTTGTTTGAGAAGCAGGTTTGTCTGAACCAGCCACTCAAAATCAATAACCTTCCCCTAGAGAATCTTTATTAGCGCAAATTTTTGACACTTCAGATTGCTTGGTTCTCCTTCTTCAACGCGCTTAGTCTTCCTCATTTCTGAAGGTTTAAAAATCTGAAGATTTCAGTGTTTAGGGTTTGGAACGATAGACGAAGGTCTCGAGTTAGTCGAAAGGTTTTTGGAAAACAACGGGTAAGGTAGACAAAAGGGTTTTCTGACAAATGACATGTATTCTCATTTCTTGTGTCACAACGTAAAAATTTAAAAAATATTTAAATGAATACGTGGTTTGAAAGACACATTTAACCTCTAAAATTAATTAAAATATAGTACGAGAAAAGAGAAAACAAATTTATAGAATAAAATAAAATAAATTTAAAATCACAATAAAATTAAAACATATTTATTTTAGAAATTAAATAAACCTAACTCCCCCTTTATAAAATAAAAACTTGCAGTGGGTAGTGGTTTAGTGAAAATATCATCTAATTGATTTTTAGTGCAAACAAATTTTAAAGATATATCCTTTTTAAGAACATGATCTCTTAGAAAATGATGTCTAATATCAATATGCTTGGTTATTGAATGAATTATTGGATTTTTTAAAAATATTTATTAAACTATTATTATCACATAAAATAGGTATATTAAAAAAATTATGTTCAAAGTCCATCAGTGTGTTTTTCATCCACAATTCTTGTGCACAACAAATGCCTGCAGAAACATATTCTGTCTCAGCTGTTGAGAGTGTAACTAAGTGTTTCTTATTACTTTACCATGACACTAATGATTTTTCTAAGAAGTGACAGGTTCTTAAATCACTCTTTCTATCTAATCTACATACTCTAAAATCTATATCTGATTATGATTTTAAATTAAAATTAGAAGTTTTTGGGTAGAGAAGGGATTGAAAAATAATTCCTTTCAAATACCTAAAAATTCTTTTGACAGTAATAAGATGATATTATTTAGGATTTGATTTAATTCTTTCACATAAAAATATAGAGAACATAATATCAGGTCTGCTTGTAGTAAGATATAGTAAGGTACAAATCATACCTCTATATAACTTGTTATCCACTGGTTTTCCAGTTTCATCCAAATCAAGCTTAATATTGGTACACATGGGAGTTGAATATGTCTTGATATTTTCAAGACCAAAATTTTTCAATAGATCAATAATATATTTACTTTGATTTAAAACATTTCCATAGTTCTTTTGATAAATCTGAATTCCTAAAAAGAAATTTAATTCCCCCATCATGTTTATTTTAAATTATTTTTGCATAAGTTCTGAAAAATCATTACAAAGATTTTTGTTTGTTGATCAAAAAATGACATCATCAACATAAATTTTTACTAACAAAAAATTAGAACTTACTATTTCCTTAAAAAGAGTTGGGTCTTCTAGACCAACAGTAAAACCATTTTTCAAAAGAAAATAATTTAATCTTTCATACCAGGCTCTAGGTGCTTGTTTAAGGCCATATAGAGTTTAAAAACTAAATATGGTTTTTGAGAATTTTTAAAACCAGGAGGTTTCTCAACATAAACTTCCTCCTTTAAATAACCATTTAAAAATTTAGGTTTAACATCCATCTGATATAATTTAAATTTCATATGGGATGCATAATTTAAGAGAATCCTAATGGCTTCTAGTATAGCTACAGGAGAAAAGGTCTCATCATATTCTATACCTTCTTCTTGACTATAACTTTTTTCTACTAGTCTGGCTTTGTTTCTAGTTATGATACCTTGATCATCCTACTTATTCCTAAAGATCCATTTAGTTCCTATTACAGGAAAACTTGATGATCTTTCCAATAATTTCCAAAATTTATTTCTTTCAAATTTATTTAGATCCTCTTGCATAGATAACATCCAAATTTCATCTTCTAAAGCTTCTTCAAAGGATTTAGGCACTAATTGAGGTAGAAAAGAAGAGAATTATTCTAGGTTTCCTACATTTCCTCTGGTTTTAATACCTGAGTCTAGGTTTCCTATAACCGTTTCTTAAGGATGATCCTTTAAGGTTCATGGATTTCTAGGCAGAACATTCTAAGGTTCATCAGTGTCATGTTCTTCTGAACTGGACTGAATTTCATTCATATTGTTTTCAAAATCATTTTTCTGATTTTCAAGTCTCATGTTGTTAGCAGGATCAGTAAACTCATTATCTTGATCTTTCTCTTTATTAAGAGGGCCAGTTTCATCAAACATCACATGAACTGATTCTTCAATAATCCTTGAATTTTTATTGCTAATTCTATAAGCTTTTGAAGTAGCAGAATATCATAAAAATATTCCTTCATCAGCTTTTGGATCAAACTTACCAATATTATCCTTGGTGTTTAGGATATACACTTTTCACCCAAAAAATTTAAAGTACTTTACGTTGGGTTTTCTGTTATTCGAAAGTTCATAAGGAGCCTTTTTGAAAATAGGCTGAATTAGAACTCTATTCATAATATAGCATGGTGTACTTACAACTTCTGCCCATAAATAGGTAGGTAGGCTATATTCATTTAGCATGGTCCTAGCCATTTCTTGTAAAGATCTGTTTCTTCTATAAACAATTCGATTTTGTTGAGGTGTTCTTGGTGCAAAGAAGGTGTGTTTAATACCCATGTTTGAGAAAACAAATGTCACGACCTGTCCTCGTGGCCCGTGCCGTGACTACCCCAAGCCCGCCTTCCATAGGCCAGGGGTTGGCGACTAGCACCAAGGCGTAAATTCCTAATAAAAAGGGAAGACATTGCCTTTGTAAAGTAAAGGAACACCAGAGAGAAAGCAACCAGTATAAGTAAACACTAAGGAAAAGCTGGTACAATAGTAAGTGTGGAAAAATAAGTGAGACAGTATACAAACCCAAACTGAAAGTAAAGTACAACTGGAAGGGAAAAATAGCAACTGAAAAGTAAAGCCGCAACGCCAAGCTGTCCACTGGAAATCTCACCTGAAGGGTGAGTACAGATATCCTCCTCTACTCCTTGGGTCCAGCCGTCCGCTCCGAGTACATCCCGCCCAGTGGTCCACCTCCAGGTACCGTCCTGCCCCGCAAGCCTCAACCACGATCAACACTGTCCGTCGTCTGAAACCAACACAACATAGTGCAGGCATAGCCCGTGCAGGGGTGAGTATAAGCTACTCAGTAGGGACCCCGAGACCTCCGTAGGTATCCCAGAATCCACAAAGGATAATCCACAAAGGAAGGATACAATCACGAAGTAACATCCGACACTACTTAGGTATATTCCCATACATATACCTAAGTCATCAATTCTCGTTCGGCTCCAAAATCTGAGCCCAAGTACAACCCAGACCACATAGGAAAGCAAAACGTAATCCACATAGGATAGCTCAACACAATCCAGAATGGAAAGCCAAACGTAATCCACACAGGATAACACAACACAATCTACAAAGGAAAGCAAAACAGGATTCAGCTCACACAGGTAAACTTCTTCGTATGACGATAGAGATGATCAAATATTGCCACTGATTCATCCAAGCCGTCGAACCCACAAAGGATCGATAGGTACTAACCCCCGCAATGACCCACAAAGGATCTGACCCACAAAGGATCGATAGGTAACTAACCCCCGCAAAGACCCACACAGGATCAGACCCACACAGGATCTATAGGCGCTGGCTCACATAGAACCGCTGAGCGCTAACCCACACAGGATCAGACCCACACAGGATCGGTAGCACCGATCCACATAGGATCACTGAGTGCTGTAGTCGTCGCCATCGAATCCACTGAGGATCTCTGCACAATCGTCGTCGTCACAGTCGCAAACGCAGCCAGCACTAGGGTTACCGCACACAACAAGCTCGTTCAGGAGGGTTCGCTCCACGAGCCGAGAGGCTGATACATCAACTGACACAAAGTCCAGAGTTTATGTATCCAAAAGTTCCGTATCGACAACAGGAACTCAATGCCGCAGACGGCGCGTAAATCGGATGCCCGGTCTGAGAGTTATTGGCTTTTTCGTCCCAGGGGCCCGGTTGGTTTTTAAGTCAAAACCAACCCGACCGTACTCCACCTGCATCCAAACCTCGGGCGGAGTAAGCCAAAAGTACCGTCTCACTAAGAGGAATCCAACAAAGTCGACGGCACGTCAATCGGACGTCCGGAGCTTAAGATATGAGCGTTTCCGCTCCGAGGGCCCGGTTGGTTTCGTGTACGAACCAACCCGGCCGAACCCAAAGTATTTTGAAACCTTGAGCGCAATATACCGAAACGGCCGTCTCGATCCAAGGATCGCATCGCCGCTGAGGGCGCGTCGATCGGAGTTCCGTAGCCCAAGATATGGGAAAAAGACCAAAACAAGTTCCCAAAATGGGGCTTTTGGGCCCGGAATGACCTGGCTCGAGACCCCCTGGGTCGGCCCGGCTGGCGCGGCGGCCCGGCGCTCTGGCACACAGCACCAGCTGGCTTGGCCGAATGGCCGAGCCGTTCTGTTTGCGGGGGGGGGGGGGGGGGGGGGGGGGGCGCTGCCCCCCTTAATGGGGCCTGCTAGCTGGCTGGGGGTTTGAACCCCCGACTGTTCTCCTGTCCGGCCCGCCCGCCCCGGCAGGCCGGTTTCTGCCGCCACGGGACCGGTGACGGCCGGTCCCCTCCCTGCTTCGACGCCGGTGGCCCGTTTCTGGCCGCCGGTCCTGCTCCGACACCGGCGACCCATTTCCAGCCGCCGTTTCCCACGCTCCGCCGCTGCCTTCATTCATCCGGTGTGGCGCGACGGCGCCGCACCCCTACGCCGCGGCCCCTCTCCAGCCGCGGTGCTTTTGCAGTTCTCCGGCGCGGCACAATGGCGCCGCAACTTTGTTCAATTTCACGGTGTGGCGCGACGGTGCCTCGCATTCCTTGCCGCACGATCCCGCGCGGTGCGATGACACCGCGCCATTTCCGTTCCAACCACATTAGAAATAATAACATGGAAAAGGGAGGAGGGTCGGCCGTGTTTGTGCGGTCCGGCCCCCTCTCGTTAATCGATAGCAATTGGTCGTATTTCCACGAAGAATGACAATGTAGAATTCACGAACAAAATAAAATAACCCCTACCTCGTGCGAGATTGAACGAAGGTTCGTCAAACGAGGATTCGTCACGGGAAGAGACGTCGTGAAAGAAGATGTTGATGGCGTCGCGGTTCACGACATCGCGTAATCGGTTTCCGAGAACTCAGCGTTCTTCGTTGGAGACCGATGTGTTCTTCGCGTTCTTCGTCGAAGACGAAGAAGTTCCCCAAGTTCCTTGGCTTCTCTCCCAAATTTCACACAACACGGTTCCAACCACAAATAAAATAAGTTCATCTCTTATTTTATTAACATAACATAAACTTTTGAATTTCAAGAGTTTGAATTAATTCCACTTAATTAATTCATGACAAGTTGTCATCCATAATGGTGAGTTGAGGGGGTTTAAGAATGTGAAGGGGTGGGGTTTGTGTGGGCCCCACCACCCTCATAACCTCCCTTGGGAAGTTGGGTAGTTACCCAACTTCCACCCAAAGCTTAAACCACTTAAAGTAGAAATAAAATTGTTGCATAAATTTTATTTTACCTTCCCCATTAATTAACAACTTCTCTCGTGTAAACGAAACTCTAGAAATGGAGTTCCTAAGCAATTACCGGCACTGTGGTTCCATCGGTGCCCTCGGAATTCGATTCTGAGCACTGGTTCAAAAGATAGAAATTCTCGCTTGTTCGTTCACTGAACGTACCTGAGCTAAACTTCGGATAGAAATTCTGGGCACACCGGGCCTCGGAATCAAGTGCCGTCGGAAACTGCGTTCATGTAAAATCCCAAAGAAAATTAAGAAAAAATTTTCCTTGAATTTTACGGGTCTTTACATTACTCCCACCTTAGGTATTTACGTCCCTGTAAAGATACATCATAAGCCAGGGAAACAAATGTGGGTACTGAGCACGCATCTGAGCCTCCCTCTCCCAAGTGCTCTCCTGGAGGTTCCCATGCTGCCATCTGATGTGCACTAGAGGAATCGACCATCCACGTTGGACCCGCTCCTGTTGATCCTCGATCTCCACTAGAACCTCCGTAAAAGCTACCCCATCATCAACGTCTAGCTCCCCATGGTCAATGATATGCGTCGGGTCGTGCACGTATCTCCTCAGCTGAGATACATGGAAGACGTCGTGCACCCGGTGCAACTGAGGTGGTAGAGTCAGGTGATAAACCACCTCTCCAATCCTGCTGAGGACCTGTAAGGGTCCGATGAATCATGGAGACAACTTTCCTTCTCGGCCAAATCCCTGTAAACCATGTCGAGGTGAGAGACGCAAGAAGACGTGGTCTCCATCCTCGAACTCTAGTGGCCTCCGCCTCGTGTCAGCATAAGACTTCTGCCAGCTCTGAGCTGTCCTCATCCACTCCTAGAGACCTAGACCTTCTCTGTCATGGCCTGGACCATCTCTGGTCCCACAAGTGCTGACTCCCCAGGGTCTGTCCAGCACAAAGGATATCTTCAAGGTCGACCGTACAATGCCTCGTATGGTGCCATCCCGATGGTGGAGTGGTAACTGTTGTTGTACGCGAACTCCACCAAGGGTAGGTGGTCCTCCCATCTGCGACCAAAGTCAAGGACACATGCACGGAGCATGTCCTCGAGAGTCTGAATGGTCCTATCTGTCTGACCATCTGTCTGAGGGTGAAAGGCAGTGCTCAGACGTAGCTGCGTCCCGAACGCCTCCTGCAACCCCTTCTAAATCCAAGAAGTAAAGCGAGCATCTCGATCGGAGACGATAGATGATGGCACACCGTGAAGCCGTAAAATCTCCTGAACATAGAGACATCCCAAGCTCTCCACTGAGCCCTGCTCTCTGATGGGTAAGAAGTGAGCCGACTTGGTGAGTCGGTCGACAATAACCCAAATGGAGTCGTGACCTCTGGAAGTGCGTGGAAGTCCGGTTACAAAGTCCATAGATATCCCGTCCCACTTCCACTCCGGGACCTCCAAGGGCTGTACCAAGCCTGCTGGTACCTGATGCTCTGCCTTCACCTACTGGTAGGTGAGGCATTGAGAAACGAACTCTACCACAACCTTCTTCATGCCCGGCCACCAGTGTTGTCGTCTGAGATCCTGGTACATCTTCGCCACTCGAGGATGTACCGCTAAAGAATAAGTGTGAAACTCTCTCAGCACTTCCTCCCGTAAAGAAAATGGAACCAAGGTATGTCCTCTGAAAAGGAAGTCGTGCTCTACTCCAAAGGAGAAACCATCAGGTGCTTGACCTGAGGATATCTGCGAACACCGCGTCTCACAGTCAGCGTCCCCACGCTGTGCCTCTCTGACCCACTGCAGTAGTGGAGGAGTGACTGAAGGAAATCTGCCCCATCTCTATCCACAAAGGATATCTGCAAAGCGGCTAGCTGTTCTGTCTCCTCCTCAAGTAGCTGAATGCCCATACTCCTGCTGAGAGAATCGGATACCATGTTCCCCTACCCATGATTATAGACTACTCAAAGTCATAGTCCCAGAAAAACTCAAGCCATCGACACTATCTCAGGTTCAGGTCCTTCTGAGAGAATATGTACCTGAGACTCTGATGGTCAGAAAAGACTGTAAAGCGCTTGACCATCAGGTAGTGTCACCATGTCTTCAGAGCGAAGACCACTGCTGATAACTCCAGGTCATGGGTAGTGTAGTTCTGCTCATGCGGCCTCAACTGACATGATCCATAGCCGATCACAGCCCGATCCTACATCAGGACACATCTGAGTCCGGTCCCTGATGCATCACAGTAGACTATGTACCCTACTCCCTCCTCAGGAAACCTCAAGATAGGTGCGCTGGTTAATCTCTATCTCAGCTCTTGGAAGTTCTGCTGACAACTGTCTGACCACACAAAAGGTTTCCCCTTCTTCATCAAAGTTGAGAGTGGTACCACAACTCTGGAGAATTCTAGCACAAATCTCCGGTAGTATCCAGCTAGTCCCAAGAAACTCCGCACCTCCGTCACGCTCCTGGGTGGCTCCCAAGCTAGCACTGCCTCGATCTTCGCAGGATCCACTGCAACTCCCACCTCAGAGATGACGTGTCCCAAGAAGTGGACCTCACGTATCCAGAACTGACACTTCGAGAGCTTACCATAAAGCTGATGCTCTCGGAGTGTGTCTAGTACAACCCGCAAGTGGTAGGCGTGCTCCTCCTCAGTCGTCGAGTAAATCAAAATGTCGTCGATGAAGACCATGACAAATCGATCGAGGTATGGCTGAAATATCCT
Organism: Viscum album; assembly: GCA_963277665.1. Classification (NCBI taxonomy): domain Eukaryota; kingdom Viridiplantae; phylum Streptophyta; class Magnoliopsida; order Santalales; family Viscaceae; genus Viscum; species Viscum album. The sequence goes on along the minus strand of OY728146.1, from coordinate 1,618,744,381 downwards.
ATTCATGAGGGCCATGAACACTGCTGGAGCGTTGATTACGCCGAATGGAATAACCAAGAACTCATAGTGGCCATATCGACACCTGAAGGCCGTCTTCTTCATGTCCTCGTCTCGAACTCTGAGATGATGATAGACGGACCTGAGGTATATCTTCGAGAACCACCGTGCTCCCTTGAGCTGATCGAAGAGGTCATCAATCCTCAGTAGCGGATACTTGTTCCTCACTGTCACCTAGTTCAGGTGATGATAGTCGACACAAAGTCGCAAGCTCCCGTCCGCATTCTTGGCGAACACAATCGGGGAAGCCCCCGGGTGAAACACTGGGTCGGATGAACCCCTTGCCCTGCAAGTCCTCTAATTGTACCCGTAACTCTCGAAGCTAGGAGGGGGCCATCTGATATGCTGGAGTCGATATCGGGGCTGTCTCAGGGTATAGGTCAATATAAATGTCTACCTCTCTGCGAGGAGGTAGCCATGGAACGTCTTCGGGAAAAACATCCGCATACTGATCCACCACGGCAGGATAACTAGGACTCCGCACGTCAACTGCTCCTAGGATGAGGCTATCCGACTGATGAGTGATGGGCTGTCCTCTCCTCTGCGAGAGTCCATCCTGTGCTGTGAAGGATCCCTTCTCGCCGGTGAAGGTGAACCTGCTTCCATCGGTGTGTACACATCGAACCTTGCGCCTAATACAGTCAATTTGTGCATGGACTGTAGACAACCAATCCATGCCCAAGATGACATCGTAAGGCCTCGACACCGCTACAAGAAGATCCCAGCTGAAGCTCTCTCCTCCTAGAGTAATCTCACACTGCTGGCACCAGTGCGTAATCGTCGAGTCTGCTCCCGTAGGAGTCTCTAGCCGTAAGGATCGAGCCAACGGCTCTTTCTGAATCTCCGAGCTCCGAACAAGGGCATCGACTATGAAAGAATGAATCGCTCCTGTTTCTATAAGTACTGCAGCAAGGGTGGAATAGACACAGATAGTACCTCGAATCATCTCGGGTGCGTCGTGGTCGTAGGACTCCGCTGCCTGGAGCTGTGCCTGTCTCTTCCCGCCAGCTCCCTGTGGCCGGGGTGGACCTCGTGTTGGTGGTGGTGGTAGAGCCTCAAAGCGTCACCCACCACCTGCTGCTCGGCCAACTCCTCCGCCTCGTCCGCCTGCTCCCTGAGGACTGCCACGGTCGACCCTCTGCCTTTTCCTGGGTGGTCCCTCAACCGTCTGCTGCTCCTCGGCACGACGGGCCAGGTAGTCGTGAGCCATGTGGCCCTGCCCGCCGCACAAGTAGCACTGCCTGCCTCTCGAAAGACTGGCTCCGCGCTGTGTGCCCCGCACTACTGAGCCAGTGTCCTGAGGTTGTCTTCCTGAGGGTCTGGTCTTCCTGGACCCATGAGTCATCCGTCGACTGCCTGCTGCAGAAGACTCTACTACGTGCCGCCCCGCGGTAGGTCTCACTGCTGAAGAAGGCTCAGCAAGAAAACTCTCGATCAAAAGGGCTCGCTCCAGTACTCCTTACTGGGTCGGAATGCTGAGGGAGATTAGTGATGCCCTGATCTCGTGCCTCAATCCCAGCTCAAAGGTCTAGGCCCGGAAGAATGGGTCCCGTACCATGTCTGTCGAGTAGCGCAAGAGATCGGTAAATCTCGCCGAGTACTGGGCGACTGTCAAGCTGCCCTGCCGCAGCTGAAGAAGCTCCTCGATACGCACTGCACGGAGGGTGGCTGGGACGAACTCCGACCGGAAGAGGCTCTCAATGTCCGTCCAGAGGAGAGATGCCTCATCATTCACCTGGAGCATCAAGCTCCACCATCTGCCTGCTGTCGCGTGCAGTAGGCTCGCTGCGAGGATCACCATGAGGTCTGTTGGTGTCCTCACTAACCTGAAAACTCTCACCACTGACTCTAGCCAATCCTCGGCTGCCTGGGGGTCTGTCTCCCCATGGAACCTGGGCGGTCGCTGGCGCTGGAACTCATGCAGTGCACTAAGGCGACCTGCATCGTCAGCGACTAGGGCTGGAAGCATCGGTGGCTCGGCGGGTAGAGGTACCGCCGGTGCCTCAGCTGTCAAAGGGCCCTGCACCGAGGCCTCGTCGCTCGGTGGGCTGTCGTCACGCACAACTCTCGGAACCCTAGCTGGCTGCCATCGTGGGGCCATCTTGAAAAGGAAACAGGTGCGCCACGGTCAGAACAATATACCTGGTGAGCTGACACAAAGTAATCACAAAGAAAAATTGAATCACACATGCAATCATTGTTTTCGTGCATTAAGTTAGAAATCTGTAGTCAGGGTCCTGGTGTATGGATACGTTGGCCGCCGCACCAACACTGGACTCCCTGGACTAATAACCACACCCAATAAGCTTAACACTATTGCTTCACATAGAAAAAGATCAGAGTCCCAAGTTCTGTGGTAGAACCGAACTCCTCTGATACCAATTTGTCACGACCCGTCCTCGGGGCCCGTGCCGTGACTACCCCAAGCCCTCCTTCCATAGGCCAGGGGCTGACGACTAGCACCAAGGCATAAATTACCGATAAAAAGGGAAGGCATTGCCTTTGTAAAGTAAACGAACACCAGAGAGCAAGCAAGGAGTAGAAGTAAACACTAAGGAAAAGCTGGTATAACAGTAAGTGCGAAAAAGTAAGTGGGCCAGTATACAAACCCAAACTGAAAGTAAAGTACAACTGGAAGGGAAAAGCAGCAACTGAAAAGTAAAGTCGCAATGCTGAGTTGTCCACTAGAAATCCCACCTGAAGGGTGAGTACAGATAGCCTCCTCTGCTCCTCGAGTCCAGCCGTCCGCTCCGAGTACGTCCCACCCAGTGGTCCACCTCCAGGTACCGTCCTGCTCCGCAAGCCTCAACCACGATCAACGCTGTCCGTCGTCTACAACCAACACAACGTAGTGCGGGCATAGCCCGTGCAGGGGTGATTATAAGCTACTCAGTAGGGACCCCGAGACCCCCGTAGGTCTCCCAGAATCCGCAAAGGATAATCTACAAAGTAAGGATACAATCACGAAGTAACATCCGACACTACTTAGGTATATGTCCATACATATACCTAAGTCATCAATTCTCGTTCGACTCCAAAATCCGAGCCCAAGTACAACCCAGACCACATAGGAAAGAAAAATGTAATCCACACAGAATAGCTCAACACAATCCACAAAGGAAATCCAAACGTAATCCACACAGGATAGCACAACAAAATCCACAAAGGAAAGAAAAATTGGATTCAGCTCACACAGGTATACTTCTTCGTATGACGATAGAGATGATTAGATATTTCCACTGATTCATCTAATCTGTCGGACCCACAAAGGATCGATAGGTACTAACCCCTGCAATGACCCACAAAGGATCTGACCCACAAAGGATCGATAGGTAACTAACCCCCGCAAAGACCCACATAGGATCGGACCCACACAGGATCTGTAGTCATAGGCTCACACAGAACTGCTGAGCGCTGACCCACACAGGATCGGACCCACACAGGATCAGTAGCACTTATCCACATAGGATCGCTGAGTGCTGTAGTCATCGCCGTCGAATCCACTGAGGATCTCTGCACAGTCGTCGTCGTCACAGTCGTAAACACAGCTAGCACTAGGGTTCCCGAACATAGCAAACTCGTTCGGCAGGGTCCGCTCCACGAGGCAAGAGGCTGATACATCAACTGACACAAAGTCCAGAGTTGGTGTATCCAAAAGTTCCGTATCGACAACAGGAACTCAACGTCGCAGACGGCGCGTAAATCAGACGCCTGGTCTGAGAGTTATTGGCCTTTTCGTCCCAGGGGCCCGGTTTGTTTTTAAGTCAAAACCAACCTGACCGTACTCCACCTGCATCCAAACCTTGGGAAGAGTAAGCCAAAAGTTCTGTCTCACTAAGAGGAATCCAACAAAGTCGACGGCACATCAATCGGACGTCCGGAGCTTAAGATATGAGCGTTTCCGCTCCGAGGGCCTGGTTGGTTTCGTGTACGAACCAACCCAGTCGAACCCAAAGTATTCCTAAACCTTGAGCGCGATATACCAAAACGACCGTCTCGATCCAAGGATCGCATCGCCGCTGACGGCGCGTCGATCGGAGGTCCGTAGCCAGAGATATAGGAAAAAGACCAAAAAACGTTCCGAAAATGGGGGTTTCGGGCCCGAACCGACCCGGCCCGAGACCCCCTGGGTTGACCCGAACCGGGTCAACCCGACCCGGGTTTGGGTCGGCCCGTCTGGCGCGGCCTGGCCCGGCCTGGGCGCGACCCGACCCGGCCTGGGCGCAGCCCGACCCGGCGGCCCGACCCGGCTTGGCGGCCCGGCGCTCTGGTGCGCGGCGCCAGCTGGCTCGCCCGAAAGGCCGAGCCGTTCGGTTTGTGCGCGCGCGGGGGGGGGGGGGGGGTGCTGCCCCCCACATTTTGTAACTGCGACCCCCCTTAATGGGGGCCGCTAGCTGGCCGGACGGGGGTTTGAACCCCCGACTGTTCTCCTGTCCGACCGGCCAGTTTCTGCCGCCACGGGACCAGCGACGGCCGGTCCCCTCCCTGCTCCGACGCCGGTGGCCCGTTTCCGGCCGCCGGTCCTACTCCGACGCCGGCGGCCCATTTCTGGCCGCCGTTTCCCACACTCCACCGCGGCCCGGTACCGGCCGTGGCCTTCATTCGTCCGGTGCGGCGCGACGGTGCCGCACCCCTACGCCGCGACCCCTCTCCGGCCGCGGTGCTTTTGTGGTTCTCCGGCACGGCGCGACGGCGCTGCGACTTGGTTCAATTTCACAGGGCTCCGTGATGGCGCCGCGCATTCCTTGCTGCACGATCCCGCACGGTGAGACGACACCGCGCCATTTCCATTCCAACCACATTAGAAATAATTACATGGAAAAAGGGAGGAGGGTCGACTGTGTTTGTGCGGTCTGACCCCCTCTCGTTAATCCATAGCAATTGGTTGTATTTCCACGAAGAACAACAAGGTAGAATTCATGAACAAAATAAAATAACCCCTACCTCATGCGAGCTTGAACAGAGGTTCGTCGAATGAGGATTCGTCGCGGGAAGAGACATCATGAAAGAAGACGTTGACGACATCATGGTTCATGACGTCACGTAATCGGTTTCCGAGAACTCGGCGTTCTTCGTCGGAGACCGATGCGTTCTTCACGTTCTTCATCGAAGACAAATAATTTCCTCAACTTCCTTGGCTTCTCTCCCAAAGTTCACACAACAAGGTTCCAACCACAAATAAAATAAGTTCATCTCTTATTTTATTAACATAACATAAACTTTGGAATTTCAAGAGTTTGAATTAATTCCACTTAATTAATTCATGACAAGTTGTCATCGATAATGGTCAGTTGAGGGGGTTTAAGAATGTGAAGGGGTGGGGTTTTTGTGGGACCCACCACCCTCATAACCTCCCTTGGGAAGTTGGGTAGTTACCCAACTTCCACCCAAAGCTTAAACCACTTAAAAGTAAAAATAAAATTGTTGCATAAATTTTATTTTACCTTCCCCATAAATTAACAACTTCTCTCGTGTAAACACAACTCCGGAAATGGCGTTCCAAAGCAATTACCGACGCTGCGGTTCCATCGGTGCCCTCGGAATTCGATTCCGAGCACCGGTTCAAAAGTTAGAAATTCCCGCTCGTCCGTTCACTGAACGTACCCGAGCTAAACTTCGGATAGAAATTCTGGGCACACCGGGCCTTGGAATCAAGTGACGTCAGAAACTGCGTTCATGTAAAATCCCAAAGAAAATTAAGAAAAAAATTTCCATGAATTTTATGGGTCTTTACAAAAGATTTGAAGTCTTGATTTTTAAATTCTCCACCATGATCACTTCTTAATGAAACTATCTTAAAACCTTTTTCATTTTCAACACTCTTACAAAAACTTTCAAAAACAGAAAAAGCTTCATTCTTAAGTTTTAGAAAATATACCCAAGTAAATCTAGAGTAATCATCAAATAAAACATATACATATAGTTTACCATCCAAATTTGGTACTCTCGAAGGTCCAAAAAAATCCATATGGATGAGTTCTAAGGGTTTTTATGTAGCAATTTTGTTAATAGATTTGAAGGTTGATTTGTGTTGCTTACCAATTTGGCATGCATCACAGAATATATTAACATCAAATTTAAGACAAGGTAAATTTGAAACTAATTGCTTCTTGGATAATTTATTTAAAGCATATATATTACAATGTCTAAGTCTTCTATGCCAAATCCATGACTCATTTATTTTAGAAGTTAAACAGTTCACTTTTTGTTTACACAGGAAGTTTAAATCCACAGTGTAGACATTGTCTGTTCTGGGGGATTTGAATTTAAGTATTTTATCCTTAAATATAGAGCATGAGTTATTTGAAAAATCAACATAGTATCCATCATCACAGAGTTGAGAGATACTTATCAGATTGTGCTTTAAGCCTTGTACATATAGTACTTTATTAATTGAGATAGAATCTGGATCTCCAACTATCCCAAGTCCAATAATTTTTCGTATAGAATTTTCACCAAAGATTACTAGGCCTCCATCTATTTTTTTCAGGGTTTGGAAATTTGATGAGTTTCCACTCATATGTCTTGAACAACCACTATCCATATACCATATGTCTTTTCCTCTTTTGTGAAATGTTACCTCATCTTCTTTATCCATGAAGCACATATTAGCCTTCATATTTAACTTCCTTTCTGCATCAGAATCAAATGATCTATTGGAAACTTCTGAGACACTCCATGTAGCCTTCATTTCTCTCTTATCTCTATTCTCATAGTCAACATTCTTCTGATATCTATTTTTTCCTTTCTCTTCTCTCCTTTAAATTGAGGACAATTATGTGTTATATGACCCAATTTTTTATATTCATAGCATCTTACTTCCTTGGAATATTTCTCATCCTTTTTGAAAGTATTTCTGAATCCTTTATTCTTTCTATAGAACTTGCTGAATTTTCTAGCTAGTTGAGCCAGTTCTATTTTAGAGTCAGATGTGTCTGTATGTTTTCATTCTTTACTTCTTGTTTCATTTTTCTGTTTTGCTTCTGAGATGTTACCTTTAAAGCAGTTTTGTCCTTTTTCAATAGAACCTTGTGATCTTCTGCTTCATCTTGCATTTCAGCTTCATACATCATTAAAGTCCCAATTAGTTCTCTCATGTTCAGAACCTTGAAAAGTGTTGATTGTTGAATTGCTGCTGATATTCCATTCCAATTTGTAGGTAGAAATATTATAACTTTTAAGGATTGATCAGATTGATTGATAGGTTAACCTAAGGATGTCAAATTGTTGACAATTTCTGTCATTATTCCATTAATATGAGTGATGCTCTCTCCATCAAACATTTTAAAAGTATCAAACTTTAATTTCTCCATTTCATATCTCATTTTCTTGACATTGTCAGTACCTTCATAGGTTACATCAATTGTCTTCCACATTTCATAGATTGTTGGGAGCTGTGATACACGATTGAATTCATCTGGTACAAGACTACAAATGATAGCATTCATTGACTTTGAGTTTGTATCATATTCATTTTCTGTAGTAGTATCCCATGTTTCTGGTTTCTCAGGAATCGTATAGTGAGATTGATTTTTTTGAGTAGACTTTTTATCCATGATTCTTAAAATATATAATCATCCTTGATTTCCAGCAACCATAATTTTCTCCATTAAAGTATGGATCACGAACCATTGACATACCTTCCCTTAGGTTAGTCATTGCCATATAAATGTAGATCTTATGCTTTTATCTTGTTAAGGCTCTGATGAAAAGATCAACCTTTGATACCAAATGTTAGGTCAGATTAACTATGACAATAACACAAGAGCGGGTGAATTGTGTCTTTTAAAATTATTCCTCGATTCTATCTTAACAAAACAATAGACACAGCTTGAGATGTTTATGAAACAGATAATATGCAGAAGATAGAATAGAAAACAGGACAAAGCAATTTATTGTGGTTAGAGGAACTAATATCCCCTAGTCCACTCCACTAATCACCATCTCTACAGGATTGATGAATATCACTAGTAAGGTCCTCTTATCATAAGACCATTACAAAAATGAGTAGAGGAAGTTGTCACCCTTACAACAAAGGCTTTATAAAACAGAGCCTTCTAGTTCTTTACAATAGAGAACGGAAATCCATAGCTTAGTGCGATAAGCTGATACCCCACCACGATTGAATACGAGAAACAGATACTCACGATAAAAGATGTTTGTTTAGAGAAAAACAAATTCAGCTCACAGTTGCAGCAACACACAATTGATAAAAGATGGATCTTTGTCTTTAGAAAAGAATAAACCTTGAAGGATGTATAAAGAGATCTGGTTGCACATAAGATCATTGAATATTTAAGAACAAAAACAAAAACAGGGCGTCATATTCATAGAAATCAAAAGATAGATTTTTGATGAAGTTCGTATTCCTGTGATGCTTGATCGCTATAGAATGGAAAACCAATTTTCATAGATGATTGATTGATTTCATAAAATAGAGAGTCATATATGTCTTTAGAGGATAAACTAGAAGGATTTATAACAAGAAGAAACTTCAGCATGGTTTTTTAGATCCCTAAAAGATGCCTAAGAAAAAGAACAGAATAGATCACAGACGTCGTAACACTCCTAAGGAATAGGAATGAAAATATCCATTGTAATTGATTCTTTGAATATATTATAAAGTCACGCTGAAATAGTCAGTAACGGTATTTAAATCGTCCTGATATTCCATAGAGACTGTTGCATGAATCTCCAATAAACACGTAAATTTCAAATTCTCGGCGTTGAAAAGTCAAACGTAAGGTTCCTTCACTTGAAGACAAAACATCAAACATACGGTAGATCATGAACGTAAGGTTGATGATCAATACATGTTTCTTCTTAAAAATAAGGTTGATCATCCATATGTTTCTATCAAAATGGAGGGTTCAATACAAATGTAAGGTTCATGATCCATACGTTTTGTGATACAAACGTAAGGTTCATTATGAACATAAGGTTCCACAACCATACTTTTCTGATTTTTTCGCATGAAGGGTTCTATCCCAATGTAAGGTACATTAACCATACTTTTATGATAAATTAAGCTTTGTTCCATATGTTACTTTTTCTGATGAGAAAAATGACAAATGATGAACAATGTTTCCCGAATACAATTAAGAGCGTTTTTCACACTTTAACAAATTGCTTGAGAATAAATATGAATTATAAAGAATATAAATTCCCTGAAACATACTCAAAATAAAATCATTAGAATAAAAAACAAGGGTATTAGGGAACATCAAAATCATCATAAGATACATAGTATTGTTGACACAACATTTTCCCAACAGATTTTGGTTCCCACAATATCAGTGGTTCACCTAGATCCCATATCTAGTTGGCTAGCTGAATAATATTTTAAATAGAGGAAACATAAAAGAGTTTTCCAAACATAAAAACCATGCCATTACAAGATACTAAAAAACATAAACTCTTAAAACTCAATGGTGTAAAAATTGCATCATCATAACATAACCAACACATGTCTTCAAATATAATTATACCTAAACCATTATCACATTTAATGTTGATATCAAATAAACAATCATTAATGAGCTCACAGGTTCTTCAATCTCCCCATTTGGATTTTTTTCAACTTCAACAATTCTCTTAAGAAGCCATAAAATCAAAAGATAATATGACATTGAAGTCTAAATAATGGTGGTGACTCATATTATATCTCTTGAAAACCATCCACTTACTCCCCCTTTTGGAATAAACCACATTCTATCTTCAAAAATGATAGGAATAGAATTAGATATTATTCCGCACCATGACATTATAATAGAAAGCATAATGGGGGAATCCCCAACACTATCTATATGAGAGGGGAAGGATGAACATGGAGTTTCACCCTATTTTACCCAAATATTTTTATATATAAATTTAGTGAATATATCATGAATTTCATCATTTGTAGAAATGAACTCCAACATAACATCTCTATTTTCTACACTCTCCTTGATGAAATTATATTTAATATCAATATTTTTTGGGTGTGTTGCAATTTTTTTTGAAATATTAATTAAATTTTTATTATCATAGGTAATTTTGATTGATTTATCAATATTGAACTTTAGATCTTTAAACTCTACTTTAATACATATCATTTGAGTACCATCATTAATAGCAGTAACGTACTCAGATTCAGATGTACTTATAGTTACAAAATCCAGTTTCTTATTATGAAAACATATACAAATTTCTTATAGATAGAAATTTCTTCTTGATGTTGATTTATGATCATTGAAATCTCCATCCCAATTACCATAGGTTAATCCTTTTATGTTCATGTTGGAAAAAAATCCCTCAAGGTAGCATTGTAGTGTTTTTGGGTAAATTTTTATTGTTGGAAAAAATGTTTCCATGGACAGTTATGGAGTTCCAATGATGTTGTTGATAATATATATTGACATAGATCCAAGATAGAGGAATAGATTAAATAGAAGTGGTGAAAAAACTATTTAGACAAGGTGGATCCATTTACTTGTGTTTTCCAACTTTTTAGGGTCCATAATATGGATGTTGGATCTAACATAACAAAACTTGGATTTCTATGAATGCCTCACAAAAATATGGAAAATTCATGGGTTTCAAAAAGACTAGGTTTCATGACGGGAGTTTTAGGAAGGTCTGGATCATTGATAAGGAGCATCACCAATGCGAGAAGGGTTGATGGTGATCTTCACGACTATGATTAGTGGAGCCTCACAAATGCATGATGGGATAACAGTGATGTCTACGAATATGAGAAGTTTCATGAAAGGGAAATTACCATTAAGATTTTAGAAGACACAGAGCTTTGAGAATGAGATTGGTGGGATTATAAAAAAGGCGATGAAGTGGATAAAAGACCCTAGAATGGGATGAAACTCCTATAAATAGGCCTCCACCACCTTCTGAAAATAAGAGAAAGTCTTAATGATGATTCAAAGTCTTCGTATTTGTGAAGTTGATTTTCAAAGGTTGTTGTTGAGAAATATTTCCTGCAGAAAGGAAGTTCATGAAGGCTATAAAAGACAACCAAAATTTATATGCATCATGAATGTATTTATGTTTTTGAAGGATAAGTGGGCTTGGAAAAAATGGTTGAGCTTCATAAAAGAAGGTTTCTTCGTGAAGGTCGGTTGAGCTCCATGGAAGAGGTGAGATTCACATAAGTTGTGGGGTTCGTGAAGGCAGTGGACACATATGAATAATTGAGATGCTTTATGAAGGGAGTGAGAAACAATAAATTATTAAAAATGGATTTTACTAGTAAATATGTGGTAAATTTATATTAATCAATTAATTGAAGGTGGTACATTAAATGAGTATCGATCCATGACTAGGGATTTATTCATTATTGATAATAAAGGGACCTAAATGTCCATAAAAGATATCCATTCAAGAGAAGTGAGTAATGTAGGAGGAATAAGGTTATCCCTTCCACTAGTAGTGAGTTGTCAATAGAGAAATTAGGGAAGTGAACCTTGGAAATGAGTGAGATATCCCTAAACATTGTAAAGGAAGTGATACTGGGAATAAAATAGATCTCGATAGAACCTTGATTTGGAAGTGTGACTTATAAAATTTGGTACATTGGAAAATTTTCGTTTTATTATCCTTGAATGTATCCCAATGAGTGTGACTAAGTAGAATCATTTTTCTTCATGCATGATATCATTTCTATTCATAAATTTCTATGAGAAAGGGAGAGAACAACATTCTATTTAACAAAGAAACAAGATCTCAAGGGGTAGTTAATTTAATATTTCATACCATGATTCACCACCCTATTTGGGTATTTGACATAGTTGGGGTAACATTTCCAATATGCACTTTCTTTACACATCATAAAATAGTTTGACATTCCATGGATGTACCTACAAATTCTTTTAGTATAAATAATTTACAATTATTTTGGATCCCTTTTGATATCTAGAACACAATTTTACTACATATACAATATCTCATATTGATTACATATAATATATCAAGCTACCAATTAATTTTCTAAAATTATTATGATTAACACTATAGCTTGTTTCATATTTGATGATATTTACACCATCTGTGGAATGTGTGGAGACTTCCATTAAATAATACATTCCAAATTTCTTCAAAAACTTCTTAGAATATTTTTATTGTGAAAAATTATGTTTCATTTATTTTTAATAAATTGTTGTCCCAGAAATAAATTCATATCTCTATGCATTTACATTTCAATTATAATATTCATTTTGTTATAAAATTCTTCACATGAATATTCCTTATCACCTACAATAATTATTCCATCAATATACACAATAACAATATGTGTACAAGTTTTCAACTCATTAACATATAAGTTTCAATAACATTTTACTTTATAAAATCTCAATTTCTGTAGGGATCTATCCAGTTCAGTATAAAAAGATCTGGGAACATATTTTAGCCTATACAAGTATTTCTTCATCTTACACACTTTACTTCCATAAAAAACAAGAATATAGCCTTAAGTTTTATCAATAAAAACATCTCCATCAATATATCCATTCAATAATGAGTGCTTCAAATCCATATTATAAATTTTATAGTGTATTTGAGATGCAACTACAAGAAACATTATGATGGCCTCCCATCTTTCAATAGGTAAAACTATTTCCTAAAAATATATACATTTCACTTGAGAATTTCCCAGATAGTCTAATCTGGCTTCAAATATTTTGATTTTACATATCTCATTCAATTTATTTTTAACACCAATTTGGTTCTGATTACATTCTTTTCTTCATATCTAGTATCATGATCCTAGGTGATATATTTATCAATCTGATTTATCTTCTCATTCATAGAACTTATCCACTTCTTATGTTTAATATATTATTCAAGTGACGTTTGTTCAATTTGAGAAATGAGTGATATTTGATTTTTAGTTTTCAATCTTCCTTTGGTCTGTACTGGAGCTTCCTAATCTCTAATAATATTTTATAAATCAACATTTTTATTCAATTTATGATGTTTTTTATTTTAAAATGAAGAAATTCAATCCTTAAACCCAATTTTATCTAAGTTAATATAAACTATCTCTTGTTCATATACAATATTTTTTACATTCTCTCATCTATAAATCTATTTTTTTCTACATCAATGTTTATAAAATAAGTTACATTTTTTTGAGTATGATTTAGATTGATTTTAAAAAATATTCACATAAAAAATTTATACCAAATAATGCAATTTTTATTCCAACATCTATATCCCATTCCATTTGAATGATATCCCATGAATATCCCTACTTCATCTTTCTCCTCAAGTTTTCCCAAATTTTCATTCTTGATTTTTATGAAACATGGACTACTAAACACATTAAAATATTTCATTATTGTATTATTTTTATACCACACCCAATAAAAACTCATTTTGTAGTCTAATATCAATAAAAACGTTTTATTTATATTCATATCTATAAAATCTTCTCATCTCTAGGTGAAGTTTGACAGTTTACATTCAACTAACATTATTCTTCCCATTTTAACCAGACTTCAATTCTTTTAATCCACTACTCAATTTTGTTGAGGTGTATAAGGAGTAATGAATTGATTCATAATTTAATGCTATAAGAGATATTATTCAAAATAATTACTAGTGAACTCCCCACCATTATCTATTATCAGTTTTTTGATATAAAATCCCAGCCCTCTCTTTACTTATCTTATATTAAACTAGAACATTTCAATTTCTTCTCACATATGCTTAATAAACATGACATTAATCATTTGGGTGAAATCACAAATGAATGTTATAAAATGGATTTCACTTTAGGTAGACTTATGTTTTAGAGTTCCATAATGATTAAAATTAATAAGCTCAAGTGGTATTCTAAAATTAATCTTTACTCTTCTATGAATATCATTCACAAGATCTACCTTTCGACATATTTCATACCATGTTTATCCTTCTCACATTAAATGAGTAAGATCTCTTACCACACTATTCATTTAAATCATAGTCAAATTGTTTGGAACAATATGGGAAATCCTTATATGGACCAAATCATTTTCATATTTCATACTCAAATAACAAGAATTTTTAGGATCACTAATTTCGAATAGATTACCACTTATTCTTTCACCCTAGATGATAAATCGTCCATCATTTGGATTTTTTGATTATAGAAGCATATTTTTAAAAAATAAATTCATTAAAATCATTATAATTTTGTATCACACTGAAAATATTATGTTTATAACCTTCAAAAAAAGAACATCATTTGATTTTAATTTATGGGATTCAATCTAAATAGTACAGACTTATTTTATTTTCAAATAAAAATTATTCCAAAAAGAAACCACTCGTCCAATATGTTATTAAATATTATTCATAATTTTGTTATCTTCTATAATGTGAGAGGAACAACAACTATCAAGAATACGTGGTTTCTCTATTTTTTTGGACTTCAAAGAAACTTATAAAATAAGATATTTTTCTTCTATCTTGTATTATTTAATTCATTTACCCTAGAAGTATTGGAAATTTTTCTATGAATAATAGCCATACAATAAACATAAATATAACATCATTGATCACATATTCAAAAATTTTATTCTAAAAATTCAAATATGTTATGAATGAATATATTTGATTTGTTATTCTTGATTATTTTTTCTTAAATTATGTTTTATTTACTATTTCTAAATTTCTCCCACTCCACTCACTCATACTCCATGTAATTTACATGTTATACAGAAAAGAATAGGATTTGAGCCCTAAAATTCCATATTACTAGAAACACCCATTAAATCTATATATACCATACTATTTAATATTCCTTTTAGGATACTATGGTTATTGTACCACCATACATTGTGCTTCCTTTTATCTTCAGGTGATAACATTATAAGAAGTTTCCATATATTTATTTATTGAAGATAAATGTTTCTCATTGTTATTATTAGACCATATTTTCCCATTTGTGTTAATAAAAACAACATTATTAAAAATAATAGATTTACCTTGTGGTTTAGAAAAAAATGACGTAACATGTTTTATTGAGAAAATTTCCCTAGATACCTAAGTTGTTTTTGTTTTAAAAAATTCAAATTTGTTAAAATCTTCATTGAAATTATTTAGAGAAATTTTTCTTTGGGATAATTTGACCGGATCTTATCAAATTATTTATACATTAAAGTCAGTTTCTTCTAAATATCATTCATCATTTTTCCTTGCTGTGTAAATTTTAGCTTGAGATATATAATCTCATCAATGTAGAAATCTTATCTATTAATATATTTATTCAACAATCCAATTTCTTTATAAATTTTATGTATTTATCTCAAGGATTAAAGATATGATTTTAACATATATTTCATCTATGACACTTTATTAACTTCTTCACAACCACTTGAATTTACATCAAACATCCCAATACGAGCCATATAATTTCTAATTTTTTTAGATCCTATTCATCATAAAAGACTACATGATGAAGATTATTCTTCAACATCTTTACACAGAAACATATTTTCCTTTACTAAAAATTTTCCTTATTCATTTATATCTTTATAATATTTTGAATATTTTACCCATTAAGTTTTCTATGTTCTTTGATCATGATATTCTCTCCCATATTCAAAAATTTTCTTCTATGGAAAATTAAGTGTAAAAAATATAATTCCTCCATTATTTAGATAATTTTAGTGAAATATTAACATTGTACTTATCCTTGAACTTTTTGATGTATAATAAGATAAGCAACAAAATTTTCATATACTCTTCACCCTTCTCTTATTCATTATCAGATTCACTAGAGTCTCTATTTTCTTATTCATTGATATTTAGACTACTCAGGGCCATGAATTCCATTTATCCTTAGAAATTTTCTTGAATACCAGAGCCTTAATCATCTCATAATTGAGGAAATTATTGTGAATATCATCAAAATATATATCTTATTTTTATTCTAGGTATGAAATATTTAAGTAAAATATATCTATAAATTTTCACATTAATTTCTTGACCACTATTAAATCCTCTAGATTTTCTCTAAAGCCTCTAATATGGATAAAAAATTCATTAACTATAGTAAAATAATCACCCATATTCTAATCTTTTATTATTACTACTTATTTAAATTTATCACTCCAAATTTTTAATTTGGATTCTTTGATGTGGAAATTACCTTTATAAATAATCTCACATATTTTCCATATATCCTTGTCTATTGTATTTTCCATCACTTTAGTAAAAACATTACCATTCAAGGAAGATAAAATTGATTTTTTTTGGATTTTCCATCAACCTCCATATTTTATTTTTCACCAAAATTCATGGGGAAAACATTTTAATGAGGATGAAACCCCACAATCACTGCATCACAAGCCTCAAATACTTGTGATAGTATGGATAAAAGCATTTCATTCTTCCAGCAATGAAATTTATTTCAATCATAGATTGGAACAACCCTCCGATTAACTGAATTAAAAATTTCTATCACAACATTAAAAATGATCCTTCATTATTAAGCTACAATGACTCCAATTGTAGTATCTAGGAAAGAGTTGTACCACTGAGAGGGGGTGGGGGTTGAATAAATGATATAATAGTTTTACAATTTATTTTCATTGAAATAATTATCTCATGACCTATTAGATTTTTATCCCAATGAAACAAAATATTTTTATATGGTTTTCCAAAAATAAGTGTGACTACATCCTTTAAATGGTTGGGTCGATCGATCCATATATTATCTACTAAAAATAAATCACAAAATACAAGTGGATTGGTTAGGTATCATGCTAAAACCATAGAGGGTAGGAATCAAACATTTCCCAATACAATGTATCCCAACAAAAAATGGTTTTACTGGTTCACAAAAGTTTATAAATAAAACAAAAAAAAATTTGAGAAAGATTCCAAACTTCTCCTGCAATCAAAGAATTTATCTTTCTTTATGGGCCTATGTAATAAGATGATACTACACTTTCTCACTGATTATGGAGTCCTTGTAACTAAATATCAATATACTGAAACACACCACTATCTAGAGAAACTGATTTATACCACTACTTCTTTTGGATACAATCTTTGATAACTCGACCTTATTAAATACAACAAATATTTTTTATAAAAAAATTTGTTACTTATTTAAGAAATTAAATCTCTATAAATCATTGTATACTTTAACTACATGTGAAATTGAAGAATTTCTCAAAATTGTTTTTCGTGTATCAGGTAACTATTTACTCAACATTTTAAATGTGTGCAACTTCAAACACAAACACTATTCTATATAGATTCATGCATGTATTACATAATAATGTAAACACTATCACTATCTTCCTCCACTTTGAAAAACTGACACAAATTATTCTTCATGTAAAATAGCTATGCATGAGGACATCACATGAATAGTGAATGTAGACCTATATATTCCTTACATAAAAAAATAAACTATGTTTGCATAAATTGTACCGAAAACACGATTTTGGTATCCTTCACGTAACAAGATTAGTTCAAGAGAATGTTAGTTTTTGAGAATGTTACAAAAAATCCTAAAGCAGGAACATACCACTACACTGGTCATCTTCAGATTATCATAAATGGATACACATTACTTCTGTCTTTTTCATATAATAACTTTGTGAATAACAACACTAGTTTGTGGAAACTCACCTCCTTCATGGAACATTTTTAAAAAATACAGAACATGTGATCTACTCTGTTACTCTCTCAATAAATCATCTGATAAGAGATAAAAATATGTATTGGAAATGTGCTTCTCTGAGATATTTATTGGGAAATATCCACTGAATAAATTATCCATAAAACACATAAGGCTATCTATTTCTCCAACTTAAGAACTTTTTGTCTCATGATACTTATCATGAGGTATCATTGTCACCAAAAAAAAAATATTTTTCTCTATTTAATTTTTTATTTTCTTAATATTATTTTACACATTCAATTAGAATTTTATGATAATATAAGAATTTTTTAATAAAAAAATATCAAAAACTATTTGGAAGCCCCAAATCGATAAATAAAATGGATTTTTATGGGTAACATGATGTATTTTTATATTAGATTATAGAAAGATAGAAAATGACAGATACAAGTGATCGAACAAATTTGATTGATTAGATCAGACAACCTATATTTTATCTGAGTTTTAAACATATGAAAAATAATCAATCGATTATATATTTGATATTTAATAGGAACATTATTCCCCACTACCTTATAATATATTCTATATCCACATTGCACTAAAAATTAGTTAGCAGGCAATCCTATTATATAATGGAACCACCTCGTGTCGGTGTTGTTATCTCTGACTGTAACACCCCAATATTTTCATGCGATGGGGTTTTTTAATTTTTTTATGTCTTTAGTTTTACGCTTCACCATTATAATATTTCTCTATACACAACAACGACTTAGCTTGTGATATACCCAACACGATGATTAGCTTATGTTACACATAATTTCATTTTATTCTCTTAGAAATAATTTCCTTAAAGACCAGGGTTAAGTTTACAACTAAATATTATTATGATACCTTATCAACTAGTCATTATAATGAGTGATGTGGACAATATTAACTTTATGATAAAAAACTATGTCAATGAAAATAAGTGAGTTCATAAAATAAAAAAATCATCCTTGATTGATTTTATTAATGTAATATTTACGCAATATATTCAATATAATGGTTAAAATTCCTATTATATTCTTTCTAGGCATGATATAAGAACAATACAGTTTTTTGGATAAAAGTAGTATTTATCAAAAAATGTAGTGTTGCTACCTTTTGATGGAAATCCAATATTAAACCTAGTTTTTGACACTTTAATATATTATATTTAATAAAATAAACTTCTTATTTTAAAGTAATATATGAAAATTTTATTTGGATGAATTTTTTTGATATTTTTCTGATAAGTTTTAGGTTTTTATGAATAGTAAAAATATACTAAATTTTAATTGAAAACAATATTTTTCATTGAAAAAATTTATGAGGAAAAATTATATTATTTAATGGTTTAAAAGTAAACATATAATATTTTTTTTTCATTGAATGAATATTTGGCCGTTTCCATTAATTTTACTATGAATTTTGATGTAACAATATTTCAAACTTTTATAATGTTTTAACTTTTAAAATGTTATTTTCTATTTTGACAAGAAGATTAATTCCCAATTAATTACTGAAACTTCTGTGTTTTTAATTTTTAAAAATGGATTCCATATTTGGAATCAGTAGGTCCAAATTATATAAATATGATAATTTTATTTATGCTCATTATGAATAATATCTTCAGTAATTATTATTAATATAGTAAAATGGTAAATCAGGCAATTATGGGTAAATATAATATTATAGAATTATCTTAAAACTTATCCTAATATAATTTTATGAATTATTTTTAACCTAAAAAATCCTTGGGTCTAAATGAAACCCTATGGAAGACACTTTGATGAGATTAGGACATTTAATTTATTTCATTTTAAGAAAAGTTAAATATGACCTGCACAAATTTTAATAATTAAATCATTTTTAATATATGGTTATACAGAAGATAAATCTGACTATAAATACTAATTTAAAAGATAATTTTTTTTCTTTATCATTTTAATTTATTTTTAAGTTTTAAGAAATAAATAATAACCTTAAATATTTATACATTGATGATGCATAAATTATTTAATTGATGGAAAATAAATAACATAATTTTTATTAAAATGATAATAACCATTAAAAGTACAAGACGCTTGACCAAATATTTTTGGTCAAGTATATCAGGACCATAATCATCCAATGGTTGGGTTATTAACCATTTAAAAACATATGGAAAAGATTATGGCAATTATATTATTTTCTTTAAAGTGATGTTAAACTTGTCACATTCATGTCTTAATAAGTATAAAAATTTTTAATGATGATTTTTCGAGGATATATATTCGATGATATGTATTATTGTGAAATATAAAAGTATTTTTCTTTGTCATAGTATTGTATTTTTAATTTTAACTTAAAAAATATGTATATTAAATAATTACAGAAAACTGATGTAGTAATTAGTTTGTTAATGGAAATATAAAATTAACATTACTAAAAATATGAAAATAAATATAATTTCAAAAAAATAATATATCAAACAAAATTAATAGATGAAATTGACCCCTTCGAGATATAACAAACAATTTGGTTTGAGGTTATCATCTTATATTGATATGTTTACAAATAAATTAATTGATTAGTGTCAAAATGACAATATTGACATTATTTCACAATAATGTTTTACTAAATTATTTAAAAATAATAATTTTTTTCCAAAAATATAAAATAATCATTTTTTACTCTAAAATTTTATATATTGTTCATTTATAGTCCAATTGTAATCAAATAAATAAAAATTACAGTACTTTAATATTGATTAATTTGTTACCATAGTTAAAATTAAGAGAGAATAATTAAGGGTAAAACGAAATGATAACGTTAAAAATAAAATAAAAACATGTCTAAAAATTATTGGCTGATGATATTACAAGATTATTACATTTAATATTCTAAATTAAGACATTTTATAGGCTTTTGGATGGTTTTTTATTTTATTATAAATTAATATTTTTGTAGATTCCAAAAGTTCCCTTCACCACAATTATAAAAGAGCACCTCCTCCCTCACATCATCACATCACATTAACCTGTTAAGATCATCCATAACCTACCATTATACCTTAAAACCTTCCCTTTTTTACATTCTAGAGGTTTTGGTTTTCTCATAAGACCAACTCTAGTACCTCTAAGAGGAGGTATAGAGTGAGCACGTCCAAGAAGAGGTAATCTCCTATACCGATTATTTCAAACTTATTTACTGTTCTACTTCCTCTTCATGTGTTTTTCCATTATATAGTAATAACTATAGTATATATTATGTGAGTATATGTTATTATGGTTATTTAATGACCATTTTCCACCTTCTATACATCATACAAAAAATGAAATCAATATGTGTGCGTCAATACGACTTACCATCTCTACGCCGTGGTGTAATATATTTTTCACTAACACTCTACATAGATGGGTGTAATGGTGGAAATAATATCTATATATGATTATAATAACATTAGATATATTATAAAAAAATATTCCATCTACTTTCATACCATTTTACTTTTATGAGAATGATATTGTCTCTCATGTGTACGTACAACCTACCATCTCCACGATGTGATGTGATTTATTATACATCATATACATTAAAGAATTATTATATAAATGTATTGAATGATAAAATATGATACATATTATATTAATATATTTCTGGAAATGATATTACTATAATATAATAATAAGAACACTAACTTATCTGATGAAACATGCGTAAGAAAATAAAGTAGTTAATACCTGATGGATGAGTAATAATGTCATTAACAAATGAGTAATAACATGATCACTTATGATATTTTAAAAATTTAATATGATTATGGAATTAGTTAATAACATTATTTAAATCATTATACATGATTTTTAGATACATACAAAGGATATCATACCCTAGGTAATGAATTAATTTGTCTTAGTTTTATTACTATGAGACATATGGCTTATACACCACTTATTTCATTTATGTGGTGTTTATATTTCCCATGAATGTTTTCATGATTATTATTATGAAGGTTACTATATCTACATATGCATATTATTATTTATTATTTTATGATACATATGATTCGACTGATTATTTGTTGGTAAGGGATGATTTCGTAATCTCATTATTATTCAAGATTGTTTATAGATATGTATTTGCTGGGGGATATTTATCATCCATGTCCATGTTTCTAAAAGTTTTATTCCAAAATGTTATTTAAATATTTCTAATTTTTTAATGTCAATTTGACACATTTATGAATTTCTATGAAACATTAAAAAAGTAATATTTTTTTACTTTCTATATGATTTTATTTTTGAATTTCCAACAAAAGTAAGAGAAACATGTTTTATATTAACTTATATGGAATGAAAATAAATTTATAGTTTCATAATTCCTTATTTACATGAAGCCTCATTTACATGATTTATTGTTTATTTTCCAAGAAATTATTTTCTTTTAAAATTTCATGTTATTTTTGAGAAAATGAAATGTTTTTGAAGAAGAAAGGATATTTTCCTCAAAAATTAATTTCAAGTGTTTAATAAAAATTATTTTCCATTGAAGATTGAATTATATCACAGGTTTATGTTTCAAGTATACTATCACAATTATTATAATGATTTTATTATGTATTTTATGGAATTATATTTATGAAATACATTTTTTTTCATGTATTTTGATATAGTGGAATGATGCTTAAGAAACCCATTTTATTCCATTGGTTATGATATGATAAAAAGATTTATGTTTTTGTGGAACATGGAAGAATAATTTCATCCTGATATGTATATGACCTATATCTCCCCCTAATTCATTGGGTAAATATTTATATCTCATTAAATAGAATGAAATATAATGACATGTAAATATGGTTCAGTAATACCAGGCTAGAATGAAAATTAAATTTTGTTCAGTAATACAGGACTGGAATGACAAGTAAATCATGTTCAGTAATACAGGGTAAAAACGAAGAGTGAACTCAGTTTAGTAAAGGAATTTTCCACTATGATGGTATTGGAGAGAATACTTGGCTAATATAGAAATGATTTTCTATGCTTATACGTTTTCCACAATTCCATGTTTTATGTCAATGTTATTTTATAATGGATTATGTTTATTTATGATTTATATCTTATGAAAATCCATGATTTATGTCTTGACTCAATATTTTGATATATTTTATACATAGAATGATTTTAAAATGTTATGTCCATGTTTTTATAGTCTTATGTTCATGATTTGTTTGATATATTCCATGTTTTCCCTTAATGATCATTTAAGCTCACACATTTAATATGTTTTCTTTTCCACAGGATATAATGAATGGTTCCTGGTTGGAAAAAAATTGTAAGATCATTATGGGATATGTTTAAGATATTTTAAAAATTAAATAAATGAGCTCCAAATTTACAGAGGCACTAAACTAATAATGTATTTGGGAATCTGTTTGTGTAATGAAAAAATTCTTCTTCAAAATTTATGTAATTCCAATGTACAACAAGATTGGGTCATTACAGTTTGTATCAAAGAAATTTTTTAGTCAACCTATAGAAACTTGTATGTGAATTCTTTTGTGAGATCCGTGGATATATTTCTAAGGATATGTCTCGGGATCCTAAAGATAATTCTATGTATAGGTTACAATTCCAGATTCTTTTTATAATCATGAATTACCTAGGATTAAACCTATGATATCATAGATTGGAATATTATAAGTAATTTACCTTACTTATGTGATTTTAATCTCTGATATGTTTTTCTCACACTTTGATTTCTAGTTTTAGTGAATATGTAGAACCAGATAGAACATAGTTAATCATGAATGTTTCAGATGTGGGAGGTATGGGAATTATGAAATCCAATTTTCTAATTTAAGATATCATAAATAGAATCATGAAGGTGGTACAGGTATTGGTTATACTTCTTAGGATATAGATATTGTAAAGGAAATTTGAAAGGTATGGGATGTTATATCATTATTTTATACTTTAAACCTAAGAATATTGGTTATATTAAGATTTAAAAAACTTAATACATGATTAATATTTAAAGAAATACCATGATTATGGATTTTATGTAATTGTTTAAGATAAATTTGGTTGATTGAGGTGTATATGTTTCATAATTCTAAGATTATGTTATACGAATCATGAAATATATAAGTATTTTTAGTACTTGTTATTAACTTAAGATTTTAAAGGATATTTTTAATGGTGATGATGGAATAGAAATGTTATTTAAGGGTAAGGTGATATATTTCTAGAACACATGATTAAGGGAAATATTACCGTTAATATGTCCCTTACGTTATGATAATGATGTTTGGATTACGATATGTCAGATTTAAGTAATTAAATTAGATGATTCTAGCTTCTTGGGAACTAATTATAATGTTTTTTTTCAAGAGGGTTATGATATCATGGATAATGTATAAAAATTTTTGTGACTTAAGAAATATATCTAATAAGTTATGGTATAAGGAAAAATACATGTTTTCAATTAGAATGTATGGAAATTCAGGTTATTACAATGACTCAAGGTAATACATGATGAAGGTGTTCACATGTTTGTAATGTGACCAATAATAGATAACTTATGATATAAGTTGGGTAAATGTTAAGTCAATTTAGTGAACCTCTTTATAATATTTTTTTTTAGATTTTGTAAGGATTGTAAGGTTATCCATTTATGCATAGTATAATTTAAAGTACAGATGAATATCATTAGATTAAAGTATTACATTACTATAGGTGGACTTATGAATATTTAATAACTTGTTATAATATTTTTGTTGTGATAATGATAGATGGAATGAACCATCATTCTCAATATTTACTCATGCTTCAGGAATAAAAAATTCAACTTCTTTTCATTAAATAAGATAAAGTGGGAAATTGGTCAAGGAATGAAAAATGCTGAAAATGTACTAAAATGAAGTAATTATATCTTCTCATGAAAATTATTCAACATTATTAAAAGGTATCATGATGTAAAATGGTGTCTTATAGTCATTATTTTTGACGATATAAATGACCTCTTTCACCGTTCTTTATTTTATGTTTTTGTGATTGTAAACATTATGGATCACCAACATTGTTTTGATCAGTGATCTTTATCAATTTCTTTTATTATTTATGATTTTCTCAATGTCCATATCTTCACCTATGTTCTATTAAGTATATACCTAGTTATTAATTACATTGGGTAACTGTTATTTTCCAACTATTTCTTTTTAAAAGGATGTTCTAGTGTTTGTTTTTAGGATGTGGGTTTCTATGAAAGGAACTATAAAGTATTCATCCATTTATAACTCAAATGAATTTCTATGGAAAATTAATTTTAAGGGGGGTATTATGTAACAACCCAATATTTTTAGGAGATATTGTTTTCTAAATTTTCTTGATATCTTGCGTTCTACGCTACACCAAGATAATCATTCACTACAAAAAACACCTTGTTAGCTAGTGGTATACGCAACAATATGCATGGATCTTGATACACACAATTTCAAATAACATTTATAGAATTAATTTCACACAAGACCATGTTTTTGTGAACAACAAAATATTATAATGTTACCTTATAAACTAGTCATTATAATAGAGGGCATGAACAATATTAATTTTCTTTTGAAAATCAATCTAAATGAAAATAAGTGAATTTATAAAATAATAAAATCAATCTATATGGGTTTTATTAATGTAATATATATGTAATATATTCAATATAATGTTCAAAATTCATCTTATATGTTTTATAGACATGATAGAAGAACAAATTTAATTTTTCAGATAAAAGAAGTATTTTTTAAAAAATACAGTTTTTTCTATTTTAGATGGCGTAATTATTTTAAATATATTTTTAAAATTTTATATATTATATATATAAAAAAATTCTTATTTTGAATAAGGATATAAAAATTTACTTTGGATTATTTTTTTATATTTTTCTAATATGTTTTATGTTTTGATGAATAGTAGTAATATATTAAATTATAATTCAAAACAACTTTTTTCATCAAAATATTTTATGTGGATATATTATATTATTGAATATTTTTAAAGTAAAAATAGAATATATTTTTATCATTTAATATAACATTTGAAAGTGGAAGTAATTTTACCTTGAATTTTGATATAAAAACATTTCAATCTTTTGGAATGTTTTAACTTTTAAAACCCTGTTATTCATTTCGATAATGAGATTAATTTCAAATTAATTACTAAAAATTTTGTGTTTTGAATTTTTAAAACTAGATTCCATATTTGGAATAATTAGATCCAAATTATTCAAATAACATTCTTTAATTTTTTTTACTATCAATAGTTACTTGACTATTTTTTTTAATACGGTAAAAATTTAAATTGGGTAATTAAGGGTAAATATAATAATATAAAATTACAATAAAACCTTTCCTAATATAATTTTATGAGTTATTACCAACCTAAATCATCATTGGGTCTAAATTATACCATTTTTAAGCAACTTGGATCAGATTAGTGCATTTAATATATTTTATTTAACGAAAAGTTAACCATTTATTACTCAAATTTTAATAACTAAATAATTTTTTACATAATGTTATAAAGAAGATAAATTTGATTATAAATACTCATTTTAATGATAAAATGTTATTATTTATCATTATAATTTATTTCTAATTTTTAGTTAATAAATTATTACTTTAAAGGCTTATGCATTGACGATGAAGAAAATTATTTAATTGGTGGTAAATCAATAAAATAATTTTTATAAAAATGATAAAAAAATATTAAAATACCCAAATAATTGACCAAATATTATTGGTTGAGTATATCTATACCATAATCATCCAAGGGTATAGTTACTTTCCATTTTGAGCCATATGGATAAGATTATGACACTTATATCATTTTATTTAAAGGGATGTTAAACTTGTCACATTCATGTTTTAATAAGTATAACATTTTTAAATGATGGATATTATAGGAGATATATTAAACTATAAGTATTATTATTAAATCTAGTGAATTTAAAATTTTCATATTATTTATTTTTAATTTTTACTCAACAAATATTTATATTATATAATTACAAAAAACTGATGTAGTAATTATTTTATTAATGGAAATATCAAATTAATGTCACTAAAAATACCAAAAAAATTTTAATTTAACATAATTAACATATCCAAAAAATTTTATAGATCACATTAAATCCACATAGATATAATAAAATATTTTTTAGAGGTTAACATCTTATCTTGATATGTTTTAAAATCCATTAAATTAATTGTGTTAAAATGACAGTATTGATATTTTGTTAAAATAATGTTTTATTAAATTATTTAAAAAATATAAAATATTTGAAAAAATATAAAGTAATTATATTTTACTATAAAATTTATATATTGTTCATTTATGGTCTAATTGACATAATATAAGTAAAAATTACACTATATTAATATTGAACAATTTGTTACCTTAGTTAAAATTAAAATTGAATAATTAAGGGTATAACTAAATGATATGGTTGAAAATAAAGTTAAAACATGTATAAAAATTATTTTATCATAAAATAAAAACATTATATCATATGTTATTCCAAATTATGTAATTTTATAGGTTTTTGGATGGGTTTTTAGTTTATTATAAATTAATATTTTTTTAGATTCCAAAATTACCCCTCACCTCTATTATAAAAAAGAACATCCTACCTTACATATTTATTTCACATTGATAATTAAAGCTCTTACATACCCTAACAATTTCCCATAAAAATTTTACTATTTACAGTCTATTGGTTATAGAATTATCAAAATACCAACTCTTGTACCTTTAAGAGGAGGTCTAGAGGGAGCACGTCGATGAAGAGGTAATCTCCCCTATGGATTCTTTCAATATTATTTATTCTTATACTTACACTTCTTGAGTTGTTTCTAATATAAAGTAATAAATACAATATAAATTATATTCTTAGATTTTATTATGTTTATTTAACAACCATATTCAACCTTCTATCCATCCTACGAAAAAGTAAATCACCACCCGTGCAAACGTACGACATACCATCTCCATGACATGGTGTAATGTGTTTTTCACTACCACCTTATATGGGTGGGTATAATGATTGAATTAATAAATATATATTATTATTATAACATCATATATATTATGTGACAAAATATATATCATCGAATTCCATAACATTTCACAATTTTTGGAATGATATCATCGCTCATGCGTATATAAGGCCTACCCTCTCCAGGATGTGATGCGATTCATTCCACATGATATCCACTAAAGCATGATTATATAAATGTGTCGAATGAAAAAATATGATATATGTTATGTTAATATAATTATGGATATTATATAACTATAATATAATAAGAGGAATATGAACCTACCTGACAAAACATGCGTAAGAAAATAATGTAGTTAATTCTCGATGGATGAGTAATAAAGTTATTAAAAAATGGGTAAAAAAATGATCACTTATGATATTATAAAAAAGTGAATATGATTTATTAATAAGTTAATAACATTTTTTTTATCATTATACAAGAGTTTCAGATATATACAATAGATATCGGACCAAAGGTAAGGGATTACTTAATATCACTTCTATTTCCGTGGGACATATGCCTTATAAACAAGCTATTTCTTTTTTAAGGTGTTTATGTTTCCCATGATTATTTTTATGATTATTATTATTATGTTTATTATATTTACATATGCATAAAATTTTCTTTATTTTATGAGGCATAATATTGGAATAATTATAAATTGTTAGGGGATAATTTTGAAATCTCATTATTATCCTAGATTGTCAATATGTAAGTATTTAATAGGGTATATTTGAAATCCACATCCATGTTTCCTAAATATGTATTCGAAAATATTCTTTCTATACTTATACAAATTTTTAAATAAATTTTACCCATTGGTGAATTTTTATGAAATGGTATGAAGGTAATCTTTTTCTTCTTTTTGATACGAATTATTTTTTGACTTTCTAAAAAAACTACGAGAAGAATGTTTTCATTTAACTTATACAACATGAATATTTTTTTTTTCTTTCATAACAAATTATATCCATGATTATTACATTAAAATATTTCATGTTTATTTTTAAATAAATTCTCTTCATTTACAATTTCATTTTATTTTGAGGAAAGAAAATGTTTTTGAATAAGAAAAGAAATTTTCCCCAACAATTAATTTCAATTGTTAAATCAAAATTATTTTCCATATAAGATGGAATTATCGAATAGGGTTATGTTTAATGTATATTATTCCTATAATTTTTATGGTTTTATTATGTTTTTTATATAATTATATTTATGAAATACATTTTTTTTACGTGGATTATGTTATGTTGAAATGATGTTTAAAAAACCCATTTTATTCCATGTGTTATACTATGATGAAAATGTTATATTTTTGTGGCCCACATAAGAATGATTTCATTATGAGATGGGTGAGACCAATATATAACTCAAATCAATTGGGTAAAGATTTATAACTCATGATTTATATAGGAATGAAATGAAAAGTATACCCATTTCAATAATACAAGGTTGTAATGATAAGTAAATCTGGTTCAGTAATACAGGGCTTGAACGAAATGTAAACCTGGTTCGGTAATACAAGGATGGAATGAAGAGTGAACTCGATTTAATAAAAGACTTTCTACACTATGATGGTCTTGTTATTAATCCTCAAATAATATGGAAATTATTTTCCATGCTTATGTGTTTTCCATAATTCTATGTTTTATGTCAATGTTATTTTCTCATGGCATATGTTCCTGTATGATTTATGTATTATGTACTACCATTATTTATTTCATGAATCAAGATATTGATATATTTTATACAAGGTGTGATTTTCAAAAGTTATTTTCAAGTTTTTACATTATTATCTTCATGTTTTGTTTGATATTTTCTATCTTTACCCTTATCGAGTATTTAAAATAAGCCTTTTCATATGTTTTATTTTCAACATGTTATAAAGAATGGTTTTAGGTATGAAAACTAAAAGGGAATATCTTTTTGGGAGAGTTTGATGATAATTCACCAATTAGAATAATGTGTTCCAAGTTTAAAAAGGTACTAAATTAATATGGTCTTTGGGAGTCTATTTGTGTAATTTATTAAATATTCAAAAAAGTGATGTAATGTCATTATATATCTGGATTCAATCTTTAAAACAACCGTTCTGTATCATACAATGGCTCATAGTGGCTCTATGCTACTCCCCTCCACCTCTGAGCATGCCAAGCATCTCTCTTGGCTCCAGGATTTCCATCTTGGCTAGGGTTGATTCCAGTTTCCACCTTAGTAGTGGTGCACCGAGATCTTTTAGCTAGTTGGATTGATGTAGAATATTTTTTAATTGATGACAACATAAATGAGTTATCCAAACTTAAAAAATATTCCATTATAAGGCAACAAAAAAATTTAACTCTAATACTCAATGGTTTAAACATTATGTCATCTTAAAATGACCAACACATGTCTTTGAACATAATTCCATCTCATCAATCATTACATTTAAGGTAAAAAATACTAAATAATCATCACTAAAGCCAATAATTATAAACAAAAAATGATTTTAGAAGGTCATGAAATCATAAGAAAAAGGGAATAGGTTGATTTGTGATATATAGGGATATAATTCATGTCAATCCATGTTTTAGTGTACCCAGGATGCCCATAAACCAATATTTAGCATTCTAAAACACTAAAACATGCATGTAATGGTAAAAAATTATGATAAGAATTCATGTTGAATTAAAATAATGGGATAAATTTGGTTGAATTATTTGTGACATGTAAATAAGAAACACATCCATTCAATGTAAAGTGTGATTAGAATGACTCAATAAGTAGTATTTAAATATATTTTCAGTCTTTAATTATGATCGTTAGGGGGTCAAAACCAAGAAAAATATGTATAAGGGTTGTGAAATGATATGAAAATGACTGTATATTGATTTTTGAAATATATTTTGGACACTACATTAATCTGTGTTTTGTTTTTTTGGTATTAATCAAAATGTTTTTAGTATTTTAATACATTGAGACGTGTATGTGAAAATGAATTTGGATTGATGTTAAATAATGGGAAAATTTTGGTGTATTATTTGTGATGTGTATGAGTTGAAAACACATCCATTAAATATGTGTGTTTCTCGGAAATAATCACTAAAAAGTTTTAAGATAATCCAATGACTTTTAAAACATTTGTTATGGGGTAAAAATTGAGAAAACAAAGTTAGAGGGTCATAAAATCATATGATAATGATCATAGTATGATTTATGAAATATAAGAATAGAATAAAAGTCAATATGACTTTAATTTTTTAAGGATGTCATTAATCACGTTTTTGGTGTTCTAAAATAGTAATACAGTCATATAACAACCAATACTATAGGAAACTACGTCAAATTGATGGAAAATAATTGAAAACCCATGGTTGAATTATTTGTGATGTGTATAAGTAGAAAACATTTTCATATGATATTAGATGTGCTCAGAATGACTTAATACATAGTTTTAAAAGAAATAAAATTCAATAAAAACATTCATCAGGGGGTCAAAACCAAGGGAAAAAAATTAGAGGGCTATGAAATCATAAGATAATGAACAAAGATTTATTTTTGAAATTTATCAACTGAACCCACATCAACCTGGGTTTTAATTTTCCCGAGATTCCCATAAATTGATTTCTATTCTTTTAGAAGACATTAATGTATGTATAATGGTTAGAACCATAGAAATATACCTCATATTTATGTGAAATAATTTTAATAGTACAGTTTAATTATTTTTGTTGTGTACAAATAGATAACACATCAATCTGTTGTGTGGTGTGCTTAGAATGACTCAATAAGAAGTTTTAATAATAATTTAAAAATATTATTTGTGGGATAAAAGCCAAAAATCATCTAAGGGTCATTAAATCTTAGAAAAATGACCATAGATTTTTTTTTGAAATATAAGAACTGACTTAATGACAATCCGATATTCATTTTTCCTAAGATGACCGTAAACACATTTTCAGTGTTTTAAAACAGTAAAATAATCATGTAATGCTCATAAACATAGGAAAAAACCAAATCTTAATGGGATATCATATGAATACTACTATTGGATTTTTTTTTGTGAATCAGTAGAAAAAACATTCATTTGATGTGTAGTGTGCTTGGAATGACTCAATATGCAGTTTAAAAAGATATGAATGTCATTAAAAACAGGTGTTAGGATGTCAAAACAAAGAAAAAAATATCATAGGGCCATAAAATAATAGGACACTGATCATATATTTATTTAGGAAATGTATAATTTTACTCCATATCATTCTAAGTTTTGGTTTTCTAGGGACACCCATAAATGTGTTTTTAGTGTACAAAAACATTCTTGTTATTGTCAAAAGTATAGAAAATGAACTCCTATTGATGTGAAATCATGGGAAAATGAGGATGGACTATTTTTTCTATTTATGATCCCAAAAAACAGCCAAATGATGTGAAATTTTCTTATAATGACTCCATAATCAGTTTTAAAAGATGTTAAAGTCATTAAAATCATGTGTTAAGGGGTCAAAACCATTAAAATGATATTATAGGGTTTTAAAATCATTGAATAAGAATTGTATATTTATTTTTTAAATTTAAAATAGAATCCAAATCAATCTTATTTTTCCCCCAAGATTCCCATAAATGTGTTTTTGGTGTTTTTAAACACTAAAATATGTGTGTAATTATAAAAAAGTATAGAAAAAACCTCAGATCAATATAAAATAATTGTAAAATAATTTTGTAATTATTTGTGATGTTTATTATTATAAAAAATTTCCATTTTATCTGTAGTGTGATTGGAATGACTCAATAACTAGTTCTAAAAGATATCAAAGTCTTTAAAAACATGCTTCAGGGGTTCAAAAATAAGAAACTATCTTCAATGCACCGTGAAATATTATGAAAATGAACATAGATTTATTTTTGAAATTTAGGAACTAAAACCATTTCAATAAGTGTTTTTTATTTTCCTAGTATGCTCATAAACTCATTTTTTGTGTTTTAAAACTCTAAAATGTGCATATAATGGTCAATAACTAAGATATGGATCTTGTATTAATCTGAAATCTTGGAAAAAATTTGGTTTAATTATCTGTGAGATGTATGAGTAGAAAAAACATCCATATTACATGTGATTTCCTTAGAATGACTACATAAGATGTCTTAAAAGATATCAAAGTCTTTTAAAGCACACATCAAGGGTTAAAACTAAGAAAACATTATAGATGGATTTGAAATCATTAAGAAATGACCTTAGATTTATTTTTGAAATGTTGGAACTAATCCTATATCAATCTTAGTATCAGTTTTTTGGGGATGGCTATAAATGTTTTTTAGTGTTTAATACACCAAAACATCAGTTTAATGGCTAAAACCATAAAAAATGACATGAAATTTACGTGAAATCATGGGAAAATTATTGTTGATTTATTTCTGATCTATATGAGTAGAAAAAACAACCATCCGACATGTGGGGTGATTTGAATGGCTTAATATTTAGTTTTAAAATATATTAGAGTCTTTAAAAACATATAGTTGGGGGTGAAAACAAAAAAAATGTTAGAGGGATATGAAATCATTGTAAAATGACTATAGGTTTATTTTTTAAATTTAGGAACTCATTCCACACCAATCTTTGTTTTATTTTTACATGGATTATCCTAAACAAATTTATTATTTTTTAAAACAATTTTTTTTTCTAATTATAAAAAACGTAGAAAAAAACCTTGGGATGATGCTAAATCATGTGAAATATTTTATTGTATTAATTTTTAAGTTTATTATTATAAAACATGTCCATATGACTTGTGGTGTTCTTGGAATGACTCAATAAGTGATTTTAAAAGATATCAATGTCTTTTAAAATGTGAGGTAGATGTCAAAACCAAATAATTGATGATAGAGGGTTGTGAAATCATAGAGAAATGAATGTATATTTATTTGTGAAATGTAGGAATGGAATCTATGTTAATCCAAGTTAAAGTTTTCCCTATATTCCTATAAATTAATTTTTAGTGTTTTATAACACTAAAACATGTGTGTAATAGTCAAAACCATAGTAAAACACCTCAGATTAATGTGAAATTTTAGTCCAACCATCGTTGAATTGTTTTATACAAGTACAAGTAAAAATTACATACCAATATAGTGAAATGTACTCACAATGACACAAATAAATTTAAAAGTTATCAAAATCATAAAAATTTTCATTAGGGGGTCAAATACAAGAAAATGATATCGTAGAACCATGAAATAATAAGAATATGACTGTAGTTTTATTTTTGAAATGTTGGAAATAATACCACTTCAAAATGAGTTTTAGTTTTTCTAGGTTGAAAAAAATCATTTTTAGTGTTTTAAAACACCAAAAAATGCATTTAATGGTAAAAAAATGAGAATGTCCTTCAATTTTCATGATAGAATGGGTAAACCACCATTGAATTATTTTTGAAAAATAATATATTTAGCCATATCAATGTCTTTAATATTTTTATTGATTAATTCAAAATAAAATCACACACTAGTTTAAAAATTGATTAGATTATTATATACTTATCATTTTTGATTTCTAAGTGTTGTATCAAATCTTAAATATGAATGTTTTATTTCCAAAGTTTTTTATATGATTTATTATTATTTTTATATTAAAAAATGATACACTTGACTAAAAAATTAATAAATATTATTTGACAAATTATTAATATAGTATTTTCCTATTAGGTTTTTTTATTGATTTTCTTAAATATTCTGGTCTATATTGTAGGAGATAGATGATAGAAGTAGGAAATAGGTTTATCATTCTGATCCACAACACTCTTTAGAGGACATTCGGGATATGTTATATTTTTTTGTGGTGTGGTTAAATATTATCAATTATTCTACTTGAATTCTTATTTTTTTGACTAGATTTAATTTCTATCTTACTGTTTTTATTATTAATGTAATAATGTGCCCAATTATTCATTTTATGACTTTATATTTGGCGATGTCTAGATGGAGTGGAGGTGGTGAGATGAACATTTTGGTTTGATGATGGATATTTGAGTTATTTTATTTTATATATTTTATAATTGAGCATATGTGATGATTGCTATCTCTTTTTATATGAACATGGATTTATGACTGAGTTTATTGTGTATGTATGGTTGAGTTTATTGTATGTACAATTTCATTTCATTTATACTATTATCTAAATAAATATATTTTTAAAATATTTTACTTAATCAGATGAGAATTATTATGTGATAACTACCACTAAACAAAGCCACCACTTATTCTTTAGTAAAAGTTCAGTTAATTTCTATTATTATTTACATCCTCAATAGTATACTACCATTAATTAAATTAATTAATATTATATTAATTTTCCCTAATTTATTTTTCTTTCTTTAATAAAATCACCACCAACTGAATAAATACATAACTTTATGTATAGAAAAAATATACATATAAAAACCACCACTATACTAGATAAAAATACAATAAGTGATTGTTGACCATGAAATAAAAAAAGTTTTATGTAATTATCTCTAAACAATATAGTGGCAGTTGAAACCACTAAAAATAGTAAAAACATTATTTAAGAGAACAATTTTTTATAGTGATTAGTTTTAAACTTTAACAACAAAATTTTATTTTACTAGATTGATTATATATATTATTAATAAAAAAAGTCCAATATACAAAATTATATTATCAAAAACACAAATGTACCATTAATCATCCAATCAAATATATTAAATTATTATCAAAGGAATTTATATATATATATTTATTAATTTATAATCATCATTGAAATGTTATACAATTATTGTTCATTTTTGAACATATTAATCATTTACTAATTCATAAATAAGTCACAAAATTAAAAAATTTACACTAACTGAAAAAAAAACAATGCAATAATGATAATATCATGTTTGCAAGTGGAATAAAATTTTCCCATCAGTTCTTTAATTCTAGATTATTATATTTGTTATGTTAATTTCTATCATTTCATCAAATCACAATTGTAAATAACTATTCCATGATCACACATAAATTTTTTAGAAATCCACTACATCAATATGGTATGTTCAAGGTTTTATATCCATGAATAAAAAAAGAATAGTTTCAAAACCCTCTATTCATGAGCCCAAGGGAATAAAATAGGTTCTCACCCTATGTGTTTTCAAAGATAGTATTATTCTAATGAAACTCACAATACATCAATAATTATTCTCAGATTTAGAAAAGTAAGAGTAATTACAGTCATGAAGAATGTATTTAAATTAAAAAAATAGATGCATGAAGCCACTACACCTTTCCTGGACGCAGAAACCTACCTAGTTGTGATGCATGAAATCCAATTTGAATTTATTATTTTAATATTATAGGTTATATGGGGATGTATTACCCTAAAAAATTAAATCCAAGATTTATAATTACTAGTAATTTACATGTGAAAATGAAAGGGTTTTTTCACCATTGCATTTCATAAAATACATAAATTTAATTTTTCTGGAAAATAGAATCAGATAGATTATAAAAAAAAATTAATATTACCAAGAAAAATTAATATAGGTAATTGTTTGGATGCATAAAATAGGAAACTAGAAAACTAGATGAAAAAATGTCAGTCAATTTTTTTAGACTTCTTTCTTATGTTTGACTTTGTAGATGGATCTGTTCTATTTTCATGTTCTGTTGTGGATATAGAGTCTCTATATATTACAATGTCACATTTCACTACATCCTAACCATCAAAATCATGCATCATGTTTCTCTATAAATGCAACTAAGTTTTAGGATAAAATGAAAAATACTAGTTCATACTAAAATAAAAGAATCATAAATCAAAATTTTTATAGTGAAAATTTGAAAATAAAATGTGGACTATATATTTTAAACATATAAGATATTAAAATGAGCTAAAAAAGAAATTTACTCATATATTTTGAGATCACATACCTCTATTAGAGGATAATGATGCTTGAAAAAATATTAATGTAAAATCTAAATAAATGGGGACTAAGAACATATAAAATATTTGACTTAATATTCAAGAACACACTTGTATTATTGTTTTTAACATAATATTCAATTCAAACACAAGCACATATATACAATAAGTAATTTAACAAATTGTTTTAGCATAATAGACATATAGATAAATGAATGTTCATAATAATATACCAATCCTTATATATTAATAATGTATTAAGAAGATTATATCCTTGTATGATATTTTTGGGTTCTAAGATTTTATCTAATTTTTTAGGTGTTCAATATGTTTAATAGAAATAAATTCAATAATTAGGTTGATAATCTCAATTGGTGTTGGTGTTGTCATTATAGGATTTTCATAACGTGTTTATATGATAAGTAGTGTTTTGATTTTCTTCCATCCACCACATTTGGTTGTGTAAATATCATACATGAGAAAGGATTGACACACTTTAAATTAAACAAATAAGAAGCCTGAATTTTAAAGAGATAAATAATGAAATGTTGATTTTTTATTGGTGGAGAATCCCATATAATATAATTTTAACATGCATGAACTATATTTATAGGGTAATAAAAATATTGGAATCACCTATCATATGGGTGGGAATAATATTTGTGGGTAAAAAATATATATATTTGAAATTTGAATATCTCAGTGATTGTTATGGAATTGGCCAAAATTAATTTAGTAGTCATTTTATGGGTCAAAAAGGTCACCAAATAATAGTCTTGAAATTAAAATTTCATAAAAACAAGTAAAAATGGATCCTCAATGCTTGAATATGCAGTGAAATTATTCAGAATCGATGGGATTATCATCAAATTTCTATATCACTTTAATAATTAAAAAATATAATAAAATATACATTAATAACCACAAAAAATACCTAATGTCTCAGAACAATACTTCATAGATAAAAGAAATAAAAATGGATATCATAAATGATGAATTTTTTTTAGCTTCTCTTAATAAATACAGAATATGTATAGGATAGTTTGTAGAGAATTCTGATTTGTGTGGAATAGTTTTGGTGTTATAGATCCAATTAAAAGTAGAAATATAATACATCCATGAAAAAAACCATAGAAGAAAGAATAAATATAATTAAAGGAATGAAAAATGAGAGTATAGATATACACATGAATATAGATACTCTTATGGAGCCCATTAGTATAGATATAATAACTATACTCTTATATGAATGTATTTGGTTTTTATTTTAGTAGTACAACATGAAAATCAATGATAGAAAGTATAAAGGTAAATTTTCAATTCAAAAGTTTCAATAAAAATAAAAATCAATCAAGACTACATATATATTCTCAAGTAGATTAGATATGTATGGTTGATTTAATAAATTCAACACCGGTGATGCTAATAAGTCATGAAATTCCACAGATCTGACGCACCTATGAAGTAATAAAAAAATAATATTGAAATTAAATTATTTTTATTTTTTATATATGAAATTTATGAAATTGAAAACAATATTACTTGGTTATGCTTAGCTCTACTACTATTCATGAATATCCACTTCTCTAATGCTTCTAAAAAGTAATGATAAAAATAATAATTTAATTTGGATGCTATTTTTTATAAATGTAATTTAAGAAATTTTACATAGTAGTACCTGGTAAATATCAAATGTGTGATAATTTTTTTTATTTCATTTTGACTTTTAGAGAGGAAAAGAACACAATAAGTGTTTTTTTCAAAATAATAGTGGAAGATCTGAATGTTGTAATCTATTATGTTAATAGATAAAAAAATACATTTTGATTTGATAATATTTAACTCTTGAGGAAACACAAACCCATCACTGTACTACATTGAAAATAAATAGAAATGATTGTTTAATTCAAAAAGAAATGTATTGAAGTAATGTGCACAATTATATATTTTTAGTAACATAAAATCATCTTTAAATAGTGGATTTGTTTTAGTTATAATATGAAAAACAATATAATAAAAAAGAAATACTAAAAATGAGTCATTACGATCTCTCACCATTAGGTTAGCTTTGAATATATTAGATTTTAAATTTTTTTATAAAATGATTTATTTGAAATAATATAATCCAAATATTTCCAATTAACAAATTAATTATTAATTAATATAGAACAAAACATAAAACCTTGGAGTAGTATTATTAAGAGAAAATTTATAATTATAGTATTAAATATTTACTTCATAAAATTCATCATTCTTTATACAAGAGTTGCATGATTCGTAATTCCAGCTATGGGTAGTTTGAATTTTATGTATCATAGATATTGTTAAAAAGAAATTAAGCTATTTTTTTGATATTTTATTATTATTTTGAATATAACAAAAAATTATAGAAAAATTATTTAATATTTTATATTAGAATTAAAATGTTCTGGAGATTATACTAATTTTTTTTGATATCATGATTTTTGTTGTTGTTTTAGTACAACATAGGTGTAGCATAATTTTTTACACTGTATTTTTCACAGACTAAGAATCCTTGATGACATGATCAATTTAGACATGATAGTTGAAAATAAGAATTTTTTTATTAGAAACTATGGAGAATACATAGATGATATATACAATATAAAAAAATTAAATGTAATTTTAGTTGAAATGAAACCTATATATATAGGTCTCATCTATTCTATTACAATGGTTAAAAAATAATTTAATTTAATTAAATAATGAATTAATAATAATAGAAGCTATATGAAATTTCCAAATAGAATTTGAGAGTATTTTTTTGGAGAAATTTAAATAATGAAAAACATATATAAAGAGAGAAAAGGTAATTAATAGATAAAAATATTACTACTCTATATCCTTACCCTGAAAAGTTTCATTACCAAAATTGTAGATGACTAATCCCTATTTTCAAAATAATAATATTATTGGGTCAAAAAATTTCCCACCTTTGTTGATTGATCTATCAACATTCCAAACCATTGATGTGATTTAAAGCCTTACATTGTAAATATGTATGTGCTCATGGAATATTGTTTCTTGGGTAGAAGTATAATTGAAAACCAATATTTTTTTAGGTATTCTGGACAAGAAGGCATTACGTCAAACACAATAATTCCCAATTCAAACATAAATTGAAATGGTGGGTTTGTTTGTTAAAACATTTCCTTTATTTCCATCTTCAAACAAAAAATTTGAACCATAATATTGGAAGATGTTAAAAGGATGGCCAATATCTGAGTATAATGATATGAAAAAGAAATATATTATAACACATTTCTAAAAAATTAATAATAACATTCGAAACATAACTATTATTTGGATTTACTAATTATTATATTGATGTTATTAATATAAAATTTGTGTTCCAAAGTTTGAAGTAATAGTCATTTTCTACAATAACCAGTGTTATTATAATTTTAAGTGCTCTGTAACTATTAATATTCATGAAGATATAAAAAATTGAGTTTTCTAAAATAAAACTTATATTTAGATATACATGTGTAATGTGAAATATCCTGTATCATACCATTTGTTATTACATGTCTCCCCGAAGGTCGATGGTTCATTAAATATTGGACATGTGACAATTGGATAGAACATACATACACAATAGAAGTTCATCCTGAGTATATAATAAATTATAATATAAAATAAATACATGTACCAGTAAAGTCTTATATATGAATTTTATTTTATAACACACTTAATATAAATAATGAATTTAAATTTCCCATAACAATATTAGTTAAACTATTTCAATTAAAAGAGGAATGGGTTATCAATGTTATTGAATAGAATGTGAATAAATTGTATATTGTAAATAGTTATACCTACCATGTCAATAAGGTATGTGTTGATTCATTAACAATATTTATAGACTTCTTTGAATCTAGAATGTGTAATAAAGAAACATTAAATGAGTTCATACAAGTTAGTCTTTTATATGCACCAAAGTTTTCATAATAATAAAGTGACATCATACATACAATTTGAAAGAACATGATGTAAAATTGTATATATTATTTTTTTCACTTGTTTTATCCATTAGTTACGGTTGAAAAATTATCACATTCTTTAGTCACTATAAATTAATGGGATGTAAAGTTATATCATTTTATGTTAATTGGGATTACATGAAAAATATAAAAATAATAATTTTCAGTAAACTTAAGATAAAAGAACCATTTCAAGATATAGTTGATAATGGAATATGTGTTCCTCTATATGTTCTATCATTAGGTTATGTTGTTTCACATATAGTGTAATATACCAACTAAGGATCCAATTAATTGATTCCTTAAGTTAGTTGGTCACATTATATCAAGCGTGCATCCCCATAAACCAGAGGATACAGAAAACTAGCGAGGGTCTATGGCGGTATGGTGGAGATACTATACCCTATGATCAAAGTGGTAAAATAAATATAATAAATAATCATAAATAGAGAAACCATAATATACCAGATAGAACAATGGAAAAAAGTATATAAAATTAATTCATAAGCATAAACTAACAAGAAACATAAATAAATACCAAAATTGATAAGAAAAGTCATTCACAATGATGTCATGTCATGATGATATACAAAAAAGAAGAAAAAATATGTTACAAGGGAAAAAATATAAAAAATTCTATTCATAATACAAAAAAATTCTAAAGGATAGATCCACTAGAATCATGAAAATATGCTCAGACCTATTCTCCCTTTATCTATTTAGTATGTAAATAAATAATGTTCTTGTAGTAGAGAAATTTTCCTTATCCATACAAGCAGTCATAAAGTTCACTCAAGTACCAAAGGCTGCCTGAGTTGGGTGTGAGATAAACACAATATTCAACCACCAACCATGTCTAGAATAATCCAGCTAATGTACATTACATCGTAGAATATAGGTAAAATGAATAGTAACCAATGAAGAATAATAAATAACAGTTAGCTCAGGTTCTTATAGGACACTTGGAAATCACAACCATCTTTAACATATGCCAAAATGAATCTGATCAGTAACCATATATAATTATTAATTATATATATAATATATATACTTGTATATGTATAATATATTTTAGGATGGTTAGAGCCATATACCTAGATACTAGGTGCTAGCTAGATGAGGGGAAGAACTCATGAATTCATAACTAGTCTAATGAGCCAATAGATCTAATAAGGGTATACAACCATAACCTCATATGAATGTGATATATCATCCCCATCACATTATATGGTGGGGAGAGTCATCAATCCCAACACCTGAAGAACATGAACATGGATTGTCATTCCTATTATCTGAATAAAAGTGTAACTGTGTGAGACATTATACCCAACACCAAACATAAGGGAGTGTGAAACACCATGCACAATATAACCCTAAAATGATGTTTAATTTTCCATAACGATGAAATAATAATAATAATAATAATATACATGAGGTATCACCTCTAATACATTTATAACCATGTAACATAATCAAATAGGGGTTTTTAATCCATATATATCATTTAAAATATATGACTGGTGGTGTAGACTTGAAACTGAATTCTATTTAATTAACTCAAGTCATTAAATTTACAAGGCATGTTATTTTCCATTTAAATTTCTATAAAAAACCTCACCAGGTTATTTGGTCAATTAAAAATCATATAATATAGAGAAATTCCATTTTCCATTTAATGATGAACACTTAAACTGAGTTGGTTCTTTAAACAATTATACTCAAGGAAGGAATTAAAATTAGAAAACGAAAAGGGTTGGAAATAAATGACATGGAAAAACTATAAAAATATAATAGAGGTCTATGGGTATAATTAGACATGTCATAAAAATATAAATGGTTTTGAAATGTTTTAGGAAAAGTGAAAAAAATTCCAGCATGTGGAACTATGATGAAATACTATAAAAATACGTAAATTTTTTGGAATTATTTCTATACCACTTACCTTATGCCTATGAAAACTACTTTTATAGTCTTAGTATTTGATTTGATGAAAAAGGAAGAAATCGATGAAATAGACAAATTACCTCAATATAGGTCAATTTATCTTACACCAAAATCAAACAAGAGATAAGAATATAAATGATGAAATTAAGAAATAGGATTTGAGAGATTAACCTTAGCTATCAAATTCAATAAATAGTAGAGAAATCAAAGATCAGATTAGAGAGTTATCTTGGCTCTTATGTGTGGTGAAGGGTGAGATTCATTACGAATGGATAGTAGTGATGCACACTGTAAATGGGAAAAGAAAGGGGAGGGTAGAGGATTTAATTAATTTAAGGTAAAAATGGTTAAATCACCCCTCAAAACTAGGTTTCACTATTTGGGTATATGTTTTCCCAAACCGTTTGCATACTGTGTTGCCTCCACTATACAAGGACCCCCTTCGCTTGAGATTGGTGTGCTGTTTGCCTAATTAAGCATAAACCGTGTAAACTGGATCTATCAAAAATGTCTTCAATATCACATGGAAAAATTACCTAACTCTAATTGTTGCACACAAACCATGCGTCCCCCCTTTTGAACTAGAAACCTAACATGATTGATTAACATGGTTAGCACTAACCATGACCAGAACCTATAACCCAATTTATCTATCCTATTTTTAGAACAATGTGATCTGAAAAAGCCTCAGATGATCATGAATCCTTCCTTAGGCCCTTTGGTAAATTTACCAAGATAAAATAAGGATTTAACTATAACGCCCTGACCCTAGTTACCTAGAGTCCGTGAATTATTACATAACATTGGCATGATCACAATGAAATCATGTCTAGAAATACTGATCAGTTTAGTATTATTGGAAACAACATTCATATATAAGTTCAACTTTACAACTTGAAAAGAAATAAAACACTAATTTATTCCATTAGAAACATCCAAGCCTCATAGATTATGCATGCAAGTCACTCATTACTAACTTCATCATATTCTATGAAAATGAAACATAAGAAAGGGGTGAGCTCAAATGCTCAGTAAGGGTAATAAATACAGTGGAAGATAACATAAATATTAAGCACGGTGGATAATTGAAACCACATGCCTTTACCAATAATAAACATGAATAATTTTATGGCAGGAATATGAGCTAAATAAATAATTCCATAATAAAACATAATCATGGGTATTCTACTAGTTGAATGACCACATGAACCATTAATACTATTTTCATAATGAGGGAATGTATAATGCTGGACATTCTGAAACATTTTGTCAAGGCCTCGGCCATGACTTCTAAAAATGATTAAGGCCTCAGCCAAAACCATATATCAAATTGGGAAAGGCCTTGGCCAATTCCACATCTAGTTGTCTCATGAGACCTACCGATGCATCAAGGAGCTATAGAGGGCTCCACCCGTCACTTACTAAGTCCAATACATTCCTCATATGAAAATATTGAAATATAAAATAATCATTTGTATTAAAACTAGCATAGCCCGAATGGCCCGAAGGCCTTCGTTTTTTATTATATTATAGATAATCCCCTTTTTAAGGGTTGAAGGGGAACCCGTACATGACCCGTAGGCCCAAGGCCCAAGGCCCGACATGACCCGCAATACATGACTCGAAGGCCCAGAGGCATACCATGCCCATTAAATGACACGTAGGCCCAGCCCACTAGAACTGCACCTC
This sequence comes from Viscum album, assembly GCA_963277665.1. Classification (NCBI taxonomy): domain Eukaryota; kingdom Viridiplantae; phylum Streptophyta; class Magnoliopsida; order Santalales; family Viscaceae; genus Viscum; species Viscum album. Next base: position 1,618,700,075 of record OY728146.1, on the reverse strand, counting down.
CCCAACGTCTTGAATCATTGATCTCTTTAGCCCCCACCTTGCATTTCTGATAGGCTAGCATTTCCCCATACAAAGTTGCACGGTGCCTGGTCCCGATGGCGGCTGTCAAACCCTCTCATTCTTCCAATCCGTTTAGCTCTACATTTGGTGGATGCTACTCCTATTTCTCTAATCCTCTTCTAGGGCCTGTTTGGTGTGAACTGGGCTACTCCATGGTCTACGTGACCCGAAGGCCCTGTGGCCCGAAGGCCTTTGATGACCAGAAGGCCCTAGAGACCCGTAGGCCCAAACCGGTGGCCTGAAGGCCCTAATCAGGTGAATAGTTCCGGCTGCTACAATACCGAATAGTAACTGCTACAGTGACTACTACAGTACTGCTACAGTACCCTAGAAATTCACCTCTACCCGGTTTTGAACCTGGGTCTCTTGGATGCCAAGCATGAGCCCATACCACTTGGGTACGGGCTCGTTGGCCCAATGTGGTTGTCAATTAAGTCCCCCTCTTTACCCGTATGGTGGGTCCGCCAACCTAGGGAGATACACGTTCCCCAGCTAGGCAATGGTGTTGAATATCCCTGTTCATAATGTATTCACCGGTTGGCCCATTTCATAAACCATGAATGGTATAAAAATAGCACATCCACATTTAAACATATCACAAAACCATCAATACAATATAGAAGTTTTTTATAATAATAAATCAACTTCAAAGAAACATAAAATACATTAAAGGATGTTGACATAGATGAAATTAAAACCCTTTTAGAGAAATATCTCTTTCTATTTTTGAAATCATTTAAGTGTCACATAATTATAAATAAAAAATTTATTTTGAAAATGTTCTTATAAGTTTGTAAGGGAAACATTGAAGATGTTATAACGGAAAAAATAGCCGCACCCACCGTATCAGTAAAAAAATTTGTATCTTAATTTTTTTGAAAAGGTCATAAAGTACCTTGTTTGGAAAAGGAAGGAAATATTCCTTTCAAAACATATAAGGTCAAATAAGGGTATAAATGACTTTACCCCATTGTCTAGTAAATAGTAAAAATGTTTTGAAATACATTTTTAAGAAACATGGATGTGGATGATAAAGAGGTCCCATTAGATACTTATGTAAAAACAACCTCTGATAATAAATATATTGTGAAATTAACCCTTAACTTGTACATTTCCTTAGTCGAGGGTAGGATAACCTCCTCTTCTATGGGTTCTTCCTTTTGATTTGATCAAAAGGGCTCCTTAGGTTGGATTTCTAACTGAAGAAATTCCTCTAGGATGAAGGGAGGACAGTCGAGATGGTATTTTGGTAGGGGTTGGCCAAGCCAAATGTCTTTGAAGGTGTGAATTAGAGAGAAGGGGGACTTCCCCTTTATAAGAGGGGTGACGGGCACCTTAGGAAATGCTAGAAATATAATTTTATAATAAAATCATTTTCGGTTTCAAATGGCTCTAAAATGGGTTATTTAATGGGTAAGGTGGGGATGGGTCGAAATACACTCAACCAATAGGTTTTAGACAGGTTTGGGTCACTATATTAACCTTATCTTTTATATTTAACTCTTAGTTAAATATTTTGACATTTACCATGTCTCATTGTATTTTTATATTATATGGTTAATAAACATACTATATACTTCCAAGGGAACCCCAAGCGGTTCATTAATGATACACCTATCATTATAAAAGTCTTTTGTCCAAACCATAGATTTTGAGGAATAGAATATCAATTAATAATATAATATTTGTTTTAAAAACTCTTTTTTGTCAATTTCAACACTATTTGGTATTTTGTTTTTTCTAAATTCAAAACAAAAATATTACTTCGATCAAAATTTATATAACCAAACCTAATATGTCATATTAACCTATAAAATTAGTGTAATTAATAAAAAGTCTTGAATTACATTTATCGGGATATTTAAAATATCAATTATTTTATTATTTTATTATTTAGGTAATTACTCCCTCATAATTGTGTCATAAATAAATTATATTTTAATGTATAAAAAATATAAGTAAACTACCAATATTTAAGAAATATTTTTAGCTTTCTAATGAATTTTTATAGTCAAATTTATCTTATGTGTAACTCTATATTAAAAATGTTTTAGTTATTAAACATTGATTTTAACTCTTTTAACTCTTATTTGAATTAAATATTAATAAATGTACTAATCTAATACAAGTGGACCTAAAGGATAATATTTTATTCCTAAGGTTGTTTTTGGTAGAATTACACCTATCCAATAGAATTAGGACATGTGTTAGGGTAATTATATTATCATTTTTACCCTTAATTACCCTATTTACTTTTAACCGTGGTAAATAAAAGTTAAAAATTACTTTTCACCAAAAATTATTTTCATCTTATTGAACCAAATTTTACTTACTGAGGTTAACCGTGTCTCTCATATTTTTTAAATTCAACTCATAGAAGCAGTAAAATTAAGTTTTATGCAAATTTTCAAATGCTCATAGAAGGTGGGTAAAAGACGGTAAAAAGTTCAATAAAATTTTATATATCTAATATTATTATAAAATGACTCTAATGAATTACATTGAAAATATATAGATATTATTTATCTATTTTGACATAAAAAAATTTAAATAAAATAATTAATTATTTAAATAAAAAGTTAGTTTTAAACAATAACGCAGTGTTTTTCACTATTCATCAAAAATTGAAAGTTTTCAGAAAGTACCAAAAATTCACCCTAAGATAATTTTTATATTCAAAAACCAAAAATGAATTCCATTTTACCAATTTCAAAACCTATAAGTTACATTAATTAATTTAAAATTAATTCTCTATGTCAAAACCAAAAAGCGTATTTTTAAGAAATAATAACTATCAAAAGATTGACACTTCTTTAAGTCCAATTTCAAAGTGAAATTACCTAAAATGACCATAATTGGATTAAATAGTAAAAATATAACATAATTATACTTCCAAACCATTAAAATGTATAATTCAACAGTATAAATTATTTTGATTAAAGAAGTTATTTTCAGTTAAAATATAGTATTTTTCACTATTCACCCAAATATGAAAGCTATCAGAAAAACAAAAAAAATTTATAGAAACTAAATCATTATGTCTTGATTATAAATAAGAAGTTTATTTTTTCAAATTGAATATATAAATTTTTTAAATATTGGATTTAAAAAGGGTTCACCATTAAAAGGCGGTAAAATTGCATTTTTTTAAAAGTACTTCTTTTATCTGAAAAATGAATTTGTTCTTACATTATGTTTAAGAAACTCATAATATGGATTATAAAATTATAAGGATTATATAAAGTTCAAAATTCAGTTAACACTATTCATAACAGCTTTTGAACGGCTAGTTTGGTACGTCGTGGTGTGCTTGAACTCGGTGTTGTGTGTAGTGAAAGTTATTGAATTACTTTGAAGAAATAACATACTATGAAATCTTGGGGTGTTACATTCTACCATACTTCAATAAAATGCATCCTTGAAATTTGAAAATTTTCTTTGAAAATAAAAGGTCGAAAATAGAGAAATACCATTGTTGAAAACCTACATCAGAAATTGGAATAATAAAATTTAGTCTTAATAAGAGGGAAAAGGAAATGAAACATTTACCACCAGATTATGATCTCGATTAGGAGAACATTGGGGGAAATTAGAGACACATAATTGGAGGGAAAAAGTAAATATTTATAGAGAGTGATTGAGGTCATCAATCACAATATATCATTTAAATATATTGACATAATAAATCCATTATCAAAACCATTTTCAATTCCAAAAGACGTAAAAAGAGTATATGGTATTCATTTTCATTTAATTTTTTTTGGATTCTTAAGGAAGACAAAGACCAAATAAAACTCACGGAGATAGAAAGGTTGTTGTCACCACTTACGTTAAAAAACATTCTTTTTTTTCATTTAGTAAAACGCTTCATAGAAAAAGATTCCCCTTGAAATGAAAAGTCAAAGGGCTTTATACACCGTATAAAAGAAAGTAATTTTGAAATCAAAGGATGCCTCAATGAAAAGAGATTGTGATGAAGTCCCTTAACTAAAGTTTAAGAATTAATTTAATCATATAATAAGAGGAATATATATATATATATATATACTTGACAAGTAGAGTTACATCCTTTAACTAATTCCTACCACAAACTCAACTTTCACTCCAAAAGATTTCAAAAAAAAATATTTTATTTATTCTAATCATATAGGGTTCCAAAAATAATAAATTTATAATTCACCTATCATACCTTTAAAAAAGAAACTAAATTTTACAATCCAAGACATCATGTAGGCCAGTGGTAAGTGATCCACCCTTGTCGACCTTTGGTTGCGGGTTCAAGTCTCACGGCCTTGCTGAACGCGACTGGTTGTTGCCCAACCTCTGGGTTGTCCTTTTTATGATAATCCTAAAATAACCTTAATAACTGTATCCAATTTCTAACATAATCCATTCAAACCTTTATACTAAACCAAAATACTTCTATCCAAACTCACAGTCCAAAATTTATAAGGAATTTAAACACAATGAAGATCCTTTATTCCACGTAATAACATGTGAACACCTTCATCATGTATTATTTTAAAACATGCTAACACCCTGAATTACCATAAAACCGTATTGATTACATTCATGCTCCCTTATTATTTGTAGAATACTGGATATATTCCTTATATCCAAAATTTTTGAACATTCTAACGATGATGAAATAAACAAACTACTAAACAGTTCCAAGGAAGTCAAGAATATCCAATATAATTTATACAAATCAACCATCTCTTATTCCAAAATCACTACCTCATTATTAGGACCATATTAAGTATTACCTATCCTTCAACCATGTGTTTTCCAAAAAGTGTAGTTTACTATTAAGTCACTTTTAATAGAACTATATAATCTCAAATCTTCGATAAAATAGTACTACAGTACAATCCTTATTTATATCCATAATTCATATAACCAATATATTGATGATACAACACTCAAATGAAATAATTCAATAATAACAACATAAGAACACTAGTCATTCCTCTTAATCTGAGGTAGTATCATAACTTGATTATTATCCAATATCATTATTTGTGGTATACTCTGATGTATGGGACATTGATTCATGTAGTGTCCCAACACCTTGCAGATGAAGCATTTTACATTTGAAACCTTTTTCTTAGCCTTGCACTCACGTACTTGGTGTTGTTTTTCTCCAAACTTATAACAAACTCTCATTCCCTTCAAGCATTTACCAAGGCAATTCTTTCCACAGTTATCACATATGGGAAAATCATTCTTTCCCTCTTCCCTTTATCCATATTTCTCTCTTCCATCCTTTTCTTCTCTTTCTACCCTTCAAAGCCGTAGGATTCATAGAATTATTTACTTATCTTATTAACACATGATACTATTTCTTTATATGTTGAGAATACATGGGAGACTATTTCCCTTCTAAATATTGGATTAATACCGTGAAAGATATGATCCTTCTTATTCTTTGGATCATACGTATTTTTTGAGTTCACTTTCCTTCTACAGGGCTCCATTTCTATATAGTGTCATACACTAGGCCAGTTTATGAATTGCAATGAATAAATCCAAAATTATAAAACACTTAACATAAATTGAATAGTTTATGGATATAATCCATAATCATAAAAGAATTTTCTTTGAGGAAGTATATACTCATAAACCCTCCATAATGGTTTGTAAAGAAAATGATAATTATCCTAAGTATATCCCCTAGGAGTGTTGTAACCAAGAGTGCAACAAGGCCCGTTGTCGTGCATCAGTTCCCATTAAAGTCTAGCTCAAAGCAGTGTTTTAAGGTTTTACCCCTAGGTACATCTGTACCAGAGCCACCTCTACCTGCTCGTATCCAGACAGAGATGTATTTCTTGGAAAACTCACAAAATCTCTACAATGCCAAAATTCTAGGAAGTTCTTCTATACTAATTCTCAAAGTCTATCTTAGGGATATGTGCTTTAATCAGAGTTTATCTAAATCTAGTTTCCAAGGTTTGTACTAAACTTCATCTGATACCAATTGTAATTCCCCGACCCTAGTTACCTAGAGTTGGTGCTTTATTACATAACATTGGCATGATCACAAGGAAATCATGTCTTGAAAGAACAATCAATTTAGTATTATTGGAAACAAGATTCATACATAAGTTCAACTTTACAACTTGAAAAGAAATACAACACGAATTTATTTCATTATAAACATTCAATCCTCATAGATTATGCCTATAAGTAACTCATAACAAACTTCTTCAAATCTTGTGAAAATGAAACATAAGAAAGGGGTGAGCTCAAACGCTCAGTAAGGGTAATCAATACATCCGAAGATAACATAAATATTAAGCAAGGTGGATTATTGAAACCACATACCTTTACCAATAATAATCATGAATACTTTTATGGAAGGAATATGAGCTGAGTAAATAATGGAAAAATAATACCTAATCATGGGTATTCTACTCATCAAATGACCACATGAACCATCAATATTATTTTCATAATGAGGGAATGTATAATTCCGGTCATTCTGAAACATTTTTTCAAGGCCTCGTCCAAGACGTCTGAAAATGATTAAGGCCTCGGCCAAAACCATATATCAAATTGGGAAAGGCCTCGGCCAATTCCACATCTAGTTGTCTCACAAGACCAACCGATGCATCGAGGAGCTATAACGGGCTCCACCTATCACTCACTAAGTCCAATAAATTCCTCATATGTAAAGGTTGAAATATAATATAAACATTCATATTAAAAATAGCATACGAAATGTCAATACTTTAACCATAAACCATGAATGGTATAAAAATTTCACATCCATAGTCAAACATATCACAAAACCTTCAATACAATATGGAAGTTTTGTATCATAATAAATCAATATCAAATAATCATAAAATTCATAAAAGGATGTTGACATAGATGAAATAAAAAACTTTTTTAGAGAAATATTTCTTTCTATTTTTGAAAATATTTAAGTGTCACATAATTGTAAAGAATTTTTTTTTTGAAAATGTTCATATAAGCTTGTAAAGGAAACTTCGATGATGTTATAACGGTGGAAAATATTCACAACGACCATATCAGTAAAAAATATTCTTATCATAATTTTTTCAGAAAGGTCATAAAGTACCTTGTTTGGAAAATGACGGAATAATTCCTTTCAAAACATATAATGTAAAATAATGGTATAAATGAATTTAACCCATTGTCTAGTAAATAGTAAAAATGTTTTGAAATAAAATTTTAAGAAACATGGATGTGGATGATAAAGAGGTCCCAGTAGATACTTATGTAAAAACAACCTTGGATAATAAAGTGATTGTGAAATTAACCCTTACCTTGTACTTTTCCTTGGTCGAGGGCAGGTTAACCTCCTCTTCTTTGGGTTCTTCCTTTTGATTTGATCAAAAGGGATCCTTAGGTTGTATTTTTGACAAAAATTAAGGAGTTTAGGATGAATGGAGGATAGTTGTGAGGGTATTTGGGTAGGGTCTGGCCAAGCTAAATTGCTTTGAAGGTGTGAATTAGAGAGAAGGAGGAGTTCCCTTTTATAAGAGGGGTGAGGGGAACCTTAGGAAAAGATAGAAATATTATTTTATAATAAAATTATTTTCGGTTTCTATTTGCTCATAAATGGATTATTTAATGGATAAGGTGGGTATGGGTCGAAAACCACTCAGGAAATAGGTTTTAGACAGGTTTGGGTCACTATATCAACCTTATATTTTAGATTTAACTCTTAGTTAAATAGTTTGACATTTACCATGTCTCTTTGTATTTTTATATTATATGGTTAATAAACATACTATATACTTCCAAGAGAACCCTAAGTGGTTCATTAATTATACAAATATCATTATATAAGTCTTTTTTCCGAACCATATATTTTTATGAATATAATATCAATTAATAATATAATATTTGTTTTAAAAACTCTTTTATGTTAATTTTGACTCTATTTGGTATTTTGTTTTTTCTGAATTCATAACAGAATTATTACTTCGGAAAAAATTCATTTAACCAACCCTAATATGTCATATTAACCTATAAAATTAGTGAAATTAATAAAAAGTATCAAATTACATTTATTTGGATATTTATAATATCAATTATTTTAATATTTCATTAATTAGGTAATTACTGCATCATCATTGTATCATTAATAAATTAAATTATTTCATGTCTAAAAAATATAAATAAAATACCATTATGTAGGAAATATTTTTAAATTTCTAATGAATATTTATAGTCTAATTTATCTTATGTGAAACCAAATATAAAAAATGTTTTTGTTATTAAACTTTGATTTTAACTCTTTAAACTCTTCTTTGAATTAAATAATAATAAATGTCCTAATCTAATCCAAGTGGACCTAAAGGATCATATTTTATTCCTCAGGTTGTTTATGGTTGAATTAAACTTATCCAATTTAATTAGGACATGTGTTAGGGTAATTATATTATCATTTTTACCCTTAATTACCCTATTTACTTTTAACCGTGGTAAATAAAAGTCAAAAGTTACTATTCCCCAAAAATTATTTTCATCTTATTGAACAAAATTTTATTTACTAAGGCTAACCATGTCTCTTCTATTTTTTAAATTCAACTCACAAAAGCGGTAAAATTACAGTTTATGCAAATTTTCAAATGCTCCTAGAAGGTGGGCAAAAGACGGTAAAAAGTTCAATAATATTTTATATATCTAATATTATTATAAAATGACTCTAATAAATTATATTGAACATATATAGATATTATGTATCTATTTTGAACTAAAATAAATTTAAATAATATAACTAATATTTTAAATAAAAAGTCAGTTTTAAACAATAACACAATGTTTTTCACTATTCATCAAAAATTGAATGTTTTCAGAAAAGTACCGAAAATTCACCCTAATCTAATTTTGATATTCCAAAACCAAAAATGAATTCCATTTTACTGATTTCAAAACCTATAAGTTACATTAATTAATTTAAAATTAATTTCCGTTGTCAAAACCATAAAGCGTATTTTTAAGAAATAATAACTATCAAAAGATTGACACTTGTTTATGTCCAATTTCAATGTGAAATTACTTAAAATGACAATAATAGTATTAAATGGTAAAAATATAATCTAATTATAATTCTAAACCATTAAAATGTATAATTCAACACTATAAATTATTTTTATTAAAAAAGTTGTTTTCAGTTAAAATATAGTATTTTTCACTATTCACCCAAATATGAAAGTTATCGGAAAAACACCAAAAATTTACTGAAACTAAATTTTTATGTCCTGATTCTAAAGAAGAAGTTTATTTTGACAAATTGAGTTTATTAAAGTTTCAAATATAGGATTTTAAAAGGGTTCTCCATTAAAAGGCGGTAAAATTGCATTTTTGAAAAATACTTCTTTTATCTGAAAAAAATGAATTTCTTCTTACATTATGTTTAAGAAACTCATAAAATGGATTATAAAATTATAAGTATTATATAAAGTTCAAAATTCAGTTAATACTATTCATAACCGCTTTTGAACGACTAGTTTGGTACATCGTGGTGCACTTGAACTCGGTGTTGCATGTAGTGCATGTTATTGAATTACATTGATGAAATAACATACTATGAAATCTTGGGGTGTTACATTAACTAAAAAAATGATTCATACCTTATTGAAAACACATATATTTATAACCTCCATTCCTTAAATCAATTCATCCTTTAGTTGGTCTTTAGAGGCTAAATAGGGATTGCCTAAGAAAATTCAAACTAATGATCTCTGATGTTAGCTTCCCACTACCATGTCTTGTTTTGTACTTGTTTGTGCTCATATAAAACTCATACTAAGAAAATCACCTTCCTCAGAGTGTATTCATGCTTTAATCCAAAATACATATTAGATAATCCTCTGAGGAAAACATCCATATATAACTCCACATCATAAGGTTTTAGAACATGCGACGGGTCTCGATAATACCTACAGTGATGAGACACATAAAAAATTTCAATCATATACCAGTATCACTAAGGAATTTCTATCTGGTAAGCCACTTTTTGGATTCATTCCAAAACCTCAATGGGTTTAACGAATCTAGGGGAAATATAACCTTGCATAAGAATACATAGATGGCCCAACCTGTGCAAAACTCACAAGGAAATATATTCTCAGACCTCTAATTCTTGTTTCTATCGACAATTTTTGGTATATGAATGCTTGTTGGACTATGATGTCAACAATAGATGTATAATCAACTGGACTGATTTTCGAGTCTCTTGGATGAGACGTAGTCCAAGAAAAGCAGCCTCTCCACCCTCTATCTAGCAAATAGGTGATTGGATAGGCCTAATATATAAGGATTCATAGAGAAAACACTGAATACTATCCTGGAATGTATTTTTATAGACAAAAATTTCAAGGTTATTTTTTCCCAAGATGACTTGAATTCAAGGGTGTATGCATAGAGCATGTCCTATAACACTTGAATCATTCACTTTGTCTGTCCATCTATATTAGGGTGATCAGTTGTGCTCATGAGAACTTGTATACCCAAGTCCTTCAGAAACACCTTAAAAACTAATAAGTGAAACAAGAATCCATTCTAGATATGATAGAATGTGTACCTCCATGAAGACATATGATCTCCTAGACATATATCATCACTATATAATCTACCAAAATAATCTCTCAAAGAGTTAAAAAGTGTGAAACCTTCATCAAAGAAACAAAAACTACCCAAACTATATCATTACCACAAGGTGATGTAAGAAAACCTATCATGAAGTCCATAGAAACAACATCCCATTTCCACTCAGGAAAGTATAGAGGCTGTAAAAGTCTTATCAGATGATGATGTTAATCATTCATCTAATGATATGTGGAACATTTTATAATAAATATAAATATATCCTGTTTCAAATAGGACATCAATATTGGTGACATAAGTATCCATAATTCTTGGTGAATCTGAGATGTACTTACTAAACCAAGGTGTGAGATCCCAATATCAACTCCTCTTAGATGCCTTCCAGGACATAGACAAGTTCGTGATAGCATATGGTCTCATCCTCATCTATGATCCCACTAGAATATGTATCATCGTCTAAGATACATTCCATTTGGACTAGGACCTCTGTATCTGAGATTTTCCTCATTCTGACCCATTATATAAGGGAAGAGGTCACTGCTAAGGTTGAGGGGATAGTCTTCCATTGATTCTTCTAAACTCAATGTCAATATCTGAATACCAGGACATATGATTTCACTCAGAACTGGCCTCCTAAACCACATTTTTCTAAGTCTTATATCTTAGATCATTGGGAACATCATTTCCTTTTCTAGTAATAGTGGAAATCTCAAAATCAATCAATTGCATATGCTCAACCCATTTGCGCTTCCTGGGATTACAATCCCATTGTATAAAGATGTAAGTAAGTATTTTTTGGTCGTTGAACAACATGAAATGTTCTATAAGATAATAATGTCACCGAAATCATAGATTAGGAATAAGAAATGCTATCCAAAGGTCTTTCATTGGGTAATTCTTCTCATGGGGCCTCACCTAATGAGATAGGTACACTATGAATCACTTTTCATGCATAATTAATACTCAAAACCTGACACATTATGCATCACCGTAAACTATAATGATTCATCATAGTTCTAGAAGAATTGGAGTGGTGATGAAGTAAATATTACCTTTAACTCTAGAAAGTGTTATTCAGGATATTAGGAACATACAAATTTCACACCCTTCTTAGTCTGACTAGTAGGATGAACTAAAATGTGTGATGAATCCTAGAAAAGAATCTTTAATACCCATATAGCCCCAAAAAAACTCAGTATATCAGTGATGTTCTTGGGAATCCCCAAGAAACTAAAACTACCAATTTCACTAGGTATACTGGTACTCCTGAGATTAAGATGATATAACCTAGGAAGTGAACTTTGTCGATTCATAAGAGGAATTTTGTGAGCTTTGAATAAAGATGGTTGTCTCTTAGTGTATTCAGCATGATATCAAAAATTTGGGCATTGAAATGTAGAGAATGAGAATATAATAATATGTAACCCAAAAATGAAACCATAGATGAATCTAGATATGAGTGGATAACCTTATTAATTAGTTCCATAAAAAGAGATGGTGCCTTCTTGAGACCGAATGACATTACTAAGTACTCATAAAGACCATAACTATTTCAGAATTATGTACAAGGTATGTCAAAATATATGACATGCACCTAGTGATATCCAACCTCATATCAATATTTGAAAACACCCTCAATCATTGGAGTTCATAAATGGGGTCTTATATTCATGGATCTACATAATAGTTAATAATTGTAAATTGGTTCAACCATTGGTAATCCACACAGCGCTTGAGGGTATTATTTTCCTTCATTGAAAAAAGGACCGGTGAACCCCAAGGAGAAATGATGGGGCATATAAAACCATTATCTTCCAAGTCTTCCAACTTCTTATTGAGCTCTATATGCTATGAAAGTTCCATCTTGTAAGGAGGATTGGACACTGGTGTCACTCATCACACTAGGTTAATGGTGAATTCTACATCTTCACTAGAGGTAGCATAGAAAATTCATCAGAGAATATTTCCATAAAATGTTATACTATATGGGGGAAAATAGTTGGTTATATCCCCTAATAATTCAAGAAAATACCAGAAGTATGGCCTATCATTCTATGGAGATGCTAACACTCAAGTCTATCTTAAGATGTAAGGACATCCCACTCTCCTTTGTGGCTATTGTTACCACCCTATGGTGATGAAAACATCACCCACCAATGATAAAAATCAATATGGCCTCGTTAGTAAACCAAAATATCCATCCTGATAATTACATAAAATCCTTTCATGTCAAGGAAGAACATATTCTATATGAATAGATATCCACATATCTCTAGGGGAAAATCCTTACATTGGTGAACACTCTCTGATTAGATACCCAATGAGGTATAGAGTGTCATAAAACAAAAAGAAAATAGTATACATCAAATTCCAGACACTCCAGAATTATCTCAGATATGATAGATTAAGATGCTCATATGTCATAGAAATTAAACGATAATGTAGAGGCTACTATAATAGTATGTCGAAATGTAGAATTTATATACATATACTCCTAAGGAATAGGCTGCACTACATGGAAATGGCTCGTACCAAGACACTGAGTCACAACCTGACTGCCATGAATAGGCCCACTCAGCTACTAATGTAAGTCTATAATCTAATTCACTCTATGTCGACCAATATCATTGCCTAAGAAACTAGTGATATTCTAGATACCTACTTGGAGAGATACTACTGGTGCTGCTCTAGAATTTGGGGTAGGTGTAATCCCCTCTCACGTGTAATTGATGGAAAAGTACTATAGAAGTGCTAGGTAACCCCCATACCACCACTAACACTACACACCACTAGATCTCACATACACTAAGGTTTCATATTTTATAGTTTCCCACATAGATAACATATAAGGAACTTTTTCATAAGCATCACCTGACTACTACTACCCCTATGAGAAACCTCAAAATGATGTTTCCTTCCACTAGAAGAACCATGGGCATGTTTGGGTAATGAACTACTCTAGTTACCACTATCATCTTCCCATAGATTCCTCTTAGTAATGAGGGCCAGGATGAAAATATCATAAATAATCAATAGCCCAAATACATTGACCTATGATTGGGTAGTGTACACCAACCCATCCTAAAGTCATCTTGCATTCATAAAATAATAAATAGACAAAGTTGATGTAAACCATTATAGCTTAGTAAAATGAGCCGAATATTCCAGGATAGACGTGGATCCCTTCTTCACATTCCTGAAATTATTATCACTATCAGCTCTAATGGTATGATGAATGAAATATTCAAATAAGACCATCTGGAAGTCCATCCATATCATGCCAATATGTTGGTCAGCTAGGGAAATAACACCCCACAATATCTTGGAATAACTAAACATAATATAGACAATGTGATTTAACCTCCACATAGTATGTGTATCTTGACGAGGAGTAATAGAAATAATGGACCCAATCCATGACTCTGCAGTATGTAGTCCACAATCCCATGAAATGGTGGGATGATGATGATGCTGAAATACACAAGTAAACTCTACCATAGTTGGGACAGGTTGAGAAACAAATTATATAGACTACATCATATGAATAAAACCCTATCTAAAATTGGCGTCAGTTATAATATTTGGAATAGATGGAAATTAAATAGTTGGTACTATAGGTGGTATCACTAGCAGCTCAAGGACCACCACCTCTAGAGTGTGGTCATGACTACCTTATTGGAATACAACTTGAGGCTATCATAGTGGAATGATTTTACAATTCCAAACCCATGCCTGAAAAAGTAATTAAGAAACTATAAATAATATAGATAGATAATAGTATAGATACATAGTATTCCTATAGAAAAGGTATCACCTATCTACCTTATCCAAATTCCAAGTCAAGGTTATAAAAGAAAATCATAAAAACCCATAAGAATGTATGATACACTTGGAACATCCCACTAATAAGGTTGGGGTTGGGTCTAGGTCTTTAAGAATATGTTAGAGGTTCCAATACATGGAGTGTTTATTTAAAAGTATAGAGGAAACACCCTTTACATTGAAAATTGAATCCCATTTAATAGTAACCATTTCATTTAAAATATGTAAACTCATTGATATTCTTACACTTTTATATATGTATATACATATATCATGGTACCGATCAGTAGGTCATGAGCCCACAACATGGTATAATTGGATAATTAAGGTGTTATCACCAATCTACGTCAAAAACAATTTATATTGATTTTTCCACTTTAATTAATCCAATTATTCATCCATACAGAAGATTTAACACATTTTCACATATATATATACATATAATGAACTAACTATATGAAGCATGAAAATACATATAGAAAGTAGATATGGTATTGAAAAATGAATGGAATATTAATTTGAATGTGCCTATAATGAGGCTTGAGACATTAACTATTTTCCATTCCTATCCATGGAATGATGTATGTATCAATAACCTCAATGTTTAAAATTTCACAAAAAATCTATGTCACCCTATTGTGAAATAGTACCAACTATAATAGGAATAAAATAATAATAGAAATAACCAATCTTACATAATTATTGTTCCCCCTATACGTGGTTTATCTACTCCCAAGATGATTCCCATTATAAAATTCCCTTATATCCTAAACTCATATATAATACACAAATAGTAATACCCTCTCTTCCCTTTTCTCTTCATTCTGGTGGCTGATGTTTTCTCTAACCTTATTTCCAAGGCTGCATCCTCTAAGTCTATTCATGGTGAAAAGGTCATCCGTGAGAGCCCACAAGTGTTACATCTCTTCTTCGCTGACGACTGACTCCTTTTCTCCAGAGCCACTCTTAATGAATGCCAGGTGATAAGACAAGCGATCCAGTAATATGACCGGGCGTCTGGACAGTCTATAAACTATAGAAAGTAGGATATCTCATTCAGTGTAGGGGTGCCTTCTGCCAAGAGATCTGAGCTTTGTGCATCTGCAGGCATCCATTTGGTTGATAAACAATAGAAGTATCTCCGACTCCCTATGGTGATTGGACGGTCCAAAAAAGAAATCTTTGCAGCTCTGGAGGATAGGATTGAGAAAAATATTCAAGGCTAGACCCCAAAAATCATATCCAATGTTGGAAAAGGAACCCTCATTAAAGCTATCATTTAGTCTATCCCTAGCTACTTCATGTCGATGTTTAAGCTCCCGGTGGCCATAATCAACCTGATCCATTCACATACTGCCAACTTCTGGTGGGGGAAAAATGATGGCAGAAATCGACCCCACTGGTTGGCCTGGGAGAAACTCTACAAACCCAAGTCAGAGGGAGGGATGGGATTTCAGAATCTTCTTCTATTGAATGATGCACTGTTGTCCATGAAAGGATGGTGCCTTCTTAACTGTCCTTCATCTTTATGTGCATGGGTACTCCGTGCCAAATACTTTCCCCACACGGACATCTGAGGATCCTTTCTTGGCCCCCGCCCTAGATTCCTCTGGAGAAGTATTTGGGGGGCCCAAAATATTCTGGAAAAAGGATTGGGATGGAGTATTGGAAATGGCTCATCTTTCAACATCTGGAACGATCCTTGACTTTTCAATAAATATGGTGTGCGGGCCACATCCCCCGCTCAACCAGGTCTTGAAGACACCACTGTCAACTGCCCCTTTTCAGACCAGGGCCCAGGATGGTGTATGGGAAAAATACAGGAATGGTTTAATGAAAGAGACCAAAGAATTATTATGAGCATCCCCTGGGTCCCTGATACTGGCCCCGACTATCTTTTTTGGACCAATTATTCTTTAGGCGAGTTCATGGTGAGATCTGGGTACAGTCTGGCTCTTGGAATTCACTATCGCGACCATGATGAGGGACCATGGAAAGCGCTTTGGAAGCTTAACGTCCCCCAAAAAAATCACCAATTTTGGTGGCAGGTGTGTACGTGCACCCTCCCTACCATGATCCTCTTTGTTTTCTGACATATGGCCAGTGCTGAATCCAACCCTTTTTGCCTGAATATTCCTGAAACCCCTTGGAACGCCATCATTCACTGCCTTGGAGCCAAGGAAATTTGGAATAAATGGGGCTCGGCTTCGGATGATTCATTGGACATTGCCTCTGACCTCCCTGATCTTCTGATGCACTGGTGTTCCTCTCTTTTATCGTCTAATGCAATCTCTCGTTGCACCCTGGAATGGATCATTTGGGTTCAGTGTAACGATTCGGTTTTCCACCATGTTCATCAGCCTCCCGAGTTCTGGATTGAATGAGCCACTTCATGGATTGAGGGATGGAAGGACCGCAAATGACACTTTTTTCCAGGCGTTTCCCCCTCATGTTCCCCTCACTAGACCCCCCAAAGGAAGGGAGTATTAGGATTAACATGGATGCTTCTCTCCCCAAGGATGGGCCTATTTCTCTCGGCCTCCTAGCACGAAATCATCTGGGGAAGATCATTACAACAAAATATGAACCACATCATGCCTTCTGGGAACCTGCAGTTGCTAAGGCCTACGCCATACTGGCAAGGATGATGCTCATTGTGGAACGTGGATGGGATGATATCATTATCGAGTCTGACTTCCTTTCAGTCATCAATGTTATTAACCATGGTGATGCCGGACTCCAGGCCTTTGGCTTCATCGTCAGAAGAATCTGCTCACTGCGCCAAGGCTTCTCTTGTTGCACCTTCTCCTTTACCAAAAGGGAATGAAACAATGCAGCCCATCAGCTGGAAGCCTCAAGCCCCTTCGATGTCAACCAACTATGGCGGGACAATTTCTCTTCTTGGTTATACTTATGTATGACTGCTGATATTCTCCATTAATATAATCCTTCTTTCTTCAAAAAAATATAATAGATGGAACAAATAAAAAAATATAATAAATAACTATTGAAGTATAAAAAACCAAACAACCTGAATAAATACCAAAATCCATTGGCAAAGTCATATACAATGATGTCATGTCATGATGATATAAAAAAAATAAGGAAATGGGGGATACATGAGATATGTATATAAAACATGATATACAAAATAAAAAAAGTTAAAAATGTTATTCTACTAGAATCATGAGCATATGTTCGATCCTCTACTCCCTTTCTCCATGATATATGTAAGTAGATAAAGCATCTTTAGAAGGGTTTTTTCTCTTATACATAGTTGTAGTCATGAAGTCTAATTGGGTACCAAAGGCGGCCTGAGTAGGGTTTGAGATAAAGTTAGTCAGACACCACCGATAGTGTCTTTAATAATCCATCAAGTGTACATATCATATAAGTGTCTATGTAAAATAAATAATAATCAATTATGAATAATAAATAACAACTGGATCAGGTTTCTATAGGACACCAGGTTATCTCTACACACTTCTTCATAGATCCAAAAACTGTACAATCCCATAATCTCATATTAATTTGAGACATCATTCTATTCACCTGATATGGTAGGGTGAGTCATCATTCCCAAAACCCAAAGCACATGAGTGTTGAGTGTCATTCCCTTCATCTAAATAAAACTATAATGGTGTGAGACATCATTCCCAAAAACTAACGTAAGGGAGCATGAAACACCATTGTCAAAATAAACTTTAACCATTGTTCAAAATCTTATAACCATGGCATAATAATAATAATAATAATAATAATAATAAACATGTAGGATCATATCTAATAAATTAAAAACCATGTAGCACAATCAATCAATGGTACTTAGTTCATATATCACATTTATAATATATGACATGTGGTGTGTACTTTCCACCAAATTATATTTTATTAACTCAAGCCATAATATTTACATGTCAAGGTAATTCCTGTTTAACTATTAATCCAATCACATAAGAGGTTATTTGGTCAATTAAAAATCATATAAAAGAGAGAAATTCCATTTTTAATGTCAATTAGAACACTTAAATGATGTTGGGTTATTTAAACTATTATATTAATAGAGGAAATTCAATTTATCACACCCAAAGTGGATAAAAGCAATGAGTTAAGAAGCCTATAACAATGTAATAAGGATATATGAGTATAATTAGAGATGATATAATTATTAAAATGGGTTTTACATATTTTAATAAACATGCCTAAATGTTATGCATAAATTACTATAACATAACTCTCTATAAACAATTAAATTTTTGATAAGTATTTATAGACCATCTATCTTATGATTTTGGATGACCACTCAACTAATATCAAACTTTAATTCAATGAAAAATAGAATAAATAACCATAATAGGAAAATTCCCTGAAAGTAGGGAAAATGAGCTCATAGTAAAATAGTGAATGTGATGGGATGTTAAATGATGAATGGAAGAAAGTTGATTTCAGAGCATACCCTTAACTATACAATTCAACTTATAGTAGAAAATCAAAGATTTGATGAGAGAGTTATTTGGATCCTTAGGTGTGGTGAAGGGAGAGATTTATAGGAGAGGGATAGAGGTTCTGCATAATATAATAGGGAAAAGAAAAAATGGAGGGGTTATGATTTAATTTATTTAAGGGAAAATGGTAAAATCACCCATAAAAATGGGTCACATAGTTTGGCCACACAGTTTACCAAACCTTGTCGACACAGTGGTACCTCCACTATCTATGGACCCCCTTCATATGAGATAGGCACACGAGTTTACTAAGAGTACAATTTTCAATAGAAATACCTATGTCATATGGGAGTGTCACCTGGATTTCATGGTTTTAGACAAATCATGTGGTCTCTACTCTAAACTGCATACCATGCATGATCGAGTCACATGGTTAGTACTAACCATTCTCTAACAATTATGTCTAATATATTTCTGCAATTACAAAAACATCAGGTTCTGAACCAGACCCATATGCTCCTAAAACCTTCCTTAGGTTGCATAGAACATTTACTGAGATAAAACAAAGGATTATCCCTAAACATGTAAAACCATCATAAAAAATAGGGCCGTTATATATAGGATTGGGTGAAATCAGATAAAATGTAGTAAAAGAATTTGTAAGTGATGTTAAGCCTATATGTGTGGAAATAAAATAAATCCATATAGAGAATAAATCATAATTTAAAAAAAATCAAGTAAATATAAATACATATCTAACAAAATGTTTACTATTGTTGCCTTAGTAATCTCATATAGAATCTTACATCACTATAACAAGATGGATATTGCATATTTACATCATTTTTCTTGGTAATTAATTTTCAAGGAGTTCAACCAAATAATGGTATGAAGCTTTATGTGAATAAAAAATTTAATATAATTTTTAATGATAAAAAAATACATTATGAATGTATTGAAACACCTTTATACTAATCATTAATCATGAGTTTTTACAATTTACAGATATAAAGAAGTTATATTGAAATAGATAAATAAATAAGTTAACAAAATGAACATTCTTTAGTTATCTAGTTGACATATAAATGGATAAACTAAACAAAGAACACTATTTTTATAATGGAATTAGTTAATAATTTCATTAGGGTTACCTAAATGGATATATTTTTCGGTGTCTAGGAAAAATAAAGATTCAACCCTAAAAAATAATAGGTAAATAAACTATTTACTAACTAAATGAAGTAGATGTGGTAATTATTACATGAAAAAGGGGATTTTTTTAATATAATAACAAAATTATTATAATAAAAATAGGAAAAGTATCATAACAGAGGTAAAATTAGTATAAAGGGTTTGAAGGGGAATAATCCATAGGGGGTCAATGGAGGTGTCCTAGATTTTTTTTGATATTGTATGAATGATGACTATTACAGTACCCACATAGAGCAAGAAATTGATCTATTAAATATTCCATAACCAGATGAGGGAATTTGGTGAATGAATGTTTTAGAATTCACCCATATGAGTATAAATATAATTGATTAATATTTCATAGCTATATGAGTGATGTTGATGAATTATTGATAAGGAAATCGTTTGAGGAGTCATGGTGTTTTGTGAAGGAAGATGAAGATATATCCTTATCATTTTAGGTAACCAACAATGGAGGAATGAATTTTTTATCACTTATGAGTGAATCAGTGGAGACAATGTTTATAGAAATCATAGGGGAGATGATGCAGAAACAATAGGGTAGATTTTGAGATCATGAAAGGAGGGAGATGTGGGAGTGGAATTTCAACCATGGAGGAGAGAAGGGAAGATCGATAATGTTATATCCCTAGGGTAGATGTCAACATCCAAAGAGGTGGGGATTGGATGAGAAAATTTTTAGGCATTGAAGAGAGTATTGTGGGTGAATTTTTTTGGAGGAAACTAAGGTGTGTGTTGATTACAAATGTGCAATGGAATACCCATATTTAGTACAATTTGTTAATTTAATTCCATTGATTCTTAGATTGAATTTATTCATTTTGTGTAAATCTGGAAACACATTTTCTTTTTTTATCTTCTTCTTGATATCTTGAATCCCTCCCATGATTCATTAATTTAACTTTTTTTCACTTCATAAACCAAAATTAACCATTTTAAATTTGTTATGTACATTTTTCTTCAAATCATCCATTTTTTATCTTTTTTAAATGAAATGATTTTTTTAACACTATAATCATTTCACATATTACCATTAAAATTTTATTTTTCTTTTTTCCTCAAAATATATTCAATACATTTTCAAAACATTTTCAAAATTTAATCTTCCAATTTTTTATCACCATAATCTCTAATAATATATGTATATATATATTACTACACACAATATATAATGACATTACATATAAATAATTATTTATATAGACACACAGACACACATTTATATATTACATTTTATAACATAAATATTTTATAACATTTTATAAAAACTTATTATATCTATGTAATATATTTTACATGTGTAAAATATTTAATTGAAAAAATAAAATGCGTAAAAATATATATGTTACACAATATATATAGAAAATAGATAACATAATATCTCCATGTAAGATATTTAAAATCAATGCATAATAAATAACACTTATATTAAATTTGGAAATTAAAATTAAATTCCAAAATAATAATACTTCCAAATAGAAAGGGAATCTAATTGAATGCAACCCAAGACTTCCCCAACATCTGATAAATGAAAAAGGAAGGGTTCATGAAAATTCAGACCCATACATAAAATGAAGAACAAGCCCAATAGGGCATAACATAAATAAGAAAACAATGAATCATAATCAATATAAAAAACCATGTAACAATTTAAAATATAACATCTAAGTACAAATGAATCTAGTTACCAATATAAAGAAAGATAAAATGAAAAAAACTCATTCGGTTGAATTGGTTGATATACCAACACCACATAACTAGGGAAATACCAAACAATGATAAAACACCTACATGTTACCCATGGTCTCTCACCACATTACAACACATCCATCAATTAACCCAGAGAATGATAATCAACTTAGAATCACTAATTAAGAACCAAAAAATAAACATGGGAACTATAGAAATATAATCTCATAAGATTTATCGTGCAGGGTGTGAGATAAAACGTTTTGGTAATATTTCACCAGAGTATGAAATTATGTTTATAAAACATTTCCCACCATCTTGTTTGAGCCATATTTTTTAAATAATATTTTTCATATTATAAGTAAAATAAAAATTATATATTTTAATTTTTCCATTATTAAAGGTTCACTTATTTTTATATCAATCAATTGGGGGGTTCACTTAGTAGATGAAAATACATTAAAACACCAATACAAAGACTTTTGATTCTAAGGAAAAATATATTCTTTATATTTCTCATTTGAAACATTTTCTAAAATTATCTTATATAGGAAAATATTTCCTTTAAAATCACACTTAAAAATCCACTTCGGAAATAAATTTAGAATATATACCCAACTATGAATTAATTGAAATATAACCCAAGAATACACCACTATACCACAATAATAGGACAAGTGAAAACAATGATAACATATATGTATCCACGACCAAAAAGAGAAGAAGGATATATAATAATGTGTTCATTTGGAATCCTCAAAAAAACATCATCATCAAGTGAATAAGTGCCATTGGAAAGTCCCTTATCCTAGAGTGAAATGATCCAAACAATACTAACATGGAACCAATAATTGTCTTATGTTCCATTCTTAGAACATGAACACCCATGTAAGTCTCACTAGTCTTATTGGGGGAACTCACCTTTTTCAGGATTATATAACCTTAAAAGACACTTTCTAGTGTGTTATTTAATTAGTGCATCACGAATCAAGATCCCTGACTTAGCTACCCATTTTACCATTAAAAAACCAAAATGGAGGTGAGAAAAAATAATAATGATAATAAAATGAATGAAATAGTAAAAAATAAATTGCATCTCACCTCCTTACCCTTAGGCTAAATAACCCTTTTCACATCATACATGCATCAAATTATAATCACATGACTTAAAGGGGTAAAAGTCTATACATGAAAAATACAAAAAAAACCAACCTTTTCTAACACTAATGAATCATTTTAAACAAGTAACAAACATGTATTTTTCTTAAATATAAATATAAATAGTTCTAAAGAAACCTTTTTAAAATAATTTTATATAATCACCTACCTTAATTATGTGCAATGAGTCCCATTTGATGGTGGAAGCACAACTGAGGAATAAGAGAACCTCAATAAACCCTAAACTCCCCCATTTGAATCATCCATAACCATGATTTAATTCAAAAAAACCCTAGGGTTTATGGGATAAAACATAAACAAGTGAAAATGGGTTTGTTGAGAAGATGAAAGAAATAAAAATGGAAAAAGATGATTTTCACTGAAGAAATCTTTCAAATATGAAGTGAAGAGGCTTAAAATAAAAGTGAAATGGAGGGGGAATTCCTTTGAGTGTTTCCTTGGGCCAGTCATGCTTGGTTTCTAATGTGTCCATTAACACTTAATCATAAACAATTATTTAGAAACAACAACACTAAGATCACTACACTTTTGATAAATTGAAACCCCAATCTCAAAATATAGAATACAATGTATAGATCTCACAGAAACTATAGACATATGCTATCACAAATTTAACACCATCGAATGGTCTTGATGGAGACTCTACAATGGTAGATAAAATACATCCCACCTTCATATTGTATCAACATGTCATGCTAAATCATCCAACGTTCATATGAGATCCACCCAAACTTCATAGTATGAATATACCAAGAGTTTGAAGGACATAAATGAATAGAAAAATTATTTTTATAGATTTTAGACCAAGAGAGGGAACCCAACCACCCTTTTATTGCATGGAATAATGATCTTTATATGCCCCAGAAGTATGTTCCATGAGCATGTTGTATTTACTCATGCATTATAAATCATGAATTAATACACTGTTCAATTCATGCATTATATACAACAATATATCACAACATTATGTCTTTTGTAATGATATTTTAAATGATATAAAACATGGATATTATTCTCCAAAATGTTAACACATAATTATGATCCTATAATATTGAAATAATATGATAAAATATGCCAATTGATTCTCAGGTTATACATGTAATGAATTATATAATATTAATATGACGACATATTCTTATTCCATCACATAATAAAACATTGTAAAAAATGTTATAATTTCCTAATACCTTTTTATTTGGTATGTTTTTTAATTTTTTTTGGTTTTCCCCTTTTTTGGTTGAGTAATTCTAAGATGGAATTATGAGGATACCGATAATGGTGAAGTTAGATATTTTTTGGAATTTTATTCTTATACCTTCACCTTTTGATGCTCACAGTGAACTTATATGTTATTTAAACAATGAACATTCCATTTAAGGAATTCCAAGAATAATCCATGAATTTGATATAGGGGATGAATTGTTAACATAGTGTGTAATAGGTACACACCATGTAATAGAAAGAATCTACATTTTAATAAAAATGTGATGTGTTTTTCAGTATATCTGATCCTTGTGGAATAAATGATGTGTAAATGGGTTAGAAAACATGTAATATTCATGAGTTATAATTTTAAGGTTATGTGTAAAAACTTAATTAATTTATTCCTTTTCAACTTCCCTTCACTAGACATAGAGATATCCTGAGGTGATATTGGGTGATTCATTTCCATCTGGATAACATTGTTTTGCTATTGATCACTATTATGGTTGGATTACCTCTCTCTGTGTAATCATTCCTTCTAGTTCATATTTTTTTGGTTGTGGTCATGTTTTTCTATGGTTTTGTGACCAGATACTATTCTCTATCAATCCTTTTTAGATTTTTATCATGCCATGTATTTTGAAGTTTGTTCTCCTAGTTTCTGGTCTCCATTGTCAAAATCAGATAGGTTTTTACAATGTTGAGGTAGGTGGTTCTATACAATGGGTTAATCTGATGGATTTCGTATCATTGTTTATAAATTACATTTTTTTTTCATTGATTTAAAGTTATAGATAGTTTCAAATGACTTTATGGAAAGGAAGATGGATTTCCAAAATTTTTGTTTATTTAAAAATGGATTTTCATGATTAAGAAACGGGTTTTCAAACTCTGAATTAGATAAGCATAGATTTGAAAAAAAATTATATAATTTTGAGCGGGGTTTTGAATTTAATAATAAAAAATTTACATTGGGACCCCTGGTGTGTCAGGATAGTAACACATGTATTCTTAGTGTGTGTTACACCACTAGGAGGTAACTTTTTATGATATCAACCTAAATTAATTGATATATTTTGGATCCAAGGTATTCTTATTTAGTCTTGTGAGTGTCTAGTATAAATTTTAAAAAATTCTATAGCCCAATACTAGGTTCTTTTTCATTTTTTATTATTTTTATTTTTTGCATGACTAATTTACCATTGATTGTGTCTCACAGGTTTTGATATATGAGGTTGTATCACATAGATTTACATGATAGGTTATTTTATGGATATGTATTTAATTTACTACCTATTTATTCATGGACATAGTTTCATACTTTTTATAACATCTATTTGTAATATTTATAGTTATAGGATATGAAAGGATTTTATGCAAACCAAATGGGAAATAATTTAAAATTAGAATTATTTTATTAATAATAATTGTAAAACTATATTTTATTAAAAGATATAATTGGTGTATTATTGATATTAGAAATTGTATAGAAAATATTTTGGTATCTTACTAGGATTTGGCTCACACCCTACCTGTGCCTTTTGTTTTTTCTAGATGTTGTATTATAGGGTATAGGTTAAGGGAAGAGCATATTGTAGTATGATGACTTATCTTATTATTTTCTCGTTTTGGTTCAGGTTGGTTTGGAGGTTGCAATTGGTTGTGTGGTGATATGAAATACATTATGGTTCATCCTATTTGGATTGAATTTTATGTCATTTTGTGTATCTCTTCCACTTTACTCTTCTTACTATGTTTTTAGGTCTTGTTTTCTAATATTCAATACTGTTTTTTGTTATCATGTTTTAACCATATCATGCGTCAGCCCAGTTTAGGTGGCTTATCTAATTTAACTAGTTTGGTTTAATATAATTTTGTATCTAATTGGTTTATATCCTAAACTATGTATGCACCACCTGAGTTTGGTTTTGTGTATTTGGTATATTAAAATTAGAAATATCAGAATTCAGATTGTAGGTACAGAAAAATGGCATGTACAACTCACTTCTGTGAAAACAAATTGAGTTACCATAGTTGGTTGGGGATATTTACTAGGTTAGAGACTTGGAGTTTGATGTCATTTCAATGAACTATATGAGAATTACATTTAAATTTAATTGCTTCTTTTTATGAAAATTTTTCATGGTTTCTTTAAATTATAAATGATTTAAATAATTGTTATCAATACAGTAAGTAACTCATATGATTTTGGATTTTTTTCATGATTGATAGTTTTTTTTGCCTTTCATTAGATAATACCTATGATAAGATATCTTTCAAATCTAAGAGAGGATTATGGGAGATATATTCCATAATTGATCCCTCTAGTAGACCCAAATTTGGTATAAGTAGTTATATTCATTGTACATACACATGGTCAAGTGGGTATGAGTAACCTAAGATGCATAGTGGATCAAGGCTCAGAATTTATCAGGAATCATTCAACTGTATTTCATAGTGACAATAGAACCCTTGAATTCAAAGAGTGGATTGAGAGAATAGATAATATCTTTCACTTCATGATGAATCTTTAAGAATCTAATGTGGGTTTTTCCAAATATAAGCTTGATGGATCAAGGAGGAGATGGTGTGACTCTATTGTAAATGTTAGGTTTCATGAGGATCGTACATGGGATTCCTTCAATGAAATATTTAACCATTAGTTATATTGTGAGACTTATGTGCAGCAATGACCTGGGAGTTTCTGACCTTAGAGCTGGGGGAGTATACTTTTTTGGATTATTCAACAAATTTTGGTGAGTCAGTGGATCTAGAACTAGAGATTCTCACTAATGATTTCCTGAAGGCTCGAATGATTGAGTTTGGACTAAGACCTAATATTTAGATGATGTTTATACTATTTTTCCTTCCAAAAATTTTAGAGGTAGTTGAGAAAAATCATTATCTAAGGAAGAAACTATTGGGAATATGGGTCTAGGTAAAGCATCATTTGGTTCTGCGGTTATCTAGGGTGTACCTTTTGTCCAGAAAAGGAAGCATTAGAGTGGTCAATTTTCCTTAGGAATAATCATTGGAATGACAATAGGGAAGTATTAGGTTATTTTCTACCAGTGTAAAAGGTGATTTCATACCAATCCAAGTATATGGAGGCTTATAAGGCTTTCCATATATGTGGATGATTTATCTATCTATAACACTTTTTTAAAATGATATCTTAGAGTTTTATGGTAGGATCTTCTCTCATCAAGTGTTTGAAGGCTTGTCCATATGCTTCCAATGGTGAAGGGTCTAATACTCAGTCAAAGGGATATGTTCATGTAGCTATTACTATATTACTTTATTCATAACAGTATCCTCTAGTTGGATCTGATGTAGGGACAATGACTATTATAGGTTCAATGTCAATTTTTTCATCTATAGTGAGGGATTTTTTGGATATGGGTGTGAATCATTATTTTATATCATAATTTTTTGTTTAATTGATGGTATTGTGCTAAAAAAGTCTTCTATTCTTTGTTGGAACTTTCCTAACCTTTGGGAAAGGGGTCTGGACATGGTTTGATATGTCCCATGTATTAGGTGATGATAGCCAACATTAAGGCGGAGTGGGACTTTTTGGTGTTTGATCTTAAAATATTCAACTTGATTATTAGTATGTATTGAAATATTATAATTATGGTCTAGATATAATGTTATAATAATGAATTTTATATCTTATATTCTAATGGGGTGAGTAATTTTTTCCTGGATGAGTGGGACTGTAGATCGGGAATGGTAGGGCACGTTTCTCCTCATGATGGGGCAATCTCATGTCAGTTGTGAGAGAAGTTTCTTGATATAGTTTTCATTTTTTTGGGTGGTAAACTTCTTTTATTTTTGTGTGAGTAACCTAAGGTATTTATAAAAAATGTTTCTTACCATATGGTATCTACAACATAGATAGAACTTAAGGTCCATCTTGAGGGCAAAGAGGATAAATGATTCATACATCCTAGAATTTCACCAGGGGATTTTCTTTTCCACTTTCCTATGAAGGTATACAAGATCCTTAAAATCTTTATTGTTTATCAGAATTTGGATCAGGTTTCCATTAGGAACAAATATCATTTTCCATGTATTAATGATCACTTTGATCATATTATAGGGGCTTATTAGTCTCCTATGATTGACATTCAGTTAGGTTATCACTAGTCGAGTGTCCTAGAATATAATATACCTATAAAAACATTTAGGTGTCGATATGGGAATTTCTAGTTCTTATTTATTTCATTTAGTCTCACTAATAATCCAATGGTGTTTATGGATTTGATGAATTAGATATTCCATATGTTATTAGAATCATTTTTCTTGTCCTAATAGATGATATTTTGGATTACACCAAGTCATAGGAGGAGTATATACACCATTTGGATATCATTATTTGAAACGTGAATGACCATCATCTATATGGTAATCCTTCCATGTGTGAGTTTTTGATTCGAGATATAAAATTTATAGATAATGTGATATCTAAGAGGGGTGTATCAGTATATCCTGAAATAGTTTGGGAATCTATGTCATAGGAGTATCCCATAGATGTGTTTGAGATCTGTAGATTCTTGGGTTTGATGGGTTACTATAGATGGTTTGTTGAGGACTTCTCCAATATCACTTCTTCAATGATATAATTAACCCATAAGGGTTTAAATTTTCAATAAAATAACAAGTGTGTTAGATATTTTGTGGTGATTAAGGTGAGCCTGACTTCATTACCAATTTTGATTCTTCTAAAACTGGGGATGGGTTATGATTTTTTCTACTATGATTTTGGCATAGTTTGTTATGTGTATTATTGTAGGGGAAACAAGTTGTGTATTATGTATCTACCTAGTTACACCATCTTTAGAATAACTACCTTACACATGATCATGTGTTGGGACTTATTATTAATACATTCAAATTGTAGTGAAACTATCTCTATAGAGAGAATTTTATGGTATATTTTGATCATAAGAGCATGAAATATTTTTTTACTCAAAGGGATATGAATTTGAGATAGATATGTTGGGTGGAGTATATTTAGACATTGATTTTTATATTGTATATACCCATAGAAATGGAAATGTGGTTTCTGATATTTTGAGTATAAAATTACCAATGTTGATATTGAAGTAATTAGTTTGGGAGTGATCAATGATAAGATTGATTATTGATATGAGCTTGGTAGTGGAAGAGGTTGGTGGACTGGTATCCTTTGATTTGATAAAAGTTTATACCTATTTAGATAAGTTATTTCATCCCCGAGAAGGTTTAAAAAATCATGTTTCAATGCTTTAGTGAAAGAATGTATGACGAGGATACCTTGGGTGAGTGGTTTCAATCTCCCAAATGATATTTTTACTTATATCACATGTGGTTTGTTTTGTTTTCCTTGAGATAAGAGTTGTTGGATAGTGGGAAAAATTATTTTTGGTGTATGTAACCTAGGTATACCATGATGTATCTCAACATGAGTAGTTGTTATTGGTGTCATGTGATGAGGTAGTTGATTGTATATTTTGTTTTATGGTGCCTTACTTGTTAGAGAATTAAGTTAGAGCAGTGGAGACTAAAAGAGTTGTTTTAGCATTTACCCATTTATTTATGGATGTGTAATGATATTTACATAGATTTTTCTATTATTTTTCCATGTAATCCTAGTGTAAATGATGAAATTTTAGTGATCATTGATAGACTCATGAAATCAGACCATTTACAACCGATCAAGGAGAAAGTTTGGGGACTAGTATAGCAAAGTGATTGTGAGACTTCATGGGGTCCCTTCTAAAGTTGTTTTTGATAGGTATCTTAGTATAACATTGAGGTTCAAGAAATTTTTTCTAGAAGATATGGGTTATCCGATTAAATTAAGAAAATTTTATCATCCACAAATGGATGGATAGAAAGAGATGGCTATCCAGGTGATAGAGGATATTCTTCGGGCTAATGTCCTTGTTTTTTTGGTATATTTGGAAATATATTTACCATTGGTTTATTTTTTCAATAATATTAGTTATCATTCTTAGATAAATATTACACCCTTTGAGTCTTTTTATGGGTGTATATATAGATTTCCCATGTGCTGGGAAGAGATGGGAGAGTGGTCCTTTTTTTGGATGAGTGTTGTTTTGGGGATGTTTGGGAGGGTACCATTGATCCTGAGGAAATTGATCCTCAAATAGAGTCATCAAAACTCATATACTGACCATCATCATAGGCCTCTAGAATTTTATAGTGGTGATTGGGTCCTTTTTAGAGTTTCACATTTCTTGGGACACCATGGTTGGGTAAGCAGGGTAAGTTGGAACCAAAGTTTGTGGGTCACTTTATGATTTTTTGATGACTGGGGAGGTTATACAATTAGTTTCACATTCCATATGGGTTGAAAGGTATCCATGATGTGTTTCATGTCTCCCAATTGGGGTGGTATATAACTAATACATCCCATGTGATTAAATGAGAGGATGTTGATATTGAGCATAATGCCACTTTAGTTGATAAGAATGTTCAGATTATGGATCAC
The DNA here is from genome assembly GCA_963277665.1 of Viscum album. NCBI lineage: Eukaryota > Viridiplantae > Streptophyta > Magnoliopsida > Santalales > Viscaceae > Viscum > Viscum album. The sequence continues at coordinate 1,618,669,379 of OY728146.1, read as the reverse complement.
CAAGATAAATTACAGCATGGTAAAATAACCCATTGGCTAGCTACAATTATAGTGTAGATAGGAAATACATGAGATATGGGAACTAGAGTTATTGATGAGGTAACAATAGACTTATCTTTTTGAATATTTAGAATCTTTTGGTCTTTCTGTGAGAAGAAAGTGTTTATGATGGGGAGATTTCAACACTCGTTATATTTCTATCAGGTATGTTTTTACATAGGGTTTTTCCCTTTTTTCCCATTGAGTAATACCAAGAATGAAATGGTAGGTGACCTGTAATGGTAATGTTAAGGGTTTTTTGAATTTTTATCATAGACTAATACTTTTTTATACTCACAAGGTACTTAAATGCCATATAAGTGATGTACACACTATGTAATGTATTCTTGGTAGAATCTACGAACATGGTACATGGAGTTAATGGTTTACACATTGTGTAATAGGTACACATTATTTAATGGAAAAATATAGTTTTTATTAAAAATTTGATATGTTTTTTTGCATACCTGAGCCTCATGGAATACACAATGTGTAAATTGGTTACATAAAGTTTAATAGTAATGAGTAAGGATATTAGGGTGTTGTCCAGATTTTTAACTCATTAATTTGTTTTTAGCATCCATTATCTTATCATAGAGACCACTTAGGTGTTTTTGGGTGATTTCTTTCCATCCAGATTGCATTGTTCAGCGATTGATCTCCATTGGGGTTAGATTTCTTGTATTTGGGTAAGAATTACTTCTGGTTCTTCTTTGATTCTATTTGTGGTATGGTTTTTTGATATGATTGTGATTTCTATCAATCCTTTTCAGATTCTTGGCATTACGAGTATTTCTGTGGTCGTTCTCTTGGTTTTTGATCATCATCATCAAAAGTAGCTTGGTTTTTACTATGTAGAGGTATATGTTTCAATAAAATGGGTTAATATAATGAATTTCATGTCGTTATGGATAAAGTACATTGGTTAGTTCATTAATTTGATGTGATAAACTATTTTAAATGATTTATTGGAAAGGAAAAGGGTTATCAAAAATGGGTTTTCTTAGAAAATGGTTTTTATTTGATTTGGAAATGGATTTTCAAACTCTGAATCAGATCATATTGGATTTGAAGAAATTTTATAAAATAGTGAGCATTATTTTGAATTAAATTTGTAAAATTCACATTGGGAACATTAAGTGCATTGGGATAGAGACATGAGTTTCTTTAGTGTGTGTTGCACTACATATAGGTAACTTTTTGTGAAATTGACTAGAAGGAATCGATATATTTGGATCCAACGTATAACGATTTAGGATTGTGAGTGTATTGTATGTATTATCCGAGATGATAAATCCCAATACAAGGTTCTTGGTAATTTTTAATTTTTAGTTATTTATCACATGATTTTTTATAATGTATTATTACTCATAGGTTTTGATATATGAGTTTGTATCACATTTCTTGTAATGATTTTTTATTTCAGGGATATGTGTTCACTTTCTTATCTCTTGATACATGGATATTATTTATTTTTTTATATCACTTAAACCTAAATTTTATGTGGTTTTATGAAATGAATGTATTTTATAAAAAATAGTGAAAATGGTTTAATTTTTTCTTATTAAAATTAAATTTAAAATCATTTTGTCTTAGAAGATATAATTGTTACATTCATGATATTAGACCCTATATAGAAACTAGGGTGGTATCCTACTGAGATTTTTCTCTCGCTCTAAATATTTCTTTGGGAGTTTTTAGATGTTTTACTCTTGGATACAAGTAAAAGGAAAATAATGTTGTAGCGTGATGGATTCTATTGTTGTTGTTTCTTTTTTTTCCAGGATGGTTAGAAGGTAATAATTGGTCACATTGGGATATGAAATTCATTCTGGTTTATCCCGTTTTGATGGTATTTTATGTCCATTGTGGTATATTATCTATTTTATGCTTTATACTATGGATGTATATACCTTTTCCTATATTCATGACTGGTTTTTATTACCCTATATTACTCATATCATGTGCTAGTCTAGTTTGGGTGTATTTTCTAGTTGAATTGGATTGGTTCATTAAAAATGTATTATCAAACATCTGATTAAGACTCTGTATTTTGAAAAAAATATTCTTATTCTCATAGTTTGAAAAATTCATCACATGTATTATTAGCTTTAGAGAATATTCCTATCAATATATCAGTTTGAGTAATGCCTAAAATAATTTATAACATCTCATCTTATATTGTATCATATATTATAACATTTAAAATATATCAAAAACTTCTTTTGGATATGTTTTCAAAATAAATTTGGTATGATATAATTAACATCCCCATATATTACACCATATGGGAATATAAAACTAAAACCCTTTTAGATTAAATTGTAAACTACTTTTATAATGTCTCATTAAGTCATACCAAATCCCTATTTATTCAATAACAAAGTGTGAACCCATTCAACTTTGTACCATTGAATATAATTACGAATCTAAAAATCTATAATTGTAAGTAAATATAATCCCCTTGAAAGGAATCAATGTTACTCAATATACAAAGGGATCCAATGTGGTCAATATCGAATGCATGTATCAATAAAACTATGTCCACTAGTTATATCACATGCCATTAAACACTCTGAAATGTTCCTTTATCTAATACATAGAGTCACCATATGACCTGGATTATTCAATTCCCATATATCCAAATCATATGTTCTAAATTATATGAGGGTAGAAAAACTATTTCAGTATATAAATCACATGTAATTCATATTTATGGATTATCATATCACTTCTCCCTCATCATAATATATAAGCACATCCTATGTAATATCTAGGTGCGACCACACACTCCCCTGACTACTTCAATCGAGGGACCAAATTTCATAATCACCACATTAGAGGAGACATATCATCAAAAATGACCTCTAAATAAGGAAAATATTATCAATAATACCGACCATACCTTAATTATCTAATTCACAATGAATTTCATAAGAAAGGTATTAATGTTAGAAGGTTTTCATGCTAGTTATCCCACCAACCTCATGTATTACGGAATAAATGTGAGCTACAAACCCTTAATATACCAGATATATAGTGTATGCTACTCCATGCAGAATACTTAGTGGGTTATCTAACACACACAAAATGCCATTCTTTTGTTTTATACGTCATGATCGTATTCCATATCGATATATGAGAATCCTACTCATGCTAACTGTAAAATTCCATCATATCATATAATAATTATTTATGAATATCTAGTAGGGATAAATCAAAGTAATACTTTGATAGGTAAATTATTATTACAATTCAAAAAATGTATATCAATATATAAAAATAAGTTGCTAATGAGAAAAAATTATAAAGTATAGATTTACATTCATATGAAGTTTTTTTATGTTCTTAAGATCCTTTTAAGAATATTTAACAAAACCCAACCTAAGAACCATTTTACACATTATATATCATAGAATTTAAAATTTTTTTGATGACAGGTAAAATTCATTAATTTATTAAGGTGTATTTTTAGAATATGGTATACCCAGGTCATCTTTCAAATAGAATTACAGGTTTGAAGTTCATATCTTTAATAAAAAGGTCTAAAAGAGGGGATGGTTTTGAAAAAAAATTAAAAAATAAAATGAATTAATTTAAATGTTTAACAGTTCATAAAACGTGTATTATTTGAATTAAGATAATATAAGGTCATTTCTTATTCAGTACACATCTTTGTTTGTTCACTATTCTAAAAATTACACACGGTTTAATAGAATCATTTTTTTGAGGGTAATCAACATATTGATTCCCTTAATGCATTTGAAAATGATTCAAAAAGAAAAAACCATGAAATGGAAATAATTTTTTCAGGTTGTATAATGTAATTAATGAAAAGAAATCATGAAGAAATATCATTAATCTATGAGAGATAAGGATAATGGAATTTTCCAATCAGAAAAGAAATGTGTCCCACATGAAATATCAACCTAAACAGTATTCAAATGAAATATGGTTCACTAGATTATACCAAAAAATGTATTAAATAGAGAAAAATGTTATGTTAAAATATAAATGAAATGTTTCACACAATAAATAAACCGAACCAGCATAAGAAGTGTTGAAACTCCCTCTCCATGTGTGTGTATCTCCCAGAAAACGACTATCCACTATTCAAATTATTGTCGAGTGGTGAAAGAGGCTCAGTTGGAACTTCAACTTCATCATTGATCCCACTATTAGGATAAGATACTAAATAATATTTAATATATTTATATAAATCCTTTGGGTCTTTTAAATGGTATAGTTTTCCCTCAAGTAGAACATGAAAATGGGGTGTAAAATGTACCCTTTTATAGGCAAAGTGGAAGGTGATTTTAAGAACCCAAATTTTGAGATACCACATGGGTAACCAATTTTAAATATCATAAATAATTATATATATTTTTAAAAAACTGAAAATCTATTTCCACACCTCTTTACTATCTCCACAAAAATTTTGGAATCATTTTGATTCTTGTAGAACTCAATGTGGTATAATTAAAAAAGTGATCTTCAAACTATTAATAGTGAAGATTCTATCTAATGATGGTTTATTTTTGGACTCAAAATGGATTAATTGGGATCTATGGTATTCTTGATAAATTTATCCCAGATGGTTTTTAATTTACCCCCTAAATTTCATCCCATTTATATGCATGGATTTTCATTAGTTTTGATTTTAGTTCAATTATGATATTGGGATTGGGTGTAGTTTTACACTATTTTTTTGAATTATATCATGGATTTAAAAATTTCTTCCTTAGATAATGTAAACAAAAAAACAAGGGAAATTTACATTTTTAACGTAGATAAAAAATAAATAAATGAACTGAATTTTAATTTTAATTTTAGTTATATTAGGAAATAAAAATACACAATCAGTTTGACATGGTAGTATAAGGGTGGAAATGAATAGTGAATCACTATACGATCACACCCCCGTAAGTAAACATTTTTACTCTTTGGAAAAGACAAATTTTACAAAATTATTCACAATTAATTTCACTAGATTATGAATAATTAACATTCAAATAAAATTAAATTCAGGATATCAATGTGATCACAACAAAAACTACACTAAAATGTTATTTTCAGTGATCATTGAATAATATGTATCATAAGTTGATTAAAAAAAATTCAATTAGATGTATAATGTATTTATTTTAATAGGAATCAATGTGTAAAACATTCCACTAAATGACGACGTGAATTTATGATTATAATTCCATGCTATTCATTCTACTTTTTATCTAGTAAATATTGGTAATTTTAAAAACATTCTTCTTATCTAATTATTTAAACTAAACCTTCCCTATATCCTTTAAAATCAAATTTAGGGACACACTCACTTAATCATTCATGTAATTAAAAATCTAATATCTTATCCTAGATATCCTCGTATGTTATATATTTTTTCACTCCCCTCATTAATTATTTTTATAATTTTTTTGGAGGGTGTATAATAGTCATATAATAAGTACACACAATAGGTCAATTTGGTACAATAATTAAATAAATTTAGTATGAAATTTATTTATGGAAGAATCAATTTAAAATATGAGAAAATTTAAAATAACATATATTTACCTTTAAATAAGAAGTAAATATTCAAACTTCGTGGAATAGATAAATGATGTGTGGAGATGTTATATGAAAACTTTCCCCATAAATTACGTATATAGAGGGTATCAATCATATCAATGGATTCACAAAGATAAAACCATTTATATTATTGAAAAAACAAATTGAATAAAAAATTACTCCTCAATGTTAAATTCATTCTAAAACTCACATGCCATTAATGAATCATAAATTTTTAGTGTTAAAACAACTTGAAATATGGAAATGAATTATGAATTTTCAAAAATTTACATGATTTGGTGTTCATAGAAAATTATTATTAAAGAAAAAATAGGAAAATGTGGGGTGTTATGTAAAAATACCATAAAATATTCGAAACATAGGAAAAGAAGAAAGATGATGAATATCCTAACTAACCCAAGAATGCACTGGCCTCCCACATCTGGAGTGTGTAGTGTCCTCACAATAATAAAAAATAATTTTGGAAGGAAGTATAAAACCGTGTGGGTTTCACTAGTAAGATTCCTCTTGAAGGTGTAGGCCATAAAATGGAGACTCGATAATGGTTTTATGAAAGGGATTCAACCAATTCCCATTTATAGTGATTTTTTTGTTTATTCACTTGAGCATAGAAAACACCAAATACATAGACATTAGTGAGAGTGTATTTGATGAAATAATGGGAAAAAATCTTATCATGGTGCATCATCAACTATGAATTGAAAAGGAGGACATTTTTTCCAATATTTAATTGAAGATGAAAGATGAGGAAGTCACATATAGTCATGGTTATCTCATTATAAATCCAATATCTCTCATATGAATCTCTCTTCTTTTACTCTAACTATAAAATCTAAAATTTACTCTGATAAAATGAACCAAAAATATTATAATTTCATTATTTAATGGCCTAGTTTTCTCAATTCTCTTTTTCAATAGGGATATAAAAAATAATTCTAAAACCCAGTCAATAAGGTGACATGCCAATGGATGTTTTAAAGGTAGTACAATAAGAAAACAATGAATCAACTAGTCTATGAATTTAATCCTTTCTATTTGGTTGAATCCATTTTATAATTTTCTTGACCTCTGTATTTCATAAATCATATTGACCATTTTTTTGAGGTTGATAAAGAGTAGAAACTAAATTCTTTAACCCTTATCGATGTAAAAGTGACTCCATTTTTTAGTTACATACATGTGAACCCTAGTCACAGATGATGAACCTATACAATCCAAATATAAAACAATTGGGGTTCTAAAAAATTCAATAAATTAATTTGAATCATCAAACTTTATATCTCATTACTCTACACATTTTGACATATAATCTACATCCAAAAGAATGAACATGTTTTCAAATAAAAATAACAAATGACTCTATAATGTCAGTTCGACAAACATAAAAAAAATCATGGAAAATAAAAGGCTGTTGTGGATTTTTACTCTATTTAGAGTCATTCTATATACTTTGAAAATGGGTAAAATATTTAATAAAATTATGGGAATACTAAAATGGTTTTGGAAAAAATATACCATAATCATCAAAATTGTGAGATGTATGTTAGGGACATAAGTGGACCATATATGCTTAAGTTTGGATAAACCTAAAGATAAACTGAAAAACTATATTGTGAACACATATCCTATATACTTGATCAATACATGTGCACAAATGGTATTTTTCACCCTAAATATACCAATAATACTCATGTTTCATTTGGTTAGATTGTTTTTTTTAAATTAGTAGTAATTATAGATGATAATAAATAATTCTCAATTTCATAATTCCAAGGAATATCATATTTCACTCAATAAAATTTCTCATTAGGAAACATGTCATTTATTGGGATGATGGGTGATTATTCAATATCTAAAGATGGGTGTATCCTATTTATATGGCCATCCACTACATTCTATGCATCTTTTTTCTCTATAGGTTATAAATTAAATTCTTAAATGTAGTTTATCCAAATAATTATACATGGTTTGGAATCTACTTTCTTAAGGATATACCAGATGGATTCATGGTGAGATAAAACAATTAATTTTGAACTTAAAATGTATGAACATAGTTTTTAGAAGAAAAAAATAGAATAAATTTAGTTTTTATTTGTTTTTTAGTTTTCCTAGGTAGGGTTAGAGGTATTCTAGGAATATGATATGACATAAGGAGCCCCATCATACCTTTATGATAAAAATTCCTAAACTATAACATTATAGGAATCACACATAAGTTCATAGTGGAGATACCACCTTGGTGGTTGGATGATGGGAGGCAATGTGAGAATAATTTTTAGTAAATTAAATGGATCCTCACAATTCCTTAATTAAAAATAGAATGAGAATATTTTTGTAACACTAGATACAATGGAATGCGATATTACTATAGAATTTAAGGAATAGATAGTAAAAAAATAATAATCCAAGGAATATCACACATTAAGAATATGTTTTTGAAAAGTATGAGAGGAAATTATTTCAATTTTTTATTAATTAACATGAATTCTATTACTCACAGTAACATGACTAGGAACTGTCACCCACTTTACCATTAAATGAAATTTTTCATAATTTAATAGATTTTTTTTCAATGCAATGATGTAGGATAGAACCTAGATGTACCAAATAAACTTAAATGGAGGATATATAAATTGGGAAGCAATCTATAAAAATTTCCCTACAATTTTCAGGGTACTCAAAAAATATTCTCAACATACAATTCTGAAACAAACCTAGGGGATTACAGAGAAAAAATGGAATCCTCCTATATAAAATTTTTCTAAATAGATAGATAAATATTGTATTTTATTATCCAAAAAGGGCTATATAGATTTTAAAATAACTCAAATAGACATAAATGAAATAATAATGGTACTTTCTATCCAATATTTCTAACACATGGTCAATGAAAGATAGAGGAATGTGGTACTTTCATATGGATTGATTTAGTAGTTGGAAGTCAACACAAACACTTTGACTATTTTTCAAACATATTGAAACAAATTCATTATTTTCATTTGAAACTAAATTTTTTTTTCAGTTTTCTTTAGCACAACTTCTACTGGTCTAACCCTTTTACTATAAAATACGGGATAAATAATCCTGATACCTAGTAATTTACAAATTCTTAATACTACCACATAAAAAATGGTGGAATTTAACCAGTTTTAGCTTCACTTATAATCTTATACTCTTCATCTAGAAGTATATGTTGAATAAAAATATATGGGAAATCCAAATAATGTCAACCAAAGTCCATCCTATCACCTTTTTACACTCTTTCAAAAGTACTACTAGTTTTTATTCATTCTATGTAGAAAGGTTTTTTAAAAAAAATAGAGGAAATTGATAAATACCCTAATGATAGGAATGTTTTAAATTTAATGGATGTGGTTTTAATTCCAATACCAATGGTTTTTGGATTTAGGGAAGGTATTTAGGTGGACTGAGCCCTATGAAATTGTCTATCTTTTTATGTTTATTCTATATAGAAATGGAATCAATGGAATTAAGATTTTAAGAGACATTGATATCCATGGGTACCTCATAATGAATACAGTAATCAATAAAACAAAAAATTTAAACTTTTCCAAACCCGCACAACACTTGAATGATAAATGTCAACCCAAATGATCAAATATGTGATAAGAGGAAAATAAATTACATTATGGAATGAGGAGAGAATGTTTTTTATTTGTGTAATCAGAGGTAACATCTTTCAAATAGAAAGGAATATTAGAGTTCCCTTCGACCTTCTATTTCAAATAATCAATGATACTAAAACATAACTTTTCTCCTCAAACTCCATGGAAAGTGTACCATTATAGAAATTTATTATTATCTTTACTGTTTAGGGAAAGTAATTATAAGTTTGAGAGAAGCATGTCATTGGGTCTGGGTATCTTTCATCCCAAGAATGTAGAATTATAGGATGGAGATGATATTATTTAATCATAAAATGATCTATTAAATCTCTCATATTGGGTGTGTTATGATCTAGTTTTCATGATCCATGATGATGCTCGTTAATCAAAACTCTCCCACTTATAAGGAAGTATACATAGAGTAAGGTATCTCATTATTTGAAGAACATAAATCAGGAATTTCATCTGAAAATAAATTCACCTATATTCTTTAAGGTGTCATAAAGTGTATGGATCCTTATATTTTCGTTAGAATCACCGGTTGTATCATGGACAAGACATTAATTCCAAGTTTTAATCTACCATTCCCTTCCATCTCCGTATGTGGGTGAAATTTTATTTATGAAATTTAACATAGTAGGACTTTTAATAAATGTATTTAAGCGAGGAATGTTAACATGAAACTTTTTAATCGTATCTATGTTGTCTTAATAAATTTATTTATAAAAAATTTTCTCGTATTGATATAGCTTTTAGGTAAAGGAATGAGGAATGGATTGTCTAGGGGAATCTATAATTATAATTTTTTACCAGTTTTATCTCTTTTTTTATTCAATTATATATATTTTTATGGTGGATAGGGAGGGTATTTAATAGGAGAACATACATTATATATAAAACCATTAGATGGATATTAGCCATTACAACTATGACCTGTGATGTCATATACATTAACTTTTCTAATGAGATTGATAACATGTTGGGATGAAAGTTGTCTAGATCATTGACTTTGTATTTCACCCAAAAAGGTGGTTAGTTGGGATAATTTTGTTTCTGGGTCAAGTATGGATGATTGGTACTTTTATACAATAATAGATTATTTTCTGCTAATTTTTGATGTTTTCCCCAATTCGAGGATTAGTTTTTAGAGAGGTTTGTTGGAAAGGAATTTATGGTAATTTTGTATTTTTGTTTAGTGGTTGGGGTGAACTACCCAACAATTAGTGGTAATAAGAATGTTATAGTTGTAATAATACCCCTGTTCCTATATTATTGGTTTCATTTCCACCAAGATTTGGATGGAAAGTATTTTTCATACATAAAGAGTTAGTTATAGGGACATCCTGGAATGATTTCACCACAACACTCAAAATTTTCTATTAGTTATGGGAATTGGTCAAAATAATGGTTGTTAAAAATACTGATATTATAAATAATTGGAGGAGAATGTTTAGATTTACTATGATAAAGAAAATGTTATTATAGTATGTTAACTGCATCATTAAACATCATGCCCACATTTTTTTCAAATTCCGAGAATTGCACCACATGGATAGCTCTAACTATTATACAAGACATTGAAAAAAATTATTGTATGTTCTGTTCCATGTTATAAATGAGATCCCTTCTTATGATTGATATTTTTTCATCTAGTGCACCACCTTCATCAGTATCAACCATATTTTCATCGACTAGAATTAAACCTTTATAAAAATATTTCTTTAAAAACTACTTAGATATTTGGTGGTATAAAAAACATGAACAAAGTATTTTAAATTTTTTCCAATATTCATTTTCTGTTTACCCATTATATTTTCTTATTAAAAATTATTCTTTCTTTATTATTTTATTTTGAGAGTCTTGGAAATATTTTTCATGAAAAAGTTATTTCATGTCCACCCAGTCTCTGATTTGGGAGTTAACATAATACGACCAATATTTTTCTATTTCCTCTAATGAAAACAGAATTCCCCAATATTAACCAATTATACATCTACATTAGTTGGTTTTAATATTTTAAATATTTTTGGAAATTAATTTATGTAATTATGTGTAACCTATCAATCTCATCAATTAAATTTTAGAAATAAGTGAATGATTCCAATTTTTAATTCAATGTTTGGTGCTTCACCTTATTCTTGTATATATGTAGGCCGGATATCAATATTAGGTGTAGTGAATTATTTTTGTGTCCATTTATTTTCATCCATCCTAGACATTTTATGTTTAGTTTCTATTTTAGTACTAAGTGAAGTGGGGCCTAGAAGAGTCTCAAGTTTTGGTGTGTCATCCTTCAAAGGATTTTCTTTTGTGTCATTGTGTTACTGATGAATGATCCTCTCCAATTATGGTTCAAAAGGAGGTATATCACATAGAGAAGAAAATTTCATATAAAAAACCTAAAAATTAAATAAATTAGAACATAAAATATATGTAATTATATATTATTAAATAAAATAAATAGTCACAAAACTATCAAATATCTTATAAAAACACAATAAAAACCAAAGCACCCCTAACAGAAATGCCAAAATTTGAACACATTATCATGAAGTGTAAAATTAATTAAAATTTTAAAGAGGTTTTATTAGATAGGTAATAACATAGGTCATCTCTCAAGGAGTTTTGGAGGATTAAAATACATATCATTAATAAAAATGAATAAAAGTGGTGGTGGTTTTGAAAGTAGTTTTACAAAATAAAATAACTTAATTAAAGGGTTTGATGGTTGACAAACAAATGTATAGATTTTATAATTATGGGTGAATGAGGTAATTTCAGGTTTAATACACATGTTGGTTAGTTAGTTGTTCAAATAATTACACATGGTTTAATGGAATCATTTTGTTGACGGTAATAATGGTCTTGATTTCCCTCATTTTTTTAAAATGATGCATATCGAACCGAACCATGGACCATCAATCATGTATCAATGGTTTCAACATCAGGAATTGAATGATGGATTCAAAATAATAAAAAAACTCATGTTTTATGATAAATAAAGGGTACTTGTGTTTTATAGTGGTAATAATCCAATATTTCCACTTAAAATATCTACTCAAAATCCAAAAGTCCATCGATTTTTATTTATTTATAGATAATCCCACTTTTAAGGGTTGAGGGGGAACCCTTACATGACCCATATGGCTAGGGTCATAGGGCTCAAACATGATCATACCAAAACAATGAATTCAAAGGAGAATCATGTTAAGATAAAACTTAATGAAATGTTTCACAAATAAATATTAAAAAAACATAATAAAATGTTCTATAACTCCCTATCCACGTTTTTTTATCTACCTTGAAATAATAATCCACTATTTTTCTCACCATTGAGAGGAGGATGAGGCTTGGTTGTAAGTTTTCCTTAATACTTGTTCCACATATGAGGATATTGGAATAAAAAATTTCTATGATGAAGTGAGGACTCCATTAGGTCTCTAAAATAGCAAGTTATTTAACCCTTGTCTAACTTGCAAAGGAGGTGCTCAATATAATCGTTGATAGGAAATTAACATGATTAGAAATAATTTGGATGCCTCTATCCTAAGATATATTCAATTTCTATAAGTGAACGGTATACTTTGAATTGTAATGACATTCTATAATGATGTTTCATTTTTTGGCTCAAAATTGATATATTGGGATCCCTAATTCTCTAGAGATATATAATGACAAAGGTTTTCCATTAATCCACTAAATGTAAACTCAATTGGATGCATGTATTTTCTGAAGTATTATTTTTTATTCGACATCTGCGGTTGGGATATTGCATAGTTTTGGCCCCCTTTTCATTAATTCCATCATGGAATCTCTAAATCACCTCCTGCTATAATTTAAACACCAAAACAAGTGTAATTTATCTTTTCAATAGAGATATAAATTAAGTAATTTAAACAAATGTGAAGTGGAATTGGTTTTTATATTAGTAATTAATAGTACATAATCAGTTTAATATAGTTCTATAAGGGTGTAAATGAATAGTGAATTAATACACAATCACACCCCCACACCTAACCATTTTCACTCTCAGAAAAATTAACATTTCATAAAATTATGCATGAATATTTTCCATAAATTATAAATATTAATCATTCAATGAATACTTAATTTAGGGAAACCATTTTATCAAAGAAAAAACAACAACAAGGAGTAAATATTAATGAGGATTGAAAAATATGTATCATAAATTATATCTGAAAAAAATTAAATAGGATATATGATATTTTCCCTAGAAAGGAAATTAATGAATAAAACATGAAAATAAATACCCTTGTATTTTTTTGGTAACCGTACCATTATATTATTCCCACTTTTTATCTAGTAAATACTAGTTATTTAAAATTTTTAAGCATATGTTTTTATTTCCACAAATCCTAGCCTACATCATTTGTAATCAAATTTTAAGACCCATTCACATAATAATTCCTATGAGTAAAACCTTAATATCCTGATAGAGTTTTCTCAATATGTTTTACATTCCAACACCCCCTCATGATTTATTTCTTCCCCTTTTATGTTTTTTTATTTAGGGTAGGAAAAACTGAATAACAGGCACCCATGCATAGATCAATCTAGTACATTAATGAAATAAATATATTGTGTAACAAACATATGGAAAAATAATTTTAGAAATTTTAGAAACATTAAACTCATTTATATATACATTAAATTATATAATAAGTATTCACACATTATTTTTGAGTGAAATGATGTGTGAAGATGTTAAGTGACAAAATGATTCAATAAAATACTCACATAAATTATTTAAATCATCTAAAAGGTTTTATAGAGATACGGCCATTTATATTGTCAAAAAACAACCATTTTACTAAGGAAACCCCACCAATGATAAATTCATCCTTAAACTCACATTTAATCATTGAACAAAAATTAATGTTATAAAAACATGAAATAGGTAAATTCACGAAAAATGGAAAAAGAATATGATGATGAAATTACCAACTGACCTAAAAATGAACCCACTCACCCACACCTAGAGTGTATCATTTTCTCACTGTAATAAAAGAGAATATGTGATAGAAGGATAAAAATTAGTGGGTTTCACTTGTATGTTTATTCTTAAAGGTGGATTTATTCTATTGGGAACTATTGATTGGTTTTGTGAATGTTATTCAACTACAATCCATTGATAGTGAATTGTTATTTTGTCCCTTAATTTAAATCATCATTACACAAAATCAAAAGATATTCATAATAATGTATCATCTAAACTATCATGAACAAATCATACATGGGTAAAACGTCTACATTTCATTGAAATAAAGGTAGTTTTGACCAATTTGGAATTGTAGATGAAGGAAGAGGCAGTCCAGGGTAGCCTTAGTTATCTCTTTATATATCCTAGAGTTCTCATATATATCACTTTTCATTTCCTAAAACAGTAATATCTGGAATATACTTTGATAAACAACCCCAAAAATATTTCATTTTCATTATTTAATGGTATATAAGGCACAATACTGTATCTCAATAGGGAGCTCATAACTCTTCTAAAAAACCTATCCATAAGGTTACATTCCAACTATAGTTTTGAAGGTAGTATAATATATCCACAATGAATCATTGATTTTAAGATTCCAATCTTTTTTATTAGGTAGAACTATTTTTTCAAGATTTTTTGACCTTTATATTTTAAACAATATTTTTATCATTGTTTTGGGGGGTGTTATACCATAGAAACTTAATGCATGACCCCGTACTAATGGAAATGTGATTTTGTTGTTCAGTTTCAAAAATGAGATCCCATATTACTTATGATGAACCAAGAAAATCCAAATCCATAGAAAATATGTGTTCCCAAAAATTAAACAATTTTCTTTGAATCATTACTCTTTATGGCTCATTTCTCTACAAATTTTGACACATAATATACTAATAGAAGAATATAAAAGTTACTGAATGAATAATTAAATATTCTCATAAATTAAATGACCCTAAAATAAAATATTCATTGAAAAGAATGTTTTAATGTGTAATTTCACTCATTTTGTATACATTCCTTGTCAATTTATGTGGAACAGATTAAAAAAAACATGGGCATACCAAAAGAGTGTTGGACAAAATAGACCAAAATCAAGTGTCTTGTGAGTATTAAATTGGGGATAATTGTTTCTAAAACATGAATGTGTGTGAAAAACCTATGAATAGACTAAATCTCACTATTGAGAACAAAATGATTGAGGACTTGATAACTACATGTGATATAAAGGCATGGTTCATCTCAAATTTTCCAATGAGACTCATGTTTCTTTCAATGAACTTGTTTTTTTTATTGAAATTAGTCAGAATGTAAGATGATACAAAATAATTTACAATTCCAACATATCAAGGAATATCATCATGCACTGGATACAATTTCACTTCAGTCATCATGTCATTTATGGGAATAAATGCGGGTGAGTCAATATCAGAGGATGGGTTTATCCTATAAATATAGTCAGTGACCATATTATTTTCTCCTTTTTATAACTAATTTAATAATTAAATTCCTAATAGAGGATCATCCAATAAATGAAATATGATATAACATATTGTTTATTTAGAAAATACTTGAGGGATACATGGTAAGAGAAAAAAAATTAATTTTGAACCTAGAATGTATGAATGAAATTTTTCCAAGGAAAACAAAATAGAAAGAATTCATTTCTGGTGGTCATTTTGTTTTCCTAGGAAGTTTCAAGGGTACACATGACATATTCAATAACACAAGGAGCCCTCTCAAGCCTCTATGATAAAAATTACCCAATTATAATGTTCGAGGAATCACATGTATGGTCAAAAGGGAGATCCTACCATGGTGGTCGAATCAAGGGTGGTTATGAGGGACACCATTTTAGTGAATCAAATGAATCCTCAAAATTTTTATCAAAAATAAACTCAGAATCATTTTATAATAATCAAGTCAAGGAATTTGTAACCTTACCAAATTCTTAAATGAGACAGCTTTAAAAAATCGAATGAACCTAAAAATATCTCACCACATGAAATCATTTTGGAAATGAAATAGAGGAAATTATTTCAGGTTTTGATTTATCAACTTTAATTCGTTCACTCGAAATAACATTCCCAAAAAACCCCCCACACTACCATGAAATGAAATTTATTATTATTTAATATGAGATCTTTTTCAATTAAATGGATAAGGAAAAAACATAGGTGTGCCAATCTATAATAAAATGAATATCCATAAACAATGAAATAATCCATAAAAATTTCCATAATATTCTCGAGGAGCTCAGAATATATACTCAACATGTAATTATGAAAAGTAACAGGAGTATTATATAGACTAAATGTCATCCTCCTATATGAAAATGTTCTAAATATATAAGTAAATGATATCTTTTTTAACCTCATGGTCTATATGGATATAAAAATAACCTAAATATCCTTCATTGAAACCGTAATGGTATGTATCATCTAATATTTTCATTATTTGTTCAATGAAAGGTAGAGAAATGTGGTCCTTTTTAGTTGATTTATTTATTCATTAGTGGTCAATACTAACTCACATACTATTTTTTACAGGTGTTGGAACCAATAAATTCTTTTCATTTGACAGTACTATTATTCTAGTTTTCTTAGCCATAATTTGTACTCGTATTACCCATCTAATATCAGATATGAATATATGATCCTAGTAGATAGTAATTTAGTACCTTCTTATTTTACCACTTTAAAGAGGGTTGGATTTAACTAGCATTGGTATTTCCTTATAGGATTAACCTCTTCATCTAAAAGTATATAAGGTATGAAAATATATAGGTTGGTACTAGTAATATCATCCAATTTCTATCATATCAACTTTTTTACACTTTCTCAAAATATCAAGAAATTGTTATTCATTCTAGGGAGAGAGGTTGTTGGAAATAATGAGGGGAAATCGGGGAATACACTAAAGATAAGAAAATTGTAAATTATATGTAAGTGTTTTTAATTATAAAAAAATTAGTTTATGGAATGAGGGAAGGGATTATGGGGTGTGAGTTCTGTGAAACTATATATCTACTGATTGTTATTCTCTATCTAAATTGAATCAAGGGAAATGAGATTTGAAAATCATTAAAGATCACAGGAAAAAATGAATGAAAAAACACATCAATTTAAACACAAAATTTACACTTTCCCAAAAGCCAACATAAATACAAAGATGAATCATTACACAAATCATCAATGAGTAAATTAGAATAAAAGGAATAATAGTATGAGTCAATAATAGAATGTTTTTATGTGTGTTATCAGAGATCACTTCCATCAAATGGATAGGAAGAGTGGAGTGCACATTAACAGGGAGTTTCATAGAATCAAGGATATTGAAACATAAATTTTCAACCTAAAGCTCCATGAATAGAATTACATTGTGAACAATGATGATTTTTAGTGATGTTTTAATAAATTAATTTGATTTAAGAGTGGATAATTTCCTAGGGTCCAGGTATATCATCCACATGAATGTATAATTTTTTACGGAATATGGGATTCTTTACTCATGTGAGGACATCCTAAATCACATTGGTTGGGTGTGTTGTACTTAGGATTTAAATTTTCATGATGGTGGATATTTTTTGAATATCTTAAAGATGTAAAGATGTTTACTCATAGTGAGGAATCACATTAATTGAAGTACATAATACTAGAATTTTATCTCAAAATAAAGTCTCCCCTATAGTGCACGGTATCACAAAAGTCCTTGGATACTTATATTTTTGGTGAAATAACTGGTTGTATCAATGTTTAAGACATTCCTTCCAAGGTTGAATTTATCATTATCCATAAGTTTACATCAATGGGTGTAATTTTATTTAATAAATTTATCATATTAAGGAATTTTGGTAACTATATTTAAGGTAATAATGTTAAATTTTACCTTTTTAAAGGTATTCATGATCTCTTTTAAATTTCATTATCAAAAGTTTTCTTGGATTGAGAGATTATTTAGGTAAATGTAAGAGAAATGGATTGTTTAGTGGAATCCTCAATTATAATTTTTCCCTTATTGATTTTTTTTGAACTTTAATTTTTTGAAGAGAATATGATTTCACAAGAGGAGGACATACATACTATGTAGAACCATTATTTACCACTAAGAATTATAATAACATATAAATTACCTTTTTAATTGGGATTGGAAATAGGTTGGGAGGAATGTTATCCAGACACTTAACTTTGAATTTTACCCACCATGATATTCATTTTTCTAATTAGTGTTTTAGGTCTTGTATGTCTTCTTGGATGGTTTGATAGAATTTAACATCATTTAGAGATATTTTTTTCATCATGTCCTCAAGGACATGGTCAGGTTTTAGAGGGGGGTTATGAGAAATGCATTTTTGGTAATTAAATATTTTTTGTGTGTGGTGTTTTGGGATTAAATACCCTCTCTTTGGTGGTTATAAGACTACTGAAGATGTTTATCATACCCCCATGCCTATTGTTTTGTTTTTATATCCTAAAATACCTATAAAGATAGTATGGTACTTTCCTAATGGGTCGGTTATATGGGTGGCCTGAGAAGATTTCCTCACAACTCTCAAAAGGTTCTATCAGTTGAGGGAAATGGTAAGAATAGTGGGTATTAGTGGAACATATACCAAAATTTATTTGGGAAGGATATTGATATTTCCCATGGGAGAGAGCATGTTGTCATCGTAGGGTACTTATCTTAAGGAAAACTGTGTCTACCTCATTCATAAATTTGAATCTTTTTATCTCATGGAAACCTATGATTGTTATATATGACCTAGAACCATTTTTTTTTGTTTTTTGTTCCATTTTTTCAGCGATAATACATAAAGTGGTTTTGGATTTTTCAACTAGATAACCCCCTATAATAATATAAATATTGTTATTATTAACTGGAATTAAACCTTCATAAAATTATTGTATAATAATATCATTTCTTATTTTGTGGTGTGGAAATATTGACCAAAGTCTCTTTAAATTATACCAATATTTATGAAGTGTTTCTGAATTATATTTTCATGTTACCAAAAATTCATTCCTCATTATTTTATTTTGGGAGGGTAGGATATATTTTCCAACAAATAGGCTTTTCATGTCCACCTATCCACTAATTTGGGATTCAACATAATAAAACCAATATTTAGTTGTGTCATTTAAAGAAAATGGAAATTTTATATGTTTGTCCAATTCTTCATCCACATTAGGATGTTTCAATAGTGAACATAGATTATGGAATTCTTTTAGGTTCTTATGTGGGTATTCTATAGAAAAAAGGAAATTTTGGTAATACGTGAATGAGTTAAATTTTATTTTGAATTTTAGTGCTTCACCTTATGATTGAATATATTTAGGTTGGATATCAACAACATACATAGTTTTTTATTTATGTGTTCTATTATTTTATTCCATGTTATAAATGTTATGTTTGGATTATATTTTAGTTCCAGAATAATACTAGTTAAGAATAGTCTCAAGGTGTTGTGTGACATCCTTCAAAGGGATTTCCATTGTTTATCTATGTTGCTGATGTTGGATCCGCTCTGGTTTAGGTTCCAATGGATGTAGATCTCAAAGACCAGAACACATCATGCACAAAACCTTCATGAGAAATAAATTAGAACAAATTTTTTTATTGGTAATGGTATAAGATAAAATAAAACAAATATTCATATAATTTTTATATATCATATAAGAAACACACACGAAAAAAATCACTCACCAATAACAACACTAAATTTTTTATTAGTTTTTATTAAACATAAAATTGACTATGTTTTTAAATATTATTTACATAATAGGGAGTACTATAGTTTTTGTTTTAAGTAGTGTTGTAGGTTTAAATTGTGTATCTTAAAAAAAGGATAAAGGGGGAGGGGTTGATTTTTTTTTTAAAAAATATAATGAATTAATTAAAGAGTTGAATAGTTGTCTAATAAATGTTTAATTTTTAAAATTATAAGTGAATAATTTCATTTTAATTTCACTAAAAATATTTTTTAGTTCAATATTATAAAAATTTTACATTGTTTAAGGGAATATATGGGTTGAGGGTAATTAAGATCTCAATTCCCCTAATGTGTTTTAAAATGAGTAAGAAAGAACCAAACCCTCAAAGAATAATAATTCTGTAAAAGTTTGGACCTCAAGTATGAAATTAGGGAGACCAAATCACATATCAATCTCATTTATGTGTGAGAGATAAATGTTAATTGTATTGTATAATCAGAGCAACATTTTATTCCCAGAATAAATGTCAACCTTATTACTATCTACATTAAAATTTTATCACCTGATTGTACAAAAACAATTATTTCAGAGGAGAATAATGTTAAGTTAATAGTTAAATAAAATGTTTAAAACACTAATTACACTAAAACAATATATAAAAAGTTTAGTAACTCCATATCTATGTGTGTGTATCTCCCTTGAAATTACTGTTCTTTATTTATATTTCCATCAAGATGATATAGAGGCTCAGGTGGAACTTCACCTTTATCCATGATCCCCCAATGAGAATCAGGACCTTTATAAAATATCGGACAAAGAGAAGAATACATTTTGTTTATAGAATAGTATATTTTTCCCATGGTAAAACTTGTGAATGGGGTGACCAAGGTTATTTTTTATAGGAAAGGTAGAAGGTCTTTTTCAGAACCTATATTTTGAGTTTCCAATTGGCTTATAGATTTGGGACATCAGACAACATTATCATGATTTATAAAAAAATGAAAAATTTATTTACCCACTTATTGAATATATCAACTTAATATTGAGCACATTTTTGAGGCTGGAAACCTGATATGTGGTTGAATTGCATAAGTAAAATTTAGACTATGAATTTTGAGCATTCTCTCTAATGATGGAATATTTTGGGCCTCAAAATAGATGAATTGGGATCCATGGTCTTCTAGAGAAATGTATTCCAATTGGGTTTTCATTAAATTTCATTATATAATCCATATTTAATTCATCAATTATCTATAGTGTTAATTTTAGTATATATATATATTTTGGGTTCTTTTGTAGTTTTGGCTTTTTTTACTTGAATTCCATTATGGGATCTCCATATCACCTCCTCCTATAATGTAAACATAAAAAAGTGAAATTTCTTTTTTTAAATGATTAAATATGAATAATTTAAAGAAAACATGAGGTGAAATTTGTTATTAAATTTTTAATTACCAATGCATAATATGTTTAAGACAAGGTTATAAGGGTGGAAATGAATATTGAATTGCTATGTGATCAGACATTCGAACCAGATTTCTGTTT
This sequence comes from Viscum album, assembly GCA_963277665.1. Classification (NCBI taxonomy): domain Eukaryota; kingdom Viridiplantae; phylum Streptophyta; class Magnoliopsida; order Santalales; family Viscaceae; genus Viscum; species Viscum album. Next base: position 1,618,647,873 of record OY728146.1, on the reverse strand, counting down.
GATGCACTTGTTGGGGAATTATAACTTATTACACACACACACACACACACATTTGTCGAAACAACTCTATATTACCATATAATTAAACCCTTACACTAAAATCATTAGTTTCTAACATATATGATGAATGAAAGTTTCATTAATAGCGAGATATCAGAATTATATTCACAATGTTCAACACCTTGAACATATTTGAACTCCATTATTCTACAATATAAAATGTTATGTTCTAAACATATATTTTATACATATAACATATTATATTTTTAACATTATCATCCTTGGAACACTATTCCATCAATTATTTTTAAATTAAAAAATGCAACTATTTACATTATTTTACTAGTATCATATTTTAATAAATAATTGTAAATTTTTTTATAGTAACATAAATGTAATCCTTAAATTTATCTTTAATTACACATACACTAAAAATTATAGTATATTAAGTGAAAATTATTTTAACAATAGACTGTTATAATCTTTAATTTGTTAACTTCAAAGTTCTAAAGTCCAAAAAAATCCTTATACCCTCTTAGAGATTATATTATTTCTATGATATCTTGTTATGATACACAAACAATTTTATGTTTAGGGAAAATTATTATTTCATTTCTGTCTGAATATTTGTAAAATAATACTTTGTTTCATGGTATATATTATATTATTTGTGTTTGTAGAATATTTCATTGATAGTAGTATATTCCCCAAAATATGCCACTAGTTGGTTGTGGGAACACATTTCCATCATATTTCTATAAATCCATGTGATAAAATATGTATCCTAGATAAAAATATTTATCCTTGTCATATTTTAAAACCTTGTTATAGAAACCAATGAACCCTAAACTCTCTATATCCAATTGATCATATCAAATTTTTATAACAATTAATTGTTATATAATAGATTCTCATATTATATAAGATAAATGAGATGAAGATATATATGAGTATTAGAAAATAATTTTTATAAATATTTTTGATGTAAAAACTATTTTTACTTCATCACATGAATGAAAAATACAAGATCAATCAATTATTACCTTAATTTTGAATTCATTTCTATTTAAAACACTTTAAAAGTTTCCATTTTGTATCACATTACTTTCAATGGGAATAGTTTATTTTTATTACACTTATTCCTTTTATGAACATTCCCCATAGTTTCCAAAACTCCATTAGATATTTTAAATTATTCCCTCCAAATAAATAATTACTCACACCACCTACTAATACGAGGTTTTAAATAAGAGAAATTTATACTTGAAGAATCTTTTTTGGAATATTCAACAAAAATATTTCTCCCAGGTCAAAATTTTAAACACTTTTACTTTCTAAATAGGATGAAAATGTAGACATAAAATTCATTGTTCATTTATTCTCATCAATTTGATAATATCAAGAAAATGTTTCCTTGAATTCATTTATATTGTTAGAAAATTTCAATAGATGAATAAAAAATTAATTTCCTAACTAGAATAACCCATAATGAAACCACTAGTCTCACCAAGTCATTAGAATAATCAATCATAATGATTATAATTTTCATATCCAAATATAATTGTTATGTGATACTAAAATTCCATAGTTAATTTTTCATCTAATACCTTTGATACAATATTTAAATTATTTTATGCTTCTAATTAGAATTTAGAATAACATGTTGAAAAATTTATATACTTGGTCACTCAGGATGGGATTTAATCTACTAGATAAATTTTATCCTTACAAAAGAAATTTTTTTAACATACCATTCATATGAGTTTCTTACATTAAACCTCTTCTTGAAATGACTGATTTCATAGCATTATTTGGCATTATTGATGTTATTGTCTATAAAAGAAGCTTTTAATAAAAGACTATTATGTGGTATTACCATTTGATAAGGAGAATTATTAAATGGTCCCATTAAAATGATGACCTCATTTTAAATTCAACATACCCTTTTGTGGGAAAATATCCTTATTACAGTAGGTAATTATTCCCCTTTGAAGTTTCTATTACCACCTATCTATTTTGGTAGGACATCATCCCAATCATATTATATATGATATTTGGATATTATTCCATGTTACTATTTATTGAATAAATCTTTGGGATTAAAAAAATCTATTCATTTGGAATTCTAACTATTAGGGTTTCTTATTTAAGTGTATCATAACAAAAACATGAAGAAGAAAATAACAAAAGACAATTCATGGTCTCCTTACTTTGATAAAACCTACCCTAGGATGATCTATGGTCAACTATTAAATGATTTTATTACAATAAAACCCAAGAGGAACCCTTCTTTAGAAGAACTAACCCTGATGGACGATTGGTTACATGAGTCTCCTTGGAAATAATATAACACTTATTTCTTTAATGTAGTTTAATATCCACATATTATTTTATGTTATTCTGATTGTGAATGCATGCTTTTAATGATTTGGATTTTGAACTCTATTCCCCCAACCAAATCAATGTGTTCATAAAATATTGATGTATAACTCCTCAAGTAATGGAAAATTTGTTTCAATCACATAAAAATAGAAAAATCTAATTCATAATGTATATTAAATCTTTATATAACATTTTATTGTTTTATGATTTTGACAATCTCCATTTTTTTAATCCTAGATCCAACATATCAAAAAACTAACCATTATAGAATAAGAAATAAAATGTTATTACCTAGGTAGGTCCAACCAAAAATCCATCTACTAAAGAATGTCTAGAAATTTATTAAATCAATGAAACACTTATTTATTTATTTTATAAATCTCAATACACTTCATAATAAAATGATCTAACTTTTGTTTTTGTTTATGTTATTATGTTTATTGATAATGTACATATATTAATTGAAATATAGAAAATATAAACTGGTTTAATAAATTTTGTTGACCTAAAGACACAACATTAGATCACAACCATTTAATTTATAATCACTATAGTGATTAAAATTTAACCCTTAAATAGATAATGAAACATGATAAGGTCATTGGTTGATGAATATGTTGTTGCTGATGTCATTGAAACTAATCCCATTTTTTTATAATTCAACCATTATCTTTTAAAGAACTAACTATAAATAAATAAAAACATAAATAATATTATGAAAACTAATGAACGTGAACTTAAGATATTGAGAATTCTGAAATTTGTTCATTTGGATGAATTCCAGTTTCTTATCTCTTTGAATGATTCTGATTAGTGTATGTTTTTTTATTTTCATGTTTTTGTCTAAGATTAACTATTGCATGAGGTTTTCCTTATAAATATATTATTATTTTAGTTTTTTTATTCTAATCATTCATGATTGATATCTTTCAGGGAGAGGAATACATAAAATATAATCATTTAATCAAGGGATTATGTGGATAAGAATATAAATATCTAATATTTCCAGTGTGTGATGTGTGCTACAACTAAATTGTATAATCAAGGGAATCTAAGAATAGAAAGACAAACCTTATGATTGGTATAAAATTGTAGACACCATATGATAGGTTGAAATCCAAGGATATCTTAGATTATGATTATAAATCTACCATTCACTTTGGTTTAAAAGTGAGGCTTTAATAAATATCCTTCTAAAGGTGTATTTTTTTTTCTAAACAACACTCTATGTTTTTTTCTTAAAAATTATATTTATTTTTTTCTAAATTTTTATTGAGTTATTTCTTTTTTTTAGTTTTTTAATTCAGTTAGTTACAAATTATACTACATGAACTATTTCATCGGTAATTAAAAACACTGATCACTTTAATTCCAATGTTAAAACTATATTTCAATACTGTATATCACTCCATTACCATATCATTAACTTAGTTTTAATTTCAAAAATTAGATCAAATTTTTAGACTATATTTCTAATAAACTGATCAATAAAATATTTGAATAAAATAAAAATATTCAGTTTATTTTTGAAATAAAAATTATCACTACTGTATTTAATTCACCATCAAACCTTAAAAAAAGTTGGCATCGAAGGTTTCATTTACCATATTTTAAAATTAAATTTATTTCCCTTATTTTATCATATTTTCCACACTATTTACTTATAATAACAATTTTTGAGAGGAAATATTTTTTATATATAAGTACCACTTGGAACACTAAAGAAAATAAATATGACCAAAGCACCTACTTTTGATGGAGATAATTATGATTTCCAGTGTTTATATATGAAATCTTATATCATAAATAATATAGTTGACAACTTTATCATTCTGAAAGTAAATTATAATATTTTTAATAAGGATATATTTTATTTTTATTATGAATAAAAAAGAAGAATATCAGGTAAACCATAATGTTAATAATAAATTATTATTCTATAACTGGGAACATATATTTATAGATATATTCATGAGAAATGATATTTTTGTGTAATAAACCAGAGATAACACATTTTATAACATCCAATGTTTTAGAAACTCATAAATCCTTTGACTTTCTACCTAGAGATACTACGACATAAGTACATCAACACATTAGGAAAATGGTAAAATTTTTACAATCCCTATGTTAAAAATGTTATTATAATGTAAAAAATCTGAAATGTTTATTGATATTATGCCAAAATAATGGGATTCCAAAAATTCTATAATCGATGAAACTAAGGATTTAAAAATTTTATATCTTGATGAAATAATTAGAACGTTAACATAGTATAAGATTATAATGAAATGAGATACATAAAAATAGAAAAATAAGAATAAAGTAGCATTATCTTATAATATTGAAAATCCTAATTCTAGTTCACTATATATTTTTTACTAAAAATTATAGTTATCATATTTAGAATATAAAATGTAATAATTCAAAACCAATAGATTTAGAAGACAGAAAAAATGAACTTTATTAAATTGAAAGAAGGATGAATACTATACTTGGGAATTAAAACATCTAAAATGTTCACTAAAAGGACCAGAATGCTAGGGAAGACAAGGAAGAATCCTCAAGAGTTATATGTTATGAATTTAAGAAGGAATATCATATCATGTTATATTTTCCTAATATAACGAAGAAAAACAAAAGGCTGGGAAGGTATTCCAAAAAAGTGAAATAAAATACTAAAAGATGTAGATTATTTTCTATCTAATGAAGGTGAAATATCTTAGGAAATTTCTTTGGATGAAAGGGTAATAAAATTCCCAAAATATTTGTTTTTTGTTGAAACATTCCAATGATTAAAAAATGATTCATGAAAAAGTTACATATAGAATCCCTAAAAATATTATGTTTTGATTCTAAATTAATTTTTAATATAATATTGTTATTCATGTTCATTTTAAGATGAAAAAATAATCCATAGGAATTATAAAAATATAATTAATCAGAATTTGAAGAATAATTTCTTAAAATAGATGAAATTGGTAGATATATAGCCTATATGAATCAAGAAAATAAGAATCTGAAAAATAATTAGAAGTTTACTATTGAAAAAACTATTAGATAAAATAAAATAATTTTTAAATTATTCTCAAAATTTTAAGAAAATTAATTGAATTATATCAAAAAAACTAATTCTTTTTATAAAAAATATAGATGATAAAAATATAGTTGAATGAAATTTTTATAATCATAATTTTACTGATCATAATTTTTTTGATCATATATCCAATGTGGAGAATGATATTTTTATTTTTTAACCTAAATATTATTTTTTTATTAAAAATACATTATGTAACTTTAAATAATGTAAATATAATTTTTATAAAATTTATGAAAATATAATACCCACTTTAACATCAAGTGGAATAGGTTTTACATTTGATAAACCTAAATTTAAATCAAACTATTATATATCTAGAAGTGAAAATTTTCATAAAAATTTAAAATGAGTGGTCACTGTTGTAAATATTATTCATTAAATAATGTTCATCCTTTTGTTTTTTATAAATATTTTATTTCATAATAACTAGAATTTGTACACCTTATTATATTTTGATGAATTTTTCTTTTTAAAATTTTATTTTCTAACCTAGCTAGACCCAAACATATGTGAGTTCAATGAATTCAATTTTATCTATTTTGGGAAATTTTTTTGAGTTAAAAAACTCATAATAAATGGTACATGGACAATGGTTGTTATCTACATATTCTTGGGGAGAAGACAAGATTTAGAAATTTGAATAAATTCAAATGAGGAAATATTTTTATTGGGATAATACACATGGTGATATCATCAAAATAAGTGATATTTATTTTCTAGAAAAATATTTAATTTTAAATGTTTTATATTTTTAGGGCATATAAACAACCTTATAAGTTTAGATTCATTATGTGATGAGGGATATATTGGGAACTTAAAGAATGGGAATTGTACTATTCAAAGATCTGAAGCTAATTCATTTCTTTAAAAGAAGGCATGAAAATGTATACCCAATAGATATAGAAGATTTAATTCATCAGAACTAAAAATTTATCTTGGTTAGAGAGTAGGATACTAGGAAATTGTAACATCTATAATTTAAGAAAACATTCTAGAAAAGGGGATTTTAGGGTATACTAGAACATATGTTTAATTAAATTAAGGTATGCGATACTTAGAAATTTGGGAATCAAATTAATTAATGTTTTAAATTAAGAAATGAATTTCCAACTACCCTAGATTTAGAGTTACCATATATGGATCCATTTTGTCCTACCAAAATTGGAAGTATTAGAGAAAAATAATATGTATTTGTATTGTTTAATTATTACCCAATATTTACTTGGGTATATTTTCACACTCAAAAATATAACCCCAACCATAAACTATAAATTATCATTAAAAAGAGAGAGAGATACACAACAGGGTAGTAAGGGGGCCTAAATTAGTGGAGGCCAAGGGAAAATAATATACCTATGTTTGAAACTCCTAGTGAAAAAAATCTAGTGTTAGAAAATTCCTTGAGAGGGAGTCCTGCAAGGCCTCAGATTCTAATAATTTAACAACCTTGTTTCCTTCATGCCACCTATAGAGCAGCTCAATGCCCTGGGTTAGGAGAGAGCTAAATTTATGAACCAAATAAGTGATGATAAATAGATATTATGGGGGGTCTTTATGGGATCTCCAAAGGATTATCAAATATGTCTCAACCTATGATAGGGGAATAATATTTTCCTGGCTAGTTTGAGGCCCTGGAGAAATTCCCTTCCTTCAGCTTCAAGAGAGTGACCAAAACTATATAATGAACTGAAAGAAAAGAACACCAATACATCTGATTCACACACCACTCCCCCCGTATATGGATTTGGTTGTAGGAACCTTCATCATTAAGTATCATTGCAAGGTGAGGGGTGGGGGGACCAACATACCCAGTGACCTATCTGAGTTGGGTGGTACCGACTATTTAGGTGATTGCGATACATGTATCTTTTGATAGAAGCTACATCCTCTCAATGTTTTAGAAGTTGATCAAGGTATATGACCAAGCATTTGGTTCTAGAAACCAATTCCCGACAAATCGGGTGAAGGTCGTTATGGTAGGACTAGTTTCTTGCTTCCCAGATGCACCTCCACCATGCTACTTGGAAGGGAACCCGAGCCCTAGATTTAACGATGTTGCTACTACAACTAGAAAACCATTGAAGGATGAACCCTATAAAGTACTCTACCACATCCATGAAAACCAAAAACAATTCTATATTTCCACACACATGATTCACCCTCTCATTGTGGTAGAATTGCTGTAGGGTGGATTCCACTTTGTGAATCAAGTAGCATGAAAATTTAGATGTAAGTCAGACTCCCATTACTTTAAAGGATACAAAAATAGAGTGTATACTTACTCCAATTTTTAGTCTTTTATATTAAAAAAAGGAATTACTCATAAGTATTATTCAACTAAAACACTATAAAAAATTTCATTATTGAACGAAGAAATTTAAATCTTCAAAAAATCACTCAAACATTACAAAGTGAGTATTATGTTGCTAAAAATATTTGGGATGAGGATATGATTAATTCTTATTATATTATAAATTTATTTTACTCAGATATGTTTTTAATAAAACTCCTTATGTTTTTAGACTGATTTTTGGAGGTAAAGTATTCAAAATCAATACAAAATATCAATTATATAAATTTCATCAAAAAATTGAAAATGAAATATTTGTATGTTATTATATATCTATTATGTATTATATATTTTTTAATAAAACATCCACTCTAGTTGAATACATGGTTTATAAATTTTTTTTGGAACCAATCAGTTTGTTTTTGTAAAACTATAATATTTTTGAAATAAATATTATTTTTTAAACAATATTATGTTTCATTACAAAACTATAATCAGAAAATTCAAATTATAAATACTCTAGATTAAATTACATTATATTTTTAATATCCAAAAATTACTTCAATATAATATGTACACACCCTATAGAAATATCATCCTAATATGATACCCAAAAATTAATTGATCTTAAGGAACCATCCTTCCAACTATATAATTGGAGATGTGAGTCAACTAGTTAAAAATAAAAGTTCCTTGAGAAATCAATGGGAGAATCATACATTCCTATCACAATTTGAACATAAAACAAAAGAATATTATTTAGGTTATAAAAAATGGATAATTTCCATTTATGAATAGTTAAATTATCTTGATCAAAATGATGTTTAGACCTTAGTTAACCTCCCTATAATACAATTAGTAATTAAAGTAAAATGTGTTTTTAGAAATAATTATTACGAAAAAGGAATCATTTTTAGAAATAAATCAATATTTGTAACTAAAGGTAAATTTCAATAAGAATAAATAGATTATGGTGAAAAAATTTCACCCATAAAAAGATTAGAATATAGTAATATCTTACAACCCTTTGTAGCTCATATGAACCTTAATTTATTTTCAATGGATATAAAAATTTATTTCATTAATGGATAGATTAAAAAAGGAGTAAATTATAAATAACGTTTTTTGAAGATACTAAATTCCTAGAATTATTTGTATTTTTTTTAATAACTATATGGACTTAAACCAGTGCCACAACCATTGTATTATATAATTACTAAATATATCCTTCTAAACAATTTTTTTAAAGGAAGTGATGTTTTAACTCTTTTTATAATGAAAATTTTTAAAAACAAATTTTTTTATCAAATTTATATTAATGAATTTTTTTTATGTAATAAATATCTTTCTGATATTTTTTTTACTTATGAAAAAGTATTTTGAAATGATCATGGTTTAAGAACTCAAAATTTTTCTTGGTTTTAAATTTTTTTAAAAACTAAAAAAATATAATTTAACTCCACATAAAAATATTAATGATTCACTCAAACTATTTGGTTTTTAAATTACATCAAATTTTTTTACTCTTGTAGAAATTTCTATAAAAAAAATATCATTGAAACCAGTAAATCAGGAGATGATAAATTTTGTTGAATAAGTTCATATGTTTACTATATCAAACTACAAGTAAAACTTACATAATTTTTTCATTATTTTTATGTGAAATATTTTAAGATAATATAATATAATCTCATTTGAAGGTGGTAAAACTCATTTTTAGATACATTACAGTACGTTTGTACCCATATTATTTTATAATTCTAGAAATTATTTTTTTTAAAGATACTCAAATGATGAATTTAGATGTTGTAGTTTAGATTAAAAATATACCTTTGGAAAATTTCATTTCCTAGGATATGGATTATTGTCTTAGTCTAATGGTAAATAGTATTATTGATCACTTTCTACTGCTGGAATAGAATATATAACATCCAGATGTTGTTTTTCTCAAATATTGTTTATAAAACAAAAACTCACATATTTTTTCTGGTTTAATCTATCTCCTTACACTAAAATATCCTTTAAAAAAATAAGGGAAGACTGTTTTTCAAATCTAGGGGAACTTTAAATATTAAAATCTTTCAAATTTTTAAAACACATTGGATTTTAAAATCTATTTACTTGTGAAAACTTATCCAATTTTCAAATCAATATAATTTATAAAACATATCTGATTTCATAATCTATCATATTTTTAAAACTTATCTTTTTATAAATTTTTATCATTAATATTTATAATTTTCTGTAAAAGAATTATATTTTTTAAAATATTTTTCTCAAACCATTATTGACATAGGTTGATCTTCTATCAAAAGAAAACTTCTAGAAGGTTTAATCTTTTCAACTATATCTATTATTATTACCTTACTATTATTATTTAAATTAGTGGGATATATTCGTTATTTAAAAAATTGTTTTATTAAATAATATATTAGGGTTTTGGTTAATGTTTTAAAAGGTAATTTTTTCATACCTTTCAAAGAAATTATGAATTTAATTCTTATGAGAATCAGTATGACATATGTTTTGGAATTTTTTTATCTGATAAAGTCCTCTATAACAACTCATACATAAAAGACAATTATTTGGGTTATATTAATCTTAAATGACTATATATGGACTGAAATCTCATGGTTTTTCATATCCATTTTAAGAATATTTTATTTTATGTGGAAATTATTATTATCAAAATTATCTTTTTAAATGTTTTTATAAAGAATATAATCAGACTATCCATGATGATTAATTTTTTTCTTAATAAAATAACAAGATTATTTTATGTAGTTAAATCATTCCCTCTAATCATTAGTGAATATGGTGAAGTTCAAATGATTACAATTTACAACCATTTATTTTATTATGTGGGAACTCTAGATAAGATCTAGGTGAATAGTGAATAATGTGAAGAATAATATGAGCTTAGTTAATATAAAGACCTTGTCAAATCAGGAATCATGGTTGAAATGGAATTGATGTATATAAATTCAATTGCACCATCCTTTCTAAAATTACATTTCTTGGTTATATAAAAAACTATTGATTTTTCAAATTCAATGAAAAAATATGATCCAAAAATTCTAAACCTAAATTAAATCTCTAATTTCCTATTTGTTTAACTTCTATATATTTTTTGAAAAACAAAAAGGGTTATAAAATTTTGAATTTTTTTTATTTTTATTTTATTTATATTATATAATTATTTTAAATGGGTTGAAATGTAATTTTTTATCCCCTAATTATTTTAAATCAATAATTATTTCAAAATGAGAGTATTATTATTTACTTTATAAAATAATGTTTGATAAATCATTGTTTCAAAACAAAGTGGGATAAAATATATATCATAACTGTCATGAGAAGATTTATTTTTAATTTTAGTTACTCTCTTCATATTTTTGGGGTTTTTTTTAAAAAAAGTGGCTTATATTTGGACATTTTTTTAAATAAATATACCACTTATTTAATTATTTTAAAAATAAAATTAAATATCATATGAAAATAATCTTTCTGATGTTTTTTAAGTTGTCAGGTTATTATAAAATGTACTTTTTTAACTGAAATACTATAATTCTAAACTGATTTTTAAAAATTTAGTGATATGAAGATCTAGAATCACATTAAATACATAATATTAAGAATCATTTTAGTTTTTCTGATTGTCCCTGTGATATATAAATAAACAGACCGAGTTCATTGGAAGGGGAATAAGTTTCTATTGAATCCATTATAAACAATCTGGGGTTTTGTTGAATTTTATTATTGATATATATTATGACATTTCCCATAAATAAATAAAAAACTAGATAATTAAAATTAATAATAGGAACATTAATATATGAAATGGAACATTGTAAAATTTCATATTAATTTTAAATCATTTTAATTTATTTTCACTTATATTAATTCTGATTAGTGTAATATTTTTTATTTCTCAGTGATTCTTCTAAGAGGTATCTCTGGGTGATGTTTTATTTATAACTGTCTTAATATTTGAGTTTTATTTTTTATTCTAATACTTTATTATTGAAGGAGTTCTAGGATAGAAGGAATGAAAATATTATTTTATGATTGAGGGATCCTATGGATATGAAAAAATATCTCTTTTACTTTTCATGTGTGAAGTGAACCACTAATGATATATATTGTTGAGTAATTATAAGGGTAAGAAGATAATCATTTGGATAGGAATAAAATAATGGGTATCCAATAATAGGTTGAAATTCATGGATATGTCATATCATTTTAATATATTTACCTTTCACATTGTATTAAAAGTGAGGTTTTCATAAAAATACAAATAAGGGATTATTTTTCTTTCCTACCATTACTTTGTGTTATGTTCTTAAGATTAAATTGTATTATTTTATAAATTTATTTATTTTAATTATTTTGGTTTAAGGTTTTGATACTTTAACTATTTCCTTAGTAATTAAAAATACATATAAATTTATTTCATATATGAAAATTTTATTTAAATAAAATAATTATTTTAGTTTCCTTGATCCTTGATTTTATCACTAATTGGAAAATTAGATTAATTTTTTATCACATAGGTATTTAAAAAAATCCAATCAAGATAATAATTTATGAGGATTAAAACTATATGTTCATTTTATAATACAATTCACCCTCATATATTTTATTTCCACCATACCCTAGAACAATTGGGGATACATTACTCAAAAGAGAATAAAATTAATAAAAACTCTAATACTTAATATATATACACTATTTTTAATAACTAAATTCATTTTAATAACTTCTATTATAAACCATAATCAAGGTAGATGAATACTAAATAATTTTATCATACCTAGCATATAACTAAGATTCATATATTGAAGTATTTAGAAACATTTTAACAATTGAATTAAAGAACACACCATTCAAAATATAAATAATTTATTACTATGAATAAATAAGGGAATAACTTTTATATTAATTAACATTTCAAATATTTAAACATGAGAAAAAAATTTATGAACAATTTAAAAACATAATCTAACAATAAAATGTTTATAAATTTACTAATGATTATAAACATTCATTAACATCTAATATATGCACTTTATATTCATACTATAATATAAAATCAATTATATTTTACATTATATATCATTCAATTTAAATATATGATATTTTATGAATTATAAATAGTTTATAATCCAATTTCTATCATGTGAACATTTTATATAACAAAAATACCATATACGTAAAAATAACTAAACCATGACTATATCAATAATCAATACTCATTTGATTAGGTTTAAATAATATCCGAAGTGAGTAAATTAATTTAAATTTTTAAAATTAAGTATTATGAAGAAATTCAATATTTAAATATCAAGTATTTATATTTTGACCTTATGTGGAAACTTTTAATCCCTTATATTATCCCTTATTATTTATAAATAATATTTTTTATTTACATATCATAAAGAATTCTATATAATACCCAAAATGTATTTAATATTTAATCTTGATAATAGGGAATGATTATTAATAAATGATTCAAAAACATTTAATTAATTAACCAAAAACAATATATAATTAATTAACTTAATTTTTTTTATTGTTATTAAACTCCAAAAAATACCTTTTAATTATAATCTCTTATCATTTATAAACAATTCATAATTTTTAATAAAAAAAATTTACATTTCCTTGTTTTTAAATAATCACTCAACAGTACATTTACCCCATAATATAGTGTTAGAATATAGAGGGCCAATATAGGTCAAAATTGGTAGAAATAACATGGGGTCGAGAAATGAGAGAGCTCTATAGAAGATGGCTGTAAGGTGTTTTGAAAAAATCAATTAAATCCACTCACACTATTATCTCATGGAAGATGGATATTTATACAAAACTCATGGTGATTCCTTGAGAACATTTATATTAGATCATACATTATAATGTGCATGTTAATACCCCATTCATTGAATTAATCACATAAATTGATCTACCACAGGGTTATATCTTATGTAACACTCTATTAAATGATCTCCTGTGTAGAAATTATTCAATTGAGAGTTAGCACTTGATGAACAGATGATACTATCCAAATCTCATAATATATCGAGCCAACATATTCCCATGATATGCATCTCATACATATAATAATACATTGGTGAGAAATAACTCTTTTTTCCTTTTGTTTTGGCATGCCTTTGATGCATTTTTTCACCTAAATTTTGGTGAGATGTTGAGTTTTAGATGTGAATACAACATCTAATTGGGTAATATTTCTATATTTAATCGTGCTGCATTAAATTTTACATTTATTGAATATATTAATGAAAATAACTTTTTTTTGTTTCTTTAGTTTTTGAATTTTTCATGATGTGAAACAATTATTAAATTTAATAATTTTTTATTATTTGATGTGTTTTCACTAAAATTTGTATTCTTTCAAAATCATCATGAAAATATGACTTTGTGGTTTTGATTTTACTAATGTTATTTTCTTAAAATTCTAAATATATGTTTGACCATACTTTTCAATATTCTTTTGGTGATTAAACTCATTTTCATGAAATTTAATGTAATAATATTATTTATTAAATTTTGTTTAATTAAAAAAAATTTGTGGGAAATTCCATATTAAAAATTAATAATTTAATTATGTGGTTAAAAATGTGATTTTTTGGTATATTTTTATTTTCACTTACTTTTATAATCAATATTTTAATGGTTTTATTACTATGAAGTAAATGTTGTTTACAAGTGTTGAAAATTGTTCGACCACTAGTATTGCAAAAGCTAGGTTGTTAATACTACCCCTACCGCTAGTATCTTCCACTTCCACTCTGATGTAGTTGAGTGAACCTGCTACATGAAATAGAAAATTTTCATAGCCATTGAACTAAAAAACATTATAATAATAATTTTAATTCCACCACCACTCCTTTCTACTACCTCTATCTCCTAACTCCACATGATACCATCAAAAACTTTCTATGGTATCCTTTCCAATAGTAATATTAAATGGTTCCTATTTTTCTACTAACCCTAGAAATTTTATTTGTACACTATTTTTTTATTATCGTCTACCACTTCCATTCCAAAACCTCTATGATACCAGCCTTATATCCCTTCGGAATTATTAAAGAAAAACCTACACTGACCAATTGGATATTATTTAGGTCTAGTAGATGAACATATTGAAGGTTTTTCTGAGACTAGGATTGAAGATGAATAATTCCACTGAGATCAACTATCTTAAACCAGTACACCTATGGATCATTAGAGATGAAGATGTTTGAAAATTGGAATTCCTAAATATGCATGTTGACAGATATAATCTATGTTCCCATTGATTCCATCCATGTTCATTCGAAAAAGAACCAAAATATACCTAAGTCAAACATGGGTGATTATCGATGAATCTGTTGTTATGGTTGATCTTTTACTAAAATAATTTGAGGAAAATGACTAGACTGATGAATTCATTAAAGGACCCCGATCCAATCAATGATATTACTGAAGTCGATAGATGTATTAAAGTCTCCTAAGATTAAGTGTTATTGATGCTACCTATTGGAGGACTGATAACATTTAGAGTCTGATAAACTTGAGTGAATAGTGTTCATAGAAATCAAGACATGTTCCCACTAAATCTATATGATCTCACACTATTAAATAATTAAAACAATGGGGATTAATATCACATTTAATTTTCCCTCCCCCTCATTATTTTACCTCATTAATTTTTTCATTTTATGGATAAACATGATTTGAACTCATCATGTCTCCCTAATTATTTTAATTATATTTTAAATACACTTTTCTTTTAGGTATTTATATAACTAATTGAAAAACCCTTCAGAAAAGTATCAAAATTGGTGGTGCACAAAATATATCTCATGTGCTACAATTTCATCTGTCCTCCCATGGTGTTTTCTTTTGTATCATGGGTTTTGATTAGACAAACATTTCCTACTTTTTGTATCAATGGTAGGATGATTTGACACACTATGATGGGCTCTGATTCCTCATCTTGGCGACTCTCCCAGACATCATCATCATGTCCCAAAGCCATCATTTATGATGGTAGCAACCCTTTGGTGATACATCTGGTGTTGAAGGAGATTTTAGGGATATGTGATGTATCTGATCTTCATGAAGACAAAAAATATTGAATGGTACTTGAGGATGAAGTTTATTTTCCAATATTTCTTACTCTTGGATTCCACCAACACAAATAGTGTTGATCTCCTAGAAGATCTGATGGTGTTAGAGGTCATATTTCATGCTATCCCATTGACGATTATTTCCATTATTTCTATCAAGGTAACTTCCAAGGATGTGTGGGAAACTTTAAAGACCATGCACATTTACATCGATTGAGTGAACAAGGATAATTCCCAAACTCGTCATAAAAAGTACTAAGGAATATATTTTAGTAAATATGAATCAGTGGACAACTTCACAATATGGCTCCCCTTTTTGGTTAACTAGATCACAATCCTCAGTGATCTATAACCTGAAAAGAAGGTTGTTGAAAATTATTTGAACATCTCCACCTCCAGGATCTCCAAAATTTTTCTTTCAATTGATACACTACTCGACATATTGATGCTCTCTATGGAGTAGGTAACATGGAGAATCATAGCATAAGTGAAGAGTTTTGAGCATACACCCACCACTAATGTTAGAGGTAATATGCTCTTCCCCAGGGAGGGGTGGGTTGCATGGATAAAGGAGATGTAGATGGGGGAGGTATCCTTAAATGACTTTGAGTCTATTAGCTGAGCTTTCGAAGTACAATGATGAAAGACATATGGTGTAAATAGTGAAATTGGAAAGGGTGGATCCGGATATGGAAGTAGTCATTATGTATCAAGGGAAAATTCTTCAACTATGAAAAAATGATCCATTGGGACAAAGAATTCCACAATTAGAAGAAAAGGGTTGAGGCCTTTTTAACCCAAGGAAATTAAGGTATTAATGTTCCTTTTATGCAGAGGGAATGTACCGTAGATCCCAATTCCGCACCTCCACAATCTATAACCAATAATATTCTTTAAGCATGATGTATACCACTACATCTCATTTAGGGGAATGTGTTTTCACAACTAGATCCAGAGGAGGCGTGTGATGAAAACATTTGGTACCTTGAAACCGGTGAAAAAAAACAAAAAATACTATATCCCGAACATCCTTATATGGGTTTGACATTGTGATCCATGGAACTATAATGTTAGGAGATGGATCCTTTATCAACATCGCGTGGTTCAATACCATATTATTCACCTAAAAAATGGTGAGAACCACATGCTCACATGGGTGTATTTCATCCCAATGCACACAAACAAAATCATCAGCATCAAAAAAATTGAATAGAATGGTTTCAAGATACTGATCAAAGAGTGTATCTTGAGGATTTGTGACTAGAAGCGTCACTACTTTCCAAGGTGAAGCACTTCCCTGGATTGATGTACACGATCATACTCAACATTGAATAGTTAGTATGTTTTTCTATAAGGGTATTAGAGATGGAATGGTGTTGGAATGTGAGGTATAACCACCTAAATTTTTAGGATATTTGTAATCTCTCTCATCATGATATGGTGTGAGGGTTTTTGAAAAATTATCATGTGGATAAAGTTGGTGACAATATACTTATTTTTTTGTTGTGATAAGTGTATTTCCCTGAACAAGTGAATCGTCAGGTAGAGAAAGTCCTCAACATTTTCCAAAATTACATTTACAGTTCAATCACAATGATAACGCGAAGTGGGAACCACTACATTGTACTAATATTGTATGACATGAGCCGCTACACAGGGATCATTCTAATTGTATGGAAGGACCATGATCTAGTAGAAATGGAATGCTTTCATGACATGATGGTGGTGTAGATAAGGCACAAGATGAAGGTCCTCCAGATGGACCACGATGGAAAGTTCACATCAGTGGAATTTAGTGAATAATATGTCAATCATGGAGTAAATTGACAAGTCACATATTAATATTTACCACAACAGAATGGGTTTGTTGAATGCCAGAACTAGACATTGGTTTCTATGGTTCAATTAATATTATAGGCAAATGGCCTTCCCAAGATGTTCTTGGGTGAGGCCGCCCTCTCCACAATTATCTAAATCCTTAACCAAGATAATACACAATGACCTAATAGGATGAATTTATATGATTTCTGGAATAGAAAATGACTAATGATGCATTTTTTGTGCAACTTTGGCTACATTTCACAAGCCAACATTATGAAGGCTGACCCAAAGAAACTATATGGCCATAGTACACCAATGATCATCATCAAGTATGAGTCCAAATCTAAGGAATACTATGTGTAATATCCCTTTAGTAAGTTTTTGTACATAACATGAAATTTCATATTCAATGAGGTTATGTAGTGGGACTGGAGTTATCATGTCAAAGAAGGTATTTTGAGTAGTGAAGTTCCATTCAAGGTCATGTACACTACATAATATGTACCATGGGAGAAATAGACCAAAACCATATCCAGAGTCCAGGGATCATCACCCACACCCAATGGAGAATGTTGTTTAGACATTTTTTTTCGAAGCGTTTATGTCGGGGCGCGCGCGCGTGTCCGTCACGCATGGGAGGACGTGCGGCTCGCAGCCCCGCATTCCCAATTTCCAAAGGCGGGTGACATCCGTTCCTTATTCAGGGACGTCTGCTCCTTGATCGAAACCGGGATGATGGGATGTTGGTTCTTCCTTCCGTGGATTCCTCCTCAGAACTCGTCACCTAATATGGGTCTCCCTCATAGATTTAAGATGGGTTCGTGAAGCTCATTCCCGGCTCCATATCTACATGGATGCAAGTTAATTACGCTGCTTCCGTCGAGACGCTCCAAGGGGTCTCATCGGGGCAGAAACCTTCGGTGAGGAGAACGGTCGTGTTGGGGTGTCATTGGCATGTCTTGATGATGGGGATCAGCATGTATGTCTTATGTCCCTTATCATAGGGCTTCTCGAGGGTGCGGAAGCCTGAGGCATCCCACATCGAACGCGGGGAATGTGTACCATCTGGGGGTTTCCTCAGCTTCCCATGTTTAACACGGGGTATGCCGCGAGTTTAACGGCTTGCGGAGACGGATCAGACTGATCGAAACACTGAGAGTAGATCAGATTGAAGGACCCCCTAGGGGGAACGCTGATGTTGGGGCCAGCACGTGGGCAGCTTCCTGGATGCTATGGAGTGGGGTGGAGTGGCATGATCTCACCGGGATATGGCAGCCCGGGTAAGGATCATGATGGATGATGGAGTGAGACATGGGGCTTATGCTCTGAGGTGGCCCAAGGGGGGGATACAGTTTAACGTCATGCGGGACGAGATACAGTTTAACGTCATGCGGGACAAGGGCATACTGTTTAACGTCATGCAGGATGAGTGATCTGGGGCTTACGCTCTGAGGCGGCCCGTGGTGAATATGGGGCTTACGCTCTGCGGCGACCCTAGGTGAATATGGGGCTTACGCTCTGAGGCGGCCCATGGTGGATATGGGGCTTATGCTCTGAGGCGGGCCATGGTGGTCAAGGAACCGACGTGGAGAGGTCGGAACGACCGAGTGGTGGGATTGAACCTCATGGAGGCTTCCTACGTACCATGCGTTAGTAGGGATCAAAGTCCACATAGCTTGCTGGCATGGGGTTTATGCTCTGAGGCGGACTATAGGAGGATTTCATGGTCGATGCGCACTCTAAGCCCACGTGAGTCATGATCGGTGTGAGAAACAAGAGGCAACAGGGACCAGACGATCACGTCGTGAAGGGTGCGTCCGTGAAAAGTGGAATGGGGCTTACGCGTTGAGCGGCCCAAAGAGGATATAGGGGCTTACGTGTGGTTAGTGGCCCAAAGAGGAAACAGGGGCTTATGCATGGTTAACAGCCCTGGGTGCTGGGGCTTACTCCAGGGTAGAGGCCCATGGTGTGACAAAGCACAATGGGAAAGGGACTCCACTGGCCTTGACAGGGGGGAAGTACGGAGATTCACAGGTGCAACCTTCCGCAAGAGAGGCTAGGGGCTTATGCTCTAAGGCAGCCCTTCCCCCGTGGATAAACGCCACCCCGAAAAGGTGGATCTCATTCCATGTGAGGAAGATTCCATTCCCATGGAGACAAGAGGTGTAAAAAATGTCTGAGCTGGGGGGACCCTGCATGCAAAACACGGGGTCGAACCATAGTTTAACGTCATGTCTTAAGGACGAGATGCTTAGCAGTTTAACATCCTGCAGCTTGGACGAGGTGGGTTCGCTCCACACCCCTAGAGCTTATATGCCCAATTCCCTCTACTCCTTGTGGGAGGGAAGGCTTCAGAAAGACCGTAATGAAGGGGGGCCATGGGTCGAACCACTGGGGGGGGTCCACATTAGCGTGGCTATGCGAAGAAGCAATAGCTGTTAGTGTGCCTATGCGGAGAAGCATAAGGCAAAGCAACGCAACGGGAAACACCGCCCAAGGGACCTTGAGGTTACTTCGTATGAGCCTAGAAGGTGGTACGGGAAAACAACGCATGGCGCGCATGCTCGGCAGGGAAGACATCACGTACTGGCGCGAAAAGGCAGCCATGGGGCGTCAAGGTAAAGGGGTCCTGGGTGTTGTGCGCAAAAGGAAGGTTGGCGCGCAAAACACCGGGATGGCGTGCAATAGGGTCAGGGTATTGCGCGGATAGGGGATTGCGCACAAGGTATTGCGTGTGTAGAAGGGGATTGATCGCAAGGGAAAACGATCGTTCGCAAGGGAAGCACCGGGAGGAGGAGGCAAATTCACTGAAGCTGGTGGAGTTGCGCGCAAAGGCGAACCCCGGGGCAAGGTTGCGTGAAAAGGGGGATTACCTGGAAGTCATATTGCGCGCATGGGGAGTCGAATTGTGCACCCGAGAGCCAATCCGAATTTCTCATCCCCCAAACCGTCCGGGGTCGCCTTCTATTTATAGGCACCAGCCAGCGAGGAATTCAGGCGGCGCGTGAAAGTTTCCGTGCAGGGAACCATCGGCGCGAAAAGCCTCACCGCGCGGAATCGGGGCGCGCAAAATTGCGCGCACCAGCGGCTCAATTCCGTGAATCCCGGACATGCTTCGCGTGCACATCTTTATTTTGTGAAAGTCCTCCTTTATTTCGCGCACCACTTCCTAGGCCTCTGGATCGGGCCTCTGATTCTGAATATGACTTCTCTTTGCCATTTCAAAACTTCCTATAGGAGATGCAGACTTTTTTCGGCGTCTACAGATGCCCCCCCTCAAAATTGGATCGGCGAGAGGTCGCAACGATCGGATTCCGAGGGAAACGCCGAAACGCCGAAGCAGAGCCAGTCCAAGTCGCTTAGCGTGCAAACACCCCACGCGGCGCGCAAAACGACGGATCGGCACGGAATTTACTTTTCGAGTGGCGCAGAACCCTGGCCTCACCTATAAAAAAGGGGAGTTGGGTCCCAGATCCATACCACAACTTTTCCGTACGATAGGCTTATAGCTCTCGTGCGTGAAATTTCTCCCGCGGCTGCGCGTAAAAACGCTTTGGCAGCGCTGAATTCCTTCCGGATTTTGGCCGTCCTTGCGCGCCTACTCGGGATCTTCTATTCTTAGCCCGCCGATTGCGCGCTCAACTCCAGGATTTCGCGCCGCCACTTCAGATTTCGCGCATCACTTTCCGATTCCGCGCACTACATCCTGGTTTCGTGCAACTCCCGAAATATTCGAGATGGCCGCAAACCGAATTGATGAGGGGAAGACACCGCTAATAGGACCGAAATAGCGGCGAACGAGGAGGTTTATGGAGCCAAGGTGATCATTTCCAACAATCTAACCTTGTTCAATCTGCTAACCCTAGCCCAGAAGACGTATCCGCTGTCTGACAACCTCCCGCTCTGGAATTTTGGCATTCTGGAAGAGGTGCCCCTGCCGGACTTCGAGGTGGACACATCACGGTCATGGGTGACCCAGGAGGATGAGATTCCTCACTACAACATGACCGACAACGACCTTCCTTCCAGGGAAACTAGACATATGGATGTCTACGTTCTGAACCCGAGGACCAGGACTATTACCGGGGACGAGCCTGTCGCAGAGAACTCTCCGGCCCTCTATGCGAGCACGTTTCGTCAGAGCATCACAGATAGCGTGAAGGGCTGGTTGAAGGATTGGGACCTGCGGTCCGGGGGAAACTTCACCAGCAGGTGGGCCTAGGCATTCTGGGTTCGCCATACCTGCAGCCAGTTCAGGGATGATCTGCAGTATATTGGCCTGTTCGAGGCGGTATGGACGTCGCACTTCCACTTCCACCGTCAACCCGAGCTCGGTCTGGAGCTCTTCACCCAGTGGTCTCTTGACACCAATACATTCCACCTTCATCATGGGGAAGTCGACATTGGCCTCTGGGACGTTCACTGCATCAGGGGTATCCCAATGGAGGGCTACCAATACGACGAGTTCGTTCCACCAAAGAACACTTGGGAAGACAGGTCACGAACGCCCATGCTGACGTGGAACCTACTGGATCTGGCCAAAGAGAGGCTATGGGTCAAGGACTTCCTGAAGGACATCGCCTACATGGGCTGGTTCAGCCTGTTCCTTGAGAAGGATCCAGCCGTCAAGATTCTGGGACATGGTAAATGGTGCCCAACCGCGGGTCAGAGGAGCAGGGATGGGTCATACTGGAGGACCCTGGAGGCGGGGCAATACCAATCATGGGGCTATCGTGTCATCGAGGCCCGGGACCTGAATGTCCGGTATGCCGGGTTCCTTGCTACCTTCCTGAGCGGGTGGCTCCTACCGGTGCGGGACGCGAGGATGGGCGTCCTTCCAGCAACACTAGTGATGGTAGGCACCATGGCTGCCAAGAAATGGTTCAACTTGGGTGTCCCCGTACTGGCTAAGCTGTATGCCATCCTGGGGAGCATCTCACGAGGGGGGTCACCTCAGAGAGTATGTGGCCCCTTCCAGATCTTCCATGGCTGGGTGGCGGCTCACCTCGGCGGGCACACTTTCCCAAATGACATCCGTCCTCTGGGAATGGCCTGCAACCATCCTTGCTGAACATCACAGGGGTGGCGCCGATGGCGGTCAATGAGGAGGGCATGAGGATCCGCATAGGCAACCACAAAAACGTACACTTCATCCCGTTCCCCACCCCGGTCGGCCAGATAGAGGACAATGGGCGAGGCTCTCTAGAACAATAGGAATATTTCCAGAGCATTCGAGGTGGGGTTCTCATGGCTCGGATCGATGGGAAGGTGATCTGCGATCCTTACGTGCCATCCCGATTTTCCAGACAGTTCGGGTGCCTCCAATGAATGCCGAAGAAGGTATTCACGTCTATGTGGAAGGAGAAGAATCCCTGCATTCTACACCATATGTGGTTGATTTTTACCACTTTCGGCTCTGGCAAAGTAATTACTCTTCTTCCCACTGGGGTTGATGCCGGCCTGGCAACTGAGTATGCCGAAAACTGGACCATCGCGTACCCTGAAGGGCTTTTACGCAAGCGAGTCCAGAAACTCGAGGCTACTCGCACGGAAACCAGGAGACGGGGGAGAAGGCAAAGGGCTGCTGGAAGAGGGGAACCAGGGGTGCGTCAGGAAGCGAGGCCTGCGCAAGCCGGGACTTCAGCAGTGGGAACATCACGCAGCGCCGCCATGACCTCATTGCCCATGGGGGGGTCACATGAGGCGACTAGGGAACTTCTTGGAAAGAAGATAAGAAACCTGCTCCAACCTTCCCAAGATGCAATTTTCCCAGCCCTGTGGTCTACCTGGATGACCCTGCGGCAATCGATGAGCATCAAAGTCGTCTGGCAGAAGATCATGAAAAACAGGATCTAGCTGCCAGAGGTCGGGCTCATTCGAGTTATCGACCGGGTAAATTTCCATCGGCGGCATGCTTACCTGACAGCCATGGACACATACGCGCGCCAAAGGGGTCGTCGTACGGAGCCACCTTTCCTAGTGAAAGTGATGCTCGGCCAGGAGCACGATCCAGAAGTGATGCCGCTGGGAGAAGGCGACAATGACGAGGAGTCGAAGGGGGAGGAGGAGACTGGAGAAGACGAAGGTGAAGGAGAAGACGAAGAAGGAGAACCCGAAGATGAGGGTTCTCAAGGGGTGACCTACCTAGGGAGTCTTCGAGAGAGCGGCGAGATTGTCGGCTCTGATCTCGACATAACCAAGATACTCGAGGTTTGTCTCTATCTTCATTCACTTTCCTTCTTCATCCATTATCCTTTCCAATTTCTAAACCATCTCTCTGCCTTACTCAGGGGCAGCTGAGTGTTGGACGGGCATCCCCACCAGAGGATGGAGGAGAGGAACTAGTGAGACATGATGGGGATCTGACACCCATCATCGAACTAACAAGAGCAGAGGGTTCTCCCATCATGGCGGCTCCTGCAGCGGCCGGAACACTGGAGACCGACGCTCTGGACTCCTATAAGTCTCACACTTCACTACTGGAGTTTATTATTAAAAGATACCCATTAATCAGTGTATGCCTTGCATAGTTATCTCAACATTGGAGGCTCGTCAGGTTGCAGAGCCCGGGCCGTCCGTGGGCGGACTAGTGGCGGACATACCAACTCATTCAGAAGATGCTCCCCGCACTGAGTCAACCCTGGCAACTAGTGAGCAGGGGGCAGTGGGCATCAGCGGCGCTATTCTTAAGGAGAGGATGGAGGCTGACGGGGGCATCTTCGCTTCTGGGGAGAGAGAGGAAGGTCTCCCGGACGTTGAGGATCCTATTCCTCACGAAGACATCCCTGGGGCAGATCCTGCTGCCGATCTGCTGGCTGCCTTCCCTACATACCGACCGCTGAACCTAAGAAGGTAGATGACTCGGACTCAGAGGCAGTCGAGGAGAGCCGAATGACATGGCTCAAAGGGTGGAAGTGTATCTGACGCTTCCTCAGGCAGCCCTAGTCGGATTGGCTGAGGCAGATGGGATCACTCCAGACCTGGCTACACTTCCTGTGCACCGGAGGGGCTGACGCTCAGCGACTTCATCTGACGGTCCGTGATTACATGGCCGAGAAGATACGTGAGAGCAGCTGGAGCGCCTGCATTTCCCAGTGTCAGGAAAGATTGGCGAGTGCCCAAGCATTGCTGAGGGCGGAGCAGGAGGTCCGGCACCTCGAAGGGCAGGCGGCAGATAAGGAGGCCTTCATCGTAACGTGCTCTGAGCTTGTGGAGCAACTGACGGACTAGCTGGCTGACGCGCAGGAACAACTGATGGAGGCAATTCACCAGATGACCATACTTCGAACCGAGCAAGCGCATGCACAAGCTAGGATTGGCAAGCTATGCTCTGCGGAGGCTGATGAGGAGAGAGTCTTCGAGGAGCAAGAAGCGGTCCTGGAGGCTACCAGCCAAAGGGTAGCAGTGCTGGAAAGGTCGATTCAGCGCGTCGATCCTTAAGGGCTTTGTTTTGGCCATCTCATGAACCTATTGCTTGTACCGCTCACCATCTCAATCCAATACATGGAAAAATCCATTTATCTATACCCTTGGTTTAATATGGTCACCCATAATTCCGAAACGAATAACAAATCATCTCTAACCTCCTTCAGTTCGCACCCAACGCGAGAAGCAAAGGATACTCGAGTCATCATCTCGTCCTACTATGGGGCATTGAACAAGATTCAGGCATCCGAAATTGGGCCTGGATTTCTGAGGAGGAGACCTCGGACTGATTTATATATCACCTTCTCAATGTGCTCTAACACACGAGCGGGGCAATGCCAGGGGCATTGAAATCCATCCGAACATAGGGAGATGGAAAGAAAAGTTGAATCACGCCACCCAAATTTAGAACAATGTGGGGCGCGATGATGGAGGATAACTATTAACTATGACGGAAACACAACATCCACATCATGTTGTCCTGGAGTGGGAACAATAAATGAGGGCTGACCACTGACCATGTTCGCAACGCGGGGCCTAACTCAAATATCGCCGATCAGTTTCCTGGAACGTTGGCCCAGGACAGCAGGGGGACTATAGTTATATCATCCATGTTGCTACAATAGGAGGACCAAAGGTCTATCATCCATATTGTGGCAGCAGGCGGACCAATGTTTGTCACTCATACTGTTAGGGGGTCCCGTCAAACATGACCAGTCCTCCGGAACGTTGGCCCAAGACAGTAGCTGGACCTAGGTCTATCATCCATACTGTTAGGGGGTCCCATCAAACATGAAAGAGAATAAGGATCTGAATAAAGGGGCACGCGAAGCGTGAAAGGTGGAGTGGTGGTTTGTTCGAAGAGAGTCCAACTCTCCTGAAATTGCGCCACCATGGCGGAGGCGCATCAGGCAGGCATACCAACCTGGTCATGGGTCGTCCCAATTTTCAGGTAGGACCTCTATGGCGAGATAACTACCGCTTCCCATTACTACTATGGGGCATCCCGAACTTATTCGGGGTGGATGTCACGATTACACCACTTCCCACGAAGTCAGGCCGAGGGGCCGACAATAAGGAGGGATGAGGTTCAGTAATCCCTTTGGCTGGACCCAAGACGAAATGTCCGGGCGTTCCTACGTATCTCATTAGGATGAGAATCAAGCCACACGTAGTTCTTGAAAGGCAGTTTAATGTCATGCTAGACGAAATACAGTTTAACGTCGTGTGGGATGGGGGACACATCTCATCTAGGGATATGCACGACATGGCGAGTAACCTGATGTGAATGAGGACATAATCTCGCACCACACCGTAAAATCCCACAAGAGAGACTGAGTCACGGAAATCCAAGAAAAGGATCTTAGTTTTAGTCCTTATAACTCGGACCAAAGGAGAAGGGGAATGGGAGACACACGGGAAAGCGGCTGCAAAACCCAACGTGAGTGTGGGGAAAAAGACCTGCTTACTATGTGCTCCTGGGGATGTGTTTAGGCCGAGAGACCGAACACGAAAGGTTAGGTTGGGCCTGTGGGGAAGTTACCAGGCACTCCTACCTATCTCATAAGGATGCTAATCAAGCAATACGTAGTTCTTGAACGATATCATGGCAAGATACGGCGCCTGCGCGAAGGATGAAGGAGTCGTGCGGACCTAGCCCTCGCACTAAAAGAAGCGGAATTTGATATTTCTTGTTTGTTCTTGAAGGTAAATGGTTTTTCTTTTGTGGGGTGACTGGACTAGGGTAGAAATCCCTAGCATCTCCATAGTAATCAAGCCATAGAAGGCATTGACAAGCAGCATGGTAATCTACCAATACCTGGATTTTTGTCCCCCATGGGGAGGTCATCACAATGCGGTGCCATTTTTTGTCGTGTGGCCATGACGATATCAACACAGTTTAAGGTCATAAGGTTTGGACCAACAACACAGTTTAAGGTCGTAAGGCTTGGACCGTCAACACAGTTTAAAGGTCATAAGGTTTGGACCGACAGCACAGTTTAAGGTCATAAGGTTTGGACCGTCAACACAGTTTAAGGTGGTAAGGTTTGGACCCTCAACACAGATTAAGGTCGTAAGGTTTGGACCATAAGCATAGTTTAAGGTCATAAGTTTTGGACTGACAACACAGTTTAAGGTCATAAGGTTTGGACCAACAACACAGTTTAAGGTCATATGGTTTGGACCAACAACACAGTTTAAGGGTCGTAAGGTTTAGACCAACAACACAGTTTAAGGTCATACGGTTTGGACCTCCAACACAGTTTAAGGTTGTAAGGTTTGGACCAACAACACAGTTTAAGGTCGTAAGGTTTGTACCAACATCACAGTTTAAGCTCGTATGGTTTGGACAGACAGCACAGTTTAAGGTCGTAAGGTTTGGACCGTCAACACAGTTTAAAGGTCTTAAGGTTTGGACCGACAACACAGTTTAAGGCCGTAAGGTTTGGACCGTCACCACAGTTTAAGGTCATAAGGTTTGGACCATCAACACAGTTTAAGGTCGTAAGGTTTGGACCATCAACACAGTTTAAGGTCATAAGGTTTGGACCGTCAACATAGTTTAAGGTCATAAGGTTTGGACCAACAACACAGTTTAAGGTCGTAAGGTTTAGACCAATAGCACAGTTTAAGGTCGTAAGGTTTGGACCGCCAAGAACACGTAAAATACGATACAACATACCTGATGCGGGTGAGGGCGTAATCCCACACCATCACCGCGCGCGGTTCCGAGAGAGGAGCCTTGGGCCAAAAGGGCCTATGAGAGTTCAACAATCAGGGAGGGGAAGGAGATTCCAGCTCCCAGCAATGCTGGGCCTGAAACGCAATGTTTGGGTGACTCATCGTTCCCTATGGGGATGAGGGTCAAGTTGAACGCAACCTATAGAGAAAGAACCCAAGAACATACTCTAGCGCTCAAATTGCGGGAGCCCCGAGAGACACCGTTACGTAGCTCGGTCTGTCTGATGTGTGGGGGTGTACTGAGGGTTAGTACAAGGAGTGTCAATATTCTACTTTGACACGGCAGGGGCGGAACACAGTGTGAACTATGCAACCAACATTCAAGGCCCAAGGAAGCCAGCGTGACGACTGAGGATTACTGCTGACCATGTTCGCAACACAGTATCCTGTCGCGTTAGCCTAGAAGTAGGGGCAAACAAATGAGTATCAACAACTGACCATATTCACAACACGGGATTTGTACCAATTTGTCTCCCAAAACCCTCAGGGGTCATTGGCCCGTGATGGTAGGAGGGCCCTTAGGCGTTGTATCCAAGCTGTTCTTGGGGGTCCCTCCGGGTGTGAAGGATGGTGGGGCCTGAATGAAGGGGAACACGAAGCTTGAAAAGTGGACGAAAACTTTTCTAAGTCGAATCTGACACTCCAGGTCCTAGACCAGAGTACTCTGAACACATTAGCAGAACACTGGAAAGGGTCGAAGGGCTCAGTGTGAGAGCATCCAAAAGATGGAGGATTCCTGAAGGAAAGGCAGGCCAAAAGACCGAGGCAACCAGGAGATCGTGGGATCTCCTAAGAGACGGGGTTGGACCTGAAATCTAAGTGTTCAGGTGGTCCTACATATCCCATAAAGATGGGAATCAAGCCACACATAGTTCAAGATGGCGCCTTTCAATATCATGGGGAACACGACATAGGAGGGATACTCCTAAGAACAGGGCGTGCATGGTGCAGCTATTGCAAACCCGACGTGAATGGGGACGTAATCCCATACCACGCCACGCGATCCTATGGTCAAGGTACCAAAGGCAAGCCAAGCACGATGCATCAGCGGACCTCGAGCTGGAACCAAAGACGGAAGGTCTGGGTGCTCCTGGGCGCTCCTGGGCGCTCCTAGGTGCTCCTGGGTGCTCCTGGGTCTGGACCCGAGATGAAATGTCCGGAAAAAATATGGATCTTAGTTTTAGGTCTTAGAACTCAGACCAGGGTGCAGTTTAGGGTCATGCTGGACCATATAGTTTAAGGTCATGCAGGACCATACATTTGAAGGTCATGATGGACCTGGAAAAGGCTTAGGCAATGTATTGCTTAAGGAACATGGATTTGGTGAGAGGAGCTATGCGCTCACTGTCCATAGTCACCAGGGAATACACACCATTGGGATAGACCTTATGGACAATAAAAGGCCCCTCCCATTTAGGCTCCAACTTGGGTGGTTTCCTACCAGAAATCATTGGTGCTCTGAGAGCCAGCACCAGGTCACCTTGCAGGAAGGAGCGGAGGCGAACCTTCTTATTGAAAGCTCAAGACATTCTACTCTGATGTCTTTCCAAGTTGTGTAAAGAGCGTAGCCTACTTTCATCCAGTGCTTCCAATTCGGCTAGACAGATTTTGGAAACTCTATCCGGCGCTTGCTAGTTGTAGACCGCCGTGCGTAATGAGGGAAACTGGATCTCGATGGGCAGGACGGCCTCAGCTCCTTACACCAGGGAATACAGAGTCACCTGGGTGGAGTTACGAGTCATCGTCCTATAAGTCCAGAGGGCGTTGGGGAGCTTGTCCTGCCAACTTTTCTTGTTCTGACCAACCATATTCTGCAAAATGTTAGTGAAGGTTTTGTTAAACGCCTCGATCTGTCCATTCGCCTACGCATGATAGCGGGAGGTGTGGTTAGAGCGAATGTTGTACTTGGCGTACAATTTATTCAGCTCGGCTGCTCGGAAGTTGGTTCCGTTATCCATGAGGATATTGTGAGGTACTCCAAACCGATAGATGATATTGGAGCTCACGAATCCATCGATAGAACATGCATTGACTTCCTGAGCGGGATTTCCTCCACCCACTTCGAGAAGAAATCCATATAGGTTAAGATGAACTGGCACTGGCAGGCCGTCGCCGGTGGGTACGGCCCCACGACATCCAACCCCCAGGCTGCAAAGGTCCAAGAATACTTGGTATTATGGAGAGGATCAGGTGGCCGATGCACAAAGTTAGCATGAACTTGGCACGCATGACACCTCTTGGCATACTCAATGCAGTCGTGGATCAAGGAGGGCTAGAAGTATCCTAGCATCCGAATCTGGTGGGACAACTTTGACCTGGCCTGGTGGGCGCCACATGAACCAGCGTGCACTTCTTGTATGAACTGTGGGATCTCGAATCCTTGAAGACAACGGAGAAGAACACCATCAAATCCGCGCCTATAAAGGAGCTGCTCAAGGTTGGGGCCACTCTGAAGGGTGAACTGCGGCACGCGACGTCAGATTCGTTCTCGCTCGGCTCGGTCCAGCGGAAGATTGTCGTGCTGGAGATACTCAACCAAGGGCGTCCTCTAGTCAGGAACTATCCCAATTATTGCGCCTAAAGACCCCGAGGACCCTGACGTAGGGGCGCCAGCGGTGAGATGGTTCACTCGCGGGCCACGATCGCCCTCCGGGATAATAGGAGAAATGACTCTACGGTGCGCCACGTGGACGATTAGGTCATCCTGTTCGGGCTCCGCAAGTGATGCGGCCAGGCTGGCCAAAGCATCTGCTCGACTGTTCTGCGACCGGGGAATGTGAACGACCTCTAGTCGGGAGGGGAACTTTTCCATTAGATGGAGGGTGCACTCCAGCAATGGCACGAGTTCTGGATTCCTAATAGCATAGCCACCATTGACCTGCTTGATGACTATCTCAGAGTCCCCCTTTAGATACAGATGGGGTACGTCAATCTCGAGAGCCAACTCGAGGCCACTAATAAGGGCATGATACTCTGCCTCATTGTTGGTGCAGCCTTCTTACAACAGAAATGAATACGGCAGAATGGATTGCTCCGGGGTGATGAAGACGATACCCAGGCCCACTCTGTTGATCCTAGGATCGTTGAGCCTTCTACCGGAGAGGCTCAGGGAGGCACCGTCAAAGTGCATCTGCCAGCATGGGATGACGTGATCAACTGAGAGGATTACCTCATCAGGAAAGCCTAGATCCAGTGGCAGGTCTGCGGAGGTGGGGTGGGCAGCTAAGAAGTCTACCAATGCCTATCCTTTGATAGCCTTCTAAGGTACGAACCTGATGTCGAACTTCTAGAGGATCACTGCCCAGCGCGCCAATCAGCCGGTCCACATAGGTCAGTTGAGGATGTATTTCAACGGGTATACCCAAGAGACCAACTGTACCTTGTGGTGCTACAAGTAGTGCCGCAATTTCTGCATGTCAAATATGAGCGCCAGGAAGCTCTTCTCAATGGGGGAATATTTAATTTTCGCGTTGAGGAGCATGCGGCTGAGGTAGTAGAGGCTATTCTCTGTTCCCTCGCTGTTCTTCTGGGCGAGAAGTGCACCGAGGGATCACTCCAGGGCGGTCACGTAAAGGACCAACGGATTTCCAGAAACGGGTGGCATCAAGACCGGAGGGTGAACCAGATACTGCTTGATTTCCTCAAAAGCGATCTGACACCCTTCTTCCCATTCGTAGGCGGCACCCTTCTTCATGAGCCGGGAAAAGGGCTTACACTTGCTGGCCAGATTTGCGATGAATCGGCGTATATAGGCTAAGTGGCCTTGAAGTCCTCTTAGCTCCTGAATATTACTAGGGGGAGGAATCTGACTGATGTCCTTGATCTTGTCTGGGTTGATCTCGATGCCTCGATACCTAACAATGAAGCCAAGAAACTTTCCGGAGGTGACTCCGAAGGCACACTTCAACGAGTTCATCTTAAAGTGGCGAGAATGGAGGAAGCCGAACACTTTCTCAAGGTCTTTGAGATGGTCATGGCGCTGATGAGATTTAACCACCAGATCATCCATGTAACACTCCACCAGGGTCCCGAGAATCGGCTTGAATATGCGGTGCATGGACCGTTGATAGGTGGAACCTACATTCTTCAGGATGAAGGGCATAACCTTGTAGCAGAAAGTACCCTGGGGGGCCCTGAAGGAAGTGAACTCTTCATCCTTGGGGGACATCCGAATATAGTTATACCCAGAGTACCCATCCATGAAGGAAAGGGCTTGGAACCCGGCTGTGGCATCGATAAACAACTCTGTCACGGGAAGGGGAAAGTCATCCTTCAGACAGTGGCGATTGAGATCGCGGAAGTCGATACGGACCATGATCTGCCCATTCTTCTTCCTGACTGGCACAATGTTGGCTAGCCACCTGGGGTAATGGACTTCTTTTACGAAGTTGGCCTTGATGAGCTTATCAACTTTGGCCTCAACCATGGAACCATGAGAGGGGTGCATCTTTCTGGGAGGCTGCTTGAACCGCGATGGTTTGCTGGAAGGCCAAGGCGGTGGATGGCTAACCTGGGGATCTATCCCTGGCATCTCGTCATAACTTCAGACGAACACATCACGGTGTTGTCTGAGGAAGTCCATGTACCGTTACCATTCCGTGGGGGGCATAGCGGCGCTGACCAATGTGGGTCCCGGGTCCGCCTCACTACCGAGGTTCACCTGCACTAACTCGTCGACCGTGGCGGGGATGCCTTCCTCAAAGGCCGGAGGATCATCTTCTATGTCCTCCTCTCTACTTGTGGAAGGGTCATCCATGGGGGGAGCCATTTCAGGGCTGCCAGACCCTGATGGGAAGCTGGTGCCAGCTTGGGCGGTAGAGGTTGCCACGTCAGAGGACCCATGCACTGCAGAGATCATGGCGATAAAGGCGGTTGATCCAATCCCATCCGGTCTTCGGACCAAGGGGCCATGCTTTATGACATAAAGGTATTGGAGGCGCGTTGTCTTGATCCAATAGATTCTGGCCCAGTGAAACAGACACGTATGATGTACTACTTTTTCCATGATCCCAACATCTCGATATCGTACAGGGGTAGGAGGCTTGGGGATCACCTGAGCCTGGATGGTGTAAGAGTATGAGGTGATTTCCCGCCGTCGCTTGGACCCGGAAATATGCCTTCCTCTGGTACCCAAAATGATAAAGCACTATCCCATGTCAGGGATCGTGGCCTCCAAACGATGGATTGGGAAGACATATGCATCGTCCAAACCTACCCAGGGACCACTCGTGACAGTGGCGGGTTCGACCTCACCTGCCAGGATCTGCATGTCCTTGCTCTTGTAGTAGCTAGTGTCCAGATAACGGGCTTCACAAGAGGCAAAAGGAGACGCATCTCCTCGGAGAATTACCCCTCGACCCTTACGGAAGTATTTTAGGCACTGTTGATACGAGGAGGGGACCGCTGCGTGAAGGTGGAGCCACGGTCTGCCTATCAATGCGTTGTAGGTAGTGTCCTGAATGAAAACTATGAATTCAATATTGGAAATTAGGCCGCCTAACTGGGTCTTCAGACGAATCTTTCCAAGTGGAGTTTGCTCAGTCCTATCATACCCCTGGATCCTGAGGTCGGAGGGAGTTAAATCATCCTCAGAAAACCCCAGTTTTCGCAGCGTCCGAGTTAGGATGAGGTTAATCCCGTAAACCCTGTCAACAAGACAGCGGCGAACTTCCATGCCATTGAACAGGCCAATGACGTACAGTGGGCAAATGTGCCCATGTATGGGAGGGTCTTCATCCTCACCGGAAAACGAGATGACCGCCTGACATTCGGCGTCTTCAATCGCCTCGGTGTGGAAGGATTCTGCAGCCGCCACCTCCGTCTCAAACTGGAGGGGGCTACTTAGAGCCTCGGAGAGCGCCTCGTGCATTTCCGACAACAGGAGAAGGACCTCAAGGATAGAAATCCTTGCCGGAATGCTGGCCAGGTGCTTCAGGACATCATACTTTCGAGCCAAATGAGAGCTTCTGCTTACGGGAGGTCGCTCTACGATTGGAGGCATGACGGGCCCTACCTGCAGGACCAGTGACTGATTGGTACTAGGCACATCTCGATGTTCACTAGTAGAAGCCCAGGAGGTGGCTGCCGTGTTAGGACCGTAAGGCTGTAGTTGGCCAGTGGCAGGGCAGGGCTGGTTGCAACACAGAAGAGGTGGTCCCGCCCGATCCAGCAACACAAACGGTGGTGGAGGTGAACTTGTCGACCCCGAGTGAGGGGACCGCATGCGCTGATCTCTGTATCGGTCCTACTGCCTCGTCTCAGTAGCATGTACAGCCTGGCTGGAGGTGATGACTGTCGTGCCCCTGTGATTCAAATAGCCACAGCTCCGCCGACATTGGCGACGACTGGGGACATTGGGGAAGTCCAACTGGCGTTCCTCATCTTCGGGAGCCAAAAAGGGATTTACCAACTCTATAGTGTTAACTGAAGCGTACCCCAGGCTTTCAATCGAGGAATCATCCACTACCGGATGGAGTCTCGGAGGGATCCCCATCTCTAGGGGCATAAAATCGCCAAGTGTGTGAGAAGATGACGACACTGGCAGGGCACGTTCTTTCTTCTTGCATCACCGCTTGCTCTCTTGGGAAGAGGTAGGCTGGGACGACGATGGAAAAGTGTCACTCGCAGATTCTGAGGGCTCTGGCTGACTTAGGCGGGTACAGATGATGCCATGGACACGGGAAACTGTCCTGCGGGCCATCCAGTCGTTATACTTCTGGGACCCACGGTCGGAAACCTGCTGCCACTCATTCTCATTACCACTGCTGCCATCTGATCCCATGAAGACACCTGCCACCTGTGCCGGGGCTGGGCCCAACCTGACTATGTTTTTGTCAATCTGCTCTTGGAGCCAGTCCTTGAACACATAGCATCGCTGGATGGTGTTCTCCAGGATCTGGTGATAAGGGTAGTAGTTAGGGTGATCAGTGAGACGCGCCTCTTCTGGCTTCCGGCACTCAGGTAGCCGCACGATCCTCTGCTCCAAGCCGCTACGGAAATAGCCGGGGACTTAGGCCTCGTCAAACGATTAAGTCTAATTCCTTCTGTCTGGAAAGGGGGCTCTTGGAGGTTAACCATGGCCAGGGGCCAGAGGAGCATGCCGAGGAGGTGGAGCCTGATTATCTCGCCTGGGTGGTGGCAGCGCATTACGCGGAGGCGCCTGTCGATTTTGAGGCGGTCGCTGTTGGGCCAGAGGCTGTACCCGTGGGGGTGGACCCCTATGGGGATGCTGAGCTGGCCTTGCTGTTAGCAACTCTAGCTGTCTGAGAGCCTCTATCTGGGCTACAACAGCGAGCTCGGCTCTGGCAGCTCTCCTTGCAGGGATTACAGGAGGTAGCGGGCATGCCTGACTGACCTGCTGCAGCGATTCTTCGAGGCGTTGAGCCTTATCCGAGAAATATCGGAACCCTCCAGGGTAATTATAGGTGATCAGAGAAGGAACCAGCTCTGCATTGATGTTCCCTACACACATTGTCAGTAATTGCTCCTGAGTTCGTGGCATGTCAAGGGAGTACATAAGCCCCTTCCAGCAGGCGACGAAGTCCGCGACCCGCTCATCGGGCCTCGGTTTTCACCTGAAGAGGTCTTCAATGTTCATCTTTCGGGTTGTGGAATTGAAATGGTAGAGGAATTGTCGGCGAAGGTCCTCCCAGCTAGCCACAGATCCAACAGCGAGCTGGCTATACCAGACGAAGGCTAGTCCTTCCAGTGTCTGGACGAAGCAACGAAGCATGGCAGCCTCCTGCTGCGCCGGAGTCCCCAACATAGGCCCGTACCTCGAGTTGAAGTGGGCCAGGTGTTGCGGTGGTTCTCCTATCCAGTTAAAGGGGAAAAAAGTGGGGTTCCCAAATC
This sequence comes from Viscum album, assembly GCA_963277665.1. NCBI lineage: Eukaryota > Viridiplantae > Streptophyta > Magnoliopsida > Santalales > Viscaceae > Viscum > Viscum album. The sequence goes on along the minus strand of OY728146.1, from coordinate 1,618,612,130 downwards.
CCAGTGGGGCCGGAATATCATCTACCCATGATGGGTATGGCTTGCCGTCTGGTGGAATTACCACCTTCCGAGTTTCCAGGGCCTCCAAGCGGGCGATGAGTACTTACATCAGATCATCCAGACATGGATTCCTATCCTGATGGGGATCTATAACCACAAGTGCATTGTCGGGCTCTCTAATCTATTAGTCAAGCTCAGCAGGTCGCGGGGCGGCTGTCGGAGCGACTCTCGGGGCAGCTGGAGGAAACCGAGCATGGTCTCCCAGGTGATTCTGCCGCTCGGGAGGGTTCGACGAGACGTATTGTGCCCTCTTTCCATGGGCTCCGGCCTCCCCCCTATCGGCGAACACGACATGGTTGCGGATACCCGGGGGAATCTCGATAAGGGGTAGGTGGTCCTGCCCCTGCTGTCCTGACCTCGGATTACCGTAGTCAGGCCGCCGCTCTGTAATGCATTCGACCAAGAGCTCATCAACCAGCCACTTTTTCTCAGCAAACTGCTGGTGTAGCATGGCCTTCTTGGAGTCTTCCTCTACCTTCAACACTGAGGCAGATGGGTCGGCGGGCTTGACATCCCCAACAAGATCTTTACCCTTTCTGATGTTTTGGCTCAGTGTCAGTGCCTCCGTGGGCGTGGGGAGACCTAGGAGGCTCCTCTGGTGGCGAGTGATCCTCACAGACGGGTCCAGTGGCGGCTTGTCTTCAGAGGGTGAGTCCCCATCGAGGAGCTCCACACCGTTTCCATCATCTGAAAGTTCATCCATGTTGACTGCCACTGCCTTTGTCGACATTCCCTCAGGGATGCCCGGTGAATCGGGCTGTCGGTGGATCACACAGAAAAGTAGGGCAGCGTACTGCCCCCATCCACGGATGTGCACGTGGGGGGTGTCTTCCTCGATAACCTTGCGGAGTACTTGAAAACTCTGAATGCATTGTTGTTGGAGGTCCCTGTGGTGGCCAGGCGACTCGGGGTGCCGAACCGCAGGGAGCGCTGCCAGGTCGACCCGACAGCACTGATCATCGATATCCTCGAGATGTGATTGACTCCCAGGATAAGGCGATAGTTGATGGAGAATACGAGAGTGAGTCAACCAAAGAGTCTGGTGGAAACATTCAAACTCTCTCAGGGTGAGCGCCTCTGGCATATCAAAACATGACCCTGCGACCGGCCAAAACTTCTCGGGGAAGTGGCCCGCTGCGAGGACAGTCCAGAAGCTCCATGACTCTAGTTTGTGGTTCGGACCTTGCTGCCCCTGCTCATCAACCAAGAATGGCCGGGGAGCTGGCAATGGTGCCGAGGCAGGTCGCCGGGCCGGTGAGCTGGCCGGCGGGGAATACGGTGAACATGCCGATTGGCCCCCGATCCCTGAGTCGTCCTCCAAGGGCTTCAGTGCCCTGGCCGCCACATCGCGATAGGATGGGCCAGCGAATGGGACTCCTGTCACAGCGTCGGTGCTTTCCGAGGGTATGTCATCTTGAGACTCTTCCGTTGGTCCCTAGAAAAGTTCCCCACACTCCCTGACTGAGGTGGAAGGCGCTTCTGGGGAGGCCAGCGATAACTACGGGTTTGACCCCTGGGGGTACGCCAAGTCCTCATCCTCCTGGATGTACCTTCGGAGGGAGGAAGGAATCATACGGATCTACATTTGGGGAGTACAAGACTGACGCGCCGTGTTCCCATTCCTGCCCTCGACTTAGAAGGTCGGGGGGAAGGTTCCACCGTCGAGTCGTACACCGCCTCAGAGTCCGAGAAACGGACCGGTCTAATTTCCATCCGGATTCCCCTGACATTCCTCCTACGACGACGACGCCCCGTCTTCCTGCCCCTGGGTGGCTCTTCAGGGTAAGGATGATTTCTGTCAAGGAGTCCCCTGGCCGCAATAGTGCTGGGGCAGAGGGGACTAAAGGCCGGGGTGCGGGAAGCACCAGGATAGATGTCGAAAGGGACATGGGGAGGACCTCCATGTGAGTGAGTGACTAGATACGCAATGGCTACATACTCATGACCAGTGGTAGGGGGAGTGAACTCATACCCAGTGAAGTGGGCGCTGGAAGGATTCATACCCAGAGCGTAGCTATCGCGAGGAATCCTTCGTCTTTCCAGACCAGTTGCACGGAACGAGCCTTCATGATGGGTGGCACTACCGCGGATTGGTCCGCGGTGGCCGTTGCCTATGCCCGCGACCAGGAGAGTCGACCCAACCTGCCTGTAGGGCGATCGGGGCCTCAATCCCAATCGGGCATATGACTGCCCCTTCCCAACGTGTGCGGGGGTCTGGTAGCAGGAGTCAGCAGTGGCTCGGGCCACAGTGGTTGCTGACGTTGGTGCCCCAGGACGGGCATTCTCTTCCGCTCGCGCCCGATGCTGGCGTCGGGTCAGATGGGTTGGAGCCGATGGTGTGGGCACAACGATTGCCTGGTCCTCAGCCCGGGGAGCCGGGTGATGACGTCGACGTAGCCTGGCGGGGGTTCTTGCCGTTAACCCCTGGGACGGGTCTCTGATCGGGCGGACCCGGACATCCCCCACCTCATTAGCGTAGGGGACAGATGTGTCAAGGCGCTTCATGGATAGGCTCCCGAAGTGGTTGAATGTCAGAGTGGGGAGCGGCGGTTCCCTGCGTGGGCCTCAGGGGTGGCGAAGAAAGTGGGGCGTAACCGCCTCTAGATCCAAACGGGCCAGGCCCCTGGTGGGGATGGTCCCTTCCTCATCGAACCTATGAACCGAGTCGTGGATCACCCTTTGCTGGATGGTTTCTGATGGGGAGAGGGGGAATGAGCACCTGATAGTCGTGGCAATCAGAGACGAAGTGACTGTGGAAAAGACGGGACCACGCAGGGTAGCCGCTTCTGTACTACCCCTGCCCCTGCGCTAGTGGGCAGGTGGCGATCAAGCTTCGAATGCGGTGATCTGATTTCTGGAAGCAGGGAGATGAACCCATTAGTACTAACAGGAAAAGAAATCGACAACCAATAGCCCAACGTTGTTTCGTCTTCCATGGTAGTCGAGAGAGATCCACGCTGACGACGTCGTGGAACGGAGTGCACAACATCCTGACTGCCTCAACCCCTGGCGGGTTTCACATCCCGGTGATAGGTACTCGGACCTGGTGACATGCTGATCTTCCGACATCCCGAACGCTACCTTTCCCCATATTGAGGAGAAGAGCTTCACGTCAGGTTCACCATAATCTGTTTCCGACGCTTTTATGCCGGGGCGCACGCGCGTGTCCATCATACATGGGAGGATGCGCGGCTCGTAGCCCCGCATTCCCTCTTTCTAAATGCGGGCAACATCTGTTCCTTATTCAGGGATTTCTGATCCTTGATCGAAACTGGGATGATGGGATGTTGGTTCTTCCTTCCATGGATTCCTCCTCAGAGCTCGTCACCTAATCCAGGTCTCCCTAATATATTTAAGATGAGTTCGTGAAGCTAATTTCTGATGCCATATCTGCATGGACGCTAGTTAATTACACTGCTTCCGTCGAGACGCTCCAGGGGGTCTCGTCGGGGCAGCAACCTTTGGTGAGGAGAACAGTCGTGTTGGGGTGTCATTGGCATGTCTTGATGGTGGGGATCATCATGTATTTCTTCTGTCCCTTATTACAGGGCTTCTTGAGGGCGCTGAAGCCTGAGGAATCCTACATCGAACGCGGGGAATGTGTACCATCTCAGGTTTTCCTCAGCTTCCCATGTTTAACACGGGGTATGCCACAAGTTTAACGTCTTGAGGAGATGGATCAGACTGATCGAAACACTGAGAGAGGATCATATTGAAGGACCCCCTTGGGGGAACGCCGATGTTGGGGCCAACACGTGGGTGGATTCCCGGATTCTATGGAGTGGGGTGGAGTGGCATGATCTCACCGGGATGTGGCAGACCGGGTAAGGACTAGGATGGATGATGGAGTGAGACATGGGGATTATGCTCTGAGGCGACCCAAGGGGGGGATATAGTTTAATGTTATGCGGGATGATATAAAGTTTAACGTCATGCAGGATGAGGGCATACAGTTTAACGACATGCGGGACGAGTGATCTGGGGATTACGCTCTGAGGCGGCCCGTGGTGAATATGGGGATTACGCTCTGAGGCGGCCCCAGGTGAATATGGGGCTTACGCTCTGAGGCGGCCCATGGTGGATATGGGGATTACTCTCTGAGGCGGCCCATGGTGGTTGGGGAACCGATGTGGAGAGGTCGGAACGACCGTGTGGTGGGCTTGAACCTCGTGGAGGCTTCTTACGTACCATGCGTTAGCATGGATCAAAGTCCACATAGTTCGCTGGCATGGGGATTACACTCTGAGGCGGCCCATAGGAGGATGTCATGGTCAATGCGCACTCTAATCCCACGTGAGTCATGCTCGGTGTGATAAACAAGAGGCAGCAGGGACCAGACGATCACGTCCCAAAGGGTGCGTCCGTGAGAAGTAGAATGGGGCTTACGCGTTGAGCGGCCCAAAGAGGAAACAGGGGCTTACGCGTGGTTAGTGGCCCGAAGAGGAAACAGGGGCTTACGCGTGGTTAGAAGCCCTGGGTGCCGGGGCTTACTCCCAGGTGGAGGCCCGTGGTGCGACAAAGCACAGTGGGAAAGGGAGTCCACTGGCCTTGGCGGGGGGGGGGGGGAAGTACGGAGATGCACGGGTGCAACCTTCCACAAGAGAGGCCAGGGGCTTATGCTCTGAGGCATCCCTTCTACCGTGGACAAATGCCACTCCGACAAGGAGGATCTCATTCCATGTGAGGAATATTCCATTCCCGTGGAGACAGGAGGCGTAAAAATGTCCCAGCTGGGGGGACCCTGCGTGTGAAGCCCGGGGTCGAACCACAGTTTAACTTCATGTGTTAAGGACGAGGTGCTTAGTAGTTTAACGTCCTACAGCTTGAATGAGGTGGGTTGGCTCTACACCCCTAGGGATTACATGCCCAATGCCCTCTACCCCTTGTGGGAGGGAAGGCATCAACAAGTCCGTAATGAAGGGGAACCGCGGGGCGAACCACTAGAGGGTCCACGTTAGCGTGGCTATGCGAAGAAGAAATAGCTGTTAGGATGCCTATGCGGAGAAGCATAGGGCAAAGCAACGCAACGGGAAACACCACCCAAGGGACCTTGAGGTTACTTCATACGAGCCTGGAAGGACGTACAGGAAAAAAACGCATGGTGCGCATGCCCGACAGGGAAGAAATCACGTGCCGACGCGGAAAGGGAGCCATGGGGCGTCAAGGTAAAGGGGTCCTGGGTGTTGCGAGCTAAAGGAAGGTTAGCGCACAAAACACCGGGATGGCGCACAATAGGGCCATAGTATTGCATGGATAGGGGATTGAGCGCAAGGTATTGCGCACGTATAAGTGGATTGCGCGCAAGGGAAAATGATCGCGCGCAAGGGAAGCACTGGGAGGAGGATGAAAATTCACTGAAGCCAGTGGAGTTGCGCGCAAAGGCGAACCCCGGGGCAAGGTTGCGTGAAAAGGGGGATTACCTGGAAGTCATATTGCGCGCAGGGGGAGTCGAATTGCGCGCCCGAGAGCCGATCCAAATTCCTCAAACCCCAAACCTTCTGGGGTCGCCTTATATTTATAGGCACCAGCCAGCGCAGAATTCAGGCGGTGCATGAATGTTTCCACACCGGGAACCGTCGGCGCGCGAAGCCACACTGCGTGGAACTGGGGCACACAAAATTTCGCGCACCAGCGGCTCGATTCTGCGAATCCCGGACATGCTTCGCGCGCACATCTTTATTTCGTGCAAGTACTCATTTATTTCTCACACCACTTCCCGAGCCTCCGGACCAGGCCTCTGATTCCGAATATGAATTTTCTTTTCCATTTCGAAACTACCTATAGGAGTTACAGACTTTTTTCAGCCTCTACAACATTAAAACATCATGTATGGATGAGATGATTCCTCCAATATCAACTCTAGTAGAGTGTTAATTTCAACAATCCAACTTGGTATAATCATTTGGAATCAATCACAATGATGCCACACTTTGGTCCCATAACATCGAAAACATCATCCATGTATCAATGTCACCTCGGTTTTTACTATGCTAGATCAACCATTGTGGGCTAAATTTTCTGATAGCTGATGAGATGGCCTGCTTCGATGAAGTAGAAAAACACCAATATTGTTCTAAGGTAATTCATTAGAAGAAGAATTTGATTGAGGATAATGAAACATGGGATCTCATCGATCTCCCCATTGGACATAATCCAATTGGGTTCAAGTGTGTCTACAAGTTGAAACATGATGATCCTGGTGTGGTTGCAAAGAATAAGGTGAGGATCAGTGAAAAGGGATTTATCTAGTAGTAGGGAATCCATTTTAAAAGGTTTTTTAATTATTTATTTTATGGAATCAGTCTAGATCCCCATTGCGGTGCTGAAAAAAAAGAGTGGGATGACCATCACTTGGATTTTAAATCAGAATTATTAAATAGTGTCCTCTAAGATGAGGTATACCTCAAGAAACTGCCTGAATTTATCATCAATACCCTCAATCACAAGGTACACTGGCCCCATAAATAACTCTAATGTCTTTAACAAGCACCAAGTGCATGGAATTACATGCTTGATTCCATCCTTATGAAACATGGGTTTCACAAGAGAGTCTCGAAGAACTATGTGTTCAATCATGGAAAAGGCATATCTAATTTTCTCATCAAGTTGTGTGAATATTAATTGTTAACAACCAGGAAAAATGTCACCAACATCATCATGTTCAAGTTCTATACAATGAATCGCTTTTGGTTGTGTGACAAGGGATTTATCTCCTTCTACCTCAACATCGAAGTGAACCAAGGTATAAAAAGAATTTACCTATGTCGATCTACGTATTTGACTATGATGTTGGTGAAGAGAAACATGGGAGAGTGAAAAACCTATTATGTACCTATTGAGTTCCAACTAAAGTTGATTAATTATAGAATATAATGATTGGTTATTGAAACTTTGTACTAGATAATTATCAAAAGCTTCTAGTACATAGTTTATACACATCTAGAAATTACCAACACAGTAGGTTACATAAGCTGGTCCATTGAAAAAACACAAGAAGATCAATTAGAAAAAATCAATAACCTATTCTGCTACATCACCAGGACATAAAAACATGGTCTCCACTACCTAAAGAAGTTAAACAGTCTTCTGATATAATTGGGATTCAGTGATAGAGACATGGATGGTCAATTTGGTGTCTTAAAGGGCATCACTGGGTGTTTTTCTCCCTTAGAGACAATCCCATCACATGGAAATAATAGAATAATATGGTGGTGGAATTCTATTCATACAAATTAGAGTAAATTTCTGTGATTACCATGGCATGACTGGTAATTTGGTTGGATCGATTGTTAGGTGATTTTATCTAGTCTGACCTCAGTGTATCAACTCTCAATGGGAACAACAAGTCCACCATTTCCTTATCTAAGAACCCCATATTCTATTACTTGATAAATCACATTGATACCCAATTCCATTTCATTACGTAGATCATTGATGAAAGAAACATCAATATTGAGCACAAAATTACGGATGATAATCATTCATAAATTATCACGATATTAGTTGGGGTGCTAGGTTTCAGGAGATGTGCTTGAATATTAGCATCGTTGAGATCTAGTGAATGAAACCAAAATTAGTGGGGGTTATTCTTGATTAATATATATAATGTGAATTAATTTCGACATTATTTTTTCACCCCATCATTATTCTACCACATTGATGTTTTCTTCTAATGGATAAACATTGTTTGAAGTCATTAATCCTACCATGTGGTTTTAATTACATTTTAAATAATCTTAGATTTTTTGTGTGTATATAAAAAAATGAAAACCCCTCTAGAAAAGAATCCTAGTTGCTGTTTCACAAAATAGTGCTCATGTAGTTGAATTTACATTATCCTCCCAAGGAATTTTCTTATGTTTTTTGGTGTTTATTGGTATGTAAGTTCCAACACACATGAATGTGATAAATAGATAGAGATAACATCTCCAAGAGAAGATAACCTTCCTCAATTTTTGACACTGGAGGCATGAAATTCTATTTTTTCATTATCCACATTGATGAATTTAAGTTTTTATAGTGATTTTCTTATGGTTTAAGTTCATAGGTGTACCAGGAAATTCCCCAATGCTATGGTTATAAATGAATAATAGGGTGAAATCATCATGTTCATCAAAATTCCTCAATGAGTTAGAGGCTTGTTGAATGTATCCTGCTAATGCATTCTATATTGAAGTCCTTAGAAGTTTAAGGCTTCCCAAGACTATACACATGTAATTTATGTAGTCAAACCCATTTTGATATGATTACAGGGAAATTTGTTTGATATATAAATTATCATCAAAAAATGGTTCCTCGAGAAATGATTGGAACATATATATGATTTGGACTTCCTAATTCAAATTCTAAACCAATGGAAGTGCCAAAATCAAAATTTTGATAAGAAATTGTGATTTTTATTAGGATATAACAAGGCCCGATTGGCCAAGAAGGTTGTTTATTCAGATCAACATTATTTAGGATGAACAAATATGGAAGGCGTATTGATGGGGATTCACATGTCAACTTTTCTAGTGTTTCAATTATGAGGAAACAATGTTGAGATACAATTTTTTGATGTTCAGTTAGAATTTGGAAATATTTAAAGATAATAGGAATGATATAGTTATTTCCATTGATCCATGTCCATGTCTAGGAATACGAACAATATTGGTGACCCAATTGATAATATGTTATATTTCTCATGGTCTTGAAACAATTTTAGTTTGTAATTTTACATGATGTGTGATAATTAAAATTTTAAGGTGACGAGATGAAGAATACCAAAGTAATGAAAACGAAGGTATCATTTTGATGTATTATTTATGAGTAGAATATAGATTTTTTGGAGATGTTAATTTGAGCAAAAAGATCTTGTTACTAAGGAGGAAATACTACATCTTGAAAGGAATTCAGTTGGGGAAATTCCACATGATTCATATGCTGAAGTGGTTTTTTTAAACATGAACATGTTATGGATATTGAGGAGATTAATAGATTAATGACCTTGATATTAAAGATACTGATTGTGTTGGGTGTGTGTATGTGTGTGTGTGTGTGGGGGGGGGGGTTAATAGTGAAGATTCCCAAGGCCTAAAGAAGGAAGTATTCCTAAGAGGTAGAATAAAGGATCACCTGCATTCATCCCATCATCCTCCATTTCACATCTAAATCACTTTACATTCCATATTATTTTAGATAATTGATCTTGAATCCAACATGAGGGTAAGAGTGGAGAAATATTTTAGTATGAATACACACTCAATGTAGTTAACATGGAGTCAGGTATGGATAAAGAGTCTAATCACCCTGGATGATCTTTTTTTCTCGCTTCTATATACGTTGTACTTATTTTCCACTTGATTTTAATGAATTTTATTGTTATTTATTTAAATATTAATAACTAAATAGTTCAAGTGGATCATCCTGGATAGATTGGAATTCCTTCAATACACTTCCTTGTATTGGTTTAAATCATTGAGTTCTAGTGCCTTCCCTCTATAATAAATAAATGTTATCCCTCATGAGAATCATTGTATTCTACTCCATGGATCTATAGTTAAAGGATAAAGTTAATTCTCTATTTTGAAACCATAACAGAAGTACTGTTTAGAAATAGTTGATGTATGATATTCTCCATTTAGAAGCATCATCATCTTGGGTTTTATTAAAAATAAAATTTAGCATAGATAACTCTAGAATGGTTTATTTATGTAGTTATATTTTTTTTCATTTCAATCATTTGAACATGATTTAATTGAATTTTTAGTTGATTACATTGAATGAAAATGTAATTTCTACCAATATCTTCTGGTATATTTCTCATAAGGTTCAAACTAACCCTAATCACACTAAAATTACTTTGAAAACAAACGTAAAGAGAATTGTACTCAATGTAGTGCGTATGAGAACACTCAAAACCATTGGACCAAAATTCATATTCTATAATATCTTGGGGAGAGTTATCAATTTTTCCATTTTAGGGTTTGGTAAAAAATGAACCCTTTTTAAATCAATATATTGATGGATAAAAAAATCAATAAAATATTTCTTTTAAAGTTAATGTTGTCAACAGTAAACCTATTACTCCACCTGGTTGCATAAATAAATCATCTAATAAAGATAAAAACATTGTATATACATAAAATTCAATGTCTATTTTAGAGGAACTTGTTACGGAGTTGATTGTAATGACTTATTTCCAATATTCATGTATTGATAATTTTCAAACTCAAATGAAATAAATGAATAAATTTTTTAGGGATAATGTTAAGCTACCAAAACAAAATAATTTAGAATCGAAATGATAATGTGATGGATATTAATGGTCTGAAAACTCATGAACCAACATGGGTGATTATTTCTACAAATGAGATTTAGGATTTTATAGAACCTGAAAAACCTATCCTAGAAAACAAAAAATCTTAAAATATAGACAGAAGGTTCAACCCTAAGAAAATGGATGAAATAAAACATAAAATATCTAAATAACCATGGAATATTAATGGGGAGTTGATTTAACTTCGGAAAAATAATGTTTTATACGTGAATAGGTTGATAAATAAACTAGTTTTAAAACATTATACCCCAACCATTCTATTCCTTAGAAGAGTTTATCAAAATGATGAACCACGATACACAAGGTTTAGGTAAATTATCTGAAACATTAGAATCAATATTATATTTTTTGATACCATTGATAAAATTACATCATATTTCATGTTCAAAAAGTGGTTCTTGTCTAACATGAATGATTAGAAGAAATTAGATAACATCAATCTCAATAAAGAGTGTAATGTTGTTCTTTTAAAGAATGTGAATCTAAATTTAAAGGATCCTTTAATTCAATGTAGAATATTAGGATTTGGGAAAATAAACTATTTTTTTTGATTTTATCATGAGTATTAACCTAATTCCCAACTCTTTGTTAATTTTTTTTTGATTTAATTATTGATATCTAACTAATGTGTGTCTTGATCTTTCTAATTGGCCACTCTTACATCCCTAACGAAGGGTGGATGACTTTTTAATTAGTATAAGAAATATCAAAATACCCATATATTTTATAATTATTAATATAGATTGTGATGAAAAAGCTCTAATCATCATATACAGGTTATTTATGTCTGTTGGGGGGGGGGAGGTAGTCATTAATGTATCCAAATGAAAACATACCCTTTATGTTGTTGATGATGTGAATGAAATTTTTATTTTTGAAAATTCCAAAACTATGTTTAGAAATAACATAATTGATTTTTCTGATTATATTTTCATTAAATTGACATAATTTCTTATTTTGGTTCATTTATTCTTAATTTTGTAGATATTTTCCCCCAATGTACTACTATATTTACACATGCTATTATTAATGAAGAGATTCCTTCCTTGGAACCTAATATGGAGATATGGCCTAAAAGTTTTCTTATTTTATATAAAACTATTTATGAATGGTTTACATGTGATCTTAAATTATTATAATAATATTTTAATGGGGATAGTTTAAGGTAATTACATTTTAAAAACCTGATGATTTCCAATATGAAGGGGTATGTTTCCTAGATAGTCACTCACTTATTGGATAAAAAATATTTTTGATGATCTATAACATATTTTTGAAAAATTATCCTTTTTGTAATATTTGAGGAGTATTATGGGTATTTAAATTAAGATAAATATGATTCATTTAAGTAGTAATTATATAATTTATATTATTTAAAATATATTTTTAATAATAATAAATATGTTATAGAAATATTTCCATCATTATCTGAGTTGATCAATTCATAAAACATGGGGAACTTGTAAGGAACCAACCGTAATAGTATATATTATATTAAAATTAAACAATTATTAACTTTCATTCATTAGAAATATATTTTATGGTTATAGTTTTAGATAGGTATTTCATAAATCATACATAAAAACCAATATATTACAAAGTGGACAAATCTTTTCAGTTTTTATTTTTCATGACCAAAAAAACATATAAAAATAAATATGTTTTCCTTTCATGACACATCAACAAATTTTTTATCATGAACTTATAATTTTCTTCAATTGTCCTATGAAAAACATTTTAAAATCAAAAATACACATAACAATATTAGTATGGGAAAAAATAGAAAAATATATAAACCATTTTTTAATTTGAAAACTGTGATATCATAAAAAGAGCATGCTTTAAAATAAATAAACCATTAGAAAAAAAATTATTTACTAACTCATGAAATTGTATATACTTCCCAAATATTTCTATAAAACAATTTATAATAAAACATTCTTAAATTCAAAACCATAATCATTATATTATATTAGAGAAGATAAGAATCCCTGAAATTTTTTTCTTAAAAATATGCATTGTACCCCAAAGGGTATTACCATTGCATTAAATATATCTTTATCCTAACTTTTAAAATCTAATTAATTAAATGGAAGTTCATAATAATTCATTGAAAATCCATATAGGTTCCTTGGGACATCATTATAATAGAACCCTTATAGAACCCATACAATAACCCTTACAATTGGATTAACCATATGAACAAATACCAATAAAATTCTCCAGATAACATAATAATTACCTAATGAATTTGAGTTCCATATGGGTTTAGCCACTATATAAGCTTTATCATTCTCATCCATGATCTATAATGTGTCTCAAACCTTTGTAAACAATATAAAATGACCATATCAGGAATAAAATCCTCGAAAAACTACTTCAAAACCGAGTACAAAACACATTGAAATATCACAATTTTGTTTTCCCTAAAAATCCATTTTCAATACCAAAATAACTTGAAAATGGGATGATGATTTCTAAAAAACATGAAATTTTGTAATGGAATCTAATATCCAAATAAGATCTATGGGGTTGTGAAAAGTCATTTTCTCCGCATATGTTATAATAGTGCATTCCTTTTGTCATTTTTAAAGAAAATAAAACATTTTGTAAAAAGATATTTTTTTTTTGAAAAAAATTGAATCAATCAGCATAAAAACACCTTTATAGTTATTTTATTTAAATACATTAATAAAATAATTTATAAATCATGGTCTTGTAAGAGAAAGGACTTGGAAATAAACTGTTATAACATTTAAAATGATGTTTAATTTTACTGTGTCCCTTACCTTAATTCTGAATAATCATACATGATCATTATCTTCCTAAATAAAAAACTAGTTAATTTAATTACTTTATTAATAAAATTTTTCAAGTTCATTATTTCTTTTATTTATTTAATACCATGTTATATAAAATTACTTAATCCTTTATGTTTATGTTGGTCATTTTTATGACCTTTGGTTCATAATTCCAAAATGAATTTGATAGGTCAAATATAATCAAAGAGGTTATTATTCTATTTTCTAAATAATAATAATAAATAATTAATTAACATTTTTATACATAAATTATTCTTTTTAATGTAATCATGAAATTTGGATAAGAAGAAATGTACTATGATACAATCATAGATATCGTAGGTTGTACGTACATATGAGTAACATTTCCATTTTTAAATGATCATTTTGTAAAGAAGTTAAGTATAATATCATATTTTCATAATGATCATAATATACCATATTATTTCATTAAAAAAACATATATATAACATTCATGTGATGTGGTGATAAAAAATTAAACACATCACTTCATAGAGGTGGTGGTCCACACGTATAGAGGAACAACGTTATAATTATTCATTGAATATAAAGGTAATAAATTAAATGATAAATAATATTTTAAAAATGATTTATTTTTCAATAATATCATATAAAAATATTAATTTTATCATTATATAAATCCTTAGTAATTGGTGATAGAAAAATAATTAATCCTGATCTATGAGGTTGTCGTCCGCTGTACACAACTACAATTGATTCATTTCCTATTTGATGAAGTATAGATATCAACAAAGGTAATGTAATTAATATAATAATATCTCATTATATGAAAGATACTTATTTTATTGTCTTTTCATGGTTGGAGAATATTATAAGGAGGTGGTTATAATAAATAAAATAAAAATTCATGGTAAATAATTATACCTCTTATTCAAACAACTTCATTTCCATTACACCTTAATCCTTATATGGTTGGCATTATAAAGAAAATAATAACTCCATAATAATTATAATGATTTTATTAAGGTATTTTTTTAGTCATTTTATAAACCAAAATCTTCTTGAGTTGTGATGAAATGGTAAAATAGGTTTCCTTTTATAAGAGAGGTGAGGGTGATTCTTGTAATTTTTTAAAATATAAAAGAAATCTAAATTAATTTTTATGTAAAAATGGATCAAAATTAATATTATTGGAAGTTAATATGGGAATTATTGTATAAAATCTTGTAGAATTAAATTTAATTATGTTGTTACTATGTTTTTACTTTTACTTTTTGGTCTTAACCCCCTATGTTATCCCTTTTCACACATAGCAGGAAGATAAGGTTTTTTTACTCGTTGTGGGTCCTGATATTTAACATAAACAGAAAGAAGTTCCATAAATTTAAAATGTTTTATAGATTTAAACATATATATATCACTTGGATTAAGGTATTTTTTTTATAAATTTTATATTATTTAATAAATTTTTATTTTCATAAAATATCAATAAAGTCAATTTTAGAAATACTCATTTTCTTTGTCATTTATAACTTGAAGACAACAAATTGAATTGAAATTAAATCTTTTAATACATCACTAACATGTTATTTTTATCTATAGAAATTTTGGGTCACATTAAATCTTTCATATTATACTAAATTTAATGTTTTTAATATTATTTATTTTTTTCCATTAATTGAATAATTAACACGTCATCATTGTGTAAGAATTTAAGAAAATTATTTATTCACTAAAAAATAAAAATAAATTTTCATGATGAATATAAATCATTTATATCTCAGTATAATATTTATAATTTTTCCTATAGTCTGATTATTACCACGTTAAAAATATTATAGTTATTGAAAACAAGAGTGTGGTATTTCTAACTTTTCTATACATAAAATATTATAAAGCTCATAATCACATAAAAATGAGAAAAAAAGACCACAAAACAAAATATTTATGGATTTATGTTTAAATTGAATCATCAAATAAAATTATTAAATGTTTCTAGGTTATTTTCTAGTCTTTATTATATTATTTTTAGCCCTTAATTATCTAATTTATCCTTTACCATGGTAATAAAATTTACAAAGGATAACGTTTATCGTAACTAGAATCAAAAGAGACATATTTACCAAATTAGGACCAAATTATTCAAAACATGGAATAAATTTTTAAATATATAACACATTGAAGTTGAATAATTTAATTTAAAATTAATCAGAGAAAATGTGATAAATTATTTTTCATAAAAATGTCATTTTTGTACAAATGTATTTATTATAAATTAATGTTTAAAATTAATTAAAAAAACCATAATTAGAATATTATAAATAAAATTAAACTTGATAAATATTATAACTAATAAAAAAATATAATTTTAATTTTTAAATAATCTAAATGAAAATATAATTTTCAGTAAAATTTTATATTTTTCACTATTCATTGAAAAATGATAATTTGAAGAAAATTTTCAAAATTAACTATAAGAAAATTTTGATATGATGATTTAAAGAATGATATTTATTTTAACAATTAAAATTTATAAATGTTATGAAATTAATTAGAATAATTTCTCACAAAATTAATACAAACCATTTTGAAGAAAACAAATATTTATAGAATAAAATGGATAAAAACCTTTATATATATATATATATATTTAAAATGTAGTTTATTATATTCATACCGAAAAATATAATGGAAAGGTTATAATAATAATATTTTGTGATTTTATAATATTTGATGATGCATATTTTGTATGCCATGGAACATAGTGACTCATTAAAAAATAATGAGATGTTTGATTCTCCCCCTTTTATTAAATTACATCCTAAATTTTTTTATTATCATCATTGTAATAAAAGGGTTATAATTAAAAATAGTTTTTTGAAATCCCAAATTGAAAATGGTGTTAAAAGAACTTATTCTTGAAAAGAGATAAAGGGAAGGATAATGGTCATTTTGGATAACACATACTAGGTTTACAATGAAGAAAACATTAGTGGTAATTGAGAATATAGACATTAAAGAAAATAATAATTTAAAAATAATGATAGATATTGAGATATATCATTGATTATAATAATTTTAATGATCTTGAAAAAGTAAATAACCAAAAAACCATGAATCAAAGAGGTTTAAAAAAGACCATTAATTCAATGGAAGAGAAAGTTACATGATAAAATATTTGTTTTAATATCCTTTTCCAATTTTTGAGGAATTAATTTACCATATATAATATGAAAGTATGGATATATACATAATTAATATATAGAATTTCCCCCTTTAATAAACTTCCACCACAATCTCATCTTTTTCTCTAAACAATGATTATTAATGGTTACTTTTTATGCATGGAGAACTAAAATATACTTCCAATAGATCACATAATTTCAAATAAGTATAATAAGAAAATTAAGATATAATTTGTCATTAAAGAAATAAAAAATGGTTAGAATAATTTATGATAATACCTGAAATGAATAAGCCTTCACATGAATACATAAAACACTAATTTTTAAAATTTAATTGTAATAATAAATGTTCATACTAAATCATTATGTAAATAACTATCCTTAAAATTATTCAATATATTCCACACTATTATTAAAACAAAAATATAAGAATGATTTTATCACATATTATTCAATGATAAAATTAACACTTATCTCTATATAACACCGAAAACTCATAATTTATTATACAAGAAATGAATATTCCTTAATCAAATAAACTCTAATATATACTAATAGCTTCCATAAATAACTTGAATCCCCATAAATCCACATTAAAATTATATATAATTTCAAAAGATAAACCAAAATCTATTTTTTAAATGAAGTCCCATAATGTCACATAATGTTCCCCAAAATTACATTTCTCTTCTTTCTATATATTATTAATCACTTAATCTTGAAATCAATCTTAAATACTAGGATAAATCCATTGTTCCCAAATTGTAATAAACCATAATAACCTCAAATACAAAGATAATATAAACTGATGGTATTTTAAATACCTTTAAACTTTTTTCCACCAAATGTAAATGCAATATTACTCAAATTATAATTTATGTTAAAACTAAGGGTTAAATATATCTCAATCATCTTTGAAAAATCAATAAATATATCCTAAGGTATCCCCATTACATAAAATTTCCAAAAGGGTTGTCCAAGACATTGAACCTATGGTTAAACTTAAATATATAGAAACATCATATCTCTTGAATCCTTATATATATACAACATAATCATTCAATTTTATTCATAAACTATTAATAATGATTTTCCATCTTATTCATTAATACTTCCTTCCTACAAAAAAAATTGGATCATTTCCTAAGATTAGAAAACATAAAAACATAATTCCTGAATAATCCATACATTTCACATTTCATTTATAGTTTCCTTATATTAAACAGTAAACATTAATTTATATAAATTTTAATACCATTCTCGGGGTTTCCCTCTAGGACATTGATTTTCATAATTATGATACTCCCCATCATTAAAACATTCAAGTAATGCACTAGGAATTATTTTATTCATATTCATGGAATCAACATGAAACATTATTTTTCCTTTTCATAATACTTCTTTAATCCCTCTTTTCTATATATAAAATATCTTCCTATTCTTTTAATTAATTTTCCATGTTGGTCCTTTTCACATTCATGGAGCATATATTGTTGAATATTTTTAACATTACAACTATTTACACATGAAATTTAATGGAGCTTCATTTATCTTTTATTTGATGAATTAGGAAACTCACATATGTTCATGTTTTCCACTATAACTTTTGAAAACTATTATAGAGTAACCAAAATAGTATTCACTATAGCTCCCATTATATTAGGTTTATTATTCATAAACCCCCATATTTTCCTTCACATTCATTATTACTTTGTTTCCTACCAGATCCATCCATTTACTAAAACAACAATCAGTAAGTGTGAGCATATCGATAATAATAAAACATCTTATATTGAGGATATAAACTAAGATATCCTAAAACATGTTATCTTCAATTATTTCAATTTATTCAAAATATTAGTAATTTTCCAAGACACACTAACCATTATAGTTATAGAGTACTTTTATCATACTCCCAAATAATAACCTAACCTATAAAATTATCTAAAACATTCTATGATCCCAACTATAAAGACAATAATTAAATAATTACATATTATAGTGATTTAAAACTATAATTCACTTTATTTAACACCCAAATATATTTTAGATTTAGTTTTTATAGAGTTAGGTCACAATTTTTATATAAGAAACCATATATTAAAATGTGGATTCTTTAATCCAATATCCATTTTTTCACACAAAAAAATTTATTTTAAAAGAAATATGTTTTCATTTTCTGGACACATATTCATAATGCTTATCTTCACTTCAAACATTACATTACTTAAACTCTAGAAAAAAAATTTAAAATTTGCAATGAGGGAAAAAATATTAGTAAGTGATATAAATGAAAATGAAATAAAAATTTTAGTCCATTTAAAAACCATGTGATACTAAAAAGAGTATACCATTAAAATAAATAAAATTTGAGTTCAAAGAATCATTTATTAATTCATGAAATTAGATTTACTACCCAAATATATTCTTAAAACATTCTTTAGGAAAATATTTATTAAAAAATCATAATCATGATACTTTCTTGGAAAACCTGAGAACCCATGAAAGAATTTCCTCATAAAAATACCTTTTTACAAAAATAGGGCATATCTATTTCTCTAAAAAGATCATTAAATTCTCTTTTTAAATCTCCAAAATTCCATGAATATTCATAATCAAGAATAAAAAACTATTGTAGGTTCCTCAGGGAATCATTATGTTATAAACCTTATAGAATGCTTAAATGAACCCTTATAATTAGAATAGCCATATTGTCATCATCAAATATAATTATCGAGAGAAAATAATCATTACCTAATGAATTAGAGAACTATCTAGGATCACATGTATAATAAGAATTATAGGACTCAACCCTGAGATATAATCGTGTTATCCCTTTGTAATAAAGGTCTATGGACCTTATCATGAATAAAACCCTAAAAAAACTCTTTTAAACACATGCATATAACACTTTTGGATATCAACATATATTTCTTTCATAAAAATAGATTCTCAATACTGAAATAAAATAAAAAGGAGAAAGAAGGATGTCCTTTTAAATAAATAAAAAATCGTTTAAATTATTACAAACATCAAATAATGGCTATGGTAGTGGGAGAATTCATTTTCACTATATATGATAAAATGGAACAATCCTTTTTTTTCTTTTTAAATAAAATTTAAAAATACATTAAAATATTTTGAATACCATTCAAAATAGAGGAATAAAATACCATTTATATTTATTTTATTGAAATAAATTCCCAAAATAATTTTTAAAAAATGGTTATGGAAGTGAATGATTTTCAAAATTAAATCCCTATAACATTTAAAATGATTTTTAAGTTAAACTGACCCTACCTCAATTCAGAATCATCACAAATGTTCTGTTTCATCCTAAATGAAAATATTATGTTAACTTATTTACTTTATTAATAAAACATTTCATGTCAATTTTTCCTATTATTTTATTTAATACCATGTTATAATCAATTACTTAGAAATTAATGTTTATCTCAGTCATCTTGAAGATATTAAGTTTTTATGTCCTAAATGGCTTTGGAAGTTTGAATATAGTCAAAGAGTATGTGATTAAAATATATTAATAATAATAATAATTTATATACATCAATTATAATTTCAAAACCAATCATGAAAGACGATTACGAAAAAGGCCTATATTACAATCTTGAAGATTATTGTTCGTACTTACGCGTGTGTAACATTTCCATTTTTAGTGATCATTATGAAAATAATGTAAGTATCATTTTAATTTTATATAATTATCATTATATATAATATTATTTTTGTAAACAGACACACACACACATATCATTCTTGTGATGTGGTGATAAAAAATGAATCACACCGCTTTGTGGAGGTAGTAGTCCACATGTACACACGAACAAGATTAACATTTTTCAGTTAATATAATTATAATAAATTAAATGATAAAATATATTTTAATAATTATAATTATGTAATTAATATCATATATAAAGATTAATTATATCATTATAACCAATCATGAGAGGAAGTGATAGAAAATGGTTTACATTTCTCCACAAGGAGGTAGTCCGCTGTACCAAAGAACGATGGATTCATTTCCCATTTGATCAATGTTGGAGATGGATATAGGATATTTGATTAATGTAATGAAATATTATTATATAATAAATACTTATTTTATTATATAATAATTACATAAGAATATCTGAAGGAGTTGGAAGAAGAAATAAAATGAAAAAGATCGGTTAAGAACTATACCTCTTCTCTAAACAAAGTTCTTTTATTTTCACCTTAAGCCTTCTATGGTTGGTATTATGACAAAAATATGACCTATAAAATATGTTTAGGGATGTTGGTAAGTTATTATTAATGGAAATACAGAACCATAAGTTTCATTATATGTGATAAAACGATATGAAAATGAATCCTTTCAAAAGAGAGGGGAGAAGTACTCATGAAATTTATTAATATATTAAATTAATATAAATTAATTTGGATGAAAAAATGGATCAAAATTGTTATTATTACAATATAATACATTTATGATTCTAAATAATCTCATTTAACTAAATTTTTTATGTCTTGACTAGGTTTTTAGCCTTATCATTTGGGTTTAATCCATGTTAATGATTTTCACAATTACCATGAAAACTGGGCTTTTTACACAATGAGGGTTATAATAGTTGCCTTAAGTAAGACACGATAGGTATTTTAAACCATATAATAATAAATTTTAAGAATATATGATTTTTTGAATTTTATATTATTTAAAGAAATATTATTTTTATAAAATATATATAATGTCAATTTTAGAACAATTCATTCGCTTTGAATTTCATAACATCAAGGGAAAAAATAAAATAAAATTAAATATTTTAATAATCCAAAAAATTTATATATGTATCTAAGAATTTTTTTTGGAAACATTGATTCTTCCAAATTATACTACTTTTAATATTTTTAATACAATTTATTTAATTATTCCATTAATTGAATAATTAACACATCATCATTGTGTAAATATTTAAGGTAATTATTATATCACTAAAAATTAAAACAAATAACCATGATAGAGATATATCATTAATTTTTAAAAATAGTATTTTTAAATTAGGATATATTCTGGTCATACCCATGTAAATAATAATGTTGTTTTTAAAAACAAGATTGTAACATTTTTTATTTTTTAAAGTAAAATATTATAAGAGACATATTCTTCTTAAAATGAAAAAATACCGTATAAATGAATATACTACGCTTTTGGATGAGGTGGAATCACCCATTAAATTTGTTCTAAGAGTTAAGATCATTTCCCAGTCATTATCATATTATTTTTAACCATTAATTACCAAATTTACCCTTTACACTCGTCAACAAAAATTGATATGGTTAATATTCTTGTTGACCCAAAATAAAAGTAATTATTTAACAAATTTTGACATCATGATTATAATTATGGAATAAATTTTTTATTATTAAAATCATACAGATGTAATATTTTAATTTAAAATTAAATTGAAAATAAACCATTTTTTCTAAAAAATTACCTTTTAAGTATAAAAATATTTTATACTAAATTCAAGTTTAAAATTAATTTTAAAAAAATTAATTTTATCATTGTATGTAACAAATAACTAATTAAATTATAAAAATAATCTATAAATATAATTTTGTTATTTAATAAATTGAGAAGAAAATTCATTTTTTTATAAAAATATGTATTTTCACTTTTTATTGAGAAATAAAACTTTTCAGAATAAATTTTAAAAAATTACCATTGGTTATTTTTGATATTATGTTCAAAAAATGTTATTTATTTTATAAAATACTATTTATAAATGTTTTAGGAATTAACTGTTTCATTTTTTCAAAAAATATAAATACTGTTTTTGATGAAAAATTATTTTTGAAGAATAAAATTGATTGACTAAAAATTTAGTTCTTATTTAATAATAATTAATCAATAAATTTATATTAATTAATATATATATATATATATATCAAAAATTAATTATTTATATTTATACCATCTAATTTAATGAGTAGGTTTTAACAGTCATATTTAAATAAAAATATTTTTAGGTTTTATTAAGTTAATTATTGAGTATTTTTTATTATATAAAACCTATTTATTCTATTAAAATATTGGGATACTAAAAAACTATAATTTAATTCTACTGGTAGTCATAGTGAACATTCTGAGAAATGTTTTCAATATTTTTTAATTTTTATGAGCCTTTTGGGATATAAAAAAACATGGAAAACATTCCCACTCTCAAAATATTTGAAGAATTTGGGCTCACAGTCAAAGGATATAGAATTTTAGAAACTATTGAATAAATTTATATAAATAATTTCTCCATAAATAGTAAAATTAAATAAATCAACAAATCAAAACCATTAATTATCATGGTTATGAGAAAACTTACTGGTATGTTTAGCAGAATATTTAAAATTTTACACTACATGGGACGCAACCCATGTTTTTAGTTCCTTGATTTTATATTTTTAGTCAAATAAATTTCCATGACTCTATTACATTCCATTTCTTCCCCTAATGTTTTTACCTTGGATTGGTCCTAAGAAATTTCTAATTTTCATAAGTAAAAAGGAGATATAATCTTGCGGCTTACTGGATCAATACTCACTACATAAAATATTGGTTTAATTTTACATGAAAATTCAAATTCTTTACTCTGACATTTTTTCTACATCCTGTAGGAACCTGAATTGAGAAGACAATATTTTTGTACAAAAAGAATAGAGAGAGTTCTGTGAAAGAATTTATATATGTAAAGAATCCACATTTTGGGGATTTTTGTTCTATTTTACTCTAATAAATATTTATTACCATATGTCACTTGGAATTTATAATTAGATAATTTCTAATGATATTTTTAAAAATTTGAATCTTATTTTCTTATGATGGCTACTTAGTTTGGTAATATCAAGAATATTGAAAATCAATATGAACAAAATTCTTGACTTGAAAAGAAACCTAAAAAATACCCTTTGATTCTAATTGGTTCTTGAAATGCCCAACATTGTTTATTATGTTTCTTTTTAAAATTAATTTATAAATATTTTGACTATTTATGAAGAATCAAAAGAATGAAATTTTTGGAAAAAGCCTTGATAATTGTTTGTGTTATGTGGAAAGGTGATTTTCGAACATTTCAATGAACCCAACCAAGGGTTCTATGAAATTATGAAATAAAAAAAATGTATTGAAACCAATTTTTAATTTTTTCCCGCATTAGGTTATATTTATTCTAGATAGGGGTATTTTAATTTTAACATAACTATGATTCAATGTAGTACATTTCAAATACCCCCAATTTGTTTAAAAATATTTCCTCCTATTTAGAAATAATACATTCTATTTTCTTGTAAAAAAACATTGTTTCAGTATTTAATTAGGATAGAAAAATTATTTTTCATTATGTCATTACAAGTGCAAAAATACCATGATAGTTTTAGGGGATTCAACTAGTTATTAAATTGTTAGATATTTTTGAATATCTAGTGAATTTCATCCAATTTTTTCATGGAAAAATAGTTTAGGAACTAAAAAATGGAGTTTTATAGGATATATTTTTATGAAATCATAATTATAAAATAGTGAAACATAATGTTTTACTTGAATTAAGGGTATTCAACCTTTTTGAAGAAAAAACCCCGTAGTTACAACTCAAATGATAAACACATATATCCTTTGAGAATAATGTAAAATGGGTAGTTGAGATCCCATAAATAATTTATAAGGAATTATGAACTTCATATGTTATGTAAATTAATAAAATCCATTTTCACATTCAATAATTTCGTTGCACAATACTTCACAAAAATACTTGGCTGAGAAAAATTAATAAAGTCCTTATTTATCAAAAATGATTTCTTTAATGTGAAGGGAATATTGTGTAAGATCCTGGGTTTTCCCATGAGGCCTGAATCTTTTTAATTATAGTTTAACATTTTGAGTTTTACAAAATGTGAGTGAATAATGAGATCACAGGTGTCTTGGGGGTTTCTATGGCTTATTTAGAGCATAGAGGTCTAGTTTTTTGGAATCAGAAGATGATCCACATAGTTATTAGAAACCATGTGATCAATTCCACATGGTTAGGATTAACCATGAAAGGCAAGACTAAGTGTAGAAGGAGGGTTCGTGGTTGTTAAGAAACCAAGAAATGGGGGGTGCATGACTATGCAAGATATTTGTAGTCTTTATTAGAGGCATAACACATAATCATAACATGGTTTGTCTGTAGAGACCCGAAGCCTGACGTACATGAAAATTACATTACTTTTGCAGAATACTTAGTACATAACAAAAACACACACACAAGGATCGTAATAGTTTAGTGTCTTTGGAAACATGGAATAAAATCTTCTAATCGTGGTGAAAGATCTTCAATATATCCCATAAAGATCTTCCCTTTTTTTTTTACCTAAAACCTTTCTTTATATCCTGGGGAAAAGAAAACATAAAAAGGTGAGCTCAAATTCTCAGTAAGGGTAAACAAAAGAAATATCAATCACATCATATTCATAAGAACATCACATTTTGGAAATCTTAACCTGCAAAAGAGATCATAATTTCATAACATGGGATAAATCATAGTAGTGAAATGTAATCCCAATAATCATAACTTAAAACATGAAACTTTGTGGCATACACACATAATCATAGAGAATCATTTCTTATTAGTCAAGACGCATTACCAAGACTCTCTTAGTGGACAAAGTCCATTTCTGAACCAAGTCACCCTCGTTTCAGTCCTGTTTCACTGAACCGGTATAACCTACCATTCCAGCCATGTCTATCCCATGAGATATAAAATTTCTACCCAATGCATTGGAGGGAGATATAGGTCCCACCCATCTCATAATGATACCATTATTATGTGTGCCACGAAATTATAAACCATACATCATTGCATAATCCATGTAATAAAAATGGGATTCTTAAACAACATGACATCATAAAACAATTCATATAATATAAAAATAATTCCATCACAACATAATCAAATCAATGTAATAATAGGTATAGAAACAGAAGCCTTTTATTATCTTAGATGGAAAATAATTTTGATAAAACACTTGAACTCCATTCTTGAGGAAAATATCCTTTCTACTTCAAAAACATTTTCCTTTATTAACA
Organism: Viscum album; assembly: GCA_963277665.1. Lineage (NCBI taxonomy): Eukaryota > Viridiplantae > Streptophyta > Magnoliopsida > Santalales > Viscaceae > Viscum > Viscum album. The sequence continues at coordinate 1,618,586,669 of OY728146.1, read as the reverse complement.
TGTCATACAATTTTAAACTAAAAGAAGTTGACTAAAAATAAACTTGAAAATTTGTAAAGGAATCTTCTTGGAAATAATGTTTTAAAAATCCATTCATGCCGTATAAGTTAAAAAAACATTCTTCTCGTACTTTTGTTGGAAAAGTAAAAAAAGTACCTCGTATGAAAAACGACAAAAGATTCCTTTCATATCTTTTACTAAAAACTCACCGAAGGGTAAAATTTGATTTAAACAATTGTAGGTGGATGGAAATAATATTACATATTGGGGAAACATGGATGTGGATGGTAAAATACACCCTAGTAAATACCAAAGTATAAAAAAACTCGGATAAAAATGAGATTGTGATATTTCCCTTACCTTAGGTCCGATATGCTTTGTACGTGTCCGAAACTCCCGTATAATGATTTAAATAATGTTATTGACTTATTAAAGAATCATACTTATTTTTATGATATCATATATGATCAAATTATTAGCTTATTATTAGTAATATTTCATTACTACTTGTTATTCGGGTGTTTATTACTTTTTGTTCTTATGCGTGTTTTGTCGAATAAATTCTTATTCTTCTCTTTAGGTTATATATAACTCATTTACAGAATGGTATTAGTGTAATATATATCATATTCATTCATTCAATTCATTTATATAATCATTATGAAATGAAGATTATGTAAAACGAGTCGCATCACATCGTGGAGACGGTATTCCGTACGTACGCACGAGTGATGATATTGTTACTATGATCGTGGAATTATATTGGAGTGTATGTATACTATTACAGAATCAATATCACTTTATAATAGTCATATATAGTCATTATTTACACCATTATACCCATCCAAGTAAGGTGGTGGTGGAAAATAGATTATACCACGGCGTGGAGACGGTATTCCGTACGTACGCACGCGCGGTGATTTCTTTTTCCGTAGGATGGATAGATGGTGAAATAGGGTTGTTTCATACTTATAATAACATATCAGTATATGAGTGATACTGATGTTATTAATTCATAATGAAACAACTAAAGAAGAAGAAGTGGAAGAAGAAATAAAGATGAAAGAATTGGTAACAGACATTACCTCTTCTTTGAAGTGCTTCTTTGAGACCTCCTTTTAGGGCACTAAAATTGGTCTTTGAGGAAGACCAGAACCTATAGTATATTTATAGGGAAGTGGATAAGAGAATTTGGCAGGGGTTGGCCGAGCTTGAAGGCTCAAAGTTGTGTGAGGAAGAGAGGGAGGAGGTGCCCTCTTATAAGGGAGGAGAGGGGTACCTTTGGAATAACTAAAACTATTATTTTATTATAAAGTCAAATTCGGTTTTAAATAGCTCCAAATTGATTTATTTCGAAGCTAAGGTGGGTATGGGTCGAAATCCTCTCATCCAATATAATTTAGACAAGTTTAGGTCATTATATTAAACTTATCTTTTAGTTTTAACTCTTAGTTAATTAGATTGACATTTACCATGCCACTTTGTATTTTTATATTATATAGTTAATAAACATACCATATACATCCAAGAGACCCCCAAGTTGTGTTTTATTAATATATATAACCTTATCTAAGTCATTTGGCCGAACCTTATATTATTAGGAATAAAATAACAATTAATAATATAATATTTGTTTTAAAAACTATTTTATGTCAATTTTGACACTATTCAATAGTTGATTTTTTTGAAACTCATAAAAGAATTATTACTTCTACCAAAGTAACTTAAATCAATACTAACATGTCATATTAACCTATAAAATTAGTTTAATTCATAAAAAGTCTCAAATTATATTTATTTAGGTATTTATAATATTAATTATTCTAATTATTCACTATTATGGTAATTACTGTATCATCATTGTGTCATATATAAAGTAAATTATTTAATGTCTAAAAATTACAAATAAAATACCATTATGTAGGAAATATTTTTAGATTTATAATTAATATTTATAGTCGAATTTATATTATTTATAAACCCATATTAAAAATGTTTTATTAAATAAACTTTGATTTTAACTCTTTTAACTCTTCTTTGAATTAAATAATAATAAATGTCCTAATCTAATCCAAGTGGGCCTAAATGGTCATATTTTATTCCTAAGATTGTTTTTGGTCGAATTACACTTATCCAATAGAATTAGGACATGTGTTAGGGTAATAATAATATCATTTTTACCCTTAATTACCCAATTTACTTTTAACTGTGGTAAAAAAAGTAAAAAGTTACTATTCACCAAAAATTATTTTCATCTCATTGAACCACATTTTAGTCTTTGATATTAACCGTGTCTCTAAGATTTTCTAAATTCCACTCACAGAAGTGGTAAAATTAAGTTTTATGAAAAATTCAGTTTTTTAACTATCACTTAGTGGTTTCACTATTTATCAAAAAAATGAATGTTTCCAGAAAAATACCAAAAATTAGATCTAAGCTATATGTGATATTATGAATTAAAAAATGATGTCTATTTTATCAAATTCATAAAATATCAGTTTCATTAATTAATTTAAAAATTAATTCCCGTTGTCAAAACAAATAGCGTGTTCTTAAGAGATAATAACTATCAAAAGATTGACACTTGTTTATGACTGGTTTAAATGTGAAATTACATACAATGACCAAAATTGTATTAAATTGTAAAAATATATTCTAAATATACTTTAAAACCACTCAAATTAATAATTTATCACTATTAATTATTTTGATTAAAAAGGTTGTTTTTAATTAAAATTTAGTAATTTTCACTATTCATCAGAAAATGAAAGTTATCCGAAAAGTACCAAAATTTCACCCTAAGCTAATTTCGATATTATGAATCCAGAAATGAAGTCCATTTTGGGAAATAAAAATTACAAAATTTCAAAAAGTGGTTATTACTATTCATAACGGCTAGTTTTAATAATATTTTAATAGCATATTGTTGTTTAGTAAAACCCGTTACTGCGTACTACACACGCTATCGAGGAAGGTCGCGATTGCGTGTAATGCAAGGCAAGTCAAGGATGCATGTTGTGCAAGCTCCTTTTGGTGTAGCGTACAACACAAGACATTAATGAAATTAAAAATAATATTTTTTTATAAAATCTCGGGCTGTTACATTCTACCCCCCTTAAAATGAATTTTGCCCTCGAAATTCGTCGGGGTTATAAATGGTTTACTACTTGAAAGTTTCTTTAATAGAAACCCACATCGTAAAAAGGAATACCAAAACAAAAGTATGAAATGTAAAGGTTACCCAAATAAACTAATCACTGGGTTTCCACATAGGTGAAAATATGGATATGGAAGAGAAATATAACCATCATGTTCTGATGGAGAGTGGTAGAGAACATGGCTATAGAAAAGCCAGCAATCACAAAGCCATAAATTTGTGACGATCAAAGGTACCATCTGATTCATCAGATATAAGAGCACTAGGACAATATTTTTGGTTTTCAAGATCATTTCCCTAAAGTTGATGAAATTGGAATTAGAAGAAATACTTTCATGATTTTGGTACTGTGTCACCGTTGGTCATTCTTTGGAAAATTTCCACTTCATCTCTTAAATAAATGAAGTTGAATTTTTCATTCGTGATGTGTTAGTAGATCATGTGATAGAATGATTGGTCATTCCATCTGTCTCAAACAAAATGTTAGAAAAGTTATCAAAAAATACATAAGTCCATCTATAGTGAGATTAATCATATATGGTTCCTAAAATGGACTTATACTTCATATATCATACTGCTTAATATAATAAAACTAGTTTCTACTAAACAGGGACTTCTTGTAGGCCAGTGGTAGGCGATAAAGTCCAGTCGCACTTCGGTTGTGGGTTCGATTCCTACGACCTTGTCCGACGCGATGGGCTGTCACCCGTCCTGCATGTTGTATTTTTTCTAAAACTATATTACTATAACATCCCATAAATAATATCGAGAAAAACTTCTATCCTTAAACAATACTAACTTATGTCCAACATAATCCATTCTAATCTTTAGGCTTATCCATAATACTGCAGTCCATTCTCATAATATAGTGAAAACGATTACCAGAGATTTAATACCATCGTTGATCACCATATATCATAAGATATGTCTTGTTGGTCACATTCCAAACATTCAATGTCCTTAATCATGTATTCTCTTAAATACCCATTGAAACTTAGTGAAAACATGAATGTAGTTAAAAGTTAACACTTTACACATACCAAAATTCTCGAAATTATATATACTCAAACCATGATATCACTTAGTCCTTATATCAATCATGAGCTCATGAATACTATCAAACATATTAGATTCTCTTTATCCCTTCATTATGTGCATATCATCTGCTTTCTAAAAATATTTCAATCACTTTTCATGGTTACCGATGCCCTAAAATTATTGAAAACCACAATAGACCAAAACATAAATATTCCAATATTCCACGATACTATATACAACATTATTTTGGAATCCCATTACATAAACACTTAATCATTCCACCACATCTTTGTCATATTCAACATCTCCAATGGTGATTGCATGTGACTTCCCTTTGTCCTTTGCCTTAAGTGGTTTCTCATGTCGATCACCACTAACCCTTGGATTAGAGCATTTATTAGCATAATGCCCCATTTCCTTGCACTTGAAGCATTGAAGTGTAGTAGGTTCATTCTATGTATCCCTTCCTTTGTTTGCATCATTAGACATATTCTTCCCATCATTGAAGCATTCAAATGCCCGATGACCTTCCTTTCCACATTTGAAACATTTACTTGTCCCTTTAAGACAATCTCCACCAGGCTTCTTTCCACACTTTGAGCATAAGGAAACATTCATCTTCTTTTCACCATTATTCTGAGATTTCTCCTTGAACTCCATCTTTCGTTTCTTGTAAAATCTATGAGATGGATAAGTAACACCAAATTCCATTTATACCTTGATAGCACAATGCACAATTTCTTCATAGCTACTGAAGTCTCTTATAGCTAATTCCCTTCGAAGATTTGGTTTTAAGCCACTGAAGAATCGATCTACTTTACTTTCAGGTTGGATGATAAATCCAGATGCATACCTTGCAAGCCTTGTAAAATTCGCTTCGTATATACCAACAGATTCATCATCCTTTTGATTTAGTTCAAGAAACTCCTTCTCCATCTTTGTTCGAAGAATATGAGGGAAGTACTTATTGAAAAATATGTTTTTGAACTCATCCCATTCCATGGACTCAATTTCATCTCTTTGCCTCGTATTCTTGATAAGATTCCACCATTGATCTGCTTCACCTTCCAAACGATATAATGCTAAGATGAATTTATCATGTTCAGAACATTGAAGAACTGAAAATATCTTTTCAGTAGTACTAATCCATTGTTCAGCAACAAGTGGATCAGAAGACCCACTAAAAGAAGGTGGACGTTGCCTCATGAAGGACTCAATATAATATTGTTCCCTTCTCTTCTCATTTGGAAGTCCAGAATGATTCATATCTTGTGTAAGTATAGAAATAAGATTTTGCACTCCATCTCCCATAACATTTGTTTGTTCAGGAGGACAATCATTGCATTGTCCATTTCATTGATCAATGCGGTTCCTTCGGGTTCCAGCCATCGTCTAAAACCCAAAAAGAATAGTGTAAGAGGCAAAAATCATGCTAGGTAAAACAACATAATAAATGGGGAGTACCTTCAATATCTAAAATCTTAGGTTTAAATTCTATGATCGTTACCGTAGTTCTAGGACTGTATCCAATATGTATACTTATCCTTAGGGACATCCCTAGACATACCTTAGAAATATCTCTAGGGATCTCACTAACGTTTTCGCATCCTAGTTCCCAAAGGTTGACTAAACCTTTCCTCTGATACCAACTATAGAGACCTGAAGCCTGACGTACATGGACATTACATTACTTTTGCGGAATACTTAGTACATAACAAAAACACACACACAAGGATCGTAATAGTTTAGTGTCTTTGGAAACTCGGAATAAAATCTTCTAATCGTGGTGAAATATCTTCAACATCTCCCATAAAGATCTTCCCTTTTTTTACCTAAAACCTTTCTTTATATCCTGGGGAAAAGAAAACATAAAAGAGTGAGCTCAAATGCTCAGTAAGGGTAAACAAAAGAAATATCAATCACATCATATTCATAAGAACATCACATTTTGGAAATCTTAACCTGCAAAAGAGATCATAATTTCATAACGTGGGATAAATCATAGTAGTGAAATGTAATCCCAATAATCATAACTTAAAACATGAAACTTTGTGGCATACACACATAATCATAGAGAATCATTTCTTATTAGTCAAGACTCATTTCCAAGACTATCTTAGTGGACAAAGTCCATTTCTGAACCGAGTCACCCTCGTTTCAGTCCTGTTTCACTGAACCAGTATAACCTACCGTTCCAGCCATGTCTATCTCATGAGGTATAAAATCATTACCCAATGCATTGGAGGGAGATATAGGTCCCACCCATCTCATAATTATACCATTCTTATGTGTTCCACGAAATCATAAACCATACATTATTGCATAATTCATGTAATAAAAATGGGATTCTTAAACAACATGACATCATAAAACAATTCATATAAGATAAAAATAATTCCATCACAACATAATCAAATCAATGTAATAATAGGGATATAAACAAAATCCTTTTATTATCTTAAATGGAAAATAATTTTGATAAAACACTTGAACTCCATTCTTGAGGAAAATATCCTTTCTACTTCAAAAACAATTTACTTTCTTAACATGTCATACAATTTTAAACTAAAATAAGTTGACTAAAAATAAACTTGAAAAATTGTAAAGGAATCTTCTTGGAAATAATTTTTTAAAAATCCATTCAAGCCGTATAAGTTAAAAAAAACATTCTTCTCGTACTTTTGTCGAAAAAGTCAAAAAAGTACCTCGTACGAAAAACGAAAAAAGATTCCTTTCATATCTTTTACTAAAAACTCACTGAAGGGTAAAATTGGATTTAAAAAATTGTAGGTGGATGGAAATAATATTACATATTGGGGAAACATGGATGTGGATGATAAAATACACCCCAGTAAATACCAAAGTATAAACAATCTCAGATAAAAATGAGATTGTGATATTTCCCTTACCTTAAGTCCGATATGATTTGTACGTGTCTGAACCTCCTGTATAATGATTTAAATAATGTTATTTACTTATTAAAGAATCATACTTATTTTTATGATATCATATATGGTCATATTCTTAGCTTATTATTAGTAATATTTCATTACTACTTGTTATTCGGGTGTTTATTACTTTTTGTTCTTATGCGTGTTTTGTCGAATAAATTCTTATTCTTCTCTTTAGGTTATAGATAACTCATTTAAATAATGTTATTAGTGTAACATATATCTTATTAATTCATTCAATTCATTTATATAATCATTATGAAATGAAGATTATGTAAAACGAGTCGCATCACATCGTGGAGACGGTATTCCATACGTACGCACGAGTGATGATCTTGTTCCTATGATCGTGGAATTGTATTTGAGTGTATGTATACTATTTCATAATCAATATCACTTTATAATAGTCATATATAGTCATTATTTACACCATTATACCCATCCAATTAATGTGGTGGTGGAAAATAAATTACACCACGACGTGGAGACGGTATTCCGTACGTATGCACGTGCGGTGATTTCTTTTTCCGTAGGATGGATAGATGGTGAAATTGGGTTGTTTCATACTTATAATAACATATCAGTATATGATTGATACTGATGTTATTACTTCATAATGAAACAACTAAATAAGAAGAAGTGGAAGAAGAAATAAAGATGAAAGAATTGGTAACGGACTTTACCACTTCTTTGAAGTGCTTCTTTGAGACCTCCTTTTAGGGCACTAAAATTGGTCTTTGAGGAAGACCAGAACCTCTAGGATATTTCTAGGGAAGTTGAGAAGAGAATTTGGCAGGGGTTGGCCAAGATTGAAGGATCAATGTTGTGTGAGGAAGAGAGGGAGGCGGTGCCCTTTTATAAGGGAGGAGAGGGGTACCTTTGGAATAACTAAAACTATTATTTTATTATAAAGTCAAATTCAGTTTTAAATAGCTCCAAATTGATTTATTTAGAAGATAAGGTGGGTATGGGTCTAAATACTCTCATCCAATAGAATTTAGACAAGTTTAGGTCATTATATGAACCTTATCTTTTAGTTTTAACTCTTAGTTAATTAGATTGACATTTACCACATCACTTTGTATTTGTATATTATATAGTTAATAAAAATACCATATACATCCAAGCGACCCCCCGGGTTGTGTTTTATTAATATATATAACCTCATATAAGTCATTTGGGCGAACCTTAGATTTTTAGGTATAAAATAACAATTAATAATATAATATCTGTTTTAAAAACTATTTTATGTCAATTTTGACACTATTCAATAGTTGATTTTTTTGAAACTCATAGAAGAATGATTACTTAGACCAAAGTAAATTAAATCAATACTAACATGTCATATTAACCTAGAAAATTAGTTTAATTCATAAAAAGTCTCAAAATATATTTATTTAGGTATTTATAATATTAATTATTCTAATTATTCACTATTATGGTAATTACTGCATCATCATTGTGTCATAAATAAAGTAAGCTATTTAATGTCTAAAAATTACAAATAAAATACTATTATGTATGAAATATTTTTATCTTTCTAATGAATATTTATAGTAGAATTTATCTTATGTATAACCCCATATTAAAAATGTTTTAGTAAATAAACTTTGATTTTAACTCTTTTAACTCTTCTTTGAATTAAATAATAATAAATGTCCTAATCTAATCCAAGTGGGCCTAAATGGTCATATTTTATTCCTAAGGTTGTTTTTGGTCTAATTACACTTATCCAATAGAATTAGTACATGTGTTAGGATAATAATAATATCATTTTTACCCTTAATTATCCTATTTACTTTTAACCGTGGTAAAAAAAAGTAAAAAGTTACTATTCAACAAAAATCATTTTCATCTCATTGAACCACATTTTAGTCCTTGATATTAACCGTGTCTCTCAGATTTTTAAAATTCCACTCACAGAAGCGGTAAAATTATGTTTTATGAAAAATTCAGTTTTTTAATTACCACTTAGTGGTTTCACTATTCATCAAAAAAATGAAAGTTTCCAGAAAAATACCAAAAATTAGATCTAAGCTATATTTGATATTATGAATTAAAAAATGATGTATATTTTATAAAATTCAAAACATATCAGTTGCATTAATTAATTTAAAAATTAATTCCCGTCGTCAAATCAAATAGCATGTTCTTAAGAGATAATAACTATCAAAAGATTGACACTTGTTTATGACTGGTTTAAATGTGAAATTACATCCAATGACCAACATTGTATTAAATTTTAAAAATATATTCTAAATATACTTTAAAACCACTCAAATTAATAATTTATCACTATTAATTATTTTGATTAAAAAAGGTTGTTTTTAATTAAAATTTATTAATTTTCACTATTAATCAGAAAATGAAAGTTATCCGAAAAGTACTAAAATTTCACCCTAAGCTAATTTCGATATTCCGAATCCAGAAATGAAGTCCATTTTGAGAAATAAAAATTACAAAATTTCAAAAAGTGGTTATTACTATTCATAACGACTAGTTTTAATAATATTTTAATAGCATATTGTTGTTTAGTAAAACCCATTACTGCGTACTACACACGCTGTCGAGGAAGGTCGCGATTGCGTGTAATGAAAGGCAAGTCAAGGATGCATGTTGTGAAAGCTCCTTTTAGTGTAGAGTACAACAAATGACATTAATGAAATTAAAAATAATATTTTTTTATAAAATCTCGGGCTGTTACATTGTCTAATTGTGTTCTTTGACCATGTGAGGCTCCCCTTGAAGTAGGTAAGGGTTTGTGTATGGTGTAAAATTTAGTCTATTGTGTGGTAAAATCATGTTCCCCATTAAAATGTGGGAAATTAAATTTTTCACTCACATATTTTAAAACACAATCCCCTCTTACATTTTCTTCTATAGTGGATCCTCCTCTCTTATGAATCCATTTTCAAGCCTAAGAAAGGATTTACTCCCAATTAATCATTTTCACTCAGATTCGAAAACATTTAGCCTCACTGGATCTACACCAATATGTTATTCATTCCCCTTATATCATTCTTTATTCATCTTTTTATCAACAAAGTTATTTTGTTATAGGATAATATTCCATATTTCTAGCCTTTTTAACCCTTATTTGTATTTCTCATAATCCGAACTGAATCAGATGTCGATACTGGATGAGTGTTCACTCAAATGTATACAGTAGGTGTTCTATACCTTTTCACTGATAGTTTTGGTGTCTTATATATTGTCACATTTGGTCCCCATGCCAAAAATTTTGACGATGCACCTAAAATTAATTGAACACGTTGAAATAATTATTGGGACCTATTTAGGTTTCCCACTATTACCTTTGTGATTATTGTAGATTGTTTTCCCCAAACCAGACCACCAATGGGGTGTGACCTTGTATGAAACCTATGTTGTAGAAAACCTTTGGGTGTGTGTGAGATCAACATATTTAGTGGGAACCTTAATGAGAACATAATAAATTGATTAAAGTTTGTAGATAATTGTTTTACCTATTCATTTGTAAATGAATGGAATTGATAGGAGAAGGTTACTGCCACATTTTCATTGGATTACAAATGATTAAAAAGGTTAAATGTTTTATATGGAAAATTATGAATGGATTGGAATAAATTATTGGTTGTGTGTGATAATGATTGATGAATAGAAATTGTATTGGATGCCTTGGACAATCTGCTTGTATCTTGATTCTATTAGATGAAATTTAAATTTCTACTCCATGGACCTTTTTTACATTAGTGTAATATGTGGATCTATTTACTCAATGGACCCTAATTCCATAGTATTTTACCATAATTTATAACCCTTGGATCTAGGTTTCTTGTAATTGCATTGGAAATTCTTTGTTAACATTCTCCTTGGACTCCACCCAAGTCATTATCAAGTTTCAATCGAGATTCCCCTTCGACATTATGATTATGACTTAGCCATCTATACATTGTATTCCACCCATTATGGTATGAAATTTTATTATAGAGGATAATCAAATTTTGATGTTATATACTTGATTACACAACATGGAAATTGTGGAAAGTTTTTATATTCTTAATATACATCCATTCCATGGGTATCAGTTTACAATTGTTCAACTGGAAAGTATCAAACTTGTACGTTTTTGCTTTATAAAGGACTTTTTTATGGGAGATCGATTATTATTTCACAGGGATCCATTTTTGGATATATATGATAACTTTTTCTTTGGATCATTACTTTTAGTACTATTATACCTAGAATATATCACACAATACTTCTGTTTATATTACATATACTATGTTTTTTGTAGACACTGTTGGTAGTGGATTATTGTTTGTTATCTCAAACCATGATTGGGCTACCATTGGGTACCAATATATAATTCATGGATGTAGGTATATATTGGGGAAAGTTTACACTATAAATAACTTTATCTGATCATTTTTTAGGAAGGGAGAACATGACTGATCTAGGCTCATGATGCTAGCTGGGGATGGTTCATTTCTGGTATTTTTGAACTTTTGGTACATGTACTATAATGGATGTATGTTTCCATGTATTTAAAACAAATTTTAACATATACATTATATGATCATAATATTTCACATGATTATATTTTTTTGATTATTTATTATCACAGAATTATGGATTTTTATCTTCTATATGATGTTTTTTTATTTTATCTGCTTCCTCTACAAGATTGATATCACTATTGATGTTTTAATAATCTCTAACATGAATGTATAGTCTCAATATAGTCACACCCTAGGCCATTAATAATTGTATGAAGAATTTTTCAAACTAAGAGGCATGCTTGAGGCCATGTGACTCACTTTATTGGGGAACCATTTAGTGGCTCCTAGTTCAGGACATTACATATTGAACCCAAATGAATGTGGGGAAAATTGTAATATAAGAAAATTATTTTAGTTGTATAAATGAAGTGGAAATTTATTGTACATTTTTGAAACATAATTGAATGTTCTTCTAGAAAATTTTTTAATTCCACTTTCATCTAATTTGCTTCACTCATGGTTCTTGGACTCGAATATGGATTGACATTTAATAGGGAGTGATAATCACTTACTAGGCATACAAATTCATAATAATGGTTTGTTCAATAGTTTTCCATACCTATCTTTTGTATTTTAACCTAGGAAAGGATATTCATTTGATTTAAGGACTGTTTATGGATGAACAATCAAATTAATTGAATATATTAAGAGTGTTATTCATTAAGTGTGAGTGAAACTATGATTTCTGGTAAATAACTATCACCAAAGATCTCAATTAAGATATATTATTTATAATACAATCCAAGATAATGATTCTTCCTTATAGAGAATAAAAATACAAAAAAATTTCTCATATGTACATCAGCTTTGATTGAAAAGGTAATTTATATTTTACATTTATCCTATATGTACTGGGGCTATAGTTAAAATTTGTTCATGAGGCATTGAAAATGAGATCCTATAATGGAACACATCTTCCATCTATGATTAATCTGATCACAGAAAAATAAAAATTAAATGTTTTTCAATCCATCTGATCCATCCACCTAAACTAATGAGATTCCCTCTACAGAACAATCAATGATATAATTCATTAAAATCATCTCTAAAAAATGATACATAATGTTGATAATTGGTCATTAATATTTTCTTATCTGATCAACGTCTTCCTCCAACTCTAACTCCAAGTGTACTATCTCAAATCTGTTCTCTGACCACTGATCCTATTCTACTTTCAATTTCATACTAGTTGGATGATTTATAATCAGAGGAAAATAATAGTGATCCAATGATATATTTATCCAACATATTCTCATGATATTCATATCATGCATATCATAATACTTTATTGAAAATGTATTCTTATTCCTTCACTTAATAATATGTTGGTATAAATGTATTCTCAAGTATCATAACAAGATTACATATTATATCAACAAAACCTTATGTCCACATTTCCCAAAATTTATCACATGAAATATTATATTTAAGGAATATCCCTATTAGGTCTAAATAGGGTGGGTGAAGGGGGAGGCCAATGAAAATTAATACACATAGGGTAAAATTCATATTTCCCCCTTTTTCAATGAATTCTTTTATAGCCGCATGGTTTGGATTCATGGTTTACAAAAAATTACACAAACCATGTTTATCATACTCAAACAAAGCATTACATGTCACATGGTTTGGTGCCACAATACACCAAACATTGCACAAAAAGTGAAACCCCTAATAAGAGACTATTGTACTACTCATGGTTTCTGAAAATGGTTTCCCCAAACTATGTGGTAACTATATCATAGTAGATAACCATTAAAAATATAAATTTCATAACAAAATCCCCCATATATTTACGATAAACCATAATCACATCATATTAAAAAATATAGTGACATGGGGGTGTTACATGAACACAACGTGTTTGTGGCCCCCATGGTTTCTTCCATAAGATGGATAATATATGTCAAGGATCATGTGTAAGGAAAGTTAAATGTAGAGAAGCTCAATACACAAAAAATAGAGTTTTTTTCTTATATGGATGTTTATTTAGTTATATAAAGAGTTTTTAAAAAATAATCATAACATATTACTATAGAACCTTAAAGGTTCTATCGTATTTTTCTAGGGAATGATAGAGATGTATTTATTATAAAAAATGATAATGATGTTGAAGGGTTTTATAAAATCATAGAATGAACTTTTTAAGTTAAATGAAACCCATTTATTCCTAATATATCTAAGATATAATCAATATTCATGAAAATAAAGAACACCACAGGAATACGCCTACATAAAGTGATAAACAATCCATATTTTAATCATAAATGTAAATTTAAAAGAATTCAATAAATCAAATATTATTCCTACCTTTTTGGATTATAAATTTCTTTGGATCCATGTTTTTTTCCTGATGATTATTTTATACTGAGATAGGTGTTAGAACCTTCATTGTTCGTCATAAAAATGTTACACAATGTAATTGACCTTGGTTTACATTTGAATGAAATATATTACACGAATAGATGGGATTTCAAACCATTATATGTACAACTTAATTTTATTTATTTTATAATTTTCTTTGACTATATTGTAAGTTTCATGTACCATATCATGGAAACCATACACTACATGTCATTGGAGTGTTCATTCATTAAAAAATTCATTGAGTGATGCATGATTTCTTGAATGAACCAACCCATTAGTTAATAACTGATGAAACCATGTGGGAGTGAGTTGTAATTACCATTAACTTGTCCAATATTACATTGGATGAATGTAGTATCGTGTTGCATCATATGAACACCAAATTACATTGAAATAAATGAAAGATCAAACTCTTAAATAAAGACATGTTGGAAAAAAATATTTATCATATATGAATTAAATATATATAGTTTTTTTCAAATTAAATAATATCCAGCCTGAACTAATATCTATAAGCACTTTATAAAAAACATCACACTTTTTCTGTGAATCAAAAAAAAAATATTTTGGATAATATTTTCTCGAAATGTCTTCATTTTGGAAAAAAATTATCCAAAAATAAATCCTTATCTAAAGGAATAATTTTGTGAATTTTGGACCTTAGTAGAAATTAAAATAAATATGAAATCTGAATTTTATCGATGTAATAAAATAGTGGCTTCTTGAAAATAATCAATGCTACTCAAGCTATAAAGGGTTCTAGTTGGAGCTCAATCACACTCAACGATATATTTCTATAAACAGGTCCACCATAATATATATCATATAGATCATATATAAAACAATATAATACAATTTACCATGACATAGAGTGACCAATAGACATGAAATGATTTAAATATTGTATTTTTCATTTCATATTTTCTTAATTTTCCAAAAAAGTATTGACCTAATCAATGAATACATCATATTTCATTAACAAAATAGATGATGACATCAAATTTCCCTCATCCATTTAATTTAACACATAATATGTGTCTCTAATAAACACGAAAATGAACATCCTTAAATTAATTATCTTAGGGGTTGAATTTATTTAATCATAAAACAAGTTGACAAATATAATCATTATAATGCTCCAACTTATGAAATTATTAATAACATACCCAACCAGCCCCTATATTGTTAATTCAAATAACTTATAACAACCCCTGTCTTAATTAAAAATTAAATAATTATTTATAACATAAGATTACATTTAATACAACTCTAAAGATATATAAATCTAATTTATTTACAAATTAGCTACATTACATAACAATTAAAAACAAAAAATACATCATATTTATTGAAAACATCATTAGCATTCTCACATTTAAAACATCATGGGATAACCTAGAGATTTATATAATAAAGAGATGATCAATAAAGCTCAGTAAGAGAATAAACATGGAATAACATGAATAAAACTATAAATGTTATAAAAAGGGATATGAATGGGGCATAAAAAGACTATCAATCATAAACATGAACAACGAGACATAATATATCACGATAATCACAAATCTAGGATGGGAAATGTGGAAACCACTTAAACCACTTAATCATAAACATAGGTCAAGGAAAACATCCAGAACATCATGATGGAAAATTTCCCATAAAAGAATCATGTTTACTCCTTTTCGTATCATAATGTCTCATGATACTAAACATTACACAATGCATTGGAGTGCTATATAATTTCAGGCGCACCCATCACATTCATTTCATTCTCATGCTTAAAGTCACCACATTGATCATAAAACCTTGATTCATTTATCATCACATTTTATTCTATGGTCATTTAATTTTCAATACATAAAAATATGTCCCCAATAAATAGGTATAAGTGTATAAAGTTAAACTCCCTTGATATGAAATGATTATGGTATTCACTAAACAATTTTGTTTGAGGGAAAATCATGGTGAAATTTCAATATCATAACGACATCACATAAAATGTCATAAAATTTTATTATGATATATAATGTGGTATATCATAATTTTGAAATATAATGTTAAGTAATAGGGACATGTAAATTCATATCCCAACATTAGGAATTGAAAAATATAAGGCATAATATAAAAAGAAACTTGAATAAAGAAGAGAAGGAAATGATCCCAAACATGAGTGTGTGACTCCAAATGCTCGGGATGAGCTTATCGAGAGCTTCAAGCCATCATGTGAGGACTATAAATATGTAGGGTAAAATTAATTAATTTATACAATTATTTTTAATGAAGAATTTTTTTAATCTTGGGTGGTTTTATATATGATATAAGGGGGATTTTTTTATTATTTCTCAAATATAGGTTTTGGACAATAGATAATAAAATAACCAAAACCTAAAAATTTACCACATTTTCCCCATAGTTTCATCCAAATGGGAGTTTTTTTAATTATTTTAGATGTTCAAGGGAATTAAATAATAAAATAATCCCTTTTATTATATAGAATTTAGTCATACTCCTAAATAAATTATTTTAAAAACATAAAATATATTAATGGTTTTGTAGGATTTATAAATGATTTATAAAATTAACAAAATAAACATAAAATAATGTTATATTATAAGGAAAAATAGTTTTGTTCATTGTTCATATGAATAGTATATATTATATCACATTTAGGTCATTATGATGTCATAATAAAGAAATTATATTTATATGTTACTTAATATTTACCATAAAGTTCGACTATATCAGAAAATTATGAGAAAGTAAACATTGGATTATTTCTACATTATAATTACAATGATAATATTCATTTAATCTAAATAATTTTCAAAATATGGAAATTTTTATTTTTTAAATAATAACTGACAATTATTGAAAATTCTGGGTTTTTTTAATAATTACAGTTTTTGAATCCTTTTGAAAATTATATATAACATCATAAAAATTATATGATCATTTATATTTACTAAAAAAACTTTAATAATAATATGTTATAAAAATATTATTTATTTCAATAATCCATTATTTCATCAAGATAAATTCTTCAAATTAATTTAAATATTAACCAAAAGTAAAATTTGTGTTTTATTATATTAAAATAAAAATCATTTATAAAGTAACAATAATAAGATGAAAATATATCCATTATTATATAACATATAATTTACATTCTCATATTACTATGGTATTGATATATATCCCTTTAATACATTAACAAACTCCATAATATTATGGTGTGTGATAGTGAGACTTTCATGGGGTGGTTCATTGTACATATTAGGGCCTTGATCTTAATGATCTTGAACTTCTACTGTAAGCTATTTCAATCATGAATAAGTTATTGGATCTCATCTTGGGAATGATTAGGTAAAAATCTCAATTATGATATGTCCCATGGAAGATCCTATAAATAGACCTATTAGGATATTATCCTATTGGTTGAGGAAGTCACTTCCTTTGTCTGTGTTAATTGGATTAGTTAAAGCCCTATATTTACACTAATCATATGATCATAATTAAATGAAAATTTTGTCAAGGGTAATTATGATTAACAGAAAATTAATTCAGATAACATATAATAAAATTATACAAGTTCATGTGTTATATATAACAATATTATATAATAAGACGTTTAATTAAATCACCAAGGAAATTTTATTTATAACCATTCAGATCAACATGATATTACACCAATAAGAAATTTCACAATCATAAATTTTCATTTCCAATAATAAAATAGAAGTGGTAACTTTGTTTCATCTCTTCCTTTGGTTTTGATGTTTCTTACTCAAACTTGTGGTTTCTCAACAATACTATGACTAGGTGCCTTGTCTTATTTCATAAGAATTTGTCTCTAAAATATAATATCTTCACCATATATGCTTCATATGATAGAACATTCTCCAATGATACCACATCTTGATTAAGTACATATGAGGGGTATGGTATGTCAATTATCAAAAAGGGTTATATAGAATACATCACGTACTAAGATAGGTTAGGTAGTATTGCTAGTCATTAATCCACAACTCCGATTTGATAAAGGATCTCAAAGGGGTAGATGTCTCTTGGAATAATCATTCCCTTTTTTAAATATCTAATTACCTTATTCCATGGATATATGAGGAGCATTAACATGTCTCCAAGATCAAAAACATTGTATCATAGATGGGGTTCTTCATATATATTGTTTCAAATATGTGTAGGATTTATGTGATGCTAAATAGTCTTAACATTTTCCACCATTTCCTTGAACATTTCAAGACCTAGAAGTTTGTGTTCCCTAGCTTCATCCCAACATTCAGGTGTTCTTGCACCTCTTCTCATAAAGGGATTCATAGGGAGACACTAGGATTCTAAAGTGAAAGTTGTTATTGTATGTGTAATAACCCAAAGTTTTCTCAATAGAAATTCCCTTCTTATAATTATGTTAGAATGTATAGTCACATAAAATCACAACATAATACCACACAATTCTTAAATTAACTAATAATTACTATGTGGAATTTATGCATAATGTTTCTACATTAGTGATTTGAATTGCAGAAATCTGACATACACAGCTGTGATCAGTATGATATTTGGAGTCCGATAGGACAAACATAAATTTTTTTGAATAGTAACATAACCATATGAATAGTAATGTTACCCTTATGAATAGTGATATGAACCTAATGAATATTAAATCATCTATGTGAATAGTAAACTTACAAATTAAATAGTAAATAAAATTTATCAGTGTTATAAAAGTGTCGATATGATAGTATTGGTATTTTTAGGTAAGTCATAAATAGTTAATTAAAATTTTATGATAAACTAAATAATTTAAATGAAAATTTATTTTCATAAAATTTATTCATAAAATATTTTTTTTATTTCTTATGATTATAATATATTTTTATGACACCTTAATAATTTTTTCAAAGTGTTAAAAAAAATCAAATTTAATTTTAAAGTTTGTATTTTTCATGTAAATTGTGATATTAATTAAAAATTAAATTTCAAATATCTAGAGAAGTATATTCATAAAATGGAGTTCATTTTTGGATTCTACACATTGGAAAATAGATAGGGTTAATTTTTGTGATATATCTAAAATACATGATTTTTTGGGGAATAGTGAAATTCGATAATTTACGAAATACTCTAAATAAATGAATTTCAGCATCATGTTTGAGTCATGGATAATGTAAATGGCCATTGGTTCTAAATAACATACACTTATTATGGTTTTTTGATAACAATAATCAGCACTATTACTTGTCTGGAGAAAAAAAATAAACCAATTAACTAAATATTGAGAAAACTCCTCTCTCCTCCACTATAAAAACCACCCCTCACCACCTCTTCTCCTCACAAGTCTCAAGCCTTGTTCCTTGTCCAAATTCTACTCGAAGATATCTATAATACTCTCTAACAATTCCATGATCTTTTTTTCTTAACAAAACACAAAAAACCAATTCTTTAATAGGTCTTTCAAGAGGAAGGAATCAGAAAGTATTACCCAATTCCATTTTCATTAAATTTATTTTCAAACTCATTTCTATTCTTTTCTATCCTCCCATATGCTAAACCAAATGGTGTTATAACTCTTTTAACTTACATGTACTGGAATGTTTTTATACTAATGTAAGGATGCATCATCGTCTCTCATTTACCCACCTTTTATACCAGGAATGGAAACACCATAGGAGATGAGTTAATTTATCACATTCAAGGGAGAAAAGTATTCAATTTCTATTACCAAATTAATGTATGGTCAAGAAACCATTTTTATATTGAACCATTTTATAATGTGTTTAATATACCTTATGTAATGTTCTGTAATCTTTTTTTACGAATATTATTAATTTATGAAACAAAATGAGTACATTGTGATAGAAAAACTCACCAATTAACCCAAACAACTATCATTAATGTTTTATATAAATATTCTTCCTCACTCAAAATAACCAAAAGAATATTATAACCATTTATTCTTCTTTAGTTTTTCTAATAACATATAACTTCATTTTTAGACTACCATCCTCATCTTTCAGGATTATCCGTACACATATATAAGAAAAATGATTATAAAAACTGAAGAAACAAATGCTCCTAAATAATAAAATTAAACCTCTTAATCCATAAAAAAATCAATTAATGAACTTGATAATGTTATACTAAATCAACAACATCTATAATATATTATTTAATTATTAATTAATTATTCTAATTTTATTATGAAGGATGCTTTGATTAAGTGAAAAAAACCATCAAACTCATGGTATGGGATTCCACCCGAACCTCTATTATTCTTCATGGTTTCCCTATATTTATTTAAGCCCAAATGAAGTTGACATTTGTTATGAACATATTTTAAATTATGTGAAAATGTTCTAAACTCATGTATCAAGATACATTCATCATTATATTTCTATGATATACAAATTTTTAAGTGGTCCCATTCTTAATTTTTCCAGATAAGCATATTTGTTTTAAGGGAAATTTCGGAATTCTTACCCAATTTCAAGTGCACTCTATCATTTATTTTAATCCCCCATTTTATTTATAAAATTATTAATTTTATTATTAAAACCTTATTGGTTCAATTCTTATTATATATAAAATATTAGGCCCTTTTTTATTTTAAATTCTCTTTAGTATTTTCCTTAAAATATCGCTAAATTTTTTTAATGATAAAAGTTATTAAATACTATTATGGAATTTTATCAGTTATATTTGACATTTAATAACATGATATATACCTATTTTACATTATTAATATCAATTCATGTTTTTAATTACTTCCTTTCATTGACATTTTTATGATATTCCCATTTATTATGCTTTGTGACGTGATTTTGATAGGCATTTCTTTCCATAGGTATACTTATGTTTATGTATGATTGAATATGTATGATAATTTATGTGAAAAACATGTTCATGAGATATTTATAATGGGTGTACCTAGATAGTGATGCATTTAATTGGGAAAAGTTCATCCTCATGAGACATTATATGCAACTATCATGGCAGTTTACCTTTAATCGTTCTCAATGTGCAACAGTCTTGGTGGTTAGACTTGAATCATGATTTATGTGCAACAAGCCTTGAATCATTCTAAATTCATGTTTTATGTTGATTCATCATTACTATAATTCTATGAATATATGATCCCATGTACTAAATGTTATGGTTTCCTATGTTTAATCATGTACCTGACCTCTTGTTATCATTACAGTATGCCTTCTAACCCATGTGCTAATATTTATTCTTATCTTTATTCCCTTACTAGGATTTTAGCTCATCCCTTTGTTCATATTCTACACATGTCATCCTATACTGATGTAAGGGCTCAAAAACATTAGTATCTCTTTATGAATATTAATTAATGAAATGTTTTATTTAGTTCCATGTTTTCAATTTTATGTACCTAGTCTTACAAGACACTAGAATCTATGATACTTTGAATGTAATTTATTGCTTAAATGCATTTATAATCATGTAATGATATGTTTAAAAGGATAGGGTTTCTAGTTTGGGTATTAGAGGATGGTCCTATTTTTTTAGACATTAGTAACAAATAAATTTACTAATAACCTTGTGGATAAGACTAAGTATAAGAAAAAATCTCTAAATTTTGGTTAGTATTAATTAAGTGGTTTATCATTAAAATTCATCCTTGTATGGATACTACAAGTGGATGTGGTTTTAGAATAGATGTACCTAGGAGTAAAAAATACTATAAGGTTTTCTGTGCATGACTTGGGGTAACTTCATATATGAAAATGGGTCATACTGCACACCTAGTTTGACACTCTTAGGGGATATGCATTGGAAAATTAATAATCTCATTACAAACCATTATTAAGGGTGAAAAAAATCCCATAAAACTATATGTCAAGAAAGAAACCAAGGATAACATATATTTAAACATATGGAATCACAGGTTAGGATATAATTTTCCATTACAAGTTTATCCTATTATGTTAAAGGAATCCTTTTATGATTATTATCTAAATATCCAATCCCTTAATTGCACTTTTTTTAGTTAATGGTGTGAAATAGAAGAACATGTGCCAACAATAAATGCGATAGGTAATGTTAATATTTTGTTAATGATATTCCAAATATGATGGGAATGAGTTCTCAAATCATTATGAAAATAATTTATCAACTAGATCAAGTTGTGAATAATAAATTGAATTCTGTAGAACTCCCTACTTATCCAAGGAAAGAGTATATTTCTATTGAATAATTCATGAGGAAAAGTCATCCCTTGTTTAGTGGATCTTATGATCCCCTTCTAGTGGAATAGTATATTAAATCTATTTAAATGTTATTTTATTTCCTTAATTTCTTAGAAGAAGTGAATATCGTGTTACTAGTATATCATTTTGATATAGAAGTAGATCAGTGGTGGACATTGATCAAGAATACAAATAATAAGAAACACATTGATTCCATGTATTGGAAGGAATTCAAGAAAATGTTTTTCAACAAATATTATCCCTGAACACTCCAACTCAAGATGGAAAGAGATTTCCTCAAAGATAAGTAGAAGAAAGTTGAGTCTATCAAGGAATATTAAGAAAACATTACAAGTATTGAAAGATAAACTTCTATATTTTTCATAAATACCAAAATCAAGGTGGATTGTGTCTTTAGAAGACTAATGTCGAGTATATGAAAATCATTGGCGATTCTTGACTTTGAATGTTATGAGAAGATTATTTTTTGTGCCATCAAGGTTGAAATTAAGATCAAAATATATTTATGGTCTCATGGTCCCAATTACAAAAAGCAGAAAATGGAGTCCAATATGGGGGGATCATCAAATAAATCCCATGATGGAAAGAATACAAAACATCCCATGTTTAAAAATTATGGTAAGAAGTATTCTGGGAACTTTCTAAAGGGAACCAATAATTTCTTCAAATGAGGAGTAATGAAGAATTTGGATCAAATGTACCTAAGGGATATGAAGATTTCCACTAACATGGTGGAAGAAAGGATAGATAAGATAAAAACCTAACCTGTAGTGTTGTGTTACAACTTCAAGGAATATGGGAATTATGTGAACAATTTCCCTAATCCAAGGGATGTCTAAGGCAATAAACAAAAACCTCCATGGAATCATGGAAGGTATTATATTATCACCACTGCCAAGGTGGATCTGAATAATGATATGGGGGTAGGTAATCTAGTTAATCATTCAATAATAGATAACAAACTATTTGATTATCCTTCTATGAATTCTTTCCAAACATTCATGTTTAGTATAACTATTCAAACACCATCTCAAAATTTGGAGGTTGAGTTATCTGTGAGAAAAGTGAATGGGGGATATTTTTTCATCCATGTTTTATAACGCCTCCTCGATAAATATTTGTGTACTGAAGCACCCAACATATCTTGTCATACTTCCTCAGGTGGATTTTGATTCTATTTTGGTAATGGTTTTGATATCTTTATACAAAGACAATATTAATTTTCAAGAAAGGGACATCACCCTTCACATCTTAGAGTATCCTCAAATCATGTACAAGTGTAAGGAGGAAGATTAATATCCTTCATAATCATAATCTCATGGGTCTATAATGATTAATTTTAAGAAAACATATCTTTCCCAAATGATTGTGAAAAATGATAGAATCATGCTTGATGAAATTCCCATCACGAGGGATTACATAGAAGTATTCCCTAGAGAATTTTATATGCTCCCTCATGATCGAGAGGTTGATTTCACAATTGATCTTATTCTTGTATTTCTACCCTTTTCAAAGATACCATATAGAATGGCCATAGTAGAGCTGGAAGAGCTAAAGAAGTAGTTACAGGGGAATCTAGAGTAGGGTTTTATATGGACGAGTTCATCACGATTGTGTTCTCCAGTACTCTTCATCATAAAGATAGATTGATTAATTCTCCTCTACATTGATTATCATCAGCTCAATAAAATCACGATACAGAAAAAGTATCCCCTACCTTAGATACATGGCTTGTTCGATCAGCTTCATGGGGCCAGTTAGTTCTCTATGTTATACATTCAGTAGGGATATCATCAATTAAAGTTGAGGAAGGAAGATATTCGCAACACTGCCTTTTTAATGAGGTATGGACACTATGAGTTCACAGTGATAACCTTCATATTAACTAATGATGTAGAAATTTTCATGGATTTAATGAATAGAGTCTTTATATATTACCTCAACAAATTTGTGATAGTATTTATCGATGATATTTCGATATACTCTAAGAGAAACTAGGAATTTGAGGATAATTTGAATACTATGGTGATGAAATTAAGAAGGGAGAAAAATTATGCAATGTAAGTAAATTTGATTTATAGATGAAGGAAGTATCATTCTCGGGGCATGTTATCACCAAAAAAGGGATATCTATGGACCCTTCAAAGACAAAGGCAATCAAAGAGTAACCCATGTCAACATCTGTAATATATATCCACAAATATCCGGCTCTAGCTAGGTATTATCAATGATTTTTGAAGAAATTATCACAATTTTCCAACATAATTACCAAGATTTCATGGAAGGAAATGATGTTCTTATGGACCCAATAATTTTAGGAAAGCATTATGGAGCTCCAAAAGAGGCTCATCACTGCGCCAGTACTCACACTACCGACAAGTGGAGAACTATTTGTGGTGTAAAACAATGCTTCAAAGAAAGGATTAGGCTGTGTACTAATGAGAATTGATAATGTGATAACCTATGCATCAAGGAAGTTAAAAATTCATGACCAAAACTATCCCATGCATGATATATAGTTGGCAGATGTGATCATTACATTGATAATAAAGAGGAGTTATATCTATGGGGAGAAGTGTGAAATATATACTAACCACAAGAGCCTCAAATATATATTCAAATAGAATGAGATTTATAAGATCCCAGGAAGATGGTTAGAGCTCATAAAGGATTATTATTTCCCAGTCCACTACCATCCTGATAATGAAAATAAGGTGGCATATGCTATAAATAAAATGAATAATGCATCTTTATCAATGTTGAGAATTGAAAAGGATCTAATATTCTTATATTTTCTGATGATGGACATGGGAATCATCAAGGGAGAAATATACTCAATTCTTTCTCAAATGATTTCTTAACCATCCATCATGGTGAAAATAAAGGATGCTAAATGAAATGATGTGGAAATTTAGAAAATCGTGGAAGCTATTAGAAATGGTAAATCCTATAAGTTATATATTGAAAATGGTGGATTCATAAGATTATGGTCATGATTATATACACCATCCTATCGATATATAATGAATGATATTTTGAATTACTCATATAGCTCAACCTTCTCTATTCACCCAGGAAGTACACATAATTCTTAGGATCTCTGATAAAATTATTGGTGAGACAATATGAAGAAGAAGATTGTTGAGTATACATCCAAGTTTATAGTATGTATGTAAGTGATGGCTGGAAGACAAAAGTCTAAGAGGATGATTCAAAAACTAACCATACCAAATGGAAGTGGGAGGAAATTAACATGGACTTTTTCAATGGACTTCTAAGGACATCTATAGGAAATGATGATATATGGTTCACTGTGGATCATCATACAAAGGCAACTCACTTTATCGAAATTCAAGAAGACATATAATTGGATCAACTTACATGGATATATAACCTATATGTGGTAAGTCTTCATGAAGTACCATTATATATTTTATCAGATATAGATCCTAGATTCACCCTGATGTTTTGGAAAATTCTCAAACATGTTATAAATACTGAACTGAACATTCGTATAGCCTATCTTCCTCAAACTATTTTACAATCCGAATAAACTACTCAGACACTAGAAGAAATGTTGAGATCATGTTCTATGGGCTTAAAGGGAGGATGGTATGAACATCTTATACTGGTGTATCTCTCCTAAAACAACTATTTCCAATCTAACATCTGAATTTCACCATATGAATCCTTTATGGGAAAAGGTGTGGAACACTGGTGTACTGGGAATAAGTTGGTGAGAGTAAGATTCTAGGACCTAAAATGGTCACTGAAATTTTAGAGAAAGTGAAAACCATTATGCAGTATAATAAGACATCCAAATTTTGACAAAATAATTGTTCATAAAATCATTGATGAGACCTTGAGTTTAATGTTGGAGACATGGTATTCCTCCATATATCACTATGAAAGAAGGTCATGGGATTTGGGATGAAAGGAAAGATATGTCCTTGGTAGATCATCCCCTATGAGATTCTTTAACATGTCAGATTTTTCAACTATTGATTAGAACTTCCACCTACCCTGTCTAAAGTACATTATGTCTTCCATGTATCCTTCTTAAGGAAGTACATACCAGATCCTTCACATGTTCTATCTTCATAGGTGGTAGAATTGTAAAATGATAATTCTTACAAGGATTAGCAAGTGAAGATCTTGGATCATAGAGATAATGTTATATGTAACAAGACTACTCAACCGATAAAAGTACTATGGTGGAACCATAAGTATGAAGATGAAATATGGGAACTAGAGGAAATAATGAGGGAAAATTACAAACACATGTTTTCATCTTAGAATGTAAAATGAAATTTTGAGGGTAAAATTTCATAAAAGGTGAAAAATATAATGACCCAATGTTTAATCAATGGAAATTCCCTTCTTATAATTATGTCATATAGTATAATCACATAAAATCATAACCTAATGCCACACCATGCTTAAATTAACAACTAAAAACTATGTGACCATTAAAGACAATTTTTCAACTTATGTGATTTAAAATTTGAAAATATAACTTACATAGTTGTGATCAGTAAGATGTTTGGAGTTCAATATGAGAAACATAATTTTTGGCTAATAGTAACTTACCCTTATAAATAGTAATGTTACCCTTATGAATAGTAATATGAACCTTATGAATAGTAACTCATCCAAGTGAATATTAACCTTACCAATGAATATATAAATAATATTTATCTATCTTATAAGTTATAATATGATAGTGTTGTTATTTTTTGGTAAGTCATAAAGAGTTAATTAAAATTTTATAATTAATTTGATAAAATAAATGAAAATTTATTTTCATAAAATATTTTTATTAAATAATATTTTTTTGTTTTATGATTAAAATATAATTTTATGAGACCATAATTTATATTTCAAAAGGTATAAAAATAAGTTTTAATTTTAAGATTTTTCTTAAGCAAATTATGATTTTAATTAAAAAAATAAATTTCTCATATATAAAAAATTATTTTAACAAAATGGAGTCTATTTTTTGGATTCTAAACGTCTAAAAATGGTTAAAGAGAATTTTTCTAAAATACTTGAATTTTTGTGAATAGTGATATTCGATAATTTACAAAATATGCTAAATAAATGGATTTTTGCATCATGCTTCAGTCATGGATGATGAAAATGGACATTTGTTGGATCTCACATGAACTTATTACTATTTTTGGTAACAATAATCAACAATATTTCATGACTTTAGAGAAATGATAAACTAATTTGTTAAATATTGAGAAAACTCCCCTATCCTCCACTATAAAAACCACCATTCACCACCTATTCTCCTCACAAATATCAGGCTTTGTGTGCTACCCAAATTCTACTTAAATATCTCCCTAATCCTCTATCCCACATATAGGTTATTTTTTTTCTTAACTATAGACCAAAAACCAATCCCTTAAAGAGGCTCTCAAGAGGAAGGAATCAAGAGGTAAAACCCTCTTCCGTTTTCTTTCAATTTCATTTCATGTTCCTTTGTATTATTTTCTATCCACACCTATCCTCATAAAAATGGTGTGATAACTCTAGTAACTTACATGTAATGTAAGTTTTTTATGATGATGCAATTATTTATCATCATCCCTCCTTTCCCCACTTTTTATACTAGGAATGGAAATACCATCTGAGATGTGTTAATTTATCCCATTCAAGGAAACCTTGTTTTCAATTTCTATTACTGTCTTTAGTTATGGCCATGAAAACATTTTTATAGATGAAATAGGTTATTATGTATGTAATATATCCTATTTAATATTCATGAATCATTTTGTAAAATGGTATTTATTTATAAAACAAAATCACTTCGTTGTGATAAAAAACCGCCAATTAACCCAAACAGTTATCATTAATGTTTTACATAATGATTCATCCTCACTGCAAATAACTGAATAAATTTTATAAAATTTAATCATATATATGTTCTCTAAAAACATATATATTTAATTTTTGATAAACATCTTAATATCACATGATTATCCTTACGTGTATATAAGTAAACCGATCATGAAAACCAAGGAAACCAATGCTCCCAAATAATGAAATTGAACCTATTAACCCCTCAAAAGGCCATGAATGAGCATGATAATGTCATAAAAATAATATACATATATAATAGGTTACTTAATTATTAATTAATGAATCCAGTTTTATTATCCAAGACATTTATATCATGTTAAGAACATTTTTAGACTCAACGTAATAGATAATACCTGAACCTCCAATATTCCTTCGGGTTGCTCTATCTTAATTCTCACCCAAATGAAGTTATATTTTAATTTTTTTTACATATTTTAAATTCTGTTTATTTTTTAAAACCTCATGTATCAAAATCCATTTATCACTCTCTTTTATAGGTATACATATTTTTAATTTTTTCCCTTCTCAATTCTTTCGAATAAGAAAGCCTATTTTAAAGGAACTTCCTGAATTCGTACACAATTTTGAGTGCACTCAATCATCTGTTTTAATCCAACATTTTATTTATGAAATAATTTTTTATGAAAAAATTATTGGTTAACTTATTATTTTATATAAAATATTATTCTATTTTTTATTTTAAATTCTCTTTAGTATTTTCTTTAAAACTACACAAAAATGTATTAATGCTAAAATTTAATAAATACTCGTCATAAATGTTTTCACTTCTGTTTGAAATCTCTTACCATGATATTTTATTCATTAATAATTTCCATTTATGTTTTAATTACTTCATTTTATGGACACTTTTATGATATGCCCATTTATTATGCTTTATGACATGATTATGTAACCCATTTCAGTCCATTGGTACCCTTATGTTTATGTATGATTCTTCATCAAGATAAAATATTCATGAACATTTTATGATGGGTGATCCTAGATAGTGATCCAATGCATTGGGTATAGTTTAGTCTCATGATATGTTATGTGCTATGGTCTTGGTGGTTAGCCCTGACTCGTGCTTCATGTGAAACGGTCTTGGTGGTTTTCCTCGAATCGTGCTACTCTATGTGCAACGAGGGTTGATTTGTACTAAATTCATGATTTATGTTGCTTCAAAATTAGTATGATTCCATGATTATATGATCCCATAATCTAAATGTTATGATTCCGTATGTTTAAACATGTACGAATCCTTTTTATATCATTATGTTATGACTTATAACCCATGTTATATGATTTATTATTACATTTATTCCCTTACAAGGATCTTGGATCATCTATTTATTCATGTTATCATTAAAATATCCTACATCAATATAAGGGCTCAAAGGATGTTATGATCTCTCTATGAATAATAAATAATGAAATGTTTTATTTAGTCCCATGTTTTCAATTTTATGTACATAGTCTTCCAAAACACTATACTCTATGATCCTTGGAATGTAATTTGATATTTGAATACGTTTTTAATATTTTAATGATATGTGTAAAATGATGGTGTCTCTACACTATGAGAACTCAACCAATGGAATATGTTGATATCATCCTACATTGATGTTAATTGATAATTCTCTAAAAATTTCCTCACGTGTATAGAAAGTACGCTTAAATTTCCCATTAGTTTGAGGGTGATAAGCCATGATGAAATTCATCTCCGTATTTAGAGAACGTTGGAGATTCTTCAATAAAATAGAGGTAAATCATGGATCTCAATCACATACAATCAATAGTGGTTTTCCATGATGCCTCACCACATTAATAATGTATATCTATTATTATTGATCTAATAAGAAATCCTATTGAATCATAATGAATTGTCCAATATTTTTAATATGTTCCAACAAAACCCATACAACATTATTCCCTCTTGATGCACTCGTAAGGACTGTGAAGAAGTATATGGTGAATCATTCTGATTTCCATGAACATATATATAATGGTTGTGACATCCCCTTGGATTTTTTCCTTTCCACTTTCACTTTCTATCATGCAGGACATCATGATATATATTCCTCGATCTCTTAATTTATATTGTCCCACATATGATGTTATCTATGATCTTTATACATATGTGTGCTTCAATGGTGGATGAAGAAGGTTGAGATATGTGCATCATCCAATAGCTCATTCTTTAACACATTATTATATGGTACTCATAGTCATGACACACATATTAAAACTCATTTTTTTGATTAACATTCAACATTGAGGATTTCGGTTTTCTAATAGTTTACACATTGTTCTAAATTCCCCCATAATTTATTTTAGCATCATTTATCTTTTCCCGAAGGAATATTTGAGCAAATACATGTGAAATTATTTTTGATGTCCGTTCCTTTATGATTACCATGACCATAATTTTCAAATCTTCAAAGATCAAATCCCTCTAAATTAAAATAAATGATAGAATTAGTGGATCCTTTCTATATTTAATGTCTACCACTTTATTTTCTTTACCAAGATGATAGTGGATTGATCAGTCATAGTACTTGATCATCTCTAACCATCCTCATTAGAACATATTCAGCTCTTTTTGTGTAAATATATAATTGAGAATTTCTTATCCATATATATTTCACACCAATCCCCAAAGAGATAATTTTGATTTATTTTAAAAGAAAATATTAAAAAAATAATCTCCATACCATGATTTTAGTAGTTCAGTTTGTGAATATTCAGCTTCCATGAAGCATAATTAAGGGATTTTTCATACTTCATTAACACACAAACCATCCCCTTAATCAAAGCATTGCTGAATACAATAAAATTTTCTCCACCTATTTGTAGTTTGAGCACACGGGAAGTGATAAGAATCATCTTTAATATATTTGATTCTCTCTTAACATTCATCATTACAAGAACACATAAATTTATTCTGATTTATCTTTGTTAGAAGGATTGAAAATTGTGATAAATTTCTCAAAATCAATGATAGTACCCCACTAATATAAGGAATCTACATATATCTATCATAGATGTTGGCCTCGACCATCCATTTATTGAATATATTTTTAAGAGTCCATATATATCTGACTGGTTATAATGATATTTTCTAATAATAAGAATTTCTTCATATAAAACTCACACTTCTTTACTTTTCATAAAGATTCTGTTTTCATCATGTATTTAGCGCAGTTCCCCGATGCTCCTCATGGTCCTCCTTGGTTTTGTAGTGTATTAGTATATTATCTATAAAGACCGACAGAAATTTGTTGATATAATATCTATATACTATGTTCATCAGGTTCATGAATACTTCTATATCATTAACAAGACCAAAAGGAGTCAATATGAACTCATAGTTCTTGTACCTCGTCTAAAAAGCAGTTTTGGGAATACCCACCTTCTTCACCATATATTGGTAATATCTCAACCACATATCCACCTTGGAGATGTATTTTTCTCCTTGTAACTAATCTAATGGGTCATCAATACATGGAATAATATACCTTCTATTTATCATTATATTTTGTAGCTCATGAAAATCAATAAAAATGTGCATTGACCACTCAATATTCACGACAAAGAGGAATGGGGCACCCCAAGGTGAAGCACTTCGACATATAAAACCTTTATCCATATTATACTATAGTTCTTTATTTAGCTCCTAATGTTCCAAAAAAACAATTCTATATATATTCTTTGATAATGGTAATTACCTTGGTATAATCTCAATTGAAAATTTAACCTCTAAACTTGGAGGAAGACTGGGAAGTTCTTTGGGAAACACATCAGTGTATCCCCACCCAATGGGCATGTATTAATGGTTGATTCATTCCTTAGACTCAATAATTTGTTATAGATATGCTTTAATATATATAAATAAAATAAATTATTGAGATTTGGGTTCTAAAAAAGATCCAGTTTCCTCTTTTCACTTTTATATAATCAGAGGATGATTCACAACTTGGTGATATATTTTCTTCTTGCAGAAATTAATGTTGGCTCTATATTGGTAAAGCCAACCCATACCCATAATTTCATAAAATTGCACAAATGAGAGTATGAAAAGTTTTTCTAGGATTTTCATCTAACAAATTGTGATAGTGGAGAAGTTAAATACTTGGGATAAAATTATTGACCCATTTATCATTTTCACTAATAAATCTACTTCCATGATTTGTGGGTTTGGTTGAACAGTTATACAAAAATTTCATGAAATTAAGTATTCAAAAAAACCAAAATTAAAAATTAAATTCACTATTACTAAGTTAATAACTACCATAACTATCATCACCCCATTTTCAGGATCTACTTCAGTGGTTGTGATAGAAAAATATCATCCTTTATTCCATGGTGGTTGTTGGTTTTCACTTAAAACCCTTAGCTTATTAAATTGATTTTCAATGTTCCCTAGTTACTTGTAGTTGATGAAAAGAACAATTCTATAAGGGTTTAATGGATAATTAATTTCCCCCATCCCATGATTGTGTTTATCCAATAAAAAATTTCGAGCTAGGTGCCCTTTCTTTCTACACCTAAACCATTTTCCCACTCACCTTAGGCAATTTCCATCGTGATTCTTTCCACGCCAATGAAAAGTGGGATGTTGAAATTTAATGTCATCGTTTGATTTACCCATTAGACCACATTAATTTAAATCCACATTCCTATTCATATCCCTATGATACCCTTGAGATTCACTGATCTCTATTTTTACTTTGAGGTGACATCATGAAATTTCCTCATAGCTATCAATGTCACGGATCAACAATGATTTTTTTATACTTGGATTTATCCCACCAATGAAGTGTCCAAAATTAAATTTAGAGTAATGAAAAATAGGTAGGTTTATCATGAATGTCTTGTGATTTTTTCCACATACACCATGATAGATTCATGGACTTTAATGAGGTTAAGGAAATCCTTTTCCATTTTAATAATGAAATTTCAAGGGAAATATTTATCCATAAATATTATCTATAATTCCTTCCATCCCATCGAATTGATATATTCAACAAGCTTCTTATTTTTTTTATAAATTTCTAATCACTAATTTGATTATCCCTACACATGAAAAATATCATGTAGAACATTATCTTTCTTATAACATTGAAGGTTAGTGAAGATATTCTCAATGGAGTTGATCCATTATTCCACAATTACGGGATCAGATGATCCATTGAAAGTCATAGACCTTTGTCATGTATATTTCTCAATAGAAAATTTGTATTTCTTATAGGGATTCAGATGCTCCCCTTGATCTAGGTTTCTATTAATATCATAATAAATCCAAGAGAGTATCATAATAATGCTCACGATTTCTGCTCCAATCAGTTGTGCATCTCATTGGGGAATTCATCACATTTCCCTTCACATTGGTGGTTTAATCGATTCCATATATTTCCATCCAGTTTATATAATAAAATAAAAATCAGGGATGATTATTTTTAAACTATTATACACATTAAAGGGAATGAAACTGTTTTAATGAGATAAAATTTAAATTACATGTATTTTCATAACTTATGCATTTCTAGGCTTCAATATATATTATCCATGATATATTTCTTAACATGTATTCTTATGGGTATTATTTTGTTCCCTTAATAATTATTTCTATCGAACTTAAGAATATACCAATGAAAATCCCCCAACAGTGCAAAACCCACTGTGTAGCAAGGCCCGTTGTCATGTACCAATTCCCATTTGAGTCTAGCTCAACACGATGTTTGTGAGTTTTACCCCTATGTACATCTATGGAATAGCCACCTAAAATTTTCATATCCATATCGTGAAATATTTTCTTAATAAACAAATTAATTTTTTATTAAAAAATATATGGATATATTTTTTTTATTTCTAAATTTGTCTCTAGAGTTTTCTAATCCAAATCCCCAAAAAAAACAAAACTTCTCCTTCGATACCAACCATACAAATACTTATATTTAAACATTAATTCTTCATTTCTCAAATATGATTACACTTAATAAAAACAAGATGATCAAGAAGTCTAGTATCTTTTGGAATTATGTATATTACATAACAATTTAATATAAGAAAATACATCGTCTTTATTTAACAATTCATTCAAATACTCATACTTAAAACTTCATTGGATAACCTGGGGACAAACATAATAAATTGGTTAGATATAAATCTCATTAAGGGAATAAAAATGGAATTAAATGATGATAATAATACATAGTATAAAATATGAGTATCAATGGGGAATTATAAGAGTTGGAATCATAATAATGAACAATGAAACAAGATATATCACAATAATCATAAAGGCAACATGGGAAATGTGACAATGACTCAAAACACTACATCATAAACATAGGTCCATGATAACTGCCAATACATCATGATGAAAAAATTCACATCATTTAATTAGGTTTAATTATTATCCCAACATGATGTCTCATGAGACTAAAAATTTCCCAATTCATTGAATAATTATATAATTTTGGACACATCCATCCCATTCATTTGATTCTCATGCTTATGTGTGCCACATAGATTATAAAATATGGAATCATTTATCATAAAATTATATTCCAATATCATGGAGTTTATAATAAATATATAAAATTAACAATTCAATATGTATAAGTTCATAAATGTGGAAACCCTTGGTATGAAATGTGTATGGTATTCACTACACAAATATTTTAGCATGGAAAATCATGGATAATTTTTTGTAGCATAACGACATCAAATAAAAACTT
The DNA here is from genome assembly GCA_963277665.1 of Viscum album. NCBI lineage: Eukaryota > Viridiplantae > Streptophyta > Magnoliopsida > Santalales > Viscaceae > Viscum > Viscum album. The sequence goes on along the minus strand of OY728146.1, from coordinate 1,618,551,761 downwards.
ATGAAATGTGGTGGTGACAGAGAAACAAGTATATCATATTTTAGGTCATAAAACAATAAGTAATAGGGACATGTAATGGTATATCGCAACATTAGGAATTAAAAGTACAATGTATAACATAAAAAATTAAATAAATTAGATAATGCGATGATTCCATACTTGAGTGTTTGACTCAAAATGCTTGGGAGGATATTCTTGAGATCTTGGGGGCACATTGGGAGGACTCTTGAAATGGGAGGGAAGAGTAAGGACATGATAAAATTATTTTAGGCAAGGGAAATGGGATATTGGAGGGTTAATATAGAAAATATTTGGGGATTTATTTTTTATTTCCCTAACTTTAATTTTGGACTCTATATAATAAAATAACCAAAGACATAATAATTTACATGGGTTTTCCCATTGTTTCATCCAAATGGTAGTGGATTCAATTATTTGATAAGGCTGAGGGCTGAAATTTATAAATTAATACCCTTGATTATGTATAAGCGGTTCATTCTATTAAATATATGATTTTAAATCATTAAAATATATTAATGATTTTGTAGGATTTATAAATGATTTATAAAATTAAAAAATAAATATAAAATAACATTATTTTGAAGTAAAAACATATATTTGGTCATTTATCCCATTTTTAGTATTTATTACATCACTTTTGGGTAATTATGATGTCATAATACAAAAAAGTATATTTATATGGTATTTAATTTTTACCAAAAAATGGACTATCTCTGAAAATTTTGAAAAATTAACCATTGGATAATTTCAATGTTTGGATTATAAAAATACATTAATTTTATCTAAATATTTTTATAAATATTTGAATTTTTACTTTTCAAATAATGAATGACATTTATTGAAAATGATGGGTTTTTTGACAGTAAAACTTTTTGAACCGTTATAAAATTATACTCGACACTATCAAAATTATATGATCATTTATAATTAATAAAAAATATTTAATAATAACTTTTTATTAAATTAATATTTATTTAAAAAATAAATAAATAAATAAAAATAAATTCCTTAATTGAATTTGAAAATGATGCAAAACTACTATTTTTGTTTAATTTTACCCAAACTAAATTTATTTCTGAAGTAACAGTACTATGATAAAAATATATTCATTATTATATAAAAAATATTTTACATACTCAAATTATATGGGTCTTGATACATATCCCTTTAATACAGTAGAAAATTTCTTAAGAGTAAGGTGCGTAATAGAGAGATTGTCATGTTGTGGTTCAACATACATTGTTTGATCCATGATCTCGATGAAATTGAACTTATAACATAAATGGTTTCACTCTTGATTTAGTTGTTAGATCACAATATGGTCTTATTCCTGAAAAAATATCATTTATTTTGTCTCCCATGGAAGCTCTGATAAATGGGATTAACTGCATACGATCCTATCAGTTGAGGCCATCACTTCCTTTGTCTATGTCAATTTTATTTTTAAATCCCTATATCAATACTAATCAAGTGATCACTATTCAATGACTATTTTACAATGGTAAAAAATCATAATTACCATTTAAATACAATATGATATAGTAAAATAAAATAACTTGATGAGTTTTCTATAATCATGTTACATAATAAAATATTTAATTAAATAACAATTGATTTTTTAACTACTTGGGTTGTTACAGACATGTGTGAGAAAATTATCAAAGTAAGAATGATCTCATGATAGGAATAGGACTAAAAATAGGTAAAAAATATTTATTTTAAGAATACACATAAATGTGTTTTGATAGCTGTATAGAATTCCATGAGATATAATTATCCATGGAAATTCAAATTATATATCTCCAATTATTATCTCATTAATCTATTTATTATGTATCATGTAAAACTATTTTTAAAAATTAAAATATTATATTCATGTAAATATTAACATATCATAACAACCCCTAATAATCTGTGATGATAATTGATTAGGGAAAACACAAATTCATACTTTTTTGGATATATTACCACTCTTCAATTCAAGTAAATTAAATTATAGTACACATGAATAAATGATAAGTAAATATTTCATTTAGTCTAACTACATGGTGCATTATGAAACCACTTAATTAAAATTTTATGTATAGTATATAAAGAGACTGTACACGACCCTTAGGATTTTTTCTATGATAATAGTTTTTTCAATGGATCCACTATATTATCATTTGTAGCCACCCATTAGAAACTAACACCAATACTCTCATTGATATCTCATATAAGATGGTATATTCAAAGTATATTTTTATTCCTTTAGTGAGATCAGGGTTCTTTATCCATTGAAATAACTCTATTATTGTTATAGAAAAAGATGATTTGTCCCTTAATGTTAAGAACCGACTCTAGTTTGGTGATTAACATCCTCATCCAAGAAAATTCTTTTTTACTATCTGATGAATTGGTATATTCCTTCACTATTATTGAGTGTTATATGGTTTATTGTTTATTACACATCCATCTAATTGCTACACCATTAACTTAAAACATGAAACTACATTGATATATTCTATTATCTCTATTATATTTGAAACATTTATCTATTTAACCTTTTATATAGATCTCATTATCTCATAGAAATATCAATAACATCAATCCATATCAAATACATAATAATGTTATTTGTAGAGATATAATGATTCTTAATTGGATTGGATTGGTATATATACTAAATTTTAAGAAAATAGGGGAAATTTTGTTGAGTACAAAACATAGAATAATTTATAAAAACTATAGTGGATGCATATGGAATAATACAAATCCTTACAAACTCTTTTTAAGGATACAGAATCTTCATAAGATACATGCCATGAAACATCAATAAATATCCTTTTTTAGAGTTCTTCATGTTAAAACACTTTTGAAAATTTCTAATGTTAGTTTTTGTAATGAGTCTATGAAACATATTATATACCTTTATATATAGGTTCATACACATTATATTGGCCACTTCACTAATTTATTTTATCATGATGCACTTAAATTGAAAAATCTTCATGGATTGAAGAGTCATAATGTCGTTTCCAATTACCTGTATGTCATCTAAATAAAATATCCAAGACAATAATTTTTTTTAATCTGATTGTATATATAATAATCATTAATGGTTATTATAGAACAAAAATCTTTGATTACATCATCAAACCTGATGCCCCAATTACAAGAAGATTATTTCAATCTATAAATAGATGGTTGCATCTTAAATAACATAGAAGTTTCATTGGAACATAAAAGTCTTCAAGAAATATAATATAAAGATCCTAGAATAAATTATATTTAAGGAAAGTGGATTTTAAATCCATTTGATATATACCTTAATCAGTTTATGCTTTCATGGAATGAAATATCTGAATATAATTTATCAATGAAAAATTTGAAATGGTTTCTTTAAATTCAGTACAATTAATTTTCTTCTAACATTTTACAACATGGAATGAATTATATATAGATACAACTATATATTTTTTTTTACAAAAATACAACTTACAAGTGATGGTTATGACCCATTTAAGTGAATATACTAAGATCGAAAGTTTTTTATTGTAAATGGAGTCCATATGAAATTTCATGGACTTTGACCATTTATAAGAATCAAAACTCTCTATATTCTCATGATAGGTAGTATAATCATATGAAATAAACATTACATAATCGTAATTTTATATGATAAATATATATCTCATTATATATTAACAAATACCACCAAACCTTTTAAGTTTAGGGGTGTCTTGAGAAGTTCTTCTTCCAAAAATCCTTGGGGAACAATCTCAACCTCAATTTCAGGAGAACTTTCTATTTATTGGTCTTGAACTTATAAAAGTTCAACATTACTCCCACTTACTCTTCTAATGATGTGTTATTTATCGATATAAATACCAAGTTAGGTCACACACACTTGGTATTTACTAGGGTTATAGAAATAATATCTCATTTTTTCCTTAGTGAAACCAATAAATAATCATTTCTCTGATTTAGAGTCATGATTATTATAATCCAAACTTCATATTGATTATTCACATCCCACAATTTTTATAAAATAAAAAGGGGATGTTTCTTATTATATATCTTATTTTTCATCTTTATAACTACTTTTTAATGAAAATGGTTTATTATAAATATCTCAACCCTTGGAGAATAACCCTGTAATATAATAGGAAGTTCACACTAAGTAATCCTTAAATTAATATTGAGTAAAACTACATGATTTATCATCACAAACAAAACATCCCATTGTAGTCTTATAGTAGGAGTGAATTGTGGAATTGTTTTTTAATCCCATAGATGAACAATTAAATCCTATATCAAGTATTCACTAACTAGATATTATTATAGGATCTGTATACTTATTATTAGTAGATTATATATTTCACACTGAATCAATTTGAAATTTTTAAAAGTTTCATACTTTTGTTTCATCACAAACACATATCTATACCTACCAAATTCATCAATCAAAGAATCAAAGTACGTAAACATCTACTACCCTCAGTACACATTGCTCTATATACATCACTGTGTATGTGATCTAATAGTCTACTAGACGTTCACTTTTTTCCTCTAATGTTTTATGTGGTCATACTTCATAACAAAAAAATTTTATATTCTCAAATAATTCATAATATTTTTTTTCAATAATCAATATTTATGGATTCTTAATTTTTTTTACATTTATATCCCAGAGTAAAAATACCAAATATAGGTTAGATTATAATCAACCCTAGTTTGATTATTTTGACCATTATATATTTTATTACACACATAAAGAATATATAAACAATCTATTCTATACCTAATTCATTAAAATATTTCATTTATATGTATATATATATATAATATTTTTCTTGATATGGAATGAGAATACCATAATTTTCATACAAGATAATAAAATGAAAGTTTTATTAAATATATAAACATAATAAAAATTCCCGAATTACTGGACTAATCCACTAGGAAGACATAGATCGTAAGTGGAAATTTCAAATTCCACAAATCATGCTCCATTACTTAAAAAAAGATATACATTAACCCTTTCTAATTCTATAATACCCTTCATCCATTTTTTGTAAGTAATATTTAGTGAAACACTCCCATCATGAAGTACCCATGAGTTAGAGTTTGTGAAATTGATCTCTTCAAATGATCTAAATACTTCACCCTGATAAATATTCTCAACATTAAATTATAATCTTTAATTTTTCTATAGGTCATGCATATGAAGGATCTAAATTTTACTATCATAAAGTAATTAAAATCCCATAATAAGGATATATCTATCGATGAATATCATGTATTATATCTTTTCATCAGGAACTATTAATCAAATTACACAAACTAAAAATTAAAATTTTATTAACCATGTCTATTTAGTGATCCAAGATCCATATTTCATCATGAATTATAATGGTTCATGAAAAAAACTTATACATGAATATATTTGGAAGAAAAAAACTTTTCAATCATATCACATATGATTATTGGATAGTTGAGACGATAAAATCTTTATGAAAATCTATTAAACATATTAATTTAATATTATTCCTATAATATCCTAAATAATATGATTTTCTAGCGAGTGTAAACCAAATCATACATTTCACACATCAAACCCTATATTTATTATTCTTTTATTTTTTTATTTTATTTTTCTCTTGAGGCTTATGTATTTTATTTTAAAAAATATAGAAAATTTTAATAGTTTCTATATGTCCTGAAGTTTTCCCACATAGAGGGATAAATCATGTGAAAAATATGATGATGAGTCAACATTTTTAATATAAACATTTCACATGATTTGAAAATTATATTCCCAATCATGTATTCCATCTATGTGTGTGCCCTTGTATAACCAGTTAAGAGGTCATAGTTTGGTAATATCTATAGAAACCATATGATATACTCATTTTTTTAGAAAAATAAAAAATTTTCAAAAATAAACCTCCACTAAATTTATATTAAATCGTCCCACACCTTCACTCTAATATCCTTGTTTATTTGATGTTGAATTCACCCGAGGATTTATTTCATGGGGGCTCCCTCCACCCTACCCCTTGGAAATTTGGGGATCTTTTTTCTGATTTAATTTATGTAATTCTAGGCTAAGTCATATTATCCACTTCCCCGCTCCAATACCTTCTTCTTAATTATACCTTTTACCTTCACTATTTCAGATGTGGAGAAAACTATAGGGTGTTGTACATGATTGATTTTAATTGTTTCTTTATGTTTAGGAATAAATAACCTCACCAAAGGTCTTATTCTAAATTCAAGGGGGTTTCCTTCTACAACAACAATTGGTGGTAGGTTCTTCTATTACATCAGTTTTATTTTACATAAATGGTATGCTTGAGTTTTTTAAATGGTATTTAGTCAAATTTTTCCTGTTAGTTTCCTCAATGGATTTAAATATATTTATTAAACTAGGTTCTTAATAAATTATAGGTCATTTCTAATTGGTTTTTATGTATTTTCCCCCATTATGTATTTTTACAAAAGAATAATTATATTTTAAACCTATAGAACATTTATGGTAGATTATATGTGAAATTATAGTGTATTATTATTTTTTAACATTATTTATGATATAGGCATAGGTATGTGTGTGTATATATATTTTTGAATTAAATAATGTATATATATAAATGTGTATATTTATAATGATATATAGGAGACTCTTAATATAAAAATGATGTTTGAATTAAATTTTCAAAATGAATTTAAAAAGATATTTCTATGTTTGGTTTCAAAACTAAAATATATAGGCCCAATTTGAATTCAAAAAATGGTTTTTTGAATTCGTTTGACTCCCATTATGGAATACCAAGTGTCTATGTTGTATATGTAGGCTTGGGGTATGATATATAATGTATGTAATTTATTTATCACTTATGGAAATGCATTCTTATAACAGTTGTTTAGATGTATTTAAAACTAATGGCAATCGATGTGATCTTTTGTAGGATCACATGGATAGGATGGATTCCTCTACCATGGCCCACACTAGTGATGTAATTATGTGGAACCCCCTCTAACCAAATATATATAACTCCAAACTATCTTTTAGGGAGATATAGAATTGTTAGGTTAATTAACCATTAGCGACACAAGGGTGTTTCTCCGATGATGCCTATTTTTATATTATTGATTTTAGGTTTTATAATAATATTTATTTACTCTATACTTATCATATTTATATAGTTATTTTTTCACATTTATCTTTTCACTAAATACATGATATTTATTATATCTTCTAGAGTTTTATTTTTTTACCTTCTATTTACTTTGTCTACTGAATTATTATATTTATGTGTTTGGTGACATATTTGGGTGTATTACATTTCATTTAAATAATTTTCAAGAATAAATCATTCTTTATTTTAGAAATGTTTTATTTTTAGGAATATTATGTGTTCAACGTGTTTGGATTTTGGGAAAAAAGGGTTTATAAGGAAATTTATGGATTTATTTTCAAAATTATACGAAAACACTATTTTAAAATTAGTTTATTTGAAAATAATTTCTTTTGGAGTGTTAGATAAAGTGTATTATTTTTATATGTTATTATTTGGAATATTATATAGACTATTGTTTGAGATAGGCAATGAGAAAAAAGTGATATTTCGAGGCCCAGTGAGCCCAAAAATTATTTCTGAAATATATTATATATATTAAATAAATTAAATACAATTCATATGATGATATCCTGAAAAAGGGGAATAACTCTAAAAAATAGATCAATTCAAAAATATGTGTTCTTCATTGAGTGGATAGTGAGGGTTTTAGTTTAGGTGTGACATATCCTTAGAGTGTATCAAATGAACTGGTGGAGCACAGTTTTTGTAGGATTATTAAATGAATAAAATAAATTAGTAATTTTGAAAAATTGAATGAATTGACCCATTGTTGAAACTCTATTGGGATATTTATGTTACACTATACATACAACAATTTGTTTTTGTAGACCAAGTGGTTTTTTAATGTTCAAGTTCAAACTATGAATTGTGTTAGTTCATGGAATATTTTTTTAAACCATTCAAGCAGTGGTATTCTATGTTAGTGGATGGAGTATGAACTCAGGTCATATATGATAACTTTATCAGCTATTTCATTATTTATTTATAGTGAATAATTTTTTTAGAAAAATTTGGCATCCCTATTTTTTTCATTCATTATTTTATTGATGGTTATATATATATATATTGATGTTGAAATTAATGATGTTTATTGAGAGTTATTTAGAGGTTATGGAGAGTTTGATGAGATTTAATTTCCCTTATATCTGATTATTTGTTTCCACATTGGTGTCTTTTGTAGGGATAAATAACCCTTGATTTTTTATAAAATATTTACACTTTGTTAAATTTATATTATGGAGAAAATCATTTCTATTGAGTTTCATTTGATTTCCCAGTATATGTCACCAGACCGTAGATATTGGCAATACCCATCAATCCCTTACATGAACCATCTCATGCATTGAAAGATGAATAGACATGGTTCATTCTTCAAAAAATGGTATTATACCCTTGCTTCTTTTGATGGCCTAGGTTTTTGTAGCACCCCTATTTTTTGTTATGTCCTGTAGATGGATAATATGATCATCATATCTCAATAGTCATGTCATGGGTTAGTTCCTAATCCCTATCACTCATGATGAAACATTAGTTACCATCATAAGCCAATATTTTATTTTTATTAATTTGATATTTTCATTTTTTTACAAAAATTTTTATTTGAATTGATATAATTTGGATTTATATGTGCGTCTTTTAGTTTTTCCATGATTTATAATATATTAAAGATGAAAATGGAGTGGAATTGGAGGCATAAATTGTTAACATAGCTTGAAAAATCTATATTAAGACCATTAATATTGTTATAAAAAACTCTCAGTGGTATTAGCATGGTTGGAACAAAGTTTGTCAGACTGATTTTCCATGTATTACATTACCAATAACCCCTTTAGAATTTTTATACATATATTCTTTAAAATGTTGTGTTAATTATATTGGAATCCATATTGGTTGTATTTTTTTCTAATGTAAATGGGATACTGAATAAATAATGTGGTTTTAAATTATAAAAGTAGGTACAAAATGAAGAAATGGTTTAAAAGGGGGAAATGCTAGTTTTCCAAAATTAATAATGATGTTTTCGTTGAGTTATTTTAAATGAGAACCAGTTGTTTTGGATTTTCTAAATGAATTTTACAACTAATGTGTAGTTTCTAAAAAAAATTAAATTTTTATTTTTATATTTAAATTTTAAAGTGAAATGTTTGTAGATATTTTTATGGTTGGAATTGACTTCCCATGGGTATAAATATGGAATTTAAATTTTTTTAAGGATTAAATTCATGTCTTTTATTTAGTTTTAAATTTATTTGGGAGGGAATTATGATTTATTCTCTAGGTTTTTGTTTTTAAATTTGAATTACATTCAGTTGGGGGTTTTTGGAATTGTGATTTGTTTTGTTGAGGATTTGAAATGATTATTATAAGAAGAAAAAAATGACACTTAATTAAAAATTGTGTTATGAAACCATGGTTTGTGTTGTTTAGTTAAGTGATTTTTGGTGTTTGTTTTTTAGGATGTGGTTTTTATTATTTTTTGTTTATCTTTATTGTTTCTTAAATGTGCCTCTCTGAAAGGTCTATTGTGTTGATGAGACATAGTGATTTTCTATTATGAGTTCTTGATAAATAAACATTTTAATTAATTAATGGGTGAGTGTGTTTCATTATCTTCCACCACTATTGTTGCATGGGGAAGGTATTTTTTTATGGTGATTGTACCTTAGTACTGGTGGTATTCCTGATTTTAGGTGATTGGAATTTTTCATCGTTGTTATTTTTTGAAAAGTTTGTACATAGAAATTATTTGTTGAGTGTATAGGTGTTATTGGGATAGGGGCTATGTTTTTTTTCTTTATTGGGTTCACTGAAAGCTAGTTTTGTAAGAGTGATATCCTCTGGTATCTCTCCCCCAACCTAAGGTAGGGTCTATATCTATATTTCTAAGGACTCTTATTCTAGTGGAATTCATGATGGTTTATATAATTTTCTCTCTATTTTTTATGCAACAAAGTTATTAGTACCCAATTTGGATATTTCCATGTGTGTATGGTGATTTTCTTTATAGATTGTTGTGTCTTTGTGAACTACCTTTAGGGCCTTCCATCATCTTATCTCTCTCTCTCTCTCTCTCATATGACCATCCAGATTATAGATATGTGTTTTATTCTATGGGACCCTCTATAGATGCATCTTGAAGACCATCTTGGTTTTTGGTAGGTGGTAATTTTTTATTATTTTCCATAGATAACATCATTGTATATCTACTTATGTTATGGTGGTCCTTAAATAGTGATGATACCTTCCTTTGACTTAGTTTTGGGATCCCTATTATGTATTTTTATATCTGACATGTGAATTTAGAGATATTTTTGGATTATTGGGTTTGTATCACGTGTGGAGTGTTTATAGTTAGTTTCTCTCATTACTTAACATTCTTATTAAATTTCACATTATGTGTCTTACTTCTAGAATTTAGTGGATTTATTGGATTAAAAAGGGTTATAGAGGAAATAATTTCCACACCACAACCCATATATTAGTGATTATTTTATTTATTTTAATTTTTTATATGGACTGTTTTGTTTTTTATTTTTTAAAATTTTGATATTTTTTCGAGTTTATTAATGTATAATGGTTTGTATTTACTATTTGAAAAACCATGAAACAAATACATAGAAGAATTGTCATTTTTAATAAAACCATTTCACATGGTTGACACATGGCTTTCCAGGAAGTATGACCCAATAATATGGGTTCCCTTTTTTACCCATTAAAGAGTTCACATTTGGTGCATATTTTGGTAAAACAATAAATAATTATGCAACGTGCATGTTTTTTCAAAAAACAGTAAATTTACCAAAGAAAACCTCCCCTAATTTTTATACAAATACACCACATCCCTTACTTTCCTCTCCATATTGAGGAAAAACAACATGCACCTGGGGATGTCTCTTTTGTGCAACTCCCTCATCCATCTTCCTTAGATTTCTAGAAATCCATTCTTATGTTTTCAAGATGCCTCATTATAGGTAACCATATTTTCTCTTCAACCTTCATTTTCAGCTACATTATATGTACTTCTACTTCTTCATATAATTTCACTGTGTATGGTCCATGTTACATTTGGACTGAGGATACACTAAGCTATTCACCGAGTCTGTGGGTCACATGTCTTTAAGCACTCCTCCCCATATACTAGAGTCTACAAAATATTATCGAGGGTATATGAGGGTATGGTGGGGAGACTATACTTTCGTGATCAGAGTGACATAGTGGTATCATAAATGGAAAAAGGTGGAATCATAATTTCAATTAGTAAAAGATGATAAAATAACTAGATAATAGTAATAATAGTCATATACAAAATGATGTGTATTCCATGGACCTATACAAAAGGAATGAATTACATGGAATAATCACTAGTACAATACATGTATCAAAAGTAAAAAAATACCAAAATTCTATCACCAGAGAACATCATGAGCCACTACTCTGTTTTGTGATCCCTTTCTCATATGTCATAATAAAACAATAACAGTTAAGAGGACGTTTAATCCTATCTCTAACAGCATCCTTGAAGTATATTCGGGTACAAAATAGAGATCTGAATAGGTTGTGATATAACAGTTAATATGAATCTATAAATGATCTCTATAAAAATTAATTTATATGCATTTAATCTAAAATATTGTGCATGTTTAATATGAATAAAAAAAATAAAACATGAATTGATATTTTCCTGTCTACCAAAATTCACTGTGATTAGGAAAACATAACATAAGGGATAACTATAAATCATGGTAATAATCTTCGACATACTATATTAAGTGATGAACTATTAGACCTGCATGGTCTAGGACCCATGCCCAATGACTAGGGTTTCTTCTTTGATTCCATGAATCACATAGATATGAATCTCTGTAATTAATTGTGTTGTGCCCAAGGAGCTTGTCCAATGTGGTCAAAGCACGATGGATCAAATATGTAAGTGCAAATGAATACGAGTATATAAAATACAAGTATTATAAATTTTCAAGGCATAAATGTATTACAAATCCAAGTAGTTGAAATGTTCAATGTGTCTATGTAAGCTGCAACCAAGGAATTAGGTTGTCCAAAAAATACAACTAGTTCATCTATGCCATTCTGTGAACCCTCCACTATTATCACAACCAATTCAATCAAAATTTCACAAACCATTTCATCAATAATTTCATTAGTATCTTCACAATCATATAATATCCAAGGGATTAACCTTTTTATACCTTTCATATACAAATAATAGGATGATTTAAGGTGATTACAAACTTTAACAACCCACTTTATTACCACATTCAATTCACCACTAACAATAGATAGCATAACCAACCCCACTGGTTAAATTTCCATGGAAAAGGGAAGAAACCACACCTTGGGTGGTTTGGGATGAGGTAAACAACCTACAACCTAGTATGAGGGTGTCATGTAATTTCATAAAAATGTATTTAACCATGGATTTAGGGGATTAAAAATTTATAATGGAACAACTGAAAGGTTTGTAATGAAACACAATTTAAATAGGATATAAACAACCATACATTGAGGGAAATGTTATAAAACACCTACCTTGTACCTTTATAATAACACTTATCTAGTGGCATCCTCTGATTTAGTCCAAATCAGAGGAAAATTCTATATTAGACAAATACCTTGAAAATATAGAATATTATCTTTCACCAAAATATCTTCATTTATTGAAATAAGAATTATTAATAGAGTATGAGGAATTAATAACTCATTGAGGAATATCCATTGAGATGAGCGATAGTCAAATTAGACGTTGAATAGAAGAACATGATCCAAGCCTAGGCTAGGCTTGGAGATATCCTAAAAGTGATGAGGAGGAAATTTTCTATAGGAAGATGAATATAATAGAGGGTATTAAATTAGAAAAATGGGAAATGGTAATTTCTCCCATTTTTTAATGTTCTCATTGTTTGGCCACATGGTTGGCCAAACTATGCATCAACCATGCACCCAACTCTTCCCTAAGACACCCCACACAAGATATAGGTTCATAGTTTGAATAAATGGGTTCAAATTGTGAAAAACCACACTACTTCATGTCTATGAAAAATTAAATGGCATTGCAGCATGGACCACATATTAATGAAAAGCCATTGGGCCCTCTTATGTTCACTGAAATACCAAACATTTTTAGTATAAATCATTCATCCTGGGTGGAACATTTTCTAATATCCATGTGGCCCAAATGTTTTTCCCAACAAATGAGGATCCATGCCCCAAAAAATCCTTGTACAGACTTGTTTCTTCCATAAACTCATTAAAAATTTATATTAAAACAAAATTAAGAAAAAACTAAATTATAAGAGATACATAACTCATAGAAAAACTTGAGATTTTATAATGGCCCCCAATTAGAACATATAACCCTTGAATTTCCTTTCCGTGGGTGGTGTGGCATCTAATTTTTTTTCCAACCACTGGGTGTATATATCATTATCTATAACCTATGTAACATTCTTCACTATTCTATTCTTTCATTGCACCCAAACTAAATGAACTGACCCACTTCAGATAGATTTCGTGATCATATCAATGATTTTTAATGGGTTCTCCCTGAAGGATGTATATAACTGCAACTAATCCTCATCCAGATAAAGATTATGAGATGGGATTGAGTGATAATGATATTGATGAAATAAAGGAATGATTCCATTCCTAACTCATTACCTTTGAGGTAACTAAAACAATATGCTACTGGATATACTCTCTCAAAAACCTTGAATGACATGACATAACAAGACAAAAGAATACCCAAAATCTAAACCGGTCTACTCCCCAGCCTATGTGAGATACATAAAAAAGACTAGATCCACAACCTCAAACTCTAGAGTTATTTGATGGTGGTAAACATATTATATTTTTCTATATTGATTTGTATACATCTATTTATTGATCAAATTCACCTATACTCAAGTCTCTTGAATGAGATGAGGTCTAAGAAGTGTTTCCCTATTAACTACTGACTTGCAAAAAGGTGATAAGAATGAACTACTATAAATAGACTCATTTGGATCCATCTGTACAGTCACCTAATAATTGTTATTGTAGTAGAACTCAACCAAGGGTCTATTCCTCTCCCAAGAACCTTCATAATTGAGAACATTTCTTTATGAATTTCCTCTAAAATCTATATTTTACTCTCTAAATGTCCATTGGTATGAGGGTGGAATGTCATGATCCTAATCTCCCATGAACCTAATTCCATATATAAACCCTTCCAAAAATGATTTGTAAACTGTGCTTCCTGATATGATATAATGATATACAGGACCCCATGTAGTCATACAATCTCAAACACATGAATCCCCCCATGCTCACCCACTAAGAAGGTCTTCCAGATAGGTTAGAAGTGAGAGAAAATCATTTGTATTTTTACAACAACCCTTTTGGGATGACTACCTCAAAGTGACCTTAGTAAAACAGTCACGAAATCCATGATGACATCATCCCATTATCACTCAGGAATGGTAAACCTTTGTTAAATACATGTGGGTCACTAGTGTTCTGCCTTCACTCATTGATAGGTGGAACATCGAGTAACTAAACCACATGTCCCTTACTTTATACCAGGACACAAGTATCTGCAACATAAATCCCAGAACATCATAGTAACAATGGGTTGAACTGTCTATGTGGATCCATGAGACTCTCAAATCATCTCCTTTTTTACATCTTCTAGAACTCAAACATCAACATGAACATATATAATTTCATCCTTACCTAATGTTCCAACCAGGTGGAGGGTTCTCCCCAACCACACTCTCTCTTAGGACTAATACTTCTCGATGAAATAATTATTTCCATGTTAACTTTTTTGGAAGTGTTGAATTAAATACTAAGGATGATAAAAATAATTTCCTATGGAAATAATACACCCCTATGTGAATCTAAAAGATTAATGACATTAATTTTCATTCCATACTAGACTCCTATTCCTCTTAGGTTTGAGTCTTCTGACTTAGAGCATCGGCTCTTGTGTTTCATTTACTAGGCATATAGTCCATCTCAATACCTAAATAATGAAAATAATATAACCACATCTTTTATCAAAAGTTTATTTCAAACTGCATAAATATGTATTTGAGAATTTTGGGATTTGTATCCACCATAAAAAATTCCCAATAAAAACACTTCCCTAAGTAAATTAAGGAAGGAACAACTAAAGCTAACTAGAGATCATGCATTAAAAAATTCCACAAATGGGGACCTGAATGGTGAGAACTATACACCATGAATCGATTCCCTTGCATCAGGATAGTTCCTGGCCAAATTATTTTTTCATCATTGTAAACTGTGTAGAATCTTCTAGGCTAAGGAAGAGTAGGTATTGAAACTGAATTCAACCTTCCATTTATCTCCCAAAAGGCCCTCTCAAATGCTTCAGGCCATATAAATTTCACAACAATTTTAATCATGTCTGTGATAGGAATATGTAGATGTGATATGTCTTTGATGAAGTGCCTCTAATAACCACAAAGTCCTAAGAAACTCAAGATTATAATGACATTCTTGGGATGCTCCTAGAAACTACAAGACTCAAATTCTCCAGATCCATAGATACTTTGTCTCTAAGATGATGTGAACTAGGAAGTGAAATGTATCTATCCAAAAATAACATTTTGGTGATATTATCATATAACATATGCTCTCTTAATATATTTATAATGTTGTTAAAGTTTCTTTCATGATTGTGTCATGTATGAGAAGACACCATTATACTATCCAGAAAAACCACCATGAAACAATACAAATACGTGTGGAAAACAGAATTCATTAGGGCCATGAAAACAGCTGAAAAATTAAGGAGACCAATGAATATAAAAATGTCTTTATAAAGAACATATATAATACAAAATGATGTATGAGGTATATCATTTGGTTTAACATCAACTTGGTGATAACCCAACCTCAAGTCAATTTTTGAGAAAACCTGATCTCTTCAGAGATGGTTAAAGAGTTCATCTATATAGGAAAAAGGGTACTAATTCATAAACATCAACTACTTCAATTTTTAGTAATCCAAAAAATAATGATAGGTTCCAAACGCCTTCCTTGCGCAAAGAATTGGGAAACCCCACAATGATGTACTAGGTAGTATGAATCCATTTACATCCTAATCATGTATTGACATCTTATGATCTTACAATTTAGTAGTTATCATCCTATAATGAGGAATGGATACCAATGTAGTTCCTAACACTAGATTGATTGAAAAAATCACCTCTATCTCAAGATGTAGTCTTGAAAATTCATCTTGAAAAATGTACCTAAAATGATCTATCACTAGAGGGAAACCTACCTGGCCTATTACCTAATCTTACAAATATATTCTAGAAATCAGGGCTATCATATCACATAGACCCCAATGCTCTGTCCCAAAACAACTTTCCTTGATATCCCACTCCCCTTTATTATTAAAAACCATACCCTCTAGTGATGTGAACACCATTCTCCAGTGATAGTTTTTACCATAAAGAAGATTGATAACCAACTAGTCCATCCATAAAATCATATTAATCCCTATCAAATGAATGTAAAAGGGGACCTATAAAAAGAGACACCCACCTATCTAAATGGGGATGTCCTTTCACTAGCACATAATCTCTTATTGAACCCCAAATAGAGTATCTAGTGAACTCATACCATAAGAAAAACTTATCATCAATCCCAATTACCTTTTTAATAGTCATATATATAAAGCTATGAGAAGAAAAAACATTAAAATAACTATATATTAATGTATAGGATATCATAATAGTGCCTCTCACTGTTGAATTTTTGAAAAATATTCTCCTCATGTATCAGTTTCACTAGATACATCTAGCCTGCTCCATTACCCTAAGATATAGATCTCATTCCCTGAGCATGTTCTCTATAATAGAACTGTAATTTTGGTGTATGAATGACTTATCCACGACTAACACCTCATCCTAATCATCTGGTCTCACTCCAGCTCCACACCTAATAATAAGGTGTCGACCTCACTCTAAAACATGGAGTTAGTGAAAAACCACTCTCACTGGATGATAAAGGGAAGCCCCCATTAATATGTTTTAGATATAACATCTTTTCATTGTCATGATAGTTAATTTTGTTTATATCGCACTAGATCCTCATGTGACATTCCCTTCCAAACTATTGATAAAAAATAGAACAACCAAAAATCATTATCATGATTGTATTTCCCTCATAGGAGTTATGAAAGCATCACTTCCTACCACCTGAAAATGTGCAACTAGGTCAAGAAGTTGAACTACCTTGTTATATTCCCCCCATATTCCCTTAGGATAGGTTTAATAATAAGCACTAGATTTTCTATTTCTCAAGTGGCATTCAATCGAAAAAAAACATTTGTGATCGTGAGACATGTTTGAGAAATTCCTTAAAGAGTCATTTCCTATACATATCATTAGCATGATTGATAGCCACAATGCATCGAGGGGATGTAATGTTATATGAATATTCCATAACAGAAATAGTACCCTGATTTTGATGCATAAAAACTATGGCCCGGTCATTCCTCAATGTATACGAGAAAAAGTTTTCATAATAATTGGATTGGAAATCCATCCAAACCATATCATGATGCTGATATTCCTGGTTCATAACATCCCACCAATAATTAGAGGCTCCCTAAAGCACATATATCCTGATATTGACCCTAATTTATAGAGTATTCAAATGTTCTTGTTTATAGAAAAGATACTATGAAATGAAATCATAGTAACATGGGGGCCTCCATCCCCTGAGAATGTGGGTGGATGATACTAATTCAAATCACACATTAACTCTTCCATAGTTGAGGAAGGAAATGGGGACCCAAAAATATTATGAATAAAGTGTAGGAAACCCTCTAAAAATGGGAATTAGAACCCACATCAGGTATAATTTGAGTTTCCACAAGTGGTAGTATTGGAGGTTCTAGAAGTGTCATAGGGACTACCACCTCCACAACATGTTCTTCAACACCCTCCTAGATCAAAATTGGAGTCCAACTTATTGGTATGTCTCTATAAATTATAAATACATACATCATAAGAAATTTGGTATGGAAAATATCACAGACAAATAAATAGGATATGTTCAAGCCTTTCTATATATAGCTCAAACCCCCTTTCAAGAACTAAATGCAGGTCTAGGTGACATAAGATTAAGAAGAACACAATAGATACTACCTACTTCCAAATAATAATTTCAGGTTATGGAAAAGATCTCTAATATAATTTATGGGTTATGGTATAGAGCCTGTAAATTTTCAGTTAAAGAGGAAAGAACCCTTTATGTTGCAATTAGAACCTCTATTTTGCGACAACCATTTCATTTCCAAATTTTGAGTAAGGTAAATTCATATTTACATATATTAAATATATTTTTAAATAGTGTCATTATATAGAATACCATTTAAATTTTATGAAGTCCCATAAACTTTATAAATTTGACTATAAAATCTATTTAATCACAAATATAAACATGTTCAAGCCCATGTGACAAATTGTCCATGAATCTACATTAAACAATTTACTACCTAAGGTGTTTGCATCAATCATTGTAAGAAAACACTATTAGGATGATGTATACACTTTATATTACCAATTATGTTTCTCAGTACCCTGTATGAAATTTTAGTCTAATATAATGTATATTCCACAAGGAACATATAATAAATTTCATTCACTAATGCAATGTGTCCTATATGAAATGGAATATACATGGAATGTGGATTTTTTATGTTCCTAAAATGATTCATGAGACCAAAATCCCCTTTATATACTAGTCCTATGGGAAAATATACAAATCACATTAAACCCCACAAATCATGTGAATCAACCAATAATTAAATTAGATAAAAAATAATAAGAATAAGTAGAACATCAATTCAAAATCTCTGGTAGTTATGTTTTTTTCATGTCTGTGGGTTAGATACTCCCAGGATCAAATCCTTAATAAATGAAAAAAATTTATAGTATCCTATACACCAATCCCAAATATAAAAAAATGAAAATAAAACCACTATTATAACACTTTTTAACATCCTGAACTATGTTCCAATTAATGGGGCATCGAGATTGTGGGTCACATGGAATCAATATTTCCACTTCATATGGGAGAGGATTCTGAATTGTAGTAGGGTAAATGATGGTATTATGGGAAGAATGTACCCTCATTATCATAGTAACATATCAATATCATTGTTGAAGAAAATTTAGATTGATAATATCAACCAGAAATAGAAGATAAACCATCATGAAAACTATAATTGTAGTCATATACAAAATGATGAATATGTCATGAAGATATACAAATGTTAATAAATACATGGATTATACACAAGTAAAATACATCTATGAAAAGTAAGGAAAAAAGAATGAAATCATTTATTTATAGAGTGTAATGATCCATATCTTGGTCATACACTCCCCTACTCTTATTCCATAATCAATCAAGCACCGTTAAGATAACAATTTACCCAATCCCTACAGACATCCACAAAGTCTGTTCGGGTACCAAATGAAGGTCCGAATAGTGTTTGATGTGAAAATTTGTATCCCACAACTATAGTGTATATAACAAAAACACTATGTTCCTATAAGCTAAAACAATGTTCATGTAAAATAGGAGTAAAAGTGACAAAAGTAGAAGTGACAATGTCAATTATTCAAAAATGCACTATGACCAACAATCATTAACATAAGGGAAAACTATGAAGAAAGATAATAATCATCAATGGATGATGCTGAGTGAGGAATTATCATATCTAAATCTATCAAGAACCAAGGATAATTACCAGGGAGTCCTCTCCAAGTCCACTGATCACATCTATAACGAATGTGGTAATGACATGGCTGGATCCCAATGAGAAACTCCATGGTAATCCAATCATGTTAGATCCAAGGTGTCAAAACCAAGGGATCCAAGTAAGCTAGATGAAAGGATTAGAAATTTACAAGGCATCCATGTAACTTGGATCCAAGGATTAGAAATTTCCATGGAATCCAAGAAATCCAAATACAAGGATTAATAATGTCCTTCGAATCCAAGAGGGTCATCAGTTCTATATCGTGAACCCTATTTTAACAACCTAACCAATAAATTCACCAGTTCATAAATAATTTCTTAAATAATTTTCAATAATAAATTTATAATAATATACATGACAAGTGATTATCCATTTCCTCACATTAATATAAAAAAGAAAGGGTGTTTCATTGTGCTTACAAACATTAACAATCCAGTTTTTTACCAAATTCAATTTCCCACAAATAATAGCAATATTAACTCACCCTAAGGGTGAAATTTCCACAGACAAGGGAAGAACCCACACCATGGGTGGTTCAATTTTGGGTAAAAAATATCCACCCTAGTATGGGGTGTCATGGAATGTTTTAAACAAGATTTTATCATTTTATTTAGGGGTTCAATAATTTAGAAATAAATATAATGAAGTTTTAGCATATGACACAACGATAATTGGGTATAAATAACCATAATTTTAGGGGAAAGATATATACCAACTTGATTATGATTTTGGAGGAACAATCATCCAGTATCAACATATTATTTGGTATATATTAGAAGAAAATAGAATATTAGATGAATACCCTGAAAATAGGTCACATTAGCTTGCACAAAAATATTGTTGTTGATATAAGGACAAATGATTAAAAGAGTCCATAGAATAAATAACTCATCGGTTGTTATATAATGAGATGAAAACCACTAGAACTTGTCTTTTTAAGAAATAAAGAGATCAAAACCTAGGCTAGGATTGATGATAGATTCAATGGGAGGAGGATAGTGTAGTCTGTTGGAATATGAAAAGAAAGGAGGAGGGTCTTAAAATATAACGATGGAAAATGGTAATTTCAAACAATGTCTAATGGTACAAAGTTTGGCCTCACGGTTGGCCAACCCATGCACTGACCATGTGTCCACCGCTATCCCAAGACACCCCTCACACAGGCTAGGTGCATGAAAAGACTAACCATGTGCAACCCATAAAAACCTACTCGGTCTCATTTTTAAACTAAGTTCACAACCATGCAGCCTAGGGGGGAAACTTATAGAAAAATGTGTGACCTGGGATGTAAGTTTTTTTAACCATCTGGCCCATCTCTTTTTTTTCTAAATGTAAGGGATTCAAACTATTATTAATCCCTAAACACCCTTTTTTACTCTATAACCTCATCAGGGATTTTTATTAAGATAAAAAAAATGGGAAAATTCCCAAATTTAAAAGTTACTTACCTCATAAAGAACCCTAGGATATTAAAGGCTAAACCATAGAGTTTCATACCAGACTAATTTTTTTGGTTCCTTGTGTTTAGTGTCAGTGATCGTCTCTTAGGGTCTATTTCTTAAATTTTAAAGGATTTTTTTCTTCAATCATATCTATGGAGGTAGGTTCTTCTATTATTTTTCTTTTATTTAACACACCTCACATGGTTCAGTTTTCAAAATTGATTTTATTCAAATTAATAATTTTAGTGGGTTTAATTAAATTATAAAAATTTATAAAATAAAGTTCTTTGGAAATTATAGTTAATTTATATGTGGGGTTTTTGGATTTCCCATTATTTTTTTATTTTAACTTAAATAATAAATATATTTTTGAACTAAAAATATTTATGGTATATTCTTTATAGAATTATAGTGTTTTTATTGGTAAATGTTATGTATGCTATTTTTATATGTATGGGTGTTTATATATGTGTGTGTACATAAATTCACATGATAATATAAGAATATTTCCATTAAATAATGTTTATTTATATATAACTATATGTGTGTATAATGATAAAGGGGAAAATTTTAATCTATAGTTGATGTTTAAATTCAATTTTCTAAATGAATTTAAAATATGATTTCTAGTACTCGTTACAAAAGTACAATTTAAATGCCTGTTAGGAAATATTTAATGGGTTTTCTAAAACAGAACCACCATGATAGGGGAACACCTACTGTTTATAATGTATATATGGTTTTGAGGTAGGTTTTTGAATGAAACTAATTTATACTATTACATAATGTAATGACTTTAGCTGACATTTTTTTGATGTTTTTAAACCTTAGGGGAATCACTGAGTGGTTGGGTTGGCTAACCTAAACTAGATAAGTTTATCTACCACTATCCATGTTTGTGAAGTAATTACGTGGTTCTATCTCTGGTCAGATGCATGATAGAACTAAAGACCCACCCCTAGGATGAGATATATTTTCTAGGTTATCCTATCCTTAGTGACCCTAGGGTGTTTCTAAAATGATAATTTTTTTTAAATTACTTATTGTTTTTTTCTTCATTAATCTTTTTTTACTTTATACTAAACATTTTTATAGAGTTCTTTATAAATTGATTTTTTGTTACTATCATGATATCGCTTATATCTTCTTGAGTTTTAAGTTATTAACTACCATTTAGTTCATCTACTATATAGTCAGATTTATATATTTGATGACTTATTTTGTTGTGTTGAATTCACATTAATGATTTTTTTGAGAATAAATCAATATTGTTTAAAAAAAATATATTTTCAAGAAAATTTTATGTTTAATTTGTTTGGGTTTTGAAAAGGGAGGTTTTAGAAATAATGTCAGGATTTTTTTCGAAATTATATGAAAAATATGTTTTTAAAATAGTTTATTCCAAAAAATAATTAATATAATATTTTCAAAATTTAATGTATGGATCTATTAGTGAAATCCTACTGGGATAATTATCTCACACCCACCCTACACAAAATGATGTAAGTAGATGGAAAGGATCTTACATGTTTAGGTTCAGACTAAGAATAATAAAACTTCTTGAACATTTTTTCAGAACACATTAGGGGAGGGATTTTATATTAGTGGATGTAGTGTGAACATTGGTCAACAAGGATAGCTTGATTATGTATATTATTTTTTATATTTCTTTCTTTATTATCAATTTGAAATTTATTTTTTTATTAACTTATTTTATCATTGGTGATTTATATGTGATTAATTTTAGTTGTTGAGACTAGGTACGCTTTTTGAGAGGGAGTTGGAGGAGGCAAAGGAGTTTTCTGTCATTTTCATTCTATTATATCTGCATATCTGTTTTATTAAGGTTGTATAATGTATATATGCATCATTGTATTTTGATTTTATAAAATTTTCACTGATAATTTAATTTATTTTATGGGTTAAATAATTCCCATTGAGTTTTTTTGATTCCCTAGTGCTTTTCTCCACCCGGCAGGGATCAAGAGTTCACCTCAATCCCTCTCATGGTCTGACTTGGGGTGGATTATTTAAAAATTCAATGAAAAAGGAACCCATACATTAATTTAATATTAATAATTTTATACATCACATAAGAAAATTAATTGACACCTAACTATTATGGTGACCAATACTGAATGATCATGGTCTTGAAAAGTTATTCTTAGGAAGGAATCTCACTCTTAGTATTAGTGGGATTTTTCATTCATAGTCTCAAAAATTTATTATAAATAATATTCATTCTAAATTCATAACTATCAAATATAATAAAATATTTATCTTCTCATTTTTTATATCATTATATATTTATTCTTCTAACAATTTAGTTTTGGAATCCCTATTCCTTTCACCAAATTAATTTGTTTTCACTATGTTAATGTGTAACATTTTACAAAACCTAAATGTTTGTGTTTATCCCTGAAAAATATAAGATAAACCTATTTATATATCTTTTAATGCATACAATGCATAATTTAAAATTCCTTTTATGTAAATTAATAAAGTTTTATGAGGTTGATAATTCCACATGATTAATATTATAAAAATATATAGTTAAACCCTTATATTTCTAGAACAATACTAAAGACTCTAGGATTTTCCCAACCTAAGTACCTATCCATAAAGAGATATCAATCCAGGGATAATTCAATTCAGAATATATCAAACAATTAATATATATAATATTTATTCAATAAATATTCTCAAGTTTATAACATAAAAAAACGAGGTTAAGGTAGATAGAAAATAAAAAATTTGGATTCACACCAAGAATTTAATGAAAATATTTATCTTCTATAATAAATTCATCATGTAAATAAATAATACACATTATTCATAGTTCATAAAAAAATTACTAAATAATAACCCTAAATGAATTTGACAAGTAAAATAAAATGGAATTTATTTTACCTAAAAAGAATGTAAAAACAATAATAGCCTTCCTGAGAAACCATCCATTATAGGGTACAATGGGAAATCCCTAAGGCAGGTTGAACAAGAATGGTAGAAGGTCTATATGGGCTATTAGATGAAAAATATGAGCAGAGAGGATCTTGGGAACATCTACTATGTTGGGTGTTATGGTGGAGAGTGAATTTACAATAGGTATATTACTTGGGAGTTCAGAATAATTCTACTACGCATACATGGTAATAAAGAAGCAAACATTCAGGTTGAATTTAAATGTGTTACTCCCTCGTTATGTGACATTACATTGAAACTCGACAAAATTTTAAGTAGAAAAAGGATAATCTATTTTATATAGTACTTGATGTAGGATATAATATCTTATAAATTATATCATAGCTTACCCGATTCATTACGTTATCTTCATATCATAAAAATGAAATCCAACATAAGATACATTATTATATAAGTGTTTCCAAAGGGTCACACTTGAGATTACATTTAATTCTTAACATAATTTCTTAGTGAATAACAAGATATTATGTTATTACATAATTCAATATCTAGTGGGTAAAAACTATTTATTCAATGTAAAATATATTCATATTTAATCATTTAAAGAAACATATTGATATGTATAAGAAGATGTATTTGATACCAATAATGTTATTTGTGGGACAATCAAAGAGAATTTTTAATTGTATAAAAATAGATGTTTTATAATTCTATCTATAATAGAATTAATATTAATTAAATAAAAAATAGTCAAAGTATACCTATAGTGATAAGTAATCTATCTTTTACTCTTTGTTTTTCTCTTGTTTAAGTTCTTTAAAGTAGTGAATGTATATTTCCTTATACTATTGGAGTACACCAGACATTGGATCCATTATCATTTCATGAGGGTAACCATACACCAAGAGGGGTGCTACTACCTAAACTATTAATGATGAAAAATAATATATCGAGGGACATAATTTTATAAATATTCACATAGAATATATTACACCAAAATAATGGAGATAATTCTATTATATATCCATTTCAATTATCTTAATTTAAGGAAGTGCATCAACCATATTGTGAGTATTAGATTTAATCTCATAGAATCTATTTTTTAAATGTCATTGTGTTTTACTTATTGAATACTTCAATAAATGAAAAATGATTCATTCAATAAG
Source organism: Viscum album (assembly GCA_963277665.1). Taxonomy (NCBI): domain Eukaryota; kingdom Viridiplantae; phylum Streptophyta; class Magnoliopsida; order Santalales; family Viscaceae; genus Viscum; species Viscum album. The sequence continues at coordinate 1,618,526,281 of OY728146.1, read as the reverse complement.
CCAATACTTTGGTTTTTAACTAAAAAAATCATGTGAGAGTGAATTGGTAGTTACCCACAACAAACCTAAATTATATTTGGATCAACCTAGTGTCAGGTTGCATTGTATGTACAACCGTCTATGTTGGAACCCATATAAACTTGGGATTCTACATAAGGACATGTTCTATGTAATGTTTCCTTAATCTATATGAATTGGATGCCTATATTTTTTGTTTTGAAAATAAAATATTTAATGTTAATAAGATAAGAACTTACTACCTACCAATAGGCCATTTAGAATTTTGTGTATAAGATATAACTAAAATCCATGGAATCAGAAATGGTCTCTATATACACTAACAAAGTTTGGAAGATGGTGGATTGACCTTAAGGGGTTATTACTATAGGGTACAACTGGGGTTTCTAGAATTAAATTCACATTGATGGTATAACCTCTACCTATAAATTAATCCATGTGTAAAAGGGTTATAAATAGATTCATGGTATTGACTAAAAAGATTCCTTATCACTAGTTGTAATGACCATGTCAATTTAGATATTTCTTTTCATAATACTTCATTATGATTATTTGATATATCAAATGGATTCCAAAACTAATTTCCTTAATGAGAATTTATTTGATGAAATATATATTATTTAATGGTGGTTTCGAAGTTCCAAATGATTCTTCTAAGGTTTAAAAGTTATAATGGTCTATTTATGGATCGGAGAATAATTCATGGAGTTAGAATATCTAATTTGATGAAGAAATAAATGAATTTGTTTTCAAAAAATGAATGTATTATTTTTGATTATACAAGTATATTAGTGGAAGTGAATTAGTATTTCTAATATTGTATGTGGGTTATATAGAACATATCGAAAATTATTTCACTAATTTATACTTTGTAATGATGTGGTTGGGAAAATGCTTCATGATTGGTGAATTGGGTGAAACCTCCTATACAATGGTTTTGTTGATCTGTATTGATATATATATATATATATGTTATTTCTTAGTCTAATCCAGAACACATATATTGTTAAAGTGTTAATGTATATTTCATGGATAACTCTAAAAATTGGTTTTCACTAGTGATATATGGAATGAATCTTAGGACAATTCAATATCAATCTAAATAGTTATAAAGGATGGATGCAATTTCTTATATATGCACTATAAGACCAATCATGGATTTTTTTCTCTGCAATTAGGTATATATTACTTATTCTACGTGAATAAATAGTATATACAGATCCAATCCTATTGAGTGTTACTAGATTCTAGTTAATGGAATCATAAAGTATATAAAAAAATAAGGATATGTTCATGGAATTTGGAGGAGAGGATGAGCTCAGTTTAATGGGTTACACTGATTCTAGTTATCAATTTTAAAATGATAGCATGAAATATCAATATAGTTTCATGTTTTTCTTAAATGATGGACATATCTATTAGAAGAGTTCTAAAGAACACAATGTAGAGGACTGAAAATCAGAGGAAAATTACATAACTACATCAAATGAAGTGAATGAAACTATTTTGATAAATAAATAATTTCTATACATGGGTAAGTCCTTATAATTGGGGTGCAATTGATATTTACTGTGACAAAAATAGTTCCAATTCACAATCCAAAATACCCCAATCTCACCAAAGAAATAAAAAGATGTTTTTGAATTACCATCTCATTCAGAGGATCATTGATATGGGTTATATAAAGATTTATTGATTGTCTATAATGTTGTATGTAGAGGATTCATTGATGAAACCATTTCCACAAAACAAAATGAGTGTCATATTGAATTTATTGGTATACTATACATGTGAGATTTAATGTACTATTTGTTTAATGAATGAAAATTTTATAATAATGGAAATATCTATTTATAATTTAGTCATGTGTGTAGGAATATATATTACTTGAATAATTGAATTATAATATCCCATTTTAGTATAACTATTAATTTTCTATAATTGATGATCATTGTTGAGTATTATGGGCTATGGTGATATGTTAATATTAGAGTTTTCTTAATGGTGTAATAAATACAGAGAGTGGTATACGATATACAAATAATTGAATAATGATGAAATAAGTTGATTATTATTATCTGGACTGACCCTCCAAAGTTTATTACATGAAATTTTACATTATTATTGATATAATTATGTGTCTATTCTTATTATGATTTCCTATTACTTGATCTTGTAGAGATACCTGGATTAATGTCTTTTATAAATTAAAACATTTTTAGACAATATTTGAGGCTTATCTAATATAAGGATTGTTAGATATGATGTTAATCAATAATTCAATAGTGTTCTCAGGCCAATCCCACAATAAATTCCATCATAAAAATGGTCTTTATGTTTATATTTCATTTATTTATGGATTAAATTGATTCTGATAGGTAAAAAAGGAAACTTTGTGAATAATTGTTTAATTTTTCCATCAATTTGAAGTGATAGAGATAAAATAGACTCATTTTTGAACATTTTATACTACACATGGTTTTAGTTAAATCCCAACAACAATGTACCTCATCCCAGAAAACCATATGAAATCTATTTTAAAGAGAAATTCTCATTCACATGATTTACCAAATCTTGTAGATCACCTAGTAAACAAAGAGTGACTAAAAAAGGAATCTTTCAGGGTAATTTCATAGTTAACCAAAATCTGTGGATTTTCCCAGTAACCATACAACATGAACTATAGGTGGAAAAATAAAATCACAATGTTAGTGCATAGTTTACTAAACCATATACCTAAACCATGGATCTTGGAGAGATTATTTAACCAACTCTCATGTACCCCAACCACTAAATTACCTAACATTTGGACTTTGAACCACACATGACCGTATGAGTCTATTAATTAATGGATAATACAACTATTTGGTGGAAAAAGATCACATTAGAGTGGAATTATTAGCTATAAGGAGCTAGAGATTCATCAAAAGAAAAGGTTCCTATTTTTCCCTACTATATTTTATTCCCCTGGATTTCATTAATAAATTCTATAAGTACATATTTTATTTCATCATTTTCCACACGAGGAGATAAATCTCTTTATTTGTTTTGGTAATGGGAGATGATGGGTAATCATTTCTGGATGTAAATTTTTATTTATGTGTCGATATAGATTATATGAGTTTTTTTCAATTACAATGTTTAAAAGTTTACTTATTCTCTAAATTTTTCATGCCAGACCAAAGATGATGTATTTAGGGTTCTCTAAGGGACTTAAAGAAAATCACTACATGACTATTGATGATTCATTATCACCTTAGGGATGATTTTATAATTTTATTAAAAAATTGCTTATCCAATAAAGAAAAAAGTTTAAAATAATGCAGTTCTAATTTATTGGACCAAGGTGGTCAAAACATCATTGAATCCCAGCGGTAAGTCTAGTATGAAACACAATAACACATATTAAAAATGTATCCTTCATGACCACCATAAAATCCCATAACCCTTATGATTTTTAAACTTAATAATATCAAAAATATAGTATGTTATATTGAATTTTAATGATATTGAATTATATATTCTTTGTAATTTGTTCAATTTAAATACATCAATTCACATTTTTATTTTTTCATTAAGAGAAACAACAATACATGCTATAAGATCCTCAAGCACGATTGTCACCCTAATTAACTTTAATGGAGCATGTATTGCCATATATATACATACTTGATTTAGGAATTTTTTATCCTACTATTCAAGATAATAAAATTTAAATCAATTTATTCATCATGAAAATTATATATAATTTATTCTAATTTGGGGTTTACTATATGAATACCAAACTACTCACCTTTCTGACTTCTTAGAAATATGTGACTCATTTTATTACAATAGAGTATCAGATGATTCAATAAAACTACACCTATTCACATTTTTATTGAGGGATATGATCAAGGATTTGTTCAAGGGGATATCGTAGTGATCTATTCAAACATGAGATTTTGTCATAGAAGCATTCTTATGTAAGTATTTTTCTTTTTCCAAGACAATTTACATGAGAAATGATATCCATATCTCAGGGTATATTGAAAGTGAATCCCTATAATCATATTGGGAGTTATTTATAGATACATTGAGGCTATTACCACACCATTTCCTCCCCTTATGAATACAAATACAAACCTTATATAAAGGCCTTACAACAAGCATAATGTTTTTGATTGAGGCATCGTCGATGAGAATGGTCACAATAAAATCACCCAATGATGTTTTTGATATATTGGAAGATATGTGAGCCAAAATTTTCAAATGGTACTAAAAAAATGTAGAAATTTTATTAATGAATAATGTGTATGAAACCTTAGTAATAGGGGTATAATTATATTCTATATCAAAAGAATTTTATTCACTATAACATAGTAAAAGTGAGTATGAAGAAACACTAAAACACCCCTCGTGTAGTAATTGGGTTATTGACCAAGCCATGGGGGGGTGTTCTATCATAATTGTTGAACGATATACACGTGATTTCATTAATTTATCAAAAAAAATGTACGTTTACTATGTTACCATCCAATCAAAATATAGCATGGAGAGATAACTTAAATTTTTGATGTTGTGGAAAATAATAAAAAATTCCAAAACCAAGGACTCAAATACCATAGAGTTATAGCTACAATAAATATATAAATACCCTTACCAATAATAAAAACTATCTCATAAAAAAAGTAAATTATTCAACACAATTAGGGTCAATATCAATAAAATCTTCATTTGAACCTATATCCAGTATAGAACCCTTGCTAACAACTACGAGTGACTCATCTAAAACATCAAGAAATAAATTTTAATTTGGTATAAATGACGTTTAATCTTATAAACACCACTAAAACTATGTTTTAAAATCACGAGGTGAATATTCAGATCCTCAAGAAATAAATTTATCATATTATAAAGAAACATTGATTTAAAAAACTAAGAACACTACCTAGTAACATAAAAACACTCCCAAGAAGAATCTAATGTAGTGATATTTTTGGAGTGGTGTTGAACTCTCAACCAAAACATGATAAAAAATCATAGATGAAGGTGTGAAGAAATATAGTCCTATAATAAATTGGGATAATTTGAGCACGATATGTTTCCACTAAAATATAGTCATCTATAGAAAAAGTATTTCAAAAGAAAAAGAAGAGTAAGTATTCAAAACTTATATATATTTTTTACCATTTTGAGAATTTTTAAAATAAAGGAATATGGAAAAAAATATATGAAGTTTATGGAAGTGTTTCGTAAAATTCGTATCAATATTAACTTTAGATATTAATTGATTCGTGTTCCTATATAAATTAATTCATTGAATGAAATACTATAAAATAAAAGAAAAATAGAGTACACAGGCACCATATCCCTCAATATGGATTTATTAGTAATTATTCAACATTCAGTCCTGCCAAAACTACATGATTTGGGAAGTTTATCTATCTTATTGAAAATAAAACCATATATGTTTGATAATGTTTTATGTGACGTGGGCACTAAACTTAACCATATTACTTTCAAAGTCTTTACATATTTGTGACTAAATGAATTGAATCACACTTTTTTGGCCCTAAAATTAGATGAATGATCAATAAAATATCCCAAAGGGTAGTTACATGATGTATTAGTAAAGGTATAGAGGATTAATTTATTTGCATGACTCCATCATTATTGATATAGAAGATGATGTTGACGTTATATTGATATTTTAGAGACTATTTCATCCAATAAGAAAAGTATGAATTGATTTCCATCTAGGGGAGATTATATCTCTTGTGGAAACTGATTAAGTATCATTCAATATAACCAAGGATATTAGACAAGACTCTCCTATAGAATATTATTTTTATTGGACTATTTCCACCTTTAAAGATTATTTTTGATATAAGTATGTTGATATGATCTTCTCTTTATAAAATAAGGAATATTTTATGTAAGAACGTCAAATTACTCATGAAAAAGTAGAGGGGTTGTTTGTGTCCAGATATGGTGACCGTTATTTATACCATGAGATATTTTTTAGACAAAATGTTGTGGGAAATATCAAAACCCTTGGTTTCTATAAACCCAAGATTCCATAAGGTAGAAATGAATCCCCTTCAATCATTGCTAAAATACAATTACTTGGGGGAATGATGAAATAATTTGGGTTATCCTAATATCTTCACTCACAAAGGTTCAAGAAGAATATTTTTATTGAATTGGTAGTAAAATATGAAATGATACTGAGTGGAATATTTCCTATATTAAATGTAAAATTCATAGAATTTCACCCCCAATGTGATCATAGAAGAAGGATTCAAGCCATCCTTTGAACCACAACAATGTTTGAAAGGATGATGAAGATGGTTGTTAAAAAATAAGTGATCAAATTATTCGATACTGGAATAATTGATCCAATCTTGGATAACCCATGATTGATTTTCTTATAATTTATAATAATATTTTTAGCATTTTAGCGATATCAAATGAAAAGATGAGACAATTATAATGCATATAATCATGTCCTGGAAGGTGTGCATGGGTTAATGTAAACTGAATGATACTACCAAGAAAAACCATTGTACAGTTACCTTCATGGATAAAATTTTGATTCATGTACCAAGGAATGATTTATATTACATTATAGGTAGATAATCATGGTATAAATTTTTTTTATTTCTCCCAAACACCATTAAAAAAAATTGTATTCCCTTTTAGAAAATTTTCTTATCATAGAATGTTATTAAACATGTCCAACTCTTGGGCCACCTTTCAAAATTTTATGTTGAATATGTCCAATTATATAGTGGAACACATATTATAAGTCCTAATGGATTATTTTTTTATATTTAATGTTCTTCAGTAATTTCATAATGAATATGGAGCTTTTTCCTAGAGTGATGTGAGAAGACCAACACTATGCAGAATTTAAAGAAGTACCACATTATGGTAAAAAATAGAATATTTTTTTGTCTATAATCATTATATGATAGGAATTGATTATGAAAAAAAATATTGATGTTATTTATAGTTTACATATATTAATTATAGTGTGAGAAATATGATGATTTATTGGGAACGTGAGACACTATTTATCATTTGTGAGAGAGCTATTGGAATTTTGTCAACCATTAACAATTATTTTAGCTAAATATGTTATATTTGAGTTGGATTAGTAATAAATAAAAGAATTTAATTTTTTGAAACACAATTTTTGTGAAGTCCCCAATCATTACGTTCCTAGTTTTGAATGAACCATATGAGCTTATGTGTAATGAAAATGATTATTCATTGGGGGTTATTATTGGATAGTGAGATTATCATATCATTCAAATGATTTATTATGAAATAAATTCCCTCAACAACTCCTAAATCAATTAAAAAACCAAAAAGATAAATATATTATTGGTGGTATTTACATTTTATAGGTTTCAGTCATATCTTGTACCGTAAAAGTGGGTCATTTAAATGAAACTTCAAGTCCTAAAAATATATATATAGAATGAGAAAGATATTACATTGTAATTAATAAAATGGGTGTTACGACTTCAAGAATTGAATAATGTATTTTTTTTATAATTTTATGAAGTGATAAACTTATTTTGTATCCTTTATCACTCTTAGAGTTATATCACCTAAAATGATAAGAGGATAGAAAAATCCCAAAGGATTTCTTGGATAAGCACATATTTCTATTTATAGAGACACATTGACTATGGATTTTTGATATTGTTAATTATTTAGAAAATAAATAGTTACACCTTAATAAATGTTACCAAGAAATGAGAATGTGTTTTCTGAAGTGAATCATTTTTTTGGGATAATCCACTACTATTTCGATCATGCCGAGAAAGATTTATAAGTCTTTGTGTACTAGAGGTAGAAACACATGGGATTTTAAATTTTTATTATTATTACCCAATAATGAGAAAGAATTCACATACCAAGGAATTTAAAATATAAATTTATCTATGTTATTTTGGACAGCTATGGACTGGGATTCCTAGAACTACGTATTTCAATGTGATTATTCCAATATATAAGAAACATTAGTTTATCGGGTAAAAAATAGATAAAATATTCTTATAGTGTTTAAAATATTTGATGTATGAGGTGTAGATTTTATGGGGCCAATTACACTATATTACGACATCACCTAATTACTTTTGTGCGGGGATAACTTGTCCAAACAGGTGGAGGCCACATCTACCACATAGAACATGAACATATTCATCAATGAATTTATTAATAATATAATATTCATCATGTTTAGAGTTACCCGGGTAATCATATGTGATATGGAACCCATTTTGATAACTCTATTATGAGAATGGTGTTGATCAATTTGGAGGTCAATATAATATATGTACATTGTACCATACTCAATAAAGTTTTCATATCGAGGTCTCTAACTGGTAACCCAAAAAAATCTATAATAGTATGTTGTAGAAGAATAATGGGTGAAGAAAATTGATGATTCTTTATGACAATATAAAACATATTAAAAATAAATTTTATACATGTCCTATGTTTTTAAGATTATAGTAAGAGTTTGTATTTTTGGTTTATCTTTGAGATAAGGCATATAGGGAGGATAAGGAACTGAATTTGGATCTCAAAACTGCTATAGAGACATAATATTTTCTACTATCATGATTAATATGATGTAATTTAACATGCATACAAGGTATTACTTTTTAACTCAATATTGGGTCTCTTTCTATGTATGTTTATATCCCAATGATCTAATCCCTTTATAGCAATTCAATCCATCCACCATGGTGCGGTGGAGATTATAGAAGTTAATTGGGAAAGATTTAAAATTAAATGGGTAACACATAAATCCTTATTTCCAAATGGAAGGAATGATATGAATTATTTACACAATATATTTTGGCTTGCTAATAGGCCCATTTACATCCGTCTAAATATGTTCATGTAGAACTCATCTTGAGGTAACCTGATATATTATAAATATTAAAAACATTTTATTATTTTTGGGTTTTTAGGGGAGTGTGTTAGTTTGGTTTCATTTGGGTCTATCTTAGTTATGGAATATAAATTAATTGAAGGATTTATAAGTGAATTTTAACTTATTTTTCTTAACATAATGGTTATGGAATCCTTAATAAAAACATATAAACCACATGTTTTGATAATACTATGCCAAACCATGGGTTGTGGCCACCTAGGGTAGAGAGAATACCTAGAATAGATCACACGATTGGTACATGGGTAAAAAATGTGTGTGAATCAACTTTAAGAAGGAATTATATCCTTTTTAATGGAAATAACATCAGTTCCACACTAATTACAAAATATATAGAAGAACCATGTTTAATTTTAATTTTTTTCTTCTTTTTAATCTTAACATGAAGTATAAAATTTTTAACCCCCCAAAATATTCAACCCCCATATGATAGAATCAACCCCTCCTCCCTTCATTACCTCATTTATATCTTTACCCTTAGTTAACTATCAGTATTCAACACAAAAATCCAAAGGTATATTCATCTTCTTTTTCATAGTAATATCTTAATTCCCCATTCATACCATTAAAATTTATTTTATTTAAACTATTATATTCTCTCAGCTCATTCCAATTTATTTCATTATTCTTTAATCCATTTTTTTCAGGAATTTTTATTCCATGTTTTCCGAATTTATTCTTATATAAACACAACATACACAATTAGGTTTTTTAAAAACCCTTATTTTTGTTCACAAAACTTCATGGGTTTGGGGTTTCCATGAGATTATCAAAGGATTCACATGATTTGATTCATTTTAAATAATTTATATTTTAATTTTTTTGAAAATTTTCCTTGTTGGGTGTGAGAATGTACTTTCACATAACCATAAACCCTAATATGGACAACAACCATTCAACAACATCCTATGGATTGGGCTCTCAAAAAACCTCCCACTCTCACACATATTTTTCCAATGAGGATGATAACAAGAATTATATAATAATAAATAGATGTATACTATTTCTAAATAGTTTCTTTGAACATCAGAATATTATTTGAATTCAAATCAAGGATAATATTAGAAACTATATTTAGAGGGGAAATGTTATAGGGGTTTTCTATTTTTAACCCACATTTAAGGAATTGGTTCTCAAATTAATAAGAATATATCATTGTAAATAGATTTATTTCATATATTATAAAGTTTAGAGTTTTAGAAAAGAATGTGATATGACATTGCACATCCTAAAATTATGTTACAAACTACACCTCAAGAATTGGGTGACTGTAACAGGGTTGTATGATGAAGAGTACGCGTAAAACAGTGAGTTTACTAAATCTTCCATGTCCTGGGAACATGATGTTTCCTAGTAATTTTGGGCCCAAATCACTCAATAAGGTCCTTCCTATAATCCCCAAATTTTTATGGCCTCTAAGCTTATTTCCCCAACCCATAAAGTCCTTCTTCAAGTAAATACTACATATTTCACCATGTTATCTGATTTCGAGGTAATTGTCTCCAAATGGGATATTTTTCTAATCAATTACATCATCATATATATTCAAATAATTTTGGAATTCATTTTCACATAGTGCCGACTACATTTTTTTACAAAGTTGAAATGTTGAATTTTTTCGCAAGCCATATATCATGGTAGTAAATGATCATTTAAGAATAGATTTTGATAGGGAGGGATTCAATAAAATAGAGTTCCATCTCCCATTCATCATAAAATGTTACACTAGTATTAGATTATCACTTTTGATATCACTCATTATTTCATTCATGAATAATTGAGAGTAGTGAAATAGGGGCTAGAGAAATCCCATTCCATTCATTATCTTACACCCAGTGACCCTCTTCCCATTCCCCCAATGAGGATGATATCCCACTCATCCCATAAAAATTCATGTGTCCACACCCATATAACCATTACCCCACCAACCACAATCTATAAGTCTCACCCTTTGATAATTGAGAACCCATTAAAAGTGACAACCAGACTAGTATTCCATATTCAATTTGCGAGTTAAGCACACTAAGAACCAGTTGGAAGTCAAAGGCCTACATGAACATCCATAACTAAATATATAACAACACTTACCCATAAATACGACACCATATTACAATTCAATTGTTGTTGTTAACACCATGGAGATATCTTATAGTCTTGTGCAGGCACTAGTCAGTACCATACAGATAGTCCCACAGGTAATAATAGAGCATGAGATTCTCTGACCGATATTCATAATGGTGATCCTGATCACACTACATGAATGGAATGTGATTTTTTGATAGGAACCCAACCTATGATACAATATTTCAAGAATCGTTTAGTGACCCATCTAGGATAGACCCACCCACAGGATGAGAATGACTGTTTTTTTCTTCTAACTATTTTCCCTGCATTTTCTCCACATTTTCAATACTTTCAAGGGTTTTTGTACATTCTGAATTTTTTATTTTCCTTGAGTGCTAAAATATTCTATTTTAGTCTCCATAGTGTGATTTTATGCTTCCTCTATATGTATCTAGATATTTTGACTATTGTCATCACATCACTCTTATTTCTCTATATCCAAGTTAGTATGTTGGGCAACTAAAATGTTTCCACACACACTATAATTTTCAAATTACCCTCACACAACATATATGATTATGAATTTGGATAATAATTTACTAAATAATACATTTGATTTATTATAATTTCTCATCTTTCATGGATTCCTCACTTGACTTTTATACACCTTAACTACTCACTATTGTCCAATGTAACAAGAGCATGGGGTGCCATTCTGTGTATTAAGTGTGGGGGTGGCACCCTCAATTTGGGAACACTATTTTTTATTTCCTCTATATTTCCAAGGATTACATGTTTTCATTGGATACTAGTTAAGGGAAAGTATAAATATAAAATTTTAATATTATTTAAATGAAAATATATTTGGGTGAATTGTTTTTATATTTTTCATCTAATCGGATCAACAGAAATGTCTTTATAATGAGTGTATATAAGAAAATTCGTGCTGATTTCATTAAACATTCATTTAAAAAATTGCCCATAAAAATATATTTGGTGATGGATTAATTTAAATTAAGTTAACTCGTGATATGAAATTTAACTCATACATTTTGGTAAAGTATGCTTTGAGAATTTTGATATTACACGTTTTGTTCTTATAGGGTCTTAATTTCATGATATCATTACTAGTTTTAAAATTAATAAAGGTGAATTATATGAAAAATCTATGTACCCAAATTCAAACCCAAAATCTCACAATATGGAAAATATAAGATTGAAAAATAAATATACAAAATGATGATGACCCTAAAATGTTTTATATAATAGAGACAATGAGACTATGTGAACTATAAAAGTGACATCCCACAAATTAATGTTTATAGAATCCTTGTTCAACTAAACTGAGCATATGATGAATAAAAAATTATAGATAGACTATCTTTTAAATAATGAAGGGAAATTTACAATTTATGAAAATGATGATGTAACTTTGGAAATATGGAAAATAAACATGAGTAATTTTTTTATTTCATTGAGGATTGGTTAGTCTTGAAGGGTTCATGTAGGATTATAAAAAACTATTAATATAAAATTATGATCATTTAATTTATAAAATCTATGACATTTATACATAGTTCTTGAATAGTAAATTAAGAAATATTGTATAAGTGATTGGTTGATGAAATAAAAATAATCGTGTGGGGGGGGGAGGTTGATTCATTAGTGAGAATAGGCCAATATTAAAATCAATACACCTTGATAGTGGTATCAATGTTTTTATGTAATTTATTTATTGAATTAATATTATTTGGTTGGTAAAGATGTGCACCTGCTGAAGAATTGTTTGAAGATGGCATGATCAAGGAGTGTCATAGAAAAAATGGAGGTGTTCATTCTAATTTTCTACTATGCATGGTTTCTACTAAAACCCATAAACCATGTACATTATTCCTAGGAAACTATGTGACCTCCAATTTAAATAGAAAGACCCATTTTAATTATTCCCATAGGGTTTAACAAACCTATAGACTTCCTAGGAACATGTGTGAGTATAAAAATCAAAAGATAGTGGATCTTATGTGATCTCCACATGATTAATGAAACCAATAAATTTATTCTTTTTATCATGAAACTTGATGTGTGGGTCTATAAAAGAAATCATAATGTTGAAACCCACTTTAATAAACTATGAATTATATCTATGATTCTTATTCAAATTAACTTACCGCCTATCATTAACCCCCAACCACCAGGTGATGATATATTATAACTCATAACCACTATTGGACCATGGGGGTAAAACTTAAGGGTAAAAGAAACCATTTTTTGAACAATAATCATTTAGGAGAGGGATTCTACATTGGAGTGTAATGTCCTGACCCAGGTTCCCTATGTCAGCTCCCGGATCCAGGTATTCGCATGACCTCAAGCACACCTCCTCGTACTCCATATGGTTATGACTAAAAGTGAGGGTCAATATAGATCATGGTTAGAGTACACCATCTTTATCAAAGTATAAAAATGGTGGAAGTAAATAACAATAACCAATTATATAAAAACTAACCAACTAAACCATAATCACATGATTGCAAAGTAAATAAATACAATATGAAAAACTAAAAATTAGATATTTCATGCCAATCTGCATTCTGTTTCAATATTCCAAACCAAAAATAAAATAAAGACACATGAAACCCCCAAGATTTTTCCAAACCATGTCTGGTTCCCATGTCCATGCTCCATCCTGACTCAACCATCTATCATATGGCCTTTTCCATTAGCCTATCTTCTAACCAAAAAATCTATTTGGGTACTGATCAGGTAACCCATGTATGGTGTGAGAATAACTCAATAGGACACCACCAATGACATCTAAAATAATATCCAAGAAAAATAGTGTATCTAGTTTTATAAAGAATAAATAAAATTGTTAAAGTATAAAATTTATTGTTATTCAATTTCTCTTTATCTAACCACATACACTCTCATTTCCCATATTAATATCATTTTTTCCATTTATCATTTCAAGTCACACCTGAATTCCATTATTATCATTCATCATTTCATGAAGCATATGAATTCCATTATTATATTTCAAAATTTCAAGTGACACATGAATTACATTGTTACCATTCATTATTTTAAGTCAGACATGAATTCCATTTATACTATTCATCAATTCAAAGTCACCCATGAATTCCATTATTACCACTCATCATTTCAAGTCACATATAAATTCCATTATTATCATTAATCATTTCATGTTACACAAGAATCCCATTTTTACCATTGAACACATAAATTCACACATGAGTCCCATTATTTCCATTCATCGTTTCATTATTTACATCTATATTAATTATTCACATCTATATCAATAATTATTTTGACAATTAATTAATCACATCATTACCATTAATTAGTTCATTAATTAGTTAATCCTGATAATTACATTAATTAATTCAAAAAATAATTAATCACATCAACCCTATTAATTAGTTAAATAATTAATTAACCATTTCAATAAATTTCATAATCAGCACAATATCCAAAAATTAATTCGAACATTAATTATTCCAATTCAAAAAAAAATCAATATTAAAATAATTTATTCAAAAATTAATTATTCATTTTCAATAATCTCAATCTCACTATAAATATGTCAATAATTAATTATTTCAAATCAATCAATTTCCTAATCCCAAATATTCCCATTAATAAATTTGAAAATATATTAATCAATTTCAGTAATCTAGAAAACTCTATAGTTAATTAAAAAACTAATTATTTTACTCCACAATCCCAATATTCTCAAATTCCTATTTACCTCTATTATTTAATTCACTAAATATTTTAATTCAATATAAGAAACTAAATATCATATAATATAATATAAATAAACAATTAAATATATTTAATTGAAATTAATACTTTTGGATTTGAAAAATCGACCACCTACCTCAACATGTTGATGAAATTTCACCTAATGGAAATTTAAAATTTGAAACAGATAGGTGAAACCCATGACCAAGAACATGATCTAGATCTGAAACCAAGATCTGAAATCAAATGAATAATGGTATAACAAAACAAGTTATATATTAAAATTTATTAATGGATAATATCCCTTTAATGGATTGGAGAAGAACATGAGAGATATGAGTGGAGGTTTATATCCTTATTAATTTATCTAAAAGCCTCCAAACTCAAGTGGAATCATTAGGGTACTATGGGGGAGGTCCAATTTTGGGGTTAAAGTGCAGTTCAATTATTTTAAAAACTAAATTTTATGTAAATTTCAATCACACACACAATTTGATGGGAATGGGTGTATAATTTTCCAAACTATGTGGCTTAACCATATGCCTTTTCTAGGGGGTTCATAGTTTCTCATAATTGGGTGAAGGGTTTGGAAAATTGTTTATAAGCCACGTGAATCATCTCTGTTTGGTTTCACACTATTTTAAGGGCTGGGGTGTATAGTTTGGAAAAACTGTTCACCAACCATGCGCTTTCCTTAATCCTTTCAAAATTGTCAATTTTCACCGAAACACACCTCAATGTACAATACTAAATAAGAGTACTCAAAACAAGTAAATATGGTACCAATAAAAAAAATCCCAAGACATGACTATTAAAAGTAAGGATCTTACAATCTACGCACATTATAATAGCTCATCATCAAGATGTACTCCCAAGCACATCTAAGATTGTGTGCAAAAAATATTGGGCCACAGAGAACTCATATATGCTTATTTCTCTAATGATTCATCCTACATATTCCAATTTTAATAGAATATAGGATCTATCAGAAATGTATTTACCTGTAGAACTTTCTCACTATGATCCAAGAAAATAATTTAATGCTCTTGAATGATGCATCTTTTTCATGCTCAATATCATCCAAATCAATCACATGATAAGGTTTTGGGTGATACAACCGATGTTGTGCCACATGGAAATCATCTTGCATAGTACTATATTATTGTGGAAGAGCCAATTGGTATTCCACCTCCTCAATTATCTCTATAAACTCAAATGGTGTGATGAACCTGGGAACCAAGATGACCAGTCTCCATATTTTATGGTCATCCAACCTAGGAGACACCTGAAGAAATACATGATCACCCTATATAAAAACTATGGGTTATCGATGTATATTCGTATATGAATTATATATATTCTTAACTATATCAATACTCTTCCGAATAAGCTAAACCTGATCTAATTTCTCTTGCATGAGACTCAACCCCAACTGTTCGAACTCACCTACCACTATCCAGCATGGAGGTGATCTTCATGTCCTTCCATAATATGCATCATATGGCTCCATTTGTATAGTTTCTTAAAAACTATTGTTATAGAACAACTCCACTATAGCTAGGTTCTTTTCCTAATAACCTATTTAGTTTAGGACACATACCTGAAGCATATCCTCAAGAACGTATATAGTACACTCAGACTTCCCATCTATATAAGGGTGGAATGTCATAGTCAATAAAACATGCATACCAAAATACTTTTGCAAGCCCTTCTAGATGAAAAAAAGAAAAACATGATTCTCAGGTTGAAACAACACCCTATGGCCCACTTTACAAATGTACTAGGTAGCAAACATAAAATTCTCCCAATTGATCCAATGAATAAGTATTTAGTACTATTAAAGAAATATGCTAGCTTTTTCAAATGATATATAATCACCAAAATAAAATAATTATTTTGAGGAATACTCAGGATACCCACAACAATATCCATATTAACCTTGTCCCAATTTTATTTCAGAATGGGAAATGACTTTAGTCATACTCCAGGTCATTGATTCTTGGTCTTCACCATTTTATAGGTGTAGCATCAAGTCACAACCCCTACTATCTTACTTTTCTTGCCCATCCACCAAAACTATCGATGTAGGTTGTGGTAAATTTTTGTCACACCATGATGTGACACCCACTTTGAGGCAAGAAACACATTCATCAGATCCTCCCATATACTCATAAGAACATGAACTTGTTTCCTAACATAGATGAGCTCATCCTCATGTATCATCTAGTATGATGGTGTCTACCCACCTTAAAGTTTTTATCTCAAGGGAAAACATTATAGGTCCTTATAATGCCTCTCCTAGTTTTGGATCAAATATTCAGACTCCATTGAAATTGATATGAGATTCATCTACCCTTGACTCTCATGAACCACAACATGCATCTCATCCAGTAATGTAATAATACTCTACTCAGTACTAGACTCTTGAACATCATGATTTGGTGTATTACTACTTAAATCATCCACCACACAGTTTCCTTTCTCTGGAATATATGCTAGATCAAAATTTATTGAATACATATAATCATCCCATATCCCCTCCCATAAATTCAAATATCACTAATAAATGATATACTTTAAGCTCATGTTATCCACAAAAATAGTATAAAAAATTCCCAATAGATAATGATGCAAATTATTTAATGTATAAATCACAAAAACTAAATCATGGTCCAGATTAGGGTTGTTATTTTCAATTGGCCTCAACTGCAATGACCTATATTCCACAACTAGATAACCAAGCATCAAAACTTCTCCAATTCAGATCCCATATGTGTCACAAAATACCATATACTCCTCACCTGGATTGGGAAAGTTCATGATTGCAGCCAACATCAAGTTATTATTCAACTCATTAAAGAAATTATCACATTATTCAGTCAGTGAAAACAATATCCCCATCTTGTTCATGAACAAAATATGAGAGGTCAATAAATAAGACTCCTATATGTACCTTAGGTAAAATCCAGATAACCCCATAATGTTATAAATATAAAAAATGTTATTAGGATTATCCAATGATAAAACATCATGCACTTTCTCTGGACCCACTACCATACCTTCCTTTATGATGATGTGACACAAGATGTGTACCTGATCAATTAAAAAATAACACATAATTATTTTATCCAAAATCCAACTGTCTCTCAATGTAATCATGTTGATGTCTAGATGTTGGGAATGATTGCCATGAGTCTTGAAGTACACAGATATATCATCTATGAACACAATGAAAAATGTATCTACATATGTATGGAAGACCTTGTTCATCAAGGCCATAAAAATTATAGGTTCATTCATCAACCTGAACAATATTACTAAAAACTCATATAGGGAACACATATTTTTGGAAGTAAACATTGGTGTGTTAGAAGTTAAGACTATCAATTGATGATACCCATATCCCATGTAGATCTTTTTTAATACACAATCACCACTCAATTTGTCAAATAGATCATTGATTTGCATAATAGGATATTGGTTATTCATAATCATATGATTAAACTTTTGTTAATTAACACAAAAGTGAAAAATATCATCAATAATAATAGAAAAAACATTATAGAACCCCATGGAAATATACATGAAAAAATAAAACCATTATCAATAAACTAATCTTGATGATTCTTAAGCTATTGAAAATATTCAGGCACCATTCTATACTTTGGAATAGAAACTAGATCAGTGATTGAAAAAATCTCTATAGTAAATTACACATCACTCTATAGTGGTATCATTGGGAATTAATTAGGAAATACATCCTTAAAATTATCCACAATGGGTGGAATGAAATCCTGATTCTCACCTCCATCATCTAGTAATATAGTAGAAACCTGGGTGTTAAGATCACCCATTTTCTAATAAAATGGCTATGCATGGACTGCTTAGATATCCCACTCCCCATTGTGGATGTAGTTTTCACCCTTAGGTGATGTAAATTTAACCATCCTACGGTAACAATTGATGTGGGATAAGTATTCTACTGACTAGTAAATACCAAAAATTAGGCATAATTCTAACATATCAAGGATTTAAGGATCCGATAGAATATGTACTACCCAACCTCAAGTGAATACCCTCTTCATAAAAAAATGTCTCTCAATCATACTTCTAAATGTGTATCTATCATCAACACCCTACTAACAAAATCCACCTCCAGAATCAAACCATTCAAAAGTTGTGAAGAAATAAAGGAGTGATTAGAACTGATATCAAATAAGGAACTAGATAATATAGAAGCTATAGGAATAGTAGCTCCCACTTTCGATGGTCCATTTTTTCTATCCATAATTGTATGCTAAATGACATGTTACTGTCCTACCCCTATTTCCTATGATACACTTTGAACTTATTGAGCTACACTCATATGGTGATATGGGTTCTCTTTCCCAGAATATCCATCTACACTACCTCTCCCACCATGACCAGCAGAACACATGCTTCCAGACTGATATGGTGCAGAAGATCCCATTCATACACTCTAGTTTTTTCAAGTGGCTGCATCTTCACCCATCTATTATGCATTCATATAGAGAATATATTGATGTCTCATCCTGATTTATGATCGAAACTCCACCTATGGTATGGTATAATGTCTACAATAGTGGCATGGACCAATACACTAGTGATAGAAAAATCTTGCAAGATCCTGTGTAACTAACCCCATTGTCTAGACACTCTACTTTCCACTACCCTGTCTAATATTATTATAAATATTCTTCATCCATTCAGAAGATAAACCTCATGATTTTCTAGAAGAAACCATCTATCCTACACTAGAATCCTCATTCATGTTCAGTTTATCTTTGAGAGTCTAATCCACCACCTTGAAAAATTTCATTAACTGAAATAGGTTAACATAGTACTTAAGTTGACATTTAAGTATATCCTAGATATTCTTCACCATAATTTTCTCATCCATTTTTGGTTCTAGAGGAAAGCACATCTGGTCTATAAAAAGACCAGTATAGTCCACTATAAACATACTCCCTGGATTCAACCTCAAGAACATATCTACTCTCTCCCATCTCAACATCTATGGATAAAATTTCTCCAAGAACTTGCCCAAAAATGCCTTCAAATCCATCTCATTTTCATTTCCTATAAAGGCCTAAATATACCACCAGTGCTTCACTGATCCACACAAAATTTTAGCAGCCAACATGACCATCATATCAGTAGGACTCTCTAAATGGTCCAGTATAGTTTGGATAGAATCAATCTAGAACTATGCTACCTCAAGTCCACCCTCTCCAGTAAATGTCAAATGGTGTTACAACTAAAACATCCTTATCATATCAAATATGCTCTTTACAACTCACCATGAGACTCTTTCCTTAAATTTCATGAAGCAGGAAAAATTCTCTCAAAACCTCTCCCATACTTCTTCACCAAGCACAACCGGTGCCTCAAGTTCCACCAATGGAGGATCAACTACCTCCCTGAACTGAATTAATCATCTCAATGATAATATTCTCGGATTCATAATGATATAATTCAAAACAAACACATTAGGAAACATAGTGCATCATTAACACAAGTATGAAGATTCGTGCCAAGACACAACATGTCTTTTCCCCAAACATCATCGCATGGTGAAAACTGAGGTTCTATCACTAACCTTTAATTTCATTTGTCTAGGTCATGGTCAGAAATTGGTAAACCCATTCTCATTATTAAATAATCACTCAACACAAATTTATTAAAATATTTCAAAATATTAAAAATATATAATTTAAATTGGGAAAATTTTCATTTCAATTATAAAATAAAATGAAGGCATTTCATGTTCAATAATGTTCCAAAAACATACTTTTCCATGAATTCCTAAAACGATGCATGTCCCAATAAATAATTAGTGTCTAAAATGATACAGGAATAGTAAAATATCATTAATTACTAGGCTATATGTCAAATATTAGTAAATCTCAACAACAATAATGACACCACATAATAAGTCTGCCCCCCATGGTGAAATAATATCCCACTATAACATGAAAATAATAATCTCACACTGTGTACATGGGTTCTTTTCCACACATGGGTTAACTACTTCGATGAAAATCTCGTAACAAATGCCCAAATCCTCATAGAATTTTTTATACCTTTCAAATATAGTGAGAAAAAATGAAATGCTATTAGGGTTATGATAAAACTTTGTAACATCCCAACCCAAGTGCCACACACTGGTTCACCAAGCTGGTCTGTCACATAAACTCAAGTTCATCTCTCTAAATCTAAAGGATACCGACTAGTAGTGAGCATCAACATCGATCATGGGGAGATTATACCCTCTATATTAATGTAACAAAATATAGGAAATAAATAAGAAAAACCAATGATGTAACTAATAACTAACCTAAACAGAATTAGATGATAACAAAAACTGACAAAACAATAGGACAAACTAAATAGTTTATATTTCATCCTAGTATGTGTCAAATTTAAATCTAAAAAACTCATAATAATATAAAGGCACTAACAACTCCCATTTGGGACCCAAGAAACATCTGGTTCCATCATCCATGCTCCATCCCGACACAACCATTTATTATAGAGCCTTTTACCTTAACCTATCCTACAACCATGAAATCTATTTGGGTACTGTTTAGGAATCCTATGTAGTGTGTGAGTACAACATAGTAGGCCACCACCAATAATTTCTAAAAACCTATCTAGTCAAAATAGTGTATGTTGTTTTATAAAGAATCAATAGATCAACAAACAATGAAATTTACATTTATTCATTTACACTTTATTTAACAACAGATAATCTCAATTACAATATGAATTTAAATTTTACAATTCATCATTTCAAGTAATTCATGAATTATATTTTTATTCATAATCATTTCAAGTCTCACATGAATTTCATTATTACCATTCATCATTTCATGTCACACTTGAATGCCATTTTTATGATTTATCATTTCAAGTCACAGAAGAATACAATTGTTATCATTCATCATTTCATGTCTCACATTAATTCCATTGATACCATTCATCATTTTAATTCATACAATAATTCAATTGTTACAATCCATCTTTTCTAGTCACACATGATTTCCATTATTAGCATCCATCATTTCAAGTCACACATGAATGCCATTGGTATGATTAAACATTTCAATTCACACATGATTTGAATTGTTTGCATTAATAATTTCATTAATTAATTCTAAAATTAAATATTCAAATATATATCATTAATTAATTAAAAAAATTAATTAATAACATCATTCCCCTTAATTAATTGAAAAATAAATTAATCAAATCAATTACATTAATTAATTCAAAATTTAATTAATCACCTCAATAATATTAAATAATTAAATATTTTATAAACCATATCAACTAATTTCATAATCAACACAATATCCAATAATTAATTAAATCATTATTTTTTCAAATTCAATAATTTCAATATTAAAATAATTAATTCAATAATATATTATTCAATTTTAATAATCTCAATATCGCCATAATTAACTCCAAAATTAATTATTTTAAATAAATAATATCTTAATACCAACCATTCTAATTAATTAGATAAAAAATTAAGTAGTAATGTTCAATAATCTTAATAATACCATTATAAATTCAACAATTATTTATTCCAATTCACAATCCCAATATTCCCAATTTCACGATTCCCTCATTTAATTAAGTCACTAAATTAATTAATTCAATATTAGAAACCCATTTATAATCATCTAATAGAAATTAAAAAATTACACAAATGTTATTAAAATCAATACATTGGTATTTTAATAAAACACCACCTACCTCAATCCATTGATGAGGGATATCCCAACAGAAATCCCCAATTTGAAATAGATAGGTCGAACCCATGAAAGAGAATAAGATCTTGATTTAAAATCTAGATAGAAAATCAAATGAATCAATATCAAACAAACATTGATCTAGATATAAAAACAGAAATGGATAAAATCTATTAAAATGATGGGGGAAGAATGAGAGATAGGTGGGAAACCATCCAGGATTATATTTACTTACTAGGAGAGGTTATGATCTTTAATATGGGATTTGAATCATGGAGAAAGGTGGTCGAGATCCTTATAAATTTATCAAGAAGCCTTGAAAATTGATAGGAATTATTAGGGGATAAGTGTGGGTAGATTATGTGATTAATATAGGGGTTCATGTATTTAAAAAACTAATTTTAATTTTAATTTAAATACTATGCATATTTTTCTGGGTAGCGGTGCACTATTTTCCAAACTATGAACCTTAACTACGCACCTTGTCTAGGGGGTGCAAAGTTTCTCCTAAGAGGGAACACTTTTGAAAAAATATGTTTTAACAATGTTAATCACCTATTTTTTGGGTTCACATAGTTTTTGGTGATGGGGTGTAAATTTTTTGAAAACCATACGCCTACCATGAACATTCCCCCTTCCTTAAAAAATTCTCAATTTTCACCAAAACACTCACCAAGGTATAATCCAAAATAAGATTACTCAAAACTATAAAACATGATACCTCTAAAAGAGGCTGATATACCTCCAAAAAATAAAATATCTTACAAGGATGGATATAGATATTTATTAGAAAAATTAATTCCTACATTTTTATTGTTTTACTTTAGTATTTTTATAGTCATGAACACCTAATATAGATATAGATTATTTGACATAATTTCCATCATGATGAGGTAAATACCCCTCTATGTATGGTTATAAGTGATTGTAGGGAATCATTCATTTAAGTAAATTCTTGTTTAATTTTTTTGTAGTTTTTATGAGTGTATTACAATTCATTTATGTTATATTTTAGTTATTCACTAAATACATCATACCATACAATAGATGATGTTCATAGGGATCTCTGAGGGAATTAATATGAATCAATCCACAAATAATGGATGATGTTTTGTTACCTTAGACATAGTTTTAATAATATTTGAGAATTTTTATATCAGAATAAGATTAATAGTTTGTAATAATGTAGTTTAAATTTACCATACGTGGGAGATTATGACATCATTTAATCATAGTCTTCAAACCTTTATAAATTAGAAAAAATCAAAATACAACTTCTATGACCTTCATAAAATCCCATAACCACTATTATTTTTCATCATAAAAATTAAAAAAATTGATTATGTTATTTTTAATTTTCATAGATATTTATATTCTAAAAGATATAAAATATAATAAATTTAATGTATTCAATAGTAATTTATAAAAAAAATTTAACATAATTTACCAAGGGTTAAAGTCTATAAATATCCTTGTTTCTCTATGTATTAATCCAAAAAATTCTACCATACTCATTGTGGAGTTATGTAGAATTAAATTAGGGCCACTCAAAAGTAAAAAAGTCAACATAAATTACACCAATCAGGTTATTGATGAGAGATTAACAAGGAGAGTATTTTTCTATTTTTTTGATGAGTAAATATAGTCAGACCGTGGATTTCATTTGACTGAGTAAACACATCTCATTCTTATTTGAGTGACATATGATGTGTATAAATACTTATATGAGGGACATGTGATGTACTCATATTCCGAATGGATGTCATGTGATGTATTCATCGACCTATTTAGTATATTTTAGGGAATATAAAAATAATTTATAAATAAAATAGCATGTATAATATATATAATAAATATATGTTAATATATAATGTCAATATATAGATCAAAAATATTATAATCAATATAATATTATATAAAAAATAAATTATTTAAAAATTAATATTAATATTTTTAATTTTAATTGTATAATAATGATAATGTTAATATTTATATTATTATAAATGTTTAGTAAATAAGGTTCTCTTATGACTTCTCTATTCCTTAAGGATTTATGTTTTAAAAATAACAAACAATTTTCCTTATGTTCTGTTTTACTTACATATTTTTCAAACTATTTTACTTATAGATTCATCCTTCTGTTTTACTTACAGATTTGTCAATCTGTTTTACTTATAGATTCATCATTCTATTTTACTTACAAAATTTTCATTCGGTTTTGCTTAAAAAATCTTCATTCCATTTTACATTTTTGAAATTTTGTTTTACTTACCGATTGGTCATTATGGTTTACTTATATATTTGTCATTATGTTTTACTTAAATATTTAAAATTATGGTGTTCTTAGGATTATGAATGATTGTTTTACCTAAGCCTATGTGATACTGATGAATCTGTGATAATGTTTTTATAATAACATTGTCACTTGAAAATATTTGACATTATTTTCATTATTAGGATACTATTTTCATGATACAGATACCGATAAAAATGTCATACCGATTTTATGATACCGATACCCAAAATAGTAATACAATTTTCTTTATTCGATTTGTGTTTTCTTAAGAATCCATTTTCTTGATAATGTTAGAGTTGTTTAATGTATCATTCCAATAATATCAGATACTTCATTTTATTAAAATTAACATTCCTCTTAAATGTAAAATAGTTTCTTATACATTAAACGATGTCATAAAATTTGTTATAAACTAAACGTTATCTACTTGACACGTTTCCAGGTCCCTCCAAAATTTAATGAAAATATGAAAATTGGAGTGGAGCCGACTGTTGATATGTTTTCCCTATAAATAAGAGTTCATTGGAACAAGAAAATGATACACAGTGAATATAAAAGCGATCAATGTTTGTTAAGTGATTTCTAGAGAGAGAGGATCTTACACCTCTCAGTGGTTCATATAGATGTCGCGAACAACTTGTTCAGGAGTGAACAACTTGTTCAAACATTCCTTGTGTGGAATCTGATCATGCTGATCATGGGCTTCTGGGTTTGAAAGACAGAGGTTCCAATTTCATTCTAAATCAAGGGCTTGCAGGGATAACAAGATAGATACCGATATTCGGATTGAGGTCTTACCTGTGTTTGGGTAAGACATAATTTCTTGAGAGTTTAAATCAAGGAACCTTTATCCAAAGTTGTTGGATACCCTTCTCTTTGGGATAAAATAATCTTATTGTTACTTGTTTTCTATTTCAAGTTGTTTTTATTCCACTTCAATTTGAACTTTTTTAATTTTATAAGTATAACATTATTATACATTCTAATTCCGTTACTCTGATTATATTATATATTCTATACAAATTAAGGTAAAATCTTTCTTTTAAGAAAATATTTCTTATGTTTTAATCATAAGGTTGTAAAGCTTATTAAATGGTTTCTTTAATAGGGTTTGTGAATATTTATTTAACTTTGTTAAAATATGTTTTCATAAAGATAAAAGCTAAACTTAAGAAACAAATTTCCTTAATGTTAAGAAACTTTCTTTAAGAATGTTTTATACCAACATTAGAGGTTGCAAAGGAATTTTTAAATAATACAATTCACCCCCTCTTATATTTGAGCATCTCATTAAACATATTCGATCCTACAATTGGTATCAGAGCTAGTAGCTCTACTGTACTGATACTTTACAATAAATATATTTTGTAAATAGTTATATTATTAAGTACAGTTGTTTATAATTTCAAATTATAACATATATAAATATATATTAATGTAATTATAAATAAAATCACATAGTGGAACCCATCTTATTAATATGAAATTGATAATATATATCCACAAATATATAGATATTTGTAAATTATAATAAATATTATATATACTTTTATATAGTAATTATAATATATTTTTATAATATAATCTATAAATTTATTAAAAAAATAATTTATTATAGACATGTCAGATTTATAAGAGTTGCTTTCCCACTTAAAATTTTCATAACCGCCACTTCACCCAATTATTTATCTTTTTCATGCATCTTATCCCATATTCCAAAACCCCTTTCATATCCTTAATCCCCCTGATGATGCCTCACCATTGTCACTTCTTACACCTCCCTTTATACCAATCCTATCCGCACCACTCTGTTCATCTCCCCTCCACCTCTCCTCTACATCTACCACTTTGTATCACCCTCACTTCATTTTTGATGCCTATCTGCCTCCTTCTCCATACATCCTTCTTCCTTATTCTTTTATTCATCTCTTAGAAAAGTTACACCTATCACATTTACCAAAAAATTCTTTTATATTTCCCAAGTTTCCAACAAGAATATTTTTATAAAAATATGAAATAGACATCTAGATCCCTGATTTTAATCCATATTTCCTTTTCATCCATACAAAATGTGATTCCCCATTATAAAAACAATGGATTAATGTGAGTAATAAACATAAATTATATCCAAAAACTTAATTTTTCCTAAACCATTTAGAACGAGATATCCAAAATCATTGACAAATATATCCACCCTTTAGGCGATACGTTCTCATTACTCAGATACTTTAATATGGATTAAATTTGATCCATTTTTAGTATTCCATCACATATCACCTCATATCTTCTAATTCATTTTTAAAGATATAGTAAGGTAAGAATAATTTGAATGTGGATACAATAAACCCTCAATTCCACTTTCCAAAACCCTAAATGTCTCATAAACTCTTCAGACCATAGTGAAAATGCAATAAAAGGTACACCATTATGCTCTATACTCTTTCAGTTATACACCCCACACTCAGATAAAAATATTTTATTATATCTTAGAGAAACCATTATTAAAATTACTATTTGAATAAACACAATTTCTATATTACCAGTAGCAATCCACCTTACCAAAACCCTAGTTTTTTAGTAATTTTTCATGTTTGAACTATTTCATCCATAAAATGCACATATTTATTTTATGCCACTCATTAAAACTATTATATGAATTATGATATACACAATGCTATAATATAATAATAATTTCATTATGTGATACTTATTTTACATCCATAGATTATTTTTATTTCCAGATTTTATTTATCAAATTCATTTACATTTCATTATCAATTTAAATATGAAATTTATTATAATTTAATGTCACCATATTTCTATATTATTATTTATTTTATTAATACATGTATACATGTACCTGTTTCATGGTTTTGGTTTTGATTCATGATCTAAAAATATTATTAATTTCAATTATAAATACCTTACTAAGTACCATTCTAGATTCATGAATTGTAGAAAGTGAGAAAATCCCATTTTATAATTACTATATTATATACATGTATGTGGTTCAGCCAAATTGGTTGATTTTTTATTATAAAAATAAAATATGAAATTATTCTTTTTCATGGTGAGCATTAGATAAGTTTGGGTAGGATGATATATACACCTCCAGGTTTTCTCTTTAATTTCCCACTTGATATCGATTCATCAGAGTTTGTATGTTTCCAAATTTTATGTGCTTGTATTGTTTCCAATAATTTTTTATACATATAAATAAAATATGATTTTATTTTATATTTATATAATAACTAAATATTATAATTAATTAAGATATATTTTCATTTAAATTTTACATTTCAACATAATTCAATGATTTTTAACCCTTCTATATAATTCCTTTTCAAGTAACATACTGTAGTTATTAAAACATTCTGACAACATGTTCACCTATACTATTAATAAAAAACAAATATATATCTCTATAAGCTGTTTCAATATTTGTTTCATTTGTACATAATCACTAATAATCTCTTCCAAATGTTTCATCTCTACAACTACAGTATTTCTGCCACTATTTTCTTGATTTTTTCTCACTTCCAGTTTTTGACACAAGATTTGAAAACACTCAATTCTCAAAAAAATCATATAGATCAAACACAACATGTACACTCTTCATTTTTATTACATATTTTAATTTAATAATTATTTATTTCTTAAAAATTAAGAATTATTACTTATTATTATTTATACATGTTAACTATTAAAATATTGACTCTATAATTTATTGAATATAAGTTTTTTTGTTTCTATAATTACTTTTATTTATTCTTCTATACTATATATTTTCACATTATTTCCAATTATTGTGACAAAATTATTTTTAAAAATACTATCTTCTTCTATTATTTCATAATTGGTACCAATTTCTATTCATTCTCTATATATAATTTTTCAAGGAATTAAATGAGTTATTTTTTTATTGTTCATTTTATTTTTAATGTATTGACTCTATATATGAAATGTGGATCTAATTTGTTATTATTAATTAGTTTAACAATATAATTGTATTTTCAATATTGACTCTCAATATTGACTATGTGTTTTTTTAAATATTTACTAATATTTGTTCACATTATGGATTTATAGGTCCATATAAGTTTAAAGTATTTTTTGATCCATTTAATTTCACTATGATATTAAAATTGAAAAATCTATTTCTGTAAATATTAAATATATTTCTTTATCTAAATTGTTTAATGATATAAATTTATTGAAATTTCAGAATTTATTTGTATTCTCATATACACTCTCTATGATATGCATTCATCATATTTTGTAACATCTTTTTAGGGATTTTTAATTATGGACAACTTTTAAAATGTTAATTTATGAATCATAAAATTTTAACCATAGTAAATACTCTATACCACGTATTAAAATATACATATGAACATCATGGTTTTAAAAATGTATTACTAGTAATTAAAATATTTCAATTTTATTATAATTATAAATAATAACATAGATGATGACCTGTAATATTAAAAAGTATTTTATATTATTATTTTTATAATAATATTGGCACTAAAATATAAATTTCATATTATAAATAATATGTATATTCTATTTCTATATCTTATAAACTTGAACTCATATAGAATAATATGTATATTTTTAGAAATAAGAATTTGGTATTTTATTATCTATATTTATATCTCTTATAAGGTGTGTGAATTACATTCCACATGTTAATCAATAATTCCATATCTTCCCTCCTAAAATTTCGTTCTCTGGAATTTTCTTATCTCCCAGTGTCATCCTCCTCACCCCCCTTCAACCGCCTCTACATCCCCATTTCTTCCAACCAATTTCATTACATATATAACATATTGTAAAAATAATATACATCACTAAAAATAGAGTCTACCTATTTAATTACATATATTTATTATCCCTTTTTCCCTTCGAAGTGAATTTTATCTAAAGGTAAAATGTGTTTATAAATGTTTATTTTTTTGGAATAATATAATACAAATGTGTTGTTAATGTTATAATACCATTTTGGTAATCAATACATGATGTTTAAAAATAACATTGTTTCACTCTCTTTATCCTACACTCAATATACCAAATATGTTTTCTAGGTACAAGTTTTTTATTTAACATCCCCTATTAGTTAATTTGTTTTGGTTTGTGATTCATTTTGTTAATATTTTTGAATTATAATAAATCATTTATTAAATATTAAAATTTCATTATAATCATTATATTTTATGTTAATTTAATTTTAATTCACCTATACTTTTAATTTACTTAAAAATTAATTTTATTATATATTTAAATAAAAATAGAATATTTTATTATAAGATATTTTTAGACTGATGATATTCCTACTGTTTAGAAAATTTTGAAGGTACTATTTCGGGGTTTTATTTAATATTTTTTCATGATGTGTTCTAAAATGGATTTAAAATAATCCTACATTAAATGTATTTATAATTTATTTTTTGATTTATATGTTATTTGAATTTTTTTATCAATACTGAATATGAAACATTGTCTCACAAATTAGTGATTTTTGTATTTTATGTCAAACATCACACATATCCTTCAATGATTTATCACTATATATATTAAATTATTATATCCATAATAATATAAATATAGTTTCTACTTTAATTCTAGAAACATTCATATTATTATTTCTTCGAAAATATAATGTTATTGATTTTTCTTCTGTAGTAACTGTGTCCTATGCGAACACATACGTACAAATACTAGTTATTAAAACAATATAAAATATTAAAAGTAATGTTATTAAATAACTAAAATTTTATAATATATATAAATTTATTCAATTAATATATCATATTTATGTTAATATAAATAAATAAAATTATTTTGTTTAATATTAATAATAACAAATGGTATTTAAATCCACCATCGTGGAACATAACATAAGGAACGAAATACAGTAAACACATAGTACTGAGGACTTGACCCCATGACATGGCCCTCAACCCAACCAAACCCAAAATACCACACCACCAATGACAAGACATTGAATAATAATAATAATAATAACAACAACAACAATAATAATAACAACAATATGTTTTTATTAACAAATAATTAACTATACAATGTTGTTATAATTTAATACTATTTAATAAATTTAATATATATTATATAATATAACATTAATTAATATATTATAAATGTAATATATAATGTTATTTAATAACTATAACATTATAATGTATAAAATTATTCAATTAATATAATTTATATATAATTTATTTAAGGACATCAAGGTAGCAAGAAATGAAAAAACACACATAGCCCCTAACCCAACACTGACCGATAAAACCCCCTCTAAGTCCTGATACACTATAGATAAAACCAATTAAAATGTTAAAGCTAAAATTACTTCCATTTTATAACTCTAATTACCCTTCATCAAATCCCAATGTCCTTCTAGCTACGCTATGCCCAACGGTGACATGTACATGGTTTACATCCCTAGCCACATTTTCTGCCATAAATTACCCCTAAATATATAGGTAAGACTTACATGGTTTGGAAATTGGGCATATATATAATATAATAACAAATATAAAATTATTTAATATATATATATATATATTATAATGATAAAAATTTGACACATACCAAATAACCTAGTTATTTTTAGACTGTTTTTATCTCTCCCAAATAAAATTTCTATAAATAGTGGGATAATATAATGATATATAACTATATAAATTATAATAAAGATTAAAAAAATGTAAAATAATTATAATTAAACACAAAAATTAATATAAATAAATAAATAAATAAATAAATTTAAAAATAAATATAATATAATAAATATAAAAAGTTAAAATAAAGTTAATACTATAATACAAATATAGTGTTATTACATAAATCCATCATTAAAACACACATTTATAATGGGAATAATTATCCACTATAAAAAACATTATTTTTTTAGAAGGACTTTAGTCTGTCAAAAATTATGTTTTTATTTGATATTGACATATATTTTTCCATATAACTTATACATGCACAAATATAACATTATTATTAATATATAACATTTCTAATAAATGGGTTGTAGTTTTTATCTTACCTTGAATTTTTCTTCTTATTATTAACATATAAGGTTAATAATAATAATAATCATAATAAAAACATAATGTCAAAAAAATATTATACCTATAATAAGGTATTTTAATAATAAGTAATAATAATAATAAAATGATAATTATAAACATACTATTTTTTATAAAAACAAAAAATATGACATTAGTAATGAATATAATATTATTAAAAAATAAAATAGATATATATATATATTAAAAATAATAATATTATTGATAGTATTGTTTTGATGTTCCCAATATAATAATACAATTATGTTAATAACACAAAACACATATACATACATTGATATTTACAATTACAAATTTACTGAAATGGACATATAAAATATATAAATATGTAAATTGTGACATGTTCATGTGTGCTCACATTCACACAAACACCCACATACATAAATACATATAAAGACACCGAGACATCAATAATAACTATATGGGAATGATTTATCCACAAATATCTAATAGAAAGGTGAAAAAAATATATAGAATAATGTTGGTGGTCTAAACAAAAACAAAAAAAAGTACATGTTTGGGGAAAAGATGTTCCAAGAAATAAAAAACAACCAAAGTACTAAAAAATGGTAAAACCCAACTCCATGTCACAAGAAGTTACCTCTATAATCCCACACCCTAGTAATGAAAAAATTAACTATCACCCTTAGAATCATTTTCCTTACCAGCATTAGATAAAATAAGATCTACAAACACCTAAAGGTTTGTTGTTATTGGGTTCCCTTGACCCAACTCCTCTATGTACTTTTATTACTATTACATATATATAGTTTGATATATAGATGTGTTTATTCATACCATAATATGGTTTACAATTCATATTTAACTTTTTATATGAAAATTTTGTTATATTTTGTTTCGTATCAAATGGTTATTGTATTTTCCTACTATAATGTGGGACTTGAGATACTATGGTAGAAATCTTACACATATTACCTATGTTCTAGATACATCATACTGATAGGACATATATGATGTCTAAATTTTTTTTGCTGGGGGATCAAAATCATTGAGACTTATTCTCATGAAGTTTAACCATAATGATCTCAAGTAGATGAGATCAAGAAGACTGAACCACCAATAAGAACACCACATGTTTCGGGAGTCATTAGTTGTTCACATATTTGAATGTGTGTATTCTTCTCTTGAATTGAGGTCATTATCAATGTGTATAATTTGACTAGAATCATTAATACTTGAAAAAATGATGTATTTTATTTCATTGTGATGTAGCCTGTGTTGGGTATGTAATTTTTTGAATGACATTGGTAGAATTATCAAGACCGTATTTTCCACTTTTGAGTCGATGAAGAGATAATATCATTGGATCATGTTGACCAGATGGTAGTACCTTTATTAAATACCTGTCTATGGTACAAGAATGTAAATTCATCCTATAAGGTCAAGAAATATATAAATCATAAAAAGGGTGATGACACAAGTGTGTATCCTTCCTTATGTGATATTTTAAGATTTAGATAATATGTTACACAAAAAGTGTTTAAATTAGGTATTCGTAGCTATAATATTATTTATCACCTTAGGGTGAATGAGGGGTTACTAGAATCCACTCTTCTTATTTGGGTTGAATTTATTACTATCTAGATAAGTAACTATAGGGTTACACACTAAGTGTTTCTACAATTTACACCTATAAAGAAGAATAAGTGTTTATAAAAAAATAGGCCCCACATATAGTTGATTGTGGTCATTTGAGTCTGGTTGATCAAAAGTAAAAATAACTCAATTATATTATTTAATTTTAGAATAATTATTATTATCTTTATTTCTTAATTTATTCACAAATTGTTTGATCATAAAAGTGAATATAGTAAAATATAATTTTTCGAATGAACAAAAAATGTTTATGATTTATTATATTCTTTGTGGAGATTACAGTCCATGTTTATGGTTAATATTTTATTAAATAAAATTTAAAATTGCTACATGTGAGTGATAAATTATTCTTCACATTTATAATTTTTTTAATTAAGTTATAAGTGTGAACACAGTTATAAAGGGAAGGTTATTTCTCTCCAAGGACACAAGTGAAAATTCTGAAAGTGTAACCCTGTTATAAAATATAATTTTATCCTCTTGAATAGTGAGATCTGCCTTTTGTATTAAATTTTATTGATATTATTTCATCTTATCTTTTCATAATCTCTTAGAGAGAGGCTCTAAAGGAAGAATAAGGTTAGATCAATGCCTTTTTCTCAATTGAGCCCGTGTTCTTCTCACGATAGAGGGTACATTGTAAAGCTCCTCAATTTACCACTCTCATACCCAAGAATCATACATCTATGATAAAAATATATGTGGTTAATGTGTGAATGATCAATGAGATTCCAAGATTGGCACCTTTGAGCCATGACAAGCTGATGGTGAGAGAATAAAATAGGTGATTCTAAATGAACAAGGTTACATTTATTATTTCATTCCATTTAATTTTTTATTTTTTAATTTAGTTGAACATGATCCTATTAGATATATAAGTAAATTGATTTTTGGATTATGTTTTTTTAACATGAATCTGAATCTAAAATCTTAAATTTCACATTTTCATGCTTTTTCTACACCATAGGTTTCTTTAATTGGTATCAGTGAGAAAATAAAATTATTTAAGTCAATAAAATTCAATTAAATTTTCTATGATTCAAAAAAATGGTTTGGTTATAGTCCCAATTCAGTTGAAATCAAATCAATCTGAGTTTCCCTCAGCAGGATATGGCTGATCGAAAATCTGTACGTTTTGTGTAAAAATTGTAATGAAAACCTAAAATTTAATTTTTAATTAAATTTAATTGTTACAAGTGTGAATAATTTTTAGCCATAGAATGATGTTTCTGTATTACATGTTAACTATAGACACTAGATGCTAGTTTGGGTAGTCTTTTGGAACAAAGGTTTATTGTTAAAGAATGAATTTTTAGAAATTTTTTTAAAAAAATAATATTCTTTATCATTAGATAAGGATAAGATTAATAAAATAATTAAAAATTCCAAACAATATTTATATATCAATTAGAAGGATAAGGTCACCTTGGGCCCTCCAATTTATTGGGAGGTTGATGTGTTTGAATTTATATATATATATATATATATAATGAATATATATACCCTTAAACAGATTCCAGAAATTATACATGGGTTAAATCGATATTGTCTAGGTCTGGGTATCCGGACCTTTCAACCCTATAAAAATCTCAAAATTAATATCCTGTGAACTTCCTTGGATCAAAATAGATACGAAAAATTATGAATTGTTTTTCATAAATTAAATTTCTTATGTAAATAGTAATAAAGTTATTTATGTAGTTGTGGGGAATATCAATAATTAATTAAAATTATTTTAATACAAGTTAATTTATTAAAAATACCATTAAGTTGAATTGTAGAAAATTTATTTTTTCATATGAAATTTAATTTCATATCTACTGGTCATGATACGAGACTAACCCATGCATGTTAAGTTTTTAATTTAATTTAATTTAATTATTTCATATAACTATTCAGTTGTAATAATTATTTTATTTTTATGATCTGTGCATCATCCCTGCTAATTGAAATGGTATTAGGGCCTACATGAAAATATTTATTTGATAAAATGTAATCTCACACCCTGATTTCCCATCAACAAACTATGATTATACATTCTAATGATTAGTGGAGTTTGTGGAAATGTGGTTTGAGTTGAGAGTTGGTGAAAAATAAAAAAGTGATGATTGTAGGAGTTGTTGGTTTTGTGATTCATGTTACGTATTGACATAAGTAATTCCCCAAGGGTCTCAATAAATAAATTATTAACTCATTTTATTAACCAATAAATAATAGTTCGTGATCAATAAATAATTTATTTATTTTATCATATTCATTGTATGATATTTTCTGAATGTGTATTTATTACATCTGATGACATAGTATAATAATAAAAAATCATGTATAGAAAAAATGAAAATGTATAGTGAATTTTTTAAAATTAAAGATTGGTTAATTTTTGAGTGGTATCATATTGAATAATCATATTAAAGATAAAATAATTTAATTCACAAAGATTAAATGACCAAATCCCTAAAATTAAATATTAAGTTAGTAAATGTCTTCCTTCTCTTGAATGTGGACACAATTTATTGTTCAAGGTGCCCATTAGCCTTACATGAGGGTTCCTATTACTATAATGGATTTCTTAAGATAGTGGTGGGATGAAATAACTTTTTTTTGGAAGAAAATGTGTAGTTATAGCTCACTTTTTTGTAACCCTAGAGGCAATGCAATGAGAAATGTAACGTAATTATTTATAGGAGATGAGACTCCACTCAGTAAACTAAGAAGCAATGAGTTATTGTGATTGACCAACCAAAATCAAACCGTTGTCTCTTAGAGTAGTGGTGATTCCATAAATCACGTTTTGAAGATATTTCTTAGGATTATTTCAACTAGAATATTCAAGCAACTGAGTGTTTCAAATCTGGTAGTTGATGGATACTAAGATTTTATAAAATAGTGGGAGACACTTAAAATTAACAATTTGAAAATTTATATTGGAAATAAAGATAATGTATAAATAATATATTTTTACTTATTTTAGATCAAATGGATAACACCAAAAACTGAATTTCACTATGAACAATATTGTATAAAGAGAATATCCTAACTAGCCATAACATCCGGGAGTTGTACTGGTGCTTGTGCATAATACTACACCTAGAGAGAAAAAAACATGATCTTGGATCCCCACTTCTTATCAAGACACCTCAGGGAGAGAGAATGGTGGTTAATGATAAATAACATAAGCATAAGGATGATTCACCAAGATCACAATGATTCAGGTTTTCATCTATGTCCAAGGTCTGTATAAAATGCAGGGGAAAAATTATGATTCTGAAATGATATCTTATATTGAAGTTTTATATAAAGAGAATGTTTTATAAGAATGATATGAAATATAAAGTGATTTTTCAGATTCATTCTTGTATAATGGAATCTGGTAGGACATCATGTACTCAATACGACTAGGTATATAGAGTAACTGAAGTCTATTGGGATCAAATTGAACCAATAACTAGAAAAAATATCATTATTTCCTCTCAACCACATAAATTACTTAATTTAATTGTTAATTATAATAAAAATAACATGAATAATTCATATCTTATTTATTATTTAGTATCCAAACTGATAAGGTTGTAATGATTTCCAACACATCTGTTCTTATAGTGAACAAGATGTGGAAATCTGATGCTAAATTATTAAGGGCTATGTCTACGTAAAATAAACTAATTCACTACTCTTCCAATGAGCCAAAAATACAGAGGGAGGTCTATGAGTAGGATATAGTTTACATTTTATTGGGAATGAAATTCCACTAAAAGAGAAATTTAATAGCAGAGTAGAAGAATAAATTTGATGCTTTTGGTTTAAGTATATTTTTTATTGAATGTAATCTGTCTAGTTCAACATGTCAGGTATTAGATACTACATGTAGATCATAAATTATTATTTAAATATATTAATGAATTAGATTAATGGAAAATACTTAATTTTAATTAGACCGATGAGAATAAATTGGAGTTATACTATAAACATTATTATTGAGAGCTTGTCATCATACTTTTCCCAGTGGAATGATTCTTGTACTAACTAATCATTTTTATGTATCATCTGTTAGAAGAATAATAATCTTAGTGTTGAATATAGACATTATGGGATTTCATATCATGTTTACAAATACATTTTTTCTTATATATAAGGATAATATAAGTTGTGGTATAGAACAACTTAACAATGAGTTGAATATACCTGAACAATATAATTCAGTATTGGCAATGGAAAATATAATTAGAATGAATAATTTCCTACCTACCTATGGAACTTTAGGCTAGGTCATGTAAACGTGAAATGTTTATATAAACATAAAAAAGTACGGGTTTTATACTCAATTTAATTAAGACCCTTGGATGTATTCTATTCTTTTTCAAACAATAAAATAACAAAAGCACCATTATGTGGGAAAGAAGGGTAAATCCATATATGTTAAAAAATATTCTTGTTTCACTTTAAAAAAATGTAAAAAATAACCCAATCAAAAAAGGTTGACAACAATTATTTTTAATAATTTTTCAATAAGGTAAAGAATATTAGAAAAAAAAACATTAAACATTTAATTATAATTAATACCC
This sequence comes from Viscum album, assembly GCA_963277665.1. Classification (NCBI taxonomy): domain Eukaryota; kingdom Viridiplantae; phylum Streptophyta; class Magnoliopsida; order Santalales; family Viscaceae; genus Viscum; species Viscum album. The sequence goes on along the minus strand of OY728146.1, from coordinate 1,618,488,104 downwards.
TTATAGATGCATGTAAAACAACCTTGATATGGAAGGAGAGGAGTTGGAAGGAAAACATTAAACAATATTTAAAAATGAAAGCCCCTTACCTTGAATCTCGAATAATTTTGTTTATATTTCTACAATTACGATTAATAAAATTATATTTATTGACTAATTTCATCAGAAATTTGTTTCTATTCATTCTATTATCATTATTTCTGTTATTTAATTTTCTTCCATATTTTATTTAGTCAATAAAATGGTTAATTTTACATTTGATGTTTTGAGGATGTTCAATTTAATAACACAAAAAAACATTGGTTCCTTCACCATGGTCAAAGTATTTATGGTTCAATTGGCTATATAATTTTAAAAATGGTATTATTTTAATTATATATATACATTATATAAACATTTAAAACCAACTATTCAAGTTGTTCATGAACAATAAACCACACGGTTTCATAGAGATGATATTTGTTATGCATACATGAACAATATTTTCATTATTCTAATGGGGTCAAAGGAAATAAGGTAAAAAATATTTTAATTTTATAGAATCATAAATGTGTTATAAATGTCATATTAAATTTTTATTTCTATCATTTTTAAAATAATTTTTATCTGAAGATGGAATATTAATCACATCACTTCAAGGGTGTGGTAGTCCAAATGTACACAAGAGTGGAATTATAATTTTAAAATGGGTGGTTGGTTATGAAGGTAAGTAATATATTACCATTAAAGAATTTTAATTATTCCATAAATATCATATTTGTTTATTTTTCCTATAATTTAAACTATCCAATTGATTTAGTGATTAATAAAGTAATGTATCGCTTTGTAGTGGTGGTAGTCCACATGTATGCATGAGTTATGTTTTCATTTTCCATATGATGTAAAAGAAGTTGAAAAAGTGTTGTTACATTAACATAATTTTTTTTGTGCATTTAAGATAATTATGTTTCAATATTTCAATTGTTATTGGGGATTTTATGGAAGTAGAAGAATAAATAATCATGAAAGACTTATTTAATAATTATACATCATCTTTTTAAAACATCATTTAGATTACACTGTAAGAATTCTAGGTTTGACCTTTGGGGGAGTTAATTAACTCTAGGACATGTATATGGATATTTTTGAAGATTTTTGGGAAGGGATTTTCTAGACGTATTGCTCAAAATTTGGCAGTAATAGATGAGAAGAGATTCCATTTTATAATTGAAGGGAGTGATAATCTTTTAAATGCATGAAATATTAATATATAATACATATATAACTCAATTAAAATGGATCAAAAGAGACCATAATTATATTAAAAGAGTATAATGTATAAAAAAAATTTATATAGCTTTATGTGTCATTATAATCCATTTGTTTCAGTTTAACGTGTTTGTTAACCTCATACAACCTTAACCAGATTGACACAATTTTTACATTATAAGGGTCCTGAAAGTAATTCTAAAAATTATTGGGAAGTATACATGAACCATGAATGATAGTTTAAAAAATTTACCATCTAATTTACTTAATATATATATTTTTTTGTAATTTCATAACGACTTTAAACTTTTTTTATAAAATTAAATAACCTTGAATGTCATTTTCAAAACAAGTAACATATATTTTCTTTACAGGCATCAAGATAACAATGAAATTAGAATATAAATAATTTTCCATTAATTATACTACATAATTATTCATGAAATTAACTAAACACCATAATAAATACAAAAAAGAATTACATTTCATTTTTTAAAATTATTTATTTAATTTTTATCCACTACTTGCACAAGTGCTACATCAGTGTTGCATAAGCATTCAATGAAATTCAATTATCTCTGAAAATTTAAAAAAATAATAAAATATATATATAATCAAAATATATATTTATAGTCATTAATATTTTTATTTTATACATATGAAAGTATATTATAGATATTAAAAAAAGAGGGTTAAATTTTATAATTTTTCTAAACATAAAATTATATAATGATCATAATCAATGTAATGAGGAATATTAAATAAAAAAAATCAAATATAAGGTGATAAGGGTTGAAATAAACTAGACAATAATATTTGAGAAGAAATCTTGTGGCCTTACTAAAAAGTAATTACCATAATTAACCCAACTTACCCTTTACCATGTTGACAAATTTTTATCATGGATACTATTCAGGATGAGGAAAAATGTTATTGACTGCAATGAAAAATTTGATCCTTATAATTCCAAATATTGAATCCATTTTCCATTATTCAATTTTTATATGTTTTAAAAATTACTTTTCAAGTACCCATTGATCATGTGATCCACTAATGGGGGGAATTAGTAGATTATTTGTTCAATTTCAAATTATCTTGATATTAACCCCTAAAACATGTTCTAGTTTTTATCCTTATAATATTTATAAAACAACCTCACATGAATGTAATGATATGAAAGTAAATTAAGGTATAAAATTTCACCCTTTGTGTAGGTGACTACATCCTTTCCATAAAAACTCCCTTTGATCCAGAAAAATTTATATTAATAAGAAAAGAATACTGTAACGACCCAAACTTTTTGAATAGTATATTAATTTAATCCTAACGATTTAATAGAGATGTTAATGGTTAATGAAGAAAGAGGAGTCGATGGCTTCATCCAGTAGACTCGAACCTTATGAAGCCCACCTATCAGAGCTTGGGAAGAAGCTAGCATCTTTGGGATTTGCTTTGGACCAAGCCCAAGCCGAACTCCAGCGTGTCAAGCTTGAACGGAAATGCATGCAGGAGAAGTTCAAGTTAGTTGAGAATACTACTAGGGAAATGTTATCTGAGCCTCCCTCAGATTCTCTCACCATAGCACACCTTACACTTAGGTCATATGCTGGTGTTATAAGGGGCTATGTGATGAGACCATAGCTACTTTGTGTAATCCTTTGGGATGAATAAAATTGATATTTTTTCCTTTAGTGAAGTTTGTGGAATTTCAAATGTCTGGATAATTTGAGGATGTATATTTTAAAAAAGGGGATATTTTAAAATATTTTTGTAAACCTTAAATAATTAATGATGTGTTATGATTTTCAAAAAATGGTCTTCAGCAAATGTGTTCAGTACGAAATTTAGAGTCTAATAAGTTCAACTTAATTTTTGGTGAATAGTGTTTTATGAATAGTAATTTTATGCTTATTATTAGTAATGTGACCAAATGGATTATTAATCTCACTTAAATAAAGTATTAATACAATTTAGGCACCATTGTTAAGTAGTGTGATTCAATAAAATAGGTAAATAACTGTTTCATTGATTAATAGTCAAGTATTAGTTTTTTTGGGTGAATAGGGTTTTTTATTTATAAATTAAATTAAAAATATTTAGAAAATTATTTTTATAAAATGGAGTTCATTTTTGAATTCAGAGCATCAATATTATGTTGAGGTGAATTTTGGGGATTTTTCTGAAAAAAAAGAATTTTCAGTGAATAGTAAAAATACAGTTTTAGGGTTTCGGTATGTTTAATGACATCATGACTGCATCATGATGATGTCATGAAATATTTTAAGAAATGGACAACTAATGGGGATGAAATATTTTATGAGGTGTCCCATGTGGCCAATACCATGGGAAAATACCATGGGAAAGCCCATGGTTTTGCCAATACTACCGATGAGGTGTCCCTTGGACATTAATGCCTTGTCCCCTCACTTTCCCTATAAATACCAAGCCATTATCTCATCCTTTAAACTCCAAAATCATTCTAAACGATGTTATGGTATCCTTACCTCCCAAGGAGTCCTCCGAAGGTGCCCTCAAGCCTCTCAAGGTCCCAACCTTTGAGTTTTAAGAGTTACGTTTTAAGGTAAGGGATCCGACCTCTCCCTTTCTTTTCAAGTAATCTCTTTTTTGTCATTTCTTTTATGCTTCATGTTCTTATTTTGGGGATTTTATTTTATATTCATCCTACTGAACTTTTCATGTTCATATGATGAGAGACCCACTCTTTTTCTCATCAATTCGTTTTAAGAATGTTTAAGTGGCACCGTTAGGTTGCCAAATTTTTAAGGGATTCTTTCAGCCTTCTCATTTTCAAGTTCAATTTTCTTGTCAAGTCTTTAAAGTTTCTTTTTATTATGTTGGGTTATGATATCTATATCTGTCTTAGTGATATTTTATGTTCATATGATGAGATAACCTATTTTGTCTCGTCAATTCATTTTTATGAAGTTTAAGTGACGCCGTTAGACTACCGAATTTTCATAAGAGAAATTTTATTTTTGTCTTCCTTTAATGTTCTTCATTTCATATGGTATGTCTTTAAAATCTCATTAAAAAGTTCTTAAATCCTTTATATTATATCCACCTACTATTTTATGGATCTTTTATGAGTGGGTGACTCATTTCCCCTCTCTTTTCAATGTTTTCTAAAACCCTACAACATAGCCGTTATGCTGCCGAATTTCCGTCTCAAAATGTCTCTCTCTTTTTCTAAAATTATTTTATTTTATTAAGTGAATACTAAAATCTCTTTCTTCTAAAATGGTATTCACTTATATACCAAAATGTTTTATTTTAAATTCTGGGATTTACATACATGATACCCTCTTTCCTTTTCTATGGGTTTAAAGTGACATAAAGATCATGTCTTTAAAACAGTTTTTAAAATGTTATGATTATGAAATGAAACCCATTTATTTTATGCTATATGGGATATTTATTAAATGTTTTATGATGATATATGTGGATCACATGATAATAAAGGCAAATTTAAGGGTGCGCCCTGATAGCGCTCCAATGCATTGGGTAAATACTTAATATCTAGAGATGACCATTTTTAACGATGCCTTGGTGAATAAGCTTGGTAATTTTTAATGACACCTTGGGGATGGAACTTGGTGAAACAGAAATGATTGTCTATATTAAATGTTGTAGTAACATCATCAAGTAATAAAACACGTTATTTTTATTATGATATGCCTCATGATCTCTTTCTCATTCCTTAAAGTTACTTATCATGACCTTATTGATGTATCTCAAGTTCACATGTAAAATGTTTCTCTTATTTCCCTTACTGGGCCTTCTGCTCACCCTTTATTTTGATGTATGTCCCCAGGTTATGAGATGAAGTAATGAACCTAGGGTGAACATAAGTATAAGCCTTTCAAGTTTTTAAGAAGAATTTTTTATGTTATTTTCATGTATTATGTTCTTGGTTTCCAAGACACTAAACCTTAAAGATCCTCAGTTTTTTATAATTAAATGAAAGTTTATGTTATTAAAAGGAGGGATGCCATAGTTGGTATCAAAGGATGGTTTAGTAATTTGTGAAAATTAGGATATTAAAACATTATGAAGAACCCTATTGAAAAGTATAAATATAGGAAAACTTCCTGGTATTTTGGTAAGTATTGAGCAAGTGGTTTATCAAACAAATACATTCCTGTCTGGATACAAGCAGGTAGAGGTGGCTCTGGAACAGATGTACATAGGGGTAAAACCTGAAAACACCGCTTTGAGCTAGACTCAAATGGGAACTGGTGCACGATAATGGGCCTTGCTTCACTCTTGGTTACGAAACTCCCAGGGGATATGTTTGGTTAATCACAAGCTTTTTATGAATCATTATGAAGGAATTATAGAGAAATGTAATTTTATAAGCATGAGGTCTTAGTTAAAAGATTCATAAATGAAATAAGTTTCTCACTAAGGTTTTATTCTTTTAGAAAATGTCAGGCAATAGGAGGAACCATGCAGATGGTGACCGCAATGCACCATGTGCTGACGGCCTTTCGATGGAAGCCAGAATGGAAACATTCATGCGAATGATGAACCAACTGACTCAAGTTATGAGTAATAACTTGAATCAAGCTAAGAGGCTGATCTCACCATGAAGGGAACAACACTCTATTGAGTCCTTCATGCATCAACGTCCACCAACATTCAGTGGATCTACAGACCCATTGGTTGCGGAACAATAGATAAGCTCCATTGAAAAGATATTTTATGTACTCATTTGTTCGGAACATAAAAACGTCACCCTTGCTGTTTACTGCCTAGAGGGAGAAGTTTATCGGTGGAGGTCACTGGTCAAAAAAACTAATCCTAGAGGAGATATGGATGCTATAGAGTGGGAAGAGTTCCAGTGAATATTATTTAATAATTATTTCCCTCGTTCCATGAGAACGAGAATGGAGAAAGAGTTTCTCGAGCTGAAGAAGAAGGAGAACGAATCTATCGGAAGCTATGAGATTAACTTCACACAACCTTCACGATTTACCTCTATCTTTGTCATGGATCCAAGTTAGAAGGTTGATAGATTTTTCGGTGGACTGAGACCTCATCTGCGGAAGAATCTAGCCAACCGGGACTACGATAGCTACGAGGATATCATGCGGAGTGCAATGAAAGTCGAGCTAGAGTTTGGTGAGACGCAGTGGTCTCATATATCAAATGGCAAGAAGATATCATTGGAGCCCAGTTTAGGGAAGACTTTTGATTAAGGAAGATGTGGAAATCAAATTCAACTGACCACATGCAATAAATCTGGGAAGAAGCATTCGGGTCACTACTTGATCGGAAGTGGAAAGTGCTACAAGTGTGGAAGTGGAGGCCATATCGTTCAGAATTTTCATAGTGAGGTGAAGCCTCAAATCCCAAACACTAACGACAGAGGAAAGATGGTTATTTCCCTACCCGAAGTCCAAGGCTTCAAGTGTGCACAGCTTGGGCACTTTGCTAATCACTGTCCAAATCCAAGGGCAGTGGAGGGGAATCACCATCAACCTCAGCAAAGTCCAGGGGATCAAGGTTGTGATTTTTCTATTACAACAACTGAAGTTGAAGATCCAAATGATGTGGTAGCAGGTACTCTTGTTGTCCTCTCAAAACTAGCAAGTACTTTTTTTGATTATGGTTCGACGCATTCCTTTATTTCCTCCAAGTTTTCAAAGAATATAGAATCAATCCCCGAACTGCTAGAGGTAGAGTTGTCAGTCAAGACTCCAAGTGGGATTATCCATGCATCAAAAGTTTTTAGAGACTCTAGTGTTTACATTAGTGAGCACAATCTTATCGCAAATCAATTAGTCATTCCCATGATGTAATTCGACATTATACTAGGGATGGACTAGCTCACAAAGTATAATGCTAAGATAAAATGTAGAAGTAAAGAAATCTATGTAGTCTTGAATGAACAACCTACAATTATCTTCCAAGGAGAGATATCCCGAACTGATCCCTATCTTGAAGCACCTCCTATATCTTTCTTTATGGAGTTAATCGGTGGTGATGAAGAAGGAAAAGGGAGTATACAAATAAGAAGATGTTCTGATTGTTCAGGAATACATGGATGTATTTCCTAAGGAGTTACCTGGACCTCCCCTAGAAAGAGAGGTAGAGTTCTCCATTGAAATCGTACCTGGATCTCAACCGATATCAAATACCCCTTTTATAATGGAAAATGTGGAGCTAGAAGAGTTAAAGAAACAACTCCAAGACTTGTTGGAGAAGGGGTTTATCCGACCAAGTGTGTCTCCTTGGGGAGTACCAGTTCTCTTTATAAAGAAAAAGGATTGATCAATGCAGCTATGCATCGATTATAAAGAACTGAATGGGATCACAGTGAAGAAAAAATACCCTCTTCCAAGAATTGATGATTTATTTGACCAACTTCGTGGGGCTCAATTCTTCTCCAAGATTGACCTTCGATCTGGTTATCATCAATTGAGGGTGAAGAAGGAAGATATTCCAAAGACTACCTTCCGATCAAGATATGGTCATTATGATTTTACTCTTATTCCTTTTGACTTGACTATTTCTATTGCTATTTTCATGAATTTGATGAATAGAGTCTTTAAGGAATACCTTGATAACTTTGTGGTAGTTTTTACTGATGATATTTTGATATATTCAAAAAGTCGTGAGGAGTAAGAAGATCATGTGAGGGTTATTTTGAAAACTCTGAGGAAGGAGAGGCTCTTTGTAAAGTTCAGCAAGTGTGAGTTTTGGTTACAACAAGTGTCTTTCTTGAGGAACATCATAACCAATGAAGGAATCTCGGTTGACCCTACAAAGACAATGGCTGTGGAGGAGTGGCCTCAAACCACAATAGTAACTGAGATTCTTAGTTTCCTCGGTTTAGAAGGATATTGTCGGAGGTTTGTGAAAAACTTTTCATGGCTTTCTAATCCAATAACCAAGTTGACTCGAAAAGGGGTTAAGTTCATCTGGACAAAGGAATGCGAGGAAAGTTTCCTAGAGCTGAAGAAGAGATTGTTTACTGCACCTATGTTAACACTACCCTCTATCGGATAAGGATTAGTTATTTTTAGCGATGCATATCTGAAAGGGCTTGGGTGCGTCCTCATGAAAAATGAAAAGGTAATTTCTTACGCATCTCCACAATTAAAGATTCATGAGCAGAATTATCCTACTCATGACCTAGGGATAGCGGCAAATGTTTTTTCTCTAAAGATATGGAGGCCCTATCTTTATGAGGAGAAATGTGATATATACACGTACCACCAAAGTTTAAAGTATATTTTCATGCAGAAAGAATTGAACATGAGACAAAGAATATGGTTGGATCTTATTAAAGACTGTGATTGTTCAATTCATTATCACCTTGGAAGAGCAATCAATGTCACAGATGCATTAAGCAGGAAAGACCCTGTTGTTCTGGAAATAATGAGGATCCTAGGAGATCCCTTGATTAAAGATCGAGTAAAACTAGACATGGGAATTGTAAGGGAAGGGACATCATCAACCCCATCCCAAATGATTTCTCAACCTTCATTACTAGCGAAGATCAAGAAGGATCAAAAAGAAGATATTTTGTTGCAAGAGAAGTTTGAGGCTGTGAAGGATGGGAAGTTTCCTAATTTCAATATTGATCAAGAAGGTGTATTGAAATTTCATACAATACTATGTGTTCCATCTATTCCGATGATAAAGAAAGAACTGATGGATGAAGCTCATAGGTATACTTTCCCCATACATCCAGGAATCACTAAAATGTATAGAGATCTTCGTGATCATTATTGGTGGGATAACATGAAGAGGGAGATTGCTGATTACACTACAAGATGCCTGGTGTGTCAACAAGTAAAGGCAGAATGACAACTTCCTAAGGGGGTATTACAACCACTTCCGATACCAGCATGGAAGTGGGATAATATCACTATGAACTTTGTCATGGGTCTCCCAAAAACAACCAAAGGGAACAATGCGATATGGGTTATAATAGACCATCTCACCAAGACCTCCCATTTTATCTCTATTCGGGAAGATTTCTCTCTGGATCAACTTGCCATGATATACGTAAAGGAAGTGGTAAGGCTGAATGGGGTACCACTATGAGTTTACTGTTATGCCCTTCGGTTTGAGTAATGCTCATGCTATTTTCATGGATTTGATGAATAGAGTCTTTAAGAACTACCATGATAACTTTGTGGTAGTTTTTATTAATGATATTTTGTTATATTCAAAAGGTTGTGAGGAGCATGAAGATCATCGGAGGGTTATTTTGAAAACTCTGCGGAAGTAGACGGTCTTTGGAAAGTTCAGCAAGTGTGAGTTTTGGTTACAACAAGTGGCTTTCTTGGGGCACATCATAACCAATGAATGAATCTCAGTTGACCCTACAAAGACAATGGTTGTGGTGGAGTGGGCTCAACCCACAATAGTAACTGAGATTCGTAGTGTCCTTGGTTTAGCAAGATTTTATCAGAGTTTTGTGCAAAAATTTTCATGGATTTCTAATCCACTAACCATGTTTACTCGAAAAAGGGCTAAGTTTACATGGACAAAGGAATGCGAGGAAATTTTCCAAGGGCTAAAGAACAGATTGGTTACTGCACCTGTGTTAACACTACCCACTATCGGAGAAGGATTCGTTATTTTTAGTGATGAATCTCTAAAAGGGATTGGGTGCGTCTTCATGAAAAATGACAAGGTAATTGTTTATGCATCTCGAAAGTTAAAGATTCATGAGTAGAATTATCCTACTCATGAACTAGAGCTAGCAGCAGTTGTTTTTTCTCTAAAGGTATATAGGCACTATCTTTATGGGGAGAAATGTGATATATACACCGACCACCAATGTTTAATGTATATTTTCACATAGAAAGAATTGAACATGAGACAAAGGAGATGGTTGGAGCTTATTAAAGGCTATTATTGTTCAATTCATTATCACCCTGGAAGAGCAAACAAAGTCACGAATGCATTAAGCAAGAAAGACCCTGTTGTTCTAGAAACAATGAGGATCCTAAGAGATCCCTTGATTAAAGATCTAGTAAAACTGGACATGGGAATTGTAAGGGAAGGGACATCATCAATCCTATCCCGAAAGATTTCTCAACCTTCATTACTAGAGAAGATCAAGAAGGCCAAAAAAGTAGATCTTTTGTTGCAAGAGAAGTTTGAGGCTGTGAAGGATGGGAAGTTTCCTGATTTCAATATTGATCAAGAAGGTGTATTGAAATTTTGTACAAGACTATGTGTTCCATCTATTCCAGAGATAAAGAAAGAACCGATGGATGATGCTCATAGCTCTACTTTCTCTGTACATTCGGGAATCAATAAAATGTATAGAGACCTTCGTGATCATTATTGGTGGGATAATATGAATAGGGATATTGTTGATTACACTACAAGATGCCTGGTGTGTCAACAAGTAAAGGCAGAACGACAAATTTCTAAGGGGGTATTACAACCGCTACCCATACCAGCATGGAATTGGGATAATATCACTACGGACTTTGTCACGGGTCTCTCAAAAACATCCAAAGGGAACAATGAGATATGGGTTATAGTGGACCGTCTCACCAAGACCGCCCATTTTATCTCTATTCGGGAAGATTTCTCTCTAGATCAACTTGCCAAGATATACGTAAAGGAAGTGGTAAGGCTGCATGGGGTACAACTATCCATCGTGTCTGATCGTCATCCAAGATTCACATCAAAATTCTGGATAAGTCTTCAACATGCTTTGAATACTGAATTGAATTTTAGTAAAACCTATCATCCTCAAACTGATGGCCAATCTAAAAGGACTATTCATACACTCTAGGACATGATGAGAACATGATCAATGGAATTTAAAGGTGGCTGGGATCAACACCTCCCATTAGTTGAGTTCTCCTATAACAACAACTTCCATTCGAGTATTCAGATGGCACCCTATGAAGCTCTGTATGAAAAGAGATGTATAACTCCTACTTGTTGGGATGAAGCTGGTGAGAGAAATATTCTTTGGCCTGATCTTGTACAAGAGATGACAGAACAGGTTCATCCCACCCAACAACACAAAAAGGCTGCTTAGAGTCTGCAGAAGAGCTATGCTAACAACCGTCGAAGGGACTTGGATTTTGGGATTGGAGACAAAGTCTTCCTTCTAATTTCTCCATATAAGAGAGTCATGCAGTTTGGGAAGAAAGGGAAACTCATCCCTAGGTACATTGGCCCCTATGAAATCCTTTATCGCGTAGGAGTAGTGGCCTGTCGTCTAGCACTTCCACCAAACCTATCTCAAGTACACTATGTCTTCCATGTATCTCTCTTGAGAAAGTAAATACCCAACCCTTCGCATGTACTGAACCCATAGGTGGTACAACTGGAACATGGCCTCTCTTATGAGGAGTATCCAGTGGAGATCTTAGACCGTAGAGACAAGGTTCTACGCAACAAGACTACCCACCTTGTGAAAGAGTTGTGGAGGAATCATAAGTATGAAGAACCGACATGAGAGCCTAAGGAAACTATGAGGCAAAAATACCCTCACCTTTTCGACTAGGCCTTTGGTTTGAAATTTTGGGGACGAAATTTCTTAAGGGGGGAAGAATGTAACGACCCAAACTTTTTGAATAGTATATTAATTTACTCATAAAAATTTAATGGAGATGTTAATGGTTAATACAGAAAGAGGAGTTGATGGCTTCATCTAGTGGACTCGAACCTTATGAAGCCCACTTATCAGATCTTGGGAAGGAGGTGGCATCTTTGGGCTTGCTTTGGACCAAGCCCAAGCCGAACTCCAGCATGTCAAGATTGAACGGAAATGCCAACTGGAGAAGTTCAAGTTAGTGGAGATTATTACTAGGGCAATGTTATCTGAGCCTCCCTCAGATTATCTCACCATAGCACACCTTACACTTAGGTCATATGCTAGTGTTATAAGGGGCTATGTGACGAGACCATAGCTACTTTGTGTAATCCTTTGGGATGAATAATATTGAGATTTCTTCCTTTAGTGAAGTTTGTGAAATTTCAAATGTCAGGATAATTTGAGGATGTATATTTAATAAAAAGGGGATATTTTAAAATATTTTTGTAAACCATAAATAATTAATGATGTGTTATGATTTTCAAAAAATGGTCTTCTGCAAATGTGTTCAGTACGAAATTTAGAGTCTAATAAGATCAACTTAATTTTTGGTGAATAATGTTTTATGAATAGTGATTTTACGCTTAGGATTAGTAATTTGACCAAATGGATTATTAATCTCACTTAAATAAAGTATTAATATAATTTAGGCACCGTTGTTAAGTAGTGTGATTCAATAAAATCGGTAAATACCTGTTTCATTGATTAATAGTCAAGTATTAGATTTTTCAGGTGAATAGTCTTTTTTATTTAAAAGTTAAATTAAAAATATTTAGAAAATTGCTTTTATAAAATGGATTTCATTTTTGAATTCAGAGCATCGATATTATGTTGAGGTGAAATTTGCGGATTTTTCTGAAAAAAAGAATTTTTAGTGAATAGTAAAAATATAGTTTTAGGGTTTCAGTATGTTTAATGACATCCTGACTGCATCATGATGATGTCATGAGATATTTTAAGGGATGGCTGACTAAAAAGGATGAATTATTGTATGAGGTGTCCCAATATTCCAATACCATGAGCAAATAACATGGGAAAGCCCTTGGTTTTTCCAATACCATCGATGAGGTGTCCCTTGGTCATTAATGCCTTGTCCCCTCACTTTCCCTATAAATACCAAGCCATTATATCATCCTATAGACTCAAAAATCATTATCAACAAAGTTCTGGTCTCCTTACATCCCAAGGAGTCCTCCAAAGGTGCCCTCAAGACTCTCAGGGTCCCAACCTTTGAGTTTTAAGAGTTACGTTTTAAGGTAAGGGATCTGACCTCTCTCTTTCTTTTAAAGTAATCTTTTTTATGTCATTTCTTTTATGCTCCATGTTATTATGTTGGGGATGTTATTTCATATTAATACTACTGAACTTTTAATTTTATTATGATGAGATACTCCCTCTTTCCCTCACTAATTCATTTTAATAATGTTTAAGTGGCGCCATTAGGCTGTCGAATTTTTAAGTGATTCTTTCACCCTTCTCATTTTCAAGTTCTATTTTCTTGTCAAGTATTTAAAGTTACTTTTTATTATTTTGGGGTATGATATTTATATCTATCATACTGATATTTTATGTTCATATGATGATATACCCTATTTTGTATCTACAATTCATTTTTTTTGAAGTTTAAGTGACGCCGTTAGGCTGACGAATTTTTATAAGAGAAATCTTATTTTTTTCTTCATTTCATGTTCTTAATTTCATATGGTATGTCATTAAAATTTCATTACCATGTTCTTAAATACTTTATATTCTATCCCCCTACTGTTTTATGGATCATTTATGAGTGGGTGAATCATGTCCCCTTTCTTTTCAATGTTTTCTAAAACCCTACAACATAGCCGTTATGCTGCCGACTTTCCGTCTCAAAATGTCTCTGTCTTTTTCTAAAATTATTTTATTTTATTAAGTGAATAACCAAAGCTCTTTATTCTAAAGGGTTATTCACTTATATACCAAAATGTTCTATTTTAAATTCTGGGATTTACATACATGAGACCCTCTTTCCTTTTCTATGGGTTTAAAGTGACATAAAGATCATGACTTTAAAGTAGTTTTTAAAACGTCATGATTATAAAATGAAACCCATTTATTTTATGATATATGAGTTATTTATGAAATTTTTGATGATGATATATGTGGCTCACATGATAACAAAGTCAAATTTAAGGGTGCGCCCTGATAGGGCTCCAATGCATTGTGTAAAGAGTTAATCTCTAGAGATGACCATTTTTAACGACGCCTTGGTGAATAAACTTGGTAATTTTTAATGACACCTTGGGGATGGACCTTGGTGAAACGGAAATGATTTTCTATGCTAAATGTTGTAGCCAAATATTCAAGTTATGAAACACGTTATTTTTATTATGACATTCCTCATGATCTTTTTCTCATGCCTTAAAGTTATTTATCATGACCTCATTGATGTATCTCAAGTTCACATGTAAAATGTTTCTCTTGTTTCCCTTACTGAGCCTTATGCTCACCCTTTATTTTGATGTATGTCCCCAGGTTATGAGATGTAGTAATGAACATAGGGTGAACATAAGGAGAAGCCTTTCAAGTGTTTAAGAAGAATGTTTTATGTTATTTTCATGTATTATGTTCCTAGTTTCCAAGACACTAAACCTTAAAGATCCTCAGTTTTGTATAATGAAATGAAAGTTTATGTTATAAAAAGGTGGGATGCCATAGTTGGTATCAAAGGATGGTTTAGTTATTTGTGGAAATTAGGATATAAAAACATTAGGAATAACCCTATATAATAGTTTAAATATATGAAAACTTCCTGGTATTTTGGTAAGTATTGAGCAAGTGGTTTATCAAACAAATACATCCTTGTCTAGATACGAGCACGTAGAGGTAGCTCTGGAACAAATTTACATAGGGGTAAAATATAAAAGCACCACTTAAAGCTAGACTCAAAGGGGAACTAGTGCACAATAATGGGCCTTGCTGAACTCTTGGTTACGACACTCCCGAGGGATATGTTTGGTTAATCACAAGATTTTTATGAATCATTATGACAGAATTATAGAGAAATGTAATTTTATAAGCATGAGGTCTTAGTTAAAAGATTCATAAATGAAATAAGTTTCTCACTAAGGTTATATTCTTTTAGAAAATGGCAGGCAATAGTAGGAACTGTGCAAATGGTGACCACAATGCACTGTGTGCTGACGACCCTCCGATGGAAGCCAGAATGGAAACAGTCATGCGAATGATAAACCAATTGACTCAAGTTATGAGTAATAACGTGAATCAAGATGAGAGGCCGATCTCACCAAAAAGGGAAAAACACTCTGTTGAGTCCTTCATGCATCAATGACCACAAACATTTAGTGGATCTATTGACCCATTGGTTGCGGAACAATGGATAAGCTCCATTGAAAAAATATTTTCTGTACTCCTTTGTTCGAAACAAGAAAATGTCACCCTTGATGTTTACCGCCTAGAGGGAGAAGCTGATCGGTGGTGGTCACTGGTCAAAAAAATGAATCCTAGAGGAGAGAAGGAAGCCATGGAGTGGGAAGAGTTCCAGGGAATATTCATTAATAAGTATTTCCCTCATTCCATGAGAACGAGAATGGAGAAAGAGTTTCTCGAGCTGAAGTAGAAGGAGAACGAATCTTTCGGAATCTATGAGATGAACTTTACCTGAATTTCATGATATACCTATAGCTTTGTCATGGATACAAGTGGGAAGGTTGATAGATTTTTCAGTGGAATGAGGACTCATCTGCGGAATAATATAGCCAACCAGGACTACGATAGCTACGAGGAGATCATGCAGAGTGCAATGAAGTCGTGCTAGAGTTTGGTGAGACGTAGTGGTCTCATAAATCAAATGAAAATAAGAGATTGTTGGAGCCCATTTTAGGGAAGACTTTTGATTAGGGAAGAGGTGGAAAGAAAATGCAACTTACCACATGCAATAAATGTGGGAAAAAGCATTTGGGTCACTTCTTGATCGGAAGTGGAAAGTGCTACAAGTGTAGAAGAGGAGTCCATATTGCTCGGAATTGTCGTAGTGAGGTGAAGCCTCAACTCCCCAACACTAACGATAGAGGAAAGATGGTTCTGGACATACCCGAAGACCAATGCTTCAAGTGTGGATAGCATGGGCACTTTTCTAATCACTGTCCAAATCCAAGGGCAGTGGAGGGGAATCACCATCAACCTCAGCAAAGGATAGGGGAGCATGGTCGTGCTTTTTCTATTACAAAAACTGAAGTTGAATCTCTGAATGACGTGGTAGCAGGTAATCTTGTTGTCCTCTCGAAACTAGCAAGTACTTTGTTTGATTCTAGTTCGACGCATTCCTTTATTTACTCCAAGTTTGCAAAGAATATAGAATCAATCCCCAAACTGCTAGAGGTAGAGTTGTCAGTCAAGACTCCAAGTGGGATTATCCATGCATGAACAGTGTTTAGAGACTCTAGTGTTTAATTTAGTGAGCAAAATCTTATCGCAAATATAGTTGTCATTCTCATGATGGAATTAGACATTATACTAGGGATGGACTGTCTCTCAAAGTATAATGCTATGATAAAATGTAGAAGTAAGAAAATCTTAGTAGTCTTGAATGAACGACCTACAATTATCTTCCAAGGAGAGATCTCCCGAACTGATCCCTATCTAGAAGCACCTCCAATATCTTTCTTTATGGAGTTAATCGGTGATGATGAAGAAAGAAAAGGGAGTATACAAATATAAGATGTTACGATTGTTCAGGAATACATGGATGTATTTCATGAGGAGTTACCGGGACCTCCTCTAGAAAGAGAGGTAGAGTTCTCCATTGAACTCCTACCTCGATCTCAACCGATATCAAAGACCCCATTTAGAATGGAAAATGTGGAGCTAGAAGAGTTAAAGAAACAACTCCAAGACTTTTTGGAGACGGGGTTTATTCGACCGAGTGTGTCTCCTTGGGGAGCACCAGTTCTCTTTGTGATGAAGAAAGATAGATCAATGCGGCTATGCATTGATTATAGAGAACTGAATGGGATCACAGTGAAGAAAAAATACCCTCTTCCAATAATTGATGATTTATTTGACCATTTTTGTGGGGATCAATTCTTCTCCAAGATTGACCTTCGTTCTGGTTATCATCAACTAAGGGTGAAGAAGAAAGATATTCCAAAGACTGCATTCTGATCAATATATGGGCATTATGAGTTTACTGTTATGCCCTTCGTCTTGACTAATGCTCCTGTTATTTTCATGTATTTGATGAATAGAGTCTTTAAGGACTACCTTGATAACTTTGTGGTAGTTTTTTGATGATATTTTGATATATTCAAAAAGTCGTGAGGAGAATGAAGATCATCTGAGGGTTATTTTGAAAACTCTGCGGAAGGAGAGGCTAATTGGAAATTTCAGCAAGTTTTAGTTTTGGTTACAACAACTGGCTTTCTTGGGGCACATCGTAACCAATGAAGGAATTTCGGTTGACCCTGCAAAGACAATGGTTATGGAGGAGTGGCCTCAACCCACAAAAGTAACTGAGATTCATAGTTTCCTTGGTTTAGTAGAATATTATCGGAGGTTTGTGAATAAATTTTCACATCTTTCTAATCCACTAACCAAGTTGACTCAAAAAGGGGTTAAGTTCATATGAACAAAGGAATTCAAGGAAAGTTTCCATGAGCCGAAGAAGAGATTGGTTACTGCACCTGTGTTAACACTACCCTCTATCGGAGAAGGATTCATTATTTTTAACGATGCATCTTTGAAAGGGCTTGGGTGCATCCTCATGCAAAATGAAAATGTAATTTCTTATGCATCTCGACAGTTAAAGATTCATGAGCAGAATTATCCTACTCATGACCTAGAGCTAGAGATAATTGTTTTATCTCTAAATATATGGAGGCACTATCTTTATGGGGTGAAATGTGATGTATACACCGACCAACAAATTTTAAAGTATATTTTCACGTAGAAAGAATTGAACATGAGACAAAGGAGATGGTTGGAGCTTATTAATGACTATGATTGTTCAATTCATTATCACCCTGGAAGAGCAAACAAAGTCAAAAATGCATTAAGAAGGAAAGTCCCTGTTGTTCTGGCAACAATGAGGATCATAGGAGATCCCTTGATTAAAGATCTAGTAAAACTGGACATGGGAATTGTAAGGGAAGGGACATCATCAACCCTATCCCAAATTATTTCTCAACCTTCATTACTATAAAAGATCAAGAAGGCTCAAAAAGAAGATCTTTTGTTGCAAGAGAAGTTTGAGGCTGTGAAGGATGGGAAGTTTCCTGATTTCAATATTGATCAAGAAGGAGTATTGAAATTTCGTACAAGACTATGTGTTCTATACATTCCGGAGATAAAGAAAGAACTGATGGATGAAGCTCATAGATCTACTTTCTATATACATCCGGGAAGCACTAAAATGTATAGAGACCTTCGTGATCATTATTGGTGGGATAACATGAAGAGGGAGATTGCTGATTACACTACAAGATGTCTAGTGTGTCATCAAGTAAAGGCAGAACGACAACTTCCTAAGGGGGCATTACAACTGCTACCCATACCAGCATGGAAGTGGGATAATATCACTATGGAATTTGTCACGAGTCTCCCAAAAACATCAAAGGGAACAATGCGATATGGGTTATACTGGACCATCTCACCAAGACCACCCATTTTATCTATATTTGGGAAGATTTCTCTCTGGATCAACTTTCCAAGATATACGTAAAGGAAGTGGTAAGGCAGCATGGGGTACCACTATCCATCATGTCTGATCATGATCCAAGATTCACATCAAAATTCTGGAGAAGTCTTCAACATGATTTGAATACTAAATTGAATTTTAATACGGCCTATCATCCTCAAACTGATGGCCAATTTGAAAGGACTATTCAGACACTCGAGAAAATGCTGAGAACATGCTCAATGGAATTTAAAGGTGGATGGGATCAACACCCCCCATTAGTTAAGATCTCCTATAACAACAGCTTCCATTCGAGTATTTAGATGGCACCCTATGAAGCTCTGTATGGAAAGCGATGTAGAACTCTTACTTTTTGGGATGAAGCTGGTGAGAGAATGCTTCTTGGGCCTGATCTTGTGTAAGAGATGACAGAACATGTTCATGCCATCCAACAACACATAAAGGCTGCTCAGATTCAGCAGAAGAGCTATGCTGACAACCGTCAAAGGGACTTGGAGTTTGGGATTGGGGACAAAGTATTCCTTCAAATTTTTCCATGGAAGAGAGTCATGTGGTTTGGGAAGAAAGGGAAACTCAGCCCTAGGTACATTGGCCTCTATGAAATCCTTGATCGCATAGGAGAAGTGGCCTATCGTCTAGCACTTCCACCGAACCTAGCTCAAGTTCATGATTTCTTACATGTATCTCTCTTGAGGAAGTACATACTCGACCCTTCGCTTGTACTGAACCCAGAGGTGGTACAACTGGAACATGAACTCTCTTATGAGGAGCAGCCAGTGGAGATCATCGACCGTAGAGACAAGGTTCTACGCAATAAGACTACCCACCTTGTGAAAGAGTTGTGGAGGAATCATAAGTATGATGAAGCGACATGGGAGCCTGAGGAAACAATGAAGCAAAAGTACCCTCACCTTTTGACCAGGACTTTTGTTTGAAATTTCAAGGAGGAAATTTCTTAAGGGGGGAAGAATGTAATGACCCAAACTTTTCAAATATTATATTAATTTACAACTAATGATTTAATATAGATGTTAATGGTTAATGCAGAAAGAGGAGTCGGTGGCTTCATCCAGTAGAATCGAACCTTATAAATCCCACTTATTAGAGCTTAGGAAGGAGGTGGCATCTTTGGGCTTCGCTTTGGACCAAGCCGAAGACGAACTCCAGCGTGTCAAGCTTGAACAAGAAACGCCTGCGGGAGAAGTTCAAGTTAGTGGAGATTACTACTAGGGAAATGTTATCTGAGCATCCCTCAGATTCTCTCACCATATCACACCTTACACTTAGGTCATATGCTGGTGTTATAATGGTCTATGTGCTGAGACCATAACTACTTTGTGTAATCCTTTGGGATGAATAAAATTGAGATTTCTTCCTTTAGTGAAGTTTGTGAAATTTCAAATGTCCAGATAATTTGAGGATGTATATTTAAAAAAAATGGGATATTTTAAAATATTTTTTTAAACCTTAAATAATTAATGATGTGTCATGATTTTCAAAAAATGTTCTTCTACAAATGTGTTCAGTATGAAATTTAGAGTCTAATAAGATCAACTTAATTTTTGGTGAATAGTGTTTTATGAATAGTGATTTTACGCATAGGATTAGTAATGCGACCAAATGGATTAGTAATGTGACCAAATGGATTAGTAATCTCACTTAAAGAGATTATTAATATAATTTAGGAACCGTTGTTAAGTAGTGTGATTCAATAAAATAGGTAAATAACTATTTCATTGATTAATAGTCAAGTATTAGTTATTTCGGGTGAATAGGGTTTTTTATTTAAAAATTAAACTAAAAATATTTATAATTTTTTTTTATAAAATGGAGTTCATTTTTTAATTCAGAGATTAGATATTATGTTGAGGTGAATTTTGGGGATTTGTCTGAAAAAAAAGAATTTTCAGAGAATAGTAAAAATACAGTTTTAGGGTTTTGGTATGTTTAATGGAATCATGAATGCATCGTGATGATGTCATGAGATATTTTAAGGGATGGAAGAATAAAGGGGATCAATTATTGTATGATGTGTCCCAAGTGGCCAATACCATGTGCAAATACCATGGGCAAGCCCATGGTTTTTCCAATACCACCGATGAGGTGTCCCTTGGCCATTAATACCTTGTCCCCTCACTTTCCCAATAAATACCAAGCCATTCTCTCATTATTTCGACTCCAAAATCATTCTCAATGAGTTTCTGGTCTCCTTTACTCCTAAGGAGTCCTCCCAAGGTTCCCTCAAGCCTCTCAAGGACCCAACCTTTGAGTTCTAAGAGTTACGTTTTAAGGGAAGGGATCTGACCTCTCTCTTTCTTTTAAAGTAATCTCTTTTATGTCATTTGTTTTATGCCCCATGTTCTTATGTTGGGGATGTTATTTCATATTAATCCTACAGACCGTTTCATGTTCATATGATGAGATACCACCTCTTTATCTCATCAATTTTTTTTAATAATGTTTATGTGGCGCCGTTAGGTTGCCTAATTTTTAAGGGATTCTTTCACCGTTCTCATTTTCAAGTTCAATTTTCTTGTCAAGTATTTCAAGTTCATTTTTATTATTTTGGGGTATGATATCTATATCTATAATACTGATATTTTATGTTCATATGATGAGATACCCTATTTTGTCTCATCAATTAATTTTTTTGATGTTTAAGTGATGCAGTTACGCTGACGAATTTTTATAAGAGAAATCTTAGTTTTGTCTTCCTTTCATGTTCTTCATTTCATATGGTATGTCATTAAAATTTCATTACCATGTTCTTAAATACTTTATATTCTATCCCCCTACTATTTTATGGATCATTTATGAGTGGGTGACTCATTTCCCCTTTCTTTTCAATGTTTTCTAAAACCCTACAACATAGCTGTTATGCTGCCGAATTTCCGTCTCAAAATGTCTCTCTCTTTTTCTCAAATTCTTTTATTTTATTAAGTGAATACTCAAAGATCTTTCTTCTAAAGGGGTATTCACTTATATACCAAAATTTTCTATTTTAAATTCTGGTATTTACATACATGAGACCCACTTTCCTTTTTTTTGGGTTTAAAGTGACATAAAGATCATGTCTTTAAAGCAGTTTTTAAAACGTTATGATTATGAAATGAAACCCATTTATTTTATTCTATATGGGATTTTTATGAAATGTTTGATGATGATATATGTGGCTCACAAGATAACAAAGGAAAATTTAATTGTGCGCCCTGATAGCGCTCCAATGCATTGGGTAAAGACTTAATCTCTAGAGATGACCATTTTTAACGACGCCTTGGTGAATAACCTTGGTAATTTTTAATGACACCTTGGGGATGGACCATGGTGAAATGGAAATGATTGTCTATGTTAATTGTTGTAGCCACATATTAAAGTTATGAAACACTTTATTTTTATTACTATATGCCTCATGATCTCTTTATCATGCCTGAAAGTTATCTATCATGACCTTATTGATGTATCTCAAGTTCACATGTAAAATGTTTCTCTTATTTCCCTTACTGGGCCTTCTGCTCACCCTTTCTGTTGATGTATGTCCCCAGGTTATGAGATGCAGTAATGAACCTAGGGTGAACATATGGAGAATCCATTCAAGTGTTTAAGAAGAATGTTTTATGTTATTTTCATGTATTATGTTCCTGGTTTCCAAGACACTAAATCTTAAAGATCCTCAGTTTTGTATAATGAAATGAAGGGTTATGTTATAAAAAGGCGGGATGCCATAAATAAGGTATAGGAAAACTCCCATTATACTCTTTAGATCTCATGATATGAAATATTAAACTACTTTTTTATTTTCAATGGTTTTATTATGAAACTAATCTAACACAATTTGATGATTTTTTTCGAAAAATCACCCAACAACATCATCTAGAAATCATTTGTATGAT
The DNA here is from genome assembly GCA_963277665.1 of Viscum album. NCBI lineage: Eukaryota > Viridiplantae > Streptophyta > Magnoliopsida > Santalales > Viscaceae > Viscum > Viscum album. The sequence continues at coordinate 1,618,465,675 of OY728146.1, read as the reverse complement.
TTTTTCAATCTGTTAAGAGTTCATATAGTGCACCCAACCTTTATAATTTGTACTATATATAGTGCACCTCACGTGATTCACTTATCATACAAATTGAATCCAAATAAAAAACATTTGTACCTCACAACCTGCTCCGAAACTCTATCTGATGAAATCTATGTTTGGTAGCTCTAATCGATGAATCTGACTCATATCTATGATTGGTACATACTTACTATTGCTTTTCAAAACACCTATATCTGGTGTTATTTGACTTCAAAAAAATATAATCTTTTTTTGAAAACTCACACAACCATCAATGAATAAGAATGTCATCTATTTCATTCATTTGAATAGTGTTAGTAAAAGTTACACTTACTCCCCTTTTTATAGGCATGCTAATGGAAAAAATACCGAAATTAAAATTCATTATTCCGATAAATGAAAATTTGGATTTTGAATATCTGATTTTTTTAATTTTTTCATACTTTTCATACATTCTATATTATTATAGAATATTTTTGAAGATTGATTATTTCTCCAACATCCGCAACCTTCATTGAATTTCCTAAGCCTCAGTGTTAAGGAACATCATTAATATTTGTAAAAAATTCCTGATAAATTAGAATTGATCCCTATATATTGAATATTCATCATAATGGACTTTATATTGTTTTATATAATGATTTTCAAAATAATAATCAATAGACTATTTTTTTTATGTATTATTTTGCAACTCCTCCAACCAATAACTGTTCTCAAATTATCCAATATTTTCTTCATTCGTATGACATTGTATGATGAAATAATATTAATTTCGATCAATTATCCTCAATGTATTCATCTAATCAATAGAATTTAATTAATTTTGATCTGATATTATTTTTTGAATGATTCATCATGAATATGTCTAATCATTCTACCTTAGCTCATGCTTCATTTGTTTACAAAGCTTATCTTGGGAAATATCATAGAATCATCCTTATAATGTAATTTATTTTTTGTAAGTTCATATGTAAAATGGATCTTTCTCAATATGTTTAATTTTTTTTATCTATTCGTATTTCCACCATTTATAGAATTTTAAAGCGATCCTCTGTACCATTACATTGGTCTTTCAAACCAAAGATGCAATTTATGTTGCACCTTTGATTCCATTACTCATGTAGATCATAGAAAGAGTTATATTTACATAGCCCTCTTGGTCCAGTGGGGTTTCATTTGATGAACTCAAAATGATGCTTCGTACTACAACATCCTCTATGACTTTATATTTTTGAATATTATGTAACTTTTAACAAACCTATCACCTTGAAATTCCCAAATACTATATGTTTGGTATCTAAGATAATTTTATATATTGTACTAAATTCATTGTCTATGTGATAACATTGTCACAAATTATAATAACATCAATAACAAAAACCTTTCCCCCTTTTTTGGTTACAATATCTCTACTCTTTCTTGTATTTTAGATTAAAAAATAAACTATCCGTGGAAAACAAAACAACTCATATAATTATAATTCATTGATATTGTAAAAGTGCATAAAAATTTATCAGTGGGGACCCCATTAAACTCTTTACCCATCCATTAAAAACATGTATGGTCCGTATGGTTATACTTTTAATTGTACATCAAGTAATATTTATCCTTTCTATTAAAAGAATTATGAAACCTCTCTCTTTTTTTATGAAATTTCACAACTTCATCTTTATTAATGTTTTGATTGACTCTTTATCACCATTTTAACAAGAACATTAACGAAAATATATATTTTCAACAAATAAAATTTATTTATTAAAACATATCAAAATATCTTCAATCTCCCCCTTTATATTTTTTGACAACTTTCTCAAGAATATTAAATAGTTTTTCCCAAAATGAATTTTCTTTTTTTTATAAAACTATATCCTGTTCTCATAATAAATGTCATGAAACCACACTACTGTGTAAATAAATTCTTATGATAGAATCACATCCCCTAGAGACAATCAAATTTGGGTCCATAATAAGACAAACAATATGAATTTTCTACCTAACTCCCACTTATATGATTACGACAGTATTAGATTCAAAATATATTTGTTAAAATAATTGTAAATTATCCCCTCATTGACAAAAGAATAAAAAGGATCATGAGGGACCTCATTATGAACATTATGGGTGACTTTGGTTGAGCATTAACATTTAGTTATAGCCTTAATTACTCAAATATTTCCATTGGAATAACTTGGGTGAACACATCAATAATTTGATACTTTTTTAAAATGAACTCAAGCATAAAATCATGAACATAAACTTTGTATCTTATTAAATGATAATTAATATCCAAGTGTTTTTATATGGAATCTTGTGTAAGGTAGTTTTCAAGATCAACGGAACTTTTATTATCAAAATTAATCTTCAATGGTTTTATAACATTCACTCTTGTATTTTCAGCCGAGATTCCATCCATATTATTTCTGTAAAATCCTAGGTGATGGAAATATATTCTAATTACATTATAATCAAGTTAATAATTTTTTTTCTTACTACTAAAACATGGAAAAAATTCTTCTGAGAAGAAATTTCAGCATGATGTTGACTTTATATCATTATAATCTCCAATATAATTTGTATTAATGCTTCTAATAATGTTTATACCACATATTATTTTATAAAAGAACCCATAAGATGATTATACACCAGTATCACTAAGTATTCCCTTTTTCTTATTCCATATGTGATTACTTTAGATCAATCAAATATATTTCATACAATTCAAAAATATATAAAATGTCTGAAATTAAAGCTATAATATAGATATATATTCATATCATCTTCTATAGATCCTTCTAATTCAGATGTTTTATAACATCAATTTGTTTAAACACTATTAAAAAACTAATTGGAATAAAAAAATATTTTGAATAAACTCTGAAAAACATATGTTACAACTCCTTAGAATTATTATCCAATGACAAAAAGATATATCATTACTTTTGTTGAACCTATAATCCTATAAATAAAGTTCCCTATTTAGGAACTTCAATATCAATGATCTTCTTGATTTTATAATATAACTCTTCATATGTTTAATCCCTATCACCTAAACATTAAATCCCCAATAAAAGCTATAAAAATTGTAATAAATCGACATTATTAAAAAATATATAAGTTTTAATCAATTCTTTCATTATAAAAGATAATTGTTTCTAGATACAATCATATTTAAAGTACCATGAATGTGGAACCTAGTTTAACCCATACACATATTTCTTCAAGTTAGAAACCATGGTTTTATTTCATTCAAGAACAATGAAACTGTTATTCTCAATATAAACTTCATCCTAAAATTATATATTTTTGAATTTAGGTTTAACTACTATTTAATATAATTTGTAACAAGTGTGTGTAGAAACTGAAAAATAAATTCTTATAGTTTCATGTCTCACAGTTGGGTAAAAATTTTCATCAAAATCCTAACCTTTCTACCGTGATAAATCTTTTGTAAAAAAGTCATGTTTTTTTGATGATATTTATCCATGTTAATTGAGTTTGTTTCTAAACACTTTTTTATTCCTATAACATTATTTTATATCAATCATGGAACAAGATCATAGGTACCATTTTAATCAGTTTAATATAACTCTTCATTCATCACATTTTTTCACTAATTATGTTCATATAACTATACATATGACTGTGTCTCTATATGAAAGATATGAAATTTTTGACTCTATAACCTCAAATTCCATCATGAATGAACTAGGATATCATATTTCCAATGATTATGGAATATTCAACTTGATTCTATAAAGCATGAAATTTTTTAAATTTTCTTTCCATCTTGATTTTTCATCACAAGACTCACCTGAATAATCATGAACACATTTTTACTTAAATTTATATTCCATTTTATTATATTCCTAGAATTTAACTATTATATCTTTCTAATATCAGCAATAACTTTTTTTTATGTTGTTGGATTGTCGAGAACTTTCATATCATAGGAATAAATCAATTTTTATAGGTTCTTATTTCAACTATTTGACTTATACCATCAACTAAATGTCCCATGAAAATTAATTCCTCATATTTTTCATCAAACTCTATGGGATCCATATTTTCAATATTATGAATGAAAAGTATCCTAATAACCTCAACATATTTCACTAATGGTTTTTATTGTACAATATATTTTAGGAATTCATTTTTGATTATATCCACAATAAATATCTATTTTGAACATGAACAACTATACCAATGACTTCCCTCCTAATTTTTTTTATTTTTTATTCTATGAGAATGATTATTCCTTTTTCTATTAAACATATATTTTTCATTTACTTTACTCCATTTTTTAGGATTACATAAAGCATCATATTAGTTTTTCATATATTTTTTTCATATATAATTTGAAATCAATTATCATATACTCATTTCTATTTTTAATTATCATCTCCAGTATATAAAATACCATATATCATTTTAATTTCCTTATCAAATGTCAATACATCCCTATACCCATTTATTTATAATTCATAAATGTTATGTTGGTTAACCATGTGAATTAATCAATAGAAGTTATAATGTACAAATCCCTTGATGTTTATTTATGTCTTATCATCCCAGAAATATAAGAGTGTATAACCTCAATAGTTATAGTGGATTAGATTTTATCATTTTCATATATATTACTTACCATATTTCCTTTATAATTTTTTTTAATATTGCATAATATTTCCTCTTCAGTTATGGTATGTTTCTTACAAAATATTCAATGGAATGTGTACTCATTATTTTTTTCCACCATGATTCCCAATTATTTGATTCCAAAACATATATTCATCCACAAAACATAAATAACATATGTTATATAGATCTCTAATATGAGAAATATTTCTTATTTTTATTTCTTCATTAACAATAACATTTCTAAATTTGAAACTTTTTATGATACAAAAATATTTTTGGATGATAATTTCCTAATCATCAACACAAATTTGGCTAACACTCATAAAATTGAGCTAAATCACACAAACATATAAAGCATATTTTATCATTATTTACTAAGAATTAATCAATTATATTCCACATAATATAATTTTTATATAACTATCATTTACAAAATTTTCTAATCCACTTCCATGTTCATAAATATTATAAAATATTTTCATATCACCTATCATGTGTGAGGAACAACCACATTCAAGAATCCATTCATTATTTCTTTGGTAATCTTTTAGAGTAGTATAAAACAAAAAAATTTCATTCATTAAATATATTCTATCTAGGATACTATTATTCTCTTGCATACAAAACTTTTCCTAGAATATTTTTCATCCATTTACCATAAATTGAGTTTGTTTGTTACACCATCCCCAAATTTCTCCAGAAAATCAAATTGGTTTCATAATGAAAAATTTATAAACTTTTTATTACTTTATTTTTATTTTTTAATGAAACTTAGTAAAATTACACTATTTTTTTAATGATTTCCCCCTAAGTTCCTTCACATTCCTATGAAGAGATATGTTGTTTGAATAGTTGTATTCATAATAACTATATATACTAATACTCTAACAATATCCTCTAAATATTGATCTTTTATATAAATAAGTTGTTTCCCTATAGATATCTTTTTTTGGTTTATAACATCATCCTTTATTTCTCACACATGTCTTGGTTAATATTTATTATAGAGTTTATTTTCGACTTTTGTTGTTGTGATGGGTTTTCCACATCCTTTCTTGTTCAAATAATTACTAATGTAGGTTCTAACACCTTTATTGTTAGGAGGACTACATGAGATTTTATGTTTAGTTGGTAAAGATGACACATGATTGTTGGAATGATTTTTATCATAATCTTGAAATGTTTCATCCTTTACCTATAAATCCTTGTTTAAAATTTTCACCATCCCCTTTATGTTAATTTTAAACACAAGAAATATTTATTGAGTTTTATAAAAATAATTTTCCTCAGCAGCTTGTTTTTAACTATGATCATCCACAATATTTAATTATTCTATAAATATAGTTTGAGGTTATTAATATCCTAAATATATACATATTATTTTTTAAAAATATATTCCTTTAAAACATTCATTTTGTAAAAATATTTATCTACTAATATCAAATATTTCCTGATTTTTTTTGTTTTACCAAAGTAATGACACAAGTTATAATATCATCATATATTTTCTGTAGAATTATTCACCTACTGTTTCTTCATTATTTTATGAATCTTAATTTTTCCAAACATTTTAAAATAATTTTCAAAACTTATCTTGGTTTTCATAAATAAAATTAATTGTTTCTCGCAGATTCATATTAGACTTTATTACCCATAAAACTTTTTCAATTATTTTTAGTGAACTTTTTCTTAACAAAAGTAGATTTTTTAAATTCCATGGATGTTTTTCTCCACTTCTTCCATCCATTTTTATACATAATCACCATGAAATTATTTAAATTTACACATAGAATAATTCATATAATAATTCCCAATTCCTCCACACTCGAAAAATATAATTGATAGTTTTCCCCTATATGTTCCTCTACCTCTCCATTAAGTTTTTGAGATAAGAGACATGATATTTTCATTAATTTAATAAAATTCCATATCTTATAAATCACTGAGGTCGTCAATCGTATGATGAAAATCGTGAAATTTATCCTTTCCCATATGTTTAAAATCTATTTCATCATGGATATTTTTTAAATAGTAGATTTTTCCTCATATAAAATACAATAACATGGTTATTTAATTCATTGAGAAATGTATCATATTTATATTTTGATGTAGGGACATTAGAGTAAAATATATATTGGATGTTTCTCATAGATTTCTTAATAATTTTTGAATATTTCAATACATATCTGTTTACTTTCATGCATAAAATTATTCCATTTACTATAGTGAAGTATTCATCAATAATTTCATCATCTTCTATTTAGATATCTGAAAGAATTATTTGTAACATTTTAGGGTTTGATTACTTTACAAAGATATTTCCATCAATGATACTTTTATATTTTACCATGTTTCCTTATCTATCTTAGGAAGTATAAAATTTATTAAAAATTATATGATAATGTAATTATAATATATTTTCTAGATTTCCCATCTACCTCAATATTTATTTTTTCAGAGAATATCATAAGATCATATTTCTCAATAAGTGAAAACCCAAATTTAGTTACATCGATTACCTCTAGGAAAAAAAGCATAAGATAGAGTGTTATTTTATTTTCTCAACCATGATAAATTTTTGCATTTTAATTTTTTTCCCTTTTGTAGAATGATTTGAAATTATATATAATAAAGATAAAGAAAGGGTAACCTCACTATGAAAATAATTTTATTTTATTTTGATCATTATATCCATTAAGAGGTATGGGGGAATCTATGGATAATTTTCTATAATTTAAAATTCTCATAATGTTGACCCTTAATTCTTTTAAGATATTTTATAATTTTAATTTTTATAAAACAATATCATATGTATTCATAGATATGAGTGTAAATAAATGCATAGAAATTTTACAAGGTTCCTCTCTAGTATGGGTGACTAGATAATTTCCCTAAAAACTCACATTAGTCCATGTAATGTTAATATTTAAAATAAGTTAATATAACATGATCTATCTCTCATTTTTATTGTTCTATATTTTTATAAGAAATATTATACCACCTCTCATTAGTTACAACATTTTTCATGTCAAACTGAGCAATCATAAGAAGATAAAAATTTATGAAACCACTTAAAGTTATATAATATAATAATAAATTATATAATTTTATCTATCTACAAATATTACATATGGTGTTTCTTACCTTTATCCAGTGTAATCCATCTAGTTAACCTCACTTTCTATTCCTTTAGTCTATGTTATGATTGATTAAGAAAACAATTTCACATAAGAACCTTATCAGAAACTCTATTTAATACTATATTAGTTCGGAAACTCTGAATAAAGTCTTTTCAAAATTTCTCAGATTGGTACCTATATCCATTAGCTTCTCACAACACCTTCATACAAGATTTTGGGTCACTGATATTCATATTTTCATGTCACAATAAAGGAACATGGGGATCCTGATTTGAGATTTGAATAAACAATTAGTGGTGAGAAATCCACCGATATAACTACATAAAAATATAGTTAAGGTGGGTTAATTATGGAAAAATCCATACATGTAGTGTAAATAGAAAAGTATTTTAATCTAAATATTAGAAAAAATTATTCTATTTCAGAATCAATCACAATAACTCTGAGTATTAAAGTGATCCATGAGAATCAAGGGGAAGTGATGGAGTCAGTGATTTCCTGAAATATTACCTAAATACATAAATATTTGAAATGTATTAAGGGGTAGTTACCACATATTGTTCTCATATGTATGAATTGATTTTTCAGGTGTCCATAATGAGAGGTTATATAGACTGTGAGGTTCAAGAATGATCAATTCAAATATCATTGGTGCAGGTAAATTTATGTAAGTGTTCCAATCATTGTTGGAAGTTTCCAATGATAAATCCTTGGTAACAAATTTAAATCCTTCGTAACATAACATCAAACATTGGAGAAAAATTAATATTAATGGAAAAAGAACTGTACGGAGGGGAAAATATTTCTTGGGGATGATTTAGGTGATGAGGTCCTAAGTCATGTTTCTAGATATAATGAAGATATTGACCATGACAATGGGGTTTATACCCTAAGGAGGGAAAAAGGGATGAAGGGTTCCCATGACTTAGGAGGATGCATTATTTCTAAGGATAATTAATTTAAAACGTGGAAGGATTACTTTCACCATTATAGGACAATGGATAGTAGATCGTCCTATAATAAAATCTATATGGATTTGACGTCTTCCTTATTTAGAATTTTGTAGGAAATTGAAGGTGGGTATCCAAAATGAAAAGATATTAAATGATAGTTTAATGTAGACATAAAATTGTGGATGGGAGTATTTGTTCTAGAGGATTTAAAAAAATAGTGAGGGGACCATTGTTCCATTTATTACCATGAAGGAAGTGCCAAAAAAATGGATATTGATAATGTAGAGGCCATGCCTATCAAGCCTATTTACTTGAAGGGTAAATAGGATATGGGTGTGGGGGATGAAATAAATGTGAAAACTCTAGAGATACTTTTTTATTTGGAGGATGAAGTGATTGATGAATCTATTTGATTAATAAAACAATTAAAGCATGTTGACTGGAAGAAGGAATGGGTGATACATATGGTTCATAATTGTGAGTAGAGTGCATGAATTAATAAGAAATATCTTCTAATAATAATATAATTCAATGAAGAAATGACCAATAGTGTAGATTACATGAAAACATGGGATAATTTGTATTATCACATTGAAGTCCTTATAAACGATGATACAAAAACTTTGGTAAAAACTCTGCCATGTAAATTATTTAGGGAGATTATTTATAATAGTATTAAGTTTTGATTTGATAATTTTTTGATATGTTATAGTCTTTTAAATCATGGGTGATCCTGTTTAGTTTTTCACATTTTCCATAAATGTTTTTTGATAATAAAAATGTTGATTAAGAAAATGTATCATCTATCTCTTATAAGTGAACAATGTTTGTACGAGTTATAATTTTACCCCTATTTTAGGTGATATTATGGAGAAAATGTGGGAACTTAAATGAATATTACTACTCACTGAATAATTTAATTTAGAATCTCCCACATATTTGAAATTTTCTTGAAGTTTCTAAAATATTCTAATGTTTTCTTGAATATTCATAAACCTTCATGAATTATCTATCATCCATATTATTTTTGAAATTTATTAACCTTAAAAATTAGGAATATAGTCAATATATCTAATCATTCATGATAAATTAACATTGATTTATCACTATAACATATTCATTGTTAAATTACATTATATATTGTTATGTAAATATTATCAAAACACTATTTTATTGAATTATTATCTAATATATTATTTAAGAAATCCTCCAAATGGTGATTTTTACCACATATCTACTTTCTTATTTAGATGAATAACTCTATCCAGTGAACTCATCTTTTCATTGATGCATTCTTTTTAAATACATCCTTGAATTGATGAAATTTAAATATTTCTTTCTAACATGTTTTTTCTAATGAGTCAACATGAATCCATCTGATCATCCTGCCTATGCTCAAACATTATACATTTATAAAACTCACGTTGGTATAGATTCCTGGAATCATATGTATATTGAAATAATTTTCCGGGTTTTCAAATTTATTTTCCCAATCAAACACTCTCCGTCAATTATTCCTCTTTGTGTCTATTTAGATTTCCTCCAGCTGATAGCTTGGACAAGCTATCCTATGTACCTTTATACAGGTTTCCTAAATCACAAATGACCATTACATAACTCCTTTGGAAATATCATGTTTTATTTGAAAGTAGAGGTTTATATTTATATATCATTCTTATTCCAATAGTTCTTTATCCGATTATCTCGAACTGATTACTTCATACCACATCTCCCTCCATGACTCATTATCTTTGAATTTCGTATAGTCTATAATAGAGTCATCACCTTTCACTTTATAAAAACCATTATAATTGTAATGAACCGAAATTTTGAATAAATCTTGTTTCTTAATTTTGTGTGTTATTTTATTTCATACTCAACAAAAAATTTTCTTTTAATAAAATGAGTGTAATTAAAATGAGGCTGTTGGTTTTTGACTATTATATGACCATTAGTCAGTATGACCTTTGGAAACTAAATGTTGTGATTATTGTCTCTAAATACAAGTGATCTTGGTTAATTAATATAGAAAGAAGATTCGATGGCCTCATCTTGTAGTCTCGGGCCAATCGAATCCCATCTAACAGAACTTGGGAAGGAGGTAGCACCACTGGGCTTTTCTCTTAACCAAACCCAATCCTAACTTCATCATGTGAAGCTAGAATGGAATCGCCTTCGTGAGAAGTTCAAATTGATAGAAATTACTACTAGTGCGATATTTTCCGAGCCGCCCTCAGATTCTCTCACCTTAGCACACCTTACACTTAGGTCCTATGCTGGGGTTATAAGGGGATATGTAAAGAGACCGTAACTAGCTTGTGTAATCCTTTGATTTAAATAAAAATTGTGATTTCTTCTTATGACGAAGTTTGTGAATTTTCAAATGTCCGGATAAATATAGTATGCATATTTTTGATGAATTCTAGAAAAAGGATATTTGAAAATATTTAAGTAAACCTTAAATAATTAATTATGTGTAATGATTTTCATAAAATAGTCTTATAAAATTATGTTCCGTAAGAAATTTAGAGTCTAATAGGATCAACTTGATTTTTGATGAATAGTAAATTATGAATAGTGATTTTACGCTTAGGATTAGTAATGTGACCAAATGGATTAGTAATCTCACTTAAAGAAAGTATTAATATAATATAGGAACCTTGATTAAGTAATGTGATTTAATAAAATAGGTAAATAACTGTTTCAAAAATTATTAGTCAAGTATTAGTTTTTTTGGGTGAATAGTGTTTTTAAATTAAAAATTAAATTAAAAATATTTAGAAAATTATTTCTATAAAATGGAGTTCATTTTTTAGCTCAAAGCAGCGATATTATGTTAAGGTAATTGTTGGGGATTTTTCTAAAAAAAATAAATTTTCAGTGAATAGTGTATTTATTTAAAAATTAAATTAAAAATATTGAGAAAATTATTTTTATAAAATGGAGTTCATTTATGAAATCAGAGCATCGTTATTTGATTAAGGTGAAATTTTTCGGATTTTTCTGAGAAAGTTGAATTTTCGGCGAACAGTGAAAATACAGTTTTTAAGTTACAGGTGTTTAATGACATGATTAAATGATGTATTAAGTATGTAATCAATATTATTGACTTATGAATAGTAAGATTAGGTATGAGGTGCCATAAGTGGCCAATACCATGGGCAAGCCCATGGTTTTTCCAACACCACCAATGAGGTGTCCCTTGGCCATTAATGCATTGTCCCCTCACTTCCCCTATAAATACAAAGCCGTTCTCTCATCCTTTCGATTCCAAAATCCTCTTAAACAATGTTCAGGTCTCGTTACCTCCCAAGGAGTCCTCCCAAGGTTCCCGGTAGCCTCTCAAGGTCCCAAACCTCATGATTTTGAAGTTACTCTTCAAGGTAAGGGATCCTACCTCTCTCTTTCTTTCAAAGTACTCTCTTTCATGCCATTTCTTATATTCTCCATGTTCTTATGTTGGAGGATGTTTTTTTATATTAATAATACTGTCCTTTTCATGTTCATATGATGAGAGACACCCTCTTTCTTTCATCAATTCATTTTAAGATTGTTTAAGTGGCGCTGTTAGGCTGCTGAATTTGTAAGGGATTTTTTCACCCTTCTCGTTTTCAAGATCTATTTTCATGTAAAGTCTTTCATGTCCCTTTTTATTATGTTGGGGTATGATCTATATATCTATCCTACAGAACATTTATTTTCATATGATGAGATACCCTATTTTATCTCATCAATTCCGTTTTTTGAAGTTTTAAGTAACGCCGTTAGGCTGCAGAATTTTAATAAGAGAAATCTTATTTTTTTTTCTTACTTCCATGTTTTTCATTTCAAATGGTATGTCTTTCAAATTTTATTACCATATTATTATATCCTTTATATTCTTCACCCTACTGTGTTAGGGATCATTTATGATTGGGTGACCCATGTCCCCTCTCTTTTTAATGTTTTCTAAAACCCTGTAACATAGCCGTTATGCTGCAGAATTTTCGTCTCAAAATGTCTCTATTTTTATCAAATTATTTTATTCTAATAAGTGAATACTCAAAGAACTTTTTTCTACAGGGGTATTCACATATATATCAAAATTTTCTATTTTAATTCTGGTATTTACAAACAAGAAATCCTCTTTCCTTTTTCGTGGGTTTAAAATGACATAAAGATCTTGTCTTAAAAGAAGTTTTTAAAACGTTATGATTATGAAATGAAACCCATTTCTTTTATGATGTATACGTTATTTATGAAATGTATGATGATGATATATGTGGATCATATGATGATAAAGATAAATTTAAGGGTGCGCCTTGATAGCGCTCCAATGCATTGGGTAATTAAGTAACCACTAGAGATTACAATTTTAACGATACCTTTGTGAATAACCTTGGTAATTTCAAATGACACCTTGGGGACAGACCTTGGTGATATGTTCATTATTTTCTATGTTAAATGTTTTAGCCACATATTAATGTTATGAATAAAGTTTTTTCCATTATGATATTACTCATGATCTCTTTCTCATTCCTTAAAGCTATTTATCATGACTTTATTGATGTATCTCAAGTTCACTTGTTAAATGTTTCCCCTTGTTTCACTTACTGGGCCTTCTGCTCACCCTTTATTTTGATGTATGTCCCTAAGTTATGAGATGTAGTAATAAACCTAGGATGAACATAAGTAGAAGCCTTTCAAGTGTTTAAGAATAATGTTTTATGTTTTCATGTTTTACATTCTGGGTATCCAAGACAATAAACCTTAAAGATCCTCGGTTTTGTAAAGTGTAATGAATAGTTATGTTATAAAAAGTCGGGATGTTATAGTTGGTATCAAAGGATGGTTTAGTTATTTGTGGAAATTATTATATGAAAACTTTAGGAAGAACCCTATAGAAAAGTTTAAATATAGAGATCTTCCTTGTATTTTGGTGAGTATTGAGTAAGTGGTTTATCGAGAAAATACATACCTGTCTCGATACGAGAAGGTAGAGGGGGCTCTGACACAGATGTACATAGGGGTAAGACCTGAAAACACCGCTTGAGCTAGACTCTAATGGGAAATTGTACACAACAACAAGCCTTGCTGCACTCTTGTTTACGACACTCCTGGGGGATATGCTTTGGTAAATTCATAATCTTAGTATGAACCATTATTAAAGGAACAATGATAAAATAAAATAAAGATTCATATAAGAATATATGACCATGGATAACCTAGATTGGAACCTAGGGGATTACAAGTTAGGATATAATTTTCTTCTACAATTTTATCCTTATATTCTTAAAGTTTACTTTTCATGATTATTGGCTATATATTTAAGCCCCTAATTATACTTTCTTTTCTTAGTTAATGGTGGGAAATATAAGAACATGTCCCAACAACCAATGTGATAGGAAATGTGATGATTGCCCTATTAATGTGATAGAGATGACGAGAGATCAAGTTGAACATATTGTGATTATTCCAAACCAGCTATCAAAAATCACAATTAATAATTGGTACCTAGTTGAATGCCCAAATTCATCAAGGAAGAAGAAGAGGAAGTCTCAAGGATGTTCATCTGATAAAGTTGAAAAGGGAAAGAAGAACCAATTTCCTTTGTGAAAAAAGTGTGGAAAGGGGAACCAAGGAGAATGTCACAAAGGAACTAGGGGATGTTTTAAGTGTGCGGTGATAGGGCATAAAGTAGCCAATTTCTTCAAAAAAATGGATAATGTGATGAATAGAGATAAGGTTCGATCTAGTTTACCTTATAATTTTCAATGTCGTAAATGTGGAGTAGTTGGACATTATCCAAGTTAATGATCTCTTAGAAGGGATGAGAAGCATGATGAGAATAAAAAATCTTTAAGGAGAAGGGAACAATGCAAGTCCTATGCTAAGATGGATCATGATGACTAAAGTACATGCAACTTCTTCGCAATAATTATCTATGCCAAGTTATATTTTAGTTCATGCTCTATGAGCATATCTTTAATGTTTTCTATGAACATCGAGCCACTAACTAAGCTAGTTTTATATCAATAAGGAGAACATATATTGTTATGTACCACATGTTGATGTTGTGAAGCTATTCTTCTTGAAAAAAATAGATGAATAGGGGATTAAAAGATTATTATTATTTTTGAAGATGTTCATATGATCGAGTTAAATAGATTACTACAGTATTTTCTCTGAGGAGTAAATATTGACTTATATTTTAATGAATCAACAAAATTAAGGTGAAATTATAGTAATTTAGGAAATGATTAACCTATCTTGTGGAAAATATGTTTATGTTAGTTAATTTTGTTATAAGATGTTAGGAGTTATTGATGTTGTTTGGAGATGAACGATAAATTTTATCTTGGAAGACTATGTTATCAAATCCTTTTTATATTTGGGTTTCAATATTAGTTTAGTTTATTTTGAGGAATTTTAAGGAAATTTATTCATGGAATGGTCTATGATGAACTTTGGGTAGTACCGTGGAACTTTGAAGATTTAAAGTAGTTTCCCTTCCTATGGGATTCTTTCTTTTTAAAGAGTTGTTTTGTCTTACCTTTTCTGTTTTTGGGACAAATGTTTAAAGATAGATAGTTATTCTTTTGTGGATTACGTGATTCTCTAAAAGTTGATTATTGTGATTTGATGAGACCAAGAAGTTTTGAATGTTCATTGTTTGGAGAAAATATTAGTCTTGGTGAAACTTATTAAGGGATGAAAATATACTTGAAGGTAAGTACATTTCCCGGTGTTCTTATTCTATGTAGTAAATGAATTCCTCAAAATTATTAAAAGGAACGTAAAATAATGTTGTTGGCCTAATTTTCCTAATGGGTAATCAAATACCATTTAACCCATCACAAGTTTGTGATTTTCTGGTGGTTAACTTCCTCCTAGACATGTTTTCTATCACTCTCCCTCAGAACATGACCCTTTTTTTTCTCTTCCACATCCATATTTTCCTACATGGAATCCTATTATGGGTTAACCGGGGTGAACTTTGTACTTAGTTTTGTTTCTTTTAAAGTTATAGTGTTACTGAATCTTTTTACGATGTGGGACTTTCAATGAAATTTTAAAGCCCAATTTTAAAAATTGTGAGGACGCAATTTCGTAAGGGGGGAAGATTGTAACGACCCGAAATTTTGAATAAATCTTGTTTCCTAATTTTGTGTGTTATTTTATTTCATACTCAAAAAAACTTTTTCATTTAATAAAGTGAGTGTAATTAAAATGAGACTATTGAGTTTTGACTATTATATGACTGATAGTCAGTATGACCTTTGGAAACTAAATGTTGCGATTATTGTCACTAAATACAAGTGATCTTGGTTAATTAATAGAGAAAGAAGATTCTATGACCTCATCCAGCAGTCTCGAGCCAATCGAAGCCCATCTAACAGAACTTGGGAAGGAGGTAGAACAACTGAGATTTTCTCTAGACCAAACCCAAACTGAACTTCATCATGTGAAGCTTGAACAGAATCGCCTTTGCCAGAAGTTCAAACTAATAGAAATTACTACTCGTGCGATGTTGGCCGAGCCGCCCTCATATTCTCTCACCTTAGTACACCTTACACTTAGGTCCTACGGAGGGTTATAAGGGGCTATGTAAGGAGACCGTAACCGCCTTGTGTAATCCTTTGATTTAAATAAAAATTGTGATTCCTTTTTATGATGAAGTTTGTGAATTTTCAAATGTACAGATAAATATAGTATGCATATTTTTGATGAATTATAGAAAAAAAATATTTGAAAATATTTATGTAAACCTTAAATAATTAATTTTGTGTAATGATTTTCAAAAAATGGTCTTCTACAATTACGTTCAGTAAGAAATTTAGAGTCTAATAGGATCAACTTAATTTTTGATGAATAGTAAATTATGAATAATGATTTTACGCTTAGGATTAGTAATGTGACCAAATGGATTAGTAATCTCACTTAAAGAAAGTATTAATATAATCTGGGCACCTTCATTAAGTAATGTGATTTAATAAAATAGGTAAATAACTGTTTCAAAAATATTAGTCAAGTATCCGTTTTTTTGGGTGAATAGTTTTTTTAATTAAAAATAAAATTAAAAATATTTATAAAAATATTTTTATAAAATGGAGTTCATTTTTGAACTCAGTGCATCAATATTATGTTAAGGTAATTTTTGAGGATTTTTCTGAAAAAATGAATTTTCGGTGAATAGTGTATTTATTTAAAAAATAAATTAAAAATATTTAGAAAATTATTTTTATAAAATTTAGTTAATTTCTGAAATTAGAGCATCGATATTTGGTTAAGGTGAAATTTTGGGTTTTTTTTGAGAAAGTTGAATTTTCAGTGAATAGTGAAAATACAGTTTTTAAGTTACAGGTCTTTAATGACATCATTAAATGATGTATTAAGTACGTAATAAATATGGTCGACTTATGAATAGTAAGATAAGGAATTAGGTTCCCCAAGTGGCCAATACCATGGGCAAATACCATGGGAAATCCCATGGTTTTTCCAATACCACCAATGAGGTATCCCTTGGCCATCAATGCCTTTTCCCCTCAATTCCCCTATATATACCAAGCCATTCTCTCATAATTTAGATTACAAAATCTTCCACAACAAAGTTATGGTCTACTTACCTCCCAATGAGCCCTTCCAAGGTTCCCTCAATCCTCCCAAGGTCCCCAACTTCATGATTTTGATGTTACTCTTCAAGGTAAGGGATCCTATCTCTCTCTTTCTTTCCAAGTACTCTCTTTTATGTCATTTATTTTATGCTCCATGTTCTTATGATAAAGGATGTTATTTTATATTAATAATACTGTCCTTTTAATTTTCATATGATGAGAGGCCCCCTATTTCTCTCATCAATTCATTTTAATAATGTTTAAGTGGCGCTGTTAAGATGCTGAATTTTTAAGGGATTATTTCACCCTTCTCGTTTTCAAGATCTATTTTCATTTCAAGTCTTTAATGTTCCTTTTTTTATGTTGGGGCATGATATCTATATCTATCATACTGAAAATTTATGTTAATATGATGAGAGACCCCATTTTATCTCATAATTTCATTTTTTTGAAGTTTTAAGTGACGCCATTAGGCTGTCGAATTTTCATAAGAGAAATCTTATTTTTGTCTTCCTTCCATGTTTTTCATTTCATATGGTATGTCTTTCAAATTTCATTACCATGTTCTTATATAATTTATATTATTTCCCCCTAATGTGTTATGTGTCATTTATGAGTGGGTGACCCAAGTCCCCTCTCTTTTCAATGTTTTTTAAAACCCTATAACATAACTGTTATGCTGCAGAATTTTCATCTCAAAATGTCTCTCTCTTTTTCTCAAATTATTTTATTTTATTAAGTGAATACTCAAAGCACTTTTTTCTACAGGGGTAATCACATATATATCAAAATGTTCTATTTTTTATTCTGGTATTTACAAACACGAAACCTTCCTTCCTTTTTCATGGGTTTAAATTGACATAAAGATCTTGTCTTAAAAGCAGTTTTTAAAACGTTATGATTATGAAATGAACCCCATTTATTTTATGCTATATGGGTTATTTATGAAATTTTTGATGATTATATATTTGGATCACATGATAATAAAGGAAAATTTAAGGGTACACCCTCATAGCGCTCCAATGCATTTGGTAATGATGTAACCACTAGAGATTACAATTTTAACGATACCTTGGGGAATAACCTTGGTAATTTCAAATGAAACCTTGGGGATGAACCTTGGTGATATGGTCTTTATTGTCTAAGTTGAATTTTTTAGCAACATAGTAAAGTTATGAATCATGTTCTTTCCATTATAATATTCCACATGATTTCTTTATCATTCCTTAAAGCTATTTATCATGACTTTATTGATGTATCTCAAGTTCACAAGTTAAATGTTTCGGCTTGTTTCCATTATTGGGCCGTCTGCTCACCCATTCTTTTGATGTATGTCTCCAGGTTATGAGATACAGTAATGAACCTAGGATGAACATAAAGGGAAGCCTTTCAAGTGTTTAACAATAATGTTTTATGTTTTCATGTTTTAAGTTCCTGGTTTCTAAGACACTAAACCTTAAAGATCCTCAGTTTTGTAAAATGTAATGAAAAGTTATGTTATAAAAAGGAAGGATGTTATATTAATTGTATACAAAATCTTCTATTTTGTGTACTTGAGACATTTTATTTTTGATAACAATGTATCAAATTTTGAGAGAATTTATGTCATACATGAATTTTATTGTTGACAATTATAGTTTATAATTAATTTATTATACTTTCATCTAAGTAATCATGTTTTATGAGTTAAAAATCCAATTACTAAATAGTTTTAAAATTGACATAAATGTGGTTTTAAAATAAATAAAATTTTATTAAAAGATATAAAAATCCTAATATTATAATATTTGGCCAAATTACTAATATAATGTTAAAATATCATTAATTGTAAACCGAAAATAAATTTATAGTAAATAAAATATTTCAAGATTATCTTATAGTTCCCCTTACCTCTCTTATAAAAGATCACTTATCCTTCTCTTTTATTACAACATAAAAATCCCTTTTTATAGGCCAAAACCTACCCAAATATTCTCCAAAATTCCCTCACTTCATCTTAGAGTCCACCCTTTCATAGAAAACAAAATTTAGGAGTCCTTTTGTGCAGATCAAGATAAGACACCCGAATAAGAGGTAATAGTTTTATGCTTTCTTTCAATGTTTTTTTCTACTTCTACTTCCTCTACCTAATTTGTTACAATAATATAATAATAAATCCAGCATATAATATATTATGATATTTTTCTATGATTATGGGATGACCATATTCCTCCTTTTACTTATCCCATGATAAATAATATCACCTTGCTTGCGTACATACAACTTACAGTCTTTATGCTATAGTATAAACTGTTTTTCATATATACTTAATTATATGGGTATAATAAAGACTATAAATGAATTAAATAATAAATATAACATGATATTATTTCTATAAAATTCATATTATTCCAATTCCATAACATTTGAACATTAATGAAATGATAATGTCATTCGTGTGTACATACAGCTTACCGTCTACACGATGCCATGAGACTCATCTTCCACGTTCACCATACATGAATGATTATAAAGAAATATTTTTTATACATAAGTATGAAATATATTTCATAATATTTCTACTATAATAATATATATATATATATATTTTTCATTCACTTACTTTCAGTCAATACAATAAGTAAATAGAAATAATGTTCATGCAAACGTAAAACCTACAGTCTCCATGAATGGTGATTCAATTTCATATATCGATATATTATAAATATTTAAATTAGGAAAAAAATGATATATAAATCATATTATACATTCTAGAAGTGTTTAAATCATGATCTAAGTAATATGATCAAGAATAACAAGTTAAAACATGTACGATAAACAAAGCGATTAATACCTGAAATATTGCATTAACATGGAATTGTTTATAAATAAGAAATATAAAGTCATAAAATAATAATATATGATAACTAAAATATTATTAATTTTCTTATATAAGTTAATAATATGTTTAAAAACATTATACAAGAGTGTTAGACACGTACCTAGAGTAGCAGACCTATCGTATGGTTTAATTACTCAATCTCATTATTTTCCAATATTGTTTATGTGTAATTATTTAATGGAACATATTCATCATCCATTTCAATGATTTATGAAAATTATTTCAAAAGTAATCTTTTAAAGTTTTATGAAAATGACTATTTAATTAGAACTTTATTTTAAATGTTTTAAATATTTATTTCTCTAAATCTTTTTAATTAATGTCAATGTTTTCAAAATGATTTTAAGGATTTATTTATATGGATAAGGTTGTTTTAAATTTTTTATTCATTTCAAAAGTTACAATGTGTTATGGGATACTTTAAATTTAAGATCTCTTTTTAAATGACATCATTTATAAATTCTCTAGCTTTTAAATGATTTCAAGAAAAAATGTATATTTATCTCAAAGAGTATTATTGATTATTTTCATCTATGTCAATATCATTTATTGGATTTTATTCTTAATTGAGGTTGATTTATTTGAATACAGTCATCCATATTTTTTTGAATGCGGTATGATAGGTTTGACTATCGATGTTCTATTTTTATACTATTCACGTTTTATGTTTTATGTATTAAAATATCATTTTCTATTTTTAATATGAATATTTATGTTATGTTTCACCATTTTCATAAGAAGAATGCATTGGACTTAGTATGTGATTAGTGGGGCCCTCTATAGCTGCTTGATGCATCGGTAGGTCTCATGAGACAAACTAGATATGGACTTGGATGAGTCCTTTCCCATTTGTTTTCAAATATGAATTTGGACAAGGCTATATCAATTTATTTTTAGATATATTGGTTGAGACCTCGACGATATGTTTCAGATGTCTAACATTATGCATTCTCTCATTATGAGAATAGTTATTGACATTTCCTGTAATTTTTTGACCAATAGAATATCCATATGAAAATTTAAATAGAATTATTTGATTTATTCTTTCCATATTATTCAGAAGTTTATGTTTAAAAGGATTGTGTTTCAGTTTTATACCCTGCCTTTAATTTTTATTCTTATTTATGATAGATTCCTCTACATTATTTATCGTTAATGAGCATCAGATATCGCACCTTTATTATGTTTGTATTTTACAATAATGATAATAAGTTTTTTATGATTGATATGTAGGGTTAAGATATGGGAATAAGGGTGTTCTCAAAGAATTATCTATGTTGTGTTTTATGTTTGAAATTTTAATATAAAGTTCATGTATTAATCTATTTTACATGACTGAGAAACTGATAGGTCCTTCAGGACAAGATTTTTTGTAATCACTCCAATTTATTAAAATAATGCTCCAGCTCTAGGCTTTTGCAGATGGGGAATTATTGTTGGTATCATGGGATGTTTATCAATAACCATAGAAATAGATTTATAAAATTTTCATTACAGATCATAGCCCTAATATATACTTTGAGGATAATTATAGAAGAAACCCATTTAATTTTTGTAATGATCTAGGATAACATAAGATTACAGATAAGATTGTATAGACTAAATGTACCTTACCTTGATTATATGTTTTTCTTCAACGTGATTTGTTTCTCAACCTATACTTACTAGTCTTAGTTAATGGAGGAAACAAGAATGGGTTGGATTAACATTGAGTTTGAATGAAAATATGGTGAGTTTTATCAACAAAACTATATAATGATTGGTGATAAAGATATTGTGATTATGTAAAATCATTTATCATAATATATGACTCAAAATGTGATCTTTTAGGACTTTCATGACACATTTTGTAAAAGTAATATTAAAATATATAAATATTCAAATTTTAAGAATTATAGAGGAAAGAATATTTGGATTTCTACATGTCAATAGGAAGGGAATGAGAACGATAATGAATACCTCAAATGGAAGGGAAGATGTTATATTTGCCGAAAAAATGGTCATTGAGTGACCAATTATTATGGAGTTCAATGTATCATCTGTGGAAATATTGATCATTACCCTACTCAATGCCTAGCCATATGAATATACCTATAAACCAAGGAAGGACCTATTCCACACTGACCATTTAATTAGAAGGATTGTAGTATTTATGTTTTTGGATCCATGAATTAATAATAGAGAATTATATTCGGATGATTCAATTTATGTTTTTTACTAAGGATTTTCAAGAATATATTGAATAGTTATAATAGACATGAAAGTTGATTTATGGGTAATATTATATTTAGAGAACAAATTATTAAGGTATAAATAACCCTTAATATCTTCCTTATGTGTATATAGTGATGATTGGAAAAATATATGTTAGATTTGAATAAGTAAATTGAATGATACTAGTTTCTTAATAACGAATTATGGATTTGTCGACAAGAAGGTCATGCTATCATGGATTAAGTGAAAATATTTTTGGGGCTTAATGTATAATCCACTATGATTTGGAATAAAGAAACATGTGTGTCTTTAATAAAGATTTATGACAATTTAGGTTGTCACCATGACTCTATAGAATACACGATGAAGGTGGTCACATGTATGGAATATGACAACCAAGAAATTCCTTAGGATATACGGGAGATAAATTATAATCTTGTTTGGTTCACCTCTTTCTAAAGTTTTAGATTTTCACTTTTTTGAGTGATTGTAAGGTTATCTATTTATAGATAGTCTATATTATACACTAGCTGATGTTTGTTAGATTAATGTATTATCTTACTATAGGTGGACTTATTCATAGGTGATAAAATGGGTAACTCTTTTTTTGAGATATATGTAATGACCTATCATTCTATTTAGGGATCATATGATCTTCTAAAACCTAGGGAAAGAAAAATTCAACTACATTTGCATGAATAAAAGATGAAGTAGAGATTGTTCGAGGAAAGACCAATGGTGATATTGTATTGAAATAATGTAAGTATTTATTCTCATGTTCTTAAAAATTAGGGAAAGGATCTTGAGAAAACAAAATTCCTTCCAAGTACTTTCTTTGGTGATGAATGAAATGGTCCCTTGGATCATTATAGATTTATGGATTTCAGATTGTTAAATTTTTCCAAACAATATTCTCAATTACTCTATATATAAACATAATGGATAGATTTCAAATTCATATACATGTTTTCCTCTATGGAACCCTAGTATGTGTTTTCTCCAATTAAAATTATACTTAACTTTCATTATTTTATAATAGAGGTCTCATTAGTCCATTTACTGATGTGGGATTTCAACTTAGATATTTTTAAATGTAAAAACTGAAGGACCTCAAAACACCCTGAGAGGGGAGGGTTGAATTAGGGTGTCAATTTTTTTAAAGTTATTTATCTTGTTTCCACATTGGTAGAAACTTGTTAAATATGTTAGAAAAAATGAAAGAAGTGAGATGAAACAACACTTTCACTTGGTTCACCACTAAGGGATACATCCAAGGAGCATAGGACGACAGGTTGCCGGTCACACCTAATTCCACTAAACATCACTAGATGTGGATTACAAGATTCGGGTACAGTCACTCTTTCCTAGGAAAAATGCCTTTACAAAGGTTCCCAAATTTATTTCTACTTTCATTGGGTCACTGTTGTGGACTTCCTTAGGCTCTCTGCCTTTTTTAATGTCCCACTGCGTTTATAGACATGAATGTCTGTTCAATTGATTTTTATTGAAGTCCTTGTCTCTATTCAGAATGATATGCTACTTACATCGAAGTCCTAAAATGATGCACTTGATAGTAGTGATCCCCCATACTAGATATTTAAAATCATTTCAGACACATAAAACCACTGTTACACGCAATAACCCAGCTTGCATGCAAGATTTGGGAATTGTCATGAAATATGAATTTCACGCAACAACTACTTTTTGGGAAACCCTTATCTTTTTTGAAAATGTGTTGAAGGGTTCACTTGGTCTTCTTAGACTAAAGTAAGACCTTGCACACAAGATTTAATCTCTTCTAATATTTCACATGCAAGTATTTTATGCGACTGATTAACCATATTTTCGATGGAAAATTCCTAAGTCTTATTTGGGGGTAGTTGCATATTTATAGGCCCTTGATGACCTTGTGCATAAGATCCCGATGCCTTTTCGTTTATGCATGCATGATTCTCAATGTGTATGCAAAATCCCTTTTTTCATCGCATTGGGTGAGAAAACCCTTTCGCACAACATCAAATTCTGCGCACTCCATGACTTTGCAATATTTTGACATTTTGATCCTAAAATTGGTATTGCACACAAGTTCCAAAAACAACATCAATCTTGCTCGCAAAAACCAATCTTTTGCGCACACTTCAAATCATTTTCACGCCATCCATTTTCAAAAAAATGGTTATCCATTCCCGATTTTCATCCCCAAAAAATTGGAAAAAACTGAAGAATGACACCTCCTTTAATAAAGCTTTTGGATCAAACTATATGACCCCTTTCCATGTAATCTCTCTGATCTTCCATGAAAGGGTTGACAATAACAAATGCAAACCATGATCAACCCAAGGTATATTGAAGACAAACATAAACCGAACTCCTATTTTAGCAAAGAACAACCCTGGTTCCAACAAAAATCATAGTTTTCTATCTTGCATTTAAATTGAGAGGAGACAATTTATTAAAGTAGTGGATAATGTAACACCACAAGCTTCCACAGTATGGTTCTTCTTAATAATTCAATAGCTTGTGTTATACACAACACCGAGTTTGAGCACACTAGGACCTATCAAAATTGACATTTAAAAAGTGGTTACAACTAATGTTAACCACAATTTGAATTTTATATATCCCATATAATTTTGAAATTCATATTATGTGTTTTTGAGACATAATATAAGGAAAAAAATCAATTTTTTAGATAAAATATGTATTTATAAAAAAATGTAGTTTTTCCTCATTTTAATGGAGAACCCTTTTTGAATCTGAAATTTGAAAGTTTTATTTATTAAATTTGAAGAAATGAAATTCTTATTTAGAATCAGGAAATAAAAATTTATTTTGGATAAAGTTTTGTTGTTTTTTTGAAAACTATCATATTTCTAGGAATAGTGAGAAATATTGCCTTTTAATTCAAAACTAATTTTTCATCTAAAATATTTATATTTATATATTATCTTTTTTATTGGTTTAAAGTGTAATTCAATTATCTTATTATAATTTAATACAACATTTCTCATTGTATGTAATTTAAAATTGAAGTTGGACATAAAATCATGTCAATCTTTTGATAGTTATTACTTCTTAAAAACCCATTTTCTAGTTTTGAAAATGGGAATTAATTTTAATTTAATTTTTGCCAATTAAATTTTGTGTATTTGGAAATATGGATTCCATATTTGGAATTAAAATTTCCAAATTATTTAAATTGGTACCTTTTATTTTTTAACATTATGAATAATAAATTTAATATTTATTTTTATTACCATGGATAAATGGTAAATCAGACAAATATGGGTAAAAAAAATAATATAATAATATAAAAAAACCTTAACACATGTCCTGATCCTATTGAATGATATATGGCCAAACTAGATCATCCTTAGGCTAATTTTGGGACCCCATGTAGCCACTTGTGTGTGAAAATGACATCTTGTAATAATTAATTCAATGTAAAGGAAAATATAACATTAACATGCATCTTATCACCAAAAATAAATAAATTTGAGTTATATAAGTGATATATTTGAATATAAATATTCATTATAAATATTAGACTATTTCATACATAATGGTAATTTATATTTAATTTTTAGACATTAAATAATTAATTATATTTATTACACAATAATGATTCAGTATTTTCCTTATTAATGAAGGAATCAAATAAATAATATTATAAATTTAAAAATAAATGTAGTCTATTTGTTTTCATATAATACAATAATTTTATAGATGACTATGACATGTTATATTTTATCTAATGCATTTGGTTTCAAGGAATCATTTTTTATGACTTAACTAAATCAATTAGTAGTAGGGTCAAAATTGACATATATGATTTTTTGAAACAAATACTATTTTATTAAATGATATAAAAATCCTAAAAATCTAATATTCTTCCAACTGACATATATTATGTTAAAATTTTCATTAATTATCCAATTTATGTTATCATTTAATTTTATAGTAACTATATTAACACTATTGGATAAAAATATAGGAAGAGAAAGTAAGAGTTTAACTATTTAACTAATGGTTAATCCTAAAAGATAATGTTGCTTTCATGACCTAAAATTTCAAAAAAATAATTTTTTAAAAGGGTTTAGATCCATAATCATCTTATACATTAAATAAATAACCTTTTAGATATTATAAATCGAAAGTAAATTTATAATCAATTAATATTTCTAGCTTTTCCTAAAGTACACCTCACCTCTCTTATAAAAGGGAACTTCTCTTTCTCTATTATTCACAATTCCAAAGACCTTTGGCTTTGCCAAAACCTATCCAAACACCCTCAAAACATCTCTTAATTCATCCCATAAGCCACCCGTTGGGCATTATAACATCATAATGTGTCCTTTTATGAAAATAAAGAGGATACACCCAAAGAAGAGGTGATCTTTTTATCCCATCTTTCAATGTTATTTTCTTCTTCTACTTCTTCTTCCAAAGTTGTTACCATAAAAAAATAAAAAATCCATGATATAATATATGATCCGATGGTTCTATGATTATGGGAAAACATATTACCCCTTTTACCCATCCTATGAAAAACAATATCACTTTGCGTGCGTACGTGGAACTTAACGTCTTCACACCGTAGGGTAAACTATTTTTCTTCTCTACATTATTTCGACAGGTATAATGATGAATATAAATTACATAAATAGTAATTATAACATGATATTAGTTATGAAAAATTATGATTCTATCAAATTATATACTATTTAAACATTAAATAAATGATATTTTTTTCTTGTGCGTACGTACGACTTACCGTCTCCACAACATGATGAGACTCATCTTCCACATCCACCATCCAAGAATGATTATAAAAAATATATATTGTGCATAATTTTGATATATATGTCATAATAAGTCTAGTATAATAATAATATATATATATATATATATCTGTGTGTGTGTGTCTATATTTACATATATTTCATTCACTTACTTCCATTTAATAAAAAAAGAAAATGGAATAAATGTTCATGCATATGTATGACCTACTATCTACATGAACGGTGTATTCCATTTAATATAGTTATATATTATAAATAAATATATTATAAATATATATGATATATAAATCATATTATACATTATTTAAGTAAGTAAATCATTATCTATGTAATATTATCAAGAACAACAAGTTTAAAGACCTACGATAAACAACGCGATTATTCCATGAAATGTTGCTTTTACTTGAAATTGTTAATAAATGGGTAATATAAATTCAAGAAAGAATCATATATGATATCATAAATATTATTATGAATCTAATATAATTTAATAATCTGTTTGAAAAATTATACAAGAGGTTCGAACACGTACAGAGAGTATAAGACCTATGGTAAGGGTTAATTCCTCAATCTTATTATTATCCAATATTGTTTATGTGTAAGTATTTACTGGGACATATTTATCATCTATGACCATGATTCATCAAATAGTCTTCAAAAGGAATATTTTAAGGTTTTATGGAACAAATTTGTTTTACTATAACAACATTTTAAATGTTTTATATATTTATTTTTCTAAATATTTTTAATTAATGTCCATGTTTTGGAAATAAATTTAAGGATTTATTTATATGGACATGATTTTTTTTAAAATTTTAATTCCATTCTAAACTTTTAATGTGGTATGGGAAACTATGATTAAAAAATATATTTTAAATGACATATTTTATAAATTTTTTGACGTTATAAATTATTTCAAGAAAAAAAGAGATATTTTTGTCAAAGAGTTTTTCTAAATATTTTCACCTATTTCAATAGCATTCATAGGATTTTATTATTTATTGAAGTTGATTTATTGCAATATTATCACCATATTTTATTAAATGAGTTATGATATGTGTGACTTTTGATGTGCTATTTTTATAACATGCATGGTTTATTATTAAAGTATAAACATTTCGTTTGATATTCTAAATATGAGTTTTTATGTTATGTTTGACCCTTTTTATAAGAGGAATGAATTGGAATTTGTAAGATATGGGTGGGGCCCACAATATCCCCTCAATTCATTATTAGGTCTTATGAGGCATACATGATATGTTCTTTTCTAAGGACTTTCCTATTTACTTTCAGATATGGATTTGGTTGAGGAAATAACCTTTTATTTTTAGATGTCTTGGCTGTGGCCTTGATGGTATGTTTCAGATTTCTAGAATTATTCATTACCTCATTATGAGATAAGTTATAGATATTATATGTTATTACTTGATCAACATAATAACCAAGTGAAATTTTAAATGGAATTATTTTATTTATTCTTTGCATATTATGTTGAAGATTATTTTTAAAAGTCTTGTGTTCCAGTTTTATACATTGAAATAAAAGTTAATGCTTATTTATGTCATCTTCCGCTATATTGTATATCTTTAGTGAGCATCTGAGCACACCTATTTGTTATGTTTTATTTTCATAGGATGCGAAGAAGTGTATTATGATAGATATGTTGGGTTAAATAAGGTAATAATAGTATTCTCAAAGGATTATCTATACTGTATTTTATGTTAGAAATTATAATGTAATGTTCATATATGTAATCTATTTTCCAAGACTACTAATCTAATCGGTCCTTCAGGACTTGATTTATTGTAATATTTCCAAATAATTAAAATAATACACCAGCTCCTGGATTTTGGGGTCAGGGTGTTATAGTTGGTATCAATGAATGTTTAGAAACATCCTTAGAAATATATTTAAAAAAGATAGATTGAGTATTATAACCCAAAAATATGATTTAAGTAAAAGTATAGAAGAACCCCCCTATAATTTTGGTAACTATCATAGATAAACAAGGATTAAACCTATGATGTTATAGATTTAAAGTACATTTCCCATGATTATATGGTTTTCATCAATGATATGTGTTTCTCACGCTGTGCATTCTAGTCTTAGTTAATGGAGGAATCCAGAAGGAATTGGATTAACATTGAGTTAGATGGAAAATATAGTGTTATTGAGCAAAAAAATTGGATATTGACTAGAGAGAAAGACATGTGGATTATGCTGAATCTGTTATCACGATATATGATTAACAATGTGATCATGGATGATTTTCTTGACACATTGCGTAAGTGGTAGATTAACATTTATAAATTTTTAAATTTTAAGAATCATAGTAGAAAGAAGATCCATCTTCCTACACATCAAGAGGAAGGTAAGAAGAACCTAGAGGAATACCTAAAACAGATGATAAGATATTATCTATGTGGGAAAAAGGGTCATATAGTGACCATTTGTTATGGAGTTCAATGTATCCTCTATTGAAATCATGGGAATTACCTAACTCAGTGACCAGACATAAGAATATAACTTTGATCCATAAAAGTACCTAATCTATGAAAACCATTTAATTGGATGTATTGAAGAATTTATGTATTTGGATCAATGAATTATGAATTGTGAATTATATAAGTAGTATTCGGTTTATGTTTTTCTCGAAGGATTTTCAGGAATATGTTGAATAGTAATAATGGACATGAAAATTGATTTAAGGGTAATATTATATTCAGGTAACATATGATTAAGGTAAATATAACACTTAATATAATAATTATGTTATGACAATGATGGTTAGACAAAGATATATTGATTTTTATTAAGTAAATTGGATGATGATTATTTCTTGAGTACTAATTATATATTTTAAGACAAGAGGTTTATTCTATCATGGATGAAGTGTACATCTTTTTGGGGCTTAAGGAATAATCCACTATATTTTTGAATAAGGAAACATGAATGTTTTTAAGAAGGATATATAAAAATTCAGGTTGTTACCATGACTCAGGAGAATACATGATGAAGGTGTTCACATTTTTGGAATGTGAAAACCAATAACTGACCTATGAGATATGGGAGATTAATGCTATGCCGAGTTTGTTCACCTCCTTCAAAATTTGTATATTTTCTGTTTTTGGATGAATTTTATGTCTATCCATTTATGAATAGTATATGTTATAATCTAGTTGATGTTTTTTAGATTAATGTATTATCTCACTATAGGTGGACCTATGAATATGTGATAGCCTATTCTAGCACTTTTTGATATAGATGGAATAACCTATCATTTTAGTTAAGGATCACATGATCATCCAACACTTCATGAATGACAAATTACACTTCATTTCCTAGAATAATATATAATATTCAAATTTTTCCATGCAAGACCAATGGTGATAGTGTACTGAAATAAATTAATTATTTCTTCTCATGACCTTCAAATTTAGGGAATGGATCTTGAGAACCAAAAATGTATTCCTAGTACTTCCTTTAGTGATTAATCAAATGGTTCCTTGGATCATCCCAAATTTATGGCTTTCATATTTTTAACTTTCTCTTAATAATATTCTCTATCAAAATACTTCAGAACATGATGGTTAGTTTTTTATTTCATTTCCATGTTTTCCAACATGGAACCCTAGTATGTGTTATTTCTGGTAATCTTCATTCTTACCATTCATTAATTTAAAATTAAGGTCTCATTAATCCATTTTTTAATATCGGATTTCTACAAATATATTTTGAAATGTCAACCCCCCTTTTTTCTATACTGTGTTTAAATTTTGAAGATTAAATTTATTGAAGGATGGGATAATGTAACATCCCATTCTTCCATGATATTCTTCGTCTTAATAATTTAATAAATTTCACTACACGCAACACAAAGTTCGAGCTCACTACAACCTATCAAACTAACCGTCTAAAAAAGGTTATGAATAGTATTAAACACATTTTAAATTTTTTATATCCCATATCATTTTAAAATTCATATTATGTGTTTTGAAGATATAATATTAGGACTAATCCAATTTTTTAGATAAAAGAATTATTTTAAAAAAATGATGTTTTTCTGCCTTTTAATGGATAACCCTTTTAAAATCCAATATTTCACACTATTATATACTAAATTTTATGGAATGAAATTATTAATTATAATAGGAACATAAAAATTTAGTTTGAAATTTAATTTGGTGTTTTTCTGATAACTTTCGTATTTTAATTAATAGTGAAAATACTACATTTTAATTCAAAATTACATTTTTTATCTAAATAATTAATATATGTTGATTCTATTTTTAATTGGTTTTATAGTTTAATTGTATTATTTTTTATAATTTAATCCAATTTTTTTCATATATGTAATTTCACATTGAAATTGGACATAAACACAATTCAATATTTTGATAGTTTTTATTTCTTAAAAACCCTTTAACTAGTTTTGACAATGGGAAATAATTTTAAATTAATTTCTTCTAATTATGTTTTTTAAATTTGGAAAAATGGAATCCATATTTGGAATCATATGTTCTAAATTTTGTATATAGGTATTTTTTATATTTGGACATTATGAATAATAACTTTTATAGCTAATTTTATTTACCATGGTTAAAGGGTAAATCAAGTAAATAAGGGTAAAAAATAAATTTATAATAATATAAGCCTACCCTAACATGTGTAATAATCATATTGAATGACATATGGCCAACCATGGGCATCCTTAGGTCAATTTTAGGATCCCATGAAGCCACTTGAGTGTGAAAATGACATGTTATAATAATTAATTTAATGTAAAGTGAAATATAACATAAACATGTATCTTATTAATATTTTTAATATGAGTTATATAAGTGATATTTTCAACTATAAATATTAATTAGAAATACAGTATTTGACTTATTAATGAATGAATAAAATAAATGTTTTTATAAATATTAAAACAAATGTAATTTAAATGTTTTTATATCATAAACTAATTTTTTAGATGGATAAAACATGTTATCTTTGATTTAATTAATTTGGTTATAATCAATAAAGTATTTATGACTTTAAAAAATAATCAGTTACTAAATATTTTCAAAATTGACATAAATGAGCTTTGAAAAAAAACACTATTTTATTAAATGATATAAAAATCCAAAAAATCTAAGATTCTAACAAATGGAATATATTATGTTAAGATTTTATTAATTATTCACTTGAGGTTCTCTTGTAATTTTATATAAACTATATAAAACCTATAGTATAAAAATATAAAAAGACACAGTAAGAGTTAAAATTTTTAACCAAGGGTTAATCCAAAATGATAAGGTTAATTTCATGAATAAAACATGTCTAAAACACATTTTATGAGAGTATTTAGGCCCATACATATCATATACTCTAAAGAAATAACTTTTGTGCTACTAGAACCTGATAATCAATTTATAATAAATTAATATTTTAGGCATTTACAATAGTGCCCTCACCTCTCTTATAAAAGGTCACTTCTCCTTCTATTTTATTCACACCTCCAAATCCATTTGGCTCTATAAATCCTATCCCAATTCTCCTACCTACTTCCATAAATTAATCCTATAGTCCACCCATTGGGAATGAAACCAACTTAAGGAGTCCCTTTATCCAAATAAATAGGAGACACCCGATGAATAGGTAATCATTTTATCCCTTCTTTCAAAGTATTTTTTATTCTTCTAATTCATCTTCATAATTTGTTACCATAATAAAATAATAACAACAACATATAATATATTCTGATTTGTTTTTATTATTATGGGAAAACCATATTCCTCCTTTTATCCATCCTATGAAAAACAATATCACCGTGCATACATACGTACGACTTACCATCTCTACACTGTAGTGTAAAGTTTTTTCATCTATAATTTATTTCAATGGTTATGATGATGAATATAAATGACTTAAATAATAAACATGACATGATATTATTTCTATTAAATTAATATTCAATACACTTCCATACCATTTTAACATTATGGAAATGATATTGTTGCTCGTGCGTACATTCATATTACCGTCTCCACAACGCGGTGAAATTCATCTTCCACATCCACCATCCAAGAATGATTATAAAAAAATATATATTTTGAATAATTATAAAATATATTTCATTATAAGGCTAGTGGAATAATATATATATATATATGTACATATAATTCATTCACTTACTTCTATTTAACACGATACGAAAACTGATACATCGTTCATGCATACTTATTTTCTACCATCACCACGAATGGTGTATTACATTATATATATATATATATCTATTATATATATATATATATATATATATATATATTCATATTTGGAATATATTTGATATATAAACCATATTAAAAATCATGTAAGTATGTAAATCATGATATGTGTAATATGACCACTAATAACAAGTCAAAAGACATACTATAAACAAAGCGATTATTACCTGAAATGTTTCATTAACAAAGAATTTTTAAAAAATTGGTAATATAAATTTTTAAGAGAATAATATATTATATCAAAAATATTATTATAAATATGATATAAGTTGATATTATGTTTAAAAACATTATACAAAAGTTTTAGACACATATAAAGAGTATTGGACCTAAGGTAATGGTTAATTCTTGAATCTCATTATTATTTAAGATTGTTTATATGTAAGTATTTACTGGGGAATATTTATCATCCATGTACATGTTTCATAATATTTTTATCAAAATTGATCTTTTAAGGTTTTATAGAAGGGTCTCTTAAACTAGAACATCTTTTTAAATGTTTTAATTATTTATTTTTAAATTTCATTTAATTAATTTCTATGTTTTCAAAATGATTTTAGGGATATATATATAGATATGATTTTTTAAAATACTAATTAAATTAAAATGTTTAAAATTGGTATGAGACACTTTTATTTATATAACTCTTTTAAATGAAATCTTTAATAAATTTTATGAATTTTAAATTATTTCATGAAAAATGGAATATTTCTCTTAATTATTTTTACTAACTATTATCATCTATGTAAATATCATTTATTGGATTTTATTATTGATTGTGGTTGATTTATTACAATGAAATATTCTATATTTTATTGAAGGAGTTATGTTTTTACCATCGATGTTCTATTTTATAGCATTCATGGTTCATAGTTAAATTATTAACATTTTGTATGCTAGTTTTAATACGAATGAATATGTTATGTTTCACACTTTTCATAAGAGGAATGCATTATACTTAGAAAGTGATAGGCGAGGGCCACTATGGACACTCGATGCATCAGTAGGTATCATGAGACAAACTAGATATGAATTTATTTGAGGCCTTGCCCATTTATTTTCAAATAAGGATTTGGCTGAGGCTATAACCATTAATTTTTAGATGTCTTAGCTGAGGCATCAACAATATATTTCAAATGTTTGGAATTATGAATTCCCTCATTATGAGATTAGTTATTGATATTTTATGTGATTATTCAACCAGTAGAATATTAATTTGAAATTATAAATGGAATTTTTTTTATTCTTTCTATATTATGCTGAAGATTATGTTTAAAAGGATTTTTTATCAGTTTTATACCTTCCCTTAAATGTTTATATTAATTTATAATAGCTTATGCTATATTATTTATCCTTACCGAGCATTCATGATCACCCCTTTATATATGTTTTATTATACAAGGATGTCAAGAAGTGTATTATGACTAATATAAAGGCTTAAGGTAAGTGAATAATGAAATTCTCAACATATTATCTATGCTTTGATTTATGTTATAAATTTTAATGTAATGTTCTTTTTTGAAATAAATATTCCAATACTTCTAAACAGATTGGTAAATCAGGATATGGTTCCATGTAATAAATCCAATATACTAAAATAATGCACTAGCTTGGGAATTTTGGGGTTGGTGCATTACATTTGAAATGAATCGTGGAAAATAATGATCTGTTATGTTTGAATATTCCCTCCACTTATCTTATTTCAGGCTATATATACATACCCATATAAGAGAAATAAATCCTTAATAGAGGTACATAAAAGAAAAACACATCATTAACATTTACAAAATCAAAAATCATGACATATAAGAATTATACAAATATACCTTCCCCCAAATGAAACATATTCCAAAAAAATATTGAAATAATAGTATCCAATGCATATGATCACAACATCCCCTCCCACACACTATATCTTCATAACACCATGTTCAAAGAGGGAGTTATAAAATTAAATGAATAATGTTAGTGAAACATTTCCCTATACCATATATGTATCTCAACATTATACTTTCTGAATGTGTTATACATACTACATCTGAAAGAAATTTAGGTGTATGTTTTTGTTAATGGATGGAGTTGTATAGGAAATTTTCACTTATATTTATTGGATGATTTTAACCAAGAAAAGAGGATACATCCATACAATCATTTAGAAGGTCCAATAATTGTATAATTAATATAATTATAATAATTAACTTCTATAGGATAACCATAAAAGGGTTAATGGATCAAAATGGTACTATAAGGGTTTGAAAACATATCAAGAGAAAAACATTGATATCACATAGTTGGAGGAAAAAATCACCAGCCAGAATCATACGTCTGCTGCTGTAGAAAGAAATCCGTCATAAGATTACTATCATAACATGACTCATAATAAATCCAAATCATTAAAATCCCAAAGGAACAAAATACCCCACTATTTATTTATCCCATGAAACATCATTATGGAAAATTAAACACAATTCTTCCTCAAATAATGAATAAAACTGAAGGAGAACACCACCTCCAAAAATTAGCCTCTTCTACAAGATCTGAAATGGATACCTCAGACTTTTATAAAATTTAGTGCAATAAATATCGATGTCTATTATTTTAAGAAACATCATCATCAACATTAACTCTATAGATATTTGATTTTACATCATGAAATATATCTCCAGCGCAAACCTGACAGGGACAACAACATAGTTCTATTCTTTTAAATGAAAAAAATATTTTGTACTCTTATACTATGAATCAAACTATTTATGGATAATTAATCAATACACCAATTCAGTCATTCATTCATTCTTTTTAAATGATTCCTCATTTTCTACCCAACTCAAAAAATAGGAACATGCGAGAATGATGCATGAAATTTTTTAGGTTTTTACCCTTCAATAAATATCACTTCACTAAGTATATTTTGTAAACATGAATTTTCTTATGTCATATGATATAGGTGACTAAAATCCCAGTTTTCTATCTATTATTCTTTTTTATAGCATATACTAGGCCTTGAATATAATATTTACCTACTAAGTCATGAATCCCCACTTTTTCTTAACTCTAAAATCCACCCCATCCCTCAACAGTCAAATTAGATTCCACTATATCATGAACCTTCCTCCCCCCAAAGTTATTGCTACTAGGTTTATAATTAATAATGGGAGTTAATGACCCCTAATTTCAACCTCCATTGTACTATTGGTTGGTGAGAATTGAATAGACTTTTTGGAAAATATTTGATGTTAAAGGGTAGGATTGAGCTAGTTACATTTGGTTTCTAGTTGAGATGTGGATCAATAAATGGGACATGTGTGATTTTGGTGAGATTC
Organism: Viscum album; assembly: GCA_963277665.1. Classification (NCBI taxonomy): domain Eukaryota; kingdom Viridiplantae; phylum Streptophyta; class Magnoliopsida; order Santalales; family Viscaceae; genus Viscum; species Viscum album. The sequence continues at coordinate 1,618,428,837 of OY728146.1, read as the reverse complement.
AGGTTAAGCATGAAATAATGAAGTATTACAATAATAGTTTGGAGGTGAGACGAATTGGGTATGACAAACTAGTTCTTTGGTCCTTATATGACTATTTTCATTGATAATTGGGATGGGACCCATTTAGGTTAGTGCTCGAGAATCAGGTAAGGAAATCTATATTTATGGGATCAAACCGTTGGATAGTAGAGTATGTGATCCAAATATTTAGTGGAATGTTGGATGTTTATTTTTTCATTATCGATGATCAAGGAATAAGTAATGATTGGTGTTTTGTTTAGGAACTCATGATTGATCAAGATGTTCACATCCAGTCATTAGATGATCTAATTAATAGATCATGGTTCTTGTAGTGTATTTTTTTGGCTTGATAAGGTGATGGAAATGATACTATTATGGCAGGGACTCTCATATCAGTTATAACTGTATAACTAGAATGAAAAAAGGTCTATAGTGGTTGTAATACTAGTTAATCGACAATTGGGGTAACATTGAGATAAAATTTTGTGGTAATATCCATTGATATCTAGTTTCATGGTTAATAATAGATTAATTGTTTAATTATGATGTGTTGTTGAGTCAGTGTGTGTACATTGTGTATTATGCATTTATATTTGATTTCTGGTGATCCTCTGATCAGAGTGGGAGAATGGAAATTCTTGATATAACTCTAGAAATACACTGAGGGTTTAGACATTACTATGGGTTATTGGATAAAATTTAGATGTCACTTAGAGTACATTGATCATGGATGGTTTTTTTGTAACCACATCCTGATATTTCATTGTGCTATAAAATGATTTTATATCTATCTTTTTCTTTTTCTAATCAAGAATTCCAATTTTCGGTTTGTCTAATATATTGGAAAGAGTTATAAAATTCTTCAATAAACATTAACCACGTGAATCAATGGTTCAATTCATGATTGGTTTTGAAATATCAAGGTGGTGAGATTGAGTTTTTATAACATTGGTTTATGGCATGAAAACATACATCATGTCATTATTTGATCAAGCAGAAATGATTCAAATTTTGAATCATGTTTTAACTCGATGAACCCATAAACCCAACTATATAAGATTTAGATTATTTAATTTAAAAGTGGATTGATTTAACACTATTGTTATATCCTTTTTCACATTATTGAATCATATAATGTTCCTTTGAAAAATATTCTTTTCTCCCTTCCCTATTCATTTTATTTTGTCGGGGATTCCCTATAGATCTTTATTGTACATCATGGAATGTAGCCTCTATCACCTTATGTTGATCCCTTCCATTCACACTTGTGTTTCCCTCTAACCATATAGCTATGATATCCTAGGGTTTTGGTAATATTCATTTTTTGTTATTGATTTATTGTTCAGGGATTCCACTCTTCTATTAAGAATTTTCTCTTCCCCCAATTTGTAGGATCCATCTGATTTCTAATAATCCCAAGTGATTTAGGTAGTTGGTTTCATAAAATGTATTTTCCATATAAATATTTCTCATTCACCTATTTTCTAAAGTGGATCTAAATTTTTTATGTCATGGTTTTGATATAATAAAAACAATTTTCAAGTAAGGAAATGAATTGACACTGAAAATGATTTTCACAATTTTTTAATTTTTGGTTTTGAGGCTATTAGTTTTTATTTGAAAAATATCTCTTTGATTGATAAGACATCCCACTAAAATTCATTTAATTGTGAATATTTTTCCTCCTTAAGAGGGGAATTTTATATGGGATCCAATATATTAGGAGGGTAGTCTTCAATAAAAACCATTATATATGGTTGGCCTCCATATCATTGGATAGATATGAAAACTCTAACTAATAATTACTAATGAAGAGAGACACATAATGGTGATCTCTAGTCCATAGGCTAAAGTTATTGTAATGTGGACATGTACCCAATTATTTTATTTGTATTACATGATGTGCGACCATCTTATCTAGCCCTAGACCAATTTACTTCAGGACTTCTTATCATGGTGATAAATTGTTCTAAATTATTTTAATTTCATAATTATACATTAATTTATGTTTTTAAAATGTTTTATATATAAATTATTTTCAAACTATTTTTAGAGGTTCATTTCGATGTGTTTTAGATTATGAAAATAATTTATTATGCCTTTAATTTGTTTCAAATTGGATAAACTACTTTTTTAATGCAATATTATAAATGTATTATCTCTAATTTTTTATTACTTTATATTGAGTAAAATTTACCTGTTTAATAAATTCTAACAATATAACACTTGGTGGGACCTGACTGGCTTGTTGAACTCACATGATCCAGATACCTAATGTGTGTATTTATACTTTTTCATGTATGATGCAGTAAGTGGAATGGAAACATTTGGATTTTTTATTTATTAGATGTAGTTTTTATTTGTGTTGTGCTGGTTCCATGGTGGGTTGATGACCAAAATTTCATACAGTGTTTTTTTTTGTCATTTGTTATATTTTTTCAACCCATAGACTGGTTTTTGTATTTCAACTATGTTTATTTGGTTATTTCTGTAACGCCCCGATCCCAGTTACCTAGAGTCGGTGCATTATTACATAACATTGGCATGATCACAAGAAATATCAAATCTCGAAAGACCGATTGGTTTAGTAGCCTTGGAAACACTAGATATTCATAAGTTTTACATTACACCATAAAATGAAAAACTACTACAACGACATAATGTCTCCACAGTCCACACTATTATCCCCTCATAATATCCCTGCAGGTCATTCATAACTTACTTCTTCACATCCTGGGGAAAATAAAACATAGAAAAGGGGTGAGCTCAAATTCTCAGTAAGGATAACAATATAGCGGAACATTCAAAATAAGCATAAACATTTAAGGCAATGCATTACTAAAACAAAATCCTTTTAAACTTGAACTTCAACATAGTATGGCAAAAGTAAAATGAAATAATGCCATTTACTTATTCACATGGATATTATACTAATCGATTAATCACATGAAAAATCAATAACCACTTTCATAATGATGGAATGCATAATGCTAAACTTTAATTTCTTTTCAAGGCCTCATCCCAAGACCTTGGGGCTAACTGTAACTGGAACCCAACCCGGAGTGCCTCTAATAACCGGACACCAACCCGGAGTGCCTCTAATAACCGGACACCAACCCGGAGTTCCTCTAATAACCGGAGACCAAACCGGAGTTCCTCTAATAACCGGAGACCAAACCGGAGGGCTTACTTTTACCAGTCCCCAACCCGGAACATACTTGTCTAACACATTCATCTGAATGAAATATTGAAATATAACATAAACATTTGGATTAAAAATAACTTATAAAATGTCAATACTTTAAACAAAAACCATGAGTGACATAAGAGTAACTTATCCATAGTAAAAAATATCACAAAACCATCAATAAAATAGGAATGTTTTGTATCATAATAAATCAACTTCAAATAAGCTTAAAATCCATCAAAGGATGTTGACATAGATGAAATCAAAACTATTTTAGTGAAATATCTCTTTTTTTAAATCATTTTAAAAGTAACATAATTATAAAATAATACATTAAATTTGAAAATATTCTTATAACTTGTAAGGGAAGCTTCGACGATTTTATAACGGCGGAAAATAGCCGCACCCGCCGTATAAGTTTAAAAAAAACATTCTTACCTTAATTTTGTCGAAAAGGTTAAAAAGCACCTTGTTTGGAAAACGACGGAAAGATTCCTTTATAAACCTCTTATAAAAAGTCAAACAAGGGTATAAATGACTTTAACCCATATTCTTGTAAATAGTCAAAAATGTTTTGAAATACATTTTTAAGAAACATGGATGTGGATGATAACGAGATCCCAGTAGATTATTACGTATAAACAACCTCGGATAATGAAGAGATTGCGAAATAACCCTTAACAATTTGGTAACTTATGAAACATACAACCTATGAAAGAGGTATCATACAATGAATATGTAAATACACATAAATTAGAGTGTATTACACAAATAATATAATTATGGGCAGTACATACACCACACAAAAGGTGATGGTGGCAATATGGCATGAATCTCACGGGAATAAGGAGTGAGATGAAAAACCCTTACCTTTTACTTTTACATGGTTGTGGTAGGTTAACCTCCTGTATAATAGTGAAATAATTGTTATTAAATTATACAAGAATCATATATATTAATATGATATCATATATGATCTTTTAACTTTGCTTTGTTAATAATGTCTTAGTATTATCGTTGTTTCGGGTGTTAACTTACTCGTTTTCTTTTATATGTTTTATTCCATAAGCCATGTTTGTAATGGATAGGTTGTATATTATTCATATCCAGAATGATATCAAGTCCTTAAACATCATTTTTAAATCAGCAAATGATAATTATACTTGAATGGATATGATGGAGAATGAATCTCATCGCGTTCGTGGAGACGGTAGTCCGTACGTACGCACGAGCGACAATATCATTATTTTGATATTAAAATAATATATAAATGGATGGTATATCATATATACAGAATAAATAACATGTTATATTTATTATTTACATGAGTTACACATCATTATTATACCCATCCAAATAATAATATATTGAATAACAATTACACCACGACGTGGAGACAGTAAGCCGTACGTACGCACGTATGGTGACATGTTATTCAAAGGGTGGATAGAATACTGAATATGGTTGTACCATATTTATAATAACGTCACAGTATATATATGATACTTGATTTATTATTTTAGAATGGTAACAACAAAGTAAGAAGATGTGGAAGAAGAAGGAACTTGGAAAAGGGTGGTGAAATCATTACCTCTTCTTCGGTTTCTTCCATTTGATATGATCAAAAGGGCTCCTTAGGTTGACTTTCTGATCAAACTAAGGCCTATAGGTTGTAGAGAGGGAAGTTGGGAGAGTATTTGGGAAGAGTTTGGCCGAACCAAAAGGCTTTTAAGGTGTGAAGAAAAGAGAAGGAGGAGTGCCCTTTTATAAGAGGGGTGAGGGGCACCTTTGGAAAAGCTAGAAATATTAGTTTATAATAAATTCTTATTCGGTTTCTAATGGCTCCAATGTTGATTATTTAAATTTTAAGGTGGGTATGAGTCTCAAACAACTCAACCAATAGAATTTAGACAGGTTTGGGTACTTATATTAACCTTATCTTTAAGTATTAACTCTAAGTTAATTAGTTTCACTTTTACAATGTCTCTTTGTATTTTTATATAATATGGTTAATAAACTTACTATATACATCCAAGAGACACCCAAGTGGTCCATTAATGATGAAAATATCATGATATAAGTCTTTTGGCCGAACCTTAGATTTTTAGGAATTTAATATCAATTAATAATATAATATTTGTTTTAAGAACTCTTTTATGTCAATTTTGACACTATTCAATAGTTGATTTTTGTGAAACTCATAACAGATTGATTACTTCGAAAGAAGTCAATTAAATCAATCCTAATATATCATATTATCCTAGAAAATTAGTTTAATTCATTAAAAGTTTCATATTTTATTTATTTGGGTATTTATAATATCAATTATTTTAATTTTTTACTATTATAGTAATTAATTCATCATCATTGTGTCACAAATAAATTAAATTATTTAATGTCAAAAAATTATAAATAAAATATCACTATGTATGAAATCGTTTTATCTTTCTAATGAATATTTATAATCTAAAATCCAACATATATAACCCTATGTAAATATTGTTTTGCTAAAAGATATATGCTTGTGTCATTTTTGTATTCATTTTAACTTAATTAAAATAAAGTGTCCCTATCACCTACAAGTGGCACCATGGGGTCCCTAAATCGACCCAAAGATGCCTATGGTCGAACATTTATCAACCAATATGGCTAGGACACGTTTTAGGGTAATTTAGTATTATTATAATATTAATTTTTAACCCTTATTTACCGGATTTACCCTTAACCATGGTAAATAAAATATTTACCGCAGTAATTATTCAAAATGTCTAAAAATAAAAGATACCTATTTACACAATTTGAAAATCCTGATTCCAAATATGGAATCCATTTTTCTAAATTCAAAACACAGAAGTGGCAGAAATTCATTTAAAATTAATTCCCGCTGTCAAAACAAAACGCGTGTTTTTAAGAGATAATAACTATCAAAAGATTGACACTTGTTTATGTTCGGTTTAATTGTAAAATTATGTACAATGACCAAAATTATTTTAAATGGTAAAAATATATTCTAAATATACTTTAAAACCACTCAAACTCATAATTTATAACTATTAATTATTTTGATTAAAAAAGTTGTTTTTAATTAAAATTTAGTAATTTTCACTATTCATCAAAATATGAAAGTTATCCGAAATGTACCAAAATTTCACCTTAGGATAATTTAGATATTACGAATCCAAAAATGAAGTCCATTTTGAAATATAAAATATATATAATTTCAAAAAGTATGTATTATTATTCATAACGGCTAGTTTGATTGGTTGTGGTGTGTGTTAGAACTCGAAGTTGCGTACAACACACACTACTGTATTATTCAAAGGAAAGCGTACCGTGGAAGCTTGGGATGTTTCATTTTAAATTTTTTTGATGTCCCCCTTTACTCAAAAAGTTTAAAATATTGTATTTAAAATGGGTTCACTATTAAAAGTTGGTAAAAGTGCAATACTGAAAATGAATTTGTTCTTACATTATGTCTAAGAAACTCATAATATGGATTCTAAAATTATAAGGATTATATAAATTTAAAATTTAGTTAATACTATTCATAACCTCTTTTGAACGGCTTGTTTGGTAAGTCATGGTGTGCTTGAACTCGGTGTTGCGTGTAGTGCAAGTTATTGTATTATTTTAACGAAATAACACACTATGAAATGTTGGGGTGTTACATTCTCCCCTCCTTCAATAAATTGCGTTCTCGAAATTTGAAATTGTTCTTCGAAAATAAAAGGTTGAAAATAAAAAATATCTTTGTGGGAAAACCCACATCGGAAATTGGGTTACTAAAATTTATTCTTAATATGAGGAAAAGAGAAATGAAAGGGTCACCACCAAATTATGATCTCGATTAGGAGAACATTGGTGGAAATTAGAGACATATAATTGGAGGAAAAACGTAAATATTTATAGGTAGTGATTGAGGTCATCAATCACAAACAAGTATAAAATTGAGGTCCTTAAACTCATCAATCTATGATGATTTGAAATACCATCGGTTCAACAAAACATAGGGTATTAGGATAACACATTTTTGACGTTTCAAAATATCGTAGTTGAAATCCCACATCGAAAAATGAATTAATGAGGCCTCTATTTAAAATGAAGAGTAGAAAGTATGAAGATTACCGAAAATAACACATACTAGGGTTCCATGTAGGAAAATATGGATACAGAAGAGAAATATAACCATCAATTATCTGATGGAGAGTGGTAGAGAACATGGCTATGAAAAGGCCAACAATCCCAAAGCCATAAATTAGTGATGATTTAAGGTATCATCTAGGACAAAATTTTTGTTCTAAGTTCGTTTTCTTAATGTTGAGGAATTTATTTATGAGATTGGATAAGATCATAAGGAGATATACTTACTTTATAATTAGAGTTTTTTCCATTAATAAATTTCTACCACAAACTCATCTATCACTCGTAAAAAAATTCTATTTATACTATTCGTACAGGGTTCCAAAATAAACAAATTTATAGTTCATCTACCAGATCTTTTAAAAAAAACTACATTATTTAATCCAGGACATCTCTTGGGCCAGTGGTAGGTGATACACCCTTTTCGCCCTTCGGTTGCGGGTTCAAGTCTCTAGGCCTTGCCGGATGCGACGGGTTGCCGCCCGACCTCCGGGTTGTCCTTTTATGGCAATCCAAAATTAATCTCAAACTAGAATTTATCCAAAATACTTCTGACCAAACACACAGTCCAACATTTATAAGGAAGTTAAACATAATGTAGATCCTTTTTACCATGTAATAGCATATGAATACCTTCATCATGTATTCTTTTAAAACACTGAAACATCCTGAATTACCATTATCCATATTGATTATATTCATGCTCCCTTATTCCATATAGAATGCTGGATATACTTCTTCAATCCAAAAGTGTTTTAAACCCCAACAATGATGAAATATACAAATCATTAATTAGTTTCAAGGTAGTCAAGAATATCCAATATAATTTATCCAAATCAATCATGTATTATTCTAAAATCACTACCTCGGTATCAGAACCATATTATGGTTTATCATTCTCTCAACCATATATTTTCCAAAAATTTAACCTGCTATTGAGTCACTTTTCTTTGTTCCACACAATCTCAAGTCCTTAATGAAATATTACTGCAGTACAATCCTTATATACTCCATAATTATTATAACAAGTACATTGTTGATACAACACTCAATTGACATAATCAACATAAGAACTCTAATCATTCCTCTTCATCTGTGGTAGTATCATAACTTGATTATTATCCAATAACATCATTTGTGGCATATTATGATGACTGGGACATAGGTTCGCATAGTGTCCAAACTCCTTGCAAATGAAGCATTGTACATTTGAAACCATTTTCTTACCCTTGCAGTCATGTACTTTGTGCCCTTTTCCACCACACTTATAACAAACTCCCATTCCTTTCAGACAAGTTCCAGGGTGTTTCTTCCCACGGTTATCACATATGGGAAACTTCTTCTTTTCCCTCTTCCCTTTATCCATCTTTCTCTATTCCATCCTTTTCTTCTATTGCATCCCTTCAAAGCCATAGGACTCAGTAAAATATTTACTTATCTTATCAACACATGATATTATTTCTTCATATGATGATAATAAATGGGAGATTATTTCTCTTATAAATTCTGGCTTAAGGCCATGAAAGATATGATCCTTCCTTATCTTTGGATCATGTGCATTGCTAGAGTTCTCATTCCTTCTACTAGGTGCCATTTCTAAACAATGGCAAACACTAGATTAGTTTATGAATAACAATACCTAATTCCAAACTTGTAAAACACATAACATAAATTAAATAGTTTATGGATATAATCCATAATCATAAAAATGTCTTCTTTGAGGAAGTATATACTCATAAACCCTTCATAATGATTTGTAAAGAAAATGAGATTTATCCTAAGCATATCCCCCGGGAGTGTCGTAACCAAGAGTGCAGCAAGGCCCGTTGTCGTGGACCAGTTCCCGTTCGAGTCTAGCTCAAAGCGGTGTTTTCGGGTTTTACCCCTAGGTACATCTATTCCAGAGCCGCCTCTACCTTCTCGTATCCAGACAGGGATTTATTGCTCAGAAAACTCACAAAATCTCTACAATACCAAAATTCTAGGAAGTTCTTCTATACTAATCCTCAAAGTCCATCTTAAATCTATGTGCTCTAATCAGAGTTTATCTAAATCTAGCTTCCAAGGTTTGTACTAAACTTCCTCTGATACCAACTGTAACGCCTCGACCCCAGTTACCTAGAGTCGGTGCATTATTACATAACATTGGCATGATCACAAGAAAGATCAAATCTCGAAAGACCGATTGGTTTAGTAGCCTTGGAAACACTCGATATATTCATAAGTTTTACATTACATCATAAAATGAAAAACTACTACAACAACATAATGTCTCCACAGTCCACACTATTATCCCCTCATAATATCCCTACAGGTCATTCATAACTTACTTATTCACATCCTGGGGAAAATAAAACATAGAAAAGGGGTGAGCTCAAATTTCCATTAAGGATAAAAATATAGCGGAACATTCAAAATAAGCATAAACATTTAAGGCAATGCATTACTAAAACAAAAGCCTTTTAAACTTGAACTTCAACATAGTATAGGAAAACTAAAATGAAATAATGCCATTTACTTATTCACATGGATATTCTACTAATCGAATAATCACATGAAAAATCAATAACCACTTTCATAATGATGGAATGCATAATTCTAAACTTTAATTTCTTTTCAAGGCCTCGTCCCAAGACCTTGAGGCTAACTGTAACTGGAACCCAACCCGGAGTGCCTCTAATAACCGAACACCAACCCGGAGTGCCTCTAATAACCGGACACCAACCCGGAGTTCCTCTAATAACCGGAGACCAAACCGGAGTTCCTCTAATAACCGGAGACCAAACCGGAGGACTTACTTTTACCGGTCCCCAACCCGGAACATACTTGTCTAACACATTCATCTGAATGAAAGATTTAAATATAACATAAACATTTGGATTAAAAATAACTTATAAAATGTCAATACATTAAACAAAAACCATGAGTGACATAAGAATAACTTATCCATATTCAAAAATATCACAAAACCTTCAATAAAATAGGAATGTTTTGTATCATAATAAATCAACTTCAAATAAGCTTAAAATCCATCAAAGGATGTTGACATAGATGAAATCAAAACTATTTTAGAGAAATATCACTTTTTTAAAATCATTTTAAAAGTAACATAATTATAAAATAATACATTCAATTTGAAAATATTTTTATAAGCTTGTAAGGGAAGCTTCGACGATTTTATAACGGTGGAAAATAGCCGCACCCGCCGTATAAGTTTAAAAAAAACATTCTTACCTTAATTTTGTCAAAAAGGTTAAAAATCACCTTGTTAGGAAAATGACGGAAAGATTCCTTTATAAATCTCTTATAAAAAGTCAAAAAAGGGTATAAATGACTTTTACCCATATTCTTGTAAATAGTTAAAAATGTTTTGAAATACATTTTTAAGAAACATGGATGTGGATGATAAAGAGATCCCAGTAGATTATTACGTATAAACAACCTCGGATAATGAAGAGATTGCGAAATAACCCTTAACAATTTGGTAACTTATGAAACATACAACCCATGAAAGAGGTATCATACAATGAATATGTAAATACACATAAATTAGAGTGTATTACACAAATAATATAATTATGGGCAGTACATACACCACACAAAAGGTGATAGTGGCAATATGGCATGAATCTCACGGGAATAAGGAGTGAGATGAAAACCCCTTACCTTGTACTTTTACTTGGTTGGGGTAGGTTAACCTCCTGTATAATAGTGAAATAATTGTTATTAAATTATACAAGAATCATATATATTAATATGATATCATATATGATCTTTTAACTTTGTTTTGTTAATAATGTCTTAGTATTATCGTTGTTTCGGGTGTTAACTTACTCGTTTTCTTTTATATGTTTTATTACGTAAGCCATGTTTATAATGGATAGGTTGTATATTATTCATATCCAGAATGATATCAAGTCCTTAAACATCATTTTTAAATCAGCAAATGATAATTATACTTGAATGGATATGATGGAGAATGAATCTCATCGCGTTCGTGGAGACGGTAGTCCGTACGTACGCACGAGCGACAATATCATTCTTTTGATATTAAAATAATATATAAATGGATGGTATATCATATATACAGAATCAATAACATGTTATATTTATTATTTACAAGAGTTACACATCATTATTATACCCATCCAAATAATAATATATTGAATAACAATTACACCACGACGCGGAGACGGTAAGCCGTACGTACGCACGTATGGTGACATGTTATTCAAAGGGTGGATAGAATAATGAATATGGTTGTACCATATTTATAATAAAATCACAGTATATATATGATACTGGAGTTATTATTTTAGAATGGTAACAACAAAGTAATAAGAAGTGGAAGAAGAAGGAACTTGGAAAAGGGTGGTGAAATCATTACCTCTTCTTCGGTTTCTTCCATTTGATTTGATCAAAAGGGCTCCTTAGGTTGACTTTATGATCAAAATAAGGCCTATAGGTTGTAGTGAGGGAAGTTGGGAGAGTATTGGGGCAGAGTTTGGCCGAACAAAAATGCTTTTAAGGTGTGAAGAAAAGAGAAGGAGGAGTGCCCTTTTATAAGAGGGGTGAGGGGCAACTTTGGAAAAGCTAGAAATATTAGTTTATAATAAATTCTTATTCGGTTTCTAATGGCTCCAATGTTTATTATTTAAATGTTAAGGTGGTTATGGGTCGAAAACAACTCAACCAATAGAATTTAGACAGGTTTGGGTACTTATATTAACCTTATCTTTAAGTATTAACTCTAAGTTAATTAGTTTCACTTTTACAATGTCTCTTTGTATTTTTATATAATATGGTTAATAAACTTACTATATACATCCAAGAGACCCCCAAGTGGTCAATTAATGATGAACCTATCATGATATAAGTCTTTTGGCCGAACCTTAGATTTTTAGGAATTTAATATCAATTAATAATATAATATTTGTTTTAAGAACTCTTTTATGTCAATTTTGACACTATTCAATAGTTGATTTTTGTGAAACTCATAACAGATATATTACTTCGCAAAAAGTCAATTAAATCAATCCTAATATATCATATTATCCTAGAAAATTAGTTTAATTCATTAAAAGTTTCATATTTTATTTATTTGGGTATTTATAATATCAATTATTTTAATTTTTTACTATTATAGTAATTAATTCATCATCATTGTGTCACAAATAAATTAAATTATTTAATGTCTAAAAATTATAAATAAAATATCACTATGTATGAAATCTTTTTATCTTTCTAATGAATATTTATAATCTAAAATCCAACATATATAACCCTATGTAAATATTGTTTTTCTAAAAGATATATGCTTGTGTCATTTTTGTATTCATTTTTACTTAATTAAAATAAAGTGTCCCTATCACCTACAAGTGGCACCATGGGGTCCCTAAATCGACCCAAAGATGCCTATGGTCGAACATGTATCAACCAATAAGGCTAAGACACGTTTTAGGGTAATTTAGTATTATTATAATATTAATATTTAACCCTTATTTACCGGATTTACCCTTAACCATGGTAAATAAAATATTTACCGTAGTAATTATTCAAAATGTCTAAAAATAAAAGTTACCTATTTACACAATTTGAAAATCCTGATTCCAAATATGGAATCCATTTTTCTAAATTCAAAACACAGAAGTGGCAGAAATTAATTTAAAATTAATTTCCGCTGTCAAAACAAAAAGCGTGTTTTTAAGAGATCATAACTATCAAAAGATTGACACTTGTTTATGTTTGGTTTAATTGTAAAATTATGTCCAATGACCAAAATTATATTAAATGGTAAAAATATATTCTAAATATACTTTAAAACCACTCAAATTCATAATTTATCACTATTAATTATTTTGATTAAAAAAGCTGTTTTTAATTAAAATTTAGTAATTTTCACTATTCATCAAAATATGAAAGTTATCCGAAATGTACCAAAATTTCACCTTAGGCTAATTTTGATATTCCGAATCCAAAAATGAAGTCCATTTTGAAATATAAAATATATATAATTTCAAAAAGTAGGTATTACTATTCATAACGGCTAGTTTGATTGGTTGTGGTGTGTGTTAGAACTCGAAGTTGCGTACAACACACACTACTGTATTATTCAAAGGAAAGCGTACCGTGGAAGCTTGGAATGTTTCATTTTAAATTTTTTTGATGTCCCGATTTACTCAAAAAGTTTAAAATATTGTATTTAAAATGGGTTCACTATTAAAAGTTGGTAAAAGTGCAATACTGAAAATAAATTTGTTCTTACATTATGTCTAAGAAACTCATAATATGGATTCTAAAATTATAAGGATTATATAAAGTTTAAAATTTAGTTAATACTATTCATAAACTCTTTTGAAGGGCTTGTTTGGTATGTCATGGTGTGCTTGAACTCGGTGTTGCGTGTAGTGCAAGTTATTGTATTATTTTAAAGAAATAACACACTATGAAATCTTGGGGTGTTACAGTTTCTCAATTCATATATAGATTTTCTTATTAGGTTGTTTACTTTTTAAAAGTTTCTCTATTTTATGTTATGTGTTGTGATATTATTTATTTCCCTTTTCATTCACAGATCTTGGTTTTCATTACCATGATGGTAGAATCATTCATAAAGGTTATTCTTGAGGCCAAGGATCCTATCATCATCCCATGAGGATTATGAAATTCCTTCAGGAATTACCATGGTCCTGATCAGGAGACTTATTTAAGAATAACCTAGGTTTTTTTGTGAAAATTTTGGAATCACATGAAATGATGTCAATTTATGTTATTTAACATTTATTTATAGATAGGATTTAGGAATATTGGTACTTATGGGGTAGGTTATTAGTGATTTCTTATCCATATCACATTATGAGGAGACTAATGTTTCCATATATTGTATGGGAATTTAGGTTCTTGATTAATTTTTTGCTCTAATTTTGTATATTTTTGAGTATGTGTAATATCTTCTAGAATATGAGAACTAATTATCACTAGGCCATAGATTACTACTTGACCTCATATATTCCCCCATATATTCTAGTGCATATCGACTAACAACATTGGCCCATAGTGTTACGATGAGGAAACTTTACATGCATATCCTAGTGAAGCAATAAAAGAAAAATAAATAAAATAAGAATATTTATATATATAAAAGTGGATATATATCATGGAGTTTACCCATATGAAATAAAAAACCCATACTATATCAAAATGACATGTATGCAAGTCAAATAGTGAAATAAACAGTGACCTATATCAAAAAATTCCCCTAAGAAGAAAAAAATAAAAAACAATTGAAAGATTCATTAAAATGGTTCTAAGACCTAGATTTGTCCTAATCTTTCATACACCAACATAGAAGTATAAATCATTCATTATTCCTAGTTAATCACACATAACCACTCCTTTAACCTTGTATTCAACTTAGGATTGAAATGGTGACCCAATAACGTTATGGTTATACCTCAGTAGTCCACCACCAATGAAATAGTTAAATGTATCCATTCCAGGTTTATTCATGTTCATGTGAAAAGTATATATAAACATATATATATATATATTTTAAAGTATATAAATAAACATCATTAATGAAAAAGTTCCACAATAACGCCTAAGGAAAATAATACCTACCGCGACTACTAATAGAAGTCTTTATGGAGTCGGCAACCATCCAAAAGAAATATAACAATCCACATGATCATAATATCTTAATGGAAAGTATTATCATCCCAAAAACAATGTTAAACCCATAGAAATATACTCATCCCAAAACAATATTCACACAGAGGGAAATATACCCATCCCATAACAATAGTAACACATGGGGAAATATACCTATCCTTGGATAATAGTCACTTCTAGGGAAATTTACCCATCCTAGAACAATATCCACTCCATGGAAAATAAAACATTCCATGAATAGTTGTCACAATAATATAAATATACCATTTATGAAACAATAGTCCCACATAGTTAAATATGACCATCCTAAAAGAATAAAATATATACCCCAAGAAACACCAACCACATTTTTTAATTAAACTAAAACATCATTTATCATCATTCAAATAAAAAATATTATATTTTAAATTATCACTATTCACTATTTTATTTATCAATACCTTATATTAAAATACAATTCCAATTTTTTTTTTAATTTTTTATTCTAAAATATTCTATACAACAAAATCCATTTCATGGAATCCCCATTGGATTGGTTACAAATTAAGGTCTATAGATGACTCAAGGGGTCATCTATTAGCCTAATATATATGACAATAAATTTTTAAATTAAATTATAAATAACAATCATGGTAATAAAGTGTGACCACTCAACAAAAACTAGAATAAATGAAGGTATACTAGGATGATTATTTATAGATCACAAATCTCAAATGAAATGAATTTCAAAATCACTGATGGAATCACATTATGATCTCTCAGATCCAAGTTTTACATTTTGTTCCTAAGATAAATCCTATAAAAAATTATTGAACACATAAATCTAAAATATAGGAAAGAAGACCCTAGTCTATGGTTCCTCTCAAGAGAGAATTTTAACATCAAGAGAGAACAAGAGAGGCATGATTCATACCTCTAATCCCTAGGGTCTAATGCATAGGTCAAGGGTTATAGAGACAATGAGAATGGTTAAAATGAGGCTTTTAATGTGATTTTAAAGTAAAGAACCAAATTTTAAGAATTCATTAGTTTATTTTCAGGGTTTTTTCATATAGTTTGGTAAACCATGTTTAAACCACATAAACCCCACTGTTCGAGATACAACACATCACACAATTAGGACCTAAGGTTTAAAAAAATACATGTTCCATCCATGAAAAATCACTATATAATACTTAATCAGTGCTTCCATTGTTACCGATATCCATCCACAATATTTGAAAAACCATTCACATACCACTACCCACCTGTATGGTTGACTCCATAGTAAAAAACACTGCATGCTAACTCTGCACCCCTAGAATAGAGAAAATTATCATTCATATAGATCACCTAACCCTGAAATGATCTCATTTATTTTACAAATTTGTAACTATACCAAGAAAATATTAAAAATAAAAGACACAGATTAGGTAACAATTACTATATGAAAACAACTCAATAAAAATTTTATTTTTAATATTGTTGGTTGGAGTGGATACTCAAGAGGGGGTGAATTGAGTTCCAATTAAAATTTCTGTTAAAAAGATTTCTCTTAAAATACCCCAAATTAAAAAATAAGTTAAACTGTAGTGAATTTGTAAAACAATAATGGTTAGATTAGGTTCTCAAATGATTGATTAGGTCTCAGTTAATTTAATCAAGAGATTAAATTAGCTTTTCAAACTAACCTACTAATTTACAATAGTTATAAACACTTGCTAGATTAACTATCAAAGTAACTTAAAAAAATTGAATTTCAATGTAATTAGTACCAGAAAATTAAGTATTTAATATAATTTATACTTAATCTAATATTCACAACAGATATAACCAAGAGTATCACTCTCAATCCAAGACTTACTCTTCTCAAAAAATTTATATAAATTTGATCCACACCCTGGATCGGGGTAAACAATAGTGGAAAGACTATCCAGGTACTAAGACCTCTACCACAGTTCTACGTGGGAAAACAAAACAACAACAAAATGTCTATCTAGGTCTTACATGACCTCTACCACTATCCACAGTGGGATACAAAATAGTTATGGAATATTTGTGTGATGATTTAGAGATCCTCTAGTTTAGCACAAGAGAGAGTGTGTGTATAAAACATACAGAGAACACACACTACTCGAAATGTAAATAAAAGAATTACTAAGAGAGTAGATGTGAGTTTATAATGATCTAGTGATTTGAAGTGCAGCTCTGGACTCCCTTTGATTTGACAAGAATGCTTCTGAGTCATTCTCTAGTTTTTTTTGGAAAACAGAGTGTCGTTTGATTCCTTGGTTTTCAGGTTCATCTTGATCAGCTTGAGTGTATGAGCAGCTCATT
This sequence comes from Viscum album, assembly GCA_963277665.1. Classification (NCBI taxonomy): domain Eukaryota; kingdom Viridiplantae; phylum Streptophyta; class Magnoliopsida; order Santalales; family Viscaceae; genus Viscum; species Viscum album. The sequence goes on along the minus strand of OY728146.1, from coordinate 1,618,411,502 downwards.
GTAGTTCTTCACTCCTTGAATGAAGATCAGTTTGTGTTCTCTTCTTGTATGAATCGCTTCATGTATGTCCAGTGTACTTTGAGTATGGATCTAGTCTTTCTGTATGCACCACTTTACAACATTCTTTTTCCCTTTTTGTGCACCTTTTTGGTCCTTCTTTCATTCTTCTTTTGCATGAAATTTTTCATTAATTTTATAGCTTTCAGTTCCGACAATGGGAATTATTACCTTTTCATGGGTACTTGGTACGGTTCCCTGACATGCCAACAACCCACATTAATTAACATTAATTGCATTAAAATAATCAAATATGACTGTTGCGTAATAAATAAATAATATTGACAAAATTAGAGTTTAGGAATCAGTGATTGGAAGTCTTTCATCAGTAGTTTTCTATTGGTAGATATGTAACAGTGGACTTTGTATATCATTGAGCTTCTTTCGGTAGAGCTTTTTCTTTGTACCAGTATCTCCTTGTATCGGTAGAGGTTACTCAGTGTATCAGGAGCTCTATGTTCTAGTGACTCCTTCTATCTGTAGCTCTTGGTCTATCGGTAGCTCGCTTGTATTAGTGGCTCATTTTTATTTGTGACTATTTGTATCGGTAAACATTGTATCAGTAGCTTGTGAATATTAGTAGATTCGTTCTGTACTAGTGATTAATTGTATATCGATATACTTGTTCTATCGGTAGCTCTGCCTCTATCGGTAGACTTAATCTATTAGTGTCGTGCTTACCGGTAGACTTATACATACCGGTAGATCTGTTCTGTTTTAGTGACTGTCTATTCAGTCTATGAGTATCCTTTTTCAATCGGTAGACTAAGTACCAATAGGTCTCTATCTGTCTGTATCAGTAGCTTTGTGTATACCAGTGTATTTAACACTTATCTGTTCTATGCAACACATATGCCAATTGAGTTAGAATTATTTAAAAGTTCATACACACATAGATAATCATTGATTAACATATTTAAAATATTATTTTAATATTATTATCAACTTGATAATAGAATGTCATAGATTGAAAGAATTGATATATAGATAAACATTAATTGGGATTATCAATGTATGTGAAAGCATAATTGGGATTATCAAAACAGGTGAGGTCAAAAATCTCCCCATTTTTGATAATCACAACTTATGATATTATAGTCCAAAAAATAATCAGTAATGCATCAAAGGATATTGCATTAAATCCAATTATATTATAGAAAACAATACAAAACACATATATCCAAGGTAAAATATAAAAAAAATGTACCAGAGGCAAATGAATATGAATTAAACGCATAAAAGATAGTATTTATCTCCCTTTGTCATAAAAGATATTATTTCTTCCCCAGATAGTATTTCTCCCCCTTTGTGATTAGAAAAAAGTGGGACAAAAAGGAAATATAGGAGAAGAAAAGTAGCAGTGGGTAAATGAATGTAAGATCATATATATTCCTTGGAGCAAATAGATACAAAGAAATACATAAATAAAACAAAAAGAAATACAAGTGATTCCTATCTAAAATCCTAGACACTGATCAATCCACATCCTCAGAATAAGATTTCCCCTTGAGAGCAGAAGGGGATTCAGGTGGAGGCTTAGGAACACCAGAAATGATAAAAGGAGGTTGATCTACTGAAACTATTCCTGGCCTATACTGTGTATCTCTCTGAGTGATCATAGGAGTAAGGCTGCAGATGGCTTGGGCTTGAGTCATCTGAACATGAGAAGTAGTAGTGGCAGATACAGGTAAAGCTGGAGGTACAATCACTAGTCAAGCATCAACATGCAAGAAAGGCAACAAGAGATTTCTAAAATCCATAATGATTCCTCCTCCTCTTTCCATAGAAGAAATTAAATCGTCCTTATTCTCCATGAATTTGTCGAGTGGAGGTGTCAATTCTCCAAGCTTTCTAACTTATTATCTGAAGGCTTGATTGACTGGAGGTAGCTTCATGTTTTCTAACATAAGCTTGAAATGGTTGTTAAGACGATTCTTGGTATAAATTCTTTGGAAATAAAAATCTACCTTGTCTTTCACCTCTTTCTGAGAAGCATAAGATTCTCTCATATAGTCTTGAACAATATTCATGATATCTCTAGTGGTATCTCTAGTCGAAGTTACCACTTTGGTCAGATCATATGCGTCCACAGAGCCACTGGTTGATACTGAACTAAGATCCTCCTTCATCAAAGCTCTAATCTGATACAAATCCAATGAATGTCTGGAAGCAAGATAACCATAGAAAAGGTTATTGTTTGATTGAATTTTTTGGTCATACCACTAATAATATTTTTCACTTGAGAATCCTCAATGCTAACATTATTTGTTATGGAATTCTTAAACTCTTCAAAAACTGAGACCATCTGGCTCACTACACTCTTAACATAGTCCAAATCCTTGTCTTCTTGAGATTTAGAACTCATATATGATTCCAGAGAGATAATTGGTTGCTTTAGAATTTGAACATCCTCTGACAGTCTAGATACCTGATTTTGGAAAGCTGTGATTTCTTCCACCATCTCTACCACAAAGGTTGACACATTACAACCAATAGATAGTTCGAAAGAATTTTCCATATTGCTCATCTCTTCAACAAAGTAACTCTTTAACTCAGCAACAGAAGCACTCAAAATCTCTTTCATCTCACCCTTTAATGATGCTAAGTCATCCCTGGTGATCATATCAGTAGGTTCAACCACAACAGGTGCTCTTTCAGATAGTATACTAGCCACATATTCATTTATAATCCATTGAATAGATGACACCAGTAAAGCTTCCATTTTCCTTATTTCTTCCACAAAACTGATTTTGAGATTAGACTTCAGCTTATCTAGATCAGGTGTTCTAACCACATCTTCAGGTAATATCTCAGACTGAATATCACAATTTATTTTTGGTCTATTGAGGGATGCATCATTATCAGAATTGGGATAATCTAATCCACAAACCAATAATCCTGGGTCTTTAGCCCAGTCTTCGATTTCAACAGCCACTGAAACACTACCAAATTTGGTTGGATGCTCCCCCTTAACTGGTGAATTTTCTTGTATGGCAATAACACCCTCATCAGTTCAGTATTCCTCATTAGAATCTTGCAGAGCCATATCTATTTCTACAATAGCAGGAGGTTCCTCAAGAATATGTAAAGGTCTATCAACCTCATCAAATTCCTCATCAGGCATTAGGTAATGTCTAATCAGTGGACTAAGGCTCATGCTGATAGAAACAGATGCTTCACTTGCATGAACTTCTTCTTCATTTTCTCATGCAGCCTCTTCTTGATCTACTTTCTGTTGGTATTCCTCATCCATAGGTGCCTATTTATTTCTTACACCCAAAATAGTTTCTGTACTAGGTAGGTTCAAATAAGCACTCTCCTTTTCTTGTGATACAATTTCAGGAGTTGGGCTAGGAGGCAAGTCTGGATCTCCTCCATTTTCTACAGAGGAATCTTCTTCTTCTGAATCATCACTATACTATGGCTCTTCTTCATCAGGTCCCAGACCTGGATCCCTTACATCTATAGGCCTAGAAGGATGATCCAGGGGATTATACTTATCATATAACCTTTTGTCATTAGTAACCCATTCTTATCTCCATGGGTTCTAGTTTATCTTCATGTATTTACATACACTTCTTGTGATACAAAAGTTGTTTCTTACCACTACTGTCTCATCCTGAGACTCATCTACTCCCTTTACCTTAATCATCACTGAGATCAACTTGGAAAAGAATAAGGCATTTGTTTTTGAATTTGGTCTAATCATATCCTCCATTTGAATCATTAGTAGCCTACACAGATTTAATTTCACACCATGTTTCAAGAGATGTAACAGATAGATATCTTGATATATCAAATTTGAAAATTCCCCTCTTCATGGACATAGCACATGTTGCATAAACATGAACGACAATCTGTTCTCTCCATCCATTTCAGTAGCCACCCCTGTCTTTGCTTGCCACTACCAGTGAGCTCCTCTAAGGTAGTCTCATAGTAAAAAATGTCACTTTTAGGTGGCACTGCCTTCGATGAATAACCATAAACTCCTTCATGTGGTATTATTAGGTGTTCAACCCACTCAATAGATGAGAAGGATATTTCCTTACCATTTACCCATGAAACCATTCTGTTTTCTTCATCGGATTTCTCAAAACATACAAAATCATAGAACTGTTTTACCAGCTTCGGATAGTAGGGGCCATTATTGTTCGAAAAGAATTATACCCACTTCTGATATTCCAACACCTTTAGAACTAATGATTTACTAGACAACAGCCATTCCACACATAGCTCTTTTTCGGTCACAATACTTCTATTTTGTAAATGTGGGTTCACTGGTCACCTCCCCGACCTTGTTCTACTAACACTGCTACTTGCTTATGGATCTGTCTTCTTCTTATTCGCATTCGGATCATCAATGTCATCTCTGACAGTAGGAATTTTGGTTTTTTCCATTTCTAGTTCGAGGAACTTAGGGTTTTCATGAGATTCAGGAGCTAAGGCTTGAGGGAAAGGGTTTGAGGTGGATCGAGAAGTAATTAAGACTTAGTTTTATCATTTAGGAGTCATAAGATAAATGATTAAAATATAATAAGTAAAGTATAAATGATAAAGATTCTAGCGGCAGACAGAAGTTTAAAATAGTGCCTACTTAACGGTAGGGTATACCGGTGAGAATTCCGAATGGTTTGATCCACTAATCAGTGAGGTTTTATACCGGTGAGGTATATCAGTGAGGTTTCTAACTAACAGAGTATATCATTCCTAATTCATGTCTAATGTAACTTAACCTATCCAAACTTAAAGGTTTGATGAAAATATTAGCTAATTTATGTTAACTACCTATAAACTCAAGAGTAATATCACCTTTTTGGTAATTATCTCTCAAGAAATGGTGCCTTACATCAATGTGTTTGGTCCTAGAATGTGAAACAAGATTTTTTGAGATGTTAATAGCACTTGTGTTGTCACAATTTATTGTTACATGTCCGAATTCATATCCATAGTCTAGTAATGTGCGTTTCATCCATAAAATTTGTGCACAAAAACTGCCAGCAGCTATGTATTCAACTTCTCCAGTAGATAATGAAACACAATTTTGTTTCTTACTAAACCATGATACTAGTGACTTGCCTAAAAGGTGACATGTTCCAGAGGTGATTTTTCTATCTAACTTACATCCAATGAAGTTAGCATCAGAATAACTAACAATTTTAAAGGATTATCCTTTAGGATATAACAGTCCTAAATTGGGTGTATGATTGAGGTATTTCAAAATTCTCTCTACAACATTTAAATGAGATTATATAGAGTTTTCTTGAAAACGAGCACACATACACACACTAAACATAATTTCAGGATGGATTGCAGTTAAGTATAGTAAACTTCCAATCATTCCTCTATAAGTGGTTTGATCAACATATTTTCCATCTTCATCAAGATCCAACTTACAGGTGGTACTCATGGGAGTGTAACTACTTTTAGTGCTATCCAATCCAAAACGATTTATAAGATCTCTAGTGTACTTAATTTGAGTGAAAAACAATTCCATCATTATTTTGAAGGATTTGAAATCCAAGAAAGAATTTTAGTTCACCCATTAAACTCATTTCAAATTCGTTTTGCATCATTTTAGAAAATTCAATACATAATGAATATTTTGAAGATCCAAAAATAATATCATCTACATAAATTTGAACAACTAAAACATCATTAGAAATTCGTTTTATAAAGAGGTTAGGATCATCTATTCCTTTTGTAAAACCTTTGGAAATAATAAAAGTACTTAATCTGTCATACCAAGCTGTTGGAGCTTTCTTTAAACCATATAAAGCTTTTGATATTTTAAAAACTTGATTTGGAAAATTAGGATTAGTAAATCCAGGTGGTTGTTCAATAAAAACACCTTCAATTATAAAACCATTTAGAAAAGCACTTTTAACATCCATTTGATATAACTTGAAATTCAGATGAGCAGCATAGGCAAGTAGAAACCTAATATCTTCTAATATAGCTACAGGAAAAAAAGTTTCCTCATAGTATATTCCTTCCTCATGACTATAACCTTGTGCAACTATCCTTGCTTTGTTTCTAACTATATTTCCATACTCATCAACTTTGTTTCTAAAAACCCATTTAGTGCCTATGGTAAAAGTGTCCTTAGGTCTGTCGACAAATTCCCAGACGTTGTTTCTTTCAAATTGATTTAATTCTTCTTGCATAGCCATTTCCCAAAATTCATCATTGATTGTATCATTGATATTTTTAGGTTCTAACTGTGAGAGAAATGCTTGATGTTCAACCTGGTTTCATAGATAAGCTCTAGTCTGTGTCCCTCTATCAAGATTACCAACAACAACATCTAAATAATGATTCTTTAGAATACTATTTGTTCTAGTAAAGGTGGGACTAGAAATTTCAGGCTCTTCTCTATATTTGGGTTTTACAGAAGTAGATTCTGGAATGCTTCCAGAACTGGTTTTCTTTACTACAGGTTCCTTGGTTTTATCATAAAGGTCCAGAAAAGATAGATCTTCTTCAAGATTTTCAAGAGAAGAATTAGGTTCATGTGGATCAGTTTCATCAAACTTGATATGAACAGATTCTTCCACACATTTGGTTCTTTTTTTGAAAACTCTATAGTCTTTTATAGATAAAGAATAACCAAGAAAAATTCCTTCATCACTTTTGGATGAAAACTTGTCAAGATTATCCTTTGTATTGAGAATAAATACTTTGCAACCAAAAACTCTAAAGTAATTAACCATAGGTTTCCAATTATTCCACAACTCATAAGGGGTCTTCTTTAGAACCTTTTTAATGAAGACTCTATTAATTATATAAAAAGCTTGTATTTACAGATTCAACCCAAAAATAAATTGGCAGGTCATACTCATTGAGCATTGTTCTAGGAATTTCCTGAAGGGTTCTATTTCTTCTTTCCACTACACCATTCTGCTGAGGTTTCCTGGGAGCAGAAAATTTGTTATTACAACCCTTGTGTGAGCAATAATATTCAGACTCATGATTATCAAACTCACGACCATGATCACTTCTCATGGTCTTAATCTTAAGTCCACCAAGGTTTTCTACAGACTTGGAATATTTAATAAAGTAAGAACAAGCTTCACTTTTGTGAGCTAAGAAGTATACCAAAGTATATCTAAAAAATTCATCTACTAAGACATAGACATAGTTCTTCCCATTTAATCTAGAAACTATAGAAGGACCAAACAAGTCCATGTGAACCAACTCGAGATGTTGAGAAGTTGAAACTTCTTTCTTTGATTTAAAAGAAACATTATGTTGCTTTCCCTTTTGACAGGGATTAAAAAATTTATCAGCTGGGAATTCAAGTTTAGGTAGGTATGTTACTATGTTTTTCCTAGTCAGCTTTCTGAGTGAATAAATATTGAAATGTCCTAATCTTCTGTTCCATATCCAAGACTCGTTATGAAAAGAATTTAAGCAAGTAATGTTCTGTTTAGATAAATAATTCAAATCAACAACATAAACATTTTCATTTCTCAATGTAGAAAATATTAATATATTTTTGGAATTTAAAAAATTACATGAATTATTTTCAAATTTATCATTAAAACCATCATCACACAACTGAGAGATACTTAACAGATTATATTTACGTACATTAGCAAATAAAACTGTGGAAATTAAAACTGAATTAGTGTTACCAATCCATCCTCAACCGATGGTCTTTCCTTTAGAGTTTTCATCAAAGGTGACATGACATCCATCAACTTTGATTAAGCTTTTGAAGCATGAGTAATCTCTAGACATATGCCTTGAGCATCCACTATCTACATACCATACCTTCTTATGATAACTCTTTAAGCAAGTCTCCTACAAAACAGGTTTAGATGGAAAATGATTTTGGTACCCAGATTCTGTTGGGTCCAAACTGGTTATAAATCAAAGCTTTAGGAACACAAAATTGTCTTATGGGTCTCAAATAATTCACAGAATCAATAGATTTTGAATGATAAGATTTATTTGATCTATAAAAATTTGAGTAACTAGTTGAAGAATATGAATTTCCAAAACTAGAACTAGCAGCATTCTGTCCAGATTTAGAAATAAATCTAGTTTTAGTAAACTGTCTCTATCTAGGCTGATATCCTATTCGAGTGGTATATTTTGGTGAAAGTTTTTACCTAACATTTGATTTAGAGTATTATTTCCATTTGTGAATTTCTCTTAGTACTTCCTTAATTTCTATTTAGAAAAATTATGTTCAGTATTTTCCTTCAGCAAGTGAGCATTCATTTCCTTTTCTACATCAAGAGAAGATATAATAGATATGGTTAAAGCATGTTGTTTCTTTAAATATTTATACTTGTACATAAGCTCATTACATGTTTCTTCTAGCATATTAAAATATTCAAATTGTTCTTCACTAGACATATTTTCATATTTAGAATCAGAATCAACTCTAGAATAATATGAATTTAAAGCAGGAGTATCCAGTGTTACCTCAGATGTGCTTGTCATAAAACACATGTTAGCTTTTTGAGATTTTTCATCCTGAGTAGAATCAGAATCAGTTGAACTGTCCTCTAAATCAATCCAAGTTTCTTTCATGGCTTTCTTATACTTGTTGTCCTTCTAGTCATGTTTGTTTTTGAACGTCAACTTTGGACAGTCTGCTTTTAAATTTCCTTTCCGTTTGCATTCATAGAAGGCAATTTCATCAATTTCATCCGGATTTTTCCCAATCATTCTTCCAATGACCTTTGTTATCATATTTTCCTTTTTAATTTGATTTTATGATGAATTTATTCTTCCGGTAGAACCTCTTGAATCTTCTGGCTATCTGAGCCATCTCAGCATCACTGTCAGATTCACTCTCATCACTGCTTGAACTATCACTATCACATTGAATTTTTCCTTTGTCTTTACTCTTTGAAGCAGATGTCTTGAAGGATACTGACTTCTTCCTTGGTTCATCATCATATTCTTTTTTGACCTTCAACTCTTTCTCATACATCTTTATCTGACCAATAAATTATTTAACAGGTAGTTTGCTGATGTCACACGATTCTCTAATGGAGACAGATGTGCCTCTCCATCATTCTGGCAAACATCTTAGTATTCTCATGATCTGTTATATTACAGAAACCACTTTACCAAGAGAGCTCATAGTGTTGACAATCTCATTGAACCTGAGATACATATCAGAAATAGGTTTATCAGGCTTTATTTTAAAATTATCACATTTAATAGTATAGGTGTTCAACCTCATTTCTTTAACATTGGTTGTTCCCTCATGGGAAATAGCCAAAGTGTCCCAGATTTCATAAGCCGTTTTAAAAGCAGATATTCTGTTAAATTCATCATCACCAAAAGCATAGTACAAAGCATTAATTCTTTTACAATTATTATTGTAAGTTGTTTTAGTCGGTTCATCCCAGGTAGTTCTTTCAGATTCGGGAATTTTATATTGAGTTTCTATAGAAGTCTAGATATCAAATCCCATAATCTCTAAATGAATTTTCATTTTAAGCTTCCACTGTACATAATTCGTACCATTAAAGAATGGTGGCATGTTGGTAGTATAACCTTCTAATATATTATCCATAACTATATTTTAGCAAATATATTTAAAGAAATAAAATTTAGAACTAAAAGAAATTTAAGAACATTAAGATACAAATAAAACCAATGTTGAAAAACAGAGTGTTTGGAAAACCTTTAATAATAATCAAACCTCTGATACCAAATGTTGTTTTGAGTGGATAATCAATAGGGGTGAATTGAGTTTCAAATAGAATTTCTATTAAAAATATTTCTCTTCAAATCCCCCAAATTAAAAAATATGTTAAACTGTAGTGAATTTATAAAATTGTAATGGTTTGATTATGTTCTCAAAAGACTGATTAGGCCTCAGTTAATTTAATCATAATATTAAATGATCTTTGGAAAATAACCTACTGATTTACAATAGTTACAAACACTTTCTATATTAACTATCAAAGTAACTTAAAAACAAATTGAATTTCAATGTAATTAGCAGCGAAAAATAAAGTATGTAATATACATTAGACATAATCTAAGATGCACAGTAGATATAACCAAGAGGTTCAGTCTCAAGAAGAGACTAAGTCCTCTCAAACAATTTATATAAATTTGATCCACACCCTGGATCAGGGTAAAAATTAGTGCAAATACTATCTAGGTACTAAGACCTCTACCACAGTTCTATGTGGGAAAAAAACAACAGCACACTGGATGTATAGGTCTTACTTGACCTCTACCACTATCTACTGTGGGATACAAAAATGTTATGGAAGTTCTGTGTGAGGAATTAAAGGTCCTCCAGTTTAGCACAAGATATAGTGTGTGTATAAAATATATAGAAGACACAAGATGCTCAAAATGTAAATATAAGAATCACTAAGAGAGTAGATATGATTTCAGAATGATCTAGTGCTTTTAAGTGAAGATCTGGACTCCTTTTGATTTGACAGAAATGATTCTGAGTCCTTATGTGTTTTTTTTGGAAAATAGAGTGTCATTTTCTTCCTTGGTTTTTAGTTTCAACTTGGTCAACTTGAGTATATTAGTATCTCATTGTAGTTCTTCACTCCTTGACTGAATTTTGGTTTGTGTTATCTTCTTGTATGAATCGCTTTGTGTATGTCCAGTGTTCTTCGAGTATGGATGTCGTCTTTCTATATGCACTACTTTACAACAGTCTTTTTCCCTTTTTGTGCCCCTTTTTATCCCTTCTTTCATTCTTCTTTTGTACAACATTTGTCCTTCCTTTTATAGCTTTCAGCTCCGGCAATGGGAATGATTAACTTTTCATGGGTACTAGGTATGGTTCCCTGACATGACAACAACCCACATTAATTAACATTAATTGCATTAAAATCATAAAATATGACCATTGCTTAATAAATAAATAATATTGACAAAAGTAGAGTTTATGAATCAGTGATTGGAAGTCCATAATCAGTAGCTTTCTGTCGGTAGATATGTAACAGTGGACTTTGTATAGTAGTGAGCTTCTTTCGATAGATCTTTGTCTGTGTACCGGTAGCTTCTTGTATCGGTAGCTGTTACTCTGTGTATCAGTAGCTCTATGTACCGGTTACTCATTCTATCAGTAACTATTGGTCTATCGGTAGCATGCTTGTATCAGTGGCTCGTTTGTATTCATGACTGTCTGTATCGGTAAACATTGTATCGGTAGCTTGTGCATATCGGTAGCTTTGTTCTATACTAGTGATTAAGTGTATATCAGTAAACTTTTTCAATCAGAAGATCTGCTTCTATCGGTACACTTAATCTATCAGTGTCATGCTTATCGGTAGACTTATACATACTAGTAGCTCCATTCTGTTTTAGTGACTATCTATTCAGTATATTGGTAACCTTTGTCTATCGGTAGACTAAGTACCAGTAGGTCTCTATCTATCTGTATCAGTAGCTATGTGTATACTAGTGGATTTAACACTTCTCTGTTCTATAAAACACATATGCCGATTGAGATAGAATTATTTCAATGTTCATACACACATAAATAAATCTTTATTAACATATTTCAATTATTATTTTAATATTATTATCAACATGATAATAGAATGTCATAGATTGAAAGAATTAATATTTAGATAACCATTAATTGGGATTATCAAGGTATGTGAAAGCATAATTGGGATTATCAAAACATTTGAGGTCAAAAAATATGTTATTTCAATATATGAAATTCTATTATATTTTTCATGTATTTTGTAGTAAAATTCCTTAGAGAAGACTTATAATAAGTACCCAAGAGGGTTATATAGATAAATATCTATGGTAAAATCCTCTCTTTCATCATAATCTTGTCATTACTATTGTAGGATCTGTTAATGATATGAACCAAGGTGAAGATCTAGTCCCTTATGAAGCAATAAATGTGGATCCAGAGAAGGATTTTGATATGTTTCAAGGATAAGAGTTTCACTAAATATCACCATCTTTATAAGTAATGAATGTTCTATATGTATTAGAGAAAAAATTCTGAAAAATTAAAGGGTCCTTGACTTCCCAGAGACTTTATATTCTATTAATGTGAATTATGTAATTATTTATCTTTAAGTACCTAGTCATAGGTGGTGTGATTCCATTGTACAGTAAAATAAGCAAGAGAGTATGAAATGTAAGGTATTTAACTCCATCATTACCCAACAATTTTACACAGATATGATTTATTATTCTATTTTTATGGAGTTCCATACTCTTCATCAAGAAAAATATACATTAATAGAGTTTTATAAATATTTTTACAATCATTACATTTTTCTAGAGGATATTACAAATGAAAATATAAACGCTCAAATGTTATACATGTTATTGTAATTAGATACCCATTATTTAGTCTCAACGACTTATATTTCCACATATGGCGTTGGTTGGTATTTAGCGTTTTTGGTAGAGAGTGATCAATCATTAAATTAATTATTAATTTGGATTCCTCTAATGTTTTGTTATAGATATAGAGAAACATATTAATGAAAGATAAAGTTGAATGATGTTCAAAGAGGAAGTGGAAATGGAACCTATTATCATAGTCATCTTATACCCTCTACAATGGTTTGAAGATGCACTATGAGTTGATATATATATATGGAAAGTTAGGGAATAATAAATTTTATTTCTTCACAATATAGAAAATTTACACATATTTTTGATGCATGGTTAATTTTTAATGTTTATGTTTGTATTTATCTTCTAATAAATGTGGTATCATATCTTCAGCATTAAGAGAGTCAGTGGTGAAATCAAATGCTTCCATGTTAGTATGTTTTCCAGCTTATAATTATAGGGGAAATATTGAGTCAGCTTTTGTGGAGAAGTAGTTTAATGTAGTGGATGAGTTTTTAGTGGAGATCAAGATAATCCCTATGATTATTAAAGATATTATTTTCCTTCCTTTATCCATAAGAAATAAATAGTTGATAATGGTTCCTCTCACTATTTTATATAAATCCACTATTTTAATATTTTAAATCCCCCTCTGTAACTCATGCAATTAGTTTTGGAGATAGATACACCTCTCAGAAAGAAAAGGAGGAACGGTTCATGCATCCCCTCATGCACCTTCAATATATTTTATGTTTTCAATATTTTTATATATGAGTTCCTAATATATATATATATATTAGTGAAATTATTATTGAGATGAACTATATATTTCTCTATAGACACCAGGTTTATTGTTATCATTAGAATTTGTATTTCACTAACCTCAATGAGATCTATTATGTGTTTAAATGATAATGGTCAAAAAGCTCCATTTTAGGGAGAGATTCTCTACTAGGATTTTCAAAATAAATATCCTTATTTTCAGTTGATCTTGATGAGGAATCCTTGAGTTTTGAACTTCCTCCAATGGTAAGGGAGTTTCTTGAGGTGTTTCCAATAAACATTATTGGTCAACCACCATGGAGTGAAGTATAGGTCTTGAGTGAATTGGTATGGGGGAACAAATGATATTAATATATTCTTACCAAATAGAACATGTATGATTTAATGATACAAAGATTTAGATGGATGGTTTGGATTAAAAGGGATTAATATATACATTTTTATAACCCTGGGGAAGCCCAAGTGATCTTTTCCAATAATGATAATGGAAATAAATTTTTTTTCATTGATTTTGGGAAGCTCAACCAGGGGATGATTGAAGATGAATTCCCATTTACATTAATTGATGAATTTACTAGTGAAATGAAGGGTGAATGCTGGTTCTCAATGATTTATCTTTAGTTAATATTGTAGAGTCACGAGTTTGACGTAATAGGACATTACATTACTTTTGTGTAATACTTAATACATAACAAAAATAGACACCCAAGGACCGTAATAGTTTAGTGTCTTTGGAAACTCGGAACTTAATCTTCTAATCATTGTGAAAGATATTCAACATCTCCCAAAAAGATCACCCCCTTTTGTTTTCGTACCTAAAACCTTTTTTAAATCCCAGGTAAAAGAAAACATATAAAGGGTGATCTCAAATGCTTAGTAAGGGTAAGTATGGAAAAAATAAAAAAATGTATACATTTGAACTTAAAAACATGAACATAAAGTTTAAACATCAAAATATTGAGTTGTGAAACAAGTCATGGAAGTATGTAAGGAATATATCTAAAAGGAACATTAATCATGATAAAATAGCATGGGAATAAAACATGCAATTGTGGAAAAAAATTAAGCTCATAATATGATTTTTAGAGTATCCAACGCATTACTGCCAAGACCATCATAGTGAACGAAGTCCATTACTGAACCAGATTTACAAACCATTACAGTCCTATATTACTGAACCATATTTACATGTTGTTCCAACTATGTCTATCTCGTGAGATTTAAATCTTTACCCAATTCATTGGAGGGAGATTTATGTCCCACCCATCTCGTAATGAAATCATTCTTTCGTGTGCCAAATAATAAAAAAAAGTCATTAATCATAACCCAACAAATAAAATGGGTTTCATATACATCATCCCATCATAACATAATCCATATAAATCAATGGATAAAATTTCATTATAAAATAAATAAAACCATGGAAATAATAGGGACATTATATATAAAATATATCCACATTAATGAATGTCATCATATATAGAAAATATTTTTGATAAAACACTTGAAATGAATTCTTGAGGAAAGTATCCTTTCTTCTATAAAATCATTTTCTTTTCTCAAAACGCAGAGAAATTTTAAATGAAAATAATTTCATTGAAAATAATCATGAAATCTCGAAGAGTAAGCATCATGAAATATGGCATTATGAAATTGTAAAAATTTGTTCATGCTGTATAAGTAAAGAAACGTTCTCCTTGTACTTTTGCTGGAAAAGTCAAAAAGTACCTCGTATGGTAAATAAAAGAAAGATTACTTCCATACCATGTGGTAAAAGTAAAAAAAGGGTAATAATGAATTTAAACATACATGGAATAATAGTAAACATTTTATGAAAATAGTTTCTGAATACAAGGAGATGGAAGATAAATATAACTGCAGTAAATACTTACGAATAAACAATCTCAGATAAGAATGAGATTTGAATAATTATCCCTTACCTTTTATGATCGGTGGAATCATACATGTCATAAAATAAAGAAAATTACATGAATATTTAAATATAATATACCTCATAATTGAAATAAAAAAACACATATGGGAATCATAAACATCATACAAAATAAATTGATTGTGATTAAGTCATATGTCTTAGAGAAATAAAAGTAGGACAAAATAATCCCTCAACTTAAGTCCAATTTCTTCTATACATGTACGAAACTCTTGTATAATTATTTAAATAATGTAATTGACCTATTCAAGAATCACATTCATTTTTATGATATCATATATGATTCACTTATGACTTTATATTACCCGTTCATTTGTCAATTCCATGTTGAAGCAATGTTTGGGGTAATAATCGTTTCATTTGTCGTGCATTTTTAGACTTGTTGTTCTTGATATTATCATGATTTAATTACTTAAAAAATGTAAAACATGATTTATATATCATATATACATTCATTATATATATATATATATAATAGATAGATAAATGAAATGAAATACACAGATCATGGAGACGGTAGGCCGTACATACACATGAATGTTGTTTTCCTTTCCTTATTGACTTGAATAGAAGTAAGTATATGACACATAAATATATAAATAAATTCAATTAAATTATAATCTCATATATATCATTATTATCCAGTATATATAATTTATAATCATACTTGAATAGTTAACATGGAGAAAGAATCTCATCGCGTTGTGGAGACCGTATTCCATGCGTACACACGAGAGATGATATCATTCCCATATTTATTAAATGGAATTGTATTGAATGATATAATATATCATAATCAGTATAACATTATAATAATCATATATAATTATTATTTCCACCATTATACCCATCCAAGTAATGTGGTGGTGGAAAAAAATATTACACCACGGCGTGGAGATGACAGGTAGTATGTACGCATGTGCAGTGATTTCATTTTTCATAGGATGGATAAAAGGTGAAATATGGTTGTTTAATATTCATAATAACATACCGGTATACAATAGATAATGGAGTTATTAATTTTTAATGAAACAACTAAATAATAGGAAGTAGAAGATGAAATAAATTTGAATGATTTGGTAGAAGAGATTACCTTTTCCTCGAAGTGCCTCCTTTAAAACCCCTCTTAGGGAACTAGAGTTGTCTTTTGAGAATACCAAAACCTCTATAATGTAACTAGAGTTGTTGAGGAGAGGAATTGGTAGGGGATGGCAGAGTTTGAAAGCCCCAAATTGAGTGAAGATGAGAGGGAAGGAGGCTCCCTTGTTTAGGAGAGGAGAGGGGCTCTTTTGGAATCCTCAAAGATATTAATTTATAATAAAACCCAACCCCACATAAAACCTAAAAAATTACTCAACCTTGAATATGAGATGAGATAAGGTGGTAATATAATTATAAAAAAAAATTTATACAAGTTTATAATTTATTATAAACCTTGTCATTTTGATTTATCCTTATTTAATCTATTTGATTTTATTTGTGTTAATAATATTATAAATTTTAAATGGTTATGAATGCTTAATTATGTGTTGTTAATTTTACATAATTAGATACTTTATGACATTTTCGACATTATTTATTTGAATTTGTAATTTTTAAATATTTTTGGGATTTTTAAATAATTTAATGATATGTTATTTTTATAAAATATCAATAGTGTCAATTTTGACACTATTAATTTATTTGATTTTAAATAAAATCCACACAAGAGATATATTAGAAACAAAATATTTAATATATTCATAAAATGTCTTACTAATCTATAAAAATTTTGGAGAACATTAATTATTTTATATTATATTTATTTTAATATTTTTAATATCACTTTTTTGATATTTCTCTTAAAAAAATAATTACTACAACATTATGGTGTAATTAATTAATATACATCTATATTTCATAAAAATTAAAAATAAAATACTATGATGAATAAAAATATAATATATTTCGTAATAATACTTTTAGTCGAATTTATCTTCTAAAACACCAACCTTATAAAAAATTATGTTTATTAAATAATTAAGGTGACAACTTTGACAAAATTTAAAATAAAATAATATAAATGGACTAATCTGGTTTATAAGGGTCTAAATGGTCCACATGTATAAACATGGATTATTATGGTATCGATATACTCGACCAATATGTTTTGGTAAAGTGTTTGTGTCTTTTTATGGGTATTATTATTTTAATAAAAAATTTCTTATGGATTTTTCACATAATAAATAATTTCTGAATCAATAATGTATAATCTATTAAGGTAAATATATATTTCATAAAAATTACAAATAAATTACCATGATAAATAAAAACATTTTATCTTTAAAATAAGTATTTATAATCGAATTTATATTTTGTATAACCTTATATTAAAAATAATTTAATTATTAAAGTTTGAGTGAGACATATTTCACTTTACTTTAAATAAAATAAATTAATTTTCTCAATCTCATCCAAGTGGGTTCCAATAGATACCATTTCGACCCATGTATGTTTTTGGATGAAATATAATCATACAATTATATTAAGACATGTTTTATAATATAATGTTTACCCTAAATTAACCAATTTACCTTTAACTGTGGTAAATAAAATTTACCGTTGTTACTATCCATAATGCCAAAAAATAAAAGTATCCTATTGACATAATTTGGACATACTGATTCCAAATATGAAATCCATTTTTCCAAATTCAAAACACTAAAGATGAAGTAATTAATTTAAAAATAATCTCGTTGTCTAAAAAAATGTGTTTTTATTTAAAACATTGCAAAAGACTGAAATGTTTTTACATATGAATTCTATGTAAAATTAATGATAATGACATAAATTATATTAAATGGTAAAAATATATTCTATTTATACTTTAAAACCATTCAATATTATAATTTAACAATATAAATTCTCTCGATGAAAAATGTTGTTTTTAATTAAAATTTAGAGTATTTTTACTATTCCTAAAAATATGAACGTTATCAGAATAATGTCATAAATTTTTATATGACGGTTCAAAAGAAGATGTTTACTTGGTAAAATTTAACTTATAAACCTGTCAAAAATTAGATTTAAAATAGGTTTTCCATGGAAAGGAAAAAAACAACATTTTTTGAAAAATATATCTTTTATCCGAAAAATTAATTTTGTCCTCATACCATGTTCTAGAAAATGTGTAAGATGAATTATAATGTTATAAAATTTAAGATTCGGTTAATACTATTCATAATTACTAGTTCATAACAATATTATAATATATCGTTGTTTAGTGAAACTCGGTATTACGTACCACGCAAGCTATCAAGGAAGGCCACTCTTGCGTGTAACACAAGACAAGTATATTGTTGCGTATACTTCAAGAAAATCTTAGTGCATCATACAAAAAAAGATATCATAGAAATTAAAAAGAATATATCTCATAAAATATTCGGGTGTTATATTCTACCCCCCTTAAAATAAAATTTTCCCTCAAAATTTATTGGGGTTATAAATCTTTTACTACTTGAAAGATTCTTTCATAGAAACCCATATTGTAAAAAGAAATACTAAAACATAATTATATAAAGTAAACTAAGAAATATAATGGTTACCCAAATAATCTAATCATTGGGTTTCCACATAAGAGAACATAAGTGAAAACATGGATATGGAAGAGAAAATTAACCATCAAGTATTGATAAAGAGTGGTAGAGAACATGGATATGAAAAATACAACAATCACAAAGCCATAAATTTGTGATGATCTATGGTACCATCTGATTCATAGGATATAAGGGTACTAGGACAACATTTTTGTTTTTCAAGATAATTTCCCTAATGTTGATGAATTTTTTCATAAGTAGAAATACTTACTTGATTTCAGTGTAATATCATCGATGGTAATTTCATGAACTATTTACACTTCGTCTCTTATTTAAATAAATGAAGTTGAATTAGTCATTATTGAAGTATTTGCAGATCATGAGATAGAATGATAGGTCATTCCATCTGTCTTTATCACTAAAAAAGTTAGCACAAGATAGTAAATATACATAAGTCCATTTATGGTGTGGTTAATCATATATTGTTCCAAAAATGGACTTATAATTCATCTATAATAATGATTAATAAAATAAAACTAATTTCTACTAACCATGGACTTCCTGTAGGCCAGTGGTTGGAGATAAAGGCTTATCACACTTCGGTTGTGGGTTCGATTCCCGTAACCTGGTTCGACATGATGGGTTATCTCCCATCCTATTGTTGGTACTTTTTCTAAAACTATACTATTGTAACATTCCAGAAAAAAGGTTTTAGCCTTAAACAATACTATCTGATGTCCAACTTAATCCATTTCAACCTTTAGGCTTATCGAAAATACTTCTGTCCAATCTCATAGTATAAAGAAAACGAATACTAGAAATTTCATCTACCAAGAATGTGAATACCATCATTTACCCACCATATATCATAAGATATATCTTGTTGGCCACATTCCAAACATGCAAATTCTTTAATCATGTATTCTATTGAAACATGAATTGCCATAGAATCTTTGTGAAAACATGAATGCTATCAAAAGTTAACTCTTTCCACATACCATAATCATAATATTTTTATATATTCCAACTATGATATCACTTTGTCCTTATATCAGTCATGATCTCATTAAAAATATCAAACATTTCATTATCACCTTATCCCTTAATTATGTGCATATTAAGTTATTACCAAAAATATCTGAATAACCTTTCATGGTTACCAATACCATTCAACATATACTTTCAAAAACATAAGGAAAACATAGTGTAACAATCCTTAGAGGTTTATTTATTCCATAGTACCATGAAATTACTTATACAACATTACTCTTGATAAACATGCTATCATTTCTCTACCTTCTTAAACCATTGAGCGTGTTTCATCATTTTATTCCTCAACACTTCTTTCATCCCACATATCATTTGCAGTCTCTTCATCATCCCCAACATAAATACTACTCATACAACCATGTTGATTCTCTTCCTGAGATTTTCCATTAGGTAATTGGTTTGCATAATTGCCGTACATTCCAAATTTAAAGCATTTAACCATTTTTGATGTCTTAGAAATACCATTTTCCTCCTCCATTTTATTAACTGATCCTTTTTCTATGCAATTATTCGATTTGTGTCCTTCTTTTCCACACCCAAAGAATCTTCCAGTTCCTTTGAAACATTCTCCCAGATGCCTCTTCCCACATGATTTACATGAGGGAAATTGATTTTATTTCCTCTATGATCAACATGAAACTCTATATTTCTCTTATTAGATGAGTTAGAAAACTTACCAAGGTAGAGTTGATTGATCATATTATGAGATTGATGATTAGGCATAATAACGATGTTTCTCCTTCCAAATGACGTTTCATTTGGTTCCTCATGAAGAATATCATTCCATTGTCCATCATATTCTCTATTAACATGAATCTTCCTATTTCTAGCCATTTTCTATAACCAAAAAAGAATAGCGTGAGGGGAAAAAATCAATCTAGGAAAACAACATAATCAAGGGGGTGTACTTTCAATATCTAACATATTAGGATTTATTCTAGGTTATTCATGATTATTATCATAATTTTAGGATTGTAACATATAGTTATACTTAATCTTACAGACATCCCTAGACATACCTTAGAAATATCTATAGAAATCTCCCTAAAGTATTCACATACTAGTTTCCAAAGGTTAACTAAACCATTTCTATGATACCAAATATAGAGACCCATGCTTGACGTACATGGACATTGCATTACTTTTGAAGAATACTTAATACATAAGTGAAACAGACACCCAAGGACTGTAATAGTTTATTGTCTTTCGGAATCTCAGAACATAATCTTTAAATCATGGTGAAATGTCCTTACCATCTCCCATAAAGATCTTTCACTTTTGTTTTCTTACCTAAAAACTTTCATTAAATCCTTGAAAAAAACATATAAAGGGTGAGCTCAAATATTGGGTAAGGGTAAGTATGTAGAGAAAAAACATATACATTTGAACTTAAAAACATGAACATAATATTTAAACATCAAAATATTGAGTCGTGAAATAAGTCATGGTAGTATGTAAGGAATAGATAAAAATAGAACATTAATCATGATAAAATAGCATGGGAAAAACATTCAATTGGGGAAAAACATTAATCACATAATATTATTTATATAGTAGCCAAGACATTACTACCAAGACCATCATAGTGGACAAAGTCCATTACTGAACTGGAATCACTTGTCGTTCTAGCCCGGTATAACTGAACCTGATTTACCTGTTATTCTAGCCATGTCTATCCCATGATATTTAAATATTTACCCAATTAATTGGAGGGTGATATAGGTCCCACTCATCTCCTAATAAAATAATTTCTTCATGTGACGCAAAATAAACATAAATCATTCATCATAACCCAATGAATAAAATGGCTTTCATATACATCATCCCATCATAACATAATCTATTTAAAACAATGGCTATAATTTAATTATAAGAAAATAAAACCATGTAAACCATAGGTAAATTATACATGAAACAAATCCATATTAAATAATTTCGTCTTATATAGAAAATAGTTTTGATAAATCACCTGAAATGAATTCTGGAGGAAAACATCCTTTCTTATTAAAAAAAAAATTCTTTTCTCAAAATGTCGAGAAATATTAAAAGAAAATAATTTCACGGAAAATAATCATTATACCTTGTAGAGGAAGCTTCATGGAAATAAGGCTTTATAAAATTGTAAAAATCTATTCATTCCGTATATGTTAAAAAAACTTTATCCTCGTACGTTTGCTGGAAAAGTCAAAAAGTACCTCGTATGGCAAATAAAAGAAAGATTCCTTCCATACCATGTGGTAAAAGTCTAAAATGGGTAAAAATGAATTTAAACATACATGTAATAATAGTAAAATTTTTAGGAAAATAGTTTTAGAAGACACATACATGGATGATAAATATAACCCCAATAAATACTTACGAATAAACAATCTCAGATAAGAACGAGATTGGAATAATTATCCCGTAAATTTAATGATCAGTGGAATCATACATGTCATAAAATAAAGAAAAATAAATGAATATTTAAATATCGTATCCTCCCAATTAAAAATCATAAAACATTCATGGGAATCATAAACACCATATAAAAGAAATATATAGTGATTAAGGAATATGTATCATATAAGTAAAAGTGGGACGAAATTATCCCTAACCTTAGGCCCAATTTTTTCATGTACGTGTCTAAAAATCCATTATAATGTTTTTAATAATTTCAATGAATTATTAAAGAATAATAGTAATTTTAATGGTATCATATATGATTCACTTATGACTTTATATTACCCATTCATTTGTCAATTCCATGTTGAAGCAACGTTTTGAGTAATAATCATTTCATTTATCGTATATGTTTTGACTTTTTTTCTTGATATTATCATGATTTATTAACATCCAGAATGTAAAATATGATTTATATATCATATATACATTCATTATATATATATAATATAGATAAATGAAGTGAAATATATCGTTCATGGATATGGTAGGCTATCCGTACGCATGAATGTTGTTTTCCTTTCCTTATTGACTTGAATGGAAGTAAGTCGATAAAATATAAATATATACATAAATCTAGTAACATTATTAAGTCATATATCTCATTATTATTCAATCTATATACATTATAATCATTCTTTAATGGTTAACATGGAGAATGAATCTCAGCGCATTGTGGAGACGGTAATCCATATGTACGCACAAGCAATGATATCATTCCCATATTTATTGAATGGAATTAGAGTGGATGATATAATCTCTAATAATTAGTATCATGTTATAATAATCATATATAGTTATTATTTCCACCATTATACCCTTCCAAGAAAGGTGGTGGTGGAAAACCTGACAACACCTTGGCGTGGAGACAGAATGTCGTACGTACGCACCAGTGGTGATATTGTTTTTTGTAGGATGGATAAAAGGTGAAATATGGTGGTTTAATGTTCACAATAACATATAAGTTTACAATTTATACTGGAGTTAATACTTGATATTGAAACTAATAATGAATAGGAAGTATACGATGAAATAAATTTGAAAGAATCGGTAGAAGAGATTTCCTCTTCCTCGAAGTGCCTCCTTTAAACTCCCTCTTAGGGCACTGGAGATGACCTTTTGAGAAGAAAAAAACCTATATAATGTAACAATAGTGGTTTTTAATTAGAATTGTTAGGGTTTTTCTGAGCTTTAAGGACCAAAATTGATTTGAGAGGAGAGCGAAGGAGGTGCCCTTATATACGAGAGGAGATGGGCACTTTTGGAAACCTCAGAAAATATTAATTTATAATAAAAACCAACCCCACATAAAATCCTCCAATATGACTCAACATAAAATATGATATGACATAGTCTGATTATATCATCAACTAATCAAATTTAGACATGTTTGAAATTTATTTTAAACCTTATCATTTTTATTTATCCTTATTTAATCTATTGGATTTTATTTGTGGTAATAATATTGAAAATTTTAAATGGTTATGAATGGTTTGTTATATGTTGTTAATTGTACATAATTAGATAATTTATGAAATTTTAGACCATATAAATTTCAATTTTTAATTTTAAATATTTTTGTGATTTTTAAATAATTTAATAAGATGTTATTTTTATAAAATATCAATAGTGTCAATTTTGACAGAATTCATTTATTTGAATTTAAATAAAATCCACAAAGAAGTTATATTCGAACAAAAATAATTTATTGATACCAAATATATTTTATTTATCTATAAAATTCGTGAATAACATTAATTAGTTCATATAATATTTATTTTAATATTTTTAAAACCTTTTTTTGATATTTCTCTTTATAAAATAATTACTACAACATTTTTGTATAATTAATTAATATAATTATTTGTTTCATAAACATTAAAAATAAAATAATTTGATGAAGATAAATATAATATATTTCATAATAATAATTTTAGTCGAATTTATCTTCTAAAAATCCACCTTTTAAAATGTTATGTTTATTAAATTTTGAAGCTGACAACTTTGACATCATTTAAAATAAAATAATATAATTGTCCTTATATGTTTTATAAGGCTCCAAATGGTACACAATTAGACACTTGGATTATTATGGTGTAGATATGCTCTACTAATAATTTTTGGTCAAGTGTTTGGGTCTTTTTAGGGGTATTACTATTTTAATAAAAACTATATTATTGATTTTTCACTAAATAAATAATTTCTGCATCATTAATGTATAAGCTATTAAGGTAATTATATATTTTATAAAATTTAAAAATAAATTACCATGATAAATAAAAACATTTTTTCTTTTAAATAATTATTTATAATCAAATTTATATTCGGTATAACATTATATTAAAAATAATTTAATTATTAATGTTTCAGTGATACATACTTCACTTTCGTTCAAATAAAATAAATTAATTGTCTAAATCTCATTCAATTGAGTTATAATAGATACCATTTAGACCCAAGTATGTTTTTGGAAGAAATATAATCATCCAATTATATTAATACAAGTTTTATAATATTATTTTTACCCTTAATTACCCAATTTACCTTTAACTGTGGTAAATAAAATTTACCATAGTTACTATTCATAATGCCCAAAAATAAAAGTATAATATTGAAATCATTTGTACCTACTGATTCCAAATATGGAATCCATTTTTCTAAATTGAAAACACATAAGATGCAGTAGTTAATTTTAAATTAATCCCATTATTAAAAAAATGGGTTTTTATTATAATCATTGCAAAAGATTGAAATGTTTTCACCTATGAATTCTATGAAAAATTAATGATAATTACATAAATTATATTAAATTGTAAAAATATATTCTATTTATACTTTAAAACCATTCAATATTATTATTTGACTATATAAATTATCTCAATGAAAAAGTTGTTTTTAATTAGAATTTAATGTATTTCTACTATTAATCAAAATATGAAGGTTATCAGAATAATGTCATAAATGTTTATATACAGATTCAAAAGAAGAAGTTTAATTTTTCAAATTTAACTTATAAACTTGTCAAAAATTAGATTTAAAATGGGAGACCCATCAAAAGGAGACAAAACTACATTTTTTTAAAAATACTACTTTTATCCGAAAAATTAATTTTGTTCCCATACCATGTTCTAGAAAATGTGTAAGATGAATTATAATATTATAAAATTCAAAATGTGTTTAATACAATTAATAACACCTAGTTCATAATAATATTATAATATATCATTGTGTAGAGAAACTTGGTATTGCGTACCACACAAGCTATCGAGGAAGGTCGCTGTTGTGTGTATCACAATCCATGTATATTGTGGCTTATACTGTAATAAAATCTTGGTGTTGCGTACAACAAAAGATATCAAAGAAATTAAAAAGAATATAACTCATAAAATATCAGGGTGTTATAGAGATACCACCAACTCCAAATAAAGGAGTTATATCTTCCAAAAAACGCCTTTAGGAACTGGTATGGTCATTTTGGGTACATCATGATACAACTTGAACTAAGGAAAGATCCATTAATTTTTATATCACAGATGAATAATATAATTAAATAGAACTTGTATTATTTTTTAATGGTATTTTTGGATTATATCTCTATTTACTCAAGAAATGAGGTAGAACATGAGATTCACCTAAGAAACCTTTTGGGGATATAGAGAGATCACTTATATTATACCATGATATTGAAGATCCACTTTTGGAAATGAGAAGGACAATTTATAAGAAATGTGCTAAAAAACAAGACCACTCACTTGAACCTAAAAATATGAAATTAAATATCTAATGGGGTCATTTAATAAATTTATTTCAATATTTATTGCTTCATGGTTCTGGCAGGATATTACTGGTGTTTCATACAAGATTTATTATAGTTGTAATTTCTATTGATAACTATAATTAGGATGAGAGTGAAACTATTTTTGGAAAATAAGATGTCAATAATACATAAATGAAATGATAGGAAGTTTGAACACAACTCTTGTCCTTATTTTAAAATAATTTTAACAGGTCTATATGGTGGTTTTTTGATGGTTTGGGAATAGGTTGTGGATGTGTGCCTATGTAATGGGATAATGTGGTGGTATATGGGTGTTGTTAGAATTAGAATAATGAGAACTTCCGATGATATGATCTTATAACAGACATGAAATACATTAAGATTCAATGACATTACCTTTTTTCGGGATGTTTCACCATCATTATTTACCATAATACATTGAGTTATATGTTTTATTAGAGGGTAATAACCAATATATTGAGGTATTGTGTGGAGTAGTTTACATAATTTGACTTTGATGTTGCCTATAACACAATAAAGGGAAGTATTTTTGTTTAAATACAAAGTATGATGTCTCAATATTAGGATGTGATGAATTCTAAGGATTAATGTAACTTCAAGGGATTTTCTAATTAGATTCAACTAGATTAAATGAATTTAGGGAAAAATATTTCTCTAGTGAGTATACTATAGACACCATCTCTTCTCAAATTTGTTCTATTGGGAAAATAGTGGGATGCTAAATTCTAGAGTGTGAAGAATTATTTACATATTGGGGAGACCATCATTGAGTGGTGTTTCTCCTCATATGATGTTATTTATTTTACGAAATGATTTTTTGTTCTGTCACCTTTGAGAAAGGTTTTGATTTACGAGTTCCATTAATCTTAAGGTGACATTCACCCAGAGACTACTAATATATACTCATATGTGAAGGATAATATTTTGAATCCCGATTTTATGTGGGATATAATAGATTTCATACAAAATTTTATAGATGTTAATTAATTAAAGATCATCATGAAAAACATTTTGGTTTGCTTTAGACACGCCGAACTTCATTATGGAGGTGGGACATGGTGTCCATTGATTTCATTATTAGACTATCATGGAATCCCCAGGGGAAAATTATATATGGGTGGTGATTGAATAATTATATATGTTTGATCATTTTACCCTAATATGGGATACCTCTAATATTAAATACTTGGGAATAATGTAAATCCATGAGATTATGACATTACATTGGGTTTTTGCAACTATCATTTTGGATAGAGACCCCGTAATCACATCTTCGATTTAGAAATGACTATAGGAGGATGTTAGATTTCATGTTTGGATGAGCACATACTACCATCAACATAAGTATGGTTGGACATTTTCATGAACTCAAATTATAGATGATATGCTTCATGTGTGCATGGAAACCTTTGGAGGTGCTTGGGATTATGATTTAATACTGGTGGAGTTTTATAACAATAATAGTTACTAGTTATCAATTATAAATGATCCCATTAATGATATGTATGCACACACTTAAAGATCACCAAATTATTGTTATGAGGTTAGTGAATAATTTCTGGCTGAGATAATTATTTATCATGAGGATATAACTATGATATAGAATTTTAATCAATGGTTGGTGATAGATTAGAGTTAGTGTGAATATTATTTCCATATAAGAATCACCCTTTAGAGTTTTTTTGTTGGATAATATGTATTTTTTAAGGTTTCAACTTGATTTAGTCCCCAAATACATGGGAAGAAAGTTTTGTGTTCTATATGTTATGTGGTTACTTTTGAGACCATCAAGAAGATTGGAAATGTGGCACATCGATTGTCATTAACAACTTAGTTGACTATGATTGACATTATATTTCAAGTATCTCATTTTAGGATATATAATCGTATAACCTATCATATTTCTAATTTATAGGAACATAATTTTGACCCAGATGCTTCATTGGTGAGGTACTCATTCATATACTTTATTTCTAGGAAAATATTATATATGGAAAGTTAATTTCATTAGTCCAAGGGTTACAAAAACCTAAGAAATATTCTCAAGAATCATTATAGTGAGAATAATTTGTAAGAGAGTTATGGAATCACCTCTTTATGGGTCAACCATACTAGATATAGTTTTAGGGAAAATTGATATATTTGGTCTATTATTACTTCCTGATATAGCATTTAGTTATGATATTATTGTTTAAGATTTTTTCTACTCCTTATCATGTTTTCTCATTATTTTAGTTTTTTGGATCATGGGTGGATTTATTAGCTACAACTGTAGAAATTCAAAGTGTGAATTGGTGATTCACACCATGAATGGTTAGAACATATTGAGGTAGAGATCTTGAGTTTACATAATTTTCGTTTATGGCATGAAACCATGTTTCTGACCGTGAACCAGTTGAGAAGATATGGTTCACATCATGAATCTAGATTTCATTTCCTGAACCCATTGGCCCAATTTTTTAATATTTTTTATTCTCCATTTTACCATTACTCAATTTAATTTTATATTCACACCATTTTGGATATAATAAATCCCAACCACATTGCATTTATGTGGACTATTTTATACCTTATTTTGTGGTATAATTTTAGTGGGGAATCACCCTAGATCATTAAGGGATATCATCATAAGATGTTTCTTTTATATTTTTTATTATTTCACTTTTTTTCTTCATTACTCTCTCTCCATAGAGCCATGGAATCTTATAGTTTGTGATATATATATATATAAGTTTTGATCTGTATTTTTGGATTAAGGTTTTCCATCATCTTATAAATGTAAACTCTTTCATTGTATTTTGGGTTCCAACTGATTATTGATTATACAAAGTGATTGAGGAAGGTAGTTTCATAATAAGTATTTTTTCATATGAATATTTTTCTCTATATTATTTTTAAATCAGTTTAATTTTTTTTAAAGGAATGGATTTTATTTCCTGAAATCCGTTTTAGAATAAGAGAAAGGAATGGATAATAAAAAATATATCCATTTATGTTTATGATTTGTTTTAGGGACTTGTGTATTACATTGATAAATTTATATTTTTATTGAAAAAACCTCCTGAAAAATGAATTTAATTATTATAATAGTGCTTCATTGAGAGGGAGATAACACATGGGCGCATAGTTATTAGGTGTGTAGTCTTAGACATGTATTATTATGGATTGTTATCCTACCTAAAATTGGATATATATGACATCTATAACTAAAAATTGTAAAGTCACATAGACTCATGAGGATAAAAATAGGTTTGCATGAACAAATTCCAGGAATGTACAAGAACAATCAATTATTTGTTCTTTGATAATTGAGGGGTATAGATCCTCTCTATCCCTAACCTGATATATATTAGGACTCCTTACCATGGCAGGAATGTTTTATAAATGGTTTTCTTTTCAATATTGTCTATTGATTCATGTTTGGGAAATAGATTGTATATAAATGATTTTCAATCATTATGGGAATTGCATATTTTTATATAATGTTTTAAACTATGAAAAGAAATTATCATACATTTATTTTAATTTTTTTTCAATGTGGATAGATTTCATGTTTTAGGAATGATTATAAAAAGAATATATTTCTTTCTATTTTATATATTTAAATTGAGAATAATTTATGTAGTTAAAAATGTATTCTTAGGGAATAATTAATGGGATGTTATTGGGATGTTGAGATCACGACCTATATACAACCAAATGTCAATGTATACATTTCCATTTATATATTTATAAAGGGAAAATAATTTCTTGGTGGAAGGGGTATTTTTGATAGTGTATGTTAAGCATACAGTGGTGGAATAGTGGCATGTTAATGTACATATAACATGAAGCTGTGATACAGTCTCCTATTCCCCTTTTACCCATAGTCATGTAATTTTATTACTTATGTGGAATATTTATATTTTCTTTCATTATATATGGATATACCTTGTTATATTGAGTAATTTTTTTATTTTCTTTTATATAGGTAATGTGATGGGATGTTTCTTATTTTCATTATTCATGATAGATCAGAATTTGTTTGGGAGAAATCATTCAAAATGGAGATTCTTCGATGGAAATATACTTATCACTACACCATGGGGATCTAAAAATTCATTAAAGCCTTTATATTAGAGATTTTAGGTGTCCTAATAGGTTAAAACCATTTTTTTTAGTGACCTAAGTGGTGGTGTATCCATGGGTTTGGATGATAGTCTCTTAGAGAAATCAAAAAAATGTTTTCTAAATAGTGTTCTATTGTGTAGTTTGATGCATTAAGGTTGAAACAACATCATAATAATTATTAAAAATGTTGATTTGAATAAGATGGTTTGTTGAAAGAAAATATTCTATAGGTGATTCATATGTAGGGTAGCACAATTATATAGAATTAACCTCTAATATTGGTTACTTTTGGTGCCATGAACCATACAAATTAAGAGTAATTGGTTAAAGATGTCATGAAATCTCAAGAGGTATGAGTTTGGTTGAGCACAATCTCATGTTGGCAATGGTGGAGAGGGGGTGGACTAGATATGTATGGATAGTGTTTCTTAGAGTTAGTATTTCATAGTGGTGAAATGATTTGGATTTAAAAATAGAACTCATAGAGTTATCAATGAATTTGATGTTATGGTATTTCTAGGTAGTGGTCATAGGAATACTAGAATATTAATAAGACCTATAAGCTATATGGTGGGGAGTTTATAATGACCTATATATTTCTATGTCTCAATTTTGATATGGACATTGAATTCATATCATGGAGAGTGGATAAAATTCTGAATTTGGACTCAAATCAAGATTCCACCTGTTTGAACATCCTCAAGTGATGATATTGTTTGTGGTTTGAGGCCTAATGAGGTCCCATCATTCATGAGTGAGAATTTGAGTAAGGTTAAGTGGCTTGATTTCTGAAATTTAGAAACTCATATTAGTTCATACCATGCCCGAGGAGAGTACATACCATAAATTATTGTAGAATAAGGGGAGGACCCTTACACATCTGACTGTTACACTATAAAGGGAAGTGTGTATTAGTATTTTCACCAATATTTAGGTAGGAATTTCTTTTTCCCATTTGGATGAGTGATTCATGCATTAAACATGATTTCACACAATGATTATATAATGGGAAATTTCTCTTGGCACCCAAACCCCTAATATATTACAGGATTGGCCCCTTGGGTATTTTTTTAAATAGTGAGAGACCGATATTTTTGGGATTAACCTCCCTTCAATTATGGTCAAACTAGTTATAAATGAGAGGATATTTAACCAAATCTCAATCTACATCCTCTTGTGCTTGATCCATCTTGAGAGGGGATAGATTCATGCGTGATTTGATAAATAACCAAGGTATTTTAAATGATTTTAATCACTATTAATCATTCTTATTTTGTCCAAATTTTTTCTAAAAAAATTTGTTATAGATTGTGTGATGATTTTTATGTGATGTTTTTGATCATATAATGATAATTTCTTTTAGAACCAACTATAAAATAGTAATGGATCCATCTGATAAAATAAAATATGAAAATGTAAATTAAAAATAATGAATAAAATGGAATAAATTAGACACATTAATTTCACTAGAATCCATATTCTTATTCAATGGTGTGTTCTTAGTGAGGATCATAAGGAAGAACTGACTTATGAAACCTGCCTACAGGGTTTGTTGACTAATTTAATCATGAATGATTTATGAGGAATCCCACCTGATTGAAGGGGGAATAACTACATCACTATGTGATGAATAAGTATCAAGAATATAAGAGAGTATCTAGTAGTACGAACTGACCAAAAACTCCCCACACACATACACATAAAAGGATAGGATCACGTCCTTTTATATATTCATCCTTGATTCTCTTCATCGATTAAAGAATGTTTATTATAATGAACCATATCATATTCCATATCACAGAAAAAAAAATTATAATATATTGGTTTTAATTGAATGGACACTTCCATAAATGTGGTAATCTAATCATAAATGAACAAACTCTTTGGTTCATAACTGATGAAATCATCACACTTTCCTTACATAAACATCAAATCCATTTGTTGTTGTCAACCACAACATGAATTGTACCACTATAATATAGTGGTGAGAATTTTAATAGAAATCTAATAATATATCATTTCCATTAAAATATAATAATAAATTTATACAAAACAGCAAAACTCATTTTGAATCCATACTAACTCTTGTGAATATGGTTCAATCCTGATCTTATCATTATGAAATAAACACTGTATCTAAAACATAATACATACACATCAGACTAACTATGTGACCATATATGTCTTAGTAGAATTGAAAGATATAGAAAATTCCTATTTTAAAAATACAAGAGAAATGTATCATCTAGAAAAGAATTTGTCCTTCTCACAATAATATGGGGTCATGTGAGTTCTCCATTAGAAATAATCATATCTCTATAAGAATATATTAACCAAAATATATACCATATATATCATATGTAGACACATATAATGGTTCTTTCTATGATATTGAGTGACAAATAGGCATGATATTTTTTAATCATATTTATTCTAACTCATCTATCCTTTATTCTCTGAGAAAACTCATCAAATTTATAAATACATTACATTTAATTGGGAAATTAGTTACATATCATAAAAACCCACAACATAAATACAATGAATTTTTTGAAAATGTCCTTAACATTCTCTTAAGAATCTATTGTTATTTTAAAACTGCATGAGATAACGCGGGATGTATATAATATAAGGTAATATATAATGAAAAAATGTAATAAAAAGAACATATAAAAAGGTAAAATAGTACATGTGATCCAATTAGAATATCAAGGTAACATAATAGGTTTGAGAATCATATTCTTTAAAAATGAAGTACGATATAAAATGATAGCACAACGAAAACATATGAATGTGGTTACAAAATTGTTCATGAAATCATAAAAATATGTCAAGGATAACCACTAAGACATTATAAAATGGTGTAAAATTTCTCATAATGGTCTTGGATTACTCCTTAAT
The DNA here is from genome assembly GCA_963277665.1 of Viscum album. Taxonomy (NCBI): domain Eukaryota; kingdom Viridiplantae; phylum Streptophyta; class Magnoliopsida; order Santalales; family Viscaceae; genus Viscum; species Viscum album. The sequence goes on along the minus strand of OY728146.1, from coordinate 1,618,378,525 downwards.
CCCATAGATTATTTATCATTAGATTAAAATATAACCCAATACATTTGACTACTTTCTGGGGGAACGAATCATTCTCATATCATGTATATGTGTAATTGTTCACCACAAGTCATATTTTCTAATGATGCCATTAATAAATTTTAATCCCATGATAATTTAATTTTTGTTATATAAACATAGGTCCCAAATCAATTATTTATAGGTTAATCTAGTGAATACTCTTAATTGGAAATAAAGAAGTGTATTCATAAAAAAGTTTCAGTATTGAAAACTCATAGTATAATTATAAAATTGTAGTGGGGTTATTTAATGGTACTTGTGTGGGGGATAATGAAATTTAAAATGTACTATCACAAATTATAAATATTAAGAACGAAAATATTTTTTTGTCAAGATATCCCAATATGAACAAATGGTAAAGAGGAATGACATAAAGGATGTTCTTGAAAAAAGAGATGAAGGAGAGGATCCATTACACTGGAAGGGTGCTTCTAAAATATTAAGTGGTGCATATTAAGAGATTTATGGAACCTCGAGAGGAATATAGAGAGGTATGGGTAGAATTATTTCATGATACATAGGTTATGAGTGAAGTTGAATGAGTGTTGGGGAGGTTTTATGTTGAATAAGAGATGAGAGTCCTTTATTAATTTCAAAACATATATTTTGTGGTCTATAGTAATAAGTAATCAAAACCACAAACCATATCTTGGTTTTTTTCTATGTTATCAACCAACGTATAGTTGTTTTAGTTATTTTACATTTTTATTAACCTTTATCATTAGAAAAATACACATGGTTATTTGTATGTGAGTCATGTTTATATATAATTTATTTTTAAACCATAAAATAAAAAATTTATTTTTAAGTACTCATTACGGCTTTATAAATAAAATAAAATCAAATATAAAATGCTATTATAAATGGTAGATATATATTTAGTTTTGGATTCATTTTATTTCATATACTAAATATCATTGTAGTCATAATGATGTAATAACAAATATAGTATATTTATACCATATTAAATTTTTACCAAAGAATTCAACTATCTTAACAAATTATAAAAAATTTACCATAGGATAATTTTGACATGGATATTATAAAAATTATACATATTTTATCCAAGTAATTCTATATTTATTTTAATTTAATCAATTTAAATAAAAAATATAAATTTATTAAAAACACCATGTTTTTTATTATAACAATTTTATGACCGTTATATAATTTTTCTTGACTTCATAAAAGTATATTATCATTTAAATTTAATAAATAATGATTACTAACAATATATTATTAAAAAATAATTTATTTCAAATATTCTTTAATTCATTAAAATATATTATCTTGATTGATATGATATATTTCCTAGAAAAATATAATTTCTGTTTCATCGCCACAAAATAAAATTTAATCATACTCATAATTTAATCATTTTAAAAATTAATACTAAAATGTTATAAAAATAATCCTAATTTTATTAAAAATAAAATATAAAAATTAAATCTTTTTTCGGTCTATATACATATCCCTTTATTACACTAACAATCACCCTAATGGTAAGGTTCATGAAGATGAGATATTCTTGTTGTGGTTCAACATACATAGTTTGGGCCATGATATAGATAAGCTTGAATTTATACCATAAATAGGTTTTTGTGTGTTTTAGTTGTTGAATCATTATTTGAGGTTGGTCAAGGGAAAATCCCAGTGATGTCTTCTCCCTCAGAATGTATAATAAATGGGGTTTATAGGGTATGATCCTATAGTTCGTGACCATCGGTTCTTAGGTCTGTCTCAATTGGAACTTATCATTCCCCTTTATATATACAAGTCATTTCATCACTAAAAAATATATTTGTTATCAATATTTAAGATGAATAAAAGTATTTTAAATTTTAAATACATTATAATTATCTAAAATTGATAAATTAGTCAACATGTTTTCTATAACATCAAATATTAATAATTCATTTAAAATTTTTAGAATGGAATTTAATTTATAAATGTTTGTGTTGTAATATTGTTCCACCCTTCAGAAAATTCACCCTAAAATTTTTAATTTCATAATTTAAAATAGAATTGGGTGACTCAATTTTATTTTCACTTTAAGTTATCATTTCAAATCCCCAAGCATGTGGTTCTACCATAAAAATTTTTCTAGGTGATTTAACTTATTTTTTAAAACATTATCTGTATGATCTATGATTCTCATAGGATACTCCTCATATGAAAGATAATTTTACTAAGGTATAACTTCAATATTTAGTACATTTAAGGAGATAGTTATGTACTTCCTCAATAGAGATACGTGGAACACATAATGTTATTGAGATAGGTTTGGTATGAGTGCAAGTAGATAGTCTATTGCTCCAATACAAACAAGGATCTCAAAATAGATGATGTATCGTAGAATATAATTTCCATTATTAAAAAACCCCCAATAGATCAATCCATTGTGATATTGAAATGAACAAATTTTCACTGAACTTAATTTCCTGGTCTTGTCCGTGATTTTCTTCATAGATTTTGTATCTACATTTTATAAAATTTGTTTGACATTTAATGGTCTTAACCTTTTCTATCATCTCTTGGATATGATCAGGTCCCCTCAACCATCACTCTTTATCATCATCACAACACATCATAGTATAAAAATTATTCCCATACATATCCTCATAAGGTTTCATATGAATTATATAATGGAAACAATTGTAATATAAAAACTCTAGAAGGTGAAGGTGTTGATTCCAACATCCTCAGATATCCATTGATCATGGTCACACCATTTCTTACAAAGTTTAAATGGACATTCCATAATGACCATTTGTATAACAGTGATAATTAGCAATGATGATCAATTATATATTCAATTCTCTTTGAGGTATTCTCCAAATACTTGATGCATGTATCAGTTCTTTATCAGATATAAAAAATAATTTAACTCCATATACTTTTAAAACACCCCTTATGTATATGTTGGTGAGTTGGTAACGAAATAAATATTCCATGCTATCAACGAAAATCACTAAATTTTTAAGGTGATGGACTACCACCCAGATCTGATTACCTCCTTTATATGTCCTAGGGATTCCTACGATGAAATAACTGGTTATGTTTTCCAATTTCATACCAATATTGTAAATTTAAATATTATAACCACAACATAGTGTCATTCAACCTTGAATTAAAGGAATACCCAGAATCAAGATATAAAATCCACAATCTACCACTTTATGTTATCCTAAAATATGTTTTTCATGGAATATCTATTTGTCTTAGTGATTGATGGATGAATAGAGAAGGATGAAAGCTATGAGTCTTACAGAATTTACCTCTTCAATTAATGTAATTATGGAGAACATATCTTAATTTTGAACTTTATAACTCTATATTCAACAAATTTTAAATCTAGAATATTAATTACCATATTCGTTACAACCTCATCATCATTATGAGCCCACATGATCCTCATAAGAATCGGTGATTGAGTAGTTATTTGTGTAAGGTATGATAAATATCATTTTATTATTCCCATTTACATCCTTTTCATGACTATAAATTTTACATCACTTGCAATCATCACAATGGATTTCGTTTTGGAATCCATTATATATAGACAATATTTCAAATTTATTACGTTACTAGGATTGTGATAGATTGAAAAATTATAATCATCAATTACCCATGACCACTTAAATTGGAATATTTTAAGATCCATTTGTTTGAATATATTCATGAGGATTTTATGATACTTATATATTTCACACTTCACCCCATATATATATTCCTGCCAAACAATTAATGTGAATATCCCCACATACTACTATAGATTATGAGTAGGGTAGTTTTACTCATTGATCACTAGTTTTAATAAGGTATAGGTTATCAATTTTTTTATCTTTCATGAGCATGTAACCCTGTACTAGTTTGGAAGCACCATTTTTTATCACAAATCCATCCCCACTAGTTGGTAATGTGATCACAAGTGCAGTGTTAAGCCTTTTATTCATCTCATTAAAATTTTCCTCACATTACCAGGAAGGTTCAAAGCATGAGTTAAAACCCATTCTCCCTAAAATTTATTAATAAAATGTAAAGGTTAATTGATTACACGAGGTAAAATGAGCTTGTACCAACAAGAGAAAAAAGAATAAAAAAAGAAGGTGCCAAGAAAAACCTCTAAATAATCTGTGAGAGGGCAAAAAATCTCAGCAAGGAATGATTCCCAACGATATTTCATTACAGAACCATCAAAGAATCATCCCCCAAATGTCCAGATCATCATTGAATTATTATTGTAAAAGCTGATGGACTGCAATCAGTCTTGTTTGGAAAAATTGGCAGTAGCAACATAATTTTTCATTGTGCAAATTCTTCATGAAATGCTCCAAACCATTACTGCAAGGACATGGGACAGACCCCAATACCCATGACTCCATTGAAAGGAGAAAGTATGTATAAGAAGGAGAAACCCACTAAGCTTCAAATCAGAAACCAAGTGGCAAGATAAAATGATAACAAAAGCATCGCAAAGCACCAATGAAACCATGATGAACACCAAAAATAGCCACCCAAGTCAGCAAATAAATATAACACTCAAAGAAAAAACCCTGCAATGGTTATGATAAAATGATAAGCAGAACTTGAGTGAAAAACCACTATTCCCACCGAAGCTGAAGATAATCAAAATCAGGGTTTCTATCAAGTTCAACTTCCACTCTATCAAACATATGCTCTCTGATACTAAGATAATCATCAATAGATATTTCTTTGTTACAGTATCTTCCAAAAGGCAACTCTGCTTGTTCCTCAATCCAAGGGTATAAGTCCTCCTTGTATCCTTCTTTAATCACCCGAGTGAAATTTCTATGATTAATCCTATACTCTCGATCCTCAATCCAAGAGTAGGAGGCCTCTTCATCTGATGATGAGGATCCCTCTTTATTAGATAATTCTGATGCAGAAGGATTTTTGTTGGGAATAGGTTGTGAAGAAATGTTAATTTCCTCTATTTGAAGCCCTGAATATCTAGTGACAATGGTCCTCTACAACTTAGAGTAGTCTATTCGTTTTCAAGTCTTATTAGGATGCGGAGTGATAAAACCATCATGATTAGTAAAAGGTTTCTTACCTTTTTTTGGTGCTTTTGTGAAGATATTCCCCCACAATTTTATATTCATACTCATTATCATCAAGATTAGAATCACCATAAACAGAGTGAGACTCTTGTGCTATCTCATTAGTGGTTGGGAAAGCTCCTAAAGTGTCAATGAAAGGATTAGCATTATTGACCACTACCACAAACCTATAGTGCACAGAATCTTGAGCGCATGAAGGCTGTGCTGGACAGGAATCTAGGACAGATGGAGACATAAGTGGGACCTTAGCATTTGAGGGTTCAGCCTGTTCAACAGGAGGCCTCATGTCTTTCTCAACCCACAATAGTTTTACTTCATTCAACAAAGGTTTCTCAAACTTACGAGTGCTCAAAGGGTCCTTCCTAGAGCCACAATCTCCAAAGGAGTGTCCAATATGTAGGCAATTAGAGCAGTACCTCAGTAGGGATTCATAGACCAGTTCTTGAAAAAATACAACATCTCCATTCGGGATCCAAATAACTGCAGGTAGGTGCTACGTAAGATCAACCTCAACACACACACGCGCAACCGATGGCCTTGTGAGGTTTTGAGTAGCAGAATCCAACTTAATGGGATGCCCTATAAGTTTAGAAATAGAAAAAAAAGCAATCTGTTTGAAAAAATGCATCGGTAGACCCGAGAAACCGAACAAGACAGGGGAAATCAGTGATTCAATGTTGCAATCAAACATAGGGGACCATTTTAATACATTCATCGAGCAGCCCCCAAAGCTCCAATAACCTCTAGACCAAAGCCGATAGTAATCATTCCCAAAGGAAATTTGTATCTCAATATTCATCGAGTTGAGCAGGCCGATTTCAAAATCAATGAATCCAATGGATTCTAATGCTTTCCATATGAAGATCATAGAGGGACGACGATGAATAAATTTACCAACAAGAACAAATCTGAGATCAGAAGATAGAAATTGAACCTCCTCATTCACTCACATTATTTATTCCATACATGAATTACCCCCTTCTGAGTTATCATGGTTAATGGTCTTGAAAATCATGATAAATTTTTTATAAATTGATGATAGTACCTATCCAAGACATGTAAACTAAAGATATCCATCATAGAGGTTGTTCTGGGTCAACCTTCATTTTATTTTTTTGAAGGGTCTATAGATATCCAGTTTCTAGTGATAACATTCCACATGAATGTTAATTACTACAAAATAATTCTCATTTACTACACATCTCATACATATTTTCATTTCACGTGGTATTAATTATATTATCCATGTTATCCTCATGTTCCTCCTTTATTTTGTAGTGCATGATAATATAATCTAAAAACATTACAAAAAATTGATTGATGTAATATATAAAGACTATATTAATCAAGTCCATGGTAATTTTTGGACCAATAGTGATTCCAAATAGAATCACTATGAACTCATAGTTCCTATAAATTTTACAAAAATAATTCTTGGGGATATCTTATTTCTTTAACATTACTTGTTAATTTCCTAACCAAAGATCAAACATAGAGAAATACAGGGCTCTATCGAGCTGATCAAACAAGTCATGAATCCTTTGAAGGTTATACATTTTATTTATCAAGATCCTATTGATCTCATAATTAATAATTAATAGGTGTATTTAATCATCCTTTATATTGATGAAGAGGATTGGTTCACTCCACAGTGAAGTACTCTTGTTTATAAATCCTTTATAAATAATCTATTGTGGTAAATTATTCATCTCCATGAGTTCAACAATAAAAATTCTACATGGAGTCTTGCATATTGAAAAATATATAGGTATAATATCATTTGAAAATCAAACATCTCTTATAGGGGGAAGAATAATAAATTATTCATCAAACACATTAATGTATTTCATCATAATGATAATTTCATTTAGGATAATATTTTTTTAGTCTCAATAACTTGATATAATTATAGGTTCTTAGAAAGAGATAACATCTATGATTGAGATGCCGATACAAAAATAGGTTCATCATCCACCTTAAAATTGTATAAAATCTATGGTAAATTTGTGATATATATTATTATTTCCATCTCTAGTAATTTTGGCAGGCTCTATAAAAGGAAATCAAATACATTCCTAGAATTATATCTAAGTCCCCTAAGCGAAGTATCAAAGGGTTTTTTGGGAAGTTGATTTAGATAATATAGAATGGGGATGGGTTTTATACATGGGATTAAATTATTTCATCAATTTCATCTTCATCAATAGTTTTACATCCATGTTTTATGGTTGTGAATTAACAGTTCAACTAAACATTCATGATACGAAAGAATTCATAGAACCATATTTGGTAAGCATAACTTTATCTATTTGAATATATTTCTAATATGTTAATTAAAAAAATTAGAGTTAGGGATGATAATATTTATACTGTTAAATAAATTAATGATATACATGAACATTAAAGCGTTAAATCTTAAATCACATGTATTATTTAACATGTGATTTTAAAGGTTTCAATATTAGTTTTCCATGATCTATTTCCTTATATAAAATATTTTGGGAATTTTATTCACATATTAAGGGGTTTTATTGATATTTTTAATTTAAAAAACCATATTCACTGGTATTTTCTAAATAGGTGTACATCAAGGCTTGTTTTCATAAACTAGGTGTTGATCATGTCCAATTCCACGCACCCTTTTCATGGTTATTACCCAAAAAGATCCGGTTGTAGTTTCTAGAAAGGGATGTATTTTATTAGAAACCACTAAATATATACTTTATCAAAATATAGTTATTTTTAGATAGGTTTAGTCTTATCCATAAGTATCACAAAATATTTCTCAAATCCTTATTGCAAAAGTGAATAGAATTTCCTATAATACAAACTAAGAAAACTCATATTTTATTACACTTGATTTAAAGATTTATTAAATAAAAAAAAGATAATAAACCCCCATAAGAGAATAAATACTAGTTTATTTGTGATATTATGTACATATAGTAAAAATATTCAATATAAATACAACATTTTTAAAAACTTAATTATCTTGATCCTAAAATTGCATCATTATTCTATAACGACATAAGATAACCCGAGGATGCACATTAGAAATGGGTGAGATATAAAGACATTTTTTTGAATAAAAAAAGAATATCATATGGTTTTTTTTATTTTAGATCCAAGATAAATATAAAGGTAACATGATAGGGGTGAGAATCAAAATCTTGAACAATGAGGTATGATATAACATGATATCATAAGGGAATAATTGGAATGCAGATACATAATAAAAAATTAAATCATAAACATAGGCCCTTTATAACCTCCAAGACATAATAAAATGGTGAAAAAAATACCATAATTAATCTCATACATAATTCCTCATAAGACCAATACATTATCAATTCATTAGAGTCATATCTCATTACACCCTTCATTTTCAAATCATGTACATGCATAAGTGTGGAACATGAATGATATAATGAAAAGACTAATTTAATCAATTTAAATCCAAATAGTAAGGATTGTGTTATATATACATAAAATTTCCAAATAAAACTTAACTATTGGTAAATATTCTTCATTAATCATGATTGAATTTATGGATTTATATTTATAATAAAAATGTGTGTCATGGAAAAATAACAAGATAATTTTGACAATATAACATGGGTATGTAAAGGTTCATTGGAGGGATTAATGAGAGTGAAAGTGTTTTATAATAAATTTTAAATTATATGGGAAGTAATAGGGATGTGTGAGAATATATAAAAACATAAAAAATTGGAAAAAATAAATAAAAAAATGATTTTTGTGAATCAAGTGGAGAAGGAGGGGATCCCTTATCTTGATAGGGTGCTTCTTAAAAGCTTGGGATAAGATTATTGAGAGATTTTGGGAACCTTGGTAGGACTCTATAGATGTAATTTTATAATAATTTCATGATATATGGGTTTTTATTGAAGTATAATTGGCCGTTTTGTGGGTTTATTTAGAAAAAGATAGGTGATTTCCAGATTAATTTTCAATAATTATTTATGGACTCTGTATGATAATGTAATCAAAACCACAATCCATACCATTGTTTTTTCATATTGTTTCATATAGTGTGGAGTGGTTTTAATTATTTACCATGTTAAATAATTTATATCATTAATAATATACCCTTTTTTACTTCAAATTCAACAATTTTTATAATGAATTATTTTTAAAATAAAAAATATATTAATTATTTTGGAAGATTCATTAAGGATTTATAAAATTGATAAAATAACATAAAAACACATTATTATAAAGGGTGGTATTTTTTTGTCAGAGATAAATTTTATGGAATATATTTCATCACTTTTGTTTCATTTTGATGTCATTATACCAACTGTATACTTATAATGTTTTTAAATTTTACCCAAAAATGAATCTTTCATGGAAAATTATTAAAAATTAGCTTTTTGATAATTTTGAAATGATGATTTGAAAATATTATTTATTTTACTAAAATAAATCTCTATGAGTATAAATATATAATCCTAAATAAAAAATAAAATTTATTAAAAATAAAGGTATTTTACAACAACTCTTTTCTAGGTGTTATAAAAATTATATTAGATTTTTTAAAAGTATATTGTAGTTTATATTTGATAAATATTATTTCATAATAATTCCTTATTAAGATATTATTTATTTAAAAAATAATTTAATTTTATATGAAATTGTTTCTTTCTTGAAACTATATATTCCGTAGAAAAATAGAATTTGGGTTTCATCGTATCAAAATATTTTTTTTATCAAAATCCTTTTTAAAAAATATTAGAATGTAATATTAAAAGTAGCTAAATAAAATCATTTTATTTTTAAATTGTAATTTATCATAACCCTTAATATATCATAACCCTTAATATCTAATATTAATATGATCACTCTTAAATAGATATATTATAAATGGTTATGATTAATAAATGAAATAATAAACAGTGGTTCAAGATTATACTTTGTATTGAGAATAAAGACTTTGCAACCAAAAACTCTGAAGTAATTAACCTTAGGTTTCCAATTGTTCCACAACTCATAAGGGGTCTTCTTTAGAACCGTTTTAATGAAGACTCTATTAAAAATATAAAAATCTTGTATTTACAACTTCAGCCCAAAAATAAATTGGTAGGTCATACTCATTGAGTATTGTTCTAGCAATTTCTTGAAGGGTTCTATTTCTTCTTTCCGGTACACCATTCTGCTGAGGTATCCTGGGGGCAGAAAATTTGTGATTATAGCCCTTGTGTGAGCAATAAGATTTAGACTCATGATTTTCAAACTCACGACCATGATCACTTCTCAGGGTCCTATTCTTAAGTCCACCAAGGTTTTCTATAGACTTGGAATATTTAATAAAGTAAGAACAAGCTTCACTTTTGTGAGCTAAGAAGTATACACATGTATATCTAAAAAAGTAATCTACTAAGACATAGACATAATTCATCCCATTTAAACTAGAAACTCTAGAAGGACCAAACAAGTCCATGTAAACCAACTCGAGAGGTTGAGAAGTTTAAACATCTTTCTTTGATTTAAAAGAATCTTTATGTTGCATTAACTTTTGACAGGGATTACAAACTTTATCATCTGGGAATTGAAGTTTAGGTAGGTATCTTACTATGTTTTTCCTAGTTAGCTTTCTGAGTGAATAAACATTGCAATGTCCTAATCTTCGGTTCCATATCCAAGACTCGTTATGAAAAGCATTTAAGCGAGTAATGTTTTGTTTAGATAAAGAATTCAAATCAACAGCATAAACATTTTCATTTCTCAATGCAGAAAATATTAATGTATTTTTGGAATTTAAAAAATTCCAAGAATTATTTTCTAATTTATCATTAAAACCATCATCACACAACTGAGAGATACTTAACAGATTATATTTAAGTCCATTAGCAAATAAAACTATGGAAATTAAAACTGAAGTACTGTTACCAATCTGGCCTCGGCTGATGATCTTTCCTTTAGAGTTTTCATCAAAGGTGACATGAACTCCATAAACATTGATTAAGCTTTTGTAGCATGATTAATCTCCAGACATATGCCATGAACATCCACTATCTACATACCATACCTTCTTATGAGAACTCTTCAATAAAGTCTCATACAAAATAGTTTTAGGTGGAAAATGATTTTGGTACCCAGATTCTGTTGGGTCCAAACTGGTTAGCAATCAAAGCTTTAGGAACACAAATTTATCTCATGGGTCTCAAATAATTCACAGAATAAATAGATTTGAATTATAAGATTTATTTTATCTATAACAATGTGAGTAACTAGTTGAAGAATATGAATTTCCAAAACTAGAACTAGCAGCATTCTGTCCAGATTTAGAAATAAAGCCAGTTTTAGTAAACTGTCTCTGTCCAGGCTGATAGCCTATTCCAGTGGTATATTTTGGTGCAACTTGTTTACCTAACATTTTATTTAGAGTATTATTTCCATTTGTGAATTTCTCTTAGTCCTTCCTTAATTGCTCGTTAGATAAATTAAGTTCAATATTTTCCTTCAGCAATTGATCATTCATTTCCTTTTCTAAATCAAGAGAAGATTTAACAGATCTGGTTAAAGCATGTTGTTTTTTTAAATCTTTATACTTGTCCTTAAGCTCATTACATGTTTCTTTTAGCATATTAAATTATTCAGATAGTTCTTCACTAGACATATTTTCAGATTTAGAATCAGAATCAACTCCATAATAATATGAATTTAAAGCAGGAGTATCCAGTGTTACCTTAGATGTGCTTGTCATAAAACACATGTTAGCCTTTTGAGATTTTTCATCCTGAGTAGAATCAGAATTAGTTGAACTGTCCTCTAAATCAATCCACGTTTCTTTCATAGCTTTCTTATACTTGTTATCCTTGTAGTCATGTTTGTTTTTGAACTTCAATTTTGGACAACCTGCTTTTAAATTTCCTTTCCTTTTTCATTCATAGCATACAATTTCATCACTTTCATCAGGATTTTTTCCGAACCTTCTTCCAATGACCTTTGTTATCATATTTTCCTTTTTAATTTGATTTTTTGATGAATTTATTCTTCCTGTAGAACCTCTTGAATCTTCTTGCTATCTGAGCCATCTCAGCATCACTATCAGATTCACTCTCATCACTGATTGAACTATCACTTTCACTTTGAATTTTTCCTTTGTCTTTACTCTTTGAAGTAGATGTCTTGAAGGCTACTGAATTCTTCCTTGGTTCATCATCACCTTCTTTGTTGACCTTCAACTCTTTCTCATACATCTTTATCTTACCAATAAATTATTTAACAGGTAGTTTTCTGATGTCGCATGATTCTCTAATGGAGACATATGTGCCTCTCCATCTTTTTGGAAAACATCTTAGTATTCTCAGGATCTGTTCTTTTACAGGAACCACTTTTCCAAGAGATCTCATAGTGTTGAAAATATCATTGAACCTGAGATACATATCAACAATAGGTTCATCAGGATTTATTTTAAAATTATCACATTTAATAGTATAGGTGTTCAGCCTCATTTCTTTAACATTGGTTTTTCCCTCATGGGAAATAGCCAAAGTGTCCCAGATTTCATAAGCCGTTTTACAAGAAGATATTCTGTTAAATTCATCATCACCAAAAGCACATTACAAAGTATTAATTTCTTTACAATTATTATTTTAAGTTGTATTAGTTGGTTCATCCCAAGTAGTTCTTTCAGATTCTGGAATTTTATATTGAGTTTCTATAGCAGTCTAGATATCAAATCCCCTACTCTCTAAATGAATTTTCATTTTAAGCTTCCACTGGGCATAATTTGTACCATTAAAGAACGGTGGAATGTTGGTAGTAGAACCTTCTAGTATATTATCCATAACTAGATTTTAGAAAATATATTTAAAGAGACAAAATTTAGAACTAATAGAAATTTAAGATCTTTAAGATACAACTAAAACCACAGTTGAAAAACAGAGTGTTTGGAAAACCTTTAATAATAATCAAACCTCTGATACCAAATGTTGGTCGGAGTGGAGAATCAATAGGGGGTGAGTTGAGTTTCAAATAGAATTTCTATTAAAAAAATTTCTCTTAAAATCCCCCAAATTAAAAACTATGTTAAACTGTAGTGAATTTATAAAATTGTAATGGTTCGATTAGGTTCTCAAAAGATTGATTAGGCCTCAGTTAATTTAATCATAATATTAAATTATCTTTGTAAAATAACCTACTGATTTACAATAGTTACAAACACTTTCTATATTTACTATCAAAGTAACTTTAAAACAAATTTAATTTCAATGTACCTAGCAGCGAAAAATAAAGTATGTAATATACTTTCGACATAATCTAAGATGCACAGTAGATATAACAAGAGGTTCAGTCTCAAGAAGAGACTTAGTCCTCTCAAAACATTTATATAAATTTGATCCACACCCTAGATCAGGGTAAACAATAGTGCAAAGAATATCCAGGTACTAAGATCTCTACCACATTTCTATGTGGGAAAAAAAACAACAGCACACTAGCTGTCCAGGTCTTACATGACCTCTACCACTATCCATAGTGGGATAAAAAGTGTTATGGAAGGTTTGTGTGAGGATTTAGAGGTCCTCCAGTTTAGCACAAGAGATAGTGTGTCTATAAAATATAAGAAGACACAAAATGCTCGAAATGTAAATAGAAGAATCACTAAGAGAGTAGATATGATTTCAGAATGATCTAGTGATTTTATGTGAAGATCTGGACTCTTTTGATTTGACAGAAATGATTCTGAGTCCTTATGTGGTTTTTTTTGGAAAACAGAGTGTCGTTTTCTTCCTTGGTTTTTAGTTTCATCTTGGTCAGCTTGAGTATATGAGTATCTTGTTGTAGTTCTTCACTCCTTGATTGAAGTTCGGTTTGTGTTCTCTTCTTGTATAAAGTGTTCTTCGAGTATGGATGTAGTCTTTCTATATGCACCACCATAAAACAATCTTTTTCCATTTTTGTGCACCTTTTTGGCCCTTCTTTCATTCTTCTTTTGCACAACATTTGTCCTTCCTTTTATAGCTTTCAGCTCCGGCAATGGGAATGATTATCTTTTCATGGGTACAAGGTATGGTTCCCTGACATTACAACAACCCACATTAATTAACATTAATTGCATTAAAATCATCAAATATGACCATTGCTTAATAAATAAATAATATTGACAAAAGTAGAGTTTATGAATCAGTGATTGGAAGTCCTTAATCAGTAGCTTTCTGTCGGTAGATATGTAACAGTGGACTTTGTATAGGAGTGAGCTTCTTTCGGTAGATCTTTTTCCTTGTATCGGTAGCTCCTTGTATCAGTAGCTGTTACTCTGTGTATCAGTAGCCCTATATACCGGTTACTCATTCTATTCGTAACTCTTGGTCTATCGGTAGCTTGCTTGTATCAGTGGCTTGTTTGTATTCGTGACTGTCTATATCGTTAAACTTTGTATCGGTAACTTGTGCATATCGGTAGCTTCGTTTTGTACCAGTGATTAAGTGTATATTAGTAAAATTTTTCTATCGGAAGATCTGCTCCTATCGGTAGACTTAATCTAACAGTTTCGTGCTTACCGGTAGACTTATACATACCGGTAGCTCTGTTCTGTTTTAGTGACTATCTATTCAGTATATTGGTAACCTTTGTCTATCGGTAGACTAAGTACCAGTAGGTCTCTGTCTATCTGTATCAGTAGCTATGTGTATACTAGTGGATTTAACACTTATCTGTTCTATAAAACAGATATTCCGATTGTGTTAGAATTATTTCAATGTTCATACACACATAATTAAAGCTTTATTAACATATTTCAATGATTATTTTAATATTATTATCAACTTGATAATAGAATGTCATAGATTTAAAGAATTAATATTTAGATAACCATTAATTGGGATTATCAAGGTATGTGAAAGCATAATTGGGATTATCAAAACAGTTGAGGTCAAAAAATATGTTATTTCAATATATGAAATTCTATTATATTTTTCATTTATTTTGTTGTACAATTCCTTAGATAAGACTTATAATAAGTACCCAAGAGGGTTATGTAGATAAATATCTATGGTAAAATCCTCTCTTTCATCATAATCTCGTCATTACTATTGTAGGATCTGTTAATGATATGAACCAAGGTGAAGCTCTAGTCCCTTATGAAGTAATAAATGTGGATCCATAGAAGGATTTCGATATGTTTCAAGGATAAGAGTTTCACTAAATATCACCATCTTTATAAGTGAGGAAAGTTTAATATGTATTAGAGGAAAAATGTGAAAAATTAAAGGGTCCTTGACTTCCTATAGACTCTATATTCTATTAATGTGAATTATGTAATTATTTATCTTTAAGTACCTAGTTATAGGTGGTGTGATTCCATTGTACAGTAAAAGAAGCAAGAGAGTATGAAATGTAAGGTATTTAAATCCATCATTACCCAACAATTTTACACAGGTATGATCTTTTTTTCTATTTTTATGGAGTTCCATACTCTTCATCAAGAAAACTATACATTAATGGAGTTTGATAAATATTTTTACAATCATTACATTTTTCTAGAGGTTATTACAAATGAAAATATAAACGCTCAAATGTTATACATGTTATTGTAATTAGATATCCATTATTTAGTCTCAATGACTTATCTTTCCACATATGGTGTTGGTAGGTATTTAGTGTTTTTGGTAGAGAATGATCAATCATTAAATTAATTATTAATTTGGATTCCTCTAGTGTTTGGTTATAGATATAGATATACATATTAATGAAAGATAAAGTTGAATGAGGTTCAAAGAGGAAGTGGAAATGGAACCTATTATCATACTCATCTTATACCCTCTACAATGGCTTGAAGATGCACTATTAGTTGATATATATATATGGAAAGTTAGGGAATAATAAAATTTATTTCTTCACAATATAAAAAATTTACACATATTTTTGATGGATGGTTCATTTTTTATGTTTATGTTTGTTTTTATCTTCTAATAAATGTGGTATCATATCATCATCATTAAGAGAGTTAGTGGTGAAATCAAATGCTTCCATGTTAGTATGTTTTCCAGCTTATAATTATAGGGGTAATATTGAGTCAACTTTTGTGGAGAAGTAGTTTAATGTAGTGGATGAGTTTTTAGTGGAGATCAAGACAGTCCCTATGATTATTAAAGATATTATTTTCCTTCCTTTATCCATATGAAATAAATATTTGATAATGGTTCCTCTCACTATTTTATATCAATCCACTATTTTTATATTTTAAATCCCCCTATGTAACTCATGAAATTAGTTTTGGAGATAGATACACCTCTCGGAAAGAAAAGGAGGAATGGTTCATGCATCCCCTCTTGCACCTTCAATATATTTTATGTTTTCAATATTTGTATATATGAGTTCCTAATATATATATATATATTAGTTAAATTATTATTGAGATGAACTATATATTTCTCCATAGACACCAGGTTTATTGTTATCATTAGAATTTGTATTTCACTACCCTCAATGAGATCTATTATGTGTTTAAATGATAATGGTCACCAAGCTCCATTTTAGGTAGAGATTCTCTACTAGGGTTTTCAAAATCGATATCCTTATTTTCAGTTGATCTTGATGAGGAATCCTTGAGTTTTGAACTTCCTCCAATGGTAAGGGTGTTTCTTGAGGTGTTTCCAATAAACAATATTGGTCAACCACCATAGAGTGAAGTATAGGTCTTGATTGAATTGGTATGGGGGAACAAATGATATTAATATCTTCTTACCAAATAGATCATGTATAATTAAATGATAAAAAGATTTAGATGGATGTTTTGGATTCAAAGGGATTAATCTATCCATTTTTATTACCATGGGGAAGCCCAAGTGATCTTTTCCAAGAATGATAATGGAAATCAATTTTTTTTCATTGATTTTGGGAAGCTCAACTAGGGGATGATTAAAGATGAATTCCCATTTACATAAATTGATGAATTTATTAGTGAAATGAAGGGTGAGAGTTGGTTCTCAATGATTTATCTTTAGTTGATATTGTAGAGTCACGAGTTTGACGTAATAGGACATTAAATTACTTTTGTGTAATACTTAATACAAAACAAAAATAGACACCCAAGGACCGTAATAGTTTAGTGTCTTTGGAAACTCGGAACTTAATCTTCTAATCATTGTGAAAGATCTTCAAAATCTCCCAAATAGATCATCCCCTTTTGTTTTATTACCTAAAACATTTTTTAAATCCTTGGTAAAAGAAAACATATAAAGGGTGATCTCAAATTCTTAGTAAGGGTAAGTATGGAAAAAATAAAAAACATATACATTTGAACTTAAAAACATGAACATAATGTTTAAACATCAAAATATTGAGTTGTGAAATAAGTTATGGAAGTATGTAAGGAATATATCACAAAGGAACATTAATCATGATAAAATAGCATGGGAATAAAACATGAAATTGTGGCAAAAAATTAAGCACATAATATGATTTTCAGAGTATCCAAGGCATTGCTTCCAAGACCATCATAGTGGACGAAGTCCATTACTAAACCAGATTTACATACCATTCCTGTCCTATATTACTGAACCAGATTTACATGTTGTTCTAGCTATGTCTATCTCATGAGATATAAATCTTTTCCCAATTCACTGGTGGGAGATTTATGTCCCACCCATCTCCTAATGAAATCATTCTTTCGTGTGCCACATAATAAAAAAAAGTCATTCATCATAACCCAACAAATAAAATGGGTTTTATATACATCATCCCATCATAACATAATACAAATAAAACAATGGATATAATTTCATTATAAAATAAATAAAACCATGCAAATAATAAGGACATTATACATAAAATATATCCATATTAATGAATGTCATCAAATATGGAAAATATTTTTGATAAAACACTTGAAATGAATTCTTGAGGAAAGTATCCTTTCTTCTATAAAATCATTTTCTTTTCTCAAAATGCTGAGAAATTTTAATTGAAAATAATTTCATTGAAAATAATCATGAAATCTTGAAGAGTAAGCATCATGAAAATATGGCATTATGAAACGGTAAAAATTCGTTCATTCTATATAAGTAAAGAAACGTTCTCCTTGTACTTTTGCTGGAAAAGTCAAAAAGTACCTCGTATGGTAAATAAAAGAAAGATTACTTCCAAACCATGTGGTAAAAGTAAAAAGAGGGTCATAATGACTTTAAACATACATGGAAGAATAGTAAATATTTTATAAAAATAGTTTTTGAATTCAAGGACATGGATGATAAATATAACCGCAATAAATACTTACGAATAAACAATCTCGGATAAGAATGAGATTTGAATAATTATCCCTTACCTTTTATGATCGGTGGAATCACACATGTCATAAAATAAAGAAAATTAAATGCATATTTAAATATAATATACCTCATAATAATAATAAAAAACACATATGGGAATCATAAACATCATATAAAATAAATTGATTGTGATTAAGTCGTACGTCTTAGAGAAATAAAAGTATGACGAAATAATCCATCACCTTAAGTCCAATTTATTCTATACATGTACGAAACTATTGTATAATTATTTAAATAATGTCATTGACCTATTCAAGAATCATAGTAATTTTTATGATATCATATATGATTCACTTATGACTTTATATTACCTATTCATTTGTCAATTCCATGTTGAAGCAATGTTTGGGGTAATAATCGTTTCATTTGTCGTACATTTTTGGACTTGTTGTTCTTGATATTATCGTGATTTAATTACTTAAAAAATGTAAAACATGATTTATATATCATATATACATTCATTATATATATATATAATAGATAGATAAATTAAATGAAATACACCGTTCATGGAGACGGTAGGCCGTACATACACATGAATGTTGTTTTCCTTTCCATATTGACTTGAATAGAAGTAAGTATATGAAACGTAAATATATAAATAAATTCAATTACATTATAATTTCATATATCTCATTATTATCCAGTGTATATAATTTATAATCATACTTGAATAGTTATCATGGAGAAAGAATATCATCGCGTTGTGGAGACGGTATTCCATGCATACACACGAGAGATGATATCATTCCCATATTTATTAAATGGAATTGTATTGAATGATATCATATCTAATAATCAGTATAATGTTATAATAATCATATATAATTATTATTTCCACCATTATACCCATCCATGTAATGTGGTGGTGGAAAAACAGATTACACCACGACGTGGAGACGAAAGGTAGTATGTACGCATGTGCAGTGATTTCGCTTTTCATAGGATGGATAAAAGGTGAAATATGGTTGTTTAAAATTCATAATAACATACCGGTATACAATAGATACTGGAGTTATTAATTTTTAATGAAACAACTAAATAATAGGAAGTAGAAAATGAAATAAATTTGAAATATTTGGTAGAAGAGATTACCTTTTCCTTGAAGTGCCTCGTTTAAAACCCCTCTTAGTGAACTAGAGTTAGTCTTTTGAAAATAGCAGAACCTCTATAATGTAACTAGAGTTGTTGAGGAGAGGAATTGGTAGGGGATGGCAGAGCTTGAAGGCCCCAAATTGAGTGAAGATGAGAAGGAAGGAGGCTCCCTTGTATAGGAGAGGAGAGGGGCTCTTTTGGAATCCTCAAAGATATTAATTTATAATAAAACCCAACCCCACATAAAACCTAAAAAATTACTCAACCTCGAATATGAGATGCGATAAGGTGGTAATATAATGATAAAAAAAATTTATACATGTTCATAATTTATTTTAAACCTTATCATTTTGATTTATCCTTATTTAATCTATTTGATTTTATTTGTGGTAATAATATTATAAATTTTAAATGGTTATAAATGCTTACTTATGTGTTGTTAATTGTCCATAATTAGATACTTTAAGACATTTTAGACATTATATATTTCAATTTGTAATTTTTAAATATTTTTGTGATTTCTAAATAATTTAATGATATGTTATTTTTATAAAATATCAATAGTGTCAATTTTGACACTATTAATTTATTTGAGTTTAAATAAAATCCACACAAGAGATATATTAGAACCAAAATATTTAATATATTCATAAAAAGTCTTATTAATCTATAAAAAATTTTGAGCACATTAATTATTTTATATTATATTTATTTCAATATTTTTAATAACACTTTTTTGATATTTCTCTTAATAAAATAATTAATACAACATTATGGTGTAATTAATTAATATACTTATCCATTTCATAAAAATTAAAAATAAAATACTATGATGAAGAAAAATATAATATATTTCATAATAATACTTTTAGTCGAATTTATCTTCTAAAACACCCACCTTATAAAAAATTATGTTTATTAAATAATTAAGGTGACAACTTTGACATCATTTAAAATAAAATAATATAAATGTCCTAATCTGGTTTATAAGGGTCTAAATGGTCCACATGTATAAACATGGATTATTATGGTATCGATATATTCGACCAATATGTTTTGGTCAAGTGTTTGTGTCTTTTTTTGTGTATTATTATTTTAATAGAAAATTTATTATGGATTTTTCACATAATAAATAATTTCTGAATCAATAATGTACAATCTATTAAGGTAAATATATATTTGTAAAAATTAAAAAAATTACCATGATAAATAAAAACATTTTATCTTTAAAATAAGTATTTATAATCGAATTTATATTTTGTATAACCTTATATTAAAAATAATTTAATTATTAAAGTTTGAGTGAGACATATTTCACTTTAGTTTAAATAAAATAAATTAATTTTCTCAATCTCATCCAAGTGGGTTCCAATAGATACCATTTCGACCCATGTATGTTTTTGGATGAAATATAATCATCCAATTATATTAAGATACGTTTTATAATATAATTTTTACCCTAAATTAACCAATTTACCTTTAACTGTGGTAAATAAAATTTACCGTTGTTACTATCCATAATGCCCAAAAATAAAAGTATCCTATTGATATAATTTGGACATACTGATTCCAAATATGAAATCCATTTTTCCAAACTCAAAACACTGAAGATGCCGTAATTAATTTAAAATTAATCTCGTTGTCTAAAAAAATGGGTTTTTATTTAAAACATTGCGAAAGACTGAAATGTTTTTACATATGAATTCTATGTAAAATTAATGATAATGACATAAATTATATTAAATGGTAAAAATATATTCTATTTATACTTTAAAACCATTAAATATTATAATTTAACCATATAAATTATCTCAATGAAAAAAGTTATTTTTAATTAAAATTTTGAGTATTTTTACTATTCCTAAAAATATGAAGGTTATCAGAATAATGTCATAAATTTTTATATCATGGTTCAAAAGAAGTCATTTACTTGGTCAAATTTAACTTATAAAATTGTCAAAAATTAGATTTAAAATAGGTTTTCCATGGAAAGGAAACAAAAAACATTTTTTGAAAAATTCATCTTTTTTCCGAAAAATTAATTTTGTCCTCATACCATGTTCTAGAAAATGTGTAAGATGAATTATAATGTTATAAAATTTAAAATT
This sequence comes from Viscum album, assembly GCA_963277665.1. Taxonomy (NCBI): domain Eukaryota; kingdom Viridiplantae; phylum Streptophyta; class Magnoliopsida; order Santalales; family Viscaceae; genus Viscum; species Viscum album. The sequence goes on along the minus strand of OY728146.1, from coordinate 1,618,356,883 downwards.
CGGTTAATACTATTCATAATGAATAGTTCATAATAATATTATAATATATCATTGTTTAGTGAAACTCAGTATTACGTACCACGCAAGCTTTCAAGGAAGGCCGCTCTTGCGTGTAACACAAGACAAGTATATTGTTGCGTATACTTCAAGAAAATATTAGTGTATCATACAACAAAAGATATCATAGAAATTAAAAAGAATATATCTCATAAAATCTCAGGGAGATATATTCTACCCCCCTTAAAATAAAATTTTCCCTCGAAATTCATTGGGGTTATAAATCTTTTACTACATGAAAGTTTCTTTCATAGAAACCCACATTGTAAAAAGAAATACTAAAACATAATTTTATAAAGTAAAGTAAGAAATATAATGGTTACCCAACAAATCTCATCATTGGGTTTCCACATAAGATAACATAAGTGAAAACATGGTTATGGAAGAGAAATTTAACCATCAAGTATTGATAGAGAGTGGTAGAGAACATGGATATGAAAAATAAAACAATCACAAAGACATTAATTTGTAATGATCTATGGTACCATCTGATTCATCAGATATGAGGATACTAGGACAAAGTTTTTGTTTTTCAAGATCATTTCCCTAATGTTGATGAATTTTTTCATAAGTAGAAATACTTACTTGATTTCAGTGTAATATCATCGTTGGTAATTTCATGGACTATTTACACTTCGTCTCTTATTTAAATAAATGTAGTTGAATTAGTCATTCTTGAAGTATTTCCAGATCATGAGATAGAATGATAGGTTATTCCATCTGTCTTTATCACTAAAAAGTTAGCACAAGATATTAAATATACATAAGTCCATTTATGGTGTGGTTAATCATATATTGTTCCAAAAATGGACTTATAATTCATCTATAATACCGATTAATAAAATAAAACTAATTTATACTAACCATGGACTTCCTGTAGGCCAGTGGTTGGAGATAAAGGCTTATCGCACTTCGGTTGTGGGTTCGATTCCCGTAACCTGGTCTGACATGATGGGTTGTCACCCATCCTACAGGTGGTCCTTTTTCTAAAACTATACAATTGTAACATTCTAGAAAAAAGGTTTTAGCCTTAAACAATACTATCTGATGTCCAACTTAATCCATTCCAACCTTTAGGCTTATCGAAAATACTTCTGTCCAATCTCATAGTATAAAGAAAATGATTACTAGAAATTGCATCTACCAAGAATGTGAATACCATCATTTACACACCATATATCATAAGATATGTCTTGTTGGTCACATTCCAAACATGCAAATTCTTTAATCGTGTATTCTCTTGAAACATGAATTTCCATAGAATCTTTGTGTAAACATGAATGCTATCAGAAGTTAACTCTTTCCACATACCAGAATCATAATATTTTTGTATATTCAAACCATGATATCACTTTGTCCTTATATCAGTCATGATATCATTAAAAATATCAAACATTTCATTATCACCATATCCCTTTATTATGTGCATATTAGGTGCTTTCCAAAAATATCTGAATAACCTTTCATGGTTACCAATACCATTCAACATATACTTTCAAAAAAATAAGGGAAAAAAATAGTGTAACAATCCTTAGAAGTTTATTTATTCCATTGTACCATGAAATTACTTATACAAAATTACTCTTGATAAACATGTTATCATTTCTCTACCATCTTAAACCATTGAGCGTGCTTCATCATTTTATTCCTCAACACTTCTTTCATCCCATATATCATTTGTAGTCTCTTCATCATCCCCAACATAAATACTACTCATACAACCATGTTGATTCTCTTCCTGAGATTTTCCCTTAGGTAATTGGTTTGTATAATTCCCGTACATTCCAAATTTAAAGCATTTAACCATTTTTGATGTCTTATAAATACCATTATCCTTGTCCATTTTATTAACTGATCCTTTTTCTTTTCAATTATTCGATTTGTGTCTTTTTTTCCACACCCAAAGAATTTTCCGGTTCCTTTGAAACATTCTCCCGGATACCTCTTCCCACATGATTTACATGAGGGAAATTGATCTTTATTTCCTCTATGATCAACATGAAACTCCATATTTCTCTTATTAGATGAGTTAGGAAACTTAACAAAGTAGAGTTGATTGATCATATTATGCGATTGATGATTAGGAATAATAACGATGTCTCGCCTTCCAAATGACGTTTCATTTGGTTGATCATGAAGAATATCATTCCATTGTCCATCATATTCTCTATTAACATGAATCTTCCTATTTCTAGCCATTTTCTAAAACAATAAAAGAATAATGTGAGGGGAAAAAATCAATATAGGAAAACAACATAATCAAGGGGGAGTACTTTCAATATCTAACATCTTAGGATTAATTCTAGGTTATTCATAATTATTATAATAATTTTAGGATTGTAACATATACTTATACTTAACCTTACAAACATCCCTAGACATGCCTTAGAAATATCTCTATAAATCTCCCTAAAGTATTCACATACTAGTTTCCAAAGGTTAAATAAACCATTTCTATGATACCAAATATAGAGACCCATGCTTGACGTACATGGACATTTCATTAATTTTGAAGAATACTTAATACATAAGTGAAATAGAGACCCAAGGATAGTAATAGTTTATTGTCTTTTGGAATCTCAGAACATAATCTTTAAATCATGGTGAAATATCTTCACCATTTCCCATAAATATCTTTCACTTTTGTTTTCTTACCGAAAAACTTTCACTAAATCTTTTAAAAAAACATATAAAGGGTGAGCTCAAATATTGAGTAAGGGTATGTATGTAGAGAAAAAACATATACATTTGAACTTAAAAACATGAACATAATGTTTAAAGATCAAAATATTGAGTCGTGAAATAAGTCATGGTAGTATGTAAGGCATAGATCAAAATGGAACATTAATCATGATAAAATAGCATCGGAAAAAACATGCAATTAGGGAAAACCATTAATCACATAATATTATTTATATAGTAGCCAAGACAATACTACCAAGACCATCATAGTGGACAAATTCCATTACTGAACTGGATTCACTTGCCGTTCCAGCCCAGTATAACTGAACCTGATTTACCTGTTATTCTAGCCATGCCTATCACATTATATTTAAATCTTTACCCAATGAATTGGAGGGAGATATAGGTCCCACCCATCTCATAATGAAATCATTTTTTCGTGTGGCACAAAATAAACATAAATCATTCATCACATCCCAATGAATAAAATGGATTTCATATACATCATCCCATCATAACATAATCTATTTAAAACAATGTCTATACTTTAATTATAAAAAAACAAAACCATTTAAACAATAGGGAAATTATACATGAATCATATCTATATTAAATAATGTCATCTTAGATGTAAAATAGTTTTGATAAATCACCTGAAATGAATTCTTGAGGAAAATATCCTTTCTTATTGAAAATAATTTTCTTTTCTCAAAATGACGAGAAATTTTGAATGAAAATAATTTCATTGAAAATAATCATTAACCCTTATAGAGGAAGATTCATGGAAATAAGGCTTTATAAAATTGTAAAAATCTATTCATTCCGTATATGTTTAAAAAACATTCTCCTCGTACGTTTTCTGGAAAAGTCAAAAAGTACCTCGTATGGTAAATAAAAGAAAGATTCCTTCTATACCATGTGGTAAAAGTCTAAAAAGGGTAAAAATGAATTTAAACATACATGTAATAATTGTAAACATTTTATGAAAATATTTTTAGAAGACACAGACATGGATGATAAATATAACCCCAATAAATACTTACGAATAAACAATCTCAGATAAGAATGAGATTTGAATAATTATCCCGTAAATTTTATGATCAGTGGAATCATACATGTCATAAAATAAAGAAAAATAAATTCATTTTTAAATATCATATCCTCCCTATTAAAAATCATAAAACATTCATGGGAATCATAAACACCATATAAAAGAAATAGATAATGATTAAGGAATATGTCTCATATAAGTAAAACTAGGACGCAATTATCCCTAACCCTAGGCCCAATTTTTTCATGTACGTGTCGAAAACTCCATTATAATGTTTTTAATAATTTCAATGAATTATTAAAGAATAATACTTATTTTAATGATATCATACATGATTTACTTATGACTTTATATTACCCGTTCATTTGTCAATTCCATGTTGAAGCAACGTTTTGAGTAATAATCACTTCATTTATCGTACGTGTTTGGACTTTTTGTTCTTGATATTATCAGGATTTATTAACATCCAGAATGTAAAATATGATTTATATATCATATATACATTCATTATATATATATATAACATAGATAAATGAAATGAAATATATCGTTCATGGATACGGTAGGCTGTCCGTACAATGAATGTTGTTTTCCATTCCTTATTGACTTGAATGGAAGTAAGTCGATGAAATATATATATATATAGACATAAATACAGTAACATTATTAAGTCATATATCTCATTATTATTCAATCTATATACATTATAATCATTCTTTAATGGTTAACATGGAGAATGAATCTCAGCGCGTCGTGGAGACGGTAATCCATATGTACGCACAAGCAATGATATCATTCCCATATTTATTGAATGGAATTAGAGTGGATGATATAATATCTAATAATTATTATCATGTTATAATAATCATATATAGTTATTATTTCCACCATTATACCCTTCCACGAAAGGTTGTGGTGGAAACCCTGACAACACCTTGGCGTGGAGACAGTATGCCGTACGTACGCACGCGTGGTGGTATTGTTTTTTTTAGGATGGATAAAAGTTGAAATATGGTGGTTTAATATTCATAATAACATATAAGTTTACAAGTTATACTGGAGTTAATACTTTATATTGAAACTACTAAAGAAGAGTAAGTATAAGAAGAAATAAATTTGAAATATTCGGTTGAAGAGATTTCCTCTTCCTCGAAGTGCCTCCTTTAAACTCCCTCTTAGGGCACAAGAGATGACCTTTTGAGAAGAAAAAAACCTATATAATGTAACTAGAGAGGTTGTTAATAGGATTTTTTAGGGTTTTTCGGAGCTTTAAGAACCAAAATTGAGTGGAGAGGAGAGGGAAGGAGGTGCCCTTATATACGAGAGGAGATGGGAACTTTTGGAAACCTCAAAAAATATTAATTTATAATAAAACCAAACCCCACCTAAAATCATCTAATATGACTCAACATAAAATATGATATGACATAGGGTGGTTATATCATCAACTAATCAAATTTAGACATGTTTTAAATTTATTTTAAACCTTATCATTTTGATTTATCCTTATTTAATCTATTGGATTTTATTTGTGGAAATAATATTGAAAATTTTAAATGGTTATGAATGGTTACTTATGTGTTGTTAATTTTTCATAATTAGATAATTTATGAAATTTTATACCATATAAATTTAAATTTTTATTTTTAAATATTTTTGTGATTTTTAAATATTTTTGTGATTTTTAAATAATTTAATAATATGTTATTTTCATGAAATCAAATTATAGATGATATGCTTCATGTGTGCATGGAAACCTTTGGAGGTGCTTGGGATTATGATTTAATACTGGTGGAGTTTTATAAAAATAATAGTTACTAGTTATCAATTAGAAATGATCCCATTAAAGATATGTATGCACACACTTACAGATCACCACATTATTGTTATGAGGTTAGTGAATAATTTATGGCTGAGATAATTATTTCTCATGAGGCTATAACTATGATATAGACTTATCATCAATGATTGGTGATAGATTAGAGTCAGTGTGAATATTATTTGCATATAAGAATCACCGTTTAGAGTTTTTTTGTTGGATAATATGTATTTTTAAGGTTTCAACTTGATTTAGTCCCCAAAGACATGGGAAGAAAGTTTTGTGTTCTATATGTTATGTGGTTCCTTTTGAGACCATCAAGAAGATTGTAAATGTGGCACATCGATTGTCATTAACAACTCAGTTGACTATGATTCACATTATATTTCAAGTATCTCATTTCATGATATATAATCGTATACCCAATCATATTTCTAATTTATAGGAACATAATTTTGACCCAGATGCTTCATTGGTGAGGTACTCATTCATATACTTTATTTCTAGGAAAATATTATATATGGAAAGTTAATTTCATTAGTCCAAGGGTTACAAAAACCTAAGAAATATTCTCATGAAACATTGGAGTGAGAATAATTTGTAAGAGTTATGGAATCACCTCTATATGGGTCAACCATACTAAACATAGTTTTAGGGAAAAATTGATATATTTGGTCTATTATTACTTCCTGATATATAATTTAGTTATGATATTATTGTTTAAGATTTTTTTATACTCCTTATCATGTTTTCTCATTATTTTAGTGTTTTGGATCATGGGTGGATTTATAAGCTACAACTGTAGAAATTCAAAGTGTGAATTGGTGATTCCCACCATGAATGGTTAGAACATATTGAGGTAGAGATCTTGAGTTTACATAATTTTCGTTTATGGCATGAAACCATGATTCTGACCGTGAAACGATTGAGAATATATGGTTCACATCATGAATCTTGATTTCATTTCGTGAACCCATTGGGCAAATTTTTTAATATTTTTTTATTCTCCATTTTACCTTTACTCAATTTAATTTTATATTCACACCATTTTGGATATAATAAAGCCCAACCACATTCCATTTATGTGGACTATTTTATACCTTATTTTGTGGTTTAATTTTAGTGGGGAATCACCCTAGATCATTAAGGGATATCATTATAAGATTTTTCTTTTAAATTTTTTAATATTTCAATTTTTTTGTTCATTACTCCCTCTCCAAAGAGCTATGGAATCCTATAGTTTGTGATATATATATATATAAATATGTTTTGATCTGTATTTTTGGATTAAGGTTTTCCATCATCTTATAAATGTAATCTCTTTCATTGTATTCTGTGTTCCATCTGATTATTGATTATACAAAGTGATTGAGTAAGGTAGTTTCATAATAAGTATTTTTTCATATGAATATTTTTCTCTATCTTATTTTTAAATCAGTTTAATTTTTTTTAAAGGAATGGATTTTATTTCCTGAAATCTGTTTTAGAATAAGAGAAAGGAATGGATAATAAAAAATATATCCATGTATTTTTATGATTTGTTTTAGGGATTTTTGTATTACATTGATAAATTTATATTTTTATTGAAAAAACCTCCTAAAAAATGAATTTAATTATTATAATAGTGCCTTATTGAGAGGTAGATAACACATGGGGGCATAGTTATTAGGTGTGTAGTATTAGACATGTATTATTATGCATTGTTATCCTGCCTAAAATTGGATATATATATATATGACATCTATAACTAAAAATTGTAAAGTCAAATAGACTCATGAGGATAAAATTACGTTTCCATGAACAAATTCCAGGAATGTACAAGAACAATCAATTATTTGTTCTTTGATAATTGAGGGGTATAGATCCTCTCTATCCCTAACTTGATATATATTAGGACTCCTTACCATGGCAGGAATGTTTTATAAATGGTTTTCTTTTCAATATTGTCTATTGATTCATGTTTGGGAAATAGATTATATATAAATGATTTTCAAACGTTATGGGAATTGCATATTTTCATATAATGTTTTAAACTATGAAAAGAAATTATCATACATTTATTTTAATTTTTTTTCAATGTGGATAGATTTTATGTTTTAGGAATGAGTATAAAAAGAAGATATTTCTTTCTATTTTATATAATTAAATTGAGAATAATTGATGTAGTTAAAAATGAATTCTTAGGGAATAATTAATGGGACGCTATTGGGATGTTGAGATCATGACCTATATACAGCCAAATGTGAATGTATACATTTCCATTTATATTTTAATAAAGGGAAAATAATTTCTTGGTGGAAGGGGTATTTTTGATAGTGTATATTAAGCATACAATGGTGTAATAGTGGCATGTTAATTTACATATAACATGAAGCTGTGACACGGTCTCCTATTCCCCTTTTACCCATAGTCATGTAATTTAATTACTTATGTGGAACATTTATATTTTCTTTCATTATATATGGATATATATTGTTATATAGAGTACTTTTTTTTATTTTCTTTTATATAGGTTAAGTGATGGGATGTTTCTTATTTTCATTATTCATGATAGATCAAAATTTGTTTGGGAGAAATCATTCAAAATGGTGATTCTTTGATGGACATACACTTATCACTACACCAGGGGGATCTAAAAATTCATTCAAGATTTTATATTAGAGATTTTAGGTGTCCTAATAGGTTAAAACCATTTTGTTTAGTGACCTATGTGGTGGTGTATCCATGGGTTTGGATGATAGTATCTTAGAGAAATCAAAAAAATGATTTCTAAATAGTGCTCTATTGTGTAGTTTGATGCATTAAGGTTGATACTACATAAGAAGAATTATTAAAAATGTTGTTTTAAATGAGATGGTCCGTTGAAAGAAAATATTCTATAGGTGATTCATATGTAGGGGAGCACAATTATATAGAATTAACCTCTAATATTGGTTACTTTTGGTGCTAAGAACCATACAAATTAGGAGTAATTGGTTAAAGATGTCATGAAGTCTCAAGAGGTATGAGTGTGGTTGAGCACAATCTCATGTTGGCAATAGTGGAGAGGGGTTGGACTAGATATGTATGGATAGTGTTTCTTAGAGTTAGTATTTTATAGTGGTGAAATGATTTGGATTTAAAAATAGAACTGAGAGAGTTATCAATGAATTTGATGCTATGGTATTTCTAGGTAGTGGTCATAGGAATACTAGAATATTAATAAGACCTATAAGCTATATGGTGGGGAGTTTATAATGACCTATATATTTCTATGTCTCAATTTTGATATGGACATTGAATTCATATCATGGAGAGTGGATAAAATTCTGAATTTGGACTCAAATCAAGATTCCACCTATTTGAACATCCTTAAGTGATGATATTGTTTGTGGTTTGAGGCCTAATGAGGTCCCATCATTCATGAGTGAGAATTTGAGTAAGGTTCAGTGGCTTGATTTCTGAAATTTAGAAACTCATATTAGTTCATACCATGCCCAAGGAGAGTACATACCATAAATTATTGTAGAATAAGGGGAGGACCCTTACACATCTGACTGTTACACTATAAAGGGAAGTGTGTATTAGTATTTTCTCCAATATTTGGGTAGGCATTTCCTTTTCCCATTTGGATGAGTGATTCATCCACTAAACCTGATTTCACACCATGATTATATAATGGGAAAGTTCCCTTGGCACCCAGACCCCTAATATATTCCAGGATTAGCCCCTTGGGTATTTTTTTTAAATACCAGGTGACCGATATTTTTGGGATTAACCTCCCTTCAATTATGGTCAAAGTAGTTATAAATGAGAGGCTATTTAACCAAATCTCAATCTACATCCTCTCGTGCTTGATACATCTTGAGAGGGGACAATTTCATGCGTGATTCAATAAATAACCAAGGTATTTTAAATGATTATAATCACTATTAATAATTCTTATTTTGTCACAATTTTTTCTAAAAAAATTGGTTATAGATTGTGTGATGATTTTTATGTGATGTTTTTGATCATATAATGATAATTTCATTTAGAAACAATTATAAAATACTAATGGATCCATCTGATAAAATAAAATATGAAAATGTAAATTAAAAATAATGAATAAAATGGAATAAATTAGACACCTTAATTTCACTAGAATCCATATTCTTATTCAATGGTGTGTTCTTAGTGAGGATCACAAGGAGGAACTGACCTATGAAACCTGCCTATAGGGTGTGTTGACTAATTTATTCATGAATGATTTATGGGTAATCCCACCTGATTGAAGGGGGGATAACTAAATCACTATGTGATGAATAGGAATCAAGAATATAAGAGAGTATCTAGTAGTACGAACTGACCAAAAACTCCCCACACACATACACATAAAAGGATAGGATCACGTCCTTTTATATAGTCATCCTTGATTCTCTTCATCGATTGAAGAATGTTTACCATAACGTACCATATCATATTCCATATCACAGAAACAAAAATTTATAAAATATTGGTTTTAATTGAATGGACACTTTCATAAATGTGGTAATCTAATCATAAATGAACAAACTCTTTGGTTCATAACTGATGAAATCATCACACGTTCGTTACATAAACATCAAATCCATTTGTTTTTGTCAACCAAAACATGAAATGTACCACTATAATATAGTGGTGAAAATTTCAATAGAAATATAATAATATATCATTTCCATTAAAATATAATAATAAATTTATACAAAACATCAAAACTCTTTTCGAATCCATATTAAATCCTGTGAATATGGTTCAATCCTGATCATATCATTATGAAATAAACATTGTATCCAAAACATAATACATACACATCAGAATAACTATGTGACCATATATATCTTAATATAATTGAAAAAAATAGAAAATCCCTATTTTAAAAATACAAGAGAAATGTATCATCTAGAAAATAATTTATCCTTCTCACAATAATATGGGGTCATGTGAGTTATCCATTAGAAATAATCATATCTCTATAAGAATATATTAACCAAAATATATACCATATAAATCATATGTAGACACGTATAATGATTTTTTCTATGATATTGAGTGAAAAATAGGCATGGGATTTTTTAATCATATTTATTCTAACTCATCTATCCTTTATTCTCTGAGAAAACTCACCAAATTTATAAATACATTACATTTAATTGGGAAATTAGTTACATATCATAAAAACCCACAACATAAATACAATTAATTTTTTGAAAATGTCCTTAACATTCTCTTAAGAATCTATTATTATTTTAAAACTACATGATATAACGATGGGATGAATATAATATAAGGTAATATATAATGAAAAAATGTAATAAGAAGATCATATAAAAAGGTAAAATAGTACACGTGATCCAATTAGAATATCAATGTTACATAATATGTTTGAGAATCATATTCTGTAAAAATGAAGTAGGATATAAAATGATAACACAACAAAAACATATGAATGTGGTTACAAAATTGATCATGAAATCATAAAAATATGTCAAGGATAACCACTAAGACACTAGAAAATGGTGTAAAATTTCTCATAATGGTATTGGATTACTCCTTAATCATAGAGATTATTTATCATTAGATTAAAATATAACCCAATGCATTTGACTACTTTCTGGGGGCACAAATCATTCTCATATTGTAACACCTTGAGATTTTATGAAAAATATTCTTTTAATTTCATTGATGTCTTCAATTATACATCACACCAAGTTTAGCTTGCAGTATACGCAATGCTATTCTTGGATCGTGTTACACACAACTTCATGTTCGTTTTATAATAGTCATTCTACGCAACATTGAGTGTGTTTATATATATATATATATATTAAATATATAAATGAAATATGGTTGGATTTTGTTATATGGAACAATGAAGGATTCTTGCACAACACGCAACCCTGACATGACTTGCATTACACGCAATCACGACCTTCCTCGATAGTGTGTGTTGTACGCAATACCGGGTTTTACTAAACAATGATATATTATTATAATATTATTATGAACAAGCCGTTATGAATAGTATTAACTAAATTTTGAATTTTATAACATTATTATTCATTTTACACATTTTCTGGAACATGGTATGAGAACAAAATAGATTTTTTGGGTAAAATAAGTATTTTTAAAAAAATGCAGTTTTGCCGCCTTTTGATGGCGCACCCACATTAAATATAGTTTTTGACATGTTTATAAGTTCAATTTGAAAAAATAAAATTCTCCTTTGGAATCAAGATATAAAAATTTACTTTGGATGAAATTTTCATATTATTCTGATAACTTTCTTATTTTAATGAATAGTAAAAACACGCTATATTTTAATTAAAAACAACTTTTTTCATCGTAATAATTTATATGGTTAAATTATAATATTGAATGGTTTTAAAGTATAAATAGAATATATTTTTACCATTTAATATAATTTATGTCATTATCATTGATTTTACATTGAATTCATAGGTTAAATCAATTCAATCTTTGGCAATGTTTTAACTTTTAAAACCTATTCGCTTAACAACGGGATTAATTTTAAATTAATTACTGCAACTTCGGTGTTTTGAATTTTGAAAAATGGATTCCATATTTGGAATCTGTGGGTCCAAATTATGTTAATATGTTACTTTTATTTTTTTCATATTATGAATAGTAACTACGGTAATTTTTATTTACTGCAGTTAAAGGTAAATAGGGTAATTCAAGGTTAAAAGAATATTATAATAATTCAAAATTACCTTGACACTTGTCCTAACCTTATTGGATGATTAGTGGCCGACCATGGGCATCCTTGGGCCGATTTTGGGACCCCAATTAGACACTTGGTAGTGAAAATGACAATTTGGATTAATTAATTTAATGTAAAGACAAAATTGACTTTAACAAAAATCTTTTAGTAGTTAATTTTTATAAGGGGTTATGTAAGTTATATTTTAGAATATAAATATTATTTGAAAATCTAAAACGATTCCCTAAATCATGGTATTTGTTTCATAATTTTTAGGCATCAAATGAATTAAAATATTTATGACACAATAATGATGTAGTGTTTACATCATTAATAAATGATTTAAATAAATAAGATTATAATGATTAAAATATCATCCAAAACCTGTCCAATTACAATTGTATGATTTTATTTAGAATATGAGTCATCTAATCTTAGACATTAATGTGTTTTGGACCTCTTGAAACCAAAGATAAGTTTATAATAAAATAATCTTTTCACACTTTCCTAAAGAGCCCCTCCTCTCCCTTATAAAAGGAGACCACATCTATGAAATTCCTCACACCACTCAAGCCTTTTGGCTCGTCCAAAATCTTCCCAAATAATCTCCCTACATCCCTATCCTCCACCTTGAAGCCTTACATTAGGCATAAGACTCTCCAATAAGTCCTTTTGGTTCAAACCAAAGGAAGTTACCGAAAATAAAGGTAACAGTTTCTCTTAAGTTTTTTTCATTTATTCTACTTCTCCAACCCCTAAAATCTTTTTAATAATTTTTTTTGTAACAAAAACAATATCCTAAATATAATAGGATGTTGTAATGAGAAGTATTAGAACTACACTTACACACACCTCCATCTAATGGATGAAGAACATAATGTTTCTGTGATGGAAAACTAACACCTCACGAAACAATGATTGTTCGATTTTCTCCTACCGCCTCTCATGGTGGCCATTATGATGGAACTGTATTTATATATAATATATATTATGTTTATTATTTCTTTATTCTTCTTTAATTCCCAATTATATCAAGCCTTTACAGTTTCCATAGTCGGTAAATACGATAATCTCATTTGAGGAAGTGCGGACTACTGCCCCCTCAAAGTGATGTGATTCGTTAATACCTTATGTGGGATGTATAAAGGATGTGGTTAATGATATTATATATTATATTATACTGTAATTATAATATACCTACATATAATTATGTTTTAATTACCTTAAAATAAGAAATATAAATGAAAGTAGCGTTCATGCGTACGTACGGCTTACCGTCTCCATGAACGGTGCGTTTCATTTCTTACCTCCATATGTTATATACTATTATAAATGCTTGTATATTCTGGATATATAATGAATGTATATGATATATAAATCATGATTTACATTTTGGAAGTAATTAAATCATGATATAAGTATTAATAACATCAAGAACAACAATTCCAAACACGTACGATAAATAAGATGATTTTACCCAAAACGCTACCTTAACATTAATTTAAAAAGAATGGGTAATATAAAGTCATAAGTGAACCATATTTGATATCATAACAATTAATATTATTCTTTAATAAGTAAATTAAATTATTTAAATCATTATACATGAGGTTCAGATACATACGAAGCATATCAGACGTACGGTAAGGGATAATTTTGCAATCACTTTTTTATCCGATATTGCTTATTCGTAAGTATTTATGTGGGTTATTTCGATCATACATGTACATGTTTTATAAAAGTGTTTTCATGTATGTTTAAAGTCAATTTTACCCATTTTTTACTTTTACTACATGGTATGTAAGGAATCTTTGTTTTGTTTACGTTACGAGGTACTTTTTTTTGACTTTTTCGACAAAAGTACGAGAAGAATGTTTTTTAACGTATACGACATGAAAGGATTTTTAAGGTTTTATAAAGCCTTGTTTTCATGACGCTTACTCCAAAATATTTCATGACTATTTCCAACAAAATCATTTACTTTTAAAATTGCATGACATTTTGTGAAAAGAGAATGATTTTGAAAAAGAAAGGATATTTTCCCGAAGAATTCATTTCAAGTGTTTTATCAAAACCATTTTCATCTAAGATGGAATTATTTCATATGTGTATGTTTCAAGTATCATGACTCTATGATTTACATGTTTTAACTTTTCTTATTATGAAATGATATCCATTTATATATATATATATATATATGGATTATGTTATGATGGGATGATGTTTATGAAACCCATTTTTATTCTTTGGGTTATGATGAATGATTTATGTTTATGTTGTGGCACAAGTAAGAATTATTTCATTATGAGATGGGTGGGACCTATATCTCCCTCCAATGCATTGGGTAAAGATTTATATCTCATGAGATAGACATGGCTGGAACGGTAAGTTAATCTGGTTCAGTAATACAGGACTGGAACGGGGAGTGAACTCGATTCAGAAAGTGACTTTTTCCACTAAGATGGTCTTGGAAGAAATGCCTTGGCTAATATGGAAATCATATCATGTGCTTAATGGATTCCACAATCACATGTTTTATTCCCATTCTATTTTATCATGATTAATGTTCCTTTTGGATCTATGCTTTATGTACTTCAATGATTTATGTCTTTGCTCAAGATTTTGATGTTTAGATTTTATGTTCATGTTTTTGAATTCAAATGTTTATGGATTATTTTATGTTCTCTATGCTTACCCTTACTGAGAATTTGAGCTCACCCTTTATATGTTTTCTTTTCCCCAGGATTTAAAGAAAGTTTTTAGTTAAGAAAACAAAAGGGGAAGATCTTTATGGGATATGTTGAAGATCTTTCACCACGATTTGAAGATTTTATTCCGAGTTTCCAAAGACACTAAACTATTATGGTCCTTGTGATTCTGTTTTTTGTTATGTATTAAGTATTCCGAAAAAGTAATGTAATTTCCATGTACGTCAAGCTTCGGTTCTCTACAGTTGGTATCAGAGGAAAGGTTTAGTAAAACTTTGGAAACTAGGACACGAAAGCGTTAGTGAGATCTCTAGAAATATTTATAAGGTATGTCTAGAGATGTCCCTAAGGTTAAGTATAAGTATAGGTTATAGTCCTAGAATTGAGCTAACAATCTTAAAATTAAACCTAAGATGTTAGATATTTAATTTACTCCCCCTTTATTATGTTGTTTTCCCTAACATGGTATTTGCCTCTCACACTATTATTTTTGGGTTTTAGAAAATGGATGGAAACAAGAAGATTCACGATAATGGGGGATATGATGGACAGTGGAATGATATTTTTCATGAGAAACCAAATGAAATTGTATCTGGAGGTCTATATATCGTTATTATGCCTAATAAAAAATCTCATAATATGATCAATAATCTCAACTTTGGTAAGTTTCCTAACTCAGCTAATAACAGAAAGATGGAGTTTCATGATGATCATGGAGGAAAGAAAGTTCAATTCCCCTCATGTAAATCATGTGGGAAGAGGCATCAAGGAGAATGTTTCAAAGGAAATGGAAGATGATTTGGGTGTGGAAAAGAAGGACATAAAGCCAGTAAGTGAAAAGGAAAAGGTTCAGTTAACACCATGGATGAGGATAATGGTATTGCTACGACATCAACAATGGTTAAATGTTTTAAATGTGGAATGTATGGGCATTATGAAAACCAATTCCCTAAGGGAAAGTCTCATGAAGAGAATCAGTATGGTCATATGGGTAATATTTATGTTGATTATGATGAAGAGACTACAAATGATATGTGAGATGAAAGAAGTGTTGAAGCTCAGTCTGTTGTTTAATAAGGTAGTGTAATGATTTTATTTTTTTCAAGAGTTATGTTGTATAGTTAATGGTACTATGGAATAAATAATCATCTAAGGATCGGTAGACTCTTGTTTTTACTAAAGTATTTGAAAGTATATGGTACCAGTAACCATGGAAGGTTATTCAGATATTTTTGGAAAGTAGATGATATGCGCATAATGAAGGGATAAGAATAGAATGAGATGTTTGATTGTATTCATGATCTGATGACTAAAATAAGGACAACGTGATATCATGGTTTGATTATATAGAAATTTTGGTATTTTGGTATGTGGAAAGAGTTAACTTTTGACAGCATTAATGTTTTCACTAAGGTTAAATGGGTATTCATTTTTCAAGAGAATACATGATTAAGGAATTTACATGTTTGTAATTTGACCAACATGATATATCTTAGGATATATGGGGGAAAAATGATGGTATTCACAAGATTGTAATGTGAAATTTCAAGTAATCATTTTCTTTATAATATGAGCTTGGACCGAAGTATTTTAGATAAGCCTAAAGATTGGAATGGATTATGTTGGACATAAGTTAGTATTGTTTAAGGATAGAACTTTTTTCGATATTATTTATGGGATGTTCACTAGTGCAGAAATTGTTTCTTACGTCACCATTTTTTACGTTACCATTTTTTACGTCGGTTATATATAACCGACGTAAAAATGCGGCGAGTAGATTTTTAACGTCGGTTGTCTTATAACCGACGTAAAAAACCAATACGCGGGGGGGTTTTTTACGTCGGTTTCCAAATAACCGACGTAAAAACCCCACCATGCTTTGGTTTTTTACGTCGGTTATAAAATAACCGATGTAAAAAACGCGTAGATATCGGGTTTTTTTACGTCGGTTTCCAAATAACCGACGTAAAAAATGCGTAGATATCTCTTTTTTTATGTCAGTTATAAAATAACCGACGTAAAAAACCAAAGCGCATGGGATTTTTTACGTCGGTTTTAAAATAACCGACGTTATAAATTTAAAAAATAGTTTATAATGTCGGTTATATAATAACCGACATTATAAAACTTTTAAAAAAATTAAATCCCATGGACTGTCATTTACGATTTTTCGATTGACAGTCCGCCGGCTCGTCTCTCTCGCGCGGTAAACCCTAATCGGCTCGTCGATCGACCTGCGTTAAACTCAATTTGGCTTCATTGTTTATCTTCTTCACTCCTCTCGGATCTATCATCTCAACTCACAACATTCAAGTAAGCCTTCCACGAATTTATTTCGTTCGTTTTTGTTTCGATTCTTGATGTGCTTTTCGTTCGTTTTTGAATCTCGTGGAATTTTTTGTTATTGCAAATGGTTATTTGCAAATGGTTATTTGTATTTTGTTATTGTAAATTGTTATTTGTATTGAAAATGGTTATTTGCAAATGCTTATTTGTATTTTGTTATTGAAAATGGTTATTTGTATTCCAAATGGTTATTTGTATTTTGTTATTTCAAATGGTTATTTGAATCTCGTGGAATTTTTTGTTGATATAACAGACTATTTTGTTGATATAACAGACTATGTTGAGGGAACATTAAACTAGATGAATAATGAGATAAAAAAGACGTGCATCGTTACTTTAAAGGAAAATAAATAATAATTACTTTTTATATCATATTTTGGATCGATTTTTTTAGAAATTAAAACAATAAATGTGATCCCGATTATATGATATTGGAGGAGTACCATGGTTTAACCACACAGTATGGAATACCGAGAAACAACCCTAAAAAATGCGTATGCATCATGCTGTGTGATTTCATGATAAATAAGTATGGTTTTTACAAAATATATTTCCTCCATTATATTTGTAAACAAATGTAAAATATTTCCTAGGTAGAACCTCATGGTATTCACTAACCATGTTCCAACCATGAATAAGAATATAAAACTATAATACCCTAAAAAGTCAAAAAATAATAATACAAGGATGAATAAAAAAAATTTAATCAAAATAATTTGATTTAATAACCTATAATAAATATAGAGGTGTTAAAATAACACAAACCATACTAAATTCTACCCCTAGAAGAATATGTTGAGGATGTCGGACCTAGATTGAGATTAGGCCACTACTCCATTATCAATAGCTCTCACACCTATGTCTCATTGGAATCGAAAACATGTTTCCAATGATATTAAACCATATGAATTACCATATCATTTAGAACATTCACTTGAGAATATAAAACACATTATTATTGTTAATCATATACATATACATATTTAGTCTTGTAATTGCCAGGATGTTCACTATTGTTGAGGTGGCGACAGTTGGACAGAGTATCGGCCATTTTTTAGTTTGGCCATCCAGACTTCTTCGACTCATTACCATAGAGGTATGAATGTTAAATCTGGTATTTTATTTTTTTATTAATGTTGTTTTATCATTTGAAAACTACTATATTTCTCAATTTTTTTCACAAGAATACTTCAAAGGTAAAGAAATACTGTATAGACAACAACAAAGACAACATGCTATGACATCAGATACAGATTCCAGTGGTCTTGACAGATTGTCAAGATATTCACATTTGTTGTTGGGTTTTTATGAGTTTCCAATGGAATCTCATGTTTGTGGACGTGAAATAAGTGTGGGGATTACAAAATCTGATATCATGGAGCTTGTTACTGGAGATAAGTTGGGCATCAACATGGTGCAAATTTTTTCCACGTAAGTCTTAACACCTTTTCTCTGCTTTATATTTATTAAAAATGAATAATTATATATGTTTTGTATTAGGTATCTTTATAAAATTTGTGAGAGGAATGAACTGACAGAAGTATATGGATTCATGGACCCGCAATTGATTTCCCCTGAAGCATGTGCATTGACTGAGGAACAAAGAATGGTTTATATTGCTGAAAGATTTGAAAAGAATATAATCAGACAATGTTGGATGATGCCTTTTTGTGAGAGGTATGAAACACATTTCTCTCAAAGAGTTAATTATATTTTAACATAAAAAACCACTAACATTAAATTTCCTTTTATCAGTGATCATTGGAGGTTAGGGATTTTTTTCCCAAGGGAGAAAGATCTTTATTGGATATGCTCTGTTCATGGTGATGTGTGGGAAAGTTTTAAGAATATATTGGAAAAGTAAGTTTCAATTTCTCAATAGTTTTATATATTATAATGAATTTTAAATTTACCCCATTCGTATTATTTTCTAACAGTGCATGGGTCTACTTTCGAAAAAACACAAAGAAAAGAAATGCAAAGATCAAATATGTAAATGCAAAGGTAAATTTCCATTTATAATTTGTACTTTTTGATTTATTACATAAAAATAATATATTTAATTTACACTCGTTCAAAACAGAATTTTCATGAACAACAAGTCCTCATCGAATGCGGATATTATATGTTAAGATTTATGTATGAAATAATAACAACTGGGACAGTTGTGAATTTTGACCTGGTACGATTTCCTCTTAAACTTTGCCATAATATTTCAATTTGATTTATTCATTATACACGTTAACTATCTTCATTTTCATTTGTAGCTTTTTGATGACCCTCAACCCTATACTGCTGAAGACATCAAACACGTACAAGTGGAGTGGTCAAATTATTTTACAGGTTTGATTGAATTTTAGTTGTTTGTAATGTAAAATGTAATTTTGAATATTGTCGTTTTAATTGTGTATTTGGTAGTTGTTTAGGTTTGATTTTTTTTTGAAGTTGACAGTGTAAGTTTTGAATGTTATATAACTGAATGTTTAATTTTTCTCTACTTCTTGTTTTGGTCTACTTTTGATGGTTCTTCTGGTATGGATTTGGGTCTGTGGGGGAGGGGTTCCAATGGTGTGGGGGTGTGTTCAGTGGGGTTGGGGGTGGCCAGCGGTCTGGGAGGGCGGTCCGGTGGGGTAGGGGGACAGTCCTGGGGGGTGGCAGGGATGTCCAGGGGTGTGGGAAGCCGGTCCAAGGGTGTGGGAGTGCTGTCCAGGGGTGGGGGGGGGGGTTGTCCGGGGGTTGTACAGGAGTGTTTGGGGCTGTCCAGGGGTGTGGTGGGGGCTGACAAGTGGGGTGAGGGGGTGAGGAGGTGCTGTTCAGGCGGGTGGGGGTTGTCGAGGGGTGTTTGGGGGTGTCCGGGGGTCAGGGGGCAGTCTAGGAGTGTGGTGGGGGCTCCAATGGGGTGGGGAGGGTTGTCCAAGGGGTATACATGAGGGTGGGAGCTCCAATGGGGTGGGGGAGGGCTGTCCAGGGGGTATAAATGAGGGTGAGGGCTCCAACGGGGTGGGGGAGGGCTGTCCATGGGGTAAAAATGAGGGTGGATGCTGTCTAGTGGGTAAGTTTTATATGTTATCTATGTACATGATTACTTTTGATGTACTTCTGTTTTTGTGGTACGATTTCTTGATTTGTTTTCTGGTTGATTCTGGTGGAGAGAAGATCACTGCATTCGTTAAAAAAAATTGTGTTTATCACGTCAGTTATTTAATAACCGACGTGATAAAAGGTCTACAGAATGGTTTATCACGTCGGTTATTAAATAACCGACGTGATAATGGGCCTGGAGAATGGTTTATCACGCCGGTTATTGAATAACCGACGTGCTAAACATCCTGGACAATGGTTTATCACGTCGGTTATTCAATAACCGACGTGATAAACCGCCTCCTTCTAGTTTATCACGGCGGTTATATAATAACCGACGTGATAAACCCCCTCCCCCAGTTTTCCACGTCGGTTTTATATGAACTGACGTGATAAACCACACTGAGCCCGGTTTATCACGTCGGTTCTTATAGAACGGACGTGATAAACCTCCCTCACCCCAGTTTATCACATCGGTTCTATATGAACCGATGTGATAAACCCCCTCGCCCCTGTTTATCACGTCGGTTGTTTAAGAACCGACGTGATAAACCATTTTCCAGGCCATTTATCACGTCGGTTATTCAATAACCGACGTGATAAACCATTCTCCAGGCCCTTTATCACGTCAGTTCTAAAATAACCGACGTGATAAACCATTCTCTAGGCCCTTTATCACGTCCGTTCTAAAATAACCGACGTGATAAACATCGCGATTTTATGTTTTTGACGTCGGTTTTTAAATATCCGACGTCAAATACCTTATTTATAACGTCGCACGTATTAACATCGGCTAGAAACCGACGTAAAAAATTAAAAATAACCGACGTAAAAAACGTTTTCTGCACTAGTGGTTATAGTAATGTAGTTTTGGAAAAAGGATAACCTTCAGGATGAACGACAGCCCATCGCGTCGGACAAGGCTGTGGGAATTGAAACCACAACCGAAGTGCTACTGGCCTTTATCGCCTACCACTAGACTACATGAAGTCCCTATTTAGTAGAAAATAGTTTTATTATATTAATTTGTATGATATATGAAGTATAAGTCCATTTTAAGAACCATATATGATTAATCTCATTATAGACGGACTTATGTATTTTGGATAACTTTTATAACCTTTTGTTTGAGACAGATGGAATGACCCATCATTCTATCACATGATGTGCTAACACTTCACGAATGACAAATTCAACTTCATTTCATTAAGGGATGAAGTGGAAATTGTCCAAAGAATGACCAACAGTGAGATTGTACCAAAATCACGAAAGTATTTATTCTAATTCCAATTTCATCATTTTTAGGGAAATGATCTTGAAAACCAAAAATGTTGTCCTAGTGCCCTTATATCCGATGAATCAGATGGTACCTTAGATCATCACAAATCTATGGCTTTGTGATTGATGGATTTTTCATAGCCATGTTCTCTACCACTCTCCATCAGAACTTGATGGTTAGATTTTTCTTTCATATAAATATTTTCACCTATCATCTCCTATATGGAAACCCAGTGATGAGTTTCATTGGGTAATTGTTACATTTCATATGTTAGTTTTTAAAATAAAGTTTTAGTATTCCTTTTTATGATGTGGGTTTCTATAAATAGTATACGATTTCTAACCCCGAAGAATTTCAAGGGAGAAATTCATTTTAAGGGGGGTAGAATGTTTCACCCTGAGATTTTATGAAAAATATTCTTTTAATTTTATTGATGTCTTCTATTATACAGCACACCATGTTTAGCTTGCAGTATATGCAACGCTATTCTTGGATCGTGTTACACACAATTTCATGTTCGTTTTATAATAGTCATTCTACGCCACATTGATTGTGTTTATATATATATATATATTCAATGTATAAATGAAATACGGTTGGATTTTTTTATACAGAACAATTAAGGAGTCTTTCACAACATGCAACCCTGACTTGGCTTGCATAACATGCAATCACGACCTTCCTCGATAACGTGTGTTGTACGCAATACCGGGTTTTACTAAACAACGATATATTATTATAATATTATTATGAAAAAGACGGTATGAATAGTATTAAATAAATTTTGAATTTTATAACATTATTATTCATCTTACACATTTTCTATAACATGGTATGAGAACAAAATAATTTTTTTGGGTAAAATAAGTATTTTTCAAAAAATGCAGTTTTTCCACCTTTTGATGGAACACCCACATTAAATCTAGTTTTTAAAATGTGTATAAGTTCAATTTGACAAAGTAAAATTCTCCTTTTGAATCATGATATAAAATTTTACTTTGGATAAAATTTTCATATTATTCTGATAACTTTCATATTTTAATGAATAGTAATAGACGCTATATTTTAATTAAAAACACCTTTTTTCATCGTAATAATTTATATGGTTAAATTATAGTATTGAATGGTTTTAAAGTATAAATAGAATATATTTTTACCATTTAATATAACGTATTTCATTATTATTGATTTTAAATTGAATTCATAGGTTAAATCAATTCAATCTTTGGCAATGTTTTAACTTTTAAAACCTATTCGCTTAACAACGAGATTAAGTTTAAATTAATTACTGAAAATTTGGTGTTTTGAATTTTTGAAAATGGATTCCATATTTGGAATCAGTGGGTCCAAATTATGTTAATAGGTTACTTTTATTTTTTTCATATTATGAATAGTAACTACGGTAATTTTTATTTACAGCAGTTAAAGGTAAATAGGGTAATTCAAGGTTAAAAGAATATTATAATAATTCAAAATTACCTTGAAACTTGTTCTAACCTTATTGTATGAGTAGTGTCCAACCATGGGCATCCTTGGGCCGATTTTGGGACCCCAATGAGACACTGGTAGTGATAATGACAATTTGAATTAATTAATTTAATGTAAAGACAAAATTGACTTTAACAAAAATCTTTTAGTAATTAATTTTTATAAGGGATTATATAAGTTATATTTTCAACTATAAAAAATATTTGGAAAGCTAAAACGATTCCCTATATCATGGTATTTTTTCATAATTTGAAGACATCAAATGAATTAAATTATTTATGACACAATAATGATGTAGTGTTTATCTCATTAATAAATGATTTAAATAAATAAGATTATAATGATTAAAATATCATCCAAAACCTGTCCAATTACAATTGGATGATTTTATTTCTAATATGAGTCATCTTATAATAGATAGTAATGTGTTTTGGACCTCATTAAACTGAAGATACGTTTATAATAAAATAATGTTTTCACACTTTCTTAAAGAGCCCCTCCTCTCCCTTATAAAAGTAGACCACTTCTATGCAATTACTCACACATCTCAAGCCTTTTTTCTCGTCCAAGATCTGCCCAACTAAGATCCATACATCCCTATACTCCCCCTAGAAGCCTTACATTAGGCATAAGACTCTCCAAGAAGTCCTTTTGGTTCAAACCAAAGGAAGTTACCAAAATTAAAGGTAACAGTTTCTCTTAAGTTGTTTTCTTGTATTCTACTTCTCCAACCCCTAAAATCTTTTTAATACTTTATTTTCTAACAAAACCAATATCCTAAATATACTAGGATGTTGTTATTATAAGGATTCTAACTACACTTACACACACCTCTATATAAGGAATGAAGAACATAATGTTTTTTGAGGGAAAACTAACACCTCACGAAACGATGAATGTTCGATTTTCTCCTACCGCCTCTCATGGTGGCCATTATGATGGAAATGTAATTATATATAATATATATTATGTTTATTATATCCTTATGCTTTTTTAATTCCCAATTATATCAATCCTTTACAGTTTCCACAGTCCGTAAATACGATAATCTCATTTGAGGAAGTGCGGACTACCGCCCCCTCAAAGTGATGTGATTCGTTAATACCTTATGTGGGATGTATAAGGGATGTGGTTAATGATATTATATATGATATTATACTGTAATTATAATATACCTATGTATAATTATGTTTTAATTCCATTAAAATGAGAAATAGAAATGAAATTAGCGTTCATGCGTACGTACAGCTTACCGTCTCCATGAACGGTGCGTTTCATTTCTTACCTCCATATGTTATATACTATTATAAATTCTTGTATATACTGGATATATAATGAATTTATATGATATATAAATCATTATTTACATTTTGGAAGTAAGTAAATCATGATATAAGTAATAATAACATCAATAACAACAAGTCCAAACACGTACGATAAATAAGATGATTTTACCCAAAGCGCTACTTTAACATTAATTTACAATAGAATGGGTACTATAAAGTCATAAGTGAACCATATATGATATAATAACAATGAATATGATTCTTTAATAAGTCAATGACATTACTTAAATCATTATACAGGAGATTCAGATACATACGAAGCATATCGGACATACGGTAAGGGATAATTTTGCAATCTCATTTTTATCCGAGATTGCTTATTCGTAAGTATTTACTGGGGTTATTTCTATCATACATGTCCATGTTTTATAAAAGTGTTTTCATGTATGTTTAATTTCCTTTTAACCATTTTTTACATTTACTACATGGTATGTATGGAATCTTTGTTTTGTTTACGTTACGAGGTTCTTTTTTTTTGACTTTTTCGACAAAAGTACGAGAAGAATGTTTTTTTAACGTATATGGCATGAAATGATTTTTAAGGTTTTATAAAGACTTGTTTTCATGAAGCTTCCTCCAAAAGATTTCATGACTATTTTCAACAAAATTGTTTTCTATTGAAATTTCATGACATTTTGTGAAAAGAGAATGATTTTGAAGAAGAAAAGATATTTTCCTCAAGAATTCATTTCAAGTGTTTTATCAAAACCATTTTTCATCTAAGATGGAATTATTTCATATGTGTATGTTTCAAGTATCATGTCTCTATGATTTACATGGTTTCACTTTTCTTATTATGACATGATATCCATATATATATATATATATATAGATTATGTTATGATGGGATGATGTTTATGAAACCCATTTTTATTCTTTGGGTTATGATGAATGATTTATGTTTATATTGTGGCACAAGTAAGAATGATTTCATTATGAGATGGGTGGGACCTATATCTCCCTCCAATGAATTGGGTAAAGATTTATATCTCATGATATAGACATGGATAGAACAGTAAGTTAATCTGGTTCAGTAATATAGGACTAGAACGAGGAGTGAACTCGATTCAGAAAGGGACTTTGTCCACTTAGATGGTCTTGGCAGCAATTCCTTTGCTACTATGGAAATCGTATCATGTGTTTAATGGTTTCCACGATCACATGTTTTATTCCCATGCTAGTTTTTCATGATTAATGTTCCTTTATGATCTATGCTTTATGTAATTCCATGATTTATGTCTTTGCTCAAGATTTTGATGTTTAGATTTTATGTTCATGTTTTTGCATTCAAATGTTTATGGATTATTTTATGTTCTCTATTCTTACCCTTCCTGAGAATTTGAGCTCACCCTTTATATGTTTTCTTTTCCCTAGGATTTAAAGAAAGTTTTTAGTTAAGAAAACAAAAGGGGAAGATCTTTATGGAACTAGTGTAGAAATCATTTTTTACGTCACCATTTTCTACGTCGGTTATATATAACTGACGTAAAAATGCGGCGAGTAGATTTTTAACGTCGGTTATCTTATAACCGACGTAAAAAACCAATACGCGGGGGTTTTTTTACGTCGGTTATTTGGAAACCGACGTAAAAAACTCGATATCGACGCGTTTTTTACGTCGGTTATCAAATAACCGACGTAAAAAATCAAAGCACAGGGTTTTTTACGTCAGTTATAAAATAACCGACGTAAAAAAAGCGTCCAGGCTTTGGTTTTTTACGTCGGTTATTAGATAACCGATGTAAAAAATGCGTCCATATCAGGTTTATTACATCGGTTTCCAAATAACTGACATAAAAACCTTACCATTCTTTGGGTTTTTACGTTGGTTATAAAATAACCGATGTAAAAAACGCATAGATATCGGGTTTTTTTACGTCGGTTTCCAAATAACCGACGTAAAAAACCCCCCGCGCATTGGTTTTTTATGTCGGTTATCTTATAACCGACGTAAAAAACGAGATATCTACACATTTTTTACGTCGGTTATTTTATAACCGACGTAAAAAACCAAAGAAAGGGGTGGTTTTTTACGTCGTTTATAAAATAACCGACGTAAAAAACGCGTAGATATCTCGTTTTTTACGTTGGATATAAAATAACCGACGTAAAAAAACCAAAGTGCATGAGATTTTTTACGTCGGTTTTAAAATAACTGACATTATAAATTAAAAAAATAGATTATAACGTCGGTTATATAATAACCGAAATTATAAAACTTTTATAAAAATTAAAGCCCGTGGACTGTCATTTACGATTTTTCGATTGACAGTCTGCCGGCTCATCTCTCTCGCACGGTAAACCCTAATCGGCTCGTCGATCGACCTATGTTAAACTCAATTTGGATTCATTTTTTATCTTCTTCACTCCTCTCGGATCTATCATCTCAACTCGTAACATTCAAGTAAGCCTTCCACGAATTTATTTAGTTCGTTTTTGTTTCGATTCTTGATGTGCTTTTCATTCGTTTTTGAATCTCGTGGAATTTTTTGTTATTGCAAATGGTTATTTGCAAAGGGTTATTTGTATTTTGTTATTGCAAATGGTTATTTGTATTGCAAATGGTTATTTACAAATGGTTATTTATATTTTGTTATTGCAAATGGTTATTTGTATTTCAAGTGGTTATTTGTATTTTGTTATTGCAAATGGTTATTTAAATCTCGTGGAATTTTTTGTTGATATAACAGACTATTTTGTTGATATAACAGACTATGTTGAGGGAACATTAATCAAGATGAATAATGAGATAAAAAAGATGTGCATCGTTAATTTAAAGGAAAATAAATAATAATTACTTTTTATATCATATTTTGGATCGGTTTTTTTATAAATTAAAACAATAAATGTGATCCCCATTATATGATATTGGAGGAGTACCATGGTTTAACCACACAGTATGGAAAACCTAGAACCAACCCTAAAAAATTCATATGCATCATGCTGTGTGATTTCATGATAAATAAGTATGGTTTTTACAAAATATATTTCCTCCATTATATTTGTAAACAAATGTAAAATGTTTCCTAGGTAGAACCTCATGGTATTCACTAACCATGTTTCAACCGTGAATAAGAATAAAAAACTATAATATCCTAAAAAGTCAAAAAATAATAATACAAGGATGAATAAAAAAAAGTTAATCAAAATAATTTGATTTAATAACCTATAATAAATATAGAGGTGTTAAAATAACACAAACCATACTAAATTCTACCCCTAGAAGAATATGTTGAGGATGTTGGACCTAGATTGAGATTAGGCCACTACTCCATTATCAATGGCTCTCACACCTATGTCTCATTGGAATCGAAAACATGTTACCAATGATATTAAACCATATGAATTACCATATCATTTAGAACATTCACTTGAGAATATAAAAAACATTATTATTTTTAATCATATACATATACATATTTAGTCTTGTAATTCCCAGGCTATTCACTATTTTTGAGGTGGAGATAGTTGGATAGAGTATCGGCCAATTTTTAGTTTGGCCATCCAGACTTCTTCAACTCATTACCATAGAGGTATGAATGTTATATATTTTATTTTATTTTTTTATTAATGTTGTTTTATCATTTGAAAACTACTATATTTCTCAATTTTTATTCACAGGAATACTTCAAAGGTAAAGAAATACTGTATAGACAACAATAAAGACAACAGGCTATGAAATCAGATACAGATT
Organism: Viscum album; assembly: GCA_963277665.1. Taxonomy (NCBI): domain Eukaryota; kingdom Viridiplantae; phylum Streptophyta; class Magnoliopsida; order Santalales; family Viscaceae; genus Viscum; species Viscum album. Next base: position 1,618,328,611 of record OY728146.1, on the reverse strand, counting down.
CCAGTGGTCTTGACAGATTGTCAAGATATTCACATTTGTTGTTGGGGTTTTATGAGTTTCCAATGGAATCTCATGTTTGTGGACGTGAAATAAGTGCGGGGATTACAAAATCTGATATCCTGGAGCTTGTTACTAGAGATAAGTTGGGAATCAATGTGGTGCAATTTTTTTCCATGTAAGTCTTAACACCTTTTCTCTGCGTTATATTTATTAAAAATGAATACTTATATATGTTTTGTATTAGGTATCTTTATAAAATTTGTGAGAGGAATGAACTGACAAAAGTATATGGATTCATGGACCCGCAATTGATTTCCCCTGAAGCATGTGCATTGACTGAGGAACAAAGAATGGTTTATATTGCTGAAAGATTTGAAAAGAATATAATCAGAAAATGTTGGATGATGCCTTTTTGTGAGAGGTATGAAACACATTTCTCTCAAAGAGTTAATTATCTTTTAACATAAAATACCACTAACATTAAATTTCCTTTTATCAGTGATCATTGGATGTTAGGGATTTTTTTCCCAAGGGAGAAAGCTCTTTATTGGATATGCTCTGTTCATGGTGATGTGCGGGAATGTTTTAAGAATATATTGGAAAAGTAAGTTTCAATTTCTCAATAGTTTTATATATTATAATGAATTTTAAATTTACCCCATTCGAATTATTTTCTAACAGTGCATGGGTCTACTTTCGAAAAAACACAAAGAAAAGAAATGCAAAGATCAAATATGTAAATGCGAAGGTAAATTTCCATTTATAATTTTTACTTTTTGTTTTATTACATAAAAATAATATATTGAATTTACACTCATTCAAAACAGAATTGTCATAAACAACAAGGCCTCATCGAATGCGGATATTATATGTTAAGATTTATGTATGAAATAATAACAACTGGGACAGTTGTGAATTTTGACTGGTACGATTTCCTCTTAAACTTTCCCATAATATTTCAATTTGATTTATTCATTATACACGTTAACTATCTTCATTTTCATTTGTAGCTTTTTAATGACCCTCAAACCTATACTGCTGAAGACATCAAACACGTACAAGTGGAGTGGTCAAATTATTTTATAGGTTTGATTGAATTTTAGTTGTTTGTAATGTAAAATGTAATTTTGAATATTGTCGTTTTAATTGTGTATTTGGTAGATGTTTAGGTTTGATTTTTTTTTTTGAAGTTGACAGTGTAAGTTTTGAATGTTATATAACTGAATGTTTAATTTTTCTCTACTTCTTGTTTTGGTCTACTTTTGATGGTTCTTCTGGTATGGATTTGGGTCTGTGGGGGAGGGGTTCCAAGGTTGTGGGGGTGTGTTCAGTGGGGTTGGGGGTGGCCAGCGGTCTGGGAGGGCTGTCCGGTGGGGTAGGGGACAGTCCTGGGGGGTGGCAGGGATGTCCAGGGGTGTGGGAAGCCGGTCCAGGGGTGTGGGAGTGCTGTCCTGGGGTGGGGGGGTTGTTCGAGGGTTGTCCAAGAGTGTTTGGTGCTGTCCAGGGGTGTGGTGGGGGCTGTCAAGTGGTGTGAGTGGGTGAGGAGGTGATGTTCAGGCGGGTGGGGGGTTGTCGAGGGGTGTTTGGGGGTGTCCGGGGGTTGGGGGCAGTCCAGGAGTGTGGTGGGGGCTCCAATGGGGTGGGGGAGGGTTGTCCAAGGGGTATACATGAGGGTGGGAGCTTCAATGGGGTGGGGGAGGGCTGTCCAGGGGGTATACATGAGGGTGAGGGCTCCAACGGGGTGGGGGAGGGCTGTCCATGGGGTATAAATGAGGGTGGATGCTGTCTAGTGGGTAAGTTTTATATGTTATCTATGTACATGCTTAATTTTGATGTACTTCTGTTTTTGTGGTACGATTTCTTGATTTGTTTTCTGGTTGATTCTGGTGGAGAGAAGATCACTGCATTCTTAAAAAAAATTGGGTTTATCACGTCGGTTATTTAATAACCGACGTGATAAAAGCTCTGCAGAATGGTTTATCACGTCAGTTATTTTAGAACCGACGTGATACAGGCCCTAGAGAATGGTTTATCACGTCGGTTGTTAAATAACCGACATAATAAAGGGCCTGGAGAATGGTTTATCACGTCAGTTATTGAATAACCGACGTGCTAAACATCCTGGACAATGGTTTATCACGTCGGTTATTCAATAACTGACGTGATAAACCGCCTCCCTCCGGTTTATCACGGCGGTTATATAATAACCGACGTGATAAACCATGCTTAGCCCGGTTTATCACGCCGGTTCTTATAGAACGGACGTGATAAACCGCCCTCACCCCAGTTTATCACGTCGGTTCTATATGAACCGACCTGATGAACCCCTTCGCCCCTGTTTATCACGTCAGTTGTTTAAGAACCGACGTGATAAACCACTGTCCAGGCCATTTATCATGTCGGTTATTCAATAACTGACATGATAAACCATTCTCCAGGCCCTTTATCACGTTAGTTCTAAAATAACCGACGTGATAAACCATTCTCCAGGACCTTTATCACGTCGGTTCTAAAATAACCGACGTGATAAACATCGCGATTTTATGTTTTTGATGTCGGTTTTTAAATAACCAACGTCAAAAACCTTATTTATAACGTCACACGTATTAATGTCGGCAATAAACCGACGTAAAAAATAAAAAATAACCGACGTAAAAAACGTTTTCTGCACTGGTGGTTATAGTAATGTAGTTTTGGAAAAAGGACAACCTTCAGGACGAGCGACAGCCCATCACGTCGGACAAGGCTGTAGGAATTGAACCCACAACTGAAGTGCGACTGGCCTTTATCGCCTACCACTAGCCTACAGGAAGTCCTTGTTTAGTAGAAACATGTTTTATTATATTAAGTTGTATGATATATGAAGTATAAGTCCATTTTAGGAACCATATATGATTAATTTCATTATAGACGGACTTATGTATTTTGGATAACTTTTATAACCTTTTATTTGAGATAGATGGAATGACCTATCATTCTATCACATGATGTGCTAACACATCACGAATGAAAAATTCAACTTCATTTCATTAAGAGATGAAGTGGAAATTGTCCAAAGAACGACCAACGGTGAGATTGTACCAAAATCACGAAAGTATTTATTCTAATTCCAATTTCATCATCTTTAGGGAAATGATCTTGAAAACCAAAAATGTTGTTCTAGTGCCCTTATATCCGATGAATCAGATGGTACCTTAGATCATCAAAAATCTATGGCTTTGTGATTGATGGATTTTTCATAGCCATGTTCTCTACCACTCTCCATCAGAACTTGATGGTTAGATTTTTCTTTCATATAAATATTTTCACCTATGTTCTCCAATATGGAAACCCAGTGATGAGTTTCGTTGGGTAATTGTTAAATTTCATACTTTAGTTTTTAAAATAAAGTTTTAGTATTCCTTTTTACGATGTGGGTTTCTATAAATAGTATACGATTTCTAACCCCGAAGAATTTCGAGGGAGAAATTCATTTTAAGGGGGGTAGAATGTTTCACCCTGAGATTTTATGAAAAATATTCTTTTAATTTTATTGATGTCTTCTATTATACAGCACACCATGTTTATCTTGCAGTATATGCAACGCTATTCTTGGATCGTGTTACACACAATTTCATGTTCGTTTTATAATAGTCATTCTACGCAACATTGAGTGTGTTTATATATATATATATATTTATATTCAATGTATAAATGAAATACGGTTGGATTTTTTTATACAGAACAATGAAGGAGTCTATCACAACATGCAACCCTGACTTGGCTTGCATTACATGCAATCACAACCTTCCTCGATAGCGTGTGTTGTACGCAATACCGGGTTTTACTAAACAACGATATATTATTATAATATTATTATGAACAAGCCTATATGAATAGTATTAAATAAAATTTTAATTTTATAACATTATTATTCATCTTACACATTTTCTAGAACATGGTATGAGAACAAAATAAAATTTTCGGGTAAAATAAGTATTTTTCAAAAAATGCAGTTTTGCCGCCTTTTGATGGCACACCCACATTAAATATAGTTTTTAAAATGTTTATAAGTTCAATTTGACAAAGTAAAATTCTCCTTTGTATTCATGATATAAAAATTTACTTTGGATAAAATTTTCATATTATTCTGATAACTTTCATATTTTAATGAATAGTAAAAACACGATATATTTTAATTAAAAACACCTTTTTTCACCGTAATAATTTATATGGTTAAATTATAATATTTAATGGGTTTAAAGTATAAATAGAATATATTTTTACCAATTAATATAATTTATTTCATTATCATTGATTTTAAATTGAATTCATAGGTTAAATCAATTCAATCTTTGGTAATGTTTTAACTTTTAAAACCTATTCGCTTAACAACGAGATTAAGTTTAAATTAATTACTGAAAATTCGGTGTTTTGAATTTTTGAAAATGGATTCCATATTTGGAATCAGTGGGTCCAAATTATGTTAATAGGTTACTTTTATTTTTTTTCATATTATGAATAGTAACTACGGTAATTTTTATTTACTGTAGTTAAAGGTAAATAGGGTAATTCAAGGTTAAAAGAATATAATAATAATTCAAAATTACCTTGAAACTTTTTATAACCTTATTGGATGAGTAGTGTCCAACCATGGGCATCCTTGGGCCGATTTTGGGACCCCAATGAGACACTGGTAGTGAAAATGACAATTTGGATTAATTAATTTAATGTAAAGTCAAAATTGACTTTAAAAAAAATCTTTTAGTAATTAATTTTTATAAGGGATTATATAAGTTATATTTTCGACTATAAATATTATTTGGAAAGATAAAACGATTGCATAAATCATGGCATTTTTTTATAATTTTTAGACATCAAATGAATTAAATTATTTATGACACAATAATGATGTAGTGTTTACCTCATTAATAAATGATTTAAATAAATAAGATTATAATGATTAAAATATCATCCAAAACCTGTCCAATTACAATTGGATGATTTTATTTCTAATATGAGTCATCTTATCTTAGACAGTAATGTGTTTTGGACCTCATTAAACCGAAGATAAGTTTATAATAAAATAATGTTTTCACACTTTCTTAAAGAGCCCATCCTCTCCCTTATAAAAGGAGACCACTTCTATGCAATTACTCACACCTCTCAAGCCTTTTTTCTCGTCCAAGATCTACCGAAATAAGCTCCCTACATCCCTATACTCCCCCTTGAAGCCTTACATTAGTCATAAGACTCTCCAAGAAGTCCTTTTGGTTCAATCCAAAGGAAGTTACCAAAATTAAAGGTAACAGTTTCTCTTAAGTTGTTTTCTTTTATTCTACTTCTCCAACCCCTAAACTCTTTTTAATACTTTATTTTGTAACAAAACAAATATCCTAAATATACTAGGATTTTGTTATTATAAGGATTCGAACTACACTTACACACACCTCTATATACTGGATGAAGAACATAATGTTTTTTTGAGGGAAAACTAACGCCTCACGAAACGATGAATGTTCGGTTTTCTCCTACCGCCTCTCATGGTGGCCATTATGATGGAAATTTAATTATATATAATATATATTATGTTTATTATATCTTTATTCTTCTTTAATTCCCAATTATATCAATCCTTTACGGTCTCCATAGTCGGTAAATACGATAATCTCATTTGAGGAAGTGCGGACTACCGCCCCGTCAAAGTGATGTGATTCGTTAATACATTATGTGGGATGTATAATGGATGTGGTTAATGATATTATATATGATATTATACTGTAATTATAATATACGTATGTATAATTGTGTTTTAATTCCATTAAAATGAGAAATATAAATGAAAGTAGCATTCATGCGTACGTACGGCTTACCGTCTCCATGAACAGTGCGTTTCATTTCTTACCTCCATATGTTATATACTATTATAAATTCTTGTATATACTGGATATATAATGAATTTATATGATATATAAATCATGATTTACATTTTATAAGTAAGTAAATCATGATATAAGTAATAATAACATCAAGAAAAACAAGTCCAAACACGTACGATAAATAAGATGATTTTACCCAAAACACTACTTTAACATTAATTTACAATAGAATGGGTACTATAAAGTCATAAGTGAACCATATATGATATAATAACAATGAATACGATTCTTTAATAAGTCAATGACATTATTTAAATCATTATACAGGAGATTCAGATACATACGAAGCATATCGGACGTACGGTAAGGGATAATTTTGCAATCTCATTTTTATCCGAGATTGCTTATTCGTAAGTATTTACTGGGGTTATTTCTATCATACATGTCCATGTTTTATAAAAGTGTTTTCATGTATGTCTAATGTCCTTTTAACCATTTTTTACATTTACTACAAGGTATGTAAGGAATCTTTGTTTTGTTTACGTTACGAGGTTCTTTTTTTTGACTTTTTCGATAAAAGTACGAGGATAATGTTTTTTTAATGTATACGGCATGAAATGATTTTTAAGGTTTTATAAAGCCTTGTTTTCATGAAGCTTCCTCCAAAATATTTCATGACTATTTTCAAAAAAATTATTTTCTTTTAAAATTTCATGACATTTTCTGAAAAGAGAATGATTTTGAAGAAGAAAAGATATTTTCCTCAAGAATTCATTTCAAGTGTTTTATCAAAACCATTTTTCATCTAAGATGGAATTATTTCATATGTGTATGTTTCAAGTATCATGTCTATATGATTTACATGGTTTCACTTTTCTTATTATGACATGATATCCATTTCTATATATATATTTATAGATTATGTTATGATGGGATGATGTTTATGAAACCCATTTTTATTCTTTGGGTTATGATGAATGATTTATGTTTATATTGTGGCACAAGTAATAATGATTTCATTATGAGATGGGTGGGACCTATATCTCCGTCCAATGAATTGGGTAAAGATTTATATCTCATGAGATAGACATGGCTAGAACAGTAAGTTAATCTGGTTCAGTAATATAGGACTGGAACGAGGAGTGAACTCGATTCAGAAAGGGACTTTGTCCACTTAGATGGTCTTGGAAGCAATTCCTTGAATACTATGGAAATCATATAATGTGTTTAATGGTTTCCACGATCACATGTTTTATTCCCATGCTAGTTTATCATGATTAATGTTCCTTTATGATCTATGCTTTATGTACTTCCATGATTTATGTCTTTGCTCAAGATTTTGTTGTTTAGATTTTATGTTCATGTTTTTGCATTCAAATGTTTATGGATTATTTTATGTTCTCTATTCTTACCCTTCCTGAGCATTTGAGCTCACCCTTTATATGTTTTCTTTTCCCCAGGATTTAAAGAAAGTTTTTATTTATGAAAACAAAAGGGGAAGATCTTTATGGAACTACTGCAGAAATCGTTTTTTACGTCACCATTTTTTACGTCGGTTATATATAACCGACGTAAAAATGCGGCGAGTAGATTTTTAACGTCGGTTATCTTATAACCGACGTAAAAAACCAATACGCGGGGGGTTTTTTACGTCGGTTATTTGGAAACCAACGTAAAAAACCAGATATCGACACGTTTTTTACGTCGGATATCAAATAACCGACGTAAAAAATCAAAGCGCGGGGTTTTTTACGTCGGTTATAAAATAACTGACGTAAAAAACGCGTGCAGGCTTTGGTTTTTTACGTCGTTTATTAGATAACCAACGTAAAAAACGAATCCATATCGTGTTTTTTACGTCGGGTTCCAAATAACCGACGTAAAAACCCCACCATGCTTTGGTTTTTTACGTCGGTTATAAATTAACCGATGTAAAAAACGCGTAGATATCGGGTATTTTTACGTCGGTTTCCAAACAACCGACGTAAAAAACCCCCCGCGCATTGGTTTTTTACGTCGGTTATCTTATAACCGACATAAAAAACGAGATATCTATGCATTTTTTACGTCGGTTATTTTATAACCGACGTAAAAAACCAAAGCACAGGGGGGGGGGGGTTTACGTCGTTTATAAAATAACCGATGTAAAAAATGCGTAGATATCTCATTTTTTACGTCGGTTATAAAATAACCGACGTAAAAAACCAAAGTGCAGGAGATTTTTTACGTCGGTTTTAAAATAACCGACGTTATAAATTTAAAAAATAGTTTATAACGTCGGTTATATAATAACCGACGTTATAAAACTTTTAAAAAAATTAACGCCTGTGGACTGTCATTTACGATTTTTCGATTGACAGTCCACCGGCTCATCTCTCTCGCGCGGTAAACCCTAATCGGCTCGTCGATCGACCTGCGTTAAACTCAATTTGGCTTCATTGTTTATCTTCTTCACTCCTCTCAGATCTATCATCTCAACTCGCATCATTCAAGTAAGCCTTCCACGAATTTATTTTGTTCGTTTTTGTTTCGATTCTTGATGTGCTTTTCGTTCGTTTTTGAATCTCGTGGAATTTTTTGTTATTGCAAATGGTTATTTGCCAAGGGTTATTTGTATTTTGTTATTTCAAATGGTTATTTGTATTGAAAATGGTTATTTGCAAATGGTTATTTGTATTTTGTTATTGGAAATGGTTATTTGTATTGCAAATGGTTATTTGTATTTTGTTATTGCAAATGGTTATTTGAATCTCGTGGAATTTTTTGTTGATATAATAGACTATTTTGTTGATATAACTGACTATGTTGAGGGAACATTAAACTAGATGAATAATGAGATAAAAAAGATGTGCATCGTTAATTTAAAGGAAAATAAATAATAATTACTTTTTATATCATATTTTGGATCTGTTTTTTTATAAATTAAAACAATAAATGTGATCCCCATTATATGATATTGTAAGAGTACCAAGGTTTAACCACACAGTATGGAAAACCTAGAACCAACCCTAAAAAATGCATATGCATCATGCTGTGTGATTTCATGATAAATAAGTATGGTTTGTACAAAATATATTTCCTCCATTATATTTGTAAAAAAATGTAAAATGTTTCCTAGGTAGAACCTCATGGTATTCACTAACCATGTTCCAACCGTGAATAAGAATAAAAAACTATAATATCCTAAAAAGTCAAAAAATAATAATACAAGGATGAATAAAAAAAAGTTAATCAAAATAATTTGATTTAATAACCTATAATAAATATAGAGGTGTTAAAATAACACAAACCATACTAAATTCTACCCCTAGATGAATATGTTGAGGATGTTGGACCTAGATTGAGATTAGGCCACTACTCCATTATCAATGGCTCTCACACCTATGTCTCATTGGAATCGAAAACATGTTACCAATGAAATTAAACCATATGAATTACCATATCATTTAGAACATTCACTTGAGAATATAAAACACATTATTATTGTTAATAATATACATATACATATTTAGTCTTGTAATTGACAAGCTGTTCACTATTGTTGAGGTTGCGACAGTTGGACAGAGTATCAGACATTTTTTAGTTTGGCCATCCAGACTTCTTCGACTCATTACCATAGAGGTATGAATGTTATATCTTTTATTTAATTTTTTTTAAAGTTGTTTTATCATTTGAAAACTACTATATTTCTCAATTTTTTTTCACAGGAATACTTCCAAGGTAAAGAAATACTGTATAGACAACAACAAAGACATGATGCTATGACATCAGATACAGATTCCAGTGGTCTTGACAGATTGTCAAGATATTTACATTTGTTGTTGGGTTTTTATGAGTTTCCAATGGAATCTCATGTTTGTGGACGTTAAATAAGTGTGGGGATTACGAAATATGATATCATAGAGCTTGATACTGGAGATAAGTTGGGCATCAATGTGGTGAAATTTTTTCCATGTAAGTCTTAACACCTTTTCTCTGTGTTATATTTATTAAAAATGAATACTTATATATATTTTGTATTAGGTATCTTTATAAAATTTGTGAGAGGAATGAACTGACAGAAGTATATGGATTCATGGACCCGCAATTGATTTCCCCTGAAGCATGTGCATTGACTGAGGAACAAAGAATAGTTTATATTGCTGAAAGATTTGAAAAGAATATAATCAGACAATGTTGGATGATGCCTTTTTGTGAGAGGTATGAAACACATTTCTCTCAAAGAGTTAATTATGTTTTAACATAAAAACCCACTAACATTAAATTTCCTTTTATCCGTGATCATTGGTTGTTAGGGATTTTTTGCCCAAGGGAGAAATCTCTTTATTGGATATTCTCTATTCATGGTGATGTGCGGGAAAGTTTTAAGAATATATTGGAAAAGTAAGTTTCAATTTTTCAATAGTTTTATATATTATAATGAATTTTAAATTTACCCCATTCGTATTATTTTCTAACAGTGTATGGGTCTACTTTCGAAAAAACACAAAGAAAATAAATGCAAAGATCAAATATGTAAATGCGAAGGTAAATTTCCATTTATAATTTGTACTTTTTGATTTATTACATAAAAATAATATATTGAATTTACACTCATTCAAAACAGAATTGTCATGAACAACAAGGCCTCATTGAATGCAGATATTATATGTTAATATTTATGTATGAAATAATAACAACTGGGACAGTTGTGAATTTTGACCTGGTACGATTTCCTCTTAAACTTTGCCATAATATTTCAATTTGATTTATTCATTATACACGTTAACTATCTTCTTTTTCATTTGTAGCTTTTTGATGACCCTCAACCCTATACTGCTGAAGACATCAAACATGTACAAGTAGAGTGGTAAAATTATTTTATAGGTTTGATTGAATTTTAGTTGTTTGTAATGTAAAATGTAATTTTGAATATTGTCGTTTTAATTGTGTATTTGGTAGTTGTTTAGGTTTGATTTATTTTTTTTTGAAGTTGACAGTGTAAGTTTTGAATGTTATATAACTGAATGTTTAATTTTTCTCTACTTCTTGTTTTGGTCTACTTTTGATGGTTCTTCTGGTATGGATTTGGGTCTGTGGAGGAGGGGCTCCAAGGGTGTGGGGGTGTGTTCAGTGGGTTTGGGGGTGGCCAGCGGTCTGGGAGGGCTGTCCGGTGGGGTGGGGGGACAATCCTGGGGGGTGGAAAGGATGTCTAGGGGTGTGGGAAGCCGGTCCAGGGGTGTTGGAGTGCTGTCCAAGGGTGGGGGGGGGGGGGGGGGGGTTGTCCGGGGGTAGTCCAGGAGTGTTTGGGGTTGTCCATGGGTGTGGTGGGGGCTGTCAAGTGGGTAAGGGGGTGAGGAGGTGTTGTTCAGGCGGGTGGGGGGTTGTTGAGGGGTGTTTGGGGGTGTCCGGGGGTCGGGGGGTAGTCCAGGAGTGTGGTGGGGGCTCCAATGGGGTGGGGGAGGGTTGTCCAAGGGGTATACATGAGGGTGGGAGCTCCAATGGGGTGGGGGAGGGCTGTCCAGGGGGTATACATGAGGGTGAGGGCTCCAACGGGGTGGGGGAGGGCTGTCCATGGGGTATAAATGAGGGTGGATGCTGTCTAGTGGGTAAGTTTTATATGTTATCTATGTACATGCTTAGTTTTGATGTACTTCTATTTTTGTGGTACAATTTCTTGATTTGTTTTCTAGTTTATTCTGGTGGAGAGAAGATCACTGCATTCTTTTAAAAAAAATTGGGTTTATCACGTCGGTTATTTAATAACCGACGTGATAAAATGCCTGGAAAATAGTTTATCACGTCGATTATTTAATAACCGACGTGATAAAAGGTCTGCAGAATGGTTTATCACGTCGGTTATTTTAGAACCGACATGATAAAGGGCCTGGAGAATGGTTTATCACGTCGGTTATTAAATAACTGACGTGATAAAGGGCCTAGAGAATGGTTTATCACATCGGTTATTGAATAACCGACGTGCTAAACGTCCTGGACAATGGTTTATCACGTTGGTTATTCAATAACTGACATGATAAACCGCCTCCCTCCAGTTTATCATGGCAGTTATATAATAACCGACGTGATAAACCCCCCTCCCCCGGTTTTCCACGTCGGTTTTATATGAACCGACGTGATAAACCACGCTCAGCCCGATTTATCACGTCGGTTCTTATAGAACAGACGTGATAAACCCCCTCGCCCCTGTTTATCACGTCGTTTGTTTAAGAACCGACGTGATAAACCATTGTCCAGGCCGTTTATCACGTCAGTTATTCAATAACCGACGTGATAAACCATTCTCCAGGCCCTTTATCACGTCGGTTCTAAAATAACCGACGTGATAAACATCGCGATTTTATGTTTTTGACGTCAGTTTTTAAATAACCGACGTCAAAAACCTTATTTATAACGTCGCATGTATTAACGTCGGCTAGAAACCGACGTAAAAAATTAAAAATAACCGACGTAAAAAACGTGTTCTACACTAGTGTGGGAGATGTTGAAGATCTTTCACCACGACTAGAAGATTTTATTCTGAGTTTCCAAAGACACTAAACTATTACGGTCCTTGTGTTTCTGTTTTTTGTTATGTATTAAGTATTCTGCAAAAGTAATGTAATGTCCATGTACATCAATCTTCGGGTCTCTACACATATCATATATATGTATAATTGTCCACCACAAGTCATATTTTCTAATGATGCCATTAATAAATTTTAATCCCATGATAAATTAATTTTTTTTATATAAACATAGGTCCCAAATCAATTATTTATAGGTTAATCTAGTGAATACTCTTAATTGGAAATAAAGAAGTGTATTCATAAAAAAGTTTCAGTATTGAAAACTCATAGTATAATTATAAAATCGTAATGGGGTTATTTAATGGTACTTGTGTGGGGGATAATGAAATTTAAAATATACTATCACAAATTATAAATATTAAGCAAGAAAATATTTTTTTGTCAAGATATCCCAATATGAACAAATGGTAAAGAGGAATGACATAAATGATGTTCTTGAAAAAAGAGATGAAGGAGAGGATCCATTACACTGGAAGGGTGCTTCTAAAATATTAAGTGGTGCCTATTAAGAGATTTATGGAACCTCGAGAGGAATATATAGAGGTATGGGTAGAATTATTTCATGATACATAGGTTCTGAGTGAAGTTGAATGAGCGTTGGGGAGGTTTTATGTTGAATAAGAGAGGAGAGTCCTTTATTAATTTCCAAACATATATTTTGGGGTCTATAGTAATAAGTAATCAAAACCACAAACCATATCTTGGTTTTTATCTATGTCATCAACCAACATGTATTTTTTTTAGTTATTTTACATTTTTATTAACCTATATTATTAAAAAAATACACATGGTTATTTGTATGTGAGTCATGTTTATATATAATTTATTTTTAAACAATAAAATAAAAAATTGATTTTTAAGGATTCATTAAGGCTTTATAAATATAATAAAATAAAATATAAAAATTTATTATAAATGGTAGATATATATTTAGTTTTGGATTCATTTGATTTCATATATTAAATATCATTGTAGTCATAATTGTGTAATAACAAATGTAGTATATTTATACCATATTAAATTTTTACCAAAAAATTCAACTATCTTAACAAATTATAAAAAATTTACCATAGGATATTTTGACATGGAGATTTTAAAAATTATACATATTTTATCGAAGTAATTCTATATTTATTTGAATTTAATCAATTTAAATAAAAAATACACATTTATTAAAAACACCATGTTTTTTATTATAAAAATTTTATGACCGTTATATAATTTTTTATGACTTCATAAAAGTATATTATCATTTAAATTTAATAAATAATGATTACTAACAATATATTATTAAAAAATAATTTATTTCAAATATTCTTTAATTCATTAAAATATATTATCTTGATTGATACGAAATATTTCCTAGAAAAATATAATTTCTGTCTCATCGTCACAAAATAAAATTTAATCAAACTCATAATTTAATAATTTTAAAAATTAATACTAAAATGTTATAACAATAATCCTAATTTTAATAAAAATAAAATATAAAAATTCAATTTTTTGGGTCTATATACATATCCCTTTATTACACTGACATTCACCCTAATGGTAAGGTTCATGACGATGAGATATTCTTGTTGTGGTTCAATGTACATAGTTTGGGCCATGATATAGATAAGATAGAATTTATACCATAAATGGGTTTTTGTGTGTTTTAGTTGTTGAATCATTGTTTGAGGTTGGTCAAGGGAAAATCCCAGTGATGTCTTCTCCCTCAGAATGTATAATAAATGGGTTTTATTGGGTATGATATTATAAGTCATGACCATCAGTTCTTCGGTCTGTCTCAATTGGAATTTATCATTCCCCTTTATATATACAAGTCATTTCATCACTAACAAATAGATTTATTATCAATATTTAAGATGAATAAAAGTATTTTAAATTTTAAATACATTATAATTATCTAAAATTGATAAATTAGTCAACATGTTTTCTATAACATCTAATATTAATAATTCGTTTAAAATTTTTAGAATGGAATTTAATTTATAAAATTTTGTGTTGTAATATTGTTCCACCCTTCAGAAAATTCACCCTAAAATTTTTAATTTCATAATTTAAAATAGAATTGGGTGACTCAATTTTATTTTCACTTTCAATTATCATTTCACATCCCCAAGCATGTGGTTCTACCATAAAAATCTTTCTAGGTGATTTAACTTAATTTTTAAAACATTGTCTGTATGATCTATGATTCTCATAGGATACTCCTCATATGAAAGATTATTTTTGTAAGGTATAACTTCTATATTTAGTACATTTAAGGAGATAGTAATGTACTTCCTCAATAGAGATACGTGGAACACATAATGTTGTTGAGATAAGTTTGGTATGAGTGCAAGTAGATAGTCTATTGCTCCAATAAAAACAAGGATCTCAAAATGGACAATGTATCTTATAATATAAATTCCATTATTAAAAAAACACCAATACATCCATCCATTGTGATATTGAAATGAAAAAATTTTCACTGAACTTAATTTCCTGGTCTTGTCAGTGATTTTCTTCATAGATTTTGTATCTACATTTTATAAAATTTGTTTGACATTTAATGGTCTGAACCTTTTCTATCATCTCTTGGATATGGTCAGGTCCCATCAACCATCACTCTTCATCATCATCACAAAACATCATAGAATAAAAATTATTCCCATACATATCCTCATAAGGTTTCATATGAATTATAGAATGGAAACAGTTGTAATATAAAAACTCTAGTAGGTGAAGGTGTTGATCCCAAAATCCTCAGATATCCATTGATCATGGTCACACCATTTCTTACAGAGTTTCAATGGACCTTCCATAATGACCATTCGTATAACAGTGATAAGTAGCAATGATGATCAATTATATATTCAATTCTCTTTGAGGTATTCTCTAAATACTTGATGCATGTATCAGTTCTTTATCAGATATAAAAAATAATTTAACTCCATATACTTTTAAAACACCCCTTATGTATATGTTGGTGAGTTGGTAACGAAATAAATATTCCATGCTATCAATGAAAATCACTAAATTTTTAAGGTGATGGACTACCACCTAGATCTGATTACCTCCTTTAGATGTCCTAAGGATTCCTACAATGAAATACTTGGTTATATTTTCCAATTTCATACCAATATTGTAAATTTTAATATTATAACCACAACATAGTGTCATTCAGCCTTGAATTGACAGAATACCCAGAATCAAGATATAAAATCCACAATCTACCACTTTATGTTATCCTAAAATATGTTTTTCATGAAATATCTATTTGTCTTAGTGATTCATGGATGAATAGAGAAGGATGAAATCTATGAGTTTTACAGAATTTACCTCTTCAATTAAGGTTATTATGGAGAACATATCTTAATTGTGAACTTTATAACTCTATATTCAACAAATTTTAAATCTATAATATTAATTACCATATTCGTTAGAACCTCATCATCATTATGAGACCACATGAGCCTCATAGGAATGGGTGATTGAGTAGTTATTTGTGTAAGGTATGATAAATATCATTTTATTATACCCATTTACATCATTTTCATGACTATAAATTTTACATCACTTGCAATCATCACAAATGGATTTGGTTTTGGAATCCATTATATATAGGGAATATTTCAAATTTATTATGTTACTAGGATTGTGATAGATTGAAAAATTATAATCATCAATCAACCATGACAACTTAAATTGGAATATTTTAAGATCCATTTTTTGAATATATTCATGAGGATTTTATGATACTTATATATTTCACACTTCACCTCATATATATATATTCCTAACAAACAATTAATGTGAATATCCCCACATACTACTATAGATTATGAGTAGGGTAGTTTTACTCATTGATCACTAGTTTGAAGGAGGTATAGGTTATCAATTTTTTATCTTTCATGAGCATGCAATCCTATACTAGTTTGGAAGCACCATTTTTTATCACAAATCCATCCCCACTAGTCGGTAATGTGATCACAAGTGCAGTGATAAGATTCTTATTCATCTCCTTAAAATTTTCTTCACATTACCAGGATGGTTCTAAGAATGAGGTAAAACCCATGCTCCCTAAAATTTATTAATAAAAAGTAAAGGTCAATTGCAGTGATAAGCTTGAAGGAGGCATAGGTTATCAATTGTAGGGTAGTTTTACTCATTGATCACTAGTTTGAAGGAGGCATAAGTTATCAATTTTTTATCTTTCATGAGCATGCAATCCTATACTAGTTTGGAAGCACCATTTTTTATCACAAATCCATCCCCACTAGTCGGTAATGTGATCACAAGTGCAGTGATAAGCTTCTTATTCATCTCCTTAAAATTTTCCTCACATTACCAGGAAGGTTCTAAGAATGAGGTAAAACCCATGCTCCCTAAAATTTATTAATAAAAAGTAAAGGTCAATTGATTACTCGAGTTACAATGAGCTTGTACCAACAAGAGAAAAAAGAATAAAAAAATAAGGTGCCAAGAAAAACCTCTAAATCATTTGTAAGAGGGCCAAAAATCTCAGCAAGGAATGATTCCCAACGATATTTCATTACAGAACCATCAAAGCATCAACCCCCAAATGTCCAGATCATCATTGAATTCTTATTGTAAAAGCTAATGGACTGTAATTAGGCTTGCCTAAAAAAATTGGCAGCGGCAACATAATTTTTCATTGTGAAGATTCTTTATGAAATGCTCCAAACCATTACTGCAAGGACATGGGACAGCCCCAAATACACATGAATCCTTTGAAAGAAGAAAGTCTGTATAAGAATCAGAAACCCGCTAAGCTTCAAATCAGAAACCAAGTGGCAAGATAAGATGATAAAAAAATCATCACAAAGCACCAATGAAACCATGATGAACACCAAAAATAGCCACCCAAGTCATCAAATAAATATAACACTCAATGAAAAAACCATGCAATGGTTATAATAAAATGATAAGCAGACCTTGAGTGAAAAACCACTATTCCCACCAAAGATGAAGATAATCAAAATCAGGGTTTCGATCAAGTTCAAGTTTTACTCTATCAAACATACGCTCTCTGATACTGAGATAATCATCAACAGATATTTCCTTGTTATAGTATCTTCCAAAAGACAACTTTTCTTGTTCCTCAATCCAAGGGTATAAGTCCTCCTTATATCCTTCTTTAATTACCTGAGTGAAATTTCTAAGATTAATCCTATCCTCTTGATCCTCAATCCAAGAGTAGGAGGCCTCTTTATTTGATGATGAGGATCCCTCTTTTTTAGAGGATTCTGATGCAGAAGGGTTTTTGTTGGGAATAGGTTGTGAAGAAATGTTAATTTCCTCTATTTGAATCCCTGAAGATCTAATTACAATGGTCCTCTACAACATAGAGTAGTCTATTCGTTTTCAATTCTTCATAGGATGTGGAGTGATAAAACCATCATGATTAGTAAAAGGGTTCTTACCTTTTTTGGTGCTTGAGTGCAGTTATTCCTCCACAATTTTATATGCATGCTCATTATCATCAAGATTAGAATCACCAGAAACAGAGTGAGACTCTTGCGCTATCTCATTAGTGGTTGGGAAAGCGCCTAAAGTGTCTATGAAAGGCTTAGAATTATTTACGACTACCACAAACCTATAGTGCACATAATCTTGAGCGCATGAAGGCTGTGCTGGGTAGGAATCCAGGATAGATGAAGACATAAGTGGGACCTTAGCAATAGAGGGTTCAACATGTTCAACAGGAGGCCTCCTGTCTTTCTCAACCCACACTAGTTTTACTTCATTCAACAATGGTTTCTCAAATTTACGAGTGCTCAAAGGGTCATTCCCAGAGCCACAATCTCCAAAGGAGTGTCCAATATGTAAGCAATTAGAGCAGTACCTCAGTAGGGATTCATAGACCACTTCTTGAAAAAATACAGCATCTCTATTATGGATCCAAATAACTGCAGGTAGGTGCTACGTAAGATCAACCTCAACACACACACAAAAAACCGATGGCCTTATGAGGTTTTGAGTAGTAGAATCCAACTTAATGGGATGCCCTATAAGTTTAGAAATAGAGAAAAGGGCAATATGTTTGAAAAAATGCATCAGCAGACCCAAGACACCTAACAAGATAGGGGAAATCAGTGATTCAATGTTGCAATCAAACATAGGAGACTATTTTAATACATTCATTGAGCAGCCCACAAAGCTCCAATAACCCCTAGACCAAAGCCGATAGTTATTATTCCCAAAGGAAATTCGTATCTCAATATTCATCGAGTTGAGTAGGCCGATTTCAAAATCAATGAATCCAATGGATTCTAATGCTTTCCGTAGGAAGATCATAGAGGGACGCCGATGAATAAATATACCAACAAGAACAAATCTGAGATCAGAAGATAGAAATTGAACCTCCTTGTTCACTCACATTATTTATTCCATACATGAATTACCCCCTTCTGAGTTATCAGGGTTAATGGTCTTGAAAATCATGTTACATTTTTTATCAATTGATGATAGTACCTATCCAAGACATGTAAACTAAAGATATCCATCATAGAGGTTGTTCTGGGTTAACCTTCAATTTTATTTTTTTGAAGGGTCTATAGATATCCAGTTGCTAGTGATAACATTCCACAAGAATGTTACTTACTACAAAACAATTCTCATTTACTACACATCTCATACATATTTTCATTTCACGTGGTATTAATTATATTATCCATGTTATCCTCATGTTCGTCCTTTATTTTGTAGTTGATGATAATATAATCTAAAAATATTACCAAAAATTTATTAACGTAATATATAAAGACTATATTAATCAAGTCCATGGTAATTTTTAGACCAATAGTGATTCCAAATATAATCACTATGAACTCGTAGTTCCTATAAATTTTACAAAAATAATTCTTGGGGATATCCTATTTCTTTAACTTTACTTATTAATTTCCTAACCGAAGATCAAACATAGAGAAATACAGGGCTCCATCGAGATGATCGAACAAGTCATGAATCCTTTGAAGGTTATACATTTTATTTATCAAGATCCTATTGATCTCATAATTAATAATCAATAGGTGTATTAAACCATCCTTTATATTGATGAAGAGGATTGGTGCACTCCACATTGAAGTACTCTTGTTTATAAATCCTTTATAAATAATTTATTGTGGTAAATTGTTCATGTCCATGAGTTCAACAATAAAAATTCTACATGGAGTCTTGAATATTGAAAAATATATAAGTATAATATCATTTAAATATCAAACATCTCTTATAGGGGGAAGAATAATAAATTATTCATCAAACACATTAATGTATTTCATCATAATGATAATTTCATTTAGGATAATATTTTTTAGTCTCAATAATTTGATATAAATATGGGTTCTTAGAAAGAGATAACATCCATGATTGAGATGCCGATACAAAAATAGGTTCATCATCCACCTTAAAATTGTATAAAATCTATGGTAAATTTGTGATATATATGATTATTTCCATCTATAGTAATTTTGGATGGCTCTATAAAAGGAAATCAAATACATTCCTATAATTACATCTAAGTCCACTAAGCGAAGTATCAAAGGGTTTTTTGGGAAGTTGATTTAGAAAATATAGAATGGGGATGGGTTACATACATGGGATTAAATTATTTCATCAATTTCTTCTTCATCAGTAGTTTTACATCCATGTTTTATGGTTGTGAATTAACAGTTCAACTAAATATTCATGATATGAAAGAATTCATAGAACCATATTTGATAAGCATAAATTTATCTATTTTAATCAATTTCTAATATGTTAATTCAAAAAAATTAGAGTTAGGGATGATAATATTTATACTATTAAAGAAATTAATGTTATACATGAACATTAAAGCGTTAAATCTTAAATCACATGTATTATTTAACATGTGATTTTAAAGGTTTCAATATTAGTTTTCCATGATCTATTTCCTAACATAAAATATTTTGAGGATTTAATTCACATATTATGAGGTTTTAATGATATTTTGAATTTAACAAACCATATTCACTGGTATTTTCTAAATAGGTGTACATCAAGGCTTGTTTTCATAAACTAGGTGTTGATCATGTCCAATTCCATGCACCCTTTTCAAGGTTATTACCCCAACATATCCGGTTGTAGTATCTAGAAAGAGATGTATTTTATTATAAACCACTAAATATATACTTTATCAAAATATAGTTATGTTTATATAGGTTTAGTCTTATCCATAAGTATCACAAAATATTTCTCAAATCCTTATCGCAAAAGTGACTAGAATTTCCTATAATACAAACTAAGAAAACTCAAATTTTATTACACATGATTTAAAGATTTAATAAATAAATAAAAGATAATAAACCCCCATAAGAGAATAAATACTATTTTCTTGGTGATATTATGTACATATAGTAACAATATTCAATATAAATAGAACATTTTTAAAAACATAATTATCATGATCCTAAAATTGCATCATTATTCTATAACAACATAAGATAACTCGAGGATGCACATTAGAAATGGGTGAGATATAAAGACATGTTTTTGAATAAAAAAATAATATCATATGGTTATTTTGTATTTGAGATCCAAGATAAATATAAAGGTAACATGATAGGGGTGAGAATCAAAATCTTGAACAATGAGGTATGATATAACATGATATCATAAGGGAATAATTGGAATGCAGATACACAATAAAAAAATGAAATCATAAACATAGGCCCTTTATAACCTCCAAGACATAATAAAATGGTGAAAAAATACAATAATTAATCTCATACATAATGCCTCATGAGACCAACACATTATCAATTCATTGGATTCCTATCTCATTTCACCCTTCATTTTCATATCATGTACATGCATAAGTGTGGAACATGAATGATATAATGTAAAGACTAATTTAATCAATTTAAATCCAAATAGTAAGGATTGTGTTATATATACATAAAATTTCTAAATAAAACTTAACTATTGGTACATATTCTTCATTAATCATGATTGAATGTATGGATTTATATTCATAATAAAAATGTGTGTCATGGAAAAAGAACAAGATAATCTTGACAATATAACATGGGTATGTAAAGGTTCATTGGAGGGATTAATGAGAGCGAAAGTGTTTTATAATAAATTTTAAATTATAAGGGAAGTAATAGGGATGTGTGAGAATATATAAAAACATCAAAAAATGGAAAAAATAAATAAAATAAATGAGTTTTGTGAGTCAAGTGGAGAAGGAGGGGATCCCTTACCTTGATAGGGTGCTTCTAAAAGCTTGGGATATGATTATTGAGAGATTTTGAGAACCTTGGTAGGACTCTATAGATGTAATTTTATAATAATTTCATGATATATGGGTTTTTATTGAAGTATAATTGGCCGTTTTGTGGGTTTATTTAGAAAAAGATAGGTGATTTCTAGATTAATTTTCAATAATTATTTATGTACTCTGTATGATAATGTAATCAAAACCACAATCCATACCATTGTTTTTTCAGGTTGTTTCATATATTCTGGAGTGGTTTTAGTTATTTATCGTGTTAAATAATTTATATCATTAATATTATACCCTTTTTAACTTCAAATTGAACAATGTTTATAATGAATTATTTTTAAAAGAAAAAATATATTAATGATTTTGGAAGATTCGTTAAGGATTTATAAAATAGATAAAATAACATAAAAACACAATATTATAAAGGGTGGAATTTTTTTTTCAGAGAGAAATTTTATGGAATATAGTTCATCACTTTTTTATCATTTTGATGTCATTATACCAACTGTATACTTATAATGTTTTTAAATTTTACCAAAAAATGAATCTTTCATGGAAAATAATTAAAAATTAGCTTTTTGATAATTTTGAAATGATGATTTGAAAATATTATTTATTTTACTAAAATAAATCTCTATGAGTATGAATATATAGTCCTAAATAAAAAATAAAATTTATTAAAAATAAAGTTATTTTACAACAACTAATTTCTAGGTATTATAAAAATTATATTAGATTTCCTAAAAGTATATTGTAGTTTATATTTGATAAATATTATTTCATAATAATTCCTTATTAGGATATTATTTATTTAAAAAATAATTTAATTTTAAATGATATAGTTTCTTTCTTGAAACTATATATTCCCTAGAAAAATAGAATTTGGGTTTCATCGTATCAAAATATATTTTTATCAAAATCATTTTTAAAAAATATTAGAAGGTAATATTAAAAATATCCAAATAAAATCATTGTATTTTTTAAACTAAAATATATAAATTCACACTATTGAGGTCTAGATACATACACCTTTATTACACTAGTGAAAGTTTTAATGGTTTGGGGCACAATGTTGATATATTCCTGGGGTGGTTTGACACACTTTTTTTGGGACATGATCTTGATGATATTTAACTTCTCTCATAAATGTTTTTTTTGTTTTATTATTAAATCTCCACTTGGTATTGGTCAAGGGAATACATAGTGGTGTTATCTCCCTCAGAATCTCTAATAAATGTGCTTCAATGTGTATGATCATATCTGTCAAGGACAAATCATCTTCCATCGATGTACATTGTAATTTATCATAACCTTTAATATATAATATTAATATGATCACTCTTAAATAGATATATTATAAATGGTTTTTATTAATAAATGAAATAATAAACAGTGGTTCAAGATTATCCTTTGTATTGAGAATAAAGACTTTGCAACCAAAAACTCTAAAGTAATTAACCTTAGGTTTCCAATTGTTCCACAACTCATAAGGGGTCTTCTTTAGAACCATTTTAATGAAGACTCTATTAATAATATAAAAAGCTTGTATTTACCGCTTCAGTCCAAAAATTAATTGGCAGTTCATACTCATTGAGCATTGTTCTAGCAATTTCCTGAAGGGTTCTATTTCTTCTTTCCACTACACCATTCTGCTGAGGTTTCCTGGGGGCAGAAAATTTGTGATTATAGCCCTTGAGTGAGCAATAATATTTAGACTCATGATTTTCAAACTCACGAACATGATCACTTCTCAGGGTCTTAATCTTAAGTCCACCAAGGTTTTCTACAGACTTGGAATATTTAATAAAGTAAGAACAAGATTCACTTTTGTGAGGTAAGATGTATACACAAGTATATCTAAAAAAGTCATCTACTAAGACATAGATAGAGTTCTTCCAATTTAAACTAGAAACACTAGAAGGACCAAACAAGTCCATGTGAACCAACTTGAGAGGTTGAGAAGTTGAAACTTCTTTCTTTGATTTAAAATAAACTTTATGTTGCTTTCCCTTTTGACATGGATTACAAACTTTATCATCTAGGAATTCAAGTTTAGGTAGGTATCTTACTATGTTTTTCCTAGTCAGCTTTCTGAGTGAATAAACTTTGCAATGTCCTAATCTTCTGTTCCATATCCAAGACTCGTTATAAAAAGAATTTAAGCAAGTAATGTTATGTTTAGATAAAGAATTCAAATCAACAGCATAAACATTTACATTTCTCAATGCAGAAAATATTAATGTATTTTTGGAATTAAAAAAATTACAAGAATTATTTTAAAATTTATCATTAAAACCATAATCACACAACTGAGAGATACTTAACAGATTATATTTAAGTCCATTAGAAAATAAAACTGTGGAAATTAAAACTGAATTAGTGTTACCAATCTGGCCTCGGCTGATGATCTTTCCTTTAGAGTTTTCATCAAAGGTGACATGAACTCCATTAACTTTGATTAATCTTTTGAAGCATGAGTAATCTTCAGACATATGCCTTGAAAATCCACTATCTACATACCATACCTTCTTATGAGAACTCTTCAAGCAAGTCTCCTACAAAACAGGTTTGGATGGAAAATGATTTTTGTACCCAGATTCTTATGGGTCCAAACTGGTTAGCAATCAAAGCTTTAGGAACACAAATTTGTCTTATGGGTCTCAAATAATTCACAGAATCAATAGATTTTAAATTATAAGCTTTATTTTATCTATAACAATGTGAGTAACTAGTTGAAGAATATGAATTTCCAAAACTATAACTAGCAGCATTCTGTCCAGATTTAGAAATAAATCCAGTTTTAGTAAACTGTCTCTTTCCAGGCTGATAGCCTATTCCAGTGGTATATTTTGGTGATACTTGTTTACCTAACATTTGATTTAGAGTATTCTTTCCATTTTTGAATTTCTCTTAGTCCTTCCTTAATTGCTCGTTAGACAAATTAAGTTCAGTATTTTCCTTCAGCAATTGAGCATTCATTTCCTTTTCTACATCAAGAGAAGATTTAACAGATCTGGTTAAAGCATGTTGTTTATTTAAATCTTTATAGTTGTCCTTAAGCTCATTTCATATTTATTCTAGCATATTAAAATATTCAAATAGTTCATCACTAGACATATTTTCAGATTTATAATCAGAATCAACTCCTGAATAATATGAATTTAAAGTAGGAGTATCCAGTGTTACCTCAGATGTGCTTGTCATAAAACACATGTTAGCTTTTTGAGATTTTTCATCCCAAGTAGAATCAGAATCAGTTAAACTGCCCTCTAAATCAATACAAGTTGCATTCATAGATTTCTTATACTTGTTGTCCTTGTAGTCATGTTTGTTTTTGAACTTCAATTTTGGACAGTCTGCTTTTAAATTTCCATTCCTTTTGAATTCATAGCAGACAATTTCATCACATTCATCAATATTTTTTCCAATCCTTCTTCCAATGACCTTTTTTGTCATATTTTCCTTTTTAATTTGATTTTATGATGAATTTATTCTTCCTGTAGAACCTGTTGAATCTTATGGCTATCTGAGCCATCTCAGCATCACTGTCAGATTCACTCTTATCACTGCTTGAACTATCACTTTCACTTTGAATTTTTCCTTTCTCTTTACTCTATGAAGAAGATGTCTTGAAGGCTACTGACTTCTTCCTTGGTTCATCATCTTCTTCTTTTTTGGCCTTCAACTCTTTCTCATACATCTTTTTCTTACCAATAAATTATTTAACAGGCAGTTTGCTGATATCACACGATTCTCTAATGGAGATAGATGTGCCTCTCCATCTTTCTAGAAAACATCTTAGTATTCTCATGATCTGTTCTTTTACAGGAACCACTTTACCAAGAGAGACCATAGTGTTGACAATCTCATTGAACCTGAGATACATATCAGAAATAGGTTCATCCGGATTTATTTTAAAATTATCACATTTAATAGTATAGGTGTTCAGCCTCATTTATTTAACATTGGTTGTTCCCTCATGGGAAATAGCCAAAGTTTCCCAGATTTCATAAGCCGTTTTACAAGCAGGTATTCTGTTAAATTCATCATCACCAAAAGCACAGTACAAAGCATTAATTTATTTACAATTATTATTGTAAGTTGTCTTAGTCGGTTCATCCCAAGTAGTTCTTTCAGATTCTGGAATTTTATATTGAGTTTCTATACCCGTCTAGATATCAAATCACATACTCTCTAAATGAATTTTCATTTTAAGCTTCCACTGGGCATAATTTGTACCATTAAAGAACGGTGGGATGTTGGTAGTAGAACCATATAATATATTATCCATTACTATATTTTAGCAAAATATTTAATGAGATAAAATTTAGATATAACAGAAATTTATGATCTTTAAGATGCTACTAAAACCACAGTTAAAAACAGAGTGTTTAGAAAACCTTTAATAATAATCAAACCTCTGATACCAAATGTTGGTCAGAGTGGACAATCAATAGGGGGTGCATTGAGTTTCAAATAGAATTTCTATTAAAAACATTTCTCTTAAAATCCCCCAAATTAAAAACTATGTTAAACTGTAGTGAATTTATAAAATTGTAATGGTTAGATTAGGTTCTCAAAAGATTGATTAGACCTAAGTAAATTTAATCATAATATTAAATTATCTTTGGAAAATAACCTACTAATTTACAATAGTTACAAGCAATTTCTATATTAACAATCAAAGTAACATAAAAACAAATTGAATTTCAATGTAATTAACAACGAAAAATAAAGTATGTAATATACATTAGACATAATCTAAGATGCACAGTACATATAACCAAGAGGTTCAGTCTCAATAAGAGACTTAGTCCTCTCAAACAATTTATATAAATTTGATCCACACTTTGGATTAGGGTAAAAAATAGTGCAAAGACTATCCAGGTACTAAGACCTCTACCACAGTTCTATGTGGGAAAAAAATAATAGCACACTGGCTGTCCAGGTCTTACTTGACCTCTACCACTATCCACAGTGGGATACAAAAGTGTTATGGAAGGTTTGTGTGAGGATTTAGAGGTCCTCCAGTTTATCACAGGAGATAGTGTGTGTATAAAATATATAGAAGATAGAAAATGCTCGAAATGTAAATAGAAGAATCACTAAGAGAGTAGATATGATTTCAAAATGATCTAGTGATTTCAAGTGAAGCTCTGGACTCCTTTTGATTTGATAGAAATTATTATGAGTCATTATGTGGTTTTTGTTTGGAAAACAGAGTGTCGTTTTCTTCCTTGGTTTTTAGTTTAAGCTTGGTCAGCTTGAGTATATGAGTATCTCGTTGTAGTTCTTGACTCCTTGATTGATGTTCGATTTGTGTTCTCTTCTTGTATGAATCACTTTGTGTATGTCTAATGTTCTTCAAGTATGGATGTAGTCTTTCTATATGCACCACATTACAACAATATTTTTCCCTTTTTGTGCACCTTTTGTCCCTTCTTTCATTCTTATTTTGCACAACATTTGTCCTTCCTTTTATAGCTTTCAACTCCGGCAATGGGAATGATTAACTTTTCATGGGTACTAGGTATGGTTCCCTGACATGAAAACAACCCACGTTATTTAACATTAATTGAATTAAAATCATCAAATATGACCGTTGCTTAATAAATAAATAATATTTACAAAAGTAGAGTTTATGAATCAGTGATTGGAAGTCCTTAATCAGTAGCTTTCTGTCGGTAGATATGTAATAGTGGACTTTGTATAGCAGTGAGCTTCTTTCGGTAGATCTTTGTCCTTGTACCGGTATCTCCTTGTATTGGTAGCTGTTACTCTGTGTATCAGTAGCTCTATGTACCGGTTACTCATTCTATTAGTAACTCTTGGTCTATTGGTAGCTTGCTTGTATCAGTGGCTCGTTTGTATTCGTGACTATCTGTTTCGGTAAACCTAGTATTGGTAGCTTATACATATCGGTAGCTTCATTCTGTACCAGTGATTAAGTGTATATTAGTAAACTTTTTCTATCATAAGATCTGCTTCTATCGGTAGACTTAATCTATCAGTGTCGTGCTTACCAGTAGACTTATACATACCGGTAGCTCTGTTCTGTTTTAGTGACTATCTATTCAGTATATTGGTAACCTTTGACTATCAGTAGACTATGTACCAGTAGGTCTCTGTCTATCTGTATCAGTAGCTATGTGTATACTAGTGGATTTGACTCTTATCTGTTCTATAAAACACATATGTTGATTGAGTTATAATTATTTCAATGTTCATACACACATAAATAAACATTTATTAACATATTTCAATGATTATTTTAATATTATTATCAACTTGATAATAGAATGTCATAGATTGAAAGAATTAATATTTAGATAACCATTAATTGGGATTATCAGGGTATGTGAAAGCATAATTGGGATTATCAAAACAGTTGAGCTCAAAAAATATGTTTTTTCAATATATGAAATTCTATTATATTTTTAATGTATTTTGTAGTACAATTCCCTATGGAAGACTTATAATAAGTACCCAAGAGGGTTATGTAGATAAATATCTATGGTAAAATCCTCTCTTTCATCATAATCTCATCATTACTATTGTATGATCTGTTAATGATATGAACCAAGGTGAAGCTCTAGTCCCTTATAAAGCAATAAATGTGGATCCAGAGAAGGATTTCGATATTTTCAAGGATAATAGTTTCACTAAATATCACCAGCTTTATAAGTGATGAATGTTCAATGCGTATTAGAGGAAAAAATGTGAAAAATTAAAGTGTCCTTGACTTCCTGGAGACTCTATATTCTATTAATGTGAATTATGTAATTATTTAACTTTAAGTACCTAGTCAGAGGTGGTGTGATTCCATTGTACAGTAAAAGAAGCAAGAGAGTATGAAATGTAAGGTATTTAACTCCACAATTACCCAACAATTTTACACAGGTATGATTTATTTTTCTATTTTTATGGAGTTCCATACTCTTCATCAAGAAAACTATACATTAATGGAGTTTGATAAATATTTTTACAAGAATTACATTTTTCTAGAGGTTATTACACATGAAAATATAAACGCTCAAATGTTATACATGTTATTGTAATTAGATATCAATTATTTAGTCTCAGTGACTTATCTTTGCACATATGGTGTTGGTAGGTATTTAGTGTTTTTGGTAGAGAATGATCAATCATTAAATTAATTATTAATATGGATTCCTCTAATGTTAGGTTATAGATATAGAGAAACATATTAATTAAAGATAAAGCTGGATGAGGTTCAAAGAGGAAGTGGAAATGGAACCTATTATCATAGTCATCTTATACCCTCTACAATGGTTTGAAGATGCACTAAGAGTTGATATATGTATGGAAATTTAGTGAATAATAAATTTTATTTCTTCATAATATAGAAAATTTACACATATTTTTGATGGATGGTTCATTTTTAATTTTTATGTTTGTATTTATCTTCTAATAAATGTGGTATCATATCTTCAGCATTAAGAGAGTCAGTGGTGAAATCAAATGCTTCCATGTTAGTATGTTTTCCATCTTACAATTATAGGGGCAATATTGAGTCAACTTTTGTGGAGATGTAGTTTAATGTAGTGGATGATTTTTTAGTAGAGATCAGGATAATCCCTATGATTATTAAAGATATTATTTTCCTTCCATTATCCATAAGAAATAAATATTTGATAATGGTTTCTCTCACTATATTATATCAATCCACTATTTTAATATTTTAAATCCCCCTATGTAACTCATGAAATTAGTTTTGGAGATAGATACACCTCTTAGAAAGAAAAGGAGGAATGGTTCATGCATCCCCTCATGCACCTTCAATATATTTTATGTTTTAAATATTTGTATATATGAGTTCCTAATATATATATATATATATTAGTTAAATTATTATTGAGATGAACTATATATTTCTCCATAGACACCAAGTTTATTGTTATCATCAGAATTTGTATTTCACTACCCTCAATGAGATCTATTATGTGTTTAAATGATAATGGCCACCAAGTTCCATTTTTGGCAGAGATTCTCTACTAGGGTTTTCAAAATCAATATCCTTATTTTCATTTGATCTTGATGAGTAACCCTTGAGTTTTGAACTTCCTCCAATGGTAAGGGAGTTTCTTGAGGTGTTTCCAATAAAAATTATTGGTCAACCACCATAGAGTAAAGTATAGGTCTTGATTGAATTGGTATGGGGGAACAAATGATATTAATATCTTCATACCAAATAGAACATGTATAATTGAATGATACAAAGATTTAGATGGATGGTTTGGATTAAAAGGGATTAATCTATCCATTTTTATCACCATGGGGAAGCCCAAGTGATCTTTTCCAAGAATGATAAAAAAATCAGATTTTTTTCATTGATTTTGGGAAGCTCTACCAGGGGATGATTAAAGATGAATTCCCTTTTGCAAAAATTGATGAATTTATTAGTGACATGAAGGGTGAATGTTGGTTCTCAATGATTTATCTTTAGTTGATATTGTAGAGTCACGAGTTTTACATACTAGGACATTACATTACTTTTGTGTAATACTTAATACCTAAAAAAAATAGACACCCAAGGACCGTAATAGTTTAGTGTCTTTGGAAACTCAGAACTTAATCTTATAATCATTGTGAAAGATCTTCAACATCTCCCAAAAATATCGTCCCGTTTTGTTTTCTTACCTAAAACCTTTTTTAAAACCTAGTTAAAAGAAAACATATAAAGGGTGAGTTCAAATGCTTAGTAAGGGTAAGTATGGAAAAAATAAAAAACATATACATTTGAACTTAAAATTATGAACATAAAATTTAAACATCAAAATATTGAGTTGTGAAATAAGTCATGGAAGTATCTAAGGAATATATCACAAGGGAACATTAATCATGATAAAATAGCATGGGAAAAAAACAAGCAATTGTGGCAAAAAATTAAGCACATAATGTGATTTTCAGAGTATCCAAGGCATTGCTGCCAAGACCATCATAGTGGACGAAGTCCATTACTGAACCAGATTTACATACCATTCCAGTCCTATATTACTGAACCAGATTTACATGTTGTTCTAGTTATGTCTATCTTGTGAGATAAAAATCTTTACCCAATTCACTGGAGGGAGATTTATGTCCCACCCATCTCGTAATTAAATCATTCTTTCGTGTGCCACATAATAAAAAAAGTCAATCATCATAACCCAACAAATAAAATAGGTTTCATATACATGATCCCATCATAACATAATCCATATAAAACAACGAATATAATTTCATTATAAAATAAATAAAACCATATCAATAATAAGGACATTATACATAAAATATATCCATATTAATGAATGTCATCATATATGGAAAATATTTTTGATAAAAAAACTTGAAATGAATTCTCGAGGAAAGTATCCTTTCTTCTATAAAATCATTTTCATTTCTCAAAATGACGAGAAATTTTAAGTAAAAATAATTTCATTGAAAATAATCATGAAATCTCGAAGAGTAAGCATCATGAAAATATGGCGTTATGAAACTGTAAAAATTTGTTCATGCTGTATATGTAAAGAAACGTTCTCCTTGTACTTTTGCTGGAAAATCCAAAAAGTACCTCGTATGGTAAATAAAAGAAAGATTACTTCCATACCATGTGGTAAAAGTAAAAAAAGGGTAATAATGACTTTAAACATACATGGAAGAATAGTAAACATTTTATGAAAATATTTTTTGAATACATGGACATGGATGATAAATATAACCGCAGTAAATACTTATGAATAAACAATCTCGGATAAGAATGAGATTTGAATAATTATCCCTTACCTTTTATGATTGGTGGAATCATACATGTCATAAAATAAAGAAAATTACATGCATATTTAAATATAATATACCTCATAATAAAACTAAAAAAAACACATATGGGAATCATAAGCATCATACAAAATAAATTGATTGTGATTAAGTCATATGTCTTAGAGAAATAAAAGTAGGACGAAATAATCCCTCACCTTAAGTCCAATTTCTTCTATACATGTATGAAACTATTGCATAATTATTTAAATAATTTCATTGACCTATTCAAGAATCATAGTCATTTTTATGATATCATATATGATTCACTTATGACTTTATATTACCCGTTCATTTGTCAATTCCATGTTGAAGCAATGCTTGGGGTAATAATCGTTTCATTTGTCGTGCATTTTTGGACTTGTTGTTCTTGATATTATCATGATTTAATTACTTACAAAATTTAATACATTATTTATATATCATATATAAATTCATTATATATATATATAATAGATAGATAAATGAAATGAAATTCATCGTTCATGGAGATGGTAGGCCGTACATACACATGAATGTTGTTTTACTTTCCTTATTGACTTGAATAGAAGTAATTATATTACACATACATATATAAATAATTTCAATTACATTATAATGTCATATATCTCATTATTATCCAGTATATATAATTTATAATCATACTTGAATAGTTAACATGGAGAAAGAATCTCATCGCGTTGTGGAGACGGTATTCCATGCGTACACACGAGAGATGATATCATTCCCATATTTATTAAATGGAATTGTATTGAATGATATAATATCTCATAATCAGTATAATTTTATAATAATCATATATAATTATTATTTACACCATTATACCCATCCAAGTAATGTGGTGGTGGAAAAACAGATTACACCACGGTGTGGAGACGACAGGTAGTATGTACGCATGTGCAGTGATTTCGTTTTTCATAGGATGGATAAATGGTGAAATATGGTTGTTTCATATTCATAATAACAAACCGGTATACAATATATACTGGAGTTATTAATTTTTAATGAAACAACTAAATAATAGGAAGTAGAAGATGAAACAAATTTGAAAGATTTGGTAGATGAGATTGCCTTTTCCTTGAAGTGCCTCCTTTAAAACCCCTCTTAGGGAAATAGAGTTAGTCTTTTGAGAATACCATAACCTCTATAATGTTACTAGAGTTGTTGAGGAGAGGAATTGGTAGGGTATGGTAGAGCTTGAAGGCCTCAAATTGAGTGAAGATAAGAGGGAAGGAGGCTCCCTTGTATAGGAGAAGAGAGGGGCTCTTTTGGAATCCTCAAAGATATTAATTTATAATAAAACCCAACCCCAAATAAAAACTAAAAAATTACTCAAACTCGAATATGAGATATGATAAGGTGGTAATATAATTATACAACAAAATTTATACATTTTCATAATTTATTTTAAACCTTATCATTTTGATTTATCCTTATTTAATCTATTTGATTTTATTTGTGGTAATAATATTATAAATTTTAAATGGTTATGAATGCTTACTTATGTGTTGTTAATTGTCCATAATTAGATACTTTATGAAATTTTCGAAATTATATATTTCAATTTGTAATTTTTAAATATTTTTGTGATTTTTAAATACTTTAATGATATGTTATTTTTATAAAATATCAATAGTGTCAATTTTGACACTATTAATTTGTTTGAGTTTAAATAAAATCCACACAAGAGATATATTAGAACCACAATATTTAATATATTCTTAATATGTCTTATTAATCTATAAAAATTTTGGAGCACATTAATTATTTTATATTATATTTATTTTATTATTTTTAATAACACTTTTTTGATATTTCTCTTAATAAAATAATTACTACAACATTATGGTGTAATTAATTAATATACTTCTTTGTTTCATAAAAATTAAAAATAAAATACTATGATGAAGAAAAATATAATATATTTCATAATAATACTATTAGTCGAATTTATCTTCTAAAACATCCACCTTATAAAAAATTATGTTTATTAAATAATTAAGGTGACAACTTTGACATCATTTAAAATAAAATAATATATATTTCCTAATCTGGTTTATAAGGGTCTAAATGGTCCAAATGTATAAACATGGATTATTATGGTATCGATATACTCGACCAATATGTTTTGGTCAAGTGTTTGTGTCTTTTTATGGGTATTATTATTTTAATAAAAAAAATTCTTATGGATTTTTCACATTATAAATAATTTCTGAATCAATAATGTATAATCTTTTAAGGTAAATATATATTTAATAAAAATTACAAATAAATTACCATGAGAAATAAAAACATTTTATCTTTAAAATAAGTATTTATAATCGAATTTATATTTTGTATAACCTTATATTAAAAATAATTTAATTATTAAAGGTTGAGTGAGACATATTTCACTTTAGTTTAAATAAAATAAATTAATTTTCTCAATCTCATCCAAGTGGGTTCCAATAGATGCCATTTCAACCCATGTATGTTTTTGGATAAAATATAATCAACCAATTATATTAAGATAAGTTTTATAATATAATTTTTACCCTAAATTAACCAATTTACCTTTAACTGTGGTAAATAAAATTTACCGTTGTTACTATCCATAATGACCAAAAATAAAAGTATCCTATTGACATAATTTGGACATACTGATTCCAAATATGAAATCCGTTTTTCCAAATTCAAAACACTGAAGATGCAGTAATTAATTTAAAATTACTCTCGTTGTTTAAAAAATGGGTTTTTATTTAAAACATTGCAAAAGACTGAAATGTTTTTACCTATGAATTATATGTAAAATTAATGATAATGACATAAATTATATTAAATGGTAAAAATATATTCTATTTATACTTTAAAACCATTCAATATTATAATTTAACAATATAAATTATATCGATGAAAAAAGTTGTTTTTAATAAAAATTTTGAGTATTTTTACTATTCCTAAAAATATGGAGGTTATCAGAATAATGTTATATATTTTTATATCATGGTTCAAAATAAGACGTTTAATTTGTCAAATTTAACTTATAAACTTGTCCAAAATTAGATTTAAAATAGGTTTTCCATGGAAAGGCAACAAAACAACATTTTTAAAAAAATACATCTTTTATCCGAAAAATTAATTTTGTCCTCATACCCTGTTCTAGAAAATGTGTAAGATGAATTATAATGTTATAAAATTTAAAATTCGGTTAATAATATTCATAATGACTAGTTCATAATAATATTATAATATATCATTTTTTAGTGAAACTCGGTATTACGTACCGCACAAGCTATCAAGGAAGGCCGCTCTTGCGTGTAACACAAGACAAGTATATTGTTCTAAATACTTCAAGAAACTCTTAGTGTATCATACAACAAAAGATATCATAGAAATTAAAAAGAATATATCTCATAAAATCTCAGGGTGTTATATTCTACCCCCTTTAAAATAAATTTTTCCCTCAAAATTCATTGGGGTTATAAATCTATTACTACTTGAAAGTTTCTTTCATAGATACCCACATTGTAAAAAGAAATACTATAACATAATTTTATAAATTAAAGTATGAAATATAATGGTTACCCAAATAATCTCATCATTGGGTTTCCACATAAGATAACATAAGTGAAAACATGGATATGGAAGAGAAATTTAACCATCAAGTATTGATAGAGAGTGGTAGTGAACATGGATATGGAAAATACAACAATCACAAAGCCATAAATCTGTGATGATCTATGGTACCATCTGATTCATCGGATATAAGGTTACTTGGACAATGTTTTTGTTTTTCAAGATCATTTCCCTAATGTTGATGAATTTTTTCATAAGTATAAATACTTACTTGATTTCAGTTTAATATCATCGTTGGTAATTTCATGAACTATTTACACTTCATCTCTTATTTAAATAAATGAAGTTGAATTAGTCATTCTTGAAGTATTTGCAGATCATGAGATAGAATGATAGGTCATTCCATCTGTCTTTATCACTAAAAAAGTTAGCACAAGATATTAAATATACATAAGTCCATTTATGGTGTGGTAAATCATATATTGTTCCAAAAATGGACTTATAATTCATATATAATGCCGATTAATAAAATAAAACTAATTTCTACTAACCATGGACTTCCTGTAGGCCTGTGGTTGGAGTTAAAGGCTTATCGCACTTCGGTTGTGGGTTCGATTCCTGTAACCTGGTTTGACATGATGGGTTGTCCCCCATCCTACATGTGGTCCTTTTTCTAAAACTATACTATTGTAACATTCCAGAAAAAAGGTTTTAGCCGAAAAACAATACTATCTGATATCCAAATTAATCCATTCCAACCTTTAGGCTTATTGAAAATAATTCTGTCCAATCTCATAGTATAAAGAAAACTATTACTAGAAATTTAATCTACCAAGAATGTTAATACCATCATTTACCCACCATATATCATAAGATATATCTTGTTGGTCACATTACAAACATGCAAATTATTTAATCATGTATTCTCTTGAAACATGAATTGCCATAGAATCTTTGTGAAAACATGAATGCTATCAAAAGTTAACTCTTTCCACATACCAGAATCATAAGATTTTTATATATTCAAACCATGATATCAGTTTGTCCTTATATCAGTCATGATCTCATTAAAAATATCAAAACTTTCATTATCACCTGATCCCTTCATTATGTGCATATTAGGTGCTTTCCAAAAATATCTGAATAACCTTTCATGGTTACCAATACCATTCAACATATACATTCAGAAACATAAGGAAAAAAATAGTGTAACAATCCGTAGAGGTTTATTTATTCTATAGTACCATGAAATTACTTATACAACATTATTCTTGAAAAACATGCTATCATTTCTCTTCCTTCTTAAACCATTGAGCATGCTTCATCATTTTATTCCTCAACACTTCTTTCATCCCATATATCATTTGTAGTCTCTTCATCATCCCCAACATAAATACTACTCATACAACCATGTTTATTCTCTTCCTGAGATTTTCCCTTAGGTAATTGGTTTGCATAATTCCTGTACATTCCAAATTTAAAGCATTTAACCATTTTTGATGTCTTGGAAATACCATTATCCATGTCCATTTTATTAACTGATCCTATTTCTTTGAAATTATTTGATTTCTGTCCTTCTTTTCCACACCCAAAGAATCTTCCGGTTCCTTTGAAACATTCTCCCAGATACCTCTTCCCACATGATTTACATGAGGGAAATTGATCTTTATTTCTTCTATGATCAACATGAAACTCCATATTTCTCTTATTAGATGAATTAGGAAACTTACCAAAGTAGAGTTGATTGATCATATTATGAGATTGACGATTAGGAATAATAACGATGTTTCGCCTTCCAAATGACATTTCATTTGGTTGGTCATGACGAATATCATTCCATTGTCCATCATATTCACTATTAACATGAATCTTTCTATTTCTAGCCATTTTCTAAAACCATAAAAGAATAGTGTGAGGGGAAAAAATCAATATAAGAAAACAACATAATCAAGGGTGATTACATTCAATATCTAACATCTTAGGATCAATTATATGTTATTCATGATTATTATCATAATTTTAGGATTGTAACATATACTTATACTTAACCTAACAGACATCCCTAGACATACCGTAGAAATATCTCTATAAATCTCCATAAAGTATTCACATACTAGTTTCCAAAGGTTAACTAAACCATTTATCTGATACCAAATATAGAGACCCATGCTTGACATACATGGAATTTTCATTACTTTTTAAGAATACTTAATACATAAGTGAAACCGACACCCAAGGACTATAATAGTTTATTATCTTTTGGAATCTCATAACATAATCTTTAAATCATAGTGAAATATCTTCACAATCTCCCATAAAGATCTTTCAATTTTGATTTCTTACCTAAAAACATTCATTAAATCCTTGAAAAAAACATATAAAGGGTGAGCTCAAATATTGAGTAAGGGTATGTATGTAGAGAAAAAACATATACATTTGAACTTAAAAACATGAAAATAATGTTTAAACATCAAAATATTGAGTCGTGAAATAAGTCATGGAAGTATGTAAGGCATAGATCAAAATGGAACATTAATCATGATAAAATAGAATGGGAAAAAACATGCAATTGGGGAAAACCATTAATCACATAATATTATTTATATAGTAGCCAAGACATTACTACCAAGACCATCATAGTGGACAAATTCCATTACTGAACTGGATTAACTTGCTGTTCCAGCCCGCTATAACTGAACCTGATTTACCTGTTATTCTAGCCATGTTTATCTCATGATATTTAAATATTTACCCAATGAATTGGAGGAAGATATAGGTCCCACCCATCTAATAATGAAATAATTTTTCCATGTGACACAAAATAAACATAAATCATTCATCATAACCCAATGAATAAAATGGCTTTCATATACATCATCCCATCATATTATAATCTATTTAAAACAATGGCTATAATTTAATTATAAAAAAAAACCATGTAAACAATAGGGAAATTATACATGAAACAAATCCATATTAAAGAATGTCATATTAGATGGAAAATAGTTTTGATAAATCACCTGAAATGAATTGTTGAGGAAAATATCCTTTCTTATTGAAAATAATTTTCTTTTCTCAAAATGATGAAAATTTTAAAATAAAATAATTTCATTGAAAATAATCATTAAAACTTGTAGAGGAAGCTTCATGGAAATAAGGCTTTATAAAATTGTAAAAATCTATTCATTCCGTATATGTTAAAAAAACGTTCTCCTCGTACGTTTGCTGGAAAAGTCAAAATGTACCTCGTATGGTAAATAAAAGAAAGATTCCTTCCATACCATCTGGTAAAAGACTAAAAAAGGTAAAAATTAATTTAAACATACATGTAATAATAGTAAACATTTTAGGAAAATAGTTTTAAAATACACAGACATGGATGATAAATATTACCCCAATAAATACTTATGAATAAACAATCTTAGATAAGAACGAGATTGGAATAATTATCCCGTAAATTTTATGATCAGTGGAATCATACATGTCATAAAATAAAGAAAAATAAATGCATTTTTAAATATCGTATCCTCCCTATAAAAAATCATAAATCATTCATGGGAATCATAAACACCATATAAAAGAAATAGATAGTGATTAAAGAATATGTCTCATATAAGTAAAAGTGGGACAGAATTATCACTAACCTTAGGCCCAATTATTTCATGTACGTGTCCAAAACTCCATTATAATGTTTTTAATAATTTCAATGAATTATTAAAGGATAATATTCATTTTAATGATATCATATATGATTCACTTATGACTTTATATTACCCGTTCATTTGTCAATTCAATGTTGAAGCAACGTTTTGAGTAATAATCATTTCATTTATCGTACGTGTTTCAACTTTTTGTTCTTGATATTATCATGATGTATTAACATCACGAATGTAAAATATGATTTATATATCATATATACATTCATTATATATATATAATATAGATAAATGAAATTAAATATATCGTTCATGGATATGGTAGACTGTCTGTACGCATGAATGTTGTTTTCCTTTCCTTATTGACTTGAATGGAAGTAAGTCGATGAAATATATATATATACATAAATCTAGTAACATTATTAAGTAATATATCTCATTATTATTCAATATATATACATTATAGTCATTCTTTAATGGTTAACATGGAGAATGAATCTCATCGCGTCGTGGAGACGGCAATCCATATGTACGCACAAGCAATGATATCATTTCCATATTTATTGAATGGAATTAGAGTGGATGATATAATATCTAATAATTAGTATCATTTTATAATAATCATATATAGTTATTATTTACACCATTATACCCTTCCAAGAAAGGTTGTGGTGGAAAACCTGACAACACCTTGGCGTGGAGACAGTATGCCGTACGTACGCACGCGTGGTGATATTGTTTTTTGTAGGATGGATAAAAGGTGAAATATGGTGGTTTAATATTCATAATAACATATAATTTTACAAGTTATACTGGATTTAATACTTTATATTGAAACTACTAAATAAGAGGAAGTATAAGAAGAAATGAATTTTAAAGAATCGGTAGAAGAGATTTCCTCTTCCTCGAAGTGCCTCCTTTAAACTCCCTCTTAGGGCACTAGAGATGACCTTTTGAGAAGAACAAAACCTATATAATGTAACTATAGAGGTTTTTAATAGGAATTTTTAGGGTTTTTCTGAGAATTAAGGACCAAAATTGAGTGGAGAGGAGAGGGAAGGAGGTGCCCTTATATACGAGAGGAGATGGGCACTTTTGGAAACCTCAAAAAATATTAATTTATAATAATACCCAACCCCACCTAAAATCCTCCAATATGACTCAACATAAAATATGATATGACATTGGATGTTTATATCATCAAATAATCAAATTTAGTCATGTTTGAAATTTATTTTAAACCTTATCATCTTGATTTATCCTTATTTAATCTATTAGATTTTATTTGGGGTAATAATATTAAAAATTTTAAATGGTTATGAATGGTTACTTATGTGTTGTTAATTGTCCATAATTAGATAATTTATTAAATTTTAGACCATATAAATTTCAATTTTTAATTTTAAATATTGTTGTGATTTTTAAATAATTTAATAATATGTTATTTTTATAAAATATCAATAGTGTCAATTTTGACAGAATTCATTTATTTGAATTTAAATAAAATCCACACAGAAGTTATATTCGAAAAAAATATTTTATTGATACAAAAAATGTATTATTTATCTATAAAATTCGTGAATAACATTAATTAGTTCATATAGTATTTATTTTAATATTTTTAAAACCATTTTTTGATATTTCTATTTATAAAATAATTACTACAACATTTTTGTATAATTAATTAATATAATTATTTGTTTAATAAACATTAAAAATAAAATACTTTGATGAAGATAAATCTAATATATTTCATAATAATAATTTTAGTCGAATTTATCTTTTAAAAAACCACCTTTTAAAATGTAATGTTTATTAAATTTTGAACCTGAGAACTTTGACATCATTTAAAATAAAATAATATAAATGTCCTAATATGTTTTATAAGGCTCAAAATGGTACACAGTTAGACAGTAGGATGCTTATGGTGTATATATGCTCTACTAATAAGTTTTGGTCAAGTGTTTGGGTCTTGTTTGTGGTATTACTATTTTAATAAAAACTATATTATTGATTTTTCACTAAATAAATAATTTCTGCATCATTAATGTATAATCTATTAAAGTAATTATATATTTTATAAAATTTAAAAATAAATTTACATGATAAATAAAAACATTTTTTCTTTCAAATAATTATTTATAATCGAATTTATATTCAGTATAACCATATATTAAAAATAATTTAATTATTTATGTTTCAGTGAGACATATTTCACTTACGTTCAAATAAAATAAATTAATTGTCTCAATCTCATTCAAGTGGGTTTCAATAGATACCATTTAGAACCAAGAATGTTTTTGGAAGAAATAAAATCATCTAATTATATTAATACAAGTTTTATAATATTATTTTTACCCTTAATTACCCGATTTACCTTTAACTGTGGTAAATAAAATTTACCATAGTTACTATTCATAATTCCCAAAAATATAAGTAGAATATTGAAATAATTTTTACCTACTGATTCCAAATATGGAATCCATTTTTCTAAATTCAAAACACATAAGATGCAGTAGTTAATTTAAAATTAATCTTGTTGTTGAAAAAATGGGTTTTTATTTTAATCATTGCAAAAGATTGAAATGTTTTCACCTATGAATTCTATGAAAAATTAATGGTAATTACATAAATTATATTAAATGGTAAAAATATATTCTATTTATACTTTAAAACCATTCAATATTATTATTTGACTATATAAATTATCTCAATGAAAAAGTTGTTTTTAATTAGAATTTAGCTTATTTCTACTATTAATCAAAATATTAAGGTTATCAGAATAATGTCATAAATGTTTAAATATAGATTCAAAAGAGAAGTTTAATTTTTCAAATTTAACTTATAAACTTGTCAAAAATTAGATTTAAAATGGGTGACCCTTTAAAAGGAGACAAAACTGCATTTTTTTTAAAATACTTCTTTTATCTGAAAATTTAATTTTCTTCCCATACCATGTTCTAGAAAATGTGTAAGATGAATTATAATATTATAAAATTAAAAATTTGTTTAATACAATTCATAACACCTAGTTCATAATAATATTATAATATATCATTGTTTAGAGAAACTTGGTATTGCGTACCACACAAGCTATCGAGGAAGGTTGCTGTTGTGTGTACCACAAGCCATATATATTGTGGATTATAATGTAATAAAATATTGGTGTAGCGTACAACAAAAGATATCAAATAAATTAAAAAGAATATAACTCATAAAATCTCAGGGTGTTATAGAGATACCACCAACTCCAAATAAAGGAGTTATATCTTCCAAAAAACGCCTTTAGGAGAAGGTATGGTCATTTTGGGTACATCATGATACAATTTGAACTATGGAAAGATCCATTAATTTTTATATCACAGATGAATAATATAATTAAATAGAACTTGTATTATTTTTTAATGGTATTTTTGGATTATATCTCTGTTTACTCATGAAATGAGGTAGAACATGAGATTCACCTAAGAAACCTTTTGGGGACATAGAGAGTTCACTTATATTATACCATGATATTGAAGATCCACTTTTGGATATGAGAAGTACAATTTATAAGAAATGTGGTAAAAAACAAGAACACTCACTTGAACCTAAAAATATGAAATTAAACATCTCATGGGGTCATTTAATAAATTTATTTCAATATTTATTGCTTCATGGTTCTGGCAGGATATTACTGGTGTTTCATACAAGATTTATTATAGTTTTAATTGCTATTGATTACTATAAGTAGTATGAGAGTGAAACTATTTTTGGAAAATAAGATGTCAATAATACATCAATGAAATTATAGGAAGTTTAAACTCAGCTCCTGTCCTTATTTTAAAATAATTTTAATAGGTCTATATAGTGGTTTTTTGATGTTTTGGGAATAGGCTGGGGATGTGTTCTTATGTCATGGGATAATGTGGTGGTATATGGGTGTTGTTAGAATTAGAATAACGAGAACTTCCAAAGATATGATCTTATAACAGACATGAAATCCATTAAGATTCAATGACATTACCTTTTTTCGGGATGTTTCACCATCATTATTGACCATAATACATTGAGTTATATCTTTTATTAGAGGTGAATAACCAATATATTGAGGTATTGTGTGGAGTAGTTTACATAATTTGACTTTAATGTTGCCTATAACTCAATAAAGGGAAGTATTTTTGTTTAAATACAAATTATGATGTTTCAATATTAGGATGTGATGAATTTTAAGGATTAATGTAACTTCAAGGGAATTTCCAATTAGATTCACCTAGATTCAATGAATTTAGGGAAAAATATTTCTCTAGTGAGTATACTGTAGACGCCATCTCTTCTCAAATTTGTTCTATTGAAAAAATAGTGGGATGCTAAATTCTAGAGTGTGACGAATTATTTAAATATTGGGGAGACCATAATTGAGTGGTGTTTCTCCTCATATGATGTTATTTATTTTAAAAAATGATTTTTTGTTCTGTCACGTTTGAGAAAGGTTTTTATTTACGAGTTCCATTAATCTTAAGGTGACATTCACCCAGAGACTTCTAATATGTACTCATATGTTAAGGATAATATTTTGTATCCTGATTTTATGTGGGATATAATAGATTTCATAACAATTTTATATATGTTAATTAATTAAAGACCATCATGAAAAACATTTTGGTTTGCTTTAGACACTCCGAACTTCATTATGGAGGTGGGACTTGGTGTCCATGGATTTCATTATTAGAT
Source organism: Viscum album (assembly GCA_963277665.1). Classification (NCBI taxonomy): domain Eukaryota; kingdom Viridiplantae; phylum Streptophyta; class Magnoliopsida; order Santalales; family Viscaceae; genus Viscum; species Viscum album. The sequence goes on along the minus strand of OY728146.1, from coordinate 1,618,285,191 downwards.
TACCATGGAATCCCCAGGGGAAAATTATACATGGGTGGTGATTGAATAATTATGTATGTTTGATCATTTTACCCTAATATGGGATACCTCTAATATTAAATACTTGGGAATAATGTAAATCCATGAGATTATGACATTACATTGGGTTTTTGCAACTATCATTTTGGATACAGACCCCGTAATCACATCTTCTATTTAGAAAGGACTATAGGAGGATGTTAGATTTCATGTTTGGATGAGCTCATCCTACCATCAACATAAGTATGGTTGGACATTTTCATGAAATAAAATTATAGATGATATGCTTCATGTGTTCATGGAAACCTTTGGAGGTGCTTGGGATTATCATTTAAGACTGGTGAAGTTTTATAACAATAATAGTTACTAGTTATCAATTAGAACTGATCCCATTAAAGATATGTATGCACACACTTACGGATCACCACATTATTGTTATGAGGTTAGTGAATAATTTTTGGCTGAGATAATTATTTCTCATGAGGCTATAACTACGATATAGACATCTCATCAACGGTTGGTGATAGATTAGAGTCAGTGTGAATATTATTTGCATATAAGAATCACCCTTTAGAGTTTTTTTGTTGGATAATATGTATTATTTAAGGTTTCAACTTGATTTAGTCCCCAAAGTCATGGGAAGAATGTTTTGTGTTCTATATGTTATGTGGTTCCTTTTGAGACCATCAAGAAGATTGGAAATGTGGCACATCGATTGTCATTAACAACTTAGTTGACTATGATTCACATTATATTTCAAGTATCTCATTTCAGGATATATAATCATATACCCTATCATATTTCTAATTTATAGGAACAAAATTTTGACCCAGATGCTTCATTAGTGAGGTACTCATTCATATACTTTATTTCTAGGAAAATATTATATATGGAAAGTTAATTTCATTAGTCCAAGGGTTAAAAAAACCTAAGAAATATTATCAAGAAACATTGGAGTGAAAATAATTTGTAAGAGTGTTATGGAATCAGATCTTTATGGGTCAACCATACTAAACATAGTTTTATGGAAAAATTGATATATTTGGTCTATTATTATTTCCTGATATATCATTTAGTTATGATATTATTGGTTAAGATTTTTTCTACTCCTTATCATGTTTTCTCATTCTTTTAGTGTTTTGGATCATGGGTGGATTTATAAGTTACAACTATAGAAATTCAAAGTGTCAATTGGTGATTCACACCATTAATGGTTAGAACATATTGAGGTAGAGATCTTGAGTTTACATAATTTTCGTTTATGGAATGAAACCATGTTTCTGACTGTGAACCGATTGAGAAGATATGGTTCACATCATGAATCTAGATTTCATTTCATGAACTCATTGGACCAATTTTTTAATATTTTTTTATTCTCCATTTTACCTTTACTCAATTTAATTTTATATTCACACCATTTTGGATATAATAAATACCAACCACATTCCATTTATGTGGAATATTTAATACCTTATTTTGTGGTTTAATTTAAGTGGGTAATTACCCTAGATCATTAAGGGATATCATTATAAGATGTTTCTTTTAAATTTTTTAATATTTCACTTTTTTTCTTCATTACTCTCTCTCCATAGAGCTATGGAATCCTATATTTTGTGATATATATATATATATAAGTTTTGATCTGTATTTTTGGATTAAGGTTTTCCATCATCTTATAAATGTAATCTCTTTCATTGTATTTTGGGTTCCATATGATTATTGATTATACAAAGTGATTGAGTAAGGTAGTTTCATAATAAGTATTTTTTCATATGAATATTTTTCTCTATCTTATTTTTAAATCAGTTTAACTTTTTTAAAAGGAATGGATTTTATTTCCTGAAATCTGTTTTAGAATAAGAGAAAGGAATTAATAATAAAAAATATATCCATGTATGTTTATGATTTGTTTTAGGTATTTGTTTATTACATTGATAAATTTATATTTTTATTGAAAAAACCTCCTGAAAAATGAATTTAATTATTATAATAGTGCCTCATTGAGAGGTAGATAACACATGGGGGCATAGTTATTAGGTGTGTAGCCTTAGACATGTATTATTATGCATTGTTATCCTACCTAAAATTGGATATATATGACATCTATAACTAAAAATTTTAAAGTCACATAGACTCATGATGATTAAATTACGTTTGCCTGAACAAATTCTAGGAATGTACAAGAACAATAAATTATTTGTTCTTTGATAATTGAGGGGTATAGATCCTCTCTATCCCTAACCTGATATATATTAGGACTCCTTACCATGGCATGAATATTTTATAAATGGTTTTCTTTTCAATATTGTCTATTGATTCATGTTTGGAAAATAGATTGTATATAAATGATTTTCAAACGTTATGGGAATTGCATATTTTCATACAATGTTTTAAACTATGAAAAGAAATTATCATACATTTATTTTAATTTTTTTTTCAATGTGGATAGATTTCATGTTTTAGGAATGATTATAAAAAGAAGATATTTCTTTCTATTTTATATATTTAAATTGAGAATAATTGATGTAGTTAAAAATGTATTCTTATGGAATAATTAATGGGACGCTATTGGGATGTTGAGATCACGACCTATATACAACGAAATGTGAATGTATACATTTCCATTTATATTTTAATAAAGGGAAAATAATTTATTGGTGGAAGGGGTATTTTTGATAGTGTATGTTAAGCATACAGTGGTGGAATAGTGGCATGTTAACATACATATAACATGAAGCTGTGACACAGTGTCCTATTCCCCTTTTACCCATAGTCATGTAATTTTATTACTTATGTGGAACATTTATATTTTCTTTCATTATATATGGATATATCTTGTTTTATAGAGTACTTTTTTTTATTTTCTTTTATATAGGTTATGTGATGGGATGTTTCTTATTTTCATTATTCATGATAGATCAGAATTTGTTTGGGAGAAATCATTCAAAATGGTGATTCTTCGATGGACATACACTTATCACTACACTAGGGGGATCTAAAAATTCATTCAAGCCTTTCTATTAGAGATTTCAGGTGTCCTGATAGGTTAAAACCATTTTGTTTAGTGACCTAAGTGGTGGTGTATCCATGGGTTTGTATGATAGTCTCTTAGAGAAATCAAAAAAATGTTTTCTAAATAGTGTTCTATTGTGTAGTTTGATGCATTAAGGTTTAAACTACATCAGAAGAATTATTAAAAATGTTGTTTTAAATTAGATGGTCCGTTGAAAGAAAATATTATATAGGTGATTTATATTTAGGGGAGCACAATTATATAGAATTGACCTCTAATATTGGTTACTTTTGGTGCTAAGAACCATACAAATTAGGAGTAATTGGTTAAATATGTCATGAAGTCTCAAGAGGTATGAGTGTGGTTGAGCACAATCTCATATTGGCAATGGTGGAGAGGGGTTGGACTAGATATATATATATAGTGTTTCTTAGAGTTAGTATTTAATAGTGGTGAAATGATTGGGATTTAAAATTAGAACTCCGAGAGTTATCAATGAATTTGATGCTATGGTATTTTTAGGTAGTGGTCATAGGAATACTAGAATATTAATAAGACCTATAAGCTATATGGTGGTGAGTTTATAATGACCTATATAATTCTATGTCTCAATTTTGATATGGACATTGAATTCATATCATAAAGAGTGGATAAAATTCTGAATTTGGACTCAAATCAAGATTCCAACTGTTTGAACATCCTCAAGTGATGATATTGTTTGTGGTTTGAGGCCTAATGAGGTCCCATCATGCATGAGTGAGAATTTGAGTAAGGTTCAGTGGCTTGATTTTTGAAATTTAGAAACTCATATTAGTTCATACCATGCCCAAGGAGAGTACATACCATAAATTATTGTAGAATAAGGGGAGGACCCTTACACATCTGACTGTTACACTATAAAGGGAAGCATGTATTAGTATTTTCACAAATATTTAGGTAGGCATTTCCTTTTCCCATTTGGATGAGTGATTCATTCATTAAATATGATTTCACACCATGATTATATAATGGGAATGTTCTCTTAGCACCCAGACCCCTAATATATTCCAGGATTGGCCCCTTGGGTATTTATTTAAATAGCGGGAGACCGATATTTTTGGGTTTAACCTCCCTTCAATTATGGTCAAACTAGTTATAAATGAGAGGGTATTTAACCAAATCTCAATATACATCCTCTCGTGCTTGATCCATCTTGAGAGGGAAAAATTTCTTGCGTGATTCAATAAATAACCAAGGTATTTTAAATGATTTTAATCACTATTAATCATTCTTATTTTGTCCCAATTTTTTCTAAAAAAATTGGTTATAGATTGTGTGATGATTTTTATGTAATTTTTTTGATCATATAATGATAATTTCTTTTAAAACCAATTATAAAATACTAATGGATCCATCGGATAAAATAAAATATGAAAATGTAAATTAAAAATAATGAATAAAATGGTATAAATTAGACACCTGAATTTCATAAGAATCCATATTCTTATTCAATGGTGTGTTCTTAGGGAGGATTACATGGAGGAACTGACTTATGAAACCTTCCTACAGGGTGTGTTGACTAATTTATTCATGAATGATTTATGAGGAATCCCGCCTGATTGAAGGGGGGATAACTACATCACTATGTGATGAATAAGAATCAAGAATATAAGAGAGTATCTAGTAGTACGAACTGACAAAAAACTCCCCACACACATACACATAAAAGGATAGGATCACGTCCTTTTATATATTCATCCTTGATTCTCTTCATCGATTGAAGAATGTTTACCATAACGTACCATATCATATTCCATATCATAGAAACAAAAATTTATAATATATTGGTTTTAATTTAATGGACACTTCCATAAATGTGGTAATCTAATCATAAATGAGAAAACTCTTTGGTTCATAACTGATGAAATCATCACACATTCATTAAATAAACATCAAATCCATTTGTTGTTGTCAACCACAGCATGAAATGTACCACTATAATATAGTGGTGACAATTCTAATAGAAATATAATAATATATCATTTCCATTAAAATATAATAATAAATTTATACAAAACATCAAAACTCTTTTCGAATCCATACTAACTCTTGTGAATATGGTTCAATCCTGATCTTATCATTATGAAATAAACACTGTATCCAAAACATAATACATACACATCAGACTAACTATGTGACCATATATGTCTTAATAGAATTGAAAAAAATAGAAAATCTCTATTTTAAAAATACAAGATAAATGTATCATCTTGAAAAGAATTTATCCTTCTCACAATAATATGGGGTCATGTGAGTTCTCCATTAGAAATAATCATATCTCTATAAGAATATATTAACCAAAATATATACCATATATATCATATATAGACACATATAATGATTTTTTCTATGATATTTAGTGACGAATAGGCTTGAGATTTTTTAATCATATTTATTCTAACTCATCAATCCTTTATTCTCTGAGAAAACTGACCAAATTTATAAATACATTACATTTAATTGGGAAATTAGTTACATATCATAAAAACCCACAACATAAATACAATGAATTTTTTGAAAATGTCCTTAACATACTCTTAAGAATCTATTATTATTTTAAAACTGCATGACATAACGATGGGATGTATATAATATAAGGTAATATATAATGAAAAAAATGTAATAAGAAGATCATATAAAAAGGTAAAATAGTACACGTGATCCAATTAGAATATCAAGGTAACATAATAGGTTTGAGAATCATATTCTGTAAAAATTAAGTAGGATATAAAATGATAACACAACGAAAACATATGAATTTTTTTACAAAATTGATCATGAAATCATAAAAATATGTCAAGGATAACCACTAAGACATTATAAAATGGTGTAAAATTTCTCATAATGGTATTGGATTACTCCTTAATCCCAGAGATTATTTATCATTAGATTAAAATATAACCCAATGAATTTGACTACTTTTTCGGGGCACGAATCATTCTCATATTGTAACACCCCGAGATTTTATGAAAAATATTATTTTAATTTCATTGATGTCTTCTATTATACATCACACCAAGTTTATCTTGCAGTATATGCAACGCTATTTTTTGGATCGTGTGACACACAATTTCATGTTCATTTTATAATAGTCATTCTACACAACATTGAGTGTGTTTATATATATATATATATATTAAATGTATAAATGAAATATGGTTAGATTTTGTTATATGGAACAATGAAAGATTCTTCCACAACACACAACCCTGACATGGCTTGCATTACACGCAATCGCGACCTTCCTCGATAGCGTGTGTTGTACGTAATACCGGGTTTTACTAAACAACGATATATTATTATAATATTATTATGAACAAGCTGGTATGAATAGTATTAACTAAATTTTGAATTTTATAACATTATTATTCATGTTACACATTTTATAGAACATGGTATGAGAACAAAATAAATTTTTCGGGTAAAATAAGTATTTTTCAAAAAATGCAGTTTTGCCGCCTTTTGATGGCGCACCCACATTAAATCTATTTTTTGACATGTTTACAAGTTCAAATTTGACAAAATAAAATTCTCCTTTTGAATCAAGATATAAAAATTTACTTTGGATAAAATTTTCATATTATTCTGATAACTTTCATATTTTAATGAATAGTAAAAACACGCCATATTTTAATTAAAAACAACTTTTTTTATCATAATGATTTACATGGTTAAATTATAATATTTAACGGTTTTAAAGTATAAATAAAATATATTTTTACCATTTAATATAATGTATGTCATTATCATTGATTTTACATTGAATTAATAGGTTAAATCAATTCAATCTTTGGCAATGTTTTAACTTTTAAAACCTATTCGCTTAACAACGGGATTAATTATAAATTAATTACTGAAACTTTGGTGTTTTGAATTTTGAAAAATGGATTCCAAATTTGGAATCAGTGGGTCTAAATAATGTTAATAGGTTACTTTTATTTTTTTTCATATTATGAAGAGTAACTACGGTAATTTTTATTTACTGTAGTTGAAGGTAAATAAGGTAATTCAAGGATAAAAGAATATTATAATAATTCAAAATTACCTTGACACTTGTCCTAACCTTATTTGATGAGTATTGGAAGACCATGGGCATCCTTGGGCCGATTTTGGGACCCCAATGAGACACTTGGTAGTGAAAATGACAATTTGGATTAATTAATTTAATGTAAAGACAAAATTGACTTTAACAAAAATCTTTTAGTAATTAATTTTTATAAGGGGTTATATAAGTTATATTTTAGACTATAAATATTATTTGGAAAGATAACGAGATTCCATAAATCATGGTATTTTTTTCATAATTTTTAGACATCAAATGAATTAAATTATTTATGACACAATAATGATGTATTGTTTACCTCATTAATAAATGATTTAAATAAATAAGATTATAATGATTAAAATATCATCCAAAACCTGTCCAATTACAATTGTATGATTTTATTTCGAATATTAGTAATCTTATCTTAGACATTAATGTGTTTTGGACCTCTTGAAACAGAATATAATTTTATAAGAAAATAATGTTTTCACACTTTCCTAAAGAGCCCCTCCTCTCCCTTATAAAATGAGACCACTTCTATGCAATTACTCACACCTCTCAAGCGTTTTTGATCGTCCAAAATCTGTCCAACTAATCTCCCTACATCCCTCTCCTCCCCTTGGAAGCATTACATTAGGCATAAGACTCTCCAAGAAGTCCTTTTGGTTCAAACCAAAGGAAGTTACCAAAATTAAAGGTAACAATTTCTCTTCAGTTGTTTTCTTTTATTCTACTTCTCCAACCCCTAAACTCTTTTTAATACTTTATTTTGTAAAAACACCAATATATTAAATATACTATGATGTTTTTATCAGAAGTTTTTGAACTATACTTACACACACCTCCATCTAATGGATGAAGAACATAATGTTTCTGTGATGGAAAACTAACACCTCACAAAACGATGATTGTTCGATTTTCTCCTACCACCTCTCATGGTGGCCATTATGATGGAACTGTATTTATATATAATATATATTATGTTTATGATTTCCTTATTCTTTTTTAATTCCCAATTATATCAATCCTTTACGGTTTTTATAGTTGGTAAATACGATAATCTCATTTGAGGAAGTGCGGACTACCGCCCCCTCAAAGTGATGTGATTCGTTAATACATTATGTGGGATGTATAAAGGATGTGGTTAATGATATTATATATGATATTATACTGTAATTATAATATACCTATGTATGATTATGTTTTAATTCCATTAAAATAAGAAATAGAAATGAACGTAGCGTTCATGCGTACGTACGGCTTACCGTCTCCATGAACGGTGCATTTCATTTCTTACCTCCATATGTTATATACTATTATAAATGCTTGTATATTCTGGATATATAATGAATTTATATGATATATAAATCATGATTTACCTTTTGGAAGTAATTAAATCATGAAATAAGTAATAATAACATCAAGAACAACAAGTCCAAACACATATGATAAATAAGATGACTTTACCCAAAATGTTATTTTAACATTAATTTACAAAAGAATGGGTAATATAATGTCATAAGTGAACCATATATGATATAAAAACAATTAATATGATTCTTTAATAAGTCAATGAAATTATTTAAATCATTATACAGGAGGATCGGATACATACGAAGCATATCAGATGTACGGTAAGGGATAATTTTGCAATCTCATTTTTATCCGAGATTGCTTATTCGTAAGTATTTACTAGGGTTATTTCTATCATCCATGTCCATGTTTTATAAAAGTTTTCTCATGTATTTTTAAAGTCTTTTTTACCCATTTTTTACTTTTAATACATGTTATGTAAGGAATCATTGTTTTGTTTACGTTACGAGGTACTTTTTTTGACTTTTTCGACAAAAGTACGAGAAGAATGTTTTTTAACGTATACGATATGAAAGGATTTTTATGGTTTTATAAAGCCTTGTTTTCATGAAGCTTCCTCCAAAATATTTCATGACTATTTTCAACAAAAACCTTTTCTTTTAAAATTACATGACATTTTGTGAAAAGAGAATGATTTTGAAGAAGAAAGGATATTTTTCCTCAAGAATTCATTTCAAGTGTTTTATCAAAACCATTTTTCATCTAAGATGGCATTATTTCATATGTGTATGTTTCAAGTATCATCTATCTATGATTTAAATGGTTTCACTTTTCTTATTATGAAATGATATCCATATATATATATATATATATGGATTATGTTATGATGGGATGATGTTTATGAAACCCATTTTTATTCTTTGTGTTGTGATGAATGATTTATGTTTATGTTGTGGAACAAGTAAGAATGATTTAATTATGAGATGGGTGGGACCTATATCTCCCTCCAATGCATTGGGTAAAGATTTTTATCTCATGAGATAGACATGGCTGGAACGGTATGTTAATCTAGTTCAGTAATACAGGACTGGAACGAGGAGTGAACTCGATTCAGAAAGGGACTTTGTCCACTAAGATGGTCTTGGCAGCAATGCCTTGGCTATTATGGAAATCATATCATGTTCTTAATGGTTTCCACAATCTCATGTTTTATTTTCATGCTAGTTTATCATGATTAATGTTCCTTTATGATCTATACCTTATGTACTTCCATGATTTATGTCTTTGCTCAAGATTTTGATGTTTAGATTTTATGTTCATGTTTTTGCATTCAAATGTTTATGGATTATTTTATGGTCTCAATGATTTCCCTTACTGAGCATTTGAGCTCACCCATTATATGTTTTCTTTTCCCCAGGATTTAAAGAAAGTTTTTAGTTAAGAAAACAAAAGGGGAAGATCTTTATGGGAGATGTTGAAGATCTTTCACCACGATTAGAAGATTTTATTCCGAGTTTCCAAAGACACTAAACTATTACGGTCCTTGTGTTTCTGTTTTTTGTTATGTATTAAGTATTCCGCAAAAGTAATGTAATGTCCATGTACGTCATGCTTCAGGTCTCTACAGTTGGTATCAGAAGAATGGTTTAGTGAAACTTTGGAAACTAGGATGTGAAAGCGTTAGTGAGATCCCTAGAGATATTTCTAAGGTATGTCTAGGGATGTCCCTAAGGTTAAGTATATGTATAGGTTATAGTCCTAGAATTGAGCTAACAACCTCAGAATTAAACATAAGATGTTAGATATTGAATGTACTCCCCCTTTATTATGTTGTTTTCCTTAACATGGTATTTGCCTCTCACACTATTATTTTTGGGTTTTAGAAAATGGCTGGAAACAAGAAGATTCACAATAATGGGGGATATTATGGACAATGGAATGATATTTTTCATGAGAAACCAAATGAAATTGGATCTGGAGGTCTATATATCGTTATTATTCCTAATCAGAAATCTCATAATATGATCAATAATCTCAACTTTGGTAGGTTTCCTGACTCAGCTAATAAGAGAAAGATGGAGTTTCATGATGATCATAGAGAAAAGAAAGTTCAATTCCCCTCATGTAAATCATATGGGAAGAGGCATCAAGGAGAATGTTTCAAAGGAACTGGAAGATGCTTTGGGTGTGGAAAAGAAGGACATAAAGCCAGTAAGTGAAAAGGAAAAGGTCCAGTTAACACCATGGATGAGGATAATGGTATTGCTACGACATCAACAATGGTTAAATGTTTTAAATGTGGAATATACGAGCATTATGAAAACCAATTCCCTAAGGGAAAGTCTCATGAAGAGAATCAGTATGGTCGTATGGGTAATATTTATGTTGATGATGATGAAGAGACTACAAATGATATATGAGATGAAAGAAGTGTTGAAGCTCAGTCAATTGTTTAAGAAGGTAGTGTAATGATTTTATGTTTATCAAGAGTTATGTTGTATAGTTAATGGTACTATGGAATAAAGAGTCATCTAAGAATTGTTACACTATTTTTTTTACTAAAATATTTGAAAGTATATGGTACCAGTAACCATGGAAGGTTATTCAGATATTTTTGGAAAGTAGATGATATGCGCATAATGAAGGGATAAGAAGATAATGAGATGTTTGATTTTATTCATGAGATGATGAATAAAATAAGGACAACGTGATATCTTGGTTTGAGTATATAAACATTTTGGTATTTTGGTATGTGGAAAGAGTTAACTTTTGACGGCATTAATGTTTTCACTAATGTTAAATGGGTATTCATTTTTCAAGAGAATACATGATTAAGGAATTCACATGTTTGTAATTCGATGAAAAAGATATATCTTCTGATATACGGGGGATAAATGATGGCATTCACATGATTGTTATGTGACATTTCAAGTAATCATTTTCTTTATACTATGATCTTGGACCTAAGTATTTTAGATAAGCCTAATGATTGGAATGGATTATGTTTGAAATAAGTTAGTATTGTTTAAGGATAGAAATTTTTTCGATATTATTGATGGGATATTATAGTAATGTAGTTTTTGAAAAAGGACAACCTGTAGGACGGGCAACATCCCATCGCGTCGGACAAGGCTGTGGGAATCAAACCCACAACCGAAGTGCGACTGGCCTTTATTGCCTACCACTAGCATACACGAAGTCCCTGTTTTGTAGAAACTAGTTTTATTATATTAAGTTTTATGATATATGAAGTATAAGTACATTTTAGGAACCATATATGATTAATCTCACTATAGATGGACTTATGTATTTTTGATAACTTTTATAACCTTTTGTTTGAGACAGATGGAATGGCCCATCATTCTATCACATGATCTGCTAACACTTCACGAATGAAAAAGTCAACTTCATTTCATTAAGAGATGAAGTGGAAATTGTCCAAAGAACGACCAACGGTGAGACTGTACCAAAATAATGAAAGTATTTATTCAAATTACAATTTCATCAACTTTAGGGAAATGATCTTGAAAACCAAAAATGTTGTCCTAGTTCCCTTATATCCGATGAATCAGATGGTGCCTTAGATCGTCACAAATCTATGGCTTTGTGATTGATGTATTTTTCATAGCCATGTTCTCTACCACTCTCCATCAGAACTTGAGGGTTAGATTTTTCTTCCATATCAAAATTTTCACCTATGTTATCCTATATGGAAACCCAATGATGAGTTTCATTGGGTAATTGTTACATTTCATTCTTTAGTTTTTAAAATTAAGTTTTAGTATTCCTTTTTACGATGTGGGTTTCCATAAATAGTAAACGATTTATAACCCCGACGAAATTCGAGGGAGAAATTCATTTTAAGGGGGGTAGAATGTAAAACCTCGAGATTTTATGAAAACTAATCTTTTAATTTCATTGATGTATTCTATTATACAGCACACCATGTTTAGCTTGCAGTATACACAACACTATTCTTCGATCGTGTTACACAAAATTTCATGTTCGTTTTATAATAGTCATTCTATGCAACAGTGAGTGTGTTTATATATATATATATATATATATTCAATGTATAAATGAAATATGGTTGGATTTTGTTATATGGAACAATGAAATATTCTTGCACAACACGCAACCCTGACTTGGCTTGCATTACATGCAATCACGACCATCCTCGATAGCCTGTGTTGTACGGAATACCAGGTTTTACTAAACAACGATATATTATTATAATATTATTATGAAGAAGCCGGTATGAATAGTATTAACTAAATTTTGAATTTTATAACATTATTATTCATCTTACACATTTTCTAGAACATGATATGAGAACAAAATACATTTTTCGGGTAAAATAAGTATTTTTCAAAAAATGCAGTTTTGCCTCCTTTTGATGGCGCACCCACATCAAATCTAGTTTTTGACATGTTTATAAGTTCAAATTGACAAAATAAAATTCTCCTTTGGAATCAAGATATAAAAATTTACTTTGGATAAAACTTTCATATTATTCTGATAACTTTCATATTTTAATGAATAGTAAAAACATGCTATATTTTAATTAAAAACAAAATTTTTATCGTAACAATTTATATGGTTAAATTATAATATTGAATGGTTTTAAAGTATAAATAAAATATATTTTTACCATTTAATATAATTTATGTCATTATCATTGATTTTACATTGAATTCATAGGTTAAATCAATTCAATCTTCGGCAAAGTTTTAACTTTTAAAACCTATTCGCTTAACAACGAGATTAATTTTAAATTAATTACTGCAACTTCAATGTTTTGAATTTTGAAAAATGGATTACATATTTGGAATCAGTGGTCCAAATTATGTTAATAGGTTACTTTTATTTTTTTCATATTATGAATAGTAACTACGGTAATTTTTATTTACTGCAGTTAAAGGTAATTAGGGTAATTCAAGGTTAAAATAATATTATAATAATTCAAAATTACCTTTACACTTGTCCTAACCTTATTTTATTAGTAGTGGAAGACCATGGGCATCCTTGGGCCGATTTTGGGACCCCAATGAGACACTTGGTAGTGAAAATGACAATTTGGATTAATTAATTTAATGTAAAAACAAAATTGACTTTAACAAAAATATTTTAGTAATTAATTTTTTATAAGGGGTTATATAAGTTATATTTTCGACTATAAATATTATTTGGAAAGCTAAAAATATTCCCTGCATCATGGTATTTTTTCATAATTTTTGGACATCAAATTAATTAAATTATTTATGACACACTAATGATGTAGTGTTTACCTAATTAATAAATGATTTAAATAAATAGGATTATAATGATTAAAATATCATCCAAAACCTGTCCAATTACAATTGGATGATTTTATTTGGAATATGAGTTATATTATCTTAGACATTAATGTGTTTTGGACCTCTTTAAACCGAAGATTAGTTTATCATAAAATAATCTTTTCACACTTTCATAAAGATCCCCTCCTCTCCCTTATAAAAAGAGACAACTTCTATGCAATTCCTCACACCTCTCAAGCCTTTTGGCTCGTCCAAAATCTACCCAAATAAGCTCAATACATCCCTATCCTCCCCCTTGAAGCCTTAAATTAGGCATAAAACTCTCCAATAAGTCCTTTTGGTTCAAACCAAAGGAAGTTACCAAAATTAAAGGTAACAGTTTCTCTTAAGTTGTTTTCTTTTATTCGACTTCTCCAACCCCTAAACTCTTTTTAAGAATTTCTTTTGTAATAACACCAATATTCTAAATGTACTAGAATATTTTTATGAGAAGGATTCGAACTACACTTACACACACCTCCATCTAATGGATTAAGAACATAATTTTTCTGTGATGGCAAACTAACGCCTCACGAAACGATGATTGTTCAATTTTGTCCTACCGCCTCTCATGGTGGCCATTATGATGGCACTGTATTTATATATAATATATATTATGTTTATAATTCCCTTATGCTTCTTTAATTCCAAATTATATCAAGCCTTTACGGTTTCTATAGTCGGTAAATACGATAATCTCATTTGAGGAAGTGGGAACTACCGCCCCCTCAAAGTGATGTGATTCGTTAATACCTTATGTGGGATGTATAAAGGATGTGTTTAATGAAATTATATATGATATTATACTGGAATTATAATATACCTATGTATCATTATGTTTTAATTCCATTAAAATAAGAAATAGATATGAATGTAGCGTTCATGCGTACGTACGACTTACCGTCTCCAAAAACAGTGCGTTTCATTTCTTACCTCCATATGTTATATACTATTATAAATAATTGTATATGCTGGATATATAATGAATGTATATGATATATAAATCATGATTTAAATTTTTTAAGTAATTAAATCATGATATAAGTAATAATAACATCAAGAACGACAAGTCCAAACACGTACGATAAATAAGATGATTTTACCCAAAATGCTACTTTAACATTAATTTACAAAAGAATGGGTAATATAAAGTCATAAGTGAACCATATATGATATCATAACAATGAATATTATTCTATAATAAGTCAATGACATTATTTAAATCATTATACAGGAGGTTCGGATACATACGAAGCATATCAGACGTACGGTAAGGGATAATTTTGCAATCTCATTTTTATCCGAGATTGCTTATTCGTAAGTATTTACTGGGGTTATTTCTATCATCCATGTACATGTTTTATAAAAGTGTTTTCATGTATTTTTAAAGTCCTTTTTACCCATTTTTTACTTTTAATACATGGTATGTAAGGAATCTTTGTTTTGTTTACGTTACGACGTACTTTTTTTTGACTTTTTCGACAAAAGTATGAGAAGAATGTTTTTTAACATATATGGCATGAAAGAATTTTTAAGGTTTTATAAAGCCTTGTTTTCATGAAGCTTCCTCCAAAATATTTCATGACTATTTTCAAAAAAATCCTTTTCTTTTAAAATTGCATGACATTTTTGGAAAAGAGAATGATTTTGAAGAATAAAGGATATTTTCCTCAAGAATTTATTTCAACTATTTTATCAAAACAATTTTTCATCTAAGATAGAATTATTTCATATTTTTATGTTTCAAGTATCATGTCTCTATGATTTACATGGTTTCACTTTTCTTATTATGAAATGATAACCATTTTATTATAAATATATGCATTATGTTATGATGGGATGATGTTTATGAAACCCATTTTTATTCTTTGGGTTATGATGAATGATTTATGTTTATGTTGTGGAAGAAGTAAGAATGATTTCATTATGAGATGGGTGGGACCTATATCTCCCTCCAATGCATTGGGTAATGATTTATATCTCATGAGATAGACATGGCTGTGACGGTAAGTTAATCTGGTTCAGTAATACAGGACTTGAACGAGGAGTGAACTCGATTCAGAAAGGGACTTTGTCCACTAAGATGGTCTTGGCAGCAATGCCTTGGATACTATGGAAATCATATCATGTGTTTAATGGTTTCCACAATCACATGTTTTATTCACATGCTAATTTATCATGATTAATGTTCCTTTATGATCTATGCTTTATGTACTTCCATGATTTATGTCTTTGCTCAAAATTTTGATGTTTAGATTTTATGTTCATGTTTTTGCATTCAAATGATTATGGATTATTTTATGTTCTCTATGCTTACCCTTACTGAGCATTTGAGCTCACCCTTTATATGTTTTATTTTCCCCCGGATTTAAAGAAAATTTTTAGTTAAGAAAACAAAAGGGGAAGATATTTATGGGAGTTGTTGAAGATATTTCACCACGATTAGAAGATTTTATTCCGAGTTTCCAAAGACACTAAACTATTACGGTCCTTGTGTTTCTGTTTTTTGTTATGTATTAAGTATTCCGAAAAAGTAATGTAATGTCCATGTACGTCAAGCTTCGGGTCTCTACACATATCATATATATGTATAATTGTTCACCACAAGTTGTATTTTCTAATGATGCATTTAATAAATTTTAATCCCATGATAAAGTAATTTTTGTTATATAATCATAGGTCCCAAATCAATTATTTATAGGTTAATCTAGGGAATACTCTTAATTGGAAATAAAGAAGTGTATTCATAAAAAAGTTTCAGTATTGAAAACTCATAGTATAATTATAAAATCGTAATGGGGTTATTTAATGGTACTTGTGTGGGGGATAATGAAATTTAAAATGTACTATAACAAATTATAAATATTAAGGAAGAAAATATTTTTTTTCAAGATATCCCAATATGAACAAATGGTAAAGAGGAATGACATAAAGAATGTTCTTGAAAAAAGAGATGAAGAAGAGGATCCATTACGCTGGAAGGGTGCTTCTAAAATATTAAGTGGTGCCTATTAAGAGATTTATGGAACCTCGAGAGGAATATATAGAGGTATGGGTAGAATTATTTCATGATACATAGGTTCTGAGTGCTGTTGAATGAGCGTTGGGGAGGTTTTATGTTGAATAAGAGAGGATAATCCTTTATTAATTTCCAAACATATATTTTGGGGTCTATAGTAATAAGTAATCAAAACCACAAACCATATCTTCATTTTTTTCTATGTTATCAACCAATATGTAGTTGTTTTAGTTATTTTACATTTTTTTAACCTATATCATTAAAAAAATACACATGGTTATTTTTATGTGAGTCATGTTTATATATAATTTATTTTTAAACCATAAAATAAAAAATTAATTTTTAAGGACTCATTACGGCTTTATAAATATAATATAATAAAATATAAAATGTTATTATAAATGGTAGATATATATTTATTTTTGGATTCATTTGATTTCATATATTAAATATCATTGTAGCCATAATGATGTAATAAGAAATGTCGTATATTTATACCATATTAAATTTTTACCAAAAAATTCAACTATCTTAACAAATTATAAAAAATTTACCATAGGATAATTTTGACATGGAGATTTTAAAAATTAAACATATTTTATCCAAGTAATTCTATATTTATTTGAATTTAATCAATTTAAATAAAAAATATACATTTATTAAAAACACCATGTTTTTTATTATAACAATTTTACGACCGTTATATAATTTTTTTGACTTCATAAAAGTATATTATCATTAAAGTTTAATAAATAATGATTACTATCAATATATTATTAAAAAATAATTTATTTCAAATATTATTTAATTTATTAAAATATATTACCTTTATTGATACGATATATTTCCTAGAATAATATAATTTCTGTTTCATCGTCACAAAATAAAATTTAATCAAACTTATAATTTAATCATTTTAAAAATTAATACAAAAATGTTATAACAATAATCCTAATTTTATTAAAAATAAAATATAAAAATTCAATCTTTTTTGGGTCTATATACATATCCCTTTATTACACTAACAATCACTGAAATGGTAAGGTTCATGACGATGAGATATTCTTGTTGTGGTTCAACGTACATAGTTTGGGCCATGATATAGATAAGCTTGAATTTACACCATAAATGGGTTTTTGTGTGTTTTAGTTGTTGAATCATTTTTTGTGGTTATTCAAGGGAAAATCCCAGTGATTTCTTCTCCCTCATAATGTATAATAAATGGGTTTTATAGGGTATGATCCTATAGGTTGTGACCATCAGTTCTTAGGTCTGTCTCAATTGGAATTTATCATTCCCCTTTATATATACTAGTCATTTTATCACTAAAAATAGATTTATTATCAATATTTAAGATGAATAAAAGTATTTTTAATTTTAAATACATTATAATTTTCTAAAATTGATAAATTAGTCAATATGTTTTCTATAACATCAAATATTAATAATTCGTTTAAAATTTTTAGAATGGAATTTAATTTATAAAAGTTTGTGTTGTAATATTGTTCCACCCTTCAGAAAATTCACCCAAAATTTTTTAATTTCATAATTTAAAAGAGAATCAGGCGACTCAATTTTATTTTCACTTTCAGTTATCATTTCACATCCCCAAGCATGTGGTTTTACCAAAAAAAAATTCTAGGTGATTTAACTTATTTTTTAAAACATTGTCTGTATGATCTATGATTCTCATAGGATACTTCTCATATGAAATATTATTTTCCTAAGGTATAACTTCAATATTTAGTACATTTAAGGAGATAGATATGTTCTTCCTCAATAGAGATACATGGAACACATAATGTTATTGAGATAGGTTTGGTATGAGTGCAAGTAGATAGTCTATTGCTCCAATACAAACAAGGATCTCAAAATATATAATGTATCTTAGAATATAAATTTCATTATTAAAAAATCCCCCAATACATCCATCCATTGTGATATTGAAATGAAAAATTTTTCGCTGAACTTAATTTCCTAGTCTTGTAAGTGATTTTCTTCATAGATTTTGTATCTACATTTTATAAAATTTGTTTGACATTTAATGGTCTGAACCTTTTCTATCATCTCTTGGATATGATCTGATCCCATCAACCAATACTCTTCATCATCATCACAACACGTCATAGTATAAAAATTATTCCCATACATATCCTCATAAGGTTTCATATGAATTATAGAATGGAAACAATTGTAATATAAAAACTCTAGTAGGTGAAGGTGTTGATCCCAGTATCCTCAGATATCCACTGATCATGGTCACACCATTTCTTACAGAGTTCCAATGGACCTTCCATAATGACCATTCGTATAATAGTGGTAAGTAGCAATGATGATCAATTATTTATTCAATTCTCTTTGAGGTATTCTCCGAATACTTGATGCATGTATCTGTTCTTTATTAGATATAAAAAATAATTTAACTCTATATACTTTTAAAATACCCCTTATGTAAATGTTTGTGAGTTGGTAACGAAATAAATATTCCATGCTATCAACGAAAATCACTAAATTTTTAAGGTGATGGACTACCACCCATATCTGATTACCTTCTTTAGATGTCCTAGGGATTCCTACGATGAAATACTTGGTTATGTTTTCCAATTTTATACCAATATTGTAAATTTAAATATTATAACCACAATATAGTGTCATTCAGCCTTGAATTGAAGGAATACCCAGAATCAATATATAAAATCCACAATCTACCACTTTATGTTATCCTAAAATATTTTTATCTTGAAATCTTTATTTGTCTTAGTGATTCATGGATGAATACAGAAGGATGAAAGCTACGAGTCTTAAAAAATTTATCTCTTCAATTAAGGTTATTATGGAGAACATATCTTAATTTTTAACTTTATAACTCTATATTCAACAAATTTTAAATCTAGAATATTAATTACCATATTCATTAGAACCTCATCATCATTATGAGCCCACATGATCCTCATAGGAATGGGTGATTGAGTAGTTATTTGTGTAAGGTATGGTAAATATCATTTTATTATTCCCATTTAAATCCTTTTCATGACTATAAATTTTACATCACTTGCAATCATCACAATGGATTTGGTTTTGGAATCCATTATATAAAGAGAATATTTGAAATTTATTACGTTACTAGGATTGTGATAGATTGAAAAATTATAATCATCAATCACCCCTGACCACTTAAATTGGAATATTTTAAGATCCATTTGTTTGAATATATTCATGAGAATTTTATGATACTTATATATTTCACACTTCACCCCATATATATATTCCAGCCAAACAATTAATGTGAATATCCCCACATACTACTATATATTATGAGTAGGGTAGTTTTACTCATTGATCACTAGTTTGAAGGAGGCATAGGTTATCAATTTTTTATCTTTCATGAGCATGTAACCCTGTACTAGTTTGGAAGTACCATTTTTTATCACAAATCCATCCCCACTAGTCGGTAATGTGATCACAAGTGCAGTGATAAGCCTCTTATTCATCTCAATAAAATTTTCCTCACATTACCAGGAAGGTTCGAAGCATGAGTTAAAACCCATGATCCCTAAAATTTATTAATAAAAAGTAAATGTCAATTGATTACACGAGGTACAATGAGCTTGTACCAACAAGAGAAAAAAGAATAAAAAAAGAAGGTGCCAAGAAAAACCTCTAAATCATCCGTGAGAAGGCCAAAAATCTCATCAAGGAATGATTCCCAATGATATTTCATTACAGAACCATCAATGCATCAAACCCCAAATGTACATATCATCGTTGAATTCTTATTGTAAAAGCTGATGGACTGCAATCAGGCTGGCCTTGAAAAATTGGCAGCAGCAACATAATTTTTCATTGTGCAGATTCTTCATGAAATGCTCCAAACCATTACTACAAGGAAATGGGACAGCCCCCAATACCCATGACTCCATTGAAAGGAGAAAATCTGTATAAGAAGCCGAAACCCGCTAAGATTCAAATCAGAAACCAAGTGGCAAGATAAGATGATAAAAAAAGCCTCGCAAATCACCAATGAAACCATGATAAACACCAAAAACAGCCACCCAAGTCCGCAAATAAATATAACACTCAATAAAAAAACCCTGCAATGGTTATGCTAAAATGATAAGCAGACCTTGAGTGGAAAAACCACTATTCCCAACAAAGCTAAAGATAATCAAAATCAGGGTTTCGATCAAGTTCAAGTTCCACTCTATCAAACATACGCTCTCTGATACTGAGATAATCATCAACAGATATTTCCTTGTTACAGTATGTTCCAAATGACAACTTTTCTTGTTCCTCAATCTAAGGGTATAAGTCCTCAGTGTATCCTTCTTTAATCACCCGAGTGAAATTTCTATGATTAATCCTATCCTCTTGATCCTCAATCCAAGAGTAGGAGGCCTCTTCATCTGATGATGAGGATCCCACTTCGTTAGAGAATTCTGATGCCGAAGGATTTTTGTTGGGCATAGGTTGTGAAGAAATGTTAATTTCCTCTATTCGAAGCCCTAAAGATCTAGTGACAATGGTCCTCCACAACTTAGAGTAGTCTATTCAATTTTAAGTCTTCTTAGGATGTGGAGTGATAAAACCATCATGATTAGTAAAAGGTTTCTTACCTTTTTTGGTGCTTGAGTGCAGATATTCCTCCACAATTTTATATGCATGCTCATTATCATCAAGATTAGAATCACCAGAAACAAAGTGAGACTCTTGCGCTATCTCATTAGTGTTTGGGAAAGCTCCTAAAGTGTCAATGAAAGGCTTAGAATTATTGACCACTACCACAAACCTACAGTGCACAGAATCTTGAGTGCATGAAGTCTGTGCTGGGCAGGAATCTAGGACAGATGAAGACATAAGTGGGACCTTAGCATTAGAGGGTTCAGGCTGTTCAATAGGAGGCCTCCAGTCTTTCTCAACCCACACTAGTTTTACTTCATTCAGAAAAGGTTTCTCAAACTTACAAGTGCTCAAAGGGTCCTTCCCAGAGCCACAATCTCTAAAGGAGTGTCCAATATATAGGCATATAGAGCAGTACCTCAGTAGTCATTCATAGACCACTTCTTGAAAAAATACAGCATCTCCATTCTGGATCCAAATAACTACAGGTGGCAGCTACGTAAGATCAAACTCAACACACACACGCGCAACCGATGGCCTTGTGAGGTTTTGAGTAGCAGAATCCAACTTAATGGGATGCCCTATAAGTTTAGAAATAGAAAAAAGGGAAATCTGCTTAAAAAAAATGCATCGGAAGACCCGGGAAACCTAACAAGACAGTGGAAATTGGTGATTCAATGTAGCAATCAAACATAGGGGACCATTTTAATACATTCATCGAGCAGCCCCCAAAGCTCCAATAACCCCTAGACCAAAGCCGATAGTAATCGTTCCCAAAGAAAATTCGTATCTCAATATTCATCGAGTTGAGCAGGACAATTTCAAAATCAATGAATCCAATGGATTATAATGCTTTCCATAGGAATATCATAGAGCGACGATGATGAATAAATTTACCAACAAGAACAAATCTGAGATCAGAAGATGGAAATTGAACCTCCTCATTCACTCACATTATTTATTCCATACATGCATTACCCCCTTCTGAGTTATTATGGTTAATGGTATTGAAAATCATGATACATTTTTTATAAATTGATGGTAGTACCTATCCAAGACATGTAAACTAATGATATCGATCATAGAGGTTGTTCTGGGTCAACCTTCAATTTTATTTTTGTGAAGGGTCTATAGATATCCAGTTGCTAGTGATAACATTCCAGAGGAATGTTACATACTACAAAACAATTCTCATTTACTACACATCTCATACATATTTTCATTTCAAGTGGAATTAATTATATTATCCATGTTATCCTCATGTTCCTCCTTTATTTTGTAGTTGATGATAATATAATCTAAAAATATTACAAAAAATTTATTGACGTAATATATAAAGACTATATTAATCAAGTCCATGGTAATTTTTGGACCAATATTAATTCCAAATAGAATCACTATGAACTCATAGTTCCTATAAATTTTACAAAAATAATTCTTGGGGATATCCTATTTCTTTAACTTTACTTGTTAATTTCCTAACCGAATATCAAACATAGAGAAATACAGGGCTCCATCGAGCTGATCGAACAAGTCATGAATCCTTTGAAGGTTATACATTTTATTTATCAAGATCCTATTAATCTCATAATTAATAATGAATAGGTGTATTGAACCATCCTTTATATTGATGAAGAGGATTGGTGCACTCCACAATGAAGTACCATTGTTTATAAATCCTTTATAAATAACCTTTTGTGGTAAATTCTTTATCTCCATGAGTTCAACAATAAAAATTATACATGGAGTATTGAATATTTAAAAATATATAGGTATAATATCATTTAAAAATCAAACATCCCTTATAGGGGGAAGAATAATAAATTATTCATCAAACACATTAATGTATTTCATCATAATGATAATTTCATTTAGGATAATATTTTTTTAGTCTCAAAAATTTGATATAAATATGGGTTCATAGAAAGAGATAACATCCATGATTGATATGCCGATACAAAAATAGGTTCATCATCCACCTTAAAATTGTATAAAATCTATGGTAAATTTTTGATATATATGGTTATTTCCATCTATAGTAATTTTGGCTGGCTTTATAAAAGGAAATCAAATACATTCCTAGAATTACATCTATGTCCACTAAGCGAAGTATAAAAGGGGTTTTTGGGAAGTTGATTTTGAAAATATAGAATGGGGATGGGTTATATACATGGAATTATATTATTTCATCAATTTCATATTCATCACTAGTTTTACATCCATGTTTTATGGTTGTGAATTAACAGTTCAACTAAACATTCATGATACGAAAGAATTCATAGAACCATATTTGATAAGCATAACATTATCTATTTGAATCTATTTCTAATATGTTAATTCAAAAAAATTAGCGTTAGGGATGATAATATTTATACTATTAAATTAATTAATGATATACATGAACATTAAAGCGTTAAATCTTAAATCACATGTATTATTTAACATGTGATTTTAAAGGTTTCAATATTAGTTTCCCATGATCTATTTCCTTACATAAAATATTTTGTGAATTTTATTCACATATTAAGGGGTTTTAATGATATTTTGAATTTAAAAAACCATATTCACTGGTATTTTCTAAATAGGTGTACATCAAGGCTTGTTTTCATAAACTAGGTGTTGATCGTGTCCAATTCCATGCACCCTTTTCAAGGTTATTACCCCAATAGATCTAGTTGTAGTATCTATAAAGGGATGTATTTTATTAGAAACCACTAAATATATACTTTATCAAAATATAGTTATGTTTATATAGGTTTAGTCTTATCCATAAGTATCAAAAAATATTTCTCAAATCCTTATCTCAAAAGTGACTAGAATTTCCTATAATACAAACTATGAAAACTCATATTTTATTACACTTTATTTAAAGATTTATTAAAGAAAAAAATAATAAACCCCCATAAGAGAATAAATACTAGTTTCTTTGTGATATTATGTACATATAGTAATAATATTCAATATAAATAAAACATTTTTAAAAACCTAATTATCAAGATCCTAAAATTGAATCATTATTCTATAACGACATAAGATAACCCAAGGATTCACATTAGAAATGGGTGAGATATAAAGACATGTTTTTGAATAAAAAAAGAATATCATATGGTTATTTTGTATTTGAGATCCATGATAAATATAAAGGTAACATGATAGGGGTGAGAATCAAAATCTTGAACAATGAGGTATGATATAACATGATATCATAAGGGAATAATTGGAATGCAGATGCACAATAAAAAAATGAAATCATAAACATAGGCCCTTTATAACCTCGAAGAAATAATAAAATGGTGAAAAAATACCATAATTAATCTCATACATAATGCCTCATGAGACCAATAAATTATCAATTCATTGGAGTCCTATCTCATTGCACCCTTCATTTTCATATCATGTACATGCATAAGTGTGGAACATGAATGATATAATGTAAAGACTAATTTAATCAATTTAAATCCAAATAGTAAGGATTGTGTTATATTTAAAAAAAGTTGCCAAATAAAACATAACTATTGGTACATATTCTTCATTAATCATGATTTAATGTATGGATTTATATTCACAATAAATATGTGTGTCATGGAAAAATAACAAGATAATTTTGACAATATAACATGGGTATGTAAAGGTTCATTGAAGGGATTAATGAGAGTGAAAGTGTTTTATAATAAATTTTAAATTATAAGGGAAGTAATAGGGATGTGTGAGAATATATAAAAACATCAAAAAATGGAAAAAAATAAATAAAATAAATGAGTTTTGTGAATCAAGTGGAGAAGGAGGGGATCCCTTACCTTGATAGGGTGCTTCTAAAATCTTGGGATATGGTTATTGAGAGATTTTGGGAACCTTTGGAGGACTCTATAGATGTAATTTTATAATAATTTCATGATATATGGGTTTTTTATTGAAGTATAATTGGAAGTTTTGTGGGTTTATTTAGAAAAAGATAGGTGATTTCTAGATTAATTTTCAATAATTATTTATGGACTCTGTATGATAATATAATCAAAACCACAATCCATACCATTGTTTTTTCAGATTGTGTCATACAGTGTGGAGTGGTTTTAATTATTTATCGTGTTAAATAATTTATATCATTAATATTATACCCTTTTTAACTTCAAATTGAACAATGTTTATAATGAATTATTTTTAAAAGAAAAAATATATTAATGATTTTGGAAGATTCTTTAAGGATTTATAAAATTGATAAAATAGCATAAAAACACATTATTATAAAGGGTGGTATTTTTTTGTCAGAGAGAAATTTTATGGAATATATTTCATCACTTTTGTATCATTTTGATGTCATTATACCAACTATATACATATAATGTTTTTAAATTTTACCCCAAAATGAATCTTTCATGGAAAATTATTAAAAATTTTCTTTTTGATAATTTTGAAATGATGATTTGAAAATATTATTTATTTTACTAAAATAAATCTCTATGAGTATGAATATATAGTCCTAAATAAAAAAATAAAATTTATTAAAAATAAAGGTATTTTACAACAACTGTTTTCTAGGTATTATAAAAATTATATTAGATTTCCTAAAAGTATATTGTAGTTTATATTTGATAAATATTATTTCATAATAATTACTTATTAGGATATTATTTATTTAAAAAATAATTTAATTTTATATGATATAGTTTCTTTCTTGAAACTATATATTCCCTAGAAAAATAGAATTTGGGTTTCATCGTATCAAAATATTTTTTTTATCAAAATCATTTTTAAAATATATTAGAAGGTAATATTAAAAATAGATAAATAAAATCATTATATTTTTAAAACTAACATATATAAATTCACACTATTGAGGTCTAGATACAAACACCTTTATTACACTAGTGAATGTTTTAATGGTATGGGGCACAATGTTGATATATTCCTGGGGTGGTTTGACACACTTTTTTTGGGACATGATCTTGATGATATTTAACTTCTCTCATAAATGTTTTTTTGTTTTATTACTAAATCTCTACTTTTTATTGGTCAAGGGAATACATAGTGGTCTTATCTCCCTCAGAAGCTCTAATAAATGGGCCTCAAAGTGTATGATCATATCGGTCAAAGACAAATCATCTTCCATAGATATAAATTGTAATTTATCATAACCCTTAATATATAATTTTAATATGGTCACTCTTAAATAGATATATTATAAATGGTTATGATTAATAAATGAAATAATAAACATTGGTTCAAAATATCAAATTTAGTTCATGTGTATTCTATTACTTCATTTCTTAGTAAGGTATTTACACATTTAAAAATAGAATTTAATTTATAAAAGGTTGGGTCATTACATCACTCATTAAAATAATTTAACACATCATTTGTTACTCAACTATGTATTTCCATGAAATTTACCTGTTTGTTTTAATCATGAGCTATATGTCTTTCATTTTTCATACAATTGGTAAAATCCTATCTTGGTTGCGCACCAATCGGCGATATGGTCAACAAAAAACTCAATCAATATTGTATTATCTATGTTCACTTTATAATTGAGTATATATGGATTCAATGTATTATGTTTCTTATTCTAGGAATCTCTACAACCATAGGTATGAATTATTGATAATCAATTTACACTTTAAGTATATGTTTGAATTAATGACATTCAACATCATATACATTGGTGGGGAAATATAAATAATAATTATCAACTTATTACCTCTCTAATACTTTCCTAAAATCTCATATACAACTTCTTTTAACGTGTATAATAATCACTTAAATTTTAACTTATCATATCATTACACTATATGATACCTTGTAATGAGCTTTGGTTAAGGACATCTCAAAGTCATACTTTAAGGGGATATTATAATTACACCATTTAGGTTAAATAAATTGAATCAAACATGAATGAATGGTAAACAGAGATTTCATTAATTATAATAATGTGATACATTTACAACCATTACACACTATCTATCTGTCTCTTACACACAATGATTCTACATGACCCTCATGTCATTGTCTGGAATGATTTCAGAAGAAATATCATTTGTATCCACCTATATGATCATCATAATGTTCATATAAATGATTAATTATATGATATATTATTTTTGAAGGATGTGTTTGGTCTATTGGTGATATTTGGTCTCCTTATTTGGATTAAGAACGCCGTTGTTTTCACAATGTATTTCAATTTCTACCTCAATTATATATATCAAACTATGTCTCATAAAGAACTTCTAGATCTAAATAGCTTCCTTCACAACATCTTATGATGTGATGCAATCTATCTCTATTATAAAATCCACTATGGATACTTTTTTGGAACTCTTATGGATAATATATCCACCAATTAGGTAAAAATGAATTCAAATTAATTTTCCATATCATAATTTTTATGTTAGACATTATAATATGTGTATCGCTTTACAAAAACATTACAATTTCCTATAAAGAATAAGAAAATATCCTAATTCCTTCGAAAGTAATTGACAATATTCATCACAATAATTTAATGAGTCTAATCAAGATTTTATTGGAATATAATTTTTAGGCTAAAATAAAAAAAGACAAAATGTCAATTAAAAAACATGAAATACAAGATAGATCCTAAGAAAGATACACAAGGTATTCTATACATCATTTATATATTTTTATATGGATCCTAAATCTTC
Source organism: Viscum album (assembly GCA_963277665.1). Classification (NCBI taxonomy): domain Eukaryota; kingdom Viridiplantae; phylum Streptophyta; class Magnoliopsida; order Santalales; family Viscaceae; genus Viscum; species Viscum album. Next base: position 1,618,257,131 of record OY728146.1, on the reverse strand, counting down.
CTAATATTATTTCCATGTATAATTGTTAAATAAACATTCTTATATTTTTCCCAAATAATGTACATTAGAGCTTTACCAATATTAGTTTTATTACATAATCTAACAAACTACATAGATATTTCTCTATAGATCTTCATAACGAGTAATTATATATCTTCGCTAATTTATTTCATTCAGTAACATTTTTCCATCCAGATATTCATATATTGAAGTAATTGGATATCATTTATGATAAGTATTATTCCATCTATATAAAACGTCAAAAATATTTGTAAATTCCCATTAATCCTCTTATATACCTAGTAGTCATCTATGTTTTTGAGGAAAAAAACTTCACAGTTGAATTATCAAATTGAATATTCCAACCATAAGGGATTTCTTTACTCTATATATTGACTATTTAAACCTCAAAAACTTACCATAATTTGAATATAAAAAACCTATTGATTGTATAATATACATTTCCTTGACTAAATAACCAAATTTAGAATTTTAAAAATCCCATTTTGAATATATTAATTAAAAAAATATTTTACAAATCCTAGGTTCAAATACTGGCTTAATATTAATACCCTTCAACATATGGGTTTCATAGAAATGATTTCCATGAAATAAAATTTTGAAAATTTAATATATAACCTTATTTTTTTCATATCCATTAATTATTTTTAACATTAAATAAATAGTATTCTCCCAAAAAGTAATTTTTTCAAAAGTACTATGTTTATAAATTAAAACACACATTTCCTATCATTTTTTAAATCCATCCAAACTTTTCAAATAATAAAAAAATATTTTAAATGATTCAACATTAATAATATAAACCTAACAAAAAATAGATATTTTTTCTCAAAAAACCAAGAATCCCATAAACTATATAAGACATAAGGAATTAAAAAATGTTTTCTAAAAGACATCAAAAATTTCATTTAACTCTTTTAATATCATTTTAATTACCAATACACTTATAAAAATTAATATTTGAAACCCAAAGGACTAATTAAATGGAAATATTATTTGAAAAACCAAAACCATATTCTTTTAATAATATATTCTGGAATATAAAATATGAATACCCTAGATAGCTGAAACATAAAAATAATATTTTTCTAGAACTATTTTTAAACATCAATGAGAATATTTAAAACCAATGAATTATTTTTAATACAAAAAAAACATTAATTTTTGACATAAATCAATCAATAAATTTTTTTATAGTCATCCCTTAAATTAAACTATTTACTTTAATACAATTTTCCCCACAAAATAATATAATGGTCCTTATATATATTTCCATTTTTGAACATTAAAATTTTAAATTCCCATCTCGTTTTACATAACCCTAACATGAATCACTAATACTCAATACATGCTATCAATATAACCTATAGTGAAATACATACCCATAACATAACTAATAATGAAATGAAAACCCCACAACCATAACTAATTTCATGATAATAAGTACACTTTTAAAACTATACAGTTTCACTAAATGTGTGTTCATATCCTTACTATAGACCTAAATAGTAAATATCTCAATTAAATACCTTTTACATTTTTTAAATTTAATAATGATGAAATACCCCTTTTTTCTTTTATATTAACATTTATTTATTTCAAAAAAATAATACTCACATGAATTAAAACATATTTCATGAACTAAGAATAATTTTATAATATGATTTTAGATATTTTAATCCCCTATCAGTTAACTATAGTTTTGAAAACATACTAAGGAGAAACCAAACACAGTAACTCATCATGAGATATGTAGTACCTAAATTCTAGGGAATATCCTTCAAATAGATCCCCTATATAATGTTGTTAAATAGGGTTTTTAGTTTATATTATGGGTTATATAATATCCCATATCTATTACAACATGTATTAAAACCATACAAAACATTTGATCTGGATTAGATACTCAATCCCAAACCAGAATGAGTCAGATTTACACATAGACCAAGGTATCTCCCCTTATCTCTAATGGATTTAAAGATAAATAAAAAAATAAATATAAACCATAATAAATTGTATGAAAAAACATGAAAATATTGTCCCAATAAAATAATATTTGGTTGAATCCAATGCACATAATGAAAAAAATGACTATAAGTAGAAAAATATGATAAACTACATGGTATAAATACATATATATAATAACTATTCCATCACCAAGGAAATGACCTCTAATAGTATTCACTAGTCATACCCTATTAATTTATACAATCCAATTCATTAAAATATAATTGCATCATTTAAATTATGGATCATCATTTTCATTTCCACCAAGATTCACATACAGTGGTGATTATAATAACTCTATAAGATTTCCCTAAAGACATTCTGTGCACCTAATCCAAGTAAATACCTTGTATATTATATGTGATCTATAAAATCGTTCTCAACCAATTAAAATCAGTATAACATAAAAAACATACAAATCACCAATGATATAAACAATTGAAAGAAAACCAAACAAGTTATAACCCGTATATTTTTAGGTTACCCACCTCACACAAATTTTTACACCCTTATTCCCAAGTAACACTATAAAATTTTTCTAAAAAAATTTCAAATAAATTACACAAAATACATAAGTGGGATTTCAAATCCATCCTCTAGAAACCCACTCTCAAGTGGATTTTCGCAACCCATATTATTATAATTCCGTGAGGCCCTAAAATGAACATTTATCTCTCCAAAAAAACTTTTAAAAACCTTGAAATGTCACCAAATTGATGTGTAGTTTACCAAAAAAACCCTATCATAACATGGGTATACTCTACACTCATGTGATGTATCCATACTATTCCTTTGCTACGAAATATCAATATTTATCAATAAATTTTTTTGAAGACAAATAGTTGAGAAATGTTTCATAAAATAAATAGAAATAATATGAATAAATTTTATGAACATGAATTTACTAATTTCTTAATTTTATGTAAAAAACACAGACACCCAAAAAAACTAACATTTCATCTCCTTATAATAAAAAAAACACAAAAATTATTTATCATAGGAGTCAAAACATATTTAAAAACATTTTAAATGATTTATTTAAAAATTAAATGGAAAAAAACAAAATTCCTCACATAATATAATTTTTGAGAAGGAACTTATCATATCCCAATGAGGAGTTGAAACCACACTACCAAAAAATAGAACATTTTTGAAGCTATCTCAATCCACAAGTACTAATATACACATCATTTGTAATGGTTTTACCATTACATAAAACCCCTTAAAGTAATGAATAAATCATTTAATTTGAAAAAAATTAAATAAAAAGAAGTGAAAAATATTCAATCTAATAAAAAAATTTAATATTCCAAGTAAAACGACATATTTATGATTTAATAACACCATATATCCTAAAAAAATTTAAAAAAATTGTGAGACCAATGTATAAGGAATAAAATGGTCCAAAATATTATGAAATTAGGAAAAGAAATAAGATGTCTTGGGACCCATTTATATTACTATAAGGCTTGACTGTACAGTCCATAAATGTGTGAACCATACTTTAGATTAAAACTTATAATATTCATATTCATGATGTAAAATCCTATTGACTTGTGTCCAACCATACATCTTTCTATGCCTACTCTAGACTCCCTTAATAATTAATCCTGTAAATAATTCATTGTACACCAGTCAAGTGCCTTCCTATACCCAATTACAGAAATCTCACAACAGAAAAAATTTTATCACTAAACATCTCAAAAAACCTACTTATAAATCCCTAAAATATAGAAAAGCACCAAATAACCTTTAAAATTTTTAAACCAAGTCCCAACACAAGCCTATACACTATCCCAAAACACTTTCCTTACACCAAAACTAAGATATAGTTTCAGTCATTTTAGAGAAAAATTGATCCCTTATCCCCCCAATTATGTCGGGAATCCCCACCATGATGATATCCTTAACCCATATAGGAAAACAGGAATCCATTATGTATATGGAACATAACCCCAATGGTTATAATATGATCATATGTTTCAAATATTCTACCACATTTCTACTTAGAACTCATCAATTTTTGCTCCAATTTCTCTAAAACACAAAATTTATAGATTAAATAATTTCTATGTTAATAAATTATAAACAAATTTTTGAATAAATAGTATTTATTTTAAATTTTAAAAAATCAGCGGGTTTCAAGGAAATAAAAGTCATTTATATTGAGTATAAAAAAAGATATAATATTTTACATGCAATAGAAATTCAATAATTCATTCTCAAACAATGAATAAACTAGTCCTCTATAATTGGTTAAATTAATATCTAGGAAACTCTAATCATCAGATAATATTTTATAACCATGATGTGATTCGACAACATGGTGGAAATTATAAAATTTAGGAAAATAAATTAAGTACCAACAATAGAAACAACATCCATATAAATTGTGGAAAAATACCAATATAGAAATATTTTAATGTGTTTAGAATCATATATTTATAATAAATATAAAACAATAATCATAATAATAATCATATAATTAACTAACTCTGTATAAATTAGTGTATAAAAACAGATTAGGGGATAAAAATTCATAGAAAAATATTTATGATCATATGGATGAGGATATGGGGGCTTAGTATAGAAGTGTCGTAAATACACTCATAAATATTTGAAAGAGTTTTTTTTGTGTGTAGTCTTGAATTTCCTTTGTTAATTTATTTTAATAAATAATAGTTTCGTTGAGTTCATGAAAATTATAAAAATAAATAAAAATAACATTAAAAAAAATTACAGTATTTGTTATATAAATAGTGTTTTCATAGTAGAAAAAATCCACAAAAGTCGATATGGATTTTCTAAAATCTAGAAGAGCGCAGAAAAGTTATCATACCACTGTATTGGATCATTAAATTACATTAATATGGATGTCAATAACTGTTGATTATAATAAATACTTATCCATTATAATTATTTGACTTATATTAATTGAAATTTATTCATTGTAACTTCCCATTTCCATCACGAACACTTATATCGACAAGACTAGTAGCTACCTTATTTAGTCATTTTTACTCCTCTTCATGAATTTTTTCAATGTATGAAGAGAAACCATGTTAATTAATTTGAAATACATGGTATTTTTATTTTAAAAAATATATATTATATATGTAATTTCACACATAGAATCTATATATTCATGGTTGGTTACCATATCTATTATGAATACTTGTTGTCAATATCAGGGTTCATCTCTTAGTTTGAATTAAACATAAACTAGTAATCAATTTCACTGTGAATCTTTATAACGTTCTCTTTAATATTAGTGAAAATAATTTAGCTCTATAAAATCCATATTTAAAAATAGTAATATCGTTAAACACAAAATAATCATGATTATTATATTATCAAAATCACAAATTTTTCAATGTTTTCTAATATTAATAACATAAAAAGAATGGATAAATCGATTTTAAAATAATATTAGTCATATGTGACCATGATGTAAAACACATTTTTTAAACTAATGAGAACTGAAATATAGTTAATAATAAATTCAACTCCATAATGAGAAATTTAAAATAACACACATATATATATATAATACATGAAATAATTAAAATAAATGAATAAAAAATAACATAAGTAAATAAGGATTTACATGATTATAAAATAAATTAATACTTTAGATAAATAAGAATGTGATAATTAATAATAATTTCTAATTAATTTATCATGATTGATATATTTAATTAATTAAATATTGAATGGAATTATAAATATATCCATAACTGAAAAAATAGTTGAAATTAAATTATGAGTAATCCCACCTTTATGATATTGATATCTCATATAATGAAGTTTTATACCAATTTTATTCTTCTTTAAACTATGTATATGCTTTTTATAAATTTTAATAGTACTTTTTCTATAAAAAATTATAAGTACATTCCTAAAATGAAATTCATAGTGTAGTAATTTATGTTTCTTGTACAACATATAATAATAGTAAAAATTCATCTATCTATATATTAAAACCCAATTGTAGATAATTTAGAAATATTTTTATATATACCACACCACGAAACTTCAGGATTTTTAAAAAGTGATACCGAGAAGAGGCCTTCATTTTATCTAAATTTCTACCACCATAACCATTATATATAAAACTAAATAATTCAAAAGATATTTATTTGATTTAAAACTTTATAAATTGTTTAATTAATTTTTAGATATTCAAAAAAATAAATTATTCCCATGTAGGATTCAATAAAAACCACTTAAAATATAACATATAGAATAAAAAATGAACATAATATGAGTCATACATTTAATAATATACAATAAACATATAATTATTCCTCAATATAGTGAATTTTGATCAGATTCCTTGTTTTTTACAAGTCATGTAAAATAGTCAAACATATGAAAGTACCGTTTCATTTAGTAATATCCATAATGAATCATTTTAAAATAACATTAATTTATTAATATTTTCATAAATATTACCCTATTTATAATTTTTTAAATAAAACAAAATAAATAATTTTAACACTATTATGGATCACATCAGTATGCCATCCAACCCAACACCAAAAACGGCCAATGGATTTTCTCAATGATAATTCTTGATCCCCATGTAATATAAACTTGTTCTTAGGCATTTAGAATCACATTTCATAATTATTTCTCTAATAATATTAAACCATAAAAAATAAATAACAATAACATGAAACATAGAGGCAACCATAGGAAATCATGATTGAACATCCATAATAAAATTTAAGTAAAAAACATTTCAATTAAAATAAAAACGAAACCAAAAAATTGGGGAGTAAGACAACATGACCTCCAGAATCCATGAAATAAGGGGATGAACACACCGATACCACCTAAGTCAATACTTTCGAAAGAGAAACCACTAACACATAAATCTATCATTACCACCATAAGAAATCATTCCTTTACATTGATTAATCATACCAAGGCCAACACTCTCCTAAGGTGTATATAGAGCATGAGAAAAATTCCTAATAGGATATGACCAAATGAGATTCCATGAATTAACATTAGATGAAAAATTAAAATTAATTTTTTAAGAAAAATTAATATATTATTTTAAGTAAACATGTTTTTAAAATAAAAGTAGAAAGAAATGAAAATTATAAGTCGATCAATAAGAATATCATGAGATCCATAGGAAATCCCTAATGAACTATGACCAGGGGGGTCAATTATCATCCTACTCTTAGTGATCAAACCATATCTCCAACAAAAGGGTCATACTCATGCCACAAATCCCCATCTCATGTATTTTTAGTTAGTTTTTTAATTTAATTTTTTTAGGAAGGCTAGGAACCATCCATTATAACTCACATAATGTACTTGAACCAGTCATGCCACCGAGATAACTAGGATTCCCTTGGGCTCAATTTAATCACCTATGTCTCATTAAACAACTCTTACACATACACCATTCAATAATTTTAAACACACATGAAAATCTACCATATTCAATAGGAAAAATCATTATTAAAATAGTTACATGCACAAAAACCATAGGAAAAAATGACTCACACCATGCATACAATTTATTGAAACCATTTAAAAAATAAACATAATAAAATCATCATTTAATGATAAATCTTGTAACCACCTACCTCTTTCATTGAATTTTTTTACAACCTATAGTAAAACACAACCACAACAAAGAGAGACTGAATAATGTAAATAGCACAACATATTCCTCTTGGTTTAACCCAAAGTAAAAAAGGTAGAACCCAATTTAAGGAAACCAATATAATAGAAGAATAAAAACCAATAATTAAAGAAGAATATACAAATAAAATTGAAGAAAATATAATGGAGGAGCATACATGGAGGATACTTGAATAAACTAGGCCAAATACACCAAATTATTGGATCCTAAGGGTGAAAGGAATAAGGGATTGGAATTTGAACATATAAGGAGACAACAGGGGAAATGAAAACGGGGATTTGTAGTTTTAATCAAGTATGGCAGTTTAGGAATTTCATACTTTTTAAACATCATTCATGTTTCATGGTTTCCTAAACAATGGGCCAACCTTGCAACAACTCTATCCAAGATGAAAATTTACCACAATATTTTCCTTGGGGGGATCATTTCCATGATCATAGCTTTTCACCTCATATAGATAAATTTTTCTTAGAACATATCATTCCTTGGATGTTCATATGTATTTCCTTAGTTTCCTATGACCAAGTCAATGTTATTTTCTAGGATACACAAATTTCACTTTGATGGAACATGGTTTCTATAACCATGTGCCACCTGTGCACCTCCTACTATATGGAAAAAACTATCATCTTTTGAAAAAAACCCAAGAAATATATGTAATAATTATATTAACATAAATAAAATATGAAATACCTAAAAATAATAACACAAATGTAACAATTATACCATCCATGAAAACTTTCCACACACATAAATTCAAACCGATGTGGGATCATATAATTGATGTGGATATTGCTACTCCGCCCAAGACCTCCACTCCCACATATCAGGTTCATCATTTCTATGTTTCCAAAGGAATAAAACCAGTGGTATTGATTCCCCCTAATGAACTTTCACTTGAGGGTACACATTCCATACCCGTCACTCAGCTATAGAAAAATAACATTACAACACCAATCCACCCCATTTTAGCATGTGAGATCCATCTAGGTTATACTTCTTTAATTGAGGGACATAAAACAAGTCATGGATCAAAATTAACTAAGATTGCAATACTATATAGTATGTGACCTCATAAAATATTTGAGTAATCTAAAAATATACGACATGCCTTGGCTTCTGCTTCCCCTACTTCCCAAGTCAATGATGGCCTAAAAAATGTTCCACCTTTAAAAACACTAGATTACCAACTAATATTTCAAAGTATTTACACTACTAGTCGACATAAGACTTGTGGATGATCTTAATAATATAAACCCATTACCTAGTAAAATAAAATTTACCTGGGATATCCTACACATGGCTTTGTACCAACAAATTTGTGTCCCCTACTTCTATACAAAAAAATAATATTGACATGGTCGACTATAAATAACCTCAAGGGGATTAATTTTTATTGATAATCGGTAACTTTTTTATATAAAAACTCCACCAATCCCAAATGGTTATCAAATGGACCTCAAAAATATGACACATATTCTTAGATCAAATCCTCTAATATTAGATTTTATCACTTATTCTGACCATCCATTTAGGGATGGTATGTTTTACTAAGACATTCTACAGCCCTGTTACATTTTGATGGACTTCCCAAAATAGAGAGGTAAAGAGGGTATCCCTATATGAAATGGTAGTTGATGAAACACCATTAATCTTCAGAATATCATAGAAATACAACTGACACAAATTGTCTACTTCATTTGAATACTTGATTGCAATGAAATGGGATGATTTCTTTAGATTTTCAAAAACCACCCATATCACATTCATCCGTCCGACTGTATGTGGTAAGATAATGATATAATCCCTGGAAGCCTTTTCGCAGTTCTTGGTAGGAATGTATAGGGGATAAAACGAACTGAAGGGCCTCTGGTTCTTGATTTTAACCTATAGACACATATAGTATCTAGATAGAAAGAAAGCTACATCCCATATCATACCAATCCACCAGACAAAATATATTACATTGTAAAAACTCATGGTGTACTGGGGATGAATAGAACACTAAGATTATTGGTTGTCTGGTATCACAACCTTCTAAGAAAGAAAACACACCATGAAACAAACTATAAAGAAAATAGCTACCTCGGAATACAATGACCATCCATTATGAATCTCCCCATTATATCAAAAATAAAAAGAATACTAACCCAACTTATCACTCAATTGTTCCCCCCCAAATCAACTCTAGGATAGACCATGTTACCTGAAAACATTCTATGAATGTGCCTCCACTATGTTCCATGGTCTCTAGATGCAACTGGGTGAAAAGACCAATCAAATTTACATCATAAATTATATATTTTAATGCTTTCACCCATATCTTCTTACATAGGGAAACTTCTCCCATCTTCTATTTTCCAAGGTATAGAAAACATAAAATTGAAAACACTAAATATACCCATCCCACTGATTTTTCTAATAGATTCATATCCTTTTGATAGGAAATATTGGCTACACTCTTATGTTATGAGTAGAATATGAATTTATCAATGAATATATACTGATTCTATGTATTCATGGAATTCATCATTTGTACTAATTCTAGTATGGGTTGAGTAATTTCCCTCATGTGGCCAGAGTGTGATATAAATATAATTTACCACACGATCATCCTTTATCAACAAAGACCCAATAAAAATACACGAAGGATCATAGTAGAGCACATATCCATTTCCACATTAAGGTAAGATCAAAATTAGGGCCGTTATCAGCTACCTATTATGTTTCTAAAAGGATTAATGAAATCTATGATCCATTAAAACCTTACTCCATTCCCCATAAAAACGATCAGAGGAGAATAATTCCAAGATAACTCTCATTCAAACCACCTGTAATAACCATATAGGCACATAAATTTTCTAATACCAATGATTCTCGTTAGATTATACCACGAAATCATTAAATAAATATTACTAAGGTCTAATATAACCCCATTTTCCAAAAAAACAGGGCCCATAAGCATTACCTCCATGATCTAAAAAATATCTATTTGAGACATTATTAAAGAGATGGTGGTCCCGAAGAGTTCCATAATTGTTCCCTATGTGCTACTCATGCTCCTCCTAGATCCAAAAATAATCCAAGATGTCTTCCATAAAAACAATGATAAATGATTTGATGTATGGATTTAACACTTGTGTTATAAGAAAAATCAAAACCTCTAGGGAATTATCCACCCCAAATGGATCTGATAGATACTAAAAGTGGTTGTTCCTACTTTAGGAGTCTATCATGGGGATATCCATCTCCATAGTTGTGTCCCGATGATACCTAGAGTGTAGGTATATCATTAAGAACCTACTTTCCAACTTAAGTAGATAAAAATGTTCATCAAAGTGGGTAAATTGATATATATTCTTTATTGTCACCTTATTCATTTTCCAGAAGCCGATGTACAACTGGAGTTATCAGTTGTCCTTTTTAGAGAACAAAAAATGAGAGATCCAAGAGGAGATAATTTGGTTATATATCCCTATGATTACAAATAATATATATATATATATATGTGTGTGTGTGTGTGTTTAATTAGATCAACTTTATTCTAGCTAAATAATTAGAGGTGAGAGACATCATCTATGTTCCTAGTGTCAAATCAATGGTGAACTCCACATCTCACTCCAGATGAATCCTTGATAAATAATTAGTGGAAAAATCTATAATATCATATACCACATAAGGTAATATACCCACAAAATTTCTACCATCATCCTCTAACATGAGAGAAGATACATAGAAAATGAAATTTCCCAACCCCAGATATAGTGGTATAACACACCTTGACTAAGGATCCCATTCACCTTAGAAAAACTGATTACTCCCATCAGGTTCCCCAATGCTAACTCCCTGATGATAATTTTTTTTCACCTTAAAACCCACCATCCATTCCATATGGAAGATAACATCAATGTGGTCCATTTCAAGAGATTTGAAATCACATTCATGATCTATCTTTAACAGAGTGAGAGTATTGGAATTTAATATGAACCCCTTCTCCATTCTCTTCCCAAGTGGTGTCACCAAATCCATCCTATATAGAATAAGCTCATCCAAAAATCTCAGTATCTCTATGATATGGGGAAAAAGTAAAGGAATTAGAATCACCCATTTCATACAAAATAATATCTATTGGTGATATAATAAAAATTGTTCCTACAATGGTTTTGGATCTTCCATATGATTCATCTAGTGTCTGATATATAACATGGAGGAGCTTTATCTCTTCCAAGGACTAGGTCTAATTACTGAATTATGTCTATTCCTTGAGCTAACTCTTACCATATGTGGATCCATATTTCCAAGAACATTCAATAGATCAATAACCCATCTCCCATGATTCACCAAATTGAGTGTTAAATTCCCATATGGGCGGAGGAACCCTCAGCACTCTAATTCTATGTTCCACTCTTAAATAACCTCTATGTGTTTCCTAAGAGGCCACATAGATGGAAAGGTTTAGGAGGAACTTGAAATTATTCCCACATATTTCTATATCTTTTATCTTGGGTAGCATGTTATTGACCCACCACTAGTAGATGTAGACAAAGGAGGTTGGGAGGGATTACCTAAACAACTCCATATAATATTATATGACTCTTCACACATCCTTTTAATTTTAGATGAGCCTCCAATGCCTCAACCAACTCCTGAAGCTTCCCCAAATAGGCCAGACATTCTAGTGTGATCAATATCTACTATCAGGGCTCGATCAACTATCTTTGTATACTTATTAAACCTTAAATAAGAATCCAAGTGATAGATTTTATGGTTCAAACCCCATCTCAAAATGATGGGCCTTTACCTACCCCTTGTAAACCACATTTATTGTGAAATGGGACAATTCAATAAATCAATTGGAATATTACAACATAGTCTAATCCACCTAATGGAGTTACAGAAAATCTCAGGTCTTGGAAAGGGATATGGTCTTAAGTAAATATATTTTGTTGAATATAACTTTAAATTCCTTCAAAAAAAATTTCTCATGTTTACCAGCCTAGACCACTGATTCCTTCCACCTATGACAAGGTGATTCCCACATAAAAAATGACATTTAATTTAAACTACCTTAGAAGTATACAGAAACCCTAAAATACATTTTATATTTTCACTCCAAAACTAATGCTCCTAGAGGTTCTTTATACCCAGAAATGATGGAGGTTTTTTCTTTATAAACTCCTAACCATTTTCCTTTTCTAGACCCAGTTCAAAATCCTTTTTTTGAGAAGTAAAAAATCCCACACCTTGATCAAAAACATGGAAAAACTAAACCACAACATTCACTTGACATTGATCAATTGGTGAGGTAGAACACTCTCTAGCCTCTTCCCCTGGATACATAGAATGTATCTAGGGATTTATGTTGCATCATCATTGAATAGACACATGGTAATACATGAATAAATCCTCAGTAAAATTATTAGGAATAACAACATTCAAAAAATCACATAAATAAATACCAGCCCACAACAAGAAAAATAACATATAAAACCACACTAACCTATATCACCATCAATGCACAATCTTTTACCTATACCTCACTCTTGTTGTTGCAGATTATTTTAATGATGATGTAATCGTGGATTAAAATGTTTTTATTTAATTATTAAGAAACAAGAATCCCTAGATAAATAAATAAAAGGCCATAATAAGCATAGTAACATGTAAAAACATTTTACAATAGCTCACCATCCATGAAAATTAGGAAAATCATTTGGTGACCAAAGTTCTATCACATGGTGTGTTAGCCAGACACCCAACTCACAACCAAATCATCTAGCTTAGAGAGTCCTCTATTTAGTTTATCTAAACTCTTAGAAATAACATTACACATAGAATGGGGAAAAATTTGTCTTATACCATTTCTTCATGAACTAAACTAGTCATCCATCCAATGCGATAGCCGACCAAATCATTAGCATGGTTTGACGGGAATTTCCAATCAATATGGGATAAAGACTACTACATGGGAATTAACTATCAAATTTTATAATGATTTCTACCATAATAATAAATAATAACTAATAACCAAAAATATAATGAAAATAATCAAAATCCATTGAAAATCATGATCCAAAAACAATACCACAAGTTCTGTCAACCACTTTACAATTTCAACAAAAAAATAAAGAACCAAAATGGGGAGAAGAATGAACTAGAACACAATTCTTCATAAAGATAATTAGATCAACACTCATACTACACCTCCTCTAACAACTGTGAAATGGGTGTCCAATGACACATAGACCCCCCATCACCACTATGGGGAACCATTAATTTTCATCCGTCAAACATTAGGAGGTTTACATACACCTAATGGAGTTTATAAGGTGTGACCCTAATGACCTATAGGATAACACCAAAAGATATTCCATGCATTAACATTAAAGTAAAAATTAATTTTTTTTAAATAGAAATATACTATTATGAGTGAACATTAATTAAAATGGAAATAAGAAATTAAAGAAAATAATATACATAATTCTAATCATTACATAATCACCCAAGGAAATCCCAATGATACTAGTGTAAGTGGGGTCCTAGTATCCTTGTAATATCTGTGGTAAAACTATCTCCCAAACGTAATGGACCAATATAAGACACCAATCCCCATCACATAATATAATAATTATGTAATTATAAATCATAGAACCACCAACCACATTCATGGATACATCCAGAAAAATGCTGGAAACCACAAATTGAACATGGAGAGACCCTATAGAGGAAGGATTAATCCACATTCATAAATATGCTAACCAAATTAACAATTTTAATTAATATTAAGGATCCAAATCTATTAAATAAGGAGAAATCAAGTAATAATGAAGAATAGATACGGAAGAATAAATAAAATATAAAAGAAGGGTTGTATATGATGGTTCCCTGATGAAATAAGGACAAATCCTCCCAAAGACTTGAGGCTAAGTGATGAAAGAGGATTTGTGAAGCATGATTTGGGATGGAGAGTAAAATGTTGGAAGGAAATGGGTGATTTGTGGTTAAAATTAGGGATGGGTTGTTTAAGAATTTCAAAACATTTAATGATCTGGTAGGCTGCATGATTTCCCAAACCATTCACCACCTATGTGGTACCAATATCAAAGACTAAAACTATCCACATGATTTTCACAAAGGGGGTAAATACATGTTCGAATATACCTATGACTTAGACAATGACACTATCCAAGGCACATAGTTATCCCTAGAGGGCCACAAGCTCTCTCACTATGTTGTGCACCCTGGATAGTTCCATTATCCTCACTATACATATTATACTAACAATGCATCAACCGTGCACCTCCAAATGTTTGAATCAAACCTTCCATTTATATTAAAAACCCATAAGAAAGAAACGTAATAAATGTAGATAAAAAATAAAAGATACAATACCTCAAAATGACACTATGTATGTGAAAAAACCCTAAAAATATTTCAAACTCATTTTTCATTTTATTTTAAATAAAATTACATGGAGATGTGTTCTTATAGATAAAAATAATTTCAGTATCAGAGTTTTGATAAAATAAAATATATTCATAAATTATTTTAAAAAATATATATAATGATTAATGTTAACCTTAATAAAACAATTTTTAAAAAATATATTGAAACTAAAACACCACGCACTATGAAATGTTCTATATCATACAATTATTTAGATATTTTATAAAATAAAATAAAAATAAATTTTCCTAAACTATGGTTTTTTTAAAATAATGATACAATATTAAAATAAATTATTGAAATCCGTCTAGTTTTAATGAAATATAACTAATTAGTAAAAATAAAAAGTGTCATAATGTCATAAAATCAAGTTTTCAAGGGAATGAATACCTTATAATCAATTAATTATCATTGATTATATCATTATAAGATAATTCAAGAATTGTTTTTGAAAAAATACCATAATTACCCACCTTATTTATGAACACCCACATTTACTAATTAATATATAGTCTATGTGTCAGACTCCATGAAATTAGTTTCCTTCAAAATTAATACTATGTTTGATAATTTTCAAAACATGCATCCTAGAGATCAATCAAACATTTAAATAAAAGTACATAAATATGACGATTATAACATAGTCGTTTGGTTGGAATGTATGAATTGGAATAATTTTTTTAAAATATATGCATAAAATATTTCGTTAATATATATAATGAATTCAATCAAAATAATAATAAATTGATATAATAATGGTTATTGGTAAATTATAATAATAAATTAATTTTGTTCAATAAGAATACATTCTTTCCAAAAAAAAGTTTTTTAGACTTTAATTCATAAATAATTATAATTATGTTCTACCAATTTTGGAAACATTATTTGAAAAAGTTATATTATACATTAATATCGTCATTTCCAAATTATCTTTGGTTGGATTTTATATAATTTTGAGAATTAGGTGATTTTTGAGTGAATAGTGTAAAATATTATTCTTATAAAATACTATAAATTATATGAAAATATAATATAATTATATTAATATTAATATTTATGAAATATTTTTTCTTGAATAAATATAAATTATATATATATTATAAAATATATATAAATATAATGGTGATTTATAGAAATATATGCACAACTTTTTTATAGTCTGTGTAATGTTTTTATTCAAATAATAACCATTTTTTATTTATTATCTCTTAATTTATAATTGGGAATGATCCTTTACTTTTAATAAAATGTAAATTATTTCATTGTATAAAAAATATACTTTATTTTTTCGGAAGACCATTTTATCCAAAAATAATCATTTTTTTTTAAAAAAAATTGGATTTCATTATGTTTTTTACCACTTATAATAAAATTAATTTATGGTAAATATATAAATTGCATCTTGAAAAAATGTAATAAAATTATTAACCATAATAATAAATAATTATAAATAATTTAAATTGTCATAATAAAATGTAAAAATAGTAAAACTATATTCCCATGGTTAGGGTTAAAACGGGTTTTTAGATGAGGTTAAACAAAAACGTAAATTTAAAAATGCGAAAAAACTTATCTAAATTTTATTTTTCGAAAATAATTCAATAATTTTTTATCTTATCATAAATTTTTTTTCTATTTGGTTCCACTTTCACCGGAAATTAAATATGTATTAATTAAATCTATTATGTAATTTTATTAGTGCTCGTCCACTCACTAATAAAAGGAAACCTCTTCGGTTCCATTATTCACAAGCATTGAACACTTTATCTCAGAATATATCTACGTAAAAACCTAAATATGTTCCTAAATTTTTTTGTCCTTCTTATCTTCTCTTATTAGCATCCTATAGAGGATTAATTTTTAATCGAATGGTTGTATCCCAAAGAGAGGTAATCATATTTACAGACTCTTTCAAAGTTTATTTCTTCATGAACATAATCTAAATATATTTTATCCATACTAAAATATTTAATCCATTATATCAATATAATATAATTTTATTATATTTATGGAATATGAATTTTCCACCTTCTATATATAAAATGGTAATAGAATGTATTACTCTTGTGTATATGTGGACTACCACCTTCACATAACAATTTGATTAATTATCAATCGCTACCTCTCTTGGATGGTTTTAATGATATATTTTGTGAATATATGAGATATTTATGATATAATTATGATTATATAATGATAAAATGTTACTTATCTTTCCACAGTTCCTTTATTCAAAATATAAAATTAGCATTCGTGCATACATGTATACTAGTATCTCCATAAATGGTGTAATTAATCTTTCTATTAATAACATTTTTGGATAGAACGAAATTTGTATATAATTAGTATATTTTATATTTATATCATTATTTAAATTCATAAAATGATGTAACCATGAATAATAAGCATGGAATATATCTTCCAAAAAGACATAAAAAACAAAACAGTTAACACATGAATGATGATGATAATTAAAGACTACTAATGAATCGGTGGTAAGATATTATAAGTAAATAATGAATATTATTATAAGTACGAATATTATTGTCGTATAGATTTATAATAAATATTATTTTATTATATAGGATTTTAAAATAACATAAATTCAAATTCATAAATTAGGTAGGGGTTTCTCAAAACACATTTATTTTTGTGAGACATATGCCATATTCACCCCTAGATTCTATATTTTTAATATATAAAGACTTATGATATTTTATATATTGAATATAATTATATTATATTAATTTTATATCTAATTTTTAGTTATGTACTTCATGGGGGGTCAAAATACAAATGTTAACACATCGATAGGGGTTTTATGAAATAGGGTAACGTTAAAATGGAATCATTCGTGTTTAAATTTATGATCATGGAATTATACAACTATCATTCAAAAATATTGTTTCCTTTATTAATATATATATATTTCTATAAAATAATATATCATTCTTCACTCTCTATTTACTAAAATTATTCAAATTATTTTTAAATAAAAATAACATTGTTTTTCTATTTGATCATGGATATTTTTCTTCCTTGTACATATTATCAATAAAAAAAGTCAATAAATTTTTTAATATTATCAACTTTTTTATTAATTAAATTTTATACCCATGTATTATTTTCAATAAATATTTATAAAATGTACCACAATGTAATTTTATAAATGAGATTATTTTTACCAAATGCTTGAATTATTATTTTTCATTAACCAATATTAAACGAACTGATTTTACAAAAATAAAAACTATTCAAATCCTTGAATATTACATTAAATATATCAATGGTTCATTTAAAATAAAAAAATTTCCTAAATATTATATAAATTTTAATACATTGAATCATTGACATCGACGTGAAAAGGGAATTTCCACAAAAAGTTATCAGGATTTATTTTAAATATATTACCATATATGTCCAAAACCATTGATGAGACTTATGATTTAAAAGATATATAATCTAATGAAACCATAAGAAGTTATTACTCTAGATGTATAATCGTCATTTTTATCTATTTATTTATTGGGGAAAATATTAAATTTTTAGATGTTTTTTAATATGAATGATTATGTTGATTATATATTGAATTGTTAGTCACTTAACTCAAATAATGAATGTGTGGGCTATGTAAGTGATGGGAGGGCTAGTTATAGCCCCATGATGAATTTGTAAGTCTCGTTATATGAAATAGTTTGGGTATTTTTTATATTCATTTCCTTCTAATTTATGGTTTCTTTTCATAAGGACTAGACCTTAAAATTTGGATCTCCAACATTATATATTTGATCATTAAGAAACTATTAGTTGTTATCCCTGTGATAATTTATACAGTTATTCAATCCATCAACATGTGAACTTTTATGATATTATTTATATGAAATATTTGATTATTTTTTTATATAAAATGTCTTCAATGATTTAGTTATTGTATGATATCTTCCCTTTTACACTTCTCCCTTATTGATAATTTAGCACACACTTTTTTATGTTTTCCTTTCATAGGTTACTTGAAATATGATTTATGAAGTATTTAAGGAATATAATCGAATAAATGATCATATTATCACTATAAAATTTAGATGAATTTCATTTTTTACATTTTATGATAGATTCATGTATATATCTTGTCTCCTAATACAGATAAACCATCAGATCCTTTTGGATGTGGTCTATTTTATCTTGTAAAAATGTAAAACATGACCCACAACCTTGAGTTACTAGATTCATAGTTTTAAACAAGTTATAAGAGTAATTTTATTATTTTAAACCTTGGGTACAATATTTATGAATACATAGATTAGAGAAAATAACATTGTGACTGGCTTTGAGGATAAGTCTATGTATATAATTATAGAATTATTTTTTGTAACATAGATATTTTTTAGTTTTTCTACAAAATACACCGCTATTTGGAAACTAGAAAATGGATATCGTTGCGTGACATATGAACCTATGGGTAATAACTCTGAAACGTGATAACTGGGAGGTGACTACATTGTCACTGGTGCATAAATTGTGTGCCTAAGACTTCAAACCTAGATAGAAACTATTTAGGAATATTCATTATTTTATCCAAACACTATTTAAAAACCAATATTAATAATTTTAAAATATTTTTATGATTTTAGTATAATCCCAAATACACTATGGTTATTATATGGATATTATTTGTGTATAATTTTTTAATTTGTGTTGTTTGTTTCACATGATTTCCAATATAAAATATGATTCATAATGTTATGATGTAATATAATGTATTAAATTATTTAGAATTTGGGATTAATGAAGGGAGTGGAAAATGTATCAACACCCATATTAATTGTTGGGATTTATATAATAAGAATTTATAGAATATTGGTGTTGGAGATGGAAATATTATGACCGTATTGTGATAATTGGCGCTGGTTATAACCAATAATTTTTCCTATATGGAATAATTATATTCTTCAGAGAATGATTCATTATTTTTGGACTACATCATTTTGAAGAGGCCTCAATAATATAAGAAAACTATTAATGCATGATAGTTGAGAAATGAATAAAGTCTCCTGAATTTTTTTCTGGACTGGAGAAATAATTAATGGGAGATGTTTGTTTTTACAAGATACTTCTTAAAGGAAAATGTTGTTGAATGGTGATCATTGAATCAAAATATTAAGTATTTAGAGGTGATAGAGAGAAAGGAATGTAATAATATGAAGAATTTTTTTTTAAAAAATTCTTTCTTTATGAGTAATGATTTAACATGGAATTGAAATTCTAAAATCAAGTCAAAAAGTAAGCAGAAATTATTACTGATAATGAGTAAAACATTTTACCATTAAAAATTATTAAAATTAAATATATATGTAATTTATAAAATATTATTAATTTTTTTATTTATAAGATTAATCTAGGATAACAAGGGGAACTGGCCATATAAAAAATTTCCTTATATGATGATATGGTATCATGTTCAATTATTACATGTATGTATTTCTCCACATAAAATATTTAAAATGAAATGGAGGGAAGAATAATGTGATTGAGAAAAATTAAAAAATAAATTATCTATGTAATGAAAGGGAAGGATTAATCTTCCCATATGAGACAATTTTGGAAGGAAACACATTGATTCATAAATGAAAGGAAATAAATATTTCATCATCCTTTTAGAGAAGAAACATATAGATAATTATTTAAATAGTATGAAAAACACACCAATGTTTATTTTTTCAACTTAATATATATGGGATATTATGAATATAAATTCCATAATAATTAAGGGAATTTACCTCAGAAAGTAAACATGGGGAAAGGATAAGACAAATAAATTACTATAACTAAATTTTTAATAGGTTAAGTTTTCATATAAGTTAGTTCAATATAAAATACTTCATTATTGGATTCCATATCTATATAAAAATTTATAATTTTCATAGATAACAAATCATCCAATGAAAAATCGTGGAGAGATCATCAATCAAGACACCTGAGTGTAATTGGGTTATAATGAGATTATAATGAATGGTTTCTATGAATATGAAAATATTTTCCCAAGTTGTAAATATGGTTGTCATACCAAGGTTTTTCTCTCACATTATCCAATTTTTTTGGAAATAAATAATTTTCAAGATTTATGAATTAGAAGTTGAAGACTAAAATAATATATATTGGCCTGGTGGTATTTTACACTACATGTTAAATTACTATATAATTTATATGGGTTTAATTATTGATTTTTTCAAAATTAATGTAATAGTTAATATCAAAAAAAATTATTCACATTGCGTAGCATATTGACTTATCCAGTCAAATAATTAGACATGTGAAAAAAATTACTTCTTTTAAGGATATTATGATCCATTAAATGATTATTTATGTACTTCAGGAATGATAAAATCCTCTTATCCATTATTTAATAGAATCATAAATTGAAAATATTAAAACACTCAATCAAATTGAAAATATTCAACGTAGAAATTTTGAAGGAATTAAGTAATATTGTTTCCCATAATTCTTAAATCTCAAGAAGTTGGTGATAAATATCTCATGTTTTGTGAGAATATTATCAATTAACTACAAACTTTTATATTATAAATACATTGAAAAGAATATGCCTTATAATGTTACATGTATTGTTTTTAATAGTAATAAGGTCACTTGAAATAAACTAGAAATGAAAATTTAATATAATAAACACTAAAATTTAATGTTATGCTAAACACTGTGATTCAGGTTTCCTTTAAAATTAATACAACTTTTTATAGAGGACACCACAAAACAACCCTGATCATAAGTGAAGCATAAAATAATATTATTTATACATGATTGTTATAACCTAGTCATTCAGTTGACATGTATTAATAAGAAGAACTTAATTTTGAAATATATGTTGAAAGTATTTTCACAATATAAATAGTTAATTCAACCAGATAAAATTATATTCATCTAATTTTTTGTTATTATTCGAAGTATAATAACTAATTTATTGGATTCAATAAGAATATTTTTTTTCTTAAAAAGCATTTAGTTTTTTATGAGAATAATTACAATAGATTTCATTTATTTTTTGGAATATTAAATTTAAAAATAAACATAAATATTTAAATTTTTATGTGGATATATGATTAGGGGGAATTATTGAGATTTTTTTGAAATATTTGATTATAAGGTGAATAGGGAAAATTAATGATTTTTGAAATACAATTACTTTTACGAAATTATAAAAATATAACAAAATATTTAGAGTTTATGGAATAATTTTTATATAAAATATAATTATTTTTTATATAATATAATTTATATAAAAATATTTTGTTTTAATTATATTTATATTCTTAATATTCTTGATATATATGTAATGATTTTATTCAAATAAAAAAGGATTTAGTTATTCAAATCTAATCCAGTATTTATGTGGTTCTTTTTTTTTGTTTTTTTTAATGAAAGGATGTCCCATTTATTTATAATAATCCCATTAATTCAATTTTAATAAAAATTACACATTAATTGTTTTTTGTAAAATCATTTTTATTCATAAAATTAGTATTTATTTGAAAAAAACTATTTTCCTTTCATATTGTGCACATATATTAATATTTACATTTAAAAATTAATTAATACAATCTTATAAAATTTATTCCATTTTTTGAAATAGAATTATCAATATTATATTTTATTTTCAACTTATTTTTTGTCGTAATTAATATTGAAAAATTAAAAATATGTTACCACATTTTTGGTTAAAAACGTTTTACTAGGGGTTAAAGTAAGAGAAAATAATGAAAATATAAATAAAATGTTTCTAAATCTTATTGATTGAATATATTTTCACATTATATTATTTCAACTTTTAATTATGATCATGTACACCTGCATGAGAAAATAAATTTAAATTAATTAAATCTTTTATCTATTTCCATGTGAGTCCTTACCCTCACTTGTACAAGAGAACCTCTACTCATCAATTATTCCCATACATTGTGAACTATAGCTCAGTAAATACCATCCCAAAAACACTCATCAATTCTCCCATTCTTTCATGAGTATTTTTATTCTACTAAAACTATTCTAATAAGGTTTAATGTTTAATCTAATGGAGGACACTCAAAAAAGAGGTAATAGTTATTACTGACTCATTCAAAGTTTCTTTCTTATTATATTCCACATAAATATGTTTTATCTACCCTAGTAAAATTAATATATTATAAGAAATATACTGAGACATCATTATGATTGTGGTAAAATCAATTTAAACCTCTATTCAATTATATAGTTAACAAAAGTATCACTCGCACACACATATGGAGAACCACCTATAGATAATGACGTGATTCAATTTTCATCACTTCCTATAATGGTCGGATGTAATGAATTATTTAATTAATATATTAAATGATTATAAAATAATTATATCTCTTAAATGTTGAATTGTATTTATCATTCTCACAAAATTTTCATTATAAAAGGTAAATAGTGTTTATGCACACATACATGCTACTGTCCCCATCAAATGTGTAATTTATATTCATATCTCATATTTTTATTGATTTCACTAATCATATATATAATGAATTTATTTAATATTTATATAATTATGAAAACTATTGATTTTATGGAACCATGATGAATATTTAGGGAATATGAACTTTTAATAAAAACTTACATGAAAAATGAAGCAGCTGACATAAAAAATGATGATGATAATGAAATATTGTTAATGAATGGGTGATAAGATGTCATTATTGAACTCTATATGGAATTATAAGTTTAAAATTATTTTTGGTATATAATTACAATAAATTTTAATTTATAATTCTTGGGGTTAAAATCAATTAAGATGAAATCATGTAATGAGGAAGGGATTTTACTTCATACATTCACTTTTATGAGACATATTGAATATTCAACACAATTTTATTTCATAAAATTTAAATACATACCTTTTAGGCGTTATAAAATTATCCTTAGTATATTCATCATATTTCAATTTTAATTTTAATATATTAATTTCATAGTGTTTATGATTCAAAATTTTCTATAGTGGTTCCTGTTTTATGTTATAATTTATTTTTTATATGGATTTTTTATACGTAAATTTCTATTGATGAGATTATATGATCTACCACTCAAAATTATTTTATCACTTCCTCTCCCTAAATATTGAAAATTCCAAATGATTATTTTTATGGAAAATCAAACTTGTTTTTATATTAATTAATGAATAATTTTCTTCCATGTCAATATTTTCATTAAAAAAATTCAAGATTGATTTTACTATTTTACAATAAATTATAAATGTCATTACTACAAATATTTAAATTTCTGTAAAATAGTTTACAAAGAGTCTTCTTGGTATTTTATGAGAGAGGTAATTTTCACCGAAGGTGTTGATAGAATCTCAGTATAAATGTTTACCATAGGAAAAACATTTCCTACCATCATGATTATTATTTCCAACGAATCTTACCTTAAATGATTCCATGTTTATTCAAAAATATATATTTTTAATTCTAGAAATCATTTATATTTTAAATAAGTCATTTCAAAATGGAATTTTTATTTTCTATATGAACTATTCTAGATATACATTTATGTAATTTTCATTTATTGACGAACCTTATATCATAATAAGGATATAATCTGATTATATCATCTACATATTTACTATAGATGTCTTATGATCATTTTACTCTATTTATTTTCCTGGGAAAATTTTGACATTTTGTATTCTAGATTCACAAAAAAAATCCTTAACTTGGTTATATATCATATTTTTAATCATTTATTTCATATTTTGAATGCATGGGAGTAAGTAAGTTATGGTTGGGATTTCTTATAACCCCTATAAATATCAGAATGCATCCTGAGAAAAACTATTTTGACTATTTGGTAAACTCATTACCAATTTTTGTAACATGTATTGTCAGAAAGCCTTAACGGTATGATTATGTTGTCTTCCATTATCAACTTTATCATTATGAAACTAGTTATTGTTCAATAAGAAATTTTTAAGGTGTTATGTAATCTATGGATATATTCCCTTTTCATGATATTCGTTATATAGTATATCATATTATAGATTATCTCTTCTATATTATTCACGATTTATGTATCCAATGATAGAATATGTTTTATTTTTTAACATAACGAGTGTCTATTAGATCCATTTATTATTTTTTTCTCCCCATTTTTATGATAAGGCGTGTGTGATATATTTAACTGATACACTACATGAAATGATAAATATATCACTAGAATATTATCTTCCATTTAATATTTTCAAATTTCATGTGATAATCCATTATATTTTTTCCCAATACTAATAAACTGTTTTATCATTAAGGGTTAGTTCTTTTATACATTATTTCATAAAAAGAAAAATTACATTTGGATATAGATTACTTGAGTTGTGGTGTTACAATATTCGTCTCTCAGTTAGTTCTTAAACCCCATTAATTTCAAATTGGGTTAATTAAATTTTCATTGGAGTCATGCGATTTTCATTATCAATGTATTTAATGATATTCTTATATAAGGTCACACATCTCATACAAAAAAATTATATCATTCTAAATAAAAATACTAATAAAACACAACTAAAAATATACTGGTATAGTGTATTTTGAAAACTACTTACACCATAAAAATTTATAAAAGAAGTACATAACCTATTATTTTCATCTTCATAGTCTCTTCATAAATTTTAATGTACACTTATCAATACATGGGACAAAATAGAGATGTACATAAATGAATGGGTAATATAAAAACCCCAATACTGGGATAAAACATGATAAAATGGGGTGACATATTATAAGAGTCAATAATCACAACATTAATTAATTATATAATAGGATCATAAATAATCTCATGGAAACACGTAAAAAGTGACAAAATATCTTTAGAGAATGAAAATCATGAGAATAATACAATGTGTCAAAAAGTTATTTCACCATAAACATATGTCATGTTTCATCTCAATTTTTTATAAAATAATTGATAAAGATAATAATATAAGGAAAATTTATAACTTTGGTGCAAAACGAAATGAATCATTCCAACACATAATGATATCATTCTATATAATAAATTAACCAATCAATTGGAGTGTTATAAAATTTTGGGAACACCCATTATTGTAATAATTCATGCATATGTGAGCCACATAGAATATATGTATTTACAAATAGTATATATATATGTCATAAAAAATATATATACCCTGGGAAAGAAATATGAAACATAATAAATCTATAATTCATTAACCATCAAATGACCTTATTGGGTCTAAAGAAAATATTTTTTAAGGAATATTGGATATTCAATTTTAAATAAGGAATCATGAATTACTAAACTAGTTCTCACTGTATAGATATAATACAAATAAATGTTGTATAAAAAGTTATGAAATTTAACTTCTTATCAATCATTTTTTGAAATATGTTAAATAATTATTAAAGGATTAAAAGAATAGGTTTTATTTAAAATAGAAATAAAAAATATTTTATTCAAAAATGAATATATATTTTGAAGTCCTGGAAATAAAATAATTATTATAATATTGAAACTATAGAGGAAGAATACAAATAAATTTTTTACTTTATAATGTTTCATTTAACGAAACAATTGTTAATTTAATATGAATGACTTTAATATCATTAGAAAATAAAGGGAAAATGAAATGGTATCGACAAATTGAATATTTATATGTTATAAAATGACTATAATATAATTATATAAATATGAACCTATATAGAATGAAAATTAGGATGAATATATCCTTGATGAAGAAAAATAATGGGAAAGAACCCTTACCAAATGTCAATAATTACATTGGAAGTTATTTTAACCTACTATTTATTAAAGTTATATTTTTTAATCACATGTTTAATAACATCATTAATAAGAAATTTCTCACTAATATTATATTTCTTATCAATTTTTATTAATTTAAAAAATTAATATCATTCTTATTTGGCATTATAAGGCAGTTTGATTCAATGTTCCAAAAAACCTATATGTAATAGTAATAAAATAAAACCACTATAATATTTTTATATAAAATATAAATGTGTGACTATATATCTTTTATTTAATTATAAAAAAATATTTTAATAATTTTGTGGATAATTAAAATTCATTACATTCTCCATAGAAAGATTCTTTAGACAGGTAAAAATGAATATTATTATTTACTTTTAGTTTAATTATTCTCATAAATTTTCATCATTAAAAAATCATATACATGAAATTATATAATTATATATTTTATATTTAATTTTGAAATAAATTAATAGTAATATCCATGAACATTGTATTTGAAAAATCAAAACATAATTATTCACTTTGGTTGTATAAAACCACTGAGGGTGAATGTTGTTTTTTCAAAGAATTTTAGGAAAATTAAAACTAAATAAATAATATTATATATTATTTAAATTTTATATTATAATGAAAAATGATTTATATTTCAATTTAATGATTAAATTACATATATATTGGGTAAGAATAAAATTGAAACTGAATACATGGGTTTTGAAGTCATTACCTTACTCTTTGGGTCACCTCTTTCAAAATGAATCTAAATCCATTGTAAGATTAAT
Source organism: Viscum album (assembly GCA_963277665.1). NCBI lineage: Eukaryota > Viridiplantae > Streptophyta > Magnoliopsida > Santalales > Viscaceae > Viscum > Viscum album. The sequence goes on along the minus strand of OY728146.1, from coordinate 1,618,229,402 downwards.
ATTTTGTTAGAGAAGTTATATAATAATGTTTATAGAAACATTTTTTAGGTATTTGAAAATATATTTGAAAAATAAAATATTTTCGGAATTAAGAATAATGTGGTGGAGGATGGTTGACTATATTTCTATGGGAGGGGTATCTTAGATTTAGAAATGTTTTATTTTGTAATTTTGGCTCATGAATTTGAATAATATTTATTTTTTTAAAATGTATTAGCATTTTATTAAAACATATAGGTTTTTAACATTTAAATATACTAAAAAAAATATCACCAAGAAAACTTTTTATGATTTGTATTAAGTCAAATATTATATTTTATTTTTAAAAAATAAATCATGAATTTAAAATTCATATATAGGTTTGAAAATGAAATTATTTATTTTTTAAATAAAATAATTTAGTTATTAAATACATGATAGTTACTTGAAAAAATTAACTTTTATTTATTAATATTTATATCATTATGATGGAATAAAATTTATTGAATATGTAGAAGCTATATTTTCTACAATTCACTTATAAACATTGTATTCATAAAAAATAAAAAAAATCAATCCAAAGATTATTTAATCGTTATTATTAAAGAAAATTCTTTATAAATTATTAAATTACTATTATAAATCTCGGTATTTTAACATTTAAATAAATTCATATAATATGTAGTAATGTAATTTTATCTAGAATAAAAACTATTTATCTTTTCATGGGTGATTGAATTTTTATTAGTAATTTTATATAAATTATTGTAATATTTATAATTAGTTATGATATATTTTATATTGGGAAAAAAAATTTAAAATTAGGTAATTAAAATATTTTAATATTAACTTAAAATTTAATGTTTCATTAAATATTATAAAACCTAACATATTTAGATATATACTTGTCTAGGATATAAGTAACATAATTTGATAAAACATTTTTTGGAGATATATTTCTTATAATTATCGATTTTTATCATTCTAAATTTTAATTTTTCATAATTTTACTACTTTTAAATAATGGGTTACTATTTTAATATATATTTATTCCAATGGATATTTAGTGTTTGAATTGTCATGTTATTTTCATAATTTTTATAAATACTACTTATTTCTATCATTATTTATTCCCTCACATTTTATAAAATTTATTAAATTGTCAATAAAAAATAATTTTTGTTTCTAATAGATTTTTTAAAATATTGTTTTGGAATGAGATATGTTTTTAAAATTATAAACTTAATTCTTTTAAAATTATAATTGTGTTGTTTTTTTGTTTCCCTACTATAATATTTATAATTTGACAAATTATATATATACATTATATATAATTTTTTGTGTTGTTAATGTAAAATTCGGTTTATTTGGTTTATTTCACGTTATTGATTTTATCTATAAATGGTATATATATAAGATATATATTTAGAGAACATGATCTATCATATTTAAATATTTTGGATTGTTATATTATTCCCCATTTATAAATTGAATCCATTATATTATAAAACAAACACTATGATGAAAATAGGTGAAAGAACTTTTGTTTAATTACAACCACAGGTTCCCATGTTTCCCATTCATACCTTATGATTTAATCATAATACTTTGGTGAGATGGGTCTCCAATATTTATAGGATATTATCTCTACAATATAATGTCACAACTGGTAAATTCTTGTATGGGAGATTATGTTACAATTGTATCACTTATGATATTTTTAGATGTTAGGAATTGGGTATGTACATAATTAAGTTGGATATAAAGAACACATTATGTTCCTGAGGTATGTTTGATTTAATGAAATGTCGATATGGGTTATAGATAACCTAATTATGAAGATCAAAGGTATTAATATACCTTGGAGTCAAATTTTTCTTCCTCACAAGCATCTTAAAACCCATTCTATGAAGATATTTTTGGATTTATTTTTCCCCAACCTCAATTTCTAAAACATTTCAAGGATTCTCAAAATTTATTTTCTATCAAATCACTAAGGATCAAATGTGTTCTTTAATTTAATATACATTCTATGTCATATCTTCTATTAGTTTTGATCTTAATATATTCTTTTAACCAACATAATTTTTAAGTGTTGGAGTTCTGCACATATCATCATAGTTAGATTCATATGAATCCATCTAGATTCTAGAGTGGATGTTATTTTTTTATCATAACTCAATCAAAAGAAGGTTTTCATCTCATCCTACTTTCATTTCTATAGAGAAGGATCTATTAATATCCCCAAGAGTTATATTAGTCCTTTTAGCTATCCCTCATGGGATGACATATTATTATCAAGTTCTAATCTAAGTTCAATTACTTGTAAATACTCTATTATATCCTTATAGTGGATCTCATATATTAATTAGATACAATCAATAGTGGTGTCCTATGCAGCCTCCCAAGGAATTATATATATATATATAAATTATCAATTTGATTATGTTATAAGTACTCAAAAATAGGGACGATTTGAACATTTTTTGTATTTTAATCCACCATAACCCCCATGGAATTATTTCAATTGGATATCATTAGAGTACATATGAAAATTTCTATGATGATATTATTCTATTTCCATGTGGCGTTAATTGCTGTATCATCCATTTATAATTTTTCTAATATCTATATCTTCATTAATATGATGCCATTTGATGTAAATTTTTAAATATATTTTTTTATATTGGCACATGAGAATAATTATAGAATTTATTCATACATATTTTCATTGCATGGTTGGATAGATAATGTTGATCTATAAGAATCATCAAATATATAACCTTTTAAATAATTCTCATATGATCCCCATAATTAAGGGTGTGAAAATAGGTGGAATAGTTTGGTTTACAGATGAATCACACTGTACTAATGTTAAGTAATTCAAAACCTCAACATTCATTCCACACCCAAAGATAATGTTTTTTATAAAAAAATCATGATTTTTTGAGAATGTGTAAATGGTTAGTCATTGTAGGTTAGAAAAAAGATAATATAATTCATAACAATATATAAAATTTTTAATAAATTATAGTATATATTGTATCAAATTAAATTATTTATTCTAATATAGTACAATTTATTTACACATTTCTTAACAACCGTATATTTTTCTCTAATTATTCGATAAAATAATATTTATCGTGACCCAAATAAGATATACCTAATTAAATATTATTAAAATTAGGTTATAATAGAGAGTGTATAATAATATTATAATTATGGTTCGTGGGTTCGGTAAACCAGAAAAAAGGATAGTAACCTTACCACCCAACCCTTCAAGACCCAAATAAAAAATACTAACCTTATATGATGATTTTTTTTCTATTTTTTCTTGTGTTCTTTATTAGGTTAGGTTGGTTTTTTGGTTTTTTGATTTTCTTCACAACCCTACATAAAATGATGGGTATATTTTATTAATCCAAATTTATTAATGTTTAACACTGAGATTTTCCCCATCCCTATTGATTCCTACATTTGTATCTATATATTATCCATTTTTGTTATATTATTTTTATCTAAGACATATTTTTGAGTAATAATTTGAGTAATAATGGATGTAACAACTTCAATTATGATCCTCTTATCCATCATTTTCATGTATAAGAATATTGGAACCCTTTTAATTATCATCATTGAAAAGACTTCATGATGTTTTATTCTTATAGAATCATCCACATTATTTTCATTTCCAATATAGTAATAGATTAAGAAGACACACTCTTCAACAAAATCTAATAATATATATTCTCATATATTGATCATCTTATGTGTGAATATATTATTTAGACTAATATTATCAGTATATAAGTCACACTTTTCACTATAGATATAATTATTATGAATCATTATTGAAAAATACCATTTCCCACAAAAATTCTTGTGTTGGGTAATTTTATTCATATCCTTTATCCGTATTGAGGAATATGATATCAGATAAAAAAACACATATTAACATAACCCATTATATTCTTTGAAGAATAAATATACATCACAAACCATTCCTAAAACAAGGTAGTATGAGTAAATGTGACATGGGTAGATTTTCTATAACTAATTGTAGATCAATTTAAAATTTTATATTAAGACAAACTCGAATCCATTTATATGTACCTTGGTTAGTGATTTTTTCAATTCTGATAAAACTCTCACTAACTATTGATAATACTCATTTAATTTGAGAAAATTATAAATATCACGCATTGTTATAGTTTTGGTCCATTCATCAGTTTCCACGTCACCAATGTATTAATAAATATCACATTTTGTTGGATAAAATCCCCCATGAATTCAAATTCTTCTTCAATAAGTGAAATTTAAATTAAATATCATATATCTCATATTTCAATAATGTATTTATAAAATAAAATTAATTAATTTTAAGACCCTCCATAATTTTATAATTTTTTATTAGATCATTTATAAATATTACCATAAATTGTTCATAGAAATATATAATGAATCTATTCGTCAAATCTATGAGGATTTCAAGTGAATTATTTATCCAGAATGACATCCCTATGAACAAATAGTCTTCATATCTTTTTTGAATGGTGGTGAAGGGAATATCCTCCATTTTAAAATTTAATTAATGACATTTGGAAAATATAATAAAATTTAAGATGCATTGAGGTCCACATAGTTGATCAAATATGTTATAAATAAATAGTAGATGATACTTTTCCTTTATCATGACCCCTTAGTATGAGGAAAGTCAATATAGATGTGCATTGACCCACTCGTCTTTTTTAGAAATCAGATTGAGGAACACCATAGAGAATCACTAGGACACATCATAATAGTATCTATGTTTCTAGTAACATTATTAATTCTTATTATTTTATTGGGTTCACTCAGATGGGGAAATTTTACATGGGAAGATCTTTGTGTACTATTTACTAAGTGTAATTCACATATCAATCTAGGGATATAATAGAAATCACATACAAGGAATTCATCAAAATAAACCCTACTTGTGGAAATATTTTTATGGAATATCCTTATATTTATATCAATCATTTAAGATAGATATTATTTTTCATATGTAAATAATATCCATACATGAGACTGAGTTTAAAAAGAAAAATAACAATTCTACTTGAAATTTTATATATTCAGAGTTTATTTTAGGATATTTTAATTCATTTCCTTACATAAATTTCTGATATTAATTATATATATGTTCAACTAATCCATTACTAATGTAGTATAAAATTATTCGGTGGAAGAGTATGTAAATTTTATTAAAGATCATCCTTGTCGATGTAAATTGTTAAATATTTCTATATATGAGATTTATGATTTACCACTTTGTTTTTAACGTATAACTCAACCACCTTGTCTTATTATAGTTTTTGAATAGTTTAGGATAACATTCATGATATCAAAAAGTTTTTGAATCAAAAAAAAATAGGAAATTCTATATTATTAAATTAAAAAAAGCGTACCAATCACAACTTCTTCATCACTATCCACACAAAATGTAATGATCATATTATATCTCACATTTTCTCCTGGAAATTGAGGTTGTGTTGGTCAGCAATCCCATATGACCCTTAGTTTGGTGCTATGAATTTATATTGTCTATTTTCCTTGTAATTGAAATGTAATAAAATGGGATGAGTATTAATTAAAAATTCACTTATTACATCATATTTATTTTCTTATTCATATATCAATGTTATTATTTCCAAATATTCCCTTTATTTTATACCCTTGATGCATTTTATCATAAAATTTAGGTTGTTTTCAATATTTTTATTCCCATAATTTTTACATGTTAGTAGTTGAATATTTATTTCTCCATGGGTTTTATCAGCTGGACCTCCATATATTAACTCTGTTATTCAATTATTTTCACTAATCACACATGGCTTCTTTAATGTCCCCGACCCAGAAGCCACTAAACCGGTGCTCTGAGCCTGGTAGTTACATAACCTTAAGCGCGCCTCCCCGTACGCCAATGGCTGCCGACTAGTAGTGGGGGTCTATGTGGTCAAGTGGGGAGACTATACACCCTTTTAATCAGAGTAAGCCACAACATAAATAAACCAATAGCGGAAACATAAAACAATAAACAAGGAAAATGTATAATAACCATTTCCAATAGAAAATATGCCATGTCATACTACAAGTGGAAAGTGAACAAAAACCCAAAATAAAGACAACAACCAAAATCCCCAAAATGGCCCCGAATCCAAGTCTGAATCCTCCACCAAGAGCTACCCATGTCCACTCAAATATCTAGAAAGGACCCTCGCCCTTCTCTTGACCTGCAATCATGAAGTCGGCTTGGGTACCCAACAGCGGCCCGAGCAGGGTGTGAGTATAACTCAGTAGGCTACCACCAACACTGTCTACAAAATATCCAGAATGAACAGGTAGTGCACGAAAAAGGGATATGAATGATAATTTCCAAGTAATTATTTAAGATTCCATTAACCAGTTCAGAGCCAAAGCCATTTCCACTTCTATTACCATTCATTTCACACCAATTATCATCACTTACCATTTCATCACATTTCCATGGGTTAATCACATACGCTATGTTACATGGGTCTAAGGCCAACAATCACATACAAGAGGGTAACCACATCATTATCCAATCCCACTATGATCAACCCCCTCATAGTAACCATATTCTCACCTCGAAGCCTCAGTCCAGGTGGATTCAACCATATCCTCACCTCGAAGCCTCAGTCTGGGTGGATGCAACCGTTAAGAGAATAGATCATTAGTCCTCATTCTTAACCCGCACATTTAGGGTGGAGTTTAGTGCATCAGTTTTCACTCAACCTGTGGGCGTAGATCTTCAAGCCATACCCCATTCTACCAAGCCATGTGAACATGCTTATATATATAAGTAACCACCACCCAACCATAGCATTTACCATTGGACAAACCATTCATAAAAAACCACAAGGGAAATCACATTATGCCTTAACCCATTAACACATTACCATTTTTCATCATTTAACCATTCACCCAATTCCCATGTGTTATGCCTATATCACTAAGCATTCAACACTAGACCCATAATCCAACCCATTATGGTCTTTAATCCGTTTACACATTATCCCATTTACCCCGTTCATAATTCTCATGAATCAACCATTCAACCCATTCCAAATTACCTTTAGGTTATTTCCAAGTATAGGTGCATCAACTAACTTCTATTCCAAGTTCAACCAATCATGCCAACATATTCATCAAGGGCACTACCATTTACTATAACAAGGTCACTTGTTTAATAACAATCCCTATGTCCAGGAAAGCTGGCACATCCCATGGATGGCCCCAAATTTGGTCAAGTCAATCCCAACACATCCCACAGGGATCGTAAGGGTTCCCATTTTCCATCTCAAACACCATTATTACCAAACATGACAAGGTTATTAAAAACATAATCAAGTGGAAACAAGAACACAACTAAACATGCATAAATACCCAAGTAACCATGGGATATAACTTATAGACCACCTACCTCGAACTCGCTATTGAAAGCACTCTCAATCGTGTCCTTATACCTCGATCCGACGAACCTTTGGAGCTTCAACCTAAAACTCGCCCAAAAAATAGGGTTTTAGAGCTTCGAAACAAGAGGTAGAGAAGATACAAACCATAAACCAAAAAGATAAACAAGGATAGGATTAGACTTAACCGAATCTTCAATCCAAAACCAATGGTGCTCTAAACGGCCATGAATTGAAGGATAACCACCCTTGGGAAACTTGGGTTTGACAAGTTCGTCACTAGGGTTGAGAGGGGATGAATGTAGGAAAATCTCGAGTTGGGGTTTAAAATCCCGGATTTCATAATTTTTCCCAACTTTAAAAGGCTGCACAATTTGTCTGCACAGTTTGAAAAACTGTGTGCAAACCATGCACATGCTACTATCTGGAGTCGGAGGGTTGCACGGTTTACCTGGGCAGGGAGCACGGTTTGGCCTGGCCGTGCGTAGGCCGTACACCAAGGCCTTTCTTGCCTAGTTTTCCTTTCTTTCATTCCCCTAGCCCTCGAAACACCCCCAAGGCCTCTCATACTTTTATAAGACATCCCTTGAAGCCAAAAACAAGGGATTGAACCCAAAACATAATGAAAACATACCCTTACAAAAACCGGGATCTTACAACCTCCCCACCTTATAACGACGCATCCTCAAGTTGAGTTCACAAGCCTCATTGGTCCACCGAAGAGAAGAGTTCGGGACACTGAGCCCGCATATCTGATTTCCACTCCCAAGTTTCATTCATGAACGTTCCCATGCCTCCATAGTACTCACACTAATGGCACGACCATACCTTGCAAGACATTTTCACTACGATGCACCACACGAACTGGATGCTTTTCAAAGGATGCATCAGCCTCAAGCTCCACATCCCCAACATTAACCACATGAGATGGGTCAGGGTGATATCGTCGAAGCTGCGACACATAGAACACATCATGAATCTCACCATATTTCTGTGGAAGATCCAATCAGTAAGCCACTGGTCTGATCCTCTCCACAATCTCAAAAGGTCCCACATACCTGGTTTCCAACTTACCCTGCTTTTTAATCTGACGGTGACCCAACCTTGGCAACACCCGAAGAAACACTTTATCACCCATCGCAAACTCAAGAGGTCTATGCCTCCGATCTGCATATGGCTTCTGCCTACTCTGAGCTGTATCCATCCGCTTATTGATCAACCTAACTCTCTCTGAAGTCTCTTGCACAAGACTTGGTCCCAACAACTCAGATTCACCAGCCTCTAGCCAACACAACGGAGATCTACATGGCCTCCCAGAGAGTGCCTCAAATGGTGCCATCTGAATCGTATCCTAAAAACTGTTGTTGTAGGAAAACTCAACTAACAATATATTTCTATCCAAAGAACCACCAAAGTCCAACACACAAGCTCTTAACATGTCTTCAAACATTTGGATCATACGTTTCGACTTCCTGTCCGTCTGCAGGTGGAAAGCCGTACTCAAAAACACTTGCGTACCAAGCACCTTCCAAAACCCTTTATAGAAACGCAATGTGAAACGTGGATCTCGGTCCGAAACTATGGTACGCAGCACACCATGCAACCACACTATTTCATGAACATACTACTCACCCAACTGGTCTACTGTGATGGTATCCTGAATCGGTAAGAAATGAGCCACTTTCGTTAACCGATCCACAACCACCCAGATTGTGTCATTCTTCCATGGAGTCTTCAGAAGACCCATGACAAAATCCACTATTACATCATCCCACTTCCATTCCGTAATGGGAAATGGATGAAACAAACCACCTGGGCGTTGATGCTCGGCCTTCACCTACTGACAGGTAAGGAACCGTGCCACAAAGCCCACAACTTCCTTCTTCATTCAAGGCCACCAAAACTGCCTTCAGAGATCATGGTACATCTTGGTCAAACCAGGATGCACTACCCACATTGATGCATGGAACTCACACATCAACTCTTCCCGCACACACATTGGCACAACCACACAATCACAATCACAAACAACACCATCCACGCTGACGGCCCAACCAGAAGGTAGATCCACACCATTAAGCTTTCCCTTCATGAAAAACACTCAGGATCATCAAGATGACCTTCCTTAACTCAACTCAAAAGTGTCGACTCCATCGTTAAGGAATCAAGAGTGACCTGGCCAATCTCCTCCTGCATCTCCAGGCGCATCTCTTTAAACAAATCCATCACCTTCCACTCAGTTCTGGACTTCTGATCCGCCTGACTTTGAACCCTCCTGCTCAAAGCATCAGCAACTCTATTTACCTTTCTTGGCGTGTACACCAACTCAAAGTCAAAAGACTAGATATATTCAACCCATATTCACTTCCGAATATTCAGATCCCGTTGTGAGAAGATGTATTTTAAACTCTTATGGTCAGTAAACACAGTAAAACGTTCTCCCAACAGATAGTGCCTCCAGAACTTCAAGGCATACACCACTATAGCCAACTCAATGTTATGAGCGGGATAGTTCCACTCATGGGGTCTCAACTGCCTTGACCCATAAGCCACAACCCGCTCATCCTGCATCAACACAGCCGCAAGTCCGATTCCGGACGCATCACAAAACCCGATGTACTTCTTACCCGACTCAGGTAAGATCAAGATAGGTGCAGTCATCAACCACTTATTCAAATCTTGAAAGGAATTCTCACAACCCTTAGACCACATGAACCTGATTCCTTTCTTGGTCAATCCCGAGAGTGGTGCTTCCAAGTGAGAGGAATCCAAAATGAACCTTCAGTGATACCCGACCAAACCTCGAAAACTCCAAACATCAGAAACACTCCTGGAATGCTCCCAAGATACAACTACCTACACTTTCTTTGGATCCACTGACACACCTGCCTCCGAGATGATGTGACCCAAAAAATGCACCTCAGCTATCCAGAATTGACACTTTGACACCTTGGCTTATAGCCAATGCTCTCTTAGCGTACCCAGGACGATGTCAAGATGTTGGGCATGATCGTCGTAGGTTTTCGAGTACACTAAGATATCGTCAACATAGACAACCAAAAACCGATCTAGATAGAGAAGAAAGTTCTATTCATCAAATCCATAAACACCACTGGTGCATTGGTCAAGCTGAAAGGCATTACCACAAACTCAAACAACCTGTACCGACTCTAAAAAGCTGTTCGTGGTACGTCAGAAGACCTCACCCTCCTATGGTGATAACCTGACCTCATATCAATCTTAGAAAACACTGATTCACCCCACAAATGATCAAACAGGTCATCAGTTCTAGGAAGAGGGTACCTATTTTTCACCGTCATCTAATTCAGATTTCGATAATCAACACACAACCTCAACAACCCATCATCCTTCTTTGAAAAAAAGAACATGAGATCCCCAAGGAGACGTACTATGACGGATAAACCCCTTACACATCAACTCCTCAAGCTGAAACTTCAGTTCCTGGAGTTCTACCGGTGCCATTCGGTATGGTAGAATAGAAACTGGCTCCACTCCCGGTAGCAACTCAATCGTGAACTCGACATCCCTCTCGGGTGGTAACCCTGATAAATCCTCAGGAAATACATCATGAAACTGATCCACCACAGGAGATAAATTAGATTTCTCCCCTCCCTCATCATCATCAAGCATGAGATATACCACTTGAGCTGTGAGTCCACTTATCTATTGACTAAACGGCCCCGCATGCCCTGCTCAAACATCCCATTCACCACGGTGGACATAAGCGTCACCCTAAAGTGACCTAAACGATACTCTATGATGATAACAATCTATGTGCGCCCGATACAACACCAACCAATCAATTCCCAATATTAGGTCAAACCCTGACATCACAAGAATGAACAAGTCCCACTAAAAACGATACCCACCAACTTCCAAGGAACATCCCTTGCACTGCTTGATATCCTCAACTTGCACCCCCAACGGAGTGTCAATTGACATAACTCCACAAAACCACTGCATAGGTAAACCTAGCCCTACCACAAGTTGGGAATAAACAAAAGAGTGTGTAGAACCTATGTCAAACAATGCACTAGAAATTGTAGAAGCTACAAGAATTGTGCCTCGAATAGTTGGCGGTCCGGCTTCGCCATCACCAGGCGCAAACTGAATTGCTTGAAGCTGACTTGCCCCTCTACCCTGGGCTCCAGCCTGAACACCCTGCGCTGCACTGCCCTGCTGGAGTGAGCGATCTTTCACTGGAGTCCCACGTCCACCGCCCCTGCCAGTTTGACCCGTTGAGCTCTAATTGCCAGCCTGATACAGGGAAACTGATCCCCTTCCCGCACCTGGTACCTGCCTTTCATCATCATGCTCACCAGCTTGTCAAGAGTTTCTACAGAACCTCTACACATGCCCCATCCTACTGCATGAACAACACAAAACTATAGGTCAAGGACACTAACCATGCATATGCCCCGACCTACTGCACTGATAACAGAACACCTAGTTCCCACTCTGAAAGGATGACCCTCTCTTATGACCACCTTGCTGGAAACTTTCCAAACGGCGCTTCTGACCATCGGAACATGCACCACTTGTCCGCCCAGCTGGCACGACAATCCCACCACCCGAAGCACCCTTCAGGTTCCCTTCAGAGATGAGTGCCTGATCCATCATTTCTACAAACCTCTTCAATCAAAAGATATTTACATGAGACATGATCTCATGTCTCAACCCATCCTAGAAACACCTTGCTACAACCACCTCATCCCCTGCTAACACTGGGACAAAGCACCACAAATCAGTGAAGCGACTCACATAGTCCATCACCGATAGTGATCCCTGATTCAGGCTCATACTCTGCAGCCCGCTCCTACCTCAAATTCTCTAGGTAGAAATTCTATAGAAACATCTCCTGGAAAACCTCCCACAACATCCCCTTAGCCTGCTCGGTCTGAGCCTGAATATCCCACCAACGCCTTGCCTGGCCTCGCATCATATAAACGGCCAGCTTTACTCCCTTTTCAACAGGGGTCTCCAAATGATCTAGTCTCGTCTAGACAGACTCTAACCAGAACTCCACTGCCTCTGGCCTACCCTCTCCGGTAAAAGTCGGTGGGTGCTGCAGCTGGAACTCCCTGGTCAGCTCAAACATACTCAATGCAACCCGCCCTGGGTCCCGATCCATCATCTACATATGGCGAGCCATGTTCTCCCAGAACTGGTCTTCTCTACCTTTGTTAATCACCACATTTTCATGCTCCTCTACCGGAGGAGTGTTCTTAGAAACATATTCCCATTGCCCAACTGGTAACTGACGTCGTGGTGGTATCTCTCTACATTACCAGGCACGAGATTTAGTATGCATATCATAAAACATTCATGACCTTATAAAAAGGCTCTTTACTAGCCACAATAACCTATTTCATATACTAACTCATCAACATTAACACATAAACTTGCCGCCTCGACCATCCCTACCACGGGCCATGGTCCACATCGGGTAGACAACCATGCACTACAACCAAACTCACAAAACATGTTACAAAAACATTTCGCACTTCATTTCCACTCTTATATTTCATTAAACATCATTTACCCACTTGTTTTATTTCATTATTCTCAATATTTCTTGGTTTCATGAAATGCATTATGCACCCTACTTTCCTTCCTCACACACCCATCTCATGCATCTGCACAACACAATGCATGTTACCTATCTCCCTAGGTGCCTATAATGATGTATGAATGAAAATCCTTGTGCCATTAAGTCCACGTCCCAAATATCATAAAACAGTCACATCAAACCACATGTGCATCACCCAACGGTGAAATATCATCAACTATAACAGCACACAAACAAGAAAAACATTTCCCACCCTGGGTGACTTGGGTTTTCCCTCGTACATGGGTTAGCTACTCCAAATAACGAGCTCATTACCAAGGACCGACACATCTTAACCCTTGTCAACCTACCCCAAATAACGAGACCTCAGATATGGAGAAGAAAGACCTTCTCTGATACGACATTGTAAGGTCCCTAACCCGGAAGCCACTAAACCAGTGCTCCGATCTGGGTAGTTACATAACCTTAAGCACGCCTCCAAGTACGCCAAAGGGTGCCGACTAGAAGCGGGGGTCTATGTGGTCAAGTGGGGAGACAATACCCCCTTTTTATCAGAGTTAGCCACAACATAAATAAACCAATAGCGGAAACATAAATCAATAAACAATGAACATGTATAACAACCATTTCCAACAATAAATATGCCATGTCATACAACAAGTGCATGAGTGAACAAAAACCCAAAATAAATACAATGACCATAATCCCCAAAATTGTCCTGACTCCATGTCCTGATCCTCTGCAAAGAGCTACCCATGTCCACTGAAATATCTAGAAAGGACCCTTTCCCTTCTCTTGACCTGCAAACATAATGTCTTCTCGGGTACCCAACGACGGCCTGAGAAGGGTGTGAGTACAACTCAGTAGGCCACCACCAATGGTGTCTACAAAATATCCCGTATGAATAGGTAGTGCATGAAAAAGGAATATTAATGATAATTTCAATGTAATTATTTAAGATTCCATTAACCAGTTCAGAGCCAAAGCCATTTCCACTTCCATTACCATTCATTTCATACCAATTATCATCACTTACCATTTCATCAAATTTCCCTGGGTTAATCACATACAGTATGTTACATGGGTCTAAGGCCAACAATCACATGTAAGAGGGTAACCACATCGTTATCCTATCTCACTAGGTACAACCCCCTCATAATAACCTTATTCTCACCTTGAAGCCTTAGGCTGGGTGGATGCAACCATATCCTCACCTCGAAGCCTCAGTCCAGGTGGATGCAACTGTTAGGAGAATAGATCATCAGTTCTCATTCCTAACCTTTGCATTTAGGTTGGAGTTTATAGCAGTAGTCTTCACTCGACCCATGGGCGTAGATCCTCAAGTGATACCCCACTCTACCAAGACCTGTGCACATGCTTATATATATAAGTAACCATCACCCACCCATACCATTTCCACTTGGACATACCATTCACAACAAACCACACAAGAAATCACATTATGCCTTAACCCATTAACACATTACCATTTCAAATCATTTAACCATTCACCCAATTCCCATGTGTAATTCCTATCTCACTAAACATTCAACACTAGACCCATAATCCATCCCATCATGGTATTTAATCCATTTACACATTAACCCATTTAACTTGTTCATCATTCACATGAATCAGCCATTCAACCCATTCCAAATAACCTTTAGGTTATTTCCAAGTCTAGGTGCATCACCTAACTTCTATTCCAAGGTCAACCAATCATGCCAACATATTCATCAAGGGATATACCATTTATTACAACATGGTTACTTGTTTAATAACAATCCCTATGTCTGGTAAAGCCGGCGCATCCCATAGATTTCCCCAAATTAGGTCAAGTCAATTCCAACACATCCCATGGGGATCGTGAGGGTTCCCATTTTCCATTTCAAACACCATTGTACCCAAACATGCCAAGGTTTTGGAGAAAATAAAAAAGGGGAAACAAGAACACAAATAAACGTGCACAAATACCCAAATTATAATGCCCTATCCTTAAACCTTACTTAATCTTGAGTTATTACAAGATTACACATTGAGGATCTTTTCGGGTAGAGAGTTTTAGAGAATTAGATCATAAAACTTGCATTACATTCCACATATAAACAAAGTGGTTACATAAAGATAGTATTCTTCTTTCCCATCAATGGAAACATATTTAAAATAAAACATGGTTTCTTTCTTGACACTTCCTTGACACTATCATCATATCATGTAGATTTCCCTTGACCTGTGAAAAACATTTAAAAAAACATGGGATGAGCATAAAAAGCTCAGTAAGGGATATAAAAATATGGAAAGGAAACATGGGTACATATACATAAAAATGAAATCATACTTTAACCATAAAACATAAGCACTTTAACATACCTCATCAAATCATGAATAAATCATATAAATATTAAGACATAAAGGTAACTTGAGGCATTCATAACATTGTTACGTAGGGAGTAACCCTCTTGGTTACATTTGGAATACCCATCACAGTATATTCCCTAAATATTTTCGGAGAAACCTTAACGTTTCACTCCTTCGCGTTACCCAATGAATTAGAGAGCTATATCGTGCTCACACGCCCTTAGTTTATCACAGAACCACCCGTCATCATAATAATGCCCAAGAAACTCAACATAATCGTATCACATAAAACATGCATAAAGGAAACATAACATTTCCCCATTTCAATCACGAGATATCAATACAACACATTGATGTAATAAAAACATTATGAAATCCATTTTCAATACCAAAATAAAAGAAAATTAAAACATGGTATTTATGTTTGTTTTAAAAAGAAGGTATGTCTTGTAGAGGAAGCCGAAACCCAAATAATGGTCACGACGGCGGAGAAGTCGTTGTCGCCGCATACGTATGACAAAAACATTCCCTTTTATATTTTTGTAAAACGCTTCGTATAAAAAAGATTCCTTTTGGATAAACGTAAAATTCAAAGGGGTTTATACACCGTATAAAAGAAATCTGTGTATAAAATAAAATATGCCTCAATGAAAGGAGATTGAGACGAAGTCCCATACCTCGGGTCCGACTTGACTCGATCGCTCTTTAATGTCCTGAATAATAAACTTGAATTAATTTATACTTTCTTAAGAACCTTTTTCAAGTTCGTTATTCCTTTTATATCACTTATTGCCATATCATGAACACTATGTAATTATTTAAGTTAATAACGGTCGTTTTAACGATCATCGGTACTTGAGTCAAAATAAACCCTTTATAATTACAAGTTGTTCATGTATCCATTATATCCAGAATTATAATCATGATGTATATATTATATATATCATATATATCCAGCATATAATTGCATTTATAATATTACATAATCATTTAGAGGTAAGAAATGAAATTCATCGTTCATGGAGACGGTAAGCCGTACGTACGCATGAACGCTACTTTCATTTCTATTTTTTATTTTTTATGGAATGGAATCATAATTATATAAAGATATATTATAATTCCAGTATAATATCATATATAATACCATTAATTAAATCCTTTATACGTCCCACAAATGGCATTAACGAAATCAAATCACTTTGAGGGGGCGGTAGTCCGCACTTCCTTAAATGAAGATATCGTGTTTACCCATAATGGAAACCATAACGGTATACCCAAAATGAAAAATACAGAAGCTTAAGGAAAACATAAAAATATTATATATCATATATAAATATAGTTACATCTTAATGGCCACCTTTGAAGGTGTTAATAAAATGTAGAACAATCATCGTTTCGGGAGGCATAAATTCACCATCCACGAAAACCGTATGTTCTTTAACCATTAGATGTAGGTGTGTGTAAGTGTAGCTTGAATCCTTATTATAAAAAAATCCTAGTATATTTAAGATACTGGAGTTGTTAAAAAAGAAATAAATAAAAAGAGTTTAGGGGGTTGAAGAAGCAAAATAAAACAAAAGGACTCAAGTGAAGACATTACCTTAAAATCGGGTAACTCCCTTTGGTTTGAGCGCAAAGGCTTTCTTGGGAAGACTTCTGCCCAAAGTGTGGCTTCAAGGAGTAAGAGATGGAAGTGGAGAGACAAAATGGGTAGGGGTTGGCCGAGACAAAGGCTTTGGGAGTGTTGGTATGGAGGTAGAGGTGGGGGCCTTTTATAAGAGGAGAGGAGGGGCACTCTGGGAAAGTAAAGAAATGTTACTTTATTTGAAAATGATTTTCGGATTCAAAAGGTACCACATTGATATAATTCGAGGGTAAGGTGATAAGGGTTCTAAATACACCAATCTAATAGGTTTTGAACATGTGTAGGTTATAGATTTTACATTATCATTTCATTTTATTTAAATCCTTTATTAATGAGGTAATCGCTGCATCATCATGATGTCAAAAATAATTTAATTTATTTAATGTCTAAAAATTATAAAAAAATTCTATGATGTAGGAAATCGTTTTAGAATTCCAATGAATATTTATAGTCTTAAATATCATCTATTTAGATAAAATAAAAAATGTTTTAATCAGGTGATACATTCTTGTTATATTTACTTTCATTAAAAAAAATAAAAAGATAACAAGTCACTTTCCACAAAAGTAATTCCATGGGGTCCCCATGTTTGGCCCAAGACATCCCATGGTCGGCCATGAGACAACCAGTACAATTAGGACACATGTTGGTGTCATTTGTTTTATTATTATGACATTATTTTATTATCCTTAACTACCCGATTACTCATTAATC
This sequence comes from Viscum album, assembly GCA_963277665.1. Taxonomy (NCBI): domain Eukaryota; kingdom Viridiplantae; phylum Streptophyta; class Magnoliopsida; order Santalales; family Viscaceae; genus Viscum; species Viscum album. The sequence continues at coordinate 1,618,211,644 of OY728146.1, read as the reverse complement.
CAGATAATTAAAGATAATTACCGTCGTTACTATTCATAATGTACAAAAATGAAAGAGTATTGATTACATAATTTGGACCTTATGATTCCAAATATTTAATCCATTTTATGAAATTCTAAACACAGAAATTGCTATAATTGATTTAAAAATAATTCCCGTTGTCAAAACAAAAAGCGGGTTTTTTTGAAACAATATCTATGAAACGTTTGGCATTAGTTTATGACCAATTCCAAAGTGAAATTAATCCTAATGACCACCATTGGATTAAATGGTAAAATTATATTCAGATTACACTTTAAGACCAATTAAAAAGATAATATAACCATATAATTAAATTAAATGAAAAAGTAGTTTTGATGTAAAATGCAGTGTTTTTCACTATTCATTAAAAAAATGAACATTGTCAGAAAAAATACCAAAAAAATATCCAATGTAAATTTCAATGTCCCAATCATAATGAATATGTTTATTTTGACAAATAGAGATTATAAAATTGTCAAAATTTTGAAAAAAAGGGTTTTCCATCAAAAGGCAGTAAGCCAATCTTTTAAAAATATTAGTGTATTCCATGCATAAGTTTGTATTTATTTTCATTTTAAGCCTCTAAAACACTATCTTAATCATTAATAGACATAGATAAAAATATTTATTATTCATTACTTACTTGGGATGTTACATCCTTCCCCCCTTTAGAAAATTGTGTCCCCGCAATTTATTTACTCATCAAATAAATGGGGGTACTTATCCCTCATTGCATTTTCAGATTCCGATGTTGCCTCTTCCATCATGTGATTTTTCCACAAAACCTTTACCTGATTAATCACCTTATTTTGTAACAATTTCTCCCTGTGGTCAAGAATCTGGACTGGTTGTTCCTCATAAGATAGGTTCTCTTCCAGGTGAACTACCTCTACACTCAAAACATGAGATGGATCTGGCATGTACTTTCTCAACATTGAAAAATGAAAAACATTGTGTACCTGAGATAAACTTAGAGGTAAAGCCACCCAGTATGCAACTGATCCAAATCTCTCCAGAATTTCATATGGTCCAATGAACCTTGGACTCAGATTTCCTTTCTTACCAAATCTCATCACAATTTTCCATGGTGAGACTTTGAGAAAAAATGATCACCTACCTCAAAAGATAGATCGTTCCTCCTGTTGTCTGCATAACTCTTCTGCCTACTCTGAGCTGTTCTCATATGTTTCTGAATCAGCTGAACTTTTTCTGCCATCTCTTCTACCGATTCTGGTCCCATCAACTTCCTTTCACCCACTTCATCCCAGAAAGACGGTGTTCGACATCGCTTCCCATATAATGCCTCAAATGATGCCATCTGTATACTGGAATGAAAACTGTTATTATATGAAAATTCAACCAAAGAAAGATGTTGGTCCAAACTTCCCTGATAATCCATAGAGAAAGAATGTAGCATATCTCCAATGTCTGAATTGTTCGTTCTGACTACCCATCTGATTAAGGATGACAAGTTGTACTAAAATGTAATTCAATACCCAACGACTTGTGAAGTCCTTTCCAAAAGTTAGAAGTGAACCTAGGATCATGGTCAGATACAATGGAGAGGGGAACTCCATGTAACATGAATATCTCTTTAAGATACAAATGGCAAAGTTGATCTAGGGGAAAATTATCTCGTATAGCAAATAAATGTGCAGATTTAGTCAAGCGATCAACAATAACCTAGATTGCATTATTACCTCGAGATGTCTTCAGTAATCCCATAACAAAGTCCATGGATATATTCTCCCATTTCCACTCTGGCACTGGTAAAGGCTGAAGCATCCATTTCGGTAACTGCCACTCTGCTTTAACCTGTTGACAAGTGAAACACATCACAGTAAAATCAGCAATATCTCTTTTCATTCCATCCCACCAGTAATACTCCCACAGATCTATATACATCTTAGTACTACCAGGATGAACTGAAAACGGAGAACTATGAGCTTCACATAACAACTCTCTCTTCAACTGTGAATCAAAAGGCACACACAATCTCTTCCCACATCTCAAAACACAATCATTATCAATGTTGAATTCAGGCAACTTACCCTTCTAAACCAGCTCTACCTTTTTCTGCAACTCACTGTCTTGCTTCTGTGCTTTTTTGATTCTGTTTGATAGAGATGATCTCACTGATACCTGAAACAAAATAGAAGAACGTCCTACACCAACAACTTCTATGCCAAAGTTCATCAAATCCATAACCAAAGGATCACATTCCAAATGCAACATTGCAAATGAAGCATTACTTTTTCGACTCAAAGCATCAGCCACTTTATTTTCTTTTCCCGGATGGTAATGAATTGTACAATCATAATCCTTGATTAATTCGACCCATCACTTGTGTTCCATGTTTAACTCTTTCTGAGTGAATATATACTTTAAACTTTTGTGATTAGTATATATTTCACACTTTACTCCATACAAATGATTCCTCCAAATTTTTAAAGAGAAAACAGCAGCAGCTAATTCCAAATCATGTGTAGGGTAATTTACCTCATGAGTTTTCAACTGTCGTGAAGCATAAGCAATTATCTGATCATTTTAAATTAGGACGCAACTAAGTCCTTTCAATGAAGCATCACTGTATATAACAAACTCACCATTCCTGGATGGTAGTGCCAAAACTGGATCATTCGCCAATCTTCTTTTCAATTCCTGAAAACAATCATCACATTCTTTTGTCTAGATAATCTTAACACCCTTCCGAGTTAGCTTAGTCATTGGAATAGATAACTGTGAAAAATTTATAACAAACCTTCGGTAATAGCCTGCCAAACCAAGGATGCTACGAATCTTCGTTACATTTGTGGGTCTTGTCCAGTATTCCACAACTTTTGTTTTTGCAGGATCAAGAGTTATCCCATCTTTAGAAACAATGTGACCAAGGAAAGAAATTTGTTGCAACCAAAACTCAAACTTGCTAAATTTTCCATACAGTTTCTTTTCTTGTAAGGTTTTCAAAATAACCCTTAAATGTCTTTCATGATCTTCTTTACTTTTAGAAAACACCAAAATATCATCAATGAAAACCACCACAAACTTATCCAAGAAGTCATGGAAAATTCTATTCATTAAGTCCCTGAATACAGCAGGTGCATTGGTTAGCCCAAAAGGAATTACTACAAATTCATAATGGCCATATCTTGTACGGAACGTGGTCTTCAGAACATCTGATTCCTTTACCTTCAGCTGATGGTACCCCGATCTCAAGTCAATCTTTGAAAAAAACTGAGCTCCCTGGAGCTGATCAAACAAATCATCGATATGAGGCAAAGGATATTTGTTCTTAACAGTGATTTTATTCAAGGCTCTATAATCAATGCAAAGTCTCATAGAACCATATTTATTTTTAACAAATAAAATAGGAGCACCCCATGGTGATATGCTAGGTCGAATGAAACCTTTCTCTAATAAATCTTGCAATTGCTCCTTCAACTCTAAAAGTTCAATTTGAGCCATTCGATAAGGGGGTTTTGAAATTGTCTTAGCATCAGGAACTAAGTCAACAGTAAACTCAACTTCTCGATCTGGTATTATTCCAGGAAACTCATCAAGAAAAACATCAGGATACTCATTTACCACTGGCACATCATTAATCTGAATAGTTCCTTTATTTTCAACGATGGGTGCAAGGTAACATTTATTTCCATCTCTTACAATTTTCTTGGCCTCTTGATAAGTTATCAACAGTAAGGGTTCATTCACGTACACAAACTGAAAGCCTTTCTGAAAAGAAACTCCTTTATCTCTACAGTCAATCTTAGCATGGTAAATAGAGAGCCAATCCATACCTAGGATAACATCAAACTCTACTAGAGGTAGAACAATAAGGTCTGAAAGTAGGTTCCTTCCACAAATAAGGATAGAATGATTCTTATAAATTCTTTTTGCCTCAACATTTCCCCCAGATGTTTTTACCAGAAGTTCAGGAGTCATTTCTTAAGATGGTATCCCCATTTTACTAGAAAAGTTTTCAGAGATGAAAGAATGTGTAGATCCCGAATCAAACAACACACTGGCATAATCTGAAAAAATAGACAAAGTACCTGATACAACTTCATTTGATGGTCCGATATCTGCTGAAGTAGTTTCAAAGGATTTCATCACCCCTTTATGCTTGTAGTCTAACGGCTTCCCATCACTCAAGCTCTTTGTCAGACACTCGTTTGCATAGTGACCCATCTCATTGCACTTAAAACATTTCACTAACTGTAAATCAAATTTGGAATTACCATCACCATGATCTTTTTCAGTGCAATCACGAGCCTTATGTCCCATCTTACCACATCGGTAGCACTTTCCAGAATTCAGAAGACATTCCCCAGCATGCCTTTTTCCACATTTATGACAAACTAGAAACTTAGATTTCTTACCATCAGACTTTTTTGAAGAATTATTCCCTTTCTCCTGCCAGCTTGGTCTCTTCTTCTGCTGGTTGTTATAGAACACTTGATCATTGGAAAACTCCATTTCCACCTTCTCAGCACATCGAACAAGCTTTTCATAACTTTTAAACTCACGAGAAGCTAATTCCCTTCGATATTTTGGCTTTAATCCTGAGTAAAAACAATTGATTTTACTATCAAGGTCTCGGATAAAATTTGGAACATACCTTGCCAATCGAGTGAACCTTTCTTCATAGGTAGCCACTGAGTCTTCCTCTTGCCTCAATTCCAAGAATTATTTTTCCATCCTAAGTCGGACAGCCTTAGGAAAATACTTTTCAAGAAACATTCCTTTGAATTCATCCCAGTCGAGAGCATCAATCTCATCAGCGTCCCTGATATTTTTAACCATTGACCACCACTGATCTGCTTCACCCTCCAAACGGTATATAGCAAGACTAACATTTTGATTGTCTGAGCACCCCATGACATCAAAAATCTGCTCCAGTTCTTTAATCCACCCTTCGGCTAGCACAAGGTCAGATGGCCCTCTGAATGATGGGGGATGTTGCCTCATGAAATGTTCCACCACTGACATGTTCCTCTGCGGTTGATCTGGCTGATCTCATGTATGGATACCACCACCATTTATCGCTTGAGTCAACTGTGCCATTACTGCAACAAACATTTCAGTTCCAATTCCGACCATCTCAAGATACTGATTCGAAAGGTTTTTCATTTTGTATGCCTTCCTAGTACTGCTTCCCTATTTCTTCTATGGAAAACCATTCTGAACAAACATGTCTTAGATGAAGCAACATGGTAATATTCAAATGCTATATCACTTCAATTTGACCATAAAAATAAATATTTTTGGATAATCATTTAATAGAATTCTAACTCCTAAAGTTATCTAAACCGACCTCTGATACCAACTATAAGGCCCCAGCCTTAAACCTTACTTAATCTTGAGTTATTACAAGATTACACATTGAGGATCTTTTCGGGTTTAGAGTTTTAGAGAATTAGATCATAAAACCTGCATTACATTCCACATATAAACAAAGTGGTTACATAAATATATTATTATTCTTTCCCATCAATGGAAACATATTTAAAATAAAACATGGTTTCTTTCTTGACACTTCATTGACACTATCATCATATCATGTACCTTTCCCTTGACCTGTGAAACACATTTCAAAAAAACTTGGGATGATCATAAAAAGCTCAGTAAGGGATATAAAAATATGGAAAGCAAACATGGGTACATATACATAAGAATGAAATCATTATTTAACCTTAAAATGTAAGCACTTTAACATACCTTATCAAATCATGAATTAATCATAGAAATAATAAGACATAAAGGTAACATGAGGCATTCATAACATTCTTACGTAGGGAGTAACTCTCTTAGTTACGTTTGGAATACCCATCACAGTATATTCCCTAAATCTCTTCAGAGAAACCTTAATGTTTCACTCCTTCGCGTTACCCAATGCATTGGAGAGCTATATCGGGCTCACCCACCATTAGTTTATCACGGAACCACCCGTCTTCATAATAATGACCAAGAACCTCAATGTAACACCCCAAGATTTCATAGTGTGTTATTTCTTCAAAATAATTCAATAACTTGCATTACATGCAACACTGAGTTCAATCGCACCATGACTTACCAAAAAAGCAATTAAAAAGAGATTATGAATATTATTAACTAAATTTTAAACTAATATATCCTTATAATTTTAGAATCCATATTATGAGTTTCTTAGACATAATGCAACAACAAATTCATTTTCAGTATTACACTTTTATCAACTTTTAATAGTGAACCCTTTTTAAATACAATATTTTAAACTTTTTGACTAAATAGGGACATCAAAAATTTAAAATGAAACATCCCAAGCTTCCACGGTATGCTTTCCTTTGTATAATACAGTAGCGTGTGTTGTACGCAACTTTGAGTTTCAACACACACCGCAACCGATCAAACTAGCCGTTATGAATAGTAATACCTATTTTTGAAATTTTATCTCTCAAAATGGACTTCATTTTTGGATTTAGAATATCGAATTTAGCCTAAGGTGAAAGTTTCGTACTTTTCGGAAAACTTTAATATTTTGATGAATAGTGAAAATTACTAAATTTTAATTAAAAACAGCTTTTTTAATCAAAATAATTAAAATTGATAAATTATGAATTTGAGTGGTTTTAAAGTATATTAAGAATATATTATTACCATTTAATTCAATGTTTTTCATTGGACATAAGTTCACAATTAAACCCGACATAAACAAGTGCCAATCTTTTGATAGTTATTATCCCTTAAAAAGACGCTTTTTGTTTTAACAACGGGAATTAATTTTAAATTAATTTCTCCCACTTCTGTGTTTTGAATTTCAAAAAATGGATTCCATATTTGGAATCAGGATGTTCAAATTGTGTAAATAGGTAACTTTTATTTTTAGACATTTTGAATAATTACTGCGGTAAATATTTTATTGACCATGGTTAAAGGGTAAATCCGGTAAATAAGGGTTAAAAAATAAAATTATAATAACAAAAAATTTCCATAAAACGTGTCCTAACCTTATTGTTTGATACAAGTCCGACCATGGGCATCTTTGGGTCAATTTTGGGACCTCATGGAGCAACTTTTAGGTGATAGGGACACTTTATTTTAATTAAGTTAAAATGAATACAAAAATGACACAAGCATATATCTTTTTAGAAAAACAATTATTAAATAGGGTTATATATGTTGGATTTTAGATTATAAATATTAATTAGAAAGATAAAAAGATTTAATACATAGTGATAGTTTATTTATAATTTTTAGACATTAAATAATTTAATTTATTTATGACACAATGATGATGAAGTAATTACTATAATAGTGAAAAATTAAAATAATTGATATTATAAATACCCAAATAAATATAATATAAAACTTTTAATGAATTAAACTAATTTTATAGGATAATATGATATATTATTATTTATTTAATTGACTTTTTTTGAAGTAATAAATCTGTTATGAGTTTCACAAAAATCAACTATTGAATAGTGTCAAAATTGACATAAAAGAGTTCTTAAAACAAATATTATATTATTAATTGATATTAAATTCATAAAAATCTATGGTTCGGCCAAGAGACTTATATCATTATAGGTTCATCATTAATGGACCACTTGGGGGACTCTTGGATGTATATAGTATGTTTATTAACCATATTATGTAAAAATACAAAGAGACATTGTAAAAGTGAAACTAATTAACTTAGAGTTAATACTTAAAGATAAGGTTAATATAAGTACCAAAACCTGTCTAAATTCTATTGTTTGAGTTTTTTTAGACCCATCCACATCTTAAAATTTAAATAATAAACATTTGAGCCATTAGAAACCGAATATGAATTTATTATAAACTAATATTTCTATCTTTTCCAGAGGTTCCCCTCACCCCTCTTATAAAAGGGAACTCCTCCTTCTCTTTTTCATCACACCTTAAAAGCCTTTTGGTTAGGCCAAACTCTACCCAAATACTCTCCCACCTTCCCTCACTACAACCTAGATTCCTTAGTTTGATCAGAAAGCCAACCTAAGGAGCCCTTTTGATTAAATCAAAAGGAAGAACCCAAAGAAGAGGTAATGTTTTCACCACCATCTTTCAAATTCATTTCTACTTCAACTTCTTCTTTCTATGTTATCACCATTCTAAAACAATAACTCCAGTATATTATATATACTATGATGTTATTATAATTATAGTACAACCATATTCAGTATTCTATCATCCCTTTGAATAACATGTCACCATACCTGCGTATGTACGGCTTACCGTCTCCGCGTCGTGGTGTAATTGTTATTCAATATATTATTATTTGGATGGTTATAATAATGATGTATAACTCATGAAAATAATAAATATAACATGATAATGATTCTGTATATATGATATAACAACCAATTATATATTATTTTAATATCAAAATAATGATATTGTTGCTCGTGCGTACGTACAGATTACCGTCTCCATGAACGCGATGAGATTCATTCTCCATCATATCCATTCAAGTATAATTATCATTTTATGATTTAAAAATAATGTTTAAGGACTTGATATCATTCTGGATATGAATAATATACAACCTATAGATTAAAAACATGGATTACGTAAAAAAACATATAAAAGAAAACGAGTAAGTTAACACCCGAAACGATGATAATTCTAAGATATTATTAACAAAGCAATGTTAAAAGATCATATATGATATCATATTAATTTATATGATTATTAAATAATTTAATAACAATTATTTAACCATTATACATGAGGTTAACCTACCCCAACCAAAGAAAAGTGCAAGGTAAGGGTTATTTCACAATCTCTTCATTATCCGAGGTTGTTTATACGAAATAATCTACTGGGATCTCTTTATCATCCACATCCATGTTTCTTAAAAATGTATTTCAAAACATATTTACTTTTTTAAAGAATATGGGTTAAAGTCATTTATACCCTTGTTTGACTTTTTATAAGAGGTTTATAAAGGAATCTTTCTGTCGTTTTCCAAACAAGGTGCTTTTTAACCTTTTCGACAAAATTAAGGTAATAATGTTTTTTAACTTATACGGCTGGTGCGGCTATTTTATGCTGTTATAAAATCGTCAAAGCTTCCCTTACAAGCTTATAAGAATATTTTCAAAGAAAATGTTTTATTTTATAAATATATGATTCTTAAATGATTTCAAAAATTGAAAGAGATATTTCTCTAAGAAGTGTTTTGATTTCATCTATGTCAACATCCTTTGATGGATTTTAGTTTTATTTGTAGTTGATTTATTATGATACAAAACTTCTATATTGTATTGAAGGATTTGTGATATGTTTGACTGTGGATGTGCTATTTTTATACCATTCATAGTTTATTATGAAAGTATTGACATTTCGTATGCTAGTTTTAATACGAATGTCTATGTCATGTTTAAACCTTTTCATATGGGAATGCATTGGAATTAATATGTGACGGGTGGAGCCCGATATAGCTCCTCAATGCATCGGTAGGTCTCATGAGACAAACTAGTGTCTTGGCAGAAGGCCTTGACAAAATCTTATTTGTAGTCTTGGCATGAGGCCTTGGCTATGTCGTTATGATAGTCTGGCATTATGCATTCCATATTTATGAAAGTGGTTATTGATATTGCATGTGATTATTCGATTAGTAGAATATCCATGTGAATAAGTAAATGGAATTATTTCATTTTACTTTTGCCATACTATGTTGAAGTTCAAGTTTAAAAGGCTTTTGTTTTAGTTATACATTGCCTTAAATGTTTATTCTTATTTTGGAATTTTTCTGCTATATTGTTATCCTTACTGGGCATTTGAGCTCACCCCTTTTCTATGTTTTATTTTTCCCAGGATGTGAAGAAGTAAGTTATTAATGACCTGCCTGGATATTATGAGGGGATAATAGTGTGGAATATGGAGACTTTATGTTGTTGTAGTAGTTTTTCAATTTATGGTGTAATGTAAGACTTATGAATATATCTAGTATTTCCAAGGATACTAAACCAATCAGACTTTTGATATTTGATCTTTCTTGTGATCATGACAATGCTATGTAATAATTCACCGACTCTGGGTAACTGGGGTCGGGGCGTTACACTCAACATAATCGTATCACATAAAACATGAATAAAGGAAACATAACATTTCCCCATCTCAATCATGAGATATCAATACAACACATTGATGTAATAAAAACATTATGAAATCAATTTTCAACACCAAAATAAAAGAAAACTAAAACATGGTATTTATTTTTCTTCTAAAAATAAGGTATGGCTTGCAGAGGAAGCCGAAACCCAAATAATGGTCACGGCGACGGAGAAGTCGTTGTCGCTGCATATGTACGACAAAAACATTCCCTCTTTTCATTTTGTAAAACGCTTCGTATAAAAAAGATTCCTTTTGGATAAACATATAAGTCAAAGGGGTTTATACACCGTATAAAAGAAAGTTGTGTATAAAATAAAATATGCCTCAATGAAAGGTGATTGAGACGAAGTCCCATACCTCAGGTCTGACTTGACTCGATCGTTCTTTAATGTCCTGAATAATAAATTTGAGTTAATTTATACCTTATTAAGAACCTTTTTCAAGTTCATTACTCCTTTTATATCACTTATTTCCATGTCATGAACACTATGTAATTATTTAAGTTAATAACGGTCGTTTTAACGATCATTGGTACTTGAGTCAAAATAAACCCTTTATAATTACATGTTGTTCATGTATCCATTATATCCAGAATTATAATCATGATGTATATATCATATATATCATATATATATATAGTATATACGTGCATTTATAATATTACATAATCATTTAGAGGTAAGAAATGAAATGCACCGTTCATGGAGACGGTAAGCCGTACGTACGCATGAACGCTACTTTCATTTCTATTTTGTATTTTTTATGGAATGGAATCATAATTATATAAAGATATATTATAATTCCAGTATAATATCATATATAATACCATTAATTAAATCCTTTATATGTCCCACATGTGGCATTAACGAAATCAAATCACTTTGAGGGGGCGGTAGTCCGCACTTCCTTAAATGAAGATATCGCGTTTACCCATAATGGAAACCATAAAGGTATGCCCAAAATGAAAAATACAGAAGCTTAAGGAAAACATAAACATATTATATATCATATATAAATATAGTGACATCTTAATGGCCACCTTTGAAGGTGTTAAAGGAATGGAGAACAATCATCGTTTCGGGAGGCATAAATTCACCATCCACGGAAACTGTATGTTCTTTAACCATTAGATGTAGGTGTGTGTAAGTTTAGCTTGAATCCTTATTATAAAAACATCCTAGTATATTGAAGATACTGGAGTTGTTATAGAAGAAATAAATAAAAAGATTTTAGGGGGTTGGAAAAGAAAAATAAAACAAAAGGACTCAAGTGAAGACATTACCTTAAAATCGGGTAACTCCCTTTGGTTTGAGCCCAAAGGCTTCCTTGGGAAGACTTCAGCCCAAAGTGAGGCTTCAAAGAGTAAGAGAGGGAAGTGGAGAGACAAAATGGGCAGGGGTTGGCCGAGCCAAAGGCTTTGGGAGTGTGGGTAATGAGGTAGAGTTGGAGGCCTTTTATATGAGGAGAGGAGGGGCACTTTTGGAAAGTAAAGAAATGTTACTTTATTTGAAAATGTATTTCGGATTCAAAACGTCCCACATTGATATAATTAAAGGGTAAGGTGATAAGGGTTCTAAATCCACCCATCCAATAGGTTTTGGACATGTGTAGGTCATAGATTTTACATTATCATTTCATTTTATTTAAATACTTTATTAATGAGGTAATCGCTGCATCATCATAATGTCATAAATAATTTAATTTATTTAAAGTCAAAAAATTATGAGAAAAATACTATGATGTAGGAAATCGTTTTAGATTTCCAGTGAATATTTATAGTCTAAAATATCATCTATGTAAACAAAATAAAAAATGCATTAATCAGGTGATACATTCTTGTTATATTTACTTTCTTTAAAAAAATAAAAAGATAACAAGTCACTTTCCAAAAAAACTGATTCCATGTGGTCCCCAAGTTTGGCACAAGACATCCCATGGTCAGACATGAGACAACCAGTACAATTAGGACACATTTTGGTGTCATTTTTTTATTATTATTATATTATTTTATTATCCTTAACTACCTGATTACTCATTAATCAAGATAATTAAAGATAATTACCGTCGTTACTATTCACAATGTCCAAAAACAAAAGAGTTTTGATTACATAATTTGGACCTTCTGATTACAAATATTAAATCCATTTTACGAAATTCCAAACATAGAAATTGCAATATTTGATTTAAAAATAATTCCCGTTGTCAAAATAAAAAGTGGGTTTTTTTGAAACAATATCTATGAAAAGTTTGGCATTAGTTTATGACCAATTCCAAAGTGAAATTAATACTAATGACCACCATTGGATTAAATGGTAAAATTATATTCAGATTACACATTAAGACCAATTAAAAAGATAATATAAACATATAATTAAATTAAATTAAAACGCAGTTTTTATGTAAAATGCAGTATTTTTCACTATTCATTAAAAAATGAACATTGTCAGAAAAATACCAAAAAATATCCAATGTAAATTTCAATGTCCCAATCATAATGAATATGTTTATTTTTACAAATAGATATTATAAAATTGTCAAAAGTTTGAAAAAAAGGGTTTGCCATCAAAAGGCAGTAAGACAATCTTTTAAGAATATTAGTGTATTCCATGCACAAGATTGTATTTATTTTCATTTTAAGCCTCTAAAACACTATCTTAATCCTTAATAGACATAGATAAAAAAATTTATTATTCATTACTTACTTGGGATGTTACACAAATGACCAAGGGATATAACTTGTAGACCACCTACCTCAAACCCGCAGTTGAACGCACTCTCAATCGAGTCCTTAGACCTCGATCCGACCAACATTTGGAGATTCAACCTAAAACTCACCCCAAAGATAGGGTTTTAGAGCTTCAGAAAAAGAGGGAGAGAAGATACAAAACCTAAACCAAAAAGAGAAACAAGGATGGGATTAGCGTTACCCAGAGCTTCGATTCGAAACCAACGGCGCTCTAAACGGACACTAGTCGAAGGAGAACCACCCTTTGGAAGCTTGGGTCAGCCAAGTTCGTCACTAGGGTTGAGAGGGGATGAATGGAGGAAAATCCCAAGTAGGTGATTAAAATCCCGGAGTGGAAATTTCATAATTTTTCCCAACTTTAAAGGGCCGCACAGTTTGTCCACACGGTTTGAAAAACCGTGCGCAAACCGTGCGCATGCTACTGTCTGGAGGAGGAGGGTTGAACGGTTTACCTGGATAGACCGCACAGTTTGGCTTGGCCATACGCAGGCCGTGCGCCCAGGCCTGTCTTGCCCAATTTTCCATTCTTTCATGCCCTGAGCCCTCGAACCACCCCCAAGGCCTCTCATACTTTGAAAAGACCTCCCTTGAAGCCCGAAACAAGGGATTCAACAAAAAACATAACAAAAACATACCCTTCCAAAAACTGGGATCTTACAGCTTCGGTACCCACTAATGATCATCTCCTCCTTATGGTCAAATCTTCCTATTTTATCATAGTTTTCAAATTTGTGAGCCACTAAATATTTTTGACTACCTGTATTTAGGGAACTAATATAGTGGTTAACTATTATTTAATGGTTAATGAAATGATAAAAATAATTCATTGATAGTTTTATGATGTTTTTGGTGCATATCACAATAAATTATTCAACTATTTTCTCTATTATATGAAATTATATCTTCTTTTTAATATAGAGTATCCACAGAAAATATTTATATTAAATTATTCTACTTAATTATTCGTAATCCATCTATTTGATTTATTCCTTGGAATTTTTATTCTATATAATCATCTACTACTAATATATATTTTCCCATTTATTTATAAATTATTAGGGTAATATTCACTTGATTAGAGTATTAGATAATGGATAATATTTTTTCAATGGAGGCCAATCACTAATCTATGCTTAAAGGATATATAGATTAGACAAAATAAGAGCATTCATGGTCATGTAAAATTATATAAAATTACTTGATACTTATCATAAGATTTAGGTGCTCTACACATTTCATGTTATTTTTCAATACTTGAGTAAATTTATAATTTACATCCTTACTATTTTCAACCCATTACTGAATCATATTTATTATTTTATTTTGAAAATCATTGAATTTTCCATCACATTAGTTGTTGAAATGAATCATCATATTTACATCCATTTACTGAAATAATTGAGAGTTAGGGAATAAAATAAATAAATAAAAATTATATATGAGAAAAATTAAAAACATAGAAATAATTACTCATAAATCACGTGTAAATCATACCTTATGACTTCTTATGTCAACATTTAGGGGTTTTAGAGTGTATTTACTACAATGTCCCCAAAATAATCCATAAAATTGGTAATTGTTAATATGATAAAAACTATATGAGAATAAATCTTATAAATATAACATTATATCATTTTTTAAATAAATAATCATAAAAACATATAGAAATACAAAATTCTAGTGATTTTTATAAATAAGGTGTACCGTACGAGATTTTAAATGAATTTTGTAATATTTTGTTTCCATATTCAAAACTTTTTCCTAGTGATCAGTATACATCATTAAAAATATTGGATATTATAAAGCCATATATAAATTAATTGGGGAAATAAAAAACACAATATGTGGATAAAATATGGTAATCAGATGGTGAAATAACAAGAGATTCAATCATAATAGTATGAAATCATAAAAGAAAAGTATAATATAGTGTATCCTAGTAACATTTAATATGAAAAAATGCAACATAAGAGAGTCGTAATAATGAGAATCATAAAATATTATATAAACAAAAGGTATATGATCATAAAAATATGCGAAGGATAACCATCAATACATAATAAAATAATTATAAAAGAATACCAAATTATAATAATTAACAACATTATTAACAACGTTAATTGCATCTTTTCCATGCATAATATTTTAACTGGATATAAATTAATAACTTTTCAGGAAACATGGAATGTTATACCCTAGATAAATTGGCCCTTTTGAGATACTAGAATCACTATAAGAAAACATTGTTTTAGCGATGATTTTAAAAACCTCTCTTATATTTTTTTTCGATAAAAAATTTAGCAGTAGTTTTTAAAACACCACGAAAAAACCACCGCTAATTTTTATTAAATATTTTTAATTTTTTTAAAAAATTTGTTATAATAAATCATTTTTAAAAGTTCTTTTAATAAAACCGTTGCAAAACAGCGGTGGTTTTTTGAAAACTGCCGCTAATTTTATGAAAAAAATTGAGAAAATTGAGAAAATTTATTTATTATTTATCTATTCTTTATTTACAATAAAATATAATTTATTATTAATAATTTCATATATTTATGATATTTCCATTAATTATTATTTATAATTATTAGTTAATAATATTTTTAAAGAGAAAGAAAATCGTCAATAAGTTGAAGAACAGACTTCGACATCAAATGACCATAACATTTGATATGAGAGTCCATTTTAGCTCCTCAACTAGTCAAATCGATGTTTATAAAATGAGAAAAAACCATGTGACATTTAAATCATCTGATAATCAAAAGAAAAAATATATGCAAAATTCAAAAGTCGAAAATCGAACTCAAACTTCAAACAACCATAACTTTTTATCCAGGTGTCCGTTTGGGCTTTACCACATATCAAATCAAAGCCTGTGACAAGCTCTACACCATCTAGATCTGATACCAACTTTTTGAATATGTTACCCCTTTTTATTCTACCAGAAAGGCATAAAAGGCCTCCGAAACAGAGGTTTTAGTTGCAGACACATATTTCTTAAAATTCAAACTGTTATAACTTTCGATCGAGGTGTCAGTTCGACCTATACCACATATCATATCGAATCTCATTTCTGGATCTTCGATTTGACTTGTTGTGGCATTGGAAAATGAGTCTCGGATCATATTTTATGGCCATTTTAGTTTTATAGGGGTTTTAGAGGTTCTAAATGTTTTATGATTTAATTAATTAATTGTTTATTTATTTATTTAATATTAATTAATTAATTAATAATTAATTAAATATTATTTATTTAACTATTATTTATTTATTTATTTATTATTTAGTTCTTATGTACACATTAATTATTAATTTATTTCTAATTTATTTATTTAATAACTATTAATTTTTAATTACAAGTTTATTATTCATTCAGTCATTTATCTAAATATTATTTATTTATTTATTCGATATTCATTATTTATTAATTATAAATTATTAATAATTAGTTATTAGTTATTATTAATTATTAATTAATTATTAATTACTTATCTATTTATCTATTTATGTATTTATATATTTATTATTCATTATTCATTTTTTATTTTTTATTTTTATTATTTATTCCTTATACATTATACTTTATTATTTATTTTTGATGTACTAAATATTAATTTATTATTCGTTCATTATTCATTTATTATTTTTTAATATTTTTTATTTATTGATTATTTATTGATTATTTAATAAATAAATATTAATTAATCATTACTTATTTATAAAATATTGAACATTGAATATTTGATATTAAATATTAAAATTGAAAAAGTAATTATTAGTTAAGAATTATTAATTTTATAATTATCAATTCTTAATTACTAGTTTTTATTAATTATTATTTATTTATTAATTATTAATTATTAATTAATTATTATTTATTTATCTATTTATCTATTTATGTATTTATTTAATGTTTATTTATTATTTTTTATGTATTCTTTCATATTTATTATTCATTATTTATTATTTATTAAGTTCTTTGTAATTTACTAAATATTAATATATTTTTAGTTTACTATTCATTTATTATATATTATTTATTTATTTATTCAATATTTATTACTTATTAATTAATTATTAATAATTTTTTAATAATTTATTAATAATTTGTTAATTACTTATAAATTTTTAAATATAAGATATTAATTCTTAATTCTTAATTCTTAATGATCAAATATTAATTATATGTTATTATTAATTATTTGTGTTTATTAATTATTAATTATTAATTATTAATTATTATTTATTTACCCTTTAATATTTATTATTTATTATTTATTATTTACTACTTATTAGTTATTATTTATTTATTTATTTATTTAGCTATTATTTATCAATTTATTATTAATTTGTTATTAATTTATCATATATTATTTTATTTTTTAATTAATGTAGTATTTATACATTACTTATATATATTATATGTTATATATCATATATCATATATTATATATTATGTATTAGGTATTATATATTATGTCTTATATATTATATGTTATATATTATAGGTTATATATAATATATAATATATAATATATAATATATAATATATAATATATAATATATAATATATTATTAATTATTTATTATTTATTATGGATTAATAATTATTTATTAATAATTATTGATTAATAATTATTTAGTTTGAATCTATTTGTTACGTATAACTTGTTTCTCCAATTAAAATATATATATATATAAGTATATTAAATTCGATTTATTGACCACAAGAAGAGTCTGTTGGAGTGTTAAGGTCTTTAGAGAATAAGAAAATGGTAAAGGGTTCAAATCTCACTGAATGTTGAATTTATATACATTGCATCGACATGTGCATGGCCGTGGACTTATGCAAGGAGATGGGCATGTGCATGGTAATAATAAATAAATAAATAAATAAATAAATCACAAATAAAAAATAAATATAAATAAATAAATAAACAAATTCCAGAAATAAATAATAATAATAAATAAATAAATAAATTACTAAAATAAATAAATAAATAAATAAATAAATAAACAAATAAATTACAAAAATAAAAAAATAAATAAATTATGAAGATTAAATTTTTTTAAAAAAAATAAATAGATTACTAATATAAAATATAAATAAATAAAAAAATAAAAAATAAAAAATAAAAAAAAATTAAAAAAATTAAAAAATTTAAAAAAAATTAAAAAATTAACAAAATTAACAAAATTTAAAAAAATTAAAAATAAAAAATAAGAAAAAATTATTTGTTTAAACTACCGCAAAAAAAATCCCCACTAATTATTTTCTAACACACGATTTATCGACGGTTTTCCAAAACCGCCGTAGAGTGATTTCACAACGATTTAAACCACTGCTAAATGAGAAAAACTAACGCTAAATAGAAATTTTGGTGTAGTGAATGGGTTGGAGATGTGTCATATCACTTGGCATTAACAACATGGTTTATTTCACTGCATAATGTGTTCCATGTATCTCAGTTGAAAAAGTATCAGCCTAATCCGGTCAATTAGATCAGATGGGATCACGTTGACCTAGAGAGATATGCTTCTTTGGCACATATCTCAGTGAGGATTGTGGATAAGCAAGGAAATGTCTGGAGTGAAAAAATGGTATAGTGCAGATTTTATGGCAGTATGGTCAGATTTAGGAAGAGACTTGGGAATGTGAGAAGGAAATGAAAGAGTAGTGGCAGATCTCTTTCAGGACAATGAATGTTTCCTAATTATCATGGACAGAACGATCAACGTTGGGTAGAATGTAGTACCTCTAGTTTCTGTTATGTAACCTTTTGTTGATGAATTTTATGTTTATAAAGTGTAAGAGTGATAGTTGGGATATTTGGGAGATCTTTGAAAGTGATTTGGGTGCTAAAGGGATGTCACACGAGCATCTCCCGTTTTGCCTAACCGTGCAGCCAAACCGTGTGAAGGGGCCCTTTTGAGGTAGTAGCTCGAGCATATAGATGCAACACAATTTGGGAGACCATCCTAGGGTAAGGTATGTGGGAAGGGGAAACTGCATAGTTAGCGCACATGTTTTCTAACTGTGCAGCCAAATAGTGAATGAAGGTAAAATGAGATCCTTAAAAATATGATCTCTATTGTTTTTTCCATAACTCACTCGTTTTTGACACAAAATAACCCTAAATGATGATTTTACTTCTCCTAAGGTTAAAAAAGGTTATCCTATTGCTTCTATGGCGATTCGAAGGCTTCCCTTGGAGAATCAAAGCTGGATTTTTGAGATATGTGATTTTTCTTCTTCGTTCTTGATCAGTTTCTTATATTTACATAGATATACTTCTAATCTTCTATTGGATTATTATATTTAATCTTTTTATGGGTATATATTGGTGTTTGTATTCCAAATATGATGAGATTTTGTCTTTATCATTCTTGGAGAAGAGAACTAAAGTGGCTTCACGGAGAATCGACCCAGTTTTCTTTTGTGTTCTTGTTCGTTGGGATTTTTGTAAAATAATTTGAGGAAAGGGGCTTGTTTCTTGACTCCACTTTGTATAAATAATTGGCATGCATTCAAATTGAATGTTTTGTGTTTAATTTATTGTGATTTGGTTTTTGAACACTTTTTGAAAACCTTCATTAGCGATGGTTGTGTAATATACAAAATTGTGGATTTTGAATGAGTGCTTTGGTTCATGGTTTTAAATTGTGGATTTAAAAAAGTAAATTTTCCTAGATTTTTGGGACTTTATTGGGATAAAAATGAAATCATTATTGAAATTAAAAATATACTTTCAAATTGGTTGATCTTTGGTTTTAATAAAATTTCAGTTTTAAAGAAATTTTTTTATTGTGGAAATGGAATTATTTGGCATAAATTGTGTTGGTGTCAGTTCACGTATAATAGGCCCTTAGTAATAGATGAGTACCATTGGTTTACAGGTAACGTGTCCTTAAATCCAGTTCGTGTGTCATAGGGAAAAAAGGTAATTGGACGAGAGACCTCTCAAGAGTTTGGAACTGTCAAATGAAGCATGCATGTGTGGCTATCTTGTGAACTGTGGAATACATTTGCCAAATGAAAATAAGATTTTTTTAATATTTGATTAGTTATTTTTATGGAAAAATAACTTGCTGGAAATCAGTTTAATTTATTTTTTTTCACATGGTCTCAAATGGTTTTGGTAATTTTTTTATATTTGTTTATAAACCATTTTGTAAAATTGTTTTATATAAACTATTTTATATAATTGTGGTTAGGTTTTCTATCCCAGTGGTTTGAGTAGGGAAGTCATTGGGGGAAACCTTCTATGTTTTAAACTCACCCCTATATTGGCACTCTGGTGATTTTCTGATGTTGTCTTCTAGGAAAAACGAAAAGGTAACATTTCCCATGTTTTTAGCGCTACCTCTTGATATTTGGAATATTTGGTGATTGTGGAGCTTAGATCTTGTGAAGAATAGAGTATTGTTGTCTCTTGAGAGTCTTGAGTTGGATATCTACTATTTATATTGATACATGATTAGTATTCTACTATTTCACAAATTGATGTGGTTATGAGATACATGACGTTTTTTATTTGTCATTCTTTTGTTCATTTTTCATTTAGTGAATGGTTTGGTTATGATTTTTTGGTTTAATGGTTTATTTATTAAATGGAAAATCATCCCCCACTTCTATAAGAAACACTTCGGCATTTATAACCATACTTTTCCATCTTAGAGATGTCTCTTGAGGATATGTAATGACTCATTGTGATCTTAGGACAATGATAATTGGCTTGTCATTAAAAGGAGACTACATAGTGTGTGTTCTTTCTATATAAAGATAGAGTAGTCAAAAGTTTAACAAATTTTTTTTACTATTATATGTTTTTCACCCATGGTGAATCCACCAATGATTCTCCACCTAAACCGGTTGATAAACACATACCAATGATTTACGCTACCTGACCAACTATGGTTTCCATATTTTGACTACATCCTCCACTTAGGAAATGATCCTTTTCACTCCATTCCACATGCCTTATGCCAAACCCCAAATGACCTCTCCCAATCTGATCCAAATATATCCCCTCTCATCATTTTCCATTGGTAATACATAATAAATCTATAAATCATTGTATCTCTCCCTATTAAAGTGACCCTTTACACAAATTAATGAATGTGAAATGATTGGTTTTTTGGGTACTAGTCAATCCTCTATCCAAACAGAACACTAATGATGATCACATGATGAAATGTGGGAGAAAATAAAAAACAATACAGTAATTAAATAATTTATTTTTTCATGATGTTCTCAATTCTTTATGTTATAACTATGAATGAAAAACAAATAAACAAAACTAATCAATAATATAAATTCCCAAATACCAAGAAGATAAAATGGGAAACCACAATCATTTTCAACCCATGATTCAATAAGTTAGAGGATTTTAAATTTTCTTTAGGGGATAAAAAAATAGGGATTAAAAAAGGAATGAAACCTCCAAAAACTGGATGTGGATCTATCACTGATGAAGAAACATAGCATTTAAAAGTCTCTTTTATGATTCACTAGCTCTAATGAGCATACCAATTAATAATCCATGATCTTTTATTAATCATACATGAATTATTCTTCAACATCCCACTCTAAATCCAATGTTTTATGTTCCTAACTTGTGTGATTTTATGTAAATTTTCTAATATAGAAGATGATTTTGAATATATTAATAATTATAATAAAAAAATAAATATACTAATTTATTTAATTATTATTATTCTTGCAATGATTCTCTATCCGAATACCTAATGCATCATTTATTGAAGAAATTTTATTTTTTGAATTCAATAGTGGTCTAGGATAACCCATTCAATACTCCATTTTGTGTATATTCTATGATTTAATAAAAAAACAAGCATGTGATGTAATATGTTAAATATTTATTTTGAATTATTGTTAAGGATCGTTTGGCCTCAAAATCCCACGTCGACTCAGCACCTAGCTGTGAAAATATTATTCAATATATTTAAAAGTTTTACAGATGAAAAACTGAGTTGTTTCATTCACCCAACCAATGATATTTTTCCCAAAAAAATGTGAATAGAAAAAAATATAAGGACACCGAGCTCACATACGGTTCTCCCCTATCATGTGATCTCTTAAATATTCTTATATTCCAATCATACACACACTAAGGGAATCACTTGTCAACATAGGATCTTCTTTTGACGATCCTTGATACGCATTGGGTAATCCAAAAAGGTATCCCTAGCCTCATGGAATATCTTTACCCAATCAATAACATGTGATGGATCATGAACATACTTATTTAGGTGTGGAACATGGAAGATGTTGTTTATCCATTCTAACTGAAATTGAAGGGCTAAGGGGAATACCACCACAATAACCCTATAGTATATATGTAAATTGAAAATTAATCTAAGTGATTAGTTCACACCTAGAAAAAAATATATAATCCACATTGAGGTGAGACCATCTAGAACACTTTGTATCCCCCATTAAACACCAAAGATATAAGTATTAGTTCCTCATATAAATTATTGTAGCTTTGTGATGTCCTCAACCATATCTGAATAGATTAGAACCTTCTCTATCATCGCTTGCACCAACTCTAGCCCCATTAATGATGAATCCCATGGATTAGTGCAACACAATAGTGAACTTCATCATCTCTAATACAAATACTAGAATGGTTCATCACCGATGGTGTAATTATATCTATCATTATTTACAAACTCGAACAAGGGTTTTCGATCCATCCAACTATGGCCATAATACAATATCAAATCCTACTAAATTTCCACCTTGACTAGAATAGTCCACTCTATGTCTGGCCATCTGTCTAGTAGTGAAACACCATGATCAAATGAAACTAAGTTTGAAGGTCTTCCTTATATCTTCTATATAATCATGTAATGATGTGATATTCAGAGTGTAAAACTATTATCAAGGGAACTCCATGAATAAATAATATCTCTTACACATAATGAAATCTTATGTTCTCTTTTGAACTCTTCTCTTAGATATCTAGGATGTGGGAAAAGAATATGAGTTAGTCCATGATCATCCAAATTGAATTAGGTCCTATATAAAATCATGGTAACCCTAACACTGATACTATAGAGATACCATCCCACTTACACTCCATAACCTCAAAATATTGGGATAAACATGTTGGAACCTGGTTATCATCTTTCACCACTGACACGTGAGGCATCGATATACAAACTATTATATACACATCTTCATTGTTGTCTATTAAAACTACCACAAAAGGACCTAGAACGTGTTTTTACAGTATGATTCTCTACCAATGGGGTTGTATGAAACTTCCTTGTAATTTCTCACATAATGTCATTGTTACCACCATTTATCCTTGGAAAAGCATGATGCCCCCCCCACATCAAACAATACATTTTTATAACATCTATTGGATATCTAAATATGCAAGGTATCGTAGTAGGAATCCCCATGTTGAGCCTCTCTAACATGTTGTAGTGGAAATGGGGAAATAACCAATGATTTAAGGTAAGATGAATTATCCTCACCAACTAAGGACAACTTCTATGAGGACAACTTCTATGATTCCTTAGTAAATAAATATAAAAATGACCTCCTTTAAATATTGTATTCCAATACATCCCCCTTCTTTGGATTATGGACTATCTCAATGTCATAATAAAGGAAAAACATTATACATAGCCACTATATCATGTTATGAAACATTTTCAATAAAATATACTTGAGATTCCTATATTTATAATATATTAGAAACAACTCACCCAAAAGGTAGCATCACCACCTCTTTAGGTGAAGACTACACCTACCAGTTATAGACCATGAGTCATATAGTTCCCTTCTTGAGGTCTCAGTTTCTAGAACAATAATCTATCATTAAATACCTCTACATTATGAAAAACCATTCGTACCCCTAAAGGCATTAGAAATACCATATACTAAACACTCTCCTGAGAAATCTCAAAATGGAATAGTTATTCTTCCCCTTCCATAACTCTGTAATTTCCTATGGGAACCTCTCCATCCAAATGAATGTTTTACCCTTACTATTCAAAAAAAATCAAGGGTGATGATATCCTTTATAAAATAGGAAAAAATATCCTTTGTTATCTAACCAACCTAAGGATGCTCTGAATATTCTTCATTATCTTGGGTGGCTCCCATGCTATAATTGCCTCAAACTTGGGTACAATGATACACCTTCTACTAAGATGTCATGTCACAAATATTGGTGTTATTAAATCCAAAACATACAAATTAAGTTCTTCCAAAAAAGAAATTTCTCAAGGATTATATCCAAGACCATACCCACATGTCTCATGTGATGCTCCTCAGATGGAATGTATATTAGAATTTCATTCACAGAGGATACCAAAAACATATCAAAAAAGTGATAAAGGATCAAATTTATGATTCTAATGAACACAAATAGGATATTTCTCACCCTAAAAGGTATCATGAATTAATCATAATTATTTTAATGATATTGAAGTATAATATCATATATATCCACTTATTTTACACAAAGCTGGTGATAACCTGATCCGATGAAAATATTTGAGAATCATCTATCCCCTCCTAATTGGTCAAAGGGGTTGTCTATATGTGGAAATATATTATCATTATTCAGTGTTTCCAAGTTCAACAGATAGAAATCCATACATAACCCCATGCTCCCATCCACCATATTGATGAAAAAACTAGGCCTTCCCATGGGTAAACCCTAGGTCTGAAAAACCCTTCACCTTTAAGTCCTCCAACTGCAACTATAAATCACAAAGCTCTATTAGAGACATACAATATACATGTGCAGATATATGGGTATTCCCAAGGTAAAATAATATATAGAATTATTTTTATAAGTGGGCATGTATGCCTAAAACATCATCAGTAATGATTTTCTCACACTCTATATCCATTCTAGAATTCTAAAATCATAAAAAATCTTCCTCTACAGGGGTAATATTAGAATACTGATGATAAATTGTTTATATCCCTATGAAAATGAGCTCATCATACAATGACAGAGTTTCATTTCCTCCCAAAAAACAATTTCACATCCCATCCATGTGTAACACTATATCGTATTCATGAAACCATAAATATATATATGAAAAGTGGACATCAATATATAACTAAGATGACCCCATAATGCCTCATTACTTATTTAAAGTGATAATATGATAGTACTTCCACTAAGAGTCATATAACCTTATCATACATGTTTTGTGATCATTAAGTCACCATTGTTAATAATTTATAAATATAATATTATAGAGACTCAATAGAAATATCTATGTCTTGAAAAAGAGAAGTACTATGAAAAGAGTGTCTCAAACATGTCTATATTTTAGTAGAATCTAGAGTAGAGATAATAATGATCATACCTATGATAATTTAGAGAGACAAATGACACATTCCTCCACCACCTAATTCTACCTCATCCCTTCCCACGGGATCCCTGACCCAGATGTTAACCACCTTCTTGTGGTAGTGGCAACATGTCAAACTATCAGCCACCTCATGAAACTCTACCTTCTTATATTCAACATTTTATCCCTATGGAGTTATTTGATCCTACCATTATCTCTACGTGGTATTTCCATATACACCTCACTACCATATTCTTGATGGGGGGAAGAAAATCCTATTTATGATATACCCAACAATCGCAAAAGAAATGCCACCAGTGTCTCAGGTGACTAGAACCATCCCGAGTGCCCTAAACTACAGAACATATGTCTTATGATCATCATCAATAGTGTATGGAACACCCTGATTCCTAGTTGTTCTTTCATATACCAGTTTCCAAGGTCTTATCACCAATTATCCCACTACCAGTACCAACTACCAGTGTATTCTTTTCCAATAATATAACAAATATTAAAGCCCACTCATCCACTCCATCAGAGGTTTGATTGGATAAGGATATCACTCTATCCATGATACCACAACCAATGACCCTATTAATTGGAATTGATTGAAAGGAAATATCTAGAACTATATCAAGATAATATCGCAATAGGTTGTGGAAACTTGATGAATAAGCTTTAATGGTCATGCTACCCTATTTAAGATGTATATTCAACTAGATATGACCCATAATAATGAAGATAAATAGAAATCCTCATTTAATAGATGATTGATCATTATCCATGAGTGATCATTATAATTTTGTATATTAGAAAATAGACTCTCCATTTACCCTACGGGTCCTTGAATTAGATTATTTAATAGGACCACCATCTGATATAGAAGTTTCAATATAAGGTGGAAAACTCAGGTAAGTACCTCTTACCAGTCCTAAGTAGCATGGGGTTCTTTTCCACCCAAAAAACAAGAATGTAAATACATCTAAAATGGGAAGAGTCTTATAATCTTGTGTATATCCTGATTAATTATTGTCATTCTAATTTGATACTCATTGGGTTATGGGGAAAAAGGAAAACCTCCAGGAGTACCACCTCTTATACAAGACCCCAAACACATTCCTCATCTCTAAGAATATTATCATTGTGATCAAACCATGGAATCCTTTCTTGATATCATCATGGAAGCATATTTAAATAATCAATATATACCATAGTCAACTAGTAAAAATAGGGATATGATTAAGAAAGAACATTTAATCCACAAACCATTCATATATGATGTATGTATAAAATTTTCCCATGAAAACAATGTCTACATGTACTGAGTCAATTAGTAGGTTATAATTGATCAAGTGAATGGATACAATGGTCATCACAAAAAAAATGGAGTCCTTATACTATGACCCAATCATGAAAAACGTTAACATTATTTCCCTAGATCCCAAACCAATCCACATAGAAATGAAATATCTAAACTATAGTCAAAATATAGCCTTATCAAATAAAAATTGCACATGAACAAAACCCTCAAGGACTCTTGGCTTGAGTTAATCAAATAGTGGCTCCCCAATCATGCATAAAAAATGAAAATAGGTAATTATAAGAACCAAGTGGTTATATCACAAACATTTGAGACCTTTACCTATTTACATGGACACAAGAACATGTCCCCAATACCCATACAATGATGACTGGTAAAACAAAAATGATAAAAAAATTCATGAATAACATCTATCTAAAATTAGAGTATGAAAAAATTAATGGAATGGATAAAAAGAAAAAAAATAAAATCTTCCCATTAAAACTATAAAATGTGTCTAAACTGTTAATACACGGGGGTTTCATTAAAACAATAAACCTGGTAAAAACCATAGTCTATCTATCATACTACTCTTTGCCTAAATTTTCCTCCTATGACTCTATAAAATAGATTTTATTCTATATAAGACACCAAATTTTTGGGAAGCTACCATGAAAGTGTGAGTATAAGAATACTAGGTAGGTCACTTCAAAATATTTAGAAATAAATCATAATGAAACTTTTCATAGAAGCATCATAAAGGTATTGTAATATAGATATGATGCATACTAATAAAACACAAAAATATACACCTAATAGACATGAATCCGTAGTGAGTTTTCAACCATATTGCAAGCCATTTGATTTCTATCAATGATTCATGGTAACACTCATCTAAGAGAACTCACTATATGACCCATTTTAACACAGATGGTCTTAGTTGATGCATGAAAATCATGGGTCATGGAAAAAGAAAATTTCTAGGTTTTTAAAGTGAATTATATTGTATGACTAGGGTCATCTCACATAGATACCATATCACTTTTTTCACTTTCTAATTATAATTATAATAATACACAACTACTCTTTAATATATATTTTATGAAAATATTGAATTTGTGTTTTTTTTGTTTTCGAAATAAATGAATTGAAAAGCTAAAACTATACAAAAATTTAATTCTAGATAAAATGATTAAAAAAATAATATTTTATGTTGGGATATGTGTTCCTTACATTATTCAAGCTTGTTGATTAAAAATATCCTGATAATTCCATTATGAAATATCACTCTTGAATTAGTGTTCTTCTATTTATTAGTTTTGAAATACTAAATTAAAAAAAATTAAATACCACCTCCTTCAATTATCAAGGTTGATGAAAGGCTTTAATTTAGAATATGGAACCATATAGGACCCTACTCCATCATATTTCCTTTCAACCTATGATTGAATCAATGACATTGTGTGAAGATATTGTGTTCAGTGGATGTAAGTGAAATGTTTCATACAGATGCATATAAATGGTATTGAAATAAATTCATATTTTAAAATTACCACACCCTTAAAGAACACTATTACACACCATAAACATAGATAAAACATTTTAAAATTGATGGAGAGAATTTATGAGTACCCTATTTTCCCTCGAGAAAATCCTTGGGTTAGCCCCTCATTATCGAGGGTAAGAGGCCATAGTGGATAGAATGAAGAGAAGAAAAAAATAACTATAAAAAATAAAATTAAAATATATATGATATATATTGAGAAGGATAATAATTAAATAAAAATATAAGTGGGAAATAAATAAGGATATAGCGAGAGAATGAATAAAATAATATCGAAGAAAAGAATAAAATAAATTAGGGGTGGAAACACTTGAATATGAAAAATGAATGAATTTATAAGAAACTATGTACTAATTGCATAAAATATAAATCAAATACGAAAAAGGAAATAAAAAAAGTTAATATAAAATGAAACCAGTGGATCTCATCCTTTAGTTTAAGGCCCTAGTCTATGGTATCGATCCATCGACAGTGCCCAAGGACTCCCTTTTTATGTAAGGGGAGTACATCATCACTTACTTCATCATTAACCGATCATGATTTTATATTGAATTTTTTTTTCATTTTAAATAATTATATTTAGAATATATAATGTTTTTAAGCATTTCAGTGTCTCATTCATCCCTAATTTTCATCATGGACCTCCAATAAATCTACTAAATCACCCCTTATGGGGAATGATGTACGTGTAATCATGGAAGTGGAGGAGGAACCTCATACATTAAGCCTTAATAGTGTCCATATAATTCCACTTGATGGTATTAATATATGTTGTATCATGGAGCATAAGAGATCCCAACTATTCATGTGGCTTTGCAATTATTATCTCCTACAGCTCCGGCTTCACGTGGTCTTCCATGATAGTTATCCAGTGAAAATAGGTGGTAGTGGGTGAATAAAAGGGTGAATATAATAGTGGAAATTAGCATCGTGATTGCTAAATGTCCAAGTGCATGGTGTGCTCATGGGTGAGTAGTGAAATGTCATATTTTTTAAGGATAATCTGTGACCTATACAAACTTGTCTATCATCATAATTGGGAAAACACACCATGATGGTTTATATATCAATCCACTATATTCCATCGATGGAAATATCACATGGGGGTCAAAGGAACCCAAATCCACAGTGGTCCACCCATCTTAATGCGACCTAACTCTCATTGTCATGTGGGATTTACAACCACACATCGTCTCTCACATGAGACTTAGCCTAGCTATTCATCCCATGGGCCTAAACCTCTACAACTGAAAGGCCTTCCCATGTGTTCTCCTTACCTGGATAGACCTTCATGTGGCTAGATAAACGTCTTGGAGCCCTATTGGTTGAGGGATAATTATATGCAATTGTTTTAATCTGAAATACATTAGAAAATTACAAAACACTAAAGAAAATATCAATAAAAATTTCATAAATAAAATAAATATCCAAAATTAAACATTCACTATTCATTTAAATCAATTTTACTTTTTATTGGTAAATGTCCACCTTTTAGTAAAACACTATATTAGATGTGAATTTACATTAATAATCATTAGAATATGTTTAACAATGATGATTTAAAATTGCATGTGTCAAATAACGTGACAAATAAACTATACATCTCCACAAGCATAAAATCTCATCAATGAAATAAAAAGGTCACCAATTGAAACAATATCCACATTTAAAAGAAATGAAATATAATTATTTTTAATGATAAATATAATTTTCATGTTCTATATAAAATATCAATTCAATTTCAGACTTTTCAAAAGATTAGTGAACCCAAGAATATTATTTTTTCCTTTTAAGAAAGGTAGATTATATCATTTCATTTATTAGTTTCCTCAATTAATTATTTATAATCATTATATGTCATGATATATCATAACATTGAATATATTATCTCATCAATCGTTATGAAAATTCAAGTATATTTCTTTCTCATATCATTAGAACATGATCCATATACATAGACTTGTAAAGGAAACAATTTATTCATTATTTAAAGAAGAAAGGAAAAAAAAATTCAGGACTTTTCAACGAAGGATATAATAACTCCAAGACCTATGGTTAGTAGGAATTGATGTCTTAAAAAGTAAATCACAAAGAATAATTTATCCCTATTGATTAATTTATAATATAAAAGTTCAAACATCGAAGTATTTATCTACTTAAAGTTGTGACAAATCACACTTACCAAGGTCAATGTAATGTACATGATTGATATAAATGCATAATTAAGGATTTTCACATTCTTGAATATTATATACTTTAATTACAAAAAATTCAAAGTTATTTTTTTTTAATTTTGTTTTTTGAATACTATGCCTATATTGAATCTCCCACTTACCACTAATCAACATTGGAAAGAAATAATTGCTCTAGTAATAATGTTTTTTTATTCTTCAAAGTTGCTACTGATTCCTAAAATTTTCATGAAGGAAAATCAATAAATCATAATTAATTAATCAATAAACATTTACCAATTATAAATGAAACACACCAAGAATATACCCTTACAATGTTGATCATCAATTCCACAATGACTCCCATCACACCCACACATCAAAATTAAAATATTTTGAAAAATAAGAAGAGTAGTGTAGAAATGGATGAATATTTCACAAAACATGGCTCATTACTAAGATGAGAATTCATGGTCTCTATTGGATATATAAGGATTAATGTTTTATTCAAGAAATTTGTATTATCAAAATATTTATTAATAATTTGAAATTTGTTTTTTCATAGACATTGTCTTTGATAAGTTCAATTTCATGTTTTTTAGATTCCATTCCTAAAGATAACTCATGAAATAATATTAATAATAAATATGTAATATTGTTTCTATAAATACCCTCGAGAATTACAAATACAAAATTAGAGAATCACTCATGGAATGAATAACAATAAAAAATAGATTAACATGGATTTTTTAAATTCAATGTATGAAATTATTGATATGGAAATTTCATGTTCATTAATCAATTATTTCCCTTCAAATAATGAACCCTCATTTTAATATCAATTTCTCACTCTAATAATTCAATTTTTCACCTTACTCTATCAATATCATTATAATTAAAATATAATACATAAACTAAAAGGGTTCATTAGAAACTCGTGTCCCCTAGATAGATTATGTAAATCATAAATTCAAAGCATGACCATGTAACTTCTTGTATAATGATCAAAATAGGTAGTTTAGAAAAAAATTAGCAAGTTTTAATATATATAATCTAATAATGAAATTCATTTTATCAGGTATTTTTTATCATATTCCTTCACTATGAGATTCAATGAGCCACCATGGTCATACAAAAGTAAATTAATCAATTAAGTACATGGATTGTGTTATTTAAGTTATAAAACAATAAAGGAAGTGGGGATGCATTATAATATAGTTCCAATGAATTAAATTGAAATATAAATTTCAAGAAATGAAATAGAAAGTTAATACTGGGTTTTATCCCAAAATTGGTCCCTGTATTTTTACATCCTACTGAGGGAAGTAATCATTTTTTTCATAATCTGATAGAGAGTGTATCTTCTTGGATTATAACCACTATATTTGGTTTTTTTTCTAGATTCTATTTTTTCTTTTTCTGCAGATTATTGAACCATGGATTGAGAATACTAGATCCTTACACTTCACAATTAGGTATATCTTCCATTCCAGGGGTACAATAATATTTAGATAATCCAATTCATTGGTTTCTATATTGCAAATCATCCTTTTCTTGCCCATCACTATCTCAAATTGGATTTCATACATTGAATGATTAAAGGGAATGTTAATTATTATGAACAAAATTTAAATTAAAATTAAAATTTTACCTTTGATGGTAATAATCTTGTATCATATTTTACTCTATACTAATCACTTCAAATTCAGGATGTGCTTCATTAAATGAATGTTCGTCAGAATCAGTGAGCTATACGTTTTCCTCTTTAGGTGTTGTTTCATATTCATTTCCAAATTAATAAAATGGATTATGTAATTATGAAAATTAAAAGAATTAGGAATTATAATCAAGTAAAATTGAATAGAATTGTAAAATAAGAGTTCAAATTAAGATCATCTCTCTATCATTGCTCTGGATAAACTCTTTCTTAGTGGTAAATACATCACGAAAATGAGTCTCACTAGATTGAGGAATGAAGTTTAGATCATCTATATTTTCATAAAAATAACTTCAATTGGGTGGTTTACTCTTCCATGTTTATATAGATATAAAATGGTACTATATCTTCTTTATTTTGAGGAATTGGGAGATCTATTTGTACCTCATAGCATTCGATATTTCATTCCAATCTTGCTGATCTTACACATGTAGCTCAACATGCATATATTCCTCATTACTAATCATTGATACCTCATCCTAGTAATATTTTATTTGTCTCTTCAAATGTTTGGGTTGTTGTTGATCGTTTATTGGGGAATCAAATTCTTGGTTATCTTCACAGAAATTGGGAATATTTAGTGATACATCTCACCTATACTTTATTATTTTAATATCAATATTTACATGATTTATTATGATCACTAATTCTCAAAGTGAGGTGCCTATATTAGGACAACTGACCACATGTTTAGAAAGTTTAATTAGTTCCCTAGAACCTGTATTTAAGATGTTTTTTGTAACATTTTCAACCACTGGTTCATTCACCTGAGAGTAACTTTTTTATTCCAAAAAGTATTACATGTATTTTAACATAATGAAAAAAATGTTTTTATAGGTTTTTAAAGAAATAATAAAAAAGAATCTATAATGTGAAACTATATAATATAAATAATAACTGATTGGGTCCCTAAAATCGGTGCTATTTTTGACACACTCCTGTCACATGGAATGGAAGAAGAAAATTTATATGTTTTCCTAGTGAAACATAGTGGATGAGTAGGGACATATCACATTAATAGCTTCTATATTTATTGAATTACTATTTCTAACTTACCTAACATATACTCTTTTTTTGTTTTTATTAATTTATGAAAAAATTTATTTTTCGTTTTTATTGTTTTAGAATTAGATAATGTGAAAAAATAAATCTACACTAATATAAAATGAATGGTAGAATGAAAAAAGAACATGGAATTTTTGGTGTGGATTCAAGTTCATTAAATTATTCATGATGGTTGATTAAATTTCGTCAGATAATTCAATTGTGAAATATCACTCTTGAATTATAATAAATTAATTTATTTTTGGTTGAATCTTTAATCACAAAATAAAACTCAATTACTCTTCCTTAAATAATAATGGTTGATAACACTACTCAATCGATAGTCTGGAACCATATAATATATGGATCCATCATATGTTGTTTCATCGTGTGAATGGCTCAACTCGACCATGTGAATAGAATGTGTTCAATGTATGGAAGAGAAAAGTTTCAAACAAAAGAATATAAATGGGGTCAAGAGGCATGTTGTAATGGATAATCACTAAACATGTATAGATAAATCTTACTCCCCACAAACATTAATAACAAAATTAAAATTGAGGAATATAATTTAAGAGCACTTGATCATCTCTCAAGATAGGCATCGGGATAGCCCCTCATTATCAGGTAAAGAAGTTTATAGTTGATAAAATAGAAAGGATATTTGAAAAGAAATAAAATTAATAAATAAAAATAAGGATAAATTTTTTTGATAAGAATAAGGATGAAGTAATAAATAGAAATGGGGAGAATAGAAGGGGAGATATAGAGAATAAAATATAATATAA
The DNA here is from genome assembly GCA_963277665.1 of Viscum album. Classification (NCBI taxonomy): domain Eukaryota; kingdom Viridiplantae; phylum Streptophyta; class Magnoliopsida; order Santalales; family Viscaceae; genus Viscum; species Viscum album. Next base: position 1,618,177,820 of record OY728146.1, on the reverse strand, counting down.
TATATGAAGAATATAAATTGGGGGTTGAAACACTTGAATAGAAAAAATTCATGAATTAATAAGAAATTAAATTCTAATTAAACCAACAAATAATTCAAATAATAATAAAAGTTAAAATAAACATTATAGATAGTAAAGGAAACAGTAGATCTCAAACTCTACTATGAGGCCTCCCTCCATGGTTTTGATCATTCGGTAGTGGAAATCGACACCTTTTATAGGTGAGGTGACTTCCTCGACCTTTTATTTTATCCTTCCTCAGTCAATATAAATTTTTCAAAATTTTTAATTGATTTGACTAAGTATATTTAGAATATCATAATTTTTTTGAACATCCATGTCTCTTAAGATTTCTTAATTTACTATTTAGACCATGGGATGCTATAGAAAAGAATCCTTTATAGTGCATGAGTCATTAATTGAATCATGAATAGTGTACATATCCATCATAAAAAATATTTATTCATTTAAATTAATTTATATTCTATATTTATAAATTCCTAATTATAAAAAAACATTGAATTATATAGTAATTTACATTAAAAACTATTAGATTATCTTTAAAAATTAGGCATGAAAAATGAGTGTGTCACTCATCTAAGAGGTGACACTCATCGGTTCTCGAAAAATAAGTACCCACTAGAATGATGAATATCATAATACATAGATAGGGGATCTCACCAAGGTCCAATTGGTTATATATAATAAAACAAGAAATAAATCTCTATACAGGGGATCATACAACCATGTATTTTGGTCATGATGATTCCTCAAACCCCAATAGGGGAAGGTGACAAGATAATTGAGATTGAACCCTGGGTCACACGGGACGATCCCCAAATTGTATTAAAAACAAATCATGTAGAGGGGATCAAAATCCCATAATTAGGATGAAATCACCGACTATTTCCTTATATGTAGTAACTATGTTGAAAGACACCATTGATACTAGTTGATACTAAAGATAAATAGGGTTCAACATTCCCATGAAAAGGTACATTGTGTTTACATGGAGTATATATAATTTCTCGACTATGCTGAGCTTGACCATGTGTCACCATATTACATGGAATGAATTTCACCATATACACACATTTTTTTAGGATACACAGAGTGTAGTAGTCTTGATGGACCTTAGACTATATTTCCTATGAAACTCCATGTACTTCAAACCATTCCCATGTACTTAGGTTCACACTCATGTTCTCTGATCGTGCTTGTAATCCTGGCCATGTTTGAGTACCAGGACATGATGATATCATCTATTTTTCCTTGTTTACCTAAACATATCCATTCTAATGAACCCCTAGGGAATATATTTAGGTTCCAACCACAATCCACACATTGTGTGACTCATTTCACATGACATGTGATTTTTTATTTTTAGTGTAAACCCTCGTGTCATATGAAGGGGCCCCAAAGAGTGTATAATTCGAGATTAAACACTATGATTTTATGGTTCTAAAAGAAAATATATACTATTCTATGAGTCTTGCCTATGCTTCAACCACTATATATTCCACCACAATAACCACTAAAAACATTTGATCTAGGATTGACTAATCCTTTCCATCATCAGTGGTAGGATTCAATCCACATCATGTTATCAGAAAAGTAACATCATTACTCCATGATAGAACCACATTATAAGCTGTAAATCATGTCTCCCAAGACCATCATAGTGCACCCTACTCATCAATGGAAATTAAATAACATCAATCAATCCAACAGTATCAATATACTAAATGAGAAAATGATCAGTTTTTCCAATGATCTAATGTTAATGGATCAGTTTTATGGTATTTGTTGAACCACAAACCATAAGGAAAGTGGATGATGATCAATTGTTTAAAATTGGGAGAAAAATATAATAGGAAAAACCATGACCAATGTTTGAGTATTGATCTATGGTTTTTAATTTAAATGATGAATGAAGAATTGATGAAAAAAAATAATAAAATATTCATTCCAAAATCCCATGAACATAAACCTGCACCCACAATCATGATCGAACTAAGAATAAATCATTTAGTGTACCTGATTCAAATTCATCCATAAATAAAAAAAATATAATTGAAATTAAAAACATCCACTCTACCTATGTTTTTAATCTATCATTGATTAATATTTACACCACGTAACAATAACTAGTGATGTCTAACAGCACATATTGAAATAATGACTCACAATCCAGAAACTATGATTGATCATCATACAATCCTATGTCATCATCTATAATGCAGTAATATGGGTCATGAGACTAAAAATTGTTATTTTACACAATCATTTTTTATATTGGGGCTGATTAGGTTAGGTTTTTTTAATTACAATATCTTTAAATAAATATATTTATTTAATAATTATTCCACCCATGACTATGCTCAAGTTGAATACCTGACACATACAATGATTATGTTCCATATAGGGTAAAAAATATTTTCAATATTGAGCAGACATTGAAATTTTATATTGGAGAATCCATTCAAGAGTAATTCCATTTTATCTAAAAAAATCTATGCATGTGATATTATATATTATATATTTATACTAAATCCATACCAATCCACTATATCCTTCAGAATCCCATGTTGAAATAGCATATAACTATAAAAATATTACGTAAAATTTTCAAAATTTTTATAAGGAAAAAACCAAATTGTTATATTAGTGTTAGGAAATCATGTTCAATTTTACAAATATTAAGAAAATAGTTTTATGAAAAATAATTTCAGATATATTGTTATTCAAGGTAAAAGTAACTCTTTAATAATTGTTTTTCTTTTTTATTATATTTATTAATAAAATCTAAAATTGTGGTTTCGATGATGTTTTATGTTTTGGAACATTGATGTAACATGGATATGGGTAAAGAATCCTAAAATTGAGTGGGGTTCCTCAATGAATTATATATTTATAGTAGGTGGGTTATTTTAGGTAAAAGTGGTTTTTTATTTGATATTCAGACAAACGTTATTTTGTTTTCAATATTTTTGATGGTTATGGATTAATGAGATTATAAAAAATCATATGCTTCAAAATCCCTTGATAGTTTGTGGGGTTTTTCAGATATGCTGGAAAGTGATAAACCAAGATTAAGTTTTGAATAATTGTTTTATTGACAATATTTTTGATTATGGAACACATCATGTAATTTTTTTTCTTCTCAATATAATCATGATGAATATATTTTCAATTGATCTATAAGGTAATTATCGGTTTTTTGTGGTTCATTGAAATTTTACATAGTTTTGATATAATTGATAATTTTAATTCCTAATCTTTTGATGCCGACAAATATATAAATTAATACAAAAAAGTGATTTTGTTTTTTTCTTCAATCAAGTAGTTTTATAGAATCATAGACACATGTCATCTTATATGGGTTGTAGATTATAATTGGAAGTAGTATCCTTGTGGGTTCTTTTTTATATCTAGACACAAGACGGTAAAAGTAGTTGCTGTTAGAAGGTATGAAAAATTAGCTAAGTATAATGGTGTTACATAAGAAAGAGTATAAAAGGTGGAAAATATTTCTTTTTTGAGAATAATTTTCAATTTCGTATAGATATGAAGCATTATTAAAAAATTTAAATGGTATAGTGCTGAATGGGAGTTAATATAAATTAAAACACCTTAAATATATATCTGATATATTGTTAAAATGATTGAAAATATAATTATATGTGTGGAACCGAAAAGATTCCTAAAGTAATAAATATTATCCAAATTTCCATATTTGAAAATACTAGACTTATGAAATTTAAGGTAAATTAAAGCCATTTTGTACCGTTAATTCTATGAGGGTATGAATTGGATTTCCAATAGGTGAAACTAGTGAGGGTGGGTGGTTTTTGGGTTTTATAGTGGATATGATGTTTCTTGGTTTGTTATCTTATTTTTTCATTATGTGGTAAACATGGAATGAATAATATAGTTGTCTAACTACAATAGGTAAATTTTTAGTGATCTTAAGGCTAGGTTATGTAAGTGAAATGATGTTTTAGGATTCATAATATTCCATGATGTATTTTTGATGATAATGGTCAATATTAGTCCTTGAATTAAAAATTGTATTGGTATTTTTAATGAATGACTTTGGTTTTAATAAATGGGTAATAAAATGATACTTTGAGTGAGCCTATGTAATAATTATAATTATTGGGCTTATTTTAATGTTTTCATAAAAATAGAATTGGAAATACAAAAATAATTTGAAAGAAAAAAATATCGAGATATAGATATTATTGGTGTATAATTAGATATAGGTTCTTTGTAAATGGCTTTGTTAGGGGTATAATTTAGATGGGGGGTTAAATTATTGATTTGATATCCCTTTTGGGTGGGGTTTTTTTATGTTGGGATATAGTGAGATATTTCATCTGTGTTGTAGTTATAGTTTTTGAAATTAAAGTGTTATAGATTAATGGTATGATATAACCAATGTTAATTCTTGTTGATATGATAGGAAATTAAAAACAAGTTTCAAAACAATAGATGCCTTATTATTGTAGATGAGAATCTGATATGGTGTAGAGAAGAAAAATTATTCTCATTATTTATAGAAAGAAAATTTATCTTTGAATTCCTATTATATTATTGAGGATGGAGAAAAAAATGTGGAGATGTTTTACATAGAATCCCTTTAAGTGATTGTTAAATGGATATGATTGAAATATGTTTCATAAAAAAGTGTTTCAATGTTTAGAATAATTTTTGACCAATGTTTTTAGGTTAAATTGTATGGAATTAGATTATTTTTGGTAAATAGTTGAGGGGGGTTTATTTATTAAATATAATGTTTTGGAAAATTAGGGAATGTTTTTAGGACTCTTTAAATTAAATTGGTCATTTGGAATGAAATTATAACGTCTCACATGTGAGTTCATGGTCAGGGGATTGTGCATTTTTACTATGAGTATTATGATAGGGGTTGTAGCGAAGGAAAATAGGAATTTATAGTCCACTACAAGGTCATTGTGATTGTTCAGGGGGACCAAGAATGCTGGAAAAATTTATCTATAGAGGGGTTCACAATTACCTGTATGGACATAACTAATGAAAATTTATATTTCTCAGGTACTAGGATATTCATATTAGGGTTATTTTGGGTTATTTTGTGTAATTATTCCCATTCATTCTTGTATCAATAAGGATCCTTGTTGGTAGGGTTCCAGATCAAAGGAATTTCACCTCTTGGTTTTCTTTACTTCTTGTCTTTGAAATAAGGGTTTTATCTAGGGGTTTCAACAAGGCATGTAAAAATCATTATGATGAATGAGGATTTATTTATTTTAATTTGTATTGGATAAAAATATAGATTATATTATGTTTGGTGAAATTGTTTCACTTCATTATTGATTTGAGATAGGTGTATTTTTGTAGGGGTTATTGTGTGAGGAATTTTATTGTCTTACATATTAATATTTTAATAAAAAATTTATAATTATTTTAAAATTTATAATTATGGTATGTTTATTACTTCAAATTATTTTGGATTTTCTTGATTAAATGGAATAAATATTTAAATTTTGTTTGATTTTTTATATTTACTAGAAAATAGAGTGAATATAAAATTTGGGTTTTACAAAATTTTCATTCTTGTTTGGAGTGTGTTATATGAAACATGTCTATGTGTAATTTTGTTTTGATTTTTTTGATTTTTTACCAAAATTTGTGTAATATTGTCTATGTTATAGATATTTCACCTGAATGTGGGTTCCTTTTAGGGTTTGGCTAGGTTCTTTGGGAAAGTCAACTTGAGGATTGGATCCTCTCTATGATATGTTAGGTTTGTTTGTGAAACTCTACTTGGGAGGGGGGTAATATTTTGGTTACATGAGCTTGGTCTTTGATAATCCACTAGATATTGGGGGAATGAATTTTTTTTAATCCCACATGAGTGTGTGGGGGGGGGGGCAGTTAGTATAAAAATGTTGAATAAGTAATGGGTTCGTAATTACTTTTTTGTTATTGATGGAAATTTGTGTACGAGGTGGGATACAAGAATATTGATGTGTAATAACATATTTGTTTTTAATTGAATGATTTTATAAATTATATAAAATTATATATTTTTATATCAATATATTTGGGTTTGGTATGTTTTCATAAAACCCAAATAATCTATATGGGTTTCACAGAGATATGGTGTATAATGATTGTTGATGAAATTGTATTGAGATATTGTACATACCCCTTGTATGTGTATCATCATGCACATGTTTATTTTTTCAATTTTTAATAGATCCATGTGATTGAATCTTCATTGGGTGGAACCAAGTAGTGTAGGAAGACTATTGGAGAATAGTGTAGGTTGTTCCACTGGTGTTGGGTCAATTATTATATAATGTTGTATATTTACCATAGAGTTTCTTATATTGTTGTTAATATAGTTGTGTGTATATATTAAAATCAATGGATTCCCCTTCATAAAAATATTTGTGGATGTATATTTCATGTGAGCTGGGTTTTAATATCTTTCCTAATGATTTATATTATTTATTTTTTATCTATTATTCATTTAGAACCAAGGGGATTCTACTTAGGTCTTAGTGACATTCAAATTTATTTTGGTATTGGGTAGAGTAATCAGGCATGGTCGGGATGTTACATTTGGTAAACACAAAATGATTTTTTTTTCTGGATTTTCAAAATATATATTGTGATTTTTAGATATATTTTGTTAAATAAAAGTTATTAAATATGTTAAATTAACATTATATATATTTTTTAATTCTGACTGCAATGAATCACATTTTATTAAAGCATAGAATGATTACATCCTACTGATTGACCTAAATTTTAGAAAATTATGTATTTGTAGATTATTCAAAAAAATTTATTATAAAATATAAAATATAGATGGAAATTGTCAAATTGATTATAAGAGACCAAAATTATATTGGAATGGTATTAGATTACCCATGGGTGATACAATACATTAAGTAGTTTATTACACTATATCATGTTTTGTATTATTTTTATTTAATTAAAACCATCATTAAAATTGTCTATTATTATTTACTTATCACTATTTTATGATAATCCATCATGATATAGAGTGTCTTCCCCATTTTTTATGTGCCTTGTTGTATTTCTAAGGCCTTTTTTTCAATGTCAAACCCATGTGAGTTCACATAACCTTTATATTTATTAACATTATTTTTAACTATTTTTTATAAATTTTTATTTATAGATAATTATATTTATATTTATAATAAACTAGGTAATTATGGGATATAGATTTTTAGTATTTATTTATATTTTAAATTTATGTAGTTATATTCATTATAAATATATTTAGTAATTCTTAAAATCTAATAATAGATGGTTTGATTAAACTAATTTGTTTTGTGATTCTATTTAAAAAATTAAATTTAATATTATAGAATATTGATTTTAAAAAAATGATCCTAATTTTTAAATTCATCATGTAAATGTTTTTTTGGATAATTTTTTAAAAATTTATGAATATAAGGATTTTTCAATAAATAGTAGAAAATACTAATTTTTGTTATGCACTGTATTATATTTTAAAGTATTTACAAGGTGAGATTAATATGTACATTTATTAAAAAATTCGTTAGGTAATTTTTATTTAAAATAATCATATTATGTTTTTTGAAAATAGATTATAATCTATAATTTAGTGTACTTTTTTTTATATTTAAGAATTTATTTCTTCATAAAAAACTGTTTCTCATTGCATTTTGCTGATTTTTTTAAATTAAAATTTGAAACTTGTGTATTTTCAATTTTTAAAAATTTATTCTATATTTGGAATTATTGGTTCCAATTTTTTAAATCACCCCGTTTTATTTTTGTAAGATATCAATTGTAACCTTCGTAATTTTTTTTTATTAAAATGATAATTGGTAAATCTTGTAATTTATTTTAAAAATGAAATACCAAGAACTATTAGATGACCCAAAAACATACCTGAATATTATTTTATGATTATATATAAACGATAATCATTTTGGGTTTGAATTTAGGACAGATTGGGGAAATGTTGATGATATTCTGACCTTTATAATATTTTATTTAAAGAAATGTCATACGTGTCACACTCTTATTTTTGGAAATCTAATATTATTAATATGGATTTATTTTGAGTATAATTTTCAATTCTAATATTATATGGAAATATAAAATATTTATCTTCATAATTTTTATTTATTTTATAAATTCTTTAAAAATAGTTAAATAAAAATAATTTCATAATAGTGATGCTGTAATTAATTAATTAATGGAAAAATAATTTTAAAAATGTTATTTTTTTAACGAAATACAATTTAAAATACATTATGTAATGATGTAATTTAATATATGACCTTGAAATGTTACAGACATAATATAAAAAATTTATACTTCTTTATTTGTATTATTAAATTTGTCATAATTAGTAATTATAAAAAATAACATTATGGATATCTTATAGTAAATTATATTCTATTAAATGATATAAAATTAAAAAAATATGAACTATGGAAAAGTGATTATGATATGTTTTAACATATATTCAATATTCCATTTATGGTTTTTAATTCATTTTATAGAAACTATGTTGAACTGGAATGAGTAAAAATACATGTGGTAATAGTAAGAGTTAAAATGTTTAAATAATTTTTAAAATATATAGATAAGCCTAGAAATATGTTCAAAAAATGTCTAATTTTTATTTTATGATGTTATATATACCCATAAAAATATTATATTATAAATAAATCACTTTTTCCCATTTATAATTATAAATTACTTTTTATTGATTTATTATTATAAGGAATTCCAATACCGCCCATCCCCTATCTTATAAAAGGTTACATATTCATCAATAGTAATTACCCATAATAAGACATTTTTTAGATAATAAATTCTAAAATACATTCATATAATTCCTCTCATAATTATATAGGTATTCGGTTAGGCATAGTATCTATCATTGAGGACATAAGGAGTTAAAGAAAATACCTCTTCCCAATAAGAGGCATTGTTTTCATTTTCATGTTTTAGATTTTCTTCTTCTTCATGAACCAGAAAAACATAATAAAAAATAGTAAAATAATAAAACATTATCCCCAATATTCTATGGAGTTTTTATTTTAATGTCACAATGATTATAAATCTCCTCTTCACTAAAATGGGAAATAAAATGTTCTGCCATGTGTACATTGGACTACAACCTCGTGAACCTATTAAATTTGTTTTTTATCACTGTATCTAAAGACTGATTATAATTGTGGAAATAATTTTTATTTATGATATTAAATACATATTTATCAATATTAAAATAATATATTTTAGGTAAATTATTTCATTTACATGTATAGAATAGTGAAAACATTTTTCGTGCATACATGTGGACTACCTCCTCCATAAAGTGATGAAATTAATTTTTAATCACCACATATCATTAATGATATATATAAGTATATTTTTCAATAGGTATTATATTTATGATTTTAATATAATTATATAATGAAAAAATTTTCATTTACCTTCTTTACAGAATGATCATTTTGAAATGAAAACACTGCCCGTGTGTATGCATGACTTTACATCTACTTGATTGTAACATAGTTCATATATCATAACCACATTTAATGATTGAATATAAAATTATAATTAATGTATAAAAGTGATAATTATTTCATAAATATTATTTAACAGATTATGTTATTATGATATCATTGACTATAGTTAACCTACCAAAGTCATTTTGGACTTATGAAATGAATTTCATCAAAATGTCTAATATCAACATTAGTGATTAAATAATTTCATATAATTTGATTATAAGCTATATAATAGGAATAATAAAAATTTAAAATGGTATTAATAATTTTTAAACCGACTTATGTTTATTTTGGAGAAAGATAAATAATGCTGGATAAGGGTATGAATCATGGTAGTGGACATTCATTAAAAAATAATCTATTTATTGTTTACCTTAAAAATATATATATTTTCTATGTCTATATTATATATAAATGTTTCAAAACAAGTTTTTAATATTCTCATATTGTTATTTAAATTTAATTTGACTATGTTTTAATTTTTAAAAATTGATTTTGGTGTAATAATTTATTTTGTTTTACAAGAAAGGTACTTTTTGATTTTCACTAAAAAACATACGAAAGGAATAGTTTTTAACTTATATGGAATGAAAATATTTTCGTTCTATAATTACACATAATTGTTTTTGTTATTACATTATATGTCATCATGATTTTAATGAAATTTTTTTATTTATAATGTTCATAGTTTTTCTATTCTAAAAGTCATTTATAATATAAAAGGGAATTTTGATATCCAAGTGTGTTTTTAATTAAAAGAGATTTTAAATGAGTTTTAGATTGAATAGATGAAATAATGACTTTTTTATTCATGATATGGTACATGATAATTATATAAAAAATTGGTGAGAATGATATAACATACATTATGGGTTGATCCCCATTATAGGTCATGGATGAGGCTGATAAAGTTTATATAAAGGGTTTAAACCCATTATAACTCGTGAAAATGAGTGATATCAATATATAATATACGGATGGTGAGACCCATTATATCTATCTATTGTATTCCATAATTATTATGTTATGTAGAGAATTATATTAGAATCTGGTCATATAGTTATTCCAATTTCAAGAGTTTTGAAAGGGTTTTATGAATGGCATGCTCTACGTTTCCCAAAGGGGTTTTATTTTCAAGATATGGGTTTTAAATTTTCTCTTCGAGAAAAATGATATTTTGATTTTCATATGGTGTAATTTTATTTAATACATTTTAAATAACTGAAGATAATGGTAAAAATGACCTAGGTGTTCATGTTTTTCATTGGACTAACTGTTTTCCTTCTCCTTCTCACTTAATGTTTTTTAAAGTCATCCCATGTTTTAAAATGTTAATTATAGAGATTTATTTATTATTAATAAAAATTATAAGTTAACGAATCAAATGATAGATGATATTTCATTAAAATAAATCATTTTTTATTTTGAAAAATTATTATTGGGAGGAAAAATGGATATAAAGTATACGTGTCCACATAAGATTTACAGGGTTACTGTATAAGAGTCCATCCAAATTCTCTAAAACTATAAACTAAAAATATCCCTAATATTGTAAGAAATTTAATTATAGATCAAAGATAAGTGAATATGTAATGATTAATTTTGGGTTCTTACATTTGGTATCATAGGAGGGATTAAATAATTTTAAAGATAGGGATGTTTTCATAATTGTTATGGATTCTATCATGGGATTATAATTTTATGGTTTATTATAAGATCTATGTCATGGAACCCACATTGGGGGATTCAAGTTATAAAATTATATAGGTTAGTAAATATATTTTTGGAGACATTTATTTTTAGGTAATTATAGGTTATTACAATTGGGTAACATATGTTTTATCAAATAGATTACCATAGGATAGGAAAATGATTTGGTGATTAAGTGACTAATGTTATTTCGGGAGTTGATCCCTCCTCAAGAAAAAAATATTATATGGTAAATACAATACAATGGGATTTAATTTTATAAATAATTGTCGAATTATATTTTTGAGGAATATATAATTTTATTATAGATTTTTTTCGATTTGGGTTCTTTATATAAATTTTTATAATACCAGTGTGATTATGTGATTTAGGAAATTAAACATTTCATATGATACATTAATATTCATTGATATGATTTGTAGATAATTGATAAATTAAATTTGGAACACTATGTCATCAAATATTTCTAATTTTTTGGTTTTATTAATAGTCTATATATTTTAAAAAAATTTATGGATAGTTAACTATTGACTGATCTATGTTTAACCATTTGTATTATTATTAAATTTTTCCAGATTAAATTATATTTCTTCATATGGATATTTATTCATTTTTTAATTACCTTATCTTTTATAAACCATGTGGTTTTTCTAAATTCTTAAATATAGGAGGAATATTTTTCCTTTTTTTTATTTTTTCATCTGTATAAATTGATTCTACAACTTTTGGAATGAAATATTCATCAAGAATACAAATTTTTTGGGAAAAAATATGAGATTGTGGTAGATTTTTATTAAAGGAATAAATTATATTATTCAAATAAGTATATTCCCTTATGTTCATTGTATATATGGAAATATGAATCCTAAAATCCAAAAGAAGGATTTTAAAAAATAAATTATTTATTTAATTTTCTTAATAATAAATCAACTGACATTTAAGCAATCATGAATTTTTGATTTTTTGATTGTTAACATTCACCCGACCATGTTCTCTATCACTCTCTATTAGTACTTGAGTGTTAGGTTTTTATGTTATTTCTTTATTTTTACCTCGAACTAATATTATTTTACATGGAAACATAGTATGTGTAATTCCATATAACCTTCTAACAACCCTTTACTCAATTTTAATGGGAGTTTTGTTGAACCTTATTTATGATTTGTGCTTTATACAAAGGTATTTTGAAAATTCAAACCCTAGTTGCAGAATGCAGGTTCAAAATTGTGAGGTTGAAATTTCCAGGGGGATGTAACAAACCATTTAATGATAGAATAAATTATTTAAATAGTAATTACTTTTCTTGAATTATGTAATTATATTTATTAAAAATATATTAAGTAATTCATAAAAACAAAAAAAGTTTATTTTAGAAAAATAATGTTTTATATGATTTTAATTAAAATTAAAATTTTAAAATTTTAAAATTTTATTATTCTAAAATGAACATCATTTTTTAATCTAGAAGGTTAAAATTATTATAAGATGAATATTTGATAAATTTTTATCATATTTTGTTTTCATTGAAAATTTAAAAGTACTACATTTTATTTGAAATTGTATATTATTTTACATCATTTAAATGGTCAAATTATTTTTTATATTAGTTCTATGTTTTCATTGGTTCATTTTATATAAAATAATATGGATATGTTTTTGGAAAATATATTATTTACTTGAATTTTGTATCAATAATTTTGTATTTAAAAGTTGATTTTCCCCAAAAATAGAATTTCATTTCTTTTAAAAATTTAGTTTTAAATCCCATTATAAAAATAATGTGTTCTTTATTTTAAAAAAATTTATAAAACATTTGAACCACTAGGTATAATGTTTTTAAAAAAATCTTTTTATTTTTAAAAAAGGTGAATTATAACATTACTATTTTTTTATTACAATGTGTAAAGGGTAGATCCAGTTATTTTGGAAAAAAATAAAATTATAATAACTATTAAATGTCCAAAAAACTCACCTAAATATAACTTGATGAGTATATTTAATCCAAAATCGTCCAAATGTATAATTTTTGACCTATATGGGCTACACAGATGAGAATATAACCATTATTGTATTTTATTTAAATAAATGTAAAACTTTCCACACTCTTATTTTAATTAGTTGTAATATTTTTAGTATGGTTCTATCGATAGGATCTTTAAGACTATAAAATTTATGTTTAAATATTAAATATTTATCTTTGTTATGGAAATTTATTTTTCATTTTTAGTGATGAAATTATTACATGAAATGATTTCACCACACTGATGTAGAAATTAATTAATGAATGGAAAAATAAAATAAAATATATTACAAATATTAAAATAATAATAATTTCTGATAAAGAATTAGATAAAAAATTTATATGAAATTAAAATTATAGGGAAATGACAAAATGATTGATTTTTAATTTTAGTTATTTTATTATTATTATTGAAATACAAGTAAGGAATAGATATTAACTTTAAATTATTGTTATTATATTGTAAATAGAATTTTATTAAATTATAAAAAATTCCATAAAAGGATTATATTTTATAAATTTATTTCTAAATTGTTTCAAATTGTATACATGGTCTATTTATGTGTATTTTTTTCTTTTATAGTAACTATAGAGACCCTAAAATTGTGAAAATTCAGGTTGTCATGATAACGGTTAAAGGGGTAAAAGTAAAAAATAAAATGGTATAAATATAGACATATGATTTCCAATTTTTATTAAATGTGGGTCTTACAAACCATACTCATATTATATTCATAATAACTCACTTTTCATGCATTTATTATTGGAAAATATATTTTACTAATTTAATATTTTGATACATGCAAGGAGTGTCCCTCTAATATATTGTAATTGGGAACCTCTTCTTCTTGGTTATAAACATGTGAAAACACATTTGTTTTAGAAATTTACAGCCCAAATAGCATCCTATAATCCCCTTTCTCATTATATAGGTCTTGTTTTGGGAATAATACAAATATTATAGGTCTTTATTTTGTAAGGATTTGAGGTTTCCTAAAGAAGTTGTACAATTTTTATCATCATGATTTTGTTCTTTTATTCATCTTCTTTATCCAATATTATGAAAGAATGATCAAATAATGAAACTAATATTCCCTCAATATAATATGGTGTATTTGTGACAGTTAAAAAACGTTTATCCATATACTCTACCAACAATACGGGAAGCGAAATCATCATTTGTGTGTCTGGTGGAAAACCACGTTGCAAACTAATGTAATTCATTTACCATTACCATCAACTAAAACTAATTATAATGATGGAATTTCATTTTATATATGAAATTCATGAAATATTTGTCAATATTAAAATCAAATGTCATTTATGTTCCTTATTTTCCATGAAAAGAAAAATGATAATGTTGTTCATGTTTACTTGTGGACTACTACAACCACGAATCAATGTGATTCATTTTTAATCACAACATCACATGAATGATATATATAAATATTTTTAAAGAAGTAATATTAAATTTAATATATTATGATCATTATTTAATTGTATCATATTACATACCTGTATTTCATAATAATCGTTGAAAATTTGAAATGTTACCCAGGAATACATATAGCCTATTGTCTCTATGGTTGTAATATATTTAATTTTTCGTAATCATCATTTATTTTATGATTTAAAATTATAATAATTTTATGCAAGTGATAAAAATTTCACAAATATTATTATATAGATGATTTAATGCTTATCTCTTTGACCATAGTAGACCATCTAAAGTAATTATGGTCTTATGAAAATAATGTCACCAAAATATCCAATATTGACATGAGTGGTTATTTAATTGTGCATATCATGATAATAAGTGATATAAAAGGAATAAGAAATTAAAAAGTTTATTAATTAGGTGTAAAGTAACCTATTAATATTATTCCTGATGATAATGAATGTATGCGATGATTAGGAATCAATGAAAGAGACATTATTTAAAAAAATTATCTTTTTAATGTTTCCCAAAAAACTATTTTTTCTTAGATATCCATATATTTTTAAAAATAAATCAATTTTTTTCAATATTATAATATTATTATTTAAATTTTACTTTACTATTTTTAAATTATTTAATTGTTTTTAAAAATAATCTTTTTTTTCATTTTCCAAAAGAGGTCGTCTATGACTTTTCCAACAAAAATACGTAAGGAATACTTATTTAACTTATACCTCAGAAGTGGTATATTCCAACTATCATGGGGATTTAATTCATATATTTTTCCATAAATGATTTCTTGGTTATGTTTAATGTAAATTGAGTCATCATAATGTGTCTAATTTTTTATTTTTGAATTCATTATTAAAAGAAAATCCTATTATGATATTCAACTAGAATTCTAGTTAAATGAGTTTTGAGAAGGATTTTGTAATGAAAAATGTCATCAATAGTTTTTTCATGATATGGTACATGATAATTTTATGAAAAAAGTTTGAGCTCAATACAACTTATATGACAAGTTTATCCCCATTATGGCTCACAATTGAGCCCCAATATAGAATATATGAAGGGTTAAACCCCATTATAGCTCATGAAAAATATTTGTAAAATCTTGGATCAATGGAGATATTTACAAATTTGATTTTATTATCACTTATTTTTCATTAATTAAAATTTTATTTGGTTTATGAGTGGCCTCAGGTATCTTTCGGAGTTTCTGGTTATGGAATGAAAAAAAAATCACGGGAGCACGATTTCTGCATGCTTAAGTAAATCGTGTGGACCTCCTAGGAAAACCATGAAATATTGGAAAGCGGAATTATGCATGGTTTTTTCATGGTTATTCAAACAATGCAGTGATCCCAAGTAACTGTGAGACCTCACTCTCCAGGGATAGTGGCATGCACACTATTTTCACACGGTTTTGAAAAACCGAGAATCCAAATCATGCACCCATTAAAATTTAGAAATATTAGGGTTTTTAGCTCTAATTATTGTTATTACATACCTGATGTTGCCTCTCATTCTTGACTTATCAAACTTAGTGACTAAATCATTCTATAAACCCATGGGCAGTTATCCTTCGATTATTGTCCATATGAAGCACCGTTGGTTGTGGATCGAAGCTCTAGGTATGTCCAATCTCCCTCTCAATTTTATTTTGTGAAATTTTGATTTTATATTGGGTTATCCTATTCTGAATCTCAAAAAACGTCTTTAATAAGTAGTTTCATGGTTAGGGGTTCATAGGGTTCTTGAATACAATTTTAAAGCTATCATTAAGAGTTCATTATTCAATAGATTATAGGTAGGTGGTCTACAAGTTACATCACAACATTTTTATGTGGATTCTACATATGAAACTATGTTCATCTTTCCCCCTCGACACACTTTTGTTTAATTTATATGATTTGGTAAAATGGGTTCTTAAATGAAAAATTAAACCCCTTGTGATCCAAGTAGAATGAATTGAGGATGATTCAGCCGATTTAGGGTTTCCCATGGGCGTGCGCTGACATTCCCGAACCTAAAAATTGGTAAAATTTAATATAGGCTTGACATGTGATAATGTAAAATCCCGTGATTAACATGTTAATATAGATTGTTTATTTTAATATCAAATAATGATAGTTATTTCTATGGTTCGTAATGGAAAAAAGGGGTTGTTTGGGATGAAATGAAAATGAGTTAATCAGGATAATTGAGACTATGTCAAATGGATTATGAATTTTGATAGAAATTCCTAAGAGGGTTAATGTATATAAAACTTTGAGTTTTATAATGGGTTAGAAATGAGAATTATAATTGGGAAAATAGAAAATTTAATGTAAAATTTCATACTATTAATGGGTTATGGAATTATAATAATTCCCAAGTTGGTTTTTAGGAATTAAGATTGATATTTGTATTAGTTATGATATGTTTAGCCCTAGTGAGATAGGGAGTTGACCTGTCCCATGATACATAGTGATTTAGTTTGATAGATAATTTTTTAGATGATATGCTTTCCTATCTGAAGTAAAACATGATAAATAGGGACTATGTAATGTTGATGGAATAAATGATAGATATGGTAATAATAATGGAAAAGGATAATGTAAAAGTTTTAACTAATGGAACCCAAGTTTTCCTTTTGATTGTGTGGTCAATTATTTTATTCTTTAATTAACTATATGTTTAGACTAGATATTTTTTTAGAAACTATTTGTGGTAGAATACTGAGTTTTACTCACACGCTACCTGAGTCTCCAGTGGGTACCTGAGAAGACTTCATCGTGTCATTTTTCGATATGGGAAATTACGGATTCTAGGAAGTTGAGTTGGGCTTGGGATAGGCATGGATGAGGATCCATACATAGAGTTATGACCCATTTTTTGGGATTTAAATATTTTTATTTATTTTTAGTTTCCATTACTTTGGATCTGTTAGCATGATATGACATGTTTTTTTGGTTTATAGATTGTACCCTATTTTGCGAGATGATTGGTTTTGTATCTTTAATGCTTATTGAATATTTTGTTTTATTTTTATATGGTTAAATACTTTGTCTTACTCTGATAATGTGGCTATAGTCACCCCAAATGAAATATAAGACCCTCATTGTCAGTCAACAATGAACAATGTATGAGGAGTCATGTTTGAGGTCTTGTGGCGACTCTTCTTAGAGAACTGGTTTAGTGGATTATGGGTCAGGGAAATTAAAAACTATTATCATAGCATGGTTCTTTTATTTAGACTTATTATTTCGTATGTGATATTTTTGAAAAATATGTCTTGGTTCCTCTAAATGATCTTGTTCTTGGCAGAAGCTAAACCATGTATGAGGGGAAACCCAAGTACATAGGATGATAATTGATTTTCTTGTTATGTGTTGTTATAGTTCAGTGATACTTCACCATTTTGTAATGCACCTACTATATTACATGATGATTTTATAATATTTATTTGGTGACCAAGATGACATTTAATTTTGCATTCAATCATCATTATTGGAACATAGCTATGTAGGTGGCTTACTTCATTGCAGGAACACACATGATGAGTGTGTGATATGTAAAATGTTGAATTAATTTTATTTAATTGATAAATTTAAATAAAATTATGCCTAATAATAATTAAGAAAATAGGTAAAATGAATGAAATGTTGGAGAATGTGTAAATATTTGGGTTTAATGAAATGTGTAAATGATTTAAAATATTTTATTTAGCATGTTTTGAAATGGTAAATTTTTCCATGATGAAGGTTTTAGATTTTAAGTGTGGAAATAGTATGAAAATGTTGTCTAGTGAATGACATTGGCAATATAAATTAATTTAGACCATTTTGACTATGACCGAAGGTAGTTGTGGTAGAAGGTAGTGTTATATGTTTTAAGAAATAGATTAGGATAGTGTATGTGAATGGTTTTCTTAAGACTTGTGATTGTGCTTCTTGTATGTAAATTTTGGATTATTTATGTTATGTGTTCTAAATCTCGTGTTAGTAATTTTAGCGAAATACCACCCCTCATGTGTGCAATGATAGGGAAATAATTAATGTTTAAGATAATTCTCCCCCAGTAGTTGTGTAATAATACCTAGTGATTTAGGATAGTAGATTAGCAACGTTACATGAGAAAACCATCCATTTTAAACATATGATGGAATGGGACACATGGTGGGTTTTACCCTATATTTTCAAGCATACTAGAGAGTTTACAGAACCCTCAAAAATTTTATAGAAAATGTGGATATGAGGATTCTGAGTTCTAGATAGAGTCCATAAAAATTATTCTTGACTTCCTAGAGATTAATTATGATAAAAGAGTTATGTTGGAATTCAATATGTTGTGAGTTAGGGGAATGTGTTGGTGGGAGACTGTGGTTAAGACTGAGCAAGATGAGGAATGATATTGAAGGATTTATACCAAAAATTTATAGAATAAATATATCTAGAAACCATGAGGAAATAAAAGGAAGAAGAGTTCACAATCTTGTCATATGGGGTGGTGTTAGGGATAAATTATTCTAGTCTTTTCACTGATTCTAACTACGACATTCCAGTGTTGGAGAGAGATGAGGTGGATATGGAAAACAATTAATAGGATGGGATTATACACAAGATATAGTACCATGTTAATATCATTCTTTTTAAGAGGCCCTCAAAATCAATTTATCATTCACTTATCTCATATGGGAACTTAATGGGGGAATTAGTTGGTGGACTTGTGGTTATTATTGGGTGGATGGATGGTGTTTATTCTGAGGCAAGCATATATCCTTTTTGGAGTATCTATTGAGGTGGAAGTGGACAAATATTTTAGAGGAGAGGGTCAGCCTATTAGAGAGGTGATCAAGTGTTATGTTATTAATGTGGAAGACTAGTGCACATGTGTGGTTAGTGTCACTGGGCACTTGTTGAGTGCTGATAATTTAGTAGGATAAGAAATTTTCATAGATTCTTTAGGAATACTCAAGTGTGGTGTGAAGATTGGGGATTGAGGCAGATACTGATGGAACGAATGAGTGAGTTACCCCATATCTGGAAGGTAGTTAGAGTTATAAGAGTCATACTGGTTGAGGCGGTGGACATGGTACTATAGGGTTGGAGCTTCCATATCATTAGGATAGTGTAGTGTCAGGCACTTAGGCCAGGGGATATGGCAGGTGGGAAGGTCAGCTTCATGCATTTAAGTCTATACTCTGAGGTGGAAATGCTATTATATCGACAGTTTGAGTTATAATCATTGTAGACTACAAATATTTGAGTTCATTATTTCATATAGGTACTACACAATATTTTATCTATCCACAATATTTAGTTTTGTATAAGCCTAGTTTTGGAATGTCTAAGTGGGTATTTGTCGATTGATTCACTATTGCAGGTGAGAGCTGGGGATAGTAGACAATGCAAGGGTTGTGTTTTTGATGTTAGTGGGTAATGTTTTCCATGGACCATGTTCATCCTATAGATTCAATGTTTTACCTGATTTTTTGTATGGATTGTATGGAGTTTTATAGGACCCATATCAATTATTACTATCATAGATATTCACTTTTCAATAGGGATACACTTATGTCCATCATGGTATGTAGGATGTTATCTTAGTATATGCATGGAATGGGTTCACTGATTGGGTGATCTCACAAACTAGGTAGGTTTTCTTCTTCTTGATGATGAAGGAGTATAGAATCATGTAAATCCTTCCATGGTTGATCAGTTTTTGTATGTGTTTCTTGAGTACTCATTAGTGGTACCACCTGAGAGGGATGTTGTGTTCACAATAGTGTTGCTACCAAGAGAAAGACCAATTACCATTTAACAATATAATATGGCACTAACATGACTCCAGGAACATAAAATATTGTTGTCGGAGTTGGTGAACAAATTTTTTATTCTTCCTAGTGCATCACATTGTTCATATCCAGTTTTTTTTTCAAATAATGTTGAAGGGTCATTATAGTTATCTGTTGATTTTAGGAATCATAATTTGATGAATGTTACAAACTGATACCCACATTTGAGAATAAATGATGTTTTTACCAGCTAAGAGGTGAAACAATGTTCTCCAATATTGATCTATGATTAGGTTATCACTAGATGAGGGTGAGTCCTTCTAATGTACTGCTGACTTACTCCAATAGTTGGTACGGGTTGTATGAGTTTTTGGAGATGCCATTTGGGTTGAACAATGTGCCAATAATATTCATGGATTTAATTAATCAATTTGTCACACCTATCAAGATATGTTCATAGTTTTCTTGGTTTATTATATCATGTTGTACTCCAAGAATCGTGATAGTCATTCCAAACATCTTAAAATAATATTTAGTTTACTAAGAGAGAATATTATATAAACTAAGCTATTTAAATGACATTTCTGGTTTAATAAGTTGAATTTTATTTGTCACATCATTTATGAGGAAGGCTTGTTGGTGGACCCAGAGAATGAATAGGAAGTAGTTCCTTAAGATAAACCTAATAATATTTAAGATATCTAATGTTTTTAGTTTTTAGTGGGATACTAATAAAGGTTCAATAAATTAATTTCCCATTTGGAAGCACTAGTTCAATGTTTGACCTAGAAAGGAATTAGTTTGGATTGGTTAGAAGCATTGTATAATTTTATCTTGGAGTTAAAGATGGGGTTGACTATTGCACTGATCCTAATCATCTCCGAGCTGGGTAAGAAGTATATATTATCATGTGATGCATCTAGGGTTAGTCTAAGAGAATTATTGAGAATGGATGATTGAGTTATTGTGGATGGCTTATGACAATTAAGGCCACATGAACGAAATTACCCCTATCATAATTGGGAGTTGCCTTAATATTTTCATTCCATAAAATGTTGGAGGGAATAAATTTTAGGAGAATAGTTCACAATGTGTCATGATCATAAAATTCATAAGTTCATTTTATCATATTGGGACATCAATAGTCAGTAGAGAAGATAGGATCAGTACATTTAATCCTTTTATTTTGAGCTTGTTTATACACCGATGAAGGTAAGAAGTGTTATGGATTCCCCAAGTCAAAATACTTAAAATCATACAGTTCAGAAATCATGTTTTGTGTAGATTATAAAAGTGTTGTTCACTAAATTGCATATATAAGTATATTATGGAATTGGTAATATGAACCTTACATCCATTGGTATTGTGACAACGATTCTTATCGAGATCAAGGATAGTTATCTTGGGGATCCGTAATGTTTGTCTATGAAGGAATGGATTAAAGATGGGAAGTCACCTAATAGATGAGTTACAAGTTCTGATGGGGTCGTTTATGTGTGTGGACCTATAGTAGTTTATCCTAGTTTGTGAGATGATTTTATGTATGTGTTTCATGTGAAGAAGATGGAAGTAAATCCTGTATTAACCAAACTGTATCATGATATTCTTCGGTATTATTAGTGGTAGGGAATGAAGAAAGAGGTTTTGGGTTTTATGTCACAATGTATTACCTGTCAGTAGGTGAAAGATGAGCACCAGAAACTAGGTTGTTTGTTGTAGCCCTTAACCATTTTTAATGGATATTTAATGAAATATTTATATATTATGGAGTATTTCATCAGAGGATTCATTATAAGAATGTTGTAATTTGGTTTATCATGGATCAATTTACTATGGTGGAACATTTCTTACCAATTCAAGAGACCTTTTCCATAGATATGTTTATTGAATTGTATGTTCAAGAGAATTTTTGGTTCTATGCAGATCCTCAGGCTATATATTATTATCATGATATGAATTTAAATCACCTTTCATGAAGTTATTGTAGATAGTTCTTGGTTCCGATGTGATCTTGAGTATGGATTTACACCTACAGATAGACGGGAAGTCGGAGCATACAATTAAGGTACAGGAGAACATACCGAGGGAAAGTGTCTTAAAATTTAGTGGATCATGGGAAAATAATTTCCCCCCATTTGAGTTTTATTACAATAATAGTTTCTAGGAGACAATTCAGATTGCACTGTTTGAGTCACATTATGGTAGACCATGTATATCTCCATTTTGTTTGATGGATACGGGAGAATCAATGATGTTGGGACTGAGTTTCTTACATGAGATGTCATTGTATGTTATTTTGATCCAGAAGCATATTATAATGGATCAATGAAAGAATAAGACAATGAGAATTGGATTCGTTAACCTCTTGAGTTTTTTTGTGGGTGACCATGTGTTTTTGTAGGAGTCACCAAGGATGGGTCACTAATGGATTCAAAACTATAGTATGTTAGTGCCCAGGTATGTGGGGTTGTTTGGGATTGTGGAGAGGATTAGAATAGTATCTTTTAAATTGTATCTTCCATAGAGGTATATTGGTATGAATAACTTTTTACATTTTTATCACTTTAACTATTTCACCATGACCTATCTCAAGTTATTGATGTTGAGGATTTGGAGCATGAGGTAGATAAGTCCTTTGAGGAGAAACAACATCGTATTGTGGGTTGTATTGATAATGTCATGCGGCGAAAGAATATTTCATTTGTTTGAGTTTTATGGTAGAATAGTAACATTCTAGAAGAAACATTAGAGATACCATTAGATTTATAGGCTTAGTGGCTCAATCAATTTACCTTGGAAGCTAAGTGATGCTTGAAAAGAGAGGCTCGAGGATGGTCTATTATACAATCGTGAGGTTATAATTTTTTGGCTCTATGTAGTAATTTTCCTGTTTGAATATTTATTTGAATCCCATATTTTTAATTAATTAAATTACAATTGGGTGTATTAGGGGCCTCAGGGGTGGCTCAGGGGTTCCGGACATGAAAATAAGGAAAACCAGGCCAACCTATGCCTGGTTCACAGTTTGATCACGATTACGTAAATTGTACGGCCTAAACCAGAAAACCATGCATCCTTGTACGACCACATTATGTACAGTTGGCAAAAAATTAGTCAAACCATTCAGAACTCCAAGGTTACTATGTAAGATCAATCCTATTTAATAGTGTCTTGTGCATGATCTACACATGGTTTGGAAAACTGGGCAGATAAACATTGATTCCCATTAAAAGTTGAATAAATTAATGCTTTCCCATATGTATATTCTTAATTCCTATATGAATTTTCCTCCCATTAATCCCAAATCAATTAAAGCAAGGAAAAAAATCTACAAACACATTCTAAGGGTGGAAATTCTTGAATTATTAGCCATTTGGACCACTGTTGGTTGTAGATCAAATCCACAAGTAAGTCAAATAACCCCCTTTATTTTCTTTTCTATATTAGGGCATGTATCATGGTTTATATTCTTATAATGTAAAAAACAAACTATCTCTACTGGATTGTAGGTTAATTATTTATGTGGTTCTTGAATCTTTTTCTATCACTATAATTAAGTGTTTATTTTTCAACAGATTCGAGGTTGGTGGTCTACAAGTTTTATCCCATTATTTTTTAAGTTGATTGTTATTATGTTATTCTGTTTTAGTTTATCCCATGTTTGGAAATTGGTGATGTTAGTGATATTAGGTAAAATGGGTGTGTAAATGATAATTTTAACCCTTTGTGAACCTCTTCAAATTAATTGATGTAGATTTGACTGATTTAGGGCCACCCATGGGGGTGTTCCGACATTCTTGAACATAGAAACTAGTAATGTTCAATGTAGAGTTGATGTGTGATAATATAGATCCAATTATGATCATGTTAATATTTATGATTGAGTACAGAATGTAATAATTGTAGTTATTTGTGTGTTTCATAATTATATAAGTGGTTTCTTGGATTATATGAAAATATGTTAATCGAGATACTTGATATTGATTAAAATTCCTTATGAATTATTTTAGAAATACCAAAAAAATTTAGTGAATATAAAATGGTGAATCTGTTAATGGTATGGGGAATGGGAATCAGAATTGGGCTAAATGGGTAATTTAAAGTAAAATGTATAAGTGTTAATGGGTTATGTCATAAAATTAATTAAAGTATTGATTTTAATGAATTATTATTAATTTTTTTGTTGGTTGTTATATTTTTTCCCATAGTGAAATAGAGACATGAATTATTCCCTTATGCATAGTGATTGATTTTTAAAGACCCCTGTGTGGCTGATGTATGTGCCAATCCCATTGAAGGCATGATTAAAATAGACTACGTAATGATGATGTCATAATGGAGACATATGCTAATAACGATTGAAAAGGTTAAAGTAAATATTTTTAACTAATGGAACCATATTTATCCTTTTGTTTACCTTGTTGTTTATTTTATTTTTTCATGAAATATCTATTTAAACAATATATTATCTTGAAAGTATTGTTCGTGGATGATTGAGTTTTACTCACACCCTATATGGTATGTCATTTGGTTCCATAACAGACTTTATTGTTGTAGGTTTGGAAAAGGGAAAAGGCCTGATGCTAGGGAGTGGAGTTGGTCATGGGATATGCATGGAAGTGGATCCAAATGGGGATTTAGGAACCATTTTTTGGATTTAATAGTTTGTATTTATATTTATTTTCATTCATTTTGGAACTATTAGGATGAAAAGACTTGTTTTTTATGGTTTGTGGTTTGTACCGAGTTTTGAGAGATGCTTGGTTATGCATGTTTATTGGTTATTGAATATTGTTTTACTATTTATAAGGTTACATACTATGTATTACTCTGATAAATAGTGTATAGTCTTCCCAAGTGACTTATTATAACCTATATTCCAGTTGGAAACCTATGGTGTATGGGGAGGTGTTATTGGGGACATGTGGTGACTCGACAGAGAGAACTCATTTAGTGGCTTTTAAGTTTAGGATATTACAATATCTGTTCCAAATATATCTTATATGAAGGGTGATCCCCATTATAGATATTTAATTCATTGGGTAATGATTATGTTATCTAGACAATTACACTTAAATTCATATATATCGTTATTCCAATTAAATGGTATTGAGATACATTTATGAATGTGATTCTTTATGTGTCCAAAGTTGGTTTTATTTGCATTATACTAATTTTAATGGTTATATATGAGAAACATGTGTTGGTTTCTGTCATATGGGAATGTTTTTTCACACTCCCATATAAAATTTATTATATATGTTAAAATTACATGGGTTTTCATATTTTTCGTAGGACTAATGTTTTTCATTTTTTATGTCATTTACAAAATGTTATATTCTCATCCCAAATTTTAATAATTTTTAATACATATTTATCTATTATTAAGGACAATGATGAGAGAAAAAAATAAAATTTTATAATATATGTTATTAAAGAAAATCATGTTTTATTTTAAAAATATTTAATTTGTGAGAAAACATGGAGACTGAGTTTAAGTGTCCCATTTTAATTTATTAGTTTAATTTATAATAGTTTTTCCTAATTCATGAAAATTATAAACTGAAAATATCCCTAGGATTTTGGGAATGTTAATTTTAATTCATAGATACTAGAAAATATAATTATTTGGGCCAAATACCTTCATTATTGATGATATAATGTATTGACATAAGGAAAATAAATTTGAAGGTTTCGAGCATAATCGTAGCATGTGACGGGACATTCCTAACTTCCCCCTATTTCATGATCAATGAAAAATCTGATATTTACACAATGATAGGTAAAATAACCATCATAGTTGAGTCAAATTATAATGATACTGGACAAAATACTAGAACCAAACTATAGGATCCTCACATTTTATTTATAATCAATTAAAATAAATAAATTATTTCTTGGAGAAATTATTTCTTAGCTGATGGATCTGAAAATGGATCTCCATCATACCATCATTGAAATGTAGGAATCATGAATTTATTACATTTAGCTATGATCAACATGTGTTCTGAAAATCAATGAACTTTGATGTAGGAATCTTCTGTTCCTAACATGGTAGATCTTTTCTCTTATATCATTAACCATTTATCACCCTTAGATTTACATCCAAAAAATTCTCTTTAAACTATATGGACTCAAGAGTGAAAGTTGTATGGAGATCTCTCTCCCTTATTGGGATTTTTCATGAAAAATGGATCCCTCAAGGGATTTTAGTGGATAATCGATTTTTAATTGTTAACTAAAAATGATTTGTCTCTCTTGAAAAAATATAATTGGGATTATGTACTATAATTATTAAAAATAAATAATTTCACAAGTGACAATTATTATTTATTTATTATCTTAGGAAACCCATCTCAAAAATAATTATCACACTATAATTTCATGACTTACTCAAAACTCTTGAGTTACATTAAATATTATCTAATCAAATAATATTAAATATATATTATTTCTTACCAAACAATTAAACTCGATCTTCCATTCATACAAAAGGTTTCTTATGCCATGAATAATTACTATTTATTTAATCAAAAAAATTTATATTCACTTAATAAAACATAAATATTTATAAAATATTTTCCTTACATAATATTCTCACAAAAACATGTGAAATAATATATTTTGTCCAAAAAACATGAATAATTATTAAACCGCATGAAGGAGTATTATTTTTTCAACTTGTTAAATAATAAATAAATAATATATTATTTAATTTATATTCTCGATACAAACACTATGTGACCCTCTAGTCCTTGGGATTTGGTGAACCAGCATATAGTCCATGGTTATCATTTACAAAAATGTCATGGAATACAAAGGTAAATAAGATAATGTTGTGATGACTTAATATGTCATAAAAACACTCACTCTGTAATATAATCCCCTTGTGTTGACATATCTAATCAAGTCAGTTTCATTCTTGTTCCATTAACCTATGAATTGAATATATCTTTCTTTGACATTATCGATATTTTAATTTCATATTGAACACCATGGACCTAGATTAATTTAGTCTATATAATTTCCATCAAAGGGGTTGGGATATCAATATATATTAAATAACATGAGGGAAACATTCATTATATCATTATTCCATAACAAATTATTACTTGTGATGCAATCCACATATCTTAACTCCTTGTGAACAAATGTCATCACATTTTTCATCAATAAATTATTGAACATGACTTTTAATAAACATTAATTATGAACATTAAATCTATGAATCCATAAAAACATTCATATATAATAACATCAAATGGAACATATAAATTTGGATTTCTTATTTGTGGGTGTCATTCTCACAATAGCTTATGCTATATATTACCAGGGGAATACTCCTTGAGAAGGAATCACAATGACTTATAAGTCTCAAACATGATAACCAGAATCATTTTCATCCCTAAATGATTTTATCTAACTATATAACATATATATGAATATATCTATATATATATATTAGAATATATTCATGGATCTTATGGGTGCTCATCATAGAGGGGAAAATATATGAAACCTTAGTGCGATAGAAACTATTTGGACATTTTCACAAAATATGCCATGAAGAAGAACAATAATTTTGTGATAATATGATTAATAATATTACAAAAAATTAATACATGTTATAAAAATATACATGAAATTTTGTTATATGGAAACAACACTAATAGACTCCCACTAGTACTAGAGAAAACAAATAACAACCTTTGGACTTCTATTTCTCTTATTATACCCATTCTTCTGCTAAGACCAGCCTTTAGTAAAGGGTCCCACCATGTTTTCTGCTATGGGAATTCTTGTTATTGAAACATCACCCCTGTTATAAAAATCCATCATGAGTTGATACTTTTATAGAATTTTTATTCCTATTGTTTTTACCTTGGATAATTTTCAAGAGCCACCACTAAAATATTATCATAATAAAATGTGACAGGGTCTTCACTTATAAGAACCACATAATTATCCTTAAATATGTTTATTATCTAAATGGATTCCATGGTTTCATTACAAGCCTATATACATTTGGACTTCGATATTGAATTTAAAAAAAAAGATTCTTTAAACTCTTCTAGCTCATAGCTCTTCTGTTGAAATAGAATGAATATTCTAACTACAACTTCATATTATATTGATCTATTATAAATCTAGTATCAGTACAACCCCTAATGAATAGATCCTCTCCTCTTATTTACAAATGGAAAATATCTATAGTTCTAATCAGATACATGAGGATTGATTGAATAGTAGACCAAAAATGTTCTCTTAGATCTTATTGATATATACTAACCATGATCAATGAAAAAGTGACATGATTTCTATTATATAACATGGAATAAATGACTAATACTATCACTAAATCATATGGGATCATATTAATTCTATAATCCTCCATTGTTGTCTAAGGACACATATTCATTGAAAAATATAAACCATGTGAAACTGGAAAAAATCCCCTCTTATATTTTCCATACTAAATATCTATTGTATATGACCAATATAAGTACTTTGACATAGTCCAAGAGGCCTCTTGGATCTATCATGAATAATCATGATACCTAGAATATAGGTTACTTAATCTAAGTACTTCATGGATGAGAACATATTTAACAATTCCTTAACCGACTGTAAGATTCGTATATCATTTGCAATAAGTTATATCCCACCAATATATAATACTATGATAATTTCAAAATTCCAAATAAATCACTTCTGAACAAATGGATCACATTAATTTATAATGAAATCAAAATCTTTGATAGCTTCATCAAATTGAATTTTTCATGTCCTAGATGATTTCATAAATATATAAAAGTATCTATGCATATTTAAAATAATTTTGGAATCAAGTGGATCCAAAAAAACATTTTGGTTTTGTCATATAGATATTTTCTTAAATGATCACATTAAGGAAATCAATATTGACATCCACCTACCAAATTTAGTAGTCATGGTAACCGACTATAGCAAGTCTAATTTTGATCTATCTAAAAAGGAATATGGTGAAAAGGTTTCATCATATTCAACATATTTATGATTATTTATGCCTTTATACACTAGACTGTATTTAATGTTATTTATATTAACAATGATGTTTAGTTTTCTCTTGAATGACAATTTTCCCCCTATAGGCTTTATATCAATTTACGCATTGAACAAAAACCAAATATTGTTCTGATACATTGAATCAAAATTAGAATTCATGGATTTTGTCCTTAATTATTCTTATAAACTCTCTATAGACTCTTTATAATAGAGATGTTCATCATTGTTAATCAATATTTAATTACCATTTTGGTGATTAGAAAACCATATCACTCTAGTCCTCTTTCCTATCAATTTCTATTATGTAGAACTTTTATATCAAGATGTAATTCATCCATATGGACCTATGAAATCTATTCACATACCAAATATTGTATATCTTGAGATTATTCTTTATATAAGTCAAAAATTATACCGCTATCCTTTTTGATGATGTTCTACCTCACATGGAAGATATCATTTTTTATTCAATTAATTTATTATCTACGGGGGTGAATAGGTCATATCCCTTTAATTCATTTTGATACATTATAAATATACACATTATACACAGATGGTGTAGTTTTTTGAGAAAGCCTTAAAATACCACCAAAACCCCATAAATGTTAATTTTAAAAAACATGTTTCATTTTAATCAATATCTCAAAGGGAATTCAATTTTCCAATTTAGTTTGTACTCATTTTACGGTGTATACCCTAGTATGTAAGGTATATCCCCAAAAGAATAGTAGAATATCTTCAGGACTCATCCTTGACCTTATAATTTCTAAAATTTCGTGATTCATCCTTTAACTAATTATATTCTAATATGGTGTGTATGGTGGGGTGAGTCTAGATTTAATCCCTAACTAAAGAAAAAAAGTCAATACAATATTGGTTAAGATATTCACAACCACAATCTGATTGAATCTTCTTTATCTTAAATAATGACCCAATGTTTTTCAAGGGAAATTATTTTCATATTATATAATCACATTATATCATAACATAGTGAACTAATATGTTCTATGTCCCTTTAAACATAATTTTTTCACTTATGTGTTTTGGATTTTATAAATCTAACAAACACGGTTGCGATCATTATGTTATTTGGAGTCCAATAATAAAAAATAATTTTTAGTGAATAATATCCTAACTATATGAATAGTAAGATAATGTATGAATAGTGATATACCCTAATTAATTGTAACATTAACTATGATATTATAAAAATATTATTCAAGTGAAAGTATGATGTACCTATATTTTAGAATAAGTAAATGAATATTTTAAAACTAGTATTTTAATAATAAATTATGATTTAAATTAAATATTAAATTAATCATATTTATAATATTATTTTTTAAAATTGGAGTACATTTTGGTATTTTACAGGTCAAAAAATGATTATGGTGAATTTTTGGGATTTTTCTTGAACACTTGATTTTTGTAGGAATAGTAAAATACAACAACTTATTATAAATGCAAAATAATGAATTCATTGAGAAATTGATTAGGATATGCTGATTTAATTCCAAAATCACATGCATTTATTACTACTATTGTTCATGTAATACATACTATTTCTTGTCTTGTGAATACATAATTTATTAATGATTATAATATTAAGAAAAACATCATCTCCTCCATTTTAAATCCCATCTCACTCACTCTTATCATCACTACTCTCAAGCCTTGTGACTTATGAATATTCTTCCCAAATCTCTCCCAAAGATCCTCCCCCATGTCCAATAGCCCCTAGATTTTTTAAAATACCAAAACCTCTCCCTTTAAGAGGTTCTCAAAGGAGATATACTCTAGAGGTAAATTCCACATTCAAATTCTTTTATTTCTTAAGTTCTATTATTTTCTTGTTTCTTTCCTCACATCCCATCACCCAAATGGTATGATTACTCAAATAACATAAATTTATAGTAATTCAATTATTATAATAGTATACATCATTATCTTCTCTCGTTTGCCAACCTTATATTTCAAAGAAATGAAAACATCATTTGTGATGTGTTAATTTATCACATTTATGACAACCCTGCTTTTATTACAAACTTAAACATGATTTATTACATAAATATTCACTTGCTAAAACAAAGAAGATCGAGATGTTTAGTGTCTTTAGGGCTTAAGATCATTACATAAAAAACATAAAACATGAAAATAAAACAACTTTATTGAAAACTTCCTTTACATGACCACTACATTCCCCCGTACTTAGCATTGCATGGGATAACCTGAGGGCATGCATAAGAAAAGGGTGAGAAATAAAGCCCAGTAAGGGAATACACTTGGAACAACATAAGGAGTACAATACATGTTATAAATTAGGCATATCAATAGAGAACAAGAGAAACATGAACATAAAGTCATGATAAAGGATGATAATCATAACATGGAAATGTGGCAACAACACTTAACATGGAATTAGCATGAGCCAAGACTTATTGCACATGGAGCATGAGTAAATCCTCATTGAACATAAATCATGAGTAAACCCTCGTTGCACTTGAATTATCATGAGTAAACACTCATTTAACATGACCTATAATGATATTATACTTTACCCAATGCATTGGAGCGCTATAAGGGCGCACCCTTCTTAAACATTTCATTTCTTGCATAAGTGTGCCACATGGGTCATAAAACATGGATACATAAAACATAATAATTTATTCCACGATAATGGAATGTGGAATTAATACATGAAACATTATAATAAATAAGTAAATGTGCATAATGGTTAATACCCTTGATGGAGAAATGGGCATGGTATTCACTACACAACGACATTGGCATAGAAAATCGGTGCAACTTCGGCAGCATAACGACGTGACATAAGAATTCATAAAAATGGTTGATGAGAGAGAAAGGGGTTCCTCATCCTATTTACATGTAATGGAAATTAAGTAGGGAATATAGATACAGGTCCCAACAACTGTAATAGAATTTGGATTCATGATACAAAAGTATTGCTTGAATGTAAATGAGGAGGGAGAAATTCCTTTCGGAATTTCGGCATAGTAACAGGTGTACATGGGAGGAATTTAATGAGAGAGAAAGGGGTCTCCCATAATTCAAAAATAGAAAGGGAAGTATGGGGGAGGTGAGAAACCATACCCCAACATTCATAATTGAAATTAAAAGGCAAAACAACTTAAAGAAAATTGGACAAAAATAAGAAAGGAAGAAAAAACCCTTACTTGGAAGTGTGCTTCCAAATGCTAGAGAGAGGCTTGTAAGAGGCTTATTGGGATCTTGGGTCACCTTGGGAGGACTATAGAGAGAGTTGGGTATAGGTTGGAATAACTCCAAAGGCTTTTAGTGAGGAGGAAGTGGGAGCTTGTGTGGGTTTATATAGGAAAGGTGAGGGCATTCTTTATTATTTAGGTTTGGGTCCCCTTACATTAAATTAATCCAAACCAAAAACCATCCCATGGTTTTTTCACATGGATTTTGGAAAATGGAAGAGTAAGACAATATTTTATAATTCCAAAGTCTGATCTTCTTAAAATATTAGTGTTTCTTATGTGGAGGTGAGTCATACTCCCATGGAAATTAATTTAAAAAGGCAAGGTGTTGAATAAGTCTTGAGGGGTCCATTAATGCTTTGAAAAGTAAGTTAAACAAACCCAAAATAACATTATTTTAATGGTAAAACATATATTGAACTAACATAAAGATTATATTATTTTCTTACATCACTATTGGGTCATTATGATGTCATAAAACACATTATATATTTAAACAGTATTTAATTTTTACCAAAAAATTTGACTGTCTCAGAAAAGTATGAAAAATTCACCGTTGGATAATTTCAACATCCTGATTCCATAAATAACATTTATTTTATCTAAATAATTTTCTAAATATGGTAATTTTCACGTTTAAAATAAAAACCAACTTTTATCGAAAATTCACGGGTTTTGACAGAAAAGGCTTTTAAACATTAATAAAAATTTTAATTGCATTCAGAAAATTATAAGATAATTTATATTTATTAAAAAATAATTTAATAATAATATTATTATTTTATGAACATATTATTTAATTCAAAAATCCCTTAATTTAATAAAATGCATTTTTTAATTAAATAATAACTAAAGACACCATTTGTAGTTTAAAAACTATTTACAATGTATCAAAAATGACTAGAAATTATATTCATTATTATATACAAAAATAATGTACATGAACATAGTACTACTTATTTGTTACATACCCCCTTAAAACAGCCACATAAGACCTGTGGTTAAGGTGTGAGATAGTGACAAACTCTTGGGGTGGCTCGGATAACATCGCTCAAGTGATAATTTCAATCAACTTCCACTTTTCCCATAGACGGTCACGTTCGAGCTTGACATGATGAAGCTCAGCTTGGGCTTGGTCAAGGGTGTAGCCCAAAGATGCCACCTCTTTTCTGAGCTCCGAAAAATGGGATTCATATGTGGAAATTCTACGGGATGAGGCCATCACTTCCTTTGTCTGAGTAAATTGGATTTGTTAAAGTCCTATATTTATACTAATAATGTGATCACTGTTCAATGGAAATATTAGAAATGGTCAAAATTCTAAACATAAAAACAAATAAGTTGACATTTTATATAAACATAAAGAGACATTTAATTAGATCAAGAGGGATTTCCATTAATGAAACTTTCGGTCGTTACAACATTCAAGGACAACCGTTAATCAATTTCTATTATCATAATTAATTATGGTCATTAAACCATTATTGTAATGGTTGAACCTGATTATTATATATTTAATATATCCTTGTTATGGTTCGGTAATCCTTTTGTAAAAATGGTATTATGTAATAATGCAATACATGTTCATTGTAATCATACCCACTGATTATCCAAAATGGTTGTCACTAAGGTTTTATGTAATAACTCATCTTCACTCCCAATAACTGAATGAATTTTCTATAACCATTTAATCTACTATTTGTTCACTAATAAAATAAAACTTCAATTCTTTACAACCACTTTCATCTTACATGTGTACCCGGACATTAATATAAGTGAATTGATATTTAAAAACCAAGGAAGAAACCGGACCCGAACAATGAAATTGAACCTTATAACCAATAAAAATGTTCTTGAATGAACATAAAAAGATTATACTAAATATTTTAAATATATACGAGGTTATCGATTTTTTAATTAATAAAAAAATTTGTTTCTTTAGGTAATTAAGTACAAGTGGAGAACACCACCATATATAAGGTAAGCGATCTCTCTATTTCTCTCTTAATCAAGAATGTCCTCTATGCTATGAATTTTTACGGGTAATACCAAATGAGGGGTAAGTTTTAGAACCTCCACCATACTTCCCTAATGTCTTATATGTGATGATAAACCCATTCTCTCTTATCTAAACCTCTTATGTACACCTGACACCATTTCTATAATCTGTAACGAAATATACCTGAACCTCCTTTATTCTTTCAGGTTTACTTATATATATTTATATCAAAATGAAGTTATCTTATCTTTTTACATCCATATTAAAATTATTTTTAGTTGTAAAAAATTTATTTTCATGTCCCTTTCATGACTTTCTTTCAGGGATATACAAGTTTTTAAAATATTACCTCCTTAAAACTTTCCGATAAGCAAACCTATTTTAAGAGAACATCCTGAAATTTTACCCACATTCATGTGAACTATTTCCGCTGTTTTAAGACACCATTGTCTTTATAAAATCATTATTTTTATTATTAAAAACATATTTGTTCAATTTTGGTTTTAAATAATTTTTTTTTCTCTTTTATATTTTAAATGATCTATATTATTTTCCTTAAATACTGACTAGAATTGTTTTAATTATAATATTTCTCATATAAATTTCTTATATGTTCTCAATATATTTCACATCACCTACCATGATATAGTCATATTTTATCTTATTAACTTCCATGTATGTTTTAATCCCTTTCTTTCATGAAAACTTTCATGATACACCCATTGGTTATGCTTTATGTCATGATTGTGGTACCCAAATCTTTCCATGGGTACCCTTATGTTTATGTAAGATTGTTTATGTTTGATTAATTATGTGGGAATACTAGTCAAATTTTTTTTTGAGATGGGTGTTCCCTGATAGAGCTTCAATTTATTGGGTAATGTAAAGTCCCATGATATGAGATGTGAAACGGGATTTGTGGTAAGCCTTGACCCGTAAAAAAATGGGAATCAGAATTGGCTGTTAGCCTTTACCCATACTAAAATGGGAAATGAGATTGGCAGTTATCCTTGACCAATACTAAATACTTGTTTTATTATTCATTCACATTTATATTATTCAATGTTTATATGATATCAGTCTTATATGATATGTTTTCAAGTGTTCCATGCTTTTGATATCATTATGTCATGCCTCCTAACTCGTGTGATTAATATTTATTCTTATGTTATTTCCCTTACTGATATTTTTTGCTCATCCCATTGATCCTATGATCCCTAGGGTACCCTATGAAGATGTAACGGATCATAGCATATTAGGATCTATTTATGGAGATTAAATGAATAAGTGTTTTTTTATCCCCATGTTTATGTTTTATGAACCTAGTATTCCAAGACACTATACTTAATGATCCATGGATTGTACTCTGAGGTATAATTAGTCTTAAAATCATTTAATGATATATATAAAAGAATCAAGTTTCTATAGTTGGTATTAGAGGGTGGTCTAGTTATTTTGGGAGATTATGAATAGAGAATAATAGTAAGAACCTTAAGGATGAGAGTAAGTATAATAAAACATTCCTTAATTTTTGTGATTATTGAGTAAGTGGTTTATCAAGAAAAAGAATCCCTCTATGGATACAAGAGGGTATATTTGGCTCTGGAAAAAATGTATGTAGGGTTAAAACCCAAAAACACCGCTTTGAGCTAGACTCAAACTGGAACTGTTGCACCACAACAGACCTTGATGCACTCTTTATTATGACAGTCATAGGGGATATTATTTGGTATATTCCTGAGAATATTACAAACCATTATTAAGAGAAAAAAGCCGATAAGAATATAATTTAAGAAATATATTGTGGATAAAATATATTTAAATATAAGGAATCACAAGTTAGGATATATTTCTTCTTTATAGGTTTATCCTTTTATGATCAAAGTCACATTTTTTATGATCAATATCCAAGTATTGAAGCACACTAATTATATGTTGTTTTTTAGTTAATGGAGGGGAATGTAATAACACATTACAACAATATATGTGATTATAAATGTTAAGATTTATCTAATGATATGCCTGATATGATGAGAATGGGTGCTCAAAACTTCATGACAACACTTGCTCAACTGGGTCGAGTTTTGAATAATATCGTGAATCCTGGGAAACTCTATACTCCTCTAAGGAAAGAAAAAGTTATTGAATCCTTCATGAGGAAAATGCCTCCCTTGATTAGCTTATCTTCTGATACCCTCCTTGTGGAATAATTTATTAACTTCATTTAATATATATTCTCCATCATATAGTGCTCGGAAGAAGAGAATGTTGTACTGGCGGCCAATCATTTTGATGGGGAATCTAGTTAGTGGTGGAAACTGATCAAGAATACAAATTCCCAAGAAAAAATTGATTTCATGAATTGGGAGGAATTCAAGAGGTTGTTTTTCAATAAATTGTTTCCTAGAACCCTCCATCTCATGATATAAAGAGAGTTCCTCAGACTAAAGTAGAAGAAAGATGAGTCCATCAGGGTGTATGAATAAAAATTTACAAGGATTTCAAGATATACCTCTGGATTTGTCATGAACACTGGAAGAAAGGTGGATTGTTTCTTTAGAGGATTATAGAGGAGTCTATGAGAAGAATTGGAAATTAAATACATTTGTAGTTATGAAGAGATTGTTCATTGTTCCCAAAAGGTTTAAATGGATATTGGAGACCCTCAGTGGTCTCGTTGGCCCGGTGACAAGAAGAAAAAAATATAAAAAATGTGTGGTTCAACAAACAATTTATATTATGGAATGAAGCTTGAATTTTCCCCTTCTAAAAGTAGTGGGAAGAAGAATCCTAGGAACTATCTAAAGGGAACCAATAATTGCTTCAAATGTGGAATGTTTGGTCATCGGGCTAAAAACTGCTGAAGGGATATAAAAAATTCGGCTAATGTGGATGATGAAGGGCTGGTTTAGATCAACGCTCAGTCAGTGGTGTAGTGTTACAACTACAAGGATTATGGGAATTATGCAATCAATTTACCTAATCCAAGGTTTGCCGTAAGAAATCAACAACAACCTCCAAGGAAACATGGAATGACTTATTCTACCGCTACTGCTGAGGTGGAGGCAGACAACGATGTGGTAACATGTATGCTTGTTTTTTATTAAAGAATAGCTAATGTACTATTTGAATCTGGTTCTATTCATTCTTTCATATCTTGCAAATTTAGTAGAAATATTCAAACACCACCTTAAAATTTAGAGGAAAAGTTGTCTTTGAGAACAAAAAATGTGGAAATTATTGCGTCCATGGTTTATAGCTCCTCCCTGGTTAATGTTTGTGGACTGAACCTCCCAGAAAATATAAACATACTTCGTTTAGTGGAGTTTGACACTATCATTGGCATGGATTGGGTATCTTTATACAAATCCAACATCAACTATTAGAAAAGAAAGATCTCCCATTACGTCATGGAGAATCTTATGATTTTTTACTAGTGTACAGAGGAATATGAATGTAATTTAGAATAATCATCTCAAGTGTGGATATTGATGACTTATGAGAAATCATATTTTTCTCAAATGATTGGGGAAAAGGAGAGAATCATTATTGAATACAAGACCATCCCGAGGTATTACACTGATGTATCCCATGAAGAGTTTCTTGGTCTTCCTTCTGATCTTGAGGTTGAGGTCTCAATTGAACATATTCCTGGATCTCTGCCTATATCAAAGACACTGTATAGAATGGCCACAATAGAGCCGGAAGAGTTGAAGAAGGAGTTACAGGAGAATCTGGAGAAGTGTTTTTTACACAAGAGTGCTTCACTGTGGGGTGATCTAGTCCTCTTTGTCAAGAAAAACGATGGATCAATTCACCTCAGCAATGATTATCGTGAGCTCAGTAAAATCACAATAAATAAAAAGTATCCCCGTCCATGGATAAATGGATTGTGGGATCAACCATATGGGGCTAGTTATTTCTCTATGGTGGGCCTTTGGTTGGGATATCGCCAACTGAAGGTGGAGAAGGAAGATATTCCAAATATTGGCTTTCGAACGAGGTATGAAAATAATTAGTTTAATGTGATGCCGTTCAGAGTCACTAATGCTCCAAAATTTTTAATGGAATTAATGAATAGATTCTTTAGAGATTACCTTGACAAATTTTTGGTAGTCTTTATTGATGATATTTTGATATACTACAATAAAAAGGAGGAACATGAGGAGCATTTTAATACAATAGTAATGACTTTCTTATGGGAGACATTATTGGAAAAGTACAATAAATTTGAGTTCTTGATGGAGATAGTGTCATTCTTGGGGAATGTTATCACCAAAAAAGAGATATCTTCGGAACATTCCAAGATGAAGGCAATTGATGAGTATCCAATACCAACTTTTGTAATGGAGATCTATAGTTTTCTAGGTCTATTTTGGTATTATTTACCATTTGGGAAGAATATGCCATGATTTTCAAACCCAATGACCATACTGAAATGGAAGGGGGTAATTATTTTTAGGACTTAGAAATGAACATCCTGTTTCACTGAGTTGAAAAAGATTCTTATCACTCTACTAGTACTCACACTCCAAACAAGTTAAGATCTCTTTGTGGTGTACATTGATGCTTCAAAGAAGGGATTAGGCTATTTTTTGATGAAAAATGATAATGTGATA
Source organism: Viscum album (assembly GCA_963277665.1). Taxonomy (NCBI): domain Eukaryota; kingdom Viridiplantae; phylum Streptophyta; class Magnoliopsida; order Santalales; family Viscaceae; genus Viscum; species Viscum album. The sequence goes on along the minus strand of OY728146.1, from coordinate 1,618,138,393 downwards.
GCCTGTGACTCAAGAAAGATGAAAATCCACGAGAAAAACTATCCTATGCATGATCTAGAGTTAGCGGCGGTGATATTTGCATTGAAAATTTTGCGGTATTATCTCTATGGGGAGAAGTGTGAGATATATACTAATCAGAAGAGTCCCAAATATATATTCAATTAGAAATAGGTTAATTTGAACTAGATAATTTGGATAAACCTCATCACGTATTGTGACTTCTCAATCCCCTACCATCCAGGTACGGAAAACAAGGTGGCAGGTGATCTAAGTAGAAAGAATCTTCTCTTATTATCAATGATGAAAATTGAAAAGGATCGAATATTCTAAGATTTGAAAAGAATGGGCAAGGGAATCATTATAAGAGGAACATCAACAATACTTTCTCAAATAATTCCTCAACCGTCCCCCATGGAGATAATAAATGATGCTCAAAGAAAAGATGTTAAAATTTAGAAAAGGGTGAAAGCTATCAGAAATGAGAAATCCTCCGATTCCAAAATTTATGGGAAAAGAGTTATAAGATTTGGGTCACGATTATGTGTACCATCTGATCCAGATATAAATAAAGATCTTCTTAATGACACAAATAGATCAACCTTCTCTATCCACCCAGAGAGCACAAATATGTATCGATATCTCTCAGAAAACTTTTGGTGGGACAATTTGAAAAATGAGAATGCTGAATATACATCAAAGTTCCTAGAATGTCGACAAGACAACGCAGGGTTTAAAATGTATAAGGGGATGATGAAACCACTACCCGTACCCACATGGAAGTGGGATAACATTATCTGGGACTTTTTCACTAGATCATCAAGGACATAAAGAGGAAATAATGCAATATGTGTTATTGTGAACCATCTTATAAAGACAGATCACTTTATCGCAATTTGAGAGGACTTATTATTGGATCAAATTGCATGGAATTTCATCAATGAAGTGGTAAGGCTACATGGTGTACCACTATCTATTGTATCTGATCATGATCCCAGATTCACCTCAGTGTTCTGGAAAAGTATCCAATATGCTCTAAAAATGAACTGAACTTCTGTACGACCTATCATCATCAAAATGATGGCAAATATGAGCAAAATATTCCAACCCTGGAAGAAATTTTCAGAGATTGTTCTATAGAATTCAAAAGAGGATGGGACCAACATCTTCAAATATTTGTATTCTTATACAACATTAGTCTGCACTCTAGAATCAGAATGTCACCATATGAAGCCCTTCATGGGAAAAGGTGAAGAACACCAACGTGATGCGATGAAGTTAGTGAGTGTAAGCTGCTTGGACCTGAATGGGTTGAAGAAATGGTGGAGAAGGTAAAAACCATTCATCGTCATATCAAGGAAGCTCAAAGTCAACTGAAGAGTTATGTAGATAACTGTCGACAATACCTTTAGTTCAAAGTTGGAGACATTGTATTTCTACAGATATCTCCATGGAAGAAGGTTATGAGGTTTGGGAAGAAAGGTAAGCTAAGTAGTAGGTATATCAGCCCCTTTGAGATCCTTGATCGAGTCCGAGCTCTGGCCTATTGACTAGACCTTCCACCTACCTTGCCGAAAGCACATGATGTCTTTCATGTATCACTCTTAAAGAAGTAATATCAGACCCTTAAAATGTAATCTCTTCATAGGCCATACATTTGGAGGATGATATTTCCTATGAGGAGCATCCATTGAAGTTATTGGATCATAGAGATAATGTTCTAAGTAACAAGGATAATCAATAGGTCATGGTATAGCGGTGAAACCATATGTACAAAGAGGGAACATCATAACTAGAGGAGCCAATGACGAAAAAGTACCAACACCTATTTATTACATGTAATGTAAAATGAAATTTTGAGAGAAAAGTTTCATAATGGGAAAAGAATGTAACGATCCAATGTTATTCAATGGAAATTTTTTTAATATGTCATAATCACATGAAATCACAACTTAATTAACTACTAAGTTCTATGTGAATTTAAACATAAGTTTTTCACTTCTGTGTTTCGAATTTCAAAAATATAACAGACACGGTTGCGATCAGTAAGTTATTTGGAGTCCAATAAGAAAAACATAATTTTTGGTAAATATTAAACTACCCTTATGAATTGTTACATACCCTTATAAATATTGATATAACTTAATGAATAGTAACCTTACCTATGATAGTATAAAAACAATATTCACGTCAAAGTATGATGTGCCTATGTTTTAGAATAAGTAAATTAATGTTTTAAAACTTGTTTTTAATAATAAATTTTGATTTTAATTAAATAATAAATTAATCATATTTAGAATTTTCTTTTTGAAAACATGACTTCATATTTGAATTCTACACATTAAAAAATAGTTAGGATGAATTTTTGGGATTTTTTTAAAATAATTGAAATTTTTATGTATAGTAAAATACAACAATTAATATTAAAGGATAAATAATGGATTTATCGAGTCATTGATGATCATATGGTGATGTAGGCACAATTGGTTAGAAATCACATGAATTTATTACTATTCTAGGTTATGGAATACTTACAATTTATTTTATTGTGATTAAATAATAAATTTATGATAATAATATTATGAAAACCATCCTCTCCTCCACTATAACCCTCCCCCACTCAGTCCATCTTATCTTCAATACTCTGAAGCCTTGTACCTTTCCAATATTCTACCCAAATCTTTCCCCAATATCCTCACCCATGTCCAACAGCTGCATCCCATTTTTAGAATAACAAAACCTCTCCCATTAAGAGGTTCTTGAAGGAGATAAACTAATTAGGTAAATTCCTCTTTCAAATTATTTTATCTCTTTTATGTTCTTTTCGTTTCCTATTTTATTTCTCACATCCCTTAACAAAAAATGTATGATAAATCAAGTAAAATACATGTACTGGAATGATATTTTTCTAATGGGATACTTCCTTATCGTCTCTTTTTTCCCCACCTTTTATTTGAAATAAATGAAAACATCATTGGGATGTGTTAATTTTTCACATTCAAGGACAACAGTTTATCAATTTCAGTTATTATATTTAATTATATCCACTAAATAATTTGTCTAATTGTCGAACCAGATTATTATATATGTAATATATCCTTGTTATTATTTTTTAATAATTTTGTACAAATGGTATTATGTTATAAAGAAAAACATGTTCATTATAATGAAACCCACAGATAAACCCAAATGGTTATCACTAAGGTTTTATATAGTAACTCATCCTCACTCCCACTAACCGAATGAATTTTTTATAACCTTGTAATATATTGTATGTTAAATAATAGAATAAAACATAAATTCTAGACAATAAATTTCATCTTATATTTTTACTTGAACATGAATATAAGTGAACCGATCTTTAAAAACCATGCAAGCAACCGAACCCGAACAACGTAATTGAACCTTATAACCAATCAAAACGGTCTAGAATGAACTCAAAAGGGATATAGTAAATATTTTAAATATATATTAGATTCAGGAATTATTATTTAATAAACCTATTTTGTTTATTTAGGTCATTAATAACAAGTGGAGAACACCACCAGATTTAAGGTAAGGGATCCTCTCTATTTCTCTCTTAATCAAGATTGTACTCTATGATTTGACTTTTTGTGGGTAATACCAAAATGATGGGGTATATTTTTTCACCTACCCCATAATACTCTAATGTTATATAAGTTATTATAAAATCCATATATCCCTCATCAATCCATCTTAGGTACACCCAACACCATGATGATAATCCGTAACAAAATCTACCTGAACATCCTTTGTTCTTTCGGATTGCCTTATAATTATTTATATCAAAATGGAGTTATATTAAATGTTTATGTGAATATTATAAATGTTTTTTAGTTTTACAAAATTCATTTATCCATACCCTTTCTTCACTTTCTTTTGGGGATATACATTTTTTTAAAAGATTCCCTTCTTAGCACTTTTTTATAAGAAAACCTGTTTTAAGGGAACATTCTCGATTTTTTACCCAATTTCAAGTGTAATCTATCCTTTTTTAATCCATCATATAATTTATAAAATCATTATTTTTATAATGACAAAAATATTGGTTCAATTCTGGTTTTATATAAAATATATTCATTTTTCTCTTTTAAAGGCTCTAGAGTATTTTCGTTAAAACCGCACAAAAATGTTTTAATGATAATGTTTCTCAAATAAAATTCTTATATATTGTCACTTATATTTGACATCACTTACTGTCTTATATTACTATTTTACCTTATGACCTTCCAGGTATGTTTTGTACCTTTATTTCATGGACAGGTTCATGACATGCCCATTGGTTATGCTTTGTGTCATGATTGTGGAACCCAATTCCTTCCATGGGTACCCTCTTGTTTATGTGTGGTTGATTATGTGTAATAAATTATGCGTCAAGAATATTCATGAAAATTTTAATATGGATGATCCAAAATAGCACTCCAATGCATTAGGTAAATAAATTTCTTATGATATGCGTTGTGAAATGAGATTTTCAGTTAGCCTTGACTCGTACTAAAATAGGAATCAGGATTGGCGGTTATCCCTGAACCATACTAAAATGGGAAACGAGATTGGTAGTTAGCCTTGACCTGTACAAAAGACATGTTTTATGATTCTTCCAATTTTATCTGATTCCATATTTATGTTATACTATGCTTATATGATATGATTTCAATTGTTCCATGCTTTGGATATAATTATATCATGCCTCCTAAATCATGTTCTTAAGCTGTATTCTTATATTATTTCCCATATTGAGCTTTTTAGATCATCCCATTGTTCTTGTGTTCCCAAGGTCACCATATGCATATGTAAGTGATCAAATGAAGTTAGGAGCTCTTTATGGAGATTAAATAAAGAAGTTTTTTTAGCCCCATGTTTTCTGTTTTATGTTCCTAGTCTTCCGAGACACTAGAGTTAACAATCATTGGCTTTTACTCTGAAGTGTAATTATACTTAAAATCATGTAATGTTATATGTAAAAGTCTTGTGTCGCTATATATTCTCTCTTTGTTTATTTATACTTCATTCATGAATTATTATAATTTCTCAAAGGACTCAGACATATACCTCATCTTGTAGACATAACCATTTATACTCAAGAAGTATTTAAATGCTATGAACTAATAATACCCACCTCTATCATCTAATAGAAATGGTCTATACATAATAGTTTGTACCAATCCTATAATATCTATTTCCCTTTCTTTGTATCCATTGAATATTTATTTTATTATATTTACTATTAAGAAATAATAGAATATTTCAAGTGGTTTTACTCAAATGTGTCTAAATAAACATATTTGAAGAGCTTTATCAAACTCATATTATTTTCCAGAAGAATATATAGATTCCATAACTAGGTGATATATTATTCATGTGAACATGAATCGTTATTTATTTAAAAAACATATTTTTCCTAATTCAATAAATACAACCCATTATTTATAAGCGTCATACCATAACATATTTTTTTGTTATAAAAGAAACAAATTTTATTACTAAACATTAAAATATAATTGACTACATAAATGAATAAAACCAAAATTGTTTTTTTTGTAGTTTTTGTACATAATGAAAATTTCCTAAACCCGAAACCATTCATGTCAAAAAGTAAAACTGGTTGTCACAGATATCTTATGCATGAATCCTCGTAACACTATCTCCTCAAAAATTCAACTATCCTCTAGTAATATTTCATAATCTACATGGTTCATACACATGGATGTAGATTTGATCGCTAGAATATATATATAATATTGAATGTTTATATATTTAATAATTACACTCGACAATAAATTCACCTTTATCTTCACCTTGATTATAGGTGCATTTCTTCTTACAATCGCATTCCATGCCGCTTGAAAAACATACTACCTCAATTTCCATTCCCATCCATTGGATATACCTCTTATTAGAGGGATTATTATGAGAATCTTTATAGTTGGTATCAGCCTTTGGCCCATTCTCCATGTTATTACTTTTTTTATTAACTATATAGACTACTGGTATTCACACGCCAAACCCTTATCCACTTGGAAAATAAATGTAAAAAGTTTTTAAATTCTTTTCTTAATATTTCTCATGTTGTAATTCAAATAAAACTAGATAAGGTCTTAACTAGGGAGGAATTTATCTCATTTTCATGAATTTATCCTTTAATTTAATCTATAATATGTCTAATAATTCAATTTATTCAATAATATTGACTACATGTGGAAAAGTTGGCATCGACTATCCCTTACTAGTTGTAAACAGTCATGTGTGATCTCATATCTCTCCTGTCTTTCCTTATTTTGATTGAGATCTCAAAAGTGAGGCATCATGGTATATGCATCCATGTCCACAGGTTTCATCAAAAGTTTAGTAGTCAAGGATGATACCATGAATCATTAAACATCTGTAGTTTCATTTAAATGATTCTCATAGAGAGACAAATCTTCCGGAGTAGCCTTATTACCAGGATCATTAGAAATATGTTCTTCTTGCATATAGAATTTATTTTCATGGAATGTGATAATGTGCAAGCGCCTTTTCCACTGATGGAAATTTGTTCCAGTGAGATGTTTATCCTTATGATGTATTGATAAAAGTGATATTATGGAAGTCATTTTTATTAGTATTTATACAAACAAGATGAAAAATTATTTAGTACTTTATATGATAGAATTTACTTAAATAAGTAAAAATTTTATTCATTAATCTCCAAATATTTTATCAAAGCCCAATAGCCCCCATAATTATATTTGGAATATCACATTTAATTAGAATTCGAGTGGAAATCATCCACATATAAATTCTTATCACCCAAACATTTGAATGTCAATAAATTTTATAGTTTTTATGAAGGAATTCGAAATGAAAACTGCATTAACTCACAATTTTTTTTATCTTTTGACTGGACTCCCCAATCTATAAATATTTATATTTTATTTCCCAAACACTTGCCTCTCAGTTGCATGAAGTCCTAACTTGGTAGTAAACCCATGATGTGAACTAAATTAAGTCAACCCAAACCATATTGCTATAATTTCCCAATAATTAAAAGAACCCCATCATGGCTGGTCTAGGACATTAAACTATAGTTTTATTTTAACTAATGGAGTGGGAGGTTATAATGACATAAAATATATAATTTATGGATTTTATCATTATGAGTGAATTTATAATTCATGTGTATATTATATCTTTTTTAATATGATGGATATTTACATAAGTTATTAATCTTGAATCAGTAAATATTTATGCATAAGCCAGTTTATTTATGTTATATCTTAGATTCTTGTTAATTCAAGAATTCTTGTGATCATGAAAAAAAATTCATCATGGAATAACTATGAATCTTGAAAAAAATAAAATATGAAAGGGGTATTATCATGAGATTTTAATAATGGTTTGTTTATTTGGCTGGTGATAAACTAAACGTATATCTATTAGAAGAACACCTTGATCAATTTATGTAAAGCCCTGACCCCTGTTACCCAGAGTCAGTGCATTATTACATAACATTAGCATGATCAATAGGGATCAAATACCGAAAGACATATCCATTTACCAACCTTGGAAGTACTAGATACATTCATAAGTTTAACATTACATTATAAAATGAAAAACAATATCAAAATTGTCTCTATTGACCATATTAATATCCCTTATAAAATCCCTCCAGGTCAGTCATAATATACTTCTTCCCATCCTGGGAAAAATAAAACATAGAAAGGGGTGAGCTCAGATGCTCAGTATGGATAACAATATAGCAGAAAATTTCATAAATAAGCATAAAAATTTAATTCTATATATAAGACTGAAACAAAATCCTTTTAAAACTTATACTTCAATATAATATGGAAGAGATAAATCAAATAATTTAATTTACATATTCACATGTAGTATCAATATCCAATTTCATAAGGATGGAATGCATAATGCCAGACTGCATAACCACATATTCAAGGCCTTTTGCTAAGACTACAAGTAATATTTTTTCATGACATTGTTTCAAGACACTAGTTTGTCTCATGAGACCAACCGATGCATCAAGGAGCTATAGCGGGCTCCACCCACCACTTACTAAGTCCAACACATTCCTCATATGAAAAGGTTTAAACATAATATAAATAGTCATATTAAAACTAGCATAAAAAATGTCAAAACATTATCCATAAACCATGAATGGTATAAAAATAACACATCTACTGTCAAATATATAAAAAAACCTTCAATACAAAATGGGAGATTTTTATCATAATAAATAAACTTCAAACAAGTTTAAAATCCATCAAATGATGTTGACGTAGATGAAATCAAAAAAAATTGAGAGAAATATATCTTTCTATTTTGAAATCATTTATAATTCATGTAATTATAAAAGAAAACATATATTTTAAAATTATTCTTATAATATTGTGATTGAAGCTACGACCATGTTATCACAGTGGAAAATAGCCGCACCCGCCGTATACGTTAAAAAATACATTCTTACCTTAATTTTGTTGAAAAGGTCATATCGTACCTTGTTTGGAAAATGAAAGAAAGATTACATTCCAAAAATATATGGTCAAATAATGGTATAAATGACTTTAAAACGTAGTTTAATAAATATTAAAATTGTATTGAATTTTATTTTTATGAAAACACAGATTTGGATGATAAAGAGGTCCCAATAAATACGTATTAAGTATCCTGGATAAGTAAAGAGATTGTAGAATTAACCCTTACTGTGTACTATTACTTAGTCGATGGTATGTAAACCTCCAGTATAATATTTAAAACATTTTTATTAAATTATACAAGAACCATATACATAAATATGATATCATATATGATCTTCTAGTATTGATTTTTTAATAATATTTTAGTAGTATAATTATTTTTCGTGTTAACTGATCTGTTTTTCTTTATATACTTGGTTATGTAAGCCATGTTTGTTATTAATAGGATGTATTTTTTTTATATCCAGAATGATATTATGTTCTTAAACATTATTATCATTCATAAAATGAAAATTCTTCATGAATGATTATGATGGGGAATGAATATCATTGTATTCGTGGAGATGGTAATCCTTACGTATGCACGAGCAACAATATCATTATATTGATGGTGAAATCGAATGTAATTGGATGGTAAATCATATATAAAGAATAATTAAAATGTTATATTTATTATTTACATTATTTATACTCATTATTATACCATTCCAAGAAATGATGTGTTTGAATAACAAACTACACCATGATGTGGAGACGGTATGTCATACGTACGCATGTATGTTGAATTTTCCATTTATAAGATAGATAGAATAAAGAATATGGTGGTACCATATTTATAATAACATAAAAATATGAATTGGGTAATGGAGTTATTATTTTATTATAGAAACAACAATGAAATATGAAGTGGAAGAAGAAAAGAACTTGAAAGAGGCTGGTGAAATTATTACAATTTCATCAGGTGTTTTCTTTTGAGTTGATCAAAAGGGATCCTTAGGCTAGATTTCATATCTAAGTAAGGAATATTGGTTGATTTAAGAAAAATTGGTAAGGTATTTAGGAAGGATTTTTCATAGGAAAATGGCTTTTTCTATGTCAAATTAAGAGAAGGGGAAGTACTCTTTTATAAGAGAGGTGAGCGTCACTTTAGGAAAAGTCTGAAAAAAATATTTATTATAAAATCCTTTTCGGTGTCTAATGGATCCAAAATGATTTATTTCAAGGGTAAGGTGGGGATTGGTCGAGAAAATCTCAACCAATAGGTCTTAGATAGGTTTATGTCACCATATTAACCTTATCTTTTTTTAACTCTAAGTTAAATTGTTTGACATTTACCATGTCTCTTCGTATTTTTATATTATATGGTTATGAAAATTACAATAAAAATACAAGAGAAACCCAAGTGGTTTATTATTTAAATTTATAACCTTATCTAAGTCTTTCGGCCGATCCTTAGATTTTTACAAATATTATATCAATTAATAATACAACATTTGTTTTAAAAACACAATTATGTCAATTTTGACACTATTTAGTATTTGATTTTTTTGAAAGCCATAAAAACATTATCACTTAAAATAAAATTTATTTAATAAACCCTAAAATGTCATATTATCCTATAAAATAATATTAATTCATCATCAGTCTCAATTTACATTAATTTTTTTGTTTATAATATTAGTTATTTTAATATTTCATTAATAATGTAATTATTTCATCATCATTGTTTCATTAATAAATTAAATCATTTAATGTCTAAAAATTATAAATAAAATAAAATTATGCTGGAAATATTTTTAGATTTATAATAAATATTTATAGTCTAATTTATCTTATTTGTATCCCTATATTAAAAATGGTTAATTATGAAACTATTTATTTAACATTTTTAACTCTTCTTTAAATAAAATAATAATAAATGTCCTATTCTGATCCAAGTGGACCAAAAAGGATAATATATTATTCCTAAGGTTGTTTTTTGTCAAAATAATCATATCCAATACAATTAAGACATGTGTTAGGGTAATTATTATATCATTTTACCCTTAATTACCCTATTTACTTTTAACCGTGGTAAATAAAACTCAAAAGATACTATTACCCATAAATTATTTTCTTCTTATTGAACCATATTTTAGACACTAATGTTAGCCATGTATCTCTGATTTTTGAAATTAAACTCACAGAAGTGGTAAAATTAGGTTTTATGTAAATTTTAAAATGCTCCTAGAAGGTCGGTAAAACATGGTTAAAAGTTCAATAAAAGTTTATATATTTAAACTTATTCTAAAAAAACTCCAATTAATTAAATTGAATATATGTAGGTATTATGTATCTATTTTTAAATAAAACAAATTAAAATTAAATAACCAATTACTTAAATAAAAAGTTGATTCTAAACAATAATGCAATGTTTTTCACTATTCATCAGAATTGAATTTTTTCAGAAAAATACCAAAAACTCACCCTGAGATAATTTTATTATTCTAAATCCCAAAATGAATTCCATTTCAAAAAATAAAATTTTTATAATTTAAATAACTTGGTATTACTATTCATAACGGCTAGATTGATTGGTCGTGGTGTGATAAAATACCAAGTTGTGTACCACTCAAGTTGCTACATTATTCAAAGGGAAACGTACTGTGGAAGATTAGAGTGTTACATTCTCCCCTCCTTCAAATAATTTCATCCTTAAAATTTATAGAATATTACTGGTTAAAATTATTCAGGTGGTTCTTCATCATATGTTCCTCAAGTTCCCACGTTTCCTCTTCCATCTTATGGTTTCTCCGTAGAACATTTACTAGATGGGTCATCTGGTTTCTCAGCACTTGTTCTCTTATATCAAAAATTATGATTGGCTCTTCACAATAAGACATGTTAGGTTCCAGTTCTATTTCATCATAGGTGAGTACATGTGTTTTTTCAAACATTTATTTTCTCTACATTGATATGTGGAACACATCATTATCTTTGGTATGATTTGGAGGCATTTCCAAATGATATGCTACAACTCCATTTCGTTCAAGAATTTTGAAAGGTCTGATTTACCTAGGACTCAATTTACCCTTCTTACATAATTGTATAACACCATTCCATGGAGATACCATCAAGAAAACATTATCTCTTACTTGAAATTCCAAATCCTTATTCTGATTATCGGAATTTCCATTTTGCCTACTTTGAGATTCTTTGATGTGGGTTTGGATAATCTTCACCTTTTCCATTGTTTTCTCAACAAGTTCGGTGCCGATGAGTTTTCTTTCACCAAAATTATCCCAACAAGTTGATTTGCGACATATCTTTCTATATACCATTTCATCTGGTGCGATATGAATACTTGAATGGAAGCTATTGTTATAGGAAAATTCTACCAGTGGTAAATACTAATCCCACATACCTAGAAAGTCATGTGGGAAAGTTTTCAATATGTCTTCTAAGGTTTGAGTAGTCCATTAAAATTTTCCATCGGTTTGAGGGTGGTATGTTGTGCTCAAATGATGTTCATTATTCAAGGGCTTCTGAATACTTTTCTCAAAAATTGAAGTAAAACAGGGATCACGATAAAAAACAATCAATAGGGGTACACCATAGACTCTGACAACTTCATTAATAGATAGTATTTCCAGTCTTTCAAGTGGTAAATATTCTCTTATAACAAGAAAATGTGCTGGCATGGTAAGATGATCAACAATGACCCATATTTCACCATTCCTTCTAATAATATTTGGTATTCCCATGAAAAATTCCATCGTAATATTATCCCATTTCGACTCAGGTATGGGAAGAGGTTGCATGAATCCTCTATGTTGTTGCCTTCTAGCTTTAACTTGTTGACAAAACATACATCTTGACACAAAATCAGAAATCTCCCTCTTCATGTTGTCCCACCAATTTTTTTTTCAAATCTATATACATCTTGGTGATCCCATGGTTTGTTGAGAAATTGGATCTATTAGCATCATCCAAAAATTCCCTTTTATATTAGGTATATTAGGAACACAAAGTCTCTTCCCAATTTTCAAAATTTCATCTTCATATATGAATTCACTCAATCCCCCATCATTCATAGCTTTATTCTTCTTTTAAAACTCCTCATCATCGGACTGTGAACTCTTTATCATTTCTAGTAAATACTGTTTGAAAACCATTTTAAAATGTATTTATGTTTTACCATCCATGTTTATTCCCATATCCATCTTTACTAGATCCCTTAACATAGGATACCTTTGACCTCTCATCTTGTTTAATACTTCATGATCCTTTGTACTCAAATATTCTTCCACCTTATTTTCCTTCCCTATCTAGTAGTGTATAGTACAATCATAATCTTTGAGTCATTCAAGACATCATATTTGCCTCATGTTGAGTTCTTTATATGATAAAATATACGCCAAACTAATCTGATCAGTATATATCTCACAAGTTTCACCATAGAGATAGTGTATTCAAATCTTTAAAGAAAATATTATAGTTGTGAACTCAAGATCATGAGTGGGATATTTTTTAATGAATTTTTACCTATCATTATGCATAGGAAATAAATCTATCATTCTGTATAAGGACACAACAAGGTCCTTTATTTAAAGTATCACTATAAATAACAAACCCATCATTCCTCTATGGTAGAGTCAATATAGGATCATTGACTAATCTTCTCTTCAGTTCTTTGAAACATTCTTCACACACTTTTTTCCAAACAAATTTAACCTCTTTATGTGTGAGCTTGGTTAATGGGTTATCAAATCGCACAAAATTCTAGACGAATCATCAATAATAACTTGCTAAACCAATACAAATGTGCACCTCTGTTATACTAATCAGTGCTAGAAATTCTTGTATTTCTCTTGTCTTAGAAGGATATGAATAGATTCCATCATTATAGATAATATGTCCATGAAAAGAAATCACTTAAAGCCACAATTTCACACTTTCTAAACTTCCCATATAATTAATTTCTTCTACGAGTTTTTAGAATAATGCGCAAGTGATTTTCATGGTCTTCTTATATTTTAGAGTATACAAAGATATCATCAATAAATACCACAAAATATTCATCAAGATATTCATTGAAAATTATGTGCATTGGATATATGAAAATAGAGGGTGCATTAGACAAACCTTAAGGTATTACTGTAAACTCATAATGCCCATTCTAGGTTCAAAATGCTGATTTCAGAATGTCTTCCTTCTTCACACACAACCGATGATATCCAGATTGAAGGTTAACCTTTGAAAAATATTTATCTCCATGAATTTGGTCGAATAAATCATGAATGAGAGTTAGGGGAAACTTTTTATTTATTATTATAGCATTGATCTCCCTGTAGTCAATGCACAACCTCATAGATCAATCTTTCTTCATAACAAAAATTACAGGGGTCACCTATGGAGAAACACTCATGTGAATAAATCATGTATTAATCAATTTCTCTAGTTGTTTCCTTAGTTTCACTAATTACACAGTGGCCATTCTATAAGTGGTCTTTGATATGGGCCTTGAACCAGGAAATAAATCAATGAAAAACTCAATTTCTAGTTCTGGAGGATGTATAGGTATATCTTCTGGAAAGACATCAAAATTATATTACACAAAAAGTATATCCTCTATTTTAACATTACTTTCATCACCCATTGTTATTTTATTCGCTTCCTCCGCGATAATTGAATTTAGGTGAGCTACTGGGGGTGGATCTGGATAAGAATCAGATGGATATGTTTCCACTCTATAAATAAGGTACTCCTTATCATCATCAAAAATTGTAACCTTGCTCTTCTTAAAATAAATTTTCATATCATGGTCTTAAAACCAATCCATTCAAAGGACTATATCCAACTCAATCATGGGTATGATGATGAGATCAGCGAATAAATAACATTTATTTTACCTAATAGGAATTGATTCAAAAAACATTGTTTCAATGAATCATCCCTTAATAGTTTGACTAACAAATTGATTATTAAATCAAATTGGAAATATCTAATATTTTTAGAATAATGGGAAGATAAGAAACAATACGATAATCCAGAATCAAAAAAATCATTGGAAAAACATGAGAAAACCATTAAATTACCTTCCACCACTTCATTCGGATCTTCAACCTTAGAAGAAGTGATTGCATAATCTTGGACTTGATCCCTTAGACTTTTTTTGAAGTATGTTTCCCTGATGCCTAGGAAATTAATTTTCATAATTCCACATTTATTTAAAACTACAGAATTCAACATTGAAGGCCTCTTTTTTTCCCTTGCAATCACGAGCGTGGTGGATTTTTTCACAACACATTAATATACTCCCATTCCCTTTAGGGAAGTACCTGGGTGTTTCTTCCTACATTTATTATAAAATGGATATTCAAATTTTACCTTCTTCCCTTTATTTCCATTTCCATAGTGTTCAACATATCACTTCTTCTCTTTATTTACTTTAAAGTTTTAAGACATAGATAATTTATGTTTTGTCTTTATAGCACATGAGATAATATGTTTGTATGATGAGAAGGATTTTGAGACTAATACTCAATGGAGAAATTGTTTTAAACCATAAATTAATTGATCAATCTTACTTCTTGTGTTACATATATAATCAACCCTCTGACTTGATAACCTTGTAATCTTAGCCTCATTATTTGCGACATTCCCATCCTCCTTTTACCTTAGACTAAGAAATTATCCTTCCATATCTGCTTGATGGTCACAAGGAAAGTATTTTTCTAATAAAATATCTTTAAACTCCCTCCATTCCTTTATTTATACTTCTTCATCTTTCTTTTTGTTTTGGATTAATGAACACAATTGATCTTTAGCCTCCGTGAAGTGATAAAAATCCATGAAATTTTTTTCTCTTTCACGTCTCCCCAAATCATGAAATATTTTCTCTAAGGAACTTATCCATTGCTTCGATACTAATGGATTTTTACTCCCATTGAATGTTAGTGGTTGTTGACTCATGAAGCAGTATAACATTGATCCTCCACATTGTGGATCTGGGTGCTCCATATGAGTAAGGTCATTATTCAAAACCTGAGTGAGTTGTCCCAGTATGGTGATAAACTGATCAACACCAGTTGTGTCACTATATCCACTATATTTATATTGAGTAGGAGTGAAATCCCTACATGGATTATGTGAATTGATACGGTTTCAATTCCTTCCACTAGCACCATTTCTAAAAAATGGCATACATTAGATTAGTTTATGAATCGTAATACATATTTCCAAACTTGTAAAACACATAAAAAAATTGAACAGTTTGTGGATATAATTCATAATCATAAATAAAAATTATTTGAGGAGGTATATACTCATAAATCCTTCATAATGGTTTTTAAAAAATGTGAATTATCATTAGCATATCCCCTAGGAATGTCGTAACTAAGAGTTCAACAAGGCCAATTGTCATGTACCAGGATACCCCATGTCAAGCCTAAAACTCATTGTCAGAGTTTTCACTCCTAGGTTTATATTTTTCAGAGTCGTCTCTACCTGATTGTATCCAGAAAGGGATGTATTTCTTGGAAAACTCACAAAATCTCTACATTACCACAATTCTAGGAAGTTCTTCTATACTAATCCTCAAATTATATCATAGGGTAATGTGCTCTAATCAGATATAATATAAATCTAGTTTCCAAGGTTTGTACAAAACATCCCCTGATACCAATTTTAATGCCCTGACCCTAGTTACCCAAAGTCAGTGCATTATTACAAAACATTGTAATGATCACAAGGGATCAAATGCCGAAAGACCAATTAGTTTAGTAGCTTTGGAAGTACTAGATACATTCATAAGTTTTACATTACATTATAAAATGAAAAAAAGAATCAACATTGTCTCCATTGACCACATTCAAATTCCTTACACTATCCCTACATGTTAGTCATAATATACTTTTTCGCATCTTGGAAAAAATAAAACATAGAAATTTGTGTGCTCAGATTCTCTATAAGGATAACAATATAGAAGAATCATTCATAAATAAGCATAAAAATTTAAGGAAATTTATAAGACTAAAACAAAATTATTTTAAAACATAAAATTCAGAATAATATCGAAAATATAAATCAAATAATTCTATTTACTTATTCACATGGATATTCTAGTAGTCGAATAATCACATGTAGTATCAATATCCAATTTCATAATGATGGAATACATAATGTCAGACTTCATAACAACATAGTCAAGGCCTCGTGACTAGACTACAAATAAGATTTTTTCAAGGACATTTTCCAAGAAACTAGTTTGTATCCTCAGACATACCCATGGGTTGATGAGCTATAGTGGGCTCCACCCGTCACTTACTAAGTCCAATGCATTCCTCATATAAAAATGTTTAAACATAAGATGAAGATTAGTATTAAAAATAGAAAATGAATAGTCAATACTTTATCCATAAAACATGAATGGTATAAAAAACACATATATAGTTAAATATATCACAAAACCTTCAATACACTATGTAATAATTTTATCATATTAAATAAACTTCAAAAAATTTTAAAATCTATCAATGGATGTTGACATAGATGAAATAAATTCCTTTTGATATCTCTTTCTATTTTGAAATAATTTAGAAGTAATTTAATTATAATAGAAAACATTTATTTTGAAAATATTCTTATATGTATGTATGAGAATCTTCGACGATGTTATAATGGTGGAAAATAACAGCACCCTCCGTATAAGTTAAAAAAATACATTCTTACATTAATTTTCTAGAATATGTCATAATGTACCCTGTTGGGAAAATGACAGAAAGATTCCTTTCAAAACATATATGGTAAAATAAAGTTATAAATGAATTTAAAACATATTCTAGTAAATAGTGAAACTGTTTTGAATTATATTTTTAATAAAACACGAATTTGGATTAAAAAGAAGTCCTAGTAAATACTTATACATTAACCACCTCTGATAATTAAATAGATTATAGATTTAACCCTTTACTTGTAATTTTCCTTAGTCTATGGTATGTTAATCTCTTATATAATAGTTAAAACATAGTTATTAAGTTATATAAAAACTATATACCTAAATATTATATCATATATGATCCTCTAATCTTTATTTGATAATAATATTTTTTTAGTATCATCATTTCGAGTGTTAACTGATCAGTTTTTTTTATATAATTGGTTATATAACCCATGTTTTTTACGGTTAATATGTATAAGAATCTTATATATAATTATATTAAGTTCTTAAACATTATATTTAATCATAAAATTTACATTATTCATGAATGACTATGATGGGGAATGAATATCATCACGTTCAGGGAGACGGTAATCCATACGTATGCACAAGCGACAATATTATTATATTGATAGTGAAATCATATGTACCTAGATGGTATATCATATATAAATAATAATTAACATGTTATATTTATTATTTAAAATATTTATAATCATTATTTTACCCATCCAAATAATGAAGTTTTTGAATAACAAACTACACCATGATGTGGAGACGGTAAGATGTACGTACGCAAGTATGATGACTTTGTCATTTATAGGATGGATAGAATAATGAATATGGTTGTACCATATTTATAATAACATCACAGTATGTAGTAGTTACTAGAGTTATTAATTTTTATATAAACAAAAAATAAAGAAGAAGTGGTAGAAGAAAATAACTTGAATGAGGGTGGTGAAATTATTACCTTTTCTTCGGGTGTTTTCTTTTGGGTTGATCAAAAGTGCTCCTTAGTATTTCTTTCTAATAAAAGTAAGGACTCTAAGATGACTCAAGGAATGTTGGAATGGTATTTGGATAGGTTTTGGACGATCCAAATGGCTTTGGATGTGTGAAATTAAGATAAGGGAAAGTGCCCTTTTATAAGAGAGGTGAGGGCCACTTTTGGAAAATCTTGAAATATTATTTTATAATAAAATAATTTTCTCGTTTTAATGTCTCCAAAATGAATTATTTCGAGTATTAGGTTGGTATGGGTCGAAAAAATCTAATAAATAGGTTTTATATAAGTTTAGGTCACCCTATTAACCTTATCTTTGACATTTAACTCTTGGTTAAATAGTATGACATTTACCATGTGTCTCTGTATTTTTATATTATATGGTTAAAAAAATACTATAAACAATCAAGAGAACCCCAAGTGGTTTATTATTGATATATCTAACCTTATCTTAGTCCTTTGGATGTTCCCTAGATTTTTAATAATATTATATCAATTAATAATATAGTTTTTTTAAAAACTCAATTATGTCTATTTTGACACTATTTAGTATTTGATTTTTTTGAAAGCCATAAAAAAATTATCACTTAGAATAAAAGTTATTTAATAAACTCCAAAATGTCATATTAATCTAGAAAATTAATTTAATTTTATCAGAAGTATCAATTTAAATTTATTTGGAATATTATAATATCAATTATTTTAATATTTCATTAATAAGATAATTACTACATTGTCATTGTGTCATAAATAAATTAAATTATTTAATGCCTAAAAATTATAAATAAAATACCATTATGTAGGAAATCCTTTTATCTTTATAATTAATATTTATAGTCGAATTTATATTTTGTGTATCCATATATTAAAAATGGTTTAGTTATTAAACATTGAATTTAACACTTTTAACTCTTTTTAAATAAAATAATAATAAATGTCCTAATCTAATCAAATTGGACAAAAAAGAATCACATTTTATTCCTAAGGTTTTTTTGGTCGAATTACACTAATCCAATAGAATTAGTACATGTTTCAGAGAAATTATAATATCATTTTACCCTTAATTACCCTAATAACTTTTAACTGTGGTAAATAAAAGTCAAAAGATACTATTCACCACAAATTACTTTTAATCTTATTGAACATAATTTTACTTATTATTGTTAATCGTCTCTCAGATTTTTGAAATTCAACTCAAAGAAGAGGTAAAATTATGTTTTATGAAAAATTTTAAATGCTTATTGAAGGTGGGTAAAAGACGGTAAAAATTTCAGTAAAATAATATATATATATTTAAAATCATTATAAAATGACTAGAATTAATAACATTGAACATATATAGGTATTATATATCCATTTTGAACAAAAATAAATTAAAATAATATAACTATTTACATAAATAAAAAGTTCGATTTAAACTACAACGCATAGTTTTTCAATATTCATCAATAATTGAATGTTTTCAGAAAAATACCAAAAATTCACCCTAATATAATTTTGATATTCCAAATCCAAAAATGATGTCCATTTTAACAAATAAAATTTATAAAGTTTCAAAAACTGAGTATTACTATTCGTAACAGCTGGTTTGATTGGTCGTGGTGTGTTAAAACACCATGTTGTATACAATGAAAGTTACTGAATTATTCAAAGGGAAATATAACGTGGAAGAATGGGGTGTAACAATTTATGTTTCATGTTGTAATATTAAACCTCTCCACCTAAGAATATCTCTTGGATAGATTTCTCCATGACTCCAAAATTGGAACAACTCCACTATCATAGATGACCCAAACATTACATATATGTTTTCCAACACTTTGGTGAAGGGAAGCGAATTACATAAAATAAACCATGGGCATGTTGTACATTACATAAGAAGAGGAGAAAAAGAAATCAATTAGAAAATTTAATTTATTTATAACTAAAAAACTAATCACATAAAAAGGTATGGTCTAATAATATGATCATCCATATGTGTAAAAAAATTATGCATTTAATAAAATTATAATTCAATTCTTAGTCATTATTATTTAAGTTAAATCATACTTGAATCAGATAATTATTTTCTATAATAAATAAGTTATTTATTCTTAATTCTCATTGAAATTATCTTGAAATTCTGATCCATATTAATTTTAAGAAATTAAATAAATTTATTTTAAATTAATTGTGTATAATAAAATGTTCTTTAGAGGAAAACATAGTGAGTGCCCATATGAACTAAGAAGTATTTATTATACTTAAATAATGTTTTCTCTTCTACCACATGGACGACATGAATAATCACATAACATCATGATAGAGACAATCCACTTATTGATCACATGGTTTACATTAATGAATTTTGTTAATGTAGTGTGAAATTCATTAATGAGTATAATAAAATCCATTATATGACATATACATGATATGTAAATCCAAACATAATGAAGTAATTAGTTAGGAATTAATATATAAAATACCATCTCAATGCATGTCCTATCAACTAAATAACCCCACAAAAGAATATGTTTTTATGATTTACATAGTATAATAAATTATTTTTTAATTATATATAATTTTGTTTATGTAAAAGGCATTTATAATCAATATAAATGAAATTTACTATTCTCACCATATATATGAGGCACCCACATTTGGAATTGAAGTGTAATAGTTATATGATTAATATTGGAGTACATATAGTGTATATGGGATACATGACATGGGGCCTGAAATTTATATAGTCTCCAATCAAGTCAGCCATGTGAGAATATACCCAACAAATCTTTGACATAAGGACTACATATTGTGTATAGAAGTTACATGGAATGTACTCTAGCTGATTGTTCACTAAGGTGGCCCCCTCAATGCACATTAAATAATTAAATTGAACTTAAGTAATAAATTGAAACACCTTGAATTAGTTCAATTTAATTCCTTGTGTATTAAACACTAGAACACCATGTGTACATACAGGTTACATGGTGTGTACTATTATGCAATACAGCAAGATTTATTAGCACCTAAAAATGATATCATAAACTTTATTTCATTAATAATATTAATAGATTTTTTTATATTAATGATAAATGATTAGGAATAATAATATAAAAAAATTTGGATTTAATAATTAATAAACTATAATTGAAAACTAAATTAAAAAAGAATAAATCAATCAAATAACTTTAAATAATTTTGAATAATTATGAGAATTTTCTAATTCCACTAGAAGGATATGGGCCGAATAGAAGTGTGTGATTGGTCATGCCCATTTTGTTTTTATAACAGACAATCAAAAAAATATTTACCTGATGATAAACATCATTATCAGTATAATTGAATCAAATAATACAAACAATAAATAAAATTTCAGAACCGAACTATATGATCATCAAATATTATTTATAATTATTATAATCAATTAAAGAACCAAATTATGGGAAATTAATTTAATGTAGATAGATCTAACACAGGTTATAAGTCATATCATACCTGTGTTGATGTAATCTAGAATATATTCTATATAGTGTTGATCCAAACATGTTCCACAAATTTTCTCATTCAACATATGAATCTCCATGTGCTAGAATGTAAGATCTAATCACTTACGTCCTTCCCCATTGTTCACCCTATGTATCTATTTTAATGTGTTCTCTTATATCTCTCTTGACTTGAGAGTGGAAGGTAGAGGAAGAATACAATACATTATTAATATAATTCTTGATTGAAGGATCATTAATGCACATTTAGAGGATTCTCCAAATTTCATTATGCACAAAAAATGAATTGGATCCTCAAGAATAATATAGTTGGTTTTATATACCGTTGGGTTTAAAAATGAATAATTTCCCAAGTGTTCTATATTTTTTATTAAATAACTATTATATTACATATCTAAATTAATAATATTATTATTATTTCGTGACATACACTAATCCCATGAAAAAGTTAAATATTATTTATTCAAATAATATTCAATATATTATATTTCCCACTAGACTATTAAACACAGTATGCCACTCCCCCACAATATTTATCAGGACTTGAATAATTACTATTAATATAATTAACAAATATCACTCCTGTATAGAAACACAAGTAAATATTACATTCACTAAATAAAAAATAATATTGATTAAATATTCTACACACTTAACATTCAATCCATGAACTGGGGAATGAATATATGTGATCAAGAAAACATGAATACAAATTAAAACACTTTATAGAATAATATTTATTCATATTTTTATATAATAAATAAAAAATATATTTTTTAATTCAGATTCAAGATACACTTGGTGTTTTACTCTATATGCCTCTTTCATAGTGGAATTAGATGAAGCAGCATGAAGTCTTGGGTTATTTTCTAGGAACATTCCAAGGCACCCATAAAGACAGAATTAAATTATTAAATCACATGATACCACATACATATGACCAATATTTAATATAATCTATTTTTCTTGGTATATCAAATCAACCGAGTTGCATATTAGTTCCATTAACATATGTGCATGATTTATCTTTATTTAACATTCCAAAAATCAAACCTACTTATAGAAGAACATGACCATTGATTTATTTAGGATATATCATTTATACCAAAATTAATGAGATATCTAATTCAATTATAGAACATCAGGGAAAAATCCTTTCTAGAATTATTCATGATTGTAATCTTACTCATGATGCTCCTAAGGTATCCTCCATCACTATGAACATATGTTGCCATGGATTTCTCCATTACATCAATGTTAAATACTTATACTACTCATTAATAATATTATTATATTATAAGGATAAAAAAACATATCCAAATATAGGAACATCTAATGACACATATAAATGTGTATTTCTCACTGGGGCATCTCATTCACCTAAAATCCTACATTGAAAATTACCATGCATGTACACTATGAGAAGGGGATTCAATGTCCTATGAGTCTCCACCCCTGATAGCATGAATAATTCTTATCCCTAAAATTATTTAATCTTCATATTGAACAAATATATATTAAATAATTTTATGAAAGAACGTCTAGGTTCTTATAATATTGGAGAAATTCTATGTCATTTTAGTGTGACAACTACTCTAATGACATTATCATATTCGATGTTTCATAGATGAAAATTCTTGATGTGATAATATTTTTTTAATATTAAATCCCTTGAATATAGGTTATCATAAATTCCACATAATTTTGTTCTAGGGAAACAACTCCATCAAGATTATAAGTCAGTTGGAGAATCTTAATGAGAACATCGGTGTTTATAAACAATGATTAATACATTGAGGATGTTATAATTAGTTTATAGTAGGTGATATGGGAACTATATATTTAATTTTTTTATTGATATGAATATAACATGATTCATAATTCTTGATAAATTTTATTAAACTATATTAGTTATATGAAATGTAATTAAAATTATAAGATAATTTCATTTTATATAATATATAGATTTATTATTGTTGTATATTTCCTGTTTTTATAGAATATGATATGTATCATGATTTTTTAATATAGAATGTGTTGTAGTATAAAATTATATTGATAATTTTTATTTTGTTAAATTTTTTTAATAATAAAGTTAGATTTCCTTACACATGGAATGAATGATCACATAAGGTGAAAAAGTGCATTTAAATAGATTATTTTTTGATAAATAAAATTAAATAAATGATGTACTAACTATAATTGTATATTTTTATAGTTAATATATGTGATAAGATTTATTATATTAATCAATTAATTTATAAATCTATAAGACAAATTTTTTTGTTGATGTGTATTATATTTTTTTTTCATTTGAGTCTCTGTTGGTAGTTTTGTGGTAGTGATACGATTTTAGGTTGGGTGGTTATAAAGGTAACCTTTTTAGGTTATGGACTTTGTTATATGGTTTTTGAGATACTTTATATATCTGTATAGTTAGTTATTTCTATGTACACCCATAAAAAATTAATAATATGCCTGAGGCTTATATGAAGTTTTTGAGTAAAGTAACTTTTTACCTTTAAGATTTGGTCGATATGGATAGGTAACCACTCACCCTATCATGTTTTATCTTTAAAATATGGTTATTATTATATGGATTTAGATTTATGTTTATGTTATGAGGTGTAACAGAATATGGTTGTTATATTATGAGGTTATCACTATTGTATAATAAGGCATGGTGATGTGGGAAGATATGGGGGAACCGAGACATAAGTCATTGGGATGCGAGTGTGACGATATCGTCAAGGAAGTCTAAAAAGTATGTTTTACTAAAAATACATTTTCATGATTTTTTTACATATATTATCCTTATATTTAATGAGTGTGATTGTGTTGATATTGGTTTAAAATTGAAATTGGTTGGGAAAACTTATATGATTCACTACTTTTTGTCATTTTCATTATTACGATATTTATATAATCATATAATATTTTATTGAGAGAAACAAGATTATTATATTTAAATTCTCACCCATTCATTAATATATTATTATATAAATATTTTGACGATATTTTTGGATATTAGTCTTGAAATTACTAGATCATTAGTAAGTTAATAGATGATATTATAGGATTTGTTCAGTCGTGATTTTTCCAAATTATAGATAATTATATTTTCTAATAATCTATAGGTTTTATCACATTAATTGAAATTAATTTAGTTCCAATGGGTTGTTGGTTTTATTTTTATAATCATATTGTTTTTTCAACAAGTAAATTCATTTATTTCTTGAGATTAATGTGGTTATTCCACCAAAATATCATTTTATATAATATCATTTCTTATCTATATCTTGTTCCCTATTTGATCTAGGATTTTGGGGCCATACCCAATTTTACTAAAGATACAATGGTGTTCTAGTTGAATTTTTTCATGATATAGTGTCATTATAGAGAGTATGTTTTTCTAAGATGGTGATTTTTGTATTAATTGGTTAGTATTTCATTGGATTCATAGATCAATAGTTTCATTTGATCAAAATAATTTATATATTATATAGACAGTATCTAAGATAGATAAGGGCCACATGTATTTTATACAAGGATCACAACAATATGTAAATATTTCAAAATAAATAATATATGGAATATAAGGAATAAATTTAGATAAATTGTGTGTGTCATATTTTGTTCATATGGGCCAAAATTTAAAGTTCTACAACAAAAGAAAATTTATTTAAAAAAATTCATAGTAATTAAATATCATAGGAATATGAGTTTTTTCGTTCACATATAGACATGGTTTGGAGAAACAAATATAGTCTGAGTTGGTGAGGTGAAATAGGGTCCCATGAATATTTTTTGGGGTATTGATGAGGATGAGTATGATTCATTGAGAAACTCATCACCTTAGTATCATAAGAAAAAATTTCCTTGTTATGTGATTTTTTTCAAACCATTTGATACAGCGATGTGTGGAGGACATAAAGTTATTTTTTAATATGATTCACATATGATAATTTAAATGGATCTACTCCTTATTTTGTTTTGAATGTTGTTTTCCTTATAAATGGTTGATTTTATACCTTTTTGATTCAAATGATTTGTTGTTAAAGTCAGAGAATTTTGGGATTTAGTTATAGACTACATTATTATCATTGATGTTGAAGGTGATATAATGAATATAACTGAACTCTATTGGGATTTATAATTCCAACATGTGACTGATTGGGGTGGAATTTATGATTTTTCAATCCATAATCCCAATATCTTACTATATTAGGATGTTAGTGTGTGACATTTCATAGGAGAATTGTTTTTTTATTTAGTGATAAGTTATCCCTTTCACCTTACTAAATTATATAAATGTGTTTATAAAAGAATATTATATCTAAAAGAAAATATATCATTGAAATTTACTCAGGGGGGTGACTCATTAGAAGATTAAAATGTGTAAATTTATATATACAAGTTTTCATCTATCAAGGAAGTCATGATTCAAACATTTGAACATTCTTTTTTAGCCATCGTTTTTTCATTTTAAAATTTTTTTAGTTCAAATAATCGTTTTTTAAAATTGATAATTATATGTTATTTTTTTAGTTGATGAAAATATTAGTATTTGTTTAAAATAGTTTTTAGTGTCCAGTTTTAAGCCAATAATGTCATTTTAAATAAAACCTAATAGTTTAATCTTACACCCTAATATTAGATACCATCCTTTATAATTTTTTTATTAAGTGAATCATTATTTTACATTCCTTATATTTTATTATGTATGTAGAGGAATATTAAAGGGTTTTCCATACCATAAGGTACCCCGAGTTGAGTGTGTATGAGGTGGTGGTTGAAATAAATAGAGACAAGGAAGATATGTAGGACGTGGAAATAATCACGTGATGAGTTATTTATCATTAGGTGAACCAAATATTTTTTGAGATTCTATTTATCAATATTGTACTTTGTAATATTCATTGATTGATTTGGAAGATTTATACTCCTTCATATCACTTAACTTAGTCAAATCAATGTGACTAATAGAGGAATGGATTTCTTGGACTTTATTGTTATCTACACCAATTTTGAGACATGTCAGGATTGAAATAGGTATATTATTGGTGTGAGTTAAAAACTAATTCATATTTATCATTTCTAGATTATATCATATAAAATATATAATCATTAAATGATATCATTATAATGTAGTTATTTTATTATGTATAAGACTTCATTGACTTTTAATAAATATTAGTGATATTAACTAATGTGGGATTTAAATTTTTGAGTTTTTAGAGAGTGTGATTTTCTTATGATTAATAGATGTTTGGATACTCTTTCATCACAATTATATTGGTTGAATTATCATTCATTAGTGGGTAGAAATTTGATATTTTATGCTTTATAGAGGAAATCTGGGAAATTTTTCCAAAGCATGTGACAGTACCCCATACAATTGATATCATATTTGAGATATGGTTAAAACTGGATGTATCATTGATTACTAAATTATTTTTTTATATTGAAATTTAAGTGGTAAGAGTCAAAAATTTTGAATGATGAGATATTGTAAAGGGGATTTATTTGACCCAACATGTAACTTGGAAGAGATCACATGTTGTGTGCATGGGGTTTATAATGAGGTATAACATTTTATGGATTATATTTAGATGAACTACAAGTTTGTGAAGACCCACTCTCCAAACCCATATGATTAATTTATTATATGATATTGTATTAAAACTGGATAGTTCTTTAAGAATTAAATATCAATAAGTAATTCCTTAATATTGGTTGAGGAGGATTAAATTGAAAATATTGTTTTTCAGTATCTCAATGTGATTTTTTAATACATAGATATTCCATCTAATGACATGAATAAATTAGCTATGTTACTATTGTTGATAAAACTAGTTTTTTTGTGAAGTCCTAGATTAGTTGTTGGTCATTTCCATTGATTAATTATTATTGTATTGAATTATTGTATTGGATAATGATGATATATTGAATAATAAATTTGTATTCATTCATTGATAAAGATTTATAAACATTTTATAATTGTAGGTTTTAAATGTTTTTGGAATGTTTCCATGTATAGGAAATCTATTACAAAGGAATATTAATTCATTCAAAAAATATTGAGACTAGTTTTTATACAAAGGTACAAAAAAAGATTTGGATAGTACAAATGTTTCTTATTTTTATTATTATTATAAGATGGTTTTATGTGATCTGTCTTTGTGTGTGGAACCCATAACTCCTCTAACTATGAAATTTTGGAATATATTATTGAAAATTAATTATTATATTATGAATTACTATTAAAAGAATAAACTAATTAGTGAGACTGTCATTTTATAACCTAATGAAGGAATCATGTTTATAGTTTATTTAAAATAAACTATATTGTTTGAGGATATGTTTTAATGAAAGTGAAATTACTTATATATTATGGGACTATGTTGTTATTTACCCATGATCATTACTACTTCACCTAAAATATAGATATTTAATTGAGGTGTTTTTATAGGAAGATATGGAGACATTAGTTTTTTTGAGATTGTTTATGTATTTATATGTAAAATAATTATATATTGAATCATAATTTTGTGGGATTTGAATTAAATTCAGAAAATATGGTTGGGGTTCTACAATAGTATAACATTTTGATCATTTACACTCCATAGAAAAATAATATGGAAAATTATTTGTTGATAATGGAGACATATGAAAATGTTTCTTGTATAGTTGGAAATGAATTCTGGTTGATGGAGGAGCATATAACCTTGTGTATAAAAATAGTGTATGGTAAATGTGATGTTATCTAATTCATATGTAAATGATCTATCATTTGTTTTAGTTTGTTGATGAATCTTAAATTATGATAAATAATTATAAATATAAAGATATTATATGAGGATAATTTGGAAAAATTTATACGAATTGAAAGTATTCAGTGTTGGTTAAAATGAATCGCTTTGATTCATGAGTAATGTGACATTCTATTCTACGTGAGTCCCACAAACCACCATTAATAGTACATTTAATTTTTTCAACATGTTTAAATGAGAAGATTTTGTTCCATGGTTGGATGTATTAGTTGGTGAATATCATTACATAATGGATTTTTACAGTTTGTAAAAATATTTTATAGAGTTTCAAATGTTCTAATATAGCCTTTAGAAGTTTTTAAATGGAAGAGATATGATATATGTATTTAATTTCAGGTAAATATTACTTATTTATTGGATTTATAATACTAGTTGGGGTTTTATGGATTAATGTATTAAATCATATTATTCTTATAGGTCAAGTACCATGTATTGTATATGTATTATAGAGCCTATTTTTTCGTGGAAACGGTGAAGATAAATGGTGTTTCAAATTTGATCATCTCAATTAGGTATAGTCTCTTTAAATTATTCATGTATGAAATTATTTGGTTTATATTAGATGGCCTTAACTAAATATCCTTGAGACCATGAGTGCAAATTATGATAAAAAAGTGAAATAATAAATTCCGTGGGATAAAATATTAGGCATGATAATGTATTTACCCTCACATTTATACAAAAAACAATATCCATTATCCAATAAAATATATAATATCTAATATACTCAAATTTATCATAAAACATCAGAAAATCATATCCTTGAAGATTATGAACAACTAAGAAATTACTTGAAATAAATCTCCTTAAAACTCCAATACCAAAATATAGAAAGACTCTAAAATAAAATATAAATCTTTTTAAATGATATATATCTAGAATATATGAAACCTTATATAGTAATTAACATATTTCCATACATGAAACAAGAATAAAAAATTATACACATACCCTAAAAGAAATATGTACTGTGTAAGCACATCATACCCCACATGTAGTCTCCAAATAACCCTAATAATTGATAATAATTATATGTCTATATTGAAGAAACATTATAAGATATAAAAACATTATATTATAGATATTTATTTCATATTAGGTTAGAATAATGAATAATGAACACTAATTATTTTGGTGTATTTTTTTCATATACTAACAAGACACCATGGATTAGAGCTATATCTGCAACATTCCATGGTAGAGAAATTCTAAACCAGACATCCTCAATAAAAGATAAAATAAGTAATTAATCATAATAACCAAATTTAAAATTAAATATCAATTTATAATCTATAAGAGGAAAAATAATATAAAAAAGTAATAAAAATTTTATAAATCCCATTTATATGAATATCCCATATATTATATAATAAATATAACATTCACAATCAATTCCTTCCTCTAATAACATGTATAAAAGTTTCACAATGGACACTTTAATATATTTATCATGTAAAAATTCTGAATAAAAGATTTAAAAGAATTTTTTTAACAAAAAAAATTGATTGATTATCTAACACTATCCCATGTCTTCACCATCATATCATTAAAAAAAATATGGTATATAGGGTCTATCACTTATTGATTTTCAATATAATGATATCCCAAATGATTAGAGAGAATGATTATTTCAATTCTGAAAAACAAAAAATTATAAGATAATTGTTATTATGTATTTTTCACTATTATACCAAATTAAATGTTTAAACAAAATGAACAAATGAAGTTGTTACCTTACATAAGAATAATTAATACCTATAATATAAATTATATATTACTCAAATAATGCTGTGGAAGAAATGTAATTTGGTAAATGAAGCATAATAAAAAATTAAAAGGGAACTTCTAAGTATTCCCTCTAATAAACATTGATCCCCAATTCAAATTATAAATAAAAAATAAAATTACATCATTGACATCAAAATTTTAAAAAATGGACTTCATTTATATTTGGAATTAAATGAGTGTAAACCATACATCTAGTTTATACATGGTACCTAGTGGAACACCATAAATAACTTAATGGAAAGGAAGTAGCCACTATCACCACACCATAATGCCATCAATTACCCACTAATACCCAGTTTACAAATAGTTACTAATTTAACCAAAAAAATTATTTTCTACTATTCTATCTTCTGCCCTATCCTCCTCAAAATCGTATTTTCCCTAATAACAACATAATTATATATATTATATTATTGTGGTTATAATTCAATTCAAACACATACATTAACCAAACACATAAAGTAAAAAAGGAAGACCAGACCCCTCTATGAGGATAATCCACCTGTCAAGAGATAATTTTTATATTGTACAAGGCCCATAGGCACAGTTGTCATAAATCTCATTACAGGTCCTGAAATCCCAATGTAACGACATGTTTTCATAAACATTCCATAGTTTAACATTTCATCCTAAAAATTATAGAATACTAGAGTGTAAAATCAAGATATTTGAAAAATTATTCCATATATGTGTCCTTAGATTTGTATGTTTGTTGGTGAATATTATATACATTGGTTGAGTTTACAAATAATAATAAATTTGAATAATTTAATAGTATTGACCAAATTATGGTATTTTATAAATTTCTATGCAGATAAAATTTATGTTTGACAAATATTATATAGTATATGATCATTGTAATATAAATAGTGCATAATATAATAGATAATGTGTAAGTGATTAAATGGTAAATAAATGTTTTATAAGATCTTCACAAAACATATATAGATAATATAATTTTAATAACCCACTAAACATGGCCATGATATTGGTAACCTAACATCATGAGTCTCTTGTAATACCAAAGTTTCCTTCTCAAAACCCTAAAAGATTGTAACCATTGGGTCTCTTATGAGATTAGGGATTTTACGTACAATCTATCAAAAGATATTTATGTGGACCTTTTAATGACTCACATATACCCAATGAAATTTCCAATGAGATTACTCATCCTAAAACTACTATAGTCCTTGCCTTAATTAATTATGGAGTTCTAATAAGGATGATTCCAGAAAAGAAAGGTTATCCTTGTTGATAATGTTAGAGAAATTAAATATTTTAATTATAAATTTAGTTGGGATATTTAAATCTCACTCTTAATTCATGACACCCATGTAGTGTACTTACACCTGAATCCCTGGTAGTATCACTAAACTTATGGTTGGGTGTTGGATCGACTGCCAATTTTATTGACAAGACCTCATTTGGATTTGATTATGGGCATCAAACCTCATATGTCTCATACAATACAATGGATTAATTCCTAACAATCATATAACAATATATAATATATACATATAAAATCATAATAGATTAATATTCATTACATAAAATAACTACCCACTCAATAAGCGCATAATTTTATTATCTTTTGAAAAACAAAAATTGAATTACTTGTATATAAAATATATATGTCATATCACACTTAGTTTTTTATAATTTTAACCCATAGTAGACACATAATAATTAATACATTTATTCATATCATGGATAATCGAAATATAATAAAGGGTGATCACAGATTCTCATTAAGGGTAAATAATTGAGATATAAAAATTCAATTAATCATTACATGAGAATAATGTTATGCGAACATGAATTTAACATTTTAAAACCATAAAATACATATTAAGTAGGAAAATATTGATTCATTTAATAAATAATGGTAGTTTATAAAAGATTGATAATTAAATAATCAATGATTATTTTCTATGAGAGAATAAATTTTCAAAAGAAATGATTTTTTTCAGGCTTATATACATAGTAAATTATTTCCTTTATATTCAATCCTCAATTATAAGACAATCATACAATAGTAAGTTCACTATATTTTACACAGTATTATTAAAGATTCAATAAAAAGACTACTGATCTAGGTTCACTACCAGTTCAAGTCCTATTTATCTCATGGGATATCGATATATATATATAATGTTTTAGAGTGACATTAAACTTCAATTTCACCAATAAAATAATGAAAAGAATTTTAAATCAGTTTAATAAGATCATAATACATTAAACATATCTCGACCAATTAAAAATTCCAATTTTTAAACATTTCATCAAATCATAACTTATAAATAAGATATGGGTTTCATATAAATTTGCACAATTAAACATATAAAAACTCATGTAAAATTCAATGTTTTCATAAAAAAAATTTCATCATAATAATATACAATCCATAAAAATAATAAGGACGATATCATTAGGTCATATCACTCAGAAAAAAAATTAATTAACATTAATTGATTTCATTAAATATGAAAATTCATTAAAATTATCACATTAAACATTTCTCAGGGAATGTACCATTTTTAATTTGAAATATCTTATTTAAAATCAAAAAAATCACAAATATTTAAGGAAGAAATTATTTTTAAAGAAACATTTAAACTTGTAATGTATTATTCAAATAATGGAGTGGTCATGAGGTAAATAAATTATATTTATGTTGTTTCTGATAAATGAGAATATTTTTTTCACACTTTTATAAGAAAATAAAAAATTAAATCATTAAGAAAATAAAATGTTTTTTAATTTTTTACCATTTCATAAAAAATGAAATCATTATAAAAATGACCTTAAAAATAATAGGATAATGTTTATTAAAAATAGAAACATTTTTTATAAATCATTTATATGAATAAAAAATTATATTATTCTGTATCAGGAAATAATGTCAGTATTCATTAAAAATTTTTATTCAGTCCCTTTGGTACATAAAAAGGTTAAAATAAATGTAACAAATGAATTCTATGTAATTAACAATTGGATAATAAAATTAATTAGTTTCATGAGATAAATATAATGATTTTTTATCATTGAAATTATAATCATAAAAAATTCTGATAAACAATCAAATTGTAAGGCAGAATACTTATCACGCATTCTAATATCATCAAAATAACTATATGAAACTGTATAATAAATTCAAATTTAAAATAATTATATAATAGAGTATTTTTAAAAAATATAAATCATATATTATATACTTTTAACATTTTAAAAACCATTTATTAATAACCCCTTTTAAAATCCTTATTTATAGTGGTTAACTATGTTATTTTTCATGGAAATTTCATTTTGGTAGTAATGGTCCGTGTACAATAGTCTTGTTTACATAATATATATATTTTTATTCAAGATATAAATATCATATATATATTTTTATACATATTTAGAGTCAATAATAAAATTTAAATATTAAAATATAAATTACACCATTAATTGTAACATCCCAAGTAAGTAATGAATAATAGATATTCTTATCTATGTCTACTTATTAATTAGATAGTGTTTTAGAGGCTTAAAATGAGAATAAATCCAATCGAAAGCATAGAATTCTCTAATATTTTTAAAAGATTTTTTTACCGCGTTTTGATGGAAAATGATTTTTAAATATATCTTTTAACAATTTTATAATCTCTATTTGTCAAAATAAAACTATTCTTTTTTATTGGTAAATTGAAATTTACTTTGGATAAATTGTTTGTATTTTTCAGACAATGTTCATTTTTTAATGAATAGTGAAAAATACTACATTTTACATCAAAACGTATTTTTCATATAATTTAATTATATGGTTAGATTGTATTTTTAATTTTTTTTAAAGTGTAATTATAATATATTTTTACCATTTAATCCAATTGTGTTCATTATAATTAATTTCACTCTGGAATTGGGCATAAAAAAGTTCCAAACTTTTCATAGATATTGTTTAAAATAAACCCGGTATTTGTTCTGACAACGAGAATTATTTTCAAATTCATTATTGCAATTTCTATTTTTGGAATTTGGTAAAATGGATTACATATTTTTAATCAGAAGGTCCAAATTATGTAATTAGGAATCTTTTTTTGGACATTATGAATAGTAACGATGGTAATTATATTTAATTATCTTGATTAATTAGTAATCGGGTTGTTAAGGATAATAAAATAATATCATAATAATAAAAAATGACCCTAACATGTGTCCTAAATCTACTGGTTGTGTCATGGCCGACCATGGGATGCCTTTTCCCAAACATTGGGACCCCATGGAATCACTTTTGTGTGATAGTGACTTTTTATCTTTTTATTTTTAAAGAATGTTAAATATAACAAAGTATGCATCACCCGAGTAAAAAAAATTTATTTTTGTCTCTGTAAATGATCTCTTAGACTATAAAACTTAATTATAAATATAAAAAGGTATCCCACATTATAGTATTTTTTTATAATTTTTAAACATTAAGTAAATTAAATTATTTATGACATAATGATGATGCAGCATTACCTCATTAATGAATGATTTAAATAAAATGAAAAGATAATGTAAAATATAAGACTTACACTTGTAAAAAACAAATTGGATGAGTATATTTCGAACCCTTAACACATTATCCTCGAAATATATCAATGTGAGACCTTTAAAATCCGAAACACGTTTCAATATAAAGTAACATTTTATAACTTTCCAAGAGTGCCCCTCCTATCCTCTTATAAAATGCCACCACCTCTACCTCCATACCCACACTTCTCAAGCCAGTGGCTCGGCCAAGATCTACTCATTTTATCTCTCCACATCCCTATATTCATCCTAGAAGCCTTACCTTAGGCATAAATCTCTTTAGGAAACCCTTTTGGTTCAAACCAAGAGGAGTTACCCGATTTAAAGGTAAAGACTTCTCTAATGTTCTTTTGTTTTATTTTCCTTCTCCAACCCCCTAAACTATTTTTATTCATTTATTTTGTATAAAAAAGTATCTTAAATATACTAGGATGTTTTTATAATAATTATTTAAGCTAAACTTACACACACCTACATCTAACGGTTAAAGAGCACACCGTTTCCGTAGATGGTGAATTTCTGCCATACGAAACGATGATTGTTCAATATTCTTATAACACATTAAAATGTGGCCATTAATATGTAACTATATTTATATATGATATATAATATGTTTATGTTTTCCTTAATCTTCTGTATTTTTCATTTATGGAATACCTTTATGGTTTCCATTATGGGTAAACGCGATATCATTATTTTTGGAAGTGCGGACTACTGCCCCCTCAAAGTGATTTGATTCGTTAATTCCATATGTGGGACATATAAAGGATGGAGTTAATAATATTATATATGAAATTATAATGGAATTATAATATACCTTTATATCATTATTATTCCCTTCCATTAAATAGGAAATAGAAATGAAATTAGCGTTCATGCGTACGTACGGCTTACTATCTCCATGAACGGTGCATTTCATTTCTTACCTCTAAATGTTATATAACATTATAAATTCATGTATATACCGGATATATATTATATATATGATATCTACATCATGAATATAATTTTGGATATAATGGATACCTGAAAAAATTGTAATTATATAGAGTTTATTTTTGACTCAAGTACCAATGATCAACAAAAAACGACCATTATTAACTTAAATAATTACATAGTGTCCATAACATGGTAATAAGTGATATAAAGAGGAATAATGAACTTGAAAAATGTTATTAAGTAAGTAGAAATTAAACCAAGTTTATTATTCAGGAGGTTAAAGAACGATCGAGTCAAGTTGGACCCGAGGTAAGGGACTTCTTCTCAATCTCCTTTCATTGAGACATATTTTGTTGTATACACAACTTTATTTTATACGGTGTATAAAACCCTATTACTTTTATATTTATTCAAAAGTAATCTATTTTTATACAAAGTGTCTTACTAAACGTCAAAAACAGAATGTTTTTTTGTACCTATGCGGCGACAACGACTTCTCCACCGCCATGACCATTATTTGAGTTTCGGCTTTCTCTACAAGCCATAACTTTTGTTTTAAATTAAAAATAAATACCATGTTTTACTTTTACTTTATTTTGGTATTGAATTGGTTTTGATAATGTTTTTATTATATGAATGTGTTATTGATATCTTGTGATTGAAATGTGGAAATGTTATGTTTCCTTTATGAATGTTTTATGTGATATGATTATGTTGTGGTTCTTGGGAATTGTTATGAAGACGGGTGGTTCCGTGATAAACTAAGGGAAGGTGCGCCCGATATAGATCTCCAATGCATTGGGTAATGTGAGGGGGTTAAATTATAAGGTTTCTATGAAAATATTTAGAGAATGTACTGTGATGGGTATTCCAAAAATAACCGTGAGGGTTACTCTCTACGTAAGAATGTTATGAATGCCTCAAGTTACCTTTATGTCTTATGATTTCTATGATTTATTCATGATTTGATGAGGTATGTTAAGATTAATATGTTTTATGAGTAAAGTATGATATCATACATGGAATAATGTTTTCATTTCATACTTTTATATCCCTTACTATGCTTTTTATGCTCATCCCATGTTTTTGAAATCTTTTTCATAGGTCAAGGGAAAGGTACATGATGTGATGATAGTGTCAAGGAAGTGTCAAGAAAGAATCAATGTTTTATTTTAAATATGTTTCTGTTGATGGTAAAAATGAGTACTAAATTTTATGTAACCACTTTGTTTAAATGTGGAATGTAATGCATGATTTATGATCTAATTCTCTAAAACTATAACCTGAAAATATCCTCAATGTGTATTCTTGAAATAACTCAAGATTAAGTAATTTTTAAGTCTGGGGCCTTATATTAATGGAGACGGAAGCATATAAGTACGCATGAACCCTTTTTTCTATTTTTCAATGATAGAAAGTAAGAATGATAAATAAAAATTATAATTTAAAAAACTTTTATTATATAAAATTTATCATATATACTAATTATATATATATATATCACAATCTATGTAAAATATAAATTAAAAACAATTCACTACACCTTGTAGAGGAGGTTGGCCACATGTATCAGTGAGAAACGTTATCATTTTCCAAAGGATAGGAAAGTTAGAAGTTAGATGTGCTATTATATTTATTGAGGTATTATAATTTCATAAATATAATATATAAATATTAAACCTATAATAATAACCATTCATGGAAGGTGGTGATTGAAAATTAATTATATTGCTTCATGGAGGTGTTAGTCCACACATAGGCATTAGTGATACAATCACTTATCGTTTGATAAAATATAAAGAGGATATTGATAGTTCTATAATAAAAAAGAAAAGTTATGTATATTGAGGATTACTATGTTATTTTTTTATAATTATATAATATTTATATTATATAAATGAAAAAATAGAAAATAAACTGACCGTTTAATGTAATTATCTCTTATTTGAAATAAATCATTTAGAACTCCATTTAAGGGCCTAGGGTAGGAATATGGGGAAAACTTATATTATGTGTATAGGGTTGTTTATAAGTGTTTTTATTTGTGTTTGTTTGAAATTTAAGGACTAAAGTGGTTTAAATATGAGAAAATAACATTGTCCTTTTATAATTGTGGGTGTGGACACACTAGAAATTTATTAAAATATAAAATATTATAAATTCATTTGGAATGAAAATTATTCTAAATGTAAATTTTTTAGAAGGTGTGATTAGATTATAGTTATATATGTGTCTTCAAACTAGGATTTATTTTCATTTATATGGGAAAGATACCATTCTCCCATGATTTCACCCGCTTATAGACTAATTTTATTAGTAACCACGACGACATTTTTTTAATATACATTAATAAAAATGAAAGTTTATTCATTAAATAATTTAAAATTATAATTCATAATAAATAAAATAATTTAGTAAATTAAAATCATATAATTTTTATAATTTAATTAAAAATTAATCCTTTTAAATGTGATGAAATGTAGTTTTCCCAAAAAAAATACGTGAAAAATGTATTTATAAAAACATTCCACATAAAATTAATTATAATGAAATTAATTAGATTGTTAATTATTTTAATGAAAATTTTTAACTTACCAATCAAAAATTTATATTTTATATTCTTTGATAAAAATTAATGTTAATAAAAATCATCATTTCCACTACTCATAGAAATATGAATCTTCTATGAAAATTCCCAAAAATTCCTTATAAGAAAATTTTGGCATGATAATTGAAAAAGTGAAGATAATTTTTCCAAATGAATTTTATAAAAGGTTAAAAAATTAATTAGGTTATTTTCTAACAAAAAGTAAAATACCCATTCATGAGAAAAATATATACTTTTTTGAGGCATTTAAGGTCTTTATAAAAAATTAAGACATAATTATCAATATTTTATCAATTTATAAATCCTTTATATGTTTTTTAAATTATATCTTTTATTATTCACACATATAAATTAATGGCTATATTAAAATTATATATATTATTACACATCATTTAGACTCAGTGTTGCATATGTAAAAAACCACTGATGAAATTAAATTTATTTGAAATAAAATACATCCTAAAATATTAATATTTTAAATCACCATAAGTTATTACGTAATGAGGTCAATTAGTAGAATAATTCCTATCCCTGTAGGACAACACAACTTCATTTAATGTTCTATATTCTCACTCACACATTCCATGAGAAATATTTAGGGAGTTCACCAATCATGACAATACTCTAGGGAAAGCCACAAAAACTATGAAGAGATAATAATATTATCTTCAGAAAATAATGGTGAACACTATTGATATGGTTAGTTACATTAAATATTTAAACAAACATATTTTTAATTATTTTAAAATTATAATTACAATATGATTTAAAACTGAGATCATATTTAATTTTTCTTTCCAATAATCATGGAAAATGGATTTTAAATGGAGAAAGAAATATTTCTTGATGATTAATTAGAAATATTGAGGTGTTAGAGATTGTTTTAGAGGTGGATTATTGTGTATAATATCCTTATAATATAGATTTAGTTTTGTGTTATTTTATATATTTTACATTAATTGACAATATCCTAACGACTCTCATGTCATAAAATGGGGGTGACATATATATTGACGAGGATGTAAATTTAATATAAAAATCTATAGACATTTTAGAAATTTAGAAGAAGGTTTTCTATTAGAAAATTATTCCCCTTTTATGAGTTATTTAGAGGAATAGTTGTTCTAAGGAATGTTAGTGGGAGTGATATTTTGTTATGGGTTCAAATCATGAATTTTTTTTGAACCCTGATTCATGTAGTGAATTCAGAATTGAATTTTGAGATTATTATCATTTATTTTATCTATTTCATTATTTTTTATGTTATGTTGAATATTTTAATAGAGTAAGTGTTTATTGAGAGGTATAATTATTTTTATATAGCTTCTAGTGATTTTAACTTTCTATGGATAAGTTTTTTATTGGTTCCTGGGGATAATATTAGACTAGTGCTTAATATATATGTTTAAAAATTACTATTCATATAATATGTGTGTTTTTGATGTAATGGGGAATGATAATGTTAGTTAAGATATAATCGATTAAAGAAAAGGCCAAATATTAGTTCCTTAGGAACCATTTGATGGTTATTTCAATACAATTATAGTGATGTTTAATATAGGTTTATAGTGTCCTATCATTGTATGGATCAATAGAATATAGAAAGAGATTGAAGATGATACTAATATCCATGGTGAGTGATAATATATTATGGGTTTGATTAAAATTTTAGAGTATTATTAAAATGTTTATAATAAATATTTGGGTTTGGAGATTTATTTTATTTGATATGCTATCTATAATAGGATAATCCCATGTAAAAGTTTTCATTCATGATTAAAAAAAAGTCATATTTTAATATAGGAAATCAATGTCTTATGTTAGGGATTTATAGGGTTTGAGGAAATTAGATCATGTTTGATAAATTCACACTATATATATATTATCAAACATGTTTAATTAAGATCAAAATATGATGTTTGATTATTGGGAATGAAATTTATGTCCCTAAAATTTTCTGATCAACTTAGATATGAATAAATACTTTTTAATTTTCCGTATACCACATGTGAGATTTATAATGAACCATGTCTTTACCAGTTATTAAATTTGGTGGGAATTTGTTGTTTGGTTCAGAAGTAGATGAAATTAGGATAACCAAAATTTAGATAATATTTTTAGGAGACAAATAATATATATAATATGTTTTTTGATATGTATTGATTCTTGAGAGAGGTTTGGATATTTTTGTGAATGTTGGGAGCATCAAGATGAATTTATAATTTTGGAAACGGGATATATGTTAATAAAAAGGTTGTTCCATGTTTTTGAAAAATCATGAAAATTGAAAGA
Organism: Viscum album; assembly: GCA_963277665.1. Lineage (NCBI taxonomy): Eukaryota > Viridiplantae > Streptophyta > Magnoliopsida > Santalales > Viscaceae > Viscum > Viscum album. Next base: position 1,618,097,695 of record OY728146.1, on the reverse strand, counting down.
GATAACAATTAAAATGATCATTCATTTGGGGTGGAGGTGCATGAAATGAATATATCTAAGGATAACAATGAACACCAAAATAATTTTTTAGAGTGATATGCATGGTTATTTAATGGTTCCATACACAATGTGGCCAAATAATGTGATGGATGTATCAGAGGAAAGTGGCTACTACATGGTTTTCGAAATGATGCCGTTAAAATGATGCTACCTAGTTTTATTAAAAATGTGAAGTATTAATTTCTCCCAAACCATATAATTTTAATTCCTTTCTCCATCTTTTACCCTCAATAACATGATATAACCATGGCATCACCCATCTCCTTTCTCTCACAATTCATCCTTAATGTGGGATATTTTTAGTGTAATTCTATAATTATTTGTTGTGATTCGACCTAATATTTTGATACTTATTCCCCAATAGAATGGTGTAATTGGTCCACGATTATATTTTTTCATATAAAGGATAGATGATTACCGTAAATAATTATACAGACAATTTATTTCCATTTCATTAGTGTAACATTTCCCTATGAATTTTTACTATGTTTTCTTATTATATAAGATGAATTTAGAAGAAAATGTGGTTTTGATTATTTTTATTCCTTATTAGTATGTTGTAGGGGGAATGTAATGAACCATTTAGGGGTGAATTATCATGGATAATATATAGAATTATGGATCAGTGTGTGTTACATAACTATGACTATTTGAATTATATTAGACAAAATTCTTATAAAATGTTAAAAATAATTATATTATATGTGTTGTTATGTTATAGAATATCATATAAAGACCTGACAATAATCATTACATAGTCAATATTTTAATTAGTTAAAATTTAATTTTATTACATTTACGAAGATCAATATGGTTTATATCTTTAGATAATGAGTACATAAATATTATATAATAAACCGCTAATTCAATGTTGAAAAATTTACTTATTTTCCATTTTACTGAAATATATCTTTTTCAAAATGAAACAAATTTCCTTTTCCTGAAAAATCATATTGAATTCTAACATGGCTTATTCATTATTCCTACCCATATTTAATCCTAGTGATTAATTTTTTAAAAAGTTGGATGAGAACAAAAGTGTCATTAAGGGACATAAAAATAAATAATCTATATTTCCAATGGAGAGAATTGAAACCCATTAAATAATATTATTTATCACAATACTATTTTATCATTTTATATTATTAGTTTCCATACGAAAAAAGATCTTTTTTTACGTAAAACATTAAAACGTAAAAAAATCAAATAAAAATCCATTTTAATTTACTTAGAGCATTTTATTAACAATTTTTTAAACCAATTTAATAAATAACTTGATACTAGTAAAGTATATATAAAATCCCGCAATAATTTACTCCTTAATTGTTTTTTTCATTCAATGATATGGAACATCACTCAATTCATTAAAGAGTTATTATGGGGATCACCCTACATATTTGATATATCAGACTATTTTTTCTTCCTGTGCTATAATGTGTATCAAAACCCCGTATAAGCTATATTGGGATCACTTTATTCTCATATAAAATGCTCAATTACCATATCAAGAATAAAAATTTTATTCATGCACATTTTTTTCAAAAAAACCGTTATAATTTGTATTAAATCTATGTGAAAAACAATTTAAGTTATTAAAACACTATTAATTTTGAAAATCCATTTTTAATAATGAACTACCTTAAAGGAAGAGAAAGAGAGTTTTTCATCGAATAAAACAAGAAATAATATATAAGAATACATATATAAAATAGCTTTTATAGGGTAAATAATAGCCACTTTCATCATATATTTTAAAATGGAAAATTATTTCTGTATTTTTTATTGAAATTTAAACATTATGTAAAAAAATTCATTTTGAAAAGCATTAAAAGAATGTCAAAAGGGATGTAAAATTTCCCTTATAATTGTTTTGTGTTCCTATAAATACATTAATAATAAAATATTCAAAATATGGTTTTTAAAAAAAATGTGTTCTAAGGAAAATATTAAATGAGTATATTTAAAAAAATTTACATTCCTTGTTTCGGACATGTCACATACATTATTTCTCATCATATTATCCAGCAAACATCTTTATTTTACACCAAAAGCATCTATGTTATGGATTTAAGATTAAACAATTCTATAAGATATGGGGTGTGATGTATGGAAGATATTAATTCAGCTCATGACCAAAAAAACATATTTTTAATGTGTGAAGAAAGTAGGATAATATGATACCATTTATTAATTAGGGGAGAGTAACTTTATGAAATTAAGATAGTATTAATGAATTATATATTAATTTTTATCTTCAAATGGAAAAAATTGATACCATTACTAGATAATATAAGGTTGAGTCAAAATAGGCTCATCTAATAAAAATTATATAAGAGTAGGTGATATTTATAACCTTATAGATTTTATTAACTAGGATTAACTACTTTTGAAAACTACCATAGTATTAATTTTTTTACTCTTTAATGGTCAATAAAGATACTAAAAAAGGGTAAATGACTAATAAATGGACCATGACTGAAATAAAAATCCTTATCAAATTAACACATCTAGAAAATATATTTTTTGAATATAAAATCATTTAACAAAACATTTTTTATTATATAATATATCTAATGATAATTTTGACACTTTTCATTTAATTTGATTATATAAAAATTAAGCAAGAGATTGGATTCAAATATAAACATTTAAAAAACCATAAATATGAAATAATAAACTATAAAATTCATGGGACACTATAACCGACCCAAATTTTACTACATTTAATATTTTTTAAATAATTTATTTAATTTTTCTATTAACAGGATAACTATAGTGTTGGAAATACATAAGCATTAATGTAAGGATTTTGTCACAAAAAATTATAAATAAATTATCATGATAACTTAGAATTATTTATTTTTCAAATAACAAATTATAATCAAACATAATTTTTTTCATATATAAAAAAATAATTATAATAAATCAAAAAAAAATGTGGTTTTAAATTTTCATTATATAATGTATTATAAATGTCAAAATCATGACCATACATCTAAAAATGTAATATTTTAGAATTCTGGAAGATAGTAGAGAAAATATAATCATATAATAAAATTATATAATGTGTTAGAGTAAGTTTTTATTTCATAGAAAAAAATTACACCTAATTACCCCATTTTACCTTTATAGTAGTGAAAAATTATTTTCTATGCTTAGCATTCATAAAGAACAAAAATGAATGTGGAATGTTTTACAAACATATAGAAACATAATCCAAATAAATAATTAATTTTTCAATATTTAAAATTGATAATTTTAATAATTTAATTAAATATTAAACAGGAAAAATGCGACAGAAATCATTTTTAAGAAAAGTATCTTCTTATGTATAAAAATATTCTTATACCAAATTGAAGTATAAAATTCATTAAAAAGGAAATATTTTTATTATGTACTATAAAAATTGATTGATAATATTTCAAAGGTAATCCATAATATAATTTCACCAATTAAATAAATGAAAATGAAATAAAATTTCCAATAAAAAACATTATTTTCCACTATTCAATGACAATAAATCTTTTCCGAAGATTATCAAACAATCACCATGAGATTTTTTTCTAAATGATGAATTCAAAAATATGTTCCATCTTAAAAGATAAATTCCAAATTTTTATAATTACACCTTATAAGAAATAATTTTAATAATACAATTTCACTGTTGATTAAAAATTACATAATATATTTATAATATATATAACTGTCTAATTTTTTAGTAATAATCATCATTAAAATGAATTATTTTATAACAAAATGTAGTTTTATATTCTTACCCCCTGTATAAATTAATTCATCCCAATTTTATTAACATATTAAACATGTTGGGATATCATTATATCATACCATTTTAGGCTGACATGTGGTTTCTTCAATAATATGGTTTTTCTTCTTCACATTTACCTGGTGAATCACCTAATTCATCCACAAATTCACACTATGATGAAAAATATATTATTGGTATTCCTCATAATAATTTTTATCTTCAAACTCAACAACCTAAGGGATCAAAATGTGAGATAAATCTGACACATAATTTTTAATCATTGAAACATGAAAAACATTGTGTACCTAGCATAAAATCATTTTAAAGTTTAATCAATAAGAAAATAATACAACTTTATCTAGGATTTCATATATCCTTATGAACCAGAGTCTTATAATCCCATTCTATAAAAAATGAAGAACAATTTACTATGAATATTCTTTAAAACCAACTTAATCACATACCTCAAAATAATGATATCCCCTCTGGTTATTTTCATATATTTTCATTATTATATGAGTTATAATCATATATTTATTAATTTTATTCTCCTTTTAAACCATTTCCTATAACAACTATAGTCACATAAACATTTTTACTCATAATTTACCCTAAACATTTGGGGTTTGACACCGTTTTCCTTGTTATTCTTAATATGGTTCTATTTGTATACAAGAACGAAAACTTTTGTTATAAGAAAACTCAACCAATGGAATATATCGAACACAAATTACATTGTAATCTATTAAATAACCGTGAATAATTTTTTTAATAGTGTAAAAGGTTTATTTAGACTATCTATTAAATTTAGGATGAAATGTTTCACTAAAATTTTATTATATACAAGATGAATTAGATGTCCTTTACAAAAAGTAGATGTAAATTTTGGATAACAATGTCAAAAAATGTGGGAGGAACTACATTTAACTATATTACATTCTTGGGGTAATATTGAGAACGTTTATCTAAGGACATACTAACTCAAATGGTATGGAAATTTTTATACCTAGTTTTTTATCAATAATAAATAAAATTTCATTATAACCTTATGATTTCATTGGAAATCCAACCATATAATCAATGGATATATTTTACTATTTCTAATTTTGAATTGGAAAATTTTGATGCATCCACGTTGGTATTTTTTTTATTCTACATTAGCCTATTGAAAATTCATAAATTTCATTGTAATGTTAAAAATATCACTTTTGATTCCATCCATATAGTAATACTCCCGAAGGTCTCTATAAATCATAGTACTAATAAGATTAATAGAAAATGGGGATCTATTACCTTCAGTAAATAATTCTATCCTCAATAATAAATTGCATATATAATTTTTTTTGCAATTTTCATAACATATCCTATATAAAATTTAAACTATGGAATCTAATCCTTCCAAAAAGATACTACATTTTCCTATAAATCACTATATTACTTATAATATAGATTAATTAATTATGATGTATATTATTATACTGATACCTAAAAATATTGTGAATATTACATCATGTATAATATCTAGGCTAAAAGTCAGGAAAATATTAACCAAAAGGTAATGTACCCGACATGACATTGTTAATGTAGCATTATTTCCTAAACAAAAACAATAGACTACATTGTTTTCTTTTTCGTGATAGAAATGAATTTTTCAACAATAATCCTTTATCAGTATCAGTTTTATTCTCTTCCTCATATTGAACTTTTCATCCAGTAATATATACTTAAAAATTTATGATTATAATATATTTCATAGTATAACTAATATAAATGAATCCTAATATTTTTTAAATACAACATAATAACAGATAATTCCAAATCATGTGTAGGATATTTGAACTCATGAGGTTTCAGTTGGCATGAATCATGAAGAATTTACTTATCATAATGCATCGAGACATAATGATTCCCCTTTAATGAACCATTATTGTAGAAAAAATACCATTTCTAATAGGAAAGGCCAAAATTGGAGAATTCACGAATCATGAATTTTTATCTTAAAAACAATCATCAACTATCTTTATAATAATAAATTTAATACATTTTCATGTTAACATAGTTAGTGTGATATGAAAATAAAATTTTGTTTCCAGAAATCATGAGTTATTAACCAACTAATCTAAGAAAGAAATGATCCATTTGGACATTTTTATGAAATATTCAATCATTAACAACTTTTATTTTAAATTAATTAATAGTTATTCAATCCATTCAATAAATACGTTCAAGGAATAAAATTTTATACAACCTCAACTCAAACATACTAAATTTTGAATTTAGATTATTTTCAACAATGGTTTGCAAAAAATTACAAAGATGTATTTCTTGATCCTCATTAATTTTATAATATACCAAAATATCAACATTAAAAACACTATAAACATCTCCGAGAAATCATGGGATAACATATTCATTTGGTCCAAAAATATAGCCAGTGTGTTATATATACCAATGGTTATGAAAAACTCCCAATGGCCATATATAGTAGAAAATGAACTCTTAGATATATATATATTCATCCAAATTAAATAGATGATATATTAAAATGATATAAATAATCAAAAAATTCTTCTCTTCCTGAAGCCGATAAAAAAACCTTCGTTGTGAGGAAAATGATACATATTCATAGAAATGATGTGATTTTAAGATCTGTAGCCAATGATATGTCTCATTAAACTATCTTCCTTGTAAAAAAATAAAACTCAAACACCCAACAATCGAGTTATTAGATAAATCAAACCATTAGGTATAATGTTTCTCATGTTATTTTTCTATTCCTAAAGTTCTACATGGGCCATTTTATAAGGGAATTCTAATGTAGTATTAACATCAAGCACTATGTCAATAGGAAACTAAACCATCCAATATGGACTAACACTTGGAAAATCAACAAGAAATACATCCACATGTTCATTTACTACTATAAAGACCCTAATATTAAATGTTTCATTATTTTAATCCATATTAGTTTGGTAACATTCACTATTATACCTAATCAATTTTTCAACTTCTTTGTACGTTATCAAAGGAATGAAATAATTGAATTCAAAATTCTTTGATTTAAAATCCATCTTAGAATGATAAATTTAAATACAATCAAAACCCAAAATAATATCATACACTACCATGGGAATATCAACATCATTTTTTTGAAATACCATCACACTAATAATAATAGTCGGATTCATAAAAATATTGGATTCAACAATACTTTCTCCTAGATATTTCTTCAAAAGTAATATTTTGTTTTGATGATGTTATAGTCTGATTTAGTAGAAAAGTAATTATAAATGGGGGAATTAAAATATCCAAATTAAAATGGGAATTATAATAATTCAAATAAATAAGTCACATACCATTCACCACTTCATTATATGTCCCAACATCAAATGTAGTAGTAGGGACAAAATTTCCAACATATTTATTCTATTGTTATTGATGGTATACATCTTGAGTAACTAATTTAAAAAACATTTAGTACAATTTTACAAATAATTTAAATTAATACATTTCAAAAATAGTAGGATATCTTTTTCCCCATTCATTAATTGTTCATAACACTTTTATTTTGGTCATGAACCATATGACCAAGCATAGCACAATAGTAACACTTTCTAAATCATTTCTAACATTTCCTAAAATTTATTTTACAACCCTTAGAACATATTTGGGGATTAGAACTAGAATTATTAGTAGGTTACTTCTCCATTTTATTCCAATTAGACCTTTTAATACTTTCCTCTTCCTAGGGAATATATGTGTTGGAAAACTCCATATCAATTTCTCAACACTAAAAAAAACATTATCATAACTTTTAAATTCTCATGTGGGAAATAAAATTTGTAAAACTAGTTTAAATACTAATCAAATATATTAAATTTACTATTAAGGACACAAGAAATATTATAAATACATGGAATACAATTTATATTTTTTCATAAATGACTAATATATCTTCAAAAATCTATATCATTTCCTAGGACAGTTTCTACATCCTATGTTAAAAAAACTAGTGAAATTTTTCTTTGGAAATATTTTTTTAAATGTGTCTAATTACTTCGAATCCAGATCATATTTATCTCCAGTATTATTAATAAAATACCACCATTGGCCATCCTCACCATCAAAATTAAAATTTAAATGGTTATATTTTTATATTCTGACCACCTAATGATATTAAATATCACTTCTATACAATAGATAAATCCATTAAATACACAAAGAATTGAAGTTCAATTTAATATTCGTGTGTTTTTTTCATGAAATGATCAACTAACAACTTCTTACTACAAGGTTAATCTAGTTTCTATCTAGTATGACTTCCAAAACAAATTATAGATAGTGAAAAGTTATCCATCACTTCTATAAATTTCTCAATGAAAATTCCCAAAATTTTAGGTTGCTAATTTGGATGGTTTTACCCCTTTATACCTTTATATTTTAGAATCCCTATTTCTTCAATAGAAGAACATTTTTCAAATACATTGATTATAAAAAGAAACATTGTAATCTTCAAATGATATATCGTTTCATGTTAATCACAATGTAGAACATTTTAATGGAATGCTATAAATTGTTTCTAAAACGATATAGTTATCTAAATATCTCTATGATAATAACTATAAATACAAATACTTCGACATTAAATAATACATAGTTTTTTCATAAATTAACATTCAAACCTTCCCGATAATAATTACTGTTTAATGTTTTATATATTTAGGTCATGTCTCATATATAATATTCCTATACATAAAAATTGGAAAATTCTACTCAATTTTAAAATTTTCCACAATATTGAACATTTAAAATTAATAACATTTTATTTTCATGATAAGAATTTATTTATTTCACCATGAAATCTTCATTTTTCCTCCACATTATTCTTCCCTGTGAATTTTTTTTAATAACATGGTATTAGAAAAAAAATCTCAATAAGGAACATAAAAAAGAAGAAATATTTAAGTCCAGTGATAATATCGAAAATCCATAAAATACATACCATTTCCACATTTTTTTGATAACATAAAGTAAATAATTTCCAAATGACTAAATAAAACTCATTTTTCACAATGAAAATATTAAAACTCAAATAATCAAATAGAAATACATTTTAGTTTTCTTCCATCATTATATTCACAACTCATTTTAAACATGTGTTAGAAATAATAGGATATTAGTTAAATACATAGGATTAATCCCACTAGTAAACTCCCAACATTATTCATTCTAAATCAATGTACATTACACAATGCTTTGGAGAGCATTAATGCGATACACCCTTCATATAAGCTATATCATGATCACCCAACTTCATGATTTATAATAGGTATTAAAAAGTCACATAGACTATATTAGACTCACATGTGCCTCATATATAATGCTCAAGTAACATATCTTGAGTGAAAATAAATATTATTTAATATTTTTTTCATAAAACACTAGAGAAACGCTTTTCAAACCATATGAAAATGAATGTTAGATATGGAAATACCATTTATTTGGAAATCCCATTTTAAAAAGTAAAATAATCAAAATGATGGGAAAGAAGGTTTTTCATTTAATAAAACACGAAGAATTGTAACACATGTTAAAAAATTTGGATATGGTGGTGGTAGAAGACATTATCACCATATACATTTAAATTATACATTCTTTTGTTCTTTTGTGAAGAAATTAAAAACATTAGATAAAAATATTCTATATGAAAACCATTGAAATAATGTCAAAATATTCATAGAATATCATTTATAATTATTTTATTTTCATATAAATTCATTAATAAGATATTTTAAAATATACAAACTTTGATGAAATATAGTTTTTTAATGGAATCATAAAAATATGATTATTAAATAAAAGTCCCTATCCTTCTATCTAACTCATCATGTACATTATTTATGAGTAACATCATCAGAAACCCCTTAATTTTTACAAAAAAACATTTTGTTGTTTTTTATATATTCAATTAAATGACTAAAACACATAAGCATGGTTTAATGTCAGGTATTTGGGCAAGTAATGGTTGACCAAAAAAATTTTATTAAGTGTGAATAATTGAGTAAAGGAGGTTCCCTTTTATAATTTGGTGAAGGGAACACGTAGAATTTCATAACATTTTACTTAAATATATAATTATTTTTACATATAAATAGATAAAAATTGATTATATTTGAGTCTTTGATAAGAATGAGTATAATAATATCATCTAATAAAAATTTTGCATGTTTAGTGAATTTTCCACCCTTATCAATTATTTACCAAAGTTATCCTTTTTTATTATCAACCAGATATTAAAAATTTTACACATTAGTGGAAAACAATATTCTATAAATAGATAAAAAATCGATAAATGGAATTTTTTTTTCATAATATATCAAATAAAATTCACGTTGATGGGGATTTTATTTTTAGTAATTTTAAATCATTTATTAAATCATTATTTACTATAAAAATTCACTAATGTCTACATTTATACAATTAATTTAATTTCAGTATGAAAACATCCAAAAAAAATTTATTTCTAATATAAATAATTAACACTACCTAAATATGTTATAATTATCAAAATAATTATTATGCTACTATAAAATCACTCAAATATTACTACATTTATTATTTCTGAATTCATTTATTTAATTTTTTTATTAATTGAATAATTACGGTGTTGGCATGATGTAATAATTAAAGATAATTATTTAGACAAATAACCTTTTTAATATATTTTCATGAAAAATAATAACTATTAATATTTCAAAAAAACATTTAGAACTGAACAAGCATTCTTCTTATCCCTATTACAAATTTTTAAATAAAATACAAAAATAATATTTTTGAATTCTCTTAAAGTAGAGAATTATAAGAGTCAAAATCATGGTAATATGGAAACAAAAGGTCATATATTCGAATATTATATCATATTGGATGAAATATAATAATCTAAAAAAAATTATATTATAGTTTTTCGGTTATATTTTTATCATATCAAATTAATGTTACTATTAGGTAACCCATTTTACATATTCAATGGTAATTATATTTACTAACATTACAATTTGTAATGACAAAAAATAAAATGGAAAATTTTAAAAAAAATTCACCAATTATGGAAAAAGATTCATGAATCAAAAATAAATTCAGAATATTGTATTAAATTAAACTATAAAAACACAGAAAAAGGCCATTTTCATTATAATTCATATTAAAGTATTAAAATATTTTCAGAATAATAATAACTATACAATTAATTAAAAAGACTATATTTTAACTAATTTTAATCAAAAAACAAATTAATTTTAAAAACATATCTATTGAAAGAATTTCACTTTTAAAATAACTAAAAATAAAATATAATTTTCAATAAAAATAATTATTTCCCACCATTACTTGAAAAATAAATCAATTCATATTTTTTTAAAAATCATCTTAACATAATATTAATATTTTGAATTCAAAAATAATATTAATTTCTTTAAATTAAAATTATATATATTCAAAATTAAACATTCAATTAAAACCTATTAATAAAATGTTATAATGAAAGTATTTATATTTTTATGAAACCTTACATAATATTTTTATAATGAATATAACTATGTATTTTATGAAGAAAAAACCATAAAATTTATTTATTCTATGTTTACATGGGTTGTTAAATGTTTAGTGTTTATATGAGCTTATATGAGTTTATGAAATTTCCAAGATGTGGGTGGTTGATATTTTATTTAATTGAATATCTTTGTAAGAGGTAGGTTGTTTCTGAATATCTCCACAAGGTTTAATAATTTTGTTATATGCATCTCATAAGAAAATTTTGATGAAATACAAAATGTTTTCACTGGAATAATGGACCTTTAAGTATTTGTTGATGCCTCCAAAATTTATAGTTTGGGGGGATTGTTTATAAACATGAAACTTGAGACACATGGATAAAAAAGGGGTAAAATTGAATAGAAATGATGTGAACATTGTGGACCATGTGGCTAGTTTCCTTATACCTCACCATGTAAAGGGCATTAGTGAATTGAGATAATTGTCTTTATAATAGAATGTGTAAAACATAAAATTCTTATATATTTTTTAAAATTTAATTATTGAGTGGGATAAATGTTCCTTTCATCTTTTATGTGAGTAATCATATGTGAATTCCCTAGTGGGATCTATTAGTGGGAAAAGTGATAATACACTAACCTTGTTTGTTTTGGATGGTTGTTAATCATTTAGATGTCACCATATTTTGAAAATTATATAGAGTTTCCTAAAAATATCCTTACCAAATGATTCAATTAGGGTCAAGTCGTAGGATTTAATTCCCTTTATGTGTAGGGATTTCCCTCTTCTATTATAGGAGAACAATACGTATGAAAAATGGGGTATACAGATAATGATATTACTTTGGGAACCTAAGTGGGTTATCCTATTTCATGTTGCATCTAGAGAGAAGTTTTCATAGATGAAATAGATATTAATCCCATGTGTGACTATATAATCTATGGATCAATGATGATAACCATTGTTCATGTGGTGTTAATAATATACTATTTTCATAAAAGGGAATCCTATAATTTTTTTTTGGGTTTTGGATAGTGGTCATCCTATATGAGGATGGTGTGTTATATATATAGGTTTGAAGAGGGTAATTCCTTGGTGGTATGAAATATGATTTAACAAGGAATAATACTCCCTCTACTAAACTATTTATGATTTCTTATGGTCATACACCCCTTGGGTGTATGCTATATGAGGTTATAGGGTGACATGCAACCCATGGTTTTATGTTTTATGATGTTTCCTGGTGGGATACAACCCCCTCAAGTGATGATTTCATAGTAACTATTTTGGGTAATGGATTTGAACCCTTAGGTGGATGTTTTATGATGGTTTTGGGTAGGGGAGGTTATTTCGCTTGGTGCATTGTACATAATGGTTTTTGGTTATGGATGTGACCCACCAAGTGGATAGAATATTGTAGGTTCTGAGGAAGTTTTTATCCCCTGTTAAGACAATTATTTATTCACTGAGACCTATTGAATTAGAAGAAGAAAGAAAAGTAGATCACAAGTGTAAACTTTTATCCTTAAAACTGACAATATTTCATATATTATGATTATACACTTATTTATTCATTATTTTGATCATAACATGTATGAATAAAATTATTTACTAGTTATGTTAAAAACATTATTAGTTGTGTCTGACTATGTTTTACTAACACACTACACTGATGTGTGTGAAAATTATATAGGCAAGAATGCCTCATGATTGATGGATTACATAGGAAAAAGGCTCAATGTTTCATAATCTAGTTAGAGAAACTCAATCGGATTTTATATACATTGATGGGATGATTATCACGGATGAAAAAATATAATCCTTTTATTTTTTTCTTATTTTTTATATATATTTTTTCATCTTGTAGGGGGTTCAATTAGATGTATTCTTCTAGAAAAAAAATCTTTTGATATAACATGTATACATTTTATTGGATTTATTAAAACTATATTTTTTTGGATATGATTCTATTTTTTTCTAATAAATGAATCATTTCCCACTCTTATATTATATTATAGTATCTACAAAGTTGTACCTTATAGCCTTGTGATATCCATAAGCCTCAAAAATTTGGTCAGTTGAACCTGAGATCCAATGTCCTACAAGAGGAGACAATAATGTGTGGCCTTAGGATAGAGTGTTATGAAGTGGTATCAGATAATATATTTTATTTTCTTACTATTTGAGGTATAATAGATAGGTAATATGGATGTGTCAGATCATATGATGGACATCATATAATGTGTTGTGAGGACCATGCAACGGAATTTCTGGGTTACTAGGGATATGTAATTGGGGATATTATTTTTTTCTATTAAGATTATGATACTTATTCAAATATGATGTCTGTGTTTGGAATTATTATGTATGTTTTTAGATCATGGATAATATTGGAAGGGGTCCTATTACATGAATCATTCATGGAATGTATGATTAACATGAAATCACGGTGACTCAATGTGATTGATATCACTACTAACAAAGGCTTCAGTTATATAAATTGGTCAACAATAAATTAATTTATGTTTTCTTATGTAAATTTTTACCATTATTATTTTCATATAGAAAACATATGTTTATTATTATGAAAAATAATGTGGATGGTTTATAAATTATGCCTCTAATAATGGATACATATAGCCTCCATGTACAGGATGTTGAATAACCCTTTCACGGTTGAGAGATGAACTGGATTCCATGGTGATAAGACCTAGGTATTTAATTGGGATACTGGTTTAATGACCTAGAATGTTTCAAATTTAACCTATATAATCTTTTCCTATATATCATCATAGTGTGTTTATTCTTATCTATACAATATGAAAATAGTTTCCCTATAAATTAATTATCTAGAGGTGATATTGTTATATGAACATAGATGTTACTAGGTCCTCATGAGGGATGTTTGGAAAGTGGATACCAAATAACAATGGGTTCTTAAGCGTGGGTTGTTCAATCATTCTTGTGAGGCATAGCTTTTATATATGGGAACCCTAGTGTGTATTAATTTTCATATGATTTTCCATGATGGTGTGGAAAATATTTTTATGTATCAGAGGGAAACATGGATCTTTTTATGGTTGTATATTCCCTTATAGGAATTTCATTGATTAGAGTGATTCATGGATTGATGTTTTATGTTGTGGTAATTTTGTTTTTTATGGATAACCTTGCATATAATGATCTTATATGTTGGGTTCTTTGATTGGTAGAGAATGGGTGGAAATTTTTGAATATATGATGATGTTCTAGTGGAATTTGATCATGTAGAATAACTTAGCATGAATGAGATTCCGTTGGTGTTTTGAGGTAAAACCCCACATTTATTCTATATAGATTATATTTACATGAGATTATAACATGATCAGTTTTGTATGTACATGAGTCTATGATCTATGATATGTGACTCTATACATTATGTGTTATTTTTTTATTAAGTTAATAAATGAGATTACACATATTAATATTGGATACAATCAAAATTAATTATAGGTAAGGACCAACGAGATGAGTTTTTAAAGGAATATACTTCCATAATAAGTGGAGATAGAGGATTAACATTTATTTTAAGGAAAACATAAAGTATTATTGAATATTCATTCTGTGGAATGTGAGTTATCTAGACACAACTTGTCTTATTCAATGAATACCATTACATGTGTATAGTTCGATATATAAATGATTTTATCTTTCCATAGTATTTTCAACAATTTGGAATGAACTATATTTATATTAATTTCCTTGGATTATGTGTAATATTAAAAGGTTATATTCATTGCTTTGATATAATGAGAACGTAGAGATACTATGACAATAATCTTAAAGTAATGTCATATTTTCTATATACATCGTACTGACCAGACATAGATTATAAATAAAACTCAACTTCTATGGGGAAAAAATAATTGATAATTCATCTAATTATGTTCATACTTAGTGATATATAGTAGTTTATATTGAGAGGATTGATACACTAAAAGGAAAAAACACATGTTTCAGGTGTCATTGGTTGTCCCTTTCTATAGACACATGTTTTGGTCTCTTGATATGAGAACATTATCAATGTGTTCCATTTGATATCACACATTGATGAAAAAATGAATTCTTGGTGTGGTGATTTGTGGTTTGTGAAAAATTGGTGGCATATCCTTGGTTGAATGATCAAGATAGAATTTTTCACTTCTGAGTTAAAGAAGTGATATCTCTAACTAGGTTGATCAGGATGGAAGTACTGTATTATGTCAATGGCCATGGTTGTCAATGTTTAGTCCATGAGGTCAGATTAAGAAATAATAAATAAACAAAGGTTGATGAAATAATTGTGCATCCATATTTATGAAATATCATATAATAATGATATTATATTAGATTATGCACGTTCATTGGTTATTTATCATTTCAGAAACTATTCAAGAACTCTTTAGGGGCATTGAAGGGATGATAGAATTTGCTCATATTTTTTGAATAATATTTCATTCTATAGAGAGAATGTATTAGTGGGTCACAAAATATAACATTTAATCTACCTAATTCTGGAAAATTTGTATATATAACATAGTGGGACTCACATGTGGTTTGAGAGTTGTCCAAGTTTTATTGATAATAGATAAATAAAACGTTTCATTATTATTTAATTAAATATTATTATATTGAATATATTTATTAAATATTTTTATTGTTTTTGTTAAATTCAATGAATTATAATATGTGAATGAATACTATTCTAATATTCCATGTTCATTTAATATTATCAGGAATTATGAATCAATTTAATGAATCAGGTTTATCATTTAATATTTATTTAATATATCATATAAGTATGTTATAAAATATAAAAAATATTTATAATGGATTTACATTATCATAAATAATAATTTAAAACTTTATCAGTGGTCATTAAATATACCTAGTGGTGGGGAAACCCAATGGGGTATTTAGATCTTACTCTATATAAGTCATAGAGAATATCATTCCACGTGACATTTCAATTAGTTATAATTTAGAGATTAAATGTCATAAAAAAATTTAGATAAATAATGGATCAATCTAAGTGAACAATCCATTTTACATTTTTGAATCAAAGTAATATGATTATGGTGATCAAAATGGTGTAGCTGAAATCATCAGAGCTCCCTGTTTGCATGTAGAAGTCGATGAACAAAATATGCGTCAATTTGAGAAGCGTATGTGGGGATAATGATGGGTTCAGTGTTAGGTCATTTATTAAATAGTTATAAATGATTTTTGATAGATATGCACGATTAGAATCAGAATGAGGTGTATGATACTTTATTTTATGTGATCTGATTGAAACACTTGTGATCCTTGGACCATATGGATGCTCAAATATCTAGAGACGATGAAATTTCATCACTATGGTGATTAAATAATTTAAATCTACGGCCTATTAGATTCTTTTTTTCACTGTAGTTCTAAATATTTGAATGAGAGTGATCATGTGAATTTTCAAATCCAAAAAATTATTTTTCGTTCAATTTATGTTGAGGTTTATAAATTGGTATCAACAAATCCAACCACACATTGAACCAATATCGGATGGTTATAATATGGATATCTGAATTAATTATGTATCAATATGTTCATTATTAGATAAAAATGTATTAAATATTAAAATATATCAATGAAGAATATTAATAAAAAACTTATCATGCATATTATAATGAACCTTTTGTTTATAGACCCCATTTTATTTATATCATGACATGACCTAAATCTAGTTGTTATATTACATCTAACTAGTAAATGAAAATTCCATGTGTTATGTGTAATTTAAATCAACATGGCAAAAAATGGGTCTATTATTTTTATACTAGAGGTGTGACTCTAATTAAAATTTTGGAAAAATATTCCACTTGTTTTTTTTCATAAAGGGACATGGAGTTTTTATTAAATGAGAAATAGACAAAATAAAAAAGAATTCAAGACCCTATGGGTATCCTCATTCATTATCCACTATTTGAGCCCTCTTATTTGTCTCTCTCCCACTGCACAATCATCACCCTCTTCTCCATTGAGCATAAAGTTGTATCCCACATAGACCAGGAATGTTTCCCACCACTTCTTTTCCCCTTGTGGGGTTTGAGTTTCCAACCACCACCGAGGGACCACTCGTCACTCCTCCTTCTCATGGACCACTGCGAGCACCCTTTTCCATGTTCATGATCCTTTGGCCTCTTAGACAAGGAGTGAATGATGTAGATTCCTCTTCAGACACCTCCAATTCATGGGATACTAACACTCCATCCTTAGTTAGGTCTATCTTAAACAACACCGTGAATGAGACCACTCTATTTTTCCATCTTGGTGGACCGTCAAATGTTTCACCTGCTGAGGCAGGATATCCCACTTGCCCGATTTAGACTATTGTTAAGCATATCCTACTTCTTGATGATAATACAACCAAAAAAACTTGATACCTACGTCCTAAGATGCAGTTGAGCAAGACTATTATAACACCACTCAAACACTGACAGAACCATTCCTACATCAACCAACCACCACATCACACTATATTGGACCCAATCCCCCTACGTGACACCTATATGGCTGTGAAATATTCTTATACACTTTTAAATGGGTCAGGGTGGGTTTTCCTGACCCGTAAAAGGTCTGATAATGCCTAAGTATCCCAAAATACCCTTTCATGGTGTCTTCCTGGACCCAATGGAGCCTTCAGGTCTATTAACAAACATGTATTGGGTCAGAGTGGGGTTATCGTTGCTAAATTTACGGTTAAATAATTATTAATTAAATAATTTAATTTTAGTTTTAAATTTAATTAATTAAAATTATTTTTTGTTGGAAATTAATATTTTTTATATTCCAAAATATTATCTTTGTTTTTGTATGGAATTTAATTAATTAATTAATATTTTTTTTTGAATGAATATTAAATTAATGATGAGACCAAATAATTTAAATTCTTTTAAATTCTATAATATATTTAATTTATTTTATGGCCCTTGTTATTTAATGATATTTATATTTAAATTTTATCACGGGTTTATTCCTTATACTAATGGATGTAGAGAAATTGACTCTACTTGTGTATACTGTGGTAAATTATATTATTTATTTAATACATGTGTGTTAGGAATATAATAGGTTGGAGATTAAAGGATGGTATGTGCACTGTCTTTTCATATAATATGTATAAAGGCCCTTAGGTTCACTTTATCTATCATATATTGGGACCCTAAAGCCCCTTTCCTAGGCATGAGAGTATTTGTACATTAAATGATAACATTTTAAGATGTCGACCCCACCAGGATGAGATAATACACCGGATGAGAAGTGAACACATTAGACTTCGGGTGAGATGAAATACAAGTTAAAACTGTACTAAGGAATAAAACCCCATAGGCTAATATGTATCTTTTATTAGAAAATGGATCAACAACCATTGGAATGTAAATAATAGTTGGGTTGAATTTTTTCCATTATTAATTGTTTTTAATTTTATTAATGTGAATGTTTATTGATAGAACACAAAAAATAATAAACAAGGAAAATTTTATATTGAGCAAATATATATTTTTCCAATTAATTCATGTTCAGTTATGATTTGGAAACATATTATGGACATATTTAATAGATATTTACTATATTAATCCTGAAATAACAAAATTTTTTAATGATATATTAATTTATAATGGATTTCATTTATAAATTTGAAGAAAATGGATGTTTGAGGTGCTCATCAGCCAAAGGTGAGAGTTTCTTCTTCTAATGGGGGAGTTCTTACGAGAATAATGGGTTGATAAAACTAATGTTCATAGAAAAATATTATCCATATCTATCTTTATATTACTTCAGAGGAAATGCATTGAGGGAATCAAGGTTAAAAATACGATAAGATGGGCCATTACCCATCCGATCTAGGAACCATGAGTTAATGTTGTGGGTTATCATTGTTCCTACATCGAGGAACACCGTATAGTGTTGTGGCCATATTTAGTAGACTATTATGGGAGGATTCAAGGATCCTTACAACTAAAATAATCAAGAGATGTGGTATTTTGAATCTAAAAGTGAGGACTATAATGGGTTGATAGAATAGTGTGAAATATTATTTAATTTATTAACTAATAAATCAAAAATGTGAAAATGGTAATGAATTTTAATTTAAGAGTGTTATATTATTTTGGATAAAAATGAAAATAAATAACACCACTAAAAAATAATCACTTCATTCCATACTATAAAAAAAATACTAATTTTCTATAACACCCCGAAGTGGTATAGGAACATTCACATAGTACTATGTCATGAAATGAAACATTATGTAATGGGTTTCTCATTTCTTGTTGAACCTCCTCAGATAGAATGAAAAGAGGATCCTAGAAAATTAAAAAACTTTTTAAACTATATAATAAATATAATGTGAACCATGTTTTCATATATATCTAGTGTATTCATGAAAATTCATGAGGAAAAATATTCTTACAATACGCTCACTCATTTCTGAAAATTATATAAAGTGAGTTCAATGATAGAATGTTATGAGATATCTAGGGAACTGCATTGGTTTAAGAAAAAAGAGGTGTGTTATGTAGGACATGATGTACTCAAAATGAATGGGTACATTGAGATACTTGATACCCTTGGGTTAACAATGAACCATGAACTAGATAAATATCATATTATTGCCTCAAACATAAATGTTTTCAACCTTAATTGTCAATTACATCATGAATAACAACAAAAATTCACTTCAATAAAATTTGGTTTTAGTTAAAAATGATGATAAGGATATAAGGAATACCAGTTCTTCAGTCCATAAATTGAAAATGATGAGGTAGGGATAATATAAGCTGTGTTAGGCCATGTCTAGACCAAAAAATAAGTGAACCTTTAAAAAATACAAGGATACGGTGGTGGGATAATGACCATGAGGTTGTATACCTTCTATGAGGAATGAAAGTCCATAGGAATAATAATTTTAGACCTTGGAAGATAAATCAAAGAAACACTTCTAATTATTGTATTTATTTCATTGAATGAAATCATTCATTATCTAAAAATTGGTTATCTAATATGAAATGTGACTCAAATATAAGTATTCAAATCCAAGAACCATGTAGATTTTAGAAGATTGAGATGAGATATTTGGATCTTTGAGCTACAAATTGTGAGTCTATAAGCCTAGATATAGGGAGATTATCATTTCGTTATTCCTATTGGTATGGTTTTTGTATTATGTAGTTATTATTATTTTTCTTTAGTTACTAGAAACCCGATATTATTGTCATGTCTGGAAAAAAAGGTTTTTTATTTCATGTTTGTAAATAAATTTTGTCTCTTTTACAAGGACAACATGTATTATGGTTTTCAGCATCATAAAAATGGTTTATATATACGTCATCTCAAAAAAGTGGTAATTATAATCAATGAAAAACTTGTGATCAAGAAACATATATATCACCATCCAATAGAACACCAGTTTTTTTTCATTTTAATGAGAAAGGATTATATAAACATCATTGATCATAGTATTTAGTCTCAGTTGAGTTAAAACCCCAAGATGTTTTTCACCCTTTTTTATAAGGTCAAATCAACAAATAACCTTTCTCTAAAAAGGGAGAAAGAGATAGTGAATTAATATAAATAATTTACAATGATGTGTGTGGTACATTTCTAGTATAAAAAAGAGGATGGTTTTTATAATTCATTAATTTTATAGATGATTATTATAGGTTATTATGTATACATGTAACATGGAATATGTTATAATCCTTTTAATTTTTTTATGAATAACAACATAATGTAGAAAACTTGATTGATAATAATATTAAGGAACTCTTCTTAGACAATAGTAGATAGTATCTTAACCAAGCGTTCATTCATAACATAGTGAATTATGGGATAATATCCAAAATCACTTCACATTATTCAACATATTTGAATGGTGTAAGTGAAAGGATTAATAGGACCTTTATTGACATTGTAATATTAATGATGAGTCCCAATACACTACCATTATCCTTTCAGGGATACACCATTATGATAGTGGAATAAACCCTCAACAAAGTAGAAACTAAATATACATATGATATTCCATATGTGTTTTTGTATGAAAAGAAACCCATCCTTTCACACATATGGGTGTGTTGTTGGATGTATTTTGTGAATATTATTTCTAGTGACAAATTTGCATCCTGAATCATCATTTTTCTCTTTATAGGTTATCATAAAGAGAAAATGGATATTAACTATTTAAAACATTTGGATATAAATTTTATTATGGAATGGAATATTGCATCTCTAGAAAGGGATCATATTTCTAATGGAAATAGTGATATCGAGATTGAATTTGATGAAGTCGGTGCTCCAGATACCCATGATTTTGAATGGGAACAATCTCCACCTGTGACAATGAGAGATAAATATGTTCTGTATAAATAAGTACTATGTAGATGAACTCAAGAGGATATATAACCATAACATTATTTTTTTCTTATCACTAAGTCACTTGAAACATTAGTCGTTCATTATAATGAAACTCTAACCTACATAAATGTAATATAAGGAAATGATTCAACTAAATGGTATGATACAATTATTTATGATATTAAGTTATTGTATCAAAATACTATTTCAACTTTAGTAGACCCTCCAAATGATATAAAACCTATTGGGTAAAAATTTGAATTTAAGAAAATGCTAGACATGGATAGTAAGGTCAACACCTATAATGATATTCTGGTAGTGAATGGAATCATGCAATGTAAAGGAATCAACTTTGAGTAAACCATCTCCCCAATAGAAATATTGAAATCCTTTTGAAAATTTCATTCAATATAAGCCTTCAATGATTATGAGAATTAGAAAATGAATTTCCAAATTACATTTCTAAATGTGATGTTGGATTAGGATATTTATATGACTCAAATAGAATGTTTTTTTAGTTCAATGGAATCAATAAATTTATGCAATCTATAGAGATCCATTTATGGATTTAATAAGGCATCGCAATCACATAATGTTATTTTTGATGACTCCATAAGATAATGTTTTTTCATGTATAAAGGTGAGGCTCATGTCTTTAATAAGTAAAATGGAAATTCCATATTACTCATAGTAATATATGTTGGTGAAATTTTAATTATGGGAAATGAAATTCATGTATTATAGTATATTAAGACTTGGTTTAATGGATCCATCTCCAAGAAAGTCCTATATTAAAATCCTACATTTTAGGGATTCAAATATATCATGATAAATTTTAATGGATTCATGGGATTTGTTAAAGTAAATTTATTAACATGGTAAACAAAAGGTATGATATAGTACAATATTAGAGCGGATTTTTTCCAAATTTACATGGTATAAATATCTATAATAAAACGTTTCGAAAATAAGTGTTAATGTTTTAGATTTTAGTTTCATATTCGTCTTGTTTTCATTAACTAATTGTAATGAATTATTTCAAAAATGATATTAATGATATTTTAAAATATTAATATTTTATCAAATTATATAAAAATTATAATAATATTGATCTAGGATTAGTGAAATAATATATAGCCTAAAATGACATCCCTTTTTCATTTATGATCCCATTTATAAATTATAACTAAAATTACGACACATAAATACTCAAATAGTTTTTATCGTGGTTACGATTAAAAATAGATAATGAAGGGGTTAATAAAAAAAAGATAATTTTTTAAATGATATATATACCTATATAAATTTTATTATATGAATATATAAGTACCAAATTATCCTAATGTACAAATAAATTTAACATTTTAACCACATTTCCATGAATGTGTCTTTATAATATTTTAATATTTTGAAACATGACAAGAGTACCCTCCCCTCACATTCCAAAGGACATCCCATTTCACATTTCTTTAATAAAAATTCCATTTATATCATCCAAAAAATAACCAATTATCTTGTAAAATCAATTACTCGCGATATAGTGGATCATGTATTCATTAATGACCTTTACACTGGTTCTTAAGAATGGATCTAAAGGATATCAACCGATGAAGAGTTAATCATGTTCACTGAATCTTTCATGTTTGTTTCTTCTTCTAATTTTTATAAATATTTTATATCCATTATTAAATAAAAATTAATGTATAACCATAATAATTTTATGTTATTATGATTATTTTACAACCATTTTCATTATTTTTATGATCTATGAAGAGCGATGAAATATCTCATACATCTGTAAGACATAGTATGTCCACCCAGTGGCACAATTTATTGTCATCACTGCATTTCATGGATTTTTATAAATATTGAAATACTTATTATATATTATATTTGATATATAATTTATCATTATTTAGTTATAATATCATATCCACCTTCTTTACCATTTATTCCTATGGAAAATAATAACATTGCTTATGTATTTGAATCGACTTCCATCTCTATGATGCTATGTTATTCACCTTTCATTTCCCTTATACATGTATGGAAATAAGAATACATTTAATGAATATATATTATATATATTATCTAATAATAATTATTTAATGGTGAATTCTTGTTTAAAATTCATTCATTCTATCTGAAAAAGAGAATGTAGCGTGCAAGCATACGTATGGCTTAACATCTCCAAAAATGATGTAATTCGTGTTTTATCAATATATTTTATGCATTAAAATATATAAATTCAATTAATATATAATATATTGATATCACGATTAAATTTAGGTATAAAATGTAACATTAATAATATTATAATGAGAAAAACTACAAAAAAATATTTATCATGTATAGAGAAACAATTGAAAACCACAATATTTTGTTTTTAATAATGAATTATTAATAAATGGATATTGAAATGTTATAAAAGGATACCATATGATATTATAGTTTTTCATATTGTTCAGTTATTCAATCATAATAAATAATTTTTTTACAAAAGGGTAAACAATTGTTTAGTAAATTCGAACTTGAGGAATGAGATTTCATATAATATTCCTCTTCACAAAGACATATTTTTTATGTATGATAATTTTATATTTATGAATTTTATATACATTAATGTTGAAGTATTTAACCATAAAATCCATTAATCTATGATGATTAATGTTTCAAATTATGTTTATTCTTTCAATTGGTTATAATTTGAATACTACAAAATGTGTAATTATTTGTTTTATAATCTCCCTTTCTTGGGATTAATCTTCTTTTAATTGGCATAAAATTGAATTATCTCATTCCTAACCTCCTTATGTTTTCTTATATGTTAAATATTTCTGGAGTTTCAATATTTTTGTCCCATTTTTCTTCTATTTTTTACATTAATTAATAAAATAATCATTCTAGATTAAATCTTATCTTATTTTTTTGATCATATATTTTTTTATTACTTTTCCATATGTTTGAAAATTTGTTCAAAAAATTTATTTGTATTTAATAAAGTAATTTTGTGAGATTTTTTTTCAATTTTTAAATTTATAATGTGTTTAAATGTAATCTTCCTATTTTTTTTTAAAATGGTATGTTTTCACATTTCTGTCCAAAAACTCAAAAGAATGTTTTTAATGTCTAAACCATTAACAAGCCTTTCACTACCGTAACCATTTTCTGATATTTAGCTTCTTCAAAAAAATTTCAATAATTATTAATTTAATGGTTCTTAATTAAAACTATTCTAATGTATTTCTTAAATATTATTATATTCTACAATATCCATTTATTTATAACAAAAACAACATTTTTGACAAATTTTTGGTATTATTCTCTATATTTTCAATTTTGTGGTCATTATCATAGAAATTAAACATTCACATCCATATCCCAATATTTTATTAGACATTAAATATCTAAAAAATTTCAAGATTATTTTTCTTAATGGATATTATTATTTATAATATCCTATAACTTTTCTATATATTCGGTTTTGATTAGAATGTCCTTTGATTAATAATAGAAATCCAGATATTCTATATCCTTAAATAAATATTGTTTTTTATTGATAATACATATATTTTGTGAAATAATATTGTCTATTAATATAATTGGAATTTACTATACAATGAATTATTAGTGGTTATAGGAACTATATACCCCCTTGATGAATCACTAGGTGTAATGAGAAAAACATGTTAGATAGACTTATTTAATGTGTTTTTGATGTATACCTACCCATTGATTAAACTGTCCTGAAAGATAGTCTTGATGATAATTATATCATGATGTTTGAGATCATAATTTCCAACATTACAGATTTCAATACTTAATAATTCCATGGTTATAATCATTGTAGAATCTTATGGTGACTTGATATTTTTATTTTCCTATAAATAATTACCTTGAACCAAAAATATTATTTGAGCGGTTGGGTTGTTTAAAATGCCAATGAAAACCATATAAAGTGTTTCCTTCTTTTACATTTTGGCAGAATTCTACTCATTTATCCCATGTGTGTGGTCAAATACATGACTAGTCTGTGGCATATAGTCCTTAACACGATATGGGTGTCTAGAGATGATGAAAGGGGACTAGTTATTTAATGTGTTAATAAGAAGATAAATAGTGTTTTCATGAAAATCATTTTTGTGGGATTATACTCAGGTACCCTAGATTTATTATTTTCAATGAGGATGATATATGATGCATGAATTTGTATTTTTTAGTCAGGGGGCCATGAGACCGGATGATATATGATACATGACCCTGATATGGTTAGGTAAGTGGTCATGTGGAAAGATGTCATGAGACATATTTGTAGCCAAGGAGTGTAATGGTGTTTTGATAAAATGCATATTACATCATTCTCTATCTATGATATATATATATGTGTGTGTGTGTGTGTTTGTTTGTGTATATATATACTATTATCAATTTTTTGACCATAGTGTTTGGAATTTTTCATGATTCCACATAGAGAGATTTTAGTGCAGTGTCAAGAGGGAGAATATATAGTGACACATGAGTGTGCACAAGTTGACGCACATGGGGGTTGAGATGATCATGATCTATAGGTACAAGATCTGATATATGTGGGGAGACACAAAATACTGAAGATTATGGGAAATGGTTAGATTATAATCTCACAAAGATATTAGTATGAGTTATAAAGGTTATCAAGTGGGGAGCTCTGGAGGTTGAGACATCTATGGAATATCTAACATGGGTGTCCATGTCTCATCACCAAAAATTATTTAATAGTGATTGTGTAATCTAGTTTAGAGTGAACTAGATCAATCCAATGTAGTATATTTTTTAGCTGCTTGAGAAAAACCTATGTTGGTAGGTGAAGCTGGATATATATATGATCAAAGGACTAGTTACACGCTGATGAGATTTACATGGTTAGGAATACCGAAATAAGGGATGATATTGATGTAATTTGAGTCATGATTCATTGATATATTATTACATGAGATATTTAGGGTTGTCCAAGTCCACGATTTCATGAACCCTCAGTAGGAATACATGTTTCTCATGGAATATGTAGCAATGTTTATAGACTTACCTCACTTGGAGCCTTCTGCGGAGAGATATGACATTACCAATGCGAGGAAACTCGAGGATGGATTACAACATGCCATCATGGTTCCAGTATATATCATTAGACTAACACTGTTCTCAATGGTTGTGAATTTGGTGTTGATAGATAAGTGAAAATTGGTGGGCCATTCTTATTCAAGACTAGTGACAGTGTCACATGAGCTTAGTAATAGTGCTTCTTGAAGCCATAAGTGAGAACACAATAAATTTTAGTGGTGAATTTTGGCCATATACTCAGGTAGTCGATTGAGGTGTGGTTATTCATTGGTTTTATTCAATTTTTGACAAATAATACATGTTTTCAAAAAGTATTTTGTTCTAATAGAGTGTCATGTTTGCAGCCAGATTGGCCATTTGGCGAGGTTCTGAAAAAATTGTTCTTATATAGCTAGGGGAAAGGGACTGAGTCATACTAATAAATTTTTAATAGTAAAGGGAGATGTAAAAAGAGTTGGTATTTTAGATTCATCTTCTTGTATAGTCCATGGAATGATGAGAGAGGACTAGTAGTGGGGCTAGTGTTTAATTGTAGGTGTATCTCTAACGGGAGGAGAAACATCATGTATTCGGGATTCATGCCTTATGTTTTCTATTGATATGGAGGGTTTAGAGTAGTTGGTGGAGTATATGAAAGTTAGAGGTACTCTATAGGAGTGACCATGTTTTCTTTTACTCATTATGTTACTAGATTTTGTGAAATAGGTGCACATCATGTATTTTGACTAACTAGAAAATAGTTTGGTTGTGGGAATCAAATGTGATGCCTCTTATGTACGATTTTAATAGAAATCGGGATTATAATATGAATATATATATATATATTCATATATATGATCCATTTTTTACCTTTGAGAAAAAATTGTGATGCAAAATCTTGGGGAAATAGATGAGATGCAGTGTTTGATGGGTTCCGTGTGTGGCATGCGTATGAAATCATCATTTGTTAGGACATATGACTTGATTGGTGTCATGTATGAAAAATGAATGAATTGAGAACATCATGAAATGTAGGAATTATGGTAAGATATGGGATAACTTGTATTCCCATGGATGTTCAGTGGAACCATTGGATATTTAAATTGGACTGAGAAGCAAACAAGTAGATAATTCATAACATGGGGAGTTCCATAAGGGTAAGTTGCCTATGAAAGAGTAACTTGGGTAGACATGGTTTTCCAATTATATGGTTAAGTTTCCTACCATATCATTTTTAATAGTTATATATTTTGGGATGATCTATCATAATCTAGTGAGAGTATAATGTCCTAGTTTTTTTAATTGGTTAAAATTCCTCATCATTTTTGAATTTTTCTATTTGTGGTCTAGAAAACCATTATATTGGGATTAAAAAATTAATTATTATTTTCTGAATTCTCCAATTAATTGTTTTTTTATTTTTTTTTAATTATTTTTGGGTTACCAAAGAGTATTAATGGTTTTCCAAAGCATCAGGCTCTAAGAACTGATTTTTGTGAAAATATAGATAGGGGTTCAGATTTGGTGCACGATATATCTAACAATATGGCCTAAAACGCTCGACCTATTTTCTACAGGCATGTTTTTTTAGCTATGAACCCCATACTAGTTATTATTTTTGGTGTCTAAAGGTTTTCATATATGGTTTTTAGGGTGGGTACATGGTCTAGCCTAGCCGTTCGGCCAAACTGTGTGACGTGTATCAATTAAGTGACCCATTAGACAATGATCAACACTTTTTTTAAAACCATGTAGGTTTAAAAAGGTTTTAATTAACATTACCACCTTCTACTTTAAGAGAAACCATCCTATGTTCTTCCCCCGTGTGTTTCCCTCTCCACTGAATGATGTGGATCTCATATTTTTGGAACCTATGAATAATCCTCCCTCCTCTAATCAGACTTAGATTCAAGATCTGTATAGTGAATTGTAAGTATAGTTATAATCCTTAAATCTTATTTTCTCATTTCCTACATTACCTCGTCATATGTTATGATTAATCCTTGAGATATATTTTCCTCTATTTTAGGGAATTTTTATAAAATGTTGATTTCTCTCGTTTCGAATTGAGTTAGAGGTTGATATTCGACAAGCGAGCTCTAATGAGTACATGGTAGGTGGTGGATAGAATTATTCATAATTTTATTGGTTTTATGGGGAGTGTATTAAATATAAACATGATATTATACAAAGTGATACCCCATATTAATTAATGAATAATTTTTAATTTAGTAATAAATGTTATGTTATGTCATTTGGTATGCCCTATTTTTTAGATTCAAAACCAGATAAGGGTCATTTGACCAAATAGAAAGGTTATGATAGTTTTATTTTTATTTATTTAAATGTTATTTCATTTAATTTGTTTTAGGTGATTGTTATGGGTTTGTCTTGATATATTTATGTGATGATGATCACTGATACTCTGGCGACACAGTTCATCAGGTTGGGCTTGGTGGGAGATATATGTGTTGATGTTGATCACTAGTTTCAGGTGATTATGTCTTCATGTTGAGCTCATGCCCTTAGGAACTTGAGATGGTGTTGACAATCGGGACTTGGGAGATATTTTCAAAGAGAAATTACATGACAAATGATGTCGTGTAAGTATTTTTTTATGATTTTTCCTCGCTATATGGGCTAACGTGCTACTGGTGTCATCTACACATATATTGGACAAATTTTAGTCGATGTTAACAACTCGTTCATGATAAGTTCCCCTGTATATATTTTTCCATTTGTGATGATGTTGACTATTAGTGATAGAGGATGTGGTTACAGTTAATGAAAATAGTTGATGATGATGGACCATCAAGAGATAGTGTTGAGACCTATAGTTGGGGGATGAGGCTCACTGATACATTTGAGGCCAATGGACCGGGATTATTGGATATAATATATCATTTTCCATAATAATTTTTGGTTATTGAGTTTATGGGGATTTATTATATAATTTATGATAGAAATTGTTATGCCTTAGGGTATAGGGTTATAGTGCTGATGAAGATCTTCATGCAGGAGTCTGCATAACTCGAGACATATTTGTTGGGCATGATAACTAGATGTCGATACATTCTTGTTAAGTTATACTTATATTATAAGAAAGAATTAATTGATTTATGATGTGTATTTGGGTCTAACCATAGGGTTCACTAATTATGAAATTCTTCCTGGGATGCCTGAGATTTAATCCACGGGTCCATGCGACTGCCAATATATATTTTCATACATGTATTGAATGCTAAATAAATATCTAGGGGAATGTATTCATAGATATTATGGCCATGGATGAATCATGTAAATGGATCCTTGTGGATCCTGAGCACAATGGATGCAATAAAGTTATTAAATGTGAGATCTTTCCCATTTTAATTATGTTTTTCATAAAATGTATAATTATGGAAGAAATACCATCACACATTAGTGGTGGAATACTATGTTCATTATCACACCATACACATGCCCCTAGTGATGAATGTAGACATTATGGTTATTATATCATGTATATAATCATGCTTAGGGGTAGGCCTTAGTCATAGAGTCATATTATTCTTTTTTCAAGGGATATAAAGGAGTGGGATAAGTGATTCTATTTCATCCAAAGAGAGATTTCTTTCTTGGTTTATAAATATATATACCAATTATGTTATCCAAGGGACACATTGATTTTCTATTTTTAGATCTTATATGGGATTTTTGTCATATATAAATGGTTTTATGACATTTGGATTATGATTATTAATTATGCTTTTTATGCTTCCATAGTGTTTTTTAATGATTCTAATATTATGGTCCTTTTTCCAATATGTTATATACATGTGGACCATTAATATAATCACCGCCTATCAGAATAGTCTCTCCACTATCACATAATAATACCATCACTCCAAGTCACCTACCTTTTTCTTATGGAGACGTGTTATTAAGGCCTAGAGGAACACCGTTTCGGAGCATAGATACAGGAGAAAATTGTGTTGGGGAACAACATACATCAATAAGGAAAAAATTTGATGTTTTAGACTACACATTTCAGATGAGTTTTCACATCATATTAATGTGAAAAACATGCATATGATTAGGGATAACCATGTGTAATGATATGATTTTCCAATGTTAGCTACATGATTGAAATTTTTTCGGTAGAATATTCAGATAGACCATGAATTATGGTGTATTTTGTGATAGTGTGAGCTACATGGTTAGAACATGGTTTAAGAATCCATGCAACCAAAATATGTGTCTTCATAGTATTTATAAAAGTTGTAAAAGACCAATTTCCACTCATTTTTAATCCACATCCCCTATTTTTATCTCCCTCATGTTTTTAAATATGGTGGGTATTCCCTATCATCTCTCTCTACATTCTTCTATAAATTTGGAATTATTAGATTCACTACATGTATATTTAATGTCTGTCATTTCATAAATATTATTTTTTATTGTTCGCTTATTTTATGTCTAATTATGTGTTATCATGTCAATGGTATTGATGTTAATCACCTCAGATCATATTGGAATTAGTTTTACATTATAGGGATTTTACTTGTGCTAGAGAGATGATGCCCCGAGATGGTTTTTAGTGAAATTATTTAGAACTCCTGAGTGTGGTTGATCACATTTTTTGTGAAAATAGATGGATCAATGATTTATTTTGAATTATGAATTTTTAAATTAAATTAAATAAGTATGTAAACACTTTTAAAATTAAATAAATTTAATGTGATGGATTGATATAAGAAATCAGGTGTTTATATGTGTTGGGATGAATCTTGTATGGGATTAGGTAATGTTGATCAGGCTTTAAACTAAAGGAATAAATCTGTATCAGGGAAGTGGTCCCTAAAAATCTATATTAGGTTTATGAATGTGTTTTTAAAAGCAAAACTTACTCTCTACAGTGAAGATAAATTACCAAAAATATGAATGAATTTATTTATGAAATTACCATGAAAATTTTATGGTGTTAAGGTACCTAATTTACCCCTAAACACTAATTGATTCCTCGACTACTGATGGCTGAGATATTGATCATAAATTTTAGAATTCAAATTCATATACCATAATGTGATATAAATGAAATAAAATAAGGGAAATATAGAACACCATGCGATATGTTCCCCTAATCTACTCTATATAAAAGAGAGTGGTTGCGAGGTATAATTAGTATAGAGATAGATCATGTGGAACCGTGATATTCCTTATATTTTTCAGGCTATATGGTAAGATTATATGGAGAGGATTCCTCTCCATATATATTTTAGTACAAATATGTCTGTTTTCTGAGTATGACTATGATATTTTTAGGTGATATTAGACTAACATAGTCCTCTTTAAATATGATATGATATTTTGTACATTCCTCTTGTGTAAGAATGGTATGAAATTACATATGAGGTTGATCTAGAAATTATGTGATCATGATCATATCGGTGAATGTTATTCCCTCCATGTTATGGGATTTGGACCTAATATAAAGAGTGTTTGATATTTAAATACAAATACCCTGTGTGGTTCCAGGAGTACCATATGACATTGGGAAACATAGTGAGGTTCCATAGTTTCTAGTTTATACTATATAGGGATAGTGAAGTGAAATATGTATTTTTGATCTATAGTGCATCCATTTAAGCTATAGATAGATGGTTTTAGATAGTTTTTATGTAATTTTTGGATACATATTCTACGTGAAAAGCCATCCTAGTGATTTTTGATGGTTTCATCTATGTAGGGGACTCATGTGAAGAAAACATGTGATAAATGAGTTTTTATGGAGCGTTTTCAAAAGAATGTATGGTATACATTGTTAGAGGGAGAATGATTACATGAGGGTATTATATGTGTTTTTCTTTAGTGGGAAACCCCTTGGTTGTAAGCTATATGATGTTTCAATGTGATATACTACCCCCCAATGAGTGTATGTGTCGTCAGTTTCAAAGGTATGATAGATCCCCTTATATAATAATGAATTAGTAACTATAATAGGTAGGTTCGTGATTTTGGCCTCGGTGGTGAGGGAAGGTGGTTGATCACCAGTGATTCATATGTCTTTGCAGTGATGTAGGGGGTGTGGATCAAGGCGGTTCACTAATCATGACACCTCGGTCATCGTGTTTATGATGATGACTTTGGTTTTTGATTTTGAAATTTGAATATGCAGTTGTGATTTCCTTTCTGGTTGGCGGGTTCCGTGACCACCTTTTAATTTTGAATCAGTATTTATGTTGGATCTGTGTCTGTATGGTTACCGGTAATATATAAACCATCATTGAGATAATGAAAAAAATGGATTGCAGTTACTATAATAGGTAGGAGATAAGACCCCAAAAGTGGATTGTTATGATGATTTAAGATAAGGGATACGCGCCCCTAGGTTTATAATATTGGTTAGGTTCTGAGGTAGCACATAGGTCCCCTTGGGATATATTATTATGATTTTAGGGTAGGATTTGGTTCCCCTTTGATGGTATAATTTTTTTCTAGGAGATAAAATGAACTATATAAGGTAGGTATGATTAACATCAAGTGTCAACACAAAAACCAATGAATGATGATGGGTATTTTACAATACTAACACATGTTCTAATTTATTATTATGATTATATAACTTTTACGTGAACTTATTTATGTGTTGTATTTATGAAATCTTTTGTGGTGGTCGAATTATTTTAACTCACACATCCTTTAGTGTAAATTGATATTTTTTAACTAAGAAAACCTCATAATGAAAGTTTTAGGAAGGGAAGATGCCCAATGATTCTTGATTGGTTTATTTAATCTTAACTAGGATTTAAAGTTTGGGATTGTATGAGGCTCAAGGATGGTAGTGGAGCCTTTTTTTTAATTTCCTTTATTTATCACATTAGATAAGCCAAGTGGGTGTTCAATGGGATTTATTCTTGTATGATAACATTTTATTTGATATAGAATGCATAATTATCAGTGATATAATTATTTTGTTGGATTATGTTTTGTAATTTTATTCTATCAGAATATTTTAATACTCTTATATATTGGTATAGTCTCCTCACAATGATACCCTAAAAACGTCATTATTATGTATTTGAATCTATCATACTAAGAGGTTTACCCGAGGTCCTCTAACCCATCATAGGAGACAGTAGTTAGTGGTCATGGGATGATGAATTATAGATTATATAAATTTTTATTTTAATATAAATTTTAATTATCTTATATAAATTTATTTGTCCCTTAATCCACCATGATAACCATTAATGAAAAATGGAGAAATAAATGTGTTTTTAGCACACATTTATTGACCTTTTATCATTCTTCCACATGATATCCAATCAATGAAACATTAAATACCCATAATGTTGGTAATTTTTCTTTTCATTTATAATTTTATCTAATTTATTTTTAGAGATTGGTTAATTAATTAATGTCTTCAAGGATTGGTATAAGGTATCTAAATTATGGGTTTATTGGATATTTCATTTCATAATATAATTTTTTAGGAATTAAGATTCCTAATTTGTCTATGTGATTCTTAATGTATCTTTTTATATTATGTGATTCAAAGACCATGTCTTTATACTAACTAATATTGATGTGTTATTACCATGATTTAGAATTATTCATTATGTATATAATATTTCCTTAATTATATAAAATTAATTGAATATTAGTAAGAATGTGACATTGTTGTTATATGTATGATTTATTAATGTTAATTATTTTATATTGGTGTGGGATATGAGATTACATCGAGATGTTGTAATTTTAATTTTTTGTAATGATGAAATTAAGACTTATATTTAGTGAGGTTCAAAAATTTGGAATAATATTGTTACATTCCCAATGATGTGGAATGAATCAATGAATTGAATGAAGAAAAATAACAATAACGAATATGTCTTGATAAATATAATGAAAAATTATGTTATATATATATATAATTTAATAATATGGTAAATTATTTCAACATGTTGAGGGTCAATCCCTCTTTATGAAACATTAGAAAATAATTCCTCTATTGAAAACTATTTAATGAGGAATCAAATTAAAATTAATGAGAAATTTTTCCAAAAGTATAATACCCCAAATGAAGTAACATTATCAAATATCATATGGGATTCAAAAAAATATGAAAATTAGAAAAATTTTAATGAAACCAAAAAGATAATTCAATATTCATATCAATGAATGATGTTCCATAACCCCCTATACTAAGTAGTTACACTGATATTTACTAGAAAACATAGAAGAAAACTCCACCCATCCATAAAAACATGTGGATAGAGGACAACATGATTGGTTCCATAACACATATCTGTCATTCAAGTCAAAACATCACAATTCGTATTAGTAACTCATTTCAAAATCAACCTAATTAAATTAAAACGAAAATATAAAACTTTGTAAAAATT
Organism: Viscum album; assembly: GCA_963277665.1. Taxonomy (NCBI): domain Eukaryota; kingdom Viridiplantae; phylum Streptophyta; class Magnoliopsida; order Santalales; family Viscaceae; genus Viscum; species Viscum album. The sequence goes on along the minus strand of OY728146.1, from coordinate 1,618,062,448 downwards.
CAATTTTATGACACCCGTAAGTCCAATATGAAGAAAAATCAATAAATGACATGATTCTATAAAACCATCCCTCTTTTTTGGAATCCCACCCCATGATACCTATAAGAATATGTATGACCATACTTATTCAATGAGAAAAAACTCCTATTCATATAATAAAATCTACTACCCAATCAAACAAACAGTCGGAATAACCAAACCGGATGCAAATGAACATGTATGAGACCAAAAAATTAGACTATCAACAAATAAGGATGAAAAAAATCTCACAATCCTATAATCATCCATCCATCATAGGACTACTTATGTTGTTTTCTAATAATCAATCAGCCATCAAATCCCCTACCACTGTATATCGTGCTAACCACATCATTCTTCACTTGACCCCAAAAATTGCCTAAAAACCTAAATCTTATGGAAGACCACCGAACATCGCAGCATTATGGTATCGAAGCCACCACATGACCAATGAACATTAAAATATAGAACCGATATTGGATATTCTCCACCCATCATGTACTCCATGTATCTTACTATTCCATCCGACCGTGGGTTTGGTTTAGGGATTTAGGCTATGTGATTATTGTATGAGGTAGAATGTATGGCATTTTACGTTTTACTAGGTTATGTCAATTGTATAATATGGTATGTAGTTGTGTAAAGGTAATGCAGCACCCTAATTAATTTTGATAGGAAAATATGGTCCCTAGATCATTAGGTAATTTGGAATGTGGTGTCATCTCTATAGTAACCAAGTAATCACATCAATATATATTAAGTCTTTTAGGTGAATATTCCTTACATGACACAATCACATGCTTGAGGATCATAGAGGTACAATACCTATGGAAACAGAAAAACATAAAAAACTAGTTCCTAAGAGTTTTTTATGCTCACCCACTTAGTTCGTCATAACAAGAACCCTTCTTATACATATCACACATAATACCTATCATTGTAACCGAAGAAAAATATTTGTATGAAAGGGTGAGCTCAAATTCATTGTAATGATAAATAAGATAAATATATAAATATAAAATGAGAATAATGTAATCTGAACATTATCATAACATATGAAAACAATACCTACTATATTAAAGATAAACGATTTTATCATTGTATAAATATTGGTAGTTAATTAGAAAAGAATCTTAAAAATATAAATTAACATGATTCATGAGAGCATGACATTAAAAAATGACATGGAACATTGGTTTACACATATAAAAATAAAATGTTTTCCTTAGTTTTCAAGGATCATTTGAAATACTGTCATAGTGTAATAGCTTTACCCCACAAACTATCTTAGTTATAAAGATTCAATCCTAAGACTATCATAGTGTAAAGAGTGCCTTACTGAACTGGGTTAACTCCCAATTACATTCATATTTATATCACGCGATATAAATCATTACCCAATATATTTTAGGCAGATATAGGAAACCATATTATTATGTAATAAAATAAACCTTTTCATTGGCTATTACATAACCATCATCCTTGGTCATAATGTAACCACCATCACATAATGAAATTCATATACATGAGTGCCAAAAGATCATAAAACATTCTTCATATTATTTCCCATTAAAATAAATAGGTTTCATATATATCTCATCATAATTTAAAATATAGAAACAAATATGGTGTCTTGATAATCTAATCAATTCATAAAATTATAAACCGAAGATAACAAAGCCTGTTTAATAATAATTTTAAGATGGTATGTCCTATAGAAGAGAAATGGGTTACATAAACATGCTTTAATTATAAATATTTACAATACAATGAAATTATAAGTCTGTCATCCACGGATCATATCGCTAGTAATGAATAATCTTAATTGGAGGAAGAAATCATAGATGGAAAATTATTTTGAAGGATATCATGGAAAATTCCTTATGGAAAATAACATTCCTTGTATAATCATTTTCTATGAAAATCATAAAATATTTTGGGTCTCATTTTCTAGAAAAAAAACATTGAAAACCATAATGATATATATATATATATAATATCATTATGAATATTTTAGAAAACTATAATGATATATATATATATATCATACACTATAATATTAATTGATGACATTTTATTACTTATTTGTCAAATAATTCTTTATTAAAAAAATTTGGGTAGTAACTACTCTATTTTTTGCTTATGGTTTGATTTTGTATCCTCAAACCTAATACATTGATCATGGTTTCATAACCTAAAAAAACATATCCAAGAAATAAATATCTTATTCTTCATTATACATTTAATTTGGGTAATACATAAAATTTATAGATATAAAATGAAATACATCGTTTTGTGGGATGGTAGGTCTTTCGTATGCATAAACGCTCTTTCCATTATCATGATGGATGATATTAATGAAAATAAAAATATATATTATAATTAATTAATAATTATTATGACATATATATATAACATATATTAAACAAATTAACCATCATTACTTTCCCAATAAAATTAATATTTAAAATTAAATCACATCACATCATAACGTTGTAATCTGTTGTACACACGAATGATTTTATCGTACCCCCTATGAAATGGATGTTATGAAGGTATATGTGATATATTAATTCAGGAATTATGATTATGTTACATGTACAATTTATGTTATTGTAATTATACCTTATAATCATCCATGTAAAACAGAAAATAAAAACACTTCACATTAGTTCGTGAGGTGTTAGTTTGTCGTACACACGAGAGACATTATTTTTTCAAACTGTTAAATAGGTATGATGGTAGATAAGGAATTATAATTTAATATATATAATAATATAATAAATATAATACAAAAATATTAAATCTATAATTATATCCACTGGTGAGAGGTGGTGATGGAAAAATGAATAACTTCGGTTTGCGTGGCAGTAGTCCAACTTACACATGAGCGATGATTTGGTATCACACTTAATAGAAGTGAAATTTTTTTAAATAATTATCTTCACATAAAAAAAAAATTATACAGAATATTATAAAGTTATTATATATAAATATTTTAATAATAATAGAAGGATGTGGGGAAATAAATAAAATATAACACTCAGTTATTAAAGCCATCTCTTCTTCACACTAATTTTTATAGTTTCCACCAAACACCTTCCTATGATAGATTTATTACCATGAAATGGATTATTTGAAATTTTAAAGTAAATAATCAATTTAAAATTATTAAAAAAACGAAAATGTTAAAAAATTTAGAGATAAAGAGAGGGAGTGACCTTTTATAAGTGGGGTGATTGACAGACAGGTAATATTTAAAATGAAAAAAGTATCCCATTGTTTTTCACATTCCAAGAGTCTCCAAAGTGGTTCATTATCAGAACTAGAATATTTAAGGTGATAATATTTCCATAAAATTTGTAATGGAATGTATTGGGTCATATTTAAGCCTTATATTTTTTGTTTAACCATTGGTAAACCCATTTTTTACCTTAAGTAAGGAAAGTAATTTTTAATAATTTTCACTATTAATTATGGTAAAAAATAAAGTTGAAATTATTAGATAATATATATTAGGATGATTAAAAATACTGAATCCATTATTCAAAATCAATTCATATATTTGAAAAAAATTAATTTAAAATTAATCATGTAGATATGATGTGAAAAAAAATTTCCAATGAAAAAAATTTCATAAGTTTAAAAAGTTATTATATCAAAATTAAATATAAAGTTGATCAAAAAGATAAATTTCATTAATTTATATATTTAAAACCTATTTTAAATTTTTATCCAAATTAAAATAATGTTTATTTTTTTAAATTAATTTAAACAAGTGGTAATTATTAATAAGAATTTTTATTTTCATTATTCATTAAAAAATTTATATTTTCATAAAATAATCTAAAATAATCTCAAATATAAATTTTATTTTATAATATTAAATGTTAATAGTTTTTTGAACTAAATTTTAAAAAAATAAAAAAATAAAATTATAAAATAAGTGTACAAAAATCAACGAAATAACTCATTAAAAAAATATATAATTTTCTAGGATAATAATGAAATTATTTTTATCACTTCTCTATTAAAAAAATAAGATGAATGGTAAAACATTAATTGAGTATAAAATATATAAATATCATTATAATTATAATAAAAAATGATTTTTTTACTTTATTGATGCGAAAAACGTTTTTTCCATAAAGATATTTTCTCAGAAAAGGATTTCACTTATTTTTATGAACTTTTTAATTTTATTAATAATTAATGGTTCAAAAAATAATTAATTTAATATCATTATATAAACCATATATCTTCATATTTTATTTAATTCTATTCATACCTTCCATACTAATGGCTAGGTGATAACTCATATATTATGTAATAATATTTCTATAATATGTGATGTTTCATATAAAATAGATATTGTGGTATCAAAAGTCATACTCAGTATTACATGTAATGAATTATAAAATATATTTTCATAAAAATTATATAAAAAGATTTAAATTATTTGAACAAATGTATTTCACTAAATCTTCAGGTATTATATTCTACAACAAATAAATAAATTAAATCCTCATAATTTAAATATGTGATCAGTAAATAGGGTTTTAACCTATTAAAATCCTTTTATGGGAAACACACATATAAAAAGGATTTATTAAACTTCATATTTAAAAAAATAGAAAGATATGTTGGAATGTTATTTGGAATAAACCATAATATTTTCCCAAATAAAATATCATACATTGGACTTGATGATTTTTTTTATTAATGAAAAGTGTAGTATCCAAATAATGGTAAAGAGTGAAAGAGATTATTGATTATAAGAAATTTAATGATCGTGTGAAAATAAAAAACCAAAAAAACATAAATATTTTATTTTAATAAGGTCACTAAAATTAATATAAATTATGGAAATTGGATAACATTTTATTTCATGACTCCATTCCTTAAGTTTAATATTTTCCACTAGAAGATATAATTACTTGATTTCATTCCATTTGGTTAGAAAAATATCATCCTTTTGTTATTAATAGATGAATTTAAACAAAATATCTTACTTCATGTAATTAATATGATTTTTATACCTATATATGTAAAGGATAAAGAGATCCAGAATAGAATGATAATTCATTATATTTATCTCCAGTTATCCTTTTAAAAATAGTGTTATTATATGTTATCTAATAAAAAATCATCACATGGTGAATCGATTCATTAATATCTAAAACCTCATACAAATATAAAAATAGTAAATTCAATTTTTTTAACCTTATGATCCTTATAATGTTAAAATTTAATAATTAAGGTTACTAAACTTCAAAAAATCAACTTAACATTAATCCACCAAATATCAATAAGTGTCTCTTAATGGTCACATAAAAATATTTCATTATATATGCAGTATATTCTATTGAAACATGATAACTACTATAAAATTCATAAAACATAAATTAAATAGTCACACTTTTTCATTCCTTAAATAAAAAATAAAAATATTGAATATTTTCTATAAAACAAATAACACTACAGACTCTATCATTGTAACCATAACCCATGTTGTCGCAAATAATTAATCAGTTCTTGGCCTATAAATTCTATCCAATTTACATTATTCATTTCAATAATCTAAATTCCCACTAAAACACAATTTTTTAAATATCAGTAAGATATGAAGGCTTATTTTACCCTAATCAAATTATTTCATCTCCATTAAAACTCATTTTCACAACATTAGTAACATTTAACATATTATTTCAAATAATTATTGAAAAATAACTATGGAAGAATAAATTAATAATTCAAGATTCTAAAAACCAAAATATAATTATTCAAATCATAATACAAAAACACATCAATCATTCCACATTCCTCATAAACCATTATGTAGGGTTCATTATCTTATTTTTTAACTCTTTATTCTATTAATAGGACATTTTTATTCTCTTCAAAATAATAAATATAACAATTAATATTACATCATAGCTAATTATAATAATTATATTTTCCTTTAGGACATCCATTTTCAAAATACCCATACATTCCAAAATTGAAACATTTAACCATAAATGGAATCCTAGATATACCATTATCCTCATCCATTATTTTAATTGTCCTTTTCATTTTTCCCAGGAAATTACCTTTATTGTCTCATTATTTTCCACACTCAAATTAAATTCTTATTCCATTGATTCAAAAAATATAGTGATCCTTCCAAAATTAATGAAATACCATAAATTCAATATTATTTCCACAAAGGTCTCCACCACCATGAGGCTTATATGACTCTATCATTATATTTTTTGGGGATTATATGTTTTGTATATGTTTCAAGTGGTTAATAATATATCATGATGGGAAATTATACATAATAAAAATACCATCACTTTGACATATCAACCCATTTTTTTACCATAATCACATTTTATATCATATTCATTGTTTATTAATGAATTTTAGGTTCCCTCTATTTACTTGGAAAAAATATATTAGTGGGAGAAATAATAATAATTATGGAGAAGCTCATAATTAGGAAAAATCTATTATTGGATATCTAAATCTTGAATCATTATTTTTAATATAAGGCACCTTATGTTTATCCAAGGAAATTCATGATCATTATTTAAATAATTTATTATGGTTCATAAGGAGGTTGTTAATTTCAAATGAAGATCTCCCAGGAGTTCCAAACCATGTGTGGAGAAAGGACCATTGTTATGCACTATGTGACGATTGAGTCTATGTCAATGCACCATTTTTAGAGTTGATACACCTAGTTACATTTTTAGAGTGAAAACCCCACTTATAGTATCCAAAAAGGATTTAATTTCATTGAGACCAATTTATTTATCATTTACAAAAATTCCATGATAATTTCCTATACTTTCACTAATACTTATATTTATCCTTATACATATCCCTAAATATACCCTTAGAAATATCCATAGGGATTTCACTAATGTCTTATCGTCTATGTTTCCAATCGATGATTATTCCAGTCATTTGATACCAAATATATAAACTCTAACATCCCATACATAGATATTACATCTTTTAGTTGAATATTCATTACATTAGACAAACACACTCCTAAGGATCATAAAAAAATTGTGCCTTTATAAGCATAGAATCATAAACATCTAGTTCATAAGAGTTATAAATCATATCCCACATAGTTTCTCATAAATACAACCTTTATTGAACATACCATCAACAATACCTATCATCATAACATAGGGAAAGGAAACAAAAGAAAGGGCTAGATTACACTCACAATTTGGGTAAAAAGAGAAATACATAAACACAATATGAGAATAAGTCTATTAGAATGTGATAATAATATATGGAAACCATACCCTAAATATGAATGGTCAAAAAACTACGTTATGACATTAATAATTGTAGTTCATGAGATAAAAATCATATAAAAAAATTATAATGAGTAATTTGAGAAATAAATTTACTTAAGTCATGGAATTATTCATTAAAGATAAGTATTGAATACTATTTCCATAGTTGTCAAGGTATTTTTCCAAAATTATAATATTGGAATGGGTTAACCCCCACACATTCAATATAGTAAAGGTTCACTTACATGACTATCATAGTGGATAGAGTTATGTACTAAACAAGGATCACTCCACATACTTGTCATACAACCACAAGAGATATCAATCATTACCTTATGAATTGGTGGGAGATGTAGGTCCCACCCATATTTAGAAATAACGTAACTATCTTAGTTTGTATTAATTTAAACATAATACATGGTTATAAAACAACCACCATCATATAATAAAAATAATATATATGCATTCCATAATATCATAAAAAATTCACCACATCTGAGCCCAGTAAAATAAATGGGTATCACAAAAATATCATCATAACATAAAGTAAAGAAATAAATATTTTTCATAATCATTTAATACTATCATAAAATAATATCCCTAGAAACATAATTGTATTTAATAACCACTTTATAATGTAATAAACCATGGAAGAGAAATCAGTTTTGTAATGAATTTCTTATTATTAAAATAAACATCAAATATAATGATTAATAATTGTATCCTTGGATAATATACCCAGTAAACCAGAAGTAAAATACATGGATGTCATCTTATATGGAAAATCATTTAGAAATATTGCATAGAAAATTTCATGATGAAAATAAATATTATTTTAAAATAACTTGTAAAAAATCCTAAAATATTTTTTAACTAATATTCTATACAAATGACCCTGATCATGTAGAACCATTATTTTGAAAACAAATTAACTTATTTCTTGTGAAAAAAATCCTTTATGATTAAAAATCATATTTTTAAAATATTAAAAATTTTAAAATACATTCCATTTAAAATAATAATGAAATTTAATCTTGGAACATTAAATTTAAATATTGGCCGTGATGATAAAAAATTACTTTGTTTCAGTAGAAATTATAAAAATGATTCATTTCACATTTTCAGTAAACTGAAAATGAGTATTGTTTGGAAAATGACTTAACGATTCCGCTAAATTTTTTTAAATTTCAATAATTGTTAAAAATTACATAAAAAATCATTGTAATAATGTTAAAAACATTTCAAAATACATTTTTAGAAATTATCATTTGTTATGAAAAAGGGTTTTCAACTGGAGAGTAAAATAATGACACTTTTTAGTGAAAATAATTTTTTGAACTCTTGAGTTAAAAAAGAAAAGAAAATGAAAGGAAAAATTTATTCTCATGAAATAAATAGATTAGAAAGAACATAATGTGTTTCATGATATATTTATCATAATATATTACCACTATATTAATAATGATAAACAATCCTGAAATATGAAGATATTATAACAAAAAACACCTTCCATGTTCGTAATTTTGAATCAGAATCCATAGGAAAAAATAACGTGACATGAAAATAACAATATAAATAAAATAATAATATTTATGATATAAATTTTAAAAATTTCAATATATACACCTATTATAATAATATACGTGCGTAACATGACTTATATCCCAAAGAAGAAAATTTGAGATAAAAAATCCCTTACAACTTTTCTAAATTTCGAATTGTAAACCCCATCAAAGAGAGATCCTAAAATTTATATGTAAATACACATAATATTAAATATAATAATAATAATATATATTAATTGGATTTATATTAAAACATAAAATAAACACATGGTTAATAGGGAATGTATCTCATAGAAAAAGAAAGTGATATAGAAATCCCATACCTTATGCCTCAACTTCCTTCATACACGTTGGACCCTCCTATAAAATAAAAATAAGATTATTATAAACCAATTAAATAACCATAAATATATATATATATCATAAAATATATTATTTACTTATGAAATTTTATTAACCTCTAGTTACAAATTCCCTTTTAAAATCACTTTTCAGGTAATAAATGCATTGTTTTTTTTCATGTATGTTTTTTTCTGGTACTATTAATTTGATCATGGATTCATCATATAAATTATATTATATATGATATAAATGAAAAATATTTTCATAATTAATGTATTTATAGTAATCCATAAAATATAGAGACATGAAATTAAATACACTTTTCATAGAGATGGTGGGTCGTACACACACATGAACGATCATTCCATTTAATTGAAGGATGAAGAAAAAGAATGGTATCTAACATATTTTTATCAAATAATAATTTTTATTTCTTTTAGATAACATATATTCCCTAAAATTTCACTTAATAATTTTCATGCAATGCATTTGTGAAAAAAAATCAGATTGCCTCATGAGTCGGAAGCCTATTACTCACAAAAAATATGTAACACTATCCCTAACAGAATCAAACATAAAAATTTATTTGTTATATTATAATTAAATAAGTGTTATAATTTTTAAAGTTTCATATATATTAATTTAATATAACATTATTACCATCCATGTAAAATATAACTTAAAAAGACATCACATCAGTTTATGAGGTTATAGTCAGTCATCTGTAGAAGAACCATAATTTTTTACCAACTTGTTGGGATATAAGAAGGAAAATGGTGTATTATAATTATATAACTATTATAATAAAATAAAACTAATATATAAATACTAAACCCATCAATATATAAATCCTTGAGAGGTGGTGATGGATATAATATTTCATATCTTCATGAGCATGTAGTCTTCCATGCACATGAGTAATGATTTTTCATCCCATATGATGGATGTGTAGATTGTTTTAAATTATTCCCCTAACATTAAAAAAATATCAGTATAGGTAAAATTATGTTTATATTATATCTTAATTTTTTAATATTATTTAATAAAGGTACATGAATAAATAAAATGAATTGCTTGGATATATACATTACATCTTCTTTAGATAAAAACTCTTAGTTTTCACCAAATTTCATACCATATTTTAATTTTTTTAAGGAATATTGGATGACATGATAAAAATTAAAATGTTATTGTGGAATTTATTCGATAATCTGTTATTTTTTAAATGTGTGAAGAGGAGATGAGAGGGGTTCCCTTTTATAAGTAATGTTGAGTGACACATTTGAAATTTCTCAAAATAAAATGGTGTACCATCATTTTTCAATTGAAAAAGTCTTAAAATGGGAACATTTTGAACATATAAGTTATATATATATATATACATTAAAAACAAATTTGGGTTGTACATATTTTGGGTCATTTTTTCACTGTTATGTTTGATTGTTTAACAACCAGGTATAACCACTTTTACCTTAACATTGGTACATTAATTTTATGTGTTTTATAATTAATTTTGGTGAAAAATTACTTTGAAATTATTATATACTATATATTATTTTCACCCAAATATTTAATCCATTTTTCCAAATTTCATTTTCAATATTGGGTAATTTTTTATTTAAAATTAATCCTATAGACACATTGAGAAAGTAGTTTTCAATGGGGAAATGTTCATAAATTTAAAATTATTCAATATCAAAATTTAATATGAAATTAATACAAGTGTCATGAATTGGACTCATAATAATATAACATAAATAAATTTTTTTTTAAAATCATTTTCAAATAATTTCAATGTTTTTATATGAATTTAAAAATGGAAATTTTTAATAAAAACAACAATATTAATTATTCATTGAAAAATTTAAATTTTACGCAAATTTATAAAAATTCACTTGAAGATAATTTTTAGAATATAATTTATAAAATTAATCTTCTTATTTTAGGAAATTGGTTTTCTGGAAAATTTGTTTTTAAATTAAGTTTACAAAAGGCGACAAAATTTATTTTTTGTGATAATACATTTTAAGCATAAAATTGTTTTTATTTTTGTAACATATCTAGAAAGAACTAAATTTTAATTTTAATTTTTTTTGAATATATAATATTATATTTTCATTACCTAATTCAAAAAATGTTAGTTTTTAATTTATTAATGTAAAAAATGTTTTTTTTTTCACGAAAATAGTTTTATATAAATAGATTTCTTTTATTTTTAAATAATTTTTTATTTAATTTATAATTATATGGTCAACGTACATTTCATTTTTATACATTTTTCAATCCAATTATAAGGACCTAGCCTTAAAACATTACTTAATCTTGAATTAAATCAATAATTCACATTGAGGATCTTTGCAGCTTTATAGTTTTAGAGAATTAGGCCATAACTATTACATCTCAAAAGTTACAAAGTAGACACTTCTACTCAGTTCCCATTTTTTTCAAGAAATAAAAACTCTTGAAAAAAAGAATCTTGTCTAGTTCCTTGTTTTAGACAGCATGACTTTCCTTGATTCCATCCTTGACCCTATTCCACTTTATGTCTGGTGAAAAACATTTCAAACACTTGGGATGTGCATAAAAAGCTCAGTAAGGAATAAAAAAAGAAGGAAACTGTTAGTTTTTTAAAACAACAAGTAAACCATGAATACCTAATCATAAGTAAAACTTATCACCTATATGAAGTAGTAAATACTCTTCACTGAATAAAATATCCCTGCTTAACCTTTTGTAACCAAAAGATCACCATAAAACCCATTTAAAGAACACACAGTATATAAAGGTAACTTGGAACATAAACCTACTTAAATGGAATAACCATATGGTCAAATTACACACATGTCACTAAATGGAATAGCCATATGTCTGACTTCCATACCCAATGCATTTGAGGGTATAACTTAACCAACCATCCTTGTTTATCACAAGGCCACCCATCATTTGGTTTATCACGTAACCGCCCGTCAAATGTCCAAGTACCATTATAAAATCATAACACATATGACAAAAATAAAGGAATGAAAAAATTTCCACATTTGAATCATAATATATCAATTAAATATATTGACATGAAAAATGCATTATCAAAACCATTTTTAATACCAAAATACATAATAGAGTATATGGTATTTATTTTTCCTTTTATAAACATTACGGCTTGTTAGGGATGCAAAAGATCAAGTAATACTCGCGGCGGCAGAAAGGTCATTGTCACCGCGTACATTAAAAGAAAAATTACTTTTATAAGTTTAGTAAAATTATTCATAGAAAAATAGTCCCTTTGAATGAAATGAAAAGTCAAAGGTGTTTATATAGCGTATAAATAAAATACTTGTATTAAAACAAAATATGCCTCAATGAAAGGAGATTGAGACGAAGTCCCTTACCTCATGTCCTACTTGTCTCGATCATTCTTTAATCTCCTGAATAAAATACTTGAGTTAATTTATACTTTCATAAAAACCTTTTTCAAGTTCATTCTTCCTTTTATATGACTGATTACCATGTTTTGAACATTATGTAATCATTTAAATTAATAACGGTTATTTTGTTGATATTTGGTACTTGAGTCAAAAATAAACTTCTTATCATTAGAAGTTGTTCATGTGGTAAAATATCCACTATCTCTAGAATTATATTCATGATTTAGATATCATATATATAATATATATTCATTATATACATGCATTTATAATATTACAGAACATTTAGAGGTAATAAATGAAATGCACCGTTCATGGAGACGGTAAGCCGTACGTACGCATGAAGGCTACTTTCATTTCTATTTCACATTTAATGGAATGGAAACATTATAATATAGAGTAAAATTATAATTATAGTATAATATCATATATAATATTACTAACTCCATCCTTTATACATCCCACATATGGCATTAACGATTCAAATCACTTTGAGGGGGCGGTAGTCCGTACTTCCTAAAATGAAATTATCACGTTTACACATAATAGAAACTATAATGGTATGACATAAATGAGAAATAAAGAAGTATATGAAAAAAATAAACATAATATATATAATATATTAATATAGTGACATCTTAATGGCCACCATGAGAGGCGGTTGGAGATAATTGAACAATCATTGTTTCGTGAGGCAGTAGTTCACCATCCACAAAAACATCATGTTCTTCACCCATTAGATGGAGGTGCGTGTAAGTGTAGCTCGAATAATTGTCATAACAACATCCTATTATATTGTAGATACTGGTGTTGTTACAAAATAAATGAATAAAAATAGGTTAGGGGGTTAAAGAATCAAAATAAAACAAAAGAATTTAAGACAAGACGTTACCTTTATATTGGGTAACTCCCCTTGGTTTGAACCAAAGGGGTTTCTTGAAGTGATTTATTCCTAAGGTAAGGATTCTATGATGAAGATAGGGATATTGGGAGCTTATTTGAGTAGAGTTTTGATGATAAAAAGGGCTTTAGAGGTCTGTGAAATGTGTAGGAAGTGGGGTCTTTTTTATAAGGGAGAGGAGGGGCTCTTTTGGAACGCTTGAAAATATTATTTTATTATATAATGTTTTTCAGTTTATAAAGGTCCCAAAATCATTAAAGTCGAATATAAGGTGACCCATGTTAGAAATGAAATCATGAAATAATAATTGGACAAGTTTTGGATATTTTTTTAAACATTAGATTCTCATTTATTGTAATTATTCAAAAAATATGTAAACACTTCATCATCATTGTGTCAAAAATAATTTTATTTATTTGATGTCTAAAAATTATAAAAAAAATACCATGATGTAGGAAATATTTTTATATTTATAATGTATATTTATAGTCAAACATATCAATTATATAACTCTATTTAAAAATTGTTTTAATAAAACAATATATGTTTGTGACATTTTTATTTTTTACTTTAAATAAAAAGTTATTAATGTCATTATGATACCCAAGTGGCTTCACGGGGTCCCAAAATTGACCTATTGATTATCTTGGTCGTCCATGACTCATCCAATAAGGGTATGACATGTGTAATGGTAATTTCATTTTATCATGACATTATTTTTACCTTAAATTACACAGATTACCTTTAGTAGCAGATAATAAAAGTGAAAAGTTACTATTCACCAGAAATTATTTCTATCCCATTGAACGACATTTTACTGACTAATGACAACCATGTATGTTTTATTTTTGAAATTCAATTCACAGAAGCGGTAAAATTTCATTTAAAAGAAAAAGCTGTTTTTTAACTACCACTAAGTGGTTTCACTATTCATCAAAAATTGAAGTTTTTAAGAAAAATACAAAAAAAATCACCCTAATTTATATTTGATATTCCGAATTAAAAAATTATGTCTATTTTATAAAATAAAAAACATATAATTTTCATTAATGAATTTTATAATTAATTGTTATTGTCAAAACTTACAGCGTGTTTTTAAGAAACAATATGTATCAAAAGATTGACACTTGTTTAAGTCCAATTTCAAAGTCAAATTAAAATCCAATGACCACCATTAAATAAAATGGTAAAAATATATTGTAATTAAACATTATACTAATAAAGAAAGATAATCTAACCATATAAATAGATAAGATTGAAAATGAGGATTTGAATTAAAATAAAACATTTTTCACTATTCATTTAAAAAATGAACTTTATCAGAAAAATAATAAAAACATACACAAAGTAAATTTTGATCTCCCGATTCTAAAGAAGAATTGTATTTGGTCCAAAATAACGTATAATAGTGACCAAAACTCTATTTAATGAGGGTTCTCCATCGAAAGGTGATAAATCGACCTTTAATTGAATATTATAGTATTTATGCTTAAAATTGAATTCATTTGCATTTTAGGCCTCCAAAATTTATTAGATAAATGTAAAAACATTTAACAAACATATATATTCATATTTTAGTTATTTCTATTCATTATCTCTAATACAACATCTAGGCGTTAACTACCATTTAAAATAATATCATTATACTATTAGTGTGCAACGTAAGATTTCAAAGAAATCTGTTGTTACGTATCGGGTACGCCATCGAACATAGTAAACCCATTATAGTAAAATTAATATTTAATTCAAAAATATTAATAAATATGAAAATGTCATATTATTTATTTACATGGGATGTTACATCCTTCCCCCATTTTGGGAATTGCATCCTCGTAATTTTATTCACTTATAAAATAAATGGGGGTATTTATCCCTCATATCATTTTCAGATTCCCACATTGACTCTTCAACCATATGGGTTTTCCAAAAAACCTTCACCTGAATAATTACCTTATTCCGCAACAATTGCTCTCTACGGTCAATAATATGGACTCGTTGTTCCTCATAAGAGATATTCTCGTCCAAATGAACTACGCCTGGGCTCAAAAACCTTAGATGGATCTATCATATACTTTCTCAACAATGAAACATGAAAAAAAATTTGTACCTAGGACAAACGTGGAGGTAATTCCACTCTGTATGCAACTGATCCAACTTTCTCTAGGATTTCATAATGTCCAATGAACCTCGGACTCATCTTTCATTTCTTTCTAAACGCATTACACCTTTCCATGGAGAAACTTTGAGAAAAATATGATCACCTACCACAAAAGAAAGATCCTTCCTATGGTTATCCACATATCTTTTCTGCCAACTCTGAGATATTCTCATTTGCTTCTGAATCAACTGAACTTATTTTTCCATCTCTTCTTCCAATTCTGGTCCCATCAGCCTCATTTCCCCAACTTCATCCCAAAAATCTGGATTTTGACACCACTTTCCATATATTTCCTCAAACGGAGCCATCTGCATACTGGAATGAATACTATTATTTTAAGAAAATTGAACCAAAGAACGATGTTGGTCCTAACCTCCCTGGTAATCCATCGTGCAAGCACATAACATATACTTGAAGGTCTGAATTGTTCGTTCTGACTGCCCATCTGATTGGGGATGAAAATATGTACCAAAATTTAATTCAGTACCCAACGATTTCTGAAAGACTTTCCAAAAGATAGAAGTAAAACGGGGATCACGATTAGATACAATGGAGAAGATAACTCCATTTAACTTGACTATCTCTTTAACATACAACTGAGAAAGTTGATCTAGAGATAAAGTATCTCAAATAGGAAGAAAATGAGCATATTTATTCTAGTCGATCAGTAGTAACCCAGATCGCATTATTACCTTGAGATGTCTTTGGTAATCTCAAAACAAAATCAATGGATATATCTTTCCATTTCAACTATGGAACTCATAATGACTGAAGCATCCCTTTTGGTAACTGCAAATATACTTTAACCTGCTGACAATTCAATCACTTCACTGTAAAATCAGCAATATCTCTTTTTATTCCATCCCACTAGTAATACTCCCGCAGATCTCTGTACATCTTAGTACTGCCAAGATGAAATGAAAACAAGGAACTATGCGCCACACATAACAACCCATTCTTTCATTGTGAATCATAAGGCACACATAATCTCTTCCCAAACCTCAAAAAAAATCATTATCAAGGTTAAATTCAAGCAGCTTACCCTTCTGAACCAGCTCTACCTTTTTATGCAACTCATTGTCTTTCTTCTATGATTGCTTAATTCAGTATGATATAGATAATCTCACTGACACCAGAAACAAAACAGAAGAGCTTCTTGCACCAACAACTTTTATGAAAAAGCTCAACAAATCAAAAAACGAAGGATCTCGTTCCAAACGTAGCATGATTAATGAAGCATTACCTTTTCTACTCAAAGAATCTTCCACTTTATTTGCTTTTCCCGGATGGTAATGAATTTTACAATCGTAATCCTTGATTAATTCCATCCATCTCTTTTGTCTCGTGCTAAATTCATTCTGAGTGAATATATACTTTAAATTTTTTTGATCAGGATATATTTTACACTTTACTCCATACAAATGATGCCTCTAAATTTTTAAAGAAAAAAACAACAGCAGCTAATTTCAAATCATGTGTAGGGTAATTTAACTCATTAGTATTCAACTAACGTGAAGCATAAGCAATTACCTGATCATTCTTCATATGGACACATCCAAGTCCTTTCAATGAAGCATCACTGTAGATAACAAACTCACCATATCTAGAAGGCAGTGAAAAAACTGGAGCATTCAACAATCTTCTTTTCAATTCCTGAAAACAATCATCACATTCTTTCCTCCAAATGAACTTAAGACCTTTTCGAGTTAACTTAGTCATTGGAATAGATATCCTGGAAAACTTTTCAAAAAACCTCTGGTAATAACCTACCAAACCAAGAAAACTATGGATCTCAGTTATATTTGTGGGATTTTTCCATTCTTCAACGACTTTTGTTTTAGAAAGTCAACAGTTATTCAATTTTTTTGAAACGATGTGACCAAGGAAAGAAATTAGTTTTAACCAAAACTCACACTTACCAAATTTTCTATACAGTTTCTTTTTTTTAATGTTTTCAAGATAACCCTTAAATGATTTTCAAATTCCTCTATACTTTTGGAATAAACCAAAATATCATCAATGAACACAACCACAAACTTATCCATGAACTCATGGAAAATTCTATTCATTAGATCCATGAATAAATCAGGTGGATTTCTTAACCCCAAAGGAATAACTACAAATTCATAATGGAAATATCTAGTACGAAATGTGGTCTTCAGAACTTCTTCTTCTTTTACTTTCAACTGATGGTACCCGACCTCAAGTCTTTCTTTGAAAAATACTGAGCTCCCTAGAGTTGATCAAATAAATCATCGATATGAGGCAAAGGATAATTGTTCTTAATAGTGATGTTATTCAATTCTCTATAATCAACGAAAAGTATCATTGAACCATTTTTCTTTTTAACAAACAAGACAGGAGCACCCCATTGTGATAAGCTAGGTAAAATGAAACATTTATCTAATAACTCCTAAAATTGCTTCTTTAACTCTAAAAGTTCAACTTGAGCCATTCGATAAGGGGGTGTTTGAAATTGGCTTAGAATCAGGAACTAAGTAAATAGTAAATTCTTCTTCCCGATCATGTATAATACCATGAAACTACTCAGGAAAAACATCAAGATACTCATTTACCACTGGCACATCATAAATCTGAACAGTTCCATTGATTTCAACAATATGTGCAAGGTAACATTCATTTCTATCGTTTACTAGTTTCTCAGCTTCCAGATATGTTATCAAAAGTAAGGGTTCATTCATGTACAAAAATGAAAATTTTTCTCAAATGAAACCTCTTCAGATCTATAGTCAATCATAGCATGATAAACAAAAATCCAATCCATGCCCAAAATAACATCAAACTCTACTAGAGGCAAAATAATAAGGTTTTTTCGTAGATTCTTTCAACACACAATGAATTGAAGGTTCTTATAATTTCTTTTTGTATCAACATTTCCTTCATGTGTTTTTACCATAACTTTAGGATTCATATCTTCAGATGGAATTCCCAATTTACTAGAAAACTTCTCAGAAATGAAAGAAAATGTAGACCCTGAATCAAACAACACATTGGCATAATCTAAACAAACAAACAGTGTACCTTATACTACATCATTCAATGGCCCAACATCTACTGAAGTAGTTGCAACGGATTTCACCTCCCCTTTCTACCTGTAGTATAGAAACATTCCCTCAATTGAGTTCTTTGTTGGACACTCATTTGCATAGTGACCCATTCCATTACACATAAAACATCTTACTGCCGGCTTTTCATTGCCTACTTGATCATATTCCTTACAGTTACGAGCAATATAACCAGACTTACCACACCAAAAGCACTTTCCAGACATGGATAAACATTCTCTAGGATGCCTTTTACCACACTTCTCATAGGATGGATATTTGGTTCTATTAATTCTAGGCTTCTTTGATGAATTATTTCCCTTTTTCGACCAACTGGTCCACTTGTTTTGTTGATTGTCAAAGAACACCTGATCATCGACAAACTTTATTTCCACCTTCTCCGCAAATCAAACTAGTTTTTCATAACTTTTGAACTCACGAGAATCTAAAGACCTTCGATAATTTGGCTTTAACCCTGAGTAAAAATGGTTGATTTTACTATCTAGATATCATATAAAATTTGGATCATACCTTGCCAGTTGATTGAACTTTTCTTCCTAAGCAGCCACTGAGTCATCCTCCAGCATCAATTCTAGGAAATTTTTTCCCATCCTAAGAGGAACCACATTAGGAAAATATTTCTCAAGAAACATACCTTTGAATTCATCACAGTCAAGATCATCAATCTCCTCACTATCCCTGATGTTTTTCACCATCGACCACCACTGATCAGCTTCACCTTCAAAACAATAAATAGAGTTACTAACCTTTTGATGTTCTGAACAACCCATGAAATCAAAAATCTTTTCTGGCGCTTTAATCTAACCTTCTGCTAGCATGGGGTCAGATGATCACTTGAATGATAGGGTATGTTGCCTCATAAAATGCTCCACTACTGACATGTTCCTCCGTGGTTTATCTAGCTGATCTCATGTATGAATACCACCACCATTTATAGCCTGAGTCAACTGTGCCATCACTACAACAAAATGTTCAGTTCCTATTCCGACTATCTCAGGTTGCTGATTTGCAAGGGTGTTTTACTCCTGATGTCATCCCAACATAGCTGCCTTGTTTCCTCTACGGAAAACCATTCTGAACATAGAAATATCTTTGGTGAAGCAACAAGGTAATCTTTAAATGTTATATAATTTCAATCATACAATAAATTAATTTATGGACATGAATTTAACAATATTCTAACTCATAAAGTTTTCTTAATAGACCTTTAATACCAACTATAAGGACCTAGTCTTAAAACATTACTTAATTGTGAATTACATGAAAAATTCACATTGAGGATATTTTTAGGTTTAGAGTTTTAGAGAATTAGTTCATAACTATTACATCTCAAAAGTTAAAAAGTAGACACTTCTACTCGGTTTCCATTTTTTCATAAAATAAATCTCTTGAAAAAAGAGTCATGTCCAGTTCCATGTTTTGGACAACACGACATTCATTGATCCCATTCTTGACCCTATTCCACTTTATGTCATGTGAAAAACATTTCAATAACATGGGATGAGCATAAAAATCTCAGTAAGGAATACACAATGAAGGAAACTATTAGTTTTTCAATACAACAAGTAAACCATGAATACCTAATCATAAGTATTAAATTTCACATATATGAAGTAGTAAATACTCTTCACTAAATAAAATATCATTTTTTATCCTTTGGGAACAAAAATATCATCATAAAACCCATATAAAGAACAAATAACATATAAAGGTTACTTGGAACATAAACATACTTAAATGGAATAACCATACGGTCAACTTCCACACATTTCACTAAATGGAAAATCTATACGACCGACTTCCATACCCAATACATTGGAGGTTATAATGTAACCACCTATCCTGGTTTATCATGGCACCACCCGTCATTTGGTTTATCATGTAACCACCCGTCAAATGTCCAAGTTCCATTATAAAATCATAACACATATGACAAATATAAAGGAAAGAAAACATTTCCACATTTCAATCACAATATATCATTTAAATATATTGACATAAAAAATACATTATCAAATCCATTTTCAATACAAAGATACATTATAAAGTATATGATATTTATTTTTCCTTTTAAAAACATTACGACTTGTTAAAGAAGCAAAAGATCAAGTAATACTCATAGAGGCAGAAAGGTCATTTGTCACCGCGTATGTTAAAAGAAACATTCTTTTTTTTCGTTTAGTAAAAATACATCATAGAAAAAGACCCCCTATGAATGAAATGAAGAGTAAATGGTGTTTATACAGCGTATAAAAGAAAGTCTTTTATTAAAACAAAATATGCCTCAATGAAAGGAGATTGAGACGAAGTCCCTTACCTCATGTCCGACTTAACTGGATCATTATTTAATCACCATAATAATAAAAAAGAGTTAATTTCTACATTCTTAAGAACCTTTTTCGTGCTCATTTTTTATTTTATATCACTTATTCCCATGTTATGAACATTATGTAATCATTTAAGTTAATAACGGTTGTTTTGTCGATATTTGGTAATTGAGTCAAAAATAAACTTCTTATAATTACATGTTGTTCTTGTGGAGAAATATCCACTATCTCCAGAGTTATATTGATGATATAGATATCATATATATCATATATATCTAGTATATACATTCACTTATAATATTACATAACATTTATAGGTAAGAAATGAAATGCACCGTTCATTGAGACTGTAAGCCGCACGTATGCATGAACACTACTTTCATTTCAATTTCGCATTTAATGGAATAAAAAAATTATGATATAGAGCTACATTATAATTCCAGTATAATATCATATATAATATTATTAACTCCATCCTTTATACGTCCCACATATGGAATTAACGATTCAAATCACTTTGAGGGGGCGGTGGTCCGCACTTCCTAAAAAGAATTTCGCATTTACCCATTATAGGAACCATAAAGGTATGCCATAAATGAAAAATAAATAAGAATATAAAAAACATAAACATAATATATATCATACATAAATACAGTGATATCTTAATGTCTACCATGAGAGGCGGTAGGAGATAATTGAACAACCATCGTTTTGTGAGGCAGTAGTTCGCCATCCACAGAAATTGTATCCTCTTCACCCATTAGATGGAGGTGTGGGTAAATTTAGCTCGAATCCTTCTCATAAAAAAATCCAAGTATATTTAAGATACTTTTTTTGTTAAAAAAGAAATTAATAAAAAGAGTTAGGGGGTTCGAGAAGCAAAATAAAACAAAAGAACATAAGAGAAGATGTTACCTTTAAATTGGGTAACTCCCCTTGGTTTGAACAAAAAGGGTTTCTTGAAGTGCTTTATGCCTAAGTTAAGGATTCTATGATGAATAGAGGGATATTGGGAGCTTATTTTAGTAGAGTTTGTATGAGACAAATGGCATGAGATGTGTGTGAAATGGGTAGGTAGTGGTGTCTTTTTATAAGGGAGAGGAGGGGCTCTTTTGGAAAGCTTGAAAATATTATTTTATTACATAATGCTTTTCGGTTACTAAAGGTCTAAAAATCATTAAAGATGAAGATATGGCGTCCCATGTTCGAAATAAAATCATTCAATAATAATTGGACAAGTTTGGGTTATTTTTTTTAAACATCATCTTCTCATTTATTTAAATTAATCAATAATGACGTAAACACCGCATCATAATTGTGTCCTAAATAAGTTTATTTATTTGATGTCTAAAAATTATAAAAAAAATACAATGATGTATGAAAACTTTTCATATTTCTAATGAATATTTATAGTCAAACATATCAATTATATAACCTCATGTAAAAATTGTTTTAGTAAAATAATACATGTTTGTGACATTTTTATTTTTGCTTTAAATAAAAAGTTATTAATGTCATTATCATACCCAAGTGGCTCCATGGGGACCCAAAATTGACCCATGGAATTCCTTTGTTGTCCATGTCTCATCCAATAAGAGTAGGACAAGTGTAAAGGTAATTTAATATTATTATAACATTATTTTTACCTTAAATTAAACTGATTACCTTTAATCGTGGTTAATAAAAGACAAAAGTTACTATTCACCAAAAGTTATTTCCATCCCATTGAACCAAATTTTACTTACTAATGACTACCATGTATGTCGGATTTTTGAAATTCAATTCACAAAATCTTTAAAATTTCATTTAAATGGAAAATCATTTTTTTAACTACCACTTAGTGGTATCACTATTCATCAAAAATTGATGTTTTTGAGAAAAATACTAAAAAATCACCCTGAGCTATATTTGATATTCCGAATAAAAAAAATTATGTATATATTAAAGAATTAAATGAATATAATTTTCATTAATGAATTTTATAATTAATTCCCGTTTTCAAAACAAATAGCGTGTTTTTAAGAAACAATATCTATCAAAAGATTGACATCTGTTTAAGTCCAATTTCAAAGTCAAATTAATTCCAATGACCACCATTGGATTAAATGGTAAAAATATATTATAATTACGTTTTAAACCAATTAATAAGATAATATAACCATATAAATAAATTATATTAAAATTGTGGATTTGAATTAAAATAAAATATTTTTCACTATTCATTAAAAAATGAACATTATTGGAAAAATAACAAAAACATACACAAAGTAAATTTTGATCTCCCGATTGTAAAGAAGAATTTTATTTTGTCAAATAGAATGTATAAGAGTGACCATAACTATATTTAAATACAATTATCCACCAAAAGGTCATAAATCAACCTTTTAGTGAATATTAGAGTATTTATGCTTAAAATTGGATTCATTCGCATTTAAGACTCTAACATTTATTGGATAAAAGTAAAAACATTCAACAAACATATATATTCATATTTTAGTTATTTATATTCATTGTCTCCATTACAATGTCTAGGCGTTAACTACCATTTAAAATAATAATACTATATTATTAAAGTGCAACGTATGATTTCAAAGAAATCCGTTGATTCATATTGGGTACGCCATCGAACATAGAAACCCAATTAATGTAAAAATAATAGTTAATTAAAAAATATTAATAAATATGAAAATTTCTTATTCTTTATTTACCTGAGATGTTACACCTATAATTTCATTCTTTATTTAATATCATTCATAACTTCCATTCCAAGTCTAGGTGATAACTATCGTATTAAATAGTAATATTTTGATAGTATTTAACATTTTTTTTAGAATCAATGTTCCATGTATCAAATGTTACACTATGTTTTTCTTGTGTCAACGTTAAAAATTTTATTGTGTTTAAATAAATTTAACCAAAATATTAAATTTATTTGATAAAATATATATATTAAAAAAATATTAGTGTGTTACATGCTCTTAGTAGGAA
This sequence comes from Viscum album, assembly GCA_963277665.1. NCBI lineage: Eukaryota > Viridiplantae > Streptophyta > Magnoliopsida > Santalales > Viscaceae > Viscum > Viscum album. The sequence continues at coordinate 1,618,038,337 of OY728146.1, read as the reverse complement.
TTTTATGATTTATTATGTAACACCCCAGGTAAATAAGGAATATGACATTTTCATATTTATCCATATTTGTGAATAAAATATTAATATGGCTTTAAAGGGGACACTATGCTCGATGGCGTACCCAACACGCAATAACGAATTTTTTGGGAATCTTACGTTGCACTCTAATAATAAAATAATATTAATTTAAATGGTAGTTATCATGTAGCCGTTGTAATGGCGGGAATGGATAGAAATAACTATAATATGATTATATATGTTCTTAAATATTTTTACAATTATACAATAAAAGATAAAGGCTTAAAATACGGAAAGAATTCAATTTTAGGCGTATATGCCCTAGTTTTCACTAAAGGTTCACTTATCACCATTTGATGGAGAACCGTCATTAAATATAGTTTTGTTCACTCATAAACATTATTTTGGACCAAATAAAACTCTTATTAAGAATCGGGACATCAAAATTTACTTTGTGTAAATTTTTGGTATCTTTCCGATAAAGTTCTTTTTTTAATGAATAGTGTAAAATGTTGTATTTTAATTCAAAACCACTTTTTAATCTAATTTATTTATATGATTAGATTATATTTTGAATTGGTTTTAAAGTGAAATTAGAAAATATTTTTACCATTAAATCCAATAGTGGTCGTTGGAATCAATTTCACTTTGAAATCAGACTTAAACTAGTGTCAATCTTTTGATACTTATTGTTTCATAAAACACGCTATTTGTCATGACAACGGGAATTAATTATTAAATTAATTAATGTGACTTATATGTTTTGAATTTTGTAAAACGGACTTCATTTTTTAATTCAGAATATCAAATATAGCTTAGGGTGAATTTTTGGGATTTTTCTGAAAAACTTCAATTTTTGATTAATAGTGAAACCACTAAGTGGTACTTATAAAAACTGATTTTCCGTTTAAATGAAATTTTTCCATCATTGTGTTTTGATTTTCAAAAATCCGACATACATGGTTGTCATTAAGAAGTAAAATGTGGTTCAATAAGATTAAAATAATTTTTTGGTGAATAGTAACTTATTCAGTTTTTAATCGCGATTAGTGGTAATTAGTGTAGTTTAAGGTAAAAATAATGCTTTAATAAATTGAGATGAGCTTGACACATGTCTTACCCTCATTGGTTGTATCATGGCCGACCATGAAAATCCATGGGTCAACTTGGGGACCCCATGGATCCACTTTGGTTGGGAAATGACATAAATAACATTTTATTTAATGTAAAAGTAAAATTGACACAAACATGATATGTTTTACTAAAACAATTTTTTAAGTGGGGTTATACAAGTCATCTTTTTGATTATAAATATTCATTGGAAAGCTAAAAAGATTTCCTAAATCATAGTATTTTTTTTATAATTTTTAGACATTAAATAAATTAAATTATTTATGACATAATAATGATGGAGCGACGACATCATTATTTGACGATTTAAATAAAATGGAAAGATAATGTAAAATCTATGAACTACACATGTCCAAAACTTATTGGATGAGTGGATTTCGAAGCCTTATCACCTTAGCCACGAATTATATCAATGTGGGACCTTTTGAAACCGAAAAACATTTTCAAATAAAGTAATATTTCTTTACTTTCCAAAAGTGCCCCTCCTCTCCTCTTATAAAAGGCCCCCACCTCTACCTCATTTAACACACTCCTCAAGCCTTTGGCTCGGCCAACCCCTGCCCATTTACTCTCTCCACATCCCTCTACTCATCCTAGAGGATTCCCTTAGGGAAGAATCCTTTCAAAGGAAGCCTTTAGGCTCAAATCAAAAGGAGTTACACTTTTAAAGGTAATTAATTCTCTCATGTTCATTTGTTTTATTTTGCTTCTCCAACCCCCTAAAATCTTTTTATTTACTTCTTTTGTAACAACATCAGTATCTTCAATATACTAGGATGTTGTTATAAGATTTATTCGAGCTACAGTCTCACACAACTACATAAAATAGTTAAAGAACATACGGTTTCTGTGGATGGTGAAATTCTGCCTCCCAAAACGATGATAGTTCAATACTCATTTAACACCTTAAAAGGTGGCCATTATGATGTCACTATTTTTATATATGATATATAATATGTTTATGTTTTATTTATTCTTCTGTATTTTTCATTTATGTCTTACCTTTATGGCTTCCATTATGGGTATACGCGATATCTTCATTTAAGGAAGTGCGGACTACCGCCCCCTCAAAATGATTTGATTCGTTAAATACCATATGTGGGATGTATAAAGGATTGAAATATGATATTATATATGATATTATACTGGAATTATAATATACCTTTATATCATTAATATTCCATTCTATAAAATACGAAATAGAAATGAAAGTAGCGTTCATGCGTACGTACGGCTTACCGTCTCCATGAACGGTGCATTTCATTTCTTACCTACAAATGATTATGTAATGTTATAAATGCATGCATTTACTGGATACATATGACATATATGATATCTATATAATGAATACAATTCTGGATATAATAAACATTTGGCCACATGAATAAAATGTAATTGTAAGAAGTCCACTTTCGACTTAAGAACCAAATATCGGCAAAACAAATATTATTAACATAAATGATTACATAATGTTTATGACATGGTAATAAGTGGTATAAAAGTAATAATGAACTTGAAAAGGTTCTTAAGGAATTATAAATTAACTCAAGTTTATTATTCAGGAGATTAAAGAAAGATCGAGTCAAGTCGGACCCGAGGTAAGGGATCCTACTCCACTCTTTCTTTTTAGGTACACACTTTTATGTCATTCCTTTTAAATCTCATCTTTCTTGTTATTGGGATGATCTTTCATATTACATTTAATTTAATTTTTATGTTCATGTGATGAGAGACCCTATTCTCTCTCATCAACCCATTTTGGGAGTTTTGAGTGGCGCCCTTAGGCTGCCGAACTTTCGTAAGAGATCTAACCTCTCTCTTTCTTTTTAAGTACTCTCCTTTGTGTCACTTCTTCTAAGCTCCTATTTGTTATGTTGGGGGATTTTCTTTTATATTCATCTTGATGTAAATTCTAGTGTAATATGATGGGATACTCTATTTGATCTCATCAATCCATTTTGGAAGTTTTAAGTGGCGCCGTTAGGCTGCTGAGTTTTCGTAAGGGAGTTTTCATCTCACTTTTATTCCCGTGAGATTTATGCTACATTTGACACAAATTCCATTGAGCGGTGTATGTACTGCCCACTATTCTACTCTTTGTGTTATATACCTTCGTTTATGCGTATTTACATCAATGATCTATTGTCCTTCTTTCATGGGGTGTATGTTTGGAAAGATACCCAAGTCGGTAAGGGAACCTTTCACCCTCCTCTTTTTTTTTAAAAGAGTTCTTTTGTTGGGTCTTTTAATTTACATATTGTTATGTTGGGATATGTTATCATATATCCTTATTGATGTAAATTTTATGTCCAAGTGATGAGATACACTTTTTATCTCTCATCAACTCATTTTAATGTGATGCCGTTAGGCTGTCAAGGGAACTTTTTAACCCAATTTCGATTTCTTTGGGTTCAACATGTAGTCATTGAATATGTCATCCATTGAATATGTGTGAATGACCTTTTATTGTTTTAAACTTAATATCAACTTATATTTGGTGTATTTATATTTGTCACACATATTTTTGAGATTTATTTTTCCTTAATTTAAGGATACCTTCTTTATAAGGGATTTCATCACATTTGACATTTCTATTGAGGGTTCATTGTTGTTATGCACCAATTCACTCTTATATGGTGTATATACTGTCCTTTGGAGTATTATACCATGAATCCATTTATTCTCATGATATTATAAAGTTCTGACTAAATGTTATTCCTCAATTGTTGTATTCAAGTGTCTCTAATTTTGGTAAAACCACTTTAACCAAAATATCATTTTAAATGTTTTAATTATTTGTTCTTATTAATATCCATGTTTTCAAAATGGTTTTAAGGATTTATTTATATGGATATTAATGGTTTAAAGTTTTAAGCTTCAAGGTGGTATGGGAAACTTTGATTCAAAAATCTCTTTATTAAATGTTTTAAATGGTTTTGAAAATGGTTTCTTTTTGAATGGATTCATTATTTCAATATACTAAAATGTTATATTGTGATTGAAATGTGGAAATGCTATGTTCCCTTTATGCATGTTTTATGTGATACGATTATGTTATGGTCCTTGGGCATTGTTATGAAGAACGGGTGGTTCCGTGATAAACTAAGGGCGGGTGAGCCCGTTATAGCTCTCCAATGCATTGGGTAATGCGAAGGAGTGAAACGTTAAGGTTTCTCCGAAGAGATTTAGGGAATATACTGTGATGGGTATTCCAAACGTAACCAAGAGGGTTACTCCCTACGTAAGAATGTTATGAATGCCTCAAGTTACCTTTATGTCTTATGATTTCTATGATTTATTCATGGTTTGATGAGGTATGTTAAAGTGCCTTTGTTTTATGGGTAAAGTATGATTTCATTCTTATGTATATATGAACTCATGTTTCCTTTCCATATTTTTATAACTCTTACTGAGCTTTTTATGCTCATCCCAAGTTTTTGAAATGTTTTTCACAGGTCAAGGGAAAGGTAAATGATGTGATGATAGTGTCAAGGATGTGTCAAGAAAGAATCCGTGTTATATTTTAAATATGTTCCCGTTGATGGGAGGAATGAATACTGTCTTTTATGTAACCACTTTGTTTAATTGTGGAATGTAATGAAAGTTTCATGATCTAATTCTCTAAAACTCTAAACCTGAAAAGATCCTCAATGTGTAATCTTGTAATAACTCAAGATTAAGTAAGGTTTAAGGCTGGGGCCTTATAGTTGGTATCAAAGGTCGGTTTAGATAACTTTAGAGGTTAGGGTATTCTTTAAGCATAATTGACAATTACCATAATGGTTAGGATTTCAGAAAGAGTCCTAGTTTTAGATAAAGTGAATGAGTAAGAATATCATAGTGTTTATCTTCCTCATTAGTACATAATGGTTATGTTGATATACTCACACTGACCTTTTTGGTTTTTGTTAATGGCTGGATCTAGCAGGCACTAAAGTGACAATGGGTTTGAAGGAAACTGTGGTGGTTCTATGATTAAGATACCAGATAAAATGGGGGATTCAATGAGGAAACTCGTGGTTGTTCTAAACCAACTATCAAGGAGTCATGATCAACCACTTCATCCTTGTTGAGTTCTCTAATGCATCATGTACGAGATGTCCAACTCAATGTGGAAATTCAGGTAATAATTATTAAGGTAACCATTAGGGTTTATATGATACTTAATTTTTAGGTAATTATGGGTTACACTATGATATGATGGAAAATGAAAGGAATGAGATAAACTTGAGGTTAAAATATGTTATGATTATTCTTGAAGATTTTATCTCATTTTGGGGAATGTTTTAAGAATTATACAGTTTTGGAAAAAGGACAACACGCAGACTGTGTGACATCCCGTCGCGTCGGACAAAGCTGCGGGAATCGAACCCACAACCAAAGTGCGACTGGTATTTATCGCCTACCACTGGACTACGTGAAGTCCTTGGTTAGTTTGACTGATTATTTTTGGTTATATGATTTTATGAATTAATATTAAGTTGATTTTGTGTTATTTATGAAAATGATTAACCTATCATGGAGGATATGTGATTAGGTTAATTACTTTTCAATACGAGACTTTAGGACCAACTGATGTTGTTTGGAGATAAATGTTACGATTTAACTTGGAAGACTATGTGACTAAATCTTTCAAATATTTGGGTTTCAATCTTAGTTTGGTTTACTTTGAATAATTTTATGGACAAATTGATTATAGAATGGTCCTCGTTGAACTTTGGGTTTTGTTGGACAAATTTTGGAGATTAAAAATAGATTTTCTTTTTAATGGGTTATCCTTTCCTGGATTATCTGACCTTGTACTAACCTTTTTGGTTTTGGTTTTGGATAAAGCCTAAAGACATGGGATGTATATAGTTCTCTTTTGTGGATTAGGTGATTCTCTAGAATTTTTTTATAGTACTCTTAATGCGAACAAGTCTCCCTAAATACTCGTGTTTTCGAAAAAAATATTAGTTTGATTAAGGAATCTAGTAAAAGTTGAAAGTCAACATGATAAGTGATTATGTTTCCTTATGAATAAATTCCTCAATAAAAATTAACTTAAAACAAAAATGTTGTCTATTAACTTTTCCTACTAGGGAACCCAACACCGTTTAACCCATTACAAGTTTTTGATTTTCTTATTGTTAAATTTCTCCTAAACATGTTTTCTATCACTCTCCATCGGAACATGACCCTATGTTTTCTCCTCCATGTCCATATTTTCATACTTAGAATCCTAGTATGGGTTAACTCGGGTGACCTCTGTACTTATCTTTCTTTATTTTAAAGTGATTGTTTTACCGACTCTTGTTCCGATGTGGGACGTTCAAGGATGTTTCCAAGCGCAATTTTAAAATTGCGAGGACGCAATTCCCAAAAGGGGGGGGGGAGATTTTAACACCCCAGGTAAATAAGGAATATGACATTTTAATATTTATCCATATTTGTGAATAAAATATTAATATGACTTTAAAGGGGACGCTATGCTCGATGGCGTACCCAACACGCAACAACGAGTTTTTTGGGAATCTTACGTTGCACTATAATAATAAAATAATATTATTTTAAATGGTAGTTAACATGTAGCCGTTGTAATGGCGGGAATGGATAGAAATAACTATAATATGATTATATATGTTCTTAAATATTTTTACAATTATACAATAAAAGATAAAGGCTTAAAATACGGAAAGAATTCAATTTTAGGCGTATATGCCCTAGTTTTCACTAAAGGTTCACTTATCACCTTTTGATGGAGAACCGTCATTAAATATAGTTTTGTTCACTCTTAAACATTCTTTTGGACCAAATAAAACTCTTATGAAGAATCGGGACATCAAAATTTACTTTGTGTAAATTTTTGGTATCTTTCCGATAAAGTTCTTTTTTTTAATAAATAGTGTAAAATGTTGTATTTTAATTCAAAACCACTTTTTAATCTAATTTATTTTTATGATTAGATTATATTTTGAATTGGTTTTGAAGTGAAATTAGAAAATATTTTTACCATTAAATCCAATAGTGGTCGTTGGAATCAATTTCACTTTGAAATCAGACTTAAACCAGTGTCAATCTTTTGATACTTATTGTTTCATAAAACACGCTATTTGTCATGACAGCAGGAATTAATTATTAAATTAATTAATGTGACTTATATGTTTTGAATTTTGTAAAACGGACTTCATTTTTGAATTCAGAATATCAAATATAGCTTAGGGTGAATTTTTGGGATTTTTCTGAAAAACTTCAATTTTTGATGAATAGTGAAACCACTAAGTGGTACTTATAAAAACTGATTTTCCGTTTAAATGAAATTTTGCCATCATTGTGTTTTGATTTTCAAAAATCCAACATACATGGTTGTCATTAAGAAGTAAAATGTGGTTCAATAAGATTAAAATAATTTTTTGGTGAATAGTAACTTATTAAGTTTTTAATCGCGATTAGTGGTAATTAGTGTAGTTTAAGGTAAAAATAATGCTTTAATAAATTGAGATGAGCTTGAAACAGGTCTTACCCTAATTGGTTGTATCATGGCCGACCAAGACAAGCCATGGGTAAACTTGGGGACCCCATGGATCCACTTTGGTTGAGAAATGACATAAATAACATTTTATTTAATTTAAATGTAAAATTGACACAAACATGATATGTTTTACTAAAACAATTTTTTAAGTGGGGTAATACAAGTCATCTTTTTTATTATAAATATTCATTGGAAATTTAAAAAGATTTCTTAAATCATATTATTTTTTTATAATTTTAGACATTAAATAAATTAAATTATTTATGACATAATAATGATGCAGCGACGACATCATTATTTGACGATTTAAATAAAATGGAAAGATAATGTAAAATATATGAACTACACATGTCCAAAACTTATCGGATGAGTGGATTTCGAAGCCTTGTCACCTTATCCACGAATTATATCAATGTGGGACCTTTTGAAACCGAAACACATTTTCAAATAAAGTAATATTTCTTTACTTTCCAAAAGTGCCCCTCCTCTCCTCTTATAAAAGGCCCCCACCTCTACCTCATTTAACACACTCCTCAAGCCTTTGGCTCGGCCAACCCCTACCCATTTACTATCTCCACATACCTCTCCTCATCCTAGAGGATTCCCTTTGAGCAGAATCCTTTCAAAGGAATCATTTAGGCTCAAATCAAAAGGATTTACACTTTTAAAGGTAATTAATTCTCTCATGTTCATTTGTTTTATTTTGCTTCTCCAACCCCCTAAACTCTTTTTATTTACTTCTTTTGTAACAACACCAGTATATTCAATATACTAGGATGTTGTTATAAGATTTATTCGAGATACACTCTCACACAACTACATCAAATGGTTAAAGAACATACGGTTTCCGTGGATGGTGAAATTCTGCCTCCCGAAACGATGATTGTTCAATACTCATTTAACACCTTCAAAGGTGGCCATTATGATGTCACTATTTTTATATATGATATATAATATGTTTATGTTTTATTTATGCTTCTGTATTTTTCATTTATGTCTTACCTTTATGGCTTCCATTATGGGTATACGCGATATCTTCATTTAAGGAAGTGCGGACTACCGCCCCCTCAAAGTGATTTGATTCGTTAAATACCATATGTGGGATGTATAAAGGATGGAAATATGATATTATATATTATATTATACTGGAATTATAATATACCTTTATATCATTATTATTCCATTCTATAAAATACAAAATAGAAATGAAAGTAGCGTTCATGCGTACGTACGGCTTACCGTCTCCATGAACGGTGCATTTCATTTCTTACCTCTAAATGATTATGTAATGTTATAAATGCATGCATGTACTGGATATATATGACATATATGATATCTACATAATGAATACAATTCTGGATATAATAAACATTTGGCCACACGAACAACATGTAATTGTAAGAAGTCCACTTTCGACTTAAGAACCAAATATCGGCAAAACAAATATTATTAACTTAAATGATTACATAATGTTTATGACATGGTAATAAGTGGTATAAAAGTAATAATGAACATGAAAAAGGTTCTTAAGGAATTATAAATTAACTCAAGTTTATTATTCAGGAGATTAAAGAACGATCGAGTCAAGTCGGACCCGAGGTAAGGGATCCTACTCCTCTCTTTCTTTTTAGGTACACACTTTTATGTCATTCCTTTTAAAGCTCATCTTTCTTGTTATTGGGATGATCTTTTATATTAAATTTACTTTAATTTTTATGTTCATGTGATGAGAGACCCTATTCTATCTCATCAATCCATTTTGGGAGTTTTGAGTGGCGCCGTTAGGCTGCCGAACTTTCGTAAGAGATCTAACCTCTCTCTTTCTTTTTAAGTACTCTCCTTTGTGTCACTTCTTCTAAGCTCCTATTTGTTATGTTGGGGGATTTTCTTTTATATTACTCTTGCTGTAAATTCTATTGTAATATGATGGGATACTCTATTTTATCTCATCAATCCATTTTGGATGTTTTAAGTGGCGCCGTTAGGCTGCTGAGTTTTCGTAAGGGATTTTTCATCTCACTTTTATTCCCGTGAGATTTATGCTACATTTGACACAAATTCCATTGAGTGGTGTATGTACTGCCCAATATTCTACTCTTTGTGTAATATACCTTCGTTTATGTGTATTTACATCAATGATCTATTGTCCTTCTTTCATGGGGTGTATGTTTGGAAAGATACCCAAGTCGGTAAGGGAACCTTTCACCCTCCTCTTTTTTTGAAAATACTTATTTTGTTGGGTCTTTTAATTTACATATTGTTATGTTGGGATATGTTATCATATATCCTTATTGATGTAAATTTTCTGTCCAAGTGATGAGATACACTTTTTATCTCTCATCAACTCATTTTGATGTGATGCCGTTAGGCTGTCAAGGGAACTTTTAACCCAATTTCGATTTCTTTGGGTTCAACATGTAGTCATTGAATATGTCATCCATTGAATATGTGTGAATGACCTTTTATTGTTTTACACTTAATATCAACTTATATTGGGTGTATTTATATTTTTCACACATATTTTTGAGATTGACTTGTCCTTAATTTAAGGATACCTTCTTTATAAGGGATTTCATCACATTTGACATTTCTATTGAGGGTTCATTGTTGTTATGCACCAATTCACTCTTATATGGTGTATATACTGTCCTTTGGAGTATTATATCATGAATCCATTTATTCTCATGATATTATAAAGTTCTGACTAAATGCTATTCCTCAATTGTTGTATTCAAGTGTCTCTAATTTTGGTAAAACCACTTTGACCAAAATATCATTTTAAATGTTTTAATTATTTGTTCTTATTAATATCCATGTTTTCAAAATGGTTTTAAGGATTTATATATATGGATATTAATGGTTTAAAGTTTTAAGCTTCAAGGTGGTATGGGACACTTTGATTCAAAAATCTCTTTATTAAATATCTTAAATGGTTTTGGAAATGGTTTCTTTTTGAATGGATTCATTATTTAAATATACTAAAATGTTATATTGTGATTGAAATGTGGAAATGCTATGTTTCCTTTATGCATGTTTTATGTGATACGATTATCTTATGGTCCTTGGGCATTGTTATGAAGAACGGGTGGTTCCGTGATAAACTAAGGGCGGGTGAGGCCGTTATATCTCTCCAATGCATTGGGTAACGCGAAGGAGTGAAACGTTAAGGTTTCTCCGAAGAGATTTAGGGAATATACTGTGATGGGTATTCCAAACGTAACCAAGAGGGTTACTCCCTACGTAAGAATGTTATGAATTCCTCAAGTTACCTTTATGTCTTATGATTTCTATGATTTAATCATGGTTTGATGAGGTATGTTAAAGTGCCTTTGTTTTATGGGTAAAGTATGATTTCATTCTTATGTATATATGAAATCATGTTTCCTTTCCATATTTTTATAACTCTTACTGAGCTTTTTATGCTCATCCCAAGTTTTTGAAATGTTTTTCACAGGTCAAGGGAAAGGTACATGATGTGATGATAGTGTCAAGGATGTGTCAAGAATGAATCCGTGTTATATTTTAAATATGTTCCCGTTGATGGGAAGAATGAATACTGTCTTTTATGTAACCACTTTGTTTAAATGTGGAATGTAATGCAAGTTTCATGATCTAATTCTCTAAAACTCTAAACCTGAAAAGATCCTCAATGTGTAATCTGGTAATAACTCAAGATTAAGTAAGGTTTAAGGCTGGGACGTTATATATTATACCTATTATATACTCAATATGTAGACCATGAATAAGGATAAACGTTTTTTAAACTATCCTTGGTTGTGAAAACAACAAGGATTCATTTATTAGTGATTAAAATTTTATTATTATATTTCCTAAATAATAAAAAAATTCATAGGAATGAACTTACATAGATTTTTTATGCACACCAATCCCAATAAAATCTGTTTCATATTTTTTTATAATAATGGAAATTATTAGGATGGAGATTACATGCTCATGAATTGATTATTAATGTACATTATAGGTGTAATTTTTTCTTCTAAATTTTTTTGATAGTATAATTTTTATTATTATTATGTACCAGTTTTTTGTATGACATTACATTAATTTATTTAGAGTTCCAATGTTGATAGGTTTCTTTTGATCTATGGAATTTTGTTTTTAATAGTTATTTCTTTTAATTATTTTTCTTAAATAGGGAAATTTATTTCATATTTCAATTTATTTAAACTTAGTGTTATATTCTAACTAATGTCGATTTGAAGGATATATTTTGGGGTTATAATAAATATCACCAAATACCTCTTAGGTGTTTTAAACCGATTGTACCATCATATTGGATGTGTTATATTTTTGGAAATGTAGGCACACATTGATCACTTATAAATATTATATTTTATATTTTTGTATTAATTATTTTATCTCATGGTTTTTCATATAATGAATAGTTTTATCTTTATTATTATTTACTTAAGTTTAAAAATATTTGGATAAGTTGAAAAATTTATCATCCCATATTATTATATATTAATAGACATATAATGTAGATATTTCAATTATATGAAGATTACAATTAAAATTAATCACAATTTAATCACATCATGAAAAAAATTTATTAAATTTTTTAGTGCATTCCTAAAGTTTATTTAATACTAATTTTTAGAACATTAACATTTCAGAAAAAGAAAAATATATTTTTCATGTTATACTGTAATCCTCTAGGTAAAGAGACCATGAACGTTATATAACACAAATTTGAATGTAAAATAACAAATCTGGAAGATATAAAAAAATTAAAATTACTTATAAATATTCTGATTTGATATTTGGATTGATATTGAAGAAATATATGAGAAGATAAAAGTTTCATAAGTGGGTTAATGTAATTACGCAATTTATTATTATGACTATAACTATAAAGAAATGAATTTTATTAATTTTTCATTTGGAAAGTTTAAATTTAAAATAGTTCTTTTTCTTAATGGGTGGGGATGAAGCCTCATTTATTATTAAAGAAAATCAATGGCCTCTTTAACTGGGTATAGGAAGACCCATTACATAGCCCGAAGGCCCAGTGGAAATTTAGCTCATGACATGGCCCTTAGGCTCAATATTTTGGGCCAAGGCCCATTCTGTGAATAGTACTGCTACAGTACCCACACAACTACAGTACCGCACAGTACCCACCACTGCTACAGTACCCTACCGCTGCCACACTATTATTGTTTACCATGAGGGTAATAAAAATGTAAATATTATATATATATATATATATATATATATATCATTATTATAATAATTTTAGGATGAAATCTCATAATTCTATTTATGAAAAATAGTAAAATTTTAATATGAATTTCAACATTATGAATAATCATGGAAAATAACTGATAAAAAAATAAATATATCCTGAGGTACCTAATAATATTATCTAAAAACTAGAGAATAACTTTGGATAATATTATGTATTAATAATATATTCATAATTGGGTGGTTGGTAGACTAATGATTTATGATGAAAAAATATATTTGAAGAATAAGGATAATGATAAATCATTATGGAAAACCATTGTATTAAAATACTATGTATATTGAAAGAATGTTTTCTATAATCCCAGTTATAGTAAAAATGGTAATAATATTGTATAAAAAGTATATTATATGGCCTATTGTTTTTATAAGATACAAATAAAAAGATACATTTCTAATAATAATTAAATATCCAAGGAAAGTAATATAAGAGTGGTGATTATACTAATTTATATACTCAGTTGAATTATTTTGGTATGATTATGAAAGAAAGGGATATATTAAATCATAGTGTTCCTATTTTGTATACAAAAATTAATATAAAAATGGTAAATACACAACAAATGTTATGAAGGATTCTATATAGAATTCCTACAAAGATAAAAACAATGACTCAAATAATAATGTTTGTGATGAAATAAATAAGGTGTCAAACCTTTTATTTTTTGGATTATTCAGGTGTGGTTACTTTTAGACCTAGTTGATATTACATTTTTATGATGTAATTATCTTGTATAATGATGAATTATATGAAAAAATATTTTATTCTAGAAAAATATATAAATGTGGTGAATGATAAATATAAATTTACCATGTCTATTTTTGTATTACTAATACAAAATAATTATTTTATTAAATTTAAAAATTATTTTAATATTTCTCTTTGAGTACGAGATTATATTACAGTGGCTCAGAATGAAAATCAAACATGGGAATTAAAACAATTCATGAAATTTCTAGATGTTGCAGTTCCCTAGACTCATACTCTTGAGTTCATTGCTAAAAAAATTTCCATAATAGTTTATAAAAAGTGATTTAACACAAGATAAAAATATGTATATTTTAAATCATTTTTATTAGTCAAACATTTCATACCATAATAATCCATCAATCTGAATATTTAATGGTCTGGTGTCTTTGACATCAATGCATACAAGAAAATAATTTTACCAATCTTTTTAATGTTTTTGGATAATTTTTCTACATTAGACTCACTTTTAGACTTATTATAAGTTATAATCAGCTAAATAATCTAGGTGATGGAAATATAATAAATTTGTGAGATTAGATTCTCTGTAAGGGAAAAACTCAACAACATTTCAACAAGATTTAGATCATAATAATATAATGAAACATATTTATTTTAGAACTATATTTTTAAAAAGAACATGAAAACATAAGGGATATCTATAAGTCATTATATAAGGACATGTAATTTCAAATTAATAAACATATACCATGAAAAGATATCCTGGAATCACGATATAATAACCTTGTGAAATGGTTCATTCTCATATTTAATTTAATTGAATAATATATACCTTAGAAAATTGTTGAATCATCATAAAATAGACATGTAAAATGGTGATTAATTACCCCATTATATGGGTTTAAGAAGATAAAAATCATTCCAAAAAATAATGTAAACCCAAAGGAATATAATGAGCTTCATATTATTTCTAAAAGGAATAAAATAACATGATAGATAATTTATATTTGTTTAAGTAACTTGAATTATTAAGATTCTATAATATATCACGACTATGGGAGAAATATATTATTAAAAAGAACAAGAAAAAATATGAGTTATCAATAAGTCATGATATAAGAACATGTAATATGGAATTAACAAATATATACCATTACAAAGGAGTGTAGACCCATGGGATAATAATACTGATTTAAGATTTATAATAAACCATACACGTGGGTTTCAGAAGATAAAAATCATTCAACATATAATGAATACCCATGGGAAGATTATGGTTTTCATATCATCTCTAAATTTTTTTCACATAACTAGATTTGGAATGCTGAACATTTTATATCAAAATCTCGATTACAAAAAATTATTATTTCATCAAGTCATTTGTAATGTGATTCATAAAATATAAATCTTTGGGATGTAGACCATTAATGTAGAAAATGGATGTAGAGCTATGAAAAAGGGATTTATTAAATAAATTATTATCTTTTTAATATAGAAATTAAATAATAAATAACATTAAAAAAACTATCAAGGAGATAGACTAAAAACCTTTTCAAAATACAACATTAAAAAAATAAAAATAATCTATTCTGGTATTATATATAATGATTTAACACATTATATGCTGAGTGGATGATACAACCATGAACTAGAATGGGAAATCATATTAAATGTTTTAATTATAACTTTTTTTAAACCCACTTCATAAATAAAATGTTAATTATTCATTTTAAAATCGATAATTAGAAAAGATAATATTACATTATATATATATATATATATTATATTTCGATTTAAAAAAATGAATATGAGGAAAATTGTGTGAAATTTGTACATGGATGTGGGAGAAAAATTACACATTTAGAAAGAATGAAATGTATTCATAACTTCACCAAAATTTATGAAGAATTAATTACATTAATTAAATTCTCTATAAATTAATGTGGAGATGAATTATTATATGATTAATTAATTTGATAAATTAATCATGTAAATAATTTTTCAAAAGGGTATAATTATGAGTCCAGAAATTTAGTTGAGTCAATAGAAACCCATTACCATTAATCTCTCTTAACTGAACATGATCTAAAAAACCATATAAAAAAACAAATACATTAATTTTATATCTAAAATATATATTAATACCTATAATATTTGATGTTAGTTAGTTATATTTTATTTTCATCATCAGATGTCAGTAGTTTAAATTTTTTTATGGTACTAGATTCAAAATGGTGATATCCAATATTGTTTATTTATTCAAATTTCATCATTCTCAATTAATTAAATTGTTGGATGGTAGTTATAAATTGTTTTAAAATGATCTAGTTTCATTTAATATTAATTTTATTCATGATTTTTGATGACCTAGTTAGTGATGATCTTATTTTGTTAATTATCATGAAAGAGGGAAAGTATATTAATAAAGGATTTGATAATTCCATTACCATTATGGAACCAAAATATATTTTTTTACTTATTATTTTATAATGCCACCCGAATTTGTTTCCTTATTAACCTATGATAAAAATTTCTATATTTTTTATTGTAGGTGGTTAAACTGATTTCAGAAACAACATGTTATAATATATGTATGAGTATTTTTATTTGATTTATTCCTTTTGAATAATTTCATTATTAAACAATATTAATATTATTAATAACCTATTTTAATGTTGATAAATTAGGTTAAAATATAGTTGGATAAATAAGGAAATACTAGAATGAAAAATTAAAAACCACACATTCATGGAGGCGGTAGACAACATGAATGCATGAGAAAAAAATCCATTTTTGATAGATTATGTCAAATATTGGTAATGGATTATAATTACAGATCTTTAATAATTTTATTACCATAATATTAATCCTTTAAATATAATTTATAACTATTAATGTTCTTTGGTGATGAAAATTCAAGAACACTATTCATGGAGGCTGTAATCTCCATGAATTTATAACAAAAGCTCCATTTTTTTAATAATTTTGGTGGAATGATGAAAAAATATGTTAAATTAATAGAAGAAAATGTCAGAATATTTGATATAATTATTTTATCACACAATCATGAAAGTAATATGTTTGAAAGGGTTTAATTTAAAAATAATTTGGATAGATCATTTGAGGGAATTGCCTCTCTATTTGGATGATTTATATTGGTTGATTGCTCAAGTCTCCTTAGCATTCAATTTCATGAATATCAGGGAATATATGACATTGGGAGAGGCATGGGTAGAGACTAAGGAATAAATATTTTCATTAAAATTATTTATAAATTATTTATTAATGGGATGGATGTGATAAACATTTATAGTTATAGAGAATGGAATTTATTAAAATTTCACATATTAATTTAAAGAGATAAAATGATTCAAATTGAATTTATAGGAAATGTGGAAAATGATTTCGTAGAAGATAAGGTATGGTGAATAATCCTTCAACTATTCATCTTACCCCATGTTTTAATGTGTTTTTAGTCTTTTATACCTTGAATTTTCACTTTTACAATATCATATTTTTATCATAGAAATTAACATTACCTAATAAATTAAACATTAACCCCAAAAATTAGTTCTTATTAAATAATTTAATTCTACTGATTCATAATATAGAATCTATTCTATCAAATAAAATTTATTTCTATAATATAAATTAATTTTAAAATTAACACATGTAGCACATAAAAATTAATTTCAAGAATAAATGTATTTTTTTAATGAAATAAATGTGTAGTAAAAAATTATCAATATTTAAAAATGTTGGTTATGAATTAATTTATTATAAGACAAATACATGTTCTGTGTATTTGAAAGGATAGATTCAGATTAGGGTCAAGGGAAGAAATGGGGAATACCCAAACATAGTGACCTTGAACATCATGAGAGGGATCAGATCGATGTAAGGATAAATTTCTCTATTCCAACCCCAGATTATCTCAATAATTTTGGGATCATGGGGCCTTTCTAATTCGATGCAATAAAAAATCAAATTGGTTGATATATGATCTCTCTTAATTGAAAGTTCTATGAATGATTTTCATGGACGTGGTAATGTTAGCCGATAATATATCATTCTCGAACAGTGATATATAATCTCAAGGAAGGGTCATCCCCAAGGGGTTTATCGCATAAGTCTTGAGACACCAATAAAATATTAATGAATGGGTAACTATTTCAAATAATAAATTATTAGTTGATGACTGACCATGAAAGCAGAGCATCTGTAGATGTTTTAATATACTAGTCGATGAATTTGGGAAATTTGGGGCTTCAATGAGTAGATGATTATGGCCATGTGGAGAGGATATTATAATGTTTTCTTTCGCTTTATATTTTTATAGAATGATAACATTGAGAAATTTTTTGGTAAATTTAAAGAGGGGATTCCAAAGATGTAAAATGGTATTGAAATTTTGATCCTAATGATCAATGTAATACTCACACACATGTTTATATTGTTACTTGTAATCATAGATGGCCGTATTTGAACATGCAGGTATATTGGGATATAAATTTACCTTTTGGAAAACATATCATGATGGATATGCTAATAGAAAACCCAATATTCATTCATTATTTGAGGGAATTGTTGAAAGTTTACAAGTAAACCACATTGGTTGATGAAGTTACCCTGACTACTATTGATGATAGTATCCATATTGAGATATATTATGGGAGGAATATTACGTTCTCCATAAATTGAAAATTATTTGGTAACATTAATTTTGAGTGAAATTGGAAAATGGAATGCATGTCCTATAAATTAAGTGGGAATGATGATGCTTCTACCGGCGGAGAATAGGGAAAGAGAAAATCAAGATTTATAAACTCTCTACCTTGACTGAATGTAACCCCTCATAATTATAATGGGTTAAATGACCTAAATGATATGAGACATTTTAAAAATGTGCACTATTATTTTTGGTATTATGAATGATTAGAACTCAACAGTTAAGCATGGTTGGTATGAAGTATTTATCATGTTGGGTGACCTTCTTGGCTATTTCATTAGGTGTTTCTGAGTGAGTATAGAGAACACTGGAATGAACATGTTTTGGTCTCTGGGAATAATCATTATTCAGATGACCCACTCGGGCACGTAGGTGTGCCATAGGGAGGGGACCACGTGTCTGCGAGCCAATGGGTGTTACCTGACAAACCAAGACCCATCAATGATGCTATGGAGGGGTGTATGTGCCATCAGTGGGGACTATTTATTATAGTTTTTTTCCAGAGGAGGAAGCAAGGGTTATGTGTGGATCACATCCTAGGTTGAGATTTAGGGTCTACAATAAGGACATTGTGTTCTATGGGGGGGTGAATGTATCACTCCAAAATGATAAAGGATTAAATAACTAAATTATATGACTCCTATCACCAAAGGGATCCATCATTTTTTGAGCCAAAGTGATTATAACTTCACAGTGAAGCATTCTTGGGAAGAAGTATGGATCGAGATGGGTGAACTTCTGGATGTTTTCCATGATGTGTTCGAGTGAGAATAACACACAGTAAAAATATCATGTGTTGGACTATAGGGAATGTCATTAGTTAGATGACCCATTCAGGCATGTGGGTGGGATCCAAGGAGGGGAGCACCAACCTCTAGGGGAAACTGGTTGTATATAGTGATCTAGGACCTGACTGTAAGGCTGAGGGGGAGTTTTAGTGCATTCATGAAGGATCAGTTATTGTACTAAACTGAAGTCTTCAAATGATGTGGATAAGAGACCCACTCTTGTGGATAAGTTAGTAATATGATACTATATGATGTACTCACACTGGAAATCTAAACCGGACCTCATATCATATGAAATGGTGGTGGTAGATTTTGAAAATGACATTGTATCAGTAATTGGTATTATTGAAGTGGAAGGTATTGCTAAGTACAATTATTCTCAATATGTTTTATTCCCATATATAGAGTATCTATTTTTGGGGGAGAGAAATCAAGATGTCATCATGTAGTAGGACTAAATTAAAAATGAATTGGTGGTCATAAGACAACACTTGAACTCAAATGTGTACCCTAACTACTTTGAGTATGAGGCTACTTGGATGAAACATATGGTGGATCTTGAAGGCAGTGAACAAGATTTCATGATTTAATCAACCCCATCTAGAAAATATGTTGTACAAGATGGAAACTCTAGAGACATAGCTACACATGGTGACCCTTCCATGTACTAATATGGGATCTACTATAGAAACTATATTCTTGATTCGTATGCCTAATAATCTCAGGAATGTATGGTTACCCTTAGTGTTAATTCACAATAGTGCACACAATATAAATCCATCTAAATTGAATAATATTAAATGAAAAACTAGACACCGAAAAGATTATAAATTCCTTCTTAATTTGATGTTCATTTATTATAGGTATCTCTTTCTAAGGCTACTATGAAAATTACCATTGAGTAAAATTCCACAGAACAGGTTCAATACATTAACAAATTCACCCCCTATGTGGTTCATTTTGGGAAAAGTATTATAAAGACATTCAAATTCTTGATCATATTAATATTTTGACGACCAATTTTGATGAAATAGGTAAATCAGTTGGAGTTGAATAACCCATTATAATGAATAAGAAATGAAAGTGTCCAACAAATAATGACTAGATAATCATGACACATAATAGAGGTACACAAACACGAGGTAGAGCTTCCAAAAAAATAGAGATCCTATAGTTTAACTATAGCGAACCAGCCTTTTCTTACATTACTATTACATCATTTTAAAGATAAACAACACAATATTATTACACATATAGGATCCAAAGTTTTAGTGTCTTGGGAAAACTTGGACCATACATAACAAATACAACATCATGAAAAAACATTTATTTAATTTCTTCTTCTCTAGATTCTTATTGGCACTTGTCCTCTTCTTAGTACATGTAGCCACCTGAGGATATACATAAAAATGGGTGAGATAGAATCTCAGTAAAATGATAGATAAGAACAATATATCATGGGGTGAGCATAATCATAACATAGGCAAAAGATCATGAACATGAGAGGAGCATGAATATAAGACTTAAAACATGGCAATGCATAAAAATGAAACATCATGTCATAGTGGTTAACTACCACAAATACTTGTGAAACATGATAGAATATTATTCACACATAATTTCACATTTACTCATGAGATTCATCACTTTACCCAATGATTTGGAGAACTGTATAATTCCAGGTGCACTCGTCACATTGAAACATTCATATTGCGCTATATAATTCCGGGCGCACCCATCACATCATAACATTATCATCATCATGATTTCCACATAGAGAACATATAAAAAATTTACATAACTAACCCATGGAATGAAATGGGTTTAATCTCATAGTAACACATTCATAAGCTTTGGGATCCCAGAAGAAAGAAGGAATAACGTACATGTCACAAGAACCGTCCACTTTGAGTGAGAAGTAAAAGGGGTGTTCTTAAAAGAGGAGTTCTTTTGGAAAAAATTTGGTTTGAAATAAAAACCAATGACAAAAATGTATATCCTAGAAAATTAAAGACAATTATGAAAAAATTATCTTTAAGTGGTAACCATATCAAAAATGGGGTGGAAGAGTGAGAACCCGAAGGAAGAAAATTGGGTTCGTGATTTTCCCTTACCTTATATCCGAATGCTTCCTTCTATTTAGTATCTTGTTTAATGATATTATATTCCATAAATAGAAATACAGAACCTTATTTACATTAATATTGTTCATTATGGTTTCATTAAGTGATCTTATGTTCCTTTGGACGTGTTATATAGTTTTGAAATGTTGTTCGAGAATGTTTGTTTTCATGGTTTTCTTGAGTGGTTCACCTGTATTCTTAAATTGATGTTTGGGTATAACATGGGTAAACATACAGAACTGATATTACATGTTATTAATGATATTAAAGGATTTTTAATGATATTATAATTAATCAAATTAGATCCATGTGGAAGAATCATTAGATAAGAATTAAATGAAGATCGTTTGGGTTAATTTGGGCGGTTTTTTATCACAATGAAGTTGTTTTAATTTATCACTTATTAATATGTACATAACTCAATTACAGAACTTTAAATTGGACATGATACATATAAAATATTATTAGTCAATCATAAAAATGGTTTCATGACCATATCTGAAGGTAGAAATGGAAGAATAAAGCATGTCGTTCTTGAAGGTGATAAATTAACACCACACAAACAACGCTCTCTTTAATAATATAAAAGGAATAGGGGTAGGGGGTTGGATGATATAATACCCCACTAAAATCATAAAATTACATTATATTTATAATAATTGAGTTACAATACAATTTTGATGAAGATAGGTGGGGAGATATCAAGAAATTTACATGAAGTTGAAAGGAAATTAATGGAGAAGAGGGAGGGAAATTACCTATTGAATCCTTCTATTGAGAACCTCCTTAAGGGCCTAAGATTGGAATTTTGATAAGATCAGAAGATCTTGGACGTGGGGGAGGGGATAGGAATGGTTTTTGGGAAAAGTTTAGATAAGGCTTGGAGCTTGATAGGTGTGAGGAAATGAGGGTGTGAAAGGTGACTTTTATAGTGGAGGGGAGAGGGTTTTCCTTAATATAAAATTCATTAGTTTATTAATTTCCCCTAATATGAGGAACAGTGAGTCTTGAATGACCAAGAATAGTATCTTTATCATCTGATCCCAAACCAAGTGGGCTTACATCATCAGAGCATCATCTATAACTCAATTAATCCATTATTTAGCATATATTGTAAATTATCGGAATCTACTATTCATAAAAAATTCAAGTATCTCAGAATAATACCAAAAATTTACCCCAACAATTTTTCAATGTGTAAAATCCAAAATGAAGTCAATTTTTCAAAAATAATTTTATAAATATTATTTATTTAATATTTAATTAAAATCAGAAATTATATAAAAAACAGTTTTTATGATTAAAACTGATTTTATAGTGCTTTCAAAAATAACGTTGGCAATTATAAAATTATCTATAAACTATAAAACATTGATTTGATAAATAATGAATACATTTTATGAAAATAAATTTTCCTTTATATTAATTAATTAATTATAATTAATTATTTATGACTTAGAAAATTACAAAACATTTACTAAGGTCAAATTGTCATTTTCTAAGATATCTAAATTTTATTTAATTATTCATGGGTAAGGTTACTCTTATGTTGGATGATTTACTATTCATAAAAGTCATATTACTATTCATAAGGGTATTTTACTATTCCTAAGGGTACGTTACTATTCACCGAATATTATTTTTGTTTCATTAGACTCCAAAAATCTTTCTGAGCACAACAGTGTATGTCAGATTTTTAAAATTCCAAACACAGAAGTGACAAACTTATGTTTAAAGGTCACTTATCACTAAGTTGTTCATTATGTTGTGTTTTCATGTTATTTTATGACATAAATATAAGAAGGGAATTTCCATAGAAAAAATTGGTTTGTTACATTAACTACTAATGTATTCATAATTCCACCCCAGTCATTGCCCTTAGATATTATATTCTGAATGATTATCCCCTAATTTGGTCTAGCTGAGCTAATGATGTTATTTTTGAATTTTTAGTCCTTTATTTTGGCATCAAATTGGTATATATGTTTCTTTTATAATTCAAATAATACATACATAGATCATATTTGGGGTCTTATTCAAGACAACATCACGACCCTCCCATAACAAATGGACCCTATATTATCTCAGTATCCTTATTAATTAAATGATCCACTCTAACTATATCCTTTATTTATGAACCCATCTCTTATATTAAAAATAAATTAATCAATGGGATTTCAATATAGTCATGATACTTGAGTTTAAAATCAAATCAAACATTAACAGTTATCCTGTGGGGATTTATCACTATTTATTGATTAATGAAATCTTGTGAAGGTCCCCATTCGTAGAGATAATTTCACATATAGCCATAATAATTATTTTTGTTTTAATTAAAATTTATGGAAAAGTTGGAGACTATAAATTTTCATGGTACATAAGTGTCATACCTCATATGAAATTATAACACTATTCCCAAATAATTTAAAGTCGTTAGACTTTTTAACATTGAATAATTTCCATTCGGTGGAGGTTATTGACATATCTAGATTGTCCTTAATGAGATATTCCACACAAAAATCCATCTATTCCCATGTTTTCACATGTTCCTCTTGACTATTTTTCCCTCATTGACGCCTCATGTCAACATTTAATTCAATTTATCAATCCATGGTCCTTGTTTTCTACACATATCAACATGAAATAGTCTTTCATACATTTTATGGGAATCCTCCTCTAAGATATTGATCAAGAAATACATTTTTATCATTTTTTCCTTAGATTTCATGTGGTTCTCCACATCCTCCATTTATGCATTATCCTTGTTAATGACATGATATTTTACATTCTATGATTCAATATCCTTGTTATAAGGGGAGGATTCCATATCCAGATGTGTTGCACAACCATTGAACTATCTCATTGGAGTTTATCCAGCAGTAGTTATCCCCTTTGGGGGGATACCATTACTTGATGATCATGTAACTTGAGGACTAGGTAAATTGGATTAATCCTATATTTTAGGTGGCTTCCATACATGGTGGATAGACCCATTAGAATCAATAATATTATTATCACCATGTTTTGAAGATAAACAATGACACGAACCGCCCAATTCTGTTTCATTAATCATAAAAGTCTATCTCTCAAAGGCAGAGTCTTCGTCCAATCTATAAAATTGTTTCTTGGTCTTAATAGTGGAAACGCTTCTTAGTGATCTGATGATGCTCACTGGATTCACTATTTCCCCCAGGAAATTTCCTACCTATCTATACCTTGAATAATTGTAGATGGTTTATACTCGAAAGGCTGATGGGATAGAGTAGCTGCACCAGTAGTAAGCATTGATTCTGCATAATAGGGGGTGGGATTTTTCTACCATTAGTCTCTAAACGCTTCTTAAACTTGTCTTCATTCTTAATACAACTCACCAAAAATATTGGTGAAGTCTTCTAATTTTGTTCCACCAAAACTTAAACATATCTTGAACCAAACAAGGTTTACCCTCTAATTTAATTCCATCCATATGATGATGAAGTCTCTCAAAAACATCTACAAATTTTGTGTTCAATAGTCAGAAGGAAAACCTTTTTTCACGCTTAACACCACCTTGAATGATTAAGTACCATAATAGAAGTGGAATGAAGAACCTTAATGAAGTGTTCCCTAGAATCAAACCCATTGACTTTTACATTTGTAAAATAATTTGTAGACTCATTATATCTTGATTTAAGGATCATAACCCTTGTCTGATTGGACCCTCAGCGACACACTAATGGGAAATGACCCAACCTCTTGCATTAAGAACAAAAATTAAACCATGATTCAGAAACATATGGCTGTATATAGAGAAAATATTTTCCCACTATAATAAAAAAATAAACTATATTATTTTATACACTGACTTAGATAAAAATTTTAGGTTGAAGGGGATAAAAATTTACACTTGTTATTTTTTTCCATGAGAAGAAAATTTCCAATCAAAATACCAATAATTAAGATTATTAAAAGATTCTGAAATGGAAGGGGGATCTACTATAGATAAACCCAAATCACTATATATAAAGACTTTCTCATCATGTGGAAATAAAAATACATCCAAAATAAAAATAAATTAAATCAATTTCAGACTTGGGGGGGCATTGGACTAAACATTGATCAAACCACTCTAAAATAACAAACCATAATATTCCCATTATCCCGAGATAATTTCAAAAAAAAATGTCCTGGATAATAATAACTCTTAGAGAAGGAAATAATTAATTATGAAATATCTTGGTTCCTAGAAAAATGATACCATTACAATCAGGACCTTTCATAAAATTGTTTAACATATTACTATTATGACCTTTCAGAAGGCTTTTTGAAATATACCGGTTACAAATGCATATGGTTTCTCCAACTGATTTTGTCTCTTAAGTATAAAGATATATTAAGTGTATTACATTAACGAGTACCCAATCCATGTTTTTTATTTATAAATCATTCCTTGTTTATTGGATAATTTATTTCATTCATTAAAAATATTCCTTATCATTAAATATCTATACCGTGTACAGTGTACATATTTAACAATATTTCCCAAATTAATCAAATAACATTAAAATTAATCACTAAATTTATAAAATTTAATAAATTTAATGAAATAATCCTATCTATATCAAATGAATTTAAATATTAAATTTAATTTTAATTTTCAAAAAAATATCATTACATGTAAGTGATTGTTTCAAAAGAAAAATAACAGTCACAAAAAGAAAGTGAGATTGCACAAGAAATTTTACCATTAGGTAATTTTTATATCAAATAAAATTTGATGAAATAATTTAAATTTAAATATAAATTACTCCAAATCACTATTTATTCATGAAATTAAATTTCAAATGGGAATAATATGCACTACATAAAAGTTATTTGGAGTTAAATAACAAATAAGTCTCAATGGGATGTAAATTGAGATGAAATCACTTAACATACACATAGTGTTATTTATTTTCCGGTAAAGTGGTTTAAAAAAATATTTACTTATTCAAACCCATATTAATATGAATAATATCATATATAATCCTTTATTAAAATTTTATCATGTGTTCGTTAATAATCATTCATAATTTTCATTATTCCAAGTGTTAATTATCTTGTTTTCTCAAGCTTGTTTCATCATGAAAGTTTATTTTCATAGGAATATTATATATATTCATAATATCTAGATTAATAACTCTCATATAATTATCATATTTATATATCTATTATTCATTTAAAATAAATAATGTATTATGGTTATGAAAAATAAAGTACAATAAAAATCATCGAGGTGGGAGGATGTACGTATTCATGAGTAAAATTATCCATTTTAAAATGATCAATATAAAATAAAGGTATGAAATATATTAACATATATAATGATAATTATATCATTAAAACAATATTTTATAGTTATATATAATATTCATGTGGATTGGTGATGAAAAGGGTGTCACATCACTTCATGAAGGTGGTAGTCCAGAAATACACCACAATAAAGATTTCCTAACCAATTTTATGGATGTTTGAGATGAATTTAGGATGTGAATTAATTATAAATACATCAATGTATATGGAATGTATTAATTTTAATGTATTGTATAATTTTAATAATAACTGAAGGATGTGGATAAAGAAGTAAAATAAAGACGCTGTTTGGAGAACATTACCTCAACTTTGTATTTCCTAATTCAGTTTCCACTAAGCCCTTCCTAGGTTTGATTTTATCCCAAATTATAAGATGATGTTAGGAAAGAATATCAATTTTTAATGTATCATTATTACACAAATTTCATTAGAGGTTTAAATTTGAGATTGGAGTGAGCTCTCTTTTATAGTGGATGAGGACCAACATCCTTGTAAATATTATAATATATTCACTATTGGTAGGTCAGTATTACATAATGTGAATTAAAAATTATTAAATATAAGTCTGGATTCATTTTATTCTCAATACACACCTATAAAGAACACTTTTTTTAAAAAAAAAATTCTTAATTTCAATGCTTCCATATTTTTACCATTTTTTTTGCAATATGGTAACTAATTTTCAAACATCCATAACTTATCCATTATGTATAAACTAATTAGAGAATTATTTGAAAAACTATACCGAATGATTTTAAATATGATATCTAATTTATAAAATAATGTAACACGTGTTTTTAAAATTACTTTTAACAAAATCACATATTACTCAGAAAAACACTTTTTTAACCACAACTGATCAGACAACGTTTCTGCTATTTAGGGGTTTGTATCATCAATATAAAATTTAAATTTTCGCTAAAATGGACCATATCTAATAATTATAAACATTTAATATTAAATTTTATTAGGATGTGTTTTTTATTAATTTTAAATCTTTTAATAATATATCATTTATTATAAAATAAAATTAATGTCAACTAAGACATTATTTGTTTAATTTAAATTTAAAATATCAAGAAAATGACTACTTCTGAATATATCAATATAATCCATGTTTAGCATGGTTTATTAATTAAAAAAATTAATGTAAGATAATAATTTATTGAATATAATTCAATTTTAAAATTTCTTAATTCTTTTATTATTCAATTTTTATCACCTAAATAATTATTGTGCTGGCATTTCATAAGAATTTAAACTACTCATTCCATCTATAAAATTTAAAGATAAATTGTGATGATAAAAAAGTAATTTGTATTTAAAAAAATAAGTATTTCTGAAACTAATTTGAATTTTCCCAATCCCAATTCATTATAGATATTAAAATCAATGGAGGTCTTTTTAATTTTAGTTTCATAAGTTACGTCAATGGTGAATTTAACAGTAAGGTGTCCCTAAAACACATAAAAATAATTTATAATATTCACAAGTGTATAAATATATCCATAAAATTGGTGACAGATGAATTAGTAGTTCTTTTTAACACCTATCACCATAGTTCAACCCCCATCAATCATGTTTTTACTTTTTTCATAGTAATTAATTTTAACTATTTTCAGTAATCATTAGGGTCAGAAACTGAGTCGCCCCTATTAGATAACATAAATCCTTATAATTATAAATACATAAATTTTTTTAACAAATTCAATTAAAGGAATTCACCGAATATAATTAATTATTAATTTCATATATGTGATGAGAAAGAATATTTTAAAAGTGAAGATGTTTATAATATTTACAATGTGTTTATATAAAAATAAAATATGAAAATGATTATTGTGACAAAAATGTGGTTAATTTTTATAAAATGGAAATAATTTTTATTTAAAATACATTAATAAAAAAATTAATATTTATAAATTATTTAAAATAAATGGAAATTTTAAATTAAATTTTAGTTTTTTGACTATTTATTAAAAAAATAAAACTCTTTAGAAAAAGAAAAAACAATAACCATAATATAGGTATGGTATCAGGATTTAATAGTGAAATTTATTTTTTCATAAAAAATTTCTTAAATATGGTAAAAAGATATTTCATAATAATGTGCTCAAATAGGCATTAATTTTTCTTTCAGTAAATACACAATTTTTTCTAAAAAACATTCCTCTTTTTAATAATTCTCATTTTATTACTACACAGTCCTTTAAAAATAAAAGTATTTAAACTATATATTTTAATAATTTAGTTAAAACTAATGATTTCATCCATTTGGATGACCGTTCCATAACTATCATATTAAATAATAATGTTAATAGTTTTTTTATTAAAACTCAACCTTGCCTATAATGGAAGGTTTTCAAAGCATCTAATTTTTGAGTGAAACAGAAGATAAAAATGTTTTCAAGGGTCTCATATGATATTTAATATAATGATATTATTT
Organism: Viscum album; assembly: GCA_963277665.1. Lineage (NCBI taxonomy): Eukaryota > Viridiplantae > Streptophyta > Magnoliopsida > Santalales > Viscaceae > Viscum > Viscum album. The sequence goes on along the minus strand of OY728146.1, from coordinate 1,618,009,283 downwards.
TATAATTTGAAGGAATTTAACTCTCATAACCAAAAAAAAATTTTTTCCTCTCCATTTAAAATCGAACTCGTCAATCAGGGGTTTGATATTTCAAAATTATATTGTTAAGTAACCCACATTATAAAAGTTTTAAAAAATATCATATCTTTAAGATATAATGGGACGAATAACGGTAATGTAGAGTAATCACATAAATAGGTTTCCTAGAAGGATAAAATTAGTGTAAATTGATGATATGTGCAATGAAGAGAAACTTAACAACCAAATACTCATGTATAGAAGTATAAAACATTGATCCCATAAAATTGGGTGATCTAGATAATGATAAAGGGTACATACCCAATATGTATTCAAATGATTATTGACATCAACTGAAATTATGTTAATAGAAAAATAGTATATCTTCAAGTCATTTCCCTTAAGTTGAATAATTCCTTTTTTCTTAAGAATAAATGAAAATAAACTTAATTTGTATCATTCCATTTTATAAGAAATTTAAAATACTTTGGTAAAGCCTTGATATTCTTTAATTAATTGTTTACACTATGAAATTAATATAAAAAAATGAATTTTTTTTCATAATTGAATCAATAAAATTTACTTTTATGAAATCCTAAGATCCATAAAAGAAGTCTTTATATTTATCACTAACTAGTTTCTATATATAATAGGGCCAACAAAGGTTATCCTATACATTAAGCTCTATTCATTATAAGTAATAATATTGGTTGATTATTAATTTTTATTTTCAAATCATTTATCTAATGACATATCAACTAGTACATTTTGTAGTCTAGTGGTAGGTGAAAACCCCATATCATAATTTGCTCAGGTGTTCATTCCCCACCACCTTTCCGGCAGTAATGGATTATTAACTTGTTCTTGGGTTCCCTTTTTTATAAAATGAATTAACATAATAGCTATAATTTTTTCAATAATATTTATAGATATCCTTGAAATGATATTAATAAATAAATAACCATTTTATTAAGGTTCTCATTACATCATATGTTTTTACAAAGTCTAATAATATTATTTGACTATTATTAAAATGGAATTAATTATTGTATGAACAAAAAAGGTAATCAATACCATTAAAAAGAAGTCCAAAAAATATAAATGCATTATTACATGATTTAATTTTATACTAAAACATATGATTTTTGTAAATGTCTCCCAAAATATCTTAAATCTTGGTAGAATTCAATCACATAAAACATAAAAAACAAATTTTAAGGCATTGGAAATATGTTCAAACTTATTATCAAAAGACCATAAATGTGTTAATAACTATTAATATAATTAATACACATGTGATTCTAAAATTTAATATAATCCATAGATGTCTCATGATTCTTATAAAAAAAGTATCAGTTGTAAAAATACTTGTAAAATTTGTTTTTTTAAATCCCAATACATAAATACTTCTTCATTTTTATTTCCACATACGCCCTTATTTGAATAAGGTTTATAATAGGATATTATTTTTAATTTTCAATTCAATTCATTCATAACTGATTGTAAAGAAAATGTGAATTATCCTAGGAATATTTCCCAGATGTGTCAAACTGGGTGCAATGTAAGGCCAGTTATTGGGTACTAATTAACACTCGAGTGATCATTGACACTCTATTTTCAGATATATTTCAGTGAAGTAACATGTTGTCAAAACCACATCCACTTGTAGTATTCATAGAAGATTATATTTCTAATAAAAACTACATGATCTCTTCCATAATAAAAATTTAGGACGTTGTTCTATAAATATCGTCAATGTATATCACAGGGTTATGTTCCCTACTCTAAATTTACTAAAATATACTCTCCATGTTTGAGACTAATCATTTTTTGATTCCAACAATATCAACCTCGACCCCATAAACCAAGATCCGCTACCTTAATTAGTTAAATTGGCATAGATACAAGGTTCAAATCTCAAAGGGCCGGTCGATTTAGTTGTTTTGGAGAACTAGATACATCTATGATGTCTATAATATATATGAATAAAACAAATTTCACAATTTTTTAGAATTAAATTGTTCCCAATATAAAATTCTTCAATATCATTCTTAGTTATCTTAGTGGAATTATTATGAATACAATCAAAATAATTGTGAGCTAAAATTATAGTATGGGTTATGTAAAAATAGAGATATTATGAATCAATTATAATAGTAAAAATAAAATGTTAAATACTAATAAAACATACCAACTAATTAACTAGATAAGGAATCAATTGTATAAAAATGTAAATTTTTAAAAACACATTCCAATTAATCAATAAACTAAAAATAAAATAAATCCCAAGATAATTTCATATTGGAAATATCGAAGAATATAATTAATAATAATGAAATAAAAAATTAATTTTGAGATGAAATGTTTTTTGAAACAATATACACTTACCGTCAAGTATATTCACAAGATATTTCAGTATACTATTGTCCAGGAAATTTATAAGACAATTAAAAACAAACTGGAAATAAACACATACAACTTTTCCAATAGAATTCATCTCATGAGACTAAATATGCATTGAGGGGATTTTATTTACCAGTCCCCAACCATTTTATTTAATTTCTATATAATTACCCATAAATACAATAATCTATTTAATTCATGAAAAATATTCCATAACATTAAATAACTTTATTGAATAATGGGTACTTTTTTATAAATATTTCCCTAGTTAATTAAATAAATTTTATATAATAAAACATATGTAAAAATGTTATCCAATTTAAAAATAATCAAATCCATCACATTCAAATATGTAAATTTATAAAAAAAATTAGTGTCAATATAAAAATTATAAAAATATTGTGATTGTTTCAAGAAAGAGTTTACAATGACAAAATTATTATAGATTTTGTAATAACATTTACAATTTTGTAATTTTCATGTAAAATCCCATTGGATGAAATAAATAAGATGGGAAAAAACTCCATTAATAATGTTTTATTTCTGATATTCCATGTAAAATTGGATGTATATACACCACATAAAAGAGTAAATTAGTGTAAAATAACAAAAAAGTATCCATGAGATGTAAATTAAGGAGAAATACATTACCTTAACGTCCCTTTTGGTTAAACATGATTAAAAAAATTTATAATGGTTTTAAACAAGTTATTACCTTATTATAAAACCATATAAATATTTTTAATATAATATATTATATTTTTATATCAATTTACTTCCAATTTGTTAACAATATTTCATTATTATCATTATGTATATACCTATTTACCATGTCTTCTCATGCATGTTTCATTAGAAATGATCAAATTGTTATGAATAATATATAATTCCATTATCTACCATATAATAATCATGAATTCATTACAATGTTTATAAATAAATTATACTTTGAATATCAATCATGAATGATTGTTATGAAAAAAGAAGTATGTTACGATCATGGTGACAGTGTACTATATATACAGTTGAGTAACATTTTCCATTTTTCAATGATAATCATGGAAATGAGTTAAGGAAAAATTTAGATTAACATAATTATTATAATATAATAAATAATATATAATATACTAATAAATTTCAATAATGTGATTTTTTATGAAAATAGAGTCAAACTACTTTATGACGGACGTAGTCCACATGTATGCAAACAACGTTATCATCTTCCCTTGAGTGAAAAATTTGGAAAATAGAATGGTATATTATATTCATAGAATTGAAAAAACATCATTAGTAAAATAATTATTTCATTTATATGACATATAGTTTTTCTTTATCATCTTCAATGTAATTTATTAATGAAATATTAAGCACAACTTTTCTCGAGGTAGTTATCCACTGTACACACAAACGAAGTTATAAGGTCACTTACCGAATAGTAATTAACAATCTATATATCATGTAATAAATTCATAGGTATATTAAAGTAATATATATTATATATATATACATTAAATCCATCATAAAACCAATCATTGTGAGGTGATAATGGAAAAAAATGACATCATTTGGTGAGGTGGTATTCTATCGTACACATGAACGATGATTTTATAACCCATTTGACTGATGTTTGAGTTAGGTTTAGGTAATGAAATCATTCTAATAAAATTACATTATATGGAATATATTGGTTTTAATATATTAGAATGGATTAACAAAAAATTAATGTTTTATGGAAATAATTAAAATAAAGATTCTCTTTGAAGAAATTACCTCCTCTTAAGGTATTTTATTTTGTTTGCACTAAAACCACACTTGGATAGTTTTTTTGATAAATAAGGATTCTATGATGAGGTGATGTAATATTTAAAGATATTTGGGAAGGGTTGAATGACCAAAATGTCTTTGTATGTGTTAATAAGTGAGTGGAGTGAGCTCCCTTTTATAGTTTAGGAGGATTAACATCCTTGTAAATACTAAAAATTATTCACTGTTGAGATGTCAATCATAGCTAATATATATTAAAAATTTAAAATTGAATGATTTTTGGTATTATATAGTAGATAATCACCTCCACCAAAATATGAACCACATATTTTAAACCTTTATATCCTTATCTACTATGTTTACTTATTTTTAGAATTTTTGGATTTCACTAAGGATACTAATATTAAAATACATGTAATTTATTCATTAAGAATCTAATAAAGTGAGAAATATTAAAAAAATAACAATAACTAACTATAAGTATTATATATAATTTTTCAAATTAAAATTCAATGGGTGTTGATAATTAATGTTAATAGAAGCACATGAAACGGACAGAAAATTGCATTAACCATTACCCCTCTAACATAGTTTTTTCTATTTATAGGTGAATATGTTCATTATCAAAGATTAATAAGAAAATAAATAGACCCTATTTAATATTTATTAATATTTTTAAATATCTTGGAAAGGGATAATAATTTTACAATTTTAAAACATTTTCTAAAATATCATTTACTTTAAAATAAAAGTTAATGTCAATTTTGACATTATTTATTGAATTTAAATTTTAAATACAATGAAATTAGTTTAATTTGAATATATTACAATAAAAATGATTAAAATTACATATTATAAAAATAATAAACGTAGGAAAATAATTAATTCAATTTAATTCCATTTTAATTTTTTGTATAATTCAATTTAGTTGTTTATTAACTAAATAATTAATCTATTGGAATTTCTTATGAATTTAAAACGATAATTTGAACTCTAAAAAATTATGACATATTAATATGATAAAAAAATACATAATCTAAAATAATTTCTATAATTTAATATAAATTTTTTCCTATCCCAAAGCTCTATAGATATTAAAATCAAGGAAAGTTCCTCTTTTTATTTTTTTATTTAATTATCATATTATATAGGACACCATCATGGAAAAGTGATGAATAAACTCATAAAAAACATTCCAAAAGTCATATGTATTGAAATATGTACCTAAAAGGGTGTTATACAAATTGTTTTTCTATGTGAACCTTTATCTTCTTAATTTAATCCTCCAAAAAACACATTTTTCCTTAATCACTATAATTTATTTTAACCTTTTTCATTAGTCACTATGGTAAAAAATTAATATTTTCATATTATATAATATAAATAATTATTACTCCCAATAAGAAATCCATTTAGAAAATTATAATTCAGACATGTTTAAATTTTTTTTTTAAAATTAATCCCATAAAATTGATGAGAAAACATGTTTTTATAGTGGAAATATTTAAAATAATGCAAAGTATTTATATAGAAATTAAATATTAAAATGTTGAAAATTACATAAAGTTGATTACTTTATATAAAATTGAACAAATTTTACTTTAAAACTAATTAAAAATATAATTTTTTCTTAAAAATTATTGAAATGAAAATGAAAATTTTCAACCTAATTTATGTAATTTTCACTATAAATCAAAACATTTATAAATATTATAAATATATAAAATATTCACCCATTGATACTTTTTGTATTCCTATTCAAAAAAAATTTATTGATTTTTCATATAAATTTTATTAATATTTTAAAAAGAAGTTATAAATTATTTTCATATAGGTTTACTAATAAGTGTTTTAGAAAAAAAAATATTTTTCAGAAACAAATTGCTTTGTCTTTAAATTACTACTTATTTTAATAATAATCAATAGAATGTTAATAAACATGTGTGAATTATATATTTTCACTATTTATTCAATAATATAAATTCATTCCATTCTAATTTATTGACAATTACGACCATATTGAATAAGAATATTAACATTATATTGTTGTTCAATGAAACTCAACATTGTGTACATCACAATATTTTAAATGAAACTCATTACTTTTTGTTACATAAGATAAAAGTTGTGTTGTGTGTGACATAAAATATTGAGTAAAATCTTGTCCTTTTATAATTTTTCATTTTTCAAATAATATGAAAAAACCCTTTAGACTTTAGAGGGAGTGGAGAAAAAATCATTTTCCAAGATGGAAGAAAATATTGAAGAAGATGAAATTCAACTATAATGATTCAATATTGAAAATCTATTCCTATATTCTACGTATTTGGAAGAATTTAAATCCATCCTAAGGCTTGATGAGTTACCCAAAATTAAATAGAGGATGAAAAAATCAATTAAATATAGTATGGATACACGATGGTGATAGGAATTCAAAATGATTCTAACACATGAATAATTAAAAGTGGCTTCTAGGACGATTAAATGCTCTTTGTATTAATGGATACCTATTCCCCTCCCAAATTTAAATATCCAATGTAGTGGAAGACTAATTTAAATTGATACAATATGATGATTAAATCGATAAAAAACACATAATGGTGGATAAATTATCACTATCCATGGAGAAACATTATGGTTGAAGCCTTATAATAGTTCCAACCAATGGATACAAACAAAATTCCTTCTTCTCGCAAAATAATGATAATTATTCTTATCTAAATATATTCACCATTAATTTCATAATGTTCTATTGGGACGCAATTTTAAAAATGTGACAAATTAAATGATGTGATTATTTTATCATTCATCCACATAATATAGAATAAACTATAACTTTATTTATCTTATAACCAAAAAAATAATAACATAGATATTTGGGATTTCAGGTTCATTTCAATTGGGATCACCATTCGAAAATTATTAGTAAAATATTTGTTTCCAAACTGGGATCTTGGTTAGAGAAAGCAACACACCAAATTATTTTTTCATTATACCATGATGGAGCATTAATAATTTCATCTTTATTTCCTTAGTGAGTGTCAACCTAATGGGTATGAAAAAAATTATTTAAAATTTTGAACACCAAATTGATATCTCAAGTTGTTTTGAAACTATAAATGGAGATTCATTATGTCCATACTAAATAAATATTTCTTCTATAATTATTTCATCATAATTATCATCACCACTCGTAGATTTAAAAATCGTTAAATTCACAAAAATTTACTCCCATTGTACTCATCAAATACTGATGGGGTGTTAAAAAATATGATCATATTTTATGCCCTAATTTTCCCATTGTTTAATTGAATTTGAATTAATGAATTTATCATATTTTCAATAGTTTTAATTACTAGAATATAATTTTTTAGATATTTTCTCCCATTATCTAAACATTCCAATGATTAATATATCATACTCATTGGTTACGAATTTATGAAAACATTTTTTTCATCATTGTTTTTTTGGAAGTTTTGATGAAGTGGATGAGAAATCTATTAGATCGAACAAAATGTGAAGCTTTTTTTGAGATGGTATCATAGTGAAATGGAAAAAAACTTCTCGCAACATTTGACTAAAGAGGGGTGGGGGTGTCCACATCAACTACATGAGGGTATCACATTTTTCTAGTAAAGTAAGATGTTTCTATATTGAAGTTATATATAAAAGAACTTTTAACTAGTTGGAATGGTGGAAATGGAAGTTGATGCCTTAGGATGGATGTGTGTTCTTAGACAACCTTGTTTTCTTATTAACCTCAACATCTTTAATATCTCTATACATATGTCTTGGAATTCTCCTTATGATATTTTATAGAATTATCATGAATTTTATCTAGATTGAAAACATCAATGAGTGGAAATTGGTAACTATAGAATGGAATTATTTTATTGAACCCAAATATATGGTGGGCCTTGGCATAAAATAACTAAAAAACTTTAATTATTTTTTATTAATAAATTAAAATGGTACCATTTTTTCTAATGACTCTCTTATGGAGGTTATCTCTCTCAGTTTCACTACAAAGTTGTTTTCTAGTTATTCTAATTAACTTTTCTCATCAGTATAGGCTTTCCTCATACACTCATTCAATGATATCATGTAAAAATAGAGAGGGTTTGTTTCCATGGAGTCCAAATTTGATTACTATATGACCCTTATATTTATAATACCCTGTAATATAGAGTGGATATTTTCCTTAACAATATGAACATTTTGATTATTAAATTCATCCCTATTATAACTATCCATGATTTTATGGTCCCTAATCGCATCTCTTTCAAGACACATTGGTATGTCTCTGTAGTTAGGGACCACATTATAGAAACACCGTACATTAATAGTCAATTCACCACTAGGGAATTACATTGAATTAAATGTGAGGGTAATTCAAACTCCCCTCTATGTATTTAAAAATTAAACTTTCCATTAATCCAACCATGAGGAATGAATATTATTTGAAAATTATGTAGAGGAATTATACCCTAAAATGATCACATAAAAAGTGTTATCATTAATTAGGGATTGGAATTTCATCTCTACAAGGGGGTGTTGATGACATTAATCATAATTTTTTAATTGTATTTACAATTATAGGTTATGGGATTTTATGTTGGGAGTTATTTACAATATATTCAACATTGAAAAAGATTATTAGGACCTCCATATTTCTATCATAGTGGAAACTCGTAGCGAAAAATTATATTACCTTATTCTTATATCTACTGGTTCAGTGGTTGCACAATCCTAGATAGACAAGAACATGAAAATTTTCAATAATCATGTCTTCTCTCTTCATATGGGGATGCTTTCATTCATCGAGATGTTTTCATTGGATCATGTTTTCCAGAAGGTTAAATGAAAAATTGATTTTCTAATATTAATATTTTTGTATTATTGGCGTGGAGAGAAGGAAGTAACAAAAAAATGATCATAAATTAATTATTTTCTTTCCCCCGAATATTCCATTGATCAAGGTGAATGTTTAGAGTAATGATTTAGGAAAAAAATTCCCCTTGGGTGGCGTTGGTATCCTTACAGCCCATCATATCTTTATTAAGTGGTACTTATCAAATTACAATGGTTGGGTAATTTCTTAGAAAGATGAAATTTATGAAATTATTAAATATTTTAGGCATACAACTCAACATAAGTGGATATTATTATAGATTAATCATTTCTCACTGTTGGTAGTAGAATCTCTGAGGGGCAGAACTAGACATGTTCCATGGATAATGATACCCCATTATATCAAAAGTATTCATATTAATGATCTAATAAACCCAATGGTGTATAATGTATATGGAGAAAACAAACAAGTTTTATATGTGTTATCAAAGAGTAAAATTATGGAGGTGAGATTGATGTGTTCCTTCCAGTTCCTGGAATTCTATTAATCCATGGATGATGATGAATTATGTGTTGTGACCCTCTACTACATTTATAAATTTATTTTTATCACATGAAATCATATTTTTGTTTATATTATTAAATTGTAGGGCCATTTATTTGGGTGATGAACATTTTTTTTATATTTTGAATCCAAAAAATACTAATTTTCCTAAAATAATATTTAATGAAATAAAAATAAAAAATTGTTCCATTTATTAGAATTTATTTTTTATGCTTACAAAATCTTAACATTTTCATTCTAAAGAATGTATAGTATTTTCAAGCAATAATTTCAATCCATAAATTCGTTTTTGATCATGAAAACGATTTATAAGTTTTTTAGTTATATGTTCTTCTTGATATGGTCATAAATTATATAGTTTCAGTAAAAAATTTATTTTTCACAATTCATGTAATAAGATACTATTTCAGAAAAAATCCCAAAAAATCATATGTGGATAATTTTGATCGGTTGAATCCAAATATTTTGTTAGTTTTATTATAGTCATTTTTTAAATGTTATAGAAATATATTTTAGAGAAAAACACATATGTGGGAAAAAAGGTTTTTTAAAACTAATTAAAGTACTTTTTTATTAATATATATTTTAAATATATATAATAAGGTGGTCAATAAAATTAATACCAACCATTTTAATGGATATAACATATCAGTAATATTTAATAATTTTATTTTATTAAGGAATCATGATCTTCATTTTTTTTATTGTTATATTTGTGAAAATCTAGACAACATGAGATTTGTTTAAGGAAAAAAGTATTCCGCAATACATTATTACATATATTTAAAAAATATATTGATTTTTATCAAATGATATATCATGTAACATATTTGAAACATATATGTTTAGTATATGGGGAGGGTCTAGTTTTTTTAAATCCTTAAATGTGATACATGGTACACATATTGTACTTTGTAGTTGTCCGAAGGGAGTTCTAAGTGATAATATACAACCCTCACATTATCAAGGTTCTCAACGAGACTAATATTACTTGGGATCACCTTTCCATTCCTCAAAAATCTAACAAAATTCTCCCAAAGAGATATCCAGTGGAACTTCTTTCCACTGACATCGAACTCTTGTTATTATTCATTATTATCCACATAACACTAATTTCATACTTGTACCCTATTAATATAACATTTAATGGAATGATCCTTCACTGTTATATCATAGAGTATGTTAGGTCCTATCATCTTCCTCTCCCAAAATTTTCCGATCTTTTTGAAGTCCTACATCTATTCCCATAAATAGACTTGTACGGTTCCATCTGAATTTCAGATTGAAAACTATTATTATATGAGAAGTCTACTAGGGAAGATGTTGACTATAAAATCACTGTAAATCCATTAAAACAGAGAGAGATATATATATATATATATCCATAAGTTACTGATGTATTTATTTGAAGAAATAATTATATAAGGCTGATAAGTAGTGATGATGTTTAACTCAGTTACCAATTTTCACGGAATAATTTTATATAGTCATATGGATGAATTCATATCACAATTATATATAATAAGTATTTTTCTCCATGAGTACTTAACACCACAATTACATGTAAATTAGCTATTTGGTCAATTGAGAAAAAGTTTTTGATTGAAATGATATCATTATAAGGTGATCTACGACCCATGAAATCGAATTATGGCCTATAGAATTCGTACAGAGTAGTAAAACTAAATCCATGATGATGTTTAATTTTTTCATAATGGTATGGGTAATTATTAAATAACACCCTTATACTTATATCATGCAACTTTAACATTTTTGAATACGAAGCATTGAAATAGGATTCTGAAATCTTCATATTCATGTCATCCTATTAGAATTTTTTATTTAGATCTTTTTACGTCTTTGTGCTTCTAGGATGTAGAGTCAAGGATTGAATAGGAGTATCATCCCAAAGTTAATGCTTTGGGTCTATTTAAATTGGACACAAAACAACATTTCATAACATATAACTCCATATTTTATATACTTGATCCCAATAATAAGAAATACTTTTTCTATATTTCTACATCATCCTTCTAAGATTATTTTTCCATTATATGAATGGTTGGTTGAGAAATAAATTTGAAATTATAGTATTTATCACATTAAAATATTACATTATGATTTAACATGTTCAAATCCTTTTGTATTGGTTCTTTTTTCCAAACTCTTCATGGATAAGGCTTCATGATCTTTTTTACTCAATGCATTAACCACCAAATTCTTCATCCCCATGTGTTAATGTATTGTGCACACATAATATTTTTTAGTTAATACCATCTAATTTGGTGTATACTCCACTCATTCCACATTAATATATATATATATATATATATATATATTTATATACACAAATATTTTTGTTCGTATGTATATATGTTGTAGTTTTCACTATATATATAATTCTTCCAATTTTTATGGTCAATTTTTTTCTTAATTTTCTAATTTTTAGTTTGAAAAACAATTACAATATCATTATGCATGAGTAGATAACCCAGTACATTTAATGAAAAATTAATGTAGATTAAAAACGCCTCCCCCTAGTATAGTAATGTTAGTATAGGTGTAGTAACCAACGTCTTTGTTTGTTTCTTGAATAATTCTTCACATTAATTTTTCCAAAGGAACTTCATTTCATTCCTTGTTAATAATTTTAATGGATTTTATTTCCATGATAAATTTTCTATAGTGGATAATATATATACTTTTATCTAAAAAACCTACATAGACTTGTTATAGTTGTAAGACTGGTCCATTCCTCAATAAATTTTTTTTGAATGATAAATAGATTTACCCTTCATTGTGAATATATTCCAAAATTATAATAGCTTATATATCTATACTTAAAACATTAAAAAAATTTCATATATTTTATCCTATCTTATGGCCATAAGAACAATCCAAAAATAATCTTCGTGCTCTTTATTTTGATATACACGAGAATAGAAAATATGTAGAAGAAAAAAAATTAATCAAGGTAGTCTCAACATAATTTATAAAGAATATTAATGAAAATAGAGAAAGTATTTACAAGATAAAATAGATTCAACTCAAATTCATAATGTGCATACATCATTTTAAAAGTTGCATTAAAAATATCATCCCCATTTTACAGAAAATTTGTGGAATCATATTCAAATGTTATTAATTGAGTCACATTGATCTATTTTGAGTTTATCAAATATATAATAGATATGGAGTATATGATACATGTTCATGATAATTATTTTATTAATATCATGATAATCATTGAAAAGAAACATTGATTAATGTATATTTTTGAAAAAGTGTACAGGTGAACCCCATGAAAAATAACTAGTGAATATAAAACTAGTTTCTAGATTTTTTTTATCATATTATTTAATTATAATAACATAATAATGAAAATTCTATAAGGTCACACTAAAATAGGCATGGATTCATTTCTGCATTTAATTGAAAATAGAACCTCTTGCTCTATGGGAAGACCGTACAGTTCTCCTAGAAAAACATCTATATATTCATATAAAATATGAATGTCACCAATATTGAATTCCTTATATATAATTTCATATATAATTACTTTATTGTAGGTTATCATGAAACATGTTTTTAAAATTCCATTCAATGGGAGATTATGATCATCCTCACATGGTATTTGATCCTAAGATGATACATGATTTGGAAAGATATTTTCATATTAATAAAAATGATAAAAATAATATCTATATAGGGAAATCCATTATATACCCAAAATTATATCTTATTCAACTATGAGAAGATGAAATTGATATTAATGAAGTAAATTTATGGTAAAATCTATCAAATAATAGTTATATATATTTTATGTTATCATTTTTATTCCAGGTGTTTTCCCTCTATTTTATATATCCAAAACATGAGTTATTGAATCAATATTTTTTGAAAACATGAATGATATGAAATAATGTAAAGATATTTATTTCAATAAGAAATTAAAAAATATAGATTAGATAATGACTGAACCTAAACTCAATTCATTTTCATGATCAACCTTAGTAGTGGTGATAACATACACTCTTACTTTATCCTTGGGTTTAAGACATTTTTAGGATATATAAACATTATTATCTCTAGGATTAAGGAATTTATATGAATAATTACTGAACTACTATTGTTTTAACCATTAAATAATGGGATGTGAATTATATTGGACATTATTTTCATATGTTTCATTGACTTTTTTCATCATCCCCTTGTAATAATCATAATATTTGTGTCATATTTTACCACACATGAAACACTTCCTTGTTCCATAGAGTATAATACTTAGGATATTACTCTCATATTTTTTATGTGTATGTTGATTCAATTTTATTCCCTAGTTGATATATCCTTATATAATCCATGATACTTTCTATTCATTTTTCACTCTATTGAATAATTACAGTCTCCAGTTTCAATATCCACTATAACCACACATTGGACAATCACTTTGTATATTCCAAATGATTTAATGGATAATTAATTTTGAATACTTAGATTTAACACAACAATGATATATGTTATTATACTATTAGAAAATAATATAAAACCATAGGAATAAATTGAGGGACTCATGGAATTTTCTTCATATGTTCCAATTATGTTATCCTCATTTCGTTTAAAATTAATAAGTTGTTATTCCTTCTTTATGTGAATAGTATGGGGAAAATACTCGATGAAAAACTCTTTATTAAACTCCTACCATTATATAGAGTCTATATTGTCATTTTTCGATGTATTTGTAATGAGATCCCATTGTTGTAAAACCAAAACATCAAAATATCATATGTATAGGTAAAAATTATATATTTCAAAGAAGTTGAGATAATAAAAATATGTTTTATATTGAATTAATGAATTTTTTATCAATAAGTGGATAGAAATAGGTGCTGATGAAGAGTGTACATTGTCGACTAAAATACGAACGTAAATTGCCCATTATTTGGTGTGTTTGGGTGGTAAATACAATTTTCATTAGTATCAATAGTTTTAGATATTTGAGTGATAATTTCATAAGATTTTTTTTCCTCATCTCGCATCCTATTTTGATTCTCATTAGGACAATAATCACATTACCCATTACACCAATATTTAACCGTATTTTTCTTTTCTAATTTTTTTCTAAAAAACTAAAATTTGAAGATATTAATACATGATGTAAAATGGAAAATTTTTGAAAAAATGAGGATAAATAATAAATGAGATAAATTTTTAGGTTTTAATCTAGGTTATTCATTATCAATATCCTATATGGTTCTTTAACTATACTATAATGATGAGATAAAATCCTTTGTAAGGGTGTGTAAAGAGAAAATGATATCCCAATCCATATCCCCTAGAGTTTGTTTGTATACATTAATTATTTGGCTCAATCATCATGCACATAGAAATAACCTAGTTGATACTCAAACATAATTTCTCTTGATTTTTACCCCTAAGTGAAACTATTATATAGATGAATCCAACATTCAGTACCAAAATTAGGATATAATTTCATGAAAAATGATATAAAAAATAATTTACCAAAATTGAATTATTGTATTATATACGTAGACTTATCCTTTAAGTTTTCACTAATTTTATCAAATCATAATCAATAAAGATAATAATAAAATATTTTTAAAAATGTAAACCGTTCTATGATACTAACAAAAGTGTCCAAGATCTACACTCTATTATCTAGTTCTAAAATATATTCACCACATGATTTTATTCAAAGTATGTTGAACCAAGATAATCATGTATTTTTTACATTATTTTCCTATGTCAAAAATTTGATTTCAAAAATTTCAAACAATCCCCTTAACATAATTCTTAATGTATTTGGAAACAGGATACATAAGAGAGATATTTAAGAACAGTGATGATGATTTCTGCATAATTGATCCTGTCTAGAATCTTTTCTATAATTATAATGAGATATACACATATTCTTTACATTGGAAATAGAATCATAATAAAAATATGGAATTAAATTCTTAATATGTTAAAAATTCATAAACATTTCATCTAGGATTAGATAACAACAATCATATAAAACTGGACCATGGGAGGATTATCTTATTAAAAATAAAATAGAATAATATTATATTAACATATGTAATGATAAATAGGAATGTAATATCAAATTGACAATCATGTACAATGGTAAATGTCTGTGGGATCATGAAATAATAAATATGATTAATAGAGTAGATTCAGATAAATATGTAATGAAAAAATTTCCATTCCCTTGAAAGAAACTAAAAAACCTTAAAACAAACATAATAATATAATGTTAGCAGATTGTGATCATATAAATGATGAATCACCCTTTAGTTTGTGATTAGAAGCAAGAAGTACCACACAATAATATTGAGAATACATTATAAGAACAATGTTATATTATCTCTTGATATATAAAAACATTAAACAATGCCTTATAGGGTAATATGAAACCCTTACCGTAATATTCTATACATATATGTTCCATAATATGTCAATCATTCAACATGTAATAGAAAACAATAGGATATAAATGGTTTTATATCATTTTTATTTTATATAACATAACATGATATCAAATGTCAATCAATTTATATAAAAATTTCAATTAACAAAATGTAATATTTTTCAAGGAATTGAGAAGTTAGTTATCAAAAAATAACATCATAGGAATTACCACTTCAAAGAGGAAAATGGAAGTGAAACCATGAAAATGACATTTAGAAAATGTTCATCACATTATCATATCAGGATTAAAAAAATGAGAAAAATATCAAAAATAATTTTAAAGAAGGTAGCATGTTTTTTTAAATGAAAAATTAGAGTAAATTTAAATAATGGAACCATAAAATTTTCAATAATATTTTAAATAGGAAATGTGGAGTGGAAAAAATTGAACTTTTAGGGATAATGATAATTACCATTAAAAACAACAAATTTCATGAAGAAGTAAATATATCGATTTTATTACCATTATATGAAATATGAATGGAATTATAAGATCATCATTTAATAGAATAATTTAGTAATGTAAGAAATTTTTAAATTTCAAACATTATGACTTATGAAAAGATGGTAAGTATATATAAACCCCATACTTGTAATCATACATAGCAGAATGTGCTCTAACTTCCCATTCATAATAAATAAATATCTTAATAAGATATTTAAAAATCATCTTCATAACTAAAAAATTCTATATTAGTTTTTCATATTTCATTTTCATAATCACATTTTATTAGTTTTTATTATTTTCTTCATATTAGTTCCATAATGGTGGTGTCAATTTTTTTATAAATACAATATGAATAATTTTGAAATAATTATAGGTACTAGAATACATGGTTTATAAATATTTATATAATTCTAATTTAATTTTATATATATCTCATTTATAATTCTTGATAATTAAGTTGATGATTAGCTAGTTTTTGAAATTATCACTAATGAAGGGTAGTTTCACAGTAAATGGTTAGATATTAAAATTAAAATTACAAAATAAAAAAATAATTGGATTATTTTTTCCAATATCATTGATTTTATTTTCTATAGTTATCTATGATATAAATTAATATCATTATTAATTTAGGTGGTTAAACCAACCAAAAAATAAGACACTGTAATATGTGGGTGAATATGTTTAAGAAAGTTATTGCATTGCTCGAATATCATTATTATAGAAGCATAATGATAATATTGATCAGATTTTAAGAAGATGAATAATTTTATTATAGGGTATGACAGGTAATGAAATACTAGAGTGAAAAAAAGGTATTTCACTTTCATTGAGGTTGTAGTCCATATATACCCACTAGAGACACATTCATCTTCCATATATATAGTTGAAGACATGGAATTTATTATAATTTAAAAATATTAATACTGATATATATATCATATTAATAATGTAAATAGTCTTATAGAACCATTTGTGTATGGAGGTGATGAAAAATCAAGAACATTTTTTTTCAGGGGTAGTCTGCTCGTCTGCTTGGCGTCATCGTCATTGGTAGAATTGTATTGGTTGAAAGAAGAAAAATGATAAACAATTACTGGAATAAAATTTAGAACATAATTATTTCTATGTATAGTATAATTTTATTATCAAATAGGTTTTATAGGGTTCAATAAGAAAATAATAAAGTGATTAGTTGAGATCATTACCCATCCCTAAGGATGTGATACCTTAGGTAACACCATAAGGATCCCAAACTCAAACAATTAGAAAAACCATGTCTTATAGATATGGTGAGAGAGTTTAAGAGAGGATAGGTGACATTTTAGGTCAATAAAATTATATATAATAAATTTGTAAATGGGGTGTAAGTTTGATCCTCTTATAGGTAAAGGTATTTGCATTAATTTAAAAATAACAAATTAATATAATTACATAACATGATTTACATGACATATAGATCCAAATAGGAGAATAATGTAATATGGTTATATTAATTTCTATAATCCATCATCCTATTATTTTAGCATATGTTGTAAACATTTTTTATTTCATTAACTCTTAGATGTTTCATTTTTAACATTTTTTTATCGTGGTAGGAAATTTTTTCCAAAGTAATTTTATTTTAGTGAAAAATGAAAATTAAAAAAAATGAATATTATTAATAAAAATATGAAAAAAAATTATCATATAATATTATAAATTATAATAAATATTAATTTTATCATTAGTTAATGTAGCTTGTGTGAACTAATTTTTAGAATAAATGTACTTCTATGAAAAAAATATATGTATTGGATAAAAATAAAATTTTATTAGTTTTTAATATTTAAATCTGTCTATAATAAAATATAATAATAAATTAATTTTTATAAAATAATATTTAGTTAAAAGAAGACAAAAAACTATTCATTTTATTAGAAAATGTCAGTTTCGTAAATAAAATGATAAATATAGTTTTTCAAAAATGAAAATAATGATTTTAAAATCATAATATCCCTAAAATACATATAGATATTTTATAGTTAACAATAATTTATTATTTTTAATATTATACATAATTATTGATATAATAAAAACACTATGTTTTTAGTAAGTATAATATTTTCACTAATTACCTAAAAACCAATTATTTTAGAAATAACAAAAAAAATAAAGGATAAGACAATTTTGAAAAATAGAGTCTAAAATTTAAGATAATTTTATCCAAATATTGTTCAAAATATGATATTAAATAATTTTAATATTAAAATATAAATATGGAAAATAGTTTTCTTATCATAAGAAATGGCTATTCAATTAATATACTTTTTATATAATTTTTAATACATGTTTACACATATTGATACCTAACAGATTGATCAATATTCAACATCAATAATATAGAATAGCTTTATATTATTTAAGAAGCATGATTGTAACTTAATTTCATGTTGTATTTAAGATAATCTACTCACCAAGAATTTTTTCAAGGAAGAATTATTTTTAAAAATCATGGGTCATTACAAATCCATTAAATAAGATTATATGATGGTAAGGCCTAATAAATTTAAAAAAGTATTATGTTATAATAATTTTTTAAAAAGAGCATATTGATTTAATTTTATGATTAGTTCTAGATTAATCAAAATTTATAGAATTAGATATTTAGATTGTGATTCACGTGGAACACTAAAGAATGTATCGAGATACTATCTAAAATTATAATTATAAAATATATTGAACTTTTGTGGATTTAGATTCTATGATATTTTGTTTGGATTATGATATATAAATTAAATAATTATGGTTTCTGAATGTACTAGTTTCCATGTATTATATATATGAATACATTTTGGTATCAACATCATTAATGAGCAGGATCATTATAGGATTATAGTATTTTAATCACATATAAGATATTCTAAGTATAGAAAAATGATTTTTAAGACACATTCATTTGTATTATTAATTCTTTAAGAGATATAATGTGTGATGGTTTACATATAATACTAAAAGAAAACATATATTCAAAACACATTACTTTTTCTAGTTATTTTAATTGAATTAGTTCTCATTTTTAATGTTTAATATATTGATATATTAATGTATAATATTTATATTATAATAAAAACATGTGATGATGGTTATTATGTAAAGTATGATGATGATGCATTCATGATTCTATACCTTAAATTTTCATTTATATATATTTTTCAATAGAAATGATAATGTTAATAATATTTTTTATAATTAATTTTTCCCTATTAAGTGACCTTATTAGAGAATCCTAGATTTATAATATGATAAATTGACATTAAAATGTAAATTAACACATAAAGTTGGAAAACAGAAGGGTTATTTAGGGATACCCAAAAGTGCATGTTTCTAAACACCAATTTCTCTAACCCATTGATAAATTAAGTAATGAAACACATATTTTAAACTAAATATAATAATTTATACATCTGAACAAATATAATTAATCTAAATATATTTTTTATATTATATATTTTTCATAATAAGTAGAAAACACTACATGTATATCATTATTTTTACCACATTAACATAAAACATGGTTTACAGTTTTTGGAATACAAATGTTTTTCTTTTTCTTATTATTAAAATTTGGTAATGAAAATGGGGAATTTTAGTTTAATTACCATAAATCATTTTGGAACGATCATGAAATAGTGATTGAAAATAACTAATTTACATAAATTGTTACATAATGTGTATATAATTACAGCTTATATCCCCCAAAACACCATAACCAATTAGAGTTGTTTAAAGGATAAAAAAATCCTCAAAGAGACACCACATACCAAGATCAATGACTATGATTTTCAACATTTTTTCATGAATATGTCTATACCTCAAAATTCTTATTCTATTGAAAGGGTTCTGATATGTCCTTATTATAGTAATATAAATAATGAAATAGTGAATTGTAAAAAGCTGATTTTAAATTACTTTAATTTTTTTGTAACATTCATATTTTCAATAGAGTAGATAACATAGAATAATGTACATTAATCTTAGATGAATGAAATTTCATTTGTTATTAGACACCTATAAAAACATATGGTTTTATAATAAAAACTCCATTTTTTGAAGATTTCATTCATGTAATGTTTATTTAAATAATTGAAAAAGTGTCTCAAACCACTATTGATGTCCTTGAATATGATATATCTAAATTTATTTTTATTAAATACACTAATAACAATTTTAATGATGGAAATATTTTTTAAATCCTTAAGGATAATGATTATATAAAAAATATTAATTATTATGAAAAACTAAAAATTCATGTTTTTCTATTAAACCATCAGGTTTCCCAATAATATACCATTAGATATTATCATTGGTGATAATGAAAATAATACAAGAAATTTATCTTCAATTATATTTTTGATTGAAAATAAATCTTAATATTTATATCACGAACCTAAAATATGATTAAATCGCTGATAAAAAATATTAGGAGATCTATATTTTAGAGGAGTAGACTTTTTTTAGAAAAGTAAATTATTTTACATCGTAACGAAATTTAAACCCCACATAACTTTTTATCAAGTGGGTATTCAAATAAAAAATGGATGAGTGAAGGTCTATTTTTAGAGATAAATTTATAATTTTATTATAAGATTATTATTTAGATTACCCTATTGATTATAAGGAATCCCTTTCACGGGATGGAAGAAATTAATATGTTAGGATAAAATTATTCTATATAGATTATTTTAATTTTTGTCTTCAAAAAATAGCTATAAAAAAGTCATAATTTTTTATCATTTTTAGGGGAAGGATGTTGATGAACAATGCTATAGTTTTTAATTATTTAAAATATTTTATCATGTATTTAAATTATCCAATATTTTTATGGCCTAAAACATACACGTATACATTTTTATAATAGGATTATCTTTTTTCATAAGCATACTTGTGATTCAAATGTTAATATAGTCTTAATATTTTTATCAAAACAATTTCAAAATATATTTCATTAGATCAAATATTATTTTTATAATAATATTTTTGTCAGTATAAAAATATATCTAATTAAAAAATTACTATCATATAGAAACTTAATTTCAAAAGATTTTAATGGTGGAGTAAAAATTATTCATTAATTATCATATTTACTGAAATTAAATTAATACGAGTAAAAATAAGATAATATAAAATATAACAATATAAGCTTTTTCACATGATTATATAATGATATGTGACACTCTAATGACTGTTGATTATAAGCATGTCATGGATGATATTATAAAACTAGATAATCATTCAATTTATAATTTTTCTATTAGATGTATTGTGAACCTTACTTCTAGATATAATTTTATATTCCTTTTCAAATATACATTGTATATTTTAATAAATCAATCGATAATATCACATAGGTTTTATTAAAAGAATTTATATATTACTATTTTTTTAATTTTAATATACATCTATTCAACTGATTTAGTTTTTCATTCTGATATTTTTTAAGATAGTTATAACATGCATTGAAACAGAACTACATAAACATGCAAATTTGGTGGAATGTTACAGATATAAATTTACAATAAGAAAATTAATATAATTGAATTATCTTTTATTGATGATGAATACAAAGATATATAATTTTATATATATATTTTTTATGAGTCTCACATTTCTCGACTATGAATTCACATTTAGACATGTCTAGATAAATTATAACAACGAAAGTGCTATTAATAATTCTTAAATTTCGGTTTGATATTCTATGACCAAAAATATTGATATTACTAGTCATATTCTGTGATATAAATATTAACAAGGTTTATATAACTCATGAATTGATATATAAAAACATTAATATATTTCGTATAGTTTTTAATATTCTGAAAGAAGTGTGAATAAATTATTTCATACATGACCATATAATCATTAACATTATTTAATATAACTATGATTTAAATTAACATTGTGATATTTTATTTAATTAAAACATAAAGATATCATTTTTACAATATTACTAGAAAAATTTAATGAGTATTGAAATATACTTTACATTGTAATTTATTTGGATATTTAAGACTATTCATAGTCTAAATCCCAAATAATTCATTCTAAAGGGATGGTCATTTGATGTTACTATAATTTTGAAATGGACAAACTTAAGGTTAAGTTTTCACCATTTATGAATATTGTATGTATGTTGTCCTTCTCCATCATGTCTCTAAGATAGATCTCCTACATGAATGATTATGAAGACTAGGATCCCCTCTAAATTGACTATGTTTTCTAACTCGATTGTTATTCATACACTAAAAACATTAGGGAAGCCTATGTTGTTTAATATGTTCAAAAATAAATTTCAACATAGAATTATTATCTTTAAATTTTGTTTTTTATAAGATCATTAATGTTGACAAGGTGGGTGATATAGATGCTTAAGGAAATTACATATGTACTTTATATGATTAATATGATTGAGATTTTGATAATTATAATCATTTTGATTTTTATTTTTTGATGCCTATTTTGACCTTTTGGGTTTTTAATGAGGGAATGTGTTCTTGATTGACCGGATACCCATTTTTTTGAATTCTATTTTTTCCTTAATATTAACTAAAAAATTTATAAAAAAAATATGTCTATGTAATGTCCCCACCTCGGTAGCAATCATATCCAATCCCCCATGTCGAGATGTCCCATAATCCCCAACAAACATCCCTACTTGAAAGAGGTTACATAGATGTGGTGGGGTCTATAAAGATTTATTTGGGTGAATATACCTACTCATCGAGTAAATGCATAGAATAAAAAAATACCAATATATGTAATAACCTCAAGGAACAATAAATAAACATCATATGAAAATAAAAATAATTTATCCAACTAGAACATGTCATAGAAACATAATCAATGTACTACATGAAAGATATTCATACAAAAAAATCACCCAAACCAAACTAAAAAAGGATCCCGAGCATCGACCCATTTGGCCGCCATTAAAGGTGTATAGAGTATTATTTATTCTATAAAATAATGTCTAAAAATAAATAAAGGTGAAATAATTAACGAAGAAAATAAATGATGTAGGTTTAAAATTTAACAAAAAATTGAAAACATTATACACTTCAGGTTTATTTATACAATTCCTAAAAAATAACCTTCTTCAGCCGTGCTAGGAACATAGGTCATTTCATAAATGGTCGAATTATTTTATTCCCAAAAGGGAATTATATTATCAATAAAATTTAACCATGTAAAAAGGATAATAATTCTAAAAAACAATATCATATATATTTATTTGGAGCATAGAGTCTCGTTTTTTGCATCCAAAATCATGCCTTGAATCGGTGTGGTCTAGACCATTAGTACAACCTGACCCATAGACATAGAGCATAAATCTAACCTCATATACATACAATTCCTCATTGGGGGATAGAGTGGCAGTCCCGCCAAACTCATGGTGTGGATCCTCTATCCAATACCACACACATTCATCATATTCACGTGCAAATGCATCATTATTCATTTAACATATTTACCATATATCATTTCATTTACCAAAGTCAAAACAGACCCATAAATCACACCATGGAATAAAACATTGAAACCAAATACACATTAAAAATCACCATGAAGCCACATCTTTAATCAAGGTTATACCTCTTTGAAAAGGAATTAATTAAATTAAGGCCATTACTATCACTTCCATCTATTAAAATTACCATTCCTGAATTTAAAAAAATGGGAACTACACAATAATTTCAATTAATCATTTGAAACAACATAATGAAACCCCATTTTCCAATAATTTTTATTTTAAAACCTCTTTTAAAACATTAAAAACATTTGAAGCATTATTTTTCTTTCATTGAAAACTATAACAAGGTTAGAATAAAAATAACATCATTAAAAAATTTTAAGAGTATCATAGGTAATTAAAAAATAATAGAAAATGAACATTTAAATCATCTCATTAACCATTACTATTAAATACGTATCAAAAACTCCCAGTTAATCTTAAAATTTACCTAACACAACATTTTAAAATTCATTCAATCATTTCAAAGGGTTATTCATACCCAATGGGTTCTCTTAGTTCAAGTATAAAAACATCAGTGAACCCAACGGGTACGTGAAGGTTTTTTCACCTCGATCTAAAGCCCAAATTTCCTTCCATAGTAAACAACATAAAAATTAAAAATGGTAATAAATTGTCACAACTGCATAGGTATGTATAACAATATGAATATGGGAAAAATCTTATTGACCACCAAACTCACAATCGTGGACAACTGCTAGCTTAAACATGTCCCTTGATTCAATGTAGAATAGCATCAAATACTAGAAAGAATAACACCCTATAAAAAAATTAGAGATTAATAATTATATTAAACACCTCCATAAGGACTCATATAAAAAATGGTTGTAATAACGTCAACAACATACATGGAACTTTGATTCTCCATCAACAGTTCTCCAAAAATCCTAAGAAATGAAAGATAAAACACACTTGGAGGATGAGGATGTTTTTTGTTCATCACCCTAGAAATAGGGGATCAATTGTCAAGGAATATTATGGGATAAAGAAATAATATTAGGACATAAAAATGGTAAAAATCGTCTTTTTACTAACACTCATAGTTTGGAAGCATGGTATTCTAAACCATCTTCTAACCCTGTGGTTCAATCTATCCAAGAGTAAACTGAGCTGCATAGTTTTCTTGTCTACCCAAACTATTTTAAAATCCATTTGGGTTACATGCATTCAAAACATACTAAGGGGGAATAGAGAAACCTAGATTCTAGGACCACAATGAATGGTATCCTCAACCATGCACACTTGTTCTACATTCCACGTGGTTATGGAACGCAGTTACTACTATACATGTGACAACTATGATCTCAAAATTGTACGACCATTTTTCATCTATTTCCCTTCCCCAAACCCCCCGAACTATCCCATAACATCCCATAACTGAAAAAAACATTTAATTGGACAAAAAATTGAGTTTATATAAAATTTATACAAGAACATGCCTCTACAAAAGGACGAGTTCTTATAATAATCCCAAATTATAATGTTTCTTCATTGATCCATACATTCCCATAATCACCAAGACTCTATGGAATAAGGTCAGGATATGAATCCCTCTTATCATATTTCTTCTCCCAACTTTTTTCGGAACATGACCATGAAGTCACCATACTCAGATGAAAGAAAAAGCCTTCCCCAGAAGAATCTTTCAGATATGGCCAAAATTTACATACTTGATTCGCCTTAAATGATGCATGAACCTTAAAATCATCATTAACAACATAATACATAAGAAAAAATAATGTTTAATATCCTTGAACCACCCAAAAAAGGGTTACTAACAAATAACTACACTACTGGGGAGATCCAATCAAAACACATTTTATCTGATCCTCTCTTTAATGTATTTCATAAATTGCTTTTCTCCATCTCACACAGTGTAACAACCCAGGTAAATAAAGAATATAAAATTTTCATATTTATCCATATTTGTGAATAAAATATTAATATTACTTTAAAGGGTACTCTATGCTCGATGGCGTACCAAATATGCAACAACGAGTTTCTTGAGAATCTTACATTGCACTCTAATAATAAAATAATATCATTTTAATTGGTAGTTAACACCTAGCCATTGTAATGACGGGAATGAATATAACTAACTACAAAATTATTATATATGTTTGTCAAATATTTTTACTTTTTTCTAATAAATGTTAGAGGCTTAAAATTCGAATGAATCCAATTTTAAGCTTAAATCTTCTAATATTCTTTAAAAGGTCGATTAACCGCCTTTTGATGGCGAACCCTTTTTAAATATAATTTTGAAGATTTTATATATTATATTTGACAAAATAAAATCCTTCTTTAGAATCTGGATATAAAAATTTACTTTGTGTAAATTTTTGTTATTTTTCTGATAAAGATCAGTTTTAGTGAAAATGTTGTATTTTAATTCAAAACCTTCTTTTAATATAATTTATTTATATGATTAGATCATCTATTGAACTAGATTTGAATTGAAATTATAATATATTTTTACCATTTAATCAAATGGGGGTCATTGGAATTAATTTCACTTTGAGATTGGACTTAAACAAGTGTCAATCTTTTAATAGATATTGTTTCTAAAAAATGCGCTATTTGTTTTGACAGAGGGAATGAATTATTAAATTATTTAATGAAACTTATATATTTTGAATTTGATAAAATAGATATCATTTTTTAATTCAGGATATCAAATATAGCTTAGGGTGATTTTTTGGTATTTTTATGAAAAACTTCAATTTTTGATGAATAGTGAAACCACTAAGTGGTAGTTAAAGAAACAGATTTTTCATTAAAATGAAACTTTACCACTTCTGTGATTTGAATTTAAAAAATCTGACATACATGGTTGTCATTAGGAGGTTAAATGTGGTTCAATGAGATTAAAATTATTTTTTTGTGAATAGTAACTTTTAAGTTTTATTAATCACGATTAGAGGTAATTAGTGTAATTTAAGGTAAAAATAATGTTTTAATAATATGAAGTGACCTAGAAACAAGTCCTACCCTTATTTTATGTGTCATGGCCGACCAATACAATCCATGGTTCAACTTGGGGACCCCATGGAGCCACTTCGGTTGGAAAATGTCATTAATAACTTTTTTATTTAAAGTTAAAATTAAAATGTCACAAACAAGTATCGTTTTACTAAAACAATTTTTACATGGTGTTATACAAGTCATATTTTTGACTATAAATATTCATTAGAAATAAAAAAAATATTTCCTACATAATGATATTTTTTTAATAATTTTTAGACATTATATAAATTAATTTATTTAAGACACTGTGATGATGCTGTGATTACCTCTTAAATGAACGATTTAAATAAAATGAGATGATAGGGTGAAATATTAGTCTTACACTTGTTAAAACCTATTTGATGGGTGTATTTAGAATCATTATCACCTTATCCTTGAAATATATCCTTTTGGGACCTTTAAAATCCGAAAAAAGTTATAATAATGTAATATTTTATAACTTTCCAAGAGTGCCCCTCCCCTTCTATTATAAAAGCCCCCCACCTCTACCACCTTAAACACACCTCTCAAGCCTTTATCTAGGCCATCCCATGCCCATTTAATTTCTCCACATCCCTATATTCATCATTTAATCCTCAATTTTGGATTAATTCTCTTCAAGAAACCCTTTTGGTTCAAACCAAGAAAAGTTACCCGATTTAAAGGTAATGTCTTCACTTGTGTTCTTTTGTTTTATTTTGCTTCTCCAAACACTTAAACCATTTTTATTCCTCTCTTTTGTAACAGAACCAGTATTTAAAATATACTAGGATGTTTTTATGTTGATTATTATAGCTACACTTACACATGCCTCCATCTAATAGTTAAAGAACATGCTGTTTCTATGGATGGCGAATTACTACCTCACGAATTGTTGATTGTTCAATCTTCTCTTAACACCTTTCATGGTGGCCATTATGATGTCACTGTATTTTATATATTATATATATGGTATTTATTTTTTCCATATGCTTCAATATTTTATATTTAAAACATACCTTTAGGCTCTTCATGTTGTGCAAATGCGATAATTTCATACGAGGAAGTGTGGACTACCGCCCCCTCAAGTGATGTGAATCATTCATGTAATACATGTATTGTATAAAGAATGAAATTAATGAACATATGTGACCTATATAAACATATATATTATACTTTAATTATAATATATATATATCTCTCAATTATTTTTAATTCCATTAATATGACAAAGAAATGAAAGTATCGTTTATGCATACGTTCGGCCTACCGCCTCCATGAATGGTGCATTTCATTTCTTGTTATCTCAAAATGTTATGTAATAGTATAAAATGAATATGTACTATAAATATATGATATTTAAATCATTAATAATATTCTGGAGATGATTTACCTATAACTACATGGACAATCATTTTCAAACAAGTTCATTTTTAACTCATGTACCAAACATCGACAAAAACGTCTAATATGAACTAACATTATTAACCAATTATTATAACCTTATAATATGTGATATTAACTGAATAATCATATTTAATGGAGGACCTTAAGAATATATAAATTTACCAAAGTTTATTTTTTAGGAATATAAAGAAACAAACAAGACAAGTCGGACTTGAGGTAAGGGATCCTACCTCTCTCTTTCTTTTTAAGTACTCTCTTTTATGTTGTTTCTTTTAAGATCCTCTTTATTAGTTGGGGGATGATATTTTATATTCCTATTACTTTACATTCTATGTTCATGTGATGATAGAACCTATTTTATTTCATCAATCCATTTTTGTGGAAGTTTTACGTGGTGTCGTTAGGCTGTCGAGTTTTTGTAAGGGGTTTTTCATCTCACTTTTATTCCTATGAGATTTATGCTACATTTTCCACCATTTCCTTTGATTGGTATATGTAATGCACATTATTCTACTATTTGTGTAATATAATTTCATTTATGAGTATTTACGTCAATTTTGTATAGTCTTTCTTTCATGGGGTGTACGTTTCGAAAGTTACCCAAATCGGTAAGGGAACCTTTCACCCTCCACTTTTTAAAAGACTTATTTTGTTATGTCTTTTAATTTACATCTTTTTATGTTGGGATATGTTATTCTATATCCTTATTTATGTAAATTTTATTTAAAAGTTATGATATACCATTTTCTCTGTCATCAACGAATTTTATGAATTTTAAAGTGACGTTGTTAGGCTTTCGAATTTTACGAAGGGAACTTCTTAACCCAATTTCGATTTCTTTGGGTTCAACATGTAGTTATTGAATATGTAATTCATTGAATATGTGTGAATGACCTTTGATTGTTTTATACTTAATATCCACTTATATTGGGTTTATTAATATTTTTCACACAAAATTATGAGATTGATTTATCCTTAATTAAAGGATACCTTCTTTATAAGGGACTTCATCTAATTTTACATTTATATTGAGACTTAATTGTTTTTATGCACCAATTCACTCATATATGGTGTATATACTATCCTTTGTAATATTGTATCATGAATCCCTTTATTCTCATGATATTATAAAGTTCTTATTAAATGTTATTCCTCAATTATTTTATTCACGTGTCTCTCATTTTGTTAAAAACCCTTTAACTAAAATATCGTTTTAAATGTTTTAATTATTTATTATTATAAATATTTCCCATCAAAATCCATGTTTTCAAAATGGTTTTAAGGATTTATTTATATGGATATTTATGGTTTAAAATGTTAAAATCTTCAAAGTGTCATGGAACACTTTGATTCAAAAATATCTTTATTAAATGTTTTAAATGGTTTTGAAATTTTTTTTAGAATGGATTCATTATTTCAATATATTAAAATGTTATATTGTTATTGAAATGTGGTAATGTTATCTTTCCTTTATTCTTATGTTATGTGCTATGATTATATTATGGTTCATGGGCATTGTTTATGAAGATGGGTGGTTCCGTGATAAACTAAGGGCGGGTGAGCCCGTGATAGCTCTCCAATACATTGGGTAACGTGAAGGGTTTAAATGCTAAGGTTTCTCCGAAGAGATTTAAGAAATATACTGTGATGGGTATTCCAAAGTAACCACGAGGGTTACTCCCTATGTAAGAATGTTATGAATGCCTCAATTTACCTTTATTTCTTATGATTTCAATGATTTATTCATGATTTGATGAGGTATGTCAAAATTCTTATGTTCTATGAGTAAAGTATGATTTCATACCTAGACTAATGTTTTCTTTCCGTATTGTTATAACCCTTACTGAGCTTTTTATTCTCATCCCAAGTTTTTTTTAAATGTTTTTCACAGGACATAAAGTTGAATAGGGTCAAGGATGGGATCATGGAAATGTCAGGTTGTCTAAAACAA
Source organism: Viscum album (assembly GCA_963277665.1). NCBI lineage: Eukaryota > Viridiplantae > Streptophyta > Magnoliopsida > Santalales > Viscaceae > Viscum > Viscum album. Next base: position 1,617,978,826 of record OY728146.1, on the reverse strand, counting down.
GGAACTAGACATGACACTTTTTTTCAAGAGTATTTATTTTGTGAAAAATATGGAAGCTGAGTAGATGTGTCTACTTTGTTATCTTTGATATGTAATAGTTATGTCCTAATTCTCTAAAACTCTAAACCTAAAAATATACTCAATGTGAATTATTCATTTAATTAAATAATAAGTTATGTTTAAGGCTGGGGGATTATAGTTGGTATCAGAGGTCGGTTTAGATAACTTTAGGGGTTAGGATATTCTTTAAGCATAAGTGACATTACCATAATGGTTAGGATTTCAGAAAGAGTCGTAGTTTTTAGATAAAGTGAAGTAGTAAGTATATCTTAGTGTTTATCTTCCTCATTAGTACATGATGATTTTTTTAATATACTCACACTGACATTTTTGGTTTTAGTAAATGGATGGATCTAGTAGGCAACAACGTGACAATGGGTTTGAAGGAAACTATGGTGGTTCTCTGATTAAGAGACTGGATGAAATGGGGGATTCAATGAGAAATCTCATGGTTATTCTAAACCAACTATCAAGAGTCATGATCAACCACTTGATCCTTGGTGAGTTCTCTAATGCATCATGTACGAGAGAACGAACTCGACGTGGAAGTTCAGGTAATAATTATAAAGGTAACCGTTAGGGTTTATATGATCCTTACTTTTGAGGTAATTATGGGTTACAATATGTTATGATGGAAAATGAAAGGAATGAGATAAACTTGAGGTTAAAATATGTTATGATTATTTTTGAAGATTTTATCTCATTTTGGGGAATGTTCTAAGAATTATATAGTTATGGAAAAAGGACAACACGCAGACCGTGTGACAACCCGTTGTGTCGGACAAAGCTGTGGGAATCAAACCCACAACCAAAGTGAGACTGGTGTTTATCGCCTACAACTGGACTTCGTGAAGTCCCTGGTTAGTTTACCTAATTCTTTTTAGTTAAATGATTTTAGGAATCAAGAGTAATTTTGTTTTTTGTTATCTATGGAAATGATTAACCTTTCATAGAGGATATGTGATTAGGTTAATTACTTTTCAATATGAGACTCTAAGAGAAACTAATGTTATTTGGAGATAAATGTTAATTTGTCCCTTGGAATACTATGTGATTAAATCATTCATATTTTTCGGTTTCAATCTTAGTTTGGTTTAATTTGAGGAATTTTATGGACAACTGTTTATCGAATGGTCTTTGTTGAACTTTGGGTATTGTTGGACAAATTTTGGAGATTAAGAATAGATTTTATTTTTATAAAGGATTATCCTTTTGTGGATTATCTGATCTCGTACTAACAATTTTGGTTTTGGTTTTTTTATACAGACATGGGAAATATATAGTTCTATTTTGTGGATTAGGTGATTATCTAGAAGTTGATTATAGCTCTCTTAATGTGAACAAGTCATCCTAAATACTCGTCTTGTGGAGAAAATATGAGTTCGTGTAAGAAATCTATTAAAAGTTGAAGTCAACATGACAAGTAAGTATGTTTCCATATGTTTTAGTGAAGCTCATAAATAAATTCCTCAATAAAAAGTAACTTAAAACAAAAATGTTGTCTGTTAATTTTTCTTACTAGGGAATCAAATACAATTTAACCCATCACAAGTTTGTGATTTTCTTGTGGTTAACTTTCTCCTAAACATGTTTTATATCACTCTCCATCAGAACATGACCCTTTTTTCCTCCTCTATGTCCATGTTTTCCTTCATGGAATCCTAGTATGGGTTATCTTGGGTGACCTTTGTACTTCTCTTTCTTAATTTCAATGTGATAGTTTTACTGACTATTATTCCGATGTGGGATTTTCATTGATGTTTCCATGCCCAATTTTAAAATTGTGAGGACGCAATTCCCAAAAGTGGGGAAGGATGTAACACCCCAGGTAAATAAAGAATATAAAATTTTCATATTTATCCATATTTGTGAATAAAATATTAATATTACTTTAAAGGGGATGCTATGCTAGATGGCATACCCAATATGCAACAACGAGTTTCTTGGGAATCTTACTTTGCACTATAATAATAAAATAATATTATTTTAAATGGTAGTTAACACCTAGATATTATAATGGAGGTAATGAACAGAACTAACTACAAAATGATTCTATATGTTTGTCAAAAATTTTTTCTTTTCTCCAATAAATGTTAGAGGCTAAAAATGCGAATGAATCCAATTTTAAGAATAAATCTTCTAATATTCTTTAAAAGGTCAATTAACTGCCTTTTGATGGAAAACCCTTTTTAAATATAATTTTGAAGATTTTATATGTTATATTTTACTATATAAAATCCTTCTTTAGAATCTGGACATCAAAATTTACTTTGTGTAAATTGTTTTAATTTTTCCGATAAAGATCAGTTTTAGTGAAAATGATGTATTTTAATTCCAAACATTTTTTTAATCTAATTTATTTATATCATTAGATCATATTTTGAACTCATTTTAAAGTGAAATTAGAATATATTTTTTCCATTTAATCCAATGGTGGTCATTGGAATTAATTTCATTTTGAAATTGGATATAAAATAGTGTCAATCTTTTAATAGATATTATTTCTTAAAAACACGCTATTTGTTTTGACAGCGGATATTAATTATTAAATTAATTAATGAAACTTATATATTTTCAATTTGGTAAAATATACATCATTTTTTAATTCAGAATATCAAATATAGCTTAGGTGGAATCTTTGGTATTTTTCTGAAAAACATCAATTTTTGATGATTAGTGAAACCACTAAGTGGTAGTTAAAGAAACTGATTTTTCATTTAAATGAAAATTTACCACTTCTGTGATTTTATTTTCCAAAATCCTTCATACATGGTTTCATTAGGATGTAAAATGTGGTTCAATGAGATTAAAATAATTTTTTGGTGAATAGTAACTTTTAAGTTTTATTAATCGCGATTAGAGGTAATTAGTGTAATTTAAGGTAAAAATAATTTTTTAATAATATGAAATGACCTAGACACATTTCCTACCCTTATTGGATGTATCATGGCCGACAAAGAAAATCCATGGGTCAACTTGGGGACCCCATGGAGATACTTTGGTTGGAAAATGACATTAATAACTTTTTATTTAAAGTTAAAATTAAAATATCACAAACATGAATTATTTTACTAAAACAATTTTTACATGGGGATATACAAGTCATATTTTTTATTATAAATATTCATTAGAAATATAAAAAGATTTCATACATCATGATATATTTTTTATAATTTTTATACATTAAATAAATTAATTTATTTAAGTCACTGTGATGATGCAGTGATTACCTCATAAATGAACGATTTAAATAAAATGTGATGATAGGGTGAAATATATGTCTTAATCATGTCACAAACCTATTGTATGGGTGGATTTAGAAAAATTAACACCTTATCCTCGAAATATATTCTTTTGGGACCTTTAAAATCCTAAAATCATTTTATAATAAAGTAATATTTTATAACTTTCCAAGAGTGCCCCTCCTCTTCTCTTATAAAAGGCCCCCACGTCTACCACCTTACACACACCTCTCCAGCCTTTGGATCGGCAAACCCCTGCCCATTTCATTTCTCCGCATCTCTCTATTAATCATTTAAGCCTCACTTTTGGCATAATTCTCTTCAAGAAACCATTTTGGATCAAACCAAGAGGAGTTACTCGGTTTAAAGGTAATGTCCTCACTTGTGTTCTTTTGTTTTATTTTGCTTCTCCAAACCACTAAACTAATTTTATTCCTTTATTTTGTAATGACACCAGTATTTTCAATATACTAGGATGTTGTTATGTGAAGGATTCAATCTACACTTACACAAACCTCCATCTAATGGTTAAAGAACATATTGTTTTTGTGGATGGCGAATTACTGCCTCACGAAACGATGATTGTTCAATCTTCTCTTAACACCGTTCATGGTGGCCATTATGATGTCACTGTATTTTATATATGATATATATGGTATTTATTTTTTCCATATTCTTCTGTATTTTATATTTAAAACATACTTTTATGCACTTCATGTTGTGCAAATGCGATAATTTCATACGAGGAAGTGTGGACTACCGCCCACTTAAGTGATGTGACTCATTCATGCAATACATGGATTGTATAAAGAGTGAAATTAATGAACTTATGTGACCTATAAAACATATATATTATACTGGAATTATAATATATATATATCTCAATTATTTTTAATTCCGTTAATATGACAATGAAATGAAATTAGCGTTTATGCGTACGTACGGCCTACCATCTCCATGAATGGTGTATTTCATTTCTTTTTATCTCCAAATGTTATGAAATAGTATAAAATGAATATTTACTGGATATATATGATATTTAAATCATTAATACTATTTTGGAGATGATTTAATTATAACTAGATGGACAATCATTTTCAAACAAGTTCATTTTTGACTCATGTACGAAACATCGACAAAAACGCCTGATATGAACTAACATTATTAACCAATTATTATAACATTATAATATTTGATATGAACTGAATAATATTATTTAAAGTAGGACCTTAATCTATTATAAATTGACCAAAGTTTATTATTTAGGAATATAAAGAAATGAACAAGACAAGTTGGACTTGAGGTAATGGATCCTACCTCTCTCTTTCTTTTTAAGTACTCTATTTTATGTCATTTCTTTTAACCTCCTCTTTCTTAGTTGGGGGATGTTATTTTATATTAATATTACTATAATTTCTATGTTAATATGATGGTATATCCTATTTTTTTTTATCAATCCATTTTTGTGGATGTTTTAAGTAGTGTTGTTAGGCTGCCGAGTTTTCATAAGGGGGTTTTCATCTCACTTTTATTCCCGTGAGATTTATGCTACATTTGCCACCATTTCCTTTTAGTGGTATATGTACTTCACATTATTCTACTATTTGTGTAATATTATTCCGTTTATGAGTATTTATTTAAATTTTGTATAGTCCTTCTTTCATGGGGTGTACGTTATGAAAGTTTCCTAAATCGGTAAGGGAACCTTTTACCTTCCTCTTTTTAAAAGACTTATTTTGTTATGGTTTTTAATTTACATCGTTTTATGTTGGGATATATTCTTCTTTATCCTTATTGACATAAATTTTATTTCCAAGTGATGAGATACCATTTTCTCTCTCATAAACTAATTTTATGAATATTATAGTGACGCCGTTAGGCTTTCGAATTTTACCAAGGGAACTTCTTAACCCAATTTCGATTTCTTTGGGTTCAACGTGTAGTTATTGAATATGTCATACTTTGAATATGTGTGAATGACCTTTGATTGTTTTATACTTAATATCCACTTATATTGGGTGTATTTATATTAGTAACACATAATTATGAGATTGATTTATCCTTAATTTAAGGATACATTCATTATAAGGGATTTCATCTCATTTTACATTTCTATTGAGACTTCATTGTTTTTATGCACCAATTCACTCTTATATGGTGTATATACTGCCCTTTGGAATATTACATCATGAATCCCTTTATTATCATGATATTATATAGTTCTGATTAAATGTTATTCCTCAATTATTGTATTCATGTGTCTCTCATTTTGTTAAAAACTCTTTAACTAAAATATCATATTAAATGTTTTAATGATTTATTATTATAAAAATTTCTCATTAAAATACATGTTCTCAAAATGTTTTTAAAGATTTATTTATTTGGATATTAATTTTTTAAAATTTTAAAATATTCAAAGTGGTATGGGACACTTTGATTCCAAAATCTCTTTATTAAATGTTTTAAATGGTTTTGAAAATGGTTTTTAGAATGGATTAATTATTTCAATATCTTAAAATGTTATATTGGTAGTGCAATGTGGTAATGTTATCTTTCCTTTATGCTTAAGTTATGTGATATTATTATGTTATGGTTCTTGGGAGTTGTTTATGAATACATGTGGTTCTGTGATAAACTAAGGGCGGGTGAGCCCGTGATAGCTCTCCAATGCATTGGGTAACACGAAGGGGTTAAACGCTAAGGTTTCTCTGAAAAGATTTAGGGAATATACTGTGATGGGTATTCCAAATGTAACCATGAGGGTTAATCCCTACGTAAGAATGTTATGAATGCCTCAAGTTACCTTTATGTTTTATGATTTCTATGATTTATTCATGATTTGATGAGGTATGTTAAAATACTTATGTTTTATGAGTAAAATATGATTTCATAAATGGACTAATGTTTTCTTTTCGTTTTTTTGTAACCCTTACTGAGCTTTTTATGCTCATCCCAAGTTTTTTCGAAATGTTTTTCATAGGGCATAAAGTTGAATAGGTTCAAGGATGGGATCAAAGAAATGGAAGGCTGTCTAAAAGAAGGAACTAGACATGGCTCTTTTGTTCAAGAGTTTTTATTTTGTGAAAAAATGGAAGCTGAGTAGATGTGTCTACTTTGTAATATTTGAGATGTAATAGTTATGTCCTAATTCTCTAAAACTCTAAACCTGAAAAGATCCTCAATACGAATTATTCATTTAATTAAATAATAAGTAACGTTTAAGGCTGGGGCCATATACACCATTTACTGAATTTTAATATTAAACCAATCTTGGTGTTACCCAAATGAAAGCACTGATGTTTCAACCCAATTCTCTGGCCTACGCCGGTCCACAACTCAATGACCAATGGACTCATTCCTTAATTGAACATCCAAAACAAGACCAATACACTCCAATCAATCTTACACTGAAATCATGATCTAATGATCATTATCAAATTCAAAACCATAGAATGATACATAATCGAGTCCATCTACCCTAAAACCCCAGTCATATCATCAACCATCCACTTACCAGCTATGAAAATCGACCACCATGAACTTTAATTCAACATAACCATATTCTAGTGGTTGGAACCTCCATTAGAAAATGGACCACTAGACTATCCACTGATCTTTCACAATATACCCATTCCATTTCCCACCTCATTATGCTCAAATATCCGCATGAAAAAAATAAAACATTGGCATCCAAGCTTTTTATTGAAACAACCCAGATGAAAATACATACACCATTTATTTGTGGGCTATGAACAAATATACCTCTCTCAAGTTTTCCTCATTTGATGAAATTTAGTTTCCTTTAATAACCTATTCTAAGAAACACTTATATATTGCCACATCAATTAATTTTTACCCACTCATAATAGATCATCCTCAACTTTCCAATCCCAAAACAACAATCCTCCCATGTTGGTATGATATTGCCTTCACCTAGCCATAGAACACTCTCACTTAAGGCATTCCTCTATCACCTGACACACCTACCTGAGTAATTCCCCAAATCTTTGTAAAACTACCCCATAAAGGAATACACTACTCTCCAATTCAATATCATGCTCCAATGAATCCATCAACATTCCCAAAACAATTTACCGATGTTGTCCCTCCATCTACTAATATATACTAGTTACTTTCTTAAATCACACTTTCATTTTTAAAATTAACTTTTTATACTGAAACACACACCATATTTGGTTTGAAACACCAAAAATTCATTCTTTTTTCTATCATAGTAAATTATTCCCTTACCAACTCATACTAGAGTCACCCATATTCACTATTGAAACATCACCAAATTACATTACCATGTTTGCTTCACTCTAAAAACACACCATGTTCACCCAAAAAACCAACCTATGTTAACACCTTCCATATGATGTTTTTTAACATTAAATCACTACAGTTATGGACCATTATGATTCATTATGAAACACATAAACAACTCTTACATTGGAATATCATATTTCTTTTGGAACTACCGTGAGCCAAAAAAAACAATGCTTGGATCCACCTACTGTAACACCCCAGGTAAATAAAGAATATGACATCTTTATATTTACCCATATTTTTGAATCAAACATTAATATTACTTTAAAGGGGATGCTATGCTCGATGGCGTACCCAATACGCAACAACGAGTTTCTTGGGAATCTTACGTTGCACTCTAATAGTAAAATAATATTATTTTAAATGGTAGTTAACATGTAGCTGTTGTAATGGCGGGAATGGATAGAAATAACTAAAATATGATTATATATGTTTTTAAATGTTTTTACATTTATCCAATAAAAGAAAAAGGCTTAAAATACGGAAAGAATTAAATTTTAGGTGTATATGCCCTAGTTTTCACTAAAGGTTCACTTATCACCTTTTAATGGAGAACTATCATTAAATATAGTTTTGATCACTCTTATAAATTCTTTTGGACCAATTAAACTCTTATTAAGAATCGGGACATCAAAATTTACTTTGTGTAAATTTTTGGTATCTTTCCGATAAAGTTCATTTTTTTAATGAATAGTGTAAAATGTTGTATTTTAATTCAAAACCTCTTTTTAATCTAATTTATTTATATGATTAGATTATCTTTTGAATTGGTTTTAAAGTGAAACTAGAATATATTTTTACCATTAAATCCAATAGTGGTCGTTGGAATTAATTTCACTTTGAAATCAGACTTAAACTACTGTCAATCTTTTGATACTTATTGTTTCATAAAAACACGCTATTTGCTCTGACAGCGGGAATTAATTATTAAATTAATTAATCTGACTTATATGTTTTGAATTTTGTAAAATAGACTTCATTTTTGATTTCGGAATATCAAATATAGCTTATGGGGAATTTTTGGGATTTTTCTGAAAAACTTCAATTTTTGATGAATAGTGAAACCACTAAGTGGTACTTATAAAAACTGATTTTTCCGTTTAAATGAAATTTTGCCATCTTTGTGTTTTGAATTTCAAAAATCCGACATACATGGTTGTCATTAAGAAGTAAAATGTGGTTCAATGGGATAAAAATAATTTTTTGGTGAATAGTAACTTATTAAGTTTTTAATCGCAATTAGTGGTAATTAGTGTAGTTTAAGGTAAAAGTAATGCTTTAATAAAATAAGATGAGCTTGAAACATGTCCTACCTTCATTGGTTGTGTCATGGCCGACCAAGACAATCCATGGGTCAACTTGGAGACCCCATGAAGACACTTTGGTTGGGAAATGACATAAATAACTTTTTATTTAATGTAAAAGTCAAAATGACACAAACATCATATTTTTTACGAAAACAATTTTTACATGGGGTTATAATGATCAGATTTTTTATTATAAATAGTCATTGGAAAGATAATAAGATTTCCTACATCATAGTATTTATTTTATAATTTTTAGACATTAAATAAATTAAATTATTTATCACATCATAATGATGCAACGATGACATCATTATCTGACGATTTAAATAAAATGGAAAGATAATGTAAAATCTATGAACTACACATGTTAAAAACTTATTGGATGGGTGGATTTTGAACCCTTATCACCTTATCCAAGAATTATATCAATGTGGGACCTTTTAAAACCGAAACACATTTTCAAATAAAGTAATATTTCTTTACTTTCCAAAAGTGCCCCTCCTCTCCTCTTATAAAAGGCCCCCAACTCTACCTCATTTAACACACTTCTCAAGCCTTTGGCTCGGCCAACACCTGCCCATTTACTCTCTCCACATCCCTACCCTCATCCTAGAAGAATCCCTTTTGGCAGAATCCTTTCAAAGGAAGCCTTTAGGCTCAAATCAAAAGGAGTTACACTTTTAAAGGTAATTCATTCTCTCATGTTCATTTGTTTTATTTTGCTTCTCCAACCCCGTAAAATCTTTTTATTTATTTATTTTGTAACAACAACAGTATCTTCAATATACTAGGATGTTGTTATAATATTTATTCGAGCTACACTCTCACACAACTACATCAAATGGTTAAAGAACATACGGTTTCCGTGGATGGCAAAATTCTGCCTCCCGAAACGATGATTGTTCAATACTCATTTAAAACCTTCAAAGGTGGCCATTATGATGTCACTATTTTTATATATGATATATAATATTTTTATGTTTTACTTATGCTTCTGTATTTTTCATTTTTGTCTTACCTTTATGGCTTCCATTATGGGTATACGCGATATCTTCATTTTAGGAAGTGCGGACTACCGCCCCCTCAAAGTGATGTGATTCGTTAATGCCATACGTGGGACGTATAAAGGATGGATTTAATGTTATTATATATGATTTTATACTGTAATTATAATATACCTCTATATCATTATTATTTCTTTCCATTAAAGTATGAGATAGAAATGAAAGTAGCGTTCATGCGTACGTACGGCTTACCGTCTCCATGAACGGTGCATTTCATTTCTTATCCCCAAATGTAATGTTCTATTAAAAGTACATGTATATAATGGATATATATAATGAATGATACATATAAATGATGAATATAATTCTGGAATTAAAATATACATACCTCTCATTTAGTTTTAATTCCATTAATATGACAAATAAATGAAAGCAGTGTTCATGCGTACGTACGGCTTACCGTCTCCATGAACGGTGCATTTCATTTCTTATCTCTAAATGATTATGTAATATTATAAATACATTTATATTCTGGATATATATGATATATATGCTATCCAAATCATGAATATCATTCTGGATATAATGAACCTTTGACCACACTAACAACATGTAATTGTAAGAAGTCCACTTTCGACTTAAGAACCAAATATCGACCAAACAAACATTATTAACTTAAATAATTACATAATGTTTATAACATGTCAATAATTGATATAAAAGGAATAATGAACTTGGAAAATGTTCTTAATAAAGTAGAAATTAACTCAAGTTTATTATTCAGGACGTTAAAGAACGATCGAGTCAAGTCGGACTCGAGGTAAGGGATCCTACTCCTCTCTTTCATTTTAAGTACACACTTTAATGTCATTCCTTTTAAGGCCCATATTTCTTGTTATTGGGATGATCTTTTATATTAAACTTACTGTAATTTTTATATTCATGTGATGAGAGATTCTATTCTCTCCCATCAATCCATTTTGGATGTTTTGAGTGGCGCCGTTAGGCTGCCGAACTTTCGTAAGAGATCTAACCTCTCTCTTTCTTTTTAAGTACTCTCCTTTATGTCACTTCTTTTAAGATCCTCTTTGTAATGTTGGGGGATGTTATTTTATATTCCTCTTTCTGTACATTTTATTGTAATGTGATGAGATACCCTATTTGATCTCATCAATCCATATTCGGAAGTTTTATGTGGCGCTGTTAGGCTACCGAGTTTTCGTAAGGGATTTTTCATCTCACTTTTATTCCCGTGAGATTTATGCTACATTTGACACAAATTCCATTGAGTGGTGTATGTAATACCCATTATTATACTCTTTGTGTAATATAATTTCGTTTATGAGTATTTACATCAATTATCTATTGTCCTTCTTTCATGGGGTGTATGTTTTGAAAGATAACCAAGTCAGTAAAGGAACCTTTCACCCTCCTCTTTTTTAAAAGACTTCTTTTGTTGGGTCTTTTAATTTACATATTGTTATGTTGGGATATGTTCTAATATATCCTTATTGATGTAAATTTTATGTCCAAGTGATGAGATACACTTTTTATCTCTCATCAACTCATTTTGATGTGATGCCGTTAGGCTGTCAAGGGAACTTTTTAACCCAATTTCGATTTCTTTGGGTTCAACTTATAGTCATTGAATATGTCATCCATTGAATATGTGTTAATGACCTTTTATTGTTTTACACTTAATATCCACTTATATTGGGTGTATATATATTTGTCACACATATTTTTTTGAGATTTATTTGTCCTTAATTTAACGATACCTTCTTTATAAGGGATTTCATCACATTTGACATTTCTATTGAGGGCTCATTGTTGTTATGCACCAATTCACTCTTATATGGTGTGTATACTGTCCTTTGGAGTATTATATCATGAATCCTTTTATTCTCATGATATTATAAAATTCTGACTAAATTTTATTTCTCGATTATTGTATTCAAGTGTCTCTAATTTTGGTAAAACCCCTTTAACCAAAATATCATTTTAAATGTTTTAATTATTTGTTCTTATTAATATCCATGTTTTCAAAATGGTTTTAAGGATTTATTTATATGGATATTAATGGTTTAAAATGTTAAAAGCTTTAAGGAGGTATGGGACACTTTGATTCAAAAATCTCTTTATTAAATGTTTTAAATGGTTTTGGAAATGGTTTCTTTTTGAATAGATTCATTATTTCAATATCCTAAAATGTTATATTGTGATTGAAATGTGGAAATGTTATGTTTCCTTTACTCATGTTTATGTGATATGATTATGTTATGGTTCTTGGGCATTGTTATGAAAACAGGTGGTTCCGTGATAAACTAAGGGCGGGTGAGCCCGATATAGCTCTCCAATGCATTGGGTAACGTGAAGGAGTGAAACGTTAAGGTTTCTCCGAAGAGATTTAGGGAATATACTGTCATGGGTATTCCAAACGTAACCAAGAGGGTTACTCCCTACGTAAGAATGTTATGAATGCCTCAAGATACCTTTATGTCTTATGTTTTCTATGATTTATTCCTAATTTTATATGCCTATGATTTATTGGTAAAGTGTGATTTCATTCTAATGTATATATGAACTCATGTTTCCTTTCCATATTTTTATAACTCTTACTGAGCTTTTTATGCTCATCCCAAGTTTTTGAAATGTTTTTCACAGGTCAAGGGAAAGGTACATGATGTGATGATAGTGTCAAGGATGTGTCAAGAAAGAATCTGTGTTATATTTTAAATATGTTCCCGTTGATGGGAATAATGAATACTTTCTTTTATGTAACCACTTTGTTTAAATGTGGAATGTAATGCAAGTTTCATGATCTAATTCTCTAAAACTCTAAACCTGAAAAGATCCTCAATGTGTAATCTTGTAATAACTCAAGATTATGTAAGGTTTAAAGATGGGGCCTTATAATTGGTATCAAAGGTCGGTTTAGATAACTTTAGAGGTTAGGGTATTCTTTAAGCATAAGTGACATTACCATAATGGTTAGGATTTCAGAAAGAGACCTAATTTTAGATAAAGTGAATGAGTAAGTATATCTTAGTGTTTACCTTCCTCATTAGTACATGATGGTTTTGTTGATATACTCACACTGAACTTTTTGGTTTTAGTAAATAGCTGGATCTAGCAGGCACCAATGTGACAATGGGTTTGAAGGAAACTGTGGTGGTTCTCTGATTAAGATACTGGATGAGATGGGGGATTCAATGAGAAATCTCATAGTTGTTCTAAACCAACTATCAAGGAGTCATCATCAATCACTTGAACCTTGGTGAGTTCTTTAGTGCATCATGTATGAGATGGCCAACTCGATGTGGAAATTCAGGTAATAATTATTAAGGTAACCATTAGGGTTTATATGATCCTTAATTTTTAGGTAATTATGGGTTGCTCTATGATATGATGGAAAATGAAAGGAATGAGATAAACTTGAGGTTAAAATATGTTATGATTATTCTTGAAGATTTTATATCATTTTGGGGAATGTTTTAATAATTATATAGTTTTGGAAAAAGGACAACACGTAGACCGTGTGACTACCCGTCGCGTCGGACAAAGCTGCGGGAATCGAACCCACAACCAAAGTGCGACTGGTATTTATCGCCTACCACTGGACTACGTGAAGTCCCTGTTTAGTTTGACCGATTCTTTCTAGTTATATGATTTTATGAATTAAGAGTTAGTTGATTTTGGGTTATTTATGAAAATGATTAAACTATCATGGAGGATATGTGATTAGGTTAATTACTTTTCAATACAAGACTTTAGGAGCAACTGATGTTGTTTGGAGATAAATGTTACGATTTAACTTGGAAGACTATGTGACTAAATCCTTCAAATATTTGGGTTTCAATATTATATTGGTTTAATTTGAATAATTTTATGGACAAATTTATTATAGAATGGTCCTCGTTGAACTTTGGGTTTTGTTGGACAAATTTTGGAGGTTAAGAATAGATTTTCTTTTTATAAAGGGTTATCCTTTTCTGGATTATCTGACCTTGTACTAACCTTTTTGGTTTTGGTTTTTGTTAAAGCCTAAAGACATGGGATGTATATAGTTCTATTTGGTGGATTAGGTGATTCTCTAGAAGTTGATTATAGTACTCTTAATGTGAACAAGTCTCCCTAAATACTCGTCTTTTGAAAAAAATATGAGTTTGATTAAGGAATCTAGTAAAAGTTGAGAGTCAACAAGATAAGTGATTATGTTTCCTTATGAATAAATTCCTCAATAAAAAGTAACTTAAAACAAAAATGTTGTCTATTAACTTTTCCTACTGGGGAATCGAATACCGTTTAACCCATCACAAGTTTGTGATTTTCTTGTGGTTAACTTTCTCCTAAACATGTTTTCTATCACTCTCCATCAGAACATGACCCTATGTTTTCTCCTCCATGTCCATGTTTTCCTACATGGAATCCTAGTATGGGTTAACTCGGGTGACCTCTGTACTTATCTTCCTTTATTTTAAAGTGATTGTTTTACCAACTCTTGTTCCGATGTGGGACTTTCAAGGATGTTTCCAAGCTCAATTTTAAAATTGCGAGGACACAATTTCCAAAAGGGGGGAAGGATGTAACACCCCAGGTAAATAAAGAATATGACATCTTTATATTTACCTATATTTGTGAATCAAACATTAATATTACTTTAAAGGGGATGCTATGCTCGATGGCGTACCCAATACGCAACAACGAGTTTCTTGGGAATCTTACGTTGCACTCTAATAGTAAAATAATATTATTTTAAATGGTAGTTAACATGTAGCTGTTGTAATGGCAGGAATGGATAGAAATAACTAAAATATTATTATATATGTTTTTAAATGTTTTTACATTTATCCAATAAAAGATAAAGGCTTAAAATACGGAAAGAATTAAATTTTAGGTGTATATGCCCTAGTTTTCACTAAAGGTTCACTTATCACCTTTTAATGGAGAACTATCATTAAATATAGTTTTGATCACTCTTATACATTCTTTTGGACCAAATAAAACTCTTATTAAGAATCGGGACATCAAAATTTACTTTTTGTAAATTTTTGGTATCTTTCCGATAAAGTTCATTTTTTTAATGAATAGTGTAAAATGTTGTATTTTAATTCAAAACCTATTTTTAATCTAATTTATTTATATGATTAGATTATCTTTTGAATTGGTTTTAAAGTGAAATTAGAATATATTTTTACCATTAAATCCAATAGTGTTCGTTGGAATTAATTTCACATTGAAATCAGACTTAAACTAGTGTCAATCTTTTGATACTTATTGTTTCATAAAAACACGCTATTTGCTCTGACAGCGGGAATTAATTATTAAATTAATTAATCTGACTTATATGTTTTGAATTTTGTAAAATAGACTTCATTTTTTATTTCGGAATATCCAATATAGCTTATGGTGAATTTTTGGTATTTTTCTGAAAAACTGCAATTTTTGATGAATAGTGAAACCATTAAGTGGTACTTATAAAAACTGATTTTTCCGTTTAAATGAAATTTTGCCATCTTTGTGTTTTGAATTTCAAAAATCCGACATACATGGTTGTCATTAATAAGTAAAATGTGGTTCAATGGGATAAAAATAATTTTTTGGTGAATAGTAACTTATTAAGTTTTTAATCGCGATTAGTGGTAATTAGTGTAGTTTAAGGTAAAAGTAATGCTTTAATAAAATAAGATGAGCTTGACACATGTCCTACCCTCATTGGTTGTGTCATGGCCGACCAAGAAAAGCCATGGGTCATCTTGGGGACCCCATGTAGACACTTTGGTAGGGAAATGACATAAATAACTTTTTATTTAATGTAAAAGTCAAAATGACACAAACATCATATGTTTTACGAAAACAATTTTTACATGGGGTTATATTGATCAGATTTTTGATTATAAATATTCATTGGAAAGATAAAAATATTTTCTACATCATAGTATTTATTTTATAATTTTTAGACATTAAATAAATTAAATTATTTATCACATCATAATGATGCAACGATGACATCATTATCTGACGATTTAAATAAAATGGAAAGATAATGTAAATTCTATGAACTAAACATGTTAAAAACTTATTGAATGGGTGGATTTTGAACCCTTATCACCTTATCCACGAATTATATCAATGTGGGACCTTTTAATACCGAAACACATTTTCAAATAAAGTAATATTTCTTTACTTTCCAAAAGTGCCCCTCCTCTCCTCTTATAAAAGGCCCCCACCTCTACCTCATTTCACTCACTCCTCAAGCCTTTGGCTCGGCCAACCCCTGCCCATTTACTCTCTCCACATCCCTCAACTCATCCTAGAAGAATCCCTTTTGGCAAAATCCTTTCAAAGGAAGCCTTTAGGCTCAAATCAAAAGGAGTTACACTTTTAAAGGTAATTCATTCTCTCATGTTCATTTGTTTTATTTTGCTTCTCCAACCCCGTAAAATCTTTTTATTTATTTCTTTTGTAACAACACCAGTATATTAAATATACTAGGATGTTGTTATAAGATTTATTCGAGCTACACTCTCACACAACTACATCAAATGGTTAAAGAACATACAGTTTCCGTGGATGGCGAAATTCTGCCTCCCGAAACGATGATTGTTCAATACTCATTTAAAAACATCAAAGGTGGCCATTAAGATGTCACTATTTTTATATATGATATATAATATGTTTATGTTTTACTTATGCTTCTGTATTTTTCATTTGTGTCTTACCTTTATGGCTTCCATTATGGGTATACGCGATATCTTCATTTTAGGAAGTGCGGACTACCGCCTCCTCAAAGTGATGTGATTCGTTAATGCCATACGTGGGACGTATAAAGGATGGATTTAATGTTATTATATATGATGTTATACTGTAATTATAATATACCTCTATATCATTATTATTTCTTTCCATTAAAGTATGAGATAGAAATGAAAGTAGCGTTCATGCGTACGTACGGCTTACCGTCTCCATGAACGGTGCATTTCATTTCTTATCCCCAAATGTAATGTTCTATTAAAAGTACTTGTATATAATGGATACATATAATTAATGATACATATAAATGATGAATATAATTCTGGAATTAAAATATACATACCTCTCATTTAGTTTTAATTCCATTAATATGACAAAGAAATGAAAGTAGCGTTCATGCGTACGTACGGCTTACCGTCTCCATGAACGGTGCATTTCATTTCTTATCTCTAAATGATTATGTAATATTATAAATACATGTATATGCTGGATATATATGATATATATGCTATCCAAATCATGAATATCATTCTGGATAAAATGAACCTTTGACCACACGAACAACATGTAATTGTAAGAAGTCCACTTTCGACTTAAGAACCAAATATCGACAAAACAAACATTATTAACTTAAATGATTACATAATGTTTATAACATGTCAATAATTGATATAAAAGGAATAATGAACTTGGAAAAGGTTCTTAAGCAAGTATAAATTAACTCGAGTTTATTATTCAGGACGTTAAAGAACGATCGAGTCAAGTCGGACCCGAGGTAAGGGATCCTACTCCTCTCTTTCTTTTTAAGTACACACTTTAATGTCATTCCTTTTAAGGATCATATTTCTTGTTATTGGGATGATCTTTTATATTAAACTTACTGTAATTTTTATTTTCATGTGATGAGAGACCCTATTCTCTCTCATCAATCCATTTTGGATGTTTTGAGTGGTGCCGTTAGGCTGCCGAACTTTCGTAAGAGATCTAACCTCTCTCTTTCTTTTTAAGTACTCTCCTTTATGTCACTTCTTTTAAGCTCCTCTTTGTAATGTTGGGGGATGTTCTTTTATATTCCTCTTGCTGTAAATTTTATTTTAATGTGATGAGATACCCTATTTGATCTCATCAATCCATATTCGGAAGTTTTATGTGGCGCTGTTAGGCTACCGAGTTTTCGTAAGGGATTTTTCATCTCACTTTTATTCCCGTGAGATTTATGCTACATTTGCAACAAATTCCATTGAGTGGTGTATGTACTACCCATTATTATACTATTTGTGTAATATACTTTCGTTTATGAGTATTTACATCAATTATCTATTGTCCTTCTTTCATGGGGTGTATGTTTTGAAAGATACCCAAGTCAGTAAAGGAACCTTTCACCCTCCTCTTTTTTAAAAGACTTCTTTTGTTGGGTCTTTTAATTTACATATTGTTATGTTGGGATATGTTCTAATATATCCTTATTGATGTAAATTTTATGTCCAAGTGATGAGATACACTTTTTATCTCTCATCAACTCATTTTGATGTGATGCCGTTAGGCTGTCAAGGGAACTTTTTAACCCAATTTCGATTTCTTTGGGTTCAACTTGTAGTCATTGAATATGTCATCCATTGAATATGTGTGAATGACCTTTTATTGTTTTACACTTAATATCCACTTATATTGGGTGTATATATATTTGTCACACATATTTTTTTGAGATTTATTTGTCCTTAATTTAACGATACCTTCTTTATAAGGGATTTCATCACATTTGACATTTCTATTGAGGGCTCATTGTTGTTATGCACCAATTCACTCTTATATGGTGTGTATACTGTCCTTTGGAGTATTATATCATGAATCCTTTTATTCTCATGATATTATAAAATTCTGACTAAATGTTATTCCTCGATTATTGTATTCAAGTGTCTCTAATTTTGGTAAAACCCCTTTAACCAAAATATCATTTTAAATGTTTTAATTATTTGTTCTTATTAATATCCATGTTTTCAAAATGGTTTTAAGGATTTATTTATATGGATATTAATGGTTTAAAATGCTAAACGCTTCAAGGTGGTATGGGACACTTTGATTCAAAAATCTCTTTATTAAATGTTTTAAATGGTTTTGGAAATGGTTTCTTTTTGAATGGATTCATTATTTGAATATCCTAAAATGTTATATTGTGATTGAAATGTGGAAATGTTATGTTTCCTTTACTCATGTTTATGTGATACGATTATGTTATGGTTCTTGGGCATTGTTATGAAAACGGGTGGTTCCGTGATAAACTAAGGGCGGGTGAGCCCGATATAGCTCTCCAATGCATTGGGTAACGTGAAGGAGTGAAACGTTAAGGTTTCTCCGAATAGATTTAGGGAATATACTGTGATGGGTATTCCAAACGTAACCAAGAGGGTTACTCCCTATGTAAGAATGTTATGAATGCCTCAAGTTACCTTTATGTCTTATGTTTTCTATGATTTATTCCTGATTTGATATGCCTATGTTTTATGGGTAAAGTGTGATTTCATTCTAATGTATATATGAACTCATGTTTCCTTTCCATATTTTTATAACTCTTACTGAGGTTTTTATGCTCATCCCAAGTTTTTGAAATGTTTTTCACAGGTCAAGGGAAAGGTACATGATGTGATGATAGTGTCAAGGATGTGTCAAGAAAGAATCTGTGTTATATTTTAAATATGTTCCCATTGATGGGAATAATGAATACTGTCTTTTATGTAACCACTTTGTTTAAATGTGGAATGTAATGCAAGTTTCATGATCTAATTCTCTAAAAATCTAAACCTGAAAAGATCCTCAATGTGTAATCTTTTAATAACTCAAGATTATTTAAGGTTTAAGGATGGGGCCTTATACCTACCACCATGTCTAAGGCCCACTTGGACTTCCCAATGGAACCCAAATATGTACCTTATAGAGTTCTAATCGACACCCTGATTCAACCCCATCTACTCTATGGTATTATCCCCATATCCATAATTGATATATCACTCCCCCCTTATGAGTGATGTTGAAACAATATCCCTAATAAAATATCAAAAACTATGACTCCAGTTTTGTTCAAAAGATGAACACCAAGACTTGGAAATGTCTATATAGAATCTAGAAAAAAGAAAAAATAATAGTCACTACCCATCCCATGATTTCAAGAATATCAACCATTAAAATTTTCATCATCCAATCCATCTTGAGGACCTCACCTATAAATGGGTGATGGTGTACTTCCCACCATAAAATTACCAAAATATCTCTCCTTCATCACAACTTCCAATATGCCTCATTCCAGACCACACTTTTAGGTAGCTAGCCATAATGATAGAGATATATTAGAATGCAAGGGATGATGTCAAAATATTGGGCATGATCATCACAAATTTAAGTATTCTAATAAATCATCGATGAACACAACCAAAAAATTATTCTCCACTGACGCTACCTCCCACTATAGTATCACCTTAAAAAATTGAAACCCACATGATATTTTTACCCACCAACACCTGGTTAACACCCCTCTACCACAACATGAGTGGAGTAGCCAAAAAAGTCATCACCACATCACGATCCTCTACTGAGAATCTACGAACCAAAGTCACCTTTAGCACCACTGTTGTCACCCCACTCATATTCTTCAATCATAACCCTAGTGATTCACAACTAAAAAATAATAATCGATCACCCTAGTAAATATCCAAAACGTCTCTATAATAACAATGCTACACACTTTTATTTCACATAAATTCAGTTTCCTATCAATAGACACCTATTCACCCAACCCAAACGAAATAATTACCTACCATCATATTCTCACACCTATACCTCATCAGAGGCTTCATGGTTTCTAACATTTTTAGGACATACACTAAACCTAACTCTAGAAAACATGACTCATACATCACTAGATCAAGGACCAAAAACCACTTAGTTAAAAAAATATTTCTCTTGGTCTATCATCCCAATTGGACTCAGGGAATTATCAATGTTGTCATCCAAAAAACAGAACCATTCATATAGAAAATCCCATTAATAATACCATCCTTATCATAGGGTGTACCTTCTAAAAGAAAATTACCCATCAAAGTTCTTTTCACCTTTTATTTATCTATCCAACACAACACCTAGTCCTCCTAATGATAAAAACATAGTCAGATTAGGAACATGAATGATACTTCCCTCTTAAACAAACGTTACAACCACCCCCAAATAGTCAACTGATTCCCTTTGAAGGAAACATAAAAACAAACATGAACTTTTAAAAAAATTATAATCGAACTCATATTACACCAATCCACATTTGAAGCAACCATATGTGTTTTACATCTAGAGGAACCTACAACACTAGTTTTACCTCTCTCTATTTTACCCTCAATTTACCCACAATTTTCAACTAATAAGTTTAACTAGAGTCACATATCCAAAAAATTAACTACCTCACTTATCCTTATAGGAAAATATATCACTAGGAAACAAAATATCCATACCATAATAATGTAAAAAACACCCACCTCCACCATACACACCACAAAAACATGAGAAAATTGGATGACATCTTTCGCGGTTCACATCAATAGTCAAATGATAACATATCCCTAAACTAATGTTAGGTAAATAAATTACAACTATACCTATCAATAATATATTAACATTTCTACTCAAACCACTAACTTCATACATGAATCATTCATACCTTATGATAAAAGAACTTGACATCTAACACACCAAGCTACCATTTACTCTAGGATTAATATAATGGATACCCAAACACATACACTGTCACAAAGAGATAAAAACCCACTCCATGATCACAAAAAATCACATGGTCACAAAACCCAAGGATCGTAGCCCTAGAAATGTAAAAAAAGGAACAAACCTCCCACCTCACAATGAAACCGATAAATCTTCATGACCCAAAACCATGGTCTCAACTAAGTAACTCTCACTACCCAAACCACCCACAGAAAGGGGGCAATCATAAAAATAGAGTTACTCAATCTAGCATGCCTAAATATCTCATCTTTTATCCATTTAATTCATAATTAAACTGTACCATTTAAAACACAAGGTTTTATATTCCAAGAAAAAAATTCTTTCCAAAACCCAAGGATTTACACTTTCAAAACCCCTTTTTATTAAACCAGCCCTTAAAAATACTATATTTATTTAAATTAATATTTCAAAAATATTTACATTAAAACCCAATTCATGGAATGATAATAAATAATAAATTATAGGACAAAAACTGAATTACTATAATTCTAATTCTTTGGATCTATCAATCACATGAAATAAAAAATGTCCCATAAATATCATATTCTTATATAGATGTATGAACCTAAACACACTCTATTTAAATAATTGGAAAAGAGATTGAATATAATAAATCAATATAATCACTTATATGGGAACTAATCAATGGGAAAATAATAATCAACTATAAAATCACAAAGTAGAACATCAATTCCCACCCATGGAAACATGGGTTTTCTACCATAAATGGGGTTGCATTCAACCATGATCGAGCTCATTACCAAGCCCTGACATGATCTTATTCTCATGGATACCCTAGCCATAATATTGATAATAAATACACCAATTATGATACCAATTTTTAACTTACTCATCCCTATAGTCATTATATCTAGTTCTCCATGACGGGTCCTCACCTGACCTCAGTCGCATATCCTCGTACGCTAGAGGATGTTGACTATAGGCACGGGTCTATAGTGATGCATTGGGGGATACTATTACATATTATCAGAGTAAGTACATATAATAAATAATACCAACTGATGTAATACCAATTGGGAACAATAAATAGACACCATAATATAGAAACCAACAGATAACCAAATTAAACCTTCCATCATAATTTAATGAGAATATTACATTTTACGATCATGTTATGCCTATGTCAGTGTTATAGATCTATTTCATAGTTTGGTTTTGGTGATTTTATTTTTATTAATACCTAACATGTATTAAATTCATTATATTTCTATACCATGTGTTATTTTTATACCTATTTGTTAGTGTCTTATACTTTCATTTGTTTTGATACTTGTTGGTTTCTATCTTTTGTTGTATGTTTAATTTTCGAGTTATTTTTTTTTACATTTTTTCAAAAAAAAAATTTAAAAATACAACGAGGTATAAAATATTTTTTTTTACATCCTAAAGGCGGCACACCATGTGCCGCCTTCGGTTCGGTTTCCGCCGGGCGAAAGGCGGTTCTCCATGGAACCGCCTTGCGCCATTGGGGAAACGAAAGGCGGCACACCAGTGCCCGCCTTTCTATATTTTTTCTGCGAAAGGCGGCTTTGGAAGAGCCGCCTTTCATGTTTTAAATGGCCGAAGGCGGCATCCCAGTTGCCACCTTCGCCAAAAATATCCCTATAAAAGGGAGCCGCCCCACCCACCCTTCCTCACTCACAAATCCCTCTTCTCTCTAAAATTTTGAGAGCTCCTCTCTCTAACTTGGGTTTTCCTTCGTGGTGATTCCAAAGATGCAAGGAGTACAAGATTTTTGTGTCAAGATTCATTTAGAGGTATTTTTTTATTTTAAAGTTATTTATTTATTTAATTGTAATTAGTTAATTTTAAATATTTAAGTATGTAGTAGTAGTTATTTAAAGAAAAGAAATAAATAGTTATATTATTAATGTTTTAATTAGTTAATATTTAATGTTAGATTAAGGTATATGTAATTTAATATTATTAATGAATGATGATGAGGGATAAATTATTTAATGTTAGATTAAAGTATGTATAATATAATATTATTAATGAATGATAATTAGGGATAATAATAATTTATTAATATTTTAGAGATAATCATAGACTAATTAGATGATGATTAAGGAATAATTAAGTCATGATTAAAGGGGAAATTAACCATGGATGATTAATTAAGGAATGTTTAAGGGGTGATTAAGTGATGATTAAGGGATGATTAAGGGGTCATTAAGGTAATTAAGGAATGATTAATTGATGATTAAGGGGTAATTAAGGAGTGATTAAGGGGTGATTAACTAATGATTAAGGGGTAATTAAAGAATGATTAAGTGATGATTAAGGGGTAATTAAGGAGTGATTAAGGGGTGATTAAGGGGTAATTAAGGAATGTTTTAGGGGCGATTAAGTAACGATTAAGGGGTGATTAACTAACGATTATAGGGTGATTAAGTTGTCATTAACTAATGATTAAGGAATGATTAGGGGATGGTTAAGGGGTAATTAAGGAATGTTTAAGGGGTGATTAACTAACGATTAAGGGGATGATTAAGGGGTAATTAACTAATTAAGGGGTAATTAAGGAATTAAGGGGTAATTAAGGAGTGATTAAGGGGTTAAGGGGATGATTAAGGGGTAATTAAGGAATGATTAAGTGATGATTAAGGGGTAATTAAGGAATATTTAAGGGGTGATTAAGGGGTAATAAAGGAATGTTTAAGGGGTGATTAACTAATGATTAAGGGGTAATTAAAGAGTGATTAAGGGGTGATTAAGGGGTCATTAACTAATGATTAAGGATTGATTAAGGGGTGATTAAGGGGTAATTAAGGAATGTTTTAGGGGTGATTAAGTAATGATTAAGGGGTGATTAACTAACGATTAAGGGGTGATTAAGGGGTCATTAACTAATGATTAAGGAATGATTAGGGGATGGTTAAGGGGTAATTAAGGAATGTTTACATGATGAATAATGGGTAATTAAGGAATGTTTAAGGGGTGATTAACTAATGATTAAGGAATGATTAGGGGATGATTAAGGGGTAATTAAGGAATGTTTAAGGGGTGATTAACTAACGATTAATGGGTGAATAAGGGGTGATTAACTAGGGATGATTAGGGGATGATTAAGGGTTCATTAACTAACGATTAAGGGGTCATTAACTAACGATTAACGGATGATTAAGGGGTCATTAAGTAAAGATTAAGGGATGATTAAGTGGTGAATGACCAACTCCTAACTGATTAACCAGCACATAAGTAGTGATTAACCAGCACTTAAGTAGTGATTAACCAGCACTTAAGTAGTGACCGACACTTAAGTAGTGATTAACCAGCACTGTTATGAATATTATTTTTTAGAGATCATTGAACATATCTTTACGAAAGTTAATAATTGTTCTACAAAACATTAGTGGCTTAATTTAGGAAGGTTTTAAAATTTTGGTGTCATGAAAGTTTATGTCGTTATCTAAGAAATTAAATCCCTGTCTGGATACTACAAGTGGATGTGGCTCTGGCACAACTGTACCTAGGGGTGAAAGCCCCGACAAGGAGTTTCGGGCCTGACCTGGGGTATCCTGGTACACGACAACGGGCCTTGCTGCACTCCTGGTTTGACACTCCCGGGGGATATGTTTTAGATGATTGATATTTACTTCACGAAGTACTAAAATACATTTAAGAAGATAAAATTTTTTATTTAACACGTAACAAAACATTATTGACATATTCAGTGATCAGTAAACATTTTTCATGTAGAGAGACATGTTTGCTTGTGTTTACTGCTATGGAAAGGTTATTCAAACCGAGCAAGGAGCTTCTTATAGTATACAACCAACATCTATGGTTAACACATCTGATTTTGTTACCATAACTGATCTTCAAGATAGAATTCGTGGTTGCTTAAATCTCAATCCTCATCAAGAGATAAAGTCTATTAGTTATAGACATTTGCAATTCCCTGCCACGTTATGGAATCTTGCTTGTCCATTGGCTGCTGATGAGGA
Source organism: Viscum album (assembly GCA_963277665.1). Taxonomy (NCBI): domain Eukaryota; kingdom Viridiplantae; phylum Streptophyta; class Magnoliopsida; order Santalales; family Viscaceae; genus Viscum; species Viscum album. The sequence continues at coordinate 1,617,953,381 of OY728146.1, read as the reverse complement.
CTGGGTCCAAGAGGGGACTTTATTTTCCCAACGGTCTGATGGTGCAATGATGGAGTTATATGTTGAAGTTTCTAATGTACAACAACATCAAAATGTTTGAATTCGTAGAAATGCACAAATAGTTGTTGAAGAAGCTCTATCCCAAGAAATTTAGGATGTTCGCCCTATTGTGGAGGAGGACAACATAGATGATCTGCCAGATTTACATATAAATCATTCTTCAGATGAGAAATTTAATAATGATGGAATAGACGGAGAAGACAATGATGATGGGGAGGGAGATGGAGATGGGGAGGGAGATGGAGAAGATAAGGTAGTAGTTTCTCGAAGTAGATTAGTTCAAGAACATTCTCGACCAACATTAAATCATCCACCACCCTTTGAATCTTGGTCTGAAGCAATGGAACGTGTACCTGAATTTGACAATAATGTTCTGACACCTGCAATAGAGTTTCCTGGAGTTATAGTGGACAGGTTTAGTGAGTTGGACAAAACATTATATAATGGAATGGATTTTCCAAGTAAGGATGCGTTGAAGAGCTTCTTAAAAAGATTTCATATTGAGAGGCATTGTAGATATGTAGTTGAGGCATCATGTCGAAAAAAATATGTTATACGGTGTGATAAATTTGATGAAGAATGTAGATTCCGGTTGAGGGAGATTCCAGACATTGTATTTGGTGGATGGAGAATTTCAAAGATTAAGGCAGCTCATTCTTGTGTTCAGCCAAACTTGACACAAGATCATACTACTTTGGATGCCGAATTTGTGTCAACTGTTATCGTTGAGATGATTAGGACCTGTCAAGATGTTCCTATAGCCCTTGTGCAAGAGAGGATTCTTCAAACTTTCGGTTATAAGATTTCTTATAACAAGGCATGGATAGTGAGACAGAAGGCAATTGTGAAGGTCTACGGTGATTGGGATGACTCATATCGGGTGTTGCCGCAATTATTAGCCATGCTGAGCCACAACAACCAAGTTGTCTACCATATAAATATGAAGGAACATGTGTTTGAAGATAATTGATTGGATCAATCTCGTGTTCAATTTCATCGGTTATTCTGGGCATTCCTCCCATGTATTTCCGCATTTCGTTTCAGTAAACAGTTCATACAAATTGATGGAACATTTCTATCTAGAAAGTATAAGGGCGTATTGTTGATTGCGGCAATCCAAGATGGGAACCGTTCACCACTTCCGCTTGCATTTGCAATAGTGGAGAAGGAAAACTATGAATCTTGGAGCTGGTTTTTGGCATGCATCAGCAACCATTTCACACGCATTCGAGGTGTCTGTTTGATATCTGATCGACATAGGGAAATCAATGAGGCAATCAATGCGGATCCTGATTCATGGAGGCCCCCAAATGCACATCAGCAATACTGCATCAGACACATTGCTAGTAACGTGCGCAAAACCTTCCATAATGAGGCTATGAAGAATGCAATCACGAGGATTGGAAAGCAATGTTGTCATTGATGTTTACTATTTTAATGTAAATATAAATATATTTTCTATGACCTGTGATCATATTTATGTAGCATATGAGCCAGATCAATGAAGGTTTGAGGCGCGTTATGAAGAAATCCGCAAGGCTAACCAAGAAGTGTAAGATTATATGATGAAGATTCCAAAAGAGAAATGGACACTGGCCTATGACGGGGGGAAGGGGTATGGACACATGACCACAAACATTGTGGAGTGTATAAATGGCATCTTCAAAGGGCTTCGCAAGCTACAAATTACTGCCCTAGTTCAGGAGACATTTTATCGTTGTGTCAAGTACTTCGTTGATAGACAAAAACTGGCCTCAGATGGGATTAAACAGGGGCAAAGATTTGGAAAAAACTTTCAACGGGATATTGACAAGAACATTGAAGAAGCTTCCAGTTATCGAGTGTGTCTATTCCGTCGGGAAGACTCGGCATTTGAAGTTCAAGAGTAATGTAACCCCATTACAGGTAACAGCGGTGAAAAATTAGTGGTACTTCTAGAAGCAAAACAATGTCAGTGTGGAAAGTTTCAAGCATTAAGGATTCCATGCAGACATTCCATCGCAGCATGTGCGTCTGTGAACTTATCATGGGAAGCTTATGTTGATCCAGTATACAGATTGGAGGCCATTGCTAACTGTTATGTTGCGCCATGGACACCTGTTGGGGAGTTTCGATATTTCCCAATGCCTGAAGACCAGCCCATACTGATTCCTGACATCAGTAGATTACGACCACGGGGAAGACCGAAGACCAACAGGATACGAAATGAGATGGATTGGCCTCAAGAACAAGAGAGAAGGTTGAGATGTCTTCTATGTCATCAAGAAGGGCATAACCGGAAACGATGTCCTAACATTGCTGGATCGAGTTCACACACTCAGCCACATTGATGTGTTGTATCCAACATGATCTTTTCATGTAGTCAGTTATATGTTGTTAATATCAGAGATGAAATTTTTAAGAATTGTTTCACATTTCCAATAATAAACTTCTTTCCTTCCAATAACGAACCTCTGTATTCAATACTTTTAAATCCATTAATCTGAACGTAATCTTATAGAACAAAAACATTATTAAAAAAAGGTTATTTGTCATCGAAGACAAAAAATTATTAAAACATTTATCATAAAGGATCTTCATAAATCATATATAACCCAGGTAAAATGTTTATATATATAAATGTATGACACCATATCTTAAAAAGCATAATTTTCATGGTAAAAACATATATAAAGACACGATAGATAAATGTTCTCCAAAATATGACGACATTCCCTTAATGTTTTCTAAAAAAACATCACATATTGTTCATTATACCAATCATAACATTCTATTAAATTTAATATTATATTTATATTTTATAGTGAAGACTAATTTCCTTTTCTAGCTTCCAGATGGATGATATTCCACTCCTCACCGAGCAGCATAGGCATGTTTCTCGTGATGTGATAGAGGGTCGGGATGTTCGACAGATTAGGGTGCGGCGAGCACACCATTTTCGACACATGGCGCCTCCAGCTGCTATTCTACCATACTTACATCGTGCTGGCTTCTACGATATTGCCGTTTCTGATTTCACTTACATTGATCATCCCCTTCTTGCTGCCTTGGTCGAGATATGGAGACCAGAGACTCACACATTCCACTTGCCAGAGGGAGAGATGACTATCACCTTAGAGGATGTGGAAGTGCTACTCGGTCTTCCTATTCAGGGAGATGCAGTTATTGGACCCACCATCGGGGATTGGGCTGAGCTGGCACATAGATTATGAGGTGTCGATATTTTGGCTGATCATACTGCTACAGATGGTGGGTCCATATCTATGCCTTGGCTTGCTTTGCAGTTTGCACATTTACCTGCTGATGCTGATGAGCAGACCATCATGTGTTATGCTCGGGCATATATCTTACGACTTATTGGAGGTACATTGTGTTCAGATCACTCGGGTGTGCATGTGCACATGATGTATCTTAGTTTACTGGAGGACTTTGATTGGATCGGGAGTTACAGTTGGGGATCTGCATTTTTTGCCTACACTTATAGAGCTTTATGTACGACATGCCGCTCAGATCACACAGATCTCAGAGGATGTGTCGTCCTTATACAGTTGTGGGCATGTGAGCACATCCCTGTCCTCGCCCCTGTTACTGTTGGTCAGAGGCTTCCTATAGATGTGCTACAGGACGCTCCACGTGGACGATGGTATGATCCGTCATATTTATTTGTTTCTGATTGTATTATGATTTATTATATTTAATTTCTGATTATATATCACTTTCAATGTTGTATTTGATAGGTGGAGTCAGGCAGATCGTTTCATCGATGCTCCAACCCACAATTTGGCTGCATATCGTCTCATGTTGGACAATTTACTACCTGACAGCGTAAGTATATATCATCATTTTTGTTTTTTGTTAACAAATTTCTCTGATGAAATGTCACATGTCATTACAGATTCATTGGATGCCATACTGGAGTCTGGTTCAGGACTTACCTACATACTGTACTGCTGGACTTCATGAGGTTATGGCTGTAGTGCCACTCATTCACTTTCATATTATTGAGTGACACCAGCCCGATAGAGTTATGCGTCAGTTTTCCTGTGTTCAGCTGATTCCACCTGCACCACGACAGTTACCAGCGCTTCATGGCTTGAAGCTCACGGGGAGACAACATGTCGATTGGCGACGACGACATGCCCAATATGTCGCCATCTGGGACAATCGAGCAGAGCATCGTATCACAGGTGTACGTACGATGCGATTCTACCTATCATATCAGGTAGAGTATGAGCCATGGTATAGAATGAAGTCTATATTGTATCTGACTCACCACGGGAGAGGGATTCAGGATCTGGTAAGTCAATAAATTTCACATAATATATTTATTATGCTATTTTATAATTCATTTTGAATCTCTGTACATCATACCAGACTACGACGACTATGTCGCATGACTGATCCAGAGGAGGAGGAGGTTGCTAGTTTATCTGTGATCCATGCTGCTTTGGAGGAGACGATGCCGATTTGTCGATCTATTCATGAAAGTATCATCCATCCTAGACCCCAGAGACATGATGTTCCTGCTCAGGAACATGATTCTCCTATCCGAGGAGATGAGGGTCCTACTCAGAAACCTACAGCAGCAGCTGGTTCTGTTCCCCAGCGACGATAATGGCGACGGAGACCGCGTCCTGCTGCACGTGAGCCCTCACCTGTTCCAGAGGCACAAGTCGGTGCTCTATCAGTCCAGCCTGACCCTTCTGGATTTGTGCAGCAGGATGCAGCATGGGATCCATTTTTTTTGACCGGATATCCATAGTATTCTCCAGATATTTATTTTCCAGGGATTTATCAGGGGTCATCTCCCATGCCGCCATCTTTCATACCGAATCCTTCACAGCCTATATGGTTTCTCGAGGGTATGATGACATCCCCTTCTACTTACGTAGTGGGAGAAGGATCTCGTGCACATGATGACATCCCTCCGACACCTCCTTCCATGAAGACTATGATAGAGGATCCCGTGATTGATGTTCCAGTGCCCGAAGATCATCCCTCTCCAGGTCAAAATACTCCATCCCAGCATGGAACACGTCACTCTCGATATGGACCTACCATTCGCACACCACCTTATGGGATAGAGCCTCACCATAGACACAGACATTACTTCTTCATGTAAGGTGAGATGAGAAAGGAGGTATTATACCATCAAGAAGAGATATTCTAGAAATGTGAAATGTTATGACAAACCTTTAGATGAAATGTGTGAATTCCCCACTAGATGTGCATGTTCCTTCAAAGTTTTCAGGCTGGAGATAATCCACCTTAAGTTTCACATAGCCTTATGTCTTCCATGGATTAATGTCAAACACTTAAACCAATTTGTTTACTTTATGGGGAAGTAAAACCTCATTCCTTTGAATATTCACATTACCATGAACATATAAAATCATCATTTTGCAAGAAAAACTACTAATCTCATGTTCACTGAAATACCCCTTAACGTAAGAATGATACAAATAGTGTAAGTACCCAATAGCAAGATTCCAATCCATTTTGACTAGGCTATGTGGAATCATTGGTGTTTTCATCTGATTAATAATTTAAAAGGTTTCAAAACCACCTTTTTGAAACTCAAAAATGTTTCAAGTAAGTGACTTTGAAAGCCTATAAAATATAAACCATAAGATCTATTGAAATGAAACTTAAAACATGGATTAAACATATAATAAGTAATTGAAAATAAAAACCATTTCTTCAAAATTCCTGATGAAATACAATTATAAGCTTCCAAAAACACTTCTTTCAACTCAAAAATATTACAGATATGAGACTTTGAAAGCCTATAAAATATAAACTTAAATACTCATATAAATGAAACTTAGAACATAGATTAAACATATAAGAAGTAGTAGAAAAGTAATTAGTTAATTATAGTGCGTGGGAAAACTGTTAGACCCTGGAATTGAAGGATAATGAGGATGACAAGGAAACATCAACCCCCACGCCCACCCCTTCCACCCATTCAACCAACTTCGGTAACTCCTATAGAAGTAGTTTTTCAGAAAAAAAATGAAATGTCACACCACCACATCTTCCTACATCCATATTAACCCCCCAATTCAGTTTCATTAAATGTGGACAGTCCCCATTTTTACCAAAGTCAATGATGAACTATTAAACCATCACTTTTCAACCCCCGCCTCAATAATACAAAATGCTTTGAGGGATGATAAATGATTCGGTGCATTTTAGAACATTGAAATGCGTCGAATCATTTCTCATCCCTCAAAGAATTTTGTTTTTTTGAGGCGGGGGTTGAAAGTGGTGGTTTAATAGTGCATCATTAACTTTGGTAAAAATGGGGGCTGTCCACATTTAATGAAACTAAATTGGGGGGTTAATATGGATGTAGGAAGTTGTGGTGGGGTGACATTTCATTTTTTTGATAAGATACTTCTATAGGAGTTACTGAAGTTGGTTGAATGGGTGGAAGGGGTGGGCGTGGGGGTTGATGTTTCCTTGTCATCCCCATTATCCTTCAATTCCAGGGTCTAACAGTTTTCCCCCTCACCAGAATTAACTAATTACTTTTCTACTACTTCTTATATGTTTAATCTATGTTCTAAGTTTCATTTATATGAGTCATTAAGTTTATATTTTATAGGCTTTCAAAGTCTCATATCTGTAATATTTTTGAGTTGAAAGAAGTGTTTTTGAAAGCTTATAATTGTATTTCATCCGGAATTTTTATGAAATGGTTTTTATTTTCAATTACTTATTATATGTTTAATCCAAGTTTTAAGTTTCATTTCAATAGATCTTATGGTTTATATTTTATAGGCTTTCAAAGTCACTTACTTGAAACATTTTTGAGTTTTAGAAAGGTGGTTTTGAAACCTTTTAAATTATTAATCAGATGAAAACACCAATGATTCCACATAGCCCAGTCAAAATGGATTGGAATCTTGGTATTGGGTACTTACACTATTTGTATCATTCTTACGTTAAGGGGTATTTTAGTGAACATGAGATTAGTAGTTTTTCTTCAAAATGATGATTTTATATGTTCATGGTAATGTGAATATTCAAAGGAATGAGGTTTTACTTCCCCATAAAGTAAACAAATCGGTTGAAGTGTTTGACATTAATCCATGGAAGACATAAGGCTATGTGAAACTTAAGGTGGATTATCTCCAGCCTGAAAATTTTGAAGGAACATGCACATCTAGTGGGGAACTGATTCATCTAAAGTTTTGTCATAGCATTGCACATTTCTAGAATCTCTCTTCCTGATGGTATAATACCTTCCTTCTCATCTCACCTTAGCAAGAAAAATTATCTAGAGCTTTTGAGATTGATTTATACTCAAGGGCATGACAAAATTGAAAAGATGTTTCTATTGTGTGTAAAGCACATAAGCTGGTTGAGGTTTTCATTGTTGGAATGCATCTGAATGCTACGATAAAGTTAGAAGGACAAAGGTAAAATTAAAAAATTTATTAATTTATTATATATTTAATCAATTTTTAAAGTTTCATTTATATTGGTCTTATAGTTTATGTTTTATAGTCTTTCAAATTCGCGTACTTGAAACGTTTTTAAGTTTCAAGTAGAATGTTTTGAAAGATTATAAATTAATTTTTATGGACATTTATTAGGAAGTTTTTGTTGTTTTCATCTATTTCTTATATGTTTAAACAATGTTTAATGTTTCATTTCTATTGGTCTTATAGTTTATGTTTTATAGTCTTTCAAAGTCGGAAACTTGAAACATTTTTAAGTTTCATGTTGATGGTTTTGAAAGATTATAAATTGTTTTTGGTGAACCTTTTTTATGAAATTATTTTTGTTTTCAAATATTTCTTATATGTTTAATCAATGTTTAAAGTTTCATTTGTATTGGTCTTATAATTTATCTTTTATAACCTCTCAAAGTCACGTACTTGAAATATGTTTAAGTTTCAAGTAGGTGGTTTTGAAAGCTTATAAATTAATCTATATCAACATTTTTATGAAATTATTTTTGTTTTCAACTATATCTTATATGTTTAATCAGGGTTTAAAGTTTCATTTGTATTGGTATTATAGTTTATCTTTTATAGTCTTTCGAAGTCGCGTACTTGAAACAGAATCACACATCAGAAACACAGAATGTACTGTATAGGAAAAGGAGAACCAGAATCCCACATCGGAAATGCAGTATTGTTTTCAGGGAAAACCCCCTTATAAAAGGGAGTCCTGGGTGAGCATATCAGTCAGAATCCATACAGCTGTAATGGCATAACCGCTGGATATTAAATAGCAGAAAAATTCTGCTGAAAATTTTTGTTATATATATATATATAACAAAACAAAACAAAAAAAAAATAAAAATTAAGCAAAGGCGGCACCTGGTGTGTCACCTTTGCGGTTATTTTTTGGGCAAAGGCGGCACACCATGTGCTGCCTTTCCCTGGGCGGAAAATTCCCCAAAGGCGGCACACCAGGTGCCACCTTTGGGGGGTAAAAAAATATTTTTTTTAACCTGATGTATTTTCAAATTTTTTTTTTGAAAAAATGTATATAAAAAAAACTTTTAATTTTCCCAGAGGTTATTAATTCTGTAGGTATTATTTATATTGTGTCTTTACATTGATATAAAAATATAGTCTCCACAAAGAATATCTATAGATATAAACTCCTACTCAGAATACCATGTAATAAAGGGAGGTGTGCCTCAAGTTATGTGATCACTTGGACCAGGGCACTAGATATAGTAGCTATCTAGATGGGGATGTTATAGTTGACTAGGTGGGTCTTATAAAAGACAAAATTATCGATAATTTTTATTATTAATATAGTTTACCATTTGTTCACCCTATGTAATGTAGCACTGGTTAGTCCTGATAAAACAATATAAGGAATTTCATAGTACCTTTAATAAAAAAGAAAAGAATATATTAGTTTTTTAATATGGATTCACTCTTAAGACAACAAAAAAACAAATAAATTATATGAAATTTCTCTCTATTATAAAATATACTCACATGTTCATATTTATATATGGTGAAATATGACTTCATTTATTCTTGAAGACCATGGAATCTTTAAAAAATTTATTGAATGAGCTTTCATGAAGGCTATTGTCTTTAAGGATCCTTCGAAAAAAGAAGGAAAAATAAAAGGTGTTTAATGATAATGATCCATTGGCGAAGATCACCTGGGAGACACTAAATTTTCTATGTAGGAATGATATTTATAGTTATTTTTTAATATATTTTAGTAAAATTTCACTAGATAAATACATACATGTTATGTAACATATCTTTTTTTGAATACTGATTCATGCTATATTTGATATTTTTTTAACATCCTAAAATAGAAATGTAAATTATATTTATTTTTTTAGTTTATACATTTATGATTCTCTTGATTATCTTTTAGTTTTTTATGCTTTAAAATTGTTTTATTTAAAATCAATTCCTTATTTTCATAAAAGAAATATATATTAATCCTTTCTTTCTTGAGAATTAAAACCTACATTGGTGTTCATCTATCCAAAATAATCTCATATAAAATTAATTATGATCTTGAAAAATATTTTATCTTATTTATGTTTTTATTTATTTATTTTATTTACATTGTTATTATATATTATTTTTTCTATAAAATGATTAAATTCAAAATTAGATTTCAAAAAATTTTAGATTTTAACTCTGGATCATTTCAATCAATCCTCATAGTGGATCAAAAGCTACATCATATACCATTTTCTGTTGATTAATTATATTATTTACATTCCCATTCTATTATCTCTTTATATATTAATCCTAATAACAAAAATATTTTTGATTTATCATTTTACATTATGTAGTGGTAAAATATTCTGATATATTCCAATCATGGGTTATAGAAAACCTTATTTTAATTACCTAAGAATAGAATAGAAGTTAATTGTAGGTAATCTTTTAAAGATAAGTGACCATAAAACAATGTTATCAATTTTTATTGGTTTACTAAACAAATAACTAAATATGATTAATATGACCTAAATAAGTAGTTTGATTTTATTTGTTTTTATCAAACGATAAAGCCAGTGATTGGAGCAGGTTTGGATAAACCTAGTGTAATGTAACCATGGTTTCCACATTTTTTCACTTTTTATTCCACGTAGTGGTAAGAAGGAAATTCATATATCAATTCATGTCTCCCCCTTGGGGATATGATTTTTATCAGAATAATTATATCTGAATCCTTGGGTTGGTCTATTCTTCTTCATGTGTGCGTTTCATTATAGTTGGATTTCTTGATTATCTAGGGAAATCCTTTACCAAGGGGATTTGTTTCCCTAATAAAAAAATCAACCAACATAAAATATTACACTTGTAATATTGACCATCAAGTACATACCACCCAACCATAATCTATTCCAATGTATACCAAATAGAATTTGGTGGATGGGGATATGGATCATTGTTCAAAGAAATTAAAAATAAAATAATTAAAAACTAATTCATCCACAATCAGGATTTTAAATTGAATTATGAATTAAAACAATACATATAATGAATAAGGGAACTTAATAATTTTAATCACAAGAACTAAATAAAATAACATAGGTACAACCACCCCCTTTCTCGATCACTTAATTAATCTACCCCACCATGGGTGGGGAAGTTGAATTGATACAGGAGATGAGAGAAATTACAAAGTAAATAAAAAAATAAAAAAATTAAGTAAAAATATAAGAGTAAATATTCCAATTATTCCCTCATTGGTAAATTAGATTGAATGAGAAGGATTAGAATGGTTTGGCAAGGAGGATCTCTTTTCCTTTTATGGGTAAAAATCTCCCATAAATGGTTATTTCATGTAATGCTAATTATATTACTGATTCATTCATGTCATTCATCAATAATTTTTTTTGGAAAATATTATTATTGTCTCTCCTCAAAATTTATGTGTATTTGGCCTTTGGTGGAGAGAGTTACATCCCTCGTACACTGAGAATTTGTTCTTTTAAGGAAGACCATTCATATTTCATATCTCCAATTTCACATGTTATAATGTCCATGAAAAAGGAATATTCATTTATGGAAAAGTTCATGAATGTTTTTAGAACATTTCATTCAAATATACCATCAATATTTCATAGCATTTGGTACATCAAACCATGGGATATTACCCAACATAAAAAATCACCTAATCTGTGAATATTTTTCAAGAAAAAAATTGTGAGTTGGCATTGAACTTTGAGATGGTGTATTCATCTTTGTGTCCAAAATAATTAAATTAATCCCTATATATATAATTCGTAAAATAAAAACCTCACAATTTAGATAAGTATTAAAAATGTTGTGACCTTAATAAAGAAATAATTTATAATAGTGAAAATCTAAATTATTCCATTTTTCTTATTAAGCCAAAAATACAAATAAAATCATAAAATTTGATAGTTAACATTGAAATATAACATTTATGTAATTAACTTTATTTTAAATTTAATGTAAAATTAATGAAAATATTATTTATTTCAATTCCCTGACACTTAAATCTTCTTTTTTATCATGAATAAAATCTCAACATTGAAAATCAAAAGACATTAAGGGTACCAATATTCGAATTATAAGTAAATGAAATTAAAAAAAATCATCATTGTCAAATAAAATTAAATTAATGTTACCTAAAATATCAATTCAATTTCCCATTTTTCAATAAAATGGTAAATTCTTTTGTTTTAATTTTTCCCTTTGATAAATGGGGGATCTTCTCATTTTATTCATTCAAGATCCTCAATTTATTATTATTAAACTTTCTAATTTATTATCTACGACATAGTGGATTATTTTCTCTCGTCACACATGATACAATTCAAGTAGAGTTACATTATTATCATGAGAACATTATTATTATCTCTTGGCTTGTAAATGATCTACTTTATCCACTTTTTAAAAATTAAAGGCACATATAATCATTAGAAATATTCATTAATGGATTAAATGACACATAGGGTTATGATTGGGGGGATTTGAGACCTTAAAAATTAATGTTGTTGGAGGATATGTAGATATTATGTAAAATGAATGATATCAATTGTTTTAATGAAATAATACCTTACAATGTAGCAATTCCAACTTCCCCCAAACTCAAAGTATAGTCATGTTAAGATTATTCATAATAAATGAATTGTTCACCCACTTGAATTTTATTTTTGAAATAATTTTTTGTCGTTTTATTTTATATTTTGAAATTTATGCTTGAAACAAACCTCACAATAATAAATTCACCACATATGATAAAAACCATCAATATAGTAATGATGATTTATGGTATTCCCAAATCAAGACACATCATTATATCATTTATTTTTTTTAATGATGATGGGAAAAACAATAATGAGTACACAGAATGAATCAAACAACCATTATAATTACTCAAAAGTACACCCCACACTTTTTCTTTAAAATTTATATCATTCCTCACACAATGATTCCCTTTACTCAAACACTATAAATTTAAAATATCATCCAAATACTATGAGTGATGTAGTAATAGATAAAAATAGATTAATACATGGATCATCCCTATTAAATACATTAATGGTCTCTATGTAAAAAATAATGATTGATGTCAATGTTTTCCTTTATGAATATGATTTTTACCAAAATATGCACCAATCATATATAATTTTCTTTTGTATAGTCACAGATTCGACATGTTTAAATCCATGTTATAGCTGCTGACATGTCCCAATATTACTGAAGAAATATACTCAAGATAAAATAACAAGTAGTTGGTCTATAAATATGATCAAGAATGGGAATATGACATTGGACAATCACCCATGGTATGAAGAATAATAAAACATCAATTCATGTGAATTTTAAAAATTAAATGAATGATTTTTTGAAGGGAAATTTCATCGACATGAATCAAATAATTTCCTCAAAATCATGAGTCATAATTTCAATATCCATGATTCAATTCAAGCATTAGATTCTCTAATTTTATAATAAAATACCATTAATATTGAAATAAAAAACATTTCATCACAATATTTCAATGTAAATAATGTCTCCTAGATAATTTAATTAATGAATTAATTCATATTTTGATATTAAATTTCTGTTTAATGATAAAAAAGGGTATTTCAAAAAAAGAATATATTTGTATTGAATGTTAAATAAATGTCCCTTTAGTAATTATGATTTAGTCGGGTGATGCATGTCCTCTTATTCCTATTCTATTTTAAAGCTCTTTCGCAACATGTGTTCTCTTATGTATCACTCTTTTTTATCCTTGATTCAACTTCATTAATGTAACATAATTATATAATTAAAAAATGATATTTCATGACTACTCAACAAGGATAAAATATGACCAAGGGGAAGAGTAGTGCAAGGGAAAAAATTGGTTTGCCTCATAGAATTTATTTTTTTAAATGTGGATGGATCGAAAAAAAAATTAGAAAAACTGAAAAATCATAGAATATATGGTTACCACTATGACACATAATTTATTCCGGGTCCTGAATATAATCAAATTAATATTTTCATCTATTTATAAAAAAAGAGTTACTAGTTTTAATCATGTTAATGGAAAGATGTATCCTAATAGATCTTTATTGTTAATCAGGGTGATGAAGTGTGATATCCTCCTATGGTTATTAAGGTATAGTCCAACAGAAAATTTTCAACATCTACCCATTTACATTGGCTGGATTTTCTCTTCCATCCTTATTGAATATAACAATTCCAAATGGGTATATGTGAATAACAATAATGTTTCCTTCCTATCTGGGGCTATTTTTACCATTTATTTTCTTATGTCTAGATTTTTTACAATAACACTTCATCTCAAGGGTTTAAGGTTCTTGGTTGAATCGTCTTGTCATGGTCTATCAATGTAATATTTTTTTATATCATTGAATTTTATGAAGATTCCATCATGATTACATCAATCTCCTATAACTACAATCTTATTTTATTCCCAGCATTATCATATTCTATATTCATCTCCCTTATCGTCTAGTAGGATTTGTCATCCAATTCTATAGGAAGGTGGAAGCTCTTTCAATAAATTAATGTATTGGTTAAAATCACTATGTTTTTCTTATAGGATATTCTGTAGACCCATAAGTTTTTGTCTAACCATTGGATCCAATCCTTCTTGTTGGATTTAATAATTGTTTTCTAGAACTTATATATATATATATATATATATATATATTACAGACATTATCTTGGATATTTGATTGGGGAAGGTATGGTGTTTTTGTATACTGATGTACCCCATTATTTTTATAAATAAATCCATTTTCCTATTCCATAAATATGTTTCCTGGTAATTAATGATTTTGTGTGGTACTCCAATCCTACAGAATATTTTAGACAAGAAACTTTCGCATCATCAGTTCTGGTTTCCTTTGATTCCAGTCATTTTGAAACATTATAAAATGATATGAGAATATATCAATTGAAAAATCATATTTGTTATGGTCCCATGACTTCTATTCCCCATACATCAAAATGTTCACAAAAATTTATTGGTTTTAGAGTCATTTCCAATATTTCTGATATATTACTAGAAAACTGGCATTTGTCACATTTTTACAAAAATAATATGCATATTTGAATAGGGTGGGCCAATAAAGTATATATTATTAAAGAATTTGGGTTTTCATTGAGGTCCAAAGTGGAATCCACAAGATAATTTATAACATATTTTAAACAATGATTCAACTACACTTCCTAGTAAGTATCTTTTTAAGATTATATAATTTCAAATTTCTCTTAGAAATGTGTCTTCCAGAATTTAAAATCTTCATCCAGATTTAATATTATGTTTTTTATGAGTTTATATATTTTTCGGTATCTAATATATAATAGAATAATTGAAAATTATTTATTATCATGTCACTTCACCATTTATTTTTTATATTGTTTCTCCTATAATCACATCATTATGTGGGTTCTATTTTAGAATTTCTGTAATAGGGGTGTGGGGTAGTCAATATATATGACTAGACACTTAGTTTTTAGTTCCCTTTTTATATTTACATACCAAATTGAACATTTTTAAGAGTATAATCCATGTCACCAACTATGGTTTAACATCTAACTTTTTCATTAAATATCTTAGAACTGGATGATCAGAAAAAACAACTTTAGTGCCTAGAAGATATGATCAAAATTTATCTAGGGAAAAGAATACTGAAATGAACTCCTTCTCAATGGTTGTGTAATGTTTTTTTGAATCTAAGGTCATTTATTCATGAAATATTATTTGAGGCTTTCCTTAAATTATTTTTTATAGTGTGACTTGCACCACTTGGTTAGAAGAATCACGAAGTAACTTAAAAGGGTACACTCATTTGGGTGGATGCCTTATTGGTTGTGTGATAAACAACCTTTTCTATTAATCAAATTATCCCCTTAAAGAATAATCAACATTGAAATCATCATCATTGAAAATTAATCTTGATAGAGGGATAAAAATCTTACAAAAATCCTTGATGAGTATTCCATAAATTCATGCATGTCCTAAAAAGGTTCTAACATGTTTTACAAAAGTTAGAAATGGAATGGAAATTATGAAATAAACTATTGATTTACCATGGTCAATCCCTTGTTCTAAAATTTCATTCCCAATACTATTCAATTTAAAAAAATGATATGATATTTTTCGAAATTTAAGGCAAGGATCTTTTAATTTCATGTTTTGAAAACATTTTTTAAATTTTCAAAGAAATTATCAATATAATTTCTAAAAACAATAGAATCATTGAGAATTACCTCCAAAAGTCCACAATATGGACATAGAAAATAATCATCATAGACCATTGAAATGAACATGGGGCATTGCATAACCCAAAATGCATCCTTTTTGATGAATAGGCCAAATGTTCAGGTGAAATTCATCTTATCAAGTTCTTGTGGTGTGATTGGTACCAAAAAGTATCCTGGGAATCCATCTAAAAAAAGTAATGAGTTTTTTGATCTCAACATTTTAGTATATGATCAATGAATGGAATGGTAAATTGGTCATTTCTGTTATCTTTATATAGTATCATGAAAAATATTCACACTCTCTAGCTATTTTTTACTACCTAGGGGGTCTGTTCAATCCATTAATTTTTTAACAGTGGTCATGCCGATTATTTTTGGGACAATGTGGATTGCATTGACCCAATAAGAATAAAATATTGGGTAAATGATTTATGTTTCTATCAAATTTTCAATATATTTATTAAAAAGCTTCCTAATGGTGGGATTGAGTATTTGTAAAACCAAAACTTTTATTAATGAAAATTTCTCTTGATCTAGCTAAATGTGTTATTATTTAAGATGGTGATATAACGTTTTTACTTCCTTGGTTTTATGTTTTTGGATTTTAAAATTCCATTAAGAATTTTGATCATTGCTAATATAGTCGTTGAGAAGTGATCACTTGATTAGTATAAGTATAGGGCTTTAACAAATCCAATTTACTCACAAAAAGTAAGTGATGGACTCATCCATTAGACTTTCCCCGTATGTAGCCCAGTTATCGGAGCTCGGAAAGGTAGTGGCATAATTGGTATTCACTCTTTACCAATCCCTATCTGAGATTCAACATGTTAATCTCAAACATAAATGCCTATGGGAGAAGTGGAAGGTGATAGAGATTACCACTAGAGCGATGTTATCTGAGCCACCCTAAGAGTCTGTCACCATCACACTCCTTAACATGTTGTCTTATACGGTTGTAATAAAGGGTAATGTAACAATAAATCATAACTATGATTATGTGCATTATTTTTGTATATAATAAATAATATACATTCATTTAATTGTTTTTTTTTACTTTGTAAATTGTTTTTAAAGCACAAATAGAAATTTTAGATAATATTCAACTAAGAAATCTATTTTGACAAAATAATGGATTTTTTAATTAAATAATATTTGAATAAATTATTATTATTATTAAATTTCTTTTTATTAAGTATAAATTATCGTATTATTTTTATTAATACAATTGTAAATTTTATTAAAGTTTGAAAGTTGTTTTGGTCAAAAATCATTAATTTTTTTAAAAATATCAGTTTTATTTTAAAATTGAAAATTCAAATATTAATAAAATTATGTGGATAAAATTAATAATATTTTAGGAATCAGGATAATGAAATTATCCGATGGTGAATTTTTAATAATTTTCTCAAACAGTCGATTTTTTGGCAAAAAATTAAATGCAATTAAAATATATAATGTGTTTTATGACATCATATTGACCCAATAGCGATTTAATAAAATAATATAAACAATATGTGCATACAATATATGATTTAAGATTTGAATAACGTGATTTTAGTTTTGTTTGATTTATTTTACAAAGCCATAGTTGACCCTCCAAGACTTATAAAACATTTTAGCTTTCTAAATTGATTTCCATGAGAGTGTGCTTCCCCTCCACATAAGAAACCCTTTTATTTTAAGAATTTAATCCATTGGAATTAAAACATATTTTTTCCCACTCCCGTACCATGGGCAAAAACCGTGGGCTGTTTTGCGGTTTTCATTAGTTTAATGTGTGGTGTCCCAAACCAAAA
Organism: Viscum album; assembly: GCA_963277665.1. NCBI lineage: Eukaryota > Viridiplantae > Streptophyta > Magnoliopsida > Santalales > Viscaceae > Viscum > Viscum album. Next base: position 1,617,935,809 of record OY728146.1, on the reverse strand, counting down.
TAATAAAAAATTCCCTCTCCCTTCCTATATAAACCCACCCAAGCTCCCACTTCCTCTTCAATAAAAGCCTTTGAATTTAGACCAACCCTTTTCATCCTCTCTCCAGAATCCTCCTAAGGTTTCCCAAGCTCTCAATAAGACTCTCTCAATCCCCTCACAAGCCTTTGGGATCACACATCCAAGTAAGGGATTCCTTCCTTTCTCATTTTATCCAAGATTCATAATATTGTTATACCCTTCGATTATAAATGTTGGGGTATGATTTATAACCTCCCCCATACTGACCTTATTATTTTATAATTATTAGAGACTGCTTTCTCTGTCATTAATTCTTCCCGTGCACACTAGTTACCATGCTGAAATTCAGTAAGGAATTTCTCTCTTTATTTACATTCAATCAATTCTTTTGTATTATGAATCCTAAATCCATTACACAGGTTTGGATATATATATATATATATGAACCGATTACTTTCTAATTAATTTAAATATGATGATTCACTCTGTTCTCTCTTATTAACCATTTTTATTAATTATAATGTCACAACGTTATACTGCAAAAATTGAACTGTGAGTTTCCAAGACAAATTCATTATGTAATGAATAACATGCCCATTTATCTATTGAGGATTTTCATCTTTATGAAAATTTATATATTGATTATATATTTTGATGTATTAATTCAACATTCCTTTATCGTGGAATAAATGATCATGTTTATTGAATACATGTTGTATGATCCATGTGGAACACTTATGCATGAAATGTAATATTTAAGGATAGTGCACCCAGATAACACTCCAATGCATTGGGTAATGATTAGTATCATGATAATTCAAGTTAAATAAGGATTTACACATTATAATTCAAGTGAAATGAGGATTTACACATACTAATTCATGTGACACGAGGCTTTACTCATTCTTCATGTGCAATGATCCTTGGATCATGATAGTACCATATTAAGTGTTGTTGCCACATTTTCATGTTATGATATTCATGTTATGTCATGACTTTATGTTCATGTATCCATTATTATCCATTGACATGCCTATTTTATAACATGTATTGTATTATTAATTTTATTCCTTGTTTAATCCCTTACTATGCTCTATATCTGGCCCTTTTTTATGCATGTCATCAGGTTATCCCATGCAATGCTAAGTACGAGAGAATGTAGTGGCCATGTAAAGGAAGTTTTCAATAAAGATGTTCTGTTTCATGTTATTAGTCATTTTTCAATTTTACAAGCCCCAAATACACTAGAGCTCTCAATCTTCAATCTAATATCAAGTGATGATCTTATGTAATTAATGATGATTACGTTTGAAATAAAAAGAATGGTTGTTATAGTTGGTATTTGAGGATAGGTTTAGTTATTTTTAGGATTATGATTAGAAAACCCTAGTGAAATACTTAGGGATAAGACTATGTATAATAAAAACATCGATATGTTTTAGTGAGTATTGAGTAAGTGGTTTATCAAGAAAATTCACCCCTCTCTCGATACGAGCAGGTAGAGGCGGCTCTGGCACAGATGTACCTAGGAGTGAAAACTCTGACATGGCATTTCGAGCTTGACCCTGGGTATCTTGGAATGTGACAATGAGACATGCTACACTCTTGGTCACGATATTCTAGAGGGATATGAATGGGAAAATTCATAAGCTTGTTATGGACCATTATTAAAGGAATTAAAAAAAGATGCCCTTAAAAATATATGTTAGAATGTAGATCAAGGAGAACATAGAATGAAGCCTATAGTTTCATAAGGTAAAGAAATAAAATTTATAATTAATCCATTTTTTCCTTCATTTACCCTTTATGTGTTACCTCTAACTTTACTTTTATTCTAGAAAATGTCCTGTAATAAGAGGACACGGGCTAACAACCGATGTGAAGATCAATGTGATGATTGTTCTAATGAGATGCCCAATCCAATTGGAGTAGGAATCACAAACATTATCATGATACAATCTCATTTAAATTAAGATTTGAATAGAGAAATGTGCCCAAAGTAACATTCAACCCCTCCCCCCCCCCCATTATAGAACAAGTCTCTATTTAGAGGTTCATGAGACAATGGCCTCATACTTTTAATGGATCATCTGATCCCTCAATCATTGAAAAATGGATCAAATTCATTGAAAATATCTTCTCAATCCTTCAATTTTCCAACAAAGAGAATGTTATTTTGGTATCTTAACATATGGAGGGTGAACCCAATTAATTTTGCAAATTGATAAAAAAAAGAAGCATTATAAGGAGATCTAGGTGTTAGAATGGATGGATTTTCAAAAAATGCTTTTCGATAAATATTTTCCTCACAACCTATGACTTAAGATGGAAAGGGACTTCCTTGCCCTCATGAAAAAATATGACTAATCCATCAGAGCGTATGAGTAAAACATCAAAATGCATGCATGATAAACCTCCGGCTTTGTTGCTACCCATAAAATCATGGTTGACCGCTTATTTGGATGACCGAATCCTTGCATGTGGAAAGCCCTATTGATATATGACTTTGATAGCTATGATTAAATTTTATTATGATCTATCATTGTCGAAATAGAGATTAAATAATCTCAAGGGTATCATGGGGATGTGATTCATAAGGTAGACTTAAATTATGGAAGACCAATGGAAAACTAAAAATGTGTGATGAAAATCCATCACCGCACATTCCAAAAGTGTGGAAAGAAAAACACCTCGGAAATTTCTAGAAGGGGACAGGAAAATGATTTAGGTGTGGTAGAGAAGGGAACCTAGTCGTTAACTATCAACAAGAGAAACCCACAACTGCAACAGAGTAGAGGAACACTCCATTTAACTGTCAATGGACTATTCATTACTTTAACTACAATGAACCAACACATCATAAAAATCAGTGCCATAATCCATGGTATTTCAGAGGCAACCAACAACCTCCAATAAAGTAAGGGAGATATTTTTCAATTACTAACACCGAAGTGACCCAAAAAATGATGTGGTGATAGGTATGGTAGTTATTCATTATATAATAGAAAAAATATTTTTTGATTCTGGTTTTACTCATTATTTTATATCTTGAATGTTTAGTAGAACAATCCCAACACCACCAAAAATCATGGAAGTAAAGATTTCGGTGAGTACAAAAAATTGGGAAATCATTGCATCCCATGAATAAAACTCCTCCTCTATCATAATTTTCAGATTGAACATCCTGGAAAATCTTGTAATAATCCCTCTGTTGGTGTTTGATGCAATTATCAGCATGGATTTGATTTCCTTATATATAGCTGACATAAATTTCCATGAGAGGGAAATCACTCTCCATATAGAGAATCGACCCCCCGATTCTATAAAAGTTCAAGTAGGAAGATGAATCTTTTTTAGCACCACCTTCTCAAGTGTGGATATTAATTCCCTATGATCATTCATATCTAGAACAAATTACTGAGTCTATGGAAGAAACCATCCTTGAAGACATTTTTATTGGGAGGGAATTCGCTGAACTATTTCCTGGGGAATTACCCATTCTTCCTCCTATAAGAGATGTTGAATTAATAGTTGACCTTTTACCTAGTGTGTTTCCCATATCCAAGACTATGTATTGAATGGATATTGTGGAGAATGAGGAGATGATGAAACAACATGAGGTGAATCTAGATAAAGGGTTTATACACCCACGTGCTTCACCGTGGGGTGATCAAGTCCTCTTCATTAAGAAGATGGATAGGTCAACGAACCGTTACATTTATTATCACGAGCTTAATAAAATCACGGTAAAGAAAAAGTATCCTCTTCCATGAATTGATGACTTTTTCGATCAGCTGTTTGGATCTAAATACATATCCAAGGTAGATTTGTTTTCTAGATATTATCATGTAATGGTTAAGAAGGAGGATTTCCCCAAGACTACTTTTCGTTCGAGATATAGGGACTATGAATTCATAGAAATGCCTTTCAGACTCTCTAAGGCTCCAACAATCTTCATGGACATGATGAATATAGTCTTTAGATATTACCTTGACAAACTTTTGGTTATATATATAGATTATATTATAATATACTCTCAAACCAAGGAGGATCATGAGGAGCATCTAAGAACTGTACTAGAGACCTTGCAGAAGGAGGATATCTATGCAATGAACAGAAAGTGTGAGTTCTCGTTGAATGATGTATCATTATTGGGTCATATAATCACAAGAAATGGGATATCTGTGGATCCCACAAGACAATTTCAATTGAGGGATGACTGAGGCCATCATCTGTAATGAATATCTATAGCTTCTTGGGGTTAGCCGAATATTATTTCTGATTTTTGAGAAATTTATCATGATTTTCCAACCCTCTTACCAAGAAAACTCAGAAGGTAGTAAAGTTTTCTTAGAGTGATGAATGCAACGTGAGCTTCAATGAGTTGAAAAAGAAGTCTTATCACTACGCTCGTTCTCACTATAACAAAAAGTGGAGAACATTTTGTGATATTCAGTGATGCTTAGATGAAGGGTCTAGGTTTTTTTATTGAAGAATAAGGATTAATTGATAGCCTATGGCTCAAGGAAGCTAAAAATCCATGAGCAAAACTAAACCATGCATGATCAGGAGTTAGTAACTGTGATATTTTCATTGAAAATCAAGTGGAATTATCTTTTTGGGGAGAAGTGTGAGATATATACTGATCACAAGATACTCAAATACATATTTACACAAAGAGATATTAATATGCTCCAAAGATGATGGATAAAGCTCATCACGGATTATGACTACTCAATCCACTACCATCTGGACAAGGAAAATGAGGTGACAGATGCTCTATGTTGAAAGGATCCCACATCTTTATCATTGATGAGAATTGTAAAGTATCCAATCTTCTTAGATTTGAAGAGCATGGACTTGGGAATCATTATGGGAGGAGCATCATCAATCATTTCTCAAATGATTACTTAACCATCCCTCATAGAGAAAATAAAGGATGCTTAATGAATGGAAGTGGAAATTATGGAATGGGTGGAAGCTATCAGAAATTGTAAATCATCAGAGTTCAAGGTTGACAATGAAGGAATTGGGAGATTTGGGTCATGGTTATGTGTACCATCCAATATAAAGATAAAGAATGAGATTCTAAATGACACACATATCTAAACCTTCTCTATTCACCTGAGGAGCAAAAAGATGTATCGTGATCTCCGAGAAAACATTTAGTGGGGAATTATGAAAAGGTAGATTGCAGAATATACATCCAAGTGCCCGGTATGTCAGCAAGTGAAGGCTGAGAAGCATAACTCTATGTGGATTATGCAACCACTATCCATACCAACATGTAAGTGGGACAAAATTACCCTGGAATTTGTCACTCGACATCCAAGAACATCTAGATGAAACAATGCTATATGGGTCATTGTGGATCATCTAACAAAGACAACTCACATTATTGTAATTCAAGGTACTTATCATTGGATCAACTTGCATAGATTTACATCAATGAAGTTGTAAGGCTTCAAAGAGTACCACTATCTATTTAATTCGATCATGATCCAAGATTCAAATAGAAATTCTAGAAAAGTCTCTAACTTTTTCTATGAACTAAACTGAACTTTAGTATGGGTTATCATCCTCAAATCGATGGCCAATCTGAGAAAATTATTCAGACACAGGAAGATATGTTAAGGTAATGTTCTATGGAAATTAATGGAGGATGGGACCAACTTCTTCTATGGGTTGAAATCTCCTACAATAACAGTTTCCACTCAAGCATCCGAATGACACTATATCAAGCCCTTTATGCCAAAATTTTCCGAGCATCGGCGTTTTGGGAGGTAGTAAATGAGTATAAGCAGATAGGACCGAAAATGGTTGATGAAAAGGTGGAGAATGTGAAATACATTTAGCAACATATAAAGGCAGCCCAATGTCAATAGAAGAGATATGTAGATAACTGTCAACGAGACCTTGAGTTCAAAGTTGGAGACATGGTATTTTTACTCATTTCATGATAGACGAAGGACATGATGATTGGATGGAAAGGGATGTAAAGTCCTAGGTACATTACACCCTTTTGATTATTGATCATGTTGGGGATGTGGTCTACTGACTAGAACATCCACTTACCATGGAGAAAGTACATTATTTCTTTCCTGTATCACTCTTAAGGAAGTACAAACCAAACCCATCAAATTTACTATCTTTAGAGATAGTACAATTATAAGATGATCATTCATATGAGGAGAAACCAGTGATGATCATAGATCATAGAGAAAAATTTATATGAAATAAGAAAATTCCCCTTGTCAAGGTGTTGTGGCGCAACCATAAGTTTGAAGATACAATGTGGGAATTATGGGAAGTGATGAAGCAGAGTTACACACATCTATTTTAGTGCGGGAAAAGAAAATTTAGAGGGTTAAATTTGATATGGGGGGAATATTGTAACAACCCAAACATTTATTAATGAAAATTTATATTGATCTAATTAAATGTATTATTATCTAAGATGGTTATATAACATTTGTGCTTCTATGGTTTTATGTTTTTGGATTTTAAAATACCATTATGAATTGTTGCCATTTCTAATATAGTTGTTGAACAGTGATCACATGGTTAGTATAAATATAGGGATTTAACAAATCTAATTTACTTTGACGAAAAAGTGATGGCCTCATCCAATAGACTTTACCCCGACGAAGCCCATTTCTCAGAGCTCAGAAAGGATGTGGTATAATTGGGTTTCATTCCTGAGAAATACCAAGATGAGTTTTAACATGTTAACCTCGAACAGAACTGCCTATGGGAGAAGTGGAACTTGATAAGGATTACTACCCAAACGATGTTATCCAAGCCACCCTAGGAGTCTGTCACCATCGAACACCTTACCCTTCGGTCTTACACAAGTGTTATAAGGGTTTATGTAACAAGACCTTATAACTTCGATTATGTGCATTATTTTTTTATATAATAAAGAATATACATTCATTTTATTATGTTTGTTACTTTGTAAATAATTTTTAAAGAACAAATAGTATTATTAGTGAATATTCAACTAAAAATCTAATTTGATAAATTAATGGATTTTAGAATTAAATAATATTTTAATAAAATATTATTCTTAAATTAATTTTTATTAAGTAAAAATGATCATATATTTTTTATGAATACACTTGTAATTTTTATTATGTTTTGAATGCTATTTTGGTCAAAACCCATGTATTTTTTAGAAATGTAATTTTTTATTTTATAATTAAAAATTCACATATTTAAAAAAATAATTAGATAAATTATTATTACTTTTGGAATCAGGATGTTGAAATTATCCAATGTGAATTTTTTCAAAATTTTTTGATACAGTCGAATTTTTGGGTAAAAATTAAATATCGTTTAAATATATAATGTATTTTATGATATCATAATGACCCAATAGTGACGTATTAAAATAATATAAACATTATGTAAGGGAAATGTATTTTTACCATAAAAATAATGTGATTTTAGGTTTGTTTTATTTATTTTATAAAGCCTCAGTGGACCCACCAAGACTTATAATCGTTTTTATCTTTCTAAATTGATTTCCCTGAATGTGTGACTCACCTCCCCATGAGCCACCCGATTATTTTAAGAAGTTCATCCATTGAATGTATAAAATATTTATTTTCCACTCCCCTTTGGAAAAATCCAAGAGAAAACCCATGTTATGGTTTGTGGTTTTGGTTAGATTAATGTGTGGTGTCCCAAACAAAAATAATAAATATTTTCCTCTCATTTCCTATATAAACCCATCCAATCTCCCACTTACTTCTCACTCAAAGCCATAGGAGTTCTACCAACCCCTGAACTCATTTCTCTAGAATCCTACCAAGGCTCCCCACACTCTCTAGAAGCCTCTCTCAAGCCCCTCCAAAGCCATTGGGACAACAATACCAAGTAGGGGATTCCTTCCATTCTCATTTTATCCAAGTTTCTTAATATTGTTATAAACTTTTATTTTCTATTATAAATGTTTGGGTATTATTTATCACCTCCAACATACTACTTTAAATATTTTTTAAGGATGAGATACCCATTTATTTCTCATTAATGCCTCCTGTGCACACCCGTTACTATGCCAAAATTTCGTAAGGAATTTCTCTCTCATTTACATTGAAGAAATTATTTTATATAATGAATCTAATATTCCATTAAATATATTGGGAAATGTATCTATATGACCCAAATTACATTCCATTTCATTTAAATGTTATGCGACACCCCTTTCACTCTCATCATCCATTTTTATTAATTCTTATGTCCCACCATTATTTTGCCGAAATTGCACCGCAATTTTCCAAGACAAAGTCATTGGGTAGTGAATACCGTGCCCATTTATCTATCAAGGGTATTCAACTTTATGCACCTTTAATTATTGATTATAGAGTTTCATGTATTAATTCCACTTTCCTTAATTTTTTAATAAATGATCATGGTTAAGGAATCTATGTTTTATGATCTATGTGGCACAATTATTCTTGACATGAAATGTTTAAGAAAGGTGCTCCCTGATAGCGCTCCAATTCATTTGGTAAAGTTTAGTATCACGATACGTTAAGTTCATTGAGGATTTAATAATGCTAATTCCTATGAAATGAGGATTTACCCATTATAAATCAAGTTAAATGAGGGTTTACTTATGCTCCATGTGAAACGATCCCTGGCTCAAGCTAATATCATGTTATGTATTTCCACATTTCCATGTTATGATAATAATGATATATCTTCCCTTTATGTTCATTTTTCATTTACGATCCATTGATAGATATATTTCCTAACATGTATTGTATTTTTCATTCTATTTTTTGTTTACTCCTTTAATGGGATTAATATCTCTCCATTTTCTTATGCATGTCCTTAGGTTATCCCATGAAATGTTATGTATGAGGGAATTTACTTGTCATGTAAAAGAATTTTGGAATAAAGATTTTACGATTCATGTTCTAAGTAGTTATGTAATTTTCTTATGGACTAAGGACACTATAACTATCAAGCTTATATATTGTATTAGGTAAAAATTTTATGTAACAAATCATGATTATGTGTGTATTAAAAAGTAGGGTTGTTATAGTATTCTCTGATGGTTTCTAACTGGAATGGAATCACATTAAAAAAATAATCACTGAGAGAAAACCATTGAAATGATTCCAGGTATATCACCTACACATCCTTCTATAGATCAGAAATTTCTTTTGAGAAGGGGAATAAGTGTTTTTCATGTTAATGGGAGATATTATTGGTAATGATTACCACAAATTTGTCTCCTTCCCTTAGGTAGGAATACATCATATCAGTTTGAAATAGATTAAGTTACAAACATTGGGGTTGTTATATGGATGATATAGAATTTAGGTTTCCTTCTTCTATGTCTAGAATATGTGGAATAATATGACACTATTTTATCAAATCATTGAAAAAATCATATTTTACCTCTTCCTCTAACATGAGATTTGTATTTTCAGCATCATGGGAATTGGAATATACAAATGAAAAAAATTCTCCAATTGATAAGAAATCATGAAGAAAACCTAAATCTTCAATTGGATCAAATCCTTAATCATGGGAGATAATATAAGGTGAATAATTTCTGAAAAGTTAATTCATAATATCAAGAAGGTTGAAGTGTATTCTACTGCCTCCATGTTCCCTTGTGGGTGTTCTTTCATGGACATTAATGCTAGTCCATATTGTTTTTTAGAAGGGTTTTCCCATGATGATAGGAGACTAGACTTGTCCTCGGTATTCTTCCATGGTAAGGAAATAAAATTGTACTAGAAAGATCAATCCTTTTACCCCATGATTTACACATTCTATATATAAATCCATCTAAAAAATGGTAGATAAATTTTCTAATTATACCCCCACCTAAGATTATATTAGTTTTCTGATATGAAAAGATAAAAATATTGGGTGACGAAAAACATTAATTGATGATCCTAGATCACAAATTTCATCAATAAAATTTAGTGACTTAATATTATAGGCAATAGAGAATTTCCCTAGATCATTACATTTTGCTGGTATCAGTTTATTGATGAGTGCTAAAATTATTCTTACAAATTTCATTCTCTTTTTTTCCATAAATATGCCTTCTTTTAGTGAACATATCATATAGAATTGTTTCATACCTAGCGATTTTTCGAATCACCTATATTATTTGGATGTTAATCTCAACTTTATGGTACATTTCCAAAATTTCCCATCGAATTCGTTCTTCTTCACCATCAATCGACTAAAATAATGCAGAATAGAAATGTCCATGGATATCCTTATTATACATTATCTACAATAGTGTTTCTAGATATTCAATTATAATCATTATTCCTTCTCATTTTTTGTTATGGTATCTTTTTTTTATGGATGGGTTGAGATTCAAGAAGTTTCCCAGAATCATCATTCCCACATTTTTTCTGCGATTGGATATCTTTTTTTCATATTTTTGTGAAACAAATGATATTATTTTTGGGATTTTGAAATTTATATGCTTAGAGTTTTCCATTATTATTTTTTATGTTATCCATAAGTCTGTTAATATTATTTTCCAAAACTTTCACATTATTCATTAGCTCATTAATATCCATTTTTTGGTGGTTCTTCTAAGATAATTTTTAGGGTTTCTCAAATGTTTTCTACTAGTATAGATATTTGTATGGGTGTTGGAATGGTGGAGGGTTCTGGAATTACTGTTTCTCAAATGGACATTAAATTTGGTATTGATTTTGAAAAATATGTATGTCTTGGTTCTATTGGTGTCCATATCTTTGATGGGTTTGTGGATCAGGTGTCTTATTTTGTTGAGATTTATTTTATTGATAGTTTTAAGCATAACTTTATTTCCCTTACACTACTCCACAATGAACAGTGTAATGGTATGTGGAAGAGTATAAAACACATACTTGATTCATGCCTTTTTATTCCTTAAATTGTTTAAAACAAATTTTCCCATCACAAAGGTTATTTACATAAGTGTTTCCTCATGTATGGGTGATGAAGAATCTGATGTCCATACCTCATGAATGCCTTTGGTGCTCGTACCTCTATTCCTAAATTGTTGTGAGTTTTTTTTTCAACATTCTTTGTTAGACCTATGGAATTCACTAGTTCCTTTTCAATAAATTATCCTCAAAATGATACGTCTTGAAATATTTGATCATTATCTAGTAGTCCCTAATTTAATAAAACTTGTAAATGATTTTATTTCACATTATGAATTGGGAAACAAGTATAGAGCTTCTTTAATTGCTCATAGTACTCATAAAGTGGATAAATGTTTGATTAAGGAATAACATAGATCTATTTTTAAATGGGCCTGCTTCTAGATATAGGAAAAATCCATTGCATGGAGATTCATTGAAGATCTTCCAAATCATGAAACTCCTCTGGTTGTGTACTATACATCCATTCCTTTTCCACTCCCTCAACTTATAATGGAAAGTCCTCCACATTACATATTTTTCTGTAACTCATGGGGGTATGTGACTGGTTCACACATATTAAAATTCCTATATATGTCTGCTACGATGTTCACATACAAGACCATGGAATTTAGGTATAATTTCAGTCTTGTTAATTCCCAAGTCCAAATCATTCTCTAATGTGGGGATATTTAATTGATTTTGTTAGTTATTGAGTTATGGTGCACAAAGATTGTTGATAGAAATGTTGGATTTTCCATCCACTATTATGGGTTTAGAGTGATCACATAATGTGTTACTTGAATCCATGATTGTTATTACTTAAAACAATATATATATATATATATTAAAAATACTTAGTAGATTTTTGTTTGGTAAATTCCAATATCTAATTCAATTAAATTATTACATTAACTATGGGTTATTAAAAAGATATTTTTTTCGTTTTGAGGAACTTCCTCCCCAGTAACATCACCATGTTTGATGAAAACCTGTATTTGGTAGTGGAAAAAAATATTTAAATTAATTAAGTAGTATATAGATGTTAATAATATGTAGTATCCTAAATATGAGTTCGCACAAAACAATGTAATAAATTTCTATTGATTGTCAGAACCTAATTGGTTTTAATTAAACATGAATAATTTGAGAATAATAAGTGGTTTGAGTTAATTTGTTTTAAATAAATGAGAAAGTCAGTGATCAAAATTTGTTCGGATAGACCCAGTGTTTTTCTATCATTGTTTCCATGTTTTTCCCATTTTTCTTCCACTCACTGGTTAGAGAAATATTTGTCTATCGTGTCCTTCCCCTACCTTGGCATGATTATTATCATAAGAATATTCCTATTTTAAATATTTGGAAGTTCTATTCTCATTATCATGTGCATAACATTTTGGTATTTTATCTTGATTAATTAGGACAATCTTTACCCATGGTTGTTATTATCCAACAAACCAATATTCCAAAAAATAACATTTCACATGTGATAACAACTGTCATGAATTCATAACCCAACCATGATCTATTAAAACATATAAATAAAATAATTGGGTAGTGTGAGATACAGATCATTGAAAAAAACAATGAGAAATAATATAATTAAAACATAATTCAATATAATTTGGAATTTAAAATGTAATTATGAATTGGACCCAAATTTTAAAAGAATAATAGATCTTATTAATTTCAATCATAAGAACATAATTAAATTGCATAGATACAACCTCCCCCTTTCCTAATCACTAAATGAAACAACCCCTCAATGAATGTGTATGTCGAGATGATGTGGGATATGGGATACATGGCATATTAAAGAAAAATAAATGAAAGAAAATAAATAAAATAACAGGAAGTCATCGTACAACCCTTCCCTCATCAAACAATTGGATGGTATCAGATGGATTGGAATGGGTTGGGAAGGCGGATATCCCCTCCTTTTATAATCAAAAATATCCATTCGAATATTACCAAGTGTTAGTACAATTTAATGGTCGATACGAATGTGGCCCCTTTAATTAATATTGTTGATAAATTTACTATTTTCCACCAGTCCAAATTTCAGAATATTTTGAATCGTGTAAAGAGATTTATTTATAATGTACTCTGAGATTTTATTCTATCCAGGTAGACTCTCCATATTTAATATCATTTTTTTCTTATGAATTAATGGTGCTAATAATAGACTATTAATGTCTGGAAACATTCAAAAATATTTTTTAAAATATCTTGCAAAAATACCCTCCAAATATCAAATAATTTGGTCCTTCCAATCATGTGATATGGTCCCAACATAAAAATTCTCTTGATCTGTGAACAAATATCAAGGCCCAACTTGTGATCAGGTTATGAGCGTTGAGATTGTGGATTTATCTTTGGGTCTCGGAGAATATAATTAAACCGACGATGGATAGAATCCTAAAAATAAAAATTTCATTATTAAGAAAAGTATATTTTTTTTCAAATTACACATATAATTTTAAATAATTAAAATCCAAATTAACCCATTTTTTCAATTAATCTCAAAATACAAATAAATAACAAAATTTGATATTTTCACTTGGAATGACATTTTTGTGAGATTAAAAAAATTTAAATTCAATGTAAAATTATTAGAAATACTAATTTTGTCATTTCCTTCCATTAAATCTATAGGTATTCATAAATGATAGAAAGTGTTTGGACTCATTATCTATGATAGAAACTTACTATGATTGATTATATTCTAGATATGAAGTGGATAAATAAAAGATGATTACTGACCTAAAATCATTTACAATAAAATGTGTCTAAAAACATATTAAAGGTTGATATATTTTACTTTTTACTGGTATGTTAATTTATTTAAATGATACATTTTTTCATTGGAATAAGTAAGTAATAAAATAAAATATTAATGGTAAACGTCACAAATAAAATATAATGATTTTTTCAAGGTCATAGATGATCTATAAGAAGAATTTTTTATTAGTGTCCAATTGGACACACACACATTAACATATAATAATATTTATAATTATTCACTGAGACACAAACATAAACAGACTAAATACTATTGAATATAGTGGTAAGAAAAAAACAATTATTTAAATACATCCATACACTATTTATCCTAAAAAATTGGATTATCATATTTTGATATCCCATGATACATTATATATATATATATATTGATGGATATAATATGAATATTTATATATTTCTGACGTGTTATATGGATTTGGTTTTTAAGAAAACCTCCAATTTCAACACCATTCTTTATCCAAGAAATATTTAAATAGTATTATTATAAAACGGGAATATTTATAGAGATGAAAAAATAAATATTTTTGGTGTAAATTAATAATTTATTACTGAATTTCCTAAAATATTTGTGTAAATATAATATATTTAATCATTATTGGGTAACTGATGATGTATAATATTTGATCACTATACACTTTTCAACAATCCAGAACCTCTTATAGGTTTGAGGGATATAGGTTCATTACTAGACTAATTTATTAGTAATATACAATAAAAATAAGTTTATGTATTATTTATACGTCACATTGTTTTCGTTGAAGGTTGTTATGTAATGGAATTATTAAAATTTATAAATGAAATTTAATAAGAACAAGTTTAAGAGGAACAATAATGGGAATATATTATTATGCATCCACTTTAGTTGGTATTTGATGTAGGATTATCATGTTTTCATACATCACAAATAATTCACTAATTGGAGATATTCCCAATTAAACACCAATGATCATGATGTTGACTAATCGTCTATTTAAGAGAAGGTTACAAATCTGCACTCCAATTCCCATTCAATATATAGTGAATCACATATTCCTCAAAATCTCCCTTAACCTAATATGAAAGCATATGTTTCTACAATTACATTTGATATTTTTAATAGACCTTTATAGGGATATATATTGAAAATCACAAATAAAAATTGAATAATTTCATTCTATCTTAAACCTGATTATATATATTCTCTATCGTTTGTGGAATAAATTACTACTTAATATATTAATTTACCATATTGTTTTGTAATTATTTTATTTTATTTTGTTCAATTAATTACTATTTGGTTGGTTTAGAATAAAATGATAAATAAAAATATAATATTTTCGATATATTTTTGATAACACCCATTATAAATATTTATATAATAGATGAATATGTTTTTCTATATCTTATAGTAGCCATTACTCTAGAATTCACTATTGACAATTCTTATCCCAAGAGAATCCTACTCTAAAAATATTACCCTTCCTAGGATATCTTAGATATAGAAGTCCATTAAATGCACAATAAGAAATAGTTTCAAATTATTTTCTTAAAAAGGAATTTTTGGAGGATGATTCCCTACACTTATAATGGAATATAAAAAAAGAACGAATTCCTTTGTTTACAAAAATAAAATTAGGTACTTTTAGATTCAAAGCTATTTAATCTATAAAATGACAATTAAAAATGTTGCTAAAAATATCTAAATCATTTGGTAATTAAGGAATCTCTATAGAATAATGTTTTACCATTTATAGTAACTATCCCACTCTATTTAAAAGAATTAGGACCTTATAAATATATGGTTTAATGGTTTCTATTACGATATGGATAAAATTAATATCACAATAAATAATACATGTTTTTTAATGAAATGATTTAATATGGAAATAAATGTACTTCTACATCCTCATTTTTTACTATATTTTAATTTTTAATCATTTAGAATGGAAAATTTAATTTAAATACATTGAATACATCCCATTATGACTCTATTTTCTCCTTCTCTATCCTACATGAAATCCTGAAATCCTGAATTTTTATTAGATTATTAATATTTTTTGATTGGGTTAAAGTGGAACCCATAGATGACCCATAGGCCCAAAAGGCCTATGACAAAAGCACATGAACATAAACACCAAAAATACCACATTAAACTAAGACAACCCATTTCTTACAAATTTGATACATTTTACTAAGAATCCAAAATATTCATGTTTTTACAATTGGAATTAAAAATTGAAGATATGAATGTTTCCTAAAACTAATGGAAGATATCATTCTTTTTTATCAATCTGAATTTAGAATCCATTAAATTTTAGGTTCAACTAGTATAATTACCCATCTGGGTATGATATTTTGGTATTAAGGCTCACATTTTTTATGAAGCTCACTTGCCTTGCTTCTCTTGCTATAGCAGATGCCTAACAGATCCTGTAACCACCCATGAATACTATGAAGATTTCTAATGGTGTCCATCACCCTTGGCTGCACACAGAGTCACTCCTCTTGATGTCTCAAAGTGACCATATCACAACCTCCTCTTTCAACACTATTTCCATCAATGCTTCCAACATCCAGTCAATGTGAAGCTCGACGAAGACACCCCCTCATATTCATTGTCTGTTGCACAACGTTATCATTTCTAAGGCCAACCCTAAGTCGAGGGCCATTAATGCTCATGAAATTCAATGATAATAGGACATGAACCTGGGCTTTTTGGATAAACGATAACTAAAATATAGAGCCTATAAATGGAGTTTGATCCTTATTGTGTACTGAAGTTATAATTAGAAATGAAATTTAAAATCATTTATATAATACGAAAAAATAGACTGACATGGTGGAAAATATTTTCTATAAAAAATTTCAACGAATGAGATATTATTATTTACATAGAAATAAAATTATAATTAATTTACATTCTAAATATATCGAATAAGTTATTGTTCATATCATAGAAATAAAAAATATATTTAATAAAATAATAGAAATATAAAATGTCTCTTCCACATGTACTAGTAGATGAGGATAAAAAATTGAAAAAACATTTTTAGAAATATAGAGCCTATAACTTTCAAAATTTATTAAACATTGTTTGGAAACATAGTAATATTGTGAGATATTTACAGGTAACTCTTTTGAAATATACCAGGATTGTGTGGTACTCTTGAAAACTGTCACTGATAAGATAATGACATTGAAGTCATTTTATATATCTCCTCTGGTATAATATCATTATATTTCCATACCTTTATTTTATCATCCTACCATATTCCTGACCCACTATATCTTCCCCTAACTAAAGGAATAATATTTTTATCCATGAAGCTATAAATAAAATCAACTAATTCAAACTATCAGAACCATAATTATTCACCATATAGATTTTAATTCATTATTTATTTGGATTATGGGAATGTTATTTTTTATAATACAATATAATAACACTCAATAATAATATTAAATATATTGTGATTATATAATAGTTATCATTATATTTAAAATGTATATTTTTTTATAAATATTCCCCCAAATACATTTCCATTTAAATATATTATTTAAGTATTACATAATTTCATATCTTATTACCACATCATAATTATCAATATTTTTTAAAATTAGTAATATAATATAACCAATTAAATACTATCGTTACTTTTGGAGATCATTTTGATGTTCAAAAAGGGATAGAAATATCTTTTGTAATACTAATTCATATTAACACTATTTAAGTTTTTCTGATTTTTTTATTATTACATTATTGATTAACAGAATAGATTTATGATCATCAAAAGGGATTATTGTTAACCTTTGTTCAAGAATTCAATAAAAAATAACTAAAATATCATGATGATTATTATGTTGATAACTTTTTCTTATATGAAGCGTATATTTTTATTGGTGGAGGAAATTTTTTGATAGTAATGTTTACATAGTAAAAAATCCTTAATTTTTTCTCTAAAAATTAAATTATCTATAAAATAATGATTAGTGATAAATATTATGATAATTAGTGATTTGGATAGTTATGATAACCTTACATGTTTATAAAATAATAGTTCAAAAATCGTATCATAGAAACATAAAATTATCATTGGTTTTTATAGTAGTAATCATGGATATTAAATGAGGAAACATTGATTATTTTTCCATGATACCAAGGTCATTCTTTATACTTAGCTAATATTTAATTATTATGGAACTAATATTATCACTAAGGGAACCCAATATTCAAAATTATTGATATATCCATGAAGAAAAAAATGAGTGACAATAAAAAATTATCAACTTTGCTATATATTTATTAATTTTTATTTGTATTCAAAAAAATTTAATAAAACACATTCATATATAATTCTATTTTTGTTATTATCATATGGATTTTGGAGTTGGATCATTTTATTGTAATTGGATAAATAATTATACTCTTTAATAATTGGTATTGGTGTTATACCCACCTCAATGGTATAAAACATTATTTTATTATAGTATTGGTTTGATTTTGGTTCCACTCAAGTTTGGATGATTCAATTGGTCATTTAACCTAGAAATTTTTTTTATAACTAATATTCTTAATCATTAATATGAATATTTATGTTTTTTATTAACGTTTTGTTATCTTTGATAACATTAACATTATAATTATATTTTAAAAAACTATTATTTTTTCAAATAATCTTATGTAACATATTTTTATATATTTTATTAAATTATTTATTACATAGAACATATAATATATAAACTGTTTCATTGAGTAAATTTATGTCAAATGATAATATATTTTTTAGTATATTTAACTTAATATTGAATTGTTATTTTACAAAAAAATAAAACAAGAAAACATTATATCTAACTGTTATTGGTAAAAAAAATTTTTTTAGCTAAATAGGTTTCAAAATGACACAATGTTTTTATTTATATATATTTTAAAGTTGTTATATTTAATTCACCCCATACAAATTATAGAATAGTTTATCAATTAATATATTATTTTTTTGTGATTACAATAAAATTTAAAAATTTATTATTTCTCATATTAAATTATAAAAATCAAAATAATTTTTATTTGATAAAAATTATAATTCATAATCATCCGACCATTAAAAATTAGGAAATAGTAAGAATCCACAAAAGAGTATCTTCCTATCTCAATAAAAAAAAATTCCCTAGTAAACTTGTATTCTTATCTGAATCATAACCACGAATTTATGTTAAATGTATAATGGAAAATAAATATTTACCTCATCTATTATTAAGGATTTTATTCATTTAAAATAAAATTACACAATTCATTATACATATGAAGAGATAATAATTTTCCCCTTATAGAGAGTTTTGAAACATGAATGAAACATATATATCTGAAATGGATAATTTCATACTGATATGTTTCTTGAAATGTGATAGATGTGGAGGGAGGTAAAAAAATTCAAATTTGATATATGTTTCTCAGATTATTACAGTAATTATAATATAAAGAGAGATTTATTTTTAAAAGAAATAATTTTTTTCTGAAAAAAGAAATAAGTGGTAAAGGTAATATCAATTGAGTTGGTTTAATATCATAATATTCTTCAAATGGTGGAGTATAAACATTATATAAATTAATTCATAATCAAAAATCCCATTTTAATTTATTTTAGGCTCTAAAGTTTTCAATTAACAATGAAAAAAATAGGAGACCAAATTGAACCAATATTTTTCACAACAATATATTCCAGACTATGATAATATAAAATTCGTATTACCTTATTGAATATATTTCCAATCTAATATATATATATATATATATATATTATTTTAAGTATTATTATTAAGATGAATTTATATCATTTTATTATGAGACATATTAATGATGTTTCACTATAACTTTGGGATGTGTGTCAGTTTTTTATTTTTGTTGAATATTCTAGGAAACCGTGAAATTTTATTGAATTTTTATGTATTGTAATTCATGAATTTGAAATGGTAGGGTTATATGGTATCATAAATAAATTATAACTACACAATTGAATCTTGAATGGGTTATAGAATTTATGGTTTGATTTTTATTTGAATCGTGATATTAGAGTGTTGATATAAGAGGTTTCACTAATTTTTCATTGATTTCTAAAAAATCCGAATGATAACGAAAAAAGATTTTTCATCATGGTTTTTTTACACTAAAACTGTAAGAACCCAGTTTTTGATGATAAGGACTTTGGAATATTATTGATAATATTCCAGAGTAGTTCCTTCATACGGCATGTGATTCCGAGCCCCAGAGTGGCCGAAATTAAATTTTCAGTGGGTTCACACAGGAAATGCTAAATAAATGGGATAACTCCTAAACGGAGTTCCGGATCCGATATCCGAGTGTATGGATGGTTCCAGAATGAGTTTTTTACCCTAGGAACGACATAAAACTTGTCAGCACGGGATGTTTGGACCCCTCGCTCATTTTCGGAGCGTTAAACGGATAAATTAATTAATTAATTTATTCGTTTAATGGCTAAACTCAAGTATCTCTTAAAAGGTGGCTCGGATTGGAAAATCGAGGGCACCTTTGAGTTCGGAATGTGTCGTTTACCCTAGGAGGGGTATAAATTTCACGGGCGCGGGCCGTTTGTGAAAAATGGCCCCAGGGGCGTTTTCATAATTTAGTGGCTTCGGACGTTAAATTTTATAACATTTGAATGGGGTATCGGATTAAAATTCTGAGACCGCCGTTGTGCTCAAGAGGTGGTGTTTACCCTAGGGGAGGCGTAACCTTGACCCCTTCAGGAGTTTTGGATGCGGGTCTTTTCGGGGGTTTTAAATTTATTAAATTATTAATTAATTTATTTAAACCCTCCCCCTCACCCTTCTCCCTGGAACCCCCCTGGAAAAACCCCTCCCCTCCCCTCTCCTCCTCCATCTCCGGTGATACAGTCCGGCGAGGAGACTCCGGCGAGGTGTGGTGGTGCCGGCGGATCGTTGCGAAGCTTCTGGCGAAGCCCCACGAGGTAGGATGTGTCATTTCATTTTGTTCTCCCGCACCTACTTCGAGCCTGGTTAATCTTGTCGATTTGATGATAAACCTTAAAAAAAACCCATGGATGCATATTATAATTTATGAGATTCCTATCGCCATTTTCGGAATCGAAATCAGAATTCGGAGGCGTTCGCAATTGCCCGCCGAAGTTGGCGGGTTTTCGGTTTCCGGCGGGTTCGAGCGGCGCCACGGCTCGGCGGAGAAGGCGGGGCGCGGGTGGTTTCGGCCGTCGGCGGTGCTGGGGTTTGGCGCGGGATCGGGCAAGTGCAGCTGCTAGCCAGGGCGAGATAGCGGTGTCAGGCGGAGCGGCCGCGGAGGAGGCCGGCGCGCCGGTCGCGTTCGGCGGTGGAGGGAAGACCCGCGCTTGGGTCTTCCAGCGGTCAACGAGGACCGACTTCGGCCAGTCCGTTTAGGAGGAGGCAAGGAACCGCATGAGGCGGGTCCTACAATGAAACAAGAGCCCGACCTTTTCGCTGGTCGGATGAGGAGGGCCGGACCCACTCGGGTCCGGCGGTTTGAGGCGGGCCGCGGCCAGCGGGCTGGCGGCTCGGACCGGGCTGGCCGGGGTGGACCGGCCTGAGTAGGCCCCCTTGCACTCGGGGGGCCGTAACTCTTAAACGGCGCGTCCGATTGACGCGCCGTCTGCGGCGGTCGAACTTTATTGAAGAGGAGGAGTTCTTGAAATGGTTTCAGGAATTTTTAATTCCCGAAATAATAGGCCTCGGTGGCGCGGCACGTACGTTGAGGGGTTTGACGTCTTTCCGGGAATCTTGTCCTGAGCGGCGCGGACGCATACGACGTCTGCTATGAGTGCCATCAGTTGCGTTGGGACCCTGGAATAAGGGAGAAGGTTTCCAAGGCGGTTTCGGGCTTTGAGACTGGATTTGAGGCGTGGGCCCCACGACCCATCTTTTGGAGCTGTGTGCAGCTCTTAGTGACTTTTGCCTCGGACGTCCATTCGGGGCGTGCGAGCAGTCAATGTTGGGTGTTTTTTCGGGGGCATCGCATTGGCGCAGTCTGCCCACTGTAATTCCGCATGATGGTGCGGGCCCCGTGAGGGCCGTTTCGGGAGTTGACGGTGATTTCCTGCATTATCACCGGGCGACCGTTTTAGACAAGTGAGTAGTCCATCTCGTGTACTTTTTCGAGTGGGTCGCAATGGTGTGATCCGTTCATTGAGTTTCGGAACCGGGTAGCGGGTCCCACGTGGCACCGCTCGTGTGCGGTGCGCCGAGATTCATCTTTTTCTCCGGATATCTGTGGCACTCAAGTGAGTAGTTCTTTTGACATGTTTTCCAGAGGGGATCGCAATGGTGCGATGCGTCCGACTGTTTTCGGGGCCGAGGCTCGGGATCACGGGACGTCGTTCAGGCGTGAGGCGGTGTTGGTGACTTTTCCGTCGGATATCCGTTTGAGGCGAGTAAGTAGTCGATGTCGTTTGTTTTTTCACGAGGATTACAACGGTGTGATCCGTTTGGTTGTGCGAAGCCTCTTGCGCAATCTTGTTAAATGTGGAAATGTGAAAGATTCTCTGATGGCGGTTCTTCTCGCCGTGTTTGTAGAGAACCCTTGGCGTGTGATCAGGTGCACCCTCGTGTGAGTGAAGACGTGTGGATGGATGTGCCTTAGCCGTTGAGGTGGCTGGTTTGAGTTGTTGAGTCACACCTTCACATTGACGTTGGGTGTTGTGTGCATGATGGCGCTTGGGCTGAAACGAGGTATACTCTGGGAGTATACAGGAGCGCTTGGAGGTACGTGTGGTTTGTACCTGAAATGTTCATGCGCTTGGTTGGGGTTTGACTTGGGGCCACATGTCGTGTGGGCCCCAAGTGCGTGTTGTGTTCTGCTTCACGTACTTGGATCTCTCGCCGCGTAGAGGGTCCCTCTGTGTGTTTGTTTGACCAGTAGGGTGGAGTTTTTCCCCTGGCTCAGTGCTCGTTTGTTGTCCTGCAGGGTTGAGTGGCCTCCCCCTAGTTTCGTTCTTGATGGATTGGCCGGTAGCGATACTAGTGACACCCAGGGCTGGAGCGGACGTTTTACCTCTTTTGGGAGAGTTGTTCTGGAGTTGGGTGATTGCGCGACACCCACTCCGTGTTCAGTTGGCCAGTGTTGTACCCTCTTGTAGAGATGGCCAGAGTAGTTCTGAGTTTTACCCTTCAGCGGGGTTGGGCAGTGGGTTACTCATCAACTTCCTCAGGCTTACCCTCCAGCAGGGCTGGGCAGTGGGTTGCTCACGGACTTCTAGGGTTTACCCTACAGCAGAGACTGGGCAGTGGGTCACCAGACGCTATTAGGGTCTACCCTCCAGCAAAGACTGGGCAGTGGGTCACCCGATGACCTCTTAGGGTCTACCCTCCAGCAGGGCTGGGTAGTGGGTCACCCATCATCTAGTTCTAGGTCTACCCTCTAGCACAGCTGGGCAGTGGGTCACCTGTCGACTTATTCTAGGTCTACCCTCCAACTGTGCTGGCCAGTGGGTCGCTTGATGATGTATTATGGTTTACCCTCTAGTAGGGCTGGGCACTGGGTTACCCAGAATCTTGTTATGGTTTACCCTCCAGCAGGGCTGGGCAGTGGGTCACCTAGTATCTTATTATGGTTTACCCTCCAGCACGGCTGGGCAGTGGGTCACCCGATATCATATTATGAATTACCCTCCAGCAAGGTTGGGCAGTGGGACACCGGTTGGCATTCCAGACTCAGTCCTTACTACTAGGTTAGTCTGTGGCTTTCCTCCGTGATTACCGGGTTGGGACCCTTGGTTATACGGGTCAGCGTTGTGACGGTTTGACCTTGAGGAGACCTCTCGACTGCAGGGCAGTGACGAGGTGTGGTTTGACATTCCCTAGAACTCCCAAGTGCGAGGGGCACTTTCCCCACTGAGACGCATTCTTGTGACGCGATCTAAAACCGTGCGGGCGAGTCAGTGCCGCCCAAAGCGGATAGTGTCAAGGTGCGGTGATTTGGGCCCCTTGACTTGTAGTTCGGGGAAGACGTGCGGAATGCTGGGCAATGAGGATGGTTTATTTCTGGGACTCTAGGTGACTCACTTTTCTTGGGCTGAGCTACGGGACGGTGATCCCCTTACGAGCTTGTTTAGGTTGCTTGTTGAGCATAAAGATATGTATATAACTTGTTTCCGGTACCCACTTCATGGGTTGGGTTACTCTCCTTCCAGGAGAAGCAAAGACGCGCGGGGTATGCCACGTGCTTTCCGTGTCTATCTTCTCATGGTTGGACGAGTCTACTAACCTGCTATAGGCAACGAAAGCTCGACGGGAAGTTCATCTTATCACCATTCCTTGCTCCTTGTGTTAGGGCGAGTCTTCCACCTTTCTCTTGTTGGGTTGAGTTGGGCTCTTTACTGCACTCTCTGTTGTACTCTCTTTTCTTTCCCATGTTCGCTCTATTACTCAGCCTTTGGTACATCCTTTGTTGCTCCCTCGAGCCTTCAGGGTATCCTACTGAGTTTTTTTATACTCACCCCTATTTGGGCATTGGGCGCACTTGGTGTGCCCTTGCAGACGACAGACAGGTTGGTCGTGACTTCAGTGGAGCATAGGAGCTTGGGAGCTTGGACCGCGTGCGGTGGTTATGGCCGGGTTCCAGGTGGGAGACCCGTCAGCTGTTTCTTTTTGTTTACCAGTTGCCGGGTTGTGGCACTTTTTGGGTGGGCGCATGTTTTCCCCTTTTCTTTTCATTTTGTACTTTGTACTTGTAGAGTTCGATGTACTTTGTGGTATTTATATAGCAGTTGCCCTTAATTTTTACTCTGCTCGTCTTTTCTTCTACTCTGCACTGTTGCATTGAGTTTGTTGCGTGTGTGTGTACAGGTGCTTAGGCAAAGGTCTCCCCAAGTTATTGTGCGTTCAGCGCTGGTCACCAGCCCCTGGCCTATGGAGGTGGTCTTGGGGTAGTTGCGGCTTCAGCCCGGGTAGGGTCGGGTCGTGATAAGTGGTATCAGAGGTGGTTAGTTCCTTGGGACACTGTTTGGACATCCCTAAAATAAAAGGAACTGGTTGGGATTTAGGGCAACAGTGTTAAAGTGTCTCAAGAGTGGCTCTCAGGCCAGGGAGTCCAGTGATGGTGTGGCGGATGACGTATCCATTCACCAGGAACATGATAACACACTTGTCGACGTGGCATGCTGAGACACTTGTTGTAGGTAAATTTTCTTGTGCATCACATAGGGCTGAGTCTTTGACTGTCCTTCTTGAGTCAGCTCCCCATCGTTGCTATTGGTATATACTTATATGCTCATTTGACCGCGACACTCCTTGATAATATTCAGGATGTCTCCGCGAAGACAGCCAGCCAGGATACCAGCTTTGGTTCGTGATGACGACCCTGTGAGCTACAAGGCCATTGTCCAGGACCCATCATGCGAGCCCTTTCCTCTGGGTGGGCTGGTAGCAGCACCCCCACCTGTTGAGCAGCAGGCAGTTTCAGCAGAGCAAGCTGAGCTTGAGCACAGGTTGAGCGTGCTCCGTGAGTTCCAGCGGCAGGGACCAATAAGTTTCAGTGGTGAGCCAGACCCACAGGCATCAGAGGTTTGGCTCGAGACAGTGGTTAACCTTTTCAGACTTGTGCAAACGCCAACAGATTAGAGAGTGGCTTTGGCAGCCACCCTTCTTCGTGGAGCATCTCGGTGTTGGTGGAGTCTTGTGACTCAGTTTCTTGACGAGTCGTCACTTTTGATGGACGACTTTTAGTTGTTGCTCTGTGAGTATTTTTCCCCTCCTGTTTGCACTCCGTTCGGATTCAAGAGCTCATGCAGTTTCATTAGGGAGGGATGATGGTGGCCGAGTACACGGCTAGTTTTGCAGACCGTGCACGCTTTTACCCGGACATGGTCCGTGACGACGACATCCGAGTATGGAAGTTTGAGCAGGGTCTCCGCTGAGAGATTCCCCTTGGGCATTTCCACGTATGCCGGGGTGCTAGAGCAGGCGCTGGTGATAGAGGGATTCGTGTCATGTTTTGCGGTTGGTAGTGGCAGTGGGCGCGATGGAGCCAGGACGTCTGTCATAGCTAGAAGGCACCGGAGGACATGATCTCGATGTAGGTGTCCTTCTCACTACCGGTTTCGGAGACGTGGTCGTATACCACTGTGGTGAAAAGGCTCAAGGCATCAGCTGAGGATTTCATTCGGTGAGTGGATCCCGGGCCGTGGTCGTACACCACAGTGGCGCTGGAGGGCACCAGGGCAGCCCAGAGAGCGCCGGTTCTATGCTTGTGACGGGCGAGGTCACTTGGCACGAGACTGCCCGACCTGAGTTGCTGGGGGCTTCGGGCAGGCAGCAGGCGCACTACCACGGTAGAGGCAGTGCCCTGATCGGAGTAGTGTCCAGAGAGGTGGTGCCTGTAGAGGAGCCGGAGGAGCTGGAGGTGGGGGAAGACGTTACGAGATCTCCCCATCACCACTAGGCGGTCCACATTAGGCTCTGGGAGCTGACGGTTGGGACTATGGGTAGCCGCGAGCTTTGGATGTCTACGATCTTGCAGAGCATGGGATGGTGAGAGGTACCCCTTGCGACTCTTCTACGTTTTGCAGTAGAATTGTTGGGCTCTGCGTGTGAAAGGCTTTTCTCCCTTCTCCTTGTTTGAGGTGTTACCAGGGTGACGCAGGGCGTCGGGTGTAACCCTGTGTCGGTGAGGAAAAAGGAGTGAGACCTTTTCCTTTAGTCGATGGAGTCGACTCCTTCGCCTTTCGAGCATGTAAAAGAGCATCGACTGTGGAACCTTGTGTGGCCAGATATCCTTGGGTGTTTCAACATATGGATATTCTGAAGGAGGGAATCACCGGGCCTTGTTTCGGGTGCGGGCGGTGATTCCAGTTGCGGCGTGTGACACAGAGGTTTGACTGGGGAGGTGAGCTACCCCCAAGAGCCTTCGGGCTGTTTGAGACCGTTCAAAGGGATGGCAAGGTACCCTACAGCCTTTACCTAACCCCAAAGTCTGGAGTGGGTGCACGACATCGTCAAGGGCTAACCTAGCATGAACGAATCAATCCTTTGGTCTATGTGCGGTGACACAGAACTGTACATGGGTTCTTCTGGGTATGGGAATGCCCGGTGTGGGCTTAGTACACTGTGTTGATCCCTAGTTTTTCTTTTCGGGGACGAAAATATTGAAGGAGGGAATGATTTAAGAACCCATTTTTTTCTGAGAAAGACTTTCGAATATTCTTGATAATATTCCAGAGGAGTTCCTTCACACGGCGTGCGATTCCGAGCCCCAGAGTGGCCGGAATTAAATTTTCAGTACGTTCACACTGGAAATGCTAAATAAATGGGGTAACACCTAAACAGAGTTCCGGATCAGAGATCCGAGTGTACGGATGGGTCCGAAATGGGGTGTTTACCCTAGGAACGACATAAAACTTGTCGGCGCGGGATGTTTGGACCCCTCGCTCGTTTTCGGAGCGTTAAACGGATAAATTAATTAATTAATTTATTCGTTTAATGGTTAAACTCAAGTATCTATTAAACAGTGGATCGGATTGTAAAAGTGAGGACACAATTGAGTTAGTATTGTGCCTTTTACCCTAGGAGGGGTATAAGTTTCGCGGGCGCGGGCCGTTTGTGAAAAATGGCCCCAGGGGCGTTTTCGTAATTTAGCGGCTTCAGACGTTAAATTTTATAACTTTTGAACGGGGTCTCGGATTAAAATTCCCTGACCACAGTTCTTATCGGGAGGTGGTTTTTACTCTAGGGGAGGCTTAACCTCGACCCCGTCAGGAGTTTCAGATGCGGGTCTTTTGGGGGTTTTAAATTAATTAAATTATTAATTAATTTATTTAATCCCTCCCCCTCCCCCTTCTCACTTGAACCCCCATGGTGAAACCCCTCCCCTCTCCTCCTAAATATCCGGTGAGACAGTCTGGCGAGGTTACTCCGGCGAGGTGCGGTGGTGCCGGCGGATCGTCGCGAAGCTTCGGGCGAAGCCCCACGAGGTAGGATGTGTCGTTTCATTTAGTTCTCCTGCACCTACTTCGAGCCTGGTTAATCATGTCGATTTGATGTTAAACCTTAAAACAAAACCCATGGATGCATAGTATAATTTATGAGCTTACTATCTCCATTTACGGAATCAAAATCGGTATTTGGAGGCGTTCGCAATCGCCCGCCGAAGTTGACGGGTTTTCGGTTTCCAGGAGGTTCGAGCGCCGGCGCGGCTCAGCGGAGAAGGCGGCGCACGAGTGGTTTAGGCCGTCGGCGGTGCGGGGGTTCAGCGCAGGACCGGGCGAGCGCGGCTGCTGGCCAGGGCGAGGGAGTGGCATCAGGCGGAGCGGTCGCGGAGGAGGCCAGCACGCCGGTCGCGTCCGGCGGAGGAGGGAAGACCCGCGCGCGGGTCTTCCTGGGGTCAACGAGGACCGGCTTCGGCCGGTCCGTTTCGGAGGAGGCAAGGACCCGCATGAGGCGGGACCTGCACTGCAACAGGAGACCAGAATTTTGGCCAGTCGGAAGAGGAGGGCCATCCCCGCTCGGGTCCGGCGGTTTGAGGCGGGCCGCGGCCAGCGGGCCGGCGGCTCGGACCGCGCCGGCCCGGGTGGACCGGCCCGGGTAGGCCCCCTTGCACTCGGGGGGCCGTAACTCATAAACAGTGCGTCCGATTGATGCGCCGTCCACGGCGGTGAAACCGTATCGACGAGGCGGACTTTTTGAAATGGATTTAGAAATTTTTAATTCCCGAAATAATAGACCTCGGTGGCACGGCACGTACGTCGAGGGGTTTGACGTCTTTCTGAGAATCTTGTCTTGAGCGGCGCAGACACATACTACGTCCGCTTTGAGTGCCGTCAGTTGCGTTGGGACCCTGGCACAAGGACGAAGGTTTCCAGGGTGGTTTTGGGCGTTGAGATTGGATTTGAGGTGTGGGTCCCACGACCCGTCTTTTGGAGCTGTGTGCAGCTCTTAGTGACTTTTTCCTCGGACGTCCGTTCGGGGCGTGCGAGCAGTCGATGTTGGGTGTTTTTTCGAGGGCATCGCATTGGCGCAGTCCGCCCGCTGTAATTCCGCATGATGGTGTGGGCCCCGTGAGGGCCGTTTCGGGAGTTGATGGTGATTTCCAGCTTTATCACCGGGTGACCATTTTGGACAAGTGAGAAGTCCATCTCGTGTACTTTTTCGAGAGGATCACAACGATGTGATTCATTATTTGAGTTTCGGGACTGGGTAGCAGGTCCCACGTGGCGCCGCTCATGTGCGGTGCGCCGGGATGCGTCTTTTTCTCCGGATATTTGTGGCAATCAAGTGAGTAGTGGTTTTTACGTGTTTTCCCGAGGGGATCGCAATGGTGCGATGTGCCCGACTGTTTTCGGGGCCGAGACTCGGGATCACGGGACGTCGTTCGGGCGTGAGGCAGTGTTGGAGACTTTTCCATCGGATATCTGTTTGAGGCGAGTATGTAGTCGATCTCGCATGTTTTTCTGAAAGGATTACAACGGTGTGATCCGTTTGGTTGTGTAGAGCCTCTTGTGCGATCTTGTTAAATGTGGAAATGTGAAAGACGCTCTAATGGCGGTTCATCTCGCCGTGTTTGCAGAGAACCCTTGGCGTGTGATCGCGTGCACCCCGTGTGAGTGGAGACGTGTGGATGGATGTGCCTCAGCCGTTGAGGTGGCTGGTTAGGGTTGTTGCATCATGCCTTCGCGTTGACGTTGGGTGCTGTGTGCACAATGGACCATGGGCTGAAACGAGGTATAATCTGGGAGTATACGGGAGCGCTTTGAGGTACGTGTGGTTTGTACCTAAAATGTTCACGCGCTTGGTTGGGGTTTGACTTGGGCCCACACGTCATGTAGGCCCTAAGGGCGTGTTGTGTTCTGCTTCGCGTACTTGGACCTCTCGCGGCATAGAGGGTCCCTCTGTGTGTTTGTTTGACCAGCAGGGTGGAGTTTTTCCCCTGGCTCCGTGCTCGTTTGTTGACCAGCGGGGTTGAGTGGCCTCCCCCTGGTTTCATTCTCGATGGATTGGCCGGTAGCTGTGCTAGTGACACCCAGGGCTGGAGCGGACGCTGTACCTCTTTTGGGAGAGTTGTTCTGGAGTTGGGTGGTTGCACGACACCCACTCCATGTTCGGTTGGCCAGTGTTGTACCCTCCTATAGAGATGGCCAGAGCAATTATGAGTTTTACCCTCCAGCGGGGCTGGGCAGTGGGTTACTCATCGAATTCCTCAGGCTTACCCTCCAGCAGGGCTGGGCAGTGGGTTACTCACTGACTTCTAGGGTTTACCCTCCAGCAGAGACTAGGCAGTGGGTCACCCGACGCTATTAGGGTCTACCCTTCAGCAGAGACTGGGCAGTGGGTCACCCGACGACCTCCTAGGGTCTACCTTCCAGCAGGGCTGGGCAGTGGGTCACCCGTCGTCTAGTTCCAGGTCTACCCTCCAGTACAGCTGGGCAGTGGGTCGCCTGTCGACTTATTCTAGGTCTACCCTCCTGCTGGGCTGGGCAGTGGGTCGCTTGATGATGTATTATGGTTTACCCTCCAGCAGGGCTGGGCAGTGGGTTACCCAGTATCTTGTTATGGTTTACCATCCAGCAGGGCTGGGCAGTGGGACACCTAGTATCTTCTTATGGTTTACCCTCCATTAGGGCTGGGCATAGGGTCACCTAGTATCTTATTATGGTTTACCCTCCAGCACAGCTGGGAAGTGGGTCACCCGATATCATATTATGAATTACCCTCCAGCAAGGCTGGGCAGTGGGACACTGGTTGGCAATCCAGACTAAGTCCTTACCACTAAGCTAGTCTGTGGCTTTCCTCCGTGATTATCGGGGTGGGACCCTTGGTTATACGGGTCAGTGTTGTAATAGTTTGACCATGATGAGACCTCTCGACAGCAGGGCAGTGACGAGGTGTGGTTTGACTTTCCCTAGAACTCCCAAGTGCGAGAGGCACTTTCCCCACTGAGACGCGTTCTTGTGACGCGATCTAAAACCATGTGGGCGAGTTAGTGCCACCCAAAGCGGATAGTGTCAAGGTGCGGTGATTTGGGCCCCTTGACTTGCAGTTCGGGGAAGACGTGCGGAATGCTGGGCGACGATGATGGTTTATTTCTTGGACTGTAGGCGACTCACTTTTCATGGGCTGAGCTACGGGACAGAGATTCCTTTACGAGCTTGTTCGGGTTTCTTGTTGAGCATACAGATATGTATATACCTTGTTTCCAGTACCCACTTCTTGGTTTTGGTTACTCTCCTTCCAGGAGAGGCGAAGACGCGGGGTATGCCACGTGTTTTCCGTGTCTAGCTTCTCATGGTTGGACGAGTCTACTCTCCTGCTATAGGCAGCGAAAGCTCGATGAGAAGTGCATCTTCTCACCGTTCCTATCTCCTTGTGTTAGGAAGAGTCTTCCACCTTTGTCTAGTTGGGTTGAGCTGGACTCTTTACTACACTCTCTGTTATACTCTCTTTTCTTTCCCCTGATCGCTCTACTGCTTACCCTTCGGTACCTCATTTGTTGCTCCCTCGTGCCTTCAGGCTATCCTACTGAGTATTTTTATACTCATCCCTGCTTGGGCTTTGGCCGCACTTGGTGTGCCCTTGCAGACGGCGGACAGGTTGGTCGTGACTTCAGTGGAGCGTAGGAGCATAGGAGATTGGACCGCGTGCGATGGTCGTGGCCGGGTTCCAGGTGGGAGACCCGTCAGCTGTTTCATTTTGTTTACCTGTTGTCGGGTTGTGGCACTTTTTGGTTGGGCACATGTTTTTTCCCTTTTCATTTCAGTTTGTACTTTTTACTTGTAGAGGTCGATTCACTTTGTGGTATTTATATAGCTGTTGCCATTTATTTTTACTCTGCTTGTCTTTTCTTCTACTCTGCACTGTTGCATTGAGTTTGCTGCGTGTGTGTGTACAGGTGCTTAGGCGAAGGCCTCCCCGAGTTATTGTGCCTTCGGCGCTGGTCGCCAGCCCCTGGCCTATGGAGGCGGGCTTGGGGTAGTTACGGCTCGAGCCCGGGTAGGGTCGGTTCGTGACAAAAACTCCAATAACCTTGAGCTGGTTGTTACCTTACTACATTGGAAGAAGATAAAATAGATTTCATCCAACATGATTGAATAGTTTAACAATATTGTGGTATATATATAAACATTTTTCCCATATTACATTAGAAAACATGAAATAAACCATCAAAATATTTATGACAACATTAATATGTCTTCCGGTATATCTCTAAAATAATTTAAAGATACTATTTTGGTATCATGCAGAATGGAAAAAAAATATAACGGTAGCATATATACTTAGTTAAGTAATGTATATAAGATAATTTATCATATAATAAATAAAAAATGAATATTATGGAAGATATAAACAATAATTTTTTTTCCATTTACGAATATCATAACCATATAATATATCCACACATAATATAATAACCTTAATAATGACATGAATAAATAAACTTTTTTTATGGTGGAATAAAAAATTTATGACATCATTATCAAATAGTTATGACCTTATTTTGAAATATAATAATTTCACTGTCTAGGCCTCATGTAAAGATATCAAAAATAATTAGGTAGTCAAACTCTAAAAACCATTGATATTTTGTCTCATGATACCTAGAGATTCACCAAGGTGATATATATATCGATTTCCCATGCATAAAACAATATTTCTAATTCATTCATCATATGAATAAAAAATAGAACATAATCAACATGCCATAATAATCAATAACGGCCTAAATTAGAAGAACTAACAAGAATATTGTCAAAACAATCCCAACTCAAAATGATCATAACCCATTTATAGAAATACATGGGTTGGTATCATTATGTAATATCCCTATAAAATCATCAAATTCCTTAATGTTTTTTTTGGTCATATATGAAACTAATATTAGAATATTAAAAAAATAAAATTTCATGAAAAACCCTTTTACTTTGGAAATAAATTATTTGTAATTTAAAATTTTGTGAATATTATGGAAAATTATTTTTTGAAAATAACTATGTAAATTTTAATGGAATAAAAAATGAAAATAATATTATTGACTGTGGTAAATTTCATTCAAACGGTAAGCGTTGCGATAAAAGACTTTTTTTTCACACATTTGTTAAAAAGTACCCTTTTTAAAAATTAAAAACCATTTTCCATTTAAAATTATAACATAAACTAAAAATTGGGAAAAATTAATTTAATCAATCATTCTATTATATTTAAATAAATCTTGAATAATTTATATAGAAAATTTGGAAATGGAAGAAATGGTTCTAGACCAAATTGATAAAAATTAGGTTTTCTTAAAAACATTCATTTAGATTTTTGAGTACATAAAGAGATGAATATAAAAGAAAAAAAATATATTTATAGAAATAAATATATTATAATAATATTTATTTGTTTTAATATTAAAATATAATGTTATTCTCCAAATATAATATTAAACCAAAATAATCCTGAATAATAATGAGACTATGAAACAAAACCTTAAATGTTCTTAAAAATGATGTGAGAATTAATTAATAAATTAATAATGTGTAAAAATAATTAATAATTAAAAATGGGAAAAATAATAATTATATTTAATGACACACATTATCCGATAGTAAAACTGGTAATGAAGAAATCATATAAATCCATAAAAATAAATTTATTTATGAAACCCCTTATATAAAGTATGAATCACCACTGATGTACTACACCTTCTTTATAATAATGTTATCTAAATTTAATAATTGATTGAGACAAATTTTCATACTTATTCCTTATTTTTATTCCTTATATTTCATTTTTAATGTGCATTATATATTTATTATATCAGGTAAGTTCATGTCAGTCTATTTGTGGATGTTTGATTCATATTCATAAAACAACTTTGGATGGTTTACCATGTTCAATGGTTTCTTGGTTTTTTAATCTCGGTAATATTAATAAATAAATAATTACAATTTATTATATAATAAATAAAATTTTAGAGTCATACATTAAATTGATGCTTAAAAAATAAATCATATCTCTTCACAGAGGTGGTAGTCCACATGTATCTTTGAGTAATATGATAATTTTTTAATGGGTGGAAGTTTAAGATGGTACGTAATATATTAATTTTGAATAATCATATTTATGTCATTAATTTAATATATATTCATTTAATTCATTATAATTTCTTTCCAATTTTGGTGGACATGAAAAATCTAGCACATCCTTTCATGAAGATCATTTCCCATGTGTACCAATTAATGATGGTTTCCTTCCCAATTGGATAAATAAAGATGAAAAATGGTTATACCATAATAACTATAACAATTAATTACATTTCATATAAATATTTTATAATATCAATATGTTTTATAAATATTTACAATAGGTCTAAGAATAACTAAAATTAAAATTCTCAGTTAAGGATCATAACTCTTCTTTATAAAACAACCTATGTCTTGTGCCTTTTTCCTACTAGATAATTATTTTGATAATAGAAAAACCTATAGTATGTTGGTAAGAACTTTGAAAGTTATTTGGGTAGAAATTAATCGAGATAATGGATCATTACGGGTGAAGAAAAGATGAGGTTTGGAATCATTTAATAAGATAGGTTAGGGGTACCATCACAATTACATAAATTACAAAATTAATAAAAAATTGTAACATATTCATGTTTCCCAAAATATAAATATTTTATAATTTAGGTTTATAATATGTTTAAATCTTGAAACATTTTAATTTTTTTGGAAAATTTTAGGTGAACTCTTAAAACATATGTATTACTTTTAATATCCGTTTAACGTAATTAATGATTTTTTTGGTAACATAGTTTTTTAGACTTTTGTGGTCATGATAGTTATAGTAAATGGAAAATTATTCCAAAAGAGGATCATAGGAGATATATTTTAAAATATTCCATTTAATTGGAAAATATATTATTTTAAAAAATTTATAATCATTATGTAATATATTATTTAACATAAACTACCAATAAGGCCATTTTTAGACTGTTCACATAATTTACATTTAAAAAATATCAATACCACAATATATTTCATGTAGAAAATTTTAAAACAAAACAAAAACATTATAAGTGTTTATAAAATTCGAGGAAGCCTATAAATAACCATAAATTGAACTTTTTAGGTTTTCAAAATACATTACTTGATAATTATAATGTTTGAAAAAGAAATATGTTTGTGTTGTATATGGTTTTAAATTATATATTTTATCTCTAAAAATAAAAAATAATTTAACATCAATAAAATAATTCATTCATATTAGAAATAACTATTTATGGGAATAAATTAATTTTTTTATCCTAATGAATTGATATGATTTATATTAATGTCAAAAAAGTGACATTTCAGATTTATTCATTACTTAAACTAATATGAAGGTCATAATCCTGTATAATGGAACAAAAATTCTATATTTTAAAATATTTGATGGATTTAAACGAAATATAATCATAAAAAAGATTAAATTCAAGTTTTTTGGTCATTTAAAAACATTTTGACATTAGTTTTATCCATAGTTAGTCTGATTCTTTCTTAACAGTGTTGATAAATATTATCAACATCTATAATTCATTATGACTGCCTATAAAGATAAAATATTCACACATTTTTTTAAATTATTATGAATAATAAAAAATTGATTTTATAAAATTATTTTCTTATATGTGGTACAAACAATATTTAAAATAAAACCTCAAATAGAAATGAAAACAGTTATCCCAAAAATGAATTTTAATCATAAATATGTTTTTATATAAAAAATAATCCTATTGAGAATTCAAATGAAATAAATTAGATGTTTGAAATAAAAACTAATAAATGAATCCTTAAATCCTATTATAAAATTCATGATTAATTTTTAATATTTTAAATTAAATAACGTGTTTTTATAAAAATTTTAATTTTCATTTTTCAATGTCAAATCATTCTTCTTAGAAAAATCCAAAAATATCATTATACGCTAACATAACATGATGAATTTAAATAAAATATATTTATTTTCAAATAATCTTTATAAATTTCTAAAATTAAATTTATAATATATCTGAAAACATTTCAATGAAATAGTATTTTATGAAAACCTATTTCTTAAGAAGAAAATGAAAATAAAAAATTGGAAGCTTATTTATTATTTTTTAATTAACACATTTTTTATAAAATATATTTGAAAATTTTATTATTTGATTATAAATATTCCTCCATGTTAATTAAATGTTTGGTTACAATGGTCACATTTATTTAATAATATTTTAACAATATATTGAAGTTCATGAAAATCATTGTGTTTCATGTCATGAGTTGATTAAAGTATAATATTATTTAAAACTATATTTTTATAGTGAAACTTTCTACCTTGTTAAATAAATTTTATCCGTTCAATTATTATATAGGTAATAAAATTTGAAATATATTAAAATAAATTTGTTAAAAAGACACATCGTATAAATGGACAATAAATCATCCCTAAAAATGTTAAAGTGAGAAATATAATTGGTTACAGAAATAAAATAAATCATGTTACTAGATTAGGATAACATTATAAATAATTGAGAATATGCACATGGAGGAGAAATATAATTTATATTTAATAATAGAGACTAATATAGAAATGGTTCATGAGAAAGATAATTACCCCAAACCGATAAATCATTAATTGAAGGAGAACACCACCAATTGAACATAAATGAAGGTTAAAGAATAAAATTTATATATAAATATCAAATTATTGTAGTTAATTGTTTCTTTTAAATCATTATATATACCACATGAAAATTATATTCCAAGGTTTCATTGCCTTTCATAAGAACAATTTCATAAGATCCATAGAAGGATGATATTTTTCCCATGTTTCTCTCAATTATCCCAAAATATAGTTGTTACTAAAATAGGATATAATAGTAAATATGAATAAAACATCACAGATAGAAATACTAAATTAATCTTTAATACGTCAACAAAACAACCAAGTATTAACTAACCATAAAATTATTCAAAATGTGTGGAAGGCAATTTAATCCTAGATATTAGAATGATTTTATTACATTTTATTCCAAGGAAAATTAAATATTTATCACAAAACAACATTTGTCGCACATAAATTCACATATCAAAATGTATATACCCCAATTACATAATCTCAATAATATACTAAAAATTTCACAAAATATCCAGGATCAACAAAAAACAATAGTAAAAACATATATTCTTCCACAAGGTAACTCTAACATTAATCATTAAATGAAATCCCATTATAGAAAAAAATATTATTTTTACCTTAATCATTTAATGGTCCCCAATAATATAGTGAAATATTTCTAAAATAACTTTATTCACTTAGACAATATATTAATTTCCAATCCCATTGAAATCTATTTGATAAAAATATTATTCCAAATTTTAATAAAACATATTTTCATCAATGTAAAATGTCATGATAATTGTTATGGATTTCAATATCTTTAAAAATATGAAAACAAAAATATAATAGCATCTTTATGAAATAACATTTTTAATAATATATACTAAACCCAAATGTTTCATTCTCATTATTGCACCCCCAATTATTATTAAACGTCCTAAAATCACATCACATAAAAAATAAAAAGGGGATTATATTTAACATCACGACCAGTGTGCCACATATTTATACCCAAACTAGTTTGTTAGGTGTCCTGAAGAGTGCCTCCCCATCTGCTTGTGGCTTTAGACTATTTGTGATGGTATAATATAAATAACATAAGAAGACTATATCATATATTTCAAATTACGTCAACTGTGGAAATAACCAAACAATACAAAAAAGATAATATCCAATAACTAGTATAATTCCATAATAAAAAACATGTAATATATGATGAAATAGAAAAAAACATCCAAAACTAAAACAATAGATATGTCATGCCAAATAAGTGAAAAGGTTCAAAATCAAACCCCAAAATAAATACACTGATAACTCCCCCAAGGAGGTCCCAAAAACAATCATGGTTCCCTCATCCATGCTCCAGCCCAACTTGGCAATCTAAAATAGGGATCTTTCCCTTATCATATCCTATAGACATGATGACTATTTTGGTAAGGGTTCAGAAAACTGACAAGGTTGTGAGTACAACTAAGTAGGCCACTGTCAATAGTGTCTAAAATAATATCTTGTCAATATTAGTGTATTAAATTAAAAAAATAATATTGAAAATTTCCTAAATTAAATAGTTATCACATAATAATTCTCTAATTAACCATAATAGTTTCCTTAAATTCATGATAAAACTCGAACCACAAATACATTAATCATTTCTTGATGTAGTTTGAAACATATCACATAGTGATTCACAATTCATTATCAAAAATCCTTTCAATATTCATTAAATTTCAATATATATCATGGATAATTGGAACCATAGTCCTATAATAATATTTTGGGACTATAATTCCATGTCTAGGACCCCATGGGTATTTGAAGCACTAATATGTGTCTTAGAGAAAATTTATCAAAAAAACACCATTTTCATTTGAAAGTATTAGTTTATGTCCCATATTCATTCTCAATGAATTACACATGTGGTTTTTGGATGCGTCATCCCATGTCCCACACAAATTTATCACATCCATGCATTTGGGTATAGAATTCCATGTTAAGAACCTCATTGGTATTTGAAGTTCCTTTATGTGTCCCAATATTTTTATTAAACAGTCACACATGTGTTATTTTAAATTAGTAGTCCATGTTCAACAAAAATTTATCAAACAATAACACCATTTATGTATATAACAATTCCTAGGGTTACCCATCATATGACCATAATTAATGGTCTAAAGGGCTTCATTTTTTATTCTATTTTTATAGTCCCCATTATAGTGGTTGAAGGGGAAGCCTAATAATACATTTTTTATAGGGATTCGTGACATTACAAAACCCAAAGGTCTTACAGGAATACATCCCAGACTATGACTATATGAAACTAACCCTCCCAAAAATTTGCATCATTATCATCTCTCTACCATTGCATGACAATTAATATAGTTGTCATGTTAAATGATGAATAGTCCTGGTACGGATATATTGTATGATACACTCTCATTCTTTCGAATGTGATAGCATTTATCTGGTGAATGCTCTTGCTCTGAATCCTCCTCTAGAGATTGTTCCTTGTAGAATTATTCTATGTTGGATCTGCACATCAGGTGTCTTGAAGGAGTTGAGGGGGCCCAAAGGCCTTGTGGTAGCTCATATTTCATAAGGTGGCCTGAATTCTTTACTGAACTGAAGGCCTAGGTGGCCGTATGTCCATAAGGACTGATATAAGGCCCCAGCCTTAAACCTTACTTAATCTTGAGTTATTACAAGATTACACATTGAGGATCTTTTCAGGATTAGAGTTTTAGGGAATTAGATCATAAAACTTGCATTACATTCCACATATAAACAAAGTGGTTACATAAAGATAGTATCCTTCATTCCCATCAATGGAAACATATTTAAAATAAAACATGCATTCTTTCTTAACACATCATTGACATTATCATCATATCATGTACCTTTCCCTTGACCTGTGAAAATAATTTAAAAAAAACATGGGATGAGCATAAAAAGCTCAGTATGGGTTATAAAAACATGGAAAGGAAACATGGGTACATATATACATAAGAATGAAATCATACTTTACCCATAAAACATAATAACTTTAACATACCTCATCAAATCATGAGTAAATCATAGAAATCATAAGACATAAAGGTAACATGAGTCATTCATAACATTCTTACGTAGGGGGTAACCCTCTTGGTTACGTTTGGAATACCCATCATAGTATATTCCCTAAATCTCTTCGGAGAAACCTTAACGTTTCACTCCTTCGCGTTGCCCAATGCATTGGAGAGCTATATCGGGCTCACCCGCCCTTAGTTTATCACGGAACCACCCGTCTTCATAATAATGCCCAAGAACCTCAACATAATCGTATCACATAAAACATGCATAAAGGAAACATAACATTTCCTCCTTTCAATAACAAGATATCAATACAA
This sequence comes from Viscum album, assembly GCA_963277665.1. Taxonomy (NCBI): domain Eukaryota; kingdom Viridiplantae; phylum Streptophyta; class Magnoliopsida; order Santalales; family Viscaceae; genus Viscum; species Viscum album. The sequence continues at coordinate 1,617,896,118 of OY728146.1, read as the reverse complement.
CACATTGATATAAAAACATTATGAAAACCATTTTCAATACCAAAATAAAAGAAAAGTAAAACATGGTATTTATTTTTCTTTTAAAAAGAAGGTATGACTTGTAGAGGAAGCCAAAACTCAAATAATGGTCACGGCGGTGGAGAAGTCGTTGTTGCCGCATATGTATGAAAAAAACATTCCCTTTTGTCTTTTATTAAATTCTTCGTATAAAAAATATTCCTTTTGGATAAGCCTAAAAGTCAAAGGGGTTTATACACCATATAAAAGAAGGTTGTGTATAAAACAAAATATGCCTCAATGAAAGGAGATTGAGACAAAGTCCCATACCTCGGGTCCGACTTGACTAGGTCATTCTTTAATCTCCTGAATAATAAACTTGAGTTAATTTCTACTTGTTTAAGAACCTTTTTCAAGTTCATTATTCCTTTTATATCACTTATTTCCATGTCATGAACACTATGTAATTATTTAAGTTAATAACGGTCGTTTTAATGATCATTGGTACTTGAGTCAAAAATAATCCCTTTATAATTACTAGTTGTTCATGTATACATTATATCAAGAATGGTATTCATGATTTAGATATCATATATGTCATATATATCCAGTACATTCATGCATTTATAATATTACATAATCATTTAGAGGTAAGAAATGAAATGCACCGTTTATGGAGACGGTAAGCCGTACGTACGCATGAACGCTACTTTCATTTCTATTTTGTATTTTATAGAATAGAATCATAATTATATAAAGGTATATTATAATTACAGTATAATATCATAAATAATATCATAGTTCCATCCTTTATACGTCCCACATATGGTATTTAACGAATCAAATCACTTTCAGGGGGCGGTAGTCCGCACTTCCTAAAATGAAGATATCGTGTTTACCCATAATGGAAACAATAATGGTATGCCAGAAATGAAAAATACAGAAGCTTAAGGAAATAATAAACATATTATATATCATATATAAAAATAGTGACATCATAATGGCCACCTTTGAAGGTGTTAAATGAGTATTGAACAATCATCGTTTCGGGAGGCAGAATTTCGCCATCCACGGAAACCGTATGTTCTTTAACCATTTGATGTAGTTGTGTGAGAGTTTAGCTCGAATAAATCTTATAACAACATCCTAGTATATTTAAGATACTGGTGTTGTTACAAAATAAGTAAATAAAAATAGTTTAGGGGGTTGGAGAAGCAAAATAAAACAAATGAACATGAGAGAATGAATTACCTTTAAATGTGTAACTCCTTTTGATTTGAGCCTAAAGGCTTCCTTTGAAAGGATTCTGCCCAAAGGGAATCCTCTAGGATGAGGAGAGGGATGTGGAGAGAGTAAATGGGCAGGGGATGGCCGAGCCAAAGGCTTTAGGAGTGTGTGAAATGAGGTAGAGGTGGGGGCCTTTTATAAGAGGAGAGGAGGGGCACTCTTGGAAAGTAAAGATAAGTTACTTTATTTTAAAATGAGTTTCGGATTCAAAAGGACCCAAATTGATATAATTCTAGGATAAGGTGATAAGGGTTAGAAATCCACTCATCCTATAGGTTTTGGACCTGTGTAGGTCTTAGATATTACATTATCTTTCCATTTTATTTAAATCGTTAAATAATGAGGTCATCGCTGCATCATCATGATGTCATAAATACATTTATTTATTTAATGTCAACAAATTATAAAAAAAATACTATGATGTATGAAACTTTTTATCTTTCCAATTAATATTTGTAGTAAAAAATCTGACTTGTATAACCCCATATAAAAATTGTTTTCGTAAAATAACTCATGTTTGTGTCATTTTTTCTTTAACATTAAATAAAAAGTTATTTATGTCATTTCCCAACCAAAGTGGCTCTATGGGGTCCCCAAGTTGACCCATGGATTTTCTTGGTTGGCCATGACACATCCAATATGGTTAGGACATGTTTCTAGGTCATTTCATATTATTAAAGCATTATTTTTACCTTAAACTACCCTAATTACAACTAATCACAATTAAAAACTTAATAAGTTACTATTCACCAAAAAATTATTTTAATCTAATTGAACCACATTTTACTTCTTAATGACAACCATGTATGTCGTATTTTTTAAATTCAAAACACAAAAGTGGAAAAGTTTCATTTAAACGAAAAATCAGTTTCTTTAACTACAACTTAGTGGTTTCACTATTCATCAAAAATTGAAGTTTTTCAGAAAATTACCAAAAATTCAACCTAAGCTATATTTGATATTCCGAATGCAAAAATGAAGTCTATTTTACAAAATTCAAAACATATAAGTCAAATTAATTAATTTAATAATTAATTCCCGCTGTTATGACAAATAGCATGTTTTTATGAAACAATAAGTATCAAAAGATTGACACCAGTTTAAGTCTAATTTTAAAGTGAAATTAATTCCAATGAACACCATTGGATTAAATGGTAACAATATATTCTAATTTCACTTCAAAACCAATTCAAAAGATAATCTAATCATATAAACAAATTAGATTAAAAAGCAGTTTTGATGTAAAATGCAGTATTTTTCACTATTCATTAAAAAATGAACATTGTCAGAAAAATACCAAAAATTCACACAAAGTAAATTTTGATGTCCCAATCATAAAGAATAAGTTTATTTTGAAAACATAGTTTATAAAATTGTCAAAAGATAGATTCAAAAATGTTTTGCCATCAAAGGCAGTAAAACAATCTTTTAAAAATATTAGTGTATTCCATGCTTAAGATTGGATTTATTTTCATTTTAAGCCTCTAAAACACTATCTAATTCATTAATAGACATAGATAAAATATCTATTATTCATTACTTACATGGGATGTTACATCCTTCCCCCCTTTAGAAAATTTCATCCCCGCAATTTATTTACTTATCGAATAAATGGGGGTACTTATCCCTCATTGCATTTTCAGATTCCCATGATGCCTCTTCAATCTTGTGGTTTTGCCACAAAACCTTTACCTGGTGAATCACCTTATTCCGTAACACTTTCTTCCTGTGGTCATGAATCTGGACCAGTTGTTCCTCATAAGATAGGTTCTCTTTCAGCTGATCTACCTCTGGACTCAAAACATGAGATGGATCTGGCATGTACTTTCTCAACATCGAAACGTGAAAAACATTGTGTACCTGAGATAAACTCAGAGGTAAAGCCACCCGGTATGCAACTGATCCAACTCTCTTCAGAATTTCAAATGGTCCAATAAACCTTGGACTCAGCTTTCCTTTCTTACCAAATCGCATCACACTTTTCCATGGTGATACTTTGAGAAAAACATGATCACCTACCTCAAAAGATAGATCCTTCCTCCTGTTGTCTGCATAACTCTTATGCCTGCTCTGAGCTGTTCTCATGTGCTTCTGAATCAGCTGAACTTTTTCTGCCAACTCTTCTACCAATTCTGGTCCCATCAACTTCCTTTCACCCACTTCATCCCAGAAAGCTGGAGTTCGACACCACTTCCCATATAATGCCTGAAATGGTGCCATCTGTATACTGGAATGAAAACTGTTATTATATGAAAATTCAACCAAAGGAAGATGTTGGTCCCAACTTCCTTGATAATCCATCGAACAAGCATGTAGCATAACCTCCAAGGTCTGAATTGTTCGTTCTGACTGCCCATCTGATTGAGGATGAAAAGCTGTACTAAAATTTAATTCAGTACCCAATAACTTCTGAAGGCCTTTCCAAAAGTTAGAAGTGAACCTGGGATCACAGTTAGATACAATGGAGAGAAGAACTCCATGTAACCTGACTATCTCTTTAAGATACAAACGGGAAAGTTGATCAAGATAGAAAGTATCTCGTATAGCAAGGAAATGAGCAGATTTGGTCAAGCGATCAACAATAACACAGATTGCATTATTACCTCGAGATGTCTTCGGTAATCCCACAACAAAGTCCATGGATATATTCTCCCATTTCCACTCTGGCACTGGTAACGGATGAAGCATCCCTTTCGGTAACTACCGCTCTGCTTTAACCTGTTGACATGTCAAACACTTCACAGTAAAATCAACAATATCTCTTTTCATGCCATCCCACCAGTAATACTCCCACAGATCTCTATACACTTAGTATTGCCCGGATGAACTAAAAAGGAGAACTATGAGCTTCACATAACAAATATCTCTTCAACTGTGAATCACAAGGGACACACAATCTCTTCCCAAATCTCAAAACACAATCATTATCAATGTTGAATTCAGGCAACTTACCTTTCTGAACTAGCTCTACCTTTTTCTGCAACTCACTATCTTGCTTCTGTGCTTTCTTGATTCTGCATGATAGAGAAGATCTTACAGATACCTGAAACAAAACAGAAGAACTTCCTGCACCAACAACTTCTATGCCAAAGTTCATCAAATCCTTAACCAAAGGATCACGTTCCAAATGCAACATTGCTAATGAAGCAATACATTTTCGACTCAAAGCATCAGCCACTTTATTTGCTTTTCCCGGATGGTAATGAATTGTACAATCATAATCCTCTATTAATTCCAGCCATCTCCTCTGTCTCATGTTTAACTCTTTCTGAGTGAATATATACTTTAAACTTTTGTGATCGGTATATATTTCACACTTTACTCCATACAAATGATGCCTCCAAATTTTATAGCAAAAAAAACAGCAGCTAATTCCAAATCATGTGTTGGGTAATTTACCTCATGAGTTTTCAACTGTCGTGAAGCATAATCAATTACCTGATCATTCTGCATTAGGACGCAACCAAGTCCTTTCAATGAAGCATCACTGTATATAACAAACTCACCATTCCTGGAAGGTAATGCCAAAACTAGAGCATTCACCAATCTTCTTTTCAATTCCTGAAAACAATCATCACATTCTTTTGTCCAGATAAACTTAACACCCTTCCGAGTTAGCTTAGTCATTGGATTAGATAATCGTGAAAAATTTCTAACAAACCTTCGGTAATAGCCTGCCAAACCAAGGAAGCTACGAATCTCGGTTACATTTGTGGGTCTTGGCCATTCTTCCACAACTTTTGTTTTTTGCAGGATCAACAGTTATTCCATATTTAGAAACAATATGACCAAGGAATGAAATTTTTTGCAACCAAAACTCACACTTGCTGAATTTTACATACAGTTTCTTTTCTTTTATGGTTTCCAAGATAACCCTTAAATGTCTTTCATGCTCCTCTTTACTTTTAGAAAACACCAAAATATCATCAATGAAAACCACAACAAACTTATCCAAGAACTCATGGAAAATTATATTCATTAAGTCCATGAATACAGCAGGTGCATTGGTTAGCCCAAAAGTCATTAGTACAAATTCATAATGGTCATATCTCGTACGGAACGCGGTCTTCGGAATATCTGCCTCCTTTACCTTCAGCTGATTGTACCCCGATCTCAAGTCAATCTTTGAAAAAAAATGAGCTCCCTGGAGCTGATCAAACAAATCATCGATATGAGGCAAAGGATATTTGTTCTTAACAGTGATATTATTCAAGGCTCTATAATCAATGAAAAGTCTCATAGAACCATCATTCCTTTTAGCAAATAAAATATGAGCACCCCATGGTGATGTGCTAGTTCGAATGAAACCTTTCTCTAATAAATCTTGCAATTGCTCCTTCAACTCTAAAAGTTCAATTTGAGCCATTCGATAAGGAGGTTTTGAAATTGGCATAGCATCAGGAACTAAGTCAATAATAAAATAAACTACCCGATCCGGTATTATTCCAGGCAACTCATCAGGAAAAACATCAGGATACTCATTTAACACTGGCACATCATTAATTTGAACAGTTCCTTTATTTTCAATGATGTGTGAAAGGTAACATTCATTTCCATCTTTTACAAGTTTCACGGCCTCTTGATAAGTTATCAATGATAAAGGTTCATTCTTGTACACAAACTGAAAGTCTTTCTGAAAAGAAACTTCTTTAGCTCTACAGTGAATCTTAGCATGGTAAATAGAGAGCCAATCCATACCCAGGATAACATAAAACTCTACTAGAGGTAGAACAATAAGGTTTGCAAGTAGGTTCTTTCCACAGATAAGGATTGGAAGATTCTTATAAATTCATTTTGCCTCAACATTTCCCCTAGGTGTTTTTACCAAAAGTTTGGGAGTCACTTCTTGAGATGGTATTCCCATTTTAATAGAAAAGTTTTCAGAGATGAAAGACTGTGTAGACCCCGAATCAAACAACACACTGGAATAATCTGAAAAAACAAACAAAGTACCAGATACAACTTCATTTGATGACCCGACGTCTGCCGAAGTAGTTGTAAAAGATTTCACCACCCCTTTCTGTTTGTAGTCTAACTGCTTCCCATCACTCAAGCTCTTTGTCGGACACTCGTGTTCATAGTGACCCATCTCATTGCACTTATAACATTTCACTAACTGTAAATAAAATTTGATCTTACCTTCACCTTGATCCTTTTCAGTGAAATCACGAGCCTAATGTCCCATCTTACCACATCGGTAGCACTTTCCAGAATTCAGAAGACATTCCCCAGCATTCCTTTTGCCACATTTATCACAAACTGGAAACGTAGTTTTCTTACCACCAGACTTTTTTGAATAATTCTTACCTTTCTCCTGCCACCTCGGTATCTTCTTTTGTTGGTTGTTATAGAACACTTGGTCATTGGAAAACTCCATTTCCACCTTCTCAGCACATCGAACAAGCTTTTCATAACTTTTAAACTCACGAGAAGCTAATGCCCTTCGATATTTTGGCTTTAATCCTAAGTAAAAAACGATTGATTTTACTATCAAGGTATCAGATAAAATTTGGAGCATACCTTGCCAATCGAGTGAACCTTTCTTCATAGGTAGCCACTGAGTCTTCCTCTTGCCTCAATTCCAAGAATTGGTTTTACATCCTAAGTCGAACATCCTTAGGAAAATACTTCTCAAGAAACATACCTTTGAATTCATCCCAGTCGAGAGCATCAATCTCATCAGCGTCCCTGATATTTTTAACCATCGACCACCACTGATCTGCCTCACCCTCCAAACGGTAAATAGCAAGACTAACCTTTTGATTTTCTGAACACCCCATGACATCGAAAATATTCTCCAGTTATTTAATCCACCCTTCAGCTAACACAGGGTCAGATGATCCTCTGAATGATGGGGGATGTTGCCTCATGAAATGTTCCACCACTAACATGTTCCTCTGCGGTTGATCTGGCTGATCTCGTGCATGGATACCACCACCATTTATAACCTGAGTCAACTGTTCCATCACTGCAACAAACTGTTCAGTTCCAATTCCGATCATCTCGGGATGCTGATTCGGAAGGTTATTTCCTTCTGTATGCCTTCCTAGCACTTCTTCCCTGTTTCCTTTGCGGAAAACCATTCTGAACAAACATGTCTTAGATGAAGCAACATGGTAATCTTCAAATGCTATATCATTTCAATTTGACCATAAAAAAATATTTTTGGATAATCATTTAATAGAATTCTAACTCCTATAGTTATCTAAACCGACCTTTGATTCCAACTATAAGGCCCCAGCCTTAAACCATACTTAATCTTGAGTTATTACAAGATTACACATTGAGGATCTTTTCAGGTTTAGAGTTTTAGGGAATTAGATCATAAAACATGCATTACATTCCACATATAAACAAAGTGGTTACATAAAGATAGTATCCTTCATTCCCATCAACGGAAACATATTTAAAATAAAACATGGATTCTTTCTTAACACTTCCTTGACACTATCATCATATCATGTACCTTTCCCTTGACCTATGAAAATCATTTCGAAAAAACTTGGGATGAGCATAAAAAGCTCAGTATGGGTTATAAAAACATGGAAAGGAAACATGGGTACATATATACATAAGAATGAAATCATACTTTACCCATAAAACATAATAACTTTAACATAACTCATCAAATCATGAGTAAATCATAGAAATCATAAGACATAAAGGTAACTTGAGGCATTCATAACATTCTTACGTAGGGAGTAACCCTCTTGGTTACGTTTGGAATACCCATCATAGTATATTACCTAAATCTCTTAGGAGAAACCTTCATGTTTCACTCCTTTGCGTTACCCAATTCATTGGAGATCTATATCGGGCTCACCCGCCCTTATTTTATCACGGAACCACCCGTCTTCATAATAATGCCCAAGAACCTCAACATAATCATATCACATAAAACATGCATAAAGGAAACATAACATTTCCACCTTTCAATCACAAGATATCAATAAAACACATTGATATAAAAACATTATGAAAACCATTTTCAATACCAATATAAAAGAAAAGTAAAACATGGTATTTATTTTTCTTTTAAAAAGAAGGTATAGCTTGTAGAGGAAGCCAAAACTCAAATAATGGTCACGGCGGCGGAGAAGTCGTTGTCGCCGCATATGTATGACAAAAACATTCCCTTTTGTCGATTAGTAAACGCTTTGTATAAAAAAGATTCCTTTTGGATAAGCGTAAAAGTCAAAGGGGTTTATACACCATATAAAAGAATGTTGTGTATAAAACAAAATAAGCCTCAATGAAAGGAGATTGAGACGAAGTCCCATACCTCGGGTCCGACTTGACTCGGTCGTTCTTTAATCTCCTGAATAATAAACTTGAGTTAATTTCTACTTGTTTAAGAACCTTTTCAAGTTAATTATTCCTTTTATATCACTTATTTCCATGTCATGAACACTATGTAATTATTTAAGTTAATAACGGTCGTTTTAACGATCATTGGTACTTGAGTCAAAAATAATCCCTTTATAATTACAATTTGTTCATGTATCCATTATATCCAGAATGGTGTTCATGATGTATATATCATATATGTCATATATATCCAGTACATGCATGCATTTATAATATTACATAATCATTTAGAGGTAAGAAATGAAATGCACCGTTCATGGAGACGGTAAGCCGTACGTACGCATGAAAGCTACTTTCATTTCTATTTCATATTTTATAGACTGGAATCATAATGATATAAAGGTATATTATAATTCCAGTATAATATCATATATAATATCATATTTCCATCCTTTATACGTCCCACATATGGTATTTAACGAATCAAATCACTTTCAGGGGGCGGTAGTCCGCACTTCCTAAAATGAAGATATCATGTTTAACCATAATGGAAACAATAATGGTATTCCATAAATGAAAAATACAGAAGCTTAAGGAAATAATAAACATATTATATATCATATATAAAAATAGTGACATCATAATGCCCACCTTTGAAGGTGCTAAATGAGTATTGAACAATCATCATTTCGGGAGGCAGAATTTCACCATCCACGGAAACCGTATGTTCATTAACCATTTGATGTAGTTGTGGGAGAGTGTAGCTCGAATAAATATTATAACAAAAACCTAGTATATTGAAGATACTGGTGTTGTTACAAAAGAAGTAAATAAAAAGAGTTTAGGGGGTTGGAGAAGCAAAATAAAACAAATGAACATGAGAGAATGAATTACCTTTAAATGTGTAACTCCTTTTGATTTGAGCCTAAAGGCTTCCTTTGAAAGGATCCTGCCCAAAGGGAATCCTCTAGGATGAGTAGAGGGATGTGGATAGAGTAAATGGGCAGGGGATGGCCGAGCCAAAGGCTTGAGGAGTGTGTGAAATGAGGTAGAGGTGGGGGTCTTTTATAAGAGGAGAGGAGGGGCACTCTTGGAAAGTAAAGATAAGTTACTCTATTTTAAAATGATTTTCGGATTCAAAAGGTCCCACATTGATATAATTCGAGGATAAGGTGATAAGGGTTCTAAATCCACTCATCCAATAGGTTTTGTACATGTTTAGGACTTAGATATTACATTATCATTCCATTTTATTTAAATCGTTAAATAATGAGGTCATCGCTGCATCATCATGATGTCATAAATACATTTATTTATTTAATGTCAAAAAATTATAAAAAAATACTATGATGTAGGAAATCTTGTTATATTTCCAATTAATATTTATAGTCAAAAATATGACTTGTATAACTCCATATAAAAATTGTTTTCGTAAAATAACTCATGTTTGTGTCATTTTTACTTTAACATTAAATAAAAAGTTATTTATGTCATTTCCCAACCAAAGTGGCTCCATGGGGTCCCCAAGTTGACACATGGCTTGTCTTGGTCGGCCATGACACATCCAATAAGCTTAGGACATGTGTCTAGGTCATTTCATATTATTAATGCATTATTTTTACCTTAAACTACCCTAATTACCAGTAATCGCGATTAAAAACTTAATAAGTTACTATTCACCAAAAAATTATTTTAATCTCATTGAACCACATTTTACTTTTTAATGACAACCATGTATGTCGGATTTTTGAAATTCAAAACACAAAAGTGGCATGGTTTCATTTAAACGAAAAATCAGTTTCTTTAACTACCACTTAGTGGTTTCAATATTCCTAAAAAATTGAAGTTTTTCAGAAAATTACCAAAAATTCACCCTAAGCTATATTTGATATTCCGAATGAAAAAAAGAAGTCTATTTTACAAAATTCAAAACATATAAGTCACATTAATTAATTTAATAATTAATTCCCGCTGTTATGACAAATAACGTGTTTTTATGAAACAATAAGTATCAAAAGATTAACACCAGTTTAAGTCTAATTTCAAAGTGAAATTGATTCCAATGAACACCATTGGATTAAATGGTAAAAATATATTCTAATTTAACTTCAAAACCAATTCAAAAGATAATCTAATCATATAAACAAATTAGATTAAAAAGCAGTTTTGATGTAAAATGCAGTATTTTTCACTATTCATTAAAAAATGAACATTGTCAGAAAAATACCAAAAATTCACACAAAGTAAATTTTGATGATCCAATCATAAAGAATAAGTTTATTTTGACAAACATAGTTTATAAAATTGTCAAAAGATAGATTCAAAAATGCTTTGCCATCAAAGGCAGTAAAACAATCTTTTAAAAATATTAGTGTATTCCATGCTTAAGATTGGATTTATTTTCATTTTAAGCCTCTAAAACACTATTTAATTCATTAATAGACATAGATAAAATATATATTATTCATTACTTACTAAGGATGTTACAACTGAAGGCCCAAACTGATGGTAGGAAGGTGAATAATTTTGGATGCTACAGTACTGAATAATACCTTCTATAGTGCTGCTATAGTACACCATAAATATTCCCCTGATCAGAATAGAACCTAGGTCTCACGGATTCACTTGAAGAGACCTCCCCAACCAGGTTTATGGTCATGTTAACCATCATACAACCTCTTATCAACATTTCATATCATGGCATATCACTTCAATTATACAAAGTTATGTGGTTTAACTATTTCATAACATGAAATAATATTAAAACATCAATAGTAAATCTTTAATCAACATTTAATCATATTAAACTATTAAAACATAAAGGTTAATTCAACCATCAATCTACTCCTATTATTCAAACAATTTAACATTCAAAAAATCACCCATTTCCAAAATTCCATCAGTTGACCAAATTCAATTTCCCAAGTTCAACAAATTTAATTATCACATAGAAAGTAATTAATCAATTTCCTAGTTCAATTAATTAAACAATCAGTTAATTACTCCAAGTAATGATTAAATTTACAATAATTTAAATCAAAATTCAAGAACACATACATGAAATTAATAATTCAAAATATTGTTATTTTAAATTTAGACCTCCTATCATAAGATAATTGATGGGTATTCACTAAAAGAATCCCCAATTGAAGCATACTGATAATGAAATGAATGAATATTGAGTTCTAAAAAAAATAAAAAATAAATATGAGTGAACCAAAATCCATGAAAAAATAGGTTTAAACCATCTCTATGGGAGAAAAACCATGCCCTCTTTATTAGGAAGAGATACGAGAGATAGAGAAATCTAATTGGTAAGAAGGAACATACTAGGAGATGTGTGGATCTATCAATTGGATAAATAATTCACCATGATTAAAGGTTTCAATTCCTTTGAATTCATCCGGGAGCCTCCAATTTTTATGTAAAATGAGTTACTACGTATTTAGTTTCCTTCGCAATATAATAGGAGGGTTCTGGAAATTTTTAACAATTTTTCAATGGTTTAATTTTCCACAGGTACTGTTTCATATATATGGTGAATGTTTTTCCAAAAAAATGCACCTTACCATTATACTCTTCATATGAGTCACTAAAATTCTATAATAAGGTTACATTTTCTATATATATTTTAACCAATAGTGTAAATACCCACTATTTGGTTTTTCACTATTTGCTGGCATGGTCGGATGATTTTTAAAAACATAAACCAACCATGCACTACCCCTGTTTTTAAAAAAATTTTAATTTCATAGACAAACCCCATGTAAAATCCAACCATGATAAAATAACATTTGGTTAATATAATAACCTTAAATGATCTTGAGGAATCTCTAAAAAATGATCAGATTTTACAATCTCCTCAAATTATATCTTCTCATATTTGACTTGTACTCAAAATAATCTCTAAGATTATGAGCTGAAAAGATAAAGCCAATGAGGATGCATATACACTTATTTATATTCCATGATTCTTCTAAAACAGGTCATTGTTTCCAACAATACGTGAACTATATGCACGGCGTTTCCATGAAACACATTTTCTCTCTGATATGCAATATGTATTATATGCTCCTCAAAAGATGCATCAACCTCAAATTCCACATAATCTACATCAATAACATTATATGATTAAGGGGGTTAACACTGATATTTTGACATAGAAACACAGTCCTCATAGAACTATATCTCTATGGGAGATCCAATATGTACATCGCCAGACCAATTCTCTCCAAATATCAAAAGGTCCAACAAACTAGGGTGCCAACATGCCTTGCATTTCAATCATATGGTGATCCAATGAATGAGAAAAACAAATGAAAACATTATAACCCTCTTTAAAATCTAGGGGTCATCAACAAAAATTAATATATGAATTCTATCTAATATGAAATATATCCATGTTATTCATATTGTCCTGTATTACTATATTCTTGATGACTATTTTTATAGGAAAACCCACACGTGTGAGGTGCCTCTCCAATGTACCACTAATTTCTTGAACAAATTCCTGAAGGAAATACTCCAAAACATATACAGTAGGATCTGACATCCTATATGTCTTTGGTTGTAATTTCAAAATAAAAAATTACTATATACCAATCCCTTTATACAAGCCATTAAAAAGAAAGAATTAAAATGAAAGTCATGATATGAAACTACACTCTATGGTTCCCAGTGTAGATGATCTATCTCTCAAACATATAAGTCCCCCAACTGATCCACTACGAAAATCTATCTAATAGATAATAAATTTTATACTTGTTTAAATAAATATCTTATCACTCAAATAGTTTCAATATTATAAGGTTCCCTTTGGAGACCCACAAAAAAGTCCATAGTTACATCATGACACATCCTTGTAAGATTGGGAAAATTTTGTAATAATCTACTAGGTTTTTGATGCCTAGTATTCTCTTTTTGAAATGTGTAGAATCATATTAAGAACCACCAAATCTTATTTTTCATTATTGGTCCACAATACGGTTAATGCTGGTCACTATACATTTTTTTCCAACTAGGATTCACTACCAACTTCAAGGAATGAAATTCATGCATAATCTCCCCCCATATACATGTAGGCACAACCAAATGACACCAGACAGAGATTATATCATCCTCATATATATTATAATATTATGGTACCTACACACCATCAAAGATTTCCCTCAAGGATAAACACTGTGTATCCTATTAATGTCTCTCCCTGATCAATCTCAAATTTGTGTATTTCACTAAAATAGATATGAGGATTATTTTCTATTATCACTATTGAGCATAAAAATTCTTATGATTCATCAATTTCGTTATCTTTAAATCATATATAGACTTCTGAACTTCTTGAGTATTTTTTCCTACAGAGAGTGTCAACAGTACTCTTCCATCCCAAGGTGTATACGCATGCTCATAATCAAAATAAATCATATATGTTGTGTCAAATGTATTGTTTTGATTTCTCCATTCATATTATTATGAAAATCACACACACTTAATAGATACATTCCATGGCAATTCACATCAAATAAGATTTATAATGTATTATTTTCAACCAAAATCATATTTATTATTTTCAACTGTAACCGAATATATTATTTTCAATCTTAATAACATATTTTTTTTACAATTATTTCTATATTCTGATGAAATTAATAACTATATATCAATTGTAACATCATGTATTAGTTTATAATCATATGAATTTCATTCAATCATAACTAGTTTACAATCATAACCACATTTCATGTTTTAAAACATAACAAGTATATAATCCTAACTATAAATCATGATATCAACCACTATTGCATGTTGTGGTTTCAATCATAACCACATATTCTATTCATTATTAATGTAATTAGTCTTAAACCATATCATATAGAAAATATTAATTCTTATAATATGAAATAATTTATATCAAAATGATGTTGCGAAAATCTATTTTGTTTTTCAAAATAAACAATGTCATGAAATTTATTATGCATTTCAATTAAAATAATGCAATGAATTCTATTTTAATAAGACCATTATTGTTCCATGTGTCCAAGCCCCTTATAATTTTTCTGAAAAATATAATCGTTGGAGAATGAATATGAATGTTATGATGAAGGCTATAAACATCATGTCATTCGACTAAGCTCAACAATGTTTGATGACCTAATAAAATATGTGGGATTTTTTTCAAAATCAACGCCTTGTGTGAATGATTTGAAGAACACAAGTGAGTAATATCTTGTTCCGAGCCCTTGTATCTTCAAGGTTTTTTAGTTTTCTTTGTGGGATACCGATTAATTGTGATTATGATTGAGGGTTGTTAGGGATATCCATATAGACTGGTTTTGATCTTTTGAAAATCATGGGATTCTGAGGCTAGGAAGTGATATGTTCCTTTTCCTGTGCAATTGAGTGCTTCCTAGGATTGGTTGAAAGATTGAAGTAGATCTTTTAATTGAGGGCTTACCCTGGTTTGGGTATGACCGCATCTCTAGAATGTATAATTCTAGGGACCTATATCATAGATTCAATGGTTACCTTCTAATTTTTTAAAAATAAATTTATTCTCTACATTTCCAATGTAATTGTCAAAGATAGATAAATGTTTTAATTTTTCTTTCTATTCATATTTCATATCATTATATTTTTTTCAAAATAATTCATACATATCACATTGTATTAGTGCTTATGAATCAATATGTTGTATGTTATAATAATCTATTGATGTAATTTTTTACTTATCATCACCATTTTTACAAGAATCACTTATTTTTTTTCTATGATTGTCGTATTCATCTAGAATACTATTGCTCTCTAAATATAGCATATGGTATACTAATAATAATCAATATGATTACAATACTTATCATAACCGACCAAATTACAATTCACTTTTTCATCGATAAAATGACCCATTTTGATTCATAGTTTTATCCCATTTAGATATATTCTGAATTGGATTAGATTATATATTTGTAAACTATGTTTCATTCAGGGTTGATAATGAATGTTTTTAAAACCTATAACGACCCCCTTGCATTATTACATCTATATACTTATCTAGATCTACCAATATTCTCAACCCACCTATAATGCTAGATATTAAATATCATGAAAATTATATACTTTAATCTCGTGTTATTGGTACATATAGTAAACATTTTAACCAAAATATAATTCCACCAACACATCAAAGAAAAACCCACTATAGCTAATTTTAGGATGTATTTATGGTATTTCTATTCATGTGTCCTCAACTTTTGTGATCCATAAACCACAACATGTTCTCCCTGTAATAACACTTCTCCATATCCTATCCCAAAAGCATGAAAAAACATGGTATACTCCTCCCTTATCTTAGGTAGGATCAATATTGGAGCAGTTATCAGACACTTCTTCTACTCATGGAAAGAATTTTCCCAATCTCTCGACCATTCAAACAATACTCCCTTATTAGAAAATCCCAATAGACACTCTAAAAAATTCATAAAGGTCCTAGATGAAACTAAGATAATATTCCTCTAATAAACAATATATGGAAATCATTTATATTTTTATGCTTATCCTAACAATCAACTGCCAAAATTTTTTATGGTTCCACTGAGACACCTTCCCCTAAGATTATTTGACCTAATAAATGTAGCTGATATATTTATAATTAACAAATAAATATCTTTTAATTCATCCAATTATATCTTAGTGTACTCCTAATGATGTTAAGATGTTTGGAACGATCATCATGAGCCTTATAGTACACCAAGATTTCATCCGAAAGTACTACATCAAATTGATCTGAGTACAGATAATATAGTCGGTTTATCATGGTAATAAAAAAATCCAATGCATTTGTTAGTCAGAAAAAAATCCAAAAAAACACATAAATTCCATTAATATTTATGAAACTAGTATGAGGTATATCAGAATGTTGACCTATCAAATGATGATATCCAAATGTCAATTAAATTTGGGGGAAAGCACAATTTTTCTTCATTACAGAAATTTATCATCAAACACAGAAGAGGATATTGGTTCTTCACAATCATTATGTTAACTTCCAGTAAATAATATACATGCACAATGTCCCATCATCCGTATTTGTAATAAAAAAATTAGGAACACCATGGTAACATAATCAGATGGATAATATTTTTATCCATTAAATTTTCTAGCAAATCCATGAGCTCTGGAAGCACTGTTGGTGCCATTATATATGGTGGAATATAAATTGGCTCATCCCTTGACAAGTTATCCATAGTAAATTCCAAATTTCTCTTTAGTGGAATCCTTGAAAAGTCCTTATGAACCAAATAATAGAACCAATACACTATGAGATGAATGATATCATTTTTTAAACCCCCAAAATGAAGTAAAAGACTAGCCTCATGGGCAGTCAGATCTCATAGTTGCTGATGAAATGGCCTTCCACAGTACCTGGATATCCAACTCGCCATGGTGAATATTATGGTCACCCTTAGAAGAAGAAAAAGTCACTTCCATGTGGTAGTTATCTATGTGGGATCAGTACACCACTTACCAGTCAATACCCATAATTAGGTCAAATCCTAACCAATCCAAAATGTAAACATCCCAAATGAAATGATAATCTAAATCCTCAAGAGAACAACCTTTTCATAAACATATGTCTCTAGATCATAGACCCAAAGGTGTATAGATCATTTTAAACCCCTCACAAACATCACTTCTAGGCACATATCATTCACATGTTGTGTAGAAATAATGAATTGATAGGCACTAGTATCAAAAAAGAACTATCAAGTAAAGAAGATACATGAATAGTAGCTCTAACTATCGATGGTCCTTCCTAGTTATCCACTAGTGTAAGATTAACTTCATGAAAATATATGACCCCACTTACAAGTGATTATGTCTATGTACCCTGAGTTTCACAAATCTACTGTTACAAGTGATGTTGCCCCGAACACCCACATACACTTCCTCTGACTCCAAGACCAGTAGAACTCTAATTGCTCGCCTAATATGGTGTAGAAGACCCCCTCTAACAATTCAATTTTTTATAGATACTCTATTAATACCTATATATCATTGGTTACTATCTAACCATTGATGATATACCACCTTATACAATCTCAAAACTCTACCAGTGATCATAGAAAATTTCTGCGAAAGTGGCCCGACATATCACAGGAACAACTAGTCACTATTATAATGTAATGTGTGACTAAAACTCCCCCTACCAACATTTCTTACGATCACCCTGGTTGGAATTCTAATAGAGATTTATCTTATTCTGAAAAGATGTAAATCCTTCTAATCCAATATAAACCACTAGTCCTCTATTAAAAGCATATTTCAGGTTCCCCTATAAATGAATGCCATATTCAATACTTTTGAAAACTTATCCAGATAAAATATATTCACATAAAATTTAATATCACATTTAATCCCAACCTAAAAACATTTTTCTAAACTAGAATAATCCCCTACAAAAATTCAACCAAATCAGTAAAAATCTTTGAATCGTTCAGTGTCATCAATCACACACATTATCTTCTGATTCAACTGTATAAACTCATTCTCTCCCTCTTGCCTTAGTGTTTCATGATATAAGTTCCCCAATAAATTCCTCTAAATATCCAAAAACTCTATACCATTTGGCTATCCATATTGAGAATAAATTTCCCACCAATTATTCTCCTATCCACGTAACACATAATTTTTATGTTTTACTTTTTTCTCAACAATAGTCTCTAAGTTGTTAAGTACTGTTCGGATAAACTCAATCCAAAATACAAATACTTTATGTCCACCCTTTAATGTCAAAGATAGTGAGTGATGAAACTTGAACACAAGATTCTAGTCTTATATACACTTCACAAACCTCCTTGTATATTGTTACATAAATATCTTAATCCAATAATATTTACCACAGAACTACACTCCATCACCCTCACTTAGAAATAGTGGTTCCTTAGGTTCAACTACTAGATGATCATTTTTAGAACTATCTGCATGTCTTTATTTGAAATAAAATTTTCAGGGATGAATATATCTACAATACCAAAAAAAATTCTAGGGTTAATTTTTAAACATTAACATATGAACATAAGATGTGGTTCACATAATTCATAATAATGCATCCACCATTTCCCACTACACGGTCAAAACCGAGGAACTATCAATAGCATTATGTATCTTTCTTCTATGTTAGGGTTAACAAAGTGTAAAAATAGTATGAATATTATTTTATATCCTAAGATACCCATTTTCAACATATCTCATCATTTACAACATTAAATTTCATATTATGAACCTTTCTTCATTTAATTACACAATCAAGGAAAATAATTCTGACTTAATAACTTATCTAAAACACTCTTTTCCCATGGGTTCCTAAAAATGATGATTTTAAAAATAATTCTCGAGTACTTATAATGATGCCTATATACTGAACTCTCATTTATAGCTGATAAATGAGTCAAATATAAGAAAATCAGAGAATTAAATATCTTAAAACAATAAGTGCATCTTCCCAGATGAATTAATTTCCAACTTTTACAAAAAACATAAATAACAACATACAAACCCTTCGTACATTGGTTTTCCACATACATGAGTAAGATACTACCATGCAAGAGGTCAGGTCCAAGTCTTTAATATTCTTATTATCCTATATACCATTTTAAAATAGTATATAAAAATAATGAAAAGAAAACATGGCATTGATAATACTTTTTATAGACTTGACCCAGGTTCCACAAAGTTATACCCTAAGTCGGTTGGTTACATGACCTTAGGAACAACTCCCCATATGATAAAGTTTTTCAACTAGTTGAAGGTGTATAAACATATAACATAGGGAGAACACAAAATATTAATCAAAGTATCATAATAACATAGTTGACTAAGATATAAGTAAATGAAAATAAAAAATAACCAATAAAATTTGATAACAAAAATAGACTAGTAATATATGATGAATCAGAATAATAGAGAACATCCAAAACTAAAATATAATATATGTCAATCCAAATAAGAGTCATGTTTCAAAATGAATGGTTAATTTAGTTATACAGAAACCCCCCCCTACAGGTTTGGACACCAAGACTTGTTCTATTTTCAATGACTCATCCCAATTCATCCATCTATCATAGGTCTCTTACCGTAACATTATCCAATAAACACGAACCCTACTATTATACCAATTAGGAATCACATGTAGGTTGTGAGTGAAACTCAATATGTGCCACTAATGACTTACTAAACAAAATCTATATAATATCAATGTATGTTTTTGTATAATAATATTATAGAATGCCTAAAGTAAACTATCATCATATTTCATTATTCTTTAATTGACCCCATAAATTTCATCAAGTTTATAATGAAAATTGAATCATTAATACTTACATTGAAACGTGACAGAGTCTAAACCATATTACATATGGAATCACAATTCATTATCACATTACCATTAATTATAAATTTATTTCCAATTCTTATCACAACTAATTGGAATTATAGTCCAATGACATCATTTTGGGCCTACAATTCCATTTCTATGACCCTGTGGGTATTTTAAGCAATAATAAATCTCCCAAAACCAATTTATCAAATGATAACGGAAGTGGGATTTGGAAACATCTATCTATGTCCCACATTCATTATCAATCAATCACACTTGTGGGATTTTGAAGCATCAGTCCATGTCACACACACATTTATGACATGAATGTATTTATGTCTAGAATGACTTGTATATAACCAAATTTTAATTTAAATAATGTTTTGATATCCTATAAAAAAGTTATTAGAAAATCACCCAAGTTGGATTTTGAATTATTAGTCTATATCCCACAGTAATGTATCATACAATCAAACAATTAACATATATCACAATTCTCAATGATAATAATCATTAACCATGTTTACATAATTTCATATTGTGGTATATTCATTCAATTATCCACATAACCATGGTTCAACACATTAATCAAAATGAATAATATGAAAAATTCACAATTAAACCATCAATAAACATTTTAGCATATTAACACATTAACACTTAAATTTTAATTCAACAATCCCATAATTTCCACTATTCAAACAGTTTAACATTAAAATAATAACCTAATTCTCGATGATAATAATTGGTCAAATTATGTTTCCCAAGCTCAACCCATTTCATTATTTCATGGAAACAAATGAATCAATTTCATTATTTCATTAATTAATTGAACAATTAATTAATCAAATATAGGATTAAATTTCTATGAATGAAAATTTAAAATCTATAACACATACATGAAATTAATAATTCAAGACTATGGGATTTTAAATTTAGACCACCTACCTCTTGATCATTGATTATTGTTTAGAAACATAATCCATAATTAAAGTGTAATGATAAAGAACATAACAATTTATGAGAACAAGATCAAAATCCAAGAAAAAATTTAAAATTGATCAATATCATATAAAACCTCGCTTTTAACCATCACCAATTAAAGAAAAATATCCCTTCATCATCAGGGAATAGAGACATGGGAGAGGGGAACATAATTGGGATGAAATCAAATACTAGAACTGGTGTTGATCCATCAATGGGATATTTCATTCATCAAGAATGGAGGTTGGAAAGCCTTGTAATTCATCTGGGAGCCTCCAAATTCAATGGAAATGATTTAGGGTTGATCTAGGGTGTTTATGGATAATAGTTGGGATTCGTGAAATTTTAAACAATTTTTTAGGGGATAAATTTCCCATACAAAGGGATTCCTATATAGAGGTCTTGGTTTTAACTAGTAGTGTGACTTCTTATACGTGTCTCACAATTCCTACAATGAGGAAATAAAATTTAAAAAACCATGTTCCAACCATGAAAATCCTCATTATTTGTGTACGCAAGGATTTTTGGTCTAGGTGAATATCTTTGGAAAACCATGCCCCAAGAATGAACCACCCTATTCCTTACAAATTTCTCAAATTTCACTGAAAACTCCCCAATGTAAAACCAAAAAAAGATACACAATAACAAGGGTAATGGGGTATATGTAAATGATCCCAATACATCTCCCAAAAATGTTTTTATCTTACACTATAACATAAAATAATGATCATACATAGACTTTTAATCCCTAGAAACATTAGGTCTATCACATATCACAATAAATTATCATTGGTTTCCATATATTTTGTTTTCTCATTCATCAAAATGGTTTATAAAAAATTTATAATTTAAAAAAGAATATCCCCTATGATTTTTATCTAGGTGTTAATTCTTATTCCCACTAATCATGAATTGGTGGTGATAAATTTGATACTCAATCCAACCATTTTAGAGTTATTCCCCCTTGGTGCATATTTTCCAAAACCACTTTCACATTCTTGTATCCAGAAAAAGGATTTATTTTCCAGGAAAACAAAAAGACATATAATTTACCAAAATATTAATATATTTGTCTATAATTAAATATATCCCTAAAATCAATCATAGGTTTATTTCTATTATCTATTTTTTCCATAATATATTTTATGAGGGTTCCACTAAAATTTCTTTGATATCAACCATAATACCCTTACTCAAGTTACTCAAATATTTTGGTTATTTGATTATATTGTCATATGATACATGGGATCACATACCAATTGTATTTAATTGTTTATTAGTATATAGAGTATAGATATAAATATGATTATTATATTATAGTTGAAAACATGAAATACAACATTAAAATTCTTGGTAGGTCTTTATTATTTCTTATAAAAAATACCCAAAATCAATCATAGATCTTTTCATAATATCCTAGTGAAAGTAATACATAATAACTACTGTGATAAATTTACTTGTATGAGAAAGTATACAACAAAATAATACATATTATAAATATATAAATAATAATTAAGTGATAAAAAACAATTAAATATGACTTGTTACTAATATAAGAATAGAAAAATATTTCCATTGATATCATTGGAACATAAAAAATAACATGTGTTACACTAACTTGTTTCATAACGATTGAATGAAAGATGTTGTGAATTATAATCATACCATCTTCTAGTTGTGATATGATATCATAAGTATATCATCGAGGCTGTGTTCCAATACATCCAAAATTAATTGGAAGGAATAAAAAAATTCCCAATCTATTTTTTCTCAATAGAACTAATAATAATTTAATGGGATATTTAATTATGGGTTCCACACATAACATAATTATTCAAATACATTTATCATATTAATAATTTTTTCATTTTAGTAAACATTCTTTAATAATCAATCCCTATTCACAATGGAAGGACTATAATTCAAAATTTTGATACTTTCCCCAATTAAAATTATTATAATACCTCCAATGAAATATGATGGTTGATTACATTATTGTACATACACAATAATTAATTGGATTCATTAAATAATGTTTACATTAATTAATAAAATATACAAGATGCAATGAACATTTCCTGAAAAAATACCCTTTTCATTTAGAAATCACTTATTTAAAAACGTAATATTTCCATAATATTATGTAACAATTTAATTTTAAAAGGACCACAGAAACTGTTTAAGGAAGATATAAGGAAAATAATATTCAATATGGTAGGAATGTCCATTCATGTGGAATGAGTTAATTTATTTATTCCATTTACACATTCAGTTAAAATTTCCAAATATAGAAACAAACTAGAAGATTCATTTTTAATAATTTTAAATAATTTCATGAATTAGTGAATATATATTAAATAAATAATATAATAAAATAAAAAACTTTTGAGAAAAAATTAACGAAAATATTCTAACATAATGATTGTTTCTTGACTAAATATAAAAATTATTTCAATTTTTATTAAAACAATAATTTAATTTTTTATAGTATAACAGGGTTGAAATTGAAAATAAAACATTAAATTTATCGAATTAATGATATGGGTATATTATTGTTATGTTTTAAGATAAAAATTTTAATTCCTCCATTGGAAACATTAATATAAATCATCCCTAAAAAGGTTGACATCCTGAATCAACCCGTTTTAGTGTTTGTAATATTGGAATAAAAATCAATAGGAGATGTGATTGTGTATAAAAAATGTAAATAAAACAATTAAAAACAACATAAAAATAAAATTACATTACATAAATAATCTTATCACAACACTAATAATAATGATGTAATATATCCTAATGAAGAGAAATTATTTCAAGAAACTTCTTACCTCGAGTTCAAGTCTCTACAAACACACATTATATCAAATAAAGTAATCTTATATAAATTTGAAACAGTCTAAAGAAAATTTCTTATTTGGATTCCCTATTACTATTATTTTTATTTCATATATTAACTTGTCTTGTGTAGTAATTAAAATATTTATTTTCATGTTAGATAGTTTGGGGACGTCCTTTTCATAATCAAAAATCAATATTGTTAGGTTGAACAGAGTCAAATGTATCATTTTTCCATCATATAAAAAACATTAATCAAGATATAATTATCAATTTTATAAATTAAATAAAATATATATTAATCAATGAATGGTGGAATTGAAAAATGATTCACACCACTTCATGGAGGTGGAAGTACAAACATACAAATGTCTGACACAATCATTTGTTAAAAGGTGTAAGGGTATGAAGTTAACTAATATATTATCTTTTAAAAAAATAATGTTATAATTAAAGTTATATTAATTCATTATTTCCATCATAATAACCTACCTTATGTTGTGGGGATTAAAAATGAAACACATCGCTTCGTGGAGGTGGTAGTCCACACGTATGCATGATGATGATTTCATTATCAATTGCATGAAAAAAGAGCGTAAAAATGGATTTACTATTGTAATCTTATTTTTTTATTTTTTTTTATTTATATTAATAAATAATCATGGTTTAGGAATATTTAATGGAGTTATATGAAGAAATAAAATGAAAATTCTCAGTTAGGGGTTGTACCTATACTTCTACAAACCAAATTTTTGTTACAAATTTATCCATATAGGTTTGTATTATGATATTAAAAGAACCATTATGAATTTAGGATTATTTTTGGGAATAATTTTGGAATATATTGATCATAATGCATGTATCTTGTAGTGTGATGAAGAGGGTAGGGATGGAATCCAAATTTATGTGAAGAGATAAACATCCTTATAATTATATAAATTATAAATTTATATAAGTTAATTTCCAAGATTAATTGGAACTAAATTTATATAATTATAATTATTTTGAATATAAATCTAAATAAAATAATCCAATAAAATATATAATATTTGTTTCCTATTTTAAACCTTGTCTCTAGGTTTAATCCTCCATTTAATGATTTTAATGATAACATTGAAAAAAAATATTTCTTACTCTTTAGGGGTAAATAAAGTTCAGATTAATGGGAAAATGACCCAGAAGTTGAAATTTGTAGATATAATCTGATAAATACCATTTAAATGTAAAAATAAGTGTTTTTTAATTCAACTTCATTAATAAAATAATATTTATATTAAAATTTCGTTAAATTAAATTCCAATAATATTAATATATTTGAACCCAAAAAAAATTCCAAGAAAGTAACTAAAATAGAATAAAAACATTTGAAAAATCATTAATATATTCTATTTTTCTAGAAAGTTATTGTAACATAACAAATAACCCAAAAAATAGTAATTTTCATGTTTTTAAATACACATAAATGATTTGTTAATTCTTTCTTAAACACTATGTTAGAGTATCATTATAATTTAAGGTAATTATCTCATCAAACAAAATATTAAATAAATTTACATAAAAATATTCATATTAAAAACACATATAGAACCATTCAGGACTAGTTTTTATCCCGGTGAATTATTTTAGAGATATTAAAATCAGGAAAATGAATTTTTATTTTTATTCTTTAATTAAAATATTATAAGGTTCTTTGTTAACAAAAAATGGAACAAAAAATATTTATAATAAAATATTTATGGGATTGGTAAAACCAAACTTATAAAATTTATTAAATTATTATGTGAGGATTATTTTAAGTCCTTCTAATGTTAGTTTTAATACTAGTTACAATAATTTATTCTTTACTGTGGGGATAACTAGTTTTAATTTTTACAGTTCATTATGACCAATAATAAAGGTGAGATATTTAATGTTTTTTTGAAATTATGATCCAAAATATTGAATCAATTTTATAAAACTCATTAAATATATTTTTATAAATTAATTTTAAAATAAACCCTCAACACTTGATTAATAACAGTTTTCCAAAAAAAAGCATTCTACGTATTGAAAATTTTTTTATATCAAAATTTAGAATAAAATTAATAAATACTGAATTAGTGATTTAATTATTCAAAAAAATGAACTAATGAAAATTTAAAACCAATTAAAGGATTAAATTTTCAATATAAACACAATAAAATAAGTAAAATAAATTATAGAATAATTTTTCATTATTCTCCTAAAAATCATTCATTTTATAAAAATAAAAAATATCTATCTGAATATAACATCGATTTGATCATTTAAAAAATAATAATATATTTTTAAAAAAATATTATAAAAATGGTTGAAATTAATTATAATAATTATACAAAAAAGTTGACAAAATAATTTTTTATAGAAAAAATAATGTTTCTGTTGAAAATATTATTACAGAAAATTGACTAATTATTTATTATTAATTTAACAATACATTTGAATTCAATAAAAGATCTATACGTATTTTCCATACTTTTTTATTACATTCTAATCCTAGTAAATTATGGACTATGTAATAATGGAAATAGTTAAATAATAACATTTTTATATTATATAATAGTATTTTAATGATCAGTGTTTCATGCTAAGAATGATAAAAATCGTATTATTTTTTTATAAAAAATTCAGTCTTACATAACCCTATACATAGTAGAAAATGCATAGTCATATGAAAAATTATAATGTCTATGGATTTTGAATTTTAAATTAGAGTTTTAGGCCACATAAAATGCATGGTATTATACATATTAATAGATACCATGCATTAAGACCATAAAACCATGATTATGTTACATATATTAACTTTATATAACTGAAAAAATATTAGAAAAAATTTCAAATTTAGACATAACTTCATTGATTTCTATCTAATCACCATTAGATAATTATTTTTGCCTCTTATATTATGTTTGATGGGGAATATATTTAAATTAATTTTTTGTTATTACATCTCTTATAATGAAGAGATACAATTTCTCCCCCTTTATTTATCCCATTCAATTTCAATGATATATTCATAATGATATCATATATAGATATATGGGTATGTATTATGATAGAAAATTCACCATTATAAGAATTTTAATGATTTATCACTTTCTGATATTTTAGATTTAATATTTAGAAAATTATGATATAAAATTCCCATGTAGATGCCTTTAATAACTTTTTTGGGATTGCATATTCTTGAATTTCTATTTTAATAGATTACAATGAAATGTTTATACAATTTAATTGATTTATGTGGAGTTTAGTCCCTGTAAAAAATAATGATTTTGAAATCAATGAGAGTTTTTTCAGGTTTTTTGTATTTTCATATGTGATGATGTTTTAAAAAATTATAATATTAAGATTTTAGTGGATTGTTTTTTGTTTTTTTGAAGGTTGAATGATCTTTTCCATTGTTAGTTAATATTATGATAAAAAATATTTTAAATAAAAACAAAATGTTCAAATATTTCCTTTTATGAGCTATGATTCTGACAATGGTTTGATATAGTATAATAGATAAATATAATAAATTATTGATAATGTTGATGTAAAATATTTTTTATGTGACCTATTTGATATATTTAGGACTCATCTATTATAATCTGAAGAATTATACCTCTAAGATCAAATAGAGAAACTCTCACGTTTATCGGTGGTTAGGAGACAACCCAAATTTTCATAGTTTCGATGTGTGATTGATCGAAATTTAGGGAACTTGGTGAGTAATGAATCAAATAAAAATAGAAAATAATGATTATATTACATATCATGCTTACATGGATTGGTTCTAGTAATTTTATGTTTAACTAGATGTGACATAACATAGATGAATTTTCTAAGATATGGAATTTACATAAGTTTGGGGTAGTGACTATTTTACCCATTGTGGTGGAAAAATAATTTTCTATTTATTTTATATAAAAAAGAATATATAATTAGAATTTGGAAAATGGGATCATTTAAAATATGATGCATTAAGAGAGAATTTTTTCTTTACGAATTTGTTTGAGATATTGAATGGATTAGTATCGTCCAAAAAAATCATGGGAATTGAAAATGAAATATTAATGTTTACTTTTAAAGGGTTTGGTTAAATTGTTATAGATATTTTAGATTTATTATTAAATTATTCTAATTAAATTATAGTATGGATAATACATGGAAGAATATTTTAGTTTTTTGGTGAACCATGCAGTGTTTATAATCCCTCATACATGGGAGCTTTTGTGGATATTTAGAAAATATTCTTCATGAGGGGGGGAAATAGAAGTCCTTTGAAATCATTATTTGTGAGTTGTAGATCCTTGTTGGGGATATGGTGGTGAATTTAAGGTAATGGGACCACTTTTATTTGAGGAAATATATTTGAAAATATATTTCTTTCTACTTTAAAACATATTAAATTTCATGTGAAAAGTACTAATAAAAATTATTACTTTTTTAATGATGTTTTTCATTTGAATAATTATTTTCAAATTCTTTCATTGAGTGGAAATTATTTCCTGTAAAATTAATATTATCACTCACGAGTTGTAGTTAGAATCTTAAGATTGTGTTGTACTCTTGAGGGTCTATGGAATCTTGACCCTTATTTCAAGATTATAGAATTATGGTTGGGGTGTTTTTTATGGGGCTTTGAAGTCTACATCAAAGTTTAGACGTTTACCCTATAAAAGATTAATTTATATACCCTTGTAAGAAATTGAAATTTATTTTAATTATATTTTTAATATAAAATGATCAATATAGAAAGTACTTTTTAGAACATTTTTTAATAAATGTTGGTATGTTGAAACAAATTGAAATGATATATGATATTTGAAAAGAAGAATAATTAATAAAACTATAAACTTGTAAAGAATCATGTAGAAATTAAATATATTGATGATTGAGGGAAAACATTTGATGATATATTTATGATTATAAGTAGGATTTAAATTTACCTATTCCTAGGGAATAAAATTTATCATAATAAGAACAGGAGGACCATTGATGTAGAAATTATTCATTAACTAATAGTAAATCCATTACTCTTAATTTTGGTTCTAGATATTATAATAATGATTTAACAAAAGAAACAATATTTTTTTCTGGGTTTTCTCTCATTATAATCATATTATAGTAGAGTACGGTGATTATAATAATCAAAATGAGATATATATAAAGTCTCTAAATATTTGTTTACATCTTTTACCTCTAGTTATAGCAGTTCACATGATCACGGTGAACTACCAAAACATACAATAATAGTTTTTTATAGATGACTAATCAGTAACAGTGGAAAATGAAAATAAAAAAGTGATTGTTTTATTATACTTCTATATAAGGGAGAGTTGTGTTTTATCCATACAAATATATTAAAATATTTTATTCCAGTTAGATTGTTCTAGTTCTTATAAAATTTAATATAGAATATGGAATTTGTGCTGCACTATTTTTGGAGAGATATGTTGAGGAATTAGATGTATATAGTAGAGTTGAGAGTATTGTGGTTAATGTAAGAATATGGTTAAGGTCTAATTATTTTTATAGAAATTAAAATTAAAGTCATACTATTACTATTTTAAAAATCATTTATCAATGATAAAATGTGATGAGGTTTCATACACAATGAAATTACATCTTATTTCATATTTTAAGAATATTATAGTGAAATGGGGGTATTCCTTGAACTAATATACCACAAAGAAAGAAGGTCCTTTATCAAATATTTTTTAGTACTATGAAAGGCCACTCTTGAAATATATATATCAATTAGTTATTGTAATAGAAAAAATATAGAATAACCTAGATAAAAACATTAGTCAATTCATTTTAATTCAAATAATAAATATATGTCATTATATTTCAAAAAATTTATACATTAAAAATATCATTAATAGTTAAAAAATTATAAAATCACATAGAGAACTAAAAATATACTATATCACATTAAAAATTGTATGATAGAAAATCATCAACCATCATTTTAATTTTATCATTAGTAATAAATTATTTAGTAATTAAATAAAATCTAATATATAATTATTGATCAATAATATTTTTATTTTAATAAAAAATATTAAATGTACATATGATTGAAATATTATATACTAATTTAATATCTAACATTCTCCGAAAATTAAATATTTTTGTATTTAAATTATTTTTTTGAGTCATGTTTCCTGAAATTCTACTAAAAAACCCAATTTTTTTATTTTTTAGCATTAAATGTAGAAATGTAAAAAAAAGAACACTTTAAAATTGAGAACAAAAACATTAAATTATTCTAATAACACCATATAAGAATATAACAATAGGTTTTTTCCTTTAGGTTAGAAAATAATTTATTTTCATAGATTATAAAAAACATTTCACCTGGTTTTCATAATATTAAACAAATGAAACGTGTTTTTAACAAAAAAAAATCATTTTTTACACGATAAATCATATATTTGTTAATTATAGACCCAGTAGTCATTAAAATTGTGAATAGTTAGTTTCCATAGATCATAAATGAATCAACATTTGTTTTCTTAAAGTTTTAGGACAATCTATACTAGTTTGGTTGTATTCGAGTACGAAACCCATGTATTTAGAATTTACCAACATTAACATAAAACATGTAATTATTATATTTTCAACAATATAAATTTGTATAAGGATGAAAATTTTCAAATATTTTATGAAAATTAATTATTTTTAATCAATTTTCTTAATGTTACAGAGGCTTTTACCTTAGAGAACATATATAAAATAATGAATTACATTTTTCTAATTATTAACACACAATTTATACAAATTAACTTGAGTTACTAATAGTCGATCAAAAATGATTAATATATTATAAATTTAGTGATTCTTGAAAATTCAATCTTGATTGGACATTTTTTGAGTGTGGAAAATGTTTTAACCTTATATACCAGTATTCCAATACAAAATCACACATTCTATCATTAACAAAAAACCAAACACCAGAATGACATATTATTATTATTAGAAGTTAAATATTAATTACAGATCATTATAATAGAGTGTAATTATAATGATATATCATTTTATAAATTATATTATTATGATAATCATATTTAACATTGATAACAATTATAAAATTAAAAAAAATCACATTTTAGCCACACAATGAGTTATAATTATTTATGGATTTTTATTACATTTCAAAATTGAATAAATAATTATTACCACTATTTTTATGTTAATTAGATCTTTTAATGTTCATTTTGAGCATACAACAGAAACACTTAACAGTTATAACACTTGTAATTCTTAATGAACACTTTCAATCAATCTTACCACGCCACATATTATTCATTATCTCCTTGGTTAAACCATGTATTCCATAAATTATTTATATATATCATATTATTGGGATTCATGGTTTATTGGTTACTCTTGTGCATTATTTTTTCCATTTTCTATTCCATGTGATTGTGGTTTTTTCTCTCCTATTTTTAGTCTTTTTTAAATGTGGTGGGTCTTTTCAAACATTTTAAGAAATATTATGTTAATTTTTTTGAGAAATATTTACAACATCGTCTACATTTTAATGAAAATATCATTCTTCCCCTAAAAATTGTTAATAGTTTCTTATTGGAAGATATTTGAATTTAAATTATAATTTTCAATGGAACATGTTTGGTTTTTTAAAATAGAAAATGTGGGAGAAAATCTTAGCTTTTTATATTTTTTAAATGTGATTTTTTTTATTTTATTTAAGGAAAGTGCATTGGGAATAGGTTATTCAGGCCCGCCTAATGAGTTTTAATAACCATGACTATAGTTCTTTCTTATTGTTAGTTTCAATAGCATGTTCCAAATTATGATTAATTTCTTTGTAAGATAGTTTTTCTGGGATTTTAGAGTGACCCTTTGAGGATAGATGGAGATTTTGTGGGTTTCAGGTTTTGTTTGGGTTTTTCAATGTTTTTTTTTTCAGTTTTCTATATTTTTATTTTATGTATAATTGATGTTTTTTTTAGTAATCATATTTATACTAGAATTTGTTATTTAATTGAGTTATTCAGAATAATTATATTGGGAGAAATATTTTCATTGGTTAACGTATTGATTCCCTTTCAATACTTTCTCACTCGTAGGGATCATGAAATCCCATAAATACTTGTTAGGGGATGTATTGGGTGTTGTATTTGAGTGAATCCAAGGTTGGTTCATAAAAAATGGTATCAAAGGAGGTAAGTTTATTAGAGTACTAATCATTTAGAGTGCCTTTTGTTATTTGGGATATCATGGTATATGGTGTATGACTGTCAGATCATGGGGTGTAACTATGAGGGAGTGTATCATAACCACTTTCTTTGTTGAAACATGGTTTACTAGGGTATGTAGGGTTATTTTTTATTTCTTTTGTCTGTGGGGTGTTTCCTGGTATTTTAGAAATGAAAATAGAGTTTTGATAATGGTCTTAGTGTGCTAGCAGGGACTTGTAAGCCATGTGGATCCAGTGATGTGGTTCTAATTGACTCTCTATAGAGGTGGTCTGATCAGAATATGGATGAAAACCATATGGACATGCCACATATTTACACTAGTTTCCCCTTGTGAATTTTTTAGTAATCTATTAATTTGGAAATTGATTGAAAAATACCCTCAATTTTAAATAGTGAAATACACAATTTTTTGAGGATTAGGTTAGCATTTTTTGAAGATAGAAAATGAATTTTTTGATTCTTTTTCAAAAGGGGTTTTTAAATTTTCTTAAATTTATATGATTCATTTTGATGAAATGAGTCTCAAGGAAAATATTTTTGATGAAATGAGTTTTTAGTCTAATGATTCATAAATAATTGTAATCTTTTTAGAATTGATGGAAATGTTTTGAATATGAAAAATTGGTATTATAGTGATTTATGATTTCTTTCTCAATTACTATTTTCATTTTGGGGTTTTTTATTTAGTTTCATGGTTTATATGTGTAGGTATTGGGTTACCGTGAAATTCCTAAGGATGAGTCTCTTTTAAGATCTTTTTCTTCTCATATGGTTTCCGATGCATGGGTTGTGCATAGTTTGATCCAAACTATTTATTTCCAAGGGGAACCATGTAAGACCCTTTAGTGTTACTAGTCAAGTGTGCAGGAAGTAATAATTGTTATGATAATGGTGCATAAGGTGTGTACATGGTTATGCAATTATGAACAGAAAAATGATACATAGTTGGTGCCTGGCTTCACCAACTATCTGGACAAACCATGACAATGTCCATGTTTTCCATCGAGGAGTGCATAGCTGATGCACTGTTTGGTATATCAACTTTCCTAACCAGGAATAAATTCCATGAGTCTTATTAATGTAAAATCATGTTGAATTTTCTATTATTAAAGTTAAAATTAAGATGTTATTAGCCATTGGTATTATAGTTATCACCCACATTCAAGGACCTATGTGAATGGGTTGATGGTTGATGGAATGAGTGGGTGAGTACCCAAATTTGAAAAGTA
This sequence comes from Viscum album, assembly GCA_963277665.1. Lineage (NCBI taxonomy): Eukaryota > Viridiplantae > Streptophyta > Magnoliopsida > Santalales > Viscaceae > Viscum > Viscum album. Next base: position 1,617,862,870 of record OY728146.1, on the reverse strand, counting down.
ATGTTCATGTATGAGTCCTTATGAAATAACATTGGTGATTTTGAAACCTTTAAAAATATCTATTCTTTTCAAAAAGTGATTTAAACTGAATTGTAAAATATAATGTTTTGGTTATCGGTGTTGGTGTAGTTTTTTATCCTATTTTTGGGAATGATATTTTTCATGAGGTGTCTTAAGATTGATAATTATTATCGATGGATTGGAATTTAATTTGTTATTGGTTTTATTATTTCTTACTATCTTCTTCCACAAATATTTGATGGATATTTGACACGTGTCTACGGGTGGTGCACCATTAATATACATTCTTGTTTGTCAACCCACAAACAACATTCTTGAATTTGGGAAGTTGAATCCCCCTCTATTTTATGTTCAAGAGGATTCTATCGAACCTGAAGGGTTGACATAGGTTATTGTGAGAATCATCAGTTTTCCATGAGTTTCATGAGTCAGTGAAGGTAATTGTTTTAACTATATTCTCAGTGGTATGAACATGAAATGGTGGAATTCAGTCTCTTGAAACAATCCTTGTGAAGATCTTACCATGGAGTCCAACAAGCCCTCATTTATCTGACAATACTTTTCAGAGATGATAAAGTGTAGGATGGGGATGTAGATGTGTTTTCAACAGTGGGGTGATGGGACATAGTTGGAATTCCATAGTTACTTTGAATATCTAGTTCCATATTATCATAATTATGTTTCATAAGAATCGTATAAATCTCGTAATTTTTATTATGGGCTTCACACTACTCTACAGTAGAAGGTATCAATGGTCAAATAATCCTATTTTGCTGATAACTTGAGGAAATATATTCATGTTGAATTTTTTCAAGAAGTATTTTTTGAGTTAGGGTACCTTCCTCTAGTCTCTATATGTTGTCAATGGAATTCATTTAATTATATTGGGAAGGGGTGTAAAGCTCGTCGTTTTTGTCATGGAGTTAAGAGTCCAAAAGACATTTCATCATCCTCCTCTAAGTGTATTGTACTGATATGTAATCAGTGTTTTATTGATGGCATATGAATTATTAATTTACCTGTACTAAAAGGATATAACAAGAAAGTGGATTCCGTGGTTACTTCAAATGGTTTTATAATGTTGTTTCTAGGAATTGGCGTCAAGCCAGTCGACCTCTTCGAATGAATCCTTTTCTTTTTTGCCGAATTAAGGTTCTATTTTTTCTATAGTTTGATGTCTATTTCAATATAATTATTTTTTAATGGTTGTCCACTATGATGTTTTATGGTTTTGTATTATATTTCAAGTGTAATAGTGAATTTTGGGTTTTGTTGAGACCTCATTTTTTAATGAATTCGTTTCTCTATATCTCATGTGGGGTGAAAGAGGGTAAATCATCACCATATTTTAAATCCCAATTCTGGTGGAAGTGCCTTGTTGGGTATAAGTAAATCATGTGGTTGGTCTTGTCCCTCTGGATCTACATGGGGTCTTGTCTGAATCATCATGACACCAAATGATGGATATTTTTTATTGATTATCATATCTAGACTAAGGGGTTGTTTAGGCTTTAAATATTACAGAACAATCCATTGGTCCTAGAGTCATGATTTTAATGTTTCTAGGAATCAATGGGTGTCTGGGGAACCTCAAATAATCTATATTCCCCACATTCAGAGTGATGTTTGTTTAATATTTTTTTCTTTTCCTTTTCATTGTATGTTCATCTAGAAAAGATTTATGTTCTTAACCAAATGCAAGTATAGTGGTAGTTCATTTTCAGATGTGAATCTATGATCTGATTTTCCTTGTGTGGAAACCCATGTAGATTGGTTTTCATTTATTTTGTGGTCATGTGGGGATGATTTCTTCTTATAGAGAAAATGAATCATGGTTTGTTTCTTAACATGTTTGGAAGTTTCGTTCATCAGGGAATTCCCTTTTGGTTGGTTGTTTGTTTATGGGGGTTGTTCTTGGGATTGGTCCATACTGATTGGTCTAATTTCTTTAGATTCTAATGCTTGAGAGTCCCACAATTGATTTTGTAGTGTTTCCTAGGTCGTTCAGTGCGAGTCAGTTTCTAATTGTGGGGAGTTCAATCCATACTCCCATGTTGAAAATCTATTTTATCCTCTGTAGTAGCATTTCATAGGGTAGTTCTGTTTGAGGATATTGGTTTTGAGTCGTTCTTTCCAAGTTAGCATTGGTATTTTTTATTAATGCCAATTGTCTTATTTAAAAGAGGTTGTAGAATTATTGGTTTGAGAGTTCAATCATTTTTCATGATGTGGTTTTGGTTTTTTATTTTATTTCGTGTAAAAGTTTGTGCTTCTTATTTTTTATAATTGAATATCATCATTGACCTAGGAATAAAATAATGATAGTGTGTGATCCTTTGAATTTTATTGATCAACTCAAAATTTTGTATGTTTCTAGATGTAGAAATAATGATGGTGGTGAGAATTTCCAGACACTTATTTTCTTCTTCTTTATTTACATTATATTTTTTTTCTTAGTTTTTCTCTCATGTTCCTGAGGATCTATATTTAAATTTTCTATTACATGATTTATTAATTAAAAATTTGTGTCATGGTTGTTTCGGGTGGTATTTGGACTTGTTTATTGTTATTTTGAAGGTTGGTGAGGAAATGTCTTGGTGGAGTGTTTGTGAATCCCCTATTGTAACATCTATATGGGTTTTGTTTGAATGATGGTTTATCCTAAAGGGTTTGTATAATGTTTGTGTTAAAATTATGATTCTTGGGGTTTTCTCCAAGTCACATAGTTAATGTTCTTGGTGACTTCAACCACATATACAAAGTGTTTAGAATTCACATGGTTTGGTGTTATGGTTAATCTAACCATGAATCATAAGTGTGCAACCTGTGCATCCAGAGACAATGGGAGATCTCATAGTTCCTTAAATGGTGAAATCTAATAGTGATGCCCAATTAGAAAATGGTGTTTTTTCTTTTCTACCTCTTTTTAGTTCATTTATGCCCTTGGAATCCCTTATCTCAACTCTCTGACTAGGATTCCTCCCATTTTGATTTTTTGTAACTTTAAGCCTATGTATATTGATTTCAAGGTGTTTACTTGATTATTTTTTATAACGATCAAATGGTTAGGGATCCTCTTTATTTCCCATACTTTTTTCTTTCATTTTCAATTTATCCCTAAAACATAGTGTCCACGTTTGGATAATTTGGATAACATGGGTGGTAGAAAATTGGGGGTTGCATCTTTTTAGGATTATTTGTGGATTTTTTTTCTTTATGGAACATTTTTCGTATCATTTTGATTAGGAATCATTGATGCTAATGTGATTTGATCTATGTTTTCATTTTCACATGTTCTTTAAATTCGTGTTTCAATTGATTCTTTCCTTTCACACATACATTGGACAGTAATAGTGATGTCTGATTTTGAGAAAATAATTTTTTGAAGAAATGAAGTGGTTTTATGAAAAAAATTATATATATATGTTTTAGTTATGTTATGTCATTCGAACAAAGTGTGTGATAAATTTACCAATTGGATTTTGAAATTTTTTCTTGATTTTTAATGAATAGATTATCATTTGAAATGTTTTTTTGACATTTAAATGGTGGATATTCTTTATTAAATGGATTTCAAAATGGGTTTTCAATTTGAAAGTGGTTTGTGTTTGGTTCATTAAGAATCGGATAGCATGTTATGGAAATATATTGTTTTTAATTTCAAAGGGTTGATTTCTCAGAGGGCATTTGAATCCTATTTGGAAAATTTGTGAAATTGGTTGTGTTGAAAACTTTCTTTTGATATATCTCTTTACTTTGTTATCATGGATGTTTTGGGAGGCCCATACTGAGAAGATACCTTGTGTTTGAATAGTTGAAAATTCATGAGGTTGTTATTTAGAAAAACTCAAGGGTGATTTTGTGTGTAAGATACTTATGTGATATATATATATATATGTGTGTGTGTGTGTGTTCTTTTGATTGGATGCTTAGTTGGCTCAACCCCTTCCATGACTGATCATGGGAACTGAGAAAAATGGGTGGATTTTTAGTGAACGATAGCTGCACGAGATTTTATAATGCATTAGATTGTGAACCTTAGTATGCATTTTCCTTTTATTAATGATTTTGAGACATCGATAGTACATGGTAGGGTATATAAGGGAGCATTTGGGAACTGTTATGTCAACATGTATGGAATTATTTAATGATTAGTCACATGCATAGTGTGTTCAAGATTATTCACAAGCTCCTAGCTTCTCCAAAGTTTCTTGGAAATCTTTTATCTATAGAGGATGATTGTGAGGCTTTTTCATTTTTTTATACTTGTGTGGTATTTTTATGCTTCCCTTGTCATGTGATAATGGATGTTTCTATCTAGTTTATCATTCCTCTGTTAATAGTGATGTGTATGTTTTCAATTGTTATATGAAAAATTATATGGAAATGTTCTGAGAAATAATTTCAAATTTCACTCCCATTTTGTGAATAAATAATTCTTCTCTTTTATATATTTAATGGCTACTTCATGGAATAGATTTTGTTTTAAAAGACAATGGGAAGTGGAATGTGGTTGGTTATTAAAATGGATCTTTTTGTGAAAAGACTAGATTTGTATATTTTATTTCAAATTCAAAGTTGATGTTTCATTAATTTAAAGGAAGTGAAATGGGAATAGATTATTCGGGCATGTATACATTGTTTTAATACTAATTGAAAAAGTTATTTCTTGTTTTTATCTCTATTTTAAGTTCCAACATGGGTTTTATTGCCTTGGGAAATTATTGTTTATAGATTTTAGAGTGAACTTTGGGGTCACATAGAGATGTTGGGGTTTCATGGGGTAGTTTTGTTTTATTTTAATAGTTTTATTTTCAATTTTTTATATATTTAGTTTATGTTAAAATGATGTTCAGTTTGGTAATAATATTTATATCTAGTTTCTCAATTTATTTATATTGTTTGGTTTATTTATAATTGGTGAAATAATTCCCTTGGAAAACCTGTTAATTCCCTAACACTATTTTCCAGAACAACGGGATAGAGAATACCCTTTATTCCATATATCGGGCTACATCAGGTGTCGAATTTGATGGAATCTCGATTTGGTTCATGATATATTTCTTCAATGAACCTTCTACTCTTGATTAAATTTCATTAGTAAACTGAACTAACTCATTGTCATCAAACCCAAACAAATATTATTCTATATTATCAACTAATTTTAATTAATGAATGATTCATTATCATTTTTACTTCTTTCAAATATTAGTGTTTTTACCTTGGTATTATTATATAATGTTAACATTGATTACTAATTATCCTCTATATTCGTCTAATTTTTCAATCTTTTGGTTATTACATCAATAATATAACTATTAAGAGTATTCAATATTATTTTCGATGGAAATATCAATATGTGATCTAAAAATATACAATTCAAGTAATTTAGTTAATATCAAATGGAATTTTTCTTCAATCCAATCATATTTATCCTTAACCTCTCACACTAATTGAAGTTCCTAGTGAATCCCATAGTCACACTAAGTGAGGGGGGTGAAGTAGGGTAAACCAATTTTTGGTAATTTATTCATGAATACAATTATTACCATATTTTGAAATTCGAGAATCTATCTCTATAAAATTATATAAATATTTTTAATCATTCCAAACACACATTCACCCACATGTAATGAAATAGTAATTTTAGCACACAAAATAATACTATTACAATGTTCTATCCTAATAGGGTACCTAATAATTAGTATTTTTGTTTTCCTCTGAGATATAGATAACATCACCATTATAAATGCAAATTATATTTAAATTTATTATCCAAAATCCATATTATCTTTATTCTTTTTAGTAGTATGGAATGTTATCACTCTTAATTGATGTTGGATATTTATAATATGTCATGATAATATTCAGTCTTCCCACTAGAATAGAGACATTTATTATACTCTAACTACTATAATTAAATTTTTTTCTTTAATGTAAACAAGGGAAATATCTTCCTTAATGTATGATATTTGTCACGATAAATTTCTTTTTATTCCTCCCTAAATAAAGTCAGTAACAGAAACAACATGCTTTTCTATAATTTTATATTGGATTGTTATATAGTCTATGATGAGACATATTTTTTGAATCTTCTGATTCTTGTATTAAATATTTTGGAAAATACACATTAATTCTCTATATGTTATAGTATTAGATAGTAAAACCATCAACCTTAATGATCAATGAAACAGAAAGTCTGGATAGTCCCTCTCTTATTCATACATATTAGTTCATTAGATACTCATCTGCATAACGCCACCTCAATTTATATCATTCATGATGTAATTAAACCACCATTAAATGAGAAGAATACTGAATATCTTAGACTCAACAATATCGATATTGCATTAGGTATTAATCATTGATCCAACTTCTTCATCACTTCATCAAATCTATACCCAAATCATAGCATGTGACATCAAATATTTGTAACTTTTCCATGCATCTCAGCATCGGAACCATAAATTTTACTATACACAGATACAATGTGATATATTTATAGAAACTTTTGGGTTATATAACATACATATAAAACACTCATATTAGTATCCTAGATTTTACATAACATCTTTGTATCCAATGATTCATCATATTATCTATAACATTCCTATTTAGATTTTAGTGTCACAACTTCTATTTATACAATAAGTGTGTTGATCTATATACAATTTAATATTATCTTATAGTCTTCCGATCAGATTTAATAACTTTCATCTCATTTTTAGAACATCCAAGATTAACCAATTTCAAGATACTATAATCCTCTAGATTAGTCAATTAATTTTTCAATACTATAAAATAATTGATTTATATTTAAAAAAAATTATGCATCACTAACTAATTTGAAATATGATTTTTAACATTATCATTATTAATATCCTATTTTCAATGGTCTACCTTCCCAGTTCAAATGCTCCCAAATCACCCTTAACTACCATTACATTAATATCTTGGTTTAACTTTCAATTTCACTTAAGTTTCATATTATGATACTTTTTTTCCTTTATCATTTCATTGGAACAAAAATTCTTCACCTATAGTTGATTCGATTTAACATTAAAAAAATTTAATCCTATGTAAATAATTTTTTAGTGTTCATGCAATTATAAATTTCATCACCTCTAAAAATTCCTTTTCATTATTTAAATCCATATAAAAATTAGTTATGATCGACTCATGCATTCCAATAATTCATTTATTAGTATCAATTATAAAATTCCACTCACTCAAAAGGATAGTTTCCTCTTGGATAATTTTGGAAATTATTATTAAAAATAATATAATGTTTATCATCTAGTTTCATTTTACAGAAATATGTATATCATTATTTCATTAAAATATTTTAGAAAATACTATTTTCTATAATGTTAAATGATTTTTATGAACACTCATTGTATGTTTTGAAAAATCACACAGAGTAAATATTCAGAAACTAATGATTCTTACACATTGAGATAGTGGTATTATTCTTCTTTGACAATGATTTATGTTTTCTTGATTAATCTTAAGAAATGAATAAGACTCATATTACAAAATCAGTCATTTGAAAATTCCTATATCCTGAAATAGTATTTTAAAAATAATATTGTTGATTAAAATTTTCATAGCGCATTTTAAAAGTCCCTAAATTTTATATTTCTCACTTATATAGTAGATATATTCTAGGATCATTAGTTCTAGGGCTCCTGATCTCTTTTTCATAATCATAATCCCAGTGATATCGACCAATTTTTTTCAACCTTTATCTTCCATGATTGTATCTTCTTGATAAACTGTATCCTAAAACTACAAATAACCCATTTACAAAAAATATATGTTCTCCCTTATTATTATTCATTGACATAAAATTTTAATTTTACAAAATATTACTCTTGGAATCCTTCTCAGGACACTTCTCCAACCTCAGTTATACCTTCATAATGGACACTCGATTAATATATATTATGAAAATTATCACATAAAGATGTAGCTTCCTTTAATAACACATATTCACTATAACACAAGTTATATTCTCCACATAACATCAGATTTACAAGATTTTTAAAAAAATATTGATTCTTTTGAACTCTAATTATATCATGTGTTTGGCAGTGTTTTCATCGTTCATTAAAAGTTTATTATAATAACTCCAATGTACATGTGAATAATCATATGATGACTTTCCTCAATCAGAATAATACAATATTACCTCTCTTCTATAAACCGGTAATATCCATATTCCTTCCATCAATGTCATATTGTGACAGTTGATATGGAATCTACCTATATTATTCCATCAAAGGTGTTAATGTCTTGGCCACCATTGGGCATCATCATCTTCTCATTCACACATCTTATACGCCTTTAGTATATATTTTCTTTATATCATAAAATAAAACATCATCATCTTAATGCTTCATATACAGAATCATTAAATATTGATTTTACCTCTTATTGATAATATATGAATCCCCCTTTAACACAATCCATTTGGGATATTAAAAAGTAGTTGATAAGGGTATTTTGAGAATGAGTCTTTCATTCAATTGTGTTGTCAAAATTTAACTAGGATTGTGATTTGTTTCATCATATGTTTCCTTAATAATTTAGAGTTGGTATTTTTTGATATTATTAAAAATTTTGAGGAACTTTTTTTAATTATGATTCATTTGTGAATTATCCATATTATTGGACTTATTTATAAAAAGATATGATGTAATGTATATCGAATTGTGTTGTGGATATATCTCTATTTCAGAGTCCTCTATAATAAAAATGTAACCCATATTAACATTTTAATTATATTTTCACATTAGTGTTTGGTGTTACCAGTCAAGAGAAGCATATTGTTCATATGTAACATCCGTAGTACTTAGTTGGTAGTTAGGTTATGGAGGAGTTCTATCATGGTGGAGCAGTTAGAAGATGTTAATTTCATGCTGTTTGGATTTTTATGTATGATGTATAAAAGTTAGTTAGTGGTATGATATATTACTATTTGAATCACAATTTAATGATTATATAAAAGGTATTTATCATTTGATGTTACTAAGGATTGTTGTCCCATTTAGAGGAGTGGTGTGGGTGAATCAATATTGGCATTTTTTTAAATTTCATACATAATGAAATGTACCCCTATAATATGTAAGAGTTATTTCCAAATTAATTTTAATAAAACATAATAAGAATGAAAATATGATAGAGTAAATAATGAATTTATTAAATTTAATGTTAGGAATCAGTATGAGAACATGCATCATTGAAATGGACATTCCCATGGGTATATATATGTTCTCTATTTTAATTAGTTGAATAAAACATTTGAACAAACTCCCATTAGACTCATTTTAGGCCTGATATTTATGATGATTCTGAATCCCTTCAGTTTAATTGTTGTGCTGACAGAAACATGAGGCACAATATAAGAGTATAAAAATTTAAATTCTTCTCAAAAAATTGTTCATATAGGCCGTTTTCACATTCTTCCCCTATCTATTTTCTCAATTTTGAATGAGTTTTAATATTTTGCATGAATTGAGTATTTTATAACTATTAGACCTCACAAAAATATACACTTGTCAAAAATTTGGAACTATTTTAATTATGAAAAACTATTCACCTCAGAAATTATTCTTATGAAACTATATATGTTCTTTATCATTCTAAAGTATCATTCTAGAAACTATATCTGATTTATCATTTCAGTGGTTTGAACTAGATTATATATTTTTTCTAATCAAACCCTACATATGGAATTATTCAACATGAAAAAAATTATTTTTTGGAAACTCTATCTAACAATTACTCTACACCACTTGAAATTTTCAAACACACATAGAGTGTTAAGAACCAGTTCTCTTCACCCACATTATATAATTTCTATTAAAACTGAAAATTTGGGAAGGAAATTTCATTTATACAATCCATAAAATAAACAAAACCAAATTCTAGGAACATTTAAATTTCACTAGGATGATTCTCAGATATTTTAGAATATTATTAACTCAACATTAATTTTCTAACATTTAAAAACATCATAAAATATCCTTAAATTCAATGTAAATAACCACTTCAAGATATCATAATTTTTGATTGATGAGAAAATATGTTACAAAATATTGCAAGATCTTCATAAATATGTATTTACAATGTGGTGTAATGTTTATAGGAAATATTAACACAAAAATGTTTTCAAATGAAACATTTTGGAAAACTCCTCTATCTAGTGGATGGATTGTGCGATATTCTTTGTATGATAATAATTTATTATTATACCTCCACCATCACATCACAAATTAAAAAATTAAAAATCTATCTATTCAAAAATTTATCTATAGCTTCCTAATATTTATCATTAACTCAAAACATCATAATAAATGTATGATGGACTAATAATAATTTTTCCATCAAATTACTTTTGTAAAATAATATAAAATTAACATGGAAGATCATACGACTCTTCAAAAAATTTAATCCTATAAATCATGAATGTTTTTATGGTATTCCATCAGATTAAGAAACATAATTAATCACATTTAAAATTCAATATTTATTTGTTCTGAAGAAAAATAAGATCATTAAATTACTTCAAAATCTCAGTTCAGAATGTCATATACTCTTAACCTTATTTAAAATAAATGTCATCTTCATTTGTTAATTTATATTAACTATTGAATATGTTTGACTAAATTATTTCAATTTATGAATACTTCAGTCACATTCATCATCTCATCTAGATAACTACATCAATAGTTCTTACACAATTGTTTTCATATGTTTTTATTTTCAAGACCAAATCATCTTTTTATAATTCTAGAAAATTTATATTCAGAATATTTTCCCCATAAATCCATGTTAAATTCCAAATATCATATCCCTCTAGGTATTTGAATAAAAATTAAATTCGAATTCATGAGAAAAATTGTATTTATTTTTGATTTTCATAAAACAATAAAAAATCCTAAACAACAACATTAGTTATTCATGTGATATTTCTATCAAAATTTCCATGTCTAGTGATTCAACCCCTTACCATTTGGAATCTATAGTCTGGAAATTTTCATCTTGTGGAAGTTGATCTGATGATAATCATTTTTATCTTCTATTAATATTTTTTACCTAAATCAAATTCAAATTTATTCAGATTCTAGAAATATAGATTTTTTCTATCCTATTGGAAACATTTAAATTCTACTTTTTCAAAGAATATTTCTCCCCAGAATCTACACTTTGATGATTACTTCATTTGAACATAATATTCTACCTCTTTCAACCAACACGAATGTATTTCTGAAATGATTTCCCACAAATTTATTGTGAGAAAATTTAATGAAAACATTCTTTTGAGTTGATCTCCTAAATTTTATTCACAATATTTTATCAACTACTTTTCACACTATCATGGGTCATGATATTTTCTTGATTTTAGGATCATTTAATGATCATTAATGCATCATATGGCATTGATATGAATTTCTTTAACAGAATTATAGCTTCCAAATAATTTTTTCTTACAAAAAAATATGTTTCTAATATTTTTAAAAAATATTCTTTAACAATAGTTTTTTTAATAATTAATAAACATTATTAAAAAAATAAAAATGTTATTCAATCACCCATTTTAGATTTTTTCAGATCATCATTATTAACTTTTAATCCTTCACCAATTTCAAAACGTTTTTTTTATTTAAAATTCACATTTTGAAATTCATTAAAAAAATAAAAACCTGTCTAAAAGACACTATCTTGAGAACAATATAATAAATAATATTAGTTTTTTGATGGAATTATATCATTCAGTGACAAGAAATTTTTTGGTTTTGTCATGATAAACTCCCCAACTATTTGATCTTGTCTATTTTCCATACATTATACTCTCATGTTTTAACCCATAAATTAATGATCTCAAACCCATTTTATGATAGATACATCTTCATAATCATCTATGTATGAAAATTAATTATCTCTCCAATGTAGGAAGTGGTTTTATTTATTCTTTACATTTTTTTGGAGACTATCAAAATCATAGTCGAGAACTTCATTAAAAAGGTTTGTATGTAGTTTTTGGAGGCTATACATTAATTTCTAGCCTTAATTCCACAAATATATCATTTAAATTCCATTCATAAAAACATTATAAATTTTTATTTTGTATAAATTTAATCAATTAATACATCCCCATCCAAAACCATTTCCTTAATATGGATAAACATTATGTCAATCTATTTTTCTCTGAAATTTTATACAATATTTTTTAAATGATCTATAAAAATAATAGATTATCATAATGAATATTGATTAGTGTATAAATTTTCAATGTTAAATCTTCCATATAACTCTTCATATACAATAATTCAGTACAATAATGGGTAGTAGAAACATATTCGTCTTCTATTGTGAACCTAGTCATTGCACTCAAATTTTTTACTTTCCAAACTCACACTACATTCTCCCTGGAAAAAAAATTCTTCTTGATGATTATTTGCTATCATTTACATATTTATCCTAGTAAACATAATTATAATTTTTAATGTTATCATTACAACATAATTTATAAAACAAACAATTTAATGTTGTTCAATTAACATATCAGATAATTATTTTTTTCATCCAACATATGATATTACTTTAGATCACTCTGATATAAGGTACACAAATTAAATGGAAAAAATTATCGCCTTGAATCCAAAAGATAAATAAAACCTACTATCAACTCTATGAAATCATATTAATTCAATCTTTTCCAAGATTCATATATTTTTATCTTCATGCAATCTAAAATATTCGTTGAAACTTCTTTAAAATTTCGCATGTTAATCTTTTAAAACAATTCCTTGGCATACCTTTCATAAGATAGTAAATTATATTATTCAATTTATTAAATTGGTATTTAAAAAAATAATTTTGTATCTCTAAAAATTGAAAAATTAAAAATTTAATTTACAAAAATATTTTAAATAATTTTATCCATCACAGAAAAAAATTATTTCATCAGTATAACAAATAAAAATTAGTGTAAATCAATTCAACTCCTTCACATATCTGTTTCTTTAAAAATTTCGTTCATAAAATTCATGTTTATTAGAAACTATCATTTTTTGAGTACTTAGATCATGAATCTTGTATCAACCTGTCTGAGGGATTTTTTAATTTATATTCCAAAATTTCATCTTCTTAAAGTAAGATCCCAAAATTTTTCTAAACATAGAAATCTTACTCAATAACCCATTTTTAGAATTTTGAATTTATACATATATATATATAAACATATATAATTTTTATAATAATGACGTGCAACCACTACTAAGAAAATTGTGATAGTATCAAATCATATACTCAGGGAATAAAATTCTTTAAAATCCACACCTTCGTCCCATGAGTAGACATTAAAAATAATTAAATATTTATTTTATAAACCTTATCCATTTTAATTTAGCATATTTTTGTATATCCATATTGTTACCAATATTATTTTTACATTCTTGAAATAAGATAAGATCCCATGTTCCATGTTTCTCAATTTGACATAACTCCCCAATTATTTCATGCATCAATTCATTCAATTCAATTTCAGCAGAAACTATTCCATTTCCACATGTGAGAAAAGTGATATATGGTTGTATAATATTAACATTTTTCTTGTATCAACTATATCTGTCATATTATAAATGATATTTTTTAATTCTACTATTTCTATATGGTTAAAAATTGATTTTATTCTTCATACTTCACATTCCTCTTCATATGGATCATCTAAATTTTTCAATTACTTATGCTGGATCACATTCATATTCAATTTTATTATTCTCATTGGAAATACTTGATTTATCTTTCAAATGATGATTGAAATTATTTTTAAGAAGCATGTATTTTCAATAAATTTCACATCATCAAAATCCACAAACATTTGAAAAAGATATTTCTGACATTTATAACTTTTATGATTGGTGAGTATCAAACCAGAATATCTTCCTAATATTTATCATCAAATAATAAATGATCTATATTATTTATATTTAGTTATAAAGGAATTCAAAAAACCTTGAAATATTATATTGATGTTCATTTGTGTCACATTTTTTAGGAAATCATGTTAGATTATGAACTTAGAAAAATTCTACATTTTCCATTTACGGTAGTACTAATAGATTATCTCTAGTAAAAAATTGAATGCCTATACCCAGTCATTATACATCATCCAACGTCCACCAAGAATGAATTTTCCTTTTATTATACTAAATTTTGTTGAGGGGTGTATATAAAATTACAACGATGTTTTATTCCATGGTCCATTAGATACGATTCGATGTAATATTAGGTATACTCCATTACTTTATGAGTTATCAAATTTTCTATATAAACACTAATTTCTCTCTCAATATACTTTCTAAAATGTCCAAACAGTTTACATAATTTAGTTTGTATATCATGAACATTGTGATGGTTATCTAAGTGATATCATCAATAAAAGTTATAAGGGAATAATTACCTTTTTAATTGATTTCTCGTTTTTCTTATAGAGATATGAGATAATAGCTAGATAGTTATATTAGATTTATATTTTCCTTTATTATGGCCTTTAACATCCATATTCCCTATCTAAAATATATTAAAAATCATATTCCTTACCTTTTAACTATGTTATATTTTTAATATCATCCAATTTTGTATTTTATATTTTCATGAATTTTTTTCCATGGTGCGAAATTATATGATTCTGCTATTTTTTTTATCTTCAGCACTCAATGAATACGAGTTAAAAAGTTCTTCTATCAATAAGTGATTTATACTAGATTTTTCTCCCATGTTAAAAACATTACCTTCTTCCACACATTTGATGATACATGAATCATTTTAAAAATTACATTCATTACATCACAAAAATAAAATATCACACTACATATGTTTTTTTGTGTATAAAAAAATATTTAAAATCATTTAATTTCAGTTTCATAGCATCAATAATAGTTGTTTCAGTTCATCTTATTTTCATGGAACAGTATTTACCTAATATGACCACTCCTCATTTATAATTTTCAACATATATAAAGAATTAAACAACCCATTATTTGAAAGGAAATACAACTATCAATAATCTATAGTTTTTCCTTTTTTATTTTCATTCAATGCAATCTCATGGAAAAATGAATATCCTTAGACATTCCTCTTTATAGCCTCTAAATCATTTCTAGAAAAAGAAATGTTTTACTAAATATTTGTTATATGTTATTTGTAGATTCAATATTATTATTCATATATTCAATAATATTCCTCGATGCTTCAAGTCAAATTTTTCAATATATGGTTTCTAACATCTTTATATTTTTCCCCCATCAACATACATCTTAATAAAGTTACATACATTTCTTTTACTATTTTACCAATTATTTTCATTTATAGATCTATGTAGAGATATATTAAGAAAAAATTTAATGATTTTGTCTCAAAAAAATCATAGATGCAATAATTGAAACTAAATTTCAGACAACTAAATAAATATGATCTTTCCATGTAATTTTCTTATTATGGTATTTAATATATATTTTATAGGTCATGATGTGGGAAAAAGTTATTATTGATTTTTTAACTCTTATTGATGTGATATATTTCTCACATACCACCTCAGTTTTTCTTTATTAGAAATTTTGAACAACTAAAATATAAGTTAGAAAGATGGACTATTACATTTTGGGGTTGATGATTTAAAATTATTAATAGAGTGAGTTCTTTCTAATGATTGAGATGATTCGGATTTTTCATTTTAATCTATATAAACAATTTCCTTTATCTATAATAGTCTAGTTTCATCCTCATTGTGTTTCAATTGGGTTTTGAAAACATTTTTTATTAATCTATAAGATTCTTAAAGAGATCTTCCACCATCTTCACTTCTCCTATATATTTATATTTTAGATTTACAACCTCATAAATATAATCATATTCCTTTTAAATTAAATATATACTTTCTTCACTATCAATTCAACGTTATATAATCATTATTTTGTTTTTTGATTTATCTTTTGTTTTTATCAGAGGCAAGCTACTAGTTTTGATTTTAGATGATATTCTATGATACTTTCCTCAACTCCTAATGCATATTCATTATTTGAGGGCTTTATTTTTTAAAATATTCAAATAAGGATCTTATTTACTCTATAAATGGATATTATGAAGAATATTATTTTGTTTATAATATTTTAAATTCTTACTCAACATAATTATTATATTTGTTTTGGAATTTTTCATAAAAAAAGCTTTCATATTTTAATCCAAAATCATTTTTAAAAATTATTGGCCATATGTTTTTCATCAAAATGATCTTCATATTCAACAAAATTATTCATCGTCTAATTCATATAAAAATTTACAATCTTTATACACTCTATAAATTTGAGTGGATGTTTACCTATAAAAATTACTCTAACTCTCTGACAGTTATTAGATATATGATATATGATATTCTCATTAATGTAATCATGTTTTTTATCTTCTGAATCCCTTAGATTAATATTCTTATAATATTTGATTTTTAACTTTCACATAGCTTCAAAATCAACCTCTTCTTTGATCTTCTTCATTAATGACAGATAATTTTTATCTCAAAGGAAAAAAGAAAATTTTTAGATTTTATCAGGGGAGAAATAAAATTTAACATCTAAAGAAGATATTTTAGGGGAAAACCACTTAGGCAATAATCTCATGGCCACATTTTGAATCGTAGAATATTCTCATATTCTCTAAAAATATTGGATGTTTCACACGACATCATTGAATGGATTTATATACTCATCAATATTTTTATTATATATCATTCTAGAATATTTAAATTTTTTACCATATCTGAAACATTTAATTCTTTTCTTTTGGGTTTCAACATTATAAATTTTGAAATTTTGGACACATTATAAAACTCTCTCATAGTTAGAAGATAGATTCAATTTTTTCGAAAATTTCATTTCTTGTTTTTAGAACCATATCATTCATGAAATTGTTTTTCTGAAAAGGAAATAATAATAACATTACAATCTCTCCAATTAAAATCTATATTTATATTTTAAAATGAAATTCATATTAGAATTTCTGTCAAAGGGTGAGATGAATATTTTTTTCCATCAATGACATCATGCCCATGTGATATAAGATAATGAATCAACCTGTTTTTCCACACTTATAATTTTTTCCATCAAAGGATGGAATATATTATTTCTAGAAAGTACTGGGATGTTTCATTATATGTAATCAATAAGGTAACATTACTTTATACTCCAATTGATGTTCCTACAGATTATTAAACCACTAAGAATGAGGGAATTTATTTAGTAGTGGATGTTTTAAAAAATTAGAACACAATGATATTTATCCCATTCAATATATTAGAGTCACTCTACTTATAAATTTTAGAATAAACTCATAAGAATTCAAATATGAGAAAGTAAATATAGTATGTAGTATTTACTAGGTTCGACCTCAATGTGATAACCTACATCGATAACATGGTCAAGGATGTGAATCCATAAAAATTAATTATTAGAAAGAAGTTAATTCATATTTTAATCCAACTCTAGTTAGACTCCATTCTCCTCCTAGTAGGTATTATGATGTTTAATCACATCAATTTATATGTTTTTGTTCCCCAATCATGGGCCACTACAAAAAATATGAATATTTGACTTGTTCTCCAAAAATGGTGTATTTGGAAACTCTTTCTTCTCAAACATTATCTATTTTCATAATTTGGTGTGCCTATGTCCAATATTCTCTATCTGTTGGACCTCATTTAATTTTTTAATTGATAACTAATATATACTCCATGTATACATCAAAACTCTTCCACTCCAAAAAACTAATTCAAAAACTCCATTCAATTAGTCTCTATTTAGATATTATATCCATGTCCTCTTCTCTATTTTTATATGGTGGTCGGAATTAGAATAGTAGTCCCATCATTTGAACAAAACATCAATAAATAATTCTTCAACTTAAAACTAATTTCATTGGGAAAGTCACATTAACAAAGACTATGAAACCCTTAAAATTTTCAAACACGTGTATAGTTTCAAGTACAAATGTAATTTTACCCAATTATATAGGTTCTATATAAATATAAATTATAGGAAAACAATTTAACTTTCTAGATAACTAAAATTGAAAATAATTAATTTTACAGACATATATATTTTATGGTATAACTATCAACTCTTCTATAACATTTGTGAATACTCTGGAACTCTACAGCATTTCCAACAATCTTAAAATATCATAAAACCCAATGTCAATATACTCTTTAAAACGTAAATAATTTAGTTTGATAGGAAACCACATATAATAATATGACAACATCATCACAAATAGAGAGTTACAATGTTATTTAATGTTTCAAAAAAATATTCATATGGAAAGGATATTCTAATGAAAAACTATGATAAAATACTCCATATGATGAATGGATTTTAAAATATTATTTTTAGAATAATGTTCATAGATCATTCCTCCATTTTCACCTTTTTAGTTAAAGTATCATACCAAATAAAGGAAAATTACTTTTTAATGAAGTGGTATTGAATGATTGAGGATGATTTTTCTTAGGTTTTTCAATATATTCTTATGTCTTTGATTTACCTTTGTAATCATTGTATTTTTAAAGTATGTTGTTCTTATTCAACATAATTTCATCATAAATATTCATAAAATTAATTTATTATATTCTTATTTATTTCATTTTGATATTTCTTTTCAAAATATTTGAACTTATTCACAATAATATTTGTTAGATTCATAATAAAATGGTTGAGTTATTGTTATTTCATTATTTTTACTTCATCATTTGAAAAAATATTTATTTAATTCAACATTCCATTGAAATATTTGTATCAAAATATGTATAAACCTCTTATGTTTTAATAAATGGGAGTTGTAAAGTGGTTAATTTTATATTAATTATCATTTTCATTATTTTTCATTATTTTTTATCTTAATTCTCATTCAACCATTTACCTTCTCCTTCTATGTCACTTATTTTTACGATACACATAATGAATGGTAGAATAATCACCTAACATGGAATTCCCACAGAAATAATACTATATTTTTTTATGTTTAGTTTACTTATGATTGACGAAATACTAAATCAGGCGATTATTTTTTATGTCCACATTTATTTGATATAAACACTATCAAATATAAGACATTGAAACTATTTTAATAAATTTATCTAATTCATCCCATATAATAACATAGGATAAAATGTTTCTCAAAAATTTATTTCACTTATGGATCTTATTTTTAATTTGAATCTTTTATAATAAAACCATAATTTCTTACCATTTAACCAAAAGCTCTTATTATAGAATTTCAATTAGGGTTCTTCATTAGTCTTTGTGAATTTTACAAACCCTTCTATGGTACTACAGATTAGATAACCCACTGTGTAAATTTGGTAGAGAATAAATGCACCAAATGTTTTTAAAGATGGGATATCGATCCCTACATTTAGGCTTATAGAATTGCTTATGATTTCTTTTTTAATAATTTCATAGGATTTTAGATAGAGGATTCACCCCTCCCCCAACCAATGTGGGACATAGGAATATAATGTAATTTATATGGAAACTTCTGAGAATTTTTTAATGATCCAGATGTTACTATATTTTTTATTAATCACTACTCAAAATAATACATTGGTCGGACACGGGTCTTAAAAAATAGTAAAAGTGATCAGAGGCTCCAAAAAACTGTCTATATTAGTTTTTAGTCAATCACATGTGTCATTTTAGAACTCATGTATTTCTAGTGGTTATTTTTTATCCATCTATAAAATTTATTTTATTATGATCCAAATACGACCACATGTATAAAATATATTTTATGGTCATATACATGTTAGTGTTTGTGGTTCCCAAATGATTTTTAATCACTCCCAACTAAGATAGGAATTGAACATCAAGACTGAAGAATAATCAATTGATCCCAAGACCAGGTCTAGAAAAAGACCATAATTAGATCATTAAGATAGTTGTCTTTGATAGGGTTAAGGGATGTATGAGATAAAGACCAAGGATCAAATTATAACAACAATTTATTTTTTATCCCTTTTGTGGAATATATTTTGAATCATCCCGATGATTGGTTAGTTATATTATTTTAAAACATTATGCATTCACATTAATTATTATTATTGGTAATGCTTTATTATTAATTATGTGTACTTTCATGGATTTTTATGTTTAATGATGATGTTTGGTTTATTTTATCAATTTTTTGACACTCAAATATTGTGGGATTGTCTTCCAACTAAACTACCACATATATTTATTACTATCCATAATCAATTTTAATATTAGGATACACATATATGGTTCCAGTGTTTACCCATATAGTGTGAGAATCATTTATAGGACACATATTGGTATAATATGTAAGGAAATTGTATCATATAATGTGTAGATAATATCAAATATTTTGTGTGAATTTTTATATTTTTTTCATTTCGGAAATATGGTATATAGTTGATGTATGAATGTGTCAAGTCTTGTGATAGATATCTGATTGGTGCATCTTGAAAAACATATCTGATATGATTCCCATGTTACAATATATATGGTATTGTTGTTCATTTTTTTAAATTATTTTATTTCATGATTTCACATAATATGGGAGAATTGAATTTTTTTTAGATTTATAATTTATGACTTTTAGCTTATGAAAAGTTATTAAGGGGTTGATGTTCATTCATAATAATTAAAACATAATATTCAAATGAAATATAAATGTTATATTGTTATTTTGATAAATGATGAAATTGAGAAAAGTTATATTATGTGTAAGAGACAAATTATCTGTATTTTCATATTTAACGTGTTTATGTAATTATACCCAACAAGATCACAATATATTTTCTTTCTTTACATATGTTATGTATATTCTATGTAATTCTGCTCCAATTGTTTTTATCAAATCCATTGATGTACCATATGTCTAATGGCCCTATTATGTCATCAATATCATTTTATTCCATTTTTATTGACCCGTAGTGGGAGATTATAGTACTACTTCTGAGAGAAAATATGTTCGGTTAATTATAGTTTGAAAAAAAAAATCATGGGGTTTTCTTATACATCTTCTTGATGTCATTATAGATAATTAAACCATAAGAATATTTCATAATAATTATTGGTCATGATGGTGAGATGTAATTTTTTGCACATATGTACATGGTAGAGAAAGAAATTCTCAGGCTCGTAGCACCAATATGTCATGTCCCCATAAGGTTCATCATCAGACTTTTATTCTACATGAGGCAGTTCTGTATGTTGATTCGTGATGATAATTTGTGTGTATAACTTGGTTGATGAGTAATAATATGATACATATTATGATTGAGGTCCAAGATTGGTTATTTTAGAAGGTAACTTTCTTTATGATACTAGGATGAGAATTGATTGGTGTGTACTATGATATGTAACCTACAAGATATATGATCGATGTTATATATGGTTAATGGGATAGGTGGGATAGCCTTGTTCATTGAAATGTTTCTCATGGTTTTGGTGAAAATTATTAAAATCCAAATGTGATAAGATATAGTCGAGTAACCCAGTATGAGGGTAATCATGAGTTATATTTTATATAGGGTCATGATGCATGGATATATGTTTTGGGCTGATATTGGTACAAGTGAAGACCTATTGTGTATGTGGTATAGGGATGGAGAACTATAGCTTGGGTATTTTGGATTTTTCTTGACCTAATGATCCATAATATATCATCACATTGTTTTTTCCATTCTAGTATTTTATGATACAGTGAACCGTGGTCCAAGATGGCTGCATCTAGGATGATTAGAGTGTGGATAGATTATTATTATTTTGAAATTATTCTTGATTAGTGGATGGTGGTGTTACTGATATTGTCATGTGAGGTTCATCATAGGAATAAAGAAGAATAATATTGTATATGGTTTTTTCCAGATGAGACTATCATCCACAGTGACCACAATATTGGTTTAGGTGTTTTATACTAGAATTGTTCATGTTTGACTTATAGTGTCAATATTGGGGTTATGTTAATTTTTGGTATAGCGGAAAATCAAAATTTATTTTTGATGTGATCACGATTAAAGATTTTGGTTCTACATGGAACGTCTTGAAGTATGGATTAGTGAGCTGTTGGGTATGGGAAAATGATATATTGTTTTGAATGAATACTTGATGGATGAGTTTTTTATGGATTGATGAAAATAGGAAATACCCCTAAATGATAGAGGAGATATATCGAATGAATCTTAAAAGGTGGAATAATTAATATGGGTAAATATTAGTCAAATATTGACATGATGAGTGAGTGTGGATCGGTAAGAGAGATAGATGGATAATGATTAAAATAGTTGAGGCCATGCTTAAGGATTTGTATAAAAAATACTTATGGATAGGAGTGATCCATTATCTGATGGAGGGTGTGGCCCTATTTAGAAAAGGAAAAAAATATTAGTGGATGTTGAGGGTGTTGTTCATTGTGATTTGTTAATATGAAACAGCTTATTATCATGTTGGTACCTAAGAATTTGTATAATGTTTAATAAAATCCATTATTTGATGTAATGGATGATGTGTGGAAAATGGAGGTGCGACCTAGTGCGGGTAGGGTCATTGTTGTAATGATCAAAACCATTGGAATGCTGAGGTGGAATTGGATTTTAGTGAGAAGATGAATCCTAATTTTCTAGTCCTATCAAATATTAACGATTTAGAATTTAGATGTAGTGTTTGATAGTGCAAGTGTAATGGAATCTACCATGGAGTGATTGTGTTGTGAACTAAGTGTGTGTCAAACGAAATGAATTCCAATTATTTGGGGAGATAATGGAGAAATTTTTTGTTAGTAAAAGAACCTAATATGTATGAAACCCAAATTCATGTTCAAAGATTAGTGTTGTTTTTGAAATTTATTATGGTGCATTAAAGAGTTCATACATTGTGATTAGAAGTAAAATGATACCATGTTGGTGGAACTGGTTGAATGATTTATAAAACAATCCTATAGAGGTTATTAAATCTACATTTTTTTTATTTAATTAGGTTTTGTGCATTATATATTACACCATGAGGGTTATTTGACTATTGTAATTTAATTTTTAAGGGAAATTGTGATGGTGGGGAAAATTGGGGATCAGAATCTTTCCTTAAAAGCTATGGCCTTTGATGTAGAGTTACAAAATTCATGAGAATTATTTATCAATGAGACTATCATACTTCAGAATGGAAGGGTGTTCTGAAGAATCATCTTTGGGTTTTGGAATGAATATTAGTGGTTTTTCATGATTTAATTAACAGCGAACCTTATGTTTATAGTTATTCTTTGGAAGTGTGTTTGGTGTTTAGAAATAGAGTTTGATGAACATATTCTGAATTTATGACTAGAGAAGGTCAACATTAACATTTGAATGACTGTAGAGGATTCTCAATAATGATAACTGCTATAGTGGGAATATTTAAATACCCCATTTGTGGATGGTTATGAAATTTTGAGTAAATTTAAATATAATATTTTTTAAAGTGTAGTAATTTTTGAAAATCTACATTCATATTGGAATTCCGAGATTCAAAACATCTCAAAGAGATGTTCATGGATTTGGATTGAGTACTTATAGGTGACTAAGGTAGTTGAGAGATTATACAGAGCTCTATAATGGGAATATATTTTATAGAAGGGTTTCTACAATGGAACATGGTTTGGGTCACATAGTTTAGGGAATCCTTATGATTACCAATTCATGGTGTATTTTCCAATTTATTTTTTTCATGAACGTCTATCCAAAATTAGTTAGATCGGGTTAAAGTGTAGATCAAGAAATTTTAAGAGATAATTATGAATATTTGATTATATATGGAGGGTGATATATGATTTTAGTCAAATAAATTCAAAATATATAGATTGTTTTATATTTGATGTTCACATTTAGTTAAGAGTTTGGTAAATTGCATATCCAAACTCAATGGAATGAGGAGACATTGATCTTTTTAACTAGGAATCTTGGTTAATAGTGAATCCAAACCATGTGGCTCATACAATATTTTAAATTACCATTCTATCCTCTAAATTTTATAATATTTCTTCCACCCTTTTATTAATATCCCTCTCATACAATGAATGAAATTAACCAGTCTATTTTCAATTTGATTATCTACGGTATTTGGGTGATTTTGTTGATGTGTTTTATTAATTATAATATATATTATTCCTCTTCTCAATTTTTTATATCATTCCTATCTTATTTTTTTGTTTTTATTTTCTTTACTTAGGGTATTGATGATAATTCCATTAGAGGTCGGTGAAATTGACTCATTCTGATGAGGATTTCACATCTATTAGAAAGAGGATGTCTTCAGAAGGTATGAAGATTTTAAAGAATGTATTTTTAATGTTCTTATTTATCTGTATTATATTATTACTATTTATCTTATATGGAGAGAAACTACTATTTTAAATGATGTTCATTTATAGAGAATGTTAGTTGAGATGTTCTAGGAGTATGACATTGGATGTTGGAATTCCAATGCTCACCATTATGGTATAAAAAATTCCATGTTGAGATTTCATGTATTAGAAATAATTTAGTGAAATTTAAAAATAGTTACGTGTTCTTCAAATTGATAATAATAACTTACTATAATTTATATTAGTTATTTATAGAAGGGTGTGGGTGGAGCCAGAAACTTAGGTGTTCGAACATTGGTCGTTTGGAAAAATATGATCTTAAGAGATAGTAGGAAGGTGGTAAATTAAAATGGGAATTGGTTTTATTAACATTAGTAGTCACTTTTCAATCCCTTTGGTTAATGATTATTATAAAATAAAAGTGATATATTGGGTCACCATCGAGGGTGAATGATCCTTTTTATAGATATAATTGTAATAATTCAAATTAAATTCCTATGCGTGGAATGAATAAAGTTATAAAGACATTATGGTCCCTATACAATGGCATAATTTCATTGTTGATATTTAATGATGGATTAGTTGTATATGTATGCCTGGAGGCTTATAGACTTTTTGGTATGTGATAAAAATAAAATGCAAAGGATGATATGTCTCATCCCTTAGGGTACGTACCCTAATTGAACTCTCAATGTATGTGACTATGAATTAACATAAATATCGTATGGATTTCCCACATGAGAGACTTGATATTCCATAAAGCCTAAAGTATATTTGGCATTTTCATGGGTTTAATCATACTCCGAAAATAGGAAGTGAATCCATTTTATGGAATTCCATAGATATATATTACATAGGTTGGGTGTGAGGACTGACCTAGGGAGACATAGGAATGGAATTAGATTGAGGTCATCTCCCTTGTGTGAATCTAATTTGAGATAGCTATATGGATAATGAGACCCTATCAATACATTAAAAATACCTTTGGTATTTATATTTTTTTAGTGATTAGCAACTAAAATGGAGATGGAAGTGAGAAAAAGGAACCAAATTGGGATGTCTTATATATAATGAGATCCTAGGGAATACTATGGGATCCCTAGTGACATGTTGACCCTTGAGAGGTTGTTCACTAAAATTCTATATTTCCATTTAGTATTTTTGAAAATCAAAAACACTTTCCTAAAATATCTCTTTACTAAAAATATATATATCAGATGTTTATAGTTATTATGTAGAATAAATACTTTTCTAATCAATGTTGAAATATTTATATTATAAATGAATATATTATTTATATTTATTATTTTGATACATCAGACTGACTTAGAGAATGGTCAATCAGGCTGTCTAATATGTTTTCCATTAGATTGTATAATGATATTTCCAACACCCTAACCAACTTGATATCCATATGATTGACTATTGATAGGATCCATCGAACTGTCATTATATTATTTAATTATAATGATTATATTTCATTTCATTGGAATGTGTAATCATTAAAATAAGATTATTGGAATTATTTCTATCTGACTGAATTTATAATATCATTTCAATTATCCAAGTAATTAAGATAGCATATGAAGGCATTTTGTTAAGATGTCAATTGAATAACATTTCAAGATATTGCAACCAATTGTCAGATTTAATGAAAATATAACCATTAAAGGAATCATATATATAGGAGTTAATTCGAGCAGTTGTGGGAGGACACATTTTTCAACCAATCACATTTGACATTTCCCTATTCCAAAACATCTAATTCTTATTCTTTGTAATTTTTAATTGAGTTTTAGTTTTATGGATTCTAGGTGATGAATGGTAATATACTTTTAGTTTTATCAATTGGTATTCGTCTATCTTATCAAGTTCATATTAGGGGATACAATGGATATGAATATAATTTATTTTGATCTAGACGATCGAGGGCTTATGAGGATATGAAGGCAACGAAGAACGATCCTAATATTAAGGTATTCTATGAATATAGATTATATAACTATTACGATATTAGTATCAAGGTATATCATATTATGGAATGGTATAATATTATAATTATGTAAAAAAATATTCTTATTTTATATCAAAATTTATTACTTCCTTAACCCATAATGTTAATGTTTATAATTACATTTATAATGACTGTAATTAATTATTATTTATTATAATATATTATGTTACATGCTTCAACCAGTTATATTTTATATTGTTTATTTTTATTAAACAATTGGGTTTTACTAGTCATTATATTATCCATTTTTTCATAATGTCTCTAATATTGATTAATAAATCTGATATAACACACTAATTTCTAACCTGATTTGTGTACTTTAATCATAAGATGAATTTGCGGCCTTATTTTTTTAACTAATGTGGTTTTGTTTATTTTATCTTGTTGAATTTTTATACAAAAATACACCCACCTATTATCCATTGTATATTCTTATGATCCAACAATTAGTATTAAAGAAGGATCTATGGATATAATTTCAATGTTTATACTTTTTTTATTTGCTATAATTTTCATATGTTTTTTTAAATATATTTATTTTTTATAAACTATTATTACAAAAATGTGTAGGGTATAAATTGTTTATATTTCTATAAGATGAAAGGAAAAAACCATTATCTCTTGTGAATCCAAATTCATATAGAAATCCAATTTTTGGTGGTAATGACATTGAATACTAGAGAGATAAAATGAATTTTTTTTTGACAAATACACATGTTTCCAATTTTTTGGAGTTGATAAGCCACAATAAGATTCTATATAATCCATTAATATCTTCTACTAATCAGGAGAATTTGTAATATTATATGAATTATACAGTAATTAATAATAAATTATTTTCTATTATTGGAAACATCTATAGTCAGATTTGATAAAGTGAATCTTCAAATATTTATTGGATAATGATAGAGGTCACTCATATTGGAACTTGAAAAGATGCTAAAACTATAAGAACTATATTATGAGTTGATTATCAAGAAATTTATTTTCATCATGGGGAGTCATGTTCAATAAATCACTAAAGGTTCATGACTATTACAAATAGATTAAATTACCCTATATAAAAGATGATGGTGTTGGAATTTTAGCTAATAAAATTATTGAGGTCATTTTGGGAGAATAGGTATTAAAAGAAACTTCTTTGGATGACACAACAAGGATTTATAATCATACACTTAATTAATTTATTGGAACCCTTATGTAGTACGAGCGAATAATGAAAAGATATTTAGAAAAAATGGAGAAAATGATTGTAATAGTTGTATGGTTGTATGAATGTAGGATTCCACATTCATTATCATTATCTGCCATTATTGACTATTGATTATGAGTAATTTGATGTATGTTTATGATTAATGATAATTTTTAGTTTAGTTTTTCAATTTTTTTACAATATAATATGGTGGTATATTCTACATATGAAACTACCATAGACCATTATTACTATTCAAAATCCACTAGCATTTGGGAATGTGTTCCTAACATGCTAGTGTTTACTCCTCGGTTTTGGGAATGTTTAGTGCTCAAATACTATAATAGGATGTTATGTAATGGTATCAGATATTATGTGCCAAATATCACATAATGTATTATATATTTTTTAACATTTTGTAGATATGATAAATAGATGATGCCAGAATGTGTCAGTTCTTATGAGGGATATCATATTTCTACATCATAAACAAAAAATATGATAAGATTTCCTTGTTACCATGGAAATGGGATTATTGTTCCTGGTTTTCAATTAGACAATTTGATGATTTCACCTAACATGGTATACCCAAGTTTTTTAGATAATAATTTATTTTTTGTATATCTTGACATAGTGTCATGGGTTTTGTGGTAAAGAATCATAATTGGAAAATAATATTCATATGATATATGTATATTATCTTGTGATTGTGATAAATTATGACATTGATCATAGATATTTTAGGTGGAAGAAAGAACATATACAGAATATTTCCATTTCACATGTTGGGTGAATTATACTCAACTTGACTGTATTATGTTTTCTTTTTGATGATTGGTCATGTGGGTTCTATGGATGGTTAAAAAAAATATGTTTATGAAATATTTTGGTTTAATATATGTATAATGTTTCTAGAAAGTAAATATTATCTATTTATTCACAAGAGATAGATTCTTTGTGGTTGATTATAGTATATATTTAGAGATAAAATAGGTTTGATTAATTATTATGTCAAAAAAACTTTATGTTGTTTTCCTATATAGATTCTCGGTGTAATTTTACATACTTAAAAAATAATACTATTTCATAATAATTACAGGTCCTTATAGGGAGATTAATTTTTTTTATATATTTACTTAGAAGAGAAAAAAATTCTCAAGGGGGTGGATCAAATATGTGGTGTCACCATAAGGATAATTATGGGGCCTTGATTATATATGGGGTAGTTATGTATGTAGATTCTTGATGAGAATAATTGTTTATGACTAAGCTGTTGAGTTCTCATATGATTTATATTTTGTTTGAGGTCCAAGATTGTTTATTTTATATGGGGAAATTATTTATGATATTGGGATGATAATAGTGTGGAATGTTATGTGATCTGTGACCTAAATGATATAAAACTGATGTTAGATATGGTTAATGGTAATTGTAGGAGAACATTGTTCGTTTAGAAGTTTCTTATCATATTATTTGGATCATTATTTAATTTATAATGAGATAATATATATGATGGAAACAAGAGATGTAATTTATCTTGTGTTTTGAGTGTCATAGGTATATGATTCATGGATAGATGTTTTGGGATGATATAGGCACATGAGTGGTTCTACTAATTTTGTGGTACATGCGTGAATTATCTTATGAATTACAGAATAGATCACTTTGAGTACTTGCCCTTGGGTACACGATATGGTTTTCAAGGAAAGTATACATAAGACTCCTGACCACACTATTTTCCATTATGGTTTTCAATTAGATAAATAACCACGATCCTAGATTGTTAAATATAGTATTAATAGTGACTAGGTAGATGATTTTGATCTCGTAATGATTACTGGTTAGTGGGTGATTGTCTTATGGATCATAGAATGTGTGGGATTCTGGGAGGAATAAAGAAAAAAATTATTTTGGATGTATATACCTGGATGATACTGTCATGTATAAGGATATTGGACAGTTTTTTTGTTCATTAATCCTAGGATTTATGGTGTCTGACTTATGGAATCATGAATTTGGTTATGTGAATGTGTGGTATAGGGGAATATCACAATTTGTGTTGGATGAGATCATTTTTACAAACATTTTTATTCATGTAACATCTAAAATTATGTATCAGTGAGTTGTTCGGTGTTGGACAAGGACCACTATTTTAATGATGGCTGGATAGATGAGATTCTTGGGGTTTGATGAAAATTGGAAAAATCCCTTCATATTAGAGGAGATATCCCAAATGGATATGAAATTTCTCATGGATGATATGAGTTTATTTTATTTAGATATTGACAAGATGAGTGAGTGTGGATCATGAAGAGGGACACATGCATGATGATGTAACTTGTTCAGGCTATAATTAAGGTAAGTATAAGGAATTCCTTATGGTGAGGGGTAAACCATTAACTAGTATATTGTATTACCATCATTATATATGGAAAACCTATTGTTGGATATCGAGGATGTGGATCCTAGTGATTTAGAATAATGAAATAACTGAGGCCTCATGTTGGTACTCGAGTTTGAATAGGATGGTCATGTTGATTCATTGTGAAAAGTAGTTAATGAAGTGTAGACCATGAAGTTGTGGCTGGTTTCTAGTATGGTCATGGATTTCATGGTAAAAATCATTTGAATATTTAGGTTTTATCAGATTATAGAGTGATGGTGAATCCTACTTTTCTAGTCCCATTCGAAATTAAGGATCTTTAATTTAGATGCAGTATTGGATGAAGAAAGTGTATTGGAATCTAACTTAGAGTGAATGTAATGTTATCCAATGGTTTATCGAATTTATAGTATTCCAATCCTTGTCTATGTAATGGAATATATTTTGGGTTAATGAACCAAATGTATATAACACTAAAATTTGTATTCATACTTTAGTGTGGTTTTCATCCGTTCCCATGATCCATTCCAGAGTTATGACATTGTGGTTTGATAGTAGTGTTGTACCACATTGGTGGAAGTAGTCAAACAATTTATGGAATGACCCTCTATAGGGGTTTCAAACTTTGGATTTATATTTAATTGGGTTTTCTGTGTTAGATATTATATAGTGTTTTATTTGACTGTTTGAAATTATTTTTTATGGGAAATTGTGATCGTGGGGGAACCGAGGATCCAAATCGGGTCATATAAGATATGGCCAATGATTTGGTGTTCTATAAGGGTAGGAAAAAATTTATCGATGACACCATTATTACTCGAGAAGGAAAGATGATCTAGATTGTCTTCAAGGAGTTCGATAATGATTATGAGTGCTTTCTAGAGTTTTAATGAATTGTGAACCTTAGGTTTAGAGTTGTGCCTTGAAAGTGTATTGGTATTCAAAGATGGATCTTGATGAACATGTGACCAATTAATGACTAGGTTTGGGATACATTAATGTTAAAAAGTCCACTGATGATTCGTATGTATGATAATTGATATGGTAGTAATATTCGAATAAGCCATGTCGAGATGGTTAGAAAATTTAATGTGAATTTGATTTCATAATTTTTTACAGTGTGCTTCATTTTGAAATTTGAGTTTCATATTGGAATTTCAAGAGTAAGAAAATCATAAAGAAATGTTTATCATTGTGGATTGAGTCCTTAGAGGTAATTTTGGTACACAAGGTAGAATACAGACATTCATATATAGGTTGTATTTTTTGGGGAAGGGGTTCTACCCATGTACATGGTTTTGGTCCGATTATTTAGGGAAAACCTTATGATTACTTTTTCATGGGATATTTTCTAGTTTATTTTTTTCTTGAATGGTTAGAATAATTTATTATAATAGGTTTAGGGTTATTTCATGATGATTTTATAGAAATTTGTGTGGGTTAGATTAGATTTGGGGGTGACAAATAGTTTTAGAAAAAACATGTAAAATGTATTGGATGGATATATATTATATTTTCTTATATGGTGTAGTGTTTGGTAAAATATAGATCGAAGCATGGTTGAATGAGGATAATAAAATTTTTAAAACTAGAAAATTTTGTAAATAGTGCATCCACACCTCATGGATCACTAAATATGATAAATTACGATTCTAACCTCCTCTTTTTATAAGATTCCTTCCGCCCTTTTCAATTAATCCATCTTGTATGATGAATGGAATTACCCAATCCATAATATATTTGATTCGCTATGGTTCTTGGGTTATTTTTGGATTTTTAATTATTTGTTATATTATTCATCTACCTCATTTTTATTTCCCTTCCTCTATTCTATATTGGTTTTTATTTTCTCCGATTAGGGTTTTAGGGTTGATTCCACTAGAGCATTGTGGGATTGAATAATTTCTATAGCGGATTTATTATATCATGGCCTATGGATTTACCAAGATCATATGAAAATGTTATATAATGGCATTTTAATGGTTTGATGTATCTATATTTTATTGTCAAATATTTAGACTATATGATGTGAAACACCTACTTTAATTGATAATAGTTTTGGGAAATTTTATTTGTGAAGTGTCAAGAGCTTAACCTGAGTTGTTGGAAAGCCATTGGTCATCATTTCGATCTGATGAGGTCAAATGATGATATTCTCAGTGTTATTCCAAATAGATTAAAATCTAAAAATGTTTTATATTGATCATATTTATTTATATAATTAAAAATAATTATTTTTAATTATTTAATGAATGTTACAGTAATATATAGAGCCTCATGTATTCAAACAATGACCATATAAATAGATTATCATAGGAGAGAGAAAATAGGTGGTAAATCAAAAATGGAATGATATTGATTAATATTGGTGTTCCCAAAGTATTTCTATTTTTATGCTTCTCATACACTACATGTTTTGAAAGAAAAATTAAATTCTAATGTATTGAATGAGAAATTTTAATAGGATATGATGGGGCTTGTGCCCTGGAATAATGCCCAGGTTGCTCATAGATAAAAAAAATTAGTTGAAAATGTTTTCCTTGATTCTTATATAAATTGAGGGATGTGATTCAAATAATATATAAAGACTGAGATGTATCATCCCTGGTGCTAAGTTCCCTTATTGAACTCATAATTTATGTGACTATTTAATTGATGTGGATGTCCAATGGATACCCCACTTGAGTTCATTGATATTACATAAATCCTTAAGTATAGTTGGTATTGGAAGGGATTAATGATTCCTCACCAATTTAGAATAGAAAACATAGGGGGGTATGGAATGGTTATATAATATATTGGTTGGGTGTGAGGACTTACATTAGGTGACATGGGATGGTAATTTGTTGAGGATATATACCTTGTGTAACATTGATATGATATACCTTAGTATGCTGGTGAGACCTTTTAAGGCATTGACAGTACCTAGTGTCTCTATGACTTCATAGTGATGGTTGATCTAAAGGGAGATGTATGTGAGATAAAGTAATCCATGTGGGGTTTTCTAGCTATAATGGGACTCCAGGGATAGTAATGGGTTCCCAAATCACATGATTACCCCCAATAGGGTGTGGATTAATTCCTAATATCTATTTAGTAATATAGGGATATGATCCTTAGATTTAGATGTGATATGGTTATAATTTCCTTGTACATGCTCCTTGGAATCATTGATAGTGGATGCAAGCTTCCCATGTGGCATCTATGAATGGTTCAGATTTCTAATTATAAGAATCTGGGAGTTTTTCATTGTGAATTATGTTTTTATATTTTATAACACCAATATCTAGGAATCATCCATGGGCCTAATACAAGTATATATGATTACATTTATTCCTTAAAGAAAACCTAACACTCATCAAATTCGGATTTGTTTAATGTTGAGTGGCATGTTAGAATAGGATGATTCAGGGAGGTTATTTATATGTCATTACATAGTATTTATGGTTTTTATAATTTCAATACTATTATATGTTTACACTACATTGAATTGTTATAAATAGATAATCTTTTGTGGTTCCCTAGAAATTTTTACTCGCTCTATTCTCACCTGGCCATGGAACCGTTGAGTCCATAGTTATCATTCTATATATAGTCTCATTATTTTTGAAAATCCATAAGACATTTATAAAATATTATTTTACTAAACATATATATGTCACTTGTTTTACATTGTTATTTTATTAAAATATACTTTATTCCAAATGTTGAAATAATTATAATATAAATGCATAAAAAATTTAAAATCATTAATATGATACAATAATCTGACTTAGAGTCTGGTCGATCAAACTATCTAATATATTTCTATCAAATTAACTAATGATATATCAAATAGACTATGTAAATTCTTATCCATATGATTGAATATTTTTTGGACCCATCATAAAGAACTTATTTTAGTTATTCAGTTAGATAATATTTTAGGCATTTAGACTAACTAATGTTTACAATCAGATTAATGGAATTATTTATATTGGATATAATTTTTAACACCATTGTAATGGTTATAATTAATATTACAATCGGAGAAGTAATTTTTCTGATATTATATGTAAAGAACATTTTTGGCTTTTCAACAAACTATGAGATTTAAAAAAAGGCCATTTGATGATGCCTATAAATCAAAGTGAATTTGAGGTGATAGAAGAGGATTTAGATGAAACTAAACAAGTATAAGATTAATCGATTCCTGTACATATTGTTTTACACTATATATTATTCCTTGGAGTTTTTGTTCTAATAATTCTATGGGATGAATTGTAAAATCAATAGAATGTTTTCCTTTTGTATTTATCTATCTAATTGAGGTTAGAATGAGGAATTTTATATTTAGAAAAATAATTTATATTGATCCCAAAGATCTAGGTCTTATAAGGATATGAAGATAATTGACACTGATCATTGTATCAAGGGATTATTGGGTTTTGGAAGAAACAATTATTAAAATATTATTTTTGAGGGATTTCATAGTAGGAAAATATAGTCAATTACAATTAGGATACAACTGTAGGCATCTTACGTCACAATTTCAAACATCTTTAAATATTAATGATAAATAGTATAATTACATTTCCAAAGAATATATTTCATTCTTATTTATTATAATATTTCATATTACATGATTTTAAAAGTTATATATTCCCTTGGATTTTTGTACTATAATGTTTCATTTTACAAATATTCTATTATATTGATTTTATTAGACTGTGTATCAGCTCCATTAATATATCATATATACCAAAAAATGTTTATATTGACATGTGTACTCTAATAATCCTTGGAAATATGAGTCACATCTTATTTAACTAAAGAATTTTTGGGTTTTTCCTTAATTTAATTTTTAGTTTGCAATTCAACCCCATCATATAGCCATTTTGTACAATTGTGATATAACAATAGGGATCATAGATGGTTATAAAGCTATAAACGATGAGTTTTTAGATTTTTTTTATTTTCTAAATGTTTCTTATGTTTTTTATATATTATTTTTATCTTTTATTACAGAAACTTGTAGTATAAAAAGTGTTTATATTTCTATAATATTGTATGGTTAATTGTTAGAGAACTACAAAATATGAATCCAAGTTGACCGTCAATTTTTAATTGTAATGACTATGTTTATTGGAGAGATATAATTAATACATATATGATAATTACTAAACATAACAATTTTGTGTTGTTAACTGGTAGATATAATATTCTAGAGAAATAAGTAATATTCTTTACTAATTTGGAAATGTTGAAATATTAGTTGAATTAATGACTAAGCAATACCCTATTATTTTATATGACTGGAAATAACTATATTCATATTTCATCATGTTAATATGGAAAAAATTATTGGAACATATTATACTTAAATCATGTACAAACATCCATAGTTGTGAAAATTATAAGAGATATGTTAAGATATGTTTATTTGGAGTTTTATTTTCAACCAATAGACTCAGTTGAAAAGATTCACAATTGTTCATGACTATAATAAACTATTGAAAATATCATAGAGGGAAATATTTGATGATTATGTTTATTTGATAACATTATTGACATCATACATGCAGAATATGTATTAAAGGAAACCTCTTTGTATGAAATAAGAAAGATTTACATTCATAATCATGATGATTTTATAGGAACTATCATTTAGTATGAGTGATGATAAAAAATATATGAAGAAAAAATTATAAAAAAAATTGGAGTTACTTTTTGTATTATAAAAATGTTCCTAGTAATTTCAATCTTCATAGAATGTTATAAAGTCTTCAAAAAATAAGTAATTTTTTTGTTGAGTTTGAGTGTAGTTCATCAGAATTGTTAGTAAATGAGTTGGAAAAGCATTTGAAAATAATGAAAACTCTTATAGGAAATAAATATTTCTAATAAATATTTAAAAAGAGTTTTAATATTAAATTTGATAAAAAGGAATCATTCGAACAGGTATGTTATGAATGTAGTAAATCTAGTGAAATCTATCTAGATCATCAAAATATAAAAGAGAAGGATAAGAACAAAATAAATTCGGATAAGAATTCAAAAATGAAATTCAAGAACAAAATTATTTTTAAAAGGATAAAACATATGGAGTTCTAGTGGAGTGATATTTAATTTTATAATTCATTAGATATTGAAAAATTATTGAAAAATAATATTGGATTTATTACATAAATACCAAATTATTAGAAATTTATCATAGATATGGTAATTGTATAACCTATTAAAAATATAAATTTGAATTTGAATTATTCTGTTGATATTAAAAGTAATATTCCTACTTATAATAACGAAGAATCTTCTTTATCTGAATAAACCAATTATTTACCATATTTTTTATATTGTATCTAGAATTTCCAAGTTTTTATAAAGTGAACATTTGATGATTTCTACAAAACATGACAATGCTCAGAATATATTATAAGGAAAATTCAAGGATTTATACACTTACTACTAAGATATCATATTATTAAAATGTGTTATAAATGACTAATTATTAGAAGTAGACTATTTCGAAAATACATGAAAAATATAATATTGACAAAACTAGTTAACAAAATAATATTGTAAAAAATTATTTTTATACAAATTATATTTAAGAATAAAACATACAATTGAAACAAAACTATGATATTTATATTCTAAAAAATAATTTTTCTATGTATACCACTAGAAAGGAGAAACGTGATATAATTTATAAACTTGTTAGAGCTCATACATATATTTATTGAATGGGGTTTAAAAATAGAAGACATATTTTTGGAAATCTATATTTTGACCAGAAAAGTGATCTATTAGTCACTAAATGTAATTGTGGTGGGAACAAGAATAAAAAATGTTATTTAAATAAATTACAATCCTTATGGATTCAGAAAATATATCTTTTTAAATTAAATTATATTTTTTCAACATAAGAATGTTTAAAAAATGCAGACTCCAAAAATATCACATTGTGATAAGATTGTACCTAATATTGTTTTGGTTCTAAAGTGATAATCCTGTTTTCTTGAAGAATATAAAAAAATTACCAAATAAAATTCTATACATGGATAGTGGATTATCTAGGCACATGACTTGAAATTAAAACATCTTTAGAGATATTATAAAGACGCAATGTGGCAATGTCACATTCAAAGATAAATCTCAATGAGAAATTTTTGGTATAGGTAATATTGTTCTTCATAAAATATAAATAATTTCACATGTTTTATATGTTATAGGAATTAATTTCCACCATATCATCATAATGAAATTTTTTAATGACGGTTATCATGAGATCTTCATGAATTATAAATTTACTATTCATAGTTCTAATGATCAGTTTATTCCTTCTTTTAATTGGAATTGTAATTTCTACACCTTAAACATATATGAACATAGGATCCAAGAACAACCTTATCGTAGTGTTATTAAATATCAATCGTGGTTATGAAAGATAATTTTAAGATAATATAATCTTATAAATTTAGATAAGTTATCTATGAAAGGACTTGTTAAGGATATACCATAAGTTATGTTTGTCTCTAGAAATGTATGTGATAATTTTCAATTAGTAAATCAAAAAATGTCATGTTTTATATGTATTAGTTATGTATTAGCTTTATATGATTTATGAGTAGTTCACATGTGGTGATTTTGTCTTCTAAAAACTACAAGTATCATTGGAAAAATAATTGTGTTTGTGTTTTATTTGATGATTAAATTAGATATAAATTGGTCCTATTTTTTATAAATGTTTTCCGAAGACCTCTTTTTAAAAAAAATTAAAGACAAAGATAAAAATTTGAGAAACCACTTCCTGATAACTATTTGTAGTGATGAAGATGGAGAATTTAAAAATTATTATTTTGAAACATTTCCTTTTAAAAAAGGTATTATATTTAAATTTTCACTA
Source organism: Viscum album (assembly GCA_963277665.1). Taxonomy (NCBI): domain Eukaryota; kingdom Viridiplantae; phylum Streptophyta; class Magnoliopsida; order Santalales; family Viscaceae; genus Viscum; species Viscum album. Next base: position 1,617,824,958 of record OY728146.1, on the reverse strand, counting down.
CACAAAAATCTCTAGGAAAATTGGGTAGTCTAATGAAAAAAATATAATTCTTCAAAATATTTATAGAACATGGGTTATTTAATGATCAATTTATAATTTTTTTGAATGCATGTTATATTATAAATTGATCTTTAATAAGTCCATTTATTAATTAAACTCTTTAATAGTTGTTGATTTTTGAGAAACCAATACACTATTACTTCAATGTTTTCATATAATATGCATTCATTCGATATAATAAAAATAAAATAAACAAATATATCTCTAAAATTTGACTACATAAAAATATTTTGATTTTCATCAATTATTAAACAATGCAGTGTTTTTAATAATAGCATAAGTAGTATTAATGAAATATTACAAGTAAATTATGATGAAATTGATCCATTTTTTAAAAATTACCTTACCCTATATATTTCAACATTATTTCTAAAATGGATTTCTAATATATTTTAGAAAGTTATTATCATGAAAAAACTGATAATGAATGTATTTCTAAATTTATACCCCAATAATAATTTAAAAATGTTTTTGAATAAAATATTTTATTAAATATTTTATTTTTTTTATATTGGAATCATACAAGTGATAGTATCATTGGTGATGTATAACAACTCTTTTTGACTAGATGATTATTGAAAATTAAATTTATTGCTTTTTATTTTTATCTCAATTCAAACATAAAAATTTCGATGAGGCTAGAGAGAAATAGGAATAAATAAAAGAAATGAAATTTGAAATAAATGAATTTTAGAGACATCAAATTTGGACATTGGGGGAATGAACTGAATATACATATCTGGTTAGAAAAAAATATGATTTTCTAAAAACAATATGATGAAAGTGGTATTATATATATAAATATTGATGGAATTTTTGCTAATGGATAAAATCAATAAGATGGTATACATTACAAAGAAACATATTATATGGTATATAGACTATATGTTATTCATATACGTCTATCATATAGGGAATTCATAAATTTCAATATTTTTCAAATGAATGTGAGGTGGGAATTTGTTAATGGATATATACCAGAGAATATTTATTTAGAATAAAACAATTTTTTGTAAAAAAACATGAATAACATGTTTTTAAACATACTAATGATCATTAAGGTAATTAAAAAACCCAAAGATCCCAATATGATTGGTTAATTGTTATTTTGTTACAAAAATTTTTTGTTTAGGGAGTTATAAATCTAAATCATTTTATAAAAAATGTTTGAAAAAAATGATAATTGTTAATATTTATGTCAATGAAATTATATTTATATAAACTAAAAAATATTTAAAATTAATCATTTTGGATCTTATGAAGAATGGTTTTGAAATTTGCATGATGGTAGAATGAACATATTTTCTAGGTTTTCAAATCCCACAATACCTAGAAAGAAATTTTCTAATCTTAACAAAAGTATATAAAATGTATTATTAGTAAGTTTGGATACACATATAATAAAAGTATTATTATTCTAATCAGATCTTCAGATACATTATATATTTATAAATTGAGGAAAGAATTCAATAATAAATTCTTTCAAGGAATTATTATATGTTTAATTTAATTATCAACTACTCATTCATATTTAATGTTTTATGTATTCATATATCAAATAAATCAATAAAATTCAATAAATCCCCCACCCCACCCCCATAAAGCTATAAAATCAATTTTCAATACCATAAGAGAACTATAGATGTTTTTTAATTCTAATATTTTAGACAATATATTTAGTTTATTTTTTTTATGATGACAAACTTAGTGAATGTAAAATAGTTAGAAAAAGTAAACCTTTAAATTTTTATTTTATAGGAGAATATTTAGTTTATTTGTCTTGTAAGAAACAAAACATTGTAGCACATTACACTTATAAATCTGATTATGTCACATTTAAAGTTATCATGCTCTATTTTTATGATGTAACACATATTCACAGACCATGGAATGAGTTTTACTTAAAATCAGAATTTTGCGTGACAACATATTTTCCAATTCCTTAAGTAAAAACCAACGACATCACACATGGTAAAAGTATACAGATTTAAGAAAACATTTCATTCTAGATCACATACTAAAAAGAGATATCATTTACAATTCATTATAATGAACGAAAAAACATGAATATATATTTACTAAAAACTTTAGTTTTGATAAATCTAAATATATTGAACAGAATCTAGAAATGTTCATTGTCTTAATATTTTACCAATTCCATTTCATTAAGGAACTCCATCTTAATGGGAGAGTATATATATTTTGTTATAAAATGACATTTTTCTAATTATTTTCTCTAAAAAAATATCTCTTAATCCTCTTGTATTTTAGAAAAGATTAATTTTATAATATTTCTTTAATCAATGTTTTAGAAAAATATTTTTACAATAATATTTTTAAAAAATATTTTTTTTATTTAAAAACATTTAGTAAATTTTCCTGGAAAAATCATTTTAATTTTTTTTATAATATTCAAATTCTATGAAAAAAACCAAATAAACTGGTTAAATGATAAAACATCCATATCGATTGTATATTCCTAATTTGGGAGATATTTTTTAATAAAATTTTGTTTTTTCAATTATTCATTAAATTCTTTTATATGTGGGTTTACATATTTTTAGTTTTTTAAAATTTTCAATATGTTATTAAAATTCATGTTTATGCAATAATAATTTTGAATTTTCTAATAAAATATTTTTCTTAAAAAAATTTCACTTCAGAATATCTTTTAAATCATTCATGGACTTAATTTCAACCATTATATAAGATTTTATTCAATTTGGTATGAAGAAATTCAAGAATGTGAAAGGTCACCCCATTTATCATATATAAGGGTTCGGTCATTCACATCCCAAATTGGATTTAATTGATATATATTGACCCTAAACTCCCTGATTTAACATCACACTGAATTTTTAGGGTTCCTATGATTCACCTCATTAGACTAAAATTAATGATTTCTTATAGCCACATGGCTTTAATAGAAGACTATTCAATGAATAAATTTTTATAAGTAATGTATTATTAAAAATACATTGTATGACATATTTTATTCTACTATAGAATGTGTTTTAAGACTTGTTGGCTGGGAAAAGATCATTTTAGATCAGGATTATTTCAAATTACACAATTATGAAATTTTAAGATACTATTATTATACTATTAAATTTAGTATGGATGAAAATTTAGATTTTATTTATTTTTACATGATTGGTGAAATTTTAAGCATAAAATCCCTCATGTGGTATATCTGGTTGATGTTCCTTTAGAAGTTGAGACATATTTAACATCACAAAATACTCTAAAGGATAATTTAAATTTTGAAGAGCCAAAATGATAATCGTTATTATTTTATTCTTATTAAATATTTATGAATGTATTTCACCTCACTCTGGAAGTTAGGTTTGTAACTATATATATTAAAGGATACCTGCTACCAAAAAAATGTGATTGGGTTTTGGTGAAGGTCTTTGATATTTTTATAGTGTAATATCTTGTAAATACGATTTAGATTAATCTTTTTTATGTTTTTGTATCTTTTTTTAGTCCATTAAAAAAACATAAATTAAGTTCAATATTTTCGTGTTCCCATGTTTAAAAAAAATGTTTGTTAATTATATACAGGTTTTTTAGATTAATAATAATTAATATGGATTTTGAGAAAAGGATACTCTTTTTGGTGAGTAATCTACATAAAAAAATAAAGATGTTATTCAACAAAAGTTAACGAAAGTTTTTTAAAAATCATTTGGTGTTGTGTCTGATATATAATTTTTTAAATGAAGAAAATTATACAAGAAAAATAAATGTTTAGTATTCTCCACATTATATTTAGATTGAAAAACATCTAAGAATGATGATGAAACTTATAATTTTATAGATAATAAATCATAGAAGAATACTCGTGATCCTTCTGTTAGAGTAGAAAAATATTTAGTTTTATATTGAAGATGAAAATATCTAAGTAAATAAAATAAGAAGGAAATAATAAGAATCAGAGAAAATGATTACCGGGGAAATGATGATGGAAACTTTTATTAAATTATTTGAAAAGGAATCAGGTAATAAAATTATATCTATATATATTTTTCAATTGTTCAATCATTCTAAGTTATATAACACATCAAACCATTGATTTAGAGTTTGTTGAAACATTTTTTCTTCCTACTACAGTTTAAAAGGTAAATGTTAAAGATGTTTTATTGGAATATGAGTTAGAAAAAATAGTTTATGAATCAGTACAAAAATCTCTAGAGAATTATGTAAAGAAAAAAATTATTAAAAATGTTCGGAGTTTGAGTTTAATAAATTTTGAAGCAATTGAATGAGGAACTATAATAAGAAAAAGTAAAAAAATGTGATGATAAGAAGAATAAAAACATTAATAAGCAGAATAAGAAGAAATAAATCAAGAAGAATGTTCATCACTATAATCTTCATCATAAAACACCATTTTATCTCAATCTGACAAAAACCCATTTATAGATTTTTCAATGGATGGTAAATAAAAATCACATAAATAAAAGGAAGTTAAAAATTATCATACCAAACTGTCATACAAGGAAGATACTAATATTGAGTTTGATATTTTAAATGATTCGGAGGAAGAAAATTTTGACAGAAAACATTAGAATGATGTCTGAACATATTTTCCAACTATTTTAGGTTTTTTAATAAATTCATCATATATATTGGTCCTATAATATTAGAAGAGAACAAATTAAATTTAAAAAATTCTAAAATAGTTATTTCATTCATTTCCATGTCATGAAATATTGATGCATGATTCAAACCTATTCAAAAAAATTTTGAATGAGTAGCCAGAATCGTTGAACTTATTTACTGAATAAAATAATCAGAACGAGTTATCTATCAAATGTATACATATAAATTATATGTCATATAAAAGAATATTAAATCATATATTGAAATAGTTAAGTAATTTCAATGCCAACATGAAGGAACATAATGAACAAATTATGTATACAAAGAATGTTTATTTTTACATGGATGATTATTTTTAGAAGCTATCTTCCGATATCACTAATTGGTTAAATTTTTTGGATCAATTTAACGATATTACATATTATTAGAATAGTGAAATCTCTATTTTGGAAGAATAGATTCAAAATATGGATGAATATAATTCTAAATTCCATCTGATTGAAAAAATATTTCATAATATAGTGGAAGAGGACACGAATTATGATTTTTTTAAAGATGATTTTATCAGTTTCGAGATAGAAAATATCTTTTTTAGATTCATGGTTGGAATATAGATAATTTTAAACATAATACAAATGAATCCGAGAAAACCCAATTGGACATATGGAATATTAATGAAATTGTTGAGAATTTTTATAAAAAAGATTAAAAAATTATGAATAAACTCATAATGAATTATAAATTTTTAAATGATATTTTTTGAAATAATTTATCTCCAAATATTTATTATTTGAATGTTATTAAATTTTATTTGGACTAATATTGTAACTTTTTCTCAAAGATGAATGGTTAGTGAAACACAATTACTGCATACTATAGTTTCTAATATTTCAGGAATATGTATTTCTTTTCATATTCCATTTTGAAAATCACAATATGGGAGAATTTTTCTAAATGGGAAAGAAAAATTCAAGGGATATAAGTAATATAATTTAGAGAAAACATTCAAAATAAAAAAATATATTATGCGGGATAATCCTATGTAATTTTCATTTTCTAATAGATGAATATTTTTGAAATAAAAAAGTCATAATGATATGCAGAGTAAAGATATGTAATGAGAATATTTCATCTGAATAATTCATTTATAGTTCCAAGAAATAAAAGGGGATGAAATTTTTTCATTGGTAATAATATTTCATTTTATTTTTTGTGTTTTGTTCCTTATAAAAATGGTTATATTGTTATGTTAAGATTTTACTATCTTCTTTTCCGTTACAGAATATTGAAAATCCTAAACAATCTCCTAAAATTGTATTTTACTAACATTATATATCCCAATTGTTTTAATAATTTTTTATTAGGAAACATCCTTTTATAAAAAATATTAAAAAAGGTTAAATGTAAACGTATATAAACATTACATTTATAAATCAGATACATCATACTAAATTAACGTTTAATATATTGGACTAACTAATGTCTTATCCATCAGATTGACAAATGATATATATGCTATATTGACTAAAGTAATATCTATTAGAATGACCTTCGTTCAGATCCACTAGACTAACCATATATCAATTATTCATATTAATAATATTTTATTATATAAACTATGTAATTTTTATAATTGACGTGTCAAAATTATTTTAATGGAACAAATTTTATAACTGCATTGTAATGGTTTGAATAATAATTACATCATATTAAGACTTTTTTAAGATGTAAAGTATGGAAAATCCAATTTCATTGAAATCAACATTAAGATTCATAGGAAATGTTACCAATGTCAGATACCTATAAATATGAGTGCATTTAAGGGGATGGGTGAATATTATTTTGAAACTAAACACATATGATATTTTTTCTAAAAAAATGTCATTCGTAATATTTTAAATATTTAAAAGAGTTGGATTTCAAAAGATTATGGGTTTGGAATTTTAAAATTCATTGAATGTTCATTTATTCATCTCTTTTGACATTAGATCAATAGCTTCCAAGGGTAAGAAGAAAAGTTATTCTGATATAGAAGATTGATAGATTTCATAGATAAGAATATACATGACATTGATCATCATATCAAAGGATTCTAGGGGTTTGAAAGACAAACTATTATAAAAATAGAATCATTTTATTTCTTGGTAAATAATTATAGTCTTTCAATTTTAGTTTAAAATTGTGTATATCTTATGTAAAAATTTTCAACTACCATTACACATAAGGATAAATAGTATAATTACATCTATAAATATTGTATTACATTCTAAATTTATTATAATAATTCATATTACCTATTCTACATGTTTTATTTTTTATAGTGAATTCATATTATAATGTTTCTTTACTAATCATTATCATATAGGTTTTATCAGAGTATCCATGATCCTATTTAATATCATTGATATATTAGAAAACATCTGATTCTGATACATGTACTCTGATCGTCATATGATTTTGGAGTCTATTTTTTTCCTAAACTTGTTTTGTGTTTGGTGTTAGTTTAATATTTGAAGAACAATACACCCTCTATTATATCCATTTTATAGTATTCTTATCAAATAGAACATCATTACCCATGTAGACATCACTGATTTCATGTCCAATATTGGATGAGGGTCAAGATTAGATAAAATAGTTGAATAGACTTGGATAGGGTGGGTATATTGATGAGGTGAGGATTATGGATATATTTAGAGCCTATATTTATTTTTCCCCTTTATTTATTTTTTATGTTGGATCATCCTGATATGATTTCAATTGTACACTTTTATCAAAATATGATTCCATATTTATTATTATTATTAATGGTTCATGTTTGAGGATTATTTATAATGTAATGAATTAATATGTTTTTCGATGTTTTTTGTTTAATTTTTTCCATTATTGAGTATGATTATATCTCAGAAAAGTATCTCCATAATAATATTGTACAATATCACTTCAAGTCAGAAGTCTATAGAAGACAGATAGGCACACCTGGGGCCCTCGTGGTTACTCTATTTGTTGAAAAATCATTAAATGTCCATTGATCATGGAATGATCTTATATATTGGGAATAGTCATTACGAAAAATATATGTTCACATAACATTTCATATAAAATTCTAGTATTGTGTTTTTTTGATAATTTTGATTCAAAAATGAATTAAAGGTTTCTAAAAATCAATAATAAATGTTTTAATAACCCTAAAGGGTTATTTGAAGGTCTTTATTGACCTAAATACTCAAAATTAATGATGAAGTAGTTGGGAATATATTTTATCCATAGAATAAATTTTTGAAATTCATTATTATAATTAATATGTATAGATGATACTATACAAATCATGAATATAAATATTCATGAATATTTTTATAGAGAAGTGTTACATGATTTAGAGAAGTTGTATCAAAGGAGAGGATTTAAAAGACCCTATGAATTAGAGGAATATTATAATATCATCATCATCTCATGTCTTAATGTATGAATACATGGATTTTATGATCATAAATACCCTTGAAGAGAATGAATTCTTCATTATTATGTGAAACTTTGTTCTATATTTCTGATTATTGACTAAAATTCAGGGATTTCTTTTTCATTTTTACTATATAATGAATATAAAATTTTGTTTAGTTATATACAATTTTGATTATCCTTTTTCTTATAAAAATATCAGTTTTTGATGATGATTAATTTATTTGGCATAAAATTATAGAAATATTGATTTTCTTATTTTATATTGAAGATTATTATTTTCAAAGATTTAAAAATAAATATTTTTCATTATATGGGAGTGTGTTACATTAGTTAGGAGACAAACACAGCCATGTATATATATATATATATGAAATTACTTCAAGGATAAACCATACTCATTGAATTCTAGAATAATATTTGATCATGTGATCAAATGTTATTTGGAACATGATAATGATGTAGTAAATCTTATTGAGAGGTGATCCATATAAATATGTTGTCCCGGCTATGTTTTTTAAGTGGTATTAATATAATAAAAATATATTTGTTAACCACATTAATTAGTAATGAATGTTGGTCAATCATGAAATGTAAATGTGAAAATATTCACTGGTTTTCCCCCAATAATCATAGAGACTTTCAAACCATCCTCATAACTATTAGGATCTATATATCCTAAAAAATTATTTTCATAGTACTATTATAGGTTCCCATTGAAAATGACTTATTATATAATGTTTGATTGTGATATGTTTCTTCTATTTTGAAGTAAAGATTGATTTTAAATTTATTATCACTATATATCATATTATATTAGTGAATAACTTTCTTTTTTAGATGTATTATGGAAATAAATATAATATATGGAAGGATAAAATTCTTACAAATCTAGTATATATTATTTCTGCTTCTCTTGTGGTGAAAACAATTATTATGTTTCATAATAATAAAATATCATAATGGTAACTATTAACAAAAACAATATAGTGAATGATGGTATATATTCTATCTAATTCATTCATAACTATTATAAAATTAATTTAAAAAATTCAATAGAATAATGATAGTAAATTTCATTTGATAGAAGTTATAGAATATAAAGGAATGAAATGTGAAGGTGTAAGAATTTAAAATATAGAGTTGGTTTTTAAGGTTTTAAAACATTTAAATATCCTAATATGAATATATAGATGACTTATTCATAGGATTAAATGTTTTTAGGAACCATGGGATGTTTTAGTGAAAAAATTATAGTTTTTATGTTAATTAAAATTATTTGTGGAATATTTCTAGAATTCTTTGATAAATGTTATTAAATATTGAGAACTATTATTCAAATACATTTATATTTGGAATGTTTTATTTTAATATTGATTTTATATGGAATAAGTAAAGGAATTTATTTTAATAATGTTTTAAATTATAAAAGGAAATATCATTTATGGACTTGATGTAAGAGGTCAATATGAAGGATGTTGGAATGGGAGAAGTGATTTTTTTGATTCTAGGAATATGTGAAGACAATTTTAATATAATTTGTTTGAATTTTTTGAAGAACAGTTTGAAATTGTAATGGAATGTGCAATGTAATGATACCAGTGAAATGTTATAAATGTAGATCTATTAAAAAATAATCATAAATTTATTCAAAACTAATATAATAATAATGATATAATGTAATTCGGATGTCAAAAATCATATAACAAAATAAAATATTATAAATTAAATAATCAAAATTTTACCTAAAAATCTATTTTTCATTAAAAATGAAAATATTTTAAATTATTTTCAACAAAGGATAGTTAATAATGTAGAAATTTTGAAGCTTACATTAAAAAACTATGTAAAGTGAATGAGATGATGTTGATTGGTAATGTGAATAATGAGGAGTTCACCAGTGATAACTATGAATGTAATGATAAAGAGAAAACAAAGTGTGATTAAATATTGATTCCCTTAATTAAGGAGTGTCTTAAAAATATCTCCAATATTGATAAATAAAATTAAATCATTAATGATAAATCATAAAATGATTAAAATTTTAGTTTAACTTATATTGGAAAAGAATAACTAGTGAAAAATGATATTTAAGGCATTAAATTTTTTATTTTTAAAGTGATGAAGATGTTGCATTATTTTTTGAAAATGAAAAAATTAAATATAAGGAGAAGGAATAGGTTAATAAAAATAATTTTAAATTGAAATTTCAAGAGATAAAATTCAAAGTAAATGTCATCAAGCCCATTAATTATGTTAGACAATTCTAAAAGGTAATTTTCATCTGTGATTTTCCAGTTAATTAATAAATACCACACTCAACACGGGTAAATTGTTTTTTGTAGAACCAATGGATGGGTTTTAGTTAAAGTAAAGAGATGTGAGCATGGTGGAAAAATAAAATAAAATATATAAAATTCTAAATTCTAAAAAAGTAATCATGAATGAAACATTCATTAAAAATATAAGGGTATAGAATTCCAAGAAGAATAAGAAAGAGTAGAATCATGTTTTTAGAACATATAATACTTTTTTATAAAAACAATGTTAAATCATTGATAAAAAAGGCCTATGGACAATAGGTTATAAATTATATAAAAAATAATTTTTTTTGGAATAGAATTTAACAATAATGGTTATTTCTAGGGATAACATTTCACTGGTATCATTACATTGCACATTCCATTACAATTTCAAACTGTTCTTCAAAAAATTCAAACAAATTATATTAAAATTGTCTTCACATATTCCTAGAATCAAAAAAATCACTTCTCCCATTCCAACATCCTTCATATTGACCTCTTACATCAAGTCCATAAATGATATTTCCTTTTATAATTTAAAACATTCTTAAAATAAATTCCTTTACTTATTCCATATAAAATCAATATTAAAATAAAACATTCCAAATATAAATGTATTTGAATAATAGTTCTCAATATTTAATAACATTTATCAAAGAATTCTAGAAATATTCCACAAATAATTTTAATTAACATAAAAACTATAATTTTTTCACTAAAACGTCCCATGGTTCCTAAAAACATTTAATCCTATGAATAAGTCATCTATATATTCATATTAGGATATTTAAATGTTTTAAAACCTTAAAAACCAACTCTATATTTTAAATTCTTACACCTTCACATTTCATTCCTTTATATTCTATAACTTCTATCAAATGAAATTTACTATCATTATTCTATTGAATTTTTTAAATTAATTTTATAATAGTTATGAATGAATTAGATAGAATATATACCATCATTCACTATATTGTTTTTGTTAATAGTTACCATTATGATATTTTATTATTATGAAACATAATAATTGTTTTCACCACAAGAGAAGCAGAAATAATATATACTGGATTTGTAAGAATTTTATCCTTCCATATATTATATTTATTTCCATAATACATCTAAAAAAGAAAGTTATTCACTAATATAATATGATATATAGTGATAATAAATTTAAAATCAAAAGGGTATTACTAATTTCTCTTCCTAGTAATTTATGAGTTTCAATACTCATAAGTATAATAAGTTGAATTTGAAAACAAAGATAAATAACTTTTGGTAGAAATGGTATTGATAGCAATAAAAAACTACAATTTTTATAAAGTGTGTTATTCACACCTCACATATTTTATAAATATTCAAAAATATTTTGAAATTTTTTTTAAGGATCAATGTTAGTTAGAAATTATGGGTCACGAATTATAAATGAATTTAGAAAAACATTTATACGATATAAAATATGAAATCGAGTAACAAAATTTATGTTGATATGTTGAAGCATAATTCATTGAGTTTTTATAAACTATGAGATGAAGATAATGATTTAATTTTTTTAAAAAATCTTGATTCATAGTTAAAATCATAAATATTAGTCATGTAGTGAGTAGTTTACAATGAAAAATATGTAACTTGATTCATTTTTTGAGATATTGAAAACTCGTATGATAAGAATTTGAAATAAGAGTTTGAGAAATGGAATTTATAAAATATTCATCATGACCAATGAATAGAAACACAATTTTTTATAGATATAGTAATCACAACATGGATTTGTTGAAGATTGAAATATTTTGGAATTTCTACACATACCAAAAGGGGAAGAATGTAAATTATTAACAACAAATGTGTAGTTTCAGAAATCTCACCCAATAGTGTTCATTCATTCAAGTGTTTATAGGTAATTGAAGTTGAAATTAACAAGTAGATACAAGTATTTGATCACTTTAATTAGCCAAATTAATGTTAATTATTATACTATGTTCATAATGAACATATAAAATAAATTTAATATGTCTAAATGTTTTAGTTGAATAATGGAAATGAATTTTGATTTCTCATTGAAGATAATTTGAATAGATATTTGATCCCTATTGACAAGAAGAAATTTTAAATCATATTTAGAAAATTATGGAATATTATATGTATTTAGTGAACCAATCACCCCCATAAAAATTGATGGTCAACTAAAAAAAATATGTGGTATTACGATTTAGCTATCAATATTATTGAGGTATAATTATTTCAATTTATGGAAATATGTGTTTAAGATGATAAAACCAATTTAAAATTGTTTTTAATATTGTTCATACTATGATATGTACCCATATGGTAGGTATTATAAGTGGACTCAATTATTAAGTTATAAAAGTGTTTTTATACCTCCAACTATCAAAATAAAAAATATCAATCATTTGAATGTTTAAGTTTTATATCATGTGTTTTAAAGAGATATAATGTTCTGAAGGGTGTTGAATTTTAAAATATAGGATGGGTAAAATCATCATTAGAAATTATAAATAGGAATTCAAAAGTTCTAAAGCCTATAAATATTATTTATAGATTAGGAATGAGGCAACATTTGTAGTTTTGTGGTTTTGGGAGAATCTATGTGGTTCAAGCCCTGAACCTAATGTTTAGGAAAGGTGTAGATCATGGCATATGGTGGGTGCATGGTTAGTGAAAACCTGGAAGAGTAACATTAAGGAACATTTTGTATAGTGTATGGTTTGGGTAACCATGTCGAACACTAGAGGAAACCATATGGGGGTCTACAATATTCTGAAGACATGATGCACTATAGGCCCACTGTTTCAATAATTTTTTATTGCAACTATGTGAGGTGGAGTGTTTCTCAAATAGTATAGGGGGAGGGATGGTTCATGGTCTACTAATCTATGTTCTATAATCTATTTATATGAAGGGAAATTATAGGAACAATTTCATGGTTGGTTCACGTTTTGGTGAACCCTGTAGCCAAACCACGTGGCTAATTAAGGAGGGTAAAATTATCATCATTCAACATAGAACTTCACTATGTTTAAGCATATTTTATTCCCACTTTTTCCCCCACAAATGAATATATCCATATACATTATTAATTGGAGTTTTCTATCAATATTTTTGGAAATTAGACATTGTCAGGTGCATTGGAAACATTGAGGCAAACCCATGACTATGTTATCATCAATTCAATTCTTCTCCTTGTTTCTCTATCCTAGATTCCTCTATCATGGAGTCCTATTTTTGGAGATTTATTTCTTGATTACACTAAATCATGGTGTTCTTTGATACAAATGTAGGGGTTTTCACAATACATAGGAAGGGGATAACCGAAGTTGTTTCCTTCACTTTGTTAATTTTTTTGTTTCATTGACGTACATCACCACAATATATTTATTAATCATTAAATGTTAAATTAATTTTTTTTGTTGGTTTCATTATTCCATTTATTAGGGTTTTCCCCCATATTGGGATTTGGTTTTTTTCTAGTGTTATTGAGCATCCGATTTCCATTTTATTATGACAGTATCGTCTTTTTTTATTTTAGGAATTATACTAATTTCAAATAAAGAGGTTCTTTAAAAAAATTATTTATTTTTAATTATTTAATTATAATGTTGTTATAGATAAATATTTATAGTGTTTTTTCTAGGATATGAGACTGAAAATGAATAATTTGATCACTGATAGGAATTGGAAGCTATTAGGGGCCTTTAAAAATAAATGGAATGCTTTTTAAAGGTAGGTGATTTTTCAAACATACCCTAGAGAATTTATACAATTTATATTGTATATATAGGCTTGGAATTATAATATATGGTGAAAACCGTCGTTTTGTTTTTCCCTAATAGATTATTTAATTTATTTATTTATCTTTGTAATTAAATTGATGAACTCTAGGGGTTACTAAAAGCCTATGCACACTATCATCATCCTTCAACTTACCACTAAGGAAAAGGGTCCACTGTGGGAATCGTCTACAAAATATCTGACCTAGATGATCCCATATATGGTGCCTACACTTTCATAATCCTTAGAGACACATAAGTTAGTGGAATTTATCTATTTACTATTAAAATAATATTAAGAGTAATACATATGATTATGTATAGACATTGAGAATATTTTGATGGAATACACTCCACTTTATTAATAATTGGGACCCAAGGGGGTACCTCAGTGGTTTACTAACAATAACATTGGGAGAACAGATTTGGGTAAATCTGGTAGGCTATATCTTCTAGAACTTGTAATGAACATAAAACCTTAAGAGTTTGAAATATTATTGGTGGGTTTAAGATTTCATCCAACATCACTCCATTATTTATGTTTTTACGTTGTAAATATTTATGTATCTTCGATTATTATGGGTGATTCATGGCCATTGGTCGATAAACCTAATATGATCTAAAACAAGAAAGAGATGTTTACTGTAACTTCATAGGATCTGACTTCAAATCATTATTGATGTAAGTGGATATGATTATATGGAACCATTTTTTGAGTATTCTATGGATTCACTAAATATACTCAAAGAGGATTCCTTGGTCAAGGTCCTTAGTTCATTTCCAATTTATGTAGATTTTATATAGAGTTTGATATGGATGCACTCCATGGAAATGAATAAGATTCGATGGGAAATGGACTTTCATCCAGGCCCAAGTAGTTCTATGAAATAGAAGAGTATTCCTTGGAAAATTTCCCTAGGCATTGGGCCTTGTTGGTCTAAAACAAGATATATATTTTGAATTCTATGGTTAATTTAGTTATATATTTATCATATTGTCCATTAGTACATGAAATCCTTTATTATAGTGATTGGTGATGAGTAAGGGTGATCATAGGGCTATAAAATGCATACCTTAGTGATGTATATTTGACATAGATCCTTCCAGTGCTGGACAAAGAATGTAGTTTTTGATTGGGATTAAAAACCCATGTGTCACCTTTGGATTGATTTTATATATGTTACCTGTCACCAAAAAAATATATACATATAATTATGTATATATATTCATTGGGATATATATACACACACATTGGACTATATATATTTATATAAATATGTATATTTGAGATGCCACCTGGTTCATAGACATTCCTACTTTGGAAGAAGAAGGCTTGGTCAATCAGGATCACAGATCCAAGTATCATATGTGGACCATTTTATTACATATTTATTTATAATCATTTTGTTATGATATATTTATTATAACAAACTTTTTGAGTAGATATCTTTTAAATACACTATATATTTATTTCTATGAATATAACTATGATGGTGGTTTCCTATGGGGTTTTGTACTCACACCATTATCAGGCTTCAATTGAAGTAGGGTACCCATGAAAATGATTACTTGGTTGAAGAAAGATATATGGATGAGTGATAGGACTTGTCGTAAAGGATAGTTCAGACTTGTATGTGGATATTGAGTATGTGGTTTGACTTATTGTAATTATCAAAGCATTGTACTATTAATTATAATTATATTATTTACTCATATATAATAGATCAACCTAGTTGGTAAATAGTAATAGATATTTTACATGGCCATTAAAGAACTTACTATATTCCATTTAGTATTACATCAGGATCCTCCTTGAATTTATTTATTGATTTCTTACAATTTCATTTACTTCAATGAATGGTATTATTTTTTCTGCAGTTTCTTTACATTGATATATGGCCATAGTCTCCCAACTATCACACCTATGACCTTCCTACTATTCAGTTGAATCTAGAATATATAGATAAACGCATGAGTCCTTATGGATATCTTACATATAGATATCAAGGAACCTCACTTCCTTTTTAATTCTATCAAGTGTTTGGAAAAATTTCCCATGATGTGGGAATGATATTCTGAGTTGTTTATATTAATGCATGGGATGATAAGGTTATAAGCAACACTAGTTTTTATGTTCAGACGAGGGAAGGAATTTTATTTAGTTATCGGGTTCACATTTCACTTGAGGGATGATAAGGATGCTTTAGTGTTGTGGAAGAAAATGTTATATTATAGTGGGAGACCCTCTTATGGGAAGGGTCATATGATCATGAGACTAGTCATTAGATGGTAATTTTTTATCTTGAATAAAATTAAATAAATAGATATATGTTCAGATTTTTTTTACTAATTACATATAAAAATTAAAAATGGGCTTGGGTGATGTCTGATTATAATAATTAGTCCTGGAGTAGATTGCAACAATCCAATTTTTTTGGATCAATTCTTCTATTGATGATAATGTTATAACATAGTGGAATTTTTTAACAGATGATGGTTTGGCTAAAATGTCACTAGAAGTTGGTTGTGGGATTCAACGATCATGTTTAAAAATATATCAATATACCATGGTATAAATACATTGGATACATTTTTTGTGATGTGTCAATCGTAAAAGCTTATATTTTTTTCACAAATATTAGTTCGATGGAGGTTCGGCCTAATTATATTTATACAGATGAATGTGGTTAAAAATGAATAATATATTACACACTATTAGGATGATGTGGGTGAAAATTAATGTTTTTTTGGGTGATTTCAAGAAAAATGTTGCACGGCCCAGTTGATTTTGGTCAATTTGAGTTTGGCAATTTTAATTGGATTAATATCTTAGGATAGTTTTTCCATGTGTATTCAGGGGAGGAGAATTGGGAAAAAATTGATATTGTCTTTAGAATACATAGGGAATGTTCAAAATTTAAATTCCACCAAGGGATGTTCCATGGTTTGCAATTGACTATTTAATGTAAAAACATACAACTTGGAGAACCGTAGGTTGTTTTTAGGAAGGGCATATTATGTGATCATATATTGAGTTACATTCGATCGGGGTAGAATCATCATGATATTGTACCAATGGTTATGATTGTTTGGTAGGATTTTTTATTTATGATCTATATGCTTAATGTATTGATTGGAGGTGTGTTCATCATTTAGAAATGAAACATGTCCTTCTAAACATAATTCACAAACAATCTAGTTCATGATGTTCATCATAATATTTTCTAAGGATTTTTAGGGATGCAATTCTTTATGGTGGGGAGGGTGTAATATATTATATTTTTCTACATTTAGAAATTCCAAAGGGTTTTGGATTTTAAGTTATTGGATGATACTAATATTGATCAAAGATTCAAAATGGGAATTAAGATATTATAATTCCTCTAATTAATTATTTTAGAAATGGAATGAGGATCATTTTGTAGCTCTAACAATTTGAGAACATTCCATAGGCTAGTGTTTAGAAACTAAATTATTTGAAAGGAATATATCATCATTAATTATTAGTTTTAACCATGATGATCATTTAATACAGACGCATTTTCATGACCCATCCCTCGGGGCATGTTTCGTGATAATCCAATGCCCGCCTTCCATAAGCCAGGGGATGAAAACTAGCACTGAAAGGTGTATTCCCTAAAAACGGGAAGGCATTGCCTTTATAACCTCTAACTCACACAACTAATATCTAAGCATGATACTAGAATAATGTAAAAATATGTAGTAAACAGGGTGTGTAAAAAAAGTAAAAGGGGCTAGAATACAAGCCTAATTGTGATGTATAATAAAAACTGTAATGTTCTAGTAAAACTGAGTACATCTCCTTTGAACACCCGCCATGGACTCCAATATGAAGGGTAGGTACAACTCTCAAACAATTGTCACTACAGTATGCCTTGTATGTGGTTCACCACCGAGATACCTCCAGTCATAGTACCCTTGTCCTCAGTTAGTGATGTACGTCATCTGCACCAAACACAACAAGGTGTGGGCGTATCCCATGTAGGGTTGAGTATAATGATACCCAGTATGAACCATGAGACACTTGAAGGTCTCACAAAATCCACAGAGGATAAACCTCAAAACAAGAAAAAAACAGCCAAATCTACTTAGGTATATGACCATACATATACATTAGTTATCGAGTAAACCCATACCAATCATAAGGAAACACGAGGCCCAACTCAGAATCCCAAATCCCAACTGATTCGTGAAGGGAATAATATCACAAAGATGAAGACTCTGCTCACACCAGGTATACAAATATGAGAAATAGAAAAATTAAGGTGACCCACATAGGATCACTATGGATGCTGATAGCCAGCCACATGATTCTATAAGGAGAGTATCAAATAAAATTCTGAACACCTCAGCTGCTGGACAACTCCTCCCTTATCGAGTACAGTAGGCCTATTGCATCACACATAGGAGATTCCCGCTAGCTGTGTACTATTGAGGTACTCTTCCTATCGAGTACTGTGGGTTTTCCACATCACAAAGATGTGCTCCCCACCGTGGGTCTGCCACATCACATACAGGTGATCCCACTCGTGGCCTGCTGAAGATCTCCTTCTGTTGAGTACCTGGGGTCTGCCGCGTCACACAAAGGCACTCCCCACCAAGGGTATGCCGCGTCACACAAAGGCACTCCCAACTGGGTCAGTCAAGTCACTCCGAGTTGAAACGGTCAGTAGTCTTCTAGTCTCAGCCAGTCACAGGGTTCCATACATATTGTTCTTGGGAGAACCTATCCCCAATAAATAGTTTGTTCCTCAACCACCCAAAATTTCAACGGAAATTTTTCCAAAAGGGTTGTCATGTCAAAAGGGACCCAAGGCAACTGTCAGCACGTCAATTGGGTGCCCAGTCTGAAAGTTATTAGCTCTTCCGCTCAGAGGTACCAATTGGATTCGTGGTTCGATCCTACCTGTCCATACTCCAGCCTTATCAAAAAAATAATTTGAAATATATAAAAAGTACCATCCTGATCAAAGGATTCTGGTGCCACAGATGGTTCGTCAAATGGACACATGGTTCTCAAGTTATGGCCAAGATGGTAATACTGGGGCCAGTTGGGCCCGGGTCCTATCCAACCTGGTTAGACCGACCTGGTCCAACTCTGTCCTAGATGGTCTCAGCCTCAGCAGGCCTAGCCCACTGGGACGTGTTCCAACCCATCCCATGTCGGGGCTGGCCTGGTCCGACATGTGAAGGGTGCAACCCGTTAGCACGGCTAGGAGGGCGGCTCAGGGTGCGGCCCGCGGTGCGGCCTCGCGGTGCTGCCTAATGTACGGCCCTTGGTGCAGCTTGCGGGGTGGCCTCATGGTGGGTCCTTGCTACAATTCCCATGGTGCAACCCTCGGTTTGGCCCGCAGTGCGGCCTGGCTATCACGTGGGACCATTCGGTGATCCCGTACGGTGCGCCTCGGCCGGCCGAAATGGTCAAGCCGTCTTCCCTTCAGTAGCGCGATGGTTCCACAATCCACCTACGGTCGGCCGCGTGCTGTCCGTCGTCTGCCTCCACTTTGGCCAAGTGGCCACGACCTCCTGCTCCATCGGCGGCACAGACGTGTGCCCCCGCTTCTCCAAGCGGCCTACCGGTTCTTGGCTGCCATTTTCCTTGTCGTGGCTGAATGGCCGCGGCCTCCTCTTCAACCGGCGGCGTGGATGCGCACCACCCATCCATCCTCATGGTATGTCTGGTGTCATCCGTCACCTTCTTCCACAAGCCACTTCGACATCATTTCAAGCCTGAAAAATTAAATGATCGCATAATCATGATCCTTGCATCGCAGGCTTCATGTCCATATATTAGGCTAAGAAAATCCCTGTATTTTCAGTGCAAAAAAAAATAGGGTGTTGAAGGATTCATGAAGGATGCGTGAAGAAATAAAATACGGAGAAGCAAGGTTAATGTTCTGGATGATTTCCATGTTCATTTTTCCATCGTCATCATAAATTTAGGATATGAAGATTCAATAGAATAAATTCAAACATAAGTAAAAACCCTCCCTCAATTGTTCATTGGATGTGGCACATGAAATAAAAGTGTAGTTGATGAAGAACATTAGCATTCATCACTTCCTCAAGATGCTTCCGATATGAGATTAGGGTCGGTTCCTTGTTCCTCGTTGGGGGGTGGTTATTCGTTGGAGAAAATTATTCCCGATTCTCCGTGGTTCTCCCAACTCCCCTTTGCCAACGATTTCCAACTAGAAAATGGGGAGCCAACATATATGAAAATAGGTATATCATATTAATTAAGGATGTCATAATTAATTTGGAATTGTGGGCACATTAAAGTTGGCACAATTAAATGGAACATTGAATTGAATTATGTTGGCACAATTGAATTGTACATTTAATGAATTCATTTTGGCACAATTGAATGTGAGGATTCCACGGAATTTTCCCACATTAATGTTTGGTTTGGGTGGTCCCCACCACTAAAATTAAAAAAATAGGTTTCAAACACGGGTGGTCCCCACCCCCATAACTCAAATGGGGGTTTCAAAAAGAAAAATAAAATAAAGATGTTTTATTTTATTTTCATTCTTTTAACACACCCACAAAAATTGAAAAAACATACTTTCACTCTCGACATAATGCGGTCAATGTGAAGGTATCTTTAAGTGAATATCGGTGCTGCAAGTTCAACAGTGTCCCTACATTTCAACTCTGAGCACCAGTTCAAAAGATACAAAAACCGGATTTCACATTTACTAAATGTAACTGAAAAAAAGATCAGAAATTCATTACAGGCACTCCGGGGCTCAGAATCATGCACCATAAATTTTCATGAAATGATAAAATTCCCATATAATTAAAAGAATACATTTAAAAAACCAGGTCTTTACATTCAACCCACATTTGGGATTTCTGTCCCCAAAATCCACAATATAAACAAGGAAAACAGGTGGGGGTACTGATCACATATCTTAGCCTCCTCCTCCCATGTTCTCTCTTAGAGTTACCCATGCTTCTAGAAAATTCACAACATAGGTATTGACCACCCACGAAGGACCCACTACTGTAGAACCTCAATATCTACTGGAACCTCCATAAACGTCACCCCGTCGTCGATATCCAGCTCACCCCAGTCAATGATGTTTGAAGGGTTGTGCATGTATCTCCTCAGCTGGGATATGTGGAAAACGTTGTGCACCTTGTGCAACTGAGGTCGAAGAGAAAAGAGGTAATCCACCTTGCCAACTCTACTGAGGACCTAAAAGGGTCCGTTGAGCCTCAGAGATAACATGTCACCACAGCCAAATCTCTACAATCCTCATCGAGGTGAGACACGTCAAAAGATGTGGTCGTAATCTTTGAACACCAGAGGTTTCTGTCACCTGTCAGCATAGAATTTATACCTTCTCTGTGCTTTCTTCATCCACTCCTGGATGATACGCAGCTTTTCCATGGTAGCTCTCCCCTCTATGTTCCCAAGAGTGCTGACTCCCCTGGGTCTGTCCAGCACAAAGGTGATAAGAAAGGTCGTCTGCACAACTCCTAAAATGGTGACATACTGATAGTGGAGTGATAGTTTTTGTTGTACTCTAACTCCACCAAAGGTAAGTGATCCTCCTAGTTGCGGAAAAAATTAAGGATTAAATAATGTAGCATGTCCTTAAGGGTCTGTATGGTCCACTCCGTTTGAGCAACCATATAAGGTTGGAAGGAAGTGCTCAACTGAAGGTGTGTCCTGAATTCCTCCTGAAATTCCTTCCATAGACGGGAATTAAAATGTTCATCAAGATCGTAGACAATAGTAGATGGAACTCCATGAAGCCATACAATCACTTGAATATAGAGGCATATCAAGATCTATACTGATCCTTGCTATCTGATTGGTAGGAAGTGGGCTAATATAGTTAGTCGGTCAACGATCACCCAGACAGAATCATGTCTCCTAGACGTGCACGGAATTCCCATCTAGAAGTCCATGGAATTTCTATCCCACTTCCACTCCGGAACCTCTAATGGTTTAACTAATCCTAGTGGAACCTAATGCTCTGCCTTCACTGGCTGACAAGTATAGCCCTGAGAGACAATCTCTACCATTACTTTCTTCATTTGCAACCACCAGTGCTGATGCTGGAGGTTCTGGTACATCTTCACCGCTCATGGATGTACCACTAGATGGGAAGTATGGAACTTCATCAACACTTCCTCCCTAAGTGCTACTGGTACCATAGAATTCCCTCTGAAGAGGATGAAGTGCTCTCCACCTTCGTAAAATTCATCAGGAGCCTGTCCTGTGGATATATGTCACATCGAGCCTCGCAGTCTACATCTCCAAGCTGTGCCTCCCTGACTCGCAGAAGAAGTGGGGGAGTGACTATAAGATACTGAAGATAAGCTACACCATCTTCATCCATATAGGATATCCACAAAGCGACTAGCTGCTACATCACCTCACTCAGTAACAACATACCATATCTCCTTCTTAGTGCATCTGCTACTACATTCTCCTTCCCATGAGAATAGAATATCTAGAAGACATTGTCTAGGAGGTACTGAAGCCAAAACCACTATCTCAAGTTCAAGTCCTTTTAAGAGAAGATATACCTGAGACTCTTGTGACTAGAGAAAATTGTTAAATGTTCAACCATCAAGTAATGTCACAAAAACATCAAGGCGAAGACAACTACTTCCAACTCCAGGTCATGGTTAACGTAGTTCTTCTCATGTTCTCTTAGCCGTCAAGAACTATATGGGATAACTGCTCCCTCTTGCATCGTGACAAATCCATTCCCGGTCCATGATGTGCCACAGAAGACTATGTACACAACTCCTTCATTTAGTAGCCTCAATATGGGGTAAATCGTCAGTCTCTAACTCAACTCGTGAAAACCCCGTTGGCATCTCACTAACAACACGAAGGGTGTCCCTTACATCATCAATGCTGATAACAGTGCCGCATCTCTGGAAAAGTAAGGCAGAAACCTCTTGTAGTAACCGACGAATCCCAAAAAACTCCTCACCTCTGTCACACTCCTAGGTGGATCCCAAGATAGTACAACATTAATCATCATTGGATCCACCGCAACTCTAGGCTTTGAGAAGACATGTCCAAGGAATTGGACCTCTCATATAAAAAACTGGCACATTGAGAGCATAAAAAAATGATGGTTCCCTCAGAGTGTGTCCAGAACTATCTGCAAATGATAAGCATGTTCCTCCTCTGTCGATGAGTATATATGGATGTCATCGATGAAGACTACTACAAAGCGATCAATGTATGGCTGGAAGATCCTATTCATGAGTCCCATGAACATTGTTGGGGTGTTGTTCAAACCGAATGGAATAACTAGGAACTCATAATGGCCATACTGACATCTGAATGCCATCTTCTACACATTTGTGTCTCTTAAGTTGAGCTAGTGATAGTCTGACCTAAGGTCTATCTTCAAAAACCATCGGGATCCCTTCAGCTAATCAAATAGATCTTCAATCCTCAAGAGTGGATACATGTTCTTCCCGATCACCTGGTTCAGGCACTGATAGTCCACAGAGAGTCTCAAAATCCTATACGCCTTCTTGGAGAACAAAATTAGGGGTTTCCAAGTAGAAACACTGGGCCTAATGAACCCCATGCTTTACAAGTCCTCTAGCTATAGTCGCAGCTCTCAAAGCTCTGCGGGAGCCATCTGATATGCTAGGTTAGATATTGTTTCCATCCCACGGTACAAGCCGATGTAAAATTCCACCTCTCTACGAGGAGTTAGACCCGCAACGTCGTCATGGAATACATCAGCATACTGGTCCACCACTATAGGATAGCTCAGACTCTCATCATCAACCGCTACGAGGGTAAGGCTATCCAATTGATGTGTGATCGGCTGCACCCTCCCCGGGTAGGTCCATCTTACACTGCAAAGGTTCCCTTCTCACCGGTGAAGGAATACCTGGTCCAATCCATGCAGACACACCACACTTTGTGCTTAATATAGTCAATCTGAGTACGAACTATGGATAACCAGTCCATACCCAAGATGAAATTGTAAGGCCTTGATTTCGCTACTTAGAGATCCTAGATGAAGCTCTCACCTCCTAGAGTAATATCACACTACCAACACTAGTGTGTAAACATCGAATTTGTTCACGTAGGAGTCTCTAACTGTAAGGATCAAGCTAATGAATCCATCAAAATCTCCGAGCTCCGAATGAGGGTCATGGGAATAAATGAGTGATTGTCACCTGTGTCTATAAGTAATGCAACTAAGGTGGAGTAGACATAGACCATACCTCTAATCATCTCTAGAGAATTGTGGTCATAGGCCTTAGCTGCCTGGAGATAAGCTCGCCCCTATCCTCCAGTATCTAGTGGTCGGCGTGGACCACCTGGCAGTGGTGGAGGAAGAACCTCAAAACGTCGCCCACTGCCTGCTGCACGGACTATGCCTCTGCCACGTCCACCTCCAGCCTACAGAACTCATCGCTTGAAACTCTTCCTCTTCCTATGTGGTCCCTCGATCGAATTTTGGTTGTCGGTATGGCTGGTAGAGCTAGCACGATCCATGTGACCCTACCCACTGTATGTGTAACACTATGTGTCTCTCACCTGTCCAGCTCTACCTAGAGAGCCTTGCACCACTGACCATGTATCCAACAGTCGTCCAATTGTATGTCTGGTCCACTAGGAACTCTGCATCATCTATCTACTGCCAGCTGCTGATGACTCTGCTACGTGTCATCTGGTGGTGGGTCCTGCTCTCCGGTACTGCTCATTAAGGAAACTCTCCCCTAAAAGTGCTCACTCTAACACCCCGCCCAACGTCGGGATGCTGAGAGAAACCATAGAAGATCTAATCACCCGTCTAAGCACCAACTCATTTGTCTGGGCCATAAAGAAATGGTCTCTCACAATGTTAGTGGATTACCATGAGAGGTCAGTGAACCTCGCTTAATACTAAGCCACAATCATTCTACCCTACTGCAAGTGCAGAAGCTCCTGTATACACACTAAGCATAGGGTTTCTTGGAAGAACTCTTCCCAAAAAGGCTCTCTAAGTCTGACAAGATGACAGTGACCACATCATGAAGCTAGAGCATCATACTCCAGCATCTTCTTGTTTCTTACCTAAGAAGTCCAGTGACAAAGATCAAAATGAGATTATCTGGTGTCCCTACCAGTCGAAAGAATCTAACCACATCCACCAGCCAATCATCTGCCTCCTGTGGATCTGTCTCCACCGAGATCCTTGGTGGCCTCTAGCATTGGAACTCATGAAACATTCTCACTCGGCGTGCACCCTCTATTGCTGGGGATGGTGGCATCGGCTGCCGAATGGGTAGTGGTGCTACTAGTACACCACCCGGTGGTACAGCTGTCATAAGTGGGCCCTGCACCGAATCCTTGTCGCACGGTAGGTTGTCATGACATACTCTAACTGGAATCCAGAATGGATGTCTGCCTGGAGTCATCATAAAAATAAATAGGTGTGCCATGGTCATTATGTTTATACCTGGTGACCTGACTCAATGAGATCACATACTTTTCAGAAACACTTTCAATTTGTGTTTTGGAGCACTGAGTTAAAAAATCAGAATTCAGGGTCCTACTGTATGGATACGTTGGCCACCGCACCGACACTAGACTCCCCAAACTGAAAACCACACCCATAACACATAACACTATTGCGACATAGAAATTATTAGAGTTATAGTTCATCTGTAGAAACGATCTCTTTTAATACCGATTTTTCATGACCCATCCCTCGGGTCCCGTTATGTGACTACCCCAAGCCCACCTTCTAGAGGCTAGGGACCAACAATTAGCATTGAACGTCATATTCCCTAAAAAAGAAGGCATTTCCTTTCTTACCTGTAACTCACAACACTAATCACAAAGAAGGATATAAGCACAAAGTAAAAAATATGTATTAAACAGGGAGTGTACAAAAAGTAAAAGGGGACAGAATACAAGCCCGATAGTAAAGTACAAGAAAAATTGGAAAGTATGAGTAAAACTTAGTATAGTTCTTGTGAACACATTCCATGAACTCCTACCTGAAGAGTAGGTATAACTCTCGAATGGCCGTCTTTGCGGTACGTCATGTCTATGGTCCACCTCTGAGCTACCTTCAGTCCGGGGACCCTCATACTCAGTCAACATTGTCCATCGTCTGCACCAAACACAACAAGTTGGGGGAATAGCCCATGCATGGGTGATTATAAGGATACTCAGTAGGGACATCATGTCCCTCGAAGGTCTCACAAAAACACAGAGGATAGACCTCAACACAAGAAAACAACTGAGAACCATATATAGTTAAATGACCATACATACACCTAAGATGTCGCGTAAACCCATCTCAATCATGAGGAAACAAAAGACCCAACTCGGAATCCCAAATCCAAACTGTTCCATGAAGGAATGAATATAAAGAAGATAAAGACTCATCTCACACCAGGTATAAAACTCTAAGAAATAGTATTATGAATCAAACCCACATAGGATCGCTATGGAAGCAGATAGCCATCCACACGATTCTCTAGGGATAATAAAAAGTATCATTATGAACACCTCAGATGTAAGAAAACTCTTCCTATATTGAGTACAGTGGGCCTTCCGCATCACACAAAGGTGTTTCCCAATAATCATGGACTACTGAGGTACTTTTCCTGTCAAGTACCGTGGGTCTGCCTCGTCACATAGAGGCGCTCCCCACCATGGGTCGGTCGTGTCACACAGAGGTGCTCCCCTTCATGGCCATCTGAGGTACTTCTCCCATCGAGTACCATGGGTCTGCCGCATCACACAAGGTGAACCCCCACCATGGTTCTACCACATCACAAAAAGGCGCTCCCCACTGGGCCTGTTAAGTCACTCAGAGTCGAAATGGTCAGCAGGTGTCAAGTCTCAGCCAGTCATAGGGTTCCGTACATATCGTGCTTGGATGAACCACTCTCTATGACATAGTTCATACCTAAAACTCCCTTATTTCCACGAAAAAGTGACTCAAAGGTCCTTCATGTCAAAATGGACCCAAAACAACAGTCTGTGTGTCAATCATATTCGTGTTATGTATGTAATTATTATTTCTGCTCTGAGGGCCTGGTTGGATTCGGGGTCTGATCGGACCTCGCCGTACACCAAGCTTATCCAAAACACAAGTGGAATATATTAAAAGTACTATCTTGATCCAAGGAGTTTGGAACCATAGAAGGTTCATTTAATAGACGACCGGTTCTAAAGTCATTTCTAAAAAATGCAATACTGGACCCAGATGTGCCCAGGTCCGGTCCAACCTGGTCAGACCAACCCAGCCCAACCCGCCCGGTCTGGGTTTTTCCAGGATGGCCCAGGCCATGGCCTTCCCGAACAGCTGGGCCGTTGTCCGGCCCGACCCGTGTAGGGGGAAGCCAGGCCCAGCCCGTGAAGGGCTCGACCAATTAACACGGACCACTGCGCGGCTCGCACTATATCCCAAGGTGCGGCCCACGGTGCGGCCACATGGCGTAGCCTCGCTGTGGAGCATCGTGGTGCAGCCTCACAGAGCAGCCTTATGGTGTGGCCTATGGTGCGCATCATGGTGTGGCTCGCGGTGTGGCATGGCTGACATGCAGTACCACATGGTAGTCCTGCACGATGTGCCTCGGTCGGCCAGAACGACCGGCTGGTATTCCTTCCAATGGAATGACGGTGCCGCTGTCCACCTGCAGCCGTCCAAGTGCCAGTCCTCGTCTGCCTCATCCATGGCCAAGCGGATAAATCCTCATGATCCACTAGCGGTGAAGACACGCACCCCACTCTGCCACACGACCGGCCGATTGTCGGTAGCCATCCTTCCCTGCTGCGGCTGACGTTCCACGACCTTCACTTCAACCAGTGACCCAGACGCGTGCCACCCTTCCTTCCTCGTGGCAGGTTGGGTGTCGGGCGTCGCCTTCTTCCACGAGCCCATGTGGCTTCTTTCCAAGCCTGGAAAATTAAACGATCTCATACTCACGAGCCTTGTGTTGAGGGATTCACATCCATATATCACACTCAGAAATACTTCATATTTCCCACACCAACAAAAATTAGGGGGTTGAAGAA
Source organism: Viscum album (assembly GCA_963277665.1). NCBI lineage: Eukaryota > Viridiplantae > Streptophyta > Magnoliopsida > Santalales > Viscaceae > Viscum > Viscum album. Next base: position 1,617,796,699 of record OY728146.1, on the reverse strand, counting down.
CATATGAAGGATGCATGGAGAAATAAAAGAATGAGAAGAAAGGTTAATGTGCAGGACAATGGCCATGTTCGTTTTTCCATTATTGTCATAAATTTAGGATATAAAGATTCAATAGAATATATTCAATCATAAATAAAACCCCTACCTCAATGGTTCCTTGGAGGGTAGCGCGAGGAAGAGAGATGTAGTCGATGAAGAATTTCAGCATTCGTCACTTCTGCAAGAAACTTCTAATCCGGGCTTGGGGTTGGTTCCTCATTCTTCATTGGGGGGTGGTTCTTCGTTGGAGAAAGTTCTTCCCGGATCTCCAAGGTTCTCCCAAATCTAATTTTCCAATGATTTCCAACCAGGAAATGAGGATCCTACATATATTAAAAAAGGATTATCAAATTAATTATGTTTGGAACAATTAATTAGGTTATTTTTGCACATTAAAGTTGGAACAATTAAATGGGACAAAAATTTAATTATGTAGGAAAAATTGAATGGCACATTAAATAGAATTCATGTTGGCACAATTGAATGGGAGGATTCAATTGAATTTCCTCACATTAAAGAAGGGTTCGGGTGGTCCCCCCCACTGAAATTCAAAAAGGAGGGTTTAAACTCAGGTGGTCCCCACCTCCACAACTCAAATAGGGGTTCAGCTAGAAAAATAAAATAAAGATGTTTTATTTTACTTTAATTCTTTTTACACACCCACAAAAAAAATCCAAAAACTAACTTTCACTCTTGACCTACTGAGGTCAAGGTGAAGGTCTCATTAAGCGAATACTGGCATTGCGAGTTCAACGGTGTCCTCATATTTCAATTAAAATCAACAATTCAAAAGTTACAAAAACACACTCGCATGTTTACTGAACGTACCCAAAAAAAGTTCATAAATTTATTCTAGGCACTCCGGGCCTAAGAATCTTATCCCATCAAATTTTTCAGGCTCATAAAATTCCCATATAATTGAGAAAAAATAAATGGAAAATTTTGGGTCTTTATACGCATGTTTTGATAATCCATGTGGCTGGGTAGAGAAATCATGGGGGGTCTAAATTTTGTTGTACACCTGAAACATGAAGTGTCCGTGGCTTAGATAATTGTGTGATAAAATAAAGGTGGATTATGTATTAGAAAATATAGGATCATTATGGGAACATATTATGTTAAATATTACACTATAACCATGTGATATGGGGGGACAAGATAGCACTAAATACATGGTTGGTGGATTGTTTTGAAAACCTTTCAGCCAAACTATGCGTCTCATTAAAGAGGGGAAAATAAATTTTCCCCAGTTATCCTTATGGGTTTATCAATATTTCATTCAACCATTCTATATGATGTGTGCTACCCTCCATCTCCCTTCCTCCCTGATAAATTTTCCCCTATTATTTCCTAGAATAAAATTCTATCAGTTTCATTGAAAACATTAAGGAAACCCATTAACAGTATTAGCCTTAGTTTTGTTCTTTTCCTTATTACGCCAACCTAGGTTAAATTTGTTAGTGATCTTGGTCCTAATTTCAAAAGGTCATGGTGGACTGAAAAACAATTTTCAAGGATTTAAATATTCCCAAGATGTTTATAACCATAGATTCCATCTATAATTCTCAATGTGTCATTTAATGGAGGTATTTAATTTTGGTTAATATATAAACACAACAAGAATAAATTAAATTTTTTGAATGATATTTTATATTATATTTCTTAGTTATTATGTTTTCCATGAGGTGGGTCTTTTGTTGTGGTGTGTTTGAGAAAACATGGTCATCATTCTGGTGCAATGGGATCTTCCAGTAATATTTTCTGCATTACGCCTATTTCAAATACAACTATTTTTAAACAAAATTTATGGGTTTAAATTAATTAATTATAGTTTTGTTATAATTTAATTGTATATGGTGTTTTTATATCATACATGATCCATCATTACTTGGTTGCGATGGAAAGGACATAGCATTTGTTGTCTATATTTGTAAATAAATGAGAATCTACTTAATGGTAGGTGATTCATCGAACCTTACCTATAGAATTTATTCATATTACTGTGGTATGATCATGAATATTAATAACCTTTAGGGTAGCATAAATGTCCTATTTTTAAAATAATTAATGTTTAGATTAAATAATTCAATATTTTAATTAAATGGTTGAACTCCATTGGTCGCTATGAGTTCCAACACAAAAGCTTCATTATTTTACTCACCACTAAGGTCGAGGGTCCCCTATGGGATTCCTCCATAAAGGATTTTACAAAGAGGTTACCATATAGGATACCGTATTTTTTAAACTCATTAAAAGACCATAAGTGGTATTCCCTTACTTATGTAATAATATAGAGGATTCCAATAGGAATACATATACCTATGTGTGGACCATGAAAATCCTGTGTAGGATTCCTTTTCAGAGTATTAGCTAAGGGGACACCATTTTGTACCATAATTGTTGACCAAACCCTCCCTATTTCATATGGCATTGGGTAGAGATGATAATTTGTGTCACCTAAAAGTCATTGTGAACATGAATGCCCTAGTGGATGTGATAGCAGTCATGGGTTTTGGTGTTTATCCCCCCTCACAATTTTTTTTCCTTAGATCCATTTGATGTGTCTTTGATTTCTAGATCCACTTCATGACATTTTCTTGATGATCTAGACACAATACAGTTAGTGACTGGGATACCCATAGGATCAACCTGTGATCCATCTTCAGAGCCTCATTAAAGTAAAATAATATGAATGTTGGAAACCATTTATTAATCATTCATTGGATAAATTTTATATACTCAAAAGGATTCCTTGTTTAATTGATTTAGGACCTAGAACATGTAGGTATATATTATATGGAGTTTTACAAAGATTCACTCTATGGACTCAAATAGGTCACCTTAGTGAATGAAATTGGGCCCTGGCCCTAGTCGGTCAATATTCTACATATTGTATTATTGATACACTACATGGCCACGAAGGGGAATCCTATATCAATGTTCTGGATTCTCATCCATCATAGGACCAATACATGATACATCTGGAATAAAGCATAGTTTACATAGTGCTATATTTATAGAATTTTCCATTGACACACACCATCTTTAAGTATAGTGATTGGAGGTGAGTACATATGATCCAAGGGCTTGGAAATGTATATCGCATGGTGAAAAATATTTCTCTGAGGTCCCTCTAGCCAGAAATGAATTAGGAATTTGTTGATCAGGATGCCACACCAATGGATCAAATATGGTTTTATTTTATAAATGTTTGTTTTCATGTTACTCAAGGATATACATATATTTGTGTGGGTGTGTGTGTGTATATATTTAAGGGTATACATACCAATATATATATATATATATGATCCCGCACCTAATTCAACGATATTAAGACTAAGGTTAATTAAGGAAAGATCAATCATGGTCACAAACCTGAGGACTAAGTTTGGTATATTTTATTATGTATGTATGTGTAATTATTGTTTATATGATATTTATTACTGCTATCATGCTGAGTAAATAAATTTTATAAAAATTGAATATTATTATATGTGTGCAGAACATCAATGGTTGTTCCCTAAATTATTCGTATTGACACCCTTCTTGGGGTTTCCTTACTATGTGGTTCCTGATCAAACACTCACGTGGTTGCAGACACAAGTTGGGATGAATCCTAAGTCTGACCATTAATAACGGATCAGAATTTTATGTGGAGATTTATTAAGTGGAATTTCATAGTATATGTAATATATCCTTGTAATTTTATTCAAATATCATTTATTTAGTCCCATATATGATATTTTCCCGATAAGAAATTAGTATTCTATGTTTGATATAACTATTTTAGTCTTTAATACATTTCATTTATAAATACAACTTTCTCATATTTCAATTTATTTATTGTTTCCACTCTCTATTGATTACTTTTATGAGAGTAATCTATATATTTATACAAATTGTTTACTATTATATGAGGGGATAGGCTCTCCACTATAACACACTAATCCATTGATTCTAGATGGTAGCTTCTGGTTTATGGGGAGGCATTCATGAGGACTAGTAATGAACCATATTGGAGTACTAGTATATTTGTGTCTGTGTAATGACATTACATTTTTAGTGCACTTCCAGGATCTATGTATCCCATAGAGTGTGATGGGTGACCTAGTGATATGTATTTATTTTATTTTTCATTAATTTTGAAACATCTTTTACCTCTTTTTAATGTTTTATATCCTTGATTAAAAAAACCAACACTCATCAATAAGAACACAACAATTTATAAGGATCGCTACTCAATAAGTGTATCAACATAATTTTTTGGGTTGGAAACAATCCAATACTACATAATCCACTAGAAAAAATTATTTTTTTGTTGAATACAATGATTAGGATATTTCATGAAAATCTTTTAGAACAATTTTTAAAATAATAATGGATGTTCTTTATGTAGAAAAAAATAATGCCATACAATTTTTGTAACAATCATGTTATGATGTTTCTTAATCAAATTTTATAAATAATATATTCCAATGAATTATTCACTTCCTTTACCAATAGTAGGAACCAAATTCTTCTTAATATCATAATGAAACATATTCTAATTTTATATTCCAATATACAAGTCCAATTTCTCAATAGGGGAAGATAACTCTTTCCGGATACAACTTAAACAGTTTTAAACAAATTCTTCTTCTTTCCAAAAATCCAATTCCTATTGATCAGTATAATTCTAACAACTCCAGTAATGATATTGTATCTTATAATTTTCTTCTTCTATACAGAAAACCTCATTAGTTAATCATGATCCATAAACATCTTCCCCTGAAAACATCGTAGCTTATCTCTTCTGTTTTCTAAAAGTACAAGCATCAAGAAGGTAAAAAGTACATCCTCTATCAATATGCACCCTACATATGGTTTGGGAAGGGTTCTAAAAATTCTTCTTAATTAACCAACTATTATAAATATTCGATTAACCTTAAATCTATGTGAATTATATTACTTATTCGGCACTTATTAACTCTTCAATGAATTATTTCAAATCATCACAACATAATCTTTCTATAGTCTTTTCTAAAAAATCATCATTCCAATTATGATTATCCACATGATCTATTTAATTATGATAATGAAAAATATATAACAATAGATTATTTTTATGTTTCTATACACCAAATGTAATGAAAAATCAACTCAATCATATTTATTCACCCACTTGTTATCTAATCGAAACTGAGGACATATCATTACATTACACTAGACTAATTTTAAATATAAAGGAAAATAGACATATTCTTATTATGATGATTAGTATCAACTAAAAAAAATATGTTTAGAAAATATTTTCATTGATATATACCCTTGAAAACACTAATATAATTAACTTATATTGATATTATTTTCCTCTGATAGGTGATCACCCATCTGATCATGTTATCATTGTCATCTTTAGTCTGATGACTTTTGATTCAATAGATAGACATTTTAGGGATTTTCTACTTTCATTATTGAACCACTTGTTAAGAACATATAATGAATTTTATTTTCTTATGACCAACTTGTTAAATAATAAAAAAATACCTTGATTAATATAGTTGGCTATTTTTTGGAATTAAATATCATTCCATTTTCCATTTCTCAAAATAAATCCAAAAATAAATAGTGTGTACATTTTATTTATCGATGGCACACTACGTACAATGGTTTGGTATCTATAGAATTTAATTCAATATATTTTGCATCTTTCTGATTAAAATACCAACTTCTTTATATTAAGTATTATATATTTTTACTTATTATTCTGACTAAAATCTAGAATCTTAATCCTCACTTGTTATAGAAAAAACATTATATCTTCTTAACTAATTTTTATATGATGTTCTCATAGTGATAAAAAAAAGACCAGAATGAGTTTTCTTCAAAAAAAATTCATTTGATTCACTCTCATCATGTATCATGAAATCCTTCAGGACATTGAGTGATTTTAATATCATATAAAGAATTATCTGATTTATAATAGAATGTTTTGTAACATTATAACCTTACAAAAAATTCTTTCTATCATGAATATTAACCTCAATAACTTCGGCATCACACATTCCCCCAATTCATTTATCATGATTTAATAAAAACTATTATTTATTAAATATATATTTTATGAAATGAAAAATATAAAAGTATCACCAGGTTTCTTTTATGATCCATATAACCTCAAAAGATTCATTTCATTATGAAATTTCATTCATTCCAGACCTAAGGTAATTCTAATAATAATTTTATTTGATAAAACATCATCCTAATCCAATGTAATTTCGTAATCATTATGAGTTTAAAGTTTTTAATGTAATGGTATTTCCAATTTTACAAATTTACAAAGTGAACTCATTTCTTTTCTTTGAAAAAAATAAAACATACAAAGAAAAACTTCTTTTAGCCACTGAAAAACTTCTTCAGTGAACTTGTCCCCAATGAAATCCTTCTTTTTATTTTGTTGTAAACCAAGATTCATAAATCCATAATATTTTTAACTACATGAAATTAATTAATTATCAATAAATATATGCATGCGTGAGCTAACTCATTATAGGAAATAATAATTATTGACAAAAACCGAATTTTTCCAATACTAATGACTCATGAATCTTCATCATCATTTATTAATTATTATTTATTCCATTGATTTCTTCCAAAAATTTCTTCCTTAGCTCTATTCATTATCCATCTTCCTCATAATATTTTCCATATATTTTCTATAATCAAAATTTTCTTTCAATAACTCCAAAAATGTGTTATAATAGTAAATATACAAACATCCTGGATTAACAGCTTAACCATATATCCACATTTTTAAATGTTTCTTTGAATGTTTTTACTCATAAAATTTTTGATAGATTTCTTATACAATTCACCCCCTTTAAAAACAATTTAATGAAAATATGATATAGGTTATATAGAGGCATTATTGAACTGTGATGATAAATAGATTTGGTTCCCAGGGTAAACCCAAATTTTCAAAAACACTTACTCGATAACAGTTTGGTGAAAATTTCAGAATCCAATTCCAATGTAAGAGCATACCGTACTTTAAAATAATTCTTCTCCACATTTTCCTTGATGATGTGGAACATCATGTTAGTATTTCTAGAATTAGAATGTTGTAGTGGGTTAGTTTTAATGTTGACAAAACATTGATTATCGCAACCTTAGAGAAAGGGTGAATTTACTTAAATAAGTATGTCATAAAATTGAATTTTCAACCACATATGTTGAGTACAATTTGGAGAAGTAGAAACATACTTATCTTCACCCTTAATAAGAGTTACATATTTTTTCTTATTCCTACTTACACATCTTTTTTCCAATAAGAATACATAACCATATGTCGATCATCTGTCATCAATAGGTGAATAGGTACATAATGTGAAAATTAATCCTTATCAACTTCTTTATCTGTATTAGACTATTTTTCATAATAATATAGTTTCCTATCCATTAAAAATGTTTATTACATGATTTTAAATATAATTAACCATAAAATTAAACCGAGGATCGTAAAATATACCATCTTTGGTAGAATAGGTACATAATGTGAAAAGACAGAACCAATCTAAAAATTCCAATAATTAATATCTATAATGAGATACTAACTTCAATTTATCTATTACATCTACTTAAGATGAAATTTTAAATACATGAACAAATGGATGAGCATAGAATTTTATTAATGTTATGACCATAAGAATAAAGTATAGAAAAAGGGTTAGAAAACAAAACACGATGACATAAAAAAGCATGGAACATGAATAAACCAAAGGAATAATTAAGATTATATCATGGTAACCTATAATCATGGCATAATAATAATGTTAAAACAACATATAACATGACATAAAATATATTTAAAGAAAAACATCCAAGACTATATCACATTGTGGAAAAAGTACCACAAAGGAATTAGGTTTACTCCCTATTTCAACAAGAAGTCTCAAGGGACAAAATATTACTCAATTAATTGGAGAGATACCTTGGAACATCCATACTAACATTTTCAGAAATTATTTTCCCCATTATGAATCACACATAAAAAAGGGTTACCCATGGAATGAAATTTGTATCGTAATCAAGTCATATGGAATACAAAACGTCACATCGTAATGGTGTCTGTGAAATAATGTTTTTAAATCATAAATGGACATTAATAAGGTAAAATATGTATATATCATGACATGTTATTTCAAAAATAAGGCTAAAAAATGTAAAAAGTGTGATTAAAAGACATTTGAAAATTAACATTGTAGTCCAGGTTATGGAAAATATTAAGGAGAATTCTAAGTAAAAAATGCATATTTGTTTTCATAAAACAAAAAAAAATGAAAAGGAATAAATTTTAAGGATGAAATTATTTATTTCATAAAAATAATGGTTTCCCAAAATAGATTATATATTATACCTAATATGGGTAAGAAATCAAGAAGTTCTATTTAATCAGGATTGATTATCAATATTGGTCGAGAAGGGACCCTTTTAAAAACATTGTTTACACATGAGATAAAGATTAAATTTTATTGGTACATGAGGATGGAAATTATATATAGAAATTATTATAATTAAATAAAATTAAATAATAGTTATATTTGGGTAAAAATAAATAAAGCATAACCTAATGGAAAATGGAGGTTCAAAAATAATCCCTTACCTTATATCTAAAATAGTTATTCACTTGATCATAATGGCCGAGATAATCATATTCAATACAATAATTAACTAATTTACCAATTTTTTTACATATTTTATTTAAAAAATAATTTTAATAAATTTATTTATCAAATATTTATGTATTATGAGATTTAATTTCATCTTTCAGAGGTGTTGGTTTCATTGGTTTTCAAGATCAGTTTACTTGTATAAATGTACTGAAAATCATGTAAACTTAGAATGCTCCTCTAGAATTTAAGTAATTTTTTTTAATGAAAATATATTATATTAAATTTCTGAATAATTAATTTATTAATTTTTTCTGTTGATGAGAAAATAGATTAGCCATTAGTGATAATTGTTTATATTATTTTGTGGCTTTGGATCATAACAAACCCGTTTTATTTAATTAAATAATAATATTTATATAAAATTCATCCATAACATGAAATATAATGTAATAAAAATATTATAATTTTTTTAAACATAAAATGGTGTTATGATAATTCCTAAAAGAGATAATATAAATTGAATAAATATTCATCCTTTCATGTGATAAATTAACAAATCAGTGATGATTTTTTCATTTATAGTAAGAATGAAGAGGTGAAGAGAAATTATGGTGAATTATTACATTAAAAATATAAAATTATATTATATAGAAGATAATATTTTTTTATTCCACTTTGATGTGTGCAAGTGAGGATAGAATAAAAAAATTGATGAAATTGAAAATAAATTAAAAGAAAATCAATGAGGGTTTTAAATATTGAATTTGTATTCCTTATGAACCTTCTTAATGAAAGAGGGTTGACCTTTTTTGAAAAAAAGATCTCCTGGACATGTGGAAGGAGTCATGGGATGTGTATTTGGTTGAATTTTGAAATGGTTAAAATATCTAATGGTGTATGGGGAAGGGGTGGTGAGAGGTTGTATTTATAGGAGATGAGAGGGTATTTTTTCCATTATTTAACTCACTTGTTAGTTATTTTTCATCAAGAATATGAATTTTTTGAGAACTAAATCTAAATATATTAAAATTATTTTGTATTGATTTATATCATGATATTATATCAAAGATACATCTTCAATGAGTCAAGAATATATGTATTCATCTTTATCCAAAATTATTATATTATTTTATTAATAAAAAATTATGGAATTTTTTAAAAAACCTAAAAATTCACCCATACCATTTTTATACTTTTATAATTCAAAAATGAACTCCATTTTATGAAAATAAATTAGTTAATTAGATAAATTATATTTTGATATAAATCATCGTTTACTTGGAAAATGTTGATTTTAAAAATGTAACAGATTTTATAACACTTGGAAATTTTCATAAACATCTAAAAAAATTACCTTATAATTACAAAAAATTATTATATTATGAATCCATTTTATAAAAATATATTATTTTTAAATATCTATATTAATAATTAAATTTTTAACAAACATTTCTGTTTCAAAAAAATACTAAAAGATAATTTATCATTTCCAAAACATTTATTTACTTTCACAATAGTATAATTACGTAATATTTCATTTATAAGATGCCTAAATTTTTATTATACATTCATTAGTTAGTTTACAATTATAATGGATGGTCTATGATTAATGAGGATAATATTACTATTTCAAAGGTCATGATATTTTTTCATTCTTATATGTTCCTTAACTTCTAAATAATCCTCTTATTTTATTATTTCATTATTTATTGATTTTTTATTGGGTTATATATGTGATTTTCTGTGATTTATACTATATAGAATAACTATAAGAAGAAAAATTACATTAATACAATTTTGTGTTTTTCAATTCCTTCCCACATATTAAATTTATCCATAGAAATTCTTTATACATACTTTAGTGAAAGGATGTGAGGGTACTTATCCCTTATCACTTCCTCTCATTCCCATGATTCTTATTATTAATTACGGTTCATCAATAGTAATTTAACTAGGTGAGTTGTATTTATGAGTATAACATTATCACTACAATCCTAGATCTTCATTGGAAGCTAATCATAAGTGAGATCATTCTCCAACTGTACCACCATTGATTTCAGTAGATGTGAGGGATATGATATTTACTCCCTCAAGAGTGATATGCGTAATAAATCATGTAATTGATACATGGTTGGTTGAATTTCATTTCAATTGGCCACATCTATAACATGCTGAAATTTTTTGAATGGGTTGGTGTACTTGGGACTTAGCTTTCCATTCATCACTAATCTCATGATCCTCTTCCATGATGATATGTAGAGGAATACCATGTCTCCAACCTAAATCTCTCGATCTCATCGACGATTGTCTGTATAGATATTTTTTCAACATTGGGATTATTTTGATTAGATACATAATGGTTTTTATATTCTCTACCATTTCTTAGACCATTTTATGTTGTTGAATCATATGTGCACTAACTTCATCCTAGAATGTTGATGATCTATATATTTTCTCATAAAGAAATTCATATAGAGTCATTAGGATTCTCGATTGGAAACTATTATTGTAAGAGAATTCGCTAAGATTATGATCTTGGTCACATCCTCATTTAATGTCACTAGAATATTCTATAAACATTTCTTCTGGTTTCTGAATATTCTCTTCGGATTTTCCATCACACTTAAGATGATAAGTCGTAAGAAAGTTCAACTCCATGTTTATATTATGTGGGATGATTGTCTATAAATTTTATGTGATTCTTATATATATATCATAAATAAAAAATAGTGGTACTCTATGAATCATTACCACTTATTTGATATATATCTTTGCATTTACCTCAAGTGAGGAGTCCAAAAAAATTCGATAATGTGAGTTGTGTCTGTGACACAATCCACAACAACCCATATATCATTTTTTCCATCGGTTGTCAACGGAATTCCGATAAGAAAAATCCATGGTAATGTTTTCCCACAATCATTTTTGTATGGGTAATTTTTTTAGTCACATTATTGTTCCCCTTTGAGAATTAATTTTATTACATTCTAGTCAATGTAATGTACATTCAATGATATACTTCATCTTCATTTCCAACAAATAGTTCTCTTAGGGATCATAGTAACTCTTCATTCTACCATGGTGAGTATATAAGGATGATATTTGTGTTTCATTCAAATGATATTCCCTTACCTCTGGATTGGATGGTACACATATTCATGACCGAAATATAAAGAATCCATCCTCATAAATTTAAAAATATTAGGACATCCCATTTTTTATATCCTCTATTATTTTCAGAATTAAATAATTATTCCATTGAGAATAAGTTATTTTATATATGCGGGAAATATGAGAAATCATTTGAGAAATGATTTATTATGTTCCTTATTTAATATATCCCAATTCCATCCTTTTAAAATCTAATAATATTTTATCGTTCTCAATTTTAATCAATGATAATGATAAAAGATCATATCTACAGAGACAATATTCCACCTTTTCTGATTTTCAATATTTGTTGCAGATTGAGAAGTCAAAAATCTTGATGAGATCTAACCATCTTCTAAGGCACGTATTAAACCAAATTCTTTTAAATATATATTTTAGGCTATAATGAAACATTTATATCTCACACTTCCCCAAAGAGATAATTCCATCATATTTTTCAATGAAAAGAGTATTATTGCTAACTCCAGATCAAGAGTGGGATTGTTTTTCTCATGAATTTACATCTTCTGTGAGGCATATAATATAATTTTATTATTTTTTTCTTAGTACACATCATTGGAACTTATTTAAAGTATCAATATTAACCATGTATTCTCCCACACTTTTCAATATTTTGATCACGGGTATAGGGGGAAGTCTCTTTTTCAACTCTTCGAATCAATCTTCACATTCACTGGTCTATAAAAACTTGACTCCCTTCTGATTCAACATGTTTTTTAGGTTTCAAAATCATTAGAAGTTATTTTAAATTCATCGAAAATACCTAGATAAAGAAAGTAAATAGTGGATTAACATTATAGATGTTGTTCTGGGCCTCTATTAATTTTCCTTAAACTTGTAAGGGTCCACAAAAATTACATTGCAAGTGACAACATGCCCCAACAATGATACATCCTCTATCTAGATCATGAATTTACTATAATTTACAAAATGATGCTCTGTTGAAAAATTCGTCATCATAATATAAAAATGATCCTTATGTTCCCCCTTATTCTTGGAGTAATTATGAATACCTTCAATAATGACTACCTAAAATTATTTGAGTTAATATCTTAAGACATTATTCAAAAAATCCATGAAATTTGATAGAACATTAGTGAGTCAGAAGGGAATCAATATTAAATAATAGTGTCCATATCTCGTTAAAGAGGTTTCTATGGGAATATCATCCTTCTTCAGCTTCAAATATTGATATCCCAACCAGAGATCCACACAGAGAATTACTTAGCCCCACGTAGTTGATCTAACAAGTAATCTATCCATGGTAGGGGATTATTTTTTATTATCATGGTTTTACTTATCACATGATAATCAATACAGAGATGCATTGCTCAATCATTCTTTTTCATGAAGAGGACCATCACACCCTAGGGTGAAGCACTCTATTTTATAAAAACATTATCTAATCTCTCATTAAATTGGTAGTTTACTTTGTATATCACTATAGTGGCCATTGTATATGGTGTATTTGATATAGGAAATGATCCATGACTAAGATCAATTCAGAACTCATCCACTTCATCAGGAGGAAGAAAATGAAATTTTGCAATGAATAAGTTAGTGTCGGACGTATCAATGTACATTTATTTGGGAATGATTTTCTATTTTGTATATATCATTTGAAATAGATAGACATTATCATACAGAAATATTATACCCAATTGAGATGAGGATTCTTAATTAGATTCATATTTCTCCTTACACTTGTACATAATTGGGGGAAGCCTAGGGGGGTAATGATTTTTCATACTTTTTTGACTGTTGATGATGTATTTATATAAAGAAAGACAATTGATGCCAAATATAGCCTAAAAATCCACCAAAGGATATAATAATATAATTTTTAGGAAGTTCTGTCAACAAATGTTAATATTGGAGGAGGTATATAATTTGGATGAAATGATTTCCCCATTTTTTATTCTCACAAATTACTCAAAAAAATTAGAGTTGATGATTAAGTTATTCTAGTAAACTTGAATGATATGAAATATTGCATAGAAATGGAATCAAATAGACTGTTCTTTATTCTGGAATAAATAACCAGTTTACCTATCACCATAAAATATTTAGGATCCACCTTAGTAGTAGTGATTTCACTTTACCTTCTTTTCACCCTTGGAGGTTGTTGTTGTTGATTTCCCCCCAACAACGAATTACATAGGTAATTAGATTGAATAATTCCCATGAAACTTATAGATGAAACACTACACTACATGATGAGTGTTTATCATAACCTTATTTTATTCTTCTCACATTAGTTTGATTAATCATATCCATTCAGATGTTATTAGCCACATGCCCATTTATTCTACATTTTATGCATCTCTTGGTTCCCTTTATGTAGTTTCTAGGATACTTATTCCCAAAATTTTGACACTGGGGATTTGGGTCTTCATTCCATCATGGGAATTATTTATTAATCTACCAATATTATAATCCTTATTTTATCTAAGATCGTGATACCACTGAGAGAATTTTGCCTCCATTTCAACCTTAAGAGAATAATGAATAATCTCCTCACAATTATTAAAATATCATATCACCATATCTTTTAATGGATTTAGACTTAGTTTACTAAATAAGTGCTCCACATTGAATTTGGTGCTCATGAAAAATCTATAGGTGTATCTTTCTAGGTTTTATATTTTTCCTTGTACGCTCCAATAGATTCATCTTCCTTTTTCTTCTTTCCAAGGAACTATAATCTACATTGGGACATGGGGTTAAGGGATATTATTTACATGAAAATATTTTCTTGAAATCTTACAATTATATTTAATAAGTTTCCACTTTTTAATCCATGTTCATGATCAAGGTCCACCACTGTTTAGGTTATCTATCATAATAATAGACCTCTGTCCCAACTTTTTCTACTTCTAAGAACTGGATGATAAAGAATATATTCTCAATGGAGTTAACTCATAGTTTTTTGAGGAGGGTATTTGAATAAAAACTACATATGGGAGGTGTTTTTCTCATGAATTATTCGACCAAAAAAATCAATTTATTAGAAGAAGGATGGTGTTCCCCAGGATTCATATTATTATTCATAACATGATCTATCTGTTCAATTAATGTCATGATATTTTTATAACATGTTCCTATCATATTTGATATTTCATTAGATAATTTTTCACATTTCTTATAACAATTATTGTTGGAATGAGTTCTTCTATTTACATCCAATAACAAAAAAAAAATAATTTCAAATTAGGTGGATTACATACATTTCTAATAAGAATATAAAAATAAATAATTTACTATAGAAAGAGAAAAAATTTAAATAAAAGGTATATCCCATCTTCTAATACACTGTGTTTCAATGTATTTTATCCATGGTAATAATATTATATATAGGGTTTTTACTAATTTAACTAGAACTAATATCCATATAATATTTTTACCTTACTTTGTTACCAACAATAGTGAACCTATCCTTTTACACATATTCTTACTAGATTTTAAGCAAAATTAACAGTCAAATACTACAAGGGATCATAAATTATAGCATATTGGAAACATTAGGTACATAATTTAGAAACATGAGACTAAAATAAAAACATATTTTATTTAATATCAATAATGAGATCCTAACATCCACTGAAATATTTATTCTATATAGGATAACCTCATGAATACATGAACAAAGGGATGAGCTAAAATCCTATCAATGGTATAAACACAAAAATAATGAATATCTCAAAGGTAACATGTATAAAAATATGGATAAATAATAGTTATATAATGGGAATATATTATAATTGAATAAAAATGCTATGTAAATAATATATACCATTAAATTAACATGATTTTAGTCTAACCTCCCTAAAAATATCACATGGTGGACACTACCCCATAAAGGAATAAAGTCCACTCACTCTACCAACATGGCGTCTCATGAGAGTAAAAATTTTCCAATGAATTTCATTACTATATTGGGTCACACGACATTAAATATTCATCTCTATGTGTGAGACATGAAGAATAAAACCTGAAAATAAGGGTTACACATGGAAATAAATGGGTATCATAATCATGTAATAACCCATAAAATGTAATACCATTTTGGTGTCCATAAAAGAATATATTTAAATCATTCATGAAAATTTATAAGGTAAAATAAGAATAGATCATGTCACAAGATGTTAAACTAAAGATAAAACAACTAAAAAAGTGTGTTTAGTAGACATTCTAAATGAAACAATTCAGTGCGGTTTAAGGAATGTTTTAAATAGTTTTTAAAGCGGAAAGAGAATATTGGTTTTCAAAAAAACATAAATGAACCAATATATTTTTCAATGTTGAAATAAATGAATTTATAAAAAAATGTTTACATAAAATATATTATGTAGTTTACTTGAAATGGGTAGGAAATTGGGATGTTCTCTTTAATCGGGATTTCTTAACGAGATGAATTGAGAAAGGAACCATTTTAAAACATGTATTTACCCAAAAAATAAGGATAAAATGTTCAAATACATGATATTCATACATACAAACATTATTTAGATGATGTTTAAATTTTTAAATAAGAGTTACAATTGAGTTAAAAGAGAGAAAGTGTAAGCCGAAGGAAAAAATGATGTTTTCGGAAGTCTCCATTTCTCTATGTGTGAAACAGTTCTACACTAGATCATAATGTTCGAGATAATCATATTAAATCCATTAATTAACTAATTAAGAATATTTTATACATGTATTTTATTTATTTTAATTTTTTTATGATTACTAATTCTGTTTTTATTGCTTATGATATTCAATCTCATCGCTCCAGAGAGTCGGTTTCTCCTTCTATCATGATCGGTTTACCTATATACATGCACAGAAAATCATGTATAATGGAAAATGTTTGTGTAGAATTAATGTAATATATTATTACTAAAAATATATATTATTAAATTTTTATATAATTAATTTGGAAATTTGGGGTTAGGATAGATCATTAGATAAGATATTAGTGATAATTGTTTAGATTATTTTATCGGTTTTTTTATCATCAAAAATTATTTTTGATTTATAAATTAAAATATATATACAAAACGGTTCAGAACATTACATAAGATGTAATAGATATATTATAACCATTTTATACCATAAAAATTATATTATTAGGCGTTTTTGTGGAGTTAATGGAAATTACAAAAGTTATCTTCCTTGAATGTAAAAAATTAACAAATCTCAGACGACATTATAATTTTTTGTAAAAGGAAAGGGGAAGAGAAATAAATATGAATTTGCGAATTAACAGGATAAAATTACTCTATAAATAAGATACTAGGGTTTTATTCCACTTTTATATGGGGTGTTTATTAGATAATAATACATGAAGTGAAATTGAAATGAAATTTTAAAAAGATGAAAGAGGGTTACGTCTTGAAGTTTACCACATTGAGAACCTTATTAGGGAAAGTGGTTTGGTCTTATATTGAGACCATGGGATTATTTATGTGTGGTAGAGTCAAGGGAAGGGTCTTGGATATAATTTGGAATATTCCTAAATCTTGAAAGGTTTGAGGAGAAGGGGTAGAGAGTGTTCCTATTTATAGGGGATGAGAGGGGTGTTTTAACATTATTTTAATCATTAGTTTATTATTTTTCCTCAAGACTGTTAATATCATTATAATTATGAATAAATCTATTAAAATAATGAATTATATTTCTATAATATATGATTAAATCATCCATTCATCATCTATGAGTCAATAATTTATGTACATTGATTTTATCATAATTTATCATATTTTATTATTCACCAATTATTCAAGTAGTTTTGAAAAATTAAAAAAATCACCCTAACCATTTTTTGACATTTATAATTTGAAAATGAACGCTTTTTTATAGAAATAATTTTTGAAATATGTCAAATTAAAATTTTAATTAAATTCATTATTTTTTAGGAAATGACTTATTTTAAAATTGCAATTTAATTTAGAAAAATTTCAAATATTAATTAAGGCAGAAAAAATATCTTCTAATCATAAAGAAAAAATATATTATTATTTATTTTATTTTTTAAAAATAAATTATATTTTTATCCATTATATTAATTATAAAAATATAAATAAATATTTTTGTTTCAAATAAATACAAAAACCAAATTTAACAATTACAAAACATTTATTTTCCTAAAATATAGTATAATTATGTTATGTTTCATTTATTATATACCCAATTATTTATAAATTAATTATTTAGTTCATAATTATATTGGTCAGTTTAGTATTCACAAGGTTCATATTACTATTCCAATGTTCAAGTTTCTATTCCATTGGTATCTGTTTCATAACTTATAGAAATTCCTCTTAGTCCATTCATTATTCATTTATAGCGTTTTTACCATATTCTATATGTGATTTTTTGTAATTTATACTATATGGTGTAATAATAAGAAGGAAATTGTAATTGAAAAAATTCTAGAATTTTACTCCTCAACTTTTTCCATGACATTCACATTAACGGAGTCAAAAAAATTTCAGGTTTCATTGTAAAAAACATATGTCTCATCTTCCTATTAGAGTATATCAAATAAAACATCAATATTCACCTCTCTGTTGAAACATTAAAGGATACCACCTTTGTTATTTATTATGAATGGACTCAAAATATGAATTAATTAGTTCAAATATGGAGTTTTACAAAAAAGAATTTTATAAGGAGTCATATCAAAACATCATATGTAGAAAAATTGTTTTTTAATATAAACAGTAGTACTAATTTCATTACTCCAAAAGTAATGAGAGAGACCTAGTTCAAGTAACATTGTTCATCCCATTTCCACTTGAATTTTATTATTCCATTCAGGAAGAACATTTTTTTGAGGATTATAAGGTGATAAAAACTGATGCAGAATCCCATACTTATCAAGATATCATTTAAATTTATAGTTTTCTGTAGTCACCTCCATTATAAATTCACAACTTCTTCACTGAATACTCACTTTCATTCTTCACCTTCAACCTAAAACATTTATACATTTTCATAGCATCTCACTTTTGTTTCAGATACACAACACATGTATGATTAGTAATTTCATTAATGAATTTGACGAAATACTTATCTTAATGAGATGATTTTTTTTCTCATTGGCCAGTAGCCTTCAGAATAGATATTCTCTAGGGGTTATTGTGAATAAAGTTCAAATTTCATATGAATAGAATTCGTAATATTTCAATTCTAAAAACTAGATCAACACAAATCCCTTTTTAATGATATATTAAGAATTAATTAGAAATTGTCTCTCTTAAATAAAATTATAATTTATCTCTAACACATTTATCCCATCATTTTATTCCATAACAGAACCTCTTTAATTATACCCATGTAAAAGGGTCTTGTACCTCACCGACATGGAAGAAGTTTCCTTTTTTTACATCATCCTCTTGTAACAATTATTCCATATTTCAATCTTTTCACAAAAAAATTATTTTCTAATGAAATTTATTTCATTCCTCACAATTTTGGGACACTTTTAGAAAGTGTATTTTATCTTATAAACAAATATGGCTTTTATAGATTTCAAATTCTCTTCCCTAATAATAGCTAATCCTACACCTTTTTTTATAAGAGTTTCATCATTTAAAAATTTCATTATTCCTTCATTGATGTATTTCACATTCTTTAGAAACATTAAATATTATATAATATGATAGGAACACCAATTGTCCAAGATCCAGTGTTTTTCTCATTTTTAATATTTAAGTGTTGATTCAAGGACATGATCCTTTTATTTTTTTAATTAACATTTATCTTTTGAAAATTGATAACAATATTCTTATATTCCAATAACGAAAAAATTCATTTTAGTGATGTCCATGTATTTCACATCTCTCTCAAATCGCTTCTAGAGGACATAATCTATACTCAACATTCACAAAAACTTTTTTATTTTTCTTCTAAACATCATTTTCAGCATTCTACATTTGAGAGGTTTGAATCACCCACATAGATTTCCTTTTACAATTTATGGACTTATAGTAGTGATGCTAATTAATAAATGATATATTCTCCATTGGTCTAAATCTATAACAAATCTACAGTATCTATAAAAATAATATTATCCTATGTAACTTCCTTAATAACCCGAATTATGAGCATGTTTCTCAAAATCATTTTTATCTTTATTATCATAACATTGGGGACCACTAATGTTTTTGATATCACATGAAATAATCTTTTTCAACTTAGTTTTATTTTGAGTGTTATGGGAACCAGATGCATTAGATAAATTTTTGAACAAAGAGTGATTAAAAGCCACTAAATTCTATATATTGTTAATCATTTCTACACTCATAACCTTCCCATTTTTATTCTTCTTAGAAATAATTTCATCATTCTTTCCACCAATTAAATGTAAAATTTGTTTATCCCTCTCATGTTCA
The DNA here is from genome assembly GCA_963277665.1 of Viscum album. Lineage (NCBI taxonomy): Eukaryota > Viridiplantae > Streptophyta > Magnoliopsida > Santalales > Viscaceae > Viscum > Viscum album. Next base: position 1,617,776,460 of record OY728146.1, on the reverse strand, counting down.
CCATTCTAATAAATTTTACCAAATTTAATGATGTAATGTTTTTAAGAAAAATCATCTGTTTGGCTTTAAAAAGTTATTTTTGGAATGTTCCATGTCCTTTAATTTTTCCTTCAATTTTACGTTCCAATTTTCATTATAATTTTATTCTTTCTCTATATATTTCATCAAATTTTAAATCTATTATAAAATATTAATATTCTCAATAGTATTTTTTTTTATTTTTTTTAGTATTAATTTTATAACATCATGATTTATTTTTCAAGTCTCACAATTCTCAATAGACCCTATTTAAATTATTCTGTAAGAAGAAATTGAAATTGAGATTCTAATTCTTCATAACCTCTTCATCGGAATTATTTATTGTTAATTGTGGTAATTAATTTATTCTCACTGATGTTATTAGTATATTTTTTGTACTAATAATGATTTTATCCTTATTCATCATCATTATATATGATACATCACCATTTATATTTGGATAATTTTTTATCATTCCCTCTAAAAAATTAATCCTTATCATAGTGTTTCTTCAATGATATTCATTGCCTTCTTTGGCCTTCATCACTATCCTACTCATTTTATCATAAAGGATAATGAGAATTAATGTTCCCAATGGATCCCCATTGAATCTACGTTATGTATTGTTTCCCTTTTTATTTAATTATACATATTTTCATTTTTCTAGAAAATGAGGATAAAAGTTAATCATGATTTTTTCATACCTCATTTTCAGAGTAAGATTCATAAACATCATCTTTATAAAGAAACATGTTAAACATATTTATCCTTAGAGGATTTGAAATACATTTCTATATATTATTTTGATTCTATTTTATTTGAATTATCCCTTCTCATTTAATAAGTAATGAGAGTAAAATAAAGATCATCCAGATATAGAGGTTGAGGATCTATATCATGTAATGATGAGACATTATCCTAAAACTTGTTAGGAATAATTATTATATATTTTTAGTAATAATATAATCATCAATCACTCCACCAATACATTTAATAGTGCTGAAAATTTCATTTTCCTAGGAAAAGAAATCCATAATAGATTCGTACTCAGCCATTTAAATATCTTCATACAACAGTACATAGAATTTAAAATTTTCTTTCTTTATGTTTGTATTTCCATAATATATGTTTTTCAATTTATCACATATATATTTGGAAGTGTAAACATCAGTCATTATTAATAACTCACTTCTCAAATGAGATGAGTGTAAATCTTTCTTATCTCTTCAATAATCTCAATATTCTTATTTTCAATAGGTTTCAGTGGAACCTTTTAACCAGTAGATTTAGATACCTCTATTGAAACTTTTAGAACATCATTACCATGGGTCATAAGATATGAAGTATTGTATATTTTCAAATATTATAGTTATATTGATTTAAGACTAAAATACAATTACTGTTGACACAATATATATTCTCCATCAACTTATATTTTAAAAACATCAAAAATTAATAAAACAAGGGGACCTTCACTCTCATACTACATATCAATGTCAAACCATGATATAAGGTTCACTAAGAGGGGGATGTGGTGAATCTGTTATAACTCTTTACTTTATGATTCCATTATTATAAATAAAAATTTTCCTTCTATTAAAGAGTTATAATTTTTCTGAAAAAATGAACACACACCCACTTAAACATGAGAATTTATAGGTTTCACTACTCAATAAGAGTAGAAGCATCCTTGGTATAGTTTGGAAACATTATAATAATACACAATCCACTGGAAAACAATCCTTTTGTATGTAATACAATGTGTATGATATTCCATCATAATCATGTGGAACATTGTTTAATGAAATAGTGCATGTACTTCATATATCATTAAATAATATAATAAAATTTTTGTAATAAACATGTCATGATGAAGCATGATAAATTTTGAAAAATGAGATCTTTAAATAAATTCTTTATATATTTACCTAGAAGTAGAAAAGAAGATCTTTTGGATGTCATAATGACACTCAGTCTGATTTCCTAGTCCAGTCATCAAATCCAAAATCTCAACATGGAAAATATAATTCTATTACAATACTGCTAGAAAAATTCGGAACTAGTTCTTCTTCTGTCTAAAAATCCCATTCTAATTACATTATCAAATTCCAAATACTATGATTACGATCCTTTATCTTCTCCATTACTTGTTTTGTCTAGAAAAAAATATTAGGTAATACCAATGTAGAATAATCTTCTCCATATATCTCTAGTTATTATCTCACTACTTATTTTTTGAATACTACAAGTGTAAGGAGACTACAATTTACTTTCCCTATTTATAGGTGCACAAAATATGGGTTGGCTGGAGACTAAAAATCATTTCCACTTAACCATATTTTTGTTTAATCAATTCCCACAAAATAATAGATCGATATTATAATTATTAATAAACCCTTAACTCATCTATAATCCTCTCTAATCTTCAAAAAATCATTCTTCTTTAATAATTCTTATAAATCATCTTGTATTATTCCGATTTTAATTACAATATGCCTCATTGTGATAAGGACAAATGTAAGAGAATAAATTATTCACCGTGTTTCTCCACACCACATAAAAAAGTTGAAAAAACTCAATATGGTTTGTTGGCTGAATTTTAAACTAATCAGAATAGAGGACATCACATTATGTTTCTTTTCACCAATTATAAATGAGGAAGAAAATAGATGGCTTCTCATTATTATGATTGTTATCAATAGAGAAAGAATGTCCATAAAAAATATTTTCTTCGTGATATCCCATTCAAAAGAATATATATTACTTCCTTATAGAGTTATTATTTTCCTTAGACTGATTATTTTTAATCCCATCATGTTATCCATGTCAAATTATCACTGAAATATTTTAGTTCAGTTGATAAAAATATCATATATTTTCTTCATTCATTCTTCACTGAATTGATACAAAAAAATCTGACATTTTCATCTTCCTCAAACCACTAAAATAATATTCAACAAACTATCATGATAAAGATGTAGACTATTATTTTTATTGATCTCAATTTCCATTTTTCATTAGTTCAAAAAACTCTTATCCAAAAAACATCCCACCCTTGATTTATCGGTGAAAAGATGCATCAGCTGGGCCAATATTATTAGCTACAACTTCACCAAATTTTTTATTTTTTTATTATGATACCAACTTATTTCTCTAAATATATAAATATTTTTTCTCATTGGACTAACTAAAAACTAGTATCTTCACCTTATAAGTTTACAAAAAAACAATACAACAAACAAAAAAATTTATATTCAGTGTTTTTACACCAATGAACTAAGACTCGGAAGGTTTTCCTTCACAAAATTTCTTATTATTCAAACTCAAATTATATCATGGAATAATTTATGACTTTGAGAAATTTTAAGACTAGAATTAGCATCATATTAATTTTAATGGAATGTATTGTAACATCCCCAACTTCTAGATACATCTTTATTTCATTAATTTAATACTCAATACACTACTAAGCACTTATTCTATAAAATTTATTTATCACAATTATATAACATGTTTTATAGATTTATTATGAGTTTTTTTAATACAAAAAAATCATCATTAGTTTTTTCATCAGATCCATGAAGACTCTGATGTGGCTACCCATTACAACATTTCTTTCATTATGGGCCCGATTTGAGTCTGATAATTCATTTATTAAAAATAACATCTTCTTGATCTGATGGACATATTTATCAATTTTTTGTCAGATGTTATAATCATTTTGGAAAAATTTATTTCCTACTTTTACAAATTGAATTTATTTCTTTTAATTGAAAACAAAATAAAACATTATTTGAAAGAAAATCAGTATCTGAAAAACTTCTCCATCCATCTTTTCCCCAGCAACATTAAGAAAAAAAGTTTTTTATAAATTTTCCCTAGTTATCCTTATAATTGAACGATCTATCATTTAATTATTAACATAAAAATTAATATTATAGATATTTGTTTTTTTAAATGTTTTACATTAGTCATTATATGATTTTTGATAGTGTATAATATGTTCTTGAAGGGGTGAAGATGATATATGAATTATTATAAAAAAATTAAAAATTCCATAAATGGATAAGATTATTATATATATCAATAGAAAGATAAAAAATTATCCTTTTCACATGATTGATACAAATAATATTTTGTTAATAAATGATTTACAATAATAGTTTTTATTTATAATATAAAAATAAATTATGATCAGCCAATAGAAATAAGGTGAATATTCAAAAACACAACAAAAACCTCATTGATTTATCATAAAAAATGAATCAGTCTTTATGAATAATAGTAGTATTACGAATGGGTGTATGAAATATATATAACGAACTTGAATAAAATGAGAAGATAACAACATATTATTTTCAAAATAATCATATAAATAATAATTTTGTGAGAACTAGGCGGGATTTTAAACTAGTTTAATTCAAAGAGTAAATAATGTTGACTAAAAAAATATTCACATATAAAGGCTATTCCTAGGTATTTGTAGTATAAATTTTCATTAGAAATTTGACTAGATTTATAAGATTAAAAAAGTAGAAAGTTTTCTAATTGTTTCCGCTCAACGATGACACATGTTCGTTGAAATGTATGTCAATTTAGTACTCCATATTGGTGAACATGAAACGGATGTATATATATATATATACATAAACCTATAAGATAATTTCATAGAGAAATAATATAAAGGTATTGTAATTTGAAGAAATACACTATAAATTTAGAACAAAATATAGGTCCATGGTATTCGAAATTTACCCATTCCTAGAAGAACAACATTTTAGAAGATAATGACAAAAAAGTAACTATAAATCAGTTAAAAAATGTGTTATCACTCATTTTTTTGAAAAAATTATGGTATTAAATTTAATATAATTTTAAGAGAGTGTTTAAGGAGTTTTCAACAATAATGGAGTAGTTTCTATGGATCTAATAATTAGAGAGACATAGTTTTTCATGGGGCATGAAATTTCTCAAAAAAATAATCATATATTCTGCTCTCAAGAGAATTATTCCCAGGAACTACTGAAATATTTTCTTTATAAAATATTCAATGATAGTTTATACACAAATTTTATATAGAATAAAATTTTATATGGATGGAAAATATATTTATGATAATTCAATAATGTTTCTGAAACTCATCATAATTTTTCTCTCTTCAACATCTTCCAAACATAATGTTTTAATATTGTCACATTTCATCTGTGGTATCAAAGGAAACTAAATAAATTACTCATAATTATAACTAATAATATTCTAATGTGTATTAATGATTCCCATTAATTTTGGTATATATATCATAATAAAATTACTATTGGATCAATATAGTTTTTCCAAATCCAATTATAGTTGAGTTAATGATGATTGGAAGTCTAAATATTATGGTGTATTCTTATTTGGAGATAAATCTATATTCTAGCAAAAAAATGAAATTTTATTGTCATGAACCACCCAACCGGGGGTGATGAACCTGGTCAACTGACCACAAGTGTATTCTGAAATACCATTATTTACTTCCCAGCTCACCACATTCCATTTCCCTCTAGGGTCACATATAAAACTTATGAATTACCCCACATGAGAAATCATTTTATTATAGGATTCTTTATCCTTCATCGAACACACTCAGGGAAAATTCCATTGAGGTCACCCATCCAGATAAATAATCAAGAATAACCATGCTTAAATTTCTATTTCAAATTATGTAGGATTACTAAAGGATATGTTGAGAATTTTTACATGTTCAGTATCATTTATACTTTTATATTTCACTATTAATATTGTGTTACACTCCCAACACCAATAAATCATAATGTCATATTTATGGACCTGATGCTTAAAACCTAGTCAGAGCCTCTATAATTATAAATGGGTATTTATATTAACATTATTTGTCATGAACCGTCCTAGATGAACCCCAAATAGGTCTCCAAATTCATCCCAAAAAATGTCCCAAGAGGTATACCAGATCCTCTAGGTTAGGAAACAAGTGTCGAGAATCATGCATAACTATTTATAGGAATAATTTATCCAATTAAAAACATTAAAATAAATATCTATAGAGATAATAATAAAATTTAACTATTATTGGTACATAAATAAAACCATACATACCTTAATATGACCTCTTAGGTCACCACCAACCATGAAATTACATACACTCCATGCGAATAGAATAGATGGTAGAATGTGAACTACAAATGATTAAATGAATTAGCATGAACATATAAATTACCATTAGGGATTCCAAATATAAATATATCCCATTTTACTACATTTAAAAAGAAATAAAAAAACACAGATTGAAAATTATACATATAGATATTGGGTATTTTGTAATATTATGATAAATATGTATCTAGATTCTATTTTATTGTGAAATATACTTTCCACCTTAATTTAAATAAATCAATTCTTGAAATAATTTTTACAAAAAATTTCATCTAAAATATAATTGGTGTTGAAACATGTGTCATATGATGATAACATAATAGAAAATAACATTATATAAATTTTACTATAGAAAATAAGAGTAAATATAACAAAAAAATTTGGTAAATCCCTAATAACCTTTGTCAAATGGATCATAGGATCCTCGTGCATTTGTGATCAAACCATATAATACATTATAATCAATGTGACACTAGATAGGTTGAATAAAACGTTATAGTGGTCCCCAAAAAACCATCATGTAATTTAATTACTATTTTATTATAATCTTTCGGGGACGCCGTGTCATTTCCCCATTTACTCAACTATTCAACTTTTCCATAGAAAACCACATATGTACTAAGGGCTCACAGGTTCATAATTTAAAAAGAGTTGAGTTTTTATAATTTTAGTGTACTCATAAATATATTATTCATTCAACCAAAAACCATCCACCATTTTACCTCCAAAATCCTTCTTTAAGCACATCTACTTCCCATGTTACAAACAAACAATGCATTACTTGATCATCAGACATCCTTTTCATACCATTTATTTCAAACATAAAAGTCACATTTCCCAGTCATGTGGAATGCATTAATGGGTTTTCCATTTCCATAAAAAATAAAAGGTTCCTATATGGACTTACCAATTTCGAATAAATAACATTTAAGAAACCAATTGAACATTGATAATATATTATATTTTCAAAAAAAATACTGAAATGATACTTGAACATGAAAAACCGACATTAAAAGCGTAGATAAATTGTGTAAAACTAATGATAAATCAATTATAAGAGCCATAACACATATAAATATCATATATATACTACAAAATAAAAGAAAATTATAAAAACCCTCATGTAATCTATAAGTTCAAATTTAAAAAAAATTTATATGGAACCAATGTCAAAAATTCCTTCTCTGAGGATGGTAACCCAAATACACCTCAAATTGGTCCATGGAATAATGAGATAAAAACTATGATACTATAAAAAAAACACCCCTTGTAAAATTACACACACATAAACCAATATATATATATATATCTATATATTATATCCTTATATGCTATGTTGATATTCCAATACAATGAGGTAATACAATCAATGTGGGTATATATATAAATATTTAATTCCCATGTATATGTGTGTATGTCACTATCAAGGTGACACAAATTATTTCCTACATAAACAATGGTCCAATGCTACCCCAAAGGGGTCCAATGTATAATATTAAAGTACCAGAAACTAAAAAAATCACACAAACCATAAATAAAATAAAAAATGTATAAAAAGAGAAGAAACCATACCTGTATCCAATAGTGAATCCAATACCTTTGATTCACATCAACCAATATTGTCTTGAATTATTCCACACAATACTTCAAGACAAAATTATAACCTATTTATATTACCCCTTAAAATATGACAAAAATCCCCCTCCCTCTATCCTGAGAAGCCTTGCGGGGCTCCCGACAATAGAAACCTCCCCCTCTAGATCCCTGAGTTGACATTTCATCCACTGATTCACGGTGCCATCCGATTGTGTAATAATTTCGCCTTATTTTTCCATTTATTAATCTTTACATTACTTCCTTCACTATCGATTGAGGTTTCATAAACCCTAATTTATTTTCTTTTATGATTTTTATGGAATCTCTACACAGTTAGGGATTTATTATTCTTTTGGACTATGTTGATCTCATTTGAGACAAGAATGTGTATCATAGATAGAAGGAAGTACGATCACCATCTGTTTCATTAATGGTTTCTTGATCATTTAATTTTAGATTGATTTATTATGGGCTTTTCACTTTTGGTATTTTTATAGTATACATTGGAATCCATTTGCGTATCTTCTGGACACTATTCCTGAGGGAGAAATTTGTGGAATGATAAAGGAAAATTACACTCATATACATTGGTAATACATATATATACAACCTATTTGTACATATTTTTTATGGAAAGAGTAATATCTGTATTACAGCTAACGGTATATATTTTGGTCAGTATAATAACCCAAATATTTATTTCCCAAATAAACATAACTAATTACATAAAATATTCACTTGTTAAAACATATATTATTGATAGGTATAGTTTTTTGGGGCATAGAAACATTACATAATAACATAAAACATGAAATAAATATCTATATTGAAAACTTCTTTTACATAACCACACACATTCCTTCATACTTAGCATTTCATGGGATAATCTGAGCACACACATAATAAAAGGGTGAGATATAAAACCCAATAAGGGATTAAAAAGGTCATAACATGAAAAATATATCACATGTTAGGAAATAGGCATATCAATAGAAAATAATAGAAACATGACCATAAATTCATGATATAGCATGATTATCATAACATGCAAATGTGGCATCAACAGTTACCATGATATTAGAATTAGCCTAGGATCATTGAACATGGATAATAATTAAATCCTCATTGTGCTTGAATATTCATGAATAAACCCTCATTGCACTTGACGTATCATGATTTTAATATTTACCCAATGCATTCGAGAGCTATCACGGTTCACCCTTCTTAATCATTTCATTTCATGCATAAGTGTGCCACATGGATCATATAACATGGATTTATTAAACATAATAACTTTTTCTCGATAAAGCAATGTGGAATTAATAAAAGATTATATATAATAAATAAGTAAATGTAAATAAAGGTGAATACACTTGATATATAAATGGTAATGGTATTCACTACACAATGACATTGCCTTGGAAAATCATGGTGCAATTTTGGCAGTATAACGATGTGAAATAAGAATTCATAAAAACTGTTGATGAGAGAGAAAAGTGTGTCTCCTAATATGTACCTGAAATTTAAAGTAAATGGGGGAATATAAATACATTTCCTAATATATGAAATGGAATTTATACTCATAATAAAAAAAACAGTCTTGAATGTGAATGAGAAGATAGAAATTCCTTATAGAATTCGGGCATGGTAATGGGTGTACATTAGAGTAATTAATGAGATAGAAATAGGTATTTCATCATTAAAACATATGAAGGGATTTATGGGAGAGGTGAGAAATCATACCCTGAAACTTTTAATTAAAATTAAAATTCTATAACAATATAATGATTTTTTTTAAAATATGATACAGGAAGAAATCCCTTACTTGAAAGTGTGATCCCAATGGATTGGGAGGGGCTTGAGAGAGGTTTCATGGGGGCTTGGGGTTCCCTGTGAGGATTTTAGAGAAAATAATAAAGGTTAGGGACATGCTCCAAGATTTTTTAGTGAATATAAGTGAGATATTAGGTGGGTTTATATAGGAAAATAGAGGGAATTTTTTGTTATTAAGATTTTGAACACTACACATTAATGTAATCAAAACCACAAAAAAACCATGATTTTTTACCATGGTTTTATTTCAATGGGAATGGAAAAACAATTTTGTTAATGAAAATGTAAGAACATCTTAAAATATTACTCTTTTATATGTGGTGGTTAGTGAAGATCTTAATCATATCATTTTACAAGTTAAAATGTTTTAAAAATCATGGAGGATCGACTAAGGAACCATAAAATTAATCAAAAGAATATAAAATAAAATTATTTTAATGTTAAAAAAAATATAGGCTGAAAACCCATATTATAGTATTATATTACATCACTATTGGGTAATTGGGATATCATAAATCACATTATATATTTAAACGGTATTTAATTTTTACCCAAAAAATTCGACTGTCTCGAAAAATTATGAAAAATTCACCATTTGACAATTTTGATGTCGTAATTCCAAAATTAATATTCATTTTATATAAATAATATTATAAATATTTAATTTTCACTTTAAAAAACACATATTTATTAAAAAATCATGGGTTTTGACAAAAAAAGTTTTCCAACATTAATAAAAATTACAGTTATATTCATAAATATTATATGATAATTTATTTTTAATAAAAATTTATTTAGTAAAAATATTTTATTAAAATTTTAATTAATTCAAAATCCTTTAATTTATCAAAATATATTTCTCAATTAAATATTAACTAAATATATTGTTACTATTTAAAAAACAATTACGAAGTTACAACAATACAATAAATGTATATTTTTTACTCTATATAATAATGAACATAATTATTATTCTACGGTCTTGTTATATAACCCCTTATAACACCCGCATAAGACCCAAGGGCATGGTGTTTGACTCCTGGGGTTGCTTTAATAAAATTTATTGGGTGGTAATATCTATCAACTTCTACTTCTCCAATATGTGGTTTCATTCAAGATTAACCTATTGAATCTTGGCTTTGGTTTGGTCATGTGTGAAGCCTAGTTACACTTCCTCCTTTCCGAGCACTGAAAAATGGGATTCATATGGAGACATTATACTAGATGTGGCCATATCTTCCTTTTTTTGTGTAAATTGGATTTTTTAACACTCTGTATTTATACTAATCATGTGGTCAATGTTTAATGGATGTATTAAAAATAGTAACAATTCATAATAGTATTTTAAAATCCGAAAACATATAACTAGGGAAGTGAATATTTTATATCACCATTTTACATAATAAGACATTCTATAATATCAATACTAATTTTCATTTATAAATGTTTAGGTCGTTCTAATCTTCCCCCTTTAAGAAATTTTCCCCCCAAAATTTTCTTTTTCCGACACTAAAACTAATGTGGTTAAATCTTCTTCATCACATTATCAGATTCCCATGTTGTTTTTTCAAACTTGTGGTTTCACAACAAAACATTGGCAAGGGGCATTGTCTTATTTAGTACAACATTTTCCATACGATCTAAGATCTTCACCAGCTTTTCTTCATATGAGAGGACATTATCTAATGGAACCACCTCTGCATTGAGTACATGTATTGGGTTAGGTACGTACTTCCTCAAGAGTGATACATGGAATATATCATGTACTTTAGAGAGGTTCGATGGGAGTTCTAGTTGATATGCCACTTCTTCAATGCAATCTGGGATCTCAAAAGGGATGAATTACATTGTAATAAGCATTACCTTGTTCCCAAATATCATAACACTCTTCCTTGGTGATATAAGGAGGAATACCATGTATCTGACATCAAAATCTAGGTCTTGTCGATTATTATCATCTAATCTCCTTTGTTGAATTTGAGTAGCATTAATTTGTTGTTGGATACTCATAACCATCTACACCATTTCATAGGCCCTTTGTGGACCTAGAAGTTTTTTCTCCCCAACTTCATCCCAAAATGCCGGGGTTATGCACCTTTTCTGATAAAGGGCTTCTTAAGGATCCATTTGGATACTTGAGTGGAAATTGTTATTGTAATAGAACTCAACTAGATGAAGATGTTGATCCCATGTTCATTTTAATTCCACTGAACATGATCTAAACATGTCATCATGTGTTTGGATATTCCAATCATATTGGCCATCAGTTTTAGGATGTTAAGACATACTTATGTTAAGCTCAGTATTCAGAGCATGTTGTAGACTCTTCCAGAACATAGAGTGGAATCTGGGATCTCAATCAGATACAATAGATATTGGATCCCCATGCAGCCTTAAAACTTCTATGATATATATCTGTTCTAGTGGATCCAATGAGTAATCCTCTAGAATTCCAATTATGTGTGTGGTCTTTCTAATAAAATATAGAACAACCCAGATAGGATGGTTTCAATTGAATTTATTTGGTATTCTGGTGAAAAATTCCATGGTGATGCCCTCCCACTTCCATGCTAGTATGGGTAATTGTTGCATTGTATCCTTAGAATTATGCCTCTCATCCTTCACTTGGTGACATACCAAGAACATTGATTTATACTAAGTGATCTCCTTCTTCATGTTATCCCACCAATAATTCTCTCAGATATCTAGATACATCTTTCTATTTCCTTGGTGAATGTAGAAATTCAAAATATGTGAATCATCTAGAAGCTCATTCTTTAACACTGGATTTGATGGAAGTCATAGTATTGTCCCAAAACATACAATTCCATCTTCATTAATATTTAAAACTTAGGAATTCCCTTTTTGGATGGTTTCAACTTCGTTCTGAAGTCCCACATCATCATTTTGAGCATCCATTAATATTTTCAAAAGAGATGATTGAAAAATCATATGTGAAAGGATTGATGATGTTACCTTCTTTATTATTCCAATATCCCTCTTCATCAAATATAAGAATATAGGATCGTTTTCAATTATTATCAATGATAGAATCCCTGGGTGCTTTCTACTTAGATCATATGCCAACGTGTTTCCTTACCTAGGGTGGTAATGGATTGTGTAGTCATTGTCTTTGATCAGCTGTAACTATCATCGTTGGTGATTATTCAAATCTTTCTGTGTTAATATATAATTGAGGATTTTGTGATCTGTGTATATTTCAAACTTCTCCCAAAAAAGGTAATGTCACCATATTTTTAAGGGTATGATTAATGCATCCAACTCTAGATCATGTGTTGGATAGTTTTTCTCATGAACATTAAATTTCCATGAAGCATACATAATGAATTGATCATTTTTAATCAAAATAAAACACATACCCTTCTTCTAAGCATCACTAATTACCTCAAAAGTTATCCACTTGTGTGTAGTGTGAGAATGGGTGTAGTGATAAGCCTCATTTGCAACTCTATGAATCTTTCATTGCATTTATCACACCATAAAAACATGACTTCCTTTATTGTTACCATGGAAGAGGGTTTGACAATTGGGAGAAATTTCTCATAAATCGGCAATAATATCCAGCTAACCCCAAGAATTTATGGATATCCTTCACCTATGTATGCCTCAGCCATCCATAAATTGCATTAGTTTTAGAAGGATCCATGGATAACCCATTAGATGTGATGATATGAACCAAGATGAGATTTTAATCCACTAGAACTCACACGTGTTGTACTTTGTATAGATCTTCTCCTTTCACAAGGTCTCTAGTACAGTGCTTAGATGATCTTCCTACTCCTCATTGGTTTTGGAGTATATTAGAATATCATTCTAAACATATTTGATTTCATTTGATTTCATTGTAATGTTTTTCAAACTCCCTAATAACCCATAAATCTCCATATAATCCTTGTGAAAGAGATAAATAAATGTTTTAAAGTCCCTATTTAAATTGAAATTGTGGTAATTAGGGTGGTGAAAATTTATTTCTATGCATTCTAGAGGGTTATATTTTTAGATTGTTTTTTGAACTTTTAGTGAAATTATAGTGATGGTTATGACCATTTATAATATAGATTGTTTTCATGTAGCGTGGTTGTGGTTGGATTGGAATGGGATATGGTGAGGGATGTTTAGTGGTGAATGGAAGATTCTTGTTGTTGTGTGATGATTGTGAAACAATGATGGCATAGTTATTAGATGTGTAGATGGTTATTAAAATCTTGATTTTTTGGCTGGTATTTTGGTAGTTAACTAGTGGGTAGGGAATATGATTACTAATAATAAAATTGGAATGAAATCAACAGAAATTAAATAAGGTTAGAATGAAATACAATATGTGGTAATTGATTAAAATTTTGATCGTTGATAAATAGAAAAATATATAAATTGGTTGAATTTGTATAGGTATTCATACTCAAATAATAGACTATATAAAACCATATGAGCCCAATTAAAGTCATTAAAAAACAATAGAATAAAAAAAGATAAATAAAAATCAACAAAAAATTGATTCTCCCAAGATTATTTCCATAAAAACTATAAAAAGGAATGCATAGTTCACTCAACATTGAATGAATTCTACCTCCCTTAAATGAAAAATCTAGAACCCCCCGTCTTTGTCTATCCCTCATACTAAATATTTATTTCTCATTATAGTATCCTGGATTTAATAGTTTAATTTTCTAAATTTTAAAATTCTTGTTATTCTAGATTTTGTTATTTGGTGTGTTTGGTACAATGTTTTTTGATTCAAATGGAAAAATTATTGGGAGAAGGAATGAAAGAGATTGGAGAATCAATAATTAGAAATTCGTAGAAAACATAAATATATTAATTAGAGTTAGGTTCATGGCCCATAGAGAAAGGATGAGATTTAAAATAGAGGATATCAAACCATTTCAACTATTTTATGTTTGAGGAGATTCCATATTTTTCCTATATTTTGATAGATGACATGTTTACTAGTTTCATGTAGTGGGTTTTTGATTTCTATAAAAAACGTTATATAATATAGATTGTTTTCAACTATTGTGCACATGAATTATTAATCATGTTCATTCCCTAATTATTATTTTAATTTTGTATTTTTTTTATGAAATATAATATATTACAGTCTATTTTGGTTTTTTAATAATGAGATTTCATAAAGTGGGTAACATTAAATAGGTACTTCATGTTAAATTACTATAATTAATTTTCATTTTTTATAAAAAAAAATTAAAATTAATTATCATTATCTGATATAGTTCAGTGGATGTAAGAATTTAATTAATTAAGGTATTATTTGTGTACTAAACCATGTTAAATCTAATTACAATGATAACATTGTCACTAAAAAACTATCTATGGACCATGAACAAAACATTTTCAATCATTCCATTCTCTATGGGCCATAATTGTAACATTTTATATCATTCCATTCTCAGTGATGTGAATGAGTGTGTCTGTAGAGTTGTTACATAGATATATAAAGGAAAACTGGTTGATTTTGCTCCAAGAAATTGGTCTATGGATCCTGGGGGAAGTCATTAACATGGAGTCGGGTGATCAACCTGAAAGTGAAGATGAATTTTGTAATGGATCTAGACCCAACTTAGATTTGGGTCTTGTTGGTGTACCTTTTCTTAAAAACATTAATTTTTTACTCTATATGGGAGACATTATACCTAATAGGACAATCCCACTTGAATGAAATAATGAACACCATATTGACTGTGGAAGCGTGGCCACCCAGTGGGGTCTGACTAACCAGAATGATAACACTACTGATTGTACTATGCTTATTTGGATCATGATAAACATGTGAAGTCAGTGTGAAAGGTGTGAAAGGTGTGGGTGTATTTCCCATCCAAGATGTGGTTCTATCCTCCTAATATATATGATCAAAACCACTAAGAGTTATGAATAAAATCTGTACGATTCTTGTTTTTCATTTTTTTCATGCTGTGATTGTTTCATCAAAATGTTTTTGTCAAAGGAAGTTTAATCCTATTTTAATGAGTCGGATATTGAGTTGTTGATTGTGTGTGGAAGGTGGAGAAGCTAAATCATACGTCCAGGGATAGATACCTGGATTCATAATTCTCATCATTCACTTTTGTTGATGGTGTCATGGGTAAGGGGGTGTTATTAAGCCATGTGGACTGACTGCATAATCCATTTGGATTCAATTTTCACCAAATACATCCTCTTTTTTACTCTATATTTTTTGGTCATTTTCCATTGATGTATGATACTTTTTTATATTGAATGTTATAAAATGAGAAACTATATCTACTTGGTTTCTGTCTAGTATGTTTTGTTCAATAATTATTTTTGTTCGGGTTAATTTAGTCCAATTAATAAATTATGTGCTATTTATATTGGAGGTGTAATAGGAAGTGGTTCGCTAAATATATATAGCTTTAGTGATTCTTTTTTTAATCAATTATGGTGCTGTAGTTTTTAATTTTCGGTGCAGATGGAGGTGCAGTAGGCGTGGAGGTATTCTAGGGATAGTGTTATGGTTTTTAATTTTAGTTTCAAGTGCAATAGGCATGGAAGTATTCCAATATTGAAATATATCCCAATAGTTCCTTTGAATAGTTCAAAAAAAAGGAAATAAAGTACATCATTTCAAATGGTTCACCTGAAACATTGGTATATGAAATATAATCTAGCCTAAGAAAACAGTTCACACAGAACTGTTGGTATATGAAATATAATCCAGTCTAAGCTAACGGTTCACACAGAACTGTTGGTATAGGGATATGCCCAAGGCCAGCATACCTACTGTTTAGTAAACAGTTGGGTTAACCTATCCCAATAGTTTTATGGTCTATCCCAATTTTTTAAAACTATTTTTATAGTTCAAATTTACTACATTTTTAACAGCCGTATGTTATTCTTGATAGCAGTTAATGGCTAGGTTCCCTTCTCTTCTACACCTAAAGCATTTCCTCATCCCCTTCAAGAAATTTCTAGGGTGCTTCTTTCCACACCTTTTTCAAGTGGGATGCTAAATTTTCTTAACATTATTGGATTTATCCATTGGACCACCAGAATTAAATTCCCCCTTAAATTTCTTATCCCCGCGATACCCCTAAAATTTTCAGATCTCCATCTCAAATTTGAGGGCACATCGAACAATTTCCTCATAGCTCTCGAAGTCATGAATCACTAGGTCTTTATATAGGGTAGGTTTTATCCAACCAAAGAAGCTGTCAACCATGAATTTAGGGGAAACGACAAATCCGGAGGCATATCGTGAATTCCATGTTATGTTTTACTCATACACACTGATGGATTAATCATTTTTTCTTAAGTGAAAGGAATTCCATTTCCATATTAAGTCAACGAGTTTGAGGAAAATATTTATTGAAATTGTTTTCCCAAAACTACTTCAATTCAAATGCCTTGAACACTTGTTAAGGCTTATTATTTTTTATCAACATACACCAATGATAAGCTTCACCTACCATACGATAAGCATCCATAACAAAAATCTCTTGTTAATAATATTTGAAGTATGTAGAAGATCGTTTCAATGGAGTTGTTCCATTTTTTGGAAATTGACAGATCATATGATCCATTAAATGTCAGAGGTCTTTGTATCATTAAGCTCTCAATTGTGACTCTTTCTTTCTTAGTAGTGATTTAATTTTCCTCTTGAACCAATATTCTATTCAAAACATGGGTTAATTAAGAGAGTATCATGACAATGTTTTTGATTCTCACTGTCATCAGTTGGGCATCTCATTATAATTGTTATCACATTGATATTCGCATTGGTTTGTTAGCCCGACTCTGCATAATTCTAGCCATTGGCTAGAATAAATAGATAGTTAAGGGTAACACAAAAAGGGTAATCTAATGAAAAAATGCATGACTTATAAATTTTTTTTATATCCATAACTTATGAATTTATTGGCTTTGATATGTGTTATCCATGTTCAACTTCCCAACTTATATTTTAGGGGAATTATTTTAATTCCATTTATAATGGGTGGTACTAAGATTACAAATTTACTAAATCATATCCCCTGGGTGTTTCGTAACCAAGAGTGCAATAAGTCCTATCTTTGTGTACCATTTATCGTTCATGTATAGATAAAATCGTTATTTTATGGTTTTACCCATTAATACATTTGTTCCAGAGATGACTCTACCTTCTCGTATTCAGATAGGGATTTATTTTCTTGAAAAACCCCTTACTCAATACTCACCAAAATTTGGGTATTTTTTAATTAAACTTAGTCTTATCCCTAAGGCTGTCACTACAGTTTTCTAATCCTAATCCCAAAAATAACTAAACCTTTCCGCTAATACCAACTATAATAACAATGCTCTTTATTTCACACATAATCATAACTTATTACATAAAATATTCATTTGTTACAACATATATGATTGAGAGGTCTAGCATCTTTTGGGAGTATGAACATTATATAATAAAATAAAACATGAATTACACATCTTTATTGAAATCTTCTTTTACATGACCACATAAATTTTGTTGTACTTATATTTTCATGGAATAACCGATGGAAACACATAAGAAAAAGGTGATATATAAAGCATAGTAAGGGAGTAAATGAGGAATATCATGAATAATACAGTACATGTTAGGAAATAGGTATATCAATAGACTATAAGAGACACATGAACAAAAATGCATGGTATAGAATGATTATCATAACATGGAAATGTGGCATTAATATTTCACATGATGTTAGCATGATCTAAGGATCATTGCTCATAGAGCATGAGTAAACCCTCATTTAACATGAATTATCATAAATAAACCATCATTTTATTTGATGTATCATGGTACTAATCTTTACCCAATTCATTGGAGTTCTATCATGGCACACCATTTTTAATCATTTAATTTAATGCATAAGATTGCTACATAGATCATATAACATGGATTGATTAAACATAATAATTTTTTACAAGGTAAAGGAATTTTAAATTCATACATTAAAATATATAATCAAAAATTAAATGTTCAAAACTATGAATACCATTGATAGATAAATTGGCATGGCATTCACTACACAATGAATTTTTCTTAGAAAATCGTGGTGTAATTTATGCAGCATAATTCCGTGAAATAAGAAACAAAAAATTTGTTGATGAGAGTTAAAGGGGTGTCTTATCATATCTAAATGAAATGGAATATAAGGGGGTCTTATTGAAACATGTCCAAATATATGTAATGGAATTTATACACATAATAAAAATGAATTAATTGAATGTAAATGAGAAGAGAAAAATTTCTAACGGAATTTCAGCATGGTAGTGGGTGTACATGGGAGGCATTAATGGGAGACAAAGAGGTATATCATCATTAAAACATAAGGAGGTAATTATGGGAGAGGTTAAAAATCATACCCCAACATTTTTTGTTAAAAAAGGGTATAAAAACATTATGAAATTTGGACAAAAATGAGAAAGGAAGAAATCACTTATTTGGAATTTTGATCCCAAATGATTTAGAGGGGAATAAGAGAGGCTTATTGGGAGATTTAGGGACCTTGGGAGGATTTTAATGAGAGG
Organism: Viscum album; assembly: GCA_963277665.1. Classification (NCBI taxonomy): domain Eukaryota; kingdom Viridiplantae; phylum Streptophyta; class Magnoliopsida; order Santalales; family Viscaceae; genus Viscum; species Viscum album. The sequence goes on along the minus strand of OY728146.1, from coordinate 1,617,757,296 downwards.
AGGTTAGATTAGGGACTTGATAAATGGTTTTTAGTGAAGAGAAGTTAGAGCTGGGTGAGTTTATATAGGAAAGGAATGGAATTCTTTATTATTCAGGGTTTAGACACTACACATTAAATTAATAAAAAACAAAAACCAACCCATGTTTTCTACTAATGGTTTTTTCAAAAAGGAGTGTATAACATTATTTTATTAGTAAAATGGTAGATCATCATAAAATATTAGGCTTTATTATGTGGATGTGAGTCACACTCTCAAGGAGACAATTTTATTAGTTTAAATGTTTTATTTGTGTTGGAGGGTCCACTAAGGCACCATAAAATTAATCAAAAAAATATAAAATATCATTTTTTAGAGTTAAAACATATATTTTCTGAACCATCATTTTATAGTATTTTATTAAAACACTATTGGGTCATTATGATGTTATAATACAAATTATATATTTAAACAATATTTAATTTTTCCCCAAAAATATGACTGTCTTAGAATATTTCGAAAAATTCACCATTGGAAATTTTTGATGTTTTGATTCCAAGAAATAATATTATATTTGTCTAAATAATTTTCTAATTATTTGAATTTTCACTTTTATAATTGAAACTGATATTTATTGAAAATTCATTGGTTTTGACAAAAACAGTTTTGAAGCCTTAATAAAAATTATAATTGTATACATAAAATTAAATGATCATTTATATTTAATAATAATTAATTTAGTAATAATATATTACTAAAATATTAATTAATTAAAAAATCCGCTAATTCATCAAAATAGACTTCTTAATTGAATATTAACTAAAAATACTAGTTATTGTTTAAAACCCATTTTCAAGGTAACAATAATAAAATTAATGTATAATATTTATTCAATACAATAATGCACATAATCATAGTGCTAGGGTCCTACTACATAACCACTTATAACACCTACATAAGACCTCAGGTTAAGTTGTGTGACTCTTAGGGAGGCTTGGAGAACATCTCTCAGGTGGTAATCTCTATCATCTTCCACTTCTTTTGTAGGTAGTTCCGTTCAAGCATAACGTCTTGAAGCTCATCTTGGGATTGGTCACGAGAGAAGGCCTGTTATACTACCTCATTTCCAAGCTCCAAAAATGGGCTTCTTATATAGAAATTCTACTATATGAGTCCATCACTTCCATTATCATAGTAAATTGTATTTGATAAAGCCCTATATTTATACTAATCATGTTGTCACTATTCAAAAACTATATTTTCAATTTTTAAAATTATTAATAGTATTTTAAAATCCAATAAAATAAAACCAAGTAAGTGAATAATTTATATAACTATTTTAAATAATAATAAATTTAATTAGATCCATAGTAATTTTCATTAATAAAATTTTGGGGTGTTGTAGTCTGTGCGTATGTGTTTTGGTGTAGCTGGAGTATTTTTGTTCATCAGAGTCCTACATGGTCCCCTACTTCTAAAGAAGTACCTAAAGTATATTCTGGTTGAATTAGTAAGATTTGACATGTTTTGATGTTGGTTCCCAATGACCAATCACTAAATTTTAATTATTTTATTGATTAAGTGGTTTATAAATAAAAATTATTATTATTTGTTATGTATATACAATGAGAATTTTTTTTAACTCTTAAAAATGATTTCTCAATTTTTTACATAATTTACCAACACTTCCAATGCAGTCGTTTTCATTTTAAAATATGATTTCCACCCTTTTTTGGATAATGTAATGTATTTTCATTGTTTAATTGTTTTAATAAATTATTTTTATTCAAAGGTTGTAATTATTAGTTGGAACCATGATTTGTTTTATGAAAATAGAAAACCCTTTAAGGAATACCCCATCAAACGAAATGATTACATTTTTTGGAAAATTTGTGGTGTGAAAAGGGTGCTTGAGGATGAGCACATCCTTTTTTTATTAATGACATTGAACGATGATGCACTTAATTAGAGACATCGTATGTAATAAGGTGGATGATATTTTCTATAAATAATGTGATATGTATTTGTATGTAAGATAAATAAAAAATCACCTCAATTTGAACAATGTACTTGGTATCCCTGTGCACCAAGGTTGGTTCTAAGGACTAGTATGTTGGATGATTCAAAAGGGAACTAACTCATGATCCCCAATACTATTATTATATTAAAGTAACTAAATTACATGATGATGTATTGGGGAACACTACAATTTTGGATTTGACCTCTCTAGAATATCATGCGTGAGATTGGATTATATGATTTGTTGAAAAAGGTAAGTATGTCATAGGACCCAGTTGACCAGGCTTCTTAGGGATTTCCTATGGTGTGTCCCTATAGTTAGATATATTTTTAAGGTATTAATTTTAAATTTCACTATGCTATTTTGTTTCTATACCATGATACATAGATCATCATCTATTATCTTTTATAAGGATTTTTTTCTGAATTTTGTTACAGTAATTGAAAACATTTATCAAAAGATTATGAATAATATTTTTCAAAATGAAATTGAATCTTGTTACTTTTTTTCTTTAAATAGTAGGAATCTCTATTATTTATAGTTGTTATTTTCAAATTATCAGGAATGGAATTCATTTGAACGGTGTGGTATAGTGACATTTTTAACTATGGAATCCTTATGGGTAATTTTTAGTTTCACACCTATAATATCTACTATTTCTCTATATAAGTGCCCATCCTCTTGTATGACCTTAGAGAGTTTATGGTTTTGTGTTTTTTGGTGACCCATGATGTAACGTAAAGGTATTTATGGATTTATCCCAATTCCGGTTTAAATTTATTTTTATGTCTTTATATATTTTTTGGACGACCTCTCAATGGAAGAATCATACAAAAATTTAGCTATCCATGATACCTGACACAACATTCTATCCGAGAAGGACTGATAACACCTCTCAGGCCTTGTTGCGGGACAACATAGGTGACCTGTTCAGGGTTGATCGAGGTTTTTTTTTGGATTTTTTTATAACTGTCTCTATAGAAAAATTACGGATTTTACTAAAAATAAATAAATATCATTGTTGATATAGAATAAAAATATACATGGGTATCTAGAATGAGATGTAATCTTTCAATGACACATGGATTATGATAGTCAAGGTACAATAATTATTTCATCAAATATGGTTTATAATTTTCATTCAATGAACACTGATATCCAAAAAACATTCTATAAAATATATTTTTTATAATGAATTTGCGTAATTTTTTTTATAAAGAAGAAATTGGTAGATGACATTACCAATAAATTTCCAATGGATGGGTTTTTAAATAGGATATTGATGATGGGTGTTTAATCTCATTATTGCAAAGAAAATAGAATAGTGTTCCATCCCCTCTCAAAAAAAGAGGTGTTATCATCATAGTGTATTATAGAAGGAAAATATGCTAGGGTCATACGACAGGGTCTCATGATAGGATCTCTCTCTAGGGTCTCGCAGTATGGTCTGTCTCATGGGTCTCACACCTAGGTCTCATGATTAGATATAGTGCAAAGGGGAACAGTAGAATCTTGTGTAAGGGTATGCGCATTTTGATCTCAAAATAGGGTATCACAATTGAATATTATACAATTAGAAAAATTACTACATTTCCATGTTAGAAGAATCATACTTATATTTAAATTTTGATGAAGAAAAAGAAGACAACGGGTCTACACCCATAAAAAATACTTGTAGAAGTTGGTAATTCACAACTACATTCAATGAATTGAAAGGAAGACTTAACTTCAGTTAATGATATTTCCAAAGAGGATGTCATTATTGTTTTTAAAAAAAGGTATGTATATTCTATTTTCCTACAAAGTGGAATTGTGGCATCTATGTATTTTCACATAATTCAAGTAGCATCCTAGAATGTGCTGAGCAATGAATCTACTTAAAATTGATGTTTCACTAGTTAATTATAATGAAGAGAACAACATGTCCCTAAATTGTTTGTGAATCCTTTCCAAATCATTTATATTAGTAAGAGGAAGAAGGTGATACTTTCAATCGATAGTGAACTACCAAAAGATAGTTATGTAGTGAATCCTAGTAAAGCAATGAGTTGACCCTAATCAATGTTAATGAAATGTTTCTTAGCACAGAACTGATCTAACCCATCTGATAGTGGCCCTTAGTGGATTGGATATATCATCCCATTTCTATTCAATTTACCATGGACATAGCCATGTGAGGGTAAACCAAGTAAAATTGTTGTTTTTCATGCATGATTTCATTTAGGATCATACATTTCTATGAGAAATTTAGTGAATAGTGTTTTGTTTAATGATTAAACATCATATAAATGGGATTTTTTTAAAATCAATCATACCCTGATTCACCCCACCCCCTATTAGGGTATTTAACATAGTTGGGAAATCATTTAGTATCAGATCAAAAGGTTGAAAGTTAGTAGTTCTTTCACAGTAGAATAAATAGAGGTTGTTAATAAAAAAAGGATTCTGATCATCGATGGAATCAATTTTCAATTATATAAGAATCATATATAGAACTAGTTACAATCTTTCAGAATGGATACCTTTATGATAGTGATTCATGGAATTTCCACTAATGTTGATAGTGGTATTTTTGTTGAAGACAACCAATGGGAGTTTGATGATGCTTCCAAGTCAGTTAATTATTTTTGGGGAGCCCTGTGTAATGTTATCTATATGAATGTGATGTCGTGTAGGTCCTCAAATTCTATGTGGGAAATGAATCTATATAATTATAAGGGTGACTAAAAATTTAGGTAAGAAAAGATGCAGGTTCTATAAAACAATTTTGATAATCTCAGAATGCCCCCTAATGAGTGTGTTGATGCATTATTTAATCAGGTGAATGTTATTTTTGAGTACAATAATGGTCACATAAAAATTATTAAATATGTAATGTTTGTCAAGTACATCGTTGAAAGGAATATAGATCTGTTAAATCCAAATGTTTCTATATTGGATGACAAATATCCAGAGGATCAATCATTGTATAGCTTGCATAGTACCCGTTTTTGCAAACATGATTTGAAATGATGATAATGAGTATGTAGAAAAAGGGTCTGTTTAAATCAGTGAAACTCAAGGACATAAAAAATCTCACTATTAATGATGTGAAAGAAGAAGAATATACTGATGAATTCATTTCATTACATTATTTATATTTATTAATAAGAAAAGTAATTCTCAAAGGGAAAATCCTGTTGCTTTCTTTCCATGAAGAAAGATTGGACATCTTGTATTGAGGTTCCCTAATAAGATTCAATTTGATGATTATGATGATGAGTACTTTACCAGGAGGAATTCCTCATAATACAGTAAAATTTAAAAAATTTAATAATTCATACAAAAGAAGAATTATAATTAAAAAGTAGATGAATGTAGAGAAGAATATTAGGCAAAACTGTTGGAGGACTGCATTGATCATGAAGAAAATTATATGGTGGAAATTGTAAAAAATTAAAATACTAGGGAAGAAAGTGCAAATTAATAAGTATAAGTGAGAGTAAGAGTTGACCTTTATGTGAAATTATATGTTTTACTTGAAGAGATAGACATTTGAAAATCCAAAATAATGAAATCTAACACGAGGTACATGATGCCAAAATGTTTATGATGGAGCTGGATGAAAATATGTTTGAGATAATGGATTATATTTTAGGGATTAAGTCTTCAAGTCCATATAGCATAGATATCATCGGTGTGTACAGGTTCAAATATTAAGAATAAAAAAAGGTGGCTGATTTTTTGAGTAATATAGAAAAAGATCAAGAAGAGATTATTAAAATTTATGATGGGGATATGGTTAACCTAAAAAGAAAAGATAATGATCTGAAAAAAAAATTTAATCCGTAAATGTAGGTCATAATGGTATTAGAAAAAAGAAATGTATAGTTAAAAGAACCAGGGAAAGATAGAAAATATTTTTTGGAGATAAAAATGATTCATCTAAATGTAAAATGTGAAATGGTTCTTTAAAATGAATAGAAAATAGTTATGGTTGATTTTTTACCCAAAGATATCACTCTGATATTATAGATTGATTTCGGTATGAATCAGAACCATATGATTTAGATAACACAATAGAAAACAATCAGTGATGTAGTGATGCACAGGAATACACCCTATATTAGATGTTGTTGTTGTGGAAAAATGGGTTTCCCAAGAAATATTTTTTCCATTTAAAAGTGGTTTCCAAGGGATTGAGACCAACATAGTAGTCTATATAGAAATCAATAATATAGGATGTCATTTGATTTTTACTATTTTGTATGTGGAAGATTCAGATACATGAAACATATTTCACATCAAAATTGAAATGAAATGTGTCAAAGTAGAAGGAATATGATCGTAGGAATTTCATTATGTATCATCAAATTAGTTTGAAGTGATAAATAAATTTATAGCTCTACATGATGAAGATAGACAATAATACTCCAAGGAAGATCATGATTATCAATCAGTATTTGGTATGAAGTTAAAATCATGAATCGAGAACATAAGAGATGAACATGAAGTGGTTGAATAAATTTCATTCAAACCATTAGAATGATTGGTAACATGGATCATTGATAATGTATTCACCTCACATATCATAGGAAACAAGGAACTAATGTTGGGGATCTAACAAGAAAATGATTTTATTTTGATATTTGGTAACGATGAGGGCCTAAAATTTATTGGTTCAGTGAAATAATGGTCTGACGGGAAGGAAATGAGATGTGCCTATGTACTTTTTGTTGAAGTTATTAGTCACAACATTCTATATGGTAGTCAATTATGATATTCAGGAAACTCCATAATAATTTCAAAGAAATAATGAGTTATAATTTAAAATATTGTGCAGTTTTATCATGGGGAATATTTATAAAATAGAATATTTACTACATGAGTGGAGAAGAATATATGTTCTTTTTATACAAGGAATAAGTAAAATGTCATGGAATAATCATATTGGTCACCTGATCTAAAATTCATTAGAAGATTTGTTGAGAATTGATATTGTTTGTGAACTCCCAAGGTTATCATGTGATTATAATCATACATGTAATGATTTTCAACTATGGATTATCCATCAAAAGATATATAAAGAAAAAATCAAAAAGGTTAACAAATTCTTTATTTGGTTCATATTGATGTGTATAGAGAAACTTGACCGAGGGATACAAATGGGAGCAGAAATCATGGTATCCTCATTGATGATTTTAGGAGAATGGAAAGGGATTCAGTCATCACTAACTAGTATGAGGTGTTCAGTTTCATTACATGTTATCTAAGGGAAGTTTAAAATAATATAGGTCAAAAAATCTAGATCATCCAAATAGATAATGGAGCAAAGATCAAAAATATATAAGAGGACTATTATCTGGACAGACCTGGTATAAGGGACTATGTTTTATTAGTAAGAATTCCCATTATAGTGGAGTAGTTGAGTGAAGAAATCGAATTATCAACAATATGGATAGAGTAATTATAATTGAGAGATATATTATTGATATGTTTTGGAATGAAGAATTAATGACACCATTCTAAACAATAAATAGATCATTATTATGTCCAAAATAAGAGATTAATATACGTGAAATTTTGTATAGAAATACACCAATGTTGATGTATTTTTGAGTCTTCAAAAGTAAGTGTTTAATTATATATATGGATAAACGCAAGAATTTTGAATACAATATAGATGAAAAGATATTTCATGGATACTAAAGAGAAAATAAAATAAAATATATGTTTTTGTATGTGGATTGAAATTTTATTTGAATGAAATTATGTTACGATATTAGATAATGATTATAATAATCAACTTATAAAAGATCATTCCCTAGAGGATATTGATAAAGAGATAAGAAGGGGAGGAGATGATCTAGCTCTCTAGGATGACTCAAAATAATATTCATGTTTTGAAAAGTATGATAGTAAACCAGTAACTCCACAATGATGAAAAATAAGAGATGAAATTTGTTGACAAAAAATCAATGATCAGGATGTTCTAGGAAGACAATTAGGATTAAGACTCTACAAAAAGAATTATTCCTATCACAACTAGATCCTAAATGTTTTTATGAAGTATATGGGGATGATAATTCGGTTTAATGTGTGAATTAAGAGATTTGATAAACTGTGAAGAATCAGACATGTGATATTTTTTCAAGACCAATAAATAAGAATGTCATTGGGACCAAATGGGTATTTCCCAAAGAAATGAATGAATATGGAATAGTTATTTGAATCAAATAATTATTCTTGCGAAATGGTTACTCTCAAATAGAGGTTATTTTTTTGATGAAAAATATTAACTAGTTTCAAGGCTTGAGATAATCAGATTATTCATGACCATAATAGTGAAAATAAGGTTAAATATTTTCTAGATGGATGTCAAGTCAGCATTTCTGAAAGGAATATTGGGGTAAAAAGTTTATATTGACTAAACATATGGTATTATTAATCCTGAATATATGAGAAATACTTTTCAACTAAAGATGTTTCTATATTGGCTGAAGAAAGAACCAAGGGCATGGTATTCAATACTATATCAGTTTATGAAGAATATTAGCTTTCAATGTGGTATAGTTTATAAAAATTTATATGTCAAAAACAATATTAATAAAATTATGACGGTTCTAGTATATTTCTAAAACATAATATTTTTCAATCAGATAAATCAGAGTGTAATTAGAATGCAAAATTTAAAAAAGTGAATTTTAAATGTCAATGATTGGTGAAATACCATTTTTTCGTAGATTATAGATCATGTAAAGAAATACATTAACATTAATTTCTCAATATAAATATGAAAAGATGGTTTTGAGATTATTTGGAAAGGATAATTCCAAATAAATTACAACTCTAGTGGCTGACCTAGTAAATCGTTTACGAGATGGTGAAGATAATGTAGTTAATATAAACGAATCCATTGAAATCATTAGATGCCTATTGTAATTAGAAGAAAAAAGAATTTATATTTTTTTACCAAATTCCGAGAAACAAGATATAAAATAAATCCCAAATAATTACACTGAATTTTAGTAAAAATAATACAGTGGTATATCAAAGGAATAGTGGATTTCAGTTTGGTATAAAATGAAAAATCTCAGCAATAGTTATTGGTATACACAAATGTAGATTGGGCCAGTTATAGATATGATAGAAAATTAAAATCAGGTGGTCCATTCTATAATAGGTGATTTTTATTTATTGGATAAGAAAGAAACAATATTTAATTTCATTGAGAATCACAGATTCTGAATTTATTACATCGATTCAATAATGTATAAAATTATTTTGGAGGAAGTAGCATCTTAATGATAGGAGATTAAAGAGAAGTCTCTAATCAGAATCCTTTACAATAATTCATGTGATATAAATATAAGAATAAAAAATCCATTCCATTTCTTGAGGAAAATAACATTGAAGTTATGTTTCATTTTATCATGTATATGGGGGAATAAGGGCTTAATAAGTTTGAGTATGGGCCTACAGAACAACAGGTTGCATAAATTATGGAAAATAATTTATCCAAATATGAATTTTAACCCCATTGACTATCCCTTAGAGTTTAGTCGACAACTATCATTTAAAAACATGTGGGTTTGGGACCCCTTCTCCCAGAGGTATGACATTTTTTCACCTAATATGATGATATATGATCAATTCCATGTTGCAGAATAAAACGATGAAAACATTGGCTTTGTTGAAATAGAGGGGAAATTAAGGCTATAAAAGGGGGGAAATTTCTTAATCAAGTATGGGGAGAAGATGATATAGGTATCAATAATGTTTTGAGATCTATAAATAATAGGATCATAATGATGATCCATAAAAGGTTATATATCTTGAAAGATGAGGTTCCTGATGAAAGAAGATGATTTTTTTGAAATTAAGTGTTTCATTTATGAACATTGAATGATTCTATTTTTTATCATGTGGAGAATGGATCATTGGGGATTAGAATGTGTATAGAGTAAATCTCTGATCACTATCTAAATCCTAAAAATGAAAATTTTGAAGAATATAGGAGAAGCATTAATTTTGTATGAAATTGAGAGGTGTTATCAAAAAACCCAATAGGGGAGATTAGTAGGAATAATTCATCATGATGGTTCTTTTATGATTATTGTTTTTTTAACAAGGATTGAGGTTATTAAAGGTGGATGGTTCTAAAAAATTGAATGAAGAGTTATCATGAATTTCTGATCTTTAGAATAGAATGAATGTCTAATCTCATGAAAAGTGTGAATGCCTTATTTCATGATGGATCATGAAAATAATTTTAAGACAACACTGAATATTTCCAGATTGACTAGTGATATTAGGAAGAGAACTTGTGAGCTGAATTATTTTCTTTGAGTCTCACAATTGGATTGGCTACATCACTCATGATTGTCTTTAGATATCACAATTCGATCTCACATAGCTCTCATGTTTGTTTTTAGATCTCACGATGGGATCTCATAAAGCCCAAATGATTTTCATTAGAGCTCATTCCTGGATAGCATGCCACGAGATAATAGAGCTTGTGCTCAGATATCCAGAAATTGCATGAAGATTATGAATGATATGTAAATGATAGAGGTATCTCAAAGTTAGTTGAGATCTTGTGAAGCGCATGATGACAATGTTTGATTGTACTTTGAACTAACAACATGATATCACAAATCCCATGATTATATTTGGATCTCACTATGAGATCTCATGAAATGATAATAGTTGTCTTTGGATCTTCTAATGGACAACATCAATAATTGAATGACAACACAACTGAAGTTTTCAAGATCAACCATTTATAATGATAAATGATCAAAAATCATGTTATATATTGGTGGTGGAGTGGACAGATTTCTGAGAATTCTTTCTTCTTTGTGGTGGGTTATTTCATATTAATACCCCATAAAAATATCATAAAAATGATGATGTTTTGATTAAAATATTGATTTGAAGAAAAGTCAGTGAAGAAGGTTTATTAAGAATACTCTCAAAAGGTGTTTGTGGAGAGTTCTCATGAATGATTATACATGATTAACATCATGTAAGTGTCATGAATGATTTGAAAAAAATATCATGGAACTAGGCAGCCTCTCCCCATGGTCTCATGGAAGGATTTTAATATATGCCATCATGGTTGGTTATTTCACTAGGATATCGTACAAGTGTCTCATGGATGTGTCTTGATCGTGTGTTTCATTCCATGACCTCACATCAAGATCTCACAGAAATTTACGCTCTATGATATCGTGCAAGGGGATACATAACGAGATATTTCATAGAGCCATCATAGTAGAATATTTCACAAGGAGATATGCACCTACATTACATCGGTAGTAGCATCATTTTTGTATTTTAATTCTAAATGATAATAATAAGATAGAGGATTATAAAAATTCTCTAATACATGATTAATGAGGCCACTCACTAATACATTCAATGAAATGAAAGGAAGTCCAAACATCACTTAACGATATTTTTAATAAAAATTTAATTATTATGTATAGAGTTAAGAGAACTCTATTCCATTTTTCTTGAACATGAAAGTTATGAATCCAGGTGTTTTTAAAAAATAAATTAAGGAGTAGAAAAAAATGATTCAATTGATCATCCAATTAAAATTAATAATGTATTAAATATTGAGGATGAAGGGACCAACATGTCCATAAAATATGTTTTATTCCTTTCCAGAGTTAGGAGATAATGAATAGGAAGAAGGTGTTACCTCCCACTAGTAGTGATCCATAAAAAGAGAGATAAGGGACCAACATGTCCATAAACTTTTTGAATCCTTTTCAGAGTAGGATGAAGGTTATCCTTTTCACTTATTTTGATCCCCGATGCGGTAATAACACAACAGCATTAGCATAAACAAAACCAATGAAAACTAAAAATCATGGGTGGAATTGTTATGATCATTGGGACATAACTAAATTGAAAAATATAATATAACAAAAAATTGTTCCGTCAATAAAAAAACAATCCCAGACAAGACAAGCAATCAAAAATCAAGAACAACACAACCTCTTTAGGAAATTTATGTGGTGGATCAGAAAACAACATCTCAATTATTAAACTAAATTCTTCCTAGAATTGACTATTCTACATATAAACCATTCACTTTTAGGTAAAAATCATTACTAGGGCTGAAAATTTATAGAAATATGGCACAAACCTCTGATAAAATCCATAGAGATTAATTATAAAACAAAACTCTCCATTTTTTAGGTTCTTCCCAAAAAACTACATTGATCTTTGATGGGTCTGTGGACACACTCAAATGCGACACCCCATTTTCCAAGGAAACATAACTATCATCTCTAAAATTCACACGTATACATCATACCATAGAGATGACTGTGTCAAATGATGTTCAAAAAACCACTAAGATACTATGTGGGATCATATTCTAATTTATGTTTGATCAATATTTCATTGATTATCATGAAAATGAAATGGTCCAATAACTCATATAACATAGAGATTAGAAGCCCATGAACATACCTTTTCCATTCATAACACTGAACTAAATGACTATAAAATTTATGTCTTCATACATACATCTAAATAGTGTCTTTGGTATTTTCTCATACTTCACCCTTTATAGGATATATCCAAACCCCTGATCAACATTTGAAGACAAATAGATCCTATTAGCTAGTTGAAATTATTTTTTTCCCTTAAATGTGGGTAACTATTCTTGAAATTCACCTGGTTAAACCTCTAATAGTCTATACTAAACCTCACACTAATATCCTAATTCTTAGATAACATCCTTGTAGAACCCCATAGGGACACACTAGGTTGGATGAAACCCCTCTTCATCAGATTATACAACTATAACCTCAATTCATGAAACTCCATAATCACCATTGCATAGGGGTCTATTGAAACTGGAGAGAAACCTAGATATAGATCTATCCAACAAGTGATATTGTGTCATGTTGTAGTGTCATGACCAATTATAGGAAAAATCCAAAATCTCTACTAAAACCATACAAAATTCTTCTAAATTATATTATATTAAAATGTCTCCCATCAAAGAAAAAATGAGGATCTACTTCCTACCACCAATCTTGTAACCTTTATCTCCAATGAATTCTGCTTGTTGTCCCCCTAAATAAAAATAAATACTATCCTATAGAAGATACTATTGATTGTACACATGTAATACAACCAATACATGTGTAGAATAAAATAAAATAGTTGTATTTATATCATAAAAAATATCCCATTGACTATTTATTCTGCATTCGTAGTCTACTTCCATGGTACACAAAAAATAATGAATTTTGAAATCAAATTGCCAAAGATAAAACCTAGTGAACTAAGATCCCCTCTATGTCTAGTCCCAATGAACAAACCCAAAAAATGTTGAAATTGAGTGTGAGTATCATAAATAAAAAGAATTGTACACAAGGTTATATGATAACATAATCATACCTCAAAAACTATTAACTCTAATTTCATTGTTTCCTCCAACGTGTGACTCTAACCATTACCAGTTCATCTACCTCTATACCAATGGCATCCAAAACCATGATCTATCTTGGGTGCCTATAAATGTGGATTATTAAAAAACATCTACTATACAACTCCACTATCTTGCAGTTAATGAATAATTATTGGTGGTCCTTGCTACTAGAGCTACCTTGTATGAAGCAGTTGTTGTTGGTAAAAAATTGGATGAAACCCAAATTAGTACTATCCTCCATTGTTGGTTGATCACTGATCGTGATGATTATATTTCTTAAATATACATAACAAAAAAATGTGAAACATATAAAAATTTCTCTTAATACACTGACCCCATAATAATGAGATAATTTTATATATGCTCATATCCCCATCGATTAGAACCCTGACTACCAAAACCCCTCGGCCCACTTATATACTCTTTGCTCTTCAAGATTATATCCTTAAATATATATCATGGATCAAAACCTATGGAATTCATCCACTTGATAAACTCATGCTTTTTCTACACTTAAATATTTTTTAGGACCGTAAATAGGGTAACCACAAACTTGTTCACTATGTGGACAACCTCCCCCAAATGCCTAGATATAGACTCCTCAAATTGGAAAACATATGGAGAAAATTATAGGAGGTCCTCAAACATTATCCCAATATAGAGCATATAAAAATGTATCTATTGAAGGAAAATGATCTCCTAAATCTTGTATTCTATGATTTTCAATGATAGGAATTCTTTTCAATAATATCTATAAATGTATAGAAGTAAAACATTTTCCTCCTTTAGGTGTCTAAGATATATGATTCACCACTGATGTGATTCTCCATATATCTAAGTCAATAAAAATTATCCCCATAACTCATCCCATGATCAAATCGATAAAAAATTGATCTTTAGATCCTTCATCTAGTGATATGTCTCCAGATATGTGACACATCCCCCCATAACATCCCAAAATATGCAACTGGAAATCACCAACATCCAATTTCAAAACCACAACATCGATTATCGGTTCAACCCTACAATGATCTACTGGAACATCCTTTTGAAATTATAATGAAAAATAATTTAAATAAATTGATATTACATCAAAATTTTAGAATACTAATTAAAAATAATAACCAAACCACAACATGACCATATAGGTATAGTGTCATTATAAACTAGGAAATTGAAAAAATTGGTTCCCAAGACATCTTCATTATCTTACACATATCATTTCATAACTAGTTCCTTTTTTGATATATAATACTTAATAACAACCTCCATGAACGATGGAATGGAAACATAAGAAATGGAAAGCACATATCATCAATAAGGATAAACAAGGGAGATACCAGTTTTATTACATTCATAATACATAAGAACATAACATTTGAAAATAATATCATATTTATATATAAGAGAGTGATATCATACCATGGGATAAATCATAAAAGTTTATAAGAATAAATGAAATTAATAAATTAATTTTTAACATAAGACATGAAATTTTGTGGCATATACAATATCATATAAAATAATTTCATAGTAGTCAAGGATAATTTCCAAGACCATCATATTACACAATGTACATTACTAATCCTAGTTCACTCCATGTTCTAGCCCTGCACTACTAAACTAATGTCATTTCTTGATCCATCCAATATACATCCTGAGATATAAATCATAACACAATGAATTTTAGGGAGATATATCTCCCGCCAACCACATAACGAAATCATTATTATTTGTTCTATAATACGTTAAATTATACATCATAACCCAAGGAATAAAATGGGTTTATTTAAACATCATTAGACCATCACATAATCCTTTTAAACCAAATATATTTCATAAATACGATTACATAGTGAAAAGAATCAAACAAATTAAAAATTAATATATCATAATTTAACCAAACATTATTATAGAATTCCATCTTATATGTGAAATAATTTTTCTATAATAGTTCAAATTAATATGTGAGAAATAAAACCTTTCTTCTTAAAAATCATTTTATTTTCTCAAACTACATCATAATTTTAAAAGAACATAATTATTTTGAAAATAATCATGAAATCATGTAAATAAGAATCACATAAATAAGGCAATTTTGAAATTTAAAAATCCATTCATTCTGTATAAGAAAGAAAAAATATTCCAATCATACTTTTTCAAAAAAAGTCTAAAAATACCTTTTATTGAAAAAAGAAAAAATATTCCTTTCATAAAATATAATAAAAATTCACATATTGTTAAAATTGACTCTAAATAATTGTAAAATAATATAATGAATTTTTTTAATACATAATTAGTAAGCATAGATTAGGATGATAAATATACCCAAGTAAATACTTACGTATAATCAATTCCAGATAAAAATGAGATTTTGAAATTATCCCTTACCTTAGGCCTAATTTCATTTGTATTTATCTGAACCTCCAGTATAATGATTTAAATAATTTCATTGACATATTTTAGAATCATTTCCATTTTTATGAGTTCATATATGATCATATTATCATCCATTTTTTAAGAAGATTAGTACTCGTCCATCGGGTGTTAAAATCACTATTTTGATACACATGTTTTATCAGATATGTTTTCATTCCTCTTCTTAGGTTATAGATATATTATTTATAGAATAATATTAGTATAGTATATATTATATTTATTAAATACATTCATTTATATAATCAATCATTAAGGACAAAATTTTTGAATGAATCCCATCGCGTCGTGGAGACAGTAGATCGTACGGACACACAATCTACAATATCATTACTCATTTTGATGAATGGTATTAAAGTGGATTGTGTTTATTATTTTTTAATCAATATAGTGTTATAATAATAATAATTTATTATTTCCGTCATTTTATCCATCCATTTATGATGGTGGGTAAAAATATATTACACGTCATTATGGAGATGGTATGTTGTATGTACGCATGCGTGGTGATTTCAGTTTTCGTAGAATAGATAGAAGATGGAATATGGTTTCTTAATAATAATAATAAAATATTAGTATATATGTGATAGTGGACTTATGACTTTATAATGAAACAAATCATTAAGTGGAAATACAATAAAAAATAATGAAAGAATTGGTATAGGAAAATACCTCTTCTTTAATGTACTCCCTCTAAATCTCCCCATAAAGATCTAGAGTTGGTTATTGAAGAACAAAATAACATCTAAATGTAAAATAAGTAAGTTTATAATGGAAATTGGAAGGGTTTTTTTGATCATTAAGGATTATACTAATATGAGTAGTTGAGGGATGAGGTTCCCTTTATTAATTGAGGTGAGGGGCACTTTTGACATAGTTAAAATCATTGATTTTTAGCAATATAAATATATTAATTTATATTAAAAAAATAATGTTATTATATTACTAAAATATAATGTTAATTTATGAAATTAATTAGACAAATTAAATAGAAAAAGTTGTATTTATTTTATTATTTTTTATAATATTTATTTGATATTTCCTTTAATAAAATAATCACTATAATAATTTTGTGTGATAATTTAATATGAAATTTTTTTTAATAAAATTTAAAGATTAAATACTATGAAAAATATAAATCCAATATATTTTAAAATATTACTTATAATAGGATATATATTTGGTGTAATCCAGCATTAAAAATGTTATACTTATTAAAACTTGAATGTGACAAGTTTATCATCACTTTAAATAAAATAATTTATATTCCATAATCTATACTATATGTCTCTAAATGGAAAATAACTCAAAAATTGTATGGTAATGATTACGATATACTCAAAAAATAAGATTTTGTCAAGTATTTTGGACTTTTAATTGTCATTTCCACTTTATTTATATTTATTTTATCGATTTCTCATCATTTAAATAATTTCTCTATCATTAAAAAGTACATTTTTAAGGTAATAAATTATTTACTAAAATTAAAAATAAATTATAATGATAAAAATATACATTATCTTGTAAATTAGTATTTATAATAAAATTTATCTTCATTATAACATTATATTAAAAATCACATATATATATATATATATTAAAATTTGAGTAACACATATTTAACATTTATTAAAATAAAATAAATTAAATGTCCTAATCTCATCCAAGTGGATTCCAAAGGAAACAATTTCAACCCAATTATGATTTAGGTATAAAAACACTCTACCTATGATATTAGGACACTTGTTAGGGTAATTTCATAATATTATTTTTACCCTTAATTACATGATTTACCCTTTTACTATATTAATGAATACTACCAAAGTTAATATTCATAATGCCAAAAAATAAAAGTCAACTATATAAATAATGTGTACTTACTAATAATAAATATGGAATTCATTTTTGAAAAATTAATGCTAATATGTTTTACTAATTAATTTAATATTAATAAAATTTTCATAAATATAGAATGAGTTTTAGATGTTAAAACATTTCAAATGATTAAAAATTTTTGATAGGTGGATTCAATGTAAAATTAATGAAAATGAAATAAATTATATTGAATGATAGAAATTAATTTTATATATACTTTAAAACCATTTATTAATAATATTTAATTATATTAATTATTTCAATGAACAAGGTTGTTCTCAATTACAATTTGGAGAATTTTTATTATTAATCAAAACAAGAAGGTTATCAAAAAAATACAAAAAATTAAACCAATGTACATTTTTATATCTCTATTCTAAATAACATTCTTATTGTTTCATATAAAAATTATTATTATACAAAAATCATAATTTTAAAAGGTTCTTCCATTAAAAATTATAAAATTATCCTTTTTAAAAATAAAGGATTTTACACATTGAATAGGGTTTATTCATACATTATGATAAAAATATGTATTGGATGAATATAAAAATTTTTATTAAATAGAAAACATATATATTTAATTTATTTCATTTAATAATAGTAGTTCAATAATTTTATTAATAAGAAAATAAATATATATAATGTTTTATATTTTTTCATAAATAATTTGTAACTAATGTATTCAACATGTAATTTCATAATTTAGTTATATTTATCCCTTTTAGCCTAATGGATACTTTAAAATTTTCATTTTATACTAAGGGAATATCAATGTTTGTTTAATCACGTGATTGCATGCAATTCATGCAATTAAATAATTAATAATATTTAAATTATTTCATAAATACATCTTCATGTCACATTCTACCAATGTTAAAATGAATTTATCCCTCAAAATTTATCATTTGAAAACATATAGTTGGGGATAAAGCAACCTCATCACATCCTCAAGTCCCCACATAGCTTCCTAAAATTGGTGGTTCCACAAGAAAAAATAATTAACCAAGTGTGTGGTCCTATTTCCTAGAATATTTTTACTGTGATCTACAATCTCTATCAGTTGTTCTTCATATGAAAGATATTCCACATACGGTAAAACTTCAGAGTTCAGTACATACGGAGAATCATGTTTGCACAATCTCAGGATAGATACATGGAACACATTATAAACTGGAGATATATTCACTTGAAACACCAATTAGTAAACTAAAATCACAACATAATCCAAAATTTCAAGATGATAGAAAAGCCTTGGGCTAAACTTTCCCTTCTTTCCAAATCTCTTTATGATATTCTAGAAAAATTATCATAGAAATTCATTTTTCCACTTCTAAATCTAGGTCGTTTTTTCGCTTGTAAGCATAAATTTTTTTTGACTCTGACAAGATCTTTTGTGTTGTTGATTAGATCTTACCTTTTCTTCCATTTCATCATCAATATTAGGTTTTTATAACTTCCTATCCCAGACTTCATCCTAGTAAGTTGTAATTGTAAATAACCTACCATAGATGTCTTTATAAGTATCCATATGAATAATGGAGTGAAATCAATTGTTGTATGAAAATTCCACAAAAGGTGGGTGTTGATCCCAACGACCTTTAAAATCCACAGGCTAAGCTCACAACATGTATTTTATATTTTTAGTGGTCCTCTCAGATTTTCTATCATTCCATGTATGATAAGCATTGCTGAAAATTAACTCTGTATCCAGAGCCAACTGAAGACTTCACCAGAACATCATGGTCAACCTTATATCCCGAATAGATATAATGAAAATTGGTACTCCATGAAATTATACCTCTTTTTTTACATAAAACCAATAAATATTATCAATAGTGAAATCCTCTCTGATAGTAATGATGTGTGTCGACTTCATAGGGTGTTCAACTATATCTCATATAGCCTTATTTCCTTTAGATTATTTGTGATGTCTAACGAAAATGTCCATAGTGGTGTTTTCCCGTTTTCATTCTAGTATGGGTAATGTTTGTAACATCTCTTTATACATATATCTCTCATTCTTAACATTCTAACAAACATAGCACCAAGAGACATATTCTAAGACATCACTTTTCATGTAATCCCAACAGAAAAACACTTTCAGGTCTAGGTACATCTCTGTGTTTCCATGATGAATAGATAATTAAGAACAATGGTCTTCATCCAATAACTCCTTATTTAATACTTTTATTTTAGGAATACAAATATGGTTCTTGAAACAAATTATTCCATCACAATCAAGGTTCAATTTTAGAACATTTATGACCGTCATTTGTAGCTCAACATCTTCATGTTGTGCCTCCATAATAATCGACCATATATATGGTTGAATATTCATTTAAGAAAGATAATATTTCTTCCATTCCTTTAAAATTTTAAGATCCTACCTTTTCAAATCCATAGATATTGGATCTTTTGTTATCCTCATCATTAATAGGCTATCATATCCCATTCAACTCAAAGAATATTCCACCATGTTCTTTTTCCCCTGGTGGTAATATATTGAATATTTGTAATCACTAATCAACTCCAACCAACTTCTTTGATGAATATTCATATCCTTTTTTGATAAAATATACATTAAAATTATAAGATCATTATAAATTCCATACCTTTAACCATAAAGATAAGGTATCCATATCTTTAGTTAAATGATTATAATATATAATTCCAAATAATGATTTGGGTAATCTTCCTTATGGATTTCCAATTATTGTGATGCATAATCTATAATCATATCATTTTACTTGAGAACACAACCCAACCCCTTCTTGGATCCATCATTGTATATCATAAACCTTTCTCTAGTAAAATGATGTGTGAGAATATGTGCACCGGCTAAACTAATTTTTAGCTCTTTGAAATTCTCTTCACCTTCCTCTATCCACATGAACATAATTAATTTACAAGTCAAATTGGTAAATGGATTATAAAATCATGTAATGTGATTCAAAAACAATGATAATATCCAGAAAAAACAATAAAACTTTGGATATCTCTTACCATTTTTGGTCTCTTCCAACATTCAATAAATTTTTTCTTAATCTGTACATTTCACCTCTCTTGAGATTATGTAACACAAAAAATAATCGCTCTAAATCCTAAATTCTCAGTTGGTAAATTTTTCATAAACCATATCCAATCTCAGGGTCTTCATTAAAATTCTCATGTGATCAACATGATCATACTTTCTCTTTGAATATAAAACATTATCATCTATAAATACTACCACAAACTGATCAATATTATCTGTAATGGCTCTATTCATTATATCCATGAAGATAGTAGGGTCATTAGTAAGACCAAAAGAAATCACTATAAATCCATAGTGTCCATACCTTGTATAGAATTCTGTGTTTGGAATAACCTTGTTTTAAACGCTTAGTGGATTATATGACGAATGAGGATCAATCATGAAAAACTATGGAGATCCACATAGTAGGTAAAATAATTCATCAATGTGTGGAAGGGGATATTTATTCTTTATATTTATCGTGTTATGTTCTAGATAATAAATTAAAAGTCCCATTGATCCCACTTTCTTATAATAAAACATAACAGTTTTTGGTAAAAATCCCTCAAGGTATCATTGAAGCATTTTTTAGGAGATTTTTTTTGTTGACAAAGTGGGCCTCCAAGTTGTGTTTGCTGAAATAGCAGACAATGTTGTAAAAATTTATTGAAAAATAGGGCTTACAAGGTGATTTTTTGAGTGTTAGAAGTGTTTTAAACAATCTATTGTTTTTTGAAGAACCTAAAAAAGGGAATGGACAATCTGGAGGTGGTACAAAAAGAGCAGATACATGTTGGTGCCTTTTTCCAGTGTTCAACACATTTTTGGGCCTCAAAGTCGACAAATGGAGATAGGTGTTTTTTGAAAAGGGACATACGTGACGGTCTTTTAGAGGCTTGGAATATTTTGGGACAAATGTTTTTCATGATTGAAACATCAAAATATGGAAATAGAAATAGGGGCTCCTATGTTTTGGTTTGGCCGCACAAGGTGACTAGGGAGACAAAGGCTTATGCAGCTGGACTTGCACGCCTGGAGGATACTTGTGCATCGGTTCTTAGGGTGCCAAAAATGCCTATAAATATAGGTATATCCCTCCTCATTTTTAATGCATATAAAAACATAGAGAAAAATATATCTCCCGTCCCACAGGTGTATTGGGGCGTGCATGTGGTGGTTTGTCCCACGAAGAATAATTATATTCAGAATTTGTGCGCTAGTTGATAGTTGCGCACCAATATTTGATTGTGTGTAAATGGTTGTGATTCACCCATGTTCTAAGTTTGCGAAGGGAGTTTCATGCAAGTGCTTAAGTGACACTTGTTCTCCATTCTTGGAGAAGCACAGAAAATTTTATAGAATAAAGCTAGACTTAGAGAAGTATAGTTGTCATTCTATGGTTGCATGAAATTTGGAATATTTCCTGGTACATTTGGTGAAAAGTGAGATTCATCTTCGGGTGAAAGTATGACTTCAAAAAACAGAGTCTACAAATAGAGAAAGATGAATTTATTTGTGATAATTAAGGAAACTACAATTATTTAATCTGTGAGTGGATCCATTCAAGAGTAGTGAGAAAAGGAAGATGAAGAAGGTGATCCTCTCCACTATTAGTGAGCCAGAGAGAGAGATAGGGAGTGACCCTTGGGAATGTAGTGAGATGACCCTAAACATTTTAAAGGTATTCAGCCTAGGAATTGAAGTGATATAGCCCGAATATTGTAAATTGGCAGTGAGATTTAGTAGATTTGGTACATCAACACCTCATCATTGTATGCTCCTTGGGTATATCCCAGTGAGGGTGAACCAGGTAAAAAATTTTGTGTTAGACTTCTTGGATTCCTATATTGAATCCAAATAATCATTATCATTAGTTAAATAATGAATGAATAAGATCAACAGTAAAACAGAAGCACAAAAAAAGTGACCCTTATAATAAAGAGTCAATTATCCATTGGGGCATGGATAATATTGAAAAAATATCCATACCCTGATTCATCCCCCCCCCCTCTCAGGGAATCTAGGCCCCTTTTGGTCCTAACAATTGGTCTTAGAAGGTTGGTTGCTTTTATCAGATTTATTTTCTCTCACTTGGTTTAGTCAATTTATGTTGTTAATTTGTAATGAACCGACCCCAGTTACCCAGAGTCGGTGCATTATTACATAACACTGGCATGATAGAAGAAATAATATCCTGAATGACCGATAAGTTTAGTAGAATTGAAAATACTAGATACATTCATATGTTTTACATTACATTATAAAATTAAAACTACAACAACATAGTCTATATATGCCACACTTATATCCCATAGACTATCCCTGTAGGTCAGTCATAATATAATTCTTTGCATCCTGGGAAAAATAAAACATATTAAGGGGTGAGATCAGATGCTCAGTAATGATAAAAATATTGTGTAAACATTCATAAATAAGCCTAAACATTTAAGGAAATTTAAAAGACTAAAACAAAAGCCTTTAAAACATGAAATTCAGCATATTATGTCAAAGATAAAATCAAATAATTCCATTTACTTATTAACATGGATATTATACAAGTCGAATAATCACATGAAATATCAATAGCTCCTTTCGTAGTGATGGAACGTATAATGCCAGACTTCATAACCACATAATCAAGGCCTTGTGCCAAAACTAAAAATAAGATTTTGTCAAGGTCTTGTTCCAAGACACTAGTTTGTCTCATGAAACCTACCTATGCATCGAGGATCTATAACAGTCTCCACCCGTCAGTTACTACATCCAATGAATTCCTCCAATGAATAGGGTTCAACAAAACATAAACATTCGTGTAAAAACTATCATACGAAATGTCAATACATTATTAATAAACCATGAATGGTATAAAAATAACACATCTATAGTCAAACATATCACAAAACCTTCAATACAATATGGATGTTTTCTTTTATAATAAATCAACTACAAATAATCTTAAAATCCATTAAAGGATGCTGACATAGATGATATCAAAACCATTTTTTAGAGAAATATCTCGTTCTATTTTGAAATCATTTAAAAGTAATATAATTATCAAAGAAAAATTTTATTTTGAAAACATTATAATACACTTTTAATGGAATATTGAACGATGTTATAACATAGGAAAATAGTTTCACCCACAGTATATGTTATAAAACATTCTTAGCTTAATTTTGTTGAAAATGTCATAAGATGCCTTTTTGAAAACGACAGAATGATACCATTCAACCAATTATATAAAAATTCAAACAAGGGTATAAATGACCTTAACCCATAGCCTATTAAATAGAAAAAAAATTGGAATACATTTTTAATAAACATGGTTGTGGATGATAAAGAAGTCCCATTAGATACTTACGTAAAAACAACCACAAATAATAATAAGATTGTGAAATTACCCCTTTAACTTGTACATTTCCTTGGATGAGGGATCTTTAACCTCATTTATAATGGTTAAATAAATGTTATTAAATTATACAAGAACCATATACCTAATTATGATATCATATATGATCTTTTAATAATGATTTGTTAATAATATTTTAGTATTATCTTTGTATCGGATGTTAACTGATTCGTTTTCCTTTATATTCACAGTTACATAAGCCATGATTTTTATGGATAGGATGTATTTGATTCCTATTCAGAATTATATTATGTACTTTAAATATTATTTTTAATCATCACATGAAAATTATTCTTGATTGATTATGATGGGGAATTAATCTCATCGCGTTCGTGGAGACGGTAATCTGTACGTACGCATGAGTGGAAATATCATTCTTTTGTAATTAAAATAAAAACTAAATGGATAGTTTATCATATATTAAGAATAATAAATATTTTATATCTATTATTTACATCAATTATAAATCATTAATATACCCATCCAAATAATAATGTATTGAATAAAAAATACACCATGGCGTGGAGATGGTAAGACATACGTACGTACGTATGGTGAGATGTTATTCATAGGATGGAGAACATAATGAATATGGTTGTACCATTTTTATAATAACATCACAGTATATAGAACATACAAGAGTTATTATTTTATATTGGAAACAACAAAGAATGAGGAACTGGAAGAATAAAATAACTTGAATGAGGTGGTGAGATATTTACCACTTCTTCGGGCTCTTCTTTTTGATTTTATCAAAAAAATAATCCTTAGGTTGTATTTCTGATCAAACTAATGCCCCTAATATGAAGGGATTATTTTTGGGAGGATATTTGGGAAGGGGATGGCCAATCCAAATGGATTTGATGTTGTGAATTTGAGAGAAGGGGGTGTTCCCTTTTATAAGAGGGTTGAGGGGAACCTTAGGAAAAGATTGAAATGTTATTTTATAATAAAATAATTTTAGTTTTCCAATGGCTAAAAAATGAATTATTTCGAGTATAATGTGAGTATGGGTCTAAATACACTCAACCAATAGGTTTTAGACAGGTTTTTGTCACTATATTAACATTATCTTTTAGATTTAACTCTTAGTTAAATGGTATGACATTTACCATGTCACTTTATATTTTTATATTATATTGATAATAAACATAGTATAAAATTCTAAGAGAACCCAAAGAGGTTCATTAATGATACAACTATCATTATATAAGAATTTTGGATGAACCTTATATTTTTAGTATTATTATATCTACCAATAATATTTTATTAGTTTTATAAAATTATTTATGTCAATTTTGATATTATTTCATAATTGATTTTTGTTAATGTCCAATAAACTTTATTACTTCGAAATAAATTCAAATGTCCAATAATAACATGTCATAATAAACTATAAAATTAGTTTAATACATCAAAAGTCTTAAATTACATTTATTTGGATATTTATTATATCAATTATTTTTATATTTCTTTTTTAATGTAATTACCGAGTCATCATTGTGTCTTAAATAAATTCAATTATTTAATGTCTAAAAATTATAAATAAAATTTAATTATGTAAGAAATAATCTTATCTTTCTAATGAATATTTATAGTCGAATTTATCTTATGTATAACCATATATTATAAATGGTTTAGTTATTAAACATTGAATTTAACACTTTTAACTCTTCTTTGAATTAAATAATAATAAATGTCCTGATCTTATAAAAGTAGACATAAAGGATCATATTTTATTCCTAAGGTTATTTTGGTCGAATTACACTTATCCAATATAATTAAGACATGTGTTAGGGTAAGAATAATAACATTTTTACCCTTAATTAAAAAATTTACTTTTAACCGTGGTAAATAAAAGTCAAAAATGACGATTCACCAAAAATTATTTTCATATTATTGAATCTCATTTTTCATGGTAATATCAACCACGTCTCTTGGATTTCTGAAATTCCACTAACAGAAGCTGTAAAATTATGTTTTATTCAAATTTGCAAATTCTCCTAGGAGGTGGGTTAAAGATGGTGAAAAGTTCAATAAAATTTTATATATCTAATATTATTACAAAATGATTCCAATGAATTACATTGAACATATATATGTATTATGTATCTATTTTTACCTAAAATAAATTTATCTAAAATAGTTAATTATTTAAATAAAAAGGTGGTTTAAACAATGATGGAGTGTTTTCACTATTCATCATAAATTGAATGTTTTCAGAAAAATACAAAAAATTCACTGTAAGATAATTTAGATATTCCAAATTCAAAAAGGAAGACCATTTTTAAAAAAATTATAACATTTTAAATAGTGGGTATTACTATTAATAACAGCTAGTTTGATTGGTCGCATCGTGTTAGAATCTCGAAGCTACGTACAATGTAAGCAATTTCATTATTCAAAGGGAAACATACCATGGAAGCTTGGGGTGTTATATAAAGATTCAGTCTGCTCTAATCATGGTATTCCATAGAAAATAAAAAAACATCAGAGAGGACGCATATTTCATATGGTATTCCTTGGTGTGGAAGTGTTTATGAAGAAAGTATAATTCAACTAAAGGAACAAAACAACTTGATAAAGGATGGCCAAGATGAATCAGATAGGGAAAATATAGATTCACTTTATAATAATGTAATAATGAGTTAAGTACATGAAATTCAAAGTGGTGCTGAAACTACTAATGATGAAGAAGTTTCATGAAGTCCACTAGTATATGATGTAAACATGACAAAGGAATTGGATCAGAAATTGGATAAAGAAGTTAAATCTAAATCTATCCAGATCACGGTACGGGAAATTGAGGTTAATAAGCATAGAGGATAAAATTAAAGGAAAATTAATGTGGCAACTGACCTTAGGGAGATTAATTATTCCCAAGATGATGAACTACAAGAGATGTATACAAAGGGAGAGAAACACAACACTGATGATAAGGGAATGAATATTAAATAACAAAACATTCAAAATATGAAAGCCAGAAATGTTGATCTTGTTGCAAAGCTAACTGAACTAGTTCTATGGAATCAAATACTAGAACAGGAGAGTTTTTTCTATGCTGATTCAATTTCTCATGAAAAACTAAATTTAAAGGAGAAATGTGACATGGTAGATAATCTCACAGATGTGTTAAAGGATGTAATGAGTAGAAGGAAGGATATCATTATAAAACTCATTCCTCAATGAGAAGCAAGGGATATAGAGATTAAAAAATTTGAAGAAGATCTACAGATATTGATGAAAGAAGTGGATAAATACAATACCAAAGGAAATCCTAAAATGAAGGATTCCTTGCACATACTATTTTATTATCCATCGGAATGTGATGATAAAATGAAAAACAAATATTCTATTTCTGAAGAGAAAAAAAATCCAATTTTATTAGATCATAAACGTATCATTTGGGGAAAACAGGTATTGGATTTGATGAATCCTCTCCCATTAATGATAGAAAGAGAGCTGTCAATAGTTACAAAAATGGACAAAACCTTGTAGGTGTAGTAGAAAAATCTAAGGGGACATTTACACGATGTAGTAATAGTATGTGCTATTTCTGTGGGATTCATTTGTTGGAATTGGGCATGCAGCGGAAGCCCCAAACAGGTGGGTTTTTAAAAAATTTCCACTGTGGATCAATGTAAACTTGTTGACGTAGGTGAACAGCAGCCCGATTTTAGCTGAGGACCACATGTGAGGAATTTTAAGCACAAAATAAACCATAAAAAATACCTGGTTTAGATATGAATCTGTGCACAATGCCTGATCATTATTGGATATTTCTTCTTGAAGAATCTGATGACGAATTACTCTATAACATACATACACACTTCAAGGAATCCTTGGGAGCACCTTTCCGCATAATATGGGTGCTAGCACAGTATTGAGATGACTTCCTCGACGCTCCAACGATCATTACACTACTTCACTAGCGATGCCGGAGAGAGTGCATGATCCATGCTCAATGTATATAGAGCATATCTCTCTAGATTATGGGAGATAGGGTAGGAGAGAGAAGCTACGTGGATAGTTCTTGGGAAAATCCCCTCATCTTCTAATTATTGTGGTTGATTAAAATATTGGGTATCGCCTCACCGGCCCCAAATACTTAACGCACTATCAACGACATATTATGACTACTAAACTAATTCATACATATTATTATCATTTAATTATAATATATTTAAATATATTACATGATAATAACTAAGTCATGAACTCGACTCGTCACTCCCATAAATATTAATTGAACAGTGAATAATTTAATATTTTTCAATTAATATTTTTCATGTATTTACTAAAACTAATAAATAAATTTAATAAATAAATTAAATACTCATTATTCTAAAGTCCAATAATATGAATTTATTTATTTCATTGGTGATCATTAAACTTTAGACAAATCCCGGACCCTAGTGGTGGGGCCCACTATGCTAGAAACATCAATTCAACTGAATAGGGAAGATTCTTGAATACGCTATTTTGTGTGGACCTCTTGGCCCATATCTTGATAACAATGAATATTATTCAATGACCAATAGTGGGATCTAGCCACCCATCATGCACCCTGAAGAGATAATGATTCTCACTACAGCGACAACCAACCTACAAACACGCACTGTGTAATATATTCTCTTTTCCAGTAATATAAAATAAAGCAAGATGCACTCATATATCAACACCCATTTCTCACTTTATTGATCATTGATGTAACTGGACATATTTACCCTCAACTACCATGGACAAGGTCTTATAAATGTACTACTATCCATTTAATCATGGCCTGAGATATATATTACATCCATAACTTGGAAGAGAAAAATCCTTTCTTGATCATTCAACCAATTCCATGCCACCCATGACGCACCCAACACAAACTACCTCATCACTACTTCATTGCAATGGTTTTCATCTTGCATCAAAGTACACAATCAAATGATATAGATTGGTAATAATCTCAAGTTAGGAGACCATAACACCTGATCGTAGATATGAAAGACCAGTGACATCCAAACCATGTGGTGTTATTTTTGGTTGGTCAGTCCTCATGATCTCACTACTAGAGATCCCCAAGTGTGAAATTCATGAGAAGAAGTCTCAATTTTGTGAACCCTCAGCACCTAATAGTCAAACATCTACTGTGTATAATTAATAAGATATATCTAGACAACAGAACATATATTTATGATAAATTTCATAGTATCTAGAGGTTCTCAATATATCATAGGAAATTCTGTAACCTTTTGATACGAAAATTATTCTTTGTACATTACCATTTCAATAGTGGATTCAGAAAAGTCTACACTATAATGGTAATATGACATCATGTATATCTAACTGTATACACGATATGGTAATCAAAAGCACTCAATAGTTTCTTCTAGGGAACCCACTATTTCAACACTCCCACTTGAACTAGAGTCAACTTGCTAACCAAACTTGTTAGCTGCTCACATGATGAATAACATGATTATGCTGAGTAATGGATTTAGCTACTGGGCCCACCACGGTTCCTCCGTGTTGCTATTCTTCTATAGCAACCTCATTTCCTTGTGTAAAACATCTGAATAGATTATGTTCCAAGTATATCTCACTTTTCCACAATCATAACATGACATCTTGGCCATTAAGATTATCATAATTTACATTATGATAATAATTTTATTACAAGGTGTGATTACAAAAACTGGAACAAAATCATTGCATTTATTTGCTTCTTAGCGACCTTAGAAGCTACAACATACTCGGTCTTTGTAGGTATAGCTACCACTGGCTTATATGAGCTTGATTCGCTCATCACCTTTAGCCTAACTATAATAGTATATCTCTTGATCTATGGAATACAAGTTTGTATCCCAGAAAACTAGTATCCTTTCTTCCCCAATTACCAGGTACATATCATTTTTACTTTTAAAAGTACAATTAGATAGATCTGACTGCATCCCTTTCATTTCTCTTAGATATAACTAAAATTTACCTACTGTAAAATATATCTTGGAAATATCAGTTCTTTTACATATCATGGCATGCATGATTGATCCATTGATTCGAAAAATAGATTGTAATTCACCATGATTATCTCTTCCCATGACACATACTGGTCAACATGGGGAGATTATGCCCTTTAACATAGGCAATAATTAATCTCTTGAATTTTTCCAACAAGTATTTTTAAATAGAATGTCACTATATGTATGATATACTAGGACTATGAAACCTATAAATCATCCTTAGTAGATCTTGCTCCCTAGAACCTAGGATGTAATATTAAGTCAATCATTGGATAATACATTTTATTTTGGTCTTAACTAACTGTAAGACCAATCTATTTTCCATAGCTGGCCAAACATATTTTTTTCCTAGAAAACATTAGCTCTCCCACTAACCTCTGGTTGACACATATAAATAATTTGTTTCAAATGTATATTTTATGATCATGTTTCTAAATTTAATTAGAAACTGTATTTTAGTGACTTTCAACCTTTATCAATAGTCTATGACGTGATTGTACCTTTCTGATTGTTTCATACATACAGCATCCACGATTGGTGGTCATGACATCCAATGCTAAATAATTTCATCATAGATATTAGCTATAATAAGTAAAATTCTAATGGATTTGGGAATAAATGAACTGTGAAAACAATCAAGCCTTATTGGTACTATTTATGTACCAACCTTGTATCAACTCTGTGGAATAACCATCATAGTATTCAAAATAATAAGCCCCTTTCCACTTTGATACATTGAATCGATTAACTGAAATTTATTTGGTCTAATGAAATTTATCTAATAAATGTATAATACTTGTGGGAAATATTATTCATATTGAATAATAGATCACCGACCATGGTGAATATAAAAACTAGCACCATGGTTTTATCCATCCTATGTAGTACGTGTCTACGAAAAATACTTTGTTCCACATGTTCTTCTGGAACTAGTTCTTATACAGACTCTTTTTTCATTTTGATCATTGACTATACATGATTCAATATAGATACCACTATCTCTAATAGATATGTTCACCCTCTTATACAAATATAGTCTAGAACTTGACTATATCTTTTCTATGATAAGGATTTTGTAATATTCTAAGAAATTTTTAGGATTATTATACTAAATGTGCAATGTGTTTGTCTTGATGAAAGTTTGTTTATGGCCTAACAAATCATTTTCATCCAAACACATGTACTTATGACATAATGGGTTTATCATCAAACAATGACTCGTATGATATCCATTTTTCATTATAGTTGGCATATGGTTCTGGGATATCACGGTTATTTGAAAATCATTTCATCATATATAATGGATGTTTCTGCTAGTTGTGACATTGATATTACTTACATAAATATTTTGATGTATAACATATACATTTTGGATGTTCTCCAGGATAAATTTGTGTTGATCTATGTTGATATGTAATACTTCATCATCAATCCTCTACATTAACATAAATATTTTGATGTCGATAAGGTAATTTTCATTTAAGAAAAAATCCAAGCTACATTATTATGATTGATGAATGCTTTGTTGAGATATTATTCAGTATCCCAAGCCGAAGCAACACATATATCATGGCCATGAAATTACATCAATTCATTATTCTTTAATTAATTAATGGAATATTATGAAGTTTATATACCTCTACCTAATACTTGGAATAGTTCATGATTACTTGTTAAAGTATTTACAAAATCATTATGACATACCTTTACTTTAAATGTCTCCATTTTCCAAACTAAATACGTCAATAATACCAAATGTATTTAGCTGTTATGAGCTTAGCTACTATACATGGTATATTAAGGTCATTCACTTTTAATATTACTTGAAAAAAAATATATTTTTTCAAAACTGGGTATAAATCTTACATTTACATTCATAACTAATTGCCTATGATTCATGTATTAATGAACAAGTTGTTGAGTTTACTAGAAACAAAATTCATACCAGAACCAGAATGTTTGTATCCATGCATCCAAGGACAAATGAGATAAATGTTTGTGGTTATAATCACTAATAACTAAACATGAATCATTAAATTAGTAATTAAGAAGTTGTGTACTTCTCATCACTAGCATAGGTATCACCCTTTCTTAGAAACTTGCAGAATACACATGAATTCTATTGATATTTCTATACTTTCTTGGTAACTGAATGTACATAAAAATATGTAAAATTCATATAGTATTAAATACCCAATTAGTAAAATGAATCATTACGTTTTTTCAATATTTCTGATGTAAAAATGGAAACTTTCTTCTTTAAATCATTTTATTTATTTTAAATTTATATAGTATTTTTTTATAAAATGAAATGAAAATAACTATTGTTAACACCTCATTAATTAATGGAAGTCATGAAAGTTTCATTGGAATTAAATTCCTTTAACAGTTTCACATTGTCTTTCAATTTATACTCCATAACAATTAATGCTTAATTGTATTTAATCCTTATTCACCTGGAAAACCTTACCTAGATAGGTAATGATGTGTTTACTCAATACTTGTTCATTTTGAAATGAATCTTGTGTAAAGGGGTGAAAATGATTTTATAATGGAATCCATTTAAAGATCATAATTGATCGTTAAACTTACACATTCCAGTGTAACCATTCCCTTATTCATATCATTTATTCGCTTTCTCCATGAAATAATTTTTTGATATGATACTTTTTGTTATTTCATCTATATCATGTGGTAGTGACCGCAACTCACACTAGTCACTGATGAAAACATAATGATATAACTACCATATTCTTTGTACATTAATCTCTTGTAAAACATTTTCACCCTCACTTCTTGAGGTAGTTTAATAGTGTTGGGGACACTGACACATTCAGTTTCCTATTTCACGGTACTATGAAGATATGCCTTTATTTTTCAGGGATACTCGTGTCAATGTCGACATTTACTTTGGCCAATATAATATCACAGTTTAAATATTGTTTTATATCATTAAATTTTATACAAAATATTATTTTTTGCGGATTAGTTCCTTTTATTTGACTACCAGTTTAGACATTTTTTATTAATTACATAAATATTTTAATCATTGCCACTATTTTATCAGATTCTTGGAATCCTCTATACTAGAATTAGAATACTTCACCGTGTGAGTATTCTAGTGGAAAAGAACCTAGAACCACGCCTCATAGTCTACAAGCTATGGATACGCCACTACATTGAGGGTTCTATGTGGGCATTTGGCTGGATGATTGCTTTAACTTACGGTTCCTTGAACTTTTGAGTGATGTCCCATCTTCTAAAATCAAAAAATGATTAATTAAATGCTTGTCTCTAAAATTTAAACAACATATCTGTGGATATTTAATTGCTACAATTTTAGTTTAGTCAACCCCTCATTCTTGTAAGGACTCACCTATAGTAAGAGGCACCCTCAGCTATGGCATGACCGACACCTCCAACAACCAGTTTGGTTTTCCAAATTTAAATGACGGATGGCGGTTATGACTAGATATATTTTTAGGGTTTTATTATTTTTAATGTGTTGAATGGAATAATTTTATATTTTATAATCCCATACAATGTGATCTCACTCACAACTAACCATGCAATAAATAGAAATTGCATCGCTATACGAGGTCATTTTGTCTTGCATGATTGTTTATTATTATTCTATGTGGTCTCTCTCTAAAAAACATAAAAAAAATAATAAACCAAAAATAATAATAATAAACTAGATTATGAGCTGATTTTAATTTCTGATCTGTTGAGTGAATAATGGACCAACTGAAATTCTTGGAGTATGTACCTTTAGTTTCATAGGTTGAAACATGAATAGCTATGTTTACTCATCCAAGGTATCCAACTCCTATCTACTGTGTCGCTGTCACTTGGCGCGAAGTGCATCATGCCTCGTCTCATCATTCTACATCTACCCTTGCATTCAGGAAAGGGGGTATTGGGGTATAAAATACAACTATATGATTTTTCTCGTATTCCCCTATATTTATAATGACCCTTTAAGCGACAGGTAGATTTTATTTTATTAAATTAAAATAATTATCACAATCTGACATGCAATAATAGAATAAAAAAATTAAATAAATAATTAAATGAAATGAAAGACATGCATTAGTTTGTTTCTAGCTCATGATCAGTATATACATTAAACTCATGTATATTAAAAAGGAATTATAAAATTAAACATGCATTAAAATAATTATTGAGGGGGTTTATATTGAATTAAAATATCACTCTAATTTTAATTCAACAAATATTATCACTCGATACAATTTAATTAATTTAATTCTAAAACTAAAAATAAATTAATGAATAAATTTAATTAATCACCAAATTAAATTAATTACTCTATTGGACCTTTTAAAAAAATTTAATCTTTATTTAATTTAATTAACATATGTGATTAAATTAATTATTTTAATTAAATTTTGATGAATTTAAACTAATCGGGCCTTACAAAACCTGAGAAGGCCTATGCAGGTCAGGTCGGACATGCACAGACCCATCTCAGGCGGTGCTGACCCCATGCAGGGGCATTCCAGAATGGTCAGTCTGCCTAAGCATGTTTATAAGGCCCCAACCTTAAATATTACTTAATCTTGAGTTTTTTCAAGAATACACATTGAGGATCTTTTCAGGTTTAGAGTTTTAGAGAATTAGATCATAAATCATGCATTACATTCCACATTTAAACAAAGTGGTTACATAAAAGATAGTAATCATTTTTCCCATGAATAGAAACATATTTAAAATAAAACATGGATTCTTTCTTGACACTTCCTTGACACTGTCATCACATCATGTACCTTTCCCTTGACCTGTGAAAAAAATTTCAAAAAATTGGGATGAGCATAAAAAGCTTAGTAAGGGATATAAGAGTACGAAATGAAATCATTTGTCCATGTACGAAATCATACTTTACTCATAAAACATAATCATTTTAACATACCTCATCAAATCATGAATAAATCATTGAAATCATAAGACATAAAGGTAAGTTGAGGAATTCATAACATTCTTACATAGGGACTAACCCACATGGTTATGTTTGGAATACCTATCACAATATATTCCCTAAATCTCTTCGAAGAAACCTTAGCGTTTAACCCCTTCACGTTACCCAATGCATTGGAGAGAAATATCGGGCTCACCTGCCGTTAGTTTATCACGGAACCACCCATATTCATAACAATTCCCAAGAACCATAACATAATCATATCACATAAAACATGCATAAAGGAAACATAACATTTCCACATTTCAATCAAAAGATATCAATAACATGTTGATATAATAAAAAAATTATCAAAACAATTTCAATACCAAAATAAAATAAAAGTAAAACATGGTATTTATTTTTCATTTAAAAAAAATTTATGGCTTGTAGTGGAAGCCGAAAATCAAATAATGGTCACAACGGCGGAGAAGTCATTGTCGCCGCATACGTATGACAAAAACATTCCATTTTGACCTTTAGTAAAACACTTTGTATAAAAAAGGATTCCTTTTGAATAAAAGTAAAAGTCAAAGAGTTTTATACACCGTATAAAATAAAGTTGTGTATAAAACAAAATATGCCTCAATAAAAGGAGATTGAAACGATGTCCCTTACCTCGGGTCCGACATGACTCGATCTTTCCTTAACCTCCTGAATAATAAACTTGAGTTAATTTTTACTTGCTTAAGAACCTTTTTCAAGTTCATTATTCATTTTTATATCACTTATTACCATGTTATGAACACTATGTAATTATTTAAGTTAATAATGGTCATTTTGTCGATCATTGGTAGTTGAGTCAAAAATAAACTCTTTATAATTACAAGTTGTTCATGTATCCATTATATACAGAATTATATTAATGATTTAGATATCATATATATCATATATATCAATTATATACATTCATTTATAATATTACATAACATTTAAAGGTAAGAAATGAAATTCACCGTTCATGGAGACGGTAAGCCGTACGTATGCATGAACGCTACTTTAATTTCTATTTCATATTTAATGGAATTGAATCATAATGATATAAAGGTATATTATAATTCTAGTATAATATCATATATAAAATCACTTACTCCATCATTTATATGTCCCATATATGGCATTAACGAATCAAATCACTTTGAGGGGGCGGTAGTCCGCACTTCCCAAAATGAAGATATCGCGTTTACCCATAATGGAAACCATAAAGGTATGACATAAATGAAATATACATAAGATTAAGGAAAACATAAACATATAATATATCATATATAAATATAGTGTCATCTTAATGTCCACCTTTGAAGGTGTTAGAATAATATTGAACAATCATCATTTTGTGAGGAAGAAATTCGCCATCCACGGAGCAGTATGCTCTTTAACCATTAGATGTAGGTGTGTGTATGTTTATCTTGAATAAATCTTATAAAATCATCCTATTATATTGAAGATACTGGTTTTATTACAAAATAAATGAATAAAAAGAGTTTAGGGGGTTGGAGAAGCAAAATACAACAAAAGAACATTAGAGAAGTGTTTACCTTTAAATCGGGTAGCTCCTCTCCAATTCAACCAAAAGGGTTTATTAAAGAGCTTTCTGCCTAAGGTAAGGATTCTATGATGAATTGAGGGATGTGGAGAGAAAAATTATCAGAGTTTGTCCGATCCAATGGCTTGAGAAGTGTCGGTAATGAGGTAGAGGTGGGGGGCCTTTTATTAGAGGAGAGGTGGGGAACTCTAGGAAAGTTATAAAATGTAACATTATATTGAAATGTGCTTCGGATTTAAAAGGCCACACATTGATATATTTCGAGGATAAGGTGATAAGGGTTCAAATTATACTCATCCAATAAGTTTTTTACAAGTGTAAGTCTTATATTTTACATTATCTTTTCATTTTATTTAAATCATTCATTAATGAGGAAATCGTTGCATCATCATGATGTCATAACTAATTTAATTTATTTAATGTTTAAAAATTATAAATAAAATACTATGAAGTAGGAAGTATTTTCATATTTAAATGTAATATTTATAGTCTAAGGGATCATTTACACAGACAAAACTAAATATTTTTTACTCGGGTGATACATACTTTGTTATATTTAACTTTCTTTAAAAATAAAAAGATAAAAAGTCACTATCACGCAAAAGTGATTACATGGGGTCCCTAAGTTTGGAACAATGCATACCATGGTCAGCCATGACACAACCAGTATCATTAGGATAGATGTTGGGGTCATTGGTTATTATTATGATATTATTTTATTATCCTTAACTACCCGATTACTAATTAATCAAGACAATTAAAGATAATTACCGTCGTTACTATTCATAATGTCCAAAAACAAAAGAGTCTTAATTAAATAATTTGGTCCTTATGATTCCAAATATGGAATCCATTTTACCAAATTCCAAACATAGAAATTGAAATAATAAATTTTAAAATAATTCTCGTTGTCAAAACAAATAGCGGGTTTTTTTTAACAATATCTATGAAAAGTTTGGCACTTGTTTATGCCCAATTCCAAAGTGAAATTAATTCTAATGAACACCATTAGATTAAATGGTAAAAATATATTCTAATTACAGTTTAAAACAAATTAAAAAGATAATCAAACCATATAATTAAATTAGATGAAAACATAGTTTTGATGTGAAATGCAGTATTTTTCACTATTCATTACAAAAATGAACATTGTCAGAAAAATACCAAATATTTATACAAAGTAAATTTCAATGTCCCAATCATAATGAATAAGTTAATTTTGACAAATAGATCTTATAAAATTGTCAAACAATATATTTAAAAATGGTTCTCCATCAAATGGCAGTAAAACAACCTTTTAAAAATATTAGTGAATTCTATGCTTATGATTGGATTTATTCTCATTTTAAGAATCTATAACACTATATAATTCATAAGTAGACATAGATAAGAATATTTATTATTCATTACTTACTTGGGATGTTACATCCTTCCCCCCTTTAGAAAATTTCATCCCCGGAATTTATTTACTTATCGAATATGTTGGGGTATTTATCCTTCATTGCATTTTCAGATTCCCATGTTGCCACTTTACTCATTTGGTTTTTTCAAAAAACCTTTACTTGATGAATCACCTTATTCCATAACACTTGCTCCCTATGGTCAATAATCTGGAACGGTTGTTCCTCATAAGATAGGATTTCTTCTAGTTGAATTATCTCTGGACTCAGAACATGAGATGGATCTGGCAGGTACATCCTTAACATTGAAACATGAAAAACATTATGTACTTGAGATAAACTCAGAGGTAAATCCACTCGGTAAGAAACTGATCCAACTCTATCCAAAATCTCATATGGTCCAATGAACCTTGGACACATCTTTCCTTTCTTACCAAATCACATCACACTTTTCCAGGGTAAAACTTTGAGGAAGACATGATCACTTACCTCAAAAGAGAGATCCTTCCTCATGTTGTTCACATAACTTTTCTACCTGCTCTGAGCTGTTCTCATGTGTCTTTGTATCAGATGAACTTTTTCTGCCAACTCTTCTACCAATTCCGGTCCCATCAACTTCCTTTCACCCACTTCATCCCAGAAATCGTGAGTTCGACACCACTTCCCATATAATGCCCCAAATGGTGCCATCTGTATACAGGAATGAAAACTGTTATTATAAGAAAGCTCAACCAAAGAACAATATTGGTCCCAACTTCCCTATTAATCCATCGAACAAGCACGTAGCATATCCTCCAAAGTCTGAATCGTTCGTTCTGACTGCCCATCTGATTGAAGATGAAAAGTTGTACTAAAATTTAATTCAGAACCCAATGACTTCTGAAGGCCTTTCCAAAAGTTAAAAGTAACCCTGGGATCAAGATCAGATACAATGGAGAGTGTAACTCCATGTAACCAGACTATCTCTTTAGGATACAAACGGGAAAGTTGATCTAGAGAAAAAGTATCTCGTATAGTAAGGAAATGAGCATATTTAGTCAATCAGTCAACAATAACCAAGATTTCTTTATTACCTCGAGGTGTCTTCAGCAATACCATAACAAAGTCCATGGATATATTCTCTCATTTCCACTCTGGAACTGGTAAAGGCTGATGCATCCCTTTCCGTAACTACCGCTCTACTTTAACCTGTTGACAAGCCAAACACTTCATAGTAAAATAATCAATATCTCTTTTCATTCCGTCCCACCATTAATACTCCCGAAGATCTCTATACATCTTAGTACTACCTGAATGAACTGAAAACAGAGAACTATGAGCTTAACCTAACAACTCTCTCTTCAACTGTGAATCACAAGGCACACACAATCTCTTCCCAAATCTCAAAACACAATCATTATCAATGTTTAATTCAGGAAACTTACCCTTCTGAACCAGCTCTACCTATTTCTGCAACTCACTATCTTGCTTCTATGCTTGCTTAATTCTGTCTAATATAGAAGATTTAACTGAAACCTGAAACAAAACAAAAGGACATCCTACTCCAACAACTTATATGCCAAAGTTCATCAAATCCTAAACCAAAGGATCACATTCAAAATGCAACATTGTTAATGAAGCATAAATTTTTCAACTCAAAGCATCAACCACTTTATTTTCTTTTTCCAGATGGCAATGAATTGTACAATCATAATCCTTGATTAATTCTAGTCATCTCCTCTGTCTCATGTTCAATTATTTCTGACTAAATATATACTTTAAATTTTGTGATCAGTATATATTTCAAACGTTACACCATAAAAATGATGCCTCCAAATTTTTAAAGCGAAAAGAATAGTATCTAATTCAAAATCATGTGTAGGGTAATTTACCTCACGAGTTTTCAACTGTTGTGAAGCATAAGAAATTACCTGATCATTCTGCATTAGGACGCAACCAGGTCCTTTCAAAGAAGCATCACTATAGATAAAAAACTCCCCATTCCTGGAAGGTAGTGCCAAAACTGGAGCATTCACCAATCTTCTTTTCAGTTCCTGAAAACAATCATCACATTCTTTTTTCTAGATAAACTTAACACCCTTCCGAGTTAGCTTAGTCATCGGACTAGATAACTGGGAAAAAAATTTAACATACCTTCGGTAATATCCTACCAAACCAAGGAAGCTATGAATCTCAGTTACATTTGTGGGTCTTGGCCATTCTTCTACAACCTCTATTTTTACAGGATCATCAGTTATTCCATCTTTAGAAACAATGTGACCAAGGAAAGAAATTTTTTGCAACAAAAACTCACACTTTCTGAATTTCCCATACAATTTCTTTTCTTTTAAGGTTTGAAAAATAACCCTTAAATGTCTTTCATGATCCTCTTTACTTTTAGAAAACACCAAAATATCATCAATTAAAATAACCACAAACTTATCCAAGAACTCATGGAAACTTCTATTCATAAGTTCCATGAATACAGAAGGTTCATTGGTTAGCTCAAAATGCATAACTACAAATTCATAATGGACATATCTTTTATAAAACGCGGTCTTAGGAATATCTGCTTCCTTTACCATCAACTGATGGTACCTCGATCTTAGGTCAATCTTTGAAAAATATTGAGCTCTCTAGAGCTGATCAAACAAATCATCAATATGAGGAAAATAATATTTGTTCTTAACAGTGATGTTATTCAAAGCTTTATAATCAATGAAAATTATCTTTGAACCATCTTTCTTTTTAACAAATAAAACAGGAGCACCCTATGGTGATGTGATAGTTTGAATGAAACCTTTCTCTAAAAAATCTTGCAATTGCTCCTTCAACTCTAAAAGTTCAATTTGAGCCATTCGATAAGGGGTTTTTGAATTTGACTTAGCATCAGGAACTAAGTAAACAATAAACTCAACTTCCCGATCTGGTATTATTCCAGGAAACTCATCAAGAAAAACATCAGGATACTCATTTACCATTGGCACATCATTAATCTGAACAGTTCCTTTTTTTCAACAATATCTGCAAGGTAACATTCATTCCCATCTTTTAAAAGTTTCTCGGCCTCTTGATATGTTATCAATAGTAAGGGTTCATTATTTTACACAAACTGAAAGTATTTATGAAAAGAAACTTCTTTAGATCTACATTCAATCGTAGCATGGTAATCATAGAGCCAATCCATAACCAGAATAACATCAAACTGTACTAGAGGTAAAACAATATGGTATGCAAGTAGGTTCTTTCCACAGATAAGGATAGGAAGATTCTTATAATTTCTTTTTTCCTCATCATTTCCCCAGGTGTTTTTACCACATGTTCAGGAGTCATTTCGTGAGATGGTATTCCCATTTTACTAGAAATGTTTTCATAGATAAAGGAATGTGTAGACCCTGAATCAAACAACACACTGGCCTAATCTGAAAAAACAAAGTACCCGATACCACTTCATTTGATGGCCCAACATCTGATGAAGTAGTTGACAAGGATTTCACCACCCCTTTTGCTTGTAGTCTAACTGCTTCCCATCACTTGAGCTCTTTGTCGGACACTCATTTTCATTATGACCCATCTCATTGCACTTAAAACATTTCTGTAACTGTAAATCAAATTTGGTCTTACCATCACCTTGATCTTTTTTAGTGCAATCATGAGCCTTATATCCCATCTTACCACATCGGTAGCACTTTCTAGAATTTACAAGATGTTCCCCTGTATGAATTTTACCACATTTATTACAAACTAGAAACTTAGTTTTCTTACCATCAGGCCTTTTTGAAGAATTCTTCCCTTTATCCTACCACCTCAGTCTCTTCTTCTGTTTGTTGTTATAGAACACTTGATCATCAGAAAACTCCATTTCCACCTTCTCAGCTCATCAAACAAGCTTTTCATAACTCTTTAACTCACGATAAGCTAAAGCCCTTCGATATTTTGGCTTTAATCCTAAGTAAAAACAATTGATTTTACTATCAAGGTCTCAGATAAAATTTGGAGCATACCTTGTCAATAGAGTGAACCTATCTTCATAAGAAGCCACTGAGTTGTCCTCTTTCATCAATTCCAAGAATTTTTTTTCCATCCTAAGTCGAACAGCCTTAGGAAAATACTTCTCAAGAAACATACCTTTGAATTCATCCCAATCAAGAGCATCAATCTCATCAACGTCCCTGATATTTTTTACCATCGACCACCACTGATCTCATTCACCCTCTTAACGGTAAATAGAAAGACTAACCTTTTGTTTGTCTGAACACCCCATGACATCGAAAATCTAACCTAGTGATTTAATCCACCTTTTAGCTAGTATAGGGTCAGATGATCCTATGAATGATGGGGGATGTTGCCTAATGAAATGTTTCACCACAGACATGTTCCTCTACAGTTGATCTGGCTGATCTTGTGCATGGATACCACCACCATCTATCGCTTTAGTCAACTGCGCCATTACTGCAACAAACTATTCAGTTTCAATTTCAACCATCTCAGGATGCTAATTTTGAAGGTCATTTCCTTCTGTATGCCTTCCTAGCACTGCTTCCCTGTTTCCTCTACAAAAAACCATTCTGAACAAACATGTCTTAGATGAAGCAACATGGTAATCATCAAATACTATTTCATTTCAAAAAAATATTTTCAGATAATCATTTAATAGAATTCTAACTCCAAAAGTTATCTAAACCGACCTCTGATACCAACTATAAGGCGCCAACCTTAAACATTAATTAATCTTGAGTTATTTCAAGATTACACGTTGAGGATCTTTTCAGGTTTAGATTTTTAGAGAATTTGATCATAAATCATGCATTACATTCCATATTTAAATAAAGTGGTTATATAAAAGATATTACTCATTTTTTACATCAACAGAAAGATATTTAAAATAAAACATGGATTCTTTCTTGAAACTTCCTTGACACTATCATCACATCATGTACCTTTCCCTTGACCTATGAAAAACATTTTAAAAAAATGGGATGAGTATAAAAAGCTCAGTAACGGATATAAAAGTACGAAATGAAAACATTAGTCCATCTATGAAATCATACAATACTCATAAAACATAAGAATTTTATCATACCTCATAAAATCATGAATAAATCATAGAAATCATAAGACATAAAGGTAAATTGAGGCATTCATAACATTCTTACGTAAGAAGTAACCCTCATGGTTGCGTTTGGAATAACCATCACAGTATATTCCCTAAATATCTTTGGAGAAACCTTAGAGTTTAACCCCTTCACATTACCCAATGCATTGGTGAGCTATATCAGTCTCACCCGCCCTTAGTTTATCACAGAACCACACGTCTTCATAACAATGCCCAAGAACCATAACATTAGCGTATCACATAAAACATGTATAAAGGAAACATAAAATTTCCACATTTCAATCACAAGATATCAATAACACATTGATATAATAAAAACATCATCAAAAACATTTCAATACCAAAATAAAAGAAAAGTAAAACATGGTATTTATTTTTCATTTAAAAAATGTTATGTCTTGTATAGGAAGCCGAAACTCAAATAATGGTCACGGTGGCAGAGAAGTCATTGTCGCCGAAAACGTATGAGAAAAACATTCAATTTTGACATTT
This sequence comes from Viscum album, assembly GCA_963277665.1. Classification (NCBI taxonomy): domain Eukaryota; kingdom Viridiplantae; phylum Streptophyta; class Magnoliopsida; order Santalales; family Viscaceae; genus Viscum; species Viscum album. The sequence continues at coordinate 1,617,713,605 of OY728146.1, read as the reverse complement.
ATTAAAATTATTCGTATAAAAAAAAGATTTCTTTTGAATAAATGTTAAATTAAAATGGGTTTATACACCATATAAAATAAAGTTGTGTATAAAACAAAATATGTCTCAATGAAACGAGATTGAGACAAAGTCCTTTACCTCGGGTCCGACTTGACTCGATCGTTCTTTAACCTCATGAATAATAAACTAGAGTTAATTTCTACTTGCTTAAGAACCTTTTTCAAGTTCATTATTCCTTTTTATATCACTTATTACCATGTTATGAACACTATGTCATTATTTACGTTAATAATGGTAATTTTGTCGATCATTGGTACTTGAGTCAAAACTAAACTCTTTATAATTACAAGTTGTTCATGTATCCATTATATACAGATTGATATTAATGACTTAGATATCATATATATCATATATATCCATTATATACATGAATTTATAATATTACATAACATTTAGAAGTATGAAATGAAATGCACCGTTCAAGGTGACGGTAAGCCGTACATACGCATGAATGCTACTTTCAATTCTATTTCCTATTTAATGGAATGGAATAATAATGACATAAAGGTTTATTATAATTCCAGTATAATATCATATATAATATCATTAACTCCATCCTTTATATGTCCCACATATGGCATTAACGAATCAAATCACATTGAGGGGGCGGTAGTCTGCACTTCGAAAAATGAAGATATCGCATTTACCCATAATGGAAACCCTAATGTTATGCCATAAATGAACAATACAGAAGCTTAAGGAAAACATAAACATATTACATATAATATATAAATATAGTGACATATTAATTTCCACCTTTGAAGGTGTTAGAAGAATATTGAACAATCATCGTTTCGTGAGGTAGAAATTCACCATCCATGGAAACAGTATGCTCTTTAACCATTAGATGTAGGTGTGTGTAAGTGTAGCTCTAATACTTCTTATAACAACATCCTAGTATATTGAATATACTGTTTTTGTTACAAAATAAATGAATAAAAAGAGTTTAGGGGGTTGGAGAAGCAAAATAAAACAAAAGAACATTAGAAAAGTCTTTACCTTTATATCGGGTAGATCCTCTTGGTTTGAACCAAAAGGGTTTCTTGAAGAGCTTTCTGCCTAAGGTAAGGCTCCTAGGATGAATACAGATATGTGGAGAGATAAAATGATCATATATTGACCGAGCCAATGGCTTAAGAAGTGTGGGTAAGGAGGTAGAGGTGGGGTCCTTTTATAAGAGGAGAGGAGGGGCACTCTTGGAAAGATATAAAATGTTACTTTATATTGAAATGTGTTTCGGATTTAAAAGGTCCCACATTGATATATTTCTAGGATAAGGTGATAAGGGTTCGAAATATACTCATACAATAGGTTTTTTACATGTTTACGGCTTATATTTTACATTATCTTTTCATTTTATGTACATCGTTCATTAATGAGGTAATCGTTGTATCATGATGATGTCATAAATAATTTAATTTTTTTATGTCTAAAAATTATAAAAAAAATACTATGATTTAGGAAATATTTTTTTATTTACAATGAATATTTATAGTCTAAGATATAATTTACATATACAAAACTAATGTTTTTTTACTCGGGCGATACATACTTTGTTATATTTATCTATCTTTAAAAATAAAAAGATAAAAAGTCACTATCACACAAAAGTGATCACATGGGGTCCCTAAGATTGGCATAAGGAATCCCATGGTTGGCCATGAAACAACCCGTAGCATTAGGACACATTTTGGGGTCATTTTCTATTATTATGATATTATTTTATTATCCGGAACTACCCGATTACTAATTAATCAAGATAATTAATGATAATTACCGTCGTTACTATTCATAATGTAAAAAAACAAGAGTCTAAATTACATAATTTGGACCTTCTGATTCAAAATATGGAATCCATTTTCCCAAATTCCAAACATTGAAATTGCAATAATTAATTTAAAAATAATTTCTGTTGTCAAAACAAATAGCAGCTTTTTTGAAACAATATTTATGAATAGTTTGGCACTTATTTATGCCCAATTCCAAAGTGAAATTAATTATAATGAACACAATTGAATTAAATGGAAAAAATATATTCTAATTACACTTTAAAACCAATTAAAAAGATAATCTAACTATCTAATTAAATTAGATGAAAAGGCAGTTTTGATGTAAAATGCAATATTTTTCACTATTCATTAAAAAATGAACATTGTCAGAAAAATACCGAAAATTTATAAAAAGTAAATTTCAATGTCCCAATCATAAATAATAAGTTCATTTTGACAAATAGAGATTATGAAATTTTCAAAATATATATTTAAAAATGGTTTACCATCAAAAGGCGGTAAAACAATCTTTTAAAAATATTAGAGAATTCTATGCTTAAGATTTGATTTATTCTCATTGTAAGCCTCTAAAACATGATCTAATTCATAATTAGACATAGATAATAATATCTATTATTCATTACATACTTGGGATGTTATAATGTTCCTAGCTAGGCAGCCGTCCTTGGGCCTGTTTTGGGGTAGCACATGTTACCTACCCAATAGGAGAACCGGACGACGGCTGGAACAAGGAAGGTTGGGTGTGGTATGAGAGATCCTAAAAATTAGAGGGTCACGTTGCAGTGAGGAAGCTCGCGGGTTTGGTTATTCTAACCCTTAATTTAGAAATTGTATGATCCTTGTCTGAGAAGGGAGGATTTGGTCCACTATCAATTAGGTTGGTTGGAGCTCGATTTGCTTGGAGCAGGGGTCCTTCGGTCGGGTCGTGATGCTAGGAAAGGTGTGTTGTAGGCACCTACTAGTTCACCAGCCTGGTGGAATGGGGCGAGGCCTGGGAGAGGGGATGGCTGGGTTGGATCTTTCCTCGTGTCTCTACGGCCAGGGATGGCTAGCGGCGCGCTCCATGGGGAGGTCAAGTGAGGTGGGGTGGATTCAAGAGCAGGCGGTCAACATCAACATGAGGTGCGGTGCCTGGAGAGAAAGCATCTCGAGGAGGTTCCGAGTGTGGGAGAGTGAGGAAGAGGTGTATTTGGTCCCAGGGTGTTGCAAACTGCATTCAAAGGGGAACACTGAGAAGGCTCGCTAGAGTGGGGTGCCTAGGCGCTGCAAGAGGTGGGTACCGGGAGGGAGTCGATGGGGTGTCGGGGTGTTGGGGTGCCTGCTGGGCCTGGAGCAGAGCATGGAGAGTGTGGCACCTCAATAGTTTTAGAGTGAGGTAGATGTACATGCTGCTCTACATGAGGGAGAAAACCTCTAGATCCGGGCTTTACCGGGTCTCTTTGTATTGTCTATTTTTGATCAACTGGTCCTCCCCCTTTTCTTCAATTTTGTTTCACGACCTACACTTGTAGGTTGTCACCCCCCCATTCTTATTTTTTTTATTTTATACTTTATTTTGAATGTATTTCTTCTCCCCTTGTTTTTTTAAACAAATACTCAACCATTTAAAATTTCTAAAGCCTATTTATGCTTTTGAAATTAAAAAAATTATTAAAATATTATTATAATAAAAATTATGATAATAAAATTAATATTAAGATAAAACAATTATTATTTCTATAATATAATTATTATAATAATAAATATTATTTGAATCATCAGAAAATATTATTTTGGTGACCCGTAATTTTTTCAATCCGAATTCATAACTTCAGATGCTCGCATATTGGACATTCGACATCTGATTCAGATTCTGTTTGCGGTGTTGGGACTTTATCGACCCCCTCATTATATTTTAATGAAAACCATTTTTTTGGAATAAAATTGACATGTACCCCATATGATATAACTTTTTATAAATAGGTGTTCCGAAGAATACACAAACATGTAGTTTTTAGAAAATAACCACTGATGATCGATATAAACTTGTTGACATCGGTGAATAGCTAACTGATATTATCCTAAGACGATGCATGAAGGTTTTTAAGCACAAAATGAACCATAAAAATACTTGGATTAGATCTGATGCTACGTAGGATGTCTGTTCATCATTTGTGATCACTGATCAAATAATCCGAAGTCGAATTATTCAAGATAGTCCACACACGCATCAAGAAATCTGCGGGAGCGACATTCGTCATAATCCATGTGGAAGCACGGAATTGCAATGAAATCTCCGAGTCTCCAATGATTAATACACCACATTGTTGTTGATGCATGAGATAGTTCTTGATCCATTCTCCGTGAATCCATATCATCTCTTTCAAGATAATAGGAGATAGGAGAGGATAGAGAAGCTCCATGAATAGTAATTGGAAAATGCCCCTCCTCTTCTATTTATAGTGGTTAATTAAAATAACCAGTATCACCTCGTCGACCCCAAATACTTAATGTACTATCAACGACATTTTATGACTAATAAAATAAATCATAAATATTACCATCATTTACTTGTAATATATTAAAATATATTACGCAATAATAATTGAGTCATTAACTTGACTTGTCGCTCCCATAAATATTAATTGAACCTTGAATAATTTAATAATCATTAATTAATATTTCTCAAGTATTTACTAAAACACTTAAATAAATTTAATAAATAAATTCAATACACATTATTTTAAACTCAAATAATATGAATTTATTTATTACATTGGTGATCGTTTAACTTTGGAAATTTCCAGAACCCCAGTGGTGGGGCCCACTATTCCAAAAACTCATATTCAACTGAATATAAAAGATTCTTGAAAACACTATTGTGTTTGACCCTCTAAGCCCTTGTCTCAATAGTAGTGAATAATATTCACAGACCAAGAGCAGGATCTAGAAACCCATCATGGCCCCTGATGAGGTACGGATTGTCACAGCCACAACAACCAACCTATGAACACGCATTGTGTAATATAATATCATTGTTAGTAACATCTCATTAAGCAAGACACACTCATTTTTAATCACCATTTTCTCGATTTATTGTTTTTTGATGTAACTAGAATGATTTACCCTCAACTACCATGGACAAGGTCTTATAAAGGTACTACCATCCATTTCAACATGGCATGAGATATATATTACTTCCATAACTCAGAAGCGATAAATCCATTCTTTCCCATTCAACCAATGCCATACCACCAATGACTCACCCAACACAAACTAACTTTCCAAGACTTCATTTAAATGGTTTTCGTCTTACATCAAAGTATGCAGTCAAATGACATACATTGGTAATAATATCATGTCAGGAGACCATTACACATGTTCGTAGATAGGAATGACCAATGACACCCAAAACATGCCGTGTTCGTATTGGCGGGTCAGTCCTTATGGTTTCACTACTAGATATCAGCATGTGAAATCTTCATGAGAAGAAGTCTCAATGCTTATGAGCCCCCAACACCTAATAGTCAAACATCTATTGTGTCAAATCAATAAAATGTATCTAGTAAATATAACATATATTTAAGATTAACTTCATAGTATCTAAAGGTTCTCATTATTGTTTAGGAACTGCTATAACCTTCAGATACAACAATTATTCTTTGGACATTACAATTTCAATAGTGGACGCAGAAAATTCTACACTATATTGGTAAGAAGATCATTTACAACTAACTATATACATGATATTGTAATCAAGATCACTGAATAGTTGGGTCTATGGAACCCACAATTTCAACATCATGGTCATACATCATTCTTTTTTTCAGAGGCTCAAGAATACATTTTATACTGTGAAGATAAAAACATTTCTAAATCTAAGAATAAGGAGAAGCATTATGAGAAATCTGAATGAAGAGTCCCTCAGAAGATTGTATCTATGAAAAACTTCTATTGTGACAGAATGGGACACACCATGAGTATGTTTCAGGAAGATTATTATCTAAATGTTAAAAGTATAACATAAAAAGAATCCACATGTCATCTAAGAAATGATGAACTGAGATATTCCTTTAATGGAAGATGTTTCCTATGTTATAATCATGGAAATTTGGCCAGAAAGTGCAGCATGAAGGAAAAGGGTATGAAAAGGAACCCAAAAGGTGATCCCCAGAACATGAAGTGTACAAAAAAATCCTATACAGTAATACAAAATAGTAAGATGAAAAATATGTTTACCATCTTAGGGAAATCACAATGAGATCAATGAAAGTTGTATCAATCACCTCCTATGTTACAGTCACAACATATCTCTTGGAGAGAATGAGAACAAACCTTGAAGAGAAAGGTATTATCAACTCTAGTTTTGAGTAAGAAGAATGTTAAATCAGTAGAAGATTTAAACCCAACAAGAAATGGATTCATGACTCTTACAATTGACAAAAGAAAAATGAGTAAAGAATTTCATGAAAAATTCACATATCATGTTACACTGTGTAAAGTGAAGGCAAAAAAAGATCCCTATAATGGAGAAATAATAAATATAATATTGATAGTGGAGATATTCCCCCTCTGATAAAGAATCAAGAGAAATGGAATTCGGGTGGAACCACAAAGATTAGTATTTTTACTAGTGGGTATAAACCCCAAATTGTGAAGAATGAAAAACCCATTAAAACTAAATATCTTAAGAAGACTCAAGATGTTGTTAATGAATGCCTAGTCATATGGTTATAATATTTGAAGTTGGATAGGTAGTTTGAGGAACCAATGGATGAGTGAAATTATTTGAAAGAAAAAATCAAAGGGTTGACCCATCCGGATCAACCACAATCCTCTTATTGAGGATTCCAAAAGTTCCCCTCTTAATATGTGTATAAATTCTATTAAATGATGTCAATTTGATTCATATTCAATTATAGATATATTCCAAGGGGAAGTGGCATCAAAAGATGCATAGTGGTGATACGATGTGATCCAGAAAATCAGATGATTCAAATCAGTTATTATAATTGAAGTTGATGAGAAGTAATTGTGTACAATGGATAGTGATGGTGTTATTAACACAACCTCTTGTTTTCTACACTGAGTTCCAACTAATTTGACTTAGAGGATCTGTTGATGGATCATTTCTAAGAGTTAAACTCACCCAATGAAGTTATCATTGGTGTAATTGAACTATAGAAGTTTCGCAAACCTATAGTCACATGTGAAGAAATGATGTAGGAAAAGAAGAATGTTTGTGGGTATAAACCATGGACCTAAACAACAGAATGTGTTCCATAACATAGGGGAAGTATTCCATATCATAATCAGATACATGATATATCAATGAAAAAATTGGATTACCATGTTCAGGTTTTATTTTTCTATTGAGTGAAGACATGTTGTGGGAGAAGAAACAACATTTCTGTATTTCATGCTTATCTATTTAGCTCTAAAATTATGGTATCAGCTGAATGTTTTCAGGACACTGAGAAGCTATGAGATAATATCAATGGAATTTCAATGAGGTGATGATGAAATTAGTTGAGGGAAATGATGTCACCTTCATAGAAAATGACCAGAATCATCAACAACATAGTAAACAACTTCCAGATGAAATAGATGAGGAGGTATGATACTTTTTGGGAGTAGAATTGGTAGATACTGATTCAAAATAAGATACAGATGAAGTGTAGGATAAATTAAAATTTGTATATGAATAGAATTCAATGAGTCTGGATAAAATTGATAGGAATATATCATTAGTGATCAGATAGTTCCTTCCTAGGTAAAACGAATGAATTCACTACATAAAACATCCTTCTTATCTCTGGTAGAGCCAAAAATGATTTTCTGATGCTACTGAATATGAAAACTAGGGTTCTGGAATAAAAATAGAATATTGAGCATCTAGAAAAGAATGGTATTCAATTCTAGATCTGTTTTTTGTGTGCCATAATTGATTACTAATGCTATTTCAAAAAAAATAGTAATCAAAGGATGATGGTGTTGGTTAATGTCGATGACATAATATTTGGCAGATTGAATGAAACTCCATGCATAAAATATTTAGAATTCATGAAAATTGAGTTTAAAATGTCAATGATTGGAGTGCTAACATTTTTCCCTAGTTTACATGTGACACAAGGAAGGAATGTCACCATCATTTCTCAATCCAAATATGATAATGTGTTTTTGAGATGATTTGGAATGGATGATTCCAAGGAGATGAAGACTTTGATTTCCACCTGGATGAAACTTTCAAAGGATGATGAAGGCAAGTTGGTTAATATCAGAGATTATAGATGAATTATTGGAAGTTTAATATACTTGAGAGTGACAAGGTGTGACATTATATTCACCACATTCCAAGTAGTGAGATATCAATGACATCCCAAAGAAAGCCACATGAATGCATTGAAAAGAATAATTCGGTATAATAAGGTAACTATGGAATTTTGATTGATATATAATGACAAATAACCTTTAGAGTTATTGGGATATACTAATGCAGGTTGGAATTGTTATGCAGATAATAGGAAATCAACGTAAGGAGGTTCATTCTATCTTGGTGTACTGTGTATTTCTTGGCTAAGAAATATGCAATATTTCATTTCATTAAGCACTATAAAAGTTGAGTATATTTTTTCCACTCAAGCATGAACACAATTGTTGTAGATAAAGCAGTAGCTTGATGATATGGGAGTTTAAGTGTAGTCTTTGATCGGAATATAGTGTGATAACTCAACTTCTATAAACCTCTGAAAAATCCCGTCCATTCATGGAAAATGAATATTGAGATAAATTATCATTTTATCATAGAGAAGGTTGAGGAGGGGATCATGATGTTGCAGTATGTGCCTACAGAACTATATGTTACAGATATTCTAAAAAATGCCATACCTATAGAATCTTTTGAGAGACATCGGCTAGCTCTTGGAGTCCATTTGACTCCTCGCACTTGAGAATTTGTTGATGTGGGACACCCCTCTCCATAAGGTATGGTTTTTTTGCTTACTGTACTAATCTGTGTTCTCTTCTATGTTTCAGACAAACAATGAGTGACCTTTGGGTTCATTGAAAAAAGGGTAGCGACAGTGACTCATAAAGGGGAGAAACTGTGGCTAAATATGGGAAACAATTACTTGTTCAAAGATAGAGGGGGAAGCTGACAGGTGGTGTCATGAGATATAGGGATTTTACTGAAACATGTCAAGAAGCTGATATGGGGAGAATCATGATGAGAGTATGTTGTGTTTTAAGTGATCATCCATATCTTATCATGGACAACACAAGAACTCAATAATTGAAGAAGGAGAGTATTAAATCAGAAGATGCAAGAAGTGATTGATGAAATCATAGATATCATGATAGCTAAGGATAATGATAAAAGTAGAAGTGTGGCTTTGGAATGGTGTCATAAGATTTATAGTGATCAGTAATATGTATTTGTTTGGAAATTGGTATAAATTTGGTGTTAATATTTTGTGTTAGAAATGAAGTGATTCATTGATTAACATTTCATTAACTATTGTTTCTCGTGATGAGAATTTCTAATGAGGGATTAGTGTATGTGTTTATGGAATCCTTGATCGCTATTAGAATCGAATGGGGAGAATGGAGGTTGAAGCGTTAACGCAATATCATTTTATGAGAAGAGTTGTCAAAAAACCCAAAATGGGAGATTATTGGGCAAAAATTCTTTAATGTATCATTGAATCATTTTGAGGTGATTGTGTTTGTTGACAGAGTGGGCCTCAATGTTGTGTTTGTTGAAAAAGCATACCATGATGTACATATTTTTTGAAAAAGTGAGTTTACATGGTGAGTTGTTGAGTTCTAGTGATGTTTTCAAAAATCCATGATTGATTAAAGAACCTCCAAAAAGAAATTTATGATCTATAGGCGGTACAAAAATAGCAGATATAAGGTGGAACCAATTTCCAGTGTTCGCCAAATTTTTGGGCCTCAAAATAGAAAAATGGAGAAATGTGTTTTTGGAAAAGGGACTTGGGTGCCAGTGTCTTGGAGTCCTGGAATGTTTCACACCATATGGTTTTCAAGATTAGAACATCAAAATATGTCAACGAAAAGAGGGGCGCCCATGTTTTTTTTGGGAATGGAAGGTGACTAGGGTGACAGAGGCTTACGCGGCTCGACTTGTGCGTCGGGAGGAGACTTGTGCACTGATGATCATGGTGCCCAATATTTCTATAAATAGAGGGATATGCCTCTTTAGTTTTTATGAACCTCCACACTTAGAGAATGTTTTATCTCTCATTATGAAAGTGGTTTGGTGTAGGAAATTGATAAATTGGTCATGATAGTATATATATATATTCAGAATTTGAACGCCATTTGATAGTTATGCACCAATATTGGTTTGGGCATAAAAGGGTGTGAGTTTCCAAAGTTCTATGTTGGTAAAGGGAGTGTTGCATAACTGGTTCGGTGAAACATAGGTTCCAGGATTAGATAAGTTCACCAAAGCAAAGAAGATGTGTTCTGGGCTTAGGGAAGCACGCAAGTCATTCTAGGGTTGCGTGAAAGTTGGATGATTTCCCAGTACATCTGGTGAAAATGAGATTCATCTTTGGGTGAAAGTTTTAATTAGAAAGAGTTTCTACATACAGAGGAAGATGAATTTATTTGTTATAATGAAGGTACCTACATGTCTTGAATCTTTGATTTTATCCATTCTTATGTAGTGAGCAAAGGATGTGGAAGAAGGCTATCCTCTCAACTGGCAGTGATCCAGAGAGAGAGAGAGATACAAAGTGACCCTTGGGAAAGAAATGAGCTGACCCTAAACACTGTAAATGTAACACCCCGACCCCAGTTACCCAGATTTGGTGCATTATTACATAACATTGTCATGATCACAAAAGTTCATGTATCGAAAGACTGATTATTTTAGTAGCCTTGGAATATCTAGATACATTCATAAAGTTTACATTACATCATTAAACGAAAACTACAACAACATCTTGTCTCCACACTCATATCCCCTTATACTATCCCTGCAGGTCATTCATAAAATACTTCATCACATCTTGGGAAAAATAAAACCTAGAAAGAGGTGAGCTCAAATGCCAAGTAAGGATAACAATATAGCAAAAACTTTCACAAATAAGAATTAACATTTAAGGAAATGTATAACTAAAACAAAAGCCTATTAAACCTGAACTTCAACATAATATGGTAGAAATAAAATGAAATAATTCCATTTAATTATTCACATGGATATTCTACTAGCCGAATAATCACATGGAATATCAATAACCACTTTCATAATGATGGAATGCATAATGCCAGACTATGATAACAATGTAGCCAAGGCCTCGTTCGAAGACTAGAAATAAGATTTTGTCAATATCTCGTTCCAAGAAACTAGTTTGTCTCAGGAGACATACCAATGCATCGAGGATCTATAGTGGGATCCACCCGTCACATATTATGTCTAATGCATTCCTCATATGAACAGGTCTAAACATAACATAAACATTCGTATTAAAACTAGAATACGAAATATCAATACTTTCTATATAATCCATGAATTGTATAAAAATGACACATCCACAGTCAAACATATCCCAAAACCTTCAATACAATATGGATTTTTTTATCATAATAAATCAAATTCAAATAAACTTAAAATCTATCAATGGATGTTGACATAGATGAAAATAAAACTATTTGAGAAAATATCTATTTTTTTAAATCATTTAAAAGTAACATATTTATAAAACAAAAAATTTACTTTGAAAATATTTTATTAATCTTTTAAGGTAATCTTCGATGAGTTTATAATGGTAGAAAATAGCCGCACCCACTGTATAAGTTAAAAAAGACATTTTTACCATAACTTTGTCGAAAAGGATAAAAAGGACATTGTTTGGAAAAAGACATATAGATTCCTTTATAATCATATTATAAAAAGTGAAAAAAGGTTATAAATGACTTTAACCCATATTCTGTAAAATAGTAATAATGTTTTGAAATACATTTTTAAGAAACATGAATTTGGATGATAAAGAGGTCCCGGTATATAATTACGTATAAACAACCTCGGATAATGAAGAGATTGTGAAATATACCCTTACCAATTTGGTAACTTACGAAACATACACCCCATGAAAGAGGTATAATACAATGAATATGTAAATAAACATAAATTATAGTATATTACACAAATAATATAATTACGGGTTGTACATAGACCGCACAAAATGTAATATTTGCAATACGGCACGAATATCATGGGAATAAGGAGTGAGATGAAAACCCCTTACCTTGTACTTTTTCTTGGTCAAGGGTAGTTTAACATCATATATAATAGTTAATTCATTGTTATTAAATTATACAAGAATCATATATAGAAATATGATATCGTATATGATGTTTTAATATTTTCTTTGTAAATAATATTTTAGTATTATCATTGTTTCGGGTGTTAAATGATTCGTTATACATTATATGATTTGTTACATAAGCCGGGTTTTTTATGGATAGGTTGTATCTTATTCATATACAAAATGATATAAAATCTTTAAACATTAATTTTAATCATAAAATTAATGGATATGATGGGGAAATGAATCTCATCGCGTTCGTGGAGACGGTAATCCGTACATACGCACAAACGCTATTTCCATTTCAATTTTCATTTTAAATGGAATAAAAACCAAATGATACATAGGTATATTTTTATTAAAGTATAATATAAAATGTTATATATGTTACTTATGTTCATTAACACCATCCTTAATATGTTCCATGTATGGTATGAACGAGTCATATCACATTGAGGGGGCGGTAGTCCGCACTTCCTCAAATAAAATCATCATATATGTATATACAACATGAAATGAATAATGGTATGATATAAACTGGAATTATAGAAGATTATATATAAAATAAATATCATTAATATCATATCTAATTACAGTTCCATCATAATGGCCACCATGAATGTTGGTAGGAGATGATTGAACATTCATCATTTCGTGAGGTGTTTGGTTTCCATCCACAGAAACATTATGTTCTTCACCAATTAGATGGAGGTGTGTGTATGTTTAGTTCGAATACTTCTCATAACAATATTCTAGTATATTTTGGATACTGGTTTTGTTACAAAAGAAAAGAATAATATGAGTTTAGGGGTTAGAGAAGTAAAATAAAAGAAAAGAAGCTAAGAGAAATCGTTACCATTAATTTGGGAAACTCCCTTTGGATTGAACAAAAATGGACTCTTGAAGTGCCTTATGCCTAAGTTAAGGCTCCTTGTAGGAGGAGAGGTATTTAGTGAGCTTAATTGGGCCGAGTTATGAAGATCAAAAAGGCTTGAGAGGTTTGAGGAATTGGTTAGAAGTGGTGTACTTTTATAAGGGGGAGGAGGGGCTCTTTAGGAAAAACATAATGTCTTAATTTATAATAAAGTAATATTCGGTTTCTAATGGATCCAAAGTGTATTATTCCAAATCTAAGGTGGGGATGGATTTAAAATCACTCATCCAATAGATTTTATACTGTTTTGGGTCACTATAGTAACCTTTTCTTTTAGATTTAACTCTTAGTTAAATAGTTTTACATTTACCCTGTCTCTTTGTATTTTTATATTATATAGTTAATAAAAATAGTATATAATTCTAAGAGATCCCCAAGTGGTCCATTAATTATAAACCTATCATTATATATGTCATTTGGCCGAACATTATATTTTTATGAATAAATATAAAATAATAATATAATATTTGTTTTAAAAACTCTTTTTTGTCAATTTCGACACTATTGGGTATTTTGTTTTAGATAAATTAATAACAGCATTAATACTTAGAATAAAATTCATATAACCAATAATAATATGTCATAGTAACCTATAAAATTGTTGTCATTCATAAAAAGTCTCAAATTACATTTATTTGGTTATTTATAATATCAATAATTTTAATATTTCATTAATTAAGTAATTACTGCATCACCATTGTGTCATAAATAAATTAAATTATTTAATGTCTAAAAATTATAAATAAAATACCATTATGTAGGAAATATTTTTTTCTTTTTAATGAATATTTATAATCGAATTTATCTTATGTATAGCCCTGTATTAAAAATGGTTGAGTTATTAAATTTTGATAATAACTCTTTTAACTCTTCTTTGAATTAAATAATAATAAATGTCTTAATCTAATCCAAGTGGACCAAAGAGGTTAATATTTTATTCCTAAGGTTGTTTTTCATCAAATTATACTTAGCCAACAGAATTAGGACATGTTTTTGGGTAATAATAATATCATTTTTACCCTTAATTACCCCATTTACTTTTTACTGTGGTAAATAAAAGTAAAAAGTTATAATTCGCCAAAAATTATTTTTATCTTATTGAATCACATTTTACTCCTTGAAATTAACCATTCCTCTCACATTTTCTAAATTCCACTCACAGAAGCGGTAAAATTATGTTTTATGTGAATTTGCAAATTCTCCAAGGAGGTGCGTAAAAGACAGTGAAAAGTTTAATAAAATTTTTATATATCTAAAATTATTATAAACTAAATCAAATTAATTACATTGAACTTATATATGTATTATGTATATATTTTTACATAAAATAAATTTAAATAAAATAAAAAGTTATTTAAATAAAAATTCGGTTTTAAACTATAACTCAGTGTTTTTGACTATTCATAAAAAATTAAACGTTTTCAGAAAAATACCAAAAATTTACCCTAAGATAAGTTTGATATTTATAATAAAATAATGAAGTCTATTTTACCAAATTCAAAACATCGAAGTTGTATTAATTGATTTAAAATTAATTTCCGCTGTCAAAACCAAAAGGAGTATTTTTAAGAAATAATAACTACCAAAAGTTTGACACTTGTTTATGTCCAATTTCAAAGTAAATTTACTTAAAATGACCATAATTGGATTAAATGGTAAAAATATAATATATTTATACTTACAAACCATTAAAATTTATAATTTAAAGATATAAATTATTTTGATTTATAAAGTTTTTTTCAGTTAAAATATAGTATTTTCACTATTCAACCAAATATGAAACTTGTCAGAATAACACCCAAACTTTATTGAAACTAAATTCTTATGTCCATATTATAAATAAGAAGTTTATTTTGTCAAATTGAATATACAAAAGTTTCAAATATTGGATTTAAAAAGGCTTCGCCATTAAAAGGTGGTAAAATTTCATTTTTTGAAAAATACTTCTTTAATCTGAAAAAAATATATTTTGTTCTTAAATTATGTCTAAGAAACTCATAATATGGAATCTAAAATTATAATCATTATATAAAGTTCATAATTTATTTAATACTATTCATAACCTCTTTTGAACGGCTTTTTTGGTAAGTCATCGTGTGCTAGAACTCTGTGTTGCGTGTAGTGAAAGTTATTGAATTACTTTGAAGAAATAACGTACTATGAAATCATTGGGTGTTACATTCTTCCCTCCTTTAATAAATTGTGTCCTGGAAATTTGAAAAAAAATATCGAAAATAAAAGGTTGAAAATAGAAAATACCATTGGGAAAACCCACAACGGAAATTAGGTTAATAAAATTTAGTCTTAATAAGAGGAAAATGGAAATGAAAGGTCACAAGAAAATTATGATCTCGATTAGGAGAACATTGATAGAAATTGGAGACATATAATTGGAGGGAATACGTAAATATTTATAGGTAGTGATTGAGGTCATCAATCACAAACAAGTGTTAAATTGAGGGCCTTAAATTCATCAATCTATGATGATTTAAAATACCATCGGTTCAAAAAAACATATGGTAATAAGATAACACATTTTTTTGTTTTATGATACCTTCACTAAAGTATGGGAATTAATTTATTTATTAAATAAAAGAAGAAGAAGAATATATACTTGACAAGAAGAGTCCCATTCTTTAACTAAGTTCTACCACAAACTCATCTTTCACACTAAAAGATAATAGAACATACAAATAATATTCTATTTATCCTATTCGTATAGGGTTAAAAAAATGAATTTATAATTCATCTAGAAGAACCATTAAAAAACTACATTATTCAATCTAGGAAATCATGTGGTTCAGTGGTAGGTGATACAGACTTGTCGCCCTTCAGTTGGGGGTTCAGGTCTCGCGGCCTTGCCGGACACGATGGGTTGCCGCCCGACCTCTGGGTTGTCCTTTTTATGGGAATCCAAAAATAATCTCAAACTAGAATTATCCACAGTAATTCTATCCAAACTCACAATCCAAAATTTATAAGGTAGGTAAACACAATGAAAATCCTTTTTTCCATGTAATAGCATGTGAACACCTTCATCATGTATTCTTTTAAAACACTCCAACATCTTGAAATACCATAAAACCTTATTGATTACATTCATGATTCTTTATTACTTATAGAATACTGGATATACCCTTTCTATCCGAAAATGTTGAAAATTTCAACAATGATGGAATATACAAATCATTAATCAGTTTCAAGGTAGTCAAGAATATCCAATATAATTTATCCAAATCAATCATGTATTATTCCAAAATCAATACCTCGGTATCAGAACCATATTATGGTTTATCGTTCTCTCAACCGTATATTTTCCAAACATTTAACCTTCTATTGAGTCACTTTTCTTTGTTCCAAACAATCTCAAGTACTTAATGAAACAGTACTGCAGTATAATCCTTATATACTCCATAATTATTATAACCAATATATTGTTGATACAACACTCAAATGACATAATTCTCTAATAACAACATAATAACTCTAATGATTCCTCCTCATCTGTGGTAGTATCATAACTTGAATATTATTCAATAGCATCATTTGGGGCATACTCTGATGATTTGGACATTGGTGCACGTATTATCCCAACTCCTTGCAGATGAAGCATTGTACATTTGAAACATTTTTCTTACCCTTGTAGTTACATACATGGTGTCCTTTTTCTCCACACTTATAACAAACTCTCATTCCTTTCAGGCAAGTTCCAGGTTGATTCTTCCCACAATTATCACATATGGGAAATTTCTTCTTTTCCCAATTCCCTTTATCCATCTTTCTCTCTTCCATCCTTTTCTTCTCTTGCATCCCTTCAAAGACAAAGGACTTAGAGAATTTCTTTACTTATCTTATTAAAACATGATACTATTTTTTCTTATGCTGAGAATACATTGGAGACTATTTCCCTTCTAAGTTTTTTCTTAATACCTTGAATGATATGATCCTTCTTACTCTTTGGATCATACATATTTCTAGAGTTCACATTACTTCTATTGGGCGCCATTTCTATAGAATAGTTTAGGTCAGTTTATGAATTGCATGGAATAATTCTAAACTTGTAAAATACCTAACGTAAATTGAACAGTTTATGGATATAATCCTTAATCATAAAAATGTTTTCTTTGAGTAAGTATATACTCATAATCCCTTCATAATGGTTTGTAAAGTAAATGAGAATTATCCTAAGCATATCCCCCAGGATTGTTGTAACAAATAGTGCAGCAAGGCTCGTTGTCGTGCACCAGTTCCCGTTCAAGTCTAGCTCAAAGCGTTGTTTTTGGGTTTTACCCCTAGGTACAACTGTGCCAGAGCCGCCTCTACCTGATCGTATCCAGGCAGTGATGTATTTTTCAGAAAACTCACAAAATCTCTACAATACAAAAATTCTAGGAAGTTCTTCTATACTAATCCTCAAAGACCATTTTAGGTCTATGTGCTCTAATCAGAGTATATCTAAATCTATCTTCTAAGGTTTGTACTAAACATCCTCTAATACCAACTGTAATGCCCCGACCCTAGATACCCAGAGTTGGTGCAATATTACATAACATTGGCATGATCACAAAATGTCATGTCTCGAAAGACCGATTAGTTTAGTAGCCTAAGAATATCTAGATACATTAATAATGTTTACATTACATCATTAAAGGATAACAATAACAACATCTTGTTTCCACACTCATATCCGCTGATAATATCCCGGTAGGTCATTTATAAAATACTTCTTCACATCCTCGGAAAAATAATACATAGAAAGGGGTGACCTCAAAAGCCCAGTAAGGATAATAATATAGCAGAAACTTTCATAAATAAGCATAAACATTTAAGGAAATTTATAACTAAAACAAAATCCTTTTAAACATGAACTTCAGAAAAATATGGTAGAAATAAAATTAAATAATTCCATTTAATTATTCACATGGACATTCTACTAGTTGAAAAATCACATGCAATATCAATAACCACTTTCATAATGATGGAATGCATAATGCCAGACTATCATAACCATGTAGCCAAGGCCTCGTGCCAAAAATACAAATAATATTTTGTCAAGGCCTCATGACAAGACACTAGTTTGTCTCATGAGACCTATAAATGCATCTAGGAGCTATAACGGGCTCCACCCGTCACTTATTAAGTCCAATGCATTCCTCATATGAACAAGTTTAAACATAACATAAACATTTGTATTAAAACTAGCACACGAAATGTCAATAAATTATCCATAAACCATGAATGGTATAAAAATAACACATACATAGTCAAAAATATCACAAAACCTTCCATACAATATGGAAGTTTTGTATCATAATAAATCAACTTCAAATAAACTTAAAATCCATCAAAAGATGTTGACATAGATGAAATCAGAACTACTTGAGAGTAATATATCCTTTTTTGAAATCATTTAAAAGTCACATAATTATAAAATAGAACATTTAATTTGAAAATATTCTTATAAAATTATATAGGAAGCTTTGACAAGTTTATAAAGGTTGAAAATAGCCGCACCCTCCATATAAGTTAAAAAAAGACATTCTTACCAATTTTTTTTCGAAAAGGTTAAAATGGACCTTGTTTGGAAAACGACGTAAAGATTCCTTTATAAAATTATTATAAAAATTCAAAAAAGGGTATAAATGACTTTAACCCAAATTATTTAAAATAGTAATAATGTTTTGAAATACATTTTTAAGTAACATGGATGTGGATGATAATGAGGTCCAACTAGATAATTACGTATAAACAACCTCGGATAATGAAAAGATTGTTAAATAAACCCTTATCAATTTGGTAACTTACGAAACATACAACCAATGAAAGAGGTATCATACAATTAATATGTAGATACACATTAATTAAAGTTTATTACTCAAAGAATAAAATTATGAGCAGTATATACACCACACAAAAGTTAATAGTGGCAATACGACACGAATCTCACGGGAATAAGGAGTGAGATGAAAACCCCTTAACTTGTACATTTCCTTGGTCGAGGGTAGGTTAAACTCCTATATAATAGTTAAATAATTGTTATTAAATTATACAAGAGTCATATATATAAATATGATATCATATATGATCTTTTAATATTTATTTGTCAATAATATTTTAGTATTATCATCAGTTCAGATGTTAACTGATTCGTTTTCCTTTATATGATTTGTTATGTGAGCCATGTTTGTTATGGATAGGGTTTATATTATTAATATACATAATGATATCAAGTATTAAAACATTACTCTTAATCATAAAATGATAATTAGTCTTAAATGGATATGATGGGGAAATAAATCTCATCGCGTTCGTGGAGACGGTCATCCGTACGTACACACGAACGCAATTTCCATTTCATTTTTCATTTTAAAAGGAATAAAAATCAACATATACATAGGTATATTATTATTACAGAAAATATAATATCTTATATATTTTAATTAAGTTCATTAACACCATCCTTTATATGTTCCATGTATGGTATGAACGAGTCATATCACTTTGAGGGGGCGATAGTCCGCACTTCCACAAATGAAATTATCGTATATATATACAACAAGAAATGAATAATGGTATGATATAAAATAGAATTATTGAAGATTATATGTAAAATAAATATCATTAATATCATATTTAATTAAAGTTCCATCATAATGGCCACCATGAGAGGTGGTAGGAGATAATTGAACAATCATACTTTCGTGAGGCGTTTGGTTGCCATCCACTGAAACATTATGTTCTTCACCCATTAGATGGAGGTGTGTGTAAGTTTAGTTCGAATAAATCTCATTAAAATATCCTAGTATATTTAGGATACTTGTTTTCTTACAAAAGAAAAGAATAAGAAGAGTTTATGGGTTGGACAAGTAAAATAAAATAAAAGAAGCTAAGAGAAATTGTTACCTTTAATTTGGGTAACTCCCTTTGGTTTGAAAGAAAATGGACTCCTGAAGTGCCTTTTGCCTAAGGTAAGGCTTCTAGAAGGAGGATAGGTATGTAGGGAGCTTAATTGGGAAGAGTTTGGACAATCCAAAAGGCTTTAGAGGTGTGTGGAATTGGTTAGAAGTGGTGTCCTTTTATAAGGGGGAGGAGGGGCTCTTTAGAAAAAACCTAAAGTATTAATTTATAATAAATTCATATTCGGTTTCTAATGTCTCAAAAGTATATTATTCAAAGTATAAGGTGGTGATGGGTCTAAAATCACTCATACAATATATTTTAGACAGGTTTGGGTCACTATAGTAACCTTATATTTTAGATTTAACTCTTAGTAAAATAGTTTGACATTTACCATGTCTATTTTTATTTTTATATTATATAGTAAATAAACGTACTATATACTTACAAGATACCCCCAAGTGGTCAATTAATGATACACCTATCATTATATAATTCATTTGGACGTTCCTTATATTTTTATCAATGTAATATCAATTAATAATATAATATTTGTTTTAAAAACTCTTTTATGTCAATTTTGACACTATTGGGTATTGTTTTCTGATAAATTAATAATAGCATTATTACTTCGAATAAAATTCATATAACCAATAATAATATGTCATAGTAATCTAGATAATTATTGGAATTCATAAAAATTCTCAAATTACATTTATTTGGATATTTATAATATCAATTATTTTAATATTTCATTAATTAGGTAATTACTCCATCGCCATTGTGTCATAAATAAATTAAATTATTTAATGTCTAAAAATTATAAATAAAATACCATTATGTATGAAATATTTTTATCTTTCTAATTAATTTTTATAATCGAATTTATCTGATGTATTACCTAATATTAAAAATGTCTTAGTTATTAAACTTTGATTATAACTCTTTTAACTCTTCTTTGAATTAAATGATAACAAATGTCCTAATCTAATCAAAGTGGACCAAAGGGGTTCATATTTTATTTCTAAGGTTGTTTTTGGTCGAATTATACTTATCCAGTAGAATTATGATATGTGTTAGGGTAATAATAATATCATTTTTACCCTTAATTACCCTATTTACTTTTTATCATGGAAAATAAAAGAAAAAAGTTACTATTCACCAAAAAAATTATCTTATTGAACCATATTTTTCTGCTCGATATTAATTGTGTCTCTCATATTTTTGAAATTACACTCATAGAAGCGGTAAAATTAAGTATTATGTGAATTTGAAAATTCTCCTAGGAGGTGGGTAAAAGACGATGAAAAGTTCAATAAAATTTTTATATATCTAAAATTATTATAAACTGACTCCAAATAATTACATTAAACTTATATAGGTATTATTTATATATTTTAATATAAAATATATTTAAATAAAATAAATAATTATTTAAATAAAAATTTGGTTTTAAACTATAAATCAGTGTTTTTCACTATTCATAAAAAATTAAATGTTTTTAGAAAAATACTAAAAATTTACCTAAAGATAATTTTGATATTACGAATTCAATAATGAAGTCTATTTTACCAAATTTAAAACATAGAAGTTGCATTTATTAATTTAAAATTAATTCCCACAATCAATACAAAAAGAAGTATTTTTAAGAAATAATAACTACAAAAAGTTTGACACTTATTTATGTCTAATTTCAAAGTAAAATTACTTATAATTACAATCATTGGATTAAATGGTAAAAATATAATCTATTTATTCTTCAGAACCATTAAAATTCATAATTTAACAATATAAATTATTTTTATTTAAAAAGTTGTTTTCAGTTAAAATATAGTATTTTTCATTATTCACCCAAATATGAATGTTATCAAAAAAACACCAATAATTTATTGAAACTAAATTCTTATGTCCTGATTCAAAAGAAGAAGTTTATTTTGTCAAATTGAATATATAAAAGTTTCAAATATTGGATTTAAAAAAGGCTTCTCCATTGAAAGGGAGTAAAATTGCATTTTTTGAAAACTACTTCTTTTTTCAGAAAAAATGTATTTGTTCTTACATTATGTCTAAGAAACTCCTAATATGGAATCCAAATATTAAGGATTATATAAAGTTCTAAACTTAGTTAATACAATTCATAACTTCTTTTGAACGGCTTGTTTGGTAAGTCATGGTGTGCTAGAACTCTTTGGTGCGTGCAGTGCAAGTTATTGAATTACTGTGAAGAAATAATGTACTATGAAATATTGGGGTGTTACAGTAAAGGTAGTGAGTCTGGGAATAGAAGTGATCTAGCCTGAATATTTTAAATTGGCAGTCAGGTTTAGTTGACTTGTTACATCAGCCCATCACTTTTGTATGCTCCTTGGACGTAGCCCAATGAGGGTGAACCGGGTAAAAATCTATGTTTCAGTCTACTTGGTTTCCTACATTGCATCCAAAGCATCATCATCATTAGATAAAGAAAAAAATAATGTGATCAAAAGTAAGGAATAAGTGGAAAAAATGTTACCTTCATAATAAGTAGGTCATGATCTAGTGGGGAAGGGATAATTTTGAACATATTATCCGTACCCAAATTCACCCCCTTCTAGAGTTATCTAGGCCCCTTTGGGTCCTAAAAACAGGTGAACCCTAAGGTGATACACTAGGGAGTATGAATCCCCGATCATGATTCTCATGGAGTTTCTTTTTCAATTCCTACTACTCAATTGGGATTATTTATAATGTGTCATTGAAATTGGAATATCACATAGTATGAGATCTATTGAAAAATTGACCTCACAATTTAGTGGAATACCTAGAAGTTATTCTAGAAATAAATCATAAAACTTTGATACAATGTGTATATTCATAATTTTGAGTTTCTCACCAAGCAATTGTGATAAATAAACTTCATTTATTAGAATCATGTCACATAATATGGATGAAATTTTAATTTATTATTAATATTCATACTTACATTGATAGCTGATCACATATTGATACAGAATATGAAATGTGGAATCCCATCTATGGAAATTGATATGATCTCCATATAGGGAAATCAAATCTTTGTTTAGAATAACACAACTTCTACTATAGGAAGGATCACAATATTTTTAGGAAGCACATTTCCACAATCCTGAACTGGAGAAGAATTATTAACTTTTGATTTGACAATTGTGCCATTAAGAGTGGTCACAGCTAACTCAACATCTAATTTTAGAGTTAATATAAAGATACTATTTGGAAATTATTTATATATAAAAAAGTGGGTGGATCTAAAATCAAATAAAATGTATTCTACATTATATGGATGGTAGGTGTACCTCTCAAAAATTCATTTTCATACCCACATCACCGATAGTGATCGCATGTGACATACCTTTGTCTTTAGACTTAATAGTTCTCTGACGTTAGTCATCATTAATAACCCTTGGATTAGGGCACCGATTGGGTTAAATCCCAATTTCCATGAACTCGTATCATTGAAGTGTAGGTGGTTCATTATTTATATAATTATCTTTATTTACATAATTATACATATTTTTCTATCACTATGACATTCAACTACCTGCTGACCTTACCTCCCACATGTAAAACATTTCCTTGTCCCTTTAAGACAATTTATTCCATGTTTTATTCTGCACATTGAGCATAATAGAAAAGTCATCTTCATTTCATTGTGTTATTTATATTTTCCCATGAATTACATTTTTCTAATCTTATCAATCCCATATTACTCATGGGTTACTCCAATCTCTGTCTCAACCATGATAGAATATCGAATGACCTCCTCATATCTATTAATGTCCCTTATGGACAATTAATTTCAGGGAGATGGTTTTAAAACACTAATTAGTCTATCAATTTTACTCTCATGTGGGATAATAATTACCAATGAATAACTTAAATGTCTTGTAAAAAAATTTTGTAGGTACCAACAGACTGATCATCCTTTTTCTTAATCTCAAGGAACACCTTTTCCATCATTTTTTGAATAATATGTTGAAATTACATATCAAAAAATAAGTTCTTGGAATAATCTGAATCTATTGACTCAATTTCATATCATTTCCACTTATTATAGATATTATTTCACCATATATGAGCATAACCTTCCAAAAAATATACTACTAAAATGATTTTTTCATGTTCTAAAATTAGATAATTGAAAATATATTTTTAGTGCTATTGATCAATTGTTAATCCACTAATGGATCAGAGGACATTTTGTTAGAAGGCTGAGGCTGCCTCATAAAGGACTCAACATAATAGTGTTCCCTCCTATGTTAATATTTATGTCATGCATGATTCATATATTTGGAATTTTTTGGGATCATATAAATGTGGTTTTGTATTGAATCTCCCAGAAAATTCAGTTTCTTTAAGGGAAAATCATTGCATTTTCTATTGTATTTTTCATTAAATGTAGTTTCTTTGTGTTTCATCCATTTATTCAAATCCATAAGAATACTGTGAGAAATACTAATCATAATAGGAAAACTTCAAAAGCAAGAATATAATTTAAATATATGACACTTTAGATTTTATCCTCACTTTTTTCATGATTATTTCTATAACACTAGTATTCTAACCAATACATCGACATGTCCTTTGATTTCATACTATTGTTTTTTCATCCAACTTACAACATGACAACTATTAATTTTCTCTTAATACCAAATATAATTACCCATCCATTACATACATTGATATTAATATAAAAGTGAATAACATTCATTACAAAATATAACAAAACCATGACAACCCCATATAGGTATAGTGTCATTAGAAATAAAGAATCATAAAAAACTAGTTCATAAGACATATTCATTTTATCCAAAAAAATTTGTCATAAATAGACCCCTTTTGACATATCTTACATAATACCATTCTTCATGAACTTCGAAAAAGTAACATATAAAATGGTGATCTAAGATTCTCAGTATGGGTAATAAAGGGATATATCAATTATTTCATAATCACATGACATAAAAAGAAAACATTTGAAATTCATATCCTGTATACACGTGATCATGATACCATTCAATGGGATAAATCATAAAAGTTTATATGAATCAATGAACATAATCCAAATAGTCATCATATAAGACATTAAATTTTTGGGGAATACCCGTAATCATATAAAATCATTTCATATTAGTCAACGATCATTGCCAAGACCATCATAATGGACAAAGTCCATTACTGAACCAAATTCACTCTTCATTCCAACCTAGTAATAATGAACCAATATCATTTCTAATTAATTCCATTTCTATCTCAAGAGATATAAACCATCTACAAATAAATTGGTGGGAGATATATGTCCCACCCATTGCATAATGGAATCATTATGACGTGTACCACACTAACATAAATCATTCATCATAACCCATGTAATAAAATATCTTTATTTAAATATTATTCCACCATAACATTATCCATGTAAGACCAACGAATTCCATAAATATCATTCCATCATCAACACAATAAAATAAAATGAACAATAAGGGTATTATACTTGACAAATAACCCTGCAAGATAATTCCATCATAGAATGAAAAAATATAGATAAAACACTTCAAATTAATTATTGATGAAAATATCTGTTCTTCTTCAAAAACATTCCCTTTTCTCAAAATGTCATGAAAATTTAAAAGAAAATAATTTTTAAAAAATAAAATTTAAATATTATAATGGAAGCATTATATAAATATTTTTTTATGAAAATGTAAAAATCTATTCTTGTGGTATAAATTAAAAAAAACAAACTCCTTTTATTTACGCTGAAAAGTCAAAAGTATATTGAATCAAATATGATAAATGATTCATTTCATTAAATTTAATAAACATTCACCAATAGGAAAATTGAAACAAAGTAATTTTAGAAGAATTTTTTTTTTGGAATACAAAGTTAGGAAACATGGATATGGATGATTAATATACCCTGTTAAATTCTTACATATAAACAATCATGGATAATAATGAGATTGTGAAATTATCCCTTACCATAGTATAAATTTATATTATATGTATCCGATCCTCTGGTATACTGATTTAAATAATTCAATTGAATTATTTCAAAATCATTTTCATTTTTATGATATCACATATGATCATATTATTATATGTTTGTTAGTAACATTATTACTTTTCCCTCAAGTGGTATATTCTTCATTTTATTATGCATGTTTTTTCAGAAAAGTTCATCTTCATTTTCATAGATTATACGTATATCATTTACATAATTATATTAGTTTAATATATATCATATTGATTAATTCTATTCATCGATTTGTTCAATATTTAATGAATATTACGAATAATGAATCACCTCACATCGTAAAGATAGTAGTCCGCACATACCCACGAGCAACAATATCATTACCATAATTAAAGAGTGGTATTGAAGAGGATGGTGTATTATATTACATAATCAATATCATGTTATAATAATCATATTTACCAATTATTTCCATAATTATACCCATCCATCTAAAATGGTGGTGAAAAACAGATTACACCATGACTTGGATATAGTTAGTAGTATGTACGCACTAATGGTGATCTCATTTTACATAGTATGGATATAAGATTGAATATGGTTGTTTAATAATAATAATAATAACATCTTAGTATAAAAGTAATATTTTATTTATTACTTTATACTAAAAAAACTCATGAATAATATGTACAATAAGAAATATATTTCAAGGAATCGGTAGAGGATATTATATCTTCTTCAATGTGATCCCTCTAAATGTCCTACTAAATAACTAGAGTTGTACATTAAATAATTTAATATCCTATAAAATGTAAACATGGATTTTTGAAAAGATATTTTCATGGGATGGCCAATATCGAAGGATTAATATGAAGTGAAGAGGTGAGGTAGGAGGTTCTATTTTATAATTGAGGAGAGGGGAACTTTTGGGATATCCAAAAATATTAATGTCTAATAATGTAAAACACCATTAAAAAACCACAAAAACGTACAAATTATGAATATTATAAAAGATATGGTTCTTGTATCATCAAATAACAATTTTTAGACATGATTTTCTGTAAATTTAATCATTATCCTATTAATTAACCCATATTTATTCTATTTAATGTTTAACAATGTTTAGGAGAATTTCAATTTTAAAAGGGTAGAATATTTATATATCTAATGTAAATTAGACCATATATAAATAACTTATAACATTTTATACCTTATAAAAAATATTATATATATATATTTTTTAAAAAAGTATCTGATATTTAATTTATTTAATAAAACTTTATTTTGATAAATAATAAATAGTTTCATTTTTGACACTATTCAATTCATTGTTTTTTCATAATAATAAGATAAGAATTTATCATTCATCCAATTATTTTATTATATTAATGTGAGGTTAAGGTCATATAAAAAAATAATTGAGCATATTACATAGCATAAATTATATTTATTTTAATTTTTTTAATATTATTCATTTAATAATTTCCATAATGAAATTATTACTACAACCATATTGTGGGCTTAATTAATATTAATAGATACTGAATAAAAATTAAAAATAAAATAATATGATGTGGATAACTCTTCAAAATTTCATTATAATAATTATTATAGAATATATCTTCAGTATAATATAACGTTTATAATTTTATACTTATTAAAACATGTGTGTGCTAACTTTTCTATCACCTTAAATAAAATAATAGAAGTGTCATAATCACTTCAATAAAGATCAAAATGATTAATAACTCGATCCATGGAGGTTTATAGTTAGTATATACTAGACCAATAAGATCTGGACTATTGTTTGTGTCTTTTAATGGTTATTATCACTTTAAAAATAATTAAATCATTGATTTTTCATTATTTAAATAATTTCTGCATAATTCCATCCAACCAACCAACGGCCCAAAGGCCTTCAATTGTTTTTATTATAATAATGATAAACCCCCTTTTAAGGGAATAATTGGGTAACCCCGACAACAAGGACATTGAAAATTACATGACCTGAAGGTCGAAGAGTGAAAAACCTGACTAACAACATGGAGCTGCCCCACCCTAGAATTTGATCATGAAAATGTCCTCCACCTTTGCATGGAAGTTCAGAAAGAAATTGTCATGTGTCAAAGCACATGCCTGATCTGTTGCAAAACTCCATATCCTCTCAAACAAAAAAATCCGAATATATCTAAAAAGATGAACCACACGCTCTGAATCCTCCTCTGGGGACTATTATAAGCAATCAAGTCCAGCTACATACCAACCGTGCACCATCATCCTCCACCAAGAGCATATACCAGATGAACCCCACCATGCTTCATACCCTCTTCCACCGTAACCATAGAATCCACCAGTAGACAAACCAAGGAACATGAAGTTGAGCCCTTATCACCAAGGATGGAATAGTCCAACACCACATTGGGGAACGTCACTGATGAGGGGGAATGGGCCACACTGAAACAAAACTACCGCTCTAGGCATGAATCTACTCAAATTTAAACTACAGACGGTCCCTCACCAGAGACCGAAGCTAGCCATGGGATGCAAGGGAGAGCACCAGTAGGAGATTGAAACTGTGTTGCGACACTGCATTTCCATCAACCGAACCTCCAAATCAAATACATCAAACAGAAACACAAAAACTCAATTATACAAAACCACAGACAAAAACCGAAAGCAAAAAATCCCGCCCTCCCTCTGAACCACACCAAATCAGACAATGAACACACCAGAACGGGGCACGCTAGAGCTGATTCCGGGCCGCACCGAAGCTGAAGTGTGATCTCGAAGCTGTCGCTGAGCTGCGTCTAATGATATTAGAAAATGGGTTAGGTTAATTTCGTAATATTATTGTTATTCTTTATTTTATAATTTACCCTTTTACATTGTTAATAAAAATTAAAAAAGTTACTATCCATGTCGCCCAATAATAAAAGTATGTTATTTACATAATTTGGACAT
Source organism: Viscum album (assembly GCA_963277665.1). NCBI lineage: Eukaryota > Viridiplantae > Streptophyta > Magnoliopsida > Santalales > Viscaceae > Viscum > Viscum album. The sequence goes on along the minus strand of OY728146.1, from coordinate 1,617,684,655 downwards.
AATGATTCAAACTACAGAATCCTTTTTTCAAAAATCAGAGCCCATAACTTGCAATGATTAATTTAAATTAATCCCATTGTTAGAAACAGAGCACATGTTTTTAATGTTAAAACATTGAATTTTTTTGAAATGTTATTACATTGAAATTCAATGTAAAATTAACTATAATAAAAAAATATATTTAATTATAAAAATATATTATATTTATAATTTAAAACAATTCAATTATATAATTTAATAAAATATTATGTAGATGAAAAAAGTTGTTTTCAATTAAAATTTAGTATATATTTAATATTCATAAAAACATGATAGTTTTCTTTAAAATATCCAAAAATCATCCAAAGTAAATTTTTATAGCCCAATTCCCAAGAACATGTTTATTTTTTCATATAAAAATTATTAATGTTTCAACATCATAATTTAAATTTTGTTCTCCATTAAAAGGTGGAAAATTACCCTTTTGAAAATTATAGGCTTTCATACATCTAATAGAGTTTATTCACACCTAAAGGATAAAATGTCTTTCATATGTATATCAATAATATTTTAAAAATTATATAACATTTATATTTCATTAATTTAATTTACTAATAATAATTCACTCAATTTATTAATACAAAAATAAAAAATATATAATTGATTTATATTTTTCATAAATATTTGGAAGTTGAATAATTCAACAAAAATTTTCATAAGTTAGATATATTTATTCCCTCTAACCTAATGACTATTTAAAAATTGTCATTTTATACTAAGGGAATCATGAGGTTTGCTAAAATTCATGATTGTGTGAAATGAATGCAATTTATTTATTAAAATTGTTTAAAATAATTCATAAAAACATATTGGTGTTAAAAAAACTCATACACCTGAGCCACTACCGAATGATTAATAAGATCCACTCATAAAAAGTAATAATAACACCGTCATCCACATATATTAAATTTTACCACAGATTTATTAATTTTATAACACACTAATATTATCTTGAACTCAATAAATCAGTATGCATGTACCTCTCAAAAGAATCTATCCTAAAAAAAGTACACAACACATAGTTCTTCAATAAGATCAGATTCCATGCAATGGATCTTGGGCCCCAATAAAATCATATGTTCTCACAAGCCTACCTAGTCGATATCACGTACAAGATTAGCCAGAAAAATTCCATTCCACCACAAGAAATCATTACATTTATGAATTCATAAATTCATCCAATCACCCTACCAGACAATTGATTCCAATCTATCACAACCCCCTGAAAACAAAGATACCACAATTAATGGAGAGATATAATTACCACCAATACTTGATTCAAGTAGTAACCAAATTAGTGACTAGCACTAACGGTATAAAGAGACTCACAAGTGGGAGGCATTATCTGCTATAATATAAAATAAGATTAGGATATCGGATAAATAACCTCCAAGGAACATAAGAAAATAAAATAAATATTTATAAATGATCCAATAATTCACAAATAAATTAAAACGATACATATAAAACTCTTAAAATATACCAAAATACATGTGTACAATAGATTATCAACAACAGTTCAAACCTTACTAGTAATGTACAAATCTATTCCCAATTTACTCTATATAACATGAGAAATAGATTATATATATATAGATATCATAACAGGTATACTCATTAGTTATATATCTGAGGTCCCATGTGAACTTGTGAAAAGACCATTCTAATGTTTTAGGGAACAAATAGTAGAACCAACAAGAACCTAAAATGTCCAACTAACCAATCCCAAACTCACCATGGCTCACCCACCGAATCAGGAATCCAATATGGTTATATAATATGAAGATCAAGAGTGGTTCCCAAATACTATTTCCCCACTAATTTTCCACTCTCGAGCCTCAACATTGAACATCCTATGCTTCCCTCCCTTCCATACATATCACATCATATCACATCATATCACATCTCAACATAAGATACTAGGGAAATATCTTATTTGGGTTGGAATAAATATCTAATTATTCTACCCTCACATGGTTTAGAATCCTATTCTAGAATCTAGAATCACTACACAACATAATTCCCAATGATACATGGGTTTTCAAATCTCATCTCTCCTAAAGGCTCATGGGACATGAAACTATATCTCATAACATATCTAGAGAAATAGGGTATCGTGAATTTGAAGAATATCAACCTGGTTCCCTCGTATAACCATGCATGACCACCACCATATAAAATATCACATCACAACCTCATTCCATAAAATCATGCTAAAAAAAACTGGGCGATCACAACACTTCTCACACAGATATAATTGGTCCATCCCTACTAAAGGAAGAGAAGAGAAGATGGGGTATACAACCATCCATATCACCACAATCCTATATTTTGGGGGAAATAATATGATCCCAAAACATTTGAGTGTTTTTAACATTATCCAAATCAGGTGGAAATGTATAAAAATAACATAAACATACATGGAATATAGATAACACACCATAAATAACATGTGGGTTCATTAAAACTACTCCATCAAAGACTTTATCTCCACCACTATACCACACAACATCTATCACTACCTCTTCCATTACTATACAATACACATCACTCAAAAACCACACAGGTCACACATTCTAATTTAATTCACTATGTTACTCCATTAACATTTATATTACCCATATTCTATAAAATAATTTATGTTATTTTTCTACACAACCATTTCTATCCCAAATAATTTTTACCATAATTTATTGATTCATTTTATCATATTAATTTATTTCCTGGAAATTCAAGAAACTAATACAACCATTCCTTATAGAAACATTCGAAATTCACATTAACTATGGTGAAAAACAATAAATCCGCCATCATCAACATGATAATACAACCAATCCATATCACCATAGAAACCACACATCACAAATATCAATCACAAATCACAACACAACTACCACATACAATAACAACACATCTCTAACACAAATCTACACCACTAATAACCAAAACCCATCAACACTATATATATTTCACACAACATGATATTTTCCATAAAACTGCAACATAACTTCCCACATCACATCCACATCACACCATATAACCCAATTGTATATATCTCATCAATTCTAACTAACTACAACATCAAATAATGAATCTTGACATCAAATAACCCACCTAGTCACCTATAAAATATCTCAAAACACTACTAAACCATGTTGGGAATCAAAAAAAATTATAAGAACACACAACATCAACACACATAATCTTCCACAATAACTCATGGAATTTTATTACAATACCTCTTCATTTTAAAAGGGTATTATAAAAAAGTATCCAATGGGAAACCAATTTTTGTCCAGATGTATATTCATTGTCTATTTATTCATTGTTTGATCACAGATAATCACATCAAGAGTCACAACATATATAATATATTATAAAAGTAATTCTTCTAATACCAATTATTTTAGTATTGGAAGTCATAATACACAATATAATCAAGGAAAAATATGAAATTTGTAAAGAATGTGATAACCCCCCATACCCATCAATTTGAATTATGAAAATTAAATACTAGTATTATGAAAACCACTAATATCCATCAAAAGGAAATATAAAAACCTAGTTCCCAAAAATAGAACATAAAGAGGGTAAGAATATGGTTCCATTTTTTAAGAAGCTTTTATATCTCATTGTGCACCTCAAGATTATGAAGAAACAACACAAAAACCAAAACCTCCCGAGAAAAACCAAGATCAACTAGAACCTCAAAAAAGAGTTGTAAATAATTAAACAAAAAAACACTCTAAACTAAAAATAACAATTAAATTATGAATTAAAAAGGAAAAAGGTAAAATATAACAATCAATGGAGGAGGGATTACTATGAAACTTCAAAACACCACCACTATAACCCGCACATCAAAGTAGGAGGAAGGGGTTACAAGAACACCTAGATTCGTTAGGTTTCCTCCAAAATGAGAGTGGGACATCAACAAAATTAAGAGATATTTTTCCAGAAGTAATCATATAAACCATAATGACACACAATTTATAATTCAAATCACACATTTATAATGTAAAATACCTGGTTACCATAGAAAAATTTCATAAAACAAACCATTAAACTATGAACCCTCTTATCATTTGTATCCCCCAAAAATAGTGGTGTCTCACCCTAGATTAACATAAAACATAAACCAACTTCTTATATCATAAACCCATTTTATGGTATACCCATAACTTTAATCACAATTAATAATCATTAATGTACACAGATCATGAAACAATTTCTTATTCCAAAAAGAACCACATTTATGGAATACAAATCTCATTGAAGTATTATAGCATCTCTAACACCATCGAACCTCCCTTAGACACTTCTTCACACTCTATGGCCATAATACTAGCAATGTAATATGATATGAAGGAAACAATCATTACAGTAATGGCTACATCAATGAATCTATTATATTACCCATTATATCCTTCCAATAGATCCTTATATCGCCCCTATTAATAATATATCATGTGAGATGATATGTTTGAATGATTTTCATAGTTCATGGGTGTGTATAGGGTTCCTCATCCATTATAATAAGTCCATCGTTATCATAGTATAACTCAATTTCTCCTTCATTCATTTGAATCACCTCATGTTTGGAGATAAAAATATAGATTGAAATAAATTCCTATAAAGTGACCAATGATGTGATATACTCCACCTCCACTTTTGAATCTTTTATGGTGGATTTTTTTGAATACTTTCAAGTGAAATACCCTCTATTTAAGAAGAAAATGAATCTAGTCTATGATATAATATCACCTCTTTCATAATGAAAAACAATATAATAATAAAACTTAATCCAAAAAAATCTATTTCTAAAAATATTAGGAGCATTCCCCTAGTCCATATCAATTACGTAATAATATTTATCTCATAATGGTTTTCAATCTCAATGGTAATTAATTGGAATTTTATGGTAATTCCATGTGTATAAAAACATTATGTACTTTACACACTAATTAATACATTATAAAACCTATAGTGCATGAATTTGTAATTCAATCCATCCTTGTTAAGTATACAATATGATCCTTAACCTTTATATGATTTATTCTATGTGACACTGTTCAAAACCCCTTTACGAGTTATTAAAAAATATCATCTTAACCACACTACATATATAAGCACACTGAAAGAGTCGAATAACTCTCTTAGATCAATATTTATAGATATTTATACATGGTATGTATGAAACACCAACCATATCATTAATTGATAAGAATTTACAAAGACACTTCTTCATAGAGTAAAGGGTAGGTTATATTTTCTGATAGGTTGTATGAAATATATATAAAATAACAAAATCACTAAAATACCCCCACAAATCCAAAAATGTTTAGGAAGGATCCATGATTACTATTAAGACAAACTCTATAATTGAATTTTCTAACTAGATATTTGAACTCCAATAACATTTCGTCAATCAATAAATAGAACAGTGTAGTTTATAGACATCGGCAGTATCATTTTTAATTTCAAAACGATCAGGATATATATTATTCACATCATAGGAAAATTTTATAATAAGAAAATATCTTTTCAAATCTATTTGATATGCCTAATAATGAATGTTACCTTACCGAGAACTAAATACCACAATTAAAATTCTCATACTAGTATAATGGGTTCCTCCATATTCAGTAGCAGGAATTTGTTTTTAAAATTTTTAAACCTGGTGTGTTTTATTTGTAAAAACTCTACCATTAATATTTTTTCTCATATGGAAAACCAATGAAATATATTGTTTTCTACCCTTCTAGTGCATACAAAAAATTTGAAAATTGGATAGTGCACAATGACTCTATTTTAGAATCCATGAATTTAAACCATTTCATTGAATCTAAACTCTAAATGTAATATCATTTTTTTGTAGATTCACATCAATTAAATTTCATTTAAATATTATTTTCCCTGATAAATATAAATCTATTAGGTTTCTAATGAATCTTACTAGACCTTAGTGGTTATTATGTAACCTAAATCAATACAACTCCCACAAAATGATTTAGAGATACCACTTATTCCTCCATATGAACACTTTTTCTAATCTCATAACATTCAAATAGTTCAACATTTCTCAATCAAAAACCACAATTTATAAATTAGATCTTATATAATACATCATAAAACCATAGACACAAAGTGTTCAATATGTTTATTGAATAAAAATATATTAGTTTCTTTTGGATAATAAAAAAATAAGTATTTATTATATTTGGAGTAAATATTTTAATAATTAAATAACCGCACAAAAAATCACATCCATTTTTATTAATGAATGACACAACATGATGTTTCCAAATCGATATCTCATATGGTCTTCTTATAACTACATTAGATAGAACATGGTTTAAGAGATATCCACAATATTCTAGATGATATCACAAAAGGAAATAGGAATGTCACGTTAGCTCATAAATGATTAATCTATGTCTAATAATGTATTGTTTTAATTTTCATACACACTATTCTATTATAGTCTTATTGAAGTTTGAGTGGTGAAACTATTTCAAAATCTATTGTGTGATCAGTGAATTATCAGTTTTTGTATTCACCACTCTAATCTAATCAAAGAATATAATTTATTTTGATTAATTTATTTTTTACCACATTTTGAAAATATGTTATATTTTCATAGGCTTTATAATTTTTTATCATTAGAAACATATATTATTACCATCTAAAGTAATCAGTAATGGATAAAAAACCCACCAGATTCGTGAGTATTAAATTTTATACATAAAAAATTCAATAAAATGTCACATATTCTATAAAATATATCACATTTTATACTATAATGTTTCATTATAATTATTTATAATAAACAAGTTTCAAAAATCTCAAATTATTATTAATTTAATGGTTATAAAAATCTATCATTTTTTATTCTTTTTATGAATATATTTATTATATTACGAAGGGGGAAATTCCCATGGAAAATGGATTCAGATTAAAATATGCACATATTAATTTTAATGTTATAAATTATATTATCCATATATTGAATTTATGAAAAATTTCTTATATTTCTAATTAAATGAAAAATATTTTTTATATAGAATAATTTTTATTCGTAATAGTGAATGAAAATCCCTTCTAGTTGAAAAAAGATTTGTAAGTAAATATTTTTTATATGGGGAACATGATAAAGAAATTATAATTTAATTATTAATCTACATTTGAGAACTAGATCAGATTTTCGAATCACTATTATAGTTCCTCATTCTTCATTACTAACCAAAAGATTTACATCACCCTTCATCAATTCCTTCTTATCTATGAGTCTGTGTTTACCATTAAAGTTGTTCAATTAAGAATTGGTATCTAATATGTATGATTCACAATTGGTGGAATTGTATAAAACACTATGATTTTAATAAATTAATTCCATTAAATGATCCAATTATGTTTGAAGGGCGCTGCACATTTAATAAAAAACTTAAATAAAATCGCAATATATTTATATAAAATATAAATATTTAGGTATGACTATTAAAACCTAAAAATTGAATTATTTGAACAAAAAAATGGTATATATTTTATTATATATTTATATAAATAATATAAATATATCAATTAATATAATTTAAAATACATTAGTTTAAATAATAATAATAATACGATTATTTATTTTATATAAAATCAATTCTCTACAAATTTACATTTTATAGAATAATATTTTATTTAGACAAACATTATATTAATTATGATAGGATATGATTTATATTAATCCTTTTTTATTGGAAATTTATTTTTTAATTTTTTTGATATTGGAAGAATAATGGTTAATTTTTCAAAATGTCATTTTATTATGTTAATCGTTGTTCATTATAAATAATGATGTTACTCAAAAATTTCAATTATAATTTAGTAATTTTAGTTTGAAAATTAGAAAAAAATTAATCATGTTAGAATAAACATATTAATATAATATAAAATTTTGGTATTTTTTAAAATAATGTAATTATTCTTGAATATTAGAAAAACATTTTTACTAAAAACTATCACTTTTCGGAAGCTATAATAATAGAAGAATGAATTAAAAAAATTTAAACAATTTTTTATAAATTATGTATTTTTAAATTATAATATATCATTTAAATTTACTATATCATATTTATGAAACCCATGAATAAAATTTTCAAAGCATAATTAATATCTTACTCTAAAAGAAGTTTTTTTATGCTTATATAAAAATTAAATTTCCATCAATACTATAAATCAAATATACAAAATTTTATTTCATATTTTAGATCAAAATTATATTATTCTATAAGTATTTAAATTTTATTACTTTTCATTAATATATTTATACATTGATTGATATAAAGGAACTCAATAATAGTAAAAGTGTGATTTTCAAGGAATTATTTTATTAATATTTCATAATTTATTTTCAACAATTAAATTAACATATTCAAAATGGTCAATCTAATATGGTGTTCAAAAATATATATTTATAAAAATATTAATTTAATTGGTAATTATTCCTAGATAATATGAAGAACATATAATGGTTAACATTGCATTCTCCAAAAAAACAACTTTTTACAATATATATTGTTTTTTAATTTAAATATTAAATTTATAATATTTCAAAATTGAAATATATTACTATAAAACTAAAAATAGGTTCATGTAAAAAGTATTTTTAATATGGGTTATTTAATATTATTAATAAAACAAATATTACTTAATTACCAAGGTTAAATGTGAAAAAAGTTTAAAACCTAATAAAAATGAGTTTCAACATGATTAAAACATGTGTAGAAATACTTTTTTTAGACTTACTCTACCCATGGTAACCTAAAATTAATTATTTCTATCTTTTGAATAATATTTTATTTTAATAGCTTAACTATATCATTTAAAATTAAAGTGTCTCAAAAGTACCATTTTTTCACTTATAAAAATAGAAACCTCTACCACTTCATTCAACACATATTCGTTTAAATTATCCATAATATTAATTAATTTTATCATAAAATAATACTCTGTTAATTTAATAAGACTATGGTATCAATAAGTTAGCCTATTAACTTCACTTACGTGGATCGTTTCATGAGAAGTTTCAAGGAACCAAGTTGATTTGTACTTACCTCTTTCCATTTATTCAAATTAACTATCTTCAAAGCCTTCCCAGACCATGTAAATATGGTAACCTTAGTACATTATTATATATATGTGTTATTATATTAATTTAAAAACCATTATTCATTCGTATGCATCCATTTATAAAAACAAAATAACATTAAATTTGTGTTTTGTAGACTATCGCCTCAATGAAAAAAATTCTTTTTTGTTTTTAAAATAAATATAATTTTATTATCCAAAAATAATAAAATATGATTCACGAAAATTAAAAATCATAACAATATGACAAATACTATGTTATAATGATGTTATAAACATCCTTAACCATACTCAACCATTAAAATATTGTGTATTCATGTTCGAGTTTGTTTGATCACATACTTAAATATTTATATAAAATATTGTTATGAATGAAAATGAGAATTTGAAAAATAATATTATTATATATTAACAATATATTAATTATTATTTTTCTAGTGGTCATATAATTTATTTCACTTGTTATTAAGATATCATCATTGATAAAAAAATTACAAAAAATAAGATGAAACAAATTCAATACAAACTAAAATATATACAGGAATGATATAAATAATAAATATAATATTACAATAGTTTTCCAATATTAAACTAAATATATAATATTATGGTTACTTAAAAGTTATATTATAAATATAATTTTATTTTCCCATATGTTTAGAAGATGCATAAATAAAATCAGGAATAAGGTAACTATTTTTTGCCTCAAATTCCATTATTTAATCATATTTTGATGTATGATCCTAATTTATTATATGTGGTATATATTATACCTATATAATAAGTTATAAAATCAATTATATTGTAATAATTTTATTTTATATTCAATTATTAGTCATTCATTTCTATATTTTTGGATTAAATGTTTACTCAATCCAAAAGTGGTTATTTGTCTCAAATGTGAATCACTTGAGATATGTTTATATAACACATAATATTTTTTTCAATGGTTTTAATACAACCAAATATTTTTTATATCAAAATTATTTTATATTTCATTATATAAAAGGTTATATTAAAGGATGTCAATCTGAAGGGGTTTTTATTCAAAAGATACAATGGATGTAATGGGAATTCAAAATTCAAATCCTTTCCATTGTCAAAAATCACTTCTCTTGGTATACAAACTCTAATTCTTGATCTCGTCTACCATATAATGATTCTATAATATATTTCCAAATTATCTTCTGAGAAAATTTCATATTTTCATTTTTATAATCTTCCTTGATGAAATGACTTCTCTCAAAATTATTAAGTTTGAATGAATGAATCCAATTCCTTACAATTGATATTTTCTTCCATGACTATATTTTAATCCCACCGAATGTTTTTATTTGTTTTGGGGGATGATTATATGTATTTTTTTACTGATTCTACAAATTATATTCACCCATTTTAAAATGGAAACACTATTACTCTATTGAATATGTGTCATTTCAAAATACTATTTCGAAATTATTTTTCACCCCATATTACTTTTGATAGTCATTTATTGATGATTATTTTTCAAAGGTAGTTGTTTTCTATTTTTTCCTTCAATTTTTTGGAAAATTACTTTTTTATATTAAACCGTAACTTCATTATTCTATGAATTTTTTGAAAATGATATCACTTGACCCTTTTCATGGGAACACATATTTCCACCATATTAATCATTTAATTCCAAACATTATCTTAATGTTTTCTTGGTTTCTATAATAAAACTATTTTTTCTATGATTATAAAATATCTATTTTAAAATTATTTCAATGTATGAGATATATTTCTTATTTCAAAAGTTATTTTTACAAAATACCTTAAAATTATTTTTTATATTTGTAATTTTTCGTATTCATGTAATCTTATTGATCAATAATATTTTTAAAATATTTCCATTCAATTACTTTCTCTATATGGATTATGCAATGGGCATTTATTTTTCATAAACGATCAGTCGCTTCCTTACCCATTATAGTTTTTTTTAGGGAATAAATTTTATTTATATATAATTCCCATCCTTTCTAAATAACATACTTTTAATTCAATTAATGTAATGTTATCCACCTAGATTTCATAAATCATTTTATTGTGTGAATTTTATTAATTATATGTTTACCCATTACCTATAGGTGTGAACATTATATGATTTATTATCTTAATTGTGTGGTATTTATCTACAAATTCCACTGATTTAATTGGATACCCCTTTAATTTCCATTATATTATCATGTTTTGATTATTGAAATAATTATGAATAATATACTTATATGAATCCGTTTGAAAATAAAATTAACCACATTATCTTTCCATGGGTTCTTGATAATGTGTATAATGAAACTCTTATTATGTCTGTAGTTTATTTATGATATGATAAATAATAGTTTTCTTATAGAACATAATTTTTTTTATTTTGAAAATGGTGTCCAATATTCACCTTCAATGATTTAGTTAAGATTCTATATATTATAAGACATATATTTTAGAGTACATACTAAATAATCATATACATTTTCACTCATAATGTTTCTAATGAAGTGTATGGTCCCTACAAAAAGATGGCTTCAATAAGAAAAATAATTTTTTATTTTTATTCTTATTCTCGTTCCTATGTTATGATATCATCTATCGTATTTGTGGAATCAATATTTATATTGATTATATTTTTGAAATAATTTTTGGCATTGATTTATTAAATATGCGTTGTTTGTGTGATTTTATTTTGTATCATTGTAACACAGGTATGTTTATCTTATGATCACTTGGGATATTATATTATTATCACATTATTAAACCCATAGTGAGAATATAAGTTCAAACCATTCTTATAATTCCATTTACTTAGGTTATTTTGATAAGAAAGGTATTATGTATATAGAGTGGTATCTTATGTGGATAAATTGTGGGATAAATAGATGATTAATTATATATTAAATAATTTGAAATATAATTTGAATATTTTTCAATTCAAACGATGAGAATGGGTTTTTTAGTTGATTTTTCCCAATTTATCTAAATCATTAAATTGAAAATTTCTTAGGAATGTATTGTCTTTAAAAATATTCATTATGTCATGTAATTTGATTTTAGTATTTATGAGTTTTCATAGTTGGTATAAAATGTGGGTTTAGATAGATGTTGAGAATAATATATTTATTAGGGATAATTTATTGTTCGATATATTAAGTATGATCATAATTTTAAGGGTTTATATAACCCATTGTTTTTTCTAGGTAATATTTAATGCTTTAGGTATTATGATTAGTGAAAATCAGTGAATATGCAAGGAATATGTATATGTTTAGGATGATATTATAATGTTTTTATAAATTGTTTAGAATATGGTTTTCCAAAAAATTACATAAGTATTTATACACTATTAGAGTATATAGGATTCTCTATCAATTTACCTTTCTGTAATAACCTCAAATATGAAAATTAGTAATATCACGATCGTCACTTGTTGTATTAAAAATATCGGTAACAATGCACGTGGTTTGAAACTATTATGGGGTGTGATTTGGTCAACCAAAATCAATTAAGTGGACAACCATAATGGATTTGAGTATGAATATAACAGAATAGGTTATAGAACCTTATGGAAAATTATAGTGGAAGACCACAGATTTAACAAAGAGAGTCGTATATAGATCCAAAAGAATCACATGTTTCATATGAATTTTTCCTAGGATAATGTATATTCATATTAATTTTATTTACCTATAATTTTTATATTATAATAAAAATATTGGATTTAGTATTTGGTGGAAAAGGATAAAAAAATATGAATATGAGAATGGTATATTCCCAGAAAAAACTGTATCAATTAATTGAATAAATGAGAAAAAATAAATGGATAAGAATCATATTATCTTAAGATTAGGATGAAAGCATAAAATTCCCTAGTCTTTAATAAGATATATAGATTTATTTTTAATAGAAACGAAATTTTTATACTCTTAGATATTCTCATTATTTGGAGATATTTGTCAATGAAATTCGCGTATTTCCTATATGTTGTAAAGAATTTGTGAAACATATAAGGATTTATTTTTTAATAGTTTTAAATTAATGTCATGAAAACATATATTAAATGTTATTAATAACATTCAATAGATATTTTATGGAAATATCATATATCTTGGGATAACAACTGGATAACATGTGATTGTGGTAGAGATTACACATAGGATTAAAATAATCTTAATATTGATTTAATAATAGATTGATTGTTTTTTATAAAAGTGAGTTAGATAATATCGATTTCCATATAATTGATTATATGTTTGTTTAAAAATATATATACTGATATTTAGCTAAATATTTACTCTTATTTTGGATTATGATATATTGTGAATACTATGTGACCTTATGATCTAGTGGATGATATAATATTGGGTAAAAAATAATATTTAGTTTTTGAAGAAAATGTTGTTTTATAATTGTTTAATGTGTTAGATGTTCTAGTGGGAATTGAAAATGTATATATTATAGAATTTATGATCAGGGTGTATAAATAGTAGATTATATGATTTAAAAAATGTATATTTATATTTTAAAATAGATTACTAACTTAATCCAGTCTATGAGACTAAGAAATATGTCACATTAGAGATTATATCTTGTTGGATGAATATGAAAAACATTCACTCAAATAAAGCCATCAATGAGTATTAGTTAAAAATAAGTGTATGAAATTTATTTAAGTGGACAAGGAGATTTTATCACCCTGATATTTTAATATATAACATACTTTAAATGATCGGAATGTGTTTGATTGCTTCTTCCACACAAAATAATGAATTTAAATGACACTACAATTTATTTAGATAAATATTAATATTAAGTAAGGCCATTACAAAATGTTCATTTAATAAATGATAATGAATATGAGAAAATAATTTATAAAATATACATATAATTAAAATAAATCATACATCATATTTAAATGAAATTTAATTACCTTGCTGAAGATCACTAATATGATCATTAGTTATTTAGAAAATATTTACTCTAAATATTTTAATTTTTATAAGATATGGATTTATATTTTAATAATCATTAGATTAGTTATGATAAATTAGGTATCACATTTAAAAAAATTAACAACCATTTAGATGAAAAACTATATGAAATATGAATAATAACAGTTAATATTCGAAAACGTGACTTTATAATAAAAGAGATTTCTCGATATATTTTATAGTTTTTTTACAAAAATTAAATATACAAATTTTAAAATTATAATTCATGAATAAGAACATAATTTTTAGATATTGAGTAAATAAATTACTTTAAGATATATTTTTTTGTTTTTTATGAAATAATTTGGTTTTCATGTGAATAATGTGAAAATAATTTTTTTACCAAATTGTTTCTTTTAGGATGCTTTAGTAATAAAATAATTACATAAATATTTTTAAACCATTTAATATAATATATTAAAAATAAAAAATAAAAAATAAAAAATATCATTTAAAATTAATATATTTGTTTATAATACTCATTTATATCAGCATGGAATCATTAGTAATATTTTACACTAATAACATTTTTTATTCACTTATTTTAAAATTTTAATTTCATAAATTTTATAAATTAAATATATCATAACAAATTTAATATTTTATAAAAAAAATTTATATTATGTAATAATTTCAATCTATATTTTTTTCATTAAGGTATGATTACTATGAAAAATATTAATGGCCATTTTAAATTTAAAAATATTATTTTCAATGAATCATTTTATTAATATTTTCTAATTTATATCTTAGAAATTTAAATAACTAATTTAATTTATGGATCAATTAATTTTGTTCAATAGTTATATAATTTTACTAACACAAATTTAGTTGCAATCAATTGATAAATACAATTAAAAACATATAATGGTTGAAACACTATTCTTAAAAAAATTATATATATTTATTAATTAAATTCAAAAGTAAATATTAAATTATTTAATATTGAATAATATTAAATGGAGAATAAATGTATGTTCATCACACTAAAATTTTGTAATATTGGTTATTTTACATTTTTATTAAAACATAATATGTATAGTTAAAAAATGTCATATTGTAAGAATGTAAATTTAAAAACCTATGATGAATTGACCTATGTATTTTTTTATATATACATTGAAATAAATTTTTTAGGATTTATTTACCTAATATAATCCCAAATTATATTTTTTTTAATATTTTTATTGTTTTACGCTTAAAATATTTTAATGATATCCTTGAATATTAAATTCTATTATCCAACATGAACTTTTCCTCACTTATAAAATTAGATAATTTTACCCCTTCATTAAAAATAAACTCCATTGAATTTAGTATTAAAAAACTTTTTTTTATTCATATATAATCCTATATCATGTTCATAATCCTCTTTTCTCAATTATTTGGTTCATTCCCTTTATTTCCAAGGTGATACAAAAAAGGAATTTCGATGAACCAAAATAACTACTGCATACTCATTACCACTTATTCTAAACCATTCACTTTGAAACCTACCCTATCAATGAAAATATGAAAAAAATTAATGGTTATAATAAATTGTTATTTTTTATAATAAAAAATTTATTTATTCATTTCCAGCGAATTATAAAAACAAAAGAATGTTAATCATGTGTTATGCCAACTACCACCACAACTAAGGAACATTGTTCAATTTTTCAAGTTAATTTTTAATATATATCAAAATTAAAACACATAACACCCACCAATATCAGAAAATATAAATAATATAATTATTAATAAGTTATAATTATATTATACTCTTTATTAACTATACATCCCAACAAAGATATTACATGACTAGGATTGAGTTAGTTAGACAACCTACATGAATAATGATATTAAAATCTGTCATGGATGACTATAGGGACATAACAATTGATATTTATATAGTTAAATAATAAATTAACGATTTTTTTAGATTTATAATGGTTATATTAATCTTTTTATTTATTATTAAAATATCATGTTTTCTTTATAAAATCCTTAATACAGAAAGACACTAATTAAATTTTTACAAAACCAAAATAAATGTATACAAAATAAATTTAGAGAATATGCTAATAAATAATTTATATTATATTAAATATTTAATAATATGTGTCTAAAAATGTATCTTGGAAACTAGATAATAATATTTATCAAGTTAAGTACAATCATAGAATGAATCTGGAATAAGTTAAGAGGGTTTTTTCCGAAATGTTTCTCAATGAGACATATTTTTTAGTATGCACCTAATTTATTTTATCTGATTTATATGATTTCTCATTGATATATCATAACATGAAATATATTTAAATTATTATATTTCATGTTTAATTTCAATTCCCCACTATCAATAAGGACTGTGAAAATTTTTACTCATGACATAAAGCATTATTTGTCTCAAAATCAAATCTCTTGACATATGTTTATGTTATACACCATACTACATTTAAATAAAGTAAATATTACCCCTTATTATTTATTTATTATTATTATTTGATATTACATGATAAATAATGTCATATTTAATTTTAAACCTATCATGGGGTATTAAATAAATAGTTACAAAGGATTTATGGGTGGTTTTTTTGCTCAAATAATTTAATTAGGTCAAAATAAATTATATTTATCTAAAACCATTCATTTTTGATATTATCTAATACATATGATTTATATTTTCTTTTTACACACTCTTTTATGGGTATGCTTCTTCTATTCATTGATATAAAATTTCTTGATGAAATAATTTATCAAGTAAATGTATGTCATTGGTTAGAATAACTCATCTTTTTTCTAAAAGATATTTTCCTTGAAGTCCATATTTTAATTATAACAAATCATCTCATATAATTTTTTAGAATGATTAAATATATTATTTTTGTGGATTATAATAATTATCTTTACTATATTTAAAAATATATAATACTATTTTTTTGATGTGGGATTAAAAAAATGCATTCCAACATTTTTTCAAACCCACATTTATTTTGATAGTATTTATTATTTATATAGATTAATTTTTTGACTTAATTTTCATTGTTAAACATTTTACAATATTTTCACTTCAAAAGTTTGACATATAACCATTGAAATTTTCTCATAACATCTTCAATTTCTAATTTTTATAAAATTTAAATATTGTGATATTTTACATTGGAACAAATTATTTTCCCACTATTTTAATTTTGTTTGATTATTATATCATTATTTTTATGGTTTGAAATCTAAAATTAATTTTTTTCTGGAAAAAAAATATTTTAACTTGATTTCCAAATATAATTTATATTTCTTAATTCCAATGTGATTCTTCTACAGCTTATTCAATTTATTTTCCATATAACTTATTATACTTTAAATATATATATAATTATTTGGAATGTTTTTCCATTGTAACTATCCACCTTATTTCTATCAATAGATTTTTTAATGTCCTTGTCTTTTGAATAAATGATCTATCATTACCTTTTTATTTTCTAATTGTTTTTATATATAACCATAATTTTTTTTCCGATTTATTTCTTATGTAAGTACCTAATTCATTGTTATTTTCATTTGAGGGGGTTCATTAAGATTCCATGCATCAATTTTCTATAGAAATATATTGTCTTAACTATATAACTTATTTCTATATATTTTTAATATAATATTCACTATTATATTGATTGGGATTTATTTATATAGAAAGTTACATAATAACATTGGATACACATTACTTTTCAATGGTATTATATTGTTATGAATATTGAACGAATTATGAATGATTTATTAGTGTGAATGTATTCAAAAATGATTGGAAACATATTTTCTACATGGGTTCTTTATAATGTGTGAATTGAATCCCATTTTATTCCTTTGGTTTCATTATGAGATGATGACTATTTTAATTATTATGGAACTCAAATATATGGATAATGATTGGTCGGGTCCTATGTCACCCTCAAAAGGCATTATTTAAAATTTCATATTTCATGATATGGTCTTTTGTGTAAACATGATAGTTCCAAAAAAGCATGGTAATTAATGATGTGAATCAGTAAATAATTTTTCCTTACACTAAAGTATATTCCTTATTTAAATGATGTTTCATCATTTTATTTTTATACTATAAATGATGTTTTGATCTCATGGAAGTTTTTTATACGCTGAGTAATTGTGTTCATATATAATTCTATATAAACATTTATTCCAGTATTTATGGTATAATTGTCATTAGTTGTGATTTTTATATGTATTAGTCTCAAACAATTTTTATAATCTTATGATCACACGTGATATATAATTTTTATCAGTTATGTTTAGCCTAAATGATCCTATGACATCACCTCTTCATTATGTTTCAATTTCCCTAGGTCATCATGATAAGAAAGAAAATGAAATTTCATTATGTTTGACTTATGTTGATAATTTATGGGAGATTTTGTGCAGACAGTATAAAATTATTGTTTTGAAATATAATGGGAAGTTTTTTCGAATGATAAAAAAAGTACATTTCTTTGTTAATGTTTTTCTTAATTCTATAATTGTCTAAACCTAAAATGACTGAGGAGTGAATTAAAATGATTTTTTATATATTTAATGTAAATATATGGTCATGTCTATTGGCTATAATAAATTTATCTCAATAAGATTAAAATTTATATGGTCTTAATTATTCTCCTTTAAAACACTTATGACCAATATAAAAAAATATTTAACAATATTACAGGTCATACCTATAAGGGATCTTAATAATATTATATATATATATTAATAATATAAAATATATATCAATTTTTGGGAATATGTATTTATATATTTTATCCACATAATTTCAATGAATAGAATCTGATTAAAAATGACGATATTATACACCACATCTATTTAGTGATCAATGATATATAGTTTTCTATGTACTTATACTACATAATAATTCTTATTACCAGTCAATTATTTAGATAGTTAATCACTAATTCTTAAATGTTATAATTAACTGATAGTTGAGTTTAAAATTAACTCTCTACGTATGTTATATAGATAACAGTGAACCATAATCCTCTTCTATCCAATTATTAATGATTCTATTAATATGTTTCACCCAGATAAATGTTATAGAATATTACAATAGTACATCTGGGAAAAATGATCATTGAAATAACCAACCCATGGATGATTTAATGTCACCATATAGTTTATTTTTGTATATAATATAATATTGAAAGAACCTTTGATTGGTAGAACCTATGTTGTCATATGATCGATGTCTTAAAATGTGATTCTTTATACTAAAAGTCACACATAGTAGATTAGGGTTGGTAGTTTAAATATCATGAATTTTAAATAATATTAAAATTATATTACTTACTATTTTAGCTTAGGAAAATTTAGTATAATCATGTTTTATTCCATTATGCATGTATTCTTCTGATTATTGAGTTTTGTAATCCCTTTACTATTAAAAAATAATTTTCTCACAATAATGTAATTTGTAATTATTTATACAAAACATAAGTTCATATTAATAAAAAATAAAAATATTATAATAATAACAATATGAAGATATCTTACATATAAGGTACATAAAAATTTCATTTAATTACATAATGTTATATAAAATTAAAAAACTCTACATGGGTGAGTCTAGATAATTAGAATTTCTGTTATTTAGAATTATGAAGAATAATATTTTTTTGGGGATACTCTACACAAATCTCCCTATACTTAGGGATAAATTACTAAATATATTATTCAATTCATAATATATCTACCTGATAATATGAACAAACTATATTCAAAGACATTTCTCAGCTTCATGACTTTAAATAATAGATAATGGTGAAGGTATCGGAAAATTTACATATTACGGAGTCACGCATAGTTTGAAATTCATGGAATAAATTCATTGATAAATTTTAATATATATTTTTAAACATGAATAATATTCATATTTAATAAAAAATTTACTAAACATGTTTTTTAGGGAAATTTAATAAAAAAAATTCTTATTAAGTTATAAAATATAAGAAATTTTTTATAATGATTAATATAGTATTAGAAAACTCTTTTTATAATGATAAATACATATAATATATATTCATATTTAAAATTATGAATAAATTTTTTAAAATATAATTTTATAGAACATGTTGTATTTCATGACAAGTTTTTATAGTAACAGAAAAAAACTAATAATAGGGAAGGGTAACCCAACATTGAAATTATATTTTAGTATATGGTTTTTAATTATAAAATAGAATTTAAAAAAAATTTACAATTGGAGATTATTTATAAGTAAAATAAAATTTAATAATATGGAATGAATTGTAATTAATTTACAATATATTAATTTTTTATAAATAAAAATTAAATCAGAAACTATGATATCTCGTATCATTTCATACGATACTAATTTTTTTTAGCATTTTTGATATATCATACATTGTGTTATTAATCACTCAAATTTTGTGGTAGATCAAAACAGAAGTAATATAATAGTACATAAATTATGATACAACTGAAATTTAATTATGAATTATACTATTTAAAAAACAGTATTTTAGGCATTTTTAATCATTGATGAAAAAGTATGTACATTCACATTGTTTTGAGATCCTTATATGACCATATATAGTTGGAAAATCTTATATATTTTTTGGATTTATCTATATAAATAAAATGGGAATGAATTAATGAAGAAAAAAAACATAAAATGAAATAGAAATAACCTATATAGTCATTCTGTGAGGGTTAAATATTGATTAAAATCATGATGATATTAAAATAAAACTCATACCTTTTAGGGGGAACTCCATCTAATGGAATTGAATTCAAAACTATTAGACTCCCACAATTCTCAAAGATATGCTAGCACCTTCACTTTAATGTGATGAATGAGGCTTATGATAATAGAGTTCCCTTAAATAAATCATGATAATGATGATCACCCCCATCAATGAGGGAAATTACTATATTTTATATATCATGTTTAACATTATCCACATTCTAACAAGGATTTTTAAATATTCAATATATCAGGTGTCATCCCATACATTACTTCCCTTTTGTGGAATCAATGAAAATAATATGGTTCAAGAAACATTGTGAATCTATGAAAATAATCGAAAAAATATGAAATATATTTACTAATCCATTCAAAATATATGAGTAATAGAACGAAATCACATGGGAATGATGTTTCAGATGCATGGAATAATCATATAAGGTGGAAGATGCATGTGAAAACCCTAAAAGGTGGCATATTTATGAAAAAAAAAATGTATTACAGTAGAAGATACCTATTCTTGGGCTTGGTTTAAAAAATATAGTGTCACTACTGTATCCAAATTTCATATTCCTCACATTTATATTATTTTAGTGAAGATAAAAAATGTCAAAAAAATTATTCCATTGAATGTCATAGATTTGAAATGACCTTAAAAATAATAACGATTGAACTCAATTAACAATGATATTTTTTGTAGAGGGACACTATTGAAACAAAATGTAAATTATTTGTCGGCGATATAGTGATTTAATGTGTCCAATTTGATGTAGGATTGAAATAATGTTGTTGAAGATCAATTAAAAGAGGGGGGAAGAGTATGTTTAAAAACATTAATTTTTAACGTTTTGTTTAACAAAGTTAAGAAAGGTAAATTCAAAAGACCTGTTTTAGTTCTATTAACCATACTATCTAGGTTCTTGAAATATGGTTCCAGAAATGAATCCTAAGGAAAGTTTACATGGAAAATATTCTACCTTAAAGGGTATAAAATATTATTTAACAGAGTAGAAAAATGAATGAGAAAGAATAAGAATCATATACATTCTTTATTTATAAAAATACAGTGGAAATAAACTTGAATGAAAACATGTAACAAGTATGAAATAATTTAACCCAAAGAGTAGGGTATCCAACAACCATCAATAAAGGTCCCATGATTTATACATTCAAGAAAGTATGTCCTACCCACACCAGGTAAGCCATTGATAGGAATATTGGAATCTATTTTTCTATCCCCACAAGCCCTCTATCTTTATGGTATTCGACACCTATATCTTCCTATCCCCAAAAGCCCTTGAACGTTAAGGTAGTCATCACCTCCATCTTTCTATCCCAGTTAGCCCTTGACTGTACTCAAGAATAATTGAAGTCCAACTAAACAATCAGAACAAGATGTTTAGAACCGCAAAAGCCAGAGAGTCTCTCTCTCAGAAAATCACTTCAACATCATGAAATATCTAGATTTATAGAATAGTAATATAGATATTATTTATTGTAAATTCTCCAATGGTCAGCTCCCTCCTCTAATGGTCATATTTTTTTTTGGATCATGGAGGGACCAATACATGTGTCACTCAAACAATGGTTATATAGAAATAGATTGTATGACATCATTTCATAACATTAACAAGTTTAAAAAAATATGGTTTCCTTACCAAATAATTTTTTCAGAGTCTATGGAAAAATAATGTTCGATGTCTAACCAAATAATTATTCAGAATCTATAAGACATGGATATTCAGATTCTATTTTTACAAGAGTTCAGAATCTGAATTCTATTTTATCTGGAGTTTTAATTTCAATAAATTCTGTATCTGAATTCTAAGGAATTCAGAGTTTGATGTTTGATGAGTTCAGAGTCTAAAATCTCTAAAATTCGGAGTCCGAATTTCAATGAATTTTTAACCCGAATTAAGAAAATTTAGAACCCAAATTCATAGAATTTGGCACATGAATTTAGATAATTCATAGTCTGAATTTTAGAGAATTCAGAACCTGAACTCTGAGAATTCGGAATATAAATTTAGAGAATTCAAAATCTAAAAATAAAACACTCTATATCCAAGTAATTATTGAAATCTGAGGTTTTATATGTGAACCCAAAATTTAGACATAGTACTAAAAAGTGTTAGATTTAGACAGATGATAAAGAGAATAATGAAAACAAAGGTAAGGATAAAAATTTCCATAGATAATGGAAATTTTCATTATGAAAATAATCCTTAGGGAAAATATATTTTTCATTAAGATAATCTTATTGTGATTTTAAAAACGTATTAAATGGAAAAGTCATAAATAAACCTTATTGACTCAACAATCAACCCATTTTCGAAAACAAAAACATCCTTACGAAAAAGAATATAAGGACTTATACTTTTTCATTATGAACATAAAATAAAAACTTATCAACATTTACTTATGAATCATGATGAATAAGACTAACTCCCCCTTTAGGTTTTTAAATCCGTAAGGATATTATTCTTTACTTCCTTAAATAGTTTTTTCTCTTTCATGCATAATAAAATCTTCTTTGATAAAGCTCCCATTTAGATTGACTCCCCCTTACTTTGGGAATTCTCTTCATTACTTTGTATTATTATTTTCATTCATTTCTTCACTATTGTGATTATCAAAAGGGAATTTTGAGAATAGAAAATAAAATATGGTACCAGAAATGTTAGTACTATACATCAAAACATATAAAGGACAACAAAAAATTTCATCAAGATAGAAAGAATTTGTAAAAGGAAGGAAATACCACAAAATATCAGATTAAAGGAAATGATCATCCATATTTTTTTCCTTCGGCATATTCTTCTTGATGATGGTATTTAACTTTTTATGCTCCTTTTGATCCTCTGAAAAATGTTTAAAAAGCTATTCCTAATATTTATTTTTATTCTCTAGAACTATTATCTATTCTTCTTGAATCTTTAGAATTTCTGTTTGAGTCTAAAAATGCTCTTCTTTCTTACTTAAATTTTCTTTGAACTTAATTATAAAATATCTTTCCCTTCCGAGTTCCAATGCAATGGAATTATGCTTCACATTCAGGTCTTTGTCTTTCTACTTTCGGGTTGTTTTTTTATGATTCAGTTTTTTTGTGAAACATTTAGTAAGCTCTTTGAACATGTTATCTTTTATATCAAAAGCATCCTTGACATTGTGTTTAATGTAATCAAGTATTATTATCACTTCAATTATCTTCCTTTACCACTTTGTAATTTCATTGCATGACCTCTTATGAGCATCATACCCGATGAAGAATGATTTTAAATCAACCACAAGACAAATGAACTTATCTATAAGACCTGAAATAAAATCTTCTTCTTGATTAAATGAATGTTTAAGCATCAAACATATCGATTCAATTATCAAAAACAAAGAAACTATATCAACTAGCTTCTTCAATGATTGAACCAAAAAATCAGACCCAAAGATGATGATTCTAAATCATATTCCCTCATTACTAAGGATTATTTATCTATCTCATTTTCATTTTTCTTTGAATATACATTATTATATTTTTTGGCCACCAAGGCTTTCCTAGGTGTGCCAACTAACACCGATTTTCTATTATCAGCTCTCAGAATGATCCATGGTACTTTTTTCGATTCATGTTCACAATCTAAAACTTGAACTATATTATCTTACTAAATTTTTTCTTTTTCAAAATCTACAACTAGATCCCCTAGTTGAATCAATTCATTATTTCTAGTCTCTTATTGAGTTTTTTTGTTTACTACTTCCTGATCCTGATCGTTTTTTCATGGGGTAGCTAGTTTTAAGGATTCATTCTATGAAGTCCGGATCGACAATTTTTCATAAGGACTCTCCTTCTCATGATATTCATCAACTCGCCTTATGAAATCATTGGTTTCATCCCCTTCTTCCTTTTGTTCTTATTAATCTTCCACATCCTCTTCCTACATAATTTCTTCATCATATAGTGGATTCGGAATCAACATTTTCTTTCCCAGAGTCTCGTGATGCGATTCAAGAAAAAATTATTGAGGTACATGGATTAGTTCATAGGCTTTCTCATTGTCTCTGAGAAGATATTCAACTATTTTAGCCTCCAACATCTTCTTCCTCAGCTTATTTAGATTTTCTAGCTTCCATTGCTCTGTACCAGCCTTAATCTTCAAGGATTTTGCGTCAGTAGGGTCTAATCCAAAACTAGCCTCCCGTTCCATCCTATTCTTCTTATCTTCACTCCACATAAAAACCACATCATCTATATAGTTATTTTTCATCATAGATTTTAGAGGTGTGGATTAAGTTTCCTAAAATGTAGTTTTTTTTCGTTCACATCCCATTCCTTCAACTTTATATTATTCCCAACTTTATTTATAGTCTCATCCACTTATGATTTCAGGAAGAATTCTTTGATCATACTTTCTGATAAATCATATAATTCTCTTAATTCTCTATTGAATCCAATTTTCATCTTTGTCAATGTATCATTTCTAAGCAACATAACCTTGAAATATCTTGGCATAGAGCTATATGGAATTTTGAACGAATCAAGGAAAAGAACTATGATCTTGGAAGGAATAGCCCGATACATAATAATCTGAGATTTGATAGTTCCATTAGAGATATTTGAAATTGTAAGAAAGATATAATGCACTAGATTATTATTCCGGAGGTTCGCCAAAATATCCATAATATAAATGTCACTTTTCATCAAGGTGTCCTTATCCCCTTTTCTCATGATGATAAATCCTTGAACCCACACCTTTATGATCTTGAGGTTCATAAAAATATGAATGATTTTTGTTGTCTTCAATTCTTATAAACCAATGCACCCTATGGCATTCTCCTTATCAAAACATCCTGATACATCCGGTAACTTATGAGTGCAGAAGTCAAATTTTCCATCACAAATAATTTCAATGATATTACCTTTCATACTAAACAAAAGAAAATATGTTTTCCATAAATCTTAAAAGAAAACGTATCTTTTCCTTCTTGAAAAAAAACATGTGGTCTCATAAAATTATACTAGTAAATATTGATACACCAGATCCTGTCCCTTTGGTTTTGATACACACAGACTCTCCCATCCATTCAAATTAATGATCTTTGAAATAAAAGGATCATACATAATAATAAATTTGGGATCTACTAATCTTCCTCCATAGATATTACATTCAAAAAATTTATTAACTGACGATATTTGATTCTGTGGAGAGGCTTCCAATGACATTTAGATTTAAGGAAAAAGGAAATGCAGAACGTTATTTATGTAGAGAGGAAAAGCTTCAAAACGTGAGTTCTTTAAAACTGATTTTGGAAAACCATTAGGGGGCCTTTATATAGGCATTTTAAGTGACAATACAACTTCCCAGATTTATCCAACAGTTAAACAAGCATGATTTGATCTGACATTTGAGATGAAATCCGAAGAAGCATTTTGGTAGGTTCTGGTCTTTTGAGGTTTTTAAGGTAAAACATTCTGATTTAAGGAAATGTGAATCCAAAATATTTTCTTAAAAAAATATAAAATACCAACAAGAAATAAATTGATTACAAAATCATCAGTAAGGAATCATATTTCTTGGATTTCTAGGAAAATTATTAGTAATGAGGAAAATTCTTCTTGAAAAAATTTATATTCTCAAAAATTTTATTAATCAATGAAAAGGAATTTTTTTTATTACATGATAAATTTGTATTACAAAAAATTGGGTTACAAAAAATTTTGGTTACAAAAAATATTGGTTACAAAAAGTTTTCTTCTGAAAAATTTTTCTTATGAAGAAATTTTGGTTATGAAAAATTTCGGATCCAAAAAATTTTTAATACGAAAAATTCTGTTTATGAATAATTTTAATTACGAAAACATTTGAATACAAAAAATTTCCATTACGAAAAATATTTAATATGAAAATTTTTTATTATGAAAATTTTTAACAACGAAAAATTTTAAATATGAAAAATTTTAATTATGAATAATATTGAATATGAAATTTTTTGAATACATAAAATTTTGATTACAAAAAAAATTGATTAAAAAAAATAACTACCAAAAAAATGTACTCCCCTTTTCAAAATGAGTTTCTTAATGTAAAGATAGAGGTTTCAATAAAAAGTTAATATGGATGATTTCTTTACGACAATAATTCCTAATTTTTTTTAATGTATTCCAATCTATCAAATGGTAATGATTTTATGAAAATAACAGTAATTTGATCATGCATTCAGATAAATTGAAGAATGATATATCCTTTTTGCCTGTAATCCCTAAGAAAGTGATGCCTAATATCTATGTGTTTTGAATGAGAGTGATGTGCATGGTTATTCCTTAAGGTAGTGGCACTAGTGTTTTCACACAACATATGTTTTTTTGGTAAAACTCATGCCATAGTCATTGAGTGTGTGTTTCATCCACAACACATGTGCATAACAAATTTCAGCTGCTAAATATTCAGCTTCATTAATGGAAAGTGCTATTGATTGTTTCTTTTTTCATTACCAAGACACTAATGAATCTCTTAAAAAATGAAAAGTTAGAGATGTACTTTTCCTATCTATTCTACACCCAAAAAAATCATCATCTGGAATTTTTTTAAAGAAAATCATTTCTATATGTATAAGAGAGACCTAATTCCATGGTTCTCTTTAACTAATGAAATATTATCATCACTAATTTTAAATGAGATTAGTTAGGATTGGATTGATTTCATTTATGTATGCATAATCAAAACATTAAGTCTAGATGACTATCTATCAAGTATGGTAAACTTCTTATCATACCTCTAAATTATGTTTGATCTACTAGTTTCCTCGCATCATCAAGATCAAGTGAATTTGAGGTACGAATTAGAGTACTTATAATTTTAGTGTTGTCATATCCATAATTTTTAAGAATATATTTAATATAATTATGTTGAGATATATATGTTCCCTATAGTTTTTGTGAAATTTGAAATCCTAGGAAAAATGATAACTCACCCATTGTACTCATTTCAAACTCTTATTTCATTATATTTTTAAAAGAATCTTTTAAATATTGTTTAGTTGAACCAAATATAATGTAATCAAAATAAATATGAAAAATAAAAAAAATTTCTTATCTTTATTTATAAAAATGGTTGGATCATCAGTTCCCATAACATAAATTGTTTTGTAACAGAAATCCTATAAATCTCTCATACCATGATCTGGGGTCTTGGTTAAGTCTATATAATGATTTGGTATGTTTGAAAACATGTTAACAATTTTTTGTGTTTTCAAAACTAAGAGGTTATCCAACAAAAACATCCTATATAACTTATCCATTAATGAAATTACACTTTACATCCATTTGAAAACGTTTGAAGTTAAAGAATTCTGCAAAGGCATGTAAAATACAAATAGATTAAAGTCTAGATATTGGAGTATAAGTTTCTTCATTGTCTTATACTTATTGTTGATTATAGCCTTTAGAAACTAATCTATCTTTATTTCTCACAATGATTCCATTTTCATTAAACTTATTTCTAAATACCTATTTAATCCAATAAAAAAAGACTCCTTAGGTTTATCAACCAAGGTCTAGGATTTATTCCTATCGAATTAATTTAGCTCATCTTGCATGTCTTTAAACCAATCATCATCACCTAAAGCTTCATCTGTTCTTTTTTGTTCTAAAAGGGAATGGAATGCTATATATTCTACTTCATTTCAATAGGAACTTCTAGTCCTTAGAGGTTGATTTATATCACAAATGTTATGATCAATGGGTTTATTTTTAAGAATCAACTGATTTAGGTTTTGTTATAGATCTTCTTCAATATATGGTTGGAATTTTTCTAGGGAAAATGTTTCAGAAATAGTTTCTTGAACATTTTCCTTATCAGAAGGATCATCTATCCAGAGTTGAAAATCAGTTTTTGAAAACACATCTGAAATTTTTTTGTTGTGGTTGTTTAAAAATAGAAGGGTTAGCTTCATCAAATTCAATATGACCTATTTGTTCTACAATACATGTATTTTTATTAAATACTCTATAAGCCTTAGAATTTGTGGTGTAGCATTGAAAAATTCCTTCGTCATATTTGGGTGAAAATTTATTTAAATTATCATTAGTATTCAAAATGAATACATTTCAACCAAATACCTTGATGTAGAAACGTCTAGGTTTTCTACCATTCCACAATTCACAAAGAGTTTTATTAATAAAATGTCTAATCAAAAGTCGATTTATAGTATAACAAGTAGTACTTACAGATTTAGCGGAAATTGTTTAAGCTATAAAATATTCACTCAACATGGTTCTAGTTATCTCTTGAAGAATTTGATTTCTTATTTCATTAAAACCATTATGTTGAGGGGTTCTAAGAGCTAATATGTTACGAGTAATATCAATTCTACAACAAAAAATTTTCAAAATATTAATTTTGAAATTCTCCTCCATGATCACTATGAATAGTTATTAATAGAAGGTTTTTCTCATTTTTAACATGGGATCCAAACATTTTAAATGATGAAAAAGCTTCATACTTCTTTATTAGAAAATAGACCAATGTAAATCTAGTGTAATCATCAATTAAGTCAAATACATAATAATTTCCTCCAATTCATCTAGTTTGTGTTGGAATGAAAAGATCCATATGTACAAACTATAATGAATTTTTAAATTGAGACATAAAAAATTGATTTGAAACCTGATTTATGATTCTTGCCAAATTAAAAAGGATCACAAACTTTTGATGAATCAAATCTCAGCTCCGTTATATCCTTAACAAGTCTTTTCATGGGAGTTAACAAAAGTTCTTAGGATTACAATGTCCTAATATTCTATTCCATAACCATGATTGATCATCTCTTGCACTAAAGAAATTTTAATATTGGATCCTAAGGTAATCTATGTTTAGTTTGTATACATTCTCTTTCTTGTGGGAAGAAATAATAAACTCTTTCTAGGAATTCTGTACTAACCATTTATAATGCCTAAAACCCATAACGTAACCATCATCATATAATTGAAATATGCTAAAGATTTTTTGATTAATACCCTTAACAAATTATATATTTGAAATCAACGTTTTCCAAGATGAACAATGTTACAAATTCAAAAAATTTCTCCCTGAGCATTTTCTCCAAAAGACACTTTTCCTCCTTTCATTTTGATAATATTTTCAAAGAAATTTTTATTAACCGTCATATGTCGGGAACATCAAGTATCCATATACCATGAATTTTCATTGGTAAATTATTTATTTTAATGAAAATAAGAGTGTTATGGTTTCAGAATCAAAACATTCATGGATCATGAAATTTTAGATAGAAAAAGATTAGGAATCCACATTTTCGTAGGAAAATAAGCTTTATGAAAACCAAAAGATTGGGTTTTGTTTAATGATCATTTTTCTCCCAATTTCCACCACACGAACATTTAGTGAAAAATGTATCCCATTGGAGAAAAAAATAGTTATTACTAAAAGTCAGTTTTTTATGTGTATAATCAAAACCAGATCGATTATTTAATGGTTGAATTTTTGAATACATCTTGTCAAAATTTTCCTTACCAAATGTAATGTCTTACAAACACTTTCTTCAGAAAAATATTTCTGAATATAGATTAATAGAATAGATATTATCCTCAAGAAAATTAGTTTTAGCACTAGAGTTATCCTCTGAATTAATTTTCATAGAAATTACATTTTCAAGATTCTTATAAAGTTTACCCATATTAGAATTGACATCCTCACGATTTTTGGATATACTTTTACAATCAATAGTTTTCTTAACTAGATAATTAGAAAGATCTAATATTTATCTAGTTAAAATAGTTAATCTATAATTATCCTTATCAAACGTTTCTGTTAGTTACTAATTTTCATTCTCAAGAATTTTAGCTAACCTGGAAACTTATTCATTAGAAGGTAAAAAATTATCTTCTGATGATTAAGATTCATCATCTGAAGATTCATAGTATTTTTCATCGGTATAATTTTCATTCAAGGATACATTTGTAATAGATTCAACATTGTGTACCATAGCCTTTAGGTAATTATTTTCAAGGGGATTTTTGTACATTAATCTAATATTCTTCTTTTCAAGAGATTTATACTCTAAGGATTCATTAGATGAGTCACCTCACCTAGCACAAGAGTTTTCATTAGCTTTCAAAACATTCTTAGCAATATCCTTGTAGTACTTCTTTCTATTCCTCTCAAAATTCTTTTCCTTTCTATCCTTTTTCTTATAATAGTAAAATATAGTCTTATAAGGGCTAATCTTTTGCATTTGTAACAAGTGAAATCCGGGTCATTTTTGTCTTTTCATTCATTTTTCGTATATCTATGCTAAAATTCTATCTGTCCAACTATGTTGTTCTTCCTTTGATCGAGATTTGCTATCTCATTCTCCGAATGACCACTTTCACTAGAATGAGATAAAACAGTGACCTTTTTTTACGTGGATCTTGTAACCCATTCCGAAGTTTTTTATTTTGTAATAGTAATGGAAACACTTCAATTAACATTATTCTTCTTATTCATATCACCAAATCTTTTCATTCTTGTCTCATGATGTATAAGAGTTCCAAAATCTCAACAAGAGTAATTTGAGATACTTTCCTATTCTCATCAACAGCTGTTTTCCTAGATTTCCACTCATTTAGCATAATATCAACAAAATTTTCCACAAGAGCTTAATCATAAAGACAATTCCCTCCCATATATTGAAAAATGTTAAAAAAAGTCATAAATTTTTATTTCAATTTGCAAACTGGTTCTCCATTATGAAATAGAAATCCATGATATTTTTCTCTAAGAATATCTCTTCTAGTCTCTATAAAATTGGATGTACCAAAATTTGTAACTTTTAATTTCATCTAGATACAGTTCTCAGATTTACAAGAATAAATTAGAATGTATATTCATAATCATAGAACACAACAATGTATTGCGTACCTTGTAATTTAGTTGTTATTCTAACTTTTCTTGGTTGTTGAAGGTTTTTAATTCCTTTTCAGTAATTTTTTAATCTCCAATATGTATTACAAAATTTCCTACTCTTATGTTAATAAAAAATGTCTTCATTCGATCTCTCTAGTATTAATAATCATTACCCTCAAAAATAGGCCGTATGGTCAGATATAGATTTTCAATCAAACAGACATTCATTCCTTCCATTCTATAAGAAATTATATTTCTACAAAAAATTGTTAATAGAAATTTTTTATAAACAAAGATAAAAATATCTATTAAAATCTTAAGCAAGAAATGTTGAGTAAGAAATTTTAGAACAAGGAAAACTTGAGAAAGAAAATGTATAAGTGAATATAAGTATTTCAAAGACCTTCTCTGATACCAATTGAGGAACAAAATAATGATGTATATGATCAATTACAAGAGGGGGATAATTTTATGTATAAATTTTTTTTTAACCTTATTATAAAAAAATATAAAGTAGGTAAATTCACAAGACCACTTTTAGTTATATTAACCAAACATGCTAGGTTATAGAAATATGGTTCCAGAAATGAATCTTAAGGAATGTTTACTATGAAAATATTCTACTTTAAAGTGTATACCGTCTTATTTATTAGATTACATAAACGAATGAGAAAGTATAAGAAATATTTACTTTATTTATTTATCAAAATACAGTGGAAATAATAATGTATCAAAACAAGTATCAAGTATGAAATATTTTAACCTAATGAGTACGGTATCCAACAACCTGGGATAAAGGTCCCATGATTTATACAATCAAGATAGTCTTTCTTACTCACACCAGGGTAAGCCCTCAATAGGTATATTAGAATTTGTTTTGTTATTTCCGCAATCCCTCTATCTTTAAGGTAATTGGAACCTCTGTATTCTTATCCACAGAATCCCATTAACATTAACGTAGTCAAAGCCTCTATCTTCCTATCATGGGAAGCCCTTGATTGTACTCAACAACAGTCAAAGTCACACTATGAAATATGAATAAGTTTTTCAGAACTACACAAATCATGAGAGTCTCTCTATATAGAAATCACTTCAGTATCATGAAATATCTAGATTGATGGAACCATTGTATGAGATAATTCAAATAATCTACTATTTATAGGCACTTCTCCAACGGTTTTATCCCTCATACAAAAGTCATTTTTTTAATCTCAAAGGGACCTGAACACATGTCACTCAAACAAAAGTTACATAGAAACAGATCGTAGGAGATCGTTTCATAACTTTAAAAAGTTTAAGAAAAATATGATTACTTAATAAAACCTATATTTTGGAGTCTAAGGAAAAATAATGTTCAGATTCTAACCAAATAATCATTTAGAATCTCTAAGACATTGATATTCAGAATATATTTTCCAAAGAGTTTGGAATATAAATTATATAGTTTTTATTGTCTTAATTTTAATGAATTCCATATCTAAATTTTAGGGAATGCGGAGTATGGGTTATGATGAATTTAGAGTATGAATTTTGATGAATTAATAGTCCAAATTCTAAATAATTTGGAGTCTGAATTCTAAGAAATTATGAATCGAAATTTACAGAATTTGAAAGCTAAATATAGAGAATTCGAAGTGCAAATTTCATAGAATTTGGAACCTGAATTCCAAAAATTCGGAACCTGAATTAATAAAATTCAGAACCGGAATTCAGAGAATTTGGAGTCTGAATTTCAAAGAATTCATAACCTAAATTTAGAAAATACCGAACCTAAATTCATAGAATTTAGAACCTGAATTCTAAAAATTCTGAATCTAAAAATAGAACACTCTATATCCGAGGAATTATAGGATTCCAAGGTTTTATATGGGAAACCAAATTTTAGAATTAGTAATAAAAAGAGTTAGATTTGAAGGGATTATAAAGAGAACAATGAAAACAATGTTATATATAAACATTTCCTTAGAGAATAGAAATTTTCTTTATGAAAAATAATACTTAAAAAAATATATTTTTCCTTAAGATAACATTTTTTTATTTTTAAAACATAGAGAAATGAAAAATACATAAGTAAACCTTATTGAATCAACATTTTAAACCATTTATATCAATAATAAATTTTCACCTTCTTATATTACAAAATACATTCTCACTAATATGGTTGACCATCTTATTCTATAATGTTGAATAAATATTACACTAAATAATTCAATTTCTATGCAAATAAATAAATGCTTCGGTCTAGTGAAGTTCAAAATACTTACATTGATCCACTGTTAAGGATCACGTGTAAGGGTTCCAATATCCATGTCAAGAAGAATAGAATAAAAAACCATCATCAATAAAACTTGTAGAATTATGATTCTTTAACAACCTAATGATATATTTAAAAACTATTCCAAATCAACTTAATTTTTATAGTGGTCACCAAATGAATAGTCCCCATTAAAATAATGTCAATATCAACATAATTTCCTATATTTAAATTCCCAAAATTAGTTTATCAATTTTTTAGAAAATAAATTATTGATTTCATTTGAAAGTGAGAACACGTTTCAAAAAACTAATAAGAATAATTAAAATAAATATGAACAAAATTATAAATATTAACAATATTTTTTCCAATAATTATTATCAAAGCATCATCTCCATTACAATTTTTCATCTATTTATTTTATATCATATTTTTCACTATTTAATATGATAAATGTTTTTTATCATTTTCTCAAACATAATAAAATGACTACACTCAAACTTCTTTATCATATACCATGATTTAATTGTAACATTTATTTTTCCTAGTCTAGTATATCCCTACTTTATTTCAAAAATTTCCAACGTGATCTATATGACCAAAATCTCAAAGGAATATCTATCATGATTATATCTTCAAATTTCTTGATTAAAAATATTATTATTTTAATAAAAATTCCAAGAACCTTTCAATGAAAAATATGTTACATTTAAACCAAAAATAATCCATCAATATTAAATTTTATTATCTAAAAAATGAACCAAAACATTATATATAAAAAAAATACTCATTCCTTGTATTTGAGGAGAAGATATATATATTTCACTGAAATAATCTGAAATGGATGTAAAATATATAACTCTTTTTCACCACTCATTTGAGAATAATAAATTTATTATTTAACATGACAGAAGTATTAGCTGTCCTAATATTCTATCACAAGGATTCGGAATGATAAATATTAACAATTTGGTACATCACATTATCATCAACCCCTTGTAGAATGAAACGAAAAAATATCTCATTCTAAAAAACATATTATTCATCAAAAATTTATTCTAGATTATTGGTTCAAAAAACTAAAAATATGTACTCAGTTAAAAAATAAATATATCTATCATTTTAATCACTACATATGATAGTTTTTAGTATTGAGAAGGATCATCCCTTTATAATTCAAGTTTATATTTTTTGAAATAAGAAACATAACATTGAAACTTCTTGATATATAATTATATAGAAAAAAAGATAAAAAATAATATGAACATATGAAATTATCCCCCTTTTCAAAAACCTGAAAATACAATTCAACGTGAAATAGATGAGGAATATGTAAATTGAAAATTAAAAGTTTTCATTAAAATTTTCTAACTTTGAAAAAATGGAGTGGGAAAAACTATATGACCTAGACAAGAAATAATAACAAACTGAGATTGAATTATACAGAAAATAAACTATAATGAATGAAAGGGATATCAAAAGTAAAAATCAATAAATTATGATCATGAATTGAAAGCATAGGAAACCAAAAATGAATAACACTACCCAAAAAAGAATACCAAATAATAAATCTAACATTATAGATATAAATTCTTCTATATGAATAAATGGTTATTAAAAAATTTCAATGATAATGGGATTTTTTCTTAATGATTAAACTGGTAAAAATTAAAATAATCACTTCAAATAGACACAGAATTGATGTGAAAAAAACATTTATACATATAACCCTGAGAATAATAGGGAGAGAGAGAGAACATACACATCATCATCTAAAAAAAATATGCAGCCCATCTAAAATCATAATTTCCTTTTTATAGTTTTTGATTACATATTTTTTGAAATCACATGATGATCCAACCTGAGTAGGACCTCATTATAGATTGGGGAATATGGGGATCAATGTTTTGTGATGATAATGGAATTCATTTAGTCTTGGAGTCATACATAGATCAAGGAATTTATTAGATCACATATTTTTTGGGTCAAAGGTTGGATAACCATGTGGGTTGGGGGAGATTGTATTAATATTGTTTTTATATATTTTTTGGTATGTGGGTTTTTTGTCTTTTTTAGGCCTTCTAATCTTTATACGGTGGGAGTTAAGAATGGGGTTAGAATTTAAGGTGGTGGAAATTACATATTCTATTCCAATTGTAAAATTATACTTTGTTGGAAAATATTAATTTTATTTTTAGAGATAATAAATATAGTATGATTCATATAAAATAACATTAGATGATATTTCAGGAATATTTGGGACCATGGGTTATTGCACCATGATGAAAAGTCTCTATGAATGTTTCTCAAATAGATAACAATACTTTGGTATTTTTTAAACCTCATATTGGAATTAAATGATGTTGCTATAAAGTATATGTTTTTGTTTGTAGCTAGTATTCCAATTATGAATTATTAATTAAATCCAATATGAATTGACGGGTCACATATATTGGATATTCATGAAAAACCTAACATACAAATAGCTATTTGAAATAAATAATTCCACACATTAATAAATCCAATATGTATCAATATTAATCATTGAAATGAACCTCATTTTTTATGCATTTAAAGAGACTATGTTTTTTACATTAACAATCCTTTTATTCATGATCCATGTATTTATTATTTTATTTTACCTAATGATTACCATGTATAATTTATTGTTTAGATTTAAATATCTCACATAGATATAAATAAATGTGTTAAAATATTTCTATTATTTAATACATTCATTATTTAATTTCAAGACAAAATATCTAATAATTTGATGATATATAGTTAGTGTCTACTATCTTTAAATGTGTCTGTTATATACACCAATAAAGAGTGAACACATGTTTTTGTGATTATATTTATTTGGAT
The DNA here is from genome assembly GCA_963277665.1 of Viscum album. Classification (NCBI taxonomy): domain Eukaryota; kingdom Viridiplantae; phylum Streptophyta; class Magnoliopsida; order Santalales; family Viscaceae; genus Viscum; species Viscum album. Next base: position 1,617,647,719 of record OY728146.1, on the reverse strand, counting down.
GTTGTTTCTATCACATGTATAGCACTAGGATCTCCCTAAGATTTATTCAACTGCTATATTTAATTTTTTTTCATTTACTCATTTTTTGATTACTATGTTATGTAGGGTGTATGTTTGTGATAATTTTCCCTCTCCACAATGATTTAAATTAATATGTTTTTAATTAAAATATTACTTTATAATATCTTAACATAAATTATATTTAAAACCATGTTATTTATATTTTTAAGTTCTATATTTAATTTATGTGGGAGTAAAAATATATCAAAATTTAATATTTTTTATTGTATTTTATTTTTTTATAAACAAATTCTATTAAAAATTATTCAGCTTATTCTAATTATTTTGTATAATTGTTTTTAATGGTAATCATGATTTTAAATTCGTTTTATATTATATATTAATGTTCCTCATTATATATTATAATTTCTAATTCATAATTAAATTCCCTTAGAGCTTCTAGTTACACTATATAAATTATTTTTCAATGAATTTTGAAATATTAATGTCTTCATTTCAATAGAATATGTATGTAACAATAAAGAAAAAAATATGTATAATTAATTATTATTCATATTCAATTTCATGAATTTGTTAAAAAAGAATCTTTTTATATATCTATTTTGTATATGATGATATAAAAAATTACCCATGAAAATATGTTTTTGTTTTTATGAATTCACATCAATTGATATTTCCTGAAACGACATCTCAACATTAGATGTAAATTAAAAAAACATGAATGGTAAAATTTATGTATTCATTTATTTAGTGGTTTTTTGATATATTTTACCAGTAGATATATGTTATATATGGTAGAAAATATGTTCATGGGAAATTATGTATATAAACGTGAGGTATTTTTATTACAATTGTCCTATGGAAGTAAATGATGTAATCATGTCATTGAAAATGTGAAAGAATAGAATTATTATAGATTATTATATAATTATTATACATAATATTATGGGATTATGTTTCAACCAGTAGGGGACTAAGAAGACATGAATAAAATAGAGAAATCATGGGATGTGAATAAAATCTAATGTATTCTAATATAAAAATTATAGGGAATAATGTGTAGTGAAATTATATATTCTTATGCACAACATAATACTCGTCATAAATGCAAGAACATGTTATTTAAAATTAAATATTCGTGGAATTTCATTATGAACATATGAATAATGATTAATATAGAAAATCCTAATGGGGTGTTCAAATGGAATATTTGTGATAATCAGTTACAAAGAGGTAATTCTTTGAAGATATATATAATAAATAAATAGGTAGTTATTCCCATGTAATAAGGTGAGTAAAACAATAACCCATCATAATCACGTTGAAAAATTATGAATTGTGTATTGAATACAATGTGGGGTTGAAAATAAGAATGTTTTAGAGGTAAAATACATACACACATAGAGACACAAATGGTGAAATTGTTTATAAAAGAAAAAAAATTCATTCCATTGAAACCCAATAGTGACATTGTAAAAAATGAGATGATAATTTTTATTTTAGAACCATTAGGGGGGATGTTCAATTTATTGATATTTCATTCACATTGGATAAGTAAATTAAAATTAAAATTATGTGGACAAAAGTTAGGGCGTGGGATATCAGGAATAGTCATTCATACCTGATGAAATTTGTGATATAATAGTCATTATTATATATGATATTTAACAAATATTATATATGAAAATGATTTCATAAATATGGATTTAGTCATCCATGGTATAATAAGGGACAATAACAATTTTTAAAATCCCAAAATACATACATGAGTAGTGATCTTTGAATAGTGTAAAACCCCTAAAAATGTAAAGGATCATTTTAGCCTAATCTTATTGGTGAAGGGTTAATATAGTCTTTATTTCCATAAATTAGCATAAAATTATAGTAAACTAACATAAAAAATTAATCCTTATTCTAAATTATGATCATCTAGGTTATTTTTCATGTATGTGGTGAAGTAAGGAAATTAATATTTTATTTAAAATATATCCATATTAGTGATCATAATCATCATCGGTCATTATGTTGTAGATAGTAAGAGATTGAAAATTTAAATATTTTGAAAAAAATACATAGATTTGACATCATGGTTTATCCATATGGTTTATCATTCTAGGACCATTCCAAAAATAAAATTTAATGGTGTTATATTGTTGAAAAACAATCAAATGTTATTAATAATTATGATAAATTTTATTGTAATAACTATGAATTCATTTAAAATATGTGCCTTATAAAATATGAATATTTATAATTTTAGTGGACATCGGTTGAGTTAGGGTTTGGTTAAATTATAACAAATACACATGTTATAAAAAATTATTGAGGATTTTAGGAATATAGTGATAAAATATAAAGAGATAAAACAAAAAATTGAAAATAACAAGAATGTGAATTGTTGAGGGTAAAAATTTATCCAATATTTATAGAATTATTTTGATAAAATTTATCATCAAGTGATATTAAATTAAATAATAAATTGTTTTATTAATGATAAAATTAAAAAGAAATCATGAGATGTGGTTTAAAGAAACAAAGTGAAAAATTATATTAAGATAAATTTTATTTGTTTAAATAGAATCAATTTCTATTTTTAATTACCCCTAAATAAAGAAACATGGGAATGTGAGTTTTATTGTCATGTTGATTATGTTCATATTGATGAATTTATTTCTCTATTTGTAAATATCGAATCCATGGGTTCATTTTTTGTTATTATTATGACAATATGACTTATAATTTGTTAAAGGGAAACTGATTCAACATTATTAAGTTATCTTTTTATATGATATTTTTAAATTTAATAATAAAATAATTTAGATTTAGTAGAAGATGAATAAAAATTGAAAAATTAGTGTAATATTGTTATGGGTTAAATTATGCTTTCCGTACATGCTATTCTAAATGGGATGAATACATAATGACATAATAAATTAGGATATCCATATTTAATCTGAATATATAAGTGAATTATTTTTACAATGATCCATGGATTATGATAATGTATGAAAGTGGAATTATATTTTATAAAATGAATGTCAATAAGTTTCTATTGGTTTGGTGAGATAATGAAACCATAATTTAAAATGTATTTATTTGTTGAATGAGTATAATTTCCTAGAAGATAATTATTGAATAAATAAAAATAATATTATATTAAATTTTGTTAAATAAAATGTGGTTTTATGATGTTATGAATGGATCAATAGTAGAATGGATAAAAAATTGTTATTGTGGAAACATTAAACAAGGATAAATTTATGAAATATATTCACAGCAATTTTTACTAAAGTATTATTATAGAATATAAATATAAAAAAATGAATGCATGATGTTGATTATATTACTTTATTGGAAATAGAATATCTTATTTCTCTTATCCATCTAATAGGGATTCTTTTTTGAGTATATAAAATATATTAAAAATATGGATTTATAGCCAACTAAATGTGGCAAAGTGTTTTGTAATATATAGTTATGAATTTTTTAAAACATTAATATATATAATATATATTTATTATTATGTTGGAATTAATTGAATTAGATGATTAAATATGAAATAAAAAACATATATCACTATGAAATACTGAATTTTAGTGTAAGGACTTGGATTTTCCTAAATTTTTACCCAATAATTTGGGAAAATTATTTGACAGGGCCCTTAGAAATCCTATGATTCCGAGGACCAGTGTGAACAAAATGATTCATTGAAAAATTTTATGTTTATAATAGTAAAATCACATGAATTTTCTGAAAAAAAGTAGAATAACAATTAAATGGGTTCCTGAATCAGAAATACAAGGACATCATTGATCTTAGAGCAGTGGCTTTACCCTAGTCATGAAGTAACTTTATGCGGTGCAGGTCTTCATTGGAAAAACCCAAAAGGTAAAAACCACTAACAAAATAATTAAATAAAATTATATTATTTATAAATTCCTTATAACACATAAATGGTAACTTAGATTTGAAATACGAGTCCACTATTGAGTTCTTAAGGGGGATTTTTCCTTAGGTACGACCTTACCTCGATGGGCCCGGGTCGAGGGTGATGGTTTGTTCTTAGATATAAAGGTCATCAAAATATTTAATAAAAATATTTTAATTGGATGTTATGTGTTGATATAGTAAAAATTTAATTTTTTAAAAAGTTTCATTTGAAATCCAATGTTATTATCATAACCCTAGACTTTACATGATATAAGGAGGAAGATGGATCTCTAGCCGGTGATGACAGATCGATAGTCAAAATTCGTATCATGTGTTGATAGATTGAAGAAAGATGAACACTAATTCGTTCTATGTGAGAAATCGATCCAAAACCCCAGATAGGGTCTAAGTTTTGTTTGATTCTCCTTCTATGTTCTTTATCCCTGCGATGAACATGGGTTATTTGGTGAATGGACAAATCCATGTGTCATGCATAATGTGGGATGAGACTATTCGATTCCGGATGTTGTTATCGAATTGATAGATGTTTGAATGTTCTTATTCCATCTTCATTATATAAATTATAACATGGACAAATCAAAACCAACATGAACAAGGCCATGATATGTCTATTTTGGTGTTCATGCGCCTTTCCCTTATCCCTTCCTCATTCTTCAATTTACACATTATCATGATCAGAGGGTCATTGCACCTTTGATCCATGGTGCAACGACCTGGGTAACGATCCAACCCCACGGCAGAGCAAGGTGGTGGTAGCGAGAGGCAGTGGCTCTAGGTAGTAGCTCTGACTATTTCATGTGGGGAACGACGAGTTGAGAACACATGCGGGGTAACCAGCAGAAGAGGTTGAACTAGATCGGTAGGGCAGTTGTGTTAGGGGAACGTGAATGGACAATCATTGGCGATGGTGGAATATTGACCACTGTCCAGAAAGATAACAGTGGCGATAACACATGGTCTAGATGGGAATATTGTGGCGACGGGACAGGGTCTACCAAGACATCATTAGTGAAGGACCGATGGTGGTGGAGCCATGCGCGATGACCTAGAAGCCATGGCAGGAGGCCACAATGGAGTTGACGATGTGACACATGTCACGTTGGAGGGATAACCCATGGAAGATCCATGGTTTCGTGCTGCAAATGCTTGTGGGAAGCATTGAGCATGGCGGTTGACCACACTAATTAGGAGGGGGCACTGGTTAGTACATAGTCAGGCAATCTAAAGAGATATGGGTGGGTGCGGCGAGGGTGGGCCGCATCCGGTGGATCAGGGTAGGACAACACGATAAGGGTTTGGCTGGAGAAACTGGGCTACCATGACTGGCCTCGAGGGATGGGCATCTCGTCCAAGCAGTCGAATAGGCCCACCCAAACTGACTGGTTCAGGTTGGTCTAAATCAATTCGGAACCTTTTTCCCTAAATTGACCGTAACATTCTAATGGAAGTTCGTTTGTACGAGATGTCTCCAGTATTGAGACCCTTGCGACTAAGTGGTACTTTTGATATGACTTGTTGGGTTTTTATATATTATAGTTTATTTGTGGAGTTTCTCGTTGTTAATTGCTCGAGGATTCATTACGTTATTAAGTCTATATCAATGGACCTTGAGACTAGAACTTTCTTCTATCACCCTTGATGGTGTTTTGTAAGAATTGAAAAGACCTTTGATCGAATGGAAATAATACACCATAAAGTGGTATGTATAAATAGGTATGACAGTATCCTCTGAGAAGGATCCCCTATGTAATTAGATGCATCGATTGGGTTTTTTGTATACTCTACGAATGACGCCCTATGTTACAGGCTAATACAGATTGGGTTTTTGGTATTATCTAGGAATGATCCCATCTCTCTATAACAAGATCATTTGACCAGTGTGTTCTCTTTGGATGAGGCCTAAATTTTAAGGACCTCCTTACGAGAGTCTTTGATGAAATCATAGCTTGAGGAGTATGTTCTCCATAAATGAGTGTGCCACAACCATATTTTGGTAGATAATTATTGGTTTAGATATTGATAATCCATGTCTTAGTGATACCATATGTCTTATGGAAACTTCGTGAGGATTAGAGACCAGGGTTTCTCTCGAATAAATTTAGAAGAACTATTCTACGTGATTACATCAGATGGAATGATAAGTGAGATCTCCCAGAATGAGTATGCTATGAGAAGAACCATATGGCTATCCATGAATTAAACCTTGATTCTTAGAATCATTTACGGGTATACCTATATTTTTTTGTTATATGTGTTGTTGACATATACCTTTGTTGATCTAATTGTATTCTCTTAGTGATGTTTCCTTTGTGGTATTTTACATTATGCTTCTGGGTGTCCTACTAATTATAATTTTACTAACCCCTGCATGGTCTATATCTGTAAATATCATGTCTTTTTAAGACTATTGATTTTTTGATAGATTCCATGCTTCAAAAGGGATACGTGGTTCTTAGAGAGACACAACAGAAGAGGTGTGGTCCTGCGGCTTCAAACAACTATTTTGTACCTAACATCTAGGTAGGGTTTTCTTACAGAGGAGTTCTAGGGACATGTATATTTTTAATGTTCCTTTTTTTGGTCTTGTATTCTGTCCCTTTTTACTTTCAATTTTATGTTGTTGTACTATGTTTTTGTATCTTAGTGTTATGCATGGTTATTTAGATATTTTTATTAGTTTCAACGCTTTTTCTTTGAGATGTGTTCATGTGTACATTTATTTAGGAAACCACCTCCCATTTGTTGGATATTCCTACTTGGTGTTAGCCTCCATCCCTTACCCTATTGGAGGAGGGGTTGGGGTAGTCACGACACATTCCCCTCTAGGACGGTTCATGACACAATGGTATCAGAAGAGGTCAGTTCTACTATATGGACCAAGAGTCTGTGTATATTTTGGGAAACAATGTTAAATGGTTCATGTTTTTCTTTTAAGATAGGGAATCCAGAGTTGGTGTGGTGGGCAATGTATCCATACATCAAGACCATGAATTCATCCTTTTTACTTGTAGATGAAAACACTCTTTTCAGGGGGAAAATGATCGTACATGATTCATATATGAATGGGTGTGGTTTTCTATGTCCTTCTTGAGTCATCTCACCATGTATACTCTATTGACCATGGTACACCTTATTATACATCTAAATTCATCCATTTAGATATTTAGCTAAGATTCCACTATGTGATAATGAAGATGATCTGTGGGGTTATGAGATATTGGTTAATAGCTTTGTACCATATACATCACATCTGGGGTGTACTATCTATACCAACACATGTAGAGTAGCACATGGTACATGTAGTATTAGTGGATGAGATGTGAAATATGAGTGCACTTTATGTGTTTTAGCAATAGAGACCCCTTTGGTGGTTGAGGACTAGCTTGATGTGGTGACTGAGTTTTCCATCCAGTCCGTTAACTAGCAGATCTTATGGTGGTCCTTGCAACAAGCCTTCTACCTGGCTTGATAGGGTAATGGTGGGGTTAATATTACCCTGTGTTTCAATGAGGTGAGTCTTATGTGGGTAGAGTTCAATAACATTTATCGTAGATGTATATAACACAATAAAATATATGGGATATGAATTCCCAATACCTTCAACATCTCTGAAAGGACAACATGTCAATAGTTGTGTACTCATCAAGGAATACTGACCGTTCTAAGTACTTGATGATTATGATACATGAACAGTGCATCAGTTCACAGACCATCTAGCATGGAGTGTTTAGGGACATCCAAATGAAACCATTCCAATATGATTTCCTACATGTTCTAGGGTTCTTGAGAAAACCTATGTGGTTGAATGTCCCTTGGCTGAGCAGATACAATGAGTCGATGTTAGTAGTGGTAATATAGGGGTAGAGACATTGGGATCAGGAAGCTAACAGTAGTCATAGAAACTAGACATGTGAGATGTTCCAAAATTATGTCATATAAGATGGGATCTATGTATCATGGAACATAGGGTGAGTCCAGTTGTTCTAGAGAGAGGAAATGATTTTAATGTGACCGATGGGGACATCACACTAGATATTTTACATCCCCTCATATTTTTAGTACGGAAACAATGGGTGGGACACTGAGGAAGTGACCGTTATAGGAACAGTTGGATCAACCGGGTGTAGGATGTGGCAGATCAATTGGGAGAGAAGCAAGAGAAGGTATTCATTTAAATATGTTACCACCACCACCCCATGTGCTCCACAATAGTCTCAGGGAGCAAGAGGAAAAGGGAAGGGAAAACTACACATGATCCAGGCATACGACCCAAGGGCTCCAGGAATGATTCAAGGTACTATTTATGTCCAGTCATTTCTTTTATATTAATAGAAACAAGTGATAATCATTCATTCTTATCGCTAGTCTTGTTAGAGAACTGGAGTTTATGGTCAAACCCATAACATGAAACTAAAACCCGGAGATACATATGGGAGGAAAATTGATAATAAAACTTATTCCAATAGTGTTATCTAATACATGAAGAAAGAGTTACATTTGAAACCTCTTGGGGATAGCATCGAGGTCTTATGACATCATAATTGGAATATAATGGTTATCTACAGTCTATGTTTATATGGACAATTTTAGGAAAAGGGTATGGAATTTCTGTAGGGATGGAACTTTGTTTTACTTGATCAATAGAAAATGGAAACCCAGGAAGTATGGGATAGACTCAAGCATTGGTGGTTTAATCTAATCACTCATGAGTTAGATATCTGTACCCTCAGAGATATATATGTTATGAGTTTTCATGTTCCCATCAGTAGTGGTAGAGTACGAGGATGTATTCCTAGAATATTTTATTAGGCTACCTCCCCACATGGAGATAAAATTATGAATTGTTTTACATGTCTATTAAAATTATATTAGAAACAAAATATTGAATGGATTCCATATATCATCATGTCCTGAGGGGGTAGTTGTAGGACTTGCAGCATAAGGGCTTAGTTTGACCCAGTGTTTGAGATTATGTGTGGATTACCAAAGCTTTAACCATGTGATAGTGGAGAATGAGTATCAACTTCCAAGGATCAATGAACTCCTTGATCAGTTAAGATAGTATTTGGCGAGTTCCCTGATCTTGTGTGTTTTGGAATATGGAGTTGAGTATGTAGTGTTCTGTGATACAACAGGGATCGAATGTGGTTCTGTCCAATTTAGAGTAAAGTAGTGATGTCCTATGGTTAACACTAGTTGATACCACATGAGAAGAACTATGTGATCCATGATCTTGAGCAAGCAGTAGTAGTCTTCTCATTGAGGATGTGGCGACACTACTTGAACAGTGAGCAGATTACCATCTACTTTAACCACATGAGTCTCAAGTATATATTTTCCAAGAAATACCATAACCTATGAAAATGAAAATGTCTAGAGTTCTTCTTGTAATATGACTTCATTATTGTCTATACTCTTGTGAAATGGAATGGATTAAATCAATCTATTAGTAGGAAATCCAACTTAATGTTTTTGAGTGGGGCATTTGAGTAGTTGGCCATGTAATAGATTCCCTTTGTGGATAGATATAGAGACACATACTTCTAGTATATGGTTGTGTCGTCTCCACTCTTATAGTGATTTTATAATGCACAGCTCAGAGTTACCGACTTTGAGACTTTAAGTGCTCTGTTTTCCATGGGGAATACCCCAGATGGAATTTCGATAGGTGGGATGCATGTCTTTCCTTTCAGAATATTAATTGTTTTACTTTTGGTGTAGTGGGAAGAGATTTTTGGAGAGTTCCCCATATCCCATATGGTTTTATATCCAAGTGGGGTGAAGATGTACAAGTAACATCGACATTAGTTCTAGTGGCTAGGGATGTAGAAGGAAGTGGTAGATTTATTTTCGTGATGCCTAACTTATTAACATGTGAAGGATGAGCATCAGGTTCCAGTGAGTTTGTCTCAACCCCTTGATGTTCCGGAAGGAAATTGGGATGGAATAAAAAAAGGAATTTTTGAAAGGTTTTACCCTATACGGATAGGGGAACAATGCCATCTAGGTGATCATTGACAGACTAACAATGTCACAACACTTCTTACCTATCAATAAGAAGAGGTGGTTAGAGATCTTAGGACACCTATAAATGTAGGATATAGTTAAAATAAATTGTATTAAATGAAATATTATTTCATATTGTAATCCACAAATCACAATCCAATTGTGATGGGAGACCATGGGTTGTTTCGGGTCTCTTCTCAATGTAGGGCATAGAGACATGGTAGGAATAAAATAATATCTCCAAGGATAATCGACACTTTCTGAATACTTCATATAGCTGATGAGGTGGAATACCGCTTGTATGTACCCCCATAGATGGACTAGGTATAAGACGTCTTCCATATGTCTTAAATAAGGAAATACTTGAATGATTCATCAGATTTCATCGATTAGGATGAGCCAGACATTGATGATGGGACATGTTTTGTTGAGTAACCAGTGGAGATCAAGGATTGACAGAAGGGGATCTTTTGTGGTTGGTTGATTTCTCTGGTGTGCATTCTGTGGAGACACATATTTTATTAGGGGATCAGATTGGAGTAGATGGCTTAAACTCGTACTCATTACCCTCAATATTTTTAGTATCTCATTGTATTGGATATTAGGGATGTAATTCCCTAAGGTGGGGAGAATATAATTTCTTGTTTTTTGTTGAATTTATTTTTAAAATTTATTTAGAGAAATTATGAGACTATGAAATAAAGCAATGTGCGATTCCATGGGCCAGTGTCCCAAAAAATTATTAATTTTAAAATGTTATGTTTTTAATAACACATATGTGTGAATTTTATAGACAAGTGGAATAATTATTAAATGAGTGTTCAGATCATACATCTGAGGGTACCATTGAGCTAAGACTAGTGGATTTAATCTTTGTGTGACTTAACATTAGTTGGCTTAGATCTTCATTGAAAAAACCCAAAAAAGGTCATAATTATAAATAAAATAATTGAATAAAATTAATTTATTTTTAAAATATCAACAACTCATAAACCATAACTAATATTGGAATTTAGATTCCACTGTTGAGTTTATAAGCAGGTGTTTTCCTTAGACATGGACTAACCTCAACTGGCGCGAGTTAAGGGTGAATGTTAGATTTTGGACGTAATGTCAATAAAATATTTAATAAAAATACTTTAATTGGATGTTACATTTTGACACAATGGAAGATTCCCTTTTTAATAATCCCTTTTAGAAATACAGGGTTATCTTTATTATCCTATAGTTTCCCGGAGGTATGGAGGATCATGGAACTCTCCTCAGTGATGAAATATCAACGATCGAGGTTTGGGTCAAGCATCGATGGATTAGAGAATGATAAATGTAGATTCTTTCTTTATAAGTAATCGATCAAAACCCCAGTTAGGGTGTGAGTTTTATTTGATTCTCCTTCCCTTTAAATTATCCCTATAATGAAAATGGATTCTTCAACGATGTACTATTCCATGGGTCATGTGTTTAGTAGGTTGGGTTTATCTTATTGGGGTTATTGTTATCAGATTGATACATGTTTGAATATAATTATTTCACTCTTTTTTCATTAAATTTTAATGTGGACTGATAAAATCTGATAATAACAAGGCCATGATCCTTACATTTTGGGTGTTCATGTGCCTTTAAATCAACCCTTCCATGTTCATTGACTCTTATCTTTTCTTGATTATAGGATCATTGCGACTTCATTCAATGTCCAATGATCCGGGTTGGGATCCAGACCCCATGATTGTGAAAGGTAGTGGTAGGGTGTGTTGGGGCTGGTGGAAGTAACTTCGACTGTTTCAAATGGAGCACAATGAGGTAATGACATTGGAGGGGAAGCCATCATAATAGGTGAATGGTAACCAATATGGTGGTTGGGAAATTAAAATGGGGAAGGACGGTCGTCGATGGGGCGGCTTGTGGTGGTGGCGATAGAACGACTGCTGGTAGGGGGGCCAGTAGTTTCTGAAACCAATGGTCTTGGTGAGTCCTGGACCATGATGTGATGTGGTCTAGAGGGACTAGGTAGTTGAATGTCTTGCTTCGGCAGAGCTATGTGCAGTGACATGGATGTTACGGTATGAGACAGTGGCAGAGCTGACGATGCAGATCGAGTTGTGTTCGAAGGAGAACCCATATCAGAGCCATAGATGTGTGATGAAAATGTAGGCGGGCTATCATGTACTTATTTTCTGGCCAAAAATACCTGGGCATCCTGATGGCATGTTGTCGGGTGACCATGTGAGCAAGGGGTGGGCGGAGCAAGGGCATTCCATGTTTGGTGGAGCAGTGCTGCCCCACGCGACACGGGCCGTGTTGGAGAAACCGAGAACCTAGGGTGTCCCTATGGGCTACACCGCTCAGCTCAGCGGCCCATAGGTCTAACCTAGACTGGACAGGTCGGGTTGGGTCAGGTGGACCAGGTTTGGCCTGACATGGACCATTTCAGACCCTTTCTTCACTACATTGGAGTTAACATTGAATAAAAAGTTTTTCTTGATGATCCATCTATTGTGTTTGACCCATTAAAATGAGGAGTTAATTTGGATATTTCTTGGTAGGTTTTATTATGAACCACTATAGGAGTAGAGTTTCCATTTTTTATTTTCACTAGAGTTAAGTATAAAATTATTTCCAATCACCAGAAACTAATCCCCTCTAGGGGACATGTCCAGGATATTGTTTTGGAATCCCTCCTTGGGACTCAAGATATCCTCTATCACCCTAGATGGTTTTTTGGTGATTTATTTGACATTTGATCACATGATGTTAATAATCCATCTAGTGGGCCGTATTAGTAAGGTAACATTTTACCTCTATAAAGGATCCCGTACATTATGAGCCATATCGATTGGGTTTTCATCATCCTCTAAGAAGGATCCACTACATTGTGGGCTAATACAGATTGAGTTATTTTTATTTTCTAGGAAGGATCCCTTCTATGTATACCATGATATTTTGACCAGTGTGTTCTATTTTTTAGGGCCCAAATTAGAATAATATCTTTATGAGAGTCTTCAATGACATCATATCTTGAGGAGTATGTTCTCATGAAATGAGTGTTCCTTGAGGAGAATCATATGGATATTAATTGGATGTGATATAAAGACTCTGTGTCAATGTGAGACCATATATATTATGGAAACATCATGATGTATCAAGACTATTTGTTCTCATAGATACTTTTAGTAGACATATTCTAGGTGCTTACTATCATATGGATCGAGGAGCGTGATCTCCCTGAATGAATGTGATTGTAGTGGAACAACAAAGATAATAGTTAATGAGTCTTTCATCCATGGAATACTTTATGATTATAGCTGGATGTTCTTATTATATGTGCTGTAAGAAAATACCTACATTGACATGATTGTATCCTCTTCGTGATGTTCCCTTTTTGTTCTTTTACATCATTATTCACGATGTCCGACTGAGTATTGTATCTCTACCATGCACATGAATTTCACAAACATGTTGTTTATTGTGCAGATGACCGATGCTTTAACAGTGTCATTGGGTGACCATCACCAGTTTTTTCTTAAGTATATCGAATAGATGAGGTGTTCTTATGCAGCTTCATACTTCAATTCTATACCTACACTTTAGGTAGGGGTTTCATTATAAGAGTTCTATGTATTTTTACCTCTTTTACTTTTCATTTTTCATTAGATTCTATTATGTCCTCAATTAGTTTCAGTTTTCTACTATCGTACACCATATTTGTATCTGAGTGGAATGCCTTTTTGTTTAATTAGTGTTTTCATTTTCAACAATTTTTCATGAAGATGTGTGTATGTGTATAGGTATAGAGAAAAATGCATCCCATTTTTGAAATATTCCTACTTGGTGCTAGTCTCTATCCCCAATCCTATGGAAGATGTTCATGGGGAAGTCACTGCACATGTCCGTCTTTGATGGGTCATGACATTCAATACATTTTAGAAACTCAAGTCTGTATGTAAATATTTTGGATATGAAATTTTATGGATGATCTTGGTTATGAGAAAAAGATACTTATTTTTATTGTATAATAATAATAATAATATTTTATTGAACTAGAATAAAAATATTATACCTCATTGCATGATTAAACTCGTTAGTAATTGATATTATTTTATTAAAAATCAAAATTAATTAGTACATTTAATTTTTTCATATATTAAAAAACATGATCAAATATATTATATCATGAAAAATGTTCACCATTGCGTTTCCATTGAGAGATACATATTGAATAATTTTATTCAATTAACCCCTCAATATAAATAGTTGTGTTTGCACCATTTACCCCCATATTTTATTAATGTGGTAACTATTTCATTTGATCAACTCAAATCTTGATTTTATTTTTTCAGTTGTAAATATCATTAAGTAATTATAAATTTGTTAAGAGACAATTAATGGTACGATATGTGCTTTACAATTGAATAATTGATTGTAAAATACATATTTTCATGATATAAATAAAATTTTTTGTTAGATTCTCTTCTTTATCATAAATGATAAATATGTTTAATATTTAATGAGAGATTTTTTCTCTTAAGAGTATGTAAGAGTTTATAATTTGTTATATAATTTTTTTTATTTTCAATGAGAAGATATGGTTTAAAATTTTAATGTTTTTTATTTATATTGAAAAAACTATAATATTGGGAACTAAAAATATTCGTTATCACTCATTTTTTATGCCTAATATTTGATAAAGGAGGAAAATAATTTGTACTGAACGATTAATATATTATTCTTTTGGTTATTAATGGGTTTTAATACATGGAAACTATTTTACTTTTAAAATAAGATTCCACATAAATAAAAGGGGAATATTACGGATCACACAATAGAAATTATGTATAATATAACTCAATTATTTACCTTTTACATGTTCATGGAGAAATTTTTCATAAATTTACATATTTAGAAATAGTGGAATAAAACCATAAGATTGGTTTTGAAACCGTTGAACATTGGTTATAATGTATTTTTAATATATGTGACATTGAAATTCTATGTTTACACATTAGTTTTTATATACCAATGTTTAAAATGCTTCTAAAAGATAATAATTGATGGCTTCCAACATCAATTTTTAGTATAATAAAAGTTTAAATCAAATATAATATATATTCAACATCGAGATTATAAAAAAGGACAAAAATGTTTTTTAAAAAAAATTAAAAGTCATAAAAAATAACACATAAAAGCAAAGAATGTGGAACAAAAATTAGAAAAATTAGTAGAAACCAAACAAGAGAAACAGAAGTCATTGAGAAATTTCACAGCATTTTCTACTAATATAATGCTAAATGAAACTGAAAATATGAATTAATCAAAATAATATAGTATTCCAAATTTTTTTGGGAATGTTTTCAAAATCATTGGACTAATATGAATAGATATCATCAAAAAACTAAAAAATAAAGTGATACATGTTTAAGAAATAATATATCTTTTAAAATTATAAGTCTTATAATGAAACTTTCCTTTCAAAAATATTTTACCGTTATTGTCAAAATAAATCTTAAAGTGTAGTATCGATATTTAACATTCCCTTTTTTGATGATGACACTATATTTATGATAAAATATATTAAAAATAAAAAATTATATATTTTTAGAAAATATTTACTCACAAATATAAATGTTATATAAATGAACTATCACAAATTCAATTTTTTTGGTGGCACTAATCAATTATGATCCATGTTGAACTCCATCAATTTCCAATTAAAGTATCATATGATAATTATCATACTCAATGTAAAATGAAAAAATTATGATAGTTGAAATAAAAGAGTATAAGAATAGTAAAATCCATAAAAACATTCCCAATATTCTAAAAACACCAAATAAAGTGAATAAAAATGTGCATTATATTATTTTGGGTTAAATATTTATAACATCAAATTTTATATTAGTTGTGAAATATTATAAATTAATAATAGTATTATTAATTTTTTATTATAGTTATAATTTGTACCAATCATGGAATGCCAAATGAAACCAAACATGTAATTTTTATGTTATTTAATATTTTGGATGTATATTCAATTCTGGATTAATGGTTCATGTATTTAATCTATGATTAAATGTATTTTATGTCTATAAAAACATAAATAGAAATAAAATTATATTTAATGATACGAGTGTGGATATATTAGAATAGAGAATAAAATTAATTATGTCAATATATTATATGTTTACATAATTAAAATAAATAAATACTGAAATTTACATATATAAAAAACAACTATAACATAGGTAAAATGAGATGATCACCCATTAAAAAATCCATGATGTCATATTTATGAATATTTAATATGTAATATGTTCCACATATAACATGGGTCATCCAAAAATAATAATTACTGACATATATAGAAAATATATATGATTACTTTTTATGAAATCATCTTCCAGTGGAGTATCTGAATTTGCTAAACCTAAACATTTCATTTCCTTTAAAAAAATTACTTCCATTTCAGACACTCATAGATAAGTTATTTTTGGAAAATATTATATTTCACAAAAAAATTAATTATAAACAATAAACCAAAAATAATTCTCAACTATTATGTCAACTAATTGAAAATATCAACATTCTAATGTAAAAAATGATAAATATTATATCTAACTATTGACACCTATTCCATTGTTAGTGGTACTACAACAGTTATATAAATAATATCATGTACCGAAATTGTTACCTAACCAGAATAATTAAGATGATTATATACATGATACCTATATTATGTACAATTTGGTATGTTATAAAACATGCATGGGAATCTATATCATCCCATTGCTTAAAAATAAATTATTTCATAGAAATAAATATGTATTTTATTATATTATACAATATTATAAACATAAAACACATAGAAAAAACAAAAAAAATATTATTAATTGATATAATTAAATAATTTAATGACTAAAAAAATTAAAATGAAAATTACTATAAGGGACAAAAATACATACAATATAAAAACTATAATGGGAAAATATAGATTTCCCAATCAGCTAGAATCATACCTACCATGAAAAAAATATAGATAATATAAAAATGCCATTAAACCCATAAAAATATTATAAAATAAAAATATTTATCCTTGGGAGGAATTTTATTGAATATTAATTGAATTAATCAAGTATTAATTATAAGAGGCAATTTTATCATTTTAAATATAATGTGATTATATGGATATTAACATGGTCATTGAGAATAGTAACCCAATAGTTGGAATGGTAATTGGACATAATATTTTTAAAATTTAATATATACTATACATATCAAGATTAATATAAGTAAACATAAATATTATAATGCTGGAAAATAAGTATCAAGACTTAAAATTCAGAGAATATATAGCCAAATTTTCAATCGAGTGTATTCTGATGTATTTTTTAAATATCATTATTTTTATATTAAAAATTAAATTTAAGTATGGTATAGTTTTAATTAAATATAATTAATATGGTGTTTTAAATCATAATGTATACATCGACCGAGGTCTATTTTTTGTTAAATTTCTGAAATAATTTAATTTTAAGGTGAATAGTTAAAATACATTTATTTATGTAACTAAATTATAATAAATTACATTATTTATGATGTAATAGTGATCTAATAATTAATTGTACATGAGTTTTGGAAAATATAAATTTAATTTACTTATTTATCCACTAAAATACAATATAATACTTTTTACACATAAAAACCATTTTCAATAACATAATGTGAAAATGTAATCCCATAAAATGTCAATTTTTTATTTTCATGCTTTTCATTTAAAAAAATTATGTGAATTAGACTAATAAATGGGTTAAATTATTAAAAAATTTATATTATATTTATATATGATTTAATTAGTAAAAATTCATTGTTTCAAGTTTTACGATTGAAATATTTTATTATTCAATATGTTATTCTAAAAACACCCCTCTCATTATGTAAAAATAACTACTCTCCCTCCCATTCACAAAACACTCCTCCCACACTTGATGAATCTAAAACAATACACAAATACATTTCATCAAACCCCTTATAAAACCATGTGATATTATTTGGTAAACCAAATCTAAACATAAATGGATTTTTAGTTTCCTACAAGAAATTTTGGACCGTAGAAATAGTAAGTTTCTACCAAATCTACTTTCATTTTATTCTTCTATTAATTTTTCCGAATTACATTAAAAATAATATTTTATAAAATTAATAGGATATCTATTAAAATTATATTAATTTTGTTAAACTACTATAATTATAATAATTATTACATATAGAAATTTCAAACTTCCATTTCTCTCTCATTCAACAATGTCACGTCAATAGTCAGTTAATCGCCACTCATAACATTTCAATAAAAATTAACAAATAACTTATAGAAGGTTAAATAAAATGGTTATGATATTTAAAGGAGTATATATATATATATATATTTTTAACCATCTATAATTAATTCACAAATTTATAAATAACCTCAAATATAAATAGAATCATAGACCCTAAATATGAAAATTTAATGAAAACGTGGTATCAAAAAAATTTAACATTAACAAAGAGTGTTATAAATTATAATTAAATAATTATAATTGATAAACTGTGGAAAAAATAAATATAATCCACCTCTATAACTATGTTTTAATAATCCTAGGTTTATTATTCAAGAGGAAGACAATCGAACAAATAATGTAGGATTTATGTTATCGGGAATCTCGAACCCAACTCCTTTTTCTTTGGGTTATCCCTTTTCACTTCAATTTCAATATGCATATTTCTCTACCGTTTCATAAATATCCTTTCACCATTAATCAATTTTTATTCTAGGATATAAATTTGACCACATTAATTTATTATTCTAATATTAGTATTGTCCAAAATAGTTTTTTTTTCAAAACACATCTTTTACACCCCTATTATTTTTTATTATTTATTCATGAATGATGATGTTTAGGACATGTATATTTTCTATTATATATTTTGGAACCCACTTTTTTCACATAATTTTTATCATAATTTCCTTATGAAAATCATTTCATTCCATGATTTTTTTGATGAATATAATATTTATATATTGTATGTGGAATGAATGATTATGTAAATAATAGGATTACATGGGTGCTCCCAGAATTATATTTCCCTCTAATGAATTTGTTAATTAGATATATGTAATGATAATTTTTTATTTTGTGATAATATGATGCTATACTTTTAACAAATATGATGTTATAATTTATCCACATATGTCATTTGTGAACATGATGATATCCTTGTTAACAAATATGTGGGGTATTTTACCAAAATGAAATGATGTTTTATTTTTATTCAATTAAAATTACATTCCATTATAAAATGTTTCTATCATGTGGTTGGTTATGATACTATACTTACATTAGGTTTTTTACTTTGATAACCCATGAATTATTAATTTATGTCCTTTATTCCACCTCATATGGGTCTTTTAGATCACCCCTTTCTTTCATGTATATATTAATGTGACTACAAGTACTCAAGAGAATGTAAGATTTTAGGAAGATAAGAATAATGATTTAAATAATTGTTTATTATTTATTATGTAAATGTTATATATGATAATTTTTTCCCAAGATAATACACCTTTCTATCTAGTATTGATCGAATAGTCATTGAGTCCTTTATGAGACAAGAAGTAACTGCATTTAGTGGATCTTTTGATCCACTTTTTCCAACATGATGGGTTAACTCAATTGAAAATATATTTTCTATCCTCTAATATTCGGATATGTTGAAATCCCATCAATATATCTATCATTTAGATGGATAATTTTATCAATAGCTAGTTTTGATAAATAACACAAATGAAAATAATAAAATGGAAGATATTTCGTGGGATACTTTAAGAAAATACTATTGAACATGTATTCATCTCAATATCATCGACCACAGATGGAGATACAATTCATAATAAATGTCATTTTTTCATGGATAATGAGGAAAACATCCCAATTATATCAAGATATACCTCAGGTATTATTATCAACAATTATAGGCTGGTATATACATAATCTCTAGTGATTTAAAAACACAGCATAGAATGGATCTTGCTATTTTAGAATTTGGTAGTTATGAAGATGTAGTTTAATGTGATCATTTTGTGGAGATAGAGTTTGGATATTGGATATTTGTTAATGTAGATAAGAAGATAATTATCGAGTATTAATGCAACCCCCAGAGAATTTATGAGATAGATTAATTTTAATATATTTGATGTCTTATTTTTTATCTTACACAAATATTATCTTTCACTATACACAACACTATATTATCTTGAAGTATATGAAAAATTATTCTTGTCTTGCATTACCTGCAAGAGCGACCTTGCTGGATAGCTTTCATTGTATGCAATGCCGAGTTTCACTAAACAAACGATATATTTTTAAAATAATATTATTTAATGCGATATAAAATAGATGTAATGAATAGTATAAAATAAAATTATAGTTATATATAACATTAAAATTCATTTTACATATTTTCCATTACATGATATTAGAACAAATTAATTTTTTTGGATAGAATATGTATTTCTTAAAAAATGCAGTTTTGTCACCTTCTGATGACGCACCCATTTAAAATCTAGTTTTTAAAAATTTTAAATATTCTATTTGAAACAATACACTCAATAATTTGAATTGGGACATCAAAATTTACTTTTTTAAAAAATATTTTGTATTTTTCTGGTAAAAATGTAAATTTTAATGAATAGTAAAAAATACAACATTTTAATAAAAAACTGCATTTTCATCCAATTTATTTATATAAATAGATTATATTTTAAATTGGTTTCAATGTTTTATTGGAATATATTTTTATATTTTAATCCAATTTTTGTCATTGGATATAATTTTCCATTTAAATTCGATATAAGCACACGTCACTATTTTGATAGTTTTTACTTTATTAAAACCCACTTTCTAGTTTTGACAAGAGAAATATATTTGAAATTAATTTCATCCAATTTCATGTTTTAATTTTGAAAAATATATTCTATATTTGGAATCCTATGTTCCAAATTGTGTTAATTGGTACCTTTTATTTTTGGATATTATTAATAGCTACATGAGTAATTATTTTTATTTATCATGGATAAAGGGTAAATCAGATAACTAATGATAAAAAATAATATGATTATAATATAAAACAATCCTAACACATATCCTAATTCTATTGGATGAGATATTTATGGCCATGAGAATCCTTGGGTCGATTTTAGGTCTCCATAGAGCCACTTGGGTGTGATAATTACATTTTATAATTTTTAATTTACTGAAAAGGGAAATATAACATAAACATGTATCTTTAAAAAAAATATTTTAATATAGGGTTATATAACTGATCTATTTGACTATAAGTAGTGATTATAAATATAAAAGGTTTTAAAAAATCATGGTATTATATTTATAATTTTTAGTCATCAAATTTATAAATTTATTAATGACATAATGATGACATAATGATTACCATATTAATGAAATTTTCAAATAAATTATCTTACTAATATTAAATTAAATATTATTTTAACATTTTGTTTTCATAAATTCATTTTATGGATTAGTATGAAATTTTATCTTGGATTTAATGGTTTAGTTTCAAATCAATCAAATTTTTAGGACTTCAATAAAATCAATTACTAAATAGTGTTAACAATAAAATAAATGATTTCATTTTAAAAAATATATTAAATGATATAAGAGTATTTAAAATATATGATTCAGAAAACTAGCATATATAATTATAAAAATTTCATTAATGATCCACTTTTTGTCCTCTTGGTATTTTATAATAAATATAGTAACCATATATTATAAAAGTACCAGAAGAAATGGTAAGAGTTAATGTTTTTAACTCAGGGTTAAAGCGAAATGATAATGGTACATTTGTAACATAAACTTCTATAAAACATATTGGTTGAAATTATTTAGAACCATAAACATATTATCTTATAAATAAATTATTTTTGAAGAAATATAAACCAAAAATAAATTTATAAGATATTAATATTTAAAGACTTTGACAAAGTTCCCCTCACCTCTATTATTAAAGGGAACTTCTCCTTCTCTTTTAATCACACCTCCAGTGACATTTGGATCAGAAAAAACCCCACAAAAATCTTCTCCCAATATCCCTAAATTCATCATAGTGTCCAAAATTTTTGCATAAATACATCCTAAGAATACATTTTGTTCAAATCAAAAGAAGATACTTGAAAAGGAGGTAATTGTTTTATAACCTCTTACAAAATTATTTTTTTCTTCTACTTCAAATCCTTATGTTGTTACCATACTAAAGTAATAAATACACTATATTATAAATTATTAATATTATTATAATTAAAATATAGCCTTATACCTTATTTTATATATCTTACAAATAACAACATCACCATGTATGCGTACGTACAACTTACCATCTCCACGCTATGGTGCAATTTTTCAATCAATGATACTTAATTTAAATGCATATAATGATTATTATAATGGATGTAAATAAGGAATATAACATTATAATTATTCTTTATAATTAATATAATATAAAATTCCATAAAATTTAACCATAAAGTTAGTGATATCGTCACTCGTGCATACGTACGCCTACAGTGTCCACGATGCATGAGAATCATTGTCCAAAATAACCATTAAAGAATGATTATAAAATATATATAATAAATAATAATGAAATACATGAAATACTAATTCTACTGTATTTTTGTATATATATATATGTCATTTACGTGCTTCCAGTCAATTCAATAAGTAAATAGAAACAGTGTTAATGCGTATGTACGACCTACTGTCTCTATGAACGGTGTATTCCATTTAATTTATCTATCCATTATATAACTCTATAAAATAATTATATATCATATAAAAATATTTTTTACATTATTTAATTAATATAATAATTATTTAATTAATAAAATCTATAATAACACGTTAAAACACACTGGATAGTTAAGATTACTATTACAAAAAACTTTGCTTTTCCGTACAATTGATTAAAGAAAAGTTAATATAAATTCATAAGTGAATCATATATAATATAAAAAATATTATAATGGTTCTCTTAAAAGTTAATAATATGTTTAAACCCACTATACATGAGATTTGGAAACAAAGGAAGCTTATCAGACCTACGGAAATAGATAATTTCGCAATCTCATTATTTTTTGAAATTGTTTATACATAAGTATTTATTGGTGCATATTTATCATACACATATAGGTTTCCTAAATATATAATTTTATTTACTATATTATAATATTGTTTAAATTCAAATTTACCCATTGGATAATTTTAAATAAAAATTATGGAATGAATCATTATTTTTCTTTCCATATGAGGCACAATTTGACTCTTTCGGCAAGAGTATGAGAAGTATGGTTTTTAACTTATACGGTATAAAAAAATATTTAGGTCTTCATAAAACCAAATTTAAATAAATATTCATATACATGATTTCGAGTTTCGTTTAAAGTAAATTATTTTCATTTAAAATTGTGTTGCATTTTGATAAAAGAAAATGTTTTTGAATAAGAAAGAATATTTTCCTCAAAAATTAAGTTCATCTATTTTATCAAAATTATTTTATATCTTGCAAGATACTCTTTAAATATGATTATTTTGATATACCTATTATTACTGTGCTTTTATTTTGTTAATGATGGAAGAATATTTTATATGGATTATGTTATTATGAAATGATGTTTAAGAATCCCATTTAATTTTAGGGGTTTTTCTATGATGAATGATTTATATATTTTTGGTACATTTTTGAATGATTTAATAATATGATGTGTGGGACCTATATCCACTTCCAATTAATTTTTTAATGATTTATATCTCATTAAAATGACATAACTATAACAGAATGTAAATCTTGTTCGGTAATACAGGGCTGGAATGATAAGTATATCTGCTTCCGTAATACAGGGCTGGAACCACAAGTAATTCTGGTTCTGTAATACATGGCTACAACAAAAACTAAACACAGTTCTATTAAGTAAATTTCCCACTGTGATGGTCTTGGAAAAATTACCTTTTCTTCTATAGAAATAATATTATGTTATTATTTCTTTTCCAAAATTCCATGTTCTATGTCAATGCTATTTTACCATGGTTAATGTTCATTTGTGTTCTATGCCTCATGTGCTGCCATGATTTATTTCATGACTCATTATTTTGACATTTAAACTTTATGTTATTGTTTTTTAATTCTTAATTTTTTATTTATGTTCTCAATTTTTACCCATATTGAGCATTTGAGATCACCCTTTTATGTTTTCTTTTCCCCATGAAGTAAAGAAAGGTTTTTGGTAGGAAAAACAAAGGGGAAGATCTTTATGGAAGATGTTGAAGATATTTCACCATGATAGAATATTATGACCCAAATTTCCAAATACACTAAACTAATATGAAATTTGGGAGTATATTTTATTATTGTATTAAGTATTCCGGAAAATAAATTTAAAGTCAATATATTTCACACTTGGGTCATTATAGTTGGTATCAGAGTAAAGGTTTTGTCTACCTTTGGATACACAAATGTGAAAACTATAGTGATATCCCTATAGATATTTATAAGTATTTTTATAGGGATTTCTTAATGATATGTCAATTATATTTTAAAATCCTATAGTTTTTGTGAAAATTATGAATAACCTAGGTTTAAACCCATGATTTCATATATTGAAATATTTTAAGAAATTTACCATAAATATGTGTTTTTAATGTTTGATATGTATTTCTCACACTTTTAATTCTTGTTGTATTCAATATATGGAATTAAATGTTACATGGTTTACCAAATAAGTTTTCAGATGTGGAAATTATGGGAATAATGAAGATCGTCTTCCTATGTGGAAATATCATGAACATAGTCATGAAGATGGTACACGTATTGGTCATACTATTGAGGATAACGTTATTATAAATGACATGTGAAAGGTATGTGTTTTTATTATAGTATTATTTACATCAAACCAATGAATCTTATGTTTGAGAAACCTTAAGAAATAGATCATATTTTAGGAAAGATGAAAATGATGGATCCTAATTAATGGTTAAAGAATAATTTTAGATATTGAGGTGTCTATGTATCGGATTTCAATGATTATGTTATATGAATCATGAAAAATTTAACTATTTTCAATATTATAATTTAATTAAGTATTTCAAAGGATATGTGGAATAGTTCTAAGGATATATTAATGTTATTAATGGGTATGGTGATATGTTTGGAGAATACATGATTAAGGGGAAGATAACCCTTAATATGTAACTTATGTTCAGATATTCATGTTTTGATATTGATATGTAGTATTTTTATAAGTAAATTAGATGATACATGATTCTTGGGAACTAATTATAGAGTTTTTTACTAGTGTGTTATGCTATCATGGATGAATTATAAAACTTTTGAGGACATTAGGAATAAATCCATTAAATTTTTGAATAAGGAAACATAAATGTTTTCAATAAGGATATATGATAACTTATGTTATTACCTTGACTCAAGAGAATGCATGATGAAGTATTTAAAATATTTTTAATGTGACCATAAAGATATATATTATGATATATTGTGGATAAATGAAGGTATTCACATACTTCAAATATAAACTTTCTTGTAATTGTTTTTCTGTACTGTGAGTTTAGATAAACATATTTTTAATAAGCCTAAAGGTTGGAATCAAATAATTTGTAAATGAGATAGAATTGTTTAGTTCTTAAGGAAATTTTAAAAAATTATTCCAGGAATGTTATAATAGTATAGTTTTATATAAAGAAGACCCCACAAGACGGGAAATAACTTGTTGCGTCAGACAAGGCTATGCGAATCGAACCCACAACCGAAGTGTGACAGGATATTAAATAGTTTTAATTTATTTATGTTTTATGATAGATGATAGATAAGTTAATTTTTGAAACCGTATATGATTAATCTCAACATAGATGGAATTATGTATATTTGATAACTTATTCTACCCTATTTGTGATAATGAAAGATGGAATGACCTATTACTCTATTTATGGATCACATGATCTATTAAATTATCAGGAATGAATCGTTCAACTTCATTTATATGAATAAGAGATGAAGTGGAAATTTTTCAAGGCGCAAATAATGATGAGATTGAACTAAAATCATGTAAGTATTTCTTCACATGCTCTATAACATTATAAAAAGGATCTTAAAAATAAATTTTTTTATCCTAGTACATTCTTATCTGATAAATCAGATGGAACCTTAAATAATCCAATATTTTTGGCTTTCTAGTACATAATTTTCTCACACATTGTTCTCTATCACTATAAACCAGAATTTGATGGTTATATTTTTCTTCCATATCCTTGTTTTCACTCCCCACATATGTTCTCCTATATGAAAACACACTGATGAGTTACATTGGGTCACCTTTATGTTTCTAAAATTACTTTTTAAAATGATGTTTTAGTATTAATTTTTATAATGGGGGATTCTATTAAATAACGTTTGAGTTTGAAACCATTTATAACCCAGATGAATTTCGAGGGGGAAATTTATTTTATGGGGGGTTTAATATAACACCCTCGGATTTTATGAGATGGATTATTTTTAATATCTCTGATGTCTTGTTTTTTAAATTAATTTTTTTATCTTTCACTACAATAAACACAAAATTATCATGTTTTATACGAAACAATATTCTTGGCTTGTGTTACATATAAGAGTAACCATCCTCGATAGTTTACATTGTACGCAATACCGTGTTTCACTAAACAATGATATATTGATAAAATATAATTATTTAACAAGATATAAACTAGACCTTAGGAATACTATTAAATAAAATTTTAATTTTATATTACATTATCATTCATCTTATGTATTTTCTATAATGTGATAAAAAACAAATTCAATTTTTGGGATTTAAGAAGTACTTTTCAAAAAATGCAGTTTTTACACCTTTTGATGGCACACCAATATTAAATCTATTTTTTACCATGTTGAAATATTAAATAGGACAAGATAAAAATCTTCATTTGAAGCGGGATGTCAAAATTGACATTGGATTAATTTTTGGAATTTTTATGATAAAAATCGTATTTTAATTAATTGTAAAAAATACTTCATTTTAATTCAATATAGTTGTTTTATCTAATTTATTTATACATATAGATAATTTTTTAATTAGTTTTAAATATTAATTATATAAAATTTGTATTATTTAATTTAATATTCTTCATTAGAAGTAATTTCACATTTAAAATCTATATTAACACATGTCAATATTTTGAAAGTTTTTATTTCTTAAAATCCCGCTTTCTAGTTCTGAAAATTGGAGTTAATTTTAAATAAATTTCTTCTAATTATATGTTTTGAATTTAGAAATATGGATTCCATATTTGGAATCATATGTTCCAAATTTTTAAAATATGTACCGTTTAATTATGGATATTATGAAAATTAAATTTAGTAATTATTTTTATTTACCATGGTTACATGGTAAGTCGGGTAAATAAGGGTAACAAATAATATTATAACAATATTAAAATACTCTAAAACTTGTAAAAGTTATATTTTATGAGATATTTCCGACAATTATCATCCTTTGGTCGATTTTAGGACCCCATTGAATCACTTTTGTGTTATAATGACCATTTAAAAATTTAATTCAAATAAAAGGGAAATATTACATAAACATGTATATTTTAATAAATATTTTTTTAATATAGGTTAATTTAACTGATCAATTTGACTATAAATAGTAATTTCTAATATTAAAAAAAATCTTACATCATAGTATTATATTTATAATTTTTATACATTATATATATATAAATTTATTTATGACACAACGATGGTGCCTTGATTATCTTATTTATGAAAAATTAAAATAAATGAAATTATAAATATTAAAATAAATATAACTTGAACGTTTTGATTTGAGAAAATAATTTAATCGATTAATATGACATTTAAAATTTTATGTAATTATTATTTTTCTATGTAATCGTGTTTTTACGACTTTAACAAAATTCAATTACTAAATAGTGTCAAAATTCACAAAATTGAGTTTCAAAAATAAATACTATTTTATTATATGATATAATAGTCCTAAAATTATACTATTCTACCAAATGACTTATATAATGTTAAAAATATAATTACTTTTCAATTTGTGGTTATTTTATCATTTTATAGTACATATACTGACCATGTATTATTAAAATACCCGAAGACCTGGTTAGAGTTATTGTTTTTAACTTAAGGTTAAGATAATATATAATGTTTATTTTGTGAACTAAACATGACTAAAATCTAGGTTATGAGGGTATTGAGACCCCTAATCATCAAAAATTATAAATAAATGAGTTTGGGTCAATTATAAACCTAAAAACATTTTATAATAAATTAATATTTATTGGTGTTCAAAAATTGCCCCTCACCTCTCCTAAAAAAGGGAACTTATCCTTCTCTTTAAATCACACATCCAATGCCCTTTTTATCCACCAAAACTTCCCGAATATCCTCCCAAATTTCTTAAATTCATCATAGAGGCCAACATTTGGCACAAAGACATCTTAGGGTTTCCTTTTTCTCAGATCAAAAAGTGATACTTGAGAAAGAGGTATTTGTTTTAACACCTCTTTCACAATTCTTTTCTTATTTTAAATTCACTTCTTATGTTGTTCCCAGGATAAATTAATAAATACAGTATATTATATATGCTGATTTGTTATTATAATGATTTTATAAACTTATACCTCCTTTTATCCATACTACGAATAACAATATGACCATGTGTGCGTACGTACAGCTTACTGTCTCCACGTCATGGACTTATCTGTTATTCAATAATATTTAATTTGTATGGGAATACTTATGAGTATAATGGATGTTAATAACGAATATAAATTAATAATTATTATATATCATTGATATACCATCCAATTATATAACATTTTACCATCAAGTGAATGATATAAGTGCTCATGCATACGTACAACCTACCGTCTCCACAACGCAATGAGATTCATTATCCACATTAACCATTCGAGAAAGATTATAAAGTATATAAAATAAATGAGAATGAAATATATGAAATAATAATTCAACTAGATTTATTTATATATAAATATTTCATTTAAAAACATTCATTCAGTTCATTTTGGAAACAAAAAACAGTGTTCATGCGTACGTACGACCTACAGTTTCCAGGAACGGTGGATTATATTTCATTTATCATACTATTATATAAATTTATATACTGAATATATATTATACATAAATCATGTTTTAAAATATGGAAGTAATAAAATCACTATCATTTTAATAATATAAAAAATAACATGATAAAAAATATACTATAGATAAAATGATTATTACCCAAAACGTTGGTTTAGTAAAGAATTGATAAATGAATGAGTAATATAAAGTAATTATCGAATAATATATTATAAAATAAATATTATTATGGTTCTATCTAAAGTTAATAATATTTTTAAACCCACTATACAGGAGTTTAAGATACATATAAAAATATATCAGACCTAAGGTAATAGATATTTTTCCAATCTCAATATTTTTTGAGATTGTTTATACAGAAGTAATTAATGGTGTATATTTAACATCCACCTCCATGTTTGATAAATATATTACATTATTTCTATTATTATAATATTTTTTATTGTCAATTTTATACATTGGTAAATCTTTATATAATGGTATGGAAGGAATCATTCTTTCGTTTTCCATACGAGGTACTTTTTGACTTTTCTAACAAGAGTACGAGAAGAATGTTTTTATCTTATAAGATATCAAAAAATATTTATTTTTTCATAATGACTTATTTACATTAATCTTCACCTACATGATTTAATTTTTATTTTCAATGAAAATATTTTTTTAAAATTGCATGGAATTTTTGAAAAAAAAAATTTGATGAAGGAAAGGTATTTTCTTCATGAATTAAGATCAAGAATTTTACCAAAATTATTTTCCATCAAAGAAGACACTGTAAAAATAGGGCTAGTTTATATCGATATTATCACTATGATTTAATTT
The DNA here is from genome assembly GCA_963277665.1 of Viscum album. Classification (NCBI taxonomy): domain Eukaryota; kingdom Viridiplantae; phylum Streptophyta; class Magnoliopsida; order Santalales; family Viscaceae; genus Viscum; species Viscum album. The sequence goes on along the minus strand of OY728146.1, from coordinate 1,617,617,677 downwards.
TGTTAATGATGGAATGATATTTTATATAGATTATGTTATGATAGAATGATGTTTATGAAACCCATTTAATTTAATTCAATATACTATGATGAAAGATTTATGTTTTGGTGGAACATGTAAGAATGATTTAATTTTGAGATGGATGGGACCCATATCTCCCTCCAATCCATTGGGTAAAAATTTATATCTCATTAGATAGAAATGACTGGAATGAAAATTAAATCATGTTCATTAATATAGGTTTGAAATGAAAAATAAATATGTTTCAATAATACAGGGTTGGAACGGCTAGTAAATCCAGTTCAGTAATACAAGGATATAATGACAAGTAAACCTGGTTCAGTAATGGGCATTAATCACTATGATGGACTTGGCAGTAATGAATTGGCTACTATGGAAACATATTATGTTATTATTATTTTTCACGATTCCATGTTTCATTCCAATGATATCTTATCAAGGATAATTTTCTTTTATGATGTATGCCTTACATACTACAAATATTTATTTATTGACTAAATATTTTTACATTAAAACATTATCTTCATGTTTTTACATTCTCATTTTTATGGTTTTGTTTTTGTTATCCAGGTTTACACTTACTGAGCATTTTAGCTCACACTTTCAATGTTTTCTTTTGCCCGAGATATAAATAATGGTTTTAGGTAGGAAAAAAGGAGAAGTTCTTTATAGGAGTTATTGAAGATCATTCCCCAAGTTAGAATATTATGTTCCATGTTTCCAAAGTAACTAAACTAATATTGTCTTTGGATGTATATATGATTAATATATTAGGTATTCTGTAAAAGAAATATTATATCCATGTACATCAAGATTTCATCCTTAGAATCATGATGTTGGGTAATATAAAGAAGAAGGAATAATGATATGATGACCCATCTGATAGAAAGTGGGAAGACTAATAATACAAATTACCTCAATGGGATGGGGAAATGAAACATGTCTTGGAGTAAAGGCCACCAAACCCTTGAATTTCAAAGAGAATTGATGCGACCAACCAATGAGGTGGAGGAAATTTTGGAACATCATAGTTCCACTACCATCTATCAATAAATTACTTATAGGGATCATTGACACTATTCATGTTTTTTTTACTAAACCAAGGGTCCTTGATAATAATTACTCTAAGAAACCATTAGATCCAATATAGAAAGGGAAATATAATTTCATCTCTGCTACTGAAGTTGATCATGAAAATGAAGTCATACTATACACATTCACTTTTATCTTGTATGACTCGTAGGAGTATTTAATAAAACCTCTAATACTATTTATTATATATTTCTAGAAAAACATAGTGCTGTGATAATTGTTCAAAATGTTTTGGACACTTCTTTTATTAGTGTATATAGGAATATTCTTCAATAAAATATATTAATATTTACCTTGGTTGAATTAACCACTATAATATGCATATATTAGATCTTGTTATATATATTACACATCAATTGATGGTAAAATGAAATATCTTTTCATATTATGAACCATCTGATGCACCTCAAAAAATTCAATGATAGCTTGAATCTCTATTGGAAAATACCACAATGGTGTTAGAGTTGATACCATTTTGAGAGGAATGAATTTATAAAATGGTTGAGTCAAAGGAATGTATCTACATTAATGAAATTACCATTTTTACGGAATACAATGATATAACTCTTGAAAGGATACTCATAAATCCCCTAGATCATAAGTTAGATATCTCAATAAATATATTACCTAGTGTCACTCATATATCCCAATTATATTAGATGATATGCTCAATTTAAATGGTCGATTTAATGAATAACATACAAGTGATTTTTTTTCAAAGGTTCCATACTGTCTAGTGAATTTACATAGGGTGAAAAATTGATCATTATCAGGAATATGGATAGATTGGTGAAGATTCGTATCGATTACTGGGATTATAATAGGATCACTGTAAAGAAAAAGTATCCCCTACTAGGGATTTATGACTTTTTGATCCACGAGTAAGAATGAAATACTTATAAAAGTTGGATCTTCATTCTAGATATCATCAGATAATTGTTAATAATGAATATATTTAGAATACTACTTTTTATTACAGGTACATCCATTATGATTTCATAGTGATTACCTTTTCACTTACTAATTCCACTATAATCTTCATGGATTCCATGAATATATTTTTTATCTATTGACATAAAAACATTTTTTAGTGTTTATCAATGATATCCATATTAAACCCAAGATAATGGAGAAACATGAAGGGAATCAGGGGATTTTTCTTGAAACATTATGGAATGAGAACATATATGTTATGTTCTACAAATATGATTTTTAGATAACCAAATTCACATTATCGAGGATTGTGATCACAAGTGATGTAATTTTTATAGACCCATAGTTGACTAATGTAATATTCAGACAAATCAGAACCACTAGTTTCATGGAAATATATATTTTTATTAAAATACCAGTTTACTAATGAGGTTTTTTGAGAAATTATTCATAATTTCATTCCCTTATAATTATGATAACACTGAAAGAGTTAAATATGTATGATAAAATAATAATTGGAAATCATTAATGAGGTAACAAATAAGAGAATAACTTCACCTATACTCACACTAACCACAAGTGGAGAATTTTTTGGGATATAAATCATTGCATCAAAAAATCAAGGGGTAGTATTCCCTTGTCGAATGATAATTCGATGTCTTATGAATCCCAATAGTTGTGTATCCATATCCAAAACATCTTGACTTATAATATATAGTTAAAAGATGTGATATTTTCCTTGAAATTATGGTATCACAGCCTCTATGATGAATAGTTGTATATATTTACTAACCACAACAGTGAAATGTTGATATTCATATTGAAGGATCAGATCATGTGTCAATGAATATTGATAGATCTAATCAATGACCATGAGTCTAATAGTCACTACCATCCAGGAAAGGAAAACATAGTAACTATTGTTATTGGTTGAAAATAACATGTTATAATACCATGTGTTGATGACTGATAAAGGAATAATATTTATAGATATAAAAAGTATGTATTTTGATATCATAATGGAAAGGAATACATATTACATTAATCAACTAATTCCATAATCTTCTATCAATGCGAATATCATAGAGGCATAAATAGGTTATCTTGGTATTGAAAAGAAGGATGAACAAAAGAATCATCACAAATTACAAATCAATGATGATGGTGTGATTTGTTTTCGAACTAGTCCTGGTTTACATTAATCACATGAGAAAAATAATATGCTATTATATAATTCAGATAGATCATTTATCTCTATCCATCCTAGATGTAACAAGATATATAGTGATCATTAAGAGGACATATGGTAGGACAACATGAGAAGTATATTGTAGTGTATATCTCATGTTTCATGGTATATAAAACATCTAAATAAGAGTAATAGAAGCCTTGACGGATGGTGAAACCATTTCCTATAAGCACATGGAATTAAGATAATGTCAATATGTAATTTTTCACTTGTCTCATGAAGACATATAATATAAAAAATGTGATATGGGTTGTGGCTTATTCACTCACTAAAAAAATGCTCTATATTTATATTCATGAATATATCTCATTTTAATAACATTGCATGATATATTTGAAGTAAGTGTTCAGGTTCCATGTGGTACCACTTTTGATGATTACTGATCATGATCAAAGGTTTGTATGTAAATTTTGGAGAATTCTACAATAAGAATTTACTACTGAAACTAATTTCATTACATCATATCACCGCTAAATTTATGTATAATTATAAAAAATACTCATTCACCCAAGGACATGATGAGTTCTTATATTATTTAATTTAAAAGAGGATCATATCATCATATATCATTAAACGAGTTCTCATATAACAATATCATCCACCCAAGTATTCAAATGGATATATATGAAAATTTATATGGAAAGAGATGTACAACTCGAACATATTATGAGGAAGTGTGAAAAATAATTCTAATTAGACAAAAATTCAATATGTAATGATATAATTGGATCAATCCATCCAAAAACATATAAAAGTCTCATAGATTCGGAAATAGAGCCATGTTGAAAACTACATAAGGGGCCTATAATTCAATGTTGGATATGAGTTTTTCCTTCAAATGTCAATATGGAAGAGATTCATGATGTTTTGAAAGAAATTTAATCTTTTTACGTAGGATCTTTTTCCCCATTTATATCCACAGTTACATATGAGTAGTTGTCTATCGACTTACACATCCTCCAAATATGGCTCAATATTATTATGTATTCCACACATCGTTCATGAGTAAGTACATATTTTATCCCACACATACACATAATCTAGAAGCAGTACAACTAGATAGTGACAACTCTAATGAGTAGTAGGTTGTGATGATATTTGACCCTAGTGACAATGTCATTACCAACAAGATAACTCACCTCTCCCAAATGTTGTTCATGAACCATAAGTAAAAAATAAGTGACTTGGGAACAAGATGAAACCATGAAATAATATTTCCTTAACGTATTCTCAATTGAGAATATGAGTTGATATTTTTTGGATGAAACATCTAAAGGGGGAAGAATATATCAACCTAGATCATATAATTAATATTTATTACTTGAAATCAATATGAATTATATTATATTATACAATATAATACACATTGAACAGGTAGATAAACCAAAAAGGCGTTATTTCATTAATTAAAATTTTAACATTAGTCAATGATTTAACCGAATAAATTCCAATTATTACAAGGGTCCAATGAATAAAAAATAGAAAAAATAAAATTAGAAAATATGGATCACCCCATTCTACTAGAATCATCACTATCATAGAATATAATATCAAAAAGAAACAAAATAATATAAAACTAATAAAAATCATAAAATATTAAAATATATAACCTTCAAAGGAATTATATAAAATATTTAGTGAAAGATCAAAATGTTATTTATAGGTGGAAATTTTACCTTTTGAAAAATAATCTGATAATTGGAATTATGACCTGACCATTATGAATAGTAACATGACCATTTTAAATAGTAACTAGACCGATTAAATAGTAATTTGACCTCAAAATAATATAATTTTATTTAAAAAATATTTATCAAATTTAATATATTTAAATTTATATATTATGATTCCTAATAACAAATATCATTATTAAAAAACACCATGACGTTCATCAATTTCTTGTTGAATAGTAAAAATATAATTTTCACATAATTTATGTATCTTAAAATACATCATTCATGATTTAATATTGACTTCATAAATTATATAACATTAGTTTCAGACAAAAATATTTAATTTCATAAATAAATATTTAAAGTATTATAATATTAATTTATATGACCAAAAATTATGTTCCAAAACATTAATTCAAAAGTGATAACTTAAAATAACTATTTTCACATTTGACCATTTTTTTTAATAATATAAGTTATATTTAATTAAAAATAATTTTACAATCATTAATCCATTTCATATTATAGATATATTATTTATATTATCTAAAAATTTACTATTACAAGTTTTACCTTAGATATAATATTTTTTTCCAAAAATACCATTCTCGTCAAGTATAAAAAAACATTCTCCCTCCACTTAGACCCACCCAAACTCTAGAATGACAATAGTATTCCCAAAAACTAACTCCCAAGTCCCTAATATTATCTACATATTTTTTAGATTAAAAATTCTCTAAACATGAAGGGAGTTTTACTATCTTATAAGAGAAGCTACACTGTGGAAAGTGTAATTTTCTATTAACTCTTCTCTATTTCTATTCAAATCTATATTTTTCCCAAATTCCATAAAAACCAAAATCTCATAAAACTAACTATTTATTATTTTGTCTTTATATTAATTGTGTTTTCATGTTTTAGGTATCATAATTATGAAATATATTAATTTCAAGCTTCCCGTTCTAGCTCGTTCAAGAGTGTCCCTTCAACAGACTATTAATCTCCAAAATGGAAATTGGGAAACATAATTAATCACTAAACATATGTTTGGTTACATAAATTTTTTTAGGACACATATTGCTATAGGTATATGCATTTTATGCTTCCTGAATTAATTTTATTAATGTATAAATGACCTTGGACAAAAATAGTGAAATAATAACAAAATTTTAAAATTTAATAAAAACACGACATCAAAACAATTCAGATTTAATAAAGTCTATAATAAATTATAAAATAATGATTTTGTGGAATAAAAATAGTAATAAATAATCATGATTCACTTTCAGTTGTTTTTTAAATAATCAATTTTTTATTATTTAGATGGTGGAAAAGATACACAATAAAGAATGTTTAATGGTTAAGAGAATGTTGAGCCCAAATTATTTTTCTATGGGTTATCCCTAATTCATTTAAATATCAATATACTTATTCTTCAAATGAATCATAAAAATTATTTCACCATTATCACCTTTTATTTCAGGGATATTCATGTTACTACCTTGATTCATAAGCCAAATACGGTGATTTTCAAAAATTATGTTCCATCCCAAAGACACATTTGGGTCCTCTTGAGTTGTTTCTTCCTTACTCGATAATAATGATTTTTATCCCTAGTTTGTGTTCCCATATTCATTTTAGAACAAAAATTATATTAGTGAAATTTTTCTTTATGAAATACTTGTGAAAACCATTACATTGTATTGTTTATTTAAAGTCTATGATTTTCATATGTTCTTTGTAGAATGAATTATTATATAAATATTATGATGTGATGTGCAGGACCAAATTCATGTCCATAAAAAGAATTATGTAATGTGATGTATCTCACGGGATAATTTTTAGAGTGAGTTTACAAGATGATAGTTTTTTTAAAGATGATGATGTTATGATTTACACAATTATGTTATGGTGGAACATAATTATATCATTATTAAAATATAATTGTGGGTTTTTTCCACTATTACATGATTTTTAATTTTCATACATTGGAATATTCCATTCAATTATAAAATATTTCCCTTATGATTTTGATGATGATCCTATGGTAATTATATGATGATGTTGAATATGATCATCCTTGTATTATTGACTCATATCTATTATTCTGCATCTTACTACAATTTTAGCTCACCCATTTCCTTTATATATATCCTTAGGTGACTACATGTTAAAAGGATAATGTGATATTTTAGGATGATTAAGAACAAGGATTTAAATAAATGCTTTACGAATAATTATTTCTATGTGATGTATGATCTTATTTCTCCCAAGATAATAATACATTTTATCCTTTAACGTATATGTATAAATTTTTTATCATTTAAAATAATTAAATAATCATTTAATAAAAATAAGGTTCAATATAGGATCTCTATAATGTAACTCGTAGTAAACTATTGGGTCTAAATGAGGTGGTGGAGGATCTGGGCAGGAATTCTATGATTGTTTTTCAATCTCATCGTTTTTATATGAATAACATATGATAATTAATTAATTATAATCCCAATAAACTAATTCAAGTATCACATATCAATCTTCAAAGAATCAATTTCTCAGATATATTATTCCCCCATTGATGTCACACTAGGGTAACAAACAATTTTTCTAAAAAATCGATACCCTTCTTATACAATGTGACACTTCCTAGATATTATAAACTTCTTAAAGTAGTAGAAAAAATATCCATCTTACCCTTAGTGATAAAGGTCTCCCAACCAATTTTATCATCATGGGAATCATACAATAATATTGTTTAATGTAATATTAGTGAGGAATATTTAGTAAATAATAATATTGTTGAAAATATAGAAATATTTTGATACAGTTTTTTTAATGTATATACATTATGGGATCTATAATATACTTCCCATTTTTTTCATTGTATCCCTTTTCAATTTATCATAATAAGGGGTAGATATGGAGGGTTGAGTAGAAATTATTTGAATCCACAACATGACTCTTCACTTTATTTACTAAATATTTTAACAATGATTTCTTGATATAATAAAGGACACCCTCTACATGGTAATGTATGTGTGTATAAATTGATAGAAATTATCTATTTGTTAGTTTTCATAGAGTCCTATTACATAAGAAAAAATAATATTTTATCAATTAATTATATTTAATTATACAAAGCATTTTACCCTTATATAAATTTTTTAACCTTACATAGCATTAGTTTACCATTACTAAACATTAATTTACCCTAATATCAATTTTTTACCCTTACTTAAAAATTTTGACCCTTAAATTACAATATTTTACCCTTATATAACATATAAAAGTTTTGTATTACCCATACACAACATTGTTCAACCATTATATAACTTCAATATACACTTACATAACATTATTTTATGTATAAATTAATATTTTTACACTTACATACCATTATTTTAACACTACATGACTTTATGTTACCCTATGTAAACTTGTACAAGTTTCTATTTACCATTAAAACATTTTATTACCCTTAAATAAAATTATATTACTATTAATAAACTATAGTTTATCATAACATAACCTATTTTACTATTCCGTAACATTTGTTTAACCTTACATAATCATTATATGTTTCAATCTACCATTAAAATACATTTAATTACCCATACAAAACATTATTTTAGCATTAAATAACATTTGTTTATCCTTGATTAACTTTTTTCCCATAGATTACTATACATTACCAATATAGTAAATTAGTTTACCCTTACAAGAAATATTTATACCCTTAACTAAATTTTTTATATTAAATTTAGTTTCCTATTACATAATATTGTAACCCTTAATTAACATTAAATTACCCCTATATAACATTGTTTTACACTTAATTTACATTATTTTAGCATTAAAGAAACAACATATGTTTTTTTACACATAAAGAACATTTTTACTATTAAATTACAACATTAAATATATTTTTATGTAAATTCATAATAATATATTTACAAATAAAATGAATATAAAAAATTTACCCTGCAATAAAATAATATCATAAATTATTCTGTTTTCTGACTGGTGATAAGCTTTATCAAAGTATCCCAATATATAAACCCATAATTATGGCATAGATCATGATAATGTATAATAAAAAATATATAAATTGATGTAAACAATATCATAAAATCTCTCCAATATATTACTGAAAATGATAGATAATATTTATTAATTCAATTTTTCTCTTGAATGAAAAATATCATCTTTAATTTAATAAATATAATGTTGAAAAATTTATAATAATTTAACTATTGAAACTAAATAATTATGTTCAAAAAATTTATATTCATGGTGCATAAAAATGATATATTTCAGTTGGGTAATTATCCTCCAATTAGGGAATAAAATAATTATCCTAATATATCTTTATATGGTATTGTAAGTCCAAAACTACGAGACATGCATGCCAGTTGGGTGGATATTCTCAATAAAGATAATTATAGCTCTCTACTCTCCATAAACAATTGAATGTTTTAAAAAATTGACAAAAATATAATAAAAAATTTTAGGTACCATTCTCTTTGGGGAAGAAAAATATATACATATAATATGAAAAAATATAACTTAAAACCAATTAAATAATTTAATTAATATAGATATATTTTTATAAAGAAACAAACATACCTGAATTATCTTACCACGGTGTATTTCATTTAGATATATATATTCTTCTTCAACATGATAATGTGTACTACTATTAAATAAATAATAAATAACAATAAAAATTTAAAATTTAATTTTTCATAATATAAAATAAAAAATTGAATGATAGATATTTCATCCAAATAGTAAATATATAAATTAAAAAGGTGTATATTAAAAATAATAAAAAATTAAAAAAATTATTATAATATAAAAATTTATAATATTGAGTAACAATAATTTTTATAACAAAAATAATTTATAAGTAAAAAAGTTAATTATTCATAATTAAAATAATTTTATAATTATTACATTGAAATATGGTATACCAAAAAACCAATCAATATAAATAATCTGGACAAAAACAATTATAAATGAAAATATGCCATAAAATTGATATATTAATAAAATAAATATAATATATATTAAATAATAGAAGGAATGATAAAAATATGCGCATTTAAATAAAAATTTTGAAAAATAATGTTTTTAACATTGTTAGTTTTACACAAAAAAGGAGATTACCTTGTTTTGTGGAAGTGAAACGTATTGTTTTCTCATATCAAATCATGATAATTTAAGGTTACATGGTAAATTTACAAACCACAATCATTATTATCATTGTATAATGAAGTAAAAAACGGGTAAATTTTAGATAAATTTTAAACATCATTAATATTATTGATACCCAAATGTTTTTTCCCTTTAAAATAAATAGTACATATATCATTTGATAGATCAATAACATAAAATAATTTTATTGAATGTATATGTAATATAAATGAATCCGCCTTCCAAATTAATATTTTATAATTAATAACTTTTAATCTATACGCATCATGTTTCCAAGAACAATTAATATCAACCCAGTAACACAAATATACTTATACCTAACATTTTTTACAAATAATCTAGAATTTATCCTTAATAAGTCCAAAATAGTATGTTGATATAGAAATTCTATTTTTTAGGAACTCGAAATGGTAGTGCTTCAAGGAAAACCAATAATCCACTATTTGAATAGTAATCTTTTCATCTTTTTTGTGTAAAATGTGTATCCACTGATATCAAAACCACACAATGTGATCTAAATTACACATGGTCCCCATGTTAACCATTATACTACTTCTGGTGTGGTTAATTTTATGTTGTATTTCTCTTTAATCATTAAAATTTTTTTATGTTCATATATCAATCATATTTCATTTCTTTTTAGATACCATACCATAAATCTAATAAAATTTCATTATATATATGTTTTTACATCACATATGTTGCCAAAAATACATAAATTTACATACATCACTCCATCATATGGAATTAAAATTAAATTCTCACCTCAAATATGTTTACATTCACTATAAAGAATAGAATGTTGACATATTGGGAGACCAAAATGCTTCACATAAAATAATAATTAGTAGGAAAAATAATCAACTATTCTGATATATATATTTTGATAATAGAGGTCTCCTATCGATTTATATTCTTAATATATCCCTTTAAAATTTTCATATATCATTAGAACGGTTAAATACAAGCTAAAAAATAATCCCATATTTTGTTGTCTCTCACACAAAACTAATCAATATATGAACCATTATATCAAAATATGGTGGCAAATAAAATTCTAGTAAATAAAGTATGAGGGAAACTATATAATTCCAAAAATATTACAATTCAAGATCTATAAAATTATTTAAAATTGAATTAAAAAAAAGAATAACATAATAAATAATTTTTTGATGGGTATCTACATTATTCCACACAGGACAAAGAGCTTGTATGAAAGTGATGAAGGCTCTAACATGGAATAAAAAGTACTAGGATCTTATCTGGACTGGGACATATTTCTAAGCACTCTAGAAGCACTGTAGCAACACTGTAATAGTATTGTATTGTTGTTCACAATAATGCGGTGGATGTACTATAGCTGGGATTATAGCATTAGTAATACTATATCATGTAATATAGTAACTAGTGTAGTATAGCAGTATTATTCACCAAAGGACCCTTTAGGCCCAAAAATTGGCTTTCAGGCCTCGTATATGGGATTCCATGCCCTTGGGCCTATAGGATACATAATGGGTCAACCACTACGGACATCATTAAAAGGGGTATTTTCGTTAATAATAAAATTGAGGATTTATCCCCAACCTTTTAAAAAAATTCCACAAAATATAACAAGTTGGTTTTTTTAATCAATATAAGAGTTTCAGGATATTGTATACCAATTAACATTAAATAATTCTATGGAACCAAATGTTTCAATTTTGAAGTAAACCACAATGTACTTTAATACCATGTAGAAATTGTATTTTTTTTCTTATTAGACTATCTATTTTTGTGATTGTTTTGAGGAAAATATGTTATATTTCCTTTTATTATTCAAGCTAACTCTATCATTATTTCGATGGTTATTAATTCTAGTCTTTTTTTTCAATCCACTTTTATCTTTATTTTAATGATTAAAAACATTCATATTATAATACCATTTTTTACAACATAAATAATTTCAGTGTAATTTTTTCCATAAAAAATACAATAGGGAGAATTGAATAAAATGGATACTTTTTTATATACAGATTTTTTTGTGATGAAAATCCTTTCATTTAGAAGGTGATATTTTGTAAAATTTGTTAGATAAGAATATATGCGGGGAAGAATCATAAACTAGTCAAACATTAAATATGTTTTTAATCTTCAATAAGGATGATTTATTTCAAAAAATATTTAATGTCCCATATACACTATTTTTATTCGATTATATTATTGAAGATATAAATTCCCCTCTTTAAATTTTTTAAAAGATTTATGTCCTTCAACACTGTATCTAGATAATAATTCATATGCATGAAATTCATTTATTTTGAAAAATGTTATATAAAAAAAGAAAATACACAATTATTTATTCATTAAATAATATAACACCTATACGACATAAAACTTATAAATAATTTATTTATGGAAATATATATATATAAATATAATTTCCAGGGTGTTTTGGTCTATAAATAATTGACATCATAATCAAAATTTTACTATTTAACCTTATGTATGGGGAATAATTTTAAACATCCAAAAAATATGCAATAAACTATATTGGATATTGAGACACTAATATGGATTCATTCAATATATGAAAAGACCCATTAATAGATTTTAAATTTTTTTAATATCATAAAAATGGTGATAAATCGTTTTTGATTGTAGTGAATAAACATTATGACATATGATTCAATCATATATGCACTCATATATATTACATCACATCCTCTTAGCATGTTTTTAATTTTCAAAGTGATTCTTAAAATGATGAATTATTAGATGATACCATATTTCATTAGATGTAGGTTTGGTTCTAATTATTGATAATGAATCATGGATAGAATTTTCATCCATTTTATATCAAGATGTCATGAATTTTTAATACAGGTAAAATTTAATATTCATTCTAATACAGTTTTACATAATTTGGGAAATAAGATATCTTTTTATAACCAAATCCATAGGGAACAAATTTTTTTTCAACATAATTGGACATTAGAAAATCATATCCTTCAAAAAGTATTTATTTTTGCAGTTTAATACATTCAATGAATCTTTTATAACTCCAACCATGTATTTCATCAATATAATAATTCGTAGAACAACTAATATCATTTTAAATATAGTGAAACATGAGAATAGTGGTTTATAATATTTTCATTATGATTTCCAACACTAGTTTTCTAAATGGTATCCATGCAGACCACATAAATTATTTATTTTTATTGATCCATTGTCCCATGTAAAACATCTTCATCATCATTTTATGTTGATTTTTTTATTACATCAACATTCTATATATAGCGTGTTTAATTATGATTAAATACATTTAGAATCATATAGTCTATGCTGACTCCATAATATAATATAATCATATTGAAACTTTTCACCAGTGGATATATAATCACATCATTGTCTTCATGACTTCGATTAGCTATTTCAAAAAAATGTCATCCCTTTCTCATATTCATCAGCGGTTCTTCATGAATTTATCTAATTATGATCCAATATTTTCCAAAAAATTCATAATATAATAGATAAATATAATAATATATTTTATAATTTAAACAGATTTATAAAAAACAATATTAAAAAATATAACCACATAAATATATAAATATACCCGATTTTTTATAGATATTTTATAAATTAAATTAAATTTTAAATTTTAAAACAAGTTACAAAAAAATTAACATTATCTAGAATGTAAAAGATATTTATAATTTAAAAAATTATATGGAAAATGTTATTTCAACCAGAAGAATATTATAATGATATGAAATTAAAAATACACAAAAATTTAAATAGAAATAGTTTCAATCCAAAAAAAATTACTATCAAAATAAATTTATAATCAAAAAAATTTATAACATAACTTAAAATTAAAAAAATAGTTTTATGCGATACAATGATGCATAAAAAATAGAATTGATGACTTAAATTTATAAATAAAATATAATTAATTAACATTCCAAAAATAAAAATATAGCCTAAAAATTTAGGAGGTTTATAACGAAAAATAGTTTATGATTTTTTATGATCAAACTTGAAGGTGGTGGTTATAGGGATAAAATTAAAAGATTGAATTGTAACATTAATAAAATAAATCTGAAAAAATAATTAACAAAAAACATGGAGTAAATTACTGGGATGAAAAAATTAGTATATTTTTGGAATGAATAATTTTTTAAACATATATGAAGGATGTGGTATGGAATACTTAAGAGAAAAAATATGAATTTTTGTTAATATTGAATGAAATTGAAGATCAAACATGGTCTAGTTTCAATGAGATTCAATAGAATTAATTTTTTTGTAATATATAATCCAAAAAATAATGGGTTGTCCATGGAAACAATTTTTCTAAGTACTTTTGATGTCTTCTTAATATAAATATTTTGTTAGACGATTCCTTATTTACATTTAATATAAATTTTTAAAAATAGATGATAAAACTCCGAAACTAAAGAATATTTTTATTCTCTTTTGGATAATTTTTTTTTCATATTACTCATTAGTAGATATTTGAATGAAATATATTTTCTGGTTATTTATATTTCTATATTACATTTAACATAATTTTATAATTAGTTGACAGATTAGTAAATTCGTTTGATATCCATTTAGACTATCTATACTAGTATTGGTTAATGACTTTATAAGTATAATGATGAAAATTTTAAATAACCTAAAATTTAAAATTTAAGTAAAAATTGCATAAAATCATATTATCTAATAAATTTAATGATTGAAATTTTTTTGAATAATAATTACAGTATTCAAATAAAAAGAGATTAGGTTTATAAGAAACAAGAATTAGTATAGTCAATATATTTCCATATGTTAATCTATACGTTAAATTATTAAATAAACCCCCTAAAGTAATTTTTATGATAGAAAATTAATCTTTTTTCTGAAAAGATTATATATAATAACTTCGTGTTCTCAATATAACATAACATAAATACAAATTATGCCAACTTATATTCTATTTCTGGTATATATTTATGTTATCTGAATGAATTATTGAATACATCAATGCTTAAAAGTTTTATTAATTTTAATTTGTAATGATTAGTTGAATTATACATTGTTATCGTGGTATTATAAATTAAATTTTATTACACAAAACTACCACACATGACATTTAGGCTATTTATATCAATTTGATGGCCTTTTATATGATTTATGAACACTTTTATGATATTTAAATACTTTTTTATTAAATTATTTCTATTCATATAGTCAGTAAAGTCTATTATATCATTTTTACATTAAGTGTTTTATTTAACATGTATGGTGATTATTTTAGGTATTTATATTTAGTATTAAACATTAAAGATATTAGAAATATTTTTAAAAATATATTATGTGTTATTCATTCGATTTATTGTGAACATGATTAAAATATGGTATAAAGGAATCTTTGACCTGAGGTTATAATTATAATTTTTATAATATTCAAAAAAATATTTAATTATAACCATTAAATGCAAGATAAAGGGAGACTGATAGATTTTTTTTAAGATGGAGGTATAACAAATATCCTAAATTAATTAAAAATCAACATAATGTTTCGATTACTCAATAATCATAATGATTTTAAAAAATTAAATGGCCTTCTTCTTTATAATAAAAAAATTAGTAGAAAGTTGATGAATAATTTTTCCAGGATCATTTATATTGATTATGAATTTATTTATATGTCTTATAATGAACAAAACTATAGTTATTGTTAACATGTGAAAAAATAATGATATCTAGGTCCTGGATGTATCTACCCCACATTAGTGCTAATGTGATAAATCTTATGTCTTTTATTCAAATTTTATGGTTATTTAATAATTTTGATATTTTTCTTCAATTTTTTCTCTTGCACTGAAATTTTACAAATATGGTACAAATTATAAATAAGCGCAATATTTAAATTTAAAAAACTATTATTCACTCCAATATCAAATTTTCAATTTCATATCATTAATTTCACCATTATCAATATTAATTCCAATTATGTATGTTTTAAAAAATAATTTAAAAAATAATTTTAATTTCCAATTAAATTCAAAAACATTAATTCATCTAAAAATATAATTTATTAATGATAATATAACATTTAATTTATATTATAAATTAATCAATATATTATACTTACCAATATTTATATATTAGTTTTAATGACATCATAATGTTAGGTGGGATGAAATCATTAATCTATTCATATTCATATAGATTTAATATATTATCACGTCATAAAATAATGTAACAAGCACACTATATGTGAAATATCATAATGTTTAAGTTAACAATTTATTGTTATAGTCACAAATTTTATACAAGTATATTAAATAAAAATAAAAACTTTTAAAAAAAATGAACAACTATTGGTGAATAATATAAAATTTACAAACCTTTAATGAAATCATAAATAACTATAATAAATCCAAACACATAAATCCCATGCATCTTATTACTAATTTTCATATATTTTATGTTTGAGTAAAACTTTATTTGAAAATACTAATTCTATTTAAAATGAAAAAAATGAGGAAAAAGAAGATTAAGTTATAATGAATGTGTAGAAACCCAAATCTTGACGTACACGTACATTACATTACTTTTTGCATAATACTTAATACATAACAAAAAACAGACACACAAGGACCATAATAGTTTAGTGTCTTTGAAAACTCGTAATATAATCTACTAATCGTGGTGAATGATCTTCAACATCTCCCATAAAGATTTTCCCTATTGTTTTATTACCTAAAACCATTATTTTAATCCTGGGGAAAAGAAAACATAAAAAGGGTGAGCTCAAATGCTCAGTAAGGGTAAACAAAGAGAACATAAAACAATCCATAAATATTTGAATGCAGAAACTTGAACATAAAATCTAAATATCAAAATCTTGAGAAAATACATAAATCTTGGAAGTACGTAAGGCATATATCATAAAGGAATATCATGGGAATACAACATGTATTTGTGGAAAACCATTAAGTACATGATATGATTTCCATAGTAGCCAAGGCATTGCTGCCTAGACCATCTTAGTGGACAAATTTCCTTTCTGAATCGAGTTCACTCCTTGTTCCAATCTTGTATCACTGAACCAGATTAACTTACCATTCCATCCATGTCTATCTCATGAGATATAAATCTTTACCCAATGCATTTGAGGTATATATAGGTCCCACCCATCTCATAATGAAATCATCCTTACTTGTGCCACAATATAAACATAAATCATTCATCATAACCCAAAGAATAAAATGAGTTTCATAAACATCATCCCATCATAACTTAATCCATATAAAACAAATGGATATCATTTCATCATAATAAAAGTTAAACCATGTAAATAATAGAGGCATTATACTTGAAACATAAACATACGAAAATAATAATATCTTATATGGAAAATGGTTTTGATAAAATAATTGAAATGAATTATTGAGGAAAATATCCTTTCTTCTTCAAAATCATTTTCTTTTCACAAAATTCCAAAAAAATTTAAACGAAAAGGATTTTTTTTAAAATAACCATGAAAACTTATAGAGGAATATTCTTGAAATTTAGCTGAAATGAAACTGTAAAAATCCGTTCATGCCGTATAAGTTAAAAAAACATTATTCTTGTACTTTTGTCGGAAAAGTCAAAAAGTACCTCTTATGGTAAACAAAAGAAGGATTATTTAAATACCATGTTGTAAAAGTAAAAAATGGGTAAAAAGGACTTTAAACATACATGAAACCATTTTTAGGAAATAGGTACATGAATGATAAATATAACCCCAGTAAATACTTACGAATCAAAAATCTCGGAAAAAAACGAGATTGGAAAAGTTATCCCTTACCTTATATCCAATTTCTTCCATATGTGTCTGAGATTCTTGTATAGTGGGTTTAAACATATTATTAACTTGTAATAGAAACATAATAATATTTATGATATCATATATGATTCACTTACGATTTTATATTATCCGTTCATTTGTCAATTCCATGTTAAAGCAGCGTTTTGGGTAAAATCGCTTAATTTATCATTCGTGTTTTCACTTGTAATTATTAATATGATTTCTTAGATCATGATTAAGTAATTCAAGAATATAAAACATGATTTATATATTATATATATTCAGAATATAAATATATATAATAGATTTATAAATGGAATGAAATACATCGTTAATGGAGACGGTAGGTCGTACGTACGCATGAACGATGTTTTTCGTTTCCTTATTTAATTAAATAGAATTAAGTAGATGACATAAAAATATATATACAGAAATCTTGTAGAATTATTATTCAATATATTTTATGATTACTTATTATATATTCTTTATAATAATTCTTGAATTGTTAAAATGGAAAATGAATCTCATCGCGTCATGGAGAGGGTAATCCGTACGTACGCACGAGCGATGATATCGTTCCCATATTTATTGAATGGAAATGTAGTGGATTATATAATATATTAGAATCATTACAATGCTATAATAAAAATATATAGTTATTCTTTACACCATTATACCCATCAATGTATGGTGGTGGTAGAAAAACTGATTACACCACGACGTGGAGACGATATACCGTACATACACACACGCGGTGATTTCATTTTCCATAGGATGGATAGAAGGTGAAATAGGGTTGTTTCATACTTATAATAACATATCAGTATATAAGTAGTACTGATGTAATTACTTTATAATGAAATACCTAAAGAAGAGGATGTAGAAGAAGAAATAAACTTGAAAGAGTATGTAGAAGAGATTACCTCTTCCTCGACACACCTCTTTTAAACTTCTTCTTAGGGCACTAGAGTTGGTCATTTGATAAGACCATATCCACTATGATATAACAATAGAGGTTTAGAAGAGTAATGTTCAGGGTTTGTCCGAGCTTCAAGGCTAAAATGGGTGTGAAGAGAAGAGGGAAGGGGTGCCCTTTTTATAATGGAGGAGAGGGGCACCATAGGAAAAACTTAAAATATTATTTTATAATAACATCATATTCGGTTTATAATAACAAAAAATTGATTTTTTTAGAAGATAAAGTGGGGATGGATCTAAATCCTCTCAACCAATAGGTTTTAGACTAGTTTAGTTAACTATTTTATCATTATCATTTAGATTTAACTCTAAGTTAAATAATTTAACTTTTATCGTGTCTTCTTTTTTTATTACACTATATGATTAATAAACTTACTATAACAAGAAAAAATAACCCCAAGTGGTTAATTATTAATATATATAACCTTATCTAAGTCTTTTTTCCAAACCTTAGATTTTTAGGAATAAAATAACAATTAATAATATAATATTTGTTTTAAAAACTATTTTATGTCAATTTTGAAACTATTTGGAAATTGATTTTTTGTGAAAATCATAAAAACTTGATTAGTTCTAAAAAAGTTAAGTGAATCAATACTAACATATCATATTAACATATAAATTTAGTTGAATTTATAAAAAGTCTCAAATTACATTTATTTGGGTATTTATAACATCAATTATTTTAATATTTCATTAATAAGGTAATTACAGAATCATCATTGTGTCATAAAACAATTACATTATTTAATGTCTAAAAATTTTAAATAAAATACCATTATGTAGAAAATTATTTTAGCTTTCAAATGAATATATATAGTAGAATTTATCGAAAGTATAAACCTATATTAAAAATGTTTTAGTTATTAAATATAGATTTTAACTATTCTTTAAATAAAATAATAATAAGTGTCCTAATCTAATCCATGTGAACCTAAAGGGTAATATTTTATTCCTATGATTGTTTTTGGTCATATTAATCTTATAAAATAGAATTAGGACATGTTTTAGGGTAATAATAATATCATTTTTACCCTTAATTACCCTATTTCCTTTTAACCGTGGTAAAAAAAGTAAGAAGTTACTATTCACCAAAATATATTTTTAACATATTGAACCACATTTTACTCCTTGATATTAACTGTGTCTCTAGGATTTTCTAAATTCTACTCACAAAATCGGTAATATTATGTTTTATGTAAATTTTCAAATTCTCCAAGGAGGTGGGTAAAAGATGGTGAAAAGTTCAATAAAATTTTTATATATCAAAAATTAATATAAAATGACTGCATTGAATTAAATTGAACTTATATAGGTATTATGTCTCAATTTTGACTTAAAATAAATTTAAATAAAATAAATAATTATTTAAATAAAAAGTTGGTTTTTAAATAGTAACCAAGTGTTTTCACTATTCATCAAAAATTGAAAGTTTTCAGAAAAATACCAAAAATTCTCCCTACGCTAATTTTGATATTCTGAATCCAAAAATGAAGTCCATTTTGAATGATAAAATTTATAAAATTTCACAAAGTGGTTATTACTATTCATAACGACTGATTTATATAATATTTTAATAACATATTGTTGTTTAGTGAAAATCAGTATTGCGTACAACACACGCTATCATGGAAGATCGAGATTGCGTATAAAGAAAGCCAAGTCAGGGTTGCGTGTAGTGAAATATTCCTTTGTTGTTGTGTATAATAGAATCCAACCATATTTCATTTATACATTGAATATATATATTTATATATATACTCAATGTTGCGTAGAATAACATCTTTCAAACAAACATGAAATTTTGTGTAACATGATCCAAGAATAGTGTTGCGTATACTGCAAGCTAATACGGTTTTGCGTATAGTGCAAGATAATCTTGGGGTAGCTTACAACACAAGAAATTAATGAAATTAAAAAGAATATTTTTCATAAAATCTCGGGGTGTTACATTCTTCCCCACTTAAAATTAATTTCACCCTAGAAATTCGTCTGGAATATAAATGGTATACTACTTGAATGTTTCTTTCATAGAAACCCACATCCTAAAAAGGAATACTAAAACTTCATTTTAAAAAAGGGAAGTTAGAATCATAACAGTCACCCAAAGTAACTCATCACTGGGTTTCCACATAGGTCAACATAGGTGAAAATATGGATATGGAAGAGAAGTCTAACAATCATGTTCTGAGGAGAGTGGTAGAGAACATGGCAATGAAAAATCCATTAATCACAAATCCATAAATTTGTGATGATTTAAGGTACCATCTAATTCATCGGATATAAGGACACTGGGATAATTTTTTTTCAAGATCATTTCCCTAAAGTTGAATAATTGTTGAACTAAAATAAATAATTACTCGATTTTGGTATAATATTACTATTGTTTGTGCCTTGAACAATTTCCACTTCATCTCTTAAAGAAATGAAGTTTAATTTTTCATTCATGGTGTGTTAGAAAATCATGTGATAGAATGATGGGTCATTTTGTATGCCTCAAACAAAAGGATAGAAACAGTTATCAAATATACATAGGTCCATCTATGGTTAGGTTAATCATATATGATTCCAAAAATTGACTTATACTTCATCTATCATATCGCTTAATAAAACTAGTTTCTACTAACCAGGTACTTTTTGTAGGCCATTGGTAGGCGATAAAGGCCTGTCTCACTTCGGTTGTGGGTTTGATTCCCACATCCTTGTCCAACGTGATGGGTTGTCGCCCATTCTGTAGATTTGTCCCTTTTCTTAAACTACACTATTATAACATTGAATTAATAATATAGAAATAAATTCTATCCTTAAACAATACTAACTTATGTTCAGCATAATCCATTCCAATCTTTAGGATTATCCAAAATACTTTTTTCCAAACTCAAAGTATAAAGAGAACGATTACAAAAAAGGTCATATAATAAGAATGTGAATACCATCATTTATCCCTCATATATCAGAAGATATATCTTGTTGGTGACATTCCAAATGTGTGAATACCTTAATCATGTATTCTCTTGAAAAAGGAATACCCATTGAACCATAGTGAAAACATGAATGTTGTCAAAAGTTAACACTTTCTACATACCAAAATCCTAAAATTTATATATACTCAAACCATGATATCACGTTGTCCTTATATCAGTCATGAGCTCATGAATACTATTAAACATTTCATTTTCTATTTATCCCTTCATTATGTTCATATCATCTTCTTTCAAAAAATATTTCAATCACTTTTCACGGTTACCAGTACCATATTCATATGGAAAACCACAATAGACCAATACATAGATGTTCCAATATACCATAAAAGTACCTCAACATTATTCTTGAAAACCAATACATAAACACTTCAATCCATCCTCTTAAATTATGGTCATTGAATAAGTCCGTCCTTGATTTAGAAGTAACCTCTTAGGTCAGGGCATTGAGTTGGGTAATGCCCATGTTCTCCACAGATAAGAAATTGGACTCCATATCAGTCTGTCACTCTATGACCCTTTTTTCCACATAGATAACATCTTCCCTTCCATTTACGGTATTCCTCAAGGTTCTTCTTCCCATCTTTAGAAATATCAATCTTTCTTTCACTATGCTCATCACCATGCGAACATGCATAAAATTACATATTCCTCTTATTTTATGACTTAGGAATACAACTAAAGTTCACCTTGTTAATCATATTTCGAGATGACTGATTCATCATAATCAAAATAACTTTCTCTCTAGGAATTACACAATTTTTTTGATCATAGTCACCAATTTGTCCATTCGAATCAATGTTAACTGAATTCCTTCTCGTTCCATCCATTGACTAAAACTAGAAAACATAGTGTACGAAATAGTTAAAATAATGAGGAACTATATAATCATAAAAAGTCACTTGTGGAATGTCTAAAATATAAAACATTCTTTAATCCCTGACACCTTAGGTTCACCCTAGGTTATTCATGATCGTCAACATAATTATAGGACTCTAACCTGTACGTATACTTAACCTTATGGACATCCCTAAACATACCGTAGAAATATCTCTAGGGATATCACTAAAGTTTTCGCATCCTAGTTTCCAAACATTAACAAAACCATTCCTCTGATACCAACTGTAGAAACCCAAATCTTGACATACACGGAAATTACATTACTTTTTGCCGAAAACTTAATACATAACAAAAACAGACACACAAGGACTGTAATAGTTTAGTGTCTTTGGAAACTAAGAATATAATCTTCTAATTGTGGTGAAAGATCTTCAAAATCTCCGTAAAGATCTTCCCATTTTTTTTCTTACCTACAAAATTTCATTAAATCCTGGGGAAAAGAAAACATAAAAAGGGTGAGCTCAAAAGTTCAGTAAGGGTAAACATAGAAAACATAAAACAATCCATAAAAATTTGAATGCAAAAACGTGAACATAAAATCTAAACATCAAAATCTTTGGAAAAGACATAAACCTTGGAAGTACTTAAGACATATATCCTAAAGGAATAGCATGGGAATACAACATGTATTTGTGTCAAACCATTAAGTACATGATATGATTTCCATTGTAGCCAAGACATTGCTTACAAGACCATATTAGTGGACAAAGTCCCTTTCTCAATCGAGTTCACCCCTCGTTCCAGTCCTGTATCACTGAACCGAATTAATATACCATTCCACCCATGTCTATCTCATGAGATATAAATATTTAACCAATGCATTGGAGGGAGATATAGGTCACACTCATCTCATAATGAAATCATCCTTACTTATGCCACAACATAAACATAAAACATTCATCATAACCCAACGAATAAAATGGGTTTCATAAACATCATCCCATAATAACATAATCCATATAAAACAAATGGATATCATTTCATAATAAGAAAACTGAAGCCATGTAAATCATAGAGACATTATACTTTAAACATAAACATACGAAAATAATGTCATCTTATATGGAAAATGGTTTTGATAAAACACATGAAATAAATTCTTGAGGAAAATATCCTTTCTTCTTCAAAATAATTTTATTTTTACAAAATTCCAAAAAAATTTAAAATAAAAGGATTTAATTGAAAATAACCATGAATACTTGTACATGAATATTATTGAAAATTAGGTGATATGAAACCATAAAAATATGTTCACACCGTATATGTTAAAAAAACATTCTCCTCATACTTTTTTCGGAAAAATCAAAAAGTACCTCTTATGGTAAACAAAAGAAATATTCTTTAAATATCATTTAGTAAAAGTAAAAAATGGGTAAAAAAATTTAAACATACATGAAACCATTTTTAGAAAATACGGACATGAATGATAAATATAACCCCAGTAAATACTTAGAATAAACAATCTTAGATAAATAAGAGATGGGAAAAGTTATCCCTTACCTTATGTCCAATTTCTTCCATTTGTGTCTAAGACTCTTGTATAGTGGGTTTAAACATATTATCAACTTGTAGCAGAACCATAATAATATTTATGATATCATATATGATTCACCTATGACTTTATATTATCTGTTCATTTGTCAATTCCATGTTAAAGCAGTGTTTTGGGTAAAATTGTTTCATTTATCGTTCGTGTTTTGACTTGTAATAATTAATATGTTAACATATATCATGATTACATAATTCCATAATATAAAACATGATTTATATATAATATATATTCACAATATACACATATATACAATATATCGATAAATGGAAATAAATACACCGTTCATGGAGACGGTAGGCCGTACGTACACATGAACGCTATTTTTAGTTTCCTTATTGAATTGAATGAAATTAAGTAAGTGACATACAAATATATATAAATAAATCCAGTACCATTATTATTTCATATATTTCATTTTTACTTATTATATATACTTTATAATCATTATTTAATTGTTACCATGGAAAATAAATCTCATCGCGTCGTGGAGACGGTAATCCGTACGTACGCACGAGCGATGATATCATTCCCATATTTATTGAATGGAATTGGAGTGGATGATATAATATATTAGAATCAGTAAGTTTTTATAATAATCATATATAGTTATTCTTTACACCATTATACCCATCCATGTAAGGTGGTGGTAGAAAAACTGATTACACCACGGTGTGGAGACGGTATTCCGTACGTACACACGTACGGTGATTTCTTTTTCTGTAGGATGGATAGAAGGTGAAATATGGTTGATTAATATTTATCAAAACATATCAGTATATAATTAATACTTATGTTATTACTTTATAATGAAACAACTAATTAAGAAGAAGTATAAGAAGAAAGAAGCTTGAAAGAGTCGGTAGAAGAGATTACCTCTTCCCCGACGCACCTCCTTTAAACTTTTTCTTAGGGTAGTAGAGTTGGTCTTTTGAGAAGACCATAACCTATATGATATAACTATAGAGTTTTAGAAGAGTAACTGTTAGGGGATGGCTGAGTTTCAAGGCTCAAAAGGGTGTGAAGAGAAGAGGGAATGGGTGCCCTTTTTATAAGTGAGAGAGGGGCACCTTTGAAAAAACATAAAATATTATTTTACAATAACGTCATATTTGGTTTATAATAGATCCAAATTGATTTATTTAGAAGATAAAGTGGGTATGGATATTAATCCTCTAAACCAATAGGTTTTAGACTAGTTTTGTTTACTATTTTAACCTTATCATTTAGATTTAACTCTATGTTAAATAATTTAACCTTTACTGTGTCTTCTTGGTTTCTTACACTATATGTTTATTAAACTTAATATAACAAGACAAACGAACCCCAAGTGGTTCATTATTAATATATATGTCCTTATCTAAGACATTTGGCTGAACCTTATATTTTTAGGAATAAAATAACAATTAATAATATAATATTTGTTTAAAAAACTATTTTATGTCAAATTTGATACTATTTGGAAATTGATTTTTGTAAAACTCATAACAACATGATTATGTCGAACAAAGTTAATTGAATCAATAATAACATGTCATATTAACCTATAATATTAGTGTAATTAATAAAAAGTCTAAATTACATTTATTTGGGTATTTATAACATCAATTATGTTAATATTTCATCAATAAGTTAATTACTACATCATCATTGTGTCATAAATAAATTAAGGTATATAATGTCTAAAAATTATAAATAAAATACCATTATGTAGGAAATATATTTATCATTCAAATTAATATTTATAGCATAATTTATCTTATGTGTAACGCTATATTAAATTATTTTTAGTTATTAATCATAGATTTTATCTATTTTAACTCTTCTTTAAGTAAAATAATAATATGTGTCCAAATCTAATCCAAGTGGACCTAAAGGGTAATATTTTATTCCTAAGGTTGTTTTTGGTCAAATTACACTTATCCAATATAATTAGGACATGTGTTAGGGTAATAAAAATATCATTTTTACCCTTAATTACCCAATTTACTTTTAACTGTGGTAAAAAAAGTAGAAAGCTACTATTCACCAAAAATTATTTTTATCTTATTGAACCACATTTTACACCTTGATATTAACCGTGTCTCTCAGATTTTCAAAAATCCACAAACAAAAGCAGT
This sequence comes from Viscum album, assembly GCA_963277665.1. Taxonomy (NCBI): domain Eukaryota; kingdom Viridiplantae; phylum Streptophyta; class Magnoliopsida; order Santalales; family Viscaceae; genus Viscum; species Viscum album. The sequence continues at coordinate 1,617,591,133 of OY728146.1, read as the reverse complement.
AAAATTATTTTTTATGCCAATTTTCAAATTCTCCTAGGAGTTGGGTAAAAGACGGTGAAATGTTAAAAAAATTTATATATCTAGAATTATTATAAAATGACATCACTGAATTAAATTGAACTTATATAGGTATTATGTATCAATTTTGACCTAAAATAAATTTAAATAAAATAAATAATTATTTAAATAAAAATTTGGTTTTTAAATAGTAACCCAGTTTTTTCACTATTCATCAAAAATTGAAAGTTTTCATAAAAATACAAATAATTCACCACAAACTAATTTCGATATTCCGAATCCAAAAATGAAGTACATTTTGAATGATAAAATTTATAAAATTTCTAAAAGTGGGTATTACTATTCATAGCGGCTAGTTTATATAATATTTTATTAACATATCGTTGTTTAGTGATACTCGGTATTGCATACAACACAAGCTATCATTGAAGGTCGTGATTGCGTGTAAAGCAAGCCAAGTCAGGGTTGCGTGTAGTGAAATATTTTACTGTTTTTGTGTATAATATAATCCAACCATATTTCATTTATACATTGAATATATATATTTATATATACACTCAATGTTGCGTAGAATAACTTCATTCAAACGAACTTGAAATTTTGTGTAACACGATCCATGAATAGTGTTGCGTATACTGCAAGATAATACGATGTTGCGTATAGCACAAGATAATCTTGGTGTAGTATACAACACAAGACTTCAATGAAATTAAAATGAATATTTTTCATAAAATCTCGGGGTGTTAGAGAATGAATAAATTTTAAATTTGTAATCCTTTATTTATCCCCTTTGGAGTTGTAATATATATAGTATCTGAATGAAGTATTATCATAGCTAAATTATTTGTGAACTGAAAAATATACAAAGGGTAATAATTTATCATAAAATTATATACAATTTAGTTTCATTATTTTATTTACATTAGGTGTAATAAATTTATAGATATGGATACCATCATTAATCTATAAGGTATTATTATCTTTGAGAATTAAAATAACTATAAATAATAATAATAATTGTATATTAATTTTAATATTTTTAATGATTTATTATTAATGTTTTTTCAATGGTGTTAGATAATTGAAGAAACATGTGTCTTTTTTTTAAACACGTTAAAATAATTTTTTTTAATGTAAGTTAATAATAAATTTACGGTTATATTTTTTATTAAATAATACAAGGCAAATTAGAGTTATACTATTAAAAAATAAATATGATATTAATTATCCAGTATTTACAATAACAACTTTAATGTTAAAAAAACACATATTATATATTTATAAGATATTTTAAATATTTGATATGCATTCACTAAATTCAATTAATGAAATATTATAAATAAAATCAATATAATTTAAAAAAACTAATAACAGTCACTAAATTATCTCAAAAAAGATTTAAATGGTAAAAGATAGATTCTTTAACCATGTCTCAATTGATGATCTAAAAATAGTTATAGTTTCCTATGAGATGAGAGTAAGACCAATGTATAACATAATTTTCTAACATATGGCTATGTTTTTTTTTCAATTCCATGATGATTTTTAAGCCAATGTATGGTAAAAAACGAGGTTTATAATTTAATTAACATCTAATCAAATAATCATGTTAGCATATTTGAGATATATAATTATAATTATATCTCATATTGTTATAAATATGTATTTATTTTTTATTTTTTTATAAAATTTATTAATGGGATAATGAAATTGAAAATGATATATAAACACATAAATGGTACAGGTGATAACATATATAAGGGGAGGAATTAAAAAATTAAATTTAATAAAATATATAAGAACACTTAAATGAATGAAATATTATGTATATGAAAATTAACTATATGGTTTATTACAAGAAAAATATTTATAAGAAATAAAATTTCATGTTGAATATTTTTGTTGGTTTTCATACAAATTTATTTAATATGGAATTATATACTTAAAAATATTTCATCAGGAAAGGATAAAATCGTGTAGACGGTGATCATCCATTTGGTGAGAACAAAATGGACCAATGATTTTATTTTCGAGGATTAATGAATGTAAAATAATTCAAATTATATTCACTAGTCCAGATCATCTTTAATAGAAACTCCCAATGGTCCCCACAACTATAACTGGGTATACACCGTCATTCCAAAGGCAGATGATTTGTTTATGTTTCAGAATAAAATGAATTTAGGAACTCCCATTGGATGAGTGGTTCGGATTTAGGTCCCATCACACCCTATTGGGGGGGGGTGATTTTCATACTCTAGGACTCTCTTATAGATTCAAGATATATATTTTTAATCTACTCCTAATCCCAAATGTTGACAATAGGATAAACACTTTTATATGAAAAGTGGATTGTTATTAGTGGATTCATCTCTATATATCCATGTTTCTTCATTAATTTATTATTTATGGATGGTTGCTTATATGTAGAATCCATATATCTGGACACTTCATACTATTATTCCATTATATTAGGCATTTAATATGTCAAGGAGGGGTTTGAGCCATTATTAGGCATCCTACGTATCATATTTATATCATGATTCAAAACCCACATAGTTTGGTAATCAAATGTTATTTAACTTCATGCATAAAGAACATAGATGTGGGTAAAAATGAATTGAGTATTTTTTCTCGACTAATACGAATAGATCTAACATATCCTTGTTATGGATGGAATAAGATTCATTCTAATTAGTCCACACACATAGTGATAACCATTAGGTGGAAACCCTGTTATGGTGTAGTCATATCATGACACTAATTGGGGAACAAAAAATGAGTTTTCTCTAACTAGTAAATATTCATTATTCTATTCATTTGACAATTTCATACCCCAATGCCTAGAGGATCCATGCTCGATGAGAAAAATAAGGGATTGTAAGTAATCAGTCTCACTTCAAATGGATGTAGTAATTTTGTACTTTTAAAACCCTTTATATGCTTAATATGGTTATTTAGCCTAAGGATTGAGTCATACATATCTTTGTTATTGCATAAATTAGATTTTTCATAGTTTAGTTTGGGGTTTTAGTCCATTCATGGATTAGAGGGAAGGATCAACACCTGGGAGAAAGTGGGTCCTTATTCTAAAAATGTCCAAGACATGGAGAAACCATCACTGAAGATTCTATTTATTTGACCATGGTCATAGAAGGCTCCCAAAATATCATGGTAGTTAGAGTAATCAAACTTCACATAGATCAGTTTGGTCTTGGAATACTCATTGAGTATTCACTTATATGGGGGAATTCCTATCATGGATTTGATTTGGTCCTACACACTAAGGATTCACCAATTTGGGGGCATTCATACCATTTCTTCGATTATTTCTTGCACACAAATGAATCAATTATGTGTTTGAATTCATATTGATCCATTGATCATGTATTACACAATATGGTTTCCCTTATTTTGGGAAACTCACATCATATCTATCATCGGAGATTACATTTTTATGTTTCCCTTATTCGGAGGATGGACAATATTATCATCGTTGATGTCTTTTTCTTGACCTGGCCTAGTTCCATGTATGATATATTTGATTGCCTTCCTAAGATTCGCTGATTTTATGACTAACATTTCATATGATTTCAAGAAATTTCTTGTTCTATTGTGTGAAATTTCAATAAATATTACACTATCAAGTTTACTTGTTTGAGGGACATCATATAATATGATGGGAATATCTAAAGACCATCACATTATCAAGGATTACTTATCCAGAGGACATCTCAGACCCTCAACTGAAATGGTCATTGGATGTTGCATGATATGGATAACATGCATGGAAATGATCTCATGATTTGGCCTAACATGACCAGGGACCAACTCATGATCCATGATAACATGATGGAAGGTTATCACATGATCTACCTGACATGTACTAGTGTCATTTTGAAACCTGTATAACATTCTTGGAGGATTCCCCATGATCTGGTTGTTAACCCTATGGAACTTCCCATAATCTAACTGACATACACTAAAGCCACTGCAAGACATGGGATACATGTCTAAAGGTTATCATAAGATATGGAATGGGGGCCTGTAGGGCCTTTTGAGACTTAGGAGACATGGTCGAAGTACATCACATGATCCCAATGGTATGTTGAGGGAATATCTCATGATGTATGTGACACATATTAATGTTGTATCATAATCTAGATGAGTCGTTAAGTGAAAATGAGGATTATTTTATATGTTTTTTTCTTAAGTCTCCCATAATTTAGAATTCAGTCAACTTTTTTTCATTTTTTCCTTAGAAATGATAAGTGTTATTTTTTAGTATTCCTATGTAGCAGTAGATATCCAAGACCTTTTTGTCTTAGCCATGATGATAAGATATATGTCCTTAACCTGATCTTATGTGATCGTGTTATGTTTGTATGCATTATTTATGGTCTTTAATTTCTTCCCATGATTATTCCTGATAAAAATCTTTAGCAATTATTAGATTGACAACTCTGATAATCCTGAAATGATTCCTAGATACACCCCTCCATGGATCCAAAGATGCATTTTCTATTCTGGTGGGATTTATAGGCCTTCACAGCCTAGTTATTTGAATACTTGTGTCACACATATCTCACATATTCATGATGGATTCAATTTTGGGATTTGATTTGACATGCTTCACATGATCACACAGTGAGTGTCACTTGATTTTCAATGACCGCAAGACCACACCATCAGTGCCCTATCTATTTGTTTTTTTACAATCAATGGGGTGTTAGATTATTATATAAATATTACAATTAGTCGTTACAATGACAATTCGACATGTCTTGGGAATTTAATGAAATTAGAAAGCTTGTGGAAACGCTATCATATTCTCTTAAATAAACTATCTGAGATATTTAATTAGATAAATGTGGATTTCTAGGGGCATTTTGATATTAATATAACTTTTATATGGGGACTCACTTAATAAATGGTGATATCTCTGGGAATAATTCTTCATTTTCAAGAAATCATCATATCTTCTCCCCATAAGAATATACCATTTTTTTCTCATTATATTTATTGGATTACATTATAAGGTAAGAGTATTCCATGATTCGACATAATGATCTAGATGAAAAAAGTTCTCCAAAATCAATGATGCATCTTGTGACTAATAAAGGGTCATGTGTTGATCCATGATCATTGTCGTGGAAGTCCCTTTTTGATTGTCATTGGATCTAGAGAGGGAGTGTAAGACCACCTAGACATGTCAAATTCCCTTTTTGTAATGAGGGAAACATTCGATTGGACTCCTTTATGACAAGATGGAGATTTCTATTAGTATTTAGTAGTGTCTTGAGAACATTTTGGGCATTCCTTATAATGTTTTACAACATTATAAGGCACCAATATTGTACATATTTTAATATCTTATTTGAAAAGGATTTCTTTGGTGGTTTATCTGACTCATGTTAGTTGAAAAGTTGCATGAATTAGGTGGAGCTCATCTAGAAGCCATTGCATGATCATTGAGGGTATCGGGACCGTCCATAAGAAAATAATTACATGCCAAAAGGAGATCTTCATGATCTCCCTCAAGTTATGTTCTGAACATAACCCATTCAAATTACCTTTAGAAGGACATGTAATTTCTAGTTCTTTGGGTGTTTTTGTGATCCGTGATTTGTGTCCACTGTATCATCCATAGTTTTTTAGGAAAAAAAATACCATTGCCTTTGGAATCCATCCTGTTTAAGATTTTCCAATCCTCTTTTGGAATGGAATAAAATCCACCCACTCATGTGGCATATTCTTGGGGAAAAGCCTGTGGTTCTTATGAATGTAAATTCCCAACCGATGATTTGGAACAACCTCCAATTAGTGACTTGGAATATAAATTTTCTTTTGAATGATTTTTGGTAATTCATGGAAGACTTTATAAATACGGTAACATAGTTTGTTTCACTAATTATAAACCCAACATCTCATATCTCTTATGATCTACCTTTATCACATGACTTCATCAGAAGACTTCCTACAAGAACCAATCATGGAATCATATGTAACAACATTTTTTGAGAAGCACATAAAAAGGCATGATTTTTGTTTTTAAATGGATTAACCATGAATCCATATTTAGAAATTATTTAAACACTGTCTATATGAAAACATAATTTTTATTGAATTTTTTTCTGGATCCTCTAGTTCAATCGCATGATCACATAACCAATTATGTGAATTGTGTGACCATGTTAGGGTCACATGATCAGATTTCTAATTGAGAATTATATGTATTAATTATTTTTTGTTTCTATATGTGACCCACAAGTTTTATTACAAGTGAGATAATTTATTATTAATATATGTGATTGTTAATACCTTTTTAGATCTTGAGATTCGCATTAGGCTTTAAGAGTTGGGAACCTATTTTGATGGTCTTTTCAGTAGTCTGACATATACATATCGATTATTTGAATGTGCACTCTATATATCTTCATACTTCATCTAATATATCTAATAAGAGCTTTATTGTTCTTATAGAACTATAATTCAAACACTTCGTATTTATTTCAATCTAAACAGAAGGTTATGGAAAGGAATCTCCCATTAGAGCTCCAGAATTGTCCATTATCATACCAAATTCCCTTGAATTTGTTTGGACTACTAATTAAAATTTCAACACCTTCTACAAACTATAGTATTTTAAATTTTTGTGGGACAAATTCTCTTGACTAGATTAATAAACTGGTCTCTGAGGATGTTATGTTAGTCAAATCACAATTTCATGGGTTTTATTTTATTCTGGGAAACTCCCCTTTGGATCCATACACCTAAAAATTTTCCCACCATCCCATTTAAAAAATTTATTCAAAAATATTTGTATATTAAATGAACAAAATAGGTTGAATATGGAGTTCAAAATTGGATTTTTTTTCTCAAGTGAAAACTTTTCTGATAAATGGGCATGGAAATTCTATATTTGGACGAGATACATAGAATTTGCTGACTATCATCCTAAAATAAATAATTTTGAAGTGGTTTGGGTTTCCCATTTAATTTTTTATCATCTTTATGATTTTATCAAAGAACTGGAAAGCCTCCAGTTCTTTATAACTAACTCATCAGATCTATCACTTGCTGAGGTAGAAATTAACTTCTAGGATATCTATCATCTCGGAAAGATATTCCCTCCTTGAGAAAATGTACAACTAATTCCTTTCATCGTAAAATTTAAGGTATGACCCTGCAAAAAAACTGGTCTTACAATGGGACATCATCAATAATTTTAATAAAAATATATTGAAGTAGTTGAATGTGTTCTCATTCTTCTATTTTATTTACTGGACCAATGTTTTTCTTTATCACAACAGAGCTCAGATTATTGCTATACTCCCTCACTGGTTCCCATCCCGATAGTTTCATGACATCACAAGTTCATATTGGGATATCTTGTATAGTAGAGATCATTCCTCGTGGGGATACTGTGTGATCTTGGAGATTTCCCCAAGCATAAGCCTTGAATGTTTCATGTATATGATCTTAAACAGATGGATTTTCTTATGAGGGGACATAAGCTCAGGAATCTAGGTCAGTATGCTGGTGAAGTCAGAATGGTTAGCATAGGGACGACTTCTCATTATAGAGATAGAAAATATTTGGCGCTTTACCAACTCATGGGACACATCTAGGTGGGAATCATCACTTATAGGATTAGTGGCCCATTCCAGTTTTTAATTGGATGTATATGGGTACATTTATCCTACTATAATTACCACCAAACTAATGGGATCTATGGTCCCTTTTCCCCTACATGTGGATGGACATCTCTTGGGTTGAGTCTGTTTATTTTTTCCCTTATGATGTTTATAATATTTTGAGCTTATCTTATCTCTTAGATTTAAATCCTTATCCTACAATGAACAGGCCAATTATTGATAATTACATCAACACTCTTGATGAATGAATCGTACAAGATCTCATTTTAGGATGAATTTATTATGTCCAAGATGGATGGGATAATAATTTTTAGAATCATACATTATACTGGTTCACTCTCTAGATCTACTGTATTTGATGGTCTTCCATATTCAAATCAGTTGGAATGCGAGGAGAGATACATATTGGCATAATCCACCAATTTTGGCTGAGATTGTATTCTTAGCATACTAATAATAAGGTTATCCTCCCACCTACATGAGATTCTACTTTTTTAACACATGATTATTCATAGGAATGGAAAAACATTTATCTTAGTGGGTTTATGAATATTCTATTCTTTCAAGTAGAAAATACAATTCTCACATTGAATCACCCACTCGTAGAAATGATTGAATAGAAAAAAGACTCATGCATGTCTTTGAGGAAAAATTCATGAATTTACAATTACCTTCCTACATGTAAGGAAGAATCTATTAGGGAGGATATTGTTTCAGCCCAAGAAAAAGAGGATTATCTCATTGATGGGTGAGTATATGAGTATTTATTTTCTATTCCTCAACATATTAAGTAGTTGTTACCCCTTTTGACATAACCACTTCAGAATCTATAGAAGCTCATACATGGTGTAAGTTGAACTGGATGTAGATTCATATCCAAATTATGAAGACTCCTACGATAATTTTTAATGATGAATAGTATTTTTGTAATCAACTATTTTATGATTTGGGGCTACGAAGCATTAAAAATCAAATTTTGTATGAAACGATGCAAAAAATAATCCATAATTAGAAAGAATTAGTTGCCAACAACATGGAATTTCAGGAATGTGAAGATGAGACTCCACTAGTCAAATGGATAAATGAAGATTTTGAGGTACTAGAATAGATCAATCATTTCATATCATTGTCTCACTCCCTAATTGACTTCGTGACAATAAAAATAAGAAGATATGAGGAGATCACATATCGCCCATGGCCTGACCTTTCATCATCATAATATTTATTAAAAACCACTGAAAAGAGAGTTGATGAAATTTATACTATTATTGAGACCCATAATTTTATTTAAGAACTAGAAAAAGTAGGGAGTATAATACATCATTGGTCAACAAACATGCCCCATTCTATTCTCACTGGTTTAGAAAAAGTTTCTGATCAAATTTTGTGGTAGTTTGATTATTTATTATTTTTTTCCTTTGTGTTGATGTAATTATTGGATGGACTCCAAAATGTGGGGATTCCTCCTTATTAATTAATCCAATTAACAGAAATTTGGAAATTTATATGTTGTCATCAATATAACATTCACTCATGATGTCCATGAGGTTTTTATGATCCGATGTCATATGAATCATCAATGATACCCATCTATTTCATAATATCCTGTAAAACCCAAATGAAAGGATTTGAATATTTTAAAAGATTCATCTTGAGAAATTGTTTGGAATTCCCAATGAGAAAAGATTCCCCAATGATGTACCTACTCCTGTTATCATGAGATTACTTGATTCCAAAAATGATAATCATGGTATAATATTTTTATTAGATATGGATTTCTCTAATATATTTTTCTGATGTTAATTTACATGGTGATCAAATATTTATTTTTAATAATACTATATTATGGGCCTCAGGGTCCTTGTATTTTTTTATTTTTGGGAGACTAAATTTTTTATGTGATATATTATGGGTATTTTGGATCAAACCTTATATTGTAGTAGTTTAGGGACTTTTAGCTCAAACTATTTATTGTTGTAGTTTAGGGTATTTTTGTTCAATTTTTGTTGTTGTATCATATGGAATTTTAGATAAGAAATTCTATTTTTGTAGTTTAAGGATTTTATCTCGGACCTCATATCTCTCCAGTTTAGTTTATTTTAGGATGGACCCTTTAATGATTTCTTTTAGGTTCTTTTAGATCATACCATCTATTTTTGTAGTTTTGGATAATTTTTCTTAAACCTTTTGTCAATATTGTTTAGGTTTTATTAGCTCAAACATTTATATTCTTTGTACTTCAATGTCTTCATAACATAACATGACCTATGATTATAGAATATGGAGAAAACATGCTCAACATGAACCAAAAAACCCTAGGATGCAGGGTTATTCCATGGTTTTTCTGAGGCTCATGATTATTAGAGCTCCTTTCTTAAAAGGAAGTGGGTTCTCTTGTTTGTTGGTTAAAGACTATATATGTTGGAATATTTTCTATATAGAGGCTAACTCACTCTTTTCCAAGGGCCAGAGATGATTTAGTTTTGTATCAATGGTTGAGGGAGAAGTACATAGTATGTTATGTCCACATGGATTTTTGGAATGTGGGTAATGTATTTCATAAACAAAAAGTATGATTTTATGAATATGAAATAGGGAAGACAATTCAAGGATGATCTATAATTTTAAATGGTTAATTGTTTCACCACTGTGTTTATATGGATCACATGGATTGGGGTTCCTTTTCTAGGTGAAAAATATTCATTTAGTAGGTCAGTGAAAGAACATTGGAATCGATAGAATAACAAATAAAGAATGATCTTTACCCCTTTCAAAGTACCATGAGATGTTTTCAATTACCTAAGCATCCATATAATGAATTTGGGTATTGAATGTAGGTATATCAATGAATGATTTTTTCACCCTATGGTAGTTCATATCATATATAAATATTGATCTATATTCCAAATGGTTTCAAATCATGGGTTGTAGGAAATCAAAAGGGGTTGAGAATAGTGTTTCACATTCCTTCTCTAGGAAAGGGTAAAAATTATAGTGATATAATGTAAAGGATGTTGAATCATCTATAGTAGTTTGGTTATTGGGGTTTATAAATCATGTTCCAAATTCTTCGGCTTATGAGGTTGGTGTGGAAAAATTTTGATGGTATTTGAAGATAACACATTAAGGTGGTGATCACTACCATGATGATGTCACAATGCACATGTATCAAAAATACATTTTTGTCAAACTGAAAAATTTATTTGATGACCATATGAACATATGACTGATCTATATCCATACATTTATAGTCAAAGAAAGGCCCCTTTGAATATGTGTATTCTTTTCTATGGGCCATGGAATATTTAAGGTTACCTGAGGCACTAAAATCATGGATTTTGGTTTTTGGAAGATTTCACATTCATGGATGGTTTAAGCACAGAAAAAATTGTGTTTATTCCAAGTGACCAATTTATCATAGATGGGAGAGGAAAGAAACTATTACTCTTACTTTTTCCTAGACCAAGGGATCTTGTAAGAATAACTATACATATAATAGGTACAGAAGGTGTTCTATATTATCTTTATAATTGATATGTTTATCCTATAATTCTTTCCTAAACTCTAGTGATAGAGAGAGCAGGTAGGGAATGATATAATTTTTATTAGGATTCCATTAATTGGTTTCAACCTGATATGTTTTTTTATTTTTTTAATAATTTTATGGTATATTAAATTCATCCAAAAATGGATAATATTTATGGTTGTACAACATTACAACTATGCATTAATTTTAATCCCATGAAGCGTGTGGAAATACTATGTAAATAATGTTACACAAGATCCCAATTAGGATTCCCTGGGTTAGAAGTATTCCAAAATATTTTTGAGTGTGATATGAAAATGTTATAAATCATGTATTGAGTTTATCATGTCGTGGGTTGTGATATGAGACAATCATAATGGGGACGGACCAGAACACCCTCAAGTGTTGACTGTTTCCAAAGCGATGATAGGATCGCACAGATCTAGAAGAACTTATTCTATGGATAAGATGTGTCTGGTTGGTAGGCCTAATATCTTATGCATCTATATCATGGTACAACATAGAGATCGCATTTCCTACCAAATTTCCATGAAAGGTTATAGGAAACTCGAGGAGCTCAAATCATGAAGTGTAAGGTATGGAATGAGAGGATTAATGGATAGAATATTTAAATAAAATTATAGATGAATGAGTTCAAGATCTTCTAGTACATTTATATGGAGTGATGATGGGTGATGGACTAATCATTTTAATGTTATTTGGGGTGGTGTATTTTGGGTGTTTTTTTATTTTCGTGCAACCAATAAGTTTCATTTCATTTTATCATCATGTTGTATAGATGTATTTGTCTCCTTTCATTTTACGGTCATACAGTAATGACATTGGAATAGACATGAAAAAATGTGCAAGATTAATTATGTGCACAAATGAGACATATGAAGATCATATTCTTACATGTTCAAAATTATTTTGTATGACTCCGCCCTTAGGTAGTTGGTGGTTCATTTTTAAATTAGTTAATGTATATGGACTCTGTATTAGAGATATGAGAATCACTACATATATTGTGAAACATTCTTATTGAATTTCAATCCCTCTATGTATGTCACACATGTATCTATATGTGGTAATTTTTCATGTTTATCCTTGTAGATGCATCATGTATTGGAGATTCTAGCATCACAATGTATTCTATGACGGTAGGAATCAAACCCACATTGTTCCAAAGAAATAATGTAGTTAAATATCTTCGAGCAAGCACATAGGATCCCAGATGTGAAAGGGAAATTTTATGGATTAGACCAGGAATGGAGGTATGGGCATTTCTACACATCTTATGGTGGCAGGAATCAGGGCACACATAGTTATATTCTATGAATATCCTGAAATATGTATTAATTGTATGGAGGGTAGGGGAATTTTTATGTTTACTAGATATTGATGAGAATGTTATTGGAGATCCATGAATCAATCCACAAATTGTTATTGAATGGAGGCTTTTTGGTGATGAACACCCAGGGTACTGGTCCTCTCAGTGGAGGTTCACTGTAATTAGATTTTTTATGTTATCCTAGGGGAATTAACAGTGTAGTTTACCATCATAAGATGATGAATCATGTTGTAAAATTTAACATCATTCATTAGTAACCCTGATAAACATATTGTGAGATAACATTTATCAATTATGTGGGGAGAAAATTACTGAAATTCCTAATCCCATGCGATCTATTCTCATTGAGTGAAATACAGAATAGTATGGAATCTCTCACCATATAAATATATATGTGAAAGTATTTGGGAATCATGAATCATGTGGTGTCTAGGCCAAGATATTGGATCTTGTAATCCCTATATATCCCATTATAATGTGAATGAAGGACTATAAATTTATAGAAACCTGTGCATTTTAACATCTCACAACCATAACATAAGCAGTGCAGTTTAACATCGACTGGTATGGATGATGGTAACTCTGTATGAATGAGGATAAATAGTTTCAATGAAACCAATAATTGAAGGATGAGAATCATTATATATCTTATGGAGGTAGGTATAAAGCCACATGTTGTTCTATTAAATCTTGATGTTTAGTCCCATGTGGAGTGGAAAACAACCTTTTACTTTATAATCAAGATTCAAGGATGAGAGACACTCAATATAGAAGAAACGCAATACTATGGATAGACCCAATAATAGGGGTTCAAGTGTCACTGCATATACATTGATGGAAGGAATCAATATGTAAATAGTTCATGGAAACCCTTCAATTTAGAGAATGTAGAGAGGTCATCAGGTGTGTATTTTAATTCAATGTGGTAAAGATGTGGTTCACGTAATGTGAAAGAAAAGTAATTTTGTAGTGGGTCCCAAGAATATCAGTTCCATAATCACTACATATCATGTGATGTCATGAATCAAGCTACATGTAGTTATTAGAAGAAGATATTACCTACATTGATCTAACTATCACATTAGGATATATGAATTTAATTATTATTTTTCATAAATTTTTCCTGTGTTTGGTGGATTTTTGGTGAGACAGTAATTCCCATGTACATTCTCTTAATCTGAAAAGAAAATACTCTATGTTTTTAATGTCATGCACCCAGGAAACATTTCATATTTTTTAACATTATGTATTAAGGTTGTATTTTGTAAAAATTGACAAAATGAGGATTATATGAGATATGGTGTGCCATTTAATGCCTTACAACTTGGAAATCATTGTATAGTATAGCATCATGAAACTAGGGTGATAGATTATTGATGGTAGCTATAAATATAATTTTTTGATAAAACCTGTATGGGTGGGGGGGAGTGACCCATTCCTCATCCACTATGTCCAGGGAGTAAGATCTATTTTGATAGACCATATATATTATATAACATCCTCTCCATTAGGGTTAAATATTTGGAAGCATCATTTATGGTATCATTTGGGATTCGAGAGAAAAATACTAGTTCTCCTCAAATGAATGAATGGATTAAGGTCATATTATTGAATGCTCGTGCGATTTGAATCTAATGTACATTTAGTTAGTGAAATGTAAACAACCTATTTTTCTCGAGCTATTCAAATTAATCTTATCACTTTTTTGATTTCACCTCATGTAATAGTTGTCCACAAATAGATATTCGGAGTTAATGAGTCTTGAATAATTTTGGAATCAATAACTTAGTTCAATACCCAAAAAATAATGAGCTTCTTTTTTGGTAGTATGTGTGGTGGTGTGATAGTCCCATATAGCATGGAAGGGAGTTTTTGTCCATGATTTCATGTTTTTATTCACCATATTCAAGAGTATACATGAGATAATCTTATTAGAGGTCTCTATCTATCAATTTTCATCTCCATGATTGCAGAACGTGTGATTAATCTTGAAGTTGTATTCTTAATAAAATTTACGCAACTCTGTTGAATTGACGTTTTTGTAGTTGTTCATCTGTATTGAGTGAGGGACTCCGAATCTGGTGATGATAATGGAATTTATGAAGTTGATGATTATCATTGTTTTTAATTACTTGAGGTTAATTTTCTTATCCTATTTTGAAAATAATTTAGTGGCAGTAAGTATGTACTTGTAACAGTTTTGGGGGTTGATGGATGATGTTTTCATGAATCATAAATGCTTGACATTTTCAAGTGAATTCCATATAGTTATGTGTCATTGTTTTCTAGAAGTAACCCCACCTCCTAGTTTAGTGGGTGATCATGTGTAACAACTAGAGATTTTGTGAATTTATTTTCTTCTAATTAATTTAATATTTTTGATATTTTTTTCAATTTCATGAAACACTACATTTAGTTTTTTTATTATTTTATATTCAATATAATTTTAATCTTTTGAAACATGAAACACATAGATTAGCATGTGTAATACACATGAATAATTTTACATCAATTTATTAGAAAACCTATTTGAAATAGAATTTTTAATAATTAATGAATTATATTTTTTAAAAAATAATAAATTTTCAATCCGGAATCTCAAAAATATATTAGGGGGAATTTTTGGAATTTATATATGAAACACCATTTTATAATGAATAGTAAAAATACTGTATTTTAGATAAAAACTACCACATTGATTACATAATTAAAAATGTTATATTATATTTTAATTTTGATTATAAAGTCAAATTAGATCAATTATACATATATTAATCTAATTTAGGTCATCAGAATAATTTTTTATGTTGAAATTGTATATAAACACATATAGAACTTTTGAAAGTCTTTAAATTTAAAACCCTCTTTAATGCCACATATGTGGGATTAATGTTAAACACAATTTAACAATTCTGTGGTTCTAATTTTGAAAATGAGGAATATGAGGTTGTAATAAATATAATATTTCTGGTCAAATAATATCAAATTATTTTTTTACCAAAAATATTAGTGAATGTGGCTAAAATTAATTACGGAGATTAAGGTAAAATTAACTTTAATAAAGGACTAAAAAATCGTCAGGACCAAAATGGCATAAAAACTTGTCCAGAGAAAAGTTTCTTCCAATAATTATACCATACACTATATTAGTTCAAATTGTATGGGATATTATGATATTATTAAATTGAAGTGACCTATATAAGAGTTTAAATATGGGAAATGAAAAAATGGAACTTTCCCCACCTATAAAATTTATAAAAAAATTACATATGCCCAAAACAACATATTTTTTGTTGCATATATCCTTTTGAATTATAAATAAGTTATTTTTATCATAAAGTTTTACTTATAATTTTTATATATTATTTATTGACATAAAATTCGGAAGAAATCCCAACGTAGTGATTATTTTGTGAATAGATAACTAAAAAAATGACATTATATATATATATATATATATTAAAAATTAGGTAAATTGATTGAATTATTATCAATAAATATTTTTAGAAATGAATATATCATGTTACACCAATGTAATCTTAATATATTTGAATTTCAATTTTTTATATTTTAAAATGAAAATTAAATAAAAAATGTCCAAATTTACATTAATGTTATTTTACAACAAATGATATTTTATTAAATTATTTAAAATTAATAAAAATAATATATTCCAAAAAATGAATTTTTTGTGATAACAAATATTAAATATGGCCTAAAAATGGACGAATTGATATTTTTTAATGAACATATTTTCCCATATATTGTTTAAAATTAGCACAGTATGGGTTTATGTAGTGTTTTTTCTCGTCACATGAGATTGTTTTAAAATTAATTTCTAAAAAGATAGAGATTTTTATTTTTAAAAATGTGTATCAAATTTATTATTATGTTTCTATTTTCCTTAAGAACTCTAATTAATTTATATTTAAGGGTTAAACTACATTTATTATAAAACTTTTGTCTTTAATAAAAACCAAAATTGTAAAATTGGGAAAACATAGAAGTTAAAGAACCTAATTATATAAACAAATTGTGGAGGAGTTTTTTCAAATCCATTATTTTAATTTAATAAATTATTTATTTATGTTTTGGAACATATTAATGTTATAATTACCATTAATTAATACCTTTTGTTATTTACAAGAGTGGCACTCCCCTTCCACTATAAAAATGAAAGAACTTTCCCACTTCCTCACAACTCTCAACCCGCATAGGTTATTCCATGATATGTGAAATCCACTTCCCAAAATTCTTATTTTATAACATTATATCTCCCTTATAGAAGAAATCAATCCAATTAATCCATTCATTGAAAACGCAAAGGAGTTACCCAAAGAAGAGGTAGAATTCCCCCTCAAGATCCTTTTTTATTTTAATTTTCCATGACTCCACTATCGTTATACCATGATTATAAAAAAATTATAATATATATACTTATATGTTTTTATTTTAATTTCTATACTTATAATTACACACACTTTAATCTAATTGGTAACAAAAATCATGTTTATGTTTACGAAAAACTACTGCCTCATGAAATGATGATAGTTTGTTCTATCTTTTCTCCTCTTATGGTGAGAATTATGATGGAAAATATGATTGTATATAATATATATTATATTTATTATGTATTTAAGATTATTTAATTATTTTACATCACAAAAAATTACCCTTTTTATTTTTTTAAATACAATAATTTCATTTGAGGAATTAGGGACTAAAGCTCCCTCAAAATGATGTGATTCGTTCAACCATTACATGGAATGTGTCAAGAAATGTATATTAATGTTATATGATATATATGATAATAATTATAACGTAATATGTTTTTGTGTATATATATATATATATTAATATATTTCATTTACTTTGATTCTTTCAATACAACAACAAAACTGAAACAACGTTCATGCGTACGTACGACCTAACATCTCCCTGAACAGTGCATTCCATTTAAAAATTCAATATTATATATAATAATATAATTCACTTGTAAGGAATAAAAATGTTATTCATATCATGCATTAAATTATAGAAGTCAATATATAAGTATAAGGACCAAAGATACAACAAATAAAGACACATGGGAGAAACGAAGAACATATTACCCGAAGTGAATCCTTAACAATTAATTGTTAATAAGAATGTAATATAAAGTCATAGTAAAACCATATATGATGTTATATATAATAATATGGTTCTATTATAGATTTATAATAGACATTTATTTATTATATAGGAGGATTGAATTAGTATGACGTGGGTCAGTATACATGGTAAGGGAATTACATCTCCCCTTTTTATATCTATTAGATGCATACCATGTTCCCCACTATATTATTTTGTATTGTGTATATAAAGACCATGTATATATTATATGATTATAATTCAAAAATTTATTGGTATTAACATATCCATCATATGATCTATGCTTAATTTGACTTATGTTTCAAATTTTACAAAATTGATATGATTTTTTTGTTTCAATTGTCCTTCTTTGAGACTCATATTTTGTTATAAATAAAATTATTTTCCAAGTTATATAAAATTAAATTTCTCATGTAATAAAAATAATATAATTATTTTCATGATTTTTTATGCTTCAATAAATTTAATTCTCTTACATAGAGTGTATGATAACGAGTTACCTTTTTATCATTTTATTGAAACAATATCATTGTTTATCCAGATTATTTATGGTTTTACATAAACTGATAAAATATTTTTATACAACACTAAAAAAAATCTTATGTTTCCTTATCCTATGTAAATTCCTGACATATAAATGAATTATTACTACTTTACACAACATTGTACTAAATATAATTAAGAATATTTTTAAGGATAATTTGACCATTTTTTTATATTTTATCCGAAATCTGTTTTTTTTTTCAAAAACCATGTTTTCAATTATTATTTCATAAATTTTTTTCAAATTATAAATTAAGATAACATTAAATACAAATTATTTTTGGTAAAGTTTATGGATTTGAAATATTTTATAATAAGTTTTAGAATTTATTTTCAAAGAAATGGATTTGAGAATATTTTCATGGATTCCTTATATGTTTTCAAAGTGTTTTCAATGAAATGGTTTTGAAAAAATTTTCAATGTTTATTGATAATATGTTTGAAGTTAATTTCATGGAAATATGTTTTAAATTTTTTTAATATTTAATTATAATTATTCATAATTTATTCAATAAAAATAATTTTCTAAAAAAAATTATTTAAAAAGTGATTTTAAATTATTTTCAAAGTGATTTCTATATTTATTTATATGTTTTCATTGTATTTTAAAATAAATTTATATGTAAATGTTTTTGAGTTTATTTTTATTTGTAATGGAAAATGTCCTTAAAATGTTTTAAGATTCTTTTATAGTTTTCCTAGTAATCTGGTTTTATAAATGTTTTAAAGATTTATTTATATATTTTCAATATTATTTTCTTGAAAATGGTTTTCAAATGATTATATGTATTAAAAATAATTTTCAAAATAAGGAATAATATTTTTTGGAATAAATGCTTTCAAAAGATCATGCAAAATATTTTTTCATCTATGATGAAATCCATTTGTTTGACTCTCACCATTCTGGGGAAATAATTCCATATTTCCATTAATATTATTTCAATAAATAGATTATGTTTTGATTGAATGGTGATTATGAAACCCCATTCTCTTTCATGGGTTATATGATTTTAAAACCCACTTCATTCATTGGTTATTTTTTAATGAAATTACTATGAATCCAATATCTTTTTCCTCATGTTATGAAATGGTTATATGTTAATGATACCAATTTCATTTCATGTGTTAAGATAACATTGTTGACACTCCTTTTTCGTCACAGAGTCCATAGGAATGTAAAGGGAAATGAGTTAGCACAAATTGATTCATCCTTTGAATAAAATATTAAAAATCGACAAAGGTATGAACAAGGAGAAGACTGCCCACAAGTCACGCAAATTTCCTCATAGTCGCGCAAGTCCACGTGCGCGACGCATGATGGTCGCGCAGGTGAATTGTGCGACCTAAGTGATAACTGCCTGGGGTCTTCTCCTGCCTATAAATAGACCTTATGGGCCCCCCATTCATGAGGATTTTTTCCAGAAACTCAGATTTGAGCTCCTGGCGCCCTAGTCTCTTCTCAAAGCTGCCGAAACACTTCTAAGGTAATTTCTTACCTAGAACGGAAGATCTAAAGAGGGGGAGAAAGGCCTAAGTGTTGAAACTCATCAACACTTGAGCGCCTGAGTGGCCAGCCCTTAAGGGAAAAGCACTACACTTGCGCGTCTCCTTACTCCTTCAGTAGATCTTGCGAGCCCTTCATCTGGAAGAACCTCAAGAGGATTTTAAAGGCTTTAATCAAGAGTCGCTCAAGTATTACCCTGCTGGTTAGCCATCACGCAAGTACCCCATATGTCGCACAGGCATACCAGCACGACCAGGACTTGCGCACCCACGCAGTACCTGCGCGCCTGTGAGGACATGCGTGCCCCTGCCTTTTTGGGTGCCCTTCTTGCCCATTCAACCCCTCTAAATCCATTCCACCTTTCCTATTCAAGATTAAGTCTTCAAGACACTCTTCAATTCCATTTATGGAATGATTTATTGATTTGAATTCCTTATCTGAAAGGAATTCTGTGGAATATCTCTCAACACCTAGTGATTTTCATATCTTTATGTCACTAAAGATTGAGATTTCATTCATTCAAACTCATCCTTTTAGATGACAGAATCTCTTAACATGTGTATCCTTTTCAAGAATAATCCCTAGTCATAAGTCTTATAATACGGGCATCCTCTTTAGGAGTAAGCCCCAAGTCCTCTAATATGGGAATTCTTCTTAGGAGTAAGCCCCAACCATAATTCTCTTAACCTGGGTCTCCTTTTCAGATGTAATCCCCAGTCTCAAATATGGTCATCCTCTTCAAGAGCAATCCCAAAGTCCCTTAATTTTTCAAATCTCTTAACCTGGGCCTCGTTTTCAGGAGTAAGTACCAGTCATAATTCTTAACTTGGGAATCCTCCTTAGGAGTAATCCCCAATTCTTAAAGTTCCCAAATCTGGGCATCCTCTTTAGGAGTAAGCCCCAGTCCCCTAATTTGGGCATCCTCCTCAGGAGTAATCCCAAAACCATAATTCCCTAAACCTGGGCCTCCTTTTAATGAATAAGCCCCAATCATAATCCTTAACCTCGGCCTCCATTTCAGGAGTAAGCCCCAGTCTTAATTTATCTTAACCAGTCCTAATTTACCTTTGATCTGGGATTATTTTTCAGGAGTAAAACCCAATCATAAGTACTCTCCTAATTTGGGCCTCCTTTTTAGGAGTAAGCCCCAAGTTAGAGTATTCAAATCTCCATGAAGCACATATACCTTTATGGAACCTATTCCTGGATTTCTTCCCTGAACTAAATACTAATCTTTATTTATCTGGGTAGTCATACATACATAAGTCCCACATTATTTCTTATGATTGCATCTTTCATGGCACAATTGTCTAATTTTTACAAATACCTCTTGTTTCTCACACCGAGAATGACTCACGTGAGCTTAGAGTGTAAAATTAATTGTGACATCCTTCTTTGATTCATCAATCATAAACATCATACTCCCTTACTCGAACTACGTGGGTTCTATTTCCTTTTCTAAACAAAGGATATGTAGGTAGCTCATCTGCGGGTTCGATCCCAACTCTGAAATAATCCATGTCCTTCTGAATGACAATAAACTTCAAGTGCCCCACTGAGTGGCTTTAAAACCAGCTTGGTCATCATAATGAACAAGATACATCTATATAAATGTGTCGAAGGGTACCATTGGCCAAGAATCTCTAATAAATATAGATGAGTCTCTATCGATGAAGAACCTCAAATACATATAAAAGATTCTCTAAATTTCCTACATATTTAATCATTGATTTTCATATTTGAAGAAAAGCTCATTTTATACTTGGTAATGTAATAAGGATTCACGAACATAACTTAAATCTATAAAGAGAGTCCCGGAGTAGACAATAATTCCCCTAAAAAGGTGTGATGAGTCCAACCTCCCATCCTCTCGACCAATGCAAATTCTTAAGCCTCATCAGTCCACAAACTAATGAGCGCCTACCTTTGGAATGTAGTTCTGAATGGATGTGGAATCATTGGATGTTTCTGGTTCTACGAACAAACCCATTAGAAACCGATCAGAATGTTTGAACCTCCCATCAAGGCGGCCATCCCCGGATTCCGAGAGAAAAAAAAATGGTGAACCCGATGTGAATCCTTAACCATGTTAAAATGATGTTTTACCTATTTTATTAGGCCCCTATTTAAAACTCAATGAGAGGGACAACAAAAACAATCAATGACATATGTGCTCATCCAAATGATGTAGTGGATGTATTTATCTTGATTACGTCTGTTATATCAAACGGGAAATCTTTTCCAAGATCTTATGAATTTCAAGAATGGCTGCTCTTAATTTCACACCTGTGAATACTGCTGCTACAAATGCCACTACTGCTACTCCTGCTGGATCGTTGTCCGCTCTAAGGATGATATCACCTACATAGCATCTTCAACGCTGGGTATCGAATGCACTGGTTAAGGAGCACCATCAACATGGTACCATCCCAACTCTGGAGGCTGCCCTCCAAGCCCTCCAAGTAAACAACTCACATCGGTCGTCCGGACAACGACGACCAGTGATCAAGAAGAAAGCGGTGATGACTACCGTCTCCAACCGTTTGGGGTCGTTATCCCTAGAACGCAATCACCATTCGCTCCCTTATTCTAGGGAGGTGAATGAGGAGGTCCCTCAGGGATTTAATTCAAACATACATGAGTCCTTCCTGAGGGCTCACACCAATAGTCGCCACCAGACTCGTGCGGCAGTGCACCCTCGACATGATGAGGGTACCGACTCCTGGCGTTCAGCTCTGGTTCCTCGAACCCGAGAAAGCAAGATGAACCACCAGAGTCAGAATCCGATCAACAGTGAGCAGGTTCTCATCTCTGCCATCTCCAGAGAAGTCCACCAACCTAACTTGGTGGCAAGCAATGAGCGGGCACATACACCTGCCTGTTTTAATTCCATTGTCCAGCAGACTCGTCTGGCATCATCACGCCAATCCCACCAGGCAATTCCGGTAGAGTACTATAGGTAGGAACATACACCTGTTTATACATCATCAGCTAGTCAGCAAGCTCGTCTGACTACATATGATGGATCTCATCAACCACATTTGGCGAAGTGCAATCAGTAGACACATACACCAGCTAGTATTTATCAAGCCTACCAACAGTCTTGCTTGGTAGCATTTGGAGAAGTCAGTAAGAAAGCCCAGGCGACAAACAGGAGGAAGACTCAACTCTCTACCCCCACACTTGAGTACTGTCAGGATTCACTGACAGGAAAAGGAGGATAGGAGCAGGCATATACACCTGCTCCAAGCCTTGAATGGACTTATATTCCTGTTCCTGTAGCTGAAGTCACCAAGAATATTCTATCAATGGTGAAAGAGAAGAAGAAAATCCCTGCTCATATTCTGGATGTGTGCCAGGATATTATAACAACTTCAGCGGCATATCAGGTAAAGACACATAAATCTATCCCTACCAGTGGAGTGACACATCAACAATTCACTCTGGAACAGACTCACATATCTGTTCCAGTCCAAGATGGTTGTGGGGCATACTCCCCCATATCATACGGACAACCAAGTCAGGCATATACACCTGATTTGAGTAGAGATCGTTAGCCTAACCTGGCCATCATTCCTGGTTAGGCATATACACCTGCTCAGGGCATCCACATTCGTCAACAAGTGGTTTCCAAGGCGAGTAAGAAGAAGTCTAATAAAAAGACCCACCTAGCACAGTCAAGAGATCAAGAGCCAATCTGTAACAAGGCCTTTCTCGATGCTGGAGTTCTTGAAGTCCTCAGACAATTATCTGTTGAAATTCATGATTCTACTCCCTCATTTCCCAATAGTGGGAACTTTAATTCTGAAGGTCTTCAACAGACACTTCCTCATGAAGGCTTTCTTCATGACAATTCGGTCGATCTCGAAGTTTCATCATCAGATGAGAGCCACAGGAACCCACTGTGTGGTCCGAAGACCAAGGAGCAAGAGATCTCATCTTTTGTTGTAACCCATTATGGCGGTCCTCCCCATGATGATGAATTTCGCTGCGAAAGTCCTCTCTGTAGTAGTGATGCACATTTCCCGGAAAAATTCTTTATTGGACAATGTAGTGTCGAAAAGCCCTCTTATCTTGAGGCACTTGCAAATGTGAAACCATCCATGTCTAAAGCTTCATCGCTAGCAGGTGAAATAATTTCTCAATCAGAAGATAGCTTAGGGTGTAGGTCATTCTCCGAACCACCCCTAAGTCATGAATCTTCTAGTTTGATCAATGATTTCTCTACCAATCCTATTGAATCCAATGAAGCAACTAGGAAACACCAACTTTGGTCAAATCAGGTAGAATAATAATCATCAAATGATAGAGGAAATGTTGAACATGAGAAAACAACTGGCGAAAGGTGAAGTGCCAGTCATGTTTTGGCCTCTTGCTGACCCTCAGTATAATATTCCAGAAACGTTGATGGAAGATGAAATTCATGATATTAGTCTCAACATATGAAAAACACTTTTTCAGTTAAAAAAGAATGTATTCTCTTATAATGAATATGAATATAATCTTATGATAATATAAGGGTTACAAAGTCAGATTGATTTGGAATCTTTATCAGTCTCTCGATATCCAAAGGCTGAAAAGCAGTAGGGAGCCCTTCAACATTCATGCCTTGGCACACTAAGAAGATTGTGTCAGTTAATTGCCAATGCCCCATCTGGTATTCATGTCAGAGGATGGGGTTTTCATGGAGCACTACATTTCACGGTGCTCTCTAGTCAGCAAAGCCCGCCGAAAATGTTCTCATGAAATGTTATTGTCCATGGCCGACCACAGTCAATGGGAATTGTTTGTAATCAAAAGCTTGCCCAAGAACAGGCTTCAACTAGTTCCTCTCAAAATCAAGAATACAGAGATCAAGTTGTTCAATTACTCTTGCATCAAGCAAATTAGAACATTAAACAGGCCTCTCGTTTGGAGCAAGCACGTCACCAAGTGACAGAAGTGTCAGAAATCATCCAACGGTCTTTTGAACCGGGTGATAAAAGCGGATACAAGTTAATGCATCCAGCTAATTTCCAGACTAAGGTTCGCAAGATCAGGAGGACTTTCAAGAATGTCTCAGACATAGCATGTCAAGAACCACCCCAGCTCGCCGGACTGGGGACTCTTTTAAAACCAACCGTCAGAATCAACAAAAATGATTCGGGGAGTTGAGCGAGAACAGCAGGAATATCCCCAGTCCACTGGACTGGGTACTTTTTCAAATCATCAATCCCCTCCTCAGAGAAAGTCGGTCTTTTCTTGATTGGGGAAGAAACTTCAAGAGGAATAAAAAGCCAAATTATCAGGAGATTCCATCCAAATTATGGTTCGTCAAGAAGTTCCTGAGGGATCGAATCAACAAAAGGCAATGTCTCATCAAAGACATGGAAGAAGACAATATTATAGAAATTCTGATAGAAGGGATGTGATTTGTTATTCATCAATCAATGTCATCAATGCCATTGTTGCTGATCCACCAGATGAGGCTCACTCAGGGGATTCAGATGAAGAAGTTCCTTCTCAAGAAGATGTACACACTGACACAAATGAAGAAGGTGTGTGTACCAGAAGTCAAAGGATTACCCAGAACCGAGGTAATACTTCGAGTAACCCACTTCCTCCTCTCTAAAAAGGATCCAAAAAAGGGAAGGGAAAGAAACAGGTTACATATCCTTCCTCTGGAGAAGTTCAATCTCTCTCACTAGAGAAAATGTTTTCACAACCGGAAGAAGAAATGAAGGAATTAAGAAGGTTGAATACAGAACTACTTCAGAGTAGTCTTCTTCTTAAGCATGCTAGAGTCAGACAGCCAAAGGAATTTTTTGCAGCTACTGAGATGGATCAAGAATATCCTCCTCTCTCAGAACACCCTCAGAGGTCTAATCCTATGGGTCAAGTGCAACAACAGTTGGCAGTGCTACTATTAGTTGCAGCACCAATCGCCACATCTGTCCAAGCTCCAGTAATTGCACCTACCCAAGTACAAGTTCAACCGGATGTTTCTCAAAAGATAATAACTACTATTGAGTCATTAACAGCTTGGTTAGAAACTATGGAAGGGAAACGTGTGCAAGTTCAACCAGAAATGAATGTTTACCCTGAATGGGTAGATTCAATTTCTCCTCCATCTAGTTTTGGGAATCCTGTATTCCCTATTTTCAATGGATCAGGAGATCCTGAACAACATTTGATGCATTACATGTCTTGTTGTGATCCTATGATGGGAACTCCAGAGCAGTAAGAAGCAGTGAAACTAAAATGTTTCATGCAAACCTTGCAAGGAACAACTTTTGTTTGGTATAAAAGATTTCAATCCCTGTCAATTACCGGATGGGAGGACCTACGCAAAAAAATTCCTCCTTCAGATCAGCTCAAATTTTCCAAAGAGAACAGTTTTCGATCATACAAACTGTAAGCAAAGGAAGAATGAAAGGGTCTCTGATTTCATTTCTCTATGGAAGGGATTAACATATTCATTGAGTTTAGCACTCCCTCATGAAGAATTGTTTCCAATCTGTTTGGAAAATCTACGTGACGAATTATTCATGCCATTAATCACTGTGAAATACATAGGATGGTTTCGAGACCATACTTCAATCGCTCAGCAGATTGAAGATTCTCTTATACTGGCTAAGGCTAAATCTCGTGTAATTCCATCAGCTCCATGAAGGAGAATGGGTAAAGCAGAGACTGCCACAGTTATGCTTAAACAAGCACATGTACTTGTTTCTACCTCAAAACCTTTATCTTCTCAAAGGGATCCACCTTCTGAGCGCCAAAAACAAAGGCGTTTTCGTCCAGACGATCAAAAATATAAAAGATGAAAAGAATTTGAGGATCTGAAGAGAAAAACATACTCTTTCCGAAATGAACAAGTTCTTGGTTATTTCATTTCGGCACTGGGAAACAATTTGGTTCAATTACCAATGCCCAAGAGGCCAAGAAAGAAAGGAGAT
Source organism: Viscum album (assembly GCA_963277665.1). Classification (NCBI taxonomy): domain Eukaryota; kingdom Viridiplantae; phylum Streptophyta; class Magnoliopsida; order Santalales; family Viscaceae; genus Viscum; species Viscum album. The sequence continues at coordinate 1,617,564,444 of OY728146.1, read as the reverse complement.
GAATACAATCCTAATTATTTACCTTTTCATCAAATGTTGGGGCATCCCATCCAGGAGTTTTTGTATTCAATGACCTCCTGCAAAAGATGGCCGACTCGGGACAAGTCACATTGAAAGGCTCCTCAGCCCAGGTAGCATGTGTCACTACTACAATTCCAGAGGAGGAAGGTGAATGGAAAGAAGTCAAAAGAAAAAATGCACAGAAGTATGATGATTGGATGGTCAGAAAGACAATCAATCAAACCCATGCTATTTTGCGAGAAAAATTAAAGAAACCAATTGTGTCTTCTGCCATGAAAGTTTCGGCAAAACCCTCTTCGTCAGAGGGAAAGTCCTCAAAGAAACGGCATGACTAAAATAAATAAAAATAATCAGAAGAAGATGAGTATATGTCAAGGACTATGTTATCTTTGAATTTGGAGGACTTCATGCCATCTACTTCAACGCCACAGGCACTGCCCCACCAAACGGCACAGCCTAGACAAGCTAATCAGGTAGAGTCTTTATCAGACGAAGAGTTAATATTTGGTTCTATTAATATGATTCAATTAACAGATCCATATGCGAGTCAAAGTTTCGATTTCAATGAGCCTGAATTCCCTATATCAAACAGTGGAATCAGAGGAAGTTCCAGGGGCTCACGATATAGGGGAATACATATATCTTTTAGAAGCCACTAATCCAATTCTACCCCGGCTAGAACTGTGTACGCAGTAGAAACTCAGGGTAGATCCCTTCACTGAGCTCAGTAAGAACAAGCAAGTTCTTCTACCAATAGCAAATTCAGTCCTGGCACAGTTATTTTGGAAGACCGGTTGAAGGTTCCATCTTCTTCCTATCAGCAAGTAAATGGATCTAATCAGTCTAATCTTCCAAAACCAGGAATATTTACAACTCCAATCCCAATACAAGATGCATCAACTTCCAAGGCATCTGCTTCCAAAGTACCTGCTAAACCACATATTCCTATTAGGAAACGCAGACCTCTGGATCAAAAGTATGATATATTGAAACACTTGGCCCAAGTACCAGCCAAGTTATCAAATATGGATGCTCTAAATTTGTCAAAAGATCATCGGGAAGCACTCATCGAGGCTTTGTCAAGTCCTCAGGAGTTTGAAACTGAAATTGTTGTAGCTGAAGTCTATCACATAGAGAATAATCCTACATGAATTCCATACAATAATATCCTTTACTGATGAAGATGAAGATGATGTTTTTCATGGACATATTAGACCATTGTACTTGTCTTGCAAGGTCAATGGTGTGGATGTTCGAATAGATTTCATTGAAAATGGTTCAGGATTCAACCCCATGCCCATTCGTACACTTCATCGATTAGGCCTCACAGAATCTGATTTATCTCCTTCCACCATAATGCTACAGGGATATGATAAAAATGAACAAGAACCACTAGGTGAAGTTACACTCAGAACTCAGTTTGGAGATCTTGTATCCAATTCAGATTTCATGGTTGTTGATCAAGACTCAACCTTCAACATCTTGCTTGGAAGACCCTGGCTACATCAACATGCGGCTATCCCTTCATCATACCATCAATGTCTCAAATATTGATTGGATGGCCAGGTTGGTACATTGTATGGTGATAAGGCCCCGTTCAAGACATGTGAGTCTCAATACATTGAGGAGGAATTCTATCACATGAAGCAAAGGGAGAAATCCATAACAAATTAGATTACCAAAGTTAATGCTCCATATGGTTTGGAAAAAATTCCAGTAAATCCATTTACACATGTGAGTACAGATTATTTGTTGCCTATCAGTCAAATTGACAAGATAGACCCAAATCAAAATACTCTTATTAAAAGATCCATAATGTCAATTATGGCAATTGAGCCAGACAACATGGGAGAAATTGGTAATCTACTAAGTAGTGATGAAAGCACAAATGGTGACATCTTCATTTCATCTGCTAAAATACAACAAGTGTATGTTTTTCCAATTAGTCCAGAAGAAGTTATAGCAACATTGGAGGTGAAAAATGATGTTGATTATCAATCCATCATCTCCTCTTTATTACCCAAAGAAGACCCTTCATCATTAATCGGGTCAAAAATGGAAGCTTCTTCATCAAGATATGCAAATTTTGACATCTCTTTGGATCATGAGAAATCTACTTTATCATCTACTGTGCAAGTAGAAACGGAAGAAATAACACATGATGATGAAGAAGAGGAAGATCTCAGAGATGCTCCTCCAGCATTTGAAGAGGGTATCTCTACCACTGTGGATGAACTCAGAGAAATAAACTTGGGTACAAAAGAAGATCCATGCCCCACTTTAATCAGTGCGGCCATGACTCTTGAAGAGAAAGAGATGTATATTTCTTTTCTAAAGAAAAATAGAGATATATTTTTCTAGAACTATATAGAAATACCCGGTATTTATCTTGATGTTGCTACTCATCATTGGGGTTTACCAGAAGAACATCGAGGATTTAAGCAAGCCGCGAGAAGAACACACCCAACTTATGCTTCTAAAATTGAAGCTGAAGTGGATAATATTTATAAAGATAACTTCTTCAGAGAAGTTCAATATCCGAAATGGTTGGATAATATTGTCCCTGTAAAGAAAAATAATGGACAAATTAGAGTTTTCATCGATTTCAGAGATCTTAATCGGTATTGTCCTAAGGATGATTACCCAGTTCCGATTACAGAACTTCTAATTGATGCAACAGCTGGCTATAAAGAACATTCCTCCATGTATAGATATTCCGGATATAATCAGATCTGAATTCCCCCAGAAGATGAGGAATATATATCATTCATAGCCCCTCAGGGTGTGTTTTCCTACCGGGTAATTCCATTTGGCTTAAAGAATGCAGGTGAAACTTATCAGTGTGCCATGCATCGTATCTTCAAACCCTTCTTAGGGAAGTTTGTTGAATTCTATGTAGATGATTTGGTAGTTAAATCCAAACAACGTTCTAATCACTTGGATGATTTGGAAGTCATATTCTGCAAGCTTCGACAACATAATTTGAAGATGAACCCCTTAAAATGTGCTTTTGGGGTAACCTCAGGAAAATTTCTCGGCTCTGTTGTACGCCATCTTGGTATTGAAGTTAATCCCGAGAAGACCGAGTCAATCCTTGGTAATTAACCTCCTCAAAAATTGAAATAATTAAGAGGACTTCAAGGACACTTAGCCTATATTCTGCGTTTCATCACCAATTTAGCAGGCAAAATTTTACCCTTCACCAAATTGATGAAGAAGGGAGTCACTTACCAGTGGACTGAAGAATGTAAAGAATCATTCGATATTCTCAAGAAATACCTCTTAAGTCCACCGGTACTCATGCCATCTGTTGAAGGAAGACCACTTATCCTTTATGTGACTGCTCTAGAGCAATCATTGGGTGCCTTTCTTGCTCAAAAGAATGATTCTGGGAATGAAAATAGTCTCTACTATCTCATTCGAAACATGCTTGAAGAAGAAACCCGGTATTCAAGTATTGAGAAGTGCTGCCTGGCATTAATCTTTGTAGTTCAGAAGTTGATACACTACCTGCAACATCACAAGGTCCAATTGGTATCTCGCAATAACCCGCTCAAATTTATCCTAAGTCGTCCAATGCTTACAGGACGTCTGGAAAAGTGGGAAGTTATTTTGCAGTAATTCAACATTTATTATTTGTCTCAAAAGGTGATAAAGGTCCAAGCTCTTGATGATTTCCAAGCTGAACACCCTTCAGTTGAAGACACATCTTCAGATATTGAACTCCCTGTTGAGGAAGTATTCTCTATTCAAGAAAGTCCTCAGGCATGGGAAATATATTTTGATGGTGCTTCCAGAAGTCCAACAGGGAGGAAAATGGAAAATCCTAAATTCGACAAAGTTGGCTTAGGAATTGTGCTCATTTCTCCAGAAAAGGTAGTGTTACCTTATTCCTTCTTATTGTGGGACGGTGGTACCAATAATGAAGCAGAATACCATGCTCTCATCGTAGGTTTGGAATTATCACATCAAGCACAAGTGAATCACTTAAAGATGAAAGGTGATTCAGTCCTAGTAATCAAATAAGTCAATGGGGATTATGCCATCAGAAAAGAAGAAATAATCCCTTTGTATGATTATGTCAGAGAGTTAATGGCGGAATTCCCTTTGGAACCGACATTTTCTTATGTCCCAATATCACAAAATGCTCATGCTAATGCATTGGCTAATATAGCCACAACTCTAGAAGATGAAAATCGGGACGAGACATCCATCAGTATTTCCCACCGTCGTGAAATTTCACCTTATGTTCGAATCATAACAGAGGAAATTAATGAAATTTGTCCCATTCTGGAACCGTATGGTCATACTACAGGATGGATGTCACCTATCGGGGAATACCTTCAAAATGGAACACTTCCACCTAATAGAGCTGAGAATGAACAAATCCGGTGACGTGTGGTTAATTTTACTATTTATGATAGCCCAGATCACCTAGAGAAAATTCTCTACAAACGTGGTTTTGATGGAGTTCTCTGCAGATGAATTTAAGTTGAAGAGACAATGGTTGTCATGAAAGAAGTCCATGCAGGAGTCTGTGGTGCCCACCAGTCTGGACATAGACTGTCTGATCAGATTCGAAGGCTTGGATACTTTTGGCCTTCAATGATACGAGATTGTGTCGATTTCACAAAGAAGTTTTATTCATGCCAATTACATGCCAACTTCATTCATCAACCTCTAGAGTTGCTTCATATAGCTAAATACTCATGGAAATTTGACACATGGGGAATGGATGTGGTGGGACCTTACCCTTTGGCTACAGCCATGCAGTTTAAGTACATTCTTACTGCTACTGACTTCTTTTCCAAATGGGAAGAGGCAATACCTCTCAAGGAATTCAGTTCTAAATTCATTGTTAGCTTCATCAAGTCTAACATCATTACCAAATTTGGTGTACCTTATCCCATATTGACGGACAATGGCACTAATTTCTGTTCATCCAAGGTGAAGAAGTTGTATCAAGAACACAACACCAAATCCAACCATTCAACTCGGTATCATGAAGTGGCCAACGGCCAGATAGAAGCCTTTAAGAAAACTCTTTCAAATATACAGAAAAAGATGGTAGATAAAGATAATAGGTCATGTCCTGATAAACTCATTCATGCTTTATGGGATTATCGGACTACCACCCGCATTGAAACTCGGTCAACTCCATATTAATTGGTATATGGAACGGAAGTTGTCTTTCCCATTGATGTTCAACTACCCTCGCTAAGAGTTGCCATTTTTGGTCAATCATCTACATATGAACAATCTCAAAAGCGATTGAATGAATTGGAACGGTTAGATGAGAAAAGATTGTGCACTTTTCACCACTTGGAAGTCTTTCAGAATCGAATAGCACGAGATTTTAACAAAAAAGTTCATCTTCGTTCATTCACTCAAGGAGAATTGGTATTAGTTCTCAGAACTCCAATGATACCCGGAAAGAAACCTCCCAAGCTTGAGCCAAAATGGGAAGGACCTTATTCAATACATAGGGTCTACTCCAATGGAGCTTATTCATTAATCTCAATGGATGGAGAACTCATCACTACTCCAACCAATGCCAGACTTTTTAAGAAGTACATTATATAAACTGCAAAGTACCTTTCTCGTCTTGCTAAATGACGTTAAACTATACAGCAACGGTCCATACATATGACCTTAAACTATTTTTACTTTCATCCCACACGACGTTAAACTGTGAAAAAAGTTCCCTAAATGAACCTGTATGACCTTAAACTATATCAATGGTCCAGTATGACCTTAAACTGCATCATCAACGGTCCATGCATATGACCCTAAACTATTTGCGAGTTCCTTACGTCCAGCAATATGTTAAACAGTGATGTCCTAACTACATGACACTAAACTTTATAGAATCCTCTTACGTCTGGAAAGACGTTAAACTACATAATCATCAAAGGTCATGTATGACCTTAAAATACACTTTTGTCCAACATGACATTAAACTGCACCATCCATGGTCCATGAGTATGACCTTAAACTATTCGCACTTTCGTCCAACATGACGCTAAACTGTGGAAAAAATCCCCAATGCGTCCAACATGACGTTAAATGGTGTACTCTTTTGTCCTCACTACATGACATTAAACTGCACAGTCCCCCTTTCTTCCAACATGACGGTAAACTCTATTGTCCCCATCGTCCTAACTACATCACGCTAAACTGTACAGAAAGTCCACGATATATCCTACATGATATTAAACTATATTTTGTCCCTGATACATGACACTAAACTGTGCAGCACCAATAGTCCTAACTGCAAGACATTAAACTGCATAATCCCTTTATATGTCCAACATGAAATTAGACTATTCATCGTTAAGGTTGGTGTTACCTCTTTTTTCTCACAACGAATATGACTAACATGAGCTTAGAGTAGACCTCAACCATAACACTCTCTCTGGGCCGCTAACCATGTGTAAGTCCCAACATCATTTTTTAGGTCGTTGTCCCCAAGAACAACTTGATTATTAATTCATTATTTAATTGAATTATGTGGACATTGATCCTTGCCTTCCATTCTAGGTATGTAGGAAACCTCCCAAGGTTTAAGACCAAAAACAATCCCTTAACATTGGTTCATCTCCATCTCATATGATGTTGATTCGTGAAACAACCCCTAGAATCAATATATTCACATTTGTTCACTTTCTTCCTTGTTAAACGACGTTAAACTATAAAACACTTTTATCTAGTATGACAATAAACTACAAATTCCTTTGATACCCTAACCTGAGAGAGAACCATTATTTTCATTGATTTTTCAATCATGTTTAATTTTAAAGACTATGTGCATACATGGGAATGCCCAAAACTTTTATCTTGAGTTAAACCATCATTATACTAAAGTCCCCTTTCACCCTTCACATGTACGAACCAAATTTGTACAAAGGGTAATTCTAGAACTACGTGGGCTTGATTCCCATCTTTATGGGATACGTAGGAACATTCGAGTGTCCCTCAAATCCAGCCCCATGTCTTTGGGCCTAACCCCAAATTCCATGTTCAATCCCTTGGCTGAAAAGTCACCATGAAAACACACACTGTGTATTTCTTATAATTGTCCAAGCTCTATGACCCTAAACTAAGATCTTTAATCATATTCTCCCACACGACGTTAAACTGTAGTTTAAGAACTATGTATGGCTTGATTCTCATCCTTATGGGATACGTAGTGAAGTCCAACATTTCAATTCAGGACCCAACCACAACATGATTATGGTTAGCATTGATCTGTGTATCTCTGTATACAGTGAACAATGCCCATATTTATGTGTCATAATCCTAACCTTAAATATTTTCAGATCTTCATAACCCTTCTCATGACTTCTAGTCACAAAAATGTCAATCTTTTGAGAGTTCTTTTTCCTGGCTATGCAGCACGTGCCCATAGGCGGCCTTGCATAAACATTCAACATAACAGACTTGTAAGCCAAAAGATACTATTATTTGACTATGCAGCCAATTCCCTTAGGTGGCCCTGCATAATTCAATCCCCTAACGGGTTTTTCGGATAGTGGTAACATCATTCTTGGGAAGAATTCCTCTTTTTTCCGTATTTGTCTTAAATGACAGTATGTAGGGATCTGCAAAAATAGCCATCCTTAACATATTTGTCCCATATCCTTTTTCATGATCTGAAAGTATTTAATTCTATGGTTTATATTCTCCTTCCTTACGTTTGGGTCAGACTTTCGTAGGAGTGATATTCATCCAGTTCTTTGATAATCTTGTTTGGAAATATCTTCTCCATATTCGATTACCTATTTCCATACATCAAACTCTATACTTTGGAAGATTTGAATCTCCATAAACATCCACTGGCTTTTAGCACTAGGAAAGTAAATTTCCGAGAGTTCTTTTTCCTGGCTATGTAGCACATGCCCATAGGCGGCCTTGCATAAACAGTCTACATAATAGACTTGTTAGCCAAAAGATACTATTTTATTTAACTATGCAGCCAATGCCCTTAGGTGGCCCTGCATAATTCAACCCCCTAACGGGTTTGTTAAATAATGGTAACTTCATTCTTGGAAACTACTTCTTCTAAAGCCTTTTAGCTTTTTTTCATATCATTCCTCATATTCAAATATTCTTAAGTCATAGCTTACACATTTTTCCTCATACATGAGTATGGTAATGTGTTTTCAGATGAATTTTCAAGGAATTGAGTCAATTATAATCCATATTCTTGTACGGAAGTGAGGCCATCTATTTATAGACGCGGACGAGACCCTACACGCCGTACCCTATGCAATCAAGGGACGTATCCCTGCGACTCGAGCCTACTCGCCTAAAGCTGATTTGCGCACCCTAACCTTGCACGCCCCAATTTCCTTTTGATTATCGATTAACTCAGAGTGAAATCCTCATTTCATTCAGATCCAACTCTGAGGGGGGACTTTTGTTGACGCTCTTTTTTCGTCATAGAGTCCAAAGGAATGTAAAGAGAAATGACTTAGCACAAATTGATTCATCCTTTAAAGAAAATATCAAAAATCGACAAAGGGATGAACAAGGAGAAGACTGCACATAAGTCGGGAAAGATTCCTCATAGTCGCGCAAGTCCACTTGCGCGACGCATGATGTTCACGCAAGTGACATGTGCGACCTATGTGATAACCGCCCGGGGTCTTATCCTTCCTATAAATAGACCCGGTGGGCCCCCCCATTCGGGAGGATTTTTTTCCAGAAACTCATATTTCATCTCCCGGTGCCCTAGTCTCTTCTCAATGCTTTTGAAACACTTCTAAGGTAATTTATTACCTAGAATAGAAGATCTAAAGAGGGGGAGGAATTACTAAGTGTTGAAACTCATCAACACTTGTGTGCCTGAGTGGCCAACCCTTAAGGGAAAAGGGCCACACTTGCACACCGCCTTACTCATTCAATAGATCTTGCATGCCCTTCTTCTGGAAGAACCTCAAGAGGATTCTAAAGGATTTAATCAAGAGTCTCTCAATAATTACCCTACGGGTTAACCATCGCGCAAGTACCCCATATGTCGTGCAAGCATACCTATGTGACCAAGACATGCGCGCCCACACAGTACCTGTGCGCCGGTCAGGACTTGTGCGCCCCTACCTTTTTGGGTGCCCTTCATGCCCATTTCACCCCTATTAAGCCATTCCACCATTCCTATTCAAGATTCAGTCTTCAAGACACTCTTTAAAGCCATTTATGGCATGATTTCTTGATTTGAATTCCTTATCTGAAAGGAATTATGTGGAATATCTCTCAAAACCTAGTGATTTACACATCTTTATGTCACTAAAGATTGAGATTTCATTCATTCAACCTCATCCTTTAAGATGAGATAATCTCTTAACCTGGGTCTCCTTTTTAGGAATAATCCCCAGTCATAAGTCCTCTAATATGGGCATCCCCTTTATGAGTAATCCCCAAGTCCTCTAATATGGGCATCCTCCTTAGGAGTAATCCCCAACCATAATTCTCTTAACCTAGGTCTCCTTTTCAGGAGTAAGCCCGAGTCTCAAATATGGGCATCCTCTTCAAGAGTAAGCCCCAAGTCCCTTAATTTTTCAAATCTCTTAACCCGGGCCGCCTTTTCAGGAGTAAGTCCCAGTCATAATTCTTAACTTGGGCATCCTCCTTAGGAGTAATACCCAATTCTTAATGTTCCCAAATCTAGGCATCCTCTTTAGGAGTAAGTCCCAGTCCCCTAATTTGGGGATCCTCCTCAGGAGTAATCCCCAAACCTTAATTCCCTTAAACTGGGCCTCCTTTTCAGGAATAAGGCCCAATAATAATCCTTAACCTGGGCCTCCTTTTCAAGAGTAAGCCCCAGTCTTAATTTCTCTTAACCAGTCCTAATATACCTTTGATCTGGGATTCCTTTTCAGGAGTAAAACCCATTTATAAGTACTCTCCTAATTTGGGACTCCTTCTCAGGAGTAAGCCCAAAGTCAGAGTATTCAAATCTCTATAAAGAACATATACCTTTATGGACCCTGTTCCTGGATTTCTTCCCTGAATTAAATCCTAATCTTTATTTATCTGGGCAGTCATACATACATAAGTCCCACATTATTTCTTATGATTGCATCTTTCATGGAACGATTGTCTAATTTTTACCAATACCTCTTGTTTCTCACACCGAGCATGACTCACATGAGCTTAGAGTGTAAAAGTAATTGTGACATCCTTCTTTGAGCCATCAATCATAAACATCATACTCCCTTACTCGAACTACATGGGTTCTGATTCCTTTTCTAAAAAAAGGATACGTAGGTAGCCCATCTGCGGGTTCGATCCCATCTCTGAAATAATCCATGCGCTTCTGAATGACAATAAACTTCAAGTGCCCCACTGAGTGGATTTAAAACCATCAGGGCCATCATAATGACCAAGAGACTTATATATAAATGTGTCGAAGGGTACCATTGGCCAAGAATCTCTAATAAATACAGATGATTCTCTATCGACGAAGAACCTCGAATACATATAAAAGATTCTCTAAATTTCCTACATATTTAATCATTTATTGTCAGATCTGAAGGAAATCTCTTTTTATACTTGGTAATGTAATAAGGATTCACGAACATAACTTAAATCTATATAGAGAGTCTAGGAGTAGAAAATAATTCCCATCAAAAAGGTGTGATGAGACTGACCTCCCATCCTCTCGACCAATGAAAATTCCTAAGCCTCATCAGTCCACAAACTAATGAGCACCTACCTTTGGAAAGTAGGTCCGAATGGATGTGGAATCATTGGATGTTTCCGGTTCAACGATAAAACACGTTAGAAACCGATCGGAATGTTTGAACCTCCCTTCAAGGCGGTCATCCCTGGATTCCGATAGAAACAAACATTTATCATAATTTTGGGGAACTTTATTGAATGATTTCATTATAAGTTGCGTAGGACCTATATCTACATCAAAATCATTCCTTAATGTTTTTATTCAAATTAGATTGACCAATATAGTCTTGAGCGTGAACAATGAAAACTAAGATGGAAATGGTATTGAACCATGACTACCAATATGGGTTGATAAGTGTATAGATTCTATTAATATGGACATGGGACTAAACCATGAAAACCAAGCTATTATGGGGAGTGAACCCATGCTACTAAGATAGCCTTGGAATAAATGTATTAACTACTATGGTAGTCATTTAATGTGACTATGATTCTACCACCATTACATGTCTTTTTCATATGTTACGATTTCATGTATTATGTTCTTTATTTCCGTATGACTCAGGTCTTATGAAATACCAGGTGTGTTGCTAGGATTCATGCTTATAATCTATGCCATTCATGGTGTGATATTCTAAAGTTATGATCATGTTATCATACCCCTATTCTCATGTTTATGCTAACAAGTATCTTCTGTTTACCCTTACATAGCATCCAAGATCACCCCATTCTATTTTTCCTTCCCAATGTTAGGAGGATATATTTCATGTATTATATGATTATGAAGGTTTTTATATTTTGAGAACCAAGTGGGAGGTAATATATATTCCTCATTTACTAGTTTTTATGTTTCCATGTCACCAAAGGAATTAAAATAATGCAATATTTATGTGTTTGTTTGTAATTTTTTTACATGTTCATAAAATTATAAGTAATTTCGATGTACATTAGGTCCAGGTCACAATATCATGGTCCCATACTAATGAGCACTATAGGATCCTATATGAAATTTTTCCATGATGAAGGGAATTTATTATTCTGATATGCATCAGAAGAAGATTCTATCAAATCATAACTTCTAGATTTATTTTTTATCATTTAGACTATCCCATAAGGTTTAATTCACTAATTTATACCTAATCATTTCACATCAGGATAATTATTTTTGGAGGGTCCCATTCTGGAGATATCCACATAATGTCTCCCTATATCCAGGGGTGGATACCAGTTTTTCACACTTTGGGGTGGTGTTGACCAAACTTATTGATTTAATAAATTAGATAGTGATCGATGAGACCATTATTCATAGAATGATAAAAAATATTTCTTCATAGGATTTGGATCATCTAAGATTGTGTCTGCATTGGGCAATGTGTCAACACGACTTTCTATTATTAGGGAATTTGATGAAATGTCGGATCAATATGGATCTCTATAATTGGTCTTATAATGTATCCAGTGTTATCGTGAAGTTCTTCATTTTTATAGAATATTATTTATCTCCTTGAATAATTAGTAGCTATAAACCCAAATTGATGTTAATGTATTATATTTACAGATGTACAGATAATTCCAAACACGTATCCATGGCATGATATTTGGCCTCACAATTTGTGAAACCTTTATATATTAGGAAAGAGTAAAGAAAAAAAAAATCTTTTTCTAGAATGAAAATACAATCCCTGATCCAGCCCAGATGGGATTTTTATTTTCTATTATTTTATCCAAAAGTATTTGAGAGGCATGGTTGAAATACAACTCCCATGCAAAGGGAGTGGCATGGGAATTGAAATCCTCCTTGTTCTGAAGCTCAGTATCCACCAGTGTACTTTCTGGGGTGGGATATATTATGATGAGACTAGTTAGGGCCTTCCCATTCACATACTTATGTGATAAAAATAATATTTCATACTATTGTAGAATGACCACCCATCAGGGTAAGAATTCAATAATCATTGGATATCCAAGGATTTACTAGAGCAGATGAACATGAGAGACAAATTAGACTTCATGGAGATTCATGTAATGCATCATCATTTTCACTAAAAATATGAGTGTGAGAAGTTCTTCATTACATAAGAATATCTGGTCTAAAATCCTTGTAATGTTCCCCTGAGTTATCAATGACTTTTCAAATTTCCTACATCATTTATTTTTTCATGGAGAGTGTCAACTGATTGTTCCACAGTGGCCACATATAAATTGAGTGTAATTCCTTCAACAAGAAGAATCTTTTCTATTGGGTGAATTAGGTTCTTTTTCAGACTCATGGTGGCTTATTTGATGTCATCATCACATTCATAAGGGATTCGCTTCACTAACTTGGTGAAGGGGAGATATTTTTTGGCTAGGTTGGCTATGGAACATCTAATGTAAGCTAGGTGCCCTTGGATCCACCTTAGTTATTTCAAATTCTGGTGGTGTGACATTAATTTAATGTCACTAGTCAGTGGAGGGTCAAACATGGTTTTATGGTGATGCACACTGATCCCATGGAATTTTAATAATATTAAACTGAAAGCTTATTTGAGGTGATTCATCTTTAGAATGTGTTGTTACAACATGTAAAATACATTTTGAAGATCAGTAAAGTGATCAAATAGCTATTAGGATTTTACCACCATGATTTTGACATAATATTTATCCATTCAAATAAAAAATGTATTAATGATATGATTCATGGAGTATTGATATGTAGGTCGGTATTCGTTAATACAAAGGGAATGACTTGATTGTAAATGATCCCATTGGGTTCTATAAAGGTGGTAGATTTATCATCCTATGGGGCCATTATTATATGATTATACCCAAAATAATCATTCATGATAGCTAGGTCCACTAAGCCATTAGTTTCATTGATATATAGTTCTATGATCAGAAATGGGAAATCATACATTAGTTATTGTTGATTAATGTTTTAGAAATAGATGTTTCCCCTAATATTCACATTCATCTTCTTGAGAGGGATGATATTTGTTAGCTATCTTGGATATTTCACTTATTTTGGAATTTTTTTCTAATTAGTTTTTTAAATTACAGATTTACTTTTGCTGCATGATAAGGGTGCATCCTCATGGATGTATTCTTCAAATATTCATAGACATCAGGTAAGCTGATATTATTTGATTCCTCACCTAGAATCAGTCCATGCATTTCTATTTAACATCACGGGAATATATATTAGTGTCTCTTTAGATGTTTGGTGTACATATCATAATAATTTAGAGGCATGGTGGTATTAAACAAAAGAGGTCATGGGTATTATTCTATACCCAGACTAACCTACAAAATCTCATAAATGGTGGATGACATTCCTTCAGTAAATGCAAGAAGGGCATTCTTATGGTAATCTAAATCGTCACCCTCATATTATACTATGGATACATTTTTAGATGAATTCAAAATTCTAGGGGAATCTCTATCACAATCATGGTGAGAGAGGCTATATGAAAATACATTATCATCCACTACTCTAGAGTTTTTTTAGATAGAATTTGGTGATGAAATTACTTTAAACTATCATTATGGACATAAGGGTATTAGAAATTTTTTATTAGGTCTAATTACTCAAATAGATTTATTGGGAACACATATTTTTAGTCAAGAATATTATAGGGATTTATAGGGGTCCACAACCATTTATAGTTGGAACCTTTATATCATCATGCACTATTGGTTGTTTTCCAAACCTATTGTAGACTCTTTACAGAGATTATATGGATTCACAAGTCATTCTGGGGGAATAATCACTATATTATATTTCCCCATTCCTTGGATGTGGTATTTAAAAAAATGAGTGAATTTTGAGGCAACCGTAACATGGATATGGAGCCATAAAAATATAAGAATGACATTATATTTTGTTTCTTGAAGATAACCGCAGATTTTAAATTCGATGTAAATTAACCAAATAGAGATTTGATCTTGATCATCATGAGAGGACTTTAGTCATGAATATCATACCGTTGAATTATTATCATTGTGGGAGAAAAATCCCTTTCTCTATACACAAAACATTTAAGTTTTTAAATTTGGATGACATTTATCTTAGATCCATTTTAAATAAGTTCCTTTTAGATGCCTTCAAAGATTAGTCTTACAGAAATTTATAGGGGAATGATGTGTCCCCTATATGAAATCTTTTTTATCCTTCTCAATGAATGAGATAAATACATGACTTTCTCATAGAATGGTTTCTACATGATAGGCCTAAAATACAATTACTTTTACTTTGAACTCTTCTGGGATTTAGAGATATTCAATGAGTTCCCTATAGAGTTCTTTTGAAATATAGAGAGCATCTATGATTGAGATCAAGGATGGGGAAATTCCCCGCTATTTCAGAATGGTAATTTATTTTATTGAGGGTGGAACATCCCACTCAAGGGTTGGATCTTATTATGTATCTCATAATATGAATCATTTGAGGTATATTAGTTTTGTTCTTGTGAAGTGGTCGAGCGAAAACATGATACTAGTTTAATTGGTCATTCAAGCTTTTCACATTTTCTAGGATGATCAAATAATCACACCCACCCTATGAGATCAGGTAAAGAAACTGGGCATAAATGATCATGGGAGGGTTCTGGGACAAGGCCATGTCTCTATTGGGAATGATGGAGTTCTTTACCACAATTCTTAATTTCTTTTATTTCATAAGGGGGTACATGACCAAAATATTAGGTTTGGCCATGCACGTGTTATCCCAAGGGTCCTCAGTTCCTTTGAATGTTTTCTCCTATTAAACAGTTAGTTGAAGGGAACTTATACTTAGAGGAATATTAAAATTCTATGATGGGTTAATCTAAGTGTATCGCATTGATAGAGCCAAATATGTCATCTTCACATGATGAGGGTTTCATTTTTTTGGTAAATTTACCACGTTTGGGATTTTCATGGAGGAAATATGAAAGAGTAAATGTCTACATAGGAGTTGAATATGAATATTTCTCTTTGGTTTCATCCAACGTTAGATCATTATATAACTATTAGGATTTATTTTATATGTACCAAACTAGGTGATGAGATAGTTGTTGGGTTTTTAATATATTCTATCCTGGTGGCATAAACTCAATCATCTGTCTTTTGATTCATCCAGTTGTTAAACATATTCCCTATCCCAAATGGATCATTCTACTAATAACCTTATTCTTATGATTGGGGAACAATTATTCAGGTCACTTATGGTATGTTGTTAACTAAATCACATATTTGGAAACAACCAATAGTTGTTGGATTTCATTTAATTTGAATCAATCTTGAATGGTGTTACCCGACCTTCAATGGAAAGGATAGTAGTTATGATGATCAGTGAGGTTGACCTCCTTTGGTTTCCAGGGATGTGCAATCATGGACAGGTTATTTTCTATGGATTCAAGGAAATAGCCTGGGAATTTCCTATTTTAGAAGTAGTAAAAATTATTTATTTATTCGTAAAATATCATGTTAACCTAATCTATTTTGCTTTATGGATGAGGGGCATTTTGTATTTTCCTCCACTAGAAAGGACCCACAATACAGTTTGAGACCAACCTATGTTCTTGAATTGACATTTCTGATAGTTTGAGGGTTACATCAGGAGATTATTCCTTGTCTATGTTTTCCATTTTCTGAAGGAATAAGAAAAGATTTAGTTTATGATGACTGAATGGTGTCTTATAAACATTGGGATATTTCCAAAAGCTAATGGAACCCTCTAGGATATTTCATTGGAATCAAAGGAGTCAATAACTAATCGTAGAAATTTTCATTACAAATTTCAATCAATTCTTCTTATGAGCGAGGGATCCTGAAAGAATTGGACAAAACCATTAAATATTTCTACTAGGATAGAAACCCTCTCATTTTCACATTTCATGCAGTTTTTTAGGTCGAAATGATTCATTTTCCTCATCATTTATTTTATTTGATAAAATAGTTAATGATGATTATCTTCTAATCCGGGAATAGATCCCCTTGGTATACTATTATATAAAACAAAGGTATGACCTATCATATTTGTTTTCCAAACAACTCATATTGGTTTCCTCATGTTGATATTGAGGCCTCATTATCAGATCTAATATGCATATTATGTGTGTTACATGATGTTCTAGGTATCTCATGCCATAAAAATTGGCGAATTTAGGTGGGGGTGAAGTTTTATCCACTCATTCAAAATTTGGATTATTTATAGGTTTTAATGTTATGTGTATCGCAATTATGGATTCCATTCGATCATCAAGGGAATCGATGGAATTGATAAATTACTATGGTAATTTTGTTTGATCCACTACCTATATTCATTAATTGGGTGAGTCCTGTTGAGGATTCCTTATTTTTTTCTCCCACTGATTCTCGATTCAAGGTAATACGGAATGGTTTCCAAAGAAAGGGAGAGGCCATTAGTGTGATGAATTTATATAGAGATAATCCTTGACTTATTCATTTATATAGAATAGATTCTTATATCCAGATCCATTTTGATTCTTAAATGAATCTTTATTTGGTGAATCAGCTCTTTCAGGTAGAATGTTCTACTTTTCCTAGATACAATAATTTGTGGAAATTTTTCTATTCAGTAACATCTCATTGAGTTGTCCTAGAGTTTGAATATTATTCTCATAATATGACTGTTATTTCTTGGTGTAAGGATTTTTTATTCTCTTTAGTGTGGATTGACATATAGACGCATCATTCCCTTTATCATTAGTAGTCTTCTGCATAGTGGAGAAATCACAATATTCCAAGGATCCAGGTTTTAGATCCTCCTCTTGTTCTGGTTATTCAAAACATTATTGCGTTCATTTAGATCATCCTTTTAGCGCATGTTTTTTACATTGCATCCCTCTTCATCCATGTCTTGGTCCACAATATATATTATTTTGACAGTGATGAAATTTCATAGTTGTATAGTAAAATTGAAGTTTTCTCATTACTTTCAATGAAATAGGACGATTCTACGCGGTCTTCATTAGGGTCATTTTTCAATCCCCTAGTTATACTGGGACATTTTGGCTTTTGAACCTAGAGGTATTTGATTTCCTTAACCATAATATCCTACTATATTGTTTTATAATTAGTGACAATGAGGGTGTTTTCTATCATGACTATGAATCATTCCCCAAATAGAAGAGGTTTATTCTGTGATAGGAGGAATGGATGGGATAATGACCGTCGATATTTACCTATAATTCTATATAGGACGGATTACCTCTATTACAATGATGGTGAAAAAATGTTCTTTCTCAATGGGATGGAGCCTATTTGGGAAAACACATGGAATTAATTGATCTTATATTTGAGAATCCAATAATTCTAGTTCGGGATTTGATGGCTCCAAGGAAGGACTTTATGATATAAATTCTCCTTGACAAGTGGGAAGGGGTAAACATGGAACTGCCATTTATTTCCCTTAGACCCCTACGGTGGATAATGAACCTAGAGATAGTGATTTATATATATATACCCCCATACGAGTTTTTTGGATTTTTTTAATGTATATAATGATATAACTTGGATCTTCTTAGTAATTGTTGATCTAAGGGGTGGAGGCAGTAGATGATATTCCCCCAACCTAATTGGTTGTGTTCACTATTGGATGGACTCTACGGTAGCTTCTACAGTTATATATTTGATATGGGTTAGTTGTTCTTATGAAAGGGTTTGGTGCAATGGAAGACCATGATGATGGTCGGTCTCTATGGGAAGTTATCATGTTTTTCCAAAATTCAGACTATGTGTCTGAAATTAATTCTTGTTGTTTGGAGTGGCCCTATTCAAAGATCAATTTGGTATCATTTCCCTTCATTCATGATTTCAAAGTGTCATTGATGAAAGGGAATTTTATTTTACAAACCAACTGGCCCATGCATTACCCGGTCAAATGATTTCACCAGAGTATAGGTCATAAAACGATTCTATATCTAAGGGGATCTATTTTTATGAGGAAATAGCTAACTTAAATTCTCTATAATATTATCATCCTTGGATAAAAACATCTGGACGTTCATGGGAATGAAATCAATGATCAATTATCATGAATCAGAGACTAACACTATGTGGGAATTTATCATGATTCTCCTTTAATGGGTTATAGGGTACATAAATTGTGGCCATATCCAAATGATAATAGAGTGAATTGACTGATTGATGGTGATACTTTTATGCTAAATAAGGGAGTTGTCTAGGCATTAGTTTATTACGAGTTTCACACATATTTTTGTGTAGATAAGAAATTTACTATTTTTCTATCTCATCAATTATCTCATTTTAATATGTTTAAAGGTTGAAGTACATAATGGGGAGGTATTTTTAATGCTATCATTCTCTTCATCAGACATACATGATTCCATCTGACTAGAAAACATGAGCTCTTTGTTGGGGTTACCTATTAATGGGAGTGGAGTGTTTCCTGATGTTGATTGGAAACTATATATGGTTGACACTGATGTTTCAATAACCCCTATATATGATTTTGTAATAGTTACGAGATACTCATTATATGGAGGTTTCGGTGCACGGTGATGACTTCCTTTTCTATGGAAGATATCACCATGGGGTGGTCGACCACCATAGATGTTAGTAGTAGAGTCACTATGATCCACCTACACACTAACATGAGAATTACTATCATGGTAACGATATCATTTTTTTTAGATTAATGAGTCGATAGACCTTTGGGGGTTGATAATTTGTCATAGATAGCCTCAGGGACACTGTAATTGGGAAGATTATGGAAATTATCCTCTTTTTTCATCGTGATAGGAATAAACTGACCTACATTTTTAGATTTTGTAGGGATGTGATCATAATTTATGATTTTTTTAGATTCTATTGATAACCATATAGTGCATAAAGAATATGACCATACCACAGAAAATATTATAGAGTATTAAAATGTGATTATACATTATTTGAAGGAATATGAACCTTCTATAATACATCTTCCATACTCACATGGCGAGCCTCAGTTAGAATGGATATATGAGCCTGATTTAGAGCCTTTGGAGTGTTCCACTGATCGTCTTATATGGGAATATAAGATTTTCTCTTGGAATGTGTCATTATGAATTGGTGAGCCTTCGTTGGAGTGGGAATCATATATGAGTATCAATATTCATTACCCAGCAGAAAATGATAAAAGATGCCTAAAATTTGAGAAGGAATATGTGCCGACTCCTCTATAGCCTCAGAGGGATTCTCATGCAGTCATTTGTTGGTAGGAGTGGGGATATGAGTATGGATTTTATGATCTAATAGTATGTGACATGTATATTAACTGATAGGAATGTGAGAATACCTTGAGGCATGTTCCACAATAACATGGTGATCCCTGAATATATTGGGAATATTTGAATGATATTAGGACATTAGATTATTTTTTTGGACTTCATTAACTCATGTATATTCATATGTAGAGACATGCCCACTCCCACTAGGAGAGACCTTTCCTGGATAAGGATATGAGCTCGATCCTAGTCTGTTTTAATATATTTTTAGTTTTTTTAGATAAGGATATGAGCTTATCCCAAGGAAAAAACTGATCTCTCATGGTGAGCCTTGATTGGAATGAGAATAAAAGCCCAATCCAGCGCCTCACCCTTTACCAAAATATTCCAATAATCATCTGAGATGCGATGAAGAATATGTTTGTTCTCTAGAGAAATAACTTTTTCAGGATTCTCATGTTGTTTTTCTTCCCTAGATTAATGGATAGGAATATTACCCTATCCCTATATTTGTACCTGTGATGAAATTTCCTAGGAGAGTTTTTTAGCTTTTTCTAAGACGTAATTATACATTAGTAAGGTGAGTTGTTGAATGAATTCCAACACATTTTCAGTAACAAAAATATACGAGAAGAAGTATTCAATTTAAGTAGGAATATGAGCTCACTTTTATCCCCCTTATACCAACGGAATTATGTAGTGGAGTTCATGAACAAGTTATGAATATCAACCTACCCATTCTTACTACAAGAATATACCTACATACTTATTCTGAGGGAGTGTGGCATGTGAGGATTCTCACATCATACTACAGGATAATTATATTAAAAATCATCTGTGGGAGTGAGGATATGAGACAAATCAAAATTATCTATATACTACTCTTAATATTGTTTCTTATTTTTTTTCACATGCATGGGTATCTTAGGTACCGGGTGATACCATCATAAGGAGACTAAAGGGAATAGATGGGATAGTGTTGGTGATGGCCATCTTCAAGATCCCACCTTGAATGTCCCTAAATCAAAATGGAGCCATAGTAAACTCTTAGTCCTCCTTCATCAGATAATGAAGATGGTGATTCTCACTCTCTAGTGATATTCATCCAAATTAGTTTAATATTTCATCATGGTTCACATACATTACAAAAACAGTATTTGGATGATATGGAATAGGGTGTTTTAGAATTTGGAGATTCTCACAGGAATCTTCAAGGGACAAGATCAAACCATTTCATTAGAATTAACATAACACTTAATTTTGCACCTAATGTTAAAGGTTTTATTGATGTTATTTCATTAAATATAACTAAAGGGTTGTAGTGACAGATAATTTTCTAGAATTTTCACTGGATTAATACATGTTTGATCATGGTGTTTTTTGGAGAGTAGTATTTTCATTCATGAAGACAACACAAAAAAAGTTTTCCAATAATGTAACCATCATATGCATGATATGTACATAATTAAATATGCATGGGTAACACATTTTTTTTCTTATATGAGGTCCATCCATTTACCATATGTGGACTTACCAAGGAGATGATGTACTTACTTTATAATAACCCCAACTATGGAGAGGAATCTACAATATTATTTTTGGTTTCCATGATTGCGTAGGATATGGAAACTATATTTCTCCACAAATGGTAAACCTATCATTCAGTTATTTGAGAGAATCATGTTGGTGTCATCAATTTTATTTAATCAAGAAAATATATATGCATGTTGATGGTGATCCTCCATGTAGTAGGAAACAATGACTCAATTGTTTGATTTTGGGTTTGACATCTGTAAAATCATTCAAATCAGATTCACCATTAATGATCATATTACATAGAAACTCTCAACATTTCTAGACTTTAGAACTATATATTGTAATGCTTTCCAAAGGCTGGTATATAATTTGGATTTCAGAACCAATGAAACATAGTAACTCATGCGGGTCATGAGAAATGAAGACCAGGCTCAACATAGCCTTTTCCGGGGAGTTATTTCCTTGTGCATAAATTTATTATCATTTTATAATATTCTTTAGAATCTCTTCCATATCCTAATATGACACTAGTCACCCAAAAAATTTATATTTTTAAAACCCTTTATAGAAAAAAAGGAAATCCTATTTGTGGATGATTCTATATTTTTCTGAGGTTCTTCATTAATTTTTAATTAATGGGAACAAAATTATATGTTGAGGACGTATAGATAGTCACATCATGATTTACATACCCACAGGGAGAAATTTTATTTATTGAAATGGGATTGTGATGTTATGAGACATTCAAAATATAATATTTATAATGAGATTAGAAACCCACTTAGCTCCTTAAACCTATGTTATTTACCATCATGCTGACATGACATATATCTAAGAACATGGTAACTAGGTTTTTGAGCTCAAGTCTCATGGAGAACTCTTACGTATGCTAGTTATGTGAGGAATCAGAGTCATCATTATTAAATCACACCCTTGGGACTAACATTGACATTGATAACCTTGTATAGGGTTGTCATGTCATGAATCTAATTAGGTATTACATGCTCAGGATTCTATCACATGTAGATATTTTTAATGTGAAATATATAACCATTGAATCTACCTAAGTCCATGTGAGATATGATCAATGAATGAAAATAGGGATAAAATTTAATCAGTCTCACAATATATGGATGTAGGACATATATACTAGGAAGGCCCACTGGATGTTTGAAATGAACCCCATTCCCTAGTAAGGTTCCCTATATATCCTTGTTATTACAGGAATTAATGATCTCATAGTTCAGTTGGGGTCATCATTTCACTCGTGGATGAGGGAGAAAGAGCCATCTATGGGAGAGATTGGGTCTTGATGGTTGAAATTTCATAGACACGGGGGAATCAGGGATTGAGGTGGCCATTTATTTGATCATGTGCCATTTAAAGGAATCACACTTATCCTGGTTATTAAAGAAATAAGTGATCATATATATCAGTTGGGTAAGGGACTACACCCTGAGGTTTCCATTATATGGGTCCATTCATATGATTTCATTGATATGGGATTACACGATGATATTTCCCTTATATGGGGGATTTCTTATAGTTACCATTGATCAAGAATAAAACACTAAGGTTCCCTTATATGGAAGCATTCACTACATTACTTTGATCGGAGCTTACCCACAGAGGTTTCCATTATATGGTGGAATTAATATCATGCAATTGATCAGGAATTACACAAGGAGATATTCGTTATATCGGATAATTCATATCAATCCATTGACCGTGACATAAAAATAGTGGTTTCTCTATTATAAAGGCTTCAGAAAATTATCATTTCTGAAGAATCCTGATTGACTTCACATTGTTATCTCTATAAAATGGTCGATCATCTTTCTAACATTCCTTGATTGTTAGACTAACATGTCAAAGGATGTTTTGAAATATATATTTGCATCACAAACAAGTCCAATGTCAATTGAAAAATCTTGTTTACTTGTCTTAGTGATGCCACATAAACTGAAGGGAATGTTTAAAGACCATCACATGATAAAGGTTTAATTTTTTGCAGCACATCATAAGACCTCAGATGATATAACTGCAAGGTGTCTTATGATCTGCCTTACATGCATCGTGGGTATCATATGATCTAGGATGATATGTATTGAGACCATCACTTGATCCATGATGACATGTCTCATGGTCATCATGTTATATATCTAGCATGTCTTCATGTCATCGTGAAACTTTTTTAACAAGCTTTGTGGATTCAGAAATATCTAGAATAAAAGCTCAGACAACATCTCATGATCTATCTAATATACACATGTGTCACCACATGAATTTCTGAGACATGAATAGAGAACATTTTATGATCTAGGTGGAGATCCCAGAGGGATTTAGGAGACTTGGGTAGCCTAATCTGAGGGTGTAATGTGACTTTCTTGAAGTATCCATAAGACATCACATGATCCAAATGGTATATCAAGGGGAAATCTAATGAATTTTTAGTCATGCCCTATAGTTATTGCATGATTTTTACGAGTCATGTATTATACATGAGGAAATTTTATATGTTCATCACATAAGTATCTCAATATTTAGACTTTATTAAAGCTTTTATTTCATATTTTCCATTTACTTATTCTGTGTTAGCTTGTTTTCATGTTTCTGGTGATGCAAAATATATGGGGGGCCTCCATTTCATAAACCTAATGTTAAGAAAAATCTCTTTAATATGATCCAAAAAAATCATGAAATATTATTATTCAAGCATATTCATTTCAATGTTATTCACTGTATATTACCAAATAAAAAACCTATGCGATCTTGAGATTTTTTTCACCGAGAAGTCTGGTCTAAAGCCTAGATACAATAGTTCATATATACAAAGATGGTTTTTATGATGAGTTTATGGCTATTTATAGTATTCCCCGCCTTAGTTATTCTTCACCTTTTTTGTAATGTATTCAAAAGATTCAGGCTATAGACATTGGAGGTCTTTTATGTTACTCATTTCTCATGATCCAATCAAGGGTGTCCCATGATTTTCAGTGACTGTAGTACCATCTCGTTATAACTTTATCTACAGGATTTTATCAAATAAAATTAGTCCTCCCTAATCATGGGTAAAACACAAGAAGCCTTTAACATGTCAGGCTGAAATGTCTAGGGTCCTTTAAGAGACCAGGATTCCCATGTAATGGATATCATTTTATCATAAATGAAATTTCTAAGACCTACCATGAGACTCTGATGGCTTGATAGCGGGCCCTCATGATATCAATCTGGGTTTTCAAGGGGGACCCATGTGATCAGGGGTGATGGATCAAAGGATAAATCATAATTATAAAGAAATTAGCATATCGTCCCTGTTAAAGAAGCAAAAATTATTTCCCTTTTCTTTAGTTTATTTTAAAAGGGTTGGGGATTTTTCCAATTAGAATGTAAGTTTTGGGAGACAACCATTATCCTAGTATATGATATTTCACGTGAAAAATAAATGTTCGTGTGGTTGATGCATGAGAATTTTTATTGTGATACCCTTTTTCTTTTATTCAGAGCTAAAGGGGGAGCCTAGGTCCTACTGGACATGTCTAAATCCCTTCACGTGATGATGGAGACATTGTAGTGGGATCTTATGTGATAAAGAATACATGTTGCAAAGGAATTATTGGTTTCATGAAAACTATATAGGCGCATCTCATGATGATTTACAACCAAAATATGATCCCATATTCTGTGTATTTTAATCCATTATGTTACATTTATTTTTTAATTGTTTGTTTGGCATGCTCTAGTTGAAAAGTCACGTGACTCAGGGGAGCTCATCTAGAAGCCACAGCATGATCAATGAGTTTCTTGATCAACCATTCAAGAAAAAATGTATTCTCAAAAGGGGATCTAAGTAATCTTGTATAGGTCATGCACTACGCATGACCTATTCGAGTAACCTTTTGAAGTTCTTGTGATCATTGATAGGTTAGCTCAAGAATGGGGGGATGATTAAAACCATATTATTTACAACACAATAGGATATATAACCATTGAATGTAAACACATTATTAATGGAGATTCTCTTGATCTCTAGAATTTCATTAATCCATGAGTTCTGTTTTCCTATGGTTTTCTTCCATATTTTATTCTTTTATTTTTCAATAAAAAATTAAATTTTAATCAGTCAAATATTAATCAGAGAGAATTTTTTCCTTCCTATAACATGATACATAAAATCTACATGTAAATAAAACATGGTTACCTATAGTTTTAGTATAATGAATAGGAGAGATGACACAAATTGGACCCAAAACATCCTCAGAATAATATGATTAAATTATAAAATAAAAAATTTAATTAATTTGAAAACATTTATTAACAAGTCATCAAAAAACATATTAATATATCATGTTCTTACTAGGAATCCATAATTATAGGTCTCACGATATTTATCCATTCACATAAATTTTGGATGAATTCACTAGTAAATATGAAACCATTTCCAATTAGATAACATATCTAATAGGATACATCATATACATAATAAAACAAAAATTTAAGAATAATCTGTATTATATAAAATGTAAAAGATACTAAAAATAACCGTAATCCATTGTATGGTATAGATTATGGAGATAACTCAATATCCATGGTGTGAAATACATAACAACATAGTCCCAATCTACTCCTCAAAGAAGGTCTTCCATAATTAATAGTGATAACATTATATTATTAAACATATCTATATATATTTTAACATTATATATAAATTGTATCAATTTGTTAAATTTTTATTAGAAAAATAAACTATAAATATTCTAATTATTAATTATATAAGAATTGTTGACCCATTAATCATAATGATCCAAACCACATATATTTTTTCTCATAAGCCCCTAAATGAAATATTTTTTTATTTCATTCACATAGTACCATAATAATATTTACAAATTTAGTATATGAATTTATTATGATCCT
This sequence comes from Viscum album, assembly GCA_963277665.1. Taxonomy (NCBI): domain Eukaryota; kingdom Viridiplantae; phylum Streptophyta; class Magnoliopsida; order Santalales; family Viscaceae; genus Viscum; species Viscum album. The sequence continues at coordinate 1,617,538,081 of OY728146.1, read as the reverse complement.
TTATTATATCTTAATTTTAATTTCATGTTTCTCCCTCTATCATCTTTTTTATAGGCATTATAAACACACATATTATATTTTATTCAAATTTTAACTCTTGAGTCACATGTTTGGGTCCCTTGTTCAAGATTATCAAACAATAAAAGGATTCTAGTACATGATGTTCAAATTCATTATGTGTTCATTTTTTGTTCACCATTAAATAGATTATTAAAATCCACTCACAAATAAAACATTAAAAATTCAGGATGAATCAATGAGATTTCAATATGACCATGGAAATTTTCCCCAAAGTCCAACAATAAATATGACTTTTAAATCATACAAAAAATATGAATTGTTTATTTAATTAATATAGAAGGATATTTCGATAATCTGTTTAGGTGTCATTATATTTTATTAAGAAAATAATGATAGATGAGGGGGTTTAGAAGAAATACCAATCTAAAATTACAAAAATACCTCTATTGAAAAATAATCGGGGCTACCACTAAACTCCACTAGAATTAAATACGAATTTATTTTCCCAACATTTCCATGATGGCCAATTTGGTAGACTTTGGTTCTCACCCATTCTAATTAGTGGCTCTTACATTCCTAATTGACTTATAGAGAGCCCCATGAGAAATTATTTCACCACTTGTTATGATCATCAAAATCCCAAAATCCCCATTGATCTCTAATTTAAAATTATGGGATTTGTAAACACAAATTATACGAATGAATAAATTAATAATATTTATTAATATAATTTATATTGGTTTTAGAAAAATTACTAAAAACAAGGTTATTCGGAAAATCCCTACTACATTTCTTCATAAAAAGAATAATCACAGTGATGATGGAGGGAGGGTTTCCCTCACAATAAAGAGTAGACCAATCAAGACACCCTCAATAGATAATTAACTGATGTAGATAATTATGATAAAAAATGTGATCCAAAAATAGTGAATGTGACTCCCAAACTCTCTAACATGTATTCTTCTTCACTAATTATAATTCCATGCTTTAATTTCAACAAAGCTCTAATAATAAATTTTTTACACTAAGAGGATAATATTTTTTCCAGAAATTTTTATCATTCTATTATATGATACATTAATGGTTATTAACATAAATAGGATATTATTAGAAAAATTATGGATGTTATTAGATATTATGGGGTTTAAATTGGTCTCCATGATGATTTTCATGTTACTCATTAATTTAATAAATTCCATGAATTTTTGCATTGCTGGTATCGGGAATCATGACTGATTATAGGTAAAATAATCGATATATTCATGTGGAATTTAATTGTTATTGAGGGAAATGAATCTTTATTCATCCTAGTCTGGGTCAAATTTACTACATTACACCTACACCTATTTAGTTAGAATGTCCTTTTAGCTATTGAGAGGGTTATTTTGAAACCTATCATGTTTGATTAGGATTTTGTAGATCTTTCTGTACCATCTTATGCTCCCATGTGTATAAAAGATGATATTTATTGATATCTCATTGGTGGTTTTTAGATTATAAATAGGTAAGTAAGACTAATATAGTATATTTTCCTTGAGGATACCCATATTTATTCATCTCATGGACATCGTCATATTCATCTGAATTCTCACTAAATAATTTCCCATACTTCTTGGATCCCAACATCTCAAGTGGTGCAAAGTGGTGTTAAAACATTTGAGAGGGAATTGGGAATTTTGGAACATGTCATTACTGGTATTAAGGATGAACATGATTTGAATTTTTTTGTGCCTTGTAGTGATCATTCAGTAGATGCACGTCTTTTTGGATCTGATCAAGTAATATCTAATTCATTAATGAAAAATATTAGTGTTTGTGATTCTGGAAAAGAAATTGAATAAGAAAATATACCATTCATGGTAATTTATCAGGGAGTATCTCCCATCAATGGGATAAATACTTCAATGAAGGAACATCCATGTTTCCATACTGGGAAAAAATTACACCCTTCTTTCAATCGATCTAATATTAAATTATCAAACACTGTTGATAAATAAGGAATAAAATCTGATTTGATAATGGGATATTTCTTATTGATGATGGGGAGGGAATCAAATTTTCTAAGGATATTATATGTCAACCTAGAAGAAACTATTATAATACTTCTTAAAACATTAATACATGGTCGACTATAACCTCTCAATAATTTTGTACAGTTATCCTCTGTAATAAATGAAATGAGATCTTATTATGTATATTCACGAGAAGTAGGGAGAAAATGATGGAAAATACCAGGAGCACATTATTATTTCTGAGGAATACATACTATAAGAGGTATTTGAGAAAAAAAACATCCTAAAAGGATGTAAATATGATTACTAAGAGATTGATACATGTTTTTTAAAATAAGTATAATTTATTTTTGGATCAATAAAAATAATTTTTTTACACGAGACTTATAAGAAAGGAAGATAAACTTGGAGGATAATATTTAGGATGGGCACATGATGGACTATCATTTTGACGATCTTATCAAGGTAGATTCGGGTTTAAAGGTCACCTAAAATCAATTAATATTATACTGGGAGAATATTTTTAATAGCCTCAAACTCTCCATAAAATTATTTTTAATTTCATGTGGTTTTGGATGGCTTTCTAGTCTTAACTTATGAGGTTTCCCATGTTTTACATAAAAGTGATTTCAAAATAATAATTTAACATTCAGTCTATAAATATAATAACCAATAATCATAGGTGAGAAATATTTATTTTCTACTCCCATATATATATATATATATTCATGCCCCCCAAAACTCGTAGATTATAGGTATAAATCATCCATATAAATGAATCAATGTCAGTTCTTAAATCAATAGTAATATATACCTAATAGATCCACTTGCTTCAAAATCCAATTAATAATAGTTAATCACATATAATCAGTCAATCTTATATTTCTTTTCTGGTTATAAATATAATATATAATATATTTTGGTAAATTAAGGATGAATTTATAATCAATATTGTGCCTCCCCAATGTGGTCTAGAATCTCAATGGAAACAGAAAACACTAGCAATTGCATTCATTAATTCTTAAATTTGTTGTTTCCCAACTATTGTGACACTCATAGGAAAAATTTTCAACCCATATCAATTTAATGTCATACATATATATTATATTAAAAATAATGTTACATTATTTGATATAATCCTTGAATTGTACATGTTTCATATTCATTATAAGAAGAATAAACAGAAGCAGTAATTCCACCTTAACTTTTATCCAATATATTGTTTATAATACTAGTATTTCATTTAAAAAATCAAACAATTCCCTTTAATTAAAAATATATTAATTGATGTTATATGTGAGCCTTATGAATTAAAATGATTCTCTAATGAACTACTTTAATATATAATACCTATCTTAATAATTCATAGTGTATTAGAATAAAATTATATGATTATTAAAAAAAATTGGATTGAAAGACAAACATAACTTTACCTACATAACAAATCACCATTAATAACATAGAATGAAAATAGTTTTAAATTTTGTATCCTTTTAATATATGATGATCATGTTCACTCTATTACATGTTACCATCCCCCACATGTTGAGATTCATAAATTATTTACTATCTCCCAAATTGGTGATAAATTTTTCACCTTTGTTATCCTATATAAAAGAATAAAAATAATTGATCTCTCTTGGGTTATCTAAAAATGGAAAACATAAAATCCATCATAACCACATTGAATTTCAAAAAAAATAAAGAATAGAAAGTGGTAGTTTTCCATCTGGTACCTTTTTTCACTTTTTTATAAATTAGAAATCAAGGGACTGACCTGATAATATCACACATCATTATATTATATATAATTATATTCAATGAACATGGTAAATATTTTCTAATCTATACTGAAATTCCAACCCTGAAAATTTTGTTTTGATCATAAACATCTCTCAAATATGCATTAAAACCACAACTATGACTTGGAAAAATATGATCAAATTAAAATATTTAATCCTATAATATATTTTTTTCTATTTCAAAATTATTTTATAAAAATGTATTAGAATAAATATTCATAACACTCAGAGGGGATAACATTACTCAAACATAGTCTTGTTCCATATCATTGTGAAAAAAAAATGTAGCATATAATCCTTAAATCCATTGATTATTGTAATTCTTATGATCAAGAATACAAAATATGTATACCAATGAGAATATTTGCATAACTGAGATATTATTTCATCTTAAATTACAAGATAAATGATACACCACCAATATCACTTGATAGTACTTATAGTGTCCATGAGAAAATATAAAATTTACTATTTTTTTATAATTAAAAATAATAAATTTCAGTTCATATATTTAACATCAAAATATTTTACCAGGAAGAGTTATTTTCTGTATCTTATATGATATCAAACACCTAACTTAAAATAATAATGAAATATTTAGATTTAAATGTGACTATATTAACATAGTTATTAATAGGCGTAAATAATTAGTATTAATTAAATTATTAAAAATAAAATTTTCATAGTAATTAAAAATTAAAAATTAGTTATTCTTAAGTGATAACTCAAATTTTTTCACATAAATTTATTCTTCCATGTACGATTTATATAAAAAATGTTTTATCTTTATTTTTTATGGGTGAATATTATAATTAATTTCATTATTTTATGGAAAACTATTTTACCCAAAAAAAATATTTTTTGATTAATAATGATAAAATTATATTACTATGACATTTTTTAATAAATTTGGAAATGATAAATGAATATAGGAATTAAAAAATAATAATGATTATTATAAAAACATCATGTTCATTATATTAAAAAGTAAATTTATGATATGAAAATAATCTCAGTGTAAATTAATAAATATATTGTAATATATAAAAAAATTTATTAAATTATAATAATCCATATACCTTATTTTGGTATATGTACATTTTTTTTCTAAAAACATATTTTTCAAAAAGAAAACTAATATTCATTGTATATTACTGGATAAATTTTAAATTAATTTACAAATTTTTTTATTAACTTAGAAAAAATAATTCCATAGTTTTAATCATGATATCCAAATTCAGGAAATATTTACCTTTCATTTTTAGTCATTTAGAATCGTAAACATTAGTAATATTGATTTCTATAGTAAAGGGTAAATCGGGTAATTTAAAAAAGAAATCCAATGAATAGGACCATTAAATTAGAGAAACACCTTAATAAATATTATTGGACCAGTATATGTTGATCAAAATCATATAAGAGATAAATTATGAAATTTTTTGGTCTAATTAGTTGAGATTATGACCTTTTATTATTTTATCCAATGAAAAGTCAAATATTTCTTACTTTATTTTCTAATAATTTTAACTTTTATAATATAGTGTTAGCTAGTGTATATGTTAAATTATAAATATTATATTGAAATATAAATAATTTTTCATCATCATTGAAATGTATATTCTATTTTTAGTGAAGAAATAATTACCATAATGTCTTGCAAACCACTGATGCAGTAATTAATTAATCAATAGGGAAATCAAATAAATGATAATAAAAATAATAAAATACAAACACTTTTACATAATAATGTGGTCAACTAATATTTTATATGAATATAATTTTTTTGGATATAATAAAATAAATGGTTTGAATTTTATATATTGTCTTATTATTATTAAATTCAGTGTATTTCCTAATTAAAAAATTGATATTATATACATAATCTACTGAATAATATTTTTTTCAAAGATATAAAATTCCTCAAAATCATAAATAATATTTTATTAAATTGAATAAAAATACAAAAATTCATAAATTCACCCATGTCGTAAAGATATGGTTTAAATTATCAATCATGATAAATTAATGAGTCATTTTTCATTTTTTAACAAATATATTAGCCATCAAAAGATAATGTACATGTTGTAAGGGTAAGATTTAGAGGCGTTAAGTAGGTGTTAAAAAATAGATATGTTTATAAATATATTAATAACATGTATAATTTTTATTTTATGAGGTTATTTTGACCCATACACATATTATATTTTGAATAAATAACTTTGGATATATTTTAATTAAATATTATTAAATATTATTTGAAAAATTTATGAAATTCTAATACTGACCCTCCACTCTATTATAAAATGCTACATATTTTTTCAAGTAATTACACATAAAACCCACTTTGGTTTTGATAATAAATACAAAAATACCATAATTAAATAAATCCATAAATTTTTGTGTCTTTGTATTAATAATAATAACCATCATATAAACCAAACAGTTTTTATAAAAAGGGGGATTTCAAATGAACTGGTATAGTTTTTATCTGTATGTTTTAGTTTTTTTATTCTTACAACATAATAATTTCTTATCCATGGAAGATAAAATAATAAATCTTGTATCAATAATATAATAAGGAATTAAATTTTTAGATTCATGAAAAATATCTACATTCTATACCATGAAATGGTAAAGGAAATCACCATTCATGTGTACGTTTGACAACAACATCTTGGACCAATGTAATTTTTTATCCATAAACTACTTTCTTGAATGGGTTATCATGATGGAATTAATGTTTATATATGATTGTAATGAAATATTTATCATTATAAAATTAAAATATATCATTTAACTTAATACTGTCACATTAACTAAAAAATTTAACATCATTCTAGCATACATGTGAACAACCTCTACCACGAAGCGATACAATTAATTTTTCATGCCCATACAAATTGGATGATATAGATATAAGTATATTTAATTAATTATATTTATTAATTATGGAAACCAGATATTATTCTTACATTCTTTCCCATGAATCATAGAAAAATGGAAATGTTACTCATGTGTACCTATGGTCTGTATTATCCATAAAAAGTTAATTTTTTATTACCACATCTAATTATTAGATTTCAAAGTATAATTGATATTTAATATTGAAATATAAATCATTATAATATTTATGGAAATGATGGAATAAGGGGATATTTGACCATAATTCAACAAACCAAAGTCCTTTTGTAGTTACAAAATGAATATCATCAAAATATATGATGTGAGCTTAATTAATTATTCAATTGTAAAAAATTGTAATACATTATGTAAAAATATATAATAAATATGTATATTGTTATTAATATTATAAATAAATATAATAATTTTATTATTTAGGATGATAAATAAAGTATGTGATGAATCAACCACAATTTAAGGGACAATCTATTACAAATTATCCTTTTAATGTTTCTTATAAAATATTCTATTTATTTAATATTGATATTTTATAAAAATTATTTTTGATGATTTTTACTACTCTATTATGATATTTTAATTTTGATTTTATACATTTTTATTTTTTAATAAAAGTTTTGAATGAAATTATTTTTTAATTTTATAAATTAGTTAATTTATGATTTTTCTAATAAAAATATAAATGTATTTTTTAAAATATAAAAACTGAAAATATTTTTGTTTCCATCCTGAATATTTTTTTGTTAAAGATTCTTTAAAATTTTTATATGATATCTTTTAAATAAAATTTATTCCTTTCTAATTTTCTATTTGTTGAATATGTGTTTTTTAATTGGATGTGTTTTTTTTATAAATAATGATTTTGATGATCTATTATTCAATTAAAACCCATATTTACTCTACTATAAGTATTTTTATGTGGATAAAACGTTTTTAAAGTAAATGGATATTTTTATATTTGATAGTGTTATGAAAATTAGTTTTGTGGATTTTTATGAGGTTTTATAATGAAAAGTGAAAGAACCAAATATTTTATTCAAGATATGGTACATAAAAATTATATCTAAAACAAATGATCCTGATATAGCTTATACAAAGGTTTAATCCCCCTCATAGCTTAAACAAGATCTTGATATAACAAATACATTGGGATCACTAAGATAATATCAATATAGGCCATTATAGATTTGGGTGCACCTAGATAGTGCTCCAATGCATTGGGTACTGTTCATTGTCTTTTTGGGGTAGAAGGTAGGAGTTACTAATGGTTTTCCCTTATGGATTTAATTGTGATCTAGTTAACTATGATATGGGATTAAAACTGGTAATGAATTTTACAATCAATATTTCTAAAATGAATTTTTATTTTCTCACATTTGGTTTTAATGATCATCATTAAGCTAAAAATTGCATGTGATTTCATGTGTAATGGATTTATGATATTAGATCATAGAACATTGAGATGAAGGTAAATATTTATTGGGTTTCCATGTTTGACACTATATTAATACATTTATTTTTATATGTACCATAATTTTCTTGTTGAACTCATCTCATGTTTTGAGAAAAATATTAAAATCCTTTAAGGATGATTAAGAAAAAAGATGATGTCATGTTGAAATTCCTAATGTTTTTTCATGAAAATAAATTGATGATAATTTTTAATGTAATTTTTTCATAAAAATGGATATTTAGATGAATATAAACATATAATTTATAATATTACTATATTATAGTTTTCCGTAATTCACCAAAACTCGAATCATAGAAGATATTTGGGAAAGGAATGTGAATTCTAGTTTAAAATCACTAGAATATAAATTTTTAAATCCATATCCTTTTAGTTCGTATCAAGGTGGTCTTTATTTTAAATGTTGATATTATGGTAAAATTATTAGATACCCATTTTTTATGTTTTCTATGGTGTATGAATAAGAGTATTAAAGGTTTTTAGAGATAATTTATGGTAATACAAACTATAAGTTTGGTATATAATTTATTGAAAATTTTATTTATTGAAGAATTACATTAATTTTTTTCGGAAATATGTCTATAAGTATTGGTATCTTTTGTGAATTATAAAATATTTTAATTTATTGTGATTCTAGGTTATTATAATTTTGGATGAAAAATGAAATTTGCGAGATACCTTTTATGGATAAAACATTTCTTTAAATATTGAATATATTAAGTCCAGTTTTGAGAAATTTTACAACATATTTGTAAATTTATAAGGATTATATTAATATAAATTTATATAATGGAAATTCCAATAGGATATATGACAATTTTACATATCCAAAAAGGATGTGGGGATTAAACATATAATCAATTGGTGAGAAGGGGGAATTTCCAACCAGTGGCCAATGTGAATCCCATATTAGTATTTATTTTTTTGTTAAATAGTTTAATGAATGACGAATAAGATAATTTTTGAATAATAAATATATCATATTATAAATTTATGATGATTTGCAAAATTAATAGTTTATTAAGTGATTTAATTTACATAAGAAGAAGATCACTATAATTATTTTGGGGACAAAAAATAATTACGGTAAATAGAATATTAAGGGATTTTATATGATTATATATTCTGAATTATCTTATTGATAAATATATAATCATAATGTCTCTTGATTTAAATTCAAGTGACTTTTAGAAATGAGTAAAATAGCTTTAATATTCTGTGATTAGGGAAATTACAGTTTGTATGAGATATTAAGAGTGATTTATATTATTCGTTGATAAATATTAAATTTATCTTGGATGAATTTATGGTAAATATATTCTAATTTTTGGGTTTCAGTAATATTCTTTAATATTTTTCTTTAGTTTTAAATATATTTATTTATTGAATCATATAAGTTGAAATTTCATTATTGATTTTGAATTTGGTAAATTAATGTAGTTTTTATTCATTTGAAGGATTATTAATTTTGGAAATTATATTACCTTTGACTAAACATTTTGTTCTTGGTTAATTCTAAAATAAAAGGGGAATAAATATTTATTCTTTTTTGTAATTTGTGATTCATATAAGTTGATTCTAATGTTAAATGCATGAAATTATCATCTTCAAAAGTCATTGTTTAATGGAAAATGATAGATTGTGGGGTAAATTGACTAATTGATGAAATATATCATGTACATTATATATTATTCATTATTTTATAAGTATATATATTAAATTATTTCCCCAATTTTATGGCAATAATTTAAAAAATTATATTATTAATTTGTTTATATTTTGGTGAAAGCAGTGGTCTTTTTTCCCCACCATATATTTACGGTATTATGGTGCTTAACATTTACATGAATATTTTTTCAATCAATATTTGTTTTTTATTTGGCATTATTTTTTCTTTAATATCCATGTTGTCACATCCAACATATGTTCTCCTATATGGAATCCTAGTATGTTTTACTCAAAATGGCCTCCATACATCCCTTAACTCTCTTATCAATGAGATATTATATTAATCATTTATAAGATGTGGCATTCCAAATGAAAAAAATTAAATAGTTCACACCATAGTAAAAAAAATGAGTTAAAATTCTGAGAATGGAATTTTTTAATGGGGAAGATAGAGTAACACCTGTAGATTTTAAAAAGGAAACATTATATTTGATAGCATACAAGATATGCAACATCGATATTAAATGAACAACAAAATATTAATATTTAAATGTGACACTTATAACCTAGACATTAGTATCTGGTAATAAATAGTACTATTGAAACTATGAATTATATAATGGTAAAAATTCATTCAAATTACTTAATTAATTTTATGTAAATATGAACTAATTTTTTTGTAAGGTTATTCTATTCTTCAACGAATCATTTTATTCAATAATAGGTTTTCTATTTTTTTATGATTTAATATTAGCAAATGTTATTAGTTGTTTTAGAGAATGTAAATGTGAAATTAATTTGTTTTATTGAGAATGTCAATATTTTCATAATATTGATTTTTTAAGATTTTATTAAAATATTAATATTTGAGTGAATAATATTAAAAATATGTTTTTTACAATACATTAATTTTTTTATATTAAAAATACCAATTATAATCCAAATTTGATCATAGAGTTACTGAAGTACATATTGTATTGATATAATCTAATTAATTTCATATTGAAAATAATTATACCTTATTTTGGTATATATTTATTTTTGGACTTTAAACGCATTTTTTCACAAAACTATTTTTCATTTTCTTTTTGGAGATTAATTTTAAATATAAATTCTAAAAATTTTGTGATATAAATATTAAGAAATTGATTCAATATATGGAATCTGGAGGTATTAATTTAGATAATAGCACTAGTTTATTTTTGGTTAAAATTAATTTTAACTTTAGAAACTTTGGTTACTACCACAAATGGTAAATAATGTAATTTTGGATAAGAAAATATAAAAACAATAAAATTTTCAAGAAACATAACTAAATATTATTAGATGAGTATATCTTTACCATTGTCATCTGTGGTCCAAAAATACGACCTTTTGGCCCACATGGATGAGAATATAACATTTATAGTATTTTATTTATTGAAATGACGATCATTTCACACTCTTGTATTTAGTAACTATAATATTTTTAATATTGCGTCTTATAGAGGATTTTTTTGAATATAAATTTCAATTTTAAATATAAAATATTAATATTCATAATTTTAATTAATTATTTTATTTATTAATTACTTACTTTAAATGATTTGACAACACTTATTTAGTAATTAATTAATCTTTGGAAAAATAAAAAAATAAAAAAATAAAAATAAATATAATTTTAGATGCATAATGTGATAAAATAATAATATATATGACAATTACATGTTATGGATGTAATAAAAATATTTTTCCAATTTTATATGTTTTTTTAATATTATCAAATTCTAGTAAATGAATAGTTATTAAAATTTACATTGTGGATATTTTATAGAAAATAATATTTTATTATATTATATAATGTCAAAAAATCATAAATTTGGTCAAGGTGTTATAATAAAAATTTAAATATCATCCATGTTATATTTTTGAGTTAATTATCATTTTACAATAACTATATTGATCATTAAGTGTTAAAAATCATGTTGTCACGATAAGAGTTAAAGGTGTTAAAACTAATTGATAAAGGAATAAATATGATAAAAAATGCCTAATTGTTATTATTGAAGGGGATTTTGAGCCATCTTAATGTTATATTAAAAAATTTTATCTATAGATACATTTTTAATTTGAATATTAATTTATATTAATTTAATATTTTATGAAATTCCAAGAGTTCCCCTTCCCTCTATTATGAAAGGGAATATCGTCTTTATATTTTACAAAACTTCCAAAACCTTTTATATCAAAAAATAACTAATCCAATAACTTCCTAGAATCCATTCCCTAATTTTGGAGGTATTTTATTAGCATAATATCCATATTATATGACATAAGGTATTAATAAATATGGGATTTCTAGAGAATAAGTATAGTTTTTATCTATCTGTTTTAGTTTTATTTATTCATCCACGTCCCTAAAACCTTTTTAAACCAATATAAAATAATAAATAACATATATATAATATACTTATATGTTATTATTTTAATGTAATGAACTATATAGAACTTCTATTCCATCAAATAGGTATATAATTCATCATTCATACGTAAGAAAATCTACCACTTTGCAAACTAATAAATTTTTTTTCTTCCCTAGATATCATGGATGAATTATAATTACGAAATCAATGATTATATTTTACATTAATGAAAAATTTATCTTCATAAAATGATAATAAATCATTTACATTCATACCATTCCATTCACTAAAAAATGAAAACCCTGTTTTTTGGGTATGTGTGGACTACCACATCCACGATGTGATGTGATTCATCTTTCCTCTCCACATAATGAGGATGAAATATATATATATATAAGTGTATGTAAAGAATTAATATAATATCTATCATATTAGTACCATTATATAAATATAAAATGATTCTATCCTTCTTTCCATAATGGTGGTAGAAAAATTGAAATGTTACTCATATGTATATATTACTTTTGGTATCCATGATTATAATGAATTTTATTTATCATAAACATATTTAATGATTTTATTTAATATAATTATTGATATATAAATATTATAATTATTTCTTGAATATTATTTTGGATATTATTGAATAGTGGCCTCTTTGACCATAATTCATCCTAATTGGGTCATTTTGTATATATTAACTGAATATCAAGATCATACCAAAAAAAATTCAATTAATTAATTAGTTTTATATAATAATGAAATATATCATATAAAATGTATACTAATCATCAAAAACATTATTATAAAAGAAAATAAATTAATTATTTTTTTCGGTTAGAAAATAAAGTACGTTAAGAATTATGATCTAGGTAAGTGACTTTCATTTAAAAATTTTCTTATCAAACACTACCTTAAAACTATATTTTTATTCCCCATAAATATTTTAGAAAAATATTTTACATATGGTTTTTATTATTATATTATAATTATTAACAAATTTTTACTATTATTTAATTATTTTAGAAACTTTATGAAGTGAATTTTTTTCAATTTTTCAAATGTTGTACTTTTTGATTTTTCTAAAAAATTAAAAAATAAATATTTTTTAACTTCTATGAAATGATATTATTTTAAAACCATTGTATCTAATAATTTCTTATAATATTAAATTATAATTTTTTATGGTTCTTTAAAGAGATAATGTATTCCTTTACAATTGTGTTATTTTAAAAATAAGTTTTTTCAGGAAGGAAGTGTTATTTACCTCTAGAATTCATTAATGATATTTTTAAAAATAAAATCCCTCTTTATGTTGTCGTATGAATTTTGGTATCAAAAATAGTTTTTAAAATATTTGGTATTCTCATATGAAAAAATTCTTTTCATATGGGGTTAAAATAGTTTTTCAAATGATTTATTTTGAAAATTGAAAGAATAAAATTTTTTCTAATGATATAGACCTTGAGGAATATATGTGAAATGAGTGAGACTGATATATCATACCAGAAAGATTGATCCCCATTATAGAGAAAGGGAGTCTCTAATATATCTTTTATATTGGGTGAAAATAGATAGCGTCATATGAGCATGTTATAGCTTTTGGTTCTCCCAAATAGAACTCACATTCATTAGGTTATATACCTTTTCTTCAAGAGAAATAAGAAGTGATTTAAAAAATTATTTCACCAATGTATTTTATTGGACTCAAATTATTTATGAGAAAAGTTTAAAACAGGTTATAAATGTGATGATCATTGTTTCCAAAATTGTTTTTTATTTTACTTTTATGGGAATTAATGGTATTTATTATCTTAAAACAGTTTATTTTTATATGAAAATGATTTACATCATTAGATAAATGAATATTGAGATAAAGTTAAATATTTAATTGTTTTTCATCTTTTTACCTCAACTGAAATGTTTAATTATTTTAATGTCTCTTATTGGTATTTTTCACTGAAACCATGTCATTAAAAAAATTCAATGGTTTTAATAATGTGTGAGAAAATGGAATAAGTCTTGTGGAGATTTCGTAAGTTTTTTCATGAAAAGAAATCATATTTAATTTTTAAGGTGTTTTGTTTTTTGGGATACAATGAAACTGGGTATATGTTTGTAGTTTTAATGTATGAGATTACTATGTATGATTTCTTTCTAATGGTCTAAAACAATAAATAAAATAGATCATTTTGAAATTATTGTTAATTCTAGATTTAAATCAATAGAATATAGTTTTTATTATTATAGGTCTTTAAAAGATATGTAGTTGTGATACTGGTTATGAGAATGAATTATGACCACTAATTTAATCTTATACATCATGTATTTTTTGTGTGACCAAAAAATTTAGATATATTAGACCCAACCACAGTTTTCTTGAATTATTACTCATCATAATTATCATACCAGATGTATAATAATTCACAGTATAATTCTACCTCATCATAGGAATGATAAGAAATTTTGATGATATAATAATTCTTTTCATATCATGGAATTTTTCATTACATTACTCATCCCATATAAAATTCAAAATCAATTTTTTCAAAAAAATCATCAACATTGATAACTAATAAAAAACATGAAAAAAAGTTCTGTAATATCCCAAAAGGCCACGAAATCATATATCCTCCAATTAATTATTTGGTAACCCCATAGAAATAACTATAATGCCCTTATCATGGTCCCCGAAAATTACTTCTTTTGATAATACATAACCTTAAAATATCACATCATTTTTATATATGTATCATTTTTAGATATTTTTTATAAGGAACCCTCATAGAGTACCAAGTTGTTTTCCAAATCTTCTTTTATTCCCATATAAACAATATTACACTAATATATGTATAAAAATAAAATGATAAAATAACAATGATAATAATTGAAGGTTGTATTTTTTATGTCCATCAACACTACATTAAAAATTTTAAATCAAAATAATACCACTAAGAACACATAAAAACAATTTTGACTAATAATATAGTCTTCTTAATATACTCACATCACACATTGAGATAATGATAACCATATTTCATACAAAATATAATGAATTGAAAATCATCCTTTAACTGATGAAACATATCACTCATTTGACAAAGTGAATAATTTTTTTTATCAAGAAACATGAAATTCAAAAATAATTATTATTCATAAATTTCCCGTATATTTCATAGTGAATTATAATATTTCTCCATAATGGTGAGATTTTCTATTAAAAATCCCTTTACCACTAAATCCTCAATTTTCACTTTTAATTTTCACAATGATAATTGGAGCCAAATGATATAGAGGAATTGATATAGGTGACATGTTATGTTGAATGTCAATAACAAAATCCAACTCTATATCCAGAGGTAAACCCAAAATAGTTTATAATATTCTTTAGATAAATGATTATCATTCAAGAAGACAAGGTTTTCATTAATTTTAACTTACCCAATGGAGACACTGACCATGTGTATAGTAATATATTAAGTACACCTCATTGAAGGTCTCATAGGAGTCTCTTATCGATCAAATTCACCTATTGATTCTTAAGATAAAACCATTGGATAATAACATGTCAATTACCACATTAAGTATTCAATATGTTCCTAGAAGTTAGTCAACTGATTCATATTGATTGTTACATAAAAGGAATTTATGAATAAAATGATAAAATATCCAATTTATTCATAGACACACACCATTATAGTACATGTCTGTAATATCCTAATATAATTAATATTATTATATAGTGATATTTATTATTCAATCCTTCAAGTAAGAATTCTATATTCTATCATAAACCACACATCAAATTGGACGAATAAAATGAAAATAATTATACTGTATCAAAACACAAACTATCCATGTAATGTTTTATAAGAATCATATTATTTTAAATATAATTTACCTATATGATTCCCATTAGTTAATTCTTAACATCTTAGATATATTATAAACTATCCCATTTTTCTATCCATGGGTTTCCTAAACATCATGAGAAAAATTACCTTATTGTGGTATCCCAATCACACCTCATTCCCTACTACGATCCATTAATACTAATTAGACTCAACTAGTAATTTTTTTTAATTCATAAATCTGATGATTTTCATTATTGTATCATTGAACAACATCATACTCCAATTCCATGAAGATAAATTTTAAAAATACACTTGTAATTCACCATTCTACCATAAAATAAATTATATTCCATCTAATTAGTGAAAATTTCATATGAATAAACTCCTCAAACATGATGGTAGTTATATAATAAATATATTTAATTATATGCGGTAAATAGAAAAATATTATATTTAAATCCTAATCAATCACTTACAAATAATTATTCATTAAAATACCACTTTTTTTAACCCAACAATCCATTTTCAAAATACCAGAAAACCGAGATCACTATAAAACTCTAAAATCCATCCAAAACCTTCCTAATGATTAGTTATTTTTTACTTAAATTTTAAAAATATATGGATAGGTAATCCTCATCTATTCACAAAGGGATTTTTATATTACAATATAAATTTGTTTTTATCCTTTTTTTCCTCATTCCTACACACATTTGTTGTAGTATTAAGAATTTTTTTAAATTTAATCATAATGATAATCACTGTTACCATCCCAAACATGTTATCTATAAACTTATTACCTGTATACATGTTTGAATTATTTTATATAAAACTAAACATATAATATGGTTTGAAACTAATTATATAATTACCACTCAAAAATTTAATCATGAACCAATATATCTCAAGAAAAGCACATGGATGGTATCCACTATTTTGTTTTCACCATATTAGAATACAATCCTATCCATATACTATAACACCTCATGTAGACTTTATGGGATTTACACATCAATATGAACCATTAGAGATTCCCCTTATCGAGTATTATTTTTGAAACTAGTTATTCCTCCTTAACACACCACCTAATTGAAATATCTTTATTAAAATAACCTATAGATAAAAAATAATTAAAATTTATATACATTTTAAAAAAATTTCAAAACAAACACTTTATAAAAATGACCATATTATAATCTAGTGTAATAATCACTAATAATTCATATCATCTCATATCCATGATGTCAAAATTCATTAAAACCAAAAAACTTACTTTCAATGATTTCCCAATTATATTTCAAAAATGTTGATTAATGTAATATTTTTATCATATATTATATTTATTTTAATCACCAAAAAAGTATTATTAATATACCATTGACTAAATTACCATTTGATTTTAAATAATGAGATTCAGATGTATCTCAATTCATTAAAAAGATAATCATATTATTTAATGAACATGTCCTAAATTTAGGTGCTTGTATACATAGAAATCAATAACCTCTAACCACGATATATAAATAAAAATGAAGAGTTAATAAATAAATAAAAATAAAAATTTATTAAAATAAATAAAATTCATTATTAGATAAATTCACAATGATAAAATTCCATGCCATATTGGTAATGAAAAATTAAATAATAAAAGTGTTATACATAGACACATAGAGCTTCCATCTCAAATTATAAAATTTATCTCTCCTTTCAGAAAATATGTACAAATATAAAATACTATAAAAATAAAAGAATCATTATATACACCCATTTTATAACAATAATGTCTAAAAGGTAAATTCCCCCAAACAAGAGTTCCACCCAACTTCAAATAAACTACCTGATCACTTAATGATTGTGACTGTAATAGAGTGATTCAAAATGTTTATTTTGGGTGTCATTTTCCAAATATTAATAAAAACCAAAATAAAATTCATAAATTGATTTTTAAAATTACACAACATAAATAAAACATACTTACTATAGTATATACATTTTTGTAACCAAATATACCTGTCATGTTTGTAATCCCCATAGATATTACTAAATAATGACATGTTCATACATTTAAAACCTAACCCTGAACCAAATAAGAATACTACTCATACCTAGGGGTTGTCCAACAATTGATTAAATCATAATAAGAGACAAATGCCATCTAACACTAGCCATGGTGATTAGTATACTAACCCCCACAGACACAAGATACATAATATATTACCATAATGAATGTAAATTAATAAATATAAGAAATATATGAACAATATTTAGTGAAAATATTTCACATTACAAATACTACTTGCTAAAATAAACATGACTATGATCGATGTCTCATCCTATAATAATCTAAAAAGCATCTCTATGTTAGAAAATACAATCAAATGAATCAATCTACAAAAATACCTTAAAATCCATGTCACAAAAATCAACCAGGGTTCTAAGATCTCATATTGGGGTGATAAATAATCATAATAGGATTTCTCCAATTCTCGAAATTAACACAATGTATATGAAAATAGATTGTGATTATAGAAGTCTTATAAAACTTTCCCATTAAAAAGAAAAATTTATAAATAATCATAAATAATAAAAATAATATAATAATAATGATTTATCATCCAAAAAATAATAAACTCGCAGAACATAAATTACATGAACTAGCACCAAAACACACACAAATCACTTTTCTGAAACTCACGGATCTCTTAGATCATGAGGGAGAATAATGAATGGTTTTCTATGAATCTTTCACATAGAAATTACAAATGCACCACTCCATATTATTCATGAAAACATATTACCATGCTAGTTAAGTTTACCAATATCATGTTTATTCCCACAATCATAAAAATTATAAATCACATGGAAAATATATCACAATAAACCTATAAATAAAAAATTCTGAAATCTAGAACATTTATTTAAACCCTATGTAATCAACATACCATCCC
The DNA here is from genome assembly GCA_963277665.1 of Viscum album. NCBI lineage: Eukaryota > Viridiplantae > Streptophyta > Magnoliopsida > Santalales > Viscaceae > Viscum > Viscum album. The sequence goes on along the minus strand of OY728146.1, from coordinate 1,617,518,984 downwards.
ATTAGAGAATTTCACCTGTGAAAATTAATTCACAAAATAAAAATAATATCCCCATACATAAATCCCAATTTTGAAACATTAATGAAGTTCCAAAAATTAATTCAAATAAATCAAAAACATAAAAACACAATAAATATAAACCAAATCTTAAATCCATAAAAATTATCCTTTTTCCAATTCACAAAAATTTTGGAAATAATGCATATAACTAGAAAATATCTATATTTTATGTTTACCCAAAGTAATAGAACCACATTAAATTTCCTTATTTATCACCTAAAAATCACATTCACCACTGATTCTTCAAGGTATATAAAATAATTAAATATATTATAAATATAATTACATAAGGTTCCCAAAATAAAAATACAAGGGAATCCACCTAAATCATTTATAACAATATTGCCAAATAAGTCTTACATGATGACTATTCAGACTACCATTTCCATTAATTTAGATCTAAACTCAATATCCTCAATTATCAAACAAAAATACCCAAATAAGAAACTCTAATTCTAGAATGAATATAAAAATTCTTACAATTCACAAATATGATATAAACATCATAACCAAGAAATGAAATATTTTCATTAGTTGATTTATTTACTATAAATAACAAAAACATTGGGTAATGTTTCAACATTCCATAAAAACACCCACACCCAAATCTCTATATACCAATCCAAACATGAGTAAAATATATAAAAATATGAAACCAAGGAGGAGATGACCTCACTTAAGATACTCATGTCTTGGAGCATACAAAAAACAATAAATAAAACTAATTTTTTTCCCTAGAAGTGGATATAAAATGAGAGGCTAGATATAGTGGAGAATGATATAATTTTTGGATTTTAAATCAACATTTAATAAGATTATTAAAGGTATCATGGATTAAATATAGAGACATATAAAATATGAAGGGATCATGTGATCACCATTTCATACAAATCTATACTTCATAATCTTAATACATCATCACATATATTATGAATTTATTGTGCACCACACCTGGATTACTTCATAAGATATACAGTCTAACTACAAGTCATGGGGATCATGTATATCCCCATAAAAACCTAAACCACCCTCAACCTTCTCCAAACACCACAAAAAACATATATATTCTTCCCAGACACTTTTAAAAACTACCACACATGTTAAAATACCTTAAATCATAGTCCTCATTAATTAAAACTGATTGAACAAAATTATTTTCATTTTATCAAATAGTAAGACATTATAATTCTACCCCATAATAGAAATTTCATTACTATAATAATATTGAAATAATGATCCTTCAATGAATTTTTTAAAAATACAGCTAATATGAATAACCCCATGGTCATGATTTATTTCATAAAAAGATAGGTGGATATCATGTCCTATGAACCATTATTTGGAATAAAAAACATCAATGTGCTCCCACCTTTAAGAATAATCTTCGAAAACATATTTCAATGAATCACGCATGATAACCATAATATTAATGATCAGAAATACTATAATACCACAATACATACCACTATAATTTTTTTTCATAATATACCCACCTCAATCAAAGAAATCCCAAAACATATTCTTATATGAAAGGATAAAACTATGAATTCAACCCATATGAGATATTTTATATTATTCCAAACCATAACACAGAGCACACCACTAATTAAAATGTTAGTAATAAAAATTAAAACATTTGCACCCACCACAAAAAAATTTGTATTAAAACATTCATAGTAAATTTCATTAGTCATACCACACTTTTAATCATAATGAATGTATGATGTGAAAATAGAATCACATATTCTTGTAAAATACCCTACACCATGTTATTATAATTTATATCCAATATTATTTTAAAAAAATTAACCGAAAAAATTAAAATACTGAATAATTATAAATATTTATTTTCAACCTTTTGACATTGGTGAATTGCACCATTAGATCCACATTAATAAATAATATAGCATAAGATGGACCCTTTTTAAAAATATATAATAATTAATCTTGAAGACTAGTCATTCATTTTACCAATAAGAAAAATGAATCACCCCAAATTAGTAACCCACAATAAATATACTGATGATTCTCCTAGTGAATTCTATATGCACAAAATCAGAATATTCTCTCATAAAATGGAATATAAGAAAATCAAACCTTGAAACCACATGAATGATCATATATTCATGGAAAAATAGTTAATCCCCATTAATCTTTATATTTTATTCCATTATTACAAGATTCAATCCATCCTTAAATGGTGCCATAAAATCCATCATATGGTGCATGTATTAATTCTACCGAATTTAAATTACCTCAATTTCCATTCCCATGACAAACTCTATTCGTGATCAAAATATTAATACTCACCCATGTAAAATAATATTTCTATAACTACACCCTTTAAATTAGGGTACTATTTCTTCTTTTGAAAAAATATATAATTTAACATTAGGTTCAAACCATCATATATTTACACATTGGGTTCTCAATTTTACACATATTATTCGACCCATGGGAAAAAAATAATTTTTATGACTTCCCAAAACTAGACTACTGCAAAGATGAAAAATTGAATAATATAAAACCTTTCACTCTAAGAAATCATAACAAGTGAGGAAAAATAAATTCCAAACTATAAGGAAATCATGTTGGTTCTTTTAATATATTCATTTACAACATTAAAAATATATTATTAAACTTCCATATAATATATCCCAAACAACACATTATATTCCCCAATCACTCCAAAAACACTTAAATATTACCTAATTGAACTAATAATCTATAACCCCAACATAAAATAGTGTTCAATAACATTCATTTTTTTATACGTAAAGAGGCAACAAAATTACCTAACTAATAAACCAAAACATTTTCCACATTATATATAAATCAAATCTATATCATAACCCACTATCATATGATAAACTCCCCTTACATCTCCCATTATATACCCACATATATGATGTAATACATAACCATGAATAATAGACCCTATATGTATTTACTATTAAAAAAATTCCATAAGAAATATGAGGAGACACCCTTCTCAATCCTTGAATAACCTACCAATTTCCTACTACCAACCAAGGAGAACACAAGAACTGTCGTAGAAAGTCCCACCATACACCACTGAATGGTATTTTATAGATTAAATTACTACTGAAATACCTTTCACATATTTAATCACACATTATAGGTAAACATGATGACCACACTTTGTTCAAAAAATTCTTTTCCCAAAATATTTTCAAACCATTTTTAAAATCATTAACAATATTTGAAATAATGAATTACCAAATTTTCACAACAATATAAAATTATTTAAATATAATTTTTTGAAAAATAAAATTTAAAAATTAATTTTTATTTAAAACAATCCAATACCATGAATTATAATAAATCCACTAACCTTGATATCATAAACTACATCCACAAATACACAAATATTATTAACCAATTGTCACAAAAATCAAAATTTGCAAAAATTTTAATATTAAAGAAATATATTTTATGATTCCTAACCTATTTTCATACATAAATATTGAATCTAAAATTTTCCATGGTAACTAAATTATTATAAAACCATTATAATAGGACTCTAACATAAAAAATCATTTCTCTGCTAAAATTCAGTTAGCACAAACATTTAGTTTCTTGAAGTTTAAAAGACATCAATACCTTCTTATAAACCATAAAAAATACATTAAAACATTAATATATCATTTTCATATATATATTTTAAATGATGAGATAAAATTAAAATATTATTCATGTTGCAGAAATAAAATTACCAATATGAATCCTTGAAAACAACTATTATTACATAAATTATTTAAATATTTTCTTTCAGTAGAATTAAAAAATAAATTTAAGTAGATAAAATTTTTGGAAGTACCCATACCAAACCAAAAAGGATGGCCATGTCTAACTTCATTTTTAAAATAAACTATACATTTTATTTTTTAGAATAATATAAATCTAAAAGGTTACAACACTATTTAAATATTTTATCCTTAAAATACAAACACAATCTAAAAAATTTTCTTTGAAAATTTAGTTTACATAAAATCTTAATTTAATTTCATTAAATATAATTAATCCATTTAAATAACTAATAATTAAAAAAATATTTCCATAATAAACAATTCTAAAAAGAATTCATAAACAACTAATGAAATGGACATACAATGTCGACTCAATTAGAATTCCATTAAACAACTATTTTGATAAATTTATAATGTCTTTTGTTATCTTATAAATTTATTAATGATCATCCCATTTTGTATAATCATAACAAAAATAAATAAGACTCAATAACAAGGAAAAAAGATAACAAATATTGTTCAACATACTCCTATCAAATATGTAACAAAATAAATTTTATCACAAATAATCAATGCTAAAATTTAAATTATAGATTTATAACTGTATAGGAACAAAAAATATTCTACAAAAGTTGTCACAATAAATCAATGTAAATATTCTATATAAAATCCATTCCCTTTTTATAATTATATAAAAAATGGAATAATAATTTTATTTACAATTTATAAATTTATATTATTTTTATTTTAAACACATTAATACCTACAAATATTCGATGTTATTCCATAAAATAACTACCATAGTAATACATGATGCATGAGACATAAAGGCCATCATGATAAAATTTTTCAAATACACCCTTCTTAAAAAAACTCAATTTCAACACATTCCAGATCAACTACAAATAACATTCATAAAATTATATGGGGGCTCTTATAAGACTATAGATATGTTGATAAAAATAATTACATGATATTTCCCTTGTCTCGAGACATCATATATTTGTTCATTATTAACCATTATAGAAAAGAAAAATAACATTTATAACTTCATGACCTAATATAACCACTTGAACCCATCCATTACAAAAATAGGAATGCTACTCGGCCCTTTTTGGTATCCCTAAACTACCAAAGGCTTAGTAAGAGACATGTGAAATCCAACACCAACCATGGGGAATGTTTTTTAGCCAAAAAAATATATAATAAATCTAATAATATATGATAATTAAGGTAAATTTATGTCTACCACATATAAATTGACATAACAGTGGTTCATACACTTCAAAATACTAATAAAAATATTATAAAACCCCAAATACCTTTATGGATACATCCTCATCTATTCTACAGTAATTTAAATCAACTACCCTATCCACTCCAAAAAAATAATTTCTAAGTAATGTTTCAATAAAATTATAATTATATGAAAAAGAAAAAAAGAATATTTTTCAGGGTGTGGGTACTAGACCAAATAATAATTTCCCAATCTTATCCATGTACCGAGTGTATTGGAAAATACCTGACGATTCAATGATTTTTTGGATTCTTTTACAACCTAAATTAAATTTCATAATTAATAATAACAACTCTAAATGAAAACCTCAATAAACACTAAGAATCTGATAATAATAATCTCAAAAAATCATAAAACATACTTAAAATACAAATCAATGACTCAAAAAATCCCCAAATATCCCTTATATAATGAGATACCACCAAGAATAGGAATCACAAGATCATATGGGAACCAAATTCTTATAACCACACATTTTCATTCTAAACAAAGTATCTATACTCATGAGGGTGTTTACAACCACCATATATCATTATAATGGATGAGGTCCTCATACCCAAGTTTGAGTTTCTCAATATTATATCAAATCCCTCATTCATCGGGAACCACAAATAACAAAAATCACAAACAAAAAAAAACAAAATAATCCGACCAGAAACTCAATGACATAATACACAAAACCCATATCATCCATTTAAAATTTAATGACTAAATCATTTAAAATATCCCACATAAGTAACTTATTTATGGAAACCATGATAATATCCCTATACCAAAAATACAATGGTTCAAACAAAAATAAATAACCATGAAAGATAATATAATCAATATATAAAAGAAAACATAATTCAATCCATGCTAGTTTTATCCACACTATCAAACCCCATATTTATATTTTTCATAAATTTTTTAAAATTCCTAGACACCTCATAATTCACACCATTATGTGTTCATCAAAACAATTACACCAAATTCCATTGATGGTTACCTCAAATTCATATTCTCCATTAATTTTTTCATGCATTTAAAATGATTAAATAAAATATCATAATAAATTCATAAATGTATTAAAAAAATCATAAAATATAATAATTCAATCCAAATCAATATGTTTATTCCCAACCAATATTTATTAATGAATATTTATCATTTTTAAAAAGTCAATTAAAATTTAAAAATAATACCCTTAAATATTACACTATTATCCATCCTGGTGGAACTATAAATTGATATGGAATAGTGAAATTTATATTGTTCAAATATCTAATGAGAACACCACAACCAATGCATTTGAATCCACTCATCATACCATCTATTATAATTTTCATAATAACATTCCCGATTAATTGGGGTTTATTCATTATTTAAGAAAACCACTGCACCTAAAATAATAGATCCCACAACCGCTTTAATAAAAATCAATTAAGATGAGGAAAAAATGAGGGGATAAACTCTCCTTAGTTAATCAAGTGTTATAGGGGAATAAAATATCTAAATAACCATAATAAATAATCCAATAAAGGGTTTTACCATAGTATTCTCAAAATAGAGGATAATGGATGCTATTTGGGTTTTAAAATCACAATATCAGAATAATTTTTAATTTTTCATATACTAAACTCATGGTCACATTGATTGGGTGTCAAATATGATACCACCATTTACAAAAAAAACATAAACTACATGGTCAAATCATAAGGTCCCAAAAAATTGTGCATCTACCATGTACCACCCATTGGATAACAACCTATGATGCACATCATTACTTAATAGTAATTGGTACCATTTATTGACTATTTTTTTCCTCTCTAGGCACCCAATATCCAACTTAAACCCTTATAAAGACCACAAACACATTCATTTTCATCATTGAACATCTAATCACTTTTACACTACACAAAACACAATTCACAGTGGTATAAAATTAAAAAATCCATATCATTACCTTTTATATAAAAACCTCAACTATACAGTTGTAAGATGTAGAAACTAAATGATTCTTCCTTAAAAATATCCAAAAATAAAACCACAAATGAATTAAAAAGGAATAGAATTTTGTTCTATTTATAATGGGACATGAAATCACCCTAGTATATTATTTATATCCACATAAAGTTATCAATACTTAGGAATACATCAGAGAGCCCTATCTTTTACCCACATCATGATATAATAAATATTTATATACATTTGAACTATGAAAATAGGATGTAAGAGAAATAAATATATCGGTATGTAAAAAATTAACTAGATAAATCCCATGGATTAATATGAATATTTATAAATATTATTTTCTATAAATAAAAATTAATATTGATTTAATATTAATCATTTTTTTGAGAAATTATATTATCTGAAAAAATATCTTCTTGGTTTTTACTCATTTCATTTTCCATTATTGGAAAGTATGGCTGTAATTCACCATCATATATGAAACCTATATCCAGGAAATAAGGTAGACCATAGGAAACTAGCCAATGGAGATGCAAACATTAAGTAAATATATATATATATATAATCCATGGAAATGATTATATTAAATTAATATAATTAACAATATAATAATAACATAAAAAATTATGAAAATTGATTTTTCTCAACTAGATGACCAAAATAATCCTTAAGAATATATGTGTTCAATTGTTCCTATAAAACACTCTCATTCAACATTTTTTTTTCATTTATGTATTTTAAATAATATTTTCCCATAATTTGATCAAATTATTCCTAGAAAATCATGAGTATAATCACATTTTAAATTCAATATACTCTACATATTGTCTTCATTATCAGTATAATAAATCAAATTTATTTTTCATTCTAATATATAAAACAAAGACACCATTTTGAGTCATTTATATTAGATTCCTAGAAGATTCTTTGTATGATTTTACATGAAGGAAAATTTAAATAATATTTAAAAATTGTGATCATGTTCTGTGATCTATATAGTATCCTCTCATAAAAAATTGGAATCTAATTCATAATGAATTGAAAGGATACCTATTATACAATATAATAATTCACTAGACTCCACTATCAGGGAAAAATCATAAATCCATCAAAAAATGAGTGGCAGGTATGAAATTGATGGATATGGTTCCTGGGATATTTTATGGGGTTTCTGGGATTAGTAAATGTGATAATATAGATAGAGAACATAGATTTATAAGAATTACTATCTTATAATTAATTCAGTATCACCATTAAATTTTTATCTAGATTCAACCAGAGTTTTTTTTAATTTGATATGCTATATAATATCTTATTTTGAAGTCTTTTTGAACATCCCACATATCCCATTAGTGTTTTCATTATAAGTAAATGGGCCTCAAAATCTAAAAAACCTTAACACTCTAAAGGCATCCCTTATTGGATTTTGATACCCATTTTACAAGTAAAATCACACTTATTTTGTATACAAATATGTATAAGTCAAATCTAGACAAGAAAATACAAAACATGAGTCGTTTAAAAACAATTGATGCTGTAAAAAACGTATAATACAATAAAACATGTAGAATAATTTTTTATGATATAACGTTATTTTGAAAATATATTTCCCAGAACCAATATATTTAATGAAATTAAAAAATAATAGATTACATATACTATAGGGAAAAGTATCCACTGATTTTTTAATGATTGTGATCAAGTCATGCTAGATAATAATATATTCAAAAAGATATAGTAATTTTTTTTTGAATGTTCAATGAATAAAATAAATGATTAAATCAATGGGAACATTAAACTAAAATATATATTAAGTCTAATTAATTTTTATCATAATGATCACTCCATGGATAGGTATATATATTAAATAGAGTTTAAAATTGTAAAAAATAATGTAAAACCATATTTCAAATCATAACCTATTACCATTAATTTAAATACATAAGAATTTAATAACAATTCATTTTATTTATTCTTACTTATTTTATAAGAAAACTATATAATAACAATCAATTTTTTAAATAAATAATCATTATTAAATATATGGGATTTTTTCTAACATAAATAATATATTTAAATTGATAAAATATTTTCATGTAAATATAAATAAATAAAAAATTATACTCTTACTTATAATTTTTTAATAAAAAATGTATAAAAATTATTAATATAAGAAAAATAGAGGTAAATTTTACATAATATATAATGATTTCCATATTGTAGTCATACATGATGTAATGTATGAAATAATTTTTCGAATAATTTATCTAATAAAATGGATGGGTAAATTTGAAATAAAAATGTTGTGGCTCTATAGATCAAAGAATAATATTAAATCTTTATTCTTGTGAATGAAAATATATTTTATATATTAAAAATGATTTATTAAACCCTAATTTTACTAGTTTAAATAAATTATATATTGTGATACCTAATGTGGTGTTCAAAAGGTTTCTCAATTAATAGAAACTATTGTGAATCTATTTCCAAAGAAAGTAGAAAAAAGGAAAATATATATCTAGCATAAAATAATTAAAATTATATTTTTAATATATAAAAGGAGTAATTTTATGTATCATAATATGATTTACAGATATAAAATTTAATGGGAAAATATTATTAGTGAATGGTTTCCCCTGATGTTCCTAATTTTAAATATAAATAAAACATTCATTGATATATTATAAAAATTTATATTAGGTAAATATATTTTATAGTAAAATGGTGACATGATTTTTTCGTTTTTAATTCATTCCACACATTTAAATATACTTATTTTTCAATTTGATGTTTTTTGAAATTATAAAGAAATTTCAATAATCTCACTTTCTAAATTGTACAATCATAATTTTATAATCCCTATTGCAATTAAAATTTGATATTTGATATTTATATTATATTTAAAATAGTTATATTCCATTGGAATATTTTTTATCATAATATAAGAATTATTACTTATAAATTAATGATGTGGACATAGATCATGGGATATTTAATGGGTATTTAATCATAACATCCCTATATCGCTCTAATTACATTCTAATATTAAATAGTAAAACCCCTATATCTTTAACATCTTAGTGGATATAAAGAACCATAGTGTGTTAGGGGGATCAAGGTATTGTTCATTTATATCAACCTAAATTTTCTAGAAATCAAAATGTTTTTACATTCATGATCACATGACTCACCTATTCAAAAGTGTTATTCAAAATTAGTTTATCAAAATATTTGTATAAATATCTTTTCTTCTAAATAATATACTATAGTTTATCAAGATTTAATTTATTTATAGAAACTAAATACTAATTATCATTTACATGGATTAATATTTTTAATTCATTTTATTTTATTTTTATACTGGTGATTTAAAAATATAATAAACTTATAGGATTAAAAATAAATTTTTACCAGTCTATAAATTTGGGTAAAATGAACTAAGTTGAATTACAATTGAATTTATTAGTTTCCACTAATTTATGATTTCATTATGATGTATTTTATTGAGTGATATTTGAAATTTATATTGTATTAAGAAATAAATGTTCATTAATCATTATTTGCAAGAGAATCCACTATAAAATTTTTATTCTGATAATTATTAAAATATTATTCCATTTCAGGATGAATATTCTAATATATAACAAAATTTTTTTATTAAATTTTTCTTTATTTATAAATAATAATTATATATCTCTAAATATTTAAAGTAATTTTATCCATATAATCCTATAATTTTTTACCCAAAAAATCAGATGATATTTTTCAATAAATTACATATTGAAGTCAGGAATTAACATAACCATATAATTGGAACACTAAATAATTTATGAATAGCTATCCATAAGGGGAAAAATTTCAATCATTATGTTTTATGTTAAAAAAAATTCAATATATGTTTGATTGACATAAAATAATTTTTTCATTTTATTTATATGGTCTAAATTATAAAAAAAATTTAATTTGATAAAATAACAAGATATTATAATTGTATATGAAATCAAAAACATTTTTGAACTTTTATAATTGTTTATGTTATGATTTTTTTATAATAATTTATTGTTTTATAGGGGTCCTTTATTGATATTTGGGTACTTTTTTTGGAAGTATGTATACATTAATTATATCCAAAACGGTGTCATTTTAATATTTTGTTTTCTCCATAGGTTTTATTTGAAGGCATTCTTAACAAAGAACATTTATAAATTACTAAAAAGGGATTATGTATTGTGGAAGTAGTTCTATGAAAAAGTTTGAAAGTATTAATTATTTTATGTAGTTTTTTACATGTTTCCCTTGAGTTATTTAAAACTTATCAGTATACTGGAGTTTGGATTACATGAATCCAGTTTATGAGGTAGTTGGGAATAGGGGAAAGAGAGTGTGAAGATTTAAATTTCGTTTCCTCAGTAAATAAATTATGACTCAGTATATAATGGGTATAATGATGGAGTCTTCTAATATGGAGTAAACATTATTATACATCCTCTTACATGTGGGTCAATAATTAAAATAATTAATTTACATAAAGGATATCTATATTGAATTAACTGATTTATCACTTTATATATGTTAATGTTTTTTTGGAATTTGGGATTGGAAATATTATATAGAATTTTATCACGTACTTATAGTTGTATATTAATTATATTTTAAATTTTGAGTAAATTCCCCTTTTATAGATGATTTTATACGGACTCTATAGGGTAGATTATTATTTTTGAATACATCTTTTTTGTTAATTTTGGTAAGTTAAAACATATATTTTCAGGGCCTTTGAATGAAATATTAATATAGTAATTTTTCCCATGTGTATAATTATTTTCAAATCTAAAGAGATTAAGTGTGTCTCCCTTAAAAAAGTTGCTAACTAAAAATGTGTTCATTGTGGGGCCCCTTTTTTATTTTATTTTTTAAAACATTTTAATATGCATTATCAATCATGTTGAAATTTTTAATTGTTATATAATGGTGAATGATGACCTCATTAAATTTATATATGATTCAAGGGTATTTTTTTATATATGTTGTGTAGATTTTTCTTGAATCACATGGTAAATTTTTTTATTATTTCACAAGTTAATCTAAAATTAGGGATGAACCATTAAAGGATATAAGTGATTATTTTTTTCTCAGAAAATATAAATTAATTAATTTAAATTTATATAAAATATTATTTTTTTAGAAATAATATAATATTAAAACAACTAAAATATATCCACATGAATATTAATTAGAAATATTAATGACCCCATTAATTGACTTTTCAAAAAATAAGATAATTGTAAGGGATCAGGAAACAAAATTATATCCCAATAAAAGAAGGAAAATTAAATATAGATGTATATAAGGAAATACAATATATATATATATATGAGGATAATATATTTCTACATTTATTATTTTCAAATATATGATGATATATTTTTGGAGCTAGGCTCTAAGACGATGCACAATTTTGAGGCCCACTGATCACAAAATTAATTTTATAAAATAGTAAATATATATGAAATCATGTTTGTATAGTTTTTTTAAATTAAATATCTCATAAATGTAACTGTGAATAAAAAATATGAGACCATAGTTGAATCTTGTGCAATAATATTACCCTAGGAATAACATAATGTTGGTCAGTGATGGGAATTTGAACAACATATCATTTGGATGGAACATTATGTCAATTAATTAATTTAATTGTATAATTTATTAATATTAAAAAAAAGAGAAACTATAATCTATAAATTTATGGTTATAGAGTATTATACGGTTAGATTCAAAACACTATGAACATTGAGAGAATGTTTCCACATCTTTTGATAGTGAATTGAGATTATACAATGACTGGTGATTGGATCAAGCTGAACTGTGTCACAGTGAATGCAACATGTCCTACCGATCATTGGAAACTATGTTATTCATCAATAATAAATATAATATTAAATAAGGGAATGTATTTTTTCCGACATGATTTTTAAATAATCAAGAATGAATCTCGAATCTGTACGGATTTCTTGGTAATTCCATAACATTTCATGAGGCTAGTTGATGAGTAAATTTATTATTGTAATTATTATATGGTATTTTTTCATGTTTTTCACCACTAATTAATCACTTTAAATAGTTGGAAAATACTATTTTGAAAATGTTGATTATGCCTCATTTTTTATGTCTTTTCCCTATAATTCTTCAATTTCTTCACTAATAGCCTGTGGGGTGGTGGCTTGACCTTTCCAGGTAGATTAAAGAATGATTGAACCCATGAATTCTTGGGATATCCATGTGTGATTAATGAATTGTAAAATTAATTATGGATCATATAATATAATACTAGTGATGAATGCCACATATATGGGATTCTATACTGAGTGTATCTGATGGAGAGCACTTAAGGCACATGAAAGTTTCAAGGGGAGGGTCAAAACAATGATTTCATGGCACCGTAGGGCCAAAAATGGATACTATAGGAGTTTTTCATCCATTCTAGATGATAAATAGTTGGAGTGATTGGTTGATCAAGTGATCAAGTGATGATTCAGAGTTTATAAAAAATCCATATATACACAATGTGTATTGTGATGAACACATATATAATTGTCTAGACTTCGGCATTAGCTATGGTTTCTTGTATGATTTAAATATCACACCCCATTTATAGGGAACACATGTCATTTAATCCCTCACTTTCAAGAATGGAATATACAATGTGTACACAACCTAGAGACCATGTGGCTCTACACACCTTGTACGGTGGGGCATAGGTTGTGTACTTTAGAGTGTAAATGATATTGGGAATATTACACATGAAAAGTGTCAGCCTGATACTGACATGTTCTGTGTTTTGACACAAACTATACATGTGAGATCATGTCTACTATATGTAGGAAAAACGAGAAGATCCCAAGAAGGAACTGTGTGGTTGATACATATCGTGTAGTAACCTTACAATTGTTTAAAATTACATGGCTAATAATATTTGTGTTGTGGAGTAAAAGACCATGCATAGGTGTAGTTCCATATGCCGTGTAGACTCTGTAAATTCCATTTATATTTTTATAAAACATAATCCTATTTTATTTACTTCATTTTTACTCTTATATTGGCATATGGGAAGAATAAGTATAGTCTTTTCCTTTAATATCATAATAGTGTCCATCCAAGGGCATTTTGAGAATATATGTGAGAGTTTATGACTGTGATACTTCTTAAGGAGGTTCTTAATGATAGTATAGATTGATCATGATCAACCATGAGAGGATGGGGTTGAAAATCCCCCTAGCTGTACCAGAGAAAAGGGTCCTCCATACACCTCTTCCTGTTGATTCTGACACCCTGAGGTACTAAGAAATGGTTACCTTGTCAACCAACTAAGTGGTATCATCCAAACAGATTGGGATGTGGGTCCTCTATATATCTACTAAGTGGTTATCCCATTATTGTCCAAGGTGTAGGTCCTCAATCTAATTATTGAGGGGGACCTACTAGGGGTCTAGGGTGTAGATTCCCAATCTACCAACTGAGTGGAAGCTATTAAAATACTGGGGCATGGGTCATCTATTGACCTATGTAGTGATACACGCATAATATCTAGGTCGTGGGTCCTCTATTACTAGGGAATGGTTTTAGAACATAATATGAGGTTCTTTTGATAGAATAGGTCATGGGTCCTCTTATGTGGATATTGTGACCCCTCAACATTTGGTGTAGTGGGGAAGTGTTAGTTCTCCATAAGGATACTAATTCAGGAAGGAACATGATATATCAGGCATCAATGATGGAAACTTGTAACTACATGTAAGTGTATTATCCTAGGATTGTATATAATATGGAAACCCATTTTCCTCTGGTTTGGGTTTATTTTATGAGTATATATTTCTATTTTTGTAGGGTTTTTCACACTTTCTTTAGGATTGATCTGAATACTTCTATAGTGCCTCATATTTATCTCCTTCAGTTTCAGATAAATTTTAATGGTCACTTATATACTCACCCCTAAAATGGATATTCCCACTCATGTCATTCCATATGAGGATGATAGACATGGAAGTAGTAATTTCAGAGGTGTATAGGGATACATAGCTCCATTGGATCACATGTTTTGTTCAGTGCTTGGAGAACTAGAGATGGTATCTATCATCATTTATTTTCCATTTGATGAAATATTGGGACAATTTTCTATTTGGGTGTATATCATTCCCCATTGTAGTTTAGATTTTTTTTGTACACTTTTTTATTTTCTAGTGGTTATTTAATTCCATATTTCTACAATAGACGTAGATTTAGTTTCTTATTATACCAATAAACATCATAATTTATATGGTTGGGTATATGAATATATGTACATGGGAAACCTCCTTCCATTTTTTATTTCAGTGATGGTCACTATCTATGGACCAATAAATGCAGGCTTGGGGTCTGTGTGGATTGTCCTTTTGTCAGCTAGGTTTCCCTTAGTGGCTTTGGTTCAGACAGATTCGTGTCAGGGGAGGTTCCGCCTCAGGATTCTATTAAGAGATTTTCCCCTTATGTGGTTTTAGAGGTAACATATATAAATCTTCTCAAAGTGTCTTGGGTGATGCTTTATAACTAGGGAACCCAGTGTTGGTGTGGTGGTTGACATGTCCATTCACCATAAATCTGAATACCTTAGTGTTAAGTTGTAATACCAAGACATTGGTTTCAGGGAACATGTGTACATAAATAATATAAGGTTATGTATTTTTACTATACTTGTTGAGTTTGATACCCACACACACACATACAGACAAACACACACACACACATATATATATTCTCATATTGCCATGGTATAATGTGATTAAATTTTAAAGATTATTTTAAGAAGTTATCCATCCACGTTATGATTGAGGATTAAGATGAGGATCTATTGAGAAATCAAGCATCAGATATTGGGAAACCATGCATGGAATTTCCTATATATGGTCATCTAAAAAGACCCATATCTATTGAGTAATATGTTACACAAGCATAGTAGGATGAGAATTCAAGTAGATTGATCACACTCTATGAGTTATTGTGCTAGTGGTCGTGGTGGTTTAGCAGTGAGATAGATCCCCTTGAAATGGGGATCAATGTTGAATTAGAGATAGATATTTTTAGGCTTGTGTAGTCCTTGAATAATAATATGGGGTCACTAGAATCAAGTCATTTCTATGGATTAGTTGGGAACTTGTAGATCCTAGTCACACAAATGTATGATGAGTCATCACTCTCGTGGCTTGGAATTCAGTAGTTATTTTTTGAGGTGTATAATCCATAATTCTTATTCCCAATACAAATTCATGAGATTATGAATCTCCAAAAAAGATATATTAATGTTATTGGGTATATCAAGAGGTTAATTGATCATATAGTGTACTCCCTCAATATAATTTGTGATGGTTAATTCTAGAAACAAAAGATCATGTAGTGTCTCTATAGTGTAATTTTTTCTAGTCTGGTACCTTGGTGCATTTGCATGTATGTTAGAGTGTTATAGAGGTAAATGGTGATTAGAAAAATTCGATAAAATGGGTTGAAAATTATCTTGAGAAAGAAATTGGTTTCGTTGGTTATATTCTTCTATAGCAACAACCTTTTTCCAATTTCCATAGTGTTGGAGTAGGAGATCCCCCATGCCCAGATTCAGGCTCATGGTAATAATGAAAATTGACCATGTACAAGAATATGATATATTTTAGAGAGGTTATGTTATGAATATTATTTTCTAGTTCACAAGGAATATGACTAACTAATATGATTTTTCTGAAAAGCGAAGATAGATAGACGATGGATGACAATGGTAGAGGTAGTGTTGTATTAACTGATCTCTCAAGTGTAGATAGGGAAGCCCAAAAGGAGACAGAGATCATAGGGGAGTCGGTTGGGCTCCTATAAGTAGATCTGGTTTTGGTAGATGATTTTAGGATCACATTCCAACACCACCACTAGGAATCCCTTCCTAGGGTTAGGGATACAGAATTCAGTTCCATGGGAAGCTACATGATATTAACGGCTTATGACCAGATATCTCAATAGAATATTTTAGGTGTAATATATATTTTTTTTACTCATTATTTATTAGTAGTAGACATATGTCTTATTCATTATTTCATATCCTTACAACCATTTTGTAATCTGGATATCCCATTAGAGACTTTAGTCTAAAATATTTTTATTAAGGTGTCTATATGGAACACTTTTACACTTTGATTTCTTTGTTGGATGTGAATGACAATTCTTGGTGGAGATCATTTCAACTAGGGCCTCTTTGTCAACATGATGATACTTTATAATGTCATATTCTGTATGGATTGGTTTTTCGTGGTCAGAGTTCAAATCTAGATTTATTGTAAAAGTTTCAGATGCCTTCGAACATATGTAATGTGATACTACTTTTTGGGTTAGAGGAATCTAATTGTAAATTGGTTGGGTATTTCATGAAAAATGATTCAAACCATCATCCTGTATTTGAATATTTTATCCCATTATTTATTAGAATATTTAGGGCTTCAGTTCTCTTCTATAATGGAGGATTATATGGTGGTCTTCCATAAGGGTGTCCTATAACTACCTTAAAGGAAAGAGATATAGTTTTTTATCAATATTCACCCTGAGAAAATTATTTTATCTTTTATGTCATATAAAATGTATCCTAACAAGCATTGAGAGCTGAGTATGTAGTTGGAAAACCATTATGATAAGGGTTTTATCATGCACAATTTTCCCCCAGGGTCATCTCTATTATTTTACATTAAAAAGGATGGCCAAAGCATTTGGATTTGAGTTGATTATCATCACCCTAATTAGGATGAGATAAAAAAACAAGGAATTTTTATATCATAATTACCAAGAAAAATAAAAGTTTTTACCATGTAAAACATCTATGGATTTTCCATAAATCATTTATTTGAAACAACATTTACATTATTAAAATGTTACTTTTAATATAAAATGTTTCCAATATTTATTTAAAAAAAGGATTTTAAAAAATTAAATCTAAAAGCATATTTTACAAAAGAATATTTTTAAAAGATATTTTTAGAGTGTTTCTATAAATCAATGACAACAACCCTTTATTCTTAATTCACATGAGAAATGTTTAATTGACATCATCCTTATAATACTTATGGATGGTTTATTATTTATTTTTCCAAGTATAATAGTGACATTCACTTCCTAGAGTCCATTGTTAGTTCCCTTAAAATATCTACTTTCTTATGATCATTTAAAATTGAAATTCCCATAATTTTATGTATCATTTATAATTTATATGTTTATTGGATAAACTGTATATAATTTTTATATATGTTATTTCCATTGAAATTTGTTTTATATTAATTAGAAAAATTGATAAATCCATATTATTTTTTTAATATGAATATTTGATATGGAATATATATTATTAATTAAATTGCTTACATGATATAACAAATTCATCGGAAAAGAAGTGACTAGTGGGGCTCATATTCTATATAGCCCTTCAATGCATAAATAAGTTCTTATGATTCAAATTAGTTGCAAAAAATTATTTTGTTTCTGTCTATTGTTTTAAACTAAATTTTGAATGTTCTTGAAAGTATATGTATTCATGTTCCAAATACATGACATCTAATAATTAACCATTTATTTAATTTTGATAAAATATATATTAAGCATGATATTTTGATTTTGAAAAATTCTTCGTGCACATTTAGATATTATTTTTTTATCTAATACCAGGTTTTTTAATTTTCTTACCATTCCATGTTGATTTTTCTTTATCTAGTTATTTAAATGGTTTTTGTTTTCTGTTATTCACCATGCCACATTTTTTACTCACCCCCACTTAGTTTATATATAACATGGAATTTGTATTAAGTAATTTACATTATCAGGTTGATTTATTATCATCGATTCATTATTCATTCCATTGTACATTACCATTACTTAGAATTTAAGGTATCCTTTATTTTTTTCTTTCCTAATTAATCTAAGAAACATACTAAGAATGATATGAAAGGATATACTAGATAGAATTAATAAATCCATTAAAAAATAATATTGTAATTTGTGTATTAACTTGTAAATAAATAATCAATGTATATAGATTATTATTACTACTAAACTATATGGTCCTTTGGGATTATATTTACTTCTATATTGTACCAATGTATTGGTATCAAAACATGGAATCTATGATTATAGGGTCAGGTTTCTATAATTGGTATCAAAACATTATTACTAGAAACCTTTTCAACTAGATTTATAATAAAATAGTTTATATAACATAAAACTGTGGTAGAAATTGAGAATAAGTATAGAAGAAAATTTTATAATTTTGTTGATGTAGATATTATGTGAGACTTTCTATCAAAATTTCTTTATCTGGATATTACAAGTTGACAAGGTTCTAATAATTATGTTCCTATGGGTAACAAATTTGAAAGGGTACGATGGGCCTTAGAGAACACCTATTTTTAAACTATTGGGAGACATTCTAAGGAATATTAATATTTTCATTACAAACTTTTATGAAGTATTTGAATAGATAATGAAATTTAGTGACCTAGATTAACCCTGAGGTGTCATAGATTGAAAATAATGTATTAGGATTTAGACATCCAAAAAATTATGATATTTTTTTCAAATATGATAATTGATGCGAATATTTTTGTTTTTGGTTTTAGTGTATTCTCTCTTATAAATTTCAAATCATAGACCAAGTAAAAAAATATTTTGAAATAAATGGGTAATGTATTTATGTATTGGGGTTGTATTGAATACATTATTTTAAAGCTTATTCAGTGACTAAATTTCAAGGATTTTGATAATATTAATTTATTAAATTATAATAATATGGTTTTTTAAAGGAAAACATTTGTGACAAGGGACTACCAATCATGTCTGGATAGGATGTAAGGCTTGAACACATAATTGAATGATGATATGTGTTTAATTCCAACCACTGAACTATGTAATTCCCTGGATAATATGTCAATATTTTTAGTTAATAAATTTGATGAAAAAAAACCCATGATGAACATATTGTTTATATTTTTTAGGATTTTAGGATAATTTATGAACTATAATGTGTAAATAGAATTGTTATAAAAAAATGGAACGACTTGTCACTCTTTCCTGGGCCTTATGATCTATTATAAGATAATTTTAGTTCACCAGATATCAATGTTTATTTCCTGATAACCATTTCATGAAGTAATGGATGAATTAGAAATTTCTCAAAGCATAACGAATGTATGAAGCTTTTCCCTATAAATATATCAAATAAATATATTTCCCTATATATATGGTTTATAAAATAATTCCTCCACAAGAGTAAAATTATCATAGAAGAAAAATGTTGTCGTAATATATTAAATTCTATGGAACTTATAGGTATTGAATCATAATAGATTTATTGATTAGAGACTTAAATTTTATATTTATCTCTTACATGTTTTCGATCGATAAAATCAATCACCAACTGTAAATATTTATTCCTTTCTCCATGTACATATCTCCAAATTACACCAATAGTCCCATATTTAATGACCCAGTTAAGTGTTAGTCCAGGTGAAATTTGTACTCCAAATTCTCTATTTATTTGAGGTTGTTTTATGAATCCCTCCCATGATGTGGGATTTAAAAGAAGTAATTATGAAGATATATATTACGAAGATCGGGTTTTAATTGGTAGTATGTAATTTAATTAAAGTACTAAAAAATTAACACCCCAAAATTCTAGAGTTTGAAAATTGTATTCAATAGTGTGTATGATATGCAACACCAAGCACATAAGTCAATATAATATCTCCAGAATTTCTAATTTATTTAATTTTTAAAATAAATTCAATCTATAATATTGCTATCAGGGAACAAAATAGAGATTAAAAATTTTTTACGTGCCAAATAAACATCCTATCATTTCTAATGTTACATGTATGACTCAGTTTTACTAGATGATACTAATATTAATTAATAAGATAAGATATAACCTATGAATTAAATTAGTTGTTAGGAATATTATTAACTAAATTATGAAAATATCTTTTTTATGATAATATTAAATAAATTCACCAGTAATAAGTTTATTTGAAAAGAAAATATAAACCGAATGAATATAAAAGAGATAGTTTTTTTAAAAACATATGTGTTTTATCCTAATTAGTTAAATTAATTACTATTAATAAATGATTTTAATTATATCTATATTATATATAAATAATTATTATTTCAATATTCATCTAATATATTTTATAGAAATAATATGTGAACAATACAAATATTACCAAAAAACTTAAGTTTTTATAAATGAACTTTTACATACTTTTAATGGAGAACCAATTTTAAATACACTTTTTGGAAATTTTATAAATTTTATATATCATGTTAAAATATGTTACTAAAATTATAATATAAAACAAAATTGAAGTAGAATTATTTGGAATGTTTCTATGATGTTTTATTTTTGATTAATAATGAAAATTACTAAATTTAATAATAATAATTATACACTTACTCTATTAATTAAAATAATTTTGGATTAATTATTAAATTAACAAAATAAGTTAATTAACATTAAGATTAAATAATATAAAATGATGATTTAGCATAAACTTTAAACCATGACTAGTGTAAACCAAGGTTCTGAACCCAATGGTGGTCTCATATGTTTCATAGAATGCCAAATTTGAGATATATTAATCACTTAATATTAAATAAATTGTATTAAAAATAGTTAAATATAAAAATATTATCTTCACGAGTGATATATCCAAGAATCTAATTCTAACAAATGTTATACCCTTCCTAGGTTAAACACCATCTATCAGACACAATGGTGGTCTCAGATTTCCCATACTACAAACCATTTTTTTAGTTATCCAATCATTTTCAATAAAAAAATCTTAATAGATTAATTTTAATATATATATTCAGTCTTTAAAAAACATTATCAGCCTCAAAATCGAATACTTTCTCAACATCAAAATCAAAAAATATTTAATTGAATATTCCATGATGTTAAGTGGAATTTGAAGCTTTTAGCACATTTATTAATGTTTTTTGTGAATTAAAACAAAGACACCCCATCTTCACCAAAATTTTTAAAAGTGTCATACCTATAATAATCTCAAGATCGTACAATATCCTTACATTATAACCACTCATCCTCAATCTTTGTTCCCAAGAAGCTTGAAAAATATCTGGGTTCTTAAAATCTACCCCCATTGGAGCTTCATTATCTCCTCTTGTTATGTATCTCTACAACTATAGTTTTTATCAACCTCCAATAAAACGTGAGAATATCATTTGTATACTATTAATGTGTTTCCTCGCACCATCCAACTTATCATATGTATTACATCATGTGAAAAACATACTAGGGGTACCATATCCAATAAAAACATATTCATTTTTCTATCTATAAAATAAGATCTTTCTCAGTGTATTTGAGATGATGTCAAGGTAGGGGACATGATTTTGGTTAATTAAATGTATTCTAAGATGTTAGTGGTGAATCACCACTATAATTTCTATATCACTGAAGATACCTACATTATCGAAACATCTTAACTTGTCAATTTTCCGGATATTCCTTTCCAACCAATATCTCACCACATTGATCAAAACAAGATGGTTCCTCACACAACTCACAACTTATTTATAAAACTATAGAATTTTCACTAACCAAACCACCCACATCAAGGTTTAATTAAACAAAAAAAGAATTATCATTACATTAAATTAACTAAATTAACAATAGGGATATATACAAAACCATGTCAAATTATTCACACTTTTATCATCCCACACGGTCAAAATCAGGCCACTATCACTACCCCTTACCATACTACACCTAGGTCTAGGATAAAAAGTTTAACCACATTTTCATTATATATGTTTTATCATTTAGAAACCCATTTATTTTCATTTTGAATCATTTATCATTATTTATCTATATCATTTTAAGAACCATTTTCATTTCAATTTCACAATCATGGAAAAACAACTCATGCTCTACAAGTTACACAAAGCCCAGTATCCCATGCTGGAATAAAATGATGAATGCCACAAAATAATCCTGGGTGATTTGAATGATTCATGAATACTCAACTCTCATGAAATTTGGGGACATGATTCAATATCAACAAATTTTATAAATAGAAACCAGATTAAAAAATTGTTTCACCAATGGTGAAAAAATATTCAATTGTAAGACCAAAAAAACATTAACAATAGTCCCTCGATCGGCACTGGGGTTCTCCCCCATACATGCGGTAACAAATCCCAATAACGAGATCATAACCATGACTCATGTCTTCGTAGTCCAATGTCTACCTATTCCAAACAGTAATTCAAAAAAAAAAACAAAACAGACAACTATACCTCTAATACCACTTTATATCATCCCAAATTGGTTGTTACGTGATGGTACCCCAATCCACTCAGTTAAATGACCCCAGGTGTGCCTCCTTGTATGACATGGGATTCTGACAAGCAATGGTGGTCTATTATTGATCATAGGGTGATTATACCATCTTTTTTATTTTATCTGGGTAAAAAATTAGTGTAAATATATATTCAAGTTAATAATATTATATATAATAATAATAATCCAAATGTCTCAAAGTAACCAAATGAGAAATTCATTATTCAACTAAATGGGAAATATGAAATGTGAGAATAAGTGTCTTGTTTCTAAAAAACAAATATTGTAATGACATAAAATACTCCCAAGAGGTTCCTATACAACATCTCGTTCCCTCATTTGATCTCTACCATCAATAATAAATCTAATATTGGGACATTACCCTTATAAACTCCTTAAAAACTAAATCCTATTCAGGTACTTATTAGCCAACCCGAGTAGGGTGTGAATACAACTCAGTAGGCCACCACCAATGGTGTCTAAAAATATCTATTCAACAACTATGTATGAAATTATAATAAGAATAAGAGTAGTTCCCAAATAAACATTTTATCACATTATTAAATATTCATTATTTAGTCACATAAAAATCATGGGTTCTTGTTGATACCGTTACCTCAATTCCTGCTTCAACATGTCTCGAAGCCTGAACATTCCCCAAGGGTTACGATGTGTCTGATGGTCCAGGATACAATTCTTAATTCACACATTAATAACCAAGTTAACATTTATTTAAATCACACAATTAAAAAAGACCATATTTCTATTCATATTCTCAAATGAATGACCATGTTACAATTAATTAAAATAACACAATTTTAATGATGTGTTACCATCCTTGTTTCCCAATTGAATGACCATGTTATCATTTATTTAATAAAACAAATTTAATTAAAATGTTACCATTATTAATACTTGGCCAAATTATCAGGTTACCATTTACCATTTAATAATATAAAAATTGAATGGGCATGTTACCATTCATAATATTTTGTTGAATGATAATTTTACCATTCATCATTTCAAGCATATAACATGTATCTCATTTATTAAAGATAGTCAACATTAATGACATCATCACATATATAAAATCATCACATCAAAGAGTATTAATCAAAATTAATACTCTTACCCCAATATCACATTAATTTATTTATAAAATAATTAATCAGTTCATTCTCATTGCTAAGTTTATAACTAGTATTCAAATAAAAACCATTAATTATGTCCCCAGTTAATTTTGAGCATCAATATATTTAATTAATATGATCATTAATTAAAAAACTACTCATAATTATTTCATCAATTAATTATCTCAATCCAAAAAACAATATTCCATAACTAATTCCATAATTTATTATCATATCTGTATAATCCAAATCCCGCAATTATTTCCACAATTAATTACACAGTTCAACCATGTATTTATATTATTATGGTCAATGATCATCATGTATAAAATTCCATTTATAAATAAATAAATAAGCCTTAAATTATTTAATACATAACCAATAATCAATTTGACAATTAATTAATAACATTTATTCTCGTTAATCAATGAATTAATTAATTAAATATTCATTTCCTATTAATTAATTCAGAGATAAATTAATCATATCTCTTGTTAAGACCTTCCATAATTAATTATCTTATTCACAATCACAAAAAAAATATAATTAATTCTGAAATTCTTTATCATGAATCATATATTTCAATATCACATAATTATTTCATTAATTAGTTATCAAACATAGAAATATTATTTCCTAATAATTAATTCAAACATTAATTATTAAATCTTATCAACTCAATATCCCAACAATCCACATTAAATAATTTATCAACTATTTAATCTAATTTATTAAATTATACCTTCTCATAAATCCCCATTAATTAATTCTCCAATTAAATAATCCAACTCATAAATCATAACATTGAAAAGATTAACAAATTTCCCAATTTATTAATCAAAATCATCACTATAAATTAATTCAATATTTAAATAATTATACTCAAATACTTTAATTCATTCACTAATTAATTATCCATGTAAATACAATTAATTAATTTCCAAATTTTAATAATCTAACTTAAATCATTCCATTAATACCCAAATTAATTTTCCATATCAAATCCATTAATTAATTCCATAAATTTATTAATATAACTCAAGCCTGTTATATAATTCAAGAATTAAATTAGAACCCTACTCCCAATAATTAAATCAATAATTAATTTTTACAATCATAAACAATTAAATAAGCCAAATTAATTCATCAATTTATTATTCAATATTTAATAAATCAACTATATAGATTATATTCTCTACTAATTATTCCACATTGAACAGTTAAATAATCACAAAAACACTAATAATAATTTTTATAATTAATCACCGCCATTCATAAACTACTATAAAATAATATTTAATTTTGAAATTAATTATTAAATCTCATCAGTATCTATCATGGAATAATTATTCAATAATTATTCTTCCAAAATTAGAAATTCATAATCCCGTCCATTTTTATTAATTAGTCATATATTTAATTAATCAAATTCAATTTGATTATTTAACTCAAAAGTTAAATAATCTATTTACTCACTTAAATTAATTAATTATTTTATTTAATTCAACAACTAAATAATCCCTCTACTAACATTAATTAATCTTTAAACTAATTAATCCATTAGTTTCAATAACTAATTCTATAATTTATTAATCTATTTGAATATATCATTTTCTTATAATTGGATCAACCTTTAATTATCCTTATTTAATAATATCATTATCACATTACTTAATTACCCATTAGTTATCTCAATGTTATAATATTAACAACACATAAATATTTCTAAAATTAAATATCTCCAATTTATGATATCAATATCTTAAAATTTTTTATACAATTATGTATCTCTGAAACCCAAATTTCAAAATTCCATCATTAATTTGTTTAGAAAAATTGATAACTTAATCAAGAACTCTAAAAACATCAATTTCTATAGAAATCAATATATTTTATAATTTGAATACAGATAGTCGAGATTATAACTATGGGTTTTGAATTTTAGACATCATACCTTAAGTTTATCGATGTCTGTAATAATGATAAACCAACTCGTGTGGTTAAATACAACTCTTCATGGATTTATTATAACATCAATTAATTCTCTCTCCAAAAATTCAATCAGAAGCCAATGAATCCGTGAACAACCACCATTTCATTATTATTTAGAATCATCACTATCTTTCATAATTGAAAATATTTAATTAAATCATCATAAATTTACATTCCTTCATCAAAAAAATCTTTGGAATAAATTCTTACTCATTAAGACTAATTCAACAAAACTGACTGTGCATTAATCCAATCAATATCGAATAATAAATTGAGGGGAAAATTTATAGAAAGAAATAAAATAGAAGAGGGATTGAGTAAGATATGTGATAGGTGTTAGAAATTATGGACCTCTTACCCATTTCATGGACATCATCCCAAATCCAATTTATAATAGTTTTTCTTCAATTAATTTAGTTACATTAATTAAATTTATCACTTATTTATTAATACTTCTTATTAATTTCATTCGTCAGCCCATAATCATATTGGGTGTTTCATGGACCTATACCATGATCCGGAATTAAATATTCAATGTTGGTCTTCAAATTGCTGCCTCAATTTTTTTATTGAGCTTCCACTGTGTGTGTGTCAATCTGACATTATAATAAATAGTTATGCTAGAAATGGGTGTTGGAAAACAATTAGTTTCTCAATATAATAATAATAACAATAATTAATGTAATTATTATTCTTATATAGCGTCTTCCACTATTAATGCTTTTCCAAACACATTAATTAAATGTTATTAATGAATAATAAAATAATATTAACACCACATTTTCATTTATTTATAATTCACTAATAATTTCATTGATATTAAATTGATCAACAACAAATTTTCACACACGGAGAAACATTTTTCATCATTAATATAAATAGTGGAATTTAACTAAACATGTACATTTCCATTCATTTTGTTTAACTTTAAATAATAATAATAATACACTTATTATTAATAATATTATTTTTAATAATGATAATTATAAAATGATTATTCATTTCAATTAATTAATTTCAGATCAATAATTAATTTAATTAAAATAATTATTTAACAATAAAATTAACATTAATCGCTCGTTTCTCATAATAGTTATACTATGAAAAGGGTAACCCCCCCCCCCATTC
This sequence comes from Viscum album, assembly GCA_963277665.1. Lineage (NCBI taxonomy): Eukaryota > Viridiplantae > Streptophyta > Magnoliopsida > Santalales > Viscaceae > Viscum > Viscum album. Next base: position 1,617,491,246 of record OY728146.1, on the reverse strand, counting down.
TGAACCCAATAGTGGTATCATATTTCCCATATGATGCACCATTAGAGAGATATTAATTATTTAATTTTCAATGAAAATAGATAAAAAATTAATTAAATAAAAAAATGTTATTTTTGTGAGAGATACATCCAATAATCTAAAAAATAATCATGAATTTACATCTATATGGTAAACAATCTGTTCTAAATATAACATTGATCTTCAATTTCACATACGACACACCATTTTGGAGTTATTAAATTATATTGAATTTTTTTCATATATATTATATTTAATACAAATATTTAGTCTCCACTAAGGATTTGTGGGACTCAAAATATCACACTAAAATAATGTAAAACATCAAAAATATTCTATTTCTTATTGAATGTTGATAACTGACATTTACGGTCTTTAGTACATTTATCAAAATTTTGCCGATAATTAATTTATTTGAGGTAAAATATATACAACCCATATTCACTAAAAAAATAAGTTTAAAAACTCAAAAAAAGATAGAGTCCTATAATAAGGCCACCCAATGAATCCCTTTGGTGAATACCAAAAAAAGTTATCCAAAGAAGTTGCGACATCCTTCTTAAATCGATTTTTTCAATTTTCATTCTACACCCCTGAAAAAATCTTATTCCATGTTTAAATAATAAAATAAGTGTCCAAAACTATACCATGATTTTTCAATGGTAAGGATTTGACCTAAACATACACATTATTCTATATAAGCGGTAATGAAATTTGCATTTGAGTATAGAAAATGACCACCTCGTGAGATGATAATTGTTCATTTCTCTATAACTACATCTCAAGGATGGTAATTACGATGGAAACATTATTTATATATGCTATTTATGATGTTTATTAATTAATTATGATTTTTTAATATTTATATAAAAAATACCTTCATGATTTCTATTTTTGGGAATATGATAACATCGTTTTTGGAAGTGTGGTATACAGCCTACTCAAAGCGATGTGATTCATTAACGCTATACATATAATATATTAAATAATTATTTTATCAAAAATATTTACAATATGAAAAATAAATATGAATCTATAATTATAATATATATATATATATCATTTAATTTTCATTCTTTTAAAATATGACAATGAAAGGGACGACGCATTTAGGTGTACATACGGCTTAACGTCTAAATATGTTGTGAATTTCATTTCATATCTATAAACATTATAGATTTTTTTAAATAAGTTTGTACAAGATATAAATGATTTTATATAATTTTTTACATTATGTAGATGATTAAACAATTATATTATTAATAGAAATAGAAATGACACGTTAAAACATGCTCGATAAGATAGGCAATTAACACCCAAAATAGTATAAATGATAAATGATAAATTAAACATAGGTAATAAGATATTATAATAAGTTCTTTTTTGATATTATAAATTAGTTTATGGTTTTGATAAATTTTTTTATCATTCATAAACTATTATAAATGATGTTAAATATTGTTCACCTAAAAGAAAATGTGAGGTAATGGAATTTTGTCTCACTTTTCATTCCATGATGCATACATCATTTTAACTACTTATTTTTTCTAGGTGGTGTATATAGTTAACCTATTTAATTTTATATCATTAATATATTTATTTTCTTTGTATTAATAGTTTTATGATAAATTATTTATTTCATGTGGATTTAAATTCAAAAGTAACCAAGCGGAAAGGGTCTTCTTCTTAATTCCCATTCCTGGAGACATACTTTGTTGTTTTGTAACTAAAAAATTATATATGGTTTATATAGTAACCCTATTACTAATAATATCATTATTAATTAATATTTAATGACAACATGTGTTTGAAATTAAATTATTTCATCAAATGGAAATTAATTAAGCGTCTAAAAGTGGAAGATAATTTCATAAAGCAAATTTTTTTCTTTGTATTATTTTAATTTCTCATTATCGATAATATTATTAGATTATGTGTGTAATAAAATTTTACTATATATTTTTGTATTTTAAATTGTTTTATGTAGATTTACATTTGTCACACTTTATCTGTTTATCGATTGAATGTCAAGTCAAAATTATGGTCTTTTCAAGGGTTTACATCCCAGTCTCATTTTGTTCTAGATTATTTAAAATATAATTTAAAATAAAATAAATTATTAGAAAATTATTAAATAAACAATTTACTTTTCATATCATGTCTAATTTGGGACTGTTTTCATGTTATGGTAATGTTTTTTGGACTCTTTCATACATTTAATGTTTTTAATTCTTTTTTAAGAAAACCTAAATTTATTCCCCTCTTTATATGAAGAACATATTTTTTTATAAAAACCCTTTATTCTAAAAATGTTTTCAAAGATTTTTTTAAACATTCCAATATGATTTATTAATGAATTTTTTACCTATTTTTCTTTTATAAATGTTTTCATAGGAATTATCGTATCTTTTCTCAAACAAAGAATTATTTTAAACCTATTTCCCATAAAAAGGAATATTCTTTTTACCTTGTACAAAATGTATGGATTTAAACAAGATAAATTATTTTATTACTCATTTTAATTATTAAAAGGATTTTTTATGAAACTTTTATCATAAGTTATTTTAAAGGAAGTGTATTTTAAAATTTTTTCTCATCATTAAAATGGTAATTCACTTAATAGTGTTTTTAAAGATCATTTTGTAGTATTTATATTCATAAACAAAAACCCATTTTTCTATACTCCACATGGGAAATGTAGTATTTATACCACCCTTATTCTGCATCTAGATATTTTATGATTGATTTTTTCATAGATATTATAAATATTCACTTCCTTGATTTATTTGTTATACCCCTTGTAATATTCCATTTATTATGATAATTGACATAGAATATCCCCAAATTATCCATACCATTTATCATTGATATGTTCATAGTCTAAATCGTATGTCATTTATTACATAAGGTGTTCAATTTTACAGTTATTTTTTTGGGGAAATATTGATAATTGTGTAAACTTTATTCATTACATATATCAGATAATGTATATCATTTATTAAATAAATCTATTAACAAATATTAGGAATTTTTAGGATAGGAAATGAGGGGTTGGGCCCATACAATATACAACCCCTTTATGCATCAATAGGTTCTAAGGAGACAAATTATTTTCACAAATTATATAGGTTTCTACCTGTAGTTTTAAATCATCTTGTGAATGGTATTGACAGTATATGTATTCTTGTTCTAAATATAAGACGTCAAAAAATTTACAATTCTCTTCATTTTGATTTGATATGTATTACCCATGTTATTTTCACTATAAAAAATATATTAATGGATTGGATTCTCAGTTAATTAATTAAATAGAATATTTTTTAACTTCCTTACTTCCATATTAATTTTTCGTTATCTAGTTCTTAAATAGAATGTGTTTTGAGTTATATACAATTTCATATTGTTTTATATCATCTTCTCAGTTTATATATTACATGGATTGTGTGTTCATTTATTTAACATACCACATTGATTTATTATTATTGATTTTTTTTCTTCAATATCACATTATCCTTTCTGATCATTTGTGAACACCATTATTTTTTTCCATTCCCCAAGAATCCGAGAAGTGTACTAAGAAGAATATGCAACGATATTATATATGGATTCAGGTTATCATGAAAAAAGAATATTTGTTAAATAGTGCAATCTTTTGTAAAATAGGGGTCAATTGTGTAGATATTTTACCAAACTACTAAATTTTTTTGTCCTTTATAATGTAATATACTTTTTTCTTTTTCTAATGTAATGGTAGCACAATACAGGCTGTGCGATTATAGGGTCAGGTCACTACATCATATCCTGGTATTTCCTATCATTTCAATGAACCAAGAAACAATTTTACAAAGTGACCCTATCACATAAAATCACTTATGGTATCTATAACAACCTGATAGTTTGTGAATTATTATTTTTAATTAATTTATCCATTGTAATATTTTTATTTCACGTAATACTGAGAGTATATTATTTTATATTAATTAACAATTTTTTTCTCACATTATATAGAACACAATGTTAATAATCCTCTAAAAACAACTTCAATTTTATATTTCTCTACATGGAACACCAAATTGGCATATAAACATTGTAATATTGACCTAGTGTATGTTACACGCAACAATGATGTTTATATGAAACATAATTTGATTATTATAATTATTTAAATGCGGTAATTATAAAATATCTTTTATACATAGTAATTTCAAGTGTAATAAATAATTTTCAAATATTTCATATAATTGTTTCATATAAATAAAACATGTGGATAACGATAGTTATAATTTTCGGTAATGTCCACCTTTGTTTTAAAAATAATATTTTTTCAAACAAACAACTTTTATGTCCTTATATGAAAAAAATAAACTAAATGTTAGACACATTTAAAAATTTAATTTTATAAAATATTAATTATTTTATAATTTACAATATCCAAATTTTCTTAGGGTTAAATTTTGGGATTTTTCATCGAAACATCATTTTTTAGATGTATAGTGAAGAATATCATATTTTAATTCAAAATGATATTTTCATATAATTTATTTATAAGGAAAAATTATATTATAAATTTTTTTAGAAGTTTATTTATATAATTTATATCAATTAATAAAATTTAGGTCCTTGAAAATAAATATAAGTTCTTTGCAATTTTTTGATCATTTTTTCATTAAAAACTCGCATGATTTACCCCACTACGATATTAATTTTAAATTAATTTATAACAATTATGTTATTTAAATTTGTAATAATGTTTTCAATTTTATAAATTAGAATAATATATAATGTTTATTAATTTTTATTTAGTTTTTAACCAAAAATATTAGTGAATGTGATTAAAAATAATTACATTTATAAAGGTTTAATTAAGATTAATAATGGACTAACCATAACCATAAGGCCCCAATAGACCTATACAATTTTTAAAAACCCATTTGATGGAAATATTTCAACCCCACTAATCCCTTTAAATATATTTGGATCACTGTTGGATCCACAAGAAACGTGAAAATTGTGGGTGGAATTATATCTTCAAATATTTAAAAGAGTGTCAAGCCAACTTCACTATAAAATGGCATCGCATCTACCTCTTATTCAAAACTCTAAAACCATGTATATTAGAAAAATTCCTTCCTAATAAACTTTTAAAAATTTCTATCTTCTTCATTGAAGCATCTATTAAAGATTAATGTATTCCAAGGAAGCCTTCTAGCACAACCCATATGAGTTACCTGATTAATCAGTAGCACCTTCTGGACAGAGGCAGCGATGAACCCTATACTGGTTGATTCTTTTCTACAACATAAAAATCCAGGACGAAATAAAGTTCATGGGTTGGAGGATGAGGATGTTTTTTTCAATAATGATCTCTTTAGTCGATGCATAAAGAAGAATTTGGAGCACCTTCGGAATGATGGGTCAAAAAGGAGCTTTGTTGAAGCTATCAAAAGCATGGGTAAAGCTTCTTTCCTTGAGTGTGAATCAGCTTCTATGCAATAAATTTTACATAAGGTGAGGATTTCACATGTCTATACAAATAAATGTTCTGTTTAGGGACAAATTCAGTTGTGAAAATTTTCAATTATTTCTCAGTTCGACATACCGATGGGAGTAAAGCCATGGAAGTTTAGTGAGCTCGCTGCTAAGATCACTGAGATCTAGGGCTTTGATGAGTGGAAGATGATGGCAATGGGTCGTGGGTTTTATCATATTATATTTCCCTATGATGAAGGCAAAATATGTGCCTGGAGTTTTGGATTGGTACCCCTTGAACCTAGTTTCCTACGGGTACATGAATGGGACCGTAATATTGATCCCAACTCTGTTAAGAACACCATTCCACAAATATAGATAAGGGTATGTAATTTGAATTGTTTGTATTGGCATCCTCAAATTCTCTGGGATATTACCTCGTCAGTATGGAACCCAATTAGACAAGATAGAAAAACTGAAAATCTCACATTTGGTTATTATACTAGAATCCCTGTATAAGTTGATATCTCTTCTACATTAGTGGAGGAGGTTGTGTTAACCACACAAAATGATAGCATCACTCTTGGAATTATAAATTAATAAAAGCTCAAGTTCTGCTTGAATTGTCATTTATTTGGTCACATGGACTCAGATTGCAACAGGAACAAATTTTTCACCCTCTACAAGGCCCGAGGTCTTGCTGAAGAGACCTGTAGACGAGGTAGGGATAAGAATGCAGCACCATATGAAACTGAGCCTTCTTTCTCCATGGAAATTCCTTCCATTGGGGTTGGGGGTAATGATGGGTGTTCTCAGATTGATGGGGCTGTTAATGTTGCTAGGAAGAATGTTATTGACCGTAATGACCACATTGATGACACCATCTTGCCGGTCTCTTCTGTTGAGGTTTGTGAGGGGTAACATCCTTATGATAAATTGTATGACATGGATCTTGTTCCGGTAAAGGATCCTTTCTCAAAAACATTCTTGGTTATAATCACAGATGCAGCTGCCCCTGTCTAAAACATGGAGATTGATTCATGGGACACCCTTCAATTTTCTGTGAAGAATATTACTACTGCACTCGATGTAACTCACCCCAGTGGTAGTGCAGAACATGGTGCTAGTATAATTTATAAACCTTTGTTTTTGAACGTTCTTGTGGAAAAGGTTTCAAAAAGGGTGCTACCTTCTAGTATACTTGTTTTCCCAATTGATTCTATCAATAGGTATTCTATGCTCGTCAGGGATGAGTCCCCTAGAGTGGAGGAAGAGCCTGTGATGGATGAAAATATGCCTAGAAACTCTACTGGCATTGATGCTTCATCCTCTAAGAAGGATATGACATAGGTAAATGATGGTCCTAGCACTAGGATCATATCAAATAAATGAAGATCTTTTTTTGGAAATGTCAAGGGATTGGGAACCCTCCCACAGTCAGGTCCCTTAGGCATTTCATTATAACCAACAATCCCTCTTTAATTTTTATTGTTGAACCAAGGATCATATTGAAAAATTTGAAGTCTTTAAAATGGGAGAATCTGGAAAATTCTTTTGTCCCAAATAATCAAATGGACCGGAGCTCTGAATCTCTATGGTTTTTCAAGCATGATGGTGTTTCAGATAGTTCTATATAAACTGATCCTCAATCTGTTACTCTCAGATGTTGCTCTGGTAATGCCCTAATTTCTGTGACCATTGTATATGCATTCAATATTTACACAAGAAGACATGATTTTTAGTGAAATTTATTTGATATTTAGGAGAATATGTCAAATATATTTAACTTACATGGGGATTTCAACACTCTTTTGAGGCCTAAGGAAAAGACTAGTGATGATTTTTTTCATGTATCAGCTGTGGATATCGCATATTTTATGAATAGGTAAGGCCTTTCCGAGGTATCCATTTTAGGAGAAGAATTTATGTGGATTTGATACACTATTAATTGGATGCAAGCAAGAAAATTGGACAGATTCTTTGTTCAAGTTAATGATAGGAATGTGGCAGTTGATGTTTCTGGGATTACCCTTCCGAGACTAAATTCTGATCAAAATCCCATCCATGTTGATCCTCTTTCTCCTTCTATGAGGGAACACCTCTTCCCTTTAAATTCAATAATGCTTGGATTGTTATTCCAGGTTGCAGAGAAATTGTTCGGGAGGCTTGGAAAACTGATTACTTGGGTATTCCCTCACATGTTCTTTGCTGAAAATTGAAGTTGGTAAAGGAATGGTTAAAGAAGTGGAGTAAAGAAACCATTACAACAATTGATAATGAAATAAGAGAGGGTGAAATTTCCCTTTCAAATTGTCTGCAAGCGAATCTGCATCAGGATTTTCCAACACAGGTTGAGATTAACGCTACATCGAACTTGGATAAGCTTTTCCACATGAAGGAAAGTTTTGCACGGAATCAGTTTAATATTCGATGGTCGAAACATGGGGACAAAAGTTCTAGGTTGTTTCACTGCATTAGTAGGGAGAAAAGGGCCAAGATAAGTCTCTAAGCCCTTAATATTGAGGTTCATCTCTTCTTATATGTGAATGATATTTCTAAGGTTGCTATAAAATATTTTGAGAAACATTATTCAGATCATGATGAGGATACCTCTGATTGAATTATTCAGTGATTTGATCCCTCCATTGAGGACGATCAAAATAGAATGATTGTTGACATTCCCAAGGTAAGGGAGATATATGATTCCCTTTTATCTTTGAATATTGATAGTGTGGAAGGTCCTGATGGCTTCACGAATAAATTTTTCATGTTCTATTGGGACATTGTACACATTGAGGTTACAAATGCGGTGAATGATTTTTTTAGATCAGCCATTATGTCATTTGGGATGAACTTGAATTTCGTTGCTTGGATTCCTAAAAAATATAATTTCCTTGATATAAAATAATTCATAATTGTTTCTATTGGTAACACATTACCTAAGATTATTAGCTTGATCATGACTCATCAGTTGAGCTATATTGCAAAGGAACTTATCTCGATAAATAAATATGGTTTCATGCCAGGACAGAATATTCAAAATTTTCTTTTCACTACCTCTGAGTGTGTCAATGTCATCAAAAAAAGGTCAAAGGATGGTAACATGGCCTTGAATATTGACATCTCCAATGCTTTTGACAACATTAGGTGGATCATCCTCTTCACCATCCATAAGATACATGGGTTTTAATAGAAGTTCGTTGACCTTATTGCATCCATTTTCTCAAATGTTAGACTCTAAATTCATGTCAATGGTTTTCCTAGGGGCTTGTTTTGATGTTCATGAGATGTCAGGCAGGGCGAACCTCTCTCTAGTTTGCTTTTTTCTATTGCGGAAGATTACTTATGCTGGTGAAACAGTGATCTTGCTAATTTTGGCTAGTATCATACGATGATAGTTTGGGGAGAATTGTGTGATCCCTCACATCTATTCTATGCTGATGATATTATACTCATTGGGAGTGCTGACAAAGGAACTATCACTTCTATTAAAGGAATTTTTTCACACTATGAAGTGGTTTCTGGGAAGTTTATTAATTAGGGAAATTCATCTGTTATGTTTGGTGGAGGAATCACTATATCGAAGTAGAATAGAGTTTCTCTGAAGCTTGGGGTTAAAAGGGGAGAACTTCCATTCACTTATCTTGGAGTGCCTCTCTTCTGGGGTAGAGTTAAAAGATGTTATCTACAAAACATTTCTCTGAAAATCACAAACCAGTAAGCAATTTGGAAAGGAAAAAATATGTCACAGGCAGGGAGAATTTGTTTGATTAATTTAGCGATTACATCGTTGTTTGTTTATTCCTTTTCTCTGTATAGATGGCCCAGAACCCTTATTAAAGAGCTTATTAGTAAAGTCAGAAACTTTATTTGGACCGGCTCAATCTACGAGAGGAAAATGGTCACCGTTGTGAGGAAAGAATGTGTGAAACCAGTGCACATGGGTGGACTAGGTGTCTAAGATATATTCTTATTTAATAACGCCCTGATTAGTATGCTCACATGGAATTTGATTTTAAAATCAGATGACTCCATGGAATTTCTTAAAATGAGGTTTTCTGAAAAAAAAATTTACTGGGTATGCTTACAATATTTTCTCTTCTGTTTAGCCTACTTCAATGCAGGCTTATGCTGAATTGATGGCTTGTTCAAAATGGATTATTTTCCAACACACCCTCCATAATTTCTGGACTACTCCTTGGTTATCTCAGCCCATATGTGATGCCACTGTTATCTCTCCTCCCTTAAAGGAGATAACCATTGATGATTTTTAGAATACCTCCTTATGTAGTGGCATGAGTCCTAGTCATATTGGCATTGAAATATCACGATACTCTTATATTGATTGTGACACTTTGGTTTGAATGAGGAATTTGAATGGCATGTTCACCACTTAGGATTTCTATAGGTCTCACTATGATGTTTCCTTGGATTCTTCAGTGTGGGTAATATCTTATTAAAAACCCATTATCCCCCCCCCACATTTTCGTTTCTCATTTGGAAAATCTGGAAACAGAGGCTACCATTTAAGGCCCTTTTGCAGAGAGTTGGACTGCACCTGGTTGCAGCCTCCTCCTTCTGCTTGGAGGTCGATGAATCTATCTCTCATATTTTTGTATCTGACAGTTTTAGTTACAAGTTATGGGATTATATGCAGGAAGCATTCCACTGATGTCTACCCGTTGGTTCTATTGAGGAGTTGTTGCACTCCATCTGCAAGACCATGTGCAGCGAGCAGGCTCATGGTCTTCTCTTGGCAGTTGCGGCCAGCCAGATGGATTTCTTATGGAAGGAATGAAATTCATTGATATTTAACAGAATTTCACCCTCGGTTCAGGGTGGTATTTTGGTTGTTCATCATGCGGTCTATACTGCTACCGACATTCACACTTGAACCATGAGGAATGATGTTTCAAACCTTGTATTGTTGAGATCCCTTTGTGTTATTGGCAGGGTGAGAAAACCACTGATGTTGAAACATATTCGATGGATTCCACCTCTCTTTTGATGGTTGAAGTTAAATGTTGACGGAGCGACTTCTGGTGCACTGGGTCCCTCCAGATGTGGTGGAGTCTTCTGCACTCACATAGGTTTTGTTAAAGGTTGTTTCTTCTACTTCATTTGCAGTGGGTTTTCAATTGATGCGGAGGTCTGGGTGATGATAAAGGTAATCAGATAGGATTTCCACTATAGCTAGAATGACCTATGGCTTGAGTCAGACTCTTCTTTTGCATTTCAGATTCTTAGGGATCGGCCAAGGAACATTCCATGGATGATGTTTTCAACATGGGTTGAAGGTCTACGACGTGAAGAGTTGCTTTCACTTTAATTTTTTCATATCTATCGTGAGGCCAATCATGTTGCGGATGCTCTCTCCAAGAGGGAAATTTCAGAGGTGAGTTTATGTTGGTCGTTTGTCTTACCTGAGTTTTTTAATCGTCATTTTTAGGCTCATTATCACGGTGAGACTTATACCCGCCTTTGCAGGCCTTCTCATTGAACTCAAATTGTACTGTTTTATTTTAATTTAATTTTATAGGGAGTGGGATTTCCTACGGCCTGATCTTTTTGGTAAGAGGTAACACCTTCTCTTAATCTCAATTATTTAATTTTCCTTCTCCAACCCTCCGCTATATTTGTTACATTATTTTATAAAAACACTAGTCTATTGATCGTAATAGTAATTTTTATAATAATGGATCGACCTACCCTTACACACATGCATTTAATGGGTAATTAACATACAATTTATGTATATGGAAAACTACAGCCTCGCTAAATGATTGTTGATCAATTTTTATTTACCACCTATCATGTTTTATATTATAATTGAAAACTATTTTTTATATATTCTATATTATATTATTTTTTTTATTCTTTTTAAATAACATATTTATTTATTTTATTTTCTTTGTAAATATGATAATTTCGTTTGAGGAAGTCTGGACTACCGCCCCCTTAAAGTGATGTGATCTCTTACAAAAAAATGGAATCTATTATGGATAAGTTTAATGAAATTATATGATATATATAATAAAATAATTAAACTATAATAATTATATATATAAATTTATACACACATTGGTCATTTAACTTCTTTCATTCAATACGAAGAATAAAAACAGAAACAAGGTTCATGTGTGTGTGTGGATTACTATCTCTATGAACAGTGTATTCCATTTCATACATCTATATTATATAGATTATTATTATACACATATAAGGGATATAAATTATATTTATATCATTTTTTACATTATGGAATCATGATTTATGTATAAGGACTAAATATATAACAAATTAACCCACATGCGAAGAACAAAGAGATTATTTCCTAAAGTAAAACATTAACAAATGATTATTTACAGGAGAGTAACATAAGGTCATCATAAAACCATATATGGTATTAGATATAATAATTTGGTAATTTACATTATTTATAATAAATTTATATTTATTATACATTTGGTTTGATTGAGTATGATTATATTTGAGATACAAGATAAGGTGATTTCATCTGAGTTATTATTTCCATGAGATGCATGGTTTATTGACCACCCATTCCTTTTCAATAGTGTGTTTACTGACCATGGATTTATTCAATTATTCTTATTTTTAAATTTAATTTTATACACATATCAAGTTTAATATCTTTCATTCATGGTGTTTATGTTTCAAAAGATACATAATCAGTAAAATAGTTTGGTCTCAATTTTTCTTCGTGGATAATCATGTTTTGTTATGCACCTAAATTATTTTTCATGGTTTATATATATCCATTTTACTTGTTATATAATGATACAAATTGTTTTATTGATATTTTAATATTAATATTTTTCTTTTTCTTAAATGAAGGTAATTATCCAAAGATACCATGTGATAAGAGTTTATTGAAGCAATTTCATATTTTTTAGATATTATTTATGATTATGCTTTAATTAATTAAATATAAGGATCCATTTCATCAAAGAAAAATATGTAAATTTATTATCATCTTGTTTTTAATGATATATTAATATATTGGTACCATTTTTCAACAACTTTTTATATAAGATAGTTATGAATGTGTTTTTAGGATATCTTGAATTCACCCTCTCTTCAGTCAGAAATCTATGTTCCATAAAAACTGGGGTTTTAAATGAGGGTTTCCAGGAATATTATACCCTTCTATAATAACATTTAAAATATATTTTCACCGTTTTTTCTTTTAATAATCTCTTCAAAGGAATCTTCTTTTCACTATTCGAACATGGAAATTTTCTAGATTTTTTATAGTGTAAATAGACTGTACTATTTTACCTTGTATAACATGTATGGATTTACACGTAATCATATCAATGAATTCTCATTTTCATTTTTAAATAGAAAATCTATAAGGAAATTTTTTTAAATGATATTTTCATTAAATACTTTTTTCAAAATATTTTCAAGCTAAATTTATATGATTTCAATGAAAATTGGTATCAAAATGTTTTAAAGACTTATTTATATGTTTTCAATGTAATTTAAAAAATGGGATTCAAAACATTATCAATCATGATTCATATATCTTCATGTAAAAAAATTCAAATCATTTTCAATCATTATTAATAAATTTTCAAATTGTTATCAATGAATTTCATTAAATGTTTAGAATCTTATTTATATGTTTTCATGGTAAAAGGATTTGAAATGTATTTCATGTATTCTTTATAATATTTAAAGGTATTTTATATGAAATTTATTATCAAATTGTTTTATATACTAAAAATACTATTTAAAAAAATTATATTTTCATTAATTAATTTTTTTAGAGATATTTTGAAATTATTTTCCATCTAAGTTGGAATCTATTTATGTTACGCGTTCCTCTCTAAAAAATGATATAATGGTTCATTTATATTATTTCTATGAATGTGTTATACATAATGACATGGTATTTATGAAAATAATTTATCTTTCACAGGTTATATGTTTATGAAATCCATTTATATTTCTTAGGTAAAGTTTTAGATGAAGTGATTATGAAACCTATATATTTTTTCATAGGTTATGATATGTTTATATGTTCATGATACCTATTTAATTTCTTTGGTTAAGAAATGATTGTTTATGATTTTTTTGAACATTAACATGTTATTTTACATTGACATTGGTGGGACCTATATATCCCTCCAATTAATAGTTTAAATATTTATTTCTCATGAGATAGACATAGATGGAATTAGAGGTGATCTCAATTCCTTGTTATAGGGCTGGATGGGGAAATGAATTAGGTTATGTATTATATGAATGGGTTGGGAACTTAACATGGTACTTAATTACATGGTGGGAACAAGGAGAGAACTCAGTTTAGTAATACATTTCTATAATTGGGTGTAAATATAGTCAAATAATGGACATTGTCCACCAGTATGGAATTAGAAGTAATTCCTTGACTACTATAGAAATCATTATATATTATTTTGTGTCTACAAAAATTTCATGTTTTATTCCTATTTTATTCTTTCATAGATAATGTTTATTATTTCCTTATGGTTCATCTATTATGATCTTTCCAACATTATCCCATGACTCATTTCTATGATATTTTTTATACTGGGTACAATTTCGTATTTTCATGATCATGTTATCATACCCATAGGCTCATGATTATTCTTATATGTCACCCTTATTTAAACATACTAATAATATTTTCTCACCCCGATTTATGTTTCCTTCCCCAATTTTTGAAGTTATGTATTATGTTTGATGTTTCTATGAAGGGTTCAAGTCAAGAATTACCTAGTGGGAGATAATGTAGCTCAATTATGTATCACTATTTATGTTTCTATGTTTTCAAAGGAACTATACTAGTATTTTTTGGGGGTGTACGTTTGTATAATTTTTTAAGAATTCCAAAAATGTTATATAATGTAAATTTATGAAAAATATGGTCAATATAGTTGGTATCAAAAAATATTTTATGCTAACCATTGGAAGTTGGGATTATAAAACCTTGGTGGAAACCTAAAGGACGTGTCTAAGGATAAGTATAAGGATATATAAAATCATTGGAAAATGTCCCCATATTTTGGAAAAGGAATGAGTGGTTGGTTTCTGATGAAATCATCTCTTTCAGGATAACACAAGTTGATGTGGATCTGGAATATATGTACCTAGATGTAATAACTCTGAAAAGTGTTTTTGGGCATTAAATGGGATAATATAGTACCTGACAATGGTCCTTACTACAGAAATTTTTCGACACTACTGGGAGATATGATTTGGGAATACCCAACTCTCTATGAACCATCATGGTGGATTTAAATATAATTTTTCTTTGAATAACCTAGGCTAAACCTTGGGTGTCATAAATTAAACAAGGTGTCGTGATTTAGACATCCCATATGTAATAATTTATATGACTATATGTTTTCAAAAATGATATGTAATTCTTAAAATGTGATTCTAGTTTTATTCAATGGTGGGAATCAAAATGAACTGCATTAACTTATAATGTGATGTAAATTTATTTATGATCCATAAATTGGAATGATCACTATAGTGAATGATGTTCTCATCATGAATTATTGTTTCTCACAAAACATGATTAACAATGGGTACCTTAACCAACTCCCAGAATCACTAATGAAGAGAAACAAGGAGTTCCCTGAGAGTTCTGGGAATGGAGACCATAGTGGAAAGAAGATTCAGTATCATTTGTGTAATGAATGTGGAAACAATTACCTCATTAATTGTCTTAGAAGAACAAGATATTGTTTTGACTTTGGAAAATAAGGACACAATACAAGAATCCTCAAGTAATTAATGATTAGTAAGGATAATTAAATTTATGAAAGTATTGTACTCTCTAATAAATAATTGAAGGATAAGTGTATTGTGTATGTAATAAATGGTCATTATGAATCCCAATGTCCAATGAGTAATTAATCTAAAGTGTATCTACAATGTGGTATGATTTATGGTTACGTTATTGAAAATGAAGAGAGTATAAATGAAATGTGAAAGGAAAGATCAATTGTGTGATAAGATGAGGTAGCCTTGCTAATGGAATAAAGAAAAATTGGATAATAAAAGGTGTTTAGGTATTTTTATTTAATAGTTATGTTATATTAAATGTGAATTATATAAGGATAGTTCAGTTTATGTTTTCCACAACACAATTAAAATAAAACTTTGAATGGTTCTAATGGAATAAAAAGATGATATAATTGAAAGGTGATATCCATAGAAAACACATGCTTAAGGGAATGATATATCTTAATATGATCATAATGTTATGATAATGTTTTTTAGATAAAGATAAGTAAGATATGAATAAGTAAATCTGATAGTACTGATTACCTTTAAAGTAATTAAGGACCTGTTGACAGGTGGTGTATGTGATCATTGTTGATATTCACAACATTTTTGGATTTATTTAATAAATAAAATATTATTTTATTATGTAAGAATTCATGTTTTCACTAAGCAATTTAGTTAATTTGGGTTATTACCATATTTTTTGAAAATATGTTATTATAGACTTTTCATGTTTGTAATGTGACAACCGAGAGTTACTTGGTGATATATGGTAGAATCAATGATAAAATTATTTCATGACATTATATCATTTGTATTTTCATCATTCAAAAGAGTTATATGGTTAAAAATTCATGAAATTTTTATGTTAAACTTCAGAGAACTAATGTATCTGTTATTACTGTATTTAAAATTGTGGTTAAAAGGATATTTAGTGATTAACCTTATTTTAACAATGTCCATCAAATTTTTTGAAATTATATTAGTATGGATTTTGGAAAAGACATCTTGTATTTTGGGTGACAAATAATCATGTTTGGAAAGTCCATGAGTCTTGAACCCATTATAGAAGGATTATAAGTGTTTCACGTTTACCACTGGCCTATACGTGGTCATGTTTAATTCAAAAATATTTTTTCTGAATAACTATTTATGATGAAACAAAAGAGTTTATTTCTATATTTATATATTAATTTATTAACAATAATTATATTTATGAATTTTAATAGACAAATAGTTATCCTTTTTATTTCATTATGGGCCTATGAAATGATAAAAGTATATTTTTTCACATATGGCTTTAAAGTAGATTTTTGAATATTCATTATATGATGTAGTTGATGAATTTGGAATTGATAAAAGAGAAAATAATGAATAAAAATTTCATATAGAAATATATCAAGTATGTTTATTTCCTTATATTATTGTTTAATACAAAATTAGTGAACATTATGATATTGATCACAATAATGTTTTTTCCCCAACACATTAATTTTAATTAACTGATGGCCTTTTAAATCATCATATAATTATGACTTTGAAGCCCTAAATTTTTATTGAGCGTTCAACTTTTTTTGATTGATGATCTCAATCCCTCTCTATAAATGTTTTTTACTTTTCCTATATTTCCAATATTTACTCCAAACCTGTATTCTTCATTGTCGAAATACTGTTATATGTAACTTTGGGTAATAGTGGGGGTTCCAACTATCAATTTTAAGGGAAGTTTTGTTATACATTTTTACAATGTGGGTTTTTATGAATGAAACATTGAAGTATTAAACCATTGATAAAACAAATGAATTTTGAGGGTTACATTCATTTTAAGGGGGTAGAATGTAACACCCTTATTTTTTAAAATGTTTTTTTTTAATTAATTTAACCATTGGGTTATTTTTTATTTTACATAACACTAAGAATAGTTTATTTTATACTATATCACTATGTTAGGATTGTTTTATACATAAACCTATGTTACTCATACACTAATTACAAAATAAATATTATATTTCCCTTCATGGAACAACTAGTTGGTGTATTCAACAAGTAATATTATCATGTAGTACATTACATGTTTCACAGATGGTTCTATGAAACATAATTTTATTATTATAATTATTTAAATGAGATAATTTGAATCTAGAATTTATAGTTAGTGAAATGAATTGTAAAAAATTATTTTCAATTATTTTTAAAAAATGAATTTTACAAATAAAACATTTGGATATAAGAAGATAGAATTTTTGGTAAAGTCCATATATATTTAAACAATATTGTTTTCTAAAAAAGACTACTTTTCATATCATTCAAATAAGAACAATAGAATAGATTTTAGACCTATTTAGAAATTTAATATGTTAAAATAAACATAATATTTTATTTTATAATATTAGAATTAGATTTCGGTGAAATTTTGAGATTTTTCTAAGAAATGTCATTTTTGGATAAATAGTGAAAAATACGAGATTATAATTCAAAACAACTTTTCCATATAATTTATTTATGATGATAAATTAAATTTTAAATTGGATTAAATATTTTATTTTATTATATTTTTAACAATTAATACAATTTAGGTATTTGAGAAAAATTTCACGTTGAAAGTTGACATAAATACTTAGCAAAATTTTGATCATTTCAACTATAAAAACCTACATGGTTGACATGACTGAGGGATTAATTTTAAATTAATTTCTTAATTTTCATTGATTAGAATTATAAAAAAAATTGGATTCAATAATTTGTGTCATATTAATTTATAATGTCTAATGAGGTCAATTTTTTTGGCAAGAAAATATAAGTAAATGTGATAAAAATTAATTACTTCGATGTAGGTAATATTTTGCATCATATGGGACTAAACCATAACCATAATTCCCAAAAATGACCTATAAAATTGTCCAAAAGGAATTTTTTGGCATTATTTCAACCATATCCTCCCTTTTCTAGGATTTTTATCTTTATTTTATCAACATTCAATATGAAAAATGTTGGTGGGATTCCCTCTTAAAATATTTACAAGAGTGCCACACCTCCTTCTCAATAAAAGGCCACCACATTTCCTTTTTCATAACTCCTCTCAATACAATTATATTAGGAAAATATCTTCCCAATATAATTGAGTACATCCCCAAATTCCTCCTTGGAGACTCCCTTTGGGATTAAATTTGTCCAAGGAAGTATTTTGGAACGAACCAAAATGAGTTAACCGATTAAGAGGTAACACCTTCTCTCAAGCTCCTTTCCATTATTTTCCATCACCACCCCAAAAATATAATTATTACATGATTTTATAAAAAAAGTGTAGTCAATATACTAGTATGTTTTTATGTTATTGTTTCTACATAAACCTACACACACCTCCTTCTAATGTGTATTGACCATACAGTTTATGTGTACGACGAACTACCCCCTCACTAAATGATGATTGTTCATTTATCCTTTAATGTCTTTCATCTTGAACATCATGATGGAAAATGTGTTCTTATATATTATATTATATATTTATTTTAAATTTATTTTTAATAATTACTTTTACAACCCATATATTATTAATTTTTGTCTGTTCAAAATATGATAATTTAGTTTGAAGAATTGTGGACTACTGCACCCTCAAAGGGATGTGATTCATTCACACATTAATTGAAATGTATTATAGATGGGTTTAGGAAAATTATATGATATATATGATTCCAAAATTATAGAAGAATAATTATATATATATATATACATATTAAATTTAACTTCTTTCAATCAATTTGGTAATAATAATTGAAACAACGTTCAAGTGTACATATAGCTTACCGTATCCACGAATGACATTTTCTATTTTAGAAATATATATTTTATATATAATAATAATTAAAATATATTGTATATAATGTATATTTATATCATTCCTTATATTATTTAATGGTGATAAAATTAAATGGACCAAATATATATCAAATTAAGACGCATGCAAAGAACAAACCAAATATCACCTAAAGTGAATCCTTACCATGGGTTTTTCAAAAAATGGGTAATATAAGGTCATGATAAAACAATATATGGTATTAGATACAATAATATAGTACTTTAAATTATCTATATTTAATTAAATTTATTGTACTAGTGGTTGGAATGAGTATGGTGAGAGTCAAGAAACACGGTAAGGGGATTTTCTCTCACTTTTTATTACCATAAGATACAAGATTTATTCACCACCAATTCCTTTTATATGGTGTGTATACATTCCAAGTATGTATTCAATGATTATTATACATAAATTAATAATTATTCAAATATCATTTTTTAATCTTTCATTTATGGGGATAATTTTTCAAAATTTACTAAATCAGTAAAACATTTTTTTCTCAATTTTCCTTCCTTGAGAGTCCTGTTTTAGAATCACCAAAATGATTTTCAAGGTTTATATGCTCCCATTTTAAAATATATATCATTAATATATTTCTTTTTTTTCATTTTATCCTTTATGTAATTTCATTTTGTTACATGTATAGCATGATTCCATGTTACTAAGAGATAAAAGTTTACTAAAATAATCTCATCACATTCTATGATTGTTTATGATTATTAATAAATTAATAAAATATCATGATACACATCTCTATAAAATTCATGAATTTTATTATACTATGATTATTCATTATATATTTAGGTTTTGATTCCATTTTTTAATCTTGGTACATTATATAATTATTAATGTGTTTTTAAGAAAGCTTAACTTTACCCTCTTATAGGTGAGAAATCTATGTTCTTCAAAAATAATGATTCATAAAAGGTCTTCACATAAATAATGTAACATTATTTTATAAACATAAAAATACATTTTTACACTTTTATTTCTTTTACGAATCACTTCAATGTAATATTCTTATTGGTTTCTAAACAAGTAATTTTTCTAAGTGGTTCAATGTGCATAAGGAATTTTATTTTTACCTCATATGGAATTTATGGATTTATTCATTGTAATTTGTTTGAAACATCATTTTCATTTTTAAATGTATATTTTCTAATAAAATGTTTGTAAATTTATATTTCAAGGAAATATGTTTTAAATATATTTTCATGATTATTTTACATGGTTTCATGTAAAAATGATTTCAACATTTTATCATGAATTATTTATGGGTATTTAAATTATTTTCAATAAATTGGTTTTAAAAAACAATTAAATAAATGTTTATAAGTCTATAATTTTTTCAATGAAAAATAATTTAAAAATATTTTGAACTCTATTTTATAAGTTTTCAAGAAAAAATGACTTCAAAATGGTTTTTAGTACTATTTATAAGTTTTCATTGTATTTTATAAGAAAATTATTTTCAAATGGATTTACATATTAAAATGTTTTAACAATGCAAAATGGATATTTTTCTCAAGAAAAGTTTTGGAATGGTATTTCAAAATTATGTTCCTTGTAAGATGACATGTTTTGAATTTACTCATTCCCTTCTTTAAAGTGATCAAAATGTTCAATTTATGTTATTTATTATAAATGGATTATATTTAATGTCTTGATATTTATGAAACTTGTCTCTATTTTATGATTATTATTTTTATGAAATCCAATTATATTTCATGGGTTATTATTTTATGGAAATGATTATGAAGCCTGTATCTTTTTACATAGGTTATGTTATGACTATTGTTTTATAACACCCATTTTGGTTCATTGGTTAATTTACGATTATTTTTTATTTTTTAGAACGTGTATATATGATATCGCTATGAGATAGGTGGGAACAATATCCAAATCAATGGAATTAGTTAAATATTTATATCTCGGGATATATACAAATATAGAATGAGAATTGAACTCGGTTTAGTATTATGGGGAGGGAATGGGAAATGTACTCTATTCAATATTACATGGTTGGAACTGGAAATAAACTCAATTCAGTATTACTGAGCTAAAATGTGGAGTGAACTCATTTCAATAAAACACGGATGGAACGGGGTGTGAACCCAATACAATAATGTAATTTTCCCACAGTGATAGCCTTGGTAATAATGACGTAAAAATATTGGAAACCATTATATATGATTGTGTTTCTTCCAAAATTCCATGTTTTATTCCTATGTTATGCATTCATGTCTTATGTTCATTATTTCTTTATGGTTCATGTCTTATTAATATCCAATCACTATTCCCTGACTCAGGTATACAATCTTTGTTATGTAGGGTATGATTTTATATATCCATGATCAACTTCTAATAACCTTATGATTATGTGTATTCTTACATATCTCCATTGTTTACCATTAATGAGTTGATAACAACTCATTTTTATTTTTCCTTGTCAATTTTATAAACATATGTATTATGTTAAATGATTCAAAAAAATGGTAATATTTATGAATAACCAAGTGGGAGATAATTTAGACCACTCTTGTAACAGTTTTTATGTTTTAATTTTTCCAAAGGCACTAGACCAGTAAAGCCATTACAAGCCTATTTCTATAATGTTTTATTTATGCCAAAAATGTTATGTAATCATAATGCATGAAAAGTGAGAGTCTCTGTAGTCTCCTTTCAGGTTAATTTGTATTTTATCCAATATAATGTCCCTTATTTTTCAAGGGTAGGCTTTCCCAATAGGTGTGTCTACATGCTAGGTCTCAAAACATTTATACCCAAAGGGATCAAAAGTGTAATCTACACACATGATTATTGTCACCCATTATTCAATTATATAAAATGAATGTTTTCTACTGGAATCGCATAATATTTCACATAATTAAACAAATAAAAATCGACCATAGGTCTTTTTTTCTAGAAAACCTGGTATTATTTGGAATTCAAAACAATTCTTTCAATTAGTAAAACAAACAATAATTAAGGGGATGGTTATCATAATAAAATCCCTAGATCACCAAAACATCATAATCAAAACCCAATTCAACTTCAATCGAGAGATCAAACCACGATAATTGTGAATAGTGGAAGGATGAGGACAAACAATGTGAAAGAACTCATTGAGGATTAAATTCTACAATGCGATATCCAAAAGTTGAGGAATTAGTCCAAAATAACCATGTTTCTCCTTAGGGTTTGATATATAACATTGCATGGAATGTGAAAATAAATCATATGCATAGTGTGGTCTAATACCAATGGTCTCGAGATACTCTTAATGTAAATAAATTTTACAATTTAAATATTTTTATTTAAAATATATATCAAAAAATACATCACCTATAGTTAAATTATCAATGAACATTATTTTCCCAAGGTGAAATAGTTTCACGTTATGTAATTGTTTATTGTTATAGACTAGTTCATGAAATGTTTCTAACAATAGTTTTACACTGTTAAAAATTCCCATGATTTGAATGTATTTAACAGACATCTCTTAGAATATATTTTATTGAAAAATCCCCAACCACTTAAAAAACATACAAACCACTAATATCCATTGTAATTTCTTTTAACATTCATTCCTAAACTTGATCAATTTACAAAAACACACAACACTGAACATTAGGTCATTCTAATAAAAAAATATCTCTTATAATATATAAAATCTACTTACACCATGATTTATAAATTAAATGAAATCCAAAACAAAGAGGACCAAACAAAACTCAATAGGAATGTACCTAGAAAATGACTGGATCTTATAACTTGGGTAATATAATGGATACCCTTTTTGGATATCTCTAAATATTGTGAAACTAAGAACCGTTGGATCCCCATGCTTCTATTAGGCTTGAGATGGGTTAGGGAGATCCCATGGTGGTT
Organism: Viscum album; assembly: GCA_963277665.1. NCBI lineage: Eukaryota > Viridiplantae > Streptophyta > Magnoliopsida > Santalales > Viscaceae > Viscum > Viscum album. Next base: position 1,617,468,229 of record OY728146.1, on the reverse strand, counting down.
GTTTTTTGGATACTATGTTCTAGGGTGATGATATAGGCCCCAATTGTTTATGGCTGAAAGATGATTAGTACTGATACTTCATCTTTTTGGATGGTGGTTTGATGGTAGGGAACCCCATGTTTTTTTATCCATAGGCTGTAAAGATATAATTAGATTCTTATCAGTACATTAATTTGAGTAGTTTTCACTAGGTATATCTTGGATTGGTCATTATACTGAAACTGTGATCTTGTTCACTCATTTATTGGATGGTTGTTTTTAGATGTGCTTGTGGATAAAATGGATCACCTGGATGATTTCACCCTAATAGTTTAGTATTTACCCTCACTAGGGGTTGTTTTTTCATGAATGTTGTTGAGTTTATAGTCTTGTATATGGATCCATTGTGTTTTTTATCTATCAATTCCATGCCGATGTATCCCATAAGGTGGTGTATATTATGAATCTATGGTGAATCTTGAGATTTTCTACAAGACTTTTGAGACATTAATGTACTATGACATAAAGAAGGGACGATATGTATCATGTTTGGATTATCCCATAATTTTCCTATATACCATAATATACATGATTCTATTTTGGATACCTATGGTTATTCACTGGGGTCTAGAATTCATATTTATTTTTCATGGACATCATGGATCTCTCCTGTTAATTGGGAAGAAAAACTTGTTATTGTGTGGCTGGTTGAGATGTATACTGTAAATCCTCTAGAAGGGACTAAAGTGGGGATAAATTTACCTCAAGTTTCGGGATAGAACCCATTATTTCATGTTTTCTTCTTGACCCTTTTTGATATTGTTTCTTATTTTATTTAGTCTATTGTATGTCTAATCCATTGTGGTATTATCATTTTTGCATGAACTTGTGATGAAATTTGATTATTGGTTCACTTTTGTGGGTGGATGATATGACATATTTCTCACACCGATTTTGTAACCATCGGGGTGTGTGTAGGCTTGTGGTATTATATCTGGTTGTATCAAATGATACATTATTGATGGAGTTGAGTCCCATTATTTCTCTATCGAGTGCAGCCATTCATGTGCAGTCTTAAGATTAGGCTAGTGCCTCTCTAGTTTCGTGGATAACAATTATGTGGTTTCTCTCAAAAAAATTTATAGTGCCTAAAATATATATTTTTAGTTTTTTTAACTGTGACTGTAGTGGGAATTGTGGGTGAATGGTTGTTAAATGTTTTTTATTCTTTGAGTCTATATTATTATATGTTGTATTTAATTTATTATAGATTTTTATTCCATTAGTTTTTTGTTATGCATAATTTGATGTTAATCCCTATATATTTTATGTTTATTTATGCTATTATTTTAATATTAATAAAAGCTACATTATCACCATTATATCATTTCAACCCTTTATACTAGTGATTTCCTCTATTATTTTTGGTGTTTACCTTGAGGTCATGTGGAGAGCCCAATCAGTTTACATGGTAATTCAACCTGGCATAGATTATTATTTTTCAAAACGTTGAAAAATGTATAACCATTGTAAAATAAATAACTCGTTACTATAAAAAAGAAAAGTCACAATGAAAACTAAAACCTGTATATATACCCTAAACTACTTATGCTAGATGCTAACTACAATCTATCAGGATCAAAGAGGATGTTATAGGGAGTCTATGTCGTCTAGTAAATGCCAGAATAACAATGGAAGTATGAGCAATAACATCCAAAACATTCCATTATAATTATAATCAAAATCATGTTCCAAATAATATAATATATATATCCATTCTAAAATATAGGAAGTCATATATTAAACATAAAAAATCTAAAAATTAAACAAAAACTAATTCCAAAGACATGATCAATTAATCAATACATAATCTAATCTTAATATAATATATCACCCATCTATAACAGGGTCCATTCCGTTATATATATAGTAATGAATTATGTTCATGAAAAAATGGTGTCATGTGTATGTTGTAAGTGAAACTTAATAGGCCTCCATCAAAGGTATCTAAACAATATTCAGTCAGTTCAAGGTATATAGTGATTTGAAAGTAATTTGACAATGTGTGATATAATAATACTGATTTAATATACAACCTCAACCTCAGTTTCTTGAGTGGAAAAACATATAGGCTTCTTCTAGTTCTATATGTCTCAAAATTATATACCAAGATCATTAATATAATCATATGGTTACACCAAATCCATCAAATCACATCAAGGTACCCTAACGAGTATGATAATAATAATGGACACACCAGATCATTGGAATAACATCAGGGTTCACCAATAATTATAATACTAATACTAATAATAATAAATGTTAAACCCAATCCTTCGAATCACATCATGGTCCCCCATTAATAATAATACTAAAAATGGTAATACTCTATCCACATAATCACATTAGGGACACCAATAAACAATAAACAATTATATACGCGTATTATATGCTTTTAGTTACATCGTGGTCACTTAACAATAAATAATAATATTGGAATATGAGGTCCATTGAATGACATCAATTTCCAATTATAATTATCAATAACATAATATTACCATGTTAATGGAATCACATCATGTTCCCCCGATAATTACAAGTATAATGGTCTTTAATAATGCTCATAATCATTTTTTCATTTCATTATCCGAACATACTTTAAATGTAATGGAAATATATTTATAATTAAAAATATTATCATAGGCTACTGATAAATCATTTAATCACTGTATCATATCAATTAACAAATTTATCAATATATTACATCATTGAACCATTTAATGAATTTTCCACATCATTTAACTATTTACCCAACAGGACAGATCAATTAACCATTAAATCAAACTCACTGATCAAGAATTCCAAATTTATCCCATGAATCGGATCATAAAAGTTTTAAAAAGAATCTAGGTGGTGAAAATTTACTTTCATATTATTATTCAATGGTTGGAATAACTTATGTGGTACCCTATGTTACAATATTAACATAAAAATATATATATTGGGGTATAAGGGATCTAAAACATAATTAATATTGAATCATAGTTTATTTACCAATAATGAAAGGATGTTTCCACATTATATATATAAAATATCCCAATATATACAAAAATAAAGACATCAATATGCAAAATGATAGATCAAAATCACATACCCCAAACATTTCAAGCATTAACTATCACGGATCACCACATGAATCTAGACCAGAAAACTATAGACCACATTAGATTTAAATGAAACTAATTTCTCTTTAATTAGAAAACATTTGGGAGAGATATCATCTGGGATGCTGAATAAATAAAGAAAAATTATATTGTTCTCACTATATAATTTTTCATATTAATAAGATATATCAATGAAAGAACATGAGAGGTTTTTCTTGAAGAAATATTGTCATGGAAACCCTATCCACACTTTAATTAATATCACACATTCCTCATTGATGTGTGTAACACCCTTAGGACGAAAAAGAGGAAAATTTATTTATTAAAAATTCTAAAACTCATGAAAACATAAGTGGATGGATTTTTAGCATGACTATGGTGGTTTGGATTATACCCCACCCAAGATCCGAACATACTAACTAACCATGATGTGGTTTATAAAGTCTAGTAATTTCTTCTCACTACAACATGTACCGTGATTTGGTGGATAAAAATCAGATCATAGTGCACAAGGTAATTCCACGTACCCCACCCATTTCCCTTTTCCCTTCACTAGGGATTCATATCCCCCTATTTCTACCCAAGAGATCTCCTGGAGGAACACTTCTTAAAATATGGAATAGTTTTTGATGTGTTTCACCATAAAATCCCTAAAATCATACTAAAGTCCACTGAGAACCTTTTGACACATCCTAGACCAAATAAAACCATTAAAATGAAAAACAATAGAGTAGTCCTCAATAAAAAAAGTGACAGAAATCTGATTAAATAAAATTATATCCTTAAAAATAATTATAAAAAATCAATTACAGTTCCTTGAATGATTTTGGATCAATGATCTTTAGGAGAATAACAGATAACAACAACACTATTACAAAACTAGATTAAAATGATCATTATTACTCACAAATGATATTATAAAAATAATTAAATATATATATATATATATGAATTATAAATATTGTCGAAAAAAGATAATAAGTTTGATTATGTTGTGACCTATATTTTTCATTATATGGTGTACTTTCTACCAAATTGATATTTTCCTTATGATTCTATCATTAAAGAGAATATTGAATGTTTTATTTGAAATTAAATCCTTCAATTTATTTTGATTGAGATATTAACAAATCCATTATAATCTCCTAAAATTATAAATAATGAAAATTAACGTTTGTTTTATTTTCATAGAAATTACATATCTCTCTATATAGTGGGTAACAGATGCAGTTGTAGAACAATTACACTTAGGGTAAGTCACCCTTATGAACGATGATTATTAACATAATATTCACCCATTTAATGATGAGTAGACCTATGAAGGAACAACTAGTTAGACACACCCAAGGTATATAAATTTAATAATTCATATGTTATTTAAGAACAGAAATGAAGGATTTTCTTACCAGGTTTTTGGTCACCTGCTATTCAAATATACTAAAACCAATTACTATATTTTATTGATAACCCATCACATTGAATACTCCATCTCCTTCACCCTGTCTATATTTCCTTGAAAATGGTACAAACTATTACAAATATAATACCCTAATGGTTTTTATGTTCATTTTTCGGATATTATCATGCCTATCCACATTATTCCATTAAATTTTCAAATAGTACCTTTTCATATTTCCATCATAAAAATAAACATTTTTGTTTTTTCTAATTATTATGTAATAAGTCCCTTAGTAAATTTTATGAAATTTCCATTCAATTAATATTATGAATTCATTATACATAATTATAATATCATGGAACCATATATAGATAACCCCTACATGCATTGATTGGACTCATGTGACAAACTAGCTTGGGTATTAGAATATTCCATTATCTTCTACGCATGATGTTTTGGTAGATGTCCATGATTTTTTGATTATATTGTATGACACTATGAATTCCAATATTATGAAATTAGTAATTATTATACATTTTTTTATTTAATATCACAGATATAGTGTTCATTAATTTTATTTGATTATTAGATTAATCTAATCATATATAATTTTTCCAATCTATTTACCCACTTCTCTATTTATGATAGATATAAATAAATTCTACAGTTTAATGAACATATGAAATTTCCCTTATATTATATTCCTTTCCCAAGGAAAACTAAAATAGAAATATGTTTTTTTAATATACCTTCTGGAAGGGATAAAATATTTACATTGATTTTTTATGTTTTACATAATGATCTAAAGTGTAATGTAAAAAATATGTACCCATAATTCCTTTCAAGAAAATAAATGTCACACCCATTTTTTGAACTCATTATTATTTTATTATTTCATGGCTTCGGGTCCTTGCACCAATGTCCGGATTGGGTCCCAGTTTATATTTTTTTACATTTAATTAGTTCAGCGGGTTTTGGACCCATGCACGGTCACCACACAGTTGATGGTAGCCGCGTCATTAGATCTGGTGTCGCACAACTATTTATCGATTAAAATAAATAATGTTTTATATAAAGAAGGCTGGTTAAATGATTAAATTGTAATAATAATAATTTTATTATTTAATTAATAATATTATTATTACTAAGGTGTTATTATTATTATTATTATTATTATTATTATTGTCATTATATTTAATTTTTAATATTATTATATTAATTATTTATATTATTATTTATATTATTATTGTATTATTATTATTATTATTCTTTATATATTATTATTATTTTGTTATTTTATTATTATAATTATTATTACTTCTTGCATTATTATTATTATTGTTAATATTATTGTAATAATAATATTATTATAAAAAACAAGTCGAACCCTAACCCTATCAACCCGACGTCCCCCCCTTCTCCGCTGCACGGGCCACCTCCATTGCTCCCCTCCTACTTCTGGATGCCACCCTGCATTCACCCCACCACCACCATGCCTCGTTCTAGCCTCCCCAGCACCCACCTTCGCCTTTCCCCAAACCAGCGTCAGCCTTGCCTCCGCCTTTCCACCTCACCAGCACCGGCCTCGCCTCCCCTTGTGACCTCAAGCCAGCTCGCCCTCCAGCCCCTTTCGTGCACCCAGATCCGCCCTCAACCCTAGCCTTCGACCTCGTCACTCAATGCCTTTTCCATCTCTCCACGATATAGCCTAGCCACTCCCGGTCTGCCCACGCCATCCTTGCCTCGCCTCCCCATCAACAAACTCCTGTAGCCGCCCCGCTCCCCGCACCAAGCACCCAAAGCCCTGCCTCTTAGTCTTCCCTCCACGTTCTGGCCTGTCATCTATCCTCCAGCCGGCCTCTCCCCCCTCCTCCTCAACTCCAGAAGCAGCCAATCCTGGCCTCCTCGAACCCCATCCAGCCAATCGCCTCACCCTGCACCTTCGGTCAGGCTATGCTCTGACCCCCTCACAGTTTCCCTTCACCGACAGCCTAAAAAATAGCTGCCCTCCATTCTTATAACACTACGATCCTCGCCGCGCCACCATCGCGCTTCCTCTCCTACTCCAGCCAGCAGCAGCCTCCTCTGCTATATTTAATTTGTTCATTTATTTAGTTAATTATTCATGTATTTATTTTATTATTAATTAATTTATTAATTTATTTATTCTTATTATTGTTTTATTTATTTATTTATTTATTATATTATATTATTTATTTATGCTTTAATTTATTTATTTGTTTGTTTATTTATTCTTTTATTTATTTACTTATTTATTTATTTTTTAATCTCTTATTTATTTTTTTATTCTTTTATTTATTTTATTATTTAATTTCCCTTCATTACATCTTGGTGTTTTTATTTAATTTTAATAATTCTTAATTCTTTCATAGGTAGAGGGACGTGCGCATTTATCACTATTCAGTATGTGCAGTTAGTCAAAAACAGATTGTTCTACCTTCCGTTAGAGTTTTTTCGCGGTTGCTCGCCATTGAGGTAGGTGAATCCATGTATTCATTTCTAATTAAATCCATTTAATGGTAGATTTATCTTTGTTAATTATTAGACTTGTTTCGCATCCTCACAATGCAACTTTTTTATATGGTATGGTGTTTTCAAAATTATTGGTTTTGTTAGAAATAGTTTTGATCTGTTTTCTAAAGTAAAATATATATGTACTTTTGAAGGATGTGTCATGTGGATATCAAAATTTGTTTTCTTAACATTTTCAATATGACAATCTTTTTAAAATTACTCTCTAATAGTTCATCATGGAGTTTTATAGATTTTGGTAACTTATTTGACCTATTTATGGAATCATTAATAAATTGTTTGGTTGGCCTATACAGGTTATGTATGCATTGTTTTGGTCTACTTATGAAAACTGTTCAGAAATTGGTTTTATTGTTCATAAGAGTATTTATAAACTGGTTGAGTCCTTAAGGCAATTTATAATGTTAGATATTTGGTATATCAAATTGTGTGGTTGTTTCAAAACTTATTTGGTTTGGGCTTTGGTGTGTGTTTGCTTTCGAAAAAGGATTTTGATTGTGTCACATTAGTGGTTATGGAATATTGGTTGTGTTTAAATATTTCAAGAAGGGATTGATGTTTCCAATATGAGGGTTGGTGTTATTTAAAATATGGGGAGTGATTTATTTTGATTTTTTTAAATGGTTCTTGGATCTCAAATGATGGAGGTTCTTTGTGTGTTTTCAATGAAGTGGTTTAAAATGTATTCCTTAAGGATTTGGCCCGTTTGGCTTTATAAATTTAAAAGCGATATTGGTAATATTTTTCTGGAAAATTAATTCAGACATTTCAACACAAAGGCATGTTTGAAACATTCAATTAAAAGGAGATGTTTGGGTAATGTTTTTAATAAATTGAACTTAAAGGCTTGTTTGGCTCTTCCATATCATGGGTGGACATGTGTTAACATTTATAATGGTTTATGTTTGGAATTTGTGTGTGTTTGGTTGGAGTTTTAAATGTTTTTAGAGAAATTATTTTGACATGGATGTGACGTGATGGCATGTTTGGAACATTCATCTTTAGTGTAATTTCTGGGTTGATTCTTTGAAATGATGTTGTTTTGATTACTGTATTCCCATATAACTACTTTTTTATTTAGAAAAAGGTGAAAATGGTTTTAATGATTTCATGGAATAAAGGTCTGGTTGGCACCTTTGATGATATGAAATATATATATATATATATATATATATATGTGTGTGTGTGTGTGTGTGTGTGTGTGTGTGTGCATAAATATATATTGGGGAACCTCTATTGGGGGGGATATCCCTTATGGGTTATCATATAGATTGTCTGTGTTTGGGGTTGGCAAGTGTGGTGAGATTAGTCACACGTGTGAGTACCTTTTACTTACACAGTATTATTGTAACCCACATGGGTTCTTGGGAATATTTTAGAGATCAAGTGATGGTATCTGATCCACCCCAATTTGGTGGCTTGATACCCCCTGGATTTGTTGTAAGGCCAAGCAGGCATTGCCATTGGATTGGTCAGTTTAGGGTGGCCTGTTCGTTATAGACATAAGAATTTCACCATACTTTGGTTGGTGGTTGTGAAACCGAGTACATCCAAGGGACTTCTAGAGATGTTTAAGATCTCCCATGGTTATAGGATTGTTTCCATAGCTTTTTTACTTTCCATTACACAAGTTTATTTTCAATTTTCGCCATTTTACTTGTTTGACTCTATCCCATCTTTATTATTTTCTGTTTAGGAATTTATATATAAAATGACAGATGATTTTTGAAATGGTATATATCCTATGTTATGTTTACATTAAATGGTAAAAACATGTTACTCATTTTTAAAATTTTAAAAGCCTACTTTCATACCTACATTTCAAACAAGTGTTACTGGATTGTTTTAGGAAAGGAAACATTAGATTATGTGGTTTATTTTGGCATCCCTACTGAGAAATTTTAATGATCATGCCTATTTTATCATTTCTGTTGTATGTTTCCTTGATCAAGTTTTCTAGGATATGTTTCTCATTACTGGAGAAAGGTTGTCCTTTTGTTGAGAGGTGACCTGGAAGGTCACGTGGAGGTATGTTTGATTCTACCTTCGGTCTGCTGTTAGTTTTTTTGTCACCAGTTTTAATTTATCTATCTGACTTTCGTTCATGGGAAAAATACTTCCCAACGATTAAATATTGATGCCCGACACTAGTTTCCTTCCCATTGTTATTGGGAACACCCTTTAGGACATGTCACATATCGGCTTCGGTTACCGATTTTGGGTCGACCCAGGTTGGTTCATGAACAAATGGTATCAGAGGGAGGTTCATGTTATTTGGCGTATCTGGTAGATGAAGATCAAGACTTTCAAAACTCTAGAGTTTAGTATGAGAAGGACATCATGAACCATGCTCGCTCCGAACCTCGAGTCACCAGGGGTAGTTCGAGAATTGAGTCCTTGTTTAGTTATAGCATTTTTTATTGAGGAATGAACACAGATGAATCCTATGTCACATCGTGATTTCACATGGATTAGTGACCCATGTGGAGTCCGAGTGCATGGTTTATGTTCCTCTTAGTTGTGGGTTCTTACATGGGGCATGTATCAATACCATATCTCCAAGTTAAGCATGACTAATAGTTCCTCACTTAGGAAATTTGATGCAAGTTGTGTGTTGTCAGGGTACTTTTGGGTGTAAGAGCACTTTTGAAAATGAAGAAAAGGGTTTTGAAATAAGAAAAATTTCTTATATATGGATTTAAATTTTTGAAAGGTATTAAAAAAAATAAAAGCTCTTGGTATAAAAATATGGTGGTTTCTTCGAAATGGTATAGATATGGTTGAGCTACAACCTCTAGTACTTTTTATGAATGTTCACACATATGAGGGAATGCATCGGAAGTGTGTGTTGGTGCATATGGATGAAAGATGATGATGAAATGTGAAATGGTTCATGGGATTACTAGGTTGTGCACATGAAAATAAAGGTGTGCCCATGTTTTTATAAAGAGAAAAAATAGAAATAATTCCTGGAAAATGAAATTGGATTCAAAAGTGGGTTTTGTATTTAGAAAAGGGCCTTTAAAAAATGCAGTTTTGAAATCCAAAATATAAACGGGTTTCGGAAAAAGGAATTTTGTCTTCTATTTATATTTTTTTGGTTTCTGAGAAGGTTTTTTTGGATGAAATCACTTTCAATGATATTTCTTCGACTTGATATTGGTATTGGATGGTGTTTGATATGTTGTTTAGAAAATTCCATCCAGAAAGATTCTAATGGTTTCTGAAAAGTCATGCCCAGTTTTTCATCTTTCTCGGACATTGTCTATCCTTCACTGTGATCGGGGTCTGTTAGAGGCATCAGAGTTGTTTGAAGAGGTCAAATTCCTCTTAAGTGTTTTGGGAACTCCTGAAGTTGTTATAGTTCATGCCGTTTTTTGTTTGTTCGGAGGTCCATATCTGGATAAATGAGAGTTATTCACCCTGAAATCTCTACAAGTCGGGATGACATGGGATGTCTTTTAATCTATCTTCATCTGGTTGTTTATACTTGGAGTGGTAAATACGATAAAAAGGGAAGAGCACATGTGTGTTCAGCAAGGCCGACAGATAGTAAATGAATAAGTTTTCCATTTCAAGAAACATCTGTACTTTTCTCCCAAGGTAAAGTCATTGGATTTGATTAAGACAACTCTTTTTATCGGGGGTCTTCATCTATAGATCATGGACCAGTTCCTCATTTCTGAAGACCATAGTTTCATGGAGTTAGTGGATGAGTTTTTCTTAGCTGAACTGGTCTCCAGAGATATTGTTCTTGGAAATCCAACATGTCCAGTTACTCAGGATGGTTCCCCATCTGGCGAGCAGGGTGTGCTAGAGGGACCAGTTTCTATAGTGTCATCTGTAGTGATTCTGGTTTCCAATTTATTATACTGTTCAGTGGTATGCGACCAGTGTGTCCATTTTGGTCTTGAAAACCCGCCATGTCAGATCCCTCAAAATACGTGTCATCATTGCGGGTACTTAGGTCATCGAGAAAATTTTTACAGGAAGCGTCGCCTAAATTAGTCTTTGTGACATGAGAATCACAGTGCCTGACTACGAGGTAGGAGATGCTTCAACCATCGGAGCCCGAGCCACGGGTCTTGGGTTGAATCTGGCACGCAGTGTAGAGTTGTTGGGGGTGTGAAACATTGATTCGGGTTTTGTGTTCCATGTTGTCAGTGGAACATTTAAAGTATTTTTTTTCTTATTTTTCTACTGCTAATGTTTTGATGTATTTTTAGATCCATTATTTCATCGTGAAGTTATAATGTACATGTTTTATTGTAATCAAATGTGTTTTGTTTGTCTGATCAGGGTTTTCTGAATTGTGTGCATTTCTTAAAAGTGTGTTTTTCCACAGTATGGGTTGATCATGGTTTAGCTGTGTTTGTTGGAAGATATAAGATCTTATGGACGAGTTAACGCTTGTGGTAATACGGAGGTTCATTGTTCAAGTTTTGTTCTTATTAGGGGGTTTTCTCCAGTATTCGGACATTTTGGTCTTGGTCAAGAGTTCCAGTTTTTAGTGGAGATGTTGTTTCGCTCGTTCTATATAAGTTAGTTCAGATTGGTTAGGATATTCCAAGTCCCCCCCCCCCCCGCTTCAGGGGTGGTGTTTTTGGATGCTAATTCCAGTGCTAGTTAAATTATTTTGGTGGGGAGAACCCTCCCATGTTCTCAAGTTCTCTTATATTGTGATTAACTTTGGTTTCAATCGAGCATGGTCTCTTGTTCGGTCCATTTTTCAGTTGGGTGAAATTCTGGGGGAAGAAAGTGTCTGTGGTGGGGAGAATTGTCACAACTGTGTTTTAAACTGATTTTTATTTTTTTATTTCCTGGTTCTAGGTCCCCACGCCAATGTACGAACTATGTCCTAGTTTAAATTTTTCGACATTTAATATCTTCAGTGGGTTTCAGACCCATGAGTGGTCACCGCAAAATGGGCGGTAGCTTCATCGTTAGCCAAGGTTCCGCACAAATGTTTAATTATTAAAATAAATAATGTTTTATATAAATAAGGTGGGTAGAATGTTTAAATTATAATAAGAATAATGTTATTATTTAATTAATAATATTATTATTACTATTGTGTTATTATTATTGTTGTTGTTGTTGTTGTTGTTGTTGTCATTGTTTTTTTTTTCATTATTCATTATATTATTATTTTTATTATTATTGTATTATTATTATTCTTCTTTATATATTATTATTATTATTATATCATTATTATTATTATTAATTGAATTGTTATTATTATTATTATTATTCTAATAGTATTATTATTATAAAAAAACAAGCCTAACCCACAACGGGAAAAACCGCTTATTGCGACGGGGTATTTGGGACGGGCTTTATTTTTGTCACAACAACTCCGACGAAAAGCGTATTTGCAACTGGAATAAATTCCCGTCGCAAATGGTCAGTTATTTGCGATGAAAATACAGGGCCCATCGTAATAGCTATGGCGCGGTTTGGGCGCCAAAATGCGGGAAGCCTATTTGCGACGGTCGCATTTTACCCATCGCAACTACCCGGCGGTGGTAAATACTATTTGTGGTAGGTAAATTGTCCCGTCACAAAAAAAAATTCACCAGGTGTTATTTGCGACGGGTCTCGTCACCAATACCCACGGCGGTAAATAGGATTTTGCGACGGGGATATCCGACCATCGATAATGGTGGGTCGGGAGGAATCTATTTGCGACGGGACCATCTCAAAAACCCGTTTAACCGCCGCCCGTAATTAATGCGGGCGAAGGTATTTGTGACGGGGTCTATCGCCAATACCAGCGGCGGTAAATAGGAATTTGCGATGGGGATATCCACTCGTCGCTAATGGTGTGTCGGCAGGCACTACAAGAAAACAGGCGTTTCGCGGTGGTTTTTTCACGGCAGTTTTAAAAACTGCCGCAAAATAGCTTTCGAGCCGTTATTTCAGGGCGGTTTTTAAAACCGCCGCAAAAAAACCAATGTGATATGTGTAAAAAAAATAATTTTTTATATTTTATTTTTATTCTTTCGAGGATTAGAAGCGGTTTTTAAAAAAAACCGCCGCGAAATAGTGGTGGTTTAGGTAAAACCACCGTGAAATGAAATTAAAAGAAAATAAAAAAACATGAGAAACCGTGAAATCACTAAAACGACTATAACTTTTGATCTGGGCGTCCGTTAGTACGCGGCAACCCTTCAAATCAAAGCTCAAGAAGAGATATAGAAGCACTTATAATCAAAACAATTAAACGGTCTATGGTGGGGATGATATGAGAGTTGTAAGAAAGTTGAAAAAAGTTCTCCAACTTCAAACGGCCATAACATTCGCTCCGGGTGTCCGTTTGGGTTCTACCACATATCAAATCAAAGATAGTGAAGAGAGTTACACACCAGATCGACAAGAGAAAGCTTATGTTTTGTTTTTCAACCGCCAAAACCCCTCTGAAATCCTGTAAAACATTGATTCCGTTACCAGTGCCTCGTCGAACTTGTCTTAAAATGGACCTAACATTTGATCCTCGTGTCAGTTCGGACTCCTCTACCTTCCAGATCATAGTTCATTCCATAAGCTTCGGTTTGACTGGTCGCGGTGCCCACATGGACACCTGGATCATAAGATATGCCCTTTTAGTGGGTATTAGGTTTGTTATGTTTGTCGATGGCTTGTTTCTAGCACCCGTTCCCCATCAGCTTTTTTTAAATAGTCTTAACATCTGATCTGTTGGTCCATTCGGACTCTTTCACCTATCAGCTCGAAGATCATTTTAGGATCTTTGATTTGACTGGTCGCGGATCTAGAACGGACTCTCGGTTCATAAGTTATCTCTGTTAATGTGAGTCCAATGTTTTTGTCACTTTATGGCCGTTTTGATGGGTTTTAACGGTTGTTCCATTTATTACTGTTTATTTGGGTTTCCATGACTTGTTATCTTTATCAATGGTTTTTTGTGGGTTATTATGATGATTGTGTTGAATTCTTAAGGGGTTTTCCAGAGTTGTCAGGAGTTTTCATGCTTTCTCATTCTTTCTAATGCCTAATTCTTCATGCTTCTCCATCTGTTTTCATGCGTTTTCCTGATTTTTCATCCCTTATCACGTCTTTTCATACTTTTTCATGTGTTTCATTTATTATTTATTAATTATTATTTATTATTTATTATTTATAATATACTTTAATTTATTAATTATCTATTATTTGTTACTGGTTATTTATTATTTATTATTTATATTCATTTATTATTTATTATTTATTATTTATTATTAATAAAAAAAATTATTATTATTATTAATATTTTATTCTGGTTATTTATTATTTATTATTTATATTTATTTATTATTTATTACTTATTATTTATTATTTATTATTTATTATTTATTATTTATTATTTATTATTTCTTATTTCTTATTTCTTATTTATTATTTCTTATGTCTTATTTCTTATTTCTTATTTCTTATTTCTTATTTCTTATTTATATTTATTATTTCTATATTATTATTTATATTTGTTTATTATTATTTTTTTATTATTATTTATTTTTATTTATTTTTATTATTTATTATTTATTATTATTTCTTATTTCTCATTTCTTATTTATTATTATTTATTTATTATTTACTATTTAATATTTAATATTTAATATTTAATATTTAATATTTAATATATAATATTTCTTATTTCTTATTTATTATTTCTTATTTCTTATTTCTTATTTCTTATTTCTTATTTCTTATTTCTTATTTCTTATTTCTCATTTCTTATTTCTTATTTATTATTTATTATTTATTATTTATTATTTATTATTTATTATTTCTTATTTCTTATTTCTTATTTCTTATTTCTTATTTCATATTTATTATTTATTATTTATTATTTATTATTTATTAATAATAATATTTTATTTATTATGTGTTATTTATTATTTAATATTTATTATTAAATATTTTTTTATTTCGTATTTATTATTTATTATTATTTATTATTATTTATTATTATTTATTATTTATTATATATTATATATTATATATTATATATTATATATTATATATTATATATTATTTATTATTTATTATTTATTATTTATTATTTATTATTTCTTATTTATTATTTATTGTTTATTATTTGTTTATTATTATTTATTATTTATTTATTATTATTTATTATTTGTTTATTATTATTTATTATTTTTTTTATTATTTATTATTTGTTTATTATTATTTATTATTTATTATTGTTTAATACTTATTATTATTTATTATTTATTATTTATTATTATTTATTATTATTTATTATTTATTATTTATTTTTATTTATTATTTATTTTTATTATTTATTATTTATTATTTATTTTTATATTTTTATATTTTATTATTTTTTATTGTTTATTATTTCTTATTTATTATTATTTATTATTTATTATTTATTATTTATTATTTATTATTTATTATTTATTATTTATTATTTGTTTAATATTATTTATTATTATTTATTTTTTATTTTTATTTTTTATTTTTTATTATTATTTGTTTACTATTATTTATTATTATTTATTATTATTTATTATTATTTATTATTATTATTATTTATTATTATTTATTATATCTATTAGTTTTGTATTATTTGTTTTCTCAATTAATATATATAAGTATATTAAATTCTATTTATTAACCACATGGCGAGCTTGCTGAAGTGGTAATGTCTTTGGAAAATATGCAAGAGGTTAAGGGTTCAAATCTTACCAAATGTAGTATTTCTTTATATTGCATGGGCATGTGAATTTGAATGTGCATGAGATGTGCATGCATGGATAAATAATGTAAATAATGTAATATGAAAGAAATAAAATAAATACGAAATAAATAAATAAAGTAAATATATAAATAAATAAAATAAATACGAAATAAAATAAATAAATAAGATAAATACGAAATAAAATAAATAAATAAATAAATAAATAAATAAAAATAAATAAATAAATAGATAAAATAAGTAAATAAATAAATAAAATATATATATAAATAAATACGAAAAATAAAAAATAAAATATAAAAAATAAAATAAAAAAATAAAAAAATAAAATAAATACTAAATAAATAAAATAAATAAATAAAATAATTAATTAATTAATTAATTAATTAATTAATTAATTAATTAATTAAAAATAAAAAAATAAAAAAACCGCCGCTAAATCATTTAGAGGCGGTTTAAACCACTGCGAAACGTTCTGCGATGGTTTTTGAAAACCTCCGTGAATAGTTTCCCGACGCACGATTTCGCGGCGGTTTTTCAAAACTGCCGCCAATCTATTAGGTGGTGGTTTAAACCACCGCGAAATGTAAAATCAAACCGCCGCTAAATTCCTTTTTGCCGTAGTGAGACAGCTATTTGTGACAGGCCCATCGCAAAAACCCTTTTAACCACCGCTCGTAATTAATGCGGGAAAAGGTATTTGTGAGGGGATACCGTCGCAATACCTAGTATTTGCGACGGTTTCCTGTCACAAATATGACCGTCGCAAATAATCTAACCTATATATACACCCCACCCGTTTTTTTCCAAAACATTCAGATCTCTCTTCCTCTCTCTCTCTAACATTCAGTTCTAAGTAGAATATTTCTTTCCTTTTAATTTTTTCTTACGAGAATAAGAGAGAAGGAGTTAGAAGGCACAAATTAATTCAAAATATCGAAGGTATTTATATTTTTTTTTAAATTATTTTTAATTGTTAAATTATTTTTAATTTTTAATTTTATTTTTAATTGTTAGTTTCAATTTTTTAATAAAATGATTAGTAGCTATATAGTCTAGTTAGATTAAGTGGTTGTACCAAATAATCCTTTCTGGATACAAACAAGTAGAGGCGGCTCTGGCATAGATGTACCTAGGAGTGAAAACTC
The DNA here is from genome assembly GCA_963277665.1 of Viscum album. Classification (NCBI taxonomy): domain Eukaryota; kingdom Viridiplantae; phylum Streptophyta; class Magnoliopsida; order Santalales; family Viscaceae; genus Viscum; species Viscum album. The sequence continues at coordinate 1,617,451,264 of OY728146.1, read as the reverse complement.
TGACAAGGTGTTTCGAGCATGACTCGGGGTAACCTGGTACATGACAACAGGCCTTACTGCACTCTTGGTTCGACACTCCCAGAGGATGTCTTGGTAATAATTAGAAATAAATATATTTAATTAGAAATAATTAGAAATAGTTATATTTAATTAGAAATAATTAGAAATAGTTATATTTAATTAGAAATAATTATATAATTATCAAATAATTAAGAAATAATTAGATTTAATTAGAATTAATTAAAATAATTATCAAATAATTAGGAAATAATTAGATTTAATTGATTAGAAATAATTAAAATAATTAAAATAATTAGGAAACAATTAAAATAATTAGGAAATAATTAGATTTAATTAGGAAACAATTATAATAATTAAGAAACAATTAAAAAAATAAGAAACAATTATAATAATTAAGAAACAATTATAATAATTAGGAATGAATTATAATAATTAGGAAAAAATAAAAAAAATTAAGAAAAAATTAAAAATAATTAGGAAACAATTAAAAATAATTAGGGAACAATTAAAAATAATTATGGAACCATTAAAAATAAACAATTAAAAATAATTGGGAAAATATTAAAAATAATTGGGAGACAATTAAAAATAAACAATTAAAAATAATTGGGAAACAATTAAAAATAAACAATTTAAAATAATTAGGAAACAATTTAAAATAATTCGGAAATAATTAAAAATAATTAAGAAACAATTTAAAATAATTAAGAAACTATTAAAAATAATTAGGAAACAATTAAAAATAATTAGGAAACAATTAAAAATAATTAGGAAACAATTAAAAATAATTAAGAAACAATTAAAAATAATTAGGAAACAATTAAACATAATTTGGAAACAATTAAAAATAATTAGGAAACAATTAAAAATAAATAAGAAACAATTAAAAATAAATATAAAACAAATAAAAATAATTAGGAAACAAATAAATAGAATTAAGAAACAATTAAAAAGAATTAATAAAGAATTACAAACAATTAGGAATGAATTCAAAAGAATTAGGAAAGAATTCAAAACAATTATGAAAGAATTAAAAACAAATAGGAAAGAATTAAAAATAATTAGGAAAGAATTAAAAAGAATTAGGAAAAAAATAAAAACAATTAAAAAACAATTAAAAACAATTAGGAAACAATTAAAAAGAATTATAAAACAATTAAAAATAATTAGAAAACAATTTAAAAAATTAGGAAAATTAGCAAGCGTGATTGACCGCTCATCTACCTCAAATTTTTATTCATTTGTGTGTTGAGCCTTGACAGGAAACTTCTACCTCCACATGTAATATTTTCTTTTACTATCAAAATTATCAACCTCCGCTCCAGCATAGAGGTGAGGAGGTTTATAATTTCGACAGTAAAAGCAAATATTACATGTGGGGGTAGAAGTTTCATGTCAACCTCAACACACAAATGAAAAGAAAATTGAGGTAGATGAGCGGTCAATCACGTTTGTTTTTCTATTCAATGATTGATTAACCACCCGACCTATATGCATATCTTTTCATTTCTAATTAGTAACATAATTAGTAATATAATTAGTACCATAAATAGTAACATAAATAGTAACATAATATAAAATATTATATTACTCTAATATTAATAATTAAATAAAACTAATAATATATTTATTTTATTATTATATGTTTAATATTTATAAAAAAAATATTAATAATATTACAATTATAAAAAATTTATCAAATATTACAATTGTCAATATTTTCAACAAGTTTTTCTCTATTCTTAACATGTTCAAACCTTAAAGGGTCGCCAATTTTCTGGTCATGGCCAATAAAAATTTTGCGTCAACCGTGTTCAATGTAAACTCTATAATTGTTCTTGCTTGGTTGATCACCTCGCAAGTAGCATTGAAATAGGACAACCCAAGTCATGTCTTTCTCATCTATAAGAATAATATCACATGGCTTTTTATGTAGACCATTCTTTATTGAAAAATTAATGGAAAGATACTGAAGTTCTCTTAATTTTTCAAGGAAGAATGATCTATGTAAAGAGTCATGTGAAATGATTCTTAAAGACGAGAATGACATTACTTGTGTCGTCCTATTCCCACACTACTTGCGAGGTGATCAACCATGTAAGGAAAATTATAGTTTACATTGGACATGGCTAACACAAACTTTTTATCGGGCATGACCTGAAAATTCATGACCCTTTAAGATTTGAACATGTTAAGAATATAGAAAAATATATTGGAAATATTGAGATTTGTAATAATTAGTATTAATGAGTAATAATTAATCAAAAATCAAATAAATTTGAGTACATGGTTATAAATTGGTACAATTTCAAGCAGACTGGTGGCTACCTTTTGTTGAACGTCTCATATCTTTGCTACTTTCTCCCACTGAAATCAGTATGAAAAATGTGCTCTAACGTATGTTAGAGCAAGTGTTTCATACTAATTTTAGTCGTGAAAATTTAAAAAGAGATGAACCATCGGACAAATGAGGCTCTTTTCCCTAACGACTCATCTCCTTACAAGGAGATGAGTCGTCAGGCAAAACAGATGTCGCCAATCTGCTAGAAACAAATAAAAGTAATTAGTAATATAATCTCCACGATGATGATTACAAAATTTTATTTCATTATTCAATCATATTTCATTTCATTAGGTATTTCTATGTATTTATAAATTAATAATAATTAGTGGGGATGATTACAAAGTAACTGTTTCGCCTATAATTATTGGTAATTACTAAGAAATAACAGTAATTATGTATCTTCTCTTTTTAGGATATTGTTTTTCTTATATAAAATTATTTAACAAAAGTAATGGTTTTGAATTTTATAGAAACATATATATGAATATGGAAAAATGAAATTGACATCAATCATTATTAGATGATCGCTCTTGGATAAATCAGCACAGAAATCCAAAACGGTTCAAGTTTAAATCCTATATATGTTGATGGTGTTGAAGCTTTCTTATCATTTGAATCATCAAACCCGGAATTCATTTCATAAGGGACAATTAAGTGTCCTTGTAAAAAATGTGCTCTGAGAACGTTTGAGACATTTGACATCGTTGGAAAACATCTCTTGCGTTTTGGTTTTCAATCAGATTATATTTTTTGGTATCAACATGGTGAACGCAGTTCCAGAGAATATACAGATAATTTGATTCTGGATCCATAACAGTTTCAGAATTTAGTACATGAAGTTGCAGGGTCATCCGTTCAATAAACTAAAATCGAGGATGATGTTGATTTACCTCCCAAGTTGGCACCATCTGAAACTGCTGATTTGTTCAGGTCTGCTGAGGATGCATTATATCCTAGTTGCAAGATACGCAAATTAGAAGCAATTGCAAAATTTATGGCCATTAAATCAGATAATGGAATGTCAAATAATTGTTTTGATCAGATATTTTCTTTGGTTAAAGAACAGTTACGTGAAAGAAATCTGATGCTTGCTAATTATTATGAGAGCAAGAGACCGGTTCGTAATCTGGGCCTTAGTTATCAAAAGATCTATGCATGTTCAAACAATTGAATCTTGTATTCTTGTGAAAATGAGTCGTTGGATAGTTGTCCCACATGTGGACAATCGAGGTATAAAGAAGCTCAATCTGGGAGGTCTGGATTGATTCCTGTAAAACAGTTGAGATATTTCCCGCTTACACCCAGGTTGTAGCGTTTATTTATGTCTCAGAACATAGTGACAATGATGTCATGGAACAAAACCAATATTTCAAATGGTAAAAGCTTGATTCATCCATCTAATGGTGATTTATGGAAACATTTTGATCAAGTGCATACGTCTGTTGCTTTAGAATCCAGGAACATGCGATTGGGTCTTTCTACTGACGGTTTTTGTCCATTTGGATCTTTTGGTAGTCAGTATTCCTGTTGGCATGTCTTTATAACTCCGTTCAATTTACCTCCATGGATGTTGATGAAAGAGCCTTATATATTTTTTACATTATTAATCCCAGGACATCCAAAAAAGAATATTGATGTTTATTTGAAGCCATTGATTGATGAGTTAAATTTATTATGGAGTCATTCTGTTAGTAAATATGATGCTGCTGGGAAACAGAATTTTGTAATGAAAGATGCTTCGATGTGGACAATTAGTGACTTCCCGACATATGGCATGTTATCTGGCTGGAGTACACATGGTCCAAAATCATGTCCTTACTGTATGGGAGACAACAAAGCTTTTATGCTCGTGAATGGAAAAAAACTAGCTATTTTGACTATCATCACAATTTTCTTCCAATCGATCATCCTTTTCATAGGAATAAATCTCATTTAAGAAAGGGAAGATTTGAAAGAGATGAACCTCCAAAAATGATCTCAGGTACATAGTTACAATCAGTTGTATTTTCATTACCTTCCATCACTTTTGGACCGAGAATAAACCAACAGAAAATTCATGGCTTTGGGAAAGAACACAATTTGACAAAATAGAGAATTTTTTGGAATCTTCCATATTGGTCTGATTTGTTGTTCCGACACATGTTGGATGTCATGCTTATTGATAATAAATGTTTTTATAATTTATTTCATACAGTTTTTGATACACTGGGTAAAACCAAATATAAAGTAAAGGCACGATTAGATCTTGTCCAAATTTGCAGGCGACCAGAACGTGAATTGTTTGAAAATATCAAATCACAAAGATTAATGAATCCAAAAGCAACTTACACACTAACCAAAGAGATTTGCTTATTATTTTTTCAATGGATTGTAGATTTGAGACTTTTAGATGTCTATGCTTCCAACTTGGGCAGATGCGTTAAAAATGGTCATATTACCGGATTAAAAGGTCATGATTGTCATGTTATAATGGAAAGACTTATGCCTATTGGATTAAGAGGTTTTTTGAATTCTAAGATTTGGGATTTGATAACAAATATATCATATTTCTTCTGAGACATGTGTGTGGCGACAATAGACTAAGATACACTATGCAAACTGGAAGAAGCTGTTGTTGTAATTATATGCAAACTGGAAAAAATCATTCTGTCGACTTTTTTTAACTCAATGGAAAATTTGATATTACATTTTCCACATAAAGAAAAATGTGGAGGTCCAGTTCAGTTTCGATTGATATACCCATTTGAGATATGATTGCATAGATTGAATAAAAAAGTACGTAACAAAGCATCATTTGATGGCTCAATTGCTGAAGCTTATTTGCAAGAGGAAATTACTTTATTCTGCTCTCATTATTTTGAATCCGAATATCCCTCAAAATTTAATTGCATGGGCCGGAATGAGGGGAATTTTGATGATGATATTAACAATCAATTATTAGTGGTCAATCATCCCAAACTTGGCTTTGTTGGAGTTCATGATAGTTGGATTTCAGATGATGAACATCATAGAGCTCATACATATGTTCTACTCAACTGTGAAGAAATGTCACCAATTGTGTAGTGAGTGCTCCTATCCCTTATTCTACATATTCTGTTATAGTAAATTAATCATATTGTATTTTTAGGTTATATGATGATCGTATCAAGAAAAAATTTCCACAAATTACAACAACTGGCTTAGAAGAACGTCGGCCAAAAAATTTTGCCTACTGGTTTCAAAAACTGGTAACGTGGAATCTTTTTTGGTTTTACATATAAAATCAATTTATTACTTGTAATAGTGATAAATGTTTTACAAATCTTCAGGTATCTGTACATGCTGATAATATTGATAGTCGATTACGTATATTGAGTAGTCCACCATCCAAAATGGTTAAATCTTATAATGCATATGTGGTGAATGGTTATCACTTTCATATACGTGCATATGGGGAATCAAAGAAAAAAATTAATAGTGGTGTTTCTTTGAAGGGATCACATCATAGGGATATTGAAGTTGACTTTTATGGCATGCTTGAAGAAATTATTGAACTGTGTTATTTGGGACGGAATTATGTAACAATGTTTAAATGTCGATGGCTGGATACTGAGAGAGGCTTGCGTATTCATCCGACCCATGGAATTGTTGATATTAAACATAAAAGTCTTCTTGTACTAAATCAACCATTTTTATTGGATCATCAGGCACATCAAATTTATTATGCAAAATATTGGGCTACTGTAAAAGAGATGGATGATTGCTGGAGTATAATAAAAGTTAAATCTCGAGAAAATCAGTTTACTCAAACTGAATTTGGTTCAAATGAAGTTCAAGGAAATGAAATTTTTCGGGAAACTCCTCAAAATATATCTTTTTCACAAAGAGACATGAATATCGAGGATGACACCCCCACAGTTAAGGGTTGATGGTGACAATGTTGTTAATTATGTTACAACTGAATTTCAAATGACAAGAGATGATGAAAGTGAAACTAATATGGAAATCAATGATGTTGATTAGGATGATGAAGATATTGACATTGAAAACAATAACGATGATGATGAATATGAACATTTACACAATAAAATGCTGGTTAGAATCATAACAAATATATATCTATACATAATAGTTATTTTCAACTGTTTGCTAATAACAATCATCTCATGTTTCAGATGGACTCAGAAAAGTATCGTAAGTTGCTGGAGTCTGATCTACCTAGGGATGGAGAGGTTCTTGAGTCATATGACCCTTAGGCTATTTTCAATACAGGGAGCACTCGAAGGGGGCGTGGTCTTGCCAGACTGATTATTCCAGATCCTATCCTTGAGCGACGTCAAACTCTTGGATTCGATGCGAACAAATGGTGGTATGGTAACCTGTTTATTTTAGTTGTCTTTCATTATAATTTATTTATATTTTAATTGTTTGATTATTTTATCTTTTTCCACAGTTTTACGCATATAGCTATTGGACAGGGGAGCACTATCTTGCGCAATTATTTTTCTCAGCCCTAGCTCACATGGGATCAGATTTCCGCTGATGTGCAGGCCGCCATGTTTGATCATTGGCTGGTACGTAATTAAATATTATTTATTTTGAAATTTAATTCATTAATTACTTTATATTAGGTTTTATGGTATCCCATCAACGAGAGCATGAGTGCCACTATCCACGCGGCATGTGTGGTGTCTATGTGTGACCGTTTCCATCAGTTTTTGCATAATCTGAGAAAGGCGGCTGTGAAGAAAGCCGGAGTGACAGAATTTGATGAGTCCTGTAGATCCCACCGACCAGAGTACATTTGATCTCACTTTTGGGATTGATTATGTACACACTGGTTGGGTGGTGGGTTTCAGAGGAGATCTACATTAGGTCAACGGAATTGGGGGAGACAAGAGGTGACGCATCGAGCCGGTAGTTGTACATTCAGTGCGCATAGAGAGCGTCTGGTAAGTACTTATTTTTTAATATTTTATACAACTTCAAATATAAACAGTTTAATATATATTCATATAGGAAGCTGAGCAGCCCGGTATTATGATGTACGGCATTTATCGGAGGATGTACACTGATCCGGCTACTGGAGAGATTAGATGTGATAGCCCGTGTCAGATTGTGGTCAGTATTATTTTATTTTCAGTTTGAAAATTAAATGCATATAATCTTTTCATTATTTTAATTTCTTATTGAAACATAAGGATTCATATGAGGTCGCGACCTCTCATACACAGGCTGAGAGTCAAGATGAGACGGGTGATCAGACTAGTGCCCACCATTTTAATGAGATGACATGGATGCAGGTGACCTAGTATGGCTTCAAAAAGGGCCAAGTAGTTCGTATCGGCTCTCACTTGACTCATGCAGCTTATTATGGTACTACTGTGATGTCGGCGTCTGGCTCGAGAGAAGCTCATCGAGAGACATCATCTTCTTCCTCACAATATCAAGAGCAGCTATGTGCTCAGAGTCAGTTTATAGAGGATTTGCGTCAGGGGCAGGAGCAGATGTGTCAGCAACACGATGAGGAGATGCGTCGATGGCAGGAGCAGATGTGTCAGCAGTAGGATAAGGAGAGGCGTCGATATAAGGAGCAACATCAGGAGCAGATGGAGTATATGCATCGTCTGACTCATAGTTTTGGGATAGAGTTTCCTCCACCACCTCCTCCAGGTCCTCCAGATTATCCACCCCCCGAGTGATAATTTTACATGTAATAAACATTTAAGTTCGTAGTTTATTGTCATATTAACTATTTATAATTATCTTTCATATTGGTACGAATATTGCATGATTTAATTTGTTTTTTTAATATTTTATTATTTATCAGTATTATTATTAATATCTGTTTATTTTAGTAATATTACTTTTAATATTTTATATTTATTGTTAATATTGAGAATATTATATTTTTATAATTTTATTAATAATAATAATAATATTATTATTTTTTCATAAATATGTATGTTTATTTTAATAATAATAATATTATATTATTAATATTACTATTATTATTATATATTATTATATTATTTATATTCAATTATTTTTTTTATATTAATATTTCATAATTATATTATATATATTTTTTATTATTAATATTATAATAATATTATTTCTTTATAATATTAAAATTAATATTATTATTATATACTTAATTTAATAATAATAATATTATATTAATTTTTTATATTTATAATATTAGTATTATTATATAATATTATATTATTATATAATATTATATTATTTATATTCATATTCTTATTATTTTATATAAATATTTTTTAATTATATTTTATATATATTTTTATTTATATTATAATAATAAACTTTTTTATATTATTAATATTATTATTATTTTTGTATAATATTTAATGATTTGTATTAATTAATTTATTTTTATTTTATTTTTTTATAGTATTTGCGAATGGTGTATTTACGATGGGTGTATTTACGATGGGTCACCCCGTCGTAAAAACATTTTTTACTGTCCCATTTGCGACGGGAAGAATACCTGTTGTAAAAAATATTTCTGTGACGACCCATCGTAAATACCTACGTCGCAAATATTATTTAAATTTCCCAATTGTGACGGGTCAGAAACCCGTCGCAACTAATATATCAGCGACGACCCATCGCAAATACATTTTTATATATAAATGAAAACCAATTTGCGATGGGGGAAAAATATCGTTGCAAATACTATTTTTGCGACGGGACCGCCGCAAAAACACCTATTTGCGATGCTGTTTTTGGTAACGGTCGATTTGCGACGGAGCTCCATCACAAAAGGTCTTTTGCGAGGGGATCCCATCGCAAATATTCTGTTTTCCTATAGTGGCCCTAACTCTATCTACCCGATGCCCCTTCTTTTTTAACCACTACACGGGCTGCCTCCCGCGCTCCCCTCTTACTTCGAGATGCTGCCCTGAAATCATCCCTCCTCCACCTCGCCCTGTTCCAGCCTCCCCCGCACCTACCTCCGCCTTTCCCCTCACCAGCACTAGCCTCGCCTCATTACTACAAAACAGCCTATATCAGTGCTAAAAAAGGGCTTTAATAGTGCTAAAAAAGTGCTGTAAAGCTCAGTGCTAATATAGGGGGTCTCGTTTATCAGCACTCCGAAAAGGGCTGATAAAGACCCCTTTTATCAGCGCTAAAAAAAGCGCTGATAAAAGACCCCTTTATCATAGCTTTTTTTTAGCGCTGATAAAAGGGGCCTTTATCAGCGCTTTTTTAGAGCTGATAAAGGACAAATTTTTTTTAAAAAATTACAAAATTAAAAATTATGCCTGGAGTGCTTTTATCAGTGCTTCACACACCCTTTATCAGTGCTAGGAGGTCTCCCATGCACTTCCCTTCCCGCGCATCCTCATACGCGCGCACCCCCTTCGATTCCACCTGAACTCGAACCTGGTACCCCCCCCCCCCATTTTGCGGCTACACCTTTACCACTAAGCCATTTTGTTTTGTTCTCTATTTAATGATATATCTATAAATATAGTTATATTTATTCATGTATTGATATAGATTCATATTAATATAAATATATTTATTCATATATTAGTATATATATTAATTCATATATTAATATATTTATATATATATATGTTTATTTATAATTTTTTATACGTGTATTTATTTTTATACTAATATATACATATAATATTAGTTTTAAATACATTTATAAAAAAATACGTTTTTTATGTGAGTTTATAAATAAATAAATAAATGCATACATACATAGATATATACAACACACAAACACACACATAGACACACACACACAAACACATATATATTTAGGAATAAATACATATATATGTGTATTTGAAAAGCCATAGAATGTACTTATAAGATTAGTTTTAAATAAATTTATGAAAATATATATTTTTTATGTGTTTTTATAATAAATAAATAAATACATACATATATAAATATATACAACACACAGACACACACATAGACACTCACACACACACATACTCATATTTATTTACGAATAAATACATATATATGTGTATTTGAAAAGCCATAGAATGTTAAAAATACCATAACATATAATCTAGAATCCCATTTCAATGCCATAACCAGTAAAATCGAAGAAAATGAAACACTCATTAATATGATATGTGGTACAGGCCTAACGGACATCTAGATCAGATGTTATACTTGTTTGAATGTTAACAAATCGGGGTATCCCGAATAAGAACTCTGTTTTGGAGGCCTTTTGGGACTTTTTTGGGCTCGAAAGATGTGACAGAGGCTTTGCCTCAATTATTATCTCGTAGAGCTCATCGTAGGCTTCGATTTGATATGCTGTAGAGCTCAAACAGACACACGGATCAAAAGTTATGGTTGTTTGAGGTTTGAGTTACATTTTCAACATATTTTAGATATTTTATTAATTATTATGATTTTTTGTGTCCTCAAATTGTTATTAAATGATTTTTAATTGATAATAATTAGAAAATTATTAATTAATAATATTTTTTTAAAATATTTTGAAGCCATTTTCACTAAATTTCTTATATATTAAATGTAATAGTCGATTTATATGTATTAATAACATATTTAAAAAATATATATTGTATTTATATCAGTCTAAATATAATTATATATCAAAATATTTTTTTTCATGAAAAAATAGTTTTTTTAACTTAAAATTTATCAACACTTTGGGAAAGCGCTGATAATTCCCCCATTTATCAGCACCTCTAAAAGAAGCGCTGATAACGGGGTCCCCTATATCAGTCCTAAAAAAATTGCTGATATAGGGGGGCCTTTATCAGTGCTAAAAAAGAAATGATAAAAGGGGACTTTATCAGCGCTTTTTTAGTGCTAATAAAAGCGACCCTTTATCAGCACTTTTTTTAGCGTTGATAAAGGCCCCCTATATCAGTTCTTTTTTTAGAGCTGATAAAAGTGAAGTGCATCCCTTGCCTGTTTTTGTAGTAGCGCCTCCGCCTTTACCCCTCACCAGTGCCGGCCATACCTCCCCTCGTAACCCCAAGCCAGCTCTCCCTCTAGCCCCTTGTCTGCACCCAACGTTGTCCTCAACGTAAGCCTTCAACACCATCACCGGGCGCCATCTCCCTCAACCCACGATCCAACCTCGCCTCACACAGAATTCCCTCCCCATCCTTACCTCGCCTCTCCAGCACCGACCTCCTGTAGCCGCCCATTCCCCACACCCAACACCCAAAGCCCTGCCTCCCTGTCATCCCTCCACTCTCCAGCCTACTGACCAGCCTCCAGCAGGCCTACCCCTCCCTCCTCAGCTCCGGCAGGAGCCAATCCCAGCCTCCTATAACCCCATCCGACCAACTGCCTCGCCCCAAACCTCCAGTCATGTTGTGCTCCGTCCCCCTCTCTGTTTCCCTTCATTGACATCCCAAAAACCCCCTTCCCTCCTTGCTTCATACCCCACCATCCTCGTCGCACCTCCTTCGTGATTCCTCTCATGCTCTAGCCGACAGTGACCTCCTTAGGTATATTTGATTTATTCATTTATTTAGTTATTTATTAATTTATTTAGTAATTAATTAAATATTTTATTTATTTATTTATTATTTTATTTATTTATTCTTTAATTAATTAATTTATTTTTTTTGTATATTATTTTATTATTTTATTCTTTTATTTATTATTGAAATCATTTATTTATTTATTGTTATATTTATTTAATTATTGATTTTCCCTTTATTCCATCTTGGTGTTTTTATTTAATTTGGATAAATCTTAATTCTATTGTGGGTTGGGTGACGTGTTCTTTTATCACTGTTCATTATATGTGGTAAGTCCGCAAGGGATTGTTCTACCTTTCATCTATATTTCATCATGGTCGCTCTCCACTATGGTAGGTGAATTCATATCTTCTTTTCTGACTAAATCATTTTAATTCTAGATTGATTTTAGTTAAATCTTTGACTTGTATTTCATCCTCACAATGTAATTAGTTATTATGATATAGTGTTTTCAAATTTAGTGGATTTTATAGAAATATTTTTGAAGTGTTTTCTCTAGTTAAATTTATATGTACTTATGAAGGTCGTGTTATGTGGATGTCAAAAGATATTTTGATAACGTTTTCAATATGAAAATCTTTTTCACATTACTCTCAAATAGTTTATCATGGAGTTTTCTAGATTTGGGAAACTTATTTGACTTGTTTAAGGAATTGTTCACAAATTATGTAGTTGGATTATACGGGTTATTTATGTGTTTTTTGGTCTGCTTATGTAAACTGTTTCAAAATTGGTTTTCTTGTTTATAAGAGTATTTTTAAATTGGTTGAGTCTTGATGGAATTTTATAAAGTTGGGCAGTTGGTTTATCAAATTTTTTTGATGTTTCAAAACATATTTTGTTAGGACTTTGGTGTGTGTTTGCTTTTGAAAGATGATTTTGAGTGTGTCACATTGGTGGTTATGGCATAGTGGTTATGTAGAAATATTTTGAGTAGGGATTGATGTTTCCAATATGAGGGTTGGTGTTATTTCAAATAAGGGTAGTGATTGATTTTGATTTATAAAAAATGGTTACTGGTTCTAAAAGAATGGAGGTTCTTTTGTGTTTTTTCAATGAACTGGGTTTAAATGTATTCATCAAGGATTTGGCCTATTTGGATTTATAAATTTATAAGTGGTATTGGTAAGATGTCTTGAGTAAGTGAATTTAGACTTGTATACTCAAAGGCATGTTTGGAACATTAAATTCAAAGGTGATGTTTGGGTAATTATTTTTGATACATTATACTTAAAGTTTTGTTTGGATCTTCCAACTCATGGGTGGACTTATGTTAATATTTAAAATGGTTTTTCTGGAAGTTTTGTTTGTCTAGTCGGAGTTTTAAATGTTTTTAGAGAAATGATTTTGACATGGAAGTGATGTGATGGCTCATTTAGCACTTTCTGCTTTAGTGTAATGTTTGTGTTTATTCTTTCAAATGACAAAATTTTAATTATTGTATGCCCATATAACAACATTAGTATCATGAAAAATGCAACAAATGGTTTTTATGATTTCATGGAATAAAGGCCTGGTTGGAACCTTTGATGATATGATATAAATATATATAGATACATGCATATATATATTGGGGCTCCTCTATATGGGGGATATCCCTTATGGGTTATCGTATGGAGTGTCCGTGTTTTGGGTATGATAGTGCGGTGAGATGAGTCACATGTGTGAGGGCCTCATAATTACATAGTATTATTGTAACCACCCTGGGTTCCTGGGTGTCTTTTAGTGATCGAGTGACGGTTTCTGACCAACCCTGATTAGACGGGTTGGTACCCTTTGGATTTGTTGTCAAACCAGGTGGGCTCTGCCACTGGATTGGTCATTTAGGGTGGCCAGTTGGTTATATACTTACGATCTTCAACATACAAAAGTAGTTGGTTATGAAACCGAGTATATCAAGGGATCTTCTAGAGATGTTTAGGGTCACAAATTGTAACTTTATGGTTTACAAAGCTTTTTTACTTTCCATTGCACTAGTTTATTTTTAGTTTTCACCTTTTTACTTGTTTTACTCTTACCCAGCATCATTATTTTCTATTTTGGACTTTATTTATAAAATGAAAAATGATTTTGGAAATGGTATATAGATTGTGTTGTGTTTACATTAAATGGTAAAAACATGTTTCTTATTTTTCCAATGTGAAAAACCTATATTCATAACTGTATTTAAAACTTGTGTTAATGGATTTTTTTGGGAAAGGAGACTTTGTATTCTGTGGTTTATTTTTTCATCCATACTGAGCATTTTTAATGATCATGCCTATTTTATCATTACAGTTGCAGGTTTCCTTGCTTAGGTTTTCTTGGCTGAGTTGCTCGTTATTGGAGCAGGGTCGGCCTTTTTTTGGGAGGTGATGTGGATGGTAACGTGGAGGTACGTTCGGTTTTACCATCATTCCAATGCTAGTTTTATTTTTTTCCCCAGTTCTCATTTTTCTATTTCTATTTTATTCATTGGAAAAATCCTTACCAATGACTACATGTTGTTGCATGGCACTGGTTTCCAGCCTATGGGGATCCGGAACGCCCATCAAGCTATTTCGCGGACCAGCTTGGGTGACCGGTTATTGGTCAACTCAGGCTGGTTCATGAAAATAAATCTATTGTATCTTTTTAGAATGAATTTATTATTGACCAAAAAATTAGTATTATTTTTTTATGTAGGTTTTTGGATTATTGGTTATTACACTACAATTATCTAATGTTAAATTTAATACATTGTTGGAAACTATTTTTGGAAGCTATAAATCGATGATCTTTCACCTAATTATTCTAATGATTTACCTCATTTTATTATATATAATTTTACAACATTTCTTAATAAATACAACTTTTATTTTTTCTATAATACTTTTCTCCACCATCTCATATCATATCATGTTAGAAATATATACACGTAGTAACATCATTACTTAATAAAATTATTAATGAAAGAGCTCTTTTTTGTTCACTTTGATAATATCCTATAGGATTAAATTTATCCTCACTAAAAATATATATGAAATACCATTACAAGAAAATATATGAATTAAGAACATTCAAGGTTATCCTTTTGAGTCCATAATGACTACCATATTTCGTCTCCCCAACAAATATATATAATATTCACACAAACACTAGAGTTTTGAAACCTTTTTTTATTGTGTAAATCAATAATATTTTTTGAGGTAATTTCATTCCAAAAAACATGTTTATCTTTTAATGGATAAATTTAATAGTTTCATTATAATTTGAGTTTTATAAAAATTACATACCTTATAAAAACCGACTTGATTAATTATATCATGATACCTAAATTAGTGTGAACTGAATCTGTATTTAACCTTTTCTAAATAATCCCTTTCCTAGATGATTATGTAAAACCTAATTATTGATTTCACATGAACTCAAGAATCCCTCTTTATATTATATAGGTTTTCATCTAAATGTTAGTGTCAAATAATATCAAGTTGATAGAATATGTCCCCAGTATCATTTCATTTAATAGCAGTTAAAAATTCAACTTCAAAAACATGTAAAACACGATAATAATACACAAATAATTAATATGTTATTAGAGCCTCCATTATAGATGGTATGGTTAACATGATGTTCATGAATCCAATAAGATGCATTCATAAGTTATATAAAAAATTTGAAATTGTACTCCATCAATGTTGCTCTGAATAATTACTAAAATATATATTAATATTTTTTATATATGAATAAAATATATAAATGATCATTTAAACAATATATGTTACACCATTTTGTACTCAATATTATACATCAGAAGATTACATATAAATACATAAAATAATCCTAGAATATATGATAGAATTTCCCATGGTTATATAACACATGAATCATGAAACTATGATTAAGTATCCTTCCTAAAAATGACCTGATATTTTTATAATAATATATATATCTATACATAAAATAACATATCAGTAGTGATGATATTATCATTAATCATCAATCAATGTAGTAGTGGAAGGGTTATCTCAAATCGTCCATATTGGTAATGGTGAATCTTTTATCATTAATAATCAATAATGTAAATGTTGAATTAATTATAATAAAAATAATAAATACAAATATGTAATGATAAAATAAAAATTGGGGGAAAAATTACTCAACCTCTATCCCTTACCAAAAACACATATCATCTCTTATATTATGAATCTAGATTTTTTCTTAGATAATATTATTTCCATCATAAAAAATTTCAATATGTGAGTCAAGGAAACATACAAACTCAATATAGGTTGACCCTCCCAAGATCATCCCATCCCGCTAACAACTCCCACCTCTGATGATGTAGGTCATAAAGGACTAAAATAAAATTATCATTCCCTAAGTTATTATGTACATCGATAAATGGATAATTATTTGATAATATATTCTTTTAAGTTCATTACATATAAACATATGATATCCCCATTATTTTTGTTATTTAGTCTATTCTCATCCCCTTTTTCACCCTTCTCATAGAAACATAACTAAAAGATTCATTGATAGTTTAATAAATTCAGTTACCCCCATAGTTATCCAATAATTATGTAGTTGGCTCACTAGTTCACCATTACTATTACACCGTTCATAATTTGAATAATCCTCACATGTCCACTAACAATAATTCCAAGTAACATTTTACAATTTACCCATCTTAGGAGTCTATAAATGAAAGATAAATACAATGAAAACACATATAAAACGATTCATTATAATATAACTCTAGATAAATATGATATAACCTTATATAAAACCTATATAGGCCACTAGAGTCTTCATTCATGTTTAAAAACTCGATGTGGGTTATAATATCCATCAATATGAACATAGACAATAAAAAATATATCCTTTGGTGAATTTTTTATCAAGGAAAACTAATAAGGGAAGGCAAATTACTTTAATAAACCATTAATGTCTTTTACCATAGATGTGAACACAAATTTATTTCTCCATGGGTCATTTTATACTCACATTCTCCCACTATAATGTCACAAACCATCTGAAATTTAATATATTGTTTAAAAATCAGGGATACCTAAATTTTTTAGAGGTAATTATATGGGTCATATTCTCCCACTTCCATCCAAGATACCATCAACTAGAATCCATGTTAATGTTCTCCAATCAAAATCAATGCCCAACTTAATTTTATTTTATAACATTTATAATTAATTTTAGAACATAATTAAAAATAATTAGGTTATTTATGAGACACTAATAATCCTAGAGTATAGTGTTCTTTTCAAAATATATAGAATCATGATATGGTACACTAAAAATGTGCACCATTCCTATGAAAACAAAAAACCCCAATTTATGAAACCAATTTTCCAGACAATTTAATTCATTTCAAAATAAACAGACATATAAAATTATCATGACAATAACCTCATAAAAATAGTATCCATAATCTTATAATCAACCTATATCAACCTTGTTTACCTCCCATAAATTAAAATTCCCACCATTTTACCACAGTGAATAATGATTAAGGGGATTCATAATCAACCAACAAAACAAATTACAACTATAATTATTAAGTATAAATAAATGAAGACGAGAGGGAAGGAGAAGGAAATTACCTACCTCAATCAACCATGAAAATTCATCTTTATAATTTTTAATAAATGAATAAAAATAATAATGTTTGAAGGAATGGGAGGGGAGGCTCCCTTACAATCTAATTTTATTATGAGGGTCCCAAAAGAGTGGGTTTTAATAATTTAAAAAACATATTTTCTTAGTAAAAGGAGATGAGGATATACTATCCTTGAAACTAATGGACACCTGATGTTAACCTAGTAGCACACCAGGTATATGGTTCATTCCTAATCCTATTTTATTAGATAGAATTTGCATATAAAAATAAAATCCCACTCATCTAGTACATTG
This sequence comes from Viscum album, assembly GCA_963277665.1. Lineage (NCBI taxonomy): Eukaryota > Viridiplantae > Streptophyta > Magnoliopsida > Santalales > Viscaceae > Viscum > Viscum album. Next base: position 1,617,433,504 of record OY728146.1, on the reverse strand, counting down.
TTGAATAATACTATGTAACCATCGACACCAAAAATAGCCCTCAAAATATAATTTAATTTTTCCAGCACCAAGAAATTCATTCTGTGAACTTTCTAACCATCTATATATAACAAATATTTCATTTAAATAAATTCAATCATTTAAATCAACTATCATTCCCCATTTAAATATTAAATTGACACATTTCCCTAATATTATTCTACTAATTTCTATAAATACACTTATTCCACTAATACATGATAGAATATGTTGATAAATTATAAATCACATTGGTTATCATAATTTATTTGTGTATAAATGAAAGAGGTGGGAATGATATCAATGTATGAAAAATTACCAAAAACAAATTAAAATATTTTCTTTAAAATCAAGAAAGGAAGTCCCATAAATTAGTCTTATAGTGAAATACTGAAAATAAAATTTTAGAACAATATAAACACAAATAAATTATAATAATATAAAATAATACAAAATATCATGAAAAAATAAAATAATAAATCATTCTAAAATCATAAAAGAGTATATATACATATATAAAAGCAATATGAGTTTTTTTACATGAGTTAATTTTTTTATTATTCAAACAAATTTTGTTATATTATATTTATTATTAATATTAAGGTGTAACACATGTCTGTATTCATAATATAACTAATGATTAAGAGGGTTTTCTTAAAATTCCTTGTGTTAATGGTTTTATTCTGTTTTGGATTTTTTTTCAATTTTGAAAATCGGTTACTATTTTAACCATGATTTTAACATCAATATTTAATATAGATATCATTCCATATGTAGTTATGATTAATTTAATTAGAATGTTTTTTACAATAAATAAATAATATGATTCATAGATTAAATATAGTGATGTGATAATATATTGAAATGGAATGAATATTGAAATACATGGCTCTAAAAATGGAGTTTCTTAATATTGTACATGAATTATTGGGAAATCATGTTTTATTCTAAAAAAAATTAATATCGAATATATGGTAGATTGAGGGCGAATTAATATAGATAACCATGTTCAGTAAGTCTATGTAGGGTAATATGAATGTGGAACTTTTTTGTGAAAAGTGGATTTACAGAATTTATTATTTATTGATTTATTGTTCTATTTAATATATATTTTTGGAAAATTAATAATTTTTATAATGTTTGAGGAAAGCATTAGAATATTATAGAACATTATATTTTTTATTTATTGAAAAATATATGAAGGCACTAGAATCATATGACATATTACATGTTTTTTTATGAATCGACTCCACTGAGAACCCCTTCTGAGTGGCTGAGATCAACTCTCCAAGGTCCTGTGATAAATATTATATTCTATTCATTTAATTTTTAAATAATTTAATGACTTTGATAAAACAAAAAGTGGAAAATTTGATTCAATTTTTAATCAAAACATAATTCTAAACAACGATTCACTCTATTCCAACGACCATTTTAGATCTCCAACATTAGAGAATTATGAATTAGATTAAAACTAAAACTCATTATAAATAAAAAATTTCACTTTATTTTCTTCAATTTTATAATCATTTGGGCTGGTATTCCAGCTTTAATCACTATTATAGTGACCACACTCATAAAAGGTCCAACTAATCTACATGATCTATGAAAAACAATTATAAACCTGAGGTGAGCCTAATATATTGGTAAGGTACTGTAAAAAAATTAAGATAAAACTTTTTAAAAATACCTTAAAGGATTCATTATAGTTTTTTAAAATATAATACATTGAGTATTAATAAATCATACAATAACATTTTTGAATGATTATAATTATCAAAAAATTACCTTACTGAAATAGATCTCTGAAAAAATAAGTTTAATTAATATAATATAAAATATATATGTATTTATTATTTAAATATATAAACCATTGAAAATTTCTTTCCAATTCTTGAATCCCCCTTTTAAAATCATACCTTTTAAAAAAATATTTATTTACAAAAATAAATTTGTTTATGAAATATTAGAAAAACAAATCCTTATGTCCCTAATAATATTGACAAGCTATATAGAGAACACCCATCACATTTTGAAAAATTTACCTTTAGGTTTGGGAATAGACTCAATCACTCATGATCATTTATAATACTGAAGTGAAAAATTATAATAATTTTTTTTAATACCTTTATTTATCATTTTAATTCCATTAAAAAAATTCATTTCAAATGATCCCCATCCTGGTAGATGAATAATTTCCAAGGGGCATTAATTTATATAAATAAATTTAGAGTATGTTTATCTCTAACCAATAACTATTTTTTAAAACTAATACACATTGTTTTAAAATAAACAAACAGATGTTTGTTTGATGAAACTAATATTTTATGGAGATTTCATTTAGAATTTTTTTTAAATTAAATCCTGATGAGAATATATTTTAAATGTAACTTTAGTTCATCGGGAGAATTTATATTTTCTTAGATAATTTTTTATATGTAATGTCTAGTTTTGAAAGAGTAGAATCCATGAATATAAACTATTTTCAAGAAGAAATAAATTTTACACAAAACATAGAGTCATATTTTTTTAAATAAAACATTTAATGAATACAACGAGAATTCAGTAACTCTTAAGAAAGATTTCAAAAATGACACCTTAAATAAAAAATTTATATTTCAAATACCATATAGATATAGTAATTTATTTTTGTGAAACATTAAAAATTTCATAATTCTATAAATTATTTAAAAATATAATTTTTTAAAATACTCTTATAATAAGGATGACCACCTACGTGGACCTACCCGACCTGTGTGATCACTGAGACATACAAACCTATGTGTAGGCTCTAATTCATCCCTTATGTTCCATAACAGACATTTACCTTATTCAATTGGGCCAATTATTAGTCAGCTTCCATAAGAATGTATCTTCTCATCCCGTTTGGTAAACATCAGATAACCCGATCTTCTATATGTAAGATCTAATTTAAATTGTTCACAAAATTTAAACTATAAAATTATATTATTATACTCTAATTTTATTAAATGTAATTTGATTATGTTGTTATAAACTAATATATTTATTTAAAAATATTCTTTAATTTGTTTATTTAAAATATTGGGACCAATTTTTTAACATTATTTGCTGATAAATAATTAGTTATTTCTTATTTCATCTTTTTAAATATATCTCCATACATTTTATTATTAATCACATTTCATTTGTTATATACAGGTTTTTATCATACAACAATTTATATATTTTGATTATATAATAAATTATTTATATTATACTATATTATATTACAATTATCATTTATAATTATCATTATATATATTTATAAATAATTAATATAATTCCATAAATATTATCTTATATATTTTATTTTCAATAAAATCCATTATTATTTTCAAAATTTCAATATTTATAAAAACTGTTTATTTTTCATTCACTTCTATTTAGCAGTATAATTTAATTAATTCCATTCTATTGACAACAAGTTTTATTGACATATTAATCAATAAATAACATCAAGTTTTGTTAATGTGTAAAGTTTGAAATAGGAACCTATTAAAATTAACAACATATTTAGTAATATTTTTTATATATAATATTTCAATAATATGAATATATGATTCATTTTAATTAAAGTACTACATATTTTTTCTCTTGTTTAAAAAGATTTAATCATGTTTTCTTCCTACAAACAATACCATGGTGACGTTTTCTACTTTCAATACCAATTCATTAACACTTCTTATTTTACATTGATAGATTATTTGATTAATTCTATGTATCATGCTTCAATCAAATGTTTTTTTTAAGGAATTATCTTTCTTGAATATTATGATGATCATCAAAATATTTTTAGCGGGTTCATGTTTACTTTCATTTAGTTTATCATCATACCTATAAGTGTATTATTTATTATTATAAGTTAATATATAGTAATGATATAATTTTATTATATGGATGTTTTATTTTTAGTTAGGTATATAATATTTTGTCTATAAAATACAGTACATTTTCACCTAGATCTGAAACCAATTGTACACATATTATTTATTTAGAAGAAATATATATATATATATATATATGTGTGTGTGTGTTCAAAAACATATTATGTCATAATATAATACTATAAAAAATTGTGTACTTATTATATGAATTACCAATTTCATGATAAATTTTTCTTTCTAAATGAGTGTAGAAAAAAGTTATTTTTCATAATTTTAATAATTATTGTTTGGGAGAGATAATTTTCATATGAAATTTATTATAAATTAATATTATAAATATATTATTTTAATATGGAAAAAATACTTATTCGTAAATTTTAAAATATGAAACCCTATATAATCTATAATTTTTTACCATTAACTTATAAGGTATTTTATGAAATATCATTGTCCAAATTATATTCAATTACAAAAAAATATAATAATTAAACCCTAAAAATGTATACTATCTTCATCCAATAATATACTAATATTAAGTTTTATCTATATTATTTATTGAATACCAACTATGGTTCCCTTAACATATAATCTTGTGTCTCATTCTGAAAACTATATACCATTCTTCAACATCTTCTAATAATATAATGGATTTGATACCAAAGAATCTAGATTATAATGTAAATTAGAATTCACAAATTAACTCTAAATAACAAGTCACAAAATTCTGAATATATTTTAAGGTCTATAGATTAATGAAATTAATAAATTCATTACAATACAAAATCATTCTAATTTTAAATGATTACTTTTATTCCTTCATAATGACAATATTTTTCAAAGGTGCACCGAATTAACTCAAACTAGTTGATTCAGAACTCCAAATATATCATTCTCATTAACATAACCCATAAGAAACATTAGAAAACATGTGTTGAGGAAAAATTCTCATTATGGATTTTAAGATAAATAGAAAAACACTATTTTTTTAATTTTTTTAATACTTCATTTAGAGTATATAATAAAAAATAATTTATGTTCTAATAAAAAAATTAAATATCTTTTTAAAATAAATTTTTTTTAAAGAAACAATCAGAATAATGGTTGAATTCAATTATTATCTTAGTTTATGATGACATAAATTGTTGAATTCGACTTCCTTCAAAATATAAACATTTGAAAATACCTTTTAAAATAAATAATCCACACATAAAAAATGCACTTCTTAAAAATATAAAAATATATACTTATGAAATTCATATATTTGTAGTAAATTTATAAACAATTACCTATGTCCACTTGGAATATTTAAAAGATAAATATATCCCACCAGACCCTATGTGGATAATATCGTTCAATGTTTTAGTTCACTACCAATTTATCATCATTATGTACAATACCCAACCTATAAATATTAATAAAACAATCATAGTATAGTTTTTCTCTCATCATAACTCCATTAAAACTTTTACTTTCAAATTATCACCATCAGTTTAAAATAACAATTTTATTGTACAAGGGAATTATATGAACAAATTCATTTTTTGTGTGTAGAAACAAAACTAAAATATTTTATGATGAATAAAAATATTTTTAAAAAATAAAATAAAAGTTTTGATTCAATGTGAAAAAAATATAATGACATTTCATTTATATAAATTTTTATGTTTAAACATAATGTTATGTTATTTTCAAAATACACTTCCCTGTTATAATGATATACTTTTTGGAATAAAATATATTTATATAAAATTAATATTTTAAAACAGAGAAAAACATTGAAGATTAGTTATTTTTAGCAGGAATTTAAAGGCAAAAAATAAAGAGTAAGATATATTTTATAAAATAAAAATATTTAATCATATAATGGTAATTTTTTTAATCTATAAATACATGGTTCTCCAAAACACCATAAATAATAATTTTTATTTGAAAGAAAAAAGAAATATTTTGTTATATTTTCCTGAATCCTTAAAATGAATTATTGATACTGAACATTTAAAATAAAATTTTTCAAAATACACCCTTACCAGATTCCTTCCTATGATATCTATGAGATCATTTTCCTCCAAAGTAACACCCCAAAATTCAATCTTCCTCTAGTTAATATCTCTCTCTCACTAAAACAAAAACTAATATTTTCTACTGGTGAAAGAGATTAGAAGGGTGTATAGGGATTCATATATGATATGATAGAGATCATTTTATATATTCCAATATCCACTATAATTTATATAGTCAAATGTATTATTTAACAATAAAATCATTAAAAGATGAATATTTATCTATGAAAATTTAAAATGGATTACATCATCTGATACATTATAGATTTTGGGTTCTTATATCATTTTCATTTCTTACACCTAATCATCCTAAATGTATAAAAGAATTATAGAATCTTTTTCTGTGGTTCCTATGGGGCTTGGAATATGTATATATATATGACCTAAAATCAATCCCACACTCGGTTTTGGATATGGTATACAATGGAATCTTATAGTGTTGGTTGGGTTTTATCTCCCACATACCACAATCATGTGAAGCATTTACACCATGTCATTAACTTATATTATTAATACATCATTCATAAGTAGATTGAGATGAACCTGTTTAAGCACCATGACCATTGAATTTAATATGATTCCAATTAGAAGATCTGAAAATTTCATTTGACATATCGACCCTTTAAATTTTAGAATTATTCATTATTTTATTTTAAATGATTTTATTAGTGGTGTAATGAATGGGTTTAGAGCATATGGGGATTGTTTAGAGCCTGAATATCCAATCAATGGAGGAAAATGTAGAGGCAAACGGTAGTCTCATGATTACTATGAACAAAGAAGCTCATCCTTGAGACCGTGTAAGGGGAGGCACGTTGTTTTTTAGATATATATGGTTGGTTGCACGACCATGTAAAATACAATAGTGGATTTCCAGAGTGGTCCTGAAGGGGCTCCAAATATGTTTTCAAATTATTCTTTGAGATACACTTGTTATACCACTTAGGTAATAAGCCCTTTTTATTCAAAAAAAAGTGTGGCATAATAGATTTAGGGGTTAGTTCCATTGGATAGCACTATCACAAAATAGGGACAAGGTTTATATAATTGTTTCCCCACACCATGATCCCTTTAGAAAAATATGAAATTAATAAAACAAACATCACACTATTTAATGTATCTCTTCCTCCTATCATCCTCCCCGTATAGCTTCTTACCACCATGTTTAAATCTCAATTATCTCCTAAACTAGAATTTGATATAGGGTTTACATACTCTATTAAATAATTTTTTTGTCTATTATATTGTATTCATAATATTACTCTATTCTGTCCTATTATATACTTTTATTAATTTTTAGGACTTTAAAAATAATAATTCCACTCTACTATTCCCATTATTTTTAGGTGTTTCATAAATTATTTTGATTTCAACCAATCTAGAAAAAAATAGGATAATAATGGATGTGGAATCCATTACACATCTATGGTAGATGGTATCATTCATTTCCTCTAAAGTATAGTGATTTATATATTGTGTCATCATTCCATGTGTTGAACATTCAAAGCATAACCTTTTAAAGAGAGTATATATTAAAAAAATATATCGAATTATGTATATAGGTCAAGAAATTCACATAATAATTGATGATGGTTGATAACCCCCATATAGAAACACCCCTTTGGATATGTTGAATAATTTTATAATAAAATAATTAGTTTATTATAGTTATAGTTCGCATTTAGAGTGTTTATCCATTCCCCAAGTAATTGGATGGTTAGGATAAATTAAAAAATATAAAATAATTAGACTTCATGGAATGAATTATGACAAGAATGGACTTCTAAGTCTAGTATATGTGACTAAACAACCTTTTGGAGTGATTGATATTTATTTTACATAAATGATATGGCTAGTTGAAGTAAATGCGATGTTAAAGGGTATGAATAGACTGGGAGATCATGTGTATTTTTTATACTATGTTGAGGTTAATATATATGTTCTGACACATAATTTCTTTGATATAATCAAACATATTTTAGAATTAAAATGAATTTTTATAGTGAATTATATCATTCCATGAGAAATTCATAGTTTTTTACTTGAACTCTATAGAGAAGAACACATTGGTTGGTAGATTATGATATCCCAAGAATGACATATGATGTCACGGCATGTAATTTCAATGATGGTATTTGTGGGAAATTCATGGCATTATTCCATGAGTGAAACTTAGGTTCCTTACATGGAATTCCATGGATAGACTCCAAGGGAATTCTTTACTATTATGCCTCGAGTGACACTTGACCACCTTATCTAGAAAACCTGAGACCGACACTGAAGGGCATAACATTATATAACTCTTAGAGTGATACAAGTATCCTACTGAGTATTTACATGTTTGGTATTGTAGTGTGATGAGTTTATATTATACAAGTAGTGATATTTGAGTTCCTCAAATGGGATACCATGGATATTCTCATGTTTCCAGTAAATTATTTGTATATTTGATAAAAATGATGCATCTTCAAAGCTAAAGAGAATTCAGGGATTTAGTCATTGCTTATAGATATTTTTCCATGTTATATTTCCATTATCAGGAGAAATTGAACGAAATGTGTTTATGCCATATATTTATATGATCCATGGGGGATGCCCTAGCTATGAGATGCATCTAAAACCTCCTTTATAAATAATTATATAAACGGATAATCATTTATAGACATTATGACCTAGGTGAACTAGGTGGTGTTAGTCTATTTTTTCGTTGGGATCCCAGATAGACTAGGTTATTACATATTTCATTAATAGTCATTATTAAAACCCATAAACTATTTCATTACTTATTCTTATATTGGATGGATTATAAATTGTAGGTGGTTTCATAATTATTATATCTAACACTATTTTTGGCCACAAATTGGTGATCTTATATACTTAAATTATTATGGTTGGGAGAATAGAAAGAGGAATTATGGGGTTTCATTATTTATCTATACTATGATAGTTTAATGGAGTATAAGAACAATATTATTCTTGTGATGTAGCGGGAGAATTGTTTTTGTATATTTTTTTTTTTTATAGAATGTTGTATATTTCATGATCCTTTATACCCTGTTTTTTCCAATTTTTTGTATTATCATGAAATTAAAAGGATCATTTTATATATGACATTTTATATGGTCTTTAATAGTTCATTTTTGAAACATGGAATATTTACATACTCTTATGCTTAATTTTTATTCATTATTCTTATAGAGTCATTGTAGCACATCACTAAAGATTGATCATGAGAGTATTGTGTACCCAACCCACTCATATAGACCATTTCTAGAATATGGTATACTCTAATGTATGGGGAGATGCACTTATGGCCATATTTCCAGAAGTTTGAAAAATGTTACCAAGTGAGTTAGGTAGGGATGTCACAAAGTGGTATTAGAGCCTCATTTTACTTTTTTTTATTACTATTTGTGGTTATTATATAGAATAATTTGAATGTTTTAATTTTTTAATGATTTTAGGATTGGGAGTAGCTAACCCATTGATAGAGAAAATCCCAATTACTAAGGAAAGTATAATGATATTCTAGATTATACCTATTAAGGATGTAATGATTTCACCATTAGGTGGACGAATTAAAAGTTGGTTTTATTATCATTGTTATTTATTTTCATAATGATATATATATATCAATAATATTATGTAAAATATTTTATTGTATTGACTTCTATAATTAAGGGGTTATTCATTCCATTTTATGAACACTTTAACGTGTATTATGTTTTCTGGGATGATAGAAAATCTCATGGAAAGGGAAGAAAGAATTTATTTTTCGGCCTAAAAGTCATGTCATTTCACAAATGAAGCAAAGCAGTGTGACATCAATTTTTTTTTAAATGTGTCATATCTTTGAAATAGGAAAAAGGAATTTACACATAGTTTATCTCATTACACTATGTGAGATTTCTGTGATAAAGTTCACTAATACTTAAATTCATGATTTTTATACATGATGTGAAAAGAAATTAAACAATTTTTACAAAAATACACATCATGAATGTCAAATACCTGATAGATATGAAAAACTAATTTCTAACATTGATTACACATTATGGAAAAATTTACACATCATGAATGTCTCAAGAAACTAAAAATACTAAGATATAGGAAGATATGAGATTTAATTTAAGGAACGAGGGGTTGACCCAAAAACAATATAAATACACACCACAGTCGATTAGTATGGGACTTCTCGAAAGGGTTCTTTACTTGGAATGAATTTCGGATTGAGGTTCTCTATTGCAGAGCATTCCTATTTCCATCTTTCTATAGTATTTTCTTCATTCATTTTTTTACACTCTCTCATACTAGCATTAGGGGCGATTTTTTAATTCCATGTCATTCATTAAAAATGTTTACTGATTGTATGAAGTAGTTTATTTATTATTGTAATTCATTTTGGAATTTCATATTGTATTTTTGTTTATATCTCTTTCTTGATTCTTATTACATGTCCATTATGAGTGATATTGGGTAATGGGTTAAATTTCCTTATTTCATTGATAATGGAAATTGTTTGAGGTGATTGAATGAATTTGAATAATGAGATATATAATGTTTGGACATCTACCATGACTATTTGGGTTTTCATTTATCTATTATTAAATTATGTTTCATGTAACCCATTTTTTTAATCTAGATTACATGATGATGATAAAAGGTGAATATAAGATGGAGGGTGTATACCATGACCATTGGACTCTATAGGACCCGATTCTAATGAATTCATAGTTGTTAATTAATTATTTTAGACTAGTTTATCCCAAAAACCATGATTAATTGATGTCTGGTAACCATTATATATATTATTCTCCCACTTTCTCTACTATTCACATGCTCAGAAGCATAGATTTAATTTATTAAATTCATAATTATTTGATTTATTTTATAAAATTAATATTTTCTCTAATACTATATCTATTGTTTCCTCCTGGGTAATTCAATTATAATTCTACCATATTGTCTAGTGGAATTTTATGTGTGTTTTAATCTTATAAAATTAGTAACCTACGAGAATTAACAATTCCTGTGAGGATTTCACTTTTAATCTTGTCCAGGATTGGAAATTAGCTATAAGTCTCATGCATCATTATTATAATGCCAGGATTTATGTTTTAGGAATGTTCCATTTCAAGTATTATTATCTATTATAATTTCTAGGTGTATATTATTAGTGCCAGTATTTCTATGTTATAATTATTTTAACATTTGATGTAGTGGATATTTAAGTAATTAGTTATTAAAATTTATGTAACAACCTAAATGTTTTTTTTGTGATTATATATATATATTGGCACCATAATTTACTTGTTATGGATCAGTAATGATAAGGACCATAAGTCTTTTGGGATGAAACATTTTTTTGGTTGTAATTAAATGGGTTCCAAATTTCAATTTATAATGTGTATGGGCTCCATAAAATGGTATTGGTAATTTATTTAATTTTTCTATTGTGCATGGGTTCATTAAATTATGATGTCTAATTTAAGAGGATGGTCACAGTTAAAAAAATTTCTAACTAAATTTTATAGAAAAATAATGTTATAATATGGGAATCAGAACTCGTTTAACCATACTATAATATATGCATAAATTTTTATGAATATACTAAAATAAAAAAAAAGGTTTAATAAAATTATTTCCATTATATGGTGATCCTAATTTAAAATTAAATTTTAATTTCTTCTATAGCATTAAATTAATACATTATATAACCAGACCCCTTATATGATAACATATATTGAGACCCGACCCAACCTTAGTAGGGGGTAATATTCATTATCAATTAGGATTATTCTTGTTTTGATATATACCCCAAAACTGGATTTAAGATTAGGATAATGTATTGTAATCTTATATAGGAAGATTCTACCTTTCATATTATTTTTATTTTTATTATTATTGTTGTTAAATTCTATTCTAATTCATGTTATTGGAATTTGATGAGATATTCCATCAAAACATAATCGAGTCGTGTGTCATGAGGGTGATGATAACCATACTATATATTTAGTGGTCCCCAAGAAACCAATATTACATCTGGTAGTTCCACTTGAGGAATACACCCTTATTCATTGATAAGGAAGTGAAGCTTAGTTTCAAGAGGGATTCTTAAACTCATGAAGGCTAAAAAATGAGTCCGACTACCGTCCCCAACTAGAAACAGTTTCAATGTGATTTTATATAAAAATATCGAGCCATGATTTCGTGGTATTTTGGTCCATAGGATATGGATTCACGGAACAATTACATAATATATATTTTTAGTCATCTTAATAAACTCCATGTAAGGAGAGTGAATCTCAATACATATATACAATGGTATTCTTCCAATTTGTGGTTTGAAATTATTACCCAGGAATATAGTCATCGGGACATGAGTAGGATAGATTTCCAAATGATTTTTTTTATTTTCATCTTTTGATGTTGGGGGAAGACAAAGCCAGAATATTTATTCCCCTAGAGTAGGATTGATTATTAGTTATAGACTATTCTTTATAATTCCTGGTCCTTTATAAATTCATACAGATCCTTCAAGCTTAAGAGTTATACCGAGCATGGAGATTCAATTACGGTCTAAGTAATGACATCTTATCTGAGGTAATCATATTTTGGTTGAATAATATGTTTCGCATTTTGAATCACGTAGTCATTACTAAGCATAACCTAAGAGATGATGAGAGTGTGAGCTATGATGGTTTGGCTCTTAAAACTAGAACATCATCAATTAGAAGGGGGATGTTTCATTTTGAGTCTTATCATGTAAACATTAATTAATATAGTGTGAAATTAGGTATCTAGTTTGTGAGACATTAGGGAGGTATACTAGGAATAAAAAAGTCCCATTGTATTACGGACCCAGTTGAGAATCAGTAATTTGTGTAGATAGTTCATCATTATCTTTTTTTGTTGAAAATTTCTCCTGGTGGAGAGTGAGATATGATTTGTATTGACATCACATTTAGGAGAGGTGTCATAAGACCATAGATTTTTCCGAAGCTGGAGCACTACTAGATAGTCAACCCAAAAAGGTGGTCGTGGATGAGGGTGTCGGCTAGTATATTGACAACACAATAAGAGCAGACCTTCCCATGGTATCCATACTATATCTCAAGCATAAGGTTACAGAAAAATATGTAATGTATAGATGATCCTTGAGGAGCATAGTTATCATCTATCTATTGTTATATGTATAATCATGCTACCCTCTACTCTAGTTTCTTATTTATTGAACTCCATTGATTCCCACTCCATATTTGTTTCTATTGTGGGGAGCCGTAGTATCCAGATTTAGTATTCCTATGTTGCAATGTCACACAATACACCATTGGGAATTCTATTAAATGGATTATTATAGTGAAAAGAGTTTCCTTGGGATAGGGGTGTCATTTTTTATGGGACCTTGTTTCCCTCAAGATATCCATAGTTGACATCATTATCAAGATAGTCTGGTTTGTATGATATCATGATTATGTTGATTTCTATCATTAGAGGGTGTATTTTGGATCAGAAGAGGGTGGTAGTTATATAAACAAGGTTGAATGGGATTTCCAAGAAATTCGATCTTGAATAGTGCATTATGGGATGGGTACAGTGACAAATCGGATTTCAGGTATTTGTACGGATTATTAGGGATCACATAAGGATGAATCTTATCTTTTAGTATATCATTTATGTGAATTTTTTCATTAATAACTTTGTGTAATTCCTCCTAATAGATAATTATATTTTATAGTTAAGGGTTTTCTATTGGTATCACTAGTATCCATTACTCCTTACAGGATGTATAATACTGAAATGTAATAGTTAAAGAGGGAGCTAGATTACTTGGAATATAAGGGTTTTATATGGCCTAGAACATCCTATAAGGGTTTAACTATCCTTTTCACCTTGATGAATGATGGTAACCTCATGATTTGTGTGCATTAACATCACTTGATGAATATTATAGTTGTTAATGGGTATCTACAACCACATCTAGAAGACATATTTAACCAACTATAAGGAGAAAATGTTCTCACCATGGTTGAATTGAGGTTATCCTACCATCATGTTTATGTTAGACCATTATACATTTCGTATAAAACAATTCATAGTAGATATGGATGGTATGAGTATATGGTCAATCCATTTGTGTCACAAAAGCACTAACTATTTTCATGTCATTGATGAATCAGGTTTTCCAACCATATATGGATTCATTTGAGGTAGTCTTCATGGAAGACATACTGGTGTACTCATATACTCAATGTGAATGTAACCAACATCATGATATCATTTTGAATACAATGATGGTGAACTAGTTATATGAAAATATTACACAATTCCACTTTTGGATTGATAATATCCACTTACTAGGTCAAATTATCATAGAGTCTAGAGTATCAATTGAACTATATAAGGCAAGGGGTGTTGTTTATTGGGAGGAGGCTATGACCATATATGACATTTTATGTTTCATGGGGATGGATGGATATTAAAGGTATTTCATTCCTGATTTATTAAAAATTCTAGCTCCACTTATATGAATACACAAGAATGGTGTCATGTTTTTAGAGTCCAGAGTATGTGATAAATCCTTTCAAGAGCTCAACAGGATATTGAATTCCACACTGATCCAAATTTTAACTTTTTGTATATGTGGATAAAATATTTATTATGATGCATTAGGAATATTTCAAGAATCTATTTTAATGTTGGTAGATTAGATTATGTCATATTGGTCTTTCCAGTTGGTGCCTCATAAGGGAAATTACCAAGCACATGAAATCGATCTTATTGATTTGGTTCATGCCTTGCATTGTTAGAGGCATTACTTACTTTGAGAGCATTTTTTGGTATACATGGACCACAAACAAATCATATATATATTTACAAAGCCTGAGCTGAATATCCAATTGAAAAAATTTGTTGAATACCAATAGCTATTTGACTTTGATCTTTCTTATGTTCTTCATAAAGGAAATTCCATTATTAATTCATTTATCTTGAAAAATCAGACATATGTAGTTATGGAGGCCAGTAGTGAGTGTTAGTTTATTAATATAACTTTTGAGATACACATGAGGGTTCATGATAATAATGGAAAACATGTACTCATGTCATTATTTTCAATATCTTGACATATGGATAATGTCACTATTATGCAGCTTTATGGTCCCATGGGACTAGTCGTAATGAAAAGTTTTTCAGGGAAGGACTTGAAAACTTTTTGGATCATTGATCAGATATAGGTGATTCACTTTTATGGACATTCTTGGGATCTATAAAATGTCCAGGAAGAGTTTAGGAAAAATTCCCCTGATTTAAATTGGGACGTACATTCTGGAATTCCCATGATCCACACCTCCAATATTAGCAGCCTAAAATAGAAAAGGGATTTCTAGTTTTATTAAACGATGCTCCACCAATCAGTAGATGAATGTAGAAAACTAGTGACCACAATGGCTTTTAATGTCATTCCCCTTTCCTGAGTGAAAATAGTTTGATATCACTACTTTCTTTATGATAGGAATATCTAGTTCACCTCAAGTAAGTGACGTAGTGTGGGAAATCATTGATATGATGAAAAAGGCTACTCACGTTCCTTTAATTAGAAACACCTTTTCAGTTGATGAGATGATAAGGCTATATGTTAGACTGATCAAACACCATTATGTTTTTTTCAGTTACTATCATATGAGATAGAGACTCCAATATTACATAATATTCTTGGTAGATATTGTAGAGAGAAATATGTTCATAGGTATTTCTATGTACAACCTATCACCCATAGACTGATATTTTGTCCAATGAAATGATACTTATATTTTGGGACAATATTCAATAATGTGTTCTTGATTTTGGAATTTCTTTAGTGAAAAACCCATATTTTGATGAATTAATTTATAATAAAAGCTTGAAATTGAATATATAGATGGATCCTTAAAAAGAATTATATGGTAAGACATGTTATTCACCCCTATGCCGGTTAAAGGAAATAGATCAATCACAAATAGAACATATTATTTTTCTTAAAATATTAGATAAGGTATATCTTATTAGGATGTGTATGGATATGGAACAGTCTAGGAAAATGTATTGTCCTGATCATTTTCCCCAAACTCTCTAGTTTTGAGTTGTGTAATAGGTAATATTTCTTGTTACACCTATGATAGGTCATAAAAGGATTCAAATATAGGGTTGGATTTCATATCATGATGTCAGGAATTTTGATATTCTAGATACAGTCAGGCTAGTTGCTTATCAGTTTCATTTTCATTTGAGGATCCATGCTATAAATGAGGTCTTCCACTTATCTCAGTTACATCACCATCATTCTGATCCATCTCATATCTAGATGCCTAATGTGGTTTAGTAGGAGGTAGATATGTTTTTGAGGTTCATCATATACAGATCATTGATAAGATCATGATCTCTCTCCAAGGATGGTATTTCCCTCAAGTATATGTGTTATCATAGCACATTCGTGAACAAGATGATATCTAGAGAGTGGTGTCGATGTATTTGAATGGTGTACAGATTTATCTTCATATAGAATTTTACCACCCTCGGAAGGTAAATGTTTTGATGAGTTTCTTTATAGAGATTATATTGTACGATACTGGATTTTTATTTGAGGTATGAACACTTTAACTATCATTATGAATATTATTTGTTTGTCTAATTTATGTTATTAGAGGCTTATGTAAGGGTTCGGTAGTTCACATGGATCGTTCATAGATTATAGATCAATTTTTGTAGGAATAAGAAGAGGTAAAATGTTTCCATAGAGTCATTATAAATTATGTGGCTCAACTATGTGGACTGGTAAGAGGAGGATGATAGTTTTATAAACTATGTGAGGTGGGCCACATGGTTGTGTGAAAAATTATAGAATATTTGTGTATGGAAAATGCATGGTCTAGGTGTTGTAAAAAAACCATGTGCCTAGTCATATAGGTAGTCCCTCATAGGTAGTAACCCCATAATGTTAGAGTACACTTTCGAAAAACCTTATGGAAGAACCATTAGATGGTTTGGTTCTTTTTGGATAGTTCTAGTGTAGGGTTAGCCTATAGTTTGGACAACCATTGGGTCAAACCAAGAACCCATTAATTTTGTTTTAAATTTCTAAAATGAACCTCCTATTATCATACATATTGTCTCTTCCATTCATCCACCAC
The DNA here is from genome assembly GCA_963277665.1 of Viscum album. NCBI lineage: Eukaryota > Viridiplantae > Streptophyta > Magnoliopsida > Santalales > Viscaceae > Viscum > Viscum album. Next base: position 1,617,416,353 of record OY728146.1, on the reverse strand, counting down.
CACACAACAACATCCCTCCATGACGGGAGTTCCACTTCTCCCCACCTAGGCTTTATGATATGTTCTTCATTCAACATTAAAATAATTTGTTTTCAACTTCATTGGATCTGTTCTAGTAATATCTTCATTATCCATTCTTTTTTCCATCATTGATCTCGATATATTTAATATTAAATCCATGCAATACCATTTTTCTTATTTTAATGTTGTTTTTCTATTTCATAAAATTCACATGATTTAATCTAAATCAATGTCTAATTATGGATGGTGCATCTACTTTACATCTATGGTAGGTGGTCTCATTATTTTCTGTAAAATAATAGTGATTATATATTATTCCATTATTCCATGCATTAGATATTCTAATCATCACATCATTAATGTAATTTTCTTTAAATATAATATATGGTATTATTTTTCATATATATTCCGATACACATATTAGTTGATGAGTATTGATAACCCCCATGTATAACCACCCCTTAGAGAGTGTTTCTAAATCTGATAGGAAAATAATGAGTGTTTTATAGACATAGTTCACCTTTATAGGTGTGATCCTTTCCCCACAGAATTAGGATTTTATGATTAATTAAATGATATATCCCATCGAAACAAATTGAAATGAATTAAGCCAAAATGGGCCTTCAAATCCTAGGTAATGTGATTAAACAAACTTCTAAGGTGATAAAAACTTATATTATTTAAATTAATTGTTTTGTTGAAATAAATTATATGGTAAAGGGTATGGAAATAAGGAGACACTATGACTATTTTTTATTCCATTTTGAGGGTGAAACACGGGTTTTGACTCATAATTACATGGATAAATTCATTGATATTATTACATTAAAATGATTTTATAAATTGAATTATTTTATACTATGAAGGAAACATGGGTTTTACATGTACTCTAAAAGCATGAAGACAATGTGATTTAATTGTTATATTCAATGAGTTTCACTTTTTTTACCATTATGGAGTGCCAAAAATGGCCTCAGAGGGTAGTTCATGAATTTATAAAATGAGTTATACATAGAGAGTTAACCCATTTCATTAATGGATTTTATCTACTATTATAGTTTTTAGGGAGAACAATAATTATTATGATTGGTTCGGGTGTAAACTAATTCAAATATAATAATCTTGAAAATGAGGTGTGACTGCTAAATAAATTATTTTACACATCAATGTGTATGTGATAAATATATTTTTAATACAATGTCATTCAATTAGGGAATTGTTTATTTTATTTCTTTATTATTATTTTATTAAAAACTGGAAAATATATTCCATGACTCATGTTTATGATCTATGATATGCAGGGATGGTTTTGAAATTATAATCTCATATTTTTTTAACACCCTGAGATTTTATGAGATATATTCTTTTTAATTTCATTGATATCTTCTGTTTTATGATACACTAATATTATCTTGCAATATACACAGCAATATACTTGGCTTGTGTTATACGCAAGAGTGACCTTCCTCGATAGCTTGTGTGGTATGCAATACCGAGTTTCACTAAAGAATTATATATTATAATATTATTATGAACTAGCTATTATGAATATTATTAACTACATTTGGAATTTTATAACATTATAATTTATCTTACACATTTTATAGATCATGGTATGAGAAAAAAATCCATTTTTCGTATAAGGGATGTATTTTTCAAAAAAATGTAGTTTTGCTTCCTTTGGATGGAAAACCCATTTTAAATCTTATTTTTTGAAAATTTTATAAGTTTGGTATCATAGAATAAAATAATTATTTTGAATTAGGATATAAAAATTTTCTTTGGATAAATTTTTCATATTTTTATGACAACATTCATATTTTGATGAATAGTAAAAATATGCTAAATTTTACTTAAAAGAAACATTTTTCAACAAGATAATTTATATTGTTAAATTATAATATTGAATGGTTTTAAAGTATAAAAAGAATATATTTTTACAATTTTATATAATTTATGTCATTATCATTAATTTTACAATGAATTTATAGTTAAAATCATTTCAATCTTTTGGAATATTTTTAAAAAAACCCATTTTTCGACAATAGAATTAATTTTAAATTAAATTTCTGCAACTTATGTGTCTTAAATTTGGAAAAATTGATTCCATATTTGGAATCAGTAGGTTTAAATTATGTTAATAGGCTGCTTTTATTATTGGGCATTATGAATAGTAACTATTATAAATTTTATTTACAACAGTTAAAGGCAAATCAGGTAATTTAGGATAAAATAATAGTTTAAAATTACCCTAATAATTGTTTTAATATAATTGGATGATAATATTTCATCCTAAAATATAATTTGGTTTAAATTTCATCTTTTGTAACAATTTTGGATGAGGTTAAGACCTTTTATTTATTTTATTTTATGGAAAGTGAAATATGTCTCACTCAAACTCTAATAATTCAATTATTTTTAATATAAGGATATACAGAATATAAATTCGATTATCAATACTTATTTGAAATCAAAAAAGTGTTTTTTATCATGGAAGTTTATTTATATTTTTTAGGAAATATATAATTACCTTAATATCTTATACATTAATGATACAGAAATTATTTATTTAGTTAAAAATCAATAATATAGTTTTTATTAAAACAATAATACCCATCAAAAGAACCAAAGAGTTGATAAAAAATTATTGGTCGAGTATCTATACAAAATAATCATCCATGTGTATACTTTTTTACCATTTGGAGCCTTATATAACAGAATAATACATTTATATTATTTTATTTTAAATGATGTCAAAGTTGTCACCTTCATAATTTAATGAATATAACAATTTAAATGTTATTATTTTAAGATTATAAATTAGATGAAAAGTATTATTAATAACTATATTAGATGTATCTTCATCATATTATTTTATTTTAAATTTTTATGCAACAACTATGTATATTAAATAATTATAAAAAAATGTTGTAGTAATTATCTTATTAAGTGAAATATCAAAAAATGGATTTAAAAATATTAAAATAAATATTATATGAACTAAATAATGTTCTCCATGAACTTTATATATTAATAAGACATTTTATAATTCTATTAAATATTATGGTTTGAATATATCTTCTTTGTGGATTTTATTTAAATTCAAATAAAAAATAGTGTCAAAATTGACACAATTGATATATTATAAAAATAACATATTATTAAATTATATAAAAATCAAAAAAATATTTAAAAATTAAAATTAATATTTATATGGTCTATAATGTCATAAAGTATATAATTATTGAAAATTCACAACACATATGTAATAATTCATAACCATTTAAAATGTAGAAAATTATTACCACGAATAAAATCAAATAGATTAAATAAAGATAAATAAAAATGATAAGGTTTAAAATAAATTCCAAACATGTAAAAATATTATTTTTTGATGATATTATCACCCTATATCATCTCTTCTTTGACTTTGAGTAATTTTGGTGATTTTTATGTGGGGTAGGGTTTTATTATAAATTAATATTTTTTAGGTTTCCAAAAGTCCCCTCTCCTCTCCTATATAAGGGCACCTCCTTCCCTCTCCTCTTCACTCAATTTTGAGCCTTCAAGGTTGTCCAATACCTACTAATTACACTTCTCAACATCTCTAGTTACATTATATAGGTTGTGGTTTTCGCTAAAGATCATCTCTAGTTCCCTAAGAGGAAGTTTAAAGGAGGTACTTCGAGGAAGAGGTAATATCTTCTACCGATTCATTCAAATTTATTTCTTATTCTAATTCCTCTTCTTTAGATGTTTCATTATAAAGTAACAACATAAGTATCAGTCATATAATGATATTTTATTTTAAATATTAAACAACCCCATTTCACCTTCTATCCATCCTACAAAAAATGAAATCACCGCGCGTACGTACGTAGGGAATACCGTCTCCATGTTGTGGTGTAATCTGGGTTTCCACCACCACCTTACTTATATGGGTATAATGGTGGAAATTATAACTATATATGATTAATATAACATGATAGTAATTATGATATATTATATCGTCCACTCCAATTCCATTCAATAATACTAGGAATGATATCATCACTCGTGCATAGATATGGATTACCGTCTCCATGACGCTATGAGATTCATTCTCCATGTTTTCCATTCAAGAATGATTATAAATTATATATAAAGAATAATACTGATATATATGACATAATAATTCTACTAAATTTATGTATGTGTATATATATATATATTTTTGTGTCATCTACTTACTTCAATTCTAGTCAATAATGAAAGGAAAACAACATTCATGCGTACGTACGGCATACCGTCCCCATAAACGACGTATTTCATTTCATTTATCTATCTATTATATATATATACATACACAATGAATATATATATGACATATAAATCTTTTTTAACATTCTAGAAGTATGTAAATCATTATATAACTAATAATATCAACAACAACAAGTCCAAACACGTACAATAAATTAAACAATTATTACACAAAACGTTGCTTCAACAAGGAATTAACAAATGAACGGGTGATATAAAGTCATAATTGAATCATATAATATATCATAAAAATGACTATGATTATTTTATAAGTCAATGACATTATATCAATCATTATACAGAAGGTTCGCACACATACATGAGAAATTGGACCTAAGGTAAGGGATAATTATTCCAATCTCATTCTTATCCGAGATTGTTTATTCGTAAGTATTTACTGGGGTTATATTTATCATATATGTCTATGTTTTATAAAAAATGTTTTCATAAAGATTTTACTATTCTTCCATGTATGTTTAAATTCATTTTTACCCCTTTTTTTAATTTTACTATGTAGTATGGAAGAAATCTTTCTTTTGTTAACCATATGAGGTACTTTTTTAATTTTCTAGAAAAAGTATGAGGGGAATGTTTTTTAACATATATGGTATGAAGGATTTTTAGTGTTTCATAACTCCTTATTTACATTAAGCTTCCTCTATAAGATTTCATGATTATTTTAAACAAAACCCTTTTCTTTTAAAATTTCAAGACATTTTGAGAAAAGAAAATTATTTTGAAGAAGAAAGGATATTTTCCTCAAGAATTCATTTCAAGTATTTTATCAAAACTATTTACCATATATAATGAAATTATTTAATTTGGTTATGTTTCAAGACAAATGTCTCTATTATTTAAATTATTTTATTTTTTTAATGATGAAATTATATCCACTATTTTTTTATGGATTATGTTATGATGGGATGATGGTTAGGAAACCCATTTTATTTGTTGGGTTATGATGAATGATTTGTGTTTATTTTGTTGCACACAATAGAATGATTTCATTTTGAGATTTGTGGGACCAATATCTCTCTCTGATGCATTGGGTAGTGATTTATATCCCATGAGATAGACATGGCTAGAATGACAAGTAAATCTAGTTCAGTAATACAGGGCTAGAACGACAAGTAAACCTAGTTCAGTAATGGACTTTTTTCAGTATGATGGTCTTTGCAGCCATGCCTTGGCTACTATGGAAATAATATCATGTGCATAATGGTTTTCCACAATTTCATGTTTTATTCCCATGCTATTTTATCATTATTAATGTTCCTAGTGATCTATGCCTTACATACTGCCATTATTTATTTCACGACTCAAAATTTTGATGTTTAAACATTTTGTTCATGTTTCTAAGTTCAAATGTATATGTTGATTTAATTTTCACCAAGATTAACCTTACTGAGTATTTTATCTCACCCTTTTTATGTTTTCTTTTCCATGGGATATAAATAAATGTTTTAGGTAAGAAATCAAAAAGTGGAAGGACTTTATGGGAGATGTTGAAGATCTTTCACCCTGATTAGAAGATTTTTTTCCGGGTTTCCAAAGATACTAAAATATTACGGTCGTTGGGTGTTTGTTTTTGTTATATATTAAGTACTCTTAAAATTAATGTAATCCCTATGTACTTAAAGCTATGGGTATCTACAGTTTGTATCATTTGAATGTTTTAGTTAACCTTTGGAAACTAGGATGTGAAAACATTAATGAGATCCCTAGAGATATTTATAATGTATGTCTAGGGATGTCTCTAAGGTTTAGTATAAGTATAGGTTATAGTTTTAGAATAATGGTAACGATATTATAATTAATCCTAAGATATTATATATTTAAGGTACTCAACATTTATTATGATGTTTTCCTTGCATGATTTTTTCCTCTCACGCTATTATTTTTGGGTTTTAGACGATTGTTAGAACCCAAAGGAACCGTGTTGTTCAATGTAATGGACAATGAAATGATTGTACTCCTAAACTAACCAATGTTATGCGAGATGGAGTGAAAAATAATATTTTACACATACACAAGATATCAATAATTCGGTACTTCCAAATGAGCAGAGAAGGTAACAATATTCTATTGAGTCCTTCATGAGGAAACGTCCACCTTTTTAGTGGGTATTCTGATCCACTTGTTACTGATCAATGGATCAGTACCATTGAAAGGATATTTTCCATAATTCACTGTTCAGAACATGAAAAAGTAATTCTGGCTTTTTACTATTTAGAAGGTGAACCAGACCAATGGTGGAAGCTAATTAAGAATATGAGGCCCCAAAATGAAATTGTATCCAGGGAATGGGATGAGTTCAATAACATATTTTTCAATAAGTACATTCCTCATATTCTTCGAACTAAGATAGAGAAAAAGTTCTTTGGGATTAAAAAAATGGATGATGAATCTATTGGTATATATGAAGTGAATTGGACAAGGCTTTCTAGGTATGCATATGGATTAATCATATAACATAAAAGTAAAGTTGATCGATTCTTCAGTGGCTTAAAACCAAGTATTTGAAAGGCATTAGAAATAAGAGACTCCAGTAGCTATATAGAGATTATCTGTTGAGCTATCAAGGTAGAACTGAAATTTGACGTTACATATCTATCTCTTGGTTTTGATAAGAAACAAATTATGGTGTTCATGTAAAAATCTCAAAACTATGGTGAAAAGAAGACAAAAGTTTCGTTCTGCTCAATGTGTGTAAAGAATCATAGTGGAGATTGTCTTAATGGGACTAGAAAATGTTTTATATGTGAAAGAGAAGGTCATAGATGAGATGAGTGTTGAAGTAATCGGAAAATGTTATTTAATTATATCAATAGAGAAAAGACTTCAGAGAACACACCACTAACACTTCAATGCTACAAGTGCAGGGAAATGGGTCATTATGCTAACCAATGCCCTAATCCAAGGGTTAATGATGATCAACATCATGAACCTCTTAAGGGAAATGAAAAAGGGAATCCACATGATATCACTATTAGAGATTTTGAATATGAAAACTAAGTGGTGGAATGATTAAGTGTTTATTTAACGGAATTCCAAAATAGTGTTGTGGAATCTCATTTTTTGTATCGTGGAATATTGAAATATCAATGTATTGGTTTATTGTGGTTTTCAATAATTGTATAGTACCAGTAACCAGGAAATATGATTGAAATATTTTTGGAAATAACCTAATATGTGCATAATTAAGTGATAATGTTATAATGAAATGTTTGATAGTCATAATGAGCTCTTGACTAATATAAGGAAAAAGTGATATCATGGTTGGAGTATACAATATTTTTTGGATTTTGGTATGTGGAAAGAGTTAACTTTTGACATCATTCATTTTTTCACAAAGATTCTTTGGTAATTTAGGTTTCAATAGAATACCTAATTAAAGAATTCACATGTTTGAAATGTGACCAACAGGATATAAATTATGATATATGAGGGATAAATGATGGTATTCAATGCATGGTTGATGACCTTTCTAGTAATCATTTTAATTATAATATGAGATTGAAAAGAAGTATTTTCGATAATCTTAAAGGATGGAATGGATTAATTTGGAAATTAGATATTATTGTTTAAGGATAAAACTTTTTCTAGAATGTTATAATAGTATAGTTTTAATAAAAAGGACAACCTACAAGATGGGTGATAACCTATTGTGTCAGACAAGGATATGAGAATCGAACCCACAACCAAAGTGACACAGTCCTTTAACGCCTACCAATGTCCTACAAGAAGTCCCTGGTATGTATAAATTATTTTTATTTTATTAGCCGGTATGATAGATGAAGTATAAGTCCATTTTTGGAATCATATACTTTTAATCTCACTATAGATGGACTTTTGTATATTTAATAATTTTTGATAACCTTTTAGTGATAAAGATAGATGGAATGACCTATTATTCTATCGCACGATCTTCTAACACTTCAAGAATGAAAAATTAAACTTCATTTCATTAAATAAGTGATGAAGTGGAAATTGTTCATGGAATGACCAACGATGATATTACATTAAAATCAAGTAAGTATTTCTCCTTATGCAAAAATTCATCAAATTTGGGGAAATGATCTTGAATACCAAAAATGTTGTCCTAGTACACTCATATTCGATGAATCATATGGTACCTTAGATCCTTAAAAATTTACGGCTTTGTGATTTTTGGATTTTTCATAGACATCTTCTCTACCATTTTCCATTAGAAGATGATGGTTAGATTTCTCTTCCATATCCATGTTTTCACCTATGTTCTCCTATATGAAATCATAGTGATGAGTTAATTTGGGTAACCGTTATGTTTCATACTTTCATTTTTTAAATTATGTTTTAGTATTCCTTTTTACAATGTGGGTTTCTAGGAAAGAAACTTTCAAGTAGTAAACCATATATAACCCTGAAAAAATTTTGAGGGGAAATTCATTTTAAGGGGGGTAGAATGTGACACCCCAAGATGTTATGAGATATATTTTGTTTAATTACTTTGATATCTTTTTTTGTATGCTACACCAATATTAGCTTGCAGTATAGGAAATAATATACTTGTCTTGTGTTACATGAAAGAGTGACCTTCCTCGATAGCTTGCGTTGTACGCAATACCAAGTTTCACTAAACAATGATAGATTATTATATTATTCTGAACTAGATTTTATGAATAGTATTAAATGAATTTAAAATTTTATAACATTATAATTCATGTTACACATTTTCTAGAACAAGGTATGAGAACAAAATAAATTTTTCATAAAAATGATGTATTTTAAAAAAATACAATTTTACTGCCTTTTGATGGCGCACCCATTTTAAATCTAATTTTTGACAAGTTTATAAGTTCAATTTGAAATGATAAACTAATTATTTTTAATCAGGATATAAAAATTTACTTTGCATAATTTTTTCATATAATTATGATAACTTTCATATTAGGATGAATTGTAAAAATACCCTAAATTTTACTTAAAAGAAACTTTTTTCATCGAGATATATTATATTATTAAATTATAATATTGAATGGTTTTAAAGTATAAATAGAATATATTTTCACCATTTTATATAACTTATTTCATTATCATTAATTTTACAAGGAATTCATAGGTAATATCATTTCAATATTTTGCAGTGTTATAAACAAAAATCCTTTTTTGACAACGGGATTAATTTTAAATTAAATTTATATACGTTATCAGTCATGAATTTGGAAAAATAGATTCCATATTTGGAATCAGTTACATTAAATTATCTTAATAAGATAATTTTATTTTTGGGCATTATAAATTGTAACGATGGAAAATTGTATTTACCATAGTTAAAGGTAAATCAGGTAATTAGGGGTAAAAATATTATTATAAAATTACTCTAACACTTGCCTTAATATAATTGGATTATTATATTTCATTCTAAAATTTACATGAGTTGAAATTTTATCTTTTTGAACCCACATGGTTGTGATTAAGACCTATAATTTATTTTATTTAAAGGAAAGTGAAATATGTCTCACTCAAACTCTAATAATTAATTTTTTTTAATATAAGGTTATAGAGAATATAAATTCGATTAAAAATACTCATTTGAAAGATAAATTTTTTTTATTTATCATGGTAATTTATTATTAATATTTATGAAATATATAATTACCTTAATATCTTATACATTAATGATGCAGAAATTATTTAATCAGTGAAAAATCAATAATATAGTTTTTATTAAAATACTAATACCCATCAAAAGACCCATACACATGGACAAAACATATTGGTCGCATATATCTACCAAATAAGCATAAAATTTTCATATTTTGGACCATTTTAATCCTTATAAAATAGATCATGACATTTATATTATTTTAATTTAAATGATGTCAAAGTTGTCACCTTCATAATTTAATGAATATAACAATTTAAATGTTGTGATTTTAAGATGATAAATTTGATTAAAAGTATTATTATGAAATTAATTAGAATTATCATCATCATAGTATTTTATTTTTAATATTTATGCAACAAATAAGGATATTAAGTAATTATAAAAAAATTTTATAATAATTATCTAATTAAGAGAAATATCAAAAAAATGGTTTTAAAGATATTAAAAAAATTATATGAACTAATTAATGTTATCCATGAATTTTATAGATTAATAAGACATTTTAGGAATATATAAAATATTTTCATAGGAATATATCTTCTTTGTGGAATTTATTTAAATTCAAATAAACGAATAGAGTCAAAATTGACACTATTGATATTTTCTAAAAATAACATATTATTCAATTTTTCAAACATCACAAAAATATTTAAAAATTACGAATTGAAATTTATATGGTCTATAATTTCATAATGTATCTAATTAAGGAAAATTCACTACACATAGGTAAGCATTCATAACCATTCAAAATTTTGAATATTTTTACCATGAATTAAATAAAATTGATTAAATAAGGATAAATCTAAATGATAAGGTTTAAAATAAATTCCAAACATGTCTAAATTTTATTTTTTGATGAGATTAATACCTTATAACATCTCATATTCTATTTTGAGTCAATTTTAAGCTTTTTATGTGGGGTTGGGATTTATTATAAATTAATATCTTTGAGGATTCCAAAAGTGCCCCTCTCCTCTCCTATATAAGGGAACCTCCTCCCCTCTCATATTCACTAAATTTTTAGCATTTATGTTCGGAAAAAACCATCCAATTACTCTTCTAAACCTCTATAATTCCATTATAGAGGTTCTTGTATTCTCAAAATACCATCTCTATTTCCCCAAGAGGATGTTTAAAGGAGGCACTTCGAGGAATATGTAATATCTTCTACCGATTCATTCCAATTTATTTCTTCTTTTACTTACTCTTATTTAGATAGTTCGTTATAAAGCAATAACATAAGTATCAATAACATACTTATATTTTATTATATGTATGAAACATACCTATTTCACCATCTATCGACCCTACAAAAAACAAAGTCACCGTGCGTGCGTGCGTACGGAATACCGTCTCCACGATGTGGTGTAATCTGTTTTTCCACCACCACATTACATGGATGGGTATAATGCTGTAAATAATCACTATATATGATTATTATAACATGATACTAATTATGAGATATTATATCATCCACTCCAATTTCATTCAACAATTATGGGAATGATATCATCGCTCTTACATACGTACGGATTACAGTCTCCACAACACGATAAGATTCATTCTCCAAGTTAACCATTCCAGAATGATTATGAAGTATATATAATGAATAATAATAAGATATGTGAAAAAATAATGCTAATGTGTATATATATATATATATTTGTCATCTACTTACTTCCATTCAAGTCAATAAGGAATGGAAAACAGCGTTCAGGCGTACGTACGGCCTACCATCTCCATGAACGATGTATTTAATTTCATTTGTCTATATATTATATATATAAATATATATATAATGAATATATATATGATATATAAATCTTGTTTTACATTCTGGAAGTAAGTAAATCAGGATATAAGTAATAATATCAATAACAACAAGTCCAAACACGTATGATAAATGAAACAATTATTACCCAAAACATTGCTTCAACATGGAATTGACAAATGAACGGGTAATAAAAAGTTGTAAGTGAATCATATATGATATCATAAAAATTACTATGATTATTGAATAAGTAAATGAAATTATTTAAATCATTATACTAGAGGTTTGGACACGTATGGATGAAATTGGACCTAACATAAAGGATAAATATTCCAATCTTGTTCTTATTCGAGATTGTTTATTCATAAGTATTTACTGGTGTTATATTTATCATCTATAACCATGTATTATAAAAAATGTTTTAATAAATTTTATACTATTTTTCCATGTATTTGTAAAGTCTTGTTTACCCCTTTTTGACTTTTACTATGTAGTATGGAAGGAACCTTTCTTTGGTTAACCATACGAGGTACATTTTGAAATTTTTGGAAAAAGTACGAGGAGAATGTATTTTTTAACTTATATGGAATGAACATATTTTTATAGTTTTTTAACGCCTTATGTCACCACCTGTCCTTGGGGCCCGTGCCATGACTACCCCAAGCCCACCTTCCATAGGCTAGGGGCTGGCGGCTAGCACCAAAGGCGTAAATCTCTATAATTGGGAAGGAATTGCCTTTATAAAACATAAACACATCTAACTAGAGTACAAGGGGAAGGAAACACTAAGTAAAACTAAAAACAAAAGTAGTACTTAATATAAAGGGGCTAGAAATAAAATCCCAACAGTAAAGTACAAGGTAAAATACAAAACAACTGGAAGGTGACAAGCAGCTCCTGGATCGTCCACCATAGATCCTACCTGAAGGGTAGGTACAGATAGCGCAGCTCCTAGATCATCCACCATGGATCCTAACTGAAGGGTAGGTACAAATAGCTTCATCAGCGCCCTCGTCTATCAACCTCCTCCAGGTACCAACTAGTAGTGAGGTCCACCTCCAGGTATGGTCCAATCCTCGTACAATCGGCCTCTGTCGGCGCTGTCCGTCATCTACATCCAGCACAACGAGGTGCGGGCATAGCCCGTGTAGGGGTGAGTATAATGATACTCAGTAGGGGCCCTGATACCCTCAACGTATCACTAAATCTAACAAGGATAAACCACAAATAAAGATCTCAACAGATAACCCTTACTTAGGTATATTCCCATACATATACCTAAGTTATCAAGTAACCCATCTCAATCGTGAGGAAAACAAAAATTGCATTGACTCATCTCAAAACAGTATTTTTATAAATGATATCAAAACCAAAACTGCTGAAGAGGTCCTATACTGACTAGTATAGTGATCCTATCATGACTTCGAGGCACTGCTCACTATCCTTAGACTGCTGAGGTACTCCTCCGGTCGAGTACCGCGAGTCTGCCACCCAAACACAGTAGTGCTCCCCGCCATGGGTCTACCACCCCAACACAGTAGTGCTCACCCTTATAGTCTATATAGGTACTAATTCTGTCGAGTACCGTGGTTCTGCCACCCAAATATAGTAGTGCTCCCTACCGTGGGTTTTCCACCCAAACACTGTAGTGCTCCCCACTCGACTAGTCAAGTCACATCGACTCGAATCAAACAAGCATTCATTAGTTCTCACCCATATACAAGGTCTTCGTACTCTGTACGCTTGTCTCCAGGAGGATCCTCTCCATGAGATATTGGTCGATACTCCATGTATCAAAAAGTCCCATGAAGAAGTATCTCAAAGGACCGCCTCATCATAGGGGACTCAACGCAATAGACGGCGCGTCAATCGGACAACCGGTCTGTGAGTTATTAGCATTTCCGTTCTAGGGGCCTAGATGGATTCATGTACGAACCAACCTAATTGTATCTCAAAAGTACCCCAAACTCCCATTGGTATACACAAAGGACCATTTCTCAACGAGATTACCAATGCCGCTGACGGTTAGTAAAACAGACATCCGGTTTGAGAGTTGTTGGCTTTTCTATTCCAGGGACCAGTTGGTTTATAAGATAAACCAACCCAACCATACGTCATTTGCATCCAAACCTCATGTGGAGTATTCAAAAAGAAGCGACTCATCAAGAGGAATCCAACGTAGTCGATGACACGTCAATCGGACGTTCGGTCCTCAAGTTATAAGCGTTTCCGCTTCGAGGGCCCTATTGGTTTCGAGTTCGAAACAACCCGGCTGTACACAATCTTCACCAAAACCTTGAGTGTAATATTCCAAAACGACCGTCCCAATCCAAGGAATCCTACACAACTTACGGTGCATCGATCGAAGGTCCATAGCTCAAGATATGTCTGTTTAATCGAAAATGGTCCGAGAATAGGGGGTCTGGGCCCGGTCTGACCCGGCCCAACACCCCCTGGGTCGGCCCGAACCGGGTTGGACCGAACTGAGTTGACCTGACCCAGGCCTGGGTCACGCCCGGTCGGACGCGGCCCAGCCTGGCCCGTGCCGCCCCGCCGGGCCGGCGCGATCTGGCTCGGCCGGCGCTGTCCCGCCCGACCAGCGCGGCCCGACCCACGTGGCCCGCCCCGGCCCGGCCGGGGGAGCTGGCTCGGCCATCTAGGCCGAGTGAAAAGTGCAGAGCGGGCCCCCCACCCCCCGCCATTAATCGATATCGGCGGTGCCATCTGGCACCGACCCGCCGTCCCGGGATCCAACGCGGCCGCAGGATCCACCACACCACACTGCAGCGACAAGCCGCGGTGGGTCTTCTTCGACAGCGCGCTGGGGCGCCGCGGCCTCGAAGCAGCTGGATGGCTCCAGCCCCCGCCAATGGTCCCTGGAACCACCATGTCTTCTAGAGCTTCTGCGGGCCACCAGAGTTGCTTCAGTGGTCCGTTTTAGCTTCTATCAGTGCCGACGGTCTTCTCGGGTCTCGAACATTACTGCGATGTCTTTCAAACACCGTTGTGGTCCCGTTTCACCGTCGCCCGTCAGTCCGCACATAAAAGAACAACCAGCGGAGGGTCTGGATTTTTCTTTAGCCCGTGCCCTCTGCATTAGAGGCTAAATCCATAATTGATCAATGACAAGGGTTCAATTTATTCAAAATAAATTATACAAACACCCTGCAATTAAATACCCATGCACGAGGGTATAAATTACATAAACACAAAAAAATAAGAAAACCCCCTACCTCGAAAAATGACGTTAAGTGATGGTGAGTCGTAGAAGATAGGCGTCACTCCATCAATGTCAGGTAGAAAGGAGCTGAGGGTGGCGTCAGCGTTCTTCGTTCTTCATTGGAGGAAGAGGAAAACTATCCAAGTGCTGGGCGTCGTGCTTCGCTACTAGCATTCCACCGCTTGAAGAAGTTTTCCAGAACTTCTTCCTCAAACCTCCTTTATATAAGAGTGGGAGGGTTCGTCATTGTAACGCAATTGATAAATGGAGGATTTGTGACATAGGGATCCACCCAATTAATCTGATGCGGTGGTGCATTAAAATGGGGAGGAAGTCAAAAAGGGGGTTGTTGGCCCAGGTGGTCCCCACAGAAGAATATCCTTCAAAGGGAGGATATTTCCTGGTGGGACCCACCATTAATTAACCACAAAACGGAAAGGGTGGTGTTTAATTCTTGGGTGGTCCCCTCATATAAAATGGAGGTTTCATCCTCCTCAATTAAAAGGGGGATTTAAAACTAGAGGCTCTCCCTCATAAATGAGGGGGAGTCAAGGAGTTATGATCCCCCTCTCATTAATTGGAGGCCTCATGTGGTTTCCACCACAATAAACCTCACATGGGAGGTTGGATCTCAGTGGGCCCCACCATCATAACCTCTCATGGGGGGTTAGGGTGTGGCGGTCCCACCACCAACTCCCAAGTGGAGCTTCTAACCACTTTATCAACACGACATGTGTTTAACAAAATAAAATAAATTGTTCACATATTTTATTTTATTGACCCACATAAAACCCCCAAAACTATCTTTCATACCCGATCATTATCCTTCGAGGTGAAATTTCTCTTAGGTGAAAACCCACACTACGAGTTCAATGGTGCCATCAGATTTCAATTCCGAGCACCGGTTCAAAAGATAGAAAAACTCGATCATTCGTTCACTGAACGTACCCGAGCTAAACATCAGATATTGATTACAGGAAAACTGGGCCTCGGAATCAAGTGTCGTTAGAAGCCACAGACTCGTAAAATTTAAAAAGAAATTAAGGAAAAAAAATTCCTTGAAATTTATATGTATTTACATTACTCCCACCTCGGGGCTTTACATCCCCGTAAAGCTACAAAACAAACTAGGGAAACTAAATGAGGTACCAAGCACGCATCTGAGCCTCCCACTCTCATGTTCTCTCTTGGAGGTTCTCATGCTTCCAACAAAATCACACAAAAAGAGTCGACCATCCTTGTAGGACCCACTCCTGTTGATCCTCAACCGCTACTCGAACCCCGTGAAGGTCGCCCCGCCATCGATGTCCAGCTCCCTGTGGTCGATGATGACAGATAGGTCATGCACACATCTCCTTAGCTGAGATATGTGGATATTGTCATGCACCCGGTGCATATGAGGTGGAAAGGCCAGTTGGTAAGCCACCTCGCCTACTCTACTGGGGACCTAGAAATATCCGAAGAATTGTGGTGTCAACTTGCCGCCTCGGCCAAAACTCCATAGTCCTCTTCGAGGGGAGACCTGTAATAAGACATGGTCACCACCCTAAAACTCCAGTGGTCTTCATCTCCTATCAGCATAGGACTCATGTCTGCTCTGTGTAGTCTTCATCTACTCCTAGAAGATCTACACCTTCTCATGTAGCCTCAAGATGGGCGCACTGGTCAACCTATGCATCAGCTCTTATAAAGTTCTATTGGCATCGCTCTAACCACAAAAAGAGTTTTACCTTCTTCGTTAATGCTAAAAGCGATGCAGCAAATCTGGAGAAGTCTGGCACAAATCTAGGTCTGGCTGACCCAAGAGTGATCAACTACACCAACTTATACATGATTACATCCTGTGCTGCATGGGGTTTCCTTTTCGTTGACCAAGGAAAAACCCATCCCAATGTTGTAGGTAAACCACAAACTTTTTGCCTAATACAGTCAATCTGTGAATGAACTGTGGTTGCCCATTTGATAACCAAACTAATGTCATAAGGCATCGACGCTACCACCAAGTGGTTACAACCGAAACTCTCGCCTCAAGGGTCAGATCACACCGTCGGTGTAACTGTGATTATCGAGTCTCCTCTCAACGGTATCTCCAGATGTGAGTGTCAATTCAATGGCTTAACTGGAAACTCTAGGTCTGGGACAAGATTCGTGGAAGGAAGGGATGATTCGTAATAGTGTCTGTTGTTACAGAAACTATTAGTAGACACAGACCGTACTTCAAATCATTCCTAGAGCCCTTGGGTAACACTATTTGACCGCATGTAGCTACTCTCTTCCCCGGACCTCCTGCTCCATGAGCATGGCGGGAACTACAAGGGCGGGTGGTTGTAACATGTCGAAATGTACACCACCACATGCTACTCTCCCAGCTCTGCTTCCACATCTTATGCTCTAAAGATTCATCTATCCTTAACCCTTCCTCTTTATGAAACATTTTACATGCCCAAGTCTCAGAGACTGGCGCAAGTTCCCTACTTTTCCACTGCCAACCTTTACTGGCTATATCCACTCAGCCAAATAATTCTCAACCACAAAGGTTATCTCTATCACCCTAACATAAGTAGGAATGCATAGAGGAAAGGTGCTGGCTCGGATGTCCTTAAACACACCTCACTCGGAAGTCTGACCCCTGAAGCACTGATCGTATCATAGTCATCAAGTACCAAAAACGATTTGTATGCCTCGATGACTACACAGCTACCGACATGTCGTCATGCCGAAGCTGTATAAGCTCTAGAATACTCTCAGCCACCTCCTCAAGCCAGTCCTCAGCCACCTGTGAGTCAGGCTCGCCACGGAACCTGAGGGGTATCTGATGCTGAAATACGTGTAACGCACTGAACCAAAATGTATCATCTACCAGTACCTCCGGTTGAAACTGTTGGCCAATAGGTAGTGATATAGCTGGCACACTACCCGAAGGTTCTATCTCAGGCATCAATCCACGTACCGAAGCCTCATCACTATGCCTACAATCCTCTTGGTCACTCATTGGGAAACTCTAGTAGCTAAGATCACCATCTGCTCTACTAGTGTCTAAACTAGGTATATAACTCTAGAAACCGCCTTCAGCTAGCCCACTGCTGCCTGGGAATTTGTCTCTCCACGTATCCTTGGAGGCCTTTGCTGTTGGAACTCATGCAATGCGCTCTGTCAGCGTGCACTGCTCGCTAGTACATCAAGTGGTATCTGCTTCCCAAAGGGTGGTGTTTCTTCTGGTACACCACCTAAAGGTGCCAAGATAGAAAGAGGGATCTGCTCCAGACCTCGTCGCTCGGTGGGCCGTCATCGGGTACTCTCTCAGAACTCCAACTGATTGTCTGTGTGGAGGCATCCTAAACAGATGTGACACGGTCAAACCATTTTACACCTGGTGAGCTGACCTGGTCTGAGCTGACTTAAATAAAACTTTTGGAAACACAAACGCAATCTTTTTTTTCATGCACTAAGTCCTAAATCAATATTTAGGGTCCTGGTGTATGGATATGTCAGCCGCCACACCAACACTGGACTCCCTGAACTGAAGACCACACTCGGAACTCTTAACACTATTGATTTATAGAAAACAATTTTCAGAGTCCTGAGTTCTGCAGTAGAACTGATTCCTTCGATACCAATTTGCCATGACCCATCCTCAGGGCCCATGTCGTGACTACCCCAAGCCCGCCGTCCATAGGCCCGGGGCTGGTGGCTAGCACCAAAGGCGTAAATACCTATAACATGGAAGGCATTTCCTTTATAAAATCTAAACACATCTGACCAGAGTACAAGCAGAAGCAAACACTAAGTAAAACCAAAAACAAAAGTAGTGTTGAAAGTAAAGGGGCCGGAAATACAAGCCCAACTGTAAAGTACAAGGTAAAAGGAAAAACAGCGAGAAGGTGACAAGAAGCTCCTAGATCGTCCACCACGTATCCTACCTGAAGGGTAGGTACAGATAGCACAGCTTATAGATCATCCACCACGGATCCTACCTAAAGGGTATGTATAGATAGCCTCCTCAGCACCCTCGTCCGTCAACCTCCTCCAGGTACTGACTAGTCGTGAGGTCCACCTCTAGGTACCGTCTAGTCCTCGTACACTCGGCCTCCGCCATCACTGTCCGCCATCAGCATTCAACACAACGAGGTGTAGCATAGCCCATGTAGGGGTGAGTATAAAGACATTCGGTAGGGACCCTGAGACCCTCAAGGTCTCACTAAATCCAACAAGGATAAACCAAAAAGAACGATCTCAACAAATAACCCTTACTTAGGAATATGCCCCTACATATACCTAAGTTATCACGTAACCCATCTCAATCATAAGGAAAACACAAAGATCATTGACTCAACTCAAACCATGATTTTTATTAATGATATCGAAACCCCAACTTCTAATGAGCTCCTCCTCTGATGAGTACAGTGATCCTTTCATGACTCTAAGGCACTGATCACTAACCCTAGACTATTGAGGTACTCCTCTTGTAAAGTACCACGTGTCTTCCACCCCAAAACAGTAGTGCTCCCCGCCATGGGTCTACCACCCAAACACAGTAGTGAATCCCCTAATAGCCTACAGAGGTACTACTTCTGTCAAGTACCGTGGGTCTGCCACCCAAACACAGTAGTGCTCCCTGCTCTGGGTCGTCCTTCCAAACACAGTAGTGCTCCCCACTGGGCTAGTCAAGTCACTCCGACTCGAATCGGACAAGCAATCATCCGGTCTATGCCAGCTACAAGGTCTCTGTACTCCATACGGTCATCTCCGAGAGGATCCACTCCATGAGCTACTGTTCGATACTCCAAGTATCACAAAGTGCCACGAAGAAGTATCTCAAAGGACTGCCTCGTCATTGGTGTCTCAACGCAATAGATGGCGCGTCAATCGGACGCCCGGTCTGTGAGTTATTAACATTTTTGTTCCAGGTGCCTGGTTCGATTCGTCTACAAACCAACCCGAATGTATATCAACAGTACCCCGAACTATCATGGGTATACACAAATAAACCATTTCTCAATGATATTACCAACGCTGCTGATGGTTTGTCAAATGGACGTTCGGTCCGAGAGTTATTGGATTTTTCATTTCAGGGGCCCGATTGGTTTATAAGCTAAACCAACCCAACCATACTCCATCTGCATCCAAACCACAACTGGAGTATGCCAAAATAACCATATCATCAAGAGGAATCCAACGTAGTTGACGGAACGTCAATCGGATGTCTGGTACTCAAGTTATAAGTGTTTCCGCTCCGAGGGCCTCGTTGGTTTCGAGTTCGAACCAACCCGGCCATACCCAATATTCACTGAAACCATGAGTTTAATATACCAAAACAACAATCTCGATCCAAGGAATCCGATGCAAATGACGACGCGTCGATCGGAGGTCCTTAGCTCATGATATGTCAGTTTAACAAAAAACAGTCCGAAAATAGGGTGTCTGGGCCCGGTCCGACCCGGCCCAACACCCAATGGGTCGACCCGACCTGGGCCTGGGTCCAGACCGGTTGGGTGCGGCCCGAACGGCCCGGCACGGCCCGCGTGGCCTGCCCCAGCCTAGATTGGGGAGCTGGCTCGGCCAGCTTGGCCGAGTGAAAAGTGCGGAGCTGGGGGCACCCCAACCCCCCCCCCCCCCCCCCCCCCCCCGCCGTTCATTGACACTGGCGGCGCCAACTGGCGCCGTCCCGGGATCCCGCGCGGCCGTGTGATCTACCGTGCCGCACCACCATGCCAAGCCGTGGAGGGTATTCTCCGGCAGCGCGCTGGGGTGCCGCCACCTCCAAGCGGCCGGACAACTCCGGCCGGCGACCCGCGCCGTCAGGAGCTTCCGCGGGCCACCAGAGTTGCTCCGATGGTCCGTTTTAGCGTCCTTCTACACTGGCGGTCTTCTCGGGTCTTGAAATTTACTGCGATGGATTTCAAACACCATTGTGGTCCTGTTTCACCATCACCCGTCAATCCTCACACAAAAGAACAACCATCGGAGGGTCCAACATGTTCGTTAGCCCGTGCCCTCCGCATTATAGGCTCAATGCATAATTCATCAACGACAAGGGTTTAATTTATTCAAAATAAATTATACAAAAACCCTGAAATTAAATACCCATGCAGAAGGATATAAATTACATAAGCACAAAAAAATACGAAAACCCCCTACCTCGAAAAATGGTGTTAAATTATGGCGAGTCACAGAAGACAGGTGTCGTTCCGTCAAAATCAGGAAGAAAGGAGCTGTGGGTGGCGTCAGCGCTCTTCATTCTTCATTGGAGGAAGAGGAAAAATCTCTAAGTGATGGGCGCCATGCTTCGCAGCTAGCATTCCACGGCTTGAAGAATTCGTCCAGAACTTCTTCCCCTATACTCCTTTATATAGGAGTGGGAGGGTTCGTCGTTGGCACACAAGTCATAAATGGAGGATTTATGACAGAGGGCTCCACCAAATTAATCCACTGCAGTGGCGCATTAAAATGGAGAGGAAGTCAAAAAGGGGGGTATTGACCCTGGTGGTCCCCACATAACAATATCCTTCAAAGGGAGGATATTTCCTGGTGGGACCCACCATTAATTAACCATAAAAAGGAGGGGGGGGGTAATTCTTGGGTTGTCCCCTCATTAAAAAGGGAGGTTTCATCCTCCTCAATTAAGAGGGGGATTTAAACCTAGAGGCTCCCCCTCATAAATGAGGGGGATTCAAGTAGTTACGATTCCCCAACCATTAATGGGAGACCTTGTGGGGTTTCCACCACAATAAACCTCACATGGGAGGTTAGATCTCGGTGGGCCCTACTATTATAACCTCTCATGGGGGGTTAGGGTGTGGTGCTCCCACCACCAACTCCCAAGTGGAGCTTCTAACCACTTTATCCGCATGACATGTGTTTAAAAAATAAAATAAATTGTTCACTTATTTTATTTTATTAACCCACGTAAAACCCCAAAAACTATCTTCCATACCCGATCATTTGTCATCGAGGTGAAAGTCTTCTTAGGTGAAAACTCGCGCAATGAGTTCAACGGTGCCCTCAGATTTCAATTCTGAGCACCGGTTCAATAGATAGAAAAATCCGCTCGTTCGTTCAGTGAACGTACCCAAGATAAGATTCAAAAACTTATTCCGGGCACACCGGGCCTTAGAATCAAGTGCCGTCAGAAGCCACAGACTCATAAAATTTCGAAGAAATTAAGAAAAAAAATTTACTTGAAATTTCCGAGTCTTTAAACCATATTTCAATGAATCTTTCTCTACAGGATTTCATGATTATTTAAAACAAAATTATTTTCTTTTGAAATTGTACGACATTTTGAGAAAGGAAAATGATTTTGTAGAATAAAAGATATTTTCCTCAAAATTCATTTCAAGTGTTTCATCAAAAATACTTTCCATCTATAATGAAATTATTAAATATGGTTATGTTTCAAGAATAATGTCTCCATTATTTATATGGTTTTATTTTGTTTATGATGATATTATATCCATTGTTTTATTTGTATTATGTTATGATGAGATGATGTTTATGAAACCCATTTTATTTGTTGGGTTATGATAAATGATTCATGTTTATTTTGTGGTACATGAAAGAATGATTTAATTATAAGATGGGTGAGACCTATATCTCCCTCCAATGCATTGGGTAATTATTTATATCTCATTAGATCGACATGGATGGAACAGAAATTAAATATGATTGAGTAATACAGGGCTAGAATGGAAGGTAAACCTAGTTTAGTAATGGACATTGTCCACTATGATGGTCTTGGCATCCATACCTTGGATACTAAAGAAATAATATCATGTGATTAATGGTTTTCCACAATTACATGTTTTATTCCCATGCTATTTTATAATTATTAATGTTACTTTGTGATCTATGTCTTACATACTTCCATGATTTATTTCACGACTCATGATTTTGATGTATAAACTTTATGTTCATGTTTATAAGTTCAAATGTATATGTTTTTTTATATTCTTCATTCTTACCCTTACTGAGAATTTGAGCTCACCTTTTTTTGTTTTTTTTTCCCAGGATATAAAGAAATGTTTTTATGTAAGAAAACAAAACGGGGAAGATCTTTATGGGAGATGTTGTAGATCATTCACCATGATTAGAGGATTTTGTTCTGATATTCCAAATACACTAAACGATTATTGTCCTTGGGTGTCTACTTTTGTTATATAATAAGTATTCTATAAAAGTAATTTAATAACCATGTACGTCAAGCTATGAGTCTCTAAATTTTCTTTCCCTTACTCTCACCTGATAAATTATATCTCCATTTCCTACCCATAATGAGTATCTGAGATCCCCCTCCATTATATTTAATTTCCATGTGTTATGAAGAAATGTAATATCTATGATATCAATCATAAGGGTGATAATTATAAATAACATAGTGGGATATGATGTTGTACATTCTAGAACTATATTTTAATATACTCATATTTCAAAAGATAATAGAACAATATTATTTTTTTCGGGATCATTTTATCATGAAATGGATATTAATCTATTATGATGTGTTTTCTATGCATTAATTGAATTGATTGGTATAGAAACTATTATTATTTATTTGGGAAAATCCAGAATATTTAATATTAATTGAATTTTAACAGTAAATATACTGAGATAATAATGTGTATGCCATAAATTTATGGAATGATATCCTTATCAACACCCATAGTGTGTGTAGGGATGTTTCCAATGAGAAAGTAAATGATAGTAATGTTGAGTCTATTTACATCAAACAAATATTAGTATTGTTAACTGAGGTTATAAAATGTATTGTAATCCAAATTTATTGACCTTTAGATTAATATCTTGGTATAAATGTTGTACCACTTCATGTGAATCAACTGACAGTATTCAGTGGAACTGCATATCCACTGGTATTAGAACAACAAATCAATTCCCAAGAGAAGTTCATTACTATTTTGGATGCAGTGAAATGGAAATAGTCATCATGGAATTATATCATTTAAAGGGAGATAAAAACCATTGTTGGTTACTAATTAAACACATTACATATAATATGTGAGATAATTCATGAAATTTAGAACTTTTAAGGTGATTATGATTCATGAAGGTGAGGTGGAATAAACTGTCTTTTGAGGTGAGAATTCATCAGGTACGTCAATTATCGATAATCCACTAGTGGATCTATTAAATTAAATTATGGGAATAGGGGAAGGTAAAAAAATATCTATAGATAAAGAATGTATCCTAATAATAGAGGATGTACCCATTGTATAAAAAATAATTAATTTTTTTAAATAGTATTTACCTCGTCATCTACCAAAATATGATGTTGAGTTCTCCATTTAACCCATTCATAATGTAATACCTAAAACTAAATATACCAATATAATGTGAGAAATAGATTTTGAGGCATTAACTAAATAGTTTCAAGAGTTATGTTAATATTGATTTATGTTCCCAAGTGTTTCATTATGGGGATCCCCCATTTTATTCATTAAACAAAAGGATGGTTCAATGTGATTATAGATTGAATAGAAGGAGATGAATTACATTATAATAAAGAATAATTATCCATTACCATGAATTTATGGGTTATTGGGTCAACTGCAAAGAACTAAATTCTTAACCTAGATTGATCATTTCTCTAGTAATCATTACCTAAGGGGAAACATGGTTGATAAATCAATGGAAACATTACAAACATGAAGTGGACATTATGCACTTATGGTGACAACCTTTTTATATAATAATGAACCTTATGTATGTATTGACATGATTTATAGAGTATTAAAAGATTACATAGATTAATTTGTGGTGGTATCCATTTATGGTTACTTTATATACTCTCTGATCTATGAAGATCATGAGATTCAATTGAAAATAATTTTAATGACCCGAAAAAAGAAATATATAACAAATATACTAACAATTTTTTTTCTCATTATAGTTTATCGTTTTTTCCAAATTTTCCAAAATTATAGAATATATGTGGAACCGTAAAATAAAATCTACATATATAAAACAATACACAATATAAACAAATATTCCGTACTCCTAGATCTACTTCTATGTTATGAAAAATTTCATTTAAGGATTTGATATCGAGAAATATGACCAAATGTTTTTTCCATCAACACAATATTATATCTAAAGGAAATATTGGATAAATATCATTAAAAAGCATTTTTTTTAATTTATATGATAAATTGCAAAATACATTACATATCCAATCCCTATAACATTAACATAGTATTTCTATTACTTAACACATATTTTATTTTTTCACATTAGAACATCATTATCATCCAAATGAAATCCCTTATAAACATAATCCATTAAACTACATTATTTATTAAATAAGTAAAATGAAACATAATAATAGTAATATCAAATGATCTTTAAGGGAAAATAAAATACTAAGCAAATGAATGTCATCAGTGACCATAAGAAGAGAATAATTCTATGATGACATAATTAATGTGAATGATTATAACATAAGAAAATTCATACCCATAAATGCATAGATAATAGATAATTAAAATATGGAATACAACTTTACATATGAAAGAGTCATAAGAATAAATAATAATCATACTAGTGATATCAATATTGATCGAAAGAAACATCATAAAACCCTAAAAATTAAAGAAGAAAAACCTATTGGTATCTTGGGACATCTTCTTCAAGGAGCTCTAACAAAACCGTTATGAAAACCCTTAAAATTGGAAAACCATAAGTAAAACATTAAATATATTTATCTAGTAAAAAAAATTATTACCCAATGCATTGATGAGTTATCTAGTTTCACCAATCATATAATCTACAATGGTATTAGCTAGTGTTGTATGGGAACACCCCTCACATATATTTCCCAATAACAACAACATAGATAATGTACATAGTTATTTCATTTGGATACCCATAAAATAGTTATTATTCCTTATTAATATTATTAACACATGGAAAATAAATTGGTTTCATTTCATCCTCTTAGAAACTTGATTAATACATGAAAAAAATGGGATCCATGACAATCTCCTTGAAAAATTATTAACTCATGGAAAAAATGGGTTCCATAAAAATATATTTAAAAAATGATTAATGTGTGGAAAATAAATGGGTTTAATAAAAATTAATTTCAAAAAAATACTAATCCATTCAATGAGATAATGAGTGTGGTAAGTTTATAAAATATTTTCTTTGAAGGGTAAGTAATAACAAGGGTTGTTTATGTTCATGGCCTAAATTAACATTAAATTTCTATTAAATAAATTTTTGCAAAGAAACATTTAATCATTATATTATTTTTTTACAACTGAAAATTCAATAAATATTACACATATTATTTTTATTGAAAAAATAATGGAATAATTTAAAGAAATCATTAAAAATCACTTAAAACATTTCTAGAGGAAAATAAATTTTCTTCATTAAAAAATAAATATTAAAGAAAATGAATTTTGAAATTAATTTTATTTGAAGGTAACCTTGAAAAAATATAAATAAATGTTCATGGTAAATAAATTTCATGACATGGGGGTATTTTATTTGGTTGTACACATTTAAAAAATATTCCTTTAACATTTTCAGAAAAAGTCCACAGGGAATTTTTTAGAATGAAATGAATATTCCTTTTATAAAAATTTCTAACAATCAAAAAAATTAATATATTTATTTGATATTTCATATTTAGTATTCTACATAAATTTCTGAAAACATTTCTAGAAAAAATATTTTTTTATGGAAAAGGTGTTTCGTCCGAAGAGAGAAAAAATATGATTATTCATAAAAAAATTCTTCTAACTATTAAATAAAATAGAAAATTAAATTAAGGTAAAACATAAATTATAATGATAAAATGGTAGGATAAAATAATTTATGATAATTATTATGAGCTTGATCATTGGATTTCGACATTAAATACTTAATCACAATCAATCTTGATAAATAATGAGATTATAAAATAAAAATCATATGACTTTTCTAACTTTTCACCATAATACGATGAATAAATATCACTAAATGAAACAAATGATATTTTAAAAATAACTATATTCATGATATATAATTTCTATTGGCTATTATATACACAACATAAAATAATATAAGTGTATATCATAACATATGTCTCGATGAAGGAAAATTCTGAAAAAATTCAATTACCATTTTCCTATCATTGAAACCGTAAACCCCATTAAAGAGAGAACATAAAATGGATTTTTAAATCCACATAAATTTTATTATAATAATAATAAAATAAATTCATGTTATTTATATACACCACACAATAAAAATAAGTGGTGAATATGGAATACATCTCATTTAAATAAAAGTGAGATGTGAAAACCATTACATCGAGTTCAACTCATCGTGCGAGTTCCTTATTTTCCTGAATAATAAAATTGTGTTAACTATGTAAATTCATAATAAAACATTTAATGTTAAATATTAAAATTATTTAACTTATTAAAATGATATATATTATTACTTAATCCTTTAGGTGTTGGTTAGATGTTTTTACCATATTTGGCCTCCATGTCAAAAATGACTTTGGTAGGTTGACAATGGTCAATGTTGAAATTATGTAATCATATATAGAATCATAATAATGAAATTATAATCTTATTTATACCTAAATTATAATTTTAAAACCAATCTATAATTATATTTATTGAAAATGGATTGTGATACAATCATGGAGACAGTTGGTTGTACGTATGCATGAGTAACATTTCATTTTTTCAAAGATCATTCTGGAATGGAGGTAAGTAAAATTTAATAATTAAAGAATTATAATTAGGTAATAAATACAAAAATATTTGATTATATATACTTATTTAAATTATTATTATGATATGGTGATGAAAACAGAATTACATCACTTTGAGGAGGAGGTTGTCCCCATGTCCACATATAATATTATAATTATTTCAGTGAGATATAAGGTATGTAATAAAATTATATTTTATATTAAAATGAGTACAAATATTGCATTAAAATCATAATGATTTCATTTTTATCACATATATTCATTTTCATTACCCATATTTACTTATATGAAGTGTATTATTGGTAAACGAATCACATCACTTCGCAAG
The DNA here is from genome assembly GCA_963277665.1 of Viscum album. Lineage (NCBI taxonomy): Eukaryota > Viridiplantae > Streptophyta > Magnoliopsida > Santalales > Viscaceae > Viscum > Viscum album. Next base: position 1,617,388,337 of record OY728146.1, on the reverse strand, counting down.
ATGGTAGTTCGTCGTACACACAAGCAAAAATATTAGATCCCCTATGAAGTAGAATTTTAAGAAGGTATATATGATATAAAAAATTAAATTTTATATTTGATTTATAAATATCATATATAAATATTATATATATCATCATACCAAACCATATGTGGGGGTAATGGAAAAATTAATGACATCGTTTCATGAGGTGATAGTTGGACGTACATATGAATGCTGATAAATAAACCATTTGATGGGAGATGGAATTTCTTTAGGTAATTGAATTAAAATAATAAAATTTAATATTATTTAATATACTTATGTTACTATAAAATCATGTTTTTTGAATAATTGAAGTGGTTGGAGTATGAAATAAAATAAAAAATAACATTAAATAATGCTGCCTCATCACCATCTATCCTACTTAGGCTTCCACCAAAGGCATTTCAATGATAAATTTATGAATAAAAATGGTTTAAAGTATGATTGAAGGTAATTTTATAAGTTATCTGGGATGTTAATTTCCAAACCCAATAGGTTTTAATGTGTAAATAATAGAGAATATGAGGTGGCCTTCTATAAGTGGGGGAGATGACACACTCTGTATTTTTTTTATAGAAAATAAGTTCACCCGCGGTTTTCAGATGTAAAAAAGGGTACTCAATTTACTAGTATAGAAACTTATTGGGGTATTTTTATAAATATTTTAGTAAAATAGTATTTTACATGATTATATGTCATTATGATCTTTTGTTGGTTTAACCCACAGTAAACACATTTGTACCTTAACTGCAAAAAATAATTTTCACAATTTTCACTATTAATATTGGTAAAAAATTACTTTATCAACGCCAGATATTATAAATTATTCAGATTAAAAATAATCAATCAATTTTTCAAAATATCATTAATAGTGTTGGAAAAAAAATATAAATTCAATCCTATATTTGGTAATATAAAGAAGGTTTTTAAAGAGACACGTTTCTGATGTTAAAAATGTTTTTATATCTAATATCAATTTGAAATTGAATCCAATAAATTAAATTTCATCAATGAACGTATAATTAAAATTATTTTACATTAAAATAAATTTTAATTATAATCTATCCTAAAATATAATTTACCATATTTTTAATTTTTCAATTAAAATTTATTATTTATCACTATTCATTAAAAATTGAAACTTTTTGACAAATTGTCAAAACATAACAATAATATAATTTTGAAATTTTGATGTAAAAAATAAATTTTATTTTTTCAACTAAATATTGATAAAATTGGAATATATTTAATTTAAAACAAAACTTATAGATGCAATGGAAAATAGAGCATTTGAGAATGGTATTTTTTCTGAACAAAATGATTTTATACAAATACTATATTCAATAACAATCATTGTGCGAATATAAATTAAAATTTATTTATATATAATAAAAATAATTAATTTATATAATTACTCAATTGCTATTATTTTAATTAATTTAAAAATATAATTGATATACACATTAAAAAAATAAAAAAAAAATCCTTTTTTCACACCCAAAAGCAAACATATAATAAAATAAAATAGAAAGTTCATTAAAATGTAATTGTGTTAATTAAATATAATTTAAAAATATTAATGTTACATTAAGAAATATTCCTTAAATATTAGGAGTTTTAAATTACCAATTAATTAAAAATAAATGATAGTTTTACAATAATCTAATTTTTTTATTATTCATTAATAAATAAATTTTTTCTTAAAAGCCCCTATAAATCACCCAAAGTGAAGTTTTATATTATGATCCCATAGTTGAGTTAAATTTTATCTAATTTTGTTTCTCGAAAAGATCAAATATTTATTATTATATTAATTTTAGGAAAATTAGTAAAAAATAAATTTAGAAAAAACAGAATTTTTAGTAATGCAATCACTGAACTTAAAATTGACCAATTATTTACTAAAATATACATAGATAATTTATATTAGGTACAATATATATATTAGTTAATAATATTCATAAAAAAATATAATAGCTTATTTGTAATGGTTATATATATCATTGGTTGTTTAAGAATTGTGTTTTTTTGTTAATACACTATGAAATATAAAAATATAGGGGTTGCGTATACCCTCATTTATGATAAATGTTTCATGTAATTTATTATATAAAAAATTATTCTTCTAAAATTTGGGGGTTTTATGTCTCTACACCCCTCCCTTTAAAAAATTGAATCCTCACAATACAGAAGTTATCACAGTTATGAAAGGATGTACATTTGAATATTATATTGTTGTAAACCCAAATCGTAAAAAGGTATAAGCAAACATCCTCTAAATAAGATAGAAAATGTAATTACAAAGCCATTATGGAATAACACACTACTAGGTTTTTAAATAAGATAACATTGGCGGGTTTGTAAAGAAAGTTTAAACAATTATAGATAGATATTTAGGTCATTTATCCCAATAAAGTGATTTGATCATTGGAATGATATGGGCCTCAAAACTATAAATCTATGAGGATCAAAAAGGACCATCAGTTCATCATTATTTAAGGTTCTAGGATAATATTTTTTTTCATGACCCTATTACTAGTTTTGAGAAATTTATCAAACCATATAGACTTATCAAATATTTAAATATCCAAACATGATGTGTATAATTTCATCTTGTAATCAATTTTCACCAAAATATATTAGTTTTCTCGACATGATGTGTATCCGGGATGAATTTTTATTTCATGAATAACTAAAATAAACTATTAATGGACAATATAATCCTTAGAAGAATAACAATATATTCCTGTTGTCTATTGAGAATAACCAATACAATTTTTTAAGAAAATAGTATGATAAAAAAAACATTCATACATAAATATATAAATTTTAATAGTAGTACCCAATGTTCAAACCAAATAATTCCATAAATAAATACCCTTAATATTCTTCAAACATTTCCTGACTATGTTTTAAACCAAATAATTAAAACAATTTAATTGTATATTCTTCCAAAACTAATAAACCATTGTTACAAAAAAATACCATATATTTACAATGATAATTTATTCTTTATATCTAAAAATTTTATACTAACAAGGACATCATGTAGGACAGTGGTAATTATTATAACATTTTTTCCCTTCAGTCGTGAATTCATGCCCCATGTTATTGCCGAATGAAATGGGTTGTCACATATCCTTAATGATTTACTTTTTTTCTTTGAAGGTGAAAAGAATAATTAATCACAAAATAATTCTTCAATTGGATCATATGGGTTCCAAATACCCCAAAAAATTACAAAATCTCAATAAATTTCATCAATAATGTTAAATGTTTTACTACATCAAACCCTCAAATGGGGTGTCTAATACAATGAACTAATTATCAACATTAATCACAGAGATCTATGACGGTATCCATAAATCCTATGATATACTCACAAGAATACCTCCAAATATATAATGTTATATAAACCTTTCCTTGATGCAAAATATGATGGCCGAGTCTAGCCCACAATAATGATATTGTCAACATTGGGTCTAGCCCGCACGGTTTTGCTTTCCCTGGGCTATGACCCTCAAGAATCCCACAATAAAAGTCTAGATAATGGGAGAGGTATCCAAACCACCTTCTAATGGTGTGATCCATGCTTCTCCTTGTTTGATGTAGAATTTTCATAATCCAACACCCTAGAAGGACTCATCATCCTCACTTGCACATAAAATGGACACTACCTCTAATACCACTTTGTAGTGTCCATTTTCTGGTTGGTCACATGGACTCAAGAACATTTCCACAATCTCTAGAGGCTTCCCATTAGTAGAGAGGGCCTTGGGTGTGATATTGGGGAATCAATTCCATAATTTGAAAAGTAAACATTAGGGGAACAATTAGTAAACTGTAGCGAAACTAGTAATACCATAAAAAAAATGTAAATATTGGATGAATGGTAGTATAAACAACTTCAACATATATATAAATAAATGATGCATTTCCCAAGTATCAAGGAAATCATTTTAACAAGTCACAAAGCTGTAAATACAATATGGAAAAATATGTATAGAAAAAGTAAACTCCAATAGCATCGCAAGCCTAAAATTGGCCCCTTTCTCTCCAACAACAATTAAAATCAAGTACCTGATAAAGAAATGTTCTTTCCCTTATCCGTACCAGAAACCAAATAATCTATTTAGGTCCAAAAAAATTACCCAAATATGGTGTGAGACGAATCTCATAATGCAACCACTATAATATTTGTACCTAATAGTTATTGAATATATATAGCAATCCATATGATCAAATGATGTAATAAACTAGGAAGTACTCAAAAGTAACAGTCCAACATTTTAAAATTACATTCATTCCCATTTATAAATTATTAAACCCATTGAATAATGTAACATCGAGATCTAGCCTAGGATTTGAATCCCCCTGTATAATATTAACTACATATGTCTCAGAAGACCATCTAAACAACTAAGTAGGACTGATTCCAAACATGTTCTTTGTCTTGGCATAATCATCACAATTATTTGTTTATTCACAATCAACCCTCTAAGAAATATCTCACAGTCTAAACCCTCGGGGTAAACCTATCATCAAAATAGTAAAATAATCACACTTTGTAAATCTCACACATTCTAGCCCCTTTGGTCCCACATGACACTAATTCTATAAAAATGACCACCTAGGTAGTTCTCACAATTGATACCCTCTTCGTATGCATAGAAAGGAAAAAAATATAATGACCCCTAGAAGCTCTCATAGTCAATTCCCTATGGTCAATAATTTATTTAATAATGACCATCATGGTAGCTCTAACAGTGTAACCCCTCTTGTCTATGACCACCAGACAACTCTCATAGTCTATACCACTGGGTCAACATAACAACAATTCATACATTAATGACCATAGTTTAAAAAGCACTCATAGTCAAATTCCCCATGGTCAAACATCTATAATGAAAATCACATGCATCTAAATTAATCATTATAACATCATCCAATAAAATTCAAGGAATGAACAAAGCTATTTCTCATAGGAAACCTAGTTCAAACAACCATAAAGAGTCAAATAGTGGAAACACACACATGAGGTGTCCTGTAATCAAGGAATCCAACCTTACATACATGCTACAACAAATTTTTAATTAATTAAACAATATCATGTAGATAATTTGGATAAAATCCAAAACATGCAATAACCTAAACATGGACATTCATCACATTAAGAATATATAATCCAAATACAGTCAAATAATAGAACAAACTGCCTACCTTGATGTTGTACGATCAACACTCTTGAAAATAGTCCCTTGAATCAGCCCAAAAAGATATAGATATATGAAAAGGATAAAAACAATCAACCATTGTTAACTAATAATATAGAAAAAATCAGTAACATAGGATTAAGAAAAAGGAATAACTCACCAATGGGATTCCAACACTCCCACTTGAGTTCAGATCAGACCACTGATAAAGAAATTGTGTGTCAGACTTTGATCATCAATCTAGGTCGCACCTAGAAAAACCAAGGTTGTAAAAAAGAATTATTTTTAAACTAGAAGTTTCTCAACTCTGATATATCAATTAAGAAAAAAGTATATGGTGTGTTCTTTAAAGATACACGCCTTGTATCAGCCTTTATTACATCCCACCTTAAACGGCCCAGCCTCATCATCACATGGTTTTTTATGCCATAGTACCCCCATTTTTTGGTATTTAACCCTTAAATGATGATTTCCATGGTTATAAAGATTAATTGTGGTGAATGGGAGATTTGGGAGAACATTGGAATCAATTTTGGGGAAAATGGAAGCCGCATGGGAGGCGAATGGTTTGTCTAACCATGCGGCCAAACCGTTCATAATTGGTCATCTTGAGGTAGTAGATCCAGAATATTTTCATAATGGATAGGTAGATAATGCAAGGAACCCATGATAGGGTCTTCCTAGGTAGTATCAAACACTCAGTTAGTGCACAGTCTGTCTAACCGTGAAAACTAACAATGAGGATGGTTAAAATGTGATCCTTAAAAGTGAATCTAAAATGTTTTTACCTCTAGGTGGAACGTTTTTTTCTCCCAAGTGGCCATAATTCAGGGTTCTTCTTCTCGAGAGGCCAAATAAGGATCTCCCATTGATCTAAAGGAAATCTGAAGTCTCTACTTGGTGAATCAATGTCGTATTCTTAAGGTGTGTGGTCGTTCTTCAATGTTCATAATCAGTTTCTTAGATCTCCTTAGATATACTTTTTATTATCTCTTGGTTTCATAGATATACAGATGTTATGGACAGATTTAGGTGTGTGGATGCCAAATATGACTATATTCATTGTGTTTTTTATTCAAAAACATTGAGTTAGGTGGATTCATTCCTAACTCCTTTTTATAGAATTTATTGGCTTAGTTTCAAATTAATTATCTTAAATAAAATTTATTGTGAAATATTGGTTTTATGATTCAAATAATTCTTCTTTAGTTTTGATTAATGGTTTTGTTGAAATTGTGTAATAATGATGATTCATTTTGAAACGTGATTCAATTTCTTGAATTTAAAATCAAGATTTAAAATCAATATTTTTTACGGATTTGAAAATGGTTTTATTGGATTGATTTTTTCAATAAAAAGGGTATTATATTGAAATGGTTTGGCATTGAAATGAATTTGAGGTAAAATGGGATTCAATAAAAATATGTTTTTATTGAAGAGGTGTTTTTGAAGTATCCTTTGGCATATCAATGTGTGTGTATTCATATTGTATTCTTGATGCTTTATTGAAATATGACCTGGTGTGTAGTTCCAAATATCAAATGGCACAAGGGTTATAATTACCTTTGATTATTTGGTAGATCGAAAATAAACCTCTCATGAGTATGGAACTATCATAATGTAGCATTCATGTTTGGTTTCATGGGTTAGTGGAATGGTTGGGTATGCCAAAAAGGGATATTGTGAAATTGTTTTAAAGCTTGTATAGTGATTTTTTTAAAAAGATAACTTACTGAAAAAAACCATTTCAATATAAATTGTATGATTTTGGTTATAAATGGTCAAAAAGACACAATAATCTGATGCATAATGTCTCATTCTGAGTTCAAACCTCAATGGTCTTGAGACCATTGAGGGCTGGAAACATAATGGGAAATCATTTTTGTTCTTTAGAGATCATATGGTTGTACCTATGGTTATTCAGGAACAACTCCTTCATGCTTACCACCAATCTATATGGGTTGTACATCCATGTACACAGTATATTTTTAAGGCGTTGAAGGAACATGTTTGGTGGAACGACATGAAACAGATGGTGGATGAGTTCTTATCACTATGCATAACATGTCAGTAGTTTAAAGTAGAACATCAAGGAACCATGGGAATGTCATATTCTTTACCTATCCTAGTGTAGAAATGGGAGTATATAGAAATGGATTTTCTTATGGGTCTTCCATGAACGGTCTGGAAACATGACGCCATTTGGTTTATAGTGTATCATTGTACCAAGTCAGCAATTTTCATTCAAATTCATGAAAATCATATGTTGGATGATCTATCCAAAATCTATATCCATGAGGTGGTAGAGGCATGTTTTTCCAGCAACAATAGTCTTAGATAGAGATCTGAGGTTCATTTCTTGTTTTTGTACTTCCTTACATCAAGCCCTTGGGACTCAGTTGACAATTTTCATGGTATATCATCCTTAGATAGATGGGTAGTCTAATTAGACAATACGAACATTGAAAGACATGTTTTGGGATTATTTAATGGATTTTGGTGGATCATGGGATGATCATATACCCTTAGTGGAGTTCTCATACATTAACAGCTATTTGGAATAGATACGTTTGAATCATTATATGGGAATCCTTGTCATTCTATACTATGGTGGGTGAAAATAGATGAAACATCACTAGTTTGGCTGAGCCTTGTCCAAAATATAATGGAGAATATCCAATTGATTAGAAGGAGGATGAAGATGACTCAGAGTCGTCAGAAATCTTATGCAGATCATCGTAGAAGATCATTATCGTTCATTGTGGGTGATCATGTCTTCTTGAGGATATCTCCAAGGCATGGACATCATCATGTCGGTAAGAAGGGAAATACATATCCTAGATACATAGGCACTTTTGAGATACTATATCATGTTGGAGAGGTGGAATATCGATTGGAATTACCACCACAGTTCAATTCAATGTATAATGTGTTATGTGTATCTTAGATGAAAAAGAATCAACCTGATCCTGACCTTGTGATCAGATGGGATCATGTTGACCTAGATCTGGATGCTTCACTGAAAAATATCCTAGTACAGATTGTGTTTAGAAGATAGAAAGACATGCTTGGAAATTTCATCGGCCTAGTGCAGTTTTTATGGAAGTATGGAAAGATTCTAGAAGATACTTGGGAACGCAAGAAGGAAATGAAAGACCAGTGGACAAAACTCTTTTAGGGTAGAATATGTTTTCTAATTTGTGAGTATGGAAAGGCCTATGGTGGGGGGAATTTTGTACCCCCATATTCTAATAAGTAATCATTACATGATTTATTTCATGTTTATAAGGTTTAAGGGTGATGAATGGGATATTTTGGAGAATATTTGAAATGATTTTGAGGCAAAAAGGATGTCATATGGGAGGCACACAATTTGTCTAACCATGCGGCCAAACTGTGTGTAATTAGTCCTCTTGAAGAAATGGCTCTAGAAAAGTTGGAGTAGGGTTAGGTAGACCATGTGAGGAAGTCATACGAGGGTCTTCCTAAGTAGTTTCTAATGCATGGTTAATTCACATTTGGTTTAACCGTGTGAACAAACCATGAAGATGGTTTAAATAAGATCCTGAAAAAGTGTATCTCACACATTTTTGCCTCTAAGTGGCTTGTTTTTTCCCCTAAGGGGCCCCAACTGAGGATTTTTCTTCTTATAAGGCCCAAAATTTTTATCCCATCAATTCTAAGGTGAAATTAAGGCTTTAATTAGTGAAATGAAGCTGGATTCTTGAGGTATGTGATTGTTCTTAATCATTCTTAATTGTTTTCATAGATATACATAGATATAATTATCATATTCACTTTATTTCTTCGATATACTGTCATTATGGGTAGATCTAGGCCTGTGGATGCCAAATATGATGATATTTGTCCTTGATCTTTCTAGGAGAGGAGATCAAAGGTAGGTTCTTAGACAATCGACCCTGTTTCCTTCTATGTTATTTGTTCCTTGTGGTTTTCTTCAAAACTATTGAGGTAGGTGGACTCAGAATAAACACCTCTTGAAAGAATTTATTTTATTAGATTCAAATTAATTATTTTAATTGAAATTTACTTTTAAATCACCATTTAATTCTTGGTATAAATTTTCTTCTATGATGATTTATGTGTTTAGTGAAATTGTGTAAAAAAATCATTATGCAAAGTGATTTAGTTTCTGAATTTTAAATTATGATTTGAAATCATTGATTAAAAAGAATTTCTAAATGGTTTGAGGGGAAATATATATTCAATAAAAAGTGTTTTTTTATAGAAATGGTATGGTATTGAATTAATTTTGATGGAAAATGGTTTTCAATAAAAATAGGTTCTTATTAAAGAGGTTTTTGGGCATTATACATTTAAATATAGGTGTGTGTGTGTGTGTATTAATATTTCATTTCTAAGGAATGTTGAAATATGAAATGGTTAATAGTGCCATTTTTCAAATGGTACATGGGATATAATTACCTTGTGATGACTGGGATGTTCAATGAGAAATTTCTCTTGAATGTGGATATGTCATAACGTAGCATGCATGGTTAGTTGCATGGGTTGGTGGAATGGTTGGGTATGCCCAAAAGGGATATTGTGAAATGGTTTTAAATATTTTTGGGTTATTTTATAAAAAAATAATATGATGGAAAAATTGGTTTCAATCGAACTTGTATCCTTTTGGTTATAAATGGGGTTGGAAACATATTTATATTTTGTTATATACTGTTTTGAGAAATTGTTTATATAAACTGTTTTATATAAATGTTACTAACTCTTCTACATTAGTGGCATGAGTAGTGAAGTCATTTAAGAGAACCTACTATGTTTTATACTCACCCCTGATTTGGAACATTGGTGCTTTTTTAGATTCTATCTTTAGAGATAGGGGAAAAGGTAATGTGACTCACCTTTTTAGTACCACTTTTGTGAATCATGGGGTGTTGTTTGAAGTAGTGGCTTGGAGATATAGGATCAAGGAGTCTTGTGGTCTTACTAGAGTCTTTTGGTTTTTTTTCCAATATGTAAACTGGTGTTTGGTTGTCTTTCTCTATTGTGCACTTTGGTTGACTTGTTTTAATAAGGTGGTTGAATTTCCTTTTTTCATCACGCACCTTATAGTTGTGTTTTGGTTGTGGTTGTGTGTTTTTTGGTTTGTTTCATAAAGGTTAAATCATCCCCCACTTTATTTTGAAATACTTTGGAATTTATTACCATCTTTTTGCATCTTGGGTATGTCTCTTAAGGAAACATAATGGATCGTTGTGCCATTAAGGAAATGATATTGAGCATGTCATAACATAATCGGCTATGACACGATCAAAACACAGTCTAGAGGTGGTACCGGAGTACATGGAATCTATAAGGACGTACACGACATGTACATAAAAATGTTTCCTTCTTCTTTTTTACATAAAAAACAACCCGAAATAAATATCCATACTTGAAATTGAGATTCGAGTTATTACATTTAGTATCCATTCACATGGTTCACTCCAAAAATATATTCATATTCCTCCATGTGTGTATTATATTTCAAATTGTATCTATAAATATTTTCTGATTTTACATGTGTTATTTTGATTTATCTCTATATTTTTCTTGGTGGTCTTATAAATTCTTTATTGATACCATTACAGACATAGACAAGATTTAAGGCACCAATTTCTCATGGTATCAGATTTTAACTCTTCTAGATGGTCAAACACTTTCATACACAAGGGTTGGAATAGAGTAAGTGAGGTTAGAATATATATGATCATTGGATTGGAACAAAAATAGTATTTTTTTGAGGTTTCAACCTTATGTTAATTAAATTATTGACTTATATAATAATATACAATGATATTTATTGTTATTTAATGTAATTTATTTCAATTAATAATGAAATTGGAATATATAAAAATTTTCATATTTTTACAACTATGATGTTTCATTATGATTTATTATAGTGGATGTATAAAATAACATCCATATTTTAATAATTTTATATCAACTCATAAAATTAACTTCGTATATAAATTTAGAGAGTTGGTTATTAACATTATTTATCATAATGGTTTTCTTGAAAAGTTACACATATCAAATCATAATAAATATTTCATAATTTTATGGTTAGAGAATCATAATATGGGTGATTGTTATAACATCATTATGAGGGAAAAAATTATTTATATTTTAAAATGAATCATAATATGATTCAAAGAAACTTAATTTATCTTCTTATATTTCAATAAGTTTATATAAATATTATTTTTGAAACTGTAGAGTATAGTGTTAGTAATTTGTAATATATAAAAAAGAGAAATAATTTAAATTTTATATCATCTCATTAAGATTATATCTTGCAGTATATTTTAAAATATTAAAATTGAAAATATATCCATTGATTGTAGAAGAAAATTTACATGTATATATAAATATATATATAATGGTCTAGTAGAATATAATTTTATGATCATACTATATTTAAAAAGATTCATTTTCAATATGTATAATGTATTTCACATGAAGAATTGAGAGTTACAAGATTTTTAGGTAATAATTATCCTAAAACTAAACAACCTTTGAACATATTAGTGGAATTTTCAATTTGAAACAATATAAAAGATATATTCAACATTTCAAGGATTAATGACTAAGATTTTATTGTACTACTAGAATATTTATTTGATAACATAATTGAATAAATAAATGAATATTTTGTATTAGTTGAAGTAAAAAATAAGGAATTATACAATATATGTTCAAAATATTCAAAATTATATTTTCATGTATTATTATATAATATCAATTACTTCTTTGGTATTATTAATAAACCAATACCCATGATTTTATTTCTTTAAGGTGATGCATGATCTTAATTTATGATCCAAGAACCACTATATATTATGAATAAAAGCTTTAGAAAATTTTCTATAATATACAAACATAAAATAATTTATAAATTATTGTATGATTTATTAGGTATATAATTTAAATAGGGAAGAAACAAAAAGATTTGAAAATGTGTTAAAGGAAATAAATTATCACCCTTTAAAGTATGAATGAATGTAAATTATCTAAAACATCAAGGAATGTTTTAAATTTAAATTAGTCTTTCTTATTTAGAGAATGTCAATTTTTTCTAAAAATTTAGAAAACATAATTATGGTTTGATATTTCTTATCCAAATGGTCTTTGAGATATCTACTGAAAGATTATATGAAATAACACATTGTACCTAGGGGACTGATATTGAGGGACTATTGGGGGTCTAATTGTGTGAAGTAACTACATGTAGACAATAGAATAGTTTATTTCTCTTGTTCAGGTGTCCTGATAGAACCATCTTACATGGTGGGGGTGAACTAGGTACCTAGTTGATTCATAGATATATTTTGGAATTTAATAAAATGAGGATTTTGTCTTAAAATAAACAATTTCATATTTATCGATAGACACTCAACTAATAACAACCCTCCCATCTCATTTATCCCTTCCAAGTGATCTCCTATTTTTTGATTGATCGTTTATTCATTATTTTTATTATTATATAACATCCCACTTGGTATGTATAGCCTTTTTCAGTCCTAGATTTTATTATTCCTTCACTATATTATCATTTCCCCTCCGAACACATATTTTGGGTTATTTTTTTATCATTTTTATTCATATTGATTTAGGAAGTATTATTCAATAATTTATGATGAGAAAGAAGATGTTAGAAAAAGTTAGGTGGTGCAATCATTTTCTATTATATTATATGCGATCCAAGTTCCATTTGATATGAAATTAATGAATAGATTATATAAATAACCTGGAATGAATCTGAAGTTAGTTATCATTTGTATCATTTGGTGGATGAGTTTTGTTTTGATTTCAAAACATTATTCAAGTGTTAGGACTTGATCACATAGTTTTGAATGGATATATCACTTATATGAAGTCATGGGTGGTGTAAAATTTGAACCAAATGAGGATTTCTTTCATGTAACAATAATTACTAACATTAAAAGGTCCCTTAAGATGCCCCTACATGGGGAGGATAGTATTGATATTTTAATTGTTAGTGTGATCATATACATAGTGTTCATAAATTGTACTTTAATGGTTGGTATAGTTTAAAATTTTTACATGGGGTGACTATGAGAATTTTTAAGACCCTACTATATGATCATTGATACTAATTGTAGTATCGAAATAATGATGTTGATTCTCAACATACCAAAGGGGGTGAATTATATACTTTAAAAATTCCTTCGGATCCTTTATAGTTGGTTAAAACCATTTATGTTTAACAATTTTAAACAAGGTAAATTCACAAGACCTATAAGTTCTAAAAACATGCTTGATTCCTGAAATGTTGTTTTGAAAATGAAATTTCGGAAATGTGGTTCTAGAAATGAAACTAATTCAACAAACATACTAGATTTTGGAAATGTAATTCCTGAAATGAAACATAACAAATGTTTACAAAACAAATATTCAACCTTAAAGCATATAAAATATTATTTAAAGAGAGTACAATAATAAGAAAGTATAGGATAGTTATACATTCATTATCAATCAAGATAAAGAGGAAAACACACTTAAAACAATAAAAATACCAAGTAGTAAATCTTTTAACCCAAAGTGTAGGGTATCCATCAACCTTGGATAAAGGTGTCTTGATTTATACATTAATTAAAGTCTGTCTTACCCACACCAGGGTAATCCCTTGGTAAAAATATTGGATTCTATCTTGCAATCCCTACAATCCCTTGATTTAGAAGGAAATAAGAACCTCGATCTTCCAAACCTAGAAGCCCATTATCAGCATGAACGGAGTCTACATGAAGTAAGTCTGAACAAGTTGTTCACACCCAGACAAGTTGTTCATGACATCTGAAAAAAGTATTGAGAGTTGAAAGAGCCTCTCTCACTCTAGCATGTAATCTCTATAATGGTAGAACAGTTCATCAGTTGTCCAAAAGTTCTGATCTCATTCAAATGAGCTCCTATTAGTAGACACATCTTCAACAGTCGGTTGCATCCTCTAATGGTCATATTTCTCCTTGAATTTTGGAAGGACCTGTGTATGTGTCACTCAAACAACAGTTAGTAAATAACAGAATGCATGAAATCGTTTCAATTAATAAAAACTATGTTAATTTAAATATAATTGTTATGTATAAGAAATATTGGCATCCGATAATATTGGAATTATACATTTAAAAAACTCTAACATTATCAAGAAATCACATTCTAAAGAAAAACATTAATAGGAAAAAGTTTTTATAAGTAAATTTAAATTGGATTGTGAAACCAGTATCTCATTTGTTCCAGAATTGGAATCATAACATCAGAATCACTTATGTACCTGATTTATAACCACAAAACATAATCACTTTTGCACCAGATTTGGAATCACAATATAGAATCACTTTTTCACCGAATTCGAAATCACAAAACAAAATCACTTTTGCACCGGATTCGGAATCACAAAGATGGTTTCACTTATACACTAGATTCATAATCACAGAACAGAATCACTTTTGCACTAGATTCAGAATCACAAAACAAAATCACTTTTGCACCGGATTCGAAATCACCAAAGCAGAATCACTTTTTCACCGGATTCAAATTCACAAAGCAGAATCACTTTTGCATCAGATTCAGAATCACAAAAAATAATGGAAAATCATAATAATAAACCTATAGGTATAACGGAATGACATTTCTGGATCATAAGAAAAAAAATAGAACTTAAGAAAAAGAACAGAACATAATAAAAGGAGTTTGTGATTTTCAAAACATAAGACCATAAGGAATAGAGAAGTCAAATGATTACCTTATTAACTCAACAATGTCCCCATAATAGGAAATCACAAACAACTTCAATAAGGAAAAATATATTGACATGGTATGGAAAACATATCTCCCCCTTTGTTGAGATTTCCAATGATAACAACTAACTCCCCCTTAGGTTATATTTCCCAAGGATCATATTCTTGATCTTTAATATCTAGTTTTCTGTCATAAGAAAATATCCCCCCTTAGATAAACATCTATTCTTAAAAGAACCCCCCCCCCCCTACATGGTCATTATCCTTTCTTACCATACTCTTTCTTAATATATTCCCCTCTTTTCATATCTTCAATAAATTCTTCCTTTGAATAAATTATTCCCCTTTGTGATTTTCAAAATGATGGAAAGGAATGGAGAATTATATGATGTACCTGTTAGGTTAAGCAATCATACATTAAAAAACAAAAGTAATATATGAAAGAATCATTTTGGAAATAAAGTTTATATTACAACAAAAACATCATAATGTAAAAAAAATATTCATCCTCCTTCTTCTTAGACAACATATTCTTTATCAAGGCTTTGAGTTTCTTCACGTCCTTATGATATTTTTCAAAAATCTTCAACAATATCTCCTGATCCTGATTCTTATTTTCTAATGACAAGATCCTTTTTTCTTGAGAAACCACCTTTCTCTCTAATTTGTCTCTTACTGTACAGACCAGACTCTTTGGCAATGGTATGGATCGTTAGTTTTCTTTCAAATATTTCCTTTAATATTGATTAATGTGTGTAACAGCCTAAGGAAGGTTAGAGGAGTGTCCAGGGCTTGTTCGGAGCCCAGGAGTTTGAGATTTGGAGTTTCAGACTAAGGCGCACGGTCTGCGCACGGTTCGGGATAAACCGTGTGGCTGCAGACAGGGGCACCTGCAGAGGTGCACGGTTTGCGCACAACATGAATAGTAAAGTCGCACGGTTTGGATAAACCATGCAGCCCTGCATTCTAGAGGTAGTGAGGTGTACACGTTTTGCGCACGTTTTGGGTAAACCATGCTCCTAAACCGTGCGACCCTTTGTATGGTGAAATTACCCTTTTACCCTTATGTATATTTAAGATATTTTCTCTTTCCTTTTTGGTTCCAGCGGCCAGAACAGAGGAAGAACCCTCTCTTGAGCTCCCAAAACCTCTCCTCTCTTGATCCCTTGTCGTTTCTTCATCCGTCACCGGATCTTCGATCCAACGGAAGCATTAGAAGGGCCAAGGTAAGGCTTACCTCATGCACCCCTTTCTCCTCGGCAAATCATGCCTTCCGTCGTGCTATTTTGATGTAGGCTCAAATGACCTATTTTCAGGGCATTGGACTGGAACATAGATCTCTTCTAATATACTTTGAATATGAGGTCAATATCGAGAGAGCTTGCATCTACAGCCCTAAGGTAGGTGGTCATTTGTTTTCCTTTTGGGTTTTTATCGTTCTTGAGTTTATTTTGTCATGACGTGCTTTGCCTTTTTCTAAAACCCTTATTTATATATTCTGCTTACTGTCTAAATGACCCTTGTGATAGGAGGGTATGGGAACTACCCTTATTTGGGTGTTCGGGTACCATATGACCCCAGTATGGACATGCATAGGTGTTATAACTTGATTTTTAGCCCTTATTCACCTTTGGACCTTATGCATATGTCTCGAAAGCCATTTTCCATGTGAGGCAAATGGGATGTTTCGGTTAGGGCATGGCTAGGATGAGTTATCCTAAATCACTTTTATTATTTTGAATGCATGTTTGCTTGAAATGTGATTATTTGATATTGTGAGATGGAAATTACATGTTTTATTGTTATGAATGTTATAAGAAGTTTATGCCTTATAACCTATGCTAATTAAATGATACATCTTCGGGCCAGTGGTAGACTGTGAGAGCTCCCCTATGATACGACTTCAGGATAGGGGCAGACCGTGAGAGCTCCCCTAATTTAAATGATACAGATTCAGGCCAGGGGTAGACCATGAGAGCTCCCCTATGATATGACTTCAGGCTAAGGGTGGACTGTGAGAGCTCCCTTGAATGATTATTAAGGTTTTTCCAGGGGTATAATCGAGAGCGCTGCCCCTAGGTTAAGGACGCCCATGAGTTATGTCCCCGTCCTACCCAACGTATTATATATATAGGTATATATATATATATCTCTCTAAATAAGTAGGTGATTCATAGAGACATACCAGCCATGAGATGAACCAGGTAGACCCGCCAGGTGGCCTTCTGGAACCTGAGCAGGATGGTTGTTTGTTTCTTGTTTTACTTACTTGCACTCTATTGATCACTATTACTGTGAACGCCTATTTGGATTACACGTAGACATCGTTGGTGGTGGCCTACTGAGACCTGTCTCACACCCTACTCAGGCAACCTCCTGGGAACCCGTGTAGACTTTACTGTCGCAGGTACTAGTAGGGGAAAGGCCCCAGTTGCAGGTGGTTGATACTTGTACATTCTATCTGGAGTTCCAGATCAGAGGACCCAGCTTGGATAAGGATGCTCGTAGACTACCTTTTATTCCTTTTGTACTTCTTCTAGCATGCCAGTATTTTGGTTACTTTTGTATCAGCATGCCATGCATCCATATTTTATCGAACACTGCCTATGTGGATTTTGTATACTTATCAGGGTTTTCCTTACATTTACTGTTTGGTTCGTATGTTTCCAATTTTCTCTTATTTATACATTGGTTGTGCTTCCGCTATTTGTTACTTTGATGTTATACCACTTTTTACTCTAACATGGGGTACAGTATCACTACTGACTTACCATTACACCCCCACTACTAGTCGGTAGCCCTTTTCCTACGGGGAGATGAGCCAGGGGTTATGTGGCCAACCAGGCTCGGGGCTCAGGTTGATGGGCAGTCGGGTCTGGGACGTCACAAAGTGGTATCAAATTATTTTCTTTCTTCCTTGATTTACTATTTGGCAACAATCGATTTCAAAATGGAAACACTTAGAGACTTGATTATAAGTTGTGCTTGGGCGTCGCGAACCCATGTACGGGGGAAAGACCAAGGTGCCTACTTCATGTTGTTATTGATTCTACTATTTACTGATGATATTGTTTCACCGTTGGGTGTTTCACTTGTTTTCCAATGTTATTTAGATTTTCAATGTTGGGATTTGGATTTCATGTTTCGACATGAGAGAATGAGGTTTTGGAATTAGAACATGCATCATGATAGGCACAATATGATTAGGCCATGCATCTTTCCATGCCACGTTTAAATTTTTAGTGATCATTGCATGTTGTTTATTTCCATGCCTTGTTGATGTGTGTGAAACTATGCTAATCTTTCTTTCTGGTTGTTAATTCAGGAATGAGGTGGTTTTAGTGGGTTTCACTCTTTGCTTCATAAGGTGTATGGGCCCTTATGGATCGGAAAATGACATTACAACTAAACCAATCATTTTCTTAAAAGGAAATTTAAATAATTAATTAGCACCAGTAAATGAGAAATAACATCCAAGCATGTTTCATCTTTCAGTTCATGAGAAGTATGGGCCCTTATGGCCTGGGAAGTTCCATATCATTGGATTTGGAAATCTTGAATGTTTTATTGTCTTGCTACGAACCCTTGTAGGGGTGGTTAGGTGATCTTAGGAGTAGGAAAGATTAGTACCTATCCTAGATTCTAGAGTTAAACCTTTATTTTCTTGGCTTCCTTATCTGAGACGTTTGTTTGGCATTGTAGAATTATGCCTCCAAGACATCCTCGAGTCGTGCGTGCTGAAGGTGGCGACGACGACGCTCCTCAGGTGGTGTGACCTGAGCAGCCAGTTGTACTTCCAATCGATCCACTCGTGGATCCTTTTTCTATTCCTAAGATGGGAGCTGATATCCTGTTTCATGAGGGTTTCTTGAGGATGATGCAGAATATTAAAGGCAGCGTGCGATCGGCCCCAAGTATGACAGAG
Source organism: Viscum album (assembly GCA_963277665.1). NCBI lineage: Eukaryota > Viridiplantae > Streptophyta > Magnoliopsida > Santalales > Viscaceae > Viscum > Viscum album. The sequence continues at coordinate 1,617,369,399 of OY728146.1, read as the reverse complement.
TTGACCCCCCGAGTTTCAGTTACAGCATCCACAAACTTTTTCGGGAGATGGCGGACCTCTTGCTACTGAGTCTTGGCTGGAGGCGATCTGGACCATATTTGAACATCTTGAGACGCCTCCCGAGCGGATAGTCAAATTAACCGTTTATATTATACATGATTCATCTAGAAGGTGGTGGGACGTCATCACCCATTCGAGACAGCAGGACGACATGGTCTGGGAAGATTTCTAGGTAGTATTTTATGACTTTTTCATTCCCCATACCTTGAGAGCTGACAAAGCTAGGGAGTTTAGGAACCTGCAGTAGGGGACCACGACAGTCATGGAGTACTCATCCTGATTCACCGAGCTGCAGCATTTCTCCCCATCGCTAGCTGCCGATGATCTGATGGACACTAGGCATTTTGAGGATGGGATGATTTATGCCATCCGGTCTCAGGTAAATGTGTTTAGGTTGACATTTATTCCTGATATTGTTAACCAAGCTCTGATTGCTGAGCGGAATCTAATGGGAGTGGATAGTGCGAACCAGGACGGTTCAGCACTGAAAGGTTCCAGTGGGTCTTCTTCAGGGCAGAAGAGATGTTTTGAGTTTTCCCATGGGGGAGGAAGCAGTCAGGCTCCCAGCACAGATTGTTCTTATATTTTCCATCAGTGCGGGAGGACGGGACACTTCAGGGCGCAGTGTCTATGGAACCCAGTGGAATGCAGAGGCTGTGGCAGGATGGGTCACCTTCAACGCTTCTGCAAGACTTTTTCCTTAGTTCCTAGTGAGCAGGGATCTACACCTACTCCGCGATCTGATGCTGGATCAGTAGGATCACGTCAGCCAGGCGGCTGGAATACTGCCAGCCAATCAAGTCGTGGCGGCAGTCGAGGTAGAGGCAATCAGGCGCATAACTCTCAGCACCCACAGGGCGGGTCTGCTTAGGGTATTTAGGTTGTGACTCAGGGCCATGGTACCGGTCAATTGTATGCAGTCGAGCATACACCACAAGAGATGCACGCCTGACCATCAACTGTACGAGGTATGATTCTAGTTGCCTCTACATTAGTATCTTCTTTATTTGACACAGGTGCTTCTCACACTTTTATATCAGAGGCGATTGTTGGATGTTTGGGCCTCGACGTTGAGTCATATCGTCGTATGATCACGTTAGATACTCCATTAGGTATCCGTTCAGAGGGTTTTCTTCTTTGTCAGAATTTTCCCCTTGATGTGAGTGGTTACCTTTTCATGTGAAACCGGAATGTTCTGTATATGATCGGTTTTGATGTAATAATTGGGATAGACTGGTTAGTTATCTATAGAGCCCAGATTGACTGGTATCATCGGAGGGTGATGTTTATGTCACCGGAGGGAGACACACATATGCATAAGGGAGAATGTGATCTTAGTGCGACACGAGCAGGATCGGAACACCAGAGTTTATGTGGTGTCACAACATAGGTTGCTAGTCATTATCTCAATGACCAAGGGTTACAACCCTCTGTTTATCCTCCTATGGTGGATCATTTCAGTGATGTATTTCCTAATGATTTCTCTGGTCTACCTCCAGTGTGATAGGTGTAGTTTACTATTGATCTTATGCCAGGAGTAGCACCAGTGACCATTCCTCCTTATAGGATGGCACCTAAGAGGCTTCTGGAACTAAAGAGTCTGCCGGAGGACCTGGAAGCAAAAGGTTTTATACGTCCCAGCACTTCTCATTGGGGATCACCAGTTCTCTTTGCTAAGAAGGCAGATGGTACCCTTCATCTTTGTGTGGATTACCATATGTTAAATCAGCTGACTATCAAGAATCAGTATCCTTTACCTCGAATAGATGAACTATTCGATCAGCTCTGAGGAGCGAAGGTGTTTTCAAAGATAGATTTGAGGTCAGGCTATCACCAGGTGTGGGTTAGGACTTTAGACATACCGCACACGATGTTTAGGAGTAGGTATTGTCTCTATGAATTCCTAGTCATGTCGTTTGGGCTTACGAATGCACCTGTAGTGTTTATGGCTCTTATGAATCGGATTTTTCACCCTTAACTTGTTTCTTTTGTGGTTGTATTTATGGACGACATCATAGTCTTTTCACGCTCGAGACAGGACCATGCAACCCATCATGAGATCATGATGAATACACTAAGAGAGCATCAGCTTTATGCTAAGCTCAACAAATGCCACTTTTGGATAAATAAGGTTCACTTCATTAGTCACATCATTTCGGAGTCTAGAGTTTCAGTTGACCCTGAGAAGGTGAGTTCTGGAGTTTCCTGGGAGAATCCCAAGAACGTCTTTCATATCAAGAGTTTCTTTGGGATTTCTGTGTATTATAGGTAGTTCATTCAGGATTTTTCATGCCTAGCTGCACCGCTTATAGCTTTGACCAAAAAGGGGGTGAGATTCGAGTGGTTGGAACCTTGTGAAGTAGCCTTTCAGGAACTGAAGGGAAGACTGACTTCGGCGCTGATACTGATCTTTCCAGAGCCGGGCATGACTTATATGGTCTATTGTGTTGCGTCAGGTATCGGTCATGGAGCTGTCTTGATGTAGGACGAGCGAGTCGTTGTGTATGGTTCTTGTATATTAAAGCCTCGTGAATGGAATTATCTGATGCACGAGCTCGAGCTCGCAGAAATTGTTCATGCCTTACACTATTGGAGACACTATTTGTTGGGAGATCATTTTGTGGTATTCACTAATCAAAAAATCTTCAAGTATATCTTCACTCAGCGGGATCTATATCTTAGGCAGTGCAGGTGGGTTGAGTACCTGCCATTTTTTGATTTCGAACTGGCCTACACTCCTAGGAAAGGAAATTCCGTAGACGATGCGCTATGTCAGAAAAATCAGTCGCAAGTGTTTTGGGAAGCTAATAAGGAGTGGAAAATGATGGCCCTATTTTTAGAGATGCATGTTGAGGTTCAGGATGGTCTGGGTCAGACTATTCTCTTAGCCTTAGCGGTGACTTCTACTCTTTTAGAATGGGTCTGGGCAAGACAATTATCAGATCTGGAAGGCCTTGATCTACGAGAGAGTGTCAATGATGATGCCTCTACAGATTGGAACATGGATGAGGGTGATACTTTATTGTTCTGTGGGCATGTATGGGTCTCAGAAGACATCATAGAAGAGCTTGTGAGGGATTTCCACGCCTCAACTTGGGCAGTTCACCCTGGAATCACCAAAATGTATCATGATTTGCGAAGACACTATTGGTGGCCTAGAATGAAGTGGGAGATAGCCGGTTTCATCACGCATTCTTCCACCTATCAGTAGGTGAAGGCATAACATCAACGTCTGGATAGGATTTTACAGCTATTGTCCATTCCTTAGTGGAAATGGGACGATGTTTCTATGGACATTGTAACTGCATTTCCCAGGTCACCTCATGGCAATGATGCGGTATGGGTTATCAACGACCATTTGACGAAGGTCGTGCATTTCTTACCAGTGCGAGAGACCTTCACGATTGATGACTTGGGAAGGTTGTATGTTAAGGAAATATTACACCTTCATGGAGCACCTCGTTCGGTTGTCTCGGACAGAGATCCTCACTTTACATCTCGGTTCTGGCAGGGTTTATAGAAGGTCGTGGGTACGCAGGTAATACATAGCACGGCCTATCACCTGCAGACTGACGGATAGACCGAGCGGACTATACAGGTACTAGAGGACATGTTACGTGCATGTGTTCTCGATTTTGGAGGTTCATGGGAAAAACACATTCCTCTTGTCGAGTTCTGTTATAACAATAGCTTCTAGGCTACCATTGAGATGGCTCCCAATGAAGCCTTATATGGAAGGACTTGTCGCTCACCTTTTTGTTGGCTTGAATCAGGGGAGGCAGCTGTTTTAGGACCACGTCTTGTGCAGGAGACTACCCAGCAGATACAGCTTATCAGGAAGCATATGCAGACAGATCAGTCTAGACAACAGTCTTATGCTAACAAGCACCGATGACCTCTTGAGTTTGAGGTCGGGAACTGGGTTTTCTTGAAGGTCTCACACAGGTTAGGGCAGAGACGTATTCGGAAGCAGGGTAAGCATTTGCCAAGATTCGTAAGACCCTTTGAGGTGGTGATGCGGATTGGACCAGTAGCTTACCAGCTTGCACTTCCATAGAGATATCAGGCCATGCACAATGTTTTTCATGTATCTCATCTTCACCGGTACTTTTCAGATTTGACTCATGTGTTTTAGCCTGATGAGTTTGAACTGGATATGGATGATTCCTTTGAGGAGTATCTGATGCGAATTGTCGATTGGAGCATGAAGACACTCCGAGGAAGGTTTGTTCCTCTTGTACGGGTGCTATGGCAGCACGACCGGGTATAGGACGAGACCTGGGAGCGGGAGGCAGATATATGATATCAATGGCTGGAGCTTTTCACTGGTGACACCTCTTTACCCTCGGAAGGCCAACTCGGGGATGAGTTGCATTAAGGAGGGGAGGTTTTAATGACCCAACTATTTGGAAAAGGTACGGATCGTTAGTTTTCTTTCTAATATTTCCTTTAAGTTTGCTTAATGTGTGTAACAGCCTATGGAAGGTTCAGGGAGTGTCTGGGTATTATTCGGAGCCCGAGAGTTTGATATTTGGAGTTGCAAACTGAGGTGCATGGCCTGCACACGGTCTGCTCACGGTTTCAGATAAACCGTGTGGCTTCAGACAGGGGCACCTACAGAGGCGTACAGTTTGCGCACGATATGAATAGTAAATTCTCACTGTTTTGATAAACCATGCAGCCCTATATTCTGGAGGTAGTGAGGTGCGCACAGTTTGCGCACGGTTTTGGTAAACCGTGCACCTAAACTGTGCGACCCTGTATATGGTGAAATTATACATTTTCCCTTAAGTCTATTTAAGATATATTCTCTTTCCTTTATTGTTCCATCAGCCAGAACAGAGGAAGAACCCTCTCTTGAGCTCCCAAACCCTCTCCTCTCTTGATCCCTTGTCCTTTCTTCGTCCGGCACCCAATCTTCGATCCGACGGAAGCATTGGAAGGACCAAGGTAAGGCTTAACTCACACAACCCTTTCTCCTTGGAAAATATTGCCTTCCGTCATGCTTTTTTGATGCCGGCTAAAATGCACTTTCTTCAGGGCATTGGACTGGAACTCAGATCTCTTTTAATATACTTCGAATCTTAGGTCGATATCGAGCGAGCCTACGTCTACAGCCCTACGGTAGGTGGTCTTGTGTTCTCTTTTTGGGTTTTCATCATTCTTGAGTTTATTTTTTCATGTCGTGGATCACCTATTTCTAAACCCCTTATATATATTGACTGCTTATTGTCTAAATGACCCCTGTGATAGGAGGGTATGGTAACTACCCTCATTTGGGTGTTTGTGTACCATATGACCCCGGTATGGACATCCATAGGTGTTATACCTTGTGTTTTAGCCCTTTTTCACCTTTGGACCTTATGCGTATGTCTTGAAAGCCATTTTCCATGTGAGGAAAATGGGATGTTTTGGTTAGGGCATGGCTAGGATAAGTTAGCCTAAAGCCCTTTTATTATTTTAAAGGCTTGTTTTCTTGAAATGTGATTATGTGATATTGTGAGATGGAAATTCCATGTTTTATTGTTACGAATGTTATAAGAAGTGTATGCATTATAACCTGTGTTAATTAAATGATACAGCTTCGGGCCAGGGGTAGACTGTGAGAGCTCCCCTATGATACGGTTTTGGGCTAGGGGCAGACCGTGAGGGCTACCCTAATTTAAATGATACAGCTTCGGGCCAGGGGTAGACCGTGAGAGCTCCCCTATGATACAGCTTCAGGATAAGGGTAGACTGTGAGAGCTCCCTTGAATGATTATTAAATTTGGGCCAGGGGTAGGATCGAGAGCACTACCCCTAGGTTAAGGATGCCCATGAGTTTCGTCCCGGTCCTACCCAACGTATTATATATATCGGTGTATATATATATCTATAAATAATAAGTTGATTCATAAAGACAAACTAGCTGTGAGCTGAAGCAGGTGGACCCGCCAGGTGTCCTTCTGGAACCTGAGTGGGATGGTTTTTTATTGCTTGTTTTACATACTTACACTCTATTTCTCACTATTACTGTGAACACCTATTTGGATTACACGTAGAAATCATTGGTGGTGGCCAACTGAGACTTATCTCAAACCCTACCTGGGTGGCCTCCTGGGCACCTGTGTAGACTTTACTGTCGTAGGTAATAGTAGGGGAAAGGCCCCAGGTGCAGGTGGTTGATACTTGTACATTCTAGATGGAGTTCCAGAGCATAGGACCGATCTTGGTTAGAGATGATCGTGGACTACCTTTTGTTCCTATTGTAATGCGTGTAGTATGCCTGTATTTTGTTTACTTTTGTATCATCATTCCATGCATCCATATTGTATCGGACCCTACCTATGTGGATTTTGTATACTTATCAGGGTTTTCCTTAATTTAACTGTTTGGTTTGTATGTTTCCATGTTTCTCCTATTTATCCATTTGTTGTGCTTCTGCTATTTGATGATTTGATGCTATATCGTTGTGTACTCTGACATGGGGGTACAGTCTCCCCACTAACATACCATTACACCCCTGCTGGTAGTCGGCAGCCCTGGGCCTACGGGGAGACGAGCCAGGGGTTATGTGGCCAATCAGGCTCGTGGCTCAAGTAGATGGTCAGCCCAGTCCGGGACGTCACACTTACTTCCTTTCTCACTGCTATCATATCAGGCAGTAGAATTTAATTGACTATCTTTCTCAGAGATTGATTACATGAATTGTTGAACTCTATTTCACATGTATTGAATGATCCATTTGTTTAATCCATAATTTCACTGAATAGTCATAGATCTTTATTTATAGTCTTGATGTGGTTAAATACTTTCTTACAAGGCACCTTCTAAGCTTTGTAATCTATCAAAAGATTACTAAAGTCTACTTATTGATTTTCCACCATGTCTACAAGCATATTGGTCAATTTGGTCTTTTGATTCCGAGTTTCTTGCATCATTTGACTCCGGGAATATATATTTAGAAGAAATAGAATAGTGCTGACCAGCTTTCTTAAAGATAGACTGACAAATTCAATTCCAATATTGGATGAGGATTTAGAACCTGAAACAACTTTTCCTTTCTAAGAACCTCTTAAAGTTATAGAAACTGATTTTTCTATTCTCTTGAATCACATCTGAGGAGTTTCTTTTTCATATGAGGCAACCAAAAAACTTTTTCCTTTGGTAGTATTTTGAACTGGATATTGTTCATCTAAAACATGGATAACTTTTAGATCTCCCTATTCATCTTCTTTCTCTTGAAACTCTTCTTCTTTACCACTTTCATGATCAACCTCTTCTTTCTCTTCTTCTTCCACATCAGTTTCTACTTTTTCATATTCTTCAAGTTCCTCGTCTTCTTAAACTTATACCTCTTACTCAACTTATACTTCTCCCTCAAGTTCTTCTTAAACTTTCTCTTCCATTTGTTCTTATAAAACAGATTTATATACTGAACACGAATGAGTTCCAATATAGTCTTCTACTTCCCTTAAAACATCATCATAGTATTCTTGAACTATCTGATCTTCTATTTCTTGACAGGTTCTGATAATGATAGAACATTCTTGACTTTCTAGTTTTTTGGAGTGGCAATCGGTTTCTTATGAGAAACTTCATATTCCTATACTTACTGAGACATCTTTTCTACATCTTTTAGAAGAGGCTGAAAAACTTGCGCTTCCATGGATTTCTTATTTAACTTCTTCTCCTTCTTTTCTATTTTGAGATTTTCAGCTTGCTTGATTTTCAAGGCCTTAGCCTCTATAGGGTTTAATCTAAAGGAAGGATCTTCTTCCATTCTGATAGCTGCAATTCCTATCCACTTTGCCACTGATGCATTGGAATAGGCTTTCTATTTCTTTACATGAGGAGGTGCTAATACCGGGACATTAGGAACTGGTATAGGCATGCTATATTCTTCTTGTTTCCTTTTCATGGGTACCAATTTTTAAGAATCCGGAACATCTCTCTTGTTCTAGATAACCATTTCTTCAAAACTATAGGATTCATGTAAGAACTATACCTTCATCCTTCTTAGATTCTCATCTCTGAGTATCAAAATCTTGAAATTCTTTGAGAAAGATCAACATGGGACATTTAACTCTTGATGGTACATGATAGTTATCCTAGAGATAGTTACTAGATACATAAGTCTTTGAGATCTGATGGATCCACCTTTTATTTCCTGGATGGTGAGAAAGATGTTCTTCAAAAAGTTGATCTTCTTTATGTTGACGAGAAAGTCTAATAGAAAGATATCACATATCTATAGAGAGTCCTTAACTTCTTTTATTGGTATAAGAAATCCTTGCATCTAGAGATCTACCATCTTTTGGTTTGTTGAGAGATTCATAATCTTTATATTATTAATATACTCGATTCCATGATAATCCAGAGCTTTGACCTTCTCAAAAGAACCTTCTTTCTCAGGGAGTTTTTGGGAGAATAGAATAGCTTTTTCTTCACAAGGTATGTTGAGAACATTTGATGCCTTCTAATAAGGAACAGTATAAGTCTTATCATAGAATTTGAACATAGACAGATCCTTACCATCCTTCTACAAGAAAGTAATGTATTCATAGAAATGTATAACCATGTCAGGGAAAACCAGATCTTTACATTTCTTCTTAACTACACAAACACTTTCCCAACCATTAGTTCTAATCACCTTAGTGATAAGGGAGTCTTATTTTTCAAAGAATTTAGGGCAATCCAACCATTCCCTAAAGATTTACCAGTCCTTTATTTCCTTTCTAGTCATCATCTAGTCTGCTGAGGATTCATGATTCATTCAGGGAGAAAAAGAGTCGGAACGAAAACTTTTATGGTAACAGAGCTTCAGCACATAGATCAGTATGGATGATACGATGCTTATAAATGAGGAACCCCTTATATATGTGAGGCTAAGACCTTTCAAATTTCTTAACATAGTCAAATGGTTGAACATTACATGATCTGATCTGATGGTTGATGATGGATATAGAACATATGAATTCCGATCTTTGGTAGTAATGTAATCGGAGTTGAAAAAAATTGAAATACCAAAAATTGAAACTTTAGAGAAGAAAATAAAGGATACTAACATTTAACTTTTGGAATACTCTGAGGAGTTTATAAGTATTATTATAATTTTCTTGGATGTTTAGATTTTGGGATATCAATACCGAAATTTCCAATACTAAAATTTCTAATACCAAAATTTCAAATACCAAAATTTCCAATACAATAATTTCTAAAACAAAAAATTCCAATACCGAAATTTCTAATACATAAATTTCCAATACCGAAATTTCTAAATAAAATCAAAATTTAAGGAAAGATAAAATTATAAGAAGAAAATGAAAAAAAACATAAAGAAAGAGGGAAAATATGTACTCCCCCTGAAATAAAGAGTATTTTAATATTATAAGATGATTTAAACTAGAAGTAGAAATGAATGATTACCATATAAAAATAATTCCTAGGTTTTGTTTACTATATTCAAATCTATCGGAGGATAATGGTTTTGTAAAAATATTAGCAAGTTGTTCTTCTATTTCGTTAAATTGAAGAATAATATCACCTTTTTCATTGTCTCCAAAAGTTACTTTTCCATATTTCATCATGAAAATTTTTTCAAAGATTTTTTCATTGCCATTCATTTGTCGGGAACATCCACTATCTATCTACCATGTATTTCTGTTTGTACTATCATTATTTTCTTGAAAATAAGAGTGTCAGACTTTCGGAATCCAATCCTTCATGTATTTGAAATTATTAGACAATAAAATTTTGGGGATCCAATTTTTTTTAGAAAAGTATGCTTTATGAAACCCAGGGGATTGAAAATTATTTAAAGAACATTTATTATTCAAATGCCCAATGCTTTGACATTTAGTTCAAAATGGGGCTCTATAAGGAACAAAATATTTTTCTCTAAAAATAGGTCTTTCATGAGAATAACCTAGTCATTGATTATTAACATGTGGTCAGATCTAAGAATATATATTGTCAAGAATTTCCTTACCAGATGTAAAATTTGAAAGAAGATTATTCCAAGTAAAAATTTTAGACTTTTATATAAGGACTATAATCCAATCATCTGGAATAATTGATTTAGAGTTAGGTTTATCCGCCAAAACATCTTTTTCTTGAAATAGATTTTTATGATCCTTAGAAAGATTACCCTTCTTAGAATTTTATTCCTTGAGTTTCTTAGAAAGATTTACTAAAACAACATTTTTCTTATCATGATATTTGGTAAGATCCAAAATTTCTTTTGTTAAAATAAATTCTCTAGAATTTTCCTTTTCAAGTTTCTTACAAACATTACAATTTTTTATTTCTAGAAACTTAGAAAACATAGAAACTTCCTCACAGGAAGGAAAATCATTATCATTATCTGATGAAGAAGATTCTTCATCTGATGAAAAATCTTTATCATGATAGTTTTCACTTAATGACATTTTGGTTAATGATTCATAAGTTCTTACCTTAGCCATAAGACATTGATTTTGAAATGGAGCATGGGATATTAAACCAATATTCTTCTACTCATAAGATTCATAGTCTGAAGAATCGTCAGAAGAATCTCCACCACTGGCACTCCAAGTGTCATTGGATTTTAAGACTTTATTATGTTTTGATCAGTAGAACATTTTCATGTTTCTCTTAAAATACATGTCCTTCCAATATTTTTTCTTAAGTAAGGGACAATTAGGTCTGATATGACTAGTTCTTCTACATTCATAGCATGGCACTTCAATATCATTTTTATATTTTCATTATTTCATCTTATATATATATTGAACATTTATTTTCCAAACTATCTTGTTCATCCTTCGAGCAAGATTAAATAGTTCATTCTCAGACTGTTCACTTTTACATGATTCAGATAAAATAGTGAGTTTCTTTGATTTATATCTTGAAATATTCTTAGGAGTATTAGAATTCATATGTTTTGAAGTAGTTTTAAAAGAAACACCTCTATTCCCTTTCTTCTTCTTAACATTGTCAGCTTATCTCTTCTTTCTAGTCTCATGTTGAAGAAGAGTTCCAAAAATATCATCAAGTGTAATCATGGAGACTATCCTATTATCATCAATAGTAGTTCTCTTTGATTCCCACTCATTTGGAATGATGTATATAATATTTTCCACAAGTTCCTCATCATCCAAACCATTTTCACCCATGGATTGTAAGATTTTGACAATATTCATGAATCTATGTTTTACATTACATATAGGTTCTCTATAAGGAAAGAAAAAACCATGGTATACAGATCTAAGAAAAGCTCTTCGAGTTTCAATAACATTGGAAGTTTCAAAATGAGTTACTTCAAGTTTCTTCCAAATATTGTTCCCACTTCAAAATAAGAAATTTGGCTACATATATTCCTGGACATGGAACACAACAAAGTATTTCATACCTTATAGTTTAGTTGATATTCTGAATTCTCTTGATTAATAAAATTTCTCACTTCCTTATCAATAATATTGTAATCTATAATAAGAATAACAATGTTTTCCACACTAGTATTAGTGAAAAAAGTTGTCATACGATCTCTCCAATATTCATAATCATTCCCATAAAAAATACATGGTCTAGTTGGATTAAGATTATAAATTTAACCAATATGCATTCCTGCCATCTTAGAGAAAAAAATCATTCCACAGAAACTAGTTAGTAATAAAAGCTCAGAAATAAGGATGAAATTTCCTAAGCAAGGAAAATATAGAACAATGACAAACTTGAGAAATAAAAATTATATGTTAATATAAGTATTTCAGAGACCAGTCCTCTGATACCAATTTTAGGATCACTAATACAGATTGTAGTATCGAAATAATGATGTAGATGCTCAATATACAAGAGGGGGTGAATTGTATACTTTAAAACATCCTTAATAACCTTTAATGTTGGTTAAAACCATTTATGTTTAAAAAAGTTAAACAAGGTAAATTCACAAGACCTCTATGTTTTACAAACCAGCTTGATTCCAAAAATGTACTTCTGAAAATCAAATTCCAGTAATGTGGTTCCAGAAATGAAACTAGTTCTACAAACATACTAGATTCTAGAAATGTGATTCTATAAATATAACACAACAAAAGCTTACAAAACAATTATTCTACATTAAAGCATATATAATATTATTTAATCAGGGTACAAGTATAAGAATGTATAAGATAGTTATACTTTCTTTATCAATAAATATATTGCTGAAAACAAACTTGAAACAATAGAAATAACAAGTAGTAAAGATTTTAACCCAAACAGTAGTGTATCCAACAACCTTGGATAAAGGTTTCTTGATTTATACTTTTAAGAAATTACATCTTACCCACACCAAGGTAAGCCCTTGATACAAATATCGGAGTTTGTTTGGATACCCCGCAGAAGCCCTTGTTTTATAAGGAAATCGAAACCTCTGTCTTCCAAACCCGTAATCCCATGATTAAAATGATCAGAGTATGCACGAAGCTATTCTAAACAAGTAATTCACATAGGAACAAGTCATTCATGACATCTACACAAATCACTGAGAGTTAAAAGAGCCCCACTCTCTAGCACGTAATCTCTAGATTGGTAGAATAGTTCATATGTTGTCCAAAAGTACGGAGACCATTCCAATGAGCTCTTATTTATAGGGACATCTTCAAGGGTCAGCTCCCTCCTCTAAGGGTCATATTTATTCTTGAATTTTAGTGGGACCTGTATATGTGTCACTCAAACAATGGTTAGTAAATAACAGAATGCATGACATCATTTCAAGTAACAGAAACAATGTTACGTTAAAGATAAGTATTATGTATAATAAAACTTTGAATCTGATAATATTGGAATGATACATTTAAAAATATCTAACATTATCAAGAAATTAGATTCTAAAGAAAAAAATAACAATAAAAAGGTTTTATAAGTAAAATTAAATCGGATTGTGAAACCGGTATCTCATTTCTTCTGGATTTGGAATCATAACTTCAGAATCAATTATGTACCAGATTTAGAATCATAGAAAAAAATTAATTTTTCACTGGTATTGGAATCAGAAATCATAATCACTTTTGCACTAGATTCGAAATCACAAAATAGAATCACTTTTTCACCAGATTTAGAATCACAAAGATGGTATCACTTATACACTGGATTCGGAATCACATAATGGATTCACTTTTTCACCGTATTATAAATCACATAACAGAATCACTTTCTCACCAGATTCAGAATCATAGAGCAGAATAAATTTTTCACTGGATTCAGAATCACAAAGCAGAATCACTTTTGCACCAGATTCAGAATCCCAAAACAGAATGGAAAATCGTAATGATACAACTGTAAGTATAACAGAATGATAATTCTGAATTGTAAGAAAAAAAAACTAAACTTAAGAAAAAGAAAAGAAATGAAATTTAGTTTGTGATTTTCAAAACATAAGAACATAAGGAACAGAGAAGTCATGTTATAACCTTATTGAATCAACACCTACTTTAATGAACCATGTCATTTTTGGTTGTTCAAATGAGGAAAACATTGATTTTTTATTTTAGATGATATTTTAAGCATTAGAATTTCTTTAAAAGGTGTTTGATATATTTTTATGTGGCTAAGATTAATTTCAAATGATTTTATGGGATTAAGGATAGGATATGGAAGAAAATTCGTTATTAATTTTAGGGTACAATATGTGTTTATCATAGTATATGATACATTAAATTCCAAGGATTTTAATCTCTGTCATATGCTATGATATAGATGAAAACATAGGAAATTATTATATTCAGGTGGAATATTTTTTATAAAATGGATATATAACTTGTATAAATGTTACTCTATTCATATATAAGGGTAAATTCCTTATGTGTAAGGGTAAAATTATATAAGGGTTAATTCATTCTAAATAATTGATCATAATTCATCCAAAAACATTATTAAGTGTTCGAATTCCATTTGACGCAGAAGGATTCATTCTGGGATGCCTAAGGGTTTACTATGCTGTGTAATGGTTATCCTTGTGATACATAAGGGTACCCCAAACACATAAGTGTTCATAAAAGTGTAGTGAAAAATTAAGAATTATGAGAGTTACACTATGATACACAAGGGTTACCAGGTAATTTTTAGGGGTTAATGAGTTACTTTGTAATGTATAATGGTAAGATTCATGATATTTTAGAGTTATACAAAAGAAAATGGAATACCTAGATGTTTTATTAGGATGATATATAAGTGTTTCTAGAGTTAACTCTAAGATATATATTTATTTTATATGGATGATAGATAAGGGTTGTCTAAGCTATCCATGTTATGTATAAGGGTTGATGTATAACCATTTGATACAAAAGGGTTGTAATGTATAAGGGTTCTCTATGATAATGGTGTTATGTAAGGGTTACTCAATAAGTATGGGTAAATCTTGAAATTTACAAGAGTATGTGTGAAATAATTTTGTATCTTGAGTGGATGCATTGAGATTCTCAGGGTTTCACCATAATGTGGAAGCTAAAATTTGAAGGCATGTTCTGTGAGAGTTATGGTTCTTCCTAGAGCCACAGCTCTAGGTTGTGAACTATAATGGTAATATTGTAATGGGGGGATACATGTTTTTAAAAAACTATTGTGATAATATTATTTTCTTCCATTAAAATTAAAATAAACCCTTTGATATTTCGCATATATTGGATGTCTGAATATGGGGTCTCTGATCTCCTCTTTCTATCCTCCACTCCCATTAATCCTCCATGATTTATGATGATTTAATGAGGTTTTATTCAAACTTTAATGTATGATTTACATCTTATTTCTTTTTAATCATCTTCCTCATTATATACTACTTTTAGAGTTCCTCAATATGGGTTTAGAATGATAATCCCACTAGAACATGGTTGAATCAACTGACTTCATGGGCCTCTAATGAGAATCATTTTGAGGAGATATTATGAGGAGGATTGTATTCCATTGTTCAAAAATGTTTCTAATATGTGTTTTCTCAATAATTAATTTAGATATTTGGTGAAATTTAGTTTATGTTGATTTAATTTCATCATGTCAATAATTTATTACATTCTCATTAGGTATGAGTGTCCTTCACAAGTAAGTCAAAACTCATTTCTCAAGGTTTTAGGACCATTATATTTCACATGAGTTTGGAATCAATTATTATATGTTGGTATTTTGTTTAAAAATATATTTGGGATGAAATAAATTATTATAATGATGAGATAGGATCTCATGGACTCAATGTACGTTAGTATGATATGGGAATGATTTTTCAATCACTGATTGAGGTAAATGGAATTTACATTTATGGTTCTCTTTCTATTTTTTTTAATTTATGTTTATGTGTGAAGATTATTATTATTATTATTATTGGAATAATGTATGAATTTCTTTTTAAATTAGGGTGGCCTTTTATAAGATTAAATTCATTAAGGATAGAATATCTTTCCAAATGGTTCATTGTTGGAGCCTTGGTAGAATGTGTAGTTGTTGGAAACTTTATGAATATTTTATTGGTGTGAGTTGGATTTTGAAATTTTAATGGGTTTTATTTTTATAATTTGTTTCTAAAGAGGGGCTTGATTATTGTATTTTAAGGGAATTTTTTTTATTTAATGAATATTTTTTAAAATAGTATATTAAAACAAATGTAATTCCATAAAAGAATGATTTCATTAGTATTTTATCGAAGGACCTAGAATTATTAATATTGGAATGATATATCTTCTCTTAAATGGATATTATGGGGATCATAATGGGATTTAAAGGAATGCCTGAAGTGAATAGGTTGATATTTTCTTATTCTATTTGACCACATGTGGGAAACAAAATTATTTTAAATTTTTCTTTCTTATTATAATTCCTAATTATGATTTTTGAATATTTTTTTCCAATTGAATGATGATTCATGATTTCATGATAATAATTTACTATATAATGATATATATATATAGTTGTTTGGACTTGTATTTATACAATTGTTTGATTTGTTCTGATCATGTTTTATTTTGTTATCAAGGTGGTTGTATGAGTGTGCTTATATGTGATTGTTTTCTTAGAGAGTGGTTATATGTAACATCTCGGTCTGAGATATACACATCAGTTCCCTAAACCATACAAAAACATGACCTCAAACATGCCACCACATACACCAGAGGCTTCTTAATAGATGTGAGGGTCTAATAAGTTGATCATGGGGAGAATATACCTCTTTTATTAGAGTAAAACCCAGTGGAAATAATAAAAAATAATGAAATAATATATAAATATAATAAATAACAACATCTATAGATAATAAAAGTAAAAAACACAATATATGACTGAAATGGAAAACATGACTTGCTAAGTACTTTTCATGTGTCCAAACGAAAACTGAAAAATAAATACATTGACAACTCCCATGCGGTCATTAACTACATCTAGTACCCTCAACGAATATCTATAAAACAATTATACATATAGCCCTAAGACATTTACCTAATCAAGTCCTATAATAATAAATTCTATTCAAATTCTATTTATGAATCCTTCGTAGGTTGTGAGTTCAACTCAGTAGGCCCCCACCACCAGAGACTAAAATAATTATAGTTAATATAGAGTGTATGCAGCTATATAATGAAATAATTAAAATGCATAATATAAATGTTATCACATTATGTAATTAATATTTACTTGAATACATAATGCTCAGGTTCCTGTAGACACTTGAACTTCAATACCATCTTTGGCTCACTATATCTAAGTCAGAACTATCCCCCATAGATATCATATATCTAAATGTCCATGTTACCATTCATTAACAAGATATACATATGATAAAGTACACTAACATTAAAATTAGTTTGAAATGTGTAAATTTCACCTAGGGATCTAAAATAAATGTCTATATAAGTGAGACTTAACCAATCATATATTCTTTCTAGGGAAAAGGGGAAGCTCTTGCAATCTTTAACTTGGCCCAACTCAAAGAACACTAACTGTATACCTTGGGAAGATCACTAATGAATATCTAATGGTCTCTCCCTCAAGAGGATCTCATAGTAATTTACCAGATCCTTTCATGGTCCATTACCATAGGCTCTCAAAGTCCTCACAACAGGCTCCCACAGTCCTTCTCAATAAAACCTCACTCACACACTGATTATCCCATGTGCTACTGCATGCCCACATAATAATAACCAAATAACATTTCAAATATAAATACATTAATTAATTGTTAAATTAATTAATCACCCAAATTAGAATTAATTAATTCTATAATTAATTAATAATCCCAATTCCATAAATTAACACATGATTAATTAATCATTTCATATCTGTTAATTAATTCGTCAATTAATTAACCATATAAAATTCATTAATTTAATTCTACCATTAATTAATCATTTACAATCCCAAAATCCAATAATTTATTTAACACTAAATTATTTCCTCTTTAAAAACAAAAAAAACACAACAATTAATTCCATAATTAATTATCCTAAATTACAAGAATATTATATTTGATAATTACTTAATAAATTATTTTTCTTGATTGCCCAATTTGATTATTCAATCATAAAACTAATTTTCGAAGTAATTAATTGACCACATTAACTACCTTAATTAATAAATTCCAATTTATAAATTACCCTTGAAATTTATATAATCACATAATCATAATTAGTGTCATGAATTTGTGAATTGAAAAATATAACACCTACCTTGATTTACTGAGGATGGATCTCCCAACAAAAATATCCAAAATAATGGGCCAACATAATGATGTCGATTTGGTTCTAGATCTAAATCACTAAATAATTATTAATGAAGTCATGATCATGAAACTATAGATCTAATTCTATAATAATATATATATATATATATATCACCAAAATTTATTTAGATATATCATAATATATGATTATATCACTTGAAGATGATTAATATAATGTGATAATAATGAGAGATGAACCAGGATAGGATTTACATAATGGTAGAGATGAAGATCTTTGATCTAGGATTCATACAAAGAATAAAGGATAGTAGGGCATTGAATTAATTTGGGGATCTCCAAAATCATGAAAGTCCTCTTATAGATGATTTGGGGTCAAGATAGGTGAGTCTCGGTGGTTTAGGGAACTTTTCAATTAAATTTCACGGCACATTAAATATCATGCATGGTTTCTTAGGCATATACACAAGTTATTCCAATACCACGCACCAACTATGTGCCAAATATTTGTGTGGTGTATGGTTTCTTCTTTTAGGGAACAAACTTTTAAAAACCATGCACCAACCGTGTGTTCCCCCACAATTCACTATTTCATGGTTTCTGGGGTTGTGGTGCACGACATTCCCTAATTGTGTCCCAACCTTTTACATCTTCTTTTTGTTCTATTTTTCTTAATATTCACTTAAAAAACCCAAAGGTACAACCCCAAAAAAAATTACTCAAATTTAGAAAAATGGTACTTATAAAAAATTATGAGAGAACTCTAGAAATAGATAGGATCATACAATCTCCCCAACTTAAAGTAGCCCATCCTTGAGTTTCTCTCCCATGCTTCTCTAAGTTTCTAAACCAAAAATTTTGGGCCACTAAACTGGCATATCTTCCTCCCTTTCCAATGTTTCCTCCTAAAACACGTCCATGTTTCCATAATACATGATATATCGGCACGATGTTTCCATGAAAACGATCTCAATATGATCCAACATATGAATAAGATTCTCCTAAAAGGATTCATATACCTCAAGATCAACGACATCTACAATGATCACATGAAAAGGGTCGGGGTGATACTGCTAAATTTGTGATACATTGAAAACATCATGCATAACACTATATTTCTGTAGAAAATACAATTGGTATGCCACTATTATGATTCTCTCTAAAAACTCAATTGTCCCAATAAACTTCACTTCTAGATTTCCCTATCTCCATATCCTACGGTGATATTATCTAGGTAACATCCAATGGAATACAAGATCACCCTCTGTAAATTCTAGGGGTCATCATAATCTATGAACATATGATTTATGCCTTCTTTGAGACGTACCCTTATGTTTTGAAATCAATTGTTCCTACTCAAATGTCTCCTCTGTGAGACTTGGTCCCAACAATTACGACTCATCGGCCTCCAACCAGCATAGAGTTAATCTACATGGCCTACCATAAATATCCTCATATGGTGTCATCTTTATAGTTTCTTAATAACAACAAATGTTGTAAAAATCCACTAAATCGAAGTTTTTCTCCCACGACCCAACAATGTAAACCACGCATTCATGCAATATGTCAACATGAAGTTGTACAGTATGCTCTAACATCCCATTTATCTATGGGTGTAAAGATATATTGAATAATATATTTATACCATGTTCATTCTTCTAACCCTTCCAGAAGAGTGAAGTAAAGTGTGGGTCATTATAAGAAACTATATTATGTAGCACCCCGTGTAGTTGGAAATAACTCGAAAATAAAAATCTTTCAACTTCTCCACTATGAATGTCTACTATATTGGAAACAAATGCCCAAGTATATTTATTTTATCCACAATAACCCATATATAATCATTTTTTTATGAATCATCAAAATACCAACCATAAAATCCATAGTTACATTATCCCAATTCCATTTTTGAATGAAAAATGGGTGAAAAAAACCTCCAGGTCATTGATTCTCTACCTTTACCTGCTTACAGATGTAGCATCGTTTCATAAACCATGCTATATCATTCTTCATATCTATACACCATAACTATCATCTTTGTTCATGGAACAATTGGTTCACACCTAGATGTACCTCCAACATTGTCTCACAAAATTTCGGTGTGAGTTTCTATTGAATTCTCATAGGCACAACAATTCATTTCTAGACTTAGATAATTTAATCCTATTATATTCTCCAATATTATGGTGACTCCCCACCTCCAATGATTTCCCTCAATGTCAAAAATTATGGATCTTTATATTTTCAATCCCTAATTTGTCTTAAATGTGTCGACTCCACTGAAACAAATCCCAGATCCATATGTTATTGAATCACCTGAACCCCAACATGCATCTCAGTTAGAATGGTTATCATCATCTACATAGAACTATATTCA
This sequence comes from Viscum album, assembly GCA_963277665.1. Taxonomy (NCBI): domain Eukaryota; kingdom Viridiplantae; phylum Streptophyta; class Magnoliopsida; order Santalales; family Viscaceae; genus Viscum; species Viscum album. Next base: position 1,617,349,306 of record OY728146.1, on the reverse strand, counting down.
TGAACTACCTAAATTAGAGTTTCCATGTTCAAGGAATTAGTGTCACTGTTCCCCTTTCTGGTCATATATGCTAGCTCATATTCAAACAACTCCATATACTCAACCCATCTCCATAGCCAATGATTCAAATGTAATTTTGAGAAGATATAACTTAAGATGTTGTGATCTTTATAATCTATAAACTTCCTTCCCAATAGGTAATGTTTCCAACACTTCTAGAAAAAAACCAAAACCTCTAGATTGAGGTGATGCATAGGGTAATTCTTTTCATGTTGCCTCAACTATCTAAACTCATATCCCACAACTCAATCTCCCTTCATCGAAATTGCTCCGAGTATAATCCCAGAAGCATCAAAATCCACCGTATACTCCTCACATGGCTTGGGAAGGACAATGATCAATGTTGATGTCAAATACTTATTTAACTCTCTTATGGCTCTCTCACATGCTTCTGAAAAATCCAAAATTATTCACCTTTTGGTTAATCCTAAAAGAGGGGTTGAAAATGGGAAAACTGTTGGATAAATCTTCTTCAATATCTTAGTAACCATAAAAATCTATGAATATTGTATATGGTGTTTTTCTCCTTCTAAGAAACCATTTCTTGATCATTCATTGGGTCTACTGACACACCTTCCTATAATATGATGTTTCCCAAGTGTACTTGGTTGATCCAGAAATGGCACTTAGATAGCTTGATGTATAGTGGATACTCTCTCAGTATACTTAGGATGATGTAAATATTTTTGGAATGATCATAATTAGTGTTTGAGTACACCAATGTTTTTTCAACAAATACTTCAACAAACTAATCTAGGTATAGGTGGAATAGTCTGTTCATCACTGACATAATTTTTTTGATGTTTTCGTTAACCCAAACTGCATTACTACAAACCCATATAGTCCATACCTTCTTTTGAAATTAGTCCTCAAAATATTTGAAGTCTAGAAACTCAGCTGATGATACACCAACCTAAATTTAATCTTCAAGAATACAAAATGTTTTCTCAAATTGTAAAATAGATCATTGATGTGTGGAAGAAGATTTCAATTATCCACATTTATCCAATTTAACTTTTAGTAATCATCAATTGAGTTCTAGTTCCCTTTATTTTTCATAGAAAAAAAACATAGGTGAACCTAAAGGCGATGTACTCAGATGGATAAATAACTTATCCTCCAACTCCTCTAGATGTGCCTTGAGTTCATGATGATCAGTCCGTTATATTTTGTATGGTGGAATAAATTTAGGATCATCTCCTTCCATTCCAAAAATGGTGAATTCAACATCTCCCTCAGGTGTCATCCCTGATAAATATTTGTGAAACACATCCTAAAATACAATATAAAATTGTGGAAGTAAATCATGTATCACAAATCCTTCATCCATAAAAATACTAGAATCCTGGGATGTGATCTCTCCAAATTATAGAGTTATTGGAAATTCTTGGTCTTCCTGGATATCCAACTCTACCTAGTGAATATATTGGTCACCCTTAGGAGATGTAAATGTCACTCCCCTATAGTAACTATCAATGCGAGATCAGTATGTGACTATCTAGTTCATACATATAATTCAGTCAAAGTCGGACATATCATGAAAAATGTGATCCCAAAGAAAATGACACTCCTTAATCTCAAGAAAGCATCCCCTGTACAACTATATGTTTCTAGACCATAATCATAATGACATATCTGTTTTCATTTTCCTTCTTGTAAAATCCACATCCAGGCTCAAACCATTATCTATATTTTTAGATATAAGAATTATAGGTGCTGGTATTAAGTAAGGGACTCGATAATGTATAATATACTGGTATAGTACCTATCACTATCGATGGGTCAGCCTCGTTGTCTACAAGTATAGCTGGACTGCATATATTTTTTTTAACCCTCTTTCCTGTGATATAACCCAACTTCCATAAGACTCACCAATATGATAATTAGGACCCAATTTAATATAAGTACAACATCCTCTACCTCTACAACCATGGATAGTAGAACTCCATCTTCTAGACTGCAAAGGTGTAGAAGATCCCCTTCCTGCACCCTTGTATTATCTAGTTCCTACATCAATATCCATCACTTGTGGGTTTCTATAGAAAATCTATATATATCCCATCATTTTATTTTCTCAAAAATCCATTAGCGATATGGGATAATTTTTTATGATGTTTCTCGATCTACCTCAATGGTGGAAAATCACAATAATATTTTCCTGGGTAACAAAAATTTCACCCTATCCACCATTATTTCAACTAAATTGGATAACTTTTTTCACAGTTATTCTTCTTGCTCTATGATTCTATAAATCCTTATTGTCTAGGTGGAACCACATACTCTACACTAGGAGGCTCATTCATATTCCCCTAATCTATGATATATTGATCCACCACCTTAGCAAACATCATTAAAACACAGAGGATAACATGGGATATAATCTCAAACTTAAGTAAATCCAAGAAATACCTTGTTGTATCTGTCTCATATACCTCCAACATTGTTTAATGTTTTAATGGTCTATAAAACATATAAAATAATCCATCATTGATATGATTACCTATGTCAACCACATGAACTCGTATGCCTATGTTACACCCACTCCCGTAAATTCTGGATGGTGTTGCAAATGAAACTACTATGATAGATTAGAATTTCTCTTCTCGAACCACCCTGTGTCTCGTACCATGACTTGAATAATGTGAGAAATGTTCACCAATAACTTCTCCCCTTCATCCTCACCTAGAAAATTCTATGCCTCATGTTTCACCACCAGAGGATCATTCTTATCCAAGTCTTCAGGTCATCATATCTAAAAGCGTAATCATGGATTCATATCTGGATAATTCCAAATAGAATACTTAGGACTTATAACACAACATTAAAACATTTATATAAGTGGAAAATAGTAATAACTAACTAAAAATATTATCCATAAATCCTACCACACGGTTAAAACAGAGGCACCATTACTTCCCCTAACAATCATATAACTAGGATTGGTTTACAAGGTTAAACAAGTTCTCAAATTAGGTTTATATTTTTGATACCTAGTTATTCCCCATGTTCATAATTTTAAAATTCTATGTTTTCATATTAGGCACTATTTTTACTTTCAATATTACATGCAATAAAAACAATTTACATTCAACAACAGACCTGAAACATGTTTTCCTATGAATGCCTAAAATAATTCATGTCACAAAAAATAATCCTAAGTGCCTAAAACAATGCATGTAGACTCAACTCTCATGCCATTTCGAGCCATTAGATAATTATTAGAAAAACTCAAAGAATAACATCACAGAAAAATTGTGTCATCCAAGGTGAAATAATATTTGTCATTAACAATAAAAAACAATGAAAAAAATCCCACCATGAGTACTTGGGTTTTCCCCTATACATGGGATTTTAACTCTCATTCAAGATCTCATAACCAAGTTCAAAATCTTTTAAGTCACTTTTCTACCTTTCCAAAATGGTAACTCAAAATAAAAATAAAAGAACACCTCCTCTTATAAAAAATTCTAATGTCTAGTCCCAGGTGTAATGCATTGGTGCCCCAAGCCGGACCACCACATGACCTCAAGTGAACCTCCTCTTATGCCAGAGGCTAATGAAAAGTAAAGTGGTATACTTATTTGATCATGGGAAGACTATACATACAAATATTAGATTAAATATTAGTGAAGATAATACACAATAGTGTAAGCATATATAACCATAAACAATACCAATATCTAAATAGAATGTAAGAACAAAACACAATATCTAACAGAAACAATGAACTTGACATGCTATGTATGTTTCAAGTGTCTAAATGAAAAACAAAAAAATAAAGGCATCGATTACTCCCATGTAGATATCAAACCATTTCATGTCCTCTCATACAGGCTCGGTCCCCAAATCACCTATCTAACATAGTCCCCTTTCTCATAGCATGTCCCGAAACAATAGTCTCTCTAGTACTTATTAGGAAGCCAAAGTAGAGTGTGAGTAAAACTCCATGGGTCACCACCAGAAGGTTCATAAAAAAATCCTACCAATATAAAATGTATGCAGTTATAGAAATAAATAATTACAATGCATAATTTTATAGTTACCACATTATACAATTAATCTTTACATAAATACCCAAACAGTGGGTTCCTGTGGACAACCAAACCTCGATACCTGCTTTGACCCATTGTACCGGAGTCTGAACTATCCCCAAGGGATATCATATATCTATATTTCCATGTTACCATTAATTAACATAATTTATATCTCATAATGTACATACACATGTAAATCAGTTTCGCATGAGTAAAGTGTACCTAATGCTCTATCCTCAAGGTCTAAATAAGTGATACTTAACCATGAATAAATTTTTTATGGGAAAATGGGAACATATGATAGTATTTCCCATGTCCCAACTCCAATAACACTCATGGAATCCCATGTAATATTATTATGGAATCTCTAATGGTCTCCCCCTTAACAGGGTCTCATGGTTCATTACCACATTAACTAATGGTCCTTTTCCACATGCTCTAACGGTTCATTACAACTAGATCTCAAGGTCCTTCACAATAGGCTCCCATTCCCCTTCTCAATAAAACCTCTCTTAGAACACAATTATCCCATGTGATACATTATGCTAACATAAACACAACCAAATAACATTTCACAAATTAATCCATGATTTAATCATCAATTAATTAATCATCCAAATTTATATTAATAAAATAATCAACCCAATTCAAATAATTAACCCAAATATCAATTAATGACATAATATTTATTAATTAATTCATTAGTTAATTTACATAATTAAATTAATCAATTAATTACATCATTAATTTACCATTAACAATCTCAACATCCAACAATTAATTTTCCAATTATTTATTACAAAATTCAAACTCAACATTTTAATTATAAATTCCCCAATTAATTATCATTAATTAAAATAATAATTTGATTGATAATAAATTCATGAACTAATTATCTCAATTCATTTATTCCATTATTCAATAGAAACATTGTTTTCCAAGTAATTAATTTCCCACATTACCAACTTGAAAATATGATTTTTACTTTCTAAACCACCCTAGAAATTTACAATGATTAATATATATAATTAATATCAAGTCATTGGGAACTTAATAATAGAACACTGACTTCAATTAATTGACAAATGATTTCCCAAATAAAATATTTTAAAAAAATTGTGCCAAATAATAACATATATCTAGTTAAAGATCTAAAACCCTATATCAGGATTAATGGAGTCATGATATTCAAAATCCAGATCTAGATATAAAATCATAGATCTAACTCTCACAATAATAGATTTTGATATATCGTAATATTGAATTACTTCATCAAAATAATGTGGATGGATTTAGATAATAACCAGAGAAGAACATGGATAGGATTCACTTACTGGTGGAGATGAAAGTCTTCGATCCGGACTTCGAATTGGAAAGAACAAATGTTTAAAGGGCTTCAAATTTGTTTATAGATCTCCAAAATCATTAGACACATCCCCGGATCCAATGGGGGTTGAAATAGGTCAGTCACGGGGGATCATAGGATTTTTTGAAAAAACATTGTGGGACTTTAAATATACCACATGGTTTCCAACGAAAAGGCACACGTTTTTCTGAACTATGTGCCAAACATGTGCTAGTCCTTTTTGGGTGAATGGTTTCTCATATTCGGTTGAAATATTTGAATAAACTTTCTGAAACAATGTGTTTCCCCTCTATCCAAGGATTTATGTTTTCTTGGGCCGGTGCACACATTTCTTTTTACCTATGCTCCAATCCTACACACCCATGTTTTCATCCTTTTTTATCAAAATGAACCCAAACACATCCCAACGTACAACAAAAACAAAAAGTACAAAAAATAAAACAAAATATTACCTATAGAAAAGTCCAAGAGACCTCTAAAAAAGGCCATGATATTACATTATTGGTAAAATAGATCATATATGGTGAAACATTTCCATATTATATGGAATGAGGAAAGTCTTCCATTATATGTCAATTGGGTATAAAGTTAATTTTTTAGTCTTATTTCATTCCTCAGTTCTTCCCTGTGGATATGTTGTGCATGGGTATGGCCGAGTATGGATGAAGATCCTCATTATTGTTGAGCTCTTGTGAAATGATCCTAGGTTCCTTATTATATGTTGTGTAAAGGATGGTAAGCATCATATGATTATGTATAGTGAAATGAGTCTGTGATGATGATGATGATTCATATTATGAGTTTTTATATAGCAACGCACTATATATGGATTAATACCTACTCATGGAATATTCCTAGTTATAGTTTTGAATTTTTTTATCTGTTCCTTTATTATGACCCAAATTATATTGATGATGTGTGATGTGTGACCTCTCCTAGAGTAATAAGGTAGTTATGGAAATGCGATGTGTGTCTTTTCCTTGAGTGAAAAGGTGGTGGTGAAGATGTGATGTGTAGCCTCACTATGATTTGAGAAGTGGTGGTCCATATGTGTGGTGAGATCACACAATTAATGATATGGTGGTGATCAATATGTGATTTGTGACCTCACATTGAGTGATAATATGGTGGTCAAGATCTGATGTCCGACCTCACCTTGAGTGAATTGGTGGATGTAAATATTTATTCTTTGACCTCACCTTGAGTAATAAAGTGGTGGAAAAAATGTAAAATCCTATTTAATGGTGATAATGGATGAATTTCCTCCTTATTAATATTCATGAATATGATTTTATAGTGTTATAATCAATAAAATAAAATTATGTAAATATCTAATCAAAAATGAAATAGTTGTATTCATAATAAATTCATTTAAATGTATTATATGGTTTTATTTAAAATATTGATTTTTTAATTTTAGAATTTAAAATAAAAAATAATAATTTCTGAAATCATCAATGTAAATTAAATTATAGTAATTTTTTGGAATTTTATGAAATGATTAATCATTGAATTAATATAAAAAATAACAATTTTTTTTAAAAAAAATTGACATTTATTTTCTTTAAATAAATTAATTTAAAAGCTCTAGTCAGTTTATAATAATAACTTAATGTAATATAATCCTTATTTAATTAGATATATTTTAATAAATTAAAGTGGAATGAGCATTATACTTGATTTAGCTATTAGTTCAATTTTGGGATTAAATTGAATTTTTCTAATTACTATTTTTTTGTTTCATTTTATAAATTTATATAAAAATTGATTTAATCTTTTTATAGAAATTGATCCTAGAAAAATTTCTTCCATATGTTGGATTTGGAGGTTTAATGTTGATAAATACTCAACTTTTTTATATTTTTCATTATGAATAGTAACCATAAAAAATATTTTTCACCTCAGTAATGATAAAAAGGGTAAAATATGATAAAAACAATTGGACAATTCCTATAAATCTCAAAAAAAATATTCCTCTAATTATTTTAATAGGAACATTTCAACATTAATAATATTAAATTTATTTTTTTCAATTTATTTCTACTTTACTCTGATAATAACTATCATATTATCTTCAGTAAAGAATAAACACAAAATTTCACTCTTATTCTTTTAATATCTATAATATAGTGTCTTAGGGATAAAAATAGGATATCATGGGTTCTAAAGGGTAATTTTTTAACAAAAATAAATTTTATTCATGATAATTATTTTTAATCTTTATTGATGGAATAATTACATTAAATTTTTATCCAACATCATCATTAAGATTGTTAAAGTAATAAAACATCAAGTAAATGATTTAAAAATATTTAATAAAATTTTGGTGAATAATTTTGCTCTATTATTTTCTTTGATAAATATAATATATTAGTTATTTTTTATATTTTATATATGAATTCAAATACTATATTGATTTCATTAATTTCAAACTATATGAATAGTTTTTAAAATGGATTTTAATGGTATATTATATTAAATAAAATTTTATTTAGTGAATTAAAATTCATAAAACTATTTCATTTTGAACATTATATTGGATATTATATATAATGTCATCTATTTTTTTACTAATGGAGAACTTTTCATTTTAAAGTAACTTTATTTACCCATTTCGAGTAAAAAAATTGATATCATTGTAATGATAAAAAGGGTTAACAATGGTTAAAAGTAATTTATTTGGGTCAAAACATCACTAAACATGTGAAAATTTTATCTAATGAAATATTTTTTAATCATAATCATCTTAGGTTCAAAATATGTTAATTGAGTTCCACTTGATCATGAAAATTAATATATATTAATTTAATACTTTATGTAATTCTATGTGTATCCCTCCCCTCACTTTTAAAAGGCTACCTCGTCTCCTCCATTACTCACACATTTTGCGCACTCATCTTTAGGAAATATTTATACAAATATTCCCCTAAAATCCCATGCCCATATCTTATAGGTACTTTTCTGGAAATATACCAAATCTTGAAGGCTTAAGGGGTAATCCAAGTTGGTTATTCCAGGAGAAGTTATAAGTCTTAAACTACATATTTAAAAAAATTTCATCTTCTAACTGATTAAAATAATAGATAAAATTTATGAAATAATATGATAAATATCTTACATATACTATACTTTTATAATTATTATTATGGTGAAGCCTGATTTTTTATGTTTTTCCATCCCATTAGAAATGAAAAAATAACTCATGTGTATGTGTTGATTACCATATCCATCTGGAAATGTGTTTGGTTTCTTCACAGCCACCTCAAAATGATAGATATTATGATGGAATTAATTCATTTTTATTATATTCATTACATAATTTTAATTCTATAAATATAATATATTTTATATTATCTTACTTTTCCTCTAATTCAAAATTGATCATTCCATTCACGTGTATGTATGAACTACCACCTCTATGAATAAATATTGTTCATTTTTCATGTATGTCTTTCAGGGAAAGTTTTAATTTTTTTAATGTATGAACAAGATAAATATTTCATTATTAGTTTTTTTAAAATGATTTATTAATTTCCCATTTGACCATTATCAACCTACCTAATCCATTTCTAACTTATATGTATAATTTTCTCAAAATGTCATATATTAACATAATAGATTAGGAAATTAATTATAAAATGGATATACATGAAATAAAATGAATAATACATTTATAAAATGATAATATAAAATTAAATAATTAACATATGTTTATTATTCAGGATTATAAATAATGTATGTGATAATTCAGACATGATGTAAATACATTTTACTATAAAACATTATTTTAAATTTTTTTATTTGTTTTCTAATTATATTTCCTCATTTACCAGATTCCTAAAATTATTTTATAGACGTATTTATGTCGAAATAAATTAATTCTAAATTAAATTTTATTATCCTTTTAAACTTATTTTAAAGGGATACAAATGAAATTTTATTGTTGTTTTCTAAAAGTGGTACCTTTTATCAACTATGGGAAAAGAATGTTTTTTAACATATAATACCAGATTAGATTTTCCTACCATTGTGAATGCAATTATTTAAGAAAATCCTCTATATATTCCCATGTTTATATTCAATAAAAATCATTTTCACAATATTTTTTAAATTTACATTAAATATTATCAAAATGAAAGTGTATTCTTCTTATTTTATGATAAGATCAATAATTCTTCTTCATAGTTATTTAAATAAATATTTTATTAGTTATTATGATGAAAATTAAATATAATATATAATTTTTGTATTTCATGCCACATGGAAATTTATTATGATGACGAGTAAAGTAACTCTCCCAGTTCCAGGTACTTCTCCCCTTTCATAATTATTTTGAAGATATATAATACTTCGCATGAGGTTTGGAAGTTTTATGAGGCTTTTGGAGTATTTTGGAATTATATTAGGTGGTTAAAAGTTTGAGTATTATTATAGGAAACTAATAACCTTCTCTAAGAAATAATTTAAATGGATTTTTAGAGTAACTATTTAGGTGTACGATTGGTGAACTATTCAACCAAACCGTGTGTATTTTAATGGGAAACCATACAGGATGGGAGCATTTGGATAGGGGAATGTTCATTTATGCACTTGGTTTCCGAAAATTTATGGCATAACCATGTAGATTCCTGTATGATGGATAGTGTGATGCACATGTTGGAAACATGGTTTTCCACATCGTGTGGAACTTTGGGTAATTTCAAGTAGCATGCGCGCAGTTGGAACATGATTTGAATAATTGTGTGGAATAACCATGTTATGTGGATTAAATGCTCCAAAAAATTAGTTTCATATACTTTTTATACTCCAAAACATTAATTTTTATCATATAATCATATACTCATGAAATATTTTCCTCCCATAGGTATCGTTGGTAATTCATTTTTACCGGAACAAATGTTTTGGTGACTCAAATTGTAATGGATCATCAGATTTAATAGTAATTCCTTAGTCTTAATCATTCTCACTAGATCTTCTCATCTTCTATCTCATTAAGTCATATATATATATATATAATCTATTATAGATATATCTATAACTTATAATGGGAATTTCAATGATATATTTTTGGGATTTATGAGTGGAATAAATTTAATGCTCGAATATAGTGGTTTAATTTTTCATTCTTCACATTTATATCCTAGTTTGAGGGATATAGCTTATCTCTCTTCTACACATAATCTAGAACATTAAATACATATTCTATTAAATGTTTTAATTTTAATTTTTAATGGAAATATTAAATTATTTCATGATTGAACCCCATTTGTTTTTGATTTTTCAGTATAATGTTTTCATTGTTTTTTGAAATCCATTTGACTAAAATTTTTAATTTATTTTATTGGTAACATTGTAATTTTATATGTATTTAAGGAACCCCAAGATATATAATTTGAATTTATGGTTTTGGTTTAATTTAATAAAGTTGTTTGATGAAATTTTATAGAGGTATTAAATGTTTATTATAGAATATTTTTTTAACGATAACATGGAATACATTGTGGAATGTTTTTATATTACATTATATGAGGACTTTTTAATATAGAAATAGATTTTTGTACATGGGTGTATATGTAATTATCACCATGTGATGACATGGGGAAGAAACATTCACCACTTAAGAGTATTCAAAATTTAATTTGGCATGCATGTGTGTGTGAATGTGGGAATTTGATGTTTATTCTAAATAAAATGAATCTATGTAAAAATTAATTTAGTTAAATTATTTTTTAAACTATATTATTAAGGTAAAAAAATTTCATGTTCCCATTTTTTAAGAATTTTTTTATAAAATATGAACTAATTTTTTGTTTCATAGTGGCATGAGCTTGGAATTATGATTGGGAAATACTATAAGGTATGCTTACCCACCCCTGCATATGTACTTTAGCACCTATAAATATTTTATTCTTCTTAACATGGTTATAGTAAAGAAATTTTATTTCTATAGTGGATAATTCTAATTACATTTCCTTGTATTGGTATTTAGAACATGGTGGTATCTCTTTGGGTCGTGGGATTGATTCGACAATGTTGTTGTTGAATCAGGTTGTATTTTTGTTTTACTTGGTTTTCATTTCTAACATTGATGTTTCTAATCTGATATAATTTTTTATTTTGTTTTATCTTGAGTTTTATCATTATTGTTCATGCATCATACGGTTGGTTTGTATGTTTGTATTTTACCTTGTCTTATTGTGGTTTTTCTTTTGCGAAAATTGTCTGGTAATATTTTATTAAGCCCTTGGAATTCTTTGTCAGCCTTTATTATCTTGGGTATGTTACCTTAGATTTGAAGAACCTATAACCTAGACCAAGTTAATGTGTTGGGTATAGATGCTACAAATGTTATTAGAGGGAATTCATTCAATCATCTTATGATGGAATCAAGGAGATGAGAATTTAAAAACACAAAATTTATTAATTAAAAATGTCATAGAAGACAATTGTATATTGATCATCATATTAACATAGTGATTTGGATATAAAAATATATATAATCAACTTATAGGTTTGTTTACATCCCATAATATTTTGTTTATCCCGTTACTATATCAGATCATGAATTTTTATTTTGGCATTACACTAGGACTGTATTTTCAATATTATTTCTGGTGTTTTTTGTAAAAATGTTAATGTTTTTTATATTTTAAATCTTGGTTGTAATGATTGTAAATTTTAATGATTTAAAATAATATAATCTTTTAGATTATTGTAAGTAATGAACCTTTGATATATTTTAATATTAATATAAAATTGAACTAGGTATACGTTGTATAATCCCACAAGAAGAATATATGGAAATTATGGTTGTACCTAATCCACAGGTGAACTAATAGCTTGTTCAAAGCATTATTATATACCTTCAATCCATTGAAAAATTAAATTGAAATAATGGAACTAGAAAAGTGGATCCTTAAAATAAATTTTATTAATATAATCTCTTAATATTTTGGGTTGATTTGAAACATAAAAAGAAATATGTGTGGCTCAAAAAATGAACAGACCATTTAATTACATTAGAGAATTGGTTAATCTAATGGTAAATTGCATTGTATACATGATGGAGGATATTTCATGCTAATTGTAGGATTTAATTTTCCATTCCAACGTTGAACACAACCTTACATAAGAGGACATTGAAAATTTTTCAATAATCAATTCTATCCTTATACCTTGAAGATAGAAAGAATGACATATTTCTTCAGCTTAAATATAGAAAATTCATCAGTCATTGAATATACATCTAATCTTAAGAACATAGTTCATTATTCTCTAGATAATTCTTCTCACACACCCTTAAAGGAATGCATCATTATGTGTGAATTGTGTTCTATAAAAAAATTTGAGGCATAGTTTCTTATGGATTTATTTATTCTTGAAGTAGACATTTATGACCTGATTTTTGGAATGTATTTGTTGAAGACCTTCAAACCCCACATTGGTTTTTATTCATGGATTTATAGGAACACAATTTCATATGGTGTTGAGAAACAATTTATATGGGATAGGGAATTAAATTCAATCTGGAAATGACCTTTGGTACTAGTGTCTATGATTATATCTTACCAGTTTATAGTAGTTACATTGGAAACTATTTTTGTTACTAAACATCATCATTTTCGAACCATCTTTGACCAATTTATAGATGTTTTTTCTAAACATTTCTCTCAGTTACCACCCAAAATATATATGAAATTTATTATTGATATCTTAATTGAGACATGTTCTATCTTAATTATATCCTATAGGATATCACCAATAGAATTATTAAAACAAAAGGATTAGCTGGAAGATTTTAAAAGTAATGAATTTATTCAACCTACTACGTATCCATGAAGAGAACCATTTTTTTAATGATAATGGATTTAATGTTATGTAATTGTGTATATTATTATATGGTCAATAATTTTATAATAAATAACAAATATTATATTATAAGAATTTATAGTCTAATCTATCTATTTAAGTGAGACTAATGGTTCTATAAGATTGATTTATGATCTGGGTATCCCCAACTTCATGTTCAGAAAGAGGATATTCTGAAAATATATTTCATGTGTTGTTATGATCTTTATGAATATGTGTTTATTCCCTTTGGACTTATTAATTCATTAGTGGTGTTAATGGAATTGATTAATTATATATTTAAGTGTTATCTTGACTATACTATTGTGGTATTAGTCCATGATATTATGGGGTATTCTACGACTAATACTGATCATGAACAACTCTTGGGAATAGTGTGCAGTATGTTTTGGGAAAAACTACTTTAGGATAAACATTCAAAGTGTGATTTTTGGACACAATAGGTATTTTTCCTTGGCCACATCATTTCTAAAAGAGGAGTTTCTATAGACCCTGAAAAGATAAAAATTTTATCTCATAAAAAAATTTACAACTTCTTTGAGATATAAAGATTACATTGATTATTATATTAATAATTATTCATTATTTGTGAATTTTTATGAATTTATTCTCTATAGATATATTAGAAAATGAACGTTGTTCCATTCCAATGATTTGATCAATTCTAGAATTCATTTCAAGAGCATAAGGTCCAAATTAAATCTTCACATATTTTTATATTTCTGGAAACAGTATGAGGCTATGTTTTGTATTTTGATGTATTTAGATCCACATTTTAATGTAATTTCATATAGAGAGATCATTTTTTAGCCATGGGTTTATGAATTTTGTGGGTAAATTAGAAGAATTGCCCAATGCTCTATTTTTTATAAAATATTATAGTATATGATTTAAAAACAAGGTCTTGCTATCCATTTGGTGAGAATAATATTGTGTTGATAGATAATAATAGATTAATATGAATATTATAATTTCAAAAAATTTATCTAATGAAATGAAGGTATAATTAATACCTTAAGATATTTGAATTTCACATGATGTATACACTATGTAAAGGGATCTTTATGGACGATTCATTGAGTATGAAGTCATATATTTATCTAAAAAAAGAATATTCCAATTAGTGGAAGATAATGATATCCATATATGATATACATCTTGATTGTGCATAGTAAGGTGGTGTTGTGGTTTTCTTTCATATTTCTATAGACCATGATTTTATTATGTGGTAAAATTTGTATAGATATATGATCCCAAATTACTTACCTTAATTCCAACATACAATAGTGTAGAGACCATTGGGGGATGTAGACTCTCTGGGAAATCTATGATATTATTCAAAGATCAGATTATGGTTCCTCAAATTTTTCAATTAAAAATCATTTCTTATAACCACAACTTGATATGGGATATTTATCTTAGAGAAAAGAAGATCTATTGGCTAATGAGAGCCCATTTTTTTTTGATTGAAGGAAATCGAGTGTGTTAGATTATTTTGCATGATTCCACACTTCTTAGTTGTTTAAGGTAAAGTTATAAGGGCCAGTTGATATGTTGTAATAATTACCAATACCAGAGTCAAAATTACAACATATAACTATAGGTTTGGTAAAGGGTCTTCCCAAAAAATTTAAAAACACAATTCCATATGGTTAATTATGAATTGAATCAT
The DNA here is from genome assembly GCA_963277665.1 of Viscum album. Lineage (NCBI taxonomy): Eukaryota > Viridiplantae > Streptophyta > Magnoliopsida > Santalales > Viscaceae > Viscum > Viscum album. The sequence continues at coordinate 1,617,334,305 of OY728146.1, read as the reverse complement.
GAATTTGATTCACTTCACCTCTATTCATAAATCCAATATTGGGGAAGACTTATGAAACATTAAATTCAGGATGTTATAAATTTCCATGTTGTACTAGTTTTAATTGGGTCTGATGAGGCGACTAGGATAACAACTCAATTTTGAAATCCATGTTGTAATCCCTCAGAACATATTAGATCATGTGCATAGATTTTCAACTTTAAATTATTGTATAATCCATATAGACAATCTAAATGGCCTAATAGATTATTGAAGAGAACATTATATACATTGGTGTCTCATAGTAGGATGATATACCATTAGCAAAGTTCTCAAAAACTAAAAATTTATGGCCTCGATACATATGGAACCTTTGGATGCTGTTTATGTCCATTCTTATCATTCCCCATATTATTGTGTTGAGAGAGGTCAAAAAAACTTGTCACACTAATAATTTGTCATTAAATGACAGAAATGATTCATATGATTAGAAAAATATTGGCCGTATCTTCGAGTAATCAAAAATAATGTTTCAATTTTCATCAGCCTTTATCCAATGATGTGGGTGATCATGATTTATAGAGAGTCTCCTTATGATAGGGCATTTTCATTTTAGTAAGAAAGGAAAATTATCTCCTCAATACATATAGATACCCAGAATTTTCAAATATAGACACAACATATTAGTTGATGAATATTAATTTCATAACACAATGATCCATGATATAATTTTATAGATCATGTTTCATTGGAAACATATACATATAAACAATTTATTGATATGATATCTACATAATATCCCACGAGGTTATTCATAAGTATCACCCTTCTTAGAGATATCATACATAGTACCTATCTTCATATTAAGTGGAAGGAAAATATAAGAAAGGGTTATTTCATATTACCTTTAATGGTAAATAAGGGATATATCAATGGTCACATAATCATTACTTGAAAATAAATGTATGAGATCATTATCATAACATTTCTAAATCATGCCTTTCAAATCATTGAATATAATCTTGAGGCATGGAATAAATTTTGGTAGTTTATAAGATATAAATCCTAAGTTAATCACAGAAGATGGGCATGATAGAATAAAATTAGCTTCATATAATCAGAGAATAAATTACATTATTATATAAAGATCACTTGCAAGACTATTACAGTGGATTTGGTTTACTCCACAATCTATCGTAGTTGTCAATGTTCTCCCACAACAATATCATAGTATACAAGTTATCTTAATTAACTAGTATTACTCTCCATTAAATTTCTATTAATATCATGAGATATTAATATTTAACCAATTCATTTTAAGTATAAATAGGTCTCATCCATCCTTGGTTATAAAATGACCAACAACTTAGGTTATAACATAACCATTGTCCTTGGTTATAATGTAACCACCATCCTTGGTAATAACATAACCTCAATATAGGGTTATAATTAACCACAGTCACATAATTAAAACCATATGTGTGTGTTCTCCAAGATCATAATATATTAATCATATCATCACGTCATAACATGGGAATACAAAATGGATTTCATAAACATTTAATCAATTCACTATAACATAACCCATGTGAAATAAATGGTTTCATAAACATCTCATCAACATAAATATTAACCATCTTAAGAAATATTATGAATGGTATAAAATTGATCATATCCCAAGAAAATAATAATTAATAGCACTTTATTATATCATATATGAAAATTTATTTAAAGAATCATTGAAATATTTAATGAGAAAAATAAAAATTCCATTTTCAAAATCACATTTAAATTAATATTATTTTCAAAGTATAATAGAAAATTTTTTCTTTGAAAATATCATTCAAAACATATTATTTAATATTTAAAATAATGAGTGTTCATGATGGAGATATATTTTGTTCATGTAGTACAAGTTATAACAAAACTTTCTATTCACATTTATGTAAAAAGTAAAAAACATTCCTCATTTAGGATGAGACAAGAAGATTACATTGACAATATTATTTAAAAAATTACAACATGGAAAAAATGTCATTAAAAATTCTTAGTTCAATAGTAAAGACCTTCTATATAGCAATTTTAGAAAACATGTGTTTGGATGAAATTATTTTTCAAAAAAAGGAAAAATAAATTCAATTTTCCCTAAAAATATATTTTTAGTATATTTTGTACCAAAGGTGAGGAAAATGAATGAAAAAAATATATTTAAAATAAATAAATAGATTATAAGAAAATTTATGAGTTTCTTGAGAGATATATTACAATATTTCGTCATCATAATATAACCAAAACAATTCAAATATGTAATGAGATTGTAACATAAAACTCCTTCCAATTTTGTAACTTTTGAATATAAATTCTCATGAAATAAAGAACCATATATGGATATGTATATTCAATTATTTTCTTGAGAAGAATCATAAAATACATTCAAGTTCTACCATCACAATCCATATTCAATCCAAATAAGTAATGAGATTTTAACATAAAATCCATACCAATTTGGTAACATTTGAATCATAATTTCCAAGAAATAAATAACCATATATGGATATGTATATCGAATTATTTTTATGGAAAGAATGGAAACTGTAATTCATGGTGTACCATCCCAACCCGGGTTCCATGTAATATTTCCTCATGTTGGTTCATTACATGACCTCTACTGCACCTCCCTGTACACCAGAGGCTACCGACTCGCTATGAGTGTTAAATATATAACATGGAGAGACAACACCCTCTCTACCAATATATCACATCAGTGGAAATAAATGAATGAAATCAAAATAATAACAACCATTACAATAATAATACCAGTATAACAAGATGACCAAACAAAAATACATCATCCAAACCAAAACAGTAGATATGTAATGAAATATATATTTCATGTGTAAGTATGAAAAACCCAAAATAAAGACACAGTGAAAACACCCCAAGTGGGTCCCAAAATCATGTCTGGTTCCATCCTCAGTTCCCCTTCCCAACTCATCCATATATCATAGGGATATTTACATAAACTTGTCCTACAAATATGACTTCTCTTTGGGTACTGATTGGGAAGCACGAGTAGGGTGTGAGTACTTCTCATTAGGCCACCACTAACGGTGTCTAAATCAATTTCCAACCTCTAAAAATGTATACTCTATTATAAAGACCAAATTAAAATAGGTTAAATACTTATCACACTTAATTATTCATTAGTTAACCACAAAACTTTAGTAGCTGCACTATAACAATTGTACCATCAATACCTGCTTCTACTTGTTCATGAGACAGAACCATATCTCCGAGGGAATAAAAATTAATTATCTAATGGGATTCAATTATCCATTTAATTTCAATTTAAAACATGGATTCATGGAACCATTTTCTATTTCCATCATTTTGGGCCCATAATTCTATGTCTAGCACCCCATGGATATTTGAGGCATCAGTTTTTCTCCAAACACTCTTTGTAATCACATAAAGGACTTTAAAGCATCAATAAATGTCCCAATAATATATATAATTCAATCACATATAGTATATTCAATAATAAATCCATGTCTCAAACATATATATCACATATATCACAATATCTCATATATCACAAGATCACATTTAACACAATATCACATTTATCCAAAAAATCACATTTATCATAATTTCATATAACCCATGGTTAAGCATCATAAACCTTATTTTCTGAAATAATCATTAAACTAAATCTTTTAAAATCATTATAAAATCATGTTTCATCACTTTAATTATTGTGAAATACTATGTGAATCACCATTAATCCATTTATCAACATTTAATTATATAAACCATTAACCCTTTATTGTTAATCCAACCATTCATTATTTACCATTTTTAAATAAAATAAACATCCCATTAATCATCAATTTCATATCCACAATTAAAAAATTCATTTTCCCATTTTTAATCCATGTTATTATCACATAGAAATTAATTTAATCAATTATGTGATTCCATTAATGAATTAACCAATTAATTAATCCAATTCAGTATTCAATTTCCAAGAATGGAAATCTAAATTACACCATGCATACACATAATTATAATTCATTACTATGGTAATTTATATTTAGAAAACCTACCTCATAATCATTGATGGATGTTCACGAACTCGAAATCCCCAAAATTGATGCAAAATGAAAAATTACACAATTAAAGAAGAAACAAAGAAAAAAATAGATCATGATCAAATGGATTAATATACAATAAAATCTATATCTAAACCATTACAAAAGAGCATATCATCCTTTAAAAAGATAAGAGAATGTTGAGAGAGATATGAGAAACCAATCTAGATTTTATTAGATACCATTAGGCGTACAAATACTTCAATCAAATCTTCAATTTGCAAAGAACAGAGTTCATGGGGACTTTATATCCTCTCTAGGCCATCCAAGAAATTTTGAGAATGAGTTAGGACAAAGTAGGGTGTTTTAGGGTAATAATAGTGGTGTTTTGGAAATAAAAATTATTTTTTTGGAATAATAAAACCTATAAGCAAGTTTCCTTATACAGGGGAACACGGTTTTCCAAAATGTGCACCTTAAACCAGGGCCTATTCATAAGGAATAATGGTTTCTTTTAATAGGATACATGGTTTGAAAAATCATGTGTGAACCATGAAATCCCTATCTACATGGTGTTTCATGGTTTTCTCGGTGTAGGCAAACAATTTTGGAAAACTATGCACCAAATGTGTACTTCATATTTTCATCCAAAATTCTAAATTTTTCACCCAAAACACCCTGAAACAAAAACCCACCTATGGTGTATGAAAATAGCGGTTAAATAGTTATTTTAAGCATCATCGATAAATCTCCAAAAAGGAAAATATATTATGATCTCCCCACTTTATAAAAACTCATCCTCATTTTGTACTCCCAAGCAACTCTCAGATTTTGAGGTTAAAAGATTGGGCCACTAGGCCCACATATCTTCTTATCTCTCCCATTTTTTATCATGGACATGACCATTTTTTCACAATACTCAATCTATCAATATGTTCTTTCCTAAAAAACTTTCTCACTATGATCCATAACATGTATCAGATTATCTTCAAAGGATATATTAGTCTGAGGCCCAACATTATCCACCTCGATCACATGATAAGGGATTGGGTGACACCACTGAATCTATAACACATGAAAAGAATCAGTAATGTCATTATAATTATATGGAATATCCAATTGTAACATCCCCAACCAAATTATCTTCTTTACCATAAAAGGAATGACCAACCTAGGTGCCAACTTTATGTACTATTAAATCCTATGGGGACCACATTTTGGAAAAACATGGAGGAGCACAAGATCACCCAATTTAATCTCATTGGTTCATCGATGTATATCATAATATGACTTCGTCTTACACTAATCAGTATCCCTACATTTATAAATCATCTGAACCTACTCTTTCATTTTTTGCATGAGGCTCGGTCCCAATAGCTCGGAACCAACTATCCTCATCTAGCGTAGAGTTTATTTACATGTCCTACCATAAAGAGCATCATATAGTGCCTTATAAATAGTTTAATGCTAACTATTTTATTGGATAATACAATGAGTGTTGTTTTCTTCTCCCAAGACCTACAAAATTTAAAAATTCATGCTCATAACACATCCCCAACTACCTAAATAGTATGTCATGACTAGTCATCCATCTATTGGTGGAATGGTGTAAGAAAAAATACTTTCATACCATGAAATATTTCCCAACAATCCATAAAAGTGAAGTAAAATGTGGGTCCTAGTTTGAAACTATGCTACGTGGAACCTCTTGCAGAGTATCTATTTATAAAACGTAATATTCGCCCCATCTAATACACCAAAAAATCCTCATGAATAGAAAATAAATGTGAAACATTCATCAGTTTATATACTATTACCCAAATAGAATCATTATTCTAAAATTTTTTACGGATATCTACCACAAAATACCCTATAATTTCATTCCACACCCATTATTGAATGGGTAAAAGATATAGTAAACCAACAGGTCACTGATTCTTGGCCTGCACCTACTGACAGGTGTAGCTTCAGGTCACAAACCTTGCAATCTCATTTTTCATGCTCGTCAACCAATATTGTTGATGTAGGTCATGGTATATTTTTTTAAAATCCATATGTACTGCCCACATCAAGCAATATAATTCACACATCATCTTCTCCTTCATACAGGTAGTCAAAACTACATGGCTTTAGACATAGATGATCTTATCCTCATCTATGGAATATTTTGATGGAGACTCCCCACCTTCAAGGAATTACATCAAGGAAAAACACTCTGAATACTAATACTAACTCTCCTTGATCAAACTAAAAAATTATGGACTCCACTGATACTCATATTAGTTACATCTTATCTAGTCCCTCTTGAACCATAACATGCATATCTTCTAGTAAGGTCATTATTTTCTACTCAGAACTAGACTCCAAAACTACCTGAGTCTGTTTTTTTCAACTCAAAGCGTCAAAAACATTATTTCACTTTCCATGAGTATATGATAGAAAAATTTGAATTATTTCATATAATCAACCAATATCTAATTTCATATATTCAAATCATGATATGGAAATATATTATTTATTATCTTATTATTAGTATACACAATAAAATTTTCATCCAACATATAATTCTTCCAACAATTCAAGGAATAATCCACCAAAACTAACTCAAGATAATGTGTAGAGAAATTACATTCATGTGGCCTCAACTGATATGACCCATATTCCACAAATAATCCCCCCTATATAAAAAATGTTCCTTATCTTACCCTAGATTCATTCTGAGGAACCATATAAACATTACCTGTCTCAGGCAGGATCAAAATTGGTGTAATAGTCAAACAATTCCTCCACTCCTTGAAAGAATTATTAGATGATCCATCTGATTCAAACATAAATCCATTCTCTTCCAGGATCAAAATTGGTTCTACAATGTGGGGAAATTAATTGATGAACCCTCGATAATAGATTGATAAACCCAAATATCTATAGATATCAAAAAATTATTAGGCATCTCTCAAGAAACAACAACCTAAACATTCAATTGGTCCACTGGAACAGCTTCTCCTAAGATGATGATACCTATGAAATATATGTAATCAATCCAGAATTATAACATAGATAGCATGGATTAATGTTGATACCCACTTAGTGTACTCAATACAATTTCAATATATTGTACATGATCATCTTGACCCTTGGAGTACACTAATATGTCATCTAAAAACACTACCAAAAAATGATCAACGTACGGGTGGAGGATCAACACCATAAATACTAGTGGAGTGTTATTAATCCCAAATGGAATCACAAATAACTCATATAGGCCATATCTAATTCTAAATTCAGTATATGGTATATTATATGGTTATGATGGAGGAGCAGGGGGAACATGGGAAGACAGAGGAGAACCCTATCATTGTGAATGTGGCGAATTTTGAATCTGTGAAATAGGGGGAACAAGGGACGATTGTGGTGGATTCAACGCTTGTGAATGCAGGGAATCTTGAACCGTTGGAACAAAATGGAGTTAACCTTAGAAATCACGTTGTTATCTAGAGCGAGCGACGCGAGACAGAACATGTAGGACACAAGGAGCTCTTCCAGCTCTTGAATAGGCATAACCCGAACAAGGAGGGGACCCAATCCACTGGGAAGAACTTTTCAGATGTGCTAAGATTCCTCACTCCCAAATCGTTCTCTGATTTTGATGCAACCACTCCTGGAAGATTTGTTAGGAAGGGGAGGATTGCACATGTCGCTGCCAATCAGGATGCCGTTGAGGAGAGATTCAATCTATGCAAATACTCCATCATCGCCAGAGTTCTGGTCTCTAAAGGAGATAAATGGTGGAGTTACTTTGATCTCACTCAGCGACTTGTGGAGGTCTGGGAATTTTCTGATTGGCAAATTATTTCCATGGGAAAATGGTTCTATCATATCTTGTTCTCATCTGACGAACATAAGAGAATCGCATGGAGCATGGGATCCATTGCCTTGAATCCTGGATTTCTAAGAATTCAGGAATGGGATAGAGACTTTGACCCTGATAATGTTCGGAATACCTGTGCTTAGGTATGGATCCGAATCAAACTGAATTGGATTTATTGGCACCCTAAAATTTATGGGACATTTCATCCTTTGTTGGAAACCCCATTAGAATGGACATGAAAATTGAGAACCCACGTTTTGGCCACTTTTCCCATATTCTTGAGGAGGTTGACATGGCCAGTACTTTGGTTGAGGAAGTGGTGCTCACAACAAGGGATGATACAATTAGAATTGGTATTCAATATGAAGGTAAGGCAAAATTCTGCACGAAGTGTAATCTCTTTGGGCATCTCCTGGCTAAATGTAAAAGGGAGACAAAATGTGCCTTTTTTAAAAGAAGAGGGCATGATGTAAGTGCCTGCAGAAGAAAATTGAAGGATGCACTCGTGCAACCTGCAGTAGCTGATGATGAGATAGGTATTCATAGGGGGAAAACATCTGGACCAAGAAGCCATGGAAGGCCTCTAATGGGGGGAAATGTCACTGCTGATATAAGTGGCTGCAAGATTGAGGTGATGCCTAAGGACAGCATCGATGTCCAAAGGGGAAGTCAAACTGAAGCTCTGGTCATTGCTGAGGGGGCAGAGCAAAATCTGGGCATACATGGATTGCAGATTCAAAAGGTGCTGGAAACTGATGGCTGGCAATTTTCCAAGCCACCTTATGATAGAGATATGGGGAAGCGGTTAGTTAAGGCTGGGGAAGGTGAATGTGGCACTGATGATAAGGGATTCTCACTAGTTCCACCATCCAAAGCAGCCAAGAAAATAACTTTAAGGGGAAGTGAGGAATCTACGCACTCTACAAATATGTTCACACCCTTGAATGGGATCCAATGGGCCGAGGAACCCCCAACTGAGTTAGCCATGAATGCTGAAGAGATGCATACCAGTGAGCGGGATGCTCACCCCATAAATGAAGGTGATGCCCTATCTGCAGATACACCTGGTCGGGAAGAGGAGAGAAAAGCAGAGGGGAAAGAGAGAAAAGGGAAAGGGAAAGGAAACAAAAATAAAAAAGATGTGACATATCAAGCAGGCCCTCAGACAAGGGGAATGACCTCTATAAAATGAAGATCTTTTATTGGAACTGTCAAGGGCTGGGGAATAACCCCACGACCAGGGCCCTTTGACACTTTATCATGGCCTACAAACCTACACTAATTGGCATTGCTGAACCCAAATTATTGTTTAGCAATTGGAATGGATTTAAATGGAAATATCTTGGATATAGCTTCAACTCTCAGAATTATCACGCCTCCAATATTGTTCATCTTTGGGTGTTTGGACATGAGTCTGTTCACATTAACACCTTTATCCAAAGTGCTCAGTGTGTCTCAGTCTCTTGCAACATTTCAGGATGTGAATTGCTAGTATCATTTATATATGCAGCGACATCATATATTAAGGGGAGGGAACTATGGAATGAGCTCAAATCTAGTACAGACAACATGAATGGGAAATGGTTGGTTGTTGGGGATTTTAACACTGTGTTAAGGCTTGAAGAAAAAACCGGAGTAAATTTCAATCGCATTGCCTCCTTGGAATTATCCTCCTCTATTGATTCTTATAGCCTTGTTGAGGTACTTATTTCAGGTTCAGACTTCACATTTAGTAGATATATGATGCATGGGAGGCAAGTAAGTAAGCTGGATAGGTGTTTTATCCAAATGGATAATAGGACTGCTCCAATTGTAATGTCGGGACATATTCTCCCAAGCCATCACTCTGACCACAATCCTGTCATTATGGATCTATGCATGCATCCATCAAGGTCAGTGCCTCTTCCTTTCCATTTCAATAATGGGTGGCTTGTGATACCTGGATGCAGGGAGACAGTGTTGGAAGCAAGGAAGTTGATGCCCATTGGCAGTCCCTTTTACAGGCTTGTTCTCAAGCTAAAGCATCTTAAGGGGATGCTTAAACAATGGAGTAAAAATTCTTTCTCCAGATTGGATATTGGCATTAAAAATGCTGAGGATTTCCTTGCTCATAGTCAGGCAGTTAGCCGACAGTAGGTCACACCGTCTAGGGAAGAAATACAAGAACACAATAAACATGATGACCTTGTTATTATGAAGGAGAGGCTGGAGAGAGAGCAATTGTATGTAAAATGGCTAAGGGAGGGAGATAGAAACTCCAAATATTTTCACAGATTGCACAAAGAAAGGAGGGAAAAAGGGGATTAAAGTTATAAAAATAAATGGAAATGTTTTCACCTCTGAACGTGAGATTGCACATGCAGCTGTGGAATATTTTAAGGAGATTTATTCTGATAATAGAGTGGACAGAACTCAAAAAATAATTGACAACATCATCACTTACATTGAGTAACACCATAACTGCAACATACTGATGGCCCCATCCAAGGAGGAAATCAGGGCAACCCTCTTCTCTCTTAAGATGGAAAGTTCTCCTGGCTCCGATGGATTCACCAACAAGTTTTTCATGTTCTATTGGGATATTTTGCAAGATGAGGTGACTCAGGCTATCAGGGAGTTCTTTATTCACTTCTCAATGCCACATGGAGCTAATTCCAACTTCATTGCCTTGATTCCAAAGAGAGAGAATGCATTTGACATCAGGGACTACATACCAGTGGCTCTTGGGAACACGATTCCTAAAGTCATTAGAACGATCCTTATGAATAGGATAGGGGATATTATGAAGGAACATATATCAATGAACCAATTTGGTTTCATCCCTGGGAGAAGCATTCAACACTGTTTGTACAAAGCATCGGAAGGAGTAAACTTGATGAGAAGACCAACGAAAGATGGCAACATTGCCTTCAAAGTTGATATATCAAAATATTTTGATACACTGAAATGGGGATTTATTTTTGACATCCTTAGAAGGTATGGTTTCTCAAAGGAAGTCATCAAGCTAACTAATTCCATCCTTGAATCTTACAAACTGTCCATTCTTATTAATGGGGAACCTAGAGGTTTTTTTTAGTGCACCAAGGGTGTGAGGTAGGGTGATCCTATGTCAGGGATTCTATTTTCCATTGATGAATATTACCTAACCAAATGTATCAATGAGCTGGCTCAACTTGGAATGTACATGCAAATCAAAGATGATAGGTACAATCTGGTCCCCTCACATATTTTGTATGCGGATGACATACTCTTGTTTAGTCAGGCCTCAAAAAAGACCATTAATGTTATCAAGGGGCTCTTTTCACATTATGAGGAAGTTGATGGGCAGGTCATAAATTGGGATAAATCCTCCATTGTCTTTGGTGATGTTTTGAGCATCAACAAACAAAACAGGATAACCAGGAGGCTTGGCATTAAGAGGGCCTCACTTCCTTTTAATTATCTTGGAGTGCCTTTATTTTATGGCAAGGTAAAGAGGAAATACCTTGAAATAATATGGATAGGCATTATCAATCAAATGGCCCAATGGAAAGGAAAATCCATGTCCCATGCTGAAAGGGTGTGTCTGGTTAACTCTGTGATCACTTCTAAGTTTGTCTACTCTTTCTCACTCTATAAATGGCCTAGAGGTCTTGTGAAGGAGATTCAAGGAATGGTCAGAAATTTTATATGGACATGCTCTGTTCATGAGAGGAAGCGGGTCACTATTGAATGGTATGAGTGCATTAAACCCATCGAAATGGGACGCCTTGGAATCAAAGATCTCAGAATTTTTAATGATGGACTGGTTGGGAAATTCATTTGGGCTATTATATTGAGTGATAATTGTCCCGAGTTCTTGCTGAACAGATTCAAGAGGTGGCTCTTCAATGGATACAGATATCACCTCACATCCTCTGTCTCGACATCTCTTAAGTCTTCTTTCAGTAAACTCACACATGACACCAAGTGGATTATGATTAGGGACTCACAACTAAACTGCTGGACTACCGTATGGCTGGATGCACCATTGTAGGATTTCATTGATGTCCCTATAGAAGACACTCACATGTCAATTGCAAGCCTGCTATCAAGGATTTCCAGGTTTGACACAATTCCTCATCAGATCAGTCTGGACATTCAGAATTATAACTTCATGTACTATGATACTATCATATGGAAGCACAATCAGCTGGGTAATTTTAATGCAAAAGAGTTTTACAAACTTGAATCTGGGGATGCTACCCAACCACCAGTGTGGCTAATGTAGTTTAATAAATCTTTCATTCCGCCTTCAAGGTTTGTGTTGCTCTGGAAAATTTGGAAAGGAAGGTTGGCCACTCAGGATCGACTTAAGAAGGCTGGATTTAATATGCCCTCCATTTTCTGTCTCTGCCAACAAGCTAAAGAGAGCACAAATCATTTGTTCATTGAATGTGACTTCGCACATACACTTTGGTAATATATTGGAATGTTTTTTGATATTGAATTCGATAGAAACAACATGTTTGAAGAATGCATGAAGGCAGTTTGTATGGGCAATTATAGTGAGCAGGTTTTCCACCTGCTACTTACAGCAGCTACGGCAGTGGTATCTCACATCCGGAATGCCTGCAATCAGTTGATATTAAATGAAATGAAGCCTTCTATTTATGCAGGGATGGTGGTGCTACACAAGGAGGTATATGCCGCATAATTTGTGCAACCTGAAGGTATGTTTAACACGATCCGAGAGTTGAACATTCTTATAATGTTTGGTGTTGAAGGTCGACCGAGGAAACCCAGAATGGTTAAATACATTTGGTGGATTCCTCCAATTGCGTCGTGGTTAAAAGTTAATGTATATGGGGCTGCGATAGGAACGCACGGCCCCTCGGGATGTGGAGGTGTCATTCGTGATCATCGTGGATTCTTCAAGGGGTGTTTCTATCACTCTACTAGAATTAAAACTACGTATGAGGCTGAGTTATTGGCCATGATATACGCAATTGATTTTGCTGCTCGGTACAACTGGACACCATTGTGGCTTGAATCTGACTCTGAGGTTGCTGTGAATGCTTTGAAGGCAAGGACACGTGATGTACTATGGAAAATTCTACCTCTTTGGGTTGAGTGTCTCAACAACAGTGCTCATCTCAATTTGGAAGTTTCCCACACATATCGAGAAGCAAATCAATTTACAGATGTGCTGTACAAGAAGGCTGCCAGTGAGACAGGTATGTTTTGTTCTTTTACAATTCCTAATTAGTGTGAAGCAATGGTGAATGCTGATATGTGTGGTGTGATTCACTCCCAGATATGTAATAAGCCCTTGTAACTCTGGATCTGTTTTTCTCTATTTTTCCTATATATTTTTATGGGTCTGACTTTCGTTGGCTCCCACGCTTTCTTTGTATATTATATGGTTAAACTCTCAATTTATGATACCTTGATTTCATGTATTTTTTTTAAACACATCCTCTTATCAAATGGTCAAATAGATTTTCAACCTAAGGAAGAGGTTATTGATTTTCCACTATCATCCAATAAAACATCTGGTATTAAAAACTTTAGTGAAAAGTCAAATCATCTTTATTTTCAAACAATATTGGGGATCACAATGGAGGCAGACTTGAATAGATAATTCCCTTATGAATCAACTCTTCTAGTTGAGTCTTAATATTTTGAAGCTCCATTGGTGTAATTTTATATGGAGGAATAGAATATGGGTCATCTCATAGAATGAGATCAATCGTAAATTCCACATATCTATCAAGTATAATCCCTCATAAATCCTTAGGAAACACTTCCTAGAATAGGTCCACTATGAGTGGAAATACATCATGCTTCACACCACCATCATCTAGAAAAATTCTTGTAACCTGGGTGGTAGGATCCATTATTTTCTGATGAAATGGACCTAAATTTCCCAGTTGGATATCCCTTTCTCCACAATGTACATAATTTCCACCCTCATGATATTTAAATTTTACTCTTGTGTGGTAGAAATCAATATGGGATTGGTATTCTACCAACCAATATATAACCATAATCAAGTCAAAGACTTAAATATTAATGATATAATGATCTTAAAGAAAATGATACTCCTCAAACTCAATAGAATACACCTTGAATAAATAGATGTCTCATTACCATACGCCAAATGGTGTATTAATAGTTAGAACCCCACCCACAAACTCTACGGCCAAACTCCACCCATTCAAGAGTTGTATTGATGTAAAGAAATAATAGGAACTAGTATCAAATTTGGATCTATAAATTAGAGAAACAAAAAGAATATTACCTCTACCTATAAATTTTTTATCCTTGTTATCTATAAGTGTAGGATGAAATGCAAGAAACTATCCATCTATTATTCCCTATGATGAAGACTAAACACCCTTAGTTGTATCACCCTGTTGATATGGGAACTCTTTCTCAAGAATACCATGTCCACTACCTCAACCACCATGTCCAGTAGAACTCCATCTTCTAGACTAATATGGGGTATAATACCCCCTTCAAATAGTATAATTATTCTTATATCATCAACCATTAAACATCTATGTAGGGGTCCTATATAACCACTATAAATATCCCATTATAACATATGATCAGAACTATACCAGTGGTTGATGAAACTATCTATGAATGTATCACAACCTACACACTAGTGGAAGTTTAGTCAAAAAATGTACTCAGTAATAGATCATTACACTTGGAAACTATTCATTAAATTAACCTATTTAAAATTTTCAAAGTGGTCCTTCAAAATCTCTAAAAATGTACCTCCTGGTCATCCATCATAAACCACATTTCTCCCACTGTAAGCCTCCTTCAGGTTTCCCTAAGATATGAGAGCATGATTTACCAATTTTAAAAAAAAATTAATATATTAAAATGGAGATTTATTTCACATTTAGTCCCATCCTAAATTTTTTTTTTACAATTACTTCATCATCTCCATAAAATTTTGGAACAATGAGTTATAACTCTATAAGGCATCCTCCATAGTACATCTTGGATATACTCCTCGGGATCAGCCACATGGACTTTGTTGTCCTCTAATACTGGAGAATCTCTAGGTAAAATTTTTCCATGAAATTCTATTAAAATTTCATACACTCCATATTCTAGAATTGAATATCCTGATATTGGATGTCCCAGAAACACATCTTTTGACCACATTGAATATAAGAAGTCATTTTGACTCTTTTCTAAGAAGGAGTTTCTAAGTGGTCAAGAATCGTCTGGATTGACTAACTCTAGGACTCTTCCCAGGTAGAGTCTCTCCAATGAAAGTAATTGGGTGCTATGACTAGAACTCACATGTCATGTCAAACATACTCTTCCCAAACCAATTTGGGTCTCTTTTCATAAACTGTATAATGTGATAAATTTTATCATGGAACTACTATCTGGATTACTCTATCATAACTATTGGAGCATCTGGTTTTTCTATAGGATGATCATTTATTCTCATTTTCTCCCAATATAAAATCAATAATAATCATCAAGGAGGAATATCTATATAGTGAAAAACATACAAATTTAGACACATACCATATAAATAACATATTTACATAATAGGGATTCACACAATTCCATAACAATTCATTCCCCAAATCCCTTTGTACAATTAAAATTGAGGCACTAAATCTACCCTCAACCGTTTCTCAACTATTTCATGTTTAACATAGGGTAAATTTTTCATAATTCTAGATTCCTCATTAGACATTCATTTATAAATTTAAATTTTCACAATTATAATCATTTACAAGTTCACATATTCTTATTATGAGCTATTTTCAATTAAATATCACAAACAAGAATGAATTATCATTTAAAAAATCACCCCTAAATCCTTATTTTCCATTCATTCCTAAAATGTAAAATGTCACAATAAAAACACAAGTGCATATAATGATACATGTATTCAGATATATCATTCCATTTCTTGCCACAATTAAATTCATAGTAAATCTCAAAAAACCATAATATCACGCAACAAATATATCAGTCAAGGTGAAATAAAAATCAACCATAATAAAAAAATCAATAAGAGTAATCCTACCACGGGTACTTTGGTTTCACCCTCATAAATGAGTTAGATACTCCCATGAAAGAGATCATGAACATGGCCCGACTAATCCTATTCTATTTTATACCGTTATCAAATAGTAGGAAAAAATTGATGAGAAGAAACCCACCTCTATACCACTTTTCTACATCTCAGGCTGAGTGCCACACACCAGTTCCCCAAGTTAGATCATACGTAACCTCAGGAGGGCCTCTGTGTCTGCTCTAGGATTCCAACTATCCACGAGGGTCAAATGTGAACCACAAGAAGACTACACCCAGTTTATCAAAGTAGCACAATTGTGGAAAAAAATTAACTTCATGAAAATTATAATAACCATAACCAAAAAAATACCTGTATCACATTATATCCAATGTATAAATACAATATCCAAACCAAAATAATCGATATTTCATTCTATATGAGTTTCCTGTGTAAATATGAAAACCCAAAATAAAGACACACTAACAACTCCCCATGTGTGTCCTGACATCATGTCTAGTTCACTAATACGTAATCCATCCCAACTCACTCATGTAATGTATGGATAGTTTCCTTATCCTATCATTTATAAATGAATTCTATTCTAGTACCAATCAGCAAGGCTGAGTAGTTTTGAGTAAAACTTAGTAGGCCATCACCAATGGAGAATAAATTAGTATTTAGTCTATAACAGTGTATGTGGTTGTATAAATAATAAAGAAAAATAAGGTAAATAATTATCTCATTTCAATTTTCTTTAATTAACCACATAAATTTACCTAGTTCACGATGACACTATAATGATCAATACCTTCTTCAGCCAGTGTGGACTATAAAATATATCATATAGGGAATCATAATTTCATTATATCATGGTATTCCATTATCCATTTCATTTCAATTCATATCACAAGAACATGGAAACATTGTAAAATGGAATCTATTAGGACCAAGATTGCAATATCTAGAACTGTGTGGGTATTTGGAGCATCATTCCATATCCCAAAACTCATTGTTATCACATATGTATTTTTCATGAATTAGTCCATATCCCACAACTTTATATCACATATATCAAAATATAAAATATATCACAATATCACATTCATAAAAATTTCACATGCATCAAGGATAAGCATCATTAACCTTCATATCTAACATTTTCACTAAATATTACATTTTTAATTAATTAAACAATCTATGTTAAACACGTTAATTAACATGTAATAATATGACAAATCAACATTAAACCATTTATCAACTTTCAATCATATAAATAATTAAACCACTAAGGTTATTACAACTATTCATTAATTACCATTACTAAATCAATTCAAAATCCCAATAATAATAATTTTCATAAACATATTTACCAAATTCAATTTCCAATGTTCAACTGATTTTTTTATCACCTGGAAATTCAACTAATAAATTCCATGATTCCATTAATTAATTACAAAAATAATTAATTCAATTTGAGATTCAATTTCCCAAGGCAAGAATTAAAATTCCACATTAAATAATCATAATTATTATTCCTGAATATATGAATTGACCTTTTGACAACCAACCTCAAGATCATTGACGGACATTCACAAAATCAAAATCCCTCAAATGGATTCTGAAAAATCAATTTCACAATGGAAAAGGATATTTAGAACCAAAAAATATATCCTAGAACAAACAAAATGATATCCAATAAAACATAGTTCTAAAACGTTATAATAGAGTAAGTAATCCTTTTAAAAAGATAACATAAAATTGGTTAGATGGAGGAAACCAATCTAGATGATGTTATATACTATAAAAGGTAAAGATCCTTTAATAGGATCAGCAATTCTTCATTAAAGACGTTTATGGAGCCTTGGAATCCTCTTAAGCACCTAAAAAGACATTTGATAATGATTTTGGAAAATTTAGATATTTGAAGGATGATAACCAGGGTGTTCAAGAGAAAAAAAATTAAATTCTGGTAAAAATAAAACTCAAAATCATTGTTTCTTGTGCAAGGGTGCATAGTTTTCCATACCGTGTGCCCTAACCGTGAACCTTTCCTTAGGGGTGAATGGTTTCTCTTAAGAAGGAACAAAATTTTAAAAACAATGTACCAACTGTTAAATCCCTATCTGTCTATGTTTTGCTGGTTTTTTGTGGGTATGGGAATGGTTTTCGAATCCTGTGTACCAACCGTGGACCTAATCTATTCATCAAAAATTCAAAGTATTTCACAGGAAAAAAACCACAACAAAGGTGTAAAAAATAGTAATAAAATAGTAATTATAAGTGTTTAGAAGACATCTCCAAAAAAAAATTATATCATACACATGGGTTATGTATTCACAAAAAATAAATGAGTATTGAATATGGCATATGTTTCCCAAAAATAAAAGAGAGCCTATAAATATCTTACCTTAAGTCTACTTCTATCATATTCATTGAAACCCCTTTTATAATAATTATATATTTATTTTAAATATTTATATATATTATAATCATATTCATTAATATCATACCATATATTATTATCTAATAACGTTTTATCACATTTTTGTTAAAACTTCATTAAAATGGTTTTTTGTGTGTGATATATTCTTGGGTTTTCATGTATTTTCAAAATCAATAGTTTTGGTCCATGTATTTTGATCCTAGTTCCATAATCTTGAAAATATTAATCATGAAATAAATATCATATATATTCATTATATACATATTTTGTGTCATTCATAAGAGATAGAGATAAAAAATGAATTATGTGGTTCATGAAGAGAATAGGTTGTATGTACTCATGAAGGCTGTTTAATTTATTCGATGAATTGAATGAAAGATAATTAAAAAAAATAACATTTCCAAAGTAATTATTATATCATAAATATTCATTACATTCATCCTCATTAACATCCAGTTAAATATTATTTTACAAATAAATCACATCACTATGTGCAGGTGGTAGTCCACACATATGCACAATCGATGTTATTGTTTTCCAATGGTTTGGAATGTAAGAAGGAAGATATTAAATTATAATATATGTTTTAAAATTATTTCATAATTATCATTTAGAAACATCAAACCCATCATAATACTCATTGAAAAAATATGGTTATGAGAAATTAATAGTCTTTCAACGTGGAGATGATTAGTCGTACGTGCATACAAACAATATTTTCCCTTCATGTTTGATGAAAAGAGGGTGAATATAGGTAGGTTAATAATAATAATTTTATCATATTAATATAGTTATTCTATTGGATACATTATTTAATTAAAAATATAATAGTTTTATTGTAGGAAAAACAATAATTAAAAGGAATTTTAACGCTTAAGGGGGTTACCTCTTCTTTTAAATTGCTCCAATAGATCATCTCTTATGTGATCTAGTATTGGTATTTTAGGAAAACCAGAGTCACTATAATGTGACTATTTTTTTAATGTATTTTTTTAGGGTATGTTCCTTTTATAAGGCACAACATTTTGTGAATGATATAAATTTGGGGATACCTTTTATAATTGTGTGGAGGGATATTATTGGAATTTCATAAAATATTTAATTATTATAAATTAATTTGGATGTAAAAATGGATAAAATCTGATCATATTCCAATATATGATGAGTATTATTTTCAATCATCTCATCTAACAAAATTTTTATATTTTTGTATCTTGTTTTTACCCTTATCATTTTGTTTCAACTCTTTATTAAACCTTTTTAAAATTACCATACTGTTACTGTTTTAAACCATTTAAGGGTCGAATATTACTATAAATTAAAAAAAGGCTCATAAATGGACCATGTATGAGTTTAAAAATGTTACCACATTTATTTGGATTAATTTAATATTTTTATTAATTTTAAATAATTTAATATGATATAATTTGTCATAAAATATCAATAATGTAATTTTTAACAATATTCATTTAATTTGACATTAAATATATCAAAAAATGGTTAATTGGAATATAATAATTAAAAAAATTCCTAGAATGTTATATAGATCTAAAAAATCACGACACACATTAACTCATTCAAATTTTATCTCTTTTACTATTTTAAAATTCATTTATTTTTATATTATGATAATTAAATAATTAAAGTGTGATCACTGCATGATCATTTTTGGTCATTATATAATTTTTAAAAAATTCAACGAAATTTATAGCATGAAATTAAATTAATAAAAAAAATCAGAAATTATATTTTTTTAATAACATGAGTTTGCACCTATGTATAAGAATAAGAGATATGTAAAACTTTGATAGTTACATTTGGTAAATTTCATTGGTTGAAATATTATATTGGTCATTATCATGGAAAAGATTCCATTAAAAACTAAATTTAAAGAATAAAGTGATAATTGTATAATTATATTCATGAAAAAAGAATTATAAATAAAAAATATGGCATTATCATTTATTTTTATCCTCGATGAACACAATTTACCCTTTATCAAGGTGATCAATTTTACCATAGTTTCTATTCATAATGTCCAACAATAAATGTGGTCTATTTAAAAAATTGGAAACTCCTAATTGAAAATATCAAAAAAAACTATTAAATCATAAGATATAATATGAATAAATTATTTTTAAAATAAGGGTACAAAATGCAAGGAAAAAAGCTTTTTGAAAAACACATTTTTAATAATAAATATAGATTTATTCTTATCCCATTCATATTAAAAGTGTAATATGATTTTTTTTAAAAATTTTATATAATATATAAATTTAATTAAAATAATTCATTAACAGTGATCTGTTTAATTTATTAAGATAAATCATATTGCAAACATAAAAATTGTTTTTTAGGAAAATGCCTTTATAGGTATAAAAACTATTTTTATACTAAATTAAAAAATTAAATTTATTCTCATTTACTTAGTTGGATTATATAAAACAAAATATAAATAATTTTACCTTTAAATAATTTTATAATGGATCTTTTAACAGGGCTAAAGAAAAAAATCAATTTGCAATAAAAAATTAAATTATCACAATTCACTATAAAATAAAATATTTCATAAAATTATGAAAAATGAATCCTAACATAATTTTATTATGATGATTTAAAAAAATGATCTTAATTTTAATAAATAAAATTTATAAAATTCTATGAAATAAATCATTATGTTTTCTAAAAAATTTAATAAAAAATATCTTTTGAAGAAAACGTATTTATGAAGAATAATAATTACTTTTAAAAAAAATTATTTATTATTTACTAATTATTTATCAATAAATTTATATTGACAAGAAAATGTATATATTTTTCATAATTTATTTATTCTTATTAACACCCACTAATTTAACAGCTAGTTTATAACTATCCCATATAATAATATTTCAAAATTATATCATTGTTTGTTTAAACTCGATGTTGCGTGTAGCGAACATTATCAGAGAAATAAAAAATTTTAAGGAGAAAAGTTTTCTAAAATATGGGGTTTATAAATTCTCCATACAATTAATAAACATAATAATCACATTTGAAACATGTACACAATAATCCAAGGATTGGTAATTTAAAAGTCCTTTATTGAAAACCGACATCGTAAAAAGGGATAATAAAACCTATCATTAAAATATGGAGGGTATGTGTTATGTTCACCACAAAATTATGTTTATAAATAAGATAAAATTAATGGAAATTGAAAAGTTTTAAATGGTAATGAAAACTAATTACTAAGTAATAATAGTGAGTGATAGATGACATTTTCTAGAGAATGTTAGTTATAGAAAAACCATGAATTTATTAGTGGTTAAAAGACTGACAACTCATCATAATTGAATGTTATGTGACCACATTTTTCTCCTAAGATCCTTTTCCAAGTGTTGAGTCATTACATTACAATCTATAATAAAAATGAAAAGTAAATATAATTACTTTATTTGTTTAATTTCATCCTTTAATCAATTTCCATCACTATCTAATCTACTTATCTTATTAATCAGTATTCGATGTGATTTTTTTAGCATGAAGAACTAAACTCAACTTCTAATAGATTGAAAATTCATATAATGATATTCCTTTTGTATTTATGAATTATCAAAATACGAATAATGTTAGGACAAGGTAAATCTAAAAATGAATGAACCATCATATTGTAAGAACCAATATCTTCTTTTTTAGGTATGTCATTATTTTCTAGTTGTTTTTAGAGAAAGTGGTCTTTTTCAGAAATTTCAGGAGTATATTCCATGTACTTATAATTACACGTCGTGTACTTGGTTGCTGTGGGTGACCGTATACCAGCCCTGTAATGGTCAAGCGCATGTACGTGTGGGGTGACAATGAGACCACCTAATGCAGAGGTCGGTTAAAGCAAGTACACGCCGTCTACACATGAATAACAGGTCATGTAATGTTTTTCATTAAATGGACTGGGGTCAGGTCTAGTCGACAGAACACACTTCTTCCTCGTCTGTCTCGTCTAGGAGTGAACAATACTATTGATTCTTCTCTGAACCCCAGACTCACTATTCGTTCTTTGAATCGAACTTTGATGCTTGCGTTGGAATTTCATCGGTGAGTTCTTCCTTCTTCTAGAACCTCATATATTTAATTATCCTCTTTCACGAGTTTACCTCAGTTGATTTTTTTTAGTTTTTCTGTAGATCTAGGGCATTCTTGGGGAATTCAATGCTCAAGTCTCACATAAATCCTTTGTACAACGTCGATGTAGGTGGTTTGTGCAAGTCCTTAGTTAGTCTTGGGGTATATGTGAAAACATGCCTAATACCCTTGTTTGGGGTATTGTTTGTTTATAGTTCTTAGCTGTTTATTTTACATATATGGCTTGTGTTTTTGAGTAGAGGATTTTTGATTATAAATAGGGTTATTTACCTTAATATGGAAGTGTTTCCAATGTTTGATTGATATTTCCCCTTTGGTATAGCTTTTCCTGTTTGGATGCTTTGTTTTCCATGCCAAGTATTGTTAGGATGGAGTGATTTTATCTCACATGTTGTCATATGATGTATACTATTTATCTAAGTAGTTCCTGAGGTTTAATTTGGCTTCCATAAACCGTTTGTGCATGATTGATTTACAACGGGCTGTGGGAACCTGGTGTAGTAGACCATAGGGAGAATGGATCTTGTGGGATTCTATAGAGTGTCTATTTACTTTTACATAGTGATAATATAGGGAGAATGGACTTTTTGATCCCTCAGAGGGTTTTTAGTTTCATATTTATGAGAACAAATGGGGAATTAGACATTGAGTTCTTCCTCAAATCGTATATAGTTTCTGATACGAGACTACAGAGGGAATTGATTGTGAGAGATTCCTTCGAGAGTCTTTGTAGGATCTAAATAACAATTTATATGCTCAATATACAAGAGGGGGGTGAATTGTATACTTTAAAAATTCCTTTGGAACCTTTAAGGTTGGTTATAGATAACTATGTTTCCTTAGACAAGAAAAATCTAGGTTTAACAAAGTTAAACTAAGAAAATTCACAACACCTCTAATCACAAAATGAAGAATTGGAACCAAGGTTTACAATATAAGATTCTATCTTAAAGCGTATATAATCCTAACTAATCAGAGTACAGGTGTAAGGAAATAAAAGAAGGTTATCCTTTCCATACAATATAATATACAGCTGAAACAAACAAGTAGAAAAACTACAAGTAACAAACAATAAATATTTTAACCCAAAGAGAAGGGTATCCAACAAACTTGGATAAAGGTATCTTGATTTATACTTTCAAAAAAGTCTATCTTACCCACACCAGGGTAAGCCCTCGATACAAATATCGGAATCTCTGTCTTGCTATCCCTGCAAGCCCTCAACTTCAAGGTAGTTGGAACCTCTGTCTTCCTCAGCAAGGAAGCCATCTAACTTAAAGGTAGTCAGAACCTCTATCTTCCTATCCCTAGAAGTCCTAGAATGTAATCACCAACATTTGGAGTTGCACGAAGCAAAAACTGAACGAGTGGTTCAGTACGCACAAAGCATGAAAAGAATTCTCTCTCTATAAATCACCTTTGCAGTGTGTGGTCTCTAGATCGATCAACTTCATTGTGTATTTTGAGCTCTTTCAAATGAGATCCTATTTATAGGAAAATCTCTAATGGCCGGCTCCCTCCTCCAACAGTCATATTTTCCATGAAATTCGAAGGGACATGTACACGTGTAACTCAACCAACTGTTAATTAGAAACATAATCGATGACATCGTTTTATAACAAATTATGTATAACTGAATGCACAACATCGTTTTGAAACAAAGAATATGTAAGTAAAATCTAATCAATATTTCAGAGTGTAAGAAAGTTAAAAGTTCGGAGTCTAACCAAAATGAAGTTTGGATTCTATGTTAAGAAATATTTGGATTTTGTTTTATAGGAATTAGGAATCTGGTTTCACCAGAGATTGGATTCAGAATTTCCAGAATTTGGAGTCGAACTACTTTAGAATTCTGAGTCGAACTACTTAAGAGTTTGTAGTCGAACTGCTTAAGAGTTCGGAGTTGAAATGCTTTAGAGTTCGGAGTCGAACTTCTCCAGAGTTTGGAGTTGAACTACTTAAGAGTTCGGAGTCGAACTACTTAAGAGTTTGGAGTCGAACTTCTTCAGAGTTCGGAGTCGAACTACTGAAGAGTTCGGAGTCGAACTTCTTCAGAGTTTGGAGTCAAACTTATTCAGAGTTCGAAGTCGAACTTATTCAGAGTTCGGAGTCGAACTTCTTAAGAGTTCGGTGTCGAAATTCTTCAGAGTTCGGAGTCGAACTACATAATAGTTCAGAGACGAACTACATAAGAGTTCGGTGTCCAGAATTCGGATTAGAACTTCATTACAGATCTCATCTAGAATTCGAATCCTAAAAACAGAATACTTCAAATCTTTTCATTATATGGCTCCGAGATTTTGGGTATGAATCCGGTTTTGAATTTAAGAATAATATTGCTATATATAAGAAAATCTAGGTTAAGGTAAATTTCCTTAAGGATGTAAATTTTCCTTATGGGGGTAAAAATAATATTTACTTAAGTATAAGGAGTTTGTGATTTTCAAAACAAGAAATAATGGAAAAGTCATAAGGAAAACCTTATTGACTCAAAAATCTCCCCCTTTTTGGAAAGTACAAACATTCTTTTGAAAAAGCATATAAGGATTTTGAAAATTTTCATTCGACTTTGAAAATTAAAACCTATCTCCCTTAGTTCATGGATAGAAGTGAATACAACTAACTCCCCCTTAGGCATTGAAACTCTAAGGATTGTATTCTATGTTTCTGGAGTAGAGTTTTCATTATTGTAAGAATGAAAAACTTTGTAGTGGGAAACTCCCCCTTTCTTTAAGGATATTTCACTTAGAAATTTTTCCTTTCTCCTCCTTAGGAGTAGCTCTTTTTTCCTTCTCCCCCTTTGTGATTTTCAAAAAGAATTGAAGGGAATGGAAAATAATGTATGGTACCTGAAACATTAGTAAATAACACGATACAACCAACCAAATAACCATTTCATTAGAGTTGGGGAAAAAATGTACAAGGAAAGACAGCTACAAAAAAAGATCGGAGTGGGTTCATTTGTCTTCCTTTTCCTTCAGAATGATCTACTTCAACAAGGCTTTGATTTTCTTCAAGTCTCTTTTTATCTTCCAATTGTTTCCTCTCCAAGGCCTTTACCTTTTCTTCTTGAGCTTTTAAAGCCTCTGCCTGAGCCTCCAAGGCTTCTTTCTGCCACTTTATTATCTCATCTTTCTTTTCCATCTTCTGCTGAAACTCCATCTGGAAATCTCCTTCAGTTTTCCAATTTTGAGATACTGAGTTAGGCTTCCCATTCAGATCCCTGACCTATTGATTCCGGAAATTTTTCTCCTGGGTCAACTTCTCACAAATCTCATTAACCCTTTTATCCTCTATTTCAAAATCATTTTGAACTTCAGCCTGAAAATTCTCAAAGTGAACTAAATATTCATCAACTCTCTTAGACCACTTAGTTACCTTACTGCAGGACTTCCTATTCACATCATAATCGATCAGAAAACTTTTCTGTTCAGCTTCCAAATTCACAAAATTATCCATGACCATGGATAAAGAATCTGATTTCTGATTCATAGATTGTTGCAGCAGCTGACATCTGGAATCTATTGTTGGAAGAATCAGAATTTTGTCCACCAACTTTCTCAGAGACTGAACTATAAAATCATGCCCGTGAGATGATGATTCTGAATCAGAAACTTTTCTTGGAGATAGATCTTCTTCAGCTTGCACCAACTTTCTTCTAGAGGTACCAGCAACCTCTTTCCTCCTGATGAGATCTTTTACTGGTGTCTCCATGAGAGTTTGCCTCCCCTTATCAGCTCTCGGAATAGGTTCTTTATCAAGGGATACTTCCTCGGATTCAGATACATGAACTATCTGATCTTCTTCTGGTTTCTGTTTTTCTTGACCTTCCTCAAGAAACTTCCTCTCATAGGATTCTTCTTCATCATACAACACATTTTCTTCTTCTTATTCTTCTTTATCTTCCTTGCTAGCTTCCTCATCTCCCTTACCTGAGGAAACTACCTTTTCGGATTCATCCTTGTCTTTATTGTCCTGTACTTTCTTGATCAAGGTGTCCAGATCCTCACACTCCTTTTCTTCTTATTCTTCTTTAACTTCTTCCTCTACTGCTTCAGCAACTTCCTTCTCAGCTTTTACAACTATTCCTTTACCCTTATACTTTTCCGGAGTGACATAGTTTTTGGCTGGAGTTTCTGGTAAAGAAGGTTCAACACTAAAAGATTCCGGAACTGGAAGCATTTCGGAAGCCAACTTTATATCTTTCAGCATAGATCGCATGACTTCAGCTTCATACACCTTCTTTCTCATTTTTCCTTCGCTTGTCTCTCTAGCTCCTCAACATCTTTTTTCCTTTAAGTCTTTAGCATCGGAAGGGTCCTGTCCGAATTGAGGATCCCCTTCCTTCCTCATTTCTTTATCATCCCTCCACTTGGCTGCTACTTCATCCGTATATGTTTTCTGCTTCTTCGGCTTGGGGGGATCAGATTGAGTTTCCTTAGCCTGATGAATTTCTTTATCAGCAACCACTTCCTTAGCCTTTCTCTTCTTCCTTTGCTTTTTCGATGGTTCTGGAGATTGTGTTTCTTTTTGAGCTACTTCAAACTCCTCCACAAATAAGGGGTAAAATTCTCTGAATTCACTGGAAAAGACCATCTTCATCCTCTTAAGAGTTTCATCACTGACTAGCATGAGCTTTCAATTCCGGATCGTTGATTTGCATGCAACCTTGAAGGATTCTAAGCATCGAACTATCAACTTAGATAACAAGGCGGGAAACATGATAATCTGAGCTCTCAAATTTCGTTCTTTGATATTCTTGATCGTAACCAAGACATGCCTCATCAGATTTATCTTCCTTAGATTTACCAAAAAATCTAAGTCATAGATATCACTCTTCTTCAGATTGTCTTTATCTCCTCTTCTCGGAACCAGAAAACCTTGCACCCATAGTTGAAGGATTCTATTGTTTGGAGTGAGACGAGGAATCTTTAATGTTGAATCATCCTTAAGCCCAAGAAACTTCAGTGCCTTCTCCTTATTGAAACTCCCTTGCACATCCGGAAGTTTGTGAGAGCATAATTCAGCTTCAACTGCATATGATAGACCAACCAGGCTCACAGCCTTAGTGTAAGAATGATTATAATTTTTTTCATAAGATTTAAAAGAAAACCTCTCTCTGCCATCTTCCACCTGGAAGGAAACAGACTCGTAGAATTCTATCAATTAATCAGTATAAACTGGATCCTGATTATCTAAATTAGCTATGCAAACATCTTACCATCCATTCAGCCTAATATTATTTGAAATAAGAGAATCAAGATTACAAAAACCTGGATGAACTAATCTTTCCCTGAAGACTAACCACTTTGATATAGGTTTCATAGTTGACATATCTTGAGAAGTTGCTTCAACAGACATTCCGAGTGAAGTAAACTGTAAGATTCGGATCGACTTCACAAGGTTCGGAGCTGGTCTTAAGAAGATCAGCTGAGCTTCGAGATGCAAAATCTTGGAAAAACCGATGTGGGATGAGTTTCGGGGTCCCCTTTATATAGGCAAATAATTTGACCGTTGGTCTTCCAAAAACCATCTAACAATTGAAAAAACATTGATCTGATCTGACGGTTGAGAACATTCCCGCAAGGAAAAATTTGACTCCGATCATTTGAGGTTTTTTAAAGAAAACATTCGGATTTAAAGAAAAATTTAGAATCCGAACTTTTAAAAAACAAGGAAAATACCAGTAAGATTTTTTTTTTACAAAACTATAAGTAAGAAAATCATAACTTACGGATTAACAAGAAATATTGTTCGTAATTGGTAATATTATTTTTGAAGAAAAAAAACTTCATTACGAATGTTCTAGTACAAAAACCTCATTGTGAAAACTCCAGTATGAAAACCTTGTTACGAAAACTCCAGTATGAAAACCTTGTTATGAAAACTCTAGTCCGAAAATCTTCATTCCGAAAATTGTCAGTACGAAAATTCCATTCCAGAAGTTTTCAGTATGAAGACCTCCATTCTGGAAGTTCTCATTCTGAGAATTTCAGTCCTGAAAATTTTAGTTCCAGTAATTCCCATTCTGGAAATTTTAGTTTCAGAAATTTGCATTCCAGAAGTTCAGTTTCGAAAGGTTTTAAAAAAAAATTTACATTAACAATCAAATGTACTCCCCCTATAAATAAGAGTTTATTACTGTAAGGAGAATTGTTCAACAACAAGTTAATAAAGAATTATTACCTCACAGTTATCATTCCTAACTTTTGTTTAATGTATTCAAATCTATTAAAGGGTAGTGATTTTGTGAAAATATCAGCAAGTTGATCTTGTGTTCCGATAAACTGAAGAATGATATCTCCTTTCAGTTGGTGATACCTAAGAAAGTGATGCCTAATATCTATATGCTTTGCACGAGAGTGATGTGCAGAGGTCATACTTAGGGAAATGGAACTTGTATTATCACACAATATTTGAGTCTTAGTAAAGCTCAGGCCATAGTCTGTGAGTGTGTGTTGCATCCACAACACTTGATCACAACAACTTCCCACTACTACATATTCGGCTTCAGCAGTGGAAAGTGCTACAGAATGGTTCTTTTTGTAGGACCAAGAAACTAATGAATCTCCTAAGAAATGAAAAGTTCCAGATATAATTTTTCTATCCATTTTACATCCACCAAAGTCAGCATCAGAAAATCTTTTTAGAACAAAATCATTTCTATAAGTATAAAATAATCCTAGATCCATGGTTCCCTTTAGGTAGCAAAAAATTATTTTCACTACCATTAAGTGAGATTCCTTAGGATTGGATAGATATCTTGCACATAGGCACACTGATAACATTAATTCTAGTCGACTAGCTGTTTAGTAAAGTAGACTTCCTATCATACCTCTAAAAGACATTTGATCTACTAGTTTCCCAGCTTCATCAAGATCTAAAGAGTTTGAGGTACCAATTGGAGTACTTATACTCTAAGTGTTGTCAAAACCATAATTTTTGAGAAGATATTTAATATACTTATGATGAGATATATAGGTTCCTTCTGGTTTTTGAGAAATTTGAAAACCGAGGAAAAAAGTTAACTCACCCATCATACTCATTTCGAACTCAGACTTCATTAGACTTGCAAAAGAATCAGTTAAATATTGCTGAGTTGAACCAAATATGATGTCATCAACATAAATTTGAACAATCAAAACATTTTTCTTATCTTTCTTTATAAAAAGGGTTGGATCTTAATTTCCCTTAACATAGTTATTTTGAAAAAAAAATCAGGTGAGTCTATCATACCATGCTCGTGGGGCCTGTTTAAGACCATACAAAGCTTTGGTAAGTCTAAAAACATGATCAGGATGTTTTGTATCTTCAAAACCAGGAGGTTGTTCAACAAAAACTTCCTCTTGAACATAACCGTCAAGAAAAGAACATTTCAGATCCAATTTAAAAATTTTAAAATTGAATAATGCGGCAAAGGCAAGTAGAATACGAATAGATTCATGTCTAGATACTAGAGCATAGGTTTCATCATAGTCTATTCCCTCTTGCTGATTATAGCCTTTAGCAACAAGTCTATCTTTATTTCTTACTATGACTCCATTTTCATCACATTTGTTTCTGAAAACCCATTTTACTCCAATAACAGAAGTTTCCTTAGGTCTTTCAATGAAGGTCCATACTTTATTCCTCTCAAATTCATTTAGCTCATCTTGAAAGGCTTTGATCCAATCATCATCACCAAAAGCTTCATCAGTGCTTTTTGGTTCTAATTGGGAAAGAAATTCTAGATATTCTACTTCATTTCTTAAGGAATTTTTAGTCCTTACTAGTTGATTTACATCACCAATTATACTATCACTAGGATGATTCTTAAGAAACACCTAATTTGGGTTTTGTAAAACCTGTTCATCAACATAGGGTAGGAAGTCTTCTAGGGTAAATATTTTAGAAGTATCTTCTTGAAAATTTTCTTTATCAGAAGGATCTTCTATCAAGGGTTGATAATCAGTTTTTGAAAACAC
Organism: Viscum album; assembly: GCA_963277665.1. NCBI lineage: Eukaryota > Viridiplantae > Streptophyta > Magnoliopsida > Santalales > Viscaceae > Viscum > Viscum album. Next base: position 1,617,303,815 of record OY728146.1, on the reverse strand, counting down.
ATCCGAGGATGTAGGTTGGGATAGTTTAAAAACAAAAGGATCAGACTCATCAAATTTTACATGCACTGTTTCTTCAACAATACAAGTATTTTTATTAAAAATTCTATAAGCCTTAGAAGTTGTGGAATAACCTAAGAAAATTCCTTCATCAGATATTGGTGCGAATTTATGAAAGTTATCTTTAGTATTCAGAATGAATACTTTACAACCAAAAACCTTGAAGTAGGATAATCTTGGTTTTCTACCATTCCATAACTCATAAGGATTTTTATTAAGAAAAGGTCTAATCAAAACTCAATTTATAGTATAACAAGAAGTATATACAGCTTCAACCCAGAAATGTCTACCTATATAATATTCACGCAACATGGTTCTAGTTACCTCTTGAATAATTCTATTTCTTATCTCAACTACACCATTTTTTTGAGGAGTTCTAGTTGCTGAAAAATTATGAGTAATACCTTTCCTACTACAAAAAAGTTTCAAAATCAGAATTTTGAAATTCCCCTCCATGATCACTATGAATAGTTTTCAGTGGAAGATATTTCTCATTTTTAACTTGTGCTCTAAACCTTTTTAAATAAGAAAAAGCTTCATACTTTTTTGCTAGAAAATAGACCAAAGTAAATCTGGTGTAATCATCAACTTGAACAAACACATAGTATTTGCCTCCAATACTTCTAGTTTGTGTTGGACCGAAAAGAACCATGTGCACTAACTGTAATGCATCAGTCGTTGAGACTTCACTAATTGATTTAAAACTATATTTATATTTCTTTCCATATTAACAAGGATCACAAACTTTAAAAGAATCAAATATAAGCTCTGGTAGATCCTTAACTATTTTCTTCATAGAGAGTTTACATAAGTTTCTAGGGTTATACTATCCTAGCCTTCTATGCCACGGCCAGGAATGATCTTCCATTTCACTTAGGCAAGGTAAATATTGGCTCCTTGGGTCTTCTATGTTCAATGTGTAAAAATTATCTTGCCTATTCGCTGAGAGAATAAATTCTTCCTTGAAATTGTGTAATAAGCCCTTATCATTCCTAAAATTCACAAGGCACCCTTCATCACATAACTGAATTATGCTAATGAGGTTGTCCTTAAGACCCTTAACAAATAAAATATTTGAAATCAATGTTTTACCTAGAAGAACAATATTACCAATACCAACAATTTCTCCCTGTGCATTATCACCGAAAGTTAACTTTCCTCCTTTCATTTTGATAATCTTTTCAAAATAGCTTTTGTTACTAGTCATGTGCCAGGAACATCCACTATCCATGTACCATGTATTGTTGTTGGTACTTCCTCTCTCATCCTGAAAACAAGAAAATAATTGGACTTTTAGAATCCAAACATTCTTGGATCCAGAATATCTAGACAACAAAATTTTAGGAACCCACATTTTCTCAGAAAAAATAGGCTTTATGAAAACCTAGATATTGGGTTTTATTTAAAGAACAATTCTTTGACCAGTGACCACCACATTGACACTTGGTACAAAATGGGGCACTTTGTGGAATAAAGTAGTTGTTACTAAAAATTGGTTTTTCATGGGTGTAACCAAATACGTATTTGTTTCTTAAAGGTTGTATTTGAGAATACATTTTATCAAAATTTTCCTTACCATCGATAAAGTTTGATAAACACTTCATTAAGGAAAATATTTCGGACTTGAGTTTGATAACCAAGTTTTTATCTTCAAAATCATTATATTTAGAACTAGATCTAGGCTCGAAAACATTTTTCTTAGAAATTACATTCTCTAACTCTTTAGAAAGTTTGTTCCTCTTAGAACATACTTCCTCAAGATTTTTCAAAATACCTAAAAAATCAGCATTTTTCTTATCATGATGTTTGGAAAGATTTGATATCTCTTTTGTAAGAATAGAATTCCTAGAGTTTTCCTTATCAAGTTTCTTATTGAGTTTAGAGTTCTCAATCTCATGAAGTTCAGCAAACCTAGAAACTTCTTCATAGGTAGGTGAAGTATTTTCTTCATTGGAAGAGGATTCTTCATCTGAGGAGTTATAATACTTACTATCATTAGGATTTAAAGATACATTGGTCAATGATTCAGCATTTCGTACCTTAGCCATAAACCAATGATTATCAACAGGTAATCTGTCTATAAGACCATGATTCTTCTTTCCTAAAGATTCATAATCTGAAGATTCATCTGAAGAGTCACCACCACTGGCACTCCAGGTGTCATTTGCTTTTAGAACCTTTTTAGATTTGGTTTTCTAATACTTCTTCCTACTCCTTTCATAATGTCTTCTTTATTTTCTTTCTTTTTGAGTAGAGGGAAATCTGGTCTAATATATCCAGCTCTCTTGCATTCGTAACAAGTAACTTCTCCATATTTTCTTTCTTTCCATTCCTTTTTCTTATACTTGGATTGGAAATTTCTCTAGCCGGATATCTTGTTCATCCTTCGAGTAATATTTTCTAACTCATTTTCCGATATTTCACTTTCACTAGAATATGATTGAACAACCACCTTCTTAGATTTGGATCCGGTTACTCTCTCAGGAGTCTTAGATTTCATATGATTTGATGTAGTTGTAAAAGCAACAGTACCATTCCCATTCTTCTTTTTGATGTTGTCATCATCTCTCTTCATTCTAGTTTCATGTTGAAGAAGAGTTCCGAATAGATCATCAAGAGAAATTTGAGTGACCTTCCTATTCTCATCTATAAATTTTCTCTTTGATTCCCACTCGTTGGGCATAATATCAATTATCTTATCTACAAGGGCTTCATCATCTAACCCTTTTTCTCCCATAGACTGTAATCTGTTGACTATAGTCATAAACCTCTGTTGAACTTTGCAGATTGGTTTACCATATGGAATATTGAATCAATGGTATTCATCTCTAAGCATAGCTCTCCTAGTTTCAATCACTTTAGAAGTGCCAAAGTTTATATCCTCTAACTTCTTCCAAGTACAATTAGCTGCTTCACAAGAAGAAATTTTTCTATATATATTTCTAGTAATTGAACATAGTAAAGTATTGCGTACCTTATAATTGAGTTGATACTCTTGCTTTTCCTGGTTAGTGAAAGTTCTAACTTCCTTATCAGGAATTTTATAATCACTAGTAAGCATAAAAAAATTTTCCACTCCGGTGTTGATAACAAAAGTCTTCATTCGATCTCTCCAGTATTCATAGTCATTACCATCAATGATTGGTGGTCTTTTAGGATTTAGATTGTCTATAGAACCAACATCCATTCCTACCATACTAAAAAAAATTGGGCAACCAAACTAGTTAGTAGAAAAAGTTCGTAACCACAATGTTCGGAATGAAAAAGTGAGCAAGAAAAACTTATACGTGAGTATGAGTATTTCAAAGACCTGCTCTGATACCAATTGTAGGATTGGTATAGAGTATGAGTTTTCCAACCTCTGACACCAATTGTAGGATCGAAATAACAATGTAGATGCTCAACATACAAGAGGGGGGTGAATTTTATACTTTAAAAATTCCATTGGAACCTTTTAAAGTTGGTTATGGATAACTATGTTTTCCTTAGACAAGGAAAATCTAGGATTAACAAAGATAAACTAAGCAAATTCACAACACCTCTAATCACCAACTGAAGAATTGGAACCATGGTTTGCAATATAAGATTCTACCTAAAAATGTATAGAATCTAAACAAATCAAAGTACAGGTGTAAGGAAATACAAGAAGGTTATCCTTTCCTTACAATACAATATGTAGCAGAAACATACAAGTAGAAAAACTACAAGTAACTAACAATAACTCTTTTAACCCAAAGAGAAGGGTATCCAACAACCTTGGATAAAGGTCTCTTGATTTATACTTTCAAGAAAGTCTGTCTTAACCACACCAAGGTAAGCCCTTGATACGAAGATCAGAATCTCTGTCTTGCTATCCCCACAAGCCCTCAACTTCAAGGTAGTTGGAACCTCTATCTTCCTCAGCAAAGAAGCCCTCGAAATTCATGGCAGTCATCACCTCTGTCTTCCTATCCCCAGAAGTCCTCAAATTTAATCACCAACATTCGGAGTCGCATGAAGCAAAATCTGAACGTGCGGTTCAGTACACACAAAGCATTAAAATCTTTCTCTCTCTAGAAATCACCTTAGAAACATGTGGTCTCTAGATCAATCAACTCCCTTGTTTATTTTGAGCTCTTTCAAATGAGCTCCTATTTATAGTAAAATCTCAAATGGTCGGCTCCCTCCTCCAACGGTCATATTTTCCAAGAAATTCGGAGGGACCTGAACACGTGAAACTCAACCAACGGTTAATTAGAAAAAGAATAGACAACATTGTTTTATAACAAACTATGTAAAACTGAATTCACGACATCGCTTTGAAACGAAGCATATGTAAGTAAAAGCTAATCATTATTTTGGAGAGTAATCAAGTTAAAAGTTCGTAGTCTAAACAAAATGAAGTTCGGAGTCTATGTTAAGAAATATTCGGATTCTGTTTTATAGGAATTAGGAATCTGGTTTCACCAGATATCGGATTCTGAATTTGCAGAATTCAGAGTTGAACTTTTTAAGAATTTGGAGTCGAACTGCTTAAGAGTTCGGAGTCGAACTGCTTAAGATTTCGGAGTCGAACTGCTTAAGAGTTCGGAGTCGAACTTCTTCAGAGTTCGGAGTTGAACTAATTAAGAGTTCGGAGTCGAACTAATTAAGAGTTCGGAGTCGAACTTCTTCAGAGTTCGGAGTCGAACTGCTTTAGAGTTCGGAGTCAAACTTCTTCAGAGTTCGAAGTCGAATTTATTCAGAGTTCGGAGTCGAAATTATTCAGAGTTCGGAGTCAAACTGCTTAAGAGTATGGATTCGAACTTCTTCAGAGTTCGGAGTCAAACTACTTAAGATTTCAGAGTCGAACTTATTTAGAGTTTGGAGTCGAACTGGTTAAGAGTTCAGAGTCGAACTTCTTTAGTGTTCGGAGTCGAACTACTTAAGAGTTCGGAGTCGATCTACTTAAGTGTTCGGAGTCAAGAATTCAGATTAGAACTTCATTACAGATCTCATCCAGAATTTGGAACCTAAAAAAAGAATACTCCAAATCTTTTCATTATATTGCTCCAAGATTTTGGGTATGAATCCGATTTTTAATTTAAGAATAATATTTCTATGTATAAGAAAATATAGGTTAAGGTAAATTTCCTTAACGAAGTAAATTTTCCTTATGGGGTTAAAAATAATATTTGCATAAGTATAAGGTGTTTGTGATTTTCAAAACAAGAAGGAATGGAAAAGTCATAAGGAAAAACTTATTGACTCAACAGTCTTTTCTAAAGCAGAACCCGAGGGGTAAGACTGTGAGTACTTCCCAGAGGGTTTCCTATTTTTGATTGGTTGAACTAGAGGGGTTAGTATATGAGTACTTCCTAGAGGGTTACTTATGTTTGTTGGTTTCTTAACAATTAAATGAAAATGGACATAATTGAAACTTTATGATTTTTTACATTTGGGTACATTCTTGTTTACTACATATTTTTTCTTATTGACAGCCATATATATTCACTAACTATTTTTCACATATCATAGGGTGGTTTCCTACTCGGATTCGTCTCACACCCTAATTGGGTCATGCTTTTGGGCCCAAATAGATTATATTGAAGTAGGTATAGATTTGGGAAACTGCCCTTCTACTTTAGGTAGTAGATTGTTGTAGAGTTGGGGATCATGGGACCAAGCCGAGGCTTGCGATGTTGTGGAGATGTTTAGTTGCTTTTCTTTTTTTACTTTGCATTAGTACTCTATTAAAACCTTGTGAATTTTTTTCTATTTTCCTAGAAATATGTACCATGCATCATTTATATATGTGCTCTAGTTGCTAATTTCTTTCATTCTTCTGTTGTTTACCTATTTCAAGTTATTATTGCTTCTATTATTACTATCTTTTATTTTCCACTACTTTAATCTTCCAATAAGGGAATATTTTCCCCACTATCACATAGATGGACCTTGCTACTAGTCTATAGCCTCTGGAGTTTGGGGTAAATGCGCTTGAGGCCATGTGACCAACCAGGTATGGGGCACCTCTGGGTGGCTCTTAGAATCGGGACATTACAAAGTGGTATCAGAGAAGTTATTCTCATCTTGACCAACCTTTTGGAGCCTATATCCATGGATATGAAGTAATAAGTACTTAGTAATATGCTATGCATTGTAGTAGCTAACTCGTGTACATGGAAATCCAATTTACCACATATATTTTGATTTTTCTTGTTTTGAAATTATTACAGTTGATTTGATTTCACCATTGAGCGATTCATATATTTTTTGTTGTTAGTGTTGATATTATTGAGGATCTATTCCATTGAAACTCAATGGGATGGGGGTATACCATATCATGAATCATATAGGAACTTCCTAGAGATCACATGTCATGCATTATTGTCATGACATTTTGGGTGCATTACTGATTACCTGATGTTGTGATAGATGTTGTGTTAGATATTCATGTTGTTATGATAGATGCCTTGATAAAATACTTTCTTTTTGATAGGATATTTAATTGTGTTCATTTTAGTTTGAATGAACACCAAATATTGGTTCTTGAGGTGTTATGGGTCCTCATGTATCAGAAATTTTTGGATCATTGCATTTTTATTCTTTTATATGACATGTATAAGATTCCAAGAATTGATTTGTGGGGAGTATGGTCCCTCAGGGATGGAAATTTGGAACATTAATGTTCATTTCAGTGTTTTTATGGGTTACAGAGTAGTTTCCGAGGATTACTATCTAAAAAAATCTAGAATACATAGCATGTAATGATATATACAAGCATTTTATCCTTCGGTTAGGGAAGGAACTATTTTTATTAAGTATAGGATGTGTACTATTTGTACATGCCGTGAATTCCCTATCTATGTTTGTGCCTTTGTGAGATGAGAAATAGTGTTGGAAAATCTTTGGTGAAACTTGTCTTGTACATAAATCACACGCTGTGTGTCTAGACCATGTTTCTAACCATGTGACCAATGAAACAGGTGGATAATGAGTAGTTAGTACACGTCGTGTCGGGCACAAACATGTTGTGTAGAGTCAACTATGTAATTGGTAGTGTGACTAACAACATGGGTCGGTGATGTTCGTCTAGTACATACCGTTTCTGGTACAAACACGCCATGTATTCTGGTTCCAGGTAAACCGTGTGGGTTACTCATGTAGAAGAACTCAAGCATGGGAACTTGATTAAATTACACGTCTTGTCTGAGAAAAAACATATTGTTTGTATGGGGTGTTACATGAGAATAGTTTGCATGAGTACACGCCCATGTGAAGGGTTAAAGGAAAACACTGTGTTGGGGTTATAAACGTCATGTATCTCTATTTTAAAAATCTTGAATGCTTCCCTTCTTAGGATTCTATTTTTCCATCCATGATATTGTGGAACTAAGTGTGTGCTTGACCTTTCAGAGTCATTCCATCAAGACGTCCTCTGTATGTACACCAGTTAGAGGGCAGTGATCTGGCACTGGACATGGTTGATCAAGAACTTCTAGCAGATCCTCATGTAGGACCAATCATGGCACCAGTCGTTATTCCAGATGAAGGTACTGATACACAGTTATGAGAGGGCTTCATGATATTTATGCAGACCTTCTGAGGAGTACTGCATCCTACCCGTTTATGGCAGAGCTATCACGGGTTTTCCACCAGCAACATCCTCCCACCTTCATAGGGGATGGGGGACCTCAGGCTACAAAGTTGTGGTTAGAAGCCATGAAATCTATATTTGAGAATCTGGTGATGCCTTCAAAGAGGTTATTGAAGCTCTCAATGTATATGCTTCGGGACTCTGCCAAGAGATGGTGGGATGTGATCTCACATGAGGGATCCTAGCTGGTCATGATTTGGGATCAGTTCCAGTGTTCCTTCTATAACTACTTTTATATGGCGACGTTGAGGGTAGATCGAGCCCAATAGTTCATTAGTCTAGAGCAGGGAAATCTATCAGTTATTGAGTATTCTTCTCATTTTACAGAGCTGCAGACCTTCACACCCATCCAAGGAGGTGATTAGTTATTTCTGGATAGAATGTTTTTGTATGGTCATAGTAATGAAATCTAATCTGATGTGAACATCTTTAGATTTAATTCTATCAAATCTATAGTCAACCAGGCACTGATCACAAAGCACAATGTGATAGATTCTAGAGATATGAGCCATATAAGTTCAACATCTGGAGATGGAACCCCTCAGACTCACAACAAGAAGTGCCACATGGAGTCTACACAAAGATATCATAGTAGGTGGGATACTTCTTTTGGTAGCCAGGTGGTATGATAACAGTGTGGGAATAGTAGAAATACGAGGCCACATTGCCCGAGAGACCCATTAGCATGCCGATCGTGCGGCAAGATGGTTCATCTTCATAGTTTTTGTTCAGTTCTTCTCACTAGTATCTAGTGATAGGAGTTTTTTTATGACTCCACATTTAGGAGCAGGACCAAAAATTTCTCAACAGTCTAGAAACTAGAGTTCCACCGGTCATTCAGGTTGAGGTGGAGGTCTCAACTGTGGTAGCCATTCGTTAGGATTTTAGTGACAACAGGGTGGATCGGGTCAAGGGGTTCAGGCAGGGTCATAGGTCCGCAGTACAGGCCAAAATTTTGATGTGGAGCAGAACCAGCAAGATAAAGATCCTATAACCTCTATATTTTGAGATACGATCCTTGTTGCCTCAGTTTTAGCTTCTGCAATTTTTGATATAGGGGTTTCCCATAACATTATATCTGTTGTTGTTGTCGAGATCCTTTGGCTATGTAACTTTACTTCTGTTGATGTCTTGGCTCTCTATACTCCATTTTGGACAAGAACGGCTAGTGTAAGTCTGTGCTAGGAGTTCCCTCTAGAGGTTGGTGGTTGTCACTTCTTATGGGACCTCTATGTCTTTGAGATGATGGGCTATGATGTTATTCTTGAAAGGGACTGGTTAGTTTACATCTAGGACATTGTCGAATGCTATCATCATACGGTGATTTTAACATCAGAAGTGGGTAGAATTTTTTTCATAAGGGTGAATGGGATGTCCAGGAGAGCAAATCAGTACCTGAGCATCATGGGTTAGGAGGAGTTACTACCCAGATTTCTAGTCTATATCTGGATGACTAGGGGACTTCACAGATGGACTTTCCCCCAGTGGTGGATCCTTTCAGTGATGTCTTTTTAGAGGACTTTTCAAGTTTTCCCCCTGAGCGAGAGTTAGACTTTTATATTGATTATGTTCCTGGTGTGGCACCGATGTTCATTCCTCCCTATAGGATGGAGACACTAGAGTTACACGAGATCAAGAAGTGGCTGTAGGAGTTGCATGCAAAGGGTTTCATCTGAACCTATACATATCCCTGGGGTTCACATGTCATGTTTGCGAAGAAGGCTAATGGTACCCTTAGGATTTGTGTGGATTATCAGATAATGAACTAGTTGATGGTCAAGAAATGATACCCCTTATCAGGTATTTATGATCTCTTTGATCAGATTTGAGGATACCTAGTGTTCTCGAAGATTTACTTGAGATTCAGTTATCATCATTTTCACGTTAGACCATCTGATATACCACTTAAATCTTTTTAGGGTAGGTATGGTCTATACCAGTACATGGTTCTGTCGTTCGGTCTCACAAACACACCAGTAGATTTCTTTGAACTAATGAACCAAGTGTTCCATCTATACCAGGATTCTTTTGTGGTAGTTTTTGTGGATGATATCTTGGTGTACTCTCACACTTGACATGACAAGGCCACCCATCTTGAGATCATTTTGAGTACACGAAGAGAGCACCGGTTATATGCTAAGCTCTCAAAATTCTAATATTAGATGGACAAGAATCACATCTAGGGTCATGTTATCTTAGAAAATAGAGTATCAGTATACCCATAGAAAGTGAGATTAGTAGTTTCCTGGGAGCAACTGAAGAATATATTGAGGATTGATGTTTTCTAGGGTTGTCTGGATAATATAAGTTTTTCATACATATCTTTTCATGCTTAGCATGGAAACAGATGGGCCTGACTAAGAATGGTGAAATGTTTTTGTGGACAAATTCTTGTGATTTATCCTTTCAAGAGATAAAAGGTAGGTTAACATTATCACTGACACTGGTTTTTCAAGATTCGGGAAAGAGCTATACAGTTTACGATGATGCATCAGGTACCTGGATAGAAGAAGTTCTTATGCATGGGTAAGGATTCATTGTGTACATGTCTCGGTATTTTAAGAAACATTAGAGGAACTACCTAACGCATGATATCAATTTGCCTATAGTTTTTCATGCCTTACATTGTTGGAGACTTTATCTATTGGGTGAGAATTTTGTGGTTTTCACTGACCAAAAAGGTATCAATTATATCTTTACTCAGTGCGGTCTGAATTTGAGACCACAAAGGTGGGTTGAGTACCTTCAGTCCTTCGTCTTTGGTCATGCCTACATTCTTGGAAAAGGAAATGTAGTAGCTGATGCGTTGAACATGAGGAATCAGATACAGGCAGTCCAGTAGGCCTGCAATGAGTTGGAGATTATGGCTCTGTTCTATGAGATGTATTTGGTGGTGCACAATATATTGGGAATGTAAGAACCCTATTTTTGCTGTGAAAGACTTTGGAATATTCTTGATGATATTCCAGAGCAGCACCTACAGACGGCGTGCGATTCCGAGCCCCGGAGTGGCCGGAATTAAATTTTCAGTGCGTTAACACTGGAAACGCCAAATAAATGGGATAACTCCTAAACGAAGTTCCAGATCATGGATCCGAGGGTACGGATGGGTCCGGAATGGGGTTTTTACCCTAGGAACGACATAAAACTTGTCGGCGTGGAATTTTTGGACCCCTCGCCTGCTTCTGGAATGTTAAACAGATTAAATAAATTAATTAATTCATTTAATGGAGAAACGCTAGTATCTCTTAAACGGTGGCTCGGATTGGAAAACTGAGGGCACCGTTGAGTTCGGAGTGTGTCGTTTACCTAGGAGGGGTATAAGTTTCATGGGCGCGGGCTGTTTGTGAAAAATGGCCCCAGGGGCATTTTCGTAATTTGGAGGCCTCGGGCGCTAAGTTTTATAACTTTTGAATGGGGTCTCGGAATAAAATTCCGAGACCTCTGTTGCACTCAGAGCGTGGTTCTTAGCCTAGGGGAGGCTAAATCCCGACCCCGTCGGGAATTCGGGTATGGGGCCCCATGGGCGGGGGTTTAAGTGTTTTGTTTTTAATCACTTCTCCCCCCCCCTCTTGGTTGTCCACTCCCTGGCGCAGGTATCCCCTCCTCCCCCTCTACTCCTCCTCCTCTGGCGAGGCAACTCTAGCAAGGCGACGACGCGGTGGCGGATCACCCGTAAACCATCGGGCAACGCCCCTGTAGGTAGGGGGTTTCTTTTGTTGCATTTTTATTCCCGAAACTCCTTTAAATCCAAATTTTAGCGTTGAATTGTTGTTCGATTTTTGTACGAACCACATGATTGCGTAGTAGAGTTTTTTCTCCTTAAATTGCTTTTTCGGTTGGTAAATCCATGTTTTGGGGACCCCGCAATCATCTGCCGAAGATTGCGGGTTTAAAGGCTGTTTTCCGGTGGTTTTTGGGCGTTCCGGCTAGGGATCGCGGCGGTCCGGTGATCCAGCGCGGCGATGCGGCATCCCGTAGGTGGTACTGCCTTCAAGAGGCTGGCGGCGACGAGCCCTGGCTCCAGGCGGTGACGGTGGGCGCGTCTCGGCAGCGGGGCAGCGCGGCCGAGCAGAGAAGGTGCGGGCGGCTCGGGGAGCAGGGGTGCTGGCTGGGAACGACGAGCTCTGACAGCGGCTTCAGGCGGGCGGCGCGGCAGGCATCTCTTGCAGGCGGTGCGGAAGGCCACCCGGCTGTGCTGGCCAGTGGAGCCGAGGGAGGACCGGGGTCTACGGACCCCGGCAGGCCAACAAGGACCCGCACGCTGCGGGTCCTGTTGGAGAAGAAGACCGGCCTCTCGGCTAGTCTTGTTTTTAAAAAAAAAAGAAAAAAAGTTTTATAATAATAATAATAATAATATTATTATTATTATTATTATTATTATTATTATTATTATTATTATGGAAAATGTTAAATCATCCACTGGGTGTCCGTATTGGGCGCCGTCTGCGGCAGCGCGGGACCCATGTCAAGGAGGACTTTTTGAGATGGTTTTGGGAATTTTTAATTCCCGAAACGAGGGGCCTCGGAGGCGCGACGCGTCTTTAAGCGAATTGGCGTTTATCCTAGAATCTTGTTTTGGTCGGCGTGGATGTGTCCGACGTCCGATTTAAACGCCGTCAGCGGCATTGTGACCCTGGCACCGCAGCGGAGGTTTCCAGGGCGGGTTCGGGCGTTGAAGCCGGAGTTGAGGTGCGGGCCCCATGGCCCGTCTTTTGAGCTGTGTGCAGTGTCTCATGACTTTATACTCAGTCGTCTATTCGGGGCGTGCGAGCAGTCAATGTTGGGTGTTTTTCTGAGGGCATCACGTTGGTGCAATCTGCCTGCCCTAATTCGGCACGATGGTGCGGGGCCCATGAGGGTCGTTTGGTCGTCGATAGTGATTTTCTATCTCTATCACCGGGAGACCGTTTTGGACAAGTGAGTAGTCTAACCTGTGTGATTTTTCGAGAGGATCACAACGGTGCGATCTGTTCGTTGAGTTTCAGGACCGGGAAGCGTGTCCCACGTGGCACTGCTCATGTGCGGCGCGCCGGGATGCACCTTGTTCTCCGGATATCCGTTGCACTCAAGTGGGTAGTGATTTTGACGTGTTTTCCCGAGGGGATCACAATGGTGCGATGCGCCCAACTGTTTTTGGTGCCGGGGCTCGGGATCACGGGACGCTGCTCGGGAGTGAGGCGGTGTTGGCAACTTTTCCGTCGGATATCCGTTTGAGGTGAGTGAGTAGTCTATCTTACGTGTTTTTCTGAGAGGATTACAACGGTGTGATCCATTTGGTTGTGTGGAGCCTCTCGTGTGATCTTGTTAAATGTGAAAGGCGCTCTGATGGCAGTTCTTCTCTCCGTGTTTGCAGAGAACCCTTGGCGTGTGATCGCTTGCACTCCCGTGTTAGTGAAGAGATGTGGTTGGCCATGCCTAGGCCTTTGGGTTGGAGTTGTTACGTCACGCCTTCACGTTGACGTTGGGTGACGTGTTCACGATAGCCTATGGGATGGAACAAGGTATAATCTGGGAGTATATGGGAGCGCTTGGAGGTACGTGTGGTTGTACCTGAGATATTCGTGCGCTTGGTTGGGTTTGAATTGGGGCCACACGTCGTGTGGGCCCCATGTGCGTGCCGTGTTCTGCTTTGCGTACTTTTACCCCTCGCGACGTAGAGGGTCCCTCTGTGTGTTTTTTTGACCAGCAGGTTGGAGTTCTTCCCCTGGCGTTGTGCTCGTTTGTTGACCAGTAGGGTTGAGTGGTCTCCCCCTGGTTTCATTCTCAATGGATTGGCTGGTAGTAGTTCTAGTGACACCCAGTGCTGGTGTAGACGCTTCACCTCATTTGGGGTGAGTTGTTCTAGAGTTGAGTGGTTGCGGGATACCCACTCTGTGTTCGGTTGTCCAGTGGTGTACCCTTCGGTAGAGATAGCCGGAGCAGTTCTAAGTTTTACCCTCCTGCGGGGCTGGGCAGTGGGTTACTCATCGACTTCTTCGGGTTTACCCTCTATCAAGGCTGAGCAGTGGGTTGCTCGATGACTTTTAGGGTCTACCCTCGAGCAGAGACTGGGAAGTGGGTCACCCGACGAACCTAGGGTCTACCCTCCAGTAGAGACTGGGCAGTGGGTCACCCGACGCTCTTAGGGTCTACCCTCCAGGAGAGACTGGGCAGTGGGTCACCCGACACACATAGGGTCTACCCTCCAGCAGACACTGAGCAGTGGGTCACCCGACGACCTCTTAGGGTCTACCCTCCGGCAGGGCTAGGCAGTGGGTCGCCCGTTGTCTAGTTCGAGGTCTACACTCCAGCAAGGCTGGGTAGTGGGTCGCCTGTCAACTTATTCTAGGTCAATCCTCCAGTGGGGCTGGACTGTGGGTCACCTGTAGATGTATTATGGTTTACCCACCAGCAGGGCTGGGCAGTGGGTCACCCAGTATCTTATTATGGTTTACCCTCCAGCAGGGCTGGGCAGCGGGTCGCCTGTTGATGTATTAGGGTTTACCCTCCAGCAGGGCTGGGCAGTGGGTCACCCAATAACTGGTTATGAATTACCCTCCAGTGGGGCTGGTCATTGGGTCATTCGTTGGAATTCCAGACTCAGTCCTTTCTACTAGTCTAGTCTGTGGCTTTTCTCCGTGATTACTGGAGCGGGACCCTTGGTTATACGGGTCAGCGTTGTGACGGCTTGGCTTTGAGGAGACCTCTCGACTACAGGGAAGTGATGAGGTGTGGTTCGACTTTCCCTAGAACTCTCAAGTAAGAGGGGCGCTTTCCCCACCGAGACGCGTTCTTGTGAAATGATCTAAAACTGTGCGGGCGAGTCAGTGCCGCCCAAATAGGATAGTGTCAAGGTGCGGTGATTGAGCCCCTTGGTTTGTAGTTTGGGGCAGACATGCGGGATGCTAGGCATTGATGGAGGTTACTTCTGGGACTATTGGCTACTTTTCTTGGGCTGAGCTATGGGAAAAAGATCCCCTTACAAGGTTGTTCGGGCTTCATGGCAGAGCATACAGATATGTATATACCGTGTTTCCATTACGCACTCCTTGGGTTTTGGCCACTCTCCTTCCAGGAGAGGCGAAGACATGCGGGGTATGCCACGTGCTTTCCGTGTCTAGATTCTCGTGGTTGGATGAGTCTACTCTCCTGCTATAGGTAGCGAAGACTTGATGAGAATTTCACCTTCTCACCGTTTCCAGCTCCTTGTGTCTGGACGAGTCTACCTTCTTTCCTCCTGTTTGGTTGAGCTAGAATCTTTACTGTACTCTTTGTTTTACCCCTTTACTTTCCTGTTCGCTCTACTGATCACCCTTCGGTACCTCCTTTTGTTGCTCCCTCGAGCCATCGGGGTATCCTACTGAGTATTTTTATACTCACCCCTGCTTGGGCTTTGCCCGCACTTGGTGAGCCCTTGCAGACGACGGACAGGTGGAGCATGATTTCAGTGGAGCGTAAGAGCTTGGGAACTTGGACCGCGTGCGGTGGTTGTGGACGGGTTCCAGGTGGGAGACCCGTCAGCTGTTTCTTTTGTTTACCTGTTTCCGGGTTGTGGCACTTTTTGGTTGGGCGCGTGTTTTTCCCTTTTTCCTTTCAGCTTTCTTGGTACTTATAGAGGTCGATGCACTCTTGAGGTTTATTTCTAGCAGTTTCCCTTTGATTTTCTTTTTTACTCTGCACTTTCGCTTTGAGTGTGATGCGTGTGTGTGTACAGGTACTTAGGAAAAGGCCTCGCTGAGTTATTGTGCCTTCGACGCGGGTCTCCAGCCCCTGGCCTATGGAGGCGGGCTTGGGGTAGTTGCGGCTCGAGCCCTGGTAGGGTCGGGTCGTGACAAAGTGGTATCAAAGGGGGTTCATTCCTTGGGACGTTGTGCGGACATCCCTAAAAGAGGAATTGGTTGGGATTTAGGGAAACAGTGTTAACGTGTCTCGAGAGCGGCTCTTAGGCCAGGGAGTCCAGTGATGGTGCGGCGGCTGACATACCCATTCACCAGGACCTTGATAACCCACTTGTGGACTCGGCATGCTGAGACACTTGTTGCAGGGAATTTTTGTTTGTGAATCACATAGGATTGAGTCCTTGACTGTCATTCTTGATTCAGCTCCCCGTCGTTGCTATTGGTGTATACATATATGCTCATCTGACCGCGACACTCCTTGATAATATTCAGGATGTCTTCACGAATACAGCCAGCCCAGATACAAGCTTTGTTGTGTGACGAAGACCCTGTGAGCTACTAGGCCACAATCCAGGACCCTTCATGCGAGCCCCTTTTTCTCTGGGTGGTCCGGTAGTAGCACCCCCACCTGTTGAGCAGCATGCAATTTCAGTAGAGCAGGCTGAGCCTGAGCGCAGGTTGAGCGCGCTCTGTGAGTTCCAGCGGTAGTTATCGTTGAGGTTCAGTGGTGAGCCAGACCCTCAGGAAGCAGAGGTTTGGCTCGAGGTAGTGGTTCACCTTTTTAGGCTTGTGCAGACGCCGACAGATCAGAGAGTGGCTTTGGAAGCTAGCCTTTTCTGTGGATCATCTTGGCGTTGGTGGAGTCTGCTGACTCTGCTTCTTGAGGAGTCTTCGCTTTTGTGGGACGACTTCCAGATGTTGTTTCGTGAAGAGTTTTTCCCCTCCTTCTTGCGCTCCATTCGGATTTAGGAGCTCCTGCAGTTTCAACAAGGAGGGATGACGGTGGCTGAGTACGCGGCTAGTTTTGCAGACCGTGGATGCTTTTACCCGGACTTGGTCCATGACGACAATTTCTGAGCGCGGATGTTTGAGTAGGGTCTCCGCCCAGAGATTCGTGCTGTCATAGTGCCCTTGGGCATTTCCACATATGCCGGGGTGCTAGAGTAGGCGCTGGTGACAGAGGACTTCCTGTCATGATTTGCGGTTGGTAGTGGTAGTGGGCGCGATGGAGTCGGGACGTCTGCCATAGCTAGGAGGTGCCGGAGGACAGGACCTTGATGCAGGTGGCCTTCCCACTTCCGGTTTCGGAGACGTGGTCGTATACCACTGTGAAAAAAAGGCGCGATGCCTCAGCCGAGGATGCCCTTCCGTGAGTGGATCACGGGCCGTGGTCGTACACCACAGTGGCGCCGGAGGGCACCAGGGTAGCCTAGATAGCACTGGTGATATGCTTGCGACGGGAGAGGTCACTTGGCACAAGACTGCCCGACCAGAGTTTCCGGGAGCTTTGGGTAGACTGCAGGCGCACCACCACGATAGAGGCAGCACCGTGATCGGATTAGTGGCCAGAGAGGTGGTGCTAGCAAAGGAGCGGGAGGAGCGGGAGGTGGGGGACGACATTACGAGATCTCCCCATCACCACTAGGAGGTCCACGTCAGGCTCCAGGAGATGACAGTTGGGACTGCGGGTAGCCACGAGCTTTGGATGTCTACGATCCTGCAGAGCATGGGATGGTGAGAGGTACCCCTTGCGACTCTTCTACTTCTTGAAGTAGAATTGTTAGGCTCTACACGGGAAATTATTTTCTCCCTACTCCTTGTTTGAGGTGTTACCAGGGTGACGCAGGGCGTCGGTTGAAACCCTGTGTTGGTAAGGAGAAAGGCGTGAGACCTTTTCCTTTAGTCGATGGTGTTGACTCCTTCGCCTTTTGAGCGTGTAAGAGATCATCGACTATGGAATCTTGCATGACTAGATATCCTTGCGTGTTTCACCATATGGATATTCTGAATGAGGGAATCACCGAGCCTTGTTTCAGGTGCGGGCGGTGATTCCAGTCGCGGCGTGCGATGTAGAGGTTTGACCGGGGAGGTGAGCTACCCCAAGGGCCTTCGGGCCGTTTGAGACTGTGCAAAGGGATGTCGAGGTACCCTACTGCCTTGCCCTAACCCCAAAGTTCGGAGTGGGTGCACGACATCGGCAAGGGCTGACCTCGTGTGAACAGATCAATCCTTTGGTCTGTGTGCGGTGACGCCGAGCTATGCGTGGGTTCTTCTGGGTATGGGAAAGCCAGGTGTGGGCTTAGTACCCTGTGTTGCTCCCTAGTTTTGCTTTCTAGGGATGAAAATCTTTAAGGAGGGAATGATGTAAGAACCCGGTTTTTGCTGTGAACGACTTTGAAAAATTCTTGATGATATTTCAGAGCAGCGCCTTTAGACGGCGTGCGATTCCGAGCCCCGGAGTGGCCGGATTTAAATTTTCAGTGCGTTCACACTGAAAACGCCAAATAAATGGGATAACTCCTAAACGGAGTTCCAGATTAGAGATCCGAGTGTATGGATGGGTTCGGAATGGGGTTTTTACCCTAGGAACGACATAAAACTTGTCGGCGAGGGCTGTTTCGACCCCTCGCCCGCTTCTGGAACGTTAAACAGATTAAATAAATTAATTATTTCTTTTAATGGAGAAATGACAGTATCTCATAAACGGTGTCTTGGATTGGAAAACCGAGGGCACCGTTGAGTTTGGAGCGTGTCATTTACCCTAGGAGGGGTATAAGTTTCGCGGGCGCGGGCCGTTTGTGAAAAATGTCACCAGGGGCGTTTTCGTAATTTGGCGGCCTCAGGCGCTAAGTTTTATAACTTTTGAACGGGGTCTCAGAATAAAATTCTGAGACCTCCATTGCGCTCAGAGCGTGGTTCTTAGCCTAGGGGAGGCTAAATCCCGACCCCGTCGGGAGTTCGGGTACGGGGCCCCATGGGCGGGGGTTTAAGTGTTTTGTTTTTAAACACTTCTACCCCCCCCCCCCTCTTGGTTGTCCACTCCCTTGCGCAGGTATCCCCTCCTCCCCCTCTCCTCCTCCTCCTCCGGCGAGGCAACTCCAGCAAGGCGACGGCACGGTGGCGGATCGCCCGTAAAGCTTCGGGCAACGCCCCTGTAGGTAGGAGGTTTCTTTTGTTGCATTTTTATTCCCGAACCTCCATTGAATCCAAATTTTAGCGTTGAATTGTTGTTGGATTTTTTCACGAACCACATGATTGCGTAGTAGAGTTTTTTGTCCTTCCATTGCTTGTTTCGGTTGGTAAATCTGAGTTTCGGGGACCCCGCAATCATCCCCCAAAGATTGCGGGTTTAAAGGCTATTTTCCTGTGATTTTTGGGCATTCCGGTGAGGGATCGCGGCGGTCCGGCGATCCAGCGCGGCGGCGCGGCATCCCGGTGGTGGTCCTGGCTTCAAGCGGCTGGCGGCGGCGAGCCCTGGCTCCAGGCGGCGATGGTGGGCGCGTCTTGGCAGCGGGGCAGCGCGGTCGAGCAGAGACGGCGCGGGCGGCTCGGTGAGCCGGGGCGCCGCCTGGGAACGGCGAGCTCCAGTAGTGGCTTGAGGCGGGCGGCGCGGCGGGCGTCTCGTGCAGGCGGTGCGGAAGGCCGGCCGGCTGTGCCGGCCGATGGAGCTGAGGGAGGACCGGGGTCTACGGACCCCGGCTGGCCAACAAGGACCCGCACGCTGTGGGTCCTGTTGGAGAAGAAGACCGACCTCTCGGCCGGTCTTGTTTAAAAAAAAAGAAAAAGAAAAATATATGTTTTATAATAATAATAATAATAATAATATTATTATTATTATTATTATGGAAAATGTTAAATCATCCACGAGGTGTCCGTATTGCGCGCCGTCTGCAGCAGCGCAGAGCCCGTTTCAAGGAGGACTTCTTGAGATGGTTTCGAGAATTTTTAATTCCCGAAACGAGGGGCCTCGGAGGCGCGACGCGTCTTTAAGCGAATTGGTGTTTATCCGGGAATCTTGTTTCGGACGACGCGGACGCGTCCGATGTCCGATTTAAACGCCATCAGCGGCGTTGCGACCCTGGCACCGCAGCGGAGGTTTCCACGGCGAGATCGGGCATTGAAGCCGGAGTTGAGGTGCGGGCCCCATGGCCCGTCTTTTGAGCTACGTGCAGCGTTTCAGGACTTTTTCCTTGGTCATCCGTTTGGGGAGTGAGAGCAGTCGATGTTGGGTGTTTTTTCGAGGGCATCACATTGGTGCAGTCCTCCCGCCCTTATTCGGCATGATGGTGTAGGTCCCACGAGGGCCGTTTGGTCGTCGACGGTGATTTTCTATCTCTATCATCGGGCGATCGTTTTGGACAAGTGAGTAGTCTACCCTATGTACTTTTTCGAGAGGATCACAATGGTGCGATCTATTCGTTGAGTTTCAGGACCGGGATGCGGGTCCCACGTGGCACCGCTCATGTGCGTTGTGCTAGGATGCACCTTGTTCTCCGGATATCCGTTGCACTCAAGTGGGTAGTGCTTTTGACGTGTTTTCCCGAGGGGATCGCAATGGTGCGATGCGCCCGACTGTTTTCGGGGTCGGGGCTTGGGATCACGGGACGCCGCTCGGGCGTGTGGCGGTGTTGGCGAATTTTCCGTCGGATATCCGTTTGAGGTGAGTGAGTAGTCTATCTCGCGTGTTTTTTCAAGAGGATTACAACGGTGCGATCCATTTGGTTGTGCGGAGCCTCTTGCGCGATCTTGTTGAATGTGAAAGGCGCTCTGATGGCAGTTCTTCTCACCATGTTTGCAGAGAACCCTTGGCGTGTGATCGCATGCACTCCCGTGTGAGTGAAGAGATGTGGTTGGTCGTGCCTGGGCCTTTGGGTTGGAGTTGTTACATCGCGCCTTCGCGTTGACGTTGGGTGTTGTGTGAACGATAGCCTATGGGCTGGAATGAGGTATACTCTAGGAGTATATGGGAGTGCTTGGAGGTACGTGTGGTTGTACCTGAGATGTTCGTGTGCTTGGTTGGGGTTGACTTGGGGCCCCACGTCATGTGCGACCCATGTGCGTTCCGTGTTCTGATT
The DNA here is from genome assembly GCA_963277665.1 of Viscum album. NCBI lineage: Eukaryota > Viridiplantae > Streptophyta > Magnoliopsida > Santalales > Viscaceae > Viscum > Viscum album. The sequence continues at coordinate 1,617,283,404 of OY728146.1, read as the reverse complement.
TGCGTACCTTGACCCCTCGCGATGTTGAGGGTCCCTCTGTGTGTTTGTTTGACCAGCAGGGTGGAGTTCTTCCCCTGGCTTTGGGCTCGTTTGTTGACCAGCAGGGTTGAGTGGTCTCCCCTGGTTTTGTTGTCGATGGATTGGCCGGTAGCGGTGCTAGTGACACCCAGTGCTGGTGCAGAAGCTGCACCTCATTTGGGGTGAGTTGTTCTGGAGTTGGGTGGTTGCGCGATACCCACTCCGTGTTTGGTTGGCCAGTGGTGTACCCTTCGGTAGAGATGGCCAGAGCAGTTCTGAGTTTTACCATCCAGCGGGGCTGGGCAGTGGGTTACTCATCAACTTTTCGGGTTTACCCTCCAGCAGGGCTGGGCAGTGGGTTGCTCGCTGACTTTTAGGGTCTACCCTCCAGCAGAGACTGGGCAGTGGGTCACCCGACGCACCAAGGGTCTACCCTCTAGCCGAGACTGGGTAGTGGGTCACCCGACGCTCTTAGGGTCTACCCTCCAGGAGAGACTGGGCAGTGGGTCACCCGACGCACATAGGGTCTACCCTCCAGTAGAGACTGAGCAGTGGGTCACCCGACGACCTCTTAGGGTCTACCCTCCGGCAGGGCTGGGCAGTGGGTCACCCGTCGTCTAGTTCCAGGTCTACCCTCCAACAAGGCTGGGCAGTGGGTCGCCTGTCAACTTATTCTCGGTCTACCCTCCAGCGGGGCTGGGCAGTGGGTCACCTATTGATGTAATATGGTTTACCCTCCAGCAGTGCTGGTCAGTGGGTCACCCAGTATCTTATTATGGTTTACCCTCCAGTGGGGCTGGGCAGCGGGTCGCCTGTTGATGTATTATGGTTTACCCTCCAGCAGGGCTGGGCAGTGGGTCACCTGATATCTGGTTATGAACTACCCTCCAGTGGGGCTGGGTAGTGGGTCATTTGTTGGCATTCCAGACTCATTCCTTTCTACTAGTCTAGTCTGTTGATTTTCTCCGTGATTACCGGAGTGGGACCCTTGGTTATACGGGTCAACGTTGTGACGTCTTGGCTTTGAGGAGACCTCTCGACTGCAGGGTAGTGACGAGGTGTGGTTTGACTTTCCCTAGAACTCTCAAGTACGAGGGGCGCTTTCCCCACCGAGATGCGTTCTTGTGACGCGATCTAAAACTGTGCAGGCGAGTCAGTTCCGCCCAAAGCGGATAGTGTTAAGGTGCGGTGATTGAGCCCCTTGGTTTGTAGTTCGGGGCAGACGTGTGGGATGCTGGGCATCGATGGAGGTTACTTCTGGGGCTGTTGGCTACTTTTCATGGGCTGAGCTATGGGATGGAGATCCCCTTGCGAGGTTTTTCGGGCTTCTTGGAAGAGCATATAGATATGTATATACCTTTTTTCTGGTACCCACTCCTTGGGTTTTGGCTACTCTCCTTCCAGGAGAGGCGAAGACGCGCGGGGTATGTCACGTTCTTTCCGTGTCTAGATTCTCGTGGTTGGATGAGTCTACTCTCCTGCTATAGGTAGCGATGACTCGACGAGAAGTTCACCTTCTCACCGTTTCCCGCTCCTTGTGTCTGGATGAGTCTACCTTCTTTCCTCCTGTTGGGTTGAGCTGAACTCTTTACTGTACTCTCTATTGTACCCCTTTACTTTCCTGTTTGCTCTACTGCTCACCCTTCGGTACCTCCTTTTGTTTCTCCCTAGAGCCTTCGGGGTATCCTACTGTGTATTTTTATACTCACGCCTGCTTGGGCATTGGCCGCACTTGGTGTGCCCTTGCAGACGATGGATAGATGGAGCGTGATTTCAGTGGAGCGTAGGATATTTGGAGCATGGACCGCTTGCGGTGGTCGTGGCCGGGTTCCAGGTGGGAGACCCATCAGCTGGTTCTTTTGTTTACCTGTTGCCGGGTTGTTGCACTTTTTGGTTGGGCGCGTGTTTTTTCTTTTTTCCTTTCAGCTTTCTTGGTACTTGTAGAGGTCGATGCACTCCTGAGGTTTATTTATAGCATTTTCCATTTGCTTTTCTTTTTACTCTGCACTTTTGCATTGAGTGTGCTGCATGTGTGTGTATAGGTACTTAGGCAAAGGCCTCCCCAAGTTATTGTGCCTTCGGCGCTGGTCTCCAGCCCTTGGCCTATGGAGGCAGGCTTGGGGTAGTTGCGGCTCGAGCCCGGGTAGGGTCGGGTTGTGACAGGGAAATACATTCCTTTCTTCTATAGTTTTTACCTCTACTATACATGATTGAGTACGAATGAGGCAGCTATTAGATGTTGAAGGCCTAGTTATATGGGAGAGTGTTTCATGAAAGGACACAATTCCTAGATGGATAGCAAGCGAGGATTAGATCTTTCATTTTCATGGATGTGTATGGGTGTCTGAAGACTTGCATGATGAGAAAATGTGTGACTTTTATTCCTCAATTTGGGATGTTCATCCTAGTGTCACCAAGATGTATCGAGATCTATACTACCAGTATTCATGTCCAGGTATGAAGAGAGATGTCACTGGTATTGTCATGAGGTTTTCTACAACTCTACATGTGAAGGAATAACATCAGCAACCAGCATGGATTTTTCAGCAGTTACCCATTCCCGAGTGTAAGTGGAATGATGTTGTGATGGACTTCGTGATAGGTTTACCGAGGTCACCTTGAGGGAATGATGTAGTTTGGGTTTTCCTTGAAAGACTCATGAAGGTTGCTCACTTATTGTTGATCATGGATACCTTTAGTGTTGATGAGTTGGGAAGGTTGTATATATGAGAGATTGTACATCTATATGGGGTTTCACACTCCATTGTATCAAATAGGGATGCACGTTTTACTTCTCGGGTCTGGAAGGTACTATAGAAGGAATTGGGTACACAGGTACTTCTAAGTACATCTTACTATCCCGAGACAGATGGCCAATCCGAGTGTACGATTCAGGTGTTGAAGGACATGCTTCGAGCATGCATCCTAGATTTCTGTGGTTATTTGTAGAAGCACATTCCTCTTGTGTAGTTTTCCAATGATAATAGTTTTTTGGAAACTATTCAGATGAAACCTTATGAGGATTTGTACGGTTGTCCATGCCGATCACCCCTATGTTGGCTTGAAGTAGGAGAGGCAGCTATGTTGGGACCACATCTTGTACTGGAGACCAAATATCAGATAGAGTAGATTCAGAAGAGGATGACTAATGCACATTCATGACTGAAGACTTATGCTGATCGGCGAAGACAACTTCTGGAGTTCGAGGTTAGAGATCAGGTTTTCCTATGTGTCACACCGAGGATGGGACACAAGAGGTTTATGAGATAGGGAAAGATTTATCCTAGATATTTTGGACCATTTGAGGTTTTGGAGAGAGTCAGGATAGTTTCCTATCAGCTACAATTACCTCCTAGGTACCAGGCAATGCACAACATTTTCCACATACTCAGTTGCGGAATTACATCTCAGACCATTCTCAAGTCATTCAACCTGAGAAGGTTTATTTAGAGGTGCATGCATCCCCAGATTGGTGAAAATTGTGCAAAGGTTCTCTATGGATGATATGTTCTTTTGGTACGAGTGCTATGGAGGCACGAGCGATTGCACGACGACACTTGGAAGAGGGTGGCTGATGTCTGAGCGCATTAGCCGAAGCTATTCAAGGTTTTTTCTACTACATTGCCTTTTTAGGTAAATTAAAGGATGCATTTATTTAAGGGGGGTGTTTTTAAGAACATGGATCTTCTATTCAGGTATGTCTTTATTTTATGGTTTATTTTTGGAAAAAGAGGAGTTTAGGAAAATTTTTAGAGTACACATCATGTACCTATAAGTACACACTGTGTACGAGGTTTCCGCGAGTGACCGTGTACTATCCATGTAACGGTCGAGCACATGGACGTGTGGGGTGACCTGGAGACCAGCAAAATGGAGGATGGTTAAAGCAATTACATGTCATGTACCATTGTAGAATGCATCATGTACTTTCATCTTTTCAATAAAAAGACAGGGCTCGTGTCTAATTGACAGAACACCCTACGCCTTCGTCTGTCTCACCCTAAAGCAAACGAGGCCACTGATTCTTCCCCAAGCCACCAACTCACCATCTGTTCTCCGAATAAAACTCTATTGGTTATGTTTGAATCGCATCAGTGAGGCATTACTTCTTCTATAACCTCATCTTTTGATTTATCCTCTTTCTTGAGATATCATCAGTTGAACCTTTTTAGCGTTTTTGTAGATCTACTGCATTATAAGGTGATTCAAGGCCCAAGGATCACATATATCATTCGTAAAACACCAGGGTAGGTGTTTTGTTCCATTTCATTATTAGTATTTGTGTTATATATACAAAATTTACCAATACCCTTGTTCGGGGTATTGCATGTTTATGGTTCTTAGCCATGTATTTTCCGGCAATGCCTTGTGTGCTTGAGTAGAGGATTTATGACTGTAAATAGGGTTATTTACCAAGGTATTGATGTGATTCCCATATTTTCTTGATATTTACCATTTGATCTGTATTTTCCTATAAGGTTGATTTGTTTTCCATGCCTATTATTGTTAGTGTAACACCCCAAGATTTCATAGTGCGTTATTTCTTCAAAATAATTCAATAACTTTCACTATACGCAACATTGAGTTCAAGCGCACCATGACTTAACAAACTAGCCGTTCAAAAGAGGATATGAATAGAATTAACTGAATTTTTAACATTATATAATCCTTATAATATTATAATCCATATTATTAGTTTCTTAGACATAATGTAAGAACAAATTAATTTTTTCAGATAAAAGATGTTTTTTTCAAAAAATGCAGTTTTACCGACTTTTAATGGTGAACCCTTTTTAAATCCAATATTTTAAACTTTTATATATTAAATTTGACTAAATATATTTATTCTTTATAATAGGGTATCAAAAATTTACAATTTAACACCCCAAGCTTCCACGGTACGTTTCTCTTTAATACAGTAGCATGTGTTGTACGCAACTTCGAGTTCTAACACACACTTCAACCAATCAATATAGCCGTTATGAATAGTAATACCTAATTTCTGAAATTTTATAAATTTTATCTCTTCAAATAGACTTCATTTTTGGATTAGGAATATTGAATTTTTCCTAGGGTGAAATTTTGGTACTTTTCAGATAACTTTTATATTATGATGAATAGTAAAAATTAATAAATTTTAATTAAAAACAATTTTTTAATCAAAATAATTAATAGTGACAAATTATTAATTTGAGTCGTTTTAAACTATATTTAAAATATATTTTTACCATTTAATACAATGCTGGTCATTGGAAATAATTTCATATTTAAACCGGACATAAACAAGTGTCAATCTTTTGATAGTTATTATCTCTTAAAAACACGCTTTTTGTTTTGGCAGCGGGAATTAATTTTAAATTAATTTCTGCCACTTCTGTGTTTTGAATTCAGAGAAATGGACTCTATATTTTGAATCCGTATGTCTAAATTTTGTAAATAGGTAAATTTTATTTTTAGACATTTTGAATAATTATTTCGGTAAATATTTTATTTACCATGGTTAAAGGGTAAATCAGGTAAATAAGGGTAAACAATAATATTATAATAATAATAAATTACCTTAAAACGTTTCATAACCCAATTGGTTGATACATGTCCGACCATGGTCATATTTGGGTCTATTTTGGGACCCCATGGATCCACTTGTAAGTGATAATGACACTTTATATTAATTAAGTTAAAGTAAATACAAAAATGACATAAGCCTATATCTTTTAGAAAAACAATTTTTACATAAGGTTATATATGCTATAAATTCGACTATAAATATTATTTATGAAGATAAAAATATTTCCTACATAATGGTATTTTATTTATAATTTTTAGACATTAAATAATTTAATTTATTTATGACACAATGATGATGATGTAGTTACCTTATTAGTGAAATATTAAAATAATTTATATTATAAATGCCCAAATAAATATAATTTAGACTTTTAATGAATTACACGATTTTTATATGTTAATATGACATGTATTTATTTATTTAATTAACTTATTTCAAAGTAATCATGCTGTTATTATTTTCAGAAAAATCAAATACCAAATAATGTCAAAATTGACATAAATGATTTTTTAAAACAAATATTATAGTGTTAATTGATATTAAATTCCAAAAAATCTAAATTTTGGCCAAAGGACTTTTATTATGATAGGTTTATCATTAATGGACCACTTGGGTGTCACCTGGAGGTATATAGTACGTTTATTATCTATATAATATAAAACTACAAAGTGACATGCTAAGTGTCAAACTAATTAACCAAGAGTAAAAACTAAAAGATAAGGTTAATATAATGACCCAAAACTCTATAAAATCTATTGTTTGAAAGTATTTAGACCCATCCCCACCTTATACTTTTAATAATCCACTTGTATCCATTTCAAATCGAATATGAATTTATTATAAAATAATACTTTATGTTTTTCCTAAAGAGCACCTCCTCCCCCTTATAAAAGGACACCACTTATAACCAATTCCTCACACCTATCAAGCCTTATTCCTCATCCCAACTCTGCCCAATTAAGCTCCATACAACCCTCTACTCCTCTTAGAAGCCTTACCTTAGGCAGAAGGCACTTCAAGAGTCCTTTTTGGTTCAAACCAAAGGGAGTTACCCAAATTAAAGGTAACGATTTCTCCTAACTTCTTTTATTTTATTTTACATCTCGAACCCCTAAAATATTCTTATTATTTTATTTTGTAACAAAACCAGTATCCTAAATATACTATGATATTGTTATTATAAGTATTATAACTACATTTACACACACCTCCATCTAATGGGTGATGAACATAATGTTTCTGTGGATGGAAACCAAACGCCTCATGAAGCGATGATTGTTCAATTATCTCCTATCACCTCTCATGGTGTCCATTATGATGGAACTATAATTAAATATTATATTAATGATATTTATTTTATATATAATATTCTGTAATTCCATTTTATATCATACCATTATTCATTTCATGTTGTATAAATATATGATAATTTCATTTGAGGAAGTGCGGACTACCGCCCCCTCAAAGTGATATGACTCGTTCATACCATATATGGAATGTATAAAAGATGGTGTTAATGAACTCAAGTAACACATATAAGATATTATATTATAGTGTCATAATAATATACCTATGTATCATTTGGTTTAGATTCCTTTTAAATTGAAATATGAAATGGAAGTAGTGTTCGTGCGTACGTACGGATTACCGTCTCCACGAACGCGGTGAGATTCATTTCCCCATCATATCCATTAAAGAGTAATTATCGTTTGATGATTAGAAGTAGTGTTTATGGATTTTATATCATTCTTAATATGAATAAGATAAAACCTTTCCATAACAAACACGTCTTATGTAACAAAACATATAAAGGAAAACGAATCAGTTAACACCTGAAACGACGATAATACTAAAATATTATAAACAAAGAAATATTAAAAGAGCATATATGATATCATATTTATGAATATGATTCTTTTATAATTTAATAACAATGATTTAACTATTATATATGATGTTAACAAACACACTATCATGGAAAGGTACAAGGTAAGGGGTTTTCATCTCACTCCTTATTCCCATGAGATTCATGCCATATTTCCACTATTACCTTTTGTGTGGTGTATGTACTGCCCATAATTGTATTATTTATGTAATAAACTTTAATTTATTTGTATTTACATATTAATTTTATGATACCTCTTTCATGGGGTGTATGTTTCGTAAATTACCGAATTAGTAAGGGTTAATTTCACAGTCTCTTTATTATCTGAGGTTGTTTTTACGTAAGTATCTACTGAGAAATATTTATTATCATTGTCCATGTTTTATGAAAGAGTTGTAAAAGAGATTATTTTAAGGTACTTTTTACTAAAACATCATTTCAAATGTTTTAAATATTTATTCTTCTAAATCTTTCCCATTAATATCCATGTCTTCAAAATGGTTTTTAAGGATTTATTTATATGGACATCAATTTTTTTAAAATGTTAATTCCTTTCAAAAGATTAAAAGTGGTATGGGACACATTGATTAAAAAATGCCTTTAAATGACTTCTTTTCCAAATTGTGTGACTTTTAAATTTTTTCATGAAAAAGGGATATTTCTCTCAAATATTTTTACAAATCATTTTAATCAACCTCAAAATCCTTTAATGGATTTTAAAATTGTTTTGAAGTTGATTTTTTATGATACAAATATTCCATATCGTGTTGAAGGTTTTGTGATATGTTTGACTGTGGATGTGTTATTTTTATACCATTCATGGTTAATGGGTAAAGTATTGACATTTCTTATGCTAGTTTTAATACGAATGTTTATTTTATGTTTAGACCTTTTCATATGAGGAATGCATTGGACTTAGTAAGTGACGGGTGGAGCCCGCTATAGCTCCTTGATGCATCAGTAGGTCTCATGAGACAATCTAGTGTTTTGTCACGAGGCCTTGACAAAATCTTATTTTTAGTCTTGGCACGAGGGCTTGGCTATGTAGTTATGATGGACTATCATTATTCATTCCATCATTATGAAAGTGGTTAGTGATATTGCATGTGATTATTCAACAAGTAGAATATCCTTGTGAATAAGTAAATGGTATTATTTTATTTTTTTCCATATTATGTTGATGTTCAAATTTAAAAGGATTTTATTTTTGTTATACATTTAATTTAGTGGTTATGATTATTTATTAAAGTTTCCGCTATATTGTTATCCTTACTGAGCATCTGAGCTCACCCCTTATTATGTTTTATTTTTCCCAGGATTCTAAGAAGTGTATTGTGATTGATATGCAGGGTTATGTTAAGGAAATAATAGCATTTTTAAAGGATTATTTATGTTGTTTTTTATGTTATAAAATGTAATGTAACATTCATTAATGTAATTTGTTTTCAAAGACTGCTAAACTGATCGGTCCTTCGGGACTTGATTCCTTGTGATCATGCCAATGTATTAAAATAATGCAACGAATCTGGGTAACTGAGGTCGGGGCGTTGCAGTTGGTATCAGAGGAATTTTTGCAATAACCTTGGAAGATATATTTAGATAAACACTGATTAGGGCACATAGCCCTAAGATAGACTTTGAGGATTAGTAGAGAAGAACTTCCTAGAATTTTTATATTGTAGATATTTTGTGAGTTTTTCGAGAAAATACATCCCTTTCTGGATACGAGAAGGTAGAGGCAGCTACGACACAAAAATACCTAGGGGTAAAACCCGAAAACACCACTTTGAGCTAGACTCGAACGGGAACTGGTGCATGAAAACGGGCCTTACTGCACTCTTGGTTACGACACTCCTGGGGGATATGGTTAGGATAATTCTCATTTTCTTTACAAACCATTATGAATGGTTTATGAGTATATACTTCCTCAAAGAATACATTTTTATGATTATGGATTATATCCATAAACTGTTTAATTTATGTTAAGTGTTTTACAAGTTTGGGTTCAGGTATTTCTATTCACAAACTAATCTAGTGTATGCCATTGTTTAGAAATGGCGCCCAGTAGAAGGAATGAGAACTCCAGCAATACGCATGATCCAAAGAGTAAGAAATATCATATCTTTCATGGTATTAAGCCATAATTTATAAAGGAAATAGTCTCCCATGTTTTATCATCATATTAATAAATAGTGTCATGTATTGATAAGATAAGTAAAGAGTTCCCTGAGTCCTATGGATTTGAAGGGAAGCAAGAGTATAAAAGGATGGAAGAGAGAAATATAGATAAAGGGAAAATGGAAAAGAAGAATCTACCCATATGTGATAACTGTGGGAAGAAACACCCTGGAAATTTCATAAAGGGAATGGGAGTTTGTTATAAGTGTGGAGAAAAGGGACACCTTGTACATGACTGCAAGGGTAAGAAAAAGGTTACAAATGTACAATGCTCCATCTACAACGAGTTGGTACACTACGCAAACCAATGTCCAAATCATCATAGTATACCCAAAATGATGCTATTGGATAATAATCAAGTTATGATACTACCAGAGATGAGGAGGAATGATTAGAGTTCTTATGTTGTTATTAAAGAATTACGCCATTTGAGTATTGTATCAACGATGTACCGGTTATAACATTTTTAGAGTATATAAGGATTGTACAACAGTACTATTTCATTAAGGACTTTAGATTGTGTGGAACTATGAAAAGTTACTCAATAGAAGGTTAAATTTTTGGAAAATATATGGCTGAGAGAAAGATAACCCATAATATGGTTCTGATATCGAGGTAGTGATTTTGGAATAATACATGATAGACTTGGATAAATTATATTGGATATTATTGACTACCTTGAAACTGAATAATGATTTGTATATTCCATCATTGTTGGAGTTTACATCATTTTTACATTGAAGGAGTATATCCATTATTCTTTAAGGAATAAGGGATCATAAATGTAATCAATAAGGTTTTGAGGTAATTCATGATGTTGTAGTGTTTTAAAAGAATACATGATGAAGGTGTTCACATATTATTATGCGGAAAAAAGGATCTTAATTGTGTTTACCTTCCTTATAAATTTTGGACTAAAGTATTTTGGATAGTTCTAGTTTGGATTATTTTTGTATTTCCATAAAAGGACAACCCGATGGTCGGGCGGCAACCCGTCGCGTCTGGCAAGGCCGCGAGACTTGAACCTGCAACCGAAGGGCGACAAGGGTGTATCACCTACCACTGGCCCACGTGATGTCCTGGATGAAATAATGTAGTTTTTTTATAAGATCTAGTAGATTAATTATAAATTAATTTTTTTGGAACCCTATACGAATAGGATAAATAGAATATTTTATATGTTCTATTATCTTTTAGAGTGAAAGATGAGTTTGTGGTAGAAATTAGTTAAAGGATGGACCTCTACTTATCAAGAATATATTTTTCTTCTTCTCTTATTCTATGAAGAAATTAGTTCTTATACTTTATTTAAGGTATCCTAAAACCAAAAATGTGTTATCCTAATACCCTATGTTTTGTTGAACCGATGGTATTTCAAATCATCATAGATTGATGAATTTAAGGACCTCAATTTTACACTTGATTGTGATTGATGAACTCAATCACTACCTATAAATATTTACATTTTTCCTCCAATTATATGTCTCTAATTGACACCAATGTTCTCCTAATAGAGATCATAATTTGGTGGTGACCCTTTCATTTCCCTTTTCCTCATATTAAGACTAAATTTTATTAACCCAATTTCTGATGTGGGTTTTCCCAAAAAGATATTTTCTATTTTCAACCTTTTATTTTCAAAGAACAATTTAAAATTGTGAGGATGAAATTTATTGAAGTAGGGGAGAATGTAACACCCCAATATTTCATAGTTCGTTATTTCTTCAAAATAATTCAACACCTTTCACTACACGTAACACCGAGTTCAAGCGCACCATTACTTACCAAACTAGCCGTTCAAAAGAGGTTATGAATAGAATTAAATGAATTTTTAACATTATATAATACTTATAATTTTAGAATACATATTATGAGTTTCTTAGAAATAATTTAAGTACAAATTCAATTTTTCAGATAAAATAATTATTTTTCAAAAAATGCACTTTTACCGACTTTAAATGATAAACCCTTTTTTAAATCCAATACTTTAAACTTTTATATATTCAATTTGGCTAAATAAATTTATTCTATAGAATGGTTCATCAAAAAATTTACAATGTAACACCCCAAGCTTCCACGGTACGCTTCTATTTAATATAGTAGCGTGTGTTGTATGCAACTTCGAGTTCTAACACACACTACAACCAATAAAACTAGATGTTATGAATAGTAATACATACTTTTTGAAATTTTATAAATTTTATCTCTCAAAATGGACTTCATTTTTGGATTTGGAATATCAAATTTAGCCTAGGGGAAAATTTTGGTACTTTTCGGATAACTTTTATATTTTGATGAATAGTGAAAATTACTAAATTTTAATTAAAAACAACTTTTTTAATCAAAATAATTAATAGTGATAAATTATGAATTTGAGTGGTTTTAAAGTATATTTAGAATATATTTTTACCATTTAATAAAATTTTGGTCATTTTACATAATTTCACATTTAAACCGGACATAAACAAGTGTCAATCTATTGATAGTTATTATCTCTTAAAAACACGCTTTTTGTTTTGACAGCGGGAATTAATTTTAAATTATTTTCTGCCACTTCTATGTTATTAATTTGATACAATGGACTCCATATTTATAATCAGGATTTAAAAATTGTGTAAATAGGTAACTTTTAGTTTTAGACATTTTGAATAATTACATCAGTAAATATTTTATTTACCATGGTTAAAGGGTAAATCCAGTAAATAATGGTAAACAAATAATATAATAATAATAATAATAAATTACCTTAAAACGTGTCTTAATCATATTGGTTGATACATGTCCGACCATGGACATATTTGGGTCAATTTGGGGACCCCATTGATCCACTTGTAAGTGATAATGACACTTTATATTAATTAAGTTAAAGTAAATACAAAAAGGACATAAGCCTATATCCTTTAGAAAAACAATTTTTACATAGGGTTATATATGTTATATTTTCAACTATAAATATTAATTATAAATAAAAACATATCTTCTACATAATGGTATTTTACTTATAATTTTTAGACATTAACTAATTTTATTTATTTATGAAGGAATGATGATGATGTAATTACCTTATTAGTGAAATATTAAAATAATTAATATTATCAATAACCAAATAAATTTAATTTGAGAGTTTTAATGAATTACACAAATTTTATATATTAATATGACATGTTATTATTGATTTAATTAACTTTTTTCTAAGAAATAATGCTGTTATGAGTTTCACAAAAACCAAATACCAAATAGAGTCATAATTGACATAAAATAGGTTTTAAAACAAATATTATATTATTAATTGATATTAAATTCCTTAAAATCTACATTTCGGTCAAAGGACATTTATCATGATATTTGTATCATTAATAGACCACTTGGGGGTCTCTTGGAGGTATATAGTATATTTATTAACTATATAATATAAAAATACAAGAGACATGGTAAGTTTCAAACTAATTAACCGAGAGTTAAAACTATAAGATAAGGTTAATATAATGACACAAACCTATCTAAAATCTATTGGTTTAAATTATTTCGACCCATACCCACCTTATACTGAGAATAATCCACTTTGGAGCCATTAGAAACCAAATATGAATTTATTATAAAATAACACTTTATGTTTTTTCTAAAGAGCCCCTCCTCCCCCTTATAAAAGGACACCACTTGCAACCAATTCCTCACACCTATCAAGACTTTTATCTCGTCCAAACTCTACCCAATTAATCTCCCTACATACCTTTCCTACTATTAGAATCCTTACCTTATGCATAAGGCACTTCAAGAGTCCTTTTTAGTTCAAACCAAAGGGAGTTACCCAAAATAAAGGTAACGATTTCTCTTAGCTTCTTTTCTTTTATTTTACATCTCCGACCCCTAAAATATTATTATTATTTTCTTTTGTAACAAAACCAGTATCCTAAATATACTAATATATGTTTATTATAAGTATTCGAACTACAGTTACACACACCTCTATCTAATGGGTGAAGAACATAATGTTTCTGTGGATGGCAACAAAACGCCTCACGAAGTGATGATTGTTCAATTATCTACTATCACCTCTCATGGTGGCCATTATGATGTAACTATAACTAAATATGGTATTAATGATATTTATTTTTTATATAAGATTCTGTAATTCCATTTTATATCATACCATTATTCGTTTCACGTTGTATATATATACGATAATTTCATTTGAGGAGTGCGGACTACTACCCCTTCAAAGTGATATGAGTCGTTCATACCATACATGGAATGTATAAAGGATGGTGTTAATGAACTCAAGTAACACATATAAAATATTATATTATACTGTAATAATAATATACCTATTTATCATTTGGTTTTGATTCCTTTTAAAATGAAAAATGAAATGGAAGTAGCGTTCGTGCGTACGTACTTATTACCGTCTCCACGAATGCGATGAGATTCATTTCCCCATCATATCCATTAAAGACTAATTAAAGTTTTATGATTAAAAGTAATGTTTAAGGATTTGATATCATTCTAAATATGAATAAGATACAACCTATCCATAACAAACACGGCTTACGTAACAAAACATATAAAGGAAAACGAATCAGTTAACACCTGGATCGACAATAATACTAAAATATTATTAACAAAGCAATATTAAAAGATCATATATGATATCATATTTATGAATATTATTCTTTTATAATTTAATAACAATTATTTATCTATTATACAGATGGTTAACATACACACTATCAAGGAAAAGTACAAGGTAAGTGGTTTTCATCTCAATCCTTATTCCTGTGAGATTCATGCCATATTGCCACTATTACCTTTTGTGTGGTGTATGTACTGCCCATAATTGTATTATTTATGTAATAAACTTTAATTTATGTGTATTTACATATTAATTTTATGATACCTCTTTCATGGGGTGTATATTTCGTAAGTTATTAAATTGGTAAGATTTAATTTCATAATCTCTTTATTATCCGAGATTGTTTTTACGTAAGTATCTACTAGGACATATTTATTATCCATGTCCATGTTTTATGAAATAGTTTTCAAAGGGATTATTTTTAGGTACTTTTTACTAAAATATCATTTCAAATGTTTTAAATATTTATTCTTCTAAATCTTTCTCATTAATGTCCACGTCATCAAAATGGTTTTTAAGGATTTATTTATATGGACATGAATGTTTTTAAAATGTTAATTCCTTTCAAAAGTTTCAAAGTGGTATGGGAGACTTTGATTCAAAAAATTATTTAAATGACTTCTTTTCCAAATTGTGTGACTTTTAAATGTTTTCATGACAATGGGGTATTTCTCTCAAAGAGTTTTACAAATCATTTTCATCAACGTCAAAATACTTTAATGGATTTTAAACTTGTTTTGAAGTTGATTTATTATGATACAAATATTACATATTGTGTTGAAGGTTTTGTGATATGTTTTAATGTGGATGTGTTATTTTTATACCATTCATGGTTTATGTGTAAAGTTTTGACATTTTTTATGCCTGTTTTAATATGAATGTTTATTTTATGTTTAGACCTTTTCATATGAGGAATGCATTAGACTTAGTAAGTGACAGGTGGAGCCCACTATAGCTTCTAGATGCATCGGTAGGTCTCATGAGAAAATAGTGTCTTGGCACGAGGCCTTGAAAAAATATTATTTGTAGTCTTGGAATGAGGCCTTGGCTATGTGGTTATGATATTCTGGTATTATGCATTCCATCATTATGAAAGTGGTTAGTGATATTGCATGCGATTATTCGACAAGTAGAATATCCATGTGAATAAGTAAATGGAATTATATTATTTTTTCAATATTATATTGAAGTTCAAATTTAAAAGGCTTTTGTTTTAGTTATACATTGACTTAAATGTTTATGATTATTTATTTATGTTTCTTCTATATTTTTATCCTTTCTGAGCATCTGAGCTGACCCCTTTCTATGTTTTATTTTTCCCAGGATTCCAAGAAGTGTATTGTGATTGATATGTACGGTTAAGCCAAGGGAATAATTGAATTATTAAAGTATTGTTTATGTTTTTTGTATGTTATAAAGTGTAATGTAACATTAATCTTTGTAATATATTTTCCAAGACAACTAAAATGATCGGTCCTTCGAGACTTGATTCCTTGTGATCATGCCAATGTATTAAAATAATGCACCGACTCTGGGTAACTGGGGTCGGGGCATTACAGTTCGGATGGAGTGATTTTATCTAACATGATTTCATATTCTATAGACTATTTATCCAAGTAGTTCTTGAGGTTTACATTGGATTCCATACACCATTTGTGCACAATTGTTTTACACATGGCTGTGGGAACCTAGTGTAGTAGAACATAGGGAGAATGGATTTTGAGGGCTTATCTAGAGTGTATGTTTACTTTTACATTATGATACCATAGAGGGTGGAATTTGTGATACATAAGAGTGTATGTAGTTTCCTTGTTATGTGGCCACATGGGTAATTGGATGTTGAGGGATTCCTCAGAGCATCTATAGTTACCGATACGAGACCACATGGGGGAATTGATGGTGATTGATTCCTCCGAGAGTCTTTGCTAAATCTAAACCATAGGGGATAAACTGTGAGTACTTCATAGAGGGTTTCTTATGTTTGATTAGTTTATCTAGAGAGGTTAGGCTATGAGTAATTCCCAAAGGGTTACTTATGTTTATTGGTTGCTTAACTAGTAAAAATGGGTATAATTGGAACTATAGGATTGTTTAATTTTGGTTACTTCCTTGTTTACTGCTTCTTTTTCCTTATTGCAAGCCATATATATTCACTGACTATTTGGGACATATCCTTGGGTGGTTTCCTACTTGGATTCATCTCACACCCTGTTTGGGTCCATCTTTTAGGGCCAAAAAATTATATTACTACAGGTTAAGATAAGTTAAAGTGCCCTTCTTCTTCATGTAATTGATTGTTGTGGAGTTGGGGAGCATGGGATCAAGCAGTGTCTTGCGATGTTGTGGAGCTATTTAATTGATTTTATTTTGTACTTTGTTTTAGTATTGTATTCTAACATTGAGACTTGTTTGGCTGTTTTCCTAGACATATTTACCATGCATCATTTATATATGTGATTTAGTTGCTTATTTCCTTCTGTCTTCCACTGTTTACCTATTGAATGTTATTATTCATTTCTCTATTACTATCTGTTAATTTCCATTGCTTTACTCTGTCAATAAGGGAATAGTTTTCTCACTATCGCACCCAAGGCCCTCACTACTAGTCGGCAGCCTCTAGAGTTTGGGGGAATACGATAGAGGCCATTTTACCAACTGGGTATGGGGAACCTCTATGTGTCTCCCGGAACTGGGATATTACACATTTGAATAAATACATCATTAATTTCCAAAACCATATTTATCCCCAAAAAAACTAAACATTAAATAATGTTTTAATACCAAAGATTATATAATAACCCTTAACATAAATCTTCAATAAAATTTTTTCTTTCTTACCAAAAAATATTTCTTGTTAATTCACTTGTCAAACCTAATGGTTATATATACCTGAAACTAAAAAACATATCCAAATAATAATTAATTATCACAATAAATTACTATTTAATCATGTAACTTACTGGACATAACAAAAATATCAAAAAAAATAAGATACTAACCTAAAAATCAATCCTTAACATATACATAATTATATATGAAAATATGACCTATTCAATAAATTTATTTTCAACCATCAAGATTATTTATATCCCCTTATCGAGTGATCTATAATTATCTTCACATGAAATTTATACTCAAATCTAATGGTATTTATCCATCAATAGAGAATAAATATCCCATCACATAAGACATTTAGAAATGGGTTTTTATGCCTTTAATAATATGATCACACTTAATCATATAAACACGTGATGGTATCCATAATAATTAATTTAACATGTAATGAAAACATATATGATGTAAAAAATTAACACCATCCTTATTACTTAAAAAAGTTTACATCTATTCAATATTTTCTATAAATCTAAAAAATGTAATAATATTATCAAATAAGACCAAAATTATTTTTTTATCAAATCAAAAACCAATTTTAATTTTACATATACTATAAATGTCAATCATCTCTTTATCCAAAAAAATAATTAATAACTAAATATAAGACTCATATTAATTTATATCATTTCCTTTTATCATGTGACCTCCAAAAATATAACTATACAACTAAATATAATTTCTTGCTTATTATTACGATTAAAAATATTTTTTCAAATCCTTAAAAAGAAACTATTCCAAAAAATCCTTATATGTTTCATGATTTTCATAATTAGGATAATATTTATATAACACTTATAAAATATAATTATTGTAAAAAAGACATAATCACTTCAATCATCCCAATTCAAATTTTTATCATAAGATATACTTTTAAAAACCCCATACCATTCATACAACATTTACAATCTCTTTATCTTAATTGGTTAAACCATTAATCATATAACATTGCTGGTTATATTATCAAACATCCCCCATGGTAATTTAATTTCATAATTCCAGTACATTAATGATTTAAAACATTCATCTTTTGTGGATACTTTTGGTAGAGCATTATTTACATCCATTGTGTTAACAGAATTATTCATTTCTCTTCAACAATTATTTGATTATTGTCCTTATTTCCCACAATCAAAACATATTCACATTCCTCTAATACATCCAATTGAGTTATTATTTCCATATTATGTACAGTTTGGAAGATAAATATTCTTTCTTCTATTTTCATTATGAATCTCCATCTTTTTCTTATTATGTGTGTCTGGATACTCACCAAAGTTGAGATTATAAATCAACTAGCAAGATAACTGAGTAGGTTTAATCATAAGGGATCAAATTATATCTATTATTTACACTATTTTCTCACGAATTCAGTCATTACCTTTATTGTCACAATCATCATTAACATGATTCATTGGGGTTATATCTATTGATTAAAACCAAAAAGAACAGTGTGAGAAATAAGAATCATTGTAGGAAACTGCATAATCATGAAAAATCATTTAATGGACCCCTAAATCATGAAACCTTATTTTATGAAACCATATGTTTAAGATAGTTCAGTTATTATTATTACAACAAAAAAATTTCGATTCTATCATATATATAGGCTTATCATTAGTGTTGTCACTAAAGTTATCCCATCTTAGTTTCCAAATTATAACTAAACATTTATCAGATACAAACTATACTATTCTTATCATTTCATAAATATATAATACATATTAATAAATGAATATTGATTACATAAAATAATTATCTATCCTATAATTGTATAGTTTTATTGACTTTGGAATAATGGATACATAATCAACTAGTTCATAAAATGTCTACATTATCTCCCACTATGTAATTCTTAACTGGAACCCTTCTTAATCATATCATAAAAATAACATATCTTCATAACATGGGGAATGGAAACATAATGAAGGGTGATTATAGAACCTCATAAAGGTTAAACATGGGAGATATTAATGATCACACAAAAATAGAATAAAAATAAGTGTAATGGAACATGATCTTAACTTTTTGAAAACATACCCTACATATAATAGATAATAACCTTATGTCATGGAATAAATCATAGTACTTCATGAGACATGAATCATAATGATATAAAATAACATGAACTATGAGATAATAACAGTGGCATAAGATGTGTAATTTTTGAATAAACATAACAATAGAATATAATTTCATTACTGATCATGGATCACTTCTAAAATTATCATTGCGGATTGAGTTAGCTCCCCAAACCATCATAGTAGTCAATATTAACCCCCAATAATATCATAGTGGAGTGATAGACATAATAAACTTTGTTCAATATCTATTATATTCATATTTATCTTATGAGATATATATCATTTCCCAATAAATTATAAGGAAATATAGGTCCCCCTATCCTTGGTTAAAAAATGGTCATTGTCCTTAGTTATAATGTAACCAACGTCTTTGGTTATAACGTAACCAATTTCCTTGCTTATGAGGTAATCACCTTACATGGTTTTAATGTAATCATTATCAAGTAATTAAAAACACATATATTTTTGGCATAATATCATAAAACATTCATCATATTATTATCTCATAACCCTGGACAAGAAAATAGGTTTAATAAATACTTCACCAATTCACTATAATATAGAACATGATAAAGAAATGGGCTTCATAAATATATCCTAAACAAAAATATTAAACATACAGATAAATATTAATAATTGTACTAATTTATCAGATCCCTACTAAAAAATAATTAACATCAAACAATTTTATTATATATAAAAATTACATTAAATAATCCATGCAATATTTCATGGGTAAAATAAAATTTCCATTTTGAAAATAAATTTTAACATACAAAGATTTCCCAAATATTTTGGAAAAAATTTATTAAAAAATAAAAATTAATAAATAAAATTTAATATTCAAAAAATTGACCTTCCACAATGGCGGGAGATTTCTTTTATACTATATAAGTTAAAAGAAAACATTTATTTCACATTTTTGGTATAATTAAAAAAAATCTTATTTGGAAAATGACAAGAATATTCATATTAAACCATTTTTAAAAATGTAAAACATGATGAGAAATTTCTTTAAAAAATAAATATAATTGTTTAAAATTATTTGAATTATTTTTATAAAATATGGATATTGAAGAAATTTTTTTTCAACTGATGAGAATTATTTTTTGATTTACCAGAAAAAACATATTTTTGGTATATTGAGTACTTAAGGTGAGGAAAATGAATGAAAAAAATGTATTTTAAATAAACAGACATATAATAATAAAATTTGGGAGTTTCATGATTGATATATCATAATATTTCATTATCATATATTAACCATAAACAATCCTGATAAAAATTATATTTTTAACATAAAACCCATACTGTTTCTGTAGCATTTAAATCCTAATTACCACAAAAAAATAACAATAAATTAGTACTTATATCACCTTATTTTCATTATAATAATCATAAAATAAATTCATGGGTAGTATATACACTACATAAATGAAATAAGGGTTGAATATGGCATATGTCACATAGAAATAAAACTGAGACTAGAATTACTATACTATTAGTCTAACATCCTTTATACACCTTATAATATATTAAATAAAAAATATATATTTATTATATAATCTTTTATAGAACCATACTCATATATATCATACCATATATGATTTATTTATAACATTTTATCACCAATATTTTAACACTAATTTAAAATCACTATTCTGAGGGATATCTGCTTTATTTTTCATGTATGCTCTAGTTCAATACTTTTTGTCCAAGTATTTTGATCATTGATCTATAATATACATAATTTTAATCATTATATAAATATCATATATTTTTATCATTATACATTCATTAAAAATGATTCACATTGAATAATGGCGACAAAAGACCAAAATATGGACCATGTATGATGTTTAAAATCATATCTCGTTCATTTGGAGTAATAAAATATTTTTTACAATTTTATATCATTTAATAGAATATTATATATTATTAAATATCAATAATATAATTATTAAAACTATTCATTTAATTTGAATTTAAATAGATCAATAAAAAGGATTATTTTGAATGTCATTTTCCTAAACTACTATATTATGTCCTATATATCTATAAAAATTTGGGAAAATATTGAATCATTCAAATTATATAAATTTAAATATGTTTAAAATAATGTATTTTAATGTTATTTAATAAACAATGTAATATATTTTCATATGAATTTATAGTCATTATTTAATTTATAAAAATTAAAAATAAATTTATATCCAGAAAATAATTTCATTAATCTCAATGGATATTTATATTCCTATATAATATTCTATTTCCCAATTTTGACACATAAGAGATATTAAAAACTAAATGAGTGGCCTTTTTTACCTTTTCAATTTGAATTTTATATATAAAATTTTCAACATATAATGTCCATTAAACACAAAAATTGAGATTTAAGTGATAAATGTATAATTATATTCATCCAATAATAATTACGAAAAAATATGTCCTTATCAAATAATGTTTACATAGACTAACACTATTTACTCTTTACTGGTGTGATAAATGTTACCATGATTAATACTCAAATAGACCAAAAATAAAAGTGCCTTATTTTCCAAATTTTATCATCATGATTGATAATATGAAATCAATATTATAAAAACAAACCCATAAATGAGTGTCCTTTTTTACCTTTTTAATTTGAATTTTATATAGAAAATTTAAATTCTATAAAATTTCCTTAAATTAATCATATTTTTTCAACAAAAAGTTATAACAATATTTTTTGAAGAAAACATGTTTGTGTAGAATAAAGATGATTTTACAAACAATTGATTTATCATTTACTAAGAATTTATCAATAAATTTATATTGAATATGAAATTTATCTATATTTGATGAATTTTTTAATCCTATTCAGACCAATCAATTTAATGACTTGGTTATAATAGTCTGAAATAATAATATTTTAATAGTATATCATCGTTTATTTAAAATTGGTGTTATGTGTGGAGAAAATTATTGAAGAAATAATATTATTAAAAATAACATTTTATTAACTATCATGTTGCTAGATTACATTTTCCCTTTTTATATACAAGAAATAATTGGTCAATAGGCTTATCAGTGCATACTTTATTTCAAGTATCATAGTTAAATAGGTACTAGTGTGATCCTGACCAAGTTATTTTATGAGACCATATTGATCTTAAGATATATTAATCATTGATTCACATGCTAAAAATATTTGTGGACAGTAATGAGATGATATTACATGGTAAAACCATCATTTTGGTATAAGTAATTTAATAACATGGCTAGATTTTAGAAGATTATGGGGTATGTGAGAAAGAAATCCACTAGTAGGGTCTTGATAACTTCACAAATAATGACAATATCTAGCGTTATGCTGATAAAAAGAACAATAGTGGGGAGAATGTAACACCAAAATTTTATATACCTTACTATTTTATTATTTTTTTAGTATTCTATAATACTTGGGTAGTTCTTTGGGATTTTTTGAACAGTTTTGGAGTGTTTTGGAAGTGTTTGTGTAGGTAAAAAGTTTGAGAACAGTTAATGGAAACCATGAATTATATCTAGAAACCCATGCAAAATTATTTTGAGAGTCATGTGTAGGGAACATGGTTGGAACATCATTTTTTCAAGCTATTTGTATTTTAAGGAGAAACTATGTGTCATGGGAGCATTTGGGTAGTATTGTGTGTAGGATTAGGACACAATTCTCCAAAACAAAAAGAAAAACCCTAAAAATTCCTGGATGATAGATAGTGGACTGTTTACAGTTGGAATACGGGTTTCCAAACTATACAAAAAAACCCATGTGGATACCTAGGTTATGGCTTGTAGCATTTAATAGTTAGAACACTATTTAAAAAACTGTGTATCCAAACTATGTGACTTGCATTAAATTCACTAAAATTTATTATTTAACTCATTTTACACTCTAAAACTCTGAGTTTTAACATATTCTATTATTTTCTAAAACTCACCTATTAACTTTGGAATCTATGGTGGCTCCTTTTAATCCAAATTAAATTTTTTAACAATCAAATAGTTTTCGGTCACTAGATTTAATGGTAAGCCCTCATTATGGTTATTTCTTTATAGATTTTCTCATCTCCACTCTCATGGAGTTATAGATCTAATTTGTTACACATGGAACTATGTATAATTATTTTTGATGATATCATTTTGGGATATGTTAAGAGAATAAATATCAAGGCTTGATCTAGAGGTTTAATTATATATTCTTCATTGCAATCACAACTTGTGAGGTAGGTGGCTTCTCACTCTTATCCACTTATTCTATATTGTGAATTATAAGTCTTATTAAATGTTTTACTTTGAATTTAAATATTAATTATCAATTAATTTATTAAAAGAAACCTCATTTAGTTTATGATTTTAGAACATTGTATTTTTAATAGAATTTACAATACATTTTACCTATAATTTTAAATTATGGTATTTAGAATTATTTTTTTTGGAATATGAGAATTTTATTGGATTTTTACAAAACCATTGATCCATACTTCTAAATTATTCATTTAAAATTATATTTTTTCTTGAATATAATAAATACGTTTCATGAAATATTTTAAATAGAAGAAATTCTTATTATTGATTTTTATGTATGATCTTGTCATATATAGTTATTAGTGTTTATATTTCATTATATGTGGCCATGTTGATATGAAATTCGTGATTTATACCTAAAGTAACTAATATTATCTCTTTTTGATGACTTTTTGAAGTAAGGATAGTCATTAATGAGTATTGGAACTGCTATTCTGAATTCTTGTGTGTGTGAGTGTGGGAGGCGGAGTGGTATTCCATGTATAAAGGATGAATAAAAATAAGTTTTGTTCAATTGTTTTTTTAATTATTTACTATATCAAATTATTTTTCCGTAACTCACTTTTTCATATATCATATTTATATACATTGATATAATACGTTCTTATCCCAGTGGCATGATTTTGAATGTGTTTTATAGAAAGAATACCGTGTATTATTACTCACCCCAAATATATTCATTTTTTTATGAAAAAATTATTCATCTTTAAATAAATAAAGGAAAGGCCTTGTATTTATCTTTTTTCATGTCATTATTCTACTTATTTTGATTATTTTTTGAAGCATGGTAGTCTATCTTGGTGTCGTGGGAGTGATTTGACATCAATGTTTCTTTATTGAGTTTCCTTTCTATTTTATTTTGAACACATGTATTAATTTTTCACTACTCTTCTGATGTAATATTTTATTTTGTTTTCTCTTGATTTTTATCATTATTATTCATGAATTATATATATATTGATTAAATGATTTATTTAATCTTTTTTAGGTTATGTTTGTTTTAAAAATGAAAACACATCCCCTAATGATTTATTACACCATTTATATTTATTTCTAACCATTTGTGCCTTTGGGATGTCACTTATGGTTAGAAGTAACTTTTAACTAGCCTAATCCAATTGGTTGGGTGGGGATGCTTCTTGTGAAATCGATATATCTCTCTTATACAATGTGTAATTATTATGTTATCCAAAGAATTATGTTTTAATTGACTATATAGGCTATTCAATTTGTAAGGGTTCTTATAAAAGTTATTATAATGGTTTTATAAATATGAATTCCCAAGAAACCTACAGGAATATTCATTCATTCTAAATTAGTTTCCCTTGAAATATTTTGATTTCATACGATAGTTATATGATATTTTTTAAAGGAATTATTGTTGTCTTTAGAGGTAAAATGTTTTTTTTAATATAAAAAATTTCAAGGGTTCTCATGTTTTCTAAAAAACGCTCATGAATATGTTTTATTAAAAATGGGTATTTAATCTAATTTAATTTCTTAGAAAATGATTAATTGATATCAATGTTTAATATGTTAAAGTTAATCTCTCTTAAATGATCATATGGGTTTGAAAGAGACTAAAATATTTCTTTTAATATTTTGATATGTCCCTTAATGATATTTTTGTTCTCATATAATGTTTTTAATTTAGTTTTACATATTTTAAGGAAGAGGGGGAATAATTATGTGGTCAGGTAGAAAATAATGATTATATTCATGAAAAGAAAACATGATTCATTCTAATAGTATTATATTTCATAAAAAATAGGATATTGTTTGGAATTTTCCAATTTCTATTGTATCGGTATATTAGGAATGTTTTATGACCTAATTCTGTAAAACACTAAACTATTAATATTTTCAAAATATAAGAAAATGAATTCCTTATTTAAAATTGATGATTATATAATGATTCAAGGTTTGGTCCTTATAGTTTGTATCAAAAGAAATGTCTTAATAATTTTATAGGATATGACAATGTGAGTACCCTTAATTGATTTTAATTTTCGGTTAACATGATATAGTAATTATAGATTACCATGATGATTTATCTAAACTATATCTATTTAGAATAATTTACTACAGGGGAATTATGTAAGTATATGTTGGAAGGAATAAGAGGATAATATCATTCGAAATCAATAACCTTGAATGCTATGAATTGGGATAGAGAATTTTTTAGGATGAATTAGTTTATGTAGTCTATAAATGGTGGTGGTATCCATGGGTGAGAGAATCATCATTTACCGCTGAAAAACATGTTTATTGTAGATAATTTCATGAAATATAACCCTTTGATGTTCAGTGGATAATCTTTCTATATGACAGATAAAAGATGGGTTAAAACCATGGAAAAGAAATTTGATTTCATGGGTTATTATGAAGATAAAAAAATGTAACACCCAACCCTAGAATCCCAAAGCTGGTTAAGTATTTTAATATATTTTCATGATTACAATGAATCATGTCCCGAAGGACCGATCAGTTTAATAGTACTGGAAAATAGATTACACACAAGAACATAACATTACACTTTCTATAACAAAATACAGCATAGAGAATCCTTTGATGATGAAATTATTCTTCTATCTTAACCCTTCAAATCATTCATAATTCACTTCTTGTCATCTTGGGAAAATAAAACATTTGAAGGGTGAGATTAGAGGCTTAGTAAGGATATAAATTTTAGCAGAAGCTATCACAAATAATCATAAAATTTTATGGAATTGTATAAAATTGAAACTCAATCCCTTTAAACATAAACTTCATCATAATATGGAAAAGTTATACCAAATAATGTACTTTAATTATTCACAGGGATATTCTACTAGTAGAATAATCCCTTGTAACATCAATAACTAATCTCATAATGATGGAATGCATACTACTGATCATCTTAACCAAAAAGTAAAGGCATCGTTACTAGACCCTAAATATAGATTTTTTCATGCCCTTATGCCAAGACACTAGTTTGTCTCATCAGACCTACTGATGCATCGAGGGGCTATAGCAGTTCTCTCCTATCCCTTACTATGTCCAATTCATTAATCACGTGAAAAGGGTGAAACATAACATAATCATTCATATTAAAACTATATTAATAAAGGAATACACCTTAACCATATATCATAAATGATATAAAAATATCACATTCATATTCAAAAATATCATAACTCATTAAATACAATAAATAACAATTTATTATAATAGATCAACCTCAATCAAGAATAATATCCAATAAATGATGTTGACATAATTGAAAATGATCAGTAAAACTCATTGAGAGAAATATCCATGTTTCATGAAATCATTTACACATCACACAGTTTATAAAGGAAGTAATTTAAAATATATTTTTTAATAAAATTGTTCCATACCACTTTGAAACATTTGAATGTAATTAACATTTTATAAAATCTTGTCCATATAAATAAATCCTTAAATTCATTTTGAATATATAGACATTAAATAAACATATTTAGAAAAAAATATATTTAAAACATTTAAAATGATGATCTAGTAAAAGATAACCTTCCATAAAACCTTGAAATATTCCTTTTGAATTTTTTTTAGGAAACATGGGCATGGATGATAAATATATCCCAATAAATACATACACATAAGCACTCTCTGATAAAAATGTGATTGAGGAACTAACCCTTCCCTTGTACATTCCTTTAGTCGAGGGTACATTTAAGATCTTATATAATGACCATACTATGTTATTAAATTATACCAGCACCATATTCATATTTATGATATCATACATGATTAATTTATAACATTATACTACCCATTTAATAATAATTTCCATGTTTAAGTAACATTTTGTGTAGTAATCTCTTTCCTTATCGTATGTGTTTTATCTTGTTATTCTAGATTGTATAACATAGATCATGATTTAAATACTTCCAATATATAAAAAATTATTTATATATAATATATATTTAGAATAATAATATGTATAATAGATAGATATATTAAATGGAATAGACCGTTTATGGAGACGGTAGGTCGTACGTAAGCATTAATGTTGTTTCCATTTTGATATCATATAGAATGAAAGTAAGTGAATAATTTATATGTAAACACATATATATACTTTCCAATTTTATTATTTTTTCATATATTAAATACATATTAGTAATATATAGTTTTATAATCATCCTTTATGGTGAACGTGGAAATAAATCTCATTGCGGCGTGGAGATGGTAAGTCATACGTACGCATGAGCGACGATATCATTTTATTAATGATCAAAAAGTGTGGAATTGGTTAGAATATTAATTATACAGAAAGATTATCATGTTCTTTTCATTATTTATATACATAATACTCATCCTTATATCCATCCAAATAACTTTGTGTTGAATAAAAAATTACACCATAGTGTGGAGACGATTTGCTCTACGTACGCACACATGGGGACAATGTCATTCATAGGATGTATAGAATAATGAATATGGTTATATTATATTTATAATATAATCTCATAATGTATATGGTACTGTATTTATTATTATTTTATGGAAACAACAAATAAATAGGAAGTAGAAGATGAAATGAACATTGAAAGAGGTGATTAAATAATTACATTTTATTTGGTTTCTTCCATTTGATTTGAACAAAAGTGCTCCATAGGTTGGCTTTATGATGAAAATAAAGATTCTAGTATTATTTTAGGGTAGTTGGGAGGATATTTGGTATGGTTTTGGCCTATACAAATTGATTTGGAGGTATTAATTAAAATAAATGGAGGTTCCCTTTTATAAGAGAGGTGAGGGGAACATTAGGAAAAGCTTAAAATATTAATTTATTATAAAATGATTTATTGTTTCTAATAGCTCCAAATGGATTTATTTCAAGGATAAGTTTGGTATTAGTCGAAACCCTCTCAATAAATAGGTTTTAGACATGATTAGTTCTCCATATTAACCTTATATTTTAGACTTAACTCGTAGTAAAATAGTTTATGTTTTACATTGTCTTCTTGTATAATTATACTACATAGTTAATATAGTTAATAAAAAATGCCAAGATAACCTCATGTGGTTCATTAATGACATATCAAACATTATCTATATCTTTTGGAAAATTATTATATTTTTAAGGATATTATATCATTTAATAAAATATTATTTTATTTAAACTCATTTATGTAAATTATAGAACTATTTAGTATTTGGTTTTTGTGAAAGTCCTAACAAGTTGATTCTTTCAAAAAATACATTTAATCAATAAAAACCTGTCATATTCACCTAGAAAATTAGTTTATGGCCTCAAAATGTTATATTTACATTTATTTTAATATTTATAATATCAATTATTTTAATCTTTCATTAATAATGTATTTACTGCATCACCATTGTGTCATAAATAAATTTAATTATATGATATCTAAAAATAAAATTAAATTCTATGATTTAGGAAATTAATTTATATTTAAAATTATTATTTATTGTTGAATTTATCTTTTGTATGACTCTATATTAAAAATGGTTTGTTATTAAAATTTGAATTTAACACATTTAACTACTTTTTAAATAAAATATATTCAATGCCCTAATATAAACCAAATGTATAAAATGGATCTTCTTTTTGTCATAAGGGTTATTTTGGCCAAAAAACACTTATCCAATATTATTATAACATTTTTTGGGGTAATTTAATATTATTATAATATTAGTTTTACCTTTGATTACCCTATTTACTTTTAACCGTGGTAAATAAAATTCAAATGTTATTATTCACCGACACTTATTTTCATTCTATTTAACCAAATTTTACATAATGATGAAAACCATGTCTATCGGATTTTTTAAATTCAATCCACTAAAGTGATAAAATTTCGTTTTATGCAAATTTGAAGATGTGCCTTGAAGGTGGGTAAAATACATTAAAAAGTACAATAAAATTATATATATATCTAATATTATTATAAAATTACTCTAATGACTTACACTAATCTAATATAGTTATTGTGTATATAATTTTTCTTTAAAATAAATTTAAATTAAAAATAATTATTTAAACAAAAAAGTCTATTTTTATAAACTATGTAGTATTTTTTACTATTTATAAAAAAAATGAATGTTTTCTGAAAAATACTAAAAATTCAACCTATGATAATTTTGATATTAGGAATTCAAAAATAATGTATATATTACCAAATTAAATTTTAATGAGTGTCTAAAATTAAATTTAATATTGTTCACAAAAGGACATAAAAATTAGTTCTTTTTAGAAAATAGTTTTTCTAAATGTATAACTATTCTAACAAAACGTATACATTTCATTATAAATATGTTTTATTTATGTGAAAAAATAATTAATAACATTTGAAATTTATTTTTTACTTTTCATTTTACAATATTTAATTGATAAATAAATATATAGTTTAAATAATTATAATAACAATCTGTTTTTTCATAGAAACTCAATCTTGCATATAATGCCGGCCAAGTTGGAGTTGCATGCAATATAAGCTATTAAAATGCATAAAAGAGATAATGTACAATGGATTCTTGGGGTGTTACATTCTACCATCCTTTAATAAATTGTGCCCTCACAATTTGAAACTGTTCTTCTAATATAAATGGTGGAAAAATTAAAATATCTTTGTGGAAAACCCCCATCAAGAATTGCGTTAATAAAATTTTTCTTAATAAGAGGGGAATGGAAATGAAAAATTCACCAGCAAATCAAAATTTAATATAAGATGAAATTGGTGGAAATTAAAGACACATAATCCAAGGAAAAACATAAATATTTATAGGGAGAGATTGAGGTCATGAATCACAAACAAGGGAACAATAAATGGAAAAATGTGGGTATCAAAGCAATAAATCTATGATGATTTAAAATATAATCGGTTAAACAAAATAGAAGGTATTATCATTACTAATTTTTGATTTTAAGTTCCTTTCTCTAATGTTTAAGAATTAAATTCTTCATAGAATAAGAAAAAAATACCTGACAAGTATAGTTCCGTACTTGAACAAATTTCTACCACAAACTCATCATTCACTCCAAAAGATAATAAAACTCAAAAATATACTAATTATCCTAATCATATAGGGTTCCAAATAAAATTAATTCATAATTCATTTTTAGACATTTTAAAAAACTGCATTATAAAACTTAGGACAACACATATGCCAGTGGTAGGTGATTCACCCTTGTCCCCCGTCGGTTGTGGGTTAAATTCTCACAGCCTTGTCGAAGGCAACGGTTTGTTGCCCAACCTCCAGGTTGATATTTTTATAATAATCCAAAAATAATCTTCAGAAATAATTTATCTTTAAAAAATAGTATCCTATGTTCATCTTAATCCATTCAATCCTTTATACTTATCCAAATACTTTTTTCCAAACTCACAGTCCATAATTTATAAGGAAGGTAAACTTAATGAAGATCTATTTTTTCACATAATAACATTTTAATACCTTAATCATGTATTATATTAAAAGATTTAAACACACTGAATTATTATAAAATCTTATTGAATATGTTCATGCTCCCTTATTCCTTATATAATACTTAATATACTCTTTAAATCCAACGATGTTGTAAACTCCAAAAATTATAAAATAAACAAAAAATTAATTAGTTCCAAGTTAGTCAAGAACATCCAATATAATTTATCAATATCCTTCATCCCTTATTTTAAAATCACTACCTTAGTATCATGACTATATTAAGGTTTATCTTTTCCTTAACCATGTATTTTCCGAAAATTTGACTTTATATTGAGTCACTTTTGTTAGTACCAAACAATTTCATATCCTTAATGAAATAGTATTCCAGTACAATACTTATTTATTTAAATAATTTTTATAATTAGTACATCATTGGTACAACACTAAAATGACATAATTATTCAATCATGAAACACAAAAAACATTAATTACTCCATATCAATTGTAGTATCATCTTATGCATGACATTGATTCCTTTAATTCATTTGAGTTATATTTCCTCTACTCTTAAGAAATTTATTTGTGTAATTCACTATTTCACTATAGATAAAACACTGAATATTAATCTTGTCTCAATTCTATTATTATTCTTTTTCCTGAAGACCATTTTCTCCATACTAATAACAAACACCCAGTCCTTTTGGGCACTTCCCAAGACAATTCTCTCGACAGTTATGACATGTGGTAAAAATCCTTTTATCCATTATTCCATTTTTCCATCACTCTATCTTCCATCCTTTTCATCTCTAGATTCCATTCAATGAAATAGTACTAAGGGAATTATTTACTTATCTTATTAAAACATGATTTTATTTCCTCATAAGATGAGAATAAATGGGATGTTGTTTTCCTTAAAAATTTTGGCTTAAAATGATTAATGATATGATCCTTCTTACTCATTGGAACATGTGCATTATTGGAGTAGTCATTCTTTCTATAAGGCAACATTTCAAAACAATTCCATACACTATATTAGGTTATGAATCATAATCCATGATTCCGAACTAGTTAAATACTTAACATAAAATGAAAATTTCATGCATACCTAATTTCAGAATTGTAAGAATAGATTCATTGTGTAAATATTTAATCATAAATAATTTATAATTGTTTTCAATGAAAATTTGAATTATCTTAAGAATATCCCACAGGGTGTAAAACCAGGTGCGCAGTAAGGCTCATTGTCATGTAAAAGGTTACCCCGAGTCAGGCCCAGAACACTATATCGTATTTTTCACCCCAAGGTACCTATGTGCTAGAACCATGTCCACTTGTTGTATCCAGACATAGATTTATTTGTTGGGAGACCCGAAAAATCTCTACATTACAAAAATTCTAGTATGTTATTCTATACTAATCATCATAGTCTCTCATAGGGTAATGTTACCTAATCAGAGTTTATCTAAATCTAGTTTCCAAGTTTATTGTTAAACTTTCTCTGATACAAACTGTAATTCCCTGACCCCATAAGCCCAGATCTGGTGAATTATTTTAATAAATTGGCATTATTACATGAAACCAAATCCTGAATTACCGATTAGTTTAACAATCTATGAAAATATATTACATACAAGAAAATAACATTGCAATTTATAAAATAAAATACAACATAGATAATCCATTGAGTATGACATTATTCCTCTATCTTAAGCTTATATATCAATCATAATTTACTTCATGGAATCCTAGGAAAATAAAACATTTGAAAGGGGTGAGCTCAGATACTCAGTAAGGATAAACAATATAGTGGAATTTTTCATATATAATCATAAAATTTTATAGCAATGTATAAAATAGAAACACATTCCTATTAATCATAAAATTCATCATAATATGGAAATGTTAAATAAAATAAAACCACTTACATATTCACATGGACATTCTACTAGTCAAATAATGACATGTAACATCAATAACTAATAACATAATGAAGGAATGAATAATGCTAGACATCTTAACCAAAAGTTCAAGGCCTCATTCCAAGACACTAAATATAAATTTTTTCAAATCATATTTACATGACACTAGTTTGGATAATGAAACCTACCATTGCATCGAGGTGTTATATCAGGCCCTACTAGTCACTTACTAAGTCCAATTCATTCCTCGAATGAAATAGTTGAGACATAACATAATCATTCATATTAAAACTATAATATAAAATTTCAATACCTTTACCATAAACTGTAAATGATGTAAAAATAGCACACACATAGTAAAACATATCATAACTCATTTAATAAAATATGTAATATTTTATTATAATAAATAAACCTCAATCAAGAATAATATTCTTTAAATGATGATGACATAGTATAAAATTATTAGTAAAACTCTTTGAGAGAAATATCTCTTTCTCATGAAATCATCACAAAATTTATAAGGGAAGTCAATTAAAATTTATTTTTTAATCAATGTTTACAATTCCACATTGAAACATTCGAATGGAATTAACATTTTTAAAAAATATTGTCCATATAAATAAATACTTAAAATTATTTATAAAGTATGGACCTTATTTAAATAGATTTAGAAAAATAAATCTTTAATAAATTAAAAATGATGACAAAGTTAAAGATACCATTCTATAAAACCTTAAAATGTTTCTTTTTAAAAAAGTTTTTCAAAACATAGACATGTATGATAAATATTCCCCAATAAATACACACACATAAACAATCTATATTAATAATGAGATTGGGGAATTAATCCTTACCTTGTAGTTTCTTTTATTTGAGGGTACATTTAAGCTCTAGTATAATGACCATAGTAAGTTATTAAATTATTTCAGAACCATATTCATATATATGATATCATATATGGTTAATGTACGACTTTATACAACCAACTTAATAATAATTTCTATGTAAACATAACATTTTGGGTATTAATCGCTTTTTTATCATATGTGTTTTAACTTGTTATTCTTGATCATATCACATAAGATCACGATTTAAAAAGATTGAGAATATAAAAAATGATTTATATATCATAAATATTGAAAATATAAATATGTATAATAGATAGATATATGAAATGGAATACACCATTCATGGAGATGGTAGGTCGTACATAAGCATGAACGCTATTTCTGTTTAATTTTATATCGAATGGATGTAAGTGAATGAAATATATGTAAATTCATAAATCTATTTTATAGAAAAATTAATATTTTATATATTACATTCTTATTAATAATATATAGTTTTAAAATAATCCTTTAATGGTAAACATGTAAATGAATCTCATCGCATCGTGGATATGGTAAGTCATACGTATGCCTGAGTGATGATATCATTTCCTTAATAATTAAAAGGTGTGGAATTGGATGGTATATTAATTATATGGAAACATGTCATATTATTTTATTTATTTATATACATAATACTTATCATTATATCCATCCAAATAACATAGTGTTGAATAAATAATTACACCAGAGTGTGGAGACAATAAGTCGTACATACACACACAAGGTGACCTTATACTTCATATGATGGATAAAATAAAGAATATGGTTGATCCATATTCATAATAAAATCTCAGAATGTATAAGGTAATATCTTAATTATTTTATTCTGGAAACAACAAATAAATAGGAAGTAGAATAAGAAATAAACATTAAAAGAGGTGAGGAAATAATTACCTCCTTTTCAGGTTCATCCTTTAGATGTGAACTAAAAGACTCCTTAGGATAGATTTCTGATCAATATAAGGCCTATAGGTTGAATTGAGGGTAGTTGGGAGGATATTTTATCAGGGGTTGGATGCGACAAATGGATTAGGATGTGTGAAATAAAAGAAAGAAAGGTACCCTTTTATAAGAGAGGTGAGGGTGAGTTTAGGAAAAGCTTGAAATATTAATTTATTATAAAATTATTTTAGTTTTCTAATAGCTCCAAATGAATTTATTTCTATATTAAGGTGATTATGGGTCTAAATCCTCTCAACCAATAGGTTTTAAAATGTATAGGTCACCATATTAATTCTATATTTTAGACTTAACCCTTAGTTAAATAGTTTAACTTTTACCATGTCTTCTTGTATTTTTATACTACATGGTTAATATTGTTACTATAAAATTACAAGAGATATAAAGTGGTTTATTGATGACATATCAAACATTATATAAGTCATTTTTATGAATAATATATTTTTAGGACTATTATATCATTGAATAAAATAGTATTTGTTTTAAAAACTCAATTATGTCAATTTTGACTCTATTTAGTATTTATGTTTTGCAAAAGTGATAAAAAGTTGATTCCTTCTAAAAAAATACATTTAATCAACTCTAAAGGTCATATTCACCTATAAAATTAGTGTATGTCATAAAAAGTTTCAATTTTCATTTATTTTAATATTTATAATAAAATTAGTTTAATCAATCATTAATAATGTAATTAATGCATCAAAATTATGTCATAAATAAATTTAATTATTTAATGTAGAAAAATTACAAATAAAATTCTATGATGTATTAAATCTTCTTATATTTCTAATTAATATTTAAAGTTGAATCTACCTTATGTATATGTTTATATTAAAAATTTATTAGTTATTAAAATTATAATTTAACACTTTTAACACTTCATTAAATAAAATATAATAAATGTCATAATCTTACCCAAATGAAAAAAAGAGATCTTTTTTGTTTTAAGGTTGGTTTTTGTAGAAAAACACTTATCCAAAATAATTAAAACATGTTTTGGGGTAATATTATATAATTATAATATTGTTTATCTTTGATTACCATATTTACTTTTAACAGTGGTAAATAAAATTCCAAAGATACTATTCACCAAAAATTATTTTCATCCTATTGAACAAATTTTACTTAATGTTGACAATAGTGTCTATTTTATTTTTTAAATTCAATTCAAAGAAGCGGTAAAATTAGGTTTTATGCAAATTTGAAAATCTGCATACAATGTGGGTAAAAGACGTTAAATAGTTTAATATAATATTATATATATCTACTTTTATTATAAAATTACTCTAATGACATAAATAGGACTAATATAGGTATTATTTATATATTTTGACTTTAAAATTAAATGAAATTAATAATAATTATTTAATGGAAAAAGGCAATTTTTATGTTCTATCGAGTATTTTTCACTATTCAAAAAAATTGAATGTTTTTTGAAAACTACCAAAAATTCACTCTAAGATAATTTTGATATTATGAATTTAAAAATGAATTCTATTTTAACAAAAAAAAAATTATAGGATTTTCTAAAACTAATTTTATTATTGTTCAAAAAATACATAAAATGTTGTTCTTTTAATAGTTTTTCTAAATATATAACTATTTTAACAGAACATATAAATTTCATTATAAATATTATTTCATTTTGTGAAGACATTATAAATAACCTTTAAAATTTATTTTTTACTCTTCATATTAAAATATTTACTGTATAAATAAATATATCATTTATATAATTAAAATACTAATGTGTTGTTTCACAAGAACTCAATCTTGCATATAATGCAATCCAAGTCCTTGTTGTGTGAAACATAATCAACTAAATTACTTTGAAGATATAATGTACATTGAAATATTGGGGTTTTACAAAAAAGGTAAATATTTATAATTACCATTTTGATGGTGAAACTGACCAGTTTTTGTCAATGGTTAAAATATTAGATAAAAAGAATACATTTATGTCTTATAATGGCATGAATTTATTAATATTTTCTTTAATAAAAATGTTCCTAAATATTTTAAACATATAATTGAAAATAAATTATTTAAATTTTGGAAGGAGAATGATTTAGTAGCCAGGTATGAATAAAACAACACCTGATTGGAATGTTATGCAACCAATTATATTCGGCGTCTTGATGAAAAATGTAATCAATTTTACATAGAATTAAAACCTAGATATCAAAGATCATTTGTTTATCATGAATCCAAATATTTTTAGATACTTTTTTGATGTGTTGATATGGTTTAAATAGGTTTTTTCTAATGATCATGTCTTCCCTGAAAACAATTACAAAAAGGGGTCCATGTGGTCAAATATGAGGAAGCATCCAACAAATAATTCCAAATATATTAAAATGGTGTTTACATATTGTGATAAGAGTGGTAAAAATAACCATGGAATATTTATTAAAATACATGGGAAGTGTTACTAATGTGGAATGTTTAGACATGTCACTCTTGTATCTAATGAAAATGATCCAACAAATAATGAGAATTTGATTGTAAGATTATTTAATTGTAATGGGATGTGTCATTATATGAGTACTTGTATAAAGATAGTAATAATGGATGGATGTATTCAAGATCACAAGAATAAATATTTGTTTAAATCTATTGGGACTACTTCAATAGATGGTGGACTATCCAAAGATGTAGAATCTGGTATATTAATTATTTATTTAGATTATGAAAATCTTTTTTTCATTTATAGTATACCCATTCTCTAGAGTCTAATAAATTTTCTCGTAAATTGGAAAATTTACCTCTATAAATGAAGATATAATTATTTGGTAAAAACATCCATAGTTATTATTTATACATAATGAAATCATAATATCCTTCTTGCTATAGTTTATGGAAGGTATTTACCTAAAAAAGTTATCATCTTTCCTCTTGTGTAGTTAGATAGTATTCAAAAAATAAATTGGCTTTTAATTACTTATGATAAGATAGATTGTAGAGATAATGAAATTATTTTCTAGAATGAGTTCATTTTTCATAAATATTGAATTCGTACCAGTGATAACATATAAAGAATTTGATAAAATTATTAAATATATAAATTAATGTAATTTTACACACATTATTGAGATAAATGAAATTGTTCAAATTGGTCATATTACAATATTAAATTAATATTTGGATATATTTCATGATAAATTTCATAGTATTTCACATAATCCAAATATTAAATTTACCAATAACTTAGTTCTTAATGTTTATCCATTCTCTAAACCTATTTATCAAATGGATGAAGTAGATATTTTGGAATTGAAAAACTAGTTGCAAGAATTTCTTAATAAAGGATTGATTAATATAATCAATTCACCATGGGGTGATCCTATTTTTTTGTTAAAATAAATGATGTTTTCATGAGGTATTTAATTAATTATAGAGCATTTAATAACATCTCTTTTAATAATAAGTATTTTTTCCTCATATCAGTGACTTGATTGATCAAATCCAAGGAGTTCAGTATTTTTTGAAAAGTTGATCTAAGGTCTAGGTACCATAGTCAGAGGTGAAGGAGAATGAAATTATGAATTGATTGTTTCATAATATGTATAGAAAAATGAGTCTTTGGGTACTCCATTTGGGATTAATAATAATCTAGCTCTTTTATGGACCTTATGAATATTTTTTTTATTTAGTTCTTAGATAAATATGTTTATGTGTTTATTGAAGACATCGTAATATATTCTAAAATGTTACGATGATCATGGGAAACACTTTAGGGTTGTTCTATAGACCATCAAATAAGGGAATTTACATATAAAATTTAGAAAATGTGAATTATTTTTGCGATGGATTGTTTCCCTATATATATTTTAAATATAGATGGAATAAATATTGACCAAGATAAAAATTCAGTAGTTTAAGAGTGTCAAAACTCTATTATTTTCATAGAGATTAATAGTTTTCTTGAATTAGTAGGTAATTAATGGTAGATTTTAGAAAACATTTCTCAGTTATCTCACCATATAACTGAGTTAACCCAATAAGGAGTAAAATTCATCTAGATGAAATGATGTGTTGAATATTTATAAGAATTTAAATAAATAATAGGCAATTATCTAGAATTTTCCCTCCATCCAAAAATGGTTTTTTTATTTATAATGATTCTTCCTTGAGGGGAATTTATAGTTATCTGATGTATAATGATCATATAATTGTTTATACATCATATCAATTTAAACCAAATTGGATAAATTATCTTATAGATGACCTTCAACTAGATACTATCAGTTTTCCTTTTTGAATCTATACATATAATTTATATGGAGTAATTTGAGAAATATATTCTGATCATAAAATTTTAATTTATATATTCACTTAGAAAGAGGTGAACATGAGGTGGAACAGATTACTATTCCTAACTATAGATTATGACTACATGATTCATTAACATCCAAGAATAGAAAACATGGTAGTTTATTATTTATGTCAAAAAGATATATCATCATTAATTATAATACATTTGAAATGTGATCCATTATTAAATGATTTTTTGCATTTTGGTCTATAAATTTGACATTCATGAATATCCTCTGTATTTTTCTAGGTTTTGGTGTTGTCATCATTTTAATAAAGGATTATAAAATCATTGAATGATGAAAATGTTTTATAGGAAAAAAATAGAATTATCCATGAAAGGAAAGTTTCATTAATTTCACATTGAAAACGAATGTGTTTGATTTTTCAATAGGATAAAGAAAAATGAAAACTAAAAAATGTAAATTATTTAGAATTTTCCAGTGAAATAATGGAAATATGAAAATTTATACATTAATTACATGTTTGGATTACCCAATACATCTTGAGGTAAAAAATGATATCATTTTTTATTGGTCATTTAACTAAGTTTACAAATTTCCTTATGATTCGAGATAATATATCATCATGTAAACATTATAAAATTTAAATTAAATAGATCATTATATTTCATGGGGTACCTACTTATATTTAATTTGATTATGATCATATGTTTACTGCAAATTTTTAGAAAATGATTAAGATGTTATTGGTAACTAAATTAAATTTCAATATTTCATTTTATCTTCAATATGATAGATAGTTAGAACAAAGAACTATGAAATTTTAATACATGATTAAAGATTATTATAGTGATTACCAGGGTATTAGAGATAAATATCTTCCCTTATTTAAATTTTCTTATAATATTGGTTTTCAATATTGTATCCAGATGGTATCATTTATGGAATTATATGGAATGTGGTATTACACTCCATCCTTTTCGGATAAATCCAAGGACTGGAATTTTTTTGGTAAATAATTTGTAGAAAACGTTATTGAGAAAATTAGGATGATTCAACAATATATGGGGATGGATAAAATAAGGTAAAAAACATATGTAGATAACTGGATAAAATATATTTCATCTGATGTTGGTGGATTCTCTTAAAGTGTCTCCATTGAAAAGTGTAGGTAATTTTGGTTATAAGGGAAAGTTAATCCCATGGTTCATTACAACATATGAAATCCTGGATATTATTGGATAATTTTCCTACCAAGTGGTCATACCTCTGAGTTTATCTCAGGTACATAATGTGTTTCATGTTTCATTATTAAATAATTTTATTCCATGTGAAAGTAAATTTTTGATACGTGAATAAGTGTAGTTTGAAGAGAAAATTTAATACAAATATCAATCTATTGAGATTATTTACTATAGAAAGAATGAGTATTAGAATAATATGATTCACAATGTTGATTTTTTTTCTAAAAAACATATAATTTAATAAGAAACATGAGAATATTAAAATGTTATAGAGGAAAAATCATGACTTGTTTAAATAATGAATAAAAATACGGGGATGCAATTTCCAAAAATGTTGAAGAATGTAAAA
This sequence comes from Viscum album, assembly GCA_963277665.1. Classification (NCBI taxonomy): domain Eukaryota; kingdom Viridiplantae; phylum Streptophyta; class Magnoliopsida; order Santalales; family Viscaceae; genus Viscum; species Viscum album. The sequence continues at coordinate 1,617,242,761 of OY728146.1, read as the reverse complement.
ACATATGTAAAATTTATTATTTAACAATATAATTCCTTATAAATATCCTTGAATTATATTTCATAATGTATATTCACATTAATAATATTATGTATGTCACAACCCGTCCTCGGGACCTGTGTTGTGACTACCCCAAGAACGCCTTCCATAGGCCAGAGGCTGGTGACTAGCCCCAAAGGCCTTAATCCCAATAAAAGGGGAAGGCATTGCCTTATAAAATAAACAAACACCACAGAGTAAGCCAGCAGAAGTAAACACTTTTTAAACTGGGTACAATAGTAAGTGTGGAAATTAAATGGGCCTGAATACAAACTCAAACTGAAAGTAAAATACAGCTAGAAAGAAAGTACAAAAACTGAAAGTAAAGCAGCATGGTCGAGCCGTCCACTGGAAGTCCCACCTGAGGGCTGGGTATAGATAGCCTCCTCAGCTCCTCGGTCCAGCCGTCTGCTCCATGTACGTTCCGCCTAGTGGTCCACCTCCAGGTACCGACTTGCTCCACAAGCCTCAACCACGATCAGTGTTGTTCGTCGTCTGCATCCAACACAACGTAGTGCGGGCATAGATCGTGCAGGGGTGAGTATACGCTACTCAGTAGGGACCCCGAGACCCCCTAAGGTCTCCCATAATCCACAAAGGATAATCCACAAAGGAAAGATACAAACACGAAGTAACATCCAACACTACTTAGGTATATCCCCATACATATACCTAAGTCATCAATTCCAGTTCGGCTCCAACATCCGAGCCCAAGTTCGATCACGTCCACATAGGATAGTAAAACCCAATCCACACAGGAAAGCACAACCCAATCCACATAGGGAATCGAGTCAATCATATCGAAGATAATGATTTAAAGTCAAGGCTCATCTCACACAGGTATACTTCTTCATAAGGTGATAGAGATGATCAGATGTAGCCACTGATTCATCTAAGCTAGGACCCATGTAGGATACTAGACCAGCTAAGTAGTCGGACCCACGTAGGATACAAGACTAGCTACTCTGCCGGACCCACGTAGGATACAAGTACAGAGTCAAATACTGCCGGACCCACGTAGGATACAAGAACAGTAGTACTACCAAACCCATGTAGGATACAATAACAGTAGTCATCGCCATCGAACACACGGAGGATTTCAGTACGGTCGTCATCGCTGCCAAACCCACAGAGGATTTCAGTGCATTCGTCGTCGCTGCCGAACCCACGAAGGATTTCAGTGCAGTTTTCATCTTCGTTGCAGTCGCAGCCAGCTCTAGGGTTCCCACACACAGCATGCTCGATTCTGGGAGGGTCTACTCCATGAGCTATGGGGGTTGATACATCAACTGAAACGTAGTCCAGAGTTGATGTATCCCAAAGTCCCGTCTCGACAAAAGGAATTCAACGTGACAGACGACGCATCAATCGGACGTCCGGTCTAACAGTTATTGGCTTTTTCGTTCGAGGTGTCCGGTAGGTTTTAAGTCAAAACCAACCCGAACGTACTCCAACTACATAAAAAACTCGATCGGAGTAAGAAAAAAGGTCTGTCTCATTAAGAGGAATCCAACAAAGTCAACGACATGTCAATCGGACGTCCGGAGCTCAAATCATAAGCGTTTCCGCTCCGAGGGCTCGGTTGGTTTCATGTTCGAACCAACCTATCCATAACCAAAGATCTCTAAAACCATGAGAGTAATATTCCAAAACGACCACATAAATCCAAGAATCGCATTGCAACTGACGGTGCATCAATAAGAGGTCTGTAGCCCAAGTTACGTGCATTTTAACGAACCTGTCTGGTTTTAGGGGGTTATGGGCCTGGACCGACTCGACCCAAGACCCCCTGGGTCGGTCCGAACCGGCTCGACCTGACCCGGGTCTGGTTCCGGCCCACTAGGGCGTTTCTCAGCCCCGCTGGCGTGACCCGGCCCAGCCGGCGCGGCCCGGCCCGGCGCGGGCGGCCCGACCCGGCTTCGGCGGCCCGGCCCGGTGCGGCTGTTCCAAGACGGTACGGGCGCTGCGCGCCGCGTGAGCGCGGAAGGGGGGGGGGGGGGAACTGCCACCCCCTTCAAACAAAACGACGGACCCGCTGGGGGGTATGCCCAGCTGCGCTGAGTGAGGGTCAAACCCCCCGGTCTTTTTGGATATGGCTGGACGTAATAGCCGGCCAGTGCACCACGCGGGAACTGTTAGACCCGCCCTCCAGAGCAACGGTGGTCGGTAGCTCCGGCCGCCCTCCCTTGCTCCGCCACGGCCAAAGGCTGCAGCCTTGGTTTGTCCGGCGCGGCATGACGGCACCGCGCCCCTCCACCGCGGCCCCGCTCCGGCCGCGACCCCGCTCCAGTCGCGACCTCCTCGTGGTTCTCCAGCGCGGCGCGACGGCGCCTTGCCCCTTTTGCCACGGCCCGACTCCAGCCGCGGCTTCTTTCGGCCTCAACGGCGCAGTGCGACAGCGCCCCGCTTCTTCGCCGCATTCCTCTTTATTTCCGCGCGGTGCCGTGGCATCGCGCCGCCTTCTTTGGAGCCGCTAGGAATTCAACAACAAAGGGGGAGGAGGTTCAGCCATGTTCGGTCGGTCCAACCTACTCCCGTTAAATTGATAACAGGCGGCTAAATCATTAACATTGAATGCCCAAATATTCAAGAACATAAAAATCAAACCCCTACCTCGATGAAGTCGTCGAACTTGGATTGTCGCGGGCAAAGGACGTCGCGGAAGATGGCGTCGCGTAAGACGGCATCGCGTAAGACGGCGTCGCGTAAGACGGCATCGCGTAAGACGGCGTCGCGTAAGACGGCGTCGCATAAGATGGCGTCGTATACGTCATCAGTGCACACCCGATGAAGGATGCGTTGCGTCATCATTCTCTGAAGAAGGAATCTCTCACCGCCTACGTAGAGGAGAGGATACGACAGGGTGATTCCCTTGCGGTGTCGGAGTTCTTCAGAGCGCAAGGGTTCTCTCCTTTCTTCCGCACAACGAATCAACCCCCAATAAAATAAAACATTGTCTTATTTTATTGACACGCATGCATGCCATTATTAAATTTAAAACTTAAAATGATCCCATTCAATTAGTTAAATTAATTGAAGAGCCTTTAACAGTCAATTAAATTTGGATAGTTGACTTGTCAATTAAAAAGGGGGGTGCGGGTGTGTTACACAATTAAGTGCACGAGGGATGTTTTAAAGAATTTGAAGGGGTGGGGATCGTGTGGGCCCCACCTCACTATTATCCTACCAAATGGAGTTAGGATGTAGTGGGCCCCACTCCAACATCAATTCATAGGTTAAAACTACTTAGAATAGAAAATTAAAATTGTAGCACAAATTTTTATTTCATTCCTTAGTTAACCCATTTTTTTAATAACCTCACCCGAGTAAACGCAACTCCAGAAAAGGTGTTACTAAACAATTACCGACGCAATGGTTTTATCAGTGCCTTCAGATTTTGATTCCGAGCACCGGTTAAAAAGTTAGAAAAACCCACCAGTTCGTTCACTGAACGTACCTGAGAAAAACTTCGGAAAATGATTTTGGGCACACCGCGCCTCGGAATCAGGTGCTGTCAAAAACTGTGTACTCGTAAAATAACAAAGAAAATTATGAAAAAATTTCCTTTTAAGGTTAAGGGACTTTACATTTCTACCACCTCAGGACTTTACGTCCCCGTAAAGATACATCACAAACTAGGGAAACAAATGAGGGGACTGAGCACACATTTGAGCCTCCCGCTCCCAAGTACTCTCTTGGAGGTTCCCGTGCTGCCATCTAATGCGCACTAGAGGAATCGACCGCCCATGTAGAACCCACTCATGTCAATCCTCGATCTCCACTGGGACCTCTGCAAAAGTATCCACATCATCAATGTTCATATCCCCATGGTCGATGATATGCGTCGGGTCGTGCACGTACCTCCTCAGCTGAGATACGTGGAAGATGTCTTGCACCCGGTGCAACTGAGGTGGTAGAGCCAGGCGGTAATCCACCTCGCCTATCCTATTGAGAAACTAGAATGGTCTGATGAAGCGTGGAGATAACATTCCGCTTTGGCCAAATCTCCATAATCCACGTCGAGGTGACACCCGCAAGAAGATGTGGTCACCATCCTCAAACTATAGTGGTCTCCACCTCCTGTCAGCATAAGACTTCTCTCAACTCTGAGCTGTCCTCATCCGCTCCTGGATGACCTGGACCTTCTCTATCGTGGCCTAGACCATCTCTGGTCCTAGACATGCTGAATCCCCAGGGTCTTTCCAGCACAGAGGTGATCTGCAAGGTCGGTCGTACAATGCCTCGTATGGTTCCATCCTGATGGTGGAGTGGTAGCTGTTGTTCTACGCGAACTCCCCCAAGGGTAGGTGGTCCTCCCAACTGCCACCAAAGTCAAGGATACATGCATGGAGCATGTCCTCGAGAGTCTGAATGGTCCTCTCCATCTGACCATTCGTCTGAGGGTGAAAGGCGATGCTTAGTCGTAGCAGCGTCCCAAATACCTCCTGAAACCCCTTCCAAAGTCAGGAAGTAAAGCGAGCATCTCGATCAGAGATGATAGATGATGGCACACCATGATGTCGTACAATCTCTTGAATGTAAAGGCGTCCCAGGAACTCCCCTGAGCCCTGCTCTCTGATGGGTAAGAAGTGGGACGACTTCGTGAGTCAGAAGAAAATCACCCAAATGGAGTCGTGACCTCTGGAAGTACGTGGATGTCTAGTCACGAAGACTATAGATATCTCGTCCCACTTCTACTCCAGGGCCTCCAAGGGCAGCACCAAGCATTCTGGTACCTGGTGCTCCGCCTTCACCTACTGACAGCTGAGTCATCGAGAAATGAACTCAGCTCTAGCCTTCTTCATACCTGGCCACCAGTGTTGTCGTCTGTGATCCTGGTACATCTTTTCTACTCATAGACGTAACGATAAAGGGGAAGTGTGAAACTCCCTCAGCACCACCTCCTGTAAAGCAGCTGGTACCATGGTACGTCCTCTGAAAAGGTCGACATGCTCTCCTCCCATAGAAAACCCATCAGGTGCCAGTCTTGAGGATATCTGTGCACGCCACATCTCACAGTCAGCGTCCCCACACTGTGCCTCTCTAACCCGCCGCAGTAGTGGAGGAGTGACTGTGAGTGACTGAAGAAAGGCTGCTCCATCTCTATCCTCAAAGGATATCTGCAAAGTGGCTAGCTACTCTGTCACCTCCCCGAGTAGCTGAATGCCCTTCCTCCTGTTGAGAGCATCAGCTACTACGTTCCCCCTTCCAGGAGTATAGACTATCTCAAAGTCATAGTCCTGGAGGAACTCGAGCCATCGCCGCTTTCTCAGATTCAGGTCTTTCTACGAGAAGATGTACCTGAGACTCTGATGGTCAGAGTAGACTGTAAAGCGCTCGCCCCTCAGATAGTGTCGGGACATCTTCAGAGCGAAGACCACTGATGCTAACTCCAGGTCATGGGTAGCATAGTTCTGCTCATGCTGCCTCAACTGGGGTGATCCATAGGCGATCACTGCCCACTCCTACATCAGGACACGTCCGATTCTGGTCCCTAATGCATCGCAGTAGACTATGTACCCCACTCCCTCCTCTGGTAGCCTCAAGATAGGTGCGCTGGTCAATCTTTGTCTCAGCTTTTGGAAGCTCTGATGACATCTATCTGACCACACGAAGGGTTTCCCATTCTTCGTCAAAGTAGAAAGTGGTTCCGAAACTCTAGAAAAGTATGGCACAAATCTCCGGTAGTACCCAGATAGACCCAAGAAACTCCGCACCTCCGTCACGCTCCTGGGAGGCTCCCAAGCTAGCATTGCCTCGATCTTCGCAGGGTCCACCGCAACTCCCACCTCAGAGATGACGTGTCCTAAGAAATGGACCTCACCTAACCAAAACTGACACTTAGAGATCTTACCACAAATCTGGTGCTCTCGGAGTGTGTCCAGTACAACCCGCAAGTGCTAGGCGCGCTCCTCCTTAGTGGTCTAGTATATCAATATGTCGTCGATGAAGACCATGGAAAATCGATCGAGGTATGGGTGAAAGATCTTGTTCATTAGACTCATGAACACCGCTAGAGCATTGGATATGCCGAATGGAATAACCAAGAACTCATAGTGGTCATACAAACATCTGAAGGCCGTCTTCTGCACGTCCTCGTCCCGAACTCTGAGCTGATGATAGCCTGACATGAGGCCTATCTTCGAGAACCATTGTGCTCCCTTGAGATGATCGAAGAGGTCGTCAATCCTCACTAGTGGATACTTATTTTTCACGGTCACCTAGTTCAGGCGACGATAGTTGAAACATAGTCGCAAGCTACCGTCCACCTTCTTGGCGAACAAAATCAGGGAAGCCCAAGGTGAAACACTGGGTCAGATGATTCCCTTGCCCTACAAGTCCTCCAGCTATAACCGTAGATCTCGAAGCTCAGCAAGAGCCATCTGATATGCTGGAGTGGATATCGGGGTTGTCCCGGGGTACGGGTCAATATAAAATTCTACCTCTCTGTGAGGAGGTAGTCCTGGAACGTTATCATGAAAAACATCTGCATACTGATCCATGACTACAGGAAAACTCGGACTCTGCACGTCATCTCCTCCTAGGATGAGGCTAGCCAAATGATGAGTGATGGGATGTCCTCTCCTCTGTGTGAGTCCATCCTGCACTGCAAAGGCTCCCTTCTCACTGGTGAAGGTAAACCTGCTCCCGTTTGTGCGGACACACCCCACCTTGTGCCTAATATAGTCAATCTGAGCAAGGACTGTAGATAACCAATCCATGCCCATGATGACGTCATAAGGCCTCGACGCCACTACAAGAAGATCCCAGCCGAAGCTCTCGCCTCCTAGAGTAAGCTCACACTACCGACATCAGTGCATAATCGTCATGTCTGCTCCCGTAGGAGTCTCTAGCCGTAAGGATCGAGCCAACGGCTCCGTTGGATTCTCCGAGCTCCAAACAAGGGTAGCGGAAATAAAAGAATGACTCGATCATGTATCTATAAGAACCACAGCAAGGGTAGAGTAGACACAGATAGTACCTCGAATAATCTCTGGTGCGTCGTGGTCGTAGGCGTCCACTGCCTGAAGCTGTGCCTGCCTCTGCCCGCCAGCTCCCTGTAGTCAGGGTGGGCCTCCTAGTGGTGGTGGTGGTAAAGCCTCAAAGCGTCTCCCACCACCCGCTACTCTGCCATCTCCTCTGCCTCGTCCTCCTGCTCTCTGTGGACCGCCATGGTCGACCCTCTGCCTCCGCCTGGGTGGCCCCTCAACCGTCTGCTGCTCCTCTCTACGGCGGGTCAGGTAGTCACGAGCCACGTGGCCCTGCCCCCCGCATGCGTAGTACTGTCTGCTCCTCGGAAGTCTGGCTTTGTGCTGTGTGCCCTTCACCTCTGAGCCAGTTTCTTGAGGTTGTCCGCCTGATGGTCTGGTCCTCCTAAATCCCTGTGACGTCCGTCGACTTCCGGCTGCAGACGACTTTGCTACGTGCCGCCCTGCGGTAGGTCTCGTTGCTGGTGTAGACTCAGCAAGAAATATCTCTATGAGAAGGGCTCGCTCCAGTAATCCTACCTGTATCAGAATGACGAGGGAGATCATCGATGCCCTGATCTCATGCATCGGTCTTTGCTCGACGGTCTAGGCCCAGAAGAATGGGTCCCATACCATTTCCGTCTAATAGCGCGAGGGATCAGTAAATCTCGCCGAGTATTGGGTGACCGTCATGCTACCCTGCCGCAGATGTAGTAGCTCCTGGTTGTGCACTTCACGAAGGGTGCATGAGACGAACTCTGAGAGGGAGAGGCTCTCAAAGTCCGTCCAGTGGAGAGATGCCTCATCGTGCACCTGGAGTATCAAGCTCCACAATCTGCATGCTGCCGCATGTAGGAGGCTCGCTGCAAGGATGACCATGAGGTCAGCTGGTGTCCCCACTAACCTGAAAACTCGAACTACAGCCTCCAGCCAATCTTCAGCTTCCTGAGGGTCCATCTCCCCACGGAACCTGGGTGGTCTCTGATGCTGAATCTTGTGAAGTTCACTAAGGCGATGTGCACTCTCAGCGGCTGGGGTTGGCGACATCGGTGGCTCGGCGGGTAGAGGTACCGCCGGTGCCTCTTCTGTAAAAGTGCCCTGCAACTAGGGCTTGTCGCTCGGTGGGTTGTCGTCTCGCACAAAGCCCTGAACCCTAGCTGGCTGCTGTCGTGGGGCCATCCTGAAAAGAAACAGGTGCGCCACGGTCAAAATAGTATACCTGGTGAGCTAACACAAAGTAATCACAAAGAAAAATTTTGAACACACATGCAATTAATGTTTTCATGCATTGAGTCATAAATCAGAAGTCAGGGTCCTGGTGTATGGATACATCGACCGCCACATCAACACTGGACTCCCTGGACTGATAACCACACTCATTACCCTTAACACTATTGCTTCACATAGAAGAAAGATTATATTCCTGAGTTCTACGATAGAACCGAACTCCTCTGATACCAATTTGTCACAACCCGTCCTCGGGACCCGTGTCATGACTACCCCATGCCCGCCATCCATAGGCCAGGGGATGGCGACTAGAACCAAAGGTGTAAATCTCGATAAAAGGGGAAGGTATTGACTTATAAAGTAAACAAACACCACAGATTAAGATAGCAGATGTAAACACTACATAAGCTGGGTACAATAGTAAGTGCGGAATGTAAATGTGCCAAAATACAAACCCAAACTGAAAGTAAAATACAACTGGAACGAAAGTACAGCAAATGAAAATAAAGCAGCAATGTCGAGTCATCTACTAGAAGTCCCGCCTGATGGGTGGGTACAGATAGCCTCCTCAGCTCCTTGGTCTAGTCATCCTCTCCTTGTACGTTCCGCCTAGTAGTCCTACTCAAGGTACCGACTTGCTCCACAAGCCTCAACCACGATCAGCGTTGTCCGTTGTCTGCATCAAACACAACATAGTGCGGGCATAGCCCGTGTAGGGGTGAGTATACGCTACTCAGTAGGGACCCCGAGACCCACGAAGGTCTCCCATAATCCACAAAGGATAATCCAAAAAGTAAAGATACAATCACGAAGTAACATCCAACACTACTTATGTATATGCCCATATATATACCTAAGTCATCAATTCCAGTTCGGATCCTACATCTGAGCCCAAGTTAGATTACGTCCACACATGATAGTACAACCCAATGCACACAGGAAAGCACAACCCAATCCACATATGGAAACAAGTCAATCATATCGAAGATAATGATTGAAAGTCAAGACTCAACTCACACAGGTATACATCTTCGTAAGGTGATCGAGATAATCAGATGTAGCCACTGATTCAACTAAGCTGGGACCCACGTAGGATACTAGACCGGCTAAGATGTTGGAACCAGGTAGGATACAAGACCAGCTACTCTACCGGACCCACGTAGGATAAAAGTACAAATTAAAATACTGCCGGACCCACGTAGGATACAAGAACAGTAGTACTGCCAGACCCACGTAGGATACAAGGACAGTAGTAATCGTCGTCAAACCCATGGAGGATTTCAGTACGGTCATCATTGCTGCCGAACCCATGTAGGATTTCAGTGCAGTCGTCATCGCTATGGAACCCACAGAGGATTTCAGTGCAGTCGTCATCGTCGTCGTAGTCGCAGCCAGCTCTAGGGTTCCCGCACACAGCATGCTCGATTTCGGGAGGGTATGCTCCACGAGCTAAGGGGGTCGATACATCAACTGACATGTAGTCCGGAGTTGATGTATCCCAAAGTCTCGGCTCGACAAAAGGAACTGATCGTGATAGACAACGCGTCAATCGGACGCCCGGTCTGAGAGTTATTGGCTTTTTCGTTCTAGGGGCCCGGTTGGGTTTTAAGTCAAAAAAAAACCGGACCACACTCCAACTGCATCCAAAACTCGAGCGGAGTAATCCAAAAGGTCATTCTCACTAAGAGGAATCCAACAATGTCGATGACACTTCAATAGGACGTCCGGATCTCATGTTATTATTGTTTCCGCTCCGAGGGCCCGGTTGGTTTCGTGTTCGAACCGACCCCGCCATACACAATGTTCTCCGAAACCTTGAGTGTAATATAACGAAACGACCGTCTTGATCCAAGGATCGCATCTCAACTGACGGTGCATCAATTGGAGGTATGTAGCCCATGTTACGAGCATTTAAACGAACCAGTCTGGTTTTAGTGGGTTTTGGGCCCGGACTGACCCGGCCCAAGACCCCCTGGGTCGGCCCAAACCGGGTCGACCCGACCCGGGTCCGACCCACTAGGGTGCAGCCCAGCGCGGCCGGTCCGGGCCGGCATGGGCTCCGCGCGCCGCGTGCACCCAGAAGGGGGGGAACCGCCACCCCCTTCAAACGAAATGGCGGACCCGCTAGGGTGTCCGCCCAGCTGCGCTGACCGGGGGTCAAACCCCTCGGTCTTTCCGGATCTGGCCAGCCGTAACGGCCAGCTAGCACACCACGCAGGGACCTGTTGGTCCCGCCCTCCAGAGCACCGGTGGCCGGCGGCTTCGGCCTCCCTCCTTTGCTGCGCCGCGGCCAAAGGCCGCGACCTTGGTTCATCCGGCGCAGTGGGACTATGCCACGCCCCTCTGCCGCGACCCCGCTCCAGCCGCGACATCGTCATGGTTCTCCGGCACGGTGCACCGGCGCCATTCACCTTTTTCACGGCCCGACTCTATCTGCGGCTTCTTACAGCCTCAACGGTGCGGCGCGATGGCGCCGTGCTTCTTCGCCACGTTCCCCTTTGTTTCTGTGCGGTGTCGTTGCACCGCGCTGCCTTCGTTCGAGCTGCAACGAATTCAACAACAAATGGGGAGGAGGTTGAACCGTGTTCGGGCAGTCCGAACTCCTCCCGTTAAATTGATAACAGGTGGCTAAATCATTAATGTTGAACGCCCAAATATTCACAAACATAAAAATCAAACCCCTACCTCGATGAAGTCGTCGAACGTGGATCGTCGTAGGAAAAAGACGTTGTGGAAGACATCGTCTCATAAGATGGCGTTATATATGTCGTCAGTGCATGCCCGATAAAGGATGCGGTGCGTCGTCATTCTCCGAATAAGGCATCTCTCACCAGCTGCGGAGAGGAGAGGAGACGACACAGTGATTCCCTTGCGGTTTCGGAGTTCTTCAGAGCACAAGGGTTCTCTCCTTGCTTCCGCACAACGAATCAACCCCCAATAAAATAATAAATTGTCTTATTTTATTCACACACATGCATGCCATTATTAAATTTGAAATTTAAAAAGATCCCATTCAATTAATTAAATTAATTGGAGAGCCATTAATAGTCCATTAAATTTGGATAGTTGACTTGTCAATTAAAAAGGGGGGTGTGGGTGTGTTACACAATTAAATACACGAGTGAGGTTTTAAGGAATTTGAAGGGGAGGGGCTCGTGTGGGCCCCACCTCACTAGTGTCCTACCAAATGGAGTTAGGATGTAGTGGGCCCCACTCCAACATCCATGCATAGGGAAAAACTACATAGAATAGAAAATAAAAAATGTAGCACAAATTTTTATTTCATTCCTTAGTGAACCCATTTTTTTAATAACCTCACCTGTGTAAAAGCAACTCCAGAAAAGGTGTTCCTAAGCAATTACTGGCGCTGCGGTTTCATCGGTGCCTTCAGATTCCGATTCCGAGCACTGGTTCCAATGTTAGAAAAACCCACTCGTTCTTTCACTGAACGTACCCGAGAAAAACTCTGTAAAATGATTCTGGGCACACCGGCCCTCGGAATCAGGTGCCGTAAAAAACTGCATACTTGTAAAATACCAAAGAAAATTAAGAAAAAAATTTCTTTTTAAATTTATGGGTCTTTACAATGTAATTCACCAATTTACCTTTAAATTTCATTATTTATACTGAATTTTTTTGTATACATCAAATATATTATCATAAAATAACAATTTCATAATTTTATAATTTAAATTTAAAAAAATATTTTTCATAGTCATCCGTCTAAAAATAATTAATTTTTTATTTTTTGGATTATTCTAAAATGACTGATTTTTTAGCGAATAATGGAAAATACAAATTTTTTTAAAGAAGCCATTTTATTTCATCCAATATATTTATTTAAATTCACAAATATTATTATAATTTTAAGTTAAATTAATATAATTTAAATTTAAATTTAATATAATCTAATTAATTACTTATGAATCATTATTATAAAAATTTTGTGAATAAGTTCATTTTTGAACTAAAATCGCATTTTTCTGACAACTGATTTTCATTGAGATTTATGAATTCATATGAGAATTGATTTTTTATAATTATAGATATTGAATCATGGGTAATGTATTGTGTATATATATATATAGAATTATGGGGTAAAAATTTGGTAAATATCTCACTTTTGGTTTTTTCATAATGAATAATAACCATAAAAATATTGGTATCTTTATTAAGGAGAAAATGGGTTAAATTGAAAAAAAAACTATTATATAAGCCCTATAAATATACCTAACAATTGTATTTATTTTATTTTATTTTTTCATTTATACCACTAAAATATATCATTAAAAAAATTATCAATTTCATGCCACATTCCTTTTATAATTACCATAATATGATTTTCAGTAAAGAATAAAAATAAAATGTCTCTCTCATAGTTTTAATTTCTCTAATATAGTTTCATGGGGATAAACTGATGTTTTGTTTTTTTATAAAATATTATTTTATATAAAAATTACTTTTTTATAATTTCAATTTATTTTCAATTATTATTAAGGGAATAATTACCTTAAATTCTTACGCAATGCTGAGATGGAGATTATTCAAGAAAACAAATCAAGTAAATGATTTTAAAAAAACATTAAAAGTAATAAGACATGGATGTATTATTTTTTACAAAAAAAATAGATACATATATAATATTATTATCATGTTAAAATTTAATAATCTAATTCCATTACTATATTTATGTCATTAAATTCAAATTATTAGAATAGTCTCAAAAATGACTTTAATGGTAAATTATGTTAAATAATAATTCATTTAATGATTATAGTTAATAAAACTATTATATTTAGAAACTTTAATTCTATATAGTGTATAATATAATAAATTATACACTTATAAATCACTTTTCTATTTATATTACTTTTCATGACTCATTTATAATAAAAAATTGAAATCATGGTAATCATCAAAAGTGTTAATATGGGTTAAAATTTAGAGATAACAGTGAAAACCTCACTTGAACATGTCCAAATTTTATTTTTTTGAGATTATTTATTCACCTCTCTGTACTCTATTCTAAATATGTCAATTTGGATCCAATTTATGGTGAAATTGTATTTATATTAGTTTAACACTTCAAGTAATTTCAAGGGTGTCCCTCTCATCACTTGTAAAAGGGATCCTTTTATCCTCCATTAATCATGCCTTTTATGTAGTAAATTTTATCAAAAAAACTAACCAAATATCTCCAAAAAATACCTCCACATGTCCAAGAGGTATGATCTAGGAAAAATTGAAAACCAAAAAGAATTAATTTTTAATCCAAATATGTTTTTTAGTGAGAAGGTATAAGTCTTAAATTACTTATTTCAAGATTATTTATTCTTATATATCTTTCAAATATTCCATAACCACTATTAAATAACAATATAATTATATTACACATAAAAAAATATATTATTATTATGTTAGGTACCTTTGGACCTCTTCTTCTATCCTATAAGAAAAGAAAACATCGCTTTTGTGTACGTGTGGATTACTACCCTAGTAAAGTGATGTGTTTCATATTTCATAACCTCATCAAAATTATGATTATTATTATGTATTTAATTAATATATATATATATATATACTATAAATTACATTATTATAATTATTTAAATATTATATTTCAACTTCTATCATAAAATTTCATCAATTAAAAATATATAATGTTGTTTATTCAAATGTATAGACTACATCTTTCAAGAAGCTATGTGATTCATTTTTCAAGTATGGTTTTCATTGAGAGTTATAAAATTTTATTAAAAGTATAAATATGATAATTATTTCGTTATTAAGATTTTTTATATAATTGAATACTTATACCATTGATCATTATCAACAAATCTACTCAATTTTTGAAATTTAAGATAAATATTCTCAAAATATCTAATGTGAACCAAATCGATTAAGTAATTAAGTATAAAATGTATATAATTGAAATAAATGGAATAATAAATAAGAAAAATATTATTAATAAAACAGAAAATAACATAACTTGGTTATTCTAGATGATAATGAACATACGTGACATTTTGTATACGAGGTATAAGATACTTTACCTTAAAACTTCATTTTAAATGTTTTGAAGATTTATTTTTAAAATATTTTTCCTCTATACCCAAATTCATATGATTATCTTAGGTATATATTTATATTAAATAAATAAATTATAAAGAACATTTTATGTATGTTTTTAATTTTTTTCTAATGGTTTTAAAAAAGGATTCTTCATGTCATTTTCATATGGAGGTAAATTTTACCAATGGTGGGAAAAAATGTTTTTTAATATATAGAACAAGAAATAATTTTCCCACCATCATGGAAATCATTAATTAATAAGTTTGATCTAATTTTTTTCCAGTTTTATCTTCATGTAAAATATTTTTCTCAATGTTTTGTAAAAATTTATAAAATATTACTAAATAAAAATGATATTTTCCTCGTTCTCTTTGAAAGTATAAAATTAAATTTCAAATGGGTTTAAAAGAATATTCTATGAGTTTTTATGATGTAAATAAATTTTATATATTATTTATGTATGTTATAGTGCAATAGAGTAGATATAGTTCTCTAATTCATTGGCTAATGATTATTTTCTAGAAATAATTATTTTGGAATTAATCGAATGGTTCATTACATTTTTAAGGGTTATATTATGAAGATGTTATATGTAACTTAAATTAATTTTTATTATTTATTCTTAGTTTTCATAGAAATAATTTTATTTCATAATTTAATAAAATGATATTTTTTAAAATGAATTAATATTATCTTTATGTGTTAAAATTTATACATTTAAGAAACAAATTCATGTGTTCGCATGTTTTCTAAGAAACCCTCATAAATATGATTTCAAATTTCTGATTTTTTATAAAAAATTATTAAAATCATTGGGGATTGAATCTGATCTCACATTTTTGTAAATAGATATTTTAACTGGATGTTTATTATATTAATGTAATACTCTCTTTTATAATATCATGTTTTTGTAATGGACTAATGGGGTTATTTTTATCTTTTTATTTGTCCCTCACTGATCATTTTTTTTTCATAAACCGTGTTTTCAAATGTTTTTAAAAGGGTTTAAGTATGATCAAGAACTAAGATGATGTCATATTGAAAATCATAAATATTTTTCATTAAAAGATGACATGGTTTATTTTAAAAGCGACATACTTTGGAAAAAATAAATATTGAAGGGAAGTGTATTATTAATAATGAATGGGGTTGTTATATAAGATTTATAGAAAAATTATCTAAAACTATACACCATAAATATCCTAATATTTTATGAAAATGAATTCTTGAGTTAATACACATAATTATATGATATTTTATAGTTGGTTCCTTATAAAAGATGCTACATGAGACCTTAAATTAATTGATAATGCAGGGTTGGATGTGTGATGTTTGAACTCACCATAAGTGATAAGATGGGGGTTGATATGTGATGTGGGACCTTTCCTTCAGTGACAAGGTAGTGGTTGATATATGGCATGAGACCTCATCATGAGTAGAAGGGTGTTGGTTTTGAGGAATTGTGAGACCTCACCCAAAGTGATAATGTGGTAATCACGATTTGATGTGGGATATAACACTGAGTGATGTCGTAATGGTTATGGGGTTGTATGATACTTTATGTGGTACTTGATGTGAGACAATTCGTTGAGTAATAAGGTTCTAGTAATATTCCAAGAAAGATTGTGTCATGGGTGACTTTATACTTTCTATCATTGGATTAGTCAAGTGGAGTAAATTGTCATGGTGTTCTCGTGAGAAACTTATTACCTGATGTGTGTTCTTGTATGTGTATCCACTGTTATGTTTTTTAGTTGGTTTCATTCATGATAATTAGTGACTCTCTACTAATATTTTCATTCATATCCACATGATCATTGATGAACGGAATTCATTGAGTTTAGTAGTGGGATTCTATTGGGGGTTTGGACACACCTCCCACCCATGTTCATGGCATTGGTTTTATGTATATGGGTAAACAATTATGTATCCATTAAAAAATAATTATTTCATAGATTTGGGTATTCAGTTTTTGTTTATTAGGTTTTAGATGATAAGGATTTGATATGGTTGGTTATGTGAGTTTTTAAAGGACACATTGTTTTATTTTAACATTGTTATTTTATTAAAACTAGTATATTACTATGATATTTATAATTTGATGCATTTTATAAGTTAAATTTATTAATCTGATATTTTTTTGATGAATTTTGTTTACTATTTGCTCATTTATATTCTAGAATAATGGAGACTTCTTGGATCCCTACTTATGACTGTAAATTATTGGGATATTTTTTATATGGATATGTCATAAAACATTTCAATATATTATGAAATGACCCTTAGGCTTTTATTTTGATGCAATAGTTTTCTAGAAACTATTTTATTCCTTATACAGTTTCTTTGTGGCCTCATGCAAATGGGTAAGCATGCCTTAGGTCTTACAATATCCACCATTTAGGTTCCATTTGGGTGATTCATACCTCCACATTATAAAGTTATATCAAAGAATTTATATCCTTAGAATAGTGCTTGTTAAATGTAGAGTTAGTATATCATGATATGGTTGGCTGACCAAGTGAAATCTGAACAGGATTAGATTCAGTTGAAACCCATGTTTTTAGGGGATATCTAGTGGTCGAGATAAAGCACCTTATGATAAGTGTGGTGATGGACTACCTATCACAATGTTGGATGGATGACACTCGATATGAATCATTGGTCTCAATCATGATCTTGTGACCTTAATCATATATCATGGATGTGACATGGACATAATACATGTTTCTATGGGCGGTTTTTTTTGAAATATTTCTTCATTGGGGAAAATTATTAATTGAACCACCCTATAATAGTTTTTTAGTTTTCCTAAATACATTATAAGTGTTTATCGGATTAATATGGATTACAAAGGACAATTTTGTTATTAATTTTGGTTGTTCATACATAATAGGTAAATTATTATTGGGATGTTTTATTTTGAGGAATACCTTGTTATAAAAATATAAAACTAATGTAGTCTCACAAGGAAAGTTTCAAATGGAATTGAAAGTCTATATTATATGAAATGAATCATGGAGCTTGTAATTTAAAATTGAATACGGATTCCTTGGTTTTGAAAAATATATTAAAAATGGGTTTTGATGATGGATTTCAATGTAGATTTATGAAATATGGTTATTTTTTGGGGGAAACCCACTAGGTTATGGAATTTTTTTAAAATTTTTATGGAAAAATGTTGTATGAAAAGGTGTGTTTGGGAAACCTCAGGCGAGTAATGGTCTGTGAAAAATGATTTGAATATGATTTTGAGATAAGAAAATACTACCTATATAAATTGAGTGACATTGATCTCCATTTTTTTACATTTAAAAATCAGGATATTTTAATTGTTTACAGGTTTATTGTTTATTATTTTCTTGGAATGATGAAATTTTTGTGGGAATATATTGAATGGTTCAGTTTTATGCTAGGAAATAAAATTTTATGACTGTATAAACAGGGTCTTCCAAGATTTAAATAGAACACTGGGAGTTTCAAAGGTTGTTGAGTGGTGTATATGAAATTTATTTAATAGATGTTTTTAGATATATTATTATGGAATGATAAATAGATGGATATTGGTGTTGGGATGTAGTAGATAGAAGTAATTATTTATAGTCAAACTATTTGGGCTAGTTGCTTTGTTTTTTGGTAGGTGACAGTAGTGGTAAAGAGAACAAATTAGTATACAGAGACTCTATTAGTTAATTTTTATGTTGGGGATCACTTAAAATCTTATAATGAATAAGTGTTTGACACTTTGATGTCTTAATATTGATTATTGTGGTTGAGCACCATCACAAAGATTTGATTATGTCGATGAGTATAATTCTAGTTATATTTTATTTTTATTTGCATGTTTTGTAATGATTACTCAACGAAAAATGATTCTAGATATGTGATGGAGGTTACAGGAAGTTTTTTTAGATGCTCTTTGAGAGGGTAGATCAAATTTTTATGAATATTGTATTTTAGTTTTAAATAGTAACATAGTTGAAGAGAGATCAACATTCTGAGATGAACATCATAAGTGAGTAACAGATTAACTACCAAGGTGGGGTGACATTTATAGTTTATGGAATTCAATAAAATATTAAGGATGAGAATGAGTTTCCAATTACTAGCATCAATATGGGTTGGTAAAATCTTAAGAAATTTGAATTTTATTTATTTGGATCAAGATTATGACTATTGGAATATATCATAGTTGTAGAGACCCAAAGGTTGACGTACAAGGACAATAAATTACTTTTGCGGAATACTTAATACATAAGAAAAATCAAAACTCAAGGACCGTAATAGTTTAGTGTCTTTGGAAACTCGGAACGTAATCTTCTAATCTTGGTGAAAGATCTTCAACATCTCCCATAAAGATCGTCCCCTTTTTTTTCTTACCTAAAACCTTTCTATATATCCAGGGGAAAAGAAAACATAAAAAGTGTGTGCTCAAATGCTCAGTAAGGGTAAGCATGGATAAAATAAAACATACCATATACATTTGAACTTAAAAACATGAACATAATGTTTAAACACCAAAAGCTTGATCAATGACATAAAACATGGAAGTACGTAAGGAATATATCATAAAGAAATATTATGAATGATAAAATAGCATGGGAATAAAACATGTAATTTTGGAAACCATTAATCACATGATATGATTTCCATATTAGCCAAGGCATTGCTACCAAGACCATCTTAGTGGACAAAGTCCCTTTCTGAATCGAGTTCACTCCTCGTTCCAGTCCTGTATTACTGAACTGGTTTAACTTTCCATTCCATCCATGTCTATCTCATGAGATATAAATCTTTACCCAATGAATTAGATGGAGATATAGGTCCCAACCATCTCATAATGAAATCATTCTTACTTGTGCCACAAAATAAGCATACATCATTCATAATAACCCAACGAATAAAATGGGTTTCATAAACATAATCCCATCATCACATAATCCATATAAAAGAAATGGATATCGTTTCATAATTAGGAAAGTGAAACCATGTAAGTCATAGAGACATTATACTTGAAACATACACATATGAAATAATGTCATCTTAGATGGAAAATGGTTTTGATAAAACACTTGAAATGAATTCTTGAGGAAAATATCATTTTTTCTTCAAAATCAATTTATTTTCAAAAAACGTCATCTAATTTTAAAAGAAAGAGATTTTGTTGAAAATAGTCATTAAATATTTTGTAGGAAGTTTCATGAAAATAAGGCTTTATAAAACCGTAAAAATCCCTTCGTGTCGTATAAGTTAAAAAAACATTCTTCTCGTACTTTTGCCGAAAAAGTCAAAAAGTACCTCATAACAAAAGAAAGATTCCTTACATACCATGTAGTAAAAGTAAAGAATGGGTAAAAAGTACTTTAAACATTCATGAAAATACTTTTATAAAACATGGACATGGATGATATAAATAACCCCAGTAAATACTTACGAATAAGCAATCTCAGATAAAATTGAGATTTGCAAAATTATCCCTTACCATAGGTCCGATATGCTTCGTACATATCTGAACCTCTTGTATAATAATTTAAATAATGTCATTGACTTATTACAGACTCATATTCAGTGTTATGATATCATATATGGTTCAGTTATGACTTTATATTACCCGTTCTTTTGTAAATTCCATGTTAAAGAGCGTTTTGGGTAAAATCGTTTCATTTGTCGTTCGTGTTTTGACTTGTAATTATTCATATGATTACTTAGATCATGATTACTTAATTCCAGAATATAAAACATTATTTATATATAATATATATTCAGAATATACATATATATAATGGATCGATAAATGGGAAGAAATACACCATTCATGGAGACGGTAGGTCGTACGTACGCATGAACGTTGTTTTCGTTTCCTCACTGAATTGAATGGAATTAATTGGATGACATACATATATATATACATAAATCCAATATCATTATTATGTCATATATTTCATTATTACTTATTATATATACTTTATAATCATTTATGAACGGTTAATCATTGAGAATGAATCTCATCGCGTCATGGAGACGGTATTCCGTACGTATGCACGAGCGATGATATCGTTCAAATGATCGTGGAATTTTATTGGAGTGTATGTATACTATTAAATATTCAATATCACTTTACTATAATCATATATAGTTATGATTTACACCATTATACCCATCCAAGTAAGGTGGTGGTGGAAAATAGATTACACCACAGCGTGGAGACGGTATTCCGTACGTACGCACGCGCGGTGATTTCATTTTCCGTAGGATTGATAGATAGTGAAATAGGGTTGTTTAATACTTATAATAACATATAAGTATATGATTGATACTGATGTTATTACTTAATAATGAAACAACCTAAGAAGAATAAGTGGAAGAAGAAATAAAGGTGAAAGAATCGGTAACAGACATTACCTCTTCTTTGAAGCGCCTCTTTGAGACCTCCTCTTAGGGCATTAAAATTGGTCTTTGAAGAAGACCAGGAACTCTAGGATGTTTTTAGGGAAGTGGAGAAGAGAATTTGGCAGGGTTTGGACGATCTTGAAGGCTCAAAGTTGTGTGAGGAAGAGAGGGAGGAGGTGCCCTTTTATAAGTGAGGAGAGGGGCACCTTTGGAAAAACTAAAAATATTATTTTATTATAAAGCCAAATTCGGTTTTAAATAGCTCCATATTAATTTATATCGAAGATAAGGTGGGTATGGGTCAAAATCCTATCATATAATAGAATTTAGACACGTTTAGGTTCCTATTTTAATCTTATCATTTATATTTAACTTTAAGTTTGATAATTTTGCTTTTACTGTGTCTTTTTGTGTTCTTACACTATAAGGTTAATAGACTTACTATAAGTAGCCAAATGAACCCCAAGTTGTTTATTATTAATATATATAACCTTATATAAGTCATTTGGCCGAACCATAGATTTTTATGAATATAATAACAATTAATAATATAATATTTGTTTTAAAAATTATTTTATGTCAATTTTGACACTATTTGGTTATTGATTTTTGTGAAAATTAAAATAGAATGATTAGTTCGAAAAAAGCTAATTAAATCAACAATAACATGTCATATTAACATATAAAATTAGTGGAATTCATAAAAAGTCTCAAATTACATTTATTTGGGTATTTATAACATCAATTATGTCAATATTTCATTAATAAGATTATTATTGCATCATCATTGTGTCATAAATAAATTAAATTATTTAAAGTCTAAAAATTACAAAAAAAATATCATTATGTAGGAAATATTTTTATATTTCTAATGAATATTTATAGTCGAATTAATCTTATGTATAACCTTATGTTGAAAATGATTTACTTATTAAACTTTGATTAACTATTTACCCTTCTTTAAAAAAATTAATAATAAATGTCCTAATCTAATCCATGTGGGCCTAAGTGGTAATATTTTATTACTAAGGTTGTTTTTGGTCGAATTACACTTATCCAATAGAATTAGGACATGTGTTAGGGTAATAATAATAACACTTTTACCCTTAATTACCCTATTTACTTTTAACCGATGTAAAAAAAAGTAAAAAGTTACTATTCACCAAAAATTATTTTCATCTCATTGAACCACATTTTACTTACTGACATCAACCGTGTCCCTTGGAGTTTTTAAATTCCACTCACAGAAGCGGTAAAATTATGTTTTATGGAAAAAATCTGTTTTTTAACTACAACTTAGTGGTTTCACTATTCATCAAAAAATGAAAATTTCTAGAAAAATACCAAAAATTAGGCCTAAGCTATATTTGATATTATGAATTCAAAAATGATGTTTATTTTACCAAAATAAAAACATATCAGTTACATTAACTAATTTAAAAATTAATTCATGTCGTCAAAACAAACAGCATGTTTTTAAGGGATAATAACTATCAAAACATTGACACTTGTTTATGTCTCCTTTAAATATGAAATTACTTCCAATGACCAACATTGTATTAAATTGTAAAAATATATTCTAAATATACTTTAAAACCACTCAAATTAATAATTTATCACTATTAATTATTTTAATTAAAAAGGTTTTTTTAGTTAAAATTTAGTAATTTTCACTATTCATCAGAAAATGAAAGTTTGCCGAAAAGTACCAAAATTTCACCCTAAGCTAATTTCGATATTATGAATCAAAAAATGAAGTCCATTTTGAAAAATAAAATTTATAAAATTTCAAAAATTGGTTATTATTATTCATAACGGCCAGTTTTAATAATATTTTAATAGCATATTGTTGTTTAGTGAAACTCAGTATTGCGTACTACACACGCTATCGAGGAAGGTCACGATTGCGTGTAATGAAAGACAAGTCAAGAATGCGTGTTGTGAAAACTCCTTTTGGTGTAGCGTACAACAAAAAACATTAATGAAATTAAAAAAAATATTTTTCATAAAATCTCTGGGTGTTACATTCTACCCCCCTTAAAATGAATTTCGCCCTCGAAATTCGTCGGGGTTATAAATGGTTTACTACTCGAAAGTTTCTTTAATAGAAACCCACATCGTAAAAATGAATACAAAAACCAATCTTTAAAAACAAATGTATGAAACATAACGGTTACCCAAATAAACTAATCACTGGGTTTCCACATAGGTGAAAATATGGATATACAAGAGAAATCTAACCATCATGTTCTGATGGAGAGTGGTAGAGAACATGGCTATGAAAAATCCAGAAATCACAAAGCCATAGATTTGTTATGATCTAAGGTACCATCTGATTCATCAGATATAAGAGCACTAGGACAACATTTTTGGTTTTCAAGATCTTTTCCCTAAAGTTGATGAAATTGGAATTAGAAGAAATACATTCGTGATTTTGGTATAGTCTCACCGTTGGTTGTTCTATAAACAATTTCCACTTCATATCTTAAAGAAATGAAGTTGAATTTTTCATTTGTGATGTGTTATCAGATCATGTGATAGAATGATGGGTCATTCCATCTGTCTCAAACAAAAGGTTAGAAAAGTTATAAAAAAATACATAAGTCCATCTATAGTGAGATTAATCATATATGGTTCCTAAAATGGACCTATACTTCATATATCATACTGCTTAATATAATAAAACTAGTTTCTACTAAACAGGGACATCCTGTAGGCCAATGGTAGGTGATAATGGCCAGTCGCACTTCGGTTGTGGGTTCGATTCCCACAGCCTTGTCCGACGCGATGGGCTGTCGCCCATCCTGCAGGTTGTCCTTTTTCTAAAACTACATTACTATAACATCCCTTAAATAATATCGAAAAAACTTCTATCCTTAAACAATACTAACTTATGCCCAACATAATCCATTCCAATCTTTAGGCTTATCCAAAATAATGCTGTCTAATCTCATATTATAGTGAAAATGATTACCAAAGAGTTCATACAACTAGCATGTTAATACCATTGTTGATCCCCATATATCATGAGATATGTCTTGTTGTTCACATTCCAAACATTCAAAGGCCATAATCATGTATTCTCTTGAAAAAAAATGAATACCCATTAAACCTTAGTGAAAACATGAATGCTCTTAAAAGTTAACTCTTTCCACATACCAAAATCCAAAAATTCTGTATACTCAAACCATGATATAACCATCTCCTTATATCAGTCATGAGCTCATGAATACTATCAAACATTTAATTTTCTCCCTATCCCTTCATTATGCTCATATCATATACATTCCAAAAATATCTGAATAACCTTTCATGGATACTGGTACCATTAATCACACACTTTCAAAACTCAATGAAAGACTACAGTGTAATAATACTTAGATGTCTCTTTATTCCATAGTACCATGAGATTACTTATACAACATGACACTTGATAAACATTTAATCATTCCACTAACTTCTTAATCCATTGACCGAGCTTCAACAATTCATTCATCTCACATATCATTTGTAGTCTCTTCATCATCATCAACATAAATACTACCCATACGACCATACTGATTCTCTTCATGAGACTTTACCTTAGGGTATTGTTTTGCAAAATGCCCGTACAATCCACATTTAAAACATTTAACCATTTTTGATGTCGTAGCAATACCATTATCCTCATCCATGGTGTTAACTGAACCTTTTCTTTTGCACTTACTGGCTTTGTGTCCTTCTTTTCCACACCCAAAGAATCTTACAGTTCCTTTGAAACAATCTCCCTGATGCCTCTTCCCACATGATTTACATGAGGGAAATTGAACTTTCTTTCCTCTATGATCATCATGAAACTCTATCTTTCTCTTATTATCTGGTTCAGGAAACTTACCAAAGTTGAGATTATTGATCATATTATGAGATTGCTGATTAGGCATAATAACGATGTTTGGACTTCCAAATCCCGTTTCATTTGGTTTCTCATGAAGAATATCATTCCATTGTCTGTCATATCCTCCATTATCATGAATCTTCTTGTTTCTGGCCATTTTCTAAAACCCAAAAAAGAATACTGTGAGAGGCAAAAATCATGCTAGGGAAAACAACATAATAATGGGGGAGTACCTTCAATATCTAACATCTTAGGTTTAATTCTAATATTGTTACCATAATTCTAGGATTATAACCTATACTTATAATTAACCTTAGGGACATCCCAAGACATACCTTTGAAATATCTCTAGGGATCTCACTAAAGTTCTTGCATCCTAGTTTTCAAAGGTTGACTAAACCTTTCCTCTGATACCAACTGTAGAGACCCAAAGCTTGACGTACATGGACAATACATTACTTTTGCAGAATACATAATATAAAACAAAAATCAAAACTCAAGGACCGTAATAGTTTAGTGTCTTTGGAAACTCGGAACGTAATATTCTAATCTTGGTGAAAGATCTTCAACATCTCCCATAAAGATCTTCCCTTTTTTTCTTACCTAAACCTTTTCTTTATATCCTATGGAAAAGAAAACATAAAAAGGGTGAGCTCAAATGCTCAGTAAGGGTATGCATGGATAAAATAAAACATACCATATACATTTGAACTTAAAAACATGAACATAATGTTTAAACACCAAAAGCTTGAGCAATAACATAAAACATGGAAGTACGTAAGGAATAGATCATAAAGAAACATTAAGAATGATAAAATAGCATGGGAATAAAACATGTAATTGTGGAAACCATTAAGCACATGATATGATTTCCATATTATCCAAGGCATTGCTGCCAAGACCATCTTAGTGGAAAAAGTCTCTTTCTGAATCGAGTTCACTCCTCGTTCCAGTCCTGTATTACTGAACCGGTTTAACTTGACGTTCCAGCCATGTCTATATCATGAGATATAAATCTTTACCCAATGCATTAGAGGGAGATATAGGTCCCACCCATCTCATAATGAAATCATTCTTACTTGTGCCACAAAATAAGCATACATCATTCATAATAACCCAACAAATAAAATGGGTTTCATAAACATAATCCCATCAACACATAATCCATATAAAAGAAATGGATATTGTTTCATAATTAGGAAAGTGAGACCATGTAAGTAATAGAGATATTATACTTGAAACATACACATATGAAATAATGTCATCTTAGATGGAAAATGGATTTGATAAAACACTTGAAATGAATTCTTGAGGAAAATATCCTTTCTTCTTCAAAATCAATTTATTTTCACAAAACGTCATATAATTTTAAAAGAAAGAAATCTTGTTGAAAATAGTCAAGAAATATTTTGTAGGAAGCTTCATGAAAATAAGGCTTTATAAAACCATAAAAATCCGTTCATGCCGTATAAGTTAAAAAAACATTCTTCTCGAACTTTTTCCGGAAAAGTCAAAAAGTACCTCATAACAAAAGAAATATTCCTTACATACCATGTATTAAAAGTCAAGAATGGGTAAGAAGGACTTTAAACATTCATGAAAATACTTTTATAAAACATGGACATGGATGATAGAAATAACCCCAGAAAATACTTACGAATAAGCACTTTCAGATAAAATTGAGATTTGCAAAATTATCCCTTACCTTAGGTCCGATATGCTTCGTACGTATCCGAACCTCCTATATAATAATTTAAATAATGTCATTGACTTATTAACGAATCATATTCATTGTTATGATATCATATATGGTTCACTTATGACTTTATATTACCCATTCTTTTGTAAATTCCATGTTAAAGAGCGTTTTGGGTAAAATCGTGTCATTTGTCGTCCGTGTTTTGACTTGTAATTATTCATATGATTAATTAGATCATGATTACTTGATTCCAGAATATAAAACATGATTTATATATAATATATATTCAGAATATACATATATATAATAGATTGATAAATGGGAAGAAATACACTGTTCATGGAGACGCTAGGTCGTACGTACGCATGAACGTTGTTTTTGTTTCTTCATTGAATTAAATGGAATTAATTGGTTGAAATACATATATATATATATACATAAATCCAGTATCATTATTATGTCATATATTTCATGATTACTTATTATATATACTTTATAATAATTTGTGAATGGTTAATAATTGAGAATGAATCTCATCGCGTCGTGGAGACGGTATTCCGTACGTACGCACGAGCGATGATATTGTTCCCATGATCGTGGAATTTTATTGTAGTGTATTTATACTATTACAGAATCAATATAACATTACAATATTCATATATAGTTATTATTTACACCATTATACCCATCCAAGTAAGGAGGTGGTGGAAAATAGATTACACCACGGCGTGGAGACGGTATTCCATACATACGCACGCGCGGTGATTTCATTTTCCGTAGGATGGATAGATGGTGAAATAGGGTTGTTTCATAATTATAATAACATATCAGTATTTGAGTGATAATTATGTTATTACTTCATAATGAAACAACCTAATAAGAAGAAGTGGAAGAAGAAATAAAGGTGAAAGAATCGGTAACGGACATTACCTCTTCTTTGAAGCGCCACTTTGAGACCTCCTCTTAGGGCACTAAAATTGGTCTTTGAAGAAGACCCGGACCTCTAGGATGTTTCTAGGGAAGTGGAGAATATAATTTGTCAGGGTTTTTCCGAGCTTGAAGGCTCAATGTGGTGTGAGGAAGAGAGGGAGGAGGTTCCCTTTTATAAGGGAGGAGAGGGGAACCTTTGGAAAAACTGAAAATATTATTTTATTATAACGACAAATTCGGTTTTAAATAGATCCAAATTGATTTATTTTGAAGCTAAGGTGGGTATGGGTCGAAATACGTTCACCAAATAGAATTTAGACAAGTTTAGGTTCCTATTTTAACCTTATCATTTATATTTAACTTTTAGTTAGATAATTTTACTTTTACCGTGTCTTTTTGTGTTCCTACACTATAAGGTTAATAAACATACTATAAGAAGCCAAAAGAACCCCAAGTTGTTTATTATTAATATATATAACCTTATCTAAGTAATCTGGCCGAACCTTATATTTTTAGGAAGACAATAACAATTAATAATATAATATTTGTTTTAAAAATTATTTTATGTCAATTTTGACACTATTTGGTAATTGATTTTTGTGAAAATAATAACAGAATTATTAGTTATAAAAAGTTAATTAAATAAACACTAACATGTCATATTAATATATAAAATTATTGGAATTCATAAAATGTCTCGAATTACATTTATTTGGGTATTTATAACATCAATTATGTCAATATTTCATTAATAAGATAATTACTGCATCATAATTGTGTCATAAATAAATTAAATATTTTAAAGTATAAAAATTACAAATCATTATGTAAGAAATCTTTTTTTCTTTCTAATGAATATTTATAGTCGAAGTTATCTTATGTATAAACCTATATTAAAAATGATTTACTTATTAAACGTTGATTTTAACTATTTTAACCCTTCTTTAAATAAATTAATAAAAAATGTCCTAATCTAATCCATGTGGGCCTAAGTGGTCATATATTATTCCTAAGGTTTTTTTGGTAGAATTACACTTATCCAATAGAATTAGGACATGTGTTAGGGTAATAATAATTACACTTTTACCCTTAATTACCCTATTTACTTTTAACCGTGGTAAAAAAAGTAAAAAGTTACTATTCACCAAAAATTATTTTCATCTCATTGAACCACATTTTACTTACTGACATCAACAGTGTCTCTCGGATTTTTGAAATTCCACTCACAGAAGCGGTAAAATTAAGTTTTATGAAAAAAATCAGTTTTTTAACTACCACTTAGTGGTTTTACTATTCATCAAAAAATGAATGTTTCCAGAAAAATACCAAAAATTAGGGCTAAGCTATATTTGATATTATGAATTAAAAAATTATGTTTATTTTACCAAATTCAAAACATATCAGTTACATTAACTAATTTAAAAATTAATTCCCGTCGTCAAAACAAATAGCGTTTTTTTAAGAGATAATAACTATCAAAAGATTGACACTTGATTATGTCTGGTTTAAATGTGAAATTATATCCAATGACCAACATTGTATTAAATTGTAAAAATATATTCTAAATATACTTTAAAACAACTCAAATTAATAATTTATCACTATTAATTATTTCGATTAAAAAGGATGTTTTTAATTAAAATTTAGTAATTTTCACTATTCATCAGAAAATGAATGTTAGCCGAAAAGTACCAAAATTTCACCCTAAGCTAGCTTAGATATTCCGAATCTAAAAATGAAGTCCATTTTGAGAAATAAAATTTACAAAATTTTAAAAAGTGGTTATTATTATTCATAACAGCTAGTTTTAATAATATTTTAATAGCATATCGTTGTTTAGTGAAACTTGGTATTTCGTACTACACACGCTATCGAGGAAGGTCGCAATTGCGTGTAATGAAAGGCATGTCAAGTATGCGTGTTTTGCAAACTCCTTTTTTGTAGCGTACAACACAATACGTTAATGAAATTAAAAATATTATTTTTCATAAAATCTCGGGGTGTTACAATAGTGGTGTTTTAAAATATTTTATATTGGATGATATTAATCCTATTTGAGTTTAGGAACCTCGATATAGAATGTTGATAAAAAATATACAGAGTATTACTATTGTGAATTATATAATACAATACATTAAGTTTACTGGGTCTTCTCTATTCTATGAGATACGATATAGATGATATCATAATCTATGATTTAAATTTGAGGAGTTCTATTTTTCTCGGGAAATGGGGCAGTACTATGTATAATTTTATGTTATAATTATTATAACATCTTGTTACCTTCTTTTTGCTTCTTCATCTATCTCCTTTTCATTTTCATTTTTTGGTGTGTTTCGGGCCTTTATGATCAATGAGATTTTATCGAGTAAAATGAAATAATTTTTATCTATTTTTTTTAAATTAATGTTCTTTGCATTGAAATGTTTCTAATATATTAGGGGTTTATTATTAGGTTAAGGGGGATTCTGTGATGGTTCTGAATTTTTTCAACAGAAACTATATTATGAACTACTTGATATATATGTTATCATTGTCGAATTATTACACAATAGAAATACATTACTAGGAATATGTTCTGAGTCGGGTTCTTATCATGACTATATTATGAGGTTTAAAACCTTTTTACATTTGAATAGGTTGATCTGGATTAATTCAACCTAAATTGATTCCTCCTTCATTATATTTCCAAGGTCATGGAATTCCCTCTATGAAAGGGAATTGCAACATGAATTTTTTAAGACCACGTGTTGAACAAATGATTTTTTATCATTCAATTTTTAGGTCTCTTTCTAAAACCCTATGTTCAATATATGGTAATTTTGGATACCCTGATACTTCTGTATAACATTGTTCAGTTCTTGATCTTTGCAGTGGTCTCACTACTTCTCTTTGGGTAAGTGATCCTTCTATTTATTCATTTCCAATGGTTTTAGTAGCATCATGGAACTATAATTTTGGATCTGTAAACCCTATGGTGATGTTTTGGTTGATTACTCCAAGATCTATTTCGTGATCCTCTCTCAGAGGATAACCCTCATGTTATTTGTCATGTAGTGTGCATGTTCTTTGAGGTATGTGTTGTTTTATATTCTTCACTATTCATTATAATGTTGGATTGATTTTATGTTATGGGAATTAATTATAGGGCCTTTATGTTTATCTTTATGTTCTTTCCTTTTTGGTGGATCTCATCGTGGTCATGTGGGGCCAAATTTTGAGGTAAGTGTCTATGTCTATAAATTATTTATGAAGAATTTTTTTCTCTTATTTTATAAATAGTTTTATAAATGAATTGGAATGATTTTTTGATTTGGGGGTGTAAACATGATTTTTTAGATAGGATGGTTTCCCCCTTTCATAGATGAAATAAAGGGTATTTCCAATGAATTTTGTAATTCATTTATGAAATTATTTTGAAAGTATAGCTCTGGGGAAGAATTGGGTACTTAGAAGAAGGTATACTAATATCCCCCATATGTGGATACCACCCAGGGGTTCACTCATGATGTGTTCCTATACACCCTGGTAAAAGATTCCTAGGGACATATTAGACACTGTTTGGGGGTTCACGTTATAGGGTTTTCCTTTTCTCTCTATATTTTATAAATATATCTTGGGACGTGATGTGTGTGATTGACTATGTTTTGTTATGAGTGTTTTAGATATAATGGAATGTAGTGATCCTTGGTGTGATTTACCTATTCTTTGTTTTTGGACAATTTGATCTTTGATTAAATTCATTGAAATGTATGATATTATTTAAAACTATTTTACCAAGATTATTTAGAGTTGTAGAAAAAGGGGAGTGTTTTACTATTATTTTGATATAAAACTTCTTTAAATTATGATTATGAATTATTTTTATTAAAGGTAATTATGTTTATATTTTCATATAGGTAATCATTATGGAACAACTGGTTGGGATCCTACTGATCTAATTAATCTCAAACCATGCACTCTTTTTCGGTGGTGTGTAGACCTGGTTATGTATTTTGACGCATGGAAAAAAAGGCCCTATAGTGAGGCAATGAGGTTTCTATCAGCTAATTTAATGTAGCATGTGGTTATATGGTGGTGTTTCCCCACACTATCACAAGGATTAATTATTTTCTATTTCAGTTATCTTTTTTTATTGGACTTCTACTATGGGTTGTTCTAACTACTTGAGTAGTATTGTTTCTACTGTCATCTTTTAGTTATGGAATTTATTTTCCAATTTTCTATTCTTTTGTTTTTCGATGATATGTACATATATTCCACTTTTTCAACTTATGTTGTGAAAAATAATTCCCTCATTTTTTTATGAAACTCTAGAGTAAATCACCTACCAATGGGGATTAGGAATTCACTTTGGTTTTTTTGTGAATCATGTAAGGATCTTGTTTCTGTGGGTATTTTCTGAAATTTCATGAAAATTTGGTATCAAATAATTTTTATTCTTAGTCTTGGAATGTTTACATATATGGGATAAGATTTTCCAGACTGTATAGGTAGGTCACTATGAGTGCATGGCCAGCTCTTATTGTGACAACCCTTAGGTTCCAATATGATGTTGGGATATGTGTCATATTTGATGAGTAATTTTTTTAATCTCATATTTTCTTAGGGTTTTATGGTTTACATTGAGATTATTTGATGTCTGGTTATTTCATCAATCATTGTATTTCAATACAATTTTTCTATGAAATATTTTATAGGTTAAACAGGATGGTTCAGTGAATTACCCTTAATGGAATCTAGCCCCATATCAGAATGTTTTTGGGTCTATCAATCTAGAAAAAGAAATTTGTGGAAAAAAATGTATCATATGTCCAAAAATGATTTTTTGAGTTACATCAAGAAGTTGGAGGCAAAAAGGATCTATCTTGGGAGTTCTTACATGAGAAACCACAATCTTTTATGGGTATTAATAATCACTAAGATGTGGAGGACTACCATAATAGGATTGATTAGATCTTATAATTCTTTGAAACGCCTAATAATATCTAGGTGAAGTGTGTCGTATTCAAACATGACGGTCCCATCATTCAATAATGGGACTACTTTGTAAAGATATATATGAACTAGTGAATGGATTAGAAGTGTTTTAGGACCCTATACATCCAATAGTTTTCCCCAAGTCTGTGATGATGTAAATTTCTTTTCAGTTCCTCTCCAATCAACTAGTAGACCAATCAGTGTTGATGTTCGCCAATTGATTCTTGAAGTCGGTTCATTTTTCTCTGGTGGTAGTGAATAATGATCGGTTGAAGTCTCATAATCAACTCATGAGTATTGAAACAAATATCGGATCATAGGTATTTAGGATTAATATTTTTACCTATATAATGATCGTAGACAAGAAAAAGATGATACATATGGATATGGAAGGTACAGTTTGATATTTTATCACTTCTCTTCTACACAGTGGTGGAATCAGTGGTGCACATATCAAAAATAGGTTGTGGAATGGTCATCGTAGGGATAATGGATGTGATTATGAACCAAGGGCCTCCTTTAAACCATCAGGTACAAATATTTGTGTGCCTCTTAAATTCTATCAGTGTGCAATGGTCTAGCACACTCAGTGTTCTTGTTATGTGCCTCCAAGGATGTGTAATCATTATAATCATTGTATCCATTTTCATATATTCTTTTAAGGCATGTCTATGCCTTATTATAATTAGATATTATCATCTCCAAAGACCATTTTGTCATGTTCATATGCTACATGGTCTATAAAACTATAAAAATAGGTTATATAATTGATTCACCTTAAAATAATGGATGAGATACCGATAGAGGTCGACATGGGTCCAACAATCGTGAGAGGTTCCAAATTTCTTTCATGTTTTATATAAACTAATTTATTTAACACTAGATCCTCATACTTATTTATTTCTTTCCCATTTCATAATAATATTAAAACTATAGTTGATATTATTTTCTTTTTTATGTTTTAAGATATTACTCCAGAGAAGAGGAAAGTGTATGGGTTTCAGTGTCCTTTTTTACTATCATTAGCTGATGTAGAGTTAGTCTGGTATTTAATATTTCTCAATCTGGACTTGCTTTACATCATTTTGGGATTGATTGTCTGATCAATTATCATGTTGAGATTGATTTCTATAATCATTGTTTTTCACTCCTAGCCACATATGGGAACTCTCAGGTGCTTCTGGGCAAGTGGGGTCTAAGGATTGGTGATGCAATACATTTTTTTCATGTTACATAGTTGTTTGTTATCAGTTGTGGTATTTGAGCCTTATGGTTTCACTATTAGCGATATTATCTTATTTACCATGGGGGTTTTTTATGTATTCATATATAAATTAAATAGTATTCCTCCAAAGTGGGAGGTGGAGAACATGATAGTTCTGGTGATAGGTATGCAGCCTATCTCATGATCTCTTTTCTTATAGAAGAAAAATAGTTTTTAGTGCCCTTTATTTAGTTAGATTATCTATTTGTGAATGGAATTTTTCACCACAATGTTTCACCTTGGTTATCCTTAGGTCTCCTCTCCAAAAAGGATAATTTTTAACATTAATTGTTCAGGGACTAGTACAAGCTAAAGTGGGGTAAAATTAAGAATATGTATCATCTTCCCTACGTGGATTGTTTTTTTATTAGTTAAAGGGGGAAAAGTTTTTTTTTCAAAAATAGATCTTTGGTTGGGTAATGAACAACTCAATATTCAAGGGTCTGACATAAAAAATATGGATTTTCGAATTAGGTATTTACATTTCAAATATATTATGATACCTTTTGGTCTAACTAATGCTTCGATAGTTTTTATGGCTTTGATGAACCAGATACTCAATTAGTATCTCGACACTTTTATTGTAGTGTTCTTGGATTATATTTTTTGATTATTTTAGATCTAAGCATGAGAAGTAGCACCTACATAGTTTCATTTGGGAAATCCATAGAATTCATCATATGTATGAGAATATTTTTCAATTCATTTTATGGATCCATGAAGTAAAATTATTGGGGAACATGATTTTTTAGCATGGCCTATAAGATGAACCTAAGAAGATGATGGTTTTTATATCATGGGAGGAGCCGCAGAACATCTTTTATTTTTGGATCATCTTAGGCCATGCTTGATACTATCGATGGTTCATAAAGTATTTCTTAATGTTAGAGTAATAATTTACTTATCTTACAAGTTAATGGGATAATATCACATGGGAAGGGTAATGAAAATCTTTTTTTGATGAATGAAAATGGGTTCTAACATTATCTAATTTTCTGATCAAACATGATCACAGTAACGGTTACATGGTATAGAATGATATTTTCAGTGATGGAATATGGTGTTTTATTATACAGTGTGATTAGGTTGTATCATATGTTTCTTTTCAACTTCATCCCCAAGAAAATAATTATCGCACTCATGATTTGGAAATTTTCATGATTATTCATGCACATAATTTTTTTTAGAAATATATATCTTGGGAGAGGTTTATAGTATTTTCTAATCCTAAGAGTCTGAGATATATAATTTCATGAAAATAATTTAATCTCATAAAGATAAGATCGGTGGAATACCTTTAGATGTTCAACTGTGATATTGCCTACACTATGGGTAAGGGGAATGAAATTATTTAATCTCGTAGCAGGAATGTTACACTGTATTCTATTTTTTGAATCGATGTATGAGTAGAGCCTTATAGGACTCCATTCTCTATTATATCTGGAATAAAGAGAGGATTTATTAGGTATGGTTCTGACCAATGTTAAACTATCATTGTCTCTCCTATAGTATATTCTAAATGTTCATTTGTAAGATGATTAGTTTAGAGAAATTTAAAAACCCTATTAAAATAGGGAGACAATTTCTAGTGGATCTCTCCCTTATGATGGTATTATCCAATTTAGGGATCATTTTTTTATCCAAAATTCTACAACGAGAAGGGATTTTTTTTAATTTTTATAGTTCTTCATCAGAAATTCATCCAGTAACTAAAAAGATATATCATTACATTATATAGTGATCCTGGTTGACGAGTATGAAGCATAAAATTATAAATTATTTTTCCTTCTATTACAACTAGAATACTATATTGGAATTTCATTTTAAACCTTATGATATTATCCAGGATCATATAGTACTGGATTGGAAATGGGATGGGGAGTTCATGGATTTTTTTTATTGGATTAACA
The DNA here is from genome assembly GCA_963277665.1 of Viscum album. Taxonomy (NCBI): domain Eukaryota; kingdom Viridiplantae; phylum Streptophyta; class Magnoliopsida; order Santalales; family Viscaceae; genus Viscum; species Viscum album. The sequence goes on along the minus strand of OY728146.1, from coordinate 1,617,207,411 downwards.
TTTAATCCCTTGGGTAATAATTATAACTGGACGGTGATTTATTGGTTGACAAAATTGTCTCATTTCATTCCAATCATAGGCACCATTAATATTTAAGATCTAGTTAAACTATACTTGATGGAGGTGGTGAGGTTACAGCAGGTTATCCTTTCCACTATTTCATATAAGGATCCTATGGTTACCTTATGCTTCTTGTAGAGTCTACAGGAGGTGATGGAGACTTAGTTCAGGTTGATAATAGCTTACCATCTACATATAGACAGTTACATGAAGCATTCTATTCAGATCTTAGAGGATATTGTCTATAATGGTGTCTATTAATTTAGTGGATCATGTGATATCCATCGAGGATTGGTTTATTTTTCATATAAAAGTGGTTATTTTTCGTCAATTATAATGAAGCCTTTTGATGAATTGTACGTTCATCCATGTAGGTCACCTCCTTTTTTGGAAGTGGTGAGAGATGCCTCTCATGTGGGATAGAGTCTCATTCATTATATATTGGTGATGTTTCAGGATATATTTCAATATATAGTTAAATAGTTGTATCCGCAAAAATCATATGGGAATTTTCAGCATCATCATTTAGTGTTTTTCATTGTTGATCGAGTTTTTTGGATGGTTTAACCTCTTTTGTGTCATTATCGACTTGGGAAACAGGGAAAGGTAGCTCCAAGATATATTAGATCATTTTTGTCACTATTAATCTTGGAAAGGTTGCATATTGGTATGGATTTTTGGCACGTTTGATATGTATTCATGATGTTTTCAACATATATTAACTCATAACGAATTATCCTGATCCCTGTCATGTTTTTAGATTGGATGAAATTGATTTAGGAATGATATTCACATTATAGAAAAATTAGTGAATATCATTAATTCATAGGTGAAATTATTGTGTGGGAATTCTATTTCATTTTTAAGGCTAATATTATGACACATATCTAATTCTCACGATACATTGGAGAATGATTCATTGGTGAGTGAGCATTGTCCTCACCTCTTTCTAGAGTATCGTTCATCTAAATGACATTCTGATTTGGTAATAGCTTATGGTGGTGATATTGTAACATCTCGTTACCTTATTTTAGGTTCTTTTTACACCTCTTTTTAATTTAACTTATTATCTGGGAGATGTTTTATTCCATTCAATTTCATAGAGCATTTTTCAAGGAAAATGAACTTATGTTTGGAGATGTCTGTTTTTTCCAATTAATGGATTCTAGGTATAAATGTTTCAAGGATTGTATGTGGATCTATTTTGTAATATAGTGATATGGTATTGGTTTGAGATTTTTTATAAAGAAAATATATTTGTCACTTCCAATCGGGCATGTTCACATTGTGAACTGATTACATGACATAAATATTTCAATAAGAAGATTCCAAGATTTTGGTTCAGGTCATGAAAATTTTACATGATTTAAAAACTTTTCACAATATGAATAAGTAGATTGGTATTAATTTAACTCTAGGTGTTTCCTTTTTTGAAATATTTTATAAATTGTGTAATTAATTCCATTGAATGTATTCACGACATGAATTGTATGGGACTGGATGTTTTTATCAAATTGCGCATATGATTCTTTTATCATTAAACATGAATGTATCTCTCAATATCAATAAGTTCACACACAATTGATCATGTATGTGCTTTATAATTCTAGATCATATCATTTGTCACGTGATCATTGTTGTGGTTGCGTTGTCTATTTCTAGGTAAATGATCTTCCTACTTCATTTTTTCAGTAGTCATGGAAGTGTTGTGGTACTGTTTTTTTATGTGAACCATGTGGGGAAATTTAGGTCAATTCCTTCTATTTCTCTTATTTTATCATCTCCCAAAGGCTAAACATCACGTTTTATGTGGTGTGGCATGTAGGTTTATTGAGTCCTACTTCATTTTTTCTTCTTCACGAACCATTTTTTCTTGACAGGTCGATTCTATGATGTAGGAATCAATTTTAGGACTTACGTATTTTATTTAAAATTATTTCCATATTGGTGGATGTTTTTGCGGGTGTGTGTGACTGATGTTTGAGGTAGGTAGTTCCATATCTAGCATGTGTTAGATGAACTATATTACTCTTTTGTTTTAAATTGTTTTGTAAAATAATTGGCATAATTTTTTTATTATTGTGTGTAAATGGGTTTTTGAAAAATAATGATTTTCTCCGTATTTTGGTGAATGAAAACATATTTTTAATGAATTTTGAAATGAATTTATAAAATTATTGGATACATGTATCACATGGGTGGCCTTAGTTACCAAGGCAGAAGGTTTAGTAATAAGAATCACCTTTTAATACCATTAGCGGGTTCACTCATGGGTTATTCATATTCTCCCTACACCAAGTGTAATTTGGACTTGTTAGACACTATTGGGGGGTTTCAGTTTCTATGGTGTTCTGATAATCTCTATATTTGATGTATATAACTAGGGAATAAGTGTACATGATTTTGTATGTAGGGGTATTATTATTCTTGTTACCCAGACCTGTAGTGATCCAAGGCATGATTTACCTTTGCATCAATTTTGAACCATTTTAGATTTGATTAAATATATAGAAATATATGATATGCATTGAAACTATTTCACAAGGATTTTTTAGAACATTGAAAAAGTTGAATGTTTTTCTATTTAATCGACATAAAAATAGTTTAACAGATTTTCATTCCCTTTTATCATTAATGTAGATACTCTTTAGACAATTATATAGGTTATGGTTATGGAACCCCTATATGGGATCTTGCTGATCTTGTTTAGAACACATGTTGCACACCCATTCAGAAGTGTGTATACATGGTTATATCCTTTGATAAAGGGAAATTCATGGCATTTTAGTTAGGTGATGGGGTTTCTTTCAACTAATTTTGGGTAGTTTGTGGTTATATGTTGGATCTGTTCCCATGCTATCACATAAATTTGTCAGTTTCTATTTCACTGGTCCTTTGTTTTTGTAATTTTACTTTTGGTTGTTTTGACTACTAGGGTTTTATTGTTTCCACTGTCTGATTTTAGTTATTAAATATATTTTCACATTTTATCTACTAATTTTTCTCTTTACTAAGTATATATATTCCATGTTTCCTTCTTCATGTTGGGTGAAATCATTCCCCCTAGTTTTTTATGCCTGGGTTCTAGCCACCAGCCCATATGGATCGAGAATTACCATCGGGTATTTCGTGAATCAGGTTGAGTGCCATTTTTTGAGGATATCCTAAGTAATTTAATAACACTTAAATATAAGTAATCTCCTCAGGTGTATGTGTACAATTATATAATGGTTAATTACCCATGCATAAGAGTGCATAGCTCATCCAAAATAACATTATGTGTTGAAAGGCTATCTAATATGTAAGGGTACTCTTTGGGATTTGTAAGGTTTAACTGTGATACATATGGGTACCCTAGATATTTAATCGTTATCATTAGGTACTTAAATATTAAAAGGTATTATATTTTCCCTGTTATCTGTAAGGTAGACCCATTAATGAATAGGGTTTGATGAGTTTCCTTATGATGTGTAAGGGTAAGCATCATATTAAATAAAGATTTCCCTTTAAAAGGGGGGAGAATGTATGGTATGACTCATAATGATTTCTATGGGTTATCATAGTTAACCCTATGAAACATAAGGTTTCTTTATTAATGTTACATAAGGTTTTATTGGTGTTAACATAGTGATACATAAGGATTTATGGTTTACTATATTATACATAAGGGTTATAATGCATAATGGTTTCCTTGCTATAAAGATGGTATAAAAGTGTTACATGATACGTAAGGGTAAATCTAGAATTCTATGAAATTGAGTGTGGCTATATGCCACAACCTCCTGTTCTAGTAAGGATTCCATGGATTTTACAAGAAACTTGGAAAAATAGTTCAATCCCAATTCGTTATATTTCACGTTTTTCATCACATTTTGTGGGGGGTTCATATTTAAAAAAAGGGGAAGATAATTTTTGAGATATAAAAATTGAAACTGAAATTATGGATACTTTATTTTCTAAATTTATAAGAAAGGGGATATTGAGATCCTCTTCACAAGTTATTCTCCATTTCATCTTCATTGATCCATGGTGATTTATGATGGATTCCCTGATTTTTGGTATTCTAGACTATAGTTTTATAAAAATATCAATCAAAGAATAGTTGAATCCTCTTACTTCATGGGTATGCATTTTACATCTTGTAGGGAAAATCTATTGATGAGATTGGTTTTTTTAGACTTATTGGAGGTCACTACGAGTTTTTATTTATTTACAAATAATAGATTCAGTTAGGTTGCCATTATATTACTATATATATATATTGATTGGTTATTTATGTTCATGTGTGAACATTATTATTATTCAATGAATGACTAATTATTTTTTTTGTTTTTTCCATATAAATTGTTAAGGTATATTATTATTATAATATTCCAAAGGTATGGCAGAAAATACAAATTGATTCATTGGTGGATCCTTAATAAAAGATTGTATATGGTCTTATTTAAGGATTTTCTGATGGTATGGGTATTAGTTTTAAATGTATATTGGATTCCTTTTTAAAATTTTATTTTAAAAATGTTTTTAATTAAAATGTAATTTTAATTGAAATTTTAATAATTAATGAATTATTATTGAAATGGTATTTCAAGAAAAATATGAGGTTCTTACAGAATGATTTCTTCGGTATTTTTGTTAAAAATTTGAAATGATTAAAGATTTCATGATATGCCTTTTCTAAAATGGTTGTGATAAGTATTTGGCATGGGTTTTAAGGAAAATATGAAAGTCATTAGGTTATTATTATTTTTGTTCATTTAACCTTTTATGTGCAATGCCATATTTTCTAATGTTGGGACGCTTAATGTGCTCATTCATTGTGATTATCGAATATGTTGTTCTTCTTTAATAATGATGCATGATTTTATAAGAATCCCATACTATTTTATGGTATTTATATATTATTTTATTGAATACTGTGCATGTTAGTGCATGATTTGGCCTGATCATGTATTCTTCAATATCAAGGTGGTCGAGTGAGTTTGGTAAGGTGTGGATGTTCACTTAGAGGGATGTTGTGGGTATAACCAATAAGTATAGTGATAACATATTGGGTCATATGTTTTGATGTTGGGATTCTCTATTTTGTATAATGATACTAGAGTGAGTTATTCAATCATAGATAAAGCTTTAGTAATCCCTTATGGGATGTTGTCTATTGGTATTGTGGAGCATTCTTAGAGAGCATAATCATAGTTATGTTATGATTATAGGACTCCAGAATCCTTGAAGTCAATTTTGTAGCTATAGGTATGCGTGGAATGAAGTATTATAGTGAAACGAGTTAAAGAATTTGATGATGAGTAATTTTGTTAGGTATGATCTACTGTTTCACTATATGAAGATTAATGGTTATTCATGTGTTAGTCCTATGCATAGTTTTTATGTTTTTTGTGTGTTTTTCCTTGATTATGACCCACATTATGATGATTATATATGATGTGTGACCTTTTCTTGAGTGATAAGGTGGTGGTTGATATGTGATTAGTGACCTCGCGATAAGTTATAAGGTGGTTCCCAATATGTGATGTGTGACCTTAACTAGAGTGATATAGAAGTGGTCAACATATGGTGTGTCACACAGCCTTGATTAAGGATTTAGTGATCAATATATGATGTGTGACCTCACCTTGGGTTATAGGGTGATTGTTGAGATGTGATGTGTGACCTCACCATGAGTTATAGGTGGTGTTCATTACGTGATAAGTAACCAAACATTAAGAGAAAATGTGGGTTTTTATATGATGTGTGGGACCTCACCCTAATTAATAATGTGGTGGTCAAGATGTGATGTGGTACCTCACCCTTAGTGATATAGTGGTTGTTATTATTTGAGGTGGGACCTCACCATGAGTGTTTGGATGGTGGCTGAGGTCATGAATTGATAATTCATGTTGTACATGACGTGATACTATGTCCTTAGTAAGAAGAAATCAAGTTATATGATATATTGTCCCATGGGATGAATTTATTCTATTTCAAATTGGATGAACAAAGGGGCTTCAAGTATTGTGGTGGACAAGTTATCACATACTAATCTAGATAATGTTTTGGCATGTTTACCCTTTGTTATGTTTCTGATTTACTATGTTATATGAGAATGTATTGTATTGTATTTTTTTATGAACATATAATTGATCATAGTATAACATAGTGTGTTGAGAAGAGTGAGGGAATACTACAAGTTCGTTAGAGCCATCCTTACACATGTATATAGTATGGGTATCAATGTTGGTGGGAAGATCATTATCATGCCTTTCAATCATAGGTATAACATGGAGTTGGACATGGTCTATAATGTTATAGAGACCAAGGATACGAAAGGGTTGATTATGTGAGTTGGGTTGGCGGCCGTGTTTTTTAGTTTTTACTTTTTTTACCAGCTAGTGTGCCAATGTTATATTATTAATATGATGAATATTAATCATTGTATCCAATATTACTTCTCAAGTTGACTGATTCATAATATATAAAGTTCAATAATTTATTGTATGGACTACAAATTCCCCCATGGACCTATTTTAATGTATAAATGCTTTTAGGATGTATTCTATGAGGATGAGTCATTCCAAATGTTGTTTGATTTAGGTATTTCCTTAATTACTTACATTTAATTACATAGTATCTGTATGACTGTTTTAGGATCTCATTGCTAGTCAATAGCCTCTAGAAAATGAGGATGCATGCCTAAGGTTGTGTGATGTGTGAAAACCATTATATTATAAATAATATTCCGATTTTATGAAAAAATAATTTAAATACATACACATATATATATTCTATCTCGCATAATGATTTTTTAAAATATTATACTCATTGTTCATTTAAAATAATTGTGTTTACATAATGAAAATTAATATATTTTATATAAAGATATAATATTTTTTCTTAAAATAAGTACCTATTATGATAAATAAAAAATAATTATTCATCTACTAGATATTTTATACGATGATAAATATATGGGTTTTTTTGATATTTATTATTATAATAATAATATTAATTATTTTATTAACCTGTATAATAATAAAACTGAAATTCATTTACAAATAATTATTTTTTATTCTTAATAAAAAATTCCATGTGTTATATTATTTTATATAAAATTAAAATTTATAAATATTATTAATGATTTTGAAAAGGGGATTAATTTTTGGATTTAGAACATTGAAAAATTATTAGTTTGGCTTTTTAGATTTCATGAATGATGTTAATTTTTTGGTTAATAATGAAAAACACTACTTTTACCTAAATTAAAACTTTTATAACATCATCATGATATAAGCCTGAATTAAAATTTTATAGAGAATTTTTCCACACCAAATCTATAAATAAATATTAGAATACAAAATTAAAAAAATAAATTTGTATTTAGAAACCCGTGTTTGATATTTTAGAACTAAGTAATGTTTTATTCTAATAAAAACACATTTTGGATAATTTTCCATTGATTGACAGTTGAAAAGGATCAATTAAATTTATTATATCTTTTAAAGTTAATAAATTCTTCATTTAAAATTATAAAATAATAAATATCATGTAAATCGAAACTATACATGATTTTTATGTAAATTAAATTTTAATCTTACAAGGGACTTTTCTAAAAATATTATGGGTTTTCTTGAAAAAAATTTAATTGGACTCATTCATATACATTTATGAGAATAAAAAAAGTTATCATGTTTGAATTTGGGAAATATTTCATGAAATAAAGAACATGAAAAATAGAGTATCGTTTTCTGGTTTCCAGAATTTTTGAACAAAAGTTAATTACATTTATATAGAAGAGTTATATAAAAGGGTCGCCTGATCTACCTTAACATAGCGAGTTATAACTGAGATTTGTAAAGGTATCCATTAAAATTAACATATGAAATTTAAATGTATGTATAGGTAAAAAACAAATAAAATTATGTATAAGGGTTTGTGTAATGGTTTGTGGGGATTACTATTTAAAAAAATAAAATATGTGATATGCATAAAGGTAAATAATGTTACTGTTATGAATATTGGGATTCTTGCATAAATGTAAACATAAGCATTAAAAATTTGATTTTTTTATGTTTTAAATTAATTTATAAATGGTATACAAATTATAAAAAATTGTATTTAGGGGATATATATTAATTAATAATGATTTTATTAATATATTTATTATAAATGGATTATAATTAATTAATTAATTTTTATGAAAAAAATAATATAAAATAATTCTTTAAATATTAAATGTTAATATTTTAAATACATTTTATTAACTTATATGTCATAATTTAGGATCTAAAAATGAATATTTTATTTAGAAATTGTAAGGGGTAATTTAAATTTTTATAACATAGATAAATTAGTTCAAAATATAAAATATTGATTTTTCATGATTAATTAATTTTAATTTTTAACATTAAAGGCTCATATATAAGATATTATTCAAACCATAACAAAAGAGTTTTTTATATGATAAATTCTTAAATAATACAGTGTGTATGATATTTAGATTATGTAAAATATTCACGTAATAGAAATTGGATTATAAATTGTTAATATTAAATAAAATATCATATAATTACTATAAAAATGTAATATAATGATGAATATAAAATGGAATATATTAGATTAAATATAAAGTGTTTATATTCAAAGTTATAAATTTTCTATAATGTTAAATATAAAATTATGAATTATTATAATTAAATTTTATATATGAATTACTCCTAAATGATTGTCAGATATTTAAATACTTGAATCATTCATTTATTAAAAAGATTATTCCCTAATTTATTCAGGTATGTGAATTTCGTTATATTATGAAATTGTATGCTTTATTTTAAGGTGTTGAAATTCTTCTAGGTATTATCATATTTATATCTATACAGTTATAGGCTAATTATGGTAATGAATTTGGTTTTTTATGATGCTTTTCCTCTATTTTTAATTAGGGTTATGAACTCTAATTTAGTTTTTGAATATAGATTTTCACATTATGTTTTAATGTTTTGATAAATTGAAATATCTCTTGAGTAAATTCTCCCTCAGTAGAGAGACTTGGGGCCAAACGACCTTTCAGCTTGGAGGCTCATTCCATGAATATAATGGTGAATGAGGTTGGTTGTCTATTTCTTCAGGTCAACTCCAATGAACATTTTCAATTTCATATATCTCTATTGATTTAAATGAAAATTTTATGTTCCTCAGGTATGTGATGAATTTGGATATTTATGGATGTACATTAATTCTATTAATGGGTGAGGAAAACAAACTTTTTGTTTGTGTAATGTGTTACACATAAATATAGTTTAAACATTTTGGTTTAGTGGAGGGAATTTGATTAAAAAATATATTACTAGAATCATGCATACATAAAATGGAATAATGTGAGATAAGATGGTGGGATTAAATCCCATAAAATACATTGTGTGAGATTACTTCTAAAGCATCATTTTTCAGGACTTCAGTCTTCCAAATGGGTAGGTTCTTCCAAATAAGGGTGCCTATGAATTATCTTATGTGTAGAAATAAATTAATTGGTGATAATGTATCATCCCAAGGTATATTTAAATATAGAAAGGATCCCTTATATTGTGTTTTCTTAGATTGTATTTGTCATTTTATTTAGGTTTCACATAGCTAGGAAATGTTAGGAAGGATACTAGTATGATGATTTTTATGTTTATCTATATGATTGATTGAAAAAATAGTAGTCTACTCGATAATACAGGAAAAATATATGACATGATTTAGATGATGCCTAAACTAAATAATCTAAGTGGTGAGAGTAATTCTAACGATCACGCATTACTTAGTGAAATATAAATCATCACCTGCTAATGGATATGATGGGTTTAAAAAGGGTTCGTCATTTTATTGGGATCAAATTTACAGAAATACAATATTAAATGGTTATAAAACATAATACTCATCAGATAAGATATTCTATTGCATATTAATAAAATCATTATGATCAAACTAAATGTCGATATTAATCGATGGAAGGATAATCATGATGTAAACTACTCAAAAGACTAGTGATTTAAGAATAGTTATTAATAAATGACCTATTTGTTATAATAATACTTATTTCTGAGTATTCTAGTTTTATAATTGTTAATCCTATGAATCTATATTATTATGGATGAATTTATTGATTTCCATATGGTTTTAAAATTATTACATGAAAAAATGACAAGGGAATCTTAGTCTCCCTGAATGTACTCAATATGATTGGTAATATCAATAATTTGAATAATTTTAGTTTTATATACTCAATATGATTATTTATGAAAAATTATAATCAATATGATTGAATATGTTATTTATTTGGTAAGGAAAATGTTTTCTTAAATAATAATGGGTTATAGAATTAAATTCTATCATTTTGACAGATATATATTATAGAATGTCTATTTACAATAAATGTAAATATATAGAAGGTTAGAAATAAAAAAGAACTAAATACCGAATCTTAATATAATGAATCAAAGGAGTTGTTTCAATGATAACTTGTATTCTTCATGATTAGGTAAACTTCTCCTATGTTATGTATTATATCATTTATCTCCTAAGAATAATATATAAAAAATTATTGTTTAATAATTTTTTTATTTTTTTTAATACACAGAGTTAATTATTTGTTTATTTCTATAACATTATTGATAAGAGACTAAAAATAGCTTCTTCTAGTTAGAGAATTCATATTATTTTCATCCATGGAAATGTTTGGGAAATATGAATTAATTCAAGAAAAGTTTACCCAATATTCTCCAAGTGTTAAGGATAAATTAAGTATTCATGGGATGTCTAATTTTCTTATGTATGGATAGTACTAGTGAGTAAATTTTCAAACAAGAAGAAGATAATATGGTTAAAGGTTTCAATAATGTTTCTTCAAGAAGACAATAAATAGGATAGAAATCGAGGTTTTTCATGAAGGGGGAATAATAACTGCATATGATAGATTATTCCAAATATCCAAACAGGTTTAAGAAAATATATAGAATTTAAATGTCATGTATAAATATTATAGAAACTAATTTAGAAATTTTAAAACTTATCTGATACAAAATATATATTTTATAAGAGTTTCAAATATTCACCAGTTCAAAATCAGTGGAATAATTGATCAATCCTCTAGTTTACGTTCATCAAGAAAATGATTTGATATAATTTTTTTATTATAAATTATTGTGAAAATCTCAGTTGAATCTATGTAAAGGGTTTTTATCATATTTTTTTATCCCAATAAGAGAATTTGTTAGTTAATAGATAATTATTATGAACGACATGAGATGACTGATTTCATAAAAATGGTTTATGATTCAATGAGATTATATAACATGTTTTGGGGAGAATATATGGATAAAGATGTTATCTCCAAGATTAAGTGTTTATTAAAATATTATTTAAAATACAAAAGAATATTTCCTACCTACAGTTGGAGGAATATTATAATAATGTCTTCATATCAAAATGAAAATGTTTTTCAAAAACATATAATACCATATAGAAACTACAGTTCATTTGAAAATTATTCTTACTAAGAGGAAATAAGTGTTATTTTGTAACACAAAAGGGTTTGTGTAACATAGAAAGCTATTATGAAAATAATATTGTATCGAAAAAATGTAAGAGTATGTTGGACATAGAGAAGTTAAAAGTTAATAAATACAGGATTATAATATACAAATATTAATGTCTTTTTTACCTAATATCATAAATATTTTATGATATGTCATGATAAAGAAAAATATAAATATATAAATTTTGTTATCCTAATTAAGAGAAAATAATTATTTCTTATAGGATTATATCATCCAGATTAAAAATAGAATAACTTGTGACACACACAACAGGTTTAGGGTATGTCTGTAAAGAAAAATTTATAGAGTTAAATTAATTAATGTAATAGAGTAAATGTCACATTATCCTAAAAAATTATAGGAAATTTTGGTAATGTTATAATGTTAATGTTTCATTTTTTTTAAAATTTTTAAGGGAAAAGATTGATTGAAATGGTTTCAAGGATGATTATTATTCCCGTAGAAATAGTTATAGGTAGAAAATAGAAGTAGAAAATATGATATTTGATGTGATGAAGTTAAACAGATTGAATATGTTTATGGAGTTGAAGGGTGAGGAATATGATTGTTATATCACAGCATAATTCAAAATGTATTACTTCTTAGATGTTTCTCATTGAAGTGTTTGTGGGAGGGCTCCATAATATGGTCACATAAGGATGTGATGGGAATTTCATATGATGTTATAAGTTTAACCCCCCCATAAAATTATAACATAGATAATTATAATCTGTAATTCCTTCATATAAGATATAATAGATAGGTTCTGATGTTTGGGGTTTAAATATCCTTAAAATATTTTTATGAATATTAATGTGTATCATAATGCAGTAAGATTTCATTTTATTATTTTTTTCATATAGACTGCATAAATGAATAGCAAGTATAACATCATTGATTATGCATGGGAGTTGATCTAGAGAAATTCATATTTCCAAAACTACACTCAACAACTAAAACATTGTATTATATCAGTCTATGGTTGAAACCATAGAGACAACTTGTAGACAAGAAACCTATTGGTAAGAACCTTTTGGGTAGGATTCCTCACAACCACATTTGGGTTATTTAAAACTATGTATATTAGGATTTAAAATAGATTAATGAGAATGGGTCAAGGTCAATTTCAAGGTATCATAAAATGTTAATCCTAGATATAGCTTGGTATAGACCTACGGATTTGGCTTTAATGTGTTGAAAATGTCAACAAATGATCTTGGTCCATCAAATTGGATCTTCCTATGTTGGAAACTACTAATTAGTCAAGATATAGATGACAACCTAATTAAAGGATGCTTGTATTCTGGGTAGAAAAAGTCATAGGCTATTGGTCCAAGATTTCTCACCTTCAATCACGATAAGGATTCTTTCAAATTCACCATATATGTTTATGATAGTTACAAAATAAATGGGATTGAAAATTGTTTTTAACAAAATTACTAGTCATATGTTACCAATTCTTGATTTAGATATTAATTATTTCAAAGAAACCCCTAATCTTGACCCCTAACCCTACGTGGATTAGTTAAGCATGAAAAAATTGAATAAAATAAGGAAAAAATATCACAACAAGCTTGAAATGAAAAATAGAAAACATAAATCAAGGAAATATGAAACAAAATCATGAAATATTAATACAATAATAACTTTCATGGTGAAACACTAAAGATTGTAATTGAAATGGGTGTTTATGGAATATTAGTTTAAAATTTAGACATTAGAATAGAAAACAAGTAATGATCGAGTATAGGAATAAATATCAAGTAAAAATATTTCTTTAATTAATAAAAGAACCAAATATAAATAGATAGGAATGAAAATGGCGATGAAAGGGATAAGAAAGAAATAAAATAGTTTGTCATCATAAAAAATTGTTCTTTAAGTTGGATTAACTAAATATATATATAGCTGTTAAATGTTACATGGTATATAAATTTATCATGTCATGTAACTCTTTTAATTGTATTCTAAATATATTATTTTAAGCTATGTCCTTTAATATCACACAATGTACTTCATATACACTATAATCTCTAAAAATTCTGGATTTTTGGATTTCACATTTTAATCTTCAGAGGAAATTAGGTTTTGAACATTTAATTCCATGTTCTAGGTTCACATCATGTATCTCATTATATTTCAACTTTGAATCATTATTGATGTGTAATCATGATTCTCATTGTCTTCTTTCTTTATGCATTTTATTTTAGACTAAAATCTTATCCTTATACTAGCATGTTGTCTGTTTAAGGATAATTTTTTTTATTTCATATTTACGATGTATAGTGATGAATTTTCTATTTTTTCCATCATCTCCTCCTTTGAGTATTGAGTTCCAAATTCGGATTAAAACACATAATACTCCAATGTAATATAATTTTATTACTGATTAAGCATTAATGAAATCTATCCAAATTATGTATATGAAATAGTATTATCAAATTCCATCACAGTTGAATAGTTACAAGTCCTCAAGAAAAAATTATCTCAAAAGGGATTTTGAAATAAAGAATTTTTAAATAAGAAACAAATGTCATAGCAAGGAAAATAAAAATAAGTATAACTAGAAAAATCAATTCCTCGAGAATCAATCCTATAGAGAAAATAAATAACGCATCACACTTAAGTATCTTATTCATATTCTTTATTCTTTTAATTACAATTTAATAATGGTTCCATAGAAGCTATACCCATTTTTTAATTTACCTCATAATAAATATTCTCTAATCACACAAGGTAATATAACACAATATTATTGATAATGCCATGGATACAACTTACTACTGATAAGATTTCATCGGTTCTATCATCTCCACTTTTATAATAAAAATACAAGATTATTCAGGAGGGCTTTAGAAATAAGGTTCAAATAACTCTAAGGATGGGGTTATTTAGGATGATAGTGGGGGAAAATATCAAAAGGAGGGTAATCTCAATTGTATAATTCATGATAATCATTAATAGTGAAATGTCGTAACTCGTAGAAATTAGGTGACATAGATCTTAGCTGATCAAAGTAGATCAATGAATATATCAAGATAACCTAAATAATGTTCTCTATTATATAATTTTCTATTTATTTATTTTTCAATGTGTTATTTTTTAGGTTCGTTCTTACACTAATCACCTAACCACATATGATCCATCATAAGATTCATAAGTCTGGTAATATTGATTTTTGATCTTCCTAATACACAAACAATTTTTTTGATAGATTTTTTCAATCAAACATGGTAAAAATATAAAATTCTATTATAATCATAAAAATGTCATTTAAATATATTGAATCTTACACCATTCATCTCATCAATAACAATATAATGTGTATGGATGAGTTGAAAAACCCTCCTCAATTGTTCAAAATAAAATCATGCATAGTACTAAGAGTAGCGAAGGAAGGGATGACGGTTGTGAATTGGCTCCATCCAAAAAGGTTATTAATGGATAGTTCAATATATTAAAAGATATATGTATAGGTGGGTCTCAAGGAAATTTTATCGACAAATATTTCCTCTATAATTTTAATATTGTATTTTCTCAATCATAGTCACAATAAGATTAAAATTAATGTTATGATAGGTTTACATGCCCCATGTATCAATCAAGAAACATACCCTAAAAAGAATACAACAATGCAGGTATATAATACTCATGGGAGTGGAAGTATAATATAACTATGAATCACTCATGGCATAGTATATAGTAATAAGTCAATAAAATGAAATTAAAATAATATGTAATTAGAATTAAATTAATCAACTCATAAATCATTGTAAAAATATAAATATGAATAAAAATGGATTTCCAATAATATCCAACCGAAAAATAAATTTTATTTAAATTTGGCCAATAAATTTCATGTTTAAAAAATATTTAAATTAAAAATATATCATAGCCAACATAAAATAAGAAAAAAATAAAATTGAATCAACAATAAAGATCGATAAATAATCCCCTGAAATTAAAATGATACACTATATACACTGTTTAAAGAAAGTTATGTGGGAGATATTTCAATTGAAGTAGAGACATAAATGATATGAAAATTTGGAATTAAAAAACGGAATCGAGATCTACCTATATTGATTGTTATTTTCTGGGAAATTCTGATGAATTCTAATGAAAAATTATTTTAACTGCCAAAACATTGGAAAAATATATATACACAAGATATAACATTAGTATACATGGTTTAAAGAGTATGTAAATATTAACATGGCAGGTTCACATAGTTAATTATAGGAGAAAAAAGATCATATGAAATCATGATGTTTCTACAAAGAAGCCTTGGATGACTGAATAATATAAAAATTCTAAGGGGGGGAGATGATGAACACATAATGAAAAATATATGGGTTTCCTTCCATAAATCACAAAATATTAAGTCATCTTCCCAACTGATGGATATCCTAATAAATCAATATCATCTATTAACATATATGTGGTATTACTCTTGTAGAAACTGGTTATCATATTTTCAAGATCATGGGTACATTTGTTAGGGTCAAACACCTCAGAAATAGGTCAACTAAAGATATCTGGTTGCAGTAGTTTTGGTAGTGCACATCATGGAGGGGGATTTTGGTGAGGATGAATCTAGATATGGAGATCGTTAAGATGGTGATGTGTGACAGCCAGACACTGATACATATGATTTATTAGATGAGATGGTATACCAATACTCTCATAAACGACTATTGATGATGATGTAGAACAAGACATGGCTAAACAAATGTAGAAGTAAAATTAAAATAAGAAATCATGGAAGTTAATTCCAAACTATATCCCACCCATAGAGAAGAAATGATTCAATAGAGAAAATGAGAAACAATTGGAAGACAAAAATAGGCATTGAGACGCATCACACAATAGGGGGTATATAGATAAATCAAAATAATAGGGGAACTATCTTTAATATCTACATCATATTTACCATTCCAAATAGTGGGGGTATAGATGAGCATATCCAAAAATATCTCATTTGTATAGTCAGGGGCTAGAGGATCGACTTCTGTAAAAGGTTTCATTGTGCTAGAAGCATGCTCGGTCAATGATGGAAGGGTAGGGGTGACAACCTATACTGAATTCATACATATGGATTTTGGATCAATCAAAGGAACCTCATGGGTATATTGAAGGGTGGAGACCTTTCCCCGTTAGGACACCTCCTATAGAAAGTCTGGCATGTAAGTAAGGTCAGTGGGCTCTAGATGTAGGTTGACCTAGGAGGTATGTCGTTTTGGAGTGGAAGTATATGTGGAGTGTGAAAAGGGTAATGTGTGGGTGGATGAAGGGGGTGGTGGTGGATTGAGAGGTGTCTGGAAAGAATTAGAAGTGATGACTTTTTATAAGTGGGGAGGGGCACTTTAGGAAAGTGTGAAAATATTATTTTATTATATAATGATATTTTGATTCTAAAGGTCCAAAAAAAAGTAAAGTGGAATATAGGATTACTAATGGTTGAAATAAAATCATA
Organism: Viscum album; assembly: GCA_963277665.1. Lineage (NCBI taxonomy): Eukaryota > Viridiplantae > Streptophyta > Magnoliopsida > Santalales > Viscaceae > Viscum > Viscum album. The sequence goes on along the minus strand of OY728146.1, from coordinate 1,617,190,305 downwards.
AAATAGGAATTAGACTTGTTTTGGATATTGTTTTAATTTTTATAATCTTTTTTATTTAAATGATTTATTAATGAGGAAAATATATCATCATTATTGTGTCATAAATAATTTAATTTATTTAATATCTAAAAATTATTATAAAAATTCCTTTATTTAGGAAATCTTTTTATATTTTAAATGAATATTTATAGTTGAAAGGATAATTTATATAACCCCATGTAAAAATTAATTTACTAAAAGATATTTGTTTATGTCATTTTTCCTTTTAATTTAAGTTATTTAATCTAAAGTGCCTTTATCACTACCATGTGGCTACATGGGGTCCCAAAATCGATAAAAATATTCCCATAATAGTAAATAACTAAACTAATAAGGTTGGGACAAGTGTTAAGTGAATTTTGTTTTATTATGATATTATTTTTACCTTGAATTACCCTATTTTCCTTTATCTGCGGTAAATAAAAGTCAAAAGTTAATATTCACCAAAAATTATTTTCATCTTATTGAACAAAAATTTACTTAATAATAACAACCATGTATGTCGGATTTTTGAAATTCAATCCCCAATAGTGTTAAAATTTAATTTAAATGAAAAAGTCAATTTTTTAACTACGACTTAGTGGTTTCACTATTCATCAAAAATTGATGTTTTTCAGAAAAATACCAAAAATTCAGCCTAATATATATTTGAAATTATGAATTAATTTTTTAAAAAAAATTTAAAATATATTATTTGGATTAATTAATTTAAATTTAATTCCTATTATCATAACAAATAGCATGTTTTTAAGAAACAATAACTATCTAAAGATTGATACTTGTTTATGTCTAATTTCAAAGTAAAATTAATTCTAGTGACCAACATTTGATTTAATGGTAAAAACATAATATAATTCCACATTAAAATTAGTTAAAAAGATAATCAAATTATATAAAAAATTTAGATTAAAATGCACTTTTGAATTAAATAACCACATTTTTTACTATTCATAAAAAATGAATTTTTGCTGAAAAATAGAAAAAAATTACACAAAGTAAATTTTGAAGTCCCGATTATAAAGAAGAATTTTATTTGGTCAAATAAAACATATACATGTGACTATAACTAGATTTAGAGAGGGTTCACCATCAAAATACGGTAAATCAACCATGTAAGAAAAATTATGCTTAAAATTAGATTCATTCACATTTCAAGCCTCTAAAATTTATTGGATAAATGTAAAAACATTTAACAAACATATATAATTATATTGTATTTAGTTCTATTCATTCCCACCAATACAATGAAATGGTGTTAACAACATTTAAAAAATATTATTTTATTATTAGTGTGCAACGTAAGATTTCAAAGAAATCTGTTGTTGCGTATCGGGTATGCCATCGATCATATAAAACCCTTTAAAGTAAAATTATTATTTAATTCACAAATATGAATTATTATGAAAATTTATTATTTCATTATTTACCTGGGATGTTACATCCTTCCCCCTTTTGTAAATTGTATCCTCGCTATTTTATTCACTTATCAAATAAATGGGGGTATTTTTCCCTCCTAGCATTTTCAGATTCCCACATTGCCTCTTCAACCATATGGTTTTTTCACAAAACCTTAACCTGGTGAATTAACTTATTCTGCAACACTTTCTCTCTACGGTCAAGAATCTAGATGGGTTATTCCTCATAAAATATATTCTCTTCCAACTAAACTACCTCTAGAATTAAAACATGAGAAGGATCTGGAATATACTTTCTCCACATTGAAACATGAAAAACATTGTGTACCTGGGAAAAAATGGAAGTAAAGCCACTCTGTACGCAACTAATACAACTTTATCCAAGATTTTCTAAGGTCCAATGAACCTCGTACTCAACATTCCCTTCTTACCAAAATGCATCACAATTTTCCATAGAGAAACTTTGAGAAAGACATGATCACCTACCTCAAAAGAGAGATACTTCCACCGGTTTTCTGCATAACTTTTGTGCATGCTCTGAGCCGTTCTCATGTGCTTATAAATAAACTAAGCTTTTTCTGACATCTCTTCTACCAATTCTGGTCACATCAACTTCCATTCACCTACTTCATCCCAAAATGCTGGAGTTCGACAGAGATTCCCATATAAAGCCTCCAATAGCGCCATTTGTATATTGAAATGAATACTATTATTATATGAAAATTAAACCAAAGAAATATGTTGTCACAACTTCCCTGGAAATTCAGTGAACAAGCATGTAGCATATCCTCCATGGTCTGAATTTTTCATTCTGAATTCCTATCTTATTGTGGAAGAAAATATATACAAAAATTTATTTCAGTACCCAATGACTATTGAAGGCCTTTCCAAAAGTTAGAAGTAAACCTGGGATCACGATTAGATACAATGGAGAGGGGAACACCATGAAACCTGACTATCTCTTTATTATACTACTGAGAAAGTTGATCTAGGGAAAATTTATCATGAATAGGAATAAAATGATCAGATTTATTCAACCGATCAACAATAAATAAGATTGCATTATTACCTCGAGATGTCTTTGGTAATCCCATAATGAATCCCATGGATATATGTTCCCATTTCCACTCTGCCACCAGTAAATACAGAAGCATCACTTTTGGTAACCTCCGCTCTACATTAACCTATGGACATGTCAAACACTTCATAGTAAAATCAACAATATCTCTTTTCATTCCATCCCTCCAGTAATACTCTCTATGATCTCTTTACATCATAGTACTAGCAGGATGAACTGAAAACGGAGAACTATGAGATTCCCATAATAACTCATTTGTCAACTATGAATCAAAATACACACATAATCTCTTCCCAAATCTCAAAACACAATCATTATCAGTGATAAATTCAAGAATCTTGCTATTATGAACCAACTCTCCATTTTTTTGTAACTCACTGTCTTTCTTTGGCACTTGTTTAATTCTATCTGATAGAGATGATTTCACTTACAATTGAAAAAAAACCCGAAGAATTTCCTGCACCAACAACTTCAATGCCAATGTTTATAAAATCAAAAACCAAAGGATCTCGTTCCAAACATTGAACGATAAATGAAGCATTATTTTATCAACTCAAAGCATCAACCTCTTAATTTTCCTTTCCCGGTTGGAAATGGATTGTGCAATCACAATCTGTGATTAATTCCAACCATCTCCTATGTCTCATATTAAATTGTTTTTGAGTGAATATATAATTCAATATTTTGGGTTAAATATACATTTTTCATTTTACTCCATAAAAATGACGCCTCCAAATTTTCAAAACAAAAACAGTAGCATATAATTCCAAATCATGTACAGGGTAATTAAACTCATTAGGATTCAACTAACTTGAAGCATAAGCAATTAGTTAATCATTATTCATAAGGACACAACCAAGTCCTTTCAACAAAAAATCACTATAAATAAAAAACTCACCATTTTTGGAAGGTAGTTCCAATACTAGATCATTCACCATTCTTCTTTTTCAATTCCTGAAAACAATCATCACATTCTTTTGTCCAAAGGAAATTACCACCTTTTCGAGTTAACTTAGTCTTTGTACTAGATAACTATGCAAAACACTCAACAAACCTCTGGTAATTACATGCTAAACTATGAAAACTACAGATCTCAGTTATATTTGTGTGTCTTGTCCATTCTTCAACAACCTTTGTTTTATGAGGATCAACAGTTATGGCATTTTTCGAAACAATGTTACAATGGAATGAAATTTTTTATAACCAAAACTCACACTTTCTGAATTTCCCAAAGAGTTTATTTTCATTAAAGGTTTGCAAGACAACCCTTAAATGACATTCATGTTCCTATTTAATTTTGGAATAAACCAAAATATCATCAATGAACACAACCGCAAACTTATCCAAGAACTCACAAACAATTCTACTCATAAGATCTATGAATATAGTAGGTGCATTGGTTAAACCAAAAGGCATAACTAAAAATTCATAATGGCCATATCTAGTACGAAATGTGGTCTTATGAATGTCTAATTCCTTTACTTTCAACTGATGGTACCACGAACTCAATTCAGCCTTCGAAGAATACTGAGCTCCCTAGAGTTGATGAAAACAAATCATCGATGTGAGGAAAATGATACTTGTTCTTAACAGCGATATAATTCAATTCTCTATAATCAATGCAAAGTCTCATTGAACCATCTTTATTTTTAACCAATAATACAATAGCACCCCATGGTGATGTACTAGGTCAAATGAAACCTTTATCTAATAACTCCTACAATTGCTTCTTTAACTCTAAAAGTTCAATTTGATCCATTCTATAAGGGGGTTTTGAAATAGGATTAGCATTAGGAACTAAGTCAACAGTAAATTCAACTTCCCAGGGAGGTATAATTTGAGGAAACTCATCAGGAAAAACATCAAGATACTCATTTACCACGGGCGCATCATTATTCTCACCATGTCCTTTATTTTCAACAATATTTTCAAGGTAACATTCATTTACATCTTTTACTTGTTTCTCATCCTTCTGATATGTTGTCAAAGGGAAGGGTTAATTCTTGTTCACAAAATTAAAATCATTATAAAAAGAAACCACATTATCTCTAATGTCAATCGTATTATGATAAACAGAAATCCAATCTATACCCAAAATAACTTCAAACTCTAATAGAGGAAAAACAATAAGGTTTGTCAGTAGATACTTCTCGCACACAAGGAAAGGAAGGTTCTTATGTTTTCTTTTTGTCTCGAAATTTCCTCTAGGTGTTTTTACCATATGTTTAGGGTTCATATCTAGAATTCCCAATTTAATAAAAACTTCTCAAAAATTAATGAATGTGAATACCCTGAATCAAACAACACATTCGCATAATCTGAAAAAACAAACAGCGTACCTAATACTACTTCATTTGATGGCTCGACATCTGCTGAAGTAGTTGGAAAGGACTTCACCACCCCTTTCTACTTGTAGTCTGGTTGCTTACCCATAGTTGAGTTCTTTGGTGGACACACATTTTCATAATGACCCATTCCATTGCACATAAAACATTTTATAGAATATAAATCGGATTTTATCTTACCATTGTCCAGATAATTTTTCGTGCAATTATGAGCCTTATTTTCCATTTTACCACATCGGTAGCACTTAATGGAATTCAAAATAAATTCCCGAGTATTCTTTTTACCACAATTTTCACAAAATGTAAACTTAATTTTCTTACCATTATACTTTTTTGAAGAATTATTCTCTTTATTATGCCACCTCAACCTCTTATTATGTTGTTTGTAAAAGAACATCTGATCATCAGCAAACTCCATTTCCTCCTTCTCCGCACAACAAACAAGTTTTTTCATAACATCTTAACTCATGAGAAGATAAATCCCTTTGATACATTAGCTTTAATACTGAGTAAAAATGGATTATTTTACTATCAAGATCTTGTATGAAATTCGGAGCATACCTTTCCAGTCGAGTTAATTTTTCTTCACAAGCAGCCACTGAGTCATCATCCAGCCTCAATTCTTGGAATTGTATTTTCATCCTAAGACAAAACACATTAGAAAATATTTATCAAGAAACATACCATTATATTCATCCCAATCAAGAGCATCAATATCCTCACTATCCCTATTATTTTTCACCATCGACCACCACTGATCAACTTCACCTTCAAAATGGTAAACAACGAGACTAACATTTTGATGTTTTGAACAACCCATGACATCAAAAAATTTCTCCAGTGATTTAATCCCCCCTTCAGCTAGCACATGGTAAGATGATCCTATGAATGATGGGGAATGTTTCCTCATGAAATGCTCCACTACTGACATGTTCTTCTGTGGTTGATCTGGCTAATCTCATTTGTGGATACTACCACCATTTATATTCTGATTCAACTATGCCATCATAGTAACAAACTGTTCAGTTCCAATTATGACCATCTCATGTTACTGATTTGGAAGGTTTTCTTCTTCCTGATGTCATCCCAACATAGATGCCTTGTTTTCTCTGTAGAAAACCATTCTGAACATAGAAATATCTTAGGTGAAGCATCATGGTAATCTGTAAATGTTATATCATTTCAATATAATGTAATTTATGTATATGAATCTAACAATACACTAATTCCTAAATTCATTCAAACCAACCTATGGTACCAACTATATGGACCTGACTTTAAACATTACATAATCTTGAATTGAATGAATAATTCACATTGAGAATATTTTCAGGCATAGATTTTTAGATAATTAGGTCATAACATTTATATAACAACATGAATATTACATGTTAAAAATTCTACTTAGTATCCATTTTTATTAAAATAAAAACTCTTGAAAAAAAAGATTCATGTCTACTTCCATGTTTAGACAAAATGAATTTTCCTTGATCCCATCCTTGACCCAATTCATCTTTAAGTCCTGTGAAAAACATTTAAATACTTGGGATGAGCATAAAAAGCATAGTAAGGGTTATAAAACAAATAAAGAAAACATTAGTTCATCATTGCATACATAACATAATCTCTTTAACGTACCTCATTAAATAATAAGATTTATGAATGGAATATAGAAAACATAAATCATAAAGGTAACTTATGGAATTCATATCATATTTACATTGTAGCTATTATAGCTATGTATGGAGTTACATTTGGAATACCCATCACAGTATATTCCAAAAATCTCTTAGGATAAACATTCACGTTTTCCTCTGTCATGTTACCCAATGCATTGGAGAGATATCTCGGTATCTCCCACCCTAGGTTTATCATAGAACCACCCATATACTTAACAATTCCCAAGAACCATATCATGTTTGTAACATATAAGACAAACATAAAGGAAAGATAAAATTTCCTCATTTCAATCACATTATATCATTTAAATATAATAACATAACAAATCCATTATCAAAACCATTTTCAATTCCAAATTCTGTAAAAGTGTATTTGGTATTTATTTTACTTTTAAAAACATTATGGCTTTTTTTAATGGTTGGGGTCGTAGCCTAATTTTTATTATTTAAGGAAAAGAAATCTTTAGATTGGGTAGAGGGTGACCCATTTCATAGCCTAAAGGCCCAAGGCCAAGTGGCCAGAATACAAGGATGAAAGCCCGTTTTTTTGGCCAAAGGCCCCCTCAGTGAATATTATTGCTACAATAGCCGGGTTACTACAGTACCTGCTACGGTACCGCCGCTGCTACAGTCTGCACAATGCCTCTGCCGCAACAGTGTCGTGGCCGATACAGTCCACCACTGCTACAGTCTGCAATATTGCCCTACTAAAGTGCTGCTATAGTAACCCATAAGTTATTCCCTGCCTGGATTTAAGCTTTAGTCATTTGGATGCCATACGGGAAAGGGTTGTCTTCACTGCTTAAGTTAAAAAGATATATTCTTTTTAGTCTTTTAGTAAAATGATTCATAGAAAAAGATTATCTTTGAATGAAATGAGCAGTTAAAGGTATTTATACAAATTATATATGAAATTCATGTATTAAAACAAAATATGCCTCAATGAAAATAGATTGAGACAAAGTCCCTTACCTCGTGTCTGACTTGACCTGTTCGTTCTTTAATCACCTTTAATTTGGGTAACTCTCTTTGGATTGAACCCAAAGGACTTCTTGGAGTTCCTTATGCCTATGTTATGGATTCTTAGAGGGGGATAGGGATCTTGAGATCTTATTTGGACAGGTTTTGAATGAGAAAAGTTACTAGATAGGTGTGTGGAAAGAATTAGAAGTGAGGTCTTTATATAAGGGGAGGAGGGGCTCTTTAAGAAAGTGTGAAAACATTATTTTATTATATAATTATATTCAGTTTATAAAAGACCAAATCTAATTAAAGTCTAATATAATATTACTAATGGTTGAAATAAAATCATCCAATAAAAATTTCCTACTTTATGGATTGTGTTTTAATATTTATAATCTTTTTTATTTAAATTATTTATTAATGAGGTAAAAAATACATCAATATTGTGTCATTAACAATTTAATTTATCTGATGTATGAAAACTATTAAATTAACTACCATGATGTAGGATATATCTTTATATTTTAAAAGAATATAAATAGTCAAAATGATAACATATATAACCCCATGTAAAAATTAATTTACTAAAAGATATTTGTTTATGTCATTTTGCCTTTACTTTTAGTTAATTAATCTAAAGTGGCATTATCACCCCCCCAAGTTGCTCTATGGGGTCCCAAAATTGACCCAAAGATGCCCATGGTTCTAGATAACTCAACTAATAAGGTTACGACATGTGTTATGGTATTTTTGTATTATTATGATATTCTTTTTACCTTAAATTACCATATTTTCTTTTATCCATGGTAAATAAAAGTCAAAAGTTATCATTATCCAAAAATTATTTTAATCTTATTGAACCACATTTTAATTACTAATAACAACAATTTATTTTGGATTTTCCAAATTCAATCCACTGTAGAGGTAAAATTTCATTAAAATGATAAATTTTGTTTTTAACTACGACTTAGTGGTTTCACAATTCATCAAAAATTGATGTTTTTTAGAAAAATACCAAAAATTCAGCCTAAGATATATTTGATATTACAAATTCAAAAATGATTTCTATTTTAAAAAATTTCAAACATATATGTTGGATTAATTAATTTAAAATTAATTCCCATTATCAAAACAAATAGCGTGTTTTGAAGAAACAATAACATTCAAAAGATTGATACTTGTTTATTCCGATTTCAAAGTGTAATTAATTACAATGTCCAATATTGGATTAAATGGTAAAAACCTAATATAATTACTCTTTAAAACAAATTAAACAGATAATCTAACCATATAATTAAATTATATAAAAAGGAACTTTTTAATTAAAATACGGTATTTTTCATTATTCATAAAAATTAATTTTATCAGAAAAATACCAAAAATTTAACCAAAGAAAATTTTGATGTCCCGATTCTAATGAAGAATTTTATTTGGTAAAATAAAACATATATAAGTGACTATAGCTATACGTAAAGAGGGTTCTCCATCAAAAGGTGGTAAATCAACCATTTAATTTAAATTATGCTTAAAATTAGATTCATTCACATTTTAAGCCTCTAAAATTTATTCGATAAATTTTAAAAAATTTAACAAACATGTATAATAATATTGTAGTTAATTCTATTTATTCCATCCAATAAAAAAACTAGGCATTAACTATATTTAAAAAAAATTATAATATTATTGGTGGGCGGCATAAGATTTCAAAGAAACTCGTTGTTGTGTATCCGGTACGCCATTGAGCATATAAACTCCTTTAAAGTAAAATTAATATTTAATTCAAAAATATGAATAATTATGGAAATTTATTATTTATTTATTTATCTGGGATGTTACACTATATACAGGAAAGTGGTCGAGGGTTTGTAGTAGTGGATGGGGAAGGTGAAGGGGTTGCGTCTGTTGGTTTCGATTGTGGTTAAAGGGATGGTTGTTTGGGTGTAAGAGTATTTTTTCCATGTTCCTATAATTTTACTTATTGGTTTCATTCAATCGTGGGTTGTAAAATGGTATCTAAGGGGAGGATGGTGGTTTTGTGGAGGGGAACGCATGAAGGGGAGGGGAACTGGTCGGGGGGGGGGGGGGGTTGTCTATGAACCCTCAACTCATGATTTTTTATTTTATGTTGATATTTTCATATCATTTATTTAGTACACAACATGTAAATATCAGGTTTTCAATTTTCTAAGACCAATTTTTTCATTTCAAATATATTTTTTACATGACATGAATTTTTTATAAAATTAAAATTTGAGAAACTTTGGAACAGATCATCTAAAACATCTCAGTACTTATTAACTTCCCTAATTTTCATAAAACATAATATATCCTCTCTGGGGTTGTCACGAACCGAATCAGGTCGCCATCAAACCGACACCAAAACTGGATCCTGGCAAGGCCCGAAGGGCTTTCCATATCCCCACGAGCTGGAACAGGTGCCCAGGTATCAAAAAAATCTTTTTTGGGAACGACTTACCCAAATATGAAAGCCTAAAACATAAAAAAACAATCAATAATAAGAATCAGAAATTTTTGAGCCAAACAAGTCTTAAACAAATACCATAACTGAATAAATTAGATTAAAGACAATAAAATAGGTCCAAATAAAAATAAAGATAGCACCAAGTCATCCCTAAGGACTCCACATGACAAGGGGGTCATCACCTGCAAGCCGTCTCCACAACTCCGCCCCAATGATGGGGACTAAAACCCCGAACCGCAATCACCCATAGCCTTCCCTTTACCTGAGTCAAGCATGATAAGGTCTACTTACACCCAATTGGTGTAAGTAGGGTTTGAGAATAAGCCCAATATGATACCACCAGATTATTTCATGGAGCATGTAATACAATGTGAACAAAACAAGAAATTTTAACACATAAGGTAAAACATTGTTAAAATTCTAAGAAATGCAACTTCTGATTAAAAACAGCTTTCAATCTGAAAATTTCATAATCTTGAAACATTAAAATAAAAATGTTAGATACTGTAATTTACCTCCAAACACACCCTATTATATGGTTAAATACCACAAATCCAATGAGCAACAAAATCGGGAACACCCCAAGGCATTAGGTTGTCTCGGGCCCTATGTACCTCATACCTCGTTGTAATGTAACCATAGAAAAATATGTTCTCATGCACGAGAAACTAGTAGGTAACATACCTATAACCTAGTAGCCCCCAATAATTATCCACATAGTTTAGTTAGAGTTTTCATTATCCAAATTCTATGTGAAACAGGGACAAAACCCATCCGGTCCACTAGCCGTATTAGTACAAATCTGCCCACCTAGGTACCCAGGCTTTCCCTTTTGTGATCAATAAATTTAATCATGTAACATAAATCTATTTTCATATAAAACACCACTACTGGTCACACACAAATAATATAGTAGCTATCACATTTTATATCACTTAAAATACATAACAAAACACTTAGATTTTTAATAAAACAATTCATCCAAATCCCGTAATGTATCACAGACCAAACTCCTTAAGAACCCAAATCTCACACTATGTGCACACCATAAAGTTACCAAAACAGAAAAACCAAACAAATACTTTTCAATTAAAACAAAAAATCATTTTTAGGGAATCCCCTTGTGAACCAAGAAAGGATAACATTGAAGAACCTCTATTTTTACACAAACATGGGACTTAAAAAGTTTACATGTTCCACAAACACTATTAAAACCCATTTTCACAGAAACAATCAATGGGGATAAAAATTAAAAATATTATTGGAAGCCCTATTATTTTTAAATAAAATCAATTAACTATTAATAGGGAAGCGCCAAATAAACCAATAAAACATTCCCATGAAAACCCCCAAATTTCACATGAAATTTGCCTTTAAAAATTCATTTGAAAAACAAACACCAATAAAAATTCTTTTTGCATCAATACTAAAATGAGATAAACCTGAAAGTATGATAAGTACTGCATTCTGAGACACAAATATTTCATAAACATGGAATCACCTACCAAAAGAGTCAAGAACCGAAAATCCTAGTATGGAAATTCAATCGCGCCACCACCGCACCAAGAGGGACCTAGATGAAACCTAAAACCGCAATAAAAGACCGGGAAAACCAAAGGATAAACCCTAGGTTCGAAACTCTAGCCTATAGAAATTTTTTTCTTTAAGAAAAAGGGAAGAATACCAAGTGAAATTGAATGAAACCCTTATCTATTTCAAAGAGGAAATAACTGGACTCACTTACTTGAAGTATCTTTAAGTAATCACTCCAAAACAAAAGTAGATAAAATTTAAAACATCCACAATTCAGGATTCGTTCGAAGAAGAATTCATAGGACATTTATGAACTAGAATGGAGGAAAAATAAAAAGAATTGAGAGAGTTATGAAAGAAAGAATTTACCTCTTCAAATTAGGACGATTTGAGGAACCCTATGGAGTTCTACACCAATTCGTGATGAACCATAGCTCCAAAGAGGGGGGGGGGAGTTTAGACGCATGTATGAGCTGAATGATCTTGGGTGAGACTTGGAATCACCGAAAAATCCAAAAATTTTGAAATGATATAAAACAGAAAAAATTTAATTTTAAAACTAGAATTGGGATTTCAGGTAGGCCCAACACCATAAATAATAACCCCAATAAACATTGGTTATGGATTTATAAAGGCCCAAAATTTAAATGGTGGTGTTAATATATAAGGGGAGGACATTTAGGAGTTGGAATGATTGAAAAATATTATAAAATGAAAAAGTTATAAAAGAAACAAAATTTATTTTTAAATCTGGAATTGGGCTCACGGTTTGGTCCCATTCTTGAAAACTCACCTATTCCTCCATAAAACTTTTGTAAACCACAAAAACATTGCATTAATGGAAATTAAACGAGAAATACCATTAAAATATTTCATTTATATGACAATTCTCCCCATCATGAAAACTTTCCATCCTGAAAAGTCTACCTGAAGGTTGATCAAAAAACAGGAACAAATAATCTTCCTTAGCCCATGACTTCTGCTCCCATGTCTCATGTGTATCATTACCATGCTGCTAACAAACTCGGACAAACGAAATGGACTTCCCTCAAATCACCTTTATTTTGGAGTCCACTATTTGCACTGGCTGGTCAATAACAGACAGGTCAGGCTCTAGCTCCAGTTCTTCCCAACTCAGCACATGGGATGGATCCGGGTTGTATTTCTTTAACTGGGAGACATGGAAGACATAATGGATGGATGTCAACTGAGAAGGTAAAGCCAACATGTATTCCACCTTTCTAATATTCTCGACGATCTCAAACGGCCTGACATACCACGGTGTCAGGTTTCCTTACTTCCCCAAACGACGATGGCCCAGACGAGAGGACACTTTCAAGAATACCTTATCACCCACAGAAAACTCTAGGTCTCAACGCCTCCGGTTAGCATAAGATTTATGGTGACTCTGAGCTATCAATAAATTCTGCCTAATAAACTTGACCATCTCAGATGTCTCCTGCACCAGACTCGGCCCCAGTAGTGAGGTCTCACCTACCTCAACCCAACACAGGGGGGACCGACATGGTCGACCATAGAGTGCCTCAAAAGGAGCCATTCGAATTGAGGATTAGTAACTGTTATTATACTCAAACTCAACCAACCCTAAATGGCTATCCCAGGAACCTCCAAACTCCAATACACATGGATAGAGCATGTCCTCCAAAATATGATTTGTCTGCTCTATCTGACCATCCATCTAAGGATGGTATGCCGTGATCATCTTAATCTGAGACACCAAGGCCTTCTGAAGGCCTTCCCAGAATTGAGAAGTGAAATGAGGGTCTCAATCTAAGACAACAATAGATGGAACACCATGGATTCTCACCACCTCTTGAAGATACAAATGTCCCAACTCATCCACTTTAGATGTATCTCGGATCAGAATGAAGTGGGATGATTTGTTCCGATGGTAAATCACCACACAAATGGCACTCTTACCCCTATGTGTATGTGGTAAGCCAACAAGGAATTCCATGGCGACCTCTTCCCACTTCCAGGTAGGAATGGGTAATGGATGGAGCAAACCGGAGGGCCTTTGGTGCTCTGATTTCACCTGTTGTCACGTGTAGCATCTCAAAACAAAGTCATCTATGTCTCGTCTCATTCTAGGCCACCAAAACTATCGACGGACATCATAATACATCTTAGTGTCACCTGGATGGATAGACCATTGAGAATTATGGATATCCTACATCGCCGCCTTATGTAGAGAAAATGACACTACTGAACAGACCTTGAAGCACAATATGACCTCAGGAGACGACGACCAATCAGAGGATGTCTCCCCACCATGAAGAAAATGTTTCGACCATTTAAAAAGTTCATCAATGGGTTTTCCTCATTGAATCAACTCGAACAGAGAAGGTGTCAATTGGACGCTCACCATGAATGCCCCTCCACTATGTTCCCTGGTCTCCATAAGCATCTGAGAAAAGAGCCCCATCAATTTCCACTTATCATTGGACTTCCTCAAAGCTTGCACTGGAACCCTACTGCTCAAGGAATCGGCCACTACATTACCCTTGCCTAGGGTATAGACAATTTCAAAGTAAATCCCCTACAAGTAATCGATCCAGCGATGTTACCTCGAGTTGAGGTCCTTCTGCGAGAAGATATAATCTAAGATTTTGTGATCAGAGTAGACCACAATTTTCTCACCAAAGAGATAGTGACACCATGTCTTCAAAGCATGCATCACCACTGTCAACTCCAAGTCCGGGGTCCGGTTGTTCTTTTCGTGTGGTCGAAGATGGAGAGAACCATACGCGACCACGTGATCATCCTGCATAACCACAGACCGAAGACCCATACCTAAAGCATATAAATAGACCACATATCCTTTTACAGCCTCTAGAAAAATTAGCATCGGGGCAATAGTCAACTGCCTCTTCATCTCCTCGAACGATGCCTAGAATTCAGGACCCCATACGAATTTCACCCCTTTCTGTGTGAGGGTAGTCATAGGTAAAGCAAGCCAAGAGAAATCCTGAACGAATCTCCTTTAATAACCATCCAAGACAAGGAAACACTTGATCTTGAACACATTCTTCAGTTGCTCCCATGACATGACTGCACTAATTTTCTTGGGGTCCACTGAAACTCTGTGCTCTGAGATCACATGCCCCATAATTCTCACCTCACAGATCCAGAAAGAGAACTTTGACAACATTTCATAGAGGCAGTGATCCCGTAATGTACCCAAAATGATCCTAAAGTGATGTTCGTGTTCCTCCTCAGAGCTAGAGTATATCAGAATGTCATCCATGAACAAAAAAAAGATTCAAGATACTGATGAAACACCCTATTCATGAGTTCCATAAAGACTGCTGGAGCATTTTTCAATCTGAAGGGCATGACCAAATACTCAAAGTGGACGTACCTACATCAAAAGGTTGTCTTTCAGATATTTGACTCTTTCACCTGATTATGATATTACCACGAACTCAGGTCTATATTTGAGAACCACCTGTCCCCATTCAACTGATCGAAAAATCATATATTCTAGGCAAAGGGTATTTATTCTTAATTATTACGTTATTCAGCTTCTGGTAGATAATGCACAACTGGAGGGATCTGTCAGCCTTTTTCGTGAACAACACAGGAGTGACCCAACGAGAGATTCTCTGGTGATTGAATCCTTTGGATTCTAATCCATCCAGCTGTATCATTAATTAACTCAGCTCGGTGGGGGCCACACGGTATGAGGGAAGAGATATTGGCTGTGTTTTCAGTGCCAGATCAATCGAAAACTCCACATCCCGCTCTAGCGGAAACCTGAAAAATCATCCGGGAATAACACCAGAAACTCATTCACTACATGAGGTAGTGAACCTTCTGGGGAAAGACCATCCTCTAGCATGATCGAAGATAACTGGAAGATAAAACTTTAGAACTCTAGGAGTGGAGGCCCTGCTCGACCTGACTGAGGATCCCATTCTCCATGAAAAACCTGACAACTCCCATCAGGTGCTTTGAAAATCACATGTCGTCTGTAGCAATCAATGTGTTCCTGGAAGTGTACTAGCCAATCCATCCTAAGTATGACATCAAAAAGAGCCATATCTAAGACCAATAGGTCACACTCCATCTCTACCCTTGACATAGAAAGTGTACACAACGGGAACCTGGGACCATGCTCCTTCTTCTTTCCCAGCGGTGTGACCAACTCCATCGCGAAAGACATAAAATCAATTGGAAAATTCAGAATGTCTAAAAAATGAGAAGAAATGAATGAAATAGAGGAACTAGTATCAAAAAGAGTAGTTACTATAGAAGATGCGTTAATAACGGTACCTCAAACTGTCGACGGTCCTGCCTTCGATCCTGCTGGTTCCTGATCCACTGCATGGATATGTCTGATATCAGCATGAGGATGACCGCTAGTCAGGGGTTGTTCCCTAAACTGGATCTTCCTAGAAGACGACCCAGCCCTACCACCACGGGCTCCAAAGAAAGATCCCCCAGTCCTCAATGGCTCGGACTGTGTTGGATCTCCTCTTGAATCCACTGACCCTACCACAGTCGGTAGTGGACGTGCCACTCTAAAGAAATGTTGTAAATTCCCTATACCTTCATACTGGTAACAAGGTTTTGGAGGAATCGGACATGCAGGTTGGATATTCCCAGGCTTCCCACATTGGTGGCATACGACCGATATCGCATCAGAAGCTGTAGAAGAAAACTGCCTGGAGGGGTAGCCTGAACTGCCACCTCCTTTCTTCACATGATCCTCCCGCTTACTTTTCTTCTCTAAGGTGCTGCCAGTGCCCACTACTGATACTGAACCATGGAAACCAGCCCTTCCTTTCCTATCAATCTCCTCCATGCACGCCCGATCAATGACCTCAACATATGTCCTCAACATAAACAAGAACACCTGGGAGTATATCTCTGGTCGCAAGCCTTTCTCAAACCACTGGGCCTTCGCTTGCTCATTAGAGACAATTTTTGGAGCATACCAAACTAACTCAGTGAAACAGTTGGCATTCTCAATCATAGATATATTCCCCTAAACAATTTCATTGAACTCTCTAGACCTAGCATAAGCCATCAACTCAAGGAAGTACTGTTCATTGAAGATAGCCTTCAAATCTCCCCAGTGCATCTGCTCATTCTTCCCAGCATGAAGCACTAACTCCCACCCCTTATGGCTAGGACCCTCCAACATAAAGGAGTAACACTTCACCCTAAGATCCCCAGGTGTTTCCAAGAACTCAGACATACGCTCGATTTTCTCAAGCCATTCATCTGCTTCCTGGGGTTTTGAGCTACCTCAGAAGGTAGGAGGCTTGTTTTTCAGAAAGTCTTGTGCATAATATTTTCTAGGACCTGTCTCTTATTCCCTAATAGGAATAGGAGCAAGATATGGTCCCTGTCCCAAATCTTGGATAGCCCGAACCATAGCCTCCACGAGCCACTGATCAATCAGCATGGGAGAACTCCCCCCAGCTTCCTCTTATGGGCGTGTGGGAGCATTCCGGGGAGGCATGCTGCTAAAAAATGAAACAATCAAAAAACAATAGTCAATACCAAAATTCTAAAAAATTTAATCAAATACATAAAATATAAATAAACTAAAAACATTTCATAATAAAAAGAAACAACTACTCCACATCCGCCTGATGTCCATATGTGGTCTGCAGCCCACATGTTTCACCTGGAAGTGAAGTCAATATGTAAATTACAACATCCCCTAGTGACTCAATGTCTTCCATGAGATGTGGGGGACAGAAACCCTACTAAGAACCAAAACCCCGAGCCCTGACAGTTCTATCTCCTGTCTATCCTGACTCATCCCAAAATAGTAATATAACCGAAAAACATTAACCTGCTCTGATACCATTTTGTCACGAACCGAAGCTGGTCACCATTAAATAGGCACCTAACCTGGCTCATAGAAAGTCCTGAAGGGAGTTCCCTATCCCCATGGGCTGGCACAAGTTTTCAGGTATAAAAAAAATCTTGTTTGGGAACGAATTACCCGAGTTTGAAAGCATAAAACATAAAAAAACAATCAATAATATGAATCTAAAATTTTGGAGCCAAACAAGTCTTAACCAAAAACCAGAACTGAATACATTGGATTAAAGACAATAAAAGAGGTCCAAATAAAAATAAAGACAGCACCAAGACATCCCCAAGGTCTCCACATGCCCGCAAGTCATCTCTACAACTACACCCCATCGATGGGGACTAAAACCATGAACCGCCATCACCCTTAGCCTTCCTTTTACCTAAGTCAAGCATAGTAAGGTCTAATTACACCCAAGGGGTGTAATTAGGGTGTGAGACTAATCCCAATTGGATACCACCAGATTATTCCATAGATCATTCAATACAATGTGAACAAAACAAGCAATTTTAACACACAAGGTGAAACAATGTTAAAATTCTAAGAAATGCAACTTTCGATTGAAAACACCTTTCATTCTGAAAATTCTAGATGTTAAAACATTAAAATAAAAATGTTATCCACTATAATTTACTTCTAAACACTCCCTAGTATATGGTTAAATACCTCAAATCCAAGTAGCAACAAAATCGGGAACACCCCTAAGCACTAAGTTGTCTCGGGCCCTATGTACCTCGTACTTCAGTGTAAAGTAACCATAGAAAAATCGGTTCTCATGCACGAGCCACTAGTAGGGAACATACCCATAACCTAGTGGACCGCAATAATCATCTATATAGTTTAGTTATTGTTTTCTTTATCCAAATACTAAGTGAAATAGAGACAAAACTCATTTGGTCCACTAGTCGTACTAGTACAAATCCGCCCCACCAAGGTACCCAGGCTGCCCCTTCTGTGCACGATCAATTTAATCATACAACATAAATAAATTCTCATAAAAAACACCACTAATGTTCACACACAAATAATACAGTATATATCATTTTTTATACCTCTTAAAATACACAACAAAACACTTCGATTTTTAATAAAATAATTCCTCCAAATCCTGTAATGTTTAACACACCAAACTCCTTAAGAACCCAACTTTCACACTTTTTGAACACCATAAAGTTACCAAAATATAAAAACCAGACCAATAGATTTCAATTAAAACAACAAATCGTTTTTATGGAAGCCCCTTGTGAACCAAGAAATGATAACATAGAAAAACCTCCAATTTTACACAAACATGGGACTTAAAGTTTACATGTTCCACAAACACTATTAAACCCCATTTTCAATGAAACAAATAAAGGGGATACAAATTCAAAACATTATTGGAAGCCCTATTATAGTTCAATAAAATCAATTATGTATTCATTGGGAAGTCCCAAATAAACCAAAAAAACATTCCCTTGAAAACCCCCCAATATCACATGAAATTAGCATTTAAAAATTTATTTGCAAAAAAACACCAATAAAACTAATTTTTGTATCAATAATAAAATAATATAAACATGAAAGTATGATAAATACAGTATTCTAAGACACAAAGAATTCATAAACATGGAATCACCTACCAAATGAATCATGAACCTCAAATCCTAGTGCAGAACTTCAACCGCGCCACCACCACACTAAGAGGGACCTAAATCCAACCTAAAACCACAATAAAAGACCAAGAAAACCCATGGTTAAACCCTAAGTTTGAAAACCTACCCTCTGGATATTTGGTACTTCAAGAAAAATGGAATAATTCTTACTCAAATTGAATAAAACCCTAATCTTTTTTAAAGAGGAAAGAAATGGACTCACTTACATGAAGTATCTTGAAGTAATCTCTGCAAAACAATAGTAGATGAAATTTTAAATAGACAAAATTCATGGTTCATTCTATAAAAAATTAGTAGGAAATTTAAGAACTAGAATGGAGGGAAAATATTAATAATTGAGAGTGTTATGAAAGAAAGAAGTTACCTCTTCAAATATGAACGATTTGATGAACCCTATGGAGTTCAGCACCAACCCTCGATGAAAAAGAGCTCCAAAGAGAGGGGAGGGAGTTTAGAGGCCTGTTTGATTTCAATGGTCTGGGGTGAGACTTGGAATCACTAAAAAACTGCAAAAAATGAGTATGTGATAAAACAAACAATATTTAATTTTAAAACTGCAATTGGGCGTTTGGGCCGGCCCAAACCCATAAATAAAAACCCCAATAAACATTGGTTATGGATTTTTAAGGGCACAAAAATGACTTGATGGTGTTAATATATCGAGGGAGGTAATTTAGGAGTTTAAAAGAGTAAAAAAAAATTAAAAATTAAAAAGTTAAAAATGAAATAAAATTTATTTTTAAATCTGGAATTGGGCTCACGTTTTGGCCCAATTCATGAAAACTCATCTATTCCTTCCTAAAACCTTTGTAAACCCACAAAAAATTGCATTAATGGAAATTAAATGAAAAATACCTTTAAAAAATTTCATGTTTATGATAGGGGTTTCCTACCACTTAGCACTTTGTCTATTTTCTATATCTATATACACATCAATTTATATGGTTTTATATATAAGGACACACCCCTTATAGAATGGTTCTTGAAAACATATGTTATGAAAGATGAGATGGAATACCTTATTTGAGGATCAATGAAATTCATGTTCTTGTGTAAAAAAAATTCTTTTTTAATCAGGAATTGGTTTCTTTCTTCCATCCTTACTAGTCATATAATCATCTTTCTTATCAGTATGAAAGATGGAATGACAATCAAATGACTCACTACTCTGCTTAGCAGCTTTCACTAATTCAAAAACAAATTGTTCCTAACCTACTCTAAATATCTAACATATTTGATTTAAATCAATCATTTCCATACCAACAATAAGAATTGGTCTTCCTGTAATTATTGTAACATCTCTTTCTTCTTCTATATCTAGGATATGGAAATCAATGAGAAATATATTCTTTCTAAATTTTTCTTGGATTTCCTCAAGCAGTCCTTCAGTGGGTATAACTGATTCGTTTGAAAGTTAGAGATCCACTCTTTATTGTTTTAATTTTCTAAGCCCTAGATTTGTTAAAACATAATTTTCATGATATTTACACTTTCACTAAGATTTCCCAAGGCACTTTCAATATATCATGTTACTATAGTCAAAGGGATTGAGAAACTTATAGGATCTAGAATATTTGGATGGAATTTCAACTAAAAACAGTGTAGAGAAATATTTATTTTGGTAGACGAATCCCAATTCCTCTATTTTATTTTTTTGAAATAATGTATTTAATGAAACTTGCATAATAATGAACCTAAGAAATTGCATCAGTAATTAGAATGTTTATGTACAGTTGTTTGAACATCTCCAGAAATTTTTTAAACTATCCCTACATTATACCTTCTATCATTATATGTAAAAAGTGGAGAGGAGTATTATATGTTGGTGGTTCCACAAAGACATTTTCTTTTTTTTGTATTCTCAATTTCTAGTGCATTTTTAGTTGATTATACCTCTTGAATTTTCTTCGGAACAACTTTATCATATTCTTTTAACTTCTTTTTCTCACACAATCATAGTAGTTGAATGTCTATGATATTTATACTCCTAATAAATATTTTATTACATAATTATCTTGAAATATTCTCAGTGTTACAAAGAAAGGTACCAAATAATTGATCTGATAAGTTCTTCATGATTTGGATCACTTTATGCTCAAGGTTACGTAGGTAAGCCCTTTGATTTTACATCTTAGTTTTGTGATTTTTCATCCTTCGATATTATTTTTTCATGTATGTAGTTAAATGATTTTCATGATTTTAATAAATACGTTGGTATTTTTATAGCCTTAACAGAGTATTCAAATATTATTCTAATTGATCTAGTAGAAATTTTTGAGCTATCTGAAAACATTATTGGAATTACTACTGTGATCGAGGATAAGGACTATAAGGTGGTTTGAAAATATTGATCTCTAGGAAAAGGTTGTTGGATTTTTTGTTGTGATCGAGGATATGGACCTTTAGGTGGGTACTTATGTGGTATGTGATTCTTTAGTGGTACATTTCCACTTCCCTGGTGATAATGACCTTAGTTTGGCTACTGTGGCTGCTGATCCAACCACTACTGATAGTATTTTTGTTAGTACTTTTGGGGATATTGGTAATACTGATTTTGTTAATTTTCATTAACATTATTAGAATATTGGCTCCATGGTTCCTCTATTCCATCAAGCTAGTCTTGATATGTGTGTGAGTCTCCCTAGATTTCACATAATTGTATATCCATAACTAGGTAAGGAGGTGGCAGCAATGCTAGAATCTGAAAAGACTACAGTTTCATGGTTAGGTACTCAACATGGGCTACTAGGTGGGTATTTTTCACCACCGGATGGATTACATTTCTAGTATATCCTCTCTCTTCTTTATATAGTCTGGCATTATGAAAAATCTCATCAGACAACACTTCTAAATTCAGGTGACTTGTGCATGAGTATGCCTTCAGCTGTAGTGTCTACAACAGTGTGTGTAGCCAGTTAGAGTCCATGGTATAAATTTTGTAAATGAATTCACAGATCAGTTCTATGATGTGGTAATTTTTGATTTATCTCCTTAAATAGGTCTTATACTTCCCATGATGATTCTCCGTCTGAATGATTAAAAAAAATTTATCACGATTTTGAGCTTCCAGGTTAGGATCAGTGGGAAATATTTATCAAGGAGTTTATTTAATAAATAGTCCCCAATCATGATAGAATTGGGGCATCACTTTTAATCCAATCCTTTTCTTTGATACAAAATGGAAATGGGAATACACTAAGTATGATAGTTCCTGATGAACGCTTTGTATGCATAAGGTTTTTCAGCCTATAAGAAATTGGAAATATCCTCATGGGGGTATTGTTTTTGAAATATAATAAACTTCCCCATTTTCTAGATAATATGAATTATTCCAAGTTTTATCTGGAAATAATTCACCAGAATAGGTGGGTCCATAATGCTGGGAACACCACTTCTAACAGACGGAAATCTGTAATCCATTATAGTGTGCTCTTGAATCATTGTACACTCACCCTAATGCTCAAGAGTCACATATTTGTTGGTCTGGAGGTGCAATATTGTATTTTTATCCATGGTTAAGCTTTGCCATGTAGTAATAGATCTATCAATCTTAGGATCGAAATGAAAAAATTATTTTAAATCTTGTCTCATAGATTATGTCAAGGGACCCTTGAACATGAACTAAGCTGGAGAAAAGTAGAAACATACTCTATTCCATGAGAAAAAATTTAAAAAAAGAATAGAGGAAGGAAAATGGTAATGTGGTTGAGGTAATCCCATGTTTATAGCATATGTCATTGTGCTTATGTATAACTATCCCAAAAAATGGAAACAAAATATAACCGGACAACATGATTTTGCTAGTTTCATGTATTTATTCATCAAATAATATATATATTTCCCAAACTAAACATTGTTACTAATAAAAAGTAATGTGAAAATCCAGGGTCGAACCCACCGATATAGCTTGTAGACAAGTAACCCAGTTGTCATACCCTTTTTGGAAGGATTAATCGTAATCACTCTTTGGTTTGGGTTTTATAAAACTATGTAATATTGGATTTAAAATATAGTAGAAGGTTTTAAGGTCAATTTTATGATATTTTTATATTATTATACCTAAATATATCTTGGGATAGACCTATATATTCATATGGAAATCAGTGAAAATTTCACCAATTAATCATTGTCCTGCCAAGTAGATCTACCTAAGCTGGAAGCGAATCCTTGGTCCAGAGATAGTTTATAACCTATGTGTTGGAAACATGTATTTTATGATTAAAGAATCATAAGTTGTTTGTCTAATAATAATCAACTTCAATTTTTTCAATGATCCATTCAAATTCCCTTCTGATGATCAGTGTAGTTGCAAAAGAAACGAGATTTACTATAATTTATAACCTAATTACCAATCATAGAGTTACAAAGTTTTGATTAATGTATTCATTATGTTTAGGAAACCCTAACTCTTGACCCCTAACCACAAGTGGATTAGTCATGCATGAATGAATTAAATGAACGTTGGAAAAATATAAAAACATTCTTAACATGACATATTGAAAACATAAGTCAATGAAATCCTAAATTTATATCATTAAATATAAAATAAATAATTACTTTTAAGGAAGAAACATTAAATAATTTAGTAGAAATTGACATTTAATTGTAATTATTATTGGATTCAGAAGTTGGAATTGAAAATAAGAAATGAACTAGTTTCAGAATGGATATAAGGGACAATAGATTACATGAAATAAATTAATAAAGTAGTAAAAATATATGGGAATGGAAATGAAAATGAAATGAAGAATAAATAAATAAAATAGTTCATACATCCAAAAAAATAGTTCAGCGTGTTGGGTATTCTGGAAATATTTATATACCTTGATTATTATACGATGTGTAAATGGTTCACATCATGTAACTCATTTAAGTGGCTTCTGCATTGAGAATTTCATGGTGTATTCTTGACATTCACATTGTGTACTTTATATCTCCATTAATTTCCAAATAGATTGGATAACATATATATGATGGCTTGAATCTTCAATAGAAATTAGTTTTAAAAATCATCATGATGTTTATTGGGTACATGTTATGTATCTCAATAAATTTTGACATCAAAAAATTCATGATGTGTTATCTAGAATCATACCATGTTCTTGGTTCTAACCATGTATTTTGGGATTCATGGATTGGGATTTGGCTAGACGGTTGTCTGTTTGAGGATTACACATCATGTATTTCAGATATATGACATGTCACGTGGAATTTTATCGTTAATTGAACATCTCCTCCTTTGATTCTCATGTTACTAATTCCTATGTAAACATATTAAAACCCTGTGTAATATCAAATAAATAATGGTTTAACAATAATGAAATGTATCTTAAATATTTATATGAATATGTCTTATCAATAAATTTATATATAGATATACATTTCAAGATGTGTAATGATAAATAACCTCTTAGAGAATGATTTTGATTTACCCAAAACTAATATTTTTTCAAAGAGTTTTACAGGTTATCACAAAGTTTTATAGTTAGCGTGAGTAGGAATCTTGAATAGAGATATATAATATGACCATGAGGTACAAAACAAAGAAAATTATTTTTTTGTGCTCTATATGAACCAGTAATTATGCCACGTAGAGTTTCATATATATGTATTTGGTTTTGTATGGGTTATCGATCATATTTGAGTCCCGAACACA
Source organism: Viscum album (assembly GCA_963277665.1). Lineage (NCBI taxonomy): Eukaryota > Viridiplantae > Streptophyta > Magnoliopsida > Santalales > Viscaceae > Viscum > Viscum album. The sequence continues at coordinate 1,617,165,606 of OY728146.1, read as the reverse complement.
ATATGGTGTTGAGATAACTAACATTATTACCATTATACATTAATACCATACTAATGAAAGTCTATATGTTGACTTAGATAATACATGGTGGTTTGGTGTGTTTGTAATCATGTCTCTGGTTGGAGCTCAACCATGTAAGGATTTTTCAACTCGTTTGATTAGTATGTTATCTAGGACCTTGATTGAGATATCCCAATGAAATGTATAGCCTCACCTAGTTATTATATATATCTCTGGATGAGGTCCATGTTCTATACTTATATATAAGATAAGATGAAATGATGTGTATTCATTGACCAAGACAATCTATACTCTTAAGATCAAGAACAGATGAGTTTGTTATACGGGATTCATATACCCTATGTCCCATTATCATTAGATGTCTTGGTAAAGGGAAAATATGATAATGGACATTTACATATGAAACAAAAAATTATCCTTGTGTTTAGATATTTTATTATAATTCAAGCTAGTGGAAATAAGTATAGAGATACATCTGCTTGATGGAAATCAAACAATATCCCTTTATATCTTGAGTAATGTTAATTTTTTACTAGATGACACTCTTTTATTACATATATGAATATATATATATTAATATTTTTTTCAATTATATAATGTTTAGTGGGCTCAAATGTTATAGTTGATTTAACGGGCATTGAGTTTGACATTGAGAGACACTCTGAAATGGGCTTAGTGTTAATCAAAAAGTGTCTTGTTTGGTTATTCCCGAGGTATTACATATGATGTGATACAAGGTAAAGTTAATTATAAATATACACAAGTGTTATGGATTATTTCTATAAGGATTATTGGATATGATGACATAAGTTACTGCATATGATAAAATATAATGTGAAATGGCATGAAGACTTGTAGACTTTATTTTGAGCGGGGGGATTTAACGAGTTATCTGCCCAAATATCCTAATATATATGAAATATATATTTTATATCTTGCATTGAAAATTATATTTTCATGAATAATGGTGTATATTAATCAATATTTCCTATAATTGTGGTATTAGATAGATAGTTGATCAACTGATCGCCTAAGATATCATTAAAAATCTGTTAACAATGATGTAATAGTAAAGAATCTTTTTGAATTCATTCATATAATGAATGAATGGTTGATTAATTATCTCATGCAGTACAAGTTCACGAGTTAATATTGGAACTATACAGGAAAATCCTAAAGTTATTTATAAATCCCACTATTATGTGAAGGCATGTGTATTCATTTTTTGAAACGTAGTCAAAATTCTATACAGTCTAAAGCTCTCTTTATTCTTCTATTTGTTGTTTATAGCACTAACAAGTTGTGGAGATAGAATAGAACCTATCCAAATGACATATGATTCACTCTACCCATGGATACTCCCTTTGATGAATAGTCTTTTGGATTCCACTACGTGATATTTATCCAGCACATTTGGAGGAGTTTGAAGGTGATGAAGATGATTCAGATGCTATTTTTTGTAAGGTATATAAGGTATAATGTTATCCATTTCATTATTTTATATTTTTTACATATTATATCATGTGAGTTACTAGGAATGGGATTTTTAACATTTTCTATTCATTTAATAATCGATATTAGAATCATTTAAATCCTTTCAAACTTTATTTTGAAAGGATAAGTCACTAACAAGTTGATTTTGTTTTGGACGAGCCCTTTATTTAAATTTTTATAAATTATTCATAATTATATGTGTGTGTGTGTGAATTTTATCAAAATATGTTTTATTTTAAAATCACTTTAACAACTATGGGAAAAAACAAAGAACTTGTGTTTTTTGGGTATAGCTCGTAGACCATAAATTTGAATGGTAGATCGAAGTATCTATATTTTAGTTTTGACCTAATATCTTAACACATAAATTATTTTCCATAGGGTCTATTGAGATTCGATCAAGGATAATATTTTGGAACCTGGTTTTAAATATGGAACCACATACCACTACAGAGTGGTGCAAAGATCAAATTAGGGGGCCTGAATTTGAAGGGGAACTAATGAGGGAACATTAAATTAATTCTAATAACATTCCTTCTAAAATTCCCCATATGATGTTTAATTAAAGATCATGCTTTATTACTCTACTATAGTTCATATTATAGTTCTCCACTACTATAACATCCCACATAATAATGATCATGTCATCAAAGAAAAATGTAACAGGACCTCATGTGAGCTCCCCAATCACCAAACACTAGTGAAATGTGTTGAGGGTCTAAGAAGGTCCATGTAGGATCAATTTACCCTATAATAGACCCTTACATAAAAATAGTAAATTTAGTATGAAATTAATGTTGATTAGAAAATACCATTAATACAAACTCAATGAAGTGAAGATAATATCACATATTTTTCCTTATGAGTTATATATCGAAACTATACTTTAAATAAAAACTCATTTGCCAAGGTAAGATCAATACAAATAAAAATTGAAATTTAAAAAGTGTGGAAACCCCTTTCACATGGATCAAAATTCATAAAACAATATATCAAATATAGCACCTGGCATCATATCCCAACAATCAAGGCCCATTTACTTTTCATAAAACATCATGAAAATAATTTTTACACACATTAGGGGTACACATATAAGGATGCGAATTAATCCATAGTAGAAAACAATACATCCCTAGACATTCCATTGAGTTTAATGCGATTATATATAAATGGTGTAAATATTTTAATTCATTTTAAAATCTTATTTTTAGTATGAAAATAAAGTGTTTTGTGTTAACTAGGTAATCCATATAATCTCATACTTACTTTGGACAATTCTTGTTTAAGATATAATATCAAATGGGATTGAGTTAGCCAAACAAATAACCCATGTCATCTCATATAACAAACACATAATGTCTCATACCACCATTTAATTTACCATTTATCCACATAAACTAGGCTCCCAGTAAGTGATTGGATTCATAGATATTTTCACAGTAAAATTTATAATGTAAAACACCTCAAAACCAAATTTTTCATCATGAATAAATCCTAATTAAACCCTTATTAATTTTATAAAATAACATGTTCACTATAAAACAATGTGAAAACACCTTAAATTCAATCTAACATTTTTTCTTTAAACAATTTTTTTAATAAGCGTATTTCGCCAAAAATATCCCATTAGAACCAATTTCATCACATACTAATTTGTTTTATTATAAATAAATAATTTCCTTTTTTAATATTCTATTTTACAGCCTTCCAAATGACATTTATAGGAAGCTATCATCATTTTATCTCCAATGTTATTTTTTAATAAATGCATATTAAACACATAGATTTCTCTTTAAGTGAAATATATATCTTTATCCCGTTAATGTATGTATTTTCTCAAAAAAAAAATATTACAATACATAATACAAAATAAATTTTCCATGATGTGTGACTTTAAAAGCATGTAGAAAAAGAAATTTATTTTCCTAAAGTTGTACAGAGGCTGGACAGGTTCATCTCACTAGAGGGGCATTTTTAGGGGCCCAATCATTTAATCTAATTGACATAGAATAATTTTTGTTATTGTTTTAAATATTAACAATGAATTCCTTTCATAGGGTGTGGAAAAAATAAATTTATTTTCTTAATGCATCATTAATGCTTTCCAGGGTTATCTCACTTGAGAAGCATTCTCAATTGTTCACTCACTTAATCTAATTCACCAACTCAATTTTTTTTATTTTTAAAATTTAACTAATGAATTAAAAATGACAATATAAATGAATTAAAAAATAAAATTAAACTAAAATTAAATTCTAAATTTCCATGAAATGATATATAAATACAATTAGAGAAGAATTTATGTTCTCCCAAAATAATTTTAAGGCCACACCTTCATTGAGCAGCTTTAAATAAAATTAGTGAACAAACACTGTTTTATTTATACAAAACTAAATTTATCCTAGTTATAAATTCATATTTTACATTGTTATATCCATGAACACTCCCCATCCACCTCCTCAATCATGGTAAAATATAAGTAGATCAAGAATTTAAACATTATACAACCAAAATGAAGGTTACACCAAATGTAAGATGTCCTTTGAATTAACTCAAAGAGGAATGAATACATGGACTCATGATAAATCACCAAATTACACCCCCAGAATATTCTAAATGTCATTTACTTATAATCATGAGTATAAAATTTCATGATTGAAATATTAGAATATGAGAAAATAAGTAGAAATAATGAAAATTAAAATAAAACAGAAGAATGGTAAGACGGATCAGAAGAAAAAGGTCCGTGGAAGATGAACCAAAAATAAAAACCATGAATAAATTATATTCATTAAAATGAAACTAAATCTAAATTATATTGAAAATAAAACTAATAAAAAATAAAAATAAATAGAAATTTAGTTGGGGCATCAACATCCCCTAAAAAATATCTCATCCTAGGGGTGGATCCTATTTTTCCCTATATATCTAAATCATTCAATGGTATATTCTTATAGGTTATTCCAAACTTAATTTTATATCATACCTCCAAATTTGAATTTATTTGGATGTATATATAAAATTTTATTCAATAATTATTTAGAAATAATTTTTTGGATGAGGATTCAAAAAATATTCCTTAATGGTTGAGGGTTAAATGACAGCCTTCGTGTGTAAATATCTCCATGTAATTTAATTTTAAAATTATTATATGAGTCATATTTCTAATAATGGTGTGATGACCTTAATTGGATATGTTTATCTAGATTTTTTTCTCATTTACAGAGGTGGGTTCCTCTCTACTGTCCTGGATGATTTGTAATATTGATTTATTTATTAAGGACTTTAGATGTTAAAATTAAATAAATGTCTAGAATTAAAGTTTGAGGCCCAAAAATGAAGAATCCTAAAACAATAAGGGCATTAATTGGATATATATTTTAAAAGTTATGATTGAAATTCCAAAGATATTTTAAATCTGTTAAAATTCCAAAATTATGAAATTTTCATATTTAATCCAAAAACACACCATAAATACAAAATTGATGAAATTAAATAAAACTAATAAATTTTTATCGATTAAATAATTGAAAAAAAATTGATGAAAATATTTTCTAAATAAATTTCTACATAATTAAACCATTTATCTCATTATGTATAAAATCACATCATTGAAAATTAGATGACAGCAATGTTGCTAATATTAAAATTTCTAGGTAATAAAATTAAAAAATCATCTTTGTCAAACCAAATTCTAAAAAATAGACATAAAATCTATATTTAATTTTTCAATTTTGAAATAAAAATACATTCTATTATTGTAATTTTCCCCTTTAAGATTTTATTGAACTTATCCTTTCATTTATTTATGTTCCTCAATTCATAATTATTATACATTCCAAAACAAGATTTACCTAACCTTTAATATTTTCTCCCCTCAGTTAGGATTCAATTAAATTATATTAATGATCATATAATTATAACAAGCCCTTTATCCATATTTTTATAATGGAACTACTTTTCTCCACTTTATAAATTCAAAAGACATATGAAATCATGGGGGATTTCATTAAATGTTAAATGACTCTGACTCTTAAGGTAGGTAGGAATTGATATATAAAAATTAAGGGTAAATGGAGTGGTTTCAATATTATGGACATTGAATGATTTCTAAAATGAAGCCTCTATTAAATTACCCCTTTAATATATCAACTCCCACTTCCCCAAAACTCAAAGTTAAGGTTATGATCAAATATAGCATAATGAATGATTGGTGAACCCACTTGAAATTTCTTTTCTAATTTTATACTTTTTTATTTTTCAAAAAACCTTTTCATTTTCTCCATTTTTTAAATTTATTCTTGGAATAATCCTCACATCCATCTGTAAGAAAAATATGATAAAAATCAATATTCTAGCAATGGTGATTTTTTTTCAAAATCACAACCTCGCCTTTTCATTTTTTGGTTATTTTTTTCATTTTCATTTATTTAATTCAAGAGGTGAAAACAATTAGGTATCAAGAATGAATATAAAACATTAATGTACTCCCATAATAAGAACCCTGACATGTATTCCTTATAATTTATTTAGTACCTTCAACCATGACTCCCATCATCCCCAAAATTCAATTTCAAAATATCCTAAGAAAAATAAGGCGAAGGTTGTAATTGATAAAACTGGCATGAACCATGAATCATTCCTATATAGGTCATTCATGGTCTCTTTGGGATAAATAATGATTGATTTATATGTGGTATTTTAAGATAAAGTGGTTTATCAGAATATGCCTCAATAATTTTAAATGTGTTTTTTATATTCATAGCTTTGAAAAGTTCACATACAAGTTTTGGTTAGTGTTATGTCCCATGATCACTTATGAAAAATTATAAAGAATAAATAGGAAGTGAATGGTATATAAATACTCTTAGGAATGGGAAACTTGATATTGGACAATTACATAAGTAATTATTAACAAAAAAATAAATTTAGATCAATCATAGAAATTCAAAGCTTGAAAAATGTTTGGGAAATTTCATTGAAAATAATTAATTATTTACCTTAATTAATGAGTCTTAATTTTAATATACTTGTTTAATTTTAATAATAAAATTCCCTATTTAACACATTCAATATCATTATCATTGAAATATAAAACAAGGAATCATATGATTCCCAGGAAAGACATTTCTCCTAGATAAGTCAACTAAAACATATTTCATGTGTGGGAATGAAATTCTCGTTTAAGGCTCAAATTAGAGTCTTATACAAAAATTGAAGGAGTTTAGAAGATACAAATTAAAAGTGAACTTACATTAGAAATAAATTATTATTCCTCTTCCTCAAATGATTGAGGGATACCTTATTCCATCATGGTCCTAAAAAAGTAAATAAATCAATTAATCAGAAGGATCAAGTCACTAAAGGTAAAAAAGAATAAGAGGAAGTGGGTTTCATACTGGACTGATTCTATGAGTTAAATTGAAATATAAATTCCTATAAAGCATTTAAATATAAATCATGGTAGAATAACCCATGTGGGCTTTAAATTCGTACTGACACCAGAAGGGAAGTACAATCTATTATACATAATCTATCACTAGGTGGAGTTTATTGAATTTGAACTACCACATATTGTTCTTACTAGCAATAATTTATTTATTATTGTTGATACTAATTTCATGTATTCAGTACACCTGATATATCTCCCATCAAAATTTGGTATATCTTTCATGATGGTGGTAGAATGAAGTATAGGAAATCCTCCTCCTTTTTTGCTACCCCTGGATCATCTTATTCACAATTTCATGGTTTCTCTAGATGTTCTATATTAAAATTATAATCCAAAGGAGATTCTTAATTTTAAAGAGTTAATTTCAAAATTGTCCATTTAAAGTATTAATTGTGCATCTCTTGTTCTTCAAGAAGATACACTATGATTTCTTTTTGAACTCCCTCTCTTAAATATTTAATGTCTTTCGGGAGCTCCAAGTGTTCCTCAATAGGTGCGTATAATGATTCTACATCTTCCATCAAGGCATATAAAATATTGTCTGAATCTAAAAATTCATTTAAGTGGGAATTAATACAAAATTAAAATTTTAAAAAATAAAATAAAAAAGAGACTAAAATAAGATCAACTCTTTGAATTAGTTCAGTTTAAATGTATGTCTCATTGGTAAGTTCCTCTTGAAGTAGGATCTCGATGGATGTAGGTAGGTAGTTAGGATCCTCTATCAGAACTTAAAATTCCACCAATGAGGTGGGGTCTTCAATCATGGTTGTTGGTTCTTATATTTTAAATGGATTGGGAAAACTAAGTAGTTCCTCAAATTCTTTCCAGAATATCATCCAGTTCTTTTTTATCTCTTATATATAGCTCACCAGGAATGTCCATTTCTTCTATCTCTCCAAGAAATGGTTGAATGTGGATGAATGAATCATTATGTACCACCACCTTTACCTACTATGGTTATTTTATTTCAATGATGAGTGGTGAAATTTCTTTGACAACTACATCAATTTATTTCTCTAGACTAGGGTTAGGTTGTTCAATTATTGCAAGAAAATATTCGTACCCTCTTTCCATTTTTATCCCCATGTAATATAGATTATAAATAATACTTTAATACTAATCATTTTGATCATTATAATCCACTTATTTTCATTATATTTCTCCTATGAATAATCATCCCATTCTGAATAAAAGTAGTTCAGATACATCATCGAAAAAACAATTTTTAATGGGGTTTTTGTGGGTTTTAATAAAAATAATAAAAACATATCTATAATGTGAAAATGGAAAAAGATAAGTAAAAAATGATTGAATACTCAACGACGGTGCAAATTTTGATGCATGAATATTGTAGGGTGTGGGAAAAGATATTTATTTTTCTAACGCTGCATAGAGGCTGGCCATGGTCATCTCACTTGAAAAGCTTACATAGTTGTTCACTCACATAATCTAACTCACCTAAAATAATTTTTTTTATAATAATAAAAAAAATAATGAAATTGAAAATATAAATAAAATAAATAAACCAAAATGAAAATTACATGGAATTTAAAATTACCATGAAATGTTAAATATACTGTAATTAGAGAACAATTGAAGATATTTCGAGAGAATTTTCAGGGATCTCCATCATTAACAAGCTTTAAATCTACTCAGTGAACACATTACATCATATTTTTCATAGATCAATCTTCCATAGTTGTGAATGAATAGTTGACTTAGTTCTCTCTAAGAACACTCCCTATACACATCCTCAAATGGGAAAAATAGTAGTATATCTTGTTGTTAAACATTAGATAGCCCCAATGAGTATTACACACACTTTAAAATGTCCATATAATTAACTCAAAGCAGAATGAAAACATGGGATTGGGTTAATGCACCTTATTAATCCCCTAATTTATTATAAATTAATTTACTCAAATTAATGAGTATAAGAGTTCATGGTTGTAAGATGATAAAAAGATTAAAAAATTTGAATAATGAAAATAAAAATTAAAGATAAGGATAAGAATGTGGAGAAGAAAAGGAAGAGAGTGTGGAAGATATAAAAAATAAAAACTATTATTGATTAATAATTTATATAAAACAAACTAAATTAAAATTAAATTTAAAATAAATCTATAGATAAAACAATAAAAAAATAAGACATGAAAAGAAACGATTGCAGCAGCATCCCATTAAGAATCTATCCTCTACATGTTCTATCCCATTTTTTCCACCATATGGTCGAATAATTCCATGGTTCCTACTTATAGGTTGTTCCAAATTAAATTTAATATCATACCAAAAATGTTCACATTAATTGGAAACTTATATAAGAATTTAAATAATAGTTAATTAGTAAGTCTTTTTTGTATGAGGATTCCAAAAATTTTACTTGAATTTTAAGCTTTCAATGTCCTCCTGAATGAGTGAATGCCGCCATAGAATATTATTTTGAAATAATAATTTGAGTAATACTTCTAATACTAGTGGAATAAACTTAATTATAAGATTGTATATCAATTTATCCCCCATTTACAGATGTGGAGTCCACTCCACCAACTTGGAGGATTTGCAACATTGATTGATTTTTTTGGGTCTTAAATGTTTGAATTAGCTATAGGTTCATAATAAAAATATATATCCCATGGATCAAGGAATACTAAAAGGATAATCAGAAAATTTTTATTTATATTTTAAAATTTAGGATCTAAATACCAAAAGTATCAAAATCTTTTAAAATTCCAAAACTAATAAATTTTCACATTTACTCCCAAAACATACCATAAATAAAAAATTGATGCAGATAACTCAAATTGATAAACTTTTGTGGATTAAATCATTGATAAGAATATGAAAAATTATTAAAATATTATCTCTATCTTTACACATCATCAAATTAAATAAAATACGAATTCAATATAAATCATTCATTCTTGAAATGTGTTATGTATTAACGAAAAACACATTAACACATTAATTTTTTATCAAATCATCAATTTCAGTCCCCAGTTCATATCTTTTTAATTCATCCATTGATATTTACATAAATTTAATAATTAGTTACTCATTTTCATCATTAAACCATCACATTAACCATATAATTCTTTAATTTAATCTTTAAAATAGATTTAAAAAACATTCACATCACATAAAAATAATGAAAAATTATTCAACATAATTTCAAATAAATTATCATAATAATTAATTTTTATGAAATAATCAATCAAAAAATAAGTTCATTATTTATATAAAATTTCTTAATTAAACACCAAAGAGTGCCTGAGGATAACTACATCATAAAAAATGGACAATTATCAGTAAGGGAGATGGATTATCTTCATCCAGAACACATGAAATCCAAAAAATAACTAAACTAAAATAAAAAATTAGAGAACGAGATCATGACAGTGGCCAAAATTTTCACATTCTTAAAAATTATAAAGGCATTAAGATTTGACTTTGATGAATACAACATTTAAAATGGATCAAATTTATTACTAGAAACTAATTATAAATGTCCATGTGATGTTAGGGGAAGAAAGCGAGAGATTAGGAATGGAGAATTCATCAAATGATCCCAAAAAATTGTAATGTGGGAACTAAACCCAAAATACATGCCTACACAATTATAAAAATTCCACCATTAATATCAAATATACTACAAATTATCATGTTCATGGTAGTTATCCATCATGTACCCGATTGGTAGGCTAGACACCATATCCTCTAACTTCTACCTATGGTACTAGGCATATCGTGTTTCCTTTAGTCAATGATGAGGATTGTATGAATACATCATTTTTTTTAAAGAGTTTATTAAAGGCCTAATGGAATTATATGTGGTAATTTCTGATATTTTTGAGTTGAAACCTAATACTACAAATCAATATTATGCAAGCTTTGTATATGTTGTCCCTTCATAACACTCTCATTCATTTACTTCTCATATGAATCCAGTAATAAAAACAAGTCATGAAAAAGATTATCAGATTTTGAAAGGAACTATAGAGTGCATCCCTATCCATACATCTAATATATTGAATGTCACTTTATCTAATGAGGATGTTTCTGGTGATACATCAGTATATGATCTGGATCAATATGTTCTAGGGAATGAAACTACTGATGTCCCCTTAATAGATAAAAAGCCACCAGTTATTGGTAATAATTATACATTATTTAATTATTTAGTCAATGGAATGTCTCGTGAATAATATTTTGATTGGAATATCATTACACAATCTACTTACTTTATAATGATTATAGGTAACAGATATCCATCGACAGAAAACAATGTATATTTAAGGTGGGAGATTGAATGTAAAAGTGACTTGAAAAATGTTCTAAAATAATTCCACATATATTTTCATTTTTCATATGTGGTTGATGAGTCCAAGAAGGAATAATATCTAATTATCTGTGACAACTATGTGCTATGGTAAATTTTTTGAATGTGGGTAATATATGATAAATATTTTGCATTTTGTATGATAACCAAATAGGAATTCGAACACACCTTTATACAACCAAACTTATCGTAGGATCACTCTTCACATTATGTAGAGTTTATATATAATGGTATTTGAGAGATGATAAAAACATATTATTACATTCCTTTGTCCCTTATCCATGAATGGATACAATATTTTTTTAAATATAAGATATCCTACATAAAATCATGGAATCAAAAAATGGAAATTATGAGAGTTTATTGTTTTTGGTTTGAATCATACGCTGTGTGGAAATAGATTATGGGATTATGTTGTCTCAAAAATCATATTATTTATCATTTTTAAACGATTAAGCATGTCACCCTAGATCACTATGTTGATCAAACAAAGATGAAGTTCTATTGGATATTTTGGGCAGTCAAGCCATGTATCACAACTTTCCCATATTTTAAACAACAAATTCAGACCTATAGATCATTTATTTATAGAAATGATCTTGGTTTTATAAATATTTCTTCGATACAATATCGTTATTTTAATCCAAAACAAATTTCATCATCCACTGTTGAAAAGAATATTTTTCAATCCAGGAGTTGGCTTTTGGCTGGTATACACATTCATGTCACACAAAGAAAGAGAGTGTGTCTGATATATAATCCCCATTAAGCAATTATAGAGGTAGTTAATAATGGTGTATTTTCATGGGGAATATTTATAATTGATATTTCATTATACATATTTCTAGTAATGTATATAAGAATTTAAGAGATGTTGCAAATAAGAAGGTTATCATCATGATCGGTATTTTCTTAACTTATATATTTTGGGAAAAAATCAATATAAAATTAAACACATTATTCTATTATGGTTTCAGCATATGTTCCCCAATATGAAAAGTTTGGTAAGAAACATAAAAAAAATAGAAGGGAAAATAAATATGTGTATAATTATATGTTGCAGATTTTAAAAGAAAAATGGCACTTGCCTATGATAGTGAAATGCAATATATCCATATGACAACTATTCTTTTGGAGAGAATAATAAGGTCTTAAATGGTGATTGAAAAATATAAATCAAAGGGATGGTATAAGAGAAATTTTATTTTTTTGTTACATACATTTTTTATATATCCCAATAGGCATATCATAAGTTAAAAAATGGAATGTGTTTTGATTAGAATTTCAAAATTTAATTTTATCATATACTACATGATTCATAATCATTGCGTGTTTGAATATTTTATTAGAAAATAGAGATTATTTCAACTAATAGAGTTCCATATCCTAATAACAAGAAACAATGTTCAAGAGATGATGGTCGTATTAGAAAATATAGACATTGATTATGGTTATTTGTAGGCATTGAGATATCCCTTTTCACATGCTATTTCTACGTGTGCAATGATAAATATATCATTGGACATTATGCTAACTCGACGTATCGTGTGAGAACTATGGTTGATTGTTATACTGAAACATGGATGCTTCTTGGTTACTTTTGTTTTGTTACCTTCCTGACTAGTCATCCAATTGTTTTAGTGAAACATAAATTCATGTTGATGTATTTACCATTACCGGTGGATTTGGACAAGACAATGATATATAGTCAGGGGTCTTCATGTCCTTCATATAAAAATAGACTTCTATGTAGGTCATGTTTCCTGGATGAGATTCATATTGTCAGATGTGTTTTTCTTATTCAAATGTCGATATCGGAGAGCATAGCTTTCTTAGATCAACATGCCCACATGCCACTGTAATCCAATATTTTATGGGGGTCCTTACCTGGATGATTGAATGTTTTTTTCATTCTTTTGTGGAAATAAAATATATAGGTTTTTATCATGAAATATTAATGAAAAAAATGTTATCTATAGGTGGAGTCAGACACATCAATATTCAGATACATCCAAACATGTCAACCCTTATCACATACTTATATTGAATATTCTTTGATAGGATGTTGTACACAATTATTAGTTATATAGTTAAAAATTTTATTCTTTACAATACTTTTATTTATTTATTAATTTATTTTCCATTATATTGATATTTAATATTTCATGGATTACATATATTGAGGTTATAATCTTGAGTCTCCAACCTTATTTTACGGAGAATCTTTCTTTTGGATCGTGCATCTTTCCTATGATTCATTTATATATTGTTGAGTGGAATCATGGTGATAGAGTTATGAGGTACTTTGAATTATATTATCTCATTCCTACATGACCTAGTAGGTAATCTTCACTTAATTCATTAAAGATGTCAGGGAAGTGAGACTCTGAATGGAGGTGATATAATAAACCATATATTGAGATGTGGGACATACAACATGAGTTTTGAATATGAAGGGTCAGAACAATGTGCATAAATTTATTAGATCAGCTAGCTTATGGACCATGGTAATACATATCCATAATGAGTTATTTTAAACAACATGAATGAGGCTTTCATGAGTTCATAATAAAAATTCCTTACATTGTTCAATTTTTTTTATTAATTTTAGTTAACTGCATAATTTATTTTCTCAGTATACTCATATCACTCAACTAATTCATATCTTTGATCTTGTAGAGGGAGGTACCTTTGACCAGGCATGTTTTCCTTGAGTCATGACATAGATTCTTCTTCCTAGGGATGATATTGGTCATTAAATTTTCGTTGATGTGTCAGGTAATGCTGAGGGTGATGAGCCTGATATATATGAGTTCAGGGATGACAAAATTCTTTTTGAAGAAAATGTTTCATAGGAGGATGGTGTTAATCAGGATCATCCAGATGCTCCTTTAATTCCTATTTCATATGAGCCACTCCCATAGAGAGAGACATAGCCAAAAATAGTGCCTCTTATGATGTCCTATATAGTTATAGATATAAGTGATGATTGTCTTGCTTTTCATACATTATTTTATTCTGATCTGCATATATCTACTACAAAACAACCATCTTCATATCATGTTTGAGAGACTTCTATTCAGCAGCCTCTATCCTTAGAGCTAGGACATGGTACAAGTGAGGAGATTATTTAACTACCGCATATCCCAGAAGATGATGTAGATGCATATTCTTTAGATTATACTAATGATCTACATATTTTAGACCATAGGCATCAACACACACGACATGGATGATTTATATATACACTGGGCTATGGTATGGAGGAGAACATTGTATACTGACATAGATTAGATTGATTCATGTTATATGTTTTTTAAATCACTACATGTATATTATTCTAAAATATAATTATGTATTTTTTTTCATAAACCAACAAATTGATATAATTGGAAATTCATACAAAAATATTTGAATGATTAAGAAAAATTATTATCAAAAATCGAATTGTTAATAATAAAAATAATTATTATTTGATATTTAATTTATTACCTCTTAATATTATTATCCATATTAGGTATAATAAATAATAATCTTAAATTTATTGTTAAATATTAATAATATTTTTATTTTAAAATATATAAATATTGATAATATTAATATTAAATATTATTTTATTTATTATATAAGTAATTAATTAATAAAACAACTTGATATATTAAGAATAATATAATAATTAACTAGTAATTATTTTATCAATGAAAATTAATTTATTTAAATTATTATACAATAAGTATTTTCTATAAAAATATTTATTATAATATTAACATAATAACACTATTTTAATTATTAATAAATAATATAATTTATAATTAATAAATATATTACATATTTATCAATTATTATAAACTATATCAATCAAAATTTAACAAATATTTAAGAATTTATAAATATTAGTTGATATGTTATTAATAAATTAATAGCGTAATAATATAATATTAATTAATATTAAATAATACAAACAAAATTTAATAAATATATTACTTTTTAATAAATTTATAATATTTTACATAAAAAACTAATATCTACAAATAATAATTTGATAAATAATTTTAATATTAATGATAATTGTTTAATGATTAATTAATCAAATAATTAAATAAGAATAACTAATTAGAAAAAAACTACAAATATAAAATGAGGCATCAATGAGGTTCTCGCATCTTTGTTCATGGCTAAGAAGGATGTACCCCATTCAGGTTTCATTTCCAAGTTGGGAAACATGATTGGAATTCAAGCCTTATAATACCTTTTTTTTAAATACCTCAAACCCTATACCATTATTTTTTTATAAAAATGTAAAAGCCTTTAAAAAATCCATTACTGGGGGATATGTGTTGGGGCTTCATCTTCAAAAGGGGAGAGAAAACCCTAGGGGTGTGATAATCCAATATTTGTACCATCCCTACTCAACATCCTACTTCAATGAGGGGTTCACCACATGTCTACAGTCAATAACCCACATCCCATGTCCCTCATCTTCATCCTACACCATATCTGTAAGGCTCATCTTTCTTCAATATTTTATTTGTACGTTATAATTTATATAATTTCATAGTCACATATTGGTAACATTATTATATTTCATTTAGGTGATGTTAAAAGCATATAAATTATAAAGTATTCATACTATCTAAACCAAAGTTGTCACACGAACTAGACATATAACAAATGTTTAATAAATAAATAAAATAAATAAAAATTGTAAAAAACTTATTTACATGAAACAAACATTATTGTTTAAAACCATTATATTTACCCTTTAAATTTATGGTCATATTTCATATTAATTATTATATTAACAATTACCTTATTATAAAGTATTATTAATTATGCTATTATTATTAAATTTTATTAATTAAATTATTAATATATAATAATTCAATAATTAAAATATAAAAATAATTAAGTTAATAAATATGAATAATAGTTTTAATAATATTAATAATGTAGTTAGTAATATAACTAAAAAATCATAATAAAATTATTAATATAAAAAAATATTGAAAATAAAGTTATTAATAAAAATTTGTTATATTTTGAATAATATTTTAACAATATTTATTAATAAATATTTATAAATATATTAATATAGATTCATAAATATATATTTACAATTATAAAATAATTAATATAATTATTAATATAATTATAAATACTTTCATATTTATAAATATCGTTAATGAATTGTAATTTTGTATTTATAAATTTAATTATTTTTATGTAAATATATATTTATAATTATAAATAAATATAGTTATATATATATATAATTACAATATGTATATATATATATTTTAAATACAAGTATTTATATATAAATATATATATATATATATATTTACAATTATAAATAACAACATAAAATGTAAATATATTTAACTATATATTTAATGAATTGTAATTATGTTTTTTTAATATAATTTTTAATATATATTTAGAAATATAAATTATTTAATTTAAACATATAATTAAAATTGTAAATAAATATAACTTTAAAAATATATAAATTTAATAATATATATAGTTATTAATATATTTTTATAAATATGAATTTTTTATTATTTTAAATATATATAATTTGAAAGGAGGGGTGGTTGGAAATGGGGGCCGGTGAGCACCAAATCAATTGGATCTCAACACATTCTAGGCCAGTGCAACTTCATTTGGCGCTTTTCATCCAGATTTCCCCTAAAAAGTTAAATATACACTAATAATATTAAAAACAGAATTCCCCTAACGTGAAAATTTTTCCTCTGTGACATATTCTATTTCTCATGTTATTATACACGATGCCTCACACCTACCCCTAGTCCTTAAACACCTCATATGAAAGAGGATAACCATATTCACCCCAGGTTCACCCAAACTATCCAACCAACCTCCATGTAGTGCACCACCAGGTTGCATCCACTCTTAAGCACGAGGCCATCCACACCATCCTAAGAGTCTGATACAAACCATTTTTTTCTATATTGATATGGTTCTATAATGAATGATAATTTATGTGGTGCCATGTTTTTTTGTGGCGATTCATGTGCAGGGGTGTTTCTGTCATTTCAGTGTTTTACTAGTTTTTTTACATCATCCACATGGTTTTTGATTCATCAAGATTCTATAACATGTTTTTTAGGGACGATAAGGTTAGAAATATTTTATATGGGATTAACTGTTTATCAAGATTTTTGTTCCAATATAAGGGAACGTTTTTCTTCCACCCATTTGTGGAATATTTTTAATAAAATATTCTTTTCAATAAAGAATAATGTTTCAAACACATATAATACCATATAGAAACTATAGTTCATTTGTCAGGTGGTCATTCTAAGAGAAAATAAGTGTTATTTCCTAACATAAATGTGTCTTCATATCTCAGAAGAATATTCTAAAAAAATATAGAATCTAAATGCTAGTGGGATTATGTTTAGACTAAGATAAATTTATAAGTTAACAAATAGAGGATTATACCCATCTAATATTAAAGTGTTTTTCACTTAATATCATAAATAGTTTCGGATATGTGATGATAATGAAAAATATAAATATATTCATTTAGTTGTCATAAATAAGTGAAAATCACTATTTCTTATAGTATTATATCAAAAAAAAATTATAAAATTAAATTACTCCTAACACCCTAAAAGAGTTTAGGGTAGGTCGTTAAAGATAAATGTACTGTCTTTAATTAGTTATCGAAACAGAGTAATCTTCACATTATCCTAAAATAGTTTTGGATATGTTGGTATAGTAATAATGTTATAGTTTCATTATTTGAAAAATATCAAGGGGAAATTTTGGTGTAAGCTTTCTAAGGATGATGGTGGTTCACTTAAAAATATTTTAAGGAGACAATAGATGTATCCATCGTAATATTTAACGTGATGAACTTAAAAAGTTTGAATATGTTCAATGAGTCGAACAGTTTTAAATAAAATTCATATATCTCAATACTATTAAAACTATCTATCCTCATATATATATCTCACTAATGTGTTAGTGGGAGGGTTTTATTAGATGTCCACATAGTGATATGATAATAACTTACATATGATGTTTTAAGTTAACAAAACCCATGATAGTGTAGAACACATAAGGATACTGTGGAATTCATTCATATAAGATATGATACAAAGGTTCTTATATTAGGGGTTTTAATATTCTTAAAAGAGCTTTGAAAATATTAAAATTTATCATATTCGATTAAATGTATATTTTATTATTCTTCCACATTGAGTGTCATAAAAATTTACTAGGTAAACTATGGGTGCACAGATCATATTTGAGTCCCCAAAACCTTAGGTTGGTGAGATATGTAACATGATAACCTTCATACATTAATACCCTACTTATGAAATTCTACATGGTGACTTAGCTAAAATGGGGGTTGTTAGGTATGTTGTTGATCATGTATTTGGTTGGAGGTCAACCAAGATAAGATTTTTCATTCCATATGATGATTATGAAATTGAGGACCTTGATTGATATAGACTAT
Organism: Viscum album; assembly: GCA_963277665.1. Lineage (NCBI taxonomy): Eukaryota > Viridiplantae > Streptophyta > Magnoliopsida > Santalales > Viscaceae > Viscum > Viscum album. The sequence goes on along the minus strand of OY728146.1, from coordinate 1,617,146,808 downwards.
ACAAATCTGTAGCCTCACTAATATATCATATATCTATTTAGAGGAGGTACATGTGATGTGGTTATATACAATGGTCAATGACATGTGATATATTCATTGACCAGGCCAATATATTCTATTAAGATCATGAAAAGATGAGTATGTTATAGGAAATTTATATACTCAGTGTCCCATGGTCACTCAATGTCTTGGAGATTGGGAAAATATTAGAATGGTTTTTTTCATATGATGAATAAAGTGCACATAGTTATAGTGATTTTATAATGATTAAAACGTGTGGACATATGCATTGATATGCATGTGATTGATGGAAATCATACTAGGTATATTTGTATCTTGAGTAAAATTGATTATTTACTAGAGTACAATATTTTGTTAAATATATGAATTGTGTGATTCATATTTGTTTTCAATGATATAAAGGCTAGTGGGGTCACACATTATGTTTGAATAAATGTGCATTGAGTTTGACATAGATATGGACTCTAAAATGCGTTTAGTGTTAATCCAAAAGTGTTTTTGATGGGTATTCATACCATATTAAAAATGTTGTAACATATTTTTAAGTTAATTATAACTTTATAAAAAAATTGGAAGATATACAAGAAGTTGTTTTGAATATGATCTCATTCGTTATTATATATGATACAATAGAAAGTGAAACGGATCAAATTGTTTTAGGATTTAGAGTAAGTGGGTGATTTAATGAGATATATTGCCTAAATCCTTATATATATGATATATATTTTTTATCTTTCATTTAAATTTTGATTTTCATGCATAATGGGGTATATTATTCAATATCTCCTATGATAATAGTATTGTATGGACAACTGATGAACTCACCAACTATGTTATCATTAATAATATGTTACAAGTATCGTAACGTGAAATATGTTTGATTCATTCATTCATATAATGAATGAATGGTTGGTGCATTAAATCATGCTATATAAATGCATGAGTTAATGCATGCACTTTTATGAAATTTCATTGGGGATTTATAAAGTTTACAGTTATGTGAAGGAACGTGTGTATAGTTCTTAATACATGTTCGAAACACACTATAATATAAATATATCTTTATTATTCTCTTTTACATTTGTATCACTACAATTTCAGCATGCTAGAATAGATCCAATAAAAAAATTTGAATGATTCAATGAACTCCTGGATACTCCCAGTGGTGGGATGTCTTCTGGATTCTACTCATTGATCTTTTTCATGAACATTTAGAGGCGTTTGAAGGTGATGAATATGATGTGGATGGTATTTGGTGTAATGTGCATCATTAATAGTGTTATTTATTTCAATATTTTAGGATTTTTTTATATATTTTTCTTGATAGGTCCTTGTAAATGGATTTTTTTCACATCCACCTCATCTAATAATCATTATTAGAATAATTTAAATCCTTTAAAACTTTCAAATTCTTGGAAGGATTGGTCACTAACCAGTAGGAGTTGTATTATAGGAGCCCTATATTTATATTTTTATAAATTATTAAACATTATATTTGTGTGTGTGTAAATTTTATCAAAATACTTTGGAGGTCTAAATTCATTAATCATTCATGGGTGATAAAATGACTTTTTATTTTTAGGGACAACTCGGATACCTTTAGTCCTGATATTTCAGTTGTTTCCCAAAGTCCTAACATATAAATGATATTCTAGAGGGTCACATGAAATTAGAGAAATTATTAGATTGGAAAAATCTAATTTCAAATAAGGAATTGACACTAGTGGAAAACATCTATTTAGCGATGGTTTTATCATAGACATTTTGAAAATTGATGGTAATTTTTCCACTGAAAAAAATATGGGAAGGTTTTTAATTGACATTTTAAAAATAGCCACTAAATGTTTTTTACATATTTATTATTATTATTTTTCAAAATGAATCTAAATTAATTCTTATATTAGTTTCATAAAAACCCACTGGGAAGTAGCTGTTGTTTCAAAAAAAACACCACTAAATTAATGGAAAAAATTGATTATTATTTATTTATAAATTATTTAATAAAATATATAGATTCTTATTTATGATTTTAATTAAATATAATTTATTAATTGATATATATTTATTTTTATTAGTAAATAATAATTCAAAAAATTGAATAAATCTTCAATAAGTTGAAAATCAGACTTCAACATAAAATGACCATAAAATTAGATTTCTGACACTGTTTTAGCTCCACAACCAGCAAATTGAGGATTGTGAAATGAAATAAAAGCAAAACAAATTAAATTTATTATTATTTCAAGAGAAGTAATAAATCAAATGTGAGCTTCAAAGAGCCATAACTTTTGATCTAACTATCTGTTTGGGATCTACCACATATCAAATCAATGTCAAGGATGATCTCTACTCTTTGTTGACTATGGGCTATGGAAACTTTTATTCAGATGTCAAAAGAGTCCCAGAATTCCTCCTAATAGTTTTTTTTCTTTGGTGTATCCCATTATATTACATTCGATTTGATTTCAGCCTCATTTAATTGGGTCTAACAATCCATGAGTGATGAATATATTATCAAGGATTACATTTTTTGATATTATGGTATTTATGATTTATCATTTTTTACAATGTATTTTATTTATAATTATGTATATTCAAATTTTATTATATTTAGTTATAATAAATAAGTTTTATAAATATATATTTACCTAGAAATGTGTTTTAAAACAAATAAACCATAAGAAAATAAATAATTTTAATTCATTTCAGTTAAAATAAATAATAATAAAATTTATTTACCTTATAAAAATGCATTAATTCATATATATTCCCTTATACAAGTAATGTTTATATATGAACATGTGAGTGTATACATAAAAAATGATTGTTTTTCAATATATTCTAATATACATAAATATATATATATATATATATTTATATACCAGCCTGTGTATTTTTAATCAAATATATATTTATATTTATATTCTAATATAAGTAAATAAATATTAATATATAATATTTTTAAATAAATTTAAGTATGTATATATATCATGAACATTCAATAATGTTTCACTATCATTTAAGAGTGTCTTCATATTATTTTTATATCATTTATGATTTTAATCGATTGATTTACATTCCTATTGATTTGATGGTTTTTCAATTATTATGATTTCCCTGATTTTAAAAATTAGTTGTCATTTATATATATCTATTTATATGAATTTATAAATATTTGTGATTATTTATATACATTTGAATATATATTTATATATATTAGGTGCTCGGAGGTATAACTACATTAAACACACACACCACCCAGACAAACCTAAAAAAGGAATACCATAGCCCCCAAATGGATAGCCCACTCATCAAGCCATATTTATTCATCATATGGACCGAAGGCCCAGTGAGAATAAAGCCCAATACATAGCCCAAAGGCCCACAAATTTCCCTAAAGGATTAGTACATCATCATTCCTACATCAGGATATCTACATCATCATACCCGTGTCATGGCAACGTCACCACCTACTAGTGTCATGCATCATTCCCACATCGCCACCTGCCTGTAGAAATTTACCCCCACCCAGATTTGAACTCAGGTCTGATATAGGATCATGGGGGGACATTACAACTCAGGTAAGCCCAGAACTATATTTTTAAATATTTATACATATTTATGTTTAAATATTTTTATATCATATATGTGTAATTATATATTTATTTATTTATATTTATTTTTTACTCCTCTTTTTAAAAAATTATATTCATGTAGAATTATATATTTGAGTCTGTTTATATATATTGGTGTAACATAAATGTGTGTTTATATATATTTTTGGAAATTTTTTATATGTATATATATTTATAGATATTTATATATATTTATTATATTATAATTTTATAATTTTATAATTTATAATTTATAATTTATAATTTATAATTTATAATTTATAATTTATTATTTATTATTTATTATTTATTACTAATTATTTATTATTTATTATTTATTATTTATTAATTTATTTTTATTATTATAATATTTATTTATTTATGATATATTTTTTTATTTTTTTATTTATATTATTAAATTGATGTTAAATATATATTTAATAGTTATTTATTTTTTCTTATTTATTATTTCATTTCATTTATTAATCATTTATTATTCAATTAATTATTTATTAATCATTTATTTATTATAAATTTATTAATAATTGTTTATCTATAATATATTTATTCATTTTTTATAAATGGTTTTTTAATTATTTTATATTTATTTTTAGATTATTTATTAGTTATTTATTTATTATTTTTTATTATTCATTAGTCCATTATTATTTATTTATTTATTTATTTTATTATTTTCTATTATTTATTTAATATTAAGTATATATTTATTATTTGTATTTAATATTCATTATTTATTATTTAACTATTATATTATTATTTATCAAGATAATTTTATTATTATATTTTTTATATATTTTTTATTTGATTATTATTTATTATTTATTACTTATTGTTTATGTTATATTTACTTATTTATTTATTAATTAATTATTATTTTGTTATTGTGTAAAAATAAATTATTAATTTATTTTATTAATTATTAATTTTATATTATTTTATTATTAATTTATTATTAACATCTTATTTATTATTTATTTATGTTTTGTTTATTTTTCATTATTATTTTATATTTTATTTTATATTTATTTGTTTATTATTTATTTATTTATTTATTTATTTATTTATTTTTTATCTATTAATTTATTGTTTATTTTTTAGACATCAAAATTTATATAAATATATTAAATTATTTTGATTCACCACATGAAGAGTCCGGTGGAGTGATAACGTCTTTATAGAATAAGCAAGATATTAGGGGTTCAAATCACACCCGATGTAGAATTTCTGAATTTGGCTTATGCATGCATGTACCTGAATGGCCCAATGTCCTTATGTATGGATGTGCATTTCCATCAACATGTGAATTGTACTAAATAATAAAAAATAATAAATAAATAAATAATAATAAATTACGAGAATAATAAAATAAAATTATAAAAAAATTATAAATTAATTAAGATAATTATTAAACTTTAATTTTTTGTAATAGTAAAAAAATTAGTAATGATAATTAAAAAAATTAAAAAAAATTAAAACCACATAAAAAACCACCGCTAAATTAATTTATTATAGTTTTAAAAAAACCAACTCTAAATAAATGATGATGCATGGTTTTTAGCAGGTTTTCCAAAACCATCGCATAACAATTTAGCAGCGGTTTAAACAGCCACTAAATGAAAAAAAAAAGTGACTCTAAACAACAATTTTGGCTTAGTGGGAGTCCCATTATAGAGTGACCTAATGATCAAATTAGGGGGTGATTTTAAAGAAGAAACAATGAGGCACCATTAAAAAAATTCTTATAACAGTACTTCTACAGTACCTTCTATAAGGATTCTTTAATATTCGGGATTTAATACTATACTATAGTGCCTTCTACGACACTTCACTACAATAACATCCCATCAAATCATGATCACGCTATAAAGATGAAATTTCCAATGACCCCAACTGCACTCCCCAATAACCAGAGGCTGGAAAATAGCGTCGATGGCCTAAAAATGAATCTTGGAAATTCATATAAATTCTAATAGATCCACAATTCCAAAATACTAAATTTTATATCACAACAATGATGATCAACAGAATCTATCAATAACGAACTCAATAAAGTCATGATAATATCCCATATATTCTCATGTGATTCATATATACAAACTAGACATTAATGTAAAACTCAATTACTATGGTTCGATCAAGATAACTAAAAAGTGATATAAAAAAGTGTGTAAACCCCTCCACACACCTCTAAATTCATATAAAAATAATTCCATGATGTCCCTTGACATCATCTCCCTGCTATCGAGGCTCATTTCCTTCTCCTAAAACATTATGAAAATAATTTGTACACACATCAAGTGTAAACATATAAGAAGTGAGAATAAATACCTAGAAGAGACCGCTACATCCCCAAACATCCCTTATAGTTTATTTTAATTATATATAAATGGGTTAAATATTTTTTCCATTTAAAAATATCATTTTCATTATACAAATATAGGGTTAGACATTAATGAAGATACCAAAATAATCTCATACCTACTTCATACAATGTTGGTATAACATCTAATATCAAATTTGGATCGATGTATCCAAACAAATATCCTATGTCATCTCATATACAAAACACACGACATCTCATATAACCGCCAAAAAACTTATGTACTATCCAAACTCATGAATCACCATTTAATTTTCCATTTATTAACCTAACCAATGCTCCCTTCACGTTACTAACATCATTGAACTTTTAACGATAAAAGTTTTAATGTAAAATATCCAAAGAAAAACATTTTTCATCATGAACATGTCATAATTCAATCACATGTTATTTAATAAAATACTTTTTCACTATAAAAAAATCATGTTAAAACACCTTAAATTCAATATCACATTCAAGCTTTAAAACACTATTTACGTATGCATATTTTACAAAAAATAAACATTTAAATTAACTTTAATCCATTATTATTTTGGTTCACTATTAAGTAATCATTTCATATTTATATATCACTTACAACATTAAAAATTATATTTATATCATGTTATCATCATTTTACCTCCTATTTTATTTTATTATAAAAATATCATAAAACCGTAGATATCTCTTAATGTTGTTTATAAGTATTTATCCCCTTTATAAATATATTTCTGATAAACAATTCATTTATTTCATTAATTAATTAAAAATAACGTGTTTTTACAATCAACCAATTAGAAAACCCCATTTTACTATAAATAAATCATTCATGAAGTGAGTTATGTAGTAATGAACAAAATTTTAGAACATAAAGTTATAAAAAACATTGATTTCATCCCGAAATTTCACACACTTAATTCATACATTAATGATTACATCAAATTAATAATTCATATAATCATTTTTCTCCTTAAACCATAACATTAAACAAAGAATTATATAATTTCATTCTTAAAATACATTTATAAAATATTCACATCACATAGAAAATCATGAAAAATGATTCAACAATATTAGAACTAATTTATCATTCCACTTAATTTTTATGATTTAATTATCATAAAATATGTTCATAATTTATATAAATTACAAAATTAAACACCAAGGAATTCAAGAGGTCACATAATTAATATAAAATGAACATTTCAAATTAAGAGAAAAGTAATGTCTTTTTCTAGATTGTAGGAAATCCTTAAAATTCACAAAACTATTAGTAAAAAGAATAGAGAATTATAACATGATAGTGAAGGAACTATGACACCTTCAAACTACATGATAGATCTATTTTAGATTTTACAATGATAGATCCAAAATTCATAATAGATTATATTTATGATAATAAACTTTGTAGAAATTTCCACTTGAATTTTGGGGGAGAAAGAGAGAGATTAAAAAAGAAGAATTTATCAAAAGACCCCCTAAAAATGTAAAATGGATAACATAAACCAAAATTCACAATTACATAATTATAAAAATACCCCCTTTAATATAACCTCCCTACATATTATTGGGTTCATGGTAGTTATCCATTGCATAGTAGATGGTTAACCTAGGAGACCTATCCTTTACCTTCTTCACTAGGTACCTGAAACACTGGGTATCCTCTATTTGATGATGATTATTGTATGGATGCATCCTTTTTGTTTAGGAAATTGTGTAGTAATGGTCTGATGTAATTCTATGTGGTTATTTATCATATTAATGAGGATAAACCTACTACTACCAAAACATATTTTGTGAGCTCTTAAGAAGTTATTCCTTCACAATACTCTCAATCATTTCCCTCTCATTTGAATTTGGTAATATAAAAAATTATGAAGAAGATGATCATAATTTTGATAGAAATATAGGGGAATCCCTTTGTATATTTCTAACTTACTATTTTATGCTTTATCAGATGTGGAAGTATCTGTTGATGCATTAGGAGTTGATTCTGGTGAGGATGGTGTGGGGAATTAACCTTTTGAGGTTCCTTTGATAGATATTTCGATAGTGGTTAGTGGTAATCGTCCAATATTATTTACTTCCATATTCAAAGGAATGATTTTCCACAACATTTTGATTTGGGTGTCATTACACTGACTACAAAATTCCCTAGAATTACAGGTAACATATCTTCATCAACTGATAACATCATATATTTGGGGAAAGTGAATGATAGTATAAGTTCCTTGAAAAATGTTCTAAGACAATGGGACATAGAATGATAATTTTCATATGTTATTGAGGATTTGAAGAATGATAAATATATAACTTTGTGTGAAAAAATTGGGCGAGAAAATAAATTTTGAATGCTGGAAATATGTGATAAATGTTTTCCATGTTTGAAGATAACCAAATTGTAAGGCCTATCACTTGTGTACATTAAATATTCTCATTGTATCACTTTTCATAGGATGTAATGTTTATATACACTATTGTAGTAGATATGATACAAACATGTCAGAATTTTCTCATGTCCCCTTTCCATGAATGAGTACAACAGATTTTGAAATATATTATATCTTACATCAATTATTGGAATTGAAAAAAAATCCAATTATGAATGTTTATGGTAATTGGGATAAATAATATGATGTTATTCCACAGCATATGGCATTTTTTTCTAATAAAAATCAGGTTATTCATAATCTTGATTCTCTGGAGTATGTCTCCCTAGATCACTAAGTTGATCAAACAACTGTGAAGTTTCATAGGCTATTTTTGAAATTCAGGCCATGTATTTCCATTTTTTATATTATAAAAAACTCATTCAAGTCAATAGAACTTTTATTTATGGAAATTATATAGGTGTTCTACATATTATTTCTATATATTAAGGTAATATTTACCCTCTATCACTTGAATTTTCCATTGTTGAAAAGGATTATTTTGAATCTTGGAGGTGGTTTTTGGCCTGTATATGAATTCATGTCACATAAATACAAGGAGTGTGTTTGATATATAATCATTATTAGTTTATTAGAGGGTCCATTAATAGGAATGTGTTTTTATGGTGAGAACCAGATTCTTATCATAAATATACATACCATTGTAAATATTTCCAGTAATATGCATAATAATTTCAGTGATGGGGTAAAAATAAAGAAATAATCATTTTTTGTATGTTTTTTTTAAAATATAATATTTTGGAAGAAAAATTAATGTCTTTTTAAATAAATTATTATCTTATGGTTTCATTATATGAACCCCAAAATGGAATGTTTGATAAATGTCTTAAAAAATGGTAATCAATAGGTTTATGATTATATGATTTAAATTTCCAAGGAAACAATGGTCATTTTCATATGATACTGGTAAGAGATATTTCCATACGACTACTAATATTATGGAGTGTATAAATAGTTTCTTTAACTATGTTTGGAAATTTCCAATCATAGGGTTATTATAAGTGAAATTTTATATATTTGTGATGTTCTTTGTTTAATGGTCCCAACATGCCTATTAGAGGATGTAAAACGAAATGTTTTGGTAGGAATTTAAAAAGTGATATTCATCATATATTGTATGACCCATAATCATTACGTGTTCAAACTATTGAATTTTTAGGGATCATATTTCAGGTAATAGAGTGACACAAAATTCTAACAAGAATCAATGGTCGAGTGATCGTGGTTTTGTTGGAAAATAGGTATTGTGATTGTGAATATTTATAGGCATTGATATATCCATGTTCACAAGCTATTGTAGCATTGCATCAATGAGCATATCATGGGAACCCTATATTGACCCAATGTATCACATTTGCACTCTGGTTAATTTTTATAGTGCACATTGAATGCATGTTTGTGACTTTTGTTTTATTTCCTTTCATGTTGATCAGAAAAATGTTGTCCTTGATATTTATAGGTTTTTTATTTTCGATTTCTCATTTATGAATTCTTTATTTCTTGATTTATTTTAAGTCTTGTTAAATTCAAGTTTGAATCAGAAATAATTTTTTAATATTTCATTGTTTTATCGTGCCCACTCATCAGCTGAATGTTGTGCCTGATATTACAAGGTTTCCCCCTCAAGAATGACCAATGTTTACTCATATAAAAAATGAGGTGGATTGACCTCAATAATGTGGAGGGGGATTACAATGTATAATTTGTCCCAAAAAATGGAATCCTTGTAAAATATTTCCCCATGTAGAAGTACATGGCTCCGCTTTACATCATCCTTGATTGATTTTAGGTATTTTATCATGAATAAATACATTTTTTCACTTGTTGACCATTTTAGTAATGAATCCTTTATTTATGACATTGTTATTTTCTTTAATATTTCATGTCTATTTTGTTTTATTTATAGATATAAAAAACATTTTTGTGATATTTCATCTATTAAAAAAATAAACACACAACAGAAATGAATAGAATGAGGCACACCCTCTAAATGAATGGTCTTAAAATAAGTCCTTGAAATCACATGTCCAGTTGAATATATCATGCAATCAGTTGTACTATGTCAGACTTTCATTATGGCCGATAGATTTATAATTATATAGAAATGAATTATATAGGATTGGAGATCATTAAAATATTAAACTGCTATACTATACCAAAAAATATCAGTAACATCTACTTACTTACCTCATTTTTCATCATGAGGATTAATTATAAATTCTAATTATATACATTATTTTTGTTATTTGTTTTTATGAAAAATTATTTAATAATTTAATTAAATTAACTATAAAGAGCAATGATGATATCAAATGTTGATATGATGGAACCTATATAACTCCCAGTCCAAGATAGGAATGTTTCATGGCTGGTCGTAGAGCGATTAAAAGTTCTAGCGTTGAGTGTATGGAGATCTAACCATTTCCATCATGTTTCACCACCTCCTACATTCATCCCTTATTTTTGTTGTGATATGTTATATGGAATAGAAATGTGTGACTTCACATTCTTCAATCATCATCTTCTTATTGTTCTTATACTAAGATGGAGGCTACAGACACAGACATTTAATTTTTTATAGAGAGAGATGACTTATACAGTTGAAGATGTGTCCATTATGTTTGGCCTTCCATCGACAGTGCAGCTGTGATGGGACGAGTTGGTCAATATTTATTTGATATTATTCATGTACTGATGGGATTTGAGGTTCGAGATGATGGATGGTCCGTCATCGGGAACCAGTTACTCATTCCATGTATAGACAAGAACATCTCTTATATAATCAATTATGCGGATGAGATCATCATGCTGAGATTTCTACATGAAAACATTATAAGACATATTGGTGGAATTTACTTCATTTACCATTCCATTTAATTTTTTTCATTTGGTGTATTTACCATTAATTAATGACTTTTACCATATCGAGTGATATAGATTGGGGTATGCATGTATTGAACAAACATATAGAGTATTATGCTGTGCATGTCGCATTAATAAGATAAAGATTAGGATGCATTATTCTTATTTAGATATCTTTATGGGAGTGGATCCCTCACTTAGTTCCACATGCCCACCTACAACTTCCAGTCAATATTATAAAATATTCCCACATGGATGGTGTTATGTTTCTCCTACCTTATTATGAGTAAATAAAATTAATATTTTCCTATTATGGAATATAAGAATAAAATTTTTATCTACAGGAAGAGTTAGACACATCAATATTCTGATATATCAATATATGATGTCCACGCTAATAGAATTATATTGGATAGCCTTTGACCAGATGATGTACTTGATTATTAATTATATAGTTAAATTATTATTGTGTACATTACATGTCTTTATTTATTAATTAAATATTGTTTTTGTTGTATTTCAGGATTCATCGAATCCATATATTAAGGCTATCACCAAGAGTCTTACACCATAATTTCTGGTGATACTTGTTGTCGGCTCATGCATCGTGCATATGATTCATTTTTATATTAAAGAGTGTCATCATGCTATTAGATTTATGTGGTATTTCAACTTCTATATGATCATTCATGAACTACAAAAAAAGTTACCTTCACTTCATTCCATAAGGATGTTAGTGAAGTGATACTTTGATTAGAGTCCATATAATGTGCCATATATCGAGATGTGGGAAGAGGGCATTTTTCCTGAATACTTGGGGTTGGTATATTATATATGAATTTATCAGATCAGCTAGATTATGGAACCTGGAACCACTTAACCCTAGAGAGATAACTAACATGGCACAAATTAGGCTATCATGAGTTGGAAATAATTCTTCCTTTCACTATTCAATAGTTTTTTATTAACATTAGTTATTTGCATAATTTGATTTTATAGGATTCTTCTATCGCTCAACTCATTCACATCTGTAATCCCCCATAATATGGTGCCTTTGACTAGAATAGTTTTTATAGTGTAATGAATAATATTATTCTTTATATGAATTAGATTTATCATTTTATTTTTTGATCTGTCAAATGATGTAGAGATTTTTGAGCTAGATAATGATGTGTCAAGTTTTTATGACCATGTGATGGCTGTAGATGTTTTAGGGGTGGATGGGATTCATCAAGATCAGCCAAATATTCCTCCTATTTTTGTTACCTATGAGGTACAACCATGTCCATAGACACAGGAACATACATAGTATGTTAGCATGTAATATTTTTTTAAAGATTGATATTGATAGGCCTGTGTTGAAGACTTTATATTCCTATTATCTGTATATATCTACTTCAAATAAACTATCTTCTTCACATGTTGGGGAGAGTTCCATTCAATTATATAAGGACCCGACCATAGTACAATACATATTCTTGAATTAAATGAATAATTCACATTTAGGATCATTTCAGGTATAGAGTTTTATAGAATTAGGACTTAACTATTACATCTCAAAGATTACAATGTAGGCACATCTACTCAGTTTCCATTTTTTCACATAATAAAAACTCTTGAACAAAAGAGTCATGTCTAGTTCCTTGTTTTAGATAGTATAACATTTCCTTGATCCCATCCTTGACCCTATTCCAATTTATGTCCTGTGAAAAACATTTCAAAAAAACATGGCATGAGCATAAAAAGCTCAGTAAGGGTTATAACAATACGGAGAGAAAATATTAGTCCATGTATACATAAGAATAAATGAAATCATACTTTACTCATAAAACATAACCACTTTAACATACCTCATTAAATCATAATATTTAGGAATAACTCATAGAAATCATAAGATGTAAAGGTAACATGAGTCATTCATAACATTCTTATGTAGGGAGTAACCATCATGGTTACATTTGGAATACCCATCACAGTATATTCCCGAAATCTATTCGGAGAAACCTTAGCGTTTAACCCCTTCGTGTTACCCAATTCATTGGAGAGATATATCGGGCTCACCCACCCTTAGTTTATCACGGAACCACCCATATTCATAAATAATTCCCAAGAACCATAACATAATAGTATCACATAAAACATGCATAAAGGAAACCTAACATTTCCACATTTCAATCACAAGATATCAATACAAAACATTGATATAATAAAAACATTATCAAAAAAAATTTCAATACCAAAATAAATAAAAGAGTATATGGTATTTTTTTTATTTTAAAAACAATATAGCTTGTTAAGGAAGCCAAATATCAAATAATACTCGCGGCAGCGGAAAGGTCGTTGTCACTGCATACTTTAAAAAACATACTATTTGTCGTTTAGTAAAATGCTTCGTAGAGAAAAGATTCCTTTTGAATAAAAATAAAATTCAATGGGGTTTATACACCGTATAAAATAAAGGTGCGTATAAAAAAAATATGCCTCAACGAAAATAGATTGAGACAAAGTCCCTTACAAATTCGGTATCCTTAGATTAAGGATAAATCAATTACTTGATTATGTGTGGAAAATATAAATACACCAAACATAATATCACATTAAGTGTAAAACAATTGGAGGTCATCCCCACATATTCAAAGTATGACATAATCAAGAAGTATAGGTTTGACCCAAATAATTGAAATTGGATTAAAGAAGTTCCCTTACAGAAACTAGACAGCCTAACGACCTCATTTTAAAATTCAGAAAATGAGTTGATGATATAGAAAAGCGTATCTCATCACTTGGAAATAATATTTATAGCAATAAGGATATATAAGAACATATCCCAACATAACAAGATGTAAATTAAAAGACATAACAAAAATAAGACTTTTTAAAAAAGAGGAGGGTGAAAGATTCCCTTACCAACTTGGGTAACATTAGAAATGTACACTCCACAAAATAAGGACAAAACAACATTGATGTAAATACCCATAATTTAAATTATATTACCCAAAGAGTAGAATAATTGGCAGTACATACACCACTCAAAGGAAATGGTGGAAAATGTAGCAGAAATCTCACAGGAATAAAAGTGAGATGAAAAATCCGTTACGAAAACTCAGCAACCTAACGGAGCCACTTAAAACATCCAAAAAATGGATTTATGAGATCAAACAGTGTCTCTCATAATATGGATACAAAAAGTACAATATGAGGAATATAAATGAACATCCCCTTACAAAAACTCGGAATCCTAACGACGCCACTTAAAACATCCAAATATGGATTTATGAGATCAAATATGGTCTTTCATAATATGAACATAAAAATTACATTATGAGGAATATAAAACAACATCCCCAAACATAAGAAAGGTGAGCTTAAAATAAATATCATATAAGTGAGTACTTAAAAAGAAAGAGAGAGGTAAGATCCCTTACCTCGTGTCTGACTTGACTCGATCGTTCTTTAATCTCCAGAATAATATAATAGAGTTAATTTACACTTTCTTAAGAACCTTTTTTAAGTTAATTATTCTTTTTATATCATTTATTACCATTTTATGAACATTATGTAATTATTTAAGTTAATAACGGTCGTTTTGTCGATCATTGGTACTTGAGTCAAAAATAATCTTCTTATAATTACAAGTTGTTCATGTGTAAAAATATCCATTATATCCCGAATTATATTCATGATGTAGATATCATATATATAATATATATACATTAAATACTTTCATTTATAATATTACACAACATTTAGAGGTAAGAAACGAAATCCACCATTCATGGAGACGGTAAGTCGTACGTACTCATGAACACTACTTTCATTTCTATTTCGTATTTAATGAAATTAAAACTAAATGATATATATATATATATATATTAATTACAGTACAATATATATGTTATATAGGTCACATAATTTCATTAATTTCATTCTTTATACATTCCATGTATTGCATGAACGAGTCAGTCACTTGAGGGGGTGGTAGTCCACACTTCCTCAAATTAAATTATCACAATTGCACAACATGAAAAGAATAAAGGTATGTTTTAAATGTAAAATAAAGAAATATAGAGTGTAAATAAATATAATATATATCATAAATAAATATAATTCCATCATAATGGCCACCATGAGAGGTGGTAGGAGAAGATTGAACAATCATCATTTCGTGAGGCTGTAATTCGCCATCCACAGAAACAGTATGTTCTTTAACCATTAGACGGAGGTGTGTGTAAGTGTAGCTCAAACCCTTCTCATAAAAACATCGTATTATATTTAAGATACTTTTTTTGTTACAAATTAAAGGAATAAAAAGAGTTTAGGGGGTTGGAAAATCAAAATAAAAGAAAAGAACATAGGAGATGACATTACCGTTAAATCGAGTAACTCCCTTTGGTTTGAACAATAAGGGTTTCTTAAAAAGCATTCTAACTAAGGTAAGGCTTCTAGTATGAATAGAGGGATGTGGAGAGATAAAATGATAAGAGTTTGGTCAAGCCAACAGCTTTATAGGTGTGGGTAAGGGGGTAGAGGTGGGGGCCTTTTATAAGAGGGAGGAGGGGCACTCTTGGAATGTCTCGAAAAGTTACTTTATTATAAAATGATTTTTGGATATTAAAGGTCCCAAAATTATATATTTTAATGATAAGGTGATAAGGTTTATAAATCCACCCATCCAATAGGTTTTTGACAAGTGTAAGTCTTATATTTTACCTTATCTTCTCATTTTATTTAAATTGTTCATTAATGAGGTATTCTGTGCATCATCATGGTGTCATAAATAAATGATTTATCTAATGTCTAAAAATTATAAAAAAAAAATAACGTTATAGGAAATATTTTTATATTTATAATTAATATTTATAGTAAAAAATATGACTTGTATAACTACATGAAAAAATTGTTTTAGTAAAACAATACATGTTTGCGACATTTTTATTTTAACTTTAAATAAAAGTTATTAATGTCATTTTCCTACCAAACTAGCTCCATGGGGTCCCCTAGTTGGCCCATGTATTTTCTTGGTCTTCCATGACTCATCCAATAAGGTTAGTACATGTGTCAAGGTCATTTCATATCATTATAGCATTTTCTTTACCTTAAATTACACTAATTACCTTTAATCGCGATTAATAAAACATAAAAGTTACTATTCACCAAAAAATTATTTTAATCCCATTGAACCAAATTTTTCATCCTAATGAAAAACATCTATTTCAGATTTTTTTAAATTAAAATCATAGTTGTGTTAAAGTTTCATTTAAATGAAAAATCAGTTTTTCAACTACCACTTAGTAGTTTCACTATTCATCAAAAAATGAAGCTTTTCAGAAAAATACCAAAAATTCATCCTAAGATATATTTGATATTCCGAATTCAAAAATGATGTCTATTTTACAAAATTCAAAACATATAAGTTTCATTAATTAATTTAATAATTATTTCCCACTGTTAAAACAAATAGCGTGTTTTTATGAAACAATATCTATTAAAAGACGGACACTAGTTTAAGTCCAATTTCAAAGTGAAATTAATTGCAATGACCACCATTGGATTAAATGTTAAAAATATATTCTAATTTTACTTTGAAACTAATTTTAAAGATGATATAATCATATAAATAAATTATATTAAAAATAGGTCTTGAATTAAAATACAACATTTTTCACTTATTCATTAAAAATGGACTTTATCAGCAAAAATAACAAAAACCTACACAAAGTAAATTTTGATATCCTGATTCTAAAGAAGGATTTTATTTGGTCCAATATTACATATAAAATTGTGAACAAGTAGATTTAAAAAGGTTTTGCCATCAAAAGGCAGTTAATCGACCTTTTAAAGAATATTAGAATATTTACGCTTAAAATTGGATTCATTCGAATTTTAAGCATCTAATATTTATTGGATAAAAGTAAAAATATTTGAAAAACATATATAATCATTTTTTAGTTAATTCTATTAATTCCCGCCATTACAACGGCTAGGTGTTAACTACCAATTAAAATAATATTATTTTATTATTAGAATGCAACATAAGATTTCCAAGAAAATCGTTGTTGCGTATTGGGTACTCCATCAAGCATAGCGTTACCATTAAATTAATATTAACATTTTATTCAAAAATATGGATAAATATAAAAATGTCATATTTTTTATTTACCTGGGGTGTTACATACTTCCACCTTTTGGGAATGGAGTCCTCGTAATTTTAAAATTGGGCTCGGAAACTTCATCGAAAGTCCCACATTAGAACAAGAGTCGGTAAAACTGTCACTTTAAAATAAAGAAGGCGAAGTACAAATGTCACACGAGTTAAACCATACTAGGATTACATTAAAACATGTATGTGGAATAAAAAAACAAAGGTTAATGTTCTGATGGAGAGTGATAGAAAACTTGTTTATGAGAAATTTAACCACCAAAAAATCACAAACTTGTGATGGGTTAAACAGTATTTGATTCCCCAGTAGGAAACGTTAACAGAAAACATTTTAGTTTTAATATACTTTTCATTGAGGAATTTATTTATGAGCTTAACTAAATCATAAGGAAACATACTTACTTGTCAGGTTGACTTTCAAATTTTACTAGATTTCTTACACAAACTCATCTTTTCTCCAAAGGACGAGTATTTAGGAAGACTTGTTCACATTAAGAGTACTATAATCAACTTCTTGAGAATCAACTAATCCAAAAAAAAGAGAACTATATATTTCCCATTTCATTATACCTTAACCAAAACCAAAATCAAAAAAGGTTATTATAAGATCAGATAATACCCAAAAAGGATAATCCATTATATAAAAAAAATATTCTTAATCTCCAAAATTTGTCAAACACTACCCAAAGTTCAAAATAGACCATTCAATAAACATCTATCCATAAAATTATTCAAAGTAATCAAAACAAAGATTGAAACCCAAATCTCTAAAGGATTTAATCACATATTCTTCCAAGATAAACCTTAACATTTATCTACAATCATCAGTTACTCTTAAAGTCTCATACCGAAAAGTAATTAACCTAATCACATATCCACCATGATAGGTTAATAATATCCATAGATAACCCAAAATCAACTTATTCTATATTCCTAAGATCGTCTAACTAAAAATAATTAGTCAAACTAACCAGAGACTTCACGTAGTCTAGTGGTAGGCAATAAATACCAGTCGCACTTTGGTTGTGGGTCCGATTCCCGCAGCTTCGTCCGACGCGACATGTTGTCACATGGTCTAAGTGTTGTCATTTTTCCAAAACTACATAATTCTTATAACATTCCCCAAAAAGTGATAAAATCTTAAAAAATAACCATAAAATAATTTAACCTTATGTTTATCTCATGTCGTTCATATTCCATCATAACATATAGTAACCCATAATTACCTCAAAAGTAAGGATCATATAAACCGTAATGGTTACCTTTATAATTATTACCTGAACTTTCACATCGATTTGGTTCTCTCATACATGATGCATTAGAGAACTCATGATGGTTCAAGTGGTTGATCATGAATCCTGATAGTTGGTTTAGAATAACCATGATATTTCTCATTGAGTCCCACATTTCATCCAATCTCTTAATCAGAGAACCACCACAGTTTCCTTCAAACCCATTGTCACTTTGGTGCCTGCTAGATCCATCCGTTTACTAAAACCAAAATGGTCAGTGTGAGTATATTAACAAAATCATCATGTACTAAAGAGGAAGATAAAAACTAAGATATAATTATCCAAGTTATCTCAAACTCATTCCAACTTTCATAAATAACAATGACTCTATCTAATATAATAACCTTTGTAGTTGTAAACAACTTTTCACTTATTCTTAAACAACACTCTAACCTCTAAAGTTATCTAAACTGACCTTTGATACCAACTATAAGGACCCAGACTTAGTACAATACATATTATTGAATTAAATGAATAATTCAAATTGAGGATCTTTTCAGGTTTAGAGTTTTAGAGAATTAGGGCTTCACTATTACATCTCAAAGATTACCAAGTAGGCACATCTACTCAGTTTCCATTTTTTTCAAAAAATATAAACTCTTGAAAAAAATATTCATCTCTAGTTCCATGTTTTAGACAGCATAACATTTCCTTGATTCCATCCTTGACCCTATTCCACTTTATTCCCTATGAAAAACATTTCAAAAAAACATGGGATGAGCATAAAATGGTCATTAAGGGTTATAACAATACGGAGAAAAAACATTAGTCCATGTATACATAAGAATCAGTGAAATCATACTTTACTCATAAAATATAAGCACTTTAACATACCTCATTAAATCATAAGATTTAGGAATAACTCATAGAAATCATAAGACGTAAAGGTAACTTGAGGCATTCATAACATTCTTATGTATGGAGTAACCCTCATGGTTACGTTTGGAATACCCATCACAGTATATTCCCTAAATCTCATCGGATAAACCTTAGCATTTAACCCCTTCGCGTTACCCAATGCATTGGAGAGCTATATCAGTCTCACCCGCCCTTAGTTTATCACGGAACTACCTGTCTTCATAAACAATTCCCATGAACCATAACATAATCGTATCACATAAAACATGCATAAAGGAAACATAAAATTTCCACATTTCAATCACTAGATATCAATAAAAAACATTGATATAATAATAAAAATTATCAAAAAAAAATCAATACCATAATACATAAAAGAGTATATGGTATTTATTTTCCTTTTAAAAACATTACAACTTGTTAAGGAAGCCAAATATCAAATAATACTCACAGCGGCGGAAAGTTCGTTTTCACCGCGTACTTTAAAAATAAGAATACTTGTCGTTAAGTAAAAATCTTCATAGAGAAAATATTCCTTTTGAATAAAAGTAAATTTCAAAGGGTTTTATACACCGTATAAAAGAAATTTGTGTATAAAACATAATATGCCTCAACGAAAAAAGATTGAGAGAATGCCCCTTACAAATTCGGTATCCTTAGACTAATGATAAATTAATTACATGATTATGTGTGGAAAATGTAAATACACTTAACATAAGAGGATATTAAGTGTAAAACAATCGGAGGTCATCCACACATATTCATAGTATGACATAATCAAGAATTATAGGTTTGACCCAAAGAATTTAAATTGGGTTAAGAAGTTCCATTATAGAAATTCGAAAGACTAACGACGTCACATTAAAATTCAGAAAATGAGTTGATGAGAGAGAAAAGGGTATATCATCACTTGGACATAATATTTATAGAAATAAGGATATATAATAAAATATCCTAACATAACAAGATGTAAATTAAAAGACATAAAAAAATAAGTCTTTTTAAAAAAGAGGAGGGTGAAAGATTACCTGATCGACTTGGGTAACTTTCAAAACGTACACCCCCCGAAAGAAGGACTATAAAAAATTGATGTAAATACCCATAAACTAAAGTATATTACACAAAGAGTAGAATAATGGGCAGTACATACACCACTCAAAGTAAATGGTGGTAAATGTTTCATAAATCTCACAGGAATAAAAGTGAGATGAAAAATCCCTTACGAAAACTCGGCAGCCTAACAACGCCACTTAAAACATCCAAAAAATGGATTTATGAGTTCAAATAGGGTCTCTCATAATATGAACATAAAAAGTATTGTATGAGGAATATAAAAGAACATCCCTTTACGAAAACTCGGCAGCCTAACGACGCCACTTAAAACATCAAAAAATGGATTTATGAGATCAAATAGGGTCTCTCATAATATGTACATAAAAATTAAAGTATGAGTAATATAAAACAACATCCCCAAACATAAGAAATATGATCTTAAAATAAATGACATAAAAGCGAGTACTTAAAAATAAAGAGAGAGGTAGGATCCCTTACCTCGTGTCCGACTTGACTCGATCGTTCTTTAATCTCCTGAGTAATAAACTAGTGTTAATTTATACTTTCTTAAGAAACTTTTTTAAGTTCATTATTCCTTTTATATCATTTATTACTATTTTATTAACACTATGTAATTATTTATGTTAATAACGGTCGTTTTGTCGATCATTGGTACTTCAGTCAAGAATAAACTTTTTATAATTACATGTTGTTCATGTGGTAAAATATCCATTATATCTAGAATTGTATTCAGGATGTAGATATCATATATATCATACATATCCAGTAAATACTTTCATTTATAATATTACATAACATTTAGAGGTAAGAAATGAAATGCACCGTTCATGAAGACAGTAAGCCGTACGTACACATGTACGCTACTTTCATTTCTAGTTCGTATTTAATGAAATTAAAACTAAATGAGAGATATATATTATAATTCCAGTATAATATATATGTTATGTAGGTCACATAAGTTCATTAATTTAATTCTTTATACATTCCATGTATTGCATGAATGAGTCACATCACTTGAGGGGGCAGTAGTCCACACTTCCTCAAATGAAATTATCGCATTTGCACAACATGCAAAGAATAAAGGTATGTTTTAAATGTAAAATAAAAAATCATATAGAGGAAATAAATATGATATATATCATAAATAAATATAGTGCCATCATAATGGCCACCATGAGAGGTGGTAGGAGAAGATAGAACAATCATCGTTTCGTGAGGCAGTAATTCGCCATCCACAGAAACAGTATATTCTTTTACCATTGGATGGAGGTGTGTGTAAGTGTAGCTCAAATCCTTCTCATAACAACATCCTAGTATATTTAATGTGATGGTTTTGTTACAAAATAAAGTAATAAAAATATTTTAGGGGGTTGGAGAGGCAAAATAAAACAAAAGAACATAAGAGAGGACATTACCTTTAAATCGGGTAACTCGCTTTGGTTTGAACCAAAGGGGTTTCTTAAAGAGCATTCTGCCTAAGGAAAGGCTTCTAGGATGAAAGAGAGATGTGGAGACATAAAATTAGCATAGTTTGGTCGATCCAAAGGCATGAATGGTGTGGGTAAGAGGTAGAGATGGGGGCCTTCTATAAGAGGGAGGAGGGGCACTCTTGGAATGTCTTGAAAAGTTATTTTATTATAAATGATTTTCGGATATTAAAGGTCCCAAAATTATATATTTATAGGATAAAGTGATAAGGGTTCTAAATCCACCCATACAATAGGTTTTCTTACATGTTTAATTATTATATTTTACCTTATCTTCTCATTTCATTTAAATCGTTCATTAATTAGGTAATCTGTGCATCATCATGGTGTCATAAATAAATTTATTTATTTAATGTCTAAAAATTATAAAAAATTATCATGATGTAGGAAATATTTTTATCTTTCTAATGAATATTCATAGCCAAAAAGATGAATTTTATAACCCCATGTAAAAATTGTTTTCATAAAACAATACATGTTTGGGACATTTTTCTTTTAACTTTAAGTAAAAAAGTTATTAATGTCATTTTCCTACCAAAGTGGCTCCATGGGGTCCCCAAGTTGTCCCATGGATTGTCTTGGTTGGAAATGACTCATCAAATAAGGGTAAGACATGTGTCAAGGTCATTTCATATTATTATAGCATTATCATTACCTTAAATTACACTAATTACCATTAATCGCGATTAATAAAACTTAAAAGTTACTATTCACCAAAAAATTATTTTAATCCCATTGAATAACATTTTACATCCTAATGAAAACCATGTATGTATTATTTTTTAAATTCTAATCACATAAGTGTTAAAGTTTCATTTAAACAAAAAATCAGTTTTTTAACTACCACTTAGTGGTTTCACTATTCCTCAAAAATTGAAGTTTTTCAGAAAAATACCAAAATTCACTCTAAGCTATATTTGATGTTCTGAATTCAAAAATTATGTGAATTTTAAAAAATTCCAAACATATAAGTTTCATTAAATAATTTGATAATTATTTCCTGCTGTCAAAACAAATAGCGTGTTTTTAAGAAACAACATCTATTAAAAGATTGACTGTAGTTTAAGTCCAATTTCAAAGTGAAATAAATTCCAATTACCACCATTAGATTAAATGGTAAAAATATGTTCTAATTGAACTTTAAAACCAATTAAAAATATGATCTAATAATATAAATATATTAGATTAAAAATGGGTTTTGAATTAAAATACAACATTTTTCACTTATTCATTAAAAATGGACTTTTTCAAAAAAAAATAACAAAAACCTACAAAAAGTAAATTTTTATATCCCGATTCTAAATAAGGATTTTATTTTGTCCAATATAACATATAAAATTTTCAACAAGTGGATTTAAAAAGGGTTCACCATCAAAAGGCTGTTAATCGACCTTTTAAAGAAATTAGAATGTTTATGCTTAAAATTGGATTCATTCACATTTTAAGCCTATAACATTTATTGGATAAAAGTAAAAATATTTGAAAAACATATATAATCATTTTGTAGTTAGTTCTGTTCATTCATGCCATTACAACGACTAGGCGTTAACTACCATTTAAAATAATATTATTTTATTAGTAGAGAGCAACGTAAGATTTCCAAGAAACTTGTTGTTGCGTATTGGGTATGCCATCGAGCATAGCGTTCCATTTAAATTAATATTAAAATTTTATTCACAAATATAGATAAATATAAAAAGGTCATATTCTTTATTTACCTTGGGTGTTACAAATTACCTCTAGCATTGGAGGTAGGACATGGTATAGGCACGGAGGCTATGGATCCACTACTGGACAAATAGGATGATGTAGAGTTAGGTTCCATAGATGATAAATAGGATTTGTGTATGCTGAAGAATAGACATTTACAGACACAACGCATTGTATAGAAACCTCATATTGGTGCGAAGGAGCAACTAGAATTCCAACATTGATTAGATTGATTTATGTTATATTTTTTAAATCATTACATGACCATTGTTTTAAAACATACTAATATGTTATATTTTGTTGCATAAACCTACAAATGTATATAATTGGAAATTCATACAACTATTTTTGAATGATTAAAAAAATTAATATTAATAAAAAAATTGGTAATAATAATAAATTCTATTTTTTATTTATATTTCTACTTCATAGTATTATTATCTATAATATATAAAATAAATAATCATCTGATATTTATTATATAATATTAATGATATTATTATTGTAAATTTTTTAAATATTAATAATATTAATAATAATTATTGTTTTTTTTATTATATAAGAAATTAATCAATAATACAACATAATAAATTAACAAATATATATATATATATATATTAACTAGTAAAAAAAATTCAATGCAAGTTATTTAATTTATATTATTATACAATAAATAGTTTTTATAATAATATTAATTTTAACAATAACATAATAGTATATTATATATTAATATTAAATAATATAGTTGATAATTAATAAATATATTACATATTAATAAATTCCTAAATATTATATCAATAAAAAATTTCCAATGATTTTTAAATATAAATTTATAAATATTTGTTTTTATACAATTAATTAATTAAATACATAATAATAAAATATTTATTAATAGTAAATAATAATATCGATAATTAATAAATATATTACATATTTATAAATTATAAATATTTTATATCAAAAAAAATTGAAAAATATTTATAAATAAAAATTCTATAAAAATTATTAATATTAATAATAAATATTGTATTACTAATTATATAAATAAATAATTAATAATAAATAATTAAAAAAACAAGATATATATATATATATACAAAACTGTCTGAATGTGGTTCATGCCTCTTTGTTCATGGCCAGAATTAGGGAAACATTATCATGATTTTTTAACAAAACGGGAAGCATGAATAATGTTCACACCTTCCCAAACACTTTTTTTGATATGCCTCGAGCCCTATCATTTAAAAAAAGGTAAAACCCTTTTAAATTAATTCTTTATAGGGAGTTAGGTGTGAGGGATTATTCTTCACTAGGGGGATCAATCCCTAGGGGGCGACAATCAAGGAGCTGGACCATCCCTTCTCAACATCCTTCTCCCAAGTGAGGTTCTCTACACATCTACACCCATCAACCCACAAACCATGTCCCTCATATTCATTCTATTTCGAGTAGCTAGAATCACATTTCCTAAAGATTTTATTAATACATTATTATTTATAGACATCCAAAGTCACAAACATGTCAAATTATTATGTTTTATTTAGGTGAATTTGAATGTGTATAAATTATAAAGCATAAAAACTATCTAAATCAAATTTGTCACACTAATTAAACGTATTAAAAATTATTGAAAATTAAATAGAAATAAAAAAAATATAGTAAACAAAAACTAATTAACATGAAAAAATATTATAATTTTAAACCATTATATTTACACTTTAAATTATGTGTATATTTCCAAGTAAGATTTATATTAATAATTGAATTATTATAAATCATTCAAAATTATTTTATTATTATTAAATTTTATTAATTATTTTATTAGTAAATATTAATTATATTATTAAATATTCAAAATAATTACATTAATAAATATGAAAAATAATGTAAAGAATTTTGATAATGTAGTTAATAATATAATTAAAAATAAATCTTAAATAATTTTATAATTTGAAATACATAATTATTATTATTAATTTTCATATTAACTATTTAATATAATTTTTAAAATATTTTAAATTTATATATTAATAAATATTTATAACTATATAAATATAGATTTATAAATACATATTTACAATTATATAATTATACATGTATTTATAAATATAATTACAAATATAATTCTAAATATATTTATAGAATTGTAATAATACATGTATAAATATAATTATAAATATTTTTATTTAGAAATATAAATTTATTTATAAAATTATATATTTAAAAATAAAAAAAAAATAATTATAAATATATATAATATAATTATTCAATTGGGGATTTCATGAGTGGTAAAGCCTCCTTATAATGCTGCATCAAACTCTGTTTAAAATTCGGGTGGGATCAAATTTCCATAGGCACAATAGCAGTGTGGGTACTTCAATAGGTACTATTGTGGGGTGCTGTTGTAGTAGTACCATTGATCCAGAATTAGATGTCAGGTCCATGGGCCTTGAAGCCATCAAGGGGGCAGAGACGTAGGCATGACGTGCAGTTAGTGATGTAGGCATGATGCAAGAAGGGAAATCAGGCAATCCAATGGTGGCCCTATAAACCATGTAATGGTCTTTATACACACTAGGTCTGTCTACGGGCTAAAAATATTTAATGTAATAAAATTATCTGGTTTGGTAGGTAATCCCTTGGGGGGCTATGACATGCCTTTCAATATTTTGTGTGTGCGGTGTGTGTGTTTGAATGTAATTGTACCCCCAAATACAAAATAAAATATATTATAATTATAAATAGATTTATATATTATAAAATTATTTAGTAATTTATACATAAATATATATAATTTTTTTAAAAAACTATATAAAAATTAAATATATTTATATTTAAATAAATTTAAGGAATTGTAATTATGTATTTATAATGAAATAAAAATGGTCGGATTGGTTGGATATCCATTGGGGGGTTATGGCTTGCATTTCAATCATCTGTGTGTGCAGTGTCTGTGTGTGTGTGTGTTGGAATGAAATTATACCCCCAATTACCATGTATAATATATTATAATTGTAAATATATTTATAATTTAAATATATTTGGTTTTATTTAAATTATTTATTTACAATTAAAAATATCTATATATAATTTAGATATATTTAGATATAATTAAATTTAAATAATTTAATTATGTATTCATAAATATAATTTTAAGTATTTTTTTACATATAAAATTTTACTTATATAAATATTTATTTACAATTATAAATATATATAATTATAAATATATATATATATATATATAATTATAAATATGAATTTATTTATAATTATAAATATATTAATATATATATGTGTGTGTGGAAAGGATATTTGGTTGGAAAAGGGGGTGGTGAGGGCCATATTAATTGTTGCACATTACTTTCCTGGCCAGCACAACTTTATTTGGCACTAGCCACACCCATTTCACTGAAAAATTTAAATCATCCCTCATAATATTAAAGAAATTAATTCAAACAAAGTGATAAATTTTCCTCCATGGAGCATTCTCCTTCTCCCATCATTGTACATGAGGTAGGACCCTGCATCCCACCAGGCCAAGACCACCATATGTGCATGTGACGAACCATAGTTACACCCCATATACAACCGAAAAACCTACCTCCCTCCTTATAGTGCACCACCAGGCTACATCATCTCTTACACATGGGGCCATCCACACCAGTGTGAGATCCTATTACAAACCATTGATATCAACACTGATCTTGTTATATAATGAATGATAATTCATGCAGAGCTAGTTTTGGTGGTGATTCATGTGCAATGGTGTTTCCTCAATTCCATTGTACTAATTGGTTTTGTACCCCATTCACAAGTATTGTGGTTCGAGTGGGAAACAAGCATCGATGGTATTATTTACATAGTGGTTCTAGGTTCATTCACCAATGGAAGTACTTCTAAAGCAATGGAGAAGTTTGTGTGGTGGTTCATGTTAATATTATGGTGACCACTGGGGCGATGGGTTTCATTCAGAGAATGACAACTACATCTTATAGTAACACTTGTGACACCACGATCATGGTTATATATATATATATTTTTATTTTTATATAGTTTTTTCATCATGACTGGACAATTCGTTTATGTAATTGTATTGAACAATGTGATGGTACTTGTGTGTCTCTAGTTTGTTTTCTTATTTTATTCCCACTTAATTCAAAATGATTGGATTTTTATTTACCAAATTATATTAATGTCTGAACTAACTGTCATATGGGATCGACATGCATTATTTATTACTCATTATTGTGATTTCAAATTATTAATCATTTAAGGGATATCATCAAATAATTTATTTTTCCAAAACATCATTGTGTGTGAGAGAGAATCATAAATCTAATGTGAGTAATTTTTTATTAAATAATTATACTAGTAGAAAAAATTCATATTTTGTGTGTTTACCTTAAAACATGCATGAGTGATTCCAAATAAGTAAACTAATGTGAGAAAACCCAACATATATGCATTCCTCAAAATAGAAATAACTAGGTCGTTATGTTTCACTAATTAATTTGATGATATAATTTCACAGAAATTGTTTATTAAATCATTGAATGAAATGTTAGATAAATTATAAGAAAAATAAGAATATTATATTGAGAATATAAAATAATATAATTTTAATTAATGTTGGAATTTGTTATAATAAATGAAAAAATATTTAGATGTTGGATTTAAAAAATGGCATTGTGACCTTGAAAATAAATCACTAATCCAACACTTATATCTCTGCCTTCTTCCCTTATTATATTATATTCGTTAATTTAAGTGGTTTAAAATTTTAGAATTTTAGTTTTTAATCACATATAAAATTATTCACCTAAAAATTCATCAACATGAATATTTCTACTTTCAATGGAAATTATCTTTATGGTTCAAACCTACTTTACATTTCTTTGGTAGTAAATAGGTTATAAAAAAATAATAAATTTAGTGTATCAGTGTATCATGTATCGAAATACTATTTATAAAACCATTTAGAATAAAAGTTGACTATCGCAAGACAATCCTTTTTTCTTGAGAGGTAGGACATACATAGTAAGGATTGTATGATCCTGATTGACTTAAATGAGGATGATGTTCAAGGTACATAATATTTAGTACTACAACAGGTTTCATAGGTCCCCATATAAGATTTTCTTCCTAAAACACAAGTACTATGTAGGAGCACCAAGAGGATAAGAGAACCATAAATATTTGGTTTTCTAGTCGCTAAATATAGTGACTAGTTATTGGTTGACAGTAACGATCTTCTTTCTTATAATGATGTATTATAGATATTAGAATCTGAAAGATGGAATAAATACCTGAATTTTGAGATATATTAATTTTGTTATAACCAAATATGTGTTTTAGGTGATCATCCAATTGATGTAAGGCCTATTGGGAGTGAATGAGTGTTTAGGAGAAAACATGACATTAGAGGTCAAGTACCTATAATGTATAAAGAATGGAAAATGGTTTCAAAAAAATAAATGAATTTACTATGACAATAACTTTTATCTAGTTTCATTTTTCTTAAATCCATTGAAAATTTACTCACAATAATAGATTTCCATAACTATAAGATTTAGAACATGAAAATAAAAACAGATTTCTTTAACATAATCCTTCAAGAAGATGTGTATCTAACAAAACTAGAAGGGTTTGTTAATCTATGAAGTTTTAATAAGATACAAATGTTTTAGATATCCATTTATGGGTTGATGCATTTATCTAGGTCATGAATCATTTAGTCAGATGAAGCTAAAATATATTTTGGTTTTATAAAAAATGAATGTGAGACATAAGATTACCAGAGGATTAGTGGGAGTCTGTTCATATTCCTAGAAGTATATATTGATAAAATATTGATTATTAGAAATGATATAACATTAATATACTTTATGTTCTTGCATCTATACTAGTTGAAATTTTAGAAGGTATTTTAATTTTCAATTATTGGATGGGTCAAAAAAAATTAGACATTCAAAATGGAATTTTGATAGTCATAATGAATCAAAGTGGTATTTCTATATGATAAATAAGGAATAGAATATTACATTAATGTTCGGGTATGATTTTTGGGTTTCAATTACATTTGAATATTTTGGAGGTCTTTGTCCATGGAACGTGGTTAGGGGATCATTGTTTTGACGAAACTAAGTTGAATTATGATTCTTGTTGAAATTTCAATTAATTTTATTAAAGAGAGGTGTTAGCTTGAATAGTTGGTATATAGTAATGGGTAAATCATGCAACACTTAAAAGGGAACTTTTCAATGTTGTAGGGGTGGTTGTATGATTTTCACATGGTTTGGAATACCATTTATCCAAACCATGTAAGATCTGTTGATGTGGGTAGTGGAGGGAAAATGGTTGGTTTATGGTTTGGAAAAACATACGGCCAAATCATGAATCATATTAAAAATAAAAAACTATACCTTTTCCCCACAAAAATTTTAAGAGGGAGAAACCCACTTTCTTTCTTATTCTTCAATCACATGAGTTGACTCACATACCTCTTCATTCTCTTCTTTAAGCTCCTTTAAGATGAAATTTTTTGTGTCTTCCCTTGGTGATTCATGAAATATTTAAGCCTCTGTTGATATCTAAGTGTCTCCCATATCTCTATCTATCACTTGTATCTATCTTTGAGATCCCCAATTATGGTTAATGATTTTGATTCCACCAGATCATGGTGGAATTGGACACCGATTATGGGGATTACACTCTTCCTTGGAATAGTACATCTTATGATTTCATCCACACTTCGATACATACTATTTCACTGAGGTATGTTATTGATTTGGTTTTTCAAAGTTTGTATGTTTAAATTTAATTTAGATATTTTTTTGATGTTTTTGATTATTGCATTTTTTCAGTTCGAGGACAAAGGTGTATCATGGGTTGTTGGCGTGTATTTGGCCATAGTTCAGATGTGATGAGATCGACATGTGAAAATTTGGGAATTATACCAATCTAAATATAATAGTATAACCAATTTTAATATTTTGAGAATAATTAATTAATTCTAATGTGATTATAATTAATTAATTATTGTGGTTTTCTTTTCATATATGAACTCATATCTCTTGGATGATGATGGATTGTATTTCATATGCCTTGGTAGCTATTGTTCTCCATTGGAAATAAATTTAAAATTATTTTAAAAGTTTAGGTGGTATCCATATCTGACGTATTGAATAAATAATTATTTTTATTTCATGTGGAAGCTCAATATTAATACTAAGGTTGATGAGAATGGATAAATTAAATCAAATGAATTTTTAATTAAGTTGCAATTTTTATTTTAAATGAATGGGTTCCAGGGGTCAAAAAAATCCTTGGGTGATAGCTTTTCACCTTGGTCATCAATGACTTAGTCTTAGACTACTAAAACATCAGGAGTCCTGCATACCTCCTATGATGTAAGGACTGACCAACTGATATATAATGGCCCCTGGGTAAGAGACCTTATCAACCCTTGAGGTAAGAGTTTCATAACGAGAGATGTGTATACTAAGAGGGTTTTTTGGGATATTTTAGATACATAATGGATAATAGACCTCTTTAGAGGTGAATCTAGACTGAGTTTGTCTTGTTAGTCAATGGATGTTCCTAGGTAGAAAGACATTAGGTAGACTGGGGCCAATTCGAGTAAGATAATTGAGATAGAATGGCCTTGAATATTGTGGTGGGTCTGAGATCATCTCTTTACCATTATTGATGTGGTGAGGCCCTTTGTAGTAAGTTAGGCTATTCTACATTATTGAAGACATCGATTGATGTGATGTCCAAGGGTGACGAGGGATAATCTGATATCATAACTCAAACTGGGGACCCACACAAGGGTTCCTATTCTATACTAAGATTGGGGGGAACTATTAGGAAACATTGTAACTTGTGAACCCAGTGAGAGGATTTTTATGTGTGAGGGTTGAAATGATTTTAAGTTCCACATATGAACCTAGATCGACACTTTTAATTTGTTAGGATGTGATGAGTCAAGTCTTACTTTGGGGAGTCTAACCATGGGTTACCTGGTGGCTTCTGAATATGGCCACCCATATTTATAATTTTTATTATCAAGATTGATATGCAATACACTTTAAGGGATTTAAATGTTGAATAGAAATTCCAATATGGGAGGATGCTCAAATTCTTATAGGACATACACCAAGATGGATCACTCATATGGGGGGGGTGTTCATGGAGGGTTATATTCAGATTTATCACTCTTATAAGATAGGTTTGATATTCTTGGTGGGATATTCCCCAGATATATCAATTCTATATGGTAGGTTGGTTGAGATACATTTTGGGATTATAACTGGATGAGGATACTCTTATAGTGGAGTTATGTGATACTGGTCGGGAATCCATAGATTTTGAGCCTAGATGATAAGGTGGATTGTCACATGATATCCAAATGAGAAACTTATAGTGTGGTATAAGAGAATTATATTTGTCTAAGGGCCTGTTATCTATTGTGGAGGGGCTGGTCTGGTATACTAGGTTGAGCTTCACTATGGTTTTGTGATTACTATGATAGACTCCCTGTATGGAGGTCTTTGATTACAATGTGGTACTACCATATAGAAGGTTTCTTATACTATGTTAGGAAGGATTACAATGTTTGATTAGTGACAGTCTAACATTAAGATAAAGAAAGTAGTGGTGGTTATTTACTTTCTGCTGATATTTATTTGTTTTAACTAAGAATTCCATGTGAACATATTGAAATATATGTGGGTTTCTATGGGACAACATTGGTGGTCCCCTTTCGAGTTTTTTAATTACACCATGATTGATCTACCATTTCACCTGTGTACCCCAAGAAATCATTCACATTGTTTAATGTACATATTATGTTGAGGCTTGAGTTTTATCTAGCAAGATGATTCAGATGTGTACCTCGATCTTGTGATGAGTTTTGGCTTAGGATATAATGGAACTAGTGTCTTTTATTATCCTTCTTCGGTATATATATGTGACTACCCTAGTGGGTGGTCTAAAACATGTATGATATGCTTGTTCGTTCCATTATTGTAACACCCCACTATTTTATAATATATTTATTTTCAAATAGATTTAATCTTTTTGATATCTTTTGATACATGCAACCCCAATTTTAAATGGAATGTAAGATAGTATACCATTAAAAACTTTTCATTAAATTTCAGGTATGAATAGGGCTTACTAAATTATAAAAATTATATGGTTTATAAATTTATTATGTAAATTTATTGGTTATCAATTGATTATAAATAAAAATAAAAATCATTTTAAAGTAAATGAAATGTTTTTCTAAAACCCTCGTTTTTTGCGCTCATTGTGTTTTTATCTCAATAAATTAAATTAAATACAATTAATTAAATATTATAATTTAATTTTTATATTATATATTCAATAATTAAAATTATCATTCATAAAATTTTTTTGATTCCAGGGGTAAGAATAGTTCAAATTTTATTCTTAAATTATGTATTTTTCTAAAACGAGTTTCATCGTGTTTTTCACACATATTTTATAATTGATTTTCAACAATTTTTTATTATTTGTTGGAAAAAACGAAAATAATTTTTGAAATCAAATGTAAAAATTAACTTAGAAATAGTTTTTGATAATTTTATGAAAATGTTACGTTTTCCATGAATAGTGGAAAATTTATTATTTTAAAAAAAACAAATCCTTAAATTTAAATAATTTTCATATATAAATTTCACATTAAAATTGTTTAAAATGTAATATTAGTTCAATTATATTATTATTAATTCAATATATTTCTTTGGAATCATATTTATGATTACTTTTTATATAAAAATATTTTATAATTAAGGTAACTTTTTCTTTGCTAAACCACTTTTCATTTCAATAGCATGTTTAATTTTAAATTAAATTCATCAAATTTTATGAATTTAATTTGATAAAATGGATCCCATATTTAAAATCAACATAATTAATATTAGCTAATAACTAATAATAAATATTGTAAAAATATTTACCATGGTTAAGGTTAAAATGATGTTTTTTGTGTTATATGTGCTTGTGTAAAAATTAATTATCCACAACCAAATGATTTTTATTTGATAAATTAGATTTCATATTTAAAATAAGATTGTATAATTTATATAGTAATTATAATTTTTATTTGAATTCTTAAATGGTTAATTACCTCTATGAAAAAACAACTCATGTGGTGAAAAGTAAAATAGTAATAGTGAGAAACTATATAGTTTAAGAGAATAAAATGGTTAAAAATGATTATTTTTTAGTGTTGTAGTTTTTTATCAGCCTAATTATTTGTTAAATACATTATTTATCAAGTTTTGAGGTACTTGGATCAATATTGGATTTCCATTAATGAATAATTTTGTGTATTTAAAAAAATAATAGTCCTTCTCACTTATAAATGGACACCCACTCCCCTCTCTCCTCCATACTTCATTATAATATTGGATTAGAATAACCCTAAAAAATAATTTTATTACGCTAAAATAATTTCATATATAATTTTATTTTATTTATAAGTCCTCATATGATTACTTTTTGTGAAAAACAAAAGAGTTTCTCTGAAGAAGATGTATCATTCTTAACTGGCCATTTTTTTTATTTATTCTTCCACCTCCTTCAATTATTCTTCAACCATTACGAAATAAAAAACCAGTATATTAAATATACTATGATTTTATTATGTTAATTTAATAATCAATATCATTATCATATTCTACAAAATGATAAATGAATCCATTGAACGTGTGTACAGTAGACTACCGCCTCACGAACCGATGTTATTCATTTCCATCATTGTCTATTGTGACTAGATACAATGATGAATTTAATGTGTATAAGTATAATATTTTTGAAATAATTATATTTAGATAATTATTTTATCATATAAAACTTCATACCTTACAATATTTGGGAAAATTATAACGACGCTTGTGTGTTCGTATGGACTACCACCTCCACTAAGTGATGTGATTAATTATTCAGGTTCAAATTACATGGATGGTAATAAATATATATTTTTTAACATATATGATATATATGATATTATAGTGATTTTTTATTTTTCAATTATTATTTATCATTATTTCTCTACATCTTTTGAAAAAATAATATAGTGTTCATGCCTACATATGGCCTATCATCTTAATGAATGACGTGATTCATTTTTCTGTCTCTAACATTTATAGATTACTTTAAATTAATATATAATGAATATATATATATGATATTTATATTAGTATTAAAAAGTTGGTTAATCTGTATCCATTATCAATGTACAAGGACTAAAGATACTAAACCAAATCATACAAGAAAAATGAAGCAATTTTTACTTAGAATTGTGATTTTAACATAGAATTTTAAATTAAAGAGTGATAAATGTAACATCCCAGTTCCTAAAGCCAACCAGAGGTGCCCAGTACCCGGTTGGTCACATGGCCTCAAGTGCATTTCCCCAAATTCTAGAGGCTACCGACAAGTAGTGAGGGACTTCGATGTGATAGTGGGGAAACTATGCCCTCATTGGCAGAGTACACATCAGAAGTAAATAACACATACAATAGTAGAAGTATAAAATGTCCTACAAAAGTAAACAAAAGAAGACTGGAATACTAAAAAAATGGAGAAAAAATATATATGTAATGATGCATGATACATATGTCTAGGAAAACAGCCATCAAGTCACAATACTGAATTACAACTATGCTAAACCAATGTTTAAAATAAATCAGATAAACTCCTTAGCATCACAATCCATAGCTCGGTCCCATGCTCTCCAGCTCCACAGCAAGTCAGGTACCTAAAGTAGAAGGGTGCTTTCCATTATCTATATCTGCAACAATATAATCTATTTGGGGCCAAAAGCATGACCCAAACAGGGTGTGAGACTAAATCCTAGTAGGAAACCACCCGATGATCCGTTCCTAATAGTCAGGGATTATATGGCAGGTAAAAGTATAGAAAATAGTAAACAAGAAAGAACTAAGCAGTAAACAATACAAAATTTAAAGTATCCAATCACTACAAAAATGCAATAACTAATCAAAGTAGGTAAACACAAATAGGTAACCCTCTAGGAAGTACCCACAACCTATCCCGTCTGGTCCTACCTAGCAACACAATCAAGCATCTCAAAACGAGGTACCCCTCTACGAAGTCCCCAAAACTTATCCCCTATGGTCCTACCTAACAAGTAAAAGAAACCCTCTTGGTAGTACACTCAGTCTAACCCCTCCAGTTTAGCTTAAGAAAAGACTCTCCGAGGAAGAACCCACCGTCAATTCCTCCTATAGTCTCATATAGGTACTAAAGGAGCTCTGGGGAAGCACTCAACGTCTCATTCCCCATGTGGCCCACATTGAGGAACTATAGACATGCTGGGGGAAGCACTCATAATAAATTCCCGGTGTGGTCTTGCATCGTAAAATATAAAGACACTCTGGAGAAGACCTCAATGTCCATTATCCTTATGGTCTATACAGTAGGTTCTCTTGGCCCTGTGTAACTCTAGTAAGTGTATTAGTGCGTAACGACAAAGGTCAGATTCAAGAACTACTTATCTAGAATTCTAAAACAAAATAGGATAACAGAGCAACAATCACACCATCCTACAATACTAGGCATGGGAAAGTAAACAGCAGCCTACCAGGCAAACATGACCCAAATGTCAAAACAGGAAAAACATGCATGGGGAATACATCCAAAGCACAAAATTTCACCCAATTCACAATAAAAAATCATCTACTCAGAGCATAGCATAGAAACAAAAGGGTCAAAACATGAATTACTTAATACCCCGTTCAAGGGTATGGGTGGAATTTGCACATAAAAATCAATGAATTTTAACCGAAAGTCACAAACCACATACCTCGGGGTTAGGAGATAAATATACATGAACCTTAAATCTTGAATCTATTTAGAACGTCATAGATCTTAGAAAACGTCCCAAACATTAAACCCACGATAACATGGAAAAGAAGATTAATTGGAAAACAAGGCTCAAACAGAAGAGAGAACTCACTGATGTGATTCCAACGCAATCAAAAATTTTCAAAATGGAGGATGGACGGAGGACTGAGAGCTCATCGAAGATCTATAGATTATCGATGCTCTTGGATGAACGAAACCTAAAAGAAGTGGTTTTTTTCCTTCAGATGCGAACCCAATCTGTTTAATGAAAAAAAGTACATGGCGTGTACTTTTGGAGTACAGGATGTGTACTCACCTTTTCCGTACTCCACTTTAAGTGGCCTCCCGTCACTCCCACACGGCTGTGTATGTGGCTACTACATGGCCAGCACACAGCCTGTTGTGGCACCAAAGTACACGGCGTGTACTCATAAAGTACATGACGTGTACATAGACAATTTCCATAACATCCACGTTTCTCCAAAAATGACCAAAAAAGAAAAACATACCTAAAAAGAAGGTCCGGGTTCTTAGAAACTTCCCCCCTTAATGGAATTCGTCCCAATATTTCCCTAGCATAGCATAGAAGAAGAACCATCGAACAGTTCCGGCCACTGTGATCGTACATCGGCCTCCCTCTCCCAAGTCTAATCTTGTACTCGCCCATGCAGCCATAGCACTCGTAACAGAGGAACAGACCAACCACATGGATCCTTTGTACTATGATCCACAATCCGGATAGGATGCTCCTAAAATGAAGCATCAACATCGAGCTAAACCTCCTTGGGTTTAAATACATGAGACAGGTCTGAAAAGTAACGTTTGATCTGAAAATGTGGAAGACATCTTGCATAGATCAGTACATGTGGGGTAACTTCAACACATAGGCAACCAGCCCAACTCTCTCAAACACCTCAAATGGTCCGACATACCTCGGTGAAAGATTTCCCTGTCTCCTAATCCTCATGTGTCCGAACCTTGGTGTGACACACAGGAAAACCTGATCCCCAACCTCAAACTCTAGTGGTCGTCTCTGTTGATTAGCATAAGACTTCTGTCAAGACTGTGTCCTAGCCATCCTCTTCCGAATCAACTCTATCTGCTATGTGGTCTCATTAACAAGACGAGGTCCCAGTAATGTTGCATCTCCTTCCTCCAGCCAACATAAAGGTGATCAGCATGGCCTTCCATACAAATCCTCATAAGGTGACATCTAAATAGTTTCATGAAAACTATTATTGTAGGAAAACTCCAAAAGATGTAAATGATTCTCCCAAGAACCTCTGAAATCCAGAATACATGGTCAGAGCATATCCTCAGGCACCTGAATCGTACACTTGGACTGGCCATCTGTCTTGGGATGGTAAGATGTACTCAAAGGTATTTGTGTACCGAAATCCTTCTGAATCCCCTTTCATAACTGAGAGGTAAAACCTGCATCCTTGTCTGAAACAATGGATTATGAAACTCCATGAATATGTACAATCTCTCGGATGTACAACAGTCCCAGCTAATCAACACTGAAGGTCTCCTTGATCGGCAAGAAGTGAGAAACCTTCGTGAGTCTGTCAATGATAGCTCAAACTGTGTCATTCCCTCGAGGAGACCTCAGAAAACCAATCACGAAGTCCATAATGACGTCATTCCACTTCCACTCAGGAATGGGTAACTGTTGCAAAAGACTCGATGTTCACTGATGCTCCGCCTTCGCCTGCTGACATGTAGAACACCTCATGAAGAAACCAGAAACTTCCCTCTTCATACATGGCCACCAATACTGATGATGTAGATCACAAATCATCTTGGTGATGCCAGGATAAACTTCCCAAACTAAGGAATGAAAATCCTTCCTAAGCTCCTTGTGTATGACTACTGGCACGCATACACATTCCTGGAAAAGCAAGATCTCATCCTTTCCTATGGTCCATCCAGGAATAGGGTCATATCCTGAAACACTTTCCCTTAGGACTTGACCTTCATAATCTGATAGATTCCTCATTCGAACTCGATCATGAAGAGTAGAGGTAACAGCTACAGAAGAGAGAAACATGTTCCCCTGAATATCGTGCACCTCCAAATGCATCTCAGAGAACAGAGCCATAATCTTCCACTCACTGCTGGCCTCCTAAACTGTCGGTATCTGAGTCCTCCTGCTAAACGTATCAGACACTATGTTTCCTTTCCTAGGCATATAGGCAAGCTCAAAGTCAAAGGACTTTAGGAACTCATCCCACTTGCGCTGCCTAAAATTCAGATCATGCTGAGTGAATATGTACTTTAGACTTTTGTGGTCGGTGAAAACCACAGAATTCCCTACTGGAAGATAATGTCTCCAATAGGTAGTGAATGAACAATAGATTTCAAATCCAGATCGTGTGCTGGGTAATTCATCTCATGTCGCCTAAACTGCCGAGACCCATACGCAATGACTCCATCTCCCTGCATAAGCACAGATCCCAGCCCGATACATGACACATAACATTAAACAGTATAACTCTTGTGTGGCTCTAGAAAGACTAGTATCGGTGCTGATGTCAACCTCTCTTTCAGCTCTTGAAAAGGCTGACTCACAAGAATCTGACTATAAGAACTTCGCCTCTTTCTTGGTTAGACCTGTTATTGGTGTTCCTAAGCGTAAAAAGTCCTGTATGAAATGTATGTAGTATCTAGCCAGCCCTAGAAAACTCTACAACTCAAAGAAATTATTCAGATTCTCCTAATAAACTACAGCTCTCACTTTATCTGGGTCTACTGATACTCTTGTCTCTGAGATGACATGACCCATGAAGTGTATCTAATCCATACGAAAGTGGAATTTTGAGATCTTAGCATATAACTGATGCTCCCTCAGTGTACTCAAAAAAATCTCAAGTTGTTTATCACGGTCGTGTTTAGTGTGATAGTACACTAATATATCATCCACGAAGACCACCAAGAATGAATTCATGTACGGATGGAATACTCAGTTCATCAGTTCCATGAAAACTGCAGGTGTGTTCATGAGACCGAATGGAATAACCATGTACTAGTATAGACCATACCTACTCTTGAAGACATTAAGAGGTATATCTGATGGTCTAACACACAACTGATGATATCCGGATCTCAGGTCAATCTTCGAGAACACCCGGGCTCTTTGAATCAAATCAAAGTGATCATTAATCCTCGGTATGAGATATCGGTTCATGACTGTCAAATGGTTCAACTTTCGATATTACACACAAAGCCTAAGGGTACCATCTGCCTTCTTCACAAATAGGACAAGAGAACCCCATGGAGAAGTACTGGGTTGAATGAAACCCTTTTCTTGAAACTCCTCCAACTACTTCTTGAGCTCCTACAACTCTGGTGTAGCCATCCTATAAGGAGGAGTAGACACTAGTGCCACTCCTGGAACAAGCTCCATTGAGAAGTCTACCACATGCTCTGGAAGAAAACTTGAAAAGTCACCTGGAAAGACATCTCTGAAATGATCCACCACTGGAAGAATGTCCCACCATGAATTCCCCTACTTATCCAGATAAAGAATAGAAATCTGGGTTGTAACTCTTGCCAACCCATGATGCTCTAGCCCTGCTCCACTCGCCTAGACATCCCACTAGCCCTTATGAAGAAAGGATCCACCCTCTGGTGATACAAAACTCATCATGCGGTGATAACAGTCGACGACTACCTAGAATGGAACAATCTAGTCCATTATAAGAATGACAGCATACCCTATCATCTCTAGGAAATAGAGGTCCTCTAAGAAGTGACACCCACCAACCTGTAGATGGAACTCTCTACACTAATGTACACTAGTTGTTCTAGTCCCCAACGCTGTGTCCAACATCAGTATATCAGAAGAAGAAAATATTTTTAGCCCAAGCCTCTCCACGATAGCAGAAGAGATAAATCTATGGGAAACCCCCGTATCAAAAATATCAGAAGCTAAAAATTTGGCTACTAACATCGTACCTTGAACGGTATAAGGTCTGGGGTCTGGATTATACTGGGTCTGTTCCACCACAAAATTCTGACCTATATCGTGGCCCTGTGACCATGCCTGACCACTCTGAGCTGATCCGCCCTGATTTCACTGAAAACTGGGTGACTAGCTGCCTCTTCCACGACATTCACCTCGTCCGGAATGGCCGGAAGAATTCCAGTTCCTAGACTAGTGAGACACTGGCAGTGCTGCTTCTGAATGAAGAGTCATAGAAGAACCCATGTCACCAGTTCCTACATTGGGTCTTTTGGGTAATTTGGCCGCGTATGCCCTCTCTTTTCACACTGGTAACACAGAACCTGGAAACTAGAAGAAGAAGCGTCTCACCTCTTCGGATCACTGCATGAAGACTCCCTGCGGTGCTTCCTACTGTTAGAATGAGGAATACTAACTCCAGATGTCGAGTCGCCCCGGCTCACAACTCTAGAATCCCTCAGATTGTGCTCTGTGATCAACACCTAATTGACTATAGAATTGATAGAAGTCAACCGAAAGATGTTCACCTACGATCAGATTTAATGCCTCATACCATCCTCGAACATCATTTCCATGAAAAAATGATCACCTCTTGAAATAGGCATGAAGGGCTGCATCTTGGTAAAGTGGGAGGAATAATACATGATAGAAAGAGTA
This sequence comes from Viscum album, assembly GCA_963277665.1. Lineage (NCBI taxonomy): Eukaryota > Viridiplantae > Streptophyta > Magnoliopsida > Santalales > Viscaceae > Viscum > Viscum album. Next base: position 1,617,105,376 of record OY728146.1, on the reverse strand, counting down.
CCTTTCTCTAGACTCATAAACTCCAATACTCGATTGGACCTCATGGTCTCCAGGTAGAAGTAGTCAAATAATTTGCACTAAAACTCCTCCCACGCCATAACCTATTGGTGTCCCACATGTGGGATCACATCCCACCACCTCTTGGAAGTGTCCCAAAGCAAATAGGTAGTGAGCTTGACCCTCCTCTCTGGTGGCCTCTCCAGATGCTCAAAGATCATCAGCATGGATTATATCCCTGACTCGACATCTTGTGGTCCTCCTTCCCATAAGAAAGTTAGAGGATGTTGCTGCTGGAAGACCCGTGTCAAATCAACCATCGATGGGGAATGAGGTGGCCCTCCCTGAAAGGTCTCCATCATCCTTAGAAATCCCTCCCTAAACTGTGCATCAGCGCCGGTAATAGGTATAACTACTGGTTCCATGAATGACACTACTGGAGGATCTACATGTGGTCCTTGAATAGCCATTTCTGGTGTCTGATCACTATCTGGCAACTGGTGGAAAACCAGTGGATGTCTCGGTGGAATGATTCTTCAAGGTAAAGTGCACACCTTAGATCAGAATTAACATGAACCGAAACAAGGAAGTGTAAGAAGAGAAACAGAGAAAGAAACATTCATGTTTACAAAACCAGACTACATGAAATGTTCCCCGAAGTAATTAACATGGGTATGTACTCCTGCCTAAACTAGTCATGTAACACCCCAAACACCCAACAAGTTGTCTTAACACACGGCCTGTACTTGAATCCTCTTTCCCTGCCTGAGTTCTTCCACATATCTAGACAACACGGATCCCCTAAAGGAAAACCTACATGGAGTGTGAAGTCCTACACAACATGTATTAGACAAGATTCACATGTCCCTTGTTGTTAGTGACACGGAATGACACATGTCTCACACTACATGGCGTGTTCCAGACGAACACGGAGAGTATGAGAAATGATAACACCAAACCGTGTTGATCGCCACACGGCCGGGTACCTAGGGGAACCTACACGGCGTGTTCAATGTAGACACGGCATGTACAAGAAGGGTTGTCACCAACCCGTGTTGTTTGTGAAATGGTCTTGTACTTGGGTTAGACGACATGGCGTGTTTACATAGCACACAGTGTGTATTAGACACAATTCGTCCAACCTGTGTTGTTAGTGACACAGGTGGGTACGAGGTTGACTCTAAACGACATGTATGTATGATTCACAGCATGTTCACTCCAGACTTTTCCCCATCCCATGTCTCTTCCCACACGGCCTATGACACAGTAAGAGACTACATGGTGTGAACATAATGTACACAGCGGGTACTTAAGAAAAAACGTTTCTTCCCAAACATAAGAACACACGGTGTGCACATAAAATTACATGGTGTGTATTTTGTTTTTTCTAGACAGTAAGCCTCAGAAACTACTCTGGAACCCAGAAATACTGAAACAAGTGTATAAAGTTCCAAATTTCGATCCATGAGGGCCCATACTCCCCGTAAATCAAAGTTTGGCATCTTATACACATTAAAACATAGCGAACATGGTGATGATCCACCAAATTATGGTCCATGGGGGCCCATAACACCTCAAGAAAAAAAGATTGGCGTTCTTTCAAACAAACATATAAACAAAAATATCCTATTAAATAGAAGGTATTTCAATCAAGGCAACTATCACAACATCATGAATACTTTACACATCATCTTTCACAACAACATGCAATCACTAATGCATCCTAGATGGCATGGAAAAAATATGTGACATGTGATTTATATCAGGTGCCTATAAGATGCATGAGATGGAGTACCCTTATCTAATCGGGTTTCAATAGAAATAGAACCTCAATAACATCATAAATAACAACACAAATCATGATAATCACACAAGGTAAAATCAAATCAACTGTAATAATTTCAAAACCATAAAAATTTCAATTAAATGAGGTAGATTGGATTTTACCTGTACAAGGGTTAGCTACTCCAGGGCACAACTTAACACCAAGTACCAATTCCTTCCTATCCCTGGCTATAGGATCTAAACAGTAATTCAATAGAAAATAAACCCTCTGATACCACTTTGAAATGTCCCAGTTCCGAAATCCACCCAAGGGTGCCCCGTGCCCAGTTGGTCACATGGCCTCAAGCGCATTTCCCTGAATGCTAGAGGCTGCCAATTAGAAGTGAGGGCCTTGGTTGTGATAGTGAGAAAACTATACCCTCATTTTCAGAGTACACAATGGAAGTAAATGATACATACAATAGTGTAAGTAGTAAATATCCAACAACAGTAAACAACAGAATACTAGAATACTAAAAATCTAGAGCATAATTATATATGTAATGATGCATGATACATATATCTAGGAAAACATAAAACAAGTCACAATGCTGGAATACAACTGTGCTAAACCAATGTTCAAAATAAAGCAGATAAAATCCTCAGCATCGCAAGCCATAGCTTGGTCACGTGCTCTCCAGCACCACAACAAGTCAGGTACCAGAAGAAGAAGGGCACTTTCCATTATCTATACCTACAACAATTTAATCTGTTTGGGCCTAAAATCATGACCCAAATAGGGTGTGAGACTAAATCCCAGTAGGAAACCACCCATAGATATGTTCCTAAAAGTCAGTGAGTATATGGTAGGTTCAAGTACAGAAAATAGTAAACTGGAAAGAACTAAGCAGTAAATACTCGACAGTTTAAAGCATTCAATCACTACACAACATGCAACAACTAATCAAAGCAGGTAAACACAAATAGGTAACCCTCTAGGAATTACCCACAACCTATACACTCTGGTCCAACCTAGAAACACAAGAAAGCACCTAAAATAAGGTACCCCTATGGGAATTCCCCACATCTTATCCCCTCTTGTCCTACCTAACAAGTGCAAGAAACCCTCTGGGTAGTACACTCAGTCTAACCCCTCTGGTTCAGCATAAGCATAGACTCTCTGAGGAATCACTCACGTTCAATTCCCCCTATAGTTTCGTATTAGCACTAAAGGTGCTTTGTGAAGAACTCAACATCTCATTCCCCGCATGGCCCGCATTGAGGAACTACATACACTCTGTAGAAGCACTCATCGTCAATTCCCCATGTGGTCTCACATCTTAAAATATAAAGACACTCTGGAGAAGCTCTCAATGTCTATTCTCCCCATGGTCTATACACTAGGTTCTCTCAGCCTTGTGTAAGTCAACCAAGTGTAGCAGCACGTAACAGCCATGGTCAACCTCAAGAACTACATGGATAGCATTCTACAGCCCAACAAGATAACAAAGCAATAGTCACACCATCCTACAATACTAGGCATGGGAAAGTAAATAACATCATATCATGAAAACTTGACCCAAAGGTCAAAACCGGGAAAAAATGCATGGGAATTACATCCAAAGCACAAAAATTCATGCTATTCACAATAAAAAATCCTCTAATTAGGTATACCAGCACAATAGAGAAACAATTGTTTTTAAATGGTAAACATGCAATACCCTGTTCAAGGGTGTTGGTGGAATTTTTACAAAAAAACTCAAAGACTATTAACCGAAAGGCCCAAAACACCTACCTCAGGGTTAGGAGATCAATATACTTGAAGTTCAAGGCTTGAATATCTTTGGAACGTGTTATATCTATGAAAAAGTGCAAAACGTTCATCCCACGATAACATGGAAAAGAATAAGAACTGGAAAACAAGGTTCAAGTAGAAGTGATAACTGACTGATGTGATTCCAACACAATCAACAGTGTTCAAAATGGAGGACGGACGGAGGATCAAGATCTTGTTGAAGATCTTTGGATTCTCGGTGCTCTCTGATGAACGAAACCTAAAATAAATTGTTTATGTCCGTCAAACGTGACCCCGATGTGTTTAATGAAAAAAAAGAAAATACACAACGTGTAATTTTGGAGTACACAGCTTGTACTCTCCTTTTCTACACTCCGCTTTAAGCGGCCTCCAGTCACTCCCACATAGCTGTGTATGCGGCTACTATACAGCCTTCTTCGGTATCTAAATACATGACGTATAATCATAAAGTACATGTCGTGTACTTAGAAATTTTTCAGAACTTCCGCTTTTCTCCAAAAATAACCAAAAAGGAAAAACATACCTGAAAAGAAGGCTCGGGTTCTTACAATAAATGATTATAAATATATAATATACGGTATGATATATATGAATATTTTTAAGAAATTTATTTATATTAAATAGATATTAATTATAAGGAATATTTATACACATATAAAAGAATTCAAACTTTATGTAAGAGTTTATTTCAAAATCTCATCATTATTCGAGATTATTTATGTTTATGTCACCACTGTGGAAATTATTTTATCATTATATATTAAACACAATATATTTTATTCTACTCCAATTATTATTTGAAATTATAATTTTTACTCTCAATTTTTTCACTTTATGTACTCATGATACCTATATAATTATTCTATAGAAAACTGAATTTTTTCTGCACAGTTGGGAATCTTTCTCTTTCATGTCCATTTTTCCATTTAAAATTATAAAAGGATGTTTATAAAATATTACAATTAATTATTAAGGAATATTTTACCCATTCTTAAATTTTTAGAGGAAATTTTAAAATTAATCTTTCTTTTGTTTTCCAAATGATGTACTTTTTGGTCTTTTTAAAAAAATTGAATAGAATGGTTTTTTAACTTTTACGGTATGAAAAAATTTAACACCACCATGAATACTCATAGAATTCAATATCACATTAAAATTTAACTTTTTCATTTACAAATATTATTTTTTCCTTAATATTTAATGTAATTTTATCTTTTAAATAAGTGATTACATATTGTTAAAGGGTATTTTCCTTATGAAAATTTTCAGTGATCTTTTGAAATTATTTTCATCTATATATGCATAAATTGTTGAATTTTTTTATTTTTGGATGTTATAATCTTATGTTATCATCCAACATAATTTTTGTATGCTTGATGATCATTTTTACATCATAGTTTATTTATATTTTGTATGCTACTTTTTATAATAAATACAATTACCGATTTTTAATGCATAGTGATTAAGTTGTAGTATTTATTAATATGATGAATTATTTATAATTTTTATGTAATGGGATGGTCCTATAATTAGATATCTCATCGATTCATTGGTAGGTCTCATGAGACAGACTGTATGGTTCTGTGGATTTTTTCTTACCTATTTATGTTATATTTCATGGAACATGGCCTCAATGATAAGTTTTAGATGTCTGTAATTATGCATTCCATCAATATAAAATTTGTTTTTGATGAGCATGTGATTATATTATTTGTAACGATATCCATGGATATGTTTCTAGCTCATGTTATTATTTATATGGAATTAATTTATAATTGTTTACACTAGTTGGGTTTATTTTTTCCTCATTAGATTCTGTTATACGCATACCCTTTTGGAGAATCTGAGCATACACATTAATTTTGTTTCTTTTCCACAGGATATTAGAAAGTGTATTATGATTGATAAGTAAGGATATAATAAAGTTAATAATGATTTTCTAAATTAAACTACTATGTTATATTTTATGTTTTTAAATATAATTTGGGATTCAAGTATGTATTTATTTTACCAAGAACAATTAACTTTTTGGTCCCTTGGTATGTGATTACTTATATCTTTTCCATTGTAATAAAGTAACCATATATTCTAGTCTATTTGATTTTGGTTCATTATTGTTGGTATTAGATAATTCTTATTAGAAATAAGGAGAACTAAATTTATAAAAAAATTGAGAATCCAACCATATGACTAAAATTAAGGATAATTCTATGTATAAGATAACATTGTAATGTTTCGTTATGATATATAATATGTGGTTTTCTAGGAAATAAATCCTTTCTATAATACTACAAGTGGTAATGGCTTTATTTTATATTCATTTACACTTAATGACCCCTAAAATATTTAGTTTATGTATATATCGACCATCATTCTATGACATGGTAAGTGTTCCCTTTCTATGTTCCTGGTTTAACACTCCCAAAGGGCATGCTTAGGTTAGATGAAATTTTCATTTAAACCCATTATGAAGGATTTTAAAATATTGAATGATTTGATAGTATTCCTAAAGAAAACATGTTTTGGATTATGAGATTATCTATGAATATATTTCTTAATAATTGGTAAGTGTTTCACTAGTTTTGAAATCATACATTATAATTCATAATTTTATGATATAATGTATAGTATTTTATTATTGAGAAATAGAACTTACAAGAAGAAATGAAATCTCTATCAATGCACCATAATCTATAAAGGGATTAACCTCCTATAAAAGATAATGAAGTTAGAGATGGAGCTGAAAAAATTATAACTATATTGAGATAGTTGACTCAATTTATGACAAATATCCTTTCCCATTTGAATAAATTATATAATTCATAATATGGAATAATGATGTTAGATAAAATTATGTGTTAGAATCCTCCTTCATTCAATGGTACTACTATTCCATTTGTGACTGAAAAATAAATAATTTTCTTAAAGAATATATTTCTCACTTTAGTATGTAATGAAAGGGATAATTTTATCATGGATGTTTGTAATCTCTTAGGGGATTTAGGTCAAAGGTGTTCATTGATTAAAAATACTACAGATGAAAAGAAAATAACAAGCATTGAATAGATTGATTTTAAGTAAATTTTGATAGAAAATATTTTCCTCACAAACAATGAGTAGATATTAAGAGACAATTCTTGAGTTTGAGACCAAAGGATGAGGAAATTTTTACTAATTATGAATCTAAATTTACAACGTTATCAAGGAATTTTGAGACAATATAAAAAATTTAAATAGAATGTTAGAAAATTTTTATGGGATTAATCTATCCATAAATAGGGACTAGTATCCCAAATATTCTCATTATATTAGGATAGAGTATAATGTAAAATCAAGATAGAGAACAAATTATCCAAGTCATATCGATTCAAAGGATAATAATAGAATAGGAGAAAAACATATAAAAGGTGGATGAATAGATGAAGAGAAAGGGGAATTTTTTAAATGTGATAATTTTCTAAGGAAACACCTGGGTATATGCCTAAATGAAAAAGTAGTTTTATTCATGTTTATATAAAAAGGTCTCCTTGATAATGAATGAAATGGCTAGGTGTAATCTATCAAATCATACGGATTTAACTATAAATATATCTTCAATTCCCAAGATTTAATGGTAACATTTTCCAAAATAATCCAAGGGGAGAAGGTTGATATTATGCAATTATTATAAAAATATAGTCTTTAGATATTTCTCAAAAAAAAAAATTGGTAGTCTTTATAAATGATATACTTATATATTAACTGATTAGGAAAGGGAATGAATAACATTTCAAAATTATGATAAGGGCCCTATGGAAGGATAAGATGGATGATAAATTTAAAAAGTGTAAATTTTGGATTTATAAAGATTCATTATTTGTTCATATAATTACATGTGTGGGTATATCAGGAGATCCTTTAATTATGGAAGTTGTTATGAAATAGTTGAGATCAATCATAGTAACTAAAATCTATATATTTTTGGGATGTATGGATACTAATTATGCTTGGTGAGATATTTCACATGACTATATAATCCACTCACTATGTTTAATTGTATGGGGGTTAAGTTCTTATGGAAAGATTAATGGGAAGAATGATTCAAATAACTAGGGGAAATTTTGTCAGTGTGCATGTTCTTAAACTTCACTATGGTGGAGAAGGGTTTGTGGTCTATACTGAAGCTTCAAATAAGAGAGAGATATGCTTCCCTGTGTAATGCAACATGGTGATATTATATTCCTCTCTCCAATTCCAAATTCATTATCAAAATTACTCAAGTGATTATTTGGAGTTAATAGAGATAATTTCTTCATTTAAGATATTGAGTTTATATATTTATAGTTAATTGTGTGATATATATATTAATCCTAAATTATTGAATTATATATGTATATATAAAGAGTTTAATATTTTCAAAATAAGATAGTTGTAATTGCTCAAATAATATGCGCTCTCAAAATATTACCACCCTAGGAAAGTGAACAAGGTGGATGATGCTCTATGAAAGAATGAAAATGTTATCTTATTTATTAGGAGGATTAGAAAATATGCAATATTTTTTTATTTGAAAATGATGTAATTTTTAATATTAATGTAAGGAGATAAATTATATATTTCTCAAATGAGTGTTCAACCATTTATCTAGGTGATGATTAAATAGGCGCAAAAAACAATATATAGAGATGTAGAAGAAGGTAAGAAATGTTGTTGAGTTTAACATTGATGGTGATGGGATGATAAGGATCATGTCCTATGTATGTTTTCTTTACATACCATATTTGATGAATGGGATATTGTATGAGGCTCATATTTCACCATTATATATTCAACATGGAATTTTAAATATATATAAATCTATAAAAGGACATTTCTTGTCTGGTCAAATGAAGAGATATATTGTGGAGTATATATCTCATTTCTAAGTATGTCAAAATGTTAAGGCTGAGAGACTAAAATCTAATTTGATGTTACAACCATTATCAATACCATAATATAAATGGTAAAAATCAAAATAGATTATGTCAGCAGACTCCCCAAAATATCACTTGGCCGTACTGTTATATGGATTGTAGTTTATTTCTGTCAAAATTCTATACACTACAATAATATAAAATAGGATTTCTCTCTTTATAAAATTTCTGTAATATACATTAAGGAATGGGTATGGTTTCATAGAGTGCGGAATTCTGTTTTATTTGATCGGAATATAAGGTTTACCTTTATGTTATTTAAAAGTATTCAATGATATCTTGATACATAGTTGGTTTTCTGTAAAAATTATTATCCTTTGGTAGATGGATTTTCTATGATAACTATGAAAAACTTATATGATATTTTGAGATCTTATTCTATTTATTTTAAAGATAATTGAAATCAATACCTTCCTAAAGTCCCCTTTTCTAACATAGATAGATTTCACTCAGGAATTCAAATGGATCCTCATAAATAACTCTTTTAAAAAAGTTTTTAACTCCAATATGTTGGCATGAAGTTGGTAAAATAAAGATATTGGGACATAATTTATCTAAGGAAATGGTGAATAATTTCATAAAAATTTAACAACACCTCAAGGATTCTCATATTTGACAGAAACTTTGTGATGATGATCATCAATGAGATTTTGATTTCAAAGTTAGTGAGAAGGTGTTTCTGTGAATTTCTCCATTGAAGTAGGATATAATCTTCAAGAAAAAGGAAAATTAATACCTGTGTATATTTTCCTCTTAAATATTCATGATTGAGTAGGGATAGTAGCTTATCTATTGGAACTTCCTCCAAACCAGTTCCATGTTCTTGATGTGTTCCATATATATCTCTTGAGGAAGTACATACCTGATCCTACCCATACAGTAAACTCATAGGCAAGAAAATTAGAGCATGATATTTACTATGAAGAAAAAAAATATAAAATATAGGGTTATTAAGATAAATTTAAATGAAACATAACTACTCAAGTTGTTCATGTTTTTTTGGAGGAATCCAAAATTCATAGAATCTTTGTGCGAACATGTAGTTGTGATGAGGAAAATAGCCTTTATTTTTCTATATAATCATAATGGAATTATGAGGGTGAAATTAATTTTTCATGGGTTTATAATGTAACACCATGATATTTTATGATATATTTATTTTTAAATAAATTTAATCTCTTCGAGAGATTTGGATACATGCAACCCCAAGACAAAATGAACCATAATATAGTATTCCATTAAAAATTTGATGTTAAATTGGAAGGTATGAATTGTAATCTCTATATTATTAAAATTATATGAATTAATCTTGTATAAAATAAAATAATTTTATAAAAATTGATTTTAAATAAAAATAATATTCTTTGAAATTAATGAAATGTGTTCGCAGAAAAAATATGTTTTTATGTATATAATATGTTTTTATTGTAATAAATTAAATTAAAGACTATTAGTGACTTTTTTTAATTAACTTAATATATTATATAATCAATCAATTTTTTTCATTCATATATGATTTTTTCTATGCATGAGATAACAATAAATCATGGTTTATTCTTAAAACTGTATTTTCCTAAAAAGCGGTTTTGTTTCATTTTAGTCACTTACTTTAACATTAATTTTTTACCTTTATATAAAATAAAATATAAATGAGTTAATTATTTTTTGAAATAACCACTTCATAATTATCATAGAATTGATTTTTTTATTATTTTCTTAAAACACTACTTTATTATGAATAGTTAGATAAATACCAAATTTTTTTAAAAAATTTCTATTCATTTAGTATATTCAAAATGTTAGTTTTATTTAAAATATTTATTAAAGATAAATTAGTTTATTTATATTATTAATATTAAAATATAGTTTATTGGAATTAATCTTATATTGATTTTATAAATTAATTTTTTTATAATTAAAAAAACATTTTCCATGCCAAAACTGATTTTCATCGCATTTGTGGTTTAATTTTAAAATAAATTAAACCAATTATGTTAATTAAATTACATAAAATTCATCAAATATTTTGAATCAGAATTGTTAATATTATTTAATAATTTCATCTTAATGTTTTCATAATGGATAGTAAAAATAGTAAAAATTACGTATTATAGTTGAGGTTAATATGTAGTTTTTTGGCCGTTCAATGAACTTGTGTTCAAAATAATTTTCCACACTAATAGATTTTTTATTTGATAAATTTGATTTCATAATTATAATTATTGGGTCCAAATTATCTAAACAGGATAATTTTTTTTAAAGACCTGAAAATAATTTCCCAAAGCCAGTGTCTTATTTTGTTACATTGGCTTATAAAACAGGAATCAAATCCTAAAGTAATGAGTATTTTCGTAGCATTGGAACAAGATATATACCTAATATCAACATTACAACATGAAATTAAATAAAACAAATATGTTTTATTGGGAATATCCACAACTATAAGTTTTTTCCCATCAGGTCATTCATAATAAACTGCTTAATGTCCTAAAAAACGAAACATAAGAAAGGGGTGAGCTCAAACTCTCTATCAGGGTAAGAAATACAATAGCATATATCATAAACATAAACATTAGGCCTAATGAATAACTAAAAACACCTAAATTTAATGATAAACATTAACACATTATGGTAGGAATAAGAGGTGAATAAATAATTCCAAAATAAAACATAATTATGGGTAATCTACTAGTCAAATAAACACAAGAACTTGCACTACTATTTTCAAAATGATTGAATGCATAATATGGGACATAATAACCATACCATCAAGGCCTCATGCCAACACTACAACAGATTCTCCGTTTAGCGGTAGTTTTTTTTTTGCGTTTAGCGGCGGTTTAAACCACCGCTATACTGTTTGGCGGTGGTTTACAGAAACCGCCGCCTAACAGGGCGTCATAAATCTATTAGCGGCAATTTTTAACGTTTAGTGGCGATTTCAAGAAAGCATTGTAGGTTCCTCATTTCACGGTGGTTATAACCGCCGCGAATAAACTCAATTTCCAGTGGCGGTAAAACCGCCGCTAAATTCAGGTAAACCGCCGCGGAATGAGGCAGCCACGAAGCTTCTATTTAGCGGCGGTTATAACCGCCGCTAGAAGTAATTTTTTTTACATTTAGAAGCGGTTTAAACCGCCACTAGTATACATTTTTCGGTGGTTTAAACGGCCACTAAAAGCTGCCCAGAATAAAAAAATAATTCTTGGATTCTACTGCACCACTGCCCTGAAAAACAAATAAAACCAGAAAAAACAATCAAAGGTTCCAACACATTCCTCATAATCATGTATATAATATCCTAAATAGTAAATAGTAGGAAGATAAAACTCCATTGATACAACATTGTAACATCCCAAAATTGATTCCACTAAATCTTATAACTTCACTTTCTTAGGATAGATCATCCATAACGATTCCACTCTACTTATAAAAATTGATAATTGATGAATTTGTAGTTATATTAGTACCAACCCATTTATATAATGATTTTTTTGGTTTTGTGGCCTAGAAACCATCGTTAATACTTATAATAAATCTGAACTGAGGAAATAGCTTAAATAACACATTATAAATATATAGTTATAAAAAATCCTATTGTGGGAATAGTTTTAGAGTTACATTGGGATATAGCTTTTATAGGAATGTGGATATTTCCAGTGAGTCTTAGTTGACGTCTTTTTATGTTCGAATATAGGTTAGGTATTAAATATGTTGTGGTGAGTGATGTAGACGAGAATTTTTATTAGAAAAGCTAAGTTATCCTAGTTCTATGGATGACTATGTAAGAGGATCAAGTTTTATAACATCATCAATCTGGGTTAAAGTTCAAGATGCAGTTATTGATGTTGATTGAATTTGTGCGCATGGAATAATGATTGTATAATACATGTGATTATGAATAGACCATTTATATTCATTATTAAGTGGATGATGTAAATCTATGTGTTAGGAAGTGAAGCACAGGTTGTTCAAGGATGGAATTTTAGTTCTAGATGAGTCTTCAGCATATGCCAAGGATGGATTGTCGTGATGGAACATGGTATAATTATGTTGAATCACATCCAGAAACCATGTTTAGTGGTGGATAGAGTGTTTTTCATGGGAATTATATTCCTATTTTTATTAAAATGATGAATATTAAAATCCTATGGTGGGGAGAATCACACAGGTCATGGAAAATGTAACCTTTGGGAGAGTGGTTGTAGAATGAATAGTCATGAATGGTAAAGAAGAATGTTCTAGAATTCCAGTAATTATAGTTTCTTGACCGGACAGGTTGTAATGAATCAAAAAATGGAATTAATAATCATAATATAAATAATTCAGGGATATAATGATAGGTAATAATTACCAGACAGACCATTATTAAGTGGAAATTGTGTTAGGAATGCAGTTCAAGTGATGCAGTAACAGTTCAGCGATCAAAACAGTTATGGTTGGAAATGGTCCATTGTAAATATCCTAATATTTAAGTATTTGTTAGAAGTTCTTCTCTTAAAATTCATTTTTTTATAAGACATACCAATTGTGCATCAATTCGACATCCATCTTCGAGATTATATTTGAATTTATAAAGTATTCTTGCCTATATTCATGGACTTATGCTAATTTATCACCCCTCAGTCACACCTATATCATAGTGAACCACCCTTGATTTAGAACATTCTCATGACATTTTAGAAGATCTAGATAATTTTTGGATACTTTTGACACTTAAATCAGACATTTTCAACAATGGACCTCACCAAAGTGTCCACAACACTATCCCCTTGATCACTATGAAATGACCCAATTTGTTCAACACATCAACAATGGGTTTAACACCTAGTCATCCAAAATCTCGACTACCAATTCAAACACAGAACTAAATGGAATGATATATACCACACTCGAGAAATGAAGTCATAATAACAAACATCAGAAATCAATAAAATGCATAAAAAGAAACGTGAGAAATCAAGTAAATTTTAGGACATGAAAATGTGTGGTGGCAACTATGTGCCACAAATATTACATATACAAACCAACTGTTTTCATTTTTGTTCAAAACATCAATAGTACAACTACTCAGGGTCCGATGAATCATCGTCACCCTCTCCACCTTCATTTCCACTTTGTGATATCACCTATAAAAACATTATATTGAAAATTAAATATGGTTTCATATTTATATTAAAACTTAAAACAAATGAATGTCATAAAACTAAATTATTCTGATTTAATGTGATTTAATTGCATACCACCAATCGATGAACTCCCACCGGGGGAATATCTACTCATCTGCTGATGTAGTTCAGTCAACTCTTTCTGCAATGCCGATATCTGATCCCCCTACTGGTGAACTGTGTTTCATTAAAAAAATCTCTTTCTTAGCATCTCCGGGATGACTAAATTCAGGAGTAGATACCGCAGCTATCCCCAGTGGCTTGCTAAAAACCTTAGATGGCATGGGTCCCAAACCCATCCTGCACACTTCCCCAGGATGCTCATTCCCAAGTACTTTAGCAGCCGGGTCATCCTAGGAGATAGAGTAGGAATGCGCAGGATTGGCATCCCATTGTTCTTTAATTTTGACAAATAAATCAAATATCAATATATATTAACACAGAAAAAATTGATAAGAAGTTATTATGATAAAAAATTGACTTCATACCCCAACTTCTTTAGCAGGCTCATTAACAAAACATCCATCTGATTTATTGTGAACATCCAACCACAGTTCAGTTATGGATGCTTCATGGCCTAAACTCGGTGACTGCATTAATCAAAGATAAATCAACAATTCAATATATTAAACAGATAATATTGTCTTATAAATATTTAAACTAATTAAAATATTACCAATGAACATGGATTTCTAGAAAAACTTTTTGAGCCCGCAGTGTGCGGGATGACTTGCTTCACTCAGTTTGACGAATTCTGTCTTGATAGATCCTGAAATAAATAAAATCAAATTTAATACTAATCTATTGAATGTCATGTCCTTTTCATATACATGTATAAATGTAAAATGTGGATAATATAATAATATATATATTTCAATACCATCCGCTTCTGATCCTGATTCCTGTCAACAAACACTTTCCACTGCTCTTTTGGTACCCCACTAGGTAGCTTCTCATACATTTGCAGCGTGGTCAATGAAGCATCGTTGACATCACACCATAATCTCCATTTAAAATCTTTCAACTTCATACCTAGATTTTTCAACGTCCACTTCCATGCTATCACATCAGCAATGGTAAAGTGGAAGAACATCTGTATACAGAAATTCATTTTGAACAAAGTAGTAACATGACATTAAATTAAACCATAATGTAATAAATTTACCTTGATTTGAGAATCAAACACTTCATTTTTTCATCTTGGAGGCATATGTCTCCAATCGTCATATGAAATGGGAAGGGAAATGGGCTCTGCTGCCAACTAGCCTAGAATATGGCCAAGTATCCCTGTGGTATCATCCGTAGGGACCCCGTAAGAATCATATGGCACAACAATCTTCTTGCCATTCAGATTCCAAACATCTGAACTTTTTATTTTTTTCTCCATGGTTACATTTTTGTCATCTTCAATGAGAAAACAATTAGTATAAACAAAATGCAATAAATTTATTTAATTAAAATTTGAACCTATGATAGTGACACTCCAGTATGTCGAGGATGAACTGTAAGGGGCGCGTCGCTGCCCCACTGCTGAGGCTCTTGAAGGGGGAGTTGACGACTCAACCTCTACTAGGACATCCACTGATGGTGTGAGAGATGGTGTAGGGGTGACGGCAGCTGGTGCATCAGATGTCATGGGGAGGGAGCCAGATGGATAGTCATCTATCGCAGAACTGGATGAAATAATGTAACGCTTCTTCCTTGTAATTCCTATCATTTAATCAAATAAAATTAAGTTCAGAATATATATTTCAAAAAAATTATGCAGAAAAAAAAATTTAAAATGATAACAGATGGAGTACTAACAGAAAAAATATATATAACAATTATAATGAATGACTACATAAATGAAACAAGTGGTTGCTGAATAAATAAATAATTGTACATACAATCATTTTCCCCTTCAATCATGTCAGTTTCCTGCTCCATTTCTTCATCCACTTCATTCATCCTTGCTAGACAAATATTTTCAATATCATGATGGACAAATAATTCTGCTTCCTGTTGCTGATTACAGAGGTAAAATTTTCCACTTCATCACCCATATCATACAAATATCTTTGTATTACGTGAGAAAATACACTCCACCCTTCATCGGCATCATCATTCACATAATATACCATTTTTTCATGTGATTCTAAGATATATGGATCATGCAGTTCACGATCACCAATATCCATCAAGCGAGAGAAGTTCACAGAAGTAAATTGCAAGATATCTCTTTTAATGCCTCTGATAATATCAACCCATTGGAATTTGAATAAAACAACCGAAAAATGTCCGTGGTAGTTTAATTCAAAAATATCATGCAGCTTTCCATAGTATTCCACTTCAAAAAATGTAAATATACCACTATCCTATGTTCTCAAACCCACTTCTCGATCAACTGTACGAAATCTAAAGCCATTCAGATTATAAGTATCGAACTTTCTAACTTCTTTTAAAGGACCTCTAGCAAGAAACATCAAATCTTCTGTTACCTCTTCTCGAGTATCAGTATTCATGATCTGAAAAAATAAATATACTTTATTAGATTTACAAAATTTATGTTTCAAACTAATATTTGTATTTATTGCAATATTTATGAACTTACACATCATGAAAACCATTCTACAAGCTCTTTATTAACATCTTTCGTTATATCTTTCTAATTTTGTGTTCGGCCTCTCATTAGTCTCTTTGTTTTTATCCTCAACTCTTCAATAAGTGGATCTGCAATTTCACTATTCAGCAGCACATATCTATGTGCCTGTAATAATTCCAATTCATTCAGTGTCACATTTGAGGTCCTCCCAACTGATCGGCCAATAGCCGGAAATATTTTGGATTTCTGATGTATTTGAGATTGAGTTGATGTGTCGTCAACACGTCCAACATGATTAAATCTTGTATCAATATCATCCTGGTATCGAGAACAAAAGTTAAGACACTCTTCAGCCACATAGCCTTCCACAATTGAGCCTTCTGGTTTTGCTTTATTTCTCACGTATGATTTCAAATTCCCAAGATATCTATGAAATAAAATAAACATAATTATGAATTTCATTAAGTACCAATTTTTTTTACTTAAATGGAAAACATATAAATAAAGTACCTCTCAATTGGATACATCCATCGATAATGAACGGGGCCTCCTAATTTAGTTTCCTCAACAAAATGCACAGTTAAATGAATCATTACAGTAAAAAAGGACCGAGGAATGATCATATCCATTGCGCAAATGGTCAATAAAAACCTCTCCTGGAGGTTGTCAAGATGAAATGGATTTAGAGATTTCTCACATAGTTTTCTGAAAAATTTGCAGAACTGGAGTACAACAGCAGTAATTTTTTCAGGTAATAATGTACGCAATGCCAATGGTAGTAACTGTTGTAACAAAATATGTGAATCGTGGATTTTCAATCCATGTAACTTACGATTCTTCAAGTTAACACACCTCGAGATGTTACTTGAATACCCATCAGATACCTTAACATTATTTAACATTCAAAAGAATGTATCTTTATCCCTATTTTTCATTGAAAAAATTGTCGAAGGACACTTTCCATTCTCATCTGGCCAGAGATTGCGTTTTATATTCATTGCTTGTATGTTATTGCGAGCATTGCGATGATCCTTCGACTTTCCATGCTCATTAAGAAATGCGAAAATCAAATTTTCACAGAAATTATTTTCAATATGCATCACATGAAGATTATGTCGCAACAAATTAATTTCCCAATACGGAAGTTTGAAGAATATACTTCTTTTCATCCATTGTTGTCTTCCGGTTTCTCTTAATGATACACTTCAAACCTGTTTTCTGCTATCATTCAAATGATGAACCTTCCCAAATTCTGTTTCAGCATTTTCAAGTTGTGCCAATATTTCAAAACCATTTAACAACTTTGGAGGTGGTCTATGACCAATTGAACCATTAAATTTTGATCTGTTCAGCCGAAATCTATGAGATGCATCGAGAAATCTTCGATGACATAGAAAGCACGATTTTCTACTGTGAGGTAGCCGTTTGGGCTCAAAATCAAAGTTACAAACGAGACAATCCAAACCCGTGTAATTGTTCCAACCAGATAAATTCCCAATCCTAGGGATGTCACTAATGGTCCACATTAAATCAGCATGCATTTTGAACATTGTTTTAGAAGAAGCATCAAATGTCTCAACACCGTTGCTCCATAACTCCTGCAATTCTTCAATCAAAGGCAGCAAGTATACATAAATATCATTTTCAGGCATTTTTTTTCCAGGAATAATCATCAAAATGATAAAATATGTTTGTTTCATACACATCCACGGAGGCAGATTATAAGGGATCAAAACAACTGACCAAATTCTATAATTGGTACTCAAAGTCCCAAATGGGTTGAATCCATTGGCAGCCAATCCCAATCGAACATTCCTAGGATCAGCTGAGAAATCGATATGTAATGAATCAAATGTCTTCCATGATTGGGAATCTTGTGGATGTCTCATTAACCCATCATTGTTATTATCTACAGAATTCCACTTCATGTGTTTGGCAGTTTTTGATGACATGAATAATCTTTGCAATCGAGGATTCAAAGGAAATTAACGCAAAACCTTTGCAGGTGTGCTCCTTTTCTTCTTCTCCATGAAAATATGTTCATTCAGACTTCCAACATCACCCATTGCCTGTCATCTAGAAGAAGAACATTTCTTGCAATTCTATCTACTTGAATCCTCTTCCCAATAAAGCATACAATCATTGGGACATGCATGTATTTTTGTATAATTTAGACCAAGCTTGTTAACAACTTTTTTCATATCATAAAAATATTCTGAGATTTTTTCTTCAGAAAATTCATCATGAATCAATTCCAATATCATGGACATTGCCTTATTTGTAATTACACATAGAAATTTGATATGGTACAACTTCAGAAAAAATGAAATATTTGAATATTTCAAACACCCATTATACAACTCTTGATTTCCACCATCAACTAAATCATGAAAGACATTTTACTCAGTGATGTTTTCTCTTACATTTGGCTCCACAAAATCAAGAGGAGGATCCAATGATATGTAACAATCTTGATCTGCCTGTGTTACAGTCTCAAAAACATCAATTGTCACATTTTAATTTGTAGCACCCTCTTCTGGTTGTTCTGATATGTTCTGATGTTGATATTGGTGTCTTGCAGTGCCGAATGCATCATTTATTATGTTTTTCATTTCATTTTCCATTGTCGATCAACTTGGGACCTTATTATGCGGATTAACATCAGTGATCAATCTTTCTGTAACAGTAGATTCTCCATGCCAAATCCAACACAAATATTGTGTAGGGAATTTCTTCAGTATTAAATGTTAATAAACCTCATCTCTCTTCAACTATGTTCTAAATTTATATTTAGTACATGGAAATTTTATTCTCCCTTCAACGGATCGATTAGAAATTGAAAAATCTAAAAACTCATTCAAACCCTTAACATACTGAGGTGTGTTCCTCAGTAATGTGATCCAGCTTTTATCCATGTATATCACAATGTGCCTACATAAAAAACAAGGAATCAAACATGAGACATCTTCTATAACCCCATCATCAAAAACAAATAACGATGACCAAAATTTCCATAATATAAGTACATTGATGAATAATCCTCTGGTGAAATATATGATGTAGAAATATATCCTATGTATGATAGGGGACATCATTAACATACCATGGATTCATGGGTAGGGGACATCAATAACATACCTAATTCGGTGAGGGCTCGAATGCTGGTGGAAGGGGGCTGGTTACAGGTGCTGGGGGGATGGTGCGGGCTGATGGACAGGGGGAGGGGGCTGTTGCTGGCTGGAATGCTGGTGGCAGTGGGCTGAAATGAAGGTGGAAGGGGGATGGTGTGGGCCGGATGTGGCTGGAGCAGGGCCAAATCATGGCATAACCACGACGTGGCCGCGGCGTGACCGCAGCGTGAACGCGGCGTGACCGCGGCATGACCACGGCGTGACCGCAGTGTGTTGGCCCTGTCCAGCGACATCTGCGGGGCATCATCTTCCACTTAGATTCAAAATGGATGATATGGATGGCATGAGAGGATGTTTTCTCATAATATTTAAAGAAGTGAATGCTAATTTGTGATGACTAGAGAATTGGATGACCCCTGATATACCTAATTCGGTGAGGATTGGAGATCTAGAAATGTGTAGGAATACCTAGAGGAATTAATACCCCATGGAATCACGAAAATCACAGGTTACATAACATGTAATCTGACATTACTCGTACCGTGGGACCCCTGGGTTGTGGAACTGGGCTTTTGGTCGGATTTAAATATCACATGCCATGTGACATGGTTACACAACATGGGACCCATCTTAAAAGTCTAACGGAACTTAAAGAGTGTCTTGGTTGAAACAATCATTTTAATAAAAAGATGGAAACCCTCTATAGGGATATAAAATGGGTCAAGTACGATGTGTGCTTTATGACTAACAACGACATCATGTATAAGGAAATCATCAATGCAATAATGTTAACCAAGGTATACCACTGTGAGTTTTTGAAGATAGCTCACCTCCGTTGGAGGGATTTTATTACAAAACCATGACTTATTTATCATGGATATTCAAACTATGTTTAATTTCATTGTTCATAGACCAATCTATGTATAGAGTTTAAGGGAATGTATCATTGAAAAAAATTATGTGATATATATAGCGATATAAGAGTGGAATAAAAATATGATATGGATGTAGATCTTGACACACATATGCATATATCCTTAGGGGATGACTCAGATATTTTATGGTCATGGTTCTCAGACCTGTAGATGCTAACATTTTTATATATAAAAACATATAACCAATGATTGGTTAGTCTTCATAGATATTCCAAAACACAACCTGATGTGAATTAAGGATTATTAGTATCGTATAATACCTTGGAGGGGGACCTTAATTTTATAGTCATGATGTTTAGACCATTGTGTCACGAAGTTTAATATCCTATGAAAAGGACCATGGTTTTGATAAGACATTACAAAAGGAGAATATAATGTTATGTATTTGGGGTATCCAAAAGAGATTCATACCCAAATTGGAAAGTGCAGAAGAATATAATTTCATAATTTATTTAACTGTTAAAATGATTCTCAAATGTTTAAACTTCAGGGTACAACAATCACATTTAATAGAATGATTTTGGACGGTTTAAAACATAAATTATGAATTCCTGAGTCAATAAGAAATAGAGACCAACTGGTGAAGAATGACCATTACAAATAGTGGAATACTAATACCATTCCCATTCAATAGAATCTAATGGCAGTAGGTTGGATATTTTCTCAATCAGTCCATTGATTGATTATGTTGTTTAGGTGGAACTATCTTCCATGACTGAAAAACACTTAATGAAGAAAGATAGTGATTCAGGAATCCTATGATGGTGTCCGAGATTGAAAATGATTTAACATCAACAAATAAACACGTATTCTAGGTAGGAATAAGAACTAAATAATCCTTTTTGAAAATTATAGTGGACAACAATAAAATCTTTATTTAGCATGACATTTCACTGAGGGGGCTGCTGGGGGAAATTGTTGGGCAGGGGGAGGGGAGGGGAGGGGAAAGGGCTGGGAATGTTGGAGGGGAGGGGAGGGGAGGGGCTGGGCAGGATGGAGGGGGAGGGGAGGAGAGGGGAGAGGATGGGCAGGGGGAGGGGGCTGCTGGGGGAAAATGTTGGGCAGGTTAGAGGGGAGGGGAGGGGAGGGGTAGGTTGGAGGGGAGGGGAGGGGAGGGTAATGGCAGAGGGAGGGGGATGCTAGGAGAAAATGTAGGGTAGGGGCAGGGGAGGGGAGGGGCAGGGGCTGGAAAAAATAGAGGGGAGGGGAGGGGAGGAGAGAGGAGGGGGAGGGGGCTGCTGGGGGAAAATGTCGGGCAGGGGGAAGAGGAGGGGAGGGGAAGGTGATGGAAGGTGGGAGGGGGCTGCTGGAGGAAAATGTTGAGCAGGGGGGAGGGCAGGGGCAGGGGCTCGGTAGGATGGAGGGGAAGGGAGAAGAGGGGCAGGGGGAGGGGGCTGCTGAGGGAAAATGTTGGGAAGGTGGAGGGGAGGGGAGGGAAAAGATGGAGGGGAGGGGATGGGAGGGGAGGGGATGGGAGGGGAGGGGAAGGATGGAGTAGAGGGGAGGGGAGGATTCTGGAAGGGGGGAGGGGGTGCAGGGGGAAAAAGGTTGGCCAAGGTGGGGGCTGCTGGGGGAAATTGTTGGGCAGGGGGTAGGGGAGGGGCAGGGCCTGGGCATTTTGGAGGGGAGGGGACGGGAGGGGAGGGGCTGGGTAGGATGGAGGGGAGGGGAGGGGGGAGGAGGGTCAGGGGGGAGGGGGTTTTTGGGGGAAATTGTTGGGTAGGGGGAGGGGAGGGGAGGGGAAGGTTGGAGGGGAGGGGAGGGGAGAGGAGGGTGATGGAAAGAGGGGGCTGCTAGGGGAAAATGTTGGGCAGGGGGGAGGGGAGGTGAGGGGATGGGGCTAGGCAGGATGGAGGGGAGGAGAGGGGAGGGGATAAGGGGGGTAGGGGGCTGCTGGGCTGGGGGAAAATGTTGGGAATGGGGGAGGAGAGGGGAGGGGAGGGGAGGGGCTGGGCAGGATGGAGGGGAGGGGAGGGGAGAGGAGGGGCAGGGGGGAGGGGGCTGCTGGGGGAAATTGTTGGGAAGGGGGAGGGGAGGGGAGGGGAGGGTGATGGCAGGGGGGGCTGCTGGGGAAAAATTTTGTGCAGGGGGGAGGGGAGGGGAGGGGCTGGGGATGGGTAGGATGGAGGAGAGGGGAGGGGATGGGAGAGGAGGGGCAGGTGGGGCTGCTGGGCTGGGGGAAAATGTTGGGCAGGGGGGAGGGGAGGGGAGGGGCTGGATGGAGGGGAGGGGAGGGGAGGGGCTGGGCAAGATGGAGGGGAGGGAAGGGGCTGACCGTGGCGTGTCCGCAGCGTGACCACGGCATGACAGTGGCATGACCGTGGTGTGACCACGGCGTGACCGCGGCATGACCACAACGTGTTGGAGGGGAGGGGCTGGGCATGATGGGGGAGGGGGAGGGGAGAAGGAGGGTAGAGGAGGGGCAGGGGGAGGGGCAGCTGGGGGAAATTGTTGGGCAGGGAGAGGGGAGGGGAGGGGCAGGTTGGAGGGGAGCGGAGGGGAGGGGAGGGTGATGGCAGGGGGGCTGCTGGGGGAAAAATTTTGGTAGGGGGAAGGTGAGGGGCTGGGGCTGGGCAGGATGGAGGGGAGGGGAGGGGAGGGGGAGAGGAGGGGTAGGGGGCTGCTGGGATGGGGGAAAATGTTGGGCAGGGGGGAGGGGTGGGGAGGGGAGGGGTTGGGCAGGATGAAGGGGAGGGGAGGGAGGGGCTGACCAACGCGTGACCGCGGCGTGACTGTGGAGTGACCACGGTGTGACCGCAACGTGTTGGCCCAGTCCAGCGACATCCGCAGGGCCAAATCACAGCATTACCACGACGTGACCGCGGCGTGACCGCGACATGACTGCGGCGTGACCGCGACGTGACCACGGCGTGACCACGGCGTGACCGCAGCATGTTGGCCCGGTCCAGCGACATCCACGGGGCAACATAAGTATCTTTGATGTTTGGTCATGACAGAAATGATGTTTGGGTGGGTCATGACACAAATGATGTTTGGTCCACCCAACACTAGAAAATAAATAGTTTGAAACTGATCACACCCTGCTCCTTTTCCTTACTATCCCTAATGACATCTTTCACAACTACCATGCTTAGTCCTTAGTCATTTTGAACCAGGAATATCTCAAGGTTTTCTTCCACCAACTATATCACCCCTCTATATAATAAAATCCTAAGGATTATGTTATTAATAAGAAATGTTTAGAGGAAACTGTTATTGAGGATGTATTTAAAAGTTGACATGACCTCCATACTGACCACCAGGGATGTTTGAGTGATAATTCTTTCAATTTCCATGGCTAACACACAAAAAACAAAGTACATAAGGGATCCTAGATGAATCATAAGAATTATCATCCCTATAGAAATAAAAATAGAAATATTGATACAAAAAAACTATTATTCAAAACATCAACTATCTAGCTAAAAATATATATGCATTCATAGATCCACTCTTCAATAAGTTATAGTGACTTCTTTATTATGATGAATGAGACTTTAATAACTTATTATCTATCACCTAAATATTTTCTAGCACATTAATTTACATAAATAGTATAATGGGGTAACATCATAAATGAATATTGCAATCATAGAAGAGATGTTTCATGAACCTAACTCTAATCTCATTCACACTCAAACTCTCATATCGAAGGTTGATAAACTATTGGTACTACATTTCCTTCAACGTCAATGATAATAAATTATCTCAATACTAACTTTAAAATTTTTCGCAATACACCATAAACTCTTCATGATCATCCTAAAAGAGAATCCACTATAGAAAAGCTTCACAATTCAAAGAACTAATAACCGATAAAATATATTTGATTCCTATACCTATTAGAAAACCAAAAAAACCTAAATGAGAAACAAAACCCTACCTAAAGTGGAAGACGGTGCAACTTCCGGGGTCGCGGGGGGCTAGGGGTCGCGGGGTCGCGAGGTTACCGGGGTGGCCGGGGTCGCGCGGGGTCGCCGGGGTCGGGGTCGCGGGGTCGCCAGGGGAAGCGGGGGGGCCGGGGTCGCAGGGGAAGCGGGGGACCGAGGTCGCGGGGGAAGGAGGTTCGGGTGTTAAAAAACAACTTTTCATGGCAGTTTATGATAAACTGCCCCAAAACCTTTTTTACAAATGGTTTAGCAGCGGTTCCTAGAACCGCCGCTAAACAACGATTTTTTTGTAGTGTAAGACAATAAATATTCATTTTTTCTAGCCCTCATTCCAAGACCATAGTTTGTCTCATGAGACATAGTGATACACCAAGTGGCTATAGTTGGCCACAACTTAATCATACTAAGTCCCATGCATTCCTAATATGAATGGGGATAAATATAAACATCATACAAATCCATATTGAAACAAACATATGAAATGTAAGTAACTTTCCCCAATCATTAAACATAAACACTAACCATTCAGAGTAATATGGTGAATGGTTTCAAGATAGCATATGCATAGTTAAACTAGTCATAAACCCTTCAATAACACATTATGGATGATATAATAGGTGATAAGCATCAATTAAGTACAAGATTCAACATAGGATGTATACATAGATGAGGATTATATTAAATGAGACCATTGAAAAATCCTTGAGAAATAATCCTTGGACATTCCAAACTGTCTCTACCACCTTGAAACAATCAAATAATAATACATTAGAATATCATGAGAATAAGGAGATTATTTAAATAATACTCAAAATGTAATTACATTCACAACAATAATGTAATATGTGGTGAACAAGGCATATATCTCATAAATGTTAAAGTGGGATGAGAAAAATCCCTTTTACATTGGAAAGAAAAAATATTTTGGAAAACCATTTGTATTTGTCATGAAATCAAATTGTGAACAAGTATATTCCATAAAATAAAAATAAGGTCCTTAAAATAATTTTTTGGCATAAATAAAGTCTTATTGAGGTAAAATCATTTTTAAATGGTCTTTAATGAAGCATTAGAAGTAAAACATTTCAGTGCAGTTTAAGTAAAATATCAAAGGGTTTTAAAGTGGAAAGGAATGCATGCTTTAAAAAATTTAGAAATGGACCAAAATAGATTCTTCATGTAAAAATATTTTATAATAGAAAGATAAATATGTATTAAAATAGATTATAGATCCAGCTTCATAAAAAGTAATAATTTGAGATGTTCATTGAATCGGGCTTTCATTTCAGAACAATTATTTGGAATGATTTTTTATAACATATAACTCACCATAAAATAATGAATTCTTATGATTGGTACACATATATAGAATATCAACACAAAATTTATGAGGGGTACATAGTAATATATAATAATTTCATTAAGGTGATTAGAGAATAAGAGCTTCCCAAATGAAAATGGAGGTTCAGGTAGAAAATACATAAAATTTTTAATCAATTGAATCATATGACCCAAAATTAATAATAATAAAATTATAAATTGAATATCATGAAAATATATATACTAGTGATATGAAACATCAATGGGTAGTATAAAAACACCATACACAATTATTAATTGTGAATACTGATTATCTCACATAAAATGGAATTGAGATGAAGAAACCCTTACAAACATTTCGATATTGTAATGGATGTTCATGTCAGGGCTTAATGAAAAGTAATTTGGTATCCCATCATTTATATATTATAAGATATATACGGGGAGGTTTAAAAACATATCCCTTTAATTTAAATTAAAAATAAAAGGACGCAACATAGGGGGATTTTTGAATAAAATTGAGAGAGAGGATCCCTTACCTTAAATCTGATGGTGTTCTTCGCTTGATCTTAATGACCTGAATAACCAAATTAGGTTTATTAATTAACAATTCCTGAACCCTTTGTACATTTATTTTGTTTATTATGACATTATTATGTTCATTCATGGACTTTTAGATGGATTGAGGGATTCAATTTCAATGTTCATGTGTGCTCGATTTCAAAATATTCATGAGTCTATCACTTATAAAAGAGTATAGTAGTTCATGTAAGATGGGATTTGATGTCCATAAAAGATTTTTTAGGTTATTAATAATCATTTAAAAGATTACATGGTTTCCAAATTCATTTATTTATTTTTAGTGAATGTAAATCCATATATAAAACATCTATTATACATACAAATCTTCTGGTATTCTTCAACACGTGTCATCCTCCCCACGCATCATATCCCACCCATTTTCCACTACCGTAAAAACCATTCCCTATTCCTTCATCTGCTTCACTGAAACCCATTCCCATTCCCATCGTTTCTTCCTCTACCTTACCTCTTGCAATCTATTTGCTGATGATTTTACCCTCCATCCATCAACATCGACCTGCTTCCTTTATACGTGTTGCATCTCACTCCCATTTTTACACTCCTACAAAACCATTTCTCCATTCCTTCTTCTACTTTGTCGAAACCCTACCCACTATTGATCGTGTATTCCACTACCACACCTTCAGTTGATAACCCCAACTATCTTCATCCTGCTGCCACTGTTTCTACACATCGTCCATCTATATCAACCTGCTTCATATTTATGGGATTCTACTTTCCTTTCCTTCACACGCTTCTCCCCTCAAATGGTACCATGTTTCAATCCACTCTTCTCCAGCTTTTCCTTCGGTCTAGATCTCTAGGTCTTCTCCATAACATTATTGTATGATATACATGGTGCCTATTTTCATACACCTACTACTAATTAGGGAAAACCTATTCCTCATAGCTTCCATGAATTCCCAGCAGATTTTGTCCCCTTTTGATAATTACTTCTTGGACGATTCTGATCAAAATATCCAATAATCTTTATCTCACTGACACAATACTATGTGTCCCTTTCCTCCCATTGTCTCTACTACACATCTCTTGAATCTATCTTCAAACACATAGTATCTTTCTTACCCTAGCACACATTTCTCCCTTTTCCCCACTCATTTTAGTCACCCAGTACACATTTAGAGCATTATTGATGACAAGTCAACTCTATATTCCTTTTTATTGTACTGAAATTTTTCTATCATATTTTTTGTGAACTATGCATTCAAGGTTATCACTTCCATATTTTTTCCACAACAGGCCTAAACTTTTTATGCATTAACAGATTTTCCACATTGTGGAGTCTTGGTGGTAATAATTTGTAATTTCAAATCAATATAATTTAATTACCATTATTTTTTCCTCCATTATAATGTTTTATTTCCCAATTAATAATTAATATTGACTTATTTTTGTTTATAATTGGATTGTTACAATTTATATTACTGATTATTTATACAAATTATTATATTTCTATTAGATGAAAAAATTGCGATACTGTTTTATTTTCATGATTAAAATTAATATGTTTAATTTTTCATCAATGAAACACTTGTATTATTATAATCTTATTAATTTTACATATTCTTTCTGTTCATGTATCATTGACAATATATATGTTTGGGGACCTTTCGCATAGATCAACAGATATTTTGTGCCTATTATTATATAATGTAGGGGATGAACATGGATTCAAAAAATTGTGTGCCAATCAAGGATATTGTGTGCCTACTATTTTATTCCAATCATGGATATTGTGTGCCTATTTTATGATAATGTATTGTTTGAAATATGATACAGTACAATCCCTGATAGGAACACCGTCCCTAATATAGTACAATCCCTGATAGGAACACAATCTTATCCCTGAGTATGGATATTGTGTGCCTATAATTTTACAGGGAGTTCCTTTATGAACAAGGGAGTGCCTTTATAATGATTTTGATGACTTAGTAGATGGATGGAAACCTTCAATGTCTAGGTTAATTTTCATCGTCCATCACATCTTATAAGCGCATTTTATATCATCATATTCTCATTGTTTTAGATGAATGTATTCTCATTGTCTTAGATGATTATATTATCATTTTTAAAGATGCATGTATACAATGAGGGATATCTCTCATCAAAAAAACATGCACCACATTCATGAGTTGGCGTCATGTTCTATCAATATTGTTCTTACCATAGAATAAAAAATGTTGGGATCAGGTTCCATCAATAATGACCTTATATTAGAATTAAAAAAGTTGGGATCAGGTTCCATGAATAACATTATTGCGGCTATTTTACTATCTACATATTTGAATAATAACTTTCTTGGGATCTCCATTGAGGATCTCCCTGTTTATGACAGATTGGGTATTCAAGGTTAGTTCATGAATTAAAATGGATTCATCATTTATTCTTGGGAACCTACTTATTTATGTTTGATCAAGATCAATATGGTTGTTTCTTCCATGGAAAATGAAGAAATGTCTGTAGAAAGAAACAAAAACATTTGATAAAAAGTGGTGATATTACACTCTAGTATACATACACTTTAATAGTGCACATTTTTCAAACACACATGCACATTGTTTGGTGTCATAAAATGTTTAAAACTAAATTACACTCCTATATAAAAATGTTAGAAATATAGAATGTTCCATAAACTTCAACAGTATATAGTACTGTATACATTACTATTTCATTGTTCCTTGAAACATATGTTCTAGTTTTAAGAATAACTAGTTCCTGGCAGTTTTTATTGGATTTATTAATGGAACTGGAAACATCCAATAATTCATTATCCAAAGGGGAACTATATTCTAAAGGCAGATGTTTATGAAGTTTGAACGTTACGATACTTAAAAATAAGAATTGGTTGAGAAGATGGGAGGTCAGACTCATCATACCCTTTTGGGTAGGAATAATTGTTGACTCTGGGACTCTATTGGTAAATTTAAGACACTTTCATGAATCCTCATTAATTCAAAAAGTATATCATAAGTATCCCTTGGAATTTACAATCACTTATTAACATGTGTAAAATTTAGATTCATTAGTATGCATTCAAGGTTCTTCATTAACTGAAATGCCCATATGTATTCAAGGTATTATATCAATTGTATCCTCTAATATACTTATTTGAGATCTTTTTATCATCATTATGATGGTACCAGTTTTTAAGCCACATAGTTTGTCACTCAAGAATTTATTTTCATCTAGGGAGATGAAGGTTAGTTTTGTTCTTGGGATCATGCCCATAAAATCGGATACCTATGTATCCTTGCGAAATGAATCAGAACCCTCATAGTTTTTTCCACTTAATAGGACACATCATACCTTTTATGGTCATGTGTAAGGACCTCTAAGTGAAATTTTCATGGTCAAAACATAGAGTGGGACTTATGATGAAGCATCCCAATGAACATTGTAATGAATATGGGTTTCCATGTAGGATTAGGCCATATTGGGAATATGACCCAAGGAGAATAGGGTGGATTTGAAGTATTGGTTTTGAACCTCAAGGAGTCTTCCTATGTATCCCAGATGGAGGGAAATTAAACCCCAAGTTTTTCTATAAGTATCATAAGAGAGTATGGTCCTTTGAGATGGATGAGTTTGGGCTTACTTCCTAAAAATAATGCCATTATTATTTGGGGTTTAATTTGGGGATTATTCCAATGGGGGATGCCCAAATTAAAGGAATTAGGATTTGATTTGTGATGAGGATTTCCATTAAGCTTAGTCCCTGAAAAAGCTTCCTATATATCTTGGTTTGAACATGAATCAGAGTTCTTGTAGATCATTCGATTGTGAAAATGTTGTGATAGTGAAAAATATATAAGCCCATATGAATCTTGCTCGGTGTGAGAAACAAGAGGAAGTCATATATTCACCAAAAGCATTCACATATTAAAATTTTTCCTCTTACATTGGTGGAAGACGGCGCACCTATGGTGTCAATGGTGGATGAGGTTGAGGTGATTGTGGAAGAGGGCGAGGCAACGAGCCTTACCTCTACTATCATGACATTGGACAAGGGCCCAATAGAAGGAAGAAGGGATGAAGGTTAGGGGATTATACAAGGATGGTTTCCCATGGTAACAAATCATAGAGGGAGAGGAAAAGGGTAAAAAGAGTCCATGTGCCTGTCTCCCCTCTGGTTTTTGGCACCAATGAAGATATAAGGAGTAATGATGCTACCTCCTCCATGAAAATCAAGGGGCTTAAGCCAAGATGGTTGCAGTAAAATTGATCCTGGTAGGGGAGGGAGACTTATCCTTTATTTTTAAAAGGAAAAGAATGTATGAACTGTAACTTCCCCTACCAGATACCTGAGGTTCCGGGTCATCTCTTTGATAAGGGAGAGGCAAGGACCCAACCCTCCACCAAACCGAGACCTTACCAATACTGTTTCTAGGAGAAAGGTCCATGTGACTATGGATATAAAAACCCAAAGACACTCCATGAATCCTAACCCCATTTTGAAACAAATGTGGGAAACCTTTGACTGTGGAAATAAAAAACCAAATATGAGACATGTTGATGTTCCTTTACCAAATGTTTGATATGTCAAGAGGTTTTGGTGGAGGTCTCAACAGAATCCCTTTAAGATAAAGGGGCCTATAAAGAAGAAGCCTTTCCATGAATGGATTTGAGGAAGGCTGGATGGATTGTAAAATGAATAGAGTGAAGTGAAGTAAGTGAAACAAATAGGGGTTCCCAAGTAGATAAGGGATCGCAAGTATGGACACAAAAGAATGCTTGGTCAACCTAATATTCACTTAGGTGAAGAACAAGTTGTATGGTAATACATGGGAGAGACCTTGCTCAATCCTTCTAGAGTATTCACAGGTGATCCAAGAAGTGGGGCGCTCATGTTCTTGAAAGAGTAAAGGGCGGTGCACAATTATTTTTAAGTTGAGGAGGTTGGGCTCTTTAGGTACAAAAGTGTTATGGTTTTCAAACACTAAAAGGACTTAAGTCCAATGATCCTCCCTTAAACCCTCCACTCATGTGGTTGAAGAATAACCTTCAATGTTTTGGAATACTGGGGTGAAGTACTAGGGTGAATAGAGTTGCAATCAGTCTTCAAAGAAATTTTTCCATACAAATGGGGGGCACCAAGGGTCTATTTATAGGAAAATAAATGACATTGGGCGAAATATGATGGGTGTGCGTGTGACTTGCGCACCCAATTGGGGGTGCACAAGTACTACACACATCGTTGGTGTTTTGACTAGACTAAGGCATCCAAAAACTTATGTCCATGGAAAATTTTTTACTTTTGTTTATGCATTCCATATTTTATTTATAATGGATTCCATTTTTCATTCTTTTTAGACACTTTAATGGAATAAAGTCTCAAACCCACCCCCCCCCCCCACATAATTGGATTCGAAAATGAAAATAGGATCCTATACCAAGGTAATGAAATGAAGGAGAGGGAGAGGAGAAAAAAAGAGCACTGGGGGGTGAATGTGTTGGCACATAAGTGGACTTGAGTGCACATGTTTGAAATGCATAAGAATTTTGGAACGCAGGGGGACATGCGTCACTTATATATACTAGCTTCACGTCCATGAAAATTATCACAACTTCTAAATTTACATCCCTCGGCGTCCATGTCTTATTCTATTCAGACGGTTTAGTTTCACCACACTTCTTCTATACATTTTGATTTGTGTGCCATAAGTGGGGCTCCATACTTTCACGCTGACTTATACTTATGCGCTTAAAGGTATTTTTCATTTTTTTTAAAACACAAAAAATGAAATTAATTTTAAAACATGATCTCTATCTTTCTTGCAGGTTCAATGACTCTTAAGATAATTGTAACTACTAATGAGCTCACCAGTAAGAGGATTAGTGACATGATGAATGTCGTTGGCTATGATTACTTTGACGTTTGTGAAACCTTCCTTCCAGACATAGAAAAATATTTGAGGAAGTATAATTTCAACTTTACTCAATGCATATATTTGTCTTTTTACAGCTATGGCCATTTGTTGGATGCTAACATTCTTGATCCAAAGAACTATGTCCCACATTCTAGGTTTCAGGATTATACCTACTTCTCATTAGCAAATGATTCTATTGGGAGTTCATTTGCTAATGTAGGGACTGTAGAGAAAGACCATATTATGCATCATAGCTAGTGTGCTCTAGATTTGAAGGCACACACACTCGAGCTGAAACCACCCTATTATTCATCCATATTTCCAGATTCTTAGACAGATCAGTCCAAGGGATGGAAGAAAAGTTGGGATTTCAGCTCAGGAAGAGGTGTAAAACCTGCATGGATGTGGGAATACTAGGTGAGAAAGACATGTGTAGAATTTTTAGATGATTTTATAATATTCGAGATTTATGAAGCTGTCTGGGTTGGATAAACCATTGTGTATAGGAATGATGATTTCATTCCAGAGTTATTAAGTTAGTGGAGTCCAAAAACCAATTCCTCCCATTTTACACATGGAGATGTACGTATCAGGTTGTGGGAAATTTACAATATTTATGGAGCTCTAATCCATGGAGACATGTATGATGATTTTATTCCTCACAAGGTGACATTGAATAACCCAGAAAAGACAACATATTTGGTTCGTGAGTTGATAAAAATATCTACCAAACTCAAGAATTCAATCACTGTGAAAACTCGCACCACGAGGGATATTCATCTTAAGGAATGGATTTAAGTAGTTTAGATAATGAAGAAGGAAAAGGGTCCCACTTACACTCTTCCAACCAGCTATCCAATGGTAGAGAAGAGAGGAACTCCAGACACCTTTTGGCCAACATTGGAGAAGGAATAATTTGAAAAATGGGGATATGATATCAATCAAAAAATTCTTGCAGAGACATGTTTGGAAGGTTTCTTATCCATGTGGCTCAGTGTGTATTTATTAATAGTCTGAGACTCCAGAGGAGGTGTGAGGCTGGAAAACTTTTTTATTTCTGCTATGCTGGTGGAGAAAATGATGGTAGGGTTGGCTACTCCTGTTTTGTCTCAACTTCATAAGAGTTTTCAGCATATTTAGAAATGGAAATATCCTTTTAGAATAGATGGACCATTACAAGTTTTTTGGGGATGGACTACTACTCATTTTAGAACTATTGTCGTACAATGTGGAGTATAGGTTTTTGAAATTTCATTTTGGCCATATATTCAATCCTTTTATGGTATTTCACCCTTGTCAATGAATGCTTATGAAAACAATGATAGATTTATCATTAATAAGGAATTCAATTTATTTCCTTATGGGAATCTTCCTACAAGGAGATTTCTTGATGATGGAACGGGCAATTTGGAACTATTGGAAAATGTGCTAGCTTGTAGAGATGGTGTGTTGGCCACCAGAATCAATGGATAAATCAAATCTGAGGCCTATACTCATTATAGATATGAACGTCAATTCAAATGTCTATAACTGAATACTATATCCCCTCCCATGCATTTCATATTAGATCAACACCCAATTGTTTCCCTAAAACTATGGTTATTTACATCTTCAGAGGAGAATAGGGAAGTATTTAATTCACCAGCTGCTGATGTAGTAAGCAAATTTACCATCTGGTATGCTGAAAATTGGGTTGCATCTTACCCTTAAGGGGTATTAAATCATGGTACCCCTCGAGTGGGAATAAAGAGAAATATATGGAACGAACCTTGTCACTTGGAAGATAATTCATCATCATCATGGGATTATATTCAAGAAACATATAGTGGAGGTGATGATGCTCCAAATTCTTCGAAGAGACCTTGCACCAGATATAACCCCTATCAGAATTATGAACACCACTCCATAAATCCCTACTGAAGTAATTTCAAGGGGATCTAGTCACCATCATTATGAAGGGCAATGAGTTCCATTTTGTAGTCCTCAATCCGTTACTTCGAGTGATGGGATGAAACTCATGTCCAAGTGTCTAGGATCCTCCTCACAGCCCTCAGACATTAATTCTGAATATATATGGTTGGAGTCTATTCAAACATGGCATAGCCTGTACTGTGATTCTGAGACCATGTTGTTGGATCTGTGCGTAGGACTGCATATTACAGGTGTAGGGGATTTGTGGGCTTCTTATGACATTATTATTAAATATAATACTAATGAGATAAGGACCTACATTCAAGAGATGTAAATTCTCTTTTATTCTATTGATGAATCTATTCCCACCAAAAAGTGGGTGAAGGAAATGACAGATCGTGGTTCCACCGAAGGGATTAATCCTTCATTAGATGAAGAGTAGCGTGGCTTTGTAGATCCTGAGGATGTAAGTTCCCTTTCTATAGAATCATCTTCCATTTTTCAACTTGAATTCTAATCCAATCATTGTTACATAGGAGAAACAATTTATTAACTTATATCTGGGTATTGGAAAGATAAATAATGTTCCTTCACCACAATATAGCCCTAGAGGCACTACAATTGGAGATATCAGATCCTGTGAATCTGTAGAAATATCTCCTGGCCAAAAGACCATGGTGGAGGAAATAGAAAGGGTATTGGGATCTCTGATACATGTCTTTATAGATGATGATGCAATCCCTCAAAAAAGATTACGAAGCAAAAAATCTAAGAAAGAAGTCCATGTTTAACCGCTTTCTTAGTAATGGTAAGACTTTCTAATAATCATGAATTTTAGTCTTTATTCATAAAAAAGTTTTTAAACATTTTTAGATTATAGGGGAATGTTATATTTCTTCTATCATAGAAACTACTGATAATATTCATGGAGACATAGACGGTGATGCTGAGTAAACACAAATTCCAAATCTAGTGGTTCCTGAGGAGGCATTGAAGCCAAAGGAATCAGCATTTGTTCCCAGCACTGATGTGATTCCCGCAATCAGATGAGAGGAAGACTCTGGTAAGTCAATAATACTTCATAAAGCATCAAATTCCGCAATAGCTAATTTCCATTATGTGATAATTTTAGGATCATCACATGCACCAGAAAATTTTCCACCAACTAACAGTGACCCCACAATTTATGATGAATATGTTATTCAGGGTCAAAGGTTGCTGGAGGAATGTTGTGAAGCAAACACGTCAAATTCTCCCATGGTTGAGACTAACCTAGAATCTGAGATATCAATGGATGAACGTATGAACCATGGGATGTCTTTTAAAGAACAATTTGAACATGTTAAAATATAATATTCTTTAGAGGATTTTGGAGTTCCTTGTATAGAATCAATTGGATGTGAACTCCCATTATTTTTCATGTTAATCTTATTATGATTAAACTAATAGTCCTTGGTGATTTATATATGTAGTTCCATCTAAATAAATTTTTGGTGCAACGGTACTTGAAGGAAGGGTTGATATTAATGTCAACCCTACCATTGTAGATACATTGGCTCAAGTGGATCTTGAGATACATGTTTTTCCTGAGATTCATTTTGAAAATCGTGAGCGTACTAAAGATAGAACTCCTCATCCAGAGACATCAAACAATATTATTGAAACTGAGAACATTGGGGAGGATTATTTTCAAGTTTTTGGCCTACTTCTAAGTAATAGATACTGATATTGTGATTAGATTCACTTTTTTATCTCTTGAATATAACCATAATTCTTGATTTACCATATAGGGATATCAACTTCAATTGATACTTCTGGAGGTGAATCCTCTGCATCAGCCCAAACAACATTGGAAGGTGGAGCAACCATTTTCCAAGAAGGAATAGAGCAAGGAACATCATTAAGTGCATTAGTCCCAGAATATATCCCTCTTTATGATAGTGATTCTGAATCGGACCCAAAATAGTAGAAGGCTATTCGTCTTGCTCTTCGCAATGCATGGAATAGAATTTGGAAGATAATATCTGAGATGCCCCCTGAGGAACTGCCATCAAGAATTCTAAGACATTCATCTCTGTTTATCATCCTAGGATTTGGTGGTTTTTAATACTCTGAAATTCATACTATAATGATTGAGATTATACAAAGGAGAGAGCAAGAGTAAAAAAAATCAACAAGAGTTGATAAAAGCCAAACTGTCAATCAATATTGAAGTGTTCCAAGCAGCACTGTCTCAAGTTGAGGCTAATCATAATTCAATGTTGAGGGGACTAAAGTAGATAATTAAATATAAGATTATTCCGCAAATGCGCCTTCAACAAGAGTTAGATATCATTATAGAGAAGCTTTACCATCTTCATAGATCATTAGGAGAAGTCCAGAGGGATGGTACAAAAGTCATCGCAGATGCTAGAGAAGCACTTCATCAGATTGAAGTGAGTGAGGCTGGTTAAATAGAAAAACTACAACAAGAAGTTTATGGGGATCAAGAAGTTGTCAAACAAATGAGGAATTATATAGAATGCCTTTTTTAACTTTTGAGAGAGACACTCCATTTTTTGGATGCTACTTTGTGAGGCTTTTCAAAAATAAAATGTATTTTGTCTTTAAACATTTATGTTTTCACTTTCTTTAATTTCTTTTCATTTAACTAGGACATTAGTTCAAGTAAGCATAGTATGATTTTTTCCCTAGGGTTATATGTATAACCCTACAAATTTATATCTCATTGCTTTTTATTGCTCAATATTACCTAAACCATACAAAATGCACGTTTCATAAGCTGGGACTCAACTTTTGTTTAGAGTGCCCTTTACCAGATTTCAGTATAATGAGTACCAAACCTTTTGTTGTTTGTATTTTTAGAGTCATTAAGTTGGACTATAATGGGATAATATTTAAGGTTGAATATCTTTGACCATAAATTTTGAAATTAAATTCCAAAAAAAGCTTTCTGGCTAAGAATTGCATTAATATTCTTTAAATATTTCAATGGTGAATCTGGAGCCCTGATTTTTATGGTCACCAAATTTAAAACCTATTTCAACATAAGGGGTGTCTTTTCTAAGAACTAAATTACCATTATTTGACAAACCCCTTATGGGGGCAGTGTCAACTGGGGCCAACTGGGGCATATTCTACAAATCCAAATAATGGAATCTTTTGACAGACAAGTCTATTATGTAGGCAACTTATGAAAGGCCACCTAAGGGAATGTTCTAAACTTCCAAGCAAAGGAGATCTTTTATGATTAACATTTTACTATTTATAGATAGGGGAAAATAGGATATGGGGGACTGAAGACCATAGTGGGTGGTTTTTCCGTGGAAAGGAATTTTAAGAATGAAAAAGGGCTATTTTTGACCCACATAAGTTATGAATAAGAAAACCATTTCTATAAAAATTTGTTGTATGAATAATGGTTAAAATTTATTAGAACGGGGAATTTCTAATATCATACTGTGCAGTTTTAAATCATTTAGTGAGGACATTGGTACCGTGTAGTTTTAAGTTATGCAGTGAGGACATTAGTACTATGCAGTTTATATTCATGTTGTGAGGACATTTGGTACTGTGATGTTTTATGTCTTGCAGTGATGACATTTGGTACTGTGCAGTTTTAAGTCATGTAGTGGGGAAATTTGGTTTCATTAATTTAATGTCGTTATCTCGGACCAAAGGTATGAGAAAACTCTCTTAATTTCTTGATAATTTGTTTGGAAGCATATTGTCATATTCAGGTATGGAAAAGAAAATTCTAAACTGTGATTTGGGAGTTTTTCAAACTGTTGAATTATATGGGAAAAGGGATAAAAGCATTACAGGTGGTCTTTTCTAAGAACAAAGTTACCATTACTTGACTAACCCATTATGGGGGCTGTATTATGCAGGGAACACTAAGGAATATGTTTCATAGACAAAGAGTGTTATCTTTTGACATACAGTCCTGCTATGTAGGCAACTTATGCAAGGTAACCTAAGGGAATGTGTTGCACAGTCCGGAAAAAGAGCTCTCATAAGTTTTGATGTTCTATTACTAAAAGTCAAAGAATGTTTTTGGAGATTCAAATTTTACGAAGCCAAGAGTTTGGTTTATGGAAAAAAGTGCCTGAATATGGAAAGGGTATTTCCAACCAAGATGTCCAAAGAATTGGAGGAATAGTACTTTTACAAATTTCTGACCCAAATGTAAGAGATATGGTGTCATTAGTTCATGTTAATACAACTAGGACCATAAATAGAAATGATATATAACATGTAGCCATATGATTTCCAGTTATTTCATAGTTTATTGAACACAAGGTGAGGGAAATGTGTAAACCATGGTCTTGATGGCATTCAAATTTTGAGAATGATAATGGGAAAGGTATACATGAAGAAAATGTTTTAAAATATAGATTCTAGTATATTTTCATCAAATATTAAAGGGAAAAATATACTATAACCAAGAATGAAGATACCATTATATTACAATCCTATTATGGGGGATTTATTATGCCGGTCCAACTGGGGAATATGTTGCAAAGACAAATAGTGGCATCTTTTTATTGAAAAGCCTTTTATATAGGAAACTTATCCAAGGCCACCTAAGGGCACGTGCTGCATAGTTGAACAAAAGGCCTCTCAGATATTATAACCTTGTTACCAGAAACCATAAGAATGATTATAAATATCTAAAAAATATTCATGATTAGGAGTATGAAATATGGAAAGGGTTTATGATCAATGCATATGAGAAATATTTGAACCATTATTGGCAATGATATTGATATCCTATACATAGATTTGACTCATATGTAAAATAGGGACTTTCATTGTTTCCTATGAATTAATACTATGATGTGCAGTTTATGTCCAGAAATGAAGACATTTGCACCCCCAAAAGGTATTAAAACTCCCTACACATATATATAAGAACCTTATCCAATTCTTAATCTCAATTGAGCTTTTGGTCGTTATGAGAAACAATGAGTAGTAAGAGTCACTTTTATAATACCATGGTGACAGAGATGAATAATGGGGGTGACAAATTTCCATACAGTTTAACGTCATCTGGTAAAGAAGACAATGAACCGATGTGAAAGGAAAGACATAGTGTAACTGGATTAAGGGATAAAACCCAATTGTCACTATATGTCTTGCTGGGGAAATAATAAAATATTATATAATTCATAAAACATTATTCATGAAGATTTTATTCTTATACAGGAAATAAAGGTTTTTTTATCATGGCTTGGCCCAAGATTGGAAATATAAGCATCTATAAAAATCTCAACATATATGAGAATCAAGTCATACATTGTTTTTAAAAAAATCATTACTCATGCTAATAGAGTATGACATGAATAATGTAGTATTTTGACATGTTTTGAGAGAATAGTAAATCTTAAGACATAAAATGGTATAAAGACCAAATCATATATCTTAAGGAAACACTCGATAAATATATGATTCATATACAGGAGTGGAAATGAAAATAAGAAGATTTTTTTTATTGTTGTTGGGCCCAAAATTGGAGATTTAGGTGACTCTTTGTATCTCATAAAAATTGAGAATCAAGCCATACGTAGTTCTTGAAATTAAGTCTCTATGCAGATCTAACTTAGGCAATGGAAAGAAATGGACTCATGTACTAAAAAAAGTTTTGATGATGTCAATGATGTTTTCTTATGGAATCTCTTAATGTCATATAAAGAGAAAGTTAGTTGTACAAATGATTTCATGCAGTTTAACGTCATGTGACAAGGACGAAGATGCTACACATTTTTTTATCATGAAACATGGATGCTTATAGTTGTTATACAATTTAATGTTTGGAAACTAGGACCTGGGGGTTGTGCAGTTTTATGTCTTGCAGCATGGACATGGTATTGTGCAGCTTAAATTTTTGCAGTGGGGACTAATGTGCACAACGACACAAATTATTTCTTCATGAATCTTTCATTAGTTAGAGTTTTAATAAGCACCTCATCTATAAAGATTAAGCCATAAGCTTCAATTGAATAGACCTTAGGTATAGAATAAGGTCTTTCCCACTTTGGCTCATGTTTTGATGGTTTCTTCCTGAGTATCATTGGATCCCTAAGAACCAACACCAATTCTATTTGATGAAATGAACATAGGTGAACATTTTTGTTAAAATTTCTCTCTATTCTGTTCTGATAGGCTTCTAAATGATGCTAAGTATGCAATCTTTTCTCTTCTAATCATTCAAACTCATTGAATCATTTATAAGACCTCTCATTTATATATGACTGATCACAGATTGTAACTCTATGTGAAGGCAATTGCTTTTCAATTGACAAAACGGCATCAATTCCATATACCAATAAATAGGGAGTTTCTTGTGTAGTAGTATAGGTAGTGGTCTGATAAGCCCATAACGTATTCGAAAGTTTATCAGGCCCTGATTTCTTATCTTTATCCACCATTTACTGGATTATATTTGATATGGTCTTATTGAAGGCCCCTATCTATCCATTGGCCACCACATGATAGTGAGATGAATGGTTGAATTTGATATTATGTTCCTGGTATAACATTTTTACCTCATCAGAACAAAAATTGGTTCCATTGTCCATCAAAATTGTATGAGGGACACCAAATCTAGTGATTATATTAGTTTTGACAAAACTAACAATGCTTTTGGTTCCAAATTACATAATAGGTGTTTCCTCATCCCATTAATAGAATAAGTCAGCAGTAGTGAGAATATACTTGAAATTCTTAGTCGTGTCTAGAGGATAAGACCCTACTACATCGATTCCCGATGTGGAAATTTGCCATGAGTATTTAGTTGTATGTAGAAAAACTAGGGGTTGATGAATGAAGTTGGAATTCCCTTGGATGGTATGAAATTTTTATGTGAAATTTGTGCAATCCTACATCATTGAAGGCCAAAAGTATCCAAGCCTTCAGATGTGATTAGAGAGTCTGTGCCCATACTAGTTGGAACTACAATATCTTGAATGTAATTCTTTCATGACACCTGCAATCTCTATTCCATCAATAAACTTGAAGATAATTTAATCAAAACATCGCTTGTAGAGGATCTTTTGGTGGTCTGGACCATCATAATGAGTAAAATTAGCCACTCGTCGTCTGATCTGTTCTTTTTCGGCTCTATCTGGTGGAAGTATCCAATTTTGACTATATTCTACGATGGATGTTCTCCATCATGTGGAATGAAAATGTGGTTCCTAAATAGGGAAAATTTTGTTAATTTATTCTATTATGGTATGTACAAAAGGTGATACCACACAATGATGGGATATTATAATGATTTTCCCATCCTGATTTAGTTCTCCCATGACTGTAGCTGAATTAGCCAGTGCATCTGCTTGAGAATTTTAATTGTCGTGGGAGATAAGAAAATTTCAGTTCTGAGTACAATTATGCCATAAACCCTCTAACGTAATCACACAAAGGGATTAACTCTTATTTTTGGATAGAATATTCCCCATTCATTTGTTTGATTACTAATTCTGAATCACCTTTCACCTTTAAATGATCCATTTTCACCTGAAGGGAAAATTCCAAACCTGCGAGGAGTGCTTGATATTCCGCCTCTTTTTTGGTACCACCATCTAATAATAATACGGAATATAGAAACCCTACCTATTCTGGGTAAATAAGAAAAATTAATAACCCAACATTGTTGACTTTAGTGTTTTCCATTCTTTTCCCTGTTGAACTTATGGAATCACCATAAAAATACAATTCCCTTGTTTGGGAATTATCTTGAATAGAGACAACATGTTCATCAATAAGTTTAGTATTAAACATTAAATCTTCCACATATGGATGGTTAGCGAGGATGTAAGCTAGATCATGGTCTTTTATTGCCTTTTGAGGCACAAAATGGATATCAAACTTTTGAAAAATAACTGCCCACCGTGCCAGATTCTCTGTGAGAATAGGACGACTGAGTATAAATTTTAGTGGATTATTACGAGAAACCAATTGGACCTCATGATGTTGCAGGTAGTTCCTCAATTTCTAAACTAAAAATATTAATTCTAGGAAGCACTTTTCAATACATGAATATCAAGTATCTGCATCAATCATAGTTTGAAAGAGATAGTAAGGGTTGTTTTTATTCCTAGCATCATTCTTTTTGGTGAGGAAGGCACCTAGTTATCGCTCTAAATCTATCACGTAGAGAATAA
The DNA here is from genome assembly GCA_963277665.1 of Viscum album. Classification (NCBI taxonomy): domain Eukaryota; kingdom Viridiplantae; phylum Streptophyta; class Magnoliopsida; order Santalales; family Viscaceae; genus Viscum; species Viscum album. The sequence continues at coordinate 1,617,063,270 of OY728146.1, read as the reverse complement.
GTGGTCTTCATTCAATAGGTGGTATTAATACTGGAAGAATTAGGAGATATTTCTTAATGGTATCAAATGATTCTTTTCAGTCTTAAATCCATTGGTAGGTGACTCCCTTCTTCATTAATCTGGTGAATGACAAATACGTGCCTGCCAATTCGGTGATAAAGTGCTGAATATAGGCCAAGTGTCTCTGGAGTCCTCTTAATTATTTCAAATTTTGATGAGGTGGCATACCAAGGATAGATTTTGTTTTCTCAATATCAACTTCAATACCACGACCACGTAAAATGATGCAAAAGATTATTCCTAAGGTTACCCTGAAAGCACATTTTAAGAGGTTCATCTTCAAACTGTGTTGTTGATGTTTATTGTATATGGCTTCCAAATCAACCATGTGATTGGAACATTTTATGGATTTTACCATCAAATAATCCCCATAACATTCAAAAAATTTCCCTATGAAGGGTTTGATGATATGGTACATGGAACGTTGGTATGTTTCTCTTGGATTTTTGAATCCAAAGAGCATTACCCGATAGCAAAACACACCTTGAGGCTATATGAAGGCTATATATTATTTATCCTCTATGGCCATATGAATTTTATTATACCCATAGTATCCATCTATGAATGAAAGAGTTTTATAGCCAGTTGTTTCATCAATTAGAAGCCCTGTAATCAGAACTGGAAAATCATCATTAGGACAATGTCAGTTAAGATCTCTAAAATCAATGCATACTCTAATTATCAAATTTTTTTTCAGGGGAAATATTTTCCAACCATTTGGGATACTGAACTACCCTAAAAAAATTATCCTTTATATTCTTATCAACTTCAGCTTCACTTTTTGAGGCATTACTTGAGTGTGGTCTTCTTGGTTAATGTTTGAATCCACGATGTTCTTCTAGAAAACCCAAATGATGGGTGGATACATCTGAATTAAGACATGACATTTATGTATAATCACAAGAAAATATATCCTGATATTACTTTAGGAATGAATTATACACCACTTTCTCTTCCAAGTTCATGGCCTCACTAATTAGAGTGGGGGATGGATCATCTTTTGTACCCAGATTTATTTCTCTGAGCTCATCCACAGTGGTATAGCACCATCCTCAAATGCCGAAGGATCATACCCAATATCTTCCTCTTCATTTTAATTAGGTGTTATTTTTAAAATTTCAATTTTTATAGTACATGGTGAGGAAAAATTACCAGTGTTAGAGAGGAAATAATTATTTTAACATCCAGAAGAAGTGGCCACCATATCTGATCCTACTGATGATGAAGGGTCTTCTTGTGGTAATAAATAGGGATTAACGGATTGAGAATCAACATCATTGTCATTATCTAGCATTACTGCAATCTCTTCTACTCTGTTTGATGAAGTACAGTCTTTCTTTAGTTCAGTGGATGCAATGAAAACATCTCTATTTAGACTTTCATCATTTTATGGTGGATCAATAGTTTCTTCCATGTTATCAGGCTCAATTGTTGTAACTGACATTATGGAAATTACTGGACGAGTTCATGGAATTGGGTTTAATTATTCAATTTTATTGATGGGTAACACATAATATATAATCAAATGCATAAATGGATTTTCTAGGACCTTTTCCAGTCCATTTGGAGCATTAACTCTGGTTATTTCCTTTGTCATGGGTTTCATTATTTTGTGTGATAAAACTCTGCCTCAATGTATTGATATCAACATGTTTTTAAAGAATCCTTGTAACAATACAATGTATCGATTTGACCATTGAAATAGTACTTGGGACATTGGTGGAATGATAAAGGTATAGCTGCATGTTGATGTAGCCAAGGCCTTCCAAGAAAAATACTAAAGGTTGTGTCCGGACGAACAACCATGAAATCTAAATTAGACAGAAGATCTCAAAATTGAGTTCTAGGTGTAATATCACCTAGAGATTATTGTTCATTCTTATCATAATCTTGAAACATTATTGTCGAAGGAGATAAGTCATATTCAGTCATGCCCAAACGACAAAGTGTACGAATAGGAATGAGGTTGACTCTGGAGCCATTATCAATGAAGACTCATTAGATGTCTACATCATTGACCTTGCAAGAAAAATATAAAGGGATGATATGTCCATGTAGAACATCAACTTCATATTCATCTATAAAAGATATGACTGCATGACATTTTGAATGACCATTATCTATACGATAAACCTTAGCAGCAGAAAATTTAGTTTTAAACTCTTGGGGACATGACAAAGCCTCAATGAGTGCTTCTCGAAGATCTTTTGACAGATTCAAAGTATCCAAATTAAATAAAATGGATCGTACTTGGGCCAACTATTTCAAGACATCATACTTCTGATCCAAATGTCTACATTTCTCATCATGGAGATGTGGTTTTTTAGGTGCTTTGGATGTTGATTCTTTTGATTTGGACATACTCTATATCAGAGTAGAAGTGGGAAATACTCCATAATTTGGTAAATTAGACTAAGTAGTTCTATTCATATGTCGATAAAAAGATGATGTGACTTCTAATCAATCTTCCAAAATAATTGTGTCGGAATTGAACCTATCATTCATTGAAGAAACTCTTTTTTCTTGTTGATTCCACTAAAGGGATCTTCCATGTGTTTCTACCACATACATGGTTTGAGTAGGGGTAGAGTTAAAATGGGGGTTTCTAGAATTTCCATGTCTTCCCATGTATCCGGAACCATGATCATCCTCTAGTTATCCAATTGGGTACAAGGAATTATAGCTCATTATAATCTGAAACACCATTAGCATATGGATCCGTTAAAAGGATAACATTAACAGAACCAAAGATAAATCCTTCATTTGACGATGATTCTTACTGATAGGTTAATTCTAGTTGTGTCGTTTGGCATGGGGGTGATGGTGATTTTGAAATAGATGGCATAAAATCTTCCAGGGTCATGGACAACTTTGGCCTTGACACAAGCACATCTTCTTCAGGATGCTCTTTTTACTTATAATCAGTTTTCTTATTTGAGTAATGACCTTTTGATGAAGGTGGTTTTTCTATGGTAGGTGTGTAAAAAGACACAATAGGTTATTTCAACTGTGTTCATAAAACGGAATGAGTCAGGTTGATCATTTTCCTGATCATCCAATCATCACATTTCTGCACATTTTTAATTTTGACCTCTTCCCATTTTCCCTCTTCTTCTGGATTAGTGGTAATAACACATGTGACTTGAGTTGATGAACTTTTTAGTTTTACATATCTATAGTATACCACCTTTTGAAGATGGTGTTTGAAAACAAAACTCACTTGAATGGGGTTTCCCAACATCTGGTGGAAGGGGCAATAATTTATAAGATCTTCATATTCATCTTTATTTGGCTTCTTCAGCATTGGAAACTAAACCAAATTGTTTTCTAAGGCTGAGATGAAGTAACCAAAAACTTTTTCTTTCTTGAAAGAATAAAATTTATTATTTAATTTCTCAAACTATTTCCACCTTTCATATCATTGATAATTTTGACAAGGCGGTCATTGTTGGTGATGCTCAGTAAGACGATCCCTTCGGCCTGATGAGGGTCTTGAAGTAGAAGCAAGTACAGTTGCATGTTTGAGTGTTATTGCAGTAGTTGCTACTTTTTCGATCCTCCTCCCCAGAGCTGATGGAATTACAGGATTTATATCATTAGTTTCTATAATAGATTCTTCTATATATCGAGTGATTGAATTAAGTTATTGATACCCTCCGGTGTATTTGACAAATAACAACGGTGTGAATAGCACAACACGTAGATTTTCCACACAAATTGGCACCAACTCTTATTGAGAGAGTGCTAGACTTAAGGAATATGTTAATCTTTTACATCATCCAATTAAATAAGAAACTATTTCATTATACCCTTTTTTACAATTTTTAATATAAAAAAATTTCATCTTTGGAAGCATTGAGCTAAATTGAAGAAGGAATTCCTGACGAAGATCTTCTTATCTAGTAATTGAACGAGATTGTAAACATGTATACTAGACAAAAGCTGGTCCTTTTAATGACTGCAAAAGCACCTATGGTTAATTTCTTTTTTTTGTTGAGAAGTCCCCATCATGGGATCACAATGAGAAACAAATTTTTTTTATGGATCTCCTAAACCATTAGTGACTGGGAATGTGGTATTCACAAAATTTTGTGGGGGAGGAACTACATCAACCCATTTAGGGTAAGCTCTATTTTCCAACTGAATTGGGGCACATCATTATTTCATAGCTTCCAATAGAGGTGTTAATGCTTTAATTGTGTTCATAAGAATTTGGGGAACATCCGGATAAACTTGGTCTTATTTATGTATTGCTACTAAAGCTTGAGCTGGTGCAATGATAGGAAAAACCACTAATGGTGGTGCTGATATCTGCCTTGTATAACGCTTGAGAATATACTTATCTGAATGTATGTGGTCCTTCCATGATTTTGTATATAGTGTAGTGAATTCACTATCCACATCTATAGATACTATAATTCAACATTTCGGAGGAGATCTGACAGGATTTGCAAGTTGAGGACCTGTCTGGCGAGTACGTCTAGTAGAAATTCTATTTCTAAGTAACTTTGTTTTGAGTCTTTTCAACTTCTTAAATTTTTTTCTTATTGTGAAAATCTATCTACAAGTGATAGAGATTGACCTTCTATGGTGGAAAAGTGAGATGCGATCTCACTTTTTCTTTTCCCCTTGATAGATGCCTTTCGAAGAGGGGGGGGGGGTTGTTATTTCAAGGCATACCTAGATTCTTGGTAAGCCTCTGATTTTGGGTGTGCATACCTTCTTCATTTGCCTCAGTGTGTACCATATTATGGACAAGAAATTCATCATTTGATTCCCCTGAAATGGACTTATTTTTTAGAGGATCTTCTGTAATGGTGTTAATGACATTTACTAACATGCAATTAATCGATTGAATTCTGTGAGTATATCTACTAGATCATCTCCCGTTGTGTCTTTCAGAAAACTTTATTCTTATATATGATAAATTCTCTAGAACTATTTGGAAGACAGTTACCCGAAGGGATTCCTCTGAGTGTTCAGTTATATGTTTTCCTTGTGGCTTCTTCCCTAATCAGGAGAAAACTAACTTTCATTGAGGAGGGCATTGTAGATGTGAAAAAGACCCCAACCCTGTAGGCAGATGCTGTTTCTATTCCTATTCATCAAACCTTTGAACTTTGTTGAATGAAAATGATGGTTGAATTATATGATCCCCCTATCATGCAATATTTGTGTGATTCTTGAACATCTATGGATGGAATTTGATCAACTTTTCTTCTATTTTTTCGGATTTTGATTCGAACATTGGCTGGGTGCATCATTTCACAACCATTTAAATCCCTTGTTTTGGATGATCATTGTGCTATTTTAGACATTTTCATTCTCTGATTCCTGAAAACCTCTAAGTGGTACGCCTTCTCAAGATTCTTGGATGCTTGATGTAAATTCATCTCAACAACTTCTTTTCTTTAGGCTTGATTCTGATGAGAACTTGTTGAGGACTGTTCTTGAGCATACATCTGATTACATGAAAAATCTATGGATTGTGGATGACCATGGGCAATAACATTGCATGAGACCACTTTTGGACGACTTTTCTGATTTTTGAGTGGAGTGAAATGGAATGCTCCATGTGCACCCCATCCTCTGATACAATCACTAGATGGAGAATTAGAAATTAACTAGCATAGTCTCTTTAGAGAATTGAGATATGCACACTGATGGGTTCTTTGCTATTTTTCAACCTTTGGATGTTGGGAAAGTGAGAGAGATGTAAATTCAATTTGGCTTTGCAACCCTTCTATTACCTTTACATGATTTTGATATTTATCATATGGTAATACATTGGTTTTCAAATGATGATGACTTTTCCATAAGTTGAAGAGGATTTCATTATGAAATCTTCTGTCATCAATTCTGGAATGTTATACTGAGAATTTTTCAAAGTCCATAACATTACTGTTATTTCTCCTTTATCTAATTGTTTCTCCATGTTTAATGCATATTCATCATCTTCTGCTAGTGGTTTCTTCACTTGGTCTGACCAAAGTGGATGCTCTATATTAGAAGAAAAATTACCCAAGGTATGTTTGGAGAAAGGCCTTTCCATTAAGATGTATTCTGGTTGTGAAAGTGTTTCACCTGTAAATGACAAGGCATTAGACATGATTGGCCTAGTGTTTTCAAGTTCCTCGAGATTGGAGGGCTTTATCATCACTACATTTTCAATTATGGAATTGTCTTGACAATGTGAGATACTACTACGGAGAGGACTTTTTTAGAAAATTTCATCATGGGTAGGATAACTATGATGGGTTACAGAAAGGGACGAATCTTATTTCTCTTTGGTGTTCTAGCCACATGATAGGTTTCTGTGGCTCTCATCTGGAGATAGGCACTCGATATTAACAGAATTTTCATGAAGAATGACATTTTGATGAAGTGTTTTATGAGGAACATTAGAATTACAACTATCACTCCCATAATTTGGTAATGAGAGGGTAGGATCTTTATTTACAAGTGATAAATTTTTGAGGGCTTCATGAACTCCAGCATTAAGAGGAGCCAAATCGTATCTTGAATCTTGATTTTTTAATAGTTCTTGGCAATAATTCTTCTTTGAAGTTCTCTTATACTTTGTTAGGGCCACATGTTGGGAAAATTTGTTATCATGGGGAAGCGTATGTGCCTTCCATGGAGTGGTTACCAGATCTTAACAATTAACTTTAATTGGAAAAGGTGTATTTTCCTGATCTTATCGTCCATGTGATATGGGAGAATATGCCTCATGACCCTACTGGACTGAAATAGAGGTATGTATCTGCTCCGGGATGGCATGTCGATGTGTCATCCCATGTGTGGCGAAAGATTTATCTGTCTCTTCCCATGAGACTATTTAAGTAGTTGTCAAAATATCCTGGCATGATTCCAGAATATGGATAGGGATATGAATCTACCCTTTCACCATTTATAAGATGTGTTTTGTGACTTCAGTAGCTGGAACGGGAATATACATCCATTCTGAATCTGGAGTAAGTGTATGTGCCTTCTACTATCTTCATTTTCCTATTAATGGATATTAATAGTACTCATGCATGGGGGCAGAGTGTGGGGTCTACACAAAATTTGTCATCAGGACTTTATGAATGACTTAATTGGGTGTTACCAAATGAGACTATTGGTAGACTTGATTAATATTGGATGGTGTATGTGAATGCTGGATATTTTTTGACAATTATGGTAGATGGACTTCCTTCAATACTGGAGGATGAGACTGCTGACAGAATTTGTGATTATAAATAGTTTTATGTTTCAGTTATCCATTTTCCACCAAATTAGATTGGTGGGATTCTTTTAATACAGTCAGATGAGCATGATGACTAGCTGATGACTTGTAAGCAGGTGTATGTTTCTTTTCAAAGTACTCCATCGTGTTTATCTTGTGGTATTGGTGGGTTACTTTCAGATGAGTCAGCTGAGAAACAAAATTTGGATGGATAGGTGTATATTCCCACTCATTGATTCCATAATGTTAAATTGATGGACTTCTATGGAAGAGGGAGAGGTGAAAACCTGCTCCCTGTTGACCAGACATTGTACCTAGAGGTTTGTCTTGCATGCTTGGGTCTGATAGACTTAGGCCGAACGTCCAGAGGAAACACTCCCATCATGATGGGTGCACACTACCGCATGAATCTGTTGGTGATTGCTATAAAGAGTCCTCTAGAAGGAATATTGCATTCTTGAGTTGAGGCATTGAGTAACCTCTTGATCCCCTCCCTATAGTACGGGAGTGATTTATTATTGTGTTCTGGGGATAAGGACACGAAATAGATGGAAATGGTGGTTGGAACTATTTTCTTCTTGATCATCGGTCATCATTGGACAGATGATCAAGTATTTTTTTGACCTGAAGGGCCTATCGAGCATACTCTATTATCGGGATTGTACTGTGTTGAAGATATTCTTTTACTATCACATTAGAGACTCGACGTTGAAGATGTTGGGTTGGTGATGATGTCCTTCCTATGGATGGAGATCCAGCTTGAGCAGCAGTTAGAGTGTTCATAGATGTTGTCTTGGAGAAATCCATTTTTTGAAGGAAGGGAATTATGAGAAGAAAAACTGAGACAACAAAAAACTGCATTAAAGAAACATCTTTCTAGATGGATACATGCGTGATTGATTCCTTTATCTAGTCTTAAATTATCAATTGATAGGGTCCTAACATGTGGGTAACATTATTAACATGGTTAAGGATTCACGCCGGGTTCACCATTTTGGTTTCTTAGTTCCTCGAAACAAGTGTTCTAGTTTTAAGAATCACTTTTTCCAGGCAGTTTCCATTGGATTTATTTTTGGAACTGGAAACTTCCAATATTACTTTATCAAAATGGGGCCTTGTTTCTAAAGGCATGTGTTTATTATGTTTGAAAATTATGATACTTAAGGACATGCATCGGTCTAGAGGATGGTAGGTCGGACTCATAACACCGTTTTGGGGGATTAATTGTCTACTATGGGACTCTCTTTGTAAATTTAATATATTTTCATGAATCCTTATTAATTAACCATGTTTATCATAAGTATCCCTTGAAATTTACAATCACATAACAACATGTATAAAATTTAGAATCATCAGAATGTATTCAAGGTTATTTATTAATTGAAATACCTTTATGTATTCAAGGGTTTCCATCAATGGTACCCTATAATATATTGATTAAGTATTATTTTAATTATCATTATAATGATACCAGTTTTTAAGACACTCAGTGGGGAACTCTGGAATTTGTTGTCATCTAGGGAGACAAAATATTGTTCTGATCATGGGATCATGCTCTTAAAATGGGCTACCTATGTATCATTGTGAAAGTAATTAGAACCCCCATAGTTCAGTTCCACTTAATAGGAAACATCATACATTTTATAGTCATGTGATAAGGACCTCTAAGCGAAAGGTTCATGGTCAAAACATAGTGTGGGACTTATGATGAAGCAGCCCAATGAACATTGAAAGGAATATGGGGTTCCAAGTAGGATTATACCCTGTTGGGAATATGGACCAAGGTGAACATAGTTGATTTGAAGTGTTGGGATTGAACCTCATGGAGGCTTCCTATGTATCCTAGATAGATGGGAATCAAATCCCACGTAGTTCAATAAGCCTCACAAGAGAGTATGGTTCTTTGAGAGAGATGAGTTTGGGCTTACTTCCTGAAAAGGATTCCTTGATTATTTGGGGTCAAATTTGGGGATTATTCCTATGGAGGATTCCCAAATTAAAGGAATTAGGATTGGATTCTTGAACAGGATGTCTAGTGTGTTCGAGCCCTAAAAAGGCTTCCTACATATCATGGTTTGAATAGGAATTAATGTTCTCATAGTTCATTCGATTGTGGAAATGTTGTGACCGTGACAAATATCTAAGCCCACGTGAGTCATGATCAGTGTGAGAAATAATATGATGTCAAATATTAATCAAATGCATTCACACTTTAAAATTTTTCCTCCTCTGCTAGTGGAAGACAATGCACGTATGGTGTCTAAGGTGAATGAGGTTGAGGCGACCGTGGAAGTGGGAGAGGCGACAATCCTTCCCTCTATTCTCTTCACATTAGACAAGGGTCCAATATAAGTAAGAAGGGGTGAAGGTTAGGGGCTTATACCAAGATGGATTCCCATGCTAACAAAGTAAAGCAGGAGAGGGAAAGGGTAACAAGAGTCCCTCTGCCTATCTCCCCTCTGGTCTTTGGGACCGAAGAAGAGAGGAGGAGTAATGTTGATACCTCCTACAAGAATAGCTAGGGGCTTACATCAAGATGGTTTCCCTAAAATATATCCTGGAAGGGGAGGAAGACTTATAAAAAAATTTTAAAAGGAAAAGTAGGACTTAACTATATCTTCCCCTACTAGAGACATGTGGTTTCAGGTCATCTCTTCAAGAAGGGAGAGGCAAGGACCCAACCCTCCTCTAAAATGGGAACTTCCCAACACTGTTTCTAGGAGAAAGGTCCATGTGACTGTGGATATAAAAACCCAAAGACACTCAATGAATCCTATCTCTATTATGAAAAAAATATGGGAAACTTCTAAATGTGTAAATAAAAACCCAAATAGTTGACACTATGAAGTTCCATTCCCAAAGGTTTGATATGTTAGGAGGTTTTGGTGGAGGTCTCAATTGAATCCCTTTCAGACAAGGGATCCAATGAAGAATAATAATTTCCATGAATGGCTTTGAGGAAGTATTGATGGCTTGTAAACTAAAGAGAGTGAATAGAATTTAGTGAACCAGTGAGGGGAGCCAATGTTGAGAAAGGTGCACAAGTAAGCTCGGGCAGCCTGATGTTCACTTAGGCGATGAAAAACCTGCATGGTAATACTTGGGTGAGACCTTGATCATGCCTTCAAAAGTATTCACAGGTGATCAAAGAAGTTGAGTGCTCAAGTTCCTGTGAGAGGAATGGGTGGCGCAAAATTATTTCTGACTTGGGGAGGTTGTGAAATTTAGGCGTGCAGGTGTTATGGTTTTAAAACACTAAAAGGACATATATCCAATGATACTCCCTTAAATCCTCTGCTCAAGGTGTAGAAAAATTGCCATGAAACTGTCGGAAGGTTGGGGAGAAATACTAGGGAGACTGGAGCAGTAATCAGGCTTCAAGGAAAATCATCTGTAAAAATGGGGACCCCAAGGGTCTATTTATAGGAAAATAAATGACCTTGGGCGAAATAAGTTGGGCATGCAAGTACCTAGCATGCCACAGATATTTTGACTAGACTAAGGTGGCCAAAAAATTATGCCTTTGAAATTTTTTAAAATTTCCTTATGTATTACTTCTTTTTAGGATAATGGATTCCCTTCATCATGATTTTTAGACTATTTTACGGAATGGAGTGTCAACAAATAAACCCATGTATAAAAAGTTTATACATTACATTACACTAGGGTTTTGTATAATCAATTCTGTAAACAGATTTGAAAAACACTACTCATTTTCATATCATCATTAAAATTTTTAGAATGTAATGATTTGGATTTTATTTAATGGTAGTGACACATTAATTCAAGTAGTTTTATGTGACTAATCTATGTAAATAAAAATGACTTATCTTTTGGAAGTGTATATCTATTCAGTCAATTTCAGTACTCTTCTGAATTTCTGTTTCACCTAGGATAGATATGCCCAATTCATGATCTATTTTAGAAAGTTGTTACTGATTCTTGATGTATTATATGGTGGAATTGGAAAGAAATAAGGAATGAAATCCATTACATTGATATTAACGTATCCATGAATAATAATTTTTCTACTAATAATCAATAGGTTCAGTGTACTGAGCTGCAGGCATTTCCTAAAAAAACATTTTTTTTGATATCCCTAGCATGGATTGTGTTTCCTTGCATCTATGGATCCTTTTTCTCGATCATTTTATTATTATAGATGAATCAACATTCTGAAATGAATTTCTTTGGCCATTAACAATGTGCTTATCTCTATAACAATTCCATCAACATGTCTTGAACTTAACATTAATTTTATCATTTTCTCCTACACTCTTTGAGTTATCCTATTTACAACAAGGAGAAGGCTACTTCTCCCAGTCATCCCTATATAATCAATGTTCATATATAGTATACACGTGATATTTTCCTTAAAAAATATATAATATACTAGATTTATATATTTTATTACAATATGAATCCAATAGATCTGGATGTTACTAAAATCATTCATTTGTTTGTTTAGGAACATTTAATGTAATGAAAGAACATAAAATGTGATCAGACATTTTGAGACCACTCTATTGGTCCAAGTTTACATATAGTGGTAGTTACTCAACACCATGGTATTTAGGTCTTCTAATGTTCCTTGGTTGTATACATGTACATGTTTTTTATGATATTATTTAGTGTTTACCATCTAAAGTTTAATATTAATAATTTTTTTACGGGATAGGAGTTCTAGATATGGTAATGTTATTGGGAAGATAGAGGAGGTTTTTCAATAGATTTTGCTGAAAAAAATTGATTCTACAAAGTACAAACTAGTGGTGAATTACACTATTTTTTATTTATGTCTTTATGTTATACTGAATCTTATTTAAATATACAGTTATGGTTACTCAACACCCTAGTATTGATCGTATTTTGGTCTTCCAATGTTCTTGGGATTTCTAGTATATGATTTTTATGATATTATTCTATGTGTACTAGATAAATTTTAATATCAATACACTTTTGATGAAGTACTTGGATAGGAGTTGCAAATATGATATTTATATTGCATAGATATAGGAGGTTTTTCAAATGATATGGCTGAACATAATGTGATTATTCATTCAATGTTCACACTGTTGGTGAATTATAATTTTGTTCATTTATGTCTTTAAGTGATACTGAATCTTATTTACATATATAGTTATTGTTACTCAATGTCATGGAATTGAGGGTATTGAGGTCTTCAAATGTTCATGGGCTGTCTATAGGGATATAATTTTATGATAATATTTTATGTGTATCAGCTAATCTCAATACATAAATGATGAATTAGTTTGAGAACAATGTAATATTACATAGCCTTGGAGCACTATAGGTAGCTCTGAGCTGAGGATGTGGTTGTCAAGGAAAATGTAGTTTGTGCAAACAAGATAGAGTAATGTCTTTAGTGGAGGGACTTTAGGGTTTTGTCATATTATCATCTGTGGAAGAGCTGTTTGAGAAGGATTTTTTGTTGAAGTTCATTGATATCGATGGAGAAGAATAGTCTTGGCTTGTGCTCAGCAAGCAAAAGGTTATGGTATTTAGCCAAACACAGCTTGGGATCTGATCCATTAACAATGTAACTATAGAGAGCCTAAAACCATATGATGGTTTTCAAAAATATATTTATTGTAAACATTTATTAAAATGTGTTAAGTGCATCTATTTTAATCAAATTTTTGAAATATAAATTTGTTCAATTTCTTCATATAGAGTTTTAAATTATGATAAATTATTGAGATCTAATTCCATTAAATCCATCACCCTCTTCATTGGAAGACATTAGACACTCTATTTATGTTATATATCAATAATTCATTTTAATTGGTGGATATTATCAAATTAATTTTTAGTCTTATAGTTTTCATAAAACCATTAAAATGATAATGTATCTTTTTTTACACTTTTTCAAATTCATAAAATGAATTTTTATATTGATCTGGAATAATGATATATATTTTTGTGAAGTGAATTCTTTTCAGGAGTCTGGGAAAATCTCAAATCCATTTGACGCACACTTTTTTTATATACTTTTTATTCAGATATTCAACTATTTCAAAATGTGTAAACTAGATGAGAAGATTTATAAATTCATATGCTACAAAAATAAAATTTATTAATGGGTTTTTACATAATGTTTCTCCCAATTATATGTATAAAATTTTCATTGCAGTTTCGAATAAAAAACACATTTTCATTAATACATGTAATGTTATCAAATTATGCATTAGAATTACGATTAGTGATAATGATATATATATCTCTATTATCATTTCAAAATAATGGAAAGGTAATTTTTATCAAAAAAAATTTATAGCCAAAATTATTTTTATGGATAATTGAAGGATCATGCGGGGAAAATTCATGTGATGGGTACTAGTTAATGGTAAATGCTTGGAGTAATTTGCCGATTTTGCTCACAATTACATTATTTTGTATTATTATATTACATCATGAGTACATAAGGATTAGAAAACATTCCATAAGATAAGATAGATATATTATACTATGTTTCAACCATAAAAATGGTTTCATGACCATATTTGAATAATGAAAATCAATTTTAAAGCATTATCATCCTTGAATGTGATAAATCAACACATCTCGGACGATGTTTCATTTTTTGAATATAAGGGGGAAAGGAGAGATGATGATGAATTATAACATTAGAATAATAAATTATAGTACATGTGTGGTATTGGAGTTTTCAAACCATTAGGATGATGATATGTTTTGAAAGAAAACAGAATAAAGGAACATGAAAATTAAAGAAAAGAAAAGAGTAATTTTACCTATTGAATTAACATTCATTGAGAGCCTCTTAAGGGAAGAGGATTAGGTATTTTTATGAGAACAAGGGCTACTGGTCATGGGTGATAAGAATGGTAGGAGATTTGAATAGAATTTATAGAATGTACAAGGCTTGACAGGAGTGAAGAGAATATGCTAGAAGAGTCAGTATTTATAGTGTAGGGGAGGAGGGGTTTCTTAGTATTTTAAGCATTAGTTTATTATTTCTTCATAAGACAAGAAATAGTAATGATTCCCAGAAAAAATAGTGATTTTTTCATGTGAGTTTGAAACATTGGTGCTTACATTATATGAACATCATAAATGACTCAATAAATCAATTGTTTAGCATTTATTGTAAATTATCGTACTTTACTATTCACCAAAATTCAAATACATTAGAAAAATCCCAAAAAATCACCCGAATAATTTTTCACCTAGTAGAATTGAAAAATAAAGTCCATTTTTCCGAAATAATTTTTTTTATTTTGATTAATTTTATTTTTAATTTCAGTAATATCATACAGGAAATATACAATTTTTAAAATATTTAATTACTTATTCAAAAACATAGGTACATCATACTTTCACTAAAATCCAACATATATACTATCATATGTGAGGTTAATATTCATAAGGGTATGTAACTATTCATAAGGGTAACATTGATATTAATTGGGGTAAGTTTCTATTAACCAAAAATTAAGATGGTCATATCATACTCTAAATAACTTATTGATCGAAACTGTGTATGTCAGATTCTTAAAATTCAAATTATTGGGATGGTAAAATTATATTTATTCTATAGGTTATAAAAAATAGGTGTTTTTTATAGAATTATTTTTTCATTCATTTAATATTAATTTTATTTTCAAAATAATGGGGTGTTACATTTTTTTTCTAAAAAAATTACCTAGGTAAAAAACTATTTACTGTGGTGAAATTAAAAATGGTAAAAGTTAGTGACATTAGATGTTGATAGTATAAAATGTTTAAAAATGTTTCTTTTTTAGTTTTTGAGGGGTTTATAAACCTTATATTTCATTATTTATTATTTTTTAGGCACTTGGACTAATAGTGACTTCCCATTATTGAATAGGTTAGGGTATTTACAAAAATGTCACTCATTTTCACATATAAAAGAGAACCCACCATTCTATAAATTAAACAAATAAATAGCCTTTTGGTAAGAGAAATAAATTTAAAAATACCTCCCTTAATTCACAAATCATGTCGTAGATTCATTTTTTTGTTATGAAAATATTTTAATAAGTCTTTACATGAAAACCTAAAGAAGTTGTCTGTAGAAGAGGCATCATTCTAAAGCAAGTATTTTAGCGTTATTTTTTCATAAAAAACCATAAAATCCTCTAAATCTATGCTGAAATAATTAAACACGTATGTTAACTATACTAATATGTTATTATTATAATTTAATAACTTATATCTATCTTCTCTTCCATAAAATGGTAAATGAAACTATCAATTATGGGTATGGTGGAATACTGCCTCACAAATCTATGTAATTCATTTTCCAAAACATCCTCCAGTTGATAGATATAATGATGGAGTTAATTTATATGTGTTATATTTATGAAATAACTCTATTTATATAACTCTAATATCGTATCTACCTTATTACCTTCAAATCCATTGGAAAATGATAATATCAGTTGTGCGTTCATGTGGACTACCTCATCCTTGATGCGAGGTGATTTTTTCATTTCTATTTTACATGGATGGTGATAAGGATTTAGTTTTTGAATATATATAATATATATGATGTTATAATTATTATTTAATGGTGAATTATTATTTATATTTCTCTCATTCCATCTTTCAAAAAATGAAAACAACATTCATTCATATGTACGACCTACATTCTCAATGAACGATATAAATAATTTTTCTATATCAAACATTAATGGATTTGTATAAATTAATATATAATAAATATTTATTACATTTATATAATTATTATAATTATGGTTATTATTAAACCATTATAAAATTACATGGACCGAATCTACTGAACCAAAACATACATGAAATACGATGAATTTATTACCTTAAACAATGGTTTTAACAAATAATCTTTAATAAATTTATGATAAAATAATATAATTAAATAATATATGCAATTAAATATATGATTATAGTTCTATAATTTATTTATAATAATTATAACTTTATTATATATAATTTTTTAACACATAAAAATGATGTCAAACCTGAGGTAGGAGTTTATTTCACAATATTATCATTGTTAAGGATTTTTTATGTTCATGTATCTACTAGATACTTTGTTTATTTATATATTAAACCATTTATATTTTTTTATCTTCTGGATATTTTTATAAATTATAATTTTCCATTCAATTTTATATTTTTACGTACTCATGATACAAAAATAAAATTTTATAGAAAATAGAAATTGTTTGTCTACTGTGAAATATTTATCATCCACATCTATATTATTCTTAAAATATCTAAAATAATGTTTTAAAAAATATAAAATTTTTCATCAAAAACATTTTAACCCATTTTTGACTTCTAATAAAAAAATTAAATGGATTCTACTTTTCATTTTCTAAATGAGGTACTTGTTTACCTTTTTATAAAGGTGTAAATGGGTTGTTTTAATATATATGGCATGAATGGAATTTAGCACCATCATGAAAATTCCATAATATTACTATTTTATTATAATATTATACTTTCATTTACCAATAAATAGTATTCATTAAAATTTGGTAAATATTTTGATTTAAAATATGTCATTTCAATGTGAAAATGGGTATTTCCCTCAAGAAATTTTCCAGTGAGATTTTGAAATAATTTTCATAAATTTGAACATTATTTTTTGAATATTATTATATATTGATATTAAAATCTTATTTTAAAATAAAAAATATTTATTTTAATGGTTTATCATCAATTTGAGTAGGGAATGTATTGATTTTTTTAAGCAAGTTCTTCCAGTGTGAAAAATTATTTATTTTTAAAGTAGGTTTATTAAGTTGTATTATTTATTCATATAATGAATTAATTGGTCTTATTAAGTGATAAGTGGGTTTCAAAATTATTTATCCCCTTGATACATTTATAGGTCTCGTGAGACAAACTATATGGGTATTTGAAAAAGGGCTAACTCATTTGAGTAAGATGTCCGGGCATGACGACTCAATTGTATGTTTTAGGTGTATGACATTATGCATTCCATAATTATGAAATTAATTATATATTTAAATTTTATTATTTTATTTTTTATGATATCAGTTGATATGTTTCAAGCTCATGTGATTATTTATATGCCATTATTTTATCATCATTAATTATTTTCATATTATTCATGTATTATTAGATTTTATTGCATGCTTACCTTTACTAAGCATCTGATCTCACCACTTTCCTTAATTTTTCATCCCTAGGATTAAAATAAGTTTATTATGATTGATAGTAAATGATATTCTAAATGGAATTAATCATTTCTCAAAGAAAAAAATATTTTGTAGTTTATGTTTTCAAATGTAATTTCGGATCTATGAATATATCTAGTTTTCCAAGACTACTAAACTATTAGGTAATTTGGTATACAATCACTTATATCTTATTACAATGTCATAAAAAATAACCATATAGAGGATACTATATTTAGGGCCTTTAAATTTGATGCATTTCATTTTTTATTCTATTTTTTTATATTTATTGATTTTTCTTTCAGATTATTTACTATTGTCGACGATGTTGGTTATTTTATATTTATTTCACAATAAGATATTGAGGGTATAGTCTCCCTATAATACCACCTTAGTCTCTCAGTGATATTTGGAATTCTCTATCATACGTCATGATTCATCAAATGTACAGTATAAACCATTGGTCTGAGTAGCGGTCAATCACTCAGGGCGGAATAACATTACAAAGTGGTACCAAATCATTCCTTTTATTCTTTCATAGTATTTTGGAATATGGTATACTAGAGATTTGAGAATATTTTGGGGCATGTGATGGATATCCAACAGGTTCATTCATAACACTTATTTCTATATTATATTTAAGAAACCATGGATGAGATATGCAATTTTCTTTTTGATGTTATGGCTATATTTTTTTTATTGCATGATGCATGTGTAGTTGGGATTAATGACTTGTTTTGGATTTATAGCTCTTGCACTATTGGAAAGAGTCCATTTATTTGATTTTGAGTCTTGTAAATCATTTTTGATAGGCATATAATGAATCCTATTATGTATGTCAGATTCACATGATATGGGAATTCTAATGTGTGATTTTTATCACTAACAGTCTCGGTTCAGGTGTTTATAGTGTAAAACATTTATCATATAGTGTTTTACTATGTAATTACATGGTGATATTATACTTATATGGGATGGATTTTATGTATATTTTATTCTAATTAAGGGTCCTTTGGATCTTTAGTGAGAGGCTCATCACTGATGAGGATGATTTGGACCTTGTTCATAGGAGGTGAAATTGACCTTGTCGGTTCGTATGACACATAGTGCCTCAGAATTTGGCCCCTCGAAGATTTTTTTAAGGTTTGGTTATTTAATTAACACTAATAACATATATGGTGTTTTCCATATAGCTTATAATAATATTATGCTTTATTAATATTCGTGTTTGTTTTTCCCATTGATATAGATCATCTAGGGTGATATTGTTGGTTATGGTGAGAGTTGATGAAAGAGACATGATCCATGAGTGATAAATCATGTATATAGACGATCATGAGGATGGTGTCCCTATTTATGAGTTGTTTTAATAGTATATTTAATCATATGTGATTCCTGGTGAGTGTGTGATTTTCATGTTGATGCAATGAATTATTTGAGAAAAGAGCATTGATGATACCTCATGAGATGTAACCTTTATGAGACAAGATAAGTAAATCTATGTGGTAGAACTAGAGGCCCTTAGTTTTAAATCGTCACCTAATGGGATGTTGTATGTTTTTATTGAGGGAGACATGTAAGATGAGTTATCACGTTTTGGAGATTTCATTAGAGACAGAAGCACGGATGTGTGTTTCATGCTATGATACTGATGCATGGGAGGTGGTTGGGTTTTGGTGACGAGAACATTGGGTATTAGTGCTCCATAAATTAAATTTTTGTTTTAATTTCATTAATATTGTGTGTTCTTTCCCTATACTATATGATTCATTTTAGAAGCATGGGTGGATTATCATTACTAGAATAGTGTTGGATAGCTGCTAATCATGTAAATATGGTTATCATTTGTTAGATTGGGTATGAGCACATGTGGTGCTAAAATGATTTTTTATGGTAGTGTAGCACTTTATGTATCATGGCACGAGTGAGGTTCCTAATTTGTGAGATAAGTACCAAGGGAGATCATGGAATTTCAAGGCTAGTGTTTCATAAAGAACAATCATCTTGGATTGGCATGGTATGAATCACATGAGTGTGAGTCAGGAAGTAGATCATATTTTGTGGTTGGGTTGACCAAAGTATTGACCATATCCTAAATTTTTAGCGATGAAAGGTGTTAGGGATTAGCATTAGATGAGAATAACTGGTGACGAATGACATGTTTTTGGAAATGAAACTTTTTTAGGAGACTCTCAGGAGTGAGCGGTGTTGGAAATGCTAGTCATTATATCTGGTGATGAATGATGTGTTGGTTATGGTGATCAAGAAATGTTTTATAAGTGTGACTAAATAGATTCTCCTAAGGTAGGGAGAAATATGTTGTCCATATACACACATATCTCATGTAATAATGGTCATCGCTGTGAGATCGGCCATTGGATGATCATTTTAGAATTTTAATTCAAGTTGATAAATATACCTGAGTACTATTGGGTTCCTTAGTAAATGTTTGGTATAAGTTCATATATGGTCTTGGTTGGAGTTTGGGAATGGGAATCCACATTGTGTTTCATTGTTATGATCTCATAATATTTTGTAGATAATGCATTTTACACATTAATTTAGATATGAATAGAGTGTTTAAAGCATTGGTTAGGGCCTTTAGAGTAAATTCCATCATTCTTGTGTTGTGGATGGTTGATTGAGGGATGTTCGTTCGGATTTGGAAATTAAAAATTGAGATTTTGGATTGATGTTCTCATATGTGATTAGGTGGAATTAGTTATTAACCATGTTGAGAGATCATTAAAATGTGGGATGAATGTTTCAGAATATGGATCTAATAATGGGCAGTGTCATGGATCAGTATTTGCCCTCTCATGCTAAGTCCTGTAGTGGGGATAATCATAGTATTTTTTATCAAAAATATGATAGTTTGGTCATGTATCGGGTTTTATAGTCTTAGGTAAGTTTCATATTAGTGATTAGATCATAGATATGATCAATGGATCATGTTTTGTCTATTTAATCACCTTTTTTTAAGTTGAACTGTGGATGCACATTTGTTGTTCCGAGGAAGAAAAAAACCATTTTATGGAGAGTTCATGACTCGAGTATCTCAAGATGTTCAGTTTTATGACCATAGGGGCTTCATGGGGATGATAATAATTAAGGTGTGGGGTTTGTAAGATCTCATTTCTATATGACTTGAAAATTTAAAGAATGATTTTGAATTTTCAACTAGTGGATGGATTGAATTTTGGTTTGATATTAGAAATGGAATTTTAAAAGTGGAAATGAGTAAAAATTTTGTTTATAGATGAAAAATGAGGCATGGATGGTAGCTCAATTGTTTGGGTGATATTTGGGATTTTTGGGTATGTTCGGTGGTTTTTTTGGTTTTTTTGATCGGGAACACAGTTAAGGGTAAACATTTTAGGGGAGACTGTGTAGGAATGTGATGCTCAATGAACATTCAGTTCATTTTATAAAGATCATTGTTCGATTTTATGATTGTTTTGTGGTTAAGGATAAACTATTTCACACATCAAAGGAAACCATGCAAGTATTTGAATGTAGTTTTAAAGTTGGGGAACAGTTTGGAAGACTGTGTGGACAATGCATGAATTGTGTGTTTCTCTAGGTAGTGGAGGATTCATGAGGTTTAATGGTTTGGAAAACCGGGTCTCCTATTGAAAAGAGGAAAATTTATTTCCCCACAAAACTTTTAAAATAGGGTAACTCTATTTCTCCCCACCTCTTCCGTCATGTGAGTCATCTCCCCTTCCCTAACTTCTCTTATTTATGAAACATCAAGAGGATGTTTTTAGTGGCTTAAGAAAACAATTCAAGGTACGTATAACCCTTCTTTGATCTTCACTTTCTTCCTCCCTCTCTCAGATATTATTTTGAGATCCTCATTTATAGTTTTTTAATCAAATTCCACCAGATCAGGTGGAATTTTACACTGATGATAAGGATTCAACTCATCATAGGAAGATGACATTGTAAGATATTGTTTTCACTTCGACACATACTATTTCATTATGGTATGATTCCATAGTGATTTTATATATATTTGTGGTTAAAATAAATTGAATTAATAATTATTTTGACTTCATTGGTTATGTATTTATTTGGTTTAAGGTTGTTGGTATGTCATTGGTTGTTGGAGAGAAATTATTTTCAGTTCTAGTTAGACGAGATTGGACGGTGATACTTTGGGAATTATTTATATTGAAATAAATTTTTTAAAGAAATTATATATTTTAATATTTATAGATTAATTTCAATTTTATTATAATTAACTATTTTTTGTGGTTTGATTGTGAGATAGGACCTCATATGTATATTAAGAAACTGTATGTGATTATAAATTCTTTTGAAGTTATTGTCAGTACTTTGAAATAAACAATAAAATATTATAAAATAGTAGGTGGTCTCATGTACTTTTCCTGTAAAATTTCTTCTTGTTTCTTTTACAAGTGGAATATTAGGATCAACAATTATGGTGATGAGATTGGTTAATTTAAATCAATTGAAATGTTTAATTGAATTAAAATGCAAGCATAAAATTTATGGACACCATGTGTCATGAAAAACCCTTGGGAGATATCTTGTCACCTCACCTCATGATGGTTGAGGCTAGGACTGTGGATATTATAGGATTACTCCAAACCTATTTAGATTTGTGGCCATACTATGCTAGACTTAGTGGGTCTACTGTAGTATCCTTGGTTTCCCCTTGAGGAAGGGTTGTTATGTTTGGAGATGACTAGACTAAGATGTTCTAGTGGGACCTTTGAGATACATTGTTGATTCCAAACCTCATCAAAGGTAAATCGATATCATGTATAGATTATATTTCAAACCATGATCCTATGTGGATAGACCTCAAGAAGGCTGGGACTAGGTTGGGTGAACGTACTAACCTTGAGTGACCTTAAAGATCGAGATGGTCCATGGACCACCTCTTGACCATTACCTATGTGGAATGACCTCGTGTCTCATGCTATGAAATATTACCTTCTTGATAATAACTAGTGATAAGATATCCCAGGGTTTATTGTTATGACTTGAGACCATGATTGAGATTGAGGACCCATGAGAGGCTTAATATGCTCTACTGAGATGAATGGGACCCTTGTAGGAACCCCTATTACCTATGAACCTAGTCGAAGGGTGGTTAAGAATAATGGTTGAGATGATCAAGGGTGTCACTTTATAAATCAAATCATTTTTTTGATTTATAAGGCTGTTATGAGTTGGTTAGTGCTCTAGGGAGCCCGAAAATGGGTTTCCTGGTGGGTTAGTCATATGGACACCTATATTTATAATTTTTATTTTGATTCTTGATGTAGTATACCCCTTAATTAGTTTGATTATTTGATGGAAAATCCCATAGTTTATCACATTTCAAGTAAATATTAATAATTGTATTGTTATTTCAACATTAGCTTCATGGATAATTAAGTAAAATAACAGGGGACCTTGAACAGTTGTTATTTTCTAAACTTAACACTATTTAAACTCAATTATGACATTATACAAAGTGTGAGCCCCATATTATACCCTTATTCCCAATAAATTTTAAATATTATTCTCTCAAACCCTAGATATTCACCCCATATAATACTTTAAAGAACATAGATAAATTTTCTTCCTCCAACGAAATGACATCTTCTCCCATTGAAGGATTCAATTGTAACGAATGATTATCATCACAGATAATAGATTTATCTATGCTTGATCATAGATAATTATGTGGTGATGTTTAGATATTGATAATTCATGAATGGATCACCACTAGAGGGAATATTCCTTTGATACCTCTGACATAATTATAGTATAAAAATAGGTATTCTAATGAATCATCATCATTGAAGAGATAATTCAATGAATGATAATTCTTTAATTAAATAAGTTAATTTTAAATTATATGTTAAAATATCCTCCCTTCTTGGTTCTGGGTTATTTTTAATTAATTTTTATATCAATTGTTTTATTCATGATGATTATTTGTCATGAACATCATATATTATTTTTGGATTATGAATAAAATAGAGTTGATCATTCCCAAATCATGTGTGTATAACAGGATAGTGATATCATCAACACCACCAACCAAATGAGAGAAGTGTTCATTGATCCAAGGAATGTGCAGGAGACTATCGTTAATGGACCTATGACTATTAATAATATCTAAAACTAACAGTCAATCAACTATAGTAGGCCAATCACTTAATTCTATATTTCTTCATGATGACGCATTAAATAGGGAGGCTAAGATAAATGGAACATCCTATAACATTAAAAAACCAAAATATCCTACGACGGTGGTATTATAAGCATGGGTAGCCAAACTATGATCATAGGTTTGGATAAGTCCATGTTCCACATCTGCCTATGGCCTTGGTTTAATACTACCATGGTCTTTTTTTAATGTATCTATAGTTTATGTGGGAGTTAGCACAGGAAAGTTTTTTTCCCAAGGGAACAACATGAGAACAGACCTATGCTCATTGTAATTGTCCCGATGGATATATACAAGCATGATAAACAAATTGTTTTGCATGGAAAATGATGGAAACATGTGGAAATGACCTACAACCATGGGCATTTATAGTCATTTCCATGCTACATGTTATAACAACAATGACATGGGATTGTGTCCATTGGTCATGTTATGGGAAAACCCATGTTTTCTTGGGTCTATAAGTCAAGATATGTCCATGAAAACTTATAACCAATTACATATCCAATCTTATGACCATGACCATATAAGACCGTGTATTTAAGACTTCTAGATCCATGAGATTATGTAGTTATTAATAGTTTTGGGAATAGGATAATCATCTGGGGGTGGGTGATATATTAAAATTTCTTTTAATAAAAATTTTACAAAACCATGAGTTAGGATCATGCACATGAAATTTATAACAAATTTATTTAATATAAGATAAAATAAATTCCTAGTATTAGGACCATTCCCAATTTGATCATTGTTTATCATCATATTTAAAAAACCCTTTCGGATTTCCTTTTTTACGCTATGAGGATCCAAGGTTAGAAACCATTTAGTGGCGATTCACACATGATTAAATGATATCTGAGTAACACCACTTGATCACAAGGTGCTAGATCGGAAAATCGAGTGTCTTGCATTGTTTTTTATTGATCGATTGTTCTTTGGTCCTGAAGATATCTCTCTTAGACTTATCATTCTTGATGGGGCGATAGAAGGAGGAGTTGAGAGCGAATTCATTGTGTGCAATAATTATTTATTCACAATTATGGGGTTCAATAAACTATAGACATAACCATCTAATTATAGAGTTAGTTATTTGGTTAAAAGATTATTCAATTACATTTTGGACATTAAATAACATTTAAATCCTTTTGTTAAACCTTATTCCACATAATAACAGTATCATTATTGTTATTTTTGGAATTCTCTGACTTGAATAATAAAAATATTATGTAATGACCTTTTTAATTAATATTTATCACTGTACATAGTATTGGTTAGTTAAAACATTGGTAGAATCTATTGAATAACCAAATAAATATTTTATTCATAAGTAAATATTTATTCACAATCTTGAAAATAAATATTAATTAAAAATATTCAATAAATAAAATTAAAAATTTATTCACAGTGCAATGACTAAATATTTTAAATATATTCATACAATAAAATAAATTATTGTTTAATAAAAAAACATGTATTACATTGTGAATATTAGAGATTAGTAAAACATGGAATTTTTTTACCTCGATATTTTGAATAACATTTATTCCAAAAATTAAATTAATATATATTTTATTCGGGATCAACGAAGTGTCTAAGTGTGTGACTCTTTACGATTTTTTCTCATATGCATTAGGAAGTACATAAAAAATATATATGATTGTTATCAAATAATTGGTCATGGAATCCAAGAAAAATAAGTTAATATCACAACCATGGAAACCACATATAAATGAGTACTTTGTAATACAATCCCTTTGTCTCAATATCTCATTAAATATGTTTTACATCTGTGTCACCAATTTATATGGTTGATACATCCTATATTGACTATCTGAAATAAACACTTTGTTACACTATGTCATGGAATTTAGTGTGATAGTTCCATTCTAATGAAATGGATGTTTTTTAGATTCTATAAATATAGAAGGGACAAATACTTATTATTCATATCCATTAATGACATGTCACTCATGAGGTACCCCAGATATCACATATCTCAATGAACTGTTATCATCATGGTTTGTGAAATACATCTATGTACTTGAGATGTAACATTCATTAATAATAATCATAAATTCTATGGACCATTACACACTATCACAGAGAAGAATATCCAATAGGACCAAAACATGTGGAATTCCTACTGGTGGGTCTATTCTCATAATCTCTTGTCTTGGATATCACCAAGTGAGAACATAATGAGATGAAGCCTCATATTTTTATGAGTACTCAAACTAGACAATATTTTTACTAAATGTTCCATCAAATTATGTAATCAAACCGTAGAACATTATTTATAAATATCATTATACAACATCAAAGTTCTCATCATAGAGGGGAAATACTATAACCTTATCAATGTGACATATACTGTAGGACATTACTACATTAGTTTAATGATGAAAACATTTCAAATATATAATACTATGTTCTATTAATTTTCAATATAATGAATATACATGTAATGAAATTAAAAATAGTTCTTCATAGGAAACAAACTCCAATAAACTCCCACGTGGACTTGACTCAACTACCTATGAACTTCAATCCATTAGACGTCACATGACAGTCATATTTTTACTAAGTCAAGGATTTAGTAAAGAAGTCTTCCAGGTTGTCCTCTATGAAAATAATTCTCACTAAAACTTCAACAATCTGAGATAAATATCTCTAGAGGTGATACTTCCAAAGTATGTGATTTTCCTTCTGATGTGACCTTGTCTCTTTTTCATGATCCATAACTACAGTGTTATCACAATATATTTTTATAGGATCATTAATTAAAGGTATTATGTCAATATTTTAAAAAAAGTTTCATATTCATACTTTTTCTTTAGCTACGCTAGAATCCACAATATACTTGCACACTACTATAGAATATTCAACCATATCCTGCTTTCAGCTCTTCTAACTCACAAAACCTCCATTACATAGATACAAAATAATAGCCTTGAATTCCATCCAATGGCGGTCACCTGGTTCAAATTCATATCTTCCTACCAAACTAAATACATATGTGACATCTTTCTAAGTATATATCATAGAATACGAGACAGAAACAGTCACAAAAACATATAGAACCCTTGACATTATGTTTCTTTCCTCATGTGTATAAGGAAAAATCTTCAAAATAAGCTGAATCACATAAAACACTGGAAACAATACCCTATTGGATTGTTCCATATTGAATATGTTTAGTATATTTTCAATGTATGTACTTTTATATTGGTCGGGAAACCTCATGGATCTATCATGCTGAATCTTGATCCCAAGAATGTATATTTCCTCTCAAAAGTCCTTTATTGAGAATCATTTATTAAACCATTCCTTAGCATACTGTAAGAGTGGTATTTCTCTCCCAAAAAAAAATATTTCATCAACATATACAATTTAGAAAATTAATTCACTGCCACTAGACCATTTATAGTCACATGAATCACATTTGTTCTTTATGAAATCAAATTCTTTTATTCCCTCATAAAAATGAATGTTCTCTGACCTAGATGCTTTCTTTAATCCGTAAATGGATCTTTTCGACTTGTATACCTTGTTGGTATCCTATGGAGTCACAATCCCTTTGGGTGGTGTCATATAGAAATCATTTTAAAGGAACCCATTAAGTAAAGATATATTGAAATTCATTTTTCCAATCTCATAATCATTGAATTCTATAGTGACAAGTATAATTTTGATTGATTTTAGCATTTAAACTGGTAAAAAGGTCTCATGATAGTCAATTCGGTAATAATATTTAGAATCATTTTCAACTAATCATGTCTTATAGATAACTAACTGTCCATCAATTTCCATTTTCTTCTTAAATAACTAGTTGAATCCAATAGGTTTCACATCTACTAAAGGGTATTTTTAAAACCAGACTTGGTTTTGGTACATGGAATCCATTTTAGAATTCATGTCCTCAGTCCACATGGAAACACTTATGCCACATTATGATTCCTTTTCTATTAGATGATAATTTTTATCAACTAGTAATGCATCAACAACCTTAGTGACTATAAAACCATATCATTTTGGTTTTCTAAACTCTCTATTACTTGTATTATGTAACTATATTTTTGAAAAAAAAATATTTTTCCATGGGGCTTCATGGAATTTGTTCTTGGGAAAACTCTTTTGTATCTTAATCTTAGACTTATTAGAATAATATCTCTCTCCTACTCTCATTTTTAGATATATAATCCCCTTCATGAAATTTGGGGTGTCTATCAAGAAAAAAAAATTTATGAAGTATTGTATTAGTAGTATCCCTTGGTTTCTTTGGGATATCATGTAAAGATATATTTTGTCCCTTGGTGTGTAATATTTTTACCTGAAGTGGTCTTAAAAAATACTTTTCAATCCCAAAAATTTATGTAACAAAACACTGGTTTCCTTCCATTACATAATTTGTATGGTGTACCATCTATTGATTTAATTGGATCTCAGTTTAGTATGTATGTTTCTTTTTGTATCATGTATCCCCAAAAGGATAATGGAATAATTTCATGAATCATCATTGATATCACCATGTCAAATAATGTATGGTTCCTCCTTTCACATAAATGATTCAAATGATGAATATAAGGAGAAGTGGGTAGACATAATATCCTAAACTCTGATAAATAACCATTTAAGACTTTTTTAATATAGTCCCCACCATAGTCTGATTTTAGATTCATATTCATCATAATAAGATTGTTCTCAACATCATTATTGTATTCCAAGAATTTATCAAATGAATATAACTTATACAACATTAAGTAGAAATATCCATATCCTCTAAAATCATCAATAAAAGTTATTAAGTATGAGTACCCAACCCTTTCCTCAACGGTAAATGGTCTACACATATAGTATGAACTAATTTAAGAAGACCTATATTACTTTCAACATTCCACTAAATGGGGATTGGTTCATTTTTCCTTGTAAACATTCATTAGATACCAAAAGTGTTATTAGTTAAAAAGAATATAAATATCCATTTTAATATAATTTAGCCAACTAATTTTCATTTATCTGACCTTTCTGGTGATGCTAATATTGTGTGTGGTATAAATCGTGTGAAGTAACTTAATTATAAATTTTCATTTCTTGGTTTGTGTAATCCAACACATAAATACTATTTTTTAAATTTTTCTTTCCCTAAAAAATGTTATCTTTATAAAATAAGAAACAATTATTCCTAAATTTTTTAAAAAATCCATATGTATCCAGTATGGATGATAATATTATTTTTTAGGTGACTGAAAGAACATAATAAAAACCCTTTAAAACTAATATCATTTTGGTTACCAATGTGAGGTGGTAGTCCTTTATAGAAACAAGATCATGTTTAGTTGTCTTACATACATATAGATCTACCTCTACTCAATTAATCTTTTTTAATTTACAAGGTTCCAATATTTGAATACTATTGTGGTCTCCACAAGATTTTTGTAATACCCAATTTTTAGAAACAAATAAATATCCCTCGATAAAAATTGTACATAAAGTTTCCAATCACTTCATTTGATGGGTTCAATTTTTTCTTCTATTTTTCTTTATTAACACATTTGAAACACAGAAAAAACATGTTCCATTTCTTTCCCATTGATCTTTCTCTTTTAGGAAGGGTGTTAAGAATCATCGAGATTAATGCACTTTGATTTCACATTACATTTATTCACCATAAGGA
The DNA here is from genome assembly GCA_963277665.1 of Viscum album. Lineage (NCBI taxonomy): Eukaryota > Viridiplantae > Streptophyta > Magnoliopsida > Santalales > Viscaceae > Viscum > Viscum album. Next base: position 1,617,033,925 of record OY728146.1, on the reverse strand, counting down.
ATGAATTTTTTTCACGCTTTGTATCCTTATATTAATGGCTAAGGAAATTAAAAAAGATCTGGTAGGGAATTATCAATGTTCTCCATATTAAAATTCAAAACAAAGCTGTAGAATCTTTAAGGGTGATCATAGAATGAGTTTAGTGCTATGTTCTTTAATAATATTAAACCATACAACCTCTAAGAGATCAATTTTTCCAATGATCTTGACTATGTAGGGCCAATATGGGGCACCGCCTCTAGGATTTCTCTGAAAGAGAACTATGAAAATCTCAAACTATTCTTGTCTATATCTATTATATTAAATAAAATATAGGATCTCGAGCATGTTTTATACATCTATGTTTCTATGACACATCAAAAATTCATTATAAAAAGATGAAATCATCAAAAATTATACATATATTCTGTCACTCTAATTTTATTCATTGAAAAATAACTCTTCATCACTTTCAACTTAGCGGGATAATCAGACATTTAGGATTCTAGCATGTAGGAATTTCATTCATGGTGTAGGAAAACTAAAAGGTGTACAAACAACTCCTGGAAGTGACTTCCAATTTGGAGGATGTGTTTATCCATTATTGATTATAGGGATAGTGTGAATTATGAACTTTTCATTTTAATATATAATTATAAAGAGAATATTTTTAATAATTTGATTAATTACAAATTGGGTGTGATATAATAAATTAATGATTCTTTTTATTAAATATACCACTATTTTATCAATTCCCAGTATCCATCCACATTGAACTCATAATTTCTAGTTGCATTATATTTCTAGTGTAAAGGATCCACATTATTTTTCTAAATGATCCATACATTGGCCATGAAAACCATAAGAACATAATTTGGTTAGAGATCTTTCGAAATACAGACTTTCAGCTCCTTGATCTATTGAGTGGATTACCCTATCCTAAAATCCTTACAAGTATTTCCTCAACACATTCCTCCAAATTTTTGTTGAAAAAACATTGGATATTAAACTCATTACATATTCTATTATTTTAACCCAAAATTCACATGATATTTCCTTAATATAATTAAGTGTCTAGACATTGACCCTGTAATACACATTGTTCTATGGTTTCATTATATGTTAATTAATGGAAGGATTAGTCTATATTAACATAAGGTTAACTTATTTTAAATAATTTAAGTATAAAATTTATCTTTCTTTATGCTTTACATTTCTTGTTAATATTATGTGGGTGTTAATTATTAAATTTCCCTTGTTGGGTAAAACATTTACACATAATTCATTTATTTAATTTCCTTTTTTCGTATTAGTTCATTCATTTATGTGACTGTGGTCTTGGATAGATAAAATAAATACTACATTGATAGAAGTAAATTAATTAATTAAATGAACTGATCATGATCTTATTTAATGGTTGATTTAATGAGAGGATATTAAATCAACATATGATATCAGGGAATAACTAAATTTTTTGTTCATCTAATGAGTTACCACATTCCTCCTATCTATATATATATATATATATGTATCACTGATTTTGCATCATCATTGTTCTGTCTTGAACCCCCTACATGCCCTTGGGTTCCCCATTAATTTTACATATTTGTTTCTAACATGTAGGTGATGGGAACCAAAGGATTTGTTAAAGGGGATTACATAAATATCCTCAGAAATGCAGGTCCTTCATAATAACTGAGGGAGGGATGACATAATTTCTATCATTTAGATAAATAAAATATAATTTCAACCCCATTCCATAAATTAAGTTAAATAAATAAAAACACATTCATAGGTCATTGTTAATCTCATGATTATTTATATATGCTAAAATATGCTAATGTTACAGGCTCGAAATAATTTCTTTATTGATTCAATATTATTAAGATAAACATTCAAACATTAATTAATTAATTAATTAATTCCCATTCTTCTTAATGATCATTTGATCATGATTAGATATACCCAAAATTTATGGAATTCATGGAAAATAAACAGTAGAACCAATACTAACATATTAATTAAAATAAATTAATTGACAATTTAATATTATTTGAAACCATTATTAAAACATCAAACACACATTAGTTTCCAATCAATAAAATAATTTTTCAATGCAACAATTTTCAATTTAATGAAAGTTTTAATATTTTTCCTTTAATTGGAGACTGAACAACATGTACAGTTTAGCTATAGAGAATGTACCTCAGTTTTCATGTATCTGAGTCGCACACCAATGGATTCAATGTGTTAACTCTCTCAAACTACACGACATGTACATGCTAGAAAAAAGACATGTATCCTCTTTATGTGTGTCAGTTTGACCCTATCAACACATGGTGTTCAATAAATTCACCGCATGTAATTGATTACTTGATTCATCTATGTACAATGCACATGGTTACACAACATGTACTCTGGATACAAGTTGTGTAACCATGTTTTACCAACAAAATATTTAGAAATTCATGATGGAATCCCCGATCATTATTCATTTATTCTTAAACCCATATAGAAATGAAACACTGAATGAATATGATTAATTTTTCAATAACATGTTAACTCAAATTGGATTAAATAATTAATAACATGAAATGAAAATCTATTCACAATTGTTCATAGATCAAAAATTAAATAAATAGTTATAAGTTTAAAATTTAATCTGGATCTAATTCCACTTGATGGTTCTGGGAACAGTGAAATCATACAGTGGTGGGTGATATATTAGAATATATTTTAATAATAATTGTCCAAAACCATGAATGAGGGCCTTTCATGTAAAGTTTATAATTAATTTATTTAATATCTGAATAAATAAATACCTGGACTTATGAACTTTATTCATTGATGACTTTTTATCGACTAAAAATACCCTTTGTGATTGACGGTGTCTCTATGTACGTGTCAAATGATATAATCACTCTTTTTGTGATCCATACATGCTCCAATGATCTATGAGAAGCACCACTCGATCACTGTGTCCTAGCATTGAAAATAAAGTGTCTAACATTCTTTGTCCTTGATATTTGATTCATTAGTGTTGAAGAAATCTATGTTGTGCATCTTATTCATGAGATGGAGAGAGGAGGAGCCGATAGAGAATTGTTTTGCCCAACAATTCTTTATTCTCAATTTTTTGATACAATATACAATAAAAATATCTCTCTATTTTTGGAGTTGGGGATTAGGTTAAAATATTATTTAATTTCATGTCATCCATTTAATAAACTTTAAAACCTTTAATAAACCCCATTAACATAATAATAATATCATTAATTTTTTTAATTACACACCAACTTACACAATAACAAATATTATGTAATGGCCTTATTATTTAATATATATCAAAAAAGTCATTCTTGATACATTTTAACTCCTCTATCATTTATTGAAAAAATGAATAAATATTTTATTCATAAAAAAAATATTTTATTCCCAATATAGTGAATAAATATGTGTTAAAAAAATTCAATAATATAAATTTTTTATCCAAAATCTAGTGAATGAATATTATATATACTTTCATGTAATCTAATAAATTATTTATTAATGAACCAATAAATATTTATTAACTTGTGAATATTTCCAATCAATAAAACATGAATATGATTATTCTTCGGTCTTGAGAATAATATTTATACCAATAATTAATTCAAATAGGATTTAATCAAGATCAACAGAAACACTTAGTGTTTGACCATCGAGGATTCATTCTTGTTATCATTTGGTGGCCTTTCCTAAATTCCAAGATTACTATATATAAATAGGTATGTGTACACTAAAAAATGAACATAATTTTGTAATGACCATAACCTCATACAAATTCTCACTATGTGATATATTCTCTTTGTCTCAATATCTCATCAAAAAGGTTGAACATCCATGTAACCAACCTATATGATTAATATATATTTATTTGGATATCTATAATAAACATATCATTACACCATGTCCATGGAATTTAGGGTGAAGGTTCAATTCGAATCAAAATTATAATATATTATCTTGTATAAAGATGGAAGGGTCAAATACTTCTTTGACTTATCCCTTAAAAACATGTCCCTCATTACCCATCCAACATATCCAACTTCTCCATAAACTATTATTATCATGGTTTACCAAATACATTTAATTACATGAGTTTTGACATTCATTTACAATGATATTAATGTTTAAGGATCATCACACAGACTTATGGATTGGAATGTCTAAAGACGCCAAAACACACAGAATTCCTATTTGGTATATTCCCATAACCTCTCATCCGGGAGATTACCAAGTGAGAACTTCATGATAGGAAGCCTCATCTTATTATGATTACTCATACCAGACAATATATGTACAATGTGTCCTATCATAGTATATTATCCAACCACATGACATTATTAAAGAATATATTTTTGGCACATCATGGTTCTCATCATAGTGAGGAACAACTATGACCATATCTATGAAATGTATACTCTAGGACATTATTAAATTTGATTCATAATATAAAATGGTTAATATGTAACAATAATTTTTATTAATATTCAGTACATCAAATATACAAAGAGCGAATGTACTAATAGTTAGTTCTAGGACACCAACTCAAATATTTATCGCTATAGGGGATATGTGGTCCACCATTTTAAATATATAGTAATTAAATTTAATAATTGTAAAATAAAAAATTTAATAATATATATATATATAATAAAAACTTATGGTGGAATAATATCAAGGTAGTTAGTTCAATATAATCGATGTTTGGGGATAAAAATCCATTTTGAATATTTATTTACATTACTTACCACCACAAGCATCGCCCAGGGTGATAAAAACAACCTATGGAACTGGGAATTAAGCCTATAACCATGGATTCTACCTGTGGTCATAGGGCTTTCTTCTAGTAGTTCATTATGGATTCTTCCAACATATAGTGTATTATTAATGGTTGGGGACATGTTACGTTTTATGTTTAGAAATTAATTATTTAGCTAAATGGAATTCCAATAAAAAAATTTCACTCATGGTATTCCCTTTACCTCCGAAGTCAATAGGAGAGGATAATTGACATTGTTCCTTTTTGAGTACTCAATTACGTCTGTAATGGAGTATGATTAACATTTCCTGCTTCTTTAGTAAAAAATTTATGGGTTGTGACCATATCTATATCATAATTAACTATATAATCTCCCATAACCTCATCAAATACATCCTCATCATTGAGATTCTGGTTTATTATGTTTGGAGTAACCGTAGGGTAGTCTCCAACAGTTCTCCCTGCATTTTTATCACAACTATCATAATATCCAACATTTATTATTAGAAAACTCTTCATAGGTGTATCTATGTTTTCAGTTATTTCAATCATATGATATGGTATTGTGTTATATTTTTTTGAAGGATAAGAATCAATCAATCACCCATAATAGTGATTTGTAGTAGTATGTTGAAATTCCTCAAAAATAGATATGTATACACATAATTACAAAAAAAATGTCAATAAAGATTAATAATTAATAATAATTCTTCCACGCAATCCTCAACATCATTTAATGGATATTTTATATGTCATTAGTGGTTTGATATTTAATTGATTCATTTTATTCATATCCTCGTCATCCTTTTGATTATTTTTTTGATTAATAATCTTTTAGAGTTGGAATCTTGATTCCAAGTCATCTCATGTTGAAAATATAATTATTTAAATAATTTCATGAAAATAAATGTTTTTAGAGTAAAATTTTTGAATGTTGTTTTATTTTTTTTCCATTAATTTTATAACTAATTTTTTTAATGTTGTTGATGATGTTAAATTTTTATAAGAGTTTCATATTTTTTTATATGGGATTCAATTTCCCATTGTTCCATTTTCTAATTTTTGATAATAATTTTTAGAAATTTTTTTTTTTGTACATTTAGGAAATTTAGATGTCATGGATTTTTCTTCTATAGAGTTTCTTTTAGATTATTAATCTTATTGTGGAAAATTTATTCTGTTGTTTTTATGTATAAAAGAAAAATCCCATATGATTTTTAATGGTCACATGACATTACCTTTTCTAATAATTTGGTGGTTCTCATAATATATTTTCAAATGGCCATGAAATATATTTTAGTTTACAAAATTTCAATGATAAAATAGGCTCGTATGATATTTTCATGTCTTTCCTCATATAAAATTTATTGATGGTGTTTTCATATGAGATTTCTTCACCCATAGGATAATTGTAATAACCTACTTTGGAAAATATCTCAAACTTCATTCTCAAGTAGATATCCACAATTCATAATTGTCCCGGATTCATTATTTAGTATGTGATTAAGGGATATTATCTTCCCTATCCAAAATCATAATGAAACCTTGTTCAATGGCGATGAAATGAATCCAAAGCCGATGGGGAATAAAGAATCAAATGATCTTGAAATTTGAATCTGAAGAAATCCAAAATGATTCGTACCAAATACGAGAATTGGTTTGAGTATTTCAAACCGTATGGATTGAAGTTAATATGTGGGTTTTAGGAGATGTTCATGGAAAAAAGAAAACTAGGACTATCCTTTCTTTGTTGAAGAAAATTGATGTTGAGATTGAGTGGAGATAATATACTGAATTTGGTTTAACCTTGGTCGAAGATGAATGAAGAAGATAACAATTTAAAATAACCAATATTTTCTAATCAGATGAATAAAATGAAGATCTAATTAGATCGATGATAAAGACAAAAGTTGATGGGATTTAGATGGAAATATTCAATCGTTGAATCGATCTGTAGTCTATTTCATGTGTGAAGAGACTAATTTATGTGTATGTTTTATTTTTTAATAGATTTAATTGTTTTTAAATTTTTGTAAATAAAATATAAATATTTAATTTAGGTGAAAATGTTGATTAAGTTATAAAGAATAGGTTATTGAAGATTTCAGTAGAATTAGCCAAGCGTGGTAACAATTTTTCTGTTGAATGGCTGAATAGATAAAAAAGAAAGTCCTCAAATATTATTACCTTTGACAATATATAAATGGTGTTCTTACCTTAGTGGAAATAAAGATTAATAATTACATTAATGGATAATGTTATTTAAAGACGTTGAGTTTACATATTATTATTAATGAGTTGATCCTAATGTTACAAACATATGCTTGATACCTCAAGTAAGGAAACTTCATATTACTTTTTATTTCATTATGATACATTCCGTATTTACCATAAGAATATATTGTACAGTGTATATAGTACCTTATGGTATGTTATATCTAAAATTTCACGTATTTAATGATATTAAAATATTAGAATCATGTTATTATCTCAAGGGGATCAATATTCTAAAGTTACACAAGTAATAAGTGTTTTCCCTATATAACTTTCATTTTCTGAAGACATAAGCCATGTTCTCCACCTTTTTATAATATGTGGTTTATATAAATCCTATGAATATATTCTAATATTTCTATAAGTGATATATGGTTATTTAAATACCCATTTGATGATATTTATTTAATGGATTTTATGATTTAATTGTAACCAAATGGGTGATGTAATTTTGCCTCAATTTTCATTCTAATATATAAATTTCATGTTATGAACCTATATTTTTCTAAGGGATGTATATACATCCCATTGACATGTTATATCAAGAATATATTTATTTTAATGATATTTTATGCGTCATGTAATTTTATTCCTTCATGGGTATTATGGTTAAAATTTAACAAAGAGGCAATAGTTTATTGCTATAATATCATCATTACCAGGATTATTGATGAATATACTTCCATTGATGAAATATTATGATCCATATCGCAAGAACACAGATTTTTTTTATACTTTTTTAATACATGATATCTTTGTTTTTTTTGTACCATTTTTTCACACTTTGGTAAATAAGATAATTTTGAATATGTATTTATGAAAATACAACTTTATATCTAATTTCAGTCGGAAATATATTGTTTTTTAAACCATGTTTTATAAAATTATTTTCAAAAATGTTATACTATTATCTAATGATTTTTAAATGAAATTTTTAATCATGAATAAACTTTTAAAAAAAATTAAAATGGAATATTTTTGTTGTTTTCTACAAAGGAACATTTTAAACAATTAATGTGAAAAAGGAATGTCAATAATGTACATAATTACCGTCAATATTGACTAAAATTTCCTTGTCAACCTATATATTTTTATAAGGTTGCTTTTTAATGAAATATTTTTTCCTAATATTTTTTAATTTTTTTGAATTTAATTTTTTTTCAAAGAAAAATGATTTAACAAATTATGTTCATAAAGTGGTTCAAATGGTTTTCAAAGCATACATTAGATATTTTCAAAAGGTTATTATCAAAGAATAGTTTTACAATTATTTTCTGATTTCATTGTATGTTTTAAAATAAATTTCAATGAAGAATGTTTTCAAATTATTTTCAATCATATTTTATAAGTTTTCAAGGAACGGTTTTTTTCAAATTTTTTAGTATTTATTATATGTATTCCATGATATTTTCAAGAAAAACGATTTTAGAAATGTTTGATATTTTAAAAAGAATAAAATATTTTTTACACAAGATATTTTTTAAATGATATTATAATGATTTATTTATAAGAAAATTATTTTGAAATTTTTTAATAATTTTTTTTTTCAAAGCATGTTTTTTTCCATCAGAAATTATTCAAGTGATCATTAAAAATACTTCTCTATCAAAGATGAAATAATTTTTTTAGTATTTATTTCTTTTAGGGTATATTATCCAAGAACAATATTCAAATTTTTTCATTAATTTTTTATGTTTTGATGAAATGATTTTTGTCACACCTCTTTCTCTTGAAGGGGTTATTATCTCTTGAAACATGCTTCATTTTATGGGTTATCTTTGATGGAATGACTATAAGAACAATCTCTTTTCCAAATATAATGATTTACTTAAATGGTTAGGATAGAAATTTCATTTCCTATTTTATGATATGATGTTTATGAAACCCATATTCTTTTATGGTTCATGATATGAAGAACATTTTATTAACTTATATAACATGAATGCATGTTGTAATTATGTTATGGGTGGCCCTATATCTCCCCCCAATAAATTGGTTAATGATAAATGGTATATGAAATCAAAGGGTACATGGTTTTTCACCCAATCCCCAAAAAAATAAGGTAAATGGGTTTTAGACTATGCCTGAATGTAAGAGGGTACATGAGTTTCAGTTCAATACTAAAATTAAGAGGGAATAGGGGTTGTTGGCCAAGCCCAAAAATAAGTGGGTACATGGTTTGTTATCCCAATACAAAATAAAGTACATGGGTGATTATCCCAAGCCTAAAATGTTATGAATTATGTTGTAGGAATCCTTAACGTAATGTTTTTTATGCATGTGGAACAAATTCCATGTCTTATTATTATGTTAGGATTTCATTGATTATTCTCTTCAGTAAATTATGATTCATGTCTTATGAACTGCCAATATTTATTCCCTGAACTAGGTTTATGATCTTTTTTATGTAGAGTATGATATTCTAATGTCATGTTCAGTTTCTCATACCCTTATTCTCATGTGAATTCTTATATTTCTTCATTTTTTACCCTTATAAAGAATATGATCTCACCCCTTTTTACTTCTTCTTTAAACGGGTTATAAAGATATTTTTTAGTATATTTACTAATCAATAATATATTTTTAGGAACCATTGATTATCTTTCACCATGTTAGAATATATTTGTTATTCTTTCCCAAAGGCATTAGAAAATTATAGTAATTGGGCATGTACTCTTATACGGTGTGGAATATTCATCTAAATTTATTTAATATCCATGTATGTTAAGTTATGGTCACTATAATGATATTTTATCACACTATAAATTTTTAAATATAATCATAGTAATTATATAAAACATTCAGGTTATTATATATTAAGGTTTCATCCATCCATATATCTAAAAACATTATGAAATCATAATTCACAAATATTAATAGAAATATGGAAAATAGAAATTAAAATTTCTAATATTGTATTTTACCCTTGAATAATATTTCACCTAATAATAGAGGTGATTGAGAGTCATTCATACATAAAAACCATAATAAGAACTTTAATTTATCAATGAATGATTTATTGAACTTGAAAATAGTGTTTTGGACTGCCCAAAATCCTGATTATATATAAAATATAGAGGAAATTGTTTTTTTCAATGATCATATGGAGTTCTGATTCACTGCATTGAAAACCCCAAGTTTAAAACACAATTTAAATTTATATTGAAGTGGATCTTCAATTTATACTATTTCAAATCTTCCAAAATGAGAGTTATGAACTTAGAAGATACAAAATTATTAAATACCCAATATTTTTGACTTTTAATATCCTAAAATAGAAATAAAAATAGGTGAAAACTAGGAAGATAGAAAACCAAAACTATATTAATAACAAAAATTATTTCATGAAGGTTGGTGCATAAGTGTTACATGGTTTTACACTTACACACCTCATAGATTTAAAATGAAAGTAAAGTATTTACCCTTATGAAACATTTCAAAATAAGATTTACCCATGTAGAACATTTGAAAATCAGTAGTAACTTTACCCAATCCATAGGTAACCCTTACACAACCCATGAAAAAAGGAGTTACCTTTAAAAAACATCAACTTGAGCTTAGGTGAAGGTTGGTTAACCCTTATGTATCGATTGAAAAATCAACATAATTTAATGAAGTTCATGAATATATGAATTTATTTTATTTAGCACCAAAAAATAAGCCTACATGAGGGTATAATTTGTTTTACTTTTAGTGGGTTATAGGGTCTTCATAAGAGTAAAAATGTAATTTTAAATTATCATTTTTTTAAAATAAAAATACTTATAAATTATAACCAAAAGTGCCTAAAATCCACAAATAAATGAGGATTTTATGTAGGAAAGTGAAATTGGGATATCTATAGAGATATTTACAAAGTCTAATGTTTATGAAGAATGAGTATATTATATTAGATGTTATAAAAGATATCCAATTGTATGATAACCATGGAAAAAATAAATAATTTATTCATTATTGGTATATAGTTGGGTATGATATATGATATCATATCACTACTAAATTTTCCCCATCATGAAAAACAATATGATGATATTATAGAATTAAAATACCAATGGTTGTATATAATTAAACATAAACATTTCAGTCATCCTCTAGTAAATGATATCATTAATAGTAACAATTTAATAAGATGAAATGTATAGGAGTTGTACTGACCATATGATTTAGATTTTTTAAGTACATAAAATTTACTTGTACATTATAAAAATAAGAGTAAATTCTTGAGACGTCATAGCTAGGTATTGATACCTTTATAAGGATTTTCCCCATGACATGGGTGAGATTTCTTGTCAATTATTTTTTTGTATCTATTATAGCCATTTCTTCCCCCTTGTAGCATCATGTAGATACTATCATACATTTAATGAAAAGAGATTCATTCATAAGAATTAGGTATTTAATTAAATATATGGATAGAATATGGTGGAGGAGGTTCATTATCTATCACTTATAGATATTTATCAAACTAGTATGATTTAAGATTTCCATAATAACTCTTTGATGAAATGTACATGAGTTCATTATTTTCTATTTAAATGGTTTCAATTAGATGAATCATTTATCTTTGAATTTTAGGTTTCTTATTAGATTTATTAATTTCAAAAAGCATTACTAAATCCTTATAAACACATTTTTATCCTCTTCTTTAGTCACTTTCTCATCTCAAAAAAAATAGAAACTCAAGAAATAGATTGGTGTCCCATCATTCACTATCACTATAATTATGTCCTCCTGAGAACCATATTAATTTTCTACCAAAGGGTTTAATGATATTTTTAAATGTGGGTTGATATAATTTCATCCTATACTTTCTTAATCATTTAATTGTTTTAATTTTCTCAAATTAAATCTTTTATTTAATTTACTACTTATTTTTCAAATTTTTTATATAGTTAATAGATTATGATTCATTGTTCAAAAAAATGGTAATCATTATTTTTCTATATACATTTAACTTTTTAATACTAATTTTATAAATATATAAATATAACAATTTTTCTAAATAAATATAGGAGTCAGTTATTTTGTAAAGGGTTAATGAACATGTGATTTTTTAAAATTAGTGGGTTTTTCAGTTATTGGTTTTTAATTTTAGAAATAAAATCTAAGTCCATATATATTTTACTTTGACTCTCAAAAGATATGTGAATATAAAAATACATAAGTATATAATTATAGAATTATTTTTATGTCATATGACTTTATAATCATATTTTAGTAATTTTATACCAAATAAGAAAAATTATAATTTTAACCAAAAATAGCCGATATGTATGGATGATTTTATTGACCATAAAATGTGGGGCTTACCATCAAGTGAAATATTATCTTAAATTATAGATGTTTTGATTTTCAACACATTTATTAAATTAATAACATACTTAAATAAATTATGGATGTTCAATATTTTAGTTTTCATATAAAACCATTGATATCCTATAAACATAGTCATAGATTAAACAAATTTCAACATAGTGTTGTTTAGTGTCTGATATTTTATTTAACAATAATATAATAAGATGATGGGTTAAAAGTTTGTATAAGGAATGAGATAAACTTTTATTCTTATAAATATACACTTCTAATAAATTAAAAAATAATTTATTATCTAGATCGATGAAAAATTCCTAACGCATTTAGGGGAAGATTAAAAAGTCCCTTAATGTAGTTTCATGAACAATTTATTCAATCCATTTTATCTAGGTTTTAATTAAATGATATTATGTTATTTATGTGATTTTGATGATGAAAATATTATTAGTCATATTATCACCAGTTTATTAATATTAATTGGATACATTAGTTGACTACCATAGATGTTCATTCTTGGGATTTATTAATGCTCGATGGTCATGACCTCTCTCCAAAAAAGTATTACCCTATTTAGAAACACTACTTATGAAAAATGAACCTTCCACCAATCATTTTGGAAAGAGACTATTTCAAGTAGAAGTGAGGTAGAGTGTTCTTAACGGGGGTTAAGAAATGATATGATATGTTGTTCTTTGATTAGTGGGTATAAAATAATTTTTTGAGAAATCGATCTAAGGATGCAGCTACAAAAGATCATCCTAGTGTGATGGTGATGGATAAATTTACTATGGAGGATCATGAGTGTGTTATATAGATATTGATAGAAAATTATGAATAGTGTTGTAGCAATGGGATTCATATATTTTTAGTAAATTACATTGATCAAATATAGTCTTGGTGGAAACTGGTTGAAGAATCAAGTAAGAAGGTTAAAAATTTATGAAATATAATGACCAATAATGGTATAATGAGAGGGAGTTCATTGGATTGATGGTTATTAGGTTCTCAATATAGGTTAAAATATATGAACATGGATGATGATACTTTCCATGTGGGAGTTTGGTGTAAAATAGTTTTGAGGTGGAAGAGTTTGATGATGTCTAGGTGTTTAATGGCTAGGGATCATATATAGTGATAGAGGGTTGAAGGTGATGGAAATTTGACCCAATAATTTATTAAATTAAATATTATATATATTATGTTTAAAATATCTATAGATATAAATTCATATTTCTTGGATATAAACTGGGGGTATGATTATTAGAATATTGCAGGGCATACATCATACTTTATTTCAGTTCTTTGTATATATATAGTGATATGATGGTAGAAGATAGAATAAAAATAAAATAATCCCCAATTTAAACCTAGTCAGGGTATATCACTAAAAATATATTCCTAGAATAAATTGATTACACTCATTATTTGAGAATTTTTGTGATTACTACTTCACAAAAATTCTGATATAAAGTTTTTCTAAAAATTTCGTCTATAGAGGATGAAGTATCAGTTTTATAAAATCATTTTTCCTTACATAAGTAAGTTTTTTTTAGGGATAGAGACATTTTGGGTTTGATTATTTATAATAATAATGTAATTTCACTATCAAAATTGATTATTGGACTTCGCGATGATTATATAGAAATTCATTGATTTGTGGATAGATAAGATCTTTATAGACGCAGGAATAATATATGGGAGATTATTATCATTGATGTCAAGATAAATAAATAGACTTATTTTTCTCTAGATTTGTGGGAATGAAAACATATTTTGATCTATTTGGGAATTATTAAGTTATCTATATACTAATTTGGATCTGATTATATTCTATATATTTTTAGTATTTTCATCCCACCAATCAAAATTTATTCATTAAATATAAATATTTAGCATTCTATTGGTCCACTCGTTTTTACTATCATCAATATTGTATAAGGTTTTACAAAATTATTATGGATCAATAATTTAAAGGATTGATTCTTTAATTAAGATCACTATAAATTTTTTTTCTTTTGAACTAAATATATGTGTTGTAGGAATTTTTCATTGGGTTTTTTTCATATATGTGGGATGATATAGGGAAACTATTTCATGATAGATATAAATATTGATGATCATATTATGGGTCATTTATAGTTTTAACCTACCACCCAAATGAATCTTTGAAATGAACCATCAATAATGGGCGTTTTATTCTAGGGAATTTTAATTTTTAACCTTGGAGTATGGAGAGTTGGGGGATTTAGAGTTTAAATTTAAATTTTTGATGTTAACATAACCCTAATATATTCCATTTAAATGTTCACCAATTTTGGAGTGGTGCTTGTGTGTCAAGGGAGTGTCGGGATAATGGTGGGTTGTGCTGTAATTGTATTATAACCACTTGGTACTTGTTAGGGTTTCACTTGGTATCCATTGTGATATAGAGGAGACCAATACCACCTAGATAGATACTAGGTTCCCAGTTTCCATTATCTAGGTACATGAAGAAGATTATCTATGATTTTATCCTACTTGGGTTCCATCAAGTACTTAGTGGACCACAACAAGGGACCCAATGGTAGATTGGATTGTTTTTTAGAAATATTATTTTAAATTTATTAATTTTTAATAAGGGTGTTTCTCCCCCTTGGTTACATTCTCAAGATATCACCATATCCCCCTATTTATATCATTTCTCTCATTTTCCATCTACCTCACCCCTTCAAAATGTTTTCAAAGTCACATATCCATCCATATCAATTAAATATATAAAGATGAGTTCTACATAGGTTAGGATAAGGTAATCTCTAGGCTCCATTTCATTACCCTATGTGTTTCACCATTATTTTTTCATAAACCCTATTTTAGATCCTATTTTTCAGATTTCGTGATTTTTTTGTGAATCGGGATGAACCAATAAATGATATCAAATGAATGGGATCCTAAAATCTCATTCTATGTGGCTCCTTCCACATTTATATATATTCCATTTTTTTAAATGTGACATGCCTGTGAGTTCCTCAGGATGTAGGTTTGAGTGTTTTGAAAAGTGGTCAGGTGAATCCCATGAAGTGTAGTTTTCTAGGGTAAATCTACCGTGGTATGAATTATGTGTATCATTCATGGTTGATTTATTATTTTTTGGGTTGACATATCTTCTTATAAGTTTAATAAGATCTATTTTTGTCTAATGGACCTAGTACTTGTCCGTAATCATGTAATTGGTGACAAATGGCCTATTTTGATGTCAAGAAAGTGGTTTGTTTGTTCTCATGGATTGTGAGATATCTGGATCAAGGTTCAAGTAAGTGAAAAGCATTTGTAATTGTATGGTAAGGGATTATGGTGTTTTTTATAGGGACTAACCTCCCTTATAGGGGATTGGGTGATAGATACAAGGTTTCCTACAATTAAAGACTCTCTTTTAAAAGAGGATTATTCATTATTATAGGTAAATTTCCTTAAGTATGTTAGGAGGAATAGAGTAGTTGGTGTATTTTTTGTCAGTGATTATTATGGTAGGACCCTTGGGTGGGTTGATGGCTGATATATTTCATGGATTAATTTTTCATAGGGAATGGTAGGTACCTAGATTTCCTCATGTAGCTTTCTAAAAAATACACATTTTTTAGTAATATTTGACCGCCCCGAATTAGTCCTCATACATCATTCCTGAAATATTGGTGATATAAATTTTGGTTATATTACACCATAAGGTTATTATTTTGTGAATCAATCTTGGTAAGTGGTAATTGTGATGGGAATTCCTTATGTCCTAGAAGGTTGTATGGATCCCAAAATGGATTTTACACAAGGGAGAAAACGAGTGTGATGAGAAACATTTGTTGTGAATGGATAATGGAATAATAGAATCATAAATCCATATAGTATATTTTACATTAATATTTTAATATTGATATGATTTAGCATTTTGGGATGGGAAATGGAATATAATGATGATTTGTATTATGTGATATCCAATCATGGTGTTCTAGGTGTGGATTTGTGGATGATCAAGGCATGGATCTAGGATATGTAAACATGGTTGTTATTATGTGTGTGTGACCTGATTGTGATCTTGTAGAACATAATGACACTCAATACAAGGCCTCACCTTGAGTGAGATGGTGTTGACATAGATATATTTATGTGAGGGTAAATTAATTTATTTTGTGTTTATGAGTGATAACCATAAGATTTCTATTTTTTGACTAGGTAACCCTATTTGAGAGGTTTTAAATGCATGATCTGGCTATGATACCACATCCTAAGTGAGAGGGTAGTGTTATGGAACATTGAGTGGGATATCATCTTATGTGTGAGAGTGTAGGTATGTGACATGGTTTGAGATGTGGTAAGATAAATTTCCATATGTGAGTTATTTGGTGTTTGTGGCGTGGAATAAGAAAAGATACAACACCTCGTCTTGAGTGACAGGGTTATTGGGAGATATTTAGTGTGATATATGTTATGATTTCTCCCCAAAAGTGAGAGGGCAGCAGTATGAGATGGTATATAATATTGATACTTTTCATGAGTTCCTGACTTGGGTGAGAGAGTACTCAGTAAGGCTCAATGGTATGTCCATTATATATGAGATAGGTCAGGGGATCAGTTGAATTTTGAGATGTTTTTTTCACCAAAAATATTTGGAACATGTGTGGTAAATTGACCTGGTTTCATGTTAAACACATAATGAACTGATTATTATGATTATGCATTGTTTCTTTATTTTATATGCATATATGAAACTCTTATTGTGGTATAACTAAGCAACAAAAATCATTGTGTCCTATTTATTTTACATATGACACCATATATGAACAACCGATTTCAAGTGAAGGCCTTCATGTTTTAATTTTATGTATTATTTTTCATAGTATATCTATAATTAGTATTTCGATAATAATTTGTGAAATTGGTAATTTGAGGTACCCTGGTTCTATAGATATATATACCTTATGTTTTTTATATATTAATTTTTCTATTAGATTCAATGTATAATATGATACATTTATATATTTTTATATATTCCGAACAAGGGTATAATTTTATTATACCATGATGATGTTTTTTTATTTAAAATTATCACATAACAATATTCCTTTAATACTCTTATGTTTTAATAGAATGTTGTTATATATCGATTTTTTATGTCATGAAACCAAAAGTATAGTCACCCGAACTATATGTTATAAACTTTTATCGATAATTTTCAGCCTCTATCCAATGGATATGAATTTTTGTGGTTATGTGTAGAGGCACGCCTAATTTTACATGCCACTCTAACTCTAAGTGAATATTTATTACTAAGGAAATGGAATTACAATATTGATCATGTTAAATTGAAATAAGATGTCTGAGGTCTAATCTATAACGATAAAATCAAAGAAATGAAAATGAATATTTATTTAGGTTTTGATATTATTGAATTATTGTGTGGGGGATTGTTAGGAAACTGATTTTGGATAATTCTAAAGCTATAAAAGCATATATATTATATCTTATTAAGGTATATAAACAATAATTTGGGGTCCAATGAGCTATTAATGTAGGGATCTTTGGAAATTAGAAGAAGTAGCAATCTTTGGGTAATAAATATGGTAATGAGTTTGAATTTTTTGTTATTATTGGAGATTTTATTACTTTTAATACATTAATTTTGTGTTGGGAAGGATCATTATTCAACGATGTTCAGCCTAATTGATGTGAATTGTTGTGAAAAATGATAGATATGTGTGAATAACTTGGTAGTTGGTTGAAAAACAAGTGATTTTAACCTTATGGATGGCTATGAGAAAACCAATATTTATCAATTTACTTATATTTGTCAACAAAAATTTGATATTCTAAAAGAATATTGTGTCATTCTTCCTCTAGAAGTATTATTTGTTTATCTATTTGGATAAGAAACATCAAGAAGGAACAAAATAGGTGTTGATATGACTAATTATGAGACCATCACTATTGGGTTTCCCATTAATGGAAAAAGGGTAAAATATATTCATTCAATCAACCATACATGACACAAAAAAGGGATTTAGAGATATTTTAAACAATCTCTAAGCTTTCTACAATGATATTTCAAAACTGCAGTGAATACTGGTGTAATTAATTATTTAGAGATTCAATCCAGAAACAATTATGTATCACTTCCCAGCGGTTTTTGTATAATATTTTAATTCCTTTCTTAGGTTATGTTGAAATTCAAATGAAAAATGTCACCATATGGCCTTATCCATGACTCCCCTAATTCTAGAGGGTGGTCACTGTTAGTGTGGGGCCTGGATGTGTTTATCGGGAGACTATGACTTTTTATTAGAGTAATCCAATCGAATAATATTACTTAACATGATATATTGAAATAATAAACTAAAATTTGAAGAATATAAATATAAACACGTCATGATGAAACATATATAGTGATGTACCTAACATCAATTCCATATGTAAAAAAACCACACACTAGGCTCATTATATGTAAATTCTAGAATAGTGAAAATGCAAGCACTAACACCACAATATTCCTATCCATTCAACATCCAATGCTACATGAACATATTTGAGATATGATGAGTGATCATTCATGGGAAACATCCCAAACTATTCTTGAGATTAGTTGAAATCCCACTCTGGAACCCATGTGAAATAGTGGCCTATATAGGGTGTGAGTAAACAACATCACAGGGAACCACAATCGTATTCTCGTACATATCAATTAAATTAGGGTATTTGTATGGGAACTACTCAACTGAAAAATAAAACAGTTTACTCATGAAAATAAATTAAATAACTAATATTAGAACTAAGGTCAGATGGCTACACTAGTCCAACCATACCTGCTTTGACTATGACTAAAAATATCATTGAGTAATCAATTTTAAGACAAGGAATATAAGTATTTCGAATATGACCTCCCATACTCGCCCACCCTAATAAGAAAATAGAGTTATAGGTTTTGACTAGAAATCCAATAAATATGGAATTGAGTTAGATAGCAGGTTTCCTAGGAAAACCACTCAAGCAATGAGTAACCTCTGGAATCTAGATAATGTACCAGTGGATCCTATTCTAGTCTGATGTAATTTTTCTAGGTCTCATTTTTTAGGAAATCTGTATATTGGAAACTATAATAAATTTCTAGGGGAATGAATTGTAGTTATTACAAAAGGAAAACCCTCATATGATGAAATTATATCTCAATATCCATCAATAATTATCTCAACATCCTATTCCCAGACAACTCTAGGAAATGAAATCATGGTTCATCGTTGTGATCCTAGGTAGTGTCTTAAGAATCAGTTGAGGTGATCATCATGAACCTCATGGATGTATCAAAAATTATGTTCTCAAGGGAAATGTGTCCACCTAGTGTCCTCTTGAATCATTGAGATCCTCAAGGTTTAGGCATCATAGGTGATACACTATATAAGAGGTATTTCTACGATGCATTCTTTATCATACTATTTTTAAAAATTCATATAGGAATCAGAGAGACACTAGTAATTAAAGTAAAAGTATTATAAAATATTGGATCATGAGATCACCAAAAAAACCAAATAATTAAAGAAACCATTCTTTTATTCCAAACATTAAATTAATGTGAAACAACCATTAAAATTAATTAATATTTTGATACTAAACTATCAAGAATCCAAATTGATACTACATTATGTCATAGATAAAATATAAATCTAATTATATAAATATAATTATTTCCATATACATAATATTTATTTGTCATATTCTTGATTCATGCAAAACTAAAATCCAATGTAATAAATAGGTCGGGTTAGTCTCAGGTGTCCATGGAACCCAGATATAAAACTGGATGAGGGTAGAACATACCTTGGGATAAAACAGTTCATTTAGAATCAATTAATTCTAGTAATTTACAATTTAAATTATAAATGAATTAATATTTAACAAGATTTTGTATAGTTAGATGAAATTATAAACCCATATTATTATGTCAAATAATGTAGTAGTCATACATATTAACTTATACTAATGGGGAATACCCTTGTTCATCACTACCCATTCTCATCCCTCCCTTACTAGGGTCTTAACGCATTTGATTCACCCTACTCAGTTCCCCTTATATGTACCAACTCAAAGTAAAAGCCTATATTTATTAGTTATAATACCATAATATATACCCTCTAACACATCCGGTCTCTATGGGATTAATAACTTAATTGGTTGGCCTTCATGTCATAAGAAACCCCAGGGAGGACCCTAGGAGTTTAAGAGACCTATCTTCTTAGAGAAGATCAATAAGTCTCTTAGTTCTTGGATCAATAGGTTTCCCTCTCCTTTCCCTTATATACAGATCTTCATCAAATTATATAACAAACTATAGAAAAATTATATTATATTCCCACAACCTATAGTAGCAAAGGAATTGAACTGGATCTAAAGGGAGCAATGTGTTCTTTGGCATGTTTCTCTATATATGAATTAAAGAACCCAGTTCATTTAAAAAATAATAATCTAGTAAATTTTATAGTGTAATAAATTTACATTAACAATAAATTTATAAAAGGTTCCATCACAATCTTGGTACAACCAATGAACATCACACAACACATACTTCCAACCAATTTACTTAAGGGATAGTCTAACAGAACATGTATTGTTATGTATCTTTTCCCTTTTATTTTCAATGGTCGTCAGCAGCTTCCAAGGCCCATCCAAACTCAACCAACCTTGACCTCGGTCAACCATTCATGTCTCAATTTCCAAGTCCCTTAAATCCATATAAAATCTATAATCAAGAAATTATAATATATATAAATAATTATTTAATTAAACATAAACATGACATAATACCATATAACTCATTAGTCGATCCCATAATGCTTGAACCATGACCAACTATTCTCCAATAACCTATAACATTACCCTAAATTCAAAATGAAAAAAATACCAAGTAAATACATCCTATAAAATTATAAAATTTATTTATTTTAGTCTTTAAATACTTTAAAATTAACATTTGTGATGTACCTCAATGAAATAGCACATAGAGAAATGTGTATGAACTACTGAATCAGCATTTTTCTAGGCAATGAAAAACCCCCATCACCATTATCTGATTCCCCCATTTTTCAGTGTAATAAAAATTAGAAACCTTAACCAAGTATTTCCAAATCAAATTAAAACTGAAAATGATATGAGCATAGAATAAAAAAGGGTATGACATACATTGAAACATCAATGGAATATTCCAAAAAACCCTTCTTGAAGGATCATGATGAAAAAAATATATAGAAGAAACAAAGATCATATGAAAGAGAAAAATGGGAGAAAGAAGGGGATTCCCTCTTAATATATCATGTGGGATAATGGAAATTTACCATCCATTAATGAATCACAAAGCTTGTATATATATTTGGACAACCTAGGTGCCAATTATGAATGCCCACCATCCAAGAAAAAATAGAACACATTGTTACAATGCGTAGTTTAATAGATTATGTTCTATAACTATGGGGCATGTTTTAAATTCCTGGAAATTACTATTGTGGTCTATCAAGACCAACCACATGGTTTCTGAAAACATGATCCTTTGTATTATGTGTAGCTTTTTCAGGGTAATGGTTTCCACTAACTAGGTGATCTAGGAAAACCATCTAAAAACACATACATTGAGCCTCAAACTCTTGAGATAATATTTAAACATATAAATCCTCTATAGAAATTAATTATCAATCTAAAATGATATTTTTTTCTTAATTTAAACCTTCTAAATTTTATTCTGAATCTCTGATAGATATTTTTCCCATATAGTAAATTTTAAAATTCAATTTCCCTCTGAAATATTCAACTCATAAATTCACATGATCTTATAACCTGCCAAACATAATACTTCTCATCCCTAAGAATCCTAGGTGGTCATAAACATGAATATCATGGCCTATCATGGTTTTAAATTACTACTAAAATGGTCGTATTATGCCCTTGAATACTCAATGCACATATAATGTTCCACTTTTATCATATTACACATAATTTCCAAAATAAGATTTAATACATAAAACCAGAACTAGAACATCCGATCTTGTCTAATTAGAAATATGATAATGTTATCATCAAATTCAACACTCGGCCTATGTAACTCCATTATATATGTTAATAATTTCAGAAACTAATTCTGGGCCTTGGTGCCACCAAAATTTTAATTACCTACCAAATCATTTTCTAAGTATCCTAAATAAACCCTTAGTATGAATCACAACTATAGTACCCATAAAATCATGGAAAATGTAATCTATGAACCTGAAACTACTATGATTTCATGATTTTGAGTTAAAATATACATGCCTCCCTCATACATTCAGAGGATGAGCATGTAGACCTTTCCCAAAAAATTCCCTTACCAATTAATGAAATTATCCCATAATATACCTATAAATATGATCAATGAAATTCCAAATAACCATATGAAATTTCATATAATAATAAATTTTGGACCCCATCCAGCTAACACATCCTAAGAACACTCGACCCCATAAAACGACGTGCCCTAAATACCTAATCATGGTACCCCTTCCCCAAGAGTCACCCAAAAATCATTTAAACACACTCACTAGAGTCCATGTAAGGATATCAAAGACATTCATTTTCAGAAAAATCCATGAATAATTTCCATTATTTTGATACAACATGAACATCAACACACTTCTACTGTAATACCTCTAAATTATCACAAGCCATCCTAGGCCCAATGACCATAATTAAACTCCAACCAATTCCATAATTTATCCTATAATTAGAATTCACTAAGCTATTAGATAGTATATATTTCCATTTATACAGTATAATTTTAATTCCAAAACAATCATCAAATGACTAGTTCCTTAATCTATGTGAACTTTCACTAATAATAATCATGCCAACAGCTAACATAATACTACCCAACATAACATAATCCTTGTCATCGTAAAATGAAAACAAGTTTCTAAACATCATGATTTATTCCCAATCTATTAATATGAATAACCATTAGCATGATCATAAACTTTTCAGAGTTGATCAATAACATGATGTACAACAATTACACACACTCATCTCTTATGAATGTAATGTGTGAAAATGAAAAAAAAATCAATCAGAGTGAGCGTAACACTCTCAAACAGCCAATGGTTCCCTCCCCACCATATATATTATATTATTATTCCCCTCAAGAACAGATTTAAATTTTCCACCACCATAACAAATGTGTTGATCCTAATGATCCATTCTAATTTCATAAAGTTAAAACTTTCCTAGGATTTCCCCATGATAAATTGTTCCAAAACAACTGATACAAAATTGGTGTATCCTATACAATGGAGGTACATATGCGATGAAATTAAAACCTGAGGCATCCATTCCCAAAAATATATCACTGAATACCATTGTACCTTGTCCTGCACATGGATGTTGTCGATTCCTTACTTAAATTTCACCTGTCATAACTACAGTGTGTTTCCTCTAGCTCCCAAACATAACAGGTGTTCGCTCCCATACTACCAAAAAAATCAAACAAAAAATACTTTCTGTCATGAATTATCAATTCAAAGATGATTTTTATCTATGGAACATCATTCTCAATAGATATGGACCTCACTAGAACTCTCTACAATATAATCCCCTCATTTCTTCCATGATTCATCCCATGAACACCTGTCTCATAATGTCATTCTTGCACCAATTGTTCTAATCCTCAGTCCATAAAATTCAACAAACCTTAACATAATTATCCACCATTTGGTGAAATTACAATCTTTTACATCCTCCCACACTATGACTACACTGCTAAGAGAACATATATAGTTAAATATGGTTAGGGACCGGAATGGCCTTTCTTATCTGAACCATTATTTTTTCTCAATAACTCAAGTTGATTCAACCAGGACAAAATGAATCATCATTCCTACATCATACACCTGAATTAAATCCCATATAATGGACCCAACATGACCATAACCATGATCACTACCTCTAACACACCATAAAAACTAGACAACCTCATCTTGTTAGGTTCCCTCAACAAAACCAATCATTTTTCGTACCATATTTTAATTATAACACATTTGAAATATCCTTTTTCCTACCTTGACTATTATATGATATCTAATTTTCCTAAAACACCCATCAAATAAAGTTAATTTTTTATTATTATAATGAAAATATCAAGTTACAATGGTCAAAACATGCTTACATAGGTTATCCTTTATGTGTTTTTAATTCCAAGTGAAAGAGGAACACATCATATGTGTTTTAAATGGATTTCAATTTACATGTACCCCAATAGTCTCTTGTTAATTTATAGGAAGATTCTAATTCTTTAATAATGTATTGCATTACCTACCAAGAATTAGCCTAGTGGGAACTAATACCCATTGAGAACCTTTATATGTGATTCACACTGAAGGTTATATACGCCAATGTTGAAAATATATTGAACTAACCCTCACTGGGTATCCATATATGGTAACACCTCCTTGATGATTCAGTTCATCGAAAATACTTTATATGGCTATCAAGATCACCCTGGGAGATCTGACTACATAACCAAAAATGAAGTTTAGTTAAGTAAAATATCATATAACTCTTAATGTAAAACCCCATGTTGGGTGTTATGATTTTTTAGTAAACCCAACCCGACAAGAATAAACCCACAAAGAATTTAATAAAGATGAATTAGATACCAAAATCATCATGGTCTCTTAACATTCCCTCTTTAATGCATCACATCCCCATAATGACCTACTGGAATTTCTAACTAGAAATAGAGTACCTATTCAAAACTAATAAGGGAAGTTATACATCCCATACCTAAGCTATTGTCTCCTCACCTCCATCACTAAGTCATATCATGGAATTATTCAAATTAACAATCATAGAATAATGTAAAAAATTGGGCCAACTGATTAGATTTCATAAATAACCAAAATGGAAAAAGACCATTTTGGTGGGTTTTAACACATTAAATAGATAGAATCATCTTTAGTAAAATAAATCACACACTAGAAGGACTAAAACATGGGTATTCTACATTCTTGATATTTTACCTGTGCCAAAACCTGTTGCCTCTAAAGAACAAGAACCAAATTCAAATCACTAGACTGTTTCCAATAGCTTAAATCAATAAATCCATAATAAAATATGTTATAGAATGACCATGTGTGTTTCTCAAATATTAATCTGTTTATAATCATAACATCACAAACCTATAACATCATTCCCATATCCATGGTAACGTATACTTATTACGAGAATAAGTGTTATTGAAACACCCATTTAAAATCCATCATGGGCTCTTGAAAATTCTTGATACTTGTGTCTACCATGTCCAAAATAGTATTAAAACCATAAAACAATAGATTTTATACAACTTTTCATGGACCCCAGGTTTACTGTGAGCATTATTAGGGTCTGGTCTCCACATGGAGTTAAGAATTCCACCACTTACTATAAAATAATATGACTATAATTGTGGTCCTATGGTGTTTTCATGAGGATAATATACTCACTTATTAGAGTGATAAAATAATATAATTTAACTAACAATATACAGTATAACAATAAACTGAAAGTTGAAGTAGTTAAATATAAACATGTATTAATGAATTTAGTACAGAAAGATCAAAAAATAACCATATAATCTAAAAAATATTTTACCATTTGGACAATTGCATATGTAGACCAGAATAAGGGAAATGCATATAGTGGATCCACAACATATTGAGTCATACCAAATACTTGTCTCTGTGTACTTATCCAATTCATCCTTCTCAATATACCTCTAGCAACATCCCAACATGTGCCTATAACTTCGTGAAATTTTTATTCGGTAATTAATAGCAACGGTAGATTGAGCACGGTGTGAGTATAAAACTCAATAGGTGACCATCAATTAATTATTGTATATAGCCATTAAATTTAGGGTATGTGTATGTGAACAAATCGAATAAAAGATAAAATAGTTAACT
The DNA here is from genome assembly GCA_963277665.1 of Viscum album. NCBI lineage: Eukaryota > Viridiplantae > Streptophyta > Magnoliopsida > Santalales > Viscaceae > Viscum > Viscum album. The sequence goes on along the minus strand of OY728146.1, from coordinate 1,617,007,588 downwards.
TCTAAAAATAATGTAGATTTCTAATGGTGTACCTAGGTCCTAATGGGTACCCTGGACTAACCATACCTTCTTCTCTCAGTGTTGGAAAAATCTCTTAGGAAGCTATATAACCATATAGGATACTTGACATAGACCTAGGATCATACATCCCACCTTCACTATAGAGACCCAAACTTGACGTAAATAGACATTACATTACTTTTGTGGAATACTTAATACATAACAAAAAACCCCAAAGGACCATATTAGTTTAGTGTCTTTAGAAATTTGGAACATAACCTTCTAATCATGGTGAAAGATCTTCAACATCTCCCATAAAGATCATTCCCTTTTTTTCTTACATAAAACAATTATTTATATCCTGGGGAAAAGAAAATATAAAAGTGGTGAGCTCAAATGCTCAATAAGGGTAAACATGGAGAACATAAAAACAATCCATAAACATTTGAATGTAAAAACATGAACATAAAACATCAAAATATGGAGCAATGACATAAATCTTGGAATTACATAAGACATAGACAATAAAGTAACATTAATCATGATAAAATAGCATGGGAATAAAACATGTAATTGTGGAAAACCATTATGAACATGTTATGATTTCCATAGTTGCCAGGGCATTATTTCCAAGACTATCAAAGTAGACAAAGTCCATTACTGAACCAGGTTTCCTTGTTGTTCCAGCCCTGTATTACTGAATCGGATTTACATGTTGTTCCATCCATGTATATATCATGAGATATAAATCTTTACTTAATGCATTGGAGGGAGATATAGGTCCCACCCATCTCATATTTAAATAATTCTTACTTGTGCCACAACACAATCATAAATCATGCATCATAACCCAAAGAATAAAATGGGTTTCATAAACATCATCCCTTCTTAACATAATCCATATAAAACAAATGGATATCATTTCATCATATGAAAAATCAATCCAAGAGAATAATAGAGACAATATACTTGAAGAATAATCATTCTAAATAATTTCCTCTTATATGGGAAATAGTTTTGAATAAACACTTAAAATGAATTCTTGAGGAAAACATCCTTTCATCTTCAAAATCATTTTCTTTTCTCAAAATGCCATGCGATTTTAAATTAAAATTGTTTTGCTGAAAATAATCATGAAATATTGAATATGAAGCTTCATGGAAATAAGGAATTATGAATCCTTAAAAATATGTTTATGCCGTATAAGTTAAAAAAACATTCTTCTCATACTTTTAACGGAAAAGTCAAAAAGTACCACGTATGGTAAACAAAAGAATGATTCCTTCCATAAAACAAAGTAAAAGTCAAATAGGGGAAAAAATTACATCAAACATACATAGAAGAATATAAAAAACTTTATTAAAAACATTTTATGGGCATGGATGAAAAATATAACCCCAGTAAATACTTACGTATAAGCCATATCGGATAAAAATGAGATTGGAAAATTATTCCTTACCTTATGTACAATTTCATCCATATGTTTCCAAGACTCCTGTATAGTGGGTTTAAAATTTTTATTAACTTGTAACATAACCATTATAATATTTATGATATCATATATGATTACGACTTTATATTACCCTTGCATTTTACAATTCCACGTTAAAGCAGTGGTTTGGGTAAAATCGTATCATTTATCGTATGTGTTTGGACTTGTTTTTATTGATTTTATTATTACTTATATCATGATGTACTTACTTCTAGAATGTAAAAATGATTTATATATCATATATATTAAGGATATATATGTATATAATAGATAGATAAATTAAATGAAATACACCGTTCATGGAGATGGTAGACCGTACGTATGCATGAACGTTGTTTTCCTTTCCTTATTGACTTGAATGGAATTAAGTAGATGACATATATACATAAATCCAGTAGAATTATTATATCAAATATATATATAATTATTATTCATTATATATACATTATAATCATTTTTCAATGATTAACATGGAGAATGAATCTCATCGCGTTGTGGAGACGGTAATTCGTACATACGCACGAGCGATGATGTCGTTCCCATAATTATTGAAAGGATTTGGAGTGGATGATATAATATCTCAGAATCATTATGATGTTAAAATAACAATAAATAGTTATTCTTTACATCATTATACCCATCCACGTAATATGGTGGTGGAAAACATATTACACCACTGTGTGGAGACGGTATTCCGTACGTACGCACGCGTGGTGATTATGTTTTCTGTAGGATAGATAGAAGGTGAAATAGGGCCGGTTCATATTTATAATAAAATATCGGTGTTTTAGTGATTCTGATGTTTTAAATTTATTATTAAACAAAAAATAAGAGGAAATATAAGAAAAAATGAATTTGAAAGAATCGGTAAAGGAAATTACCTCTTCTTTGACGTGCCTCTTCTAAACCCCCTCTTAGGGAATTAAAGTTGGTCCTTGAAGAAGACCAGGACCTCTAATATGTTTCTAGGGAATTTTATAAGAGAAATGGGCCAAGGTTTTCTGATCTCTAAGGCTCAAATTGGTGTGAGTAGGAGAGGGAGGAGGTGCCCTTTTATAAGATAGGAGAGGGGCACTTTTGGTGACCTCTAAAATTTTAATTTATAATAAACTCTATCCCCACTTAAAAACCTCCATAAATGACTCAAATATAATATTAGATGATATAGGGTTGTAATATAATCAACCAATAATATTGATACATGTTGTTAATTTATTTTAATCCTTATCAACTTGATTTATCATTATTTAATACATTTAATTTTATTTATGGTAATAATATTATAAATTTTAAATTGTAATAAATAATTACTTATGTGTCTTGAATTATCCATAATTTGGTACTTTGTGTCATTTTAGACTGTAAAAATTCAAATTTAAATTTTTTTAAAAAAATTGTGATTTTTAAACAATTAAATAATATGTTATTTTATAAAATAACGATAGTGTTAATTTTGACACTATTCATTTCTTTGAAATTAAATAAAATCCACACAGAAGATATATTCGAGCCAAAATGTTTAATATATTTCTAACATGTCATATTCATCTATAAAATATTTGGATAACATTAATTAGTTCATATAATATTTATTTTAACATTTATAAAACCATTTATTTGATATTTCACTTAATAAAACAATTACTACATCATTTTTGTATAATTATTTAATATACTTATTAGTTGTATAGAAATTAAAAATAATATACTATGATGATTATAAGTCTAATATTATTCAAAATAATACTTTTATTCGAATTTATCATCCTAATATCACAACATGTAAATTTTTATATTTATTAAATTATGAAGGTCACAACTTTGACATCATTTAAAACAAAATAATATAAGTGCCATAATTTCTTTGATAAAGCTCCAAATGGTAAAAAATTCTACCATTGGATTGTTATGGTTTATATATATATGGCCAATAAGTTTTGGTAAGATTTTTTGGTCTTTTAATGGGTATTAGTATTTTAATAAAAATTATATTACTGATTTTTCACTAACTAAATAATTTCTGCATCATTAATGTATAAGTTATTAAGGTAATTAAATATCTCTTAAAAATTACAAATAAATGACCATAAAAAATAAAAACATTTTAGCTTCAAAATGAGTATTTATAATCGAATTTATATTTGGTATAACCTTATATTAAAAATACTTTAATTATTAAAGTTTGAGTGAGACATATTTCACATTCTTTAAAATAAAATAAATTAAAGGTCTTAATCACATCCAAGTGGGTTACAATGGATTCCATTTTGACCCAAATATTCCCTAGGATGAACTATAATAACCCATTTATATTAGAACAAGTGTTAGGGTAATTTTATAATATTATATTTGTCCTTAATTACACGATTTACCCTTAACTATGGTAAATAAAAATTACCATAGTTTCTATTTATAGTGCTCAAAAATAAAAAGTAGCTTAATAACATAATTTGGAATTACTGATTTTAAATATGGAATCCATTTTTCTAAATTCAAATTACAGAAATTGCAGAAATTAATTTAAAATTAATCTCGTTGTTAAGAAAACGATTTTTAAAAGTTAAAACATTGCAAAATATTGAAATTATTTTACCTATGAATTCAATTTAAAATCATTGATAATGAAAAAAAATATTAAATAATAAAAATATATTCTATTTATAGTTTAAAACCATTAAATTTTATAATTTAACCAAATAAATTATTACTATGAAAAAAATTGTTTTTAATTAAAATATAACACTTTTTTACTATTTATTAAAATATTAAAGTTATCAGAATAATATGAAAAATATACACAAAGTAAATTATTATATCCTTATTCCAAAGAAGAATTTTATTTTGTCAAACTAAAATTATAAACATGTAAAAAACTAGAGTTAAAGTGGGTGCGCCATCAAAAGGCGGCAAAACTACATTTTTTGAAAATTACTTATTTTACTCGAACTAATTATTTTGTTCTCATTCCATGTTCTATAAAATGTGTAGGATGAATAATAATGTTATAAAATTTAAAATTTAGTTAATAATATTCATAATTTCTAGTTCATAATAATATTATAACAATATATCGTTGTTTCGTGAAACCAGATATTGCATACTACACGCGCTATCGAGGAAGGTCGTGATTGCGTGTAATGCAATCCCAGTCAGGGCTGTGTGTATTTCAAGCTCCCTTTAGTGTTTCATATACCATAATCAAAACTTATTTCATTTATACATTAAACAAAATCTATACTTAATGTTGCGTAGAATAATTTCTTCAAAATGAACTTGAAATTGTGTGTAACACGAGCTAAGAATAGTGTTGTGTATACTGCAAGATAATACAGTGCTACATATAGTACAAGCTAATCATGGTGTGGTGTAAAATAGAAGACATAAAAGAAATTAAAAAATAATATATCTCATAAAATCTCAGGGTGTTACATTCTACCCCCCATAAAATGAATTTTGCCCTCGAAATTCATCGGGGTTATAAATCGTTTACTACTTGAAAGTTTCTTTCATCAAAACCCACATCATAAAAAGGAATACTAAATCATAATTTTAATAACTAAAGTATAAAATGTAACGGTTACCCAAATTAACTAATCACTGGGTTTCCACATAAGAGAACATAGGATAAAATATGGATATGGATGAGAAATATAACCATCAAATTCTGATGGAGAGTGGTAGAGAACATGGCTATGAAAAAGCCAACAATCAGCAAGCCATAAATTTGTGATGATCTAAGGTACCATCTGAGTCATCAGATATGAGGGCATTAGGATAAAATTTTTGGTTTTCAAGATCATTTCCCATATTTTGAAAAAAAAATTGAATTAAAAGAAAGACTTACTTGATTTTGCTACAATCTTACCATTACTAGTGCCTTGAACAATTTCCACTTCATATCATAAAGAAATGAAGTTGAATTTTTCTTTTACAAAGTGTTATCAGATCATGTGATAGAATGATAGGTCATTCCATCTATCTCAAACATAAGTTTTTCAATATTTATATTCATAAGTCCATATATGGTTAGATTAATCTTATATTGTTCCAAAAATGGACTTATAGTTCATCTATCATACCTCTTAATAAAATAAAACCACTTTCTACTAACCAGGGACTTCTTGTAGGCTAGTGGTAGGTGATAAAGGCCTGTCTCATTTCAGTTGTGCATTCGATTCCCACAACCTTGTCTGACACGACGGGATGTTTCCCATCCTACGGGTTGTCCTTTTTCTAAAACTACACTATTATAACATTCTAGAAATAATATCGAAAAAAGGTTCTATCCTTAAACAATATTATCTTTTGTCCAACATAATCCATTTCAAATCATTAGGCTTATCAAAAATACTTCTATCCAATCTCATAGTATAAATAAAATTATTAGTAGAAATGTCAACAACCAAGCATGTCAATACCATCATTTATCCCCCATATATCATAAGATATATCTTATTGATCACTTTAGAAACATGTGAATACCTTAATCATGTATTCTTGAAACATGAATTACCATATAACCTTTGTGAAAACAAGAATGCTGTCAAACTTTTACTCTTTCCACACACCAAAATCCAAAAATTTCTATATACTCAAACCATGATGTCACTTTGTGCTTATATTAGTCATGATCTTATTAAGACTATCATTTTCTCTGTATCCCTTCATTCGGCGCATAGCATGTTCTTTCAAAAAATATTGGAATAACCATTCATGGTTACCGATACCATTCAGCATATACTTTCAAATACTTTAGGAAAAACTATAGTGTAACAATCCTTAGATGTTTCTTTATTCCGTACTACCATTACCTGTACAACATAACTCTTGATAAACATTAATCATTCCACTACCTTCTTAAATCGATGACTAAACTTCCACAATTCTTTCATCTCACGTATCATTTGTAGTCTCTTCATCATCATCAACATAAATACTACCCATATGACCATGATGATTCTATTCATGAGACTTTCCCTTAGGGCATTGGTTTGCATAATGCCCATACGTTCCACATTTAAAACATTCAACCGTTTTTGATGTCTTAGCAATACCATTATTCTTGTCCATGGTGTTAACTGAACCTTTTCCTTTGCAATTACTGGCTTTGTGTCCGTATTTTCCACACCCAAAGCATCTTCCAGTTCCTTTAAAACATTCTCCCTGATGCCTCTTACCACATAATTTAGATGATGGAAATTGAACATTCTTTCCTCTATGATCATCATGAAAATCCATATTTCTCTTAATAGATGAGTCAGGAAACTTACCAAATTTGTGATTATTGATCATATTATGAGATTACTTATTAGTAATAATAATGATATATGGAATTCCCAAACCAATTTCATTTGGTTTCTCAAGAAGAATATCATTCCATTGTCCATCATATCCTCCATTATCATGAATCTTCTTGTTTCCAGCCATTTTCTAAAACCCAAAAAGAATAGTGTGAGAGGAAAAATCATACTAGGAAAACAACATAATCAAGGGGGAGTACCTTCAATATCTAACATATTATGTTAAATTTTAAGACTGTTGTCGTAATTCTAAGACTATAACATATACTTATACTTAACCCTAAAGACATCCCTAGACATAACTTAGAAATATCTTCTAAAAATCTCACTAAAGTTTTCGCATCCTAGTTTCCAAAGGTTTACTAAACCTTTCCTCTGATACAAACTGTAGAGACCCAAACATGACATACATGGAAATTACATTACTTTTTTGTAATACTTAATACATAACTAAAAAAACTCCCAAGGACCGTATTAGTTTAGTGTATTTCGAAACTTGGAACATAATCTTCTAATAACGGTGAATGATCTTCAACATCTACCATAAATATCTTCCACTTTTGTTTTCTTACATAAACACTATATTTATATCCTGGAAAAAGAAAAAATAAAAAGGGTGAGCTCAAATGCTCTGTAAGGGTAGACATGGAGATCATAAAAACAATCCATAAACATTTGAACGAAAAAACATGAACATAAAACATCAAATTCTTGAGCAATGACATAAATCCTGGAAGTACATAAGGAATAGATAATAAAGGAACATTAATCATTATAAAATAGCATTGGAATAAAACATGTAATTGTGGAAAACCATTAAACACAAGTTATGATTTCTATAGTATCCAAGGCATTGTTCCCAAGACCATCATAGTGGACAAAGTCCATTACTGAACCAGGTTTACTTGCTGTTCCAACCCTGTATTACTGAACTAGAATTACATGTCATTCTAGTCATGTCTATCTCATGATATATAAATCTTTACCCATTGCATTGGAGGGAAATATAGGTCCCACCCATCTCATATTGAAATCATTCTTACGTGTTCCACAACACAATCATAAATCATGCATCATAACCCAAAGAATAAAATGGGTTTCACAAACATCATCCCATATTAACATAATCCATATAAAAATTGATATCATTTCATCATAATTAAAAAAAACAATTAAAATAATATATACATTATACATGAAACATAATCATACTAAATAAATTTATCTTATATGGGAAATAGTTTTGAATAAACACTTGAAATGAATTCATGAGGAAAATATCCTTTTATCTTCAAAATAATTTTATTTTCTCAAAATGTCGTATGATTTTAAAATAAATGAATTTTGTTGAAAATAATCATGAAAGATTGTAGATGAAGCTTCATGGAAATAAGGCATTGTGAAACCATAAAAATACGTCAATGCTTTATAAGTTAAAAAAACATTCTCCTCGTACTTTTAAAGGAAAAGTCAAAATGTACCATGTATAGTAAAAAAATGATGGTTTCTTCCATAACACAAAGTAAAATTCAAATAGGGGTAAACATCAAATAAAAATTACATTGAATAATATCAAATAATTTATGAAAAATATTTTATGGACATGGATGAAAAATATAACCCCAGTAAATACTTACGTATAAGAAATTTCGGATAAAAATGAGATTGCAAAATTATACCTTACCTTATGTCTAATTTCTTCCATATGTTTCCGCAACTCCTATATAGTGGGTTTAAACATATTATTACCTTCTAAAAGAACCATAATATTATTTATGATATCATATATATTTCACTTATGACTTTATATTACCCGTGCATTTGATAATTCCATGTTAAAGTAGTGGTTTAGGTAAAATTGTATCATTTATCGTATGAGTTTGGACTTGTTGTTCATGATTTTATTATTACTTATATAATGATATAATTACTTAAATAATTTTAAACATGATTTATATATCATATATATTCATGATATATATGTATATAACAGATATATAAATGAAATTAAATACACTGTTCATGGAGACGGTAGACCGTACGTACCCATGAACACTGTTTTCCTTTCCTTATTGACTTGAATGGAAGTAATTAGATGGAATATATCTATATAAATAAATCCAGTAGCATTATTATGTCATATATATATCATTATTATTCATTATATATACTTTATAATCATTCTTGAATGGTTAACATGGACAATGAATCTCATTGCATCGTGGAGACGATAATCCGTACGTACGCACGAGCGACGATATCATTCCCATAATTATTGACTAGAATTGGAGTGGATGATATAATATTTCATAATAATTATGATGTTATAATAACTATATATTGTTATTATTTACACCATTATACCCATCCAAGTAAGGTGGTGGTGGAAAAACAGATTACATCACGGCGTGGAGACGGTATTCCGTACGTACGCACGCGTGGGAATTTTGTTTTCTGTAGGATGGATAGAAGGTGAAATAGGGTTGGTTAATATTTATAATAACATATAAGTATATGATTGATACTTATGTTATTATTTTATTATGAAACAACAGAATAATTTGATGTAAAAGAAGAAATCAATTTGAAAGAATCGGTAAAGTATATTATCTCTTCTTTGACATCCCTCTTCGAAACCCCCTCTTAGGGCACTAAAGATGGTCTTTGAAGAACACCAGGACCATTAGTATGTGTTTAGGTAATTTGAGAAGAGAAATGGGTAGGTTTTGGCCGAGCTTGAAGGCTCAATGTGGAGTGAGGAGGAGAGGTAGGAGGTTCCCTTTTATAAGAGAGGAGAGGGGCACTTTTGGAAACCTCTAGAATATTAATTTATAATAAACTAAAACCCCACTTAAGAACCTCCAAAAATGACTCAAATCATAATATTAGATGAGATAGGGTTGTAATACCATCAACCAATAATATTTAGACATGTTGGTAATTTATTTTAAACCTTATCAACTTGATTTATCCTTATTTAATCTATTTAATTTTATTTGTGGTAATAATATTATAAATTTTAAATTGTTATAAATAATTACTTATGTGTTTTTAATTGTCTATAATGGGTTACATTATGACATTTTAGACCATAAAAATTTCAATTTATAATTTTTAAATATTTTTGTGATTTTTTAACAATTTAAAAATATGTTTTTTATAAAATAATAATATTGTTAATTTTGAAACTATTCATTTATTTGAATTTAAATAAAACCCACACAGAGAGTATATTCGAACCAAAATTTTTAATAGATTCCTGAAATGTCATATTCATCTATAAAATTTGTGTAGAATGTTAATTAGTTCATATAATATTTATTTTAATATTTATAAAACCATTTATTTTATATTTCTATTAATAAAACAATTACTACATAATTTTTTTATAATCATTTCATGTACTAATTAGTTGCATAAAAATTAAAAATAAAATACTATATTGATGATAAATATAATATTTTTCAAAAAAATACTTTTACTTGAATTTATTATCTTAAAATCACAACATGTAAATTCTTATATTTATTAAATTATGAAGGTGGAAACTTTGACATCATTTTAAATAAAATAATATAAGTATCATAATAGCTATTATAAAGCTCCAACAGGTCCAAAATTCTACCATTGTATGGTTATGGTTTAGATATATACGAAAATATGTTTTAATCAGTTTTTTGGGCCTTCTAATGGACATTATTATTTTAATACAAACTATATTACTGATTTTTCACTAAATAAATAATTTATGCATCATTAATGTATAATCTATTAAGGTAATTAAATATCTCTTAAAAATTAAAAAAAATTACCATAACAAATAAAAACAATTTAGCTTTCAAATGAGTATTTATAATCAAATTTATATTCTGTATAACCTTATATTAAAATTACTTTAATTATTAAAGATTGAGTGAGGCTTATTTAACTTTCTTTAAAATAAAATAAATTAAAGGTATTAATCACATCCAAGTGGGTTCCAATGGATTCAATTTCTACCCAAATATGCCTTAGGACGAAATATAATCATCCAGTTATATTAATATAAGTGTTAGGGTAATTTGATAATATTATGTTTACCCTTTATTACCATATTTTCCATTAAATATGGTAAATAAAATTTACCGTAGTTACTATTCATAGTGCCAAAAAATAAAAAAGTAGCCCATTAACATAATTTGGACCTATTGATTCGAAATATGGAATCCATTTTTCAAAATTCAAATCACAGAAGTTTCAGAAATTAATTTAAAATTAATCTCGTCGTTAAGAAAAAGAGGTTTAAAAGTTAAAACATTTCAAAATATTGAAATGATTTTACCTATGAATTCGATGTAAAATAAATGATAATTACATACATTATATTAAATATTAAAACTATATTCTATTTATACATTAAAACCCTTCAATATTTTAATTTAGCCTCATAAATTATTACGATGAAAAAAGTTGTTTTTAATTAAAATATAGAATGTTTTTACTATTCTTTTAAATATGATAGTTATCAGAATAATATAAAAAATTTATCCAAAGTAAATTTTTATATCCTCATTCCAAAGAAGAATTCTATTTTGTCAAAATGAACTTATAAACATGTCAAAAATTAGATATAAAGTGGGTGTGCCATCAAAATGCGGCAAAACTGTATTTTTTTAAAAATACTTATTTTACTCGAAAAAATTATTTTGTTCTCATAACATGTTCTAGAAATTGTGTAAGATGAATAATAATGTTATAAAATTCAAAATTTAGTTATTACTATTCATAACGGCTAGTTCATAATAATATTATAATAATATATCGTTGTTTTGTGAAACCAGGTATTTTGTACTACACACGCTATCGAGAAAGGTCGTGATTGCGTGTAATGCAAGCCATGTCAAGGCTGAATGTAGTGAAAGTTCCCTTTGGTGTTGCGTATAACCTAATAAAAACATATTTAATTTATACCTTAAAAAAATCTATAGTTAATGTTACATAGAATAACTTCTACAAAACAAAGTTGAAATTTTGTGTAACACGAGCCAAGAATAGTGTGGCCTATACTGCAAGCTGATACGGTGTTGCATATAGTACAAACTAATATTGGTGTATTGTACAATATAAGACATAAAATAAATTAAAAAATAATATATCTCATAAAATCTAGGGGTGTTACATCCACTAATGACAAAATATAATTCTCTATTTCAGTTTGTAATTCTAAAAAATAATTCATCGATTTGGATCCTTGGTGTCCTAGAAATACCACATAATATGTGAGTAATCATTGGAATCCAAAAAACATATCACCAATATTTATTACAATCCTTGATCAAATTCTTATATATCAATCCATATGAAATCCATCAATTATAAACATGAATGAATTCCTAAGGGTATGAACCTTAAAGAATATATAATGAATAATCATTTGATCTGAGTTGATGACTCATAATCAATAACTCATTAGCTCATAGCATACTTTGATATAGCTCTGGGAAGTTAAATCATAGTGCATACATCCAATCCAAGGGAGTATCATAGGAAATAATTAAGTCGATCACTATCAACCTCAGGGGTATATTAAACATCTATTACTCGGCGAAATACAGCCACCTGAGAACCTTTAGAATATTTTAAATATTATCGAGCTAGGTATCATGAATTGAGTACTATCAAATATGGGTTTTTATGTTTCATTTGAGAACATCTTATGTTTCATGATATATGGAGAAATGAAAAATAAAATAGAAATTCTGAAAATTTTAAAATCAAATAATGGTTCCATGTTGAAATGGGTATCTGGGGATTTAAATGCATCCATTACTTTTAATTCAAATGTTAAACTATAATGATTTGACCTTCATCTTTAATTAAGTTGTGGATACCAATCTATTGGGAATACTAGATTATACTACATTATTTCATACATCCAAATTCATAGTTAATAATATAAATATGATTTCAACTATATACATCATATTTATTGGTCATATTCACAAATCAGGTGAAATAGTAATCTTATGTAATAAATTGTTTTGTTGGGTCCAATGTGTCCTTTAACTCTGACCATAAATTTGGGCTAAGGTTGTCACATCCCACAATCCTACTAGTTCATTTAGATTCATATATGTCTTGTCATTTTCAATTTTTATGATAAATTAATTAATAAATAACATGAAGTCGGAATGTTGGATGAATTACCGAACTAAGATAATTTTTTAATTAGACTTAGTGGTCATTTTATTTAATTTATACATTAGTGGCATACCCGTGGTCATCACTACCCATTCCCATTTCTCTATTTCTAGGGTATTAACATAGTTGGAGAACCCTACTTAGGGTCCTATCCATGTTCTATCTCGAAATCATAACCCATATCTAAGAGGAATAACATCATAATTTATGCCCCTTAACACATCAGTATGTTAAGGGCATAATGAATATACTAATTTGGTCATCATTTATAAAACAACATCCAAGGATAACCATATTTTTTTAAATAGTCTTCTTCATAAAGAAGGTATCAATGTCACCATGGACTATGTCTATTAAGTATCTCTCACCAATTCCCAATTTAAAGATCTCCATAATATTCTATTCTAAACTAAGGTAATGGTATACTTTTTGATAATGGCCTATGGTGGTCCAAATATTTAGGCAATGATCAAGGGGATAAAATATCCTAGGGCTCATTTCTCTATACATATAGTTTAAGGAACAAATTCTATTTTAAATAACGTATTGATTTTTTTTATAATGTTTTATAAATTTATTTTTATAATACATTTATTTAAGGCTCCCTCGCCATTAGGGATGGGACTCGAGCATATCAAAGAAGACATACACCCATGAAATTTATAAAAGGTCAGGTTTGACATGTCACCACTCATTAAGGAGTGTTCCACTTTTATCCTCAATTGATGAAAAAAACTATTATAGCCTTCTCAAGCATGACCAAAATCTACCTTAGTCAACCACACTCATCTTAACATCTCTAGCTCTTAATTCCATGAAAAAATAACTAATAAAACAATTATAACAATTATAATTAATTAATTAATTAAACATAAACAAGATATATGGATGGATAACTCATTAGCTAATCCCATTTTGCCATAACTGCAACCAAATGTTCAAAAACACCCCATGTCAAACCACCAACCATTAACATAGAAAAATTAAGAATAAAGAAACTCTGAATAATAATTATTATTTTTTTTGTTTTTGGCTTTAAATTATTTAAAATTCACTGTGGTGGCATACCTCAATGAAACAACATGTGGTGAAGTGATGATAGCCTCTCGAGTCACCCTGTTTATACATAGAGAAAATCCTTATCTTAGGTATCTAACTAACCCATGATCCATTGAAATCAATATCAAAAGGCCAATCTATGTAATTTAAAAAATAGATAATTTGATTATAGGAATCTAATAGAGGAGTATAAAGTTTTTGAATCAGTGAGGGAAACCACAAAAAAAATCTTATGCTCAAAGGATCTTGAAGATTGTTTGGAAAATTAGAGGAGATTTATCTCACATGAGGGGGGATATTTTCAAAAATGATCATCAAGGGATATATTAATTTTACCACATTTAAAAAGTCTCAGGGTTTGGCCTCATGGTTGGCGAAAATCATGTACCAACCATACGGCCTCCAATTACAAACAAAATCACCTCACATGGGTACCATACATGGTTTTACAATACCTCAGACCAACGATGTGAAATGTTTGAAATTCACTTCAAAAACCCACACGATATACTTCGACCATCATCAATGTTTCTATGATCATATACATTTCTATTTTTGGGCATCAAATTTAGGGTTCACATTTTTAACTAACTATGCACCTTCAGATTCCTCTCGAAAAAATCATTCTCTGAGCACCATACTCGTGGGACAATCCTAAAACAATTGAACCCACAAAATAACTTCATTATTTGTCCAAAATGATACTTTTGAAGGAATAAAACCATCAAAATTATATTCTAACTCTCTATGTAAAATCCGACCCATCTAATAAATTTTACTAAAAATTACTTTTTTATTATCAAAATACTTGTGAGGGAAAAGTGAGAAACCACGCGATCCAACATTACTGCCACATAAAATAAATAAAATAGAGTAACTCAGAACAAAATACAAGATATAACCCTCCATAGAAATTTCACCATGATGATAAGCCTTCTCTAAAGCACAACCATTCAACTATATATTCTATGAATAATTGAATGATCCCCTAACTGATGGCATATCCATACCCTCTTAATCTTATAAATCCAAATGACATTCCCCCAGTGAAGACATCACGCTCTGATCCCCATCTGAAGCAGTTCTGAGTAGAGTTCTATTTTCATACCACCAAACTGTACATCAAAACCAAATAGAGAGCTGATCCAAGAGCAGACATAGATCATAATAGATTTACTCTCTAACCAATAAGAAAATACCACCAAATTTAATAGTGTCATTAATGAGTAAATGAGATTACCCAAATCTATTTCCCTAGAAATTTTCATGATATAGATTAATCATGGGTGTCTGGTACCTCCATCATCTACTTTTCAATTCAGAAGCTACATGGTCCCTGGACTGTATATACTCCTCAATGTTGATCTTACCTTTATTGAATCCCCCTATGAGAATTAGGTCATGTTTTTCAATTCATGGGTATTTATCCTCATTGAGAGTCACCCTTAGAGTCCTCCCCATAATTTTAGATTCATCATCTTCTATTTCATTAAGAATCATGACCTGATCGATCACTTATTCTTTTGAACATAAAATAAAATCCATGGGTTGATCACCCTAGTCCCCTGGTCTCTAATGTATCAATGTTTCAATTGATATCATCTTGTAATTTATCTTTTTTTTTTCAGATCGAGTCTCCAAAGGATGTGGTAAAGAGGAGTGATTTTTCCTACAATTCCTCATCCTAAAAATCTTATTAATCATCAGTATTGAAGCTCCATCTTCCGAGATATTGAGTACACTTCCATTGGGTTCCTTCATGCAGAACTCATATACATAAACTGGGTTAGTTTGATCAGATCTCAAACCTACATCCATAAGGCATTCAAACCTATTTCTCAAGTGGAGTGAGGATCATATCAATGAATTTGAAACCCATATTCTCCCAACTCTGATTAGATCTACCTCATCGAGAACACACCCCTGCCTCCCCATATGAAAATCACCATAACCCCAACATAACACCTCTATGAATTAATCAACAGAAACAACCTCCTCACCACCCACCATATTCTACATAACTTCTTTATACCCATTCATCTGGTTTTCCACTCGATTAGCCTCATGCTTGACCAATCCATCACCCTTCCGTGCACTATAATTGGAATGACCATCAAGGTCCTTCATCAGCCTTCTAAACACCTCAGACACATACGAGTTAACCTGAGGCACCTTAGACTTCTTTAACAAATTAGTGATAGAAACATCCTAAAAAGTCGTATTTCAATCCACTAGAACATTGTTGGGCCGTTCCTCCTCCACCGGCTGCAATGACTGAGGTCCCCAACTTCTACCCTCCATCCTTGTCATAAAATGTGCTCCCTGATGAAAAACCTCCATAAAGTGACCCAACTGATTTCATACAGAATAGAAATCATTCCTATTTTTCCTACCCACCAGCATTGATGAACCCCCATCGAAAAAAATCTATAGAGTGTCCCAACCGCTTACAGGTAGAATAGAAATCCATCTAGATTTCATATATCACACGGTTTTTTCACCTTTACTCCTTGACTATTGGAATCCATGCATATTAAAAAGGTTTTTTGTACACATACAATTCCACACAAACCTATGGATTGATAGGTTGAAAAACTGACTCAGTATGACAATCCTAACATAAAAATAAACCAACAAGGTTACCATGAATTTTTATAAAAGAAGGGTCTTGAAATGGTGATGTAATATTATGGAAACATATCCAAAATGAAGAGGAAGGGATAAAAGGTTTCAGATATAACATGAAATGCTAGAGAAACCAAAAGAATCAAAACCCATTAAAGATACAGGGGGAACTCGACCAGGGTTTGATGAGGTCCTCCTCCGATGTTAATCAAATCATGATATGATGACTATCGAACAAACCCATTATCTACTTATGTTGAAGATCCCATGAATCGAATACGAACCTATAGAATGAGTCAACAAAACATCTCCTCTTCTTAAAATAAGAAACCAAGGTGAGATTCAAAAGTTCTGAGGTTTCTATGAACTATGAAATCGAAATATAGAGATTATAGAGTCCATCGATGAGATCTGGAACTTTTGGGAATAACAAAGACTTCAAAAATGGGGAATGAAATCGGGGTTTGAGAAGGGATGGAATGAAGGCCCTTCTCTCCTATTGGACATCTGAGATCCCTCTCTAGTAAAGGGAGGAGGGACTGACATAGTTTCCACTGTTTAACTGAGAGGAGAAGATCGCAGTAATTTTGAAAATTCAGTTTCCAAATGAAATGTGTAATTAATAATGATATGTGATCATAAAATGATTAAAAATTATATTACTAAATTATTTAATTTTTTTATTTTTTCAACAAAAAAATTTCCTATTAATTTATAATTATTTATTATCTATGTTTATTTTAAATAAAATATTTTTTTTATTGTATTTTTTTTAATTATTTTTTAGTTTTTTTAAATTTTTATATTTACTATTTATTATTTATTATTTATTATTTATTATTTATTTACAATTATTTTCATAAAGGGGTGGGAGGGTAGTGTGGGAGATGCTAGAGTTGAATCCTATGGTTTCGAGTTTGAGTCATATTAGCTTCACACTAGTGATTAACATATATGTTGCTCCAATTTCTACATATATTCAATAGGAGAAACTAGTTGACCCCTCTAGGCCTACTAGTGTCGCGGGATAGCTAAGGACCGAGTACTACCTTGGTTATTATACCCAACCATGGGATGCGAAGGTTATTTAAGGTTAAAATGGTATCTCTAGAACCAAACTTATCCCCTAGGGGCTATAGGGGAGTGTTAGTGGTTCTTGAGTTGAACCCTAAGGTTTCAGGCTAAAATACCCTTAGCTTCATGACAATTCATTAAATAAATGTTTCTATAATTTCCCTATACACCATGTAGGAGGAAATTAATGAACCCTTAAGACATAGAAGTATCATGGGATAGTTGGGAAAATCAATTGTATGGGTTAGTAGACCCAACCATGGGGCGATAATGTAACCTTGTCATTAAAATGGAATCTTTACAACCACGTCCCCCCCCCAGGGGAAGGAGGGACCTGAAAAATATTTTTGGAGTATAATCATGATGTTGTAGGTTCCAATCCTTTTAGCTTATAACCTATGATTTAAAAATATATTTCTCAAATTTCAACATACACTATAAGGATGAACTTACTGACCTCAAAGGACCCACCAATGTTGACGGATAAAAAAATAACGTGAACTACCTAGTTTAGTAGAACAACCCATTTGACGTGATTGTTTCCTTGGATTAAAAGTGAATATTGACAACAATAATTTTATCCTAGGTTTCGGGGGAGTGACTAAAGTTGCCCAATCAGGATTCAAGTATCTCTGAGGGGTAGAGAGGTGAATCAATGATATATTTTTCTTTTATATTTCCTTCTTTTTGAAACAATCTTCACCTCCTATTAAAGTGTTATTTCCCTACTGAGCAAAATCAAAATAGACATCCACAAGAACAAAAGATTTATAAGGTTATGTACTCAACAAGAATAGCTACATCATTGGTATGGAATGAAAACAATCTAATACCATGAAATCCATTAAAAATAATCCTTTGATGTGGAATAAAATGAGTAAGATATACCCTTACACTCATGTAGCACATGGAAGACAATCTTCAAGATTGTGTGCACCATTATAGAACAAGTAGGTCAAAACAATGTTTCAGTGATTCTTAATCAGCTTTCACAGTTAGATCATTCAAGACAATTCATTTCTTTTTTACCGATATGATGGTAAGAACTACCTTGCACAAAACATACTGATTGTACTGAAATCAAATCTTTCATGCACCCTTTTAGGTTTCTTGCCCACAACATTCATGCCTCACTCAAAATATTTAGCTTTTTCCCTGAAACACCTCTTGCACTTAACTCTCTTCTGGGGTGAAACTTCCCCTTCATTCATGTAACTCTATTATTTTTACATAACTCTCTGAACATAAACTTATTCTGTACTTCCTAGATCATTATTTCTGTAATTTTCTTGCTTAACAAATGAGAGTAGGTCACCTCATATTTTTAGGCATCACTAACCCCTACGCACAAAATAGCTGATGTGTCACCCATGAACCTGAAACATTGGGAAAAACACCATTTGATGTCACATTGGGTTTGTGTACACCCTCTTTGCAAAAATAGGTCAAAAAAAGTTTCAGTGCTTCTTAATCTGCTTTCATATTATGATATTTTAAAACAATTTTTCTCTTTCCTACCCAAAAGTTGGAATGAACATCCTTGCACACAACACACAGATGGTGATGAACTCAAATCATTCGTGTACCCTTTTAAGTTTCGTATGTGCCACATTCATGCCTCTTTTACAGTATTTAACTTTTTTCATGAAACACCTCATGCGTGAAACTTCAATCATGCACGCAACTCTATTCCTACACACAACATCCCCTTATTTCGGACAAAATTGTTTATTTTGCACAACTACCATTACATAAAAATCATCTGTGATTCCAAGTTCAAGATTTAACTATGTTTCAATCATAAAAAATGAAAGGGGGTCACCTCTTATTTATAGGCATCACTGACCCCTACCTGTAAAAACCCTGATGCGTCATGCAAGATCCTAACACGTCGCACTAAACAGCCTTTCTAATCACATTGGGTGTGTAATTATCTTTTGCACCAACCTCATCCTTCATTCACATCTTTAATCTTCTTTAAACATCATGAATTTTTCACTTTCCAATGTTTTGACCTCGAATCAGGTCTTGGGCATAACATTCCAAAATCCCTTCCATATTGTGCACAAAAAACAGTCTTTCGCGTAGGTATTTCCTTTTCCATATTTTGATGTTAGAATAATTTAAATCAACTTGCATGAAACATTCCAAGCCATATTCAAATATTCACCCAACATCCTTTCCCAAAATCACTTTTCTAAATCTCCCTATCTTTATCCCCAAATATTCACAAACTGTATCTTTCATGATATAGTGTCTTTGATGTTACACATTTAGATTACTCATCCTTTCAATGGAATGTATTGTACCTTGTATGTCTTCTAGAAACATCAATCTTTACAATCAAAGCAGAATATGATTGGAATCACATTTTCTCCCCCTTTCCATCATAAGGATATCATCACAAGTACTAAAAGCATTTATCATTTTGGAATTATAAATCATCAGTGCACCGTCTATTTATTGAAGGATTTCACAAATTCAATTGATTTATCCACTTTTTGGCAACAAAAAAACAACAATGCACTTAGTTATCCCACTTGGTCCCAAAAATTACAACTAAATTGGATTCAAATATAGTGACTCTAATTCTACACTTCTTAGCTTTATGGATGTTATTGAAATAGATGTTTATCTAATATACATGTTCACACTATTGGAGGAACTCATTGACTACATCAGAACCTCTAGTGTTAAGTGATTATTGAGGAACATGGACAACCAAGGTTCGTTGGCCCACCGATGGGAAGATATGGTTGTCATGGGTTAAATTAGAGTCTTTATAACCATGTTTCTTACCTAGGGGTGGGATTTGAGTGGTAGTAGTGCTGTTGTTAAAGCCAGAGGTTACGTGATTGATTTCTCTTATCTTCATTCTTGTTATTTCGATAAATTTTTCACCAATTTCCAAAATACACCTTATATGTGGAATTGGTTGACCCCTCTAGATCTACTAGTATTGAGAGATTAGTGGGAATGTTAACTAACTATTATAGTGCGACTATCCACAAAAATAAATGGGTTTTTTGTGTAAAAATGGTTGTTATACCACCACACTTTTCCCTTAGGTTATAGAGGTGAGTGGCATTGGAGTTAGAGTTTAATCCTATGTTCTTATATTCATGTCCTCTTAGATTCATGAAAATTTTTATATATAATTTTATCCCTTTTACCCATACACCCAAAAAGTGGAAATTTCATACTGATTAGAACCAACAACATCGAGGGATCAATGGGATGATTAACTAAATCGGTTAGTGGACCAACCCATGTGAATATAAGGGTTCCTTGAGTTGAAATTTCATCTTTAAAATCATGTTATTCTATCATAGGGGGAGGTTAGTGGTAATATCAGAAGATTCAAAGCCTCAAGCTATGAGTTTGAGCCTTATTACCTTCACACATATAATTTAAAAAACATTTCTCTAATTTCGCCATACACCTTATTAGAGGAACTAGAATTCCACTTTGGACCCACAAGTGTCTAGGGATTTCTGAGGAACATGAACTAAATGGGTTGTGGACCAACCCATGGGATGCAATGGTTTCCATGTGTTAAAATAGAATCATAACAACTGTGTTGCCCCCCCCCCCAAATTGTGGGATGTGAGAGGAACCAATTTCAGATCCAATGCTAGGGGTTCAGTGTTGGATTTCTCTTACATTCGCGTTAATTCTTTAAATATATTTTTTTACAAATTTCCCTGTACACTCTTTAATAGGAACTGGTCATCCCTTCATGATACACTAATATTGAGGGAAAACTATGTATCAAGAACCACCAATGTTAATCAACCCAGCCACAATAGTTGACTGTTCATTTTCAATAAAATGGAAAATTTACAACTATGTTTTACCTCAAGGGTTAGAGGGGAGGGGAAAAACTATTTTAATTGAATCATGAGGCTCTGAATTTGACCTCTCTAAGTTTCATTCCTATGAATTAAATATATGATTCTCAATTTTCCTTGGAAAAACTGTTAGAAGAACAAGCTAACCCCTTCAGCCCCACCGGTGTCGAGGGGTTGCTAGGGAATATGAAATAACTATGATAGCCGGACCACCCATGGGAAGTGAATGTTTTCATGTAAAAAAAGGGATCACCAAAAAAATGTTTTCCCTTGTAGTCTAGGAGGGGATTTTTAGTGGGATTGGACTCGAAGCCTAAAGTTATATGTTAAATTACTCTTAGCTTCATTCCTATTCTTTTAATATATGTTTCTATAATTTTTTTTGTACACCCTGAATGAGGAAATTGAAAACCCCACGTGACCCACTAGTGTGGATTGATAAAATGTGATCATGCACTACCTGGGATCATTTATCCACCTATGGGAAGATAAGTATTCCTTGTTTTAAGAGAGAATATTTAAAACCATTTTTTCCAAGGTGTGATAGGGGAGTGGTAATTGTTTTGGAATCAAACCCTGATGTTTTTGGTTGGAGTACTCTTAGATTCATGAATATGTACTAAATATATGCCTCTATAATCTCTTCATACACCATGTAGATTTTATTGGATGACACCTTGGTATCCACTAGTGTTGAGGGATATTTAGGTAAAGTATACTAACTAGGTCAGGGGAACCACCCATGGTAATGAAAGGTTGACATGTGTTAAAAAAATGACTTACAACCATGTTCTTCCCCCAAAGGTTGGGGGAGTGGAAATTTCCCTAGAGTCGAAGCCTACGGGTCCTATTTTGAGTCCACGTAGATTTAGGGTTATCTTTAAAATAAATATTTCACTAATTTTCTCATACACTGTATATAATGATCTGGAGGACCCCACTAAAACCCCTAGTGTCATGGAATAGGTGGGGAACAAGAATTACCTTAGTTAGTGGACCCACCCATGGTAAATAAAGGTTTCAAGGGGTTAAACGGGAATAATTAAAGCCATTTTTTCCTCCAATGTTTGAGGTTCCTGGTTTTATCCCTCCTAACTTCACACTAATACTTTAAATTTATGTTTCGGTAATTTATTGTACATACTAAAGGAGGAACTAAATTACCCTTCAGTACTAAATAGTGTCACAGGATTGGTGGGGAACATGAACTACCTAGGTTATTACACCAACCCATCAGAGGGAAATGATTCCTTAGGTTTAATGGGTATATTTTGGGACACAATTTCCCACAGCTATAGTATGGGTATGGAAGCAATGGTAGAGTTGAATCTTGAGTTTCAAGTTCATGTCCCATTATTTTCACTCATACTATTTAAAAACTTATAGATCAAATTTCCTCACACACTATTATGAGGAATAGGAAGACCCCTGGAACAGACTATGGCCAAGTTATAGCTGGAGAAAAGGAAATACCTGAGTTAGTGGACCCAACCATGTGAAAAGAGGGAATCCAAAGGTTAAAAATAAATCTTTACCATGATGTTTTCCACTATGGATGGGAAGGGAGTGGTATCGGTGCTGGATTCGAATCCTGAGGATCTAGGTTCAAGGCCTAAAATATTCGCCACTATGATTTTAGTATATATTTCTCTATGTTTCAGGTACACAATATAAGAGGATCTATAAAACCCCACAAGATCCACTAGTGTTCTATGGTAGCTATGTAATGTAATATACTTGAGTTAATGGACCGAACCAAGGGAATTGAAGGTTTCTTTATGTTAAAAGGTATTTTTACATTCATGTTTTTCACCAAGGGAATCAGGGGAGTGATAGTGGCACTGTAGTTGGAACATTAGGTTCCGTTTTTGAAACCCCTTATCCTTATGACTATGCATTAAATCGACATTTATCCAATCCCCAATACACCATATAAATGGAGCTATATAATACCAAAATACCCATTAGTGTCAACGGATAAATATTTAATGTGAAATAGTTTGGTTATTGGAACCACCCATGTGAAGTGAGTATTCCCTTGGGTATAATGAAAATCATTAGAACCATGTTTTTTCCAAAGAGTTTGGAGCATTGGGACATTGGTGGTAGAGTTGAAGCTTAATGTTATAAGTTTGTTTCATCACATAATCACTCCTATTAATTAAATATATGTCTCTATAATTTCACTATACACCCTATATGAAGAACTGAATGACCCCTCTTGTCCAACTATTGTCATAGGATAGCTGGTGAACATAATCTACCAGGGTTATTAGACTATACCATAGGAATTAGTGGTTACCTTTTCTTAATAGGATAGCTTTACAACTACGTTATCCCCCAAGGATGGGTGGGTATTGGAAGCATTTCTAGAGTCATTTGATGAGGTTCATATTTATATTCCTCTAGCTTAACTCCTATTATTTTAATTTATGTTTCTTTAATTTCTTTATACACCCTATAGGATGAAATGGATGTCCCATTTGTATCCACTAGTGTTGAGGGATTGGTTAGGAAGATGAACTACCTAGGATAGTTGACCCACTCATGGGAATTAGAGGTTTCCTCTAGTTAATAGTTTGTCTTTACAATCATGTTTTTCACCTATGGGAAAGAGGGTAGTGGCAGAGGTGCTGGAATCAAAGCCTGAGGTTCATAATTTGAGTTCTCTTTGCTCCAAACATATTCATTAAATAGATGTCACTCCTATTTCCTTATAAAACTAGTTAAATTAATTGGACAACCCCTTTGGACCCTCTACTGTCTAATTGTACTGATGGAACAAAAATTTCTAGGAATATTGGATACATTCATGGGATTTGTAGGTAGCCTTTGGTTAATAGGGATGCTTTATAACCATTTTTTTCTCCTAAGGGTGGTAGGGGAGTGGAATTGAGGATTTAATTTTCTACGGTTATCATAGTATCACCTTAATTATATAATGACGAGCAAAATATAAAAATAGTTAATGGTATGACAATTGAATCTCAAGTATATAGTGCATCTCTAATTTATGTTTGTTTGAAAGTGCTTCCCCAAAATCTGTTGGTTCTAACTTTTGATGAATTAGATGTTTTTATAGGAGTGTATTAGATTTATTAATATATATCCCATATAAATTTTTGAAGATGGGAAGTGATGTTTCATATTACAAATGAACATATGATCATTAATCGATGTGATGATGAATATGAACCTCAAAAAGAAATTTATTCTGTCTTGTATGTGTTAATTTCTTTCCAAGATGGTTATCTATCTCAAATGGTTAGGGAGAAACATACAATTAATGATGCACATATTTTATTGGAATTTCATTAATGGATGTCTTACAATCATGTTATCCTAAAAAGTGATTTATTTTTTCATTTACATCACCATGGTTTTTAAAAATTCTGTTTTATAATAAGAACGATGGATCAATTTTACTATTAATTTATTTTCAAGAACATAAAAAAAATTAATCTCAAGAACAAGTATCATCTACCTTGAATTGATGACTTATTTTTTCAATTTCATAGATCTCATTACTTTCCTAAGAATTTCCCTCATTATTTTTATCATCTATTGAGGTTGAAGAAGAAAGATATTACCAAGATGAAATTCCATGCAAGGTATTGAAACTATAAATTTATAGTGTTGTCATTTTCTATTAATATTACCCTACTATCTTCATAGATTTAATATATTGACTATTTAGATATTACCTTGATATGTTTTTGGAAGTCTTTATAAAAGATATTCATATATTTTGAAAGGGAAAGAAAAATATTTAATATTGTTTTAGGATTGTTCTGAAGACCTCATGGAATAAGAATCATTATGAAAAAATTACCAATTGTAAATTCTCGAATTATAAAGTTTAATTATTGGGTCATGTAATCTCAAGTTATTTTACATCAGTAAAAACATAAAATATTGAATTTATTGAACATTTCCTCAGGCCAACCACTACGATTGAGACCTTTATTTCTCTCATTTTGGATGGATATTATTAGTTTCTTGTGGTGAATTTCTTATAAATTTAAAATCAAATAACTATGCACACTCATAATGGAATTATGTTATTTTTGATAGATTAATGTGAAGAAAATTTCACAAAAATGAAGATATGTTTAGTTAGTGAACCTATTATTATATTACCCCATAGTGGAGAAGTGTTTTTAATGTATAATAATACATTAATGTATATATTATAATGTTTTCTCTTCTATATTGATATAATGATATCTCATGTGTAATGAAAATTTACGATTCCTATGAAAAATACCACACCCAATATTTAGATTTAGATATGGTAACTTTTTAGTAATTATTTACAAGAATTATCTTTATGGAGAAATTTGTGATACATATACTTATCATAAAATTTTAAAGTATATTTTCACATAAAAAGAGATGAGTATAGGCTAGAGAAGGTGGTACGATCTGATTATTGATTATAATTACACAATACATTACCGTCCTCGAAAAGAGAATAATATTTAATATAAACTAATCTGAAAGGATAATTCCATATTATATATGATGAGGATCAAAAAAGATTTAACATTTTTATATTTTTAAAGGATGTATCTCTAAATCATGATGAATGGGGGAAAATATTATCTTTCTCAAATGATTTTTTAGCCATATATCTATATGATTAATTAATATTCATATAAATTATATTTGGAAGAACAAAAGAAATTAATAAATGTTCCCATGCTTAACCATGATATTTATGGTTGATAAGTTTCTGGTGTTGTAACTGTTTTTTTTTCATACATCATTTGAAGTAGATATTGGATAAAGCTAATAGTTCACCATTAATTATTTATCCTTAGTGCACAAATATTTAATGATTTATGAAAGATTATTTTATTTGGGATAGCATAAAGAGAGATATTTCTGAGTATGTGTCTCATTGATTAGTATGTCAGTAATTTATGAATAAAGGGAAAAATTAAATAGGGATGTTATAACTATTTCACATACTAGAACGAAAATTGGAAAATATCACCATAGATTTTGTAGTGGGACTCCCTAAAAAATAAAAAGACCACAATTCTATATGGGATGTATTTAGTCACCTTATGATCTTAGAACACTTCATTTTCATTAATTCATATTTATATCTGGATCATATTGACATAGTTTATAATAAGGAAGTAGTAAGGTTTCATGCACTTCAACATTCAATTATATTTCATCAAGATCTGAGGTTTACCTAAAACTTCTGGAGAATTATTCAGTATGATATCAATAAATAGATGAGTTTTAGAAAGGTACATCATCCTTAGATAGATGATTATCTAGATAACAAGTGCCATATCCCATTTGGTTAAGACTTGGAAAGTGCATCCAAGATATCTGAGTTCAAAATCGGGCAGAGACATAATTTATGGGATTTTAGTAGTACTGTAAAAGGAACTATAAAAGGTACTTTAGCAGTGTTGTAGCAGGTACTATAGAAGTTACTCTATCATGCACTATAGTAATCACTGTATATGGTACTGTAATGGTACTATAGCAGGTACTATTTACTATTGTAGCAGGCGGAACTATTCATCTGTTTGGGCTTTAGAGCCACCAGTTTAGGGCTAGGGGTCCTTTAAGGCATTTGTGCCACACAAGGCCTTCGAGAAAATAAGGATTTCAAGCCACCTTAAGGTCTCCATGCCCCATCATGGCCTTAGGGCCAACTCAAGGCCTTCGAGAAACCTCAATGTATTTGGGCCACCTCGAGGCCTTCGGGACACCTAAATATTGTTTTTAAAATGACCAGATAGACTCTATAAGGAGAAGACTCCAGATAAGGATTCAAAGTAGGCGCATTCACTAGAGAAGAAGCTAAGTATATTTTTCAGAAAGAGAGGTTATGGGAATTCCATCGGGATCTTCCTGTTCATGCATGGGAAGCCAAGCCAAACAAGCCATGAAATGGAGGAGAGTTGATATCTCGATGAAGAAGCTAGGGAGGATTAGTTCCAAGTATAGTCTGTATATTTCTATGACCTACAGGTCATGTAATCTCTAAGCCATTAGGTCTTGTAAGGGTTCCCCCTCATCCCTTGAAAGGGGTGTCATCAAAATTCAATAAAAAAATAAGTCCTTTGGGCCATTCGGAGATAGATTCTTATCTAGAGAAAACAATTCAAACCCTCTAGGTGGTGTGAGATCTTATTCGATGTATTTCAATGGACCTTCCTCTAGTTTAGTTTTCTAACAATATTATCTTTCACTCAAGTCTCCAAATGTATCTTAGGAATCACTTTATGGAAAAATGTGTAAAATTCCATAATTTTGGGACAAACTTAGAGAAATAAATCTATTAGTAGATGAGAGAGATGATGGAATGGTATAAAAATTTTGAACTATTTAGCAACACAACAATGAAGCTCAGAGTCGATAGAATAATTATTCTTCCAATCATAAAGGGGATATGGAATTTTTATTTGCTGAGAATGTTTTTCTATGAATTTCATAATGGAAGAATGTTTTGAGATTTGGGGAGAAATTAATGTTAATCGTTAGGTATATTGTCCCCTTTGATATTTTGGATCGAGTATGGACTATACCTTATCACTTAGTGCTTCCACCAACCCTCTCTTGAGTTTATGATGTGTTCCATGTATCGATCTTAATAAATTATATACTTGATCCTCAAAATGTACTAAACTAAAAGGATTTACCACTATATCATGATATTTACAATGTGTAATAATTGGTAGAAATATTGTGTCACATAGATAAAGTGCAATGGAATGAGACTGCTTTCCTAGTAATACTAATCAAGAGAAACCACAAATTTGAAGAAGTCGCCTGGGAACATGGGGATGTATTGAAATAAATATATCCCCATTTTTTAGTATTTGAGTGAAATTTTATTATTTAAAATTTTATTTTAAATGGGGTATAATGTAACAGAGTATTATTTCTGAAAAATACTTCCATTCAAATAATTTTATTTCCTCTAAAACTTCTATTATACACAATACTGATATTAAATAAACTGTGATATATTATTAAAATATTATTATGTGATGGATTTAGCATATCCATTAGATGGATGGGTAATAGTAGTAATAAATATAATATAAAAAATATATGGTCTACTAATTTATAAAATAAATTCATTGGTTATCAAATGATTATAATAGAAAATAAAAATGATATGAAAATAAAAATAATATTTTTATGAAAAAATTATTTTAATACATTCAATGTATTATTAAATTAAATTCATCACAGTTGGTTAATTATATTAACAAAATCTATATATTATATATTCAATCATAAAATTATCATTTATTTGACATGTTTCCTATCATTATAGATGAATAAACCAAGTTTTATACATAAAACTGTATTTTTCTAAAAAAAATCATCAGTTTTTGTGCGTGTTAAAATTAACTTCGTTTACTAATTGTTATGAAATTTTATAAAATTTATTCCATATTGATAATTAATAAGTTTAAATTTGTTAAATAGGACCCTTTTATTTTTGGCCAATATAAATTGTAACTATGGTAAAATTTATCACCTCGATAAAGGGTAAACGAGTTAATCTAGGTTAAAACTATGTAACAAGACTTTTATTATTAATCATAATACTTATTAGAAAATTTTAATTATACCTTAATAACATTAGTATTGAATTTTATTTGTTTAATGGACACTTGACCATGAAAAATACCGATATAATATTTAAATTAAAGAATGTTATAACATGTCACTTTCTTCACTTAGAATACTTTAATGTGTGAAGTTAGGGGAAAAGGTAAGAAACAAGTGACTAGAAATGCACATTTCAAGAATATTTCAATTATTTTCATTATGGTATACTATTCATCATTTTTAGTAATTAAAAAAATACCTCACATACTTAGATAATGACGACATGATATTTCTTCAACTAATTGAAAAATAAAATAAATGATATTACAAAAATAGTGATATTATTTTAATTATTTAATGTGTGCCACAAAATATTTTGCTTTAAATGTCATATTATTGTATTTTTAGATTATTATATTGGAATAAATTCTTTTTATATTGGCCTTTAAGTGAAATTAAATGGGTATTGTCAAAATCAACATCTATAACATTTTATCAGAAGAATATTTTATATAATTATTTGAAAATTATTGATGACTTGAAATATAAAATTAAGGATAATATATAGTCTATAATATCTTAAATTTATTATTTTTATGCAAATTGAATCCATTTTTCTTTATAATTACTTTAAAATATTTTGATCTTCTAAAAATATATGATAGGGCACCTCCCCTCAATAATAAAATAGAGCCCATTCTTTCTATTCTCCACATAAAATTGATCCTTATAAATCATCCTAAATATGAAAATATATCTTATCCACTAATCTATATACATTTTATATGAAATGTCATTTCCAAAAGACCATCCCTATTACACATAGTAGTATATTTAAAGGAGTTATTTCAATGAAGAGCTAATCTCCTTAATCAATGACTTTATTTTCAATTATTGCATTACCCTCTATTAATGTATTAAATTATTTATAAAATAAAAAAATTTGTATTTTACATATTATTTAATGTTATTTTAATTATTAATCCAGTTTTATTTACCCTCATTCTATCAAATGGGAAGTTAGAATATGTCTCATGTATACAGAAAAATTACCTTATCCATATAGTGATTGAAGCCATTTCTCATTACTATGTTATATATATTGGTATTATGATGGTTTAGTGGTTTATATATAAAAATTTTGAAATACTTATACTAATTTAATTATAATATAATATCTACATTCTAGCCTTACATACCATGAAATATTATAATGTCGATCATGCGTAGGTGGGGACTATCACCTCCACAAAGTGATGGGATTCATTTTTCATTTCAATTTTTTGGATGGAAATATGGATATAATTATTTAATATATATGTCATATATGAAATAATAATTTTTAAAGGTTTTTTATTATATTAAATTCTTTTATTCCATCCGTCAAAAATGAAAATAGTGTTCATGCGTGCGTATGGACTACCGTCTCCATGAATGATGTAATTCATTTTTCTATCTCCTATTTTTATGAATGATAATAAATATGAATATAATAAATATATATTATTTTAATAATATTATTAACATTATATAAATTATTTAACCAATCTAAATATATAATTGTTGGGACTGTTGGACTAAAACATGTTGGGAAAAAAGAAAGAGGTATCAACTTGAATAGTGATTTAAATAAAAAATTATTAATAAATAAGAGATAATATATATTAAATAAATCATAAATGGTATAATATATATGAATATGATTATGGAATAATTTTATAATAGAACCTTATTTTTTATATAGGGTTTTCAAATAAGAATGATGAAATGTGAGACTTGTGGTAAGGGATTTCTGTATCAACTTAATTTTAATCAGGATTATTCAGACTTGTACTTATTTTTATGAAATTATATTATCCATGTTTAATGAGACCTATTAATTTTGTTCTCCTATTTTGTTTCATGAGAATATATTTTTTCCTTTCATTTTCATCAATTTAGTTATTTTATATATTATATGAGTGTTTTACGTGAATTCGACATTATACATATCTTTGGGTTAAAATGATTTTTCTTAGATATCCAAATTTTATGAAAAATTGTTTTAAATAACAATTTTAAAAGTATCCTATGAATTTTCATGTAATTTATCGATTTTTTACTTATTATAAAATGTTTTACAATGACTCAACTTGTTGTTTTCTAAACGAGGTACTTTTTAACAAAACATATGAACAGAGTGATTTCTTTTAACTTATACATCATAAATAGAATTTACCACTATCATGATCATTAAATACACTAAATACTACATTATATGTTTTCAATATGATTTTCAAATAAAACATTTCCCAAAATATTTTGTAAATTATTAATTTTTTAAAATATATTTTCAAATTAAATGGGAATTTTACTCAATAAAAGTTTTAATTATCTTTTAATTTTATTTCTATTCATCGAAAATGAAAAACTGTTGTGGTTATTATGATTTTATTAGTTTTTTAACCAATGAAACCATCACCTTTATTTATTTTTAAAGTTAATGTTTATAATGATGAGTTTTTTCTAAAACCCATTAACATGGGTTATGCTATGATTTTTAGATATATGGAGCCCATTTTATTTGCATTAGTTATGATATGATGATATAATGGAAGCTTTATGATCTTGTTGCAAATATATGTATAGTTTTAATTATGTTATTGGTGGCCATATATCCCCTTTCAATTCGTTAGGTAAATAATTGTATCGCATTATGAGAAAAAAGTTGTATTGCATTATCCGTTAAATGAAACAACTTGAAGTTCTTAATACGCTGTGGGAAAAATGTGATGATTCCTAATTCAATGGTATTTGTAGTTAAATATGATATTTTATATTTTTATTATAATATTAATGGTCCTACAAAAATTTATGACATTAACTTATGTTTCATGATTGAGTTATAATGGTTTCTCATTATTATGATTTATGTATTTTGAAATGAAAATATTTTATTCCATAACTCAAGTTTATGATATCCATCAAACTGGATATGAAAATAGTTTTTTATGGTCATGATTTTATATAGTCGTGATTATCAAATGCTTTCATATGTTCATTTATTGTTCACTCTCATGTATACCATTACTGATCATCTAATCTCACACTTTCTTGTCTTTCCATTCCCCATGTTGTAAATAATGTTCTAAGTATGTATTTATATTAAGAGTAATATGTGAAAAGATATTTATTGGTGATATTTTATAAATATCATTAAATAAGAATATTTTGTATATATTCTCCAAATACACTAAACCATTATGGTTCTATTGTGTATCTAAATGTTATCAATTGAATATTTATCTTAAAATATGTAATAATTATGTAAGAAAATATCAGGCCTCTATAGGATGTAAATTGAAAATATTCAATTGAGAATTATAGTAGAGTAAAGACTCCACATTTATTATCAAATGATTTTCATTAAGGACTCAATCATCATTTAATAATCAAATACATTTGAAATTGATCCTAAAGACCTCATGATTTGCAAAGATAATTAAATTTTTTTGTTGACACTATGAAGTTAACTATACCAATATAAACACTTATTTGAATAAAAATGAGAAAAACAATATTAAAACATATTAATTGTTGAGTGGGGAAATTTTATGAAGGCAGGTGTTAGTGTGCATAGGAGGATGAATGGATACTCTAAAAACAATAGATTCCAATCATTTTTTATAGGGGGTTATGAACAACCCCCATTAAATTCATTTTACAGGGTCTTATGAAAACCCTACTCAAATCATTAAATTTAAATGGGGATCCCAAACTCCTTGATTTTTTTTTGAATTTTTTTAATATTGGGATGGTTTTTAGAGGTGGTTATGTCAAAATATATTCAATTTTAAAAAATAGTGGTACTGTATGTTCTTTTATATTTTAGAGGTTGTATATATATATAATTTATTCATTTGGATATTAAAGGATATATATATATATATACCATTAGAGGAGAGAAGACATGGAACCCCTATTGAGGTGGATTTGGCCTAGCATGATAGTTAGTTGTGAGTGGTTCATTTCTAACAAAATAACCAAAATCAGGTCACCATTGTCATTATTAAAAGAAACACCAAATTTTTCTTTCAACTATAACAATTTATGGATATTATTTCTGATTAAAAGTCTCTAATTGGGGATTCATACACAAAAAAAATTATGGACATTCATTGGTTGAGTGGATGGGGTTAGGGCTCATCATTCCCTTTTGGGGGAACTTTTTCCTACTTCATAACTCTCTCATAGATTTAGTACATGTTCAAGAATCTCTTCTTAATCCAAATATGGGACTGGTTACCTAAGAAAAATTATTATAGGTTAAATCCATTTTATGTTAAAAAGAAAGTGGAAGATCTCCCATTATTGAATCCATCAATATTTATTTGAGATTTTTCATCAATTTCCAATAATGAATAGGTTCTTACATGATAAAATAATACAATTCGGCACTTCCTAATTTTCTTCCATGTTGATAGGTTTTTAATATTCCAAAGAGGGGATTTGATCTATTATTGGGAATCCTAAATATACCAGTTATTACAAGAATCAAAACCTATGCATTTCCTTAAACTCATGCTCTTTTTTATTATGGGATAATAAAATATGTGAGGAACTTCAGTACAAGATATTTGATCTTGATTCTTGAGGAGACGTATTACACATCTTTCTCATTATAAGAATCATAGTTATCTTATTTTTAGTAGGCCCTTAGAACTAGCACCAAGTAATATTCCCCTGTATGTGGTATATTTATATCATACCACACATCAAGGATTGTAAAATAATAATTCCCTATCTTGTGGAGATTCAGTATGTTAATGATGTGTTCATTTTGACTCTATACTCCCACGTGAGTTATGCTCCGGGTGAGAAACAAGGGATATAAAGTGATCATCCTCATTTCATATGGATGTGGGACTTGTGTACTGATACAACCCTTTCGTGTTAATATACATCTCAAGCCTTGAAGTGTTTTCCAATGTATTCTAGTTATGGTAGGAATTAGAGTCACCAAAGTTTAGTAGACATTTCATTCTATTGAGGTATGAGGTAGAGTAATCAACCCATGTTAATGATTGGGTAATGATTGTTTAAATGTCAGAGGCATGAGGCGTAAATCAAAATAGATGATTATTTGGCCTTGAACCTTAGGAAGAAATAATATGTATCTTATTTATTATAGGAATCATAGTTATCATAGTTTAGATGATTTGGCATTATATAATAAGATTTCCTTATATGTGGGACATATCATATTATGTTGTCGATCAGGGCATACACTCTAAGGTTTCCCTTTCCTATGTAGTGGTTTACAATGCAAATGATTTGATTATTTCAACTCCCTAAACCCATTTGAGCTATTCTCGGTGTGACAAAAAAGTGATGTAAAATGACCAGTCATGCTACTAATACGTGCCATACTTATTTACATAGATATCCCTTTGGATGGTAAAAATATAACTTGAGCCACATAGCGGTGTCCAAAATATCCTGGATATAGATGAAATCAGATTCCTCATAGCTCCATTGATTTTTTCTTACAAACTGACGTTGACCATTGGTTGGGGATTACACACCGAAAGTGGAAGAAGTTATCAAGCCCTCAAATGCCCTTATAGACTAGTCCTGCATACCTACCTGACATTCTTGATTGCCTTATTGGGATGTTTGGATTGTATTTTTTCAGATGTTTAAGGATGACTATATGTATCCACTTATATTAAGTACATTTCTATATACAATTGCATGATCTAGTTTCCTTATCTAAGGTATGTCTCATACCATGGAAGGAATGTTTCAGAGTCATCAGAGGACCAAGGATGACTTGTATGGAGGCTATTTAAAGACATGTCTGGTGGATCCTAAAGTCAACCACATGATCTTGGTTTAAATTCTTATATGGTGTCACATGATCCATTAGACATGTTATGGGTCATTAAAAGATCTATATGAGACTTCTGAAGTGTGTTGTGACAGTTAGTGTGGCTTCTCATGGAGGGTGTTGCATGTCCGGATTGATATGTCTGGAGGACATCAGAAATCTATCTGGTTATGTGTGAAGTGTGTCACAAGATGTAGTTGACATGCTCTGGTACTACCAAAAGACACATATGATGTGAATTATTGTAGCCATCTGAGTCTGGTGATGCATCTTAGGGACATCACAATAATTGAATGGAGATCCTAGAGGGTTTTTTCCACTTGGGTGGAATGACTGAGGGGAACAATGGGACTTTATTTTACATGTTCATAGGAATTCATGTGGTCTAAATAGTATATCGAAGATGTGTCATGTGATATGGGAACCATGACATGGTGTTGTTATATGTCTTAGATGGTTCATGTTATGGTCATAAGGGATAGTGTATGTTTATTTAGCAAGGTCACCCATATTTTAGTCTTTATTATTTACATTATATTAATAATTCATTAGTTTTTTTAGTGTTATATTTTTTTATGTCTAGTGTGATTTATAATATGTCATGGATGTAATTTTTGTGTCCATATAGAGGTACTTTATGAGGCTTATACTGATCACATTAATGGCTTATGCATGTTTCATGATTTCTCTAGCTGTTTATTGGTATCTTACCATATGGGAAAACATTCATGTAGTGAGATCAAACACACCAAAAAACCAACTGTTGTGCTTTTATATAAAATAGAAAATTTCTCTTCTAGAGAGTAGTGGTTCATTTTTCATGTAGGGTGAGGGATTTATAGGAATTTACACCTTGGTTTTTCACTTCTTTTCATTGAATATACCACATGAATCCAGTCCAGAGTTAGTGTGTGGCCTCACCATCACACCACTTCATGAGTCCCTGTGAGGAATCACTCTGAGGTCGTCCCCTGATTTTCAGAGACCATGAATCCCTTCCATCAACTCTCTCTGAACTATATTATTTCTAATTAATAGGGACAATTTGAATCGTGTGGGATTATCTCAGTACTTTTATATTCTCTTATTAATTTTTCTAACGGTCTTCACCTTATTATAGAACCTATCATTGGTCCTTATAGGGATCACTCAAACTCATCAAGAGTTCTTCTAATATTGTGATGTAGATAACCATAGTAAGATGCAATAGTTTTACAACCATTAGTGGCTCCTACACCCTTCATTTTTATTTCATTTTCATATTTTATAATTTTTGGGAATTATGTGATATTTCATGAGTATTATCAAAGGCAATCAATCAACCTCTTGGTGATGTGTCATGTCACCAATCTATGTCCTATGAATATGCACAATAATTTCATGGAAATTTCTATATAATTAACTATGGGGTGTGAAAGGGGAATTGTGAGGTCTCCAGGATATTCCTAACACTCTTTTCATAATGATGATGACATGCTGGCGGGCTTTCACAAGATGATGTAGAAATTTCATAGAGGTCTCTCAGTGTCCTTTTGGTTTCTCTGGGTGTGTTGTGTGATGTTTAAAACCGAAAGATTAATGTGATGGCCTATTTGACAACTAATATGACATTCAAACTAGAGGTTCACATGGCCTCATGAATTCCTCCTCATATTCTAGAGTTTTCTGACTAGCATCCAGTGTGTAAGTAACTGGTAATGGGGAGGGTTTACCCTCGTGATTAGAGTAACACAATTGTATCTTAGATAGGAAATTAAAAACAATAATATAAGCACTAATAAAAGAAATATATAATAGTCTAAGAATAATATAAAATTACTAAAAAATATGGCCAATATAAATATTCAAAAAAATCATGCATGTCCTAATAGAGAAATATTAAAATAAATTAACAAATATATAATAGGAAATAATATATAGTAAGATACAGGTATAAAGAAAATAACTAAAAGAAAATCCGCAAGGGTGGTCTACACAAGATTCATGGGATCCTTATCAGTCTTGTACTACTAACTCCTAGGTAATAATAAGAAAACACATGCAATCAACCATGATCCCGCAAATATAAGGTCTACTTAGGTACCCCTGTGAAATATCAACCTGAGTATGGTGTGAGATAATAATCCCAGTTTGTTCCCATGTACAGTGACTATGACTAAATACAGTCCATGAAACAAAATATAATGTAATGTGTAGGTATAAGGATAAATATTAATAAATTTTTTTTAAAATATAAACAATAACACAGATAGGTTCTGGAGGGACGCCTAATAGGTTTACCTACATCATCTCATATCCAAAATGAGGATCCAGCTAGTAAACATTTGTATATATTAATAACATATACATATCATAATTATATACTACATCCACCTATATGAACCAAGTGTGTGCCAAATCCTAATGGTCATATATCTAGACAACTAGTTTCTGGTTGGATCAGGGCGTAACTCAGATATCCATAACTAGTCTAAACGAGCATATATGCTCAAGAAAATGGTTACATTCCTTACATCCCAATAGAGTGAGAGAGGAAATTCTACAAGACTTAGGATGGTGACTGAGCTTCCATGGAAACACTCTAATAATGTCGTATGTCAGGTAATACCAAATGTACATATTGTGTCGCTGGTGTGAGAGTTCATTCTCAGTACCCAATGCAAGGGAGTATAATTCATCCTCTCTCAATATAACCCTTACCATCAATCCAGATCCTCTATATAATATGTAATCATATTTACAATAAATTTACATGATGCAATACCTCTCATGACATACAATAATCAGGACCATATAAAGGAATCAACATATTTTTAATAAAAGACAAAAAAATACCTCTCATGCTAATCATTTATGTAACCCAATATAATCAAGGGCATCAAGATTATAAATATTCTTATAGTCTGTTATTATTTCATTATAGAAATAAGTTTTTTCATACATCCATATTTAATCCTATTTATATTAAACCATATAATACAATCGAGGTATAAAATATATCATGAATATTTCCATTAAACATAATCATGAAATATAATTTAAGATATTCAGGGAATTATATATATTGTTTAAGATATATTAAAATAAATACATTTCATTTGATTAAAAAAACATGAAAATTTAATTACGAAACTCAAATATGAACATAGAAGGTGCATCAATCCCATTTAACATTTATAGAATGAGTAAATTACTATTACAAATCCAATAAAGACCATGTATCAAAAATGAAATTTTCAAAACAATGAAATAAAATAATTAACCCAAGAACATTATAAAATAGAAATTACCAGATTTTAATTTTGAAGATAGTGCACCTCGGTCAAGGGGATGTTATTATAAAAACGTGATATTTTGTTAAACAATTCCTAAAACATCACTAAGCATTCTATTCAACATTCTAAACAAAATAAATGATGGATGTTTTTAGAAATAATCTATAAATAATCGAAGAAGAAAATACAAGGTTAAACATTGAACTTAGAAGGTTACATTATCAATTAATCAAATACCTACAAGGAAAATTTCTGTTACTAAACTTATATAAATACTTAAAAGTCATCATTTTCATTTATTTCATTTAATAAAACTATGATGTTTTACTTGTAACACCTTAGGGTCATCATTAAATGGTATGAAAAACCTATAAATAATAAAAAAGGTTCCAATAGGCATTTTTTATTGTGAAAGGGTCAATTTGATATGAATAAAACAAATTAAATGGAATGTATAATAATGGTCGTTGTGCGGTGCAATGACAATATTTATATAATGATGGAAACATGAATAAAGAGTCGTTGAACACCTACCTCATACATTGGATGACCTACTTTTCAAATGGTCTAATAAGATCCTGTTTGGAAGAGATCTATGAAATGGATATTCACCCTTAAAAATAGGGAAAATGATCTCAGCCCAAAATATATTAGCAAATGGAATGATGAACTTAAAATTTACTAAAGAGGATCCAATATCTTACCGATATGGATATATAGAGACTGATGGAGAATGATTCAAACTTCAAATGGAGGAGTTGTTTCCATGCATATATTAAGGAGGATGGGAGCTCAAATCTCCAAGGGGAGGAGGGTAACATGGCTTGAGGAGATAAATAAATGAGAAAAAGGAATTCCAAACTTATTAGGAGAAATTTGGTATTTTTACCATAAAATCCTAGGTTGCATGGTTTGGTTGCACAGTTTGGAGAAACCGTGATCCAAAATTGGGTCACCCATTTCTTAAGAAACCCCCTCAATATAATTTTCCTCCACAGTGACCCTAATCATGTGATGACTATGTGAGTAATATTTCCTAGGGAATACCCAAAATGAAACTGTCTATGTGGTCTATGAGCATGGTTTGGGGAAACCATTCACAAAGTATTCTATTCACATATTCCCACCTATTGTATGTCTCACAATTTGCTACATATGTTCACATGGTTTCAGAAAAATGGTGTGCCCTGTGCATACCATCCAAACCCTTGATTTTCGGACCCCGGCACTCACTAAACTCGATAAGATAGCTAAGAAACCTCTTATGCCTTTACACAATAATGAAAGCAACAACTTAAAGTGATCTTATTATCATAATTACATTATAATTCTTGGTTTAAAAGATTATTAATCTAGTAAACCCCATATGTTCATATTAATTTGTATTTTCCTTCATTCCAAAAACATGGGTCATTACAACCTCCCCACCTTAAAACTTATTATCCTCAAGAAGCCTTCATGGACAATGAAATCCCAACCCAACCGATCAGGTTCATGAAGTCTCTTTTAAATGGTCTTGTTGTGTTTCAAA
Source organism: Viscum album (assembly GCA_963277665.1). NCBI lineage: Eukaryota > Viridiplantae > Streptophyta > Magnoliopsida > Santalales > Viscaceae > Viscum > Viscum album. The sequence goes on along the minus strand of OY728146.1, from coordinate 1,616,967,736 downwards.
ACACATGATTGACCTCTAAGAATTAATTTAATTAAATGGAACTTATGCCAAGAAAACTTGATCCAATGGTCATTTCCCAATAAAAGCACTGATATGTGGCTTACATAAGCCACTTGGACTAGAGACATGATCATGAAATCATCTCATTAAATAATTTCCCAAATGCTCTCCCAACCGTAGGCTTCAATATCAATAAGGTTCCAAATCCGAACCATGACACATCCCACCATCAGATTTTCCTTAAAAATCACGCCTCTTGGAATTATAGCGATGATCCATGCATGATTTTAAAAAAAAGAAAACCTGATTACATTTGAGGCCACAATAAGAACCTCATTATAAAGAAACAATTGATTCCAATCGACCAAACTATAAATAGTATTGTACACATTCCATGAAATTCATATCTGACCCTTTAATCCACACCCACCATAACCCTACATCATGCTTCAAATAGTTTCATATTACCGTACCCATTAAACAAGACTGATCACAAGTCAAGCCACCCTGACTGACATATCTCAATGTTTCCAAGCTTTAGAAGTCGGTGCATATCAATATTAATAGAAATTTTTTCCTCCATGTCATCTTGCATCTATCATGAACATGTTCACTGAATCTCATACCCAAATTTCAAGGACATTCCTTGGAAAAAACATCATGAGACCATGTAATTCATCATGAGGCAACATGAACAGGGGTGTAATCCAGATTCATCCCATTGAAATCATTACCCTTTTTAAATAATACCACTGAGATCAACATCATGTCTAGGGAAACCTCATATTATAATTACTGGCATCTTAGGAAAAAATAAAGGTAATCCATAATCCATATTTTGATGTGATATGTTGGCACAAGGCCATGATGTCCACTCCAAAACATTGAATGAGCCAGATCAGCATCCTCCTAGTGGTCACATCAGAATAAATAGAAGGAATTAAAGTGTCCATCAAAGGCCATTCTACTTGGGAACCCAATGGGCAGTCAAGAAAAATCAATCCTTGATAAGAAGCACTCATCTAGCATGGAACATGAAGAAAACCCCCAAAACAAGACTAGAAGATTTTAAATATTCTTAGTGGAGAAAGACTGATGATCTCTTAGTGAATCTAAGGAAAATTTAATATTGTGTACATAATCAAATCTAGGTCAGAGTACACTAAGAGAAGATAGAATATTACCATGGATGAAAATTCTAACCATGAGTAGTTTACTCTTTTTCATTAAGTGGATCTACTTCACCAGTTGATGTTCCAACACAAAATGATCACAAGCCTTGTCCACCCAAAGTACATTCATGATCGTTCTAGATTAAACCACTGAATTCTTTTCAAGGGAAATAAATTATCAATAATTTCATATACAACCAAACATTTCAATGTTGTGACTCCATAAAAGCATTGACATAATACAAAATGTTCCATCCAAAAATTCTTTCTAAAAAAAATATCCATTTCCTAATAGTCCCCATCGGTAGTGTTCCTTCTATAGGAAAGGATTCATTTTAACAAAAAGTAATATGATCCTCCCCACCATAAGAGTTTACTAGTCCTTAAGAGGGAAGATAGACCATACGCCTATCATTGTACTTTATCAAAACCACATTAACGTAACTTAAAGAATCTGTCATGTAAAAAAATCAACCAATGGGTCAAAATAGATCAATCTCTAGGATATCCTCTTGTGGATTGGGATAGACTAGTTTATATAATATTTAGGTCTCTCTGCAATAAAGATACCCCAATATCGTATTGAACAACACAAGGCTCAACATTTCATCAGAACTCAAATAGTTTGTTACATCGTTAAAAACTTGATAGGAACCAAGTATGTGAACGCATACTACCTAATGTTTTAGTAATAACTACCACATCCTGGATAATATCAATAGAATATTTTCCCTATGAAATTAAGTATATGATGTCATGTAAAATAGATTTATCCTTATGTTTTATGGACCCATAAAAACTTTAACCTAGATGGTGATGCAACAATTCATCTATCACGAATGAAGAAGAAAGATTCACATTACCTATTAAGCAGACAACCAAGCTCGGGGCATGTCTAACCAGCTGAAAATAATAATTACTCGATGCTCACACCCATAACAAGTTCAAGGATACCATGAAAACCATCTAAACAAGGGTATCCTTTAAAAACTAAGAGTCTTACTAGGTACAACAACACCAAAACAACTCCAAAGGATAGAAAACTAAAATTATTAGCATTGAATAGAACCTGTAACGGTGATACCTACCATATGCAGGCCCCTTACAATGAAAAAGTGTCAACCCATTAACTAGGACACTCCAAAAATAATTCACCCCTTCAAGATCATATCATTTAATCCATTTCTTAAAAGAAAATAGTTTTATTATAAACACTCATGCTTCCATTAAAATGATACTCCATGAGAAATTATAGCTACCCTTACATGATGGTTTAAATAAAGGACACCACCCTAGGATCCATTTTATGTCCATTTCTATGATTCACATTAATCATTAAGTATTTAATATATTTAATAATAAAACATCACGTGCCCATTATAAAAAAAGAAGATGGTAAATGACTAGGTAAACAAGAAAGTCTCCTCAACCCTACCTTTTTTAAACATTAATAATTTATCGAAATCCTATCATAATTAGAAGATTTATCATAAAAATAATTTTTAATAGATAAAAAGATCGACAAGTGTCCCATTAAGACAAACTGGGTTCATCATAATGCAACCCAATATCAATTGATAAATAATATAAACTAAAAACACCCAAATGGGTCATCTCATAGGAATCATGCCCCAAATGTCCTACCTGGGTCCAATAGTGCATTTTATAAGTTAACCAATTCATTTAAAATTATAATTAAATTACTTTTACAATTATAACCATTTCAAAATATAGCATGGTCACATACAAAAGTTCCATTATATGGGTACCCATTTCCCTATATATAAAGCTCCCATACGCTTTATTTACTAATGTCAATATCCCATTAAAATGAAACCAATTTTTTTCATGATATTAAAAACTCATATATAAAATTTCTGTCATATGGGTGGAAATTTACTAATCCATAATGTGCCCATACACATTAAATATTAGAATTTTCCTCCTATTAATCAAACCCAATTCACCATATCATTTTTTACTGTTGTATTATTTCACACTTTAACAAATGTTTCTAAAAAATTATAAAGATCAATGATGGATCAAGTATATAATTTACCATTTTTCACTTATAGTTAACTTAAACACCTTATAACTGAAAAATGGTTCCCATTTAATCACAGCCAACTACTTCAACCAATGAAACTAGTTACATGAAAACCAAAATTCCATGTTATCACAAGTAGTAAACACAAAATCATATTCTATTAAAAACATAAGCACAATACACAGGTCAGTCATGCTGAATAATTAAAATAATTCCATATAATCACCTAACATGATATAAAAGTAGACATGCTAAATAATTACATAAATATGTATCAATATAAGTATTTTATTAAAATACCTAAATAGGCATTCTAATGAATACAAGGAATGGCATAAAATCATGCAATAGAATTCAAACTAGCACACAACCTAAAAATTAAACTACATGGAATGTCATATGCATGTGTTTTAAATTTCTATGTGTCTATTATTATTCTTGTGATTCTTGATCATTTACATAGTTGGATAGGGTTAAAATGCCATACATTCATAAATCAATACATAGTGTAAATTAAACCAATGAATCAAGGTGAAATCATATCAATTATAATATTAAACTACATGAAAATAAATTTCATCCCTGGCCACATGGAATTTTTCCCATGGATTTTGTGATTAGTCCAACACCATGATATTTACCAAGAAATGACACATTTCGAGTCTCTTGTTTAACAACCCAAAAATAACAAAACAAAGGAAAAAATGAAACCCCTATGATACCATCTTGTAATGTTCTACCCCGACTGACCATTAATACAGTTGTCGTACTTTTGGGTCATATTTCCAAAAGAATTCTTCCCCATACTCTAGAGGTAGCCAACATGCAATGTGGGTGTGAGGAGGTGATAGTGGGGATACTGTTAACTCATGATCAGAGTAATACAATGGTATCTCAGATAAGAAATTACATAAAATAATAGAATATGTAATAATAGAATGGAAACATAGGGGAAGAATAATATAAAATGAATAAAAAAGATAGCCAATGCAAATATACAACAAAATCATGAATGTACTGATGATGAAAAATAAACTAATGCATTAGACATACAACATGGAACAATATGAAGTTCCATAGAGATATAAATAAAAGAACAAAAAGAAAATCCCCAAGGAAGTTATTTATGAGCACCCCAAGATCTTTTTTGATCTTTTGATTCTTACTCCCAGGTACTAGCTAACCATTTCAAGAAATAAACCATGGTAATGAAAATATAAGGTCTACATGGGTACCCAGGTTCAATGGTGACCTGAGAAGGAGGTGATATAATCATCCCACAAGGTTCCCACCCATGGTGTCTATGACTGAAATAGGTATATGAAACATAATTTAATTTATTGTGCATGTATAAAAATAAAGATAAATAAATGGTGGTGAATAAATAAACCATAACTCACCCAGGTTTCTAAGGGGTACCTAACAACTATCAATGATTCATCTCATATCTAAAATGAGGATTGATATAGTTACTATATGTATTTAGTAATTACATATAAATATTAATATTATATATTGCATCCACCTATACTAAACATGTTTTTATTGACGCATAGTATCCATATACCTAGAATACTTGTTGCTGGCTGGACTTGGGCGTAACTCATACATCCATAACAACTCTAAATGAGCATATAAGTTGATAAAAAGGGTACATTCCCTACATCTCAATAGAGTGAGATAAATCATTCCACAAAACACAGGATATTGAGTGATCCACCCAGTAAACACTCAAATAATGGAACATTCCATGTAAATACCAATTCCCATATAGTATCACTATTGTGGGATGTTAGGATGAAAACCTAATGTAAGGAAGCGTGAAGCCTCCATGCTCAATAGAACCCCTACCATCTTTAAAAATACTATGTATATAGTGTCATAATATTATTAATAAAAGACCATGTTGAAATACCTCACATTCCTTACATTTATCGATCCCATATAAAGGAATCATCATATTTATAATACAAGATATGAGGAAATAACTCTCTTATTTTTCATTTATGTAAGCCATTTTAAAAAAGGGAATTATAATTAGAAAAAATATTATAAGAAATTATTATTTAATTACAACAAGAGGCATGGAAATAACACCCTTTTCAATCCCATTTCAATTATACCATGTAATACAATCAAGGAACAAAATATTTATTGAAGCATGCCATTCAACATAATCAATACATATCATTTACAACATTGATAGAATAATAGCCATTATGACCAAGCTATTAAAATCACTACATGTCCTTATATTAAATAAAACATGACAATTCATTTAAAAATATCAAAGAAAAACATAGAATGTTTATCCATCCCATTTAACCTTTTTAGAAGGAGAGAAATTTGTTTCTCAATTTCAATAAATACCATGTCTCAAACATTATAATTTCTAACCCATGACATCAATGCATTAATGCAAGCACATTATAAATTATAAATAATCAATTGTTAATTGCAAAGATAGTGCACCTCTATCGAGAGGTATTTATTTTAAAAACATTACCCTGTTTACAAAAAAGTCATAAAAATTTACTAAGAATCCCATTTATGATTCTAAACATAAAAACCAAGGATGCATTTAAAAATAAACTACCAATCATGGAAAAAAATACATGGTTCAACATTTCACATAGAAGGATCCATTGTCATTTTTTCAAATACTTATAAGAGGAAATTATTTTATAAAATGAATCCAAAAGCATAAAAGGAATTCTGATAATTTATTTCATTTAATAAAAAGGGGGATGTTTGACATCAAAGACCCATGGGGTGTCCATAAATGATATTAACAACAACTAAATAATTATACACAGTTTAATAGGCATGTATAAAGGTGAATGGTTCAATTTGATATGAATAAATCAATTTAAAATCAACTCTTAAAAAATGCCAGTGTGTGGCACAAAAACAATATATATGAAAAAACAAAAACATGAAGAAAAATTCATAGAATACCTACCATGTACTTAGGATAACCTACTCATCCAATATTGTGTTCATATATGATCTAGTTTATAATATATCTATGAAATGGAAATTATCCCTAAAAATATTGAAAATGGTATTGCACAAATATAGTGCAGTAGATGTAATGACATACACGAAATGGATAAGAGTGGATCTGAGATATTATCGACACAAATCAATAGAGATAAGAGGTTATTGATTCCTAATTTGAACTGATTAGTTATTGCAAGTCCTGTATTAGGGAGGAGGAGAGCTCAAGGTGCCAAGGGGAGAGGGTCACACATAGGTAAGAGAGAATGAAAGGGGAAATAAATTTTAAAAACCATTAACTAATATTTGGTAATTTAACCCTCAAAACCTAGGTCACATGGTTGGGGCTCATGATTTTTCCTACCCGTGCTCCAAATGTGTGATAATCATTTCTTAAGAAACCGCCTCTCTTGGTTAGGCATGCATTGTATCCCTAAACAAGTGCCAACTATGCAGTGAATAGGGATAATATATAACCCGAAAAGTCACTATCCATGCAGGCTAGGTGCATGGTTTGGGTAAACCGTGCATATCCTATTCTCTTCACATAGTCCCTCATGATGTAGGTCACACGTCTTACTGTTGAGCTCCACAAAGTTTCAAACAGTCTTTGTGCCCTATTATGACCCTCCAAAACCTTTATTTCTAGACCCCATCACTATTGAAACATGATGAGACACCCTGTAAACCTATTGGTTTTTAACCAAGTCTAAAAACAACTCACGGAAGTGCTCCAACTCTTGGTATTATGTTTCGAATAACGATTTTAATAATATCCCATCCAGTAAAGTCTAAAATTTAATGTTCCATTGGATTTTAGTTCATTCCAAAAACTTGAGTTATTATATTAAAGGGATCCCAAATGCTCTCTTTTTTATGTACATTTTTTCTTTGAAAAACGCTTGTAGGATCTTTGTTTTTATAGAATATTGTCAACGGGTATTTTTCTCCACATTAGTGATTATTCATGTGAGTTTTACAAACACAATTGGCTCCCACATTATCGATATTTTCCTTCTATTTTTGATGGTTTTCTTGTGGGTTTCTAGTGAACAGACAAGTTCAAAATAAATTTACATATTACATCTTATCAGGATATCACTACATGATCATTGGTAGTCCAGGGAACCTTCATGAGAATAAAAGGGACTGTCAAAAGGGGCTACACTGAACCTACTATAGGTTATGGATTTTTTATTGCTCAATTTCATGATCCTATAAAATTGAAGTGATCATGTGTCTCTTGGGGGTTCATGAAATCCACATGTCCTTGTCCACCATATTCTGTATTTTATTTTTTGTGGATACCCATATCTAGGTATTCTATAATTTGTTAATTTGACAATGCTCATTTAGTGGGTATCAAATCCCCCCTCCATAAGATATGTATGGTTGGAAAATGATTCAGTTCTAAGGAATATAAATTTATGTCTATGTCTTTGGTGTTGTTTTGAATCAATATCTTAAGAGACTCTTGGTATATAGAATGAATTTTTTCTCATATGGTATTCTCTATAAATAGGTGAGGGGAGATGGATTCACTCACATGATACTCATTCCTCCAAAGCACTAACCTTTATTCCATCACATTACCTTATCTCCATATTGATCGGTAAAAATTAATCGCAAGACCTTGTCATGAGCTCATTCCACAATAATTATTCAACAATTACTCATGTTCTTAGTCACACACTCAATTTAACATTGAACGGTACTATAGTAATTGTTTTAACTTTGGATTTTAGGATGAATGATCATCTTGAGGGTTTCTCAGGATCATCCGTCTTGACCTCATGATTTTTTTAGCTATCATATAGCTTATAATCCCATGTATGGGTCATGAGTGTGCTAGTATTGGAGGGTTTATGCAGTTGGGTGATGCCTTGAAAGTTTATATTACCAATGATATCTTCAAGAGTCATTCAGTTTGGTAATGCTCTATATGATTTGTGAATGCCATTATTTATTCAAGTGAAGCCCATGATTCTACTAGTTTATGACTTTTTCTTTAAAAGATTCTACATTATATGTCTAGAATATTCCACTTTTGTTTAGATGGATTCTATATCTCATTTATATTCAAATAAACCTTCGAAGAGGGAGAATAAATCATTGGTTTTTTTCATGATGCTATTTGTGTGAGCATGAATCCTACTTTTCATTGAGACATTTTGTAAATTCAACTGAGTATGATAAAGATGATGTAATTAATGTATTTGGACTATCCCTTTCTAGATGTTCTGTCCCTTTATGGGGTTGTTCTTACTAATGATGTTCCCATTCTTTTACCAAAGTCATATTTTTTACCCTCCTCATGGGTTCAGAAAATCAACAGCACTTTCTCGGAAAATATACCTCAGTGGGAATATTTTTTCACTGAGGGAGATTTGTGAGGATGATTATATACTAACATTTATTCCGAAAAACACTGATGTGATTGATTGTCAGTCTGATGAGGACGCCCACATGTACTGCTCAAAAATATTGAAATCTACCTCCAGCCAAAATTTTGGGTGGGTTTCTAACTAGTGAATTCAATCAGGAGGTAGTTGTGGAATGTAATTTGGGTGGACCTTTTGGGTACAATATATTTATAATGAATTTTTTGAGGATTTGATGAAATTTGGACTATACAAGGTTTTCTGGATATTGAAAATGTCTACCTACCGCTACAAGGGTATGATGATGGAAATTTTTAGTTGGGGAGTCTACATATGAAAAAAAACCACATAATTTATAGTGATGTGCGATTAATCCTTAGTTATGTGGAGTATATATGTTGTACACCGATATTAGTTGGGATGTACAATGATTTATTTCCCCCATGGTTTTCCTGGGATAAATTATGAGGCATCCCCCTCTTGCCCAAGAACTGATCAGGATACCTAAAAAGTATCACATGAAGGGCCCTCTTCCTAGGGAAGATACCACATTCAAGACCTATGTGAGATTCTAGATCTAGAAGCCTTGATCTGATATCGAATCAATGAAGTTGAAGGCCAATATTGAAAATGATTTCCACAGTGCATCGGGTATTTTCTAGCCCATAGTTGAAGAAGGAAAATTTTGAGAATGGGGATCAGAATTTTTTTTCTGTCGACCAGAACATTATACTAGCTACTTTACTCTCCATGAACATTAAGGGATACTTACATCACATGAATTAAAAAGGTGTAATAATAGTTTTCACTTTCATGATGGTGACCTCCAGGGTAGGGGCATATCGGGCATGTTGTCTTAATGTTGGCCAAAAATTATCGTCTTCTGCCCCATGACTACAAGGGAAATAGCCCTTATATAATATTGGGCCTCTTCCAACTATTCTTGGTTTGGGTAGGATCTCATATAGGTTTCTATGAATATCTCAAAATATAGGATATCCCTAATTCCCACTTTATACCATACTTACAGTTTACATGTGGGGTAAGGACTGCTACACTAAAAGATTGGGATGTTTGGGATTTTATGATACTATATGACCATTTATCATTTAGAACCTATTGACCAGTTCCATCATGCCATATTTTATATACTTGTGGGGATATTTTTGATGCAGGATCTTATGTTATTTCACTTCACAAGGGTGTTCTTTGCATCCACTTTTATTGGGACTTCATCTGGGAATGGTTTTCACCATGCTGGTTTAGCCGCCAATTCCTATATGTCAAGTGTATATTTACACACTCTATTTATGATTTTTCTTGGGATAATATAATGGTATATATCTATTTGCTTCTAATTTTTACCATATATGGTACTCATGATGAGATAAAACTTCTTCCATGTAATGTATTAATTGGTTTATCACGTGGATATACATAATTTGGATTTGTTAATATCCCAGTGAAAATTTATTCAAATAGTTAAATGAGGATTCCCAATTACCACCAACTACTGAAAATAACCTAAATCATGGAATGAAACTTGATTCTAGAGATCCAATGGCTCCATATGTTCCTTTTGAGGAGATAAGTCATTTTCCACGATGTTCTTTTCCTACAGAAGTTTCCACTAATGAGTCTTTTGTGAGTATATAACCAGAGGTTGAATCCATTATAGAGTTATCATTTATTAAAGCCTCTATAAATTAGTTGGATTATATGGTGAAAAACATATAGGTTGAGATTTGGGATGTCAAGCGTCAATCAGAGTTACATTTGGATGGTTTTTCTCTTGTCACAAACCCTTTGGGTATTATATTAAAAGGAAAACCTGAAGTGGTTTTGGCCTTATTCGTAGACCTTTATGTAACAATAGAAATCATTATGGCTTGGGTTTTTTATTCACCTTTGGTTCACCTATTAGTGGTGTGGGGAACAATGAAAATGGTCTTGAATGAATATGGATGGCCCTTTGAGGCAACATTAATACTGAGCTCATCACTATGTTTAAAGGGTCACAGTGTCATTACTACCATAATAAAAACATTTTTTTGTTGATATAGTTGTATGATGGTGAATCATAGTCAATTATTTCATACCATTAATATTCACCCCATGGAACATTCATTAGAGAGGAGTTCAGTAGTGATAGGGGGACCAATAATGAGGGGTCCCCTGGTCTTCAGGCCCACCTGAGGGCGATGATTACCACTTATAGATAAATAATATCATCCTCATGACCTTTTAGAGAGCCTTCAATAGAAGTTAATGTTAAAATATATACTACAAAATATGTGTACAATAGTGCTATAATTTATTAGCGCTAGAAAAAAAAATCCTGAAAATGGCCTCTTTATCGGTGCTAAAAGAAAGCACATATAAATTTACCCTTTATCAACACCATATTTTAGCACTCATAAGGGGTACCATTTATCATCACTATATTTTTAGAGGTCATAAAGAAATTCTTTATTAGTTCTTCTTTAGTGGTAATAAATTTCCAAATAAATAAAAGGAAATAATTAAATAAGTAAAAAATAAAAATTAGTTTATTAAAAATAATATTTGAAATTATTTTAGTTAAATAATTATTTATAAAATTAAAAAAAATTATTATAATATATATAAATTATAAATACTAATAAATATTATTGGTCGGCATGGATACTCAAGAGGTGGGGTGAATTTAGTTCCAATTTAAATTTCTATTAAAATAATTTCTTTTAAAATCCCCCAATTTAAAAACAAAGTTAAACTGTAGTGAATTTATAATGATTTTAAATGTTCAATTAGCTTCTTAAGGATTGATTATATCTCATTCAATTTAATCACATGATTAAATTAGCTTTTTAATCTAACCTACTGGTTCACAACATGTATAAACACTTCCTAATTCAACTATCGAAGTAACTTTAAAATAGATTTGTATTTCAAAGTAACAGCAGTGGAATATAAAAGATATATGTAGTATTCTTTAGACTTATACTAACAACCACAGCAGATATAAACAAGAGGTTCAGTCTCAAGCAGAGACTTATTCCTCTCAAACAATTTATAATAATTTGATCCACACCCTGGACCGGGGTTAACAATATTACAACACTGTCCAGGTCCTAAGACCTCTACCACAGTTCTTCGTGGGAAAACAAAGACAACAAAAAATAGGTTGTCCAGGTCACACTTGACCTCTACCACTATCCTCAGTGGGATACAATATGAAGTATGGAGTTTGGAATGACGATTTAGTATCCACCAGTTTAGCACATGAGACAGTGTGTCTGTAAAAGATATACAGAGTACACACACTGCTAAACAGTAAATAATAAATCACTTAGAGAGAGTATATGAATGTTTAAAAAGATCTAGTGATTGGCAGTGCAACTCTGGACTTGTTGGATTTAGCAGAAATGCTTCTGAGTCCTTCTGTGGTTTTTCTGTTGAAAATAGTGTATCATGGTTCAGCTTGATGTCCTTCACAAGTGAGTGTGTTCTTTGATTTCCAGTGTTCTTCGTGTGTTCTTCAGTAGTGCTGGATTGCATGCATGAGAGTTATTTGAAGATCTTTCAATGTCCTTTTTTAGTTCCTCATGTGTTTTTATTTTCATGTATGTATGTGCATGGAATAATTCTATCATTGTGCATTTTTCACACACACACCTTTTTTTACTGTAGCTCGATCTTCCTTTTTATTCCATGAGATCCAGCAATGGGAATGATTAGGTTTTCATAGGTACGAGGTATGGTCCCCTGACATGCCAAAAACTAAAATTAAATATCATTAATTACATTAAAAACATAAAATATGACCATTGGAATTAAATACGAGTTTATAGAAATTCAAACTGTTTTCATGACTATCGGTGAGTCAAGAGATCAGTGAGTCATTTTGAATCTGAATTAGTATCGGTATCATCAGCATCGGTAACTCATTGGTCATCAGTATCAGTGAAACATGATCATCGGTATCGGTAACTCATGATCATCGGTATTGGTGACTCATGATCATCGTTATCTCTTTAGATCTTCGGTATCCATCGGTGCAACTGTTGCTATCGGTGCGACCGTTTCCATTGGTGCGATCGTTCAGTGAGACCATTGTCATCGGTGACTTGCTCTTCATCAGTACGACCGTTCCTATCGGTGCGACCATTTGGTGAGACCGTTTTCATCAGTGACTTACTCTTCTTCAATGCGACTGTTCCTATTGGTGCGACCGTTTGGTGAGACAGTTGTCATCGGTTATTTGGAATATAACTAACGGTGAGACAAGACATGAAATTCTCATAAAGTGTCTGTTCAGTCTAGAATACTTCCAGGTCACCAGTAATACATAATTTAACATAGATAAATATATTTTAACATTAATTAAACAAATATAAACATATTTATAACAATTTTAACAAAAGACTAAATATTCATAAATACAACAATGATTTTGGATTATTAAAATAACCATACATAGAGTTCAACAATCTCCCCCTTTTTGATAATCACAAATCAATGATATAAATGAAGAGGGAAGAAAATGTGTCATTCAATATTCTCCCCCTATCTAAAAATAATATATTCCAAAATATAAAATAGGGTTAGAATAGAAAAAAAAACTTATATAACTGAGTCATTCACCCCATATAATATAATACAGATAAGTCATTTCTCCCCCTGTGTATGCATGCATGTAGTAAAAGGCCAGCATGGGCTCATATGCACATTCAGTTCACCCACTCATATGCATGAGCTTCATAATATCTCCCCCTTTGGGATTATCAAAAATAAGAGAGAAGGAAGATAATCAAGAAGATTCTATAGAAAAATAATGTTTCAAAATGACTATAAATAGCACATACAAAAGTAAAAAAGCACATTAAATAGACACCCTATCAAAAATTGACTGAACAACTATATCTCGGGTTGCAAGGGAGATTTTCCTTTGGAAGTTAGAGGAATGGATGGTCCAGAAGGTGGTTGGGTTGAAGGTTGAACTGGCCGGATGGAGAAACGAGGCAGGGCAACTCATGCTGGACGAATTGTGGGTTCCAAGGTCACCTTCTACGGAGTAGAAGATCTTTCTGAAGGAGTCTGTTGAAAGACTGTCCGAATACCGGAGAGATCTTGAGAAACATACATCTGACCAGGAGCAACATCTGATGATTGAAGAGGCTCAGTAGTAAGAAAAACAATGGCCTTAGCTTTCACATGAAGGTAGGGTTTGAGAAAATTGATGAAGTCCTGAATTACTTCTCCACCGTACTTCATAGCCTTTTCAAAATCATCCTTATTCGGCATGAAATTTTCCAAAGTATGAGTAAAATCCTTTAACTACTGAACTTGAGCCTTAAAAGCTTGAGTAACTGGAGCGAGTCTCAAATTGTCAACCAGTACTTTAAAATGATGATTCAACTCATGCGTGGTGTAGATCATAGAGAAATAATGATCCAATTTCTCCTTAATATATTTTTGAGCCTTAGTAGCATCGGTTGAATACAGCTCCACCATTTTATGAATATGATCACTTTAGTCTTTCATATTTTTAAAAGAATCTAAATCCAAAATCATTCCATGATCTTCCAGATCTCCTCCAACAACATCTTTTAATGTATTAAGCTCATGACCAGTAATTTTGGTTACTTTTGACGAACTAGCCTGAGCAACAACTTGTGTGATCTCAGCTATCAACTTCCTCGAATATGCTTTCTTCAAATATTCTATCAGATTTCTTAATACTTCCATCATACCAGATATGGTTATTCTGAACTCTCCTAACAAAGAAACTAGATTGCTGCCCAAATCCGTGAGTGTTTGATTCAAAGAGGTAATGTGCCTGCCAATCGACTCACTATAATTGCTCAGGTCTGGTTTGATAAGGCTTACCACTCTTTGAGCCAAATCATCCAAAGAACCTTCAGATAATGTCATAGGAGTAGGAGCAGGTACATGAGATAACTCATCTTTCATAGTCTCTCTAACAGCTTGAATCAATTCAACCATAAATCCGTCAAAGTCAGATTTAGCAACTGCAGGATCAGGTCTAGCTTGAGACACTGAAGAATCAGGTTTGACATCTGCTCTTTGCAAAAACTCTGCAACTAATTGAGCCTTAAATGAATCACTTATTCCTACAAGATCCACTTCTACACCTTCCTCTTCCTCTGGGTAATATAATCCCAGAACGACAGGACCTGGATGTTCTTCCCATGCGGCTTAGCATGAAGGCTACATAGGTTTCACAAACTGAGCTCGTCCCGAATTTTCAGTAAGGACTTCCTCATCCTCATCAATCTCTAACTATTCTGTCCTCTCAGCCTCAGGGACATTTTCTTGATCAATTGTTTGGGGTTGAGGATCATCTTAGATCACATTCTGACCTTCTATAGGTCGAGCATCAGCATCATCAGCATCACCACTATCACTATCACTTCTACTACTATCACCATCACCATCAGCATTACCCTCATCACCATCATTTCCTTCATCATCATCATTATCATTATCATCATTAACTGATCTCTAACTTGAACTATCTGTACTTCCGGATTCATACTCCTCAGAGGTTGATTCATTAGTCTCACCTTCTTCTTCATCATCTAAAATAGGTTCAATCTCTTGTAACTTGAGAGAATGGCTTGCCGAACCAAATTTCACCGTTCTTTTCTTCGGACTAACATTATCAGGATCACTCCTCTCATCAGGAGATGATTCAGCCTCCTCTTCAGCATTCAGATTATCATCAGCTTCTTCTTATTCTATTTCTTTCTTACTGGATTCACCAGTTTCCTTATGAACTACTGCTTCCTCTTCTTCATCTGAATAAATCACTTCCTCACGAGGTTTTAAACTAGGATCTCTTATCTCCATTGGTCTCCTTGGATGATCAGTAGGATTGAAGGACTCATATAACTTTTCTTCATCAATAACCCAAGCTCTCTTCCATGGGTTCCAATTGATTTTCATGCTCTTAAGAATAAATTTTTTGAAATAGAAGCAAATTGATGAGGTACACTCATCTTCATCATCCACACAGCCCAAGAATTTCAGCATGGCAGAAATTTTCTTAGAAGAAATCAACGTTGTAGCTTTCTTTGAAGGTTTTATCATCTCAACAATATGCTCAGCAAAATATCTGCACAGATTGATCTTTTCACCATTCGAAAAAGGAATAATATAAAAACATCCTAATACATTACTAAAGAAAAGTCACCTTTTCTTGGACATATTTGATGTTGAATAAATTTAAATAGGATTCTATTATCACCATCCAACACAGTAGCATTTATCCTCCTCGATTCAGAATTCCTAGTCAACAACTCTAGGGCTAGCACATAAGAAACGTAATCAGTAGTTGGAGGGATATTACCAATGTAATCATCATATCTTCCATTGTGAGGTACTCCCAAACATTCAGCCCACTGTTACGATGAAAAAGTAATCTTTTTCCCTTTTACTATAGAAGATAATCTCGCAGCCTCTACTCCATCCAATACTATATTCAAGTTTAAATAGAACTCATGCACCAACTTCAGGTAAAAGACCTGATTATTATCATAGAACCAATTCTTCTAACCTTGCATTTCCAACACTTTCAAGAGAATATACTTTCTAGATAAAACTCATTCTGAACGTTTTTCCTTTTCAGCTATAACTTCCCGTTTTTCGAGATCCGGGTTTATAGACTTCTGCGTCGTGCTGCTCGACTCACCTCAAGCACACTTGACAGGTGATGATCCTTTAGATTCCTTGCTCTGTCTCCTATTCTTGTCCATTTTGAGGTTTGAGACAATCGAGAGTCTTGGAAAGATTCAAGAGGCTCTGGTTACAGAAAATAGAAGAGAGATATCGGTGGGAAATGGAAGGTCAAAAGTCTCTTAGAAAAAGAAATAGCCACAGGTCATTATTTGTATCATTTAGGGGTTCAAAATAATAAAATATCGATTAAGTAAAACGATGTCATTTTAAACAGAAAAAAATGAGTTTAAAAATAGTACAACCCAATTGGTATCATTAATCGATTTGACAGATTAGTTTGCCTGATTTCTTTCACTGATCGGTTTCACAAATCGGTTTCACAAATCTATAATACCCAAATATTGTTTAATAAAGTATAACCTTTCAGAACTTAAGGTCTTGGTGAAAATGTCAGCTAATTGATGTTCAGTACCTATAAACTCAAGAGAAATATCAATTTTTTGGTAGTGGTCTCTGAAAAAGTGGTGCCTTGCATCAATGTGTTTGGTTCTAGAGTGAGACACAGGGTTCATTGATATGTTAATTGCACTAGTGTTATCGTAGTTGATTGAAACATGCATAAATCATATCCATAGTCCAAAAGAGTGTGTTTCATCCACAGAATCTGTGCATAGAAACTACCAGCAGCTATATACTCTGCTTCAGCAGTATACAAAGCTACAGAATTCTGCTTTTTACTACACCAAGATACTAGGGACCTTCCTATAATATGACATGTTCTAGATGTGCTCTTCGTATCTAGCTTTCAACCCACAATGTCAGCATCTAAATAACTGATTAAATCAAAAGATTGTCTTTTTGGATAAAACAAACACAAATTTGTAGTATGTTTAAGATATTTGAAAGTTCTTTTAACAGAAAGTAAATGAGATTCTTTTGAATTAGCTTGAAATTTTGCACACATACACAAACTAACCATAATATCTGGTTGACTAGCAGTAAGGTAAAGTAAGCTTCTAATCATACCTCTGTAATTGGTTTGATCCACTGGTTTCCCAGTTTCATCTGCATCCAATTTACAGACTGTACTCATAGGATTATCACTTATCTTAGTACTATCCAAACCAAAACGTTTTAAAATATCCTTTGTATATTTACTTTGATTCCAAATAATACCATTTTCATTTTGGAAAACTTGAAATCCAATAAAATATTTGAGTTATACCATTAAGCACATTTCAAATTCATTTTGCATACTCTTTGAAAAATTAGTACATAAAGAATGTTTAGAAGATCCAAAAATAATATCATCAACATAGATTTGTACTATTAAAACATCTTTATAAATTCTTTTAATAAAAAGAGTTGTATCAGTAATCCCTTTTGTAAAACTTTTTAAAATAATAAAACTATTAAGTCTATCATACCAAGCTCTTGGAGCTTGTTTTAAACCCTATAAAGCTTTATAATGTTTAAAAACTCGATTTGGAAAATGAGGATTAGTAAATCCATGTGTTTGTTCAACAAAAATGTCTTCAAAAATAAAACCATTTAGAAAATAACTTTTAACATCCATTTGATATAACATGAAATTCAGATGAGTAGCATAGGCAAGTAGAATCCCAATAGATTCTAATCTAGCTAAGGGTGCAATGGTTTCCTCATAGTCTATACCTTCTTCTTGACTATATCCTTGTGCAACTAATCTTGCTTTGTTTCTAACTATGTTTCCAGACTCATCAACTTTGTTTCTAAAAACCCATTTAGTTCCTATTGTTAAAGTGTCCTTGGGTCTGTCAAATAATTCCCAGACTTTTTTTCTTTCAAATTGATTTAACTCTCCATGTATATTCATTTCCCAAAATTAAGCATTGATTGCATCATTGACATTTTTAGCCTCTAGCAATGAAAGAAAGGCTTGATGTTCAACCTGGTTTCTTAAAGAAGCTCTAGTCTGTTTCCCTCTATCAATATTACCAACAATAGCATCCAAAGGATGATTCTTTAGAATCCTAGTTTATTTTGAAAAGGCAGGACTAGAAATTTTAGGTTCATATATAGGTTCGGGTTCAACAGAAGCAGATTCTTGCATATGTCCAGAACTGGATGTTCTTACCATAGGTTCTTTAGTTTTATCATAAAGGTCCAGAATACTCAAATCTTCTTTAAGATTATCAAGAGATGGTTTAGGTTCATATGGATTAGTTTCATCAAACATGATGTAAACATATTATTCCACACATTTGGTCCTTTTATTAATGACTCTATAAGATTTTCTAGTTAAAGAATAACGAAGAGAAATTCTAGCATCACTTTTAGAAGAAAACTTGTATAGATTATCCTTTATATTGAGGAAAAAGACTTTGCATCCAAAGACTCTAAAGTAACTAACATTAGGTTTCTTATTATTCCATAACTCATAAGGGTTATTTTTAAGAACAGGTTTAAATAATACTCTATTAATAATATAACTAGCTGTATTCACAACCCCATCCCAAAAATAAATAGGTAGATTATACTCATTAAGCATGGTTTTTTCTATTTCTTGAAGGGTTCTATTCCTTCTTTCTACTACACCATTCTGCTGAGGTGTCCGAGGAGCAGAAATGTTGTGACTATAGCCATTGTGTGAGCAATAAGATTCAAACTCATGATTTTCAAACTCACGGCCATGATCACTTCTCAGGGTCTTAATCTTAAGTCCACTACGGTTTTCTACAGACTTATAGTATTTAATAAAGTAAGAACAAGATTCACTTTTGTGAGCTAAGAAGTATACCAATGTATATCTAGAAAAGTCATATACTATGACATATACATAGTGCTTCCCATTTAAACTAGAAACTCTAGAAGGTCCAAACGAGTCCATGTGAACCAACTCGAGAGGGGGAGAAGTTGAAACTTCTTTCTTTGATTTAAAATAATCTTTATGTTTCTTTCCCTTTTGACAGGGATTACAAACTTTGTCTGATGAGAAATCAAGTTTGGGTAGGTCTCTAACTACGTTCATCCTCGTCAGTTTTCTAAGTGAATGTATATTGTAGTGTCCTAATATTTTGTTCCAATTCCAAGATTCTTTATGAAAATCATTTTTGCAAGTAACATTTTGTTTGGATAAAGAATATAAATCAACAGTATAATCATTTTCATTTCTCAAAGCAGAGAATATTAAAACATTTTTAGAGTCAAACACATTACAGGAATCATTTTCAAATTTCACATTAAAGCCATCATCACATAATTGATAAATAGATAACAGATTATATTTAATTACATCAACAAATAAAACTTTAGAAATCAAAACTGAATCTGTGTTACCAATCTGGCCTAGACTGATGATTTTTACATTAGAATTATCACCAAAGGTGACATGGCCTCTATAAACATTGATTAAACTCTTGAAACATGAGTAATATCCTGACATATGTCTTGAACATCCACTGTCCAAGTACCATATCTTCTTTTGAGAAATCTTCAAACAAGTTCCCTCAGAGGTATTGGTCATGAAGCACTTGTTGGAACGATTATTTTCAGAATCAGAAACTTTAGATTCACTTGTGCTGTCTTCTGAAGCACTCCAAGTAGCTTTCATGGATTTCTTGTACTTATTGTTCTTGTAGTCATATTTCTTTTGAACTTCAATTTTGTATAGTCTGCTTTAATGTGACCTTTCCATTTTCATTCATACCAGACAACTTCATCATTCTTGTAATGTTTTTTCCAATCCTTTTTCTAATATCCTTTGTTGTCATACATTACTTTGTAATTTGATTTTCTAAATAATATCTTCTTCTTATAAAACTTCTTGAATCTCCTGGCTATTTTAGACATCTCTGTATCACTGTCAGAGTCTGAATCTTCATTTGTTGAACTTTTAGTTTGTATTTGAACTTTTTCTTTGTCCTTGCTCTTCGAAGCAGTAGATTTAAAAGCTACAGACTTCCTTTTGGGTTCATCATCATCCTCCTTATTCACCTTGAGTTATTCCTCATACATTATAAGCTTACTAATTAGTTCTTTAACAGGAAGATCTCCAATGTCACATGATTCTCTGATTGAAACAGAAGTACCTATCCATCTATCTGATAGACATCCCAATATTCCCATGATTTGTTCCTTAGTAGTGACATCTCTTCCAAGGGAGATCATTGTATTGAAAATCTCATTGAACCTGAGAAACATGTCAGAGATAGGTTCATCAGTCTTCATTTTAAAATTATCATATTTAATTGTATATGTATTCAATCTCATTTCTTTAACATTAGTTGTTCGATCATGAGAAACACTCAAAGTGGCCCATATTTCATAGGCAGTTTTACAAGAAGATATTCAATTGAAATCTTCATCTCCTAAAGCACAATACGGAGCATTCATAGATTTACAATTATTATTGTAAGCTCTCTTAGTAGCTTCATCCCAAGTAATTATAACAGTTGCTGGAAGCTTATATTCTGTTTCTATAGTAGTCCAGATATCAAATCCCATACTTTCTAACTGAATTTTCATTTTCTATTTCCACTGGGAATAATTTGTACCATTAAAGAAAGGCGGTATGTTGGTAGCAGCACCTTCTAGTCTGTTATCCATATCTAGAGTTTAGCATATAAATTTAAAGATATGAGATTTAGAACTAACATAAATCTATGATCTTTGAAATATAACTAAAATCATAGTTTCAAAATAGAGTATTTGAAGACTTTGATAAACAATACAATCCCTTTGAAACCAAACGTTGGTCGGAGTGGATACTCAAGAGGGGGGGGTGAAATGAGTTCCAATTAAAATTTCTGTTAAAATGATATCTCTTAAAAGCCCCCAATTTAAAAATAAAGTTAAACTGTAGTGAATTTATACAGATTGTAGATGTTCAATTCGCTTCATAAAGATTGATTAGATATCAGTCAATTTAATCACAGGATTAAATTAGCTTTTGAAGCTAACCTACTGGTTCACAACAAGTATAAACACTTGCTAATTTAACTATCAATGTAAATTTAAAATAGATTTGTATTTCAAAGTAACAACGGAGGAATATAAAAGATATATGTAGTATTCTTCATACTTATACTAACAAGAACAACAGATATAACCAAGAAGTTCGGTATCAAGAAGTGACTTAGTCCTCTCAAACAATTTATAAAAATTTGACCCACACCCTAGATCGGGGTTAACAATAGTACAATATTGTCCAGGTCCTAAGACCTCTACCCCAGTTCTTTGTGGGAAAACAAAGACAACAACACAATGGCTATCCAGGTCACACTTGACCTCTACCACTATCCTTAGTGGGATACAGTATGATATATGGTGTTTGGAATGAGGATTTAGTATCCTCCAGTTCAGCACATGAGATAGTATGTGTGTAAAAGATATATAGAGTACACACACTGCTCAACAGTAAATAACAATTCACTTAGAGAGAGTATATGAAAGTTTAGAAAGCTCTAGTGATTGGCAGTGCAGTTCTGGACTCGTTGGATTTAGAAGAAATGCTTCTAAGTCCTTCTGTGGTTTTTTTGTTGAAAACATAGTATCGTGGTTCAGCTTGATGTCTTTCACAAGTGAGTGTTTTCTCTGATTTCCAGTGTTCTTCATGTTTTCTTCAGTAGTACTGGATTGCATGCATGGGAGTTATTTGAAGTTCTTACAGTGTTCTTTTTTAGTTCCTCGTGTGTTCTTCTTCTCATGTATGTATGTCTATGGAAGAATTCTATCACTATGCCTTTTCACACACACACCTTTTTTTACTTCAGCTCAATCTTCCTTTTAATTCCACGAGCTCCGGCAATGGGAATGATTACCTTTTCATAGGTATGAGGTACGATCCCCTGACATGCCAACAACTAAAATTAAATATCATTAATTGCATTAAAACATCAAATATGACCGTTGGAATTAAATAAGAGTTTATAGAAATTAAAACAGTTTTCATGACTATCGGTGAGTCATGAGATCAGTGAGTCATTTTGAATCAGCATCGGTATCGGTAACATCAGCATCGGTAACTCATTGATCATCGGTATCGGTGACTCAGGATCATCGGTATTGGTGACTCATGATAATAGGTATTGGTGACTCATGATCATCGGTATCGGTGACTCATGATAATCATTATCTCTTTAGATTTTCAGTATCCATCGGTGCGACCGTTGATATCGGTGCGACCATTGCCATTGGTGCGACCGTTCGGTGAGACCATTGTCATCGGTGACTTGCTCTTAATCAGTGCAATCGTTCCTATCGGTGCGACCGTTTGGTGAGACCGTTGTCATCAGTGACTTACTCTTCATCGGTGTGACCGTTCCTATTGGTGCGACCGTTTGGTGCGACCGTTTGGTGAGACCGTTGTCATTGGTGACTTGGAATATAACTAATGGTGAGTCAAGACATGAAATTCTCACAAAGTGTCTGTTCTGCCCAGAATACTTCCAGGTCACCGGTAATACATAATTTAACATAGATAAACATATATAAACATGAATTAAACAAATATAAACACATTTAGAACAATTTTAACAAAAGACTAAATTGTCATAAATACAACAATGATTTGGGATTATTAAAATAACCATCTCACCAAGAGTTCAACAAATATGTATAAAATTATATAGATAAATGAAAAATAAAAATTAAACAAATTAAAAATAAAAATATACAAATTGAGAAGAATATTAAACATTTTATTAGTTATATGGTTATTGATAATTATAAAAAATAGTATATACTATATATATATATATATTAATGTATATAAATATGATTTAAACAATAAAAAATAATATTTATAATTTACATTAAATAGTAACATTTTTAGCAATAATGTGTTATAATTAGAAATTAATATTAATTAAAAATAGTGACTAATTGCATCGACTAATGGACATAATTTAATTTCATTTCAATTTTCAATTTATAACATATATCAAACGTATTATATTTATTTTACATGTATTTAATTATTAAATTTTAATATACATATAGACTCCCACAAATATATTTTATGGAATTTAATCTAGTAATATTATTTATTTAATATATATTAATTTAATATGTTTTATTATTTTTAATATGTATTTATCTTTATTTCAATATACATCCATTTATTAATGTTTTATATCAATCAAACTTACCCAAATTTTCAATTTATTGTAATTATTTTTAATTAATCAATTACACATTTTTTATATGCATGAACTTGAGATTAAATATTACTTAGTAATGTTAAAAATAACTTTGTACAAAAATATTTAGAAATTAATATATTTATAAATGTATATTTACTATTTTTATACATTTATAATTATAATTAAAATAATATAAATTTATAATATATTAATTTAAATAATGAATATATTTACTATGTTTACATATATATATATATATATTGATATAATTATTATTTTTTAAAAAATATTATTTATATGATTATAAATATATAAATATATATTTAATGAATTATAAAATTATTATTTTAAAAAATCTTATTATTATTATTATTATTATATATAATAATTATAATTTTAAAAAAAATATTTTTTAAAATTAATATATGTTTTTATAAATGTTTTTTTAGCGCTGCTAAAGATTCATTTTTATCAGTGCTTATTAACTAAGAGCTGATAAAAGGTATCTTTATCCGTTATTTTTTTTAAATGTTCCCAAAAATGTTTCACAGTCTATTTTATGAACTCTGCCCATTGTGAACCAGTTCGCGATATCCGAAGCTCTCCATGGAAGTGAAATACTCTCAATGATCCTTTTGGATGAATCCAAGCTTGAATTAAGGCCAAAATCATGTATCCAACTATTCCTAGGCTTTAATCAATGTCTCGAGCGATAAAATGGTTGAACGCAACCACTGTTCAAACAAAGTCCATGTTTTTTGATATCTCAAATTTCCTTCAGTTGTCTAGTTATCCTTCTCACCCCACATCTCTATAACCCAATAAGTCAAGTTTTACTTTATTATAATAAAACAACTTAAAATTAATTAATTTTTAGATTTATTGAAGTATCATGGTCACTGATATCATGTGGATATCCTTAGGACAAAAATGGTATTGTGGGACTTGAAATATGTCAAACCCAATGTTGGGTCATGTTATTCTGAGGTATAACAGGCTCTTAATACCTATATTACTTGAAATCTACCTCTTTTCAATCATTAAAATATGTGAATTTATTCTATATAGTTGTCAGTGTTGTCATTGAGATGGAATATTATATTGAAAATCACATAGATGATGAATCATCTGACATCATTGGGGTATTATATTATATTGGGAAACAGATTCAATTGATTGGTTTGAGTGAGGAGGAACTGAAATATAAGTTTATCCCCTTATATTTGAAATGTAATTCTATAATATTTCCCAAAAATGGATGATGAAATATCTGAAACATGAGAACTACTATATAATTATTTTTTCACGAAATGTTTTCCTAGAATAATGAGAATAGAAATGTGGTGTAAAATTAATGGATTTATTGAGGATGAATGTAAACTATTTCATGAGCCTGGATAGATTTGGAGGTCACTTATGAAATGTTTCAATCAATTGATTCTAATGAATCTATAAAATAAGATGAGAAAATATTATATATATTTAATTTGTTTTCATATTTATTTTACTACTTCTTGAAGAAATATATAGTATTTAATTTTTATTTTAAAAATTGTTATATTTAAATTTAAATAATAATACATAAATTCTATAAAATGAAATATCCAATACGATTAAGGATTTATAATACGTGAATTTTTTTATACACGAAAAACCAATTTTTAGAAAATATGTAATTGATATATTTATTTTTATTATTGAAATATATTCAGAAAATAAACAATTGGAATGTGTCACTTTCTAGGAAATACCTCAACATTAGGGTTTTTAAGAAAAAATATTATTTCATTACCAAGTTCATAAGAAGATTATATTTTTGATAGAATTTATTGTTCTCAATCCTTTGGGATTGAACCAAATTTTTGTAAATTTGATATTTTCTTTGAAATGTTACTTATTTAATAATAAAAGGATTCAATTATTTAAAATTTAAAAAATATTTTAAATCATTCAAGAATAAATCTTATAAAACTACATTAAAATGTTTTTGATAAAATAAAATATTAACATTTGATGATAAAAATTTAATAAGTAAGTTTTAATAAAATCTATTTGTTAAAAATAAAAATTATTTTTTAGGGATAAAATCATTACACCTTTATAATCCCACTTCATGTCAACGTTATTAATTTGAAATTAATAAATTAATGACTTTTTATGTTCCTTGTGTTTTGTTAATTATATTGAATTTTATGGTTTACTAACATAAACTAAAATCCATTTCTCCTTTCCTTCTAGTGGTAAAATGATTTGCCACAGATGTGACAATATCAATTACATGACACCAGAAAATCATTATAATATATCACCAGGACCTTTTATGTTAATATTTTTAAAATATTAAGGAAAATATAACTAAAAAATCATTTATTTGTATACTAATGGACATTTTTGGAACAATATATGGAAAAACTTGATTCATATGAAGCCTTCATTGTTATTACTACGATCAATCTCCTAATGATACAATTCTCTTATTTGGATCAAGCTCCTAATTCTTGAATTTTATTCAATTATTATCCTTGTCAGCCTTACCAAATGATTTATAATATTCTCGAGAAAATATGAGGTTTTTTGTAGAGTCTTACACCATCGAGTTTCCACTGAAACATTTTGATCACCAATGAAATTTTATTCATTGATTTTAGCATTTCATTTATTTCTTATTGTGGATAAATATAAATCCATCATTGAAATGATAACCCACTCATTGATACTTCTTAAAAATTACTTCATCTCTTTTATCTCACATCTAATTAACTCTATGTATGATTTAAATTAATCTATCTAAAAAAATATCATTATACAACATTTCCTTTTTTCCACCCATAGGAATCTCTAATTACTATCCATGTAATTCTCACAAATTAAAGAATTCACCATTGATAATTAATATCTTTTGTTTATTTTTTTATTGTTCAAAATGAATTTTTAATTAACCTAATAGGAACTCATTACATTCTCTCAGACAATTCAAATCATTAATCCAGTGTATCTTATTTTATCCTCATCCTCCTCACTCATTAATTTATTATTTCGCAAGATCTATTTGAATTTTTTTCACAATTCTTGATTTACCATCAACATATCAATGTGGTCAGTAATGTTTTCACAATAAAATCTTTATCAATATAATTAATGAATTATTCTATATTTATTTTTAATTTATTTATTTTCAGTATAACTCATATAATAATGTTTTTTCTTTTACATGTAGATTATTTTTTTCGATTTGGGGTGGTTTGTTCAAAGCTTCTCATGCTCACAACAGATTGGACTTCGATCCTGTAACTGAGATAATGACAAAAAGGTGATGCATCAAGAATACTTACAACTATCAGAAAAATGTAAATTCCAAATACTTATTTAAATAATGTTGTCTTCACTTAAATCTATTATTTTTATGTTAATTTCCTTAACATTTTTATATAATACATATTTTGGTTTTTTCACAGATCATTTGGGAAGACATATTTTTTTCAGCTGTCTACAAAATCCTCCAAAGAGGTAAAATGATTCTTTATGCCAATGATATAATGTTTTCCATTTTTATTTACATTCATTATCTACCTTATAACCCTTCATATTGATTTGTTTTCATTAGGTGAAAAACCATTCTCATTGTTGAAAGACTATGCTATTATCATAATAAACAATGAGGATGGTTTTTCAGCAAAGAACATTGAGTAAATATGCAGTGTTGGATATTCAATATAGAAAGAATATAAAAATGTGGTAACCTGGGTAGTTATGATTTTTTTTTGAGACTTTGGGATGTGTAAGAATTAGCCACACCTGAATCCGACACATGGTGTGACCAGTATGACTCCAAGTGTTTCTTTTTTATTTATAATTGACATTAATTTTTGTAACAAGTATAACTAACATAATCAAAACTAAGAAATGATATTCTGATTGTATTTCTACTTTATCGAAATTATTTATATGTCATTTAAGATGTTTAGGAATTATCTTCACCTCAATTCGACACATTATGTGACTGATATGACTCAATGTGTCAATTATCGGTTTAAAATTGACAGTTTTGTTAAAAAATCACTCACTACAAAGAAATAAAACAGACACATATTTTCATTCTATTTTAGGAAATAAATTTTTATGTCGATTTTCATGTGTAATAATATATCTTACATAAAATTGATACATTATGGGATCAATATAGGTCAAAGATCTTGTTTCCTATTTAAAATTAACATTTATTAAAAACAAGTGACATACTCTAAAAGAAGAAAATAAATTATGATTGTTTACAGAATTTTGTAACAACTATTAATAAGTCATTTGAAATGTGTTGGAATCAGTTGTCCCTCAATATGATGCATATTGTGACTTTTATGACTTCAAGTGTATCTTTTTATTTAAAATTGATATCAATTTTAATAAAAAGTTAAATTGACCTACTAAAAACTGATAAAAACATTCATATTGTTTTCATAATTTTGGAAAATGATCAATATGTCATTTGAGATGTGTAAGAATCAATCAGACAATAATCTGATGCATAGTGTGTCTGGTATGACTCCATGTTCATCTTTTTATTTAAAAATGACACCAATTTTAAAAAAATCCCAACTATCCAACTTAAAATTGCGAAAACACATTCATATCATTTTGAATTTTTATTAAAATGATCCTTAAGTCATTCAAGATGTTAAGGAATTAGTCGATCCCCAATCTGATGCATAGTGTGACTGGTTTGACTCCAACGACATATTTTTATTTAAAAATGACATAAATTTTAATTAAACGGAATCCTAGCCTACAAAAAACCAAGATAACACATTTTTATTATCATGATACAGAAGGAAAGTGATCCATTAGTCATTTAAGACATGTTGTAATTAGTCTTACCTTAATTGTACACATGGTGTGACCGAAAAGACCCCATGTGTGTCTTTTTTATTTCTAAATAACATCAATTTTATTAAAAATGTCAACTAGCCTACTCAAAACTAAGAAAACACATCCATATTGTTTTGATATAGCTGGGAAACAATCTATAAGTCATATTTTATGTGTTTGAATCAGCCACACTTCAATTTGACACACAATGTTCTAGGTATGTCTCAATTTGTTTTTTATTGGTTTAAAATCGATTGTTAAGTTCAAAAAATGTCACATACAGAAAACCAATAAAACAAGCTCATATTTTCTTGATAAATTAGGAAATTGATTAAAAATTCATTTTTGATATATTTTAATTGGTATCACATCAAATAGAAACACAATGTCTTCGGTATGAGTAGAAGTGTGTTTTTTCATTTTTAAATGGCATTTTAGTAAAAAAGGTAAGTGTCTTACTCAAAATTGACCAAACACATTCGGATTATTTTGATACTTTATGGAAATGATCTATAAGACATTTGGGATGTTGAAGTTATAATGGCACCTCAATCCAATGCACAGTGTGACCTATATTATTCCAAGTGCATCTTTTTTATTTAAAATTGAAATCATTTTTAGTAGAAAGTACAACTTGCCAACTCAAAAGAGAAAAAACACATTTGGATTGTTTTGATACTTTATTAACATGATCTATAAGTAATTTTTGATGAGTAGGAATCATTCATACTTTAATCTGATACAACACGTGTCTGTTTTGACTCAATGTGTTCGTTATCTGTTTAAAATCAATATTTTAGTTCAAAAAGTATCACTCATCGAATAATGACCAAACATGCTCATTTTTTCTTTATAATTTAGTAAAATAATTGATAATTCATTTTCACATGTAGGAATTAGTATCATGTAAAACCAACACACTATGTGACTTGTATGAGTCAAAGAAATTGTTTGTAGTCTAAGATGATATTTTAGTAAAAAAGGGTAGTGATGTAATGAAAACCAAGAAAACACATTTATATTGCTTTGATACTTTATAAAATGATAAATAATTTATTTGAGATGTTTAATAATCTTCTACATCTCAATATTATGCATAGTGTGACCAATATTACTCCAAGTGTTTTTTTAATATATAAGTGTAATTTTAGATTAAAACGTGCATCACATCGCCCAAACTATGAAATTGACCCTATATTTTTTCCCATCAATTAAATAATGTAGTCATAATTTATTTTTATGATTTTGTGATGTTTTTCATGTTTTGGTGTGATGTTACATCCAACTATACTAGTGTTGTAGTGTGTTGTAACATCCCACTGCAGTATTCCCCATTATCAACTCTTTTTAGCAATGATAAAAGTCTCAGGTTTTTAATCTTACTATAGTATTCAGTGATTCTCTAGTGGTGATAATGGCCTTTTTTAGTGATGTCAAAGGTCTATTTCTTAGTAGTGAAAGAAGAAACATATATTTTCTGGGTCTTTCCCTCTATAATCCTTTTGTAAGTGTGGATTTCTGCTCCTTTCTCATTTTGTATTATTCTGAAAACACATTTGATTTTGATAAAAATGTGAAAGTAAATATCAATGTTTCTTGGAATACCATGTATCCACTTCTAATGATTTAGGTGAGAAATTGGTTTTTGTGGCAGAATCTTCTCTATAAGGCTTGACCCATCAAAAAGTTGTTGGGGATAAGGTGCTAACTCAATCGTTCCAGTTTCCTACTATCATTGTTATATTGATAAAATGACATTATTTTTCATGTGTGGACATGATTTTTTAAGATACTAGTGTGGGTATTTATTATTATACCAAATTAGTCATGATGGTAGTGATTTTTTGAGAAGGTGAATAATTATTTAATATTATACACTTTTATTATTTATGTATTATCATTTTATATTTTCCTTTGGTCTTGTAGTCCTCAAGGATGGTGAGTGAAACACATATTTGGGGAAAGAATCGAATGTTCCCTAGAACCTCTCATCAAAATATGGAGTATCTTCTTCAAATATGTATAGGTTTAGGTTTGTGGAGGTCTACAAAGAAGTGACTGAGAATGTTATGTTCGTAAAATTGGTAAAATATATCAAGTACATAATGATGCCATTTTGATTTCTTGTGACTGAAAAAACCCTTGTGACCCTTGTTGTAAAATCATCTCCCTATAGTTCAGAGGCTCTGGACCCTCCTCTTATGGGGGTTCCTCTAACTAGATCCACTAATCTAGAGGCCAGCTATCTTTCTTTATTATCAAAATCTTCCCTTATGGCTCCCTGTATTTGGGAACTAGTTCCAAAATATGTTTATGTCCCCTGTAAGAACCAATATCGATGCCATGGGTCTGTATCAATTTATCAATCGATGTGGTGAAAAATGTTGAGGGAGGTTTGTAAATTTTTATCAGCAACCCTATTTGATGAGCTGAATGACTAATTGGGTCACCTTCAATTCATGTTTACCAAACTTGTTTATGGGGGTTTTAAAATTATTACCTTCATTCCTTGGTGAAAGTTGTGGTTTTTATGATGTAACAGAAGAGGTACCTAAATTTGAGGTTGGTAGATACTGAGGGATCCACTTTTGCAAATAAAAATTGGGATATAGCTAAAAATGAAGCTCCCCGAAATGTGGTGGATGTGGCTTCTCATCAGTCCATATATACTACTGGGAAGCATTAAATTGATATACTTTAATCAAAAATTAACTATCTTCAAGAAAAGTTATCCCAATTCCAACATGCGCTTAAGATATTGGGGAAGACCACATTGGATCCGCAGTGACTCCTTAATGTAATAGACAAATCAAGTCTTGAATCCACTACCTGAGTTGAAGATTTTTAACATGATACATAAGAAAAAGAATAATTTATTGATCAACTATTGCAATCATTGATATCCTTGGAGCAAATACTTGTAGAATGCAAGGACCTATCCCATAATATATTGTGACAGAATCATAATTTTATAATATTTCTTTTTCTAGTATGATCACAGGAAAGACTCTTATTTGTATATATTATTCCTCTTTATATAGGATATCTATGAATAGATATTATTAACTCTATATGTTGTTTTCTAGGATTCTTTTATTCATGATGTGTATGGATTTTCATTGATCTAGTATTATATAAACCACCAACAATACCCATTCTCTACATAGTATCATGTAAACATGAATGTTTGGGTTTGAATATAAGATCATTACAGAGTATTCTCATGAAGTGCCCATGAATTACAACAAATATGTGATTCATTATTAATGTATATATTTCATTTATCAT
Source organism: Viscum album (assembly GCA_963277665.1). Classification (NCBI taxonomy): domain Eukaryota; kingdom Viridiplantae; phylum Streptophyta; class Magnoliopsida; order Santalales; family Viscaceae; genus Viscum; species Viscum album. The sequence continues at coordinate 1,616,936,178 of OY728146.1, read as the reverse complement.
TAGGTACCATGATTTTTAAAAGGATAATTTGGGTTCAATACATGTTCTAGAGGGAGGGTGCTCTGTCGTCTTCAAATGGAGCTAGGCTTGTATAAATCATCTTGATGTTGCCTAAGGCCATATGGTGGACCATACAAGATATAATATACTAAATAATTATTTATTTAGTTTACATTATTTATAATTGGAACCTTTACCACATTAGTTTAGGTTTTTTTTAGTTCAGACCTTCAAACCCATTAGTTTAGGGTATTTTTCCCATACATTCTATCTCTTTAGTTTAGGGTATTTTATATTGAACCTTCTATCTCATTACTTTAGTTTCTTTTATCTTGGACCCTTTATTTCAATAGTTTTGCGTATTTTATCTTGAACATTATACCACTTTATTTTGGGGTCTTTTATCATAGACCATATATCGATTTAGATTATGGTCTTTTATCCCATACTGTCTACTACATTAGTTTATGGTCTTCCAGCTCAAAAATAAAATTTCATTAGTTTAGTTTATTTTATCTCTGACCTTCAATTACTTTATTTTAGGGTATTTAACTAATAACTTCTTGATAATTATGAGGTATGGTGCATGTATTCTATGAATGACTCAAAACATTCTATAATGATGGGTTTTATCATGGTGTTTTCAATGCTCGTGAGGATTAGATATCCTTTAATGTAAGGAGGACATACACCTGGTTGGTTGATAAAACCCATATTAATTGATATAATTTCCAAAAGGTGGTACCTACACTCTTTTATATTGTTCAAAGAAGTATTAAGGGGGTTTATTAGGGGTGAAATACAATGAATTCTAGGTACTCTTATACAGTTGGAATATGGGTGATGTAAATCATAACCCAGAAATCTGAGTTCATGAATATGAGACTGGGATGAAATTTTGGGGATAACCCAAAATACTATGAAGTTCCTGGTTATATGGAGATGTTTCTAAGACTCATAGGAATTGACGCTTATTTTTGGAAAGTTTGACATGCCTTTAGATTGTATGTCTTACCCATATTTCTTCTATATGATGGACAAGTAATGATGATCTCAAATAATTTATATGGGACATGAATGATTTTTTAAGACTCTATCATCCATATGAAGAGGTTTGGTATGGGTGGAAATATATCCAGGAAGAGTTCTAGAACCCTTGAATAGTTCACCTCTTATTTATGAAGCTCAATCCATACGTCTTGTGGTTTCCAATCATGAGTTGTGGTCCATCAAAGGTTTGGAAATGGAGTTTTTCATCTCATATTTGAGAAAGGGTACAAAATGTGGTTGTGTAACATCGATGATGTTGAATATTATTAGATATTTTAGTACATATATTGTAAATCATGGTCCAATGTTTTTGGGTTGAGACAATGATATTGTAAAATCATAACAGGAATTACTAAAAACAAACCATGGTAATGGGTTCTACGGTAGTGGTGTCAGGGCTCACAGGGATCAAAAATAACTTTTTGCATAGTTGCGTATTTGGTTTATCACCATTGTCACATATACAAGATCCATAGGCATATGTGAATAGTCATGCAACGGGTCCCTTGAAGTCAGGTATACTTTTCAAGGAAAATGAAATATTTCGGTGATCTGAGGCACTCAAATCATAAAGTATGTTTTTTGTAGAATTTAGTATCCAATAAGGTGATGAGAACCATAAAAGTTTTGACACCACCTAGAAACCATATTATCATAGTGACGATTTGTGAAAAATAATTACTCTATATTTTTTTTGAACCAGGGGGTCCAATGAGAATATCTATGATTTTACTAGGGTTATAGTGTAAAACCTATATTATTTTTGACTTCTTTACTTTTTTCCCCAGTTTTATTCTAAAGACTTGGCAATCAAGAGTTTAGTGAGTGAAGGCTTATATTTTTCTTAGACCTCCCTTTTTGGGTTTTCAACCTGAAATTTTTTTCATCTATTTATCAAGATGTCTATGGTCATATGATTTAGAACATCATTGTCTAAATTTTAATGTCCTTAAACATTGACCAATAGTGTATGAAGTTTATGGTTATAACGCACATGGACCAAATATGGGGAATGATACACAAAAGACTAATTATGATACTCATGGTTAAGAGTAACCCAACATCCTTATGAGAAGGGGTTGAAATTTTATTAAATCATAGATTGAGGTCCTCATGTAATGAATGATGATATCAGACAATCATAATAAGAGTAGTTCTAATCAAGAATTGTTGTTGAGTTCTACCATGGTGATGTCAGGGTTCACAAGGATCAGAAACCCATTTTGCAGAGCGACACATTTGGTTGTTGACCATAGGCACATTTAAAGTATCATTAGGGAAACTTGAATTTTCAAACAAAGGGCCCCTTTAATTTAGGTATCTTTTCTAAGGGTCATGTAAGTTTATTGAATGTCAAGGCACTCTAATCATGAAGAATGATTTTTGGATTGAGGTAATTCTAAAAGATGAGAGAAACACCCCATAATCTAGTGGATCATGGTAAGGTTCTCATGCTTCTTTGATAAGGGAAGAAAATAGAGTATGGTCAACATAATCTAATGTCTTAAAGTAGGGACTCTTTTTTCATTGTATGGTTTAATTTCATGCAGTAAGGACTTTTTCTATGTAGTTTATTGACATGAGGTGAGGACGTTTATTAGGAGTTTTAATGTTCTGTGACCAGGATTCCTTCCATGTAATTGATCATAATGCAATAAAGATGTGGGAACAGATGTGAAAAAATTATGCTTGATACATATTTCATTTATAAATATCCTATACATATATCTCATTAATGCATAAAAAATGAGTTTGTATGAATCTGACCATGTGTAGTTGCGTTTCAATTTTTTATACTATATGGTTATAGATGAAACCATGATTGGAGATCCATGAATCACTAAGTATCATGTTATGGAAGGAATAAAGTGGAACGTTGTTCTTCAGTGTCCATGTAGTTTAATTTTTTGTCTTAAGGATGTGGGTTTTCAAATTTGAAATGGTAATGTTGTGGCTGGTCACATGAATGGAACATTGTGTGTCGCTACATTTCCCATGGTGAGAGGAAACAAGCCCCACAAAGTTCATAAAAAATACCACTATGTTGTTTTAGCCTCTATGAAGAGAGGGGGAATTTTTATACATATTTGTTGTGACTAGACCCAAGATAGAATATCTAGTCACAATATATCCTCCAAGGATATGAATAAAGCCATATGTTGTTCTCAAATATGAAATCATCTACACATGTCTAGACCATATGTAAAGGTGGGAATTATAACCATTAATTATTTTAGATGGACCAATAATTTGTGATCTAAGATTCACAATATGTTATGTGATGATATGAATCAAGATAAAAGTAGTTCGTGAATGGGAAACTCTCTTCGTAGGTCAAACCTATATGAAATGCCGAGAATATCTCCCATTGATTGTTATAATTGGGCCTAGGATTGGATACAAAAATTCCATATCATATCATATGATGATAGGAATCAATCCAAACATGGTTCTTAATTTGATGTGTGTTAGGGGGATAACACCAACAGTGGTGACACTCTCTGGAGAGGTCCATAGGAATGCACAGTTTCAAGTCATGCAGGGGACATCAACCATATAGTCTAACGTAATGTGAAAAGTTGTCATGGTATTCCATTGTGGTCTTTAATTTAGTACCCTAATGATCATTTCATGATATATCTGGCCCTCTTTTTCTTGGGAATCCCTTTTTGTAATTCCTAAGCTCACGTGATCTATGCTTGGTCTTATAAATATGTAATGGAAGGGATTAGTCTTACTATGTATAGGTGACTAAAAATAGGATAGGGGAATTTTTCATCATCTGGGGTTCAGAACAAGATATAGGATCAATTTATCCTTATATAACTCTTTGAAAATGAGAATTAGGCTATACGTAGTTCTTAAAAAACTCATGCAACTTAATGTCACACAGAAAAGAAATTATCCACGCAGTGTAATGTCTTTCGGAAAGGAAATGGCTCACCAAACATGAATGGAATGAAATCCTTTGTTTAGTCCCAATAATAGATGTCTATTCATCATTATGTATCCTATTATAGTAAGAATAAAACCATACATAGTTATAGAGACCCATGCAATTTAATCTCGTGCGGTAAGGGCATCGGTTGTCCATTTTAAAATCATGTTTTAAGGATAAGTATTATACAATTTATCATCATTTGATCAATATGATTTCATTTTTATTTTATCATCATGTTCTTAGGAAATCTATTTATATTTTAATATTATGTTGTCAAGATGCGGGATATCATAAAATTGAAAGTCTTCATGTTAGTACCTGAGATATTGTGCATTTTATCGTCTTAAAATTGGGATGGTCTCATACAATTTAATGTCATGAAATTATCATGAAATGTTATTTATGAAACCTATGATAATTATTTCTTATGAAAAATCACATTACCATTTCATTTGGGTTCCATATTTTGAGTCATCTTATTTGAAATAATTAGGTATTTGATGGGTTCTACATAGAGGAATGAATATAGGTGAACCATTTTATGTAAGGATCATTATATCTAATTCTAATGGACATCACGGTTGTGCAAAATACGCATCATATTATCATCAATAAACTCCAATAAATAAAGATTATTTTGTTATTTCTTATATCTAGGAGTTGTCCGCAAATCAATATTTAGAGCGACGATAGTTGGAAATCTATGGGTATCACTCCTCAATATTGTACACTAATGAGTATGGTGTTTCTTGTGTAATAGTATGTGTGGTGGTATAGTAGGCCCATAAACTATGAAGGACCTTGCCCATCTTGAATTTCTAACAATCATCCCCATATTTTATAGAATATCTGATGGGTCTTATTGAAGGACTCTATCTATCCATTTACCATTGTATGGTTACGAGATGAGTGATTGGACTCGATATCATACTCTTGGTATAGTTTCATCAACTCCTTAGAATATAAGTTAGGGATACTTTCAATTAATATTTTTTAATGGACACGGATAATTTAGAAAATTAGACATCATCAGTTAAGATATACATTATCTACTAATCTATGTCTGGGGGATATATCCCTACAACATACATACACCAATCAAAAAATGGATTAGAATATTTAGCAATATATAGTAATTACAAGGGTTGATGTTGAAGTTTTCATGGATTCGTAATTCATGAAATTTCATAGTTCATTATATAGAGTATTGTATCATGGTTTTCTTATAATAAATAATCCTCCTAAATTTCTGGGAGAGCCTGGTCCCAAATATTTTAGTGCCATAAGATCCTGCATGGACTTCTTCTATGACAGTGAGAGTCTCCCTTTCTACAATTAATATGAAAAGGATTCCATCAGAGACACATTTTTAGAGGTCCCTCTAATCATTTGGATCATCCTAAAGGGTAAATATTTCTTCAAGGTGTAGAATATATTCCCTCCTTGCTCTCTCTATAAGGAAATCCACATTTTGAGATAACTGATTATAGTTTCCATCCATCCAGGTGTGGGTACCTATTTGTAATGACCCACTAATTCTCATTCGAATGAGAGTAAAACTACTCATTACCTGGATTAAGGGATATAACCATGGCACCAAAGGCTAGAAATTAGTGCTGAAGGGATTTAAAGTAAGTGGAGGATGATTTAGCTTTTAATTAATAAAAACAACAACCTGAAAAACCATCCAAAACAGCTCACTATATGATGCATGAAATAAACTGATACATTTAAAAACATTCTCTTTAAATAAACCAACTAATGTTTTATATAGAGTAATACAACCTAATATCAATGTAAACAGTGTAAAGATGACACGTGAACTCCAAGATGACAAAAAGACTCAATGCTCCACACGCTCTATGCTCCAACATCCTCAAGTTGTCCAATGTATCACGACATAGTGCTAAAGAAGTGTGAGACTTTACCATTTCCCAAGTCCCAGAGTGTAGAATATCTAAAAGCACCAAAGTGCCAAAGAAGGGGTGAGTATATAAATTAGTTTGTTTCCCAATTACTTCTCTACAAACACCACTTGGATAGAATAATAGGCACACTATATAAAACTATTTATATAAAACAATTTACCAAAACCTTTTATAACCAAAAATTAATGAGTTCGAAAACCAATCATAACCATGTTAAAACAAAGGTAAATGAAACCGATTTACAACAAGTAATTTTATGGAAAATAAATCATCCATGAATAAAAATAATTTCTTATTATCATTTTGGAATACCCATTATATAGTTCACAACACACACACACATGCTTGTTTCATTCGATAGTTTAATACTCATGAGCGATCTCTTGTCCAATTACTATGTTTCCCAATGAAACATGCCCCCTGTCTAGGGTCACACATATTATACCCCAATGGTACACGTCCCTTATTTGGGGGAACATCAAACATGAAATCATAATAAAAGCCAATTTATTCCAAAACCGTTATAATTGACCATTTTAAACCATTTAAATAAAACTGTACATTTATTGAAAACCAAAAAATAAATCAATTTCCAAAAAAATTGTTTCAATAAACAACCCCTTTTTATAGAAACTATATAATAAAATATATGTTCCACAATTCAATAAAATTCCCATTTTAAAATCCATATTTTAAAACAAATAATAAAAGCACTTTATTCAAGACACCCAATTTTCTAGATTTCCCCAATTTGCCAAACCATCTCAAAGAATGGGTTGCAGCAATTGAAAATAGCTAAATCAAAACCAATTCACCCAAGATACTCAATTTGAAAGAATTAAATTCTATTATACTAAGTGGAGTTGATAAAGAATCCACCTACCTCAATGGTTTTGACGAAACATAGCAACAGATGAAGAATGATTAAGAAAACTGGGTCGATTCTTCACGAAACTTCCATATATATCTTTTCCAAGAAATATTAATAAGAAATATCAACTTATTAGGAATCCACACTCATATATCTACCCATAAAATATGTATATATGAGAATCCAAGATGATAGGAGAAGTAGATCTAAGAAATAGATCAAGAATCTTGAAGAATGATCACATACCTCAAGAATCAGGGTTCAAAAAAACAAGGGAAGCCTTTTGATTGACTCTAAATCACTTGGGATTAGTTCTTCTACCTTCAAGGAAAGATAAATCTTGAGTATGGCCTCTTAGGAGTAAAAAAGAGCCAGTTAAAGGAAAAACGTGTGATATCAACTTTTTTAGGATCTCACATAAACCATTTGCACTGTTTGTTTGCAAGGTTAGACGATCTTTGCACTAACTATGTATTAGATACTACCTAGGAAGACACTTTTAAGGAATCCTCACATGGTATCCCTTACCATTTGCACACCAGGTCGAAGATCTTTTCCTCAAAACTACTATTTCACATGGTTGCTACTAGGATGGCCACACAGTATGTGTAAACAGTGTGCAGCCCATACACCTCTCCTTTAGATTCAAAAACTTACTGATTATTTTCCAAACACTCCAAAACATATCTATTATACTTTATATCCATAAAAACCAAATAAATGGACTACGTACTAGAAACCATGGGTACTACATTCTCCGCACCATTTTCCTTTTTATCCCCATAAAGTAGGAAACCATTGCTGCTCTAAAGGAGTTATGTCCATTGTTCTTTCATCTACTTCTCACATTCCCAAGTCTCTTCCTAAATCTGGCCATGCTGCCATAAAACCCACATCATAACAATGATTTTTCCATATATGTCTTTCTCATTCTTCTCCATAATCTGTACCGGGATATGTATCAAAAGAGCATTTGGATCTAAGACAACATGATCCCATTTGATCACATAGTCAGGATCAGGAAAATACTTTTTCATCTAATATACGTGGAACACATTTTTCACCAAACTAGACCATAGTGGAAATCCCAACTGATATTCCACCTCTCTGACCAATTCTTGTATTTAAAAAGGGCCTATATATTGAGGAGATAACATTACCTGCTTCTTGAAATAAGGATGTCCAACTCTTGGAGAGATCCTCAAGAACACATGATCACTAATGTCAAACAACAATGATTTTCTGATGATGATATGCATAATATTTCTTATTACTCTATGCCATATACATCCTCTTTCTGATAAAATGGATCTTCTATTTTGTTACATAGACATGGCTCGACCCAACTACTGAAGTATCACCTATTTCCCCCTAACATAGTTCATAATGATAGGGACGCCCATACAATTATTCTAACGGAGTCATATGTATCGAGGCCTAATAGTTGTTATTATATGAGAACTCCTCTAAGGGTATGTAATCATACCATTATCCCCCCAAATTCTATTACACAAGTCAGCAACATGTCTTCCAAAATTTTTATCATCCACTCAGACTGGCCATCTATCTGAGGATGATATGTCGTGATCATATCTCATGGAGTGCGAAGTGCTTTCTATAATGATTTGCATAAATGAGACATAAAACTCGGATCTCCTTTGAATACTATTGACCCTAGTATTCCATACCTCTTTATCACTTCATATAAGAAGATTCTAGATAGGTATTCTAGAGTATGAGTTTCACGAATAGGGATGAAATGGGATGTCTGGGTAGGATGCTCCACTATCAACCATATGGAAACACTTTTACGGACTGTTCATGGGATACCGGTAACAAAATCCTTCACTATCTACTCCCCTTTCAACACTAGGGTATGTAAAGACTGCAAAATACCCACTAGTCTCTGATTCTCTACCTTAACTTGCTGACATGTTAAGCACATAGAAACTAACTTTTCCACCTTTCTTTTCATTCCTCTCTAAAATTTTTATTCATTCAACGCCTTATACAAATTTTGTCCTCCTGGATGTACAACCCATATTGAATGGTGTTAATATTGAATTATTTGTTCCTAACAAGCCATAGGTACAACTATATAATATCTCTATCACAAAAATGAACTCCCATCAAGTTTCCATCCCTCAATAGTCTCTCCACCATTGAGTTTTAAACTCATAACTAGACATTCTATATCAAATTTGGGTTGCCTCTTTGACTATATTTACCAAATCATAAACAAGAATAGATTTAAAGGAGACCACAAAATCACCTCGGTCTTCAATTTCCACATGAACGTTGGCTAGAAATGACATCAACTACCATTCATATGATGATTCCTTTGCAAAATGAGCATATAAAATTCTACTCAATGCATCCTCCACTAAATTCCATTTTCCTGAGGTATACATCAAGTCAAATTCGAATATTTTGAGATACTCCACGCATATCATTTTCCTCATATTCAAATCTCGATGTGATAAAATGTGTGTCAAGCATTTTTGGTCCGTGAATATAGTGATTTTCTCACCAAATAGATAATGACACCATGTATTTAAGGCATGGATGATTATAGGTGACTCCAAATCGTGTGTTGGGTAATTATTCTCATGCACCCTCAATTGCATTAAACCATAAGAAACCATATGGTCTCCTTGCATGAAAATGTAGCTCAAACTAGGTCCCAAAGCATTACAGTACACCACATACCCCTGTCATTATTCTGTAAAAATAAAGATAGGTGCTCATGTAAGATGAACTTTTTGTTCTGATAAGGACTTGTAGCATTCATATATCCATTGGAATGGAGAATTATTCTTTGTCAGAGCTGTAATTGGTGAATCTAGTCATGATAAATAACGCACAATGCATCGATAGTAACTTTCCAGACCAAGAAAACTTTGTGTCTCAAAAACATTATTGGTTGGTTTCTATGAGAAAAAAGATTTTATTTTTTCAAGACCAATAGAAACACCTTTCTCATTAATTACCTGTCCAATAAAATGTACTTCTTGTATCCAAAAATAATACTTTCATAATTTAGCGTGCAAACAGTCATCTCTCGTGATTTGTAACACTATTTCTATGTTTTCCCCATGGTCGGAACTTGTCTTTTAATACATCAAGATTTCATCCAAAAACACCAAAAAAAGAATACAGGTATCACTAAAATATAGGATCCATCAAATACATGAATACTGCTGGTGCATTTGTTTGACTGAAAGGCATGAATACTTATTCATTGAGTCAATATCTATATATGAAAGAATTCTTGGGAATATCTTCCTTCTAAACTCACAGTTGGGGAAATACTGATCGCAGTTAAATCTTATAGAACCACTGATCTCCACTCAATTGATCAGACAGATCATAAATGCAAGGATGTGGGTACCTGTTCTTTATCATTACCTACTTAAGCTTACGATAATCAACACACAGCCAAAGATCTCGATTTTCATTCTTCATGAACCAGACCGGTGCTACCCATAAAGTTATACTTGGATGAATGAAACCCTTTATTTCATGATCCCTTAACTTCAAATTAAATTTACATAACTCTATGGGTTCTTTCTTATTAGAAGTAAGGGAAATTAGACTGGTCCCCGAAAAGAGAACAATTGTACACTCCACAGTGCTTATAGGTGGTAACCCTAAGAATTGTTTTGGAAAAGACATGTGGAGATTGATCCACAACTATAGGAAAACTGGCATCCTCGATCTCTTCCATGGTTTCCTAAGACAATGCTACCGAAATATAAGTGATTGTTCCCACTATTGATTCCAACAAGCTCTTTTCACATTTCTTTACCTTCCTTTCTCCTCTAAAGAGGTTCTTGATGTCATCCTCACTCCTAAATCTTACTGTTCTCCTATAACAGTTGATGTGAGCCTTGAATGTTGACAACCAATCTATCCATAGGATTACATCATAGACATCCTTGGAAAAACAACAACATGGGAATAAATGAAAGAATGTGATTCACCAATATCGAAGAGAACTTTCAAAAGGGTAGAATTAAAAATAATCATATCTCTCATTGTAGATGGTCCAGCCTAATCCTCAAAAATCATCAACTCAGCTCCATACAATTTCATATTTTTTTCACTGTTCTCCATATTTCCTTGCTGAGATTTAACTAGTTGAAGAGTCATTGTATTTCTAGAATCACCATGGCTAGCTCTACTCTACTGAGGAGACTGATTCTTCTTTCCTAACCAAGTCAAATAATTCGATGCTTGTGATGCCTGAGAAGTGTCTCAAGCACCTAGAATTAGAGCACTATGACATCAAAACTGAATATTCCCCATCGGCATGTAGTAATAACATTCTCTAGGTTGATCCATACACTCTCACTTGATGTGGTCAAATGAACCACATTGAAAACAACCTGGTTTTCTATTGGGTAATAGACGAAGGTTTACTAATATTTCCATAAATTTTTTATTTTCACATCCTCATTAGAAATTGGTGCCCCCTTTTTCTTGTTCCCAGCATTTGAGTTCGCATGATTCGCTGTAGGTATCATCATACCTCGTCCCATAGATCCTGAGATACCATGATCATCCACATACTCACTGTTCAACATCTCTGTATATTCATTAATATTGGGTACATTATTCTTGATCAAAGGTATTACCTTATTCCAGATTCGAGGATGCATGCCTTTTAAGATGTACATTCTACAACTTTATGTGAAAATCTCACTAAATTTAGGAAATTATCAGTATGTTCCATGACATATAGATTATTGTGCTTCAGGCTAAATAAGTCCATCGTTTTCTATATTTTGAACGTATGAGGATAAATTTTTTTGTTGAATAATTCCTTAAAATCCTCCCACATTAGGCCTTCGTCCAATTTTTTGTTATACTGCTAAATCCCCCCATTGGTGGGAAAGATCCTTGAGCATGTAGATTGCATACTTGACCATTATCTCCACCAGTGTGTCGATGAAATCGAATATATGATCCATCCTACTCAGCCATACCTCCCCATTTTTGAGTTAATCTTCCCCCTGGAATTTAGGTGTATTTTTCTTCATAAACCGGATGGTATGATCCACATGGATTGTCTTATTACTTTAGTTCCACAAATCCACAGCTTGAAAATATTGGAAAATACTCTAAACCAGCTCTTGGTTCACCCATGGTTTAGCTGTAACCACATTCTCTATAGTTTTTTAGGTTGGTTTCGATGACGCTTACTTAGTTCCATTTTCTAAACCAACAACAAAATCCATCCATATCACTCTCCAGCAGATGATGTATTAGTATTTAAAATTATGTTACATAAAATTTCTCAACATTTTTTCCCAAAAACAACATTTGTCCATGTTTAACGATTTTTAAACATGAATCACTATTTTTGAAAATTAAACTATTTTCAAAATAATAATTTTTTTTCAAAATCTTTTATTAGAAAAACAATTTCATACTTTTTTCAACAATCAATAAATTTCACAACATGAATCATTACTTGAAATAATGTGTACACTCCTATTGGAAAGTCCTTCCTCTATAATTCATGTCATGCTTGTATCTTTGGATAAACCCATGATAATGATATTTCCAAATTCTAGAAGTGACTCCAAACACTTATATACCCTACTCCCAAGTAACTTGAAGTTCATCATAAAAGGGTTAGCTACATCCTTTTATGCTATACATTCCTCATTCCAATAATCCAACTCCTTTCTAATATTCCAACCCTATGAATATAAAAGAAATAATTTCAACTCCAAGACCAAGAACACTGATGACTACTTGATAGGTAATGACCAAACAAGCTGATACAATTTGTACCACAAAGGAAGGACTATTCTGATACCATTTGTAATGACCCGCTGATTCTCTTTGGCTTGAGAGTACACCATGTCATTACATGGCCTTAAGACACATCTCTATGGTGACAAAGGCTGTCAAAAATTTCCTAAGGGTTTGAAAGTATGTGGGTGAAGAATTATCCTTTAATTTACAAAAACAACAACCTGAACGACCATCCAAAATATCACACTATATGATGCATGAAATAAACTAAGACATTTCAAAACATTCAATTTGAATCAACCAACCAAAGTATTCTACGGTGGAAGAAAACCCAATATCAAATTAAATAGTGGAATGATGACAAATAGACTCCAACACGAGAACATGACTCCATGCCTCACAAGCTCCGTGCTCCAACATCACCAAGTAGTACAAATTATCATGACATGGTACAAAATAAGTGTGATACATTAACTTTCCCCAGTCCTAGAAGGTAGTATCTTCAAAAGCACCAAAGTTCCCAAGAATGGGTGATTGTATAACATTGTAGGTTCCCCAATGAATTCCCTACTCACTCCACTTGGATAGAATGGTTAGCACATTATATAAAACAGTTTATATAAAAAACAATTACCTAAACAGTTTATAACCAAATATAAATGAGTTCGAAAACCAATCATAACCAAGTGCAAAAAAAGGTAAATGAAAGGAAATATCTAGAATGATATATTCTAGAATATAAAAAAATAATCAAATCTCAAAAACCAATTCTTATTTTTATTTTTTTCAAACACATTCTGTAGTTCACAACACACCCACAAATGTATGCTTCGTTCTAATGTTCCATACTCATGAGCAGTCTCTTGTCCAATTACCTTATGTCCTAATGACAAGCTCCCCCGATACAAGGTCACAAAACTTGTACCCCAATGGTACACATCCCTTATTTAGGGACACGTAGAACATGAACTCACACAAAACCAAATATATTCCAAAACTATTCCAAATAACCATTTCAAACCATTTCAATAAAACTATACTTTTATTGAAAACCAATGAATAAACCAGTTTCAAAACCACCATTTCGTTTCAATAAAAATACCATTTTTATCTAAACAATATAATCAAATCCTTGTTACACAATTCCAGAAAATCCCCATTTTAAAATCCATATTTTTAATCCAAGAATAAAATTATGTTATTCAAAACACCAAATTTTCCCGATTTCCCCAATTTTCCAAACCATCACAAAGAATGGTTTCTAATGATTTATAAATAAAAAACCACAACTAATTCACACAATAAATTCAATTCTAAATAATGTTAATCAGTTATACTAAGTTTAGTCAAGAAAGAAGCCACCTACCTTAATGGTTTTGAGGAAACATGACAATAAACAGAGAATTATTAAGAAAACTTGGTTGATTATTCATAGAACCTCTTTATATCTCTTCTATTTTAAAGATAAAGACAAAATCTCAGCATATTTGGAATCCACACTCATAGATCAACCCATAATATTTTAGATCAGAGAAACCAAGAAGAGAGAAGAAGTAAATCTGAGTATATCTAAGAAACGATTCCGAATGACGAGGAAGGATCTCATACCTCAAAAATATGGGTTTAAAAAATCAATAGAATCCTTCATATTGACTCCAAATCTCTTGGGAAAGGTTATTATTCCTTTATGTAAGAGAAATCAAGATTTATGGACACTTAGGAGAAAAAATAGAAACTTAGAGGCAATAATGTTTGAAATCCACTTTTTTAGGATCTTAATTAAGCTATCAGCAGGGTTAGTTCACCCGGTTATACAAACTATGTGCTAACCATGAATTAGATAATTCTTAGTTAGACCCTCACACAGCCTCAATGAACTGTCTCCTTAACTGTGTGTGCACCATGCTGAGGCTCTCTACCTCAAACCTACCATTCTGCATGGTTTCTATTAGTATGGTCATAGGGTTTGGATAAACCAGGTGCAGCACATGCATCTCCCCTTTACCCCCAATACTTACTAAAATTTTACAAACTCTCCCAAATTTTCCTCATTAAATTTATATCCATAAAAACACAATGAATTTGGTTACATACTATAAACCTAGGGTAATAAACTATATATAACACCCTAGGGAGGTGCTGACCTGATTGAGTTACTTAATATAATGTAAAAAAACTAACGAGATCGTTCTTCGATTTGTGTTATAGAAGATGGATTCCTCCTAATCAAGGACGTCATGGATGATGGGTGCATTAGACAATGAGTCAACAAAAGCATTCTGTAATCGACTAACATGATGCAACATGGGCTCAAAAGGGAACTCAACCATTAGTCTCCAAATATAGCTAGTGAGAAGGTCCAGTTCATTATTTTTTATGGCATATTTTCCGTTCGTATAATTTATCACATGTTCGAAATAGAATTTGATATTCATGATGTCTATATGCAGATATATGGCTATTTCCAAGCCAACAATGTGGGCACGTTATTCAGCCTCCTAATTTTTTTATCCTTTGGATAGTGAGAATGATTATGGAAAAATAGATTTGTTTGGAGAATTAAATTAAATCCATAAGACAACCTAATCGAGTTTTTATTTTTCCAGACATTTTCTAATGGGGCTCTAAGAGGCAACATCAAAATACATATCTCATGTATGGGGGGATTATGGGATTATAATACCTCCTCATTTATAAGTTTACCATCCACCAGGTTATTCTCTAAGGAAGGATGTGTTGTAATGAAATCTTCCAGGTATTTCCCATTCACTGAAATTTACAGTGCGTAATGGATTACATATTATTGTAGAACAACCAACCATAGGGCTAAGAACCGATTCAACATTTTTCATAAAAATACATACATCATCAGATAAATATGAGGGACTATATGGAATTCATGGTACTTCAAGTAATGCCTTTGATTTTTAACTATGAAGATGAATGAATGGAATTTATTCTCGACATCATAGTATAAGGTCTCAATATATAGAATTGGTCGGATGTGGTATTGAAGACTGTTCTTACTCCTCACATCATTTTTTTTTGCATAGAGGGGTCCTAGTGAGTGTTCCATGACATACACATACAAGATGAGTGGCTTACCTTCCATCGGAGGCATCTAAATCAGTGGGTGTAGTAAATAATACTTGAGAGATTCAATGTATTCTTGGTATTCATCATCTGATTGGTAGAGAATTCCCTTATTCATCATCCTAGTAAAGGGGGGATATTTTTTTCGCTTGGTTAGATATTAAAATCCAAATATATGCTAGGTTCGCAAGAATACCCCTCAGTTCATTGAGATTTAAGGATGGTGACATTGATAAAATTGCACTTGTGTTTTCTGGGTCAAAGTCAATGTCATGGTGGAATATAAAAAAGCTATGGAACTTCCCCAAAGTTATCCGAAAAGAAATTTTTTGAAGATTCATCTTCAAACTATGTTGTTGCAACTTATTGAATATTTTTTGAAGATCTGTGACGTAATCACATCACTATTGGTATTTAAAAACCAGGTCATCGACTAAACATTCAGCTATCCTTCCCAACAATATCATAAAGATATTATTCATGACACATTGATATATTGTTCTAGAACTATTTAATCTGAAGGGAATGACCTAATAAAAAATATCCCATTGGGATATCTGAAGGTAGTAAATTCTACATATTCAAGGGCCATATTTATTTTATTGTACCATAAATACCTATCCATGAAGTAAAGGATGTGGAAGCCAGCAGTTTCATTTAAAAAATATTTCTATAATGGGTAATGGGAAATTATCCTTTGGAAAATTACAATTATGGTCTTTGAAATCGATACAGACCCTAATCAATCCATTCTTTTTCATAATAGTGATGATGTTGGTGAGCCATGTTGGTTATTTCACATCTTGAAAAATGTTGTATTTGTTCAATTTGTCAACATCCACCTCGAAATTGGTCACATGAGAGGGGAAAATAATCCTAAATATCTACTTGGAGCCTTGATAGACATAGGAAAATATATGGTTGTGCATAAGCACATCTAGATTCAGTTTGGGAATTTATTTATAGTTCCACAAGAACACATATCATTACTTATTTTGAAATTCAATATACAACTTTTTTTCTTAGAGGTGAATGGAAGATCAAATCAGTGTGGGTTGTGGGTCTTATTTAGGTCCATGGTTTTCCTATATGATCTCATCAATGGTCTTGCAGATTCCTTCCTTGAATGACAGAGTGGTGTCCCTAAGGTCGTTTTTATCTTCTTCCACCTCTATGTCAAGGCAGACATTTCCGGACAAGGTTGGAAATCAGCAGGCTTCCCTATAATACCCCGACCACAGATTCTCAGAGTCGGTGCATTACATTATTACATTGGCATTATTACAAGGAATCAAATCAGGAAGAACCAACCTGTTTAGTAGTCTTGAAGAAACTATTTACATACTTGGAAACCATTTTATATTGGGAAAGGGAAAAAAATATGATACATAAGAAAATATAATAAACTGAATCTTTGAAAACACATTAAATGATCTCTTTTTCATAACCTAAAGAAGGAAAAAAATGAAAGGTTTGAGCTCAACTACTCTGTAAGGGTAAAAACACATCAAAAGATATTATTAACATAAACATTAGGCATGGTGTATAACTAAAATAGAATCATTTAAAAATAAACATGAACACACTATTGTAGGAATAAGAGCTGAATAAATAATGCCAAAATAAAGAATAATCATGGGTATTCTACTAGTTGAATAACCACATTAACTTTCAATTACTATTTTCATTATAAAGGAAATGCATATGTGGGACATCATAACCATACCATCTAGGCCTTGTGCTAAGACCATAAATATCCATTTTTTCAAGGCCTCATTCCAGGACCATATTTTGTATCATGAGACCTACCGATGCATTGAGGGGCAATAATGGGCCCCACTTATCACATAATAAGTCTGATACATTCTTATTATGAATGGGGAAAAATATAAACAACATATACATTCATATTGACACTAATATATGAAACGTAAATAACTTTCCCTGGTCATTAAACATAAACACTAATCATTAAGTGTAATATGGTGAATGGTATCAAGATAGAATATCTATATTCAGACTAATCAAAAACCCTTCAACGTCATATTTGGTATACGATATCATAGGATATAAATCTATTTTAAATAAAAGATTCATCCAATGATGTTGACATAAATTCATATACTTTTAAATGAAACTATTTAAAAAATCTTGAAGAAATAATCTTTAAACATTCCAAAGTGTCAATAACACCTTGAAACATTCATATCATAATACTTTAGAATAACATAAGAATAAGGACTCTTTATATTATTTAAAAAAGGGAATTACATATATGAAATGAAATAATTAAGTGGTCAATAGGGCATATATCTCATGAATGTTAAAGTGAGATGATAAAAATCCATTTTACTTTGGAAAGAAGAGTTCTTTTGGAAAATAATTTATATTTGTCAGGAAATCAGATTGTAAACATATATATACTAGAAAATAAAAGGTACTATAATTGAAATTATATTTTTGGCTTAAATAATGTCGTATTGTGGTGAAATATTTTAAAATTATTTTTTAAATAAGCATTATAAATAAATTATTTTAGTGTGATTTAAGGAAAATATTACAAGCTTTTAAAGATCAAAGGCATGTTTGCTTTCACAAAACCTAAAATTAACCAAAATATAATTTTCATGTAAAGATTTTTGATTTTAGAATGATAATTATGGAATTAAATATGTTATATAGTAAACAAAAAAATATTTAAGAATTCGATAAATTCCTTGAATCGGGCTTGTATTTAAGGACTATTTTTGAAAGATTCTATTAAAACATGTAACTCCCCATAAAATTTTGTAGGATTACATTTGGTAAAATCATATAGACTATTCAAAAAAATATTATGATTAAATAATAATAATTAAAATTTTATTGAGGTATGTAAATAATAAGAGTAACCTGAAAGGAAATGGATATTTGGGTAGAAAAACCTTACAGACATTTCGGCATGGTAAAAGGTGTTATTGTGAGGGATTACTAAGAGGTAAAGGGGTATCCCCTAATTTATATATCATAAGGTAAGTATGGGGGAGGATAAAAAACATAACCCATCATTAAGAATTAAAAATAAAAGGACACAACATATGGTAATTCTTGAATTAAATTGAGAGACAGGATCCCTTACCTTAAATCTGAGGGTTTTCTTCACTTGATCTTAATGACCTAAATAACAAAAATATGTTTATTAATTAACAATTCCAGAACCCTTTAAAAATTTATGTGGTTTATTATGAAACTATTAAGTTCGTTCATGTAATTTATATGGGTTAATGGATTCAATTTCAATTATTGTGAGTTCCCATTTTCATAATATTCATGATCGTCTCACTTAAAAGAGTATGGTAGTTCATGTAAGATGGGAGTTGAAGACCAGAATTTATTTCATATGTTATTAATTAAAGTTAATAAGATTATATGGTTATAAAATTAATTTTTTTATTTGTAGTGAAGGTGAGTCATTATATAAAACATTAATGATAAATTCTTGGATTAATTTTTCAATTTTTCTCACAATTACCTTGTTTTATTATTATTTTATATCATGGGGGAATAAGGATTCCAGAACATTACAAAATTAGAAATACATATATAATAGTTTGGTTCAGCCAATAAAATGGCTTCATTAATAGATTTTAAGGAGGCAAATAAAATTGAAAGCATCGTCGTCCTTTAATGTGATATATAAACACATCTCGGACGATGTTTCATTTCTTTCATAAATGAGGATGAAAGGATAGATGAAGATAAATTATCCCAATATCATAACAAAATTATTTTGCATGTATGGTACTAGAGTTTTCATACCATTTGGATGAGGAGAGTTTAGGAAAGAAAAGAGAACAATAGAATATGAAAATGAAATAAATTAAATGATGAATTTTACCTCTTGAATTAACCTTCCTTGAGATCCTCTTATGGGAAGAGGATTTGGTCTTTTTATGAGACAAATGGATACTGGTCATTAAAGGGGAAATTTATAGGATATTTGAGCCGAATTTTTAGAAGGAATAAGGATTGATAAGAGTGAAGAAAATAGGGTGGGAGAGGTCGTATTTGTAGTGGAGGGGAGGAGGGTTTTCTTAATATTTTAATCATTAATTTATTATATTTCCACAAGACATGAAATATTGATGATACCAAGACCAAAAATAGTATTATATTCACATGAGTTAGAACCATTGGTTCTTACATAATCATAACATCATAAATGACTCAATAAATCAATTATTTATCATTTATTTTAAATTATCATATATTAATATTCACAAAAAAATCATGTATTTCCAAAAAAATAACAAAAATTCACACATTTCATTTTTTGATGTTTAGAATCCACAAATGAAGTCCATTTTTTTTAAAAAAATGTTTCTAAATATGATTGATTTAATTTTAATTAAAATCATAATTTTTTTGAAAAATACATTTTTTAAAACATTTATTTATTTATTCTGATACATAGGTACATCATACATTCACATAAATCCTATATATATACTATCTTAGGTGATATTACTATTTCTAATGGTATGTCACTATTCATAAGGGTAACATTAATATTTATAATGGTATGTTATTATTCACCAAAAATTATGTTGGTCATATCAAACTCTATATAACTTTCAGATCGCAACCATATATGTCAGATTTTCAAAATTCAAATCATAGGGGTAAAAATTTATGTTTACTGTCAAGGTTATAACAAACTAGTGTTTTGTAGAGACTTAATGTTTCATGCATTCAATATTAAATTTATTTGAAAAATCTTGGGGTGTTACATTCCCTATCACTATCGGGGTTCAAGAAGCTATGCTAAGAGACATTATCATCCATAGTTTCTTAATTAATTACAGTGAGATTAAAAAATAATTGACTTTTACAATGTCTCTAGGGATAGGAGTGGCTTGGACCTCTGGGGTCAAGCCTATTACCTTGACCAGATATATTGAGAGAATATAGTCATTGTTTAGAATACTCTACTGATTTTTTGTGGTAGTACCTAAGCCTTTGAAAGTGGTAGCCTATCTATTATCTTCCATCATTGGTTTTTTTTCTCTATTGATGTAGAAACTTGACTCATTATATGTGGCTTCACATATCATGAAGGGGTACAATCACCAAGTAGTATATCATCCTTTTCATTGATGGGGTATTCATACATTGATTGAATGTTGAACATAATGCCTTGTAGCTTTGGGGACAAGCCCATCTAGAAAGAACATTGAATGTCATGTCTTGCTGGATAACCATAAAGTCACCTTCATATTTCAGACGTCCAAACTCTGATTTTTTCTTGATCTTCCCTAGAGGTATTTCTTAACTCTTATCAATCCCTTGAATGGAAGCCTTATTTTTGATAGGTCCCATTTACTATATCCAAAATAACAGTGTTCAAATCTGGATGATATTGATCCCAGAACCATTTTCAATCAGAACCTTTTATATATTGACATTCTCATATCTACCCAAAACATACAGGGGATTGATGTTCCCTTGTATGACCACATCATAGTCATGTTTTTTGAATGAGATGGCGACAAGAAATTCTGCTAACATGGTCTCCATTCGATTGAACATTACTATAGTGACTTCTGTCTTAAATCCCGGTGGTTTTTGGAATGATTTAATGAGTTCCATTATGCTATCTTTTGTAAGCTTTAGTACATCATGGATTTAGAGATTGGTTAAGAATATATATAGCTTCTTCAAAATTTAATAGTTTTGTACCGAAGGTCAGTGCTTCTTAATGCGGGGTTCCTCTTGAACATGTGTCTTAGGAACTGAGGAATTTTGAGGTAGACGATCATGGTTCTTGTGTAGAGGTCAAGGGAGAATCTACTACTAAGGATGAGGTCATGTTTGCCTCCACTATTTTCTTGGTTTATTGGATAATCATAATTCTTTCAAGAATCTCATGCAAGGAAATTAGGCATGAGAGACTGTTGTAGGGTTTTGGGACACCTCCTTTCTTATTTTGAGCCTATGATAGCACTTTACTAGGAGTCCCAACTACATATATTTTCTCTCTAGGAATGTGTTTGAAATATTGGGTTCGGCTACCGCTATATTATCCCCCGTATCCTTGGATCCTTCACAGACAGCCTCCCATTCCTCGGTAATATGTGGGGAACTCATTTAGGATGAATATTACTCATTAAAGAGGGGATCTTCCAGGTGTATCATGTTGTTATAACTAATGATGATATCTTTATCTGATGAGGGTTTTGTTTGGTGGGGTAGTTCCTAGGTTGTGCATTTCATGGGGAAGAAGTCTACAAGATTGAGGGCATGCATTGGAGAATAATGTGTCTCTTTATTTTCTATTTTTAACTACTTCTAATAGTCACACCCACTTTTTAGAGACATATTTGATGTATCCTCCTTAGTTGGTAGAGCTATAGCGGGTCTCTACAGCTACAATATCAGAGTGACATGAGCTTAGTGAACTATTTTTTATGTCATCTAGTTATCTAACATTCATGAATTCCTACATAGGTCTTTCTTCCAACCATCCCATTCTTCCGATTGGGAAATGATAATGCAGGCCACCTGAAATGAGTAGTTATCTAACACCATCTGTCTAGAATTGACCAGACCATGAAGGGCGTATTTTAAGGTGAAATAGCCTTGTATATTATACACCAACCATCTATGGAAAGGGGAGTAGTTGATACGGTTTGAGACATTATATTTATTATTATTCCTAGGTTATGGTAACCTATGTAGGTTGTTATACATAGATACCAATAAATAACTAGGGACGTGTCCATTTCAGAAGTAGTATTTTTTCTTCATCAATTCATTAAATTCTGAGTGACCTTAATATCTCTGTAATTCAGAATGACATCAATTCTATGGTCTTCAATGCTCAATAAGAGGTGTTGTGTGGTTTGGTACTTTCTTATATGCTTGGATGTGCGTGATTTCATGCTCGAGTGCCCCATATACAGTTTCTTCTTTTCCTACGCATTTTCCCTATGATGAGGTCATGAGTCAAGACTTGGATCAGGTTCCCTAAATGGAATCCTCAAGACCCTATTCCTTTTCTACAAAATCATATAACCTTCTTGGATAATTCAATGTGAATATATGTGTCTGAAACTCATCCTTGAAATTTTAAGTACATAGATCCTTTAGCTTATCCAAAAGAGAAAATTACTGAGTGAATATGTTAGACCATTCCACCTATATATATAGTTAGAAACCCTCCAATTTTCACATTTTTTGTAGTTTTTCAGGTTGATAATTTTTTTTCTATTTGCATTGTACTGATCTCATAATGAAACTATTAAAAAATGTCTTCCCATCCTATAAAAAAATCTACAATAAGACTACTATACAAAACAAATGTTGTCCCATTCAGAGTTTGTAAAACAAAACTCTCATTTTTTCCTCTGGTTGATCTCTATAGACCTTCACCATCCCACATTGGGATAAAATGTATGATAGATTATATTTGGAGTAACCTGTACTATCGAAGTTAAATATGAAAGGATTTCCATATATGGGTGGAGGAAGAGTTTCATACACCTCTTTGGGATATGGATTCCTATCAGTATGTATAAGGGAGTATCTCACTTCCATGGATTCCATTCGAGAATCCAGGGACTCAATTAAATTTTGACGAATCTTGGTAATTATATTATAATCCACCTAAAAACTATAGAAAGTTGTTGGCGTTGATCAGGTGAACCCTCCTTCACCTCCCACTGAATATTCATTAGTCCTAGGATTGAATGATCTTCCTATATAGGGAGAGTATATTGCTACAATATAGGGAATTCATGATCATTTTCAACATCCTCAATTATGTAGACAAAATATCTTGATCTTGATACATTATGATTCTCAAATACCTATCATTTTGGAGGATCATCAATGGGAGGAATAATATTCATCTATGTCTAGAGATGATACATAGTGGGAATATTTTCCCAGTGTAGCTCCTCATTGAATTCTCGGAGTGTTTGTATCTCAATATTATATTGTGAAAATTGTTCTTATATGGAAGGAACCTCAAATCTTCTAGGTGGTGACTCGGATATAACAACACCTTTTTCTTTAATTTTGGTAGTTTTGTTCTATATAGGTGGAAACTCCCTATTCAATGGTTTCATATTTTGGAGCCTTCTTCGGTTTTGGGTGCGTGTAGCCTCAGTAGGTGCATCCAAATCACCCTCCACTCGGGGTAGGTTTTTCATGTTGTGTACCAATACATTTACCTATAGATCCAACACATATATTATGTTTATTGTTAAAATATACATAGAGGAATATCATGAAATGGTGATAGTACCACTACATTCAATGCAATAGGCTGTTTCTGCACTGCCTTCATCATGGTTGTTGTTCAAACACCTTTCCATATTTGGTCTTTTTATCTTGCGACCTCGATGGGGTTTGAAAACATTTTCCCTACACTCTTATGGTATTGTACTATGAATAGTGAATTTGATGGAGTTTTTGATCATATTTTCTTAATTGGCCATGAACAAAAGAGGTTTATCTTGTTAAGGGAAGAAAAGAGAAGATGTTTACCATTGATTTCAACCTCCCATCCTGTAGAATATTGATTCCCTATGTGTTGATGATGATGCGAAAAATTCCCCCAACCCAACAGAATATGGTTTATTTAGGGCCCAAATTTGCATTGATTTGTCCGATTGTTGAGGGTCCAATGATTCGAATCAGTATATAATTATTCTCAGGAAGAACAGTGATGTATAAATTCCTATATCCCAGTGGGTTGGAGTTTTTGGAAGATATTTACAATATTCCCTAAACCCTCTTGTGAATTTAGGATCTGAGAGGTGGAGGAAGTGGTAGATATTTCCCTTAATGAATGATCTATGTATTCTCCTAGTCAGATGAAATGGTTGTTGCTACTACGACCTTTTTAATGCAGCATAGATATGCTCATGTAGGAGTTTGGTGCAATGGCACCCTATGATGGGAATCATTATTTACGGGACGTTTTCTAGGTGATTTAAACTTTTACCTATGTGTCCAAAATTCATTCTCATTTCATCAAGGGTACCGGTTCAAAGGATTTTTATTTATCATCTCTCTCTATTCAAGATGTATGGGTATCATATTATCCGAGGAATTGTTTTTTAGTGAATAACTGGCCCGAGCATTACTCGGTCCCCTATTTTTTTAGAGACTAAAACATTGAAAGACACCACATTTTAGGGGCTATGTTATTCCAGGGGTGCCAGAATGATTAATTCTCTGTAATTTCCCAATACTTGAATAAATATTCAAGACATTATGTTAGGGATTAGATATAATATTATTATGATGTAATTTATGAAATCATGTTGTATATTTGTGTTGTGATTTTCAGGATTTCGATCTTAGGCAATGGAGATAGTATCCAGATCCAGCTGATAATAGTGTATCCATATAGTCTTATGATGACCCTTGTATCCTATATAAAGAAGGTATCCAGTCATTAGTCGCTAATGAGTATCCAACATATTTTGGTTTATATAAGGAATGAACGCCTTTTCTAGATCATCTGGGATCTCATATTTGGAATTAATGAGGGTCTAAAACATGATGGGGATGTTTTTTATAGATAACTCTCTCTATATTCCAATGTCATTATCCTCTTTATCTGAATTACATTACTCCAACCTATCAGACCATAAAAGATGCTTCAATGGGTCACCTGTTGACTAGAGTGGATTACTATTGGATGTTTATCGAGAGCTATATCTGATTGAACACAATATTTCAATCCCCTCTCTATATGTAGGAAAAAATGATTTAAGCACCTCTCTATAGATAGGTTTCTGGGAAAGTGGAGGATTTCATTGCTTGGGGGAGATATCACCATGGAGAGGTTGTCCATGGTGTATGTTAGGAGTAGAGTTCCTTTGATCCATCTTTACAGTACCACGAGGGGGACTATCATGGTAATGATCATCTTATTCTTTGGTTAAAGACTTAAATTACCCATGGGGAGTCGCTAATGTGTCTTGAATGATTTCAAGGACACTTTCATTGAGAATATTAGAAATATGGGTCACATTTTTCATCATGGATAGAATATGAAAACATTCATTTGGGAATTTTTTGGGGATATGACCCTGCTATATGACTGTTTTTGGAATTTCTTATTATCGTATGATATTGTGGTACTATGATCCCACTACTAAGAAGCTATTAGAGAATTCCAAAGAGTTGTCTCATTATTGACAAGAATGTGAGCCTATCCTGAGGCATCTATAATTCCCACTTGGTGAGACTCAATTAGTGTGGGTGTATGATCCTGATCCCAAGACTTTGGAATATTTCTCTTGCCTTTCATAGAAGGAGTATGGGCCTACCATAACTCTTGTTTTTCTATCACTTGGTAACAACCAACTAAAATTGGAATATTATCTTGATCTGAATATATATCCCCATCTAGAATATGCTGATGGTTCTATGGAATTGGATAAGGGATATGAGCCTCCTCCTTTATTTCCTTCGATTTATACTAGTGTATTCATTCATTATAGTAAGTTGTCATATTAACCTATGTTATGTGATATTCTAGAAGATTCCAAGAAGATTAACATATTGGAATATGAGCCTATATCAAGGCATGTTTCATTATCACTTGGTTATCCCCCGCTAGAATGAAGCTATTTTATCGATCCAAGGCTATTGGAATATTTTTTTGGACTTATTCTACAAGAATAAGAGCCTTTTCTAAGGCATGTTCCCCTCTTACATGGTGAGCCCTAGACATAATTGAGATATGTTCAAGATCCAAGGCCTTTGGTATATGTCGCCATACCATTTTGGCAATAAATTTTCCTTGTCTAAAGGAAAGTGCCATACGCACCTGGTGATCCTTATTTAGAATGGATTATGAGCATAGTCTGATGCCTCATCATTTATTGGAGTATTCCAATAATCCTCTTAGATGGGTGTAAGGATATAAATTTCCACTATAGTTTCCAATTACACATGATGATTAGATTTTTGAGCTATTCTAGAAACATGGATTGGAATATGATCCCATCACAACATCTGAACTAGTTTCGGAATATTTTGTTGGAGTTCTTCATCTGTTTCTAAGATGTATTGGAATTTTAGCATAGTGCGTGTAGGGATGTAATCCTGCACATTTTTTTGTCTCTGTTGTATACTGGGATATTTCATCAATTGAAGAAGATATTTGATCACACATTTATCCTCATTACTCTATAATAATATGCCGATTAACCGAATTAAAATGGGTAAATATATGTGCCTGACCCATGTCTTATGTGAGAATATACCCACAGACACGTTCTGGGTGAGTAGGGATATGAGTATGTTTGTTGGTCACTACCATATAACTTCATCAGTTGGGGTATAACTATAATCCCCCTCATATATATCTATTATCTCATATTCTTGATGTGTATTCCATGTAGCTTTTGAATGGTTTTTAGAGGTGGAAGTGTGTCGGTTGGAAACCTCGGTAGGTAAATTATTGGTACTTATAGGAATGGTGCTAGAGATGGTGGTTGATAGGTTGCCTCTTTGATGGAACCTGAACTAGACATGATACATATTTTACTTCCTATACCACCATAATAATATATTGATGTTGTTGATTTCTATACTCTAGGGATAATCTCTTACTGTGGTTGGATATGCTGACAAGGGAGACTAGGTGAGATGCATCTTTCCTTAGGTAATGTAAACTCATCAGTTTTTGTGGTTGTATACCCTCATGGAAAACTTCAATAGTTTGTATTGTACCACATTTTTTTTATATAAAAACCATTATGTTTCCCATATCATGTTGAATCTATCGAGAAGGTGATATCATTTTGCGACCTACAGGGGTTGGAGCCCTAAATGATTTACGAGAATAGTTTCTAGATGATGAATACAATATCATCGTTCATATTTGTTTTGATGAGATAAGTTTCAAATGTCATTAAAACAAAAATGAAAATGGTTCTTGATTAGTAAAATAACATAGGTTTGATGTTTTATAAATCAAATTTTCATTTCTAATACATTTTCCCTTTTATTCATTATTCTACCATTCTTCTTGTTTAGACATGCTAAAGCGAAGATGTGTTATTTGTGGGAACCAAATTTATATGTGATTTGTTGTAATAGTGTTTCCAGGATTATTAGATTTTTGTGTATAATATGAAAAAATGTGTCTTAACATATGATTAACTAATCAATTTTTTATTTGAGAGTCTCACACCGAGTTTTCCATTTGTTTTTCATATGGTGGGCAGACAAAATAGACCAACTGATGAAGACCCAATCTTCTTGATTTTTGAGAGATTCACATTGGGTCCACCATTTTTATTTGTGCAGGGTGTGAAACAAAAATGGCCTGATCAGTGATAACCCAATAATTTTCTTATTTTAGATATTCATGTATGGTTCACCATTTATGTTTCATATCTTGTGATAACAAAATTTCATGATAGATGATTACCGAATAATTTTTTTATTTGAGATATTCATGACTATTTCACAGTTTTTTTTTTCATATAGTTTGAAAAAATGGGCATAGAGATAATAACCCAATCATTTAGTTATTAAGTGATTCTCATGTAGTACACAATTTGTGTTATGTCATACAAGATATTTAATGGAACCCCTATTGAGGTGGATTTGGTTTGGCATGATGGTTGGTTGTGAGGGGTTCTGTTATTTCAAAATTACCAACATCATGTCATAATATTTATTCTTAACAGAAACTTTTGATGGTTCCCTCATCCATGACTTGGTACATACCTACTTTCTAAAGTCAAGTGTTAATTTGAGGATTCATACCCAATGACAATTAGGGAATATCATTGCTTGAGAGGATGGGAGTACGAGATCATTTATCCCTTTTAGGAGGGAATTATTTCATGCTCT
The DNA here is from genome assembly GCA_963277665.1 of Viscum album. NCBI lineage: Eukaryota > Viridiplantae > Streptophyta > Magnoliopsida > Santalales > Viscaceae > Viscum > Viscum album. The sequence continues at coordinate 1,616,907,662 of OY728146.1, read as the reverse complement.
AGGAATTTATTGTATATTTAAGATAGGTTTGAGAATATATTCCTAATTCTGATACAGGATCTTTTACCCTAATAAAACAATTTTAGGTTATATCCATTTTATGTACAAAATAAAAGGGAAGAGATATCATTATTGAATCCATATCTATGTATATGAGGTTCTTCATCTAGTTCTAGTAATGAATAGTTGTTTACGTGATGATCTCATATAACAAGGAACATTATAATTAGATGCAATGATAAGAAGTAGTTAATATTTAAAGAATGATATTTGAGCCATTATTGGGTTTCCTACATATCTCAGTTTTTGCAAGAATTAGAACCCATGTACTTCTTTAAACCCATTCTATTTAACATCATGTGGAAAAGACATATGTGTGGGGACATAGGCATCAAATATTTGACCTTCACTCTCAAGGAGACGTTCTACGTGTCATGGTTATTGTAGGAATCAGAGCTATCATAGTTCAATCACACCCTCAGTAATATCCCCAAGGTAGATTCAATTGTATGAGGGGTATTTATATCATACCGCAAATTAAGGCTTACATACTAAGATTTCTCTAGATTGTGGATATTCATGATGTCAATTATGTGTTCATTATGACACCTTATGCCCATATGGGAAAATCTTGGTTTGTGAAACAAGGTATAGAAATTGGGCACCCACACCGTATATATATGAGAGACTTGTGAACTAAGACAGACCTTGGATATTAATATGAATATAGGTCCTTGAAGATGTATACTATGTATCCTACATGTGGTAGGAATTAGAATCATTATATTTCAACTGACATTTAAGTCTAAAAAGGAGTTATATATAGAGATCATCCCATGTGAATTATTTTGTACCAATAATTGAAATGCTAGAGACATGGGGCATACATAAAAATTGTTTCTTATATGATATTATGCCTTAGGAAGTAATCTTATGTTTCATGGTTGTTTTGGGAATCATATTTATCATAGTTAATTTGATAATGGCTTACATTTTTAGATTTCCCTATATACAGAACATGTCATGTTATGTTGATGGTCAGGGCTTACACTCTATGATTTCCCCTTCCATTTCATAGGATTGTGATAAAAATGATATGATTATTGAAACTTTAAATGCTCACATGTGATATTATCAGTGCAATAGACAATGGATGGAAATTATAAACCTCAATTCTTATTAATGTGACATTATGTACTAAGATAGCCCTTTAGATGGTTAAAATAGAGCTCAATCCCTAGAGCGGTATCCCGTATATCCTTATTATAGTAGTAATATGCATCCTTTTAGTTCCCTAAACTGGGTATTACACAATGATGTTTCCATTTGGTCTTGTATTACACACCGAGTATGGAGAAGTTATATTGTCATGGGTTTCTATGGTATTCTTAGCCTGGTTTCTTTCCCAACATGCTTCACTACCTACTTGGAATGCCTTGATTCTCTATTCTGACATGTCAGAGGATGTATATACATGTATGGTTATATTGGAGGAATGTCCAAATATAACCACATGATTAATTTCTCTTGTATAAGGGATGTCGCGTATCCTAGATGGAAATTTTTAGGGTTCATTCATGACCATTTCTGACTTTTCTGAAGGATATCTCAAGACCTAACCAGTTGATCCTAAAAGTCCTTGAATTATCTCAACTGACATTCTTATAGGGAATCTCATAATTCAGATGACATGCCCTGCTGTAATCATAATAACTATATGAAAATTTTGTAGGGTGTCGTGATAGTTAGTGTGACATGTCTTGGAGGGTATTCGACACCTTAGTTAACATGTCTAGAAGACATCGTGAAGTTTGTATGGCATGTCTGAGGGACGTCTCAGGAGCCAGCTGACATGCCCGGGTTCAATAGTTAGATTCATATGACCAGAATTGGTTCTTCCATATGACTATAGTGACACACCTAATTCACATTGTGAGGTTTGAATGATGAGTGTGGAGGGTTTTGTAAGACATGGTATGAATACCAGAGGGGAACCATGTCACTTTATTTGACATGTATGCTAGACTTTCCATGACCAAAATATAATACTGAAGAATCACTGTGAGATATGGGTGACAAATTCTGGGGATATCGTGTGTCTTGGGTGGTTCATGTGAATCACAAGAGGTTCATCATATGTGTATTTCTCAATGTCACCCATCTTTTTTTATTTCTTCTAGCCTTTATATTACGAATTCCATAGATGAGTTCATTATTCACTTGTTTTACGTGTCGTATGATTTAGTAGATGTATAGGATGTTCTTCACATGAACATACAAAGGAAATTCAACTGATCTATAGTTGTCAAGTGAATTGTTTATGCATGCCACATGATTTCTCTTGAATTTTTCTAATATTTTATCTAATTGGAAACATTCTAGTCATGAGATCATTCACATTGAGAAATTTTCTCTAGTGCTTAGATGTAAAATAGACAACATATAATTCAGAGAGTAGTGGGGAATTTTTCATGTCAGGGTGGGGGATTTATAAGAACCTATATCCCTATTGTTCACCTCTTTTCAAATAACATACCACATGAATCAATGGTTGAGTTGGTTTAGGGCCTTGGTGTCACCCATCTTCATGAGTCCCTATCATGAATAACTCTAAGGGAATCACCTAATTTCCAGCAACTATGATTCCATCACATCAATTCCATATTTACTGAATTATTTACAAATTAATGGGGACTTTTTTTTAATTAAACATGCATGCCTAATTACTTCCATATTTTCTTATTAATATGGGTAGTAGACTCCATGTGATTATAGTGCCTGTTGAAGGGACTTCATTGGATTATGTTGACTCATCAAGGGGTCCTATGAGACAATTTTGTTGATAAACATAGCACATAACAAGAGTTTTATTACTAGATGAGGCTCCCTCATCCTCCCTTTTTTAATTTACATTACTTATTTTACAAAGCATGGGTATCATATTAGATTTCTTGAATGTTACTGAAGACAATCACTCAGCCTCTTTGTGATGTGTCGAAGGACCAAACTAGGTTATATGGATATGTATGATCATTTCATGAAAAATTATATATTTTTCCATAGGGATCCAAAGTTGGAGTTTGAGGCCTTCTAGACGTTCCTGAGGCACTTCACATGATGAGGATGACATAGTGGTGGGATTTCATGAGATGAGGTGGACATTTCATTGGTTTCTTGTGGTGTCATTCGGATTTTCTTGGGCATGTTCCTTGATGTTTATGACTACAAGAAGATCCCACCTCCTCTATTTTTTATTTCATTTATTTATTTTACAATGGCATGGTGTGTTATAATTTCTCATGAATTTCTTCATGGAATATTATTCTCCCCATCAATAATGCATTTCATGAGTTTTATGATTGCAAGAGGCTCCCACCTTATGAATATTTTCCTACCATTTTCAATGGACTTTTGGATGTGTTGTGAGGAATCCACTAGTTGACTACACATGTGACTGGGGGGTTCTATCTAGATATTATTATGTGATAAATAGTTGTCTGAGGCACCTTCTCAAGAGAATAAGGGCTTGTTGAAAGTTTCTCTACGGGACCTATTGTAGGTTATGCGTTGTGTATGGCTCCTTCATATGATCCTATACTAGTCATGTGATCATGTGTCTCTTAGGTGTTCACCCTATCCATGAGTCTTTGGAAACCTTCCTCTTTATTTTCTTTTTTAGTGAATATTAACCCCTATATCAAGGTATCCCTTCCCTTTGGAATTTTCCAATGCTCATTAAGAGGGAAAAAATAATGGAATTTAGTTTTTAAATTGAAATAGTGGGGGTTCACAACCTCCTATAATCCCTGAAATTAGATGAGGTTATAAAACCCCTCTATAGTATGACATTATTGGGGGTTTTGAACCCCCACTAATTTAAGATATTAGAGGGGATTCATGAACTACTACTAATCCCATACATTGGAGGGGGTTGTGAACCCCCTGTAATTTATTACATTATAGAGGTTTTGTTAACCCCCTCTACTCCCTTTGTTTTAAGGGGGGTTTTAACCCCCTAAAAATTATTTAATTTTTAAAATAAATAAGATATAAATTCAAATTTCATAATATATATGTGTGTGTGGGCATGTGTGTACATATATATATATATATATATTATATAAACACATTATATAAATGTATTTAAATGCATTAAATATATATATATATACATTATATAAATACATTAAAAAAATACATATACATATAATCCAATATGTATACATATATTAATATCGGTATAAATAATATAAATGTAATTATAAATGTATTTATTCAAATATATAAAATTAATTTATAGTGTTATAATACCGAACATTTATATTATAATTTATATTATACATATATTATATTTGTAACATCCCGAACCCAAAAGCCTCGAGACGGTGCATTATTTTAATATGTTTTCATGATTACAAGGAATCATGTCCCAAAGGACTAATCAGTTTAGCTATTTTGAAAAATAGATTACATACCTGACATTTATACCTTAATTTCTAACCTAAAACCTAGCATAGATAATCTTTTTAGAACAATCTTATTCAACTATCCTAACCCTGCATATCAATCATAAAACTCTTCTTGAAATCCTATGAAAAAAACAAAATAATGGGGTGAGCTTAGATGCTCAGTAAGGATAAACATTAAGGAAGAAGCTATCATAAATAAGCAAAAACTTTAAAGTAAAGGTATAAAACTAAAACACAAGCCTTTTAAAAATAATATTTTGTATAATACGGCATAAATAAATCAAATTATTCCAATTAAAATTTCACATATATATTCCACCGGTTGAATAATCAAATGAAATATTAATAACTAATCTCATTATGAGGGAATGCATAATTCCAGAAATCTGAAAAATACCATCAATGTCTCGACTAAGACAACTAAAGATAAAAGGCTATGGACTCATCCAAATCCATATCTGAAAATAAATGGTCAAGGTCTCATCCAAGTACATATATAGTTTGTATCATGAGACCTATCGATATATTTAGGGGCTAGAGTGGTCCCTGCCCATTATTTACTATGTCCAATGCATTCCTATAATGAAAAGGGTGAAACATAACATAATCATTCGTATTAAAACTATCATATGAAATGATTATACTTTAAAAATAAACCATGAATGGTATAAAAATAGAATATCCATAGATATCCTAACTCATTCAATAAAATTTGGAATATTTTATTGTAATAAATCAACCTCAATCAATAAGAAAATCTAATAGAGGATATTGACATATATGAAAATAATTAGTAAAACTCTTTGATAGAAATATCCGTTTTTTCATCAAACCATTTAAATGTAACACAATTTATAAAATATGTCATTTAAAAAAGATTTTTGAATCAATGATTTCCATACCACTTGGAAACCATTTAAATTAATTTTCATTTTAAAACAATCATCTCTATATAAATAAATCCTTAAAATCATTTTTTAGAAGATGGACATTAATTTAAATCATTTTGAAAAGTACATCCTTAAATAGTTTAAAATGACGATGTAGTTAATGATTACCTTAAATAAAACCTTAAATTATTTGTTTTGAAAAAAATGAAACATGTTCATTGATGATAAATATGTCCCAGTAAATACTTACTCATAAACAATCATGGATAATAATGAGATCGATGAATTAACCCTTACCTTAGGCTGATACTCTCCGTACATGTATAAAACTCTTGTATTATGTTTTTAAAAATATTATTAACTTATATAAGAATCATAATAATATTTAATATATCACATATTATTCATTTATTACTTTATAATACATGTTTATTAATAATTCCAAGTTAATACATCATTTAGGGTAATATTCTCTTTGTTTATCATAATTATTTTGACTTGTTACTCTTGATCTATTACATAGATCATGATGTAATTACACATAAAATGTATAATATGATTTTTATATCATATATATTCATAATATAAAAATAAATATAATATATATATATTAAATTAAATACATCGTTCATAGAGACGGTATGTCATACCTGTGCATGAATGTTTTTTCCATTTTCTTATCATATTTAATAGATGTAAGTGAATGAAATATAAGTATGTATATATATATATTATTCCAATAACATTATTATTTCATATATTTAATAATTAATCATAATTTATATATTTTTAAAATCATTCTTTGATGGTGGATGCAAAAAATGAGTCTCATCGCTTCATGGAGACGGTAAGTCATATGTACGCACGAGCGATGGTATCATTTACTTCATGATAAATGGGATGGAATTGTTTGTAATATGAGTTTTATATGAAAAATATCATGTAATATTTATCATTTTAGTCATATATATTCATAATTATACCCATCTAAATAAATTATAGATGGAAAATATTTTACACCATAGCGTGGAGACGGTAAGTCATACGTACGCATGCATGGTGATATTGTTTTTCATGGGGTGGGTAAACGAAAGAATATTTTTCTCCCATAACCTTAAAAAAATATCAAAATATAATAGATTATAGCGTTATTATTTCATTATGGTAACAACTTAGGAAGATGATGTAGAATATGAAAGGAACACTGAACAATGGGATAAAATAATAACCTCTTCTTCGGGTGTCTCTTTTTTATTTGCACAAAAGGTATCCATAAGTTGTTTTTATACCCAAAGAGTGGCCTCTAGGATGAATTGAGGGATTTTTTTAGTATATTTGGTCAGGTTTTGGATGGGAAAAACGATTTTGAGGTGTGAATTGGAGGAAAGGAGAAGTTCCCTTTTATAAGAGAGGTGATGGGTACTTTAGGAAAACATTGAAATATTAATTTATTATAAATTGATTTTCAATTTATAATAGTTCCAAAGAGATTTATTTTTAATTTAAGATTATTATGGGTCCCAATCCTCTCAACCAATATGTTTTAAACAAGTTTATGTCATGAATTTAACATTATCTTTTCGTTTTAACCATTTATTTATTAAGTTAACTCTAACAATTTCATTATGTTTGTTTTCACTATATGGATAATATAGTTACTATAAACTTCTAGGAGAACCTCTAGTGAATCATTAGTGATATTTTTAACACTATATACATCATTTTTCTGAATATTAGATTTTTTCTTACTATTATATCATTTAATAAAATAGTGTTTGTTTTAAAAATTCATTTTTGTCAATTTTGATACAATTTAGTAATTGATTTCTGTTAAAGTCATAACAACTTGATTACATCAAAAAAATTCATTTAATGAAATATAAAAAGTCATACTCATCTAGAAAATTCTCTGATGACATAAAAATTTCAAATTATAATGATTTAATTATTTATTATATCTTATATTTGATTCTTTAGTTATTAAAGAAAATACAACATCATTATTGTGTCATTAAAAATTTAATTATTTTTGTCTAAAAATTAAAAATAAAATACATTTATTTAGGATTTTTTTGATTTAAAATGAATAATTATAATTTAATAGATCTCTATTATAACATAAATTAAAATTTCTTTAGTAATAACATACATGTTTAAGTAATATTTCTCTTAAAATTAATTATTATATCATGTCATTTCACACCCATGTGGCTCCATGGGGACTTAAATCGACCTAAAGATTCTAATGGTCATACATATGTCATAAAATAATATTATAACACATGTTAGGGTTGTTTTATATTAATATAATATTTTTTAGCTTTATTTACATGATTTAACCATTAAACATAATTAATAAAACATAATTACCGAAGTTATTATTCATATTGTCCAAAAATAAAATGTACCTATTTACACAATTTGGACCATCTAATTCTAAATATGGAATCCATTTTATAAATTAAAAAAAATAATTAGAAGAAATTAATTTAAAATTATTTTTTATTGTCAAAACCAGAAAAGATGGTTTTTAAGAATTAAAAACTATCAAATGATTGTCATGTGTTTATGTCCAATTTTGATTGAAATTAATTCCAATGAACATAATTTCATTAAATGATAAAAACATAATCCAATTAAACCTTAAAACTAATTAAATGGACAATCATACTATATAAAAAAATTATATAAAAAGTTATTTTTTATTTAAAGTGTAGTAATTTTCACTATTAATTAAAATATGAATGTTTTTAGAAAAACACTAAAAATTTATCCAAAACAATTTTTTTATCCCTATTCTAAATATAAATTCCATTTTCTCAAATTGAATATATAAATGTGTCAAATATTGGATTTATAAAGGGTTAACGATTAAAATGTGGAAAAACAGCATTTAAAAAATACTTATTTTATCTAAAATTTGATTTTTTTTCCTTATATTATGTCTATGAAACACATAATTTTATTGTTAAAATTATATGGAATATATAAAATTCTAAAATCAGTTAAAAATAATCATAACCACTTTTTAAACGGCTAGTTTGATAGGTCATGGTGAGTTTGAATTTGGTGTTGTGTGTATCACAAGATATTGAATTATTAAGAATAAGCATACCATGGAAGCTTGGGGTGTTACATTATTCCCTACTTAAATTAATTGGATCCTGATAATTTAAACTCTGAATTGGAAAATATGTGTTAGACTTTTTGAAATATATTTATTGAAATCCCACAGCCAAAAGTGATTAACCAGACCTCCATTTTCATGTATTGAAAGGGATGTATAAAGGTCATCAGAGATAACATATAATAAGATTCCATGTAGGAAAATATGAATATGGTAGAAAAAAATAAAGATATTTTTCAAATATATAGTGATAAAGAAGATGATTAAGAAATGGTTAATAACTATAAAGGTATAAATATATGATGATCCAAGGGGCCAATTGATTCATCATAAAAGAATTCACTAAGAATTTTTTTTTGGTTTTTTGATATTTTCCCTAGAGTTAAAGAATTAATTTACATCGTATAATAATAACACAAGGAAACATATTTAATTTACATGTTGAGTTTTATCCATTAACTAATTCATACCACTAACTTATCTTTCTCTTCAAAAGATAATAAAACTAAAAAAATCTATTTATCTTAACTATATATGGTTCCAAATATAAACATATAGAATTTAAATAAATAAAACCATCTTATAAAAACTAGGTACTTATTTTAGGACAACGGTAGTTGATAAAAACTTGTAGCACTTTGATTTTGGGTTTGATTCACACAACCTTGTCCAACCTGATGGGTTGTTTCCAGTCCTGTGAGTTACCCTTTTTATCAAACTATAATATTATAACATTCCAAAAATAACCTTATGAAAATTTTTAAACTTAAAAAATATAAATCAAAGTTCAATATAATCCATTTCAGCCTTTAGAGTTATCCAATATACTTCTGTCAAAACTATGTATAAAAGGTCTCTAAATTTCCAAAATCAATTATAAGATCAGAATCCCCAAACAATGTAATGTTTCTCTTATTGTCACATAATGAAAATTTGGTTTCATTAATAGTATTAAAAACTTAATGAAATCAAAAAAAATTGTAGTAAAATCCCTATATATATATATCAAATTCTTGTTATAACTAGAATATATTTCTTGAATCCAAAAACAGAAATATATTAATTAATCCACTTCGACCGTAGTAACACCGTAAGCTTGAACTTGATCCATTTTCTTCTTATGAGCTATATTTCATTGATTTATTTGGTAATCATTTTCATAATGTACAATATCATTACAATTATATCATGCACGTATTCATTATTTCCCTTAAAATCACAAGCCTAGTGACCGTTTTCTCAACATTTATAAAAAACTCCCATTCCTTTCAGGAAAGTACCAGGGTATTTCTTACCTCAAATATCACATATGGTAAACAATTTCTCTCCATTTTCTATCTATCATTAAATTCTTCCATCGTTCTCTTCTTCTCTTGCTTTACTTTAATGTTTTATGACATAGATAAATCTTTTTTTGTCTTAACAGCACATGAAACTATATATTCGTAAGATGAGATGATCGTAAGACTAGTGCCTATAATATGAATGGATTTAACCCATAGAATATGTCAAAGTTAAATCTTGTGTTACATATTTAGTTTTTATCATGGCTTTATAACCTTGTATAGTTAGCCACATAGTTCACAACATTCGCATCCTCCTTCTGCGTCAAACTCAAAAATTTCCTTTCCATGTCAGCTCTCTGTTCACATGGAATGTATTTATTTAGGAAAATTTCTTTAAACACCCTATATTTCGTATTTTATAATTCTTCACCATCCTTTGTGTTTTGAAATGATGACCACCATCAATCCACATCTCCAGAGAGATGGTAAACTATGATAGAAACTTTATCCCTTTCATTACCTCCCAAAGAAAACAATATTTTCCATAAGGAACTTATCCATTTCTCAGACAAAAATGAATTTGTAGTCCCATTAAATTTAATATGTAAAATTCTCATGAAGTGGTCTAACATTTATCCTCTACATTGTGGATCAGGGTGCTCCATACGGGAAAGGATTTTATTCATAACCTGAGTCAGTTATCCCAGTATGTTTATAAGTTGTTCATCACTTGTTGTATCACCTTCTCCACTATAATTATCTTTCATAGAAGGGAAATACCTACATGAATTACGTTAATTGATTAAGTTCTATTCCTTCCACTAGGAATCATTTCTAAACAATGTAATAAACTAGATTATGTTATGAATCATAATGTATAAATAGAAACTAGTAAAATACTTAACATAAATTGAAATTTTTGTGTATATCTAATCCTTAATCATAAATATGGCTCCTTTGATGAAATATTTTATCATAAAACCTTAAAAATTGGTTTTAAAGAAAATATTAATTATCCTAAGTATATCTCATGAGAGTGTCAAACCAGGTGTCCAGTAAGGCCCATTTTTTTATATCTAGTTACACTGAGTCAAACCTGGAACACCATATTTGAGATTTCACCCCAATGTACATATATTTAGGTACCACGCCCACTTTTAGTATCTATATAAGGATGTATTTCTTATAATATCCATTTAATTCATACTTTAACAAAATTCAAGGTGTTTCTTTTATATATATCCTTAAATTATATCTTAGGGTTATGATCCCTAATCTGTGTTTTCTAAATCTATTTCCAAGGTTGTTGCTAAAGTTTGTATTATACCAATTATAATTCCCCGACCCTAGAATCCCAGATCTGGTGCATTATTTTAATAGATTGGCATGATTACTAGGAATCATGTCTCGAAGGACCAATCGGTTTAGATGTATTGGAAAATAGATTACTTAGATGATCATTACATCACAACTTATAACATAAAAAACAACATAGATAATCATTCAAGAATGTCATTATTCTCCTATGTTAACCGTACATATCAATCATAAAATACATCGTTTCATACTAGGAAAATAAAAAATAGGAATGGGGTTATCTCATAAGCTCAGTAAGGATAAACATTATAATGAAAGCTATCATAAATAAAAAAAACTTTTAAGGTATGGTATAAAAATGATAAACAATACTTTTAAACAAAACATTTATCATAATATGATAATAATAAATCAATTAATTCCATTTAAAATTTCAAATGGATGTTCTAAAAGTCAAATAATCACAGGAAATATCAGTAACTAATCCAGTAATGAGAGAATGATAATTCCATACATTGGAAACATATCGTCGAGGCCCCAGCCAAGACAACTAAAAATAAATTCTTATGTCCTCATCCAAATCCATATCTATAAATAAATTGGAAAGGCCACAACCAATTCCATATCTAGTTTTTCTCCTAATAACTACTTATTAGTCAAGGGGCTATAGCGGGCTCTACCTATCACTTACTAATTCTAATGTAATCCTCTTATGAAAAAGGTAAAACATAACATAAACATTCGTATTAAAACTAACCTACAAAATGATAATAGTTTAACTATAAACCATGTGTGGTATAAAAATAGAACATCCACTATAAAAAATATCATAACTCCTTCAATAAAATATGTAATATTGTATTTTAATAAATCAACATTGAACAAGAAGAATATCCAATAAAGGATATTGAAATAAATGAATGTAATCACTATAACTCTTTGATAGAAATATCCCTTTTTCATGAAATCATTTAAAAGTCACAAAATTTATAAAATATATCATTTAAAATAGATTTTTTAAACAAAGTTTTCTATATCATTTTAAAATTTTTTAAATTAATTAGAATTTTAAAATAATCATGTCCATATAAATAAATCCTGAAAATCATTTTGAAAACATGGACATCAATTGAATAGATTTAGAAAAATAAATCATTAAAACATTTAAAATGTTGATATAGTTATATAATTACTTGTATAAAACCTCAAAATATTCATGTTGAAAAAAATTTTATGAAACAAAAACATGGATGATAAATGTGTCCCAATAAATACTTACACATAAACAATCTCAGATAATAATGAGATTAGGGAATTAACCCTTACCATAGGTAAGATAGAATTAGTACATGTTTGAAACTCCTGTATAATGTTTTGAAACATATTATTAACTTATATAAAAATAATAATAATATTTTTGAAATCAAATATGAATCTTTTATTAATTTATATTACCCTTTTATTAGGAATTCCAGGTTAATGCAACATTTCAGGTAATAATCAATTTGTCTATCGTATGTGTTTTGACTTTTTATTCTTGATCATATTACTTATATCAAGATTTAATTTCATCCAGAATGTATAATATTATTTTCATATCATATATATTCTTAATATAAATATATATATATATATATGAAATGGAATACACCATTCAGGGAGACGGTAGGTCTTACGTACGCATGAACGTTGTTTCCATTTTCTTATTGTATTGAATGGAAGTAAGTTAATTACATATATGTACATATATATATATATATATTATTAAAATAGCCTTATTATTTCATATATTTCATAATTATTCAATATATATATATATATTTTATAATCATTATTGGATAGTTGAGGTTGGAGATGAGTCTCATCGTGTTGTGGAGAAGGTAAGTCGTACATACGCACGAGCAACAATATCATTTACTTAATGGTTAAATGGTGTGGAATTGGATGGAATAAGAATTTTTAAGAAATAATATCATGTTATATTTATTATTTAATTCATTTATATTCATCATTATACACTTTTAAATAATGTATAGATTAAAAACACTTTACACCATGACAAGGATAAGGTAAGCCATACGTACGCACGCATGGTGGTGTTGTTTTTCATAGGATTGATAAAAGGAGAAATGTGGATGTGTCATAAGAATAACGACATATAAACATATATTAGATTCTGGATTTCTTATTTTATTATGTTAACAACTTAGTAATAGGAAGTAGAAGAAGAAAAGAACATTTAAAGATGGGATAAAACGATTAACTCTTCTTCGGGTGTATACTTTTGATTTCCACAAAAGGACTCCTAAAGTTGGTTTTATACCCAAAGGGTGTCCTATAGTATTATTTTATGGAATTTTGGAGGATATTTGGGTTGGGTTTGGCAATCCCAAATGGATTTTAAGGTGTGAATTGACAAGAAGGAGAAGTTCCCTTTTATAAGAGAGGTGTGCGTCACATTAGGAAAATGTTGAAATATTATTTTATTATAAATTTATTTTCAATTTATAATATCTCAAAAGTGATTTTTTTAGAGGATAAGATTCTTATTGGTTTATATACTCTCAAAAATAGTTTTTAGATAAGTTTATGTCATGAATTTATCCATGTCATATGGATTTAACCCTTAGTTAAATAAGTTAACTCTTACCATTTATTCATCAATTTTTATAGTATATGGGTAATATAGATACAATAAAATTAATAGTGAAACACAAGTGGATAATTAATGAAAATTTTAACACTACATAAGTAATTTTACAGAATATTATATTTTTATAAATGTCATATCATGTAATAAAATAGTATTTGTTTTAAAAGTTCAATTATATCAATATTAACACTACAAAGTGATTGATTTCTCGTAATGTAATAACAACTTGATTAATTAGAACCAAATGAATTAAATCCATGATAACATGTCATAGTCATCCATAAAATTATTTTTTGTCATAAAAACTACCAAATTAAATTAATCTTAATATTTATAATATCATATCATTGATTCTCTCATTAATAAAGAAAATATTGCTTCATTATTGTGTCATAAATAAATTTAATTATTTAATGTCTAAAAATTAAAAATAAAATACCATGAAGTAGGAAATATTTTTTCTTTTCTAATGAATATATATAGTAGAATATATCACTGATTTAACTTAATTTAAATGTGTTTTAGTAATAATATACATGTTTATGTTATATTTCCCTTTACTTTAAATTAATTATTATAACAAGTCATTTTCATACCCAAGTGGCTCCATGGGGTTCTAAAATAGACCGAAAATTCTCCAAGTCGTCCATATGTCATATAATAGGATTAGAACACATGTTACGGTAGTTTTATGTTATTATAATGTTACTTTTACCATTAATTACCTGATTTACCCTTTAACCATGGTAAATAGAAATAATTACTAAAGTTATTATTCATAATGTCAAAAAATAAAAGGCACATATTTACAAAATTTTGAATTTCGGATTCCAAGTATAGAATTTATGATTCTAAATATGGAATCCATTTTTCTAAATTCAAAACCCAAAATTGGTAGAAATAAATTTAAAATTAATTCTCGTTGTCAAAACAAGAAAGCGAGTTTTAAGAAGTAAAAAACTATCAAAATATTATCATGTGTTTATATCCAATTTTAATGTGAAAGTACTTCCAACTACAAAATTTGAATTAAATGATAAAAACATAATCAAATTTCACATTAAAACCAATTAAATGGACAATCTATCTATATAAATAAAATAGAAGAAAATGCACATTTGAGTTAAAGTGCAGTATTGTTCACTATTAATTAAATTATGAATGTTATCAGAAAGAAACTAAAAATTAATCCAAATTAAATTTTTATGTCCCAGTTCTAAATAATAATTTTATTTTGTCAAATTTAATATATAAGTGTCTAATATTGTATTTAAATAGGTTTCTCCATTAAAAGGTAGAAAACTGCATTTTTTTAAAAATACCTCTTTTATCTGCAAAATTGAATTTGTAATTATATTTTGTATAATAAACACATAAGATGAATGTTAAAATTATATGGAACATATTAAATTCAAAATTTGGTTAATACTGTTCATAACCTTTTTTTAAAGGGTTAGTTTGATAGGCCATGGTGCTCTCGAAATCGGTGTTGCGTGTAGTGCAAGCAATTGAATTACTATGAAGAAGCGTACTGTGGAAGCTTGGGGTGTTAAAATATTAAATACATTTTTTTATATATTTATTAAAAAAATAAATATATATTAAATTATGTACACAAATAAATATAATATAGTCAACATTATATATAAGTATAATTATATATGTTATATATTATATATATTATATATTATATTATAAAGTTTTTATTTCATATGAATTTATATAAATTATATAATTATTTAATATATATTGTAGTATACCATAGAAATTATAAATTAATTTAATAAATATATATATAATTTCTTTGTATTATATTTTTTCCAATAATATTAAAGTATTTAATTTCATGTGTGTATAAATATATGGGTACACATGATATAATATAAATGTATACAATTATTTACATAAATATATAATATAAATGTATTTAATATATTATTTGTTTAAGGTAATTGATAAAATATATAAATGTGTAATATTTATAAAACCAACAAATATTTTTTATAGTTTTCAGAAATATGTGTTATAATAAGAATAATAATTAATATTATTATTGTTATACAAAAATATATATATATATGTATATTAAAACAGATAAATAAATATATGTATAATAATTATATTATACATATAAATATTATATTAATAACTAAATATATATATATGCACAGAAAAAAATATAAATGTATTTATGAATACATATTCATATATGTAAATATAATTTTCTTTAAATTTGTCATATACAAGGTAACAATATATATATATATATGATATACACAAATATATGTTATATAAAAATGGTATACATAACTAAGTTATATATTATATATAAATATATTGTATATACCCAAATATATTATATTATTTATATTTATATACTCATATATATATAAATATATATATTATCTAATATTTATGTATCTAAATAAATATAATTTGTTGTATATATTAAATGAAATTCCATTTCCTAGAGTGGTTCAAGTTCATGTATCCTTCCATATGGTCCCTTGATTGAATCCTAGTGGGGGGGGGTTCTCCGTTGAGTTAGGGGATGGGTGAAAGTGTTTTTGGGCATGCTAGGGTGGGTTTGACCATGCTAGGGGTTATAGGGCCAGCAGACAATAGGAGTGAGCCTGGGTGGTTATTCCTTGGTGGTCTGAGGGGGTTTCCCTGATCTTAGGGGTTTTTAATTTGGGTTCATATGGTGGGTTGTTCTGTAGGATTTGGGAACCTGTGGGTGGTCTTCTGGTTTCTCCAGGGAACCTTGGGGTTGTGAGGTTTTCCACTAGTGGGTATGAGGGGGTTTCTGATTGCCTGGGTGTTCTTGGGGTGTTATGGGTGTTTTCTGGGAATCCCTAGGGGTAATCTGTGTATGGATGGGCGTGTCTGGTGGTTTTCTCGGGTGTATAGGTGTGAAAATTAAAAATGGTGATGTTTTGGGGCAGTTATAGTATTACAACCTCTAAACAAGAAATTTTCAATTCAATTAGAGGTGGTTATAACAGCACCTAAAATTATGCTTGGATTAGGGGTGATTAATAGTACACCTAATCCATATATTTATGGTGAATTTAGGGTCAAAATAGAGAGCGATAAAATCCCCTATAATTTAACAAATACTAAATACAAGCCCATTTTACCAACACTTACCCATGACCACCAATAATGAGAGTAGTTTCCCACAATATCTATTGTTATAGGAAACCCCTTCTGAAGTTTTTATCATATGCTAAAGCCACTATAAATTAAGAAAAAACTTTCATATTTCCCTACTTTTTTTAGTGGATGTGGTGTTCAATTGAACAAAAATGATTAGGAAAAAGGAAAAAAGATCCACTAGGAGTATTGATAATAGTTATTACCATGGTGGGTAGTTGGGGAATGTATATTGGGTGGTATTTAAATGCATAGATGATAATATTATAAATTCACATGTCAAGAGACTAATGATTATATTTAGTGTAATTTATAAGCTAATATTTTCATAAAAAATATCATAATTTTAAATTATTTTGTCCTACCAATTTATGTATTTCTATGAAAATACCACGGATTTTTGTGATAAGAATAATTTAAAAAAATATTTGGAAATGGTGTTTAACATCATTTTTTACTATTCATTAAATATGTATGAATTATTATAAAAATTACTCCACTAAATATTTTATATTTTAATAAATGTTTTAGTGAAAATTATAATTTTTTCTTGAGGAAGTAATCCACCTTATTCATGTTGTGATCATTGGACTATTCTTAAGACATGGGAATCACATGTATACAACAATTTAAGAATGGAAAATAATCCTCACATGATAAATATAATCAAATATATTGGAGATAACATCTTCATCCAATAATTTTTTTGATAAAAGAGATTATTTATTTGCATAAAGAATAATGTTTTAATAATGTGGTGAATTAGATGATGACAAAATCTTCTAATGAATTGAGTATAATCTTCCAATGGAATTTAACATTAGTTATTTTTTTATAAGTTTTTATCAATAAAAAATGTTAATTAGACAAGGAAACCCATTCCATCCAAGGATGAGACTACGTTTATCTCTATAGGGGGATGAAGTGTAGAAATTGGGTGCATGTGGTTCGATTTTCAACCACAAGAAGGAGAGAGAGTGTGTGTGTGTGTGTGTGTGTGTGTGTGTGCGTTTGTGTTTTTCAGCGGGCCCTTTGAAATCATATTGCAGTGGTTACGGTAGGCACTATAGTTTAAAAAGATATGAATGGATGAATATAAAACCAATGTGGGACAATAGTTGAATGAAAGTTTTCACCTATTTTTAGAAAATGTTGGATTATTTCAATATTTTCAATCTATTTATCCACATCATCTAATATTTTCCACATCATCACCTTCCTTATTAGGCACATCAAATATATGGGAAATAACACTTAAATATACCATGAATTTTAGTTTACATAGTTATCAATAAACTAAATAATGATGTGTTTCAGACCAAATATGATTATAGAATACCTAGATGACTGACATTATAAGTCGAGTTACAACCCATTACCTGAATTGGTGTGTAACATTATCGATATACCGACCACCTGATGAATTCTCTACCAACAACAAGAGTAAGTGGTAGAATTACAATGTGAAAGACGAATATACCATATGCATGGTCTATGAATTTAACATGTGATGAAGTTAGATCGGTCTCAATATTTAATGATAAAATGAGAAACTAACCATGTGCACCTTCGAAGATGACTATAGATAACTAACCACAGGACCCCATAATTAACCGTATAATGAATTTTGAATCATGGTTAATATAGAGACCACAGGTCGCATGAAACATGATATCTTAATTAACTAAGATCATTAATGTTAGTACACAATGATTGGTTAGATCATGATAAGTTAACTTCATTTGAAAAAAAGTTTCTCTGATAATAATAAATTTATATAAATGAAAAACATACTATACAGTATATGAAAATTCCATGTTATGAGCTATTATAAAGAAAATATTGACTCTATAATTATATGAGGTGGATATTTTGATAAGAAAAATAATTTCATACACAACAATCTCCAGCAAATAAATATGGTTCATACAAGACATGAATAAACTCATTGATTGATTTATATAACCGACAATAAAATGGTGATGGATTAATGATGAATATATTTTTATATGTTTCAAATATAGAATCTAGTTGTATGAAAACTCATTGAATTCTACTACCCTGAATTTATTAACTTGATATAAAATTTGATTCATGGAATAATTTTCCTTACAATACTAGCATTTTCATATTTAAAATGTGGAAGTACATGTGGATATTCTAATAAAATAAATTGCTAGAATTTTGATCCAACATCACATATAAATATTCATGTACATTAAATTAATATGAGAATTAAAAATTTAGTGAAGAATATATCACATGATCGCATTTCAGTAGGTAAAAACCATTAAAATATACATGTTGTAAGGGTTATAGTGTATCTTGAGATATTCAAAATTGAATTAAGCATGTTTGACCATAAATAATAATTTTAATTGAAATAATTGGGGAGTATAAGGTGGGTGAATTGGTTTCAACAAATCAAGTTACATTGGATGTCATATGACATAACATTTTTAGATGAGGGAAATATGTATGAATTATGTTTCACTATTATTTTTGATTTTATTTTCATATTAGTACTATAATGTGTTCCACTTATCTATGGGTCCTTATTATCTCTAAAATGGACGGGTTATATTCTAAGTGATTTTAGGAAGTCATATTTGAACTTTTGTTATATTTTTAACATAATAAGAAAATGAATACAATGTTCTCTTTCTTATTGACTGATTTAAATATTTAGTAACAAATTTTCATTTTAGATCTGGTTGTGTTTGATTTATACCCATAAATTATTTTACCTTTATTAAGGATCCACCATCTCTATCCAATTATTTTTAGATTATATTTAGTACAATGGTCTAGGATGTGTGGTGAAGTTTTATGTTATTTATAGAATTTTTGGATGGTTTTGAGGGTACCCCTAGATTATATTCAATAACTGGACTAAATTGGATGTTTCCAAAGTTAATTGGGGTTGATTTACCAGTACAAATTCACCCATTAGAGGAAGTGTAGACATAAGTAAATATTTTTTCAAGCTAACCATACTATTATCATTCAACTATAGGTGAATAGATAATTTTTTAAAGAACCTATCACTTATCATTAAGTACAAAGGGGAGATAAATAATTGGATACATGGATATTATTACAATTAGAAAAATTTCCCTAACCTGATAACTTTTCTCATCACTTCTACCAACTATTTCTTTCATGCATACATGTTTCTAAACAAAAAAAATCCATTTTTTTCTTAACCAATATGTGAAAAACTGATTTACTATAATCCTCTCTTGGGGAAACACTGGGTTACCACTACTAATTCATTTTCCAAGGAAATAAATAATTTTTTTCACACCATACAAAACATTTTTTTTATCAATAAGTACATTGGGGTTTTACATATATGGAGTTATATATAGACCTAGTAACCCAAATACTCTCATGTACTACATAGAGTTTAATATACACTTATGGGTGATTTTCAATTCTATCAAAGGATTCTAACAAACCATAAACTAATTATATTTAAGATTTTATATTCTAAAACTAACAATTTAAAAATTTATACACATTTTTTTGTTACATTAGTAAATCATATGAATTTATAAGAGAATATTAAATATAAACGCATTACTCAGTGACAACCATGTCAAACACATAGAATGTATAGTCTAACTATTATTTAAATACATGGAAAATTTCAATATATCCTAACATGAGGTTTATCCAAAAATATAACCAAATTCAGGTAATATATATCTTAATTAAAGGTTTTCCTACATGTTTTTCATAATGAAATATTTTAATGGCCATAACATATATAACACAACCTTACAACTTTAATATTTTAATTCTGCAAGTTCCTTTTCGATATAAGTGTCACATATCACTTGAAACATTATATATTCATTAATTAGCATCTAAAACCCCATTTTTAGTACTAAGTAAAATAAAATCCCATTTAAATTTTTATTTTAAACTATAAAATAAAAATATCTAGCACACTAAAATGAATAATAGAGCATAGTCTTCTATGATTTATTTTAAAAAAGTCTATATGAATTTAATTTACCTCAGTAAAATTAATATTATTACAAAATATAATTTAAAAATTATGTAATTACCAGAAACACAATTTTCAACAAGAAATCAATATTTTCTTTTAGCAAACAATAATAATAAAATTTAGTTTAATATGTACTCACATTAATCAAAAAGATTATATCAGTGTTTTAAAATTATATTTAATTTCTAGAAAGAAATAAAAAAAATTAGAAACTTCTTAATTCGTTAAATAATAATCTCACTAAATTTAATTAAAAATATATTTCATGTTAAACAACTAAAGGATACAATATCAACTCATGAAATGCATAAAATGTTAAATTTTAGTTTAATTTAATGGAATTAGTCCCCTAAATCATTCTAAAATAATGATTAATTAAATATAAAATAATATAATTATGTTGATTCATATGGAATATAAAACATTTATCAGACTAGATAAAAGTTGAACCAAATTGTGGGAAAACATATTCTCCATTCAAGAAAATGAATAACCCACTCTATGTATGGATTATATTTTTTCTCAACTAATTGACATTTATTATCAATAGTGATTAATGAGACAAGGATATATTTTTGTGATCAATATGATTAAGTAGTTCCAAATTTAAGGGAGATTGGATGAAGTCCTCAAGTATTGATGTTCCAAAAAATAATTTGAATGGTTTGAAGACGTTCAGTTTCTAGGGGATACTTGGATAATTGTTATAGATTCATTTTATGAAATTGGTTTTCATTGTTGAATAATTCTCCAAGTTAAATATAATAATGCTTTGTTGGTCTATATTTCAAAAATATAATAATTTATTTGGAGAACTTAAAATGCAAGACTTGTGATGGAAAGGGGGATTAAAGGTGAATCCAATATTATTCATGTTTGATTGTAATTAAAGATGATGATGGATGACCAGGTAGTTATAATATATTCTTAATAAATCTGATGATGCTAAATATGATTGATCAATTGTTAAAACTCATGAAATATAATTTTAGTGATAAAAAATGAGTGTAAAATAGATTAGATGTTGTTTCTAAAGTAGATTTTTAATGTGGCACCATTTTCCATTATTTTTAAGATTTTTGGGCCTCAAAATACAATGTTTTTTGGAAAAGAAAGATTTTCTGCAAAGGTGTTTCTGAAAAATAGTTCATGAATAATGATGTATAGTTCATGGAATTCATAGGAGGTAGCCAAAATGAAAAAGGAAAATTGGGGAAGTGAGATTTTCACATAGCAGTGCTATGTGGACTGTGAAGAATGCTACACAAACTATGTATAGAAAAATGGTTAGTGCGATTATCATAGTTCCCAAGAGTCTTGATGTTCATGGTGAAGTATTTTGTTTGTCACTGAGAGGTGTTGATTTGTTTTCAGATGGAATCAGCAATCATGAAGAATGGTTTGAGGCACTATATGGACCTCATAGCATAGCCACGATGAAGGTAGTCCCGCATTGAAATTTTTGGTATATTGGATAAGCAGGATTTACCCATTTATTTCAATATATAATGGATCTAAATCACATTATTTTATTTATTGAAAATTTATTAAAAAAATATCATCACCCATGGAATATTATGGGTAATTCTGAAGGAGTTCTGAAAGAAGATTCCATTAAAGAAGAGGTCATCCTTTGAAGGGGTGATGATCTCCAAAAGAAAAGGCAGTCTGCAAAAGTAGGGACATACTGTGTAAGAGAAGATAAAATGAAGAATATGAGATAATTCATTGAATCAGAAATGGGTTTTAGAAGGAATGTTTGTCTATGCGAGGAATTTTTTTCCACAGAAGGGAAGGTTGTTCATGAAGAACTCATGCCATGCAGTGTAGGGCTATCTGCCGATGATACAGGACAGCTTGTGAAAGATAAATACCATGTACAAATGAAGTAAAACTGTGTGTGTACCCGGTTGATATAAAATTGATAGAGAAGAGAAAACTTGAAAAATTTGTTTTTGTCAAGAATAAATATTTTTGCTCCCAAACTGATATTTTCACCAATGATTATGAAAATGGGAAAAAGAATCTATTGTCCAATATATATTTAGTTATTCATGCAATACTAATTCTAATTATCTTTATCTTATCTAATCTTCATTTATTTAATTATCACAAATGATGTTTTATGATTCCAGCAAGAATAAGAAGAAGATATCTCAGTAGCGTTGATTTTTCACTAAAAAAGAAGACAGAATATGATAAAAAGATCTGACATGCCAAATTGATATCATTTTATTATCATTCGGTTCAGGGATATATTTTTCATCAATTAACAACACATTCATATTATTATGACTAATATAAAATGAATAATGTGAAGCTATGAATTTTTCAACTTTAAGAACAATAAAGGGTTACTACTATGCTGCTAGGAAAAAAAGAAGTGAAGAGAATAAGATCAAAAAATAATTATGACATTGGATATGAATCAAATGGTGAAGGAATTTCGTGGTGTTAAAAATCCTTATCAATTAGGAGAATATACTAGTGGGAGGTACTATAAAGATCTATCCAAGTGTTGTAAAAAGTACTATCTTTGGAAGTTGTATAAATATCAATCCATGTGCTATAAAATAAACAATATTGGATTTGTCTCAAATTTCCACATGTGTGTAAGGGTATATCATACTAGTTGTATTCCACATCAAAGTATTTTTTTTCAGTCGATTTTGGGGTATTATATTGTTTCCAAATCATACCAAGGAATTAGCCACTCTTGTTGAGTAATGAAACTTGAAAAAATATCATGTTCTGTCATTAATGTTTTCATATACTTGTATGAGATAGGAACAGAGAATAATAAAATCATGATCCTGAATGATCTAACAGGTACAGGGATAAAAAGTGAAAAATAGATTAAAAAGTATGCATCATGAATTCAACCCCCCCCCCATTATTATTCATATCCCAAACTAGTCGTCCCAAAATACATCATAACATGTACCTAATATCTGACAACATGATTCCCACGTCGCAAGAAATTTTTCAATCATAAATGAATCGATGGAGATGTTGAATAGATAACAAGTATGAAATTTAGAGAAATATACTTATAATACATGATTTGGGAAAAATAAAGAAGCCGGGAGGAAAGAACCCACACCTACTATTCTTAAAAATAAAAAGGGTGAACCAATACCCAATCAACTTTTCAATATTAAAATGATTAAAATGGATAATAATTGTTTTCCTTTTCACAATATTTGAAATTACATGCTCTTTACCATTTAATTTTTAATGTATTTTTACATCACTAAACACCCCCTAGTTCCCAAACTACCTAGTATATATAAATGCCCACAAAAACTACACACACAACACAAATATATTTTCAGAAATAATTCATTAATCACATATATATATATATATATAAGTTAATATTTTTCATAAATAATTGAATATAATGTAACATCCACTGTTATTATTATCATTAATTTCATTAATTTTTTCTACCCTCACTATTATTTAAAGGGTCATTCATAAAATAATTGAAGGGAATGTTAAAATAGTATGATGGAATAGAAAATATTTTTTGACACATAAGTTCATCTATGGAAAATAAATGAGAGTTCAAGATAACATTCAATATTGTAGGGGAATAACCGTACAAAAAAATTGTTAGTGTTCTAGGGTTGATGGTAAAAAAGGTTAATCTCATTGGATTTTATAATAAAATGTTGATTTGGGTTAGGATAAGAACTTTTTGGGCTAAAAGGGAACTAGAAAATTATTCAGTAATTTGTCACAAAAAAATTGCTAATGTATTCTATAATTCTTATACTGGTCTATAATATCCATAACAATATCATAGAGATGGCCTAGATACCACTCATATATCATTATATGGTCTGGGAAAACTATAGAGGAATTATTTATAAGGGAATTTTTTAGTTTAGGGACTCATAAGAAATTAGGTTCGGATTGAGCAATGGTAGCAGGATATTTCATCTCTACAATAGCATTAGTTGAGCTTTCATAAGAAGAATGAGCTGGTTAAGGATTATATGATTAAGAAAATGTGGAATGATGATGAAAATAATCTATTATATGTGTTGTTTTAATTTTAATCTAATATATAGGGTGATGATAGAACTGATTACTCTTAGATATAATAAGAAATCAATTTGTAATGGGAATCCTATAGAATCAAGGCATTCTTGGCTAACATTAAGGATAATAAAGATCATGTTTTAACTCATGGAAGTAATCTTTAGGAGTATTCTTTGGGAATGAATAAGAATCCTCTAGTTGAATATGAGATATTTAAAAATGTTCCACTAAGATAATTCATAAAGAAATTATAACCTTAGTTGAATAGAATTCTGGTGACATGGTCAAAAATATTTTCTATATACAATTCATTAGGATGATAACCTCTGGGATAAATATTTCTAAAATCAATTTCTCTATTATTCTTAATTCCAAGAATGTAATCTATGATCATTTTATATATTGAGGAAAATTTTGTTTCATTTCAACATCGGCTCCCTTATATTTTCTTTTTAGTTTCTTTAATAAACTGGGGACTGTTTATTTGGACATTGTGCTCTACCTATTTCGATTAATATCCTTAAAATAGTTTATTAACAATGAAGAAATAGAATCTCTTATATTTTCACACATAGACATGAATACACTAAAAACATATCCATTAAAAATACCATTATAATCATTAAAATAAAATTATATTAATTATAAAACATTGAATAATCTTAATAATATTATAAAAAAAATAACCTGACCAAATAACTCATAAATATAAAACTAAAAGTTAATAAATCACACTAAAAATTAATATATTTGAAAAAATCCTTGATATAATGATTCTCATCATTGAGTAACATCTTTGAGAATAAAATATAAAATTCATGCCTAAAAATTATATAATTTAAATCCGCTGACGCTCCCTCATGATAATCCCTTCCAAAAAGATTCCCATATTATAATGCCGTATATTTTTTCCTTTAAAATGTTGAGTAGATTGTCTTACATGAAACAACGACTGAAAAATGAAAAAATATTATATTTTATTAAGACAAAATATTATGATTCAAAATAAAAATTAATACATTATGATAATTCAAAATGAATACTAATTTATAAAATTACTAGAGAAATAAAAATATATGTATATAAAAATATCAAGAATTTAAAATTTTTATCCACATGATTCTCCATGAATATCATAAACCCAATTATAAATATAAAAAGAAAGAAAAATTAGTCATAAAATTGAAATTTTGAGAAAAAAATTGAAATTTTAGGATGAATTAATTTTAGATACGTATGTAAGGTTATATATAAGAGTGAAAATGAGAAAAAAATTATATGATAGGAAATATATATATAAACCTACTAATAATTCATATAAAAATGGGTATAATGAAAATTTTATATTTACTATATAATTATTTTTTAGGAAGAATAAATTTTTTATAAATAATATATTAAAAATAATAATATATATTTAATATATATTATATAAGGAATGATAATAAGTAAAATATAATAGAACAATATGTATGAAATTATTTTTTTCATTAAATATTATTTTCAAAATGTATTTTGTATTTTAATTTTGATTAAAAATTATAAATATTTTAAGATTGGATTTTATAAAATTTACTAATTTTTGGAATTCGGGATTGGAAATTATGTACACAGTTTAATTAAATTTTTAGTTAAAAAATATGCATTTGGGGTGAAAATTGAATGTCATTGATAATCTATAATAATGATAAAAAACGATATATAGTAAAAATGATATATAAAACTTATAAAAAATTTATAATGGATATAATCTCAACCATCGTTTATTTCCTCACTAATGGGAAAATTTTCATGTAAAAAATACCTTCCATAACTATTGAGTAATCAGAAATCAAGAAAAAACCACTCAAAAATATTCCATAAAAAGATCCCTCCTCTACCCTTCCAAAACCACATCTATAATTTTATTTTTTATTGAATACCTACCTAAATTATCTCTCCTAAATTCCACTTACACGCATGGTATCTTCTAGTCCTAATAAAATGCCTTGAATCATTCTTTTAAATGAAACCCACTATGAGAGGGAGTCATTTCATCTATGTATCGATTTATTATCAATATTTTTCAATTACATTTTCTTATACACTCTTTATAAGTCAAATTATCCCTTATAATTAAATATTATTAACATCATTGTATATTTTTTAAAGTGATATTACTATAATATAACTCTACACTCTCCCTTGTTCATTAATATAAAATTTTCTTTTTCGGTTCATTTCAACCACCTACATAAACAATATCATATTATCTTTATTATATACACCATGGGAGAGTATAAGTTTAATTACACAAAATTAAACTATGTATTTCCCTAAAAAATATCATGTTAACATCTTGTTGTATATGAAACACCAAACTAAAACCTGACTATGAAATATTTTATTTAGATAGATATATGACTGTTAGAACAGAGTCATTTAATTAATATCTATAAATTGGAGAAACATAGTTATGATATATATATATTTATATTTGTAAAATTTAAAAAATATGTAGTTATTTTTATGAAAAAATACTATTTTAATAAAATAACCTTTTTATTCATTTTGAATTTCATTAAATGAAAATAATTATATTATGAAATAATTATGATGTAAATATAATATAATATTTATTGAATAAATCTAGTTTTAATATTGTGTTAAAGAAATTATGAA
Source organism: Viscum album (assembly GCA_963277665.1). Classification (NCBI taxonomy): domain Eukaryota; kingdom Viridiplantae; phylum Streptophyta; class Magnoliopsida; order Santalales; family Viscaceae; genus Viscum; species Viscum album. Next base: position 1,616,880,035 of record OY728146.1, on the reverse strand, counting down.
TAAGCACATATATTGTTTTTAAAAAGACAGTTTTCCTAGAAAAATATTTGTTATTATATTTATATTTAAAATATTAATTCTCAAATTTTAAAATTTACATTTTAAAAAATCAATTTTGTTTATGGATTTATAATAAAAATGTTATAATAATATAATATTGTTGTATTTTTAGGCAAGTATTGACTTTTAAGTGAATAATGAAAAATATCTTTTTTAAAAATACCATGACATTTAGGACCTAATTAGTCTATAAGTGTGATGTTTTAATATTTGAAACCATTTTATAGAGAAAATATTTTTTTTATAAGATAAATTTTAAATTAAAAACGTTTACATTATCTTAAAATCCTATGATATATATCTATAAACATAAATGTTCTATAAAACTATTTATAATAAATTATTTGTTTATTATTTTAAAATTTATTCTTTTCACTAATAGAAAGTGAATCTAATAAAATTTATTTAAAAATTTTAATTTTGAGTTCCATATTACTTTATATGTGTAATTTAATTTTTATTCATATAAAATAATTACATTAAAAACTTGTTCCTATGGTAAAATCCTAAAGTATAAAAAGGGTTTACCAAATTGGAAAAGGCCTCAAATGAGAGAATCATGTTTATAATTGAGTTTTAAAAGGTGGGGCTCAACCAAAAATTATTTAAAATAAATTATTTTCCATTTTGTATTCATCATGATATGTGAAATATGATATAGCTTTATATAAGGGTGAAATATTTACAAAAAATATCATTCTCAAGATATATAAAAGTGGACTCTCACCACCTATTCAAGATCACTCCCAAATTTTATTTTCCTATTAAAGCTATTTTTTATTTACTTCCCTTATAATACTCATTGACTGATTTGAGATTTTGGACATAATATTTTGTCCTAAGTCCAGCCATTCCATGGAATCCTCTATGTGAATCACAATGTTAACAATGTAAGTACTAATTTTTACCTAAAACATTCTATATTATATATTTACCTTTTAAATATATTTTTCAAAATATTATTTAATTAATTCAATATTTTAATTTTAATTTTTTTTGTTTTTTAAATAACCATTTACCTCCTTTCTTTTTTCCATTAAAAATGAAAATGTCATTCCTGTGTATGCATTGACTACCACCGCCATGAAGAAATGTGTTTTATTTTCCCTCACCATAATACATGGTTGGTAAAAATTTCGATGTTAATAAATATGTATTATATTTATAAATTTTTTTGTATGAATCAATAATATTCTATATTATAAATTCCCCCCATTTTATAAAGTGATATCATCATCCATGTGTATATGGGAACTAGTGCCTCTATAAAACACTGTATTCCATTTTATATCATCAACCTCTATAGATGATAATGATAACTATTTTAATTGATGAATTTTTTTAGAGAATTATTTGTATTACAATATGTTAAATTTTATAACCTATTAATAATTGGAGTAATGGATGATCATTATAAATTCAATCAGCTATAATAAGTGTACTAAAAATAAAAAATATGTATTCAAACCTTGTGATAATTTTGTATCCAATATATCTTCTCTACTAATAGTAAATTATAATTTATCACTTGAATAAAATATAAAAAATATCATTAATACTCTAAAATTAAAATATTACAACTAAATCGCTTCTAATCAATCATTAATTATGAAATGTGCATGTTTGGGTCCAACTAACCACCTACTTAAAAAATGTTATAAAATAATATCATGGATTAATATGATAATGGAATTAATAATAATATATGATATATATAATTAAATGATTTTATTTTTGGCCTATAATTGTAAAATTAATATTAAACTCATTCATTAAGATACAAAAATCCTTTCAATAAAAATTATTAAAACATGATCCTCTCTAATTTCATCATTATGGATCACAATTAAAACATTAATCGAATCACATTATAAAATTATATATAAAATATAAATATATTTATTAAAATACCTTTTATAATTTATTTATGTTTATATTTGTGATTTTAATGAAGGAATACATCGCTATTGTGAAACTAGTTGAAAATGGTCAACATTACTCATACCCAGTATTGATAATAAATAATAAGTAACTAATTTAAATATTGATATTAATTATAAATTTTTTTTATAGAAGTTTATATATTTGATTAAGGTCAAAAAATAGTGATTAAGAAAGTAATTTTTTATAGAGGAGATTATAGTGCTTTAGTTTAATTCTAGAATAAGGGTTTGAGGTTATTTATATTAAATTTAATTTTAGACATATTTCTTATTAGGAAAAAAAATATATTTAATATTTTTTAATTAATAACTAATTATTTTATTTTAATATATTATTTAATTTATATATTTTTATGATCCAAATCAAGTTCTCCCATTAAATGGATTTTGATTCAAAAGATATCAAAGTAATAATGTTTTTGGTAAACTCAACTCCCTCTATTGAGCTGTAATGCTTATTCATTAACTTAATTATTAAAATATTGGTTTATTATACTATTCGTTTTTATTTCACAATAATTTTTTCCTTATCTATTGGAAAATGAACTTTGAATTGAAATCATTTATCTTGATAATATTTCCTTCTGAACAATTATATTGATGTTGAGAATAATTATTATCCTCTTTAATAATGGTTTTTTACTCCTTGTTTATATTTTACTTAGATATAATGTTGTCCATTACATTTGTAAACCTAATTATGTGTTATTTCATGTGATATTTGATAATTAAAATTTCCTCTTCTAAAAATGAAACTTTATATTTACTTTTTTATGATGTGTGATTCAAAAAATCTATTTTAAATGGTTTTATATACATCATAAATTTTTTAGTTTCCATTCATTTCTTTCTAAAAATAGCCAGGATATATTTTGAAGGCTCTATTATTGAGGTATATTTTCATACGTAAATTTTTTTTTTAAAATAAAATTCACATTTAATAAAATCTTTTGACACTGACTTGTGTCTTTTTTTGATAACGTTACAAAATATTTCTAAAAACTATTTTATGGTTTTGATTCAATTTTCATATTTATTTAATAAATTTTTATTTCCTTCGATATTTATATTAAATAATGTCCATTATATTCTATTATACTATTTTGGGGGGGTCAAACATGGGTAATACATTACATTCAGTATCATTCCTAGTAATTTAATGTTTTTGATTTTTATTCTAATATATTTCCAATGTGAAAAATCTATCCTTCCTTTGATCGATTAGAGGGTGTTCACATTGCTTTCAAACATCAATTTATTAGTCAAATTATTGACATAAACACATACCATTTATCTATATGGTGTCAATACTGTATACTATATTATCTTTATTAATGAAATTTTCCTATAAAGTGAAGAGATATCTTAGGATACCCAGTTAGTTTCCATGGGTATATCCTTTTACAATCATTGAAGGTAATATGATTTTTTTCATTACATGATACAATTTCAAAAGGATATGAAATCCATATTCATTCTATTGGTTCTTTTTAATATGACGAATTATATATTACAACTATCATATATATATATATAACCTATTATGGTTTTGGTTTGATGTCACCGTACAATGTATTTGTTAATATTTATGTCTATTGAGATTGTATTACGTGTATAAAATGAGTATCTTCACAATTGGGTGGTTATAAAGATTTTTTTCACAAGTTAACATATTTTTTGATTATTCCACCATTTTAAGTTTTTATGCATTTTGAGTTCTATTATATTACATATTTATGCCTCTTTTTTAAGATATGCGTCACTTCTATGTTAATATCCTAATATTTTATATTACTATTTTATGTATCTAATCTAGGTTATTATCATTGTTACTATATGATATGCATAAATCAAATGATTTTCTCTTATTTTCTTCTATGCCTTATCCTATAAAATATGTTATTTTTTGTTGGGAATGACTTTCTTATATATTCGGATTATACTATGATTCACATATTTTTTTCAATTATGATCTCTAATTTTTATCACTTGGGATTACCCATACCTCGTAACAGATCTCAACCATTCTTAATTTTCCATTTCCCTAGATTATGAATGAAATTATTATGTGATATATGTCTAAAATATTTTCTTATGTGGATAATTTATAGGATATGTTGAACAATTATTACATATTATGTTGTTTTTTATATTATAGGAAAAAATTATATTGGATAAGAAAGACATTATATTTATTAATTGAAGAGTTTTCATAAATCTATAAAACTCTAAATCTAAATGTTCATATGAATATATATAATATAATATTTTCTTTAATTAATTTAATTATAATACAATCACATATATGGGGCATCAATTTTTGTATTAGAGATATTTTTCCATAACATTAGAGATTATGATGTTATCAATAGAGAAATTAAATGTTATTAAGGGGTGATAAGTTATGGTTGATCATGATTTTCAAGGTATATATAACCCTTTATATTATTTGAGGAAATATTGAATATATTTGAAATTTGGATTGGAGAAAATAGGGAAAACCATTACGATAATTCTAAGGGATAAGTCTTAGAATATGATAACAACCATATGTTTTGGTAAAACAGATATTTTGTGATTATCCTAAAAATTAAATCTTTATCAAGATACTAGAAAGTTGAGAAGACTACAGAAAAATTTCACCTCGGGTTAATAAACCTATGAAATCATGTTGATTATAAACTAAATCTTCACAATTGTGGAAGATTAGTGGGACTAGGACTGCACGTCTAGCTAAATAGACACGGGGGATATGATTTGGTTAATCAAATTCTTCTTAAAATCCAGTGAAAAATATTTATTATGCTAAATAATTTGGTTAAGGAATATAAGTCAAACCAATATAAAGTAACATATATGAAACTGAGAGTGATTTATATTGAACTGGAAGCTACTATAATAATTTTAAAGTGTAAGAAATTTTTAATATGAATTTTATATATATTACAATAACTATATAATGGTTTTAATTGTTAAGAACTCATAATTAACTCCTGTTAGTTATATTAATGAACGAATACATAAAGAATCATGTTAAAAACCGATTCCATTGACTATGTGGATATTTTCCCAAAGAGAAACCTAACAGGATAAGAGATAGAGTGAGATATCTTGTGATTATTCTAAAAAATTTTCATGAAATATAATTAATAACATAAGCCTAAATTTTGTTTAAAAATATTAAAAATAAGTGAGGGATGAATTATTATGGAAGTATATCTAATGAATATAATTAAGTAAATAGGATTTAATTTCCGTCATGTTAAAATTTGGGTAAGCAAGGAAAATGTCTCAAAGGAACTAGTAGATGTTTTTTGGTGTAAAAGGTTGGTATAAAACAATTAATTCCAAAGGAAAAGCAATGATATTAGTTAAAATTGTTGAAAGAAAAAGATTTTATCTATAGGTACTACTGATTTTGAAATGTATTAAATGTCATGTAATTTGTAAGAATCCAAACTCAATTCCTTAATCCAAGGGATAACATGGATAATAAAAACCAGCATGTTCCTAGAAAATGGAATTCCTATGAAACCACAAAAATGGAATAAAATTCCAAAATTGATATTGAATGGGGATAACTATTCACCCACTAAAAAATATTGAATTTTTTATTTTTATCTTGTTAAATTTACTCCAGTTTACTTATAATGGTTACTAAAAACATAATATCTCCAACTCAATGATTATATGTCGAATTGTTAATAAATATTTCTAATGATAAGATTAATTTATCACAATTATATATCATATCAATAATTGTTATTCATATGAATGTGTTTCCTTTCAAATCCTAGTATCCTTCCTTTAGTGAAATTTAATTTGATATTAGGCATTGATTAACTCTCATGACATGGAAGCCCTAAAAATTGCCAATATAGTAAAACCATATCTAAAAACGACCCATTATATCCTTTTTTAAACGATGCATTCAATAAACTCCCTTTGAAAATTTACTCCCATTATATTGGGGTATTTATCATTAGTGGTTCAAGGAAAACTCATCATTTGATATATTACAATTATGAAAGAAATTTTGAGTTTACCAATCATTCCAAGGACAGTGATGGTGTAACCTTATTAAAAATTAAATATGGAGTCGTGTATATCTTATGAACACTTTTTGATATTTCATTTTTTATGAATAATTAAAATTTTGATGAAAAAAATTTATTTATGGGATGAGAATCTATGAACATGAAATTTCTCAATATAGTTTCCTTAAATCAATATTATGTTAGTAACATGTTTTACGCACAACACCAAACAAAAACTGAGCTGTAATATATTTCATTTAGATAAAAATTTGATTGATAAATAATTGTCATAGAATTATTATTCATTAATAGGAGTAACCAAATTATAAAATATATACGTAAATAAATATAAAGGCCATTTATTTAAATTTTCATAGATTATCTTATGCTAAAAATATATAATTGACAAAATGTTTCCTCTTTTTATATGTATTTCTTTAAAATAAGACTTTGTTTAATATTTTTAAATGAATATTTAAATAAAATATATTATTAATTTATCATTCTAGTTTTTCTTATTCATTATAAATTAAAATTAAGAAGAAATTTTATTTTAAAAAAGTGATTTCCAACAAAAACAATTTCTATTATAGTTTTATTTAAAAGTTAAATTCCTGAGTTTTAAAATTTAAATTACACCAAATTAACTTTATTTTTCAATTCATAATAAAAATATTAGTTTGGTATTAATTTTTACATATCTTTTGAAAAGACTGATTTTTAGGTTTGTGGGGTAAAATAACCCTTTAATAAATATCAGTACATTTAAGAAGATACTACATTATAATAACGAATTATAAATTTCTAAACCATTTTAGTATTAAAAATTAAAAATTTTATAAGATATATTTTAACTTTAAAAAAAATTACATTACTATCCTATGTTGGATATTTTAGATCATAAGTAAAAATATTCTCAAAAACATTTTTCAAAAAATTAATCATTTATAATTTTCAATTTAATTTTTATCAATTTTACCAAATTAATAAAATAAAATAGATTTGATATTTTTAATTATAAGTTATATTTTTTTAATAAGTAAAATTTTATTTTTATGGAAAAAAATTAATTACATATGTGAAAACTACTTACCGCGACAATCACAAAATGGTATTGATGGTTCAAAAAGGGTTCAAAGAAAAAAATGATAGAAACATTTTTTTAATTGAATGGTAAATGTGTTTCCAAAAAATTATCTTCATTCCCTTATTTAAACTTTTCAGTATTATTGACATGTAAAACTTGTGGTTTCTATATATAAAGACAAACTATTTCCAAAAATTCAATTCTCAACACTTATAAAAGGGGAATCTCACCACCACATCAAGATCACTCCAAAATTTTAATTTAATATAGAAAATATATAATATTTACATCCCCTTAAATCCCATTTCACTTTATTAGGATTGTATTCACATGATTTTGTATTATGTCATTTTTTCTAAAGAATCTTATAAAGGAAGCTCAAAGTTCTCAATGTAAGTACTAACATTCCCCTAATGATGCTTCTTTCCTATATTTCACTTTCAAAACAATATTCCCAATCACATATGATTAATTAAATATTTATAGAAAAATTCATGTTTTTATACTATGTGAATAAACATTAACCTCATTTCACCATTTTCTATTAAGCAAAATGAAAACATAATTCTTGAGTATGTGTGGACCACGATATCCACAAGGCAACATGTTTAATTTTGTTTCACCTCCCTACATGAATGGTCCTATAATTGAATTTATTAAATAATTATTATATTTATAATATCTTTTACATTATGAAGTCACAACCCATGTTATAAATTTCCCTAATTAAATGTAAAATGAAATCATTATCTATATGTACGTACGTACTAGCACCTTCATGGAAAAATGTTTTCTATTTTTCATTACAACCTTTCATGTTGGGTCATTAGAATGAGTTTAATGGATAAAATTATTCTTTTAAAATTATTTAGGTTTTATTAAGACAAATTTTACAACCTATTAATAATATTATTAGCTAAATGTCATTGTAAATTCAATAGTCTAAAACAAGCATATGTAGGGGGAAACAATTTATTCATACTATGTAATAGTTTTATATCCATTACATCTTATTATAAATATACTATATTGTTATTTATCACTTTTTGAAAAAAATAATAATTATTCCACTATAATAATGTTATTATAACTAATTCACTTATTAAGCATCCATTAATTATATAATGGTAATGTTTTTCTCAGTCTAACCGCCTAGCTGAAAATTGTTTTAAAATAATATCATTGATCACTATGAAAATTTATTTAATAATAATATATCATAAAAATAATTAAAATATTAAACAATTTTTTTTATGTAATGGTAACATAATTATTAAACTCCTTAATTAATATACCAGAATCTATTCATTAAAAATCACTAATTGATGTTAATCATTAATTTTGTATTTAGTGATTATAACAAGAAAACTCCTATAAAATTAAATTAAAACATTATAAACAATTATAAATAATCATTTCCAATTCCTTTTAATATTTACTAATAAGTAAATTTTTATTAATAATGAATAACACTAAAACAATATTGAAATTAGTTCGACAATATCAAGATTACTCACACCTTATATTTAAATTTGATAATAACTAACAAATATATATATTAGATAACTATAAATGAAGTTTATAAGAGGATATATATATATTAATAAGTTTTTTAATTTTTTTTCTTGAAATGGTGTTTTTATTCTAGAGATTTAAGGGATATAGTGGAGGTTTGGAATTAAGGTAACAAGTTATTTTTCAAAAAAATAATTTCATAGGGTATATTTTATACTATTCATCATATTATCTTTAATATAGTGTGATTTATAACTAATAATGTTATTTTAACATATTAATTTAATTAATGGTGTTTAAAGATCCATATCATGTTCTCTATTCAAATTTCATTCCAATCAAATCATACCATACATATAAGGGTTATTGTTAACTAAATACTCTTGATTGAGATATAATGCTTCTTCTTCAACTTAATTCTTCCAATATTTGTTACTTTCACCAAAAAAATTTATTTCATTGTACATTATCTTTAACTATAGTGAAAATTTATCACTTCTTTCAACATTTTTACTTTGATAAACTTTATTTATGAAATAGTATATCATTTTTTAGAATAATTTTCTTCCAATTAAATGATGATTTATCAACATTTTCCATATTTTTTCACCTTTAAATGTTCTCATTTATATTTTTAAATGAAATTATGTTTTATTTAATGTGATCATCACATTTCTCTTTTCCTCATTTTAAAATAAAGATTCACTATCACTTTTTATAATATGGGTTTCAATAAAGTTATTATAAATGGTTTTCCTTGCCTAATTGTTTTGGTTATTTTCCACACCGCATATTTTAGAAAAATCATTTACTAATTTTCAAGGATCCATTATTGAGGATTGTTTTTAATTTTAATTGTTTCAAATTGTAATGACCCTGAACCTAGTAACAGAGACTTGGTATATACTTTATTACATTGGAATATTTTCCAAGTAATCACATACCGAGGTACTGAAAAATTTAAATGTTTTGGAAAAATAGATACATACTTAAAAAACATTATAATTGAAATTATAATATAAAACAAAATTATTTATTTAATAAAAATATTATTATCCTATCTTAACCCTATATAATAGTCACAATGAACTTCATAGAATGTTGGGGAGAAATAAATTATAATAATGGTGTGAGCTCAAATTCTCATTAAAGTAATATAGTGAAAGCTATCATAAATAAGAATAAATAATTATTTAAATGGAATAAATTAAATTAAATTTCATGAAATTAATAACCCGAGCAATATATTAAAGTAATATAATATTATAAAATAATTTCATATTAATAATATGATGTGATGGACCATTGATATTATAACTTATCGAATGATCACATGAAATATCAATATTTTTTGGAATACATATTATCATTTGTATGAACTATCATGATATGACCTCTAGATATTCACTCTCAATATCAATTTTCATTAAAGTTTAATATTGTAGGTATAAACATGCCAGTATTTTATTGGAATCAAATGTCTAGGGTTTTCACAAACTGGTTTGTCTCATGAGACCTGTTTATTCTTTAAGGGTATTTCATTTACTAGTCCCCAACCCATTTCTTGCATGTCGAAATCATTCCTCATATGTAGAATAATTGATTTAAAAATATATTTTTAAATTGAAGTGTCTCATACCACTTTGTAATATTTGAATCATTAGCTAAAAAAGTAAATAATTACCAGTTGAAATATTTAATACCATGAATATGAATAGATTTCTGATATGATATATCAATGGGGTAGTAAACCACTCCAAATAAATAAGTGGTGAATAAGGAATATCTCACAGAAATAAAATTTACAGGATAAAAACCCCTTATATTGTGATTTACTTGGATATAACATTATTTAAACTCTTTTATAATGCTTTAAATAATGTTACTAATTTATAAAAGAACCATATTTATATTTATTATATCATATATTAACATTTTCTATCATTTTACTACTCATTTATTAAAAATATTTCATTGTTATCCATGTTTGGGTGTAACTTAATTCATCTTCTTATACTTAATATTTTTCTGCATGTACCGGTTAGTTTTCATAGGATAGAGTTAAAACATATCCAGAATTATATTGAGGAAAAATATATCAAATTTATTCATTGTATTTAGTTTTATGATCATTATTGAATGTTTAACATGGGAAATGAATCGCATTGCATCATTGAGAAAGTAGGTCGTACGTACGCACGAGTGAAAATATCATTCCTCTAATTATGAATGGGTAATGAAGTGTGTGGCATATTAATTTTTATAGAACCAATATAATGTCATTTTTATTATATATATACATCATTTTTATAATTATAACCATCCTTGTAAAGTAGGGATGAAAAACAATTACACCACGGCGTGGAGATGGTAAGTTGAATGTACACATGTGCGGGTCATTATTTTTTGATAGAATGGATAAAAGGTAGAATATGGTTGTCCCATAATCTTAATAACAGAGAAATATATATATTAACTTCATTTATTACTTTATAATGGAAAAACACGAGAATAAGAAGTATAAAAAGAAACAAACATGATAAAGTCGATAGAGATGATTACCTCTTCTTCAGAGGAAATCCTTTAATCTCCTCTTAAGTCATATATGGTAGTTATATTTTTAGTAATGGAACGTATAAATCCTAAATAAGAATTTATATAATATAAATTTTAGTATTTTGGATGATCTGGATGGCCCAAATTGGTGTGAAGATGTTAGGGAGGATATTCCCTTTTATAATTTAGGTAAGGGGAACTTTCACAAATCTATAATATATTAAAATATAATAAGGATATTATAGATAAAAATATATTAAAATATCCTACAAATTAATAGTGGGGTCATTTTCAACCATAACATATCTTTTGGTCTAAACTAATATTTAATCCCTTTTAATCTTACTATGACAACATTGTTTTTTACTATTTCTTGGTAAATATTGTTACAATAAAATGTCAAAATAAACATGAATGAATTAGGTAAAAAATTAAACCTTATCTAAATATGTTGTCCAAATGTAAAATTTTTACAAATTTTATATCATTTAATTAAATATTATTTATTTTAATATAACATAATTCTAATTTTGATTCTATTCGTCACAATGACTTATAAAAGATCAATAAAAAATATCATTAAAAAAATTTAACACATCAGAATAATTTTAAAATTTTCTATAAAATTACAGGATGACATTAATTTTTTCAATTGATATTTATTTTAATATTTTATGTATCATTTATTTTATATTTCTATAAATTAAAAAATTATTGCATCATCATTGTGAAATCCTCTATGTTAATTATTTATTTTTCTAAAATAAAAAATGCATTATCATGATTGAGATCAAAGTTTTATATTTCAAAAACTATTTATAATATAATATTTCCCATTGGTTACCCCATATTAAAATATTTAACTTGTTAAAAACAAAAGTGTGATATCTATGACATTCCTTTAAAATAAAATATAATAACTGAAATTATGTCATCCAAGCAACTCCAAGAGATCACCGAATCGGACCAAGAAATATTTTGGTTGAGAATAAAATATAAAATAAATTTAGAACAAGTCTTCATGTAATTTTAGTATATTTATAATATTACTTTTACCATTTATTATTTGATTTACCCTTAACTATGGTAATTAAAATTAAAAAATTTGTTATTTGTATTTGAAAAATTTAAAATGGACCTATTTAATAAATTCAAATGATTTTATTCCAAATAGGGTATCTGTTTTTAAACATTAATTTTTTTTTAAAAAAAAATCAATTTTAAATTAATTATGTAGATGCGGTGACAAAAATGCTAATTATTATGAAAATAATTGAAATATTGAAATGTTTTTATATCCAAATTTAATTTTAAACTGATCCCAATGAAAATAATTTTATTAAATGATCTATAATTTAACGAATTATACTTTAAACCAAATAAAATTTAAAGTTTCACACTCTAAATTATTTAGACAAAAGAGATGATTTCAATTAAAATCATGTATTTATTACTATTCATCATAGAATGATGCTTATCATAAAAATTCGTAAAATTCAAAAAATTAAATTTTGATATTATTAGTTCAATAATTATGTTCATTTTGTCAAATATAATTTTTAAAAGTTCAAAAATGTAGTTTTAAAACAAGTGCTCCATCAAATGGTGTTAAAACTACATTTAGAAAAATAAAACTTTTATGTGTGAATGTTCATTTATTTATGTCTATAAAACACATTAGATGAGTATATAAATAATAATTTTATTAATTTTATTAATATTATTCATTCCTTCCAATTAAATAGCTATGTTATAATAATATTTCATTCTTCCTTTATGTTGGGTGTTTCATTCAATGCAAGCTATCAAAAAGATTAACCATAAAAGATACCTTCTATAAAATATTGGGGTGTTATATTCATCCATCCTTTAATAAATTATATATATGAAATTTGAGATTTCACAAGAAAAAACTAAGGTTGACACTGGAAAATTACTTTGTGGGAAACCCATATTATACATTGGGTTAATAAAACATCCTCTTAATAAAAGGGAAATGGAAATGCAATTATCACCAAAAAAATTAGGAATTTGAATAGGAAAACATTATTGGGTAGTGAAAAATTGGAAATAGAAGAGAAATATAACTTTTAAGTTCAGATGGAGAGTGATAGATAACATGGTCATTAGAATGTTAACCATCACATACTTAAAAAATTCTATTTGTTAAAACACCATTTATTTTTCAGAAATAAATCTATATAGATAATTTTTTGTTCCAAAATGTTATTCCTAGAGTTGAGGTTCTCTTTTACTATTCATATTAGCACTTTAGATAATAAACATAGTTGAATACGTTTCATTTCATGAGCATAATATCATCCTTTGGTTTTGATTTGATCTATTTTCAATTCATTTTGTACATTCGGAGATGGATATTTAAGATTTTTTTTATGCCTAGACCACATTAATGAATCATATGGTCCACATGTAATTCCTTCTTCCACTAAATGTTTACTAAAACCAAAAAAAAGTTAGAACATTGTATCCAATAAATCATACATTAACCAAAAATAATATTATCCCACAGTTAATATAATCGATTCAAACCATAAGATTCATAAAAAACACTTATATTCAAGTTCACAGTCCAAAAATTTATAAATATGGTCATTAAATTACCAAAATCTATACTACATTATATTTTTTCAAAAACAACATTGTGTAGGTTTTTTTGACATAAAAAATATATGAATAGATTTATCACTTTTTAACCTTTATTAAATCATCCTTTCTTTTAATAATAAGGTTTTAAGTTTATTTAATAAATCTAATAATGTAGTAGACCCAACAAAGATAACATATACCATAATATAAATAACCACTTTCATGGTCACTATAGACGCTGAAATCTTATTTAGGCCTACATAAGGCATCCATGGATAAAATGAAGGCATATTTCAACTCGGCGACCAATTATGGGAGGAACCGAAGTGTTGCACAAAAAATGCAAGCCGTGCGCCCAAAACCTCTTTCCTGTGAGAAAAAATTATGGGATCAGAAGGATTTTTATATGCTACTGTGGAAACTTCCATGCCACTGACACTGGAAGACATTTTCCACACATGCATGGAAGCTTCCATGCCACCCACACATGAATGAGTTTTCCGCGCGGGCGTAAAAACTTTGGCCCCACTGACACCAGAAGTAGTTTTACCCCCAGTCACTGAAACGTCTGTGCCACCGACATTGGGACTGGGGTTTATGTGCTGGTTGACTTCTGTAAGGACCCTATGACCCCGAGTGCCTATAAATATAAATGCACCCGTTTTTCTTCTGGTGGATGAAGAATCTAAACCATCTCCTCTGCACGAAATTCACCTCTTCCACATGAAAGAGATGACTTTAGTGAATGGAATTTTCCACGATAGATTTCCCAGGGGTCCGCCTTCATGTGGGACCACTAGGGTTTGGCCCTCACCTAAGTCCTCACATACTAGGCCCATTGCACACAATCCCATCCACCTACATGCAGAACCTCGACCCCTTTGTGCGAAAACCTCTTTTATTTCATGTTAACATTCATTTCTGCACACCCCGCCTTTTGTGCACAACTAATCTAGTTGCATTCCTACTGTGTGAATCCCTTCTCTATTGCATGAAAAACCTCATTTCTTCTCACCCTACCTTTTTTCGTGAAACTGCTCTACTTGGGATCCTGTTATGCACATCCCTCCTCTAATTTTCACAAACCTCCTTTTTTCTAACCCCTCCTTTTGCACTCAACTGCTCCAGTTGTGTTCATATTCCACGCAACCCTCCTCTATTGCATGCAAAATTCCCTCCTTGTGTGTGCTCTTTCGCATGTGTTCTATGTCCTTCTTTTGAGCATCATCTTCATACCCTTCTTATGCCAAAAACATCTATGTTACACCCCATTCTCTTATATGACCCTTTAGGCTCATACAAACTAACATCAATGTCCCTTGGGTGATGATTTACATTGCGTTGCTTAGCCTCATGATTCTTCACATAGACATGGTAAATTCTATTGAATATTCTCATATCCATGCTAACATGGGCCCCTCAGTATATCACTCTGCAATAACCCCTCTCCTTGGAATTTCTGGTGCCTTCCCATCACCAACGGTTAAAGCATGCGGGATATGTAAGTCCTAGGGGTGAGGAGAGAACTCACCTCACCCGAGCTGTATGATGTTAAATTGGAAAGAACTGTCGTTCTCATCCCATGGTGTTAAACTCTGACTCCACCCCGTACATAATATGTAGGGTACCCCATCTTGAACATTTCCTATGCCCACTCATCTCCACGTGAGTGAGATCTTCCTCACATGGAATGAGATTCTCTCTATAGGAGAGGCGTCTGTCTGGAGGGGAAGGGAAACCACCTTGGTGTAAGACCCAATAATTTCATGCAGAAGGTAGCACCTCTACTCCTGATTTTTTCTTCGGTGCCAAAAACCATAGGTGGGGATGGGCACCGGGACCTTCATCATCTCGTCCATCTCCCTCTGGGCTTCGTCATCACTCAGGCCTCAATCTAGGAGTAAGTCCCAATCTCTATCTCCCTGGACTAACAACCATGTGTAAGACCTTATTTCCATTTTGGTCCACTAACCTCATGTAAGAATCACTCAACTACCCATAGACGGACCTTTCGCGACGTGATCGGCAGGTCTTTTCTGCCTCTTGTTTCTCACACTGAGCATGACTCATGTGGGCTTAGAGCAAGCACCGACCATGGAATCCTCTATGGGAAGCCTAGAGTGTAAGCCCCAAACACCATCCTGAACTACATGGACTTTGATCCTACCCAAGGCAATGTACATAGGAAGCCTACCATAGGTTCCATCACAGCAACCATTTGTCCTGAACCCCTTCACATTGGTTCACCAACACATCATCTGAACTATGTGGACTTTGATCCTTGCCAAGGAAAGGTACGTAAGAAGCCTTCTGGAGGTTCATGCCAAACAACCCTATGTTCTGATCCCCTTCACATCAGTTCACCAAAACCATCCTGAACTACATGGACTTTGATCCTTTCCAAGGAAAGGTATGTAGGACACCTCCCTTAGGCTTAAACCCAACATGCAATTATTATGACCCCCTTCATGTCGGTTCACCTTCGTCCCACATGATGTTCAATTGCATTCCCCTTTTTTCCCACACGATTTTAAATGATACATTCTCAAACTATGTGGGATTTTATTCTTATCTCTTAGATAGGGTACAAAGGAAGCCTCTATGAGGTTCAACCCCGTCAAGTGGTAATCCATTGTGCCCCTATCCAGAGGTAATCCATTTTTCCCCCCTCATCCAGTGGTAAGTCATTATAACCCCATCTATAGGTAAGTCGTTGTGATACCCTACAAAATCGTATGCTGTTGTGAACCTCATGCAGTGGTAAGCCGTTGTGATCCCCATTCAGTGGTAAGTTGTTGTCAACCCAAACCCAGCGGTAAGCTATTGTCATCCCTTCTGTTGGGACCCATAATTCTGGTCTATCCTAGTGGAATCAAACCAACCATGGGATACTAACCACATGTAATCCCTAGTATATCATCAAGTCGCTATCCTCTGTGCACACCCCAATCCTATACCCCATACTGAACTACATAGACATTGATTCCCTACCACGGGGATATGTAAGAGGTCTCTTCGAGGCTCAATCCCAACATCAATGTCGACCTCAAGTCGACTCTATATCATTCTCCATACACTTCAATTAACCATCCATTATCCATATTGATTCGTACATGGGCCTCTACATCCCGGTGAGATCACATCAATTATCCTCCTAGAATTAGTGTTCCCTCAAGGGGTTGCACCCATCTGATCCACTCTAGTCAGTGTTCCGATTTTTCGGATCTGTCTCTGCTAGATGGTAAACTCACAGCATACCTTGTGTTAAACATTAGAATATGAGTAAAATATCAGAGACATGACAATAAAATATAATTCTTGGCATTCAATGTGGGATTCCTTGGGCTTCTGTGCCCTTGAGAAGCCCTGTCATAAGGGGAAGATACCCAGAGGCGCCAGTGTTCCATTGTTAAGACATTCCAGGGATTTCCAACGTGACTACTCTCCTGAAAGAAGGTTTTTTCCCTAACTGGACCCTTTGGAATGTCCTGATAGAAGTAGTGTAATTAATGGACGCCCATAAAGATATGGCACTAGGAAGATTTTCACGAACAATATCTTTAGTGTATAAGGGAGACCCGAATTAGGCAACAAGTTTTGAGGAGGAATCTAGAGAAGGAGGAACCAACATCCCATCATCATGTTTTTATCAAGGAGGAAACTTCCCTAAATAATACATGGATTATACCTGTCTTTGGAAAGTGGGAATGCAAGATGACAGTCAGTGCATCCTCGTCGTCCTCAAACAGGAGGATGTGTGTGCCCCGACGAAAGTGTCAGAATGATAAATGGTGAACTCAACGTGAAATTATTCTCCTAAATTTGGATATTAGTATCATTTGATACATCATTGGACTAGTGTGTCATTAGATCTATTAATCTAGAGCCAGGTCCCACCAATAAAATAGTGGGCCTGGCATGAAACTCATCTGAAGTCAAGGAAGTTAAAATATTGGACATCTCAATCTGTGACATTGTCAACATAGATCCTTCTTACCAGCTAGGGGAGACGGAATAACACTAGGGAACTGGAAATCGATTTACCTTTTTCTACACTAATGGTTTAATCTCCCTACCTTCCATGACCTAAGATGCCGCAATAAGAAACCGATCACTGCCCATCCATCGACGCATATGTAGGGGAAATGTCAACGCGATAACCCTGCATAGCTCCACTGCTTCTGCAATAATCTCCACAACCACATCTTTTAGGCGCCCATGCCCCATCTACCCTTCTGAATTCGTACATTGAAGGGTGATAAACAAACTCTTTCACCAATACAAGGAAGAGGAGGATATCCCCACTAGGGATAAGGCCCGCCTCAATTTAGAGGCATTTGTGCCTCATTTCCACCACCACCTCCAAGGGCCGCATAGGGAGCCACTGCTCCCCACTTCGATGTACTACCATTTCAGGAGCCTCTCATTGGAACACTTTGATGAATCCCTCCCCTAAGCTAATGAGTTTGGGGATGTTTGGGTCAGCCCGTCCGGGATCCTGTTTCATGGGATCCCAATGAGGGATCCCACTAGGCCACGCCAGCACTGCCACCCGGTCCCATGTGTCGAGAAGAAGGTAAGCCATGCAGCTGCACCGCCATCCCCAGTCTGGCTGACCCAACACCAGTGTCACACATATGCCAAGGAGGACGCCTACCAAGGGGAGTCAATGTCAACAACTATTGCGGCTCGTGCCACTATTGACGTATATAATCATCCCCTTATTTATACTGATTAGGGGAACATATTTACTCAACCCAGATCGAGTCCCCAACCACCCCACGGGAAGGCTGGGTCAACTCTCTTAGTCGCCGGCGTAGGTAGTGTCCGCTGCGGACCAACCCGTGGTAATGAAACCCTATACAGAGGTCATCCCCATACTGCCCCCATGGAGAACGCAGGTCCTCCCCACTTCCATGCTCGGCATGGAGATCTGCCATGTGCCACCTTAAATCCACGAGAGGGTCCTCCCCATAGTAGTGAAACTCAGTACAGAAGTATCTCCTGTTCTCATTCCATCATGTATAGATATTTTCCTCCAACCACAGGCCACTAGTGTAGGGATGTTACACATCCATTCAATCTCTAGTGTGGGGGGGGCTCCCCTTGTCCTTACAACAGCTAGAGAAGGTCCTCTCACCTTAGAAATCAGAGGATTCAGGGTCAACCTCACTTCATTATCACCCAACACGGAGGTCCTACCCATGTCAAGATTGACTAGTATGGGAACCCTCCTCTCACTAAAATTTCTAGGGGAAACAAGCATGGAGGTCATACCCATTCTCCTATCAACTCTAGTGGAGGTCCTACCCACTCCATCACTTCCTGCGGTGATTATCTCCGCACATCAGTCCGTGGGTACGGTGTTCCTCCCCTTGTTCACTTTAATATTTATCCAAGTGCTCATCAAACCTCATCTCACTCTGAAAGAAATCATCCCCGCCCCAGCACCTGTACGGATGAAGGTCCTCCTCACGATAGAAATCTACCATGTCCCGAAGAACCATCCTGGTGCAAGAGGGCTGGTCATCACCACCATAAAAAGAATTTTGTGAAGATTCGTAAAGATATTAAACCATTTTGCTTCTCAGACTCTTAGTTAGAATACGACTCAATAATGAGAACCTCACCAAGATCCTCCATGTCAAGGGTCGGGGTAGGAACAAGGCGCATCAGCCTCATACTTCCAGAATGTGAGGTCCATCGGATTACCACCTCCCTCCACAGGTACATCCAGGAGCACAAAAATTGGGCAACTCCATAGGTTTTGGTCATTCAATCACCGAAATCATCACCAAAATCACTCTCTACCTCGACCATAGATCACGAAGAGCTATTCTGGGGACCAGTGGTGGATGAGCAGCATTATGGTCCATTGCTATTATTTTAATTTTATGTTCTAGAAACTATGGTCATCATCCCATCATACCATGATGTGGTGTCCATGTCACTGCACTCTTCGGAGGATAGACAAAGATGTTGTTGTCTGTCAGCTCACTCACTGTATTCTCCCCCGAATAGCCTGCCACCTCAATGGTCTACTTCAGTAACGCTATCGGTTCCCCAGCCACCTTCGGTTGATGAGTAGGGAAATGAAGGGTCATACCCCAAATATGGACCAATCAGCTTGTGGGATATTCTCACATCATACCATTTCCCATAGATGTTTTGGCCAGTTGTAGCGTCAAATTTCTTGGCACCACTAGAAGTCACCTAGGAGGAGATTGGATTCTTTCACCAGGACCTTTGGGAAACTCATTTCTATATTCTTCATCAATGAGTGGTCTACCCCAGGTGTCATGCTCTCTTCTAAGACATCGACCAAATTTTTTTTGGTTTATTTGGCTGCACTCCCCCTGGCCTAGTTCCCTGAGACACCAGGTCACCATAGGACCCTCCAACAACGATGCGTCCAAAGATTTATGGTGATCTTCAGGAAAATAAAGAAGGCTTTTTGCCACATATAGATCCCTGGATGGGGGCAGTACGCGACCCTCCATTTTACTTCTATCAAGAGCCATCCTAATTTGTAGGGATACATATAGGATATGCTTCCAGATAGGGTCATGGTTAACATGGCCGACCTTCCAAGGGGGAGAATGAGCTAGATATTCACAGAGATAACCTCCCCCCCACCCCGAGGGAGTTTTACACCACTAGGATCCATTGAGAAGGATTACTCATCAATAGAGGAATCTATTGGGCCTTCCCATGCTCACTGAGGCATTGGTCCTCAGCCAAAATCCCACCAAGGGTAAGGAACACCTCAGAGTTTTCAAACACTCTGACTAGTATGGCTCAGGGAAGAAGGTGGAAGATGATCCCGAAAAAGCATCATTGCATCAAAAACTCATTGAACACAAGAATATGGTCGATGAACTCCTTACTAAATTAACTTCAGAACGATGACCAGACTATGGTGATCCTCAGCTGGGGTAGCAGGGGAAGGCACAACTTCCCCTCAATGAACTACCACCAGGTGACACTCACCATCCTACCCATGATGATAGGGGTTAAAGCTGGAACATACGTAAATAGGGTGTGGTATGTATGGCCAAATCCACCCAAGCGGCGAGACAATCTCTGTGACCCAGTTCAGATTCCTCCAGCTGCTCTGCAGGTCATTCCGCTAGCCGCTCCATGAGTCGTTGGGTTTGCTTATAATGTTGAAGAACCTACCAATGCATTGGTGGTTAAGGATCTCCATCAAGATAGGAACCCCCGCCCAAATGATCCAATGGATGTACTAGTGACCCACCTCAATGCTTTTGTGACTTGAAAGGTGGCAATCCCGCTTGATGGAAAGCCATATCTGGCATGGATGGATGATATTCTAGCACCCCTGGGTTCTGAAAATCCAAAATTCTCCCCTGTAAATTTGACAGTGGACCCACCACAGCATCTGTCCCACATTATCTCAAGGTGTGTACCCATGCTGGGAACTTTGGCATAGTAGGAGGCCACCAAACTCCGGTGTTTTTTGCAGACATTGGAAAAGCCTATGTTAGTCTGGTACAGCCATCTACCCATCAGATCAGTTACCAGCTAGGAAGACCACCATTGCAAAATTTTCTACCTGTTCAGTTCCACCACTTGGAAGATGAGTATCGCGGACCTCTTAAAGTGAATGTTGAGGCCCGATGAGCTCGTTTTAGGGGTTTTCACCTGGTTGAGATGGATCACATACTCCTTTGAACTACCACTGAATCAGTAGAAACTGTTGACGATGTGCTTAGGGAATGTCAAGACAGAACTGGTCCCCTCTTTGATCACCAAATATTACCCCAAGGGATTTCGAGACATCTCTGATAAATCCCAGCACCTAAAAGAAGCCTTGCAACAGGCTATCTAGGCATGTCTATTACCTCCTGCAATCCCTATGAGAAGGGCCGCAAGGGCCAAGCCCACCACAGTGGCTCAAATAGAGGCCCCTAGGAAACTAGATTTGTTACCAGTGGAACTACCTGTACATCCTTGTAGAGGCTCTCCACCATAGGCACAACCTTCAGCCCAGCAGCACCCAACTCAGAATCAGAAGGTTCCCCCATTCAATGTGCTGATGTTGCCTAGGTGAGATATACAGGCTCGTCCTCCTTGACAGGCTCCTACATACCATCATTAGGGTCAGTCTCCAAGGGCCCCCTTCCAAGACATGAGGAACCATACCTACTCGTTCAATGAGTCTCAAGTCCCCAGTTATTTCATAAGTACCTTGGAGAAGGGTATTTTATGTTTTCCTGAATGCAAGAGGCTAGAAGAGGGAAACCTCACTGATCACCTTATTTACTGCCCCTATCACCAGATCCTGGGGCACACCCTCAAATAGTGTTATGTGTTTAAAGACTAGAATGAAGACCATGTGGATAACAACATAGTCTGGTTAGGCCCATCTCCAAAAAAGGTGGCATGTGTCTTCTTGAGGCCAGATTGCAGCAGCAACTACGAAGGCGAGTGGCATCAGGTTTCTCACTACAGGTCCCAGAAGTATGATGATTGGATGGCTCGTAAGATAGTCGCTCATGCCCATGGTATTATTCGTGAGCGCCTAAATCGATCTGAACCTTCAGAAGACATCGTTTCATCCATCGACAGTACTTCTATTTCCATAGCTCAGTCATCCCCTTCTCAGAATAGCAACAACCGGTAGAGAAAGGGAAAACAATATCCCCCACCAATGCCGTCTTAATCTCATACTCTCATCAATTTCATTCCCCTGGAGATGGAGATTCCTCCTAGAATCCTCTCAGTAGTGGATGAATCTTCAGGCGATAGTCCAGGGTATGCCTCAGTTAATACCATAGAGCTGGTAAACCCCTACATGATTTTCGGTGATGAGGAGCACCAAGAGGATCCTCCCAATGTCCCCACTTATTGTCAGCGTCGACGGATCCATGGAAATATGGTTCATTAGAGTACCTCGGTCAGTATTTCCAGCCAGGATATGCATGCTAAAGAAACCAAGAAGCAATCCCAATATAGATCTCAGCATGTGCATCCTTCTCATCTAGTGTGATCAGGTCTTCCTTCGCCATCATTCTTGTTGTTGGATCTGGAAGATCCACCTTGATTACTTCGTGATCAAACACGCTTTTCTACAGACCGGTATCAGTCATTCGGACCTCATCTATAAGTCACTATGAAATCTTCGACTAGTGAATAGAAGGATATTCCCAGCACCAGTCAGCAACCAGTATAACTGGCAAGGTCCTCCATACCCCTTTCCATATAGTGACCCCTTGTAAATAGAAGCTCTATCAAGAAGAGAAGTATGATGTCATCAAGAATCATACCAGCATTCTAGAAAGACTCTGTATCCTTGAGGCTCTTCTCCTATTAGTGGATATGAGTGAAGCCCTTGCTAGGGCTTTAAGAAGCCCCCTCCAGTTTGAGACAGAGGTAGCAGCTGCAGAAGCCTTCCATGTTGAAGAACTCGAGATTTCCGAATGCCAAGCCATTATCTCATTCTCTGAGAAAGATTACAGCTTCGCAATACAGTGTTATATTCTCCCACTATACATCACTGGCCAGCATAATGGAATGGAGGTTTCCTATTGTCTTGTCGACATCGTCTTTATGATCAACCTAATATCGACTCACACACTACAAAAACTAGGGTTGTTCGAAGACGATTTGAGTCCCTATGACCTAAAAATCTAAGGTTATGACAGGACGGAACAAACACCAGTCAGTAAAATTCACCTAAAGTCCCAGTTCGGTGGTCTGGAAGCTTGCATCGAGTTAATTATTGTCTCCCAGGACACTGCCTACTATGCATTGATGGGGTGTTCATGGCTCCACCTGCATGTGGCGGTTCCTTCATCATATAACCAGTGACTCAAGTACTCTCTTAATGGTCGAGTGGGTGTGATTCAAGGTGAGGAATCCCCCTTTTCCTATTTTGAATCCCTCTATATAAATTTCGACTATTACATGTGAAAATAAAATAAGATTTAGGATATTGAGGTTGATAATTCCATGGCTACAAACAACCCATGGACAGATCTATATGATGCCTATATCTGTCAAATCCACTTATTGGATGCTACAAAACCGTACATGGGATAGTGCTTCTTTGTTTCTATAATGATGGGGAAAATCATTCCCAAGTCTAAAAGTCGATGGAAGATCACCTCATAATCCTACACAAATCAAGCTCAGGTGATCTTGGAGCTTCCAGCTCCCATAAGCAATCTGGATGTATGCCCCATTGAAACGGAAATACGTCAGACTTATTTTTTCATTGGGATGGAATAAACTGGCTCAGGTTGATGCGTCATTGCTACTTCAATATCATTAAGTGTGGCCGCTTGGGCCGATGACCAGAGGGGATCAGATCAACAACCTTTGTCGCTATGGTTTCGACAGCACAGGAGTCCCCCGATGCAGTGTCCACTACCGGTAAGGCTAGTACTAGCCTCCAATCGGGATATGTTGACTCAAAGAAAACAACTCTTGCTGATGATTCTTCCTCCTTATGTGAATAAGATGATTTAGAAGATGCTCCCCCACATCCGAAGAGAGTTTCTCTGCCACGGTTGATGAATTGTTACAGGTGAACCTCGGTAGCGAGGCGGACCCAAAACCCACATTGATATGTGCCAGCATGCCCCTCGAAGAGAAACAGTAGTACATAGACTTCCTTAAACAACACCGTGATGCATTCTCCTAGATTTATGAAGAGATTCCATGACTAGATCCTCAGGTAGTCGTCCACTGCCTCAGTCTCCCAGCAAATCATCATGGGTTCAAGAAGACTACCAAAAAGTTTCACCCTTCTCAGGGGGCCATGGTTTAGCCTGAAGTTGATAAGATCATCAGATCGAATTTTGTTAATGAGGTCCAGTGCCCTAAATGGCTAGCCAACATTGTTCCAGTCAGGAAGAAGAATAGATAGATCAAAGTCTGCATTGACTTTCTATATCTCAATCGCCACTATCAGAAGGATGACTATTCCATACCTATAATGAAATTCTTGATTGATAGTACAGCTGGGTTCCAGTTCATCTCTTTCCTGGATGGGTACTCTGGGTATAAATAGATCTGAATGGCCCTCTGAGTATTATTATTCTATAGCCTTCTAGGAACCACAATGTACTTTATGTTACCAATGCATGCCCTTCGGTTTAAAGAGTACAGGTGAAACCTATCAATGGGTTATGCATCGTATATTTAAGATGATCCTTGGAACGTTGGTGGAATGTTACGTGGATGATCTAGTGGTCAAATCCCTCTAGTGTCAGGACCATCTCAAAGTCCTTGAGAATGTGTTCAGCTACCTCTGTTCCCACCACCTCAAGATGAATCCTTTGAAGTGATCCTTCAGTGTCACCTCTAGAAAGTTTCTCGGCATTATTGACAGACACAAGGGAATCAATATCGACCTAGAGAAGATCAAGTTCATGAGTCTGATGTCTCCCACAAGAAACCTCTGGGAGATTCAAGTTATCCAAGGCCACTTGGAAAGCTGATTCGTCACGAATCTATCCAAAAAGTGTAAACCCTTTTCATGGATCATGATGAAAGGAATTATCTATGAGTGGGATGAAGAATGTCTGACTACTTTTGAGGAAATCAAGTAGTACATGCTCCAGCCTCCAGTCTTAATAACTCTCATCTGTAGAAAGCCACTGGTCTTTTACGTGACCGCCCTAGAATGGTCTTTCATCACCCTTCTCGCCCATAATAAAAATGAGGGGATGATGAACAATATCTATTATCTTAGCCGCATGCTCCTTGATATGAAGACAAGATACTCCTCTATCCATAAGAGTTGTCTTGCACTAGTATTTGCAGTATAGAAATTGTGACACTACGTGAAGCATAATTTGGTAAAAATGGTAGCTCGGGAGGATCCTATTAAGTACATCCTAAACATCCCCATATTGTCAGGCCATCAAGCTCAGTGGGTAGTAATCTTCAAGCAGTTCGACATCTGGTTCATTCCTTAGAAGGATATTAAGGGGAAAGCACTTCCATATTTCCTCGCCGCTCATCTAGTTCTTGTGGACCAGTCTCTGGACCTTGATATTCTAGATGAGGCTACTCTCTCGGTAGAACAATCCATTCTATGCTGGAAAATACAATTTGATGGTTCTTCCCAAAGCCCCACCAGCAGAAGGCTCAATGACCCCAGGCCCAATAGAGTAGTACTGAGAATCTTATTCATTAACCTAGCACAAGTCATTCCACCATATTTATTCATGTTGTTAGAAGGATGCACCAACAACGAGGCAGAGTATCATTCTCTCATTGATGGACTCGGGCTGGCCCTCGAGATTGATATTCCCCATTTTCATGTTAAAGGGGAAGAAACACAATTATTCAAGAAGATCTATGGTAACTATGTTGTCAGAAATACAGAGCTTGTACCATTGTTGGAATACACTCTCCAACTAATGGGCCAATTCCAATCATGTCCAGAAGTTAATCATGTCCCTCTATCTCAGAACGGTCGACCTGAAGCCCTATCCAGCCTTGATTCATCACATTTAGAGCCTGAATAGGATGATCTAATTATTCATATGGCACAACGGAGAGTCATTTATCTTTTCACTTATGATGATAGTGATAACTCACAGGTAATCCACCTTACCTCCGGAGCCTCTTCGTCAATATCCCTAGGTCCCTCAGATGTAGTGATAGAATTGAATCCTAACTGGAGATCCTCCATTATCAAGTACCTCCAAAATGGTAATATCCCGGTAGATCAAGCCAAGAGTGAGTGAATTTGATGCCACACATTATAGTTTACCCTCCAAGATGGTCTTGGCCATGAGAAGATCCACTATAAGCATGATTTTGATAGGGTTCTCCTCCATTGTATTCCAGTATTCTAGATTTTCCTAATCATGCAGGAGGTTCTTGTTGGTTCCGGTGGGGCTCATCAGACAGAGCTAAGACTATCCCACTAGATCTAGGGATTGGGGTATTGTTGGCCCTCTATGATCCATGATTACATTGAGTTCCCCAAAAGTGGCAATGGGTCCCAAATTCATGCCAAATTTATGAAATAGCCATAAGAGTCTCTCCACACTACCAAGTACTCTTGAAAATTTGAGGTATGGGGACTCAATGTCATAGGACCATATCCATCAATGATGGATCAATAGTGCCAGTTCATCCTGACCACTACGGATTTCTTCTCTAAGTGGGTAGAGGTAGTTCCACTAAAGGAGGTAAAGGCATGTTCCATCATTGACTTTATAACCTCCACCATCATCTACCGATTTGGAGTCCCTCACGTTGTCCTCACCGATAACGGCACAAACATCTGGGAAGCAGAGTTGAAGAAATTGTAAACTAAGTACAACATCTATTCTAACCATACCTCATGTTATCATGCACATGAAAATGGATAGATCAAGGAGTTCAACAAAACCCTCTCTAATATTCTCCAGAAAATGGTTGGTCAGATCCAGAATATTTGGCCGGACAAGCTCCCCAACTCCCTATGGGCTTATCAGATGATGACTCGTAATTCTACCCAAGTGACCCCATACTCCCTGGTATACGGAAAGTAGGCTATCTGGCCCATCGAGATTCAATTTCCTTCATTGTTCACAACTGTCTATAATAATTAAGCATCAGATAAAGTAGCTGAAATTGATCTGGATGACTTGGAAGCACTCGACGAGAATAGGTTTCATGCCCTGCAAAATCTAGAAAGGCATCAGAACCAGATAGCTAGAGATTTCAACAAGAATGGTTGCCTCCACTTTTTCTTGAAAGGTGACTTGGTATTGGTCCTGAGGACACCAATTATACTTGGAAAGAAACCGCCCAAGTTGGAGCCCAAATGGGAAGGACCTTAGATCATTCACAAGGTTTAATTAAATGGTGTATACTCCATGGTTACCATGGATGGTGAGTGTATAAATCCGACCACCAATGCCAAGTTTTTCAATCAATACTTTTCCTATGTATTCCAATCCTACATGAACTTAAACTATCATAGTCCTACGTGATCTTTAACTATGAAATGTACTGCATGACATTAAACTGTATATCATCATGAATGACGTTAAACTGTATAGTGTCCCATATGACATTAAACTGTATATCATCTCACATGGAATTAAACTGTATACTATATTGCATGACATTAAACTGTATTTCGTCCTGCATGATGTAAAACGGTATATTGTCCCGCATGACTTTAAACTCTATGTCATCTCGCATGACGTTAAACTAGGTGTCATACTGGAAGACATTAAACCACAAAAACTATGTATGGCATGATTCCCATCCTCATGGGGTACATAGGAATGCTCTGATGCTTCATCTTTCTTCCAGCCCCCAGTTTCCTCTTTGATTGTCCCTCATGGGTATAATTCTGTTAGAGGATCCTACATGGTGTTTTGTAGGCTTCTTTGGCCCCACTCATGTCAGGATCACGATGATTGCACTATGTTCCCCTCCTCGTTCCTCTGTTTCTCCCACATCCTCACCCCATGACACTAAACTGCATGGACTTCAGAACTACATATGGTTTGATTCCCATCCTTATAGGATATGTAGGAATGCCCGAACATTTTGTCCATAGGCCAGGCCACAAACATCAGGACCTCACATTGTTTATCGTTTTTGACTCAGAACTATGTGCATCTTGATTCTCATCATTATGGAATACTTAGGACCCCCCGGACGTCTAGTCTTCTATTCCATCCACATTTCATAGAAACCTGCCTATCGTTCTGGCCTCTGGTCATAAGTCCTTCCAAGGTAGGGGTATGCAGTGTGGTATAGTCTTATGTCCCCATTCATGTTAGGTTTGTAACAACCATGCCACATACCTCTCTCACATGAGCACCCTTCACTCCCTTTACCACACTCATCTTTTTGAGTCTTCCTCTCATAAGGTGGGTCCCTTGACCCTCTTTGGTGATTCGCCAATGTGCCTAAGAGTACTCTGGTTCAGAACCTAGAGTGTCAGATTCTACCTAGAAAAGCTTTAACCCATTTTTCAAGCTTCGTGTTTCCATTCATTTGGGATTTCATTATTTTTCATATCCGAAGGGTCCCCTAAGTGGCCTGGATGATTGGCCCAAGGTATCTCCTACCATTATGGGCAACTTCCTCGACAGTTTTGAACAAAAAATTGATACAAGTCCAGCATTGCGAATATGGTCAGTAGTTGACACTCATTTGTTGTTCCAATTTCTGGTCACATGATATGGATGCTGTGTTTTGAACATGGTAAACGATTATCTTCTATCTTCATGAAAATCCCATCAATCCTTAAATGGCAGGTACATGATTCACCTCATTTTCCACCCCATCATGTCCAAGTGGAATTTGGAAACTCTCGAAATTATCCCCCAGTGCGCATTTTCACATTATGAGGACAAATAATTGGTAAGGAATCATTCATGTATCCACACCGACTTCCCATTTATGTGTATCTCATGTGTTACAAAGTCCTCTTTTTCCCTTATTTTCCACACGGAGTTTGACTCGCGTGGGCTTAGGGACCAGATCGAGGTCTGCGCTTGCTTGGAAGAGTTTTGCTTCATCATGGACTCAGCTCTAATACTTTTAAATACAATATCCTTATATGTCATCTCTTTAGAACTATGTCTAGCTTGACTCCCATCCTCATGGGATATGTAGGAATGCCCAGGCATCTCGTATTTGGGTTCAACTCAAATTTCACTAATTATAGCTTTTGTTCAGCCTTTTAGGCCTCGACCCGTATAGGATTGTGTAATTTGGCATGTGTGGAATTATGTATTCATTCACATAAGTTTTGTGAGATCTATATCACATACTTCCATTATAAGATCTAGTCTCTCCTTCCCCATATTCCCTAACCATTTCTAGGCACTCGGCCCATGGTTTCTTTCCTGGAGTCTCGCGCGGTGTGATGTGGACCTCATCCTCATTCACGTCTGGTATGATTTATCATGTCGTGTATATCCCCTCTTGAACCTCATTTCTCCTGTATATGCCTGATCCATATGAATTTCAACTATGCTGCCCAGTCCCACGTGATTTTAAAGTATTTTGTCTGTACTTCATGACGTTATAATGCATGGTTGGTCCAACCACATTCCCTTAAACTGCGACCTTATCATCCTGGCTTCATGATAAAAAATGGCACTGCATCGTGGTGCCCTCATTTGAGAGTCCATCATGGTTGGTATTGGTCACCCACCATGCCATTTGTTAATGCCTATATATGACTTGATTCTTATGAAGATGCTCGGATTCTTTGTCCTAGGTTTATCATTTCCCAAAAAAACACACACATCTATCCTAAAAGACAAACCAGATCAATCAAATGTTTATTCTTTTCATGTGGAGGCTAGACCCGTACAACCTTATTATCCATGGAACTGATATCTTACCGTGCGAGATTCAGAACTAGGTATGGATTGAATCCCATCATCATGGGGTATGTAGGAACACACAGGCACATTGCCTCAATCCTAGCCTAACTTTAACTTTTGGTCCCCTGACCTAAAAGTTTACTGGGGAGCACATTGTGGTGATACGGACTCCTACTATCCTTATTCATGTTGGGTTTAGTAATTACTTTACCATGTGTCTCCCTCATTTAGTTCCATCTATTGTCCAAGCTCTATGACCATAAACTAAGACCAATCTATGTCATTTTTTCAAGATGTTAAAATGCAATAAATCTTCCAAAACTATGTATGGATTGATTCCCATCATTATGGGTTACGTTGGAATGCCTAGGCATTCCATCGGCAGGTCCAGCCCCAGGAATCTAAAATCCATCCGCCTCTTTTTAGCCCCTTGAACCGATCTATTTTGGGAACATGTGGTGTGGCGAGTACCTCTTTTTTTCTCATTCATGTTGGGTTTTTCAATAGTCACAGCATGTGCCTCCCATGTCTTTTACCAACCTGGTCTGAGTTCTATGACCCTAAACTAAGATCTCTGTATGGGAACTATGCATCAGGTTTGGCTACTTCTCCACCCTATGCACAATCCATTAAATCAATCCCCCTTAATGGACAATAATATGACCATTATGTTGGAAGCCTGAAACCCCATTACCCTTTTCCTTGGAGGGGGACTCGACTCCCTCTATCTAATTCACCTTATTTTCATACTCAGATGTGTTTTGAAAAAGATCCCAATGTGTGGAATTTTCATAAGGACATTCCCTCATTCCATGTCTTGGATTACTGACCCATTATTTAGATCCTCATCCTCTTCCACATCTGAAGGTACCCTCTTTATGGCCTGGCCTCATGCCACATTGGCTTACCTACTGTCTTGGACCAACATCTCCGGGGTCCATAGAAGACAAATTGATACAATTCTTCTGTTTTGAACATGGCATGTGGTCGACCACCATTTGTCTATCCCCATTCTAGGCTAACATGATGTGGATGCTATGTTTCAAACATGGTCAACAGTTATCCCATATCATCATTCCACTATCATTGTGGTCCAGATCATGAGCAACATGATTCACATTTTTCCACATCCGTACATTTAAGTGGAATTCCAACATACTAATCTTTTCCCATTTGTGCATATAGGTGCATTAAGTAGGCGATTCACCATTATGGGGATGTCACTCAACTAGCGTTCCGCTACCACTAATGTGTGCCTCCCAGTACTAGGAAATTCCCATCACTACGGCTTGTTTCCCACATTTAACATGACACACATGGACTTAGTAGATTTGGTAGGACGTGTAATGGTGCAGCCATGTCACACATGACTTTCGTAATCTTGCATGACAATAAAATTCACTCTTAGAACTACATGCGGCTTGATTCCCATCCTAATGGGGTACGTAGGAATGTCTGGGCAACGTGCCTCGTGCACATTCTAACTTTCACTTTTGGTCCCTCGACCAGAAAAAAAACTTCCTCCAGGGATACTTGTTGTATTGTAGACTTATTGGGTTCTCATTCACATCAGGTTTTTTGCTACTGCATCATGTTATCCCATCCTAAGATCTTCTATTTCACTCCTCATCCTATCATATGGCTTTAAACTACACGAGTCCATATGTCCTCAATGCATGACACTAAACTGCAGTTCTTGCCTAAAAAAGTCTAGGATGCCCCATAATAGTCATGGGATGCAACATATCCCTTTCTCGATAGGATTTTGCCTATCATTTTTGGTCTCCGACCACACCATGCTTAAGAAATACGTTTTTGGTCCAGATAGTATGACCTTTGAACTATGTGCATCATCATCACCATACGACATTTAAACTACGTGTATATAGTCCTTATTGGTATGACATAAAACTATAGAGAATTCCAGGTCCATACTAGAGAGAGCTTGTTCGGATGTATGATTGATCCCTAATCAGACAGATACGACAATATAATGTGTTTCCACCATGGTGGTGTGATTTCAAGAGTGTTGGACTCCATATGAACAACCCATCACTCCACACCCCACACTTTGTGGGCCCTTTCTTTGGACCTGCATCCCCTTTCACATCTAAAAGAACCCCCTAACAGTATGGATTCTTGGCCTATGGCTCACCTACTATCCTGGGCCAAAATCTTCGAAGACTAATGGGTATCATTTTGAGTCATGCCCCATGTTTTGTACATGGCCAGCGGTTGGCCCTCATTTGTTATCCCCATTTTAAGCTAACACAATAAAGATTTTGTGTTTCAAACATGGTCAACAGTTATCCTCCATTGTCATGCCACCCCTAAATTGTTCCTAATCTTAGATATTTTGATTCACACTTTCCACCCCCTTATGTTTGGATAAATCCCAACGCCCTTGGTGCTACCCCGCTTGTGCACTAGAGTACAGTGGGAACGTAATAATTCGACTGTTATTAGAGATTCATTCTTCAGTCAGTCCTCCCATTTTCTTCTCGAGACCCAAGATGGGTAATTTGTACCCTGGATTCCTGAAATTTTGTTAGCACTCCCACATTCAAAAGAAAGGATAATGTGGCCATCCCTTGTTTCTCACATTGAGCATGGACCACATGAGCTTAGGGATGGATCACTAATTATTTCACAATTATGTTTAGAATGCATTAAACTGAACAAGAAAGAGAATAATCTATCATGCTCACAGTTCAGAGTAAGAAGCAACGAATGAGGATATGTCTATGAGTTCATCCAGAAAAAGTTCCCTTAAAGATCAGTGTTCTGGATGGGTTGCTCCAGTGTTTCCACCCTCCGGTTTATGGCCTCCAGCATTGCTTCCCACCCCCTGAGATCCTTCTCTTCATTAGTAGCCATAGAGAATAGCATGTTGTCTCTATCATGTACTCGTGCATATTTAGTTCGATGCTTAGTAATTTGGTGACTCGCCTTCACTAACTGATCCTAGGAGTCCTCTAGCTGGGCCCTCAATTGCTCAATGATCTCGGAGTAGTTTACAATTAATACCTCCCTTGCATTTGTTTTCTCCTTAAGGCCACCGACCTCCTACTCCGCCTTCAAGAATGACTGGGTATTCACTGACTCTTTCTAGCTCTAGGAAATTTAAGATCATTCATTGTTCTCCCATTTCCTCATAACCATGTAGTCGCGGACTGTTAGATGAAGACAGTGAGCATCAACCCCACTTGTGAATGGAAAGCACAACCAGGTGCGGAGCGATCCCATCTATTTTATCTGTTCCGCCGGTAGCTGACTGAGGAAGCATTTGATACAATTCCACCCCTTACATCGCATCATCTGGTTCTCATTGGATGCTCCTGAATCAGAATCATACATCTCCTCAAGGTCTGGAGGACAAAAGTTGAGGAAAGAATCCAAGTGATATGTTACACGATATTCTTTTGGTACTCCTCTAAATTGATTAGGATCCTCAACATGTGGGAGAACTTCCTCTCTTTCCTCAGTCCCGACAACTTTTCTCCCCACCAACTTCAGACCTCGCTCTGGCATTTATGTTATCGGTGTCCATATCCCTTTTCTCTCTAGGTGCCTAGGATGGCTTGGTTTGAGAAGTGTGTCCTGAGTGGGTTAGTGCGTTTTCCATCAAGTCATCTGAATATGGTCTAGATTCGGTGGCCTATCGAGCATTCAATGTCGTTATTTCTACAAAAAAAATGAACACCTTGATTATATGATCTATCTACTGAAAAATAAAGGTGTCCAAGTGATAAAATTTATGAGAACTTAGTGCATCGACATCTAATATTTATTTTGTCATAGGAGCTGTCGTGGTGGGAGACCCTTTAGCACTTGAAAGTTCAATAATGGGTGTCGGCTCCCCACCTTGTTCTAACGGCGCATCCCCCCCCCCCTTTGGATGGAACATCTTGGTCATCGCCAATATTCACCTGAATAGGATAAAAAACTTGATTGAAGATTTCGAGCGATGAAAAATGGAAATGATGGATAATGATTGATGAATAACTCGAGTAGCTTAGTTAGGTCTATACCAGATCCAACAATATCACTTCTCTGCTGAAGACTCCCTTGGTAGGTCATCCCTTGAGACCCTCCCCATCAAATATCCTCATCAGCTTCCCCTACTTCTTCTCCTTCTCCTTTACCATCTCTTTCTCCATCCTACTCTTCTGACTCACTTCCCTCTGAATCCTCCTTGTTTTCGTCAT
Organism: Viscum album; assembly: GCA_963277665.1. Lineage (NCBI taxonomy): Eukaryota > Viridiplantae > Streptophyta > Magnoliopsida > Santalales > Viscaceae > Viscum > Viscum album. Next base: position 1,616,845,694 of record OY728146.1, on the reverse strand, counting down.
CCTCATATGACATTCTTTCGAGATCATGCTCCAAGATGAGCATTCCCTTCACTATAAGGGGTGGTTCATCACACTGACCCTGCTGGAATTCGTACGCGTCTATGGCCGTCAAATATGCATACCGACGATGGATGTTCACCTTGTCATCAATTTGAATGAGTGCGACCTATTACTGCTGCATTTTATATTGTATTATCTTTTTCCAAAGGGAATCAGGGCACATCGACTATCATAGGGTCAACCAAGCTAACTAATGTATAGGGAAGATTGAATCATCATATGGTTTAAGAAGGTACCTTATATGCTTCCCGGGATGCTCCCAGATTTCTCCATGAGGTTGTTCATGAGCCCCTCTCCCCCTGGACGATGAAGGCACAACCACACCATGTAACATTTCAGCTGTTTTAGTTCCAGTGTGCCTAGGCCTAGTTGCCCAACCTGCTACCAGCCTTTCCTCCCCCGACAATGCCTTGTCTTCTCTCTCATTTCCAAGGTTCTATAATGGCCACCTTGAGCTGCCAGACTCACTTCCATAGAATCCCTTCAGGGTATGCCACATCCCAATGTTTGGAAAAAAATTCTAAAGGCATACATCAACTCCGATGGGTGGAAAAGTATTTACTTTTCTATATCAATAAGTTATAAACATCAACCACATTTGGCAAAGAACGCAAGAATGCCTCTCCTCCAAGACCTATGTATAAACATTCATTTGTATCCTCTAGATGCATTCAAACTGCCTAGAAAATCTTGATGGAACAAAAGGCTCGCAATGAATCTTCCCATTGACCCGAGCCTCAAGAACTCCACCTCTGATGCTCTTGAATTATTCCTTTTTCTCAAGTAATCCTTTCCTGTTGTCTATCATCTGCACAGCCAGGGTAGGGAATAGAATAAAGGTTAAATTGGCGTGATTGTTGATCCTGATCCTTACCCTTTCTTCATTGATCATCAACGGCATGACCTCGACAATGTTCAACAAGGAATGTCGCAAACCATTTCCAGTGGGATGAATGGTGTTATGGAAGGTGTATTTTCAACAGCGAGTTGCGATCCATCCATGAAGGATTTGAAAAGGGAAACAGATCCTCCTTATTGAACCCCCTCTCAAAATACCCCTAGGATGGCATAAAAATGGGAAAACATAGGGACCCCCTAAGTTAACCCTCAGATTAGCGGCCATAATGCCATCTATCACCAATGTTGTTGGAAAAACTTTCATCCTTGTGTCCCTCACTGGCAGGAGCCACCCACTCAAGAAGGTCGCAAGAAATATGGCAAACCGGATGTTCGGGTATCAGATTTCATCCATACTAAAACCCTCGGATTTATATTTCCCCACCTCCAGGATCCTCTAGTATGATCCGTTATTTCTTTACTATGTCACGGTCGAACACTCTCTTCCTCTCCCTGACATATTGACATTTGGGTATTTCTGTAGAAACAGGCTGAACCTCATTGATTAAGAAATGTCCTTCAGAAATTTCATGACCGCCATCCTCTCCTTGGCCATCTCTAACAGATTCCATGTCAGGACGAGATTCCATGATCTGTCTCCCCAGATGTTCAATGTTGAAAGGAATTCATTGTACTAGTGCCCATAAAAAGGGATTCCCCTGATGCAATGACTATCCCAAAGGCTGATACCAACCTCCCCATTGTAGAGATGGAATGTGTTGGTATCAGGTGAACACAGGGTGAACAGCTCGGGCCCATGTTCTTGCTGGTGGTAGAAATGGAACTCTGATGTCCAAACCACTTCTAACAACCTGATGTTCCACAATTGATCCCCAAACGGATCACACCTTTGGTGTACCCAATATGTCTATGCCCACTCACTTGTGAAATTTCCTCCAGACATCAAGTCCTAGTCCTGCAGCAAGCCTATATTATCATCAGTGGTACTCTATCGGATGGTACTTGTGTAATGAGCTAGGGATTCCTCAGCAATCGTCTCATTTCCCAATATGGTCTTGGTCCTAGGGTTCGGGACATAAAAATCCATGTGCCTGGTATTTCTAGCTGGGTGGTCATTGCTAGTGATGATATATCGGGGGAGATCATCCTCACAGGTCACCCATGACCATGGTGTATCGACTTCAATCTTGGCACAGATACCTCCACTAAAATAACAATGTCCCATATCAGTAGGTTGTCAGAGAGAACATAATTCTTCTGGGCTAGGTTCAACATGTTAAAAGAAATTTTTTTTGTTGGATACAACCATCAGAGCAGTATATACCTCAGGGTTCGCAATAATCTCGGCCCTTTGAGCAGCACATTCAGCTTCTCTCTCAGTGTCACCCCAATTAGGTGACATCTCCTTTCAGTCAAGTCCAAAGGAGACCATGCGAAATTACTGGTATGGCGTGTAGAAAACCAGAAGTTGATGTGAAAAACCAGAAGCTGACATAAAAAACTCAAAGACGGTGTGAAAACCAAGAAAGCGGTTCGGAAAAATCCAACCCTACACCTAAAAGCATGACTGAATTCGAGATATTGTATAAAATAGAGGTTAGATTCCGTGCAAAATAAAAAGATATTTTTAGCACACGAGAGCTTCGAGCATATTAAGTGAGAAAAATTTTATGGTCTATGGGACCCCAATGGTTTTTACAGTTATGATGTATGGTATTTGTGCCCGCAAAAGACTCTTTATGCGCAACTTAAGGATTTTACGTACACTATCTTCCGGAGATTGGACGTCTCAGCATTTCCCTCAGAATCCAACCTACGCATCCCCTCGTAGATCTTATTTTGAGGGGAGGTACTTGTAGATGCCAAAATCTTCTTGAGGACTAAAGAGGGAATCCTTGGATAAAATAAAAGCATATTTCAACTCGGTGACCAATTCCAGGAGGAAACAACGTGCTTCGCGAAAAATCCAAGTCGTGCGTGCAAAACCTCTTTCCCGCATGAAAAATAGTGGGACCAGAAGAAGTTTTCTGCACGGGCACAGAAATATCCATGCCATATACACCGAAATTAGTTTCCCGTGTGGGTGCAGAAAATTCCTTGCCACCGACAACGGATGGTGTTTTCTGCGTGGGGGTAGAAACTTCCACACCACCGACACCGGAAGGAGTTTTCCACTCCACCGACACTGGTACTGGGGTCGCACTGGTTGACTTCCATGCTGACTCGATGACACCAAATGATGATAACTATAAGGGTTTCCCTTCATCTCTTGGTGGTTGAAGAATCTGAATTGTCTCCTATGAACTTAATTCATCTCTTTGGAACAAAAAATATGACTTCCAGGTATAAGATTTTCCACGATAGGTCTCTCGCGGGTCCGCCTTCGTGCAGGACCACAATGGTTTGACCCTCGTCCAAGTCATCACGTACTGGTCTCATTGCGTACAAAACCCTCCACCAGTGCACAAAACCTAAACCTCCTTTGTGTGCAAGCCTCCTCTATTTCACACTAATGTTTATTTCTGCTCACCCACCTTTTGTGTACAACTTCTTCAATTTCATTCCTATTGTGTGAAACCCTACTCTATTGCATGCAGAACCCCATTTCCTCTCACCCCTCCTTTTGCCTGCAACTACTCCAGTTGCATTCCTATTGTGTACAACCCTCCTCTATTGTGGGAAAAATATTCTTTCCGCTCACCTTGCCTTTTGTGCACTACTTCTCCAGTTGCACGCCTTTTGGGCGCAACCATCATCTATTGCACAAAAAACACCTTCCTTGTGCTTTATCATTTGCAAGTCTTCGATGTCCCTCTTCTGGGAATCATCTTCTGGATCTTCTTACACCAAATCATCTATGTTTTACTCCCTTCTCTCGTACAACCCTCTAGGTTTGTATGATGTAACTTCAATGTCCCTTGGGTGGCACATTCCATTGAGTTGTTTTACCTCATGCTTTTTTGCATAGGCATGCTAATAACTATTTCTTCTTCATATAACCACACAAACATGGTCCCTTAAATGGATCACTCTGCAATACCCCATCGCCACAACATTGTTAGTGCATTCCCATCCCCAAGGGTTAAAATTTTCCGATTATGTAAGTTCTAGGTGTGCGGAGAGAACCTGCTTCATCCACGCTACAGGATGTTAAACTACCAAGAACCATCATCTTTAGCACATGATGTTAAACTATGACCCCGCTTGCATCATACGCAGGGTCCCCCATTTACGACATTCTATATGCCCGCTCATTACCATGGAAGTGAGATATTCCTCACATTGAATGAGATCCTCTTCGCTGGAGTGGCATCTGTCTGCGGGGGAAGTGAAACCACCTTGGTGTAAGCCCCTAGCCTTTTTGTATGATGTAGCACCTCTGCTCAACTTTTCTTCTTCGTTTCCAAAGACCAAGGGTGGGGATAGGCACCTAGACATCCATCATCCCATCCCTCTCCTTCTGGGCTTCGTCACCACATCGGCCTTCGTCCGAGAGTAATTCCCAATGTCCATCTCCCTCATTTGTGAACCATGTGTAAGCCCCTATTTCCATTTTGGGCGAATAACCACGTGTAAGCCCCACTCCACTTCCAACATATGCACCTTTTTCGATGTGATCGTTGGCTGTTTGCGGCCTCTTGTTTCTCACACTGATCATGACTCACACAGGCTTAGAGCAAGCACCAACCATGGAATCCCCTATGGGAATCCTAGAGTGTAATCCCCAATCACCATTTTAAACTACATGGACATTGATCCATGCCAAGGAAAGGTACGTAGGAAGCCTAAAAGAGGTTCAAACCCAACAACCATTGGTCCCAACCCCCTTCGCATCAGTTCACCAACACATCTTCTGAACTACGTTTACCTTGATCCTTACCAAGAAAAGGTACGTAGGAAGCCTCCAGGAGGTTCTATCCCAACAACCACTTGTTCTGAACCCCTTCACGTCAGTTCACCAAAATCTTCCCCAACAATATAAACTTTGATCCTTTCAACAGAAAGGTACCTAGGATTCCTCCCTGAGGTTCGATCCCAACACACAGTTATTCCGCCCCCCTTCTTGTCTGTTCACCTTCATCCTACATGATGTTAAAAAGAATTCCCCTTCTCATCCCACATGACATTAAACGATACATGCTCGAACTATTTGGGCTTTGATCTATGTCTCCTAGAAAATATTCATAGGAAGACTCCATGAGGATCAACCCTATCCAGCAGTAAGTCGTTGTGCCCCTATCTAGTGGTAAGCTATTATTACCCCCTCATCCAACAGAAATCCATTGTAACCCCATCCAAAGGTAAGAAGTTGTGATCCCCTACCCAACAGTAATCCACTATGAACCTCATGCATTAGTAAGTTATTGTGATCCCCATTTAGCGGTAAGTCGCTGTCAACCCAATCTCAGCGGTATGCTGTTGTCATCGCTTCCATTGGGACCCATATTTCTGGTCCATCCCAGTGGTGTCAGAAAAACCACAAGATTCTAAACACATGTAAGCCCCAGTATATCATTGAGTCATTTTCATTTATGCATACCCCGATCCTATACCCCATCATGAACTATGTGGACTTTGATTTCTTCCCACGGGGATTCGTATGAGGTCTCTTTGAGGCTCAAGCCAAACATCATCATCGCCCTTGAGTCGACTCCATCTCATTCTCCATCCACATCACTTAACCATACATTATCTATCTTGATTCTTACCCAAGCCTCCACATACCGATGAGATCACGTCAATTCACATCCTAGCATCGGTGTTCCCTCTAGGGGTTTCACCCCTCTGATCCACTCTAGTCAGCGTTCTGGTCAGTACGATCTGTCTCTGCTTGATGTTAAACAAAAACACAACCTGTGTTAAATAAGGGAAGCTAAGGAAAACTTTAGAGACATGCCCATGGAATATAATTCCTCACATTAGATATGGGGTGCCTTGGGATTTCGCGCCCTCGGGAAGCCATATCGTAAGGAGAAGAAACCCAGATGCATCAGTGTTCTAGTGTCTAGACACACCAGTGATGCCCACCATGACTACTCCCCTAACCGAAGGTTTCTGCCCTAACTGGACCCTTTGGAATGTCCTAACAGAAGTCATAAAATTAACTGATGTCCATAAAGACATGGCACTGGGAAGAGTTTCACAATCTAGGTCTTGTGTCTATAAGGGAGACCCGAATTAGGAAGCAAGTTTCTAAGAGGAATCCATGGAAGGAGGAACCAATATCCTATCATCCTATTTCGTTCAAGGAGAAAAAATCCTTGAATAAGAAATGGATGCTTCACACCTTTGGAAAGTGGGAATGTGGGGAAACAGTCAGTGCATCCTCCTCATCCACAAACAGACGGATGTGCACACCCTGGCTATAAGGCCCCCGCCTTAAACCTTACTTAATCTTGAGTTTTTACAAGATTACACATTGAGGATCTTTTCGGGTTTAGAGTTTTAAGGAATTAGATCATAAAACTTTCATTACATTCCACATATAAACAAAGTGGTTACATAAAGATAGTATTCTTCATTCCCATCAATGGAAACATATTTAAGATAAAACATGGATTCTTTCTTGACACTTCCTTGACACTATCATCATATCATGTACCTTTCCCTTGACCTGTGATAATCATTTCAAAAAAACATGGGATGAGCATAAAAAGCTCAGTATGGGTTATAAAAATATGGAAAGGAAACATGGGTACAAATATACATAAGAATGAAATCATACTTTACCCATAAAACATAAGAACTTTAACATACCTCATCAAATCATGAGTAAATCATAGAAATCATAAGACATAAAGGTAACTTGAGGCATTCATAACATTCTTACGTAGGGAGTAACCCTCTTGGTTACGTTTGGAATACCCATCACAGTATATTCCCTAAATCTCTTCAGAGAAACCTTAACGTTTCACTCCTTCGCGTTACCCAATGCATTGGAGAGCTATATCAGGATCATCCGCCCTTAGTTTATCACGGAACCACCCATCTTCATAATAATGCCCAAGAACCTCAACATAATCGTATCACATAAAACATGCATAAAGGAAACATAACATTTCCACCTTTCAATCACAAGATATCAATACAACACATTGATATAAAAACATTATGAAAACCATTTTCAATACCAAAATAAAAGAAAAGTAAAACATGGTATTTATTTTTCTTTTAAAAAGAAGGTATGGCTTGTAGAGGAAGCCAAAACTCAAATAACGGTCACGGAGGCGGAGAAGTTGTTGTCGCCGCATACGTACGACAAAAACATTCCCTTTTTTTGTTTATTAAAACGCTTCGTATAAAAAATATTCCTTTTGGATAAACATAAAAGTAAAAGGGGTTTATACACCGTATAAAATAATGTTGTGTATAAAACAAAATATGCCTCAATGAAAGGAGATTGAGACGAAGTCCCATACCTTGGGTCCGACTTGACTCGATCGTTCTTTAATGTCCTGAATAATAAACTTGAGTTAATTTTATACATTCTTAAGAACATTTTTCAAGTTCATTATTCCTTTTATATCACTTATTGCCATGTCATGAACACTATGTAATTATTTAAGTTAATAACGGTCATTTTAACGATCATTGGTACTTGAGTCAAAATAAGCCCTTTATAATTACATGTTGTTCATGTATCCATTATATCCAGAATGGTATTCATGATGTAGATATCATATATGTCATATATATTCGGTACATGCATGCATTTATAATATTACATAATCATTTAGAGGTAAGAAATGAAATACACCGTTCATGGAGACGGTAAGTCGTACGTACGCATTAACACTGCTTTTATGTCTATTTCATATTTTATAGAATGGAATCATAATGATATAAAGTTATATTATAATTCTAGTATAATATCATATATAATATCATAGTTTCATCCTTTATACGTCCCACATATGGTATTTAACGAATCAAATCACATTGAGGGGACGGTAGTCCGCACTTCCTTAAATGAAGATATCATGTTTACCCATAATGGAAACCATAAAGGTATTCCCAAAAAAAAATACATAAGCTTAAGGAAAACATAAACATATTATATATCATATATAAATATAGTGTCATATTAATGGCCACATTTGAAGGTGTTAAAGGAATGTTGAACAATCATCGTTTCGGGAGGCATAAATTCACCATCCACGGAAACCGTATGTTCTTTAACCATTAGATGTAGGTGTGTGTAAGTGTAGCTTGAATCCTTATTATAAAAACATCCTAGTATATTGAGGATACTGTATTTGTTACAAAATAAGAGAATAAAAAGAGTTTATGGGGTTGGAGAAGTAAAATAAAACAAAAGGACTCAAAAGAAGACATTACCTTAAAATCGGGTAACTCCCTTTGGTTTGAGCTCAAAGGCTTCCTTGGGAAGTCTTCTGCCCAAAGTGAGGCTTCAAGGAGTAAGAGAGGAAAGTGGAGAGACACAGTGAGCAGGGGTTGGCCGATCCAAAGGCTTTGGAAGTGTGGTTAAGGAGGTAGAGTTGGGGGCCTTTTATAAGAGGAGAGGAGGGGCACTCTTGGAAAGTAAAGATAAGTTACTTTATTTTAAAATGAGTTTCAGATTCAAAAGGTCCCACATTGATATAATTCGAGGATAAGGGGATAAGGGTTCTAAATCCACTCATCCAATAGGTTTTGGACATGTGTAGGTCTTATATATTACATTATCTTTCCATTTTATTTAAATCGTTAAATAATGAGGTCATCGCTGCATCATCATGATGTCATAAATACATTTATTTATTTAATGTCAAAAAATTATAAAAAAAATACTATGATGTAGGAAATATATTTATATTTCCAATTAATATTTATAGTCAAAAATCTGACATTTATAACCCCATATAAAAATTGTTTTAGTAACATAACTCATGTTTGTGTCATTTTTACTTTAACATTAAATAAAAAGTTATTTATGTCATTTCCCAACCAAAGTGGCTCCATGGGGTCCCCAAGTTGACCCATGTCTTGTCTTGGTCGGCCATGACACATCCAATAAGGTTAGTACATGTTTCTAGGTCATTTCATATTATTAAAGCATTATTTTTACCTTAAACTACCCTAATTACCACTAATCGCGATTAAAAACTTAATAAGTTACTATTCACCAAAAAATTATTTTAATCTCATTGAACCAAATTTTACTTCTTAATGAAAACCATGTATGTTGGATTTTTTAAATTCAAAACACAAAGGTGGAAAAGTTTCATTTAAACGAAAAATCAGTTTCTTTAACTACCACTTAGTGGTTTCACTATTCATCAAAAATTGAAGATTTTCAGAAAATTACCAAAAATTCACCCTAAGCTATATTTGATATTCCGAATGAAAAAATGAAGTCTATTTTAAAAAATTCAAAACATATAAGACACATTAATTAATTTAATAATTAATTCCCGCTGTTATGACAAATAGCGTGTTTTTATGAAACAATAAGTATCAAAAGATTGACACCCGTTTAAGTCTAATTTCAAAGTGAAATTGATTCCATTGAACACCATTGGATTAAATGGTAAAAATATATTCTAATTTAACTTCAAAACCAATTCAAAATATAATATAATCATATAAAAAAATTGTATTAAAAAGCAGTTTTGATGTAAAATGCAGTATTTTTTACTATTCATTAAAAAATGAACATTGTCAGAAAAATACCAAACATTCACATAAAGTAAATTTTGATGTCCCAATCATAAATAATAAGTTTATTTTGACAAACATAGTTTATAAAATTGTCAAAATATAGATTCAAAATTTTTTTGCCATCAAAGGCAGTAAAACAATCTTTTAAAAATATTAGTGTATTCCATGCTTAAGATTGGATTTATTTTCATTTTAAGCCTCTAAAACACTATCTAATTCATTAATAGACATAGATTTAATATCTATTATTCATTACTTACTTGAGATGTTACATCCTTCCCCCCTTTAGAAAATTGCATCCCCGCAATTTATTTACTTATCGAATAAATGGGGGTACTTATCCCTCATTGCAATTTTAGATTCCCATGTTGCCTCTTCCATCATGTGGTTTTTCCACAAAACCTTTACCTGATTAATCACCTTATTCAGTAACATTTGCTCCATGTGGTCAAGAATATGGACCGGTTTTTCCTCATATGATAGGTTCTCTTCCAGCTGAACTACTTCTGGACTCAAAACATGAGATGGATCTGGCATGTACTTTCTCAACATCAAAACGTAAAAAACATTGTGTACATGAGATAAACTCGGAGGTAAAGCCACTCGGTAAGCAACTGATCCAACTCTCTCCAGAATTTCATATGGTCTAATAAACCTTGGACTCAGCTTTCCTTTCTTACCAAATCGCATCACACTTTTCCATGGTGAGACTTTGAGAAAAATATGATCACCTACCTCGAAAGATAGATCCTTCCTCCGGTTATCTGCATAACTCTTCTGCCTGCTCTGAGCTGTTCTCATGTGCTTCTGAATCAGCTGAACTTTTTCTGCCATCTCTTCTACCAATTATGGTCCCATCAACTTCCTTTCACCCACTTCATCCCAGAAAGCTGGAGTTCGACACTGCTTCCCATATAATGCCTGAAATGGTGTCATCTGTATACTGGAATGAAAACTGTTATTATATGAAAATTCAACCAAAGAAAGATGTTGGTCCCAACTTCCTTGATAATCCATGGAACAAGCTCGTAGCATATCCTCCAAGGTCTGAATTGTTCATTCTGACTGCCCATCTGATTGAGGATGAAAAGCTGTACTAAAATTTAATTCAGTACCCAACGAATTCTGAAGGCCTTTCCAAAAGTTAGAAGTAAACCTGGGATCACGATCCGATACAATGGAGAGAGGAACTCCATGTAACCTGACTATCTCTTTAAGATACAAACGGGAAAGTTGATCAAGAGAGAAAGTATCTCGTATAGCAAGGAAATGAGCAGATTTGGTCAAGCGATCAATAATAACCCAGATTGCATTATTACCTCGAGATGTCTTCGGTAATCCCACAACAAAGTCCATGGATATATTCTCCCATTTCCACTCTGGAACTGGTAAAGGCTGAAGCATCCCTTTCGGTAACTGCCGCTCTGCTTTAACCTGTTGACATGTCAAACAATTCACAGTAAAATCAGCAATATCTCTTTTCATTCCATCCCACCAGTAATACTCCCACAGATCTCTATACATCTTAGTACTGCCCGGATGAACTGAAAACGGAGAACTATGAGCTTCACATAACAAATCTCTCTTCAGCTGTGAATCACAAGGCACACACAATCTCTTCCCAAATCTTAAAATACAATCATTATCAATGTTGAATTCAGGCAACTTATCTTTCTGAACCAGCTCTACCTTTTTCTGCAACTCACTGTCTTGCTTCTATGCTTGCTTGATTCTGCCTGATAGAGAAGATCTTACTGATACCTAAAACAAAACAGAAGAACTTCCTGCACCAACAACTTCTATTCCAAAGTTCATCAAATCCTTAACTAAAGGATCACGTTCCAAACGCAACATTGCTAATGAAGCATTACTTTTTCGACTCAAAGCATCAGACACTTTATTTGCTTTTCCCGGATGGTAATGAATTGTACAATCATAATCCTTGATTAATTCCATCCATCTCCCCTGTCTCATGTTTAACTCTTTCTGAGTGAATATATACTTTAAACTTTTGTGATCGGTATATATTTCACACTTTACTCCATACAAATGATGCCTCCAAATTTTTAATGCAAAAACAACAGCAGCTAATTCTAAATCATGTGTAGGGTAATTTACCTCATGAGTTTTCAACTGTCGTGAAGCATAAGCAATTACCTGATCATTCTGCATTAGGAAGCAACCAAGTCCTTTCAATGAAGCATAACTGTATATAAAAAACTCACCATTCCTGGAAGGTAGTGCCAAAACTGGAGCATTCACCAATCTTCATTTCAATTCCTGAAAACAATCATCACATTCTTTTGTCCAGATAAACTTAACACCATTCCGAGTTAGCTTAGTCATTGGACTAGATAATCGTGAAAAATTTCTAACAAACCTTCGGTAATAGCCTGCCAAACCAAGGAAGCTACGAATCTCGGTTACATTTGTGGGTATTGGCCATTCTTCTACAACTTTTGTTTTTGCTGGATCAATAGTTATTCCATCTTTAGAAACAATATGACCAAGGGAAGAAATTTGTTGCAACCAAAACTCACACTTGCTGAATTTTCCATACAGTTTCTTTTCTTTTAAGGTTTGCAAGATAACCCTTAAAATGTCTTTCATACTCCTCTTTACTTTTAGAAAATAACAAAATATCATCAATGAAAACCACCACAAACTTATCCAAGAACTCATGAAAAATTCTATTCATTAAGTCCATGAATACAGCAGGTGCATTGGTTAGCCCAAAAGGCATTGCTACAAATTCATAATGGCCATATCTCGTACGGAACGCGGTCTTCGGAATATCTGTCTCCTTTACCTTCAGCTGATGGTACCCCGATCTCAAGTCAATCTTTGAAAAAAACTGAGCTCCCTGGAGCTGATCAAACAAATCATCGATATGAGGCAAAGGATACTTGTTCTTAACAGTGATATTATTCAAGGCTCTATAATCAATGTAAAGTCTCATAGAACCATCTTTATTTTTAACAAATAAAACAGGAGCACCCCATGGTGATGTGCTAGGTCGAATGAATCCTTTCTCTAATAAATCTTGCAATTGCTCCTTCAACTCTAAAAGTTCAATTTGAGACATTCGATAAGGAGGTTTTGAAATTGTCTTAGCATCAGGAACTAAGTCAACAGTAAACTCAACTTCCTGATCTGGTATTATTCCAGGAAACTCATTAGGAAAAACATCAGGATACTCATTTACCACTGACACATCATTAATCTGAATAGTTCCTTTATTTTCAACGATGTGTGCTAGGTAACATTCATTTCCATCTTTTACAAGTTTCTCGGCCTCTTGATAAGTTATCAACAGTAAGGGTTCATTCTTGTACACAAACTGAAAGTCTTTCTGAAAAGAAACTTCTTTAGCTCTACAGTCAATCTTAGCATGGTAAATAGAGATCCAATCCATACCCAGGATAACATCAAACTCTACTAGAGGTAGAACAATAAGTTTTGAAAGTAGGTTCTTTCCACAGATAAGGATTGAAAGATTCTTATAAATTCTTTTTGCCTCAACATTTACCCCAGGTGTTTTTACCACAAGTTCGGGAGTCACTTATTGAGATGGTATTCCCATTTTACTAGAAAAGTTTTCACAGATGAAAGAATGTGTAGACCCCAAATCAAACAACACACTGGCATAATCTGAAAAAACAAACAAAGTACCTGATACAACTTCATTTGATGGCCTGACGTTTGCCGAATTAGTTGCAAAAGATTTCACCACCCCTTTCTGTTTGTAGTCTAACTGCTTTCCATCACTCAAGCTCTTTTTTGGACACTCGTTTGCATAGTGACCCATCTCATTGCACTTATAACATTTCACTAACTGTAAATCAAATTTGGTCTTACCTTCACCTTGATCCTTTTCAGTGCAATCATGAGCCTTATGTCCCATCTTACCACATTAGTAGCACTTTACAGAATTTAGAAGACATTCCCCAGCATGCCTTTTTCCACATTTATCACAAACTGGAAACTTAGTTTTCTTACCATCAGACGTTTTTGAAGAATTCTTACCTTTCTCCTGCCACCTCGGTCTCTTCTTATGTTAGTTGTTATAGAACACTTGGTCATCTGAAAACTCCATTTCCACCTTCTCAGCACATCGAACAAGATTTTCATAACTTTTAAACTCATGAGAAGCTATTTCCCTTCGATATTTTGGCTTTAATCCTGAGTAAAAACAATTGATTTTACTATCAAGGTCTCGGATAAAACTTGGAGCATACCTTTCTAATCGAGTGAACCTTTCTTCATAGGTAGCCACTGAGTCTTCCTCTTGCCTCAATTCCAAGAATTGCTTTTCCATCCTAAGTCAAACAGCCTTAGGAAAATACTTCTCAAGAAAAAAACCTTTGAATTCATCCCAGTCGAGAGCATCAATCTCATCAGCGTCCCTGAAATTTTTAACCATCGACCACCACTGATCTGCCTCACCCTCCAAACGGTAAATAACAAGACTAACCTTTTGATTGTCTGAACACCCCATGACATCGAAAATCTTCTCCAGTGCTTTAATCCACCCTTCAGCTAACACAGGGTCAGATGATCCTCTGAATGATGGGGGATGTTGGCTCATGAAATGTTCCACCACTGACATGTTCCTCTGCGGTTGATCTGGCTGATCTCATGCATGGATACCACCACCATTTATAGCCTGAGTCAACTTTGCCATCACTGCAACAAACAGTTCAACTCCAATGCTGACCTTCTCGGGATACTGATTCGGAAGGTTATTTCCTTCTGTATGCCTTCCTAGCACTGCTTCCCTATTTCCTCTGCGGAAAACCATTCTGAACAAACATTTCTTAGATGAAGAAACATGGTAATCTTCAAATGCTATATCATTTCAAAAAAAAAATTGAATAATCATTTAATATAATTCTAACTCCTAATGTTATCTAAACCGACCTCTAATACCAACTATAAGGCCCCCGCCTTAACCCTTACTTAATCTTGAGTTATTACAAGATTACACATTGAGGATCTTTTCGGGTTTAGAGTTTTAGGGAATTAGATCATAAAAATTGCATTACATTCCACATATATACAAAGTGGTTACATAAAGATAGTATTGTTCATTCCCATCAATGGAAAAATATTTAAGATAAAACATGGATTCTTTCTTGACACTTCCTTGACACTATCATCATATCATGTACCTTTCCCTTGAACTGTGAAAATCATTTCAAAAAAACTTGGGATGAGCATAAAAAGCTCAGTATGGGTTATAAAAATATGGAAAGGAAACATGGGTACATATATACATAAGAATGAAATCATGCTTTACCTATAAAACATAAGCACTTTAACATACCTCATCAAATCATGAGTAAATCATAGAAATCATAAGACATAAAGGTAACTTAAGGCATTCATAACATTCTTACGTAGGGAGTAACCCTCTTGGTTACGTTTGGAATACCCATCACAGTATATTCCCTAAATCTCTTCGGAGAAACCTTAACGTTTCACTCCTTTGCGTTACCCAATGCATTGGAGAGCTATATCGGGCTCACCCGCCCTTAGTTTATCACGGAACCACTCGTCTTCATAATAATGCCCATGAACCTCAACATAATCGTATCACATAAAACATGCATAAAGGAAACATAACATTTCCACCTTTCAATCACAAGATATCAATACAACACATTGATATAAAAACATTATGAAAACCATTTTCAATACCAAAATAAAAGAAAAGTAAAATATGGTATTTATTTTTCTTTTAAAAAGAAAGTATGCCTTGTAGAGGAAGCCAAAACTCAAATAACGGTCACGGAGGCGGAGAAGTTGTTGTCGCCGCATACGTACGACAAAAAAAATTCCCTTTTGTCATTTAGTAAAACGATTCGTGTAAAAAAGATTCCTTTTGGAAAAACGTAAAAGTCAAAGGGGTTTATACACCGTATAAAAGAAGGTTGTGTATAAAACAAAATATGCCTCAATGAAAGGAGATTGAGACGAAGTCCCATACCTCAGGTCTGACTTGACTTGATCGTTCTTTAATGTCCTGAAGAATAAACTTGAGTTAATTTTATACATTCTTAAGAACCTTTATCAAGTTAATTATTCCTTTTATATCACTTATTTCCATGTCATGAACACTATGTAATTATTTAAGTTAATAACGGTCATTTTAACGATCATTGGTACTTGAGTCAAAATAAGCCCTTTATAATTACATGTTGTTCATGTATCCATTATATCCAGAATGGTATTCATGTTTTAGATATCATATATGTCATATATATCCGGTACATGCATGCATTTATAATATTACATAATCATTTAGAGGTAAGAAATGAAATGCACCGTTCATGGAGACGGTAAGCCGTACGTACGCATGAATGCTACTTTCATTTCAATTTCGTATTTTATAGAATGGAATCATAATGATATAAAGTTATATTATAATTACAGTATAATATCATATATAATATCACAGTTCCATCCTTTATACGTCCCACATATGGTATTTAACGAATCAAATCACTTTGAGGGGGCGGTAGTCCGCACTTCCTTAAATGAAGATATCGCGTTTACCCATAATGGAAACCATAAAGGTACGCCCAAAACGAAAAATACAGAAGCTTAAGAAAAACATAAACATATTATATCTCATATATAAATATAGTGTCATCTTAATGGCCACCTTTGAAAGTGTTAAAGGAATGTTGAACAATCATCCTTTCGGGAGGCATAAATTCACCATCCAAGGAAACCGTACGTTCTTTAACCATTAGATGTAGGTGTGTGTAAGTGTAGCTTTAATCCTTATTATAAAAACATCATAGTATATTTAGGATACTGTATTTGTTACAAAATAAGAGAATAAATAGAGTTTAGGGGGTTGGAGAAGTAAAATAAAACAAAAGGACTCAAAAGAAGACATTACCTTAAAATCGGGTAACTCCCTTTGGTTTTAGCTCAAAGGCTTCCTTGGGAAGTCTTCTACCCAAAGTGAGGCTTCAAGGAGTAAGAGAGGGAAGTTGACAGACACAGTGAGCAGGGGTTTTCCGAGCCAAAGGCTTTGGAAGTTTGGGTAAGGAGGTAGAGGTGGGGGCCTTTTATAAGAGGAGAGGAGGGGCACTCTTGGAAAGTAAAGATAAGTTACTTTATTTTAAAATGAGTTTCGGATTCAAAAGGTCCCAAATTGATATAATTCTAGGATAATGTGATAAGGGTTCGAAATCCACTCATACAATAGGTTTTGGACTTGTTTAGGTCTTAGATATTACATTATCTTTCCATTTTATTTAAATCGTTAAATAATGAGGTCATCGCTGCATCATCATGATGGGATAAATACATTTATTTATTTAATGTCAAAAAATTATAAACAAAATACTATGAAGTAGGAAATCTTTTTATCTTTCCAATGAATATTTATAGTCAAAAATCTGACTTGTATAACCCCATATAAAAATTGTTTTAGTAGCATAACTCATGTTTGTGTCATTTTTACTTTAACATTAAATAAAAAGTTCTTTATGTCATTTCCCAACCAAAGTGGCTCCATGGGGTCCCCAAGTTGGCTCATGTCTTTTCTTGGTCGGCCATGACACATCCAATAAGGTTAGGACATGTGTCTAGGTCATTTCATATTATTAAAGCATTATTTTTACCTTAAACTACCTTAATTACCACTAGTCGCGATTAAAAACTTAATAAGTTACTATTCACCAAAAAATTATTTTAATCTCATTGGACCACATTTTACTTCTTAATGACAACCATGTATGTCGGATTTTTGAAATTCAAAACACAAAGGTGACAAAGTTTCATTTAAACGAAAAATCAGTTTCTTTAACTACCACTTAGTGGTTTCACTATTCATCAAAAATTGAAGTTTTTCAGAAAATTACCAAAAATTCACCCTAAGCTATATTTGATATTCCGAATGAAAAAATGAAGTCTATTTTAAAAAATTCAAAACATATAAGTCACATTAATTAATTTAATAATTAGTTCCCGCTGTTATGACAAATAGCGTGTTTTTATGAAACAATAAGTATCAAAAGATTGACACCAATTTAAGTTTAATTTCAAAGTGAAATTGATTCCAATGAACACCATTGGATTAAATGGTAAAAATATATTCTAATTTAACTTCAAAACCAATTCAAAAGATAATCTAATCATATAAACAAATTAGATTAAAAAGCAGTTTTGATGTAAAATGCAGTATTTTTCACTATTCATTAAAAAATGAACATTGTCAGAAGAATACCAAAAATTCACACAAAGTAAATTTTGATGTCCCAATCATAAAGAATAATTTTATTTTGACAAACATATTTTATAAAATTGTCAAAAGATAGATTCAAAAATGTTTTTCCATCAAAGGCAGTAAAACAATCTTTTAGAAATATTAGTGTCTTCCATGCTTAAGATTGGATTTATTTTCATTTTAAGCCTCTAAAACACTATCTAATTCATTAATAGACATAGATAAAATATCTATTATTCATTACTTACTTGGGATTTTACACTGGAGAATGCTTTGGAAATAATCACCAATACTATCCCACAAACATCATATTTATCAATATTATCTTAACAAAAAAAAATATATTATATTTTATCTTCTCTAAATCATGTGTTTTATAAATGAGAAATTTTCAGTAGCATCACTTCTCTTGGTTAATGGTACTACACATGATGTGATTCCAAATCCATTAAGAAGAATTATTATAATAGAATCATTATACATATCCTGATTCATATAAAGATAGAACCATTGATGAAAAAATTATCCAATCAAAAAACACAATAACATTAATCATTATAATTCATTCTTAATCCATTAACTACACCTCATCATCTTATTCATTAATACCTTCTTCCTTCAATTTTTCATTTGTAGTCTCTTAATCGTATGTAGTATATCCATTACATTTATAACCTTTATGATTTTTCTCATGAGTTTTACCCCTATGACATAGGTTTTCATAACCTCTATATTTTCAACATTTTATACATTAAACCATTTATATTACCTTAGAGAGACCATTATTCAAAACATTTCATTTTTCCTTGAAATTACCAAATTTAATTCATCATTTTTTACTCCTAAAACATCTTCACATTCCCCTAAGAAATAAAATTGAGTGTTTATTCTCATATTCTTGATATATATGAAACTAAGTCTTCTTTCCCCCATGGAATTTAGCAAACGATACCTTAGAAAACTCTATCCTTTGCTATATTAATAATTCTATTATGTTTCTCATCAAGGCATTTTCTATCACATTCAATGTTATCTTAGTACCTTATGATTCTCACCATTGACAAAAACTCAAAGAACAGTGTTTAAAATAATAATCCTAGTGATATAGCCATGAATAATCATTTATATGATGTGTAAATCATGAAAATTTCTCAATAATGAAATCCTTAGGTTTAAACTAGGTTATCCATTATCATTACCAAATAAATTGAATGATAAAATATACTTTAGTCTTTTACAAAAAAGTTAGAAAAAGGGTAATATTTCCTATTCTAATTTTTCTTAATTATAGTTTTCAATGTTTTCACTAAAATTCATCTTATAACAAATATAAATACCTTGAACCCAATAGCCCAGATTTGGGGGTAAATTTATTACACTTTAATATTATACAAGGAATCACATCCTCGGGCACCAAAAAGTTTAGTAGTTTTTGAAAACAAGATACATACTTGAAACATACATTACAATTGAAATTTTAAAATAAACACTATTGGAAACTAGGTTTCTCCCAATACAAATAAACCCATGGTTTATATTAATTGTGGGTATATAATTTTTTCACAAAGCTATACCCACTGTTTTGAAAAAAACATTTGTATAGCTTAATCCATACCAATAGGTTTTTAAAAACTGTGGGTATAACTCTTTGAAATAGTTAGTGTGCTCGGGCTCCACCTCCCCTCCTCATTTTTGAAACCCAATTCCACTCCCCTTTAACGAGATTAGTGTCCCCTTCCTCTCTAATGGTGATATTTCTCCCCATCAGTAGTTGATATTCATCAATTTCTAGAATTTGTTGTTCTGGCCTGCATGATTTACTTCCGTATGATTATTCCTTCTCCACTCATGCAATCGATGGATGAATTTATTTTCTATTTTTTCTAACCTAATTAATTTTTTTTTATTTTCAATATTCTTTATCATCATATTAGTGAGGTATAAATGCATCTTCTCTTCTTCTAGGTGTTATTTAATTTTTTATTGATTTGTGTGATTCCATTAGATGTTGATAATTATGTTTCAAAAGTATTCTAATATTTCCATTACCTTAATCCCTTGTTTTGATACTAATAATTTTATTTTCAATTTTTTTTATGTTTCCATAGGAGCAAGAACTATGATTGTCACTTGATTACTACTTGAATTAATTGAATCCTTTGATTCCGTTATGATCCAAATGGATATTAGTAGGTCATGATATTATTTTATTATTATAATGCATTCCATGTTCTATTTAATATTAAAAAAAATCATTAACTAAAAACACTTAGGTAGATTTATTAGATAAAAATATGATTGACATGTGATAATTAAAACATTTCATTTCAAAGAATGTGAATTTTAGTTTTGGGTAATGGCCCATATGTATACCATATTTTCTGAAAATAAGTATTGATATATTAATCCATTAAAATGATATTTATAATAAAAATATAATGGTGATTGATCATAAATACCCATAAATATGCTGGATAGAGATATATTAGTATCCCAATGATGAAATTAAAAAATATCAATTTTTTATCATGTAATTGTATAATAATATTTATATATAAAACATTTCATTGATCATTTATTGGAAATTTTATATGTCCTTTAAAACATGGATGATAAATAATATCGATATAAATTTAACATAGATTTTAGAATTTATTTTATATTATATGTGATTAATAGGGATATGATTTATATAACCCATCAATAAACTTATAGGTCCTATGTGAAATTTAAAATAAGGTAATGGGTATCTGTATTCCTGCACTATTGTTCTGTTTTCAAGGAAATGGGCCTAAATTATACATTTGTGATATATGAAATTTTACATTTCCATTATTATGTTACATTTCTTATTAAATATTAATGTAATTATTTTCATCATTGTTTATTTAATTTTTTTATACCAAAATCATGTCTTTATTTATTTAAATTATGTAATTTTTACCCCATAATAAGAATCTATTCCAACCCTTTTCTTATATTTTCCCATTTCTAAGTAAATGTCCTTAGTTAGTATGTTGCATTTAATATAAGGATATCATAAAGACACAGTATCTTTTATTTATATTTTCATATGTATAGTGAGATCTATAATTATTTTAATGTTTAGGTATATAATCTATCCTCTAAAAGATACTAATTAATGGACATAATGTATACCTTCATGTTATAAATTTATTTACGTTGGAATAATATTTTCAATTTTAACATAAAATAAAATAATTTAATGACTAGATGTTATACTAAATTATTTCTTTCAATGAGAATACATTTATGGATAGGAAAAACACATTTTTATTCAAGTATATATTAGTTCTTAATTATTTCAATACATTACCCTAGTTCTGATTTCTATGAGTAATCCTTGGTTTCTACTTATGATACGCCTTATTAATTATTATAATGTATATTAGAGTATTTTATAATGGTTTCTTAAATCATGAATTTTCTATAATTTGGTTTCCTACTAGCATTCTTCAATTTCTTCTACACTGTAATTTTAATGTCAATTTGAATTTGAATATCATTATAATTATGGATTAAATTATTTATTATAACATAATATTTTTTTCCTATAATATAATATATAGAATATTTATGTATCATAACAATAATATTTCAACTAATTTTTATGCGAATTTGGAAATATTTTTATATTTTTTATTTGACAATGCTTTATATGGAGGTCGTATGCAATGTCCATGTTATAATTGTGTTGCAAGACCATGGTTAATCATGGAATAAGTTAGCTACCATATAATGAAATCAGGATTTAAATAAGATATTATGTCTTGTATCACAATATAGAGATGAGAAAGTATTCTATTATTAATGATCGAAATGAAATAAGTCGAATGGATAGTTAAAAATTTGATCGGTTTTCATTTGTGCATTGTCATAAGTGAAATGGTATTCCATTGCAAGAAGGAAACTATATCAATACATATGAGGAAATAGTATTCAATTGTTCATAACCTTATGTTGTGTAGAGAGCCAATCTTGACGTACATAAACATTACATTACTTTTGTGGAATACGTAATACATAACAAAAAACACCCAAGGATCATATTAGTTTAGTGTCTTTGGAAACATGGAACGTTATCTTCTAATCATGGTGAAAGATCTTCAACATCTCTTATATAGATCTTACCCTTTTAGTTTCTTACCTAAAACCTTTCTTTATATCCTTGGGAAAATAAAACATAGGAATGGTGAGCTTGAATGCTCAGTAAGGGTAAACATGGAGAACAAAAAACAATCCATTAACATTTGAACATAAAAACATGAACATAAAATCTAAACATCAAAATCTAGAGAAATGACATAAAACATGGCACTGCACAAGGCATAGATCAAAAACGAACATTTATCATGATAAATTGGCATGGTAATAAAACATGTAATTATGGAAAACCATTAAGAACATGTTATGATTTCCATAGCAGCCAAAGCCTTGCTTCCAAGACCATCATAGTGGACAAAGTCCATTACTGAACCGAATTTACTTGTCATTCCAGCCCTGTATTACTGGACCAAATTCCATTTCCATTCCAGCCATGTCTATCTCAAGAGATATAAATCTTTACCCAATTCATTGTATGTAGATATAGGTCCCACCCATCTCATAATGAAATCATTCATTCCTGTTCCACAAAATAAATATAAATCATTCATCATAACCCAAAGAATAATATGGGTTTCATAAACATCATCCCATCATTACATAATCCATATAAAACAAATGAATATCATTTCATCATAAGTAAAATAAAACCATGTTCATAATATAGAAATTATACTTGAAACATAAACATACTAAATAATGTCATCTTAGATGGAAAATAGTTTTTATAAAACACTTGAAATGAATTCTTGAGGAAAATATCCTTGCTTATTCAAAATTATATTCTTTTCACAAAATTCCATTCAATTTTAAAACAAAATGATTTTGGATGAAAATAATAATGAAATATTATAGAGTAAGCTTCATGAAAATAAGGAATTGTGAAACCATAAAAATCCGTTCATGCCGTATAAGTTAAAAAAACATTCCTCTCATACTTTTTCCGAAAAAGACAAAAAGTACCACGTATGGAAAACAAAAGAATGATTTGTTCCATAACATATAGTTAAAGTCAAAATAATGAAAACGGGACTTTAAACATACATGGAAGAATATTAAAAAATTTATGAAAACCTTTTTTTATAAAACATGGACATGGATGATAAATGTAACCCCAGTAAATACCTACGAATAAACAATCTCAGATAAGAATGAGATTAGAATAATTATCCATTTCCTTTTAAGATTGGTGGAATCATACATGTCATAAAGAATATTACATGCATATTTCAATATCATATCTTCCATAATAGAAGTAATAAAACATTAATGGGTACCATAAATGCCATGCAAAAGAAACAGATGGTGATTAAGGCATATGTCTCACAGAAATAAAAGTGAGACGAAATAATCCCTTACATTTGGTCGGATATGCTTCTTATGTATCTGAAACTCCGGTATATTTGTTTTAAACACATTATTAACATGTAACAGAACCATAATATTTTTTAGGATATCATATATGATCCACTTAGGTCTTTATATTATTTTTTCATTTGGCAATCCCTTCTTAAAGCAACGTTTTGGGTAATAACAATTTTGTTTATCGTACATGTTTGGACTTGTTGTTCTTGATATTATTACTTATATATTGATTTAATTTCTTCTAGAATATAAAAAATTATTTATATATCATATATATTCAGTATATATATATATAATATTGATAAATTAAACGAAATACACAGTTCATGGAGACGGTAGGCCGTACGTACGCATGAATGCTATTTTTGTTTCCTTATTAAATTGAATGGATGTAAAATGAAATATATATATACATAAATTCAGAAGAATTATTATGTCATATATTTCATGATTACTTATTATATATAATTTTTAATCCTTCTTTAATGGTTAACATGGAGAATGAATCTCATCGCATCGGGGAGAAGGTAATCTGTACGTACGCATGAGCGATGATATTATTCCCATAATTATTGAATGGAATTGAAGTGGATGATAAAATATCTTATAATTAGAATAATGTTATAATAATCATATATATTTATTATTTCCCCCATTATACCCATCCATGTAAGGTGGTGGTGGAAAAATAGATTACACCACAGCGTGGAGACGGTATTCCGTACATACGCACGCACTGTGATTTTATTTTTCATAGGATGGATAGATGGTGAAATAGGGTTGTTTCTTATTTATAATAACATATCAGTATATGAGTGATAATAATGTTATTATTTTATATTGAAACAAATAAATAAGATGAAGTAGAAGAAGAAATAAATTTGAAATAATTGGTAAAGGATATTACCTCTTCTTCGACGTGTCTCTTCTAAACCTCCTATTAAGGCACTAAAGTAGGTATTTGAAGATAACCATGACCTGTAGCATGTTTCTATGGAAGTTTATAATGGAAATGGATAGGGTTTGTCCGAGATTGAAGGCTCAAAATGTTTAAAATAGGAGAGGGAGGAGGTGCCCTTTTATAAGGGAGGAGATGGACACTTTTGGAATCCTCAAAAATATTAATTTATAATAAATTCAAACCCCACCTAAAAAAGTCCAAAATGACTAAAATTACAATATGATATTAAATAGGGTTGTGATATCACATAAAAGATAATTTATTCATGTTGGAAATTTATTTTAAACCTTATAAATTTGATTTATCCTTATTTAATCTATTTAATTTTATTTCTTGTAATAATATTCTAAATTTTAAATTATTATAAATAATTACCTATGTGTTATTAATTGTCCATAATTGGATACATTATGACACTATATCCCATATAAATTTCAATTTATAATTTTTAAATATTTTTGTGATTTTTAAACAATTTAATAATATATTATTTTTATAAAATATCAATATTGTCAATTTTGACACTATTCAATTATTTGAATTTAAATAACATCCAAACAGAATATATATTCAATAAAAAATATTTAATAGATCCATTCAATGTCATATTCATCTTTAAAATTCATGGAGAACATTAATTTGTTCAAATAATATTTATTTTAATATTTTAAACCCATTTATTTGATATTTCTCTTAATAAAATAATTACTACAACCTTTTTGTATAATTATTTAATATACTTATTCTTTTCATAAAAATTAAAAATAAAATACTATGATTCAAATAAATTTAATTTCTTCCATAATAATACTTTTACTAGAATTTATCATCTTAAAATAATAATATTTAATTTGTTATGTTTATTAAATTATGAAGGTGACAACTTTGACATCATTTAAAATAAAATTATATAAGTGTCAAAATCACTTTTATAACGCTCCAAATGGTCAACCATTCGACAATTGGATCACTATGGTTTATATATAAATGACCAATAAGTTCTTTTCAGGTGTTTTGGCCTTTTTATGCGTATTAGTAGTTTAAGAAAAACTATATTATTTATTTTTCACGGAATAAATAATTTCTACATCATTAATGTATAAGTTATTAAGGTAATTAAATATTTTTTAAAAATTACAAATAAATTTACATGATAAATAAAAACATTTTATATTTCAAATTAGTATTTATAATCTAATTTATATTCTATATAACCTTATATTAATAATATTCTAATTATTAATGTTTGACTGATACATATTTCACTTTCCTTTAAATAAAATAAATAGAATGTCTTAATCACATCCAAGTGGGTTCTAATAGATTATATTTTGACCCAATTATATTTTAGGGATAAAAATAATCAACCAATGATATAAAGACAAGTGTTAGGGTAATTTTAAAATATTATATTTACCTTTAATTACCTGATTTACATTTAACTGTGGTAAATAAAATTTATCGTGGTTACTGTTCATAATGCAAAAAAATAAAAAGTAACCTATTAACATAATTTCAGCCTATTGATTCTAAATATTTAATCAATTTTTCCAAATTCAAGACACATAAGTTGCATAAATTAATTTAAAATTAATCCTGTTGTAAAAAAATCAGGTTTTTGTTTAAAACATTGCAAAAGATTGAAATGGTTTTACCTATAAATTCAATGTAAAATTAATTCTAATGACATAAATTATAATAAATGGTAAAAATATAATATATTTATACATTAAAACCAATCAATATTATAATTTAACCATATAAATTATCTTGATGAAAATAGTTGTTTTTAATTAAAATTTAGCATATTTTTACTAGTCACCAAAATATGAAGGTTATAAGAATAATGTAAAAAATATATCCAACATAAATTTTTATATCCTGATTCAAAATAATAAGTTTAATTTTTCAAATTTAATTTATAAACTTGTCAGTAATTATATTTAAAATGGGTGCACCATCAAAAGGCGATAAAAATGCATTTTTTTGAAAAATACTTCCTGTAACTGAAAAATTAATTTCGTTCTCATACCATGTTCTTGAAAATGTTTAAGATGAATTATAATGTTATAAAATTAGAAATGTGGTTAATACTTTTCATGATGACTATTTTATAATAATATTATATTATATCATTATTTAGTGAAACTCGGTATTGCGTACCACACAAGCTATGGAGGAAGGTCGCTCATGTGTGTAACACAAGCCAAGTATATTGTTTGTGTATACTAAAATATAATTTCGTGTTATGTATAATGCATGCTAATCTTGGTGTATCGTATAAAAAAAGGCATCAAAGAAATTAAAAATATTATTTCTCTTAAAATCTTGGGGTGTTACATTCTACCCCCCTTAAAATGAATTTCACCCTCGAAATTCATCGGGGTTATAAATAATTTACTACTTGAAAGTTTCTTTTATAGAAATCCACAACGTAAAAAGTAATACTAAATCTTAATCTTAAAAAGGAATCTTTGAAACAAAATGGTCACCCAAAGTAACTCAACAATGGGTTTCCACGTAAGAGAATATAGGTGAAAATATGGATATGGAACAGAAATATAACCATCATGTTCTGATGAAGAGTGGTAGAGAACATTGCAATGAAAAATCCAACAATCACAAAGTCATAAATTTGCGATGATCTAAGGTACCATCTGATTCATCGGATATGAGGGTATTAGGACAACATTTTTGGTTTTCAAGATAATTCCCCTAAAGTTGATGAAATATTTGCATAAGGATAAATACATACCTGATTTCAGTGTAAAATCATCATTGGTCGTTCCATGAATAATTTCTAATTCATCTATTATTTATTAAAATGAAGTTGACTTTTTCATTCTTGATGTATTTGAATATCATGAGATAGAATGACAGGTCATTCCATCTCTGTTTATCACAAAAAGGTTAGCACAATTTTTTAAATACACATAAGTCCATCTATGGTGAGATTAACTGTATATGATACCAAAAATGGACTTATACTTCATCTATCATACCTCATAAAATAAAACTAATTTCTAATAACCAGGGACTTTATATAGTCTAGTGGTAGGCATTAAAGGCATGTCATACTTCGGTTGCGGGTTTTATTCCCGCATCCTAGTCCAACGCGACGGGCTGTCGCCCGTCCTACAGGTTGTCTCTTTTTCTAAAACAATACTATTATAACATTATAGAAAAAATATTTATCCCTATACAATAATATCTGATGTTCAAATTAATCCATTACAACCTTTAGGCTTGTCAAAAATACTTCTTTCCAATCTCATAGTATAAAAAATGACTAATAGGAAGGTCATCTACCAAGCATGTGAATACCATCTTTTATCCCCCGTATATCATAAGATATATCTTGTTGGTTACATTCCAAACATGTGAATACCTTAATCATGAATTCTCTTGAAACATGAATTACCATATAATCTTTGTGAAAACATGAATGTTCCCAAAAGTTAACTCTTCCCAAATACTAAAATCCCAAAATATTTATATACCCAAACCATGATATCACTTTATCCTTATAATCAGTCATGAGCTCATTAATACTATCAAACATTTCCTTATTTCTTTATCCCTTCATTATGCACATATTAGGTGCTTTGCAAAAATATTTCAATCACTTTTCATGGTTACCGGTACCATATAATTATTGAAAACCACAAAAAACCAACACTTAGATATTCCAATATTCCACGATACTATAAATGAGATTCCAAAACACTGTTTTGGAATTTTGTTACATAAACACTTATTCATTCCACCACTCTGTTGTCATATTCAACATCACTAATAGTAATCACATCTGACTCCCCTTTTTTCATTGCATTAAGATGTTGTTGATGTCGATCATCATTAACCCTTTTATTTGGGAATTGGTTATCATAATTCCCTATTTCCCTGCACTAGTAGCATTGAAGTGTTCGTGGTGCGTTCTCTATAGTCTTTTCCTTATTCACATCATTGGCTACCTTTTCCTATTAATTCAGAACTCAACTACTCGATGATCTTCTTTTCCACACTTAAAAAATTTTCTAGTCCCTTTAAGACAACCTCCTCCATACTTCTTTCCACACTTTGATCATAATGAAGCATTTTTCTTCTTTTCACCATAGTTTTGAGATTTTTCCTTGAACTCAATATTTCGTTTCTTGTCAAAACCATGAGATGGATATGTAACAAAAACTTTCAGATCTACCTTGATAGCACAACATACAATATATTCATAGATAATGAAGTCTCTAATAGCTAATTCCTTTCTAAGACTTGGTTTTAAGCCACTGAAGAATCGATCAACTATACATTCAGGTTGGATGATAAATCCAGGTTCATACCTTGCAAGCCTTGTAAAATTCGTTTCATAAATACCAAAAGATTTATCATCCTTTTTATTAAGCTCATGGAACTCCTTTTCCATCTTCGTTCGAAGAATACGAGGAAAGTACGTATTGAAAAATAAGTTCTTAAACTCATCCCATTCCATGGATTCAATTTCCTCTTGGGGACTCGTATTCTTAATTTGATTCCACCACTGGTATGATTCAACTTCTAAATGGAATAAAAGCTAGAATGAATTTTCGATGTTCTGAATAGCGAAGTATGTAAAATATCTTTTCAATGTACTGATCCATTGTTCAACAATAAGTTTATTAGAATACCTATTTAAAGAAGGTGGGGATGGCCTCATGAAGGACCTAATAGAATATTGTTCCCTTCTCTGCTCATTTGGAAGTCCAGAATAATTCATTTATTTTATAAGTATAGAAATAAGATTTTTCACTCCATATCCCATAACATTGGTTTGTTCCGGAGTAAAATCATTGAATCTTCCATTACATTGATCAACACGGGTCTTTTGGGTTCCAGCCATCATCTAAAACTGAAAAAGAATAGTGTGAGAGGAAAAATCATGCTAGGAAAACTACATAATAAAGGAGGAGTACCTTAAATATCTAACATCTTAGGTTTAATTATAAGATCATTACCATAATTCTAGGATAATAACTTATACTTATACATATCCTTGGAAACATCCCTAGAAAAACATTTGAAATATCTCAAGGGATCTCACTAAAGATTTCGCATCCTAGTTTCCAAATGTTAACTAATTATTTCCCCTGATACCAACTGTAGAGACCCATGCTTGACGTACATGGAAAATACATTACTTTTTCAGAATACTTAATACATAACAAAAAAACACCCAAGGACCGTATTAGTTTAGTGTCTTTGGAAACATGGAACATAATCTTCTAATCATGGTGAAAGATCTTCAACATCTCCCATAAAGATCTTCCCCTTTTGTTTTCTTACCTAAAACCTTTCTTTATATCCTGGGGAAAAGAAAACATAGGAAGGGTGTGCTCTAATTCTCATTAAGGGTAAACACGGAGAACATAAAACAATCCATAAACATTTGAACGTAAAAACATGAACATAAAATCTAAACATCAAAATCTTGAGAAATGACATAAAACATGGTAGTACACAAGGCATAGATCATAAAGGAACATTTATCATGATAAAGTAGCGTGGGGATAAAATATGTAATTGTAGAAAACCATTAAGAACATGTAATGATTTCCATAGTATCCAAGACATTAATACTAAGATCATCATAGTGGAAAAAGTCCATTACTGAACCGGGTTTACTTGTTGTTCCAGCCCTGTATTACTGAACCAGATTCACTTTCCATTCTAGCCTTGTCTATATCAAGAGATATAAATCTTTACCCAATTCATTAGAGGGAGATATAGGTCCCACCCATCTCTTAATGAAATCATTCTTTCATGTTCCAAAAAATAAATATAAATCATTCATCATACCCCAAAGAATAATATGGGTTTCATAAATATCATCCCATCATAACATAATCCATATAAAACAAATGTATATCATCTCATCATAAGAAAAATAAAACCATATAAATAATAGATACATTATACTTGAAACATAAACATACTAAATAATGTTATCTTTGATAAAAAAAATAGTTTTGATAAAACACTTAAAATTAATTCTTCAAGAAAATATCCTTTCTCCTTCAAAATCATTTTCTTTTCACAAATTTCCATGAAATTTTAAAAGAAAATGATTTTGGTTTAAAATAATCATGAAATATTATAGAGGAAGCTTCTTTAAAATAAGGCATTATAAAACTGTAAAAATTCATTCATTCCGTATAAGTTAAAAAAAACATTCCTCTCGTACTTTTTTCAGAAAAGTCAAAAAGTACATTGTATGCTAAACAAAAAAAAGATTTGTTCCATACCATATAGTAAAATTAAAAATGAGGTAAACACAAATTTAAAAATACATGGAAAAATAGTAAAACATTATGAAAACTTTTTTTTATAAAACATGGACATGGATGATAAATTTAACCCCAATAAATACTTACTAATAAACAATCTCGTATAAGAATGAGATTGGAATAATTATCCCTTACCTTTTTTGATCAGTGGAATCATACATGTCATAAAGATAATTACATGAATATGTAAATATGATATCCTCGATAATAAAAATCATAAAACATTCATGGGAATCATAAACACCATACAAAAGAAATATATGGTGATTAAGGCATATGTCTCACAGAAATACAAGTGAGAAGAAATAATCACTTGCCTTAGGTCCGACATGATTCTTACGTATGAGAAACTATTTTATAGTGGGTTTAAACATATTATTAACTTGTAACAGAACTATAATAATGTTTATGATATCATATATGATTCACTTAGGTCTTTATATTATTCTTTCATTTTTCAATACCATTTAAAAGAAACGTTTTGGGTAATAATCATTTCATTTATCGTACGCATTCAGACTTGTTGTTCTTGATATTATTACTTATATAATTATTTACTTACTTCCAGAATATAAATCGTGATATATTTATCATATAAAATTAGTATATATATATAATATAGATAAATGAAATGAAATACATCGTTCATTGAGACGGTAGGTCGTACGTATACATGAACGTTATTTTTATTTCTTTATTAAATTGAATTGAAGTAAATGAAATATATATACATAAATCCAATAGATTTATTATTTAATATATTTCATTATTACTTATTATATATACTTTATAATCATTCTTGAATGGTTAACATGGAGAATGAATCTCATCAAATCATGGAGACAACAATCCATAAGTATGCACGAGCGATGATATCATTCCCATAATTATTGAATGTAATTAGAGTGGCTGATATAATATATTATAATTATAATCATGTTATAATAATCATATATAGTTATTATTTCCACTATTATACCCATCCAAGTAATATGGTGGTGGAAAAACAGATTACACCACAGCGTGGAGACGATATTCCGTACGTACGCACGCATGGTGATTTCATTTTTCATAGGATGGATAAATGGTGAAATAGGGTTCTTTCATATTTATGATAACATATCAGTATATTAGTGATACTGATGTTATTACTTTATAATTAAACAAATAAATAAGATGAATTAGAAGAAGAAATAAATTTAAAAGAATCGGTAAAGGATATTACCTCTTCTTCAACGCGCCTCTTCTAAACCTCCTATTATGGCACTAAAGGTGGTATTTGAAGAAGACCAGAACCTATATTTTGTTTCTATGGAAGTTTATATGGGAAATTTACAGTGTTTTTCCGAGCTTTTAGGCTCAAAATGTTGTGAACAGGAGAGGGAGGAGGTGCCCATTTATAAGGGAGGAGAGGGGAACTTTTGGAAACCTCAAAAATATTAATTTATAATAAATTCAAAACCCACCTAAAAACCTCCAAAATGACTCAAATCATAAGATTAGATTATATAGGGTTGTAATTTAATCATCGAATAAAATTTAGACACGTTGGGAACTTATTTTAAACCTTATCAATTTGATTTACTCTTATTTAATCTATTTAATTTTATTCGTGCTAATAATATTCTCAATTTTAAATCACTATAAATACTTACATATGTGTTGTGAATTGTACATAATTGGATACATTATGAACTTTTGGACCATATAAATTTCAATTTATAATTTTATAATATTTTTGTGATTTTTAAATAATTTAATAAAATGTTATTTTTATAAAATATCATTAGTGTCAATTTTGACACTATTCAATTATTTGAATTTAAATAAAATCCACACAGAAGGTATATTCAAAAACAAATATTTAATATACTCCTAACATGTCATAGTTCTCTAAATAATTCTTGGATGACATTAATTTGTTCATATAATATTTATTTTAATATTTTTAAAATAAAATATATTTATATTTCTCTAAATAAAATAAATACCAAAACCTTTTGGTATAATTATTTAATATACTTATTTTTTGAATAAAAAATAAAAATAAAATATTATGATGAATATAAATCAAATATATTCCATAAGAATACTTTTACTCGAATTTATCATCATAAAATCATAACATTTAAATTATTTTAATTATTAAATTATGAAGGTGACAACTTCGACATCATTTAATATAATATAATATAAGTGTCATAATCACTTTTATAATGCCCCAAACAGTAACCAATTCAACGATTGGATTATTATTGATTATATATACATGCAGAATAAGTTATGGTCAGGTGTGTGGTCCTTTTGATGTGTATTATTATTTTAATAAACACTATATTATTGATTTTTCACTAAATAAATAATTTCTACATCATTAATGTATAAGCTATTAATGTAATTAAATATTTCTTAAAATTTACAAATAAATTACCACGATAAAGAAAAACAATTTATATTTCAACTGAGTATTTATAATCGAATTTATATTTTGTATAACCTTATATTTAAAATAATCTAATTAGTAATGTTTGAGTGAGACATATATCACTTTCCATTAAATAAAATAAATTAAAGGTCTTAATCACATCCAAGTGGGTTCTAATAGATTCCATTTAGACCCAATTATATTTTTGAGAGAAATATAATCAAACTATTATATCAATACAAGTGTTGGGGTAATTTTAAAATATTATTTTTACCCTTACTTACCTGATTTACCTTTAACTATGGTAAATAAAATTTACCATAGTTACTATTCATAATGGCCAAAAATAAAAAAGTAACCTATTAACATTATTTAGACCTAATTATTATAAATATGGAAACCAATTTTCCAAATTCAAGTCAAATAAGTTGCAAAAATTAATTTATAATCAATCTCGTTGTCGAAAAAATGGGTTTTTTTAAAACATTACAAAATATTGAAATGATTTTTCCTAGGAATTCAATGTAAAATTAATTATAATGACATAAATTATATTAAATGGAAAAAATATATTCTATTTATACTTTAAAAAAATTAAAAATTAAAAATTAACCATATAAATTTTCATGATGAAATAAGTTGTTTTTAATTAAAATTTATCTTATTTTTACTATTCATCAAAATATGAAGGTTATCAGAATAATGTCAAAATTTTATCCAAAATAAATTTTTATATCCTGATTCAAAATAAGAAGTTTAATTTTTCAAATTTAACTTATAAACTTGTCAAATTTAAGATTTAAAATGGGTGTTCCCTTAAAATGCGACAAAACTGCATTTTTTTTAAAAATGATTCTTTTATACAAAAAATTAATTTTGTTCTCATACCATGTTATAAAAAATGTTTAAGTTGAATTATAATGTTATAAAATTAAAAATGTGGTTAATACTATTCATAATGACTAGTTCATAATAATATTATAATATATCATTGTTTAGTGAAACATGGTATTGCGTACCACACAAGCTATCTGTTGGAACCACTTTGTGTATAAGGTTGTATTTATTGACAATAGTTGTCAATGAAGATCAAAATGAAGGAGATCAAGAATTACTCCAACGAAATGGAGGAATGGAGATTCAGACGATTGTTTTACTGATCGTAAGTTCGAAGAACATGTGTCAAAGGTGATACATTGTTTACAACAATGAAAAATGTGACGTGTAATCCATCTGAGGATGATGAAAGAAGAATGGGTTTTTATGAAGACCATGAAATTACTCATGATTTCATGAGAACCATGTAAGAGACTTCATGATGAATAGAATCACATGGTTTGCATGAAGTTGATCACGACAGTTGATGAAGAAGACAATGTGCCAATGATTGGAATTCTAAGAAGGTCGTGCAATAATTAGAATTCTGTGATAGCCATGCACATCACATTGTCATAGAAGATGATGATGCTAAAGCTATTACTTCAAAGAATACATATCACAATAGTGGAGTTTGTGATAAAAGCAGAAGAGTTTCTGAAGGATACATATCACCAAGAAGAAGTGTTGTTGAGGTAATCGTGCTTGTTGACAAAGAAAACAGACGACATACAAATTTGTTGATAAAGAAGATTCCATGGTGGCATGTCGAGTTCAAGGGATCTAGTTAATGATCCATGTATGGTTAGAGAACGTCGATAAGGAAATGGATGATCTGGAGGTGGTACAAAAAGAGTAGATACAAGGTGGCACTGTTTACCAGTGTTTGCCAAATTTTTGGGCCTCAAAATCGGAAAATGAAGACATGGATTGTCTGCAAAAGGAGGTTCGCACAAAAAGTAAGTGTTACGCAAAATATAAGAGGTTTGCACGAAATACTTAAGTTGGGCATGGAAAACAGAAGGATGCGCAAAATAAGTGGAGCGAAGTTTTTCGCGCAAACAGTGTTTCAGAATCAGATTGGTGAAAAATGAAAAAGGAATGGGCTGTGCGGAAAATAAGGGTTGTGCGCAAAATACCTGAGCTAGGCGCAAAAAACAGCGTGGTGCGCAAAATAGTGGATCGAGGTTTTTCGCGCAAA
This sequence comes from Viscum album, assembly GCA_963277665.1. Taxonomy (NCBI): domain Eukaryota; kingdom Viridiplantae; phylum Streptophyta; class Magnoliopsida; order Santalales; family Viscaceae; genus Viscum; species Viscum album. The sequence goes on along the minus strand of OY728146.1, from coordinate 1,616,810,600 downwards.
TAGTATATCGAATCAGAAATACAGAAAATTGGAAAAGGCAAGAGGCACGCAAAAAATCGGAGATGTTCGCACCATGTGCGCAGAAAATCAAACTAGTGCGCGTAAAGTCGGTTGTGAGAAAAATGCGGGTTTGATGTTTTACGCGCAAGAGAGGATTCATGTTCAAAATGATGAAAAATTTATAAGTAATGAGATGCATGAAAAACCAAGGAAGTGTGCAAGAATAAAAGGAAGGTGCGCGTAATTCAATGAACTGAGAGACAGTTTTACGCACAAGAAGGGGTTTTACGCGCAGGATCAAAAACATCTATAAATATGAGGTGAACCCCTCTCATTTGAGGAGGCTCGACACTTAGACAGATCCTAAGCTCTGGCGCGTGGAAAAATTGAGTTATATAGTGGTGTGCGAAAAGAATAAGGTTTGCACGAAAAATAAGGTGTTGCGGGAAAAAGGGAAGATTTGCGCGAAAAATGAGAGTTGCGCGAAAAACCATTTATGTTCCAAAAGTTATTTTTTCGCGCAAGGTTTACATTTTACTCGCAATGCACCAGGAAGGGAGTACGAAAATTTGGGGGTCCCGCAGGCCTTTGACAGGTGCATAGCACTCTCAAATCTACTTTGCGAAGACGGAAGAACAGTAAACCATTTGGTTTTATGAAGAGAAGTGGTACCGCGCACACATGACTGGTGTTTAACATCCTCATTGTGCTTTGCGAAGAGAAGAACAGATCATGCAACTAAACTCAGATCTGCACAGAAAGAGGGGAATATATCAATAAACTCAGGTGTTGGTATTGACAATCAAAGGAAGAGAAGAAGAAGATCTAGTGCATTCAGTCATTGCACTAAAGAAGAAGGATTGAACTAAAAAGGGGCATCAACTGTTGAACCCTGATGCAAGAAAAGTCTCATGCTGAACAGGAGAAAAAGAACTTCAATGTAAATCTGTTGAAGAGACCTTCACATCTATAAACTGTGTGAGAATTCACCAAGGGCAGTGAGCCAGGGGGAGTCAACGGGAGTGACCCGAGGGAAGTAGTGAGCTATCCCTGAACCTTTGTAAAGGCAGTGAGCCTGGGACAGAGTGACTATGCCCGAACAATTGTAATCTACAGCTAGTGAAGCATAGTGGATTTAGGTACGACCGACAACCTGTCGACGTATGCTCCTTGGACGTAGCCCTTAGTGGTGAACCAAGTAAAAATAGCTGTGTCATCTATCTGCATGTGAATGTTTCATTGCTGATCATATCCATCATACAGGTTTAAGTAGTTCCTACCAATGTGGTAACAAGATCTACAACTTTAAGAAGAAAAAGTTGACACCCTGATTCACCACTCCCCTCTCAGGGTGTCCCGGGGTCCTACAAGTGGTATCAGAGGGAAAGGTTGACGTATGATGGATATTCTCCAGTAATTCTATTCAGAAGAGGATTTGAGTTTCTTTCCTAAAGTCAACAATGAAGAGCAGTCTTGATAATGACGCATTCATTTCTGAGAAAAAATCTACATCTAACAAGACCATGAAAAATAGGAAAAAGAAAGAGAATAAGCAGCTGAAGAAGTCCCTCACATCCAAAGAATACATTGTGTCTTGTTCTCTATGCCATTCCAATAATGAAGAAACATCAGGCTTGGAAAGTATCGAGCAGGTGGCTCAGGATTCTTCCAGAGGAAAGGATGACACCCCTTATTCAATCTTTCAGTAAAAATTCAAAACATATCTGCATGATATTCCTAAAGATATGGTTTCTATTATTTTTATCCTATTACAATATATACAGGTTGAGATCACTCGACTAGAAAGAGAAGCTGACAATATGGAAAAGGGGTTGGAAAGAAATGTTCTGGAAAGTATGAAGCTCACCAAACAGGTTAAAGTCTTTGAAGAAAACGAGGCAGTCAATAAAACTCTAAAAGAAAAGATCCATGCACTTGAAGCTGAGCTGAAGAGGAGCAATGAAGTCAAGAGTTTTTGTTTGGAAGAAACTTCTATTAAATTCATGGAATTTGACTCTTTGTTACAAAACAAAGTAGATTTGCATGAAGATGAGGTTGAAAGATTGAAGAAGACTTGTGAAGAGAAGATGATCATGATTGAAGATCAGAAGATCATCCTCAATATTGATGGTCAAAAATTCGAATCCCAGTTGACCAAGATTGAGAATACACATATTGAGACTTCACAAAAGAATGAAATGAGTGATTCTTGCACTCAATGTTCATTGGAGGCTACTAAAGCTGAAGTACCTCCAACATGTGACAAGAAGATTATGACAACTCTTGAGTGTCCACCACAAGAATTAGTCGCTTCTAGTACTCAATGCTCACTGAAGGATTCTATTGTCAAAAGAATTCCAACATGTGATAAGAATATCATGACCTCACTCATTGATCTATCACAAGCAACTGAGAAGGTAAAGGTACCATACAAACCATCTTGTACTCATATTTCTAGGTACATTCCCATAATCAGTGCAGGTTGGAAGAAAAATTCTAAACAATTATGGATGAGGAAAGGTGAGGAGAAGAAACCTACCACCATGGCTAGGGTGGATAAGAAGAAAAATTTGGAAGATGGTTCCCCAGATAGAGCAAAACACATCTGGAAGAAGACCCAACTACCTTTTACAAAAGATACAAAGAAGGCAAGGTTTGTGGGTCAATGTTGGTGCTGCAACAGATTTGGGCACTGTGCACTGGATAGTTTTTATAATCCCTTACATGGAAAAGCACAGGGAAAGCCTATATCAAAGGGAAGGAAGCCAGAGAATAAGAAGCAACATCCGCAGGTCCAGAAGCATCTATTTACCGCAAACAGATTTTAAATTCTTGATAACATCTCTGATGTATGAAACGAAAGTGGTCACAAGGCAGGCACATGTCCATATCAACATGATTTCACTATTGATAAGAAAATAATACCTCTGATGCCGTTTAAGCATGAAGAAAGTACCTTTGGAAGAAATCATAAGAATTTTGTGATCACACATTTTCCCAAGAAGATCTCAAGTAGGGGAGCTGAGAAGCCCCATGATTTTAGATCCATGAAATTGATGGTTCATTCATCCAAAAGAAAAACAAAGTGGGATGAAACTCAGATGAACCCATGTGGAAGATCCAAACCAGCTGCAATAGTTCCAAATGACATATTGCTCATCTGGCCTGAAGATTTGAAAAGAATGAGGAAACTTGAAGATGAAAAGGCCAAGGCTGGTGAGAAAGGAAAAGGAAAACTTTCAAATGATGAATACACATTGAAGGAGAGATTGCAAACCAAGAGAAACACACGTGTCAAAATATTTCTGTGTGAGAGATGCAAGAAATCGGGTCACATTGCAAAAGGATTACTAACCTTAATACCAGAGCAAGAAGAAGTCCTTAAGAGGAGTAAGAATGTATCATTCATGATGGCTGTTAAGAAGAATAATTCCTCACACAAAGTAGAAGAGAATGTGAAGAAAGACATGCCACATCAACAGATGTCAGAAAATTTGTTCAAATGTGCAGGCATGAAGACTGGAGTGAACAGATGAACTTGGTTGAGAAAAGAACCTCAACCATGCAGGTCTTGTTGATGAATCAAGGAGGAACCACCTTATTCCTGTAATCATTTGTGTATTGTATAAGTGCTAATAATTTAGAGAATTGAAAGTGAAGCATGCTCTAAGGGGGAGAACCTGAGAAGTAGTGAATGCTGTCAACTCTTGACGTCCAAGCGAAAGAAGTATCCATCCTTAGTAGATTCTTCAATTGATATTCTAAGATTATGATGATGAAGGATCACTCTTGATGAAGATGATGAGGAGTGTTTCCCCTGAGGGGGAGAAAAATGAAGAAGCTTCCAAAATCATTGTTTTAATCAGTATCAACTCCAGCTGGTATTAAATGAAATTACTCTGTAAATTTCATGAAGGTATGTCATTTTTCAATCTCTCATCCTTAGTTACTCATAATAGAAATCATTCTACAAAGGGGGAGTAACTAAATTGATCAGTGATATAAGAAGAATGGATGTGCCCCAAGGTCACTTATCCTGCTGATTGCACTTAAATGTTTTTGATCTGTTTGCTAATGTGAGTGCAGGAGTTTCAGGTTGATTATTCCCTATCACATTTGATTTTCTTCTACCTGAAATAAATGTGGTAAAACCTTGAAGAAAAAATTCATGAGTTCTCATCTAAAGTTGGTATCATGATCTATGAATAATGGAAATCCTTGTTGACTTAATCAAATCCTCTTGTTTTCTACATCAAGCATTTCTCAAGTAGACATAGAGTGAAATGATTAATGAAACATTGCTTAAGTATGAATTGATACCCTCTCTACCAGGTGCTTTGTATTTCTTGTCAATAAGGGGTAAATAAAGTGAAATGAAAGTTTGAAAAGAAAATTTGATTGAAGAGAAGATTCTCATTTTGACATTGACAAATTCATTTCAGAATATGTATAAGACATTGACAACAAAATACAAAGGGGGAGATTGTTGGAACCACATTGTGTATAAGGTTGTATTTGTTGTCAATAGTTGTCAATGAAGATCAAAATGAAGGAGATCAAGAATAACTCCAATGAAATGGAGGAATGGAGATTCAGACGATTGTTGTACTGATCGTAAGTTCGAAGAACATGTGTCAAAGGTGATACATTGTTTACAACAATGAAGAATGTGATGTGTAATCCTTCTGAGGATGATGAAAGAAGAATGGGTTTTGATGAAGACCATGAAATTACTCATGATTTCATGAGAACCATGCAAGAGACTTCTTGATGAATAGAATCACATGGTTTTCATGAAGTTGATCATGACAGTTGATGAAGAAGACAATGTTCCAATGATTGGAATTCTAAGAAGGTCATGCAATGATTGGAATTATGCGATAGCCATGCACATCACATTGTCATAGAAGATGATGATTCTAAAGCTATGCCTTCAAAGAATACATATCATAATAGTGGAGTTTGTGATAAAAGCAGAAGAGTTGCTAAAGGATAAATATCACCAAGAAGAAGTGATGTTGAGGTAATCATGCTTGTTGACAAAGCAAACAGACCACATACAAATTTGTTGATAAAAGAGATTCCAGGGTGGCATGTCGAGTTCAAGGGCTCTAGTTAATGATCCATTTTTGGTCAGAGAACGTCGATAAAGGAATGGATGATCTGGAGGCGGTACAAAAAGAGCAGATACAAGGTGGCACTGTTTCCCAGTGTTTGCCAAATTTTTGGGCCTCAAAATCGGAAAATGAAGACATGGACTATCTGCAAAAGGAGGTTCACAAAAAAAGGAAGTGTTGCGCGAAATATAAGAGGCTTGTGCGAAATACTTATGTTGGGCGCGGAAAATGGCGGGATGCACGAAATAAGTGGAGCGAAGTTTTTCGCGCAAACAGTGTTTCAGAATCAGATTGGTGAAAAATGACAAAGGCATGGGCTGCGCGGAAAATAAGGGCTATGCGCGAAATACCTGAGCTGGGCGCGAAAAACAGCGTGATGCGTGAAATAGTGGATCGAGGTTTTTCACGCAAATAGTGTATCGAATCAGAAATACTGAAAATTGGAAAAGGCAAGAGACGCGTGAAAAATCGGAGATGTTCACGCCATGTGCGCGGAAAATCAAACTGGTGCGCGTAAAGTTGGTTGTGCGCAAAATGTGGGTTTGAAGTTTTACGCGCAAGAGAGGATTCATGTTTAGAATTATGAAAAATGTATAAGTAATGAGATGCGCGAAAAACCAAGGTGGTGCGCGAGAATAAAAGGAAGGTGTGCGTAATTTAAATAACTAAGAGACAGTTCTACGCGCAAGAAGGGGTTTTACGCGCAGGATCAAAAACGTCTATAAATATGAGGTGAACCCCTCTCATTCGATGAGGCTTGACACATAGACAGATCCCGAGCTCTGACGTTCGGAAAAATTGAGGTATATAGTGGTGCGCGAAAAGAATAAGGGTTGCACAAAAAATAAGGTGTTGCGGGAAAAAGGGAATATTTGCATGAAAAATGAGAGTTGCGCGAAAAACCTTTTACGTGCCAAAAGTTATTTTTGCGCACAAGGTTTAAATTTTATTCGCAATGCACCAGGAAGGGAGCGCACAAATTTAGGGGTCCCGTAGGCCTTTGACAGGTGCTTAGCACTCTCCAATCTTCTTTGCGAAGACGGAATAACAGTAAACCATTTGGTTTTATGAAGCGAAGTGGTACTGCACACACATGACTGGTGTTTAACATCCTCATTGTGCTTTGTGAAGAGAAGAACAGATAGTGCAACTAAACTCAGATCTTCACAGAAAGAGGGGAATATATCAATACACTCAGGTGTTAGTATTGAGAATCAAAGGAAGAGAAGAAGAAGATCTAGTGCATTCAGTCATTGCACTAAAGAAGAAGGATTGAACTAAAAATGGGCATCAACTACTGAACCCTGATGCAAGAAAAGTCTCATGCTGGACAGGAGACAAAGAAATTTAATGCACATCTATTGAAGAGAACATCACGTCTATAAACTGAGTGAGAATTCACCAAGGGCAGTGAGCCAGGGAGAGTCAACGAGAGTGACCCGAGGGAAGCAGTGAGCTATCCCTGATCCTTTGTAAAGGCAGTGAGCCTGGGACAGAGTGACTGTGCCTGAACAATTGTAATCTACAGCTAGTGAAGCATAGTGCATTTAGGAATGACCAACAACCTATTGGCATATGCTCCATGGACGTAGCCCTTAGTGGTGAACCAAGTAAAAATAGTTGTGTCGTCTCTCTGCATGTGAATGTTTCATTGCTGATCATATCCATCATACAGGTTTAAGTAGTTCCTACAAATGTGGGAACAAGATCCACAAATTTAAGAAGAAAAAGTTGACACCCTGATTAACCCATCCCCTCTCAGGGTGTCCCGGGGTCCTACACTATCGAGGAAGGTCTCTCTAGCGTGTTACAAAAGCCAAGTATATTGTTTACATAAACTAAAAGATAATATATTATTTCATTTAGAGAAATATAATCTTAGTGTATTGTACAAAATAAGACATTAAATAAATTAAAATGATTATTTCTCATAAAATCTCGGGGTGTTACAGGTTGGGTCTATCTGGAGGTGGTGTTAATCCATTTGGTCATATGCTTCATCCTGACTATATGTGGCCAATTTTTATTCACAATTATAATATTCCTTTTCGTTTTTATATCAAAGAAACCTTTCACTTTCTTGAGTATACTAATATTTTGACCTTATGATCCTATTAATGATATAAAGGTCTAATATTAATCATTAATAGGGGAGTTGAAGCTATTTTTGGATATGGTTGTATGCACATTTGATGCTTCATCAAAATATACATTTCACATTTTAGTTTCCCTTAAATGGAACATAAATTATTTCCCTTATTATGTAATGTGTCTAGTTGGATTATGAAGGGAAAGATATCATTTACAATTTTTATGAAGAATAAACTATTTAGAAAGATTTAATGTCATCATATGTTTTCATGGGTAATTAATGATTCATGCCAATAGATCCCCAATACAGGAAGAATAGCTAATGTTTTGATAATTTGGTTGACACTGAACAACCTCCTCACATATTTTAATAATTTATGTGCATAATGAATTGAAATATTTCAGTTTTTCATTAGAAAAAGGTCATATGATATCAAAAAAGATGAAAAATATTGACACTGAAGCCTCTTATAATTGGAAAACGAGAGGTATCTTTTTTGAGTTTCCGTATTAGACTATCAATTTGATACATCATTGTTTATAAATAATTAAAATTAATAATAATATATGTGAAATATTTTATTCAATTCTTTTGAATATGAAGGAAAATACTAATGATGACTTCTGATGTCACCAGAACTTGCTGGGTTGAGGTATTAGACCATAACTACATCCTATGTGTATCGGTGAAAGAAAATGGAATTTTACTTTTTTTTCTTATGTGATTCCAACTTTATGGGAAAATATTTAGGGATGTATTGTTTAATTTCAAGGTTTCTAATGTAAATTCCATCAACATATACGAATGATTCTACAAAAGATATTTGAAACATGAATCCCTAAAAACTAATGATTATCACATCCTTATTTAGGAATTGATTCCAATATAAATTTGTAATTTTATAACCAATAATATATGGGAGATATTTATTTACCTATTCCATTTTTTAGATATGTTTTCAATAAAAATATATTTAATTATTTCAGAATAAAAAAGCAGTAATATGTGACATTAAATTTTTGTGAGTTAGAAAAAAATTTCCTCCATAAATTTTCCACAGCATGCTACATTTAAAAATTAATATTCCAACTAAAACAAACCTTAGGGACCCTTTTATTTTTAGTGGATGTAAACGAATAAAATAAATATGTTCACAATGAAATATTATGTCTGAAATAAGAATCATATTTAAGGTTCTATTGTGAGAGGTTATCCACCTCAAGAATGTATATATTTTTTTTCAATGTATTTTTCTGATTTGAGTGAAAGATATAACCATCTAATGAGAAATGAAGATGAGTAGTATGAGGAAATTGAGTCCTCATTTTTATATCTTCCATAGAGAGAAGGTATTCCTTGGTCATGTACATTTTCTATATTAAGACACGAAGATTGGGATTTGGAACATCGCATAGTCTTTTTAAACTGTTGTTTATTTGATGAATATATCAAGTAATTTTAATATTTATATGTTATCTCATACTATGAAATTTCAAATATACCATAATAATTTATTAACATTTTATGTAGGGAACATAAAAAATTATAAGTAGAGTTCCTCAACATTTTATTTTGAGGAGAGAGTCATTCCATATCTAAGAGTTTACTTCATGGTAAAAATTAATGGTTTTACCGTTACTTTAGTTAACATAAAATATATATATTCATTTTACTTTATTATTGATATATATTTTAGGTATTGAGTTTAACTGCTGAATTATTTATCAACAATTAATAGTTTTGTGTTTTGGTACCAATTATTTTGATTTTAATGTCAATATTTAATAATCAATTGGTATAAATTTTTTACAACTAATAGATCAATGAAAATGAGAACACAACATGATATCATTTTGTTAACTACTATAATGGATTGTTTTTCTAGTGCATCAGATAGTGGCCACAATTTAAAAATGTTTTTTATTATAGAATTGTTGAGAAAATATTGTTATTGGATTAATACTCTCAAGGTTAAGTCGTTATGATGAGGTGTAAATAGTTTTATTCAATAATATGAAATGGTTCATTTAATGATGATTATCGATTCATAGTTTTTGTCATGAGTTGATTCTTAGCTACTGTTAAACCATACAATTCAGAATCAATGAAAAAACTAGTGTTTTATGTGAAAGATCTTCATATACATAACTATAGTGTCATTAATAAGTTAATCCCAAAAAAAACTTCCTGATGTTGGGAATGAAGTTGCCACCATTGAATCGACCATTAGGGTTGACCAAACTATTGAATTTTATGACTCAAATATTCCCATTATAATATTTTATGTTGATCTTGAAGTACTAGTGGGTAATATATATAAGAAACCATATATATTGATAGTTCATTCAGTTTACCTAAACATGCATTTCCCAGGTTGGTATTACTGTAATTACATTAATTTATTTTCATTTTAGAATGATATTTTTATTTTAGCATTTTTTGGTTTCATTGAATCTAAATAGATTTATATGAATTTATAAAACTGAGTATAAATGGGTTTTTTAAAAATGTTTCACTTGGTTTTAAATTATTGTTACAAATAACATGTTATGACAATGTTTATAAATTATTTTAGTTAAAAATTTTATGCATGAATTTTAAAAACTATTTCTAAAAAATGTATATTTCATTATTCGGAAAATTATGAAAAATACTATAGAAGATTGAAGGAAGCGGTTATTTGATGTTCATTGACAAATGCGTAAGCATGGGTTTCCTCTTATACATTCCTTAGTGAGTATAACAATTGGAATATTTTTATTCTATAGTACATATAATGTCAGGTTCATATTCTTTATCAAATTATTATACAGACATTCAACTTCACTTTATTTTACTCCTCCTCATCCTACCATCATTGGTATGAGAAAGGATTATCCTCATACTAGACAGAGCACTTTTCCAACCTATCCAGACCCTAACCCCCAAGTATACACCCCATCTACCATATATTTCCCTCTTCTGCTTAAGCCTCTTGGGATGTTCCCACACATGCATCTCTCTTCATACCATTTAGCCTATTCATATCATACTATGTCCTTTCCGCCTCCATGGATGTGTCCACCTATACTGTATCCATGTCCTTTGATATAACCCCAACCCCACAACCAATATCCTACCATGTCTACATCACATCCATTTTTAACTATACACCTTGGATATGATGATTATATTCCTTCATCTTCCACTCCAATTCATGAAGACCACCTCAAGCATGCATTCTAATAGACACATCCTTCTGAGGCTACTGATCCAACACATCACATAGATATATCAAATCTGTTTGAGCAGCCTGCATTAGATTTTCTTATTATAAGTGTTTAAAATTATATCACAACATTTTTTTATTGTTTTATTGTGACTTAATTATCCCTTTTCCCTATTATCTTATTTATTGGGATCTTCTAGTAGGAAATGTGTTTTCACACACAGGTGGGAATCCAAGAATCTTCAAGTACTGATAATGGTGTATTGAGATTATGAAAATCATATGAGTTGTAAAAATGTAAATAATTGTATACATTTAAAGGAAACTTTATCCAATTACCATGATATCATTCCAGTGGAAGATGTCTCATAGAGAAATATCAGTAATGACAGAAAGGATAAAGAATGGGTAGAGATATGGGTAATAGATTTTATTAAATTTATATTTATATTAAATCTTTTATATAAATTAACATGTTCATTGCAGAATCAATTTAAATTTCTTTACACTATAGATGATAAGGGTTCATGGTTAATGGATATTGGATAACTATTGTGATCATATAAGAATAAGTTATATGTTGGTTGGTGTAGTATAGTAAGTTATGATTTAGATGGTGTACCCATATTCCTCGACTGTCCAACAACACAATATCAAAAATTGATCTCATATTGGAAGAGTGATGAGTTTTAGGTATTCCCAATATATTATGGTTTTCATATAAAATTTACTTCTTATTAATTGTATTGAATTTCTATTTTTGGAATATGTTAGGAACAAATACAAATAACAGGGATTCAATGATGTATCTTCGCACATTGGGGTACACTATAATTCTTGAGCTTGAGAGGTTTTGATTAATTTAAAATGAATATAAATAATATATTTATTTATATTTTTTACTTAGTTATCTTTTCATTCTGAAATTTATGTTATATTTTCAGTGATCCATTTAATATCATTCTGAAAAAACCCCTTTCGAATGGAATAAAGTCCAATTTTACTAATTTCCTAATGGTCTAATTTCCATTATTTCAATTGTAATAATGTACTAACAGGATAATTGCCAATTGGATAATTTGACTCATATATTAATGTCTTAATAGACAAAAGGACTAATGGCCAATTGGAATATAAGAATAATAACCTAATGAACTAATGACCTAATGGAAAACTTAAAAATAGGCCTCATGTCCTAATAGCCGAATATCCAATTTCCCTAATGGTTATTAGGAAATTATCCAATTTTCATTCCTTATGACTTATAAATAAAGTACATATATTTAATAATCATGAATTATTCACAAATACATAATTTGAATTATTAAAACTAGGGGAATTATTTGAATATTATTAAAATAGTATCAAAATATTTTTGAGGAATGATTTGATCAATGATTAAATATTATTAACTATGTGAAATTTAAATTATCCAAATATTTTGTATAATAAAGTAAAATATAAAAAAATTATTTTTTATAAAAATTCCACATATATTAAGACATTCCATATAATGAATAATATGATGTATTTCATAATATGAAATGAATATAAATCATTTATATTCAAGATGATGTAATATTAATAATGAGTAGCTAAAATAATAATGTGTTTATGATTAACTTTGATTTAAAAAAATTTCATCAATGTTCAAAACGCGTTTTAATTTTTAAAATTATTATTCATATAAAATTTATTCCCTTTTGTTATTATTAGAAATTATAAAATAATTACATTGTGAATATGTATATACTTTTGAATGACATATTAATCAAGTAGTATTGGGCATCAAACTCCTTCAACCCCAAGAAAATATATTCTTATCAAGTTATAAGACAAAGGATGGAAGTGTATTAAATGCCCGAAAACAAGAAAATATTGTATGATTTTCATTTAAACTTCAAATATTTATATAAATTCATAATTAAATATCTTTTTTATAATTTCAGAAGTTTATCTTAAAGTCCCTTGATGATAAAAAAAGTTGAGAAATTCTTCCCAAATGATCAATAAAGTCTAGTATTAGGTGAAAATCACCAGGGTAGAGTCTTTTGTTGGACCAAGAAAAACATCATCCCAACATGGTGTTTGTCTGCATTGAGATCCTATTAAACCTCTTAGAACATTGAGCAGAAAAACACCTGTGCAGAAGTAGATGAGGACAAAAAATAGATTTATAGAAACCTGAAAGAAGTAAACTAATCATAGAACACTTAATGAAATATATGTCAGTTATAAGTCAATCACATCCATCATAGGATGCTACTATTTTTTATTCATATATAGAATCAATGGACTCTTTAAATGATGAAATAATTGATGAAAATTATGATCTTAGTGGAAGTTGAGATGATGGTGGTGGAGATTATGTAGATGATTATGATGATGTTGTTATTAATTCTCTAGATGTTGTTGGTGATGTGGATGTTGTTGATGGTGATGAGGATGAAGACGTTGGTGATGGGGAAGATATTAATCCTCTCTATTTTTTACATAGTATAAAAGTGACATGTTTATGTTTTTTAATGACTTTAATTGATTGGATGTATTGAAATATATGTATTTTTTCATTGTAAATGGTTTGAAAATTATTAAAAAAAATTAAGTGGATATTATATGTAAAATATTTGTACTGTATTTAATGTGTACTGTGTTTTTTATTTTATTTATAAGTTCAGGGGCTGGAAGAGCAAATTATTCTTCCAAAAGGGGACATCTAACTAAAACCACGTTTTGAGGAACCTTGGGTATATATTTTCTTCTGGGAAAATCTATTCTCATGATTTGTAGAACCCTGGGTATAGATATACACCCATAGTTTTGGATAAATAGTGGGTACGATAAAATATCTAAAACTATAATCATAGTTTATATAAAAACTTATTTTTTGTTCTATACCAATGAATCCATCATCCAAAATTCTAAAAAAATGGGTATAGTATATACCAATGGTTTTGCATGTTATACCCATGGTTCCAAACCATTGTTATATGGTCTTTTCTCAGTAGTGACAATATAATATTTTATTTAAGAACACTATTATTCTCTTAGATTAACCACATATATCAGTCATAATTAACTTCATGGAATCTTGGAAGAAAGTAAAATATAAGAAATTGGTGATATCACATGCTCAGTAATGGTATACAACTAATTCTATTATAAATAATAATAAATGATTATAGGAAGGAAATTAATAAAAACTCATGTAAATTAATCAATAACAATCACATTATATAGAAGGGATAGAATATGATAAAATTATTCCATATAAATAATATGATGAGATTGAAAATGGATATTATAATTAATGAAATGGTCACATGGAATATCAATAATTATAGAATCTATAATATCGTATATTTTAACTGTCAAGATATATCTTCAAGACATTTACTATCTAGATCAATCCTCTTTCCAGTTTATGTTTGTGGGCGTAAAACTGTCTGATTCTTCTTGGAAAGAAACGAGGAGGGTTTGTTGATAAATAGATTGTATCATGAGACCTGTTTATACATCGATGGGATTTCATTAATAGGTCTCAACCATATTTCTTTCAATTCCAAATCATTAATCATATATTTAATAATTTATTTAAAAAGATATTTTTCAATCAATGTTTCCCACAACACTATGAAAAATTTGAATCATAAGCCTAATAAAATAAAATAGTTATCAAATTAAAAAATGACTATAATGAAGATAAATAAATTATTATATAATATATTATATGGTTAGTACACCACAAAAAAAATAATTGGTGAATAAATCATATCTCATAGAAATAAAAGTGATAATAGAAACAAAACATTACCTTGCCCATTCCTATAATTGAATGTTCTTTAACATCATTTATAATGGTTTAAAAATGTTACTAATTAATAACAGAACCATATTAATTTTCATTATATCATATATTATCCTCTTATATCATATTATTTCTCTTTTTTCAATAATATTTCATTATTATCCATGTTTTGGATGCTAGCTACTTCATTTTCCTATGCAATATTTATCGTGTATGCCCTAGTTTTTTGCAGGATATAATTATATAATTTGAAGAATGATATTAAAGTTTTTTATATCATATTAATTATTTTTATATAGTTTTATAATCATTATTTAATTTTTGTCAAGGGAGATTATTCGCATCGCATCATGTATACGGTAGTCCATCTATACGCACAAGCGACAATATCACTCCCTTAATGGTGAAATCGTACGAAAATGTATAGTATATTAGTTTTTCCTTAATAAATATCATGTAATATTTATTATCTATATCCATAATTTTCATCACTATACCCATCTTTGTAAAGTGGTGATGAAAAATAAATTACACCACGACAAGGAGACAACATGTCATATGTACACATGCGTGGTGAATTTGTTTTTCATAGGATGGATAAAAGGTGGAATAATGTTTTATAATAATATAATAACATCTAAAAATATATATTATACTATATTTATTAATTTATAATTTAAATAAAACATAAATTGGATGTAGAAGAAGAAACAAACATAGAAGAGTCGATAAAGACGACTACCTCTTCTTCGGCGGACATCCTTCAATACCTTCTTTAGTGCTCTGGGATAGGTCTTTCAGAATGACCATAACCTTTAGAACTTAAATAATGTTTTTATAATATATATTTTTAGTTTATTGTTGATATTTATTGTTCAAATTTGTGTGATTAAGTGAGGTAGGAGGTTCAATTTTATAATTAAGGTTCAAGGAACTTTCAAAAATCCACAAAATAAAAAATTATAATAATCCCATTATAGGTTTAAAGAATCTAAAATTTTCTATAAATTAATATTTTAAGTCATGTGCGTCAATATATTGTCATATTTGTTATTTATAAACATTTTTGTGATTTTCTTCTAATTTAAACATTTATTTATTCAATAAAATAACATTATTGACAAATTTGTACTATTCATTTAATTTGACATCAAATACCAAAAGACAAGTGTAAATTCTTATATAATTATTTTATACATCTCTTAAAAATATTAAGTATCTTTGAAACGTGTTATAAAATTTAAATACTAAAAAATATATCAAAAATAGTATTTTTAAAATGAATTATTTCATTTTTCTGTTAACTAAATAATTATTGTTTTACCATTCAAGAAGCATTTTAGGTATTTATACAATTTTTAAGAATTTAGGAAAATATTTTATAATTAATATAATTACATAGATATCAAAATATAAATTTAAGATCATTCATATCTTGGCTTTTTATTTATATAGACATATAAAAGATACTAAATACCAAGAGAATGATATTTTGTAACTATCATTGATTTACATAATATGTTAGTAATTACCATGGAACAATGTCCACTAAAAAACTACAATGTTTTATTAAGGTGATAAATTTATATAAAATCATTCAATAATTATTATAAAATTTTAGGTCCCATTGGTAGCCTTATCTTTGGGGATTAACCATTATTTAATCCCTTTAACTCTTTCCGCGAAAACATGGAATCATACGCTTTGATGGTCAGTATTGTATCTATCAAATGCCAAAATGACCATTACTGAATCATGGATGATATTTTAAAATATTTCAAAATATTTCAGTTTAATTTTATAAGTTTATAAAATTTATATCTTTAATAAAATATTATTTATGTTAATATAACCTTGATGCCAATTTTAATACTATTTATTACATCGACTTTTTCAAAACATGGTAAAATAATATATATTCTAAAAAAACACTTTTTATACATCAATAAAATGTCAATGTTATCTATAAAATTCATTTATGAATTTAATTATTTCAAATTATATTTATTTTAATATTTTTAATATTATTTATTTGATATTTCTATTAATTAAACATTTATCACATCAACATTGTACAATAATTTAAGTTAATTATTTATTTATTAAAAAATAAAAATATATTACCATAATTAATATATAAAATTTATCTTTCTTAATAATATTTATAATCGAATATATCCACAAGGTAACTCCATTTATAAATATTTATCGTTTTAAAAACAAAAGTATGACATATTTAAATTTTTGTTAAAATAAAATACTATAAATGGCTAAGTCATCCATGTGGAACCATGATCTGAAAAAATAGCCCCATTTATGACATTTATTGAAAATAACTCTTGAAATAAAATTATTACAAGTATTAGGGTTATTTTTAAATATTCATAATATTATTTTTACCCTTTATTATCCGATTTACACTTAACCGTTATAATTAAAATTTCTAAACATTCTATTCATGTTGGCCAAAATAAAAGTAACCAATTAAGTTAATTTGCAAATTTTGATTAAAAATATTAAATCTATTTTTAAAAATTCAAAACACATAATTGAAAAAAATTAAATTAAAATTAATCATATAGACGGGGTGAGAAAAGAGGTTATTAAAGTGAAAACACTCAAACAATTAAAATGTTTTTATATCCAAATTTAATGTGAAATTTATTGTAATGACCTAAATTTTAATAAATGATATAAAATTTATCTAATTATAATTTAAAATCAATATAAAATATAATTCCTCACTATATATTATTTAGAAAAAAAATTCTTTTAATTAAAATACAGTATTTTTCACTATTCATGAAAATGTCCAACTTATCAAAAAAATACATTAAATTGAACCAATATAAATTTTAATATTACTCTTTCATAAATGAAGATCATTTTTTCAAATAGAATTTATTAAATTTATAATATTTAGTTTTAAGACAACTGCTCCATAAAAAGGTAGCAAAACATCGTTTAGAAAAATATAGTTTTTTTATGCATAAGAGTGGATTTATTTTTATATAATTATAGAAAACACATAATATGAATATATAATTTATAAGGTTCATAATTTTTTAAATGTTATTCTTTCCTGAAAATTTAATTTTGAGGTTATAATAATATTTCATTGTTAGTTTAGGTTGGGGGTTGCATAAAACCTAAGATATCGAAAGATTAACATTAAAAAGGGGCATACCATAAAATATTATGGTGTTACAAAATATTTTTTCTAATAACCTTATAAAAAAATTATATTTAATGTGACCTTTAAATTAATTTTTATGGAAATTAAAAATGTTTTCTAAAAATTTTGTTATGTTTAAAATTTCTTTTTCTTATATATCTCAAAAAAAATTATTTCCATTGAAATTTAATTTCATGAGTTAAAATAAAAATATTATAATAATATTTTGTGTGGTTAGACTCATGTTAAACCATTACTACATTTATTATTTAATGTTTATTGTCATATTAAAATGTATTTACACTATGAACACTCAATATTTCTATCAATTGTTTGAATTGTGTTCACCTAGATTTAGTACATAATTTAATTTGGGAATTTTTTACTCTACTGTGTAACTTTTATCTATATGATTTAAATATTATATTTTATATTATCTTTATTTAAGGGTATTTCCCATAATGTTACTAAATATCTTTGGATACATGTTATAATACCCAGAGGTTTGGAATGTTGAATATCATATTTGATAGCCATTATTAAATAAAAGAAAAATATTTAAAGAGAATATAACCCCCTACGAGTTTATGATATATCAATTTTTAAAATAATTTCATTCTCTTAAATAGATTTTAATGCATGGAAATTGGGTTTGAATGAAATATGGCACTCTACTAAAATATTATAATTTAAACATGACTATTATAACAATGTCGTTAAATTAAAGGGTATGAATATTAATAACTAAATAAGGAAAATTATATATATAAAAATTTTATAAAGTAAATTCAATTGGTATATATTCATTATAAATAAAATTATATTCATTTTGAAAAAAGAAATATTTTCTGAAAACATTGTTTTTCAAAAAGGTAGTTTATTTTTACATTGTGAGAATAATTTATAAGTAATTACTAATAACTATTGAAAATTTATTTGAAAAGATAAAAATTATTTTTTAAATATATATTTCATAATTATATTTGGTTAATGTATTTACAATTTTTTGAAAAATTTAATTTTTTTATGATTATTGAAAAATATAGTTTTTTATCAAAAACTATATTTACATTTAAATTACTTAAAAATTAAACAATATTTTAAATTGTATTTAAATTTAAATTAGTAAAAATATATTATAAAATTAATTAATTTTGGTCATTGATAAAAATTTTATATTTAATTATTATATTAAAACATTATATCCTAATAATTTTTTTCTTCAAAAAACCTTTTTTTCAACGCTCATGCGGTTTCAATTATAAATTGAATATTAATAAATATGATAATTGAATTATGTAAATATAGATTACATATTTTGAATAAA
Organism: Viscum album; assembly: GCA_963277665.1. Classification (NCBI taxonomy): domain Eukaryota; kingdom Viridiplantae; phylum Streptophyta; class Magnoliopsida; order Santalales; family Viscaceae; genus Viscum; species Viscum album. The sequence continues at coordinate 1,616,791,873 of OY728146.1, read as the reverse complement.
CATAATTTATATTATCTGTTAAGTCCAAAATAATTTTTATTAATAATAAATATTGAAAACAATCAAAATTAAGTACCACAGCTAGGTTAAAAATGGGTTTACCTGGCTATAAGATAATGTCACACTTATTTATGGTAGACTACAACCTCATGAATTGAAGTATTTTTGTTATTATTCAATAAATAGAAGTGAGTAATGATATATTTAAATAAATAGATTTTATATTTATCGAAGAAGTGTACTTCTGGAAAAATAATATCACATCTATCTTATTATCTTTCAATCCATTGGAAAACAATAACATCACTCATGCATACGTGTGGACTACCACCCCCACATAGATATGTGAAATGTTTTTCATTTTATTTTTATATGGAAGGTAATAAGTTTGTATTTTATTAATATAAATGATATATATAATAATAATGATTCTTTAAAGGTTAATTTTTATTTATTCTCCTTTCGTTCCATCCATTGAGAAAAATGGAAACAACATTCATGTGTATTACTGCCTACCATCTCCATGAATAGTGTAATCATTTTTCTATCTATAACCTTCATAAGAAACACTAATTATATACCTAATGAATAAATTTAATACTAATATCATTCCTAAAATTCTGTATATGATGTAATAATTCTTTATTTAAAAGGACCAAAATTACCTACCCATAACATACATGAAAAATGATGAAATTATAACCTGAAATAGTAATTTAAAAAAAATTATCTTTATTAAAAGGGTGATAGAATAATACATGTAAATAATATAGGGATGAGATATATGTGTATGGTTCTTTAGTAGATTATTGATAAACATATATTTATTATACAATATTTTCAGACACATAATAATGAAATCGAACCTGAGTTAAGGGTTTCATCATATTTATTTTACTTCCATGATACATACAACTTATTCACAACTTATTAATTTTTTAGTGTATGAACATCCCTTTTTATTATCAAATATAATAAATTTATTTTTATTAATTTATTTTGTGTTTCAATTTATGTTATTTATTTTAAGCCACTTAGTTCCCTTCGCTTTATCCTAAAACAGACCATATTTTACATTCATAGGAATGTTATATAGCTTCTCCATTAAATATATTAATTCTTTCTAAAAAAATTATGGAAATAATTTCTCATATGTTTGTATCATTAATTTTTCTTCATCAGATCTCATATATTTATCTTATTTTTAGATAATACACTTCCCTGAAATCTTTGTAAGATCTTCTTCATTTATTTCTTCATCATATGCATGTGGCTTATTCTAAATATTGAATCATATGAAGATTATATTTTTAATAATATAAAAATTTAATATATACTTAGTGTATCTCTTTTAAATAATTTTATCCTCATGTTATTTTATTATTTAATCATTTTTCTTTAACAAATCCGTAAAAAAATTTAGTCACCTTTTTTTCACATGAATTTTCTATTTGATCATTTTAAGTACAATTAATTCACTTATTGGTCTATAAATTATTTTTTAGATTTTACCATCCCTTATTTAATATAATCTACAGATTTAGTAGATTATTTCAACATTAAACCCATATTTCAATTCATTGATCCTTGGATACCCATTATTCGATGTGAATATTTTATTTTTACTTTTAAATCAAGATTCCCCACTATTTCATTCTTCTCTAGAAATTTCAATTCGATTATCTTTTTGGATTTCATCTTGTCCATTCAAGATGAATAAACCATATTTAGTGGTGACATATAGTTAATATTCTGACAATCAGATTGAACACTAATAAAAAAATTTATAATATTGACCCTTTTTCCTTATAGGAATTTGATATATATATATATATTACAGAATATTATCATAGATTGATTCTCATATTCCCTGAGATTTAATGTCCAAGTGTGCCTAGAATTTATATTTTTAATATATTAATAACACATGTGTGTATTTTTCTTAAAAAGGTGGAATAAATTGAAAATATAGCCTTCGCTCTAAAATTGGATACCACAGTTGATAAGATTAGTTAAGGATGTTGTTAGTGGTGTATTTAAATAAAAAAAATTAATGAAACAATTTATGTTATTATTAAATGTACAATATATCTAATTTTCATTATTTTAAAACAATTATAATTTTCCTCCTTAGTTATACACATAACCATAGGAGATCGTAGAGGAAGAGATTAATATTTCATTGTTACCAGATCGCATCAAAGGATTATGAGAGTTTAAATCATGGTGGATCGAGAGGTATTGTACTTAGTGGTCTCCACAGATCACTATTAAATGCATTCATCACTAATGATCGATCAATAATCTGGTTAGGGATCACCAACTGTTTATTTCCACCCTTTCGATTAAATTTTTTGAATTGATATATTTTCTACATATGATTAGGATATTGTACATTTGTTGGATGTGCCCCATAGAAGAGTTAAATTAATTTAATTCATTTTATATTTGATTATTCCATGTTCCCATCCTATTTTACCAGATATGTGATTTTTTTCAATGAATTTTTGGCCAGCAACATTTTCATCATTATTGTCATGTCTTTCCCGCAAATGTTCTTCATGTTCTTCACCATTATCCATGGGGTCACAATTCATCATTGTTGGGAAATTAAATGGCATAATTTAACCCTCATATTCATGGAAGTCTGACGAAAAATGAATGGATTAGTGTTTTATTGGATACATTGTGAGTTTGGGGTGAACCTTTGTGGATATAGGATCTGAAGCGATGATGGAATCATTCAACAAGTGAAGGGAGTTGTGACATTCAGCATTGTAAGTTTTGAGAGGATTTATAGATTCCATTTCCCAACCACTGGAGGCTGGGAAATGGAGGAATAGTGGAATTACCTCCAATTTTTCTCCATCCTTGAGATATAATGATGGTGGAAATAATAGATCTAAAACCCACATTAAGGGAAGAGCATTTTGGTGAAACATTTGACAACATGTCTTGTATCCTAGATGAAATCAAGGCATGTAGCAGACCAGGATATAGATCTTGTGTTTCAGAAAAGGTAAGGCTCACATGTCATGTAGATGGACTACACATCATGTGACCCAACCTAAGAGGCCAATCCATGTTCCAGCTAACAAAATCCTAGGACCCTGTCCAGTCTACCACATCATGTACTCCAGGAGTACAGAAGCATGTATTGGTACACGAGCATGGATAAGTGTATGGCCATGTACACTAAAACCACCCAATGTACATAAGCATGGTCAAGAGAAAATGGACATGCCCTAGTGGTGGACACACACCATGTATAACAAATAAATTTAAATTAATATGTCATAGATTCTAATTAGTGTCCATAAGAGACCACTGTCAAATTATGAGGTGGGGTCACATCGTGTGTGGACCCTGATATAGGTGGGGTATTCCCTCCTTATACTTCTCCTTTTATATCTACTTCATTTGGACACTAATTATTTACCCATATATATTCTATTATTATTACATTTCGATGTATAATTTGATGATGGACTTCATTGTGGATCATGAGATATAATGTGATATGTTCTAATAGTGACACTTCTTTTGGGGATGCTCGATGATGGAAGTTATAATGGTAGGATCACTAGAGAGATCCTGGGTTCAGTACTCCCCTATTTCACCTGGGATCAAATTCCCATATATTTAGGGAGATTCTAGGGTCAGTAATCCATTTTCACAATTGGTCACAAGATCCCCACATTCTTTAAATGGGAATATTAAATACTCATCCATACTACTGAGGGTGAGGATTATATATCTACCCAGCATTAATCCCTGGTCTTGGAGCTTTAGTGACGAGTGGCTCCACTAAAATACTTGTCAATCGCTCAGATGTGTAGTGTAGTTTAAGGGTTTATCTCACTCCACTCATATTTTGGTGAGGTTATAATGGTGACATGGTTTTGATTTGTGGATCACTCGACTATATTCACATAGTGGTGAGAATAGACCCCTTCTATATGGTTTCTTTTGTCCATGTGCATGATTTTGGTCACAAAATATTAATATCTAGACTTTAATGCTAAATCAATGATTTTAGTTGAGATATGGGATGGATATCCCTATTTTTACTCCACTATGTGTTATTATGAGTATATATATGTATATATTTGTATCTTCTGGGTTTCATATTCCACTTTCTTTCAGGTTGAGATGACTATTTTCTTATCTCTATCACTCTCATGTAGATTTTTAGGAATCATACTATGTATGATTATACTCACCCCTATATATGATTTACCTATAAGTTTTGTTCCTTATAAAGATGAAAAATATATCAACAATCGTTACGGTTGATCATAGTGATACATGGGTGGATTGACCATGTATAGTAGTCGGGTTTAGAGATCAAGAGTCAGGATCTCTCATCCTTCTTCATTTACAGTTTTTGTCTATTTGGGTCATTATTTTTGTGTGGGCATGTATTTTTACCTTTTACAGTGGTTTTATTTTTTTAATCTTATTTTTTCACAAGATTTTATTTCAAAAATAGTTTTTCTCTAGATGTTGCAATCACTAATTTTTATTTATCCTACTACATGTAGATGGTTGGTTGCATGTGTACAAGTAAATTAGGAAAAGGACTCCCATTATATATATGTCATAATAGAACTTTTTGATAGCCCATGTCCTATTTGAGAAAACAATGGGGTTGTGATGGATTTACCTTTCACAAGGAAGTGGACCTTGATGGTTCAGATCAGTACAAAGTGGTATTGGATGGGTTCTTCCTTGGGATGGTGTTTGGATTTTTTTTAATTATCTGGATAGGTTGGAATGTTAGGTAAATAGTTTCATAGTGTCTCAGGTGTAGTTTCCATGCTAGATAAGCTATTTTTGGTGATGTGTATTATGTATACATATGTTCGGGAATAGAATACCTGCATATAGACTCATCCTATCGTGACATTTGGTGAATGGAACAGTATTAAATGAATCTTATAGGATTGATTCCATTTATTTTCTTTATTAAACCATCTACCCATGTATACATTGTCATATAACTGTGCTACATCATGATTACATTTTTGAGGCCTCTGCAAATACATCCATCCAGGTTACTAATTCATTCTCATGATGAATATCCACTGGGTTATGTGGCCCTAATTTAGTGTACATCCCAAGATGTGATTCCACAAGGCTATCATAGAAAATAACCCCCAACATTTTATCTACAATTATTATTGGCAGTTTAGGAGGAGTGTGCATGTGGGCTTAGAAAACTCCATGAGTTCCATCATCATAGACTACTGAGGTTATACACCAATCCATATCCCCATATAGTGAATGATTGTTTTATTCGGTGGTCAGATTCTTCAGTCTGATTCGGACCCTCATAGTTCAGATGGTTCTGATATAAGCAATCCTTTTCCATTTGGAATTCGGGTACTGGTGGTGTATATTTGTGAAGATCAATGATGAGATGAGGTACTCCCTTGATATGTAATGATACGAATTCTTCCAGTAAAGTATGCTAGAACAAGGTATATGTAAATACATTTTATACAATGTGGTTTCACTATGCCTACCAACATATGTTGGAGTTTTAGAGTAGGATATATTTATAGAGTATATTATCATAATGGTATCGGGTGGCTAGAGCTGAAAGTGTGACCCATGTGGATGAGTCATCTATATTAGGTAATAGACATTAGACATAGAGATCCCAAAAGAGAAGGAATTATCATTCTTAGGCACCGATTTGATGATCTATAGATAAGGGATCCGATAGAGGATCCATTAAACAAAATTATGGGTGATTTTATGCATGTGACTGGAGAGTTCACATAGATCATGATTTTTATACCCATCATGTTGAGTAGGGTACGTAGACAATGGATGGAACACCATAATAGAGGCAATGTTATGATAATGGTTCTCCCAACTGTATCTTGAATGGAGCCCAAGGAGGAGAAACTGGATGATGATAAGGTGGGGATCCTATGGAAGGAGATACTGATGTAGGTAAACACTATGAGCTACCTATAGGACCACCACTAAGTGTCCCACTCAAGGATTAGAGAGCAGGCAGGCAGGGTCATGGGAAGCAAAATTCCAAGGATTACTATGACCTAGTAGCTTATTATATGATAGGAGGAATATTCAATGTTCATTATAAACATTCTACAGTACATATACAAATATTTGTGAGTCATTCCATCATCTTCATATATGTGGTGTGAGAGAAGAAGTTTCCAGTTGATACTTTATCCCATCAACTATTTCTTGAGGTTCCTATTGGGTTCAATCCTTTGATATATCTTATATATTGTCATTGTAAAATATCACATAGTGGAGTGAGTTTCACTATTGTACTCTTTTTTGTCACAACTAATCATAATGACACCATCTTAGTTATGATTATATATCCACTGTTCAATTCCATAATGATAATCATCATAGGAGGGTAAGATTCCTTTGGAAGATTGGACATGATTCACCTTTTTTGTATGAGAAAGATCATATGGCTGAGTTAGTGGGGTTTTCATGTAGGAGGCTATATCCCATCACCGATCAATTGTTCAATTTAAAAATTGGTACATAATTCTCTTTACGCTTCATGATTTCTTCACAATTGGAGGATTTTATGGACATCTTCTCCAAGGATGTTTCAGGACTACCAATGTCGAGGTTAATGAATTTATCATTGAATTACACCATAATAATATAATGATATATTATATGAAATATAAGATTTACCCTAGAATTATTCAATAGTTGAGGGAGTTTTCATAGGAACTTCAAGAGAAGGGTTTTTTCCTGACCCAATGTATCCCATAGTGTAGCGTCAGTTTTGTTCATTTAAAAGGTAGACTTGAGATTCTGGATTTTTTTTATTATCATTACCTGATATAGAAAATGATAATGAATAAGTACACCATTCTAAGGATTGATAATTTATTTTATTATTTAGGAGGTTTGGATTGTTTTTCAAAGATCGATCTTAGGTCTGACAACCACTAGCTGCGTGTTTATGAGGCTGGTATTCAAAATTTGGAATTCTTATATTTTTACAGACACTATGAATTCTCAGAGTTTCTATTAGGTTTCATAAATACCCCAAATATATTTATGGATTTAATAAATAGGATCTTCCCTCCATACATTGACCAAATTTTTTTGTATTCAGTGATTTCATACTCCTCCTCATTTTATTAGAGGAGGGGAATGCAGAGCACTTGAGGATGGTCCTAGATTTACTCATGGAGCACTATCATTATGGTATGTTCTCGATGTTCCAGTTAAATATCTGTGAGTTTCAAGTCCTATGGAATTTCATTTCTCATCATATATTAGCTATGAACTTTTTGAATATTGATACAATGATTTCATACGAGCCACCCACGATCATTTCAATGGTACATGGTTTGTTAGCCTAACTGGGGACTACAATTGGTTCCTGGTAGACTTATCTAGGATGCCATACCCCTTTACCACCCTAATTTGGAATGGAAAGTTTATTACCTAGACCAATAAGTGTAAGACATCCTTTGAGAATTTTAGTGATGATGACAAATAGTTCTCATATTTTGATACTACCGGTGGAGCGAATGGGGTATGTGGAGTATTGTGATTCCTCCGGACTTGGGATCAGCTTCATGTGGATGAGGAGGTAGGTATTTTTCTCATGTGGGTTGATGATGTATGAACACCATGATAATAACTATGATACTCACAACCTATAGGTTTCAGTAGTAGTCTTCTCTCTAAAAATTTGGTGGCACTATCCTATAAGGAAATTAATTCATTGTTTACTCAGTACATAATATTATTAGGTATATCAATATGCATAGAGATATGAATCCAAGATAGAATAATTGGTTGGAGTTCCTTTAGTACCATTAGTTTCATATAGTCTATACTTTTGGTAAGGAAAATGTGGTGGAAGATTCCCTTAGTAGGAAATCCAATTTTCATTTGGTGGAGGTGTCTGGGAAGTTGGATTCTTTACAAATGATCTTAATAGAGAGATGTGAATTGTATCATTTGTTGATGGTGTTGAATCCTCTACTTATCCTACATTTGAGGGATAATAATTTTAGATACATCAATTGTGACATTCTTCAAAACCTTCATAGACTCACTAAAAGAATTTAATGTCAGAGGGGATCACTTTCTCATTTTACAAGGATGAACAGTGGTTCTAGTCATTATCTGACATGAGGTTATTAGGGAGTTTCACACTTAACCTTTGTTTATACCACCCGATGAATTGAATATGTATAGGGAACTACAGTGAAAGTTTTGGTGGGATTTCATGAGGTAGATAATAGATGACATTGGCTCTTGGTGTCTCACATGCCAGTAAGTGAAGGTTAGACCCCATGTTTGTGTATGTTTGAAATAGCCTCTTGAGATAAATGAGTGAAAATGGAATGGAATATTGATAGAATTTGTGACATTTCTTCCACAAATATCAATAATCCATTATGCCATCTGGGTGGTTTTTACTCGACTCAAGAATTCATCACACTTCCTTTCCATCTAAGAGTAGAGATTAGTGGGGAGATTGGGATAGTTCCAAATGTGGATGCTAATCCAAATCCATGGTGTAACCTCAATGATTATATTTATCCATTATGTTGGGTTAAATGATGGTTGTGAAGAGTCCTACATGATGCATTTGGGACATAGTTTTTGATAAGTATGACGTTTCACCCCATTATAGATAGATAGTCCGAGCGCACTATGCATGTGTTAAATGATATGATGAGTTCTTGGGTATTAGAATTCAGTTGAGGCTGGTAGGATCACATTCAGTTGATATATTTTTCTTATTATAATATCTATCACACTATTATTTATATAGAACCTTTTGGGGCCTTGTACATGAGATGTTGTAGATCATCGTTTTGTTAGAATGGGATTGGTGAAGCATATCATTTTGGGATAAAGATTCTATTAGGGATGATAGAGAAGGTCCAAGTGATTAGTGAGTGAATAAGGACATACAAGATCCAACTTAAAATTATGCAGATCGATGTCATATGACCTTTGAATTCAAATACTAAGACCATATTTTCCTAAATGTATCCCCATGATTGTGATTTTCCATGTTTTTCTATGAATAACATATATCCATGAGGCTCATAGGGTCATTAAAGATATATATGATGGTTCATGAGGTTTCTTACATCCTATCCTTTCCCCCACAGTTGGATCATGTTCATGACATCATCCATGTGTCACAATTGAGGAGATACGTGCGTGATCATCTGCAGTTAATTGACTAGGTTTAGTTGGATATTGAGGATATTCCACATTGAAAAATAACCCTGTGGTGATTGAGGATCAATAGTATAGGATTCTACAAAGTTATATCATTCACTTGTATTGTGTTCAATGTCAACATAGAATCATGTAGGACATCTCCATGTGGTGGGGGAGCATGATAGATGTTTAGTATCCCCACATTTATGTTTTCCTTGTTCTTTTTATGGATGAAAATATTTAAATGGGGTATAATTTAGTGAACCAATTATTTCCATATAATATTTTGATATATATAAATGAATATATTCAGAGGTAGGTGTTGAGACGCTGTGAGATTCAAATCTCGGTGGGCCATGAATTGATATTTAAAAAATATTAAATATATTAATATCACGCAAATTTATTTTTCATGAAAAAGTTAAATAACGTACAAATATATCCTAGGATTGGAAATATACGGAAAATGTTGAGTATAGAATGTACTTTTCAGCCTAGGCATGAACTAAAGTTGTTCAATGCTAGATGTTCAGTTAATTTAGTTAATGGAAGTGTGTTTAAATGAAACAAATAAATGTTTTTTTTTATTTCCACCATACCTAATTTCAACTATTTAATGGTTCTTATAATGTTTCACTAGGGTTAGTAACAAAACCATGACATCATTAGTTGGAAGAAATTAATCTTACTTCTTTGGAAGATCAAATCTGAGGATGATGAGAGTTCGGATTGAGGTTGATCGGAAGGAAACGAACATATAAGGATCCACAAATCACTGGCTAACATGTTTTCCACCAACGATCAATCAATAATTGAGGTATGGATCATCAATTTTGGATTTTTACCCTTTTTATTAAATGTTTGTGCATTAATATATTGTATTATTTTTATTCTATGATCAAACATTCTCTGTATCTAGCCTCATAGATAAGTTAAATTTATTTGAATCGCATAATCTGTGATTATGCAAGTTTCTTTCCCCAAATTCCCCAATCTATGAAATTTTTATAGTAACTCTTTTATAATGATGTTCTCACCTTTTTTATTCTTCCTTTAACCCACATGTTCTTCGTGTTCTTCATCATTGGCCCATGGGTTCATGATGCGGATATTTTAAGGTGGGTTCAAGGGTAATTAAACACCCAGATTCATGATTTTTTATGAAAAACGAATGGATATTTTATTTGGACTAATTGTTAAGGTTCACGATTTGTTAGTAAATATAAATTGATCTAGGATATGAAGTGGTGGTCACATTAAGTGACCGGTGATGGATGGAACAACTTCCAGCATTATAGTCTTTGGGAAGATCATCATATTTCGTTTTACTACCCATAGAGGCTGGGAAAATGATGGAATAAGAGATTCTAAGAGATTTTAGTCATTGAGTAAGTGAGATATATGGGGGTGGTGGAAGATCTGGAAATGGTGTGAAGTAAAGTCAGTTTCTATGATAAAGTCAAACACATAACATGTATCCTTTAAGAACACATGGGATGTATCCCCCAGGTTGTAGTGTTAAGGTTTCATAATAGTTAAAGATAACATGTTGTGTGCCTTGACCACAGCTTATGTAACCCTACCTGGGTGGGAAAGTCGTGTGCTATCTGGCACAAAACTAGGGCCCCATGTAGTTCATTACACAGTGTACTCCATGGGTACATGGGAATGGGCTAGTCCCTAGGCATGGCCAAGTTCATGGCCATATATGGGGTAATGGTATGGCGTACATAATCATGGCCATGGGCACACATGAATGCCTCGTGTCGATGAGAAATGTTCTGTTTAAACAATACACACAGTGTATAATGAAATGGGTTCCATTTCATGTAAAAAGTATAAAATTGTAAAGCAACAAGGTGGGGTCACATGTTGGGTGGACCCCCATATATATAATATATTCCCTCCTTTGACTTATTCCACTCATTTATCATTCATTTGGACTTGAATTGGGGCCTCTGTGTAGGCTATTTTGTGTTTTTTCTACATAGAACATTATGGTGGAATTTATTGTGGAACAAAAGATTTGATGAATTATTATCTAAGTGTGATTGATCATTTGGAAATGAATAGTTAATTTAGTAATCAGGGTAGTATCATCAAAGAGATGTCAAGTTTAGTACTCCCCTGTCACACTGGGTCATGGGTTCCCCTTACTATCAGAGAGATTTTAGGTTCAGTACCCCCCTTTCACATCATGGAAGATTTTCCCATATTAGTCATACGGATAGATTCGGTAATCCCCCATAATATAGAGGGCTTGGTTTGCCTATATACTAAGTGGTGCTCCCTCATCATCGAGCTTTTACAGGATATAGGTCCACAAGGAGAGTTGCGGCTCCATCGAATATGGAGAAAAATTGTTGGGTGTGGGAACCTCAACTCAAATTCTAGAAATAATACATGGGTAACATGATTTATAATTATGGATATGTCATATATAGTGTATATTAGAAAGGATTAGTCCCCTTCTCAAGGTTTCTATTGTGATTTTTCATGATGTTGGACATTCGAGATGGGCCCTTGGGGTTTATAGCTAACTCGTCGACATTGGATAGGAAATGAGAGAGGGATATCCTTTCCCTTACAAATGGGATTATTTATGACTATAATCATAATCATCAATATATATTTATTCACAGGAGAACATACAAGAGATAAAGGAACTTGAAAACAAAGAAAGCCCAGGCCTAAGGACATATAAAATAATGGAGATTAAGGGCGTCCCCATGAATTAAATTCACTCCCTCAGGATTCCATTAGGTGACATTGGGGAGGCAGGTGACATCGGAGCCTGGGAAAACTAGGGAAGAAAGGTGATCCATAACTTTATTCCCCTCTCTCTAGGTGTGAGTGACTTGGATATTTCTTCAAATTATCTTTTCATATCATCAGATGATGAACATGACAGACCATGGTATGGATCCTCTACCTAGTAGGGAGTCATTTACGATCCTCGAGTTGGTTTCCACTTGAGAGATTTCAATTTTTTGATTACACAGATTGAGCCCCATGAGGACTACCTTGGCCACTTCCTGAAGAGTGTTTCTATTTCCAAAAATGAGTCATTAATAAAGGAATTGCACCCCCTAACAAGTTACGATCAAATTCTCAACCTTGCATGATTCTTGAGATGTATAATCCATAAATGTTTAACTAGAAACCATATTCTAGAGGACTCTAACTTTTCCACTACCCCCATATTCTGACCCTGGGAGAAGGAGCTAGGGAGGGACATTCATGCAGTAGAATCATGGAAGGGGATTCTGGCCAATTCTTGAGGAAGGTTACCATATCAATAACTACGAATTTACTCCTTACAATTATGGACCATCCTAGAAGTTTATCCCCTCAAATATAGTCTTATTACAATCCTTCTAGAGACACCAGTAACTATTGCTAAGAATCACGGACCTTTCCATCCTCTCAGGGTATTTCTCTAGTAGTCCAAAAAACCATCTCTCCAAGAATGAATTCCCACTAAGGTCGTTAGTATAAATAGATGTGAAGATAGAAAATCAATATCACATGTCTTGAGACCACCCTCCTTCAAAGAAAATATGGTATGGGCTCTCCTCAATTTTGTTTCTGTAACACTGACACAATGAGGCTACATTGATGCCCATTTTCATGATTCCCTCCTCAGATGGTATCACATAGTTCCTTATTATCTTGACAAGTAAGTTGTATTTGGTTTTTATTTTAGCACACAACACTATATCATTCTAATTTTCCCAGTGCTCCTAAGGGGGAAAATCCTTTGAAAGTCCTTTTTGGTGAACTTCCAAGAGTGAGAAGGGAAAAAATAAATTTTTTCTGGTTAGTGATAATAAAATCAAATATATCTTTATATTTCTTCTCCATCACTTTCTTGACGAAATATAGATATACATTTCCCCCTTGAAGGTAATGATCACGGCCGAACACCCTAGGAATCTGAGAACTGATCCCACCGAACTATTTTTTCATAAGAGAATACTACCTTCTCATACTCTCCATCATGAGTGTTGTTAAATATTCAAGATAAGGGGACATATCAAATTTCATAAGGGGGATCCCTATGTTTTATATCCTTCATTATTAATTGAAGAGTTGGGGTACATAATCCTCCCCTAGAGAGTCTGGTTCTCCAAGATATCCCAATCTAGATTAGTGTGCATGCACTGCGTAGTGGACTCTATGCTCCTAACATTAATTCCACCATCATGGATATCCCTTTCCCCTTAAACCATGAGACCAAGTGTATCATCACATCTAAAAGTGAATCCTAGATAAAACAGTCCAAGACCCTATTAGTACCTTTTATAACCCCTTTTGGAACTGATTTAGAATCCTTTTCCTGCACTGGTATGGAATCTATGACACTATTTATGAGAGAAATTCTCCCCCAAAAGGTTAATAAGTGATTTTTTCAGTTGAGAACTCAGATCATGATCCTGCTCACCACCTGATCAAAGTCTTGAACTTTCTGTCTACTGGATGATATTGGATATCATAGATACTTCATTGGGAAGGATCCTGGCAGCATGTCCATTCTACTACATAGGGTAGAGATATGGATTTCCACACATTTATTGGAAATATACAGGTTTCTTTTGGAGTTTTTGATCAGCTTGACACTCCATAAGTAGTACTCCCTCAACATCCTATCAATAACTCACGTATATATCATTCCTGCATTTGAGAATATGATCGTGTCATTTTCAAACATCAGGTGGAAGATATATGGAAGGTTCATTTTCCTATGAAAGAGGAGTATACTACCTTTTAGAATACCTCTATTCAGGATCTTACATAGTGTTTCTTGCATCATAATGAATATACATGGAGAGATTGGTAAACTTGACGTAAGTCACGGGTGGCCTTGAAGAGGTTTCAGGTTTTCCCCATGAATGAGACAACCATCCACAGTGATCTATGGAATATGTAAAGAATGTTTGAGGCCTTGGTAGAAATACCCGCACATATATTTTCTTAGGAAGATAATATAAAAAATCATAGTGATTATAGTGTATCATTGTGATACCAAGGTGCATTGAAAATGAAAAGTGTTCTGGCATGAAGATCAAGAGTCGAGATATCACGAATTTTATTATTTCTAGTTGTTGGGTTGGTACTTAAATTCTATGTGGGTGTGTATTTTTTCCCTTTACACTATTGTGTAAGGGTTGGTGTCCTCAGAACCAACTGTTTTGTACTTTGATTACATGAATGTTCACTTATTATATATTGTTCATTGTTTTGCATGACTATAATATAATAATGTTATGGAATATTTATTGCATTAATAAGATCATAGAAAATCCCCGCTATGGTGAGAACCTTGAAATGCTATAAAAATATTCTTAAATAAAGTTCTGCGGTTGGGTGACATACTATGATAGGACACATAGTATACAGACCGTCATGTGCGAGTACTCGTAAGAAGACGAGACTCTCTCTCATGGAGTTCGCACTTGTTAATCTCCAAGATGGGAGATTATGAGAACAGACCCACCAGTAGTAATTCTTCATGTCTTGGTTTCATCAGATATTGCTATCTACGAGCGTGTGTAATGGTCCTTATACTGGAAGATTATAATTTACTCATGTCATGACTCGCGCACTTAGATTTACTGATGAAAACCGTCATGCAGACAGTTGGCGGGAAGTAGGGTACGTTGGGTGCGTCACGAGTGACATTTTGTTAATGGATAAGTCGAGGAAGGATTTGTCCATTACATTTATGGATGTTGATATCTCGGAACTTTGATTGAAATAGAACTTTCGCATTAAATTTCATGTCCATGGTGTGAATGACGAGTTTATTCCAGGTAGTCAAAGAACGACGGATGAAGCATATAGGTTTATGACACTGCCATGAAACCTTCTTGATGATATATTGAGACAAAGGGATTAAATTACACAGTAAGCATTTGTATGAGGTGATACATCAATGCGGCGTCAACTTCTTTTTCTTGGGTGCCTTGACCTGTTGCTAGACAGTAATCTTGGACTTTAGGAAAGCCCGCCAAATGCCAATGAGAAAGAGGCCTAGAGGGTCACACACTATGTGTATCCAAGTATCTCAAGTTGAATAAATATTATTCCCGTACGTGGTTTAATAATTATTCAAGGAATCCTAAGTTGTTTTAAATGATGGAGGAAAAATAAAATAAAGCAAGTGAACACCGTGTATTATTAAATCTACACGCCGTGTAGTTTTATTTTGGAAAGGAAATGAATAAATGAAAACAAGATATACATGTCGTGTACATTTAATGTGCACGCCATGTAGTTTTCAAAGAATAACAAGTACACTCCATGTATTTATTATTACACACCGTGTAGTGTTATCAGTCGGGATTTTGAGGATATAATATCATTTTATTTAATGATATTTATTATAATCAGCGTGAGTGCATGTCAAGGAATTAATTATTTGACATGGGGGTTTTCAATATGATTTAATTAAATAAATGATACGCGTAACTCATTTATTTATTGTCATAACTCTACAACCTGAAAATCGATTATAAATATCCTCACAACCCCAACTCTTTTCCTACACAAGAGAATCGTTGTGCACAAAATCTCTGGAGAATTCTTTCAAGGCCGAAAGAACCTCTTCCTCCAAGAACTCTATCAAGACTGAGAGAGATCCTCTTTCATCGGATCAAGACAATCTAAGGCGGACAATGCAAGAAAAGGCTTCTCCATGATAACAGCTGTAGAATCCTTTGGCGACGTCCAAAGATACGAGGTACACGTGTGGATCACCGCTAGAGGGAGTCTACACTTGGCTTCTGCGACGCAATGACGGATCACATGGACAACATGATCAAGAACATCAACGAAGAAAGAACACCCAAAAGGTATTTCTTTATAATTAATTAAATTAATTATAATCAACCTGTAACGATCCTTGTTTGTGGTTCTGGGACAAACCATCTTCTTTGTCTTTTTCTGTGATTCGATCCATGGAGAATGGCGTTTGTCGTCATATTGATCCCGAATTGATCATTGCTAATGACAAAAAGCCAAGTGGGCACACCCAACCACGCGCTTCCGCTGTGCCTAGAGCCTTTAAATGGTATCATATTGAGGTTGCAACGTTGATTATAGTTATTTAATTTTCGTTGATAATTTACGCATTTATATTTGATTCAATTCGAAATATATCGTTCTATTAATCTGAATAAATGAGATCTATTCTTCCTCCTTCGTTTCTAAATTCATATAACAGAAACTACCTTTTAATTTTAATTTTGATTAAAATAAAAACAAGGAACTCATCTGGAGGAGCCGCTCTTTCTTTCTGTACAACATGTGATTACACGGCATGTACTTAAAACTACACGCAGTGTACATAGGTTCAATGAACCGGCACTGGTCTGCAAAACCACGCCGTGTAAATTGATTATGCCTAAGTTTTAATCATGTCTTGTTGACCAAAATTGAACGGCACATGAAAACCGGAATACACGGCATGTATGTTGGAGCAACATGTCGTGTAGTCCATTCCGGTCCATGTGAAACCATGTACAAAGATAAGCCGCGTACCGCGTACATGGGATCGCCAGGCCGGTTACCGCGTAACAAGGAAGTACACGCCAGGTACGATTCATCTACACACCGTGTACTCCAAAAATTCCAAATTAGAGAAAACATGCCAAATCCCCGGCGTGTACTTTGGATAGAGGGTGAAAAGAAAAATACACGCCGTGTAATTTCCAGAAATGGAATTTCACCAGGTTTCCTCCAATGTACAAAGACCCATATAAGGAATATGGATGAGAAGAATCTCAAGGAAATTTAGAAAGGAATTTAAGATAAAAAATTGATTAATTATAAGATCATAATTAATTGAATTCGAGCGCGTGTTATCTTAAATAAAATAAAGATTAAAAGAATTTGAATTCTAAATATTCTTAAATGTTGTTGCATACTATGGATGATCATGAGCTAGACCAAAGACCCTTTGTATGTGTATGGTTTCATTTAAATTTATTAAATTTAAATTTGTTGGCCTGTGAGCCTTCTTCCAATAAAATGTAGGGCCTGCGTGCCCATGATTTCTTTAATTTAAACCCATGTAATGGAGGATCTCCCAAGACAGAGGAGACAGTTCAAATCCCGAAGCTGAGTCGAAACTGACGCCAGAAGTTACAAAGGTGGACAGGTGGGAGCTGCAAAACACGAACCAACATGTTCAAGGTGTTTTCCCTAGGTCAGGGTTAGCTTATCAAAACCGCTAGATAAGATAACCAATATAAGATCATGATCATTCCATATTATTTTATTTCTGTCTAATTGCATGGTTTATTTGTTATGTATGAGTTTCCGCAATCACATAATTAATAAAATGAACAAGCATGCGAAGATGGAATAAAATAAAATCCGGACTATGTGTAAACATTATCAGAACATGGTTAATCACTTAAGCAAGAATCACTTAATATTAACAGGCATGCGAAAATGAAAAACTACACATAAAGGAATAAAATCCCTCAATACCATAATATGTCAGACCAAGCCTTCTGTTACCTGATTAAGGGCAAGACTTAATAAAACTATGTGTTTGACCAACCCTTTTTGGGACACTTACTTTTATAAAGGAAGCCCTTGTGAAAGGATTCGGGTTGACTTAACCATATTAAATCAAGGGAAGTATACCTTGCTAGACTTGGTGTAATATTGGAGGTAAGAGTTGAGGAAATCCAAGTCAGGATTTCAGGATTGAGGTGTCCACTCAACAGATCAAGGAACTGTAAGCTCATAGTTGGCAAAGACCTGCCTACCTAAATACCTTTAAATATCTTGACCAACCCTTGTTGGGGTTATGCGAAGGGAAATGTGGATCCTTTCCACTAGAATTTCAAAACAACTGGACATTCCAAGTTCAATGGTGAGGTCCATTGGGACTTGATAAAATAGTGGGAGAATTAATTAATTCAATCATTATTTCTCATAAATTGTAATTAAGAAAGTACTAATAAATCTGCTCTTTTAAATTGTATAATCAAGATGAAAAACTCATCAACCAAATTTTCTCTGCGATCAATACTGGATAAAGACAATATCCTCACCGGCAGTAACTTTCAGGAATGGTTTAGGTGCCTTCAGGTTATCCTACACCATGAACGAAAGTTTTACGTGCTGGAGTTCTCACTTCCTGATTCTCCTGCCCCAGGGGTGAGTGATGAATATTTCCTGGTCTATGATCAAAATTTGAATGATGCTCTCGACGTTCAATGTTTGATGTTATCATCGATGTCCAATGAGATCATGAAGTCTCATGAAGACATGGATGCCTATAGCATGCTCGAGCACCTCCGTGGTCTATACCAGGAGAGAGCAAGACAGGAAAGGTTTGAGATCTCCAAGGCTCTATTTTAGAGAAATCATGGCGAAGGTGCCCCAGCCAGGCCTCATGTAGTCAAGCTCATTGTCTACATTGAGGGCTTAGAGGTTCTAGGGTTTAAACTCCCCGAAGAACTGGGTACCGACCTCATTCTTTCATCACTCCCCCAGAGCTTCTCAAACTTTGTTGTGGACATCAATATGAACAAAATTGAGAAGTCTCTGTCTGATCTTCTCATCCTCATTCGCCAAGTGGACACTGACATGAAGCGTGAAAAGCCTTCGGTCCTCATAGTGAATAAAAGGAAAGGGAGGGTGAAGAGCTTTAAGCCCAAATCATCTTCTAGGCCTTCCGAGAAAAGAAAGATCAAAGGGTTGGAAAAGGAATAGGATGTTGTTTGTTTTGCATGTGGCCAGAAGGGCCACTGGAAGAAAAACTGCACCCATCCACGGATGCAAGGGGAAGCTTCAGGTGCATTTGTTATCGAATGAAATCTATCTGTTTCTACTAATTGGGTATTAGATAATGCTTGTGGTGCTCACATCTGTATAAAAATACAGGAACCAAGTAGATTCCGGAAGATTGATCGATGGGAGGTAGATCTACGAGCACCCAACAGAGCCAGACTTGCTGATGTAGCTGTCGGGGACTACCACCTCACATTGCCTACGAGGATGTTCTTGGTTTTGAAAGGATGTTATTATGTACCCTCTGTAACCAAAAACATTATTTCATTATCCATATTAGATACAGATGGATTCATCTTCAATTTTGGAAGTGGATTTTTCTATTTTTATAAAGATGGCATTTGTTTTAGTAGGGAACATTTATATAATGGCCTTTATGTGTTAGACTACACAAACCAAGTAATGGAAATAGATAACAAAGTTAATTCACATGACTCATACCACACCCAACTTTGGCATCACCGGCTAGGTCATGTCAATGAGAAACATTTGAAAAAATTACATCAAGATGGGTATTTAGATTCTTTCGAACTAAAACTACTTGGTGTATGTCATGCGTGTCTATAAGGCAAAATGACCAAAGACCCATTTAGTGGGAAAGGTGAAAGAGCTAAAGAGCTTCTAGAATTAGTTCACACAGATGTGTGTGGACCATTTCCAACTGAAGCAAGGGGTGGGTTCTCGTATGTCATAACTTTTACTGATGATTTTAGTAGATATGGATATATCTATTTAATGAGGTATAAGTCAGATTCTTTTGATCGGTTCAAAGAATACAAGAATGAAGTTGAGAACCATCTTGGTAAGAAGATTAAGAAACTCCGCTTAGACAGAGGAGGAGAATATCTTAATCAGGACTTTATTGATTTCTTACGATAGTTAACGATTCATTCTCAACTCACTCCTCCTTACACACCGATGTGGAATGGTGTATGTGAAAGGAGGAACCGCACCCTGTTGGACATGGTGAGATCAATGATGAGTAATGCGAGTCTTCCATTATCCTTTTGGGGATATGCATTACAAACAGCAGCGCACATACTAAACCAAGTACCACCAAAATCGATAAATGGTATTCCATACGATTTATGGAATGGACGCAAAGCCATGTTATCGAATTTACATGTGTGGGGTAGCGAAGAATTTTTTAAGGCCTCTTCAGGTAAAAAACTTGAACCCTGAGGCACAAAGTGTATCTTTATAGGATATCCCAAGGAAACAAGGGGATATTACCTATAAAAACCCTTAGAGAAAAAGGTTACAGTGGAAAGACACACCATATTCCTTGAGAGGGAGCACATCTCAAAAAGAGATAGTGGGAGAGAGATAGAATTCAATGAAGTCGAGGCTCAAGATACACATGAGTTGGTACAAGAACAGATTCCACAAAGCCCCGTGGAAGAACAATCTGTTCCAGAGACACGAGAACTGCGTAGGAGCAGGAGATAGGTGAGAGAACCAGAACGATATGGTTTTCTTGTCACCGAGGATGGTGACTCATTATTGGTTGACAATGATGATCTTCTTACCTACAATAAAGAAGTTGAAGGAACAGACGTTTGCAAGTGGCAAGAAGCCATGAATTATGAAATGGATTCCATTTACCAAAACCAGGTCTGGATTTTGGTAGATCCTTTAGTTGATGTAAAGCCTATTGGTAATAAATGGGTATTCGAGAAGAAACTGGACCTGGAAGGGAAAGTCAGCACCTACAAGGCACAACTGGTTGCAAAAGGTTTTAGACAGCGTCAAGGAATTGACTATGAAGAAACCTTTTCACCGGTTGCAATGCTGAAATCCATCAGAATCGTATTGGCCATTGCTGCTTACCATGAATATGAAATTTGGAAAATGGATGTCAAAACAGATTTCCTTAACGGGAACCTCTAGGAAGATGTCTACATGACACAACCTGAAGGGTTTGTGACTCCAAAGGATGACAATAAGGTATGAAAGTTGCAAAAATCCATTTATAGATTAAAGAAAGCATCAATATCACGGAACATTCGTTTTGATGAAGCTGTAATGGAATTTGTCTTTGTTACGAATGAATGTGAGCCTGGTGTCTACAAGAGGTTTAGTGGGAGTGCATTCGTTTTCCAAATAGTATATGTTGATGACATATTAATAATTGGAAATTATGTACCTATCTTACAGTCAGTTAAGGTATGGTTTCATAAATGCTTCTCCATGAAAGACTTGGGCGAGGCAGCATATATTCTTGGGATCAAGATCCATCGTGATAGATCCAAGAGAATGCTAGGCCTGAGCCAAAGTACATACATTGACAAGATACTGAAGAGATTCAGTATGGAACAATCCAAGAAGATATTGTTCCCAATGTCACATGACATTAATATTTCCAAGAAAATGTGTCCTCAGACACATGAGGAAAGAAAGAGAATGGAAAGGATCCCTTACACATCTGTGATTGGGTCAGTCATGTATGATATGCTATGTACGAAGCTAGATGTTGCTTACGCATTATGTGCGGTAAGCAGATATCAAGCCAATCCAGGAGACCACCATTGGATGGAAGTCAAGACTATCCTTAAGTATCTGAGGCGTACTAAGGATATGTTCCTAGTTTATGGAGGATATGAGGAACTAGTCATCAGAGGACATGTAGATTCTAGTTTCTAGACTGATCAAGATGACATGAAGTCGCAGACTGGATACATCTTCAGTTTGAATGGAGGTGCAGTGAGCTGGAAGTGCTCAAAACAAAGTGTTGTGGCAGTGGAGTCTGAGTATATCGCAGCTTCTCAGGCAGCTAAAGAAGAAGTATGGATGCGAAGCTTCGTCCAAGTGCTGGATTTTTTATCGAGTAGTAAAGATCCTATCACACTATATTGTGATAATACTACAACAGTGGAACTTGAAAAAGAGTCATGGTCACATCAGCGGACAAAGCACATACTTCAGAAGTATCATCTCTTAAGGGATTTTTCTCGGAGAGGTGAAGTTACAGTGAGCAGTATTTCCACAGAAGACAACATGGTGAACCCATTGACTAAATCCTTGACTCAGCAGAAACATGATAATCATGTGAGGTCTAGAGAAATAAAAGTCATAGGAAGTTGGCTCTAGTCCAAGTGGGAGTTCGTAAGGGTTGGTGTCCTCAGAACCAACTGTTTTGTACTTTGATTACATGAATGTTCACTTATTATATATTGTTCATTGTTCTGCATGACTATAATATAATAATGTCCTGGAATATTTGTTGCATTAATAAGGTCATAGTAGATCCCCGCTATGATGAGAACCTTGAAATGCTATAAGAATATTTTTAAATATAGTTTTTTGGTTGGATGACATACTATAATAGGACACATAGTATAAATACCATCATGCACGAGTACTCTTAAGAAGACGAGACTCTCCCTCATGGAGTTCGCACTTGGTACTCTCCAAGATGGGATATTATGAGAACAGACCCGCCAGTAGTAATTCCGCATGTCTAGGTGTCATCAGATATTGCTATCTACAAGCGTGTGTAATGGTCCTTAGACTGGAAGATTATCATTAACTCATGTCATGACTCGCACACTTAGATTTACTGACGAAAACTGTCATGCATACAGTTGGCGGGAAGTAGGGTACGTTGGGTGCGTCACGAGTGAAATTTTGTTAATGGATAAGTCGAGGAAAGATTTGTCCCTTCCATTTATGGAAGTTGATATCTCGGCCCTTTGATTGAAATAGAACTGTCACATTAAATTCCATGTCCATGGTGTGAACGACGAGTTTATTTCAGGTAGTCAAAGAACGACAGATCAAGCATATAGGTTTATGACACTACCATGAAACCTGCTTGATGAGATATTGAGACAAAGGGATTAAATTACACGGTAACTATTCGTATGAGGTGATACGTCAATGTGGCGTCAACTTCTTTTTCTTGGGTGCCTTGACCCGTTGCTAGACAGTAATCTTGGACTTTAGGCAAGACTGCCTAATGCCAACGAGAAAGAGGCCTAGAGGGTCACACACTAAGTGTATCCATGTATCTCAAGTTGAATAAAGATTATTCTCGTACGTGGTTTAATAATTATTCAAGGAAGCCTATGTTGTTTTAAATGATGGAGGAAAAATAAAATAAAACAAGTACACGCCATGTATTATTAAATGTACACGCCGTGTAGTTTTATTTTGGAAAGGAAATGAATAAATGAAAACAAGATATACACGCCATGTACATTTAATGTACACACTGTGTAGTTTTCAATGACAAACAAGTACAAATCATGTATTTATTATTACATGCTGTGTAGATTTTCCAGTCGGGATTTTGAGGATATAATATCATTTTACTAAATGATATTTATTATAATCAGCGTGAGCAGATGTCAAGGAATTAATTATTCAACATGGGGGTTTTCATTAAGAGTTAATGAAATAAATGAAATGCGTAACGCATTTATTTATTGTCATAACTCTACAACCTCAAACTTGATTATAAATATCCTCACAGCCCCAACTCTTTTTCTACACAATAGAATCGGTGTGGACAACATCTCTGAAGAATTCTTTCAAGGCCGAAAGAACCTCTTCCTCCAAGAACGCTCTCAAGACCGAGAGAGATCCTCTTCCATCGGATCAAGACAATCTAAGGCGGACAATGCAAGCACATTCTTCTCCACGCTAGCACCCGGAGAATCCTTTGGCGGCATCCAGAGATACGAGGTACACGTGTGGATCACTGCTAGAGGGAGTCTACACTTGGATTCTGCGACGCAACGACGGATCACATCGACAACATGATCAAGAACATCATCGAAGAAATAACACCCAAAAGGTATTTATTTATAATTAATTAAATTAATTATAATCAACCTGTAACGATCCTTGTTTGTGGTTCCGGGACAAACCATATTCTTTGTCATTTTCTATGATTCGATCCGTGGAGACTGGCGTTTGTCGTCGTATTGATCCCGAATTGATCATTGCTAATGACAAAAAGCCAAGTGGGCACATCCACCAACGCACTTCCACTATGCCCAAAACCTTCATATTGTTGTATTTTTTACTCATAATATTTCCCTAGAGTTTATTACATGCATTTTCATCTCTAGAAGTTATATTATTATATTTCTATTCCTCTACACTACTGCATGGAGATGGTTGGTTTGTGTATACATTTATAATAGGAATAGGATTCCCATTGTGGTTATGAATTATCAGTGGTTTTCACTAGCCTTTATCCAATTTTATGTAGGCTTTTGGTTGTGAAATTTTAACTTTCTATAGGCCTATAATGTCCTAATAGTTTGGGTAATTACACTTATCCATTGACACCAATTTTTGGATCTAAGGGAACCTTGAGGGGGGTTAATTATTTTGATGATAAAATTAAAATTTTTATTTAATAAATTTAATATTTATTCAAGATATTTTTTCCATTATGGAAGGATCTATATTTTAGTTTTTATTCCTATAAGTGTCATCTCTAAAAAGTCACAAATATATTGAAAAAAAATCATATAAATATTACTTGGTTCCCTACAAAGGGCTACATCCAAGGATAATGCATCAATGAGGATTTTACATTCTTAATTATACTATATTTATTTAGTTTTATAGTTATTTTTCCCCATAGTCACTTCATAAAATGAAAATTTCCATTACAACTATTTTGAGGATATCAGTCATCACCCATAGGTAATAATCTATTCATAAACTCTATGTACTAATTCAAAGAATAATGATGTCAGTTTATAGACTTGATGGTCTCATCAATATATTTGGTTAATTTTGGTATATCTTAGTTCACCACAAAAATATTCGTACACCAATATCTCTACATATATCCTATTTTGATCTCATTTCTCTTTTACTCTCCTTCAACTCCTTATGGGACTAACAATACTCTGTTTGAGTTTATTTTTACCTTACATAATATTACTGCAATATTTTATTCAATATGATAATTACAATGATCTAATTATCATGTTAATAACAAATTCATTTAACTCTATATTTATAGAAATATATTTTCAATTCACTATCTGCAAATACAACTACGATTGGATTTCATCTCACTACCTTCTAATGTAATGTACAACTACAATATTACTTCTCTTAATTTCCTCAAATACCAAATTCTCTAAACTCATATGAAATATCTAGAACACCATAGGATTTAACTAAATTTTTCTTATTTCTTATTTCTTATTTTCATCAACTCAAATATGATCACCTTACATTTTTTTCTCAAAAAAAAATCACATGAAAATGTTAATTCCTCTATTTCTCAATTTTTCTTTATTTCTAATTTTAGTGTAGTCAATATTATTCTCACACAAAAAAATATAATTTCACTTTATCTTATTCTAAAAATCCATCAAGCCTACTCTAATATATCATAACATGAACATTATACTACCTTAATTTCTTCCTCATGAATCTAAAACATATGTTACTATATAATCCATGAAATTTGAGTGTCATAGTCCTATCTTATTTTTCATGAAACATCATGCTTCATAAGCTTCCAACATTGGTTCATGTGAATAGTAATACCTTTATCCTCATAACACATTTCACATATTTTTCTCATGTTCTTCAGATATCACAATGCATGCAACCTCTATTCATTGAATAATTCAATGCATAGTAAGAATGAAATAAAAAATTTCACTATTCCAATATCATCTCATAGTTAATTTATGTAATTTTAGATAGGACCCATTATTCATGTTTCTATTATGGAATTTAAAAATACTCATCACTACAATGAATGGAACTACTTGTAACATAAAGATAATTTTGAGTGTATGATTCTCTCGAAAAACACACTCTTAATATATAATATCTATTTTGAATTGTTCCTCCATCTTATTAGAAACTACTAAGGATTCAGGTATTTATAAATGTAAATCCACTTTCATTCTCTATTGAAAAATGTGTGTGACCCCTTGTTCCATTTCCATGGTCCAAACATATGAACCAACATATATTTGTCTCTTGTGAATCATGTGATTCATCTTTCTTCTCGCAGATTTTATGATAACCATTTCATTATCAGTTTGTCCACTATTGCATGCCCTTCATGTATACAAGACCTGATGTGAAGTAGTGTGGTATGATCAAATGTGTGGAATTAGTGTAACTACAGAATGTATTACTCAAGTGGACTATGTAACTCACAACGGATGAAGGAGGAAGATGGAACCTCCTTTTAATATATAGCATAGATCAACTGGATTAGATAACCGAGGCTTTATGAAAATAATTTTAACATGGAAATTGCACAAAATTATCCCCAAATATAACATCAAACATTAGTTCATTAGATAATTTATTAATAAACCATAGTGTTTCATCCAATTCTAATCCATGATCAATTTTTCCACTCTGAATACACATACACACGCCACCTTGCAAGGTTTTACTACCCCTTGTAATCCCACTAGCTCTTCCCATTAGGCAAAATGTGTGTCTAGTCTTATGCTTTCAAGTACTAAGATAATTTCATGATTAGATCCTATTAAACATTTTTTTGTACAATATAGAAATTTTTTTAAAGAATGTTCATTATTATAACTTTTAAAAATATAAAATTCAATAAAGAAACATCCTAGAAACTCAATATACTCTAAATTAGACTTTAATATTTTTTTTAATATCATTATTTTTATTTACTAATGTTCAAGTATAGATTATTAAATCATAAAATGCCAATTATAACAAAAACACATAATATTCTCCTCATATTATCTTTTATTCTTTACTTTATTAAAACCAAATTTTAAGTTAGTCGCCACAATTGGCACTCTATTTCAATAATTCAAAGTATATATTTTGAATAAATCCAACACAAACATCGTGGTTTCAACACATTACCATATATTACATCAAATGAAACTAGGAATATATAAATAATTATAATATTATGATTCTTCCATATTCAATAATCTTGTAATGATATATTTTTTTGTAGTGAATGAGTATCGACATATCAATACAAAATATTATATGATAAAATCAAAACTACTAAGATACAATAATTTAAATAAACCATATCAGAATAATATATATATAATCAGTTACTATAATTGAATATTATAAAAGTTAATATAAAATAATAAGGTTATAAAAGAAGTTATTACAATTATTATTTTATTATACATTGTGTTAATGAACATTCAAAAGAGTTAAGAGTCTAGTTAAGGGTTTCCTCTCCCGATAACTCTACTTAATTGAAATTGTATATTTTTAAACATATATTGTGAGAATATGTATGAATTTTATATCCAAATATGAATTATTTTATTCTACACTATTTTTATTGGGTATGTAAATTTTATCTCTTTATTCTCACTCTCATAGAATCATAATTCACTCAAATGGATGTTTATTATTGAAGTTTTCATTATCAATTATTATTTTTTGTAATGTTTCTACTTCATATCCATATTATATAAAATGTTTCGTGAATTATATTATATCTACTTATATCATTTATTATAGAATATTTCCAATTGTATCAAATTATTTAAAATGTTTTCAAAGTAATATTTTTTGTCTCCTACGTTATGTTTTCGGCTAAGTTTTTTCTCCCACCATTTTATTATGTTTTCCTTATAAATAATCCATTAATAGTTTCAAATATTATTCAAAGTGAATTCTATCTATCTTCTCGTTATTTTTTTGAAAAACTTATTTTATATTTTTTTTAAAGGTTTTAAAAATGTAATTGATATTAATTAATATTCTCTAATTTGTTTTCTAAGACTATTCCAAAATATATTTTATCTATTTAAAAAAAATTACTATTTTTAATGTCTCACATGGAATTTTTTTAATGGAATTATACATATTTTTTCCTAGATGAATTATTTTTATATATTAGGTTGATGTTTATGAAAACTATTTCAATCAAATTAGAAAATTTTATTATGATGAATTTAGGAATATTTTTATTATCACGAGGAACACATATGTATTGTTTATGATTCTATTAAGTGGGGTCCTAGAATTATATATACCAAGAATTAATTGGGAAAATCATATATCATATGAGATTTTATGTTATGGGAAATGAATGGTTTTCCTAGTACACTATATTATGGGGAATGTTTTCCATTATGTGATGAATATCTTTGTAACAATCTTCAGCATTAGATATGATTTTATATTACAACACATGTTAGACATTTTAATTTCATTATGAAACCCATTTTTATGTCTTGTGTTTGTGTCATGATTTATCTAAAGATTCAAAGATCTTATGCATTTGGGAATGATTCTTGGTATTCTATCATACTCACTTGTTCTTCTTATACTCAGTTGTGATCTTATTCATGATCACTTATATTGATTAGATTGATTTCTCCTATGTTTTACCCAAATAGAGCATATGATCTCTGACATTTCATGTGTTTAATTTCAATAATATTTCTTTAAGAATATTACATACCTCTTGTCTAGGACAGATTCATGTATGATTTAATTTTATAATAAAAGTCAAATATGTTGTGAAATAACATTCTTACATAGTTAATACATAAAGCCATTGAACCTATATGTTTTATGGGTGTGACTTATTATAATATGTAATTGATAATTATGTTTATTGAGGAATATATTTATATAAATTTTGGTTGTATAGTATCATTTTTTATCAATTTAGGGTTAGCTATTTTTAGGGATTATTTTTTGAAGATTTAGAGGATAAAACTAAAGTCAACCTTTGTTATAGAAACAAGTGAGATATTTTGATCTAGAAGTGTCTTAAATTGAAATGAATTTTTTGTATGTTAGAACATAATAATATTTCTTTTTAATACCATATAATTTTTTAATCTGGTGTTTTTTTAATACTCATAATAAACATTTTTGTTTTTGTTAATCGCTTGAACTAGAAGAAACCATGTGAAAAATGTGTGTGATATGAAACAAAATTATTGTACCAATGATCATCAAAATTCGATAGAATCATGATTGAAACCCCACAAAGAAGTGGTCATCCAAAAATCCCAATATATGAATAATGAAACAAACCACATAGATCTCCCAAACACGTTAAGGAAAGAAGAACTCTATATTAATTCATTTATATGGTAATAACCACCCTCAATTACTGGGACTTCTTATACATTAATTACTAAGTAGTGGATCATCAAAATGAAAAATATATTTTTTATTCTCCATAGCTTGGAGCATGGAAAGTATTTTTTAATTATTTATCAGTTGAATGGTGAAGTAGATCAATGAGGAAATAACAGTAAGAACATGATGGAAAACTGAGAAATCAACTACATACATTGGGAGGAATTCGAGAAAATATTATTCAAAAAATATTATTCTTGAACTCTTGATAATAAATTGGTGATAGAATTACTTGAGATGAAATAAATAGAGGATGAATCCATTGTTTTCTATGATAAAAGATTCACAATACATTCATGTTACACCTCTTATTTTATAATTGAACCTAAAAGAAAAATAAATTATGCCATTAGTGGAATAAACCCAATACTATGAAAATAATTAGATATAATTGACATGTAGATATAAATAAATTATTCAATTAGATATTTTTGACATCGTGGAAAACTTATGAGGTGGGATAATTCAGTTTCCAATAAAAAAATTGATAAAACCAATTTTAAAAAATAAATACACCAATATGAGAAAATGATAATTTCATATAAAATGTAAAGATATATAACTATATTTTTCTAATAGCTTCTCAAATGGTGGATCAAGATTTAGTTAAAATATCACAATATGAAAAATATAACTTTTAACACTAAATTTCATTATCAACAAAATTATATAAAACACAAATTTATATTATCTATAATATTAATGTTTTTTAAATAATATTTGGAAAAAAGATATAGATATGTTTCAAAAAAATATTATACCAAAAAAAATACTCATTGGAAAAAAAAGGTCTTCAGTCACCCACGTCCAATTAATTTATTATTAAATAAACTGATCAGCCACATATATTGGGTTTTAAACAAAATATATCAAGAATATTCCGTGGAAAAAATTCTATTCTATAATTACATATGGTAGAAATTTAATAATACAACTACACATATGAAGTATAAGAAAAAAAATACTTTTTCGTAGTTCTATGTAGGATCATGGGTACACCAGATATATATAATGAGATTTTCTTGCAATATCTAGTTTATACTAGGAGCTCATTATAATGATTTACGAATAAATTTCATAGAGGTGACTCATAAGTAAATAAAATAGTATAAGAGAATAATAAGAAGTTGATGAAGTGGAGTATGTTACATTATTATTCTACAGGTATCTCCTATCTTCTTATTATATTCTCATTATTTTCAAAATATTCTTAATGAAATTTTAATTTTATTTGATGTACCGATTGAGTTCATTAATAGTGTTTCATGTGTTCAAAATATAGTAATTATTATTCTCTTTAGTTTTAAAAAATATTACATATCTATTTTCAAACATGTGGCTCCATCAATAATTTCTATTCTATGATTCTATGATCTTTTAATGTCTATATCTAAAAACTATCCATTGATAAATCATCAAGAATATCGTCATGTTTTTGTCAAGAAATATAGCTCATTAAATTATTCTAAAAATATTTATTTATTTTAAGAAAAGTAGTAAGGTTATAATAAATAAATAATAATAAAATAATTACATTTAGAAACAATTGATTTAATGTTTCCACATATTCATTGATACTCTCTTCACTTTTTCACATCACCATCCATATTAGAATTTTTCAAATGTCTTGAATTATTGTAAATTATAGTCGATCATTTGTTTTTACAATCGATCTATTATTCATAAAATAAATCACATGTTTTTATGGTCGATCACTTTATTCTTGTAGTATATTACATTATTTACATGGTTGTTTAGAATTTTCTTTGAGGTTGATATGTGGTCAATGAAGATAATCTAACTATCTTTGTGTTCACTTGGTTCCATTATCATTTTTTCAACAGTCAATCATATGTTCATGTGGTCGATTATTCCTTTGATAAAAAACATAACTACAATTTCTTATGATAATAAATGGTTTTCATGATATGACATGTGGTCACTCAAATACTTATTCATATATTTTTTATGTTCAATTACTTATAAGGTGTGTCCATTTCATGAATTATAAAAATATAGATATAATTCACTTTCATTAACCAAATACAGAAATGATTAGAGTGAACATAAACATGATTTTTCATTTTTTAAATAAGGATTTTCTAGTCTAAGATAATAATATCCCCCTTTATATGATCACAAATCATGGAAGAAATATAAAAAACATAAGTATAAAATAAAAATATATTAAAATATCAAACAATTAATATGTTAAGTTAAGTGGGATAATGATCATTCTTATTATGTGTTTTACTCCCCTTTTGGGATTATTAAAAATAATAAACAGAATTTTTATAACATATAAATTAAAATAAATTGAAATTTTATTAGAGTAAGTAAGAGGTGTACAAATATCTTATAAATGTCTAATTATAATATGAATCTTCATGATGGAAAGGGTCCTTTCCATGGCCAAAATCAATAGTAAGAATTGATGGAGAAATAACAGTATGTTCCATATTGCATATTACATTAAAACTAGGATTCATGGGAAAGAGAGAGTCCAAAAGCTCTAGTTGGGGTGAAATTTTAGGTTTAGTTCTCCCCAGATGATGGTTAAAAATAATACAAAATTGAGGGAATGTGGGTAATTTGAAAATTAGGAGGTTCCAATATAAAAACATATGAAACTTACATATAGGGTTCCAATGTCATTATATCCATGTAATGAAATATGAACATCAGTTTTATATATGACTGTGTGATGATTTGGATGATATAGTAATATATAGTCTTCTACATGATTTCTATATCTTTTTCATATTTCTATGAATTTTTTATAACTACTATTAAGGTATTATCGCCATGTGTTTGAAAACCATCAAACACTAATTTTCTTTTCTCTTAGTTTTGACCAAACATAACCTTTAACATATCTATAGTGAGTTTTCTAATATTCTCTTCATCAATGTCTATCATAAAAAAGGAGAAGTATATTGGATATTAAATATTAAACTCATAAACCTAAGGTATTAATGAACTATAAAATATGAATGTTCAACCTGGAGAGAAACAATTTTATATTAAAAACTATTACACGCCCCTTTTGAAGGAATTAACTTCTTTATGTGGATGGTTATATTTCATAAATCAATTCAACTAAGTATATGAAATACATTTTTAAATGGTTATGGAAATATCTTTCTCATGGTCCCTAATATTTTAAAAACTAATACCCATGAAAATATAATTTAACATCTTATAAAGATAACTCTTCAACTTAATAAGAAAATCAATGTTTAGTAAGGGATAAACTCTTATGACTAACCTTATTCTTGAGATGGATTATTTATATCTTGATCAAAATATTATTTTGGAGAATAATCATCTATAAAATCATATGAATGATCCTCAAATCAAGAGACTGTCTCAATGTTTTTTCCTTGGGTTAGAATACTATATGATTCCTTTAAATATATTTTAATGAGGCCTCATATTCACCTACAAAATCTTACAGATATATGAATTATTTTCTTCAAGAAGGAACATAGATTTTCTCTTCTTGAAGAAGGATTTTAAGAGATTGTTTTGGAGAGGGTGGAGTATCTAGGAGCTTTAAAAATCATCACATGACTCGGTTCTAGAGAGACTTACTAGTGTAGTTGTAAAATTTTTCTTAGGTAAAATATGTTCTTATTTCCTTATAGAAAAAATTGGGCCTTTTGGATTTGTTTAATCACCACAATATTCGTCATCATCATCATCTTTTATATTATCCTTATTATCATTCTATTCATCTTATTCATTGAACGTTTTATTAGTTTAATCAACATCATCTTTAACCATAACAACTAATGAAGAAGACACAAACATATCAATGAATTGATTATCTATAAGATTTTCTTCATTAGAATTATAATTGCTTAAAATTCATCCTCCCTCTATTTCAATCATAAGTGGACTCTCCAATTTGGTAGAATCCATTTCCTTATCACTATTAGAGTCTACGAGAACTCATATAAAAAACGCATATCATGTAATTATCTCCCCAAGAAGCTACACATCATTTTGAAATAGGTTCAACGAACAAAGGAACTTCAATAACTTTTTATACGTCAATTAGAATATCAGTTTGCTAATTAATATCAAGAACAAAAGGTGTTTATTCCCATATATTTTCTACTATAACATGAAATTGAACTTGTATCCTTTTTAAAAATTCCTCCAAATATCTATAAAATTATTCATCTATATTGATAAGAGTTTCATATTCTAATTGATCATAAAAGTAATTGGCATCATCTATTCCATCCAATTTGCAACCAAGGTCAATTATATATTCTAAAAAACTTGAATTAAAATTTTTATTGAATATATCATAGAGTTTATCCTCATTTTCTACCCACATCATTCTCTATGGATTCCAAAAAACCATTATTCCTTTATAGGTAATCCGATTCAGAAAAATACCATTCAGTGTCACAGTCCTTTGAACTCTTATATAAACCAATCTCTTATATTCCAACAATATAGAGATGAAATTATGGTATGGAAGTGTGTTGGATATTGAGCATGACTTACTAAACACTTCATTATGTCTCATTAAAAATTGAGGGAAAAAATATGAATATCGTGAACCAAGAAAAATTAATGATATATAACTAAACCAAAATATCTCTTCCTTCGAAAGATATAGATATGAATAACATTAACAGGAGTCTACACTCTACACTTTTCATGTTTTTAATAGGTCTTCTAAATTTTATTAAATTTTTTATTTTTTTCAAGGTATTCACTCTCTATAAATTAGGATTGTCTTCTAGATATGTGCTTTGGTAGTCCTTATATTCTATTCTAAGAAGGACACCTAGATAGTCAATCGTGAAGGTTGAGTAAAACTCTAATTTTTTACCATAGACGATGGTATTAATAATATCTTCATATTCTCTGGTTTCAAAAAACAATTTTTTGATAAATCTCTCTAACCAAGATTGAACATAATGATCAATATTTTTCAAAAACCCAAATTTCATGGTTCTGAAGAAAACATGCTCTTCATAGCAGTGAATGGCTAGCTTTGAACCATTAAAAATAAACTAATATTTTATGTACTAATTTTTTAGAAAGGAATTATGTATTTTATGTCTTATTAGTAGTACTTGATATGGATTTTGTTCGCTCAGATGATTCAATATTGTTACCCAAAACAAATCTTTTAATATCGACTGATAAATCTATGAATCAAAACTCGAGTAAAAGGGATTCGAAGAAAGTGGGATTGAGAATTACGGTATGTTTTGGCTTTATAAATGGTTCAATGATTTGACTTTAACATAACAGATCATTTATATAGCGATTTATTTATATAGTAACACATGGGATATTACAATTTCATTTAATGTATTTCAATGGGATGAAATCAAATAAATAAATAAATAAAATGAATACCCATTAAGAACATAGAATATAATATTAACCTAAATAATAAAAAGTGAAATTAAAATAAATTTAAAAAAAATAACTACAATTTATCATACCTAATTAAGGTTTCAGATAATTTATTCTCTCATTATTGAATGATATCTATAAAATTATGAGTAATATGATGTTTTGTGATAATTAATTTTTTAGTGACATCTTCTTTTCAAAATTGAACTCTTAAAAATGATTTCCTATAACCATATTCCTTGTTCTTTTATGTGATACTAGATTATTCAATATTTTTAATATACTTTTAATGGTATAATTCATAGGGACTATTAGAAATAGATATCAATATTCCAATAATGTGTGTTTCATCCATATAATTTGTGTATAGAAACTACTAGTAGCTATGTATTTAGCTTCATGAGTAGAAAATTAAACAGAATTATGTTTCTTACTACAGTATGAAACAAAATATTTTCCCTTTTCAAAACATATTCTAGAAACAATATTTTGTCTAACCTATAATAACCAAAATCAGAATCTGAATAACTAACTAATTAAAACTCATTTACTTTAGGTTAAAACAATCCTATGTTGGTTTTATTTTTGAGGTATATTAAAATTATTCTAACAACATCTATGTATGATTATTTTGTGTTTTATTGAAGAGAAGCAAAAATACAGACACTAAAAATTATCTCATCTCGACCTGTAGTTTAGTATAGTATGTTTCTAATCATACCTGTTTAATTGGTTTGATCAATTGGTTTCTGAGTTTCATCAAGATCCAGTTTACATTTTGTACTCATGGTAGTATCACTAGCATTAGTACAATAGGTACCGAAATGGGTTAAAATATATTTAGTGTACTTACATTTATTTAAAAAAAATTCCTTATTTATTTTGAAAAATATAAAAACCCATAAAATTTAAGTTCATCCAAAAAACTAATTTTAAATATACCTTTCCTATTTTTTGATAATTTAGTGTGGAAATAATTTAACTACTATTCAATGATAATATCATCGGCATATATTCATACAACTAAAATATCCTTTGAAATTATGTTAATTAATAATGCATGTTTAGATTCTACTTCAGAAAAATGTTTTAAAATAAAAAATTTGTTGTACACATCATACTCATCTCCAGAAACATGTTTTAGACCATATAAATATTTTTTTAGATTGAAATAATTATTAGGGAAGTGAGGTTTTTTTAATCCAATGGTTTTTTCAACAAAAAAATCCTTGACAATAAATTAATTTATGAAATCACTCTTCACATGAATTTGATATAATTTCAAATAAAAATATACCAAATAGTAACGAAACATTATGATGGACTCACCTCTATCTACTACTGCAAAGGTTTCTTAAAATTAAATACTTTATTTGTGACTATATCCTTATGAATCCAAAATAAATTTATTAACTATTATAGTGCTTCAATCATTATCATTGTTTCTAAATGCCAATTTATATCAAATAGTTAGGAAGTCCATAATTAATTCTTCCAGTTCTTAGAATATTTTTCATTAAAACTAATTTAACTATTTTATCATTTCAATTAACTATAATTCATCATTAATTACTACATTGATGTTATTATTTTCAATATGTGGTAATAAATATTGATGTTCAACTTAGTTTATAATAGAAACTATAGTCTAAGATTCATTATCTTGGTCTCCAGAAATATCATGTAAAGGATGATGTCTATGAGTCCTTAAATTTATACGGATAGAGGTGTATAACACTTTATTTTAATCTATATGATAATATTCATGTTGTTCCATGTAATTGGTATATTTTTCAATAAATGGTATAACTAAATTGTCATTATGATTACCATTAATGTTTTGATTAGAAAGATAACCCTCATGGTTTTCTAAAGATTCCTTAGGTTCATGTGGATATCTTTCACCATATTTGACATGTATATATTATTACACTATCATGGTAATTTTATTAAATAACTTGTATTATTTACATGACGTTGAATGTATAAGAAAAATATACATCATCAATTTTGGAAGAAAAATTATCTACATTACATTTTGTATTGACAATAAATACTTTACAACCAAAAACTCTAATGTAATTAACTTTTGGTTTTCATACATTCTATAATTCATATTGGTTTTTTAAATAGGTCGAATTATAAATTAATTAATTTTATACAAGGATATGTTAATATACTCTACCCAAAAATAAATAGGTAAATCATAATCATTGATCATGGTCTAGAGATCCTATTGAAGGGTTCTATTTCATCTTTCTACTACACCATTCTATTCTAGGATCATAGGAGACACAAAATTATGATTATATCCATATTTTTATTATAATTATTCAAAATATTGATTTTAAGACTTAGGTGTATGATCACATCCTAAGGTCTTAATTCTATGTCCACTAAGATTTTCTATAGATCTAGAATATCTATATATATAGAAAAGAGATTAACTTTTATGAGAAAGGGAATACACCCATATATATTGTGAATAATCATCTTCTATAAGAGAGGTATAACGTTTTCCTACTAAACTAGAATCTTTTGAAGGTCTAATAAAGTCTATGTGAACTAACTCCAAACACTGAGAATCCAATACATCTTTATTTGGTTGGAAGTAGATTTATTTATGCTTTTCATTTTCTAATTCATTAAAGAAATTTTCGATCAGGAATTATAATTTAGGTAGGTCCATGGATAAACCTTTTCACACTTATCTTTCTATGAGAGTGTATATTTCAATAGCCTATTCTTATACTGAAAATCCATGCTTTCTTATGAAAGGTAATTAATCACGATTGTTTTTGAAAAAAAATATGGAATTCAAATCAATTGCATAGAAATTATCTTTTATAAAATAGTAAAAACTAAATCATTTTTTTATTCAAATAATTTAGGGGAATTTTTTCAAAACAAACATTTTAACCATAATCACTAAATTTTCATATTCTAATCAAATTATATTTCAGTCCATCTAAAAATAATAATTTAGAAAATAAAATAGTACCAAAATTACTAATTTGACCACATATAATTATTTTTCCATTTTCATTTTCTCTAAAAGTGACATATACATCATCAAAATTAATTAGGTTCTAGAATATTGAGTACTGACCAAAAATATTTTTAGAACATACACTATCCAGATACAATCAGTTCTTACTGATACTCTTCATGAATGATTCTTAGAAAAATATTTAAGCCAAAATTGATTTTTTATCTCTATCATCTTGGGTCAAAATATTTTATTAATAAGATATTTAGGAATTACATACTATTTAAAATGTTTTATATAAGTAGATTTTAAAATTATTTAACTGAATACATTTTTTGGGTCGAAAATAGTGAGAATATATTTTAAAACTAGAAGAACTGGGACTTGGTATATATTTTTTCCTATAAATTTTAATGTATCTATGGGTTTAACCAATTCATGTAGTATACTTATAAGTATTTTTTTAATATGAATCTGGGATAGTGGTTTCAACAACTTCTAAATATCTCTAGATAAATATTCAATTACTCATTATATAACATAATCTAATTGTTCTATTTTATCTATTGATCATTTTTATCTTTTTCAACATATAAATGAATAATTTTGTTAGAAGACATAGTATGCTACTTATTTTAATTTTTTATTTTTACTTCAGGTCATTAAATGTTTCTTTTGGTATATTATAATATCCTAGTCTTTCCCCACTAGATATTTTTTTCATCATAATTTTTATTATAAAAAATGTATGAAAAATGAATATGAGATACACAAATAATATTTAATACATAATTTTCATTTTTCATGAAACAAATATTGTATTTTTTATATCTGTTATATGTAGATTTAATTGAGTTATCTTCAAAGGTTCTCCAAGTGTCTTTCATATCCTTTTTATAAATTTATCCATTTTTATCACATTTCTTCCAATATATCATCTGGGTTTAGTATACTCTAATGTGACTTTTTCTCTTAAACTAAAAACATATTATTTTAATTATGGAGTCATACTTTTTAAAGTCATTCCTACAGCTTCATTTATTAACATAAATTCAACTATCTTCCTACTTCATGGTGAACATCATCTTCTGGTAGTACTTCTTAAACCATCTTGTAAAGTGATCCATTTCTTCATCACTATCTTAAGGTAATTATTCATCAATTCTACTTTCATCTTTGATTTTCTAATTTATATTTATGTAATTTGATTTAAAGGCTATTGGAATCCAATTTAGTTTATCCACTTACCCTTTATTCACATATAATTATTATTCCCACATCTAGAGATTTCCAATGAAGTACATAAAATTCATTGTACCGATGTCTCATGATTCTCTGGTGGATATAGAGGTTCCTCTCCACCTTTCTAGTAAGAATCATGACTTGATCTTTATGTACAATCTATTTTCCTAGTGTCTGTAGTGTGTTAAAAATATCATTGAACATAGAAATTGATTCATTAGGAATTTCATTGAATGTATTATAATTAATAGTATAAGTATTTAAATATATTTATCTATAATTTGAAGGTACTTCATGGGATACAGACAGTTAATCCCATATATCAAAATCAGAAGCACGATCAGATCTTCTATTGAATTCTACATCTCCTAAGGGACAATAAAAATCATTCATATATTTACAATTACAATAATACATTACTTCATTGGAATCACTTCATATAGATATAGATTCATTGATTTTTTTGATATTTATCATCGATAGTAGTCCAGATATCAAAGCCCATACTTTTTAAATGAGTTTTTTTCTTGATTATCCATTGAGCATAATTGTTTCCCTTAAAATAAGCTGTATATTAGTGGATGTTCTATCTTATGAATGCATATCCATAAATAATGAAATCTAATATAAATTTAAGATCATAAAAATTAACTTGATGATACTCAAGAAAATTCTATAGATTATCTATTGATAAATTTTAGTCTTAGTGGAATACTCATGATATGGTGAATTGAGATTCCAATAATAATTTCTTTTAGAAAAAATTTAAAAACATGAATTCCCCAATTTGATAAAATGAGGTGTTAGTCAAAACTTTTTAGAGATATAATTATATTTCCCAAATATATTCTCAAAATGGGCTTCCTGGCTTGGTTAAAATAACATTAAAATAAAAATACATCGTTTGAAACAAAATTACATAATTAAAAACATTATATAAATCAAAAATTAATACTAACTATCTATGTTAATTTTTTTAATATGGTTTAAAAAAATAAAATAGATATGTTTTGAGAAATGGATTATATAAAAACAAATGGAGACATATCCTAAACAAACAAGTAGTTCAATTTAAATAAAATACTAAATCCCATCTGATTCGAAATCACTGACTACCAATAAGTTTATTATTAAGTAAATAGATTTACAACCTGGTTTTATAAAAAAACATATTACAATGCTTTCCAGAAGCAAGTCATCATCTACATTTCTCTGTGGGGGAAATCAGATAAAATAATTTCACATATGAAATCTAGGAATATCGCCCACATCCATAGTTTTAAATGGGATCATAGATAAACAAGAATTTGTGTGTGTGTGTGTTTCATTTACTATATTGTTCAGATTAGGGGTTGGTGATTATAATTTAAAAGTAAAATAAAAATAGACAGCTCAAAAGTAAACAAAACAATGTAAGATAAAGTTAATAAGTCTATGTTGACGTAGTATATTTATCTGTTTTATGTTGATATATCTTCTCTAAATGGTATCATCACTTAATTTTAAAAATATTCTTGATGATTTTTTAATTTTCTATCATGCATCGAATGAGTTCATAGACATCATTTCATATTTCCAAAAATAGAATAATTTTTTGATGTTTTTGTTTTGTAAATGTTCAGAGTTTTTATTTTCATGCGAGTATATCCTTGAATACATTTAATTACATAAATAATTGATCATTTAAATTATGACTCCAAAAACTATCCCTTGAGAAATTATCATGAAGGTCCTCATATTTTGGCATCAAAATCTCGATCATTAAATGATTATAACATCATTTAATTCATCATAGAGAATTAGTTGGATTATTATTAATAAATAATAATATAATAATTACATTTAGTTTTGGTCAATTTAATGGTTCTAATTCATCATTGATGGTCTCTTCAATTATCCACATTAGCATCCATGTCATCATTTTTGAAATTATTTTAATTTTCATATATTATAACAGATAATTTCTCCTTATGATGACTCTCTTGTTCTTATAGTCGATCATGCATTTTACGGTTGACAAAAATATGATTATGGTCGATTCCATATTGTACATGATCGTTATGAATTTTCATTATGGTTGAAAGGTTGTTCATGCAGTTGATCTGACTAGCTCTATGTTCACATAGTTCCTTTTTCATTTTTCCATGTTAGATCATATGTTCATGTGGTTGAATTCTCCATTGAGAAAAAACATAACTACAATTTCATGAGACAAATTTTTCTGGCTTCATATGACTTTTGATTGGTCATATCCTTTTTCATTATTCTCTTTGGTCGATTACTTATATGTTTAGGTCCATTAGAGATATATAGAAATTCAAGGAGAATGATTTTTATTACACAATACATATAATGTATTAGGGTTAACACAAAAAAGATTTGTGATTATTAAAAAAAGGAATTTTGGGACTTATCTAATAGATATCATGGTATAAATGGAAATTAGAGACTCTCGTTTTTCTCAGGGTTTTGGAGAAGAGAAAGGAAAATTGGATTATTATGATAAATAATATGCATGAAAAAGGATTAACCTTTTTTTATTCCAAAAATATGGGATGAAAAATCCAAGGAATTACCTCAAAGGAAAGTAAAAATGATTCTACTGTGAAAAAATGACATTAAGTGCTAGAATTACCATGAGATATAATGATTTTAGCTAATATAATGGATTAAAATAATGATCAGACTAATACACCACGCACTCATTAATGTGTAAATTATAAGGATTTGGGGAATTATAAAAGTAAATTAACCCATAAAATGTTCGATAAGGACAACATATGGTTACAATATCTAATAAAAAGGTATAAAGGGAAATCCAATAAAATCATAACTACCATAGTGGGTAATGAAAATGATGTCCTGAATGTAACACTCGTTATTCTCTAAATAATTATAGACATATTTTTTTAGTAAAATTCTACCCACTCCATCAAGTCATTCATGTTTTTATGGTCATTAACTCACCCCCACATTCATTAGATATAGAATTTTTTGTGAAAATAGCTAGCGGTGAAATGATTTCACCCCATTTTTATAGTTCTTCTCCTATGGATGTTTTTTTAGGTGATTATATAAATCCAAATATTATCCCTTTGATTGAATTTGATATGATTTTGGGTTTAGATGTTTTGTCTCTAC
Organism: Viscum album; assembly: GCA_963277665.1. Lineage (NCBI taxonomy): Eukaryota > Viridiplantae > Streptophyta > Magnoliopsida > Santalales > Viscaceae > Viscum > Viscum album. The sequence goes on along the minus strand of OY728146.1, from coordinate 1,616,749,980 downwards.
ATAGAGTCTATATCAATTTAAAATATAGTAAAATAACATTTCATATACAAAATAAATCCATGATCATTATTCAATGTACGGATAAATAAGAACTCAGAATAAAAATTTCCTCCCTTGTATGGGTCTCGATAACTAATAATGAAGAATATTTAACACCAATGGTTTCGGAGAAAACTAATATTAACAATATTACAATTTATATTGTATATATTGATGTGTTTTAAAATAATTTTTGGGTTATTCCTTAGATAATGAGTATTTTTGTCTATTAAACTCATACCTTGTATTATATATATACAAAATTGATTATATAGAATGGATCCTACTGAATTAGACGAATTTAAAAATTAAAAAAATCACAAAAATGGTTCTATATGCACAAGTGTATCACCATGTGGTGCATAAGTCATATTTCTGATCTAGAGGGGTGGATCAATACATCTCTATATTGATTATCATTAACTCAACAAGATAAAAATTGAGAACATGAATCTCCTACCCCAAAATAATGAATTGCTTTTTCAACATGAAAGGGGATCAATAATTCTCAAAGATATACCATCAATATAAATACCATCAATTAAGGGTGAAAGGGAGGATATAGAAAACACTTTCTTATGTAAAAGATATAATTATTATTAATATATTATTATTCATTTCAAAATTAAAAAATCTCCCATTATCTTCATGTAATTTATTAATATAATCTTTATAGATGGTCTCAATCAATTTGAAATTTATTTCTATATTACATTGTCAAATATTCTAGTATAAGTGGAGAATATGAATAGAATTACATAATTTTGTAAAACACCCTAAGAATGGATACACTATATACAAAATTTAAAATGTGTATATTTTCTCTATATAAATTTTTATTCTTGAGTCAAATAATCACAAGTGAGGTGATATTAGTAGATGAGTCTTTGATAGATATGATTAATGAATTTCCATTACCAAAAAATGAAACCAAGATCAAAAATTTTCATAGATTATATAGATACAATCAATTAATTGTGAAGAATTTATCTCAATTATCAAATCCCTTGAATCGGATAACTAGAAAGAAATTTATGTCCCTTTTGATATATTAAGGTAAGTATAGTTTCAATGATACAAAAGGAAATTCAGTTATAAATCCTATAATAACACAACCCTTTATTGGAGAAGGTTTTTTTGTAACTCCATTACCCTAGATACCCAGATTATGTGCATTATTACATAACATTGGCATGATCACAAAAGTTCAAGTCCCAAAAGGATGATTAGTTTAGTTCCTTGGAAATACCAGATACATCCATATGTTTTACATCACATTATTAATTGAAAAACTACAACAACATAGTCTCTGTAGGCCACACTCATATCGCTTAGACTATCCCTGCAGGTCAGTCATAATATACTTCTTTGCATCTTGGGAAAAATAAAACCTAGAAAGGGGTGAGATCAGATGCTCAGTAAGGATAACAATATAGTAAAAAAATTCATAAATAATTATAAAATTTTAAGTCAATGCATACGACTAAAAAAAACCCTTTTAAACATGAACTTCAGTATAATATGGAAAAGATAAAATCAAAATTTTCATTTACTTATTCACATGGATATTATACTAGTCGAATAATCACATGCAATATCAATAGCCACCTTCATAATGATAGAATGCATAATGTGTGACTTCATAAACACATTGTCAAGGCCTTTTTCCAAGACTAAAAATAAAATTTTGGCAAGGTCTTGTTCCAAGACACTAGTTTGTCTCTTGATACCTACTGATGCATTGAGGAGCTATAGCAGGATCTACCTGTCACTTACCAAGTCCAATGAATTCCTCATATGAAAAGGTTTAATCATAACATAAACATTCCTATTAAAACTAGAATAAAAAATGACAATAAGTTATCCATAAACCATGAATGATATTAAAATAACACATCCATATTCAAACATATCACAAAACCTTCAATATAATATGGAATATTTGTATCATAATAAATCAACCTTTATCAAGAATAATATCTTGTAAAGGATGTTGACATAGTTGAAAATGATCAGTAAAAATCTTTGAGATAAATATCCTTTTTTCATGAAATCATTTAAAAGTCACATAATTTATAAAGGAAGTCATTTGAAAGTTTTTTTAATCAAAGTGTCTCATACCACTTTAAAAAATTGTAATTGAATTAACATTTTAAAACACTCATGTCCATATAAATAAATCCTTAAAACCATTTTGAAAACATAGACCTTAATGTTAAAGGTTTAGAAGGATAAATTGTTAAAACATTTAAAATGATGTTTAAGTAAAAGAGTCCCTTAAAAATAACCCCTTTGAAGAATGTTTTATGAAACATGGACATGGATAATAAATATGTCCCAGTAGATTCTTACTTAAAATAACCTCATATAATAAAGATATTGTGAAATTAACCCTTACCTTGTACTTTTCCATGGTCGATGGTACGTTATACACCTGTATAATAGTTAAATCATGGTTATTTAATTATAAAAGAACCATATAAATAAATATGATATCATATATAATCTTCAAATATTACTTTTTTAATCATATTTTAGTATTAGCGTTGTTTCGGGTGTTAACTGATTCATTTTCCTTCATATATTTTGTTATGTAAATCATGTTTTTTATGGATAGGATGTATTTTATTCATATCCAGAATGTTATTATGTTCCTAAAATTATTTTTAATCATAAAATGAAAATTATTCTTAAATGATTATGATGGGGAATGAATCTCATCGTGTTCGTGGTGACGGTAATTTGTACATATGCACGAGCAAAAATATCATTCAATTGAAGGTGAAATCATATATAATTGAATGTTATATCATATATACAGAATCATTAACATATTATATTTATTATTTACATCAATTAGACAACATTATTATACCCATCCAAATAATGATGTGTTTTAATAACAAACTACACCACAACATGGAGATGGTAATCCGTACGTATGCACTTATGGTGACTTTTTCATTTATAGGATGGATAGAATAATGAATATGGTTTTACCATTTTTATAATAACATCACAGTATAAATAAGATTCTGGATTTATTATTTTATAATGGAAATAACAATGAAAGAGGAAATGGAAGAAGAAAAGAACATGAAAAAGTGATGAAATATTTACCTCTTCTTTGAGTTCTTCCTTTTTATTTCATCAAAATGTCTCCTTAGGTTGGATTTCTGACTAAAGGAAGGCCTCTTTGGGTGTTAAATTCTTCCCCCCTTAAAATTATTTCATCCCCAAAATTTATAGAATAATACTGGTTAAAATCATTCATGTGGTTCTTCATCATAAAATCCTTGGGTTCCCACGTTTCCTCTTGCATCTTATGGTTTATCCATAGAAATTTTACCAGACGAGTCATCTGGTTTCTCAATACATGTTATCTGGTATCATGAACTTTGATAGGCTCTTCAAAATAAGATGGATCGGGTTCTAGTTCTAATTCTTCATAGGTGAGTACATGCGTTGGGTCATGCATGTATTTTTTCAACAGTTATATGTGGAACATATCATGAACATTGGAGAGACTTGTAGGCATTTCCAAATGATAAGTTGCAACTCCAATTAATTCTTGAATTTTGAATAGTCTGATGTACGTGGTACTTATTTTACCATTCTTATTAAATCGTAAAACTCCCTTCCATGGAGATACACTCATGAAAACTTGATCTCTTACCTAAAATTCCAAATCCTTCCTTCGGTTATCAGTATAGCTCTTTTGCCTACTTTGATCTGCTTCGATATGGGTTTGGATGAACTTCACCTTTTCCATCATTTCTTCAACAAATTCTAGGCCTTTGAGTTTTCTTTTACCAACATCATCCCAACAAGTTGGTGTGCGACATCTCTTTCCATATAACACTTCATATGGTGCCATCTGAATACTTGAATGGAAGTTATTTTTATATGATAATTCTACCAAAGTTAAATATTGATGAAACATACCTGGAAAGTCAAATGATAAAGATCTCAACATGTCTTCTAATGTTTGAATTGTTTGTTCTGATTTTCCATCAATTTGAGGGTGGTAGGCAGTGCTCAAACGAATTTCAGTATCCAGGGATTTCTGAAGACTTTTCCATAATCTTGATGTTAAATGGGGATAATTATCAGAAACAATCAATAAGGGAACACTTATAGTCTTAAAACTTCATTAATATATAGTCATGTTAGACATTCAAGTAATAAATCTTCTCTTATAGCTGGAAAATATGCTGACTTTGTAAGACGATCAATAATGACCCATATTGTATCATTACATCTAGGAGTCCTTGGTAGCCCCTTGAAAAATTTCATCATAATATTATCCCATTTCCACTCAGGTATGGGAAGAGGTTTCATGACTCCTCTAGGATATTTCCTTCAATATTTCACTTGTTTAAAAACCATAGATATTGACACAAAATTATCAATATTCCTCTTCATGTTGTCCTACCAAAAATGTTCCTTCAAATCTCTATACATCTTGGTGCTACTAGGGTGTGTAGAGAAATTGGTTCTATGTGCATCATCTAATAATTAACTTTTCAGATCAGGTATATTATAAATGCAAAGTCTATTCCCAAATTTTAAAATCCCGTCTTTATATATGGAGTCGATCAATCTCCCATCATTCACAACTTTAATTATGTTTTGAAACTCCTCATCATCAGCCGGAGAACTTTCTATCCTTTCATGTAGAGATGGTTTGGCAAACATTTGAATGTTTCACCTTCTATGATTATTCCCATATCCATATTTACTAGATCCATGTATATCATATCCTTTTCAACACTCATCATGTTTAAAACTCCATGATCCTTTCTTCTCAAAGCATCCTCCGCCTTATTTTCCTTCCCTGGGTGGTAGTGTATTGTGCAATAATAATCCTTAAGTAGTTCAAGCCATAATTTTTTGCCTCATGTTGATTTATTTCTATGAGAAACTATACTTCAAACTCTTGTGATAGATATATATCTCACATTTTTCACCATTGGAATAATGTATCCATATATTCAAAGCAAATATTATAGCTGCTAACTCAAGATCATGAGTAGGATATTTTTTATCATGAATTTTTAGCAAACATGATGCATAGGAAATAACCCTATCATTCTGCATAAGGTAAAAACCAAGTCCTTTCTTTGATGAATCACTATAAATAACAAACCCATCATTCCCCAATAATAGAGTTAAGATAGAATAATTGACTAATATTGTTTTCAATTCTTTAAACCATTATTCACACACTTTTTCCCAAAAAAAATTTAACCCCTTTACGTGTAAGCATGGTTAATGGGTTTGCCAACTGGGCAAAATTTTGGATGAAATGCCGATGAGTATAACTGTGGTATGCAGTTTTATCAATGCGAGGTAGGGGATACATGTTCTTTATTGTTATAGCATTGATATCCATGTAGTCAATGCACAACCTCATATACATGTCTTTCTATTTAACAAAAAGGACAAGGGATCCCCATAGATAAACACTTGGGAAAGTAAATCCATTATTACTCAATTTATCTAGTTGTTTCTTCAGTTCCACTAATTCCATAGTGACCATTCTATAAGGGGTATTTGATATGGTCCTTGAACCTGAAATTAAATCAATGGAAAACTCAATTTATCATTCTAGAGGACGTCCAGGTAAATATTCTAGAAACACATCAATATATTCTTGCACAATAGGCATGTCCTCTATTCGTACATTATTTTCCTCACCCATAATTATTTCATTCTCATCCTCCCCAATAATTGAATTAAGTAGAGATACTAGGGGTTGATCTATATAAGAATCAAGTGGTGACTGTTCTGATCTAATGATAATGTACTCATTATCATCATCGAAAATTTTAACCTCATCCTTCTAACAATAAATTTTGGCATCATTTTCTAAAAGCCAATACATTCTAAGGATTATATCAAATTAAATCATGGGTATGATGATGAGATCCGAATATAAAGAAAATTTATATTCCATAATGGGAACTGATTCAAAAAACATTGTTTTGATGATACTTCCCTTAGGTGTTTTGACTGAAAAATCCCTTATTAAGACAAACTGAAAATATCTAATTTTCTTAGAAAACTGGGGATATATCAAACAATGTGATGATTCAGAGTCAAATAAAGCATTGGATAAACATGATGAAACCATTAAATTACCTACCACCACATCTTTCAGAGCTTCAACCTCAGTAGTAGTGATCCCATAAGCTTGGTCTTGATCCCTTGGCCTTTTCTGAAGTAAGTTTCTCTGAAACTTTGGACATTAATATTCATAATGTCTCATCTCCCTAAAATTGTACCATTAGACATTGGTATCTTCTTTATTCCCCTTAAAATCACTAGAAATATAGCCTTTATGTCAATATTTGTAGCATACTCCTTTTCCTTTTATATAGGCACCGAGGTTCTTCCTTCCACAATTATCACTAGGTGGAAATTCAAATCTCCCTTTCTTCCCTGTTTCCTTATTTACATTCCCAGAGTGTTCAGAAGAGCTCTTTTTCTCTTTCATTGCTTTAAAGTCCCAAGACATAGATAATTCCTTTTTTTCTTAATAGCACATGAGACAATATATTCATATGACGAGATGGATTGCGATACTAATGCTCGATGGAGAAATAGTTTTAACCCATAAAAGAAACAACCAATTTTACTTCTTGGGTTATGTTTATAATCTGCAGAATGCCTTTAAAACCTTGTAATGTTTGCCTAATACTTTGCAACATTCTCATCCTCCTTTTCCCTTAGACACAAAAATTGTCTTTCCATATCTGCTCAATGTTCACAAGGAAAGTATATTTCTATGAAAATATCTATAAACTCCCTCCATTCCATGTTTGATACCTTGTCATCTTTTTTTGGTGTTTTGAATCAATTACCTCCATTTATATGAATCTCCCATGAGGCGATAAACTACCATTTAAACTTTTTCCCTTTTTCTACTCCCCATAGCATTAAATTTTTTTCTAAGGAGCTTGTCCATTGTTTAACTACAAATGGATTTGTAGACCCATTGAATGTTGGTGGTTGTTTCCTCATGAAGAATTATAAAATTTATCATATGCTTTGTGGATTAGGGTGCTCTATATGGCTAAGGTTATTATTCAGAACTTGTGTGAGTTACCCTAGTATAGTGATAAGCTGATCAGCACCAGTTTCATCCCCACCTCCACTATAATTATCTTGATTAGAAGGGAGATCCCTACATGGATTACATGCATTGATAAAATTTCCATTCCTTCCACTAAGTTCCATTTCTAAACATTGGAGTACATTAGATTAGTTTATGAATCACAATACATAATTCTAAACTTGTAAAACTATTAACATAAATTGAACAGTTTATGGATATAATCCATAATCATAAAAATGTTTTCTTTGAGTAAGTGTATACTCATGAACCCTTCATAATGGTTTTTAATGAATATGATAATTATCCTAAGCATATCCCCTAGGAGTGTCATAACCAAGAGTGCATCAAGTCCCGTTGTCGTGCACCAGTTTCCGTTCGATTCAAGCTCAAAGTGGTGTTTTCGGGTTTTACCCCTAGGTATATCTGTGACAGAGCCGCCTCTACCTACTTGTATCCATATAGGGATGTATTTCTTGGAAAACTCAAAATATCTCTACAGTACAAAAAATCTAGGAAGTTGTTCTATAATAATCCCCAAAGTCTATCAAAGGTTAATGTTATCTAATAAGAGTTTTTCTAAATCTAGTTTCCAAGGTTTGTACTAAACATCCTATGATAACAACTATAACCCCCTGAACCTAATTACGTTGAGTCGGTGCATTATTACATAACATTGGCATGATAAAAAAAGTTCATGTCTCGAAAGATAGATTAGTTTAGTAGCATTAGAAAAACAAGATACATTCATAAGTATTACATTACATTATAAAATGAAAAACAACAACAACATTGTCTCCATAGGCAACACTCATATCCCTTAGACTATCCCTACAGTTCAATCATAATATACTTATTCGCATCCTGGGAGAAATAAAACATTGAAATGGGTGAGCTCAGATGCTTAGTATGGATAGAAATATAGCAGAAACTTTCATAAATAAGAATAAACATTTAAGGAAACATATAAGACTAAAAAATCCCTTTAAACTTGAAATTCAGAATAATATGGAAATGATAAAATTAAATAATGTCATTTACTTATTCATGTTGATATTATACTAGTCGAATAATCGCATGCAATATCAATAGCCACTTTTATAACGATGAAATGCATTATTCCAGACTTTATAACCACACAGTCAAGGCCATGTGCCAAGACTACAAATATGATTTTGTCAAGGCCTTGTGCCAAGACACAACTTTTTCTCATGATACCTACCGATGCACCGAGGAGCTATAGCAGGCTCCACCCATCACTTACAACGTCCAATTCATTCCTCATATGAAAAGGTTTAAACATAAAAGAAACATTCGTATTAAAACTAGCATACTAAATGTCAATATTTTATCCATAAACCATGAATGGTATAAAAATAACACATCCACAATCAAACATATCACAAAACCTTCAATACCATATTGAATATTTGTATCCTAATAAATCAACCTTGATCAAGAATAATATCCTGTAAAAGATGTTGACATAGTTGATAATGATCAGTAAAAATCATTGAGAGAAATATCACTTTTTCATGAAATCATTTAAAAATAACATAATTTATAGAGGAAGTCATTTAAATGATAGTTTTTAATCAAAGTTTCAAATACCACTTTGAAAATTTTGAATGGAATTAACATTTTAAAACACTAATGTACATATAAATAATTCCTTAAAACTATTTTGAAAACATGGACATTAATGAGATTTGTTTATAAGATTAATCAATAAAAAATTTAAAATGATGTTTTAGAAAAACAGTCCCTTAAAAATAATCCCTTTTAAAACACTTTTATAAAACATGGACATGGATAATAAATATGTCCTAGTAAATACTTACGTAAAAACAACCTCATATAATAAAGAGATTGTGAAATTAACCCTTTCCTTGTAATTTTCCATGGTCGATGATACTTTAAACACCTATATAATAGTTAAATCGTTGTTATTTAATTATAAAATAACCATATAAATAAATATTATATCATATATAATCTTTTAATATTACTTGGTTAATCATATTTTAGTATTATTGTCGGTACGGGTATTAACTGATTCATTTTCCTTTATATATTTTGTTACGTAAGTAATGTTTGTTATGGATAGGATGTATTTTATTCCTATACAGAATTATATTAAATTCTTAAATTTTTTTTTATCATGAAATTAAAATTATTCTATAATTATTACAATGGGGAATGAATCTCATCGCGTTCGTGGAGATGGTAATCCATGCATACACACGAGCGATACTATCATTAAATTTAAGGTGAAATCGTATATAATTGAATGTTATTCAATATATAAAGAATAATTAACATTTTATATTTATTATTTATATCAAAAAACATCATTATTATACCCATAAAAATGATGAAGTGTTTTAATAACAAACTACACCACGACGTGGAGACGGTAATCCGTACGTTAACATGTATGGTGACTTTGTCATTTATAGGATGGATAAAATAAAGAATATTGTTGTTAAATTTTTATAATAACATCATATTATATATAAGATACTGTAGTTATTATTTTAGAATGGAAAAAATAATGAAAGAGGATGTTGAAGAAGAAAAGAACTTGAAAGAGGTGATGAAATATTTACCACTTCTTCGAGTTATTCCATTTTATTTGATCAAAAGGGCTCTGTAGGTTGGCTTTATGACTAAAGGAATACCTCTAAGATAAAGGTAGGACAATTTAGAGGATATTTGGGCAGTTTTTGGCTGATTAAAATGGCTTTTATGGTGTTCATTTGAGATAAGGGGAAGTTCCCTTTTATAAGTGAGGTAAGGGTCACTTTAGGAATAGCTTGAAATATTATTTTATAATAAAATCATTTTCGGTTTATAATGGCTCAAAAATAAATTATTTAATGTAAAAGGTGGGAATGGGTAGAAAACCATTCAACCAATAGGTTTTATACAGGTTTAGGTCATCATATTAACATTATCTTTTAGATTAAACTCTTAGTTAAATAGTTTGACATTTACCATGTCTCTTTGTATTTTTATATTATATGGTTAATAAACATACTATAACCTTCCAAGAAAACCTCAATTAGTTCATTAATGAAATATATAATATTATTTAATCACATTTTCCTATACATAGAGTTTTAGGAATATAATATTAATTAATAATAAAATATTTGTTTTAAAAACTCTTTTATGTCAATTTTGACACTATTTGGTATTTTCTTTTTCTTAAATTCATAACAACATTATTACTACAAAATAAAATTCATTTAATAGACCCTAACATGTCATATTAACCTAGAAAAGTAGTTTAATTCATTAAATGTCTCAAATTAGATTAATTTGGATATTTATAATATCAATTATTTTAATCTTTCATCTTTAAGGTAATTATTGCATCATCATTGTTTCATAAATAAATTAAATTATTTGATGTTTAAAATTTATAAATAAAAAACCATTATGTAGGAAATATTTTCACATTTTTAATGAATGTTTGTAGTCGAATATATATTGTGTGTATCCCTATATTAAAAATGGTTTTGTTATTAAACTTTGAATTTAACTCTTTTAACTCTTCTTTAAATAAATTAATAATAAATGTCCTAATCTAATCCAAGTGGACCAAAAGGTATCATATTTTATTTATAATTTTTTTGGGTCAAATTATACTTATCCAATAAAATTATTAAATGTGTTTGGGTAATTATGATATCATTTTTACCCTTAATTACCCAATTTTCTTTTAACCTTGGTAAATAAAAGTAAAACGTTACAATTCAAAAAAAAACATTTTCACCTCATTGAATCACATTTTACATTCTGATATTAAAATTTTCTCTCATATTTTTGAAATTCAACTCACAGAATTGGTAAAATTATGTTTTATACAAATTTTCAAATGCTCTTAGGAGGTGGGTAAAAGACGGTAAAAAGATTGAGAAAATTTTATATATCTAAACGTATTATAAAATGAATCCAATGAATTATGATGAACATATATAGGAATTATTTGACTATTTTGAAATAAAAAAAATAAAAATAAAATAACTAATTATTTAAATAAAAAGTTTGTTTTAAAAAATAACACAGTATTTTTTCACAATTCATCCAAAATTGACAGTTTTCAGAAAAATACCAAAAATTTTCCCTAATCTAATTTAAATATTATGAAGACAAAAATGAAGTCCATTTTGATGGATAAAATTTAAAAAATTTCAAAAATTGGTTATTACTATTCATGACGGTAAGTTTGATTGGTTGTGGTGTGTTTGAAATCAAAGTTGCGTACAACACAAGCTATTGTATTATTCAAAGGGAAACATACCGTGGAAGCTTGGGGTGTTACAATTTTTATATAATTTGATTCATTAATAAGGTATTGGGGTGTATCCTTCTTCACAATAATTTTTTGAAAACTTTGACTCATGTTAAATAAAGGTCAATTACACAAAATTATCTTATGTATGATTTTGAGCTAATAGTTGTAATATTTTAATTAAAGATATTAAGGAATTGTCTATATGGAATGACCATTGATATATATAACAATAATAAATTAATAAAGTATATATTTAGTCAAAAGGAGTGTACATGCACCAAAGGATTCATTCTAGTTAACCAAGGACTATGACTACACAATACGTCATTACCTTGGGAAGGCAAACCTAGTAATTGGTCACTAAGAAAGAAGGATCAGTAAACCCAATCTATAATAAGGATTGAATGAAACTAGATACTCATTTATTTTTTAAGTATGGGATTTAAAATTATAAGGGATGTGGAAAAGACTTGCATTTCCCTAATGATTACTCAACCATCCTTCTATGTGAAGACATGGTGTTATAAAACAATGATATTGATATATAGAAAAAGGTGAGAAATATATTAGACAAGAACCTTTACAATATTTGATTTATAAGATTTAGTACATGATTATTTGTTCTATAAATATTGGAATTGTAGAAGGCTTTATTAGAGAATCATTATATTTCATAGTTCACTATCCATCCTGGAAGAATAAATATGATAATAGATCTCAATGAGAAATTATTGTTGGTGAAAATAATGATGGAGATTATAGAGTATGAATCCTAATTCTTGGTATTCCAACATTTTGAGTAATAACATCTATATTCTAGGGGGATGATAGAAAAATTACTCATACCATTATATAATCATGATTATGTCAGTATTAATTTCATGGGTTAGACATCCTAATATATCTATAGTCTATAGTACCATTTGGGTAATTGTTTTTTGACATAAAGATTCAACCTAATTTGTTTTTATTTTAGAGTATTTAACACTCAATATACTTGAAAATATTTGTATAAAAAACATTAAGGATCTATAGTATATCACTAAATAATATTTTTTCTTGATATGATATTCAACATGATGTTTTAAAGGAATCCATAATAATAATATAATGTATAGATGATATTTAACATATCATTTCACCCTTTGACTCATGGTCCAGATGTAAAGACCAATGAGACTCTAGATGATATGTTGATATCCTTCTTTATGGATTTTAAATAATGTTTAGATCAACATCTTACTTTAGTGGAGTTTTGGTAAAAAATAGTTTTTACTCCATCATTCAACCAGAACCATATAGGGATCCATATTGGATGTTGTGAAGAATAGTAATATGATGGAGTGAAGTTTGAGAGAATAATATATTAATATCATATCATTAAAAAGAGATTATATATAAGATTAAAACCATTCAGTAGTCTATTAATGTATTAAATAAATCATAAATCACTTAATAGGGTAATTGCTGACAAGATCTAGTATTCACGGTTTTTGAAAAGTTATTACTTAAAATATTATTATGTAAGGGTATATAAGATTCATAAATAATGTAAATTTTATCCATAAACACATAATCATCCAATAGACCGATGTCCTTCAATGTTTTTTTATAAAAAGAAATCCCCCTTTTAAGGTATGAAGGGGTGAACCCAAACAGACTTTAAGACAAAAGACATTAAATGACCTAGTGGTCAAGAGAGAGAAAAAATGACTACATGAAGTTACCCCTCCCTAGCATAAAATCATAGAAAATTCATCCTCCAAAGCAGGAATGAATTGCGAGAAAGTGTCATGTGTCAAAGCACAGGCCCAGTTATATGGCTTACACTATACCCTCTGAAACATCCAAATCCCTAAACACATAATACCCTTTTATATTCTTGATCACATGGGGACTTTATTTCATAATCTAGCACTTCCACATTCCCTTTATCAAGTTCATGATGTGTTCCTTGTATAACTTTTGTTAATGTACATCCCCAATCCATAACATGTACTGAAATCATATTTTTAAAAATATGAACATGATCTCAAATCTAAGGAACAACTGGGGTAATTCATGGACAACGTGTACAATGAAATAAGTCAACTTAGTTGGTAAATTTATTTTGAATAATTATGAGTTCGGTGAAGAAAATTTTGAACCTAAAGATATAATTAGGCATAATTATCCTCATCTATTCTAATTTGATAATCAAAATTTTGGTAGAAATTTTTTTAGAGAATGGTAGAATGTAACACCCCATGTTTTTATTCCATTAATATATATAATAGATTTACTAACAAACAAAAATTAATATAAAATGAACCACATTTATATTTTTTTAAGATAAAAATTTATAATAATATTAAAAATTATATTAGTTAGGATAAATATATATGAAACATGATTATGAAAATTATAATATGAATAAAACAACCAGTAAATGAAAATATAATCATTGTGAAATCTCCATCTTCATGGTTTTTCATGAGGATGATAAATCCTATTAAATCTAAATAAAGATGAGAAATATGAAATATAATAAAAAAATTCAGAAAAAAATTAAATGAGTAGGAAAAAAAATTATTAAATATACCAACTTTTATAATGGATTGAAATTGGATAATATGACATTTAAAATTATTTATAGCCATTAAGAATGCATATAAAAATGGGTATATTGAAAATGTAATAATGATTATATAATCCTTTTATAGGATCTATAATGTTTTATAAATAAAATATTAAGCATTGCTATAAAATATTATAAAACTATAAAATAATTAAGGGTTTATAGTAAGTAAAATATAATTTAACTTTACATAAGAAGTTTTTTTATTCATGAGAAAATATTTTTATAATTAATTATGTGTTTTTTAAAATAAATTTAAAATATTTATAGGTTATATTTTTAAAATTGAATTCATTTTTAGAATTAGGAATTTAAATTAGTTGTGAGGTTCAATTTTAGTTTTGGTGGGAAAAATAATTTACAAGGTTGAATAGTTAATGTCTTCTGTAAAATGTAAAAATGAAAAATAATGTATATGGTAAAAATGATGGATAAAATTTATAAAAATAAATATAAATGTTGATAATTGTGGGATTATAGATCCTACTTGGTTATTTTCTCTTATATGTAACTTTTCATGTTAAAAAGACCATTCTTAACTATTCTGTATTGATAAATATCAAAAATAAAACTAAAACTCATGTATAAAAGGAATCCTTCTCCACCTAAACCATACCACTTCTTTATTTGGGTTTCATATTTGATCTATTCCAATGTTTTCTCTACTAAAGACCCCTTCTGTGTATGGTATCTTTTAGTTATAAAGTATTATGTCAAAATAAATTATTCTGAAGGAAACCATTACATTAATTAGTGATACCATTTATGTATCTAGTTATTATATATATTTTTCAATTAATTTGTCATATCTACTCATTATAAATGAAATAATACAGTATGATTATATAATAATAAATTCATCATGAATTTTTAAAATTTATATGACTATAATATGACTCTATAATCATAATCATTCCTTAGTATATCATTTTCTTTGGTTGGGTTAGTTCAACCACATACATGACTGATGATATACTATATTCATATTTTCAATCGTTGATGAGTAAAAAAACATAATTTATATTAATATATGATATTAAGTATTATGTTTTTCAATGATTATTTTCTGGAAATGGTGAAACAAAAAATTAATGGTCACCATAAATTAATGTTTTTATGTGAAAAGATACATGATTCATACAAGTTTTGAATTAATTTCTTAAAATATACACCTTTACCATACGTAAAACGAACAATGGATTGTATAAATCAATAAAATACTATTATTCCTCCACATTTATTAATATATCCCCGATAAAAGTTTTATAAATGAATTATTATTGACATTATCATACTGAAACTAGTATGAAACAATTAATACATCTTGCACAGATGATGAAAATGAACAATAAATAAATGATATATGCGTATGTGTATGTAAAGAAAATTATAAATATTTAATAGTAAATGATAAAATATTTTTAAATATTTTTTTAAATTATTTATTACTATTTCTATGTTTATTATACATGTGGGGCTATTTGAATTCGTAGGATCCAGTAGTAATGTTTTGGGAGTCATCTCTCAATCTCTATTATTAATTGATGTTGTCAATTCCAATACATCCACTGTGAGAATATGCATTAAATTTACATCAACCCATGCCAAATTTTATAATCATTTATTTATATTGGGTATCTATTTTTTTCCATTTACCCCTAATTGATAAATATTTCACCCAAAAATATGTTTATTAGTGAAATGTCCTTTATCACTTATTTAAATATGGGAATATTTCTATTTATTCATATTATCAAAATTTTATAGATATTTTATTCTCTTAATTTATATCATTTATTAAGGTTTATTTTCAATTATGTTAACATATTTAAATTTTTTTGAAAGAAATATTTGTATCTCTTCTACATTATGCTACCAACGTAGTCACTTATCCCTCTATTTTATAAAATTTTACGTACAAATATCCCTTAAAGGATTTCATGATTCTTTGATGGAGTTTTATTTATGTTATTTTTCTGATGAAACATTATATTTTATTATTTTTTTGAAATTTATCAAAAGGTAAAAGATATTTCCGTATATTTTCGGAAAAATATTATATGATTCATCTTAAATATTTTTCCACTATGTCAATAACATTTAGTGTTTCTTATGATTCTATATGTATATGTTCTAAAGGAATAATCAACTTAATTTCCAAATATGACATGTTTTTTGGAATTTCGATAATGTTCTTGAAATGGATTTCATTATCATGGGTTTACTATGTGATGATGAATTAATAATAGATTTAATGATCATGTGGAACACATAAATTTTTTTATCATACAATGAAGGGTGGTATTATAATTATATATACTTTCAATGTATTGGATAAATTATATATCACTTGAGATTATATTTTATGGGATATAGGATGTTATCATATTGTTGGGAAAAAATCCCTCAAGGTATCATTGAATCATTTTTAGGTGATGGTGTTTGTTGACAAAGTGGACATTTCTGTTGTGATTGTTGACAAAGCAAACCCTAACATACAAGTTTGTTGACAAAGGGGATTTCATAGTGGCATGTCGAGTTCAAGGGTTGTGGTTAAAAATCCCTATTTGATTCAAGAATGTCGAAAAAGGAATGGATGGTCTAGAGGTGGTACAAAAAGAGCAGATACAAGGTGGAGATGTTTTCTAGAGTTTGACAAAATTTTGGCCTTAAAATCGACAAATGAAGAAAAGTGGTTTTTGGAAAAGGGACTTGCGCATCATGTACTTGGGAGAGAAGAAACTTGTGTGCCATATGTTTTTCAAGATCAGAGAAACAAAATATGGAAAAGGGATCAGGGGCACCCATGTTTTAGAGTTGGTCGTGCAAGTGAGTTGTGCGGCAGAGACTTGTGTGCCGAAACTTGCGCACCGAGGGGTGACTTGTGCGCCATCGTGAAGGGTGTCCAAATGCCTATAAATATTGGTCAACCCCTCCTCATTAGGTGTAGAGGTCAACACTTAGAAAAATCAGAGCTCCTTTCGTGTAGGTGTGGTGGTCGCGCAATTGGTGTGTGGTCGCACAAGGATATGTTGTGCACCAGGTGATAATTGCACGCCTAAGGTGGTATGGGTGAGAAAAGAAGTGAGTCACGCATGTTTTGATTTATAGAAGAAGGTGTCGCGCAAGTGGGTTGGTGACAATTGCGTGCCAGTTTTTGAAGAAGCGTGAAAGTTGTTGGTAGCGCGCCAATATTGGTTTGGGCGTAAAAGGGTGTGTGTCGCGTATGTTTGGAGTTGCAGAAGCTTGTTTCGCGCAAGTGGTTGAGGTGGACTTGCATTCCCGTTTTGACTTGCACGCCGAGACTTGTGTGCTAGCTTAGAGAAGGGAGCCAGGTATGGTTTATGAACGACAGTGATTCAGGGCTGCGTGGAAACTGGAAGATTGCCCAATAGCTTTGGCACACAGTGAGATTCATCTACGGGTGAAAGTTGGAATTCAACAGAGCATCTTCATACAACAGAGGATGTATTCATTAGTGATAATGAAGAGACCTACAGGTCTATAAACTATGAGTGGATCCTTTCCAGGGAAGTTGGAAAATTAAGAGGAAGAAGGTGATCCTCTCCACCGGAAGTGAGCGAGAGAGAGAAAAACAGGGAATGACCCTTGGGAAAGTAGTGAGCTAACCCTAAACATTGTAAAGGAAGTGAGCCTGGGAATAGAAGTGATCTATCCTGATCCTTGTAAATAGTAGTATGCTTGTAGTGGATTTGGTACATTGGCACATTGCGAGTGTATGCTCCTTGGACGTAGCCTAGTGAGGCTGAACCAAGTAAAAATTGCTTTATCCTATGCATGTTTTATTTTCTATTTATATTGTGCAACGGGAAAGAGAGAAAAAAGTGTTTTTCTTAATAGAAATAAAAAATCAAAACGGGCTTTAATTTTAAATTAGTCATACCTTGATTCACCCCCCTCTCAGGGTATTCATCCTTATAGATCTAACACCTATTTAGTAATGTTATGATAAATTATCTTCAATTATTTTATGACAGTCTTGGAAGTGTTCCTTAATATAAGATATTATTTTCTATGCCTATGTGTATTCCGGATTTTTATTTCATAATACATACCTATGTTTTTTATCCAAAATATGTTATGATTTATATTATGATACATTTTCATTATACCTTAAAGTATACTTTTTTTATATTGTTCTCGTACAAACATGTTCATATTATACTCACATATGTTCTTATTTAAGACCACTTATGTTGATTAGATTAGTATATTATATGATTAACCCTCACTGAGAGACTAATTATTTAAATTTTTTTATTCTCCATGTATTGAAGAGGAATATTAATTATGATGTGTATGTGATAGATTAATGTTTGATGTAATTGGGAAAAAATATAAATTATGTGTAAAATAATTCTTTTATATAACTAATCATAAAGTACACTGAACCTATAGGTTTATGATGTGTGACATATTGTCACGACCCGTCCTCAGGGCTCGTGCCGTGACTACCCCAAGACCACCTTCCAAAGGCCAGGGTATGGAGACTAGAACCAAATGCGTAAATCGTGATAAAAAGGGAAAACATTTCAATTATGAAACGTAAAAACACACAACCAGAGTACAATAAGAAGAAAACACTAAGTAAAGAAGTATAAAAAGTGTGCTGAAAGTACAAAAGGAGCTGGAATACAAGACCAATAGAAAGGTACAACTATAACTGAATGAAAGTACAACTGAAATAAAAATAGTTGGATGATGGAAGAAGCTCCTGGATCATCCTCAGGGTTCCTACATGATGGGTAGGAACAAATTTCCTACTTATAACTCCGCGACAATCGGTCCACTCCGTGTGTCTTCACACCAAGTATCCACCTCCAGTTACTATCCAGTCCTCATACACTCTGCCTTGGTCAGCGCTGTCTATCATCTGCTTCCAACACAATGAGGTGTGGGCATAGCCCGTGCAGGGGTGAGTATAGAACAATACTTAGTAGGGACCCCGATACCCTCAATGTCTCACTAAATCCAACAAGGATAAACCAAAAATAAAGATCTCAACAGATAACCTCCACAAAGCTATATTCCCATACATATACCTAAGTTATCAAGTAACCCATCTCAATCATGAGGAAAACACAAAGGTCAATGAGTCAGCTCAAACCATTATTTTTATTCATGATGACAAAAACACTACTGCTGGAGAAATCCTCCTCTATTGAGAACAATAGTTCTGTCATGACTCCTAGGTGATACTCACTAACCTTAGACTGCTAAGGTACTCTTCCAATGTCAAGTACCGGGGTTCTGCCACCCCAACACAGTAGTGCTCCCCAGCATGGGTCTGCCACCCCAACACAGTAGCGCCCCCTACTAGCCTATAGAGGTACTCCTCATGTCGAGTACCGCGGGTCTGCCGCCCCAACACAGTAGCACTCCTCGGCCATGGGTATTCCACCCCAACATAGTAGTTCTCCCCATTTGTTTAGTCAAGTCACTCTAATACGAATTGGACAAGCATTCATCAGGTCTCATCCAGCTACAAGGTCACTGTACTTCGTATGATCGTCTCCGGGAGGATCCACTCCATGAGCTACTGGACGACACCCATGTGTAACGAAGATCCAAAAAGAAGTATCTCAAAGGATTGGCTCGTCATAGGGGTCTCAACGCAATCGATGGTGCGTCAATAAGACGCTCAGTCTGTGAGTTATTAGCCTTTTTATCCTGGGTGCCCAGTTGGTTTCATGTACGAACCAACCTGACCATAACTAAACTGTTCCTCGAACCCCCATGGGGTATACTCAAAGGAACCGTTTCTCAACGAGATTACCAATTCTGTTGATTGTTCGTCAAACAGACGTCCGGTCTGAGAGTTATTGGCTTTTCCGTTCCTGGGGCCCAGTTGGTTTATAAACAAAACCAACCCAACCTTACTCCAACTGCATCCAAACCTCAAGTGGATTATTTCAAAAGAACCGTCTCATCAAGAGGAATCCAACATAGTCAATGGCACGTAAATCAGTCATCTGGTACTTATGTTATAAGCATTTCCGCTCCGAGGGCCCAGTTAGTTTCAAATTCAAACCAACCCGGCCATTTTTCTGAAGTTGTCCAAAACTCACTAAGAGTAACGCAAAAGGACCGCCTCATCGCAAGGGTCCTAGTGTTACAGACAGCACGTCGATCAGACGCGCGGTCTTTATGAAATTCACATTTAAGTGAGAAAGGGCCCGGTCTGTTAGGCCCGATGGGCTGACGGGTTGGGTCGACTCGGTTTTGGGGGGTCCGTCCGACAAAGGGGTCGAACAGGCCCGGTGAGTCGCGCAGCCTGGCCTGAGTGGTGCGGCCTGGCTCGAAGTGGCGCGGCCTGACCCGAAGGGGCATGACGCGGCCCAGCGGGGAGCGGCCCAGACCGACGCGGCTCGGCTGGGCACGGCCCCCCGGCTGTCTGAACCGAAGACGCCAAGCAGAGTTGCCTTCCCAAACCGGCCGGCTAGGCCGGCCGGCCATCTGGCTCCAGTGGCCCACACGGGCGGGCCACGGGTCTTCTAGCGCGGCGCCCTCCTGGCGCCCCGGCTTTGCTCCACCCGGCCGGCCAACCGGCCGACCGGTCCTTCCGCCGCAGCGGGCCGTGTTTCCCGCTGCACAGCCGGCGAGACGGCACCGGCTTCCTCCACCGTGGCATGCACTGGTCATGGCCCCACATCCCTAGAATGGCGCGACGGTGCCGTGCTTCCTCCTCTGTGGCCCACTTGGCAGTGGATTTTCTTTGAGGATACAACGACGGCCCTTGCACCGCCGGTCTCTTCCGCATTCTGCCTCCAATTGTCGATTCTAAAAATATCAGGATCTGGCGGAGGGTCGTCGGGCCGTGTTCATTCGGACCTCACCCTTCGTGTTAAGCGATAGCAATGGGCCAAGAAAAATCGAAGAAATACAATGACGAATCAAGGCACAATTTTAATCCATTAAAATTGAACATAACCTCTACCTCAATAATTGTTGTCGCACGTCGGGCATCACAGAAGACGGTGTTGTGGGGAAAGGATTCATAGGTGATGTCGGAGTGCGTCCGAGAAAGAAGCGTTGTCTCCTCACTTGTCGCGGAGAAGATAATGGTTGGATCATCGTCGTTCTTCTTGGAATTGGCGTTCTTCATTGAATAAGTCACTGTTATTCATTGGAGAAGAAAATATTCTCTCAAGATCTCTCCCCCCCTTAACATAATGAAATACATCCCAAAATATAATAATAAGTTACCCTCATTATTTTATTAACACAAGGCATTTAAAATTTTAAACATTCAAATACTTAATTAATTAAAATAAGAGGTTCCATTAATTAATTAAGGTATGTTGGCAAAATTTAAGAGAGGGAGAGGGAGAGGAAAGGTCCTCATAAATTAAAGGGGTTGTCATGAATTAATGGAGTGAGGGAGGTGAAGAGTTTGGCAATTAAAGGGGTGTTTCTAATTCAATGAAGGGGGTTTAAGGATTTTTAGGGAAAAGGAAAGGTTGGGACTCGTGTGGGCCCCACCTCTCAAACATCCACACTTGCGTAGTTAGGTGGTTGTGGGTCCCACCCTTAACTCCCCATTGTAAGATATAACTACCTCAGATATAAATAAAATTGTACACACCAATTTTATTTGTTTTAAGCTAATTCCATAACTATTAACTTTCGACCCGCATAAAACACAACTGTGGTGAAGGTCCCCATAAGCGAATATCGGCACTACAATTTCATCGGTGCCCCCAGATTTCAATTCCGAGAACCAGTTCAAATGATAGAAAAACCCGCTCATTTGTTTACTGAATGTACCCAAGATAAAATTTGGAAATTGATTCCTGGCACACCGGGCCTCGGAATCAAGTTCCCTCAGAAGCCATAGACTCATAAAATTCCAAAGAAATTAAGAAAAATATATCCTTGAAATTTCTAAGTCATTACATTACTCACACCTCAGGAATTTACGTCCCCGTAAAGCTACAACATAAACTAGGGGGAAAAAAGAGGGTATTGAGCAGACATTTGAGCCTCCCTCTCCCATGTGCTCTCTTGGAGGTTCCCGTGCTGCCAGCAAATGCGAACCATAGGAATTGACCGTCCATGTAGGACCTTCTCTTGTTGATCCTCAACCTCTACTGGAACCCCGTGAATGTCTCCCAGTCATTGATTTCTAGCTCTCCATGGTCGATGATGATGGATAGGTCGTGCACACATCTCCTCTGCTGATATACATGAATAACGTCATGCACCTGGTGCATCTGAGGTGGAAAGTCCAGATGAAACGCGGAGATAACTTGTTGCCCTGGCCAAATCTCCATAGACCCCATCGTGGTGAGACCCGTAAGAAGACGTGGTCGTCACCCTCGTACTCCATTGGTCTCGTCTCCTATCAGTACAAGACATCTATCTGCTCTGTGCAGTCTTCATCTGCTCCTGGATGATCCGCACCTTCTCTGTCATAGCCTGAACCATCTCTGGTTCTACACAAGCTGACTTCATCACTATCCACAAAGGATATCTGAAACGCGGCTAGCTGCTGTCTCTCCACTCCAAACATATCAATGCATGAACTCCTACTAAGAGCATCTGCTACAACGTTCCCCTCCCCAGGAGTATAAATTATCTTGAAGTCATAGTCCTAGGGAAATTCAATCCATCACTGCTATCTCAGGTTCATGTCCTTCTGAGAGAAGATACACCTGAGACTATTGATTTGGAGAGAACCGTAAACCGTTCGCTCAAAAAACAATGGGTGAGACTAGCCAAGTGTAATAACTCATCTCCACCCTTCATCGTCTACATTCTACCAAAGAGCTATTGAGATTTATCCTTTGCTGAAAAGAGAAATATGGTCTCATCCCATGGATGAACCACGTTCTTTGCCTAATATAGTCAATCCTGACATGAATTGTCAAATTCATGTCCTGAATGACGTCGTAAGGCCTCGACGCTACTACTAAGAGATCCAACCGTTACCCTCGCCTCTAAGGTTTCAGTCAAACTGTCTGCATCAGTGCATGGTTACTGGGTCTCCTCCAGTAAGAATATCACATGTGAGGGTCAAGCCAACAATTTTAACAAGAACCTCTTAGTATCAACCTTAAAATAATGTTAGGAAATTAAACATCACAAAGAAAAGTGTCTTTTATTACGACAGATCAAATTATAAAGACACACAACAACCACCAACAACAACAACACGGAATGTAGAAGCACCAATAACAAAGACCTCCATGCTTGGAACTAGTCTTTCTCTTGTCCACCTACTCTCGGGGATCCTTAGTCGTATTCTTCATCTTCCTAAAGATGTGATCTCCCATATCCACCTTTCTCTATAGTCACGGTGGACCTCCTGGTGGTAGTGAAAACTCCTTGAAGCATTGTACACCACCAGCTGTACGACCAGCTCCTCTGCCCTGGTCTGGTAGGTTCCTCTATTTCCTACTACTCATTTTCTGGACAGTTCGGGCAGTCTCGAGCCAAGTGACCCTTCTTGCCGCATGCATAGCACTTCCTGATCCTCATATGGCTGGCTCTATTTTGTGTGCCTCGCACAACCGAACCTGTATCCCGAGGTGACCCACCTGTTGGCCCAGTTCTCTTGGACCTATGTGTCATCTGTCTACTTCAGGCTGCAGAAGACTCCACTACAGTTGGAAAATCTTGCAGCTAGGGCAGCAGCTCCTGAGCACGCTCAGAATGTAGATTCGATAGTATAAACTCAACCCTGAAAAAACTCTTGAAGTTTCCCCAGGTGAAGGTCATCTTGTTGAAAAATAGGAGAATCTGGCTCCACCACCTCTCATTTTCTCCCTGAAAAAGACTAACAGCTAGGTACACCATCCAGTCAGCAGGTGTCCCAGCTGTGTGGAAAGCTCGTGCTACAAACTCCAGCCTGTACCCGGCTGTCTGAAAATCTGACTCACCTCGAAACCTTAGAGGCCTCTGCCGCTAAAACTCCTACAACGTGATCAAGTGGCGTGCACTCTCCGCTGGTGTCTCAACTAGAAGAGGGCCCTATACTGAGGCCTCGCTACTCGGTGAGCTATCATCGCACTCTCCACTCGGTACCCACGCTGACTGACTGGGTGAAGACATCCTGAAAGAAACAGATGTGACACGTTCAAAAGACTATACCTGGTGAGCTGACCTGGTTTGAGTTGACTTAAAAGATACTTTTGAAAACACACACGCAATCAGTGTTTTCGTGCACTGAGTCGGAATTCAGAAGTCAGGGTTCTGGTGTATGGATACGTCGGCCGCCCACACCAACACTGGACTCCCTGAACGTAAGACCACACTTATTACCCTTAACAATATTGCTTCATAGAAAGAAAATAACAGAGTCCTCTGCTATTCAGTAGAACCGAATCCCCTATTACCAATTTTTCATGACCCGTCCTCAGATCCCATGTCGTGACTACCCCAAGACCACCTTCCATAAGCCAGGGGCTGGCGACTAGCACCAAAGGCATAAATCTCGATAAAAAGGGAAGGCATTGCCTTTATAAAATATAAACACACATAACCAGAGTACAAGTGGAAGCAAAAACTATGTAAAGGAGTGTAACAAGTGTGTTGAAAGTAAATAAGGGGACGGAATTCAAGCCCAATAGAATGGTACATCTAGAACTGAAAAAAAGTACAACTGAAAGACAAACATCTGGATGATGGAAGCAGCTCCTGGATCGTCCTTCGGGTTGCTACCTGAATGGTAGGTACAAATGTCCTCCTCGGCACTCTACGTCAATCGGTACACTCCGTGTGCCGTCACGCCTAGTATCCACCTCCGGGTATCGTCCAGTCCTCGTACACTCTACCTCAGTCAGCGCTGTCAGTCGTCTGCATCCAACACAAAAAGGTGCAGACATAGCCCATGTAGGGGTGTGTATAACGGTACTCGGTAGGGACCCCGAGACAATCAAGGTCTCACTAAATCCATCAAGTATAAACCACAAAGAATTATCTCAACATATAACCTTTACTTAGTTATATTCCCATATATATACCTAATTTATCATGTAACCTGTCTCAATCATGAGGAAAACACAAAGGTTAATGACTCATCTCAAACCATTATTTTTATTAACGATGACAAAAACACAGTTGCTGGATAACTCCTCCTTTGTTGAGCGCAGTTGTCCTGTCATTACTCTAAGGTGCTACTCACTAACCTTAGACTGTAGAGGTACTCCTCCACTATCGAGTACCGCGTGTCTACCACCCCAACACAGTAGTGATCCCCGCCATGGTTCTGCCACCCCAACACAATAGCGCTCCCCCTACTAGCCTAGAAAGGTACTCCTCTTGTCTAGTACCACGGGTCTGCTGCCCCAAAACAGTAGCGATCCTCCACCATGGGACTGCCACCCCAACACATTGGTGCTCCCCACTAGGCTAGTCAAGACACTCTGATATGAATCAGACAAGAAGTCATTAGGTCTCGTCCAACTAAAAGGTCACCGTACTCTGTATTCTCATCTCCGGGAGGATCCGCTCCATGATCTATTGGTCGATACCCATGTTTCACGAAGTTCCACAAAAGAGTATCTCAAAGGACCGCCTCGTCATATGGGTGTCAACGCAACAGACGATGCGTCAATCAGATGCTCTATCAGGGAGTTATTAGCATTTTTATCCCGAGGTCCTGGTTGGTGTCGTTTACGAACCAACACGACCATAACTCAACTGTACCCCGAACTCCCATGGGGTATACTCAAAGAAAACGTTTCTCAATGTGATTACCAACACCACTGACGGTTCATCAAACAGACGTTCGGTCTGAGTGTTATTGTCTTTTCCGTTCTAGGGGCCCGGTTGGTTTATAAGCTAAACCAACCTGACCGTACTCCAAATGCATCCAAACCTCATGTGGAGTATGCCAAAAGAATCGACTCATCACGAGGAATCCAACTTAGTCAACGGCATGTCAATCGGACATCCAGTACTCAAGTTATAAGGGTTTCCGCTCTGAGGGCCCGGTTGGTTTCGAATTCGAACAAACCTGACCGTTTTTCTGAAGTCGTCCAAAACTCACTAAGAGTAACACAAAAGGAACGTCTCATAGAAAGGGTCCTAGATCCATAGACAACACGTTGATCAGATGCACAGTCTTTACGAAATTAAAATTTAAGTGAGAAAGGGCCCGGTCAGTTAGGCCCGATGGGCTGACGGGTTGGGTCGACTCGGTTTTGGCGGGTCCGACCCGGCAAAGTGGTCGGACCGGCCCGGTGAGTCGTGCGGCCTAGCCCGAGGGGCGCGAAAAGGCCCGAAGTGGCACAGAGCGGCTCGGCCGGGTGCGGTCGGGATGGGCGCCCCCCCCCCCACTGGTTGTCTGAACCGGCGGTGCCAAGTGGCGCCGCCCTTCCAAACCAGTCGGCTCGGTCAGCGGGCCTTCTAGCACAAGTGGCCCGCACGGGCGGGCAGCGGGTCTTCTAGTCCGGCACCCTCCTGGCTCAGTGGCTTTGCTCTACCCGGCCGGCCAACAGGCCGGTCGGTCCTTCCACTGAAGCGGCCCGCTAAGCCGGTCGCGGTTCCGACTGCACAGACGGCGCGACAACACTGGCTTCCTCCACTATGGCATGTGCTGGACGTGGCCCCGCATCCCCGACACGGCACGACAGTGCCATGCTTCCTCCACCATGGCCCGCTTGGTCGCATCTTTTCTTTGATGGTGCGACGGAGGCCCTTGCATCGCCGGTCTCTTCCGCGTTCTGCCTCCAATCGTCGATTCTAAAAAGATCAAGATCTAGCAGAGGGGCGTCGAGCCGTGTTCGTTCAGCTTGCTTCATCCGCGTTAAGCGATAGCAATAGGCCGAGACAAATCGAAGAAATACAATGACGAATCGAGGCACAATTTTAATCCATTAAATTTGACCATAACCCCTACCTCGATAATTCTTTTTGCACATCGGGCGTTGTGGAAGACAGAATCACGGGGAAAGGATTCGTAGGCGACGTCAGAGTGCATCTGAGGAGGATGTGACGTCTCCTCACTTGTCACGGAGAAGAAAATGGTTGGCTCGTCATCATTCTTCGTGGAACCAGAGTTCTTCAATGAAGAAGTCACCATCTTCCTCGGAGAAGAAAATATTCTCTCAAGATCTCTCTCCCCCTTAACACAACGAAAACCCTCCCAAAATAAAATAATACGCTACCCTCATTATTTTATTAACACAAGCCATTTAAAATTTTAAACATTCAAACACATAATTAATTAAAAAAGAGGTTCCATTAGTTAATTAAGGTATGTTGGAAAGAGTTATGAGAGGGAGAGGGAGAGGAATGGTCCTCATAAATTAAAGGTGTTGTCATGAATTAATGGAGTGAGGGAGATGAAGAGTTTGGCAATTAAAGGGGTGTTGCCAATTCAATGAAGGGGGTTTAAGGAGTTTAGGGGAAAATGTAAGGTTGGGGATCATGTGGGCCCCACCTATCAAACATCCACACTTGGGTAGTTAGGTGGTTGTAGGTCCCACCGTTAACTCCCCTTTGTAGGATATAACTACCTCAGATATAAATAAAATTGTACACACCAATTTTATTTATTTTAATCTAATTCCCCAATTATTAACTTTCAACCCGCATAAAACACAACTGCGGTGAAGGTTTCCATAAGCGAATATCGGCGCTGCGAGTTCATCAGTGCCCTCAGATTTCAATTCCGAGCACTGGTTCAAATGATAGAAAGACCCGCTCATTAGTTTACTAAACATACCTGAGATAAACTTCAGAAATTGATTTATGGCACACCGGGCCTCGGAATCTAGTGTCGTCAGAAGCCACAGACTCGTAAAATTCTATCGAAATTGAGAAAAAAAAATTTCTTGTAATTTGAAGGTCTATACATATATTCTGAGATGTAATGGAACATTTTATATAATTATTTTCCATGCATTTATATTATGTTAAATTTAACTCACGTATCAAATTCGATTTCTCATTAAACATACTATAATAACATTTTAAATTTACATATCCCCTTACATTATTATAAAAAATCAAACTAATTTCAACATATCATCAAAAATGAATTCATTTTTATATTTTAAAACATATTCAAACTCCATATACCTAACACAAGAAAAAAATTCATAAATCACTATTTATTTTCCAAATATTTTTCATATAATATATAAAACATTTAATCTATGTAAAAATAATAATATTATAAATCATTTTTAAAAATAAATAAGTTATTTTATTTCAAAAATTTAAATATTCTATAAGAAATTTATTAAAAAAATATGTTATAAACAATATGGGTTCATCCCATTAAATATTATTTTATAAAATCCTTAAAAATTAGTAATAAATATTATATAACTAATTAATTGCGAAACTTACAAAAAAAATCTGAAACATTAATATCAATGACTAAAAAAATTTAATAAATCTTTTAATATCATTCCGAGGCATGATAAATCAATTAAATCTAAAATAAAATTTACAAACACCATAAAGTATAACATAACCAAGCCCACTTGTCCCAAAAACTACTCTTTCAATAAAAAAAATTACATACGAACATTTTCAATCCAAACCAACACATTAAAACAATTAAGACTAAAAAAAATATTTAATAAATAAGATTGATTTACACAATGGTAAAACACTTTTAAATAACACAATGTCCTATAAAAATTAAAAACATAAAATAAAATCATTTATTAAATAAAACACATTTAATTTAAAATCAAAACAATACACTACTCAGGAAAACTTTCCCCCATTAAAAATATAAATTATTTAAAGACCCAAGAAAATGAAACCTAGAATTATTTATCATATCAAATTTTCCATAAAACACTATAAAGCCTTAAATTATATTAATATATTTAAGATGAAAATAAATTACCAAATTAAAATTTCAATAAATTCATAAAAATGGATCATGACATAAGCAAACCATTTAAATCCAAGAGTGAAATATTTCACCCCAAAAAGCATTAAATCCTAAAAAAATCTTTAATCCCTATAAATGAGCAATTTGAGACCCAAAAAATTTAAAAAAATAATTTGTTTTTAACCATTGATCATCATCTGAAAACTTATTAAATAATGATAAATAACCAATTCATCCTCACTTATTAATAATAAATATAATGAATATATATTCATAGAATAAAAAAATAAAAATTAATCTAAAATAATTTAATTTAAAATTGAACAACCACATAAGAAAACAAATGAAACATATTTATGTCAATAGGGAAAAGTCCACATATTTATTTAAGTGTAAGATAAATTATTTTCCTGACCAAATACACATTCCTAATACATATTAAACTATTTATATTGAATACCAAACAATCATTGATCAGAAACAAAAAAATACATCATAAAAAAAATTAGTTCGTTAACTCAAGGATCTCCACACTTGATTAATTATGAAATAAAATAAATTAGTGTAAAAATAGACCACTAATATGATCATTTCCATTTAGATTATTTCAATATTATTATTTTTCATAATTTCTAATAAATTAATCAAATAACATGTTAATTTCCAAATTTTCTATAAAAAAAATTCCAATATCATTTCTTCCCATTTTATATATTCAATAATACAAAAGATATTACATAGCATATATCATAATAAAAATATTAATAATTTTCCTTTTCATAAAATTAATATAACATTCCAACAATTATATTGATTTAAAAAAAATAAAATCTTATCACATGTCATGATTTTGTAACAAAATTGGAATAAATTCTACAAATTAACATCTTATCATGTAATTCACTAACAGTTCATATTCTCTAAACAAATCAACAAGAATCCCACATTCCCATTAAATATACATTTCTTTCAAATTCCCATTTTAAAATATATAAATATATTTACCTATATTGATATTATATTGATTTCTATATTCACATCATAGGAATTAACAAAATTTAACACAATGTTATATTCACATTCAATATTCCATTTTTAAGATAAATATAAAATATATTTTCATGATAATAAATTTTTTAATAAAAAAAGTCCCTAAATTAATAAAAACATTCCATTATACAATATTTCTTCAATAATTATTTAAAAAAAATTAACTTCCCACCATATCTATCATCATACCAAAAAAATAATTAAACATTTATTTATACATGTTAAAATTTACTCACAGGATATAATATCTATTATACCTCAACTTAATTTCCAATTTCCATTTATCGCAATTTTAAAGTAATATCATGTAATCCCTTAAAATCATAATTATATAAAATTTCAAATTTTTAACCATTTTCTATAGATTAAATCCTTCAAACATGTTGAAATTAATAATATAACTCATGTCAACATGCTTTAAAAAATTTATAAAATTATAATTCTAATATCATGGTTTCAAAACATACCCATTTCTTCTTCGAAACATTAAATATAAATCTTTTAACAATATTCTTTGGATATTTAAAAAAATTAGTGTAAATCCAAAATTTTAAATAATATCCAATCACATATCATCAATTAAAAACATCAAATAAAATCACTAATTAACTCATGAATATATCAATATATATTTCAGTGTTATGAAACATTCAATTAATTTACCTTAATATACATTTAATTTCCTATAAAAATTTAAAAAAATTAAACATTTCTGAAACATGTTGAATCATCCAAATTTAACTATGCTTATTTTAGCACAAAAAAACCACTTATAAATATATTTTAATAATTTTTAAAATTATAATCCGAAAAATTCACTAAATAGTACATTTCAAAAATTTACTTATCAACAAATTTAAATAACCAAAAAACCAAATATTATTTCAAATATAATAAAAAAAATTATTTAAAAATTATTCCTTAAAACACAATGGATCCATAAAAAACCCTTGATCATTTGAGAATATTATCTAATTTAAGAATGCCAAAAGAATTTAAACACCATGTAAATATTAAAAATAATCATCATTCATTCTATGGAATTCAAACATAAATGACAAAAACCATTTTCAATTAACCTCAAATTATATACATTATATAATCACTAAATATACTATTTTTTTATCACAAAATAAATAAAACATTATCATGGTTACTCCAATTTTAGTACCACTAAATATTTCATTGAAAAAAATAACATTTCAATTAGTTATGAAAAAAACAATATACCTTATAAACATTCAAATATCAGGAATATACAAATTTTTTATTATTTCTTGTTCACTAAATTTTATTTCTAATTTTTTTTATTATTTTCCCTGTATATACATAAAAAATAAAAAACAAGACAGATTAGTTTCCACATTATATAATCTCACATGATTTTTGTTGTCATTATATTTTATTACTTATTTCCCTAAATTCATCAAAATTAATTGATTTTTATTGTCAAATCATAGAACATAATCACAAAATCATTAATCACCATAGATTAACCGCCCTGTATCACCATGAACATCCCTATCATTTTATTTATCCAATTCATTATTAATAAACAATCTAGAAAAAATACTAAATAATTTATTACTAATTTTATCATTTAACTAGTATAAATTTTATATATTTTATCACTTTCATGAACATTTACATGTTGAAACAGATATATCATATCCCTTTATACCAAAATAATATATGAACACCCCACATTAAGAAAAAATTCGGATAAAATTGAAAACCCCAAAATCAATTTTTAAAATAAATAAATCCATTCAAGAACTTCCCTACTAACTTATATTTCCACTATTTTTATGTTCATTAGGGAAACATGAATAGATTTCATTTCCATTTCCAAACTTATCTTTTACTTTCTATTATTTCCCACTTTTAATAAAATCATTTAAATGAAAATTTCACTCATTCGTTTTCCAGTGTCCAACCCAGGCATGACCATGTAGTTGTGGTGAAATTCCACAGGACTGATGTGTGATCTATTGTCATAGGTTACTTATTAATAATAGTGGATCTATAGTAATCTATTGGTGGGTGATTTACACTATATAGTTCATCATAATAAGAATAAGATAATTAACTCAAACAAATGTAATAATTTAAAACAAGTAATAACATCAATAATTGTCCCCGATGGTAAAACAAAAAATTTCCACAATTACATGTATCTAAATAATTTACTAATCAATCCAAATATACAATTATTCAAGATTTTAACATAAATAAATAAAAATAATGTAACAAAAAAATTCCCTCCACCGTACTCTAGAAATAGATGAAAAATATTCTCTAGGAAATCTTCTGAAATAATCTCTAACTAAATATGTCTCCTTTCATTACCTATAGTGTAATGTATTGAATTTTTACACTCATAATGTATATACATATAGAATGTGTTATAAAATCCTTATATATACACTATGACCCTAACAAGTACATGTAATTTAGTAGGTTCTTATTTGGGATATGTGAATCTATTAAAAATTCTATCTAACTCTGAATAGATTTTTTTAATGTTCTTAGGTGATAACAAAAACAAGTAATAATTTTATATACATACTTGAACCACTATAAATAGACCCTCTAAAAATCATCAAAAGAATATAAAAACCAAACATATCAATAAATTAAGATCCTATAAAAAATATATCAGGTAATGTTTCAATCTTTTCAAAACCAATTTTAAATATCATCATTTCCTAACACAGGGCCTATTTTGAAATATATCCAAACATTTTTCATCCATATCCTAACTCATATAATTTTAACTTTTTAGTCAAACTAAAATATTTTAATAATAATAGAAAACATCAAAATACCTTATAGCGGGAAATATTGACATGGGAAAGTTCCATTTCAACTTTAAAATAACATTTCACCAATTTTATTATCTCTTCATGAATTAGTATCCAACTCCTAATTAATAGAATTCAATTACATGTAGTCTATCCTTACAAATATTAGTTTTGATCAGAAAATATACTTTTTTAACCATAATTAATGATTTATATGGTGTTTTTTTACTTCATTTAATTTTTATCAATCTATAATAAATCAATTAACCTTAATAAATTTAATAAAAACACAAAATACAATTTAAAACATAACTTAATAACTAAAAATAAATTTTCAGAAACCATATATTCACTATTATATCTAAAAAAATTCTCATAAATTTATTTACCCAATAATATTACAATGCATAATTCTTTAAACATTTTAGTTATTTAACCTAAAATAAATAATAGAAAAATGTTTTCAAAATTCACATTAAATCAATAAATAATCATCTCATTAAATTCTTGTTAAATATTTATTTAATCATTGACATAAAATGCTAAAATAAACTAAATGAGTTCACCAAAAACATAAAAATTTAATTAAACATAAAATTAATCGACGTGGTCACCAAAAACATTCATACTAATGGTTTATTTCAAATTAATGTTAATTAAATCAAAATATTCATCTATAATTCCATAAATTCTTCAAACCGGATGAAATAACTAAATTTTCAAAAA
Organism: Viscum album; assembly: GCA_963277665.1. Lineage (NCBI taxonomy): Eukaryota > Viridiplantae > Streptophyta > Magnoliopsida > Santalales > Viscaceae > Viscum > Viscum album. Next base: position 1,616,716,503 of record OY728146.1, on the reverse strand, counting down.
AATTGTATCCCAATATAATTAATAATAAATAAAACCATATGTCATACCTTTTACTCAATGATATGATTCCAAAATAACAATGAATCTGGGATAGTGTTTTCAACCACTCGAAAATATATCTAGATAAATAATATCAAATCACATATCAATAATTAAAAAACACATCAATTAAAATCAACAATTAACCCTTGAATATATCAATATAAATTTCCGTATTAGGAAACTTTCAATAAATTTACTTTAATTTACATTTTATTTCCTATAAACATTTAAAAAAATTAATCATTTCCCAATCATATTGAATCATCCAAATTTAACTATGATTACTTTAGCCCAAAAAACTACTTCTTAAATCTATTTTAATAATTTTTAAAATTATATTCCCAAAAATTCACTAAATAATACATTTAAAAATTTTACATATCAAAAAATTTAAATAAGCAAAAAATCCAAAAATTATTTCAAATATAATTAAAAATAGTTATTTAGAAAATACCCCAAAAAACACAAAAGATCCATATAAAAAACCCTTGATCATTTGAAAATATTATGTAATTTAAGAATTCCAAGAGGATTTAAACACCATGTAAATATTAAAAATAATCATTATTCATTCTACATAATTCAAACATAAATTTAAAAAATAATTTTTAATTGACTTCGAATTATATACATTATATAATCACTAAATATACTTTTTGTTATCAAAAAAGAAATCAAACATTATCATGTCCATTACAATTTTCATATCACCAAATATATCATTGAAGAAAAAGAACATTTCAATTAGTTATCACATCAAAAAATAAAATACCTTATAAACATTAAAATATCAGGATTGTACAAATTGTTTTTTATTTATTGTTCAAGAAATTCCATTTCTAATTTCTTTTATTATTTTCATTATATATACAGAAAAAAATAAAAAAAACATTATTGATTAAATTCAACATTATATAATATCACATGATTTTAATTATCCTTATATTTTATTAATTATTTCCCCAAATCCATCCAAATAAATTATTTTTTATAATCAAATCATAGAACATAAGCACAAAATCATTAATCATCATAGATTAACCACCCTGTATCACCATGCACATCCCTATAATTTTATTTATCCAATTCATTATTAATAAAATATCTAGAAGAAATACTAAATAATTAATTAGTAATTTCATCATTTAACTAGTATAAATTTATTATATTTGATCACAGTCATGAACATTAACATGTTGAAAAGTATATATCATATCCCTTTATACCAAAATGATATATTAACACCTCACTTTACAAAAAAATTATGATAAATTGAAAACCCCAAAATTGGTTTTTAAAATAAATAAATCCATTCAGGTACTTTCCAACTAACTTACATTTCCACTATTGTTATGATCCTTATGGACACATGAATATATTTCATTTACTTTCTATTATTTCCCACATTTACTAAAATAATTTAAATGAAAATTTCACTAATTTGTTTTAAAATGTACAACCCAGGAAAGACTGTGTTATTGTAGTGAAATGCCACATGGACTCATGTGGGCTCTATTATCATAGGATACTTCTTAATAATAGTGTATCTATATTTATCTATTATTGGGTGACTTACACTGTATATTTCATCATAATTACAATAAAATAACAAACTCAAATAAATATAATCATTTGAAATAACTACTAACATCAATAATAGTCCCTAATAGTATAACAATAAATTACCACAATTAAATGTATCCAAATAATGTACTAATCAAACAAAATATAAAATTATTCTACATTTTATCATAAATAAATAAAAATAATATAACACAAAAAATTCCCTCCATTGTACTCAAGAAACAGATGAAAAATATTCATTAGGTTATCTTTTGAAATAATCTCTTACTAAATATGTATATTTTCATTTCCTATAGTTTAATGTATGTAATTTTAACACACATAAAATATATACATATCAAAATTGTGATTGAATCCTTATATATACATTGTGACCCCAAGAAGTACTTGTAATCTAGTAGGTTCTTATTTACGATATGTGAATCTATTAAAAATACTAACTTACATTGCACAGCTTGTTTTTATGTTCTTAGGTGATAACCAAAACAAATAAGAATTTTTTATACCTACATTAGCTACTATAAATAGATGCTCTAAAAATTGTCAAATGAATATAACAACCAAACATGTCAATCAATGAAGACCCTATAAAAAATATGTCAGGTAGTGTTTCAATATTTTCTTAACCAATGATAAATATCATAATTTTCTAACATATGGCATATTTTTAAATATATCCAAACATTATTCATCTATATCCTAATTCATATAATTATAACTTGTTAGTCAAACTAAAATATTTAAATAATAATAGAAAACATCACAATACCTTATAGCTAGAATGGTTGTCATTGGATCTTTCCATTTCAACATAAAAATAAAATTTCACCCATTTTATTTTCTCTTAATGAATTAGTATCCAACTCCTAATTAATATAATTCAATTCCATGTGTTCTCTCATTAAAAAGATAAGTTTTGATCAAAAGATATACATTTCTATCCATAATTAATTATTTATATGGTGTGGTTTTACTTCATTTTATTTTTATCAGTCCATAATAATTCAATTAGCCTTAAGAAATTTAATATCAACACAAAATACAATTTAAAACACAATTTAATAACTAAAAATAAATTTTCAGAAACCAAATCATCACTATTATAACAAAAAATAATCATAACAATGCCTCATAAATTTATTTAACAAATTATAATTCAACTCATAATTCATTAAAATTTCATTTATTTTACCTAAGATAAATAATATAAAAATGATTTCAAAATCCACAATAAATCAATAAATAATAATATCATTAAATTTTGTTAAATATTTAATTAATTGTGGGATTAAAATTCTAAAATAAATTAAATGAGTTCACAAAACACATGAAAATTTAATTAATCCTTAAATTAATAAAAGTGGTCACCTAAATCATTCTTACTAAAGGTTTATTTCAAATTAATGTCAAATAAATCAAAATATTCATCCGTAATTCAATAAATTCTTCATACTGAATGAAATAACTAAATTTAGAACAAAATCGTATCCAAACATAATTAACTATAAATAAAACCATATGTCATAACTTCTACTCAATTATATGATTCCAAAATAATAAATGGTTCCATAATGAGATAAGTATTGAAGGGGATATTATTTAGAGAATCTGGAGTAATATTAGAGAGAGAACTCGAGGAGAGATAACTAAAGCTTTGGGTGGTATGGAACCCATGCCTAACAAACCTAAAAACAAATGGTGGGAAATAAACCTTTTATCTATTTTTAAATTAAATAAATTAATATATCCCTGACATTTTTACCCTATACTATGTTGGGTATTACCCAAATTCATCCCATCCCATTGTAAAATAAAATATATTTTTTGTCTAACTATAAAAAAACACACACACACCATCGTGGTTTAGCCTTCCCCATTGATACAAAAGCTATATAAAACCCATCACATACATCACGAATATTTTTTATTAAATAATTTTATAATAAAAGGAATATATTTTTAAAATAAATAATTGTAATTAAAAATATTATTTTTATCCCAACCATTATTATCATCATTATTATTATTGATTAAAAATTTAAACACATAATTTCTTATACATCCACACAAATATACATATAATTTATAACATATATATATATATATATACACCAAAATATATGAATTAAAAATATTATTAATATAATCATTATACACAAATAATAATATAAATATATAATTGAATACTGCCACTAAAAATATTCAAAATAAATAAATAAACACACCCAACAACAAAAATAAACAAAATTACATATTAATACATATCAGTTCAAAAACAAGACATGTTATAAATTCTATAACTTATAAATTGATAAAGTCGTAAATATTCACCTTGGAAACCAAAATTTTTAGTATAATGGCCCTAAGAATGATTTTTTTATACCAAATCCTGCCCCCCAAAATTTTTATTAAATATATAAAGAAGTTATAATGGTTACACTAGGTGAAATAATATTGCACAAAAAAAAAGATATAATGAAAATTATACAAAAGAGGTATTGTAAAACCCTATTTTTGGAACATGTTAAATATTTATTATTAAAATTAATCAAAAATTGAATATTTTAAATTGATAAACCTCTACTATAATGTCCTGTCATATAATAAATATTTAAGGCTTTATATCCCCATTGAAAATAACCTATAGTCCCCCAAGATTTAATGCATTGTAATTTCATTCAACTCCTTGAAATTAAACAGTTGAAAAAATTCATTAAAACTGATAACAGTTGAATTTTGGTTATTATAGGTGAATAATATAGTATATGAATCCAAAATTTCAATCTATATGATCATATAATACCTTAAATATATGTTAGAATCAGTCTTCAAAAGTGAAACAGTATCCAATTAATGAAAATTCTATAGACATGACCATTCATCCAACCCATTTATGAGACTATATAAATATGCCAAAGTATCTCCTCTAGGAATTATTATTACATCCTCGATATATATAAAAGACAAAATAGATATATATTTAAATATTTTAACTTGAAATGGAGTCCTTATCTAAAATTATAGCATCAATTAATAGTGTAAAAGTAGTTCTTCACATTTATAGATAATAAATATTTTAAATCATCATCAAGAGGCTCAAATTTCAAAAAACAATATATTAAAAGTACCTTAATTCATCATCACATCATTCAACATATCTTTTTCCAAATAATTTCGGATTTTAATGAGTCATTTAATTATAATATCCCCAAAATTTAAATTTCGATTTTGTTCAAAATCATTTTCAATCCTAGAGAACATTCATTCTTTTATTTGAAGATATTCAACCGCTGTGATTTCTCTACTAGCTTTTTTGTAATATATAATAATTTATGGTTCATAAGCCCAATAATATAATTCATCCCCCATGTCCTATTTCATATAACAAACATCTTTCATATTTGGATAAACATATTTATCATCATCTTTGATGTAATCAGTAGATTATTTAAATATCGTTTTATCAGGAGTGATGATGATATCATATCCTTTCATTGGAACCATCTTACTAGTTTCTTCCATCATATCCCCATCATATTGGGTGGGTTTTTTGGTTTTATCCATGTGAAATCCCAAGGATCTGGTGACAATATTTCATTATGATTTATATTAATCAACACGCTTTCAATTTTTTGGTTGTGGAGGGATAAATCCATCAGATTTAACAATTATATTCTTCTATGGTCAAGTAAAATCACCAATAATTTAGTGAGATTTTCATTTTAATCCCGATTTTATAAATCATATTTAAATGATTTTACCGTGATCTTTCCTTATTAATCATTACTAGCCTATATAGGACGTTTATCACTCATAGTGGAGTTAAACATAATATGAATTTATTCAAGTCTTATAGAGACTATATTAGAATTTTTTCAGTTGAAATATGAATAAACTCCACCAATTAATAACATTCATCAGGACAAATAGCTTTATAATCTGTTTTTGGGCCAACCATGACATGTTACAAACCTTTTCTACCCAAGTGGCATTTTCTATGTGAAGGGAAAACCCTTAAAGAGATAATGTTGTCTCATCTAACCAAAACTCTCATATAAGTGACCCAAATTAAAACATTAATTATAGTATTCTGGGATATTATTATAGTCAATAATCTTCTAGAAATCATAATAAATGTTTTTAATTATGATATTAAATAGAATTGGATTTGAAAGATCCACCTCGTTATATATTTTAACAATATAGGGGCAGGAGATATTATTCATTACTAAATAAATTTTATGTTGCAGACAAACCTAAATAGATATGGAAAAGGTGTTTTTTTAATATTCACCAGCAAACCCACAAACCCTTACCAATTTGAGATAATGATGAGATGAAAAAAAGATTAAAAATTCGGATGAATTTACAATTCCTTCATAGGGAATCCTTCAATATTAATATATCCTAGAGACCATAAAAATATTACTCTTACTCTCAAAATAAGAAGATAAGATGATGTTTAAAATCAACGAATCCTTGATCATAGTATGAAGAACTAATAATTTCAAAATAGTGTCTAATAAATTTGAGTAACATATGGTGAGAGTGGAACAAACCAACACGCCTGAATTGTTGATCTAATGTAAGAACATCCACATCCCTTTGACAAATATGAAAATTCTATGCATTTATGTTTGAATGAGATATGATAAATTGGATCATTATAGGTAACAAAATTATTTTTAGAATAACCTACAATAATATTAGTGTATGATCATGCAGGAATAACACTAGGGACACTAATGTGATCTTCTATTTGTAAATCTCTTAGAGGTAAGACCATCATTCAATCTATGAAATATTTGTTTTCCTTGAAGTCTAAATTGAGAAATAGTAGCATATCTCATATTTTTTTAATTAATATATCCAGAATGATTTTTATTATTCCAGTAGTGATCAATTAATGAGTACTTTTGGAATTATATAATATTTTTCATTAAAGATGATCAAAACCTGGACCTTGGTAAATTTAAAGAGTATTTATTTACTTTTGAAATTGGTAGATCATAAATGTTCCCCTATTAGTGATAGGGACCTACTAAGATAATAAAATTACAAAAAATAATGTTTGGATACAGGTTCTTTCCTGAAAATTATAATTAATATTATCGTAATTGTGTTAGACATAGAGTTTCTAGAATTATATGTGATCATGAGTATTATTAATATTACTCAATTTGGTTACTAGTTTGGTATGATATTATTGTTTAATGATTTTATTATTGATGGTGAGCATCGATAAATATTTGGCATGCATGTTAAGTTGATAAAGTATTATAAAATAATTTAGACAATTAATATTAAAATATGAAGAAATTGATGATGTTATGCATTTATTTTTATCATATTAGTAATGAAAATTTTTCCTAGAAATTATAGGGGTGAAATGTAGTGATAAATAGAACATGATGCATAGTTGATTTGAAAGTATTATATGAATCCATTTGAATGTAATTTGTAATAAATTATTTTGTTATGATGAAATGGTGGCCATTATGATATTCAAATCCCTTACACTTTTCATTATAGGTATATATAATATATATATATAATGAATTTCATTGATAGGAGGATGATTATCCAAAAATTCATTGTGTAATCTAGAAAAGAAGGTAAATTTGATAGAAAAACTAGTTTGAAGAATAAATGACTCACTATCTTCATGGTGAAAGAGTGAAATGGAGGGTTCGATTCTCTAATACATTCATTCTGATGAAAAAACTGGAAAATTGTTATCATTATGTGAATAGGGCTCTATCTATAGAAGTTTTTCAATGTTTAGGTTTTTGTTTTGATGGTATATTTGGTTAGTCATGTGGATTAGTTTAACTAATAAAATACCTTGAAATGATGTTTTTATAAGTACCTTGACCATGTGATAACTACCAGTTGTAATATAATGATGGTGTGAATAGTATGATGAAGATATTATAGGAATAGATGATATGTTTTTTTAATATAATTACATGGATGCTACAATGATGAATTATGTTAGTATATTTATTAAGAGTATAGGTTTATATGTGTCCTTTATTATTTAATTAAAATATTATTTTCTGGATGCACATACTATTCACTACACAACCATCACATTAGGGTGGATTTATTAGGTGTGAAACAACATCCTGATTTGTGACAAGAACAACTAGATAACTTGACACGTACACCCTCTCTCGCCCAATAGACTGGTAAGGCTTAGATTTGGATTAGGGATAGATTTTTTATATCGTGGTGTCCCTCAATATATGGATTTGTGTATAGCATGGTAATGATAGTGGGTTACTGATCGGATGTTAGACATTATAGATTTTGATACTAGCTATTGTGAGTAGATTTACATGGGATGTTGTATATTTTGATATTGTGTGTTGGACTATACATATCATGTTATTAGGAAAGTTATGTTTTTGGGAATTTTGGTTACATAATAACTTAATAAGTTAGTTTTATAAATAAGGGCATGCATATTTCTATAACTGACCAGATTAAATTATAGTATATTATGGGTCTTGGTTGATGATATCTTATTATTATTTTTGTTTCAATATTTTAGTCAAAGGATGTATGCAGATGTTAGGAAATGACTATGTATTATTATTTTACTACATTAATTATTATTAATGTTGGATATTGATTTATTTTATCATCCTTAAGAGATAACCTAATTTGTATGTTGTTATAATCATCCCTTAAATTTACATGTATGGATTCAAGGGGTGGTATCTCAGTGATCATGATTCATAAAAATCGGATGGTGTTTGAGGATTTATTTTTTTCAACTATGTTATACTAGATTACTAAATATTTTTTACTTGTTAGGATTAGTAGATATTTTGTCACAAGTAGTTTTATTGAATTTTTTATATCATATTACCTTTATATATTGTAAAGTGTTAAAATATCATTTATTAATTTATTATTTATTTATTATTTTTAATTTGTTTTTAGTTATTTTATAGTATTTTGTAATGTTCATTAGAGGATAATTCCTCCAAAGTATTAGGATTATACTTTGGTCACTAGTCCCATCTTATGTCATATTTAACATGTCTTTTGAGCATTACACTCAATATAACCATGGATTTATAGATGGTTTTCAATGGTATTGTTTTGTAACATACAACATTGGAAGATGTATGTCACAAACCAACTCGACATCAACCATAAACTGGGAACCTAATCTCAGTTATGACATACATGAGGTGCCTTTTTGATCAACTCGGGTGGGAATATAGTGTCGGGTCATTAAATGTGAACTCCTGTGAATTATTTTTATTATTAATTTTTATTACAATGTAGCAAAATTTTATAGAAATCCCAACCTAACAAATCCTATGGTAAGACGACCATAAAAAAATAAAACAAATAATCTTACAAACATTCCTAACCTAACCATACATAAAAAGTAAATAAATATCAATTATAAAGTAAAATATATTAAATAAAATATAATTAGATATAAGAGGGGTTATATTTGATGATATAGACATAGTAAGGAAAGAAAACTGCTTATTTCAATCTCCACATGACTCTATGAATTACAATAAAACCTCAGAAACACGAATGTTCCTATAGTGACAAAATGATAAACTTAGAATCTAAAAGTATATCATTATGAGCATAAATCTCAATAGGAATCCCAAATAAACCACACCCCATGTATTTATTTTAAATAATGGATCCAATTCAAGATAGTTTTGAATAAAATTTCAAAAATAGGATTCCCTCTTTTAATTTTAAAAATTAATCACAGATTTTTTTCCTTATCTATTTAATTTTATGTCCACTTAAAACATTAAGTGTTGGTATTTTTATAAAAACATCATTTAAAATAACCACCTGAATAAAATTAGTAAAAAAATTCTAAAAAATCCATCCAAAAACATTTAATCATTTTTTTAAAATAAAAACACCGATTCCCTATAATATTACAGAAGCATGACAAATAATAATAATAATAATAATAACATCATATTAAAATAATGGAAACATAAATAGTAACAAACTATACTATAATTAATGTAACTATAACCAATATAATAAGGCCAAATACATGGGATAATTCAAACAAATTGGATATAAAAGTAAATTCTAGAACATACAAAAACGTGATCCATCATATTAGTGTGCCTAATGTAACCCAACCAACTGAACACATGTCATATTGCTACCAACACTGCCCATGGGGAAAATCCAAAATTTGGGTGAAGAACATTCTAAAGGACACTGGTTAGAGAGTAATCATAATCTTGTATAGTATGTTCCCTTAGAATTTATACTAGATAATCTTGATTCCCCAAGATATATGAAATTAAGGTGAGATTATCAATAATATGAAACAATGATATGAAAATAAATATATATTTCATTAACTGAAATTTGAATTTTAAATATGGAATCACCCTTAAATACACCATATATTACTAATCTTATTTATTTATATAAAGAACAAGAAATATTTTATGTTGGGATACATTACATTGTTTTACAAATAAAGGAAATTTCCAAGGACTTTTTTATTAAACAATATTCCTTGAATTTCTATTCGGGCCTTATAATAATTATTTAAACCCTTAATGTCAAAAAATGAACTTATAAAACCATTCACTCAACATCAAGAAATAAATAAAATATTTTAGGAGATTAGGAAAGTATTTTAAAAATACAAATAAAAGAAATCTATTATTCAACTAATCTCTATGAAATACTTTGAAGGGGAAAATTATTGAAATATGAAAATTAAATTATAAAATTAATTTTGAAAATATGTAAAACACGTCATGATCATGGGTGAGTAATTTTTTTTTCAAATCATCGAAAATTAAGGGAAAACTATTACATTCTATCAAAATCAAGTGAAAACCTATTTTTCTTATAAAATAAAACTGAAGAGTAAATAATATTATCATATGATATCAAAGAATTTGTATAAATACACAATAAATGAAGTTTGTTTAATTTAAACGCCAAATACAATGGGAAAACTAAATTAATCTATTCATTTTCTTAAAAAAAATTATCCACCAAAATGAAGTATAAAAAACCATTTAAAGATAACCCAAAACCTAGAAATAAAAATTCCCCAATAAAATTTTGGTTCATCATTAACCTTAGTTCATTGAGGACTTATTAAGGAATGAATAAGAAGGAGAAGGAAAAATGAGTAACATAAGAGTTCATGAAACATTTACCTAGATTAATTATTTCAAATGTTTTTGAAAATATAAAAATTATCCTTGTATGATTAGTGATTATAATATGAGCATACCTAGGGGTTGGTAGAGTCAAAAAATAAGTGAAAATAACCCCCAAAACCCATAAATCTAAAGTGGGAAATTTAAAAAAAACAACATTTTAAAAAACCTATCAGACACAAACCACAGTATGGTATTATGAACTAAAATATAGTTCCATGAAATATGAACCTATTCTTTATGTCCCTATGCCTAATTAATTGAGGTAACTTGGGAGGTGCTTCCACTGCTCCTTGGACCCTAGTCTATAATGACGTATCCTCTAGGATAAAATATCATAAATTAGAAATAAGGAGGATTGTGGGGTAGTATTCCAGGGCCACCAAGTATCATACTACACCTATGTAAGGGGAACACATGTCATATTTATTTATTGTTAGTTCCTCATATCATAGTGTAAGGTTAACACTAGTTACCCTTATGTTGCACTAGTTCCCCACATCATAGCTCTTTTATCAAAATTATGGCTTATTAGCCTGCATATGGGTGATTTTAGTTACACTTATGTAGAATCGAAACTAAACCCTTAAACAAGGTGCATCATGAACTAGCCCTAATGATATTTTCATGACCTACAACAATGATGTCCAAAAACTATAACTTTCCCCTAGAATACCCAAAATAATTTCATAATACCAAAAAATTAAGGTGAACCATATTTTAAATCAATAATTTTGTATAATAATAGAGTATGTGAGTTATGGGTGTGATAATTCTCCCCACCATAACACATTCTACCCCCACAAAGAATTAATGCACTTAGTTGATCAAAAAAATTATCAAAATAAACCTTCTCTTAATGAATAGATTCATAAAACAAATGAACCCTATAACTTCCACATTAAGAATTCAAACCATCTCCCAAACTCTTTTCATATCTTAAATAACAATGAAAGTCAAAACTAACAACTAAACACTCCTTATACAATATATTTGACCATAAGGAACTTGATGCTAAAACGATATGAAAACAATGGTTTATCTAACTATAGTAGCCTCCCATTAATATTATAGCCCCTTTAAAACACCTGACCTCTATGGGACACCAACCACACTCAATTTACTCATGCAGAGTAATGAAATATTAAATCCTAGACAAAACATCTGAAAATTTAGAATTTCACTAAAATTCACTAAACCTATTGGGAAAAATATATTCCTATAGTCCCTCACCTTTTATATCCTAGAGATGATGTTTATTTCAATACATTTTTTCATGATATAATGGACCGCATATGGAAGGATTGAATAAATTTGTATATTTGTAAAAATTGATACATGCTTCAATATGAAATTATATTTGAAAATATAAAATAAAATACAGGATTATTTAGAACATTATTATTCCATATTGAATATATATTCATATCGATCATAGTAAACTTCATGTAATCCTGGAAAATGGGAAAAAATTAAAAGGGTTAGATTAGATTATCAGTAAGGGAATTCATATTTTTTAAACTATCATTGAATAAATAAGTCATGAATAATATGTAAGGAATAAATTATTATAAAAAAATCTATATAAATAATCACAAAATATTGAAACATATCCACATATAACTTAATTATTTGAATAATTACATGTAAATCAATAATTTATTTTGTAATGATGGAATGTATAATGTCATAGATCATGAAACTACATTCGTGGCCTCATTGGAATAAATCATAAAAGAATGGTTAAGGAATATTCCAAATACCAAAACAATCTTTTCTCATTATACCTACCAATTAATCAAGGGGATATCAACAATTGGGCACTACCCTTTACATAAAAAATCCAATGTATTCATTGTACGAAAATATAATACAACTTACTCAGAATCATTCTATATCGGAAGAAATAGAATACATAATTTCATTAAATTCCCTATAAATATTAAAAGAAATCTATATCTAGAAATATAATAGATGATATATTAATACTATATCCTTAGTAATGCATAAGATTCATCAATGGATGTTAACATTGATTAAAATATTTTTAAAAGATCACCAGAATTTTCATAATGAAAATAGCCATTTCATTTTTAAAAAATTTATTTCATATAAAAAAAAATATAGATTATTAGGAATAAAAGTTTCATAAAAAATGACCATGTAAATATGGAATGGAAGATTCATGTTAAATAATATTCATGATGGTGAGAAAATTCATTCATCTAGAAAGCATTAAAATAAAGATTCTATACACACCTTTAGTAAATATTTTCTCATTCATAAAAGGAAAAATATTCCTTTTAAAATATTTTATAAAAAGAAAAACATGGGTAAAAATCACCTCAATATGAAATTGGTTAATACTGACAATATTTTTGAAAACATTTTAAATGAAATATTGTCACGGATGAAAATGACTCCCATTTAAATATTAAAAAATAATTTTTCATTAAAAATAGTATTTCAAACTATTGATTACATAGATATTGGTAAAATAAAGGACAAAATATTTTTTTTATAAATATATATATGATAATAAAATATATTGGGTTTATTATATAAGGACTATATATTTCTTCTAATTGAAGCTTATACCAAAATAATCTAGAATGAGGATGATATTGTGAAATAAAACCTGACCACTTATGTAACTTTTGAATCATAACCCCTTGAATAAATGACGTAAAATTTACCTTTAAATACCATGAATATAAATAGGATAATTATGTACCATATAAATGTAGAATTATAAACACCACACAAACAAAACAAGTTGTAAATATGGCATATGTCTCACAGAAACAAATACGAGATGAAAAACCTTTACAATGATCATATTATTTATGTGAGAATTAACCAATGAAGTGATTATGTGTAACAAATTTAAAATCATATAATAAATTTTGAAATAAAATATAAAACAATCATAGGTAATAACACACATAATAATTTCATAACAAAGACCGTGTATAATTAATATACCCCCAATGAAAAAAAGTAAGTGTGTTAAGAAACTTCTTACCTTGAGTTCGACATACAACATATATAATATATATAATTTATAAAAATATATATATATTAATTCAATAATTGATTAAGAAAAAATTTATGGGTATTACATTGTAATTATTTGATTTGTTTATTTTATTTTAATTAAATTTATAATTATTAAATTATTTTAGTTCATGTTGGATGTTTTGAGGGTGTTATGTTCATAATAGAAAAAAATTGGTAGGATATCCATTAACAAAGGGGTCATGGTTACATAATCCCAAGTAACCTAATAATAAAATTACAATAATTTTTCTAAATAAAATAAATTTTTTAAATCATATATGAATAGAATATATGTAATATGAATCACTTATCTTCCTAAAGATGGTATTCCACATGTACTTACAAGCAACATTATCTTTTTTAACATGTGTGAGGTTATGATGGTAAATAATATATTATAATTATAGAATCTAAATTATGATAGGAATATCATCTATACTATTTAATACCATCATAATAAAAAACCATAAAAAAATGGTGATGGAAACTAAATAATATCATTACATGGAGGAGGTAGTCCACACAAATACATGAGCAACACTTGCATTTCTCATTTAATAAAAATAAGGTAGAAAATTATTTTACCATAATCATAATAGTATATTATTATATGTATTATACATTATAAGTTATTATTGGAGGGTTAAAATAGATTTATAGGATCTATAAGAAGAAATAAACTTTGAATGAGTCGATTAAGATAGTTACTTCTTATTTGAGAGACCACTTTTGTCTTACGCTTAAAGTATTTTTAGGATGGTAATAAGAGAAGGCCAGAAGATCTAGAAAGTGTATGAGGAAGATATATAGGTATTTGTTTATTTTTTGTTTTATCTATATTTCACACAATTATTGAATAAATGATAAGAGTAATAATGTGTTATTTATGAATGAAAGTACATACTTATAATTGTGTAAAATATTTAAATATAATAAACTTCATAATCATTTCAAGTGGAAAAATTGATAATAATTTCCATGGTAGGTTATTATGAAGTATAAATAAATTTAATAAATCAAATATAGACATGAAAAAGTTAAATTTTAATCCTATCATTGGTACTATACTCCTCATTACCCATTTTAATCATTAACTATTATAACATCATTTTTAGAATTTAAGGGTTGAAATTTTACTTCGAAGGATAAAATTGTCAAAAAAACAGCCAAATATTATATATTGAACCATTTTACATGACATATATAATATTTCAATATTTTTTTTTATTTTTAAATAATTTAATAAAATATTATTTAATTTAAAATATTATTTAATATAAAATATCATTAAATATATTTTTGGGGATATTTTTTTTATTTGACTATAAATTCATCAAGATTTAAATGTATTTCAAATATAAACACTTTTACCATCTATGATACATTATAAATAAACATTAATTACATGAAAATATATCATTCATCAAAAATATATTTCTTTAAATGTTTTTAAAATTATTTATTATATCATTACTATGGTCTACACATGCATTGAGTTAGCATCGCAGAAGATTTTAAAATATTTAGAGTGTCACCAAAAATTATAAATAAATTATCATCAAAATATTTATTAATTTATGGACAAAATATAATTTTATATTCATTTATAACTTTATTTTGTCCCTATAAAACACATATATGATAAATTAGAACCAATAGGATTACATTTGGGATATATAATTTACAGAGAGTAATATAAATTTCATTGGCAATGAAAAATTGAACAATAAAGTCCATATAAAATAATTTAGTATTCATATGGTTTACTTCCTCACATCCCATGAATGGAATGAATTTTTTGTGTGGATTATGAGATCTTATCGCACAGTTTTGACCATGTTTTACATATTTTACCCTTACTGTCGGGACAAATCATTACCTTGGTTACTATTCATAATGAAAAAAATACTGATTCAAAATATCGAATCAATTTTTCATGATTAAATATATATAATTGGGGTGGATAAATTTTAATATAAGGTTGTAAAATGCATTTAAAATTAGTTTTTCAAAAAAAAAATAAGAAAAAAATTGAACTTATAGAAAAATAAAATAAAATCTTGATTCCAATGAAATTATTTATATTTTGATTAATAAAATGTATCATATGTCAATTAAAAACCATTTATTATTATGTTAATTTAAAACAACTTCCAAAATAAAATATGACTATAAAATTACATTAATTAAATAAAACAAATAAATTTTTTCAAAATTTAGTATTTTCCAATATTTAAAAAAAACCCAATATTTTCAGAAACAAATACCAAAAATACATCCTATGATAATTTTGGTAGGATTATTTCAAATATGATATCCATTTCTTAAAATAAAAAACCAAAATGTGGAAGAAATTGGTTATAATATCAATGAATAAAATGAAAAAAAACCATTGTTGAAGAAAACATATTTTCGAAGCATAATATGACTATATTTAAAATTGAGCATATGATTATTATGAAAAAATACATAAATTTTCATTAGATGAAACCTTTATACAAATTGTTCATAATTTGTTTATTCTTATACATATCTCCAATTTAATGGTTGTATTGTAATTGATACTTTTAAATAAAAATATTTTTTATAATATATCACAGTTCACTTAAAGCTTCGTGTTTCATGTTAAGAAAGCTATAAATTATAATTTTATTTTAAACTATAGTTTTCAGGTTCTACACTATCCACCTCTAATATATTGTTTCCTTTCAATTTTTATCTATTTAATCAAGGGTACGGTATTTGAAAATACCTTTGTTAAACTCCTGTATCATACAAAGGTAAAATAATACTTTCTTTGAAAAGGTAAATTCGGAAACATAAATTTTACCTCCAATAACACATAATCAGGTTCCAAGATAATGGGAATATTAATGAGATATGAAAAAATAGAAATGAAGAATGAAAATAATTTCCAAATAAAAATTCAAAGTGATATAGAACCTTTTCACAAAAAAATTAATTATAATAAAACAATACATCAATCAGGGATAAAGAAGACCAATAATTCACTAAAAAGAAAGGTAATATGATAAAATTATTTCATTATAACATTACTAGAGTTGAGGTATTATTTTACAATCAAGATAGATAATATGATAATCAATACTTGCATTATTTCTTTTCATTTCATAAGAATAATATCATCATTTAGTTATTATTTTATCTATTTCAACTTCTATATCCTCTCTTGCACTATGAAATTAATATTTAATATGGATTATTCATATCTAAAGAACGAAAATTTACATTTCATGAATTATAATTTCTATGATAGGATAATTATTTATCCTTTATATCTCTTGGTAAAACAAAAATGGGAATCACATGTTTAGATGATATCAAATATGAATAAACATTTATAGGAATAAATTTTACATTAATCTCTAAATAATCAACAATAAAACTTAGAGTTCAACTTAAACATCCCCTAAATAACTAACCTTAAAAAAATCACAATCATTTCTTACCAATTTCTAATCCCAAAAATCAGAATGAGTTGATAAAATATCCTTCCAAGTTCAATTTAACATTAATCTCTAAAAAATATTAGTCACTCATAAATACCAAAAATTAAAATTCCCTAATAATATTATCTCCAAAATATGAATGTAATTTCTATAAATATATATAATCACCATAATGAAACAATAAAATCATATATGAATCTAAAATATAATTCAGTCATTATTCCTTAAAAACTCCTATCTTAAAAAATATATTTCAATTTACCTTAATAAAATAATGTTTCCAATATAGTTATCTTTATTAAAATGATTCTAATTAATTATTCACCAAATAAATTCCCAATCCCATGATTAAATATATAATAAAATAAATATATCCAAAATGTGACAACACTTTTATCCCAATTGACTATATTAATATTAATGATCATTATCAATCCTAATTGTTCTCAGTACCTATAATCTTATATATAAAAAATTAAAATTTTATTCAATAAAAAATCATTTCACTAAAATTGTCACTAAACTAGAAGGTTTTATTTTGTAAATGAGTCCAAAAATATCATTAATCATCTTAAAACATTATTGGATAAAAAATAAAAATGGGAATTTATGTTTTTAAAATTGTGATAAAACATAGACTTATTAACCCCTAACATATTTTATAAATAATGTGTGAATTAACTCAAGAATATCAACAATTATTTTCTAGATTGGTGTGTAGTCTTAGGCCCACATATCATGAATCAATGATGATAAAGTTAATCCTCAATCCACTCATTTTAGGTTTGTTACCTGTCTGTTCATATTTTTCAAAGATCAATCCACAACAATATCTAGACAAGAAATTACTTTCTATGAAAATCACAAAATCTATATATTAACCAAGCTTTATGACATTACCCTACACATAGAAATATCCATATAAACTGTCAAAAGGTTATGTTATCTAATCTATTTTTTTTATAAATAAATATAAAAAGGGTATTACTAAACATACTTTAATAACAAATGTAATACCTTAACTCAAATAACCTTGATCTAGTGGTTATTTTACTAAATTTCCATGAGATATAATCGATCAAATGTCATAGCCTTGGAAGAATAGATACATTCTTGAATCTCTCATTAAATATTAAAACAAAAAAATATCCTCATTATTTTTTTTGAGAATATTACTATTACATCTATAAAATAATTCCATATCAGTCATAGTACACATATTTGAATCCTAGATAAATGAAGGAAAATAAATGGGTGATATTATTTACTTAGTAAAGGATTACATAGAGTGAAAACTATCACATAATAAAAAATTCATGAAAATTTTGAAATGAATAAATAAGAATATATAATTCAATATAAATAAAAACAAGATCATGAAAATTTTCTATCATTATCATAAATATATGAATTTTAGGGACTCATTTGTTTCCTTGTAAGGCTTTGAACTATTTCTATACATATTTCTTGAGCTGGGAACTAAGACGACATGTGATTTTGAGGACCAATGTGCCTGGAATTAATTTTATCAATATTTTGATTATATTTTATACAATGAACATGAATGAAATTGTATAACCCCCAAACGATAACTTAAATCAGAAATACAAGAGCAGAGTTATGTTCTGAATGTGATGTTTACCCAGGGTGAGGCATAACCTTTGTTAGTGTTGTCCTTCAATGGAAAAAGTCACTAAGGACGTAAACATAAATAAAATAATTATTTTATTTTATTTTATTCCGGGCATTGATTCGAATAACTATTGAACCGAGACTCATATTGTAAATCTCAGACCTTCATTTAGTTCATAATGTATCATTTTACTTAAATATGACCTAAAGTGAGAGGTAAAGGGATGTTTTAATGTAGTTACCAATGGTGGGTACTGTTAAGTGTTTACCCTTGACCAAATTACCTATCATAAATAGATGATTATAGGTTCTTAATTTGGTGGGACCCTAATATTCCCACCAACGATAGAGAATATCTCTCCTTAACCCTTTGGAGAATATTCAAGGAAGCTTCGGTGGATTACAACGAAAGTGTTTCGAACAAATTTTTGATAATGAATGAATCAAAAATAGGTAGGATTAATAAATTCTACATACCTAATTATAATTCATGTGTTAAATTTGATCTAGTTTTGTTTATGATACTTTGAATATCATCGTCGATGGGAAAAATAACATGGCAATCGATTGATCTATTTACGGGAACCCATATTTTCTGTTCTTCATCTGTTCTCCATGGATTTCATTTTTAACCTTTTAAAACGTCAAAACATCAACCAATCATCAAATAATTCATAGAGCTATGTAGATTTTGGTCGGTGGATTCTAGATTTACATTCTCTTAAAGTTTTTTTTCATCGGATGAGGCATTGTGGTCCTCATAAGGGACCACCGTTGGGGCCCGCTGGTGGCAGCCAGCAGTGGTGCACGGTGGTGAAGTCATGGGGTGATGATTTTGTGGGGCAGTGGTGTTGTGGGGAATGTTATCTAGTGATTGGGGTGCGGTCGGTCAGTAGTGATGTCGCGGGGTGCGACCTGAAGTGGTTGTAGGTGATGTGGATCGTGGTGGGCAGCTGCGTTGATGCAACGACTGCAGACTATCCTGCCAGGTGGGTCGAGCCATGGTAGTCCAGGTGTCCCATGCTCAAGAAAACGTGCCATCTAGGAAGAGCCTGGCCATTTGGGTTGGGTACATCCAATTGGGTTGAGCCTAACCAAATGGATCAGACCAAGGTCGGTCGGAGTAGAGTGAAGTAGCGGTCAACCAGGAGGCCATGGAAGCTCGAGCTACCTTGTGTCCATTGACCATGGCTGGTCCTGGGTAGTCTACTATGGCCATCGACCACATCGGCCAGTCAGCACAACATGAGGACCAATCTGGGAAGTCATTCCAAAGATTCCCACACTACGGGAAATCAACTGTGGTGGTCGGTCCATGGATGGTCAGTCCCAAGCCTTAGATAATCTTCCTTGAGCACCTTCAAATATCCATATCTTCTAAAGAAGTTGTCCTTTTGATGTTACATCTACAACAACTTGGTCCGATCTTTTAAAAAAACCCTTTGAGGTCAGTTTTATAATTTAAAAGTTAGGGGTTGAGACGCAGGCCTCACGATGACCCGTTTAGGCGTGTTACTATGAAAAGTTCTATTTTTACCAGTTATCCAATTTGGGCAAGTAAATATCCTATCTTGTCTGTTTTAATTCATAGAACATGATGGTGAACTCTGAGACAACTTTTGAGTTATAATCTAAGGTGTTATGATCATGAAGCATATCCCATCATTGTTCGACGACAATAGTGGTTAGGTAATAATATCAGATATTTTCAAGTGGAACCCCTATGAAACACTAGGTCATGGGTACAAGATGATGTTAGAGTGTAACCCCTCATCAGTATGGGTGCACATCCTCTACAGTTACATCTGAGTGGAATTCCTCCTACCGGCTAGGGAGCAGGTCCTCGATGACATAGAGTGGAGCACCCTAACTCAATAGGGAGTGGTTTTTTTATGACTACTATTAGAGTGGAACCCCCCTAATGCACTAGGTTTCTGGTCCTCTATTACTACCATCAGAGTGTAGCGCCCCTAATGCAGTAGGGTGTGATTCCTCTACTTTTATTTTGTGCCATAAGGCTATACAGATTAGTTTAGAGATGTAGTTTGACGTACCTTTTGACATGTGATAAAGGTGGATGCATTCCCAACTGAGATTCCTCCTTTTGATTATAAATAAAACTATAGATCTACTCAAAGAATTTAGTATCACAGTGTGGTGATTAATCCCCTTTTACATGCTTTTTTAATGTAGTCGTGTGGGATTATGGTTATCATTTATGGATACTCATGGAATTATTAGTGACTCTTCTTCATGGTTTGAGTGTTGATATGGAAATCCCCTTACTCTCTCATTTTGGTTTTTTACTATGCATATATATATATATATATATATATATATATATATATATTCTATTTTAGTACCCACTCCTTGGATTTTGGTTACCCTTCTTTCAATAGTGGTGAAGACACACTGGGTATGCCTTGTGCTTTCTATGTCTAGCTTCTCATGGTTGAATGAGTCTACTCTCGTATTATAGGTAGTGAAGACTCAACAATAATTTTATCTTCTCTCCATTTCTATCTCCTTGTGTTTGGATGATTTTACTTCACTCTCTTATTGGGTTGAGCTACACTCTTTCATGGTACCATGTTCTATATATTGTATTATTTTTCTATGATATCTTTTACTGATCCCCTTTAACTTTAGAGTCATCCAACTGGGTATATTTATAGACACCCATGCATGTTATTTTACCACTTATATCATACCTTATGTAGATTATGGATAGGTTGATCATGACTTTACAGGAGCATATGGATACAAGTTCTTCAACCGCGTACGGTGGTCATAGCTTGGGATCTAGGAGTGGGGCTCTCTCAGTAATTTCACATTTCCAGTTTTTGTTATGTAAGGACACTTTTTCTGGTTGGGTGTGTATTTTTTTCCTTTTCCATTCAGTTTACATTACTTTAATTCTATTGTTTATAAGTCGATGCATGTTTAGTTTTTTTACAGTCGGGTAGAGTCTTTTACTTCTTTACCTATGAACTTTTCCATTGAGTTGGTAGTGTGGATGTGTATAGGTACTTAGGTAAATTACTCTAAGTGTTTTTTGTGCCTTCAGTACTTGTCACCGCCCCTAGAATATGAACGCAGGCTGGGGGTACTTGACGCTTAATCCCCATCATGGTTTGGGTCATGAAAAATTGGTATTTGTGGTGGTTTGGACCATAGGATGTTGTTCAAATGTTTCCTAAAAACGTTCCACGTTGGGTTTTGGGTAACAGTGTCAAAATGTCTTGAGTACATATCTTAGGTCAGGGAGTCTAGTGATGGTATAGGTGGCTAATGAATCCATTAACCAGGACCCTGATTACCCACTTGTCAACTTGGAACCCTGAGTCATTTGTTGCAGGGAACAATGGTACATGAATAATATATTATTGAATCTTGGGATATCCTTCTTGAATTATTTCCCTATTATATATTATATATATATATACTCATATGACCTAGTTACTCATTTATAACATTCATGATACCTTTATGATGATTACCAACCAAGATACAAGCTCTATTTCATGATGATAACCCCTTGAGAAATGAGGCATCAATTCATGTTCCATCATGTGATCCCCTTATTCCATGTGAGAAAGTAGCAGGACCTCCACACATTTAGTAGAATATATTCCCATCATAAAAGGATGAGTATGTGTGTAGGCTAAGATCACTCTGTGAGTTTGAGCATTAGAGACCCCTGAGGTTCCATGGTGATCTAGATCCTTAGGTAGTAGAGGATAGGCTGGAGTTAGTGATCCACCTCTTAAGGATTATTGGGAAACTGACAGATCATATGGTGGATTTGGCATCCATTCTTTTCAATGGAGAAGGTGGATCTTGGTGGATCATGGTCACTATTATGCATGATGAGTCTACACTCTCATGGGATGACTACTAGTATCTATTTTGTGAGGAGTAATACCCCTTCTATTTATGCTCCCTTTGGATTCAAGAGCGTCTCAGGATTCAACAGGGAGGGATTATTGTGGGGGAGTGCTCAACAAAGTTCACAGACCTAACTTGGTACTCATTGGACATGTTATGTGATTGATAATTCAGAACATATAAGTTTTAATAGGGACTATACAGAGAGATTTGTGCTAGTATAGTACCATTGTGCATCCCAACCTATGCCGGGGTGATGGAGTGGGCACTGGTGAAAGAGATATTTCTATCAGAGGGGCACTAGTTAGCTTATAATGGAAGTGGATACTATGGAGCTGAGACATGTGCAGAATCTTGAAAAATTCAGTTGGTAGGATCTAGATGTAGGAGGCCTCTCCATGATCAGACTCAAGAAAATGTTAAGCTGGCACTGGAGAAGCACAAAACAACAGGTTAGCCTAGAGGGGGTTGGTGCTATTCTTGTGACTAGTTACGTCACATGGCATGAGACTGCCTAACCAGACGTGTTGAGCATCCTAGGTAGATTGTAGATAGACCACCATGGTAGAGACTACACCATGATTGGGGATCCCTTAAACATGGATATTGTGGTCCCCAAGATGGTGGTGTTAGTAGGGGAGAAGTATGAGCTTTGGGTGGGGGGATGCCACTATGAGGTTCCCCCAAAACAACCACTAGGTGACCCATGCTAGGCTCAACGATCTGGTTTTTGGGGCCACAGATAGATTCATGGTATGGATGTCTGTGATCCCGTAGGTCACAAGATGATCTGAGGTATGATATGTTTTTATTCTACTCTTGCATCAATATTAGTAGACACAAGTTTTAGTCATTATTTTATCTCATTACTCATGGTACAGGAGTTAGAGCACTCAGTAGAAGCGCTATCAAGACATCTTTGTCTCAAGGTCCCTTGGAGAATGCTTCTTCTGTGTATTTCATCTTCCAAAAGTGAGATCTATTTCTTGGAGGAGAGAGGTTCGCGTGGGACCTCCTAGTCATTAGGATGGAACCTTATTACGTGATCATGGGAATGGATTGGATTTCAATGGTTTGATCACAGATTGATTGTCACCATAGACCAGTGATATTCTTATGTGATGATGGGGCGGGGATCTTTTTTCATGGAGAAAGAGACCTAATAGTAGGGTAGTCAGGTGTTATGAGTAAGAAGCTATAACCTATCACCCATCAGTTAGTAAGTGTAACCCTTTGTGCAATAGAATCTTTAAGAATCTAGGTTCCATTTTTTGTGTAAGAATATATGGAACTATTCCCTAAATATGTTTTGGGACTACCTCCATGGTAGGAGTAGGAGTTTTTCATTAACGTGCAATAAGGGACTACCCTCATATATTCTACCTCATATTGTATGGAACCTGCTAAGCTCTGGGTGCTACAGTTATAGTTATAGGTCCTTATCAATAATGTTTTCATCAGACCATGTGTTTCCCCCTTGGAAACATCTTCTCTATCCATGAAGAATGTATATGAGATCTTATATCTTTGAGTGGAATATCATCGCTTGAACCGGGCCACAACAAAGAACAATTGTCCCTTGACAAAGATTGATGATCGCTTTTACAAATAATGATGTGGGATATGGTTCTCCAAGATTGATAACAGGTTCAGATACCACCTATTATGGGTCTGTGAGGCTAAAATATCTATGTTGGATTTCCGATATTGTTATAGGCACTATGAGTTCCTAGTGATTCCCTTTAGTGGGAAAAATGCCCCCACAATTTTTCTATCTTCTAAGAACTAGATCGTTCAGACTTACTTATACTGGTTTTTTGTTGTCTTCATTGATGACATGTTCAATTAAT
The DNA here is from genome assembly GCA_963277665.1 of Viscum album. Taxonomy (NCBI): domain Eukaryota; kingdom Viridiplantae; phylum Streptophyta; class Magnoliopsida; order Santalales; family Viscaceae; genus Viscum; species Viscum album. The sequence goes on along the minus strand of OY728146.1, from coordinate 1,616,691,780 downwards.
CTAAAATATATGAGGATCACACATATCACTTGAGGATGGTTCCTGATTTACTTCGAGAGAAACAACATTACAAAAATCGCTTGAGGTGATAGTTCTAGATACATGAGAATCAATTTTTGGGGAATTTAATTTCTAAAAAATTATTACACAGGGTTCTAGTAATGATCAAAGCAGTTATTTCTTAGGATCCACCCAATAATTTCTTAGAGGTGTGAAGCTACCTAGGTTTCATGGGGTACTACATGAGATTTATGGTAGACTTATCTAGGATTTCATCCCCTTTGACCATTCCAACGCAAAAGGAATAATAGTTTACCTAGTCTGAGTAGTGATAGAAGGACTTTTAGGAATTGAGGAAGAGGCTAACAAGCACACTAGTTTTGAGAATAGTAGAAGAAGGTCTCGAGTTTGTAGTGTATGATGAATCCCCAAGAGTGGGGTTTAATTTCATGTAGATACAACATCAGGGAGTCATCACGTATGGTTTGAGGTAGTTTAGACCCCATGATTAGAATTATGAGACTCATGACCATGATGTAGAAATAATAGTATTCACCCCTGAGTGTGTGGAGGCACTACCTTCTGGAAGAGTTCTTTGTGGTTTACTCAGACCACTAGAGATTCATATACATGTTCAAATAGAGAGACCTGAACCTAAGGAAGTGACGCTGGTTGGAGTTCCTGTGGTACTATGAATTAGAGGAAGTCTATACTCCAATAAAGGAAAATTTTGTAACAGATTCCATTGACATGATGTCCCATCCTCTTGTAGAGTAGAAATATTCAGAGTAGTTGGCTTCCCTATAGCTGAACCTTGTGGAGTAGGAGGGAACAATTTTTCTACATTCAATGGTGCAAACTCCATTACTCCCTTAGTGTGTGAAAGAGTCTCAACTATCAGATATCTACTGTGAATTTATTCATGATCATATATCCACAAGTGATGTACCAAATGGATATTTTGAAGGAGGTAATCATGAGATATTGTTCTATAGGAATAAAGTGGTTCCAGTCGCAATGTGGTAGGAGGTTATGTGGGAGTTCCACAACACTCCCTTGGATATATATCCTGGTGTGGGAAAGATGTACAGAGATACTCAGTGGATGTTTTGGTGGTCTGGAATGAGAATTAGTGTACCTTATTTCTTCTCATGATGCCTCACCTATCAGCAGATGAAGGTTTAGAACTAGATTCCGGTAGGTTTGTTGCAGCCTCCGAAGATAACGAAGTGAGAATGGGAAGGAATACCAATGAACATCATGACAAGGATTCCAAAAAAATAAATGTTTCATTACTCTATCTGGTGATAGTAGACTGACTCACAATTTCATTGAAATTCCTTTCTATCAGGTAGCAGAGTTTAGTGGAGATTTTTAGAGAAGTTTTATATACGGGTGATCATCCAACTTCACGGGGTACCCTTGATTATTGTCTTTAATCACAACACATGGATTACATCACGATTGTGGAGAGGCCTATAAGAATCATTTACGACCCAGTCGTGGATGATTACAACCTTCCACCCCCAAACTGATGAATAGACCAACTACACTATCCATGTGTTGGAGTATATCTTGAGGGCTTGGGTGTTGGATTTTGGACAATGATGGGAGGATTATCTACCTCTTATAGAGTTTTCATACGACAACAATTTTCAATCTACCATTAGCATTGAACCTTCCCAGAACCTATACAAGAGACCATTAAGGTAACCTTTATGCTAGATGGGGTTTTGGGAGGCATAACTCATGGGCCCATAGTTGGTGCCGGTGACGGTGAAGAAAGTGCAGGTCATCTGTGAACGGACGAAGACAGCCTAGAACAGATAGAAATCATATGCAGATCATTGTCATAGGCCCTTGGAGTTCGATAAGGGAGACCACATAATCTTGATAGTATCCCCATGATGAGGAAAGAAACTATTTGGTCAGGTTGGTAATTTATACCTAAGGTTCATAAAGTTGTTTGAGATTGTGCAGAAGGTTAATGAAATTTCCTACCTCTTTACCCTACCCCCATAGTTGGAGCGGTTTCAGAATGTCTTCCACGTGTCACATATGATGGGATACATGCAGGATCCTTTGAACGTCATCAACTGATGTGATATGAACATTGAAGATAGATCCACTATTTCAGAGCACCCGATGGAGATCAAGGATTGACATGAGAAGTCCTTATGTGGATGGAACATCACTTTGGTTCGTGTACTATGGCGGCATGGAAACATCTAGGAGAGTTAATGGGAACAGTAAATCTAGGGGTAAGATCATTATCCTATGTTTTTTCTCAGTTTTTATTTTTAGGGATGCAAATATTGAAATAAGGAATGATGCAGAGTCATAATTTTTTTACTTATAATCCTTTTATGTATTTCTATATATATTTCCAATGGTAGGCTCTGAGATAGCATGCGATTCTGAGGCCCAATATTCCTAGAATTAATTTTAAAAAAATAAATATATTATATAAAATATGATTTATATAAATGGTATAACTCTTAAACAATACCCTATAGTTGAAATATGAGGGAATGGTTATGTTCGGAACGTAGCGTCCACCATAGGCGATACCTAACACTTATCGATGTGGGAATTCTATGGAAAAAGTCACCAAAGATGTATTTGTGAATAAAATAATTAAATTAAATTATTTTAATTTAGTTATTTATTTGAATAACTCTTGAGTGGGTAATCATATTACAAATATTAGACCTCCATTTAATATGTAATGTATCATTTTACCTAAGAATGGCCAAAAGTGAGAGGGTGTGGGATGTTCGGATCCCACGACCATTAGCGGGTATGGTTATGTGTTTACCCATAACCTAATTACCTATTATAAATAGATGATTATATTTTATTCAATATATTTGACCCCTAATCCTCCCACAACTGATGGTGAAGCTCTCTCCTTTCTCTTTTAGTGAATCTTCGATGAAGTTGTAGTTCAGTAGAAGTGTGTAGAACGCATTGTCGAAGACGAACTGATCAAAATGACGATGGATTCTTAAACTTTTCATCACTAATTTCAATTCCTGAGTTAGATTTGATCTTTTTTGTTTATTCAATGTTTAATATCCTCATAGATGGCCAAAATAACTTGTCCATAGATATATCTATTTTTTGGAACACATACTTTCGTATTCGTCGTCCATTCTTCATGAATTTCATCTTTAACTTTTTGACACATTGAAACATAATCCAATCTTTGAGAGGATAATAGATCAATGTAGATCATGGTTTGGGGATTATAGATCTATGTTTTCTTCATGTTTTGGGCATCAGTGGAGGTACAATGGTATGTGGAAGGGACCACTTCTGGGGCGGTACCGGCGGCGGCTGGTAGCGGTGCACGACGGTAGATCCATGTGGAAGTGGTGTTGCATGGCAGTGGATCCATGTCAAATGAAGACCTAAGAGTGGGGTGAATCAGGTTAGTGGATGTGTATTGTGGTGTGACATGAGGTGGAGGCAGGTGAAGAATATTGTGGCAGGCGGCCTCGTTGATGCTACAATGGAGGATGGGATTCCTAGGAAGGTCATTGTGTGGCCCATGCATGAGTGCTCCAACCAGGTGGGCTGATCCCATCCAGGTAGGTCAGGCCTCGCCAAGGGGTCGGACCCAACCAAATGGTTCGAGGCCAGCCAAGTTATTCATACCCAGGTCAGCATGATCATTTCACAACTAGGGTTAACCATTATGTAGTGGTAGCTCGAGTTTCCATGGGTCCACTAACTACGGTAGTAGGTGGAATTACCATGGTGGTCGCTCCATATATAGTCAGTCGTTGGCCACATCATGTGGTTGTGTAGTGACTTCAAATAACCACACCCTTTAAATGGAATGTATTTTTGATATGTCATCTATGAAAATGTGATCCCTTTTTCTAGAAGTACCCTTTCATTTCATTTTGAGAATTTAAAAGATCAGGGTCGAGATGCAGACCCCGATATGACCCATTCAGACACATTACAGTGAAAAGCACGCTTTTCACTAATTATCTGATTTAGGAGATAAGATATTTTGTCCTGGGTGTTTTGACACATAGAGCATGACAGTAAAATCTGATGCAGCTTATGGGTTATGATGTGAGGTTTTCTAAGCATGAAGATTTTCCCAGAGGTGTTCGACGACAGTTATAGTCAGGTGATGATATTAGAGATTTACGAGTGGAGCCCCAATGATTTACTAGGGTATATGTTCTCAATAATTTCAATGTGGACCACACCCCCCCCCATCGGTATGGTCATGGGTCTTCTACTATTACGTCTGAGTGGAATCCACCCACTGACTAGGTCGTAGGTCTTCGATGACTTAGAGTGGAGCCCCCTGATTCACTAGGGAGTGGGTACTCTATGACTACTATTAGAGTGAAACCCCCCTGATGCACTCGGGCACAAGTCCTCCATGACTATCATTAGAGTGGAGCCCAATGATTCACTAGGGTATGGGTCCTCTTCTTTGATTTTTCACCACATGACTATATATATCAGTGGCAAGATGTGGTTTGATGTACCTTTGGACTCACGAGTAAGAAATACGCTTCCCCCACCAAAACCCATCCTTGGGAAATGACCTAAAACCATGATGCAGATTTAGATATTCCCAAAGTGGATAGTATAATGGTGTGGTGATTGATCACCTTTGACTTGTGTATTCATAGTAGGCATGTGGGATGCTGGGAATCATTGATGGATTCTCTTTGAACTGTTAGTGACTCTACTTCATGGGCTTTTCTATGAGATAGAGATCCCCTTACTCTCTTGTTTAGGTTTCTTTTGACTGAGCATATATATATATATATATATATATATATATATATCCTATTTCGGTACCCACTCTTTGGGTTTTGGTTACTCTCATTCTAGGAGTAGTGAAGATGCATGGGGTATTCGCGTGATTTTTGGTTATATCCTCTCATGGAAAGACGGGTCAACTCTCCTAGTATTGGTAGTAATAACTTAATGAGATTTTCAGATTCACACCATTTCTAGCTCCTTATGTTTGGAAGAGTTTACCTCACTCTCTTATTGGGGTGAGTTTCACTCTTTAATTGCACCTTTTTCTATTTGTTGTATTCATTTTCTATTGTATCCCTTATCCTCCCCCTTCAACATTTAAGGAGTTCTACTAGGTATGTTTATACTCACCCCTATATAGTCTTTTCCGGCACATATCATTCCTTATGAAGACGACTAATAGGTTGATAATGACTTCAGATGTGCTTAGGGATATATGTGCTTGGTCAGCATACACTGGTCATAGCTTGGGATCTAGGAGCAGGGATCTCTCATCTATTTTACTTTTTCCTGTTTCTGTCTGGTTGGGATACTTTTTCAAGTATGGTGTGTATTTTTTCACATTAACATTCAGTTTACATTACTTTACATGTACTGTTTAGAGTTCCATGCTTGTTTTCTTTATTTACATCATTATAGCATATTTTACTTTTTTTTACCTTTGACCTTTTTCATTGACTTGGTTATGTGTTTGTGAGTAGGTACTTAAGAGAATTCGGGCCTTCAGCACTTATCACAACCCCCTAGACTGTGGAGGCGAACATGGGGTTATTGGGGCTGAATCCCAGATAGAGGTTGGGTCATGATATGAATAATCACATGGAAATCAACTACTTCTTTAATAATTATAGAATTTATAATATCTAACATCTTAAACATGCCTATAAGTCTTCATTCCAAGAAATTATACCTAAGTGGGTAAGGAATATACCCAATACCCAACCTATTTTTCCTCATGTGACCTATCAGTGAAACATGGTTCTATCTATAATCAGGCTATACCTATCACTTAATAAGTCCAACACATTCATAAATTGATTAAGAAATAAAACTTACTCATCATGCCATGATAATTAATAACTATCCATTTTTTAAGAACTATAATGAATAATTACAATACCATTCTAAGTTAAAATGATCAAAATCCATCCCGTGTAATGTGGGGGTTGTTTTCTTTAGAGTACATCCCTAGTGAATCATAAAATTCATCAAAAATTTTTTAAATAGTGAAAATAATTTTAAAAGTTAGCAAGAACATATTTTGAGGAGAATAACATTTTAATTTAGAAATAACTTATATTAAATCTAAAAATTTCATAATATTAGGAAAAAACATAGTTTCAAATAACCTTGGAGAATTTTAATTTATAATTCAATGAAAATAATAGTCAGTACTATGGTAATCATTAAAAATTGATTTTGTATACACCTTCGGTAAAAAGTTACACTTCTTGAAAATGAAATTAACTATACATTTAAACCTATAATAAAAAATTAAAAAAGGTTAAAATAATATTAAAAAATAATTATACGATATTAAAAACATTTTTGAAAAAATTTTAAATAAAAAATGGACATATGATAAAATTATTCCCAACCGAATAGAAAAACATGTCAGTTTTCTTGAAAAAAATTATTTTAGAATTTTGATTACATAGAAAGAGGAAAATGAAAGGAAAATTTTTAATTTAAGAAAATAACTATTTTATTAGTAAATAATTTTTTTAAGATATAAAGATCATAAAATTTCAAAATATTGATTTTAAACATTAACAATCCCAAATATGGGGGATATTGTGAAATAAACTCTTACCACATTAGTAACTTAAGAATAATAATCCCCTTAAAATAAATTATTTAAAATTAAAAATTAATTAAAATAAATATAAATATATTATTTATATTAAATTTTAAATGATTAGTATACAAACCACACTAATGAAACTTTTTTTAAATAAGTTATGTGTCCCACTGAAACAAAATTAAGATGAGAAGCCTTTACAAAGATTGTAACATTGAATTGATAATTAATAATTGAAGTGATTTAAATCAACTTAAAATATGGGGAAATCAAAAATAAATAATCATATATCATTTAACACATAATATTTTCATAACATATAAAATTAAGAAGTAATATAACCCAACGGAATGAAATTGAGTTAATACACCCCTAACCCTGAGTCCAACTCTCCATGTGTCTTCTTTATCTAAAATATAATAAAATTATATTAGTGTTATAATTCCTTAAGAACCATTTTCATGTTTATTTAATTTTTATAATCCCTTTTATTTTATTAATTACCGAGACTTTTATAATTATTGAATATTTTATGTTCTGGTTGATTGTTTTGAGGGTGTTTTGTTCGTAATCAATTAACAACTTTGGTAAGATAACCATTGTCAAAGGATTCATGGTATCATTATATCTAGATGTTTAATCATGATATAAATATAATATTTATACATTAAATAAGTTTTTAAAATATTCGATGAATATTCTGCATGAAAAATGAATCACATAACATCGTGGAGGTTGTAGAATTCATGTACGCACCAGCGAGATTATCATTTTTTGATTGGTGGATGGGTATGAAGGTAATAAATATATTAAATTTATATAGTCATAATTCTATAATTAAAAATATATATATTCATTAAATACCTTATAATTTTCATCCAAGAAATATAGTAATAGAAACTAAATCATATAACTATGTGGAGGTGGTAGTCCACACAAACACATGAACGATACATTAAATACCATTTGATGGAAATGAGAAGTAAAATGGTTGTAAAATAATAATAATAAAATATCAGTATATTTATGATACTATATTGATTATGTTAGTTTTCTTAAAATAAATATTTAGAATAAGTGGAAGAAGAAATAAACTTTGAATGAGTCGAGGGAGATGATTACCTCTTCTTTAAGCCTTATTAAGATAGTCCTAAGACAATAAAATAATATCTAGAAAGTGTTTGTAGAAGAAATAAATGTTTTAAGTCATATATTAATAGAGGTGTATTTATCAAATGTTGTTAATATAGTATAATAGTATGTTCCCTTTTATAAGTGAGGGAAATTATACATTTTGAATTATATTAAATATTTAAATAAAATATTTATTATTATCATTTCAAGTTGTACCAAAAGAGAATAAGTTCTAGGTTATGTTCTAAATAACTTCCATAAAAACAATTGGCATGTATAAGATAAACTTTAAACCTTACCATTGGGTTTAATCCCTTTATTAACCCTTTTTAATGTTAACCATGGTAAGACATTTTTTAGCCTTTAAGGGTTATAAATTTACTACTATGTTTTCCAGGGGATCAAAAATGGTCCATGGATAAAATTTTATACTGTTTCCCATACCACTTGTTCTAGTTCAATTTTTATTTTTATTTTTAATCATTAAATAGGATATTATTTAAATTTAAATATAATTAAATTAATTTTTAGGACTACTCATTTAATTTGATTTTAAGGTCCTAAAGATTATTAGTGATTCAAAATTAAATCATTTCACCATAAATTATAAATTATAAATTTTTATAAATTTTTTGGAACACAATAAAAAATCCAAAAAAATTAGGATCATTTCCTATATTTTTTTATATTATTTTTATAAGCACTAAGTTAGTGTTGCGAAATCATTTTAGGTAATTATACTATAACAAGATATTATAAATAAATTAACGTCCTAAAATTAATTGATTTATGTTCTAAATAACCTTTTATACTCAGTCATAACTATATTTTATCCCTATAAAAACAAATAATATAAATTAAAATCAAGAGAGTGAAAATTTTTATTTAATTATTACTTAAAGTAATATAAATGTCTTTATTAGTGTAAAATGTAAAAAAATTCCATATATTTAAATTAAGGATTTATAAGGTCAAATTAAACAAATCCAATGAAATAATGGAAAATATGTTATGGATTTTGATACCTTATCAAATAATTTCAACATTGGTTTACATGTTTTAATTTTACCATGGTGACAGATATTTTCTACGGTTAATATTCATAATAACAAAAATAACTGGAATATATTTACAAAATTTGAATACACTAGTTCCAAAAATTTAATATATTTTTCATGACTCATTTTCTATAATGGATAAAAGTCAATTTTAATATATATTCTTAAAATAAAACAATTAACAACTTTTAAAAAAATAAAAATAAAAATAAACTTATGCCCATAAAAAATATATATTCATTATTATAGAATTATTTATATTATTCTATATAAAATGGATATTTTTTACTTTAAAACCAAAGTCAAGACACAATGATACTTTGGGTATAATTTATTCAATAAAAATAAATGTTATATTTGAAAAAATTGGTATTTTTAACTATTCCCATAACAAATCATTTCAGAAAAATCCAAAAACTCATCATAATAATAATATAAAATGATGATTTCAAAAATGATATAAATTTTTTGAAATAAAATTACTCAATTTTTCATAAATTATTTATAAAATCCATATAAAAAAGTGAAATAAAAACCATTTTTGAAGAAAACATAGTTTGGAAGCATAAAATGACTTTAGTAACAATTGAGTACATATTTACAATGAATTAATTAATAAATCCACATTATATAAATCGTTTTTAAATATTTGCCATAGTTTTATTATCCCTTTTATAATATCTAATGTTATAGTTAGGCTCTAATTGTTACATTTAAATAATAATATTTTTATAATATATTTCATTTTATTTTATGCTCTATATTGAATGTTAAGAAAGCTATCTAATATAGTATTGTTTTAATATAAATTATTATGTTGTTATAATTACTCATAAACTAAAAGAAATAGAATCAATATGTTCTAAATTAAATAACAAATGATATATACTAGATAATAATAAGGATGAGAAACAAGTAATAACTTAAGTGGGCATTTAATAAATGTCATGTTCAACTGTTTGGTTTTGGAAATCCTTATAATCGATAGATCTAGAACAAATCTATATAAATGAAAATAATGTACAAAAAAATTATAGATAACTGAAATTTCTGCAAATATTCTTCGTATTTATAGAAATTTTACATGAATTCCTCTTATGAACTAGTTTTCTGTATATATGGCACACCTGTGTCCTACACATGAAAGAAGCTAATGAGAAACCAAAGGGACTCTTAAATCCACCACCAACCTATTCAACCAAATAATTATTACCATTAAATTTCAGAGAATTAACTTCTCTAATTATGATAATAGAGTAGGAAACATTCACCACAAACACTCTTAATGAGTCTGCCTTAACACAAACTATCAGCCTCACCACTTCTATATATGAGGTCAAACCCATGTTCAATACCCTCAAATAAATATCATGTTTAATTTCTTACTCAAAATAAATTAACTTTAAATAATCATTCATATCAAACTTCTAATTATTTCAGACCTGTTTAATAAAGCTAAAAACATTATCCAACACTAATGTATTTCCCTATAGAGTGTTATACGACTCCCTAGATTTTTTCACCTTCACAGACTCAGAGATATTCCATTGTATTAACAAGGCCACAATACCTTCCAATTAAAAGGTCCTTTTATGGTTCCATATAAATAATGTAATTCCATAAATTCCATCTTGAACATTCTATTATAATGGTATTGAATAAATTCTTGAGATAACTAGGGTGTTCCAGATGACTGAAGCCCCTTTCAATCCCATATAGCCCCTCTTCATCATCAAAATTATATTAATTTCCATAAAATAGGGGTAGATTCAAATTCAGTGAAAATATAAGGACATATATACGTTGATCAAATGATGGGTTCACCTGAGGGGGGCCACCCATAGCTTCCTCTTTTTAATTGACCAATACTTTGTGGGGGAATGATCTAAATAACCATGAAATAAAAAATTCATTCAGAAATTAAACAAACCCAAATAATATAATCACATAAGCATATATCAACCTAAAAATAACACTACAAAAAATAAAAACACAATCACTTAAATTTTGTTAAATTATCTCTTTAAAAATAGTAAAAACACCCCCATCTTGGTTTTGAAATCCTAAAAAATACATAAAATAATTTTATATTTTCTAAATATTCTTAATTTAAATTATTTACCCACTCTTAAATATAAATAATTTTTAATTAACATTATAAAAATACTTTTCAAATATTTAAAATATCACATTTTACATATAAAACATTATTTCTATATTGTAACCCCTTTAAATTTCTCAAAACCTATTTCATTTATGAATAAAACCATCATTTACTTTTTCAAACAGTGGATCAAATTCAGCCTATTTGAAAATTTTCTTTCTCAATTTCCAAAAAAAATCACCACTATTTAAAAATCCAACCCATTCTTCCAAATCTCATAAAATCTAATGTATATAAATAAATTCACCAAAAAACACAAAAACATACTTAAGTGGGATTAGTGGCCATGAATGACCCTACTACATGTATTTGAAGACCATGACTTAATTGTTTAGTTTCCATTGAGAGCTATATCGAATCATGCATCTAGGATTCACATGGTATAAAAGACCCTATAATATCATTGTGTCCCACTATTTAAACTCCCATTATCATCCCCCAAAAATTAATAACCATTTATGTTATCTATAAATTGTTTAAATAATTTTGAGAACCATAAGTACCCAAGGAAATATAATATTAATAAATAATGAAAATTCACACATTAAGACAAAAAACCCAATATCCGTCGGTGACTCAGGGATCCAAACAAGAAATGTATTGAGGGGATCTCCCAAACAATTGAGTTTCATCATCACTATCAATAATATATAATTAATTTAAAAATAAAAAATTTAATCTGATAACCTTGTCCTCTTAATAACCAAGGCTATGTTGTCATTTGGTCATGATTAAGCTATAGGCCACCATTGAATCAGGCACCTGAGCCAACCTACTACGTAACTAATAAGTGTTTTTTATCACCCTAAGCTATAAACTAGTGTTAAGATAGGATATCTGAACCCATGAGAATGATTTAATCTAATCAATATAATTATCGAATAGTATAAATTTACAAAAATCCAATCATGACCCATCCATATGATATAATTCTATAGAAAAACAATGAAGAAAAATAGAAAAAATTTGAACCTACTGTAATATAACAAGTGAATAAATATAAAAAAATAGTAAGTAGGTCTAAAACAAAATCACATACATTGGGTCTAACTTAGATGATTCAATAATAAAATAAAAATAAAAACACTCAACCTAATCTCGGTATCACTCTATGATTCACTGTCTAATTTTAAATCTATTAATACTCTATGAGTGGCTAAATTTTGATCCTTAAACTGAAAAGTTTATAGGTGTGAGAGAAAATATCAGTATGATTTCCAAAGACACTAAATCATATGTGTATCCATTGTATAAAAGATCCAAATTAGGATTGTTTTAAATAAAATTACCAAAATTGGGTTTCCACTTTTAGTTTAAAAAATAAATAACATTTTTTCCCTTCCTCCGTTGAAATAGTTCAATTTTAAACATGAATTATGAGAATTAATATACAAATATTCCATGAAAATGCCCAAATATAATAGTTATTAAATAAACCTCTAAAAAAATATTTTCAAAATTTGTAACCACTCATTTAAAAAGAAAATAATGGTTCTTTTTCATATGAGAGAATCAGTAGAAACAATAACAAAACAATATTAAACATTGTATAATGAAAAAAGTGAAATATGTATAATAACCAACTACCACATAATTAAATGAATCATATTCCATATAGTTAATCAAAGTACCAGTGATCATGGTAAACCCGAAGAGAAAAGGGGAATGTATAAAAAAACTAAAATATGATGCATAAAATTTGTGATGATGCTATAATATAACATCCTTAGCACTTGGTATTCCTCTACCTAGACTAACTAAGGGGTAAAAACATAAAGTAAAGTGATCGCCACAATAATGACCTCTATCCAAATAATAATCATATGTATGTGAAGCAGGTTCTCTTGTAAGATAGAGTTTATACTCTTTGTTACCCAAGACATATGAAATAAAATTGAGCTAATAAAAATTATAAAAAACTGAAAATAAATACATATGTCATCACAATTAATGATAATCATAAAAAAGGCCTCATCCCCAAACACCCCTTTTATGATCAATCCTATAAATTTATATAAACAACTATATGTAACTAACTCCAAGGACACTTTCATCTATTTTAAAAACATTAAAAATAATGGGAATTTCTAAGAGATTGTTTTTATAAATAAATCCATCATTAAAAGTGATATATGAGACTAATAATGATTCTATAAAACATAAATACATTAAAATCATCTTTTAAAACAATTCACATAAATTAAAAATTATTTTATGATTTTAGAGAAACATTTTTAAAAGACCAAACACAAAGTTATTAAATTAATGTAATAATTTTGAAATCCTTTTGGAGACCAGAAATCTTCTTAAAATTTAAGAATTTTGTAATAAAATCCTTTCATAAAATTCATCAAACACTAGGTGAGAAAGGTTGAGTAAAAAAATCAAACATTCAAAACAAAGGAGAAACCATATCATTCCATGAAAATAAAGTGAAAAACTAGTTTCCTTATCAACTAATTCTTAATATTACTCAAAATTGTCATTTGAAATCCAAATCATGAGTTTAAATATAAAAGATATCATGGTTCTACAATTTAAAGTCCAATTACAATGGTAAACCAATATCATGACCCATCCCCCTGGGACTCCATCGTGACTACCCCGAACCTGCCTTCCATAGGCCAGGGGCTGGCGACTTGCACCAAAGTCGTAATATCCTAAAACTGGGAAGGCATTGCCTTTATAAAACATAAACTCACACAAATTGAATACAAGAGGAAGCAAACACTAAGTAAAAACTATATAAAAAGTGTATTAAAAGTAAACAGGGGCCATAATACAAGCCCAATAGGAAAGTACAACTGAAAAGAAAGTACGACTGAAAAAAGGGACAAACAACAGAAAGGTAGAAGCAACTCCAGGATCGTTGTCCGGGATTCCTAACTAAAGGGTAGGTACAGATTTCCACCTCATCACTCCACTTCTATAAGTCCGTTCCATGTACCGTCTCATCGTGTGTTCCACCAATAGGTACCGTCCAGTCCTGGCTTGCTTTCAGCCTCCGTCAACCCTGTCCATCGTCTGCATCCAACACAACGTGGTGCGGGTATAGCCCGTGTAGGGGTGAGTATAACGATACTTAGTAGGGACCCCAAGACCCTCAAGGTCTCACAAAATCCAACAAGGATAAACCATAATGTATGAAATCAATGTATGGCCATTTCTTAAGTATATTCCCATACATATACCAATGTTATTAAGTAAACCATCTCAATCATGAGGAAAACACAATGGTCATTGACTCCGCTGAAACTAGGATTTTTATTCGCGATGTCGAAACCACAACTACTAGAGAACTCCCCCTCTGTCGAGTACAATGGGCCTACCACTACAACCAAGCACTTCCCATTAACCTTTTACTGCTGAAGTACTCCACCTGTCGAGTATTGTGGGCCTGCTGCTACAACCAAGAACTTCCCACAATGGGTATACTGCTACAACCAAGCGCTCCCCCACATAGTCTATAAGGGTACTCCTTCTTTCGAGTACCATGGGTCTGCAGCTACAACTAAGCGCTCATCTACTATGGGTCTGCTGCTACAACCAAGAACTCGACACTAGGCCATTCGAATCACTCTGATTCGAATGATCAGTAGGTGTCAAGTCTCAGCCAGCTACTAGGTCTCTCCAATCTACTGGCTCGTCACTGGGAGGGTCTAATCCACGTGCCACAAGTTGATACTCCAAGTGTTACTAAATCTCATGTATAAGTATCACAAGGACCGCCATGTCATAGGGGTCTCAAAGCAATAGATGGCGCGTCAATCGAGTGAGTTGTTAGCCTTTTAGTCCTTGGGGCCCGGTTAGTTTCATGTACTATCCAACCTGATCGTATCTCAACTATACCTAGAACTCTAATGGGGTATTTTTAAAGGGACAGTTTCTCAATGAGAATTCTAGAACTACTGACGGCTCGTCAAACGGACGTCAGGTTCCAAAGATATGGCCAAAGTAAGCAATGGGTCATTAGTAGGCCCAGGTCTGGTCCGACCCGGTCGGACCAACTCGGCCCAACCTAGTCTGGGTCGACCTGGTCAGACTTTCTAGGTCTGACTCGGCCCATTGGGTGGGTCATACCGCAATGTTTCGACCCATCCCGCTGGGCCCGACCCAGCGGACAGCGAGGCCAGTTCGGCCTGATGCCGCCACGAAGGTGGCATCAGCCCGAAAGCTGGGGTCGTTCGTCCAGCACAGCGAAGGGCATGGCTCAAGGGGTCACTAGCCGAGAGACTAGCGGGCAGGCCGCACAGGGAGCGGGCAGGCCGGCGGGACTCCGGGCAGGCCACGGGTACACCGGGCAGGGTGTTGGGGTGCCGGGTAGCGCGTTGGGGTAGCACGCTCAGGCGCTGGCAGCACGCCGGGAAGGCCGCGACAGGGGGGCCACGAGGGCGACGCTAGGGCACCAGGGTGCCGGTAATGCCACCGGAAGGGGCCGAGCATGCCTCCGACTAGGTGCGGGTGCGCCTTGTAGCGCGTCGGGGTGACGGGAAGGCCACCGGAGGGGCACGGGTGCACCGGGAGCGCGTCGTGGAGGCACGAGGGCACTGGGCAGTGTGCCGGCCAAGCGCGGGGGAGAAGGGGAGCCCTCTGGTGGGGCGCGGGGGTGTTAGAAGCCCACCGGTGGGGCACGGTGGTGCCGCGCAGCGCGCCGGTGGGGTGCGGGTAGCACGCCGGGGACACCACCGGTAAGCGGGTCGGGAGTCACTTGGCCGGCGATGTTTGGCCGGGAGCATCGTTGCACCACGGGGGCTGCGCCATTCACGGAGGCCATAGGAGCATGACCATCGTCATTGCCACCTTCATCAGCGTCGCCTCAACGCCTTTCCGTAGAACACCACAAGAGATAAGAAATTGACAGAGGATGTCGGGCCGTGTTAGGTCGGCTCGCATCCTCCACGTTTAAAGTGATAACAATTATGTCAACAAAAAGGGAGGAGATGTTCTTAAATTGTTTTTAAACCTGCACATCAAATATTTTTCTCAATCTGAAGAAGGGAAAAGGAACATGATATTATACTACAACAAAACCCCCACCTCGCTTGTCATTATTCACTGATGAAGTTGCGGAAAGTGGGCACCGTCCGGTTAACGTCGGAAAAGAAGAAGTCGAGGATGACGTCGGCGTTCTACATGGATGATGCTTCCATTTCCTTGTTTCGGTTGAAGAAGGAAGAAGACGTCCAAGGAAGAACTCGAATAAGAAATCTGGTGTTCTTCACATTATTCGTTGGGAGAATTTTAATCCTCCCAAGTTCTCAAGTTCCACCGAAGGAGAATTCCAACAAAATAATAATAGGGTTTCTTTTTATTTTATTATTGGCATTAAAATTCAAAAAGGACAAAGAAACTATCCTTAATAAATTACAGGCGTCGGAGAAATTAATTTGTACGTGTTTGGGAACAATTAATTGGCTCACACGTTGGCACAATTAATTGGCACACGCGTTGGAAAAATTAATTTGCATGCACGTTGGCACAATTAATTGGCACACACATTGGCACAATTAATTGTGCGGAGGAGGAAAACGGATCTCCCTCATTATTGAGGGAGAGTTGAGAGGTTTCATCCTACACCATTAATAGGGGTCAGGTTGTCCCCACCACTATCTTTTAATTGAAAGGTTATGATCGGGTGGTCCCCACATCGTAATCTCTCACGGGAGGTTAGGGTGTGGCGGTCCCACCCCCAACTTCCAATGGAAAGTTCCAACTAACCGTACACACAACACATGGTAGATTAAAAATAAAATAAAGTGTTGTACTTTATTTTATTATTATTTTCTTTAATAAAAATCCAAAAACAACTTCCAAACTCCTCTGAACGCAACTGCGGTGAAGGTCTCACTAATAAATTACCAACTCTGGGAGTTCAACGGTGCACTTAGATTTTAATTCTGAGCACCGTTTCAAAAGATATAAAATCTCGAACGTATGTTTACTGAATGTACCCAAAAAAAGTTCAAAAAATTAGTATCAGTCACCCTCGACTCGCGCCGGTCATGGTTAGGATTTGCCTAGGTGAAACACGCCCCAACGAACCCAATGGTACTCTCATATTTTTAATCCGACTCACCGTTTAGATGTGATTATTTTTAAAATAAAATAATTGTCAATTAATTATTTTATTTGCGGCCAAAAACTAACTTTTTCTGCTGGCCCACGCCGGCCAATGTTAGTATCTCCTTAAATAAATCATGCCCTCCCAAGTTCAACGGTGGTCTCAGATTTGTAATCCGAGAAACCGTTTGTGAGTTAAAAGAATTCTAAAAATAAAATAATTTATTTAATTATTTTATTTACGGTTATTCCAATTTTTTGTATTTTTCATAGGAAGCCCACGCTGACTAAACTCAAGTCATGCCTAGGGTAAAACCACCATCCTTTGCACAACGGTGCCCTCGTATTTCTGATCCGAGTAACTATTTAATATTTTTTCCACTTTTTTAGGAAAACTTCTTATGCGCATTAATTTAAGATTAACAAAAATTCAGAAATTGACTTCAGGCACACCGGGCCTCAGAATCAAGCGTCGTCTAAAACTGCGGACTCGTAAAATTCCCCTATATTTGAGGGAAAAAATTCCCACAAAAGTTCTGGGTCTTTACATTCTCCCCACCTAAGAGCTTTACGTCCCCATAAGCTACAACTCAAACTAAGGGAAAAAATGGAAGTACTGAGGACGCATATGAGCCTCCCGCTCCCATGTGCTCTCCTGGAGGTTCTCGTGCTGCCAACAAATACGCACCATAGGTATCAACCATCCACATAGTACCCGCTCCTATCTATCCTCAATCAGCATTGGAACCTCCGCAAAAGTTTCCCTGTCATCGATGTCCATCACCCCATGGTCGATGATGTGGGAAGGGTCGAGCAAGTATCTCCTCAGCTAAGATACATGGAAGACATCATGCATCCGATGAAACTGAGGTGGAAGAACTAAGTGGTAAGCCATCTCACCTACTCTTCTGAGGACCTGGAAAGCTCTGATGAATCTTGGAGATAACTTTCCACGTCGGCCAAATCTTCATAGGCCTCATTGAGGTGAGACCCATAGAAATACATGGTCTCCATCCTCAAACTCCAGAGGTCTACGTATCTTGAAATCATATGACTTTTCTTTTCTCTATACAGACTTTATCTGCTCCTGGATTATCTGCACCTTCTTCGTGGTAGCTCGTACCATCTCTGGTAGGTAATAGGTGGGACGACTTGGTGAGTTGGTCGACGATAACCCAAATAGAGTCATGTCCCCTGGACATACATGGAAGAACCATCATGAAGTCCATGTATTTCTCATATCTCTTCCACTTTGGGACCACTAATGGTTGAACCAAGCCTGCTGGTACCTGATTCTCTGCCTTCACTTGCTGACAAGTGAGGTATCGTGACACAAATTGAACTACTGCCTTCTTTATACATGGATATCAGTGCTATCGTCTGATGTTCTGATACATCTTCACCACTCCAGGATATACCACTAGAGGGGAAGAGTGGAACTCCCTCAACACTTCCTCTTGAAGTGAAACTGGTACCATGGTACGTCCCCTGAAGAGGGTGATGTGCTCCCCACCATCAAAAAATCCATCAGGTGTCTGCCCTGTGGATATCTGAGCACATCGCGTCATCCATTCAGCATCCCCATGTTGTGCCTCCCTGACTCACTGAAGAAGTGGGGGAGTGACTATAAGAGACTATTGATAGGTTGTCCCATCCCTATCCACAAAGATTATCTTCAACACGGCCTGCTGCTTCGTCACCTCTCCTAGCAATTGAATGCCTGATCTCCTGCTGAGCGCATATGCTACTATGTTATCCTTCCCAGGAGTATAGACTATCTTGAAGTCATATTCCTTGGGAAACTCAATCCATATCTGTTGTCTCAGGTTCAGGACCTTCCGAGAGAAGGCATACCTGAGACTCTTGTGATCAGAGTACACGGTAAAATGTTCATCCATAAGGTAGTTTCGCCAGAACTTCAAGGTGAATACCACTGCTGCTAATTCTAGGTCACAGGTAGAGTAGTTCTTCTCATGATGTCTCAGCTACTGAGAACCATACGTGATCACTGCTCTCTCCTACATCAGAAAATATCCGAGTCTGGTCCCTGATGCATCGCAAAAAAAAATACATACCCTACGCCTTCCTCTATAAGCTTCAATATGGGGGCACTAGTTATCCTCTAACTCAACTCCTGAAATCTCTACTGGAATCTCTCCGACCACATGTAGGGTTTCCCCTTCTTCATCAAGGCTGATAGTTGTGCTGCAACTCTAGAGAAGTCTGGCACCAAGGTAAGTCTGGACGACTCAACAGTCATCGACCGTACCCTCTTATGCAAGAGTCCATCCTGTGCTACCTGTGTTTTCCTTTTCACCGACCAAAGAAAACCCCATCCCAACAATGAAGATAAAACACAACCTTTTTTCCTAAAACAGTCAATCTATTTATGAAATGTGGTTTCCCAGTCCATTCCCAAACTAATGTCATAATGCCTCGACGCTTCCACTAAGAGGTTACATCTGAAACTCTCTCCTCAAGGGTCAGATCATACCGTCGGTGTAAGTGTGATTTTCGAGTCTCCTCCCAAAGGTATCTCCAGACGTGAGGGGAAAGTCAACGGTTTAACCAGAATCTGTAGGTATAGGACAACATTTTTGGAAGGAAGGAATGATTGGTACCTATGTATATTGATACGGAAGCTAGTAGTAGACATAGTCCATACCTTTAATCATTCCTAGAGACCTTGGGTCTCACTCCATGACCACATGCAGTTACCCTCTTTCCCTGACATCCAACTCCCTGAGCCTGGTGGAATCCACAAAAAGGGGCGGTTGTAACATGTCGAAATGTACACCACCTCATGCTGCTCTCCTAGATCTGCTTCCACGTCTACTACTCTGTAGATTCATCTATCCTTAATACTTCCTCTTTCTGAAATAGTTTACATGCCCATGTCTCTGGGACTGGTGCTAGTTTCCTGCTTTCCCACTACTAACATTCACTGGCTGTATCCACTTAGCCATAGAACATTCAAACGCAAAGGTTCCCTCTAGGATCCTAACATAGATAGGAATGCACAGAGGAAAAAGTGATGGCTCGGATGTCCCTAAACACACCTCACTTAGAGGTCCAATCTCCAAACCACTGATCGTATCATATTCATTGACTACTAGGAACAATTGGTATGCCTCGATGATTAAACAGCTACCGACATGTCATCCTGTCAAAACTGTACCAGCTGAAGGGAACTCTCAACCACCTCCTCAAGCCAGTCCTCAACCACTTGTGAGTCGGGCTCACCTCAGAACATATGGGCTATTTGATGCTGAAACACATGTAAGGCACTAAGCCTACAAGTGACCTCTACCGGTACCGACAGTAGTGTCTGCTGACCAACGGGTAGGGATATAGTTGGCACACTGCCTGAAGGTACCATCTCGGAAAACGGTCCATGTACCAAAACCTCATCACTGTGCGGACTATCCTCATGGTCACTCACTGAAAAAGACTAGTATCTAAGATCAATATCTTCTCTACTAGTGTCTTAACTATGGGGAAAACTCTAGTAATCTCCTTCATCCAATCCTATACTTCTTGGGAATCTATCTCGCCTCGTAACCTCAGAGGCCTCTGCCGCTGGAACTCGTGCAATGTGCTCAGTCAGCATGCACCATCCTCCAGTGTAGCTGGTGGCATCTACTGCCCAACGGGTGGTGGGGCTGCTGGTACACCACCCAAATGTTCCAACATAGTAAGAGGGCCCTGAACTGGAGCCTCATCACTCGATGGGCTGTCATCGTGTACTCTATCAGAACTCTAACTGGCTGTCAGCATAGAGGCATCCTGAACAGATGTGACACGGTCAAAAGACTATACATGGGGAGCTGAACTGGTTTGATCTTACTTAAAGAAAACATTTAAAAACACACATGCAATTATTTTTTTCATGTAGTAATTCAAAAATTAGAAGTCAGGGTCCTGGTGTATCGATACGTTCGCCGCCGCACCAACACTGGACACCCTGAACTAAAAACCACACTCAGTACCCTTAACATTATTACTTCAATGAAAAGATATATCAGAGTCCTATGTTCTATGGTAGAACCGACTCCTCTGATACCAATTTGTCATGACCCATCACCCAGGGCCCACATCGTGACTGCCCCAAGCCCACCATCCAGAGGGCAGGGGCTGGAGACTAGCACCAAAGGCGTAATACCCTAAAATTGGGAAGGAATTGCCTTTATAAAACGTACTCTCACACAACCAGAGTACAAGCAGAAGAAAAAACTATGTAAAAACTGTATAACAAGTGTACTGAAAGTAAAGGAGGGCCAGAATACTGGCCCAACAGGAAAGTACAACTGAAAATCATGTACAACTAAAAAAAAGGGACAAACAACTGAAATGTAGAAGCACCTCCAGGATCATATTCCGGGATTCTTAATTGAAGGGTAGGTACAGATGTCCACCACAGCACTCCATGTCTATCGATCTACTCCGTGTACCGTCTCTCCGAGTGGTCCACCACTGGGTATCGTCAAGTCCTGGCTCGCTCTCGGCCTCCGTCAATGATTTCCTCATCTAAATCCCACGCAATGTGGTGCGGGCATAGGCCATGCAGGGGTGAGTATAACTATACTCAGTAGGGACCCCGAGACCCTCAAGGTCTCACAAAATCCAAATAGGATAAACCAAAATGTATGAAATCAATGGATTACCATTACTTAAGTATATTCTCATTAATATTCCTAAGTTATTAAGTAACCCATCTCAATTATGATAAAAACACAAAGGACAATGACTCAGCTCAAACCATGATTTTTATTCACGATGTCAAAACCATGGTTTCTGGAGAACTCTCTTATGTCGAGTATAATGGGAATGCTGCTACAAACAAGCACTTCCCACTAACCTTGGACTGTTGAAGTACTCCAATAGTTGAGTACTGTGGGCCTGCTACTACAACCAAGTGCTTCCCACCATTGGTTTTCCGCTACAACCAAGCGCTCCCCCTCACAGCCTATAGAGGTAATTCTTATGTCGAGTACCGCAGGTCTTCCACTACAACGAAGTGCTCCTCCTTCGTGGGTCTACTTCTACAACCAAGCGCTCCCCATTGAGCCACCCGAATCAATTGGAGTCGATCGATGAGCAGTTGTCAAGTCTCAGCCAGCTACTAGGTCTCTGAAATATGCTCGCTCGTCACCGGGAGGGTTCTCTCCACATGACACAATCAGATAATCCATGTTAAAAAAAATCTCACGTAGAAGTATCCTAATGACCACCACTTCATAGGGGTCTCAACACAATAGACGGTGTGTCAGTCGGACGCCCGGTATGTGAGTTGTTAGACTTTTAGTCGTGGGGGTCCGGTTGGTTTCATGTACGAACCAACCAGACCGTATCTCAACTATACCCCATACTCCCATTTGGTATTTTTAAAGGTACTGATTCTCAATGAGATTACCATCGCCACTGACGGTTCGTCAAACGGACGTCTGGTGCCAATGATATGGCCAAAGTAAGCAATGGGTCATTAGTGGGCCCGGGTCCGGTCCGACCAGGTTGGACCAACTCGGCCCAACTCAGTCTGGGTCGACCAGGTCTGGGTTGACCCGGTCAAAAATGATGGGTCTGACTCGGCATGTTGGGTGGGTAAGCCCGCTATGTTTTGACCCGGTCCGTTGGGCCCGGCCCAACGGACTGCGAGGGAAATTCGGCCGAATGCCGCCACGCAGGAGGCATTGGCCCGAAAGCTGGGGCCGGTTCTGCCAGCGTCACTAAAGGTGCGGCTCGAGAGGTTGGCAGCCGAGAGAATAGACGGCAGGCCGCGCGGGGCGTGGGAAGGCCTGCGAGACTCCGGGCAGGCGGCGGGTGCACTGGGCAGGGTACCGGGGTGCCGGGTAGCGCGCCAGGGCAGCGCGCTAGGGCGCGGGCAGTGCGCCGGGGTGTCGGGCATACCACGGTAGGGGGCCACGGGGGTGCCGATAGGGTGCCAAGGTGCCGGGAAGGCCTCCGGCAGGGGCCTGGAAAGCCACTGACGGGGCGTAGGGGTGCCTGGTAGCACGCCGAGGTGTTGGGAAGGCCACCAACAGGGGTCGGGCAGGCCACCGGTTGGGCGCGGGTGCGCTGGGTAGCGTGCTGGGGGGCCGGGAAGGCCGCTGGAAGGGCGCGGGGGCACGGGGCAGTGCGCTGGCGTGGCGCAGGGGCGTCAGGAAGCGTGCCGGCGAGGCGCGGGGGCGCCAGGCAGCGCGCCAGCATGGCGCGGGTAGCACCCCAGGGACTCCGCAGGTAGGCGGGTCGGGCGACGTTTGGCCGGTGATGTTTGGCTGGGAGCATCGTTGCACCACGGGGGCGGAGCGATTCATGGAGGCTGCGGGTAGCATGGCCATCATCATTGCTTCCTTCGTTGTCGTCGCCTCAACGCCTTGCCGTAGAACGCCACAAGAGAGAAGAAATGGATGGAGGATGTCGGGCCGTGTTTGGTCGGCCCGCATCCTCCGCTTTTAAAGTGATAACAATTATCTCAACAATAAGGGAGGAGATATTTTTCAAATTTTTTTAAAACCATGCATCAAATTTGTTTTCAATCCGAAGAAGAGAAAAAGAACAGGATATTATGCAAGAACAAAATCCCTACCTCGCATGTCATTCGTCACTGACGAAGTCGCGGAATGCGGGCGTCGTCCCATTGACGTCGGAGAAGAAGAAGCTGAGGATGACGCCAGCGTTCTTCGTGGATGACGCTTCCCTTTCCTTGTTCGGGTAGAAGAAGGAAGAAGAAGTCCTAGGAAGAAGTATAAGAAGAAATCTGGCGTTCATCACTTTCTTCATTGGGAGAATTTTAATCCTTCAAAGTTCTCAAGTTCCACTAAATGAGAATTCCCACAAAATAATAACAGGGTTTCTTGTTATTTTATTATTGGCATGAAAATTAAAAAAGGAGAAATAAACTCTCCTTAATAAATTCAAATGTGTCAGTGAAAGTAATTGGTATGCATGTGGGCACAACTAATTGGAACCCGCATTGGAACAATTAATTGGCACGCGCGTTGGCACAATTAATTGGCACACGCGTTGGCACAAATAATTTCCACACGCGTTGGCACAATTAATTGTATGGAGGAGGTCAACAGCTCTCCCTCATTAATGAGGGAGATTGGAGAGGTTTCATCCTCCACCATTAACAGGGGTCAGGTGGTCCCCACCCCTATCAATTAATTGAGAGGTTATTCTCAGGTGGTCCACATGTCGTAACCTCTCGTGGGAGGTTAGGGTGTGGCAGTCCCACCCCTAACTTCCAATGGGAGGTTCCCACTAATTTCACACACAACACATGGCAGCTTAAAAATAAAATAAAGTGTTGTACTTTATTTTATTATTATTTTCTATAAAAAAAAGAAAAAACTAACTTCCAAACTCGTCAGAATGCAAAAGTGGTAAAGGTCTCACTAATAAATTACTGACGCTGCAAGTTCAATGGTGCCCACATATTTCAATTCTGGGCATTGGTTCAAAAGATATAAAATCCCGAATGTACGTTTACTGAACGTACCCAAAAAAAAGTTCGTAAAATTATTATCAGTCACTCTCAACTCGCGACGGTCGAGTTTGGGTTCTTCCTAGGTGAAACACACCCCAAAAAACCCAACGGTACTCTTGGATTTTTAATCCAACACACCATTTATAAGTTTTGAATTTTACAATAAAATAATTTTCACTTAATTATTTTATTTGCGGCCAAAAACTAAGTTTTTTTGTTGGCCCGCGCCGGCCAAAGATAGTATCTACTTAAAAAATCATGCCCTCACTATTTTAGTGGTGGTCTCAGATTTTTAATCCGAGCCACCGTTACTGATTTAAAAGCTTTTGAAAAATAAAATAATTTATTACATTATTTTATTTATGTTTATGACAATTTTTGAGATTTTTCACATGAGGCCCATGCCGACTAAACTTAACTCCCACCTAGGTTAAACCCACCATTCTAAGCGCAACTGTGCCCTCGGATTTCTGATCCAAGTAACCATTTCAGAGTTGTTCAACTTTTTCTAGAAAACTGCTTACGAGGGTTAATTTAAGTTGAAAAAAACATCTGAAATTGATTCCAGGCACATCGGGTTTCTGAATAAATCACAATATAAAAATGCAGACTCGTAAAATTCCCGTCTATTTAAGAAAAAAAATTCCATGAAATTTTTGGGTCTTTACAACCTAACTCAATAATATATCTTTTTCAAACCACGATATTAATCCAACATAACATGGAAACATCCCTCTAAATCCAACCCTATCTGCAGAATCATAAATAACCCAAATTAAATTTCAGGTGATCATAGACCCTAGGTCACTAAGATTATGTCAGGGAAATAACAATAAACATACTAAATAAGGTTAAAATTAAGTGTTTTAGGATGAATTTACCTAGAGGAATCATTCTCAATCTTGAAGAAAAACAAGGAAATCACCAAAAAGGAATAGAGGGGGAATGGGTTCAAATTTAGGGGTCGAGATAGTCAAATTATGCGATAAAAAATAAGTCAAAAAACATAAATTAATATTGGTTAAATGGTTTAAAAACACATTTTTTTAAGATAGTACAGAGATAGACCACACCATAGTTTCATGAACCATGACACAATACCAAGGCCTAGGAACACCTATAAATTAGACTTATGGATATAGTATGTAGGTTACTTGAGAAGTAGGGACATTTCTACAAGGACCTTAGGTTACCACAACATATCTTTAAGGATAAGGTGTGGTCCACCAATAAGGGGGAGTGTTTTAGCATCAATTACCTAGGTCAGCACATATCTTAGTATAGCTATATAAGGATAAAATTGGTTAACATTAAATTATATTGGTTCCCTATGAAATAACATAAGGGTAGAACTAG
This sequence comes from Viscum album, assembly GCA_963277665.1. Taxonomy (NCBI): domain Eukaryota; kingdom Viridiplantae; phylum Streptophyta; class Magnoliopsida; order Santalales; family Viscaceae; genus Viscum; species Viscum album. Next base: position 1,616,665,918 of record OY728146.1, on the reverse strand, counting down.
TTACACTTATGAAATATCAGTTCCCCTAGATATACACATAGTGTCCACGCATTTTCCTGCATACCTATGTAAGGGTAATATTGGCCACCGTTACACAACAAAAACACATAACCGTTAGGCAGGTTAAACCATAGCATAGTCCCAGTGCCCATTCTATGGCCTACTATAGTGTAACAAAAGAAACTATATCTTTCCCATATAATGTATAAAATAATCTTGAAAATTAATAAATAAGAGAAACCAAATTAGAAATAATTAATTAATAAATTATTAGTGAAAGTTATTTTGGGGGGGACAATTTAGTTGCGATATATTTTTCAGTTCAATTTTGTTTAACATTTATGGATTTGGTTGGTTTGTTAAAACATAAAAAATTGCATTATAGTTATTATTTTTCATTCTTAAAAACTAAATAAAATATCTGTAGTTTAGTGTTTGATGTATTGTTACATAAAAAGTTCAAGTATCTATTTGCAGACTCAGGTACTAAGATAATTGATTATCAGTTTTTTAGGTTAGAACATATGTTATATAGTGTACAAGATGTGATATATGCACATTACTTCTTATAGTAAGGGAATAATTAAGGGATGTATATGTGGGATATTTTAATGATATATTCTAAAATTATATCTTCATTATTATATGAAATTATAGGTTTTTATATTCTTTACTATTTAACTTTTTATGATGTGATGATTTTTTGTGTGGGGTAACACATTGAAAATAATTTAGTCAGAACCTATTAGATAGAAACCCATTTTTTATCCTGATTAGGGTAAGATCTTTATCTAGGAACCTATGTATGGGAGGTATGCATATTCTTTCATACCATAGATTAAAATGAAAGTGGAAGTGGAGATAGATCATGTTGATGAATAATTTAATGAGATTTATAGTTGAATGTTTCCAATGTTGTGGGGTAAACCAGATACCGAATGAAAAATCCTTGTTTAGATGATCATAGAAATATTTTTCACTCTAATTTGTATGGTTTTATATATTATTTTTTTTTATAAATTCAATGTTGAATAGCAGGTCAATGGATTTTGAATGATGATTAATCTATCTCAAGAGAGAATTATCTTGAACTAGAGATTATCTAAATAAATATTTCAATCAAATATATTTATTTAATTTTTTATAGATATAATTCATTTTATATAAGATTTATTATGTTTTTTACAATTGTTGTATAGAATACATTTTTATGTGAGTAAGTTTGAATTTTGTGAGGTACTACATGAAAATATTATAAAAATTCATGACTGGAATCATGGATGGATGTAGGATAATATATTATTATATTAAAACTCAATTTTCATTAATCAATTGTTATTGTTGATAGGGATTGAGACTGTTTTAATAATGAATATATTGAAATTTTATGGCCACTTATATAAATGTGATGAATATTTTTTTAAATTAATGTAAATTTATATGGGATACATAGATCGAGATATATGGTAAAACATTTCTCAAAATAATAACAAAACCTTATAGTGGTTAAATTGGAAAAATTTTAACTTAGATTGTGTGGAGATTAGTCTACAAATAATTTGATCATTATGGGTTCAACCTATCATGATGGGATTATTAGGGATAGAAATGGATGGAGAACCAGTTACTCATTACATTAAATCCTTTTGGTTGTATTTTTATCTTGATATAAACCTTAATGTTTTATCCATCACAAGTTTTGGACTATGGATATGATTTGTTTCTATTTCATTTGGAGTAACATGTTAGGTTAAGTTCTCTTAGTGGTATGAGAAAAATAGCATAGTGTTATTTGAAAACTATGACCATTTTCACTTTATATTGTGATAGTATAGTTCATTAGTATTTTTAATGATTAATGAGATTTTTTATTTGAGTGTGATGTAATTAGGGCTATTCTCATTGTTAGTTTTTGAGGTTTTCACTATAAACACCTTCATTTATTGACTGGAATATGATTCTTTTAAGTATTATCATATATGAAAAACAATTATGAATTATATAAATAATATATAATGAATTAAAAAGAAATTATAAGGTAACATATGATTATATAGATATTGAAGGTGTAGTTATGGTAGATGATTGACTGGTGTTAGGATAAAGGGTTGATTCATATGCATGTTGTGGTGAAAATCAATGATTATTTAATTTTAATGATTTTCCATCTCAAAATTGTTTATTGATGGATGTCTGAAGTAATAAAAATTTAAAGTGAAAGGAACTAGCTGAAAATGATGTAAATTTTCATAGTATATGTAAGAAAATTTCTTCTTTTAATTAATGTAAAATATGTTTTCAAGTTATGTATATGGGTTTTGAACCAATTTTATTCCCTATATTGGTTCTGTAGCCATGGGTTATGACATGGTACCTTGATTATTTATGACATAATTATTAATTTGGAAATTTATTGAATATTTTTTATAATTAAGTAAGTTAAAATAAGTGACATGAGTTGTTTGTGTTGGTAAGGTAAATATTAAATATTGAAATACTCCAAATAATTTATTATGATTATCTTATTACCGATCATTATATGGAATTGAGGTATTATACAAAATTACCTTGCACAAATATATGTAATATAAATAAAATTAATATTATTATATTAAAATAATTTTAGTTTTTTTTGTTTCAAGGATATTAATTACTTAAATTAAGAATTAAGTCTTTTATGTGATGCCTTAATTATAGAAACATATGTTGTTTTCCCATTTTTTTAATTTAATTTAATTTAAATTAGTGGTAAATTTACTCAAATAAAATAATGAGTTAACCTATATTATTCTAGATTATTTTATATTTATGATGTCTCTTATCTGGTCATCATGTCATTTTTACACTTAAATTGGTGTATAGGTTCGGAATGGAAGGTATGTTTTATCATTGTAAAGTCCTTGAATTTTTAGGACCTCTACCTTGTGATTTTGAGGTGTTCTGAGAATTCTGAGTGAGTTTTGAGGTATATTGTTGGTGTATATATATAAATTGTATATTTTTAAGTATCCACAGTATATCATAGTCCTAACTATATTGTGTTTTCTCTTTTCACTATTGTTGGTGAGCATATTTTAGTATATTTTTTTTGGTTATGAAGAATAGGTTTTGTAGTAATGTTGTCTTTTCATTGGTAGAACTACATTGTTATTTTCCCCCCATGTTATAATTTTTGTGAATTAGTTATTTATTTATATTATTATATATATATATATATATTAATAGTGATTCAATTTTAAATGAGTATTTTCACCACACTATGGTTGAGTTCAAGGGTTATAAAACAATTTAGTTAAAAAAGTACATTATCATGGTTATATCACAGTTTAAAGGGTAATTGAAAGGTAAAATTCATGTTTTTATGTCCACATTATGGTTTTTTTCAAAACCATATTTAAAATAATCAATAATATTGATAGGGATATTGGGTATAATGTGCCATGGTTTTTGAATCATCATTGAATTACCTAATTGAAAATGTTCTTAATTTCACCAAGCCATGGTTTTCTCCATCCAAGATTTAATGATAAATTCATATTTATATCTTATTATGTATGGTTTTTCTTATTATTTAAATACTAAATTAGAAGTGAGGATCATTCATGGTGGTTATAAGAAACCTTGGTACATAATCGAGTTCAATAAAATTCTGAGTTCTAGTTTTCATAATCTAAGGTAATATTGTTATTTATTCGTAAACTCTTCTTATAGTATTCACCTATCAAAGACTTATGGTTTTTATGGGTACATGTATATGAATTCTGTTTTTTTAATATCCTTATAGTATTATAGAATATCAATAATAGAATCTAAATATTATTTCTATATAAAAAGTTCAATATTTATTTGAAGAATATGATTTGGATTATCTATTTTATTTTAAAACTGTTGATATAGTTTTATAATTCACTATAATATATCTATGAAATTATATGATATTTTCCAAATTAAATTATAAGGATCAAATATATATATATATGAGGGATGTATATTTTATTCTATAAATATGTGATTTATTATTGTTATTTTCATTATAATCATTATATAATTTGAATTATATAATATGGTTGTATCCTTGGATATGTGGTGTGATGTCTTTATGTAGTAATGTTATATGTGTTTTGAGAATTTAGTGGTGATATATTGAAAAATTTTACAGTAATTTGAGTTTTTATTTTTGTTGTTTTTTGTTTTGTTGTGAGGTAAAATCGCAGGCAATAATTTATATTATATGAATTTCATGGGAGAAGAGGTATGTGTAGTTTGTGGATGTTGTGGTATAGTAATAGTGAGGTAGATAGAGTGTTTTAATTTTCCCAGGATGTGTAATTATACTGAATATAATGAATTTATTGAATATTACAAATAGTTATTTGGTTATGTTGATAATATCATGAATAAAAATAAATTTGAATTATTGATTAAAGTGGTGATTGTTATTTTTTATGGTAAATGGAAAGAGAAACAGCGAATTAAAAAGATTGATAAATTATGTTGGGGGTAAAAAATAATTATATGATTGGATAATTACTAAAATAATTTTTTCATGTTTCTAATAGATGATAAATATATTCTGTTATTATAAATAATGTATATTTAGTAGTGAAAGATGAATATAAATAAGAATTTATAAATGTTTATCGTCATTGTGTGGTTTTGTAATTATATTGTTTTGTGGTTAAATGTGAAAGGGGTTATAGTATTGTGATATATATTTGAGTGATGTGGTTTTTTTCTATTGTTTTTTATAGAAATGAGACCATAATATAGGATTTCATTGTTTTAAATGTCATTGTTTTTTTTATTTCTTATACACCACCACTTGTGTTAGGTATACTAACACACACCTATATTATATATTGGATTTTATTTGAATCCCCAATATCCATGATATGGATGGTATATGTGGTTTATTACACCCCCTCTCTCACTATTCCTTCAATTTCTAGTGTTTTTATATGGTAGTAGTACAGGTTTTCGAATGTGGTGGATGTGGAAGTGGTGAGATTATATGCTATGTTGTTTTGGAATTGTGATGTGTATTTTGTTTATGAAATGTGGATAATTGAAGGGATAAAAAATTTAATTCATATCTCATTAGGATGTGAGGGTGAATAACTTAAAGTGAATATGGTTTCAGGTAACCTTCTATGAAACATTTTCATGGTTTACTATAAGTACCCATTCTTTCGCATTATATAATCTAGATACTTTAGATAATAATTCAATTTAATTCATTCCCAAATATCTTTTAGGTTTAGAGTTTTAGAGAATTTGGGAATAACAATTAAATAACAATCCCATACATTACAAAGTGGACACATCCACGCACTATCCTATTTTCCCAAAATAAAAATCATTCAAAATTAATCACAGTTTACCTTCATGAAAATAAATCATCACTTTCAACTATAATTATTCTTTTTTCTTACACATCCTTAAACCCTATGATTTGTTTTTCAAAAAAAGTGGGATGAACACGAAAGGATCAGTAAGAGGAATAAAAGTATGAAATTCATTTGTCCAGTGGAAAATATGAAACCTAATAAAAAGTTTACCTTTATCAAAATATTTATTATCATATGAAATAAATAATAACTATATGAAAAAAACACTCTTTATTCCCAAATATACCCTTTGAAATGGATAAAAAAATATAAACCCTTTTAATAATCTTTGAGAATTATATTCAAAACCCTTTTTAGAAATTTCTAGGGCCTAGTTAAATCCATTAGAGAAACCTACAATGTTTACACTATTCTTATTTCATTTGAATACAGGTATAATTACCCAATTCATTAGAGATCTTTCTTGGGATCACTCATCCTATAAGTCATATAGAACTCACCTTTCGTATAAGATATACTAGGCCAACTCTTCGTGTATGTTGTATAATTATCATCCATTTTATAGGATATATTTGGATTACATTTCATTATCTATAATTTTTAATTAACATATAAGAATAAAAAATTCATTCACCTTTCCATCATAAAACCCTTGACAAAATATTTTGAACCCATATTCAAATCATTTTATCATATTCTAATACCTTTTCCTTTGAAAAAACTTTCTCCAAACTAAAATACTCTGACTAAAGGATAGAATCTATTTTATTTGAGTAAAACATAGAAGATCATACAATAATAAAAATATCAAATAACAGTTGTGGGGTGGTAAAATTCATTAAAGTCATATATGTTAAAATAGAACATTGTCGAAATACTTCTTTATTATTTTCAAACACTTTTAGAAAAAGTGAGAAACCCAAAGACACATTCAATCCCAAAAAGCACAACCAAAGCCCCTCCAAAGTTGAACAAGTAAACAAACACCCAAACAACCAAAAAAACTAAAAATCATAATTTCATACCCATCATCTCCACCAGCACATAACTCCCCCCCACGGTGGCTATTCCCCATTCAGAAGCCGGATTTAAATACCTCATGAAATCACCATCATAGTCCCGCCTCACATCATCCAGAGTGATTCTCCCAAAACCATATTTCTTGGACATGCTGCCTTTCTTGAAAGCCAGGGACACCCCATGGTCCCACTTAAAGGAGGATCTGGTGCACAAAGGTCGAGGAAGATATGAGTAATCCTTCCTGCCTTTTCTTTTTGGAGTAGCAGAAGCTGCTCCTCCCTACTCAATCCTCGTTTTGTCCCAACCTTTCACTATATCACTAAAGGAATGATTGACCATATCACCTCTATTGTACTTGTCATAGCTGGGAAGAATCCCTTTCCTCCCAAGAAAGTTGTCCAAGGTTAATTACATGCCATCAACATCTCTTCCTCTCCTAAGATCAGGCGTGTTGTAGTCAATATCACACATATAAATGCCTATGATGCCATCATACTTAACTGCTCCATTTCCTTTCCCCTTAATAACACTTCCCATGTTGGCTGGTTTACACTACTGGTAAGCTGAATATTCCACAGTGGATTCCTCCACAACCTTACTGGAAACCTCACGGTCATCTTATCCTACCACAAAATCCCACATACTGATCTCCAAGGTTTCATCCTACTCCGCTGGAACATCATCTATACCCTCCTCAGCAAGTACCTGGAACCTGTTACTCAACGAAAACAATGGTGTAGATGAAAAACATAGTCCCCCACTATCCTGGCTTCTCCCATTCCTGCCCAAAGCCACTGCCAAGTCACCTTTTTTACTTTCCACCCTCTGATCCCTCTTATCCAAAGCATCACCCAGATGATGATCCCTCAAAGTCTCCTCTCCGGATGGGTCACCATTCATTTGAAAAATCATATTATTAGAATTCTATTGTCTTTGGCTCTTGACAGCATCAAGAACCTCTGGATTGCATTGATTTTTCATGACTTCTGTCAAGGATGTGTTATCACCATGCCTATCAAAATCCTTGCCAACCCCTTCTGCGAGTTTCTGAACCAAAGGACCCAATGATTGGGAACCTTCATCTACCCCTCCATATCATTTGTACTTAACTCCCGACCCACTATCAGTTGTGTCACTGGGGTAATCCCTACTGCATCCTCCCTCCTAACCAAGGCCTGGTACTCCCAATTCCAAGGTTTCAATACCTAAGATGATGAATCTCTTAGACATCTCCCTGGAAGATATCCAAAATGGTTTCAAGTCAAGCAAAAATCATACCAGTTCTCATAAACAACATGTTGTTTACACCTATATTCCTCACCACTTGTAATCCAAACAAACATGAATGGTACCCTAGAAGCATCTACCTCAACACATACATGAGGGTTAATCGGATGGCACACCAATTTAGTGCGGCTATCCGAACACAGGAATCTACCGACAAGATTACCTGACATTCTTATAACAGATGGATTCTGAAAAGGTAAGGGGAGATTAAGAAAACTGACCCAAACCGCAGTTGAGGGAAATAAGTTTATTGTAATTTTATCTTACTATAATTATTATTATATAAAAAATATAATTTTCACATTATAAACAAACATATATATTATCCATGTGATTTGGTGGTGAAAAACAAATCTCATCACTTCATTAAAGTTGTAGTCCACATGTACGCAAGAACGACGTCATAATTTTTCAATAGATAGAATGGTAAGAAATTATATAACATATTATCATTATATAATGTTATTTATTTAATTGATATCATATATATTAATTAAATTTATCATATAAAATATCTCTTAGAGGTGTTAATGGAAAAAAATCAAAGTTTCATAGAAGAAATAATCCACAGGTACGTATGAGCAATGTTTTTAATTCTCAAAGGATAGAAAAAGGGATGAAATATAGTTTTACCATAATAAAAATATATAAATGTATTTTCAATATTTATTTTATTATTTTATAATTTTTATATAATATTTGGAGTACGTATAAGAATAAATAATCTAAAAATAGCTCATTTAGGACTTTTACCTTCTCCTCATACAAACTCTTTGGATTACACCTTAATACTATTTAATTTTGATTTTCGGTGACACTAAGACATCTAGTATGGGGGGGTTGGAGTTTGGCGGATAAATTTTTGTTTATTGGTTGAGATATAGTGCTCAAATATTGTGGGCCACATAGGATAAGAGGATCCATTTTATAAGTGATCCCAGGAGAGGATAAGAGGCTCTAGTTTATATGTTTGGGGAAGAGAGGATAATAGGATACCTTTTATAACTATGGGAGAGATAGGATAAAATTTTCCCATTTATAAGTTATGGTAGTGAAATTTTGGAGATAATTGTGTATGAATTGGTTTTACCATTATATCTGTTTTAACCCCTCTTATGACTTTTCACGATTATGATGATATCAAATGTTTTACAATATAGGAGTCAAAAAAGTTACTATAAAAGGGAAATTGAACCATAAACGAACCATGGATTTTATTTTAAATCATATCTAATATTCTTAGATGAAGTATATATTATTATGAAATGAAAATCATTTAATAAAATAATTTTTATTATAAAATATCATTAATGGAATGTTCATAACTATTCATTCAAATTGAATTTGAAAATAAATTGAAAATTATTTTATTAGAAAATTATCCATTAAACATCCCTAATATTTTATTTTCATCTAAAAAACTAACTTGACACTAAAAATCACCCAAACAATATTTCTGTTAGAGTTTTTAAAAAAACAATTGGTTTTTCTAATACATGGGAAGACACTTTGGTGGTGTTGCATAAAACTTTATGGAAGTTTTTTAATCAAAAACAATTATAAACAAAATAACATTATAAAAAATCATTTATATTTCAAATAACCATTTATAATCAGATATAAATTTTTTATCCCAGCCATTCAATATTGAAATAGAAAGAGTGACACTTTTGACATTATATTTTCTTAAAATAATATTAATTTTATACTCAAAATTAAGTGCAAAAAAAATTGACAATTTTTTTAAATTTACCTGTTCAAGGTAGAAATATAGTTATCCCGTAAAATATATAAAAGTTTTAGAGGTAGTTTTAGGACTTATCATATAATTGGTAACCTTATTTAGTAGATTTACACTTACCAATGTGATAAATATATACTATGATTGGAATTCAGAATGACCAAACATAAAAGGGACCTATTTAAAAAAAATTGGACATCCATATTCCAAATATTGAAAACCTTTTTCAATGTTTCATTTCTATAAGTGGTAGATATTAATTTACGATTAAAACACAAAATACATAGAATAGTATCTTCTTTGAATAATGTGTTTTTAGGTCTAAAAATGAACTCATAAAAATATTGGATTTATTATCAATTCTTATGTAAATTATTATATTATTTATAATTAAAAAGATAATTATGGTAATTTAATTTAAAATAGAACATTTATATTCAATTATTTAATGAGAGTAAAATAAATATTTATAAAAATCAGTTTTTTCATTATTCACTAGAGAATAAATATTTTTAGAAAAATATAAAAATGTTAGCTTAAGCTAATTTAGATATGATTATTTAAATTTTGTTGTAAATTTTTTAAATTAAAATTATAAAATTTTGTAAAAAAATATTAATTTAATCCTTATAAGAAAACTGCAAGATTAAAAATAAAACTATTTATTTTTTAATATAAAAAATATTCATAATACTCTTATAATGAATATAAATATAAAAAATCAAATTTCTGTATACTATTAAAGAATGAACATGATTACTAAATTTAACATGTTGGTTACATTATTCCCCAATTTTAGAAATTTCAACCTCATGATTGTATTCATGACATAAATAATTAAAGATATTTTTCATTCATAGAATCTACTAATTTCTGTGTTCCTTCTTTAACCATATAGTCTTCACAAAAAAACATATGATGATAAATTAGTATATTCCATAGAAATTTTTATCTATTGTTATGAATCTACACCGGTTTATTCTCATAAAAAATTTCTTCCAACTATACTACATTGTGGATTAAATCACAAGATGCATCTGATATATATTTTCAAAATATTGAAACATTATATACATCATGTACTTGAGATAAACATGGAGGAAAATCAACTCGAAAAGAAAAGGATTCATCTTTCTCTAGCATCTCAAATGTTCTAATGAAATGTGGACACTGTAATGGTCTGCACCATTGAGGCCCATTACATTGTGAAAATATAGTGTTTGAGGTACTCTGGGAGGTCAAGGTGACTTATCCCCTAACCTTTTCCATTTTTTTCCTGCTGTGAATTGTAGCATCGGTGACCCTAGGTGAACACCTCCAATGGTAGAATGTTGTGAATAGTGCATCAGTAACCTTCTATGAACAGTGAAAATGGTGTGATCCAACGGTAACATTCCATTACTTTTCCAAATTTCCAATACTCTGAACTGTTTCATCGGTGAACAGTTCAATCAGTAACCTCAAATTGTAACCTCTCTTTCCTTTTCCAAATTTACAATTCTATGAACAGTTATATTGTTGAATAGTTATATCGGTAAACTCTAATAGTATCCTCTCTTTCCTTTTCCAAATATTCAATTCTATGGACAGTTCCATCGGTGAACAGTTCTATCAGTAACCTTTAACAGTAACCTCACTTTTCTTTGCCAAATTTTGAGTTTTGTGAACAGTTCTATCGGTGAACAGTTCTATCGGTAACCTCTAACAGTAATCTCACCTTCCTTTTCTAAATTTATAATTCTATAAACAGTTCCATCGGTGAACGGTTCTATCGGTAACCTCTATTTCCTTCTGCAAATTTTGAGTTCTGTGAATAGTGTTTTCGGAACCATAGGTGTACAGTGTTCTATCGGTGAGGTTCATGAATAGTGTTCTAATGGTGAGGTTCATGAACAATGTTCTAATAGTGAGGATCATTAACAGTATTCTATCGATGAGGTTCATAAACAGTGTTATAATGGCGAGGTTCATGAATAGTGTTCTAACGGTGTGGTTCATGAAGAGTGTTCTAACGGTGAGGTTCATGAACAGTATTCTAACAGTGAGGTTCATGAACAGTGTTCTAATAGTGAGGTTCATGAACAGTGTTCTATCGGCGAGGTTCATGAAAAGTGTTCTATCGGTGAGGTTCATGAATAGTGTTCTATCAGTGAGGTTCTAATGGTGAGGTTCATGAATAGTGTTTTTCCTTTTCCAAATATTGAGTTCATGAATAGTGTTTCTAACTTCCTATAGTCTCACACCTTTGATGTTTACTTTGATGTAAAATGAATTTAAAGGCTTATTTTGAGGTCTCTATGGCTGATTCAAAGGCTATAACTCCAATATCAATTATTCCTAAGGATCAGGATGTTTTTACCTGGTCAAATCGCGTGGTTTTATCTGATCTGCTTTTAATGGGAAATTAAGAGTATCTTAAACCGTTTCTCTGTTATATCTTCTAAAGGGAAAATATATCTTCATCCCTTTTTCTTCCTCCTTGTTCTCTGGTGCGAGATGCTGGAACCATTCCTTCTATTCCGTAGGAATCGTGAGATCAAACTTTTCCCTGTGTATTGGTTTCATCGACGTCCTTATTTCGGCAAGTGCATCCCCTATTTCGGTGCATCCAATAAGTATCCATCAATCATGGATATAAGGTATGTTTTATCATTGTTCTTTTGGGTTTCATATTCTCATGTTTCTCATTCCCATATTATAACATGTTATCACCATGCTTCTAATGGTGTTTTTGTGGGTTTCAGTTTGTGCGGTCGTACCGTGGCATCCTCAGGTTGATGAAATTGTCACGAGAGGATGCGATTGTGACCCATTGTGTGGACTGTTCTCGTATAAATAAAGTCAAGAACTGTTTGATGTAGATTATTTGTTGCTTCTTTTTTATTTTATGTGCAACGGTATAGTTAGCATCATTTATCCCACTGGATCACAATGGAATTGACATAATAAATTTTTGAACCAGATAAAGAAATTGATATCGATCATATGATATTGCATCTTGTTTGGATAGATAGTGTAATATCCATTATTTCTTTGTATAACTGTTCATTCTTGATGGAAATTGGTAATGAAAATAATCCAGAATTAATTGATAACTATTTGGATATAGATAAAGAGGCATGTAAATGAATCTGATTCTTCTTTTTGTAATTTGAAGTTAATAAAATTGGCGCAGAATGCATGTTTAATCATTTCAGATAACTTACTGATTAGGTTTCCTGAATTTGGAACCTAAAAATAATAATCGGTTATCCAAATATGGATTAAAGAACCATTTGTTTGATAAAAGGCAATTCCTTGTACTGTTCTGAGTTACCCTCTTGATTGTTAAAGGGCCAAGAGACAAATTGTTAAGATATTCGTTTTCCTACTACTTGTGTTGTAATGTGAGCCTAGATGGTAGTTATTGTATGTGGGGGCATGGAGGCCTTTTGGTTCTGGCAGAAAATGACACCTAGGGTGGAGAGATGCATCGGTTTATGCATGTGGGTGTTGGGGAGGACACCAGGGATGATGGAATGGGTTGGATGTGATTGTTGGATGCTTATTGTTTCTTTTTGGTTGATTACCTATTTTAATTTTCCCCACTTCCTAAGGTAGCTAGTCTTGCTTACACTTCTTCCTAAAGAGGCGAAGATACAAGGGGTATGCCACGTGATTTCCATGTTAACCTTCCCAAGGGAGGATGGGTCTACGCACTTGCTATAGGCGACAAAGACATGACGAGTAGTACAAATACTCACCGTGTTGACCCCCTTGTGTTTATTAGCGTAGAATGTTTTTCTAGAATGCATGGGAATCTGGGAAAGTAATTTTGTAACGAATAATGGAATAAATGGTGTTAACCCATGGGTTTGAAGTTTTCTGGAACATAATGACGAGGTTGTAATTTTGAAGGAGCAGTGTACTTTGGGTTTCCTTCTAATGAACTATAATGTGGAATTGGTATTGCTTAATTAAAGTTAAAATAATTAATTAACTTAAAGTGAAACTAATAAAAAGGGAATGAAATAATGTATTAAAGCTCTTTAAATGGTTGTATGCTTATAGGATACCTAGTCTTGGATGTAGCAGCCAGATTCAGATAGATGTTAGCTGCAGTTGAGTCATAGACTAGTTTATTCCCATAGTGTGGCTATGAGATATAGTGTATCCTGTACATTTTGTGTTTCTATATGCTACTACACCTTGTCATTAAGGGAAACTGACACCCTGGGGATTCAGATCCCTAGGGGTGTTTTCCCCAACATTCCAATGGGAGGATGAATGGCTTACTACCCCCTTTGGCCCTGCTCTCTTCTCTGCATAGTTACTTGTGATGGTACACACAATGGTTTGTTTTCCCCATATATATTTGTAGAGAGATGTAATGGCTTGTGGTTATTCACACACATGTATTCTGGATATAGTTTCCTATGGACTACTATAGGTGTAACATGTATATGTTGTCATGGCTTGAGGATGCTTACTTGGTGTATGGGTTGTAATGGCTTGAAGTATAATACCTGACGTATGATACACGTTATACGGGATGTGGTGGATCCCATAAACTACCTGGTTATAATTCGTACCTGGACGTGGTGGTTTTGTCGAATGAGGTTCATATTGTGGTGCTTCGCCCAGGTGTTTGTGGGAAAGCCTTTTTGGAGAGAGATGATTAGGACGCGCGACGTTGGGAAAAATCGGAAAACCACTGGGGAAGTAGTAGTGAGGTTCCCTTTATATTCATTATTACATTGTATACTTTTGTATGAATTACTTGGTGATTGTATCCATGGTGAGGTTGGGAACTTAGTTTACATGTTTAGTTGATGAGTTAGTTTCACTTGTTGTTCTCTGTGCTTTAGCATGCTTTCATTAAATTTTCACGAGAAGCTTCAGGGAGGATTATAATTTGTATACTGTTATACTAACCCTATATATATAAACTGTTTTTCAGGTCACTTGGATCAGGTCGGAGATCAAGAAGGCTTCTACTAGTTTGAGGTTTCAGGATTTTTTCGGGCCTGTGGTTGCTTCTGTTTTATCTTTCTTTTGGGTACTTCCAGTTTTCCACTTCCAGTTGTAATACTTTTTCAAGACATTACATATGTGCACTTTGGTTTTATTTTATATTTCTATTCTGATTTAGAGTTCGTTGGTGTCTATCATATCTCTATCTTCCACATGTGTTCTCTTCGAGGGTAATGCCTCCCATTTGTGTGTTTACTATACCCTTGGTTCTAGTTGCCAACCCGGGGCCGACTAGAGGTGGGACTCAGGGGTCATTATCTCCCTTCTCACATTTCCAGATGAGAAGGGGTACACATTGTGGGGAGGGGGTCGTGAACGAGTGGTATCAGAGGTCTGGTAGAAGGATTTGATGGAGTTTGGAGTTAGGCATAGGTGAGGTTGTATTGGTTGGTCGGGCAGCAGTTTCATTCATGTTTATAAAGTGATGTAAACACCAGAGATCGGCTGAGACATTGGTGTTTATGGCCCCCTTTTATCTAATGTATGGAAATTTATGTTTATAATGGCTACTAAATGTGGTGATACTAGTTGTAGAGTAGAGACCTAGGAAACGATAATGCATCATTCGTCTTTGTGCCTATGTTTGAATGGGTAGATGTTGGGATAGGTTAATATAAAATAAATAAATCAAAAAAATAATTAGTTAATGTTGAGTCTTTCATATTCCATGTTTAAAATCCCTAATTGTTTTTATTTTGCAGGTATGGATCTAGGTAGACATCCTCGTCCGGATCACATAGAAGATGTCCAATTGGATATTCTAGCAGATTGCTGTAGTGTAGAGGTTGACGACGATGACACTTGGAGGAAGACACTCTGAGAGTTTAAATTCTAGTGTCTGCAGAAGTATGAGGGCACTGTTTCAAATGTAGTCACGGAAGAATGGTTAGAAGAGGTTGAGATCAAATTCTATTTGATCTATGCTCAGAAGAAGCATTGGGTGTCCTTGGTTCTAACGATGCTGCATGGAGCATCAAGGTAGTGGTGGTTCTTGTTCCTTTGGGATCACGAGGAGTCAGCGATCTCATGGGACGAGTTCGAAGAAAAGTTTAGAGTAGACTTTCTTTATTTGACTGTGAAGGAATCCTGTTTCCAGGAGCTTCATACCCTTTGATAGGGGAGCTCCAGTTTGTGATAGTTTAGAATCCATTTCAGGAACCTTTTATGACATTATTCGGACCTATTTCCAAATGGGGAGGCTAGGGTGAGGCATTTCAAGGAGGTCTTGCATCTAGAGAACCTGTGTCAGGTCACCCCATTTATGCTAAAGAAATATCATGACATGTTGGCAAGGGCAGAGGTTGTAAAGATGACTTTGACCAGAACCGGATCATCATGAGAGGGGAGTTGTCATGATTCCTCATGAAGTCGAGGTTTGGTATGGGGTTCCCGGTTTTTAGGATAGAATAGTTTCTGTTCGGCCGGGAGAACGTCCCAGCCCTCAGTATCTTGTTTCTGTAGGATCAGCAGCTCCCATTCCTATGCCAAAGGATCATGTGCTTGTTTTTCATATGGTGGTCGAGTTCATCAAGAAGTGAGAGTTCCCAACCTTTCAGTGGAGTCATCATGCACCAATTTTTCCACTCCAGGTTCCTCCATTGAAGATGTTCCAGCCATGGCAGCAGCAGCAGGTTGCACCAGCTATAGATCAGTAGAGGGTAGATGGGGTAGGCATAGGATAGCCCCGTGACGCTACTAGTCGTCAGAGAGTAGAGTGTGACAATGGTGGTGGTCATCGTCAGGTTTAGAGAGGTTGTATAGGTGGTCGTGGTCAGCTCCATGCTTTAGCTTTGACAGAGTTAGGCGATCCAGACATCGTTCAAGGTACCCTTTTATTGTTTTCTACCTTGTTATATGCCTTTTTTGATTCAAGAGAGACACACTCTTCATATCACCTACTATTTTCCATGCTTTGGGACCTGTGGTAGAGAGGATTCTAGTGCCCTTGGTGTGGAATACGCCAGTTGGAGGTCGAGATAACTTTTTTGATGCATGTAGAAACGATGAGCTAGTGTTGAGGTAGCACCACTCTTGTGGAGATTTACTATGTTTACAAATAAAACCATATGATTTCATCCTCGGCATGTATTCTTTGTATTTGGTTCAAGGTATCTTGGATTTCTTCAGGAATCTGGTCGTTTTCTTCGATGCAGTGGGAGAGTTGGTGGTGTTTGTTGGCGAGTGACATCATCATATGAGTAATAGGTGTGTTCCATCCTTATAATCCTTGATGTATGAGATGAAGTTGAGTTATTTAGAGGTTTAGTAGTTAGAGTTTCCTAGGGTCATAGAAGAGTACCCTGATATCTTTACAGAAGAGGTTGTAGCATTACCCCCTCGACAATAGATCAAGTTTGGGATCGAGCTACAAACATGTGTGTCTAAAATCTCTATGTATCCATATAGGATGGCCCCATATGAGTTATGAGAGCTACATGTACATCTTGATGGTATGTTATAGTGTGGTTTTGTTCGTCCATGTGTGTCACTGTGGGGTGCACTAGTTTTGTTCGTGAAGAAGGATGACAACAGTTTGCGGTTGTGTGTCGATTATCATCGCTTAAACCAAGTGACAATAAAAAATCTATATCCTATTCCATGGATTGGTGATTTATTCGATCAACTGATGGATGAAAGTTGGTTCTAAATTATTGACTTGTGGTCAAGATATCATTAGATGGGTAGGAATGATGAGGATATCCCAAAGACTACTTTCCATTATCGTCATTGGCATTATGAGTTTATTGTAATGTCATTTGGCATGATAAATGCTCCAGATGTGTTCATGGGATTTACAAATGTTATGTTCCATGTGTTCCTGGACATGTTTTTGGTAGTTTTCATCGACGACGTCCTTGAGTACTCCACATTTGAGGAGGAGCATGCAGAGCATCTACACACTGTGATGGAAGTTCATCATCAACATCAGCTATTTGGGAAGTTTCCAAAGTGTGAGTTTTGGGTTTGAGAAGTCCTTTTATTGGGGAATGTTGTGTCCCAGTAAAAAGTAGCAGTGGATCCATAGAAGATATAAGCAGTAATTTCTTGGGAATCCCCCAAGACAGTGTTAGAGGTGCGACGTTTTCTTGGTCTCGCAGGCTACTATAGGAGGTTTGTAGCCTATTTCTCATGATTTTTGACTCCTCTGAAAGCTTTGAAGAGGAAGGATCAGGCATTCATATGGACTTATCAGTTTCAAGAATCTTTTGAGTATCTAAAGGATAAGTTAGTATGTGCTTCAGTTCTTTGTCTTCCAATTTAGAGAGTTTAGTTTGGTGTTTTCTATGATGCTTCACATCTGGGGTTGGGCTATGTTTTGATGCAGAAATGATCAGTTGTTTCTTATGGGTCTCAGTAGTTATGTCTTCATGAACATAAGTATAACACTCATGATCTTGAGTTGGAATCTGTGGTGTTTTCTCTGAAGTTGTGGAGACATTACCTCATTGGTGAGAATTTTGTGGTTTTCACCGATCATAAGAGTTTGAGGTATGTTTTCTCCCAGTGTGACCTGAACTTATGAGAACATTAGTGGATGGAGTTCTTACAGGAATAAGACTTCGAGATACCATAAACACCTGGAATGGGGAATATTTTAGCTGATGTGCTGAGTTGAAAGTCACATAGTGATGTTTTGCGTGAATTCGGTGAATCCTAGAGAGTAATGGAGGAACTGTCAGTATTACATCTTGATATGGGATAATTTGGGGGGCATATGTTGTCTTTTTCAGATGATTGTGCAGTTATCTCTCATTAATCAAGTGGAATATTCCTAGTTAGGTGATCTATAGGTGGAGGTCTTGAGAGAGAGAGTTGTTTGTAGCGAGGTCCATGATTGGTGTTCTGAGGATAAACAACATCGAGTGTTGTATCATGGAAGG
This sequence comes from Viscum album, assembly GCA_963277665.1. Classification (NCBI taxonomy): domain Eukaryota; kingdom Viridiplantae; phylum Streptophyta; class Magnoliopsida; order Santalales; family Viscaceae; genus Viscum; species Viscum album. The sequence continues at coordinate 1,616,647,628 of OY728146.1, read as the reverse complement.
ATATTTGTTCCTTTGACGATGTGTGAGATGGTTCTCAAAGAGCTTCATAGTTCTCCTTTAGCGGTACATCCTGGTGTGAAAAAGATGTACCAAGCCTTGAGAAGCCAATTTTTGGGGCATGGGGTGAACCATATAGTTGTGGAGTTTGTGTCTTGATGGTTGGTCTCTAAGAAGGTGAAGGTCGAACACTAGGTTCATGGTGGTCTGCTCCAGCCATTAGAGATTCCTTAGTGGAAGTGGGAGGACATATCAATGGATATTGTTACCGGTTTACCTCGATCTCCCAGAGGACATGATACTATTTGGGTGGTAGTGGATCTCTTTACAATATCCTCCCATTTTATAGCAATCAAAGAGTCGAGCTCCGTTGATGTTTTGTCGAGGCAGTATCTAAAGGAGGTTGGGAGAATTCATGGAGTCTCAAGGATGATCATTTCTGAACGAGATCATCGCTTTAATTCTAGGGTGTGGAGAGGTCTCTAGCATGCTTTTGGTTCTTAGTTATACCTTATAAATTCTATTCATCTTCAAACGGATGGTCAGATAGATCGAACCATCTAGACTCATGAAGACATGTTACGCTATTGTCTTCTTGATTTTGGAGGTTCGTGGATGAGGCACTTAACCTCAGTGGAGTTCACATACAATAATAGCTTTCACTCCACCATCGGTATGGATCCATTCAAATCCATGTATGTCTAAGCTTATCGTTCTATGTTGTGCTGGACTGGGGTCGAAGATTCTGCAATTCTCGGACCCGAACTAGTGCAGAATACAACAAAGATGGTTTAGATGATTAATGAGAGGATGAAGACAATGCAAGATCGTCAGAAATCATATGATGGTCAAAGTAGGAGACCCTTAGAGTTTAATTTTGGGGATCATGTGTTTCTAAAGGTGACTCCCCGTCATGGGTAGCGATGGTTTGGTCATTGGAGTAAGCTTTCTACCCACTTTGTTGGGCCTTTCAAGGTGTTAGATCATGTTGGAGTTGTGGCGTATCGAGTAGCACTTCCCCCATAGATGAGTCAGATACATGATGTTTTCCTTGTATCACAGCTCCTTCATTATCTTCTTGATGACTCTCAAATCATTCACTGGGGAGATATCAATGTTGATGAGGATGAAACCTTTGAGGAGCAACCTGTGGAGATCCAAGACCGCAAGGAGAAGGTGTTGTGCGGGCATTCTATCCCCTTAGTTCATGTCTTCTGGAGTAACAGTTTCATGGAGGAGAGTACCTGGGAAAGTGAGTCACAGATATGTGTTCATTACCCAGAGTTGTTTGATGTTTAACTCTTTTCATGTAACAATGTCCCTTATGTGGTTATAGACCTTTCATGTTTATACTATGGATTTCTTTTGTTGATTTTTGTGGATTCCTCTCTTTTGAGAGGTATCTTGATGGGTGGCTGTTCGGACCCTATTTCATTTCCCCTTTAGGTGGGTTTTGAATTCTCGAGGATGAATTTTTTTTGAGAGGTATCTAATGTAATTTTCCAGACCTCCTCGACCCATTCCTTTGTGAATATATGGTGTTTGAGATGCTCCAGGAGGTCAAGGTGAGTTATCCCAACAATTATCCAATTTTTCCCTTTTCTGAACTGTAGAATCGGTCACCCTCAGTGAACAATTCCAATGGTAGATAGTAGTGAATAGTGTGTCGGTAACCTTATATGAATAGTGCCAATGGTGAGTTCTAAGGGTAACCTCTCTTTCTTTTTCCAAAATTTCAATTCTAGGAAAATTTCCATCAGTGAAAAGTTATATCGGCAACCTCCAACGGTAACCTCTCTTTCCTTTTCCAAATTTCCAATTCTATGAACAGTTCCATCTGTGAACAGTTCTATCGGTAACCTCTAGCGGCAACCTCTCTTTCCTTTTCCAAATTTCCAATTCTATGAATAGTTCCATCGGTAAACATTTCAATCAGTAACCTCTAACGGTAACCTCTCTTTTCTTTTCCAAATTTTGAGTTCTGTGAACAGTTCCATCGGTGAACAGTTCTATCGGTAACCTATAAAGGTAACATCTCTTTCCTTTTCCAAATTTCCAATTCTATGAATAGTTCTGTTGATGAACAGTACTATCGGTAACTTTTTTATCCTTTCCCAAATTTTCAATTTTGGGAACAGTGTTTCTAGAACAGTAGGTGTATAGTGTTCTATCAGTGAGGTTCATGAATAGTGTTCTAAAGGTGAGGTTCATGTAGAGTGTTCTAACGGTGAGGATCATGAACAGTTTTCTAATGTTGAGGTTCTAAATGTGAGGTTTATGAATAGTGTTTTATTGGTGAGGTTCATGAATAGTTAACGGTGAGGTTCTTGAATAGTGTTCTAATGGTGAGGTTCATGAACAATGTTCTAAAGGTGAGGTTTATGAATAGTGTTCTAATGGTGAGGTTCATAGATAGTGTTCTATCGGTGAGGTTCATGAACATTTTTCTATCAGTGAGGTTTTAATGGTGAGGTTCACGAACTATGTTCTATCGGAGAGGTTCAGGAACAATGTTCTATCAGTGAAGTTCTAACGGTGAGGTTCATGAATAGTGTTTTTCCTTTGTGAAATATTGAGTTCATGAATAGTGTTTCCAGCATCCTACAAATTCACCCCTTTGACGTTTCCTTTGACCTAAAATGCATTTAAAGCCTTATTTTAAGTACTCTAAGGCTGATTCATAGGCCATAACTCCTATATTAATTATTCCTAAGGCTGGGGATGTTTTTACTTGGTCAAACCACATGGTTTAATGTGATCCTCTTTTAATAGGAAATTAAGCGTATCCTAAACCGTCACTCCCTTAAATATTCTGAAGGGACAAGATATCTTCATCCCTGGTTCTTCCTCCTTGTTATCTAGTGCGAGATGCTCGAACACTTCCTTCCTTTCCATAGGAATCATGAGATCAAACATTTCCCTGGGGATTGGTTTCCTTGACGTCCTTCTTGTTGTAAGTGCATCCCATGTTTCGATGCAACTGAGAAGAATCCATCAATCTTTGATATAAGGTATGTTTTATCAATGTTCTTTTGGGTTTCATCTTCTCATGTTTATCCATTCTGTTTCATATCATGTAATCTCTTTGTTTATAATGGTATTTTCATGGGTTTCCGTTGGTACGATCATATCGTCGTATCCTCGTGTGGATAAAGTTATCGCGAGAGGAGGCGATCGCGACCCGTTGTGTGGACTGTTCTCGTATAAAGAACGTCAAGAACTATTTGAGGTCAGGGAATCGTTTCTTCTCTATTATTTTATATGCAACTCTATTGTTAGCATGTTTTATCCCACTGAATCATAATGGAATTGACATAATAAATATTTGAATCGGATAAATAAATTGATATCGATCGTATGTTATGGAATCTTGTTTTTCTAGATAGCGTGATATCCCTTCTTTCTTCTTTTAGTTGATTATTCTTGATGGAAATTGGTAAATAACATAAACCAGAATTAATTTATAACTGTTTGGCTATAGATAAAGAGGTATATAAATGAATCTAGTTCTTATTATTGTAATTTTGTGTTAATAAAATTATCACAGTAAGCATGTTGAATAATTTTTGATAACTTACTGATTAGGTTTCCTGAATTTGGAACCTGTGAATAATAATCAATTAAACCAAGATGGATTAAAGAACTGGTTATAAGATAAAAGGTAATTACTAGTAGGGTTTTGAGTTACCCCTTGATTGTTGAAGGGCCATGATCCAAATTGTTAAGATGTTTGTTTTCTTGGTGCTTCTGTTGTAATGTAATCTTGGATAGATGTTGTGATATGTGGGGGCAGGGAGGTCTTTTAGTTGTGGCAGAAAATGACTCCTAGGGTGGTGAGATGCATCAGTTTATGCATGTGGGTGTCGGGTAGCACACCAGGGTTGATGGATTGGCTGGGATGTGATTGTTTGATTCATGATGTTTCTTTTTGGTTGATTACCTATTTTACTTATCCCCACTACCTAAGGCAGCAGGTCTTTCTTACCATTCTTCCGAAAGAGGCGAAGACTCATGGGGTATGCCACCTGCTTTTCGTGTTTAGCTTCTCAAGGGAGGATGGTTCTATGCTCTTACTATATGTGGAAAATACTCGATGGGTAGTACATCTACTCACCGTGTTGAGTCCCCTTTTTTTTAGTAGCATAGAATGATTTTTGAGAATTCCTGGGAATATGGAAAAGTAATTCTATAATGAATAATGGAATAAATGGTGTTAACCCATGGGGATAGAGTTTGCTGGAACATAATGATGAGGTTGTAATTTTGAAGGATCAGTGTACTTTAGGTGTGATGCTAATGAACTTTAATGTGGAATTGTTACTGGTTAACTAATCTTTAAGGAATTAATTAAAGTAAAGTGAAACTGATAAAAATGGAATGAAATAATCTAATAAATCTCTTTAAATGGTAGTGTTCTTATTGGATACCTAGTCTTAGAAGTAGCAGCCAGAGTCCAGGAGACGTTATCTGCAGTTGAGTCTAAGACTAGGTTATTCCCATAGTGTGGTTGTGAGATATAATATATCATATACTTTTTGTTTTTGTATATGCTACTCTACCCTGTCAATAAGGTAAACTGACACCCCAGGGATTCTGAACCTTGGGGGGTGTTTTCCCCAACATTATGGTTGGAGGATGAATGGATGACTACCCCCTTTGGCCCCACTCTCTTTTCTTGGTATTTACTTGTGATGGTAGGCACAATGGTTAGTTTTCCCCATATCTGTTTGTAGAGGGTTGAAATGTCTTGTGTTTATACACACACATATATTATTGATGTAGTTTCCTGTGGAATACTATAGGTTTATCATGTTTAGGCTATGATGGCTTGAGGTTTCTTACTCGGTGTATGGGCTGTAATGGCTTGAGATATAATACTTGACATATGATACATGTTAGGTGGTTTGTGGTGGCTCCCAAAAACTACATGGATACTTTGCTTACGTGGAAATGGTGTTTTTGTTTCATGAGGTGCATGTTGTGTTGCTTTACCCAGGTGTCTGCAGGACATCCTTTTTGGAGAGAGATTATTAGAACGTGCAATGTTGGGGAAACCATCAAACCGGTGGGGATGTAGTAGCAGGGTACCCTTGATATTCTTTAATATATTACATACTCTTGTATACATTACTTGGTGAAATTATCCATGGTGAGGTTGGGAACTTAGTATACCTATTTCGGTGACGAGTTAGTTTCACTTGTTGTTCTCTGTGATTTAGCATGATTTCTTTACTTTTTCATGAGAGGCTTCGGGGAGGATACTAATGAGTATACTATTATACTCACCCTATTTATATATAAACTATTTTCAGGTCACATGGATTAGGTTAGAGATCAAGATGGTTTCTACTATCATGGGGTTGCAGGAGCAGTTCGGGCTTGTGGTTGAGGTTGTTTTTACTTTCTTTTGGGTACTTGCAGTTTTCCCTAACCAGTTGTATTACTTTTGAATAAAATTACATATGTTCCCTTGGGTTTTCTTTTATATTTCAATTCTGAGTTGGAGTTTGTTGGTGTCTATCTTATCTATCTCTTTCACATTTTTTCTCTTAGAGGGCAATGTCTCCCATTTGTGTGTTTACTATACCCTCAGTGCTAGTCGCCAACCTGGGGCCTACTGGAGGTAGGACTCGGTGGTCATTGTCTCCCTTATCACATTGTTGTCCTAGGAGGGGTACACTTTGTGGGGAGGGGGTCATGACAGCCAAAACATACCTTTTTTTTACAAAAATTCATAATAATTTTCAATGAAGATACATTAAAGAAAACATGATCACCTACCACGAAAGAATGATCTTTAATCCAGTTATCTTCATAACATTTTTGAATTATCTAATATGCACACATCTATTATTGAATAATATTCACATTTTCAACATTTTATTCTACCGTATCTAGTCCCCAAAACATTATTTAACCTACTTCATCTCAACAAGAAGGTATTTGAAGTTTATTTCCATATAAATAGGAAAAATGTTCTATCTGTAAACTAGAGTGGAAAAAGTTTTTATAATAAAATTCAAATAATGAAATATGTTAATTCTAAATTCTCTGGTAATCCATTTAAAAATCAATAATCATTTATTCCATTTTTTAAATCAGCCACACATTCTTTTCATTATATTTATTTTTAAATGTTATACTGAGATTTAATTCAGTACCCAACAATTTTTAATGGCCTTTATAAAAATTAGTAGTGGACCTAGGATCATAGTTAGATACAATTGAGAGAGGAACATTGTGTAACATGATTATATACTTGATAAATAGTTGATAAATCTATACTAAAGACATAGTGTTTACAACTGGAAATAAATGTGTAGATTTAGTTTTTCATTTAATAATAATCCTAATAAAATTTTTACCTTGAGATGTGTTTGACAATCACACCATGAAATCTATGGATATATTATATCATTTCCCCTATAACACTAAAAAATTATGAGGCATCCCCTTTGGTAATCTTTTATCTACAATAACAGAATGAAATATAAAATATTTCATGATAAATTAAATAATATATATTTTAATTCCATACTACTAGTAATGCTTATAAAGATCTCGGTACACATTAGTAATTCTATGATGAAAGGTAAATTTAAAACTATGAGATTCACTAAAAGTTATCTCTTAGACTGGAAATAAAAAGGTACACATAATATCTTTCCAAGAATGATAACACCTCCTCCATAGCATTAAACTATAGAAACATGCCCCTATGAACAAGTTATAACGTTTCCTATAAAACATAATCCCCCTTTTTAGATTTCTTAAATATTTTTGATGTAGAAGATTATACTGACACCTAAAACATAATAGATAAATTTCATGTATATAAAATTTCTAGGCCAAAATTCATCTAATCGTTAACCAAATTTTTATGTTAAAAATATAACATGGTTAATATAAAATTAAATTTCCAACTTAAATGATTTTCTACATTGATTTATTTTCTGGATGGTAATGATATGTGCAATCATAATCCTCAATTAATTCTAGCCATATTCATTATATCATGATCATTTATTTTTGGGTTAGTATATACTTTAACATTTTATGGTCAATTTATATTTTATACATTACGAGATTTTTAAATAAAGATCCATTATAGCTAATTCTGTTTCATGTGTGGATTATTTAACTCATGAGGTTTTAGTTGACGTAAAGAATACGAAATTACCTAATCATTATACATTCTAACACAACAATTTCCCTTTAATTAAGAATCACTATCAATTAAAAATTTACCATTTCTAGAGGGAAGGACCAAAATAGTAGAATCCACCAATCTTTGTTTCTATTTCTGGAAACACACATCACACTCTTTTTCCTAGATCCCTTTAACTCTATTTGAGTTAACATAGTCCGTGGGTTAGGAATCCTTGAAAAGATTTTAAAAAACAAACTGTATTAACCTTATAATACAATTAAACTAAAAATATCTAAGAAACCTTTATGCCTTGGAAATTCATTAACAACTTATATTTTAGTATAGTCAATAGTAATATAATCAATAGAAACAATATTATTTGGGAAAAAAAATTTATAATGAAATTCTAATAGTCTAAATTTTCCATATTGTTTCATTTCATTTTTTATTTTAAAGAAAATCATTTGGTGTATTTCATGATCCTTTTTCTTTTTATAGTATAAAAAAATATCATCATAAATAGAACCCAAAAAATATAAATATACATGAAAAAATCTATTTACAAAATCCATGAATATAGCTAGATTATTAAATAACACAAAGAACATAAATAAAAACTCATAATTACCATATCTATTCTGAATTGATAACTTTTTTATATATTCCTTCATAACCTTCAATATATGGTATCCTATCCTGAGATAAATCTTTAAAAAATACTACACTCCCTCGATCTGATCCATCAAATCATTGATATGAAGAAAATTATACTAGTTATCAATAGTGATATTTTTCAAGGCCTAATAATTAATAATAATCCTCATTAATCAATATTTACTTTTTTTTTTAAAAAAGATGATCTCCCCATAGTGAATTGATTATATGAATGGAAAATTTATCTAGAAACTCATAAAACATTATTTATAAAAGTTCTAATTTCTCAATTTGATAAGGGGGCATTGAAATTATCTTAGAATCAAGAACTAAGTCAACAATAAACCCAACCTCAAAATTATAAATAATACTAGGAATATCATTAAAAAAGAACAACCATATATACATTCACTAAAGGAATATCACTTATCTTTAAATTTTCTTTTTTTTTCAACAACATTAGCTAGGAAAATTTCATTATCATCTCTAATTAATTTATCATCATCATACATTGTGATCAATGGTATGAAATAATTGAATATACATTTTTTATCTCATTAATATATCATATAATTATAATCTAAAAGTCAATTCATATCAACAATAACATCAAACTCCACTATGGTATGTTCAATAAGATTTGATAGAAATAACATCCCACTAATAACAATAGGAAGATTCCTATAAATCTTGGTATCCTTAATATTTCCACCCTAAGATTTCATGAATAGTTTTTTCTTTTCTCATGAGGTGGTATTTCTATTTTAAATCAAAATTTACAATAAAAAATGAGATGTAAAGATATAACAAAAAAGTAATATATCATTCTTATATTTAGGAATTCCTTGTTCTTTTGATTTTGGTTTGGGGGTTTCTAGTAGAATATGTGTTTTCTATTGTCGATTGGGAAATTACATATCATGTAATGAGATTAAATGTTGTGTATTTTTTTACCAAGAGTATGTTGTGAGGGATTTACAGAGGTGACATTTTACAGAATATGTATTTGAAATTCACATTTCTTAATCGTTGAAAATATTATTTTAATAAAAATATTCAGCTTTTCCAGTTCATATAACATTTTTTGATTTCACGATATAAATTAGACTTACACATCGTTTAATTTTTGAGGCATGTGATTTTAATTATTTTTCCCATATAATTTTTTTTTCCTTTATTCATCCCTCTCATGACACATAGCCTTACTTAGGATATTTTGGCCCCCCAAACCCATGAAAAAGTGGATCAAAGTGGCATTGACATCATCAGATCTTCTATGAGTTGTTTTCATAGATCTCCCATTCTTTATTGGAATTCCTATTGTGGTTCATATGTTGAGATTACATTGAAAATTTATGTGTTTCCATAATTAATTCCCATATTATTGAAACATTTAATTACATGATAAAATATAAATGAGTTTTTAATTGATTTAACAACATGTAATTTGGATGATTTCATACTTTATTTGAATTGTTAATTAAAATTAATAAAAATACCAATCTAAATGAAATTGAAATTGTGGTATGGATTTATGGAAAATGATGTATTAATTTTGGGAATAATTTTTATCAAAATTATTTGATGTAAAAATTGAGAATTTTTTTTAAATTGAATGGTGATTTAAAATATCATGAAATGATGAAAACTTGTGTCTTTTTTTATGAAATGATAATTCCTTTTGAAAACTGAAATTTGGAAATTGCATTTTAATTTTTTTAAAAATGATTGATTGTTAATTTTATTGATTGAAGTACATGAAAAACTAATTAGGCATTAGTTATTTTGGACAACTATTCTGGGATCATTACCCCTTATAAGTAGATTTATGATGACAACACAATCTAAACCATGCTTGGTTAGTAATTTTCCCTTAAGTAGTAGTTGAAGTAATTTTACCTTGAGAGGGAGTAGATATAATTTTCCCTTAAGTTGGAGTTCATATTGAGTCATGATCTCAGATTAGATGTGTGAGGATCCTATTTTCTGTAACTAACAAACCACATGGTGTTTTACCAGGGTGATACGAGTTATTTGATTTGATGTTCATGTCATTGATTTTTTGATATTTTTTTATTCAAGCCATATTATTTAAATACATTTTTATATAAAATGTTCAATTAATCTTTTTTTGAAGTTTTTTAAGTCCCTTCCATCAATTTTAATGAAAAATGGTTTTATTTTAAACATTAAAATGAAATACCAGGCCTATTGTTATTTAAATTAATAGCATGATTAGATTATTATTTTGACAACAACTATGGGACACATTGTGAGACCCTCATGTTGTTTATATCTCTCACCTTACTTTTTCCATTCTATGTTTGTAGATTTTTTTATGATGGATTTGAGGAAAGGTAAATATTCTCTTAGAGGATGTGGATGTTCTTGATCTATTAGGATCAGAGTGTTGGAGATGATCAGTGTAAGTGTTATGCTTTTTTTCAAGGGATGATTGGAATTTATCCTATCTGATACTAATTACATTAGGTATTTACTACTTTGTGTTTTTTAATAAATTTTTTGATTATAGTAATTTACCCCTTTAGAGTGTTGAGAATAATGGCATTTATATTTATGTTCTACTATTTTTGTTGAAAATTAATTATTTCTTTGATATTGTATGATGCTAGGTTCCAATAACTATCCCATGGGGATCAAGAACACCCTTATTTTTATTTTAGTCTCTGAGTGGTTGTCAGGGTACTAAGGTATACGGTCTATTTTTTGACAAAGTGGTATCAGAGTTGTGGGTTAATCATCTTTATTTGATGTCATTATGAGGTTTTGGATGTTTCTAAGGGACATGAGAGGTATTTGAGATTGAGTGTCCAGCTAGGCCTCACTATAATGATAATTAAGTCATCAAGGGTGTTTAGTGAAATTTTTCTTGAAGAATAATTTGATATAATTATAGTATTTTACCTACATATTATTTGGGTGTGTTAAAAGACAAATCTGAAAATTTCATCTTCCGGGATTGAAATTCCCATTGTTTTTGTTTGATTTGTTGTTTTGATTAATCATGGTGAAGTATTAAATTTTTTTTGCTGTTTTATAGAATCATTCCATTGATAAATTTTTTTAATTGGACATATGGGAAAGATAATGGTGAACAATAGTGAGAAAATCCTTTTTTGTACTAGAATCTTGTTGAGATAGTTTTTCTTGATATCCATGCTCTATGATAGGCACCTACATCCATTCCCATTAAGGTTTCACCTGGGAAACCTCATTAAAATGAATATTATAATCTTTCTCAGTAGATTCTATATCAAAATCCACCATAATTCCAGGTATTTAATAATCCAAAAGAGTATTTGGATTTGTTTAGAAATTTATAACTTTTATTTTTTTCATTGAAACACCTAAGGATATTAAGGTAAATTATTCTACCTTCAATCTGAAAGGTCCAAGTGGGAGACCATTGGATCTGATGGTGATAGTAATTAATAATGATAGTATGGAGTGTAAAGAAAGTATAGTTCACTTCATTTATTAGTCTTTTCTATAATCTATGGTATTGGATAATGCTATGAACTTTTTCAGCCTCTAACTAGCTAAAAAGTCCATGAAAGAATATGTGAACTCTTTTTTAATATTTTTTTTGTATCTAAGATTCTTTCAAAAGAGAAGATAACGAATCAATGGTTTAAGATGGGTCTTTGACCTGATATCCTATATCAGGTTTTCTTGGGAAATCTAAATATTTTATGTTGACTTACTGGATAGGGTGTTTATGGTTGAGCTTGACATGGATGGAAATTCATGGTTGGTGAAAGTCACTTTTCCGTCCATTAGATGTTTTATGATTTCTATTATAGGAAATAGGAACATTGATGAATCTTGTGGTGTTTCTCAAAAACTTGTGTCCTCTATACCTTATAATATTCTTATAAGAGGCTGTTTGACTTGCTTCCAGAGTGTTAAGGTTGGTAATTCAAGACATGTTTGCATTGAGGCACCAATGATATGTAGTTATTGTGGTCATTATGGAATCTTATTTAAATTATTCAAATTTTTTACTTCACTTTGTAGTGAAATGGGCTGTTATGTTCCTAAAATTACGTCAGTAGAATCATATTATTCACAAAAATTGGGTTATAGCCACATGCATGTAGACTGAGGCTTATTCATTCATTAGAAGAGCCTCCAAAAGAAGCTGATATAGGTCTAGCTACCCTAAGAGGTGTCATCACTAAAGCTTCATCTTTAGTAACTTCTTTTTTTAGATACTAGTGTGTCCCACTCATTTATATTTAATTATAGTGTGTAATTTCTAAATCATTCAATGGATAATTTTTCTTATGTGATTAATGTTAATATTCCCCTTGGAATAAATATATAAGAAGGGTCTACTTTGTCTTATATTTTCATTCTATTTATTAGAAATTGATATTACCTAGAATTTTTTGGTTCTTGACATGAAAGTTCTTAGTTTCATATTAATTATGCATTGGATCATTTTAAATAAGTACCATATTGATTTGTAACTTTGATGGGTCTAATTAAATGTGATCAATGGTGTATGGCATGTTTTCCAGGGAGAATGGGACCCTTCGTTAAGTAGATTCTAACCTTCTTATTCAAAATTATGGAAAGTTATTTCAGTGATTGATTTTGAATTAGATCAAGAATATTTTAAAGGTAATCTCCCTCTAGTTATTTTTATGTATCATGATATGTTTCCTTCTTATTTTTCTAGTCTTACAATAATAATATAGGTTGAAATTTTTATTGATTTAGTTCCTGGTACATAAGCGCAAATGATTCCTTCTTATAATATGAAACCATTTGAAATAAGAAAATCAAATACTTAGTTGTATGATCTATTAGGGAAAGGATTTATTGTCCTGTGTGTTTCACCATGGGAAGTTCATGTTCTATTTACAATGAAAGATAATGAAACATTTCACCATTGTGTTGATTATTATAAACTCAACCAAGTTATGAAAAAAAGTATTTGTTTTGCACTAATTTATGATCTATTTGACCAAATGAAGTAGGTAAAGTGGTTCTTGATAATTTATCTTTGATTTGGTTATCACAAATTGATAATAAAATATTATGACATTTATAATAATTCTTTCAGAAGAAGGTATTCTCACTTTGAGTTTCCTATCATGCCCTTATTCTTGACCAATGCTCTTATAGTCTTATTGATTTGATTTATAAGATATTCCATGTGTATAATGATATGTTGGTGGTACTATTTATGGATGAAATTATTTTTACTCTATGTATGAGGAGGATCATGTGCATCATTTTAGAGTAGTACTATAAATGTTTAGAAATCATGTTCTCTCTGAAAATATTTCAAAATGTCATTTCTAGATTAGGGAAGTGATGTTTTTGATACATGTGGCATCAGAACATTATATTTCTATTGATATTGATTATGTGAATGTGGTTAGGTCATAGAATAACCCATGCAATGATATATATATTAGAAGATTCTTAGATTCATTATGCTATTACCATCATTTTTTAAATTATTTCTTGATGTTGGTTTCTCAAATGACCTCTCTCACTCAAAATGGAGAGAAATATTTTTTTGGATGATAAATGTTGGAGTTATTTTATTGATCTTAAACTTTTGTTTACTTTAAAAAAAATTATTCTAGAGGATAGAAAGTTATATTAGGTCTTCTATGAAAAATTAGGCTTGGATTTCGGTTTTTATCTTATATAGGGTGATTATGTGGTAACCAGTGGCTCATAGTAGTTTATCCCACCTGATAAGTACTATCCAAATCATTATCTAGAACTTGGACCTATGATGCACAACTTTAAGAGTTACTAACATAAACTTTTAATAAAAAGGTTTTCTATTTTTTTATTAGAAAATCCTGAGTTATATATTCTCCAAAAAAAATATCAGAATCTTCCCCAGAAACTTTGGGTGGAGTGCCTTCATTATTATTATTTAGATATTTACTACACCCAGGGGTAATGGAGTGACACTGGTGATTCATTGAGAAGGAAACATAAAATCTTTATTGTAAACATATCATTGGAATAATTTAATTTTAGGAATCTTTTTTTGCAGTTTTATATAGTAGTCTAAGAAGTAGTGGTTGATGATTTATTTCCAACTCTTCAAAATAATTCCATTCTTCACTAGAGGATTATTCAAGAGCAGTGTCTTTATGAAGAGTTTAGTGAAATTAGGGACTCTCTTTGTAGTGGTTAGACCATTGGGGAATTTTCATTCTATTCGTAGTGTATCCTATGTTTCCAAAACCAATATTTTATACCTTTTTTAGTGAGAGAATTTATGTTGGTAGATTTTTATAACTCCCAGTGGGTAGTGCAACCAAGTACCATGATTATGTTCTATGAAATATTGTGGAAATTGTTGTGTCCATGTATGATACAGTACATTGCATATTTTTTCCCCGCATTGTTATAATTTCAAATAGGTCAATACTGATCAATAGGGACCTTCAGGTCTACTTTATCAACTTCAAGTGCCAACATAGAAGTGGGATTAGATCTCTATTGACATTATGGTTATGATTCCAAGTACCCCTCAAAAGAAGAAGGTGATTTTGGTTGTGATTTATAAGCGGGCCAAATAAACTCACTTATTTCACATTCATCATGAAACCAATGTTTAAGAGTTATGAAATAACTATGTAATGGATATTTTTCATTTTCATGGACTTTGATCTTTTATAGTCTCTGATAGAGATACTATTTGATCAATTTTTATGGAGAGTACATCATGAGGTGATGGGATATCATGTTCACTTGAGTATGAAATATAATCCACATATGTATGGTGAGAAAGATATGGCTATAAAGATTCTCGAGGATAGGCTTTGTGAGTATATCCTTAATTTTGGCGAAGCTTGGGATAACCATTTGGTATTGGTTGATTTTTCTTATAAAAATAGTTATCGGTCTTCAATCTGAAAGGATGCTTTTGAGGCCTTCTATATAAATTCATTTAAATCTCTATTGTGTTGGCCATAGATTCATGAAAATTCCATGGATGGACCGAGTTTGTCTCAATAGACAAACATAAAGACTCAGTTGATTCATACAAGAATTTTGATGGAACAAAGCTGGTGCAAATATTATGATGACTGTTATAAGAAACTATTGGAGTTTTCGGTTGGTGACTATGTTTTTTTTATTTTCACCTCTTTGGGTAATCAACTTCCTGGGAGGTAGTTGAATATTTCTCTACATTTGTTCGGGACCTTTTGGAATCATTGATCATTTTGGAAAAGTTTCTTACCATTTATAACTTCCATTGAAGTTGACATCAATACATAATTGTTTCCATGTATTGTTTCTTCAGATGTATCTTTCTTACCAATCTCATGTATTCAACTAGGTGTATCTTTATCTTAAGCAAGATATATTCATGACTGAGCATCTAGTCAGAATTTTTTATTTTGGGAGAAAGGTTAGTCATGGGAGGAAAATAACTTTTATTCTTCTACTATGGATGTATGGTTCCAATTTTCATTTTTCATGGACGTGCGAGGCACATATGAGAGAGAAGTGTCCAATTATCCTTTACATCGAATATTATTAATAGGATTTATAGGGATAGAAAGTTTTTATAGTGGTGTGGTTTTTACATCTCAATATGATTTTCATGTATTCTTTATCCTTTGGATTTTGGGTTTAGGTTTTGTCAAAGAATATTGGATTTCTCCTAACTCATGGGCAATTACCCACCATGTAATGGGAATACACACCGTGTATTTTTTCCCAGGTGGACATCATCTGGGATTTGTAGGAATTGAAATTTTAAATTCAATGTATTTCAAATGAATTTTGTGCAGTGGTTGAAAATATAATTTTAATAAATGGTAACACTATTTTTCAGCATATTAAACCTTCTTGGATTACACGATGTTAACTCAGGCTAAACGTCGTTTAGTTCTGAAGGAAAATAGTTTTAACTGTTTTTCAAATATGATTTTCTATTTTTTGACTTTCTTATATTTTTATTTTAATCCAGATTCTTCCCTGGGTGATTATGGATCCTCAAAAATAATTTCTTAGTGGATCTAAGTTGCATTGACCTAGTTCGATCTCCTCTGGTTTGGGTTCCTAGATCTTTTTCACCTTCATTCTTTGTTAGTGTTTCCCATTATGGATGTCATGTATTTTGATTCCTTTTAAAAGGTAAGTGGTTCCATAATTATTTACCATGGATTGAAACCTTAAATTTCATGATCAACTTGAAATGAGTTTTTAGTTGATTTAAAAACATGGAACAGTTATGATTTATCATTAATTTAAAATGGTTATAAAAATTTAGAAACCCCCCAATTTCAATGGAATTAAAATTGTGGGTTTTATTTATGGAAAATGATGGCTTGATTTTTGAATTTATTTTGATGAAAAGGATTTTATATAATCTTTAGAAAAATTAATAAATTTAATGGTGGTTTGATATTTCATAATGTGATAAAAACCTATGTGTTGGTTTTGACATGAGAAAGAATATTGAAAACTAAAGTTAGGAAATTTTATTTTAAACTATCTTAAAATGATTGAATCTCAATTTGATTGATTAATTTATGGAATAAAGTTGTATTTTTTTAGTTAGTAGGTGTTTGGGAAAATAATTCTTGGATCGTAACCCCCTAGCACTAGATTTATAGTGAAATAACTAAATAAAAAAAATATCATATGGTAATTTTCATTTATGTGGGATTGGATTTAATTTAATATTAAGTCTCAGTGGATGTAATTTTCTGTAATGCGTTAAAGAATATTTATTCTTGGTAATTAATGGGATGTGTGAGGATCTTATAACTAGTAACTAATATACCGTAGGGAATTGTACTATGGTGTTATGCGTTATTGGATTCAATATACGTATTGTTGATTTTATAGAACTATTTTACTCATGATAGTTGACGCATATAATTTTTTATATAAAATGTTCACTTATATCATTTTGATAGTTTTTTGATATCCATAAAATCAATTTTAATAAAATAAATATTTGTTTTAAATAATAAAATGAAATATCATACATTGTTTTAGTTAAAATAATATAATGATTGGTTTATTGTTTTTAAAATTATTATATAGAACGTGAGGACACCCTATAGATATTTATTAAACACACTCTATCTTTTACTTTGGGTGTTTTTATATTTATTTATATCGTGTATGAATAATGTAAAAGAGCCTCATAGAGGAGGTGGATGTTCTTTATCCTTTGGGCTTAGATGGAGGTGACTGGTATAGAAGTTAACCACTTGTTTCAAGGGATGTATTAATTTTATCATATTTAATATTGAATAATTTGAGGATATAATACATTAGGTTTTCTTAAAAATGTTTTTATTTTAGTATATTCTTTCATTTATTTTTTAACATAATAACTTTTAACGTTTTCTTCCACATTTTTTATGGGAAAAAATTTCCCAATTTTATCCTGTATGATTCAAATTTCTAGTCTTTAACTAATGGGGATCAGGAAAACCCCTCAGGATATGTCAATTATAGCTCAGGTATTAAGGTAATTTTGTATCTGGGATGGTTCAAGATATTAAAATTGGGAATATGTATGATTCCAATAAATATGTAATTTACCTTCTACCACATCATTTGATGGACCAACATGAACTGTAGTAGTATAAATTTATTTTTCTAACACCTTTTTTGTTTCTATCATGTTGATTTACAACTTCATTAACTTACATTGAACACATTTATTCATAATACCCCAACTTAGTAAAAATAAAACAACTCAATATTGTTTGGAAATCTGTTACCCCATTCTTGGATTATTCAAAACTATTTTCCTTATAGTCGCATGCCCTAAGATCAAACCTACCACATCAAAACACCTTTTATTCCCTCTTAACCATTCCCTAAAATACCTTATTATAAAATTTGGTACATATTTGCGTCTTAACACTAGATGTTTTAGTTAAATTATTCTCCATTACTTTCCATGTTGACAATGTATTACTCTTTTCATCTCTAACAACATAAATTTCACAAAATCCATCTTATCTTTCTCAACATAATGAAAAACATTCCAATAAATTATAAATTATCATTAGGAAAATTATATTTGTAATAATTTTTTCCATATTGAGTAACATTTAATAATTTTATTATCAATGTTTTGAATAATATTCAGTCTGTAATTGGACAATCTTATAAATTCTCTTCATACATGGAAACTAAATATTTATTTGGCCTCATTTATAATATCTACTACTCTGCCTTGAGTTGAAAAACATTATATAGATATTTATCAAATAAAATATTATTAAATAAATTCCATTCCCTAGAATCAATCTATTCTTTTGGTCCAGTATTCCAAAAAAATGAGCATCGTCTATCATTTTTACCTTCAAAATGACAAATCTAAAGAGATTAATTTTGATGTTCTAAACATCCCATGAATTAAATTTTATTTTCCAAAGAATTGATCTATGCTTGGGATATAATTAGACTTGATGTTACACCAAAAAACAAAGGGTTTTTCATCATTAATTCTCAACTATTGATAAATTCTTCTATGGTTATTCTGGTTTACCTCTAACAAGGATGCACCCATCATTTATAGGATGTGTAAATTGATCTATCAATATAACATATTCAATAGTTCTAGTTCCAAAAATTATAGACTATTGATTTGGAAGGGTATCATTCTTTGGATACCTTCCTACAAAATATACCCTATTTAATTTGTGTAAACCCATTTTTAATATATATCTAATTGATAAAGTATCACAGTAATCTTCAAATTTTATATCATGATAGCCATAATATTTAATCTTCAATGATATTCTATTAATTTTATTCTAACCTCTAAAGTTATCAACATATTTTCTATGATACCAAATATAAGAACCCAACCCTAAATAATTCATAATCTAGTTTCATTATACTATAATTCACTATTACTCATTCCAAAAGATATTTTAGGTCAATATTTTTACATAATTATCACGTAACTCATACATAAAAAACTCATACTTTATAAAGTATAACCATCCAATCAGTATCTATTTTTCTCATAATAAAAAAAACATTTTAAAAAAACAATTATTCTTTTCATGATAATTATTATTTCCTTTAAACTAGACTTCCAATTTGTTCTTATTCAACCATAAATATTGTGAAAAACATAAAAACATTTGGGATTATTATAAAAATATCTGTAAGGGACACAAAATTAATGAATCCTTTAGTCTACTGGAGAAAATAAAAACCGATAAAATGTTTACATTTATCACAATATTCATTGAGCATATAAAATAAATCATAAACACTTGAAAAACCCAAAATTTTTCATAAAGAAAACATTTAAAACCCATAAAAGAAAAATATAATCCTTTTTATGAAAAGTATTTCATTATTTTCATTTTTTGGGTCAAAAATAACTAGAAACCTATCAAATCGATAAGAGAAAACATCTTATTCATATACCTTATTGTTTCAATCGATTATAATAAACATTACCGAATGTATTAGAGAGTTATATATATCTCACCCATCATATAATATGTATCATGATCCCCTGTCATATAATTTATATCAGGATCACCCATCATAAAAGATTATTTTCAATGAAAATTTTTATGTCACTGGTATGATTTTTTTGGGGGGTTTGAATATTTTACCATCCTTATAGTAGGGATCACTATTCTAAAATTCCATCCAATGTGTTTTTTTCATGGATTGTGAAACACTAAATGGTCCCCTTAATCAAGATGTTTTATGAACCTACTTTCCCAATGTTGGTGGACGTTGAGAAATGGTCCAAAAATTCTTACAGAATCACATTGGCCAATATTATGTGATTTTGGGATCATCAAACCCTTTTGGGGAAATTATTTCCTAATTATAAACTCTCTTAAATATATTTGATGTGTTCACAAATCCTTCATTAATTATCGTATATGATGAGGTTAAATATTGAATTAATAATAATTAATTATCATGTATAAAATATAGAATCATTTGTATATATCTGAGGTTCTTAATTGATTGATATATTTTTATGTATTCAAGGTTCTCCATCAAATTTACCCTTTTATAGTAAGATAATATATTCTTTGGACATTTATTATTATGATGTTGGTTTCGAGTTGCACAATGGGCACTCTAGAGTTTATTATCATCCACGGAGATATGAGTTTTTTTTGATATCGAGATCAGGCCCACGAGATGGGTATCCTATGTATCCAAATAAAAGGAATAGGAACCCATAATGTTTTGTTCCACTTAACATGAGACATCATAGCTTTTCAAGTCATGTGATGAGGACCAAACCATAGAGTTTAATGTCATGTGACAAAGACATATAGGTGAAATGTTCCTTATCAAAGTTTGGTGGGGGACTTTTTTCGAAGAATCCCAAGGAAAATGGGTGGGATGTGGTTTCCCATGTCAGATATGACCCTACTAAGAATGTGTCACAAATAAAATTAGGAATGATTTGGTGTTTAGGGTTTGGAAAACATGGAGGAATCCTACATATCTCATTTAGATGGGAATCAAAGACCAAATTGGTCAGTTTTGAGGACCCATGCCTATGTAGTCCCTATAATGTTTTTTATCTTAGGGACAAGTGGCCCTTCAAGAGGATTAAGTTATGATTTTTATTTTTACGCAATTTATGAAGATTCATTTTGAATTTCTTCATCAAGGGTGTGGCATTTTTGAAAATCAAGAAAGGATTTTGGGGAAAACACCATATAGGAGGATTCCCTTTGGAGTGGAACCTAGAGGATTTTCTCGACTCACGGTGATTTTAAGTCATTGTTTGTAATTACACCTAAGATTTTTTCCTTACGGTTGGATACATGGATTTGCAGACCCACACCAATGGAGCCCCTTTTAATGAAGGTGAGGAGAATATCTAGAAATGTATTCTCTATTAAGACATGGATCTTACCATAAATATGTCAGGATCATAGCTATACTCTAATGAAAAAAGAGTCATGCTAAAATGATCAAACAAGTTGAAGAGTAAGATCTAGAAAACCATATAGTCTCCTCCATCCACTGGTGGATGAGTTTGGGGATATAGGAGAAGAAGAAGGGGTTGTGAAGTTCTTATCTCCTCTCATACTTCAAATCTAGGAAATTCATGTTAGACTTCCAATATGAAAACTTACCATTATAAAAAGGCCTAGATATTACTTCAGGAGGTATTTTCTACTCTTATTTTTAGAGAAGATGATAGGATACAACATTAACACTCAAAGGGAAAAGAATGTGTGATCCTCTCCTTCCCCGCCTAGAACCAGAGGTCCCTAGTCCTAGTGATGATGAGGGAAAGTAAAGGCCCTAGCCCTTTTTTCTAAGACCGAAATACCCCTGGTATTAGGGACCTTGTGAATATGATAACTCATAACTTAATTCACCTTGAGTACCCTACCCTTTGGGTAGGACAGGTGTGGGATACCTATGAAAAAAGGAATGCATAACTGAATTAGGGAAAGACTGGTGTGTATCTCATGATGGTAATTCATGTTCAGAGGCTTTTATAGAGGTCTTAATATTGTCCCCCTAAAATGATGCATCCAAATAAAAGGATCCTTTCCATTGGTGGCATGATATATGTCTTATAAGAATTCTCATTCATGTAATGGCTTGTATAGTTGAAGGATCTTCTTGCAGGGTGACCTAGGAGGAGTTTGAAGTTCTTCATGAAAGGGTAGGCCTATGAGAGATGGAGTTTCCTTGATTGATGTAATTACTAGTCATAAACTCATTCCATAGACCTTTCTCTAGAAACCAAGGTTCTCCTCATGTTTCCATGGAAGGGTCTCATGTAGGTCCCATATTAGTGAAGGGACCATCAAGCTAGTGCATGCAAACTAGAGGAAAAAGTGTCATCGTATAAGTGTATCCTATTTCAGACCCTTCAGGGAATTTCATCCCACTATACCCCTTAATTTCATCTTCTCTTAGGTTTTGGAGAGAAACCTGAAGGATTTTTGAGGACATGGATGAAGGAGCTATGCTAGTAGAGCTTAGAGGTTTCTTCTATTTTTCCATTCTCTCTAATTATGAGACCCTAGGTCCTATGTCTGTGTCATTACCCGACATAGGTACTCCATGTAGGAACCCCATGCAGGGGTTTCCAAATAATCTATACCACATAGGGGGTGTTATCCTTCTTGAGTACATGATAGGTATGTTCATGATATTTTAGGTGACTTCCCTTGATCCTTGTTATGAATTATCACCTATCTAATACATGAAGTATTATTTACTAAATATTTTCATCCCTTGTGAAGAAATTTAGTTTCAAATATCCCCCACCCCCTATCAGTGTTAGATATAATTAGAATAAGTGGTTCTTATCATGATATAGGGGGAGGAAAAACACTAAATTTCATGTATTCCAACCACGTTGGTTATCAATGCAAGTTAGCAGTAAAGGTATGGTGTGCAAGTATGAGGTTCCGGTCTTGTGTGTAATCCCTATTCATAGGCCAATGGCATATATAATTATTTTCAACCCTACAAAGAATATTTCATTCTTCCATTGTTTTATTTTTCTCTTTTCATGTATATATTCTATATATTCATGTCTTTTTTAAATTGTGTGTTGGTATTCTGATGATTCTTATTCACGCAAATACATGATACAACCACTTGAGCAACCTTTCAGAACATGATTACATCATTAAGGTACCTGTATAGGGGGCATGGTCGAGGGTCCTGCATGAGGAACCTAGTCGAGGGGCATAGATGAGGCACCTTCCTTTTATAAAATTTATCAACTTTTTTAAGTCAAGAATATTAATTTGATTTCTTCTTGTAGGTTTTAAATGGTTTCTCTAAGGGATTCCCATGAATAATTAATTGTACATGGTTAAGAGATAATCAAATATGTTTTCTCAGATTATTATGATATATGTGATTACACTCTCCCATAATCAATAAACACATGACACAGTATTAGAGTGAGTATTCCCCAAGTGACTACCTTCTTGTGTTTGATCATGTGCTTCTAAGATACTCTCTCTTCTTGACATGTTACTGTTACTTTTTGAGTTCATGGTGTGTCGAAAATACCAATTTTCCCACTACTAGTGTCTCCTATAAAATAATATACAACTTGGAAGAAACAATTAATCCAACCTATTTAATTCATAATTTTCATTATACCTAGAATCTAAACCATTACACCTAAGAGTTGAAACATCACTTCTATGATTAAACCTTCCATGATTCCAAGATAGGCCATACCCATGGTTGGTAAGAGGACTGTGAATTCTTATCTAGAGAGGGATTTAGGCCTGAATGGATGTGGAAATACTAGATGCGCGAATATAATGAAAAATTCAAAACGTTGATGAAGGATTTCAGTATTTACGAGGCCATTTGAGTGATGAAAACATAAGATTACATGAACCCAGGAATCATCCATGAACTTATAACCCAATGGAATCCCTAGTAAAACCCTTTATGTCTAATTCATGGTGATGTTTTCATTAGCCTATGGGATGTCTAAAATATATCTAGAGCCCCTTTCCTTCAGGATCTATATGAAAATTTTATCCAACAAATGGCAGTGTGGAATAATTAAGAAAGGATTCAAGCTTTTTCCCACTATATTTTTAATTTCGCACAAAATGTGCAGAATAATGACACTCTTCAAAGGGGTGATATCAATCTTGAAGCATGGAAAAAGGCTTTCCTCATGTCAAAAGGAGAAGGCAACACTTATCATCACCCAACAAGATTCCCTACCATAGAAAATCATATCACTCTTATAAAATTATTTCCTACCCTAGATCAAGTTCATTATACCCATTGGGGTTACAAGGTTAATCCCGGTGTTTCTATAAGGAACCATTTGGTTGACTTCTATGGGATGTGTCTACAAATCCACCTACTACTGATCCATGAATCCAACAGTAGTGTAAGACTAAAGAAAATCATAATAGCATCTAAAAAAGTAGAAGGAGGTCATATAGTGTTGGTTTCCCCTAGCTTGGTGAATATTTACATTTTTTACTAAATGTATACACTAAGAAGGACCCATTCATAATTTTAAGGAAATTTCAAGTGTTTTGGGGTGGATTATGGTACACTTCAATTCTTTTGTTGTGATAAGTGGAGTTAAAGTCCTTGAAGGCTTGTTTACCCAATTTATTCAGGTTTTTTTGGTATCTAACCTTTATCCATGAAACACAGAGAAGTTTTGAGGATTTTGAATATATTAGGGGAGTTAAACTTCTAACTTTATGGTGATAAAACTACTAAGAAATCTACCAATAGTGGAAAACTAACAATGATCTGAGGTCGTACATGATTGCATTGAGTGACAGTGTACTGGTGGCCTTCATTCATAGAGATATCTCATGTGAGGCCTATTCTCCATAAATTTTTTCCATCTAATTCAATTGTCTCCAAAATTCATGTATCTTACCCCATGTATTTTCTTCTTCAGAAACACCTGATGGTGGACCCACAATTATATATCTTAATATACATGGAGGTGTCCAAAATTTCAATCACACAACCTCTATCAGGTGATTTGGTCATGGTGGAATATGGGTATTATATTTCTTGGATTTATTTATACCCCTAATGGGTGTTAACAAATTACATTCCTTAAGTCATGACTATGACAACTGCTGGTGGTGTAATTCATATTAGTAATGTACAAAAAAAGGTGACAATACTTATGATTCAGAGCATTCAAATAAATCTCAGTAAATGACCAAATAGCATGCTAGGTAGAGAGAAATACATCTTCAAGTACATGGAAATATAGTCATAATCAATGAGTTGAGACATAGGTTCTTCTGACTTGGTCTTCTATAAGATAATAGGGGCCTGAAAAGTCTTCAAATTCAAAATATGTTGGTTCTTCCTTACAGTCAGCTGTATTAGATCCAAATTATGTGAAACCCTTAACGATCTATGTTTTTCGGGGAACATATCATGACATCTGATACATGTGGGTATTTATCTAGGATAGCATACACATCCAAGATCTATTGAATATCTAAAGACCATATGACAATCACCCCAATAGTAATTTGTATAAGGTGAAGAAATAAGTTCATGAGATGGAAATGTTTATATATGTAACTAATGATCGGATACCAACCAAAAATTGAGTATCTGACATGTTAGGCTAAGCTATAATTAAAGGGGTTTATTGTCACATCAAGGTAAATTATATCACTATGTCGACCTTGGTGATATACCACTATATTCTATTTTCTATTTTTTTTCTTCTCCAACCACTCTCATTAACATTGTGTTGATCTATCTTGTAGTTTGGGAGAGAAAGGGAACTGGTAGAAATATAGCTTGAGTTACAAAAATAGGGGCCCATGGGTACTCTAATCAGATTAATGGTCCAGTCTCATGAACCTAAAAAACAATCCCCATGTTAGATAAATATGGAAGAGGAAGTGGGGGGAGGTTTCTCTGAACCTCCACATCCTATTACCATTATTTATAGAAAACATAGGGACTTATCGCTATAATGAGAGAGGAAATGAATGAGAGAAAAGAAGTTGTTCTGTAGTATGCATAACAATAATTCATTTTTTGTCGTTTTGATTTTATTACTAACATGATTTACATATTTAACCATTCTTATCCTTTAAATGATTTAAATCCATTTACTCTCTTAAGGGGTCTAGAATTGATCCTGTAAGGATTGAGGTGGGGTATCCTGGAGGAGTCACAGACTCATGTAGATGAATCTATCTCTTTGACAGATTAATTTACAAGATAGGTGGTTGTGTCTTCCTCTATTATTAAATTTAGGTGAGAGAATATTGAAATTTTAATATGCACAAAAAAATGTGTTATCTGTTGTTTCTGACTATTTTATCCTCATGATATTTAAAATTCATCACCTACACTGGAAAAACTTTTAGCAGTCAATTCTGGCTCTGTTTCCACTCTAGAAGGGGGATTACAAGTATTTTAGATGGTCTGATAATGGTTATAGTGTTGATCATGACTCCTCATCGCTTAAATAGGTAATTCATGTTAGGATACTAGAGGGAGAAATTTATGGGGGAGAAAATTTGGGTCTAGAGCCACTCCCCATGGATACCCCTATTGGTGATGACGATGAGAGATGTAAGGGATTATTTAAAGAACTAGAATATTAACAAACGAATACTAGGAAAATTTTGAAAAAAGTTAGTATCCCCGCCTCTTTAGAGGGTTCTGATACTTTGATAAGATATTATATAGAAGCAGGGTTTTCTCTTTCTTTCATTTTCAATGTCAGTCGATCTCCTTACATTTTATATCATACATTGGTTATTGACTGGCGTATCATTTTATGTAGAAAATTTTTCCATGTAAATTTATGAATAAGACAAATAATTACATCCTAATGTCATTGATGAGAGAGAAAGAATTGATAACCCAAATGTGGGATATTCCCAAGATACCTTGACACTTTTTCCAAAAACAAATCAGGGTAAAATTACTTCTTAAAAGGTTTTTACCAAAAATGTTGAGGCCGATAGAACTGGGGAGCCATTAATACCAACAGTTGATCCAAAAATTGGTGAGTGTTAATAAATTATTTGGTTGATTCAATCCATTCTCTATTTGTTAACCCCTCCTAATGTTGATGAGGGGAATCTCCTTATATTCAGTGCCATCGAGTTCAGTGGGAGATCATAAGGTGGTGGATTCTATGCTAATTCAGTCAAAACTTGTAGGTGGAAATGATGCAGCCTTGGAGGGAGTGGAACAATGTGACTTGTTTATTGGGAAAATCCCAGAGCACATCTCTCTCACTGAGGGTGGCTCTAATTTAGACTTGTAGATATAGATTACAATTTTCACTACACTATATATTGTTTGGAGAGATATCTGGGATATGGCCTCAACAATGCCTCTTGAAGACCTACCATCATGACTTATTTGACTTGTAACCATGTTCTCTATCTTAAGATATGTTGAGTTTGATTATAGTAAGATCCATTATGCTATAAAGTCAATCATTTTGCAAATGGAATATGAGGGAAGGTTGAAAAAGGATAAGGAACGGTTAGAATTCTAGTTTAATGATCTCAAGGATGATGTGTCTTATGTGGAGTGAAATCATTCCAAGGAGGTGGAGGCACATCAGAACCATCAAGATGAAAAATCTATTCAAGTGATATGTCTTCTAGAATAATTAATGTACATACAATAATAGATATTCCAAATCCATCACTCATTGAGGAGGGTCTTGGAACAAAATGAGGATTTTGTGGATGAAGAGAAAGAGAAGATTTATCATAATGAAGGTTCTGTTTCCATACATATAACTGGGTTATTGAAAGATGAAAAAAATTCTCATTCCAGTATTCAACATATCAAAACTTACATCTAGGAACACCTGTAAATTTTACATATAGACACTTCCATGTGTACGTTTCTTTTCATTTTAGAACATAAAATTAATAGGAATTTTGTTTTAAATCACCTATCCCTTCCTTCATGTCTACATCATAATAATTACAATTACAATGATAGGGGTGAGTGATTTCTCTATTTTTTTCTAGATCTTTTGACATGGAAATCATAGTTCCACTATTTCTATGGATATAAGGACAATCCTTGGAACTTTTTTTCTTTTTTATCATCTCCCTAATTTTTTCCAAATATTGATATGAAAGAGACTTAATGGATGAGACTTGAATTTTTCATAGGATAAACTTTTTGGGTTTTATACTAATAAATTTTATTCCTATGATATTTCCATTGACAAATTACTGAATAAATCCTGAAGACAATAATTCTTGGGAGTTGAGATTTTACTTTTACCTAGGGTTATTTTTGGGGGTTTCAACATGGTGAGCATTATATATCTTATTGTGAGAATTTTAAAGCCTTTTATATGTAATAATGTGAATGATGTTTTATGTTAATAAATTTGACCATGAGTTTTGGAAGGATGACCCAAAAAATTCTCTTCATCCAAGAATGATTTGACATTCTTCAAATACCTGAAGGGGATCCATGAGTACCGATTTTGTGATTCTCGGATCTAAAGCCTTATACAAGAGAAGTATGTGGGTAGTGGCTATGAACCAAGATCAACAAGTTTTTTCTATAATAATATTTTTAGGGAATATGAGAATATAAGGTTTGTCTTTTTAGGGTGAATGTGTTGCTGTTTGACAGGCCATATTGGTGGGTGACTTATGAAAATCCAATGTGTTCATGGTATGATATAGTCAAGTAGTGGCATCCTCTGGATGACAGGACCTTTTGGTGGGAGAATTATGAAAAAAGGGGAGTATAGTTGTATATTCTAGTAGAGGTAGCCTTAGGAATTCGGATATTCTACTACCAATAGTCTAGATATTTGTTAAGATCCATATTTCTCAAAACCACAATATTTGGTTTTCCATGGTAAGGTGTCTAAGAATGGAGAGAGTATATGTATTGTCATTTTTTCTGAATAGTAAACTTCCCCTAAAAATTTTAACTTGTGTTAAGATGTTTATACTAAATTAAATGGCATACATAAATGGGGAAGGCCTCTCTCTAACAAGGGTTAAAACATCATTCATTTTAATTTTGTGAGACTATGACATATACCATGAATTTTACCATATTAAAGTGTGGAAGTTTTTATATTTTTTAAATTATTATGACTGGGATGTTTATTCTATTTATTTTAGTATCAAAAAGAAAATAAATTTGGGGATATGATTTATGTACATTTAACTCTAACCAAATGATTAGTAATTTTCCCTTTGATGGTAATTCCCCCTAGAATCTTCAATTATTGTTAGGTATAATGTGGGAAGGTTGTAAGATGTATTATAGGGGCCTCTGGATCTGAAAATTGATATGGAAAAAAATTTCAATAAATTATCACTAATCGTGTTCAAAAATAAATTTCCATCAGAATTCATTTAGGGAATACAGAGTTAGAGATGGCCCTCCAGGGTAAAAATGTACCGCTGGTTGATAATTTCATTTGGTGGGAGACTTATGAAAATTCAACTGGGGAATGATTATTTATATTCAATTAGTATAATCATCATGCTAACAAGAATTTTTTGTGGGTGACTTATGAAAATCCCACTCGAGTGTCTTACTACATAGTGAGACAAATGTGTTTTTAGGAAATTTTCATTCCATTTTCGATGGGAAGAGAATGTTTATAGAGATTCGGATTTCACTAGACAAAGAGTTTAGTTTATATAAGTAAAGGCCTGATTATGGGATACAAATTTCATGGAAAATTTAGAAATTAATATGGGAAAAGTTTTCTAATATATGTATGATAGAAATGATAGAAAATAGAGGGGTCATTAAATCACATTGGGCCTAAATCATAGGTTTCAGGTGTCGCTAAGTTTCTCATTTGAATGAGAATCAATCCATATGTATTTCTGGAAAATCAGGTAGTCTAAAGACTTTTTTTCATGTCATAATTTTTATTTTAACATCATGTAACAAGGATGATATTGTACCTATAGTTTTTGGGTATATGACTAGTACCATTGTATGATGGGAACAATGAGGAAAATGAGTCCTATTCAGCCAAGGTTGTCCAAGAATACTTGGGATATGAGGGAAGAAAATTATAAACGAATATGTTGGGGTTTCTTAGATCCATATAAGTGACCTAGGACAAGAATGTGATGGATGACCATTGAATGTGGTCAAATAGTAGTTTTTAGTATGATTTCCTTAGGGTTTACAAATATATAATAGGATTCTCTCAAGGATGACTGTGTTGTTATTGAAAAACCCCATTTTTGTATAATAATTTATAAAAAAAATGGGGTGTATTAATAAATATTCATATAGTTGAATTATCTGGATGATATGACATTTTGGTAGGTGACTTATGTAAATCTAACTAGGACGTGTTACTGCATAGTCATATGAATGTGTCCTTAGGTGTTAGATATTATATTCTTGAAAGCTGAGGAAATTTTTTGAAGATACAAAATTTTCAAATATTATGAGTTTCATGTAAGTAAGGAATATGTCTAAGCATATAGGAATAATTTCATAAAAAAATTCTATGAGGTATAGAGTCTCTAATATAGATCTTACTCTTACAAAGGAGGGGACATTCGTGTTTCCTAGATGGACCCTTGAATTAGGGAGCCTAGATTAAGATCTCATACATAGATCATTGTGTGTATTTAGAAGAGTTGTAATTTTTATTTACCTTGGGAATGTACTAGGATATATGGTCTAGTAATCACTAAGTATCTCATTAGAATGATAATCGAACCAGACATAGTTAATGAGGAACCATAATGTTTAAATTCATGGGGAAAGGGAATCATCTATACAGTCTAACATCATGAAATAAGGAATAATGTGAATTGACATGCATGAGGGGGAATATTGTCGCTAGGTCTAAGAATTAATGGTTGGGAATCACTACATTTCATATGATATCAGGAATCATTCCACACATAGTTCATGGAAGTCATACGGTTTAGTGTCGTGTAGCGAGGACATCATCCATAAATTTTAACATCTTGTGGAATAGATGACAGTCACTCGAACTGAAAGAGAATAAATACTATGATGAAGGTGAATATTTTTAATATGGAATCATTAATGGGGTGAGAAAACATATTGGATCCTTTTATGTATAGCTAACTTACACATAGAAAATAGGAGGAATTTATCATATTGTGGCTAGAATATGATGTAGGATTTTGGGTATCAGTACTTATCTCATTGGAAAGAGAATCAATACATATGTATTTCTTAAGTATCTATGTAGTTTAATGTAATGAGGAAAATTCATGTGGTGTTTCTTTTAAGTTCTTTCAAACAGGACTATGGTAACCTCGATGTGAATTAACATTACATGATAATGTGGATAATCCTTTACTAAAACTCTTAAGCCCATGTGAGTTATGATCGGTGTGAGAATCAAATATATGAAAAGGTTCCTTCCACCACAAAAACATAATAAAAATTAAGGATAGGGGAATATTAATTTCTTGGTGGATTGACAAAGATATAAGGACTAGGAATCACAACGTATCTCATTACAGTGATAATAAAGTCGTACATATTTCTTAAAGAGGATCCATGTGTAGTTAAGGGCCATTCACAGGCAGCGGGAGAATTTTTTATGTTTTGGATAGACCCCAAAGAAGAGATACATGTTTCAGTACATATTTTGTCATAGAAGGAATCAATCCAAGCAAAGTTCTTAAAGAGTTTTAGTAGGATACCAAAAACTAAGATCATTATCTTCTTAAGAATGGATTGAAATATTATGTAGTTTTACATTATGAAACAACGACGTGAACTACATAGTTTTACATCATGTGGAAATGAACTTTTCATATGTATTAATGTCCTATGACATGGATTTTAGGAAACATAGTTTACCATCTTACATCTCATACTATAAGGGGTTGTAAATAGTTTAGGTTTATAATTCATGGATCAGTCACAACCTTTTAATGGTAATTTCACATAGATCAATGGGTTCTTTGATTAAGGTCATATATTTTTTACCTTAAATGAACAATGACTATTAAGGATAGGTTTGGTGAAATAGATTAAAAACACATTTTTTGAAAAAAGGTTCAAGGAAGTGCACTGCCGCACAATGCAATCGATAAAAGTCTCAAACTAATTTTTGAGTCAGGATGTATGGACATACAATCCTAATTTATGGTCTAAGAGTTTGGAATATAATACTTTGTAGTATAATTTCATGCAGTAAAGATTCTAGTTTCATATAGTTTATTGTCTTATGATTTGGATGACATGTCATGATTTTTGAGGTCATGTCACAATGACTAACTATGAAATTTAACATCATGATGTTGAGACATACCTCTCTTTTTTCACACAAAGTACTTTTTGAGAATCCTTTCATTGGTAGGTGATGAAATATTCTCTCCATCCATCGATATCAGAGAATAATGTTTATTATATTTGACCTTGTGTATGGAATAAGGTCCCTCCCACATTGGTTCATGATTTGGAGGCTTTTCCCCAATATCATTGGAGTCTTAAAGACCAGTACTATCTCCCTATAAAGGAATGAAGGGGGAGATACTTTCTTATTAAAATCTATTTCTATCTAGTTTTTATGTACATCTAGGTGATGAAGTGTATGTAATATTTTCTCACTATGTCACAGTAATTAATCCAGCTATTTTTGGGATTTATCATCTATTTATTGATGATCGCAGATGGAAATGATGAGTGGGGAAAATTTTGACATAAAAAGGAAGGATTTATTCTATTCAGTATACGAGTAAATATTAGGTCATTCATGTGGATATATGATTCATAGTCTAATATGTCCACAAAACCTAAAATTTCTTTTCATGATTTTTTTTTATATTTGTCAATAATCTTTTAAAGTATGTTTGATAGGGTCTTGTTTAAGGCCTTTATCTCACCACTAGCTACTACATGATAGTGGGATGAGTTGTTGGATTTGATATAATACTCCTAATATCTCTTCTCCAACTCATAAGAATATTAACTTGTGTAATTTTTTGTTATTATTATATTAGGTACACCAAAACTGGAAATGATGTTGGATATCTTTAAGTTAAAAATACTTTTGGCGTTGACATATTTCTTGGGTATTTAATTAACCCATTTGTGTAAGAAGCCATTAGTAGTTAGAAATTATTATGTTTTCTTGTCCATAGAAGTAGGATATGGCCCTCCAACATTCATTCCACAAAAGAATGTTGGATAGGAGTATTTGGTTGTATGTAGAGAAATTAGGGGTTATGGATTAAGTTTCCATGGACTTGGTAAGAATGACATTACCTAGTGAATTCTATAATATCTTGCATCATCGAAGTACAGAAGTACCCAAGCCATTTTATTTGATTGGAGAGCAAGAACCCTAAATAGTGTGCACCATAGGCTCCCATTTACACTTCTTTCATGAAAATGGTGGTCGATTCTCCATCAATGACTTTGAAGAGGACTCTATAAAAACATTGTTTGTAATATAATTTTTAATGACATGGGTCTCCATGAAGAGTAAATTTGGTTTCACATCATCAGTTCTTCTCTTTCCTAGAGCACTCCAATGTGAGTTCTCTATTTTTTACGGTATTATACAATGGGAATTATCCAACCAATCATGTGACCATCTATTTCAAGAGAAAGACTAACTTCATAGATCTCTCCGATGAAAACACATTTAAAAGGAGACACCATTCAATAGTGTGTGATCGCATTTACTATTTCATCCAGGATTAGATATTTAAAATCCATAGGTTAATTTTCCGATGCATCTTCTTTGGAATTTTTTGATTGTGGTATGCTATTAAATTTTGGATCCGATGATATTTTTTTCATTAACCCTCAAACATAGTCAAGATGGGGGATTACCTCTTCTTTTCTGTGGCAATAATCCTCATTGACTTATTTGATTACGAACTGTGAATCACATTTCACCTCTAAGAGGCCCACTAGTATTTGAAGTTCTCATTCAAGGAATGTAGTGAATACATAATATTATACCTCATTTTATGTACCACATTTTTGAAATATGAAGGATAAAGGGAAGAATTCCTTTACTAGAGTATATAAACACAACTCCTAGTCCAAATTTCATGAGCATGATGTCCTCCATTATTTTCACTTTTGGATGTCTAGATGCATGATCTAAATAAATTTACCATGTTTGGGAGGTCATCTTGAATAGAAAATATCCCTTAATATAAATTAATATATAACAATGTTGTTTCTGTAGGAAGGTGTTCTGTGATAAAATCTATCAATGTTTGGCTTTTCACCGCTTTCCGAGGTATGAACTATATGTCAAACTGCTGTAGAATAACATCCCACCATAACAAATGTCATGTCAATATAAGATGATTGAAGATAGTTTTGAGAGGGTATTGCAAGAGAACAAGTGTACCTCATGGTTTTACAGTTAGTGCCTCAATTATTAACTTTGAATGTTAATGTGATGCAGCACTTCTCAAAATATGAATAACATGTCTCAGTGTCGATCATGGTTCGATAGAGATAATAATGGTTATTTCATTTCTATAACCATTATTTTACATTATTAAATCACCCAATGATTACTCTAGGGTTATCACAAAAATATCAGTATCGGCCCTTAAATGGTTTTTAATAACACTGGTGAGATAATAATATATTTCTTAAGTCTGTCAAATAATTCTTGAGAAACATTGATCCACTAATATGTGACCCCCTTCTCCATCAACCTAGTGAAGTGAAAACCCTTACAAGTGAGGATGGATATAAATAACCAGATGTAGGAATGGTGTTCATATAGACCCCTCAACTCTTTTAGGTAATGAAGTGGTGACATATTAAGGATATACGTTTTCTTTTTTAGGGCGGACATCGATACCATGATGGAGTATGATGAAGCCGTTGAATTTTCCAAAGGTTTCCCTGAAAGAATATTTCAAGGGGTTAATATTTGATAAATGCCATCATAGTTTGTTAACACTGGTCCCAAAATTATCCAGGTGGTTAAAGCACTATTGAGACTTAACCATCCGATCATCAATGTAGCATTCAACAAACATAACCATGATGGGTTTTAAGATGTGGTACATGGATTGATGGTATACAATGTCAGTATTCTTCAATCCAATGGGGATTACCTGAGAGAAGAATGCTCTATAAGGGCTCTGAAAGTGTTGTATTTTTTAACTTATGGGACTATATGGATATGGATGTACCCTTAATATCCATCAATGAAGTATAAGTCTTGGAAACTAGCTATTTAATAAATCAGTATCTTTTTTATTCGAACTAGGGACTCATATTTCAGATAGTGCTGGTTGAGGTCTATAAATTCTATGCAGTCCCTGATTGTCGCATTATTATTAATAACTATGATAACATTGGCCATCCATTTCAGATAAATAAATTCAAATATGAATTAATCCTTGATAATTTTTTTACTTCAGACATGATTTTGGAAGCGTTAGACCAGTGTGCCCTTCATGACATATGTTTGTATCCATGGTTTTCTTAAAGAATACCCAGGTGATGATTGGACACATCATAATCATTTAATATAATATCATTATAATTCTAGGTTAACACATCCTACTATAGTTTCAAGTAGTATGTATATACCTCTTGTTCTTCAAAATTCAGGGCCATATTGATCCAAGTTGGTCGTAAATCCTCTTTTGTACCCAGATTTATTTCTCTCAATTCATTAATGGTGGTAGAGACACCTTCCTAAAATGATGGGGGGATCTGTGGGGCCTTACTCCTTTCTTATTCCCCTTTCTCCTACTCCACTACTTCCACCTATACCTTGTTCTTAGGGAAAGTGGGTGATAAATCATATTTACCAAAATTAGGGGAGGATTCAATATTTCATCGTTCAAAATTAGAATAAACTACTTCTTACTAAAATAATGGTGTAGGTCCATTTTTGAAGAATTAAAGGGGTGTATAGGGATAGAGAATGATAATATTCATTTTATCTTGGGGATGTGAAAACATCTTCCTGTCCAGCAGATGAGGCAGTGATTTGTGGAATCTCAGGGGATGAAATGAGGGAATTCTCACTTGGGATTTCAATATTGTCTATAGAGTTGATAATTTTTTTGTCACTAATGGGTTCAGTATTCATGAGTGATATCATGGAATTAATTGAATATTTTCTTATATTTGGACCCACCACTTTGATCTGATTTATGGGAAGCACATACTATTTTCTGATCTGGTTGAAGTGATACCCGGGGTTATATCAATACCGCTAGGGGAATTTATTTGAACAATATTATCGCTAATGGGTTGCTTCCCTTTCCTCTTGTAAAACCGTTCATCAATGTACTTAGCTTCACATGATTCAAATGAGGATTTATCACTATAAAATTTTACAATTTTCCCATTAATAAAATATTTGAAGTATTGGTTGTATGATGGCATAATATATTCATGTTGATGTAATCATGGCCTTCCCAGAAGAACGTTGAATAACATATATTATATAATGACTAATAATTATGGGTTAGATATGAGATCACTAAATGGTTTCATGAGCATTTATTTCTACTAGAATCCTTTTCTCAGTATTATCCTAAACCTATAGTGTTAGAGAGAATAGTGTTAGGTCAATTTTTTATATCCTAGTAGGTGAAGTTAACGTACTTGAATGAGATTAATTCCTAATCCATTATTAAGGAAAACACAATGGATATCAACATCATTTATCCATACATACACATTCAAGGTTATCATATTCTCTTATATAACAACATCTTTATCTTGATCTATAAAGTAGATGACTGTGTGAAATTTCGAAAGATCAATATATTTCTAATAGACTGAGTAGAAGAAACCTCTGCTTCAAACTCATGGGGGATTATAAAAGCCTCTACGATTTTTTCTTGAGGTCTCTTGATAAACTATGGGTGTCAAGGATTAGAAATTTGGCCAGTGCCAAGGCTAATTACATCAATATTTTATAATTATGGTCTAATGGAATGTGATTCTATGGGTGTTGATGTACATTCATAGTCACTTTAAGAGATTTATTACATGTTTTAGATAGATCATCCCTAGGAATAGGAGTTGGAGGTGCTTATTTACTTCATGGTTGGGTTGACTAGGTCTACCTATGCATTGAGGGTAGTTTGGTGATGATATCCCCTCTAGTTAGTCTTCTAAAATGATAGTGTCAGGGGAAACCCTTGCATGTGTGGGGCTCTCTCTTACTCTTAATGAGATCACTATTTGGATATTACACAAGTTTCTGTAGATTATATGTTTTGTTAATGGACATTGCTAGAGTGTTAACTTCATGAATGATAGTGTATTACCTTGTTTCTTAAACATCTATGTCCTCTTCCACGTATTCTATTGTCAGATGTAGAGAACTCTGGTTCATATCCAAATACATCATCTAGTAAGGGATCCATTAAATGAATAAAATTACTGTAACCAATGATTAAATCCTCATCTGATAAGGACTCTATCTGGTGGTTAGACATTTGTTATACCATTTGGAGGGATGGTTCTCATGATTCTAGGATTGAAGGCATTGAGTTGAATAGAGTCAAATCAAACACTTTCCATGATATAGGATCATCTTAAAGTATTTTCTTTTCACTCTTCCTGCCATGTCATTTCCTGGAACACATGATTTTGAAGGACTAGGGCACTGATAGAATCATCTTTACCATAGCAGAAGCATCCATGGGGCATAATTGGTTGTTTCAACTATGCTTGGAGGATAGAAGGAGTCTTATTGATCATCTTTCTAACCATAAAATCAATAAAATTCTATATATACTTACTATTTACTTCATTGAATACATTCTCTACCTCTGGATGGGCAGTAGAAACACATGCTACTTCCATGGGTGGATTTCTCACCTTTACATGCTTGGAGTCCACCATTTTCTATAGGATATATTTAAAAATAAAACAATCTTGTATATTGCACCCCAATTTGTAGTGTAAGGGGAAATATTTCAGGAGCTCTTCAAATCCATCCTAATTGGGATTCTTCGGCTTGGACAACATTCTCTTGTTTTTATCCAAGGCTAGTATGAAATAATATGGTACATGGTCATTCCAAAAAGAATAAAAAAATCATCTCCCCAAACTATTTTCATCACTTCTCCATTTTCTAGTCCTGTTGAGGTGGGAATTATTTAACATGTTCAAGTTATGGTACTACATGATATGGCACAAGATTTAGATCTAGATTGGGTATAGGGTCCAGATTAAGTGTAATGGTGGTAGCCTCTACTTTACACATTATCTTTCCTTGGGCTGATGGAATTACTCGGGACGTGGCCTTAGTTCATGAAATGGAGTCTACCATTATATGATAAATTAAAAAAAACCTAAAAACCCTTCTTTGTATTTCAAAGGAATTAGTGTTGTGCACAAATCATCCTGAAAAGAAAATATATATATATATAGAAAAAACTTTTTAAGGAAGTTTTAATCTTAAAGAATATTTTATCCCCTTCAATCGAGTAATGAAATATGAAACCAACTCATTCTCCTTCAATTTATAGTTTAAGGGGTTTAATGCTATTTTATTTTGTATAATTGATCTAAATTGTAAGAGAAACTTGTAATGTAGATCTTCCCATCTAAAAATTATTCAAGATGGAAAGTTGGGATACAATACAAAGGCTGGAACCTATTGTTTTTTCATGATAAACCAGAGTTTTACAGATTTTTTGTTGGGAAGGGGTTTCCATCATGGGATCCCAGTGAGGCATGAAATGATTCACATGCTTCTCTATATCCCCCAACCCATTAAAATTTAGAAATTTTGTATTCCAAGAATTCAGTAGGGTAAGTGTCGAATCCACCCATTCAAGGTAAGTCTTCCTTTCTAGAAATACTATTGACCAACATTATTCCATAGATTCTAATCAATCTTTCAGTGACACAATACTATTAATGAGAACTTGAGGGATATATATCTAAATTGGTTCTTGAGAAGGGGAAACCGTAGGTTGTACCAACTATGGTGGATCAACCTATATCTTCCATGGGTAACCTATAGTTTGAGGTCTGTAAGGGTGTGTATGGCCCAATTTTTTTAGTGTACCAAATGGAGTGAAATATTGATCTGTAGATGTATGATCTAAATAAATTAGTTTCCAATACCCCATATTAACCAGGTGTTCTGGATCCATTTTAGTTTTTGTAGATAACCTCCTTTATTGATGTATTCTAGTTTGTAGTGTGAATTTAGGCTATGTTTTTAGAACAAATCTAGAATGAATATTTCCTTGGATTAGTTCTATGTTTATTCTACTTAACTTTTTTATTTCTCGCACTTTCTAGGAAATTATTTCCTTGAGTGTAATGGTTTCACCCTCTTGAAGAGGTGGTTGAGGCTTAAACTAATTTTTATTGTTTTCTTTCATAGAACATCTCTAAGGAGGTAGCATTCGAGTGGTCTCAATAATTCCCAAAATGCAGGGAATTCCTCTAATTATGGTAATTCAAACCAAAATAAATCATTTTGATGTGGACCGTATTATGAACAGAGACTTCTTCACCCCGATCCTCTATATTGGCCTCATGTTCAACAGGATAAAAAAAGGTATTGTTAAAGAAATTCAATGATGTGTAATGAATTAAAGGCATTTTATCAATCTCTCTATGACACTTCCTTTGTTAGTGTCATCAACGAGGCCTTTTCCACTCCTCCATTGGTTCTCTTGGATCTATTTAATGAA
Organism: Viscum album; assembly: GCA_963277665.1. Taxonomy (NCBI): domain Eukaryota; kingdom Viridiplantae; phylum Streptophyta; class Magnoliopsida; order Santalales; family Viscaceae; genus Viscum; species Viscum album. Next base: position 1,616,608,691 of record OY728146.1, on the reverse strand, counting down.
TGGTAATTTGAAGGGAATTGTTGTAAAATTCAATTTTGTGTGTTCTCTGTGAGGATACCAAATCATGGTATAGAAGGAACTGGGAATATTTATTCTATGGTGTCAACACTAATCTAGAGAAGAGTAATATTCACTAGGGGGTTATGGTAAAAAATATCCCATCCCTAGGGGTTGGGGCTATTCCTTCTCCATTTCCACAGCCTTTTGAGATTTCTTTGATAACCCTTAAGTTTTTGTGTTAAAAATCTCCCAATGTAAAGGGTTGGGTTTGGACCTCAATTGTCATTAATTCTACTGGCATGGAAACCATCATGATTTTACAGAATCATGTTCAAACATCAGCTACATCTGAATACATTTGAACCATTTTTAAATATTTTCTATCTAGTTATTTACATCACTTAAGAAGGATTTGTGCTCAGTATTTTCATATGTATGATGAAAAATTCATTCGATGGTTCATTCCCTTTAATCCCGACATCGGTGGGTGTCGATCAGGGTCTAGTTTTGATGATCTTACATTTGGTTGTTTATAGAGTCCATTTTTTATAGTTAGAATGAAGATATGATATTTCACGATGTATCCATTAGAAGACATGACTGTTTATGGAGCACAATGTAATTGAAATATTTGTGTTCACACCATCAATTTATATAAACAATGAATGGGGAATCTGTGATAATATGAGGAAATTATTTTAATGTATTGAGACATGTTCATTGAAGAGATAATTTTTGTTTCCCCAAATTTGGATTTCTTGTAGCTATGAGATTTATATTTTCAATTTGTTAATGTATTCCTTCTATTACCATGATATGTATTAGGTATTCATTATAAGGTAATACATTTTCTCTCATGTGACAAAGAGTGTTTCATAGATTGAGGCAGATCCCATTTACACAATATTATGAAAAAGCCTATTATATGTGGTATTAGGGAGTGGCTAATGGATAGAACATGACAAGTATTTCATATGTATCATGATTGTTTCTCATTATAAACATTTCTTTTTTATATTTTTCAATAATTTACACATCATATTTAAACCAAATTGGATTATTCTCAACAACTTTATCATAAACAATAATAGTGGTAGTGACATACTCTATCATATTAGAATTAAGAGGATCTAAGGTGGGTTCAGATAATGATTGTCTCCTTAGTCTATATTTTGGATGAGAAATGATATACCTTTTCAATGAAAATGCATCAGATATGACTAGCCTCATTTTCTCATGTGCCTCATGGTAGGTGGGACTCCACTTCATTAAATCGCCATGGGGAGGGCCCTTTTATGAGGTGAAGTTATAATACTAAGGGAAATTTTTCAGAGAATTACATTATGTGTAAGACTACCATTATGGATTGATGGATGACTAAAAAGGGAATTTATACAACATATACCCCGAGGAGGACCTTCAGGGTGGATGATATCAAGTTAAGAACCTTCTTTTTGTTTGATATTCTAGACACACAAAGGGTTGTTGTTTATCTCATCATGAGGCAGGCACTCATGATCGATCAGATTATGGTCATAATGTTTTCCTTTATAGTGAAGTGTCTAAGGAGGACCTCCAAAAACTACTTCTACCATTCCCATAATTAGGAGATGAGAGAGTAGGATCCTGGTCTTCCATAGATAATCATATATGGGACTCAAGAAATCCAGAATTTTGTAGATTAGGATTCTAAATGATCTAATCATTTTCCAAACATCTCTGATGAGGCTTATTTTTTTGGATTCCAACTTTTGAGATACTAGGACTACTTTCTAGGGGAAGTAGATTTTATGTAGAGAATCTTGTTTGACTAGTTCCTATGACACATCTGGAATTTTTCCATAGTTTTTTGGAACTTTGGTAGGGGTTTGTGCCTACCTCAGAGTGGCCATTGGAATAGACCAATTACATCTAGTCAGAATGAGGGTATGGACCTGATCCAGTTGTTTACATATCATGGGTGAATTTTTTCCCCAACCCACAGTATGGTAGAGGAGTTTGTGTCTACATTGGAGTGACTTGTTGATGATTAACCCATTTTTGGGGGATTTAGTTTTGTATCTATCCTCTACCACTGATGTTGTGCAAATAATATCACAGTTGGTCTGTAGTATGTGGGTTGTAATTTTTCCCAAAAATTTCACCATTTTTAGAATTTTATTGAATCTTAAATAGATAGAATAGGGATATATTCCCATTTTATGACTGGAGAAGGGGTGTGTGCCTGCTTTGGTACTCTTTTTTATACTAATTGATAATAACATTACTGAGGTCCAAGGAAGATATTTGGTTCTTCCCTTGGTTCATCATAAAAATATTCTAGTAGATTTATCTATATAAAACTATATGTGTCTACTAGAAGGCTTCATAAATGTGGGAAATTGTGTCTGCATTCTTGCAGTTTTCCATTGAATTTGACTATCGGGCTTCATTGGATACTTCCATATAAGGGTTTAGGAAATATTGGATGATGTGGAAAGGTGTTTGTTTTATCTCAATGTTTTTTGTTGATATTTACAAGTCTGTATTCTGGGTTTTGGAAGGTGTGTGTTTCTATCAATAATTTATAGTCATACTATATTGCCATGATTTTTTGAATTTCTCCAAATGAGACTATAGTAGGGATTAATTTTTGTGGGTAGGTTTCTCTACCTTCTCGAATATTGACACAAAATTTGATTGGACTAATTCTCTGGATGGGATAGAGATATATCTGAATACCTTGTTGACCAATAATTTTCTTTGGAGGGCTGTCTTGTGTGCATGGATCTGGATTATTGGGGTCTATCTCTCAAGGACAACACCCCCATCGTTCTGAGGGTTCACTACTACGCAACATTGGCTACGGTGAATAATGGTAAGAAAACATTGAAAGGACCCATCTATATTCTAGGTTATATCTCTTTTGGCCTCCTAATTTGCCTCTTTACGATTAGGTAGGAACTTAATTATACATTTTATGGATGAGAACATGAAATGGTTGGACACATCGATTAGTTCCTCCTACTTATAGACAATCAGACACCACTATGTTTGAGACTGGTGGGGTTTCATGAGTAGGAGGGCCCACTAATAGGCCTTTAGGGTCACGATGGTATATTTTGGGAGTTACTCCTAGATCACAAAATTTAAGAGACAACGTTGAATATGTAGGTTTGGGGATGGTGTACTCAACATAGAAGAGGACCTAATAAGAATTGTAATTCAGGCATATGTCTAGGATAACTGGTGTGATTACATATGGTTCATAGGGATTCCTATTTAAGGGTTCATAAAATATAGTAGAAAAATAAAAACGAGAAAATGTCATTGAAGAAACATTCCAATAAACAAACAGATTCATAATTGATTGTCTTATTTGGACCTCTCCCACTTTAAGAGATAAGGGACTTGACAGGTAAAAAACACAATCCTCTTAGTTTAGGATTTATTTCTAGTTCACTATTTTTTTCCAACAAAAAATATCATAGAGAATGAATGATTATTATTTGGGTGTTTTAATATTGTGTAATCATTCATGTCGGGATCACAATTTTTGATGGCTTCCAGCAGGTTTTGATCTTGGATCCATAATCACCCAACGGTCCCCTTATTATAAATAATTTAGAAACCTATTTTCCAATTGCCTATTCTTTCTCAAAAATAGTAAAATTGTTTAGGAAATCACATTTTTTGAGAGAATGGGAGTTCAGCCTCATCACACCCTTTTTGTGGAAATTATTTCCTACTCTGTAACTCTCTTAATGTTTTAAGTTATTTTCACAAATTCCTTCAATAATTACCATGTATGATGTGGGTCTTCCATGAATTAACAATCAGTTATTAGAATGTATATAATTTAGAATCATCTATTTGTATCTGAGGTTATTTATTGATGGATATATATATATATAAGGTTCTCTATAAGTGGTTCCCTTTAATAAGAAGAGTATAGATTCTTTGGTCATTTGTTATTATAGTGTTAGTTTTGAGTGACATAGTGGGGTTCTATGGATTTTATCATCATCCTGGGATATAGAGTTGTTTTGATGTCAGGATTGGTCCCATGAGATTGGATTCCTCTATATCCTTATTAATTTAATTCAAACCCACATAGTTTTGTGCCACTTTTTGGGACACATCATACATTTTATGTTCATGTAAGGCAGACCAAACCATAAATTTTAATGTCATTCAGCAGGGAGTACTAGGAAAATGGTCCCTGGAAAAAATTTTGTGTTGTTATTATGCTAAAGAGTACCAAGGAACCTAGAATGGATGTGGTGTACCATTCCAAATATGAAACTGATGGGAATGTGGACCTATGAGAATTAGGCCTGATATTATGTTGTTGGGTTTGGACATTATGGAAGTTTCCTATATATCTCGTTTATATGGGAAACAAATCCCATGCAGTTTGGTTGCAAGGACTAACATTAATAAAGGCCCTTTGAAGGTTTTTATCATAGGGAAATATGTCCCTTTAAGGGTATTATGGGCTGATTTTAGGGATTACACCATTTAAGAGGTTTCTGGTTGACTTTCTTCATAAGGGGTATGTCCCCTTTCAAGATAAAATAATAATTTTAAGTATTAGACCATTTAAAAGGATTAGCTTTATAGTGTATCCTTGAGTAATTCCTTTAGTCATAGTTTTTTGAAGGCTTTCTTGGGTCTTAAACCTAAGAGGATTCCCTAGTAGTTAGATACACTGATTTGAGGATCCATGCCTATGAAGGCCATTTGAAGAAAGGTGGGAGTGGGATCTAGAAAGTGATTATCTACTGAGACATGCATCGACTTGTATGGATGTTAGGATAATAGATATCTTCAAAGACTAAACCATTCATTATAAAATGTGAGAAACAGTATGAATTTGATGATTTATAAAATAGTACACTTTCCTTCATCCACTAGTGGATGATGGAAGGGCGATATAAGAGGAAAGTGGGGTTGTGATGTGTTCATCTCCTCCCCCACTTCATATCTTGGATAGCCACATTAGACTTCCCATTTGGATAATTACCATAAGAAAAAGACACGGGGTTACTCCAAGATGGATTACTTGATCTTTGTTCTAGATAAGAGAAGAGGATGAGGAATTAACCATAAAATGTAAAATCAAGTGTTATCCTCTCCCTCCCCAACTGGAACTGGAGATCCCGAGTCCTAGATATAATGAGAGAGGGGATATTCCCTAGACCTAGTATTTGTAACTAAGATTTACCAAAAACTATTCATAGGGTTGGGGTCATTGGGAACATGGGAATTCATAACTAAATGAAACCCGATGACACTATTCATTCAGTCGAATAAGTGTGGGAAACCTCCATCCAAATTAATTCATAAACAAATGGAGGACATGTTGGTGTGTCCCTCTCCATGTTAATTACAGTATATAGGCTTTGTTTGAGGCTTCAATTTTATCCCCCACATATAAGGGATCAAACGGAAGTGGTACCCTAACATATATGGCATGAAATATGGATTAGAATCTTTCTCTAGATGGTTATGTATTATATAGTATAAGGTTTTTCATTTTGGGTGACCTAGGAGGAGATGGAAGTTCATCGTGCAAGGGTAGGCCTATGCGAGTTGGATGTGCCTTGGGTTATGGAACACCAGGGAAACAACACATGTTTTAGGAATTTATCTAGGCACTAAGGTTCTCCTCTAGTGCCAATATAAGGGTCTTAGACTGTCCAAATTTTTATATGGTACCTTTATTTCAGTGATTTCTAACTTTGGGAACATGGGTCCTCACACATGTTTCTCTTGTTTCATACCCAATATGGTCTTTGATGCCATTATCCCCTATAATTCCCCCTTCTCTTGGGTTATTAGATATCCATATAAAGGATTTTTTAGGACCTAGGTGTAGGGTTTTCATGAATTGATCTTGGATTCTTATTTTACTTTTCTAGTCTCTCTAATTTAGTTCCCCAGTGTCCTATTTTAAGGGACATATGGGACCCTGGTAGAAAGAGTTTGTATGTGCAAGTTCCCGGCATGGGTATGTTATTTATGTACCCCAGGAAGGGGTGTCCATAATTTTTTTCCATTATTAGGGGCATGAGTTTTCCTTCTAGAGAAAAGGGTGTGTGTGTGTGTGTGAACATGCCATTTTACGTGAGTTCACTTGATCCTTGTTAGGATTCTTCACCTCTCTGATAGTTGAAGTATTTTTCATTAAATATTTTCATCCCCTGTGAAAAAACCAAGTTTCAGAAAAGTTTTAGTGGTTTCACCCATTATATATGCTATATGGTTCTCACCTGTAGTCATCTATAATTATCAAGTACTATATAATGAATTCAAAAACTTATTCTTATACCTTTTGGATATAAAACCATAACAAAAATTCTTTTATTCCATATAAAAATCATTTTTGTGTTTCAAAATACCCTTTACTTTTCAATATCCATTTTCAAAACTAAAATAACTAGAATAATAGATATAATTTTTTTTCATTGAAGAAATCATGTATTATAATATTGGAATAAAAAAATAAAATAATGATTGTGGTAGTGGGAAATTTCTTTGAGGCTGTGTACATTAAAATAGTATATTCCTTTTTCCTTTTGTACATAAAGTCCAAAAATTAAATATAATATGTGTAAAGAGATTCCATTGAAAACTATTTGTAATAAATTAAAATTATACATTAAAATAAATTTATAATTTTTTATACTCATATAAATATATTCATAACATAATTTTAACAATATATACAAGAAAGAAAAATATTTAGGAAATAAATCTTTGAAACATTTAAAACTAGGTTTTAAGTTAAAGCGTCCCTTACATTGAGTCTGACTCGTCACATAAATTATTTATATTCCTGGATAATAATATTATGTAAATTATTTTCTTTCCTAGGAAAAAATATCATATTTATTAGTACTTTTATTATATTTATTGCCTTTTTATATTCAATTATATAGTCTCAAAAGATCACATCAGGCATTTTGATGATATTCAGATCATTTGTCCAAAATTACTTTTATAATTAAACTATGGTCTAATTGGTCATTATTAAATCATATATAGAATATCATAATTAAATTATTAAAATTTGGATACATCAATTATTATTTTAAAACAAATTGTTAAACATGGCTATGAAAAATGAATTACATTACAATAATGGAGATTGTAGGTTGTATGTACGCATGAGTAACATTATTATTTTTTTAAAAGAATTAAAGAAATAATGTTTGTAAATATTTATCTTTAAATAATTATGATTATATTATAAATATTATATTATATCTTAAAATAACCTTAAATAAATCATCCATGTGATGAGGTTATGAAAAACAAAGCACATCACTTCCTGTAGGTGGTCGTCCACACATAAGGAAGAATGATTTTATAATTTTTCAATGGAAATAAAGGTAAGATATTAAAAAATGATAATATATAATTAAAATCATACATATTAATTAAATCCATCATAGTAAATTTCCATGATATGTAGAGATAGAAATCAAAACACATTGCTTCATAGAGGTGTTAATCTACATGTACACATGAGCAATGTTTTCTTTTATCACGGGATAGAAAAGAAGATGAAAATGGGTTTTAAAATAATAATTAAAACACTTAATTATATGTAGGGTATATATTTTTTCGTGTTTCATGTTTAAAGTATATTTTCTATAGTTTAAAGAACTAATAAACTGGAAATTGGTCAGTAAGGACTTATACTTTCTTTTAGGAAAACCTCCTTGAATTGCACATTAATCCTCCTAGGATTGGTATTTTAGTGAGACTAGGAGCTCTAGGATGTGGGGAGTGAAGTTGGGGAGACACTTGGGAATGCATTGGATAAAATTATGTTCTAAAAATGTATGATAAACATAAGTGGTGGTGTCATTTTATAAGTGAATGGAGGGGAACTCTTTGAATCAATTAAAGTATTAAGTTAAAATAAATTAATATTCATGGAACAATGGAAACAAATTGATATAATTGAAAGATAATATAATTATGACTCAAAATGATAACAAAAAATAAAATTTTTACATGTTTATGTTGTTTTCACCCATGTCTCTCAATTTTATCCCCACATCAACACTTTTGATGATTACTATAAAATCAAATTTTTTACAATACATGATTAAAACAAAGATACTATAAAATGAATGGGGACCTATAAATAGACTATGGTAGATATTATCAACCCTATCACATTCAATTGTATAAGGATTAAATTATTATGCCTTTTAAATCATTAAATAAAAAAATTAGTAAAAAATCATACATTTCATTTTTTTTGAACTATTCATTTAATTTCAATTTAAAAAAACATTACAACAATTTAATTATATTATAATTAATTCCCAAAACCCTAATAATATTTATCTATAAAATTCATGGGATTCAAAAACTCACCCAAATAAAAATTATTATAGAGTTTTTAAATTTATTTAGTTAATTTTTCTACTTCTTTCATAAGTACAGTGTTAGTATAGTATAACTAATTAATGTAATAATTAAATCAATAAATATATTTAATAACTCACCTTATTAAACTTTTTCTTCCCTTATCCCAATGTATTAAAATATATTGATTGAAATTTTTGACTTTATATTTAACTAAAATAATATATTTTTTATAATAAAAAAAAGTGGAATGAAATTTCCAAATTTTAGAATCTTGGATGATCAAGTTAAAAACACTCTTATAGAATAAAATAAATAAAATTATAAAGGGTAGTTTTTAGACTTATCACATTATTTTAATCTTAATTTCAATATTTATCCATATAGAGTTGAAAAATATTTACTATAGTTACTATTAATAATAACTAAAAATAAAATTCACCTATTTCAAAAATTTGGAACTCATAATTCCAAATATGGAATCCAATTTTCAATATCTAATTTCATTAGTGGGAAAATTTCACTTAATATTAAAACAAAATATGCAATTATTTTTTAGATAAATGTGTTTATACGCTAAAAAATGAACTTATATCAAACTATGTTATAATGATAATTATTATATAATTAATTATTTTATTTATAATTAATAAATAATTATGTTACGTTATGATTAAATGATAATTTTAAATTACTTTATTTATTGATAATAAATGATAGTATTACAAAAATTTATATTTTCACTATTCACTAAAGAGTAAATCTTTTCATAAAAATACCAAAATATATAAAAGAAAAAAAATTATATTCAAATTTAAAAAATGAAGTTCATTTTTTCAAATTAATATTGTACAATTTTTAATTCAAAATTTTAAATAAAACCTTATATACAATAAAGTTTAATTAGAATAATACTATTTTCTTTTTGATTGAAAAAATTACAAAATATTCATGTAATTAATATAAATTTATAATATCTAATTCTTGAATACTATTAAGGAATGAAATTTATTATTAACATTACATTGGATATTATATTTACAATATTACTATTGTATATGAATTTAGATATGAATGATTGGTGAGATTTGTTGTAAATGACCTAGGAAGGAATATGAGTCAGTTTCTTATATTGAATGAATATTTAGTATGATGTTTCCATATAATAGTTTTTATTTTGGGAAATAAACTAATTATTATACTTTTATATTTTCTCATAATTCTATATATTTTTTATATAGATTTTTAGTATGAAATTGTTTAAGGGATTAAGTAGACTAAATCTTGATGTGGTGATTAGTTAATATTGGAGGATTTATTTCCTTATGATATTTTTATTCTAAGAATTATATGTGGAGATTCCATTCTATTCAATATAATATTAGAATCGTTCTAATTATCTAATGTGATATTATTTTCACTCAATCATTTCTACTGTGAGAGAACATTCATGGTTTTATTTATCATTTCTATCATTAAAGAGGGAAATTCCTCCCATATATTTTGTGTTATACCCATGGTGATAATGAAAACTCACATCCTAGTAGAATCATGACTAAAGGGTCACACTCAACATTACTTATGACCTAAGAGGGGATCTACTAGAAATTTGTTAGAGTATTGTAAAAGATATTTTTTTTCTTAATGATGGAGGTTAGATATTTTCACTGGTTATAACATCATTTGGTTAGGTAGAAAATAAGTCCTTGAAACATAATATCTTCTATATACTAAGGGTACAGGTCATGATATAGAAGGTCCCCGGTAATCCAACACATGGAGCCTGATATTCTATTTAGAATAATTTCATATGAGTGTATAGATCATGGGGTATATTCCAATATACGGTACTTGAATCATACTTATTTATGATTACACTTTAAATATGAATGAAATCATAGGAATTGAAAGAAAATTGAATAAAAATATTTTATGTAAATTGATATCCTAAGAATAATTTTTTTATGTTTATATATATGGATTTTCAAGGATGAACACATGTTGTTATAGATGTTAATGAGTATTAGAACATTATGGATAATTATAGATGTGTCAATCCATATGAGGAAAATTCATAGAGGGGGTCCTTATTGGACTTTCAATGGAAGACTCTCTCAAATTCCTAGGGACCAATATCTTATCGAGAGAAGGTGAGGTGGATAGAGGAGATTTAAATTATTTTTTGGATGATTTCTACCATAATGGTACTTTATTTTATGAACTAAATCTCACTCCACGTTTTATGGAAAGTCACAAAAATATGGTAAGTGACTTCTTCTGGTATCTCATACCACATCAGTGTGATCTCCCCAAATTATATGTGAAATCATTCAAATTATATCCCAAAGTTATTATCATACTCCTTTGGACTATAGAATAATATGTAAATATTTTAGTGATTGTAAAATGATTTTCATAACTTGGTGGATTAATTAGTTATATATAACAAATAGGACCCTTCATAATGTATAAAATAGAATGGATTTTAGAGGATTCATCTTTAAATTATGGGGGAAAATAAATGCAGTTTTTTAGTCACATTTTTTCATTGGTGTTAATAATTTGTAGATTAAACTACATAAAACTCTCTTATATATATTTTACTTCAATGGGGAGGTTCTAGCACACTATTATACAGAATAGGTTCTTCCAAATTAGGTTGTGGTTTCAGTGGCTGGTGGATGCCACTGGAGGAAAGAACCAGTTGGTTGTTGTTGGTATAACTCGATCAAACTCACTAGTAATGTAGATAAAAATCATGGAATGTGAGGTATTCCATTTTATAGTTTTTCATGTATAACTTCATTTATTCCTCTATTGGTAAGTCATGTCATGGTATTCATGTATTTTTCTATTTCCAATGGACATATATATATCCCATAGAACGCATAAGTCATATTAGAGAAATGGTCGATGATAAATATATCATATGATAATTGATATAAAAAAACAAGTAATTTATATTTCCCTTTTACTATGACATGGTAACCCTTATTTTCCATGGACTATTTGTTTCTTTCTCCAAAACATCATGTAAAAATCACCATCACATCCTATTTGGTTTAGTTTTGAAAAAAAAATTGTTTTTAATAAAAAATTCCATTTTTTGTAAAAAAAACCCCCATAGAATCACTTCAACAACACTAAGGAATGGTTACCCCTACACTATATTGTAGTTAAATCCACTATAGTGAAAAAAAATTCATGGTTAGTGTCATTATGTAATTTAAGTTCTTATTGAGTCTAATGAACCAAAATAGCCCATGTATCCAAAAGAGAACCCAAAATTTGATTGGATAATTTCCAGTCCTAAGTTAGACCAAAGGGTCTAATTGGCATGTGTAATTTCCCTAAAATATAGTTATAGGAGGGTCTTTTGATATATAAAATTCATCATAAGATATTTTCAAATCATGGTTCATGTCATGGTGTATTGAAATATATATAAAAAATTCTCCAAAAGGACTTATTTTATTTTATCCCAAAACTGTGTAACTTTATAACATTAAAATAGTTTTTTTGATAAAATATATATCTAATGTTTGTATATATCCTATTAAATTACTGAACTTTTTACTTATTTATGTTATTTATATTTAAATATTCATGTATAGAACTTAGTTATATTATTTTAATATTATGCATGCATTAATTTATGTGATAAAATACTTATTATGAATTTACATACCATGAATACATATAAAAATTACATTCGATATAATGATTACATATAATGAAATAGAAAAAATATCTATACGATACATATGGAAAAACTTAGACGATGAAAAGTCCTCAAATGCTAAGTATGATATTTCTTTCAAAGAAAGAATATATTAATACCTTGGGGGGTGCTGACAAATCTAGATGACAAAGGATTGTCTTTTTTATGGCATGATGTATATGGATAACCATAAGAGTTAGGTGACTATATCCCGTAGTGATATTTGGGAGACACCTAGTTGAAAACCCCTATGAGATAGGATACCAATGGTTTTGATCTAGCTTAATTCATATGATGAATTGGGAAAAAGGTGTCCACCTAATGATTCATGATTCATATAAGGTATTTTTATCATTATAGATATCTTAAATATATAAACTTTGATAGGAACACTAAAGTGTAATTATAATTTAGTAGATAAGGATCTTGTCCCACTAATGCTAATGATGTATGGGGTCAAAATTTTATTGGTAGCACTTTTATTGTAATTATTTGGTGGAAATATATAAAAAATGATACTCACCCAATGATATTTTTTCATGTAGATTTTTTCATACAGAATGTTTATCATTTTGACATATCTTATAGGTATGACCTAAATTATAATACTAGATTGGTATTTATAGTTGAGAAGTGTTACCAAATAGAATAATTCTGAGAATTTGGATATAAATGTTATATAAATAAATTAATCTATATATAACTAATATATATTGGAAACATTATGTTCATCACACATTTTTTTGATTAACAAAAACTCTTAAAGAGCATTAAATTGGAAAAATGTGGAGTAGTTCTATGAGTTTTCAATGGAGAAAGAGTAACTTCACTAGTGGTCGATACTTGTGATCAACTTTTACATATTACAAAAACACTAAAAGATTAAAAATGTAATTATGTTATTTCAATAAAAATTTATTTTTTATATAATAAGAAAAAATGGGATTTTATTCATTATTAAGAAGACGAGTTTTTTAAAATATATGAATGTAATTCCCTTTGTAATAACGATTATATAAAATGGATTATATATTCCAGATATGGATAATTCTTTATATAAAATCCAAAATAATAAGGTTAAGGATGACTATAATCCCACTTACCTTGGGTATTATCTCCTCAAACATATATATATGAAAAACCTATCCAAATAATCTAAGGAGATGTATTTTTGGACTCATTTGATTATCATTTCTTCATAGATTCAAATATTTTTTATTAATAACAATTAAAAAAATGAAACTTTTAGTGGAAATGTTGAAATACCTAAAGGGATACTATATTATATTCATAGTGATGTATTTGGATTAATGAGTACTCAAGGATGTAGGGGATATAGATAAATTTTCACCTTTAATAATTTATTTCCTCAGTATGGTATGTATTTCTCATAATTCAAAATATTGAAATCATGGAAAAGTAAAAGGGGTAAAAATTTAAGTACAAAATAAACGTGGAAAATGTATTAATATTCAATAATCAAATAATGGTATTGAATACTTACTCCAATATTTTACCAACCCTATGAGATATTATGGAATTATTTCACCACTCATTCCTCCTAGAATGATACAGTGGAATTATACGTCTATAAGGACGAATCATACCCCGCTAGAAGTTATTTGATCAATTATGAGTATATATTAAATTCTTATATCATTCTCGGTATATCACATAGAAATTTTTTTATTCCTACTTAACCACATTACATATAAATAAGTTAAAGAGTCACCATAAGAGATATGGTCTTAAAGGCATACCAATTTTTTTAATGAATATTTATAGTTGTGAGGAATAATTACATCATTCTTAATATGATAAACACTACCTTGGTTAGATAAATTATTATTTTTAGGTTATTTGAAGGATAAAATGGGACATTATTTCAATTATATTACTTAATAAAAAGTATTTGTGGCATAATATGGGTTTTCCATGATAATGGTCATATGAATAGAGGTTTTAGGTAGAGGAAAGTTGGAACATAAAAAATTATAGGACCAAAAAAAGGAAGTGTTACTAAGGTGGAAGTTTCTATATTGGGTTGTAAAAGTATAACAATATCAACTTTTATGAGAACCTTAAATTTATGGTATGATTTATCAGGATATGTGGAGAAACGAAATTATTTTTGGGATTGATGATGAATAAATATTTATTTATGATTAAAATAACACCTATTAAGATGGAATTAAGTGTTATAATTATGATAAAAATTTAATTTCTTTGAAATTTGAGATGGAATTCAAGTACACTAACCATTTTGGACCTTAATTGATTCACCTGAAAAGGTAATACCAAATGTATATATGTTGGTTTATGAAATGGATGGTAGATTGTTTTGATATAGAAAACACTTTTTTAAGTGTAATAAACAAATGAATTATATTAATATGAATAAATATTTTCTTCAGTCATGATAATGAAGTCCCTTAAGACACTGATTTGAATAATAGCTAATTATTGTTATAAGATATATAAATTGGATGTCAAAACGAATTTTCTTAATATTAATTTACTTGAGGACATATATATGACCCCAACCAATGGTTTTGAAGTACTAAATGACCATAATAATTATTTTATATTACAATAGTATATTTATTGGTTAAAGAAATATTCTCAATGTTTGAATATATTATATGATGTTGAAATAAAAGTTACTATTTTAATCAAGAACATAGAAGATTATTCTATATATATGTGAGTTAGTGGATGTTTTTAAAAAAAATTATATTATATATGGATGATATTTAAAAATGATACATTTGTAATTTTTTTGATGTGAATGGTATAGATGAATCATTATATATACTAAGCATGAAAATATATAGAGATAAATCAAATTGGTTCTCTAGGTTAATTCAAAAAAATATTGTAAAATCACTAAAGTGGTTTATAAAATTACCCCAAATTACAACATTGAGTTATCCCTGATAAATCATCATCATTGAGTATTATGGGTTGTAATGACATGTCTATGATTTTGTGAGTTGAATATTTTATGTAATATTATAGCTTATATCTTGATATAGTTAGTTGAGACTTATTATCTGGACTAACCTCTAGGTGTACATCACATTGAATATGATACAATCATTTATATTATTTGGGTTGTATGCCTATTATCTCCTAACCTGAGGTTGACGGTAGAGGTAACTAATTATTTATATTTTATTATTAAATTTTATTTATTCTATTAGATTTATAAATTATTTGTGTTTGAAAGTTATTTTTTATTAAATAGAAATTTTATTTTATTGCATGAATGTCTATTTGAATGAATAAAATTGTGATTTTAATTGATTTATTTATTTTTTAGAAGTTATTGAATGGGCACATATTTTTAATCGTATAATCTTTTTTGTGATGGGTTAAAAAGAATGTGGTTGATGTAGGGATGCAAAAATTTGTCCAATCCCATATATTAACGTCAAGGTGACTATTTATTAATTTACAGATTATACATAAGACTATTATTCTCAAATGAATGAGTTATTCCCTCAAACATAGGTGTAACTTGAGGAACTATAGTTTCTAGAATGAAAAAGAATACATAACGTTACCATGTTATGAAACATAATACATAGGGATCACAAAATTCAATCCCTAGATATATAACTGATTTTCCTTAGCTGCAAAAGTGGAAATCATGATTTACAATAGTAACTCTAAAAGCATGCCCCTTACATAATGGTTTCATTATATTTTATAAGGATACATTCCTTTTATTTTTTTTATATATAAGGGATTCAATCAATGAATCGATGATATGTAAGTATAAATTCCTTCCAAGATAATTTATATAAAGTTCTTATCCTTTTAAAAATCTAGATAATTTAATTCCATGTGAGGATAATAATTTCAAAACACACAAATGGAAATATATCCATAAATATCATATTTATGCTACATGGATCCCATACATATATATTGAACTAGTATTGGTTATTTAAATCAGTTAAGAATAAATCTAAGAGGCCAAATACCAATCGATCAATAGAGGAAGGGATTCAAATATGCATATTTTTATGAAGCCTACAATCTTACCAAGAGATCTTAAAAATCAATAAGGATAAAATACATCAAATATCATGTATTTTAAAAATATGGAATAATAAATACCATGAGAATATATTGAAGAAAAAATAACAAGAAAATCCTATAAGCTTGATACTGTATAAGGAAGATCCCTTTTTTAGCATCTCACTTGTGGATGATGATCCCATGAACTAAAAATTATGATGGAGTTTCCCTGTCTCAATTTCAAATTTATTATACTATCTTTAATAGAGAATTAAATTAACTATTTGGTACCCAAATGTGTCTATAATAAGTTTTTATATTTATTTCTTTTCTAGTTAATGATTTATTTTTAATTCATGTTTTTTTCTCTTCTCTTATTTTTATGTGTTCTTCCCCCATGCCTCCCCAATATTCATGATACTTTTTAATTAATCTGATGAGTGCTCCTAGAATAGTTTTTAATGGTGTTATGAAAGATGTATTATGTATTTACTTAATGCATTAATTCTTTTTTAATAATTTACCGATTTTTTAAAGGATAAAAGTGGATATTGTCTATATTTGCATGGTATTATCCATTGTTTTGTTATATTATTTTCCTAAGAATTATCTCCCCTTTCCTTGGGTATCCCTTTATATGATATAGTCAGAATGGTTGGGGGGTGGAATGATATATAATGGATTTGTATTAGGATTTTCATGTTTAATTTATTGAGATATAATTATAATTATTTACCAATAGAGAAGGTGATATACCGTGTTTCGAAAATAACTCCTATCTGCACTAAGTCTCACATCATAAGTAGAGGGTCGTAGATCACGTTTGATGGTTTGAGTTATAAAATGAAATTTAAACTATAAAAAATATTAATTAAATAACACATATCTATATAGTGTATTCACATTCTTTCATACTAATTTGTTATATGTTTTAATTTTCATATTTAGTTTATGATTATTTTCATCCATTTTTAAAACCACATATACTTTTATTTTACTTTTAATAATTCAAAAGACTAAAAAATAATAATGTGGTGGGAATAGTGAGTGATCTAAAATATGATCCTTGAGTGAAAACCCTATCCATATTCTATATAGTATTAAGAGTAATATTAAGAGATTTTTATACAATCCCATGATAAGTGTTTTAAAAACTAGAACCGTTTTTGTAAATCTAAGTCGATCACTTTTTATTTATTTCAAATATTATAAATATGGTTTCATTATTTTCATAAAAAAATTAAATAGTGGTTCTATAAATCATATATCAAAATTAATTTTATTATTATTCATAGAAAAGTTACTCGCATGTGTAAGAAGAATATTTTTATCATTCAAGGGAATCCCATATACAATTTATTAGGGAGGACATGTAGGGGATAAGGTAGTTAATATCCTAGATATAATAAAATAGCAATGAATTAAAAAACAATATATAGATAATGAAAAATAAAAAAATGTGGATAAATATCCTTCCCCATTTATCTTCCATGTTGAATAACCAAATTTGTATAATAAAAAATTTTTGAATCTCAACTATTGTACCTAAGTCTACTAACTTCTAAATAAATCAATGAAGAACACATTCTTATTAATACACTTCAAAGAGATTGGTATTTTATTTATTCTTACTATAATAATTGATAGAAATTACCTTTCAAAGTAACCATCCCATATTTTAATAATCTCTATTTTCATTCTTATATCATCCACTTGATTTATAAGAAGAAGGAACCACAGAATTTGGGATATTTGAATAAAATATGGGGGAGATTGACTTACAACCTCTAACTTTAACAAAAAACCCATTAGAAGTATTAAAATATGAATTATTTATGGTTGATACAATTCAATGATTTAGGATATTCTCATACTAATTTAAATAAAATTTTATTGAAAATTAATTGAGAACTAACTCCTATAATTTTTAGTTTTTAGATTTCAGTTTCTTATGGATAGCTCTAGAGAAAGATGAATGAGAATAAAATGAACATATTCATAAACATATATAGCTCCCTAAACCCATGAAACATTTTTAGGGTAATTTGATGAATAATAGTTCCCTATGTCCTTTGTCAAAGTGATAGGTTGTTGAAATACATTGATTAGGGGGGGGGTTTAGATTTGAATTCATCTTTATTTAATTAAATTCAACATATAATTTTTAATGTTTCCCACTTTTATGAATGTTTTTATTTATTATAAAAAATTCTGGACTTGTATCTCATGGAATAAGAATCTATTAAATTGATTAAACAAGTATTAGAGTACCCATACAAACTAATACCCCCACCATGAAATTTGTACCTCATTTATTAGTAGGTGAACATACAAAATACTAATAAAATGATCCTAAATAATTATTTATAATGGATTCACACTAGACGTAAAGTAATGTGGTGGTTCATGTCATTATAAAATAGGATTTGATTCCTACTTATTTTATTCATGATCAATATTTTTTATGAATGTTTCTTATGACATAATTTCATTGGATATTTTATTTCAAATGTGGTGGTGTGTAAACCTATATTATGATTTTATGTGTGTTTTTATGATTTTAAATTTTTATGAAATTTGAGATAAAAATGAATACAAATTATCATTTTTGACTCTCGAATTGGATTCAAATGTTTTGAATTATTTTTTTTAAAAAAATTAATGTTATTGTTCATATAAGATATTCTCATTAACATATCATTTTTTATTTGTTTTTTTGAATAATTTTTGAAATATATGACCATGAAATATGAAACAAAATATTATTCCCATCCCACGAGGTATTTTAAACCATTTTTCCATATTCATATTAATACACTCATATTATTCAGAGAACCATGGACCATTTATGTAAACTATAATTGTTCACTACTATATTTTAAAGATTTATAGTTCGTGAAATATATTTAATATTATTGATGCACTTAATTAGTTGTACCACTTATTTCAATTGATAAATATCTTTACCATAACCCTTTTTAGTCCTTAGATGTCATAAATTTACTTATTGGTTTTATTCACATCATAAAATAATTATCCATTACATACCTTAACTATAAATTTATTTCCCTGATTATTTTTGAGTTTTAGTGTTAGTTAATAGGTTTATAACATAGAACATTATGATTTGGTAAAGATATTAAAAAGGTTTTAGGATTTTAGGGGAAGTGGTATTTCATATTAGTACCTTGGGAAGTAATACAATGCTAGAAAATGGGAGAGGCATGTGTCATCATTATAAGAACTAAAGACAGTCAAGATTCAATATCATATTTCCTAAATAAATTATATCATAATATTTTCTTAATAATAATATAGGGATATTGTATTGAATTATTTAATACACCACATTTTTCAGTCACAACCCTATAAAAATATATGAGATGGAATTTTCATTCATCCTTTACATTTATATGACACCTCATCCTCCTTAGAAACAAAATAAAAACAAGGTAAAATATGGTTGAAGGTACTCATTTAATTTAATGTTTGACTCATGGGCCATGCCATAAAAAGGATTGTGGTATTACATCTTATAAGAGTAATTGAGTGTACTATATTCCATTATGAAACATGAATATTTAATAAATTATATTAAAGTGTAAAACCCTCCTTTTTGAGATTTGAAATTTTTTATTATGTATCCAACCATCCACTAGTCACTAAATTTTACTTTACCAATATCTCAATATTGAATTCATTTTAGTCTCATAGTGTATATAAATAAGAAATTATAAAACTTACGTTAATACAATATTTTTTTCAATTATGATCATAAATCTAAATTTAATATATATATATATATATAGAGTGAAGAGTGACATAAATTTTAATGTCTGGAATGATGTGATTGGGTCCTGGATGAATAATTTTGTTTGAAGAAATTTACATGTGATAAAATAAAATGAAATTAAATCAATTCTTATAAATGAGACATGAGGAATTATACTTTTGAAAATATATTGGAAAAATTACACATTATTCATTTTTATATTGATTGGATACGAGTAAATAGGCTTTAACCAAAGAGAAAAATGATAAGTGTGGTGGAATTGATGGAGGAACTAAAATAAATTGCTTATATTTTCTAAAGTATAACATCATTTAATTTATTTGAATTTTACAAGGTATCAAACATCATATGATATATTTGGGTTTACACAGGTCATATATACTTGATCGGGAGGTGATTATGGTTCTTTACTATTAGAGGAGGTGAGAATTGGTATTCTAAAAAAATTTCCTTGGTTCACTAGGTACCAAAATTTTAGTATATTTTTTTAACTCATGTATTATGGGATAAGTTATCAAATTAATTTTAATCTATGAAAAAATGATAATGAATGAAACCGTTTAAGAAATCCATATATTTACATAATTTCCCTATGATTCATTATATATTTTAATTTCACAATTTAGTTTATATTTATTTTTATCCATTGTATTTTCAATAATTTTATAAAAATTAAAAATTAAAAATTAAAATAAATTGGGAATAATAGTGAGTGATCCAAAACATTCTCATTTGGATATGGACTAAGTTATCCATAGTATTTCACTATGTGTGATATTAATAAATTTTACATCATTCCATGACATGTGTTTCAGTTGACAATATATATGGTAAATGAACCC
This sequence comes from Viscum album, assembly GCA_963277665.1. Taxonomy (NCBI): domain Eukaryota; kingdom Viridiplantae; phylum Streptophyta; class Magnoliopsida; order Santalales; family Viscaceae; genus Viscum; species Viscum album. The sequence goes on along the minus strand of OY728146.1, from coordinate 1,616,587,942 downwards.
TTATAATTTCATACCATATTTACACTAACATTGAAGTTTATTTAATCTCGGTTTATTTGGGTATATTCCTAGTCATATCAATAATTTTGTTTAACCATGATGGGATTAGTCCTCTAGTATGAAAAGTATGACATCTGGAAACATGATTTAATTTGATTGATTAAATTCATAGACATTCTGAGGTGAGTGGAATGTGATGTGATCAAATACATGAATGCATTTAATGTGATGTATTAATTAAAATAGGTCAGTTTATTTAAAGGAAACATGAATATATGAGTTAAACTACACTAAATTTATGTGTTCCATAACTCGTTGTGAATAAAAGGAACATCACATACATAAAAATTACATCAATTTATATGAATATTCAATTCATATCATAACAATATATTCCATATAACTGTAAAGGTTTAGTTTCATTAATAAATATATACATAATAATATTATTTGAGGAAATATCTTCAACATCTTCTATAAAGTACTCCATACATAGTCAACTTCTAAGGTATACCATACATAAAACATTTCATCATAATTTTTTGAAATGAAATAGATGAAAGGGTGAGATCATATTCACAGTAAGAGTAACCCTAATACATATCAATATATGATCATAAGTGATAATAATATATAGATAAGGTATTATTAAAAGATTATAACATAAAAAGGTTACATATAATCATTCAAATATCATGATTTATCAATCTCAGAACAAGGCTTTCTCATTGTAGAAACCACAATTCATATGAGTGTGGAATCATAAATAATAAATCATGATCTATGAGATAATATCATAAGAATAATTAATTTTTTTTTTGAAATTAATATAAGAAAAAAATTATTTCTAATGTTAAGGATGACTTCAAAGTTCGTAAAAGTGCATTCAGTTTACTCCCCATTCTATCATTTACTTTTTTATGGTTCACTCTCAATACTATCATAATAGAAAGATTCCCTTACTAAAATGGGACCACTCCACATTCCATTCCATATTATCTTATTATATATAATTCTTTACCAAATTAATTGGAGGGATATATAATTATGGGAAAACCCATCACATAATTAACATCATACATATGTGTCCCACTAAATCATAAAAAATTCATCATTTCCACATAGAATAACCCATGTAATGAAAATGGGTTTTATAAACATTTCATCATATAATAAGTCTTCAAGAGTAAATTATTTTAACAAACATTCATCAAAAGATAATTAACATATGGGATAGAAAAGTGTTTTATAGATTTTTCCTTAAATCATCATCATAATAATCTATCTAAAGAATAAATTTTTATTTTATAACAACATCATATAACTAGTGAAACATAATAATCCTTAATGTATATTTACATATAAAAAATACATTTAGAAGGGCATAAGATCATTTCATTGAAAATAGGGAAAAATCTTTTTTCATTTGTATATTTAAAAAATTAAAACTCCCAGTGTATGTATAAAAATATTTTCATTGAAAATAACCACTTAAAATTTTAATGTAATCATCAAATCATATAATGGTCAGGATATCTAGAAAAAAAAATTGTGTGGTAACCATTAAAATAATGACTTTTTCACACTTTTATGAAAAAAAATCAAAAATAAATTATTTCAAAACATTGAAAATGTTCATTTAGAAACATTAAAATGAATGAAAATATTTTTTAAATTTATTTTATGTAATTATTTAACCGTATAAAAATAAAATTCTTGAAAATATTTTAAATAACATAGATATTAAATAAAAAATAATTTTTGAATGAGGAAACAAACATGGTTTTACTTAAAAACATTTTCTATATTTTTAAACACAAAAGAGATGAATAATATAATTTTTTAAAGAAATTAATAAAAACTGTAGGATAATAAAATATAATTTCTTTAAAATATAAGTTTCATATATTTTTTCTGAATATAAATTTAACATAAAAATCCCAAAAATAAATGATATTGTAACATAAACTATTATCTCAAGTATTTCCTTACTTTTTTAGTGTTAAAACTCATATATAATAAATATTAATATATAATAAATTAATTAAATAACTATATTCTAATAAATATTCTTATATATAATTCCTTTATAATTTACAATTACCTTTTTACTGATAATGCCACATTAAAATCATTACTCGGCTGAAAACATGTTCAATTACCATGCATGATTCGATTATATGGTTTCGGTAATTGAAACTTTTTCATGGATTCATTATATCCATAATATTAATCATGTTTTAGGTATCATATTTAATAATTATATGAATTGTTATAACCATTCATATATGAATGTGATGAAAAATGAGTTGCATCACTTCTGGGAAACGGTAGATAATACGCACACACAAGTACTATTTAAAATTTATTATTGATGGAATGAAATAAAGATAAAGAATAATTCAACATTATAGAACCATTATTATAAAATTAATATCACATATTTTCATTAAATCTACCCTTGAGACTGCATATGTAAGGATTCCATGATAAGTGAATCACATGTCTTCAGGGAGGTGGTATTCTACACAAATTCTTGAGAGAAGTTATCATTTTCCATTAGATTAGAAAAGATATAAAAGGGATATAAAATTACCATAAAATAATATAATTATAGTAATGATTCTGATTAAAAAATTTTAATTTTGTTGTAGAAAATTTGGATGATGTTTAAGAAGATATAAATATGAAACAAAATCAGCAATAACATATAACTATTCTTAGGGTTTCATCCCTTTAAAACCACCTTAATGATTCTTGGATGGGTTTTTTGGGATTTCCATCATCTCATGGTAGTGGGTAAGGATTATGAGAGAGTATTTTTATATATATTAATCAACCTAAATATCTTAATTAGTGTTTAGAATAGAGGATATGAAGTTTCCTTTTATAAGTAATTCATGTGGAACTCTTTTAAATACATAAAACAATAATATATAAAAATGTAATATTCAAGTGAAATAGGAACCAAATGTGACACCCATAACCCAAATTCAGGGGTTATTTTACTACATTGGCACAAAATATATGTGATCATATAATGAATTATAGAATATTTTAGTATTCTTGGGGGACTTGATACATACATGATTCTCACATTACATTTGAAAACATTAAATATAACTTAATATTGTAGTGAAATTTTATCATTAATTCAATTATATACCTAAAATTATTTATAAATACCTACATGGTAAAATGTTAATAGGAAAACATAATAAAGGGTGAGATCATATGCTCGGTAAGGGAATGCATACAAGAGAGTCTATCATAGGATAAATAAAGCATTAATAATATAGAAGACATAAACAAGATTCAAATATTCCATATAAATAATATAAAAAAGGTGTATAGGTCCCTGGATGACATTACAAGATAAATAATCACATGGATAACATCAGAAAATTCCATAATGAAATAATTCATACTTTTGAACATCATAATCTTAACATCAAGGCATCTTGCCAATACATTATATATAAATACATAAGTCGAATCAAAAATAAAAAAACTAGTTTATCTCATGAGAAATTTTGATTAATCAAGGGGTTATAAAGGGTAATTATCATTAAATAAAAAGTTAAATTCACTTATCATATGAAATAAATGAATAAACATTAAATATAAAATCAATATAAAAATTTTAATTGAAAAAATATCATACAAAATGTTAATATTTTTCCCAGTAAATAAATATAACAACATGATCATAATCCAACCATATAAATAATGTGTATGGTTTCATTAGATTATATCTCAAGTAAATCATAATATTAATCAAAGTATGTTGACTTTGATGAAAATAATTTTTAAAACTCACTTGAATATTTATTGATGAAAATCTATTTCAATTTTGTAATCACTAATTTAAAATTTTAAAAACTCTAGAATACTGGTAAAAAATTTTCATTGAAAATAAACATGGAAACATGTAAAGGAATATTCAAATAAAATATTGTTTGGGATAGTGGTAAAACTATTTCATGTAGTAAGCATTAGAAGAATCATTTTTTAACACCTTTAGTAAATAGTGCACTGTTTAGAGAAAAAAAAGAAGAATTATTTTAAAAAATTATTGAATGTAAAACATGGGTAAAAATTTATTCAATAATTCATTTTATAAAATTAAAACCATTCTTGAAATTATTTTTAACAAAATATGCATGTGGAAGAAAAATATTATCTACTAAATTAAAACCAATATTAGATTTCCTTGAAGACATTCTTTTATAATTTTTAGAACTTACAGAGAGTAGAATGAAATGAAAACTTAAAATTTCTACAAATAATTATGGTATAATAAAATATATTATTTTTATGAAATTAATATTATATAATTCCTCCAATGGATTCTTAAACATAAACAATACCAAATTAGGAGGGGTTTTGAAATAAACTTTTACCTCAAGTTCAATATTCCATGTAAGTGCTTTTAACCTATTTTATAATAACTTTTAAGTTAGTGTATTGATATAACAAAACAATATACATAACTTAATTTCATATATGATCTACTTATAACATTTAAATAATCATTTATTAATAATTATTTATTAAAATAATTATTTCTAAGTTTTAAATGTTTCATTTTTTCATGTCTGTCTCGGTTCTGAAGTTTTTGTACTTGTATATTTATCACTATTAAATCAAATAAATACCATTAATAATTTAATCATTTTCATATATAATTATTATAAAAAAATAAATAACCATTTATATAAATTTTTGTTTGAAAAATAATTTCATCGCATTGTGGAGACGGTTGTCTATATGTATACACGATTGATGATTCCACATTATGATGGGTGGAATTAAATAAAGTTAAATAATAATTCACCATTAAAAACTAATAATTAAATCATAAATATAATATATATTTTTTATGTTTTCCATTGATATCATTTATCTAAATAGTAAATGAAAAACTTATCACATCACTTTGTGGGGTTGGTGGTCAACATATACACAGGAGAGAAGTTATCATTTCCCAACAGATAAGCTGAAATGAAATTATATAATATATTATAATTATAGAAACATAATTAGTTCACTAATATCATATATAATAATTAAATTCATAATAATATCTAATCATGAAATACAGTGATGTAAAATGAATCATATCTGTACAAGGAGTTTGTAGTCCACCTGTACGCATGAGTTATACTTTAATTTCCCATTTGAAGGAAAGAATGTGGAAAATGGTTGTCTCATAATCATAATAACAACTTTGTATATTTTTGATATTTTATTAATTATATGAGTATTTATATAAACATATTAATAAAAAGTTTAATTAGAAATTAACTTTTAAGTTGTCCATAATGATTATTACATCTTCTCTGATAGGCCTCCTTTTTCATAAATCTTAATCCTTCATCGGATGGTTTTAAAAGAAGACTATTATCTCATTAAATAAGGTATATATTGTAGGATGTTTTTTTCATGTATTGAGTAAGATATAATGGTAAACTTTTGTGAATAATGGGGGAGAATATGTTCTGTTTATATGTGAGGGAGGGACAGACATGGAATTACGTAAAAATTTAAATAATATAAAGTCATTTTATGGTGAAAGTGGAATCATATGGATATAAATTTTATGTCAATATAATATAGGTACAAAATATATTCAATTAATAATATTTAAAGAATTATATGTGGAATTTTTACCCTTAACTCTTTGTTTAATCCCCCTGGTAAACCTGTTTTAACCCAAATGATTGTAGAAACATTTTACTGCTTTTACTGTCCATTATGACAAAAAATTATGTAAAAAAATTAAATAATAATATTTATTATGATTATAAATATGGAATAAATTTTCACAGGATTCAATTTTTATAATTATTATTAGTTAATTTTAAGGAATGTTTAAAAAATTCATGGAAAACTGCTTTTATAAAAATCATCTTTTTTAGCATGGAAATAATTATATAGAAAATAAACTGTAAAATTTATTTAAATAGAATTATTTAAGTAAAATGATACTTATATGTATTTAAAACCCAAAAAATTAAATTAACTATGTCTCGACCGGATTAATATTGAAGAACTGAGAACATTTTATTATTTGAAAAAAATGGTACTTCTGTTTCCGAAAAGTTTTTCATATATTTATAAGTCATAAATTATAATTTTATATTAATTAAATTAATAATTATATATATTAATATTTTTTATATAATGACTATTTTTTAATATTTCAATTTATTATTTTTTTCATTATAATATCATAATATGGGAGTTTTTATAAAATCAATATTTTTTCACTATTCACCAAAAAATCAACTATTTCTAAAAAATCAAAAAAAATGCTCTCTATGATAATTTTGACACTATGAAATAAAAAATGGAATTATTTTAATCATATTAAATATATAACAAATTTTAATTTATGTTTGAATCACATTCTTTAATAAATCCTCGTGCATTATATAATATTTTCTTCAGAAAGAAAAACTTACTAAAATTTAGACATAAGTGTTACTTTCTTCCCGACCTAAATAATTTAATCCAAGATATTTTAATAATATCACTTAATAAATAGATGTGGGTATCCTGTATAAAGAATTTTTATATTATTTACCTAATCAATAGTATGATCTATATTCCTAGGAGATTCCTAATAGGTATCCCCTCCCAAAGACACCTCCCTTAACCCCTCTTAGAGATGCATAGATGAAAATACCTCACCTACTAAGAGATACTAGGGATAATTAATGCATATAAACACAATAAATATTCTCTTTAGTGGATAAAAATCACCATGAGAGTGCACCAAGTATCACAACTCTGTTATATATTGCACTACCTCATCTTGGGGGCATGGAAACCTACCGTGGAATGACACAAATTGGTAAGGAATACCCCCTTAGAGTTGAGACACTATCATATCCAATAAATAGTGGTGAATTGGTTATGGATTCCATAACTCTCTGAGGAAAAAGGGAAAAACATCACTAGGAACATCCAGGTGATTTAGTTTCTTCCCTAGTCCTTGGACCTATACCCTCGAATCTTCCCTAGAGGGTCCTTATTCCTCCCAAATCCATTTAACCAAGACTGTTGGGCCTATTTTTCTATCCTCCTAGTAGTTTCCACCTCTACATGACAAATAATGTTCATATATGTAGTCATTTTTTCACCCATATAGACTGCCTCTATCTTGGTAACATGCTTTTCCTACCAATCTCCCTAAACCATATGTTTTTTGGACACCTCCTTCTTTGCTAACCTTAGTGGTTCACTACCTTAACATATTCTCCATGTTTGTGCTCTCCCAACTCATACTCTTGGATGATCCCATAATTATTATTGTTCAGTGGTAGTTCATTTCGGGTCCCACCAGTTTTATGTGCAAACATGATCCATATCTACCAGTGGACCGAGAGTTTTCATCACACAGGTTCCAATGTTTAGGCCTTTAGGTTTAGACGCTTAAGGAATAAAAATTTCCTCGTGAACTTTTGTGGGGAGTATGACTTGTATATCACCTAAGAGTTGATGTTAGCCACCAATACCATACCTCGAAAGTCAAATAAGTATGGCCACTTCTTTATATTAATTCTCCCATCATCAGTCATTATTCCCATGAGAATTGATAAGGGGTAGAAAATGAAGCATTCCACAAGCCCGAACCCTAATATTTTATAAATTGTTCCCAGGTTGAGAGGTTGAATCCAAACAATTTTTATGATCGATGGTTGTAATTTAATACTGGGAGGGTATATGGGGTTAGGATACTCTTATCCCCCCATGTGTGAGGTGACCCAACCATATAAGAAATGGGAGGACCCACATACATAAAGGGTGTTTTTATATGGATGATTTTAGAATCACCTTATATAGATTCTCCTACATTCGCACAACAAGATTTAATAACTTACCAAACACCAATATGGACCCAAGGATGAGGGTTCTTAGTTTCACCCCTATGTGTGTTTCTCAAACAGGGAGAATCCACTCCCATTTTAGTGTGGTAATGAATCTTTTCATCCTGACCCTAAGAGTCTCTACAATCACACTATAGCCTCATAACATCCTCTAGATCACCTCAATGATCCTCTAGTATGAGTTCCTCATACCTCACTTGAATGACTAATGGAATCGGTGTGGCCTCCCCAGTACCTCGACTATAGAATCATTCATGAAGTAGTTTTACTACTTCTAGAAGGGGATATCCTTCATCTCTGACTTGTGGTCACTCCCCCCTATAAAATGCATAGAAAAACCCTTATTATGGTTTCAACATTATCTTGGTCCTCCCAAAAATCTTTTTTGGGGAGGAATTAATTATAAATGGTAGCTTTGATCGATTCCCAACAATATTATAGAGATTCAACAAGCAGTTTTCAACCACCTAGTGGTGAAGATCGAATATTTTCATTAATAGGGACAACCTTTTGAATAACTCTAACAAGATATACTGGAGATAGTAGATGATGAACTATGAGGACTATTCCTCCTTACAAAGCATGAACCACTTCATCTCCACCTATAAATCATGGAAATACTATCATACCCAACCATTTTCTTATGAATTTTCTACCCTAACATAGGTCTTAGCCATTTATTCATCCCTTTTGTGGGTTCCCTAAGCCTTCCTTCAGAATCATCTCATACCAAGGTGGGGATGCCTCTTCCTTGAACTCCACCCAATTGGTGTTGTTCAGATGAATCCACATGATTTTTTTCAGTAAGAGACATGTGTTCTCCCATAATGTGACATCCAATAGCCTTTTGCCACTAATATTACCCATGGATGATCTGGAAATAATAGGCGGGCACATCCCTATTAGAAATGAGAATGAACACATCATCACTCTGTCAAAAACCATAAAAAGGAAGCCTCTTACAAAGCAAGTGAAACACCCCAAGGCTTTAAAATATATTCATTTTTTGAATGAATTTAATTTTATTGTTATATTTATTTAAATCTAACACCTTGTTATTCTTTTTCTACGCATAATGATGAGTTATATTGTGTTACACACAAGACCGAGTTTTACTAAACAAAAAAAATATTAATAAAATGGTATTATTTAATATTATAAGATATAACATATCCATTAAGTTAGAATTTATTAATATTATTAAATAAATTATTAAAATATATGGTTAAATTCATTTTTTACAGTTTATTAGAAATGAATATAGGAATGAACTCAATATAAATGAAATTGTTTTAGATAGAACTATTTTTATGCCCATAAAGTCATTTTATTTTAATAAATTAAATTAATTAATATGGATGAATGATATCAATGAAATATATATTTTATATATTAAATAAAATAGTTTTTATATTCATACAATATATTTGATAGCTATAAGATAAGAACAAACCATCTATTACACACATAAACCTATTTTTTTAATAAAAGATGTTTTACAGCCTTTTGATGGCGCACTTGTTTTAAATAACATTTTTTGTAATTTCATATATTATATTTAAAAAATTAATCTTTTTCTTATAAATAAGAGTATTAAAATTTATTGTGGTTGATAATTTGGTATTTTTCTAATATGTTTCATATTTTCACGAATAGTGAAAATTACTAAATTTTAATTGGAAAAAACTTTTTCATCAAACAAATTTATAGTACAATATTTTATTATTGAATGGTTTTAAAGTATAAATAGAATGTTTTTTTATAATTTAACTCAGTTTAAGTCATTGAAATAAATTTTACATTGAATTTAGATATAAAAACATTTCAACATTGTGCATGTTTTAAACTTCAAACGTGTTTTCTCACCCCATCAACATGATTAATTTTAAATCATTTTCTACAATTTCAATGATTTAAATTGGTAACAATGAATTAAAATATTTTAATAAGTGGTTTTAGGTTATGTAAATATATTTATTATATTTTTTCACATATTAATAGAAACTTTAGTAGTATTTTTATTACTACAATTAATAGTAATCAGAGAATTATGGGTAAAACATAACCTGATAACTTTTAAAAAATGGCCCTAACACTTTTTCTAAGGTTATTTTATAAGAATGTCAACTGAAAGTTTAATTGGTCAAAGATAATAACATTTTCAATCCACTTTGATTATATTATGACATTCATTATGTTATATTCAATGATAAGTCTATTTTTTCACACTTTTGTTTTTAACAAGAGAAATATTTCTAATATGGGGATATATAAAGATTGGTTCAACTGTAAATAGTATTTAGAAATATAAAAATATTAAATAAATAATTGTATTTTATTTATATTTTTCAAAAAAGAAACAACTGAATTAAATTATGACTCAATGGTAACGAATTAATTTCTTAATTAATGGAAGAAACAAATAAATGATATTTAAAATATTAAAATAAATAAAATTTGAGAGATTTATTTTCATCCACAAATTTTATTGGTACATTTAAATGGTAATAATTTTTTATAAGTCTTGGTTCTAATTTATCATGTTTTCTTGATTTTTTTTATAAGACAAAATAATGAATATTTCCAAAATTGGCATTATTGATATTTTAAAATAATTAATATTTTATTAAATGATATAAAATATATAAAAACTTAAAAATAAGCTAAATAATTGGTATAATTCTCAAAATGTCATCAATGTCTCTTTTACTTGTATTTATGATTTTAATAGTATGAATATTAACCCTTAATGTATAAAATACATGATATCACAGTAAGAGTTAATGTGGTTAAATATGGGTTAAAACAAAAAGATAAGGATTAATAAAAAAACTTACCAAAAAAATATTGGATGAATATTATTATAACCTTATCACTTTATGATCTAATTTGGGTTGTTTTATGGACTCTTTTCCCTGAAAATAACTTATAAATTTTTTAAGACAAATATAGTTTCAAAAATGTCACTCTTTATATTTAATATCTTTTATGTGTCCACATAGGGGGAAAATCAATATATGAACAAACATAAATGTATATTTGGATAGTAATGGAATTATTTTAATAAAAATTAATTTTTAATTTTTATAAATTATATAATTAACTTAAAATTTTATTTAATGATAAAAATTATTTATTTAGTTAACATAATAATAAAATAATTGATTTCAATAGTATAACTCTTGATATATTTGAGATGTGTTATTGTGTATAAATACATTTATAGATCTATAGGATATATAATTGATGTTTGTAAGCATTATATTCAAATTCTCAGTTTTTCTTGAAATATTTGAAGTCAAATTAAATGAATAGTTTCAAGTTTGACAATAATGATATTTTATTGAATTAATATATTATCAATTTTATTTAAAAATCATAGAAATGTTAAATAATCACAAAGGTAATAAGTCATGGTCGATAATGTAATAAACTATTCATTTGTTGTCTATTTTAATGTCTTTTTCTCAATAATTATTTTCTTATATATTAATATTTTTTTGACTTCCAAAAGTAACCCTCAACTCAATTATTAAATGGAACCTCCTCCCTCACTTAATTAGAATAATTTGAAATATATATCTCCACCATACCATGTTAATTTCTATTTAAAAAAATCTTTATTTCAGTTGTAGTGGTTTGGGCACTTCCAAAATTTCTACACTATATCACAAAAGAAAAGAATAATTTAAGTCCGTCGAAGAATTGGTAATCATTTTTACTAATTCATACAAGTCCATTTCTTTAAATTTCCTCTTCAAGTGTTATTTACATGATAAATTAATAAATCTAGTATCATATATATGTTGACATGTGATTATGATTTTTTTAAGACCATATTTCATCTTTTATCCATCCTAGAAAAAATGAAAACATTGTGCGTGTGTAGGTAAAGCTTATTGTCTCCACATCAGGGTGTAATCTATTTTTCATCACCAATTTAATTTGATGGGTATAATGATGAAAATAAGGGATATATGTGTTTTTTTAATATGAAATGATTTTTATTCTATTAAATTAATATACAATAAAATTTATTATCCTTTCAATTATTAAGGGAATGATATCGTCACTTGTGTGTACGTTCGGCCTACCGTCTCCATGACGTGATGCAATTAGTTTTCCATATTCAACATTAAATAATGGATATAAAAAATTATTTAATGGTTAAATATTAAATTTATAACATTAATGTAATTATAGAGATATTTGATATATATATATATATCTCTTATGAAAAATAATGAATACTTTCATGATAAAACATGCATAGAAAAATGAAGCAATGAACCCTTGAAGAAAGGGTGACAATGAAATATTATCAACAAATGGGTGATAAAATAATATAATAGGATGATATATTATATCATAAACATGGATACGTTTTTGGTATTAGATAATAAAAATATTAAAACCATTATTGTAGATTTTAAATCATGTTCTTCTAAATGAATCGTATGGTAAGGGTTTTTCTCATATCACTTTTATATCTATGAGATATTCCTTACTCACCACTTATTAATTTTATGTGGTGTACTTCCCATTTGATATATCATATAATGAGTCTATTTATCTATATAGTATTTAATGTTTCATTTGATTGTTGTTTACTTTTATGGTTCTTATGATTCAAATATTTCAAAGTGTTATTAAACAATTTGATTTAAAAATATCTTATTAAATCGATTATTTGATATATGATGAATGGTTTTCACTATAAGACAAGGGTGAGGACCATTTATATATTTCCTCCCGATGCATCGATAGTGTCATGGGAGAAATTAATTGGCCAAATAAAAGTAGTTTAAACTTTTTTGGGAATAGATATTGACATTATAGTGGTTCATGTTCCAGATACATGATAATATTAAAGAATTGACTTCATTCAGAATTAATTTCTTTTATTATACAAAGGATTTTTACTATTAAATAATCTATGGATGCATTTTATTTTCAGACTACTTTTTAAATGTCACATATTTTAGCTATTTATATTTACATATTTTTTAATACTTATCCATTTATTTCAATTTCATGTGTTCTCAGTTATCTATCTTGTCATGTTGAATTATTTTCATTTATTACAGTTGGATTTCATCATAAATTACCCTTATTGAGCATTTGAGATCACCCCTTTATTATATATTAATTTTCCTAGGTTTATAAGAATTTTTTTATGACTCATATGCAGGTAAATCTAGAAGAATAACAGTGTTCTCGAGTAAAATAATTTTTTTATTTTATGTTTAAAATGTAAGTTTAATTTCAGATATATATATATTTTACCAAGACTACTAAACTCTATGGTCTATTGGGATGTGATTTATGATATCATATTCCAATTTAATAAATTAAGACACTGAATTTGGGATATTAGGGTTGGGGAGTGGATGTTGGTTTCAGATCACGTTTTGTATAAACAATGGGAACTAGATTTAAGAAATCAAATATTATGAAACATAACCCGAAGATAGATTTTGAGGATTATTATATAATAACATCCTAAATAACCAATGTTTATTATCTTGATATTAAATATGTAAAAATTTTCCTATTTATGTTTAGTCTCTCACTAGTTTTGTGATTAAAAATTATGTTTCATTGTATTATGATCAAATATAGTGTATGAATATCATAATAAATAGAACCTAGATAGAAGAAGTGTATCAATTATCATAGAAAATATAGAGGTTTTCCTGAGTAGAGTTATTATATAGTTGGTATTGTAATTATTAATGTTATGAATATATTGGGTAATCATAATCAGGTTGAAAAAATGACATTTCTTGGATGGAGAAACATGTTCCACAATGCGATTCTCAGACACACACATATCCAATGTGAAACCTCATATTTATATATTTATCCTAAATTTTTGTGTGATATTTCTCACTATATCATGATCCATAAATATAGATGATATTGATGAATAAAACTAAACTATCTTTGAGTGTCTCATAATATTATGAATTATATTTTTCAAATGACTAGTAGTTTTTAGAGTGAAATGTTTTATTTTTTTCAAAACCAAAAAACATCAAATATTTCATAGTGAGGATCATTTTAGATTGAAATAGGTATAGCAGTATGGCAGGTCTCAATTATCAACAACTATTAAATAATCAATATTTTTTCCCAGTTTATATCAATACAGTTCCACCCACTATTTTACGGTATTATTCAATTAAACACGCCTTTTATAATGAACTATTACACCTTAGTGCAAGAACATGTGGTTCTAGAGATATAAAAACACAAACATATATCATTAAAGTACTAACAATGTATTGTAATATATTGTAATTCCTCAGAGAAACCCTTGCAGTGTAACTAGTATGGCTACAGTATGGTCAATCTCAAATCATAGTAGATCCTTATCATGAATATTAACTCTGTGACATAAGATTATTATATAATATTACATTATTTATACACTATATTTAGTATAACACAACTAAAATATTGATGTAATTATTCATTCTCAAATAAAATTTATTAATTTATATGGATGATAATTTCAAACCACTACTATCTCATATAGGAAAAAAACACCACTCACAGGAAGTTAACACAACCATGATATGAAATGATCACCACCAGTCACATTATTCTTTTCCTATATTTGGTAGAAATTCATTTTTTTCATTCATTTATTCCTTCACTTAGCTCTATATAGCTACAACCTCATCCATGAACATGTTTCCTATAAATAAAGAATGAAAAAATTACAAAATAATCAATGAATGGTCTTAAAAAACATACCATATCTTTACTTCAATATGAAGGTCAACTAAACACTTTTTCATAAGATCAAACAGTGGTTGTGAGAGAGCTCTATCACTTTGTGTATGATTAATTACATATTGAACATGTCTAAATTTAAATCAAAATAACTCTTATAAAATCACTTCATGATTTCTTTTTAGAGGTGATATGGGAAACGTTTAGGGGAAAATTATAGAACGAGTTCCAATGTTCAACACTAAAATTCACATGGTACTATAAGTTTCTTACCATAAAATAGGAGTATTTATTGTATAAAATTTTTATCTAAGTTTCATAAAACTTCTCTATTTTTTACAATAATTTTTTATCTGATAATGAAGTTGGAAAATTGAATTTTAAGGATAATTTATGTCTATAGACTCATTGTAAATGTAATCCATTCATGTTACTAACATATATAAATGTTTTGAAAAACAAATAGGTGGTTGAAAATAAATTATTTTGGAAAAATTATTCATGAAATTTTATTCATCAATACATCCTAAAAGGTTGAGCTATGGATATAAATAATATATTTTTGTTCTGTGGATGCACATTTTCAATAATAATTTTTTCCTTCAAAATGGATTTATATATAAGATATATAAGATAGAGTTTTTTTCAATAATGCTGAATATACCCTAGTAGAGTAATAAATTTCATTCTCACCATCATCCTTAAGAATTCTTGTTATGGGTGGAATATTTTGTTTTCAAAATATACTAATAAATTTTGAAACACCAATCCCCTGTTATATAAGCTTCCCAATAGACTCTAATTATAGGTTTTTATTAAAACCTGATTATATGGGAGAGAGGAGGTGGTGATAGAGATTCAGTTATGAGGTCAATTATATCTAGATCATGGAGCATTGAAGATCAAGAATATAACCAAACCATAAAACATTGATTATTCTCCAGGAGGTAGGAATCAATTTTTTGTTCAAAAATTATTCTTTATTTTTTATAATGTATGGACTTAATTCTATTGAAATTTATATTTTACTTGCATTATTTATTGTTAATATGTTTTGGGAACATTGGTTAGGACATTGGAGGGGTTTATGGGGGGTTTGAATGTGGTTGTGGTGGCTTTGTCAGTGGTTTCATGTGCACCAATAGTGGGGAGAGCCTGGTTCCTGATAAGATCTAGTGTGGAAGTGGGAAGAGGGATATTTTATAAAGGTCTAGGAAAATATTCAATCCACAAAAAATAGTAATCGAGCCTAGATGAGGAATTTCAGTGGCCTATATTCTAGAGGGGTCACTGAATTTGACTTCCTGACACCAAGTTGCATCATTGTTGACTAGACCCGAAAAGTGTGGGCGGTCATGGTAGGTAAAGATTACAATAGTAGTAGTGACATAGATGGGCACAAAGAGGCACTATCAGGTGGAATTAAGTATAATGGGTATAGAAAAGGTTGTCATGGCTTGGGGTATAGATGGTTTTAATGGAGGTTGATGACCACTTACCAAGCCCAAGAGTAGTGTGATCTTGGTGGCATGATTTCATGGTGATAGTGATATGTGAAGAATTTTTACCACCCTAGGTATCTTAGTTATTTTGGATCAAATAAACCACCAACCTTACATATTCTAGGTAGGGAACAGATTGGTTGGATGGTGTCTATCCCAACATTCATCCTAAATACCAAGAATTAGTGGCCCGACCGAGCGAGGTGGAGAATAGAGATGATTCCTTACAACCTAGATCAAGAATGGAGTGGAATATGTGTGAAAGATACATAAAAAATGTGATTTATACATGTAAACACACGATGTGTGACACTTACTCCCTCAAAATTCCATGCGGTGCACCCAAGGTCCTCTATATAGATTTCTCTTTCCTCTAGGGGTGTTCTCATAACTCTTTCCCAATTTCCATTTATGAAAATTTAATTGTATATCATGAGTATTAGTCTATATTGATCATAATAATATATTCAGTACATCCATTCTGGGATATTTTTTATTTTAGATAGTTAGTTTTTTTGGTTTTCCTCCATTGGGGAAATGATGACGTTCAAGTGAGACAATTATAAAGAATTATTGATAAAAAAATTCTATCCGACCATATATTCTAATGATTAATAGGATTTAGAATTTGGATTTGGAATTGTATACACCCTCAAGTTGTATATTTTTTGAGAT
The DNA here is from genome assembly GCA_963277665.1 of Viscum album. NCBI lineage: Eukaryota > Viridiplantae > Streptophyta > Magnoliopsida > Santalales > Viscaceae > Viscum > Viscum album. The sequence goes on along the minus strand of OY728146.1, from coordinate 1,616,571,129 downwards.
TTAATTCATTCCATTCATTAATGTTGGTAATTATTCCCTAGAGATGTGGGGTTTGGGTCCTCTGTGTTGTGTGTCTTCCATTGAGGTCACGTGTTATTATAAACATTACAATGAGTTTGGGGTGTTGGGATTTGTACACCACATGATGTTTGAGGAGAATAATTCCCCTTATATAAAAAACATCCTAAAGTGACTATTGACATGTGAGATATCCCTTCTTTGGAAGGGCACAATACTCTCCCTGATTGACCTTGGCCTTTGTTGTGGATTGGGTTTCTAAATATAATATGGAAAATTATCATGATGTTTTTCATAGTTGAGTAGAAGGGGACTCCCTCATGGAATGGGGTGTGATTTACCCATATATGCTATTATAATGCCCTCATGCACTGCATCATATGACAAGAATCGGGTTCCCCACTTAAATCATACTACTGATTCTGGGTTCTAAGTGTTAGGTGTTTACGGTTTCGTTTTGTTCCATGAGGTGTTCTATGAACTATAATTTTCAAGTGATTTTGGTCTTCTATTTTTTTAATGGGTGCGTGGTGAAGTGCATGTGGAGTTATTAGGGTTGATGATACCTTTTTTTATATGTTTCCAATTAGATCCCTTTTTCTAACAAGGGGGTTTGGTTGTAGTTTTCCTCATGTCAGATATATGTGGACGGGACTCCCTCGAGGAAGTGGAGCAGAGGGTGAGTTTATTCTAGGGTTGATGGATATTGATGTGTTTTACTTGAGGTAATATGGTATATTTGGGGAGTCCTCATTCCATAGATAAATTATATTATGGGTATATCCTCTATTCTCTAGTGATATTGGGTTGTGGGCTTATTGGGATGTGAAGTTGCAGCTTCTACCCTTTAATTGATAACACTCTTTTTTGTCTTGAGTGAGGTAGTTTTGTGGCTTGGAACTCAGTAATGAGCTGACCTATTGCTTGAGATCCATTATGTTTTTGAGGAATCCTATGGACTATTGTCATACTTACCCATATATAGGCTTTTTTCTAATACTTTTTGTGTCTTTGTAGATGATGCATAGATATATGGTGATATTAGTGGGCATGAGGAAAGTGGATCTGGGGAGACTGAAGATTGGGGGAGATGATGAGATTCATGTATGTTTCTACCCATGATGGAGTTTTTGAAACATTTTGACCCCTTCTTCTGGGTTTTTGGAGTTCATGTAGAATCTAGGGAAATCATTCCGCGTGTTTTTTCCCACTTTTTAAAGCATTTAGTGTTAAAATGTAACATTCTAGAAATTAGAAGAATAGTCTCTTTTTATAAATATATTTGGTTGAAGGGATTAATTTATAAACTATGATGGATTTTAATCTAAGAAAATTTTATTAGTATATTGAATTAAACATTAATTCAAGATCAACAATAATAATATTAATAAAACTCATAAATGAAAATTGATTTTTGATTTTTATTATTTGAATCATAAATGAACTAATTTAAGTATATAAATTATTATTTTTTATAGTATAATTTATTATGATATTTAAAAATAAAAATATTTTTGAAATAATATCCTAATTATAATCCAACACTTAATATTTATTTATAACTTATAAATAAAAAAATTATAAAAATTAATTATAACATGTAATTTTAAAAAACATATATAATAATACAATGTTTTAAATAATCTATTCATTTCAAATTAAAGGTAGAACTTTGAAAAAATAACTAAAATATAAAAATTGGGTAAGTCATATTATTATTAATTATAATATGAAAATATTAAAAAATGAAAATATGTGCTTTCATAATTGTGAATATTTAACCAAATATATTTTATTATAAAATATTTATAATTATAAAGAATAAATATTATCAAAATTTTGAAAAAGAATAGAAGTGATTTATAATGATTCAAATTTATGTATTAAAGGTAATATATTTTAAAATAAAATTTATGAAATTATTAATTATAATATGTGTATAATTAATTTTACTAAAAAATGACATATGAATATTACTAAAAATAGATGAATATATAAAAAGAGATAAAAATTATGATAAATCAGATAATAGGAGGAAGTTGGCTTGAGTATATGAGGGTTCAACCTCATAATTGGGGTCTTTGGTCTCAATAGGAACCGTAATTAGATAGGGGATCTTGGTGGAGCCCCGAATGCAGGAAAGGGTTCCGAGATGCTGATCAAGGATGAACCAAGGGAGAATCTAGGGTTTCATTTGGGATCAACTACTAGAGAAGATAGATATAAAATAATTGTATGAAGAGCAGATAGAAAATTAATTCCATTGTTTTGGGAGATCTGGGTGTGGCTTGATCGCTAGGGAATTAGGTGTAGATTGAGGGATTGAGATCAGATGAAGGTTTACCTTTGAATGGAGAAAATAGAGTGCAAAACTATTTGAAACTTCATTATAATCTGATTTGAATATCTTTTGAAGGTAGGTGTTTTTGTTTTATTTTTATGTGTCAGAATATTATCAGTTTTATTTTATCAAATTGAATGTTCATAATTTTTCAATTTTTTATTCATTTTCAATCATTTTATATATCTCTTAATTATAGATTTGGATTATCTTCAAGCTCATGTCTCTATTTTTTGAAATTTTTAATATTTATATTAAAATAAAAAATAATTTTTGAATTGTTTGTCAATGATTTTGGTCATATGTATCATGTTTAAATGATTCCTCGTGAAGAAATTTAAAATTATCCTAAATCAAAAATAAATCAAATGCAACCACTGATTTTATATTATGTTCATAAATTTTTATCAGATTCAATGAACGAAATATATAATATATCATCTAAAACTCTATAAATTCATTATATTAATTTCCATGACCATTTTATTTTTTCAATTTTAGAGATATATATATATATATATAATATTATATACTCAATTTAGGTCTACACTTTCTTGGTGGGAAGTATATTTGAACCACAAATGTTGATTCTTCCCTTTTCTATTTATAGCCAGAATATAAATGGTTTTCATTCTCACAAACCAATCTAAATATTTAAAAATTTATTATAGAAATATAATTCTTAATTGGTAGATATATTTTCTTCATTTTAAATTATATTTACACCATTATATAGAGACTATAAATACGGAAGATTCTTTAGGTTGTTCAATTGGGAAATGTTTTCTTACTCTTTCATCAACTCTATGTGACCATACTCTGGAAGAAGGCTATTTCAGTTTTCTTATAGAGTTAAAGTTTCTTGTTATATGCTTTAATAGTCCATGTTAAGGTAAGGGAGATATTTTGATTATTTATTTTCAAATTCTATCTTTAAAGAAATAATTTTTGATTTAAATTTTCATTTTCGATTCTCAAATTAGTCAGGGGTTATCTTTTCAAAAATTAAATTTATATGATCCATGTTTTTGTGTTTGTGATTATGATTTATTTTCACAAAATATATATAAATACTATTTCCAAAATTCTTAAAAAGTGGTATTATTCTTTTTTTCGAGATATATTATATTTTTCTTAAATGTCTTATTGAAATTTTACATCAAAAAGATTATTGTTTTTGAATTCTAATTCAAGGATTTTCAAGGGTGTTTTTGTAATACTATAATTATCATTTTTCTGTGAATATTTATCTATTATTCATGAATATAATACATGATAAAATTGATGGCCATAATTTAAAATTATTACTGAAATTTCATGCAAGTATTATTTTTTATTTCAAAATCATTTATTTTTTTTATTTAATTCTTCTAGAAAATGGATTTATTCATTGGATATTCTAAAAAGTGATTTCTCAAATCTTGGAAGTTCTAAAATTATTTTTCCTAAAAGTAATTCAATTATATATATATACTGGAAATGTATTTAATGGTTCATTTTTTTAAATATAAATATTTAGAAAAAAATATTAAAATAAATTTTGGCACTTGTATATCAAATGAGATGATGTGGAATTTGGAGTGAACCCATGACCTTAATGGGATTTTATCCTACCAATTATATTTTTAAGTGGCCATAGTGGTTTCATAATATCTCCCAACTATCATTTTAATAAATAAAGGTATTATTAGTTTCAAAAAATGTTTTTAAGAAGAAATATTATTTATTTTAAATATTATTATTGAAAATAATTTTTAATACGATAGTATTTTTGAAAGAATATTTTTGAAAAGTTTTTTAAAAATTATAAGTATTTTCAATGTTTTGAAAATTATTTTATATATAAAATATATTTTTATTCGATATAAACTATTTTAAAATAGACTTACTTATGTTTATATTAATGTATTTTTCACTAGTTTTGTTACCCTTTTTGGGAAACGTTTATGCACACCCCATGTTTTAAAATATTTATCACAGGATTAGTTGAATTTATAAAGGTGTTGGTTTCATATAAGGAAATTGTTCATGCGATAATAATTAGTTAAATTTATAAATGTTTTAAAAATCTAATTAATTGAAAGTTTGTATATAATTATCCAAAACCTAGAGTAGAAAAGGCCCTCTATTGTATAATGTACTGTGTATTTTATAGTTATATTTTATAAAAAAATGAACAATTTTTTTCACTGGATCAGGAAGTATAATTTTTCAGATATAATATTTTGTATTTGAGAAATGGTATAAAAAATTGGATTTTAGGGATTATTATCTATGAAAAAATATAAGAGATAGAAATTTCTATTTGAGTGTCTATGTAATTATGTTACCTTATAAGTACTAGATTTTCTTTATTCAAAAGATAGAAAATTGGTATTTTTCTGAAGTATGAGGAAAAAAATGTGAGGGCACAATTCATTTGGGGGGGGGGGGGATTTAGCATCCTAAAAATTATAATATCAGTTTCTGTTTTTATAAATATTTTATTAAATGGATTAAATTATAAACTAGGATGAATTTTACTATAATAATTATTTTTTAGTAGCTTCAATTAAACATTAACTAATTATCATTAATTATAATCCTAATAAAACTCAAAAATGAAAATTTATTTTTAATTTTTATAATTTTTATCACAAATGTGCTAATTTAACAATATAAATTATTTTTTTATAATAGATTTTATGATGATATTTTAAAATAAAAAATACTTTTAAATAATATAATAATTGTAATTTAACTCTAAAAATTGAATTATAACTTATAAATACATAAATTTATATAAATTAATTATAAAAATAAATTTAAACAAAATTTATAATAATAAAATGTTTTAAATTATTTTTTTATTTGATACTAAAAGTTAAACTTTTTAAAAATTATAACAATATAATAAATGGGTAATACAAATTATTATTAATTCTAGTATAAAAATATTAATAAATAAAATATGAGTAATCATAATTGTGAATATTTAAGTTAATATATTTAATTTTAAAATATATATTATTTTAAAGAATAAATATTTTTTAAAAATTTATAAAAAATATATTTGATTTATATTGCATTATAATTATGAATTAAAGGTAATGTATTTTTTAATAAAATTAATGAAATTTTAAATTATAATATGTGTAATATTATTTATATTAAAAAATGAAATATGAATATTATTGAAATGTTATTAATAAATAAAAAGATAAAAATGGTTATAATTTGGATAGTAGGAGGATGTGGGGATCGAGTAGATGAGGGGTCAAACTCATAATTGAGGGTCTGAGTCTCGAGAGGAACTAGAAGGAGTAATGGGATATCGTTAGAGCTCTAACCCCTTGTGAGGGATCTGGGAGGTCAAGAAAGGAGAAACCAAGCACAAATCTATGGTAACATTCAGGATCAACTTCCATATAAAGAAATTTGGGAGGATTCATTCAAACAGGATATCAAGTCTGAAGGCCATAATTTTGGGAGATCTGAGTGTGGTTCATCCACTAGAGTTTTGGATGTATACTGAGGGGTCGAGCATGGATGGAAGTGCGACTTTGGATGAAGTAAATCAAGTGTGGAACTATTAAAAACTCCCTCTCCATCTTATTTGATGATCTTCTATAGGTATGTGTTTTTATTTTACTTTTGGGTGTCTAAACATTATCATTTATAGGTGGTTAAATTGAATGTTAATCATATTTCAATTTTTTCGACCCCGGTAGAAATGTTTTGTCTCTCTTTACTATCAATTTTTATTATCTTCTAGTTGATGTCTCTATTTGTAGAAATTTTTAATGTTTTTTTTAAATTAAAAAACAATTGTATCATAGGTGTTATTGATTTCCTCATATTTTTCATGTTTCATTGGTTCTTCATGAAAAAGCATGAAATTAGCCTGAATCAAAAATAAAATAAATGAAACCACTAATTTTATATTTTTTCATCATTTTTTATCAGTTCAAATTAACATAATATAAAATATATCATCTGAATCTCTAAAAATATATTGTATTAATATCACATATCTTATAAATTTTTCAATTACAACAATTTATATAATATATATTATATTATATATCTAGGTCTACGCATGAGCAATAAGAAAAATATCTGAACCAAAATGTTTCTTCTTCTCATTTCAATTTCTTGCTTAAAAATCAGTAGTATTAATTCTTAGAAACCAACATGAATATGTCAAAATACATTATAGATATATAAGTCATAGATTATAGATATCATTTTTCCTTTAAAATTATATTAATCGATATATAATTCTTGAATCATAGATATATTTTTTCATTTAAAATTATATTTACTCCATGATATAGACACCAATATTAGAGAGGATAATTTTGGTGGTACAAATGGGAAAAAACTTCTTCCTCTTTCATCCATTTTATGTGTCCATGCTCCGCGAGAAGGCTATTTTGGTTCTTTTCGGTTTAATTAGTTCATACTTCTTGAAATAATATGTATTTGTCTATTTTATGGAATGGAATATATCTCAATTTGTTATCTTCATATACTATCTAAAAATACTTATTTTATGATTCAAATTATGATTTTTTATTCTCAAATTAGTAAGTACATAACATTTTTAAAATTAAACTTATATGTTTCAAAAAAAATTATAAGGGAGTATGTTGTTTTTCAAAAACTTATATATAATATTTTTCATTAAAATTATCAGAAATAGATATTATGGTTTTTCCATGGATTATTTAATTTTTCTTAAAATATCTTTTGGAAATTTTACATCAAAAGGATTATTATTATTAACTTTTAATTCATGAATTTATAATAGTGTTTTTGAAATATTAGAATAATATTTTTATGTGAAATTTTTTTTATTATCCATTAATTTCATGCATGATATAATTAATGGCTATAATTTAAAATTATTATTGAAATTTCATGAAAATTTTAATTTTAATTTCAAAAGCCTCTATATTTATTTATGTCACTATTATTGAAAATGGAATTCTTCCACGTATTTTCTAAAAAGTGATTTATCAAAGATTGGATGTTCTAAAATTATTTTTTGTATTGAAAATAATTATATTATATATATATATTGGAATGGTTTTTAATGGGTTATATATGATACATACAGATCTTTAGAAAAAAAATTTGAAAACAAATTATGTTCTTGTATATCAAAAGATATGATGAGGAAAGGGGAGTGAACTCACAAACTCAATTGGATTATGTCCTACCAGTGACACTAATAAGAGTCAATAATGATTTTATAAGATCTTTCTAGGGTAATTATAATATATAAGAGTATTATTATTTTCAAAAATTATTATTAATGAGAAATATGATTTTTTTAAAAGATTTTTTTAAATAATTTTCAATATTATAGTTTGTTTTAATTTTTCTTAAATCCATTTTCAAAATGATAATTATTTTTGAATGTTTTAAAAATAATTTTATATATAAAATAGATATATTATCTAAAAAATTAATACATTTTTTAAATGATTTGATATTAATTTCCTTTTCACCTATTTTAAAACCCTTATTGGGAAACTTATATTCTCACCCAATGTTTGAAAATATCTTTCATAGGTTTAGTATAATTCCAAAAGGTTCTTGTTTTTTATAAATAGATAGAACATGAAAAGATACTCATTTAATTTTATAAATTTTTTAATGCTCAGATAAGTTGTGTGTTTTTTTCTAATTGTCTAGAACTGATACCAGAAAATGTCCCCGATAGTATAATTTAATTAGTATTTTTAAGTTATCTTTTATAAAAAACACACATCATGTTTTTACACTAGATCTAAAAGTATGGTTTTCAGGGTTTTATAAAATAACCTTTGGGAGGATTAGTACATGTATACATTAATATTTCAATTCTCAGTTAAACATGTTATTTTGTGTTGTTTTTGATATGTTTTATAATGCTTTTTTAAAATATTTTAATAGATGGTTTTATAGTCTATGACTTCCAATATGTGTTTTATTACTTCTTGATGTTATTCACAATCCCCTGACATATTGGATGAGGTATTGGGGTGACTCATTAATCTCACTATATAACCAACAGAGGATCTGGTGGGTCGAGTCGCATAAAATTTCTTTCAAATTGATGTTGGTTCAAGGGATTAATTTTGTAAATTGGTGTCTTATAAGTTTGGTTTGATATATGTGGGGAGATAATTCCTAATAGTTCTTATGTTTTTTTTGAAAAAATAGGTAACACATCTATGGTGTGGTGGTCAGTGTATTCCATTTCAAGTACTCTAATAATATGCTAAATAACTAAATTAATTCGAGAATTGTTTATGGGGTACTATTTACTAGGCCTATTTAACCTATAGAATTTAGTGAATTTTTTCATGAAATGAAATCATAACTTCTAAGATGTTCTTATGAAATAAAATACTAATTTCACTCATGAAAATGGCTTCCATTTAGGCATGATATGGAACTTTTATGGATGATGTGAGTGACAAGACTACTCACAGACGTGTAAGATTCCATGGTGATTCTCATTCAATAACCCAAATGAACTATGTGTTAACCAGAATGTGAGCCACTCTGAGAACTATATTTAAAACATAGTGTAATGTTGTCACTAACACCATAGTAACTATGTGGATACCATGTTGTGGCTGAGTTGGAGTATATATAGAGTTCGTATTCCCCCTATACTAGGGTGTGGAATCCTGAATATCTTCTTATGGGTAACATCATCATTCCCTCATATTTGGGTAATAAGAGTATTACCCCATCTAAAAGCATAATTTGGGTACAATATTATTTAGTAAGGTCATTTCTCCATCATTTGAGGTGTTTTTTATGGAGGTATAGGTCCCCCATATGAGATTTTTGAGTTTGATACTCTCCCTTTTCTATAAGAGTGTACAAAACAATCCATGTGGTGGGAGTGATTCATTTGAGATAAAGTCATATTACTCCCTTTGTGTCGATGAGTTGTGGTTCCCCCATACTATAGTGGGGTTTGGTAATCCTTTATTGTACATAATTTAGGTTCTCTAGATACAATGGTTTATGTTTTTGAAAACATGATATGTGGTTATCTTATCTATGTCAAATGGTACAACTTATATGTATGGGAGCACAACTGATCATACACAAGAACATGGATTCAATGTTTGGTTGTTGGTTTAATACTCGCTTGATCCAAATAATTCATAGATCCCCTATACTATACTGGGGTCTATAATCCCTTAATATAAAAGGTAATGGTTCTCCATCTATATAGGTTAACATTCCGTGAAATATATTGCTTGATTATTTTACCCTTTACTATGCTCCCCCTAGTTTTAGGTAGAGGGTCCACCATTGGGGATGTTTGTTACTCCCTTGATCATTTTATGGCCACCCAATAAGGTTTGGAACCCTTACCATAGTTCATAGATTGGTAAGCTTTTGGCTAGTTCATAGTATCTGATATTGATCTCATGGTTGATAGTATAGCTCCAAGATGATTCATTGGTATGGGATTATTATATCCTTTCATTATCCTTCATGTAGAAGGTGGTATCTTTGATGAGATTGATTCCAAACATGGGATCCTTGGAAGGATGATATGTTCCTCATTGTGAGTTCAAGGTGTCCATCATGAAAAGATCTTGTCTCAAGGGTAGTAGAAATATTATGGATTATGATCAATGTGATGATTATCTCTTGGTGTGATCTATGGAAGGATTTGAATAGGAAATGAATTATATGGATTGATCTATGATGTATGGATTTTTACTTTCACCTATTCTCATTAGTACATACATAAGAATTTCTCTTGATTGATGTGTTGTTGGCAGGGAGACAAAAATTCTAGTGTACCCTTTAGACTAATGGAATATAATTGGTGGCTATTTCTAGTGAATAAAATATAGCCTCATTTCCGTATTCAATGTGATATAAATTTGGAAGTTATGTTTTCATGGGCTCTATTTATGGAAACGTGGGGCCCAATGACAATTTTATGGACGATGGATGATCACTCCCATCATGATTTTTGGTGGTTTTTTTCTTTTATTAATGTTTTATGATTGATCAGATAAATATAGGTATACATTTCATTTGTAAGTGAGTACTAATATATATAATTATATGTATACACTCATTAATATATTATCAGTTGTTCCACTAGTTGGAAATGTTATATTTCTTTATTGCAGTTATTTAAAATTATCATTCTTATAGTTTTAGAGTAGGATATATTCCTTTTCCTTATGAGATTATATAGATTGAACTTAGGGATTTTAACTCTAAGTTTATAGAAATGGACTATTTTGATGAGTTATAAGGAGTTGAAGTAGAGTTTTTGTTATTCCCCACTACATAATATAGTGGAAAATGAAGAAATGGATTGAGTCTAGTTTTTTATTCCTTGGTTATATTTACTATATGGACACCTAGTATGTGTGGTGACAATTTTGAGTAGCAAATCCCCTTTGGTATCCCTAGATGAATGATGAGGCATAGAGTTGCATAGGATAGTTGATGTGGATGTTTATGTTTTTTTTTACATTCAAATATGGATCTTGGAGATATATATCAATCTTTTTATAGTGGATAAGAACATAAATGAGTTTATTTTTTTAGGTGTTAGTCCTAAAAATTTTTATATAGGGGGTTATGTGAGGTTTGATCATATCCTCATGCCCAGGGATAAAGGATTTTTATTTTAATTATTTTCATCTATTTTTTGTAGTGTAATCTTGGTTGGATTCTATTATCTGATATAAAACTCATGAAAAGTCATAGATCATTGTAATTTTTTTTTCTAGGACTATTTCTATATGATAGTCTTCAACTTCATCTTTAAAATGTAGGAATCTTGATGTCCCCATTAGAAATTCCAGGTCAGACATATTATATCAAATTGATATTGATGTTTTATGGAATTTATTTTTATGGGTTTTTATGGAAATCATGTGGTTAGAGTAAATAGATTCATATGTAAATTCATGATGGAATTCTTGATTTTTTTTCCATGATAGTTTTATAAGCCTCTACTGATGTGGTTTGAGGTTTTTTTCATTTGTGATGGAATAAGAGTCTCTAATATGGTTTCCCTCTTCAATGTGATCAAGATGGGATGTGTTTACTAGTGGAGGTTATAATATGGGTCATTATATATATATATATAAACCTTCAAAAGATGGATGAAATTATGAACAAGAATGTTTACACCTTACATGAGGCTAGTTTTTTGGCTTCTTGGAAAGTCGTTTGGGATTTTGTTTTGAAGATGAAAATTCTAGATGGAGGAAATGATGCAATGCCCATGCTTTTCTCATGTGTAAGAATTTTATTGTTTAGGGGTTTCATATAATTCAAGAACTATAAAGTGTAAAATGGTACATGTACCCTAAAAAGGACCTTAGAAAACATATTTGATGGTTTCATTAATTTTTATTTGTGGTGTTTACCCCTGGGATGATCTAGTATGTAATTTTGGGCATGGAGGGCCTTGATAAAAACATATAAATATAAAAAATATTTTTTCTTCTGCATGATCATTTTGAAAAATTATGATTTTAATTTTAAAATATTTACTCATATGGGATATTTGTGACTGCAGATGCATGTAGTATAGCGGTTATACCCTAGAGGATGTATAAATTTCATTCACATTGGGATGTTGGAATTGATCATCATAGGTAGAATTTTACGTTTAATTAAATAATATTTAAAATATAATCCAGCCGTATTTGAGACTACAAATGGACCATATTTTTGGTTAGGAGTAAAAACTAATTAGGTGGAAGAAATGAGAGGTAGGGGAGCTATGAAAAGAAGTATGATCAGACCTAGATTATGGAGCATTGATGATCGAGTGTGTACATAGACCCTGATACTATAGTGATATGTTGTGAGGTAAGAATTAATTTTTTATTCTTTCCTCATTCATGTAATATTGTGTTTATATTCCATTTAAATAAATACATTATCCACATTATTAATTGATTAGTTTTATGGATAATGGTGTTTCTAACATCTTAGGATTATAAGGTGAGTTCATGTGGGGTTGTGGTGGTAGTGAACACATGTTTCTATAAACCAGTCGCAGTGTGGCCTTGTTTCCAACAAATCAATAGTGTGGTTGTAGTGAGGAGGAAATTTATAAATGGTCCAGGTATATATCAAGGGAACCCCAATGATGAACTCCGACAACTATAATTCTGTAGGATGGTTTCAAAATACGACCACTTGATGCCATAGTGTGTCAATGTTGACTTAACACACAATGTGTGGGTGGTTATGGAAGGCTAGGAAACTGAGAAAACTGTTGAAGTGGATTGAAAATGAGATATAGATCTAGGGGGTCCTAGTAAAGAAAATACGGGTATACACAATCATTTAATTAGTGAAATATGGTTATAGTAGTATTCAATGATCATCGGCATGGACTATGAGAAATGAAATCACAATTACAATTATGTTGTGCCGTGGGGATAGAGAATGGGGTGTCTGGTGACCTATGCTAATATTCCAGTTATTTGGAATTAGATATATGTCTATCTTCCATGTGGAAGGTGAGGGACAAAAGGGATAGGATGTGTGAATCCAAGAAAACAACTTGAGGGTATGACCAGGGTAGCCTAACCACATAGCTATGCAATATGGATAATCAGGGCAGATCTATTTAAATAAAACTGGGCTAGGTGAGGTAAATATATATATGAGACATGGGTCAAATGTGGGTTCCACACATCCCTTGGACAGTCCTCCTCCTCCCCCATCATGCACATGTGTCACCTCGTGGCCCACTCTCTCCCCTAGTGGGTGTTTTCTATAACATTTCATCACAATGTATGTTTCAAATAAATATATAGTATATATTGAGTATTTTCCCATATTTATCAAAATATTATGGTCTATTAAGTCATTAAAGGATAATTTTGGGCCTAAATATGTAGTTTCGGGGTTTATATCCTTGTAGGAAGATGACTGGGTTCAATATTGATGATTAAAGAGCATTCATGGCACCCAATTCCATTTTTTCATTGGTTTTAATGACAACTAGTGTGAGTGCTATGGATTTTGGATAATTTATTCACTAATCTTTAAATTTTTAATGAGGTTGGGTTCATCACATTTAATGATGGAGGTACTTATCCTCTATATACATGGGGTTTCGATCCTCTTTATTGTGTGGCTTCCTTAGATTTCACTTCATGGTGCAATCATTCCTTTAAATAAAGATTGTTTTGAATGGTACCTCCTTTGTGTTTTGGGGATTAAAATTAACCTTAGACTATATGGTTTCTTATGGGACCCTTGAGGTGTGGGATAACCCTTTATGTTAAAGATAAAATACTTTCCTTGATCAATTTTTTCCTTTGGTATATTGAATGTTCCTAGATATGATGTTTCATATAATAATGATGATGGGAATATTTGAGAAACATGTAAATCCACTATATAATAGGGTGTGAGTAACCATCTATCTGATTGATAGACCCTATAGCTTCATAACATAAAATAAGGTGCGGGTTCCCCACTTCAATCATACTACCAATCCTATGGTCTATGTACGAGGATTTTTGGTGGACCTATTATTCCATATGGTTTTATAGGAACAAAAAATTGTTGAAGAGTTCATTTTTTCACCTGTGTGATGAGTGGGTGGTGATTCTAGTGCATATGGAGTTTCTATTTTGAATTATATATTTTAAATTGGTATCATTCTGAATATATACTTTTTGTTATAAAATGGGTTTTTGTGGTTTCCCTCAAATAAGACTTAGGTTGATGGGAAACTCTTGAGATAGTTGATCATGGAGGTGTTTTTATCCTATGGATAAAAGAGATGGATTTTTTTTTCGATAGTGTGTCAGATGTATCCATGGAATACTCATTCAATGGATACGGTAGTCTACCAGACCATAAATTGTCCCCTATGGGATTTGGTTGTGGGATCAAGGGAAAGTGAATATTTGTCTTCTTCTCTATCATGTATTCATAAAAGTGTTGACTCAAGTTGGTGTTAGTGAAACTCATTCATCAGTATTGATTTTACCTACATCGTAGGGACCTTTATATTTTTTAATCATCTTACTAGGTATTTTTATACTACAAACTATATGAAATTTTTCCCACATTTCTTGTGTCTATTAAAAAGATTAAAATATCAATATTGATATTCATGAATGGAATTTCTCATGATAGAGTTGTTGTGACATAGTGATCCCCCTTTCCTGATTTTTTTAGGACATATGGAGCTCTCAGATATCAGGACTTGTATTGTAACCCTTTATTACTAGAATTTATATTAAACACCCATAGAATGTTTAGACGATTTATGTAAGAATAATTGTATATCACATTATATATGTTATCCTATGTGGTTTTGGATGTTTTTTTATTGGTTGGGGATGTATATCTATTTCATGATATAGAGGATAAGACCTATGATATGATAATTATTTTATTTGGGTATCATTTTTTAGACCCTTTTCTATTAGATATGGTCTTGGGGTGACACACTCATCTCACAGCTTACCCAAGTAGAGATCGAGTGGGATGAATTCTATTGTATTGGTATTGACTGAATTTGGGTCTAGTGATGGAGTTTGTTAATTTATTTCATGGGATATTTCGTTTGGATATGTGGGTGGAAATGAATAATAGTTCTTATGAATAGTGTACAAGACAAGTAACATGAATATGGTGTGTTGGTCGATGAATTTTGATGAAAATACTAGGATAATCTATTGACAAACTTGAGTAATTAGTGTATTTTTTACGGTGGGCAATTGAGTAGCTCCATGCATCATATAGCACTCATTACATTGTAGTTTTCTTAATATTACATCATAACTTCTATGATATCACCATGCAGTGTGAAATCTAATTTTTCTCAAGAACATTATTTTACCACTGGTGTGAGATGACCCTTTAATGGATTATGGGAGAGAAATGACTACTTGTATACCTGTAAGTTTATTATGTGATGATCTCTCAATTCCCCCCCCCCCCCCCCTCGATAACTATGTTCATTATAGGGTATGGGTCCCCATAAGAACTGCATTCATACCCAAGTGAGATTGGGTCGGTAACCTCTTGGTAAGTATGTGGTTACTGGGATGTTACTGGGTCAGATTACATATTGGTTCAGTAGTCAGATCGTATTCCATATTAAGGGATCCTTTATTGAATCTGATAGTTAGGTTCGGTATCCCTCCCCCAAAATAGTAGGGTATGAAACACTCTATCACAATTATGGTGACACACCTTTATGAAATGTTATTTTTTATTCTTATGATTTGAATATGTTATTAATAATTGATTAGAAGTAATCTATCACAATTATGATTCATGAATTTTTAAATGATATCGATTTATTCCATGACCCATTATTTTGATCCATGATATATTTTGTATGAAAATTTTAAGTTTTTATCATCGTATCATACCCATATTTTTATCTTATGTATTCATGTGACCATTGATTGATATCTCCCATCTTTAAATTTAGTGAGCATATAATCGTAGCCTTTATTTTTTTTATTTTCCCCAATTTATGAAAAATGGTTTTATGTTGGGTTTGTTAAGAAGAATAAAAATATATATGAACATTATGATATATGATGAAGAATGTACATATATATATATATATTTTGTCTACTCTCTAATGACACAAAAACTTCACATTTATAGAATGTACCATAAGGTTACATATTGTATATTCATCCAAATTATGTAATATTTATGTATTAAATTCACAGGTCATTATAGATTGAGGTTTTTTGGAATTCATAAAGGAATTAGATTCTTGGATGTAGTGTATCTAATCTGAGTGATAGATAAGGGAGGTGTTCATGAGTGGGGGTTACAATATGGCTCATTTTGGATCTATAGACCTTTATATATTAGACGATATCATGTGTGTATATGTTATATTCCCACATGAGGTTATTTGTTTGTATTCTAGAAATGTTTTTTGGGATTTTTTTTTTAATGATGAAATGTATTCAATATGGGGAACATACTGCGACCCCAGTTTTCTTGGGTGGAAAAATTGTCATGTATTATGGTTTTAGAACCCCAAACCCTTAAAAAGATAATGTGATAAATTTTACCTAGAAAAATCCATTTTTAAAATTATTCAGTGGATTCATTGATTATAGGTTTTAGTCTTTAAACTCATTCTCAGATGACATTGATTTGTGGGAATGACAAGGACTTGATTATAATATATGATGTATAGAAATAAAATTCTGGCCCATGCTTGCACTTTTTTTTAGAATTATGAGTTTCCTTAAAAAATGATTTTAAGGTAGATTATAGATATCTATTTTTTCTAGAATTAAGAATATACCCTTGGGGGTATAAATTTCGAACACACTGGGATCCTTAAGATTGGTTATCAAAAAATGGAATTTTTATTTTATTTTATTTAATAAATATGTAAATTTGGATACTATAATCCCTTCATAATATTTAATCTTCATAATATCATATAACTATGGATTTCAATGAAGATTAATTAGATATAGGATATTAGAGGGTAGTTGAGATCTAGTGATGAGTTTGATCAGTGCTCGATTGAGAATTATTGAGGATTTAGTGTAGAATAGATCCCTAAAACTTCAATGATTCACCATGAGGTAGGAATTTATTTTCAATTCTCACTAATTTCTTCAATTGAAATAATTTTGAGATTTGATTCTGTTGAAATAAATGCATTATTCATGTTTTTTTGGTCAAGTGTTTGGTGAATGGAAATAGAATTATTTGAGGAGTCAATGGAACGTTTACACTGGGAAAAAGTGGTCATGTATATTGGTTCAACTAAACCAATGGTTGTGTGGTATCCTTTTCGTCTAAACTCTTTCAAAGATGTACCAAGGTAAAATTTATGGTTCAGATCAAATATCGAATCTATACAAACTAGTAACATAACCAAATTGGGGAATTACATTAGTCATTATTATGAAGGAGGATCATCAAATATTATCTCCCATCAATGAGCCTTTTCCATGTCAACATAGACACCAATGTGAGAGCGGTGTTAGTAGGTTAGAAAACTAGCACAAGTGATGACATGAAGAGGCACCATAAGGTATGACATTATGGATTTAGAATCAATTCAAGATCATCAAACCCCATATGATCATGGGAGGAAGATGCCCGATTAGTACACATTGTGAATGGATGACAAACAATGACTTTCCTTATGTCCCAGTCTCCAAAAGAACCTTGTGGCATGCCTAGGGGATGTCGTGTGGCATACTCTTTCATCTAGTGGTGTTTTTTTATAATAATTTTTTGGTTACCATTTTAGAAAAATAAATATCCTATCATGATTATTTTTCTACGTAGATCATAATAATGGGGTCTGTTAATGAATATGAGGTTTTTTTTATCAAGGTGGGGATTGGTATTATTGAAAATTGTCTCCATTGGGGTGATGACGAAAATCAGATGAGATGAATATATATAATTTCTAACACCCTATTCAATCATATCATTGGTTATAACTAATTATAGGTGTTAATGTATTGAACATTGGATTATATAATCATTCAAACATTATATTTTTTCTAAGGTGAAATCCATCCCTTTCATTGATGGATGATATTTTCCCCATGATATGTGGAGTTTGGATCCTCTATTATTTTTGGTTTCCTTGGAGCTCAAATCATTTTATGAGATTTATCATTTGTGCAGGGGTGTTGGGATTGGTACCCCATTTTAGGTTTAGAAATAAAATATTCTATTAGATATTATGGGTTCTCAGGGTCCCCTTCAGGTGTGGGATAACCCTTAAATAGAAGGAGACAATAATCTACTTGATTAATCATGGAATTTGTGTGAAATTAGATCCTAGAAATGATGTAGAATAATGTTATGATAGTGGTGATAGTTTAGTAGTAGGGAAATGCCCCATTGATCAAGGTTTAAGTTATCCATCTATGTGGTTGGTAGCCCCTCTATCATTGTATCGTACGATGAGGATAAATTTCACCATTAAAATTAGGCTAATGGTTCTAGGTTCATATAATGATCTATTTAGGATTTATTTTATGTATTAAGGCTTTTATGAATTATGATTTTTAGTGGATTTAGTTGTTAACATGCATGATGAGTGGGTGGTGATGCTAGTGAGTGTGGAGTGTCCTGGGTTAATGGTCCTTTTTTGTATTGGGATAATTTTATTTATATACCTTTTTTCAAAAATTGTGTTCTAGTTGTGATTTCTCTCATACAAGAATTATGTGGATGGGATTCCCTTGAAGTGGTTAAGTAGAGTTATATTTTTTTGTGGATATAAATTGATATAGATATGTTTTTCCATTGGATGTGTACTTAATTTATGGAGTAACTGTTCCATGGATTAAGTATACTATTGATCCATCCTTTAATCCCCTATGGGATTGGGTTGATGGATTATAGGTAGGTGAAATTGCAGTTTCTTACATATCAGGATTTTATCCCCTTTTTATCGAGTTGGTATTTGTGCATATTGTGCATCTAAAGTGAGAGAACCTGTAGCTTTAGACCCATTATATCTTTATTAAATTATATTGGGTACTATTATACTCACCCCAAAACAAGCTTTTTGTCTGCACATATTTTTTATGTGTAGATGTCTCATAGGCCGATAGTGGTATCGGTGAGTGTATATCTAATGGAGCAAATGTTGATAGAGCTTGGTGAAGGTAGTGGGATTTATGGATGGTAGTTTTCATGATATAGTTTTAATAATATGGTAATATCCTTAATCCTATTTTTTCAATGTTATATGGTATCATGATATATAAATCATTTTACCCACTTTTACGGGAATTTATATTGTACACCCCTGTGATGTTTAGCAGATGTATGCATGCATATTTTACTTTATAGTATGTTTTTTTATTCTTTATGTTGTGGATATTTGTTTTATTGGTTAGTGATGTATATTTGTTTCAGGGAGTATAGAATATGGCCTCCCATTTGTGTATTATGTTTTCTTGGTTCTAGTCACCTTCCCATGACCTATTAGAGGTACGATTGGAATTACACACTCATGTAATCGTCAATCCATGAGGGGACATGATTTTTTGGGTTGTGTCATGATATCTATGCGTAATTATACAATAGTGATCTAGATAATACTATGATTAAATTAATGATAGGTATAAAAGTTTTTTATGATGGTTACATAGATATTAAAATAATGACAAATGTTAGTAGCTCTATTATAGGTACATGATTCTATGAGTTATTTATTATTGTATTTTTTATGTTATCTCAAGAATGGAAGTAACATTTTTAATTTAACTACCAATAAAGTAAATTTTTCTCTACTACAAATCAACATATATATTAGTGAACAAATAACCCAGATAATTATTATAGTATTCCATCCCTCGCCACACTTAATACTATTAACTAGATGTTGATTGGGTGTTGATTCATTGGAAGATGAACATAGAATATAATGTGGTGTGTTTTTAATAATGGTTTGGCGAGAAGATGTTAGATATTTGGATACAAGTTTATGGGAGTTGGGTTTTGAGGACCCCTATTTATTTTGATGTCATGTGGTATAATATACAAATTTTTTTATTTTCTAATTGATTCTTATGGACATTTTTGGAATGGAATGCATTAAAAAGTTTAGAAAATGAATAAGGATATATATATTTCCATAATAAACTTATTGTATCCAAGTTTATTCATTTTTGAACCTAAGTAAGTAAATAAGAGAATGATGGAACATACGTATAAGAAGAGGAGAATGTTGGATTAAAGGTATCAGTGGAAAAAATAAATATTGAAATTTTTTATGTTTTTTGTTAATCAATAGATCGAAATTAGGGTACAAGGTTGATATTTGACATGGTTTGAGTTTTGGAGAAGAGTGGAGAATTCATGATAAGTATGTATCCATATATGATTAAATTATATTTTTTTATAGTTATTGTAAGATTAAATTATATTTTTAAATTGAAATTTATGATTAGAATGTTATAAATGGATCAAGTAAGAAAAGATTAAATGGAAATTTATAATTTATTTCATAAGTGTAATATGGAATTTATATATGTTTTTTTAAGAGGCTAAAGAAGATATCCAACTACATAAGAATAAAATTTTTCTTCAACTATCCACATATGATTAACATTTAAGTTTCAATCTCCTTGTAAGATTTTTCGAGGATCATGTTTGATTATCTCAAATAATATAAAATAATAAAAATGAACCTTTAAAGCTCATATATGTTTAATATGATATTTTGTAATGGTAAACATGGATCAAGAATTTATTCATGGGATTTATTTAATATTAACTAGATGTTACTTAAGCTTGGTTATCTGGATTTTCGGATAATTCTAAAAGTATTTGGGTCTAGTTTTGTTGAGTATCAAATAATGAAATTAATAGAATATTGTAAGAGATGATTGACTCAATGTCTCAAAGCTGTTAAATGAATAAATTTTTTCTATTTTGAAGTTTGAAGATAAGAGTTTAATAAAACAAGTTGATGTGAAAAATCTTGATTGATTTTGTGGAAATATTATTTATATTAAAATATAAATAAAAAGTTACATGAATATCGGATGAATATTAATTAATATTTAATTATAAGGAAGAAGTAAGATCATTTGGTTCTATATTCTTTAAACTTTGAAAAATTGCATGTTATGGAGATTCACATAATGATGGTATTCTATATATTTTGATAATAGTTCAATAAATATAAAATTATAAAAAATATTGATTTGATCATGGATTTGATCATGGAGGTCAAATTATGACAAAGATACAACTTTTTTATGGTGTTTAATTCTAGTTTGGCATTCCCTTTGAGTTTACTTCATTTTGAAGTATAATTTTATTTTATTTCTCAAATAAGTGAATGTATTTGAAATGGGAGGTATAAACCTTTTCTTGGAAGTTTTCCTTACATAAACCTCATGATAATATGTAGTGAAAAGTGATATATATGGTATATCTACACATTATTATTGTATGCTCCATGGATTAGCCCTTTGTTTTGAGCAAAGTAAAATTATTGTGTCTCCACATTCACATTATCTATTTTGTGAGAACTTTGGATTGATAATATAGATAAAAAATTACTATAAAAGTGTTAAAAATATTTTTTTGTAGTTAAAAAAGGAAGTGGACACCCTAATTCACCCCCGCCGCTTAGGGTGTATTGGGACATTAAGGTTTCATAAATTGGTATCATATCCACAATGTTATTATTGATCAATATATCTTATAAAAATTATTTATATGGATAATTATTTGAATACTAAATTATTTCCTTTGTTTTATGGATTCAATCATAAAATCCTGAAAAACTAAATGTTTTTTCATATATGATCTCTTGAAATGTATTTTTTCTCTACTACAATACATGGAATTATGATTAGTGGTGTAATGTATATATCATGATTTAAGTGTATAAAAAATTGACCAACACTAAGGAAAATGAATAAAATTAATAATCCATGGAATTTCAAAATCAGATATATATATATATATATAATTTTTGAGTTTCACATATACAATGGTTATTTAGGATAAATTAACCAAATTTTAAAAGGGTGAAAACAATGTAAATGAGATAAAAATAATAGTGTTACACAAAAAGGGTGAGGATTTGAATATTAATTCTAATGAAAAAAATTGATTCATTATTCAATACAAATCATTGAGGTTTGTGAATCTATTTATAACCAAGAATATGGAATGAAACATGTGAACATCGTGAATAAATTTTGAGGTCATTGAAACATTTTTACAATAAAGAATTTTCAAAATTTTAAGAAGTAATTCATACATAGCTATCTCATGATGTCGTATATATCAATATTTGGGATAATAAAATGTGTGAAAAGATATAAAGTGTGTTAGTACATTCATTAAATGTGATGGAAGTTCAGCCTTTAAATAAACATGATATCAATAAATATAGAGATATATAAGAGGATGTACTTGATGATTTCTTATCACTTGTGTCAAGAAAATTAAAACAAGTAAATGGAAGGTTTAAATTGAATATACCGTACAAATGTTTAAATTATAAAAAAATTATATATATTGTAGGGAAGTTTCTAGGAGAATTTTATCACGATATCAAAGATAATTACACAAAAAAATATCAAATGGTGTTTCCCTCAAAACAAAACATAAAATCCAGAAATACATCTTGAAATAGATTTCAATGAAAAATATTGGTGATAAAAGAAGATAATCATAATGAGGTTACTTTTATAGATGGTGAAACTATGTTTAATTCATATTTAGAGGATTCTATGACAGAAACAGCTGATAAATATCAATATAAAATAAAATAAGAAGATAAATAATAAGTTATTGTTTATCTCAAAGTTGAAAATAAATGTGATCATAAATAAATTGAAATATATTGAAATAATAATAAAAATATTTTTCATATATTGAAATACTTATTAAATTACGTCGACCAACTTGAGGCTAACATCACTTCACTCGAGAAGGTAGTGGAGGACAATAGTTTTCTCATATATATCTTGGATAATATATAGATTCTAAGATAAATTTATTTTAACAATATATGGTAGTAAATAAAGTTAATTATTTCATTTATTTAGGAGAAATATAAATTAAAACACTTATATAAGAAGTGGTGAAATTGGAGAAAAATATTGAAACTAAAATGAAAAAATTTGTCTGAGAAGAAACTATAATTTAGAATCTTATTAGATTAAAAGTTAAAAAAATGAGCTAAAAGATACATAAGGAGTGTTGAGAAAGTATTGAATGATCAAAGATTAAACTATATGAAAAAACAAGCAACTTATTTTAAATTTGAATCATAAAAATTTGAGAGAGAAAATTCTAAGGAAAAGTGGAATGAAAAAAGGTTGGAGATAACTTTCAATTGTAAAGGGATTGTTAAAAAATAAAGAGTTTTTTAGATAATATAAACATATGGACTAAAATTGATAAAATATTTCCAAAAAAATAATCTGATAATGTTGTGGCTACATGGGCCACATAATAAACTATTATGAGTAGTAAGAATGTTATTTAAGAGGGGAAGCACTATTAAATTAACCAATTTGGATGAGAAAATATCACATATCTCAAAGAGGAAGTTATTTTCATTGATATTATTTTTATTTCTCTAATTTTGGATGTATAATTTAAGATTATAGGTAATTAATGAGTGAAAATAGATTGTATTGATGTCTAAGGAGATTATAAAGTAATCCGATGATTTCAATTCTATTGAAAAATAAATTCTTCTCATTGGAAGAAAAAGGAGATTACATACCTAATCATGATAAACTAATGATCGGAGACTATCTGATAACTCAATTCTACAATGAATTTCTTGGAAGAAAAATAAAAATAAGGGAAAGGTTATCCTAGAAAATATTTCTATAAAGGTTATAAGGAACAGTTTAAAATGGATTTTTGATAATACGTTCTCATTTCACATAACTAAGAAAATTATTTTCTTGAATGGTCACATAGATGGAGTTTTTTGTTTTAGTAATGATGGATATTTTAATATAAAAGGTAGAAAAAATACTATATTTATATAATATTTGTTGAATAACACAAAGTAATTTTATTAGATTGCACTTTTACACCAAATCATGAGTGTGAGTCAAATTTTAAACTAGTTACTCAAATTATTATTCATTTGGAATGACTACATTATCAAGTGAAATGTTGGAAACACATAATTAAATGATAAAGAATAATATATAATATATATATTGTAGATAAAAATTTGAAAAAATATCTTCTAATAGTATAAGAAAAAAATAGACATAGCATGAGAGGGTATTTTATATACATTAAGAAATAATTGATAATAATTTTGTGTTTAGAACTTTGATCGACATTCAAAATCTAAAAATCGATATAAAAATATATGTTAGGATTCTAAGAGAAAAAATGGTAATAAATTTATTTGGAAAAACTAAAAATATAACTTCAAATTTTATATTCTTGATACGTACTAATGTTTGTGGAATAATGACACATACAAAAATAAGAGTCGATATATATTTCCTACTTTTTCGGGATAACTGCAATAGAATGTGTTTTATAATATTTTTTAAAACCTAAAAGGGTGTGTTATAATGTATCAACTGGTTTTGAATGATATGTAAAAATGAAACCA
The DNA here is from genome assembly GCA_963277665.1 of Viscum album. Lineage (NCBI taxonomy): Eukaryota > Viridiplantae > Streptophyta > Magnoliopsida > Santalales > Viscaceae > Viscum > Viscum album. The sequence continues at coordinate 1,616,546,671 of OY728146.1, read as the reverse complement.
AAATATCATTTCATATTTTATAATTGTATATTGGCATGGAGTACACTTCTATTGAGCTGTAAAATTATTTAGAGAAGCATGATATTGGGCAGTGGATACATCAATGATAACTCTATCATAAAATAGATTTATCAAAAGGAATAATCAAGTAGTAAATAATATTGAAAATATATTTATAATTGAAAGTATAATTTCAAATAATTATTGGAAATATCTGGTAGAATTATCCTTTTACTCTCAATTTTTTTGTTGATTCCTAGAGGGGAGAGAACATGATATAAAATATTTCATGGAAGTAATAAAAATTTAAAATACATTATAGTATTTGGAAATAAATTATCTATTTATAATAAAGTATGAAATCAAGGGAAATATTGAGATATAGTGGATAAAGGATTATTTCTTAGTATCAAGTAATGATTGCAAATACATCAAAAAAAAGATAAATGGTCGATAGTAATAATGTTAAAGAGATTGATTATAAATTTTTGAATAAATCTATAAACTAATACCTAAAAAAATCAGGGATTAAGATAATTATTCTAGTGAATATTCTAGAGGTATTAAAAAAATAAAAAATGGGGAGTACTCAGACAATGAATTGGATGATGAAATTATTATTAAAGAGAGTCTACAAGTGATTAAAAAGATGAGGAGTGGATACAAATTGGATATCAACGGTAAATTTTCACCTAATAATACTCTAGAATTAGGGATTTATGGAAATATATCTTTTATAATAGGTGGAACCGGTTTCATTTGAGGAAGTCAGAAAAAATGATTCATGGAAAAATCTATAAATGAAGAGCCGGGTTAAATATAGAAAATTAAATGTTTGGATCAAGTGAGAATTACAAGTGTCTAAAATATATTCAGAAAAATGTGGTTGTTTAAATATAAATATAATGATCTTGGAAATATAATTAAGAAGATGAAAATATTGGTGTCTAAAGTTTATTTTTTTCTGAAGGCATAGGCATAGAAGAAAAAATCAAACTAGTTTCAAGAATTGAGAAAATCAAATTTTATGCGAGTTTTTTATTCAAAGTTGATTCCAGGTTTTCTAAATTAATATAAACATATAATTATTGTTTGTAGTTATCAAAGAGTAATTTTACATTGAAAAACATAACCAATTTCAAATCGATGATGATGAATCAAAATTTTATTGATTGAAAAAGTTGTCATATGGATTGAATCAAGAATCATTGTCTTTGTATGCTTAACTAGATTATTATTTTAGAAAGATGGGATCCAATTGAGGTGGTTATTATCAAAACCTAAATGTGAAATCATCATATAAATAATATTTCATGATAATTGTGTTTGTATATAGTATCATATTTTTTAGAAAAAATATAAAATTAATATAATAGCTTTCCAAACTAATGAGATTAGAGTTAAAAAATGGCCATGATTGGAAATCTTATATATTTTTCTAGTGCTACATGTTTTTAAAATGGATAATTTCAAATTTATTTATTAATAAATATATGAAATATTACTATTTAAATAGATTTATATATAGTAAAATAACCAGTTATCAACTCAAATTATAGTAGGAAACAAACACGAAAATTCATTAAGAAGTAAATGTTATAAATCAAAAATTATACCATTGAATGGCCATGAATTTATTATATTTGATAATAATAAGGTTCGAGATTGTTTATATAACATTTTTAGTGGCACAATTTCAAAGTAGCATAGAAGAAAAAAATATCGATATATTAAAAAGAATAAAGTTGTATGTTTAAGATACTATTGATTATGATCTTTTTATTAATGTAGAAAAAGATCAAACTTAAAGGTAATATTAATAAATAGTTTAGTCTAGAGATGTTGTGTATGGAAAACACCCAAGTGGAGGAGAGTTTTTTGGAAATAATTATATTAGTTGTATTAGAAATAATCCATATTGTACATATCTGAGCATAACTAAGTTATATATATTTATATATAAAGGAATTTACAAAACTGATATGGATGAAGCAATAGATTGAGGCTCATAGTGAAGAGTTATGAATACCTACGGTGATCTTCTGAGGTAAAAAATGGTATTGATCTAACAATAAACCCTACACAACACTAATTAATAGAGAAAATTGAAATCCAATACCATTTCATTAAATTAAAACTGATACAAGAATTTATCAAGGTGAATTACACTATAATAAATCAGTAAGCTAAATATATATTCACTAATACATTAGCAATGTTAATATTTGAGAATAATAAATTAAACCTCAATGTTTACCCACCTCCATCAACATGAGTAGGTTTTTAAATCCCCTCTCTCCATGCAATTTTTCTATTTAATGTGATTTTTCACTATATTGAATGTATGACCCTTTTGGTTTATAATAAAGGCTCAAATTTGGGAAATTTAAGGATACTCAAAAAAATTACCAAATCTTAATAAGATTGATATATAAAGTTAGTATAGAATTATGGTATCGAGGGAGAAAAATATAACCTTCAAGGGTAGTTGGTTTAATAGATAAGGGGAGGTTTAATCCATGGTAAATAGTGAGAAGGATGAATTCGGATAAGGTTCTTGTGATTTTAGGTATTTATAACATGGTTAATCATAGCTAGAGTTTAGAGGTATTCATTGATGTATTGAATTGTCACTTAAAATCTTGTTTTTAACACTAAGAATTTCTCAAGTAAATATATAATAATAGTTGAGAATTTTTTTCTATTTTGATTTACTAGAATATATATAACTTTTGAATTTCACTTGTATTTTCTATAATCCCAAATAAGGATAATGATTTAACCTAGGATATTCATGATGAAATACAAAATGGTAAGTGGGAGAATTATGGAACATAAGTCATTGAAAAAGATAATATTTGATTAAGGGTGTTTTTGGAAAAATTATTTCTAAAATGTATTTTTTTATAATAAATTTCTATAAATTATGGTTTTGGGATGGTATTTTATAGGTCTAGTATTTTTTATAATAGTGGATAATTTAGAAGAAGTATGGATACATGTAGTATTAAACTAGTTTTTTAAATGTGGTGAATGATTAGATTAGAAGTTATATTGGCATGTTTTGATTATAATTCTGGAAAATCATGTATTCATGTTTGAGTAAAATGAAATTTATACTAATTTAATAATAATAATCTAAGAATAATGTATGTTTTTAGGAGGATAAAAAAGTTTAATGGCTATCTAGGAATAAAATTTTTCTTCAAGTAGTCGTTTATAAGTAACTCTAAAGTTTGAAAGGCCATGTAAGGTTTTCGAATGCTCATGTAAGATTAACTTTCATCTCATAGAAGAATAAATATGAAGTTCTAAAGCTCATGTAAAAATAATACTAACTTGTATTAGATTAACTTGATATTTAGTATTAATTCATTGTACTTACATAATATTAACCAAAAGTTACATAAGTTTGATGTGATGAATTTGAAATAATTTTTCCAAGTATTTTGGTAATATTTTTATAGATTTTTAAATAGATAAAATAAGGTAAATTGAATGGAAAATTGTTTCTTAATTTGATGTTATAAGATTAGATATTTTCATTAATTATTGGAATGAAGTTCTAGATTGATTTTATTGAAGTATTAGTTAACGCATCCAAACCAACACAACCTATAACTAAACCAGGGGTTCCATATAAAATCAGGGATTCCTTCCCATATACCAATGGATTTTTACTAGTAATGAATATCTATGAAAACGTATTGGGAGAGCATACCCTCATATATGGGTGATATCCAAGTAGTTTAAACTGTAGTAATATAACTAAAATTAATAAAATAGTAAGAACTTGATATAAAATTATATAAAACAATATAACTCTTGATATGAAAAATAATATATGAAACATTTAGTCAAACAAGAGTAAAGGTTTTAGGTTTCGTGATGTTAGTTAACCATGTAAATATTGATTCAAAATGAACATAATAATTGGAAAACTATAATATAAAACAAAGGATTTAACCAATCCATCACCAAAAAACCATCAATATCCAACCTGTTCATTCATCACACCATTATATATATACATCAATTATTGGTCCCCTTACCTTTCTTGTCTCAGGATTCATGATGTTTTCATTATCATTTTGGTTCCTACATTTCATGTGAGTACAAAGTAATCCAGTCACCACCAATGTTCCTCAAGATAATATGCATGAATAGATGGTTTCTTATGAAGTGAAATGTATGGAAAAAATAATAATAAAGGTAAATAATTTCCACTCCATTATATGATCAAAAATACTCAAATGAGTGACCTGCCTACTTTTTCTATTTTCATGTTGGAGCTATTATATCATAGTATAAACAAACATATAAGATCACACGATCCTATAATTATTTCAAAACTAATTAATAAAACTTATAACCACATCAGTAATCATTTTCAAATTATGACTTAAACCCCATAAATTTATATAACATATAAAAAAAACTTTTCTATAAAATTTTTATATAATCCCCACTCAAAACTCATGTCTACATATAAAAAAAATATCCATCGATAATTCTAGTGATCAATAGCACAACTTAGTGATTCTTCATTTATAGAGGATCCCATCATAATTCTAGTGACCGAGTAATCTAGTGTTCACACAACCTGAAAGGTCACAATCTTAATGGTGAGTAGTATCATTACTTTCTTTGGAAATTTATGAACCTTAGCCACCACCATCATCGATGATCCATATCACCCTCACATAAATATTGCTAAAAACATCACCACACAATAGTGATCATTACCTCATATAGAATCTAAAATCAAAACACACCCAGACCACCACATTAACCTATTATCTAGTCATGGTGAGAACTCTTTATAATGAAATGTATTAAATGGAAACATTATAAACTCAAAATAATTTTTACTAGGTTAATTCCAACATGAGTTATCCCCAAGGACACTCCCCTGAATCACAAAGATGATAGACAGACCCATTACAACTTTTTCACACACCCCACCTTATCCCACACAAATTAAAATTGAACAACACATATGAATAGTTTATGTAACTTAGAACTACCTACATGGACTCAACAGGATCACAGCCATAAAATATCATATAAATATTTGGCTACAATTGGAGGAAATGATAAAATATTCCACAAGCCCTATAATTAGATATATTCAGGTAATAATAAAAATTGATTAGATAAATCAATATTAGAACCAAGAGGTTGATTAAAATTACCCCCAAAATCCATATGGATTGATTGTATGTCAATTATACAAGGAATGAGGGAGATACAACCTTGAGTGAGATGGGAATGAGAGAGATATGGGAGATATAGAGTTTAAGGTTTAGATAAATGATTAGGATTTCTCATTTTTACATATTTTATAATATATTAATATATTAAATTTTTAAATAAAGAAAAAAGATAGGGTGATTCAGCCTGATACCCATTTTATATCCATCGGGTACTCAGTACCGTATCAGTTATACACCCATAAGTCACTAGCCACCAAGTATTCCTTTAAGGACATCCATCTCTCAACATGTATACACTGGGTACCTATTGTGACTCTAATTGGAACCTTTTGAAATTTATATTCAATTATAGATGCCCCTCACTAGGACCATCACCCCAAACAAACACCCATGACCACCATAAACACTTCCAACATCTAAATAATCCAAAATAAAATTTAATAGGACGGTGTTATAGAAAACATTCCCCACCAAAACATATAGGAAATTACATCCTTCAAATCATAAATTATCTCATCATTGATATATATTCATCTAAAACCTTCTCCAATCCTAAACATAACCCAAAAATTATTTTCATACTACCCTCAAATCACTAAAAAAGTGATTAATGCATCCAAGAATTACCAATAACCATGACTTGTTAACTTTAGAGGTTTTATTCAATCAATAGGTAATCCCCACTATATGAATCACCTACCCAATAACATTATAAAAAACTACACAACATGATGATGATAGTATACTAGACCATCGCATAAAAACTCACACATAACAGTCACTATAAATATAGTGAACTGACCAATATTAACCTATCATGCTACCAGATTCGGCCTTCAATGATGACTAAAATTCATTTTCAATATCAAGAGTCTAAAAACTATCAAGGTTATGAAACAAAACAATTTAGATTAAATTCAAAATTTCAATACATTAAACCACATAATGCACTCTAAATAAGAATCTACTTTGACCTATTCATATATTGGATTCAAATGAAATCTAGATAAGTGGTTTCAAAATAAAATTCAACCAAACAATTCATAGATAATGAGAAAAAAATAAATTTCCAACCATAATTTTATAAACAAAAAAGTAATGTGATATATAGAATATAGTAAACATGGGTGGTAAAATAAAGGATATGTGGTGGTGGTCGATGCATATAAAACCTAATGGGACCATAAGTTGAAAAAATATCCACACAAATATCTTCCATGTGACCTGTGGTCACATCCTATTCATCATATCATAAAAATTTTAAGGAAAGAATCTATGATATATCACCAAAGTAACTACATTAACTTTTCCTATGTCAAATGAAATAATATTTAAAAATGTTGAAAGGGTATATTTAGGGTGTGAGAACATTACTAGTAGGAAACCAACATGAATCAAAATAAATCATTTCATAAGAAAAACCATTTAAACTAGTATGAAATATAATTAATAATTTGATTCCATTTTTTCACATGAGTAAGGGAATAAATTATTTTTCACTCTTTTATTAAAACAAATTCCTTTGAAAATAAACAACATGTACAATATGGAATAAGTACATGATAATACATATTATGATAAATAAAAGTAATAAAAAAATTAGTTGAAAGATGACATGATTTTATTGTCACATGGTGCTGCAGCCTCAAGTAATAAAGGGGTATCCTAGCACCTTTACTGGGAACACCTAAAAACTTATAATAAAACTGACAAGTCCAAACCCTATCTTACCCTTTTGCTTTTTATGTGATAACCCCAAGTGTGAGAAAAATCATGCATTTGGGTTCAAAAATATAGAATATATATCTTTTATAGAACACATCCCAATTTTCAATACATCTATCCAAGGTTCCCTTTTGTATTGAATTTAAAAATCAAATCCTATTACAAAACAATTAATATTCAAGTTACAATGATCAATTCAATATCATCAAGGAATATAAAAAACAAGAATAGACATCCTAAATTTTAAATATACACTTTAAAAAAGTAATTATCACTATAATATAATAAAATTTATGGAAAATCACATTAGAAATCATACAATTCTCTAAATACAATTAATAATTCCATTTGAACTCAAACAAAATAATTAAAGAATTTAAGAAAACACCGTGTAGAAAAAAATATCATAAAAACACTAGTTATCTATTTAAACTGCCAATTTTTCAAATATAAGTTCAATAAAAATAAATAATAATTATAAATCAATTAAATATAATCAGTATCGAATATGAATTAGCTAACATGTATCTTTAAAAAATAAATGTACCAAAGGTATTCCATATGAAAGGGAATTGTGTAGAGTCACCTACCTCAAATCATTAGAACCCAATATCCTTATTCAATTAAAAAGTGATTAAATAAATAAGCATCATCCATATGCCCTTGGTACTATGAATCCTAACATAAAGTTGTTTCAGGATCTGAGCAAACCTAGCCCTAAGAAGTATATGAAGGAAAAGTAAGAGGATGAAATTATAGGGAAGGTTTAAAAATATGGGTGTTAATTTCAAACCTCAAAACATAATTTACCAATGTTGTGTAGAATATTGGAATAAGAAAAGACCACATCAAGAAATAATCATCAAAATATTTCTTTTGTTGCATTTTCATGACTTGGTTGTCCTCTCTATAGACATAGTTTATGCTTATATTTATTTTTTTTTATCATGTTTCAAGCATTGAATCCAAAAATGGAAGTATTTTCCATATAAAATACCTTGACCTATTCATAAAGGTCTAAATATAAATGATTAAATCTTATTAAATATAAATAAAATCACATTCATAGAAGAAATAATGTTGAATTTCCTTAATAATTTCCCCAATCTCATCCTAAAACGAATGTCTATTATTAATGTAATGTTACTAGCACCCCTTGATGGATCCTTTATGTGTATGGAAAACACGTACATTCCCTAAAGAATCCGAATATTAGAATATAATCTAGTCATGAACTTGTTAATTATGGGAAACATAATAAATAAGAATGAACAATATGAATGTATAAGGGACTTGGAAAAGATAGGAAGTGAACATGGGGAATAAAATTAGAAATATCCTTAGGAAACCACTTTTATGTAGATGAATAAAATCAATATAACCCAATGGTAGAGGGAGGAAATAGCTTGGTATATGATTATAATATTTTCCATTTAAATTATGGAGGAATAAGGGGGAAAATTATTCATCATAAATTGGTAATTTCACATTTTTATTTATAGGAAAATTGAATGGTTTAGATGCTATATTTTTGAATATATTTGAAAACCATGTGATAGCCTATAAATATGTAAGGGTAAGGGGTGTGGTTTCATCACATATTTTAGGAGACCATGCCCAAACATTTTGAATGGGGTTATATTTTAAATGAATTAAGTGGGGAATAAATTGATTTCCTATAACATTTCACCCCAAATTAACCATCCCTCTAATTGGTCATAAATATTTTTAAAAAGGTTGTAGAAAATAAATATAATAAATGGAAGAATATAAAAAATTAAATTATAGGATTTTTGGGTACAATAATCTCCTAGTTCATTCCAATAATTCTCTCTCCACAAGATTTTTGAGTTTTACTATGCAAGTAGTTTTCTTAGGGACCTCAATAGTTGAGTGAAATAAAATACAAATAGTTACACAAATGTTTCAAGAGATTTTACAGGGATATCTTTTTTCACAAGACCTATCCATGATCTTTGAAAAGATAAAATATATAGAATTATATTTATATTCAACTCAATATTTTGTTTTTCAGCTAAATGAATATCGTTGGTTCTTCTAGAGAAATAATAAAACATCATTAATTTAATCTGGAAGGTCTCTTGACTTTACATAATTAATTATTTAAGAAATATTATCAAAAAAATCTTCTTCATAAAGAATAAGAAATCTATTTTATGTATAGGAATGAAGAGTATTGTATGTGTTATTTAGAGAGAATTATATTTTTATAGGTATTATTTCATTCTCTATACTTTTATATCCCTCATTCACACACAAACATTTTCAATTAAAAAATTCATATAAATTAAAAAGGTTAATAGAACATAGAATTATCCTAAAAGGGGAGATTTTTTCCCACATATGACATTTTCTTTCAAAAATATAAATTATAGAAATATTTTTTTATAGTAATAATATCCTCAATTAGAATAATAAAAATTTTAAGCAATAAACATGTTATTTAAATCCTATTTCCTTATTGAGAAATCGAAAATTTATACCAAAATGAAAGTAGGAGTGGAATTTTCTTGAGTTTTTTAAAAAGTAAAAAAACCTTAAAAGTGTGATTAAATACTCTTGAATTACTCACATCGAAAGACTTTCACTTCATAAGGAATTATCTTCTTCATCGATCATTTTTTCATCAAAAAATCTTACCACTTAGTGACTGGTATGAATTGAAACCTTATATATGACTTTTACTTTGAGAGAAATATTTGAAAAAATATGATAACCTATTCTGTATGATATTTCATATTTTGATATTATGATAATTTCTTCATTGGATAATGTAACAAGAAATATTGTTCTGGATGAAATGTTTTTTACTACTATGATATTTTTATCTTCATTCAATAAATATTTACTTCATATGATAGTGGACTCTATCAAGTAGTATCATTATGACTTTCTGAGTATGTAAAAAAAATTTCTTCATATAATAAAATGATCCTTACACAAACATTCCATTATCCAAAATCATAGATCACAAGTTATTTTTCTTCTTGGTATGATAAATCTCATATGTAAGACTCTTGAAGGATAATTTACTTATTCTAGACACTTAAATCCCACATAAAGATATATTTCTTGTGATATAATGATTTCTTTCGATATAAAATATAATTCCAAGAAGTGTTTGAAAAATAATAGTTTCTATGATAAATTAATACGTCCTATTATATTTTCTTTATAATATTTCTTCAAACATAAAAATGCATGTTTGTCTAACACATTTTGAGAGAAAATGTTACTTTAATAAAACTTGTAATGGACTGAATGTAACAACACGATATTTTATGAAAAATATTCTTTTTATTAATGTCTTGTGTTGTACGCTACACCAAAAGGAGCTTTCACAACACACATCCTTGACTTTCCTTGCATTACACGCAAACGCAACCTTCCTCGATAGTGTGTGTAGTACGCAGTACCGAGTTTACCTAAACAACGATATGCTATTAAAATATTATTAAAACTAGTTGTTATGAATAGTAATTTTAGAAATTTTATCTATCAAAATGGACTTCATTTTTGGATTCGGAGTATCAAATTTAGCCTCAGGTGATATTTTGGTACTTTTCGGATATCTTTCATATTTTGATGAATAGTGAAAATTACTAAATTATAATTAAAAACAACTTTTTTAATCGAATTAATTAATAGTGATAAATTATTAATTTTAGTGGTTTTAACGTATATTTAGAATATAGTTTTACAATTTAATACAATTTTGGTCATTGGATGTAATTTTACATTTAAACCAGTCATAAAGAACTGTTAATCTTTTGATAGTTACTATCTCTTAAGAACACGCTATTTGTTTTGACGACGAGAATTAATTTTTTAAATTAATTAATGCAACTAATATTTTTTCAATTTGACAAAATAGACATCATTTTTGAATTCATAATATCAAATATATCTTAGATCTATTTTTTGATATTTTTCTGGAAACTTTCATTTTTTGATGAATAGTGAAACCACTAAGTGGTAGTTAAAAAACTGATTTTTTCATAAAACATAATTTTACCTCTTCTGTGAGTGGAATTTCAAAAATCCGAGAGACACGGTTAATATCAAAGACTAAAATGTGGTTCAATGAGATAAAAATAATTTTTGGTGAATAGTAACTTTTTACCTTTTTACCACGATTAAAAGTAAATAGGTTAATTAAGAGTAAAAATGATATTATTATTACCCTAACACATGTCTTAATTCTATTGGACAAGTGTAATTCGACCAAAAACAAACTTAGGAATAAAATATGACCATTTAGGCCCACTTGGATTAGATTAGGACATTTATTATTAATTTATTTAAAGAAGGGTTAAAATAGTTAAAATCAAAGTTTAATAACTAAATCATTTTTAATATGGGGTTATACATAAGATAAATTCAGCCATAAATATTCATTAGAAATATAAAAAGATTTCATACATTATGGTATTTTATTTGTAATTTTTAGACATTAAATAATTTAATTTATTTATGACACAACGATGATGCAGTAATTATCTTATTAATGAAATATTGACATAATTGATGTTATAAATACCCAAATAAATATAATTTGAGACTTTTTATGAATTCCAATAATTTTATAGGTTAATATGACATGTTATTATTGATTTAATTAACTTATTTCGAACTTATCATTCTATTATGATTTTCACAAAAATCAATTACTAAATAGTGTCAAAATTGACATAAAATAGTTTTTAAAACAAATATTATATTATTAATTGTTATTTTCTTCCTAAAAATCTAAGGTTCGTCAAAATGACTTAGATAAGGTTATATATATTAATAATAAACAACTTGGGGTTCTTTTGTCTTGATATAGTATGTTTATTAACCTTATAGTATAAGAACACAAGAAGACACGGTAAAAGTAAAATTATTTAACTCAATGTTAAATCTACATGATAAGGTTAAAATAGGAATCTAAACTTGTCTAAATTCTATTGTATGAGAGGATTTCGACCCATCCCCACCTTATCCTCGAAATAAATCAATTTTTAGCTATTTAAAACCGAACTTCACTTTATAATAAAATAATATTTTTAGTTATTCCAAAGGTGCCCCTCTCCTCCCTTATAAAAGGGCACCTCCTCCCTCTCTTCCTCACACCACTTTGAGCCTTCAAGCTCGGCCAACCCCAGACACTTTCTCCTCTCCACTTCCCTAGAGACATCCTAGAGGTCCTGGTCATCTTAAAATACCAATTTTAGTGCCCTAAAAGGAGGTCTCAAGGAAGCACTTCAAAGAAGAGGTAATATCCTTTACCGATCCTTTCCAATTTCTTTCTTCTTGAACTTCTTCTTCATTAGTTGTTTCATTATTAAGTAATAACATCAGTATCACTCATATAATGATATGTTATTATAAGTATAAAAAACACTATTTAACCATCTATCCATCCTACGGAAAATGAAATCATCGCGCGTGCGTACGTACGGAATACCATCTCTACGCCGTGGTGTAATCTATTTTCCCCCACCACCTTACTTGGATGGGTATAATGGTGTAAATAATGACTATATATGACTATTATAAAGTGATATTGATTCTGAAATAGTATACATACACTCCAATACAATTCCACGATCATAGGAACGATATCATCACTCGTGCGTACGTACGGAATACTGTCTCCACGATGTGATGCGACTCGTTTAACATAATCTTCATTTCATAATGATTATATAAATGAATTGAATGAATTAATATGATATATATTACACCAATTACATTCTGGAAATGAGGTATCTATAACCTAAAGGGAAGAATAAGAATTTATTCGACAAAACACGCATAAGAACAAAAAGTAATAAACACCCGAATAACAAGTAGTAATGAAATATTACTAATAATAAGCTAAGAATATGACCAAATATGATATCATAAAAATAAGTATGATTCTGTAATAATTCAATAACATTATTTAAATCATTATACAGGAGGTTCGAACACATACAAAGCATATCGGACCTAAGGTAATGGAAATATCACAATCTCATTTTTATCCAAGATTGTTTATACTTTGGTATTTACTAGGGTGTATTTTATCATCCAAATCCATGTTTCCTCAATATGTAATATTATTTCCATCCACCTAAAAAATTTTAAATCCAATTTTACCCTTATGAGAGTTTTTAGTAAAGGATATGAAATGAATCTTTTGTCGTTTTTCGTACGAGGTACTTTTTGACTTTTCCGACAAAGGTACGAGAAGAACGTTTTTTAACTTATACGGCATGAATGTATTTTTAAAACATTATTTCCAAGAATCTTCTTTTACAAGTTTGTAAGTTTATTTTTAATCAACTTTTTTAGTTTAAAATTGTATGACATGTTAAAGAAAGGAAAATGTTTTTGAAGTAGAAAGGATATTTTCCTCAAGAATGAAGTTCAAGAGTTTTATCAAAATTATTTTCCATCTAAGATAATATAGGGTTCTGTTTTTATCCTTATTATCACATGGATTTGATTATGTTGTGATGGAAATATTTTTATGAATTCCTTTATCTTATATGAATTTTTTTATGATGTAACGATGTTTAAGAATCCCATTTTTATTACATGGGTTATGCTATAATGTATGGTTTATGATTTTGTGGCACACATAAGAATGGTATCATTATGAGATGGGTGGGACCTATATCTCCCTCCAATGAATTGGGTAAAGATTTTATATCTCATGAGATAGACATGGCTGGAACGGTAGGTTATACAGGTTCAGTGAAATAGGACTGAAACGAGGGTGACTCGGTTCAGAAATGGACTTTGTCCACTAAGATAGTCTTGTCAATTAATCTTGACTAATAAGGAATGATTATATATGATTATGTGTGTATGCCACAAAGTTTCATGTTTTATTTTATGATTATTGGGATTCCATTTCACTACTATGATTTATCCCATGTTATGAAATTATGATCTCTTTTGCAGGTTAAGATTTCCAAAATATATGTTCTTATGAATATGACGTGGTTGATATTTCTTTTGTTTACCCTTACTGAGCATTTGAGCTCACCCTTTTATGTTTTCTTTTCCCCAGGATATAAAGAATGGTTTTAGGTAAAAAAGGGAAGATCTTTATGGGAGATGTTGAAGATCTTTCACCACGATTAGAAGATTTTATTCCGAGTTTCCAATGACACTAAACTATTACGATCCTTGTGTGTGTGTTTTTGTTATGTACTAAGTATTTTGCAAAAGTAATGTAATGTCCATGTACGTCAGGCTTCGGGTCTCTACAGTTGGTATCAGAGGAAAATTTTAGTCAACCTTTGGAAACTAGGATGCGAAAACGTTAGTGAGATCCCTAGAGATATTTCTAAGGTATGTCTAGGGATGTCCCTAAGGATAAGTATACGTATAGGATACAGTCCTAGAACTATGGTAACGATATTAGATTAAACCAAAGATGTTAGATATTGAAGTTACTCCCCCTTTATTATGATTTTTTCCTCTCACACTATTCTTTTTGGGTTTTAGAAAATGGCTGGAAACAAGATGATTCACGATAATGGAGGATATGATGGACAATGGAATGATATTCTTCATGAGAAACCAAATGAAATGGGATTTGGAAGTCCAAACATCATTATTATGCTGAATCAGAAATCTCATAATATGATCAATAAAGTAAAATTTGGTAAATTTCCTGACTCGGCTAATAAGAGAAATATGGAGTTTCATGATGATCATAGAGGAAAGAAAGTTCAATTTCCCCTATGTAAATCATGTGGGAAGAGGCATCAAGGAGATTGTTTCAAAGGAACTGGAAGATGCTTTGGGTGTGGAAAAGAAGGACACAAAGCCAATAAGTGTAAAGGAAAAGGTTCAGTTAACACTAGGGATGAGGATAATGGTATTTCTACGACATCAACAATGGTTAAATGTTTTAAATGTGGAATGTACGAGCATTATACAACCCAATGACCTAAGGGAATGTCTCATGAAGAGAATCAGTATGGTCGTATGGGTATTATTTATGTGGATGATGATGAAGATACTACAAATGATATGTGAGATGAAAGAATTTTTGAAGCTCGGTCAATGGTTTAAGAATGTAGTGGAATGATTACATGTTTATCATGTCTAATGTTGTATAAGAAATCTCATGGTACTATGGAATAAAGATACATCTAAGGATTGTTACACTGTTGTCTTTCCTTGAGTTTTGAAAGTGTATGATTAATGTTACAAGTATCCATGAAAGGTTATTCAGATATTTTTGGAATGTAGATGATATGTGCATAATGAAGGGATAAGGAGAAAATTAAATGTTTGATAGTATTCATGATCTCATGACTAATATAAGGAGAAGGTTATATCATGGTTTGAGTATATAGAATTTTTGGATTTTGGTGTGTGGAAAGAGTTAACTTTTGACAGCATTCATGTTTTCACTAAGGTTTAATGGGTGTTCATTTTTCAAGAGAATACATCATTAAGGTATTCACATGATTGGAATGTGACCAACAAGATATATGGGGGATAAATTATGGTATTCACATGCTTGGTTGACGACATTTCAAGTTATCGTTTTCTTTATACTATGAGCTTGGACCAAAGTATTTTAGATAAGCCTAAAAATTGGAATGGATTATGTTAACAATAAGTTAGTGTTGTTTAAGGATAGAACTTTTTTTGATATTATTTATGTGATGTTATAGAAATGTAGTTTTAGAAAAAGGACAACCTGCAGGATGGGCGACAGCCCATCATGTCGGACAAGGCTATGGGAATCGAACCCACAACCGAAGTGCGACTGGCCTTTATCGCCTACCACTGGCCTACAGGAAGTCCCTGTTTAGTAGAAACTAGTTTTATTATATTAAGCAGTATGATATATGATGTATAAGTCCATTTTAGGAACTATATATGATTAATCTCACTATAGATGGACTTATTTATTTTTTGATAACTTTTCTAACCTTTTGTTTGAGACAGATGGAATGAACCATCATTCTATCACATGATCTGTTAACACATCACGAATGACAAATTCAACTTCATTTCTTTAAGAGATGAAGTGGAAATTTTCCAATGAACGACAAACGGTGAGACTATACCAAAATCACGAAAGTATTTCTTCTAATTCCAATTTCATCAACTTTAGGGAAATGATCTTGAAAACCCAAAAATGTTGTCCTAGTGCTCTTATATATGATGAATCAGATGGTACCTTAGATCGTCACAAATTTATGGCTTTGTGATTGCTGGCTTTTCCATAGCCATGTTCTCTACCACTCTCTATCAGAACATGATGGTTGGATTTCTCTTCCATATCCATATTTTCACCTATGGGGAAACCCAGTGATTAGTTTATTTGGGTAATCGTTACATTTCATACTTTAGTTTTTAAAGGAAAGTTTTGGTATTCCTTTTTATGATGTGGGTTTCTATTAAAGAAACTTTCGAGTAGTAAACCATTTATAACCCCGACGAATTTTGAGGGCGAAATTCATTTTAAGGGGGGTAGAATGTAACACCCCGAGATTTTATGAAAAATATTATTTTCATTAATGTCTTGTGTTGTAAGATACACCAAAAGGAGCTTTCAAAACACACATCCTTGACTTGCCTTGCATTACACGCAAACGCGACCTTCCTCGATAGTGTGTGTAGTACGCAATACCGAGTTTCACTAAACAACGATTTGCTATTATAATATTATTAAAACTAGTCATTATGAATAGTAATTATAGAAATTTTAGCTCTCAAAATGGTCTTCATTTTTGGATTCAGAGTATCGAATTTAGCCTAAGGTGAAATTTTGGTACTTTTCGGATAACTTTCATATTCTGATGACTAGTGAAAATTACTAAATTATAATTAAAAACAACTTTTTTAATCGAATTAATTAATAGTGATAAATTATTAATTTGAGTGGTTTTAAAGTATATTTAGAATATATTTTTACAATTTAATACAATGTTGGCCATTGGATGAAATTTCACATTTAAACCAGTCATAAACAAGTGTCAATTTTTTGATAGTTATTATCTCTTAAGAACACGCTATTTGCTTTGACGACGGAAATTAATTTTTAAATAAATTAATGCAACTGATATTTTTTGAATTTGATAAAATAGACATCATTTTTGAATTCATAATATCAAATATAGCTTAGATCTAATTTTTGGTATTTTTCTGGAAACTTTCATTTTTTGATGAATAGTGAAACCACTGAGTGGTAGTAAAATAACTGATTTTTTCATAAAACTTAATTTTACCGCTTCTGTGAGAGGAATTTCAAAAATCCGAGAGACACGGTTAATATCAAGGACTAAAATGTGGTTCAATGAGATGAAAATAATTTTTTTGGTGAATAGTAACTTTTTACATTTTTTACCATGGTTAAAAGTAAATAGGGTAATTAAGGGTAAAAATGATATTATTATTACACTTACACATGTCCTAATTCTATTGGATATGTGTAATTCGACCAAAAAAAAACTTAGGAATAAAATATGACC
This sequence comes from Viscum album, assembly GCA_963277665.1. Lineage (NCBI taxonomy): Eukaryota > Viridiplantae > Streptophyta > Magnoliopsida > Santalales > Viscaceae > Viscum > Viscum album. The sequence goes on along the minus strand of OY728146.1, from coordinate 1,616,529,234 downwards.
ATTTAGGCCCACTTGTATTAGATTAGGACATTTATTATTAATTTATTTAAAGAAGGGTTAAAATAGTTAAAATCAATGTTTAATAACTAAATCATTTTTAATATGGGGTTATAAATAATATAAATTAGACTATAAATATTCATTAGAAATAAAAAAGGATTTCCTACATTATGGTATTTTATTTGTAATTTTTAGACATTAAATAATTTAATTTATTTATGACACAACGATGATGGAGTAATTATCTTATTAATGAAATATTGAAATAATTGATGTTATATATACACAAATAAATATAATTTGAGACTTTTTATGAATTCCAATAATTTTAAAGGTTAATATGACATGTTAGTATTGATTTAATTAACATTGTTCGAACTTATCATTCTGTTATGATTTTCACAATAATCAATTACTAAATAGTGTCAAAATTGACATAAAATAGTTTTTAAAACAAATATTATATTATTAATTGTTATTTTATTCCTAAAAATCTAAGGTTCGGCCAAATGACTTAGATAAGGTTATATATATTAATAATAAACAGCTTGGGGTTCGTTTGGCTTGATATAGTAAGTTCATTAACCTTATAGTATAAGAACACAAGAAGACACGGTAAAAGTACAATTATTTAACTTAATGTTAAATCTACATGATAAGGTTAAAATAGGAACCTAAACTTGTATAAATTCTATTGGATGAGAGTATTTCGACCCATCCCCACCTTAGCCTCGAAATAAATAAATTTTGAGCTATTTAAAACCGAACTTGACTTTATAATAAAATAATATTTTTAGTTATTCCAAAGGTGCCCCTCTCCTCCCTTATAAAAGGGAACCTCCTCCCTCTCTTCCTCACACTACTTTGAGCCTTCAAGCTCGGCCAACCCCTGCCAATTTCTCCTCTCCACTTCCCTAGAGACATCATATAGGTCCTGGTCTTCTTCAAAGACCAATTTTAGTTCCCTAAAAGGAGGTCTCAAGGAAGCACTTCAAAGAAGAGGTAATATCCTTTACCGATCCTTTCCAATTTTATTCTTCTTCAACTTCTTCTTATTTACTTGTTTCATTATGAAGTAATAACATCAGTATCACCCATATACTGATATGTTATTATAATTATGATACTTCCCTATTTAACCATCTATCAATCCTACGGAAAATGAAATCATCACGCGTGCGTACGTGCGGAATACCATCTCCACGCCGTGGTGTAATCTATTTTCCACCACCACCTTACTTGGATGGGTATAATGGTGTACATAATGACTATATTTGACTATAATAAAGTGATATTGATTCTGAAATAGTATACATACACTCCAATACAATTCCACGATCATAGGAAAGATATCATCACTCGTGTGTATGTACGGAATGTCGTCTCCACGATGTGATGCGACTCATTTTACATAATATTCATTTCATAATGATTATATAAATGAATTGAATGAATGAATATGATATATATTACACTAATACCATTCTGTAAATGAGGTATCTATAACATAAAGAGAATAATAAGAATTTATTCGACAAAACACTCATAAGAACAAAAAGTAATAAACACCCGAATAACAAGTAGTAATGAAATATTACTAATAATAAGCTAAGAATATGACCAAATATGATATCATAAAAATAATTATGATTCTGTAATAAGTCAATATCATTATTTAAATCATTATACAGGAGGTTCGGACACATACAAAGCATATCGGACGTAAGGTAAGGGAAAGATCACAATCTCATTTTTATCCGAGATTGTTTATACTTTGGTATTTACTGGGGTGTATTTTATCATCCAAATCCATGTTTCCTCAATATGTAATATTATTTCCATCCACCTACAATTATTTAAATCCAATTTTACCCTTCGGTGAGTTTTTAGTAAATTATATGAAAGGAATCCTTTGTCATTTTTCGTACGAGGTACTTTTTGACTTTTCCGACAAAGGTACGAGCAGAATGTTTTTTTAACTTATACGGCATGAATGGATTTTTAAAACATCATTTCCAAGAAGATTCCTTTACAAGTTTTCAAGTTTATTTTTAATAAACTTCTTTAGTTTAAAATTGTATGACATGTTAAATAAAGGAAAATGTTTTTGAAGTAGAAAGGATATTTTCCTCAAGAATGAAGTTCAAGAGTTTTATCAAAATTATTTTCCATCTAAGATAATATAGGGTTCTGTTTTTGTCCCTATTATTACATGGATTTGATTATGTTGTGATGGAAATATTTTTATGAATTCCTTTATCTTATATGAATTGTTTTATGATGTCACGATGTTTAAGAATCCCATTTTTATTACATGTGTTATGCTATAATGTATGTTTTATGATTTTGTGGCACACATAATAATGGTATCATTATGAGATGGGTGGGACCTATATCACCCTCCAATGCATTGGTTAAAGATTTTATATCTCATGAGATAGACATGGCTGGAACAGTAGGTTATACCGGTTCAGTGAAAAAGGACTGAAACGAGGGTGACTCAGTTCAGAAATGGACTTTGTCCACTAATATAGTCTTGGAAATGAGTCTTGACTAATAAGGAATGATTCTATATTATTATGTGTGTATTCCACAAAGTTTCATGTTTTATGTTATGATTATTGGGATTCCATTTCACTACTATGATTTATCCCATGTTATGAAATTATGATCTCTTTTGCAGGTTAAGATTTCCAAAAGATATGTTCTTATGAATATGATGTGGTTGATATTTCTTTTGTTTACCCTTAATGAGCATTTGAGCTCACCCTTTTATGTTTTCTTTTCCCCAGGATATAAAGAAAGGTTTTAGGAAAAAAATGGAAGATCTTTATGGGAGATGATGAAGATCTTTCACCACGATGAGAAGATTTTATTCCGAGTTTCCAAAGACACTAAACTATTACGATCCTTGTGTGTGTGTTTTTGTTATGTAGTAAGTATTCCGCAAAAATAATGTAATGTCCATCTACGTCAGGCTTCGGGTCTCTACACTGAAAACACATAAAAATTTATCGATAAAAAAATAAGGATTTTTTTAGAATAAAACATATGAAATATTGAGATATATTGGAAACAATTTATTAAAATAAATAATCTATCACTTTTTTATAACCATAGAAACCATGATAAATTAAATAGAATGTTTTATAGATTATATTAAATGATTTAAAAAAATTATTGACTCTATTCTACCCATTTTTGTTTCATAAATAAGTAGAATATTTGGAGTGTGATAATAAATCCAATATAACATACTGAATTATGAAATGAAACAACATAAATTATTGAAGTGAATATAATTTTGCATTTGACTGAGCTAAATAGAAGTTAAAACATGAATATGAAAACAATAAAGAAAGGGTAAACTAATATAATACAAATCACTTAATTTCATTAATTCTAATAATAATATTACATCATCAGAGTGTATGATAACCAAAATTTAAACCAATCGAAGAAATATATCGATATTTTGGATCTAGGTTGTTCTTTTAATAGTTAGAGGTATGAGAAATACTTTTAACATTATGAATGGGCACAAACTATTTAGTTTCATCTAAAACAAGACTAAAAGTGTCACCAGTCAGTTTCTTAAGCATAGAGATGATATCGTTTTAAAGATTTCTTATTATCTTGGAATCAAAAGTGTTTTCATCAGATAACAGAAAATTAAATTAGTTAAAATGGATTTTCATATCAATTGTATATACTTCTCTATAAATTTCATATTCTACTACAAAAAAAATATCTTTCTATTATGAAATGATGAAGTAATATAACATGAATCCTTTCAATAAAATCTCTAAAACATATTGGACGATTACAACCCAAGTGGTCTCCTTCCTGGAATCTGAAATAGATCATTTCCACACAATTATAATCTAAAAACAATATCATCCTAATAGAGGTATATAAAAGAAAAAATTATTTTCTTCATCTTCACTCTAAAATACTCTTAAATTTTATATAGACCATCTTCGTAAAAAATATTATTTTCATCTAGGTTATCATTCATCAATTTAATTACTTGACAGGTAAATTTTAATAGCTTAATGAATTTATTTATAACTTGAATAATGCTAGAAGAAATTATTTTTAATGAGACAAAATTCTTCATTTGTTCAAAAATTATCACCACATTTTCAGTTCTTGAAAATCTTATACTAGTTTTTTCTACTTTATCAGATATAGTTACCACATAATCAGATGAATAATAATCTTGAACTTATTTAAGAATCTATTATAATGAATAATTCAGGGATGGTAAATTCCTTTTCTATTAAAATTCTATCTATGAAATTAAATTATAAATATTCCTTTTTAGAACAAGGGTGTACACCATTGTTTTTATGATAGATGAAAAATATTATTCAATGAAACTAATAAATAAATCCATTTTAATATAGAATTATTATCTTCCTCTTTGAGAATCAACTTTAACAAGATTTAGTTCAGAGATGATAACTTTTCTAAAATATATAATGGTTTCCAAGGATATCATGTAACACTTAAGCTCTTAAAATCTTTCATATGGATTTATTACATCGTGGGATAAATTCTTAAAATGATCAAAAATAGATATGGAATCTTTTTCATATGATGATGATGAAAAAATATAATGGATTCACATAATAACCCATATTGATAAATAAGAATTTTCTTTTAATCGACCATGCATTCGTTGAAAGATTTGATTTATGAATGAACTAAATAAGAGATGCATGACTAAACTAATGAAAGATTATTCATCATCTCGGATGAAGATTTTTATAAATATTTCATCTCATTAAAATATGACTTAGAAACTAAATGTTATTTTAGAATAAAAATATTAATTTTCAATCAATCAACATAAAATTTAATGGAGTTAAATTTATATATAATCTTATTAAAAAAATTATCTATATCTTCATCTTTATCAATTCTCTAAAGTTATTCCATGATATGATTTGTAAATATTATTCTATACCCCATAAAAGGAGAAGGTTCATATTATGTTCCTATTCTTATAGCCTTCATAATAAGATAAAGTTATTGAACCACTTATTTTTCTTCTTCTGAGCCAACATGTTCTGAAATATTAATTCTTCCTCCTCTATCAGTCTTAACAATGTTTGGTTACTAATAAATAATTATTTCATCAAGATATATCATTTCATATAATGTTGATTGGTGTATATTTGATAAGACATTATCACAAAAAAAGTGTCCCTTAACTCACCAACATCTATAAAAACAAATAACATTAAGGAACTATCAATGTTTTCCTTTGATTGGTCTATCTATAAACTAACATCATTGATGTGAGTTTATTTAAAACTTCTTTAGGAAAAAATCATCAATGATAAGTTCTCAATGCTCTTATTGAGCATTAGTATCCTAACTTTATTTAACCAGATGAATCTTTTTAAGAATTAATAATATTCACAAAAAATTATTCCTTATTCTTTAATCCAGTAACATCATATAAGGAATTTATTTATAGGAAATTATCTTTAACCATCTTCTTAAATATAGAGTCTCATTATCTAAAGAATACTATAAATTATCATGAACTACAGCTATAGTACTGATAATAGAATCCGTCTCAAAATGAGAAGGTATATCTTCTATTTCTTCAGCACCAACAGCGATTTACATTCTCAATTAGAGGCTCAATAAATATAAAATTTTCTTAACTAATCAATCTCAATGAGTATTTAGGCTATGAAACATGGTATATATAACCTCAATATGATCTCCATTGTCTTTTTCAAATAGTGGGTTTAGAATCCTCTCCTAAGGATCATGCATCCATTATTTTTGGAAGAAAACATATATATATATATATATATCTAAAAAATGTACCTTGAATTATTTATTTTATTTTCAAATAAAATAATTCTAAGAAGATATATATTTGGTTGTATAATTTTATAAAATTCACCAGATGAATGATCCCAATTTGAATGAATTTAACTTAAATATTCAGGTCAAGTTCCTAATACTAAACAGCCTTCATCTTGGATAACTGAAAACCAATGGGATATGTAATAATCACATCTGGTTTTATATTATCTAAATTAACCAGCCCAGAAAAAAACTCATAAAATAATTTATGAGGAGAGAAAAGTAATTCACCAAATTTAATAGATGATACCCAGAATATATTCTCAAAAACTTTTTATATGACCAAATCTTCAATATCATTATAGAGGTACTCAATATTTTGATAAAATATCTTACTATGTTATCATGAATGAAGATTGTTCTACCCTCATAAAAAAATCGAATCATTCAGTGTTTATAAAATAGTTTAGAAAAAAATATATACAATCTAACCAGGTGAAATCATTTACTTTTACACCTAGAACATTTAAAAAAAATTATCCTCTTTAGTATTTTTGAAGCACACCTTCGATCTCTATTTTATTTTGTCATTATTATAAATAATGAAAATAACTTTAGGTTAAAAGATTAATATAGGGTGGAAATGGTTTGGTATTGTAATGGTGGATTTATAAGGTTTTATGAAGGTTCACTGGTTTTTAGTGACTGGTAATTTCTTTTCTAAAATATGACGAGCCCCCATACATAAGTAATGTAGTAAAATAAAATATTAAAATAAATTAAAAATATGATAGGTTTCATATCCCTTTATAACTAATTATATAAAATAAACTCTTTAAAAATGATTTTGAAAATTATACACTTCTAATAAGATGTTAAATAAAAAAATATCCAAACATATAATTATGATTTATATGGAAATAAAATTGATTAAAAATAAATTAACCTTATTCATTTATAATAAAATCAAACCATTAAGAAATAAATAATTTATTTAATAGTTCTAATAATTTATTTCATTATAACTAAATTAAAGAGAAATATCACCCTTTTGAGAATTATCTTGTAATAAGTGATGTATCAAATCAATATTATTTGTCATTAAATGATTTTTCATATTTCTAGAAATATTTATAATAATAGTGTCATCCCATTTTATTATAACATGAATAAAATAAAATATAAAGTCTACTGAGGTGTATTTCATCCACAATACAAAATCACGATAATAACCACCTTCAATATTTTCAGTTTTTGCAGTTGATAATGCAACTAATGATTATTTTTTACTTGACAAAGGAACTAGATATTTACCAAAAAACTGAAAAGTTTTCTAACTTATTTTTTGATCCAGTACAAAACAAAAAAACGTGATTATAATATTAATTTAAATCAAAATAAAATATTTTTCTAAAAATTAATAATAAATAAAGTGTTCTAGTTAAATATATTATATTTATTTTAGCAGTTATTAAATTTTATTCCTTTCTATTATCGGTATATATTTTATATAAAAAAAATTAAAATCATAAAATTAAGACTCCATTCATTTAGATTAATCATTCTTATAATTGTTCCTCTATATAAATTGTTGTAATTAGGTTTTTAGCTTCATCCAAGTCATGATTAATATTAGAACTCATATGGGTTGAATATGGAATTATGATTTTGAGTAAAAACATTTTTAATATATATTGAATGTATTTACCTTGATTAAAAATAGTCCAAAATTCATTTTGGTAAATTTTGAATCCAAGGACATAGTTTAACTCACCCATTATTTTCATCTAAAATTATTTTTCATTGTGTGTTTAATTTCATTATGTATTTTTAGATTCATATAACCAAAAATAACATCATTAACATATATTTTCACAAATAAAATAAATTTTCAAGACTTTTTCTTGAATAAAATGGGGTCTTTCATACCCAACGTAAAACCATTTAATTAAATTAATGCACTTAGGATCACATTCCAAACTCTTGGTTATATTTTAAGACAATATACATCTTTTTAAATTTTGGAAGTTGAATTTGGAAATTAAGGGTCTTAAAAACATAGAGGTGGTTTAACATATACTTTCTCCATTAAAAATTAAATTATAAAAAAAATATTTTATATCTATATGATATAAATTAAAATCCATATATGATACATAGTTTAAAATAATGTTAATCCTTACTAACCAAGAAACTGAGAAAAATGTATCCTCATAATATATTCATTCTTCTTGATAATAACATTTGGAAACTAACCTATCTTAATTAAAAGTGATCGAAAATGTTATCATAATGCTTATTTCTAAATACCCTCTTATTTCAAATAACTATATAATATGATTTTATATCAACTAATTAGCATATCTTACTCCTTTTTAACTAGTTTAATTCGTTTTTTATAGAACCCACCCATCCCTCATTATCTAAGAATTATTCACCAGTTTTAGGTTCTATTTGGGATTAAAAGATATGAAAATAAACCATATTAATTACACTTTATCTAGTCCTAACTCTTTAATTTAGGTTTCTAGTAACAATTTATAGAGGGTGGGTTTTAAGGGTTCTAGACTGTCTAGGTATTACACATTCAGTGTCATTATTTTCTCTCATTTTATGATGGAATATTTCTTGATCATGATCAAATTAATCATCCTTTTTTGTCAAAATGTGGATCAATGTATCCATTTTATCACACAATTCATCAACTTGGAGTGTTTTATGATAAAAATTACCAATTTAATAAAATTTCACCTGAGTATATTCTTTAACTATCCTTTACTTTTTATTAAAATATCTATAGGCTTTAGAAATAGTACAATAACCTATTAAAATTCCTTCAAAAATATTTGGATCAAACATACCAAGATTTTTTTTGGGGTTTAAGATAAAAAAAATTTCATCCAATAACATTATGGTATCCATTCATTTTTATATTAAATCCTATCTTATTGGTTATTATCTTTAAGATTGTACTTATTAGAACTCTATTGATTAAATTACAAGTTGTATTAATAGCTTAAACCAAAAAATTAGTAGGTATAATATATTCACACAACATTATTCTATAAATTTCTTGAAATTTATTATTCCTCCATTAAACAAAAAAATTTTGATGAGGTGTTCTAGGGAAGAGAGGGCATGTTTAATATTGTGTTTTGAGAAAAATTAATTAAAATCATCATTCTAAAATTCCCCCCAGATATCAATTTTCAAGGGCACAATTTTAACTCCATTTTAATTTTTAAAAAGATTATAAAAATTAATAAAAATAACAAGATCATAACTTTTAAGTACTATGAAATAAACTCCTGTAAATTTCGAAAAATCATCAACCAAAACATACGAAAGAGATTTACCAGAAAGGATTTCAGTTCTAGAAGTTACAGACAAACCCATATGAATATGTTACAGTGGTCTTGATGAATGAAATTACTCAATTAACTTGAAATATGGTTTTTTTAATTCACATATATAATTTACTACACAACTTCTTTTTATTCAATTTGGGTTGAGGAAAATCAGAATCCATATTTTTATTAGATAATTTCATTAAAGAACAAACCATAAAATGTCCAAGTATCCTATTCCAAGTCCAAGATTCATCAATTTTATCATTAAAATAGTTCACATTCTATTATAAAAAATAATTAATAATAAATGTATCAACATTTTCATGTCTTAATGTAGTAAATTTAAGTATCTTATTCTCAAAAATAGAACATTCGTTATTTAAAAAATAAAAAGATTATCCATCATAAATAAGGTTAGAAATACATATATATTTGTTATTTAATCCTTTACCATAAATAAATTTTCTGATTTGTATTGAATGAGGATCTCTAATAGATTTAATAGAGATAATCATTCCTTTTTAATTACCACTAGATGTGACATATCCTCTATCAATTTTAGATTATGAGTTGAAGTTGTAAAAATACCCACTAATATGTCTTGGACATCCACTTTCCATAAACCAATTTTTATTTTTTTAATGTAAGAAAACCTATTTCAAAAATCTGTTTTGGTAACCAAATACTCATGGGTTTAGTATTTTTATCTATAAATGATTTGGGAATCTAAATATTCTTACACATTCTTGAATTTTCAGAATTATAATTACATAAATTTGTAGAAATAAATGCCTTATCTATTTCTTATAAATGAGGATTTCATAAGAAAAAATAATTTGAAAAATGATCAATTTTTATATAGTTAAAACCTGTGATATTTGATAAATATCTATTCTTAGAACTATGTATAAAATAATTTTTCTACAACTTAGGTTTGTATCCCTTACATAATATTTCATATTTGTTTTTATTTACATTGTTCTTACTAATATTTATGTTTAAATATTCCCCCTAGTTAAAACACTATAGGAATACTTTATATTTTTAACATCAACCTCAAATTAGTTTATTTTTCTCTCGTGTTAATCCTAACAATATGTATACTTACCCTATTTAACTTTGAGTTTAAAAATATTATTGTCTAAAAAATACATTCCTTAATAATCTCAATATATGATTTCATTAGTGTCTTATTATTTTTATTCAAAGACTCATAGTGTAATTATAATATAAAATAGTACTCATTTAATTTTTTATTTTAATGATTTTTTGATTTAGATTCAATAAAACAATAATAGGAAGAATGTGTTCAGCATATATAATCTCAAAAATACTCTATAAATATTATTTATTTTGATGCTCACAAATACCCTTGTTTTTTTAATAATGATATTACTTTAAATAAATTTTATGAAATTAATATTCTTTACAATAATTATTCTAGAATTATTTTCATGTTATTAATCCACACGGAATATTTTTCAAAGAATTCAAAATGTGTTTTAGTGTTTTCTAAAAACACTCTTTATGCCCAACATTGGTTAGAGTGGCATAAGAAATGAAACCTACATTTCAAAGTAGCATTATGGATCATGAACAATACACTACCATGAATGTTTGGTTAAATAACCCTAAATTTGGATAGAACCTTTCGTTACTAAGAAGCTAAATTATGGTTAAGTAACCCTGCATAAGTAAGGAACCCTACATTTGGGGAAACAAATGTATGGTACATCAACACTACTTTTAAGATCAACCCTACTTTTATTATCAAACCTAATTTTATAATCATAGTTACTTTTATGATCTACCCTATGTTTCCAACCCTACATTTGGTATTTTATTTGTTTTATGAAGGAACCCTATATTTGACTATTAAAAGATTGAGATTTTTAATCTTCAATTTTATCCAAGATTTCTATAATTTTCTTGATAGAAATAAAATTCAAATCTCACTTACAACGGATTCAAATGACCATGATGATTTATTTAAATACTCAAATTCAACGGCTTAAATCAATCTGAATTCTAAGGAATGTTATGGCTCTCTTAAATGATTTAAATTTGAATATCTGCAATCTTCTAGGCGACAATTTTGGATCTTCTCAACCAAAATAAAAACTTTTTATTCTATATATTTTCATATCATTTTCATGTAAATACATAGATATAAAATATTTAAGAGTGAAACTTTATTGATTTACAAAATACTTACATTCTGTGAATATATTATTATAGATATACTTCAATGAATGATCGACTCTATCCTTTTCTAAAAGAGGCTACACTTTGAATATTTACTTTTCACCCTCATACTACTACGTGTTTGTTTCTATTATTTCCTAATGATCATTTGAAACAAAGATTTATTCGAAGTTATTCCTACTTTAAGATTCTTATCAACGAAGAAGATCCATCTATTCTTATTTGTTGTTGTTATAACTATGAAGATCAATTTGAACCATCAATAAATAAAATCCTTTTGATTTATTGGAGTTTAGACTACTCTGAATCAGTCGTGGATTAAGTGTCATTTTTTTCCTCTAATAATTGGATAACCAACTCCCCATAAAATAACTAGAATTATTTGTTTAACATTTTTTGAAAATGTTTCAATTATCTTCAGTCAGTTTTGGATTTGAAGGTTTTGTGATAAGAGGACCTTTTCTAGTGAAAATCGCCAAGATCATAGAGAAATAACTGGTGGAGTGGATTATAGAGTCTTTATTCCTTGAACCACTATAAAAATTATTGTATTCATTCTTTCTATTTATCTTCTGATCATATTTCATATCAAATAGAACATTTCATATCTTTATAAATCAAAGAGATTTATAAAATTTAGAATTTGTAAATATTACTAAAAAATACAATTCAACCCCCCCCCCCTTGTATCTTTGTTTTATTCTGACTTAAAAAATCCTATAAAATGTGATATTTTGGGAAAAATATCTAGAAAGATCAAAAGAATAAGGTCGATACAAATAATATACCAAAGGATGATCTAAAAGTAGGTATTTCTATGATTTCAACTCCATATTTTAATGGTGAAAAATATGGATGCAAGAAATCAGGCATGATTATCTACCTGAATAATCTGGGATTCAAATTTTATTCAAAGACCTTCACTCCTTATGTAATTCCTTAGAATCAAAAAACGTGGAATAGTAAAAAAATGAAACTGAATAAGACATAAAATCAAAGGTAATGATTTCTATCATCTATGGAATTGGTCTTGATGAATTTAATCGTGTATCACAATTCCCTACTACCCATGATACGTGGAATACTATTGTTCTTTCATATAAAGAAACAAAAAATATCAAACAGATTAGGAATGGTACTGCAAAACTAATGTTTTAAAGCATTATAATGTTCGATAGTTAAATAATCCCACAAATTAATCGACAGTTAATAGAGATTTTCAATAATATTGTTGACTTCGGAGATCCCATCAATAAACTAGATCAAGCACTAAAATTACTTGAAAAACTATCCTCTAAATAGAATGGAATATCTGGAACAATTCGACAATCATCACCTATAAATAATTTGACTATGAATAAACTAATTGGAACATTTATGATCTAGGAAGAATAAATTAATGATGAAGATGAATATCAAAAAATAGTATTAAAAATGGAGAATGCTTTGCATAAATTCACATTAAATAATCTTGAATGAAATCCAAAACAAGATGTCAAAATTTACCAATATTCGGGCTATTCAATGTATGAAATGGAACTAGATCTGCTGGCCAGAATTTTTAGAAAATTAAAATTTAAGAAATGATGCTTCCAAAAATTCTTTAAGAATGATGAAAAGGAACCTAGGGAAGTAAGATATTACAAATGATAAATATGGGTCACATCAGACGAGATTGACCTAATTGAAAGATGAAAGAAGAAGGAAAAAAATGAAATATAAGAAGAAATATGATTATGAACATAAAAAAAGAGCCTTGAAAGCAACATGGTATGTATCTAGAGTCTCAACCTGCTCTTCAAAATCAGATTCATAGAAATAGGAACAAGTTCTCAAAGATTATATGTGATTTATGTCTATGTAAGACAAATAGGTATAAACATATTACTCTTATGATTCGGACTATGATAGCTTCTCAAATAATAAATTAGCTACTTAATGTTCAATGCTACAAGAAAAATATTATTATATAATAAAGAAGGATAAATCATTAAAAAATATTCAAAATATTGGTTTAGGTGAAAGAGAAACAATTCTAAAACAACATCAAGAACTAATTGAAAAAATTAATTCACCCACATCAAATAGTACTGTTCATAAAAATAAAATAAAAGAACTACAGAGTGATGATGAATATTATAAAATTGAATCTTTTATTTTAATTAAAGGATAATAAACTCTGAATGATATTCTTGGAAATAATGTCATTATAAGACAGAAATTTGTAATATGAAGTAGTGGTGAAAATCAAAATTATACAAATATTATTTTGTGACCAATTTGAAGAATGCTACCTACTATTATTGTGGACTAAAAGGTTTTTAAACTAATAATTGTTATTTAAGAAGTCATTAAATAAGTTGTACTACGAATTATTTTATTTCCAAAAACATAACTGGAGTAAGTAATCTAAATTAGGGGAAATAAGGCTGATCTAGATTCTCATATCACTACATGGTGACACAATTGGGCCTAAAAAATATGGGTACCAAAACAAATATCTGTTTATATTATTTTTCAGGTAAAAGTCCATAGGAACAAAAATGATATATGGTATATGTATAGTGGTTTTTCTAGACACATGAGTAGAGACTCATCATGTTTCCATACACTGACCCAAATGGATGAAGGTCTAGTTACCTTTGGTGATAATGAAAAAGGAAGGATTATTGGAGTTGGAACTAATGTATATCCAAAGAAAATCCCAATAAATAAGGTATTGTATATAAAAGGACTATATCACAACCTAATAATTATTTGTTAACTATTTGATGATGGATTTGGTGTTTATTTTTCAAACAGTTCCTACTCAGTTTTTAAAGATAAACTACTTAAATTTAAAGCACAAATAACTGAAAAATATTTTTACTTTGGATCTAAATTCCTTTTGTAAATAGAAAGTGAATTGTTTAACTACTAAGAAAAATGATTCATGGATCTAGCATAGAAGACTTGTATATTGCAATATATATTCTTTAGATACATTATCTAAGAATCAGTTAATTTCTGATTTTCCTAGTCTTAAATTTGACATTTATTGATTCTGTAATGCATTCAAAATCAGTAAACAATACAAATAATCTTTCAAATCAATTAACAAAATTTCTAGATATAAACCATTATAACTTATCCATATGGATTTGTTTGGACCATCTTCAGTAGAGATTTTGGCAGGTAAATTATTTTTTATGTTTTCGTTAATTATTATTCAATATTTACTTGGTTTTTGTTTTTAGAACTTAAAAGTGATATATTCACTATTATTGAAATCTTTTTTAAAAAAAATCAAAATAAAAATTATTTTAAAAAAGTTTCATTAATAAGTGATCATGGTTTTGAATTTGAGAATACAAGTGCAATAAATATTTCCAAAAATCCTATAATTCACTCTAGGACTAAGTATATTGATATAAGGCATCATTTTCTAAAAGATAATATTCTTAAAAATGATATATCTTTTGAATTTATAAATATATAATATAAATTAGATGATATTTTTATGAAACCACTTCCCACTCTAAGTTTATATTTTATTAAGGGGGAGTTTGGGAAATTTAATTTTAAATAAATGTTTATTATTTTATTTTAATTTTTTTTATTTTATTGTAAATATTTTTTTAGTTATTAATTTTTTTTTATTTAGTTAAATTCTTGTTCGGATTTTTTTTAAATACTGTATTTTCAAAATTAAAATTTAATTATTACCTTATATAATTGGAACAAGAAACCAGGTCGTGTCCCCAATACATCAAAAATATCTTCATACATTCATACACTTTGACTTCAAACCTTTTCGACTTCTAAAGCCATCATCTTCATTCCAAACCCTACAATATGATTACCTTCAACCTTATGATTCTAAGAAATTACAAATGAAAAGTGAACAGATAACGGTGAGCTAAGAAATATGAAGCATATGTGTTCCCCATTCAAGAATATTCTTCAAGGAAAGGTAAATGAATTTGAATGGTTGTATTAGACAAACCTTTTTCTCATGAAAGATCTTGCATTTCAAGGATTGTGATTTTTATTTTATGAAGAAAATAGAAATTTTCTTTATGAGATAGAACTAAAATAGTTTTATATAAATTTTTATTTTAGATTTGAAAAAATAAAAGTTATATTGTCTTCATGGGTATAGGATAATGAATTTTTTATTTCCTCAGTATAATTTAGTCAAATTCTAAAACTCCCTCATGAAATAGTATTACATTTTGATATTTGATCAATTTTAAATAAGTATCACAAATTAGAAGATATCATGTATTTTCTTTTTTATTTAAAAAAATATTAGAATAATGTTTGTAAAAAATCATGAGGTTGACCGATGAATATTTGGTAAAGTATATACAGACTGGTTTCATTCCAAGGATTATAAAATTAGAAAATATTTTTTATTCAAACATGTATGTTCTATTTTTTTTATCAGTGATATTAAGTTTAGCTCTCCTATATATATGCTAAGATATATGAATCATTTATGCCACTAAGATTCTATAATTCTATTATTTCCCTATTGACAGATCATTTCTATTCTTTTTTATAGAAATAATGTGATTCAACTTAGTGATTCTTGACCAAGATGTCATCACTGTAATGTTCTGAATGTTGGTACCTTAAGAAAAATAAGTTTCATTTGGATAAAAACAAAATTTCAACTATTTATGGTGATAACATGTAATCATCAAGTATCACGTCCTATTTCTGTAGGGGATAAATAAAGTATCAAGACCGCATTATCTGTTTGTATAAGAAATAAAGGAATTTGAGAAACTAGAGTAGAATATATTTCTCATCCTACTAAAATAAAGATATATTAGGATTATACAGGTCTTTATAAGAAAACGTATGTTTCAAAATTCATTGAACAACTCGTTACAAGTCCCAATATCAGAGAAGAGACTCAACATGAATATCTAGAGAGATAAACACCCGAATCTAGTGATAAGAATCCATTTGGTAATTTGGGAGAAATAAATCATTCTGAGGAACAACAGGCTAAATTTAATGGTCAATAGTAGAAAGTCTCCCATCATTGATATTAATAAAGTAAAAATTCTCCAAAAGGAGATATATTTCAGAAATTAATAACTAAACCCACTAAAATTGTTGAGCTTCAGATTTCCCCTTTGCTATTGTTCGATCCATGGAAGGAAATGTTTCTTTTTTTGGAAAAAGGTATTAAATCCTTGATGATATTTCTTTTTCAATTGAAAATAATTCAGTCAAGTATTTAGATATTATATAAGTGGCTACTCAGTCAAAAATCCAAATTATGAAACATCTAATTATCTGACAAAAAAGATAGAATATTTGGTTATCGAATTCAACATGGTATATGAAGATAACTCTAGTATTCTACCAGAACTGGATTATATAATGAATTATTTAGAATATTTAAGAAATTTAACTTCTTCAAGATTAGAATTAGAATCTATTCTAAATTAATTATGAGAACTCGGAGAAAATTACATTTCAAAACGATATTTTGATTCTTTAAAGAGAGACATTCTAGATCAGTTTGGACAAATCAAATCCAAATTTGTTTCCAAAACATGTTTTTTAGATTTAAATTGGTATTTAGGAATCTAGTTTCAATCAATAAAAGGGAATTATAAACTAGTAAATATCTTCATCTTCTACTCCACTAACCTCACCAAACATGATCATAATATTTCAAGCAATCACATTAGTAATGGATGATATGAATTAAATACTTCAATATTATCATTTTAAGATTTCACATTTTTCAGTATTGTTGGATAATCCAAAATATCTTTTTTAGAAATTCACGTTAAGTGGAACTATAATTAATTTGATACTTAATCAGTTCAGTGATAATATTAATCTATTTTAGAAAATATAGGAAAATATTAAAGACTATAGAAAGTAAATTTGATTGAATTTTTTAAAGTAAGTCGTGTTTCAAAAAATTTTATAATGTTGATGGAGAAAAATATTTCAAAAATGTTATAATGGGATATAGAAGAGTGGAAATAAATTTTCCATGCTGTTCAAGCTTTTCCAAAACCAGAAACCTCTCCTGATCAAAATTGTTCACCATTTTCTAGCCCCCTTTTTAAACCTTTTCATCAATCCATACCCACTTATATATTTGTACAGTTGTTATAAAAAAATCCAATGATATTTGATATTTTTTGCATCATTTATATATTTTATTGTATATTTATCTCAACTACCAGAAACATGGTCTTATTTTTCTACTTAGTATAATATAACATTCATTTATTTTTCAATGAAAAATTGAATATGTTATAATTAATTTTCATATAATTTATTTTTGATGTCATAAAAAGGTAAATAAAATTGGGAAATCACAACATTATCAAATTAAGAATGTCTTTTTTTTTTGAAATAGTTCTATGAAATCAAAATAATGCATCAAAATAATTAATTTTTAAAACTTGAAGTTTTTTCTCCCAAAATATTATTTCAATAGTGTTTACAAAATCCTATATTTTCTATAAATTATTTTATGGGTTTTGTGATCATCAAAAAAGGAATATGTTTTTTGAAATGTATTGTCTCAACTATACTATATAAATCTTATCTATTTTGATTCTCACAAATACCCTTGTATTTTTACTAATGATATTACATTAAGTGAATTCCATAAAATTAATATACTTTGACATATTTATTCTGAATTATTTTCATGTTATTAATCCACATGTAATATTACTCAATGTGTTCATAACATGTTTTCGTTTTTTTGGAAACATTGTTCATACCCTATATTGGTAAGAATAATGTAAGGAATGAACCCTACATTTTAGATCAGTGTATATAGATCATGAACCCTGCCCTTATATGAAATTATTATTAAAGAATCCAATTTTTGTGTGGAACCTTACATTGGTAATAAGGGAAATCATTTTTAAGGAACCCTATGTATGTAAAGAACCCTATGTTTGAGGAAACAAATGTGTGGTGAATCAATAATACGTTTATGATCAACCCTAATTTTATGATGAATATTACATCATCAACCCTATGTTATGTATTTTTTTATGAATGAAACCTATGTTTGACTATTGAATGGTGGATATTTTAAATCTGTGATTTTATTTTAGATTTTCGCAACAGTCTTGACATAAAAAAATTCAAATAACGCTTAAGACCGATTCAGAGGATCATTATGAATTTTTCAAAGAGTCATATTCAATAGAGTAAATAACTCTTACTTCTAAAGAGTTTTATGAATCTATTTTATGAGTTAAATTTAAATATATCCAATATGTTAGTATAAAATTTTAGATTTACTCAACCGAAAGAGAATCATTTTTGTAATATATATGATCGGATTGTTTTCATGTAAATACCTAGATTTAAGATATTCAATATATATTGGTTTTATATTCACAAAATGCATACTTTCCTTGAATATATTTTTACAGATCTACTAGAAAGAATGATCGACTCCTTTATTTTATGAAAGAGGATCCACTTTGAAGATTTACTTTTCAGCCTTATACTACTACTTTCTTGTTTCTATTCTTTCCTAAAGATCATTTTCAAAAAGGAAATATTAGAAGCTATTCCAACTTGAATATTCATACCAATAAAGAAGATCTATCTATTTTACTTTACTATTTCTACAATTGTGAACTTCAGCCCGAACCATTAGCAAATCAAATCCTTTTGATTTATTAGAGTTTTGACTGCTCGGACTCAATTGTGGATTAAGTGTAATCTTCATACTCTTAGATATGGATAATTGGTTCCTTGTAAAAGAACCAGAATGATTTTTTTATTCTTGTTGTAACGGTTTCAACTTCCTACAATCAATTTTTCATTTCAAGGTCTTATGATAAGGGGACCTTTTCAAGTGACAAATCACCAAGCCCTCAGAGAGAGCATTGGTGGAGAGAACTAAGGGATATTTATTCCTCGAAACACTATAAAAATTGTTTTTTTGATTATTCCTATTTATCCTCAGATAATATTTCATATAGAATAGAATTATTTGTATCTATATAAATCAAAAAGCAATTTAAATGTTGGAATATGTAAAGACTACCAAAATTAAACAATCCACCCCCCACTCTTTTATATCTTCATATTATTCTGACCTTACAGAATATACCACATCAGTTTATTCCATGAAAAAGTTATATTTATTTTGATTTAATAAATCATCTTTAGAATCAAATTTGAGGTATTCTAAGGCACTCAAAATAAATTGTATTGGTTTCTTCTCCCTTTTATAGTTTGGTTTTGTTTTATACTTATTTACATACTTTTTCTTATCCTTAAGATGGGGTCAATCGTGCTTGATATTTCCAATATTATTTCACTAATAGTATCTTATTTATATGATCTTTCCATCAAACCTTTTTTACCTATTGAAGGATATTTTTAAAATACTTCTGTTATTATAAAACTTTTTGATCTTCTTAGGAAATTGATTGATCTCATCACCTGAATCTGAATTTCTCAAAGTTTCTTCATTAGATAAAATTAAAAATTATGTATCTATGTTTTTATTCTTATACATTAAAGTAGATTATTTTAAATAATAATTATCTTATTTAATTATCTTATATACTGTATCCTCAACTTCAATCTCATATCCATACATCATGATCTTTCCAATTAGATATTTTATTTTTAAATCTTCCATAATAGTACCATTCCTAATGGAAACTAAAATTGTACTCCATTTGGATCGAATAACTCTAAGAGAATTAATAGATTAATCTGGTTCAAGGATATTAATTCCAAAATTAGTTGCATTGTTTATAAATTTACTCATCCTTCTATTAATTTGAGTTATTCTATCACGATCAATTATTCTAAATGTATCAAACTTTAGGTTCATATTGTTTATTTGGATATTTTTTACATTATCAGTACCTTCATATGATACTAATATAGTTTTCCACAATTAAATTATTGTAGAACCATGAAAAACTCTATCATACTCATATGGAAAAATTATATATATAATAAAAATAATAACTTTGTTGTTTATATATTATTTGTCTTCTATAGTAGAATCCCATTTTTCTACATCTCTATTATGAATTTTGTATAGATTTATAGATCTTTAATAAAACATTTAACCATGATTTTTCAAAAAGATAAACATATGTGCCTTCTAGCACTCATAGTTTTCTCTATTAAAATAGGGATCCCTAATAATAAACATTCAATCACTATTTTCATCCATTACATACATTTGGAAATGATTTTCAGTAATTCAAAATTTTAGAGCACATAACTCAATAATATCTTCCTTTGATACAAATAGTTGAATAAAGGGAGTGTCGTGACTCGTCATAGCTCACTCAGTAGTAGTAGCTGAACTGGTGGCCACATGGCCTCAATTACATCTCCCTATCTCCAATAGGTTGTTGACTAGTAGTGTGGGTATATAATATTATGGTGGGGTCTCTATACCCTCATGATCGGAGTGTAGCGTTACAGCAACATGATATCAATAAATAGAAGAAAAATAATGAATAAATTTCCATCATCAGAATACGTAAACTATCCAAATTTTATAAATGAGAAGGTAGAAACCATGTCCAATTTCATATACAAAATGAAACTGATCATGAAATGTTGACATAAAAAATTGAATACACATGATATAGAGTGGAAGGAATATACAACATGATATAAAAATTGAAAAAAAACCAAAATCTATCTCTCACATGATCTCGGTCATAAGCTCAGTCCTCATCTCTCATACTCCATCCTAGTATAGATAAATTAAGTGTCCATATTATGTTGCTTTCCTTTACCCCTACCAGCATCCATAATGTCTATATAGGTACTAATCAGTGACCCAAATAAGGTGTGAGATATACTCAGTGGGAAACCACAAATGGTTTCTAATCTATCCAGTTTGGGAATATATAAAGAAGCATTGTGTGAATAAGAATAATATTTAGTGAAATATGGTATACTCGTGTCGGTCCAAGTTCCCAATCAGACACTCGACCGATGCCATATTTTATAGCCTAACCCAAAATGTCTCTAAATGATTACCCATTTATGATTTTTTTTATAAAATAGGTTGACGAACCATCTCATAGCCAAATCATCCCCCGTGGAATATGTATCTATATGGGATAAAAACATCCCATGTCATTTAACTTCATAAAGAATATATGTCAAGTCCACCATGTATATAAATCCCTAACTGAATCCAAGAATGTTATTTGCCTTGATAGACATGCCACCTTGATCAATTAATCAATTAATTTATTAGCAACCTAATCCCATCCATTATGTTCCATATGAAGAACATTGGTATCACTTCAGGTTTAATATGAAATCATCACCCAAAAATATTGTCTATGAAATCCCTCATAAGTATATAGGTATTGTTCTTGGCTTGTTATAAAGTCATATCGCTCGAAGTCTATCCTTGGAGGTCCAAATTAGAATCACAAGATTCATTCATATCATAATAATTAGAAATTACCTTGGAGTATGTTCATTAAATTCCATGTAAATAACCCAAGTATTACTTATGGAATAAATTCATGAACTTCCCTCTGAGTCTATCATTGGTACTCTATATCGGAAACCCAAGTGTCACTCATCGAATAACATAATCAACCCTCTAAGTGTTCTCATCCATTTTATTCATATACTAACCCATGTATTTCTCATTAAGTTATATAATTCCATTTAAAAATTCATTTTAATTCCATAAGCTAAATGAGTCCATCTATGGACTTCTTAGTCAGAACCATTGTATCACTCTTGGTGTGGCATAATGAATGGTCATGGTCTCTTAATCAACCCATGTCCTTAAACATCACATTTAGTTTGATATGACATTTAATTTATATAAGATAATATTAAATCACTTAAAAAGGTGTTTTAATGTCATATGCTAGTATTTAAATGCCTCGCTGGGCTTAATTCATTCCATCTGGTTTAATTAAGCCATCTTATTTAATTTATCATTACCTCCCAATTTCATGGTGTATGGATCACACTTTTAATGGTGAACTATAACTATAATAAACTCATGGTTGCCATATCAAATTTAGAAACACACTTTATGGGGTGGTTCTACAAGTGGGATCTTATCCCTCATCAATGATTACTAGTATCGTAGGAAATATAAACATAATTCTATATATTTTATTTATGAAAATTTCTATTTAGGGGGAAATGCTCAGAAAGTCTGATGTGTGTCATAGTGACGTAATATATAAATCACTATAATTTTATGAAAAAAATTGATACAACCTATTGTTGATATTTAGTGGATTCCTCACCCATTAGTATCCTCTTATTTGGTCTAGATCAGGAGAAATAATGGAAATAGAAAAACTCCCTAAATATAGGGTAAAAGATCTCACATGGATTTAAAAATCCATATAGAAATATTAAAAAAGGAAGCAAGTGGATTCAAGACCATGATGGTATGGATCCACCACAACATACAATGAATGATTTTTATTTATTATGAATAACCTAACTCAAATCCTAGTTTAGAAGAATAATGTAGCTCTAAAAGTGGGGGAATACTACTATGTATGGGAGGATGAAAGGTGGGAGTGATAAGTTAAACAGAGGGACGATGTTTTATTAATGTGACACTTTTTGAAGGGAACACAGTTTGGCCACATGGTTAGCCAAATTGTCCACTAACCATGTGCTAGCACTATCTAAAGGAACCAAACCCTTTTATAGCTTGGGCACAGACTACTGGAAATTGTACTATTTGTGATGGCCCACTTAAGATAGGGTCACATGACAAAAATATTTTTTAATGATGGGTCGTCGCAAAAACAAACTATTTTCCATGGGACGTGGTCCCATCACAAATATTTTTCTTGGTATTATTTAAAAAATGCATTTTCAACGGCCCATCGTAAATTTATTTCTTGATATTTAAAAAAAAGTATTTGTGATGGCCCATCTCAAAAGACCCATTGAAAATATCTTAAAAAAATAAAAAAATAATATTATTAATAAAAAAAATAGTATAATAAAGTTATAATAAAATAATGATACTAATAGTAATTTTAATAATAATATAAAAATAATAATAATAAAATATTAATATTTTTAATATTAATGAAATAATAATATAAATATTATTAAAATAATAATATAATATTGTTATTAAATTTTTTAATATAATAATAATAATATTAATATTAATAATATTATTATTATTAATAAAATAATAATTCTAATATTATTAAAATAAACAAAATATAAAATAATTAAAACCTCGATATATATAAAAATATAAAAAAATTAATAAAAATAATTAATAAATAAAGAAATATTAAATTAAATTAAATTAAATAATAAAATAATACATAAACAAATAAAAATAAAATATAATAAAAAATGAAATATTCAGAAAAATTTAAAAACCCTATATAGAAATGTAAATAGTTAATATTACAAAAAAAATGCATTCAAATGATTTATCATAAAAACAAATATATCACTCGGGGGGTCCTCTAAAGGATCTGAAGGAGAGTGTGGATGGAGCTTCATCCCTAAACCATGAGTTAGATGTCGCATGTATTCCATATTATCTTATTGTTGTTATTGTTGCTACTATCAATGTATCTCCTCCTCTTGTTATGGCTTCTGTTATCAGAGCTCTTCCAACTGCTACAACAATTGGTGCATCTCCTACTACTGCCATTAAAACATCTCCTTTTGTTCCTTAAACATACTCTTTATGACCTCACTATGAGCCCGCGGATGCTCCTAATACTATGCAACATGTGATGATGACTCTCCATGAGCTCCTCTTGAGTTGGATGCCAACATCGCTTTAGTACCATAACAACACACAGACATTAATCGAGAGTTGATACAAAAAAACTCATCCTTTCTCGAAGGCATATTGGGTCACCTTCCTACATGCTACCTCATGAAATTGGTGGGCACTTGTGTAACCCCTAGTCTCATCGTGACTCTTGGTCTGGGACTAAGACACCGCTGCCTCATATGACTCCTTTAATTTCAATTTAAAATAAAAATATTTAAAATATTATATATATTTAATTTTATAAATCAAAATTAAATTATACTTACCAAAATATAATGTTGGAGGTCACCTATAATCTCCCATGTACTGGATCTTTGTATAGCTTCCTATAAAAATTGAACTCCATAACATCAGGTTGTTCAATTGTCTATTTGAATATAAAATAAACCATTACATTTAATGATATATAAATTATTTTAAAAAATCACCATATGTTCCTTGTGTGTACTAAATGTATGACTATCGGCTCTCTAAGTGTCACCTCTTATCTCCCCCAGTTATGTCGACCAACCTATTATCTCCTCTAAAAACATCCACCCAACCAATGTGAACATGGTCTATACCATACTTGAGATGAAATTTAATCATGTTAGTGGGCATGACATGACTCACCAAACTCTATCACTCCTACTTTTTCCATTTCATTCGATCTCAAATAATGAACAACCAGATGGAAACACTCACGCATACACCCCTTCCACGCCTTCAAGATAGTGCCCTGCCCACTCTCATCAATGGTATACCATAAACCCTACAAATAAATTATAATATCATGTTTTTAATTAAATAAATTTCAAAGTAAATATTATTCATTTATGTACCATCCAATGATCAAACATGCGGTGTTGAATATCAATGTGAATTTCATCCCATGTGACCCATGCATCATAAAAATAATTGTGCAGTATATCACTCCCCTATCCAATAGCTATATATGAAAAATACTAAAAAACGAACAAATAATCATAAAATTTGTATGTAAATAAATTAATGAAAACTATCTAAAATACACAGGTAAAAATGCCTATACATGTGTGGATCAAAGCTAATATGTGGACATCACTCCAGGATAGGGTCATGAATCATCAATCGGGAAAGACCACGCCCCATCCAAGTCATCCATGAACCGCCAGTAGTCTGAGGGTTAGATGACCAAACATCCTTCTTGTAAAAAGGAAGATCTACCTCCTGCAACTGATGAAATAGATCATTTTCCATCTAAAATATGAAAAGATTATTGTCATTAAACAATTAAAAAAAACTTTTAAAGATAGATATATATTATATATGATTATAACCAGCATTTAACCATGTCAATATTCATCTGCATCCTCATATTCATATCTATTGATGTCAATGTCTTCATGTTCCTCCTAACCATCATCAATTTCTATATGAGTTTTAGTTTCATCATCTATTGTTATTTCAAATTCATTTGTAACATCATTAACATCATTGTCACCATTGACCCTTAAGTTCAGTGTTTCATCGTCGATATTCATGTCACTTTGTGAAAAATATGGATTTTTAGAAACCTTGAGATAAATTTCAATTCCTTTCACTTCAGGGAAACCACATTTACTTTGAGTAAACTGGTTTTCCTGTGATTTAATTTTTATTATGCCCCACCAATCACCCAACACTTTTAAAGTAGCACAGTAATTAGCATAATAAATTTGATATACCTGATGAGCCAATAATAATGATTCATTTACTGTAATAATACTTTGATTTTTTATTTCAAAAATCCCACAGGTTTGATGAACATTCAAGCCTCTCTCAGTATCCAACCACTGACGTTTAAACGTCATTATATAATTCATTCAATGATAAAACAATTCAATAATTTATTCCTGCATGAAGTAAAAGTCAACATTATTTTCTCAATGATGATATCCTCTCTAGAACACACAACTATTAATTGTTTTTTTTATTCCCCAGATGCACTTGTATGAAATTGAAAACCATTCACAACATATGCATTATAAGATTTAACCATTTTGGATAGTGGGTAACTCAATACACACAATTGATTATCAATTTTATTAGTATGATGAGATACCTGAAAATTTTCAAATCAATCATCAATATAACATGTAATAAATTGATTTTATATCTTAAACAATAAATATTTTATTTTACCAATTTTTAAAACAATTAGAAAAAGTTATTTTACTGACGTTCTTCAAGAGAAACTACTATAATTTATCAATGTTGTTTCTTGATATGATTTTCATATAATCTAAAAATAAAATAAGATTAATTTTCTATAAAAAATTATAGAATAATTGATAAGATCACTCATAGAAAAAATTGTGTCATTTCTTCATAGTTGAGCCGAACATATGTATGAGCTCTGTGATTTTCATCGTATGAAACCATATTTCATGAAATCCACCAAATACGAGTTCTTTTTTATTAAAAACTGATATTTTATTGCTCATTTCATCGTCAAAATTTCCCTCGTTATGGCTCATGTGGTTTTATTTTGATATATATTCAGATTCAAAATAAAGAGAGAAGAAAAAAAAGAAATTTCCTTTTGCAAATAAGCTTCTGCTATTGATATTTTAACCAATGCTTTGTTACGTATTTTTTTCTTCAATTTATGCATGAAAATCTCAAATGGTTACATCCATCAGAATTTTACTGCACCTCCAAATTTTTCTTCATACGTCAAATGTAATATCAAATGTTTCATTGCGTCAAAGAAATCACGTGAGAAGATTTTTTACAGTTTACATAAAATTAAAACAATATCTTCTTACCGTCTTCTTAGTTAATTATAGTCTATTTTCTCCATAAGAATATGTCTCAAAAAATATGATATGTCTGTTACTATATCCAAAATAATTGAAATCAAAAAACCTCTAAATCTGATCGGTATAATTCATTCCATTATCACATGACATTCATGAATTTTTAATCCGTTGATATGACTATTTCTAACCCATCTGACCAAAATGGAAGCATAACCATATGGAAGTCTCAAATATTCAATCCATTGACAAAATAATAATTGGTTTTCTTTTTACATTTTATCAACTACTTTTGGTTTCATTAACATATTTGATCTGACATTTTCAAACGGTTTAGGTTTTGGTTGCCTAAAAATTTGGGCAAAATCCAATCATTCCTTTACATTATCTTTGGTCTTACCTAGTGTATAGAAAATTTTATGAAATAAATTATCAAAATAGTTATTCTCAATATTCATGAAATCCAACATGAGATGAACCAAAAAATCAGACCAATATAGAAGATCCCAAAAAATTCGTTGTTTTATCCAATTGTGTTCTTTACCAAAGCCATAAATTTTATATTGGATTATTTTTTGTTCAAATGTGATGGGAGGTAATGAAGAGGCAATTTATTTTACTTCTATACCTAAGATCATTGTTGGTGGTTCATCTAATTCAATTTTACCTTTTTTGAAATGCTATTTGTTCCTCCGAAAAGAATGATCATTTGGAAGGAATATGTGATAACAGTCGAAAAAAATGTTTTTTTACCATTGAAAAGCATAAACACTTTGTTGTTTATCATACGGTATAAACATGATTTTGGACCACGTGCACTCCTACCAGATAACATTTCTTTTGATGGGAATTCATTAATTGTCTTCATCAATGTAGTTTTCAATAGGAAATTTTGTTTCTTGGCGACATCATATGTACTGAAACTATTATATCATAATGAATTTTACTCATCAATAAATGGTTTAAAATAAATATCAATATTATTTTTCAGATGTACTATAATTAAAAAAGTAAAAATTATGTATGGATCCTTTATCAACATCCAATGAGGTAAATTATATAGAGTTATAAAGATATGCCAATATGAATACTGACTACCATAAGATCCAAATGGACAGAAACCATTAGTAGAAAGACCCAATCAAACATTCTGGGATTCTAATGTAAAAGAGGGATTCACGTTTTAAAAAAAATCCATGAATCACCGTCATATTGATGATTTAGGTTTTTACCAGTTGAAATATTGGTTTTGGGCCATAAATTTAATGCCATTTTATTCTTTGACATAATTAAACACTGAAATATTTGTGTAAGCAGGAAATATCTCAACTGTTTTATACAAATCAATCCAGACATTACTACTTCAGACTCTTTATACCACGATTTTCCACATGTGGTATAGCTTTCCAACAACTCATTTTCACCATAATATAAGATGAAATCATTTGAATATGCATGAATCTTCTTATAACCAAGAACCAGATTACAAACCAGCCTCTTGGCCACATAGAAATTTTTAGATAATAGTGTGTTAACCAAAGAGAATATCTGGTCAAAATAGATATTATACATTACATTATTAGATTTAATAGCCATGAATTTTGCAACAACTTTTAATTTTCTAATCTTGCATGTAGGATATAAGGATTCCTCAATGGATCCCAATAACTCATAAAATTGAGATGGATAAAAATTAGGAGTCAAATTAATATCATCATGAGATTTAGTTTTTTGAATATATAGACCTACCACATCATGTACTAAATTTTGAAACTATTATGGCTTTGGAACTAAATTATTATTATTTTCTTAAGAAATTCATTCACTATTTTGATACTAAAAAACATAATCTAGTTGAAAACCAAAACATAATAGATGGCCTCCATCATTTTCAAATGTGTCAAATTTCCTCAGA
Organism: Viscum album; assembly: GCA_963277665.1. Classification (NCBI taxonomy): domain Eukaryota; kingdom Viridiplantae; phylum Streptophyta; class Magnoliopsida; order Santalales; family Viscaceae; genus Viscum; species Viscum album. The sequence continues at coordinate 1,616,500,386 of OY728146.1, read as the reverse complement.
TCACATTTTTTAAAAGGACATTTAATTTTCTCTTCTGAAAAAAATCTGGTTTTGATGATTCAAATTATAAGAAATATTTAACACTCTCAATATATACAATATTTAAACCTGAACTATTTGGATTCCTGTTGTAATTTATCTAATCGAGGCCATAAAATAATGACAGTGGTCAACTTCCTTGTTCCATATTTCTCTAAAAATATAAAATAATAAGTGTTTTTTAATAATTTAATATTAGAAAAACACTATCCAAAAAGGAGAAGAAGTTTAAATTCACTATTCTAAAATTTATTAATAATTACTATTAGTTCATAGTTATTTATAGTATTTTTTTTATAAAATTTACTAATATACACTAATCTAAACTAATTTAGAACAATTTATACAAATTACCTCTAATTATTAGAAATTATTGCTAATTTAAACTAATTACTTTTAATTATAAGCCACAAAATTTCTAGTGGATTGGTGGAAACTCTTTTTCGTGATGACTCGTCTCCTTCAAACATTCTCTGATTAAAATCACTATGAAAAATCTTCCCCGACGTATGAATATACATTTTCTTATACACAAGAATGGATATCAGGAAGGCCTTATCGTGCATCTCTAAATTCTTGTCCATATAAAAATGTATATTTGAACATCAGAGTAGACATTTCATAGTAATTTCAGTCAGAGAACATTTCAAGAGGATGTGTCGTCATGTAAAATAGCCTCTTTCGTCTAACATCTCATCTCCTTACAACTTTCTCTCACTGAAATCATTTTTGAAAAATATGCTCTAATGTACGCATATCAATTCTCATGAATATAGAAATGTATATCTGTACATTTGAGAATATTTTTCATAGTGATTTCAGGGAGATAATGTTGAAATGGGATGAGCCATAGGTAAAATAAAATGCCACCAATTCATAAGAAATTGTGCTAATTTATAGCATATTATTGCAAATTATTACAAATTATTGAAAATTATTGTGAATTATTGAGAATTATTACTAATTATTCCTAATTATTCCTAATTATTCCTAATTAATATTATTTTTTCAAATTGTTTCTAATTTTTTCTTATTATTCTTAATTATTTATAATTATTCATATTTATCCCTAATAATTCTTAATTATTCCAAATTATAAGTAATTATTATTAATTATTCCTAATTATTAATAATTATTACTAATTATTTCCATTTATTAATAATTATTCCTAATTATTACTAATTATTACTATCTATTCCGAATTACGCCTAATTATTCCTAATTACTCATAATTATTACAAGTTACTGCTAAATATTACAAATTACTGCTAATTAATCCAAATTACTGTTAATTAATCTTAATTAGATCTAATTAATCCTAATTACTTCTAATTAATCCAAATTAATTCAAATTTATCCTATTTTCTAATAATTATTCAAAATTATTCCAAATTATTTCTAAATATTATTTATTATTTCTAATTATTCCTAATAACTATTAATTATTTCTAATTATTTCCAATTTATACTAATTATTCCTAATTATTCCTAATTATTCCTAATTATTCCTAATTATTACTAGTTATTTTTAATTATTTCAAATTATTACTAATTATTCCTAATTATTACTAAATATTACTAATTATTAATAATTACTACTAATTATTACTATTTATTCCTAATTATTTCTAATTATTCTTAATTATTCATAATTATTACTAATTATTCCTAATTATTACTAATTATTCCTAATTATTACTAATTATTCCTAATTATTCCTAATTTTTACTAATTATTACTAATTATTCCTAATTACTGCAAATTATTCCTAATTACTACTAATTAATCCTAATTATTCTTAAGTATTCTTAATTATTCTTAATTAAGCTTAATTATTCCAAATTATTCCATATTATTCCAAATTATTATTAATTATTCTTTTTTATTACTATTTATTTCTATTTATTACTAATTATTCGTATTTATTACTAATTATTTCTATTTATTCATAATTATTACTATTTATTCTTAATTATTACTATTTATTCCTAGTTATTACTATTGATTCCTAATTATTACTATTTATTCTTAATTATTCCTAATTGTTACTAATTATTTCTAATTATTCATATAAATTACCAATTATTCATAGTTATTACTAATTATTTCTAATTATTACTATTTATTCTTGTTTATTTCTAATTATATCTATTTAATACTAATTACTTTTAATTATTAATAATTACTACGTATTAATCCTAATTAAAGCTAATTAATCCTATTTAGTGCTAATTAATTTTAATTATTGCTAATTAATCCTAATTATTCATAATTATTTATAATTATTCCTAATTATTACTAATTATTACTAATTATTCCTAATTATTACTATTTATTTTTAATTATTAATAATTTTTCCTGTTTGTTAGTATTTATTCCTATTCATTACTATTTATTCCTATTTTTTACTATTTATTACTATTTAAACCAATTTATTCTTCTTTATCCCAAATTATTACTAATTATTTCTAATTATTACTAATTGTTCATAATTATTACTAATTATTCTTAATTATTCCTAATTATTCCTAATTATTCCTAATTATTCCAAATTATTACTAATTATTCCTAATTATTACTAATTATACCTTATTATTCCTAATTATTACTGTTTATTATTAGTTATTACTAATTGTTCATAATTATTACTAATTATTTCTAATTATTACTAATTATTCTTAATTATTCCTAATTATTTTTAATTATTCCTATTTATTCCGAAATATTCCTAATTAATCCTAACTCTTCCTAATTATTCCTAATTATTCATAATTATACCTAATTATTCCTAATTATTCCTAATTAATCTTAATTAATCCTAATTATTACTAATTAGTACTAATTATTATTAATTACTATTAATTATTACTAATTAATCCTAATTATTTTAATTAATCCTAATTATTACTAATTAATCCTAATTAATCCTAATTATTATTAATTAATCCTAATTATTACTAATTAATCTGAATTATTACTAATTATTACTAATTATCACTAATTATCACTAATTATCACTAGTTATTCCTAATTATTACTAATTACTTCTAGTTTTTACTATTTACTTCTAATTGTTACTATTTATTGTTATTTGTAAATATTTATTTCAATTCACTGCTTATTAAGGCTAATTTTCAGTAATTGTCGCTAATTATGTCTAATTGTGAATAATTATTAATAATTTTTCTAATTAATACTAATGATAAATGATTAATAATAATTAATATAACTATTAATTAATATTAATCACACATATTTGTAAAAAAAATGAAAAATAAAATGATATAATTCTAATTTAATTTAATTCCAACTAATTTAAAATAATTATAACTAATATCAAATAAAATGAATTAAATTAAAAATAAAATAAATAGATAAATACCTTAAAACTGAATCTTTCGGAGGATTTATGCCACCAATATTGCTCTGATTTTAAAAAATTTACTTAAAAAATTGAGAGAGAAAACATAAGTAAAGAGTGTGAGAGGAGGAGAGAAAGGAGAGGAATGAGAGGAAAACGGATAGGGGTATATATAGGTTAGATTAGTTGCTAGGCGGTTGAAAAGGTATTTGCGATGGGTCTCATCGCAAATACCAACCTACCAACATACCATTTGCGACGGGGGATAAATCCCATCACAAATACTAAAATCCACCGTCGGGTATTTGCGATGGGTTCTTATGCCCATCCCAAATACCCTACATGTGGTTTGGCACACAACCCACACCAATCCTTTTGTGACAGGTAGAGTCTCATGTCACAAATAATCCCTCCCGATGGACTATTTGCGATGGGACCCTTCCCCATCACAAATATTCAATTTTTTCGTAGTGACATGTTTTTTTCAATTCGTGCTCCAATTGTGCGGGGTTACTACCTATGTGGCACAACCCATGAGGCTAGGAACATCATTTATCGTACCGTGCATAGCCCATGTGGATCCCCTCTCCAACTCCTCTAGAGTTTTTTTTTACTTCCATGCATCCCACATCACATGGTTTACAAATAGTGCTCCTCCTTTTACAGGGCCGCATGGTTGAGTTGCAGGGTTACTACTAACATTGTGCCAACTATGCACATCTTCCTGTTACTCCAGAAACCAGAGATTCAGGCTCCAAACGACCCCAGACACTCTCAAACCCTTCCTTAAATCATTAAACACTTCCATTATAAGAAAACAAAATATTTATACTGAAATTTAAAAGGTTTCATACGTCATATGGAAATTTGGGACCTTAAAATCTCTCCTCCTTCAAACAAATCAACCTTGAGTTTCCCTTCTGTGGGTGGTAACCCATCATCTGAGAATAGATCCAGCAATTTAGCACATACATTGGACTCTCTCTCAAATTTCTCATCACATAAAATGTTGTGCTACCATAACACTTGTACTATAGGAACTGACATGCCTCAAAGAGCCTCCATGCTCGGATCAACGATATGTATAGAATGCACCTCAAAGGACGTATCTACCTTCAAATCAAACTCATTTGGTTTAAGAATAATAGATGGCTCTAAATGATAGCGATGCAACTAAGTTGTCTGGAAGACGTCATGCAAGGCTCGGTACCTCTGAGTCAATTGCAACTCATAGGCTATAATCCTTACTCTCTATAGAATCTCCAAATGCTTGATATAACAATGTGAAAGTGTAACCTATCATTGAATCTATATACACTCTAGTCATGGATTAATATGCAAGAAAACCTGATCCCCCACCTAGAACTCTAGTGGTTGGTGACGATTATCAGTGTATGACTTGTTCTTAGACTGAGTCTTATCCATACAATTTTTGATAATTTTTACCTACTCCAAAGTCTTGTGAACGATACAAGGTCCTAGTATCACTTCCTCTCTGGCCTCTAAGCACCACATGGGTGAATGGCATGGTCTACCATATAAATCTTCAAAAGAATCCATCTATATAGTCACTTGGAATATATTATTATAAATGAATTGAGAATAAGGTGATTTTTTATCCCATGAACCCCCAAAATCAAAGACACATTCCCAATGCATGTCCTCCAATATATGTATCATAAGCTTCAATTGAACATCAGTTGATAGTTTATAGTCATTAGAACCTTTGAACCCAGTCCTCTATCCAACCCCTGCCAAAACGATGATATAACATGACTATATTTATCAAATATGATAGTAAGTGGAACTCTACTATAGAATGTGATCTCACTTCCATATAGACATCCTAGATCAACCATTGAAAATGTCTATTTGAAAGATAGAAATTGATTAATCTTTGTCAATTGGTTCAAGATTACCCATACTGTGTAACTACCTCAAGGTGACAATGATAATCTAGTGACAAAGTCCATAGTGATTCCATCACATTTCCTCTCAGGAATGGTAAATGGTTGTAGAAAACATTTCAGTCACTGGTGTTCTACCTTCACCTATATATAGGTGGAACACTGAGTAATAAAACCAGCAATCTACCTTTTCATATTATGCCACCAATACCGGTGGCATTGATCATGGTACATCTTCATAAGTCTAGGATATACCATCCAAGAAGAAGCATTATACTCTTGTATCAACTACTCTCAGACGTCTTATGAAGCCCACACATGTCTATAAATGTGAAAGACACCATCCTTATCAGTGACCCAGCCAGACAGTGGGTCCTCGCATGAATTTCTCTCCCTCAAGACTAAGCCCTCGGTATCATAAATCATCCTCATCATCACTCTATCCAAAAGTGATGAGGTCACTGATAACTATACGAGTACATGTTATATATGATAGTCATGAACCTCCAAGTGCATCATAGAAATGTGGTTCATTAATGACCACTCACTAGTAGCCTCATGAATATCTTTTTATTGAGACTTATAACTTAGAGAATATGTGACATTGTTGCCTTTCCCAATAATATAATCAAGCTCAAAGTAAAATGACTCTAGGTATTCAACCCATCTTCACCACTTCAGATTCAAGTCACACTATACAAATATATACTTGAGGATTTTGTGGTCTATCTATACAACAAAACTCTCTCTATGTAAGAAATGTAGCCAATAATGAAAACATAAACCACAAAGGCTATTTTGTGATCATGTGTAGGGTAATTCCTCTCATGAGGCCTCAACTAGCGAGACATGTATTCCACAACCCAATCTACCAACATCATAAAAACTCACCTCCTAATTCCCGATACATCACAATAAACCCTGTATCCTCTTCTAGACTTAGGTATAATTTGAATCAGTGTTGAATTCAATCTCCCTTTCATCTCCTAAAAAGATTTCTCGCATGATTTAAACAATGTAAACTTCACACCCTTCTTGGTCAATCCTGTAAGTGGTGATAAAGGACATGAGAAATTATGAGTGAAGCACATATAATATCCAACCAATCCCAAAAAATCCATATTTCAATAACAATATTGGGATACTTCGAAGGAAAATGTCCCTCACCTTCTCTAGGTCAATTAATACTCGAGTCTCTGAGATAATGAGACCAAGGAAGTGGACCTTATCAATCAAAATGTGGCATTTGGTGGGTTAACCATATAGTTCGTTCTCTATCAAGGTTTTCAAAATATTATTAATATTTTGTGAATTTTCATGTCTAGGATATGAGTACACCAATATTTCATCAAAAAATATTAACGCAAATGAATCCAAATATGTGCAGAAAACTAGATTCATAAAACCTATGAAAATTGATGGAACATTTGTAAGACTTAAAGGCATGAGAAAATACACTTACATGATATATAAACTATAGAATGTTGTACATGGTAAATTTGATGTTATAACTCACACCTAATGGTATCCCAACCTCAAATATATTTAGAGAAAATCCTTACTCCTCGGAGCTAGTCGAAGTAGTCATTTATAAATTCAATAGGATACATTTTTTCAGTAACTTAGTTAAACTGATGATAATTTGTGAAAATAATAAGTTTATCATCAACCTTCTTTGTGAATAGGATATTTGAACTCCATGGGAAAGGATTGGTCTATATGAAACCCTTATTTTTTAAGTTTTCTAGCTACCTCTTGAGCTCTTGTATCTTTGTAGTGGTCATCATGTAATCAGGAATGGGTATTGGTGATACTCCTGAAACTAGCTCAATGGTAAACTCTACCCCTCTCTAAAGTGGTAGTCTAGAAAATTAATCATGTAAATGTCCATTAAATTATCTAATATAGGAGGTAAACTTTCCTAACGTGTTCCCTAATCATCTATATAAAGGCTAAAAATGTTTCTTATCCCTTTACCCTACCCACGTTTCTCTCATCTACCTCAACTTTCCTGGATATCCCATTCACCCTTATGAATATAAATATCACCCTCTATTGAAGTGAAATACACCCTATGATGTTCTAAATTGATATAACCAATATAAGATACCAACCAATCCATCCCATGAATGATTTCAAATCATATCATCTTGAAAAAAAGTGTTCCCATAAGAAACAATTCCCACCTATCATAAGGGGAACTCATTCAACTAGTTTTACACATTCTGATCAAATTCACAATGGGGTGTTGAGTGGCACTATATGACAAAAATATTGAATTTCAATACTAATGCTCTCCATAATACCAATATATATGAATGAGTAGAAAGTTCTTGTATCAAATAAATAAAAAAATCGAGTGAAGGATAAAAAGATTGTACCTATACTATATATGGATAAAAAATTTACTCCTCAAGTATCATCTAAACATCATATATATAGCCCTAATTCATCCTTGAGATATATCATGACTACCTTGGGTAGGCACACACTATTGGCATAGAAACTGTGGTATCTAGCTCCTATAGCTACGACCACCTCCTCAACTTGATTGGTTGATAGTGATCCAGCTCCCTACCTAGTGAGTGGAAAATTAACCCACTCCTTAACATATGGTTAGTGGAAATCCTATCTCACTATCCACTGGGGGAAACATTATAGGAAAACACAAAAGGTGACCCATCTTGAGGTAATACCGACACTCAAGTGGGTCCTTAATACATTGGGCCTTTGTATGTCCTAACCTAATGAAATGATGGAATACTATTGGTCAGAGTGAGTATCTCAATATGGGGTTAATTGAGTAAACAATAAAAAAATTATATTCAAAATGGATTAAAATATATTCCTCCAATTAATTTAAAAACTTCAAGGTTAACCAAAATAATATTTCATTATAAATTTCACTCTTTCAATTGATTTCTTTGAAGATTGATTAGGTCTCAGATAAATAATATAAAATATTACTTAATCCTTTGAAATAAATTTACTTAATTAAAATCTAATAAAATTTTAATTATTGTAAACTATCTATGTATTGTTTTTTTACAGTTTTAAATTATATATTCAAAATAAAACACAATAAAACATGCAATATAATTTTTAATACATGAGGTTTAGTCTCAAGCTGGGACTTAGTCCTCTCCAATTGTTTGTCACCCACACCAAGAATATTATATAAATAAATAGTTTAGTCCAAAAGCTAAATCATATTTTATAATTGTATACAACTATCCTGACCACATAAGGCCTCTTCCACTATTATCCATGGAAGAAAAATATATAATAGGTCCCACAGGACCTCCTCTACAGTTTTCATGGGAGTACAGGTGTAAAAAGAGCTAAGAATATATCTATAGATCTTACAATTATATTAGGAGACTATGTGTTGTAAAATAAATAGAACAACACCCACACTACTTGTAATATAAAATAAAATGAGAAAACTGAGAAATTAAATGTATGAAGGGATATAGATGTTCATTTCTTTATGCAGTGCAACTCATGACTCTTTATTTTTATTTTCCACGTAGATCGAGTTGAGTTCTCATGAAAAAATTACTATAACATAGTGTTGTAGAAACTTTTGTTCTTGACTATAGGAAGGCACTAGATGTGTATTATTCTTATACTTCTTTAGTTGCGTATAGTCATGTATGTTATTTCAATGATCCATATCTCTCATTTTGTGTAAAAATTTCTGAGTGTTCCTTTTCTTTAGCAAATCACCTTTGTATTCATCACACTCTTGTGTGTATCACTATATTGTGTGATATATTATACTTATCTTTTTATCAGTAGCATGTACGAGTATCCACGTGAATATATTATATTCTCCATCCTCGAATATAGGACTGACACATCCTTTAATGCATCGTATTGATCCATTAAGAAACAATCAGTAAAGTTACACGTGGAATTAAATTCAATAAACAAGTTGTTATAAATATTTAATTTTAAAATATATGTTTGAGAAATAGTGATGGTGAGTCATGAACCATGACTTATATTCTAGGGGTGTCTTTTTTTAGTGGTGTCTCGGGATGGAAGTGTCTCATTCTATAGGTATTTTAATTATGTACTTTTCCAAATTCCATAACTAGAAGTGAGACACATTATAACTGTATATTTTACTAGAATCATGACATTTTAAACATAGCCAAAATTCAATACTGGTGGTGTATCATAAGATGGTGAGTCATCATTCTTGCAATGACCCTTCATATGGTAGGTCAGGATAGCTGTGTCTCATACATTTCCAAAATTTTATTCCAACAGTATGACATCCTGGTGGTGATCCATTCTATATATTGTCAAAAAAATGTAGTGGTGACTCATTACTGATGATGAGTCATTCTTCTGGGAGTGATATATTTCAGTACTTAGCCAAATTTCATATCTTAGTGGTGAGTTAGTTCGATAGCGACTCTTCCTCGGTTTTGATTCATATTTATAGTCTCTCAACCTCAACGGTGACTCATAAAAACGAAAAATTCCATCACCTATCTCCAATTATAATATTCATACAGAAAACATGAAACTCATTAATATTAAAATAATCATGATTTTGTTATCATTAAAATAAGGAGGCCAACCATACCACCTAGCTACCAGAGCTCACACTCTCTATATTAATATTCCCATGAGAAGGCTCAAAATAGTACTTAATGTAGCTAATCAAAAATAGTTTTGGGTCTTGGAGATGGACCACACTAGCTCAAACCCCCAACCTCTCTCAGTTTATGCTCAGTTTTGAGTACTTTATTCCCTATCCCAGATATGGTGGTCAACCGAAATATGTTTACCTATGATTAGATGGCGTGTCTAAGACTATCCTCAAATTTTCTCGTCCTGGATAACTTTTCAACTAAAAGGATCTGTGCGAAATGTTGTATCTCCATGAATCATGTGGTGTAGTCCAGAAAGAATAAAGTTATCTCCTTTAGGTTCATAAAATCTATGTATCTGTTAGCCCTCCTCATCTCATGAAAAAAATATTCATAAAAGGATGTCTATAAATTAATCTCGAATATATCTCAATGATGATCTGCCTCACTAACAATGTATCACCAACACTTGTAAGAATATGATAGCATATAGATAGTGATATTCAGAATAATATCTAGAGGTGTCCCAAGATTCTATAAAATATATAGAATGGATTATAGGCATGACTCCATAGCCTTTGGACCGCCATCCCCTAATAATGTAGGTGGATGCTATTTCTGAAACTCACTATTCAAATCTACCATCATCGGAGTAGTTTGTAGGGATCCCACCAACTTATTCATGAACAATAGTAACCCCCATCAAAACTAGGTGTCGGTAAACTGATCTGGGATAATAGGATGTTTTATAACTAGCACTACTATAGGTAATACCGATGGATCATGACCCACCACCTTCAAATCATGGTCATCACCACCCCTCCAAGAACACAACTTTAAGAATTTTTGCTGAAAAAGATCTAAACATTACAAGTAGAAACCTCATAAATTAATTTCATAACAACAAGGATCATAGACATAAAAATAATACAATTACAATCCTTCTTATATTATAATCACACCCCTTTTCCTACTTCAAAATTCAAGTATGTGTTGGGACCAAGTTGGATGGAAGTTATTTTTAGAAGTTGAACGATTTTTTTAAGTTCTATATTTTGTTTTCAAAGAAGAAAGAAATCAATTAAATTTATAAAGTTTTGATAATCATATAAGCTATTGTATTTAGAATACTAGACTCACCTCACATCTAGAATCAAAATATGATCGTTATGATAAGATGAATTAGACTCTGTGTGAATCTGATAAAAATATGAAGATTTTTTTCTATTTTTTAGTTCATAAAAGTCATAATTTGTTTAGAAAACTTTTTATACTATCCTTACTTATGGATGGTTTAAAAAAAGTAATTAAAATTGTATTGAGGTTTGGTTATAATGAAAGAAGTTTCTGTAAGTATGGAATGTTTAAATACTTCCCAATATAATTCAGAAAATTTTATGCTAAAATTTAATGTTCTCAAAATCATGAGGAAGTCATGATAGAAGATAAATTTTATGAAAGAAGGAAGTTACTGAACTTAAATCTTTCCAGTCTTATCTCATCAATGTGATATCTCTAGATACATATTTTTTTACATGATGAGAATTTTGATAAAATCATAAGAAGATGAAGATTTTGGTTTTTCAGTCATACCAATAAGTCACAATGAAATAATATACCTATAAATAAGTTAGTGTCAATCATAATCATAAAAATAAATAAGTTATTGAAGTAGAAGTTACTGATACCAGTCCAACGAATGTGGTGTGCCACCGATCATCAGAGAAAAAATAATTTGTGTTGGGAATTGGTGGGACCAATGAAAGAAATGAAGAAGTTGATGTTTTTGGAACTAATACTGGTAAAGAAATTCAGATAGTGATCAACAATATAGTCAACCATTTTTTTCAAGATAATTTTTTTGTTTTTTTTTCAATTGGGTAAAGAGAAAAAAATACTTTGATATGTTTTCAATTGGGTCAAGCATCTTCAAAATGACACTCACACGGACTATCAAAGTGATGCAGAGAACAATCCATCAGACACAAGATGAAACTGATAAAATTATTGAATACATGATGATTGCAATGAGAAAATTAAGAATAGAATAATTTTTTCAAAAAGATATGAAAATGTTGTCAAAGGGAGCTCGAAGATTGAGAAAAATTTTATTTAAGAGGTTAAATCTGATGCTAAAGTGTTACTGATATGTGTTGGAATATTTATAAGTTTCTACTATGTTTATTATAGAATGGTTTCAATTATTTATTATCATCAATTTGGTATGGAGCATTAGAATGAGATTTTGTTTTATTAGTTGGTGTAGAAAATATAAATAGACATCTATTTTAAAAAATCTTAATGAGAAAACATTTTTTTTCAAATTTCATTTATTCATTCGGTGTGAAGAAAAATAATAAATAATAATGGGAAAACCATAATGGAAATTAGAATCATACTAAAAATTGTGATGTATGTATGAAGAAGAGATGAATCCATGAGAAGATTCGATGATATTTGAGAAGAAATGAGAAGAGTAAGGAAGCATTAATGAAATAAAAGATAAATCCAAAATTCAAGGGTAATTAAAGTTATGGGATATTTTTTGGAGCGGGAAATTTATTAGAATCCCTCATAAACCTTATTTGATGAACCTATAAGGGGAAGAACTTTTTCATTTATGAAATAGATTTAATGTTTAAGATATATGGTGGAGCACTAAATTTTTCTAGAGAGAATGATATTATGGATCAAGCACACCTAAAAAAGTTTTCCAGACATAAGAATAAAATGAGAAGTGAGAAGATCTTATTCATATGTTCACCATATCGGGATGGCTTATCAGACTAGTAATTAGATTGGATTTCAAGAATGATAAAGAAACAATTTGGTATAATTTCAGTGGTATTTTGGTAGTGTATTATTTTATTACGCCGAGAAATTGGACGGGGAAGATCAGACTAGGAAATTTGACTATGTATCATTACAAAATCTAGGAAGTTATTACGTACTGCTGGGGAGGAAAGTGAAGAATTTTTTGAGGAAATTATTTTGTGAATGTTGAAAAGTCATCACAGTAACATGTTTTAAAAAAATGATGAATGTTTCTTAACTTCTTAAATAAATTTTATTACACCATTTCTTCTAATTTATTGAACATGAACTGTTGTATTGAACATAGTGATATACAAGTGTAAGGGAATGTACTACTTGTTGTATCTACCAAAAAGTATTATTTTATAGTATATTTTGTTGTATTAGACTATTTCCAAATCATAAAAAGGATGTATAAACTCTTTTTGAGTAGTGAACCATGTAAATTACTGTGATTCTGTGGATGAGTGATTGTTTTGTTTTTAGAAAATTCATGAATCATTAATAGGAGGTGAAGGTTGTTTCAAAATAAATGAAACTTAAAAGTAAATGATATCATTTATTCATCCTCTCACCCTCTCAATGATACTTAGATCATGGATGGATAATCTCAATTTTTATCATAGAGAAGGTTCCCTTCATGTACTCGTTGTTGAATGTTTTTTAGAGAAGTTGTCATGGAGAATCTGAATTGTTTAAATAGTAACTTAATTCTAATCTTGAATGGTAATAACTATCATATATGAAAATATAGAATGTTTTCTTATCTTATGTCTCTTACATATGATTTTATTACATCTATAATAGATATATTTCCACTTATTAATGATAAGGTTCCTCTTACATCTCTTTACAAGAAGATTCATGAGAATGATTTTAGAGCTAATAAGGATTTACCCTCATCACTTTATGAAAGTGAATTTTTAAGAGTGAAGGTTTTTCACTACTAAAGGTATTTAGGATAATCTAAATAACACATATGAAGGTAATAACAATTTTAAGAAGGAAAAGTTACAAATATTGATGTTGAAGTACAAAGATCAGAAAATGGGTGAGTATGAATCCATTGGTTACTTATTTACTAGGTTGAATGAAATTGTTATCACTATCATATTTCTTGGTAAAAATTTATAATATTCTACTATTTTTTATGAGATCATAAGAATTCATCCCAAAAAGTATTATCCTCAAATTTCTTCATTGTAATATAAAGATCCAGATTCACTATCTCTATATGATTTTCATAGTACTCTCATCACTTATGAAATGAAAATGGAGAAAGATATGAAAGGAAAAAACAAAAGTTGATAGAGAAATTTCCTTCAAGTAATCCAAGAAAGAAATGTCTAAGAAGGTTCTTGGGTAATTTGGATCTACTGAATCAAATTCAAAAAATTACGTATGTAAAAATCTAGATGATTTTTTATCCTTATTTTCTTAAAATGTGAAAATATGAAAGGTTAAATATAATGGAAAAATTCCATTGATTTTGTTTTGAATTAGGAGTTGTTTGTCACATTGAGGTTAATTTTCCCCATGGAATGAATGAAGAGTATAGTGATAAAAATAAAATAAGGCCAAAAACATTGTGGAAGAAAAAAGCTGATAAGTCTAAATCTTATTCCATAAGGAAATATTTGAAGTTTTTCAAATCCAAAAGAGGAATGATTTTTATAAAGATGGTGAAGAATAATATAGTGAATCTAAATTAGAAAAGTCTACTGAAAAGGATTGAGAGAATATATTCATTACAACAGTTAATAATGAATAGTTTGGAAGAAGTAGTTTTGAATAATAATAAACTCAACTTGAATTTCATGAATATGAATAATTGAAAAATGTTTCATAAATTTTGGGAGGCTTGGAAATGGGATTAAGAAGATGAAAAATTAAAATTCTTCAATAAAAAATCATGAATATTTTCCAGATGATAAATTTATACTTTCCAATGATATTTAGGATTTGAATAAATATCTTGAGAAATAAAATTATCTTAATGAACATATGTAAGTTAAGTTGAATGAAAAATAAGTAGAGTTAGAGCTTGTAAAAAACAACTTTTTAAAGTTGAAAATATGGTTACAAGTTTAAATAACTCTATCACAAAAGTTAGTGAAATTTCTAGAAATTTTAAACCTGAGTAGGATCAAAAGTTTCCTTCAAAGGTTGAGAATAATGTTGAAAGTCTCTCTCAATAGAAGAAAGCTGGGAAATTTATGTATGTGGATACAACCAAAAAAGTGGATAAGTCAAGAGTTTCTAAAATTATGAGTTTGAAAAAAATTATTTTACATTTGGTTCTGATAATGATGAAAAGAAAACTGATTTGAAAAATAATATTTTGTTTGATAATAGAATTGTTGTTGGCTGAAAAGGTTATGTTAATGAATATAAGAAGGTTTTTGAGAAACATGCTAATAACTCAGAATAGTATACAATTTTTTTAGGCAAATATTCTTTCTACGGATACTGGTAGTATTTTTTTGGATTCAAGAACATGGAAAATATGTTTTGGTTTCATAAAAAACATTATTAACATTCCATAATTAAAAAAATGAAAAGTTTGATATAGTTTCAATCCTCTAAAAGGAAGAAGTCTAAGAAGGATGTTCAGAAGAAACTTACTAAGGTTATTATAAAAATGGAAAATAGGTTCCAACCATTGGAAACTATTTGGGAATGAAGTGAACAACCATGAAAGCTTTAAAATTTATATCTTTTTTTTGGCACAAAAAATCTTGTTTATAATTATCATAATCCAAAAGTCCAGATTGAAAAAAGGAAAAAAATTTCTTATTCTAGAAACTAATCTCAAATATTCAAAAGGATAACATTATTAGATCTTGGATAGTGGGTGTTATTATCATATGAAATAAGATATAAAATTGTTGAATAATGTTAAATTCATCAAAAAAATAACCATGAAATTTGGAAATGATGAATCTCTCAGAATCAAAGGTGTTGGATTAACCATCATTGGGCAGGAAAAGATGAAATCTAAATTAAAATTGTTGATTGGTTGAAACACGACATACTATTTGTTTCAAAACATTGTTATGAAGTCAAAAAAATTCAAGGATGGGTTTTTTATGGAAAGAGTTGAAAATTGAATGATAGGGACAGGATTCCAAAGTATAAAATTAAGCTTGTTCCAAGTTAGTGTGGTTTAAAACTCTTGTTACTAAGGAATGGTGGAAGAAAATTAGTTATGGCATAAAAGGTTGGGAACATCTATTAGAGAAACACAATATAGTTACCAAAGAGGATCAATGATTGTGTTATTCTTTATATGTTAAGAAGAAGACATTAGGGTTGCACAATTTTTTCGAAGGGAAAGATTACAAACTGTATGCATAAGAAATTTGACATTTTTTCAGAATGACCCTTAGAACATTTTCATTACAATGTATATGGGGTAATGATAAAACAATAAACACTTAGAGATAAGTGATTAATTAATTTAATTGAATAAATTAATCACATTATTTTTTTTATGTACATGAAACTTAACTCAGGTGCTATGGAAGTGTTTAAAATTTTTAGGAGTAATGCTGATAAGAAATATGAGTATTCAATAATGAATTTGATAGTATAAAATGGTGGTGAATACAGAAATTAAGACTTTGGATATTATATTGAGAAGAATGGAATTCGGAATGAGTTCATTAAACTATAAACTCCACAAAAAATGGTATTGTCGAAAGGAATATTATAATTTTATTAGATATGGGAATAACTATTTTACTTTAACAAGGTCAATCTGATTAATTTTCGGAACAATCCATGTGCACTGTTGTTTATATTCAAAACTAATGTTTTTATATGACAATCTCATATATGACTCAATATGAAAATATTCATGATAAAACTCCATGTTTGAAACATATAAGAGTTTCTGGGAGTCCTTGCATCATAAAAAATAAAGGTTGACACCTTTATAAGTTTGAGCATACAGGTGAAAAAGGAATTTTCTTGGATATGGTCTGCAAGTAAGAGGGTATTGATGTCTCAAAAATGAGTCCATAAGATTAGTCAAGTAGGTTGATGCGAAAGTTATTGAAAACTCTGAGGAAGTTAGTGGAATATCAAAACATTATCAGTGATAAAAATCAAGATATTTTAATATGGAAAAACTTCAAAATTTATTATGCATACATCTACGTACTGAAAAGATGGACTAATAGATCTGAATGATGCTTTTGAGCATCCAGTATGGGTTCATTCTATAAATGATGAGATGGATCAGATAGAAAATAATTGTACATGGGAACTTGTATCTAAGCTAGATAACAAAAAATTTATTGGTATAAATGGGAATTCAAGATTAATTTAAATGAAGATGGTGAAGTGATAAGGAACAAATAAATATTTGTGTGTAAATGTTACTCACGGATTGAAGGAAATGATCTTGATGAGATTTTTTCTCTGGTGGAAAGGTTAAAAACAATCATAATCCTTCTTATTATTTTTGCACAATGAAGTTAAAAAATATTTTATATGGATGTAAAGTCCACATTTCTCAATGGAAATATTGATGATGGGTTTTATTTTTAACAACCATGTGTATTTTTTTGGAAAGAATTAAATTTATGTGTCCAAGCATAAGTAATCCTTATAAGGGATAAAACAATATCTGAGGACATCATATTCCAAATTGGATACATTCTTGAGGAAGATGCATTTTAAGAAAGGAAGAGTTGATAGTAATCTATACATTAAATAAATTTAGGAGTTCTCCCTCATCGTAATTGTTTATTTTAATGAAATTTTCTTTATTAGGATGATGAAAGTACATGTGAAATATTATTTTGAATATATGAAAATGTTTTTTGAGATGTCCATAATGTTTGAAATGAAATATATTCTTGTGTTACAAATATCCAAAAATAATAAACACATTTTTCATTCACAAGAAAACTATTCTATGATACTTCTTAATAAGTTCATCATAGAAAATTAGAAACCTATTTTAAAACCAGTTATAGTGTGAACCATGTTAAAAAAATATAGAGAAGGCAAAGAATTTGATCCTAAATAGTTTCGAAAGTTTATTGGAAGTTTGTTTTTATTTTATTACCTAAAGACCCAACATTTTTTATGTTGATACCTTATATAAAAATCTTAATAGTGCTCTATAATAATCACACCAATTGGTTAGAAAAAATAATCCTCAGAAATATTAAATGCACAAGAAATTTTAGAATCATATATGATAGCTCTGAAAGTATTGACTTGTTTGGGTACTTAGATATTGATTATGAAGGAAATGTTGATGATAGAACATCCACTTATGGTAGAGTTTTCATTCTGGTAAAACTTTTTTTAGTTATAATACAAAGAAGTAAAATTCAGTAACTCTTATCATTGGGGAAGCAGATTATATTTCTATCACTTAAGTTGCAACTCAAGTTATCTGGATGAAGACTCAGTTGGATGATTTCTTTGTTGAAGTAAAGTTACACTTTCTCTTGGGTTATGATAATCAATGTTCCATAAACCTTTCGAGAAATCTGATACAACATTATCATTCAAAAAATATTGATATAGACTACCACTTTAGTGAAGATAATGTGGATAAGAATTAATTGAAGCTAGATTATATTCCTACAATGGAACGAGTTACTTATATTTTCTTAAAACCTTTACCGAATGAATATTTTTATAAACTATGGTTCAAAATGGGTGTACAACCACTTTTTCATCAAGTTTGAGGTCTATGTTCTTATCCCCTAACTCATCTTGTCTTTGGATATTATTTTCAAGGGGATAATTATTTCATAAATCTTTCCATTGTTATGAAATAATCCTTTAAATGATGCATGTAAATAGGTTGATTTTTGGGTATGTTGTGATCTCATTATTTTAAGTGTGTGAAAAATTCTAATAGTTTGTAAGAGTGGTTGTAGGAAATTTTTTTATTGGAAATTGAAATAAGAAATTAAAGTGGTGAATAAATATATTAATAAAATATGAAATGGTTGGACAACATGGTTTTGTTTTCATTGATTATTATTTCCTACAATATGTTATCTTACGTGGGCTTATAATTGTTTATAGGTAATCTATATCTTTAGGTTACAATGTTAAGTGATTTATGAACCTTGGTTGATAAAAAAATACAAAGTTGGGGATTATTGGGACCAAGTTGGAAAGCTGTTGTTTTTTGGAAGCTGGAGGACGTTTGTTTTTCCAGTGTTTTATTTTTTTTAAAAATAATAAAGTAATCAATTCAATTTTTAATGTTTTGATAATAGGAAGGGTTATCGTATTCTGAAGATATGACTCACCTCATGTTCAGAATAAAAGGATGATCTTAATGAGAAGTTGAATTAGAGTCTGAATGAATTTTATGAAAATATAAAGATGCTTTTATATTTTTTGATTCACCAAAATCATAAGTTTTTTGGAAAACCTGTTATCAAATCCTTATGAAGGGAAGCTGAGAAAAAAGTGTTTTCAATTGTATTGTGTTTTGTTTTGAAATAAAGATGCTTCAGGAAGGATGGAAGGTTATAATACTTACCAATGTAAGTTAAATGATGGTATTTCGGTCTTTAAAGTTGTATCATGAAAAAGTCATGATACCAGCTAAAGTTTATGGAATAAAATAGTTTCTAAAGTCAAATCCTTCATTTCTTATTTCATTGGTGTGAGATCACTGGATGCAGATTTTTTTAAAGGATGAGAAGGTTGATCAGATTGTACAAATTAGAAGATGTTGGTTTTTTATTGAGACCAATAATACACTAGGAACAAATAGTCATATAAATAAGTTGGAGTCAATCATAATCAAAAAAGGAAATATATAGTTGAAGCTGATGCTTTTGATACCATTCCATCATACATGGTGTGCCACTGATCATCATAGAAAGAATAATTTGTGTTAGGGATTATGGGGACCAATGAATCCAATAAAAAAGTTGATGTTGTTGGGACCAATTCAGATAAATTATGTCATATATTGTTCAATAATACAGTCAACCATTTTCATCAAGGTAAATTTTGGGTTGTTTTTCAATGGGGTCAACAGAAAAGAATAGTCTAATATGTTTTTAATTTTTCAAGTGTCATCATATTGACACTGACACTAAATATCAGTGTAAATTAGAGACCGATCAATCAGACATAGGATGACACTGATAACCTTATCGAATGTGGGGTCATTTTTTTTTTGAGAAAATGAATAAAATAGGAATTGTTTCAAGTAGCTACATATGTTTTATCAAGGGGACCTAGAAGAATGAGAATTTTTTTGAATAGTTTGAAGTTACTATTAATGTCATTTTGAGATGTATTAGAATCCTTATAATTTTTCACAATGTTAATGGAAATAGTGTTTCAATTATTTATTTTCATCAAGTTGGTATGGATCATTGAAATAAAAAAAAAATTTAGTTGGTCTAGAGAATTATAGTGGATAAATAGTTGCAAGAATAATAAAGAGAAGTCAAATATTTGCATTTTTTTCAATCGGTGTAGAGCAACATGATGAAGAATCTGTTGCCTTCATCATAATGTGGAAATCGGAATGGAAATCATAATTCTATTGAAAATTAAAAATAATTCTGCAGAGGATCTAAATTTATGAGAATATTTGATATGGTTTGATAATAAATGATAAGAGTTAAGAAATGTTGAATATGTCAAATATGAATCCGAAATCCATGGTGAATTGATGTTTCAGGAAATTTTGTGAGCGGTAAAGTTTTTAGAATCCTACCTCAACCATATTTTGTTCACATATAAAAGGAGGAAGTATTGTGTACTTCCATACATGTATGTATTTTTTAAGAGAGATGGAATAGTTTTGAGTATTTAAAGATGGAAGGATTTTACATATTGATCATACCTGAGGAAGTTTTCCATATAGAAGAAGAAAAGGAGAAGAGAGAAGACCGAATTCAACTGATCATTATATAGGTCTTGATTGTTATAATGGGGATCATATTTGGAATTCTGTACTCGGATAGAAGTCTTTAAATATTTTTTCAACAGTATTCTAGAAGAGTATTATTTTATTAGACTGAGTGATCAGACTGGGAAGATAAGACTAGGAAATTGAAATGATTATCATTATGAAGTCCATAATGTTCTTACCTACTACTGGGTGAGAAAGTAAAGAATTGTTTTTAAGAACAAATTTTGTAAAATTTGACAGGGAAGTATAGAAACATCTTTTGAAGAAAATGATTAAAGTTCCTTAAATTGTTACACAAATTGTATTACCTCATTTTGTGAGACATGAAACATGTGCACTTTTGTATTGAACATAGTGTTATACATGTTTAAGTGAATATCCTACTTGTTTTATCCACCCCAAAGGATTTTTTCTAGTAGATTATGTGGTATTGGATTGTTTCAAAACCAAAACAAGGATGTAGCTACCATTATTGATTAGTGAACTTGGTAAATTCATGTGTTTCTATGGATGTGGGATTGTTCTATTTTCAGAAAATCCTTAACCCTTTAATACGAGGTAAAGGTTTTTTCAAAAGAAATGAAACTTAAAAGAAAAAGATATCACTAACTCACCCCCTCCCACACAAGAGCCTCAGCCCCATTTGTGAGGACTCTACATATTCATACAAGAGACCCAAGAATAAATCTGGGCAGAGACATATTTCTGGTGTACTATTGCAGTACTATAGCTGATACTGTAGAAGGTACTATAAAAGACATTGTAGCAGGTACTGTTCTGTATTGTAGTAGCTATAACTTTTCATCCTTTTGGGATTTTGGGCCACAGGTTTGGTCTTAGGGTCCTTCAGGTCCTTCGGCCCACTTGAACACCTTTGGGACACATGAAAATTGTGTTTCAATGGACTATTAATACTCTAAAAGGAACATGTTTTATATGAGGATTCAGAGTGAGAACATTTAGAAGAGTAGAGCTAACAAATTTAAAAGAATAAGAACCTATGGAATTTTTCATCAAGACCAGCATGTGTATTCACGTGCAGCATAGTCGAACAACCATGTGAAGGTGGAGAGCTGACAACATGATTTAAATGCTAGGGAGGGGAAATTTCAAGTATTTATAGTGTGGATGAATTACTCTAAGACCTCAAGGTCATGTAATGTCATAATTCCTATGGTCCATGTAAGGGTTCCCCTTAAACACTTAAAGGGGGGATTATTAAAAATGAATAAAAAGATGGCCTTATGTCCATTCAGGTTGATTCACCCCATCCCCTTCTCAGTGATACCTAGATCCTTTCTAGGTAATCATAGTAAGGGCTACATATAGGACCAAGAGGAATCAAATGAGATATATCCTACTGCCCACTGTTATGCATTGGTGTTCCCTAATTAGAGGCGTGTCTCATTGAGTAGATAGGGATAGGATCATCAGTGATCATATGGTAGAGGTATACTCCTGGTAGGAGGCATAGAGTGTTGAATAATTGTTTTTATAGATACATGTTTATGTAGGTTTTTTACAAACAATTCTTAAGAAAATTAGGTTGGATACAGTCCAACTCAAACTTGATACAAAGGGTTATGGGATAAGAGTCCACGATACCATTAATACATGTGTATTTTACATTGAAGAGTCCAGATTTGTTAGGTATGGGTCAAACATTACCTCAACATTCATGAAAGTGTGCATGGAGAAGGGAGGGAATCATGTGAGAGACCATGTAATGGGTTTCATGTAAGTTAGTTATTAAGAAAAACCATGAATTTCATAAGTATTATGTATTTTAATTAAGTGAATTATAAAAATAATATATTTTTATGACAATTTATTAAACACATTTAAATAATTTAAAGTGTTTAAAATATGTAATTAACATAATTTTCTCACCTACATGATTCCATAAAGATTTTTTTTGGTTACGTGATGTACAAAAGTTGAAGTTACATGAGATAGTAGCTATAAAATCTAAAATATAACTGAAGAATATTTGAAATGGTGATCTTATAGGTTTTTATGTCTCTCTAAATTATTAAATTTTTAAATTATTGATAACTACATGAGTTCACAAAAGTATGGTTTTTCTAAGAATCGCAATATATATTTCATTTAACATCTTGTGTGTGTGTGGAAAATGGAACTGTTTGGTTATTTGGATGTCGACTCTCACAACTCTAAGTATCCTAAAATTATATAATTTTCTCCTAGACTACTTATATAAACTATATTTCCAACTTTATCATTCATGGATGTGTTTTTTAGTTCCAAAATCCCCCCACCCCATGATTAGAATTAAATTTTATTTGGAAGAGTGTTATCAAATTTTGACTTAAACAATGAAATTAACTGATTTTTTCCACCATTTTCATGTAACTCTAGTCCATAATTTTATTATAAATATGGGTGGTGTTGTTTGGGTATCATGATCACTTCATAAAAATTGAGTTATTCTCTCTTTTCACATAACGGAGACTTATGTGAAATTCATGTAACCTAGATCCATAACATTCATGCTACTCAATGTTTACAGAAAATATCTTCTGTGAACCAAGGTTTCATGAATAGAACTTCATCAAACCATTTGGTTTTACTTGTGTGAGGTAATTATCATGAATTAGTGTTATGTGAAAATTACATAGATATTTTATTATGAACTCACTAACATTTTTTATGGAATTGAAGCTATTTTGGAACAGATGAGGAGGATATATTGAAATACTAGGATTAGATCAACAAAGTAAATCCAATTTTTACATCATATGATAGATTATTATTTGATAGATGAGTAGAGATAGTACCCACTGAAGACCATGATACTGTTTTATGTGTTCATTTTTTTTAAAAATCATCATCATCAAAGAAAATTACCTTGACACCCTGATCTATTGAATTAGTAGTTAATCAAGATATATATGGATGAAAATTTATACTATCATTCACAACCTAATGTATTATAACAATATGATAGACTTATCCCTTTGGTACCGGACTCAGATGATCAATAGGGATCATCCAACTAATGAATTATCTCCCATGCAATACTATAGTATATTCAAGGTTGGGTTCAATAACTATCACTGATCCTAGATATATGAATATAACATTCATATAAGGGTAGATGTGACTAATTAATGGGTGTGGTTATTCTAGTTACACTATATGTTTGAACATTTTAGGGACTGGATTTGTGGTGTCAAGCTTTATAATGAGGAGTGGAATTTGTAGTTCCACATATACTTCCTCCAAGATCTAATGTCAAAGCTACTGAGTTGAGGGTAATAAGATATTAATATGTTTAACCTCCTTCATGGTAAGGTTAGAATTGTTTTGTGGGATGTCATTATGAATATATAGATTCTCATTCTTGGTGATATGAGTGATTATTTCTTCCAAGTATTAAATTCTTAGGAGGATACCACGTAGACACAATTGCTTGAGAGGGTTATACTACAAGAATTAGTGTAAGTTCGGCAGCATAATCCTTCCCTATATTTAGAAATATCTTTCAAAATATAGTTTTTGTTTTTTCACAACATGTCTCATGGTGAAATTATGAGGATGCCAAGTCCGTGTTAGGGATTTCAAACATGAGGAAAACTTTGTTCAGTGTGGCCTATTTGGGAGGAGGGACATTATTCATATTGAGGTTTTAGATTGAAGGATTGGGACCTATAGATAAGATGAGGGGAATTCATGGAACCATTCCTCAGTGGATGGATATTACTTTTAGCACCACAAATATTTTATGGTATGATTCTTTTAAAAAATTGGTATTAATTAGATATCTTATATTTCACAAATCACTCGGACTTTATGTAAATAAAACTTGGTTACTTATAGGAGATAGCTAAAACCTAGCCATTAAACTTAAATTTTCCTATATTGTGATTAAATTTTAAAAATGTGACATACACAGTTGTGTTTAGGATGATAGTTAGAGTTTGATAGAATTAACTTAATATTTTTTGAATAGTAACCTACACTTATAAATAGTAACCTAACCTTATGAATAGTAACTTACCCTTATGAATAGTAATATGACTCTTATGAATGGTATCCATATCCATTAATGTGTAAATAAATTTAGGCACCTTTAAAAATGATGAATATTTTTAGTGTTTATATATTTCTATTAAATAATGATTTAACTAAATATTTAATTAATCATCTTTATAAAAATATTTTTGAAACATGGAATTTATTTTTGGATGCTACACATCAAAAAATGTGTAGGGTGAATTTTGGGGATTTTTCTGAAATACTAGAATTTTTTATGAATAGTAAAATACGATAATTTACGATAAATGCTAAATAAGGGATTTATTGAGTCATTGATGATGATCTGCTGATGTAATCCCAATAGTTTCGAAGTCACATTAATATATTACTATTCTTGGTCATTTAATACTCATTATATCTTGTCTTGAGAGGAAATAATAAATTAATGATTATAATATTAAGAAAACTCCTCTCCCCTCCACTGTATAACCCACTCCTCATCCCCCTCTTCCTCCCACACCAATCAAGCTTCAAGTCTTGCCTAAATTCTCCCAAATACTCTCCCCAAGCCCTCTCCCCACTTCCAAGACCTTATGGTCTCACCAAAATGACAAAAACAAAGTCCTTAAGGAGATTCTCAAGGAGGATTACTCAAGAGGTGAACCTTCCTTCTCTTTTCTTTCAATTTCATTTACAAAGTCTCATTATATTGTTCTCCCTTCTCCCCTACCCTCATCCAAAATCCATGATAATACCATTACCTTATATGTACTGGATCTTCATTGTGATAATGTAATATTTCATCATAATCTCTCTTTTTTCCCCTCCTTTTATACAATAAATGCAAACATTGTCTGAGATGTGTAAATTTATCACACTCAAGGAAGATGAGTTTTAAATTTGCATTACTATCTTCAAAATTGGTCATGAAACATTTTCAATGGTTTAAATAGGTCATAATATATTTATTTTATCTTTATTTATGTTATGTAATCATTACACATTCATAATATGGAATAATAATACAAAACAAGTTTATTGTGCACAAAATCACCAAGCCAAATCCAAGCGTTTATTTTTAACTCATTGAATGATTGTTCCTCATGGTGTATAAAAAGAATCATTATAAGACCCTTTATATCTCTTTAATGTCACTAATAATTTATATTTACAATTCTTGATGTTTAACCATATTTCAAAAAAAACATTCATTCATGAATACAAGTAAAGAGATTATGAAAACCAAAGAGGAAAATGCTACCAAAAAAATCAAATTGAAACTCTTAGACCATAAAAAAGGTCATTAATGAACCTAATAAGGTCATAAAATATCAAAAATATGTTTATGAGGCTCTGGAATTTTTAATTAATGAAGATAAATTTGATTATTCAGGTCAATAAGAACAATCAAGAACACATTCGAGCATAAAGTAAGGGATCCTCTCTCTCACTGTTGTTCAATAATCTCCCCTATATAGTGCCTTTTTAGTTTTAATTATTAATGATGGGGTATGTTTTCTCACCTCACACATACTGAACTTGTGACATATAAATAATTTATTACACCTTTAATTCTCATTAATCCCTCGTAATAACACTCATTACCATGCCGAAATTTTTGTAAGGGGTTTCTCATCTCACTTTAATTTCTGTGAGATTTTCATTGTTCGCCACTTATTTCTTGTATGTTGTATATTTTTACTTACATTTTATATATAATAACATTATTCTATTTATATTCATGTTATTAAATGATTCATTTGAGGGTCATTAAGTTCTGGTCCTATGATTCAACAGATTACATTGTGCTAAGAGACTTTGTCTCAACTACTGTTTTTTTGTGACTAACTTTCTATTTTGCACCTAATAATCCTTATGTGGTGTACCTACTACCCATTTGTGATAACATTTCATTTTAAATTATTTTTATATTAAATATCCATAGTCTCATATCATGGATATGATTATTTTTTACACAGTATACCATTTTACATTCAGTGTTTATTTGGAAAGTTATTTTTATTATGGAAATGGTGATGAATCTATATACTCTAATCTATACAGATATTGAAAAGTTATATTTCTCATATATGGAATCAATTAATAAGGAATTATTTGTACATGAAGTGGCGAGTGGGGCCCGCTATAGCCCCTCTATGCATCGGTTGGTCTCATGAGACAAATTAGTTGGCGACAAACCCTTTGAGTTTGTTTCCAGAAATCAGATGGGTTTCTACCCATAGAACTAAACCATTTTTACAGTATTATGGTTTCACGTGATAGATACATGACGTCCAATTAATAATCATTTTCTTTATTCATTATCAATTATTACAATCCATGAGGTTTTCACTATGATAAAATCTATTGATGCAGTACCATTCTCAGTTTATTAATGGCGTGATTTTTTCATCTATTCACCATGACATATTGATTATGTCAGATTGATTATGATTAAATTTATTATTTTATTCATTCTTCTTCTATTTTTAACCCTTAATGAGCATTTGAGTTCACCCATTTCATTGTTTACCTTCAACAGGTGAGAAAGAGGAGATCATTTATTTAGTACTTATGGATGCAGTTTTTAGTTTTTGTTATGTATTAAATTTTGTAAATGTTTCCAATGTAATTTCAATAACATATATGTATTTAGTTTCTTCATGACTACTAAAATGATTGTTCCTTCAAGATTTTCATTCCATATTACCATTCCAATATAACAAGTAGTGCACTAGCTCCAGTGTAGAGGGGTCGGGGCTTTATAGTTGGTATCAAAGGAAGTTAAGTTGAAAACATGGAAACTAGATTAGAAAATGTATATTTGGAACAAAGGCCTAAGGTAGTATTTTAGGATAAATGTACAAGAACATCCTGGAATTTTGGTAAGGAATAGATTATGTGAATCTTTTTATCAAATACATCCTTGTCTGGATACGAGAAGGTAGAGGTGGCTCTGGCACAGATATACCTAAGAGTGAAAGCTCCAACAAGGAGTTTCGAACTTGAGTCGAGGTATCTTGGGTCATGACAAAAGGTCTTGTTGCACTCTTGGTTACAACACTCCTGGTGGATATGATTTAGATAATTCATGTATTATTTATAAGCCATTATGAATGATTGAAATGTAAATTATTCTTCAAAGAAACCATTTTTTCTGATAATGGGATTAGCCATGCGTAGGATCTCAATTTATGCTATGTATTTTGTTATGTTAAGATTATACATTATTAGTCGTACCCTAATCTAGTGTGTCCCATTATTTATAATTGACATCTAAATGAAGAAGGGGAATCAATACTCGTGGGAAAGATAGGGATCTCCCTACTGAGCAAGTCGACACAGTCAATGTTGGGGCAGATCTGATCATGAACATATTGGGACAACTTACTCAGGTTTTAACAAATAACCATTTCACACCCTTGTTGGATCATTTCATGCGGAAAAATCCCCCATATTTCAGCGGGACTACTAATCCAGTGTTTTCTGAGTAATGGATCAAGTCCCTTGAAAATATATTCATGTCATTAAAATGAAAAGGTAGTACTGGCAGTATATTTTCTCAAGGGAGACGCTGATCAATGGTGTTCCTTGATTCGGAATACCATGGAGGACGAAGAAATGAAGGATTTGGAATGGAGGAATTTTAAGGAAATATTCTTCGAAAAATATTTCCCTCGTGATCAACGAACCGAAATGAAGAGGAAATTCCTTGGCTTAAAGCAAATGGAAGAAGACATTATTGCAGAGTATGAGGATACCTTCACAAGGCTAGCCAGGTATGTCATAGATTATGTATGTGACTCAGTGGACAAGATTGATCATTTATTTGAAGGTCTTAATCCATGTCTTCAAAGGGAATTAGCTTCTCAAACATTTTCATTATATGATGAAATTGTATCAAGTGCCATCAAAACAGAGAAGGAATTTTCTAGATAAAATTAGTTCAGTGGAAACCCATATAAAAAATGGGACTTTGATAAAAAAGGTAAAGGTGAAGCACCAATGAAGAAAAAGGAAAAGAAGAAATTCTCATTATGTGAGAACTATGGAAAGAATCATCTCGAGAAATGCTTGAAAGGCATGGGAGTCTTCTATGAGTGTGGAGAAAAGTGTCATCTATCTAATGAATGCAAGGGGAAGAAAAAATTTGATGATGTTCAATGCTACAACTATATAGAGAGGGGACACTATGAAAATGAGTGTCCCAATAACCAAGTAAACATGCCTCATTAAAATCCAAGAGAGCAAGGGAGAGATTATGCGATTACAACTGCAGAAGTTGAAGTTCCTAATGATGTGTTGTTAGGTACTTTAATTATTTCCTCAAACATAGACAACACTTTATTGGATTCTGGATCATCGCATTCATTTATATATTCCCAGTTTTCCAAGATAATTAGACATATCCAGTTTGATTTAATAAAGGAGTTATCAGTCAAAAATTATAGGGGATGCATCATTGCAATAAAGGCATGTCGACTAGTCCCCCTCGTGACACAAAAATGTGATTTAGTTTCTAACCTTATTTTCATACCAATGACTGAATTTGATATAATTCTCAGTATGAATTGATTGTCAAACTATGATTTGAGGATATATTTCAAGAAAAATGAAGTTACAATTTTTTAAAATGGTGTAGAATATCTTATCTTTAGACCAGAGTCCTCACCATCTGATTCTTATCTAGACTCACCCCTAGAATTTCTGTTAAATTAAATTCATGGAGAGGAAGAGAACCCAATATCTATGGGTGAGGAAAGAAATATTCAAATTGAAGATGTGCACATAGTGAAATAATAAATTGATGATTCCCATAGGCTTTACTAGGAAATCCTCAAGAGTGGTAAGTTGAGTTCTCTAGGGATTTAATTCTTGGTTCAAGACCTATATCAAATACTCCCTATAGAATGGCCGTCATAGAATTAGTAGAGCTAAATAAACAAGTAGAGGAATTGAGTGAAAAGATATTTATTTGACCAAGTGTTTCTCTATGGGGATCCCTAGTACACTTTATCAAGACAAAAAGATGAATCCATGAGGATATTCATTGATTATAAGGAAATAAATAATATTACGATAAAGAATAAGTATGCTCTGCTCCTGATTGATGATTTATTTGATCAACTTCATAGAGATCAATACTTTTTGAAGATCAACCTTTGATCTGGATATCATCAGCTACATGGGAAGAAGGAAGATATTCCTAAGTCAATATTTTGAACCAGGTATGAGAATTACGAGTTTACAATTATAGCTTTTGGACTGAAAAATTTAACCTCTGTTTTCATGGATTTAATGAATAGAGTTTTCAAGGAATATCTTGATAACTTTTTTTGGTATTTATCGATGATATACTGGCATACTCAAAAATAAATGAATACCCTGAGAATAACTTGAAGATTATTCAAAAATTTCTTAGAAGAAAAAACAAATTATATAAGAAGTTTAAGAAGTGTTAATTCTAGATTCAATCAGTTTCCTTCTTAGGACATATTGCCTCTATGTATGGACTCTTATTTGATCCTGAAAAGAAAAAGTCTATCCAATAATGGCCCACACCAAAAAACATAACCAAGGTAAGTAGTTTTATTGGTTTAGCAGGTTACTATCAGCATTTCGTTCAGAATTTTTCCCGACTGGATAACCCTCTAACCAAGCTCACACGTAAAGGATTTAAGTTTGTGTGGACAAAAGAATGTACATAATTATTCAAGGAATTGAAAATAATATTGGTAAATTCTTTAATTTTGACTCTTCCATCTGGAAGTGATGGATTTGTAATATGCAGTGATGCATCAATGAAGGGAATGGGTTGCATCCTTTTTCAAAACAATTGAGTTATTGCTTATACATCAACATAGCTGAAGAATCATGATAAAAATTATCCAACTCATGATCTTGAGTTATCATCCATAATCTTTACTCTGAAAATATGGAAACATTATCTTTATGGAGAAAGATATGATATTTATACGGACCCCAAGAGTTTGAAATACATTTTCAAATAGAAATAACTCAACATGAAGAAAGGAGATGGCTCAAGTTACTCAAATATTAATATTTTTCAATACACTACTACCTAGGAAAGGTAAATAAGGTAGTAGATGCATTAAGAAGGAAATATCATGGACTTCTAACTCAAATGAGGATTGAGAGAGATCTTATATTTAAGGATATACTAAAGATGGATATGGGAATTGTTAAGGGAGGGGAAACATCTTTCCTCTTTCAAATTATTTCTAAACCATCTTTACTAGAGAAGCTAAAAATATCTCAATCTAATGATAAGAATCTTTAGAAGAAAATTAATTCTTTCATGGATGGGAGATTGGAAGACTTCATGTATGAAGAAGGAATTCTGAAATTTGGGAAGAGGTTTTGTGATCCATCAGTACCTGAGCTAAAAATAAAACTTTTATATGATGAGCATAGCTCAAATTTCTCTATACACCTTGGTATCACAATGTTGTATAGAGATCTAAAGAAACATTTTTGGTGGGATAATATGAAGCGGGAAATTGCTGACTACATGTCAAGGTGTCTAGTTTGTCAAGAAATGAAGACAGAGAGACAATGTCCCAAAATATTGATGAAACCTCTACTTATTACTATGTGGAAGTGGGATAACATTATGATGGATTTTTTCACTGGACTACTAAGGACACCTAGAAAAAATGATGCAATATGGGTAATTGTTGATCGTCTCACAAAATCAGCATATTTCTTTCCAATAAGAGATGATTTACCACTTAAAAACCTGGAATGACATTATATTAATCAGGTTGTAAGACTTCATGGTGCACCTCTATTGATTGTCTGATCACTATACTCAGTTTGCATCAAAATACTGGAAAAAGTCTCTCGAAGTCTTTGAATATTGATCTTCGTATGAGTAATGATTATCACCCTCAAACTGATGGATAGACTGAAAGAAAAATTCAAAATCTGGAAGACATTTTGAGATCATGACCTCTTGACTTTAAAGGTATCTGGGATCAATACGTGTCTTTGGTGGAATTTTCATACAAAAGTAGTTTCTATTCTAGTATTAAAATGTCTCCATATGAATCATTATATAGAAAGATACGTCGAACTCCAACTTGTTGGGATGAAGTTTTTGAGAGAAAACTTATAGGCTTAGAACTTATTGAGGAGTCCATGGAAAATTTGAATAAAATCCAAATATTATTTAAAAGCAGCCCTAAGTAGTTATAAGATTTATGCTTACAGTCGTTGAATGGATTTGGAATTCTAAGTGGGAGATCTTTTCATTCTTAAAGTATTTCCGTAGAAGGGTGTCTTAAGGTTTGGTAATAAAGGGAAACTGAGCCCCATGTACATTAGACCATTTGAAATTATGGAAAGAATCGGAGTTTTATATTACCATTTAGCAATTCCGTCAAGTCTCCCAAAAGTTCATTATGTGTTCCCTGTGTCATTGTTTAAGAAATACATTCCAGACCCAATGCATGTAGTCACCTATGATGAAATAGAACTTGAACCTAATTATTCATACTGTGAAAAGCCTATCGGGATTCTTGACAAAAGGGAGGAGGTATTGAGAAATAAAACAACTAATCTAGTAAAGGTTCTCTGGAGGAACAAGAATATAGAGGAAGTAACATGTGAACCTAAGGATGTTATGAAGAAGAACCACCCACATCTTTTTGGTGGACTTTATTCATAAAATTTTGAGGATAAAATTTATGAAGGAGGGAATAATGTAGCACCCCAAATATTTTATGGTATGTTTATCTTAAAAAAACTTTATTCATTAGATAGCTTATATTTAATGAATCACTAGGCCACTATGGAAAAAAACTTGGTTACTTCTAAGAGATAGCCAAAACATAGCCATTAAACTTGAATTTTTCATCTTTTTTATTTGAATTTTAAAAATATGACATACACAGTTGTGTTCAAGATGATATTTAGAGTTTTATAGAATTAACTTAATTTTAGGTGAATAGTAACCTACACTTATGAATAGTAACCTACCCTTATGATTAGTAATATGACTCCTATGAATGGTATCCATACCCATGAATTTATAAATATATTTAGGTACATTTATAAAAAAGATGAATATTTTAAGTGTTTATATATTTCAACTAAATAATGATTTTATTAAATATTTAATTATTCATATATAGAAAATTATTTTTCAAAAATAGACTTCATTTTTGGATTCTACATGTCAAAAAATGGTTGGAGTGAATTTTTTATATTTTTTTGAAATGCTTGAATTTTTGATAAATAGTAAAATATGATAATTTATGATAAATGATAAATAAGAGATATATTGACCCATTGATGATGATGTGCTTATATAAGACCAATTGGTTCAAAGTCACATGAATATATTACTATTCTTGTTCAGGGAATACTAACTATTTCTTTTCTTGAGAGGAAATAATAAATTGATGATTATAATATTAAGAAAACTCATCTCCCCTCCACTATATAAACCACCCCACACCACTCTTCCTCCCACTCCACTCAAGCTTCAACACTTGCCTAAATTCTGCAAAATAAACTCCCCAATCCCTCTCCCCACGTCCAAGACCTTTTAGTCTCACCAAAAGGCCATAAACAAAGGCCTTAAAGAGATTCTCAAGGAGTACTCAAGAGGTGAACCTTCCTTCTATTTTCTTTCAATTTTTTTTACAAAGTACCATTATTTTGTTCTCCCTTCTCACCTCCCCTTGTCTAAATTCCATGATAATTTCATTACCTTAAATGTACTGGATTTTCATTTTTCTAATGGAATATTTCATCATAATCTCTCTCTTTAACCCTCCTTTTATAAAAAAAATGCAAACACCGTATGAGATATGTAAATTTATCACACTCAAGGAAGATGGGTTTTAAATTTGCATTAATATCTTCAATATTGGACATGAAAACTTTTCAATGATTGATCTAAGAAATAATATATGTATTTTATCTTAATTAATGTTCTGGAATCTTTACACATTCCTAATATGGAATAATAATACAAAACAAGTTTATTGTGCACAAAACTACCAACAAAATCCAGGCGTTTATTTTTAACTCATCGAATGAATTATCCTCATGGTATATAACCAGAATCATTATAAGATAATTTATATCACTTTAATTTCACTAATAATTTATATTAACAATTATTTATGTTTTTTCATATTTCCAACAATCATCCATTCATGAATACAAGTAAACGGATCATGAAACCGAAAGATGAAAATGTTACCGAAACAATAACATTGAATCTCTTAAATGATCAAAAAGGACATTAATGAACCTAATAAGGTCAGAAAATATCAATTATATGTTTATGAGTTGTTTTAATTGTTAATTAATGAAGCTAAATTTGATTATTCAGGTCAATAAGAACAATCAAGAACACCTTCGAGCATAAGGTACGGGATCCTCTATCTCACTTTTGTAAAAGAATCTCCCCTATGTTGTTCCCTTTTATTTTTAATTCCTAATTATTGGGTATGTTTTTGAACCTCCCCCATAATTCCATTGTGACATATAAATAATTTATTACCCCATTACCTCTCATTAAGCCCTCGCAATAACACTCGTTACATTGCCAAAATGTTTGTAAGGGGTTTCTCATCTCACATTCATTTCTGTGAGATTTTTATTGTTCACAACTTATTTTTGTATGTGGTATATGTTTACTTCCATTTGATATATAATAACATGATTATTTTTTATATTCATTTTATTCATTGATTCATTTGAGGGTTATTAAATTTTGGTCATAAGATTCGACCGATTACATTGTGGTAAGAGACTTTGTCTCAACTGCTATTTTGTTGTGACTAACTTTGTATTGTGCACCTAATAATCCTAATGTGGTGTACCTACTGCCCATTTTAGATAACTTTTCATTTTAAATTATATTTATATTAAATATCCATAATCGTGTGTCATGGATATGTTTTTTTTTCTAAACTGTATACCATTTTACATACGGTGTTTATTTGGAATGTTATTTTAATTATGAAAATATTGATGAATCTATATAATCTAATCTATACAGATATTAAAAATTCATATTGATATTGTATTTAATAAATGTATAATGAATTATTTGGACATGCATTGGTGTGTGGGGCCTACTATATCACCTTGATGCATCAGTAGGTCTCATGAGACAAATCAGTTGGCGACAAACCCTTCGAGTTTGTTTCCAAAAATTAGACGGTTTTATACCCATAGAACTAAATTGTTTTTATGGTATTATGGCTTCATGTTCCAGATACATGGTGTCCAAATAATAGTAATTTTCTTTATTAATTATCAATTATTACAATCTATGAGGTTTTCACTATAACAAAATATATGGATGCAGTTTCATTCTCAGTTTATCAATGGCGTGAGTTTTTCATCTATTCGCCATGACATATTGATTTTGTCAGATTGATTATGATTCACTTATTATTGTATTCATGCTTATGCTATTTTTAACCCTTACTGAGTGTTTGATCTCACCCCTTTCATTGTTTACTTTAAACAGGTGACAAAGAGGATATCATTTATTGAGTTCTTGTGGATGAAGTTTTTAGTTTTAGTTTTGTATTGTATTTTGTAAGCTTTTACAAAGTAATTTGTGTAACATATATGTATCTAGTTTCTTAAATACTATTAAACTAATCATTCCTCTGATATTTTCATTCCTTCTAACCATTCCAATATAACACGTAGTGCACCGGTTCTAGTAAAGAGGGGTCGGGGCATTACACTACCTGTTTGGTATGTACACAAGGGGGGTTTAGCCTATGAAATTAATTATAGTGGTCATATTAATTAATTGAAAACCAATATATATCATTTCCCAACTATTAAAGACACCGTACGACCTTTTTAGGACATGTTATCTAAATGGATATGCCCATGTGACTTTACAGTACATTTTGGTTCTTTAATGGGTTGGTTTCTATGAATTTTAGGGAGCATGAGTATCTAAAACCCATCACTCACCTACACACTATGCTAAAGAGATCCTTACTGAACATCTCTAAGATTTGGCCTTTACAACTTGACCAAACTATAGTGATTTCCAGTATTAGGCTATATAAGTAATTATTCTTCCATCCATTCCCTATTTTGATTTGGAAGATCATCGATGAAAATTAGGATGACATAGACCGAATATCATACATGATGTCCTTCATAGGAATGTTCATGGTCACACCCATAAATGGTAATGCTACCAATGATCCATACACCCTATATCGATTCAATCACCAATTATACTACCTGCAACGGCTAACATCATGGGTGTATACTAGTGCCATCCATGAATGTTATCCCATGATCATTAAAAAATTAATTTGTATTATTTTCTATAAAGAAAATAATGAGAGTTCCAGGCTACCGATGAATAAATCACCCATTAGGCTACTAAAAAAATATCCTCGATGTTGAATGGAATCATGTGATCTCCCTAAACCAATTCACTCCTAAGTGAAAACTAGAGGGATAAATAGCCTCAAGTTAAACTCCCCGTATTCCATTTCTTTTTTACTAATATTCAGTGATTAATAATGGTTTTATAGGGATATTATACCCTCTAGATCGGTACTAAATACAATTGAAATAAATGAAATGAACAACAAGTGGATAGTAAAATGACAATCTAGAAAGTGAAAAATAAAACCAACCATGAAAAAGTGCAAGATTTGACATGTACAAGTAATTATGGTATATAGAAGGTGATATTAATACATTTAGAATACAAAAATAAAAAAACAAGAAGACCCAACTCATGTAGGAAGTTTGAGTACATTCTTGGTCCACTACTCTCATTCTAATCCCCAGCCCTTGACCAATGACAATAATGAGGAACCATCCAAGTCCTAATTCATAGTCCAAAGATCTACTTTGGAAATAAAAATATTCCAAATATGGTGAGAGTAAAACTTTGTAATACATCACTAATTGTGACTAATTCATTTGTAGTATATGTGTATAATTCATAATATTGTGCGATGTATAAGTAAGAAAGAAGTAAAGTGAAGATAGGTTAAAAAATACCTCCTTCATCATACTAAGATAGATGTGTCTAATCATGTCGCCTAATAAGGGGATATAGGTCCTATAGTATAATCCCATGAATCCAAGACCAAGAATCAAATGTGAATACATGGAATGGGTTAAGGTATTATGAGGTAGTGGAACCACACAAATCCAAAAAAATCTATTAGGAATTATAGGTGTTAAAATGGATATCCATCCCATGGTTTATTACTCTAGAGAAGGATGTGATGGATGAATCCTTGGTATTTAACTTTTAAAAGTGGTCTCTATCAGAACCCAAGTTATAGGTCCTAAGTAATTTGAAGAAGGGGATTGATAAGGATCCAAGGAGGTAATCAAATGCATTTCATGTTTGGGACATCAATATGAATCTTGGAGATCATCTTAATAATTCAAACGTCTCTTTATTTTCTTGTTAAATCCATGATGTGAAGTGGATGCATTCAATAATACATTACATTGATTGTATCTAAAAGTAACAACCAATTTCATTCACATCAATGAATTTATTAGAATCTATTGGGTTTGAGCTTGGAATTGAAATATAGAATCCAGTTATTTACCATGGTATGTATCACTTTTAACAATAACCAGATTCATCATATTAATAACTATCACAAGGTATTAAGTACCTTTGAAGTGGAAAGGAAAATATAAATAAGAAAACACACATGACGACTCAATGCCTTTCAATGAAAATTTACCCAATATTTCTATTAGTTATTGACCGGGTAGATTTCATATTATCAATTCACATATTGGATTATTTAATGAAGGGAATCACAACTCACCAGAAATATTTCTTTAATTTATAAACTTCAAGGAATCTAAAATTTTAAACCCACATTTCATAACTTCATTACAAAAATAATGGAATTTTAGAAGTTTCCATTTTATTAACTATAATCACATTGCACCCTAGATCCTAAGGGAATAAGGTTACTAAGACCATGTTCTAGGGTGATTCATCCCAGGTAAACTAGGTTCCAAATAAAAAATAAAGTATCTCATGCTCATTTCTTACTATCTTGTTATTTGTACACTAGGTTCTAATAATTACATTATTGGTTATTAAACAAATGGATTTCATGATATTTGAAAAAACACCAATCATCCTAAAGTTAGTTTTAGTAGTTCCCTATGTTATAGAATTCCCAGAATCCTTACCTATACTAGAAAAAAATTATGAAAAAATGAGGTAAACTCATGGGAAACTCATTTAAATAGGTGAAGACTCTTCCATGATCTTAGATACTCTATCGAATGAGATAAAATTAATTATTTATCAGTTCCTATCTATTAAATTTAATGAGGGTTATAATTATTTCATTTAATTCCTAGAGTGAAGGCTAATATAAAATTATTTAATGGACCATTTTGGTTACAAAGGTTGTTCACTAAATTATAGTTGAGTCTATGAGAGATAAAATTATCCCATGTCCAAGAATTAAGGTAGTATAACATTTAGAAATTAAATACAAATTATACGTCAATATCTAAGGTGACACACCACTAATGTGTATTATCAAATAGAAAGAATCTAAAGGAAATAACTTAGACCACCTACTTCATACATAGGAATATTTAATCATCTAGTAACATCCCTCAGTTTGAGCTAGAATGGAAGAAAACGTAGAACCAGAAAAAATCTATGAAAACAAAGAAATATGAACTCACACTAGGATAGAATTTAGAGAAATGAATAAAACAAAGTAAAGAGAGAATAAGTTTAGAATATTTACCTCTATACTTCCTTTTCATTGAATGGGTTTTAGGGGTTAATTAACAAATTTCAACCTCTTAAAAATAGTCTAGTGGCCACTAGTTGGATACTAGATTTTCAATAGTAAGTTGGTGGCTTCAGTAGACTCACTAGAATACTAGAGACATCACCATAAAGTCAATGGTTTCTTACTGAATACCATGTGGGACTGTAGTATCAGGTTTTAGTCTCAAATCTAGCCTCAAACCATACTGTTCACTTTCAAGACCTCTCAAACCCCTGAGACAAATCCCAAAACACCTATTTATGGTTTCATTAACCTCAAAATTATATTCTGATAAAAAACATTACTCTTAACCCCCTTAATTCCCAAGGGTCCAAAAATACAAAGAAACCAATAACTCTACAACCATGAAACACCTTTGTAGAGGTTCAAGCACAGGGATCCAAGAAAAACTAATATTGTTGGTCGGAGTGGATACTCAAGAGGGGGGTGAATTGAGTTCTAATTAAAATTTTCTTTTAAAAACAATGTTCATTAAAATCCCCCTATTTTAAAAACAGATTAAACTGTAGTGAATTTATACAGATTATAAAGGTTCAATTAGTTTTTCAAAGATTGATTAGTTCTCAGTTAACTTAATCTTATGATTAAATTAACTTTTGAAACTAACTTACTGGTTTATAATAAATATAAACACTTTAGAGTTTAACTATCAAAGTATCTTTGAAAATAAATAATATTTCAAAGTAATAGCAGTGGAATATGAAATAAATATGTAGTATAGATATAGTATGTAGCTATAAACACATAGAATTAACCAAGAGGTTTAGTCTCAAGCCGAGACTTAGTCCTCTCAAAAGATTATATAAAAATGATCCACACCCTGGATCGGGGTTAACAACAGTGAACACACTGTCCAGGTCACAAGACCTCTACCACAGTTCTGCGTGGGGAAACATACAACATTTTGGATCTGTCCAGGTCTCGCACGACCTCTACCACTATCCACAGTGGGAAATGAAGTGTAAAAAGGTTTTCTGAGGATTTACAGATCCTCCAGTGAAAGTACAGGAGTCAGTGTGTGTGTTTAATACAGCAGATAACACACACTACTCGAAATGTAAAACAAATATATCACAGAGCAGAGATGTAGAGTTTAGAAATGGCTCTAGTGATTTCAGTGTAGCTCTGGACTCTTTTGTATTTGGTCAGAATTTATTCTGAGTGCTCTTCTTGTTTTTGTGTGAGAAGAAGAGTGTCGTATGATTCAGGTTCAAAGGTAGTGAGATGTAGTCGATGAAGTTCTTCAATGTTCTTTTGTATGCACAGAACTCTTCTTGAGTAGGCTTGATTGTGTATGAGGTTCTGTTCTTCTTGTTTCTTCCTCTTTTTCTTTCCTCTATATTCTTCTTGTGTTCTTTCATCCATTGTCTTCTTCAGCAGAGTCTTCTTGTATTTATGTCACGTGCTTCGGAAGACAGAAAAAGTTTCCTTTCCGCAGGTACGAGGTACGGTTTCCTGACATCCGACAACCTTTATTAATTAATTGACAGAGCATTAAAATATACCTAATATAACCGTTGGTTAGATAAAATAAAGATAAAGATAAAGAAATTCAAATATTTGTTTATGACTATTGAAGAATCAAGTGATCGGTAGGTCATCAGCATTAGTGAGTAATGATCGGTGACTCAGATAAATCAGCATCGGTGAATCAGACTGATCAGCATCGGTCTGTTATCTGATCGGTGAGTCATTTTGATCAGCATCAGTGAGTCATTTGCATCGGTGAGTCATTTTTCATCGGTGAGTCATTTGATCGGTGAGTCAGTTTGATCGGCATCAGTCTGTCATCTGATCGGTGAGTCATTTTGATCAGCATCGGTCTGTCATCTGATCGGTGAGTCATTTTGATCAGCATCGGTCTGTCATCTTATCGGTGAGTCATTTGATCGGTGAGTCATTTTGATCAGCATCGGTCTGTCATTTGATCGGTGATTCATTTTGCATCGGTGACTCATTTTGCATCGGTGAGTCATTTGATCGGTGAGTCAGTTTGCATCGGTGACTCATTTTGCATCGGTGAGTCATTTTGATCAGCATCGGTCTGTCATCTGATCGGTTAGTCATTTTGCATCGGTGACTCATTTTATATCGGTGAGTCATTTTATCAGCATCGGTCTGTCATTTGATCGGTGACTCATTTGATCGGTGAGTCATTTTGATCAGCATCGGATCGGTGCTTCCGATGTCTGTTGATATTGGATCGGTGCGACCGTTGTCCTTTGATATTGGATCAGTGCTTCCGATGTCTGTTGATATTGGATCGGTGCGACCGTTGTCCTTTGATATTGAATCGGTGCTTTCGATGTCTGTTGAATCCAGAAGACTTCCAAAATACTTTGTAAGTCAATAAGCATAGACAAAAACATGATAATAGATTCATTCACAGATTGTAATTAAGTTTATGAGAAATCAAACCAGATTAAGCATTAATGATATGTGATGATTTGTGATTATTAAAACATCAATCATAGATATGAAATCAACAATCTTCCAGAGGGCTCAACAATCTCCCCCTTTTTGATAATCACAAATCATTATCATAAAATATAAATAATATGATATATCATTAATAAAAACATAATGAGAATTAAACCATAAAGAGAATAAATATAAAGAGATATATAAATATCCCCCTTAATTTAAATTTCCCATATATATTATACAGATTTCTCCCCCTGAGATATATAGATATTTTCTCCCCCATATATCTCTCTTCTCCCATATATAATTTGTTTTCTTCTCCCATATATCATTTATTTTCTTCTCTCCCTTTGGGATAATCAAAAAGGAGGGAAAACATATAAGTGAAAGTGAAAGTAAAAGCAGTCATCATAGAGTAGAGAGGAAAAGAGAAAAAAAAGTGATAAAGTATAGAATATTACAAGCATCACATTGTTCACCTGATCAAAAACAATACACAACTATTTTTTGGGATACAA
Organism: Viscum album; assembly: GCA_963277665.1. Taxonomy (NCBI): domain Eukaryota; kingdom Viridiplantae; phylum Streptophyta; class Magnoliopsida; order Santalales; family Viscaceae; genus Viscum; species Viscum album. The sequence goes on along the minus strand of OY728146.1, from coordinate 1,616,458,969 downwards.
AGGGGCTTTTCCATTGTCTTTGGGATCAATAGTGGGTAAGTTTGAAGGCTTGGAGGCAGGCTGGACTTGGCGAATCTGAAGTGGTGGTAGGACAACTCGGGCAGGTGTTGGAGCAGGTTCCACAGAGAGTGGTTGTTGAGAAACAGGAGCTGGATGAGAAGCTTGCTGAGGGACTGGTCTTAACTGAGATAGAGCTTGAGAAACAGATAGCTGATTTGGAGCTACATCAGAGTCACTGAGAGGTTCAAGAGTAGGAACTACTATTGCAGTGGCCTGGGCATTCAAATAGGGCTTCAAAAGATGAATGAAGTCCTGAATGACTTCTTCCCCATACTTCATAGCTTTTTCAAAATCATCATTATTCTCCATGAACTGGGCCAAGGAAGGGGTAAAATCTTTCAACTGATGAACTTGAGTTTTGAAGGCCTGAGTGACTCGAGGTAATTTGAGATTCTCTGCCAACACCTTGATGTTTACAGCCATTTCATGCTTTGTATAAATCTTGGAAAAGTAATTATCAACTTTCTCTTTGATCTCTTGCAGAGCTTTCTTAGCATCTGCTGAATATACTGATGCCATCCTATGACTGTTATCACAGAGCTCTTTCATCTTACTCAAAGATTCTAAATCAAGAATTTGTCTAACAGTAGCTAACTCATCATGCACAACTTCTCTTAGAGCTTCTAACTCACGGGTAGTGATCTTGGTTACCTTGCATGTACTGGCTTGGCCAACTATGTGAGTTAACTCAGCTTTCAACTTCCTCAGGTCATACTTGTTGAGATGGTCAATCAAATTTCTCAAAACATCCATCATAACAGAGATGGTTGATCGGAATTTGCTTGATAGAGATACCAAGCCGGTGTGAAGATCCTTCATAGTCTGATTCAAAAAGGCTATGTGCCTGCCAATAAGTTCACCAGTATTGGCCAGGTCTGGCTTTACAGCATTCGATACTCTTTGTGAGAAAGATTCCAATGAATTTTCAGAAACTTGTAGAGACACTTGAGTAAGAGCATTAGAAATTTCTTCTCTAGCTGTGGCTCTCACAGCGGTTAGCAATTAAACCTTAAACTTATTAAGATCATCTTGAGAGATTCCAGAACCAGGTAAATTAACATTTGTAGGATCAACAGCAGGAACAGACCTTGATTCTCTTGGGAGGTTCCTCTGCACAGCTGCAGAAGATTCTGGCATTGCTTCTTCTTCTTCAGAATAATCTAAGCCCAACACAGCATAACCAGGGTAGTCATCCCAAACAGCAGCACACAGGGTGTATTTTGGTTTCTCATAGCTTGTTGTTCCACTGATTTTTGGTGAATCAACCTTGCCACTGATATGTATTTCTTGTTTTGACTGAGGTGATTCTATTTGATCTTCAGAAAGACCATCCACTGGTCTGTTATCACCATCAACAGCAGCCTCAGCATCATCAGCATGTCCATCATCACTCTTCTCAGAAGCTTCACTGTGATATTCTTCAGTATCAGAATCTTCTTCATCGCCAAGAATAGGTTCTGATTCTGGTAGGGCTAAGGGTGGACTAGCAGGTCCAAATTCTATTCTTCTCTTGGGACTAGCAGTGTCAGGATCACTCCTATCATCAGGAGATGACATACTTCCTTCCTCAGTCGCAGCTTCTTCTTGTTCTTGGGCTTCGGTGGCTTCATCCTTTACTTCTTCTTTCTCATCATCATCAGAATAAACCGGTTCCTCATTTGGTTTCAAGCCAGGGTCTCTCAAATACTTTGGCCTCTTTCCATGATCTATGGGATTGTAGGCTTCATACAATTTATCTTCATCCGCAACCCAGCACTTATTCCATGGATTCCAATTGATTTTCATCCTCTTGCAGATCTCTTTGTTGAGACAGAAGGTATGATCTGTTTCATCAACTTCATCATCTTTATCAATACATTCTAGATTCTTGAGCATGTTAGATATCATCTTTGAATAAAACAAGGAAGTGGCTTTCTTGGATGGTTTTACCATTCCAGCTATGTGCACCATCACATATCTACACAAATTGATCTTTTCATGTGTTTTCAGAAGAAACATCAGGAACACATCCTGGTACTTTACAGCAGCAAAATCTCCTCTCCTAGGGCAATGTTGGTGCTGAATAAACTTGAAATGAAGTCTACATTCACCATCTAATTCTGAAGCTGTGATTCTCCGTGACTCTCTGTTTCCAGTCAGAATCTCTAAATCTAATTCGTAAGAGAAGTAATCAGATGTTGGAGGAATATTCCCAGCATAATCCTCATACCGACCTTCATGAGGTACATCCAAGAACTCAGCCCACTGCTTAGATGAGAAGGATATTTTCTTTCCTTTTACCACAAACGACATCTTGGCAGCCTCCACACCATCTAAAGTGATTTCTAGATTCATATAGAACTCATGTACCAGCTTCGCGTAGTCTATTCGAGAGTTTTCAGAAAACCAGTCTATCCATCCTTGCGATTCAAGAACTTGAAGAAACAGTGACTTACTTGTCAAAAGCCACACAGAGCTGACTTCTTTTTCTATAGAAACAATCTGAGTTTCTAGGTTCGTATTTACTGATCGTTGAGAGGTACTACTCGACTCTCCTCGAGCACGCTTTGAAGGTATAGGGTTATCCGATCCTTTGCTCGGTCTCTTTTTCTTAGCCATTCGAGGATTTTGGGAAGGCAGGAGTTTGAAGGTTCGAAGTAGAAGGGAAGAGAGGTTGAAAGGTTCAGCGGGAAATGAAAGGTCAAAGGTTTAGGGAAGATAAATAGCCGCGTATCATTTATTTTATCATTTAGGGTTCCCATAAAACGTATAAAGGAAATTTACTAATTAATTACAATATATAAAAAAAAAGATCGGTATGACAGATCGGTTGCACAGATCAGTTTCACAGATCGGTCTCACAGATCAGTTTCACAGATCGGTTTCACAGATCAGTTTTAATAGATCAGTTTCACAGATCAGTTTCACAGATCAGTTTCACAGATCAGTTTCACAGATCAGTTTCACAGATCGGTTTCACAGATCGGTTTCACAGATCAGTTTCACAGATCGATCATACACAACTCTTGTTTAATAAATTTCATTCTTTCAGAGCATAAAGGCTTTGTGAAGATACCAGCTAATTGATGTTCAGAACTAATAAATTTTAAAGAAATGTCACCTTTTTGATAATGATCTCTTAGAAAGAGATGTCTGACATCAATGTGCTTAGTTCTACAGTGAGACACAGGGTTCTTAGATATATTGATTGCACTAGTATTATCACAGTTAATTGAAACATGTTTAAGATCAAATCCATAATCCAATAAAGTGTGTTTCATCCACAGAATTTGTGCACAGCAACTACCAGCAGCTATGTATTCTTCCTCGGCAGTAGACAATGCAACTGAGTTCTGTTTCTTACTACACCATGATACTAGGGATTTTCCAAGCAAATGACATGTTCCATATGTGCTCTTCCTATCTAACTTACATCCAGCAAAGTCAGCATCTGAATAACTAGTTAGGTTAAATGATTGTCCTTTTGGATAAAACAAACCTAAATTTACAGTATACTTAAGATACTTAAAAATCCTTTTAACAGCCAGTAAGTGTGATTCTTTAGGATTAGCTTGAAATCAAGCACACATACATACACTAAACATAATGTCTAGTCGACTAGCAGTAAGATAAAGTAAGCTCCCAATCATACCTCTGTAATTGGTTTGATCCACTGGTTTCCCAGCTTCATCTATATCCAATTTATAGGTAGTACTCATAGGTGTATCACTTTCCTTAATACTATCCAATCCAAAACGTTTTAAAAGATCCTTTGTATATTTACTTTGATTTAAAATAATTCCATCTTTAGTTTGAATAATTTGAAAACCAAGAAAATACTTAAGCTCTCCCATTAAGCTCATTTCAAATTCATTTTGCATAATCTTTGAAAAATCAGTACATAAGGAATTTTTAGAAGATCCAAAAATAATATCATCAACATATATTTGAACTATTAATACATCTTTTGAAATCCTTTTTATAAAAAGTGTGGGATCATCTACTCCTTTTGTAAATCCTTTTGAGATAAGAAAGTTTGAAAGCCTTTCATACCAAGCTCTTGGAGCTTGTTTTAAACCATATAAAGCTTTAGAAAGTTTAAAAACATGATTTGGAAAATGACGATTTAAAAAACCAGGTGGTTGTTCTACAAAAACATCTTCAACGATAAAACCATTTAGGAATGCACTTTTGACATCCATTTGATATAGCTTGAAATTCAGATGTGATGCATAGGCAAGTAAGATCCTAATAGACTCTAATCTAGCTACAGGTGAAAAGGTTTCCTCATAGTCAATTCCTTCTTCTTGATTGTAACCTTGTTCAACTAGCCTAGATTTATTTCTAATGATGTTTCCAGATTCATCAACTTTGTTTCTAAACACCCATTTTGTGCCTATGGTCAAAATGTCCTTAGATCTTTCTACTAATTTCCAGACTTTGTTTCTTTCAAATTGATTTAGTTCTTCTTGCATAGCCATTACCCAAAATTCATCATTGATAGCATCATTGATATTTTTAGGTTCTAACTGTGAAAGAAAAGATTGATGTTCAACCTGATTTCTTAGAGAATCTCTAGTCTGTGTTCCTCTATCTAGATTTCCTACAACAGCATCTAAAGGATGGTTCTTTAGAGTCCTAGATGGTCTTGAAAAGATAGGGCTAGAGATTTCAGATTCATCTACAGATTGAGGTTCAACAGAAGAAGGTTCTGGAGAATTTCCAGAGCTGGATGTTTTAACTATAGGTCCATTGTCTTTATCATTGAGATTCAAACCAGAGAGATCATCTTCAAGAGAGATTTTAGGTTCATGTGGATCAGTTTCATAAAATTTGATGTGAACAGATTCTTCCACACATTTGGTTCTTTTATTGAAAACTCTATAGGCTTTACTAGAAATAGAGTAACCTAGGAAAATTCCTTCATCACTCTTGGATGAAAATTTGTCAAGATTGTCTTTAGTATTGAGAATGAAGACTTTGCAGCCAAAAACTTTGAAGTAGTTAACCTTAGGTTTCCTATGGTTCCACAACTCATAAGGGGTCCTCTTAAGAACTGGTCTGATCAAGACTCTATTAATGACATAACAAGCTGTATTTACAGCTTCAGCCCAAAAGTAAATAGGCAGTTTATATTCATTGAGCATAGTTCTAGCTATTTCTTGCAGGGTTCTATTCCTTCTCTCTACTACACCATTTTTTTGGGGTGTCCTAGGGGCAGAGAAATTGTGACTATAGCCATTGTGTGAGCAGTAAGAATCAAACTCATGATTTTCAAACTCACGTCCATGATCACTTCTCAGGGTATTAATCTTGAGTCCACTAAGATTCTCTACATACTTGGAGTATTTAACAAAGTAAGAACAAGCTTCACTTTTGTGAGCTAGAAAATATACCCAAGTATATCTAGAAAAGTCATCTACAAGAACATAAACATAGTGCTTCCCATTAAAACTAGAAACTCTAGAAGGTCCAAATAAATCCATGTGAACCAACTCGAGAGGTTAAGAAGTTGACACTTCTTTCTTTGATTTAAAAGAAACTTTATGTTGCTTTCCTTTTTGACAGGGATTACAAACTTTGTCTGCTGGAAAATCCAGTTTGGGTAAGTCTCTAACTAAGTTCTTCCTAGAAAGTTTTCTAAGAGAGTGCACGTTGAAGTGTCCTAATCTTCTGTGCCAAATCCAAGACTCTTTATGAAAATCATTTAAACAAGGAATATTCTGCTTAGCTAAAGAATCTAAATCAACAGCATAAACATTTTCATTTCTTAAAGCAGAAAATACTAAAACATTTTTTGAGTTAAAAACATTGCAAGAATAATTTTTAAATTTCACATAAAAACCATCATCACACAACTGAGAAATTCTTAACAAGTTATATTTAAGTCCATCGACAAATAAAACTTCAGAAACCAAGATTGAATCAGTGTTACCAATCTGGCCTAAGCCGATGATTTTTCCTTTTGAATTATCACCAGAAGTGACAAAGCCTCCATCAACTTTTACTAAGATTTTGAAACATGAAATGTCTCCTGACATATGTCTTGAACATCCACTGTCTAAGTACTATATCTTCTTGTGACAGCTCTTCAAGCAGGTCTCCTACAAAACAGATTTAGATGGAAGATGATTTTGGTACCCAGATCTTCTTGTGTCCAGACATGTTAGCCAATGATACTTTAGGTATCCATATTTGTCTAATGGGTCTCATATAATATGTAGAATTAACATTCTATGAAAGATAAACCTTATTAGATCCATAACTATGAATATAACTTGTTGAGGCATATGAAGTTCCAGAATTAACTATCTTCTGTCCAGATTTAGGAATGAATCTAGTTTTGGAAACTTTTCTTTGTCCAGGTTGGTATCCTATACCAGTAGTATATCTAGGTGCAACTTGATTTCCTAGCATTTGTATTAGAGTATTCTTGCCATTTGTGAACTTCTCTAAGTCTTTTCTGAGTTGCTCATTAGAAAATTTTAGTTCAGTATTCTCTTTAAACAACTGAGCATTTTTTTCTACTTCTATATCCAGATCAGATTTATGCTTAACACTTAAAGCATACTGTTTCTTTAAACCTTTATATTTATCTTTAAGCTCATTACAAGTTTCTTCAAGCATATCACAATATTCAAACAGTTCAGATTTAGACATGTTATCACATTCAGAATCATATCTAGAATAATATGAATTTAAAGCAGGAGTTTCTGATGTTACCTCAGAAGTGTTTGTCATGAAACACATGTTGGCTCGATTCCTTTCAGAGTCTGAAGATTCAGCTTCACTTGTCCTGTCTTCTGAAGCACTCCAAGTTGCCTTCATGGCTTTCTTGTACTTATTATCCTTTTATTCATACTTCTTTCTGTATTTCAGCTTTGTACAGTCTGCTTTTATGTGTCCTTTTCTTTTTCATTCATAACAGACAACTTCATCTGATTTATCAGACTTCTTCCAATCCTTTTCCAGTGTCCTTTGTTATCATACTTGCCTTTGTAGTTCGACTTTCTGAAAAAATTCTTCTTCCTATAGAATTTCTTAAATCTTCTAGCAATGTGAGCCATCTCAGCATCACTGTCAGAATCATTCTCACTTTCCTCACTGCTTTAACTTTCATTGATAGCTTGAGGCTTTTCCTTATCCTTATTCTTTGAGGTTGTAGTCTTGAAGGCAATAGACTTCCTTTTAGGTTCATCATCTTCTTCTTTGTTTACCATGAGTTCTTCTTCATACATCATCAACTTACCAATTAGTTCCTTGACTGGTAGTTCTCCAATGTCACGCGATTCTCTAATGGAGACAGAGGTTCCTCTCCATCTTTCGGGTAGACATCTCAAAATTCTCATGATTTGTTCCTTTTCTGGAACATCCTTTCCCAGAGAAGTCATTGTGTTGACAATTTCATTGAACCTGAGATACATATCAGAAATGGGTTCATCAGGCTTCATCTTAAAAGTATCATACTTAATAGTATAGGTATTCAATCTCATCTCCTTAACATTAGTTGTTCCTTCATGAGAAACAGCTACGGTATCCCAAATTTCATATGCAGTTTTACATGCAAGAATTCTATTAAATTCCTCATCTCCTAGAGCACAGTACAAGGCATTCATAGATTTACAATTATTATTGTAAGCAGTCTTTGTAGGTTCATCCCAAGCAGATCTATCAGTAGTGGGAATTTTGTATTTAGCTTCAATAGCAGTCCAAATATCAAAACTCATGCTTTCTAGATGAATTTTCATTTTAAGTTCCCAATGAGCATAGTTGTTTCCATTAAAGAAAGGTGTCCGGTTAGTAGCAGAACCCTCAAGTCTATTATCCATGATATCACAAAAATAATTTTAAAGAGATAAAAATTTAGAACTAACAGAAATTTTAAGAACTTTAAAATACAACTAAAATCACAGTTGAAAACCGGGGTACTTTAGAAAATATTTTCAAATCCTCTGATACCAAATGATGGTCGGATTGGATACTCAAGAGGGGGGTGAATTGAGTTCCAATTAAAATTTTATGTTAAAAACAATGTTCATTAAAATCCCCCTATTTCAAAAATAGATTAAACTGTAGTGAATTTATACAGATTATAAAGGATCAATTAGTTTCTCAAAGATTGATTAGTTCTCAGTTAACTTAATCTTTTGATTAAATTAACTTTTGAAACTAACTTACTGGTTTATAATAAATATAAACACTTGTGAGTTTAACTATCAAAGTAGCTTTGAAAATAAATAATATTTCAAAGTAATAGCAGCGGAATATGAAATAAATATGTAGTATGGATATAGTATTTAGCTATAAACACAGAGAATTAACCAAGAAGTTCAGTCTCAAGCCGAGACTTAGTCCTCTCAAAAGTTTATATAAAAATGATCCACACCCTGGATCGGGGTTAACAACAGTGAACACACTGTCCAGGTCATAAGACCTCTACCATAGTTCTGCGTGGGGAAACAAACAACATCTTGGAGCTGTCCAGGTCTCGTACAACCTCTACCACTATCCACAGTGGGAAATGAAGTGTAAAAAGGTTTGCTGAGGACTTATAGATCCTCCTGTGAAAGTACAAGAGTCAGTGTGTGTGTTTAATACAGTAGATAACACACACTGCTCGAAATGTAAAACAAATGTATCATAGAGCAGAGATGTAGAGTTTAGAAATGGCTCTAGTGATTTCAGTATAGCTCTTGACTCTTTTGTATTTGGTCAGAATTTATTCTGAGTCCTCTTCTCGTTTTTGTGTGAGAAGAAGAGTGTCGTATGCTTCAGGTTCAAAGGTAGTGAGATGTAGTCGATGAAGTTCTTCAATGTTCTTTTGTATACACAAGAACTATTCTTGAGTAGGCTTGATTGTGTATGAGGTTCTGTTCTTCTTGTTTCTTCCTCTTCTTTCTTTCCTCTATATTCTTCTTGTGTTCTTTCGTCCACTGTCTTCTTCAGCAGAGTCTTCTTGTATTTATGTCACGTGCTTCGGAAGACAGAAAAAGTTTCCTTTCCGCAGGTACGAGGTACGGTTTCCTGACATCCGACAACCTTTATTAATTAATTGACAGAGCATTAAAATATACCTAATATGACCGTTGGTTAGATAAAATAAAGATAAAAATAAAGAAATTCAAATAGTTGTTTATGACTATTGAAGAATCAAGTGATCGGTAGGTCATCAGCATTAGTGAGTAATGATCAGTGACTCAGATAAATCAGCATCGGTGAATCAGACTGATCAGCATCGGTCTGTCATCTGATCGGTGAGTCAGTTTGATCAACATCAATGATTCATTTGCATCGGTGAGTCATTTTGCATCGGTGAGTCATTTGATCGGTGAGTCAGTTTGATCAGCATCAGTCTGTCATCTGATCGGTGAGTCATTTTGATCAGCATCGGTCTGTCATCTGATCGGTGAGTCATTTTGATTAGCATCGATCTGTCATCTGATCGGTGAGTCATTTGATCGGTGAGTCATTTTGATCAGCATCGGTCTGTCATTTGACCGGTGAGTCATTTTGCATCGGTGACTCATTTTGCATCGGTGAGTCATTTGATCGGTGAGTCAGTTTGCATCGGTGACTCATTTTGCATCGGTGAGTCATTTTGATCAGCATCGGTCTGTCATCTGATCGGTGAGTCATTTTGCATCGGTGACTCATTTTACATCGGTGAGTCATTTGATCAGCATCGGTCTGTCATTTGATCGATGACTCATTTGATCGGTGAGTCATTTTGATCAGCATCAGATCGGTGCTTCTGATGTCTGTTGATATTGGATCGGTGCGACCATTGTCCTTTGATATTGGATCGGTGCTTCCGATGTCTGTTGATATTGGATCGGTGCGACCGTTGTCCTTTGATATTGAATCGGTGCTTTCGATGTCTGTTGAATCCAGAAGACTTCCAAAATACTTTGTAAGTCAATAAGCATAGACAAAAACATGATAACAGATTCATTCACAGATTGTAATTAAGTTTATGAGAAATCAAACCAGATTAAGCATTAATGATATGTGATGATTTGTGATTATTAAAACATCAATCATAGATATGAAATCAACAATCTTCCAGAGGGCTCAACAAATATAATAATTATTTTCATTCACTAAGCTATGATCAGTTCAAGAAAAATTCAAAATATCCCAAAAAGTTAGGTAGTTAAATCCTCACTTCCATAGGATAGCTCATCTCGAGCAGCACCCATAGAAAAATTTAACTTCAACCCATTTCCATAACTATTAAATGAGGATAAAAAAGCATAGAATTAGATTACGAGGCATAGTTCCTATCCACCCCCCCCTATTTGGAGTTAGAATATCAAATTAAATTAATTCACATTTGAACTATACACTCATATATTATAGGTTCTAATGAACACATAATCAACTTAACTCGTTCATAGATTCAAGATTGACCTATGACATTCTCCTTAAATTGTCAAAATCATTTCAGTAACACAAAACCAACACTAACTAATTACACTAGATCATTTCCAACCATAAAGGGTTTTATCCCTAAATCATTACTGCAAGACTCTAATGCAATTTATGATATGATATCTACTTAATATTTTTACCTATGACTTAATATTACCTATCAAAATACCCCCAAATTATTTCCCTCATAAACACTCATTTCTAACCATCAACATGTTACTAACCATCCAATCTTGACAGTTAATTTCTGAATGTGTTCCTGAATTTTTCCCTTCTACTAGCATTAGAACTTATAATTTGATGTCGTGCACTTAAAAAATAGTATTTCTACACCCAAATACTTATGAAACCATAATATTAATCTGAATAATACGTTTAAGAATGGAAAAATATCTCATCTGGCCGACCTTACCTGAAGTGCTCAGCTTTAGCTGCCCACACATGACATTAACTAACATGATCATGATTATATAACATCGAGGGAATCCTATGATCTTCTGTACATTCCCAAAAAATTACTCCCCCAAAATACTATGGTATTCCATGGATTTACCATAAACTAACCATTTCCACCATATCCATACTATGAGAACTATAAAAACATGGTGAAACTACATTAAGCATATGTCACTCACTTTACTATTATGTGTTGGCTCACTACCATGGTACTTCCCTTAACAAAATCCTTTGGTAACTAAACATCAATACATCACTTGTAGTTTCACACTAACATGTCTAGGATTTGATCTATTTATTTAATAGCACTCTCACTCATGCTCACTTGAAAACTCGTTATATAGTAGTGTCTTGTACAATCTGCATCCTCCATTTACATTCCAACCATTACTACTCACCCAATATTGAATGTTCATAATTAATGTTAATACCCTGAAATTCACACTTCATACATAATATTATGTACAAAAATTTATTTTAGCTCTTTTTATTCACTTTTTTAGTAAAAATCCAGTCATAACACCTACTGATGAATTGTTAAATGAATGTATAGCTTGATAAATAAAACCTTAAATTCTAAACGTAACTCATGCTCATTCGAAGATACTATAAAAATTAAAAACCTAAATCAAAATTATATTTAATGATAAAATAATCAACCAACTATTTCATTTTCATGTTATATTGTAAGAACATTCATGCCATTGATCCATCGTATTTCCAAGATTACTTACGCACCCTAATCCAAAATCTAATTCCCGTACTCAATTAAACATCTTCTATGAAATTGGAAAACTCAAATTCATTATCTCACCAACATATAAAAGTCATTATTACCATTCATGACTAATCCTTCTATGATCACAATCCTTCTCTCTTAATAGGCATGTTTTTTTCATGGCCAATGTGATGTTCCAAACCATTGGGGTGTCCCAGACATCAATTTAATGAAAATAAAAATCTAATTATCATATAATGAATTCAATTTTCCATATAAAATAGGTTTTAGACATGGCACAATGCACTTATACCATGTTTCAACATGATACTCCAACCTTGGAATGCACTAGAGCCTCATTCATGGTAATATTCCTTCTTTTAATTTCCAGTGGTTCACTTCACACCACATGGATTTACTCCGAAAATGTATAATCATACATGAATAGGTTCGTTTATAAATTTACACATGATTCACTCCTTGTTAAATTCTCACACATTCCATCCACACTAGAAAGTACTTGTACGATCGCTGATACTGATTGTAGTATCGAAATAATGATGTAGATGCTCAATATACAAGAGGGGGGTGAATTGTATACTTTAAAAAATCCTTTGGAACCTTTAAAGTTGGTTAAAATCTTTTATGTTTAAGAAAGTTAAAAAACTAAAATTCACAAGACCTCTAAATTCTACAAACTTGCATGATTCTAGAAATGTAGTTCCGAAAATGAAATTTCAGAAATGTGGTTCCAGAAATGAATCATAAGAAAAGTTTACAATGAAAAAGATTATACCTTAAAGCGTATAAAATCTCACTAATCAGAGTATACTTGTACAAGAAATTATAAGATAGTTATAATTTCCTTATCAATCAAAATACAGTTGAAAACAAACATGAAACAATACAAGTAACAAGTATGAAATATTTTAACCTAAAGAGAAGGGTATCCAACAACCTTGTATAAAGGTACCTTGATTTAAAAATTCAAGAAATTATGCCTTACCCACACCAGGGTAAGCCCTCAATACGACTATCGGAGTTTGTATTTCTATCCCTACAACCCCTCGAACATCAAGGTAGTCGTAACATCTGTCTTCCTATCCCCAGAAGCCCTCGAACTTTAAAGTAGTCGGCACCTTTGTCTTCCTATCCCTGAAATCCCTCGAATGTACTCAGCAACATTTGTAGTCGCACGAAGCAATTCTGAACAAGATGTTCAGTATGCACAAATCATGAAATTCTCTCTCTCTAGAAATCACATCAATAGCAAGTAATATCTAGATTCATATAATAGTTCATCAGTTCATCAGTTGTTCAGTTGTGGGCTCGTTCAAATGAGCTCTTATTTATAGGCACATCTTCAACAGTTAGCTCCCTCCTCCAATAGTCATATTTTTTCTTGAATCTTGGAGGGACTTGTATATGTGTCACTCAAACAACTGTTAGTAAATAACAGAATGAATGAAATCATTTTATACTTATATAAAATGTAAGAAAAATATGGTTTCTTAATCAAATATTAATTTCTGTAGTCTAAGAAAAATAATGTTCGAAGTCAAACCAAAAAAACATTCGATGTAAATAATAAATGAATATTTGGAGTCTGTATTCAAAAGAATTCGGAACCTCAATTATATAGAATTACAAAGTCTGAATTTCAAGTAAATTGACAGTTTTAATTTATAAGAATTCAGAGTCTGAATTTAGAGAATTTGGAGTCTGAATTCATAAGAATTCGGAGTCTGAACTCATAAAGTTTGGAGTCTGAATTCAGAGATTTTGGAGTCTGAACTCAGAAATTTCGGATTCTGATTTGAGAGAATTCGGAGTCTGAACTCAAAAAGTTTGGAGTATTAATTCAAAGAATTCAGAGTCTAAACTCTGAAAGTTTGGAGTTTTAATTCTGAGAATTTGGAGTCTGAACTCAGAAATTTTGGAGTCTGAATTCTAAGAATTCAGATATTGAACATAGAAAGTTCAGAGTCTGAATTCAGAGAATTCGGAACCTGAATTTAGATACAAAACGTAGAATTCTCTATATCTAAGTATTTATAATATTTCGAGGTTTTATATACAAAACAAAATTTTATACTTTGAAATAAAAAGAGTTATATTTAGAGAGACAAAAATATGAACAATGAAAATGCATGGTAAGGATAAATTTCCTTGGGGATGGAAAATTTTATTTATCGAGATGAAACATATGGAAAATGAAATTTTCCTTATGATAGAGTGTTTTTTATTTTCAAAACATAAATTAATTGAAAATTTATAAGGAAACCTTATGGAATCAATAATCTCCCCCTTTTTGGAAAGCACAAACATCCTTACGAAAAAGAATATAATGACTTATAGATTTTATGGAATTGTAAATAAAACTTATATCCCATTACTTATGGATCAAGTTGAATATGAATAACTACTCCTTAGGCCTTAGAAACCCTAAGGATCGTATTTGTATTTCCTAAATTATATTTTCCATTTTCTTGTATATAAAAAACTTCTTGATGAAAACTCCCCCTTAGATGAAATACCCCTTGAAATTAGCCTCAAGTTTGAAACACTTATCCCTCACCATGGATACTGAATCTGATTTTTTTATTTAAGGAATTTTGAAGCATCTAGAATCTGGAGTCTATGCTTGGAAATAGAGGGATAGTTCCAACAATATTTTTCAAATACTGGACTACAAAATCATGTCTAAGAGAGGACGATTCCGAATCAGAGATTTTTCTTGGTGAGGATTCTTTTTCTATATCACTAAATTTTCTCTTAAATGATGCACCCACTTGTTTATTCTTCACCACTACTCTGCTAGGTGTATCAACATCAACCTATTTTTCCTTATCAAATTTCGGAATGACTTCTTCTTGATTGGGTGATTCGTGTTCACTATCAAATAGTTGCACAATTTAATCTTCATCTACCTCTTCCTTCTCAGCTCCTGCCTCGGCATCCTCTAGCTAAATGAAATCATGGTTGGAGAATTCTTATTCAGACACTTTTTTCACTTCTTCTCCTCTTTTATCATCTTTCCTTGGGGTAGAAATTATTGAAGACTTGGCTTCAGATGTTCAGAATGATAATTTTTCAGAAGGGCTTTCCTCCTCATGAAAATCTTCAACTTGCTTTATCAAGTCTTCGGTATCACCACTGCCTTATTATTCTTTTTCTTCTACTTTTTTTTCATGAAATTTTTCAGAAGCCACAAAATTATTTACCAGAGACTCTGGTAAAGGTTTTATCAGAAAGGATTTTGTTACTAGAATATTCTCGGATGATTTCTTTGTAGCCTTCAAAAGTTATTGAACAATCTCTAACTCAGACAACTTTTTATTCTGCTTCTTCGCTTTCTCTTGCTTCTTAAGCTCTTTAGATACTTTTTCTATCAAATATTTTGCCTTAGTAGGGTCCAATCGAAACTTAGGATCCCCTCTTTTCTTATTTTTCTTGTCTTCTCTCCACTTTGCTACGACCTCATCAAGATAAAATTTTTGTTTCTTTGTCTTCAGGGGTGCGGATAGAATTTCCTTTTCCACTAGATTTTTTCTCTTTTCTTCCATTTATTTCACCTTCCTCATCCTTCCACCCTTTTTAGAGGTTTCAAATACCTCCTGTTTCTTTGAGAGATTTTCAACATCCTCTTTAGGAAAATCATAGAATTCATCGGATTCTTTGGAAAAAATCAATTTTCATCCTTTTAAAAGTATCATCACTCAACAACATGAATTTTCTATTCCTTGACTTAGAACTGCAAGGAATTTTAAACGATTATAAACACCAATCAATCATCTTTGATATAATGGATGGATACATAATAATTTGAGATTTCAAATTCCCATTCTTGATATTCTCAATCGTAATCAGAATATGCATCACCAAATTTATCTTCCATAGATTTACCAAGAAATCTAAAATATAGATGTCACTCTTCTTTATATTATCCTTATCACCTTTTCTCAGAATAATGAATCCATGAACACACAATTCAAGAATCCAAAACTTTTTAGACAGGTGAAGAATCTTCAGAGTCTTTACTTCTGAAAGACCAAGACAAGACATGGTTTCTTCCTTAATAAAACTTCCTTGAACATCAGGTAGCTTGTGATTATAGAACTCAGGTTTCCCTTCATAAGGAATACCAACCAATCTTGCAGCCTTGGTGTAAGAAAGTGAACATGTCTTTCCATAACACTTGAATGAAAACATAGTCCTACCTTCTTCCTTGAAGAAAGTAACTGACTCATAGAATTCTATTAATAACTCCAGATATACCAAATCCCAAGCTTTTGGTTTTGAAATACATACACTCTCCCAGCCATTGAGTTTGATATTCTTGAAAATGATAGATCATATTTGTCATAAAAATTTGGATCAACTATCCTTTCTCTGTATATCTGCCATTCAAAGATTGATTTGAAAGTCGACATTTCTTTCTGGGAAGAGACTTTAGCAGATATTTGGTAGTAAGGAAGATCTGAGAAGTTTGGAATGGGATTATATAGGAAGGGCAGATCTTTAGCACATGAAGTCTTGTGTTCGATGTGGGAAAACCATCAGGGGTTCCTTTATATAGGAAATTGGGGTGATGGTTAATCTCCCATGATTGATCCAATGATTGAAAGCTTCTTGGGAGGCTCGGACGGTTGAGATGATAGTTGAAGAAGGATTTTGATTCAATACAATCTTTTTAGGGATTTTTTTTAGAAAAAACATTCGGATTTAAGGAAAATGTAATCCAAATAAATGAAAACAAAATGAAAATAACAATAGGTAAAAGATGATTATGAAAATTTAGAAGAGGAAACATACCTTTCAGATTGCTAGAAAGATTAATCATAATGAGGAAAATTCTTCTTGAAGAACATTAGATTCCGAATATTTTGATTTAAAAAACATTGACTACGAACAGTCAAGCAGAGATAATTTTTATTACGAAAAATTTTAAACTAAAAAAAGTTGACTGGGAAAAATTTAGACTACGAAAATTTTTAGACTATGAAAAATTTTTAGACTACGAAAAAAAATTAAACTAAGAAAAAATTTTAGACTACCAAATATTTTTAGACTACAAAAAAATTTTAGACTATGAAAAAATTTTAGACTATGAAAAGTTTTTAGACTACGAAAAAATTTTAGGCTACATAAAAAAATGTAGACTATGAAAAAAATTTTGACTAGAAAAATTTTTAGACTACGGAAAAATTTTAGAAAAAAAAATTTACCCAAAAAAATTTGACTATAAAAAAAATTTATACTACGAAAAAAATTTAGACTATGAAAAAATTTTAGACTACTAAAAAAATGTACTCCCCCTATGAAAAAGAGTTTCTTACTGTATGGAGATTGGTTTCAACAGGATTTTCATATGGAAGATAACCTTACAGTTATCATTCCTAACTTCTATTTAATGTATTTAAATCTATTGGATGGTAAATATTTTGGTGAAAATATCAGCAAGTTGATCTTGTATTCTGAAAAATTGAAGAATTATATCTTCTTTTTAAGTGTGATCCCTAAGAATGTGATGCCTAATATCTATGTGTTTTTCATGAGAGTGATGTGCATGGTTTTTACTTATAAAAATGGCACTAGTATTATCAAACA
The DNA here is from genome assembly GCA_963277665.1 of Viscum album. Classification (NCBI taxonomy): domain Eukaryota; kingdom Viridiplantae; phylum Streptophyta; class Magnoliopsida; order Santalales; family Viscaceae; genus Viscum; species Viscum album. The sequence goes on along the minus strand of OY728146.1, from coordinate 1,616,441,715 downwards.
AAATTTGGGTTTTGGTAAAACTCATGCCATAATCTGTGAGTGTATATTGCATCCACAACACTTGAGCACAACAACATCCAGCTGCAATAAATTCATCTTCATCAGTGGAAAGTGCTACTGAGTGTTGCTTTTTTCATGACCAAGAATCTAATGAATCTCTTAAGAAATTAAAAGTTCCAGATGTAATTTTCCTATCCCTTCTAAATCCACCAAAGTCAGCATCTAAAAAAATTTTAAAACAAAATCATTTCCAAATGTGTAAAAGAGTCTGAGATCCACGGTTCCCTTTAAGTAGCGAAAAATTCTTTTCACTACAATTAAATGAGATTCCTTAGGATTGTATTTATATATTTCACATAAGAATACAAAAAACATTATGTTTGGATGACTAGCAGTCAAGTAATGTAGACTTCCAATCATACCTTTAAAAGATTCTTGATCTACCAGTTTCCCAGCTTCATCAAGATCAAGTGAATTTGAGGTACCAATGGAAGTACTTATACTCTTAGTGTTGTCATACCCATACTTTTAAGGAAGATATTTAATATACTTATGTTGAGATATATAAATTCCTTCTGGTTTTTGGGAAATTTAAAAACCAAGGAAATATGTTAACTCACCTTTCATACTCATTTCAAAATCATATTTCATTAGATCTGCAAATGAATCAGATAAAAATTTCTAAGTTGAACCAAATATAATGTCATCAAAAATTTTCTTGCCTTTCTTTATAAAAATGGTTGGATCAACCTTTCCGTTAACATAATTATTTTGAAGCAAATATCTTATATGTTTATCATATCATGCTCTTGTGGATTTTTTGAGTCCATACAAAGCTTTGGGTAGTTTCAAAACAAGTTAATGATTTTTTGTATCTTCAAAACGAGGAGTTTGTTAAAAAAAAAACTTCCTATTGAACATAACCCTTAAAGAAATCACATGTCACTTCCATTTGAAAAAGTTTGAAATTGAATAATGCTGCAAAGGCATGTAGAATATGAATAGATTCATGTCTAGATACTGGAGCATAGTTTTCTTTATAGTCTATTCCCTGTTGTTTATTATAGCCTTTAGAAACCAATATAGATTTATTTCTTACTCTGATTCCATTTTCATCACATTTATTTCAGAAGACCCATTTTCCTCCAATAATAGAAGTTTCCTTAGGCCTTTCAACCAATTTCCAGACGTTATTTCTTTCGAATTCATTTAGCTCATCTTTCATAGATTTTATTCAATTATCATCACCTAAATGTCATGACCCAATCATGGGGGTCCTGTCCCACACCATCCAGAACATCAAAGCCACGATTCATCTAGTGTGTCCCTATCGAAAAGATGGGAGTCGCCCTGAAAAAGAAGAGTATGGTGCTTGTCAATCTGGACACCATTGGTTGGGAGTTGGGGCCACTCTCATGATGAGTCCATGGTAGGAAAAAACCAGTGAACCTCACATATGATGAGCTGGATGGCTAAACCCCATCCTCCTTGGAGGGGGTTCAGGTGTCGCATGGGTAAACTGTTATACTGAGACACTCAGCCCATGATAAGTGGTATCAGAGGTATTGTGCCTTGTGGTGTAGCGAAATGCTACCGGATGGACCTCGGTGGTGGGAGTAGAGTCCCAGGGTGTCATGTAGAGGTGACATGATAGATAACGTCGCGCTTGAGAGAAGTCTGAGGAAGAGATACCACTGTGAATGGTGGATCCCATTGAGGTGGTTTTCAACCCTGAGAGAGACGGTGGACCATGGTAGTTTGTGACCCAAAGAGTGGGTGGTCCATTAATGCCAATGACAAGAAAGGAGCGTCCCCTGAGGCCATTCATGGTAGCTAGTTTGTTGGAAGCACCATTTCACATATGCAAATAAGTCCATGATTCTACAAGCACGTGGGCGTTCATGGAATGGGGGTGGGAGAATGTCACGACTCAATCATGGGGGTCCTGTCCCACACCAGAAAGAACATAAAGGTGGTGGTTCATCTGGTTTGTCCCTATTGAAGAGATGGGAGTTTCCCCGTCAAAGAGGAGGATAGTGCGTGTCAATATGGATATTACTGGTTGGGAGTTGGGGACACTCTCTTAATGAGTCCATGGTAGGATGAAACTAGTAAACCTCACATATGAAGAGCTGGACGGCTGAACCCCGCCCGCCTTGGAGGCAGTTTGGGTACCGCATGGGCGAACTGTTGTGCTAAGATGCTCAGCCCGTGACAAGTGATATCAGAAGGGAATGTACCTTGTGGTGTTTCATAATGATACCAGACAGACCTTGGTGGTGGGAGGGGAGTCCCGGGGTGTCATGCGGAGGTGACACAATAGAGAAGGTTGCGCTCGAGAGAAGTCTGAGGCAGAGACCCCACTATGAAGGGTGGGTCTCGTGGAGGTGGTTTTCGGGCCTGAGAGAGAATGTGGACCATGGTGGATTGGAACCTAGAGATTGGGTGGGATATTTATACCAATGACAAGAAAGGAGAACCCCCTGAGGCCATTCTTGGTAGCTAGTTAGTTGGAAGCACCATTTCAAAGACACACAAAAGGCCATGATCCTGCATGCATGAGGGTGCGCATGGAATGGTGGTGGGATAATGTCATGACCCAATCATGGGGGTCATGTCCCACACCAGCAAGAACATCAATGTTGTGGTTCATATATTTTTTCCCTATCGAATAGATGGGAGTTGCTCCAACAAAGAGGAGGATGGTGCGTGTCAATATGGACACCACTGATTGGGAGTTGGGGATACTCTCTTGATGAGTCTGTTCTAGGATGAAACCAGTGAACCTCACATATGTAGAGCTGGATGGAAGAACCTCACCTGCCTTGGAGGGGGTTGGGGTGCTACATGGGTGAACTGCTGTGCTGAGACGTTCAGCTCGTGACAAGTGGTATCGGAGGGAATGTGCCTCGTGGTGTTGGGGAATACTATCGGATAGACCTTGGTGGTGAGAGCAAAGTCTCGAGGTGTCATGCAGAGGTGAAAGGACAGAGAAGGATGCACTCAAAAGAATTCTGAGTCATGGATGCCACTATTAAGGGTGGGTCTCATGGAGGTGGTTTTAGACCCTGAGAGAGAGGGTGAACCATAGTGGTTTGCGACCCAGAGAGTGGGTGGGCCATTGATTCCAATGAAAAGAAAGGAGTGTCCCCTGAGGCCATGCTTGGTAGCCGGTTAGTTGGAAGCACCATTTCACGGACACACAGAAGGCCATGATCTTTCATGCACGAGGGCGTGCTTGTAATGGTTGTGGGAGAATGCCACGACCCAATCATGGGGGTCTTGTCCCACACTAGCTAGAACATAAAAGGTAAGGTTTATCTGGTTTGTCCCTATCGGAGAGATGGGAGTCACCCAAACAAAGAGGAGGATGGTGTGTGTCAATATGGATGCCACTTGTTGGGAGTTGGGGCCACTCTCCTGATGAGTCCATGGCAGGACGAAACCATTGAACCACACATATGAAGAGCTAGACGTCTGAACCCTGCCCACCTTGGAGGGGGTTGGGGTGCTACACGAGCGAACTTCTATGCTGAGACGCTCAGCCCATGACATAAAGCTTCATCAGTTATTTTTGGTTCTAATTGTAAAAGGAATGATAGATGTTATACTTCATTTGTTAAGTAATTTATAGTTCTTATAGGTTGATTTGCATCACTGATGATACTATCACTAGGATGATTCTTAAAAAACAAATGATTTGGGTTTTGTAAGACCTATTCATCAACATAGGGTAGGAAGTCTTATGGGGTAAATGTTTCAGAAATACCTTTTTGAAAATTTTCCTTATCATAAGGATCTTCTATCAAGGGTTATTAATTAGTTATTGAAAATACATCTGAGGATGTAGGTTGAGGATGTTTAAAAACAAAAGGATCAGTTTCATCAAATTTTACATGTACTATTTCTTCAACAGTACAAGTTATTTTATTGAAAACACTATAAGCCTTAGAAGTTGTAGAGTATCCTAAGAAAATTCCATCATTAGATTTTGGTGAGAATTTTTGTACATTATCTTTAGTATTCAGAATGAATACCTTACAACCAAAAATCATGATGTAGGAAAGTCTAGGTTTTCTACCATTCCATAACTCATAAAAAGATTTATTAAGAAAAGTCTAATCAAAACATGATTTATAGTATAGCAAGCAGTACTTAAAGGTTCAGCCCAAAAATGTTTGGCTACCAAATATTCAATATACATGGTTCTTGTTATCTCTTGAAGAATTTTATTTCTTCATTCAAAAACACCATTTTTTGAGGTTTTCTTGGTGCTGAGATGTTATGAGTAATGCCTTTTCTACTAAAAAATGTTTCAAAATTAGAATTTTGAAATTAACCTCCATGATCACTATGAATAGTTATCAAATGAAGGTTTTTCTCATTTTTAACTTGGTCTCTAAAACTTTTGAAATAATAAAATGCATCAGATTTATTTTCTAGAAAATAGAACCACGTAAATCTAGTGTAATCCTCAACTAAAACAAATACATAATATTTTCCTCTAATACTTCTAGTTTGTGTTGGACCAAAAAGATCCATATTTTCTAACTGTAATGCATCATTTTTTGAGACTTAACCGACTGATTTAAAAATTTATTTATATTTCTTTCCATATTGACAAGGATCGCAAACTTTTGAAGAATAAAATCTAATCTCTGGTAGATCCTTAACTAGTCTTTTCTTAGAGAGTTTTCCTAGGTTCCTAAGATTACAGTGTCATAACCTTCTATTCCATGACCAATAATGATCTTCCATTGCACTAATACAAGATATATCTTGGCTTCTAATGTCTTCTTACTTTTGTGTGTAAACATTCTCTTGCCTATTGGTAGAAAGAATACTCTTTTCCTTTTAATAGTGTATTAATAACTTGTCATTCCTAAAATTCACAAGGTAACCTTAATCACATAATTGAATTATGATAATGAGGTTGTTCTTAAGACCCTTAACAAATAAAACATTTGAAATAAAAGTATTTCCAAGAAGAACAATGTTATCTATTCCAATAATTTCTCCCTCAGCATTATCTCTGAAAGTTACTTTTCATCCTTTCGTTTTAATAATATTTTCAAAAAAAATTTACTAGTCATATATCGGAAACATCCATTATCCATGTAACATGTATAGTTTTTGGTACTATCTTTATTTTCCTGAAAATAAGAGTGTTAGGCTTTTGGAATCCAAACTTTCTTGGACCTGGAATTGTTAGACAATAAAATTTTGGGTATCCACATTTGTTTTGAAAAGTAAGCTTTATGAAACCCAAGAGATTGACCATTATTTAAAGAACAGTTCTTCTTCCAATGCCCACCACTTTGACATTTAGTACAGAAAGAGGGTCTAGGATGAACACAATAATTGTTTCTAAAAACAGGTTTTTCATGAGAATAAATTAATCCTAGATTATTACCATGAGGTTGGATCTGAGAATACATATTGTTAAAATTTTCTTTACCAGAAGTAAAATTTACAAGAAGTTTCTTTAAAGAAAAATTTCAGACATTATTCTTAGGACTAAATTCCTATCCTCTGGAATAATAGACCTAAATTTAAGTTTATCCTTTAAAACATTTTTTTCAAAAAACAAATTTTTAAGATCTTTAGAAAGCATATCCTTCTCACAATTAGATTCCTCAAGTTTCATATAAAGATTTTCTAAAACATCATTTTTCTTATCAAAATCTTTGCAAAGATCTAAAATTTATTTTGTTAAAATAAATTCTATAGAATTTTCCTTTTCATGTTTCTTAGAAACATTACAATTTCATCTCTCTAGAAACGTAGAACACCTAGGAACTTCTTCATAGGAAGGCGAATCATTATCATTATTTGATGAAGAAGATTCTTCATCTGAAGAAAAATATTTATCAGGAAAATTTTCTCTCAAAGACATATTGGTTAAGGATTCAGCAGCACGTACCTTAGTCATAAGACATTGATTTTGACATTGAGCTCAGGCTATTAAATCAATATTCTTTTTCCCAGAAGATTCATAATATGAAGAATTTTCAGAAGGATCTCCACCACTGGAACTCCAAGTTTCATTGACTTTTAAGACTTTATTATGTTTTTATCTATAGAAATTCTTCTTTTTTCTCTCATAATTCTTGTCCTTATTGTCTCTTTTTTTAAGTAAGGGAAAATAAGGTCTGATATTATGAGTTTTTCTACATTCATAGCATATCACTTCTCCATCGTTCCTATCTTTTCTTTCTATCTTCTTATATCTATACTCAAAGTCTTTCTTCCCAAATATCTTGTTCATCCTTCGAGCAAGATTAGATAGTTCATTCTCAAAATTTTCACTTTCACTTGATTTAGATTGAACAACAACCTTCATGGATTTAGATCTTGTATCTCTCTCAGGAGTCTTGGATTTCATATGATTAGAAGTAGTTATAAAAGCAACACTTCCATTCCCATTCTTCTTCTTACCATTTTCAGTATCTCTCTTCATTATAGTTTCATGTTGAAGAAGTCTTACAAAAATTTCATCAAGAGTAAACTGTGAGACTTTCCTATTCTCATCAGTAGTTGATCTCTTTTATTCCCACTCATTTAGCATGATTTATATAATCTTGTCCATAAGTTCCTCATCATCTAAAACTTTTTCACCCATAGATTGTAAGATGTTGACAATAGTCATGAATCTCTATTGTACCTTACATATAGGTTCTCCATAAAGCAAGAAAAAACTATGGTTCTCAGCTCTAAGAATAGCTCTTCTAGTTTCAATAACTTTAGAAGGTCCTAAATGAGTTGCTTCATGTTTCTTCCAAATACAATTTTCATATTCACAAGAAGAAATCTGTCTATATATATTCCTGGTCATGGAACACAACAATGTATTTTGTACCTTATAGTTTAGTTGATATTCTAACTTCTCTTGATTTTTAAAAGATCTGACTTCCTTATCAGGAATCTTGTAATCTCCCTTGAGCATAAAAAAGTTTTCCACTCCAGTATTAATGAAAAAATTCTTCATACAATATCTCCAATATTCATAATTATTCTTATCAAATATAGGTTGTCTAATAGGATTAATATTTTCAGTTGAACCAAAATTCATTCCTACCATCTCAAAGAAAAAAACTTTCTAGACAAACTAGTTAGTAATAAATGTTTGTAAACAAGGATGAAAATATCCTAAGAAAGGAAAATATATAACAATGAAAACTGTGAGCAAGAAAACTTATATGTGAATATAAGTATTTCAGAGACCTCCTCGGATACTAATTGTAGGATCATTTATACTAATTGTAGTATCAAAATAATGATGTAGCTGCTAAATATACAAGAGGAGGGTGAATTGTATACTTTAAAAAATTCCTTCAGAACATTTAAAGTTGGTTTAAACCTTCAATGTTTAACAAATTTAAACCAGGTAAATTCACAAGAATTATATGTTTTACAAACTTTCTTGATTCTGGAAATGTAGTTCCAAAAAAGAAATTCTAGAAATGTGCTTCTGGAAATGAAACATAAGAAAAGTTCAGAACAAAAAATATTCTTCCTTAAAGCTTATGAAATCTCACTAATCAGAGTATACTTGTACAATAATGAATAAGATAGTTATACTTTCCTTATGAATCAAAATATAGCAGAAAAAACATGAAACAATACAAGTCACAAGTATGAAATCTTTTAACCCAAAAATCAGGGTATCCAACAACCTTGGATATAGGTCCCTTGATTTATTATTTCTAGAAATTCTATCTTACCCACACCAGGGTAAGCCCTTGATATGAATATCGGAGTCTATCTTTCTATCCCTGCAAGCCCTCTAACTTTAAGGTAGTCGGCACCTCTCTCTTCTTATCCCCGGAAGCCCTTGAACTTTAAGGTAGTCAGCACCTCTGTCTTCTTATCCTCAAAAGCCCTCAAATGTACTCAGCAACATTCAAAGTCACATGAAGAAATTCTGAACAAGATTTTCTACACGCACAAAGCATGGAAGTCTCTCTCTAGTAATCACTTCAACAACATGTAATATCTAGAGTCTTAGAACAGTTCATCAGTTCATCAGTTTTTCAGTTGTGATCTCGTTCAAATGAGCTCCTATTTATAGGCACATCTTTAATGGTTGGCTCCCTCCACCAACGGTCATATTTTTCCTCGAATCTTTGAGGGACCTGTACAAATTTCACTAAAAAAATGGTTAGTAAATAACAGAATGCATGACATCATTTTATACTTATATGAAAGGTAAGAAAAATAAGGTTGCTTAATTAAATCTAAAATTCTGGATTCTAAGGAAAATAAAGTTTGGAGTCTAACCAAAAACCATTCAGTTTCTATAATACATGAATATTTATATATTGTAATGAAAAGAATTCAGAATTAGAATTCTATAGAATTACGGCGTCTGAATTTAAAAGAAATTCATGGTCTTAATTAATAATAATTCGGAGTCTGAATTTAGAGAATTCATAGTCTATATTCTTAATAATTCGGATTCTGAACTCAGAATGTTTGGAGTTTGAATCCATAGATTTCAGAGTCTGAATTCAGAATATTCGGAGTCTGAATTCAGAGAATTCAGAGTCTGAACATAGAATGTTTGCAGTATGAATTTAGAGAATTTAGAGTCTGAACTCAGAATGTTCGGATTCTGAATTCAGAGAATTCAGAGTCTGAACTCATAAAGTTCGGAGTTCGAATTCATAGAATTCGGAGACTAGACTTAGAATGTTTAGAGTCTGAATTTAGAGATTTTGAAACCTAAATTTAGATCCAAAAAACATAATGCTCTCTTTCTAAGTATTTATAAGATTTTGAGGTTTTAGATACAAAGCTGAATTATATACTTATAAGTAAAAAGAGTTATATTTTGAGAGACTAAAATATGAACAATGAAAATGCATTGTAAGGATAAATTTTCTTGGGGAATGAATTTTTTTTTATCAAGATGAAACATATGAAAAATGAAATTTTCCTTATGATAGAGTGTTTGTGATTTTCAAAACAAAAATAAATGTAAAAGTTATAAGGAAACCATATTGACTCAACACAACTACCCAAAATCTAACCCTGATCAACTATATTTTAGCACCCAATCCTCTTACATTGTCTTCCCTAACATTTGGATAACTCAATTTTTTTCTACTAACAGACCAATATTTCTTATGAAAAAAATATTAACACCCAGTATACATCACATTGAGATTGACCTATTAAGGCATCCTAATAAAACCCTCTAACCTGTTACCAAAAAGTCATGAAGAAAAACTTATCAAGGATTTTTATGTGATCAAATCACTCAAATTTCTCTAATACTTCAACAATCAACACAGAATCACACATGGATCACCCATTTGTCCATAATTCAAAAAATACCATGAACTTACACAATATTACATCAATAAAATGACCACACCCATTTTATTGGATGCATAGTCCCAATATAACAAAACATTCCTATTATGTGTTCACCTACCCAAAAAACATTAAACCCATGGTCATGTTATCTTTCACAACTATTAACCTTGATAATGAGTTCTTTAGTCATACATCACCGAAATTAAGCTCACACGAGTAACTAAATCACAAATAATGGCCCTATAATATCATTATCATTTATCTCAATCATTCACAATGCTCACAACACTCACAAGACTCGTATTACAACACAACCAACCCTCTATTCAAGGTGTCATTTAATAACTTAAGAGACCCATCCCATTATGAAAAGCATACTGATAGCACTTTTCATTCCAAAAACTCAATATAAGAATCAACTAATTATTTATATCATCAAAGGAACTAAAAAACTATGATAACCCATAACTTATCCTAAGTAACCAAGTTTATATAAAGGTTCATTCTTAAAAGATTACTATGATCTCACACCTAAATTCTATTTTTAACAAAAAAAATATGCCAATTGAGACTCATGGGTAACATCCACATTTAGATCCATGGAATATCCCATGAAAAATCTAAAAATATTATCATACTATGGTATTATATAATAACACATTAATATGGGTTTATTTACTCCATTTCATATCTGTTCGCATTTATGATAAGAATTAAGGATGGTTTCTATGCCACAACATCAAAAAAATTTCATTATTAAAATAGGTTGGAAATAATCCAACTAGTTATCCATAAATTATTTATTTATATAAGTAGTGTTACATCTCCATTGATGATCCATCTCAAGAAAGTGAAGTTAGAGGATCTGGATAAGTGTAATTCCACCAATAATATATATAGGAAAACACCATTTAGATTTTTGTTCACATTTTAAACAAATAAATCCATTTAATTTATATACCCCCAAGGGGTTACATACTAAGACATGTAAATACAATATCGACCTATGAGGATCCTTTCATTTCATCATGGGTTCAGGTAGATGGGATTTCATTCCCAAGTTATATAGGTAACCCTTCTATAACATCCAATTGGAACTCATTTAAGTGAAACCCATTAACAATTGAATAATTAAATTAAAGAGTATTTCATTATATTCCCTTAATGGGTTTAACATATAAATATACTTCTAATATTGACATAACATGATTGAGTAAAGTATAAAATTATTTGATTACACGGGTCATCATTCCCAATATATAAAGGAACCTAACTTATAAGTTGCAATTAGAACACCATTTAACTAACATCCATCATTGATCCCTTTGATTTATTAGGAGAGAAAATATATAATTTATTTAAATTCAGAGGGTTCTTATTTTAGATAATTTAATAATTAAAATAATACTATTTCATTGGTTTAATCAATTTTCTTTGGGTTACATAGAATTAAATTATTTAGATATATGGTAAAACATAATTTAGGCTAATGTAGAAACATTTTTTAACCAACCCTATACCATAACTATAAAAAAGGATATAAATTTTAGGGTTGTGTGATTATGTAAGATGATCATGTCATGGTATATGGGTCTCGTCATCTCCAGCTACATGAGAAGAATTAACCCAATAGTTACTTGGAGATCACCACTATTATGCATGTTATTAATAGTTGGAAACACTATATTTTTTTGGGGAAGTTCAAGTTCATTTCTAATAATAAGATAATTCGATGCATATTTTATAAAAATAACCTGAACCTTATCATAAGTGATGGGTGGAGTTCCTCCATACATTTAGCATTAACATTGCTTGCACCCCTTGGAGGGGGAATTTCATCACAAGAAACATTTATTAGGAAGTTCCCATCTCATGCTATCCTGGAATCAATATAAAATTGTAACCATATGGTTATTTTTTATTAGTTTAATATTGATGCACAAGAGGATTATTCAAGTAAGGTTATGACTAGTGTTCAGTTGTCATTATTTATCCTTATGTCTGTTCTATAGGACTAGCAACTTGATGATGATTTCATAGGGATTAAAAAATCATTATATAATGGGGAGATAGTTCTTGGTTATTTTATCCCCTATGAATGGATTCTTCATTCTGGGTATTGTTTTGTTATCTCATATTATATAAGGATTTTAGTGTTACATGACTTTCATATTTATTCATGGGTCATTCATTTTGGAACTATGAAGATGTAATATGACTTGAGGCATCATTTTTTATGTTCAAGCATAATGTGGGGTATCATTGATTATGTGTCTCATTGTTACAAATTCCAAATAAATAAAGTCAAAAGAACTAAATACCTCTTGTATACTCTATCATCTGATGGTGAAGATTTATAAATTGGGTGAGGTTTCCATGGACTTCATTATTACATTACTTTGGAATCGGAAATAATCTAATCTGGGTGTTGATCAATCAGTTGATGAAAACAACTCATTTAATTCCAATAAATCATAATACTAAGGTTGAATATTTAGGTAATTTATATTTATAGTATATTTTCATGTTTCATGGAGTCCCTTCTATCATTATGTTTTACATGAATTGCATGTTTACTTCAAGATTCTGAAAGAGTCTGCAAAGAAGTGATTGGGAATCAAGTTAGATTCAGTACATCAAAACATCCATAGACATATGGTAAAAAAAAGTATGTTATATATATTCTATAACATATGATCCAAGTATACATCTTATTTTTTAGTGGATCATGGGATATCCATCAGGGATTGTTAAATATTTTTTATAATAAGTATTAAAGTCATCAATTTGAATGGATCCCTTTAAGGATTTGTATGGTCTCTTATGCTGGTCATCTCTTTATTGGTTAGAGGTGGTAGAGGACTATATTTTGGGATCGAGTCTCATTTAGGATAAATTTTAAAGAATGTAGAATATAATTTGAAACTTGGTTACATCTCAGAGTTTACATAAAACTTATACGGGTCATCAATTTCATCCGTTGGAGTTTTCCATTGGTGACCAAGTCTTCTTGAAGGTTTCCACTCAATTTGGTCACTATAAGCTTCGTAAATAGGAGAATCTAGCTCTGATATATGTTCTAATACTCGAGATCATAATGATTCTTGGTTAGGTTTTTTATTATATGCAATTCTTAGCTACATGATTGGAATTTATGATTTTTTCCACATATCTCATCTCAAGAAGTATCATGCTGATCCTTCCCATGTTCTGAGTTGGGAGGAGATTAAATTAGATCTAGATATTTCTAATGATGAGAAACTAGTGGAGATTATTGATTATCAAATGAAAATATTTCATGTGATTTCTATTCTATTGTTAAAAGTGTTATGTTGTAATGGATTATATTCTCATGAGGCTTGGGAGTGTGAATCTTTATCAAGGGATTCGTGTCCTCAACTATTTTGAGAGATTCCAAATTCCACAATAAATTATGGGGATAAAAACATATATTGGGGGAGAATTATAATATCCCAGTTAACATGAATTCTCTTTTATTTTTAAGAGGTATAATTTCCTCTATGATATGTGGCATAGGCAATCCAACGGTTTTTTTAAAATTCTTGGGCTAAAGGGTTTCTAAAGGGTGGCATTGGCTAGCCGTTAGATTTGGAAAAAATACTATATAAGTTTTAGTTACATCATCCATATAGTGATCTTATGACATCCTCCTTATATGACACTCAGTGGAAACATCACATAAGCAGTGAAAATCAGATTACTAGTGTATACCACTGAGTAGCTCATGGTTTTATGCTGGGTTGGGTAAATAAGGTTCTAAATACTATTTTTAGCCCATAAAAATGCTAATTTAATTTTAACATACTCTTTGATGGACACAATATAACTTGGGGACATATAAATACTCTTATATGATTATCTAGTCTCATTTTTACTTATCCTCTAAAGTGTTTCGATCCCGATTCAATCGATTATCAAGGCTTTGGAATGTTTGATCATCCTTTTCTCATTTACTCTATTTATCTTGGAATCAAAAGGGGATCTAGTATATGTTTTTTTGGATCTAATGATCATTTTATGATCCTTATTCAATATCTTCTAGATCCTTCTGGCATTTTTCTTTAAAAGTCTGGTCCCCCCACATGTTGTGGTGTGGCATGTGATTCATGAGGTATGTGTTTATCAAACATCTTTCCTGACCCTATTTATTTTCGAAATGAAATTTTATATTTTTGGAATAATTTTTTATGGACACATATTAATTTATCTTGAATTACCTTTTTTCTAGTGTTTTTGGATCCTATTATTGGTGGTTTGTGACCTGAACATAAGTTGGGTGGTTCTGTCTCTAGTGTATGTTCTGTGAACCATGAATGTTCTTGTTTTTATAAATATTTTTTAAAATTAATCGGAATGATCCTTGAATTTATTGACTTACTTATGTAAAAATTGTTTTTGAGAAAATCTAGTTTTCCCATAATTTTGGTAAAAGAAAGTTTTTTTCAAAGCATTGTGAAATGAATTGTGAAATGGGTATTCAAATAATTTTTTTATCGAAAAGGGTTGTTTGGAATTTTTTTGTAAAAATTGATAATCACTTTCAAAATGATTTGATATATACCGCACATGGGAGCCAAGGGTACCAAGGTGGAGGGTTTTTTATTGGGATTAATCAATTGAAATTGTAAATTTGTTTACTTTATGATTTTTTATTCAATTCCAATATCCTAGATATATTGGCTCTAATAACTTGATCTTGACAGTATAGTGGGTTAAATTTTTTGGGAGTTACTTCCTATTTATATTATAGTATCATTGACTCTAGGTAATTTAGTGTACACAGGTCATTATTTATGGTTGAGGTATTAGTGACTAAGCTATAATGACCTATGTTATCCTAAGGATGATTTCCATTTTTATTTTTCTTGTGAAATGTTTTCTTTGATATGATGTGATACATTATTTGGAAAATTTAAATGTTTTGTAGAAGTTATTATTTTAATAAATTTTACCTAATATTATTTAATAGTATTAAAATGGAATTTCTTACCATGATTTTGATATAAATCTATGAAACTGATCAGTATGACATTTTTTCTTATAAATTTATCATATTTGTATTATTTGAAAAATACTTGATATGGTACTCCTATGTGGGATTCTACTAAGACTATTAGTTCACACCCTGAACACTCCCTTAGGGGTGTATAGACCTTGTTTTATCTAATACAAGAATGGTATAGTTACTACAATTAGGTAGTGAGGTTTTTGGTCATTCGGTTCTGGTTGTTGGTAGTGATATGTTGTGATATTTTCCACATATCACATAGAGTAATAGTTTATTGTTTTTGTATTCTTCATTTTGGTTATTTTGTGGATATGTACCTTGGTTTAATCTTTTTAACATTGGTTGTATCACTTCCATTATCAATCTATTTTTTATGGAATGTTTATTTTATAGTAATCTATCTATATACAAGTCAGGTATCCTATTTTAGGTTGAGAAAATCATTCTTTCTGGTTATTTTTGGTATCATGTGGACTAGTCACCGACCCATGGTGATTGGAAACACCCTTTGCGTCTTATCACGGTCTAATTCGGAGCCTATTGGGATGGAATTTCTAGGAATGTTCATGAAATACTATGTCACATATAATAATAATCATGATGTTATAATAACTTTATTAATTATAAAAACAATTAATGGATGTAATTATAAATTATATACAAGATGGTTCTTTAGTACCAACTCCAATGCACTCCCACTTGCACTCGAGACAACTTCTAAAAACATTCAATCTACTAGCTCTCACATGATAATCATGATTCTGCTAAGATTATGATTTAGTAAAGGGTTCCACCACATTATAATCTATGGAAACAATTCTCACCAAAACATCACCCCTCAATCAAAAAACTATGAAGAGGTTATACAAATAGAGTTTGTTCTTTTTTTATTGGTGTGACCTAGGCTCTTTTGTCAGAGCCTCCATTATAGAATTATGATAATATAATTTAATAGTGTCTTTACAACTATTCCCCACATCAAGAACTTAAATTATTTTATATATCCAAATATCTTATTAAGATACATCAAAATTTTCTATATATTCGAACTTAGATGTAGAATCGTTGAAAATTGGTTGCTTTTAACTCCTCTAGCTCACTGCCCCTCCACTAAGACATATGAAATATATTATCTATTAATTTAGATAATTATGATATATTTTAAAGATAGAATCTATATAACCCCTGGTGACTAGATCATAATATCCTCTATATACTAAAAAATATCCATTGTTTTCCACATATGCATAAGGATATCCATAACATCATACCAATTTTTTCACCTATATTAACATGATATATTCATACCATACTCAAGTAATATGCAACATCTAACCTGGTACATATCATGGAATGTAATATTAATCACATATATGAAGATTATGGTATATATATATATATATCATTCTTTATCTTTCTTTTCATGTATGAGGAATCATTTTCCTTGAAATATGTATGCTATGTGACACTGGAACCAATGTCATCTTGGATTTTGTCATACTAAATCTCTTTATAATCATATCAATCTACATACTTGGACATCCTAATAAAACTATGGTATATATAATGAATTATCATGACACCAAAGATATTGAGTTCTTCACATAATTCCTTAATAGAGAATAATGTATTAAAAAATTCCTTAATTAACTATAAGAATTGTATGTCATTCCAAATAAGTAGTATTCCATTGATATATAATACTAGGATAAAAAATATAGCCCAACTAAACTAATTATAAACACATGTATTTTATTCATTCTCTATGAAAACAAAATTTCTTATGGATTCATCAAACCAAATGATCTATGACTTATATGCTTAATTCAATCCATAAATGGATTTTTGTAACTTGCATATCATATTGGAATTTTATTGAGTCATAATCCCATGAATTGTGTCATATAAACAAATTCCTAAAATGATTTTTTTTTTGAAATATATTTTTATATCCTTCTCCCAAATATCATTGTCATGGAAATCTATTATATAAATTAAAATTATAATGGATTTAAACATCACTACTATATAAAAGGTTTCATCACTGTCAATGTATTGATGATGTTTAAACCCCTTGTCCACTAGTAATGATTTATATGAGTTTAATTTACCTTTTATGTCCAATTTTCTCTTGAATACCCATTTTCACCAAATCGAGTTTCATCAACTGGAGGATCAACCAGAACCTAAACATGGTTTTGATACATGTAATACATCTCAAGATGCATGTAATAGTTTCATCTTATATCCTCTAACCTCTATACTAACTCGTTTTAGAAACAAGGATTATCATATTAAACTAATAACGAGTCACTATTCTCAATTGCTAGAAAACCATATCATTATGGTTCTCTAACATATCTCATGATAAAATGAAGTACACATATTTCGGGAAAAATAACATTCATGGGGACCTGTGAAATATATTCATGTAATAACTCTTATTTATCTTGATATAAAGATACATCAAATTCACTATTTCTCTTAGTTTTCTTTTTGGGGATGTGATACTCTCATGAAATTTAGCATGACTTGTGATGGTTACATTTTTATCTAAGGGGTTTATATATAGTATTCCTTTATTTCCTTGGGATATCCCATAAATATATACTCCATACCATAGGGTGAAAGTTTTTATCCATATTTGGACTTAGAAAATGTGTCATATCCCCATACAGGTAAGGATTCTAACAAAATATTTATCCCATAAATTAATTCATATAGTTTTTTTCAAGTTTAGATGTATTCTAGTTTTGTTTTTATTATGTGGTACCTGATGAATATCCCTAAAAAGATAATGGAATATCTACATGACTCATCATTGATATTCCCATGTCAATAAAGGTATGGTACCTCGTTTCACAAAAACCAATACATTGGGGTGTATAAGGTGATGTGAGTTGATATGAAAACCCAAACTTCTTTAAAAATTCATTAAACTGTTGGTTAAGATATTCACCACCTCAAACTGATTGATGATTCTCCATCTTTTTACCCAGTTCATTATATGCTTCATTATTGAACCCTTTAAATTTATCAAGGTATTCTAAGATATAACACATCAAATATGTATGACCATATCAACTAAAGTCATCAATAAAATTTAATAAATAAGAATACCCACCTCTAGATTCAACCAAAAAAGGTTTACGTACATCAGTGTGTACCAATTTGAGAAGACTTGTCTCTCTTTCACCCTATCCATAAAATGGGGGTTTGGCCTTCTTTCCTTATAAAAATCATGAAATTTTTCAAGTAGTTATAGGCCAAAGGGTATAAATAACCATCTTATCATATCTATTTTGACATGTCTCATTTACATGACTAAGACAATGATACTATAACTGGGATTGAAATTATTCATGCGAACATGATTCATTATCAATTTACAATGCTTGTTTTCCACAATCTAATATTAAAATTCCATTATTTAAATTCACTATACGATAACATATATTGTATTTTTAAAATAAAAAACTCATATTTTAATACATGAAAATAAAATCATTTGTATATATGAATGATAAAAAAATTATATTCTTGGTAACAGTAGATACATGATAATAACATTTAAAAACTAAGAACATTCCTATTAAAAACAAAAGGTGTAAGTCTCTTATATCCAAAGAAGCAAGTCATTTTCTATTGTTGGATCAATGATCCATCTCCCCTTGGGGAATATTTTTGAAATATATTGTGTTCAATAATTTATATATATAAATATAAGCACCACAAGATGTATCTAATACACAATTTTTATTTATAGAAATATTTCAATCGATGATGAATCCACCTTGAGCTTTTCATTGCTTCTTTAACTGTGTGAATTTCTTCCATTAGCTTATCTTTACGCATGAAAAAGAACCATTTTATCCTTTTCTTCATTAGAACTCAAATTAAATGTTAGTGTTCTAGTGAGGGTTGGATCAAATAATATAATCTATTGGTTATATTTATAAATTAATTAATTAGAAGACATATCGACATAATATTTTAATTTTAGGTGTTTTTAATAATTATGTGTAAATTTATCATTTTATCATATTTCACCATTCTTAATATTAATTGAATTTTACTTAAGTGGTTAACTATGTTTATGATAAAAAATTTGAATATTAAAGCTTATTTTAATTAAATATTTTATGCTTGTAAATTCATTAATTTATAGGATCGTAGCAAAGTATCCATAAAAAAATAACAATATTACTTGGTAGAAATAAAATAATAAAAGTGGAACCATTATAAGATTTTCTAATGGTCAGTTTATCTAGAGGATGATAAACAAACCCTTAAACATAGGGAAATAACACCTTGAACCGTGACTTGGTTCATGTTGTAGAATCACACCTATCATCCTAAGTAACCCCTTTAATAATTTTTCCTTATATCCAAATATGAAGAAACTCTAAATGGTTGAGATATCTATCTATAAAATAATATTTACTCACACACTGATGAGGGGTCCCAAATATTGGTTTTTGTGGTTTAAAAAAAATAAATTATGGGCATAGAAGCACTTATATATTGAAGGTAGGGAATGACATGTAATACATTAGATTAATTTAATAAAAAAATAAAAAAGGAAAACAATCGCATACATAGGTCTATTATTGTAACATCCCAAATAAATAAAGAATAACACACTTTTCATATTTATTAATATTTGTGTATTAAATATTAATTTTACATTAAAAGGGACGCTATGTTTGATGGCGTACCCGATACACAACAACAAGTTTCTTTGAAACCTTAAATTGCACACTAATAATATAATATTATTATTTTAAATGGTTGTCAATGCATAGTTTTTGTATTGGAGGGAATAAATAGAACTAACTAAAAGATTATTATATATTTTTTCTAAATTTTTTTACAATTATCCAATAAAATTTAGGGGCTTGAAATATGAATTAATCTAATTTTCAGCATGAATACTCTAATATTCTGTAAAAGGTCTATTTACGGCCTTTTGATGGAGAACCCTATTTAAATAAAGTTTTGGTGATTTTTATATGTTATATTTGACAAAATAAAATTATTATTTTGATTCAGGAAATCAAAATTTACTTTGGGAAAATTTTTGGTATTTTTCTGATAATGTTCATTTTTTAATGAATAGTGAAAATGTTGTATTTTCATTCAAAAGTGCATTTTAATATAATTTATTTATATGGTTAGATTATCTTTTTAATTTATTTTAAAGATTAATTATAATATATTTTTTCCATTTAATCTAATTTTGTTCATTGGAAATAATTTCATTTTGAAATTGGACATAATTAAGGGTCAATCTTTTGATAGTTATTATTTATTAAAAACAGGTTATTTGTTTTGACAACATGAATTAATTTTAAATTAATAAATGAAACTTCTATATTTTGAGTTTTTTAAAATAGAAATAATTTTTTAATTCATAATATAAAATATATCTTAGGATGAATATTTTTTATTTTTCTTAAAAACATAAATTTTTGATGAATTGTGAAACCACTTAGTTGTAGTTAAAAAACTAACTTTTTCATTTAAATGAAATTTTACCACTTATATGAATTGAATTTTTAAAATATGACATTATTGTTAGTTATTATTAAGTAAAATTTGGTTCAATAAGATGAAAATATTTTTTGGTGAATAGTAACTTTTAACTTTTATTTACTGCGGTTAAAGATAAATAGGGTAATTCAAGCTAACAAAATATCATAATAATAAAAAATTATCTTAACACTTGTCCTAACCTTATTGGATGAGTCATTTCCGACCATGGTCATCTTGGGATTGGTTTTGGGACTCCATGGAGCCACTTAAGAGTGATAATGAAACTTTAGATTAATTAATTTTATGTAAAGGCAAAAATGACATAAACAAATATCTTTTAGTAAATTAATTTTTACATGGGGTTATATAATTTATCCATTATACTATAAATATTCATTGTAAAAATTAAAATATTTCCAACATCATGGTATTTTTTTTATAATTTTTAGACTAAAAATAAATTAAATTATTTGTGACACAATAATGATGTTGTGTTTACCTCATTAATAAATGATTTAAATAAATAATATTATAAAGATTAAAATAATATCAGAAACCTGTACAATTCTTATTTGATGAATTATTTATACCATGAGTCGTCTTATATTCTAACTTAATTTGTTTTGGACCTTTATAAACCGAATATCCACATATAATATTATAATATTATCACACTTTCCTAAAGATCCCCTCCTCCCCCTTATAAAAAGCCCTCACTTAAAACCAATTCCTCACACCTCTCAAGCCTTTTGGTTCATCCAAACTCTTCCCAATTAATCTCACTACATTCCTATACTCCTTTTATAATCCTTACCTTATTCATAAGGCACTTCAAGAAACCATTTTGGTTCATACCAAAGGTAGTTACCCAAATTAAAGGTAACAGTTTCTCTTAACTTCTTTTCTTTTATATTACTTCTCCAACCCCTAATTCCCTGAGATTTCCATTTCTCTCTACTAATTTATTGCATGTGGTGTATTGTGTATTTCAATTTGATATATATTATAATTATCATATTTATATTCATGTTATTCTATGAATCATTCGTTGGTTATTAACTTTTGGTCATATGACTCGATTTATTAAAACAAAGTAAGGGTTTTTCATCTCACTTTTTATTCTCGTGAGATTCTTGCTATATTGGCCACTATTTCCTTTTGTGTGGTGTATTTACTTTCCATTATTGTATTAATTATTTAATATAATATAATTTTTGGGTATTTAAATCTTCATTGAATGAACTTTCTTTCATGTGGTGTATCTTTCATATGTTACCCAATCTGTAAAGGAACCATTCTCCCTCCTCTTTTTAAAGGACTTCTTTTTGTAATGTATTTTAATTTACATATTATTATGTTTGGATGTGTTATTATATATCCTTATTTATGTAAACATTTTGTCCAAGTGATGAGATACCCTTTTTATCTCATCAACTCATTTTCTGAATTTTAAAGTGACGCCGTTAGGCTGTCGAATTTTTACAAGGTAAATTCTTAACGCAGTTTCAATTCTTTGGGTTCAACTTGTACTTATTGAAAATTCCATCCTATGAATATGTTTGAATGACCTCTGATTTTTTTACACTTAATATCCACTTATATTTGGTTTATTTATATTTTTCACACATAATTATGAGATTGATTTATCCTTAATTTAAGGATACCATATTTATAAGGGATTTCATCTCAATTTACATTTCCACTGAGACATCATTGTTGTTATGCACCAATTCACTCTTATATGGTGTATATACTGTACATTGACGTATTATATCATGAACAACTTTATTATCATGATATTATAAATTTATGATTAAATGTTATTCCTTAATTATTTTTATTCAAGCATCTCTCTTTTTGTTAAAAAACTCTTTAACTAAAATATCATTTTAAATGTTTTAATGATTTATTCTTCAAAATATTTTTCATTAATTTAAATGTTTCAAAAATGGGTTTTATGATTTATTTATATGGACATTAATGTTTTAAAATTATAATTCATTTAAAATCATCAAAGTGGTATGTGACACTTTGATTGAAAAAATCTCTTTTTAAATGGTTTTGAAAATGATTTGATAAAGCATTGTTTATTTGAATATCTTGATTTGATATATTGTGATTGGAATGTGGAAATGTTATCTTTCATTTGTTCTTGTATTATGTGTTTTGAATATGTTATGGTTATTACGCATTGTTTATGTATACGGGTGGTTCCGTGATAAACCTAGGTTGGGTGAGCCTGAGATAGCTCTCTAATGCATTGGATAATGTGACAGAGGTAAACGTGATTTTTCTATTAATAGATTTAGGGAATATAATATTATGGGTATTCCAAGTGTAACTCCCTACGTAGTTGTGATAGCTACAATGTAAGTTTGATATGGATGTCATAAGTAACCTTTATGATTTATGATTTGTGTGTGTTATTCCAAAATCTTATGATTTCATAAGGCATCTTATGATTGAAAATTATGGTTTCATTGATTTGTATTTATAAATGGGATAATGTTTTCCTTCCTTATTTTATAACCCTTACTGAGATTTTTATGCGTATCCCATGTTTTTCAAATTTTTTCCATAGGATGTAAAGATGAATAGGGTCAATGATAGGATCAAGGAAAATCCATATTGTCTAAAACATGGAAATAAACATGTTTCATTTTTAGAGTTTTTATTTTATGAAAAAATTGATACTGAGTAGTAGTGTTTACATGTAATATTCAAGTTTTTATGTAATAGGTATGGTCTAATTCTCTAAAAATCTAAACTTGAAAAGATCCTCGATGTGAATTATTCATTTAAATCAATATTATGTAATGTTTTAAGGTCGGGTCCTTATAGTTGGTATCAAGGGTAGGTTTAGATAACTTTAGAGGTTAGGGTGTAATTTAAACAAAAGTTACATAACCTTAATGGTTAACATAATAGAAAGATTCATAGTTATTCTAGAAGTGATAAATGGTTATTACATTTTTGGGTGAAAAATAAAGGTATTAGCTAACCTTTCAGGATTAATTATGTTATGTTTATTTTTGAGG
The DNA here is from genome assembly GCA_963277665.1 of Viscum album. Taxonomy (NCBI): domain Eukaryota; kingdom Viridiplantae; phylum Streptophyta; class Magnoliopsida; order Santalales; family Viscaceae; genus Viscum; species Viscum album. The sequence goes on along the minus strand of OY728146.1, from coordinate 1,616,418,792 downwards.
AATTTTTCTCTTTTTTTTGGAATGTTATGAAATTTTATGTTTTTTTGAAAAAGGAAAACACGCAGACTATGAGACAACCCGTTGCATCGGACAAATATGTGGGAATCTAACCCACAACCAAAGTGTGATTGGGATTTAACACCTACCACTAGACTACGTAAAGTCCCTAGATAGTATGAATAATTATTTTTAGTTAAATGATTTTATTAATCAATAATAAGTTTATTTGGAATTATATTTTTTATCAAATGTAAATTATTAGTATTAGAAAATTATTTGGTGATTAAGTGATAAAGGTTATTTTGGAAGACATTCTCTCTTTTGGGAACACTATATTCTTAAGGAAAATAGAATACCTTGGGATTTAAATTTTGGAGTAATGGTTGAAATATTATTTTGGAAGAATATATGTTTTTATTGTGGAGATATGGAGGTTTTTTTATTTATGGAAAGGATTAAACTATCATAGGGAATATGTAATTAGGTTAATTACACTTCAGTATGAGACCTTAAGAGTAGTTTATTTTATTTGGAGATAAATGTTAAGATTTACTATGGAAGACTATGTGATAAAATCTTTATGAGTTTTGGGTTTAAATATTATTTTGGATTATTTTGAATAATTTTAAGAAAAATTGTATATTGAAAGGTCTTTCTTGATCTTTGGGTACTTTTGGTTGAATTTTGGAGATAAAGAGTAGTACATCTTTTTATAAAGGATTATCCTTTTGTGGATTATCTAATCACATACAAACCAATTTTGGTTTTGGTTAATGTATAAATATAGGGAAAATATATGGTTCATATCTTTTGAATCATGTTATTCTATATAATTTGATTATAGTCCTTTCAATGTGAACTAGTCATCTTGAAAACTTACTGTTTAGAGAAAAGATGAGTTTGTGGTAGAATTTTATTAAAGGATGGCACTCTACATGACGAGTAAGTATATTTCTTTACTATATTAGTCTTGTTACTAATAAAATTATTCAACTCTATGAAAATTATCTTGAAGAAAAAATTTTATAAGCCCTCTTTTATCATCAGACTTTTACCCAACCACAAATTTAGGGTATTCCGGTGGTTAACTTTATGTGATTAAGTTCTCTATATTTCTTTATTAATCTATGATAGTTAGTCTATATTTCATATTCAAGTTTTTCATTATGTAATATTAGTACGGGTTATCTTGGGTGACCTTTGTACTTCTCTTTCTTTTAATGTGACAGTTTTTACTGACTCTTTTCCATTGTGGGACTTTTAATGAAGTTTCCAAGCCCTGTTTTAAAATTGAGAGAATGCAATTTCCAAAAGGGGGGAAGGATGTGACATCCCAGATAAATAAGGAATAAGAAACTATTCATATTTATTAATATTTGTGAATTAAATATTAATTTTACATTAAATGGGACACTATGTTTGATGGCGTACCCGATACTCAACAACGGGTTTCTTTGAAATATTATGTTGCAAACTAATAATATAATATTATTATTTTAAATGGTAGTTAATTCCTAGTTGTTGTATTGGAAGGAGTGAATATAACTAACTAAAATATGATTATATATGTTTGTTAAATGTTTTTACAATTACCCAATAAAATTTAGGGGCTTAAAATATGAATTAATCTAATTTTAAGCATGAATACTCTAATATTCATTAAAAGGTCGATCTACAGCCTTTTGATGGAGAACCCTTTTTAAATAAAGTTTTGGTTAATTTTATATATTCTATTTGACAAAATAAAATTCATATTTAGATTCAGGACATCGAAATTTACTATGGGTAAATTTTTTGGTATTTTTCTGATAAAGTTCTTTTTTTAATGAATAGTGAAAAATGCTGTATTTTAATTCAAAAGTGACTTTTATTGTAATTTATTTATATGTTTATATTTATCTTTTTAATTGGTTTTAAAAATTAATTAGAATATATTTTTACCATTTAATCTAATTTTGGTCATTGGAAATAATTTCATTTTAAAATAGGACATAAACAAGTGTCAATCTTTGGTAGTTATTATTTCTTAAAAACACGCTATTTTTTTGGAAATAGAAATTAATTTTAAATTAATTAATGAAACTTCTATGTTTTGAATTTTTTAAAATAGAAATCATTTTTGAATTCATAATATAAAATATAGCTTAATCTGAATTTTTGGTGTTTTTCTTCAAAACATCAATTTTTGATGAATTGTGAAACCACTTTGTAGTAGTTAAAAAACCGACTTTTTCATTTAAATGAAATTTTACCACTTCTATGAATTGAATTTCAAAAATCCAACATACATGGTTTTTATTAGAAAGTAAAATGAGGTTCAATAAGGTGAAAATAATTTTTGGTGAATAGTAACTTTTGACTTTTATTTAACACGGTTAAAGGTAAATAGGGTAATTCAAGGTAAAAAGAATATCATAATAATACAAAATTATTTTAACACTAGAACAAACCTTATTGGATGAGTCATGGAAAACCATGGGAATATTTGGGTCGATTTCAGGTGTCAAGACCCATCCTCGGGGCCCATGTCGTGACTACCCGAAGCCTGCCTTCCATAGGCCAGGGGATGGAAACTAGCACCTAAGGCGAATTCCTGATAAAAAGGGAAGGAATTTCCTTTAAAAAAGTAACACACATAGTCTGAACACAAGCACTAGAAACAAAAATTACTAATATAGAAAAGAAAGGTGTGCTGAAAGTAAGTGGACCAGTATACAAACCCAACTGAACAATAGGAACAAGTACAAGTAAAAAAGGGAAAACAGCTCTTGGATCGTCCACCAGGGAATCCTACCTGAAGGGTTGGTACAGATCTTGAACAACTCATCCCTGAGGTACCTCACGTATAGTCCGCATCTAAGCAGCCTCCTGTCCATCTCCCTCAGCCCCGATCACTGCTGACTGTCGTCTGCACAGAACACAACAAGGTGCGGGTGAAGCCCGTGTAGGGGTGAGTATAACAATACCTAGTAGGGGACCCCAAGACCCCCGAAGGTCTCCCAGAATCCACTAAGGATACAGCATAGTAGAAAGATACAGTCATGAATTATCAACCAATCATACTTATTTATAAGCCCATAAATATTCCTATGTTACCAAACAGAGTCCGGCTCCAACTCTCAAGCTCAAGAACAACATAATCCACAAAGGAAGTAAAGTCAATCACCTCGATGATAACGAATGAAAGACAAGACTCAGCTCAAATAGGTATACAACTCATGTATAGGGGTAGAGATGAATAGATGTAGCCACTAAATCATTGCCTCTGTCGAACCCATGTAGGATCCTAGAACAGTATCAGCGCTGTCGAACCCACAGAGGATCCCGGTACAGAAGTAATCGCTATCGAGCCCACGGAGGATCCTGGTCCAATACCATCACTGTCAAACCCACGGAGGATCCTGGTACAATATCATCATTTTCAAACCCACAGAGGATCCTGGTACAGTATTGTCACTGTCGAACCCACAGAGGATCCCGGTACATTAGTAGGTCCATGTAATATCCGATCTTCTTATTCGCAGCCAGCCATAGGGTCCTCGCACCCAGCACAATCGATTCTGGGATTGTTCTCTCCTTGAGCCAAGTGTTGATACCTCAACTACCATGAAGTCTCGAGAGTATGTACCCCGTAGTTCCATCTCATTATATGAAACCCAATGTGATAGACGACGTGTCAATCAGATGCTCGGTCTGTGAGTTATTGGCATTTTTGTTCCAGGGGCCCAGCTGGTTTTCAGGTTCAAACCAACCCTACTGTACCCCAACTACATCCAAACCTCAAGTGGGGTACACCAAAGGAACTGTTACTCTCTAATCATTCTATCGACGCAGACGGTTCGTTGATCAGACACCTCTAGCCCATGATATGGACAAAAAGGTGTAAATTGGCCAAATGGGTCTGGGTCTGGTCCGACCCAGTCGGAGTGACCCGGCTTGACCCGGTCCGAGGGTCCGACCCAGTCTGAGAAAATTGCCTGGCCCGAGGGGGCGGCCCGGCCCAAAGGGGAGGCCTGGACCGAAGGCGGCCCGACCCGAAGGGGCGGCCCGGCTCAAAGGCGGCCCAGCTGAGGGCATCCCAACCGAGGGCGGCCTGGTCGTGGGCAGCACAACCGAGGGTGGCCCGGCCGATGGCGGCCTGACCGAGGGTGGCCTGGCTGCCTTCCCTATCCGCACCGAGGGGGGAGGCGCGCGCCCCCTAGCACCCAGACAGTATAACCATTCAGGTGAAACTGAACCGACACCAGGTGGCGCTGGTCCGACTCACGCGGGACCCGACGGGGTCTCACTTTTACTGGATGGACAAGCGGCCAGCCGCTCCGGCTCTATAGTAGTCGGCCCGGACAGTCACCACTACACCTCCACCGCGGCACGCCGACATCATGGTCCTGCTACCCTCGGCGCAGCGCGACGGTGCCGTGCCACCACCGCTGCGGACTGGCCTGGCCACGGCCCCCTAGTCCTCCACGTGGCACGACGGTGCCGCACCTCCTCCACTGCGGCCATGTTTGTCCACGGCCCTCGCCTCTTCCGCGTGGCGCGACAACGCTGTGATCCTCCGCCGTGGCTCTCCTTCCGCACGGCACGACAGTGTCGCACCCTCTTTGTGACCTGACGGCCTTGCGCCGCCAGTTTTCTTCGCAGTCTGCCTCCATCATCAACAAACAATAAAACCCATAGGGGGTTGGGCTGTGTTCATGCAGCCTGATACCTCTTCTTTATGGTGTTATCATTTGGCATAAATAGTCTGAGGTTTGAACTATGAAGAAAAAGAATAAGAATTCCACTCAAACCCCTACCTCAAGTTCGGTGATCGTTGATGGAGTAGCGGTAAGGCGGGAATCATTTCATTTACGTCGAGAAGTGTCCTGGTAGGATACCAAGGAAGAAGCATTGTTTGAATTCATCGCGGTTGGCTCCTTTTATTTTGACTCGGTTGAAGATCAAAGGAGAAGTTCGTCGTTCTTCAGTGGTTCTTCGTTGGAAGAATGAAGTTCTACTCTCTCAAGCATCCCAAAAGATTATTCCAGCCACAAAAATAATAAATGTAGCTATCTATAAATTTTTTGGCTCAACAACAAAATGTTGTGTTTAATTAAATGAGGCAACTCATTTAATTAAGGGTTGGAAATTGTTCAAATTCAAAAACTAGAGGATGTGAGGAGTTCCAATTAATGAAGAGAGGTGTCCAATTAATAATGGAGAGTTAATGTTGGTAAGAAGATCGTGTAGACCCCAATAAATAATACCCTCCCAAGGGAGGTTATGTGTTGGTGGGCCCCACCTCCAACCTCCCCTTGGAGGATTAAACCACCACAAATAAAAATAGAGTAACACTTTATTTTTATTTAATTTAATTAAAAACCCCATAAACTAACTTCCATTCTCGTTAAAACGCAATTGCGGTGATGGTATCACTAAGCAATCACTGACGCTGCGAGTTTAGTGGTGCCCACATATTTTAATTCTGAGCACCGGTTCAAAAGATATAAAATTCTGCTCGTATGTTTACTAAATGTATCCAAACAAAACCTCATAAATTGATTCCAGGCACACCGGGCCTCGGAATCAAGCGTCATCTGAAACTGTGGACTCATAAAATTCCCATGTATTTAAGAAAAAAAATTCCACAGATTTTCTGGGTCATTACGTTCTCCCAACCTCAGGTCTTTACATCCCCGTAAGCTACAAATCGCAATAAGGAAACAAATGGAGGTACTGAGCACGAATCTGAACCTCCCGCTCCCATGTTCTCTCGTGGAGGTTCATGTGCTTCCAGCGAATGCGCACCAGCGGTATCGACCATCAACACAAGTCCCGCTCTTGTCGATCATCAATCTTCACTGGAACCTCTGTGAAAGTCACCCCATCATCTATTTCAATCTCTCTGTGGTTGAGGATGTGGGATGGGCCATGCACATATCTCCTCAGCTAAGATACATGGAAGATGTCATGCACCCAGTGAAACTGAGGTGGAAGATTCAGGTGGTAATCCACCTCACCTACTCTGATGAGGACCTGGAACGGTCCGATGAATAGTGGAGATAACTTGTCGCCTCGGCCAAATCTCGGTCGACCTCGTCAAGGTGAGACCCGTAGAAAGACGTGGTCGCCTTCCTCGAACTCTAGTGATCTCCGTCTCCTATCAGCATAGGACTTCTACCCGCTATGGGAAGTCTTCATCTGCTCCTAGATGATCTGCACCTTTTCCATTGTAGCCTGCACCATCTCTGGTCCCATAAGCGCTGACTCCCCTAGGTTAGTCCAGCACAGAGGCGATCTATAAGGTCGGCCATAAAGTGTCTCGAAAGGTTCCATCCTGATGGTGGAGTGGTAGCTGTTGTTATACGCAAACTCTACCAAGGGTAAATGATCCTCCCAGCTGTGACTGAAGTCGAGGATGCATGCACAGAGCATTACCTCAAGAGTTTGAATGGTCCTCTTATTCTGACCATCCGTCTGAGGATGGAAGGTGGTGCTCAAGTGAAGTTGTGTCCCGAAATCCTCTTACAACCCCTTCCACAGCCAGGAAGTGAAATGAGAATTTCTATCAGAGACGATCTTTGATGGAACACGATGAATCCATATGATCTTTTGTACATAGTGGAAACCCAATATCTTTACTGAACCCTGCTCTCTGATGGGTAGAAAGTGGGCCGACTTGGTGAGTCAGTCGACAATCACCTATATAGAGTCATGTCTTCTAGATGTGCATGGAAAACCCATCATGAAATCCATGGATATCATGTCCCACTTCCACTCTGGAACCTCTAAGGGATGAACCAAGACTGCTGGAACCTGGTGCTCCGCCTTCACTTGCTGAAAAGTGAGGAATCGAGAGACAAACTCTACAACTGCCTTCTTCATACCTAGCCACCAGTGCTATCGTCAGAGGTCCTGATACATCTTTTCCACTATTGGATGTATTTCTAAAGGTGTTGTGTGGAACTCTCTCAACACTTTATTTTGAAGTGAAACTGGTACCATGGTACGTCCTCTGAAGAGAATGACGTGCTCCCCACCTAGAGAAAATCCATCAGGTGTCTGCCCTATGGATATCTGTGCACGTCGAGCCTCACAGTCAACATCCCCACATTTTGCCTCCCTAACTCTTTGAAGAAGTGGAGGTGTGACTATAAGAGACTACAGAAAAGATTCTTTATCTCTATCCACAAACGATATCTTAAATGCATCCAGCTGCTATGTTGCCTCTCCTAGCAGCTGAATACCTGATCTCCTACTGAGAGCATCATCTATAACATTCCCCTTCCCAGGATTATAGACTATCTCAAAGTCATAGTATAGGAGGAACTCTATCCCACACCACTGTCCCAGGTTCAGGTCCTTCTGCAATAAGATGTACCAAAGCCTCAGGTGGTCAGAGTAGACTGTAAAATACTCACCCATCAGATAGTTCCTCCAAATATTCAAGGCGAAGACCACTGCTGCTAACTCCAGGTCATGGGTAGCACAGTTTTTCTCATGCTGTCTCAAATGCCGAGAACCATACGCGATCACTGCTCGCTCCTACATCAGGACACACCCGAGTCTGGTCCATGAGGTGTTGCAGTAAACTACGTACCCAACGCCCTCCTCTGGTGGCCTCAATATGGGAGCACTAGTCAACCTCTACCTCAGCTCCTGAAATCTCTGATGGCATCTCTCTGACCACACGAAGGGTTTCCCCTTCTTCATCAAGGCTGATAGTGGTGCTGCAACTCTAGAGAAGTCTAGAAGAAATCTTCGATAGTACCCATCCAGTCCCAAAAAACTACATACCTCCATCACACTCATGGGTGGCTCCCAAGAAAGTAATGCCTCAATCTTTACTGGATCCACTGCAACTCTAGTCTCTGATATGACATCTCCCAGAAAGTGTACCACTTGGATCCATAACCGGAACTGTGAGAGCTTACCATAAAGATGGTGCTCTCGGAGTGTTTCCAGTACTACCCGCAAATGGTAGGCGTGCTCCTCCTTGGTAGCTGAGTGGATCCGAATGTCATTGATGAAGACTACCACAAAGCGGTCAAGGTATGGCTGAAAGATCATGTTCATGAGTCCCATGAACATGACTGGTGCATTGGTTACGCCAAATGGAATAACCAAAAACTCATAGAGGCCATATCAGCATCTGAAGGCCGTATTCTGCACATCCTCAGCCCATACTCTAAGCTGGTGATAACCCCCGAAGATCTATCTTTGAGAACCAACGTGCTCCCTTCACCTGATCAAAGTGGTCGTCAATCCTCGAGAGTGGGTACTTGATCTTCACAGTCACCTGGTTCAGGCACCGATAATCAACACATAGTCACAAGCACCCATATGCCTTCTTTGAAAACAAAATCGAGGATCCCCAGGATGAAACACTGGGTCGAATAAATCCTTTCCCCTGCAAGTCCTCTAGTTGTACTCGAAACTCACGAAGCTCGGTGAGAGCCATCCGATATGCTGGTGTAGATATCGGTGTCGTCATGAGATACATGTCAATGTAGAAGTCCACCTCTCTGTGAGGAGGTAGTCCTGGAACCACATCAATGAATACATCCGCATACTGATCCACCACAACAGGAAAACTCGGACTTCGCACATCAACCGCTCTGAGAATGAGGCTAGCCAAGTGATGTGTGATCGGCTGCCCCCTCCTCTGGGTAAATCCATCCTACACTGAAAAGGCTCCCTTCTCACTAGTGAAGGTGGACCTGGTCCCATCCATGTGGAAACACCGCACTTTGTGCCTAATACACTCAATCTGTGCATGAACTATGGATAACCAGTCCATACCCAAGATGATGTCATAAGGCCTCGACGCCGTAATGAGGAGATCCCAGCTGAAGCTCTCGCCTCTTATATTAAGGTCACACTGCCATCACCTGTTCATAGTTGTCGAGTCTGCTCCCATATAAGTCTCTAGCCATAAAGATCGAGCTAATGGCTCTGTCGGAATCTCCGAGCTCCGAACAAGGGCAGCAGAAATGAAAGAATGACATGCACATGTGTCTATAAATAATGCATCAAGGGTGTATTAGACACAGATAGTACCTCAAATCATCTCTAGTGCGTCGTGGTCATAGGCATCGACTGCCTAGAGTTGATCCCACCCCTGTCTACCAGCTCCCTATGGTCGGGGTGGACCTCCAAGTGGTGGTGGTGGTGGGGCCTCGAAAGGTCGTCCACCACCTGCTGCTCGGCCAGCTCCTCTGCCACGTCTTCCTACTCCCAGGGGACCACCACGGTCAAACCAATGACTCTACATCGGAGGTCCCTCTAATGTCTTCTTCTAATCTGTATGGCGATTCAAGCAATCATGAGCCTTATGACCCTGCCCGTCGCATTCATAGCACTGCCTTCTCCTCGTATGGCTGGATCTGTCTCATGTGCCCCACACAACCATACCTATATCCTGAGGTTACTCACCTGATGGCCTAGTCCTCTTGGAAATCGGCAATATCTATCTATCGTTGGCTGTAGAAGACTTTGCTATGTGTCGCCCTGTGGTGGGTCTCGCTACTGGTGACTGCTCAGCAAGAAAACTCTCTACTAGAAGGGATCTCTCCAGCACCCCTGCCTACGTCGGAATGCTGATGGAGATCATCAAAGCCCTGATCTCATGCCTGAGTCCCTGCTCGAAGTTCCGGGCTCTAAATAATGGGTCTCTTACCATATCTGTCGAGTAGCGTGAGAGGTCGGTGAATCTCTCAGAGTACAGAGCTACCGTCATGCTACCATGCTGCAGATGAAGCTTCTCCTGAATTCGCACCACATGAAGGGTGGATAAGACAAACTTTTACCAGAAGAGACTCTCAAAGTCTGCCCAGAGTATTGATGCCTCGTCATGAACCTGGAGCATCAGGATCCACCATCTTCCTGCTACTTCATGCAAGAGACACGTGACAAGGATCACTATGAGATTGGCTAGTATCCCTACCAATCTGAAAACTCTCACAACAACCTCCATCCAATCCTCAGCTGCCTGTGGGTTTATCTCTCCCTTGAACCTGGGCGGCCTCTGGCTCTGAAACTCATGTAATGTACTCAGACTGTCTGTACTCTCTGCTTCTGGAGCTGGTGGTATTAGTGGCCCAGTGGGTAGTGGTCTTGCTGGTACCTCCACTGTGATGGGGCCCTGCATAGAGGCTTCGTCTCTCGGTGGCCTACCATCTTGTACGATGCTCGGAACCATAGTTGGTTGCCTACATGGGGTCATCCTGAAATGAAATAGGTGTGTCACGGTCAAAAGAATATACCTTTTGAGGTGACACAAAGTAATCCTGAAGAAAACATTTCAAAGTAAATACACACGCAATTAGTGTTTTTGTGCATTGATTTGGAAATCAAAAGTCAGAGTCCTAGTGTATGGATACGTCGGCCACCGCACCAACACCGGTTTCCCTAAACTGATAACCACACCCAAAACACTTAACACTATTTACATTAAAAAAAGCAGAGTCCATGTTATACGGTAAAACCGACTCCTCATATACCAATTTTTCACAACCTATCCTCGGGGCCTGTGCCGTGACTACCCAAGCCCATCTTCCATAGGCCAGGGGCTGGCGACTAGCACCTAAAGCGAATTCTCGATAAAATGGGAAGGCATTTAATTAAAACTTGTAACACACATGGTCTAAACACAAGCAGTAGAATCAAGAAGTACAAATATATAAAATAAAGGTTTGATGAAAGTAAGTGGGTCACTATACAAACCCAACTCAACAACAAGTACAAGTACAAGTAAAAAATGTAAAACAGCTCCTGGATCATTCATCAGGGAATCCTACCTGAAGGGTAGGTACAAATCTTGAACAAATCATCCTTGAGGTACATATCGTATAGTCTATCTCTGACCAGCCTCTCATCTATCTCCATCAGCGCTAATCACGGTTGACCATCTTTTGCACAGAACACAACAAGGTGCGGGCGAAGCCCGTGCAGGGGTGAGTATAACAATACTCAGTAAGGGACCCTAAGACGCCTGAAGGTCTCCCAGAATCCACTAAGTATAAACCATAGTAGAAAGATACAATCGCGAAGTATCAACCAATACTACTTAGGTATATTCCCATACATATACCTAAGTTATCAAACATAGTACGGCTCCAACTCTCGAGCTCAAGCACAACCCAATCCACAAAGGAAATAAATTCAATCACCTCGATGATAATGATTGAAAGAAAATACTCAGCTCACACAGGTATACAAATCATGTAGAGGGTTTGAGATGATTAGATGTAGCTACTAAATCATCTCCTCTATCGAACCCACGTAGGATCCTGAAACAGTATCAGCGTTGTCGAACCCATGGAGGATCCCGGTAAAGAAGTCAACGTTGTCGAACCCATAGAGGATCCTGGTCCAGTACCATCATTGTCAAACCCATAGAGGATCTTGGTACAGTATCGTCACTATCAAACCCATGGAGGATCCTGGTACAGTATCGTCGTTGTCGAACCCACGGAGGATCTTGGTACAGTACTAGGTCCATGTAAGATCCTATCTTCTCAGTCGCAGCCAGCCATAGGGTCCTCTCACAAAGCACGCTCAATTCCGGGAGGGTCTTCTCTTTGACCCAAGTGTTGATACATCAACTACCATGAAGTATCGAGTTGATGTATCTCATAGTTCAGACTCATTATAAGGAACCCAACATGACAGATGGCGTGTCAATCAGACACCCAGTCTATGAGTTATTGGTATTTCCATTCCAGGGGCCCGGTTGGTTTTTAGGTTCTAACCAACCTGACCGTACCCCAGCTGCATCCAAACCTCAAGTGGGGTATTCCAAAAAAACCATTATTCTCTAAGATTTACATCTCCATAGACGGTTCGTTGATGGGACACCCGTACCCCAAGATATGGGCAAAAAGGTATAAATTGGCCAAATGTGTCTGGGTCCGGTCCGACCCGGTCCGAGAAAATGGCCTGGCCCAAGCGGGCGGCCTGGTCTAGACAGGGGTCCGACCCTGTTCGAGGGGCCGACCTGGTCTGAGAAAATGGCCAGGCCTGAGGGGGAAGCCCGACCCGAAGGCGGCCCGGCCTGACCGAGGGCGGCCCGACTGTGGGTGGCCCGGCCGAGGGCGACCCGGCGGCCTACCCTAGTCGTGCCCAGGGGGGAGAAGTGCACCTCGTGGCACTCGAACGGTATAACCGCTCGGGTGGAACCGAACCGACACTGGGTGGTGTCTGTCCAGCTCACGCGGGACTCGATGGGGTCCTGTACCTCCCTGCTTGCCGAGCGGCCAGCCGCTCCGGCTCCACGGCGGCCGGTCTTGCCGGCCGCCACTGCACCTCCACCGCGGCGCGACGACACCGCGGTCCTGCTTCCCTCCGCATGGCACGATGGCACTGTGCCACTACTACCACGGCCCGGCCTTGTCGCGGCCCGGCCTGGCCGTGGCCCCCTGGTCCTCTTCACGGCACGACGACGCCGCGCCTCCTTCACCGCGGCCCGGTTTGGCCGCGGCCCTCGGCTACTCTGCGTGGTGCGACAGCACTGCGCGGCTCCGCCGTGGCTCTCCTTATACACGGAACAACGGTGTCGCGCCCTCTTTGTGACCCGGCGGCATTGCGTCGCCTGTTTTCTTCGCATCCTACCTCTATCGTCAAAAAATAAGAACAACCAAAGGGGGAGAGTCGGGATAAATAATCTGAGGTTTGAATGACGAAGAACAAGAATAAGAATTCCACTCAAACCCCCACCTTGAGTTTGATGATCGTTGACGGAGTCACAGTAAGGCAAACGTCATTCCATTGACATCGATAAGTGTCTGGGTGGGAGACTAAGGAAGAAGCGTCATTGGCCTTGTTCGTTGTCGGCTCCTTTTCTTTTGACTCGGTCGAATATCAAAGGAGAAGTTCCATGTTCTTCGGTGGTTCTTCGTTGGAAAGATGAATCTCTCCTCTCTCAAGCTTCCCAAATGATTATGCCAACCAAAAAATAATAAAGGAAGCTCTCTATTAATTCTTTGGCACAACAACACAAAGTTGTGTTTAATTAAATGAGGCAACTCATTTAATCAATGGAAGGGAATGGTTCAAATTCAAAAATTAGAGGAGGTGAGGAGTTCCAATTAATAAAGAGAGATGTCCAATTAATAATTGGGAGTTAATGGGGGTAAGAATATCGTGTGGGACCCACTAAATAATATCCTCCCAAGGGAGGTTATGTGCGGGTGGGCCCCACATCCAACCTCCCCTTGGAGGATTAAACCACCATAGTTAAAACAGAAAAACTTTATTTTTATTTAATTTAATTAAAAACCCCATAAACTAACTTCCATTCTCGTTAAAACGCAACTGCGGTGATGGTCTCACTAAGAAATCCCTGACGCTGCGAGTTCAATGGTGTTGTCAGATTTCAATTCTGAGCACCAGTTCAAATGATATAAAATCTTGCTCGTACGTTTACTGAACATACCCGAACAAAACTTTAGAAATTGATTCCAGACACACCTGTCCTCAGAATCAAGCGCCGTCAAAAACTCCGGACTCATAAAATTTATATGTATTTAAGAAAAAAAAATCCATGAAATTTATAGGTATTTACACTGGGACCCCATGGATCCACTGAAGAGTGATAGCGACACTTTAGATTAATTAATTTAATGTAAATGCAAAAATGACAAAAACAAATATCTTTAAGTAAATTAATTCTAACATTGGATTATATAAGCTATCTTATATACTATAAATATTCATTGGAAATATAAAAATATTTTATACATCATGGTATTTTTTGTATAATTTTTAAACAATAAAATAAATTAAATTATTTATGACATAATAATGATGTAGTGTTTAACTCATTAATAAATGATTTAAATAAATAATATTATAAAGATAAAAATAATATCCAAAACCTTTTCAATTCTTATTAGATGAATTTATTTCTACCATGAGTCATCTTATATTCTACCTTAATGAGTTTTTGACCTTTAGAAAACAAATATCAATATATAATAAAATAATATTATCACAGTTTCCTAAATATCCCATCCTCCGCTTTATAAAAAGCCCTCACATCTAACCAATTCCTCACACCTCTCAAGACTTTTGTCTCATCAAAAATCTACCCAATTAATCTCCCTACATTCGTCTCCTCCTCCTCGAATCCTTATCTTATACAGAAGGCACTTCAAGAAACCCTATTGGTTCATACCAAAGGGAGTTACCCAAATTAAAAGGTAACGGTTTCTCTTAACTTCTTTTCTTTTATATTACTTCTCCAACCAAAAACCCTTTTTTACATTATTTAATAATATCACCAGTATAATAAATATACTAGGATGTTATTATGAGAATTATTTGAACTAAACTTACACACACATCCATCTAATGGGTGAAGTACATATTGTTTCTGTTGACGGTGAACTACTGCCTCACGAAACGATGATTGTTCATATATCTCCTACCACCACTCATGGTGGCCATTATGATGGAACTGTATTTATATTATATATATATATATATATATATATTATTTTTATGTATTATTCACTCTTTTGTATTTTTTCATTTATATCATACCTTTATGGTTTCCATTATGGGTAAACGCAATAATTTCATTTGAAGAAGTGCGGACTGCCGCCCCCTCAAAGTGATATGACTCATTCATACCATATGTGGGACGTATAAAGGATGGAGTTATTGACATAATATATGATATTATACAGGAATTATAATATAATTATGTATCATTAATTTTTAATTCAATTAAATTACAAAATATAAATGAAAGTATTGTTCATGCGTACGTACGTCTTACCGTCTCCATGAACGGTGCATTTCATTTCTTATCTCCAATTGTTATATAATGTTATAAATACATATATATATATATATATATATTATAAGTTATATATGATATCTAAATCATTAATATTGTTTTGGGGATAATGGACTCTTGATAACATGGACAACATGTAATTATAAGGTGTTCATTTTCACTCAAGTACCGAATATCGATAAAACAAAAATTGTTAACTTAAATGATTACATATTGTTTATAACACTATAATAAGGGATATAAAAGAAAAAATAAACTTGAAGAATTGTTCTTAATCAAGTATAAATTAACTTAAGTTTATTATTCAAGAATAACAAGGAACAAACAAGTCAACTCGGACATGAGGAAAGGGGTTTCTTATCACACTTTCAATTCTGTGAGATTTCCATTATTTTCCACTAATTTATTGCATATGGTGTATTTTGTATGGCCGTTTGATTTATATTAAAATGATACTATTTATATTCATGTTATTTTGTGAATCATATGTTGGTTATTAACTTTTGGTCATATGACTCGATTGATTACAACAAATTAAGTGGTTTTCATCTCACTTTTTATTCCCGTCAGATTCATGCTATTTTGGAAACTATTTCCTTCTATGTGGCATATGTATTGTACAATGATTGTATTCATTGTGTAATATACTATAATTTTTTGTTATTTACATCTTCATTGACTGATCCTTCTTCCATGTGGTGTATCTTTCATATGTTACCCAATCTGTAAGGGAACCTTTCACCCTTCTCCTTTTAAAAGAATTATTTTTGATATGTCTTTTAATTTACATATTATTATGTTGGGATATGTTATTATATATAATTATTGATTTAAAAATTATGTCCAAGTGATGAGATACCCTTTTTATATCGTCAACTCATTTTATGAATTTTAAAGTGACGTCGTTATGCTGTCGAATGTTTATAATGGAACTTTTTAACACAATTTCAATTCTTTGGGTTCAACTTGTACTTATTGAATATATCATCCCATGAATATGTGTGAATGACCTATGATTTTCTTACAGATAATATCTACTTATATTTTTGTGTATTTATATTTTTCACACATAATTATGTGATTGATTTATCCTTAATTTAACGATGCCATCTTTATAAGGGATTTCATCACAATTTACATTTTCAATGATACTTCATTATTGTTATGCACCAATTCACTCTTATATGGTGTATATACTATACTTTTACATATTATATCATGAATACCTTTATTCTCATGATATTATAATGTTCTGATTAAATTTTATTCCTCGATTATTTTTATTCAAGCGTCTCTCTTTTGGTTAAAAAACTCTTTAACTAAAATATTGTTTTAAATGTTTTAAAGATTTATTCTTCTAAATATTTCTCATTAATTTACATGTTTTCAAAATGGGTTTTAGGATTTATTTATATGTACATTAATTTTTTCAAATTATAATTCATTTAAAATCTTCAAAGTGGTATGGGACACTTTGATTTAATAAATCTCTTTTAAAATGGTTTTGAAAATGATTTGATAAAGCATTATTTATTTCAACATATTGATTTGATATGTTGTGATTGGAATGTGGAAATGTTATGTTTCATTTATGATGTTATTATGTGTTATGAATATTTTATGGTTATTGGGCATTGTTTACGTATACGGGTGGTTCCGTGATAAACCTAGGGTAGGTGAGCCTAAGATAGCTCTCCAATGCATTGGATAATGTGACGAAGGTAAAAATGATGTTTCTCCTAAGAGATTTAGGGAATATACTATGATGGGTATTCCAAGTGTAACTCCCTAAGTAGCTATGATAGCTACAATGTATGTTTGATATGGATTTCATAATTAACCTTTATGATTTATGATTTGTGTGTGTTACTCATAAATCTTATGATTTCGTAAGGTATGTTATGATTGAAAAGTATGGTTTCATTGATTTGTATTTATTGATGGTGTAATGTTTTCCTTCCTTATTTTATAACCCTTACTGAGATTTTTATACACATCCCATGTTTTTGAAATTTTTTCCACAGGACTTAAAGGTGAATAGGGTCAAGGATGGGATCAAGGAAAAGTCGTTATGTCTAAAACATGGAAATAAAAATGTTTCTTTTTAAGAGTTTTTATTTTATGAAAAAATATATACTGAGTAGTAGTGTCTACATGTAATATTCAAGTTGTTATGTAAGTGTTATCGCCTAATTCTCAAAAAATCTAAACTTGAAATGATCCTCAATGTGAATTATTCATTTAATTCAATATTATGTAATGTTTTAAGGTCGTGTGCTTATAATTATCATCTCATAATCATATAAACACATAAAATTAATATACATTTTTAATCTATCTAACAATCAATTCAAATAATTTTTTTATTTAAGATCGAACACAATGAATTAATTTAATTAATTAGTTTATTATTTAATTATTCAAATTTATCTTAATTTCATCCAAAAATATTGTAAATTTCCATCATCCATAATTTGAAATGAATTAAATAAATTAATTATATTTAAACTTAATAATGTGTATATGTGTACTTAGATAAAATATTATTAACCTATTCAAACTATATGTCTCATTTTTTATATTGTTTATTTATACAAAATCAAATATATGGTGTGGAATGTAATTAAAATTCATGTATTTGTCAATAAATAATTCCTGATCATATGTGAATTGCAAGGCATATAACACCATTAATTTACATAGAGTAAACTGAAATTAAATACCAATCAAGGATTTCAGTTTAGAATTTAACTTGGAAATTAATTTAATATATAATTAATAATACTTTTACAAAATTACACATAGAATCATATTTAATAGGTTTAATTATTTTATAAAGTATTGTTTCTGTGTAAAATTTACCACACAAGGTGGAGTTCTTTAGATGGTTTTTCTTAGGATACATGACTTATAATATATTCTACCCTTCTCTCCCACACACCTATGGAAATAGAATGTCAATCAGTCACATATGTGTATGAGGTACATGGTGTTTAATCTAGTCGAATGTCATGTGGCCTTGATGTTCCATGACTTTACATTCCCTGTGTTGTGTAATAATTTCACCACACAACTTAGACCCTCATGTTTTCCTCCATGGAAACACATGTACTACATGGTGTGTATGCAAGTAATACGATGTATAGTCTGGAATATTTTGGGTCTTCCTAGACTAATCAACACATGGTGCATATGAAATGCATCTTATTTTTAGTTAATGAATAATGATCTAAATTAATTAAAGTGGCAGCTTACTATGTTGAACATAGGTTCACAGAATGTACCTTCACTACGGGAAAAATGGGTATTTGCGACGGGGGTCTTTACCCGTCGCAAATAAGTAGTCTTTTGTGATGGGATAGGCTTCCCCGTCGCAAATAGTTTTCCCGGGCTTTGGCGCCAAATCCGGGGAAAACTATTTGCGACGGGGATGCCTTTCCCCGTCGCAAATAACCGGCGGCGGTAAAAGGTATTTGCGACGGGAAAGTATTCCCGTCGCAAATAGTATGTTATTTGCGACGGGTCCCGTCGCAAATAACTATTTACCGGTTGACCGTAATAAATGCGGGCGAAGGTATTTGCGACGGGATTCCCGTCGCAAATGGATCTGTCGCTAATAATCTAACCTATAAATACCCCCATCCGTTTTTCTCAAATCATTCTCATTCTCCACCTTCTTCTGCTCTAAATTTTCTATTTCTAAATTTGAGTTTTTGTTCAGTTTAATTTTTTTCTTCGGAGCTGTTATTAAAGTTTTGAAGAACGATCAGAGCTCATCAATTTTCAAGGTATTTATGTTCATTTTAATTTAATATTTATTTTTAATTTTGTATTAATTTCAATTATTTTTGATTAGTTGTAATTTAATTATGTTTATATTGTTTTCTTACTTAATAAATTTAAATTATTAGTATTGTTCATAGTTAATGGTAATTAGGAATAATTTGTAATAATTTTTAATAATTAAGAATAAATATTAACAATTAGTAATAATTACCAATAATTAGTAATAATTAGTAATAATTAGTAATAATTAGTAATAATTACCAATAATTAGTAATAATTAGGAATAATTAGTAATAATTAGTAATAATTAACAATAAATAGTAATAATTAGTAATAATTAACAATAAATAGTAATAATTACCTATAATTTGGAATAATTACCAATAATTAACAATAATTAGTAATAATTGCCAATAATTGCCAATAATTACCAATAATTGCAAATAATTAGGAATAATTAGGAATAATTAGGAATAATTAGGAATAATTAGTAATAATTAGTAATAATTAGGAATAATTAGGAATAATTAGTAATAATTAGGAATAATTAGTAATAATTAGTAATAATTAGGAATAATTAGTAATAATTAGGAATAATTAGTAATAATTATCAATAATTAGTAATAATTACCAATAATTAGTAATAATTACCAATAATTAGCAATAATTAGCAATAATTAGCAATAATTAGATATAATTAGGAATAATTAGAAATAATTAGGAATAATTACCAATAATTAGGAATAATTACCTATAATTTGGAATAATTACCCATAATTTGGAATAATTACCAATAATTTGGAATAATTACCAATAATTTGGAATAATTACCAATAATTAACAATAATTAGTAATAATTTGTAATAATTACCAATAATTTGTAATAATTAGGAATAATTAGTAATAATTAGTAATAATTAGTAATAATTAGGAATAATTACCAATAATTACCAATAATTTGTAATAATTAGTAATAATTAGTAATAATTACCAATAATTACCAATAATTGCCAATAATTAGTAATAATTATCAATAATTAGTAATAATTATCAATAATTGCAAATAATTAGGAATAATTGCAAATAATTAGGAATAATTAGGAATAATTAGGAATAATTAAGAATAATTAGTAATAATTAGTAATAATTAGTAATAATTAGGAATAATTAGGAATAATTACCAATAATTACCAATAATTACCAATAATTGGTAATAATTACCAATAATTGCAAATAATTACAAATAATTAGGAATAATTAGTAATAATTAGTAATAATTAGGAATAATTAGTAATAATTAGGAATAATTAGTAATAATTAGGAATAATTAGTAATAATTAGGAATAATTAGTAATAATTAGGAATAATTAGCAATAATTATCAATAATTAGGAATAATTAGCAATAATTATCAATAATTATCAATAATTAGCAATAATTACCAATAATTAGTAATAATTTCCAATAATTAGCAATAATTAGCAATAATTAGTAATAATTAGCAATAATTAGGAATAATTAGCAATAATTAGGAATAATTACCAATAATTAGGAATAATTACCTATAATTAGGAATAATTACCTATAATTTGGAATAATTACCAATAATTTGGAATAATTACCAATAATTAGCAATAATTAGTAATAATTTGTAATAATTACCAATAATTTGTAATAATTAGGAATAATTAGTAATAATTAGTAATAATTAGTAATAATTAGGAATAATTAGTAATAATTAGGAATAATTAGTAATAATTAGGAATAATTACCAATAATTACCAATAATTTGTAATAATTAGTAATAATTACCAATAATTACCAATAATTGCCAATAATTAGTAATAATTATCAATAATTGCAAATAATTAGGAATAATTGCAAATAATTAGGAATAATTAGTAATAATTAGGAATAATTAGGAATAATTAGGAATAATTAGGAATAATTAGTAATAATTAGTAATAATTAGTAATAATTAGGAATAATTAGGAATAATTACCAATAATTACCAATAATTACCAATAATTGGTAATAATTACCAATAATTGCAAATAATTGCAAATAATTAGGAATAATTAGTAATAATTAGTAATAATTAGTAATAATTAGTAATAATTAGGAATAATTAGTAATAATTAGGAATAATTAGTAATAATTAGGAATAATTAGGAATAATTAGGAATAATTAGTAATAATTAGGAATAATTAGTAATAATTAGGAATAATTAGGAATAATTAGTAATAATTAGGAATAATTAGGAATAATTAGGAATAATTAGGAATAATTACCAATAATTTGTAATAATTAGTAATAATTACCAATAATTGCCAATAATTACCAATAATTGCAAATAATTAGGAATAATTAGGAATAATTAGTAATAATTAGTAATAATTAGTAATAATTAGGAATAATTAGTAATAATTAGGAATAATTAGGAATAATTAGTAATAATTAGGAATAATTAGTAATAATTAGGAATAATTAGTAATAATTAGGAATAATTAGTAATAATTAGGAATAATTAGTAATAATTACCAATAATTAGTAATAATTACCAATAATTAGTAATAATTACCAATAATTTGTAATAATTAGTAATAATGACCAATAATTGACAATAATTACCAATAATTGCAAATAATTAAGAATAATTAGGAATAATCACGAATACTCACGAATACTCACGAATACTCATGAATACTCACGAATACTCACGAATAATCACGAATACTCAGGAATACTCAGGAATACTCAAGAATACTTAGAAAAAAAAATTATATTATCAATATTTATGAAAAAAAATATTAATATTATTAAAATAATAAAAATTTATAAAATATTAAAATTATCAATATTCACAACAGATTTTGCTCTATTCTTAACATGCTCAAATCTTAAAGGGTCGCTAATTGTCAGGTCATGCGCAATAAAAAGTTTGTGTCAGCCATGTCCAATGTAAACTCTATTATTGTCCTTGCATGGTCGATCACCTCAAAAGTAATGTTGCAATCAGACAAACCAAGTCATTCCCTTCTTATCTATAAGAATCATCTCACATGAACCTTTACATAGACCATTCTTCCTTGAAAATTTAAGGGAAAACTAATGATATCCCCTCAAATTTTTAAGGAAGAATGATCTATGTAAAGGTTCATGTGAGATAATTCTTATAGATAAGAAGGGAATGACTTGGTTTGTCTGATTGCAACATTACTTGCGAAGTGATCAACCATGCAAGGACAATTATAGAGTTTACATTAGACATGGCTGACACAAACTTTTTATTGCGCATGACCTGACAATTGGCGACCCTTTAAGATTTGAACATGTTAATAATAGAACAAAGTCTGTTATGAATATTGATAATTTTAATATTTTTTAATTTTTGTTATTATTTTAATAATATTAATATTGTTTTTTCGTAAATATTGATAATATTTTTTTTATTACTAATAATTAGTAAACGAAATCTGCTTGGATAATGAAGGGAAAATTTATAATCATCTCCACAATGATGATTACCATATTTCCTTTCATTATTCAAGCAGTTTTCCTTTTGCTAAGTATTGCTAAGTATTGCTAAATTAGTAATAAATAGTAATAATTAGCAATAAATTGTAATAATTAGTAATAAATTGTAATAATTAGTAACAATTAGTAATAAATTGTAATAGATTGTAATAATTTGGAATAATTAGGAATAATTAGGAATAATTATTTATTAATATTCTATTATTTTTATTTTTGAATTATAATTCTACTATTATTATAGTAATTAAAATAATTTATTATTTTCATTTGTAAATTATAATTCTATTATTATATTAATTAAAATAATTTATTAATAATTTATTTTTTTTATTTTTTTTATAGTATTTGCGACGGGATACTATGCCCGTCGCAAATACTAGTATTATTAATAGTTTTTTATTTTTTTTAAAAGAGTATTTGCGACGGGTCCCGTCGCAAATACTATGAATCGTATTTGCGATGGGTCCCGGTTCCCGTCGCAAATACTAGTATTATTAATTTTTTTTATTTTTTTAAAAAAGAGTTTTTGCGACGGAACCGTCGCAAAAGGTATTTGCGACGGGCCCGTCGCAATAACTGTTTAAAAAGTTTTTTACAAAAATACGGAATACTATTTGCGACGGGGAGAATTCCCGTCGCAAAAAAAGGCTTTAGCGACGGTCCCATCGCAAATAAGTTTAGTTGCGACGGCGTTTTCAGCAACGGGCTATTTGCGACGGGACCCCGTCGCAAATGGCTATTTGTGACGGGATCCCGTCGCAAATAGCCCATCGCAAATACCTGCTTTTCTAGTAGTGCTTTAGGCTATTCACTATGTAGTATTTTATTATCCATCAAAAACTACTAGTTCTACTTGATGGAGTATTAAAATTTTCTCCATGTAAATTTATCCATTTCATGGTTATATAAGAGAGAATAAAGAATTTAAGAGAAGAATTCAATGTTTGAACATAAAAAATGAATTACAGGGAAATGAAAACTAATAAAAATGTATATAATCAATTTAAAATTATTAAATAATTATAAATTAACTATGTGGCCTATTTGATTCCATTTGTATGTTTTGAGCATATAAAAATCACATATCAACTAAAGAAAACATAGAATTTTGTCACAATCAATGAATAATTTGATATGTAAGTAATCAAGAATTCCATGACTAGTAGAATTAAATAAAATTTTAATTGAAATATGAATGTCAGAACCAAGAATGTATTATCATCAACTATAATTTATAATTAATTTATAGATTGATTTTTAATTACCATGTCCTATAATTTTTTCTTCAATGGTGATGTGGTTTACTACTCTCATCATACTGTCATCCTATCATGTGATCCAAGGGTAGAATACCTCTATTAATGATCCACACATGATCTAAAATCTCGTAAGGTAATTATATAATTTTTAGGTGTTAAGATGGTTGATCCTGATCACTTGCATCATCCATAATTGATTGTAGTAAGAATATATTCATGGATTAAAGACTAATTAGGTTCTCTCAAAGGATTGAAAACCCAAATGGGTATTTTCACTCTAGTTATTGAGTACATTATTGATAGGTTTCCCTCTTATGGATTGAGATAATTCAATCCTTGGTTTTTTGTTCACAAATAGTATATTTCCCTAGAAATTGATATAACCAATTATTTCAAGAGCTAGGTTAGAATTCATAATTTCACATTGGAACTTAGTCAATTCCTTATTACATAGAAAACCACCACTTATAATAATATAGATATTGTTGTTTTATTAAAATTCCAATAATTAAAGATATATAAATATAATTTTTTAGGTAAATAAATTAATATTTATTTACATGATATTTAATATAACATTTCCAATCAATCTATGAAACTCATTTCATTCATTCTATTCAATATTTATCTAACACAGAATAATTATTATTTATTTATTAAAAAAATATACTTTAGTATTTTTAATAAATATTATATCTGATAAATCTTGTGAAAAAATATTTATCATTATTTAACTTAAATATTTGTTCTTTTTAATAGCTTGTGATTAAATCTCAATGATGAACTAACCCCAAATAATTATTAAAAAACAAATAAGGATAAATATTTATTATGAATTGTTAAAATAAAAATATAATTTAACTAATATATTTTTATATACATAGTGTGTGACCCTCTAGGACCATTTTGTTAATAGAATTAAGAGGAACTACCTAAGTCAATCATTAGTGTCTAGAAATACACCAAGTCACCCATAGATAAAGAATTAAATGTATTAATCACAAAAAAACCTCATAAAAACAATCATTGTGTTATATAATACCTTTATCATGATATCTATTAGATGGTTTCATTTTTGTATCATCAAACTATGTTTTTTATGTATTTTTCTATAACTTTCTAAAAATGAACCCATCGACAAAACACCATGGTCATGGATTTGATTAGGTTGCTCAATTTATAATTATAGGGCCTAATATATCAACTTCTATTAAAAAAATACAATGTATAAATCCTTTCTTGAATTATTCATTATTATAGTATCACTCATTACACACTCAATGTATCCCAATTCCCACACACATATAACGTCATGGTTTTTTAGTGCATCAAAGTGTGTGGCTCGGGATATGAAATAATTATATTAAAGTATAATAATAAATACACACATGTATGTATTGGAATGACCAATGGTACATATAAATGTAGACTTCATACTACTAGTTCATGTTCTCATAATCTCATACTTTGAAAATTAGTAAAGATGTAGACCATGAGATAATGTCTTGATGTTATATGAGTCTTTACCACATATAGCCTATATAATTTTTGTTTTACCAAATTATATCATCTATATATAGAAAATATATTCAACAATACTATCATATAACTTCTCATTCCTCATCATAGGAGGGAAAAACTATAACCATTTAGTGTGGCAGTTACTTGTAGGACATTATCACATACTATTTAATAAAGAAGAAAAATATTGATGTGATCAGAAAATTATTACTATTCAAAACAATAAATATAAGTAATCATAAATTTAATAGAATCTATTTCAAGGAAACCAACACCAAAAATAATATTGACATAGAGTCACCGGCATACAGGTTTGGTGAGGTGATCCCTTCATTATTCGAGAGTATGCAATGTTCAGATGGAAATATAGAGAGGGGTGTTATAGAATCAGATAGAGAAGTGTTTTCCCATGAAGTATACATGACAGATTCTAGTGATGAAGACTCCTAGGTAAGAACTTTGTATTTTTCTAACCCCTCATTAGATAGAGATGATACTCCATCAGAGTATGACTTGGGAGAACACATGTCAAGAAAGGTAATTCCTAAATATAGTATAACCAAGGTTTCACTACTAGACTTTGAGAGACACTAACATTTTTTATCAATTATTTTCATTAATTGATAAGTGAATGAGAGGTTTGATATCAACCTTTATAAATTATAATAAGTATGAGAAAGGATAAGTACTATAGTAGTCATGAGGTGGGTGTGGTGTCACCTAATTCCTTGTAATTTACCATGGTCTAGGGATAGCTTCCTTTTAACATAGTAGGGTAATTATTGACTATCACAGAGGTGAAACACTTATTCAATCTCATAATCCACCTCATTTAAGGCCCAAAAACTAATAACTCTCCCCTTTTCTTTGATATTTTTTTACTCTGTACTGGATCATTTGATTTTATACTTCATATAAAATACATGATTTTAGGAGGATCCCATGTTGACTATTGAGTTCCTACTAGAAATAAGGGGTCTGCTATGGTGTAACTCTCCTTAGTAACTGTGAGGGTGTGATATGATCTTGAGGCACTAACCATTTAGGGGGAAATTTTTATATATCCCAGGGTAGAGAAACCTGTAAACACTGAGGAGTCATAGATAAAAGAGAATGTCCCAAATTCCTTGAAACATTACCCACTAATGTGTATGATTATTGAGTGAGGTGAGGTACTCAAGACCAAGATTCTTCTAATAGATAGTAATATCATGACCCTATTTAAAACATGTAATCCTTTATCATATAACTTATACAAAAATAAACTACTCTCATATCATGAGTTAATAATAGAATTTCATATGAATTTTTATCCATCATAAGAGTATCTATGAAAAGAGAAAGTTGTTGGAATACTAATGGGACCAGAAGAACCTATTTCCCCTATAATTATCAAATGAATAGCGTATTAACTTAATGTATCAACTACAGGTGATAGTTATCCCATCAGTATATTAGTGAGAGTATAAGACTATGAGGCATTAGATATCCAATATAAACATAGCATGACTCTGGAGGTGACCCTGTCTTTGAAAGATAAAGTCGACGACCTAAAACCAACCCACACATTAGATTCTAACTTACCAGAGATAGAGCATGAAGCTGAATAGTCATATCCATTATTGGAAAAGTCCGATGAGTAAGATCTTTCGTGTGGAGATGAAGATGTCTCAAGGCCCAATTCATCTTCTAGGAACCAGGATTTCTAGTGAAGAGCATGGAAGAACATCTATATCATCATCACCCACACATTTCAAGGCTATATGGAAGGTTGGATGAGAATCCTACACAATAATCTATTAAACCGAGGATTTCTTGGATTGTATTTCCATGAACTCCATGCAATGGTACATATATATTAAGATGAAAAGGATGTATTATAGTGGATGCGTTTCAACTCTACTAGGGTTTAATTTATAGTTCATTGTGAGGAATATCTTTAAGATGGTGAATAATGGAATATAGAGTGGGGATGGAGAGGAACCATCTACATGCCCTTTCTCAAATACATAAAGAGGAGGTTAAACTCTTGAGGACTCGAGTATCCACTACTGAAATTGTTTTGGATCAAGCCAAATATTAATAAGTAGAGTGTGAATCTTATCAAGATAAGTTCTTGATTTGGGTGGATGAGGTGTGACCATAAGCTGAAGAGGAGCTATTGAAGTTAGTTAGGTTGTAAAAATAAATCAATACTTCATGGAAAATGCTTGGAAATCTTGAATATGTTATGGAACATGTGTAACCTTAGACCAATTTTTTGTTAATGTTGAGGCTTAGGTCTATGGATGACCCTCCCATATTATTATCCCAAGTAATAAGGATAATGATTTTTAAATTACCTACTTTACAATGACCCTCCCATATTATTATCCCAAGTAATAAGGATAATGATTTTTAAATTACCTACTTTACAATGATTACATATTAATAATGAGGATAATGAGTAATCCTTTCTCGGGACGGCTTGCGGCGACTCGCGGCGACGGCGATGGCGATCTGCTGCTTGGGAACCCTAAATGACGATCGATGATGACTTCCCTCCCCTTCCTGGAGGAGGAAGGGGGGTGGATGATCGGCCACAGCACCCAATACCGCGGAAACCCTTTGTACCCTTCTCAAACCCTAGCTACCTCCCTGATTTCCCGAAGATTTCTCTTGGCCCGAAGGTTCCTGACCTGCATCAGGGAGAGCCGCAATTACCGATTTCATTGTCGGAATTTCATGAAGCTTCAAGTCACCTGGACCTCACACTGGTGGCTCGGTTCAATCAGCGAAGGCCCTCTGTTGACGATTTTGATCGTTTCATTTTTGGTAAGTGGGATTTGCAGGACAGGGCTGTTGTTGGTCTTCTCGATAATCGTCATCTCATGATTCGGTTCTCCTCGGAAGTTGATCTGATCCGAGCATGGTCCAGCGCCCCGCGTAGGTGCAATGGCTGTCGCTTCTTCCTTCTTCGCTGGTCATTCGAGTTATGCATGAATCGTGGTCCATCGACTGTTGCGACTTGGGTTAGTCTCCCTCAGCTTCCACTTCCCTTCCAAAATCCTGCGTTTTTGTGCATGATTGGTAATATGGTAGGAAGATACTTATGTTCCGATGTTCGGACGTCCACTATCAGTCATCCTTTCAATCCACGCATATGCGTGGAGGTTGATGTTGCAAGGCCACCAGTTAACTGGATATGGCTTGCGGTAGGGGAAGAATTTAGATGGAGACAGTCTGTGGTATTCGAGTCTTGGGTTGAATACTGCAATTCTTGCTGCCGTTTGGGGCATGCGTCCTTGCGGTGTCATGGTGAGGCTATAATTCGAGGAAGTGTCAAGTAGAGGGAAAGAGTTGGAAAGTCTCAAGGGCTGAGGTTGCTTCCTACTGAGGGTGTGCCTTCTGGAGCGGCTGGTGGTATGGAGGACCGGAATGCTGTGCCTTTGAAGAAGGCAGAGGCATCTGCAAATCCTGCTGTGTCTGCTGTTTTCAGAAGGATGCGCCAAGATCTGATGTTGGACAAGGTGGCTTTGTCAGTTAATGCAGGGAACTCTGTTAATAGGGAGAAATTGGTTTGCTCAGCGACTGAAGATGCAGTCCTGCAGGACTTGCAGTGTGATCTGGGTGCAATGGTATCTGATGGGATGAATGTGAACTTGTGCAAGGGAGCTGGTAAGGTGGATGGAAGTGGGTCGGATGCTGCTGTCCGTCGGAGTGGTTCCTTGGGGGTGTTAGATGATGCGAATGGGGAGCAAGGGATAACTGTGAAGGATGGGGGTGCGAACATCACAAATGGTGCTGGTGGCTGTCTCCAATACATGGTGCAACAGAATTCGGAGGACGGCTGTCCAGTGGTTGAAAGGCAGATTGGGCCTTCGATGCAGAAGGGTGGCAGTGAAGCTGAAGACCTGCAACAGGGGGCTTTGATCTGTTATGAGCCGGCGGAACAGCCGAGGTGTCTCGCTCAGAAGGGTTGTGGCGAAGAGGACCTTTTTCAGAATGTGGTCATCAATGGGAATTGGGGGGATTGTTGTGAGAGTGAAGAGAAGCATGGTGGTATGATCAAGCCCTCTTTCAGTGAGGTGGTTCAAGGTAGGAGGATGAAGATAAGGGAGCCTCAGGAGGCTGTGACCGCTCCTCCGCGTCGCATGCCAAGAAAGGATTACTCATACCTGCCAAAGCCGGTGAACACTAGGTCTTCCGGTGGCAATACTGAGCTTTTAGCCTTGGAACGGATGAATCTGCGGAGGAAATACGCTAAGATCCTGAAGCATCATGACAGCTCTGAATGGGAGACAACGACTGTGGATGAAGTTGGATATCAGGGGTGTGAGGATGGGGATGTTTTTGATGTCATGTAAGCTTCTCTTTATCTGTGATGCTTGCTACTGTCTTTTTCTTTTATTCTAATAAACGGTCAAGGGATTATCCCTTGGCTGAGCCTACCCTGGTAAAAAAAATGATTACATATTAATAACATTATTGAAATTATCAACTAAAACTACTAATTTCATGTGATTCATGCTCAGTTTGACAAAAAAGAGACAATATAAGATTGTAAAAATATGTGAGATTGTAAAACAAGGGGGTGTGCTGGGTCAAAATGATGCATTAACCATTTTTGGAAAACCCATGAGGATGGGGGAGTCAAGTTGTTGTAACTCTAAAATTTGGATTCTTTACTGATGTGTTGCATTCATTGGATGCAACACTAAAAGTGTTAAAAACCCCACTTGAGCAAGGGAAAATATATAATGGTAATTTATGAATCTAATATTCTGAACTTACAGATGAAGAAAGGTTAATATAGTTTATGGATAATTATTAACACAATTAAAAACAAAGGTTCAACTATAATACTTCCATTAAAACTTCCTATGGGACATGTAACTTGAATAAGAGGCAGGTCATGGTGTGTTCTACTATCAACATTTGGGAATCCAATAGAAAATTTAAGTGGTTCCTATAAGATGTTTACTCTAGTTATGTTTTAGGTAGGGTAAGATTTGTTATATTGTCACTATGAAAGAGTCTATTTGGAAATGAAAGGGGATCCTAATCTAAATCAAAGAATATAAGGCATGCATGTGGAAAGGAGGGATGATTTAAAATATTTGAAGAACTCGTAGGATTATTCCACAATTAATAAAACATATTTAAGGGTAATAAATGGAAATAATTAATTTTTTCAATCCGGATGTAAAAAAATCAGGTGTGAGACATGAGAACGGGTTTTAATAGTGCTTTAAGGAAGAGAACCAAGTGATCTATGGGGTTACTTAGTTTAAGGTCATATAGATTTGAGAAAATATTTTAAAATGGTTTATTATTTCACAAACTATACCATTGGGATACTAGGTTTTAAGTTCATATTGAGTTGACTGTGGGGTTGTTCCTAGTTTGTGGTCATGGAACCAGAACCATGAGGTGTGCCTTTTAAGGTCATGCAATAAGAACCAAAGGGGGTTCCTTTTAAGGATATTCAAACTGGATGAGGGGTGATACCATTTCATTTATTTCAACCATGAACAAGTTTAATACCTTTTTGGAAAAACTTTGATATTTTAAATAGAATGAAATATTTGACAGCATATGCGACATGGAACACTGATCCTTAAAAACGTGAATTGTTATTATTTAAATATGAATATTATAACATAGTAATTAAGTTTGATGGACTGAATAGGATTAAATTCTTAATTAAATATATAAATTTCCTACTAAATATTAATTTATTGATAAATTCTTAGCAAATGATCACTTGATTTTTAGTTAACTCATTTTATTCTTCAAAAAAATATGTTTTCTCCATAAATGGATTTTATTTCTACTTTGTGAGAAAATATTGTAATAAATTTATATAAATTTTATAAATTTATTTAATAAAAACTATAACACTTTTTCAATCATCCTTTCAAAATTATCATATAGTGATATTTTGAGAATTTTCTCAACAGTTCGATTTTCAATGAATAGTTGAAAATTATGATTTTTATTAAAAACTATATATTCTTTTAGAGTATTTAAAAAGTAAAATTTTATTTTGTATTTGTTTTAAAAAAAATTAGTAATTTTTTATTATATATAATCATATTATATTATTTTTAATTAACTTTATAGTTGATTTCAGTTTAAAATCATTTTTATACATAAAAAGTCATTTTCATGAAAATCTATTTTTTGTTCCATTTTTTGTTTTAACAATAAATTAATTTTTTCCACTTATATAAATTTAATATTGAAAATATATTCAATATTTTTAATTTATAGTTACAAATTTTTTAAATATGTCCCTCTTATTTTTTTACATTATGAATAGTAACCATAACAAATAATCATCACTATAGTAAGGGTAAATCGAGTAATTAAGGTTAAGAAATATACGATAATAACTAAAATAATGAAATTAAAATTTCCTTTATCCTATTAGATGATTAATTTCATTCAATTTTCAAAAATATAGAAACTTGGGGTCATATTTCCTTGATTATAAACATTATATTGTTTTATGTAAAGAAAATTCAAATATGTATTTCTCTTTGTTTTATTATTTATAATTTTTTACATAGGTATAAATAGATTATATGTTCTATTAAAAATATTTCTTTGATAGATAAATTATTTTTTAATCATGATAATTTATTTCTATTTTTTAGTGATTAAATAATTACCTTAAATTCTAACATAACGTCGACACGGTATTTATTCAATTCATAGTAAGATAAATTGAATAATTTATATAACGTTAAAAGTAATATTATTTGAATAAATTATTGGGTCCCATGATTTTTTATTAAATTAAATGACATATAAGATAGTTTTTAATGGATTATATTTGAATTAAATTTATTTCATGATGTTTTCAAAGTCAAATTAAATGAATAGTTCAAAAATGACATCAATTTCATTTTATAATAAATGATACTTTATTAAATTATTTAAAATACCAAAAAATATATATTTGTTGAAAATTTATTGTTATGTGTTTAAAATTATCAACTATAATCCATTTATGTTCCAATTTTACTTTTACAATAAATATATTGACCCCTAAAGATTAAAAACTTCTTTATCACGGTAATTTTCAAAAAGGGCTATCTCAACTTAAAACATAGAGATGAGGGTAAAACCCTAATATAAACATTTTGAAATTTTATTTAATGATATTATTTCAACCCATCATTATTCTACTTTCAAATTATATCTGTTTGGATTCTTTTTCTATTATAGTTGAATTATATTAATTTAATATTTTAAGTAATTTTAATAGTGCCCATCCCCTCACTAAAAAAAGAGAACCTCCTCTTCTATTTTATTCACATATCAAATTCCTTTTATTTTAGAAAATACCTGAAAAAATATTTTCCTAAAAACCCAAAAAAATTAAAGATGTCTTTTTTTCTGTAATAATTCCAACCTTATATGAATTAATGTGTAAAGAAAAACAGATTGTCCGATGAACAGGTATAGCTTTTAACCGAATATGTTAGTTTTATTTATTCTTCCACCTCTTCAAATATTATTAAACCTTTATGATATAATAACATTAGTATATACCATATAATTATATAGTATTATGTTTATTTAATAACCTATATAAATCTCCTATTCCATCAAATGGGAATTGAAACCATTGTTTGTGTGTATGGAGAACTACATCCTCACGAACCGATGTGTGTTTTTCATCACTCCCTCTCATGGTTGTTTATAATGATGGATTTAAAGAATATATATGATATTCAAAAATTATTTAAAATTATTTAAAATTAATATATCATATATTTTCATATATCTTCATTTATTTAAAAATGGTAATGCCATCTGTGTGTATGTATAGACTAACACCTCCACGAAGCGTTGTCAATCATTTTTCATCACGAAAGAGAATGGATTATATAAATAAGTGTATTTAATGAAATAATATGATATTTAAGAAATAATTATCACTCTATAAATATGATATAAGACTTACCTTATTTATATCATCACCATTGAAAAATGGAAATCTTACTCTTACTTATGTACGACTTACTGTCACCATAATTGTAACGTAGTTCATTTTTCATAACCATATTTCATGGAATGTTTTAAAATTATAATTTATGTATAAAATTAATAATTATATCATGATTATTATTTTTTATATGAATAAATAATTATCTATTTTTCTGTAGTCAACTTACCGAAGTGATTTTAGACATATGATCCAAATATGATCAAAACATCCAATATGAAACCAAATGAATATGTAATCAAATATAACATGATAAAAAATAAAATAAAAGAAATAACAAAAATAAAATTCTTATTAATAAAATAAATAGTAAACCTAAGTTTATTATTATAAAAGATAAATAATGTAAGTCATAATTCGGACTCAAGGTAAGAGACTTTCTTTTAAAAATCATTTTTTAAAGTTTCCCTTCCAAATCTTTTTCTTCTTTGTCCATGTTCTTATAAAATTTTCAATAAAATCAACATTTATTCCTAAATGGATGATAAATTTAATTTTTGACAATTTTTTACATTGTTTACAAATTATATTAAAATGGAATCATTGTTATGGTTTTATATAAGGGATACTTTACTTTAAAAACATCATTTTAAATGTTTTAAATATTTATTTTCAAAATATTGTCCTTCAATTACTATATTAAAAAAATATTTTGTGGTTTTATTTATATGGAAATAAAATATTTATCAATTAAATTTTATGCCTTTGTTTTAAAGGATTTCAAAAGCAGTAATTTATATATTTTAGAAGAAATGTTTTTAATTTCTTTACAAAAGATAAAAAATGTTCTATTTTAACATATATGATATAAATGGATTATCCCATAATCATAAACAATATTTGAGGTTTTTTTCCTTTATAATATTTAGTTCTCTACTCAAATAAAAACCCTCCCTTCCTTTGACAGGGTAACACATGTCTTATGTTCATTTCTAAAATGTTTTCTTTATGAAATTTCCTGTTATTATGATATGAGGAAACATTATGAAACTAATTTACTACCATAGGTATTGATTCTTGTATGACTTATGGTTAATTAATTTTTTTTTAACACCCCAAGATTTTATGATATGCCTCTTAAATTTATTCTCTTCGATAGTTTATGAACATAAACAAACCATGATATACTAATAAATATTATTATTTTAACATGATTATTATTACCTAGACATTGTAATAGAGTGAATGAATGAGATTAATTAAATTATTAAAATATATTTTACACATTTTTATAAAATTAATTCATTTGTACCAACTAATTACTAAAAAAATAAAAACCAATTGAATATAAAATATTTGTTTTTATAAAAAACTATTCTTATCCCCATAATGAAATTTTGTATTAATAATTTAAATTAATCATTATTAGTGAAATATATAAAATAAATTTATATTATAAATTTTCAAAAAAAATTAAAATTCATTCAATTTGATTTATTGGCTTAAGATAATAATAAATCCAATTTTAAGCATAAAAATCTATATTTTTTTCTAAAAGGAAAATTTTCAACCTTTTAATGGCACACCTATTTTAAAAATAAAATTTGAAACATATATAAATTTTGTATGAAAAAATAGATTCAATTTTAAAAATTGGGATATTTTAATTTTTATAGGGCGATTGTTTTGTATTTTTCTAATAAGTTTCATTTTTTGAAGAAAAGTTAAAAATATTGTATTTTAATTGAAAACTGAATTTTCATATAAATAATTTTTATTGATAAATTTTATTTTAAATTGGGTTCTAAGTATAATTAGTTAAATAATACATAAATAAATCCAATTTAGGCCATTAGAATTAATTTCACAATGAAATGGGATACAAAAACATTTCAAACTTTTTCACTTTTTCACTTTAAAAACTTGTTTTCCCATTGTATCAATGAAGTTATTTATAAATCCAATTTTTCAATTCAATCAATTTAATGTGGTAAAATGGATTCTATATTTTAAATTATAAATTATAAATTATGTTTTAATATCATTTTAATTTTTATGCATAAAAATTTTATCAGGGTAAAAAATATTATTTATTGTGGTATTAGTAAAAAATGAAACGAGTTGAAGTTAAAAGGGTAAAGGCTTAAAATTCCTAAAAACTACACCCTTTAATTGCTGGTTTGGGTATTTATACACCATAATTGAAATATAAAATATTAATTTTCATCAAAAAGATTGAAAATTAATTCCACCTAAATGTGATTGGATTTAAATGTAAAATATTAATTATTCTAATAACTTAAACCAACCTCTCCTCAAGTACTAATACCACCCCTCACCACCCCATTTAAAATCACAATAATTTATTATCAATAAATATATTCCAAAACATGTGTCCTCATTATCCCCACTTCCAAGTTATTTTTTCTCCCCAAAGTTCAAAATCCGTGGTTCTGAAGGGGTGGTCAAAGGATGTGATATTTAAGATGTAATTTTTTGAAAAACACCTCTCTTTTTTTATTTTCCTCTTCTAATTTATCCTCATATTTTTATCCATTAATGAATAATAATTAAAAAATCATGTATATACTATAATTTTATTCTTATAATGTAATATATTATATCCATCACATTGATTACATCCTCTTATTCAAAGAAACTAAAATATTTTCCAAATTATGTCATTTAAACGTCTCTGTGAATAATGATTTTGTTCGTTTCCCATTAACACATTTATAACTGGTCATAAAACTATTATTATGGTTAAATATTAATTTATTAGGATTATTATAACCTATTTAATGTTCTATAACTAATATATACTCATAATATTAAATAAAACGAAACCATTTCATGGTGTTCAGAAAAAAACCGTCAAAATAAACTAAACATTTATAATTAACATTTTATCAAATAAACCATCCTCATAATAGAAATAAAATTATATATGAGACCATTTATACTTATAAAATTTAATTAATACTATTTAATTCCACTTCTGGTGTTCTAATCCCATTTTACAAGAACATCCATAATTTTACCCAAATGAACCAATCATGAAACCATGAAACAAAGGCACCCAAAACCATGAAAATAATGAAATATTATTAATGAATGGGTAATAAGATGTTATAAAATCATAATATATGGTAATATAAA
This sequence comes from Viscum album, assembly GCA_963277665.1. Classification (NCBI taxonomy): domain Eukaryota; kingdom Viridiplantae; phylum Streptophyta; class Magnoliopsida; order Santalales; family Viscaceae; genus Viscum; species Viscum album. The sequence goes on along the minus strand of OY728146.1, from coordinate 1,616,382,806 downwards.
TATAAATATAGTTTATTAACGACTTAATTACATTATTTAAACCATTATACAAGAGTTTAAAATACACACCACTAAAGGGAAGCGTGGGGTAAGGCTTTCCTCATCCCACTTTTTACTTCTGTGAAATAAATGCCTCATTAACCCCTTAATACTTGTGTGTCTTATAGGTACTTAACTTTGAAATATAATATAATGAATCTAATTGTCTTCATGGTATTAATTTTATATTTTGATAATTATTACTTTTAGGGGGAATACAATTCGACTAATTACAAAGTGGTAAGAAATTTCTTAATTTAATTTCTATTCATTGGGTTAAACTTCAACATAATTGTTTTTTATGCTTTGATTATGAATAAATTTAATTATGATTACCTTATGTTATATTTTCATTTTTATGTGCATTTTCAAATAATAAACATAATCAATTCATTTTATTAATGATACAATCATTGTAAGGGACTTTGTCTCAATCTCCATCCATTGAGGCATATTTTGATGTTATAGACCTACCTTAATTTATAGTGTGTATATACATCCCTTGTGACATATCATATCATGAATTTATTTATAATACTGTTATTTAACGTTTTTTAAATGGTATTCCTTCATGTTTATTATGATACAAATGTTTCAAAGTGGTATAGGATACTTGATTTAAAACATCATTTTTTAAATTGATTATTCGATGTATGAGGAATGATTTAAACATTGAAGACCTTGGTTTGGGAATGATTAATGAAATTTACTTGATTCCATAAGTTGTATCATGGGATGAATACAGTTAGTGAAAATCCATTCATGTTTTTCTCTAAGTATTTTTAAACTGTCTGAAGGGTATATTTTGATAGTAATGTCTTATGAAAGGTCTTGACACAAATAAAACTGGTTTAAGACCATAGATTTAAACTAGAAAGAGTTGTGACCTTGAAAGTATTCATCTAGATAATATATAATGATTTTTTAGACATCCAACATTACTCGTTACATTATTATCATTATTTCTTATGATTAATTGATTAGTTAGAATATCCATGGTCTTGTTCCAACTACATGTGATTAATTATATAAAATTATTTGAATGACTTTTATTCCTTCCATATTATTCTCAACTTATTAATTAATTAGAATGTGTTTCAGTCATTTAACTTTCCATGCTTATTATCCTTTATTTATTTATAATATCTTTCATTGTACTTAACCCTTACAAATCATTTTATCCCACTCCTTTCTTATGTTTTATTTTTTACCAAAAACTGAGCATTTGATATCACTCCATTATTATGTTTTATTTTTCCCCAGGATGCCAATAAATTTATTATGAGTAATATTTTAAGGGTTAATCTTTGAGATTAATGGTTTTCTCAAAGTATTCAATTTGTTTGGTTTTATAATTTCAATTATAATGTATGGTTGAAATATTTATCTATTTTACCAAAACTATTAAACTAGTTGGTCCTTTAGAATATGATTCCTTATATCTCATGATAATGTAATAAAGTAAGGCACCATCTTTATCTTATTGGGTTAAGGGTTCTTACAGTTGTAATCAAATAAAGTTTAGTAGAAACCTTGGGAACTTGATTTAGGAAAACATATATTTGGGAAGATATCCCTATGATATACTTTGATAATAAATATATAGTAACATCACAAATAAACCATTTTTATGATAATGAAATTATATTTTCATGAATTATTTAATTTAGGTTAATCCATATTTATAATTATAAAATTTTTATAATTTTAAGAGATACTATATTATTTATTATTGTTTAGAAATGGAGAATAGAATAAATAATGGTATTAATACTCGTGAATAATATAGTGATTTAACTACTAAGGAAGATAATATAGCTGGTATTGGAATGGAGAAAGTTATGAGTGTATTTAGATAACTTAATTAGGCCATTAAAAATAACCATGATACCCCTATATTTGATCATTTAATTCATAAGAATCACTAAATTTTATTGGGACTACCAATCTAGTTGTAACTGATAAATGGACATGTCCATTAAAAATATATTTCTAGCATTAAGATGTGATGAAAATGAAAGGGTTAAACATGAAGTGTATTTTCTCAATAGATATGTCGATCAATGGAATTCATTGATCCTTAATACCAAGGTGGGACAGGAAATAGAACTCATGGTGTGGGGAGTTTTTAAGGAGGCATTATTAAACAAATATTTCCCTCATGTGCAACAAAACTGAGATGATGAGAAAGTTCCTCAGTTTAAAGAAAGGGGAGGAAGAATGTTTTATAGAGTATAAAGATACCTTTACAAGGTTAGTAAGGTATGGTATGATTATAAAAACAATACAAAATTCAATATTAACCATTTCATTAAAGGTATCAAGACAAGTCTACAAAGAGAATTGGATTCATAAAAATTTTCATCATATGATGAAATTGTTTTATGTGAAATCAAGATAGAGAAAAAATTCTCTAACTATTATATATTCAATGGGAAGAAAGATAAAAAGTGGGTGGAATAGAAAATCCTAAATAAAGTGAATAAGTAAAATAAGTATTTTTACCACATGAGATAACTATGGAATGAATCACCCTAGGAAATTCTGGAAAATATTTGGAGTTTGTTATAAGTTCAGAAAAAAGTATCATCAAGATAAATAATGAAAAGTGAAGAAATTAATTCTGATATTAAGTGTTTCGACTGTAATAAAATGGGTAACTATGCAAATAAATTCCCTAAGTGTTAAGAGAATATACCTGAGAAGAAGCAAAGGGATCAAGGCTAAGCTTATTCAATTGATACAGCTGAAATTGAGTGATTAATATTATTATGTATTTAATCCCTTAAATAAGCTATAAAATTATTCTATTAATGACATTTCCACCATAATAATTATGAAATGTATAAGGATTTTACTATATTACTTATCCTTAAGAATTTGGAATCATGTGATGAATTTTACAAAGAGAATTTATTCTGTTGTATGTTGAACATTTGGAAAAAAAACTATTTTGGGAAGATAAACCTTAATATTTTATTTATGTATAGATAATAATTATAAATAGATGTTTATGGGAGATTATTGGTGACTATGAAAGTGGTTAGTGATTTTTGGTTTTATTTTATCTTTACTAGGTATACTATATGCTTGGATTTAAGAAATATACATGAGATTTTATTATTAGAATCATTTATTTTTTCATTAAGGGTGTAGGGTGATCAAGGTATTGGTATATTTGGTGTATGATATTAAGAGTTATATTTTATTTTTTATATAATTTAATATTAATTATATTTTTTAAATTTAGTGACCTTCCTTCAAAATATTTCATCTTTTCATTTTTACATACATATTGTAGATGAGTCTTAGTATTAACTACTTATGGAATGGATTATATTGAAATTTTGATTTATTTTAGACAACATGTGCTAAATATTTTTGTTTTAGTAAATATTTAAAAGATAAAGGAATGAAATGTGGATATTATTTCAAATTAAAGTTATTTAGGTATGAAAAATTCAAATTGAATATCAATTTCCTTGCATAAGGGATGAAGTGAAAATAGATCAATTCACAACAAAAGGACAAGATTATGCTTATGATTGGGAATGAAATAAATTAATTTTATTTTCTCTTGTGATTATATGGATATTAAAATAATCCATAAACTCTAGGAAAATAATTTGGAATGAAATTTTATTCATTCAAATTTCCAACCAAGAAATTAATGGCCTCTTTAACCCATCAATGATTTATGGTCTTGTGATGATATAATTTATGATGGCCATGTTCTCTATCACTCTCCATCAGAAAAATGATATTTATTTTTCTCTTTCATGTCTTGGTTTTCACTTTCCACTAATTTTATTCTATTTTAAAGCCTAATTTCATGGTGACCTTCACATTTCACTTTCCCTCTTATTAAGGGTATGTTTTAATAACACTATGTATGATGTAGGTTTCCCACAAAGGTATTTTCTAGTATCAAAATTTTATTTCTGAAGTAAAATTTCAAATTGTAATGATGAAATTTATTAAAGTATGATAGAATATAACACCGAAAGATTTATGATACGTATCTTTGAAATTTAATCTCCTCTATATATTACAATCTTAAACAAACCATCATATATTATTAAATATTATTATTCTAACATGGCCTCTATCACCTAGACCTTGGAATGGATGGAATGATTGAGATCGCTTAAATTATTAAAATATATTCTACATGTGTTTATAACATTAATTTATTGGTTACAAATTAATTAAAAAAAAAATAATAAAACCAATTGGATATAAAGGATGATTTTTATAAAATACTATTTTTATGTCCACAATGAAATTTTTTATTAAAAAATTAAATAAATAACTATTATTTTAATATATTAAAAAAATTATATTTGATATATTCAATAAAAAAAATTTAAACTCATTAATTTTTTTATTGGCTTAAAAGAATAATAAATCCAATTTTAAGCATAAAAAGCTATATTTTTTCTAAAACAAAATTTTTTCTCCTTTTAACAGCACAAATATTTTAAAACTAAATTTTGACACATATAAAAAATTTAAATGAAATAATAAAATAATTTTTAAAATATGTGTATCAAAATTAATCTATGATGAATTTTCTTATTTTTTTGATAAGTTCCATTTTTTGATGAAAAGTGAAAAATACTGCATTTTAATTGAAAATTAACTTTATATATAAATAATTTATAATGTTAAATAATATTTTAAATTTTTTTTAAAATATAATAAGTTATATTTTAAAATAATAACTATAATTTAGATCATTTTAATTAATTTAACATCAAAATTGGATATAAAAATATTTCAATCTTTTTTAAAGATTTGTTTTCCCATTGCGTTTGCTGGATTAATTTTGAATCTAATTTTTTCAATTTAGTAAAATGAATTTGTTAAAATGAATTCCATATTTCGAATCAGAAGGTAAAAATTAAGTGTTATTTTCATTTTAATATTTAGGCATAAAAAAATATATCATGGTAAAAAAAATATTTACCATAGTATAGGTAAAAAAGGAAACCGGTTAAAGTTAAAAGAGAAATGGATTAAAATACCTAAGAAATACAACATTTAATGGTTTTTTGAGGTATTTCACAACACTAAACATCCTATAAAATATTAATTTTCATCCAAATCCATTTAAATTAATTCTACCTTAATTTGTTTGGCTTTAAATATAAAATAATTATTATTTTAATCACTTAAACTCATCTCTCCTAAAGTATAAATACCACCCCTCACCCCCACCCCATTTCGACTCAAAATCATTGAAGCTCATAAATTTTATACCAAAAACTCTCTTCATAACTCTCACTATATCCAAGTGATGTTTTTCTCACCAAAATACCACATCCAAGGTCATCAAGTGGTCGTCCATGGAGGTTATATTCAAGAGGTAATTTTCTTAAAACACCTATCTTGTTTTATTTTCTTCTTACGCTCTACCCTCATATATTTCAGCCATAAAAGCATAATAATTAGTGAATAATGTACATACTGAAATTTTATATTTCTAATTTAATATATTATATCCCTAACTTTTATTACCTCCTCTTATTTAATGAAACGAAACTATTGTTCATGTTATCCGGGTTAATCATCTTTGTGAATAATGATTTTGTTTGATTCAAGTTACCTCCCTTCTGGATGGAAATAAAGCTATTAGTATGGTTAAATAATATTTTATTGGGTATATTATAACCTATTTAATGTTCTATAACTAATATATACTCATAATAGTATATTAAACAAAACTAGTTTGTAGTGTTCGTAAAAACCACCAAAATGAAATTAACATTTACCATTAACATATTTCCAAATGAATCATCCTCGTATAAGAAATAAAATGTCATAGTCAGGACTATTTATACTTATAGAGTTTAATTAATACTATTTAATTACACTTTTTTGGTTATAATCCCATTTTACAAGAACATTCATAATTTTACACAAATAAACCGATCATGAAACCATGAAACGAACGCACCAAAAACCTGGAAAATAATGAAATATTTTTAATGAATGTGTCATAAGATGATATAAAAAAATAAAATATGGTATTTTAAATATTAATGTATTTTTAAAATGATTTAATAACATTATTAAACCATTATACATGAGGTTAAAGTATGCACCACTAAAGAGAAGCGTGATATAAGGGTTTCCTAGCCTCACTTTCTACTTTTGTGAGATATATGCCTTATTCAAAACATAATCCTTTTTTCTGGTGTAAGTACTACAATTTAATAAATAATATCATCAATATCATTATATTAATTCTATTAAATTTCACTTTTTATAATTTTTACATTTATGGGGCATACAATTTGACTGATTACAAAGTGGTAGGGAATTCCTAACTCAATTTCTATAAATTATGTAAAAATTTTACTTTATTGATTTTTACATTCTATGATTATGGATGAAATGACTTTTAATTACCTTATATTGTATTTTCACTTTTTTTATATAGATTTATAGTGAATAAACATAAGTTATTCATTTTATTAACGATATAATATATTTATGGGATTTTGTCTAAATCTCCTTTCATTGAGTCATATTTCGATGTTATGAACCCGCATTCATTAATGAGGTGTATAAACCACCCATTTGACATATCATAACCTGAATATTTTAATTATCGTGTTATTTAATTTTTTTTAATTCTCGTTCTTCATGGGACTTATTATTCAAATGTTTTAAAGTATTATGTTACACTTTGATTTAAGAAATATCTTTTTAAATCGATTATTTGATATATGAGGAATGATTTGGACATGAAAAACCTAGGTTGGGGATTGGTTAATATAATCCCCTTGATTCTTCATTATTTTAATGGGATGAATTCAGTTATTAAAAAACCCTTCGAGTTTTTTCCAAGCAATTTTAAACTGTCTAGAAGAGAGATCTTAATAGTGGTGTCTTGTGAAAGGTATTGACACAAATGAAATGGGTTTATACCCATAGAATTAAACTTTTAAGAGGTTTGATCTTAAAATTAGCTGTATATAGGATATATGTTTATATTTTAGACATCTGACATTATTAATTCCATCATTATTTATTCCTACGATATTGTACTCAAGTTATTGATTAATTGGCATGTATATCAGTGGTTTACCTTTCTATGATGATTATACATTATTTATTTTTGATATATTCAACTGTAATTATCCTTTATTAATCATTTTATCTCACTCCTTTCATAGGTTTTATTTTTCCCCAATATTCCAAGAAGTTTATTATGATTAATTTACAGGGTTATGTTGAGATATTAATAATGTTCTCAATGGATTTTCTTTGTCTTCAATTTTATTTTCAATTATATTGTATGGTTTAAATATGTACCTATTTAACCAAAACTATTAAATTGATCGGTCATTCAATATATAATTCAATCTATAATATGAAAATGTAATAAATTAAGGCACTGGCTGTATGATATTGGTGTTGGGGTCATTAAACATTTTTTGGCCCACATAATCATGTATAGGATATGATGGGTGAACCTATATAGAAATCCATTTCTTTGGGAAATGTTTTTCTACCATGATACATTATTTATGGGATTAGGTAGTAATCATAATCAACAATTGGACTCTTTCCACCATGTGATGTTATCTTAGTGGTTATCCTTTACTTATATTGATGTCATGTTTTTTTATTTCTACCATAATTCCTATATTGACATGTTATTAAGATATCATTCTCTTTATATTATTCTCCCATGTTATTATACATGATCCTTTTCTTTTGTGATATCATATTATACCTTTGAATCACATGTTAGGATTCTTTATCATGTTTATTTTCTTTCTGAGATTTTTGTTCTCATTTAGTATTTTAAATTTTTTTTCATAGGGTTTTAAGGTTGAGTAGGGAAAATTATAAGGTTATGATAAAACTTGTGATGATGTTTAATGAAAATAAAACTTATTACATCATAAAAGTTTCATTTTGTGAGAAAATTTGATACTACATATAATTTTCCACTTATGATATCATATTTATTTATGTAATGGTGATAGCCTAATAATCTAAAACTCTAAACTATAAAGATATGGAAATGTATGAAAATGATTTATTGACTCAAAACATAAGATTATGTAATGTTTATAGTTGTTTTATTATATTTGGTGTCATAATACAGTTTTAGATAACTTTGGAGATTAGGATTAGTGACCTTTGGTAAAAAAAACCTAAGTATAATCATGTATATAAGATAGCATCCTAAAGTTTTGTTATGACATATATTATATGTTTTTCCAAGTAATAAATCACAATCTAGATACTAAAATGGTACGAGGATTTGGCATTGATTAATCTAGGGGTAATAACCCCAAAAATAGTTGTTCAAGTATATCCCAGCCATCATTATGGTGCATAGTGAGTGTGCCCTTACCATGCACATAATTTTTCACTCTTTGGGGATATTATTATGTTAATTTAAATTTCCTTTATGGAACATCCTGATGAATTTGAATAGATTATGATAATGGATTACCTATGTTAAATATTATTTTTCATATATTGAAAATAATTTTTCAGGTTTTAGACTTCCTATAAATGAATTTTTATGATTATTATTATTGTTTATCATGCTTTGATTTTTGTTTTAGTCAATGGTTGGAACTATAAGTAATTATATTAAAGTTGGGTTTGATGTAAAATGAAGTTATTTTGAGAAATCATATGGTATAATGACTGATGTGAATGATATTTTGATTATGAATAATCCTTCATCATGGTATATGGTTAACAAATTGTACCTTAACTGAATCTCAGATGCAACATAAAAGATATGGTTGGAGTCCTCTAAAATCTTGGGTAGTGGATACCATAGTGGAAAGAATGTTCAATTTAGTTCTTGTCAAAAATATAGAAAGCAACACCTAGGAGAACATCTCAAAGGAATAGAAAAATGTTTTATATATTCAAACAAAGGGCGTATAACAATGAATTAGTGAGTAAAAATAAGGATTTCAATGGGTAGAAATAAATTTCATCCTGGATATCCATTTATATTTTACATTTCTAAATTTTGGGAACTTGGTAATTTTTTGTGTCAATTACCTCTTTTAAAGGTTAACTCCTAGACCATGGAAGGACATATGTTATACCAATCATTTAAGTGAAAGGATTAAATGATTTATGTATTGGAATTCAATAATTATTTCATAGAATTATTTTTATCAATAGTATTTATTTATATGAATCATGAAATATCAAATTATTATTCCAAAATATTTTTTTTCATTACTGATTTGAAAACATATATTGAATGGAACTAATTACCAAAAAATTTGATTTAGTATTAAGTTTATATTTCTAGATAACACGTGATTTAGGAAAAGATAACCCTTAATATATTATTATCGTTAAGTTAATAATGTCTAGTTTGGATAAAAAGATGATTCAAATTGATTAAGTAAATGGGATAGTATTGGTAACCTTGAGATTAGTTAGTGATTTGATAAAAGAGTGATTTAGGCCATATTTTTTTAATTTTATTGAATTTTTTGATTTATGTAATATATTCAAAATTCAATGATTAATAAATATTATGTTATTTTTTGGAAGCATATATGTCTTCATGTGAGTTTAATTTAAGGGTAATATATACCATCATGGGTAAGAATTTTATGGTCAATCATGTGTTCAAAGGAATAAATACCCCTTTTAGGTTTTAAATGATGGGATTTTGAGGGGATTTGAAACTTTTACTAGGTTTTAGGAAGAATAAACTATTAGGGGTTTAAATAACCCACTGTGTTAATATATGATTTCATGTTAAGTAAATTACATAGTGAGATATTGAAAATATTGATGGTTAAAATTTAATTAATTAACAAAGATATACTTTTAAAGATATTTATGGTTAAGTTAATGGTTGCCTTTTAGAATATGTTTACTATTTATTCATGATATTTTGGTGCATTTAAATGTATTATTATATTATATACTGATTTATCATGAAGATTAATAATATTTTAAGATATTCTTCTTTGGGTCGAGATATATGTTACCTTTAGGTTTAACATGTGATTTAATGGGAATTATTATTTGGAAATAATGAAATTAAATTTTCGTGAATGTAAGATGAAAGGTATGTGATAAATGTTGAGGATATAACATTATTTTATATTGATTTAATTAAGGTTATTTTGTATGTAGGGTTATTATGAAATTATCTAAGTAGAAACTTAGTTATTATTGTGGAGATTTTGGAGTTGCGTGAATTATTCCTTCATAACAGGGTTTATAAATTTTGGATATTAACTTACCCTATGATAAAGATTTTGTTTTGGTTAATATTTAAAGATAGGGGGCATATCTTGATATCCTTTTTTAGATTGTGAAGTTTATTTTTTTGTTTTAGTCATAAAAAATAATCTTGAATAATCATTTTCTGGATAAGAAGATGATATTATAGTGGAAATTGATTAATAAATGAAATTCTACTTGTAAAGAAAGTGTATTTACTTTTATTCTTAGTCTAGATGGTAAATTAATTCCTTAACCCTATGAAAAGGTTCTTGAAATAAAAATTTTATCCTTTTGCAATTATTTCTAATGAATTGATGATATTTTCTCCCATTATAGATTTATGTTTTTATTACCGTTATCTTTCCTCGGATAATGTTCTCTATCACTCTCTATTAGTCCTTGGGTGTTATTCTTCTCCTCCATGTATATATTTTTACTAACCCCTAATGTTATTTGATTTAATAATCTAGTATTTTTTATTCCATATGACCTTTATACTTCCATTTTCTCTTTTTTCAAGTAGAAGTTTTATTAACCCTTTTTATTATGTGGGATTTCAGAAAAGGTATTGTTAGTTTTCAAACCCTTGATTACTAAGATAATTTTCAAATTGATTAGATGAAATTTATTGACGTGAGGAGAGTATATCACCCCATAATTTTTAAAATGAAGACTATATTCGATAGCATATGTGACACGCAACATCGTACCTAAATGGACTATAAAATATTATTATCTAAATATGAGTATTATAGTCAAGAAATTTTATTATAGGGTGTGAATAATATTAACTACATGATAAAATATATAAACTTCCTACTCAATATAAATTTATTGATAACTTATTAGTAAATAATTACTCAATTTTTGGTAAGCAGTAGTTTTTATATATTTTTTATGAGAAAATATTATAATTAAATTTTGAAACATTTAGAGATTTTCTATAATGAAAATCAAATAATTTTTAAAATAATAATATCAAAATTTTCTTAATGTGAAATTTTTATATTTTTATGAAAAGTTTAATTTTTCAACTAATAGTGGAAATTTATAATTTATATTGAAAAATGTATTATCTTTTAAAGTATTTAAAAAATAAAAATCTATTTTAGATCAGTTTTAAAATTTAGTCAATTATTTTTAATTTAATATAATCTAATTATTTTCTTTGAAATTAATTTTTTACTTTAATTTGGTATAAAAACATTTGTATACTTAAAAAGGAATTTTTCAGTAAAAAAATATTTTCCTTTTATTTTTGTGGTTTAATCATAAATTATTTTTTTCCACTTCTAGAAATTTAAACTTTCAAAATTTATTCCACATTTGTAATCATGAGGCCCAAATTTTTTAAATATTTTATTTTTATTTTTTTCATTACGAATAGTAACCATATTAAATAATTTTCACCACGATAAGGGTAAATTAGGTAGGTAAGGCTAAAAATAATATGATGTGGACAAAAAATGACCCTAAAATTTGTATTTATCCTATTGGATGAATGGATTTCAACTATTTCCAACCATGTTTCTAAAATATGGAAACTTGGTTCCATATTGGTTTTATTTTTTACTTTATAATATTTTATATAAATAAAAGTCAAAAATGTCATTCTCTTTTCTTATCTATAAATTTTTGACATTAGGATAAAAATGGGATATTTTTTATTATAAATGGTTATTTTATAGATATATTATTTTTTTATTATGTTAATTTATTACTAATTTTTAGTAATGAAATAATTTCCTTAAATTCTTACACAACGTCGACACAGTATTTATTCAACTAATAGAAAACTATATATATGATTTTAAAGATGTAAAAAGTAATATAATTTAAATTAATTATTTCATCCCACAAATTTTTTAGAAATAATAACATATTTTATATGTTTTAATGAATTATTTTCTAATTATTTGGTTTTCATGATATTTGTAATGTCAAATTTAATGAATTATTTTAAACATTTATTTAATTTAATTTTATAATAAATAAAATTTTATTAAATGATTTAAAATTCTTGAAAACCTATATTTAGAAAATTGATTGGTATGTGTTTAAAAATATCAACTATGGTACATTTATGGACAAATATAGTAACTATATTTACCCCTCAGTAGTAAAAACATTGTTATCATGGTAATTGTCAAAAAGGATTAACATAAGTTAAAAGAAATAGATAATCATAAAAACCTAATATAAAATTTTGAAAATATTATTTTATGATAGTATTCACTCCCATGTTCATATAAACATTAAATCATACAAGTTATTATCCTTCTTTCAATGATAATTATTTTATCTTAATTTAATATTTTAATTAATTCTAAAGTGCCCCTCCCCTCAATTATAAAAGGGTACCTCCCCTGTTATTTTCATCATTCTTAAAAATAAATTTATATCATAAAATAACTTTAAAAAATCTTTCATAACATCTCTCCCTAGGTTCTAGTGGTATTTTTGGGTATAATACAAACCTTATTGGGATTAATGTGTAAAACAAAGGAGATTGTCCAAAGACGAGGTATAGCTTTTAACAAAATGTTTTAGTTCTATTTCTTCTTCCACCCCCATTCAAATATTATTATTACATTATGATATAATAAAATAAATATACCCTATATAATTATATTTTATTATTTCAGTTTAATAACCTATATATTTGTCCACTTTCAACAAATAGGATATGAAACTGTTGTTCATGTGTACGGCGAACTATCACCTCACAGACTAATGTAATTTTTTTCCATCACAGTCTATCATGTCTATTTATAATGATGCTATTAAGTAAATATATGGTATTAATTAAATATGTATCATTATATAAAATTAATTTATCATATATTTTCCTACCTTTACATACATTGAAAAATGATAACGTCAATTGTGTGTACCTGTGGACCGTCACTTCCATAAAGCAACATGATTCCTTTTTCATGACTGAAACTCATGGATGATATATATATGTGAATTTAAAGAAATAATATGATATTTATTATATAATTATAATAATTTAAATATAATATAATACTTTCCTTCTTTCTATCATGGCCTTTTGAAAATGGAAATGTTAATCATGCGTACGTATAGCCTTCCGTCTCCATGATAGTAACATAGTTCATTTTTCACAACCATCATTCATGGATGGTTTTAAAATCATAATTAACATATAATATGATAATTATTTCATGATTATAATTTTTTAGATGATTAATATATTTTTTCAATCTTTTTTTACATATTATTACATGATTTTTAAACATAAATATCCAATAATTACAACCCAAAGATCATAAGGCCTACTATCATTGAAAGTGTAGGTTCATAATACATGAAAAAGGAAACCAAAACATTTAATCATTATTTTATTCTCAATAATTATCTCTTAAATAAATTTATGCTCCTAAATATTCATAGGATAACCTAGGTAATACATAAAAGAAAGGGGTGAGCTCAAAATCCTACTAAGAGAATATGCATGATAATGAAACATAACATATGATTCAAAGGTATAACATGATTTCATAAAAGAGAAGGCTCATGTTTAATCACATGGAAGAATAAAAATATAAAATGGTATATTGATATCATATAAATACTTTAAATGTATAATTAACATAAAAAATGACAAAATCATCAGTCAATGTTAACTTCTAAGGAAACATCACATAGTGGATAGAGTCTTATACTGTATTAGCTTTACTCCCTAAATCCTTTTCAAAATGTATCTTGGGAAAAAATATTATCCGAATTAATTGAAGAACTATATGGGTTCACACATGATAAAATTTTCATGATTATTTTTTCCATAAAATTAATATCAATCATAATGCATAAACATAAAAATTTCTAATAGAATTAAAATGGGTTGTATAATCTTGACTCTTAGCATAATTAAAGAAATTTAAAAGAGAAGGTATCTAAGAAATGAACATATGGAATGTATTCTCCTATCAAAGGAATGAATAATATTATAGGTATATATGTGATGGAAATATGTAAAAAAATTATAATAATTCCATATGATTAAATAGAGTGAGAAAGTTAGTTATAGAGAGAGTGGTCATCACCCAAGGAAACATGTGGTTTAGAGAGATCCCTTACCTCAAGTTCAATTCATTGTGTGTGTTATTATCCCTACTTAAAAAAAATATATTAATTATTTAATTTATTTAAAATCTTTTTCAATATTATTATTTCATTTATTTTAAATATTATTATGTTATATTCAATTACTTAATAATTTAGGTTCAAGTCAGACATTTTTATAATGTTTGGATCATATGTACAATATCACATTGGAAAGTTGATTATGTTCAAAGATATTATTATTTCATCATATTTATAATTATAATCATGAAATAATTAAAAAAATTACATCAATTATACTTTTAAAATCAACCATGAAATTCTGTTATGAAAAACGAACTATGTTAAAAACATGGAGAGGGTAGGTTATACGTACATTTGAGTAACACTTCCATTTTTCAATGATCTTGATGGAAGAAAGATAATTATTATTTTATATTTAAATAATAATAATTATATTATAAATATAATATTATTTCTGTAAGTACACCTATCTATACCATCTGGGTAATGTGATAATGAAAAACAAATCACATTGCTTCGTGGAGGTGGTAATCTACACATGCACATGAATGACATTATCATCTTTTATTTAATAGAAAGGTAAGAAAATTTATTATATATTACTTATCTAAAATTAAAAAATAAGCCATTCATATAATACATATACATTAAATCCATCATCATAAATATTCGTGGGAGAAGATTATGGAAGATGAATTACATAGGTTCATGAGGCAGTAGTCTATCATACACATGAATGATAGTTTTGTTTCATTATTTGATATAAGGAGATATGGATTTAGTTTATTCCATTAAAAAACATCTCAGTATATATTTTATATTTATTATATTATATCATATATGTTTTAATATATTTTAAGCAAGTGTTATTAAAAATAAAAAAAATCTCAGTTAAGAATGATATATCTTCTACAAAAAACGTCTTTAGGTTTAAACCAAAATATTTTCTAGAATGAATTTTTTAATCAAAAAATATGCCTCTAAGAAATGTAATGGTAATTGAAGAAGGTTTTTGGTTTGGTATTGACCGAACCAAAATGATTTATAACTATGGATAGAAGAGGAGAGTAGGTTCCTTTTTAAAAGTGAGGAGTGTCATTTTTCTAAACAACCAAAACTATTCAATTATTGGAAGTCACTCTTAAGAAAATTTCATCCAAAATTGATAAAGAAAGTATTTTAGGAAATATAAGGTCTATAAAAACCTCCAAAAATAAAAAATAAACATATTTTAATAATTATATTTCCTTTATCTTTATGGTTACTCTCTTTTACCATTTCAGTTTTCACCATTATAACTAGTTGTTTACCAAGATAATTTATCCTTTAAGAATTAAAATGAAATGAGTCATATTATAGAATTTGGAAACAAATATTCTAAATATTAAATAAAATTTATCAAATAAAAATCCTATGTGTTTGTAAAATTAATTTTAACATAATCACATATAAAGAGTGAAACGATGTTTTAACCTTAACTACGATAATTAATTTTTAAAATTTTTACTATTAATTATGAATATAAATTAAGATGAAATTATTAGA
The DNA here is from genome assembly GCA_963277665.1 of Viscum album. Lineage (NCBI taxonomy): Eukaryota > Viridiplantae > Streptophyta > Magnoliopsida > Santalales > Viscaceae > Viscum > Viscum album. The sequence goes on along the minus strand of OY728146.1, from coordinate 1,616,366,867 downwards.
TAATTTTAATTATTTTGGTTAAATAAATTTAATTCATTTTATCAGAATCAATTCATATAATTTGAGTAATTTAATTTAAAATTTAACCAGTAAAACATGATGAAAACCAGTTTTTTAAGAAAATGCATTTTTCAAGCAATACATGATCTTATATTAATTTTAGGATTTGAAATAATAATTATATGAATTTAAATTCATATATATATATATTATAATTTTTTTGAAAAAATATTTCCTTTTAATGGTTAATTTTAATTAATTAAAATGGATAAACTTTATTCACTTAAAAATAGTTTACAGAAAACTGCATTTTTAAGCATAAAAACATATACCAAAATAATGAAAATTAATTACTAAAATGAAATTAATTATATTATTTTAAATAAAATGTTTTATAATTAACTTTATTACTAAATGGAAAATATAATTGTTTTTTGAAATTACTTTATTTATTCAAATTAAATTACCATATTTGAAAAATAGGTAATTTTCTCTTTTCACTGAAAAATCATTCATTTCATAAAAATAAAAAAAATCACCCAATAATAATTTTGATATGTTTATTTTAAAAATAAATAAAATTTTATAGAATAAAATTTATAAATTCTAAATAAATTAAATATAATATTTTCTCAAAAAGAGAAATAAAATTAATTTTTGAAGTAAATATTTTTTTTTGAAGGATAAAATGCCTATATTAAAAGTTGAGTGCTTATTTCTTATGAATTTTTCAATAAATTTATATTGATCTAAAACATTATATATATTTAATAAATCATTTAATCTTATTAATACATTAAAATTTAACATCTTGGTTATAGTTATCTTATTTAAATATACACGGCTTATTTAGACTAGATATTGCATGTCGTATGCACTATCAACAATGTTTTAGCTTTAAAAACTAAGGGTATTAAATTTTTCTCCCTTAAGAAATTTCACCCTCAAAATTTAGTATTATAGAATAAGGTGAAAACGTTTGAGGGTACTTCTTCTTTATGGATTCATCTGGTTCCCAGGTAACCTCTTGTCATTTATGGTTCTATCATAGAACTTTCATGTGGTGATTTGTTAGGTTGTGTAGATCATTATCTATATGGTCCAAGATCTTCATTGGTTACTCCTCATAAGAGAGATTATTTTCCAACTATATATCCTCAAAATTTATTATATTTTATTGATCTAGTATGTACTTACTCAATAAGGATATATAGAAAATGGTGTTTTCTTCAGAAAAGGTTGGTGGGAGTGTTATTCGACAGTACATAACTCTTATATGATCGAGAATATAAAATTGGATAATGTACCTAGGTATTATATTCCATTAATTTTAAAATCTCATGACTATATTCAATGGAGATACATATAGAAATAATTTAACCTTGACCTAAAACTCCACGTCTCGTCGATGATTTTCAGCATAGCTATTCTATCGACTCTGAGAAATCATAATGTCTTGAAAAATGTTCTTGAAATTTTCTACCATTTACTCAACCATTTTAGGTCCCAAATTCTTGTTTTAACCAACTTTATCCCAATATAAATTTTTTCTACATCTCTTAACAAGAATTTATTCATAATGATCTATTTGGATTCTTGAGTGAAAGCTATTATTCTACTAGAAGTCAACTAGGGGAACATATTGATCCCATTCTCCTTTAAAGTCCATCAAGAATGATCTAAAACATTTCTTCTTGTTTCTAAATATTCTTCTTATATTATCCATTATTTTTTCCATAATTTTAGTGGGGATAATATATAATTAATTTTAAAATTTTATTTAGGTCATTATAGAGGCTCTTCTAGAACATTGAGGTAAATCTTGGGTCTTAGTCAGATATAATCGACAGTGGTGTTCCATGTAGCCTCACCAACTCACTGATGTGAAACCTTAAAAGATGATCGAGTGGGAAGTCCTCTTGAATTTTAGTTAAGTGATCATCCATTTTAAAACAACCCATATAATGTTAATTCCTCTTGATTTCATTGGAAGACTAATGAAAAATTCCATGGTGATGTCTTTAAATATTTATGTAGTTATTGTTAGTGGTTTCATCATCTCTTTATACATTTTCATTTCATTAATTACTTTCTAGCATACCAAAAAAATGTGTATATTTTATGATCTCCTTATTTATATTTCCCAACCGATGGTGATCTTAGATATCTCAATATATCTTCATGATCACTAGGTGGATAGAGAAGGTCAAGTTCTGTACATAATTCAACACATCCTTCTTTATCTCAAGATTTTATAGTATATATAATAATTTCCCAAATCCTAAAACTCCTACTTTATCAATTTAGGAGTTTGAGGATTCCATTTTTCTTATATATTACACCTTCTTTTGAACTTCCACATTAACTCTTTGACCATCCTTAACCTTCTTTATAAGGTATGGTTGAGAAATAATTTGAGAAATTATTTATAATGTTCATTAAATTATGATTCATATGTCTATCCTTTTCACTTCTAAGAATATTGGATCATTTCCAATTCACATCATTGAAAAAATTGTTGGATCCTTCCTAATTAAAGAATTTTCCACTCTTTTTCTTTCTCAGTATGGTAATGGATTGATTAGTTATATTCCTTGAGTATCTCTAACTATATTCATTGGTGAATAATCTCATTCAGTGTGAATATATATTTTAGGATCATATAATCAATATATATTCTACACTTATCCATGTAGATATAATGTCATAAAAATTTCAATGTAAATATCACTGCATCCAACTCTAGATCATGTGTTTGATGGTTCTATTCATTAAATTTTAACTTCCTTAAGGCATATTATATCATTGTATCATTCCACATCAGTATAAAAACTAATCCCTTCTTTGAATAATTAATGTATACCATGAAACATTTTTGACATGAGGGTAGAGTGAGGACTGGAATTAGTGATAATATTATTTTTCATCTCCTAAAATCTATCTTCATATTCATTGGTCAAGAGAAACATTTCTCCCTTCCGATTATTAATTTTTAGAGGGTTTTATAATCATGAAAAGTTTCTCAAATAAGGTTGGTAATATCCAACTAGTCCAAGAAATCTATGGATCTCTATTATAGATATCAATCTAGGCCACTCTTGAAATGCCTTTGTCTTATAAGTCTCCACAAATAAACCTTTTCTATTGTAAAATTCCCTAATATTTATATTTAATTAATCCATAACTTAAATATACTATGATTTTCATATATCTTATCCTTCCACAAAGTCTTTAGCACATTATTCAAATAGTCTTCATTCTCATTCTAGTTTTAGAGTATATAAGAATATAATCTATAAATACTACCAAAAATTTGTTGATGTAATTTCCAAATACTCTATTAATTAAGTCTATAAATATTGTTGGATCATTAATGAGTCCAAGTGGAATCATTTTGAACTAGTAGTGTCTATACCTTTTTTGAAAGACAATTTTTAGAATATATTCCTTATTCATATTTAATTGGCGATATATCAACTAAAGGTCCACCTTATAGAAATACTGGGGGACACATAGTTGATTGAACAATTTATTTATCCAGGGAAGGGGATACTTTTTCTTTATCATCAATTTTTTGAGTTCATGATAATCAATTCAGAAGTGGATCGACCTTTCCTTATTCTTGATAAAGAGGATCAACACACCCCAAGGTAAATCACTCATACATATAATACCCTTTTCCATATTCTCTTGTAACCACTTTATAATGGACCTAGACTTTTACACATATTATAACATGATTTTAAGCATAATTAACCATAAAATTACAAGCTATGGATTCTAAAGTCTAGTGCCTTTGGGTGATTCATTATATAAAACTGAAAACATGGAAATAGAATAAAACATCTTTATTTTATTAATCCATAAAGAGATCCTAACTTCCATTAAGATCTTACCTCTTCATAGTATAACCTGGGGAATACATAAACAAAAAGGATGAGTTAAAAACCCTATAAGGGTATAAACATAGAAATAAATAAAATCACATGGGCTATAAGGCATAAGATGATGACATAAAAAGGTAAGGAACATTAATAAACATAAGGAATAATAACATATAGAGAATGGGGACATATAATCATTGAAACATAGGAATTTGGAAACAATACACAACATTACATAAGCACGAGTCAAGGATAATTTCCAAGACTATTGCACAAGGATAAAAAGTCTCATAAAGGAACCATGTTCACTCCCTATATCAACATGATGTCTCATGAGACAAAACATTACCCAATTCATTAGAGAACTATCATGGTGAACCCATCGTAAAATGATCCTGCATATGTTTTCTACATGAAGAATCAAGCATAAGGGACCAAACATAAACATAAGGGTTGCCCATAGAAGGAATTGGGTATCATAATCATGTTAAAAGGAATAACAAAAGGCAATATCATAATTTTGTCCACAAAATAATATATTTTAATCATACATGGAAATTAACATGGAAAAATATGAATATATCATGGTAAGTTATGTTAAACTAAAGTGAAAACATGTAAAAATAGTGTTAAAAAAACTTCATAAATAAAAACATTTAGTATGGTTTAAGGAGGATATTAAATATTATTTTAAACGAAAAAAGAATAACTGTTTTTATAAAACTATAAATAATGAAATATAGTTTTTTATTATTAAGTGAGTGATTTTATAAAAATAATATAGTCTAAAATATCTTATGTAGAGCACTTCAAAATGGGTAAGAAATCAGTATATTCCATTTAATCTGTCTAGTTTATCAGGAAGAATTGAGATGTGAACCTTTTTAAAACATGTATATCCCTGAAAAATAAGGATGGGATAATCTGGATACATGATTTTGGAACAGATACATATAATTTAAAATATATATATATATATATATATATAAATAATAATTTCATTAGGTTAAAGAGAAAGAAAGAGTAACTTAAAGGAAAAATAGATGCTTAGAAGGAATCTCTTACCATATGTCCAAAAGTGTTTTTCACTTGATCTTAATATCCTAGAAAATAAAATTAAATCCATTAATTAATTAATTCATAACCATTAATACAAGTATTTTATTTATTATAATATTATTAAGTTAATTTATGGCCTTTTGAGGAGTTATATGATACAAATTTATCATTCTAAATCATTGGTTTCATTGGTTTTCATGATTGATTAACTTGTTTACATATATGGAAAATGGTGTAAAATGAGAATAGATTTCATAAATTGAAATTATATTTTATTATTGAAATTACATATTATTAAATTTTTATATTAGTCATTTGGTAATCTGGGGTGATGATGAATCATTAGATAAAACATTAGTGATGAAGGTTGGCTTGTTTTGGTGAATTTGTTTTCATTACGAACTAATTTTTTGTTAATTAATATTAAAAATATATATAATAGTTAAAAAACGTTAAATAATATATAATAAATCTATTATAATCTATTTTAACCTTCAAACGGGTTTTATGATCATCCTTGAAGGAGAAGTGGAAAAATGAAAACACATTGTCTACACAGGTGTTAAATCGGCACCTCACAGAAAATGTTTTAATGTTTGGAATAAAATAAGAGGGGTATAGAAATGATAATGGGTTATTCCATTAACAAAACAAAATTAAAGTATAAAAAAATATAATGGAGTTATCTTTTCACTTTGATAATGGAGTAGAGGGGAAAATAAGAAAAGAAAATAAGTTGAACAGAAATTAAAATAAAAGGAAATATATTTTTACCTCTTGAATTATCCTCCTTGAAAAACTCATTGAGTCACTTAAACATGGTATTTTATTGAGACCAAAGGCTCCTGGACATAAGGGAGATTATTGGGATGAATTTCATCAATATTTGAGGCTTAAATAGTGTGGGGAGAAGAGGTGTTGTGTGGTGGAATTTGTAATGGAGGATAGGGGTTGTTTATTTTTTTCATTAATTTATTTTTTTGGCTCAAGAATATGAATAGTTTAAACTTTATCAATAAATATATTAAATTAATGAAGGAGGGTTCTATCACGAGACATCCCCTGGGGCCCGAGTCGTGACTACCCAAAGCCTGCCTTCCATAGGCCAGGGGTTGGCAACTAGCACCAAAAAGAACGGAGAGGCATTGCCTTCAAACCTATACAAACACATAGTCCATGAACACAAAAAGATGTAACCATAAAGTAAAATTGTTGTATTGAAGGTGTGTACTGAAAGTAAAGGGGGTCAGAATACAAGCCCAACTGAAAAGATACAACTAAAACATAAAATAGAAAACAGCTCTTGAGATCATCCACTAAGGATCATACTTGAAGGTTAGGTATAGCTCGTCTCCACAGATCTCCACCTCAACCATCACCGTTGTCCATCGTCAAGTCCTAGCTCCCTGAGTATTAGTCAAGTCTACCCTTCATCTGCATTATACATAACAAGGTGTGGGCAATGCCCATGTAGGGGTGAGTATAACAATACCTGGTAGGGACCCCAAGACCCCCAAAGGTCTCTCATAATTTCACAATGTAAAAAACACAAAGCGTTATCTCAATCACAAAGTAGAAAGAAAAGGAATTAGCTCAAAAACTAGGTATAAATAAAGAAATAAAGTAAAGATTATTAGTCGAAAATATTGATCATCTTATTCTTTTAAGAGGCACTACTTCTAACCATACGGAATCTAACCCACACAGGATCGATAGGTACTGACCCTCGCTAACCCACATAGGATCTGACCCACCCAGGATCAATAGGTACTAACCCCCATAAGACCCACACAGGATCTGACCCACACAAGATCAGTATGTCACTGATCCACGATGGGCAACTCTAAGGTTCATCCTCGTCGGGTCGTGCACTGCAGATCCACACAGGGTCGCTAGAATTTTGCTCCACAAAGGTTCTTTAGAATGCTAATCCACACAAGGTACCTGGGTGCTGATCCACATAGGTTCTCTAGGTGATGATCCATATAGGATATCTAAGTGTTGAGCCACATAGGATCGCTAGGTGCTGACCCACAATGGATAGGTTAGTTCTAACCTCTGTATGATCTGTCTCCAACCTCTATCTCTCATATAGCCACTGGATTCCCACTCAAAACATGCTTGATTTCAGGAGAAACCCCTCCTAAATCCATCGATTTTTTTCAACTAGTACGAAGTCCCATGAGGAAGGTACCAAAAGATCTTTCACGTTATAAGGGTTCCAACGTAACAGATGGCTTGTTAACTGAATGCCTAGTCTGTAAGTTATTGGAATTTTAGTGCCGAGGGCCTAGTTGGATTTGGTGTCAATCCAACCTGGCCATACTCCAAATTTCTCTATAACTTAGGTGGAGTATCTCAAAAGTAACTTCTCACCCAAAGGATCCTAGCGTCGTAAACAGTTCGTCAAACAGACGTCTGGTTCGCAAAATACTGCTCTTTAAGTGAAACTAAGCTCGAATGGGTCGAGGTCCAATCCGACCCAATCGGACTGACCGCACTCGACCTGGTCCGGGCCTCACCCAGCCCAGCCAGAACCAGATTGGTCCGACCGGGTTGTGCTGGGCTATGGGGGGCCTGGCCCACTAGGCCGCAGACTGGCCTAGCCCCCTAGATGGGCTCAACTAGGGAGGGCTTGGCCCGCAGGGCCACAGTAGAGAGGCCCGCAATCTGACACGACCCACGCGAGGGTCGTGTGGTCCGACTCTCGAACAGCCCAAAGAGCCATTCAGTTCATTAACTGGGGTCACCATATCAAACTACCTTGTTACCCACATTTAGAGGTTCCCCACCTCCACCACGGTTCGTAGCCGTGACTTGCACACCGCGGCGTGCGATGGTGCCCCTCCTTCCTCTTCTATGGTTGTTCGTGAGTTAGCCACCTGCTAGTCCAACGCAGTGTCGAGAAACATCTCCCTCTTCCGCGGTCGGCGAGCACCGGCCTCCCCCATCATCACCAGCACCATTCATCGGAGTTGCCGCTCCGGCAAAGCTTCTTCGGGCCATCAGATGGGCTCCGGCGGTCTGTTCTTCCTTCCGAACGTGCCTACGGGCCTCCTGCGATGCTGCTATCACTGCACACCTACTGATTTTAAGGTTCCTTTAAGTTGGAAAATCCTACCTCCTAAGAACGCAACAAAAATAAAGAGGCATAGGGTCTGATCCTTTTTCGTTTATCCCTCACCCTTCACGTCAGCATTATAAAATGTGGGAGTAATTTATACATCACATTAAAATAATGATAAACCCCATTCCAAACATAAACCCCCTACCTCCAGATTCACTGGGTTAATCATGGTGGTGGATTAAGAATCCTTGTCCGTGGAAGGTGTTGGCATTCATTGTCGATCCCTCCGACAACGTTCAAGCTTCTGTTCCACATCGGTGGAAGACGCCGCATCACTTCATTAGAGGCTCCTCGCTTGATGAAGTCATGTCAAAACTCCAACTCAAGATTTACATAAAAAGACGGAGGATGAGAGTTTAACACAATGAAGCTTTAATGAGGTTCATTAACAAGTTAATTACTGCACCTATCATCTCTCAACATAGTATTTATGAAAACAAAGGGTTAATCCATTAATGGATTGACAACTCAGTGGCCCCACCACCGCCACTCAACCGCTGGAGAAAAATAAAATATTTTTGTTAATTTATTTTAGTTTTTTACGTCCTAAATTTATCTTTTTTACCCGACCTACATTGGTTAAAGTGGATCCTCCCTTAAGAAAATCCTATATATGTAGATTCAATGGTGCTCTTAGATTTCAATTCTGATCACCAATTCAAATGTTAGAAAACGTCACCCATACGTTTACTGAACGTACCTTAAAAAAAGTACCGAAATCCATTCTGGGTACACTGGGCCTCAGAATCACACACCATAAATTTTAACAGACTTTTAATAATCCCAAATAATTTTAAAAAATTACATTAAATTTTTGGGTATTTACATTCCTCCGACCTTAGGTCTTTTCATCCCTAAAAGCTACAACAAAACTAACAAAACAAATGGGTGTATTGAGCATGTATCTAAGCCTCATTCTCCCATGTGCTCTTCTATAGATTCCCATACTTCCAAAGAACTCGCACTATAGTAATCAATCTCCCACAAAAGAACTGCACTTATCGATCCCCTATCTCTACTAGGAACTCCACAAACGTTTCTCCATCGTCGATCTCCAGCTCACCCCTTTCGATAACTAGTGATGGATCATGCATGTATCTCTCTAACTGCAATATGTGGAATACATTATGCCCCTAGTTCATCTGTGGGGGAAGATCTTGATGGTATGTCAACTCACCTACTCTGATGAGGATCTGGAAAAGTCTGATGAACCTCGGAGATAGCTTGACGTCCCAGCCAAATCTCCATAATCCTTGACGGGGTGAGACATGTAGGAAGACATGGTATCCCTCCTCAAACTCTAAGGGTATGTGTCTTCTATTGGAATAAGACTTCTTCTAGCTCTGTGCAGTCTTCATATGCTCTTGGATGATCTGCACCTTCTCTGTGGTGGCCAGTACCAACTATGGACCCATAAGTGGTGACTCCCCTTTGTATATCCAGAAAATAGTTGATCTACATGGTCTTCTTTATAAGGCCTCAAATGAATCAATGCCAATGGTGGATTGATAAATTTTGTTGTATGCAAACTCCATCAGGGGTAGGTGTCCCTCCCAACTACAACCAAAATCAAGGACACAAGCATAAAGCATGTCCTCGAGTGTTTGTAAGGTCCACTCTGTATGACTATCTGTCTGAGGATGGAAGGTGGTGCTCAAGCGTAGATGAGTCCGAAATGCCTCCTGAAATCCCTTCTACAAGTTGGATGTAAAATTTGTGTCATGATCCTAGACGATCATCATTGTAACCCCGTGTAGTCGCACAATCTCCATCACGTAGAGGCGTCCCAAGAACTATACTGACCCCAGATCTCGAATGGGTAGGAATTGGGCCAACTTGGTGAGTCGGTCAAAAATAACCCTAATGGAATCATGTCCCCAAGAAATATGTGGTATCCTTGTGATGAAGTCCACAGATATATAATCCCACTTCCACTCTGATACCTCAAGTGGATGAGTTAAGCCCACGAGTACCAGATGCACGACCTTCACTTCCTAACAAGTGAGGAATCGATATACAAAATCTGCTACTACATTCTGCATCTTAGGCCACCAGTACTAACGTTGGAGGTCTTGGTATATCTTTTCCACTCTAGGATGTACTGCTAAATGGGATGAATGGAACTCCCTTAGCATCTCCTCTCATAGTGTCACTAGTACCATGGTGTGTCCTCTGAAGAGGAAGATGTGCTCCCCACCTTTAGAAAATTCATCAAGAGAATGTCCTGAGGATATATGAGCACATTGGGCCTCACAATATATGTACCCAAGATGAGCCTCCCAAACTCACTGAATAATTGGGGGAGTGATAGTCATAGACTATAGATAAGATTCTCCATCTCTATCCACAAAGGATATCTCCAACACGGGTAGCTACTATGTCATCTCACTCCGCAGTTGTAGACTAGACCTCCTGCTAAGTGTGTCTGTTACTACGTTCCCCTTCCCAAGAGTATATACTATCTCAAATTCATAGTCCTGGGAGAACTCTACTCATTATCTCTTTTCTCAATTTTAGGTCCTTATGTGAAAAGATATACCTGAGACTCTTGGGATTATAGTAAAAAGTAAATCGTTCACCTATCAAGTAGTGTCACCACATCTTCAGTGAAATGACCACTGCTGCTAACTCTAGAACTTGGGTAGCATAGTTCTTCCCATACTGTCTCAATTTACATGAGCCATAGGTGATCATCACATGCTCCTGCATCAGGAAGCAACCTAGTCCGGTCCTTGATGTGTCATAGTAGACTACATACCCAATGCCCTCTTCTGGTAGCCTCAAGATGGGATCACTCATCAGTCTCTGCCTCTGCTCCTAAAAACTCTGCTGGAAATTCTTGATCCATAAGAAAGGATTCCCCTTCTTCATGAAGTATGAAAAGGGTGTTGCTACCCTATAGAAGTTATGAAAAAACCTCTGGTAGTATCCAACCAATCCCAGGAAACTCCGTACCTCAGTCACACTTCTGGGTGGCTCCCAAGCAAGCATTGCTTCTATCTTTCCTGGATCTAATGAAACTCCATCCTCCGAGATAATGTTCCCAAGGAAGTGGAATTCATGTATCTATAATTGACACTTTGAGAGTTTTCCATAAATCTGGTTCTCTCTGAGTGTATCCAGAACTATCTGCTGGTGCATGGCGTGCTCCTCATCTGACACTGAGTATATCAAGATGTCTTCAATGAATACCACCATTAAGCGATCAAGGTATGGTTGGAAGATCCTATTCATGATACCCATGAACAATGTTGGAGCATTGGTCAGACCGAAAGGCATCACCAAAAACTCATAATGGCTATACCGACATCTGAAGGTTGTCTTCGGTACATCCTCATCCCATACCATGAGTTGGTGATAGCCTGATCTGAGGTTTATCTTTGAAAACCAATGAGATCCCTTCAGTTGGTTGAAGATATCATAAATCCTCTGTAGAGGATAATTTTTCTTCATGGTTACCTAGTTAATGCACCAATATTCCACACAAAGAATTATACTCCCATCTGCCTTCTTGGTGAACTAGATTGGGGATGCCCATGGAGAAACACAGGGCCTTACGAACCCCTTTCTTTACAAGTCCTCCAACTTTACCCTCATCTCACGAACCTCCACATGAGCCATCCGATAAGATGGTTTATATATCGATTCCGTCACAGGGTATAGGTCAATGTGAAAATATACCTCTCCGTGAGGAGGTAGGCCCGTAACACTATTATAGAAGACATCAGAATAATAGTCCACCATTATAGGATAACTAGTACTCCTCGCATCAACTGATCTGAGGGTGAGGCTATCCAACTAATGAGTAATCTACTTCACCCTTTTTTTAGATATTCCATCATGTACTGCAAAGGTTTCCTCCTCACTAGTGAATGTAAACCTGATCCCATCCTCGCAGACACACCACACTTTGCACCAGAAACAGTCGATCTAAGCATAGACTATGGAAAGCTAGTCCATACCCAAGACGACGTCGTAAGGGCTCAACGTTCCTACTAGGAGATCCCAAATGAATCTCTTGCCTCCTAAAGTAATCTCACACTACCTGCACCGGTGTGTAATCATCAAATATTCTCCCGTAGGAGTCTCTAATCGCAAGGATTGAGCCAACAACTCCATCGGAATCTCTGAGCTATGAAGGAGTTTCATGGAAATGAAAGAGTGACTAGAACTTGTGTCTATAAGTACTACATCTATAGTAGAATAGACATAGATCATACCTTTAATCATCTTCAGAGTGTCATGGTCATAGGCCTTTGCTTGATGTAGATGTTCTTGCCCCTGTCCACCTGCTCCCTATGGTCGGGGTGGACCACCTGATGGTAATGGTGGTAAAACCTCAAATCGCCTCTCACTGCCTATTTCACAGCCTGCTCCTCTGCCACATCTTTCGCCCTGCAGACCTCCTCACTTGATCTCTACCTTTTCCTTGGTGGTCCCTCGACCGTCTCCTAATCATTTGTATGGTGGGTCAGGTAGTCGCGAGCCATGTGGCCATGCCCACTACGGGTGAAGCACACTCTTCCTCCCAGCTGACCTCCGCTACCTCACGTGCTTTTCACCACCAACACTACATCCCGGGGTTATCCACCAAAGGGTCTGGCTCACTTGGACCTCTGCATCATCTTCCTAATACCTCTTGCAGATGACTCAGCTACCTATCATCCAGTGGTGGATCTCACCATCGGTTCCTGATCATCTAAGAATATATCCACCAGCAATGCACTCTCGATCACTCTAGCCTAGGTCGGGATATTCTGAAATATCATCAACACTCTAATATCTGACTAGAGACCCTTCTCAATGGTTTGGGTCCTAAAGAACGGGTCTCATTCAATGTCGGTGGAGTAGTGTGATAGGTCATTGAATCTCATCAAGTACTAAGATACTATCAGGATGCCCTTATGTAACTGAAGCAGCTTCTGAATACACATAGAATGTAGTGTCTCTATGATTAACCCTTCCCTAAAGAGTCTCTCAAAGCCCGTCTAGGTGAGGGTTCCCTTTTTATGTAACTAGAGCGTTAGGATCCACTAACATCCAATCATTCCTAGGAAAAGACTAGAATCTAGGATCACCATATTCTCTACTAGTGTCCCAACTAGGCAGAAAACTTGTGTCATAGTCTCCATCAAGTCCTTAGCCACTTCCAAAAAACTGGGCAAGGCTAGCGCTAGCCTTTATCAGTGCTAACGAAAAAGCTCTGATAAAGAGGGGTACTTTTATCAGCGCAAAAAAATTCATTGATAAACGTACCCCTTTATCAGTTCTTTTTTTTACCGCTGATAAAGGTACCCCCTTTAACAGCATTTTTTTAGCACTGTTAAATGGTACCCCTTTATCAGTGCTTTTTTAGTAGCACTGATAAAGGGTGTCTTTATCAGTGCTTTTTTTAAAAGCGTTGATAAAGGGTCTACTTACAAAAAAATCATTAAAAATATATATTAATATTTAAATATATAGATATAGTTATATTGATATAGATATAATATCTATTTTTTAAATATAATTTTAAATATATTTTAGATAACTATAAAAATACAGTTACACTTAATATATAAGATATTTCGTGAAAATGGCTTTTAAAAAAATTAAAAAAATATTTTTAAAAAATAATTTGATAATTATTTGGATTAATAGTCATTTAATAAAAATTTGAAGACTAACAAAATAAAAAAAAATAAAAAAAAAGATCCAAAATATGTTTAAAACGCAACTCACACTTCAAACGGCCATAACTTTTGATCCGGGTGTCCGTTTGAGCTCTACAACATATCAAATCGAAGCCTGTGATGAGATCTATGCGCTAGTGACTGAGCCAAAGCCTTTATCACATTTTTCAAGGATAAAAATGGCCCAAAATGCCTCCAAAACTGAGTTTTTAGTCAGGATACCCGGATATTTTAACATTTTGGGGATTTTTAGCCACGTTTAAGGGGGTATTATTGGATTTTTTGGTGGGAAATGAATTTATTGCAAGGTATTACATTCATATTGATATTATGTTATTGAAATTTTATCACTTTTTATAATGAACTACTATTTATAATCAAATATATAATAATATATACATATTTTTTATATATTCACACATAAAAATTTAATTATAAATATAAATAATAAAATATATTTACATATAAAATATATTTGCTTTATCTAAATAATAAATAATATTTATTTTATTTAAAATACAAATATATGAATATTTATATACCTATATATTAATCTAACTACATATATATATATTAATATAACCACATATATATATTCATATAACTATAAATATATATATTAATATCAATATAAATATATATATTAAGATAACTATATATATATATTAATATAACTATATATATATATTAATATAAATATATATTACTATACGAATAAATATAACTAAATATATAAAATATATACAAATAGAGATATCATGAAATGAAAAACAAATCAGAATAGAGGAGTGGTGAGGGATTTGGCACGCAGGGGAGAGGTCTCAAGTTCAAAACCTGGTAGAGGCAGTGGCGCTCACATGGTGGTGGATTTGGGGGGCTAGTGTTGATAAAGGGTGGAGGGGGTGCATGGGAAGCTGGAGGGGCTGGAAATCGCTGTCAAAAGGGGGGCTCAAGCGCTATAAAATCCCCCCCCCCCGATTGGTAGGATTATTTTTAATTTTTTTAATTCTTTTTTCATTTTTTTCATTTTTTTATACTTTTATCAGCGCTAAAAAGAAAGCGCTAATAAAGGAACCTTTTATCAGTGCTTCTTTTTAGTGCTTATAAAAGACCCCTTTTATCAGCACTTATTTTAGCACTAATAAAAGGAGTCTTTATCAGTGCTTTTTGGAGCAATGATAAAGGGGACCCCCCCCCCCTTATCTTCATCGGCTTTAAAAGTGATTTTCTAGTGCTGTTAAATGCCATTTTTTGCCCTGATAAAAGGTGTATTTGTAGTAGTGAGATTCCTCAGGATCTGCCTTGCCTCAAAAACTCAGAGGCCTCTGCTGATGGAACTCATACAATGCCCTCAGTTCGTGTGCACCATCCGCCACTAAGAATTGTGTAAAATGCTTCCCAACATGTGGTGGTGTTGCTGATGCACCACCTAAAGGTGCTAACACAATAAGAGGGCCCTGCACCAAAGCTATGTTCCTCAGTGGGCCGTCATCATGTAATCTCTTAGGAATCCTAGATGACTATCTACGTGGAGGCATCCTGAAAAGAAACAAGTGTTCCATGATCAATAAGTTATACCTGGTGATCTGACTCAAAAGAGATCAAAAGTAAAACATTTCAAAAACATGCAAGCAATCCGTGTTTTCCTGCACTGAGTCAGAAATAAAAATTCAGGGTCCTAGTGTATGGATACGTCGACCACTGCACCAACACTGGACTCTCTAATCTAAAAACCACACTCAAAACACTTAACATTATTTCTTTATTAAAAAGATCAGATTCATAGTTCTTCAGTTGAACCGACTCCTCTGATACCACATTATCATGACTTGGACCCCGGGACCTGATCCATGACTACCCCAATCCCTCCTTCCATAGGCCAGGGGTTAGCGACTAGCACCGGAAAGTCATATCTCTAAAAACGGGTAGACATTTCCTTTAAACCAGTAAAAACACACAGTCAAAGAACACAACAAGGTGTAACCATGAAGTAAAACTACAATAGTAAAGATGTGTACTGAAAGTAAAGGGGGAAAAAATACAAGAATAACTGAAAAGATACAACTACAACTGAAAACAAAAAATATCTCCTGAGATCTTCCACTGAGGATCCTAACTAAAGGGTAGGTAAAGCTCATATCTACAGCTCTCCATGTCAACGGTCACCACCGTCCACCATCAGGTCCTAGCTCCCTGAGTCTCAGTCAAGGATGTCTGTCATATGCACAAGACACAATAAGTTGTGGTAAATGCTCGTGTAGGGGATAGTATAACAATACCCAATAGGGACCCTAAGACCTCTGAAGGTATCTTATAATTGCAAAAAGTAAAACCACAAAGCAAGATCTCAATCACAAAGCACAAAGAAAAAGACTCAGCTCAAAAACCAGTTATAACTAAAGTACATAAGTACAGATGATTAGTAGAAATGCTTGATCATCTAATTATGTCAAGATGCACTACTGCTTACCATGTGGAGTCTGACCCACACATTATCGATAGGTACTAACCTCCACTAACCCACACAAGATATGACATGTCCATGATCGATAGGTACTAACCCCTGATGACCCACATAGGATCAAAACCACCCTGGATCGATAGGTACTAACCCCCACAAGACCCACAAATAATCTAACCCAAATAGGATCGATATGTGGTTGATCCATGACGATCTACTCAAAGGCTGGTCCTCGTCGGGCCGCACACTACTGACCTAATAGGGTTGTTAGAATGCTGATCCACATAGGGTCTCTAGAATGTTGATTCACATAGGGTCTCTCAGTGCAGATCCACACAGGATCTCTAGGTGCTGAACCACATGGGATCTCTTAGTACGAACCTCCGTATATTCTTTCTCCAACCTCCATCTCTTAGCCAGCCACTAGATTCCCGCTCAAAACACGCTTGATTCTAAGAGAAACCACTCCTCAATCCATATGTCTTTTTTTAACCACAACGAATTCCCATGAACAAGTTAACCAAAGATCATTCATGTTATAAGGGTTCCAACGCAATAGATGATGCATCAATCGGACGCCCAGTCTATAAGTTATTTGCATTTTAGTGTTGAGGGACCGATTGGATTCGAGTTTGATATAACTCGAACATACTCCACATTTCTCCAAAACTCAGTTTGAGTGTCTCAAAATTACCATCTCTCTCTAAGGATCCTACCACCGTAGACAATTCGTCAAATGGACATCTGGTTCGCAAGATACATCTCTTTAAGTGAAACTAGGCACGAATGGGTCTGGGTCCAGTCTGACCCAGCTCGGTTGGCCTAGGCCATGGTGGGCTCGGCCTGCTGGGCCATAGACCAGCCCGACTTCCCTAACTAGCACGACCCACATGAGGGATGCATGGTCCACCTCCCGTAGGGCTCAAAGAGACGTTTGGTTCATTAAATGGAGGCGACAGGTGGCGCCGCCTCATCACCCATAGAACCAGCATGTAGCGTCCCCACCATCGTCACAACTTTGTATGTGTGTCCTTCTCATCCTCTATAGCTCCGAGTAGTGATGACCTCTTCCACAGCCATCGAGATTCGGCCGCCACCATCGTCGCTAACTCCGTTCACCAGTGTCGCCACACTAGTGCGGCGCTGGTAGAGCTTCTGCAGGCCATAGGGTGGGATCTAGTGGTCC
This sequence comes from Viscum album, assembly GCA_963277665.1. Lineage (NCBI taxonomy): Eukaryota > Viridiplantae > Streptophyta > Magnoliopsida > Santalales > Viscaceae > Viscum > Viscum album. The sequence goes on along the minus strand of OY728146.1, from coordinate 1,616,349,478 downwards.
ATTATTCCTTTCGGATGCGCCTGTAGTCCTCCTGAGATGTCTCTATCATTGTTCACCTCTCGATTTCAAGGTTTCGTCAATTTGGAAAAATCATACTCCGAATAACGCAATGAAAATCAAGCGGCGGAGGGTTTGGGCCTTGTTCGTTTGGTTTGCGCCCTCTGTGTTAGCATTATAAAAAGTTGTAGTAATTTATACATCACATTAAAATAAAGATAAAGCCCATTCCAAACATAAACCCCCTACCATGAGATAATCTAGGGGCGTCACGGTGGTGGATGAAAAATTGTTGTTCATGGAAGCCTCTGGCGTTCATCGTCAATCCCTCCAATGATGTCCAAGATTTTGTTCCTCATAGGTGGAAGACATCGCGTCACTTCGTCAGAGGTTCCTCACTTGATGAAGTCATGTCATAACTCCCAACTAAGAATTACTTAAATAGATGGAGGATGAGATTTTAACGCAACGAAGCTTTAATGAGGTTCATTAATAAGTTAATTAATGCACCTCTCATATCTTAATAGAGTGGTTACAAAAACAAAGGGTCAATCCATTAATGGATTGAAAACTCAGCGAACCCACCACCTCCTCTCAACAACTGGAGAAAAATAAAAATAACTTTGTTAAGTTATTTTATTACTTTTTTGTAAGGTCCAAAACTTATCTTTTTCTCCCAACCTTCTGCGGTCAAAGTGAAGCTTCCCATAAGTGAATCTCGATGCTGCAGATTCAACGGCGCTCTCAGATTTCAATTCTGAGCATCGGTCCAAAAGTTAGACAATTGCACTCATACGTTTACTGAACGTACCTTAAAAAAGTTCAAAAATCCATTCTGGGCACACTGGGCCTTAGAATAACGCGCTGTGAATTTTCATAGACTCGTAATAATCAAAATTAATTTAAAAAATACATGGAATTTCTAGGTCTTTATAGGTTCAAGATTATGGGAATAAATTAACCATATATCATTTATGACTCAATAAATCATGTATTTGTTAAATACCATAAATTATTGTATTTCACTATTCACCAATTAATTAACCCTTTTAGAAAAATAAAAAAAACACCCAATGAATTTTTTGATTTTTATAATTTAAAAATTAACTCCATTATATGAAAATCATATTTTTATATGAAAATTTTAATTTTTAAATAAATTCATCATTTATTCATAAAATACCAATTTTAAAATTACTACTGATTTTATAACACTTTGAAAAATTAATCAAGGTCTCATAAATTTTATTACAAAAATAAGACAAAAAAATATTAATTTTTTAATATGTTTTATGAAAATAAATTTTCATTTAAATCCTTACATTAATTATATAATTATAAATAAACATTCATCTTTCACAAAAATATCAAAATATAATTTATCATTTTCAAAACATTTATTTACTTATACTATGATATAATTATATCATATTTTCATTTATAAGATACCTAAATTTAATTTATAATTTCATAGGTGTGGTTACTATTCTATTAGTAGGGTTACTATTCATAAGGGTCGTATTACTATTCTAAAGTTCAAGTTACTATTCCTTTAGTATATGTTACTTAACTTCTATAAATTAAATTTATTTCATTAATTCATCATTTATAATTTTTTTATTGTGTTTTATATGTGTTTTTTATGAGATTTATATTATATAACATAATTTTAAGAATGGAACTTTCATTGATTTAATTTTGGATCTTTATAGCTTTCTCATCTCTTCAATCTCAATAATGTCTATTCTATAATGAGTAGTTTATAGGGGTATAGATCTAGGTTTTAGTTCAATTGATAACTCAAACTCTTGGTCATGATGATGTCTAGACAACTCTTTAAGGAATACATTAGTATAATCTCTCATAATGGAAGTTCCTTCAAGTATAAATGTCTCCTTTATCTCAGCCATTTAAGATTTATATGAATTTTTATAAGGAAATAATATCTTAAATTGATTATACTATTCAAATAGAGATTATTCCTCCTCATTACACTTGTACTAAATTGGGTAATGACTTGGGATGTGAAGAGTGATCTCCATATCACAATAGTTGAGATTCTCCTTATTTATGGACATCTAATCCAAGCCTAATATAGCACCAAAATCTACTAAATAAATTAAGATGATATTTTATAGGATATTATATCCTCAAACATTGATTGGGTTAGATTTATATACTTTGTAGGAAACCATTTCTCCATTTTTTTCTCATAGATATCTCAACCCCCATATTTTGAGGTGGTGTTTGAATAGTTCTACTAAACATGAGATATATGAAGGAATTTTTAGATCTAGAATCAAAACATAAATTTACTAATCTTGAATGAATAACCAATTTACCCTTTACCACATCATTATTGGAAAACACCTTATTAGTACATTCCTTACTCTCTAGACCTTGGATGAGGTTTTGTTGGTTTTCATTGAAAACCCTTGGCTTATGGAATTGGATTGCATAATGGCCATTTTAATTGTAGTTGAAAAACTATATCATAGGTTGAGTATTGATCTAAACCTTCTTTTCATCTTCTGTATTTGTGGTATTCTTCATTTCCCTTCCACAATAATTATCTTGATAACCTCTTTCCCACATTTAAAATATCTCTGGGATCCCTTTAAACAGTTTCCAGGATGCTTTTTGTAACGACCCAAAGTTTTACCAATGGAATTCCCTTCTTATAATTATTCCTTATAGTATAATAATATTAGTAATCACAATCCATTAAACATAATTTTTCCACTTCTATGTTTTGAATTTCGAAAATCCGACATACACGGTTGTGTTCAAGATGATTTTTGGAGTCTAATTAATCAAAAATAATTTATGGTGAATAGTTACATACCATTATGAATAGTAACATACCCTTATGAATAGTTCTATGAACCTTATAAATAGTAAATTGTCCAAAATAATATTGACCTTACCCATGAATAATTAAATAAAATTTAGGCATCTTAGAAAGTGACAATTTGACCATAGTAAACGTTTTGGTATTTTTGTAAGTCATAAATAATTATAATTAATTAATTAATTTAAATAATATTTTCTTAAAATTTGTTCATAAATTATAAAATCTATGTCTTCTAGTTTTTAGATAAGTTTATAATACCCTACATAATTTTTGAAAGCATTATTAAATCAGTTATAATTTTAAAAATTGTATTTTTCATGTAAATTATGATTTTAATTAAATATTAAATTAACCATATTTAAAAAATTATTTTTCAAAAATGGACTTCATTTTTGTGTTCTACATGTCAAAAAAAATTTGGGTGAAATTTTGGGATTTTTCTGAAATACTTGAATTTTTTATGAATAGTGAAATACCGTAATTTACAAAAAAAGCTAAATAAGCTAATTATAGAGTCTTGTGTGATGTTCTGTTGATTTAATCCCACTTTATTCGGGATTAAATTATAAAATTATTATTCTTGGTCATGTAAGAATCACTATACCTAGTCTTGTGGAGAAATAATAAATTAATGAATTTTATATTAAGAAAACCCCTCTCTCGTCCACTATAAATACCACCCTTCACTCCCTCATTCCCTCACACCTCTCAAGCTTCAAGACTTGTCTAAACTATTCCCAAGAATATTCCCTAGCCCCTCCCCCACGTCCAAGATCTTTTGTTCTCATCAAAAGACCAAGATTAGGCCTCTTAAGGAGGATCTCAAGAGGAGGATTCAAGAGGTAATTTCTCTCCTTCTTTTCCTTTAAATTCCTTTCAATTTCAAGTTCTTTTCTTATTCTCTCCCAACCGATATTTGTCCAAATGGTTTGGTAACTCCATTATTATACATATAATTTAATTTTATGATACTAATGGGATATTATATCATCCAACCCTCTTCTCCTCTTCCTTTTATTTTATAAAATAAAACATTGTCCGTGAGGTGTTAATTTATCACCTTCAAGAATGACATGTTTTATTTTTTCATTTCTACCTTAATATCTGGTAATGAAACCATTTTTATGTTTTAACCAGAATATTTTATATTCATTATTTCCTATTTTAATCTCTTTAAATAACTTATGTACATATTACTAAATTATTAATCAAAACAAGTTCATTGTGGTCGAAAAACCGCCCAAATTAACTCAAACAATCATCATTTAATTTTTATCTAATGATTAATCCACATGGAATAAAATTTAATTCATTATAATATCATTTTAACTTATTTAATATCATTAATAACATGTAATATATGTTCTGGATGTTTACCCATGTTATACACGAACATCAATTCATGAATACGTGTGGAATGCTCAAGAAAACCATAAAAATGAACATTCCCGAGCAATGTTTTTGAACTCTATAACTTATCTAAAGGCCTATAAAATAACATATTGAAACCAAAATGACCCATATTCATGTATAAAAGTTTCTTTAATTTCTAACTAATGAATATAATGTCATTATATGGGACATTTATGTGAAGGAAGTGTTCGGATATAAGGTACGGGGAAAATCTAGAACCTAATTTTATTTCTTCAAGTTATCCCTCTTTCACACCAAATTTGTTATGTTCACTCATTGAAAATAATTTTTTTCAAGGTTATCTTAAATTTTCTAGGATATACATTTTTTCTACTGAGGTTTATGTCAGACAAATTTTTTTCCAAAAGAACTCTTCTTTTAAGAACTAGCCTTTTACCTCTCGTTCAGGGTTGATGGTTCTTGTATCAAGTATGTTATTACCTATTTATTTTGGGAACCAAAATTTTATGAATGTTTTCTTATGAGATTAAACCCATTCCTTTCCATTGTTTATTTATCTTCATTATTGATATATTTTCTATGTGGCATGCATGATAATGATAATTTTATGATGGGACGTTTGTGCTCAGAATTATATAGCGCAGTATGAATGTTTGAATTTGACGGGTGTGCCAGGAATTATACAACGCTATAATGCATTGGGTAATGTGATGAATATAATTATTAAATGTGAAATTATATATGAACAAGATTATATATTTTTTTACAAGTATGTGTGGTAGTTAACCACTAAGGAATTATGTTTCATTTTTATGCATTGCCACATTTCAAGTCTTATATTTATGCTTCCCCTTATGTTCATGATCCTTTGCCTATGTTATGATTATGATAAACCATGCTATATTGTTCTTATCTATCCCCTTACTAGGATTCTAGCTCATCCCTTTTTATTTATGTCCTCAGGTGACTACATGTACCAAGAAGAGGTCAAATTCCAGTAAGAAGCTATAGAAGAAGAAATTGAATAAATGTTTATACTCGATGTTGTAATTGTAATGTTTGGTCCTAGTTCTTCCAATACACTAAACCATTGGATTATCTATGTGTAATAGTATTATATTTTTTATATTTAAAATTTTGTAATAGTATTTTAAGAAAATACTGGGTCGCTATAGTTGTTATCATAGAAAAGGTTTAGTTAATTTGGGAATTTGGATTAGTGAACCCAAGAGAAAACCTCTAGCATGAGACTAAGTACACATATGCACACAATAATTGTTTACATAGGGATAACATATGTTATTCTTTTAGTATAAATTGTTTAAATGAGTAAGTTATTCATTACTTGTTGAATTATGTTTTGTTCTAACCTTTCCTATTTTAGAAAATGGTGAGAACCAGGAGAAACCCGGCCAACAACTCGTGCGAGGCCCAATGCAATGATTGCCAGAATGACATCCCCAATGATTTGGGAGGTGGAGTTCAAAACATCATGGAGATTCTTAACCAATTATCTCATGTTATGAACAATAACCACAATAATGGGGAACATCCTCCTTCAACAAAGAGGGAGAAACTGGACATCGAATGTTTTATGCGGCAATAACCACCGACATTTAGTGGATCATCCGATCCACTAGTTACAGAACAGTGGGTCAACTCCATGGAGAAGATCATTTCTATGATTCACTGTTCTTAGATGGAGAAGGTGAATCTAGCTGTTTATCGTCTAGATAGAGAGGCTGATCAATGGTGGGATTTGATTAAGAACACCAAGCCAAGGGAAGAAATTGAAGAGATGGAATGGGAAGACATTAAGATAATGTTTCTTAACATGTATTTCCCAAGAACTCTTCACACGAAGATGGAGAGAGAATTTATAGAGATCAAGAAAAAAAGAAGAAGAATATGTCACAACCTATGAAGAGAATTTCACAAGGAATTCAAGGTACGCTTCGGGTTTTGTTATCAATAATGATAGAAAAATTGATAGATTCTTTAGTGGATTAAAACCACACATTCGAAGGGATCTTGCAATTCGAGACTTTGGGAGTTATGAATAAGTTGTTTGGTGTGCCCTCAAAGTGGAGATGGATTTCGTAGAATTGTCCCATGGCTATGGTGATAAAAAACGAAAGATGGAGTTTCAAGACGATGGATCTAATTACAAAGGTGGGAAGAAAACTCAACAACCCACATGCCAAAAATGTGGGAAGTTGCACCATGGGAACTGACTTAAAGGGATGGGTAAATGATTCAAGGGTGGGAAAGAAGGACATTATACTCAAGAGTGTCTAAAATACATAAAAATGAAGAATAATGTGGAGGAATAAAAGAGAAAACCACACATGTTTCAATGCTACAACTTTAGGGATCTAGGACACTATGAAAGCCAGTGCACTAAACCTAGAGTTCTCAAGGATAATCAGCATCACTAGCCACCAAATCCAAAGGAACAAGGGAAGGCTTATGCCATCACAACTGTGGAAGAGGAGAAAGATAATGAAGTCTTACAAGTTACACATCCTATTCACTCAAGAATGGAAAAAGTCTTATTTGATTCTGGTTCTATGCATTCCTTATATCTTGAAATAGAATAAAATACCCAAAACCTTGAAGTAGAGATATCTTTAAAAACACCAAGTGGTGCAATCATTGAAACCCAAGAGTTTGGCTCTTCTTCAGTTGGCGTATGTGGGATGATTCTTCCAATGAATCTTTTAATACTTCCCTTGGTGGAATTTGATGCTATAATTGGAATAGATTGGCTCTCATTATATAGAGCACATATCAACTATCGGGAAAAGGAAATATCTTTTCATATTCCAAAACATCCCATGATCCTATACAAATTCAAGGAAGATCATGAATATCCTTTGAAAAATCCTTCAATGGTGTGGGTGTTGATTCCTTGTGAAGAATCATACATCACCCAAATGGTTGAGTCAAAGGAAACTTCCAACCTTTAGGAAATTCCCATTTGGAGGGAATACAGTGATGTATTTCCCGAAGAGTTACTCGGAATTCCCCCGGATTGTGTGGTAGATTTCTCAATAGAACTCATACCCAGAGATACTCCTATCTCAAAGTGTCCCTATAGGATGGTTACTATCAAAATAGAGGAGTTAAATAAGCAGCTGCAAGCGTATCTGGACAAAGGGTTCATACACCCTAGTGCATCACCTTGGGGTGCGCCAATGCTCTTTGTGAAGAATAAGGATGGAACAATGCGGTTTTGTATCGATTATCAGGAACTCAAGAAGATAACCATAAATAACATATATCCTCTTCCAAGGATTGATGACTTTTTTGAACAGTTAAGAAGAGATAAATATTTCTCAAAGGTGGATCTTCATTCTAGATATCATCAGCAAAATGTAAAGAAGGATGGTATTCATAAGACTGTCATCCGTACAAGGTATGGGCACTGTGATTTTCTAGTGATTGCCTTCGGACACACTAATGCCCCTGAAATATTTATGGATTTTATGAATAGAGTCTTTAGAGATTACCTCGACAAATATTTGGTAGTGTTTATTGATGATATTATCATATAATCCAAGAGAAGGAAGAAACATGGAGAACATATAACACATATGTTGGAAACATTGAAAAAGGAGAAGTTGTACGCCAAGTTCTGAAGGTGTGACTTTTGGATAAACCAAGTCACGTTATAGGGACAGGTGATCACAAGTGATGGAATTTCTGTGGATCCTTCAATAACAAAGGCGATTGAGGAATAGCCCAGGCCCTCTAGTGTCACAAAAATTTGTAGCTTTCTTTGGATTAGTTGGGTACTACCGACGTTTTGGGAGAAACTTGTCATGATTTTCAAGCCCTATAACTAAGTTAACAAGGAAAGGGTTAAAGTATGTCTGGACGAAAGAATGTGAAGGAAGATTCAAGGAGCTAAAAAAAGCATTGATCAATGCACCTGTACTCACACTACCAAAAATTGGAGAAAGTTTAGTGATATACAGTGATTCTTCAAGGAAAGGTTTTGATTTTTTACTTGTTCAAAATGATAATGTGATAGCATACATATCACAGAAGTTGTAGATCCATGTGCAGAACTACCGGATGCATGATCTAGAGCTAGAAGCCATGATTTTGGCCTTGAAAATCTGGAGGCACTACCTTTATGATGAGAAGTGTGACATATACACTGACCACAAGATCTGAAAGTATATATTCACACAAAAAGGAGCTCAACATTCATCAAAGGATATGGTTAGAGCTAATCAAGGATTACAATTGCTCTATTCACTACCATCCTAGAAATGTGAACAAGGTAGCCGATGCTCAAAGTAGAGAATAACCTGTTACTCAATCCATGTTATTGATTGGGAAAGACATTATCTTCTTGGATATGCAAATGATGAATTTAGAAATCATATGGGTTGGGGATAAATCCTACCTTTCCCAAATGATATTGAAAATATCCATCCAAGAGAAGATTACGTAAGTACAAAGGGATGATGTGGAGTTACAAAAGAGGGTGAATGTTGTAAAGGAAAGTAATCTGCATGAGTTCTATATCAACGATGATGGTGTGATTTGGTTTGTAATGTGTCTTTTTGTAACTTAATAACTCGAGAAAAAAGAAGGAGCTATTGGAAAATGCACATAGATCAACATTCGCTATCCATCCTGGTAGCACCAAGATGTACCGTGGTCTCTGAGAACACTTCTGGTTGGATAACATGAAGAAGGAGATTGCAGAATATATATCAAGGTGCTTGGTATGTTAGCAAGTTAAAGCCGAGTGACAAAATTCCAAAGGGATGAAGCAGCCATTGCCTATACCCGTCTGGGAATGGGAAAATGTTACTCTGGAATTTTTCACAATTCTCCCAAAGACGTTGAAGGGAAATAATTCGATATGGTCTGTGGTTGATCGACTCACCAAGACTGCCCGTTTTATCACTATTAGGGAATATCTACCACTTGAAAAACTTGCAATGATATATGTGAAGGAAGTAGTGAGACTACATGGTGTTCCACTCCCATTTGTCTCTGACCATGAACCAATGTTCACATCTAAATTGAGGAGGATCCTTCAACATTCTTTGAGTACTGAATTAAATTTTAGCACGGCCTATCACCCCCAAACCGATGGCCAATCTGAAAGGACTATTCAGAAGCTTAAAGATATGTTAAGAGCATGCTCTCTAGAAGTCAAAGGTGGATGGTATCAGCATCTACCATTGATTGAGTTCTCATATAATAATAGCTTCAAATTGAGTATTCAAATGGCTCCATATGAAGATCTGTATGGAAAGAGATGTAAAACTCCAACCTTTTGGGATGAAGTTGGTGAAAGAAATCTACTTAGACTCGATCTTGTGGAAGATATGACAGAGAAGGTTCAATTCATCGAGAAACACATCAAACCTACTCAGATTCGGCAAAAGAGCTACACTAAAAACCATCGAAGTTACTTGGATTTCAACATTGGAGAAAAATTATTCCTTTGAATATCACTATAGAAGAGAGTCATACGGTTTGGAAAGAAAGGGAAGTTAATCCAATGGTACATTGGCACCTTTGAGATCCTAAACTGCATATGAGATGTGGCCTATCGGCTTGCACTTCCACCGAATATGGATTAATTTCATGATGTGTTTAACGTATCACTCATTAGAAAGTATATTCCTTATCCCTCAAATGTACTCAATACAGAGGTGGTACAATTGGAAGATGATCTCTCTTATGAGGAGTAGCCAATAGAGATTCTGGACTGGAGAGATAAGGTTCTACGCAACAAGACAGCCCACCTTGTCAAAGTTTTGTGGAGGAATCATAAGTTTGAATAAGCTACTTAGGAACTAGAGGAGGCGATGAAGAAGAAGTACCCTCACCTGTTTTTGTAAAACGAAATTTCAAGGGTGAAATTTCTTAAGGGGGGAAGAATGTAACGACCCAAAGTTTTATCAATGGAATTATCTTCTTATAATTATTCCTTATAGTATTATCATATTAGGAATCACAATGACATATAAATTTACTAAATATTATGTGACCATTAGACAAACTTTTTATACATCTATGTTTTTAATTTAAAAAATTTGACATACATGGTTGTGTTCATGATGATTTTTGGAGTCTAATTAAACAAAAATAATTTTTGGTGAATAGTAACATACCCTTATGAATTTCAACCTACCCTTATGAATATTACTCTTAACCTTATGAATAGTAAATTTTTCAAAATAATAGTAACCTTACCCATGAATAATTCAATAAAATTTAGACATCTTAGAAAGTGACAATTTGACCATAGTAGACTTTTTGGTATTTTTGTAAGTCATAAATTATTATAATTAATTAATTAATTTAAAATAAAATTTATTTTCTCAAAATTTGTTCATAAAATAACAAATCTATGTATTCTAGTTTTTAGATAATTTTATAAGACCCTACATAATTTTGGAAGCATTATAAAATCAGTTTTAATTTTAAAAACTGTATTTTTAAAGTAAATTGGGATTTTAATTACATATTAAATTAATCATATTTAAAATATTATTTTAAAAAAATGGACTTCTTTTTTGGATTCTACATGTCGATAAATGGTTGGGGTGAAATTTTTTTATTTTTCTGAAATACTTGAATTTTTTATGAATCGTGAAATACCTTAATTTAGAAAACAAATCTAAATAAGATTATTATAGAGTCATGTGTCATGTTCTACTTATCTAAGACCACTTGTTTCAATATTAAATTATAAAATTACTATTCTTGTTCATATAAGACTCACTATTCCTTTTATTGTGAAGAAATAATAATTTAATGAATTTTATATTAAGAAAACCCCTCTCCCCTCCACTATAAATACTAACCTTCACTCTATCATTCCCTCACAACTCTCAATCTTCAATACTTGTCTAAAATATGGCCAAGAATATTCCTTATCCTCTCCCCCATGTCCAAGAGCTTCTGGTCTCATCATAATACCACGATTATTCCCCTTAAGGAGGATCTCAAGAGGAGGATTCAAGAGGTAATTTCTCTCCTTCTTTTCCTTTAAATTCCTTTCAATTTCAAGTTATTTTCTTATTCTCTCCAAACCTATATTTTTCAAAATGGTTTGGTAACTACATTATTATAAATATAATGTAATTTTATAATAATAATGTGTTATTATATCATCCAACCCCCTTCTCCTCCTTCTTTTATTTAATAAAAGAAAACGTTGTTCGTGAGGTGTTAATACATGACCTACAAGAATGACATGTTTTCTTTTTTCATTTCTACCTTTAAATCTGGTCATGAAACCATTTTTATGGTTGAACCAGAATATTTTATATGTATTAATTCCTATTTAATGTTCTGGAACTAACTTATGTACATATTACTAAATTATTAATCAAAACAAGTTTGTTGTGGTCGAAAAACCACCCAAATTAACTCAAACAATCATCATTTAATTTTTATCTAATGATTCATCCACATGGAATACAATGTAATTAATTATAATACCATTTAAAATTATTTAACATCATTAATAACATGTAATATATGTTCTTTATGTTTACCCATGTTATACATGAACTTCATTTCATGAATACATGTGAAACGCTCAAGAAACCCATAAAAACGAACATTCCCGAGCAATGTTTTTTAACTCTATAACATATCAAAAGGCTTATAAAATAAAATAATGAAACTAAAATTACCCCTCTTCATCTATAAAAGTTTTTTTAATTTCTAATTAACTAATATATTGTCATTATACAGGACACTAAAGCGAAATAAGCATTCGGATATAAGGTAAGGGGAAAATCTAGAACCCAATTTTCATTCTTCAGGTTCTCCATCTTTCACTCCAAATTTGGTATAGTCACTCCATGAAAATAATTTTTTCATAATTACCTTAAATTTCCAAGGATATAAATGTTTTCTACTTAAGTTTATTTCAAACAAATTTTTTTCCAAAAGAACTCTTCTTTTAAGAAATCACCTTTTACCTCTCGTTCAAGGTTGATGGTTCTTGTGTCAAGTATGTTATTCCCTCTTTAATTTGTGAACCCAAAGTTTATGAATGTGTTCTTATGAGATTAAAACCATTACTTTACATGGGTCAGTTATGTTATTTATTGATATTTGTTCTATGGGTCATGAATGATAATGATAATGTTATGATGTGACGGGTGCGCCCGGAATTATATAGCGCAATATGAATGTTTGAATGTGACGAGTGATCCCAGAATTATACAACGCTCCAATGAATTGGGTAAAGTGAAGAATATAATTAGTAGATGTGAAATTATTTTTGAACAACATTCTATTTTTTTCAAAAGTATGTGTGGTAGTTAACCACTAAGACATGATGTTTCATTTTTATGCATTGCCACATTTCAAGTCTTATATTTATGATTCCCCTTATGTTCATGATCCTTCGCCTATGTTATGATTATTCTTACCCATGATATATTGTTCTTATTTGTCCCCATACTGGGCTTCTATCTCACCACTTTTTATGTATATCCTCAGGTGAGTACATGTACTAAGAAGAGTTCAAGTTCCAGTAAGAATCTATAGAAGAATAAATTGAATAAATGTTTATGCTTGATGTTGTAATTGTTATATATGGCACTAGTTTTCCCAAGACACTAAATTTTTGGATCCTATATGTGTAATACTGTTATGTTTTTTATCTTTAAAATTATGTAATAGTAATGTAAGAAATGATTGGTTTTCTTTACATTTTCCTACACTTTTTACAATTGGGTTGTTGGGTTTTCCATCCTTTATATGATTTATCTGTTAATACACATGAATAAAACTCAATTTAACTTTTTTTCTCCAATCCCATGAGACCATTGAGAGTCACTTACCTTCTATTCAACATTTAGGGAACAACCTAAAATATTTTCAAAACTATCAAAGTCTCTAATCTTTAATGCTTTTCATAGAATTAGCTTTAACCTACTAAATAAATGGTACACCTTAATTTTGATGATGATGACAAGGACTAAGTCATACCCTGAAAACCTTGTGAATTTTTTCATATACTCCATGAATTACTTGCATTCCTTTTACTTCAGTCCGAGGAAATCCCTCTCTATTTTAATATAGAGAGTTCTGGAGAAATATTTTTTTAAAAAAATATTTTCTTGAAGTCTTTCCATTCTATGGAACCAATATCCTCTTTAGAATTTGTTTCTTGATCAGTGTATACAATTGTCAGCTCTCCCTCAATGAGATAAATGGAAAACCCAAATTTATCTTGATTTGTGAATTTGAGTACATATATTATCATCTCAGTAGATTTAATCAATTATTCTATGATGATGGGATTATAAGATCCACTAAAGTTAGGATTAGTTTGTCTCATGTAAGACTTGACTAAAACGTTCTATTTCTTAGGAGGGAGAGGGTGTTCTACAAGATTTAATTTATTATTCATAAACTGGGTTATTTGAACTAGTTCTGAAACAATTTCACAAATCCTTATCCCATAATGTTTGGAATCTCATTGGTTAAATCATAAAATTCCCCATTATGTTGGATTTTTTCACGATTACTCCTATTTCTTTCCATTAACTAAGAAAAAACCCCATGAGAATACATTAACATTAAAAGGGGAAACTTAAAAACATAAGAGTAATAATATAAGTATAATATGTTTATCTTGAATTATGAGTCTATAAGATTTAATTTTGGTTATCCATGGTAATGTTTACTATGATCTTTTATAACCTAAAAATTTTCCTTATCCTTTCTAATGGTTTATAAAGATTCTGTGAATTTCCAAAACATAACCCTTTGGAGTGTCAAACTATATCAGTATTAAGGCTTCTTTTTCATTCACCATATGATGATCAAGTCAAATCCCAAAGCTACCTTTTCAAATTTTTTACCCCTAGTACAATTGTACTTGATCCAAATCCACTTATAGTATCCAGAAAGGGATTTAATTTCTTAAAACCCACTCTCTCTCTCTCCTCTAAAAAAATTTCAAGATATTTTCATATACTTTGACTTATCACTAGAGTTATCACAAAATTATTCTAGTTATAATCTCGAAAAATAACTAGATATTTATCTTACCCAAACTATAACATCCCAATACTTTTAAAAATGTTATTACGTGATTATTAAACTTAAATATCCAATAATTGCAACCCAAAGATAGTGCGACCTAGTCATTGGAATACTAGGTACATAATACTTCAAAAGGAAACTAAAACATAAAGTCTTTGTTTATTCTCAAAATGAGCTCCTAAATCCATTTGAGCACCTAGAAATGAATGGTAAAACCCATGGAATACATGAAATAAATTTGTGAGCTCAAAATCCTAATAATGGAATAAACATGATAAGTAAACATAATGTGTGATTCGAAGGTATAAAATGATACCATAAAATATAAGGCTCATGAGTAATCATATAGAATTATAACATAAATAGCATGGTATTATAAGATCATAGAATCATATGAAATGTGAAAATAACATAACAAATAACATAATCATAATTCTAGGCTAACTTCTAAGACATCATCAAATGGTGGCTGAAGTTCTATTATAGATTAGGTTTACTCCCTAAATCTTATACATAACGTAACATGAGAAAAAATATTTACCCAATAAATTGTAGTACTCTCTAGGTGAAACCATTATAAAATGTTAATTATTATGTGTGAAAAAATTAAATCTATAATAATCCATAAACATAATAATTTCTCATGGAAGGAAAATGGGTTTCATAATATTTTCTCTTACCATAATCAAAGGAAAATTAATAATGAAGGTATTTTATAAATGAAAACAAGTAATGTATAACCCCATCAAAGGAATTGAGATTATTATAGGTATATATACATATATATTATTTTTAATCATTATGTAACTTTAATGAGAGATAGAGAAAGTGAATTATAGGGGGATTCCCATAGCCCAAACAAACAGGCGGTTTAGAGAGATCCCTTACCTCGAGCCCAATTGATCACATTTGTTATTTATCCTCTAGAATAATAAAATAATGTTAATTATTTACTTTATTAATAACCTTTTTCGATTTTATTTTTACTTTTGTTTTATTTATTATCAATTTATATTCAATTACTTAATCATTTATATTCAAGTTAGACCTTTTGACGATGTTCGGATTGTATGTCCAAATTCACTTTGGAAATTTGACTAAGTTAAATGATATTATTATTCCTTCATCTCTAAAATAATAATAATAATATAATTATAATTTTTTAAATCAATTATAATTTTAAAATCTAACATGAAATATGTTTATAAAAAATGAACTATGTTGCAATCATGGAGATGGTAGGTTGTACATACGCTTGACAATAGTTTCATTTTTAAATCATCATGATGGAAAGAAGGTAAGTTTTATTTTATTTTTAAATAATTATTATTATATCATAAATATCATATTTTTTTTAAACGTATATATAACATCTATTTGATTCAGTAATGAAAAATGAATCACATTGTTTCATAGAGGTGGTAATCCACAAGTGTACATGAATGACGTTACCATATTTTAATAAATAGAAAGGTAAGAAAATATATGATATATTTATTTTATAGAATAATAAATATTTCACCAATATCATTAATTTTAATGAAATCCATCATCAAAAATATTCATGAGAGGTGATGATGGAAAACGAATTACATCGATTTGTGTGGCAGTAGTCCATCATACACACGGATGGTGGTATTGTTTCCCCATTTTATATAAGATGACATGGATTTAGGTTATGAAATTAAAATAATAATGTATCAGTATATAGTATATTTTTATGATATTTTATCATCTTAATTTAATAATATTTTAATAATGTGTAAGAATAAAAAACAAAATGCTCGGTTAATAACAATACCTCTTCTTCATACATCCTCTTTATATTTTCACCAAAATATTCCAAGAAGAATTTTAAAATTAAACCAAGCCATATGGGATGTTGTAAAAGAATTAAGGAATATATTTTTATAGTAATTGGAACAAACAAAAGGTTTTTTAAGAGTGGATATGATAGGATAGGTGGGGGCCTTTTATAATTGAGTAGGAGTGGAATTTTTGGAAACCCAATACTATTCAACAATGGGAATTAACTCTCAATCCAAGGGCCTAAAAATTGAAAAATACTAGAGTGGATGGAATCACTACTGGAAATTCGGGCTATAGACATGATTTAAAACCACGGCTATATGTCTTCAAACCGTAGATATAGGTAATAGCCATGGTTTGAGGAACCATGGATAAGTTAAACGTGGCTATAGGCCTAGAATTATAGCCATGGTTTGGAACCGTGGATATAGGTCTAGAGCCATGGTTCAAACCATGGCTATAGGTATACATCCACGGTTCTAATTGTGGTAATATCTCTATAGCCACGGTTTAGAACTATGGCTTTACTAGAGGAGGGACACCGTTTATTTCCATGGTTAGAAACCATGGCATTAGACCTTTAGCAGCAGTTTGTAAACATGGAAATAAACATTTAGCCACGGTTAGAAACCATGGATATAGGTTCTGAAAAACCATCAAAAAAGCCCCCCACCCCCCTTCACATCCCCCCCTATAGTAGCTCACCACCCCTGCAGACCCCTCCCTCCTAGACACTAAACACCCCCACCATACATAAACCCCCCTCCCCTAGATAGCCCCCTCCACCCTGGACATCCCCCTGAAAATCCCCCCTCTTGGACAGACCCTAGACACCCCCCCCCCAACCCTGGATCCCCCCCAGACAGACCCTAGACACCCCCCGGACAAACCCTAGTCACCCCCAGACAGACCCTCGACACCCCCCAGACCCTAGACACCCCCCGGACATACCCTAGACACCCCCCGAACAGACCATGGACACCCCCCGGACAGACCCAGGACACCCCCGGACAGACCCTGGACACCACCCAGATAGACCCTGGACACCCCCTCACCCCCCCCCCCAGACACCCCCCAGAGCCTGGACACCCCCCCCCCAGACCCTGGAAAGATCCTCCTCGATAACATTGACCTCCACTCCCCAAGACATCCACCCCCACCCTCCTGGACAGACCCTGGATCCCCCCCCCCAAGAACCTGGACACCCCCCATACCCCCAGACCCTGGACACCCCCCATACCCTAGACAGATCCCCCTGGACAGCCCAAACCTCCACTCCCTTGGACATCCACCCCCCACCCTCCTGGACAGACCATGGAACCCCCCCCCCCCCACAGAACCTGGACACCCCCCAGTCCCCCCCCCTGCTCGTTTCCCCTCCCCCTACCCCTGACATCCCCCACTTGCACCCCCTACCAGCGCCCACTTGCACTCCCCGGATGGACCCTGGACACCCCCCCTGGACCCTGGACACCCCCCAGACACTAGACAGATCCCCCATGATAGCCCAAACCTCCACTCCCCTAGACACCCCCACCCTCCTGGACATACCATGGAACCCCCCCCCCCCCCCAGAACATGGACACCCCCCCCCCAATACCCTGTACACCCCCCAGACCCTGGACGGATCCCCCGGGATAGGCCAGACCTCCACTCCCCTAGACAGCCACCCCCCACCCTCCTGGACATACCCTGGACCCCCCCCCCAGACCATGGACACCCCCCCAGTCCTACCCCCCCTGCCCGTCCCCCCCCCCTACCCCTACCATCCCCCACTTGCGCCCCCTACCAGCCCCCACTTGAACCCCCTACCAGCCCCCACTTGCACCCCTCTTCCAGTCCCCTCCACTCTGCCAATTTCCCCCCTTCCCCCCGCCATTCCCCTCCAAATTAAACTATACATGAAAGCTATTACATAATAAGAATTAAACAAATACAAATATAAAAAGGCACATAAATTCACTTTCATGAGTCTCCCTATAAGAAAAACTATCGAAGAAGTCTGGAACCAGGTGAAAAGTACCTACAACACAAGTTAGAACATAGTAGTGCCCATCCCATAAAATTATGGTAAAACAAAACATCTTAGAATATTCACAATGAATATAACTCAATAAACAAGAATAGTCCCCCCCTACTGGACCCCCCTAGACAATAGCCCCCCCCCCCCCCCCCGCCCACTGCTGGACTCCCTGGATAGCAGCCCCCACCCCCCTGCTGGACCCTCTAGACAGCAGCCCCTCTACTAAACCCCCTGGACAAACCCCCCTTGCTTGACCCCACTTAATAGTTTTCCCCTGTGAATAGTTTACCCCCTACTGGACCCACCTGGACAACATCCCCCCTGCTGGACCCCCTGGACAGCAGCCCCACTACTGAACCCCCTGCTGAACCCCCCTGGATAGAAGCCCCCCCTACTGGACCCCCCTGAATAGCTGCCCCCTCCCTGCTGGACCCCATGGATAGAAGCCCCCCTTGCACATCCCTTGCACACCCCACCCCCCCCCCCCCACCCCCACCCCCCAACACACACACATTCCTTGCACACACCCCCTTTCACCCCCCTTTCCCCCCCTATTAGACCCCCTTACACACCCCCCTTGCACCCCCCCCCCCTGTTGTGTGGCTAGTTATATGGAGGTCTATAGGTGTGTGTTGTGGTTCTTCCTGGTTTCAGGTTGGGTGGGGAGGGGCTACTTAGGTGGAGGGGTGTATGTTCGTAGGGGGTGGTATGTAGGTTCCTTTGGATGCTTTTTAAGGTTGAGGCTGGGAAATGTTGGGTTTATCCAATAGATACTTATAGAGATTCTCATAGTGTGGATATAGGTTTCTTGTGGAGGATTTAGGAGTTGGGGTTGTGAGTTTCATGTTTCTGTTTGGAATTATAGGACCTTTAAAGATGGGTTTCAGGTGGGGGTGTTGCTATTTGGATTTTTCTATGTGGTGTAGTACAGAATAAACTTACATAGTGTATGGTGCAGGTTGGTTTGTGATTTCTACTATAGTTGGTAACATGTTTTGGGTACATAGGGGTTGGATTTATGGTGTTTCTTCTTTGTTTTGGATTACTATTGTAGGCTTCTGGTTCTCTAAATTGTCTAATGTGGTGGATATAGTTTGGGGTGGGTCTTCAGGTGGTGGTTTGGAGTAAGTTCAGCTAGCTTGTGCTCAGTTTCCCCATCTTGTGTATTCTGGTTTTTGATGGTGTAGGGATTTTTATGGTGGCCGTTATAAAATTCCCTTGAGATGCTGGATGTTGCAGGTTGGAAGGCATGTTTCTGGTAGATGGGTGGTTCTCTTTCTAGGGTGGGTGCATGTTGACTACTTGGTGGGTCTAGAGGTGTTGGATTTAGGGTGGGTATTAGCTCACATTTGGATCAGGGACTGCTTGGGGATTCTTTAGGTTGTATGATGGGTTAGGCGTGGGTGATGTGGGGCACTTCATATGGATGGTACTAGTTGAATGCTGGTTTTTTAGACTTTCTTATGGTGGGGTGGTCCATTTTAATTCAAGGTGTTCATATGGTGAATTATGGGGCCAGACAGTGGTCTGGGAATGATTTGGTTTCTAGCTAATATTTTGGGTGTTGTGTCTACTATAGGTGCTTATTGTGGTTGGATCTGGTGTGGTTTAGGGTTCTTGTGCAAGTAGGTGTTGGTGTAGTGGCCATTAGTTGGCATGGTTGTCTATAGGTCTTTCACTCTAGGCTTTGTTTGTATAGGTATTTTGGTCTGGTTGGTTGATGTTGGTTGCGGGGCTGGAGGTTCAGTGGTTCTATTTCATTGGATAAATCTATACTTTTAGATGGGTGATGGATTTTGACAACTTGTGTGTGGGTGGTTAGGTGGGTGTGCGTGTGTGGGTGGTTGTGAGTGATTTCGTGAATGTGTATGTTTTTTTGGTTTCTATCATTTGTGACTACTTCTTTTTGGGTTTTTATATTTATCCTTTAGTCGCCTTGTTTCCTTGGTTATACTTCCCCTAGTAGTGCTTGTTGGTTTTGTGCTTGGGATCTTCTGTGATTCCTTCTGCTGGTTTGTAAGTGGTGCATATGCTGGGATCTTATGTTATTTGGTGGGTTTCTAGTGTGCTATTGATATGATACAATACATATATGGGGTATTCATTATATGAAATTTTGAAACACTGGTGAAGGAAGTTGTAAAAATGGAAATTAAAAGAAGTGAAAAGGAAATAAAAGGGGAAGGGGGATAATCAATTAGGACCCCAAGGATACTTTCTCCTTAAAACCCTAATTATAAAGAACTAAAGAGGTTGATCACTCCTTTGATAATCCTTACATGAATTCACCTAAGAACACAAGAAACACAAACATAATAATTTAATAAAATCTCAAAATTCATAATTAACCTTCAATGGGTACAAAGAGGTGGCTATTTATAACCAAATGTGAGGGATACATGTAAAAATAAATGGCCCAAAAAACATCTAAACCCAAACCCACGATTTAGAATTTCTTTAAACATGTCCATTGATTTAAGGGAAAATATATCAACCAAGAGGACTTTTTGACATCACCATAAAAACGTTGGAGATTCCCACTATGACATTGGAGGTCGGGAGCTGGTGAGGGCTGGAACTGGTGGTTGGGGCTATTTTGAAGGTGGAAGAGGGATGGGATGAGTGTTTTGCAGAAGTCTGGGGAGTGGTGGCTGGTGTGGTTGCTGGTGCAGGCTGGATTTCAGGTGGTTGGGGGCTGGTGCGGGCTCGAATGCAGGTGGAAGGGGGCTGGAATGCTGGTGGAAGGGGGATGGTTGCAGGTGTTTGGGGGATGGTGCGGTCTGATTCAAACGTGTCAGGGGAGGCTGTTGTGGGATGGAATACTGGTGGTAGCGGGCTGAAATGAAGGTGGAAGGGGGCTGGTGTGGGCTGGATGTGGCTCGAGCAGGGCCAAATCACGGCATTACTACGGCATGACCATGACGTGACCTCGGCGTGACCGCGACGTGTTGGCCCGGTCCAGCGACATCCGTGGGGCAGTATATTCCGGTTAGGAGTGAAGGGAGCAGGAGGAGGTGGGGAAACATTCCAGTCATCTCCCCACCGGCAGAAATTTTGATTAGTCAATCCCAAAATTGATCACAAGACTCATGGAATACTATCACTATGTATCACCGTGGGGTGTCGTCCTAGAGCAGGTCCAAAATCACGGCATTACCACGGCGTGACCACGGCTTGTGGGCCCGGTCCAGCAACATCTACAGGGTATAATCTTTCGTCCATGAGCAAAGGGAGCGGGAGGAGGCGAGGAAACATTCTGTTCATCGCCCCGCTGACAGAAATTGTGATTATTCAGCCTCAACATTGATCACAAGACTCATAGAATATTATCACTGTGAACCGCCTTGGGGTGTCGCCCTGGAGCAGGGCCAAATCACGGCATTATCGCGGCGTGACCACAACATGACCACGACATGACCATGGCGTGACCACGACGTGTCGGCCCGGTCCAGCGAAATCCGTGGGGCAGCATCTTTCGGCCAAGAGTGAAGGGAACCAGAGGATGCGGGGAAACATTCCGGTTGTCCCCCCACAGGAATAAATTGTGATTAGTTACTCTCAACATTTATCACAAGACTCAGGGAATAATATCACTACAAACTGTCACGGGGTGTCATCCTGGAGCAGCTCCAAATCACAGCATTACCACGGCGTGACCATAGTGTGACCGTGGGGTTTCCGCGGCATGACTGTGGCATGACTACGGCGTGACCACAGCGTGACGGCAGTGTGACTACGGGGTGACTGCAGCATGACCGCGACGTGATCGCGGCATGACCGCAGCGTGTTGGCTCAGTCCAGCAACATCTGCGGGGAAGCATCTTTTATCCAGGAGCGAAGGGAGCATGAGTAGGTGGGGTAGCATTATGGTCATCGCCTAATCGGCAGAAATTGTGATTAGTCAGTCTCAACATTGATCACCAGACTCATGGTATACTATCACTGCGAACTGTCGTGAGGTGTCGTCCTAGAGCAGGGCCAAATCACGGTGGAGTTCATTAAAATTCGGAGAAGGGGGAAGACATTAGATGCATGAATTTTAATGATAGGGAGAAAATATGGCCATAAAAAATTTAATTCAAATTAAAAAAGTATTTTAGTATTTTCAAACATCTTAGTGTACAGTTACTAGATAGAATAAAAGCATAAAAAATATCTATATTAGATGAAATATGAAGGAAAAATTCAAACAAGATTCAATGACATCAACTTATAATAATAACATTGTCCACAACATCAATTCTTCTTATGGAAAATAAGGCCTCCATGTCAAAAAAATTTGAAATTTATTATATAAAATCAGAACTAGAACTAAACCTTTGTGTTCTAAAAACCCAAATAGAGAACCCCTTTAAAAGATATATCTTAGAAGTGATACCACCTCATCAATATCAATGAACAACATACTAGTTTCATGAAACTTATGATTCACTAACCTGTAATTAGAAATATAATGTCATGTTTTAATTTTGATCATCAAAAATACAAAATGATAAATTGATGTTATATTTCAATTTAAGAAATACTTCAGTAAAAAACACTGGGATGCGGCATTTGTTCAAAAACATAATATACCATCAAGATCGTCATATCAGACCATCTGATGATGATCGGATTTTGGTAGTTCATAATTTTTTTAGGTAATAGCCAGTAGTTAACACCTTCAAACCATAATATAGAACATAAACATTATTCTAATCTATGCTTCAATGTCACAAGGAAGGTCATAGAGTATTATTTTCATAGAGGATAATCTATTGTTTGGAATGTAGTTGTGCAGAAAATGAAAATCATAGAAATATAGTCTGATCTAGAATCTTATCTTGATAACATCAAGGGGTGAAGTTATAGTCTGAGAAACACCATCGGAATAGGCACCTGACATCGCAATAATAAATTCATGGTTAAGCTAGTTGGTCTTCTACATATACTCCACAGACACCGAATCCTACGAATCTGCATTCAACATTTCTAAATTTAATGTTACCATCATCTGAAATAATTTAAAAATACCAAGAAAGAGGCATGAAGATCAGAAAAGAGATTTGATAATAATAAAGACAATAAATTGAATGAAATAAATCATACAGTATGAAAATTGGAGGATGAGTTGAGTGTCTCTTGGAGCGGCTTGTAGTGTTGATCGAGGTAGGGTGACCTAATGACTTTTATGGAAGCATCAGTGGAAACACATTGTGTGTGATATATTTACCTAAATAGTCTCACAAATTTCTATTACAGAGTGCACTAAATCACATCTTGGATAACCGTGACATGGAGCCTACACATTAAATGTATTTTACAAAAACCTTTAAATTAAATGGGAAATGTTTCACATACAATTTAAAGAGGAAGGTGGAAAACATAAAAAACATTGAAAACAAAGTAGAAACATGAACTTGGATGTTTGTTTATGCTTCCAACAATATTATGATTCGATCTTCAATAGGTGCATGAGGTGTTGTCCAACTTTTTTTCTGCCTAGAATACACAAGAAAAATGTAATTAAATAGTAAAATAACTAAAGGAAATAAAAGAAAAGAAAAGGGAAAAAAATTTATGTCTCAAACCCTAAATAGGGGCTGTTGTTTACCTATCCACGGCTGGACAGTTCCAGCAGGTCAACACCAGTCCATTTGCGAGTGTGGTCATTAGAGTAGGAACCACCTCATCTTGTTTCTATTGAGTGTTGATTTTAGTTCCCCTTGAGCTCCAACTTGAGTGAAGTCAATACGATGTCCATAAAGACATCTCAGTAGCTCTTCTTGGTATGCACCCCCTTAAAATCAACCAGACTACTTATGTGACAATTCTTATTCAATAATCAACCAGAACCCAAATGTTTAATGAGATATAACACAGAATCAGAGTCATGTATATAAGAGTTCATAAAGAACAAATGTTAAAGCCATTAATTATTGGTCTAATACTAGAAAAATAAGAATAATGATTGAATTGTTTAATCACGAACCACAAACAAATAGCAAAAATGAAATATGGAATATCAAAGTTTTTAATCCAGATAATTGTATTTACAAATTTATTAGGAATTTCAATATGGACTGCCACAAGAATGAATAATGAGAATATACACCTCTCACATTATAGTTTTAGTATGGTAATAATAAATAAATGAACATGCCAAAATGTTACCTTCGAGTAGTAGGTCTCATTAAGAGTATGTTTCCTTAAGAGTACATTGTCAAATAGATTAGTCTTACAGATGGTAAAATTGACATCATTGACCTGTCACCTGCCATTTGGAATAGTAAATATTTTACATATTTTACCTATGATGGCTGGTAGGATTGAAGGATTCTTGTATTTATATATCCCATCTATTACACTAATATGCTAAGCATCATTCTTCATTGATAACAGAACAAATAGCAGTTTATCCTGAATGGAATATGAATGTAAATAAATCAAAAGAATAATATAAATAAAATGATTTAAAGGAAATGTATAAATAATTTTTCTATGTTATAAAATGTTTTCATTTTTTATATTCCAGGTTTTTGTACAAATTTTTTTTTAAGAATCTATAAATGCATTTATAAGAAAGATCAAGATCCATATATAAGTAAAACTGCATTATCTTGGTAATCCATAGTTTCAAAAATGAAAATTATAAATTCATATTGAACACTTGCCATAAAGATACTAAATTAAAGGTAAAATAAAACTTATTATCAAAATACAAACCTTCATATACAATAATTTATGTCCCTATAAACACAAAGATGATCTAGATATTGAACCACACTAGACAATTAAAATTTGAAAATTTCTAATAAAATAAGAAGATTGGATGAGCTTGCATACACAGCAGTTCAGGAATACCAGGTAAAACATTAAACTGAACCATCACTTATCCATTAAAAAACATGTTCTTCCATGTGATCCCATATCCTGATGAACAAATGATTCAAAAAAGCATGTATGTAAATACACATTAAACCATAATGAGGAGAGGTAGAGCCCATAAAAATCTTCTAGGAGAAGCTTGACAACCGATCGGGGTGGTCTATCTTGAAAATAAAATCGATCTACAAACCAATTCAGTAAGATAATTCCAAAGGATGATGAAAAAACACAATAAATGCTTCCAAGACTATACTTTTCCTTCTCCAAACATCTTAAAACCTGCTTTAACCTATTAAAAATACAAAAAAATATTGAATAAGTACATTAAACATCATAAAACATCCTAGGACTCCAATCCCATATATTTTATTATCAATAATTCTTATTTCACCATCACTGTGTATGGTTCCCTTATATTTTCAACATCATCACATCAATATGCCTTCAATTTCTACTCATACTCTACTCATGTCTTCTATAAATACAAGAGGAACAGAGATCTAAATAACCATCACATGAAATTCAAATAACAGTAAAACCTTAAAATCAGAACATTGAAGAAATAATATGTTATAAAATACCTATGTTGATTGGAAGCCAGGAGGAGGGTGTCGCAGTGACATGTCTTCGGAGAGGAGGGTGCTGCAGTGAGAGAGGTCTCTGGGGAGTAGGGTGCCGCTGTGAGAGAGGTAGTCCGGGGGAGGGTGCCGCGGTGAGAGAGTTTGTCAGAGTGGAGGGCTCCGTGATGAGGAGAAAATGTTGGGGAGGAGAAGTCGTCATGGGAGGAGGGCACGGCGGTCAGGCGAGGTTGAGGAGGAGGGCATCGCGGTTAGGCGAGTTCGTGGAGGAGAAATCGTCAGGAGGAGAAGAAGCTGGGAGGAGAATAAGTCAGTAGGAGCACGAGAGTAGTGAATCAGGGGACCCTCATACCAAATAAAAAAACACGTGGTATAGCCATAGTTATTAAATTAAACCATGGAAATTAGAAAGATATAGCCACGGAGGAAGATATCATTCCTTGAGAATGATTTCAAGTAACTGAAGATTAAAAGATCCTCCCAGATTTTGCAGGGACATAAATATAAGATATTATCCATATTTCTTGGATTTGGTTTCTGACTCAGAATTAAATGTGAAGGAATAGGTCTCACAATGAAAGGGTGTAATTTGAGACATGTCGCACCATGAATAAAGGTGTCACACTATGAAAAGAATTTTTCTATATTCCTATATAAAAATGATCACAGAACAATACAAAGGAAGAGAGATACAAAGGAGAAGAGGAGAGACTAAAGTGAAAATAAGGAGTTCTAGGTCACTACTGAAAATAAAATGAATATTAATAATGCAATCAACTAATAATAACATGTATTTGGTTACATGAAAAAAAATTATCTTGTGCATTGGTAAATTCTAATAGAGTTAGGTGGGATGGAATGAGATCAACACACTTCTAGGAGACAACACCATTAGAAAAAAACCCTAACATCACCATCATCTTCTAACTCTAAAACAAAATTCCATATAATTTTCCAACTGAAAAACATAATAAATCGAATTAAAAAACCAAACAACACTTAAATCACATCACCACCTCCAACAAGAAGAAACTCTACACAAAGAAATACTGATCAAACACACAGGAGAATACAAATGCCTCCCTACTAAATAATCAGGCCCACCCAAGGGTAAACAATGTTGTACAACCTAAATCTTTTCTACTCAAAGACTAAACCAACTAGGTGGTTCTTGTTGACCAGTCTGAGCACTTTGTTTTTAAGATAATGATGTATGAGCTATTGTTAGTAGCTTTTATGGTTTGGAGTTAAATAAAAAGAACTGTTTTTTTTCTATAGAATTATCATCCCATGTTAATCATCTGGTGCCGAAGTTGATGCATGTGAAGTGGCTCCCCATTTCTCAGATTTTCTAGCTAACACAATTGTTCAATTTTTTCAAGAATGGGATAATATTTTTCATCCCAGTAATAAATTTGTGCTCAATGGACCCATGTCAAGTCTCGGTGGAATTTTTTATCTTGAAAGTGGCCATGTTATAGAATATGACTGGTATTTATATTTTTCTCTATCTTTTTTTTAGTAACATAATCATTTCATCAACATGTCTGATAATCATGTTTGTATTTTTGATTTATGGAAATAATTTTATCTCATGTGAGCTTCCTCATTCAACTATTCACATAGATCTGTTACCCACATTCCTGATCTCAAATTCCACAAATACCCATCTGATCATTTTAGTTTAAATAAAAATTATTGTTAGTTATATAGCTGTGATCACAGTTTATAAGTTTCAAATATTTTCATTTGAAAATTCCAGAATATTAGAGAAGTGGTCAATTTTAATTATCCAGAAACCCACCTTGAATCACACCATAATCATTAGTTCATATTTTTTAGAATTTAAAAACCACACAACATCATTATAGTTATGTTTTAGAAGTATCTTCAAGAAAATCATCTTTTCCTAAAAAATTATGCTATGTAGTTAACCCTTAAAAAAATCATGTATCAACAAATTGACTCTTATGATTTGTCAAATGACTTTTTATTTCTTATCAATGACCCTTATGAATTTTAAAATGACTTTTATGAATCAGTGTGGCTTCCTACCTTTGAAAAAATTTCAGTCTGTGCATACAGCATATGACTCGTATGAAAAATCAGAGTTACTCATACACACTACCACATCTTAGCCAAATTTCAGTCATTATAACTTTCAGACCTTTGAAATCTGTAATTTCTGAAAAATACACAGCAACTTCTCACGCACATCATGAAAACATACCATAATCGACAACAAACAACTATTGAGAAAATCCATAGTATCTAATAAGAAAAAGAACCTACAATTAAGTGCAGGTATGCATTTCTCCAGTTTCAAGTCCACTCTTCAGCTATGGAATACCAACATCGCCACCGAGCCTAACACTATAACGACCGGTATCATTATGGTTTTGTGAAACTAAAATAAATCAGACATACTTGGATCGGGAGCATGGAGGTAGGATTTTTGTGTTGGAGGATGAAGATTGTTGTAGAGGATGGGCCTCGATAGGAACCACGTGCAGAGGAACGTCGATGGGGAGGTGGGTGACTGCATCATCAGAGGACAATCATCCTAAGGTGGGTGGCTGCATCGGATGAGTATAATGGCAGAAGTCTTTGGTTACAGCGCCGAGTGAGGAGGGTTTCAGGGAGTGGGGAAGAAAGGGAGGGAGGTGGAGATCGCGAGCGGAGAGTAGGGCAGAAATGGGGTGGGGATCGCGAGCACAAGGTAGGAAGGTGGTGGGGGATCGCGAGCGTATAGAAAGAACAGGGGTAAAGCCACATGTATTTTTTGACCCGTGGTGTTACCTTAACCTATAGCCACAATTTTATTAAACTTTGGCTATATAAGTGTGGCTAAATCTTTAATTTCTAGTAGTGAATATAAGTTCTATTAAAACCTAAAACATAAAAGATAAACATTTTTTAAACATTTTATTCCATTTACCTTTCTGGTTACATGATATTACTATTTTACTTTTCACCACGGTAACTAGTTTTTGCCTATGTAATTTATCACTTAATCTTAGAAATAACATTCATGTTATTGTATAATTTAGAAACACTAATTATAACTATTTATTATAATTTCTGAAATAAATAATCAATATTTGTATAAAATTATTTTTAACACAAGCGCTTGTAATGCGCAAAACCTAGTTTTAACCTTAAGTGTAGTAATTAATTTTTACTATTTTTTCTATTCATTATGACCAAAAGTTGAACTTATTAAATAATATTAAATATGATAATTGAAAATATTTAATCCATTTTAATAAATTAACTTCATATATTTAGAATAATTTAATTTAAAATCAAACCCTCAAAATGTTACAAAATACAATTTTTTAGGAAATTCCATTTTTCAAGAAATATATGATCTTTTATTAACTCAATGACTTGAGATGATCATTATATGAATTTAAATTCATATGAATAGATATATAATATATACACATTTATTTTAAATATTTCCTTACTAGGGTTTATTTTAAATAATTAAAATGGATAAACATTTTGCACTTAAAAATAGTTTGCAGAAAACAACATTTTTAAGTATAAAAATAAACTTATACAAAGGGAATTAAATTTTATTATTAAAATGAAGTTAATTATATTATTATAAATAAAATGTTTTATATTTAGCTTTAAAACAAAATATAAAATATAATGTACCTTTTAAATTACTTGATTTAATGAAATGAAATGACATTATTGGAATAATCAATAATTTTTTACTATTCACTGAAAAATAAATCATTTCGAATAAAAAATATATTTTCACCCAATATTAATTTTGATATTTTTATTTAAAATAATAATAATTTTGTAAAATGAAAATTCTAAAAGTTAGTGAAATTAGTTATAATATTTTCTCTCAAAATCAAAAAAACATTTTTGAAGAAAACATATTTTTTAAGGATAAAATTCCTTTAATAAAAATTTAGTAATAATTTCTTAATAAATTATCAATAAATTTATATTTATAAGGAATTTTTTAAAATTCATAAAGATGTTAATACTACTAATATACACCAATTTAATGTAATGGTTATAACTGTCTTATTTAAATAATCATGGTTTGTTTAGACTCAGTGTTGTGTGTCACATATTAGATTAAACGATGTTTTATTTAAAAAAATGATTTTTACAATGATATAATGATACTTGTGACCTTATTCAACTTACCATTTTTATTTTAAACATTTGAGATGAAAATCTTCAATATATTCGACATAAACCTAAATTATTATGTAATTGAATATAAAATAATAATAATTAAAATAAAAAAAAATAATAAACATGAAAATTGTCATTAAGACAGAAAATAATTAACATATGTTTATTATTTATGAAGATAATGAATTTAAAAAATGATTCGTACTCAAAGTAAGGGACTTTTTTTCAGAAATCCTCTTTTAATTATTCCATTATAACTCTTGTTCTTCCAGGTCTATGTTATTATAAATGTTTCAATAAAATTATTATTTATTCATTTATGGATGATAAAGGTCATTTTATTATCATATATTAATTTATTTTTAGTTTTTTTTTAAGGAATCTTCTAATGGTTTTACATAGGGGAAACTTTTATTTTCAAAACCACTTTTTTTATTTTTCTAAATATTTATTTCCAAAATATTTCCCTTATATTTCCATATTCTTAAAAATTATATTATAGATGTATGTATATAGAAATATAATGTTTGTAAATTAAATTTTAACTATTTAATTCAAATATTTTAAAAATGAATATTTTTATGTATTTTATACAAAATTTTTTGACATTATTTTAAATATAAAAAAAGATTGTTTTATTTTAATGCATACAGTGTCAACGGATTTTCCCACCACTGTAATTATTATTTAATGTATAGATTCCTTGATAAGATTCAATTTTTTAATTAAAAAATCCCTCTCTTCCTTATGTTCATTTCTCAAATTCTTTATTTATGAAATATACTTTTATAATGATATGAGCCTTGATTTTTTAAGCATTTCATTCCATGGGTATTTATTATGTTTATTACTTGTGATTGAATTCATTTTTTGGGACAGATAATCATGTACTTGTTTTTTTGGGTTAACCCAGATAGCACTCAAATTCATTGGGTAATGTTTTTTTCTCATGAGACATAATGTATGGGATTAGGGAGTAAACCTAATTTATTATAGGACTTTGTACACCATGTGATGTTATTCTGGAAGTTGAATTGACTTGTTCTTATGTTATGTTTTGTGTTTCTACCAAAATTACTATATTTACATTTTATTAAGATACTATTTTCATTACATTATAATCTCATTTGATTACTCATGAGCCATATTTTTTATGATATCATGTTATACCTTTGACTCACATGTTATTCTTCTTTATCATGTTTATTCCCTTACTGATCTTTTTGTGCTCAACGCATTTTTTAAAATATTTTTTATAAGGTTTTATGGATTAATAAGGATAAGGATGAGGTTAAGATGAAATTTTTTATGATGTTTCTTGAAAATAAAATATGTTACTTTATAAAAGTTTCGTTTTTTGGAAAACATTGATACTGGGTGGAAGTTTCTACTTTGTGATTTAATATTTATTTATGTAAGTGAGACAGACTAATTCTCTAAAACTCTAATCCATAAGGATTCTTAAATATAAGAAAATTAATTCTTGATGAAAAAATCAACATTATATAAATTTTGTGGTTAGGTCGTTATATTTTAAGGTCATAAACCTAGGAATAATACCATGCAATTCAATGTAATACGATAAGGAAAAAATAGGCATGTGAAGTTTAGTGTTTTAAATCCAAAATTATAAGAGAAACTATAGTTTAATATCATACTACTAGGACAGAAGTTGGGTCATGCTGTTAAATATAATTCATATGGTATTGAAGTTAGTTGTGTAGGTCAACATCATACAGATAGTAATGAAGAAGTTTTTGTAGTTTAACATCATGTATTTAAAACTATTGGGGGTTTTAATCACTATGATATGACTAAAATATGTTTGGAAGTGTTATATTGAAACCCATAAGACCACATGAGTCATTAATAGTGTGGTAAATAAGGGATGATATAAGATAAACCATGTCATACAAGAGTACACAATATGGAAAGATGGTTTCGGGTTGTAATGTTTCACCAATCACCAAGGAAACCCATAAGGTTAGAGAAAACTGGATGGGTATAAAACCATGAGACCAATTAACTCATCCAATATTCAAGAATGCACTAGGTATGACACCAAGGGTTCAAAAACATTACCTGTAAAAAAATTATGGGGTTGGGGTAAAGTTTGACCTCTATGGATTGAATCACGAGTATAAATAAAGATATTTAATGGATGAATTTTGACCACATATTCAAAATATTTTTTTTATTATCGTACTTCTATAAGGGGGAGTTGAGTATGGTCTCCGAACACATTAAAAACATGTGTTCCATCACACGTTGTTTCCAATAAGCCTTCAGGATGTGTATCCTAAATGGTAGGTGGTTTATTGGGTATTATGCCATCAATATAGGGAAATCCATTTGGAAATGAAGATCAATAAAGATTAAAACTTAATAATACCAAATTAGGAAGGTAAAATTAATTTAGATAGTCTAGTAGTTTTTATCACATCAGGGGATACAAAATTTCCTATTGTGTATATCAATGGGGCATACCAATGCAGGAGGAGTGGTATGCGGGAGAGTGTAATTTTTGGCCAAATAAAAGTTCCAATACCATAAAATGGCACCATAATAGAATTATATCATACCTTGGGGAAACAATTTTTATCACTTAAGGTTCTTAGTTTAATGTTATATAGTTCAGTCTAAAAGGGGATATAGTATATCTAACTAGAGAGAAGAAAACCTGATGTTATTTTATACAGCCTCAATAAGGAATTTAAATGGATTATTGTCATGATGTGTTGACCAGGTGAAGTGAATTATAATTTCATGTGTCCAGGACTAATATCATTTAATGTTTCATCACGTGATGAGGATAGAAGGAGGGATTGAGGTTTCCCTCTCATAATCAAGTTATGATCCTTCTTTTTGTGTGATTTTTATTTTTTTCAATGGTTTTAATTGGTTATCAATTTTGGTAAATGAATTATCATGATTTCATTGAAGCTGATGTATTTAATAAGTCATTAAGAAAGAAGTTATTAAAGTATTCAAGATATAAAATCTTGATAACAATGTAAATTTTCTTGGATTAATGGATAATCAAGAATATAATCAAGTATTTCTAACATAAGGAAGTTCTTATAATGTCTTTGAGATTATAAGTCTAATAATTGTTGAACTAATCTTAAAGATCAAGTAATTGTTTTCATGGTTTTTCGAGAAATCGCATTTTCTACAACAATGAATATGATTTATGTACCATACATTTATAGATAAAGAGATGTTCAAGAGCATAAAAATAGATATTTTTATGAGGAGTTAATTTTTAAGAGTTATGTTGAACTTATATTCCAAAAAGAGAATAATAAATCAAATGAGATCGTGCAGTATTTCTTTATTTCATGGGGATCTTATTTCAAGAGAATGAAAATATTAATTTTCGTGAATAATAATTTAGTGGAGATCATAAAAAAATGTTATTTTCATGATGGTTTTTGGACAAGTGAAAGAAATTGGTGGTGAGACACGTATATAATGGAATTTATTTTAAATATTGTATATTTATTTTAGTTTTCCTTTATTAAAAAATATGGCCAATCACATAGAAATCCAAGGGTACCCCACAACCACTACTTAAGTGGGAAATTCCAACCCTCACCTAGACATTGTGTTAGTTGATTGGAGATGTAGAACTAATCAAATATTCTTAATAGGTATGAAGGTGTGTGAATATAAGAATATTGTGCTCACAGGGGTCCCCGTGCAGCATGAAATAGTGTGTCACAACTCATGTGTGGATGAGGTGAATATGTGTTCAGGTTACAATCCCAATGTCATTGTTTGAACCATCGGCGAAATGGGAACACTTATTAAGCATCCATCAATTGTGGAATAGTTCAATATTAGAGTGGAATCAAATTTTCATTATTATTGTGTCTAACAAGATACAAAAATAACATGAGTTGCATGATCAAATAGGTGTTGTCCATCCATTCAAATATGCATCATCTAAAACCTCTCAATGAGGTTTTTAATGTGTTTTTTGACTCTAGTGGACAAAAACCACTACTATCCTTGATTATTCCCATCTTATATGATCATTTCTAAGGATTGATAAAATTTTAGTTGAACTGAGTATTTGCATGAAATAAATTTTTTTCATGCATGTGATAAGTCAAAGAAAATTATTCTTCTATTAATAATACAAAGAAATATGAAGTCATTAATATATTGGGATATTCATTCATCCATAATAAAATATACAGTTTGAGATTAAAATGGTACACGATATGCATCTCATGTATGTTATCACATTCATCATGAAGGATATAATGACATGTTTTTTATTGTATAATATCTGAGAAAGCCATGTTTGGAGAATATAAATGGTGATGTCTCATAACATTCAAATATTATGAATGACTCAACATTATTTTTTGGCTTCTAAAGTGGTGAAAACATTTCTATAATTAATGAATCACCAAAGTCTGATATCACTTCCTCCACTAATGATTCCTAATATAGCACTGATTTAGTGAAAAAAATCTATGAGCATCTTATTGCATGAAGTAGAATAGAGATATAAGAGCTTCCTAGTCTATTCAGAGAGGGGATATCCACGTACTCTATTATGACAATAATAAGAACTATGGGACTTCAACTTGTGTTTCACAATTTAAGTGAAATATAAAGATCTGATTTCTTTAACTATTGGATAAAACCAAAATTTGTTTTATGAAGTATAAATAAGAATAAGTCCCTGATTATACATAATATTATGCAAAGGATACATTTTTATAATAACTTACGAAAATAATATAGGAGATATCATGCATCTATTTATATGATAAAGAACCACACTCATTGTAGTTTGCAAAAAGAAGAATGGAACATGAGGTGGAGAGAATATTGTGTGCATTCATTAAGAATAACATGCACTCATATGAACAATTTGAAATACATGAACCTTTTTTGTCTAAGGAAGCTTGAATTTTAAAAGAAAAAAACAAACAGGATATATATATCATACAAAATAATAAAAATAATATTATATATATGTTCTAGGGTTTTAATTAGACGTTCCATGAAACAATTTATTGATGTTAAAATCACATACCATGTTAATTTCATGATAATAAAGTAATGCTGATATTTCACAAGAAAAAAAAAAGAAAAACTTTCTCTATCACTTGATAGACTGAGAATCTGATACTTAACTCTATTCCATATATATTTTTTAAAAGATCAAATAACTGATACTGAATTAATTTTTGATACTATGTATAAAGGAAGTCTAAGATTCCAGTCTATAGTTATATTCAGGTCATTGATACTTGAAAAGAGGAATATTTTCCCAACTATCAATTGACCATTATTCCAGGTATAATAATTGTGATGATGCTGAGATGAAATCTCACTAATCTGATAATTATATATAAGTTTTTGTTTCTTGAAATAATTAGAAGAAGATCCAATGTAGTTTTTTTGTCACTAAATAAGAAATATAGAATAAGAGAATAATATAAGAAAGTATTTCCCATATCATTTTAACCAGGAAGAATAAGAAGAATGTTTAGATTTTAGTTTTCTTCTATGAAAAACAGGAAGAGTTTATTTCCTACTACTATGAAAGTAACAAAGTATTGAAGAAGTAACTAGAAGATCGAAGAAGTATTGTGACATCTATTGGAAGTATCAATAGCTATAAAACTTGTTTGTGTTATAAAGTACCATAATAAGTAGGTGAAAATTGTATTTAGTAGGTATTATAAAAAACCATCCTAGAGCTGTAAAAAAAAGAACTTTTGTTTTACTATAGTGTAATGATCGTGAAATGATATTCCCTGCTTTTTGTAACCATGATTAAAGGAATGTTTTTTATTAGTTGTGTGGTTAGCTTATTTACACAACATACTAAGTACTAGATACTCTTATTGAGTAGTTAAACTTGTAATAAAATGTGAAATATTTACCTTATTTCATATATTTTGATGTGATAAAGAAAATAGAATATCCTAATCCATATCCTAGAGGTCTAAGAGGTAAAAGGGATAAAATAAATAATTGGATAAAAAGTTCCCAACACTGATTCAACCCCATATCATCATTGATTATATACTAAATTTGTTCTATTAATTTTTATTATAGCTAAGTTTCACCTCTATTAGACTATATACCTTGTAGTTATTCGCTTTTTAATATTTGATTTTATTTCCTTTGTTTAAAATGCACATATTTTTAATAGAGATTCATAGAATAATTCTATTTCTACCAAGACCATGATTAATTTTATAAATAAAGAGAAGATAAATTTGAAGAATAATTCCCTCTTATAAAAAGAATATTAAGTGTCATTATATTCAGGCCTTTCCTACAATTAAGTTGGATTAGGCTTGGAAATTGAAGAGTATGTGTCTCATGTTTCCACCAAGGATATAGAGAGTCTTTCTTCCACATATGGATCAATGCATTCATGTGATTAGGTGATATGTCTTAACTCTTATCAAAATCATCCTAAATAAGATCCAAGAACTAGTGGGAGTGATGATATGTCAATTGATTTTTCAGTTGATTCATTAAAGGGTATGATTCAGTGTTATCCCAAATAATTAGTCTTTATTGTCTTTTGGGGTACTTGAATTATTGAAGGAAGAAATTACTCATCTTAAGGGGAAGTTATAAGTAATATAGAATAATTTAAAATAAAAACTTTGAGAATATATAAATATCTCCAAGAATGTTAGTACCTTTGAAATAGAAAGAGTGGAACTTGAAATAAGTTCCTCGTAGTTTTAATACAAATGAATCAATGAATTAGAAGACAATGAATGTTTCAAGAAGACTATAAAAGAAAATATCCATGTACTTGAAGAAAAAACGACAAAAACATTGATTTATAGGATTTAAAGTTGGATGAAAATTTCAAGAGGTTTAAATAACTTGACTATTTGTTAAACAATAATGTTAAAATGCATAAAGATGAATCTAGAATAATAGATAAGGTTTGTGAAAATAATAATATTATGATTATTGATCAAAAAATCATCCTCAATATGAAATGTAAATAATTGTATGTTTAGTTTTCCAAACATGAGAATAAACATATTGAGACTTCAAAAAAGAATGAGATAGTTATTGTTTCTACTCAATGATCACTAGAGGATTATAGCGTTAAAATACATCCAACATTTAAAAAAATATCATGAATTAATTTAATGATCTATCCCAAAAATTTGAGAATAAAAATGTACAATCCCTTCCATCTTTAAATAATGTTTCTAAAATTGTTTCCACAATAGTGAAGGTTGTAAAAAACATATAAAAGTATGGATGAATAAAGGAAATAATAATCATACAATCATTACTTGGTTGGAGGGGAAAAATATTGTGATATATGATTCCCCACATAGATCCTAAAAAGTTATCAAGAAGAACCAAAAAACATCATACAGAATAATTAAGAATATTAAGGTTTTTCATTAGATGTTAGATCTACAACATATTTTGGTATTTTAAACAAGATTGTTTGGGTACAATTAACTAAATTCTAAATCATAAATATGTCCTACATAAAGGGGATAAATCCAGAGAACAAGAAGCAAAATTCATAGGTTAATAAAAAAAATATATTATAAATTGATTTTGAAAACATGAAAATATCAATGATTTATGCAATAATTATGGTCATAATAATGTTATATGATTATCTTGACACATATACGAAGTTGATGAGAAAAGAAGATTCTATATGTTAGATTACAAATAAAAATAATTCATTATAAGAAAGAAAAACAAAATATTATAAATAAAATTTCTCCTAAGAAGAAAAGTGAGAATACCTTCGATTAAAAATCCTAGAAGTTGAAGAGAAGTGCCTCATCCAAAAGGGGAAATAATAAGGATGACACTCATAAGAATCCATATGGAGGATACAAACAAGAGATTAATGTTATTTATGACATATTAGTTATTTGGATAGAATATTTAGAAATATTGAGAAAAATATAAGAAGCACAGGAAAAGTCCAGTGCAAAATAAAATATTCCACATGATGAAGACAATGTACATTAGAGGTTTTTAACAAAAGTTAATTCTTATAGTAAATAAGTTTTATGTGGGATATGTGAAAATGTGGACATTATAAAAATGATTGTTTAACAATACTTATAGAAAAATAATAAATCCTTAAGTTTATGAATTCGTCATCTATGAATGTTGTTAAGAAGAAAAATTCTCCACAAAAAGTAGAAGATAATTTAAAGAGATCCATGTTTCAACAACATAAATCAAAATAGAAGTTCAGATATGGAAACACAAACACTATAAAAATAGAGAAACAAATTATAAAACAACCTCAACCATTATGTTCACATTTATGAAGGAAGGAATATCCACCTTATTCCCTTAATCATTGTGTATTTTATATTTTTAAATAATATTGGTAATTGAAGGTGAAGTAACTTCTCAGGGGTGGTATGTGAATTAGTGAGTTAATTCAATTATTGATAGTAATGATAAAGAATTCTCTATCCTTGAATTATTACTCAATTGGAATTTAAATAAAAATATGGAAGATGATAATATTTTATGAATTTAAAGGAGTCCTTATTTAATAAGTTATCAATATAAATTGGTAAAGGAAAATTTTGTTGTAAAAAATACTCTTTTTCTCTACACCAAACACGAACTATGTAGACATAGAGTGAAATTATGGATGGAAAATTTCTTATGTATGGAATGATACACTTTCCTATAATCACTTAATTTATTCTAATTAATTTGGACAGAAAGTGAAATAAATATTTGGAAAATTAAAGGGGGGATAAATAAGAAATAGATTCACATATTGACATATTCATTTGGAAATAAATATGATGGAATTGACAACAGATAAAAAGGGGGATATTTAATATCCCACTTTGTGTAAGAGTTGTATTTGTCTTTGATGGTTTTCATTGGTTTTCAATAGTGGTCACTGAAATATAAATATTTCATTGATTTCAATATATTGAATAAGTTAGTAAGAAATAAGTAATTGAAGTATCCAAGATATCCAATCCTAATAAAAAAATTAGTTTTTTCTTGGATGAATGGATGAAAAGAATTTAATAAAGTATTATTATCTTAAGGAAGTTATTTTGAAGACTTTGAGTTTATAAGTCATATGATTGTTGAACTGCTCTTAATGTTCAAGGACTTTTTCTCAGGGTGTGTAGAGAAAGAACATTTTTGAAAACAATAAATTCAATTGATGCACCGTCCAATTTTGGATGATGACAAGTTAAAGATCGTGAAAATATATATTTTCATGAAGAATTAATTTTTAATATTTATTTGGAACTAATATTCCAAAATTAGAAGAATGAATCAAAGTAGTTCATGAAATATTTCATTATTTCTTGAGGAGATTATTTCAGGATAATGAAAATAAAAATTTTCCTAAATAATACATTAGGGAATATAATGAAAATCATAAACCCATGCAAATTGATATTTTTCATGATGGTTTTTGGAGATGTAAAGGCATTTGGTGGTGAGAAACATATGTCATGGACTTTATTTTATAGATTAGATAAGTATTTTAGTTATCATTTATCAAAAAATATGGACATCCACCTAGCTATACAAGGGGGACCCTATAGACACTACTTAAATAGGAAAGTCAACACTTATCCAACCATGGTGGTGGCAGAGGGGGGATAAAGGACGCATAAAAAGCACCTGAATAGGCAGTCCAGTGTGAGAGTGGGAATATAGAATTCCCATAGGGTTTCTTATGGACCACACAATGGTTTGGCATGGCCCTTGTGGTAGGGAGGTGAATGTGTGTCTGAGTGCCAACACTAGTTTCATAGCTTGAATAAGTGGTGAAATGAGAACACATTTTAAGATTCCCTTAACTACCGAAGAGTTAAATGTGGGATGGGATACACATGGTCATTGTTCCCTCATTTAAGAAGATACAGAAATAACATGATCTTCATGATAAAATTGATCTCAACCATCTATTAAAATTCTCATCATCTTCAACCCTCTAAGAGGTTTTCACTATTTTGTTTGACCCTAGTGATGTTAGTTAACTGTTATCCTTGATTCCATCCATATTTTATGATCATGATGAAATATCAAGACAAGGTTGATCAAAATGTGGTTATGCATTCAATATAACTCTTTCATGCATGTGATAAGTCAAAGAAAATTATTGTATCAAGGATGATATGAAGAAATAGGTTTTTTTAATACATTATAATGTTCATGAATTCACAATACATGAGGTATTTCTATTTTAAAATATCACATGATGTGCATCTCAGGAACATGATCATATTCATCACAATGGAAGTAACACCGTGATTTTTGGAGTATAATATATGAGGAACCCACATTTGAGGAATATTAATGTCAAGATCATCATATATTCAAATATTTTTAATGATATATAATTCTTATTGTACTTGTAAAGAAGTGAAAAGGTAATTAAAACCTTTCTATAAATATTGAATCACCCAAGTTTGATAGCACTATTTTCACTCATGAATCTTAAGAGAGATCATATTTTGTAAAAACCAGAGCCTCTCTAAGAATCATATTACATAAAGGAGCATAGAGTTAAGAAAACTTCCAAGGATATGTGAATATGGGATATTTTCATTATCTATTTTGATAAAGAGAAGATCCATGGGCCCTCTACATGTGTTTCAAACTTTAAGTGAAAAATGAATTACTTGTTTCTCTAACCAGTGGATAAATCCTCATTGTGTTTCATGAAGGAGAAATAAGAATAAAACACAGTATAAATATGCTATTATTTGAAGGATCATTTGTGTAAAATGATTGCAAAAATAATATAGTAGATATCATGCTCATGTTTTCATGATCATCAAAAAAACTCACTATAGTTTTCATTAAGAAGAATAGTGCATGAGGTGTAGAAAGTAGTGTGTGTGTAGATAAATAATATCATACACTCATATTCATGGTTTAAAATTCATAATCTTGTTTTGTGAAAGGTGGTGTGATGTTGAAGATAAATCAACAACAAAAATATATATAGAATATGAAATAATACCAATAATATTATATATATGTGTTAGGGTTTTCATGAAAATATACAGGAAAAAATTTCATGAAGTTAACATCACATGAAATATTGTTTTTATGATATTCAAGTAAGGATAATATTTTACTAGAAAAAGAAAGAACATATTTCTTTAGCACTTCATTGACTAATAAGATGATACTGAACACTATTTGTTATTGCTTGTCAAAAATATTAAATAACCGATACTACATTCATTATTGATATTGGATATCTATGAAGTCTGAGATTTCATTCCACATTTATATTGAAATCATTGAAACTAAATAATAGAATGATTTTTCCCAACTATTAATTTCTTATTATTTAGGGAAGAATAATTATGGCTATGTTAAGTGAAACTATCAATGATCGGGAAATCACTAAATAAGTTTCTCATTCTTGAAAGAATAAGAAGATCTATTATTATCTATTTTTTACTAAATAATAGATAGATAAGAATATATGAATAGAATAAAGTACTATTAATATCTTTTTTATAGGAAGATTAAAAATATTTAGAAGCTTTTAATTTGATTATTTGAAAAAAGAAGATGATTTTCTTACCTACTACAATATAAGTAATAAATTAAATAATAGATAAGTTGAAAAACAAATAATAACTATGACATCTCTCAGAAGTCTAAACATGTGTAAGAATTACTTGGTGTTACACACTACCTTAAGAAAAAGTTGAATAATATATTCAATATGAAGTATAAAGAACCATCCATGAGCAATAAAACAAGAACTATCATTTGAATATAATGCAATGAAAGTGAAATGATATTTTCCAATTTCTTTAACCATAATTAAAGGATTATTTTATATTGGTTCAGTGGTTATATTATTTCTAGTCCATTTCAAGGACTAGATACTCTTATTGAGTAATAAACCTAATAAAAATATTATATTACATCTTTACCAACTTTCATATACTTTCATATGATAAATAAAATAGAATAAGGGAATAAAGATCCTAACAGTTCTTAGAGGTAAAATGGAAAAAAGTTATAATTGTATAAAATGTTCCCAACATTGATTCACCCCCCACCCTCAGTGTTTAGTATATCATAAAGTTTTACTCTCATCTAGGGATAAGGAAAAACAATTGTGATTCTGAATCGAGTGATGATATGGATAACCTCAAAGTTGAGTGTATGTAGTTTAAGGTCATGATTCTCATGTCATGGTTTCTAGTTTAGCGTCATGGAACATTATGTTGGATCTACACAAAATAATTACATTCATGAGATTAATGTACACATGAATACAATGCATGAAATATATATATATATATATTATTGTATATATAGTGTACATTTATTACATGAATATAATGTGTGTATATTATCATACATAAGATGCATGTATAATATATATATATATAAGATATATATATATTATATTTAAACATACAAGACATTTATATAATGTATGGGGTTATTGAATATGATTCAATAGCCGTTTATAGCTTCTCTCCTAATTTTTTTAATCAATGTTGAACCAAAGGTTGGTTCCTTAAATAGATTTGAATTTATTTATTTATATGTGATCAAAGAATTACAGTAAATGGGTAGTGACACATAGGATGTGTTATGAATAAGGATCCTTGTGATTTTCCTATAAAAGGGTATGAATTATATTCATATGTAGAAGATTCTTTCATATTTTTTTGATGGATTTGTGATCCGTGGTTTCAATAAAAGTTTATAGATATATCTTACAACCCTCAAATTTCATTCATTGTTCCATAAAGGCACAATCACCCCTTCATGTTCTTAGGAGTGATCCAGTTTTGACCTAGGATCTATTGGATGATATATCACCTAGAAAAAAATGTGATTATTTCCAATACTCTTTATGATATTCCTCAAACACACTTCATTGATATTGAAGGAAGAATATGGATGCTACTGCTATATCTGAAATCCCAGTACTTAGTATACCCCTATTTTTGAATAATTTACTGTTTTGAATTCTTAGAGATAGATATGCCTATTTTTGTGTTATATTTCACTAATAGTAATCATTTTATAACTAAAAGAAACCCACTAATGGTATCACATCCAATTTATTAAATATTTAATAGTGTATAATTGACTGGTTTTTAAAGAATAGTGAGTTATAGAGTAGTATAAAACCACAGTGATGAATCTTTTACCTTTACATAGATCCCCAACTTGTATAAATGTAATGATGTCTTCCATAAACATAAGGTTCATAGAGTAATTACACTCATTTAATCTCTTATATAATGGTACAGAAGTCATTACACATAGTTTATTAATGTTTACCTTGACATAGTATAAGTAATTTTAAGGTCATTGTTATATAAAGTGTTCTATGTAAGGGTTACCTGATCATCCCTTACATGTAGAGTTTTGTGTAATGTTTAATGTAGAATAGATTTAGTCATTTTTTCCCATGGCTTACCATTTTGAAGAATTTCTACATGAAGGTAATCATAGATTACCCTTACAGAAAATTGGGATTCTGTGTAAGGGTAAACAATATTTTTTTTTAAAATTTAAAAAATTTAATGATGTAAATGGTTTTTATTGTTTATGAAATGTTTATAAATCATGTTAACATGTATATTGAGAATATTTAATTTCT
Source organism: Viscum album (assembly GCA_963277665.1). Lineage (NCBI taxonomy): Eukaryota > Viridiplantae > Streptophyta > Magnoliopsida > Santalales > Viscaceae > Viscum > Viscum album. The sequence continues at coordinate 1,616,306,120 of OY728146.1, read as the reverse complement.
ATGAAATGTATAAATTAATTATTTAATTATAAATAGTTTATTATTAATTAAATATGTGTTTATAAATCATTTTTATTCCCAAATATTAAATGTTAATATTTGTAATACTATTTAACAAATTATATGGAATTCCCTTTGATCTATAAATAAAATAATTGATTTATTAATTATAAGGGATAATTTAAAGTGTTTATAAACTATAAAATATGATATTTTTATTTTATATTAAATTTTTATATAATAGAAACTGAATTGTAAAATGTTTATAATTCATGAATTAAAATATAAATTTCATATAATATAAAATATGAAATAGTTCATATTTAAGTGAATATAATTTTTTTTATTCTTTCTAATTTATAAAAAAATACGAGAATTTATTTATTAAATTTTCATGAATAGTTATCTCATGTTTTTGAAAATAAATTAAAATTTTAATTATTTATTATATTCCTTGGATATTCATATTTGATTAAATTGTTTAATAAATGTGAATAATGTGTATTATTTTTTTAACAATTATACTACTTCTAGTAGTTAGATGCATTCATTACACATTAGGTATGAATCCTTAAAATTTAGTTTTCATCTAACTTAACCTTAGTTTATAATTCAAGCTATGAGATAAAGAATACTTATTGAATATTGTCTGTAAATATTAGGTGAAAAATATATCATGAATTTAATTATCACTTCATTAGATTATCCCAGTTTAGAGGGACTTGTGTTCTGACCACCTACCATTCATTAGGTTATGGCTTATCTATAAAATTGAATGGGGTTGGCTGTATGTCACTCTAGGCTTACTCGTATGGATATTTTAAATCTCATATAAATTTATGCCATTACAAGATAAGTTCATGTTTTTTATGTAGATGATGTATTATAATATGTATTTATATTTTTATCTAACTTTTTTTGTGAGTAACGCTAACATATGGGTTATGTAAATAGGTACACATTAATGTGGTGTGAACAAATTAATTTTGTGGTTGTAATTAGATTTACAAAAAAAAAATCATTAGAAGCATGAATATATAAAAAAACAAGACAATATAATTATTACATAATATGTAATGGTTATAAATTTTATATGAATATGGTGTATATTAAATTAGATACTTTTAAAATCCCCTTAAATACCAAGTGTGAGATACCTTCCAAAACAGAACATGTCATGACCCCAATCATTGAACTAGTTTTTTCATGATAAAGTTGAGTTCCCCTGGATTATCTTATATTAGGAAATAAATTAATAAGTGACTATGGATTATCTTGTTGGTAAAGTCATACCAAATTTTAGTTCCTCTATATTTTCCTTTTTTAACGTCATTTTATACTACCATTGAGTTACACTAGCTTGGATACCCTAATAGGATTAGGTTACCAGAGGAATAGAGTTGATGGAATCCATATTATGGATTTGGATAAATATTTTTCTTCAAATCTATCTAAAATTAAATTTTTTTCTGATTTATATGGTTCCCTACCTAAATAAATAATTGATGGTAGAAATTCTATAGAGACTCATAACTTAGTGAAATTTGGATTTTGACTCACAAAATGGATATGATGTACGGGTTCATAATTTTAGTGGGAGAACATTAATTTGAATTACTTAATGAAAATAGATAATACGTGATACTCATCCTATATATATATTCTTTTTATATTATTGAATACTTAATCACAATAATATTGATATCAATAATAGATATGGACTATAAAATATTTAATGATTGGTATCTTTGATTGAGAAGTTTTTTCATGGAGAAGCATTCGGAGTACCCAAATGTAAATTTTATAGAGATTAATTCCACCAACTATAACTAATGGTCATTAGATACCAGGTATGCGCCACACATTTTGGTTTCAAAACATAGACTCAGAGATAAAATGGAATTTATAAAGGGTGAGGTAGATCATTTTCCTAGTAAAAGTGAAATGGTTACTTTGTTGGAAGTCAGCACTTGTGATCTATGATTTCCTGAAGGATAAGTACTCGGATTGAAAAACTATTACCATTTTCTCATCACAAACAAGAAATTTATTTTTTGTTTCTTTTTTGGGTAAGATGATATTTTCATTCATTATTATGAGCAATAGTTCTCCTATATATAAGAATGAAATATTTTATGGTGTTTTGAATATAATTAAAGGATTATATATTTAAAATATGGATAATATAATTTATAACATTTAGAATAAGAATGATAGGGTTGATTATAATCTCGCCTAACTTTGGAATTGTTTCCTTGGACATATAAACAAGATATGCATTCAAAGACTTCATATAGATGGATTTTTGGGATCATTAGATTAGGAATCATTTAACACATGAGAAACTTGTTTATTGGGAATATTTTCAAGGACACGTTCTGATGAAGATGTGAGAGGGATAGTAGTGTATTGGACCTCATACATATCTGAGGACTAATAAGTACACAAGTAAATGGTAGTTATATGTAATTAATTTCTTTTATCAATTAATTTATATATTATGGATATGTTTTTATCATGAATCATAAGTAGGAAAATTTGGAAAAATTCCAATAGTTTCACAAAAAAGTAATAAATCACTCAGTAAGAAGTATTATGATTCTCCAATCAGATCATGGCGGTGAATACTCAGTCCATGAATTCATAGTTCATCTTGGAGATTGTGTAATTGTTTCAAATCTCACTCCAATTGGGAAACAAGAATGGAATGGTGTGTTTAAGAGGAGTAATTTTAAATTACTAGACATTTTTTGATCAATTGTGAGTTTATGTGACATTTCTATCTCATTCTGGGGTTGTGCTCTGGAGTTTTTTTCATTCTTACTAAATTATGTTCCATTTAAATTATTCATGAATACAACATATAATATAAGGACTGAGAAATGTTCAAAAAAGTATTTTATGAGGATTTTAGGTTATTAAGACCTCATATAGATATTGTATTTAGATAATCTTGGACTAATATCAGATAATTGCATATTTTTTGGTTATCCTAAAGAGACTATAGGATATTATACTTAGCACCCTACTGAATAAAAATTGTGAGTAGTTTGTAATGGTATATTTTTTGAGAAGGAATATATGAATCCAGGATTTGGTGGGAGGATGGTTAAACATAGAGAAGTTAATGACCACAAAACATTAAGTGTTCCAAAGGTGGAAATTAATCTAGTTTCAAAAATATTTGTGGATGAAGTTCTTAATAAAGTTACACAAGAACCTTAAGGTCTAGTAGGATTCTTCAGGAACCTGAGAGATATGGAATTCTCATCGATGATGATGATAAGTAACATTCTTGGGATATGAAACTATATCATACTAGGAGTTTATTTAGGGTTATAATTCTAAAAATTTGTTAAAATCAATGTAATCTAAGATAGAATCTATGTACACTAACCATGTTTGGAAATTAGTGGATACACCTGAAAGGGTTAAACTGAAAAGGTGTAATTGGGTTCTCTACTAGAAAACTGACATGGATAGATGACTTCCTTACAATATAGAAATTTTTTTGGTAAACGGTTACAAATAAATTCATGGTATTTACAATGAATAAAACTTTGCTCATATCATGATGATGAATCCTACTAGGATTTTTCTTATCATAATATCTCATTATGGTTATAAGATAAACCAAATGGATATCCAAACCAATTTCTTTAATATAAATATATTTGAGGGGAATAATATGATATAAACAAAATATTTAAAGTTATGAATGATTTTGATAAGGTACGCAATTTTCAAAGGTATATTTCTATATTGAAGAATGCTTTTTAGAGTTGGAATATCCAGTTTGATGATACAATAAACTAGTTTGGTTTCATAAAAAAACATAGATGATTCATGTGTATATAATTAGGTTAACTAGGTTATAGTAGTAATTCTAATATTTTATATATATAACATTATTTTTATCATTAATGATGTCCCAAGACATTAATTTTTAAAGGTGTAAATGGGTAAATGTTTCACAATGAAATATAAGGGTGAAGTAGCCTATATACTTGGTATGATGGTCTATTAAGATAGACATAATATTTTACTTAGACTGGCTCATAACACATATATTAGTAAATTGTTTAAGTGTTTTAGGATGTAAAATTCTAATAAAAGATCTTTACTAGTGTTTAATGGCGTGAATCTTATGAATATTCAATGTCCTTGAAAAGGGTTGGAAAGGAAGGATGTGATTCCTTATTCATCATCCATAGGATCTATTATTTATGTAATGTTATTTACTCTACATGATGTCTCTTCTTATTTGATGATAACTCATAGATAATATTCCAATCCTGGTGAGTGTCACTAAATTTATGTGAAGAACATTCTTAAGTACTTGAGAAGAACTAAGGATGTTTTTTGGTTTTTTAAGAGAGGAATAACATTGTATAAAAGGTTTCATATATGCTAGTTTCCAATATGAAAAGATGATATAATATTTTGATCTGGATTCATATTTTTATAAAATGGTGGATTTTTTAGCTAGAAGAGTTTTGAAAAAACTATCATAGTATACTCTGCAAAATGGGATGATTACATCATTACATCTGATGTTGTTAAGAAATTTGTTTGGATCGAAAGGTTTATTTTTGAACATGGAATGGTTCCTAACATCTAGGGAGAAACTGAATTATATTTTAACAATAATGGGGTTGTTTCTCAGTCTAAGGAACATCAATCTCACAAAATGACCAAACACATCCTTTAAAAACACTATCACATATGGTATATCATTGAGAGGGGTGATGTAAAGATCATATTGGTGGATATATAAGAGAATGTGGAAGATATTTTGATGAAACCATTAGTATAAAAACAAACTATGTGTAATGTAGAATATATGGGTATGAGATACATGGGAGATTGGCTATGATGGTTTTAAAATTTATCATGTTATTATAGTAATGGTAATCTCTATTTATCATTTATTCATGTGTACTATAATTTATTTTAAATTAATGGTCAAATGATAATATCCCCTCAATGTATGACTTTGAGTTGTCCGTAATTGATGATTATTATGGAGTATTATAGGTAGTAATGATATGATAAGGTTATCATTAATATAAAACTATAATAATTATAAAGAGTTATATATGATATATGAAGAGTAGATTTATAAGGTACTAAGTAGATTCTTATTTCATGGATTGACCCTCTAATGTATATCTCACAGAATGTCATACAATCATTGATATACTTATGGGCGAATGATTTCTATCAATCATTATTGTGTGTGTTTAGAGAGAACTATATCATGAGATACATTATACTTTAATAAAATATTTATTTAATTTTGAAGATAACTTAGCTAATATAGGGTGTTTGTGTATGTTTTGAATCATGTCACCGGTTAGAGAATAGCCAATATGGGATTTTTCCACTTTTTTGAAAAGAAAATTTATCTTGACCTTGATTGAATTAAACTAAAGAAATGCATGACTTTTCTTATTTGAGTCATGTATGATTTTTCCATCTACCTAGATGAGGTACATTTTATGTACTCATCTATGATATGAATGAAATGTTATGTATTCATCAACATAATCAATTTTTTCAAGGAATTTAGAAAATATGAGTTGACTATACTACATTGAAGTGTACCATGTCTAGTGGTCACTAAATGTCATACACAAAGGTATTATATAGGTATATATATATGATTAATATGATAAATATTATTATAGGAATATTTGAGTATTGATATTAGAATTTTTTATGGATATCTCACAAGGCCACTTAGTAGCATAAGTAGCATCAAAGATTTGTTGGAGGACACTATTTTCTTATGTATATTAAATATAAATTCCGTAGTTTTTTTCAACACTATTAAGGCCTATAGGGTCTCATATTTAGGCCCTTGGATAATAATAAAATTTTAAAAAAAGGTGTTTTTTCAAAATGAAGAGATTTTTATTAAACTTTTTCCAAAAGAGTTTGGATGGATTCACTAAAATTTGTAATGTTTTTCAAAAATCATTTATGTTATTTTAGTGATAGTGGGAGATTTTTTGATGGGAACAAAAATGTTCAAGAATAATATGAATGTACACATGAATATGATGCATGAATTATATATATATATATATATATATATATATATCTGTGTGCATGTGTGTGATATTGTGTGTATATATATAGGGTACATTTCATACAAGCATATGATTCATGTATATTTTTATGCATGTGATGCATGTATAATATTATATATATATATATATTATTTAAATATTCATGAGATACATATACAATATGGTTATATTTCATGAAACAAAATAAAATACTATATCATCTCTCCCAAATGGTTTTCATCAATACTAAACAAAATTTAGGTTCATTAAAGAGCCTTACATTTATTCATTTAAATTAGTTCAATGAAGTACACTTATCAAGTAGTAAATCTTATTATGAGTTATGAATGAGGTGCCTCGTTTTTTTCCTATATAAGAGAATGAGTTTTATTTATATGTTTGTGTGTTGATCATGTTCTTTCAATAGATTTGTAATCATCAGTCTTTTTCAATGTTCCTAAAGATATATTAATTCTTGAATCTCATTTATTGTTTCAGGATGGTTCCAACACCACAAAGAGTTTCCAGGAATCCTCTTGCTATAAACGTGATCCATTATCCAGTGTATCACCTCAAAGTTAGGGTTATTTTTTCCAATGACCCTTGTGATCATCCTTAAAAACACTATATCATGATCAAAATAAGAAGATGTATGTTGTTGTTGTATTTGAAATCTAGGTACTCTTTTTACTTATGTTTTTTAGATAACTTACATGTTTTAATTCTTAGAGATATATCTTCCTATTTTTATGTTGTTTTCTACTACCAAAAATCATTATACTATTAAATGAAATCTATCAAAATGACTATCCCCTTGAATAATAGCACCATATTAGCATTGATCAGGTGAAGGAATTCCTAGTGAAGGATTTTTACAAAAAACAAATGATAGATATGATTGATTTATATCTAGGAAAAAGATATGAGATCTCACAATCATTGTGTATCTTGTGAAATCGGTATAAAGAAACATGAATTTTTCTATTTTGGAATATCTATGTAAATATATAGATAATTTATAAGAGATAATGGTAATGTTTATATAGATTCCCAGGTGGGAAATAAATAAGAAGAAATTATATGAATTATTCATGGAATCATCATAAAATCATACTTGGTTGTGGATATGGATATTGTGGGTGGGCCTGGGATAGGATAACCAGGTTTCACTATGTATCCCTTGATGATGGGAATCATTCCAGTCATAGTTTTTGATAGGAATATATGTATATATTGATTATATAAATGGAAAGGGGGGTTTTCCTAGATATAGTAGAAAAAGGTGGGTCGACACGAGTAAAATTATAAGCTTGAGTTGTAGGAAATAATGGAATTAATGATTACAAATTTCACGTTATAGGAAATTTTGACATAATGACATTCCTCATGAAGTATAATTAATCAATATGTAGTTTTGGGGAGTTTATACAGTAGGTGACCGGTACTAGAGGGGGAATCCTATCATTTGAGGACCAAAACATCATATATATCTAAGGAATATGGTAGGTACAGTGTCGTGTAATTTAACATCATTTTTCTAGGATATTAGCCATGAAATTTAATATTGTATGGTGAGGATGAAGACCATTTATTTTAAAATAAAATGGTGATGAATTTGATCTTGAAATTAAATGTTATGAATTGAGGATAAAGACTATGTAGTTTAAAATTATATAGATGGGATGTTGATCACACAGTTTAACATATTATAGTGAGGATTGAGATTCTGTAGTTTAACTTCATGTGATGAAGATTTTTTTTTTGTTTAATGAAATATGGTGAGGATGGAGACAAATAATTTTAACGTCATATGATAAGGATATTGATTTTGTAGTTCAAAATCATATGATAAGGATATATAAGGTAAATTTTCAAACCTTTTATGTCGATTAATCTTGATTATGTTTTCAATATTATTGACCAGAGACTCTAAGACCACTTGATTCATGATCGATGTGGGAAAGAAGGGTCAATAGCGTATTACACACATCACAGAACAATTATGGACATGGATTGATGGGATGGGGTTGAAATATTACATTGAACACTAAGGGAACCCACGAGAGTGTGGAAACAATTTGGGTAGTTTGATAAATATAGTTCACCCTACTAACAAATGAAAAGGTAAGAGAGGTTGACAACTAGGGTATTAAAACATCACTTAAGAAAGGGAGAGTGGAAATGGGTAAATCGTGACTTCTAAAACCTGAATCTCAAATTAGGTGGAAGATAATCTGATGATGACCATTAACTAAATTTGAAACCTTGATTCCACTACTACATAATCAATAATGGACTCATAAAAATTAGGGTTGATCATTGATAACATTCAAAACATGGGATATGCCATGTTGAATATAAGAAATATTCCTCTACAATATATACCCTATATGGGAGGTGATCTATGAGGCATTATGAAATCATCGTAGGGGTGTCCATTTGGAAATATAAATTAAATGGGGAAATTCAAATTTCAAAAGCATGAATTGTAGAGATAAAGGAAATGAAAATGCTCAAAGGGTGGTTTGATTGGGGATACACCATTATGTGTTGAGAATATTAATGGAGCATATCAGACATGATGGACAGTCGAACCCATGGTAGAAATAGGAAAGGTTCAACCATGCCTCGAAGAGGATTAGGAAGGTCCCTAATTCTATATTATGGATTAGACTATAGTGAATTCTAGTATATATATATAAAAGTGGAGAGAAAACTCAATAAAATAGGGTCGAGTATCGATTATAAATTAGATACCCATAGGGAGAACATTTCCAATTTTAGGGTCATAAAACTCGGACTAGAGGTTGGTACTATTTTAGGGTCATGTATCTTAGACAACAGATTAAGGTGGAATATATAGCATTGCGAAAATAAAAAAAATATTAGTGAATAGTAAAGACTAATTCCAATATAGATGACCTTTGATTGATGTGCACACAGCTTAAGGTTGTAATTATTAGACCATGGTATAATAATAGTTTAATGTTATAGAGATAATACTATGAAACATTCCTTTTAAGATCATTCAACCATGACTAGGGGACAAGACGACCTGTATAACAGTGGGGGACAAGGTAAACCCAAAGAACTCTAGAAACCCAAGGCTAATTAATAACCATCTCAGAGCTGTATACATAGTTTAATATCATGATAATTAGACCGTGGGGTTGGATTTTATGGTTGTATAACATATACTATATCATTATAATTGTATAATCACCTCAAAAATAAAGGGTTATAGGAAACCAAACTAATAGGAATCAAGCTCCAATATATGGTGGAGTAAATGAAATATCTATGGATGGGTCCTTTTCAAATGTCAATAAAAATCCCATGATATAGTAATCAAGCCACACATAGTTTTAGAAAGGTTGTAGAATATCATGTAAATATCTGAATCATGTAAAAAGGGGGAAAGAAAAGAATGAGTGATATGATAAGAATAGGAATACTAATTCAATGTATATTTTGTTAAAAGTATCATCATTTGGAGTAAGAGTGTTATGAACATAAGATATATGAATGGCCCTTGTAGGAGGTCCAATAATTATTATATATCTTATGAAATGGGAATCAATCCACACATAGTTCAAAAAGATGGTGTGGTTTATGACCAACAATACAATAATGGAGGCATCATCTTGGGTAATTAATCGAACTCAATTCTGTAATTTAAATATACAATAGAAAACCATAAATTATGCGGTTTAATATCATGCAACTAGGATTGATACATGTGCAGTTTATAATTATATGGAAGGGAAACTCATTAAATTGATAAATATTTTGTGTTGAAGACGATGTTTGACATGTTTTATATTCATATATTTGGGACCTGTATTCCATGAAATTTATGTACATCTGAAAATAACATGTTTCAAATAGTTTAAAGTCATGAAAAATGGACTAAGATCACTATTTAGTTTAACATTATGAATTTAGGATGATGAAATTTAAGGTCATATGGTCAGGATCCCATCTTGTGTGGTTTTATAGCTTTTTAAAAAGGACCAATATCCCAATATGAATTTATAAAAAGCAATTCCTGAGAAACCTATTTTTGGTTAGAGGATTTATGCACTCCCCATTCATGGTAATCAAAGAGTTTCAACCAATATAGTGAACCTTGTGAATGATGAAGGGGAATTTTCAATTTGGGAATCAACATAGGTGGATTTCTTATAGGTATGATTAGATCCCTCAATGATATTACCAAATCACATTGAAGGATAAATAAAAGGAAAACCATATTTTTGAGTTCTTAGGTCATTTGATTCTATATAACCATGATATTGTGAGATGCTTGAAGTTTGTTTTCATCAAGGGATTCAAATTATGTTTGATAAAATTTGGACCTTTTATCTATCATCAAATATTCATATACAACTATATAAAGTGATAGTAGATTATCCTCAATGGTTACCACTTCTAATATTCTATATACTATGTATTAAAGAGTCTCCTAAGTAGTGGTATAAATTATCATATGATATTCCCCCAAAACTGGAGAGCATGTCAGACCATATATTCTTTTTTTAATCAACCATATTCAAAATATATTTATATAGAAATTTTTTTAATTAAAAAATATTTCCATTCACGTATTCATGATATTGATAAGTATGTTGGATTATATGTTTTACTTGGAATATACTTTCATCAGAATTACATTTTAGAAGTTAGTTTTGTTTTCTATGATAATGGTGTAAAGAATACCAAACTAATCAATGATTTAGGATTTCACTAGCTTGATCATGAACCTACTCTTGAACCCCATTAGGTAAATTTCATTATCCCACTTTAAAAATAAATCATTAATATTTAGAATAAACTCAACCATCTGGGATATCACTATTGGGTAGGGACATATGACGTTGATGCCCCATATGATGAAGGACCAAGAGTGCTTGTTAGTGTGGAAAAGTTCTAGATGATAATGAAACAAAATCATGAAACTAGATGGAATGAAACTTCTTGGTTAATTTATTTCAATCATAAACCATGGTGTTCCAAAATTAGACTAGAAGTTAGGTCTGGTGGGGGAGATTCAATCCAATATGATGATATTTACATGTCCTAGCATAAAACTATTATAAGACCTAATAAATTTATTTTACTTGAGTTAATAATAGAAGGATTTTATCAAATTATTATTATTCCGGACTATCTATGATTTTAGGCTATCACAAAGGATGAAGTTTACTTTGTGCCAAAATATTTGTTCTTACTTATATCAACTTGATATAATCATTCCATGTTTTAGGTACTCAATATATAGATTTTTTTGGTTAGAGGTTTCATTTGACACAATGGATTTTTAGATTCTATTATAAGAAGAGATAGTGACAAGTTTATTCACTTATCATCCCTCTTCATCAAGATTGGTGGGGGAAAATGCTTTTATATGTTCCATGCTAATGGTTATGTCATCCTAGTCTGGATTAGTATGGGAAACCGATAATTTTTACAGGTCATATGTTCGATCATCCTAGGATCTTGGTATATGATATACCATTGGTCTATAAGTGTATATGGACATTATATCATGGGTGTTCTCAAGAAAGGGTATAAGATCAAATTTCTTGAAAATGTTCTCACCATTTATTTTCTTGATGACCAACTCAAATTCACCCTACACATGTAATCCGGAAAATCTGATCTTGAGGTCTAATTAAATAATGATAATGATGGCAGGAAATCCATCCTAATTTTTTGATCATCCCTCTAAAATAAGTGAAAAATATAGATTGAGGTCCTTTGAGGGAGTGATAAATAAAACTCCATGTCCAACTCTATTTATCTTAAGGCTACCTATCCTTCTTCCATTCAGACTTTAGGAGGAACTGTAAAAGTGAATCTATCATCATGGAATTTCTTTATTTAAATATTTAATGTAAATTTATTCAAGTTAAAGTCTCCATAAAACTCTTTTGTGGTTGGTTAAATGGTAAACAACATTACCAACACTTTCCCCTTAACAGCAATCCAGGGAATGAACCTAATTTTGAACTATTCATGAATCACTACCCATTATGCTAATTATTTGGTCAAAATTGGATGGTTAAGAATATAATTTAATAGGTTGATATGGAAAATAATTTGGTCATTATGATGATATAAATAATGAAACATCTTCTAGATTATAAAGAAAAGATAAAGTATGTTCTTCTTGATGGGAGAATATATGACCTTAGTATCTAACATCATGTGACTGAGGTAGTATATATTGTTTAATTTTCCTTCATTATTATTATATAATATGAGAGAATCAAGGGTCAATTTTAGATCTATTACATAAAGGAAAATAGATTTTCCTATATATAAGTATCAAAATCACTATAAAATATAGCAGATAATTATTGATTTCAATGAATGATCCCTAGAATTCTTTAACCCACTTATAGGTGGAGACTTTCTTCATCATCATAGATAAGTAATTACATTCAAGTTGGTAAAAAATGTAATATATGATTTATAATCCATTAAAATCCTTATATATCTCAAAAATTATGTGGCGGTGTAATTTTAGTGATGGAATTTATCTTCCCCGAGTTAATCTAGATGCCTCTATACTAAACAAAAAAATCCAAGGAATTTCCAATAGGTGACCCTAAACACATACTTTTAAGGGATTAATAATTATTTTTTGATCATAAAGATTGCTAAAAAAATCAACATCTTTTATATGTTCCTAAAATTTGTATTATTTTATCACTAAATCATTCATATAGAACTTTACCATCAATCAACGGAGAGGCTTAAAGAGGTGATGAATGGCTCACTAAATGGTTTCTCTATAATTCTTCATGATAAAGGGAAAAACTAGGAAGTAGTATATTATATTTTCTTTCTTTAATGAAGTGAATTCTTCATATTTAGGGTCCATACTTATTTTATTTTATCTATATTACCCATCCATGAAGTAGATGTCCTAGAAACTAGCGGTTGCATTGATTAGTAAATTTGTAACTGTGAAGAAGAAGTAATCATTTAGGTAATGGTGTTTGAAGTACTAGAAGTCAATTCAAGCCTTGATCAATCTATTCTTATTCATAACTATGAAAATATTTTCTATACACTTCGGGTAAAATATTTACTTCATGAAATTAGATTTGATCATCTCATAATCTTCATCATCGACATTGGCACTATAAGAGGCAAGATTTTTTTTTGCACCTATATGTATCCATAGTATCCAATGGTAAGTTAAATATGATAAAAATGACCTAGGGATAAACCCCTATAAATTACTTATATTTCTACTAAAAAATAAATCATGGTGTTGTTGTAGTAATGAAATCTGTTTTTGTTGTTTCTTTGGGAGGAATAAAGACATTGATCAATGTTTTGCTTTGATATTCCTCAGTAACAATGTCCACCTATATTACCTCCATGATGGTGGTGTAGAATACTTAATAAAATTTAATAGGGGATTCATCCAAGTCCTATTTATCAAAATAATTAGAGATATAATGAGTATATGGTTCCTCTGGAATAAGAGATTATGGTATATAATCACCCTTCTTTGCAGGAGTGGAATAATCAAAATTGGATTCCAACTATTTAGGTGTTGTATAAACTATATTGAAGGATATATTAGATATTATTCCCTTTGGTCTTCACTATCATGGTTCACCCACCATGTTGAAGCACCATGTCTTGGTTAACCACTAATGGGTTAATCCCACTCTTTAGTATACACATTAGAGACGCTGATTGTTGAGCATAGGCCATAATTTCCAATGATCAATAGGAAAGGGTTTTCTAGGATTAAAATTAAATTATCCTTCAAATTATTAGTATGTGATTTCAGTAAATTCATTCTTCTTTATTATGATAAATAGGTTCTCTTGGTCTATGTTTTTCACTTGCAGATAGTGGATAGGTAGGAGAAAACAATCCTTCAAGTCACCCTTGTGATCTTCCAAGGTGGGTGTAAAATCATTGAGATCATTGAAACACTTAGTTCCTTCAACCTAGGGATGCTACCATATATCTTGTAAGACCAGGTATTAATTTATAATGTTTCACTTGAGTCAAAGGGGTAGTAATGAGCATGGAAGACCCTTACCCTATTATTGAGAGAGTACTTGAGGCACTGGTAATACAATAATGGGATGGCTATATGTAGGTGGTTCCATGGACTTCCCAATAAATAGAAAAAATTAGTTTCTTATTAGACAACCATAAGTAATTTATTGGATACTAAATCACCGATTTGGGAATTTATTTATTTATTACTGAGTAAATATTATTCTATCTTTTCATATCCTTGAATGGTCAATTTAGACAAGTTTGGATCATCCTTAGCATATCCTAGATTATATAGCATCAAGGCTAGGATGATATTGATCCCAAATCTTGTGTGTACCAAGAATTGGGGGATTTATACACCATTGAGCTTCCCTAAGATGTGTAGGAAGAATATATAGAACTGTATGATTTCTCTTCAATCATCCCTCAATAAAGTGATGATAATCTAGAAATCCTTGTGTTTGTTACCTTCTCCATAATAGGATTCAGTAGACACAAGCTCGATTTCAAACTCTAAAATTTTTTTAAGGCCTTGAGGAGGGCCTTATTAATTTCTTTAACAATTAGATCATGTAAAGGTTTGAGATTTGTGTGGGGATACTAGATATTTTTTAAGCATATTGTACTTCCAAGATAGGGGAATGTTTCTCCATAAGTGGTCTCTCCTCGATTAAATGTTTGTATGGGCCTATTGGTATATGTGAGGGAATTTATTTGTTACCTAATGAATTATACTATCATTTGTATTATTGGTGTTGATCTTTGGATGGTTTTTGTAACATCTCAAGATTTCATAGTATGTTATTTCTTCAAAGTAATTGAATAACTTTCACTACACACAACACCGAGTTCAAGCGCACAACGACTTACCAAACTAGCCGTTCAAAAGATATTATGAATAGTATTAACTAAGTTTTTAACTTTATATAATAATTATAATTTTAGAATCCATATTATGAGTTTCTTAGACATAATGAAAAAACAAATTCATTTTGTTCAGATAAAATAAGTATTTTTTTAAAAAAAATGCAATTTTAGTGCCTTTTAATGGAGAACCCTTTTTAAATCCAATAATTGAAACTTTTATATATTCAATTTGACAAAATAAACTTCTTATTTATAATAAAGACATAATAATTTAGGTTCAATAAATATTTTTTGTTTTTCTGATAACTTTCATATTTGCGTGAATAGTGAAAAATACTATATTTTAACTAAAACCAACTTTTTTAATAAAAATAATTTATAGTGTAAAATTATACATTTTAATGGTTTGGAAGTATAAATAGATTATATTTTTACCATTTAATCCAATTTTGGTCATTTTCAGTAATTTCACTTTGAAATTGGACATAAACAAATGTCAATCTTTTGATATTTATTATTTCTTAAAAGAATACGCCTTTCAGTTTTGACAACGGGAATTAATTTTAAATTAATAAATACAACTTATATGTTTTTTATTTAGTAAAATAAACTTCATTTTTAAATTTTTAATATCAAAATCATCTTAGGTTTATTTTTTGGTATTTTTCTAAAAACTTTCAATTTTTGATGAATATTGAAAAACACTGAGTTATTGTTTAAAACCAACTTTTTATTTAAATATTTATTAATTTTATTTAAATTTATTTTTTTGTGTAAAAATAGATATATAATAGTAGTATATGTTCAATTTAATTCATTGTAGTCATTTTATAATAAGTTTAGATATATAAAAAAAATTACCGGCTTTTACCCACCTCCTAGGAGCATTTGCAAATTTACTTAAAAAATAATTTTACCACTTCTGTGAGTTGAATTTCAAAAATCCAAGAGACATGGTTGATATCACTAATTAAAATTTGGTTCAATAAGATGAAAATAAGTTTTGTTAAATAGTAACGTTTTACTTTTATTTACCAAGGTTAAAAGTAAATAGGGTAATTAAAGGTAAAAATGATATTATTATTACCCTAACACATGTCCTAATTCTATTTGATAAGTGTAATTAGACCAAAAAACAACCTTTGGAATAAAATATGATCTTTTAGGTCCACCTGGATTAGATTAGGACATTTATTATTATTTCATTTAAAGAAGAGTTAAAAGTGTTAAACTCAAGTTTTCATAACTAAAACGTTTTTAATATAGGGTTATTCATAAGATAAATTCAACTATAAATATTCATTAGAAAGATAAAAATATTTATTACACAATGGTATTTTATTTATAATTTTTATACATTAAATAATTAAATTTATTTATGAAAAAATGATGATGCAGTAATTACCTTATTAATAAAAGATTAAAATAATTGATATTATAAAAACCCAAATAAATGAAATTTGAGACTTCTGATGAATTAAACATATTTTATAGATTAATATGACATTTGAGGGTTGATTCAATCAATTTTTTTCGAAGTAATCATGCTGTTATGATTTTAACAAAAAAACAAATACCAAATAGTGCCAAAATTGACATAAAATAGTTTTTAAAACAAATATTATATTATTAATTGATATAACGGTCCTAAAAATATAAGGATCAGAAAAAAGACTTATGTAAAGATATTTTTATCATTAATGAACCACTTGGGGTTCTCTTGGAAGTTTATAGTAAGTTTATTAACCATATAATATAAAAATACAAGGAGACATGGTAAATGTCAAACTATTTAACTAAGTGTTAAATATAAAATATAATGTTAATATAGTGACCTAAACCTGTCTAAAACCTATTGGTTAAGTGTTTTTCGACCCATCCCCACCTTATATTATAAATAATACATTTTTAAGCCATTAAAAACCAAAAATTATTTTATTATAAAATATTATTTTATGTTTTTCCTAAGGTGCCCCTCACCCCTCTTATAAAAGGTCACCACACCCTTATCTCTAATTCACACCTTAAAAAATATTTGGCTCGGCCAAACCCTGCCCAAATACCCTCTAAACAATCCTCCCTTCATCCTAGAGGCCTCCCTTTAGTCATAATTCCAACCTAAGGATCCCATTTGATCAAATCAAAAGGAAGAACCCAAAAAAGAGGTAAATATTTCATCACCTCTTTCAAGTTCCTTTCTTCTCACACTTCCCCTTTATTTATTGTTTCCATTCTAAAATAATAATTTAAGTATATTATATATACTTTGATGTTATTATAAATATTTTACAACCATATTCATTATTCTATTCATCCTTTGAATGACATGTCACCTTACGTGCGTACGTACAGCTTATCATCTCCATGTCATGGTGTAGTTGTTATTCAATACATAATTATTTGGATGGGTATAATAATGATTTATAATTGATTTAAATAATAAATATAACATGATAATGATTCTTTATATATGATATACCATCCAATTATATAGTATTTTAATATCAAAAGAATGATATTGTCACTCGTGCATACGTACGGATTACCATCTCCATGAACGTGATGAGATTCATTCCCCATCATAACCATTCAATAATAGTTTTAATTATATGATTAAAAATAATGTTTAAAGACTTGATATCATTCTAGATATTAATAAGAAACATCTCATCCATAACAAATATGACTCAGGTAACAAAGCATATGAAGGAAAACGAATTAGTAAACACCTGAAACGAAGATAATTCTAAGATATTATTAACAAAGCAATGTTAAAAGATCATATATGATATCATATTAATGAATATGATTCTTTTATAATTTAATAACAATTATTTCACCATTATAAAAGAGGTTAACCAACCCTCAACCAAGGAAAAGTACAATATAAGGGTTGATTTCACAATCTCTTTATTATCCAAGGTTGTTTTTACTTAAGTATCTACTGGGACATATTTATTATCCATGTCCATGTTCCATAAAATAGTTTTTCAAGGGATTATTTTTAAGTTAATTTTTACTAAAACATCATTTTAAATGTTTTAAAGATTTATTCTTCTAAACCATTCTCATTAATGTCCATGTTTTAAAAATGGTTTTAAGGATTTATTAAAATTGAAATTAATGTTTTAAAATGTTAATTACTTTCCAAAGTTTTAATGTGGTATGCGACACTTTGATCCAAAAATGTCTTTAAATGTCTTCCTTTCTAAATCATGTGACTATTAAATGTTTTCATGAAAAAGGGATATTTCTCTCAATGAGTTTTACAAATCATTTTCATCAATGTCAAAATAATTTAATGGATTTTAAACTTGTTTAAAGTTGATTTATTATGATACAAATCTTCCATATTGTATTGAAGGTTTTGTGATATGTTTGACTGTTGATGTGATATTTTTATACCATTCATGGTTTATGGGTAAAATATTGACATTTTTTATGCCAGTTTTAATACGAATTCTTATGTTATGTTTAAACCTTTTTATATGAAGAATGCATTGGACTTAGTAAGTGACGGGTGGAGCCCAAAATATCTCTTAGATGCATCAGTAGGTCTCATGAGAAAAACTAGGTTCTTGGCATAAGGTCTTGACAAAATCTTATTTGTAGTCTTGGCACAAGTCCTTGACTATGTAGTTATGAAAGTCTCACATTATGCATTCCATCATTATGAAAGTGGAAATTGATATTGCATGTCATCATTAGACTAGTAGAATATCCATGTGAATAAGTAAATGTAATTATTTCATTGTATCTTTGACATATTATGTTGAAGTTTAAGTTTAGAAGGATTTTGTTTTATTCTTATATATTGCCTTAAATTTTTGTGCTTATTTATGAAAGTTTCCACTATATTGTTATCCTTACTGAGAATCTGAGATCACCCCTTTCTATGTTTTAATTTTCTCAGGATTCCAAGAAATGTATTATGATTGATAAGCAGGGTTAATCTAAGGTATTAATGGAATTATCAAAGTATCATTTATGTTGTGTTTTATCTTCTAATGTGTAATGTAACGTTCATGTATGTAATCTATTTTCCAGGACTTCTAAACTAATCATTCATTCGGTACTTTATTCCTTATAATCATGCTAATGTATTAAAATAATTCACCAAATCTAGGCTTCTGGGGTCGGGGTGTTATAGTTGGTATCAGAGGAAGTTTAGTAGAAACCTTGGAATCTAGATTTAGGTATGCTCTGGTTAGAGCACAATACATTAAGATAGAGTTTGAGGATTAGTATAGAATAAATTTCTAAATTTTTGTTATTGTAGATATTTTGTGGGTTTTCCAAGAAATACATCCCTCTCTGGATACGAGCAGGTAGAGGTAAATGTACCTAGGGGTAAAACCTGAAAACACCACTTTGAGCTAGACTCGAATGGGAACTGGTGCACGATAATGGGACTTGCTGCACTCTTAGTTACGACACTCCTGGGGGATATACTTAGAATAATTCTTATTTTATTTACAAACCATTATAAAAGGTTTATGAGTATATACTTCCTCAAGGAAAACATTTTTATGATTACGGATTATATCCATAAATTGTTCAATTTACGTTAGGTATTTTACAAGTTTGGAATTATTCATTGTAATTCCTAAACTGACCTAGTGTATTCCATTGTATATAAATGGTGCCTAGTAGAAATAATGTGAACTCCAGCAATATGTAAGATCCAAAGAGTAATATGGATCATATATTTCATGGTATTAATCCAACATTTAGAAGGAAAATAGCCTCCCATGTTTTCTCAACATATGAAAAAATAGTATCATGTGTTAATAATATAAGTAAATAATTATCTGAGTCCTATGGCTTTGAAAAGAAGCAAGAGAATAAAAGGATTGAAGAGAGAAATATAGATAAAGGGAAGAGGGAAAAGAAGGATTTTCCCTTATGTGATAACTGTGGAAAGAATCACCTTGGTAAATACTTGAATTGAATGGGAGTTTGTTATAAGTGTGGAGAAAAATGACACCAAGTATGTGATTTCAAGGGTAAGAAAAAAGTTTCAAATGTATAATGCTTCATCTGTAAGGCATTGGGACACTACGCGAATCAATGTCCCAGTCATCAGAGTATACCCCAAATGCTGCTATTGGATAATAATAATGTTTTGGTACTACTGACGATGAAGAGAAATGATTAGATTTCTTATGTTGTTATTAATGTATTATGTCATTTAAGTATTGTATTAATGATGTACATGTTATAATAATTATAGAGTATATAAGGATTGTACTGTAGTACTATTTCATTAAGGAATTGTGATAGTGTGGAACCAAGAAAAGTGACTCAATAAAAGGTAATTTTTTTGGAAATATATGGTTGAGATAAAGATAAACCATAATATGGTTCTGATACTGAGGTAGTGATTTTGGAATAATACATGATTGATTTGGATAAATTATATTCGATATTCTTGACTACCTTGAAACCGATTAATGATTTATATATTCTATCATTGTTGGAGTTTCAACATTTTTGGATAGAAGGAGTATATTAAGTATTATATAAGGAATAAGGGATCATGAATGTATTCAGTAAGGTTTTATGGTAATTCAGGATATTGTAGTGTTTTAAAAGAACACATGATTAAGGTATTTACTTTTTATTACGTGGAAAAAAGTATCTTCATTGTTTTTACCTTCCTTATAAATTTTGGACTGTGAGTTTGGACAGAAGTATTTTGGATAAGTCTAAAGGTTGGAATTGATTAAGTTTAACTTTGGATACAATTCTTAAGGTTAAATAATTTCTCGAGATTATTTTTGGATTGTCATAAAAAGGACAACCTTAAGGTCGGGTGACAACCCATGGTGTCCGGGAAGGCCGCGAGACTTGAACCCGCAACCGATGAGCGACAAGGGTGCACACCTACCACTAGCCTACGTGATGTTCTGGATTGTATTATATAGTTTCATTTTTAAAAGTTCTGATAGGTGAATTAAAAATTCATTATTTTTGGAACCCTAAATGAATAGGATAAATAGAAGAAAAAAATTAAGTTATATTATCTTTTAGAGTGAAAGATGAGTTAGTGGTAGAAATTAGTTAAAAGATGGAACTCTACTTGCCAAGTATATATTTTTTTCTTCTCTAATTATATAAATATATTAATTATTAAACTTTATGTAATTGATCTTAGACCTAAAAATGTGTTATCCAAATACCTTAAGTTTTGTTGAACCGATGATATTTTAAATCATTATAGATTGGTGGCTTTGAGGCCCTCAATTCTACAATTTTTTTTGACTGATGACCTCAATCACTCCCTATAAATATTTACGTTTTCCTCCAATTATGTGTCTCTAATTTCCACCAATGTTCTCATAATCAAGATCATAATTCCGTGGTGACTTTTTCATTCCCCTTTTCTTCTTATTAAGACTAAATTTATTAACCCAATTTCCGATGTGGGTTTTCCAACAAAGTATTTACTATTTTAAACCTTTTATTTTCGAAGAAAAATTTTGAATTGTGAGGAAGCAATTTATTGAAGGAGGGAAGAATGTAACACCCCAATATTTCATAGTACGTTATTTTTCAAAGTAATTCAATAACATGCACTACATGCAACACCGAGTTCAAGTGCACCAAGACTTACCAAACTAGCCGTTCAAAAGATTTTATGAATAGTATTTACTAAATTTTGAACTTTATATAATCCTTATAATTTTAGAATCCATATTATGATTTTTTTAGACATAATGAAAAAACAAATTCATTTTTTTCAAATAAAAGATGTTTTTTTAATGAAAGTTTACCGCCTTTTAATGGTGAGCCCTTTTTAAATCCAATATTTGAAAATTCTATATATACATTTTGAAAAAGTTAAATTATTCTTTATAATTGGGACATAATAATTTAGTTTCAAAAAAATATTTGTGTTTTTCTGATAACTTTCATATTTAGGTGAATAGTGAAAAATAATATATTTTAACTAAAAACAACTTTTTTAATCAAAATAATTTATAGTGTTAAATTACACATTTTAATTGTTTGGAAGTATATATAGATTATATTTTTACCATTTAATCCAATGTTGGTCATTTTACGTAATTTCATTTTGAAATTGGACATAAACAAGTGTCAACCTTTTGATAGTTATTATTTCTTAAAAAAAATATGCCTTTTGGTTTTGACAACCGGAATTAATTTTATATTAATAAATTCAACTTCTATGTTTTTAATTTGGTAAAATAAACCTTATTTTTTAATTTTAAATATCAAAATTATCTTAGGCTGAATTTTTGGTATTTTTCTAAAAACATTCAATATTCGATGAATAGTGAAAAACACTGAGTTATTGTTTAAAACTGACTTTTTATTTAAATAATTATTTATTTTATTTATAATTATTTTAGGTCAAAATAGATAGATAATACCTTTATAATTTCAATGTAATTAATTGGAGTCATTTTATAATAAGTTTAGATATATATAAAAAATTTACCGTCTTTTACCCACCTCCTTGGAGTATTTGCAAATTTACATAAAACATAATTTTACTGCTTCTGTGAGTTCAATTTCAAAAATCCAAGATACACGGTTGATATAAGTATGTAAAATTCGGTTCAATAAGATGAAAATAATTTTTGGTGAATAATAACTTTTTACTTTTATTTTCCACGGTTAAAAGTAAATAGGGTAATTAAAGGTAAAAATGATATTATTATTGCCCTAACACATGTCCTAATTCTATTGGATAAGTGTAATTAGACCATAAAAAACCTTATTAATAAAATATTATCCTTTATTTTCACTTGTATTAGATTATTACATTTATTATTATTTAATTTAAAGAAGAGTTAAAATTGTTAAATTCAAGTTTTCATAACTAAAGCATTTTTAATATAGGGTTATACATAATATAAATTCAACTATAAATATTCATTATAAATATAAATATATTTAATATATAATGGTATTTTATTTATAATTTTTATACCTTAATTAATTAAATTTATTTATGACACAACGATGATGCAGTAATTACCTTATTAATAAAAGATTAAAATAATTGATATAATAAATACCCAAATATATGTAATTTGATACTTATGATGAATTAAACTTATTTTATATGTTAATATGGAATTTTAGGGTTGATTCAATTAACTTTTTTCTAAGTAATCATGCTTTTATGATTTCAACAAAAAATAAATACCAAATAGTGTCAAAATTGACATAAAATAGTTTTTAAAAAAATATTATATTATTGATTGATATAATGGACCTAAAAATCTAAGGTTCATAAAAAAGACTTATGTAATGATATTTTTATCATTAATGAACCACTTGGGGTTCTCTTTGAATTTTATAGTATGTTTATTAACCACATAATATAAAAATACAAAGAGACATGGTAAATGTCAAACTATTTAACTAAGAGTTAAATAGAAAATATAATGTTAATATAGTGACCCAAACCTATCTAAAAACTATTGTTTGAGTGGTTTTAGACCCATACCCACCTTAGACTTTAAATAATACATATTTGAGCCATTATATACCAAAAATAATTTTATTATAAAATAATATTTTACGTTTTTTCTAAGGTGCCCCTCACCCCTCTTATAAAAGGGCACTTTACCCTTCTCTCTAATTCACACCTTCAGAGCCATTTGGCTCGGCCAACCCCTGCCAAGAAAACCCTCTCAATTGTCCTCTATTTATCCTATAGGCCTTACTTTAGTCATAAAGCCAACATAAGGATCAATTTTGGTCAAATCAAAAGGAAGAACTCGAAGAAGAGGTAAATATTTCATCACCTGTTTCAAGTTCCTTTCTTCTTCTACATCCTCTTTATTTGTTGTTTCCATTATAAAATAAATACTCCGGTATCTTCTATATAATTTGATGTTATTATAAATATGTTACATCCATATTCATTATTCTATCCATCCTTTTAATGATATGTCACCATGCGTGTGTACGTACGACTTACCGTCTCCACGTCGTGGTGTAGTTGTTATTCAATACATAATTATTTGTATGGGTATAATAATTACATATAATTTATGTAAATAATAAATATAACATGATAATGATTCTGTATATATTATATACCATCCAATTATATATTATTTTAATATCAAAAGATTGATATTGTCGCTCGTGCGTGCGTACGGATTACCATCTCCACGAACACGATGAGATTCATTCCCCATCATAACCATTAAAGAATAATTTTCATTTGATGATTAAAAATAATAATTAAAGACTTGATATAATTATGGATATGAATAATAAACATCACATCCATAACAAATATGACTTAGGTAATAAATCATATAAAGGAAAACAAATCAGTTAACACCCGAAACGACGATAATACTAAGATATTATTAATAAAGAAATGTTAAAATATCATATATGATATCATGTTAATGTATATGATTATTGTACAATTTAATAACAACTATGTCACTATTATACAGGAGGTTAACCTACCCTCTACCAAGGAAAAGTACATGGTAAGGGTTAATTTCACAATATCTTTATTATCTGAGGTTGTTTTTATGTAAGTACCTACTGGGACATATTTATTATCCATGTCCATGGTTCATAAAATAGATTTTCAATGGATTATTTTTGATGTACCTTTTACTAAAACATCATTTTAAATGTTTTAAAGATTTATTCTTCTAAACATTTCTCATTAATGTCCATGTTTTCAAAATGGTTTTAAGGATTTATTTAAATGGGAATAAATGTTTTAAAATGTTAATTACTTTCAAAAGTTTCAAAGTGGTATGGGACACTTTGATTCAAAAATGTCTTTAAATTTATTCCTTTCTAAATTTTGTGACTTTTGAATGTTTTCATGAAAAAAGGATATTTCTCTCAAAGAGTTTTACAAATCATTTTCATCTATTTCAAAATCCTTTAATGGATTTTAAACTTGTTTGAAATTGATTTGTTATGATACAAATATTCCATAATTTATTGAAGTTTTTGTGATATTTATGAATTTTGGTGAGTTATTTTTATACCATTCATGGTTTATGGGTAAAGTATTGACATTTTGTATGCCAGTTTTAATACGAATGTTTATGTTATGTTTAAACCTTTTTCATATGAGGAATTCATTGGACTTAGTAAGTAATGGGTGGAGCCCGCTATAGCTCCTCGATGAATCGGTAGGTCTCATGAGACAAACTAGTGTCTTGGAACAAGGCCTTGACAAAATCTTATTTGTAGTCTTGGCACAAGGACTTGACTATATGGTTATGAAAGTCTAGAATTATGCATTCCATCATTATGAAAGTGGCTATTGATATTTCATGTGATTATTCGGCTAATATAATATCCATGTGAATAAGTAAATGGAATTATTTTATTGTATCTTTTCCATATTATATTTATGTTTTTGTTTAAAAGGCTTTTGTTTTAGTCTTACACATTGCCTAAAATGTTTATTCTTATTTATTAAAGTTGTTTCTATATTGTTATCCTTACTGAGCATCTGAGCTCACCCCTTTCTATGTTTTAATTTTCTCAGGATTCCAAGAAGTGTATTATGATTGATAAGAAGGGTTAAGCTACGGGATTAATGGTGTTCTCAAAGGATCATTTATTTTGTGTTTTATATTCTAATGTGTAATGTAACATTCATGTATGTAATCGATTTTCCCAGATTGAAAAATTGATCGGTCTTTCGGGACTTGATTCCTTGTAAGCATGCTAATGTATTAAAATAATGCACTGACTCTGGGCTTTTGGGGTCAGGGTGTTACAGTTTTGGCTTATCCAAAATGCTAAAAATGAATGGCTCATAGAGCAGAACTAAAGGATGTTGTCGTAAATTGATTTTCTTACTGATCTTGGAGAGATTATTTCCTTGTTTTCTCATTAGCATAGATTGGATTTTATGGGTAGAACCCCTATAAAGTTTCTTCCTGAGGGGAAGTTTTATTTTCCTTAAGAACTCTAGAGAGTGCCTCTATTAGGATTCAATAATTGTGGTTCACTCTTGGGTTCATCATAGTGGTCCACTAGCCACATGGTGTTAATGGAGACTTACTTTATCTCTTTATTTGTTGAGTTCTTCATAGTTGGATGCCTCATGGAACTTTCTCTCAATGTATGGGTAATTAATTCCATGTGTGTTTACACTTTATTTGGTACAAGAATAGCCTCCTGATAATCCTTGTAGTTCTAGTGTCGGTTCTATTTATTAGAGTTGTTTCCCTATAACTGAATTTCATAATACTAGATTTCATTATTTTATTATTAATGATACTTTCTTATCGATCATGATTGTTCCTATTCATGAATATTGTATGATATAATGTTCTATGTATATATTTCACATTGAAAGGTCATATCAGTCTCCCATTATGATGAGAAACTAGTGGTACCATGAAATCATTCTTAAATATATATTCTATGTTCAGATGATATTTTCTAATGAGACATAAAAAATAGAAGATATATAGGGTATGGAGGCCATAATACTTTAAGACACCTTCTAATATTTATTTTCCATAGTAATATCTAAGATAGAAAGTTATGATAATGTACCCATCATTATGATATCTAAATTTTCATGTGTCATTGGGTGTTCCTATCAGTGCATGTGTGTATTGATCCTTAGTATTTAAGATTATCATAATGAATATCATGACTTTTATACTTGGATTTATTGATCAAAACTATTATGACATATGATACTGATGAGGTAGAATACATTGGGTGTGTTATGAATGATATAGATTTAATAGATAATTTGATAAAGTACTTATCCCTCCAATCCGATGATAGAAGTAGATATCTCAAGTCCTTTGATGGGAATTGAACTACCTATGAAAACCCATATCCATGGTGTTCGGTGGGTGAGTATAGTTCTTGAAAGTCACATAAATGGACATCAAGCATAGAGGTTGATGGCAATGTTATGTAACCTTATTAATTTTAAATATCATAATAAAGGGATTATATTACATGACAAGTGTTTATGGGAGGTTGGATTTCATTATGACATTAACTGCTATCTCTATGGGAGCCTTAGTTTGTTTCTAGATTCCACCCATAGACGTTAGTCAGTTATGCCTTATGCCACTGAAAAATTTTCCAAGAGGTTCAAACACTATGTGTATCCAAAATCTTAGTGAAATTCAAGTAATGAATTTAACAGGTTAGAATAAATAAGATTTATTCAGTTTGTTTGATCTCCATAATAATAAATATTTATTTAAAAATTTTGAAGATATAATATTTATTATATTTATCAAATAATATTTAATATATATTTAACAATTAAATATTCATTACTCAAGGAACGATAAATGTCAAAGAGGGAAAGAAGATCAAGCTTAATGGTCGGATTAAAAATTGTATAAATTATATTTATTTATATTATTAATGAATTTTACATGTCATGAAATTAATAATAATATTTTTATTATTATAAATGGATGGGTCTACTATGAATATTAAATATGTTTTGGTGCATGTTTATGATTTTCCAACCACAAACCTTCCATAATAAATATATAATTATAAATATATCTTAAGTCTCTTTTGGTATGGACAATGGATAGAGAGAAAATCTCTCAATACCTAGAGAGAGATATAGAGATCCAAAATGAGATCTCTCTTCCTTATTTTTGAAGCCTTAGAGAGACCACCAAGTTTTGTTCCTCCTTCAAGAATAATATTGTCGCGATCAACCATGAAAAATGAAATAATTCCAGATCATTCATGCTAGCACCCGGTGATTCTATAGAAACATTAAGAGATTATGGTTCATGTGTGGATCTCCACTAGATGGATTAGACACTTTGATCTTATAGTACAACATCAGTGTGATGAGATCTGTCCCAACAGATCATCAATTAAAGATGAATTACAAGTTGAGTTAATTTTCTATCTCTTCATAAATGAATTATAAATTATACGTGAATATCTTCCTCTTCTGGTTACATAATTTTATCTTGTAAAATAATATAAATTTTTCATTCAACATTATTCTTTGATTGTGTAAATAAAATATTAAATGTAATTTAATATATAAAGATGAGTAAGTTATACCATCTAAGTATGCTTCTGTTAGGAACAGAACCAACAATTGGAATCAGAGCGGTCACATGTTTAATTTCTAATTATTTATTATTTGTTGTTTTATTTCAGGTGTTTTTATTTTATTTTACATAAAATGATTCATTTTAATGTCTAAAAATTTTCTTCTCTTGCTATCTTAATTCTCGACAATATAAACCATAATTGGTAAATTATTAAAAACAAGGAAGCATTCGATTTACACCATCTAGAGGTTCCAAAATATCTCCATGAAAAAAAACTAAAGTACACAATGTGTACTGCTTGAATACATAGAATGTTTTTTCGTCTTCGTGTATGTATCATCTGATAAAGTCATATAGATTTGATGAAATTAGATCTAAGATCTAAAACAAGTGGATCGACATGTTAATCTAGAAATATTGGAACACAACTTGAAGAACTACACCTCATGTAACCAATATACACGATGTGTTGTCCCTATTTTCTCGTGTCCAATAACACAGGGTGTATTAGTGTGTTATGTGTCGAATAAAAGACATGGTAATAGATGATTTTTTCAACTTTAAGGTCACATGACCTATAAGATGTACTATATTCCATGTACCTTGAACTTGTCCATGGTAGGAAACATGACCATATGTATAGCGTGTGTTGCGGAAACATGCATAGGATAGTACATGATATGCACTATAGTAGATGGTGTATAGTCTTATATATATAGTGTGTCAATTCATTCATAGAAAAAAATTAAAAATTTAATCAAACCTATTAAAAAAAAATTTCATGTGTAATTTATTTGAAAATTTTCACTCCATGTCATATGATTGGTAATTATATATTGAATCTATCTGTGTTAAAAATTTTGGATAAGAACATGAATTTTCCTCCAAGTACACTTGTGTGATTTATTAGTTTTAAATGAAATTGATTATTTAAAAAATATAGTGGTGGATTAAGCATACTTGGATGAAATTAAGATAAATTGAATTAATTAAATTAATTGATGGGGAATTATCTTAATTAATGAACAAATAAATGTAGTTGATAACTGGGTTACAAATGCATATTTGATCTATGTTATGTATGGATAATCATGATATTAGACAATCCCCATATATTTTATTAGTTTCCTTTAATTTATTATGGTTAAATTAAAATTTATGGAATGTGTGTCATCCCCTCCACTATATTATGTTTGGAAGGCATTCTTTTACCTTATTTTATGAAAACCCCCTTTATCCAATCCATTAGATCCCCTCACCTACATATAAGTAACATATTATATAAGGATGAGTCTCTTTATATAGTATAGGTGGTCCAAGTCTAAGATCTAAGGTGAAACCAATCTAGGTAATACATAGCATCTAGGATGGAATTTTGTAACACGAACCAAGCTATGGATCAAGGTGTGTTTCCCCTAGGGTATATGGTTATTTTATCATATTCTAGATAAACTTACCATTAAATAATATCATGATCATGCCACTTTTATTTTATTTTTAGTTTCATGGTTAATTATTTAGGTTTTTTGGATGTTGTGTGATCACATAATAAATGAATTAAGAAGAATACAATATGGAATAAAATATAAGAAAATTATGTGTAAAATATTTTATCAGACATAGTTAATCACTTAAGAAAAATCACCTTAATATTAGAAAGGATTGTAATGAGATAAAATGGACTTTTACACACAATAAATTAAAATCCATAAAATAAAATATTAATTTGGTATAGGCTTCCACTACTTATGTTAAAATCAACCTCATAGTTCAAAGTGCTTGATCAACCCAAGTTGGGGTGATTTCAATTATCATGGAAGTTTTAAGATTGAATTTTTCAGTTGACTTAACTTTGTTTACATAAAGGGTTGACTTACCAATAAGGGAATGGTTTAACTAAGATACTATGGTTAAAGAAATATTTAAACAATATTTTAGGATTGGGGGTCGACTCAATAGATTATGGAATTATGAGTTAATATAGTTGGCAGGTTAAACCTACCAAAAACCCTTCAAATAATTTTTCCAGACCATGTATGGGTTATGATAAGGGAATATGAATCCATTACAATTGAAGATCTGAGAAAAAAGATATTTTGAAACTGGTGGTGATGGGTATTTGGTTTCAAAAAATAGTATTTTATTAATGGAATTTAATTATATTTAAATTTATTGATCTATTGTTTTAATTATAAAAGTATTAATTATCAGATCTTAATTTGTTAAAATGGAAAATAAAATGACTTTAAAATATAATTTTAATCCATTCTAGACAAGGATAACCTTATCACCATCATGAATTTCCAGGAATTGTATAGGTGTTTGTGTGTCATGATACACTATGAATGGAAATTATACTTGTTGGAAACCCCACTTCCTGAGTCACTTTCCAAATATTTTATAGAGGATAAGGTGTGTCTCTTTTTGAAGCATGTGGATGAAGTTATGGATGTACAATGTTTCATAATATACTCTATTTTTATTGAGATTCTAATGAAATATGAGTATATGGATGTGAATAACAAATTTTCTTACCTTCAGGGTCACTATCAAGAGAAGGCAAGATTAATGAGATATGAGATATCTAATACACTATTCACATGCAATATTTGAGAGTCTTCACCATCTAAGAAGAATATATTCAAGATGATTGGATATATCTATAACCATGACATCTTTTATTTTAAGATCCCATATGAGTTGTGTACAGATCACATTTTTTCCACACTACCCATTAACTTCTCCAGTTTTGTTGTAAATTATAATACGAACAATAGAGAGAAGAAATTATGTGAACTTATTAATCATATTCGCCAATATTATAAATACATGGGGTGAGACAAAACTAATTTCATTATGGTAAATAATAAGAGGATGATAATTGAAAAGGGGACAAAGATTCATCCCAAGTTTAAGGCTCCTGAGCATTGCCTTTTCAATAAGAAGAAGATTCATATGAAGGGAAAGGAAAATGATGTGGTATGTTTTTTATGTGTCAAGAAAAGAAAATGGAGGAGGAATTACACCCAGCCAAATAATTAATGGAAATATTTAGGTTTCTTAATCATTGAATTCATTGTTTTTTAATCTATAATTTTGGTTTTAGATATTAATTTCGTTTGGTGATCACATTTGAATCCAAATATAGGAACTAGGTAGATTATAGAAGGTTACAAGAGGTGAGGTGGATCTGTAGCCTATCAATGGAGTGAGGTTGGCTGATTTATCCCTTAGATACTACCATCTCACATTACTAATAGGATTTATTTACATTTAAAATATTTTTTATTATGTTTCTATTATTACCAAGAACATTATTTCCATTTCATGTTTAGATATGGATGGATTTATTTTTAACATTAGAAATTAAGGTTTCTATATTTTAAAATATAGAATAGGTTATACTATGGAGAATTTGAATAATTTTATATTTATTAAATTATTAAGAAGAAATATTTGAATGTGATAGTAAAACAAACATGTGCGACTCATATAACATCCAGCTATGGCATCACCATCTGGGTCATGTAAAAAAGAAGGTTTTGAAAAAGATCTATAAAGTTAGTTATATAGAAACTTTTGATCATAAACCACCTAAAAATGAAATTATTGTTTATAGGTAAATATGAACAAACCACCACTTAGTGGTCAAGGTTAAAGAACTATAGATCTTCTAGATTTAGTATACACCAATTTGTGTAGACATTTTCAAGTAGAGGTTGGAGGTTGATTCTCATACTTTATTATTTTTACTAATGACTTAAGCAGGTATATAAATATCTACTTGATGTGGTATAAGTATGAATCCTTTTAGAAGTTCACGTAATTCAAGAATGCGGTTGAGAATTAACTTGTTAAGAAGATAAAAAAACATCTATCGGATCAAGGTAATAAATATATTAGCTAATAATTTATTTATTTTCTATGGGGGTATGTAATTTTATATCAAATTGATCCACCTTATACACCATCATGGAATAGTGTTAGCAAAAGGAGGAATTTTACCTTGTTAAACATGGTAAGGTCGATGATGAGTCATGGGATCCTTCCTTTATCCTTTTGGGGATATAAACTATAGACATAATCATACGTACTAAACAAAGAACCAAATAAAGAGGGATATGGTATTCCATTCTAGTTATAGAGTGGAAAGAGAATTTTTTTCTCATGTTCATGCATGGGGTTTCAAGTTATTTTTTAATGCAAGATCAAGAAATAAAATGTAACCCTAAGGAATGAAGTGAATATTTAAAAGGGTATCCCAAGGAAATAATGGGATACTATATATACAAACATTAAGAAAAGAAATTGATTTTATTAATTCAATATGTATTTCTTTATAGGAAGCACATCCTCAAGGGTAATTGTGGGAGAAATGATCAAAATACACAAGAGTTTGTGGAGGAATTAATTACAAAGGTTATTGTGGACGAAATTGATCCTGAAATACAAGTGCTTCATAGAAGTGGTTGTCAATAATGATAATCTATCCAATATAGAGGTAATATATAGCTTAAAATCTACAAAGTAGATAGAATTTATGAATTCTGAGATTTTTTCCATGCATAAAAACTATGTTTGGGTTCAAATAGATTACCCAGTTGATGTAAATAATATTTGGTGTAAATAGGTATTCAAGAAAAACTGGATATGGAAGGTAAAGTAAAATCCTATAAAGAATGACTAGTGGATTAATGAATTAGATGAAATTAAGGAATTGAATATGATGAAACCTTTTCTCTAGTTTATTTGTTTAAATACATTATAATTTTTCTTTCCATAGTAGCTTACCATGACTATGAGATTTTTAAAATGGATATAAAATTCATTTCTTTGTCGGGAACCATAAAGAAGATGTGCATATGAAAAAACTAAAAGGTTTTGTGACTCTAGAAATTTCCAAAAATGTATAAATGTTACAGATATCAATTTATGGATTAAATTAGGAATCCATGTCATTGAATATTTGATTCTATGAATCCATAAAGGAATTTGGTTTCATATGAATGAATGTAATCTATGTGTTTACAAGAGGTTTAGTGGGAGTATAGTTTTTTAGATTGTTATATTTTAATGAAAATTTAATTATTTTAAATGATATACCAACCTTATAAGAGTTTTAGGTGTGGTTTTAAATGTTCTTCTCCATGAAGTACTTAAGTAAAGCCTCTAACATTTTAAAGATCACGGTCATGTGTGATAGTGTTGAGTCAATAGTTTCTCATATGACCTTTTTCATAATTTTTTTTGGAAATAAAAAACATCCTATTTATTTATTATCTTACTTTCTAAAAAATTTTATAATGTATTTATAGGAAAACGTAATCTTTTTATCTTACATAGAATAATATTTAAAGCGTTAAGAAAATATGATTTTTTATTATTCTTATCATAATTAGACTGGATATGATATGTTTATAAAAATGATACTATATATGATAATAATCGTACTCAAATTTATCATACTCTACTTTATAAGATCAAATATAAGATCTCATGTTTTGTATTTCATACTGAAAAAATATAATTATTCTGATTGATAAAGGTTTTGATTCAAATCTTACTTAGAATCAAATAATATATCATAACAACTTTCTATTACACAAAATATATTATCTCTAATATAAGAATTATGTTTCATAATACTAATGTTCTATATCAAAATGACGTTAAACATTTTTTTATAACATGACCATCGAAGTTCCAGGTGTCCAATTCATCATGAAAAAACATGGATAAAATATTATTGTTAGAGGATCAATATGACCATTGGAAGCTTGGCTATAAATACCCGGTCATTTGAAGAGTTTGGAGAGAAGTTCTGATCATTTTGATTTTCAAAAATATTAGTGTGTGAGAGATATTATGGTTATAAGATTTAAGTACTTGTTCACCATACATGAAATATTTTTTAGTTTGTAATTGTAATGATCGATCGCATTAATAAGATTGAGGACTCATGGGGATAATGAGATAGAGAATCCAATCATCATATTGAGGGTTCATGGGGATAGTGAGGTAGATAATCTGATCATTGAATCAAGGGATCATGTGAATATAGAGATAGAAAATATGATTAGAATATTGAGGGCTCATAGGGATAGAGAGACAGAGAAACTAGTCATTGTATCAAGGGCTCATGGGTAAAGTGAGACAGGTCGACCATCAAATCAAGGGATTTCCCTGGTAAGGGAAAGACATAATTTCTTGTATGTTTAAAATAAGGGACCTTTATCCTATGTTAATTGGATACCATACTATTTGAGTTAAAATAATTTTATTTATTTGTATTACCTGTTTTATTACAAGTCTTTTATTTCTACTGTAATTGTAATATAAACTGAATCCTTTTATATATATCTTTCTATTTGTATATTTTTTATTATAATATTTGATTATGATAAAATTATTCTACCCTATATGAATGTTTTTATACAATTTACTCTGATTATGATTCTATATTCTTTAAGATATAATCACTACTTTTGTATTACTTTGATTTATCATAACTATTTTGATTATGATTCCTTATATGATTACTCTTGTTAAGTCATTTATACTATGAATATGATTAAACTCTGAATACATTACCACTACTTATTAAATATGATTTTATAGGTTGTTAAAGTAGAATAATTTTCATATTATGAAAAGTATCAGAATATACATGATTATGATACTTTTTTCATCGAATCCAAGGGCCATGTTAGATTACCATTTGAATATTTAAGAGGTTTTGTAGATACAATTTGTTTAAACGTGTTAAAATAAAATCCTTTTAAGATTAAAATGAAATTTGTTAAACTTATATTTACCCCCCACCCCCTCTTATATTTATCTATATTCATATATATATTACAATCCAAAAATAGGTATCTGATCCAGGTCTCTATTATACTAATACTTATATTTGGTATCAAAGGAGGTTTCCACAGCTCAAATTCTTGCCAAATATATTTTCTTTTCCTTACTACTACATGTCTACTTTAATTTTTTTATAAAAATTTTGTTTATAAATATATACTACACTAACATGTATTGTGTAATAGAATTTTTTTATTTTCTTTAAATATGGCAGGACTCAATGTCATTTCAATAGATAACCTCAATCCAAATAGAACCCCTATTTTTTATGGAGTTGATAATGAGTATTAAAGAGATAAAATAAAGACATTAATTTTAAATACTTGACTTGACAATTTCATCATGTTAACTGGATATTACAAGATCCCTTATATGGAAGTGAATGCTTTTACAAATCAGTAAAAACAAGAGCATCAATTGAATTATATAGTTAGAAACACTTTATTATGTTCTATGATTAGGAGAAATTACAGTCAATTTATTCTTTTCAATATGATAATAGTGTCTGGAAAAATATATATATTAATCATTTTAGAACCTCAAACATTGTTTAAATCAGAAGATAAATTCTTAGAGCTTATTATCAAGCATTTCAATTCCCTTTTGGTGAACTTATTATAATAGTATAAAAAAGGTTTATGATAATAGTAAATAATATACAACCAATAGGAGATAAAGAATTAAAATATTAAATCCTCGTTGAAAAGATAATTTATATCATGCCCAATGAGTGGGAATCTAATAGAATAACTTCTGATGAATCAAGTAACATAACTAATCTTTCACTTGATGATTTTTTTGGGATCGTTTTATATTATGAGGGTAGATTGAAAAGATATGATGATAAAGAAAAAAAAGAAGAATGATAGAGTTTCTTTTTCTTATACATCAAATCTGATAAAATTTAAGAATCCTGAAAAGGTTTTTATGTCAATAAAGAAAAACAAGTTATTTTTCAATTTGATTCTAGTGATTCTGAACATTCTGAATTTGAACATGAAAATCTTTCTCGAAAGATGAACAATATTTTGGGTAAAAAGAATTTTAAATCCCATTATAGGAAAATTAATAATGATAGGAATGAAAATAAAATTCTGAAGTTACATTTAATGAATGTAAAAAATCTAAACATATTCAAACAGATTGTTCCAAGTTGAAAAATAAAGACAGGAAGGACAAACATTATAATAGAAATCAAGAGAAATTGTATAAGTAAAAAATAGGAAGAATTTTATTAAAGATTCTAACACTTGGAGTTCTAATGGAGGGGATTCTTTATAAATTTCCTCATATAATTAAAGCTCATATAATAGGAATATTGGTCTTCATAATAGAGAACTTATTGTAAATAAATGTTTTATAAAAAAGGTACACACAACTGATTCCTTTACTATTAATTATTTTAATTCAAATTATCATAATGAGAATAATTATGTATCTTTTAATGAAGAATAATCCATAATTAGTGATGATAATACTTTACCTTCCCGTGAATAATTTTCAACCTTTTCAAAACTTTTAGAAAATTAAAAATGTAAAGATTGTAAAAAATGATAAGGCTAATAAAAAACTTTCCAAAGCTAATTCAGGAATTTATATTTTAACAAGTGAAATATTTGATATATCAAAAGATATTGATACATCTAATTCTGAAAGAAATACTATTTCTAAACATTTAGAAAAAGTAATTTATAAAATGGATAATTTGAAACCCAATTTTGAGAAACTCAATTCCAAAACTAATATAGATGTTAATAAGAATTTATTTGTAAATATAAAATCTAAAATTTATTATTTAAGAAAAAAAATTTCAAACATTACTTCTTGTAAGGAAGGTTTTTGATAAAATTTATAAAAACAATTATCCACAAGGAACTAGTTATGGAATGGTATATAATTATAAATAAACCTGTTTTTAGTAACAACTTCATTGTTCTTAAAAATAAACCTTTTTGTGCAAAATGTAAAAGTAGGGGACATTGGTAAAATAATTACTCTCTTAATAAAATTAAATCTTTAGGTTACAATAAATACTATTTTTGAAAACAAATGTGTATTCCAAAAAAAATATTTACTAACATTTTCGGACCCAATACATTTTGGGTTCCAAAAGTCTAATTTTTTTTGTTTTCAGGAAAACAATGAAAGTACCATAAACAAGAATAACTGGTACCAGGATAGTGGGTGTTCTAGACATATGACTAGACACCAAAATTTATTTGAAAACTTTGTCAAGATTAATGTTAGAAAATTTACCTTTAGATATAATTCTCAAGGATAATTATCAATGTAGGTAATATTTTTCTTCTTGTAAAAGCATTAATTTAAAAAAAATTGTTTGTTAAAGGCCTTAATCACAACCTTATAATCATTTTTGAATTATGTGATGAAGTTTAACTTGTGAATTTTAGGAATTATAAATTTATAGTACACAATTCCAAGGATGAATACATTATTTCTTACAATAGGTATGAAAATGTATATAAACTAAACATAGATGGCCTTAGGAGCCAAGACTTTCCTTGCCTTAGTGAAATCAAAGACCAATATTGTTTATGTAATATAAGTTTAGGACACAGTAAACTTAGAAACTTATGTCAATTGGATAAGATAAGACTTGTTAAATATATATTAGAACATAGATTCGATTTTACAAAAAAACCCTTTTTAATATGGTAAGAAGCATAAGTCTAGTTTTAAATATATTAGTTAAGTTTCGTCATCTGATGCTTTACAGTTAGTGACCATGGATCTTTTCCATCCTTCACAAACTAGAAGTATTATTGGAAATTACTATGTATTTTTTATTTTATTTTTACACTAGATACACATGGGTCTATTTTCTAGCAAAGAAATATGAATCCTATTGTTATTTTAAAACATTTTCATCCAAAGTTTAAAATGAGAAAAATATTTCCATGATAACAATTCATTGTGATCATGGTGGAAAATTTTTAATTTCAGATTTTGAAACTTATTTTCATAAGATAATAATTACAAATAACTTTTAGGATCCTAGAACTCTTCAAAAAAATTGTGTTTTTGAAAGAAGAAATTGTATTCTTCAAGAAATAACAATAACCACATTGATTAAATGTTAAACTACTAAACATTTATGGGATGAATTAGTTAGTACTACTTTTTATACTACAAATCGGGTTTTAAAATGACCTTTTATTAATAAAAGCTTCTAATAAGTTATGTACGTGATGAAAATAAAATATTTCTTACTTTAGAGTATTTAGATGAAAATTATTCATATTGAATACTAATGATAATTTACAAAAACTTTCACCCAAATACTATGAAGGTATATTCTTAGGTTATTCCACTACTTCTAAGGAATATTGTTTTTTTTTAATAAAAATTCTTGTACTATTGAGGAAAAGGTGCGTGTAAAATTTAATGAAACCAACCCTTTTGGTTTTTTACAAACCCAACCAAAATTCACCAATGTGTTTTCTAAAATTGATCCCAAACCTTTGTTGGTTTATTATTTTAGTAAGGAAAATAAAAAAATAAATTTTTTTATAATGTATTTACTCAAGAATATTTTTTAACTTATGTTTATAAACAAGTTTTATGAAATCCAAGTCTGTTGTTTCTTTGGAAACATCCTAAAGATAGTATCATTTGTGATGTAAATCATCTAGTTAGGATTAGAAGTTCATTAAGAAATAAATTAGAACATGTTTCTTTTATTTCCCAATTTTAACCTGAGAATCATGATGAGGATTTAAGTAATAAATATTGGATTAAGGCTACACAAGCTGATCTAAATGAATTTAAAAGAAACAAGGTATGGACCTAAGTTGAAATACCTAAAGAAACTTCAATAATTGGAGTAAAATGGGTCTTCATAATCAAGTGTGATGAAAATGGAATAATCATTATAAATAAAGAAAGACTTTTTCCTAAAGGTTATAATCAATAAGAGGGAATATATTTTGAAGAAACCTAATCACCAGTAGCTATATTGGAATCTATTCATATTCTATTATCTTTTAAATCATTCATCAATTTTAAACTTTTTCAAATGGATGTGAAGTATGATTTCCTTAATGGATATGTATAAGAGGAAGTTTTTGTTGAACAACCCCATAGTTTTGAATATACAAAACATCATTCTTATGATTTTAAACATACAAAATATTTGAAAGGACTAGAAAAATATCCTAGATCCTGGTATGACAGATTAATAGTATTTTTGTTATAAAACAATTATGTTAAGGGGTCGTGGATCCAATTATTTCTATAAATAAAGTTAATAAAAATATTATGATTGTTCAAATATATGTTTATGACATTATATTCGGATCAACTCAAAAACATTTAATATATTCCTTTGAATATCTTATGAAATTTGATTTTGAGATGAGTATGATGAGTGAGTTAACATTTTCCCTTGGTTTTAAATTTTATCAAAAACTAGAAGGGACATATATATCTCAACATAAATATATAAAATATCTTCTGAAAAATTTTAGATATGAAAATAAAAAAAGAATTAATACTCCCATCGGTACCTCAAATACACTTTATCTTGATGAAGCTGGGAAACTAGTTGATCAAAACAATTTTTATAGATATGATAGGAAGCTTGCTATACTTAATAACTAGTCATAAAACATAATGTTTTCTTTATGCTTATGTGAAAAGTATTAATATTATCCCCAAAAACCCCATTTAAAATCAATTATAAATTTTATTTATCTAAAGGGAACTAAGGATTTATGACTTTTTTATTATTTTGGAAATTATTTTGAATTAAAATGTTTTTCGAATTCTGAATTTGGTTGTTTTAGAATGGAAAGGAAAAGTAATTATAAAACTTGTCATTTATTAAGATATTTATTAGTTTATTGGTTCTGTAAGAAATAAAACTTGGTAGCACTTTCCACTACTGAAGTCGAATATGTAGCAGGTGGAAGTTGTTGTGCCCAAGTATTATGGATACAACACACACTCACTGATTATGACATGATTTTTACTAAAACTTAAATATTATGTGATAACACTAGTTCTATTTCCTTAAGTAATAACCATGCACAGAAATATCAATCAAAACACATAGATATTAGGCATCACTTTCTTAGGGATCAAACTCATAAATAAGATATCATTTTACTATTATTCGGAATGTAAGAACAACTTGATGTCATTTTTATAATACCATTACCTTTTCATACATTTGAATACCTTAAATAGAAATTAGGAATTGTTAATGTGAGTATTCATTCATATCTAATTATTTTTTTCCCATCTCCATACATTAAGTTACTTCTTTTCAAAAGGGGGTATATATTATTGTTATTATTTTTCAAATTTTAAATCTTTATTTCTCTAAACATATTAAATTTTTCTAAAAACACCATCTTAATAGGTTTTCCAGAATCAAATAAAATTTTATATAATCAAGTTTGTTTTTAAAAAATATTTAGAAAATTTATCATATTAATGTTTGTTTTCGATCAGATTTTTTAAATTTATCATATTTGAGTTTGTCTTAAAATAAAAATTGAAAATTTTGTCAGTTCATATTTAATAATCAGATTTTTTATTAAAACTTTTGTTTTATTTTTAAACTATCTTAATATGATATTTTATAAAAATAGGAATAAAAAACTATAATACCAATGATCCCACTCTAAGAGGTATTCTTCTTTCATTTTATACTTTAACACTATTACATTATGATTAGTTTTATCTTTTTTTTGTTGTTATTATTTATTTTCAGGTTTTTTAATTTATTTTTGAATTCGCCCAATATGAAAAATAGGTTTTTATAAAACCTCAAGAGTTTAAATTATTTAAAAAATTTATTCTTTGGATATTTTCTCAATCTTCATATCAATTGGAACAAATGTCAGTCGTTAGATCTTTTTATAAGATAAATCATCACTTGAAACCTTTTATATATGGAGGACCCCCCCCCATCTCATTTCTCACATCAGTTATCTCAAGACTTATTCCTCGAAGTGATTCCTCATTTAATACTCCTAATCTAATTTCAAATCTTCGTGTATGAATCGTTAGTATCAAGTCACAATACGATGGAACTCAAGAATAATTATAGAAAATGGTTTGTTTTTTGGGAAATTTTATTAGAGATATATTTCTATACAAAATATGATTCATCTCTTAGAATTATTATAGATTTTCAAGGTCATATATCATTATGTGTGGAACAATCAGATTCTGATTATGATTTTTTTACTTAGATTCAGTTATAGAATTTTATGCTTTTTTAAACATCTTTTAAGAAGAGGTAAAATAAATTTTTTTGTTATGTTTATATTATAAAAGGTAAAAGATTACATATAATGAATTAGTAGGTTTATTAGTTATTTCAACTATAGGAGATGATTTTTCCCATCACATAAACTACCTGATTCAAAGGGTATATTTATCAAATAAAGATCAAAACATTATTTGTTTAAAAATGTGTCAGATGACGAACCGAAAAATATTACACATCTCATTATAGATCATAGGGTAATAAACCTTTCTATATAAGGGTTTATAATCCATAGAAAAGGTGTTTGGGATATCTTGAAGGTATCTATATCATTATTTTAGATTACTTCATAAACATGAGAAAGATAAATTTAGAAGGTTTTTTTCTCTTAACAATCAAGAACATCAAATCAAGATCAATTAATTATTTGATTATTATATTTCCAAATTTGATAATTAATATGATTGAAGCTCATATGAATCATTTTAATATTTCAAACAAATTCAGGGACATTAAGGAAAACATTGTGTTCATAAGTGATGACACAATGAAATGGATAAAGTATATATTAGATACTAAATCAAATATTTTTTTAAAGAATACCCAGGTTTTTGAATCAGAAGTAGAAACTTCTTCTAAGGCAAAAAAAGTATATAATTTTTTTCAAAAGAGAAATTCTAACCCCCTTCCTCCACCAAAAGAAATGAAACAAAATATATACTTGAAAGAAGTAGTTTATGAATGGAGAATAAGAAAGGTTGAAAACAAAGAAATAGATACTCAATTCAGACTCAAAGCCACTGAATCATTAGATATTAAAATACATGGTTCTAAATATTTTGAGAAATAATAAAGCAAAAATAAAACAAAGAAATTTCAAGGTGAAAGTTTAGTCGACTCTTTGATGAAAGGAGTAGAGTCTGCTTCTGCTAATATTGTTTTACCAAACCCAATAAAAGATTATATTTTCATGAAATTGTTTTTTCCATGTATATGATCCAACTATCAAAGAAAAAGAAAAATAATTTGTTATAGATAAATAATAGATTTCAATTGGGAAAGGTGATTTGAGATCGGAGTCATAACTTCATGAATTGTTTCAAAAATAAATAGAAGAATGCGCTGCATAAATATATATTCTTGTAAAATCTAGTGAAGGTATTGAATAATAAAATTAATATAGAGAAATATAGGACTAGGTTAATGAATAAAAATTATAATAATATCAGGATAAAAATGATTTTTTAAAAAATAAACTGATAATATTGAAAAGAATCACGAAGAGGATGAAAATCAAATTTCTGAGAAAGATGGTCTTCCTTTTGATAATATTTCCTAGAGGACTTCACAGGCTTCCTCAAAATAATTATATTCCTTTGGAAATCAAAATAATAAATCTATTAGTTAATAGAAAAAAAAACTCTCCATCAATTCAAGAAGTTGAATCCTAATCTAATAAGCATAAACAAGAACAGAACCGAAAAGTAGAACCTAATAAAAGGATTGATATTAATTCCAATGATATTTTTAATGGAGACTAGGATATAAAAAGGATTGAAAATTGGTTTCAAAGAAAGAAAAAAAGGAAATTAGTTTAACAAGAATTTGGAACCAGCTACATTATACCTCCCTGAAATAATAAATCAGAGTCTAAATCTCCCAATATGATCACATCTCAGGGACTCGGTTATATATTTCATACGTTGAATATATTGTAGAAAGAAATTCCTTAATTTCACATAATTAATACCATGGTTGATTTGATTGATGAAAATCAACATGAAATATTATATTTAGTGAATGATTTTATAGATATATTGGTATATTTGGAGGAATATTTCAATAATTTTAAATAAATTTACGATACTTATATGAAAATTTGTAATAAGTTGGTCAAATGGTCTCATGGTGTTGATAATGATATCAAACATCATGATGATAATTTTGAAAAATTAAAAGTCTTTTTATGAAACTGAGGGTGTTTTCAGAATTCTTGCTAAATACATGGAAAATAGAGTAAAATTCCTTGAGATGTTTAGAAATAAAACTGAAAAAAACATAATCAATATGTTACTGATTTACAAGGAAACATAAACTCTTTAATTCATAATATTTCAAGATTCAAGGTATATAAAGATGAAATTGTTGATTTGAGGAATTATAATGATGTATTCTCAAAAATAATTAAAGCTCAAGGAGAAAATAATAAGCTCCTTAAATAAAATATTCATTCTCAGGAAGAAAAAATCTGATCTCAATAGGAAAAGATTACAAAACTTTTGGAATCTATAAATGAGTTCAAAAATATAAAGACTATCATAAATTAAATTCTGTCCAAGAAATAATATTTTTTTCTCAGAACTCTTATTTTATTTTATTCATCTTTTTCTCTAATTAATAGAATACTCTTTTTATCCTATTGTTTTTTATTTCAATTATCTGACCCTTTTTTAGGTACCTCAAACTCTATTCCATGTTCCTTTTTTAAAATCACAAAGGGGGAGAATTTTATAGAAAGGGGGAGATGTTTTAATTAATGGGAAAATTTTCATTCTAAGTGTGAATACAATCCGTAGGGAGATTTTTTATCCTAAGGGGGGTTATTTTTATTCATCATTACATTAAAATGAGTTATAAACATACGGGAAGATATTTATAATGGTCATTTCTGAATAATATTCAAATTTTTATATTTATCTAAGTTTTATGGTTTGCGCTTTCCCAAAAAGGGGATAATTTTGAGTCAAAATTTTCTCTTAGTAAATTTTTTAGACTTTAGTTTTGAAAATCAAAAACATCCTATTCCTTTATTATCCTACTTTTTCAAAAAAAATATAAGAAAACATAATCTTTTTATATTACTTTGAATAATATTTAAAGGGTTATGAAAATATACTTTTCATTATTCTTATTATAATGATATTGGATGAAATATTTTTTTTAATATGACTACATATAATAAAAATCATACTCAACATTATCATACTCAGCTTTATCAGATCAAATATAAGATCTCTTATTTTTTTCCTTCATACTGAAAAA
This sequence comes from Viscum album, assembly GCA_963277665.1. Classification (NCBI taxonomy): domain Eukaryota; kingdom Viridiplantae; phylum Streptophyta; class Magnoliopsida; order Santalales; family Viscaceae; genus Viscum; species Viscum album. The sequence continues at coordinate 1,616,261,958 of OY728146.1, read as the reverse complement.
ATATTATTATTCTTATTGATAGAGGTTTCGATTAAAATCTTACTCAGACTAAAATAATTTATCATCATGACTTTATGATTCTCAAAAAATATTATCTATAATATAAGAAACATGTTTCACACTAAAAATAGTGTATATCAAAATTACGTCTTCTATTCTGTAATAATATGAATTTTGAAGTTCCATGTGTCCAATTCATCATGAAAAACTCAGAGAAAAGATGATCGTTGGAGGATTAAAATGACCATAAGAATATTTCCTATAAATACCCAATCATTCGAAGATTTTAAAGTCAAGTGATGATCATTTTCATTTAAAAAATCTCAGTTTGTGAGAGCTATGAATCTTACAAGAGTGGACTACTTGTTCCCCATACTTGTAATCTTTTTGATTTTTTAATTGTAATGACTGATTGTGTTAGTATGATTGAGGGATCACGGGGGAAATGTGATAGAGAAATTGATCATTATATCATGGGATCATGGGGATAGCAAGATAGATAAGTTGATCATCGTACCAAGGGATCAAGGGATAGTGAGATAGAGAATCTTATCATCATATAGAGGAATCATGGGGATAGTGAGACAGAGAAGCTAATCGTCATATCGAGGGCTCATGGGGATAGTGAGATAAACTAATCATCATATCGAGGCCTTTCCCTAGTAAGGGAAAGATTGACATTCATTTAATTATAAAATTTGGTACCTTTATCCAGGTTTATTGGATACCCTACTCTTTAGGTTAAAATAATTGCATTCATTTTTATTACCTATTTTATTAGATGTATTTTATTTCTATTACTATTGTAATAGAATTTGAATAATTTTATATCTATCTTTTTATTCGTATCTTGGTTATCTTAATATTGTTGATTACGATAAATTGTTTCTATCCTATTTTAATCTTTGAATATGATTTACTCTGATTACGATTATATGAACTTTAAGATATAATCACTAGCTTTTTAAAACTCGGATATTACTCTGATTAAATCATTTCTACTATGAATATGATTAAACTTTGAATATGTTACCACTACTTACTAAATAAGATTCTATACATTGTTATGGTATAATCATTTTCTTATAATGAATTGTATAAAAATCAACTTGATTATGATACTTTGTTCATCAGAAACAGGGTCTAAGTCCAGTTACATTTTTAATACTTAATATGTATTTTGTATACAATTTTTTAACCTTTTTAAAATATATTTCTTTTAATATTAAAAAAGAAAATTTTAAAACATACAATTCACCTTCTCACCTTGTATTTAGACATATTCATATACATTATGGTCCAACAGATAGATCCCATAGGCTACTTGGACTACGTTAAGGTATATACATTGACCAAATATTATATAGTTTCAGTACGGAACAATACAAGAAGGGATTCGTTTTAGTGTCACATAGTTTATATCTTTCCAGAAAAATGTTTACTAATACATAAGTACAATGAGATATAATTAGTGAAATTTCATACACTTATATGATAGGATCCATCATGTATTCCATGTTATGTATGAGTCTTGATGTTTCTTATTCTTTAATCATGGTAGGTGGATATCAAACAGATCTAGTTGAACAATATTGGACTTATATCAAGGTTGTCCTTAAGTATCTAAGGGGGAATAAGGATATGTTCTATGTGTATAGAGGAGATGAAGATATTGTCATCAGGGGTGATATAGATGAAAGATTTAAAATAGATCAGAATGATATGAATTCTAGATCATTATATGTATTTTTTTTCTCAATTGAGGATTTTTGAGTTGGAAGAGTTCAAATCATCCCTTTTTAAATGATTCTATGGAAGATTCTTAGTATATTCTGGTTTCCTATGTATCTAAGGAATCCATATAGATTAAAAAAATACATGATCTTGATGTAGTACCTAGAAGAAAATTCACAATCATATTTTATTAGGATAACACTATAGTAGTGGCTCTCTCCAAAGATCCAAGGTTGCACCAAAGGACAAACACATACTTTAGAAGTTTCATCTCTTGAGGTATTTTTCTAGATGTTTTAAAGTTACAGTGAGTAGAGTATCCACATAGGATAACATAAGAGCCCCCTTGACCAAGTCATTATCTCATCAGAGGCATTAGTATCACATGAGAGCTAGTCGACTAAAGGTTTGGTCTGTTGAATCAATTTCAAGTAGGGGTCTATTAGATTTACTAACCTAGAACCAAATTTCTTAATACTTGATTACATGTTTTTATTATTAATTATATTTTATTATCATGTAATTATTGTTCCTCTACATGAATCATTCATGTCAAAATGTCCTATGAATATATATCTCACTGAAATGTTGTAGCAGTTCTCTATTATTATTATAACCTATAGGTTCCCCGACATCATTCATTAATATATGTTCTATAGAAAGATGATATTTTTTGAAGGGTCGTATAAAATATAGTCTATCAAGGGTAGGAAGCTCATAAGACAATGATTCAATTACTCATCATTTTTTCACATGGTAATCACTAAGATAGGAGGTTATGACAAAAAACCCATCATTAGAAAATCCACATTTTGATGTGTTAATGGGTGTTCCTATTTCTAGATGTGTGTATTTATATTTAGACTTTAATATTATCATTAATAAATATCAAGAAACATGTACTTTGATTCATTGATGAAAATCATGATGTAAAGTGTTTATAATGAGGTAGGATATGTTGGGTACATCTTGAGTGATATAAAAATAATGGATAATGTGAGAAACGATTTATCATATCTATCCCTTAAATAAATTTAACATCCCATGCCCATTTATGGGAATCGAACTGACTAAATAAATATATGGACATTATTTTCTATGGAATAGGTAATTTCTTGAAATTCAAAGAAATAGACGTTGAGCATATAGGATGATGTCACTAGCATGAAACCTGATTGATTTGACATATTGCAATAAAGGGATAATATTACATGGTAAGAATTCATGGGAGGTAGGATATCATTTTGAAATTAACACCATTATTTATGGGATCCTTGGAAAGTTTCTAGACACAAACCATGTACTTTAGGTTATTATTCCTAATTCCACTGAGAAAGATTCCTATAGGTTCACACACTTTTTTTATCCTCAATCTCAATTAAATTAATGTAATGAATTTAACAATTTAGAATAAATAATATTTATTCGATTTGGATGATTACTGTAATTTAATCATAAGTTATTACAAAGAAGAGGTGTGTTAAATAATAAAAATAAAAAAAATTGAATGTTTGGAGAATATAATATTATTATTTTTATCATAGAATAATTTTGTGACATTTATTTATTAAATATTCATTTTTCAAGGATCGATAAATGTTGTTGAGTGAAAGTGAAATGAGCTTAATGATCTTATTAGAAATGTAATAAATTATATATTTTTTATATTATTAAATTATTTCACATGTCAAAAGAGTAATAATGATAAAATAATTGTTAATGGACATGGTGTTAACTAATAATATTAATGATTGTGAGGGGATTGTGTGTAATTTTCTAACCCTAAACCTTCTATAATAAATAAAAAATTATAAATCTTTGATAAATAATTTTTAGTGTTCCATATGGATAGATAGAGACTATACCAATCCCTATAGAGATATCTAGATATCTATAATGATCTATCTCTTCATCCTCTATCAATCATTTGATATACCACTAAGAGTTTTTCCTCCTTTGAGAAAAATACTATTGCTATCAACCATGTATAATAAAAGTGATTAAGATCAGTTTTTCTAGCACCCATTGATTCTATGGTGATGTTTAGAAGTTTATTTACTGTGTGGATAATATATATAGGTATTCTACACTTGGATCTTGCAAATAAATGATAGTGTGATTAGATATATTCCACCCAATCATCAACAAAATTTAAATTACAAGTTAAGGTAATTATATATATTCTAATAAATTAAATATAAATTAAATGTGAAGATCATCCTCTTCTATTTTTGGTGTTTTATCTAGTCATGTAATCAACATTTTTCATTGGATATAATTATTTGATCATTTCCAAAAATGATTACACATAAATTAAGACTAAAATATGAGTTGTTAATACCATCAAAGGACACTTATGTTATACCTAGAACCAACACCATTAAAATTTGGAGAGATATGAATTTTAAGATTCCACTAGAGTGGATGGGATGTTTGGGGAAGGTGGTAACTAGTTTAGCCACATTTGAATAGTCACATGGGCTCGAGAAATCATCTTTTGATCTAACTAATCATAAAACTTGTATACCCCTCAATCAGAGACATACTATCATTCCCAAGAATATTGATCATCTTCAGATGTGGAGAAGATGAAAGTGAGATGCACTAGAGGATCTCCAAGTTACCCAATTCCATATTCTACCATGGCTTGGAGCCAATCCTTATAGACAAATTACTCTTGGATGGTTTGTCTAAGGGACACATGGTAGGGGTAGTAGGTGGGATGATATTTCAACATAACCTCTCATGGATTCGTGATCTTTTTAAGTGTATGAAAGTTATTATACATGGAAAAATGAATAAGGGATCGACCTATTATTCCCTAAATAACTAGACCTTATTTTCAGAATTTTGAATGATATCACAATTTGTCTCTATTGGGAGCCACGGGTGATATTCTTAGTGTGATTTTTTGACTGAGGGACCTTGTTCTATGAGGTTTCTTATATATGGATTGGTTGAGGGTCTAGGTTTTGTGAAAAACTAGTTATTTATTCTTTCCAAGGCATTCATACAGGTGAAGGAGGTAATGGTTGATACCTTTTCTTAGTCCTTTTCAGAACATATTTGAGGCACTAAGCTCTCTTGACGATTTCTCAAAATCCTTATGGACACTTTGGGGAGATAATGGTTGGTAACATCTCATCTAGGACATTATAAATACAAATACTTAATAAATATTCCTTGTAAAGTTAAATAATAAGAGAGTAGGCCATTCCCTTTTATAAAGCGATGAAGTCGATGATACATTACATATCCCACTACTTTCGCATGGAAATGTCAGTGACACTCATACTATACAAGGTAGATATGCACATATAGAGGAATTACTAGTTAATATTATTTCAGTTAGTATTACATCCTGGCACCATATTGTTATAACAAACAAAAAAAATTTCCCTTTAATGTTTTTATTGATTATAAAATTTTTTTTGACTCATATTTCAATAGGGTTATTATCATTGGTCCATACTAAGATTTAAAATGTACAAGGTGTTTCTTTGGATCACCCATTCTATTGAAAGATGTTAAGATCAGGTCGTCAAAATTTTTTGGTGGTGGAATTTATTCCACCCACTCTAGGTAAGGCTTCATTTTAAGCTATAATAAATCTATTTTTCTCTCCATGAATTCCATGTGAGAAGTGAGGAAACTAAATAGATCATAATGGGGGGTATCACCATGTGTCTTCCCATGACTATTCAAATAACTTGTGAAAAATAGTGACCATTATCCAGTGGTGGGAATTTAAATTGATATTCTATAGTTAGAGTCACAAGAAATAGTACATTGTATCTTGGGTAGGATAACACTTTATTTTGGCCTTGATGGATCGACCAAAAACTATCAGTTCTTGAGGACCCATGGGAAGAGTGATAAGTTCATCTTGAAAATCCTACCAAAAAATGGTATCCTTAATGTGTATTGAAAATGAGATGTTCTTATACCCCAATGTTGTAGATTATAGTAATTATTTAGTAATATTCATCAGTTTTCTCACCAGCATTGGGAATACTAGAATCCTAGACCATGACATTACCTGTGTCATGGTACTGATGGGTGTTTGAGGGTGGTAACTCAGGAAAACTTTTATAAACCATGTATTTCTTAAATTAATGGGTGTGTACACCTTCAAGAGGGTTCAAATATCATTTTTGGTACTCCCAAGGAATATCCTCCTTGTGTTACTTATCAATACATCGCACCCCTAGTTTTTAGGGGGATTAGTAGTGACAACATTCGCCATGGTACTAGTTAGTAGTGAAGAATCTGTGACATTATTAGGAAGATAAACTTGAGTAATCTATCAATGTTACAAGATAGGTTTGAATTTTAAATTGTCATATTAGCCTTTTCTTTTTTTTCACATAAAGTAATTAAAATTAAATAATCTAGTAAAATATAAGAATACATTCACTACACACTTCTCAAAAGTTCTAACAATATGCACCATAGTTAGGATTAAGATCCACTGGAAAAACTACAAGATCAAAATATTATTACTACATATCAAGGTAATGATGGTGCTCCAAGAATCCTTTAAAGTCCAACTAGTGGACCTGGTGAAAATTCAATGTCTCCAATAGAATCTATCAGAGATATGTCACAATAATTTCAGTAAGAAAACCTAATATGGAGAAATTTAGGGGTATGTGTGTCCAGAATTCATTTGGATTTCAATTAATGGATAGGGCATCTAACAGGATATTATATTCCTTTTCACCTCACTCATAGGGGAAATATTACTCTAATGTGATGAATTGGTGTGAATACATAGGTGAAAGTTATGGAGACCTCCATTTTTTTGGATCTCAGATAGGGGTTCCATCTTCTATTAAATATTTCCCTTAGATAAGAATGTTTCTTACTAAGGTGATTCCAAATTTATAAGAATTCATATATTTGAATAATAGTCTTTGTAATCTTAATGAGGGATATCATCATGTTCTTATGGCTTGATCAAATGAATCTACTCATTTCAATGTGATGGGATGGATCTTGGTGTTTATCCTACAATTTATATAAATTTTGAGTGAAGTTATGTTGACCGTACTGTGAGCCATTGTATATTCAATCCATAGAAGGAATCCAATTCATCCTCCACATATAGGTATTTATATAGGCTCCTTGGGACCATATGAACTTTAGCCTCAATAATGGATATCTTTATCAAATGGGTTCCTTACCAAATTATATATGGTGATAGAGTAATAAAAAAATATGGAATCATTAGTGGTCTCAAATTTTGAAATATCCGGAGTGACCAGGCATTGATTCCCTTTTTCATCCTTCAGATCCGAAATGGATATTCCCTAATTGTGAACTTCTAAGAATCATGAGGATCATTTAAATGTGAATTATTGTTCATTTAGTAGGGAGTATATCTGGTATAATTTTTAACCCCTCTACCCTAATGAGGACCTTCCAAGAAATAAATATCTTCAGTATGGAGAGGACATCCATGACAGTCGTTGACAGTGCTAACTATTAGGTGAGTTGACCAAGTGTTCTGGTGGGTGTTTGGGGTCTTGATTACATTCTAGTAAAGATATATCTGCGTGGAGTAGATAAGAAGGTATGGTATGTGATTAAAACTATATTATAATACTCTTTTGGAGAAATATTAGAGTATAACCCCTAGAATAGGAATTTAATTGTTTGGTGAGAGGTTATTATAGTGGGAGAAACATCGAACTTCTCAACTGTAGGCTAGGCATCTTAATGTTGATAGAATCTTCAGGTAGTGGGATCCCTCCTTGTAGACTCTCTGGTAGAAACTAATACTTCCATGACATGGATGTACCCAACCTCCATGGAATATATGGAGTTGTAATTGATGTTCTTTAGGGAAAGTCTCTCGAAGTGGTTGGAAATGTAAATGGGGGGATTCCCCCTATAAGGCCTCTGTTATTGGTGAAACTGATGTGGCTCCATGGATTCCAAATCCTCTTGATCCATATGGTAGTAAGAAAGATACTTTATTTCTTATAACATTAGATGAGGTTTTTTTATGATCCTTCATTGAAAGATATTTGACGGGAAAAGGGAGTGAGTGCCCAATTCTCATAGGATATGTGTCCATCACTACTTGTGAATAAGTGTGTGGGATCTAAATCTATGAGAACCCATGGGTGTAAATATTATCATGAGAATCTATCCTATCCTCACATATATTGGTGGGGGGTTCACTTATTATGTATGGTGCTTCGTATTCTATAAAAACATTTGATGATAACCATGAGAAAATTTCAGGAGAAGGGATTCACATCTGGTTCACCATTCTATTTGGTGTAGCATGATGATAGTGGTGTCATGGTGGTGGTGAGAACTAACAATACCCATATTATCACTATTTAAGGAGAATTTATTAACATATGGTTCACCATTATGTTCTATAATACTTCCATAGGGACCAATATGTCAAATTTTTCCAAAAATGGTCACGGTCTGGGTCCCTCATTACCTCTCCCCAAAGGCAGATGTCCTAGAACCACTAAGGTGATAATGATAGTATATTTATCATAATGGGATAATGTTATGTTATCACTTTACTCCATGGATTTCATTTCCTGGTCTGTGTATCCATTAAAGGTTTCATTTATGAATGTGTATCCCATTCCCAATACCATATGAAGGTGTAAATCAGTTAAATATGTTGTTTACTACCTTAAAAGGGAGAAAAGCTTATGACCGAAGCTGATGCAATTTTTTAGGATATTGGAAATATGAATGGAATATGAAAATATCTTTCATAGATAATAATGTGGAGTAATACCATTCTTTTAACATAAGGTGTCTTGGGATCATCACATGAGGTATCTTCTGCTCATCCCAAAAGGAATCATATCAACACATAAGATATGGTAGAACATAGCCTTATCACATAATGTAAGGGTTGAGAGGTAATAAGCTCATCACATAGGATTTTTATTCTCATCACATAAGTAGACTTAGGCTATTCACCTAAAGAAACCATAGATCATCTCCAAAGGCATCTCATGCTATCACATGAGGTGCCTTATGCTCATTAACTAAGGAATCTTAGGATTTTTACCTAAGAATTAGTTTTTGATGCATTAGGATATAGGTTCATCCTATTCTTGTCACGTAAGTCATATTATGTGTGTTTTATAAGTAAAATAGGGTCCTTTTATGTTCATCACATTACAGTTATTAATACTATTATGTTCATTATGTCGAGGGTTTGGTTTAGAGTCTATTAGGGATGCTCATGCTTTAAAGTCTAGTGGTGGATGAATCTGCTTATTCTATTCATATAATGGTTGGCATAGTTTAAATTCATGTGATGATGTTCTGGAAGGCTTAGTGTTTTCTTATAAAATATGGGTTTCACCATATCTTCAAAGAGATATATGAAGGTATGTTTTTTAGGTGTTATGATTGAACCTCAAATAGGTTTCCAAAATATCCAGTTAGAGTTAAGAATAAAAACCCATATAATTATAGGTTAAAATTTTGAGGTCCTTTGATGGGAACAATCTATTTAGTTTAATACCATATGGTAAGGATTCTTATGTCATAAAATATGTGACATTAAGGGTTGGAGAGGGGAATATGCATTTGTTTTTAATGGTTGGATGAATGGATCATTTAGTGGACCATTGGTTAGATCATCAATGAGCACATGGCAGGGGTTTACACCTAGGGGTATCTTTGGGTGGATATAGGGAGTAAGAACGATACTTAGAAGACTTACATAGGTGTTTATTAACCTGTGATTAGGAGAAAAAATCATAGATGCTTACCAGATCATGCTTGATATAGTGCTCCTAAGGATGAGTTTCCATGATACCAATCATGTTTATGGAGTTTTCATGAACAATTCTAGATTGAATGGTTGTGGTTTCTACATTCACATAACATTTTCATAACTATGCTTAGTGAAATCATGCCAAAAAGTAGAAAACCATGGCATAAATTTCATGTAAGTTAGATGTTGTAAAAAAACTACGACTTCCATAAGGCTTATTCCTTTGTGTGAAGTAAGTTATTTATGGATATGATTTTTTCTATAACGTCTCAAATGTATGTTTATATCTTAAAGGGAATGTTTGAGTTAATTTTCATATATTTCTCACCCTTGGGTGTCTATAAGGGTTGTTTAGGTAGATAAAAGTGTGGAATTTGAGGTTACATGATCTGGGAGATCAAAATTAAAAAAACAAATCAAATAATACTTGAAATTGTAAGCTAAGGTGTATTTATCAGCCACTATCTTTAGAAAGTGGGTGGTTCATGAAATTTCAAGGTTTTCAGGAAGTTATTATGTTTTATAGTTTTCTTAGGATACATTTCATGAATCTTCATGTGTGTGTGTGTAGAAAATAGATTTGTGTGGAACTTCATACGAGGACTCATGAAACTCTATGTTGAGAAAAATTATATATGTTTATTCAAAAATTATTTTGTCGACTTTAATTCCTTCTAGATACATCTTGGATATGTTTTTTGGCACCAAAAACCAGGAATTGAACCCTTGATATTATGGTGTTTTATTCTTATTTTATATTAATTTTGAATGACTTATGTGTGGATATATTTTATTATTATGTTTTTAATGTAATTAATTTATATGAATAGGTAGGAATTAGACCTAGTTTTGGTATCTAGCCTTAACAAAACATTTTAATAACATACAGTGCTTAGTGATCTCCATGGCACAACAACACATTATAAATATATGCTCTTTGGAATATCCCTTTATGGTGAATTAAGTAAAAATATCATTTCATTAAATTTACTTTCATTAGTTTTTTTTTAATGTGTGATTTATAAGATAGATTCAAATTTTTCTTAAAAACATGGAAACAAGATCTATTTTAAGTTGAAAAAATAAATCACATACCATATTCCACCCCCCCCCCTCTTAGGGTGTGTTGGGTCATTGTGGTTGCAATAAGACTAGATTAAAGTGTAGTTTCATATGAGACATAGAGGGTGTGATAGTTCATTGATTAATGTTATCTATGTTTACCACTAGGTGGTGTGTATGTTTTAGAATGAATTTATGTTTTATGATTTTACTTCCTTTATTATTATTCATGAATGATATTGGATTGGTTATTTATCATTAGAAGATGGATCATTGGGTATATGGATATAATCATCCCTAATTTTACAATAATGGTTATATGATTGTTTTGGTACATTTTTTACATGGATATAACACAATTTCTAATTATGGTAGCATGATTTTGGAATTTGAAGATAAATTCATATACTACTAAGGTATACAAGCTATTTGGTGTTTCCAAAATTTCGGGGTTAGTGGATGTTTTTTCATAGGTAGTTTTATTGAAATTATTATATTGTATGACCTCTATGAATTAAACATTTTTATAATATCTTTTTATTTTAGATTCTGTATTATTCATAGTTTTGATGTTTTTTTATTTTATAGTATTTTGTTATGTTTTTTAGAGGAAAATTCCTCCCATTTTGATATGTATACCATCGATGTTAGTCTCTAACCCCTAACCTATTAGAGTCGTGCTTCTAGGGTTGCACTTGATGTCACTATTAGTCTAAGGAGGGGTCTTGTCATGGTCGTTTAATGATAGAAAGTTTAAAATTCATTTGAATTAATAATATTATAATATATTTTTATATTTTTATTCTTTATTGGATTGAATTGTGTTGAAAATATAAAAAAAATCCTTTTTTAGTTATAAAATACATAGATGTTATTGATTTATAAAAATGATGATAAAATAAAAAAATATAAAAGAAAAACAAACTTGTGATAATGATTTAATGTGGTTCAAGAAAAAATCACCATATATCCAAAAATATGGAATATAATTTTTCACTATTGTAGAAGAAAAAATATTACAAAGCTTTTTCACCCTAACAAATAATTCAAGGAACCTAAACATTATTATGTAATAGTTACTGAATTCATTTAAAAATCCATGTAAAACAAAAATATGTATTAAATCAACTTATATAGTGTTTTCAATCATAATTAATCCACTTCATGTGGTATAATAATCTCTATAAATAATCCCAATATTGGTGTGTGTGTGTGTGTGTGTGTGTAATAAAAATGAATACATAGTAAAAAATGACTAATTAAAAAATTTATTTCCTTATAATTTATTTCAATTAATTTTAAATTATGTTTTAAAAAAACATAACTACTAACCAATTATGGATATTAGACATTTTACCACCACCCCACACCACTCCCACATTTCTTACAAATTTTTTCATAAAATTTATTGAGATAATTGAAAATTTAAAAAATTAAAAACAAAACATATGGTTTATTTTGTAATAAAAAAACTATATTAATAGATCAAAAACTCTTATTTCTCTCTCATTTTAAATTAATACTCTAAATACACAAATAAAGTTTCTAATCCTTGGATTTATGGATTTGTAAAACGTTAATTTTTACTTCTTCAGCCTTTATTTATCCATTTTTAGATGATTTTTTTTCCTAATATTGAATCATTGGTTTGAATTTAGATTTATATTTTTTTGTTCATAACTATTATATTTTTAGTTTTATTGTTACAAAAAAAATATTTTCTTCATTTTTTATTCATCATTTCAAAAACAATGTACATGTTATCTTTTTTCTAAGGAAAAAGGTGATTCTAATCCAATGTATGAGTTTCTTGTTCATTAAGGGATAAATGTACATAGGATTTTGGGAACTTTAGTTTTTTTAGAACATTATTTATAGATATTATAATTTATTGTTCTAATTATGGGCCATAAAAATCATATATGCTGCTATATTATACAAAATATAAAGTGGAGAAGAATAAGAAAAAATCAAAATGAACACGATTATTTATCACCGTTTGGGAAATTTTTTTGTTATATCCTTCAAGAGGGAATTTGTATTTTTAATATTAAAACATTATAAGTATATTTCACGATGAGACACAATTTCAGAAACCTAAAATAAAATTTTAATAGTTTTCACACACATGTATCAAAAATCCATATGAAATAATAATTTTCATTAAATAAATTTTTTAGTGGTTCCCCAAAAAATACATCCAATTTGTATGGTAAAATAATCTCAAAAAATACCCCCTTACTTTAATGTATATATATTATATCTAAATAAAAAATTATATATAAATAATTTAAAAATAACAAATCATGAATTTCCTTTTTAGTTTCCTTTGTTTGAAGTTAAATTGATTTTCAACACAGCCCAAACTACCTACCAATAAATGAAAATCATAATGTTACAGCCACCCCCCACCTTTATTGCATAATATTTTGATAAATTTTGTTATCATACACAGGAAAATAAATTATAATTAAACCATGTTACAAAAAGCTCAAAATTATTTTTAAAGATTGACCATATTTTCAATGTTGAAACATGAGATGTTGGGTCCTACTCTTTATTATCAATCTCTATTTCAAAAAAATAAACCCCTATAATCATGTTAACTTTTTTTATTTTACTTTTACTATAACTAGATCCTCTATAAGACCAAATATACTTCTTAACCCTCTAATTTTTGGATTTTATCAAGGTGATTTTATAAAATTCTATAATTTGTTATAACTATTTTAGTTGATTTTTGTTTCCCAAACTAAATATTTGATTTAAGTTGAAATTGAATGTTTTTTAATCATTAATAACTCTAAATTATTTAGATATATCACTATAAAGGCACTATATACTATATTTTTTGAATGATTATTAGGAAAAAAATTATTTTTCTTTTTCTAAAGTAATTGATGTTTCTAAACTAATTTATGAGTTTCTTATTCAGTAAATGGTAAATGTGTATATATTTTTATGAACATTAGTTGTTTTATTACTCCTTGATGTGAAATTTTAGTTTTGAGGGTCATTTTAAAAAAAATTACTTTTTTTAAGAAAATAAGTTTATATACATGATTAAAATTATAAAATTGAATGAAACTACTAAAAATAATAATTTTTTTTCTTCCATTTTTATGCATTGTTGGGTTTAATTGAGTTGAAATTATTAGAATCTATTTTTTTCTTTATTATTCATTAAAATAATAGATTTTTTCATAGTTTTATTGAAAATTAGAAAATAAAATATAAAAAATAGAAAATAAAATCAAATAAAAAAATTATTTAACATGGTCTAATGAAAATGGATTCTACTTTTATAGAGAGGAATCATGGATTTTCACTATTTCTATAGAATAATATTATAATTTCTTTCACCATGAAGCACAATTTAATTGGTTTAAAAAGTAAAATTTAATAGTTAGTATCCATGAGTAATAACAGCCTGTGTGAAATAATAATAAATATGTAATAAAATTATTCATTGATTCCACATGTCATAAACTTTTTCTCCTATAATATTTTTCATAAATAACCCTATAAATTTTATTAGTAACCTATAACCCCCAACAATTCTGGTTGATGGGAACTATAACAAATCAATCTCTTCATGAACATTAGCATGCTACTCATTTTTATAAGATTTTTAGATTGACTTTATGTATAGTTGACTAGTGAAATGGTTTGTACAGGATTAACAAAAATGTTCAAAACAGGATAAATCGAACAAACATAAACTAATAGAATTTTTTTTATTTAGTTTTTTGATTCAAGTCAATTAATAATTATTTTATAATTCAATATTTTGGATTAATTTAGTTTTTCTAAACTTATCCATTCTGAACCAATATTAACTAAAACTAAACATTTAAATGATGTATGTGGATCATTAATGAAAGTGTATGTGATTACTATTTTTCTATGGTTTAAGTAGAATATAACATAAATAATTGATCATTTTTTATTGTAATTAAATTTTATAAACATATGTAATGTTTAAGAGAATATAAGCCATAGAAATACATTGAAATTGCAACCATAATTAAATCAAATTAAATCTTTTCCATGATATTGTATTAGATTTATATCATATTATTTCATCCATTTTAAAATTTAATTGTACATTATTTTACAAATATTTTGTATTTATTATTTATTTTAATATGTTTTGTGTATTACCATAGATACCTTGGCTATGAAATTTTATGATTTTATATTTTATATTATTAATCACTCTTCACTATAACAGAATCACCCATTTTTATTGATCAAAAAGATATTTCTTAGTTCTTTTTTATCATTGAGGAAGGATTAACGGATTGTTGTAGCCATTATTTAGTACTAAAAAATATTAAAGAAAATATAAAAAGAAATATAAAATATAATATGTAACATAATAAATATTATAAATTCCAGAGTAGATAGAATATAAAAAAAATTCATTATTTTATAATATAACATTCAGTAAATTTTATAATATTAATAAATGCATTGTTTACATAATAAGAAACACTTAATAAAAGTGTATCAGTGAATCAATAGTCCTTTAACTCTAAATAAACCTTATAAATGTACTTATAATTGAAAAAATCAATATAAAAGTAATAATAAATAATATATACTTTATTAATAACACTTGATAAATTTTAAACTAATAAGAAATGGAAACATACATATTAGGTTATTCCATGAAATTATTTTTTACATATAAAAAATGAATCAATGATCATTGATGTAGAGTTTCATGGAATTATGAGAATCTTTTAAAAAAATTGAATATATGACAAGAGTTTTTTACTTCATAAATTATTAAATTGTAAAGATATACATTATGTAATTTCAATCAAATTAGGTATCATACTAAGCACGTAATGTATTATTTGAACTAAAATATCACTTTTAAATTGAAAAAACACACTTTTAGTCATTTCAAGTACATTGTGCATTGAATTTATGGGTGGTTTACCTACATGTCACAAATGAATCATTGATCATTATTCTAGAGGATCATGAAAAACCATTCATGTTTACTCAGTTTTGAGCATCTAACTCATGTTTTAAACTAAAATATCACTTTAAAATTGAAAAGAATAATTTTCAATCATTCTAATCACACTACACATTTTAATTATGTGTAGTTCATTCCATCATGTAAAAAATGGATCATCAAAATCTTTTAAATACTTATATAATAATATGATGATGTTTTTAAAATTTTAATCCTGTAATGCATTTTTTGAACTAAATTATCACTTTTAAATTGAAAACATACACTTAATAATTATGAGAACATATCAAATTTTAATGATGTATGGTTTATTCCTATATGTAAAAATAATCATTAATTATTATCCAAAATTTTCATAATGAAATTATGGTATCCCCACATGGTTAAATACCCTATTATAGTGGGAGGATTAGGGAATAACAAATAAAAAATACCCTTTTTGAACTTGTCTTATTATAAAACAAAACTATTTTACCTCTTCTTCACATATAAATATATAATATGAAATGAAATAATGAAAGAGACACAAAAAAATTACTTTTTCACCTAAACCAAGATAATCCAATTAGTTTACAAAGACAATGGGATAATGTACCAAAATAACTAAAAATATTATTGTTATAATGTTCGAAGTAGAATCATTATCCCATTAGGTTTATAAAAAAATCAGTTCTTAAATATCACTTATCTCTCTACATAAGTGTTCACATTTTTCCTTCAATGTATATCCTTTAATGATTTTAATCAACTTTAATTACAGTGTAATTGGTGTGTCGTGAATCTCCTCTTTAATTTAAATGATAAATTCCAATTTTTCATAAGAACTATGGGAAATTACATTGAGTTCTGTGTTGCTTTTACTTTTATACAATATTTTTAATATTTTCACATAACTTATAAACATTTACACAACTTCCACAATTTTTAAACAGATAAACTTTAATTAAAATCTTTTATTTATGAAGACATGATATTATCTCTTTCTTGAATTGATGTTTTTGTAAATTCTTCATGGAAGAAGTATGTTTGTATAAATATTATGTCAAAACAAATCCCTAAGATCCTCTAAGTATTACACTCTCTAAATAAGGGTGGTGTAGTAGCTTATTTATAGGCATATTTAACTCTTCATTAAACTATATAACCCTTCACACAGCCTTTTGACCATTTATGTATCTTTTCACACCTATAAAACATATTTTCTTTATTTAGGATTTTTGATCACAACTCACTATATTCACACAACTCACCATATACATGAATCTCATTCAAAAAACGCCATTTTTTGATATTTTTCCAAAATTCTTAAAAACTCATTCGTTTAATGAATGTTGAATGAATAATTTTTGAACCAATATATTCATGCAACTTTTCACTTGTTCGTGCTACTTTTATCTTGAGAAAAATTATTTCTTTGCTCTATTTTCTAGTATAACTTCTCAAACACCTTATAGAGATTTTAGGAACCTTTTTCATAAATGGTGAAATTTATACATGATCCTAGAACATTTTTAACACGCTTTTTAAAAAAAATGTACTAGAACTTTATTAACCATCTTTTTCAACAAAAACAACAACCTAAAAAACTTGAAACAAAATCGAGAGGTTATTTTTCCAAATAATATACCCCTTTAGGTTTGTTAAAAATTCCTTAGCCATTAATACCCCTTAATAACTTATATTTAAAAAAACTTATAAACTTTATTATATAACCACCATTCACATTGTGAGGCTATAAAAAGTGATAAATGATTTACTCAACATATACTCTAAGCCCACATGTGTCAATCTAGGTTTTAGAAACATGAGTAGTATGAAATGATCATCTATGAATCACTTCATTATCAATACCAAATTTTTAATTATACCATTTGTTGAAATAGAAAAAAAACATATAATAAACCATGATCTATACCAACTATAAAAATGATGGTTAGTTTGTTCAAGTTTCGATACCACTTCTTTAACTGCACTGGGTGACTACTTTCATCATAAAATCACAGCTTCTATTATTTTTCTTCCATAAAAAATAGTTTCAGTGTCATCACATTTAAAAACTCCCCCAACATCCTTTCTCCCCCTAATTTAATACTAAAAACCTCTCTCATTTCATTACTTTACACATAGGTTCGAGAAAACTATTTCTTGTTTAATGAACAATATCTCTTCTCCTTTATCAATGAACCCAAATGTCACTATTTAATGTTATGAAGTAGGAAAATAATTGTTATCATAACACTAGGAAATTTAATCCATACCTCAGGGAATGAGGTTCCAAATCCACACTTGTTATGTTTGGTGATTTTATTAGAATCTGATAATTATTTTATATCATTCAATCACTTCTTTGGGTATGGAATTTATTATAATTTATATGACTTGATGAACTATTGGAACGTACTCCAAATTCACCAACATATTCTCCACTTTCTCCATTATAAAGTGATACTTTATCTCAATGTTCTTTATACTTGAGTTATGGTTGGGATTGTTTTTATTAGAATAATAGTGCTTGAATTATCAAAATTTATTTTAATTAGATAATTCACTTCAACTCCCATGTACTCAAGTTACTGATTCATTCACAGTAATTAAATTCAATATTGAGTGGTCAAAATATATTCAACCACCATAGTAATCATATAAATTAAGTCTTATTTAATTATAGGATAATAAATTCATAATCAACTTATATATAATTCACTGTATGATGTTTACTTTCTATTATCAATTGAACTACCAAAATCGGTATCTGTAAATCCCAATAAATCTTTCTAGGATGTTTTTTTGAATAAGAAGAAAATAACAATTGTGACTTTGATATACCATAGTATTCATTTCAGGGTAATAAAGTGGGTTTATTTTGTATTACATTGATATTATGCTTTCTGACATGCGGTAAATGAAATATCGGGTCATGTCACCATTATGTACAATAAGATCCCAATGATCTACCTATATTCAATGACATTGAATGATTTTCCATCGTTATCTCCTAACAATGTCATCTAGGTAGAATTCAAAGTTACTATCAACTTAAAATCCTGTATTCAAAATCTTCCTTTAACCTCTAGGGTTTATTTATATTGAGATATGAATGTACCATGCTCTCCTTACTTCAGTTATAGACCAAGTAAAATTTTTAGTTCTATAATCATCAACATTTTGAATATGTACTTTAAAAATTATGAAAAATGTTTTCACTTTTCTTTATCTAATCTACCAAAGATTATTTCATCCACATACATTATCACCATAATCCTTAGATAACTCTTATTATTGAAATAGATATTGTAACTATCTCTACCTCGATCTTTTACAAGTATTGATCTAATCTTGAAAACAACACTATTAGTGTCGTATTCAACCCATAAAGTGACTTCTTCAACCCAAAAACTTTTTTCTCATATTCAAGGAAAATAAAACTATTTTTATGTTTTATGTACACTTCTTCTTCAAAAACTCCATTTTAAAATTATAATATGATTTCCATCTAGAACACCTTGAATTTCCTTTGAACTATTATGGCTAAGAATAGTCGAATTATTTTGATCCATACCATGGTTGAAAATATTTCATCTATATCAATTCCTTTGACCTAGGAGTATCCCTTTCAGACCAATTGTAAATTTTTTTAAATCACCATTACATATTCATTTAGTTTTTTATAGAAGACCGATTAAGTCTGGATTATGTTCTTATCTTCCAGCCACAAAAAACTCTCCAAATTCTGATTAATTTCAATTTGGTTAAGATCTTCATTCATCATTTGAACATAGTTTTCATCCCTATAATAGTTTTTAAAACACTTCATCTCTAACTAAGATAAGAATTGTTTTTTATGTAGATACACCATTCTTCTCATCTACATAGGAAATGGCTGATCATCAATGATATTTTTCTTATCAATTTCAACTTAGTTCTTTGACTTTTGTTCCAGTGTTGATCTAACTTCATCTTTCTCATCATTAATATCTTATTCTAAATTTTCCTTAGGACCTCATATTACTCCTAATATTTTCAACTATCTTTCACTATCTTCCAAAATATTCTCACTCTTTTACTAAATATTCTACTCATTATCCACTATAGGGACATCATATCCTTCAACAACCTTTTTATCCTTTTATTAATGAATTTTCATTCTATAATATTTCCTATGTAGATAAATAAAATTAATTTATATTCATAATATACAAACTTATTGTGTTTCTCTTTATTGATAATGAATAACTTACTTCATAAGATTCAAAATCACTTCAACATTGGCTTATTTCTATATTATAGCTTCTATAGAGTCTTTTCTTTCCTCAAACACAACAAAACTCTATTAGAAAAGTAAACTAATGCCCATGATTCTTCTTTCTAAAACATCTCTTTTTTTCCTTTCTTGACAATAATTATTCTAATCATGTTATTTATGATCCATTTTTTCCTTTAAACCACACCATTTTACTAAATAGTTATCACTGCTAATAATTGGTTCCTTATCCCATTATTTTCAAGATGATCCTTCACCTGGATGTTTGTGAATTTTTTTCCATTATAAGAATATAATTTCATAATATTCAACAAAAATATATTTTTAAAATTCCTATAATATTGATTAATGAAAATGATCACCATATAATTGTGTTTTATTGTCATTATTCATGTCATCCAACTGAAATCATCAATGAAATTAGTATAGAATTTATTACCATCAATATCCCTTGGTGATATCAATCCATAGAGATAAATATGCACCAATTAAATCACCTTTATTAAATTTTATTCTTTATCCTTTCACACCATTTGATTAATCATCATATTTTGTAAAATAGCACACATGTGTATATGAGAACATGATAACTTTATCAAATCTCGAGCTCTATAATTATTGATTAGAAATTCCAAGTAATTTTGTATTAGATTCAGAATTCTCTTATTCCATAATATATTTTCTTCCTCCTATAATATAAAGGATAAGTATTATTCTCTAATAAAAAGGTAGAGATTCCACTTCATGTTCTTCCCTTGATTAAAAATTAACTTTCCTTTTCATTGATGATGCACATATTATTGGAAAATTTTGTTCCATGTATTAAGTTAAATAGTTGATTATAACTTAAAAATTTGTGTTTAATACTTTCAACAACCAAGACATCTACATGTATCATATCTTTTTCCCAAAACATGGATATTACAGGGCTAATAATCATTAGGCCTTTATCATTTCCAAATCTGATGATACCTTCATTTTCACACATAATTCATGTGACAGGATACTTTTTTATTATATTGTGGGGAGTGAATATACTATTAAGGATCTATACACCAACATGATATAATGATTTTATGGAAAACTATATAAACACTTCCTTCTCAGCTCCATTTTTTTCAATGTATTTGGCTTCACACTTAGTGTTGATCAACATGCTTGACCTTATTTAGAGTATGATAAAGAAAATACATCTTCCAAAGAATCAAATATATATTTCATTTTTATACTTCTTGATGACTCTTTGTGATACTATATATGACCATTTTGGGTATCCATCAATATAATCCTCTAAATTATTGATGAGAAATACCAAATCATATACCCAAATCATCCACACCAGAAATTTTAACCATCAAAAGTATTCCAATAATATGAAAATCTGTTTGAATTCCACTATTAATCTTATGCCCTATGGAACATCTTATTTTTGGAACAGACATTTTGAAAATATATTATCTTTCCACAAAAATAGAACCATATATGAGGTGGATTCTTATGTTTCTTTATTATATTGTATGTTATCCATGGGGTTTTTTGAGTTTTATGATTCTGATTCATATAGAAATCAACCTTGAACTTTAGAATGTATTTTTATGGCATGGTATCAACTATCACTACTTTTTGTTTTCAATCAAGACTCATACTAAATTTTTCATTATGATGTATCTTTTTATTCTATAGAAAGTACATTTTATATTTTAGTGAACCTCGATGGTCCACTTTCACATTTCCTAATTCCTAAAGTATTTTCTTTCTTAATTTCATATTGGGAGGTAAGAGTCTTTACTTATATTTAATTTTTCATTATAGGATGATAACATTCTCTTCATGATCTTTGATATGTTTGAATTAGTCTTTCACTATGTTATTCAAATTGTATATAAAACTGGACTATTCTTCATATTTGATCTTAGAGTGACCCAAACCTTTTACACATATCATTACATGATTTTTGATATAAATATATATTAATTACAACCCAAATATCATGAATCCTAGTGTATTTGAAATACTAGGTTCATAATACATCAAAGTGATACTAAAATAAAACTTTTTTATTTTATTATCTATAATGATCTCTTAAATCCTTCCGAGATCTACAACTGTATGGGGTAACCTGGGGAATACATAGAAAAAAAGGGTGAACTAAAAAACCCAATAAATAAATATGATAAAGAAGCATAACATTTGAGTCGAAGATATAACATGATAACATAAAAGAGAAGATGAATGAGTAATCATATGGGAGCATAACATAATGATCATGATATCATAAGAACATGGAATCATATGCAATTTAGTGGAAAAATAAAACATTACATATTTTTTTTAAGGTTGGAACATAAAACATGACATAAATATAGGCCAAGTGTAACTATCAAGACAATATCACATGGTGGAAAACCCCCTTATTGGATTATGTTAACTCCATAATCCCATTAAAGATGACTCATGATACTAAAACATTACCCAATGCTTTTGAGGGATATATAATTTTGGGGCCACCCATCACATTGACTTCAGGTACATACATTTTTGTTGCCGAATAAGGATATCAATCATAAGGCTTAACTATAAGAATTACCCATGCAAAGAGATGGGTTTTATAATCTGGTCAAATATCATAATCAAATCAAATATCATGATGAAATAATTTAATAGATGAACATAATTCATGTATTATCCTATCAAAGTGAGGGATAGTGAGAAAAGTATATATGTAAGATATATATATACTTTTTCTTTATAACCATTCCATAACATTATATTTTTGTGTCGTTTAAGAATAGAAATACCATTAAAATATCTTTAAAAACATTTTTTAAGAAAATACCCTTTCACTTTTAAAAACATGAAACTTAAGAAATATTAGGAAACAAATTACTTGAAAATAACCTTATAATGTTTTAAGGGAATATTCAACGCAATGAGTGTTCATTATGGAGTAAAGGTTTTGTTCATGATGAGTGTGTTAAAAACAATGATTCCTTTCACATTTTTGTAAAAAAATCAAAAGTACCTTTTTTGGAAAATGACAGGAAGATTCCCCTATTAAAAAATTAAAAAAAAATTATGCCTAAAAATAAATTTTAACAATATTATTAAAAAAAATTGAAACCATTTTTAGAAAACATGGATTTAGATAAAAAGTGATTTTCAGCCAAAGTTATAAATACAGTCAAATTTTATTAAACAAATCTAAATAAAATTAAGTACCAAAGAAAGTAAAATAGTAATATTACATGATAAATTTATAAATAATCACAATTGAATAAAATGGAATTCTTTTATTAGATAATGATCAAACAATTTCCAATAATAAAAATTAAAGAATAAGAAATCCCAGTTAAAATGAGAATAAAACATAAACCCATACTGCATTAGTAACTTTTGATTTATAACCCCATGAATTAAGTAAATGAATTGTTACATAAAATATCTTGAACTATATATTATTCATGATATAATATGTAAAGGTTTACTATATAAACCATTTAAAATAAATTAGGTGCATAAAATAACATGTGTCTCAAAGAAGGATGTTTTGAGATGAAACCCTTACAAAGATCATATCATTAATGGGAGAGTTAATAAATTAATTGATTATGTGAAAAAAAATTACATTCATACAAAAAAAATTAAATAAAAAATAATGAAATTAAATTAAACTTCACAAAAAAATATTTTCATAATATAATCAATAATATAAATATATAACATAATGAATGGAAATTGAGTTAACAAACCACACACCTCGAGCTCGAATCATCACGTGTTTTCATTATCTTTTTAAATAATAAAATTATGTTAATTGTTTAATTTATTAATAACCATTTTCAAGTTTATTATATCTTTTATTTTATTTTTTACCATGTCATATTCAATTACTTAACCAAATAATTTTCCGTTGAATGTTTTATGGATAATCGATTTATATATCAAAAACTGCTTTCATAAGTTGAATAAGGTCAAAGATATTATTATTTAATCATATATAGAATGGTAATAATGAAATAATTATATTTTTTATAAGTAATTTATACTTTTAAAACCAATCATTAAATATGGTTATGAAAAATTAACTATGTTACAATCATAGAGATGGTAGGTTGTATGTACGTTTGAGTAACGTTTCTAGTTTTCAACGATCACGATAGAAAGAGGTTAATTGTAATTTTATCTTTATATATTTATAATTATATCATAAATATAATATTATTTATTTAAATACACTTATATATACCATCCATTTGATTTGGTAATAATAAAATTATGGAAAACGAATCACATCGCTTCACAAGGCAGTAGTCTTCTGTACACATGAACGACGATATCATTTTATGTGGATGGTATGGTAAGAAATTATATGATATATTAATTTAAAATAATGGTTAATATTTTATTATTATCATATATAGACATTATATTTATCCTTATTTCCTCCCATGTAAATCATAAGTGAAAAATGAACCACATCGCTTCGCGGGGTGGTAATCCACCATACAGATGAACGATGTTATCGTATTCCATATGGAATAGAAAGTTGGAAGGAATATAAGATTTTATAATTAAAAAATAATAATTATATAATATATATATATGTGTGTGTGTGTAATATATATATATATATATATTAAATTCTTCATTATATCTATCCATCAGAATTGGTAATGGAAAATGAGTTACATCGATTCGTGAGGCGGTAGTCCATCGTACACAAGATCAATGGTTTTGTTTCCTATTTGAGGGATGATGATATGGCTTTAGTTAATTCCCTTAACATATAAACAAATAAATATATTTAAGATACTGATTTTATTATAACATCATGGTTTAATGATATTTTAATGAGTTGGAAGAAGAAATAAAATAAAACACTCGGTTAAAGACATTACCTCTTTTTCTGACAACTTTATTAGATTTTCACCAAAATCATTCCAAGGACAGATTTATGATCCAAAAATATGATTCCAGTATGAGGGAAGTAAAGTTAAAAAGTTATTTCGGAATTTATTTTCTGAAAAAAAAAATGGAAGTGTAAAAAAGAGATGAGATGGGGTGGCCTTTTATAATTGAGGTGAGTGGCACACATTGTAATCTTCCAAGTTTTCTCAATAATTCCATGTCCCGTTATTGGTAATAAGGAACCAAAATGAAAATTTTTATGTACATGGGATTGATAAGGTCTAAATATTTCCAACAAATAGTAATTGTACAAGTCTTGGGTCATTTTGGACCCAAATATTTTTAGTTTAACCTCTGGTAAACTCGTTGTAACCTTAACCACAGTGAATAATTTTGACTTTTTTCACTATTAATTATGGTCAAAAATCAAGTTGAAATTATTAGATAATATAAATTATTATGATTAAAAAATTGGAATAAATTTTTATAAATTAAAATAACATAATCATAAGAATTTAATTTTAAATTAAACCTGAAGATATATCGAAAAAACTAATTTTCAAGAAATACATTATTTAAGGAAAATTTGATCTTGTATTAACTTTATGAGAACTAATCATAATGAGATTAATTGAAATTCATATTTATAGATATATAATCTATATATTTTATTTGAATCATTTCTTATTAGGGGTTATTTTAATTATTTAAAATGGAGAAAAATAATACACATTAAAACATTTTTCTTAAAAAATATTTTTGAATCCTAAAAATAAATTTATGTTAAAATGTACTATTAGGATGATTTAAATGTAATTAATTAGATTTAATATAACTAAATAATACTTATGTTAATTTTAAATCAAATTAAAATATTATTTTCACTTAATTATTTACAAATAAATAAAAAATTTATAAAAATCTATTTTTAACTATTCACTCAAAAATTATTATTCTCCAAAAAATCAAAACAAATCATCATAAGTTAGTTTAATTATTATTATTTAAAAAATAATATTAATTTTATAATGATATATATTCTAAAATTGTTAAAAAATAATTTTAAATTATGTGCACAATGCATGACTAAATTTCCTTTTATAAAAATATAGATTTTTAGAAAAACAATATTTCTCTTTCAAATAGTTATTATTTTATTTCTAATAATTAGATAAACATTGATTTTATTTTATAAATTTTTATGCCATAAAATTTTAATAATTTGTTTATTCTTATTTTTACACACCAATTTAATGTTTGGGTTATAATAGAATACTATATTATGATTCATTTATATTCAAGGTTGTGTGATCTGAAAGCTATTGAAGATATTGAATTTATTTAAAAAGAAATATATCATAAGGTATTGATGTTTTAAATTATATTCTAAGATTTTTTTCAGGTCATATATTCTATCTAACAAGATGTTCCTCTTTTAAAATATCATGGTGTTACATTCTTACCCCCTTAAATAAATCATTTCCTCATAATTTAATCTTGATATCATAAAGTAGGGGTTTTATATTTGAAAATTTCTTTATAGAAGAACTACATCATAAAAAGGGTTAATAAAACATCCAATTAAATAAGTTAAATGAAAATATGAAGTTCGTATGAAATAAATCATAACAAGGGTTCTATGTTGGAGAACATTAGTGGAAAGTGATAATATAAACATTGAAGAAAATGCCTAAATAATTAAAGAGAGTGATTTAGTTATTTGATCACAAGAAAGTGAATGATCATGATAAAGTCAAGATACATAAAATCATAAATCTATAATGAATTAAAATATCATTGATTCATTGGATGTGTAGGTAATAAGATAATACTTTTTTTAGGGTCCTTTCCCTAGAGTTGGGGAATTATTTTATGATTAAGATAGATCACACCAGAAAATATACTTGTATGATATCTTTTTATCTCATAAACATAATTTAAAACTTTTTCTATTCTTCAATCACGTTCCACTTCACATATTAATCAGGAGTGAATGTCCAATATGATTTTTTATCCCGAAATTACTGAAATTAACTTTTAATGGATCATAATATCCATAAAAGAGTAACAATATATTATTCATATATTTATTAAAACACAAATTGTTTACACAAAGGAATATTATATCCCAAATTAATATGAATATATTAATATCCAAAATTAGACAATAAATCTAAAGGTTTAAGCTAAATATGAAAGAATGTTTTAACCTCAAAGGGTATGGAATTCCCTTTCAACATAAATCTCTAAAAAAATAATATAATTCTTCCAAAATAAACCAATACCATGTAACTAAAGTATATATAAAACTAAACCCAATTAAAAATTTCCAAAAATATCATTAATCACCTCAAAATCCTAAAAATTCAAAAATTATTGATCCTATAATATATTTCCCAATATAAAATTAATATTTATCGATCAAATTGTTTAAGTAAAAATAATTTCCTACTAACTAGTACATCATGTTGGCCAATGGTAAGAATTTCGCCCTTATCGTCTTTGGATTGTGGGTTTAAGCCTCATGGTCATACCAAATATGCTGAGTTTTTTCCCAGTATATGAGTTTTCCTTTTTATAAAACAAAATTAGTATAATTATTATAACATTACCAAAAATAGGCTGAACACCCTCAAAATAACATTAATCGTCAAATAAGTTTCTAACTTCTAAGGTCTTTTATACAACTTATTTTTTTCAAAACATCAACTAATATTAATTGAATATTATCATCTTAACAAAAAAGATAAGAGAAACCATAATGATTATCGGTACCATTAAACTTATTTCTATAAAATATAAGTCATTCTTCCTTAAATAATTTTTTTTCTAAAATCCATTATAAACCCAATGGTTATATTTCCATAAATATCTTCTAAAATTCTCTTAATTGTCTTAGAATTCCAATTCATAAAACCAAAAATGGGGTATTTGTACCTTTAAACTTATTATAAAACTTATAATTATAAACCCAAGGCACTTTATATTTAACCGAGATCATCTATGATTATCATATATTCAAGTCAATCATAATAGTTTAGAAAGAGTGTGGGAATTCCCAAGGCATATTCCTAAGGAGGGTCAAACTAGGTGTGCAGTAAGGCATGTTGTCAAACACTAGGTGAAAATCAAGTTTATCTCAATGTGCTATTTTCAGAATTATTACCCATTTTTATAAATATTCTAGATCCACATCCATTTATAGTATCCAGACAAGGATATAATTTCTTGGAAACCACTCACTCAATCCCTCTCCAAAATTCTGGTGTATTTTCCTATATGTATACTTATACTTTTACTTATCCCTAGGTTTATCACTAAAGTTTTCTCATCATAGTTGAAAATGTTCCCTAAATATTTTCTATGATACCAAATATAGTGACCCAATCATTTAAAACATGTTATTATATTATTTTTAACAAAAAAATCAATTAATTACAACCCAAAGACCATGAGATATAGTTTCTTTGGAAGATGGGGTTTATAATAGATCAAAGTGTGAATAAAATAAATAATATTTATTTTATTCTTTATAGTGAGATCCTAAATCCTGTTGATCTTTTAAAATACATGGGATAACCATGGTAAAACGTATATAAAAGGGGTGATCTAAAAATATTATTAAGAAAATAAACATGATAATTAATCATAACATGTGAGTCAAAGATATAACATAATAACATAAAATAGAAGGCACGTGAGTAATCACATGGAAGAATAACAGAAATAGCATGGTATCATAAGAACATGGAATTATAAGAAATCCGGAAGAAACATAAAACATGACCCAAACATAATTCAATTATAACTAATGAGACAACATCACATTATGGAAAATGTACCATGATGGTTTAGGTTTACTACCTAATCCCGTAATTGACATATCATGAGATTAAAACATTACCCAATTCATTATAGGGGTATATAATTATGATCCAAACCATCACATTCATTTCATTTACATGAATATACATTCCACAAAATGATATCAATCATAAGGCATAAATATAATAATTACCCATTGAAAGAAAAGGGTTGTATAATATTGGTACATATCATAATAAAAGGAAATTTCATAATAAAAGAATTTGAGGTGAACATCATTAATGTATTAGCCCATAAAAGTAAGGGAGAGTGAGAAATTTATATGTTTAATATATATATATATAGTATTTAGAATCATTGAATAACATTAATGTTTTTTCTTTATGATGAATATAAATATCATGAAAGGATCTTTAAAAAAATTCAAGAAAATAGTTTTTTCACTTTAAAAATAACGTTCAAAAATAGAAAATTCCAAAATATTATGAAAAAAAATTATTTTAAAATAACATTATAAACTTTTAATGTAATATTCAAAGAAATGAGTGGTCAATGAGGTTGAAAGATTTTATTCATGTCAAGTAAATTAAAAAATATTCCTTTCACTTTTTTCTAAGAAAGGTTAAAATTACCTTATTTAGAAAATTATAGTAATATTAATATTTACAGAAATTTTTAAAAATTAAATTATAGATAAAATGACTTTAAACAACCATCAGAAAATATTTTTTGAAAATATTTTTTAAAAACATGTATTTGGAAAAAAAGTATTTTTGATCGAAGAGAGAAATAGTCATATTTTATTAAAATCATTTTCACAATTATTTTAAGTTCCAAATAGAGGGAAATGGAACTATTACATGATACCTTCATGAAAAAAACATATTCGAATAAAATGGAA
This sequence comes from Viscum album, assembly GCA_963277665.1. Classification (NCBI taxonomy): domain Eukaryota; kingdom Viridiplantae; phylum Streptophyta; class Magnoliopsida; order Santalales; family Viscaceae; genus Viscum; species Viscum album. Next base: position 1,616,232,503 of record OY728146.1, on the reverse strand, counting down.
CTATTTTATTATACAATTATCAAATAATTTTCAATAATGGAAATTCAAGCATAAGTAATCTCGATTAAAATGATATTGAAATATAATGCTTTGTCACTTTAGTAACTTTTGAATAATAACTCCCAATAATGATATAAATTAATTTTCACTTAAAATATCATTAATTATACAGTATTAATAATATAATTTTTAAATGGGCAGTATGTACACCATTTAAAATAAATTAGGTGCATAAAAGAACATATGTCTCAAAGAATTATGTTTTGTGATGAAACGCTTATAGAGTTTGTATCATTAAGGTGAGAGTTAATAAATGAAGTGATTATGTATAACATATTTATATCCACAAAAATAAAATTTTAAATAAAAAATAAATCAATAACAATACATTTCACACAAAATATTTGTATAATATAATCAATGAATTCAATGTATAACCCAATGAATAGAAATTGATTTAACAAACCCCTTACCTCGAACCCAATAATCATGTGCATTACGTATCATCATGAATAATAAAGTAAAATTAATTATTTAATTTTTTAGTAGACTAATTTAATTTTATTATTTTCTTAATTTTATTTTTTACCATGCCATATTCAATTACTTAACCAATTAATTTCACATTTGTTGTTTTAATGATAATCGGATCACTTGTCCAAAATCACTTTCGTATGTTGACTAAGGTAAAAGAAATTTTATTTAATCATATCATGGATGGTAATAATAATATAAATATAATTTTTATACATAATTTATAATTTTAAAAATAACCATGAAATATGTTTATGAGAAATGAACTATGTTACAATCATGGAGATGGTAGGACGTATATATGTATGAGTTATGATTCTACTTTTCAACGATCATGATAGAAAAAATGTAAGTGTTATTTTATCATTAAAAATTATGGATATATATTAAATATAATATCATTGTAACATCCCATGTAAATAAAGAATATGAAATTTTCATATTTATTAATATTTGTGAATAAAATTTTAATATTACTTTAAAGTTAATGCTATGTTCGATGGCGTACCTAATACGCAACAATGAGTTTCTTTGAAATCTTACATTGCACACTAATAATATAATAATATTATTTTAAATGGTAGTTAATGCCTAGTCGTTGTAATGACAGGAATGAACAAAACTAACTACAAAATTATTATATATGTTTGTTAAGTATTTTTACATTTATCCAATAAATGTTAGAGTCTTAAAATGTGAATGAATCCAATTTTAAGCATAAATATTCTAATATTGTTTAAAAGGTTGATTAACCGCCTTTTGATGGAGAACCCTTTTTAAAACTACTTATTGTCAATTTTATATTTTATCTTTGAAAAAATAAAATCCTTCATTAGAATTGGGTCATTAAAATGTACTTTGTGTAAAATTTGTGTTATTTTTCTGATAAAGTTCTTTTTTAATGAGTAGTGAAAATGTTGTATTTTAATTCAAAACCTCATTTTAATATAATTTATTAATATGGTTATATTATCTTTTTAATTATTTTTAAAGATTAATTAGAATAAATTTTTACCATTTAATTCAATGGTGGTCATTGGAATTAATTTCACTTTGAAATTGGACATAAACAAGTGTTAATATTTTGATGGATATTGTTTCTTAAAAACAAGCTACTTGTTTTGACAGTGGGAATTAATTATAAAATTAATTAATATAACTTTTATTTTTTGAATTTCATACATTGTAAATTAATTTTTAATTTGGAATATCAACTTTACTTTGGATAAATTTTTGGTATTTTTCTAACAAATGTTCATTTTTAATGAATAGTGAAAAATACTGCATTTTATTTCAAAACTGCTTTTTCATCTCATTTAATTATATAGTTAGATTTTCCTTTTAATTTGTTTTAAAGTTTAATTGAATTATATTTTTATCACTTAATACAATTTTTTTTCATTGGAAGTAATTTCACTTTTCAATTGGATATAAAAACAAGTCAATCTTTTGATAAATTTTACTTCATAAAAACTCGTCTTTGGTTGTGAAAATGCAAATAATTTTTAAATTAATTACTAAAAATTCTGTGTGTGGAATTTGGTAATATGGATTCCATATTTGGAATCATAAGGTCCAAATTATGTAATTAATACTCTTGTTTTTTTTTGACATTATGAATAGTAACGATGGTAATTATCTTTAATTATCATGATTAATTAGTAATTGGGTAGTTAAGGGTAATAAAATAATATCATAATAATATAAAATGACACCAAATTGTGTCCACATTCTCTTTCCTAAGTCATGTCAGACTATGGAATGCTTATTACCAAACTTTAGGGCCCATGGAGTCACATGGGTGTAATAGTGACATTTATGACATTATTTTTAAAAAGAAGAGAAATATAACAAAGGTTTTTATATCCTAAGTAAAACAATTTTAATTTTGTTTACATAAATTGTCTCTTATACTATAAATATTCATTGAAAATATAAAAAACTTTCCTCCATCATGGTATTTTTTTATAATTTTTAGACATTAAATAAATAAATTTATTTATGACACCATGATGATGTAGTGATTACATCATTAATGAATGATTTAAATAAAATGAAAAGATAAGGTAAAATATAATACTTATACTTGTCAAAGACCTATTTTATGGGTGTATTTATAACCCTTATCACCTTATTCTCAAAATATATCATTGTGGGACCTTTAAAATTAGAAAATCATTTTATAATAAAGTAACATTTCAAGACTTTCCAAAAGTGACCATCCTCCCTCTTATAAAAGGCCCCCAACTCTACCCCCTTACCCACACCTCTCATGCCCTTGGATATTCCAAACTCTGCTCATATTATCTATCCACATCTTTCTCTCACTCCTATAATCCTCACTTTGGGAAGAAGTCTTTCCAAGGAAGCCTTTGGCTCAAATCAAAAAGAGTTACCTGATTCAGAGGTAATGTCTTCTCTCGAATTTCTTTCTTTTATTTTAATTCTTCAATAACAACTCTATTCTTATTATTTGATACCATAATAAAACCAGTATTCTCAATATAATATGATTTTTTTATAATAAGGATTCTACCTACACTGACACATACCTCCGTCTAATGGTTAAAGAACATACTGTTTCTGTGGGTAGAAAATTACTGCATCACGAAACGATGATTGTTCAATCTTCTTTTAACACCACTCATGGTGGCCATTATGATGGAACTATATTTATATATGATATATATTATATTTATATCCCCTCTATGCTTCTGTATTTTGTATTTAAAACATACCTTTATGCTTTGCAAGTTGTGAAAATGCGATAATTTCTTATGAGGAAGTGTGGACAACCGCCCCCTCAAGTGATATGACTCAATAATGACAAACATGGAATTTATAAATAATGTAATTAATGAACTTCTGTTACCTATATAACATATATATTATACTATAATTATTATATATCTATGTCTAATTTAGTTTTAAAGTGCATTAATATGACAGAAAAATAAAAGTGGCGTTCATGCGTACGTACGTCCTACCGTCTCCAGGAACGGTACATTTCATTTATTTTCTCCAAAAATTATGGAATATTATTAAATACATATATACTGAATATATATAACATTTAAATCATGAACACCATTCTGGAGATGATGTACTTATAACTACATGGAAAATTCTCTTCAAACAAGTTCATTGTTGACTCATGTACCGAACATCGACAAAACGTATGATATGAACTCGCATAATTAACTAATTATTATAACATGATAATATGTGATATTAATTGAATAATAAACTTTAAAGGAATTCCTTAAGCAATTATTAATTGACCAAAGTTTATTATTCAGGAATATAAAGAAACAAACAAGACAAGTCAGACTTGGGGTAAGGGGATTTCTTATCTCACTTTTAATTCTGTGAGATTTTCGTTGTTCGCCACTTATTTGTTTCATGTGGTGTATTATGTACTGTCATTTGATATATATTATCATTATTATGTTTATATTCATGGTATTCTGAGATTAATTTGGTGTTTATTATCTTTTGGTCATACGACTCGATTTATTACAACGAGGTAAGGGGTTTCTATCTCACTTTTTATTCCCGTGAGATTCATGCTATATTTGTCACTATCTACTTTGAGTGGTGTATGTAATGCCCATTATTCTAATATTTGTGTAATATAATTTCTTTCATGGGTATTTACATGAACATTGTATAGTCTGTCTTTCATGGGGTGTACGTTTCGTGTAGAGACCCGAAGCTTAACGTACATAGACATTACATTACTTTTGCGGAATACTTAGTACATAACAAAAACACACACACAAGGACCGTAATAGTTTAGTTTCTTTGGAAACTCATAACGTAATCTTCTAATCATGGTGAAAGATCTTCAACATCTCCCATAAAGATCTTCCCTTTTTTTTCTTACCTACAACCTTTCTTTATATCCTGGGGAAAAGAAAACATAAAAGGGTGAGCTCAAATGCTCTGTAACGGTAAACAAAAGAAATATCAATCACATCATATTCATAAGAACATAACATTTTGGAAATCTTAACCTGCAAAAGAGACCATAATATCATAACATGGGGTAAATCATAGTAGTGAAATGAAATCCCAATAATCATAACTTAAAACATGAAACATTATGGAATACACACATAATGATTGGGAATCATTTCTTATTAGTCAAGAATCATTGCCAAGCCTATCTTAGTGGACAAAGTCCATTTCTGAACCGAGTTCACTCCACATTTCAGTCATGTTTCACTGAACCGGTATAACCTTCCATTCTATCCATGTCTATCTCATGAGATATAAAATCCATACCCAATGCATTGGAGGGAGATATAGGTCCCACCCATCTCATAATGATACCATTCTTATGTGTGCCACAAAATCATAAATCATACATCATTGCATAACCCATATAATAAATATGGAAATCTTAAACATCGTGACATCATAAAACAATTAATATAAGATAAAGGAATTCATAAAATTAATTCCATCACAACAAAATCAAATAAACGTAATAATAGGGATAGAAATAGAACCCTTTATTATCTTTGATGGAAAATAATTTTGATAAAACACTTGAACTCCATTCTTGAGGAAAATATCCTTTCTACTTCAAAAACACTTTTCCTTTCTTAACATGTAATACAATTCTAAATTAAAAGAAGTTGATTAAAAATAAATTTGAAAAATTGTAAAGGAATATTCTTGGAAATATTTTTTTAAAAATCCATTCATGCCGTATAAGTTAAAAAAACATTCTTCTCATACTTTTTCCGGAAAAGTCAAAAAGTTCCTCGTATGAAAAACGACAAAAGATTTCTTTCATATCTTTTACTAAAAACTCACCGAAGGGTAAAATTGGATATGAACTATTGTATAAGGATATAAATATTACATATTTAGGAAACATGGATGTGGATGATAAATATTCCCCAGTAAATTATGAAGTATAAACAATCTTGGATAAAAATTGAGATTGCGAGATTTTCCTTACCTTAGGTCTGATTTGCTTCGTAAGTGTTCGAACCTCCTGTATAATGATTTAAATAATGTCATTGACTTATTCCATAATCATAATCATTGTTATGATATCATATATGGTTCACTTATGACTTTATTTTACCTGTTCTATTGTAAATTCCATGTTAAAGAGCGTTTTGGGTAAAATCGTTTCATTTGTCGTCCGTGTTTTGAATTGTAATTATTCATATGATTACTTATATAATGATTAATTAATTCCAGAATATAAAACATGATTTATATATAATATATATTCAGAATATACATATATATAATAGATCAGTAAATGGAAAGAAATACACCGTTCATGGAGACGGTAGGCCGTACGTACGCATGAACGCTGTTTTCGTTTCCTTATTGAGTTGAATGAAATTAAGTAGATGACATACATATATATACACATAAATCCAGTATCATTATTATGTCATATATTTCATGATTACTTATTATATATACTTTATAATCATTCATGAATGGTTAACGTGGAGAATTAATCTCATCACGTCATGGAGACGGTAGTCCGTACATACGCACGAGCGATGATATCATTCTCATGATCGTAGAATTGTATTGGAGTGTATTTATACTATTTCAGAATCAATATCACTTTAAAATAATCATATATAGTTATTATGTACACCATTATACCCATCCAAGTAAGGTGGTGGTGGAAAATAGATTACACCACGGCGTGGAGACGGTATTCCGTACGTTCGCACGCGCGATGATTTCGTTTTCCATAGGATGGATAGATGGTGAAATAGGGTTGTTTCATACTTATAATAACATATAAGTATATGAGTGATACTTATGTTATTACTTCATAATGAAACAACCTAAGAAGAAGAAGTGGAAGAAGAAATAAAGTTGAAACAATCGGTAATGGACATTACCTCTTCTTTGAAGAGCCTCTTTGAGATCTCCTTTTAGGGCACTAAAATTGGTCTTTGAGGAAGACCATAACATCTATGATGTTTCTAGGGAAGTGGAGAAGAGAATTTGGCAGGGGTTGGCCGAGCTTGAAGGCTCAAAGTGGTGTGAGGAAGAGAGGGAGGAGGTTCCCTTTTATAAGGGAGGAGAGGGGCACCTTTGGAATAACTAAAAATATTATTTTATTATAAAGCCAAATTCGGTTTTAAATATCTCCAAATTGATTTATTTAGAAGCTAAGGTGGTTATGGGTAGAAATCCACTCATACAATAGAATTTAAACAAGTTTAGGTTCCTATTTTAACCTTATCATTTATATTTAACTTTAAGTTAGATAATTTTACTTTTATCGTGTCTTTTTGTGTTCTTACACTATAAGGTTAATAAACTTACTATAACAATCCCAAAGAACCCCAAGTTGTTTATTATTAATATATATAACCTTATATAAGTCATTTGGCCGAACATTAGATTTTTAGGAATAAAATAACAATTAATAATATAATATTTGTTTTAAAATCTATTTTATGTCAATTTTGACACTATTTAGTAATTGATTTTTGTAAAAATCATAACAGAATGATTAGTTCAAAAAACAGTTAATTAAATCAATACTAACATGTCATATTAACTTAGAAAATTATTTTATTTCATAAAAAGTCTCAAATTACATTTATTTTGGTATTTATAACATCAATTATGTCAATATTTCATTAATAAGATAATTACTCCATCATCTTTGTGTCATAAATAAATTAAATTATTTAATGTCTAAAAATTAAAAATAAAATATCATTATGTAGGAAATCTTTTTATCTTCTTAATGATTATTTATAGTTGAATTTATCTTATGTATAACCCTATATTAAAAATTATTTTCTTATTAAACTTTGATTTTAACTATTTTAACCCTTCTTTAAATAAATTAATAATAAATGTCCTAATCTAATCCAAGTGGGCCTAAATGGTCATATTTTCTTCCTAAGGTTGTTTTTGGTCAAATTACACTTATATAATAGAATTAGGACATGTGTTAGGGTAATAATAATATCATTTTTACCCTTAATTACCCTATTTACTTTTAACCGTGTTAAAAAAAAGTAAAAAGTTACTATTCACCAAAAATTATTTTCATCTCATTGAACCACATTTTATTTACTGACATCAACCGTGTCTCTCAGATTTTTGAAATTCCACTCACAAAAGTGGTAAAATTTTGTTTTATGAAAAATTCATTTTTTTAACTACCACTTAGTGGTTTCACTATTCATCAAAAAATGAAAGTTTCCAGAAAAATACCAAAAATTACCCCTAAGCTATATTTGATATTATGAACTCAAAAATGATGTCTATTTTACCAAATTCAAAACATATCAGTTGCATTAATTAATTTAAAAATTAATTCTCGTCGTCAAAACAAATAGCGTGTTCTTAAGAGATAATAACTATTAAAAGATTGACACTTGTTTATGTTTGGTTTAAATGTGAAATTACATCCAATGACCAAAATTGTATTAAATTGTAAAAATATATTCTAAATATTCTTTAAAACCACTAAAATTAATAATTTATCACTATTAATTATTTCGATTAAAAAGGTTGTTTTTAATTAAAATTTAGTAATTTTCACTATTCATCAGAAAATGAAAGTTATCCGAAAAATACCAAAATTTCACCCTAAGCTAATTTTGATATTCCGAATCCAAAAATGAAGTCCATTTTGAAAAATAAAATTTACAAAATTTCAAAAAGTGGTTATTACTATTCATAACGGCTAGTTTTAATAATATTTTAATAGCATATCGTTGTTTAGTGAAACTCGGTATTGCGTACTACACGCGCTATCAAGGAAGGTCGTGATTGTGTATAATGCAAGGCAAGTCAAGGATGCGGGTTTTGCAAGCTCCTTTTGGTGTAGCGTACATAACAAGACATTAATGAAATTAAAAAATATATTTTTCATAAAATCTCGGGGTGTTACATTCTACCCCCCTTAAAATGAATTTCGCCCTCGAAATTCGTCGGGGTTATAAATGGTTTAATACTTGAAAGTTTCTTTAATAGAAACCCACATCGTAAAAAGGAATACCAAAACCAATCTTTAAAAACAAAATTATGAAACGTAACAGTTACCCAAATAAACTAATCATTGGGTTTCCACATAGGTGAAAATATGGATATGGAAGAGAAATTTAACCATCATGTTCTGATGGAGAGTGGTAGAGAACATGGCTATGGAAAAGCCAGAAATCACAAAGCCATAGATTTGTGATGATATAAGGTACCATCTGATTCATCAGATATAAGAGCACTATGATAACATTTTTGGTTTTAAAGATCATTTCCCTAAACTTGATGAAATTGGAATTAGAAGAAATACTTTCGTGATTTTGGTACAGTCTCACCGTTGGTCATTCTTTGTACAATTTCCACTTCATCTCTTAAAGAAATGAAGTTAAATTTGTTATTCGTGAAGCATTAACAGATCATGTGATAGAATGATGGGTCATTCCATCTATTTCAAACAAAAGGTTAGCAAAAGTTATAAGTCCATCTTATGGTGAGGTTAATCGTATATGGTTCCAAAAATGGACTTATACTTTATTAATCATACTGCTTAATAAAATAAAACTACATTCCACTAACCAAGGACTTCTCGTAGGCCAGTGGTAGGCGATAAAGTCCTGTCGCACTTCGGTTGTGGGTTCGATTTCCACAGCCTTGTCCGATGCGATGGGTTGTCGCCCATCCAATAGGTTGTCCTTTTTCTAAAACTACATCCCATAAATAATATCGAAAAAAACTTCTATCCTTAAACAATACTAACTTATGTCCATTCTAATATTTACACTTATCCAAAATACTGATGTCCAATCTCATATTATAGTGAAAACTATTACCAAAGAGTTCATACAACTAGCATGTTAATACCATCATTGATCCCCATATATCTTGAGATATTTCTTGTTGGTCACATTCCAAATGTTCGAAGGCCTTAATCATGTATTCTCTTGAAAAATGAATACCCATTAAATCTTAGTGAAAACATGAGTGCTGTCAAAAGTTAACTCTTTTCATATTCCAAAACCTCAAACCATGATATAACTATTTCCTTATATCAGTTATGAGTTCATGAATACTGTCAAACATTTCATTTTCTTGTTTTCCCTTCATTATGTGTCTATCATGTTTTTTTCCAAAAATATCTCAATCACATTCCATTGTTACCGGTACCATAAAATTATTGAAAACCATAATAGACTAATACATAAATATTCCAATATTCCACGATATCATATACAACATTATTTTGGAATCCCATTACATAAACACTTAATCATTCCACTACATAGTTGTCATATTCAACATCGCCAATAGTGATCACATGTGACTTCCCTTTGTCCTTTGCCTTAAGTGGTTTCTCATGTTGATCATCAATAACCCTTGGATTAGGGAATTTATTAGCATAATGCCCCATTTCCTTGCACTTGAAGCATTGAAGTGTTGGTGGTGCGTTCTCTGCAGTCTTTTCTTAATTCACATCATTAGAAACCCTTTTTCCATTACTTCGACACTCAGTTGCTCGATGACCTTCTTTTCCACACATAAAACATTTTCTAGTCCCTTTAAGACAATCTCCACCATGATTCCTTCCACACTTTGAGCATAAGAAAACATTCATCATCATTTCACCATTATTCTGAGATTTCTCCTTGAACTCCATCTTTCATTTCTTGTCAAAACTATGAGATGGATAAGTAACACCAACTTCCATTTCTACCTTGATAGCACAACGCACAATTTCTTCATAGCTACTGAAGTCTCTTATAGCTAATGCCCTTATAAGATTTGGTTTTAAGCCACTGAAGTATCGATCAACTTTACTTTCAGGTTGGATGATAAATCCAGATGCATACCTTGCAAGCCTTGTAAAATTCACTTCATATATACCAAAAGATTCATCATCCTTTTTTTTAGTTCAAGAAACTCTTTCTCCATCTTTTTTCAAAGAATACGAGGGAAGTACTTATTGAAAAATAAGTTCTTGAACTCGTCCCATTCCATGGACTCAATTTCATCTCTTGGCCTCGTATTCTTGAGAAGATTCCACCATTGGTCAGCTTCACCTTCCAAACGATATACTGCTAAGATGACTTTATCATGTTCAGAACATTGAAGAACTGAAAATATCTTTTCAGTGGTACTAATCCATTGTTCAGCAACAAGTGGATCAGAAGACCCACTGAAAGAAGGTGGATGTTTCTTCATGAAGGACTCAATAGAATATTGTTCCCTTCTCTGCTCATTTGGAAGTCCAGAATGATTCATAGCTTGTGTAAGTATAGCAATAATATTTTTCACTCCATCTCTCATAAAATTTGTTTATTCAGGAGGACAATCATTGCATTTTCCATTGCATTGATCAACACGGTTCCTTCGGGTTCCAGCCATCGTCTAAAACCCAAAAAGAATAGTGTGAGAGGAAAAAATCATGCTAGGGAAAACAACATAATAAAGGGGGAGTACCTTCAATATCTAACATCTTAGGTTTAATTCTAAGATCTTTACCATAATTCTAGGACTATAACCTATACTTATACTTAACCTTAGGTATATCCCTAGACATACCTTAGAAATATCTCTAGGGATCTCACTAAAGTTCTCGCGTCCTAGTTTCCAAAGGTTGACTAAACATTTCCTCGGATACCAACTGTAGAGACCCAAATCTTGATGTACATGGACATTACCTTACTTTTGCGGAATACTTAGTACATAAAAAACACACACACAAGGACCTTTATAGTTTAGTGTCTTTGGAAACTCGAAACGTAATCTTCTAATTATGGTGAAAGATCTTCAACATCTCCCATAAATATCTTCCCTTTTTTTCTTACCTAAAACCTTTCTTTATATCCTGGGGAAAAGAAAACATAAAAAGGTGAGCTCAAATGATCAGTAAGGGTAAACAAAAGAAATATCAATCACACCATATTCATAAGAACATAACATTTTGAAAATCTAAACCTGCAAAAGAGACCATAATATCATAACATGGGATAAATCATAGTAGTGAAATGTAATCCCAATAATCATAACTTAAAACATGAAACATTGTGTCATACACACATAATCATTGAGAATCATTTATTATTAGTCAAGACTCATTTCCAAGACTATCTTAGTGGACAAAGTCCATTTCTGAACCGAGTTCACTCCTTGTTTCAGTCCTGTTTCACTGAACCGGTATAACCTGCCGTTCCAGCCATGTCTATCTCATGAGATATAAAATCTTTACCCAATTCATTGGAGGGAGATATAGGTCCCACCCATCTCATAATAATACCATTATTATGTGTGCCACAAAATCATATATCATATATCATTGCATAACCCATGTAATAAAAATGGGAATCTTAAACATCGTGACATCATAAAACAATTCATATAAGATAAAGAAATTAATAAAAATAATTCCATCACAACATAATAAAATCAATGTAATAATAGGGATAGAAATAGAACCCTTTATTATCTTATTTGGAAAATAATTTTGATAAAACACTTGAACTCCATTCTTGAGGAAAATATCCTTTCTACCTCAAAAACACTTATCCTTTCTTAACATGTAATACAATTCTAAACTAAAAGAAGTTGATTAAAAATAAACTTGAAAACATTTAAAGGAAGATTCTTGGAAATATTGTTTTAAAAATCCATTCAGGCCGTATAAGTTAAAAAAACATTCTTCTCGTACTTTTGCTGGAAAAGTCAAAAAGTTCCTCATACAAAAAACGACAAAAGATTCCTTTCATATCTTTTACTAAAAACTCACCGAAGGGTAAAATTGGATATGAACTATTGTATAAGGATATAAATATTACATATTTAGGAAACATGTATGTGGATGATAAATATTCCACAGTAAATTCTGAAGTATAAACAATCTCGGATAAAAATTGAGATTGGGAGATTTTCCCTTACCTTAGGTCCGATTTGCTTCGTAAGTGTCTGAACCTCTGGTATAATGATTTAAATAATGTCATTGAATTATTCCAGAATCATACTCATTGTTATGATATCATATATGGTTCACTTATGTTGGAACCAGGTTCTTCAAAGCATGATTTGGTGTATGGTTTGTGTTTGTTGTCAATCCTCAGTGGAAGTTCAGGGTGTGAACCAACAAAGCGATCATACCATTCAGGAAGAAAACAGTAGTGAAGGTGGCGCTGTTTCCCAGTGTTTGCCAAATTTTTGGGCCTGAAAATCCGTAAATAAAGTAAAGTGTTTTTGGCAATGATACTTGCGCGCCGAGCTCTTTGAGGATGAAAGACTTGCGCGCCATATGTTTTTGAGGATCAGAACATCACAATTTGGCTAAGGAAAGAAGGTCGCGCAAGTGTTGGTTGGGTCGCGTAAGTAACTTGCGCGACAGAGGATCTGGAGACAGGACTTGCGCGCCGTCTAGGGACTTGCGCGCCGCCGCGTAGGGGGTCCAGTTTGCCTATAAATACTGGACCACCCCTCCTCATTTCTAACGGAGTTCAAGGCCGAGAGATTGTTCGAGCTCTCGTCGCGCAGGTGGTTGAGTCTCGCAGGTGGTTGTTTTGTCGCGCAAGTAGAGCTTGCGCACCGGTGTTTGGTTGTTCTCCCAAGGCAGTTTGGGAGAGAAAGGAAGTGGATCGCGCAAGTATTTAGTTCAAGAAGGCAGTGTCGCGCAGGTGCTTCAGTGACACTTGCGCGCCATTTTAGTCTTGCGCGCCTGAGACTTGCGCGCTGCCGGGAGACTTGCGCGTCGGGCTTGAAAAGGAGACCTAGACACTATTGAAACACGCCTGCCTTGCTGGAGCTGCACGAAAGCCGATAAACTACTCGGTTCATTCGAGGAAAAGTGATATTCTTCTTCTGGTGAGAATCGGACTTCAATAGAGCATCTACATTCAACAAAGGATGCACTCTTATGAAAATGAAGAAGAGACCTACACGTCTATAAACTGAGTGGGACTTCACCAACGGCAGTGAGCCAGGGGGAGTCAACGGGAGTGACCCGGGGGACGCAGTGAGTTATCCCTGAACTTTTGTAAAGGCAGTGAGCCTGGGACAGAGTGTCTGTACCCGAACTTTTGTATCTGCAGCTAGTGAATCATAGTGGATTTAGGTACGATCGGAAACCTGTCGGCGTATGCTCCTTGGACGTATCCCTTAGTGGTGAACCAAGTAAAAATGACTGTGTCTTCTGTGTACATGTGAATGTTTTCATTTTGATCGTAATCATCATACAGGTTCAACAAGTTCCTACCAACGTGGGAACAAGATCCAACAAATTTAAAGAAAAAGTGGTCACCCTAATTCACCCCTCCCCTCTTAGGGTGTCCCGGGGTCCTTCAAGTGGTATCAGAGGGTAAAGGTTGCTGGCGTTGAATCTGACCTTCTTCGTCATGGAAAACGCGATCAATGTCAGGGGAGTCCCTCACTTCGATGGTAGCAATTTCCAGATCTGGAAGAACAGAATGAGATCTCATCTAAGATCTCTTGGAATGGAAGTTCTTTTTTCTACTGTGCAAGGAATACATGTCACTGATCCAACAGGTCTGGCTATGACTGAAACAGACAGGAAACTTCTTGATGCAGATGCCAAAGCACAGAATGCTCTCACTGCTGCCCTTTCTGATCAGATTTACCTGAAGGTGATGAATTGCACCTCAGCAAAATCTATGTGGGATAAACTTGAGAATATTTATGAAGGTGATAGCAAAGTGAAGGAGGCGAAACTACAAGTGCTACACAATCGGTTTGATGATCTGAAGATGCATCCAGACGAGAATGCAGACTCTTTCTTCAATCGAATTACTGAAGTGGTTGGAGCAATTCGGGGTCTAGGCGAAGAAATCAAAGACATTGATATTGTAAAGAAAATATTAAGAAGACTTCCACCTCTGTATAATGCGAAGGTGTCAGCTCTTGAGGAAAGAGATCTTTCCAAACTTTCTCTAGATGACTTACTGAGCAGTTTGGTAGCATATGAAATGAGAGTCAAACCAGAAGATGCTACGACTCGGGTGAGCAAGGAAATGGCATTCAAGGCCATGGATAAATTGAAAATCTCAAAGGATAGTAGCGGTGATGATGACGAAGAGAAAGAAATTCTTTCTCTCATTGCAAAGAAGTTCCAGAAGGGGAATGGGAAATTCAAAGGAAAGTTACCTCTAGCATGCTTCCGTTGTGGAAAAGTTGGGCATATTGCCTCTCAGTGCTTGAAGAATATCAACGATGATGACAGTGAAGATGAAAACTTCAAGAAGCCTCAAAGAAGGTTCTTCAAAAAGGGAGACTTCAAATCTGGTAAGAAAATGCAAAGGAAGAGTTTTGTCTGTGAAGAGGAAGAAGATGACAATGAATTCTGTGATGAAGAAGAACCAGAATTCAAAACTGGGAACCATGCTTCTATGATGGCCACTGTTGAAAAGTCAGAAGATACTGATGGTGAAAAACAACTGAGAACTTGTGTAGATCCTGAGGTGCAACTTATGGATGCAGTTAGTAAGCTTAAGATTAAATGTAAGAGCTGCAATAAGTGGAAATCAATTGTAGAAGAATCAACTGAATATGTTGATCAACTTGAAGCTGAAATTGAACGACTGGAAGAATTTGTGAAGGTACAGTCTAAAATAATTGAAAGCAATGATGATGCAGTTGATCTGAAGCTGAGAATTGAAGAGCAAGCAAAGGTCATCAATGACCTCACATCCAGACTGGATGAAAAATCCAAGACTGTTGAGGGTCTTGAGGAGGAAGTAGTTACTCTGAGGAGTAAAATGGAGACAGAATCAGTTCCAAAAGAATCGAGGAAGAAAATACAGTTCGGAAGATTCTCAGATGCAGAATTACTTGCAAGAGCCAAGTGTGGTTCAGATGGGGTTGGAAAAGTCTTGAGTGATCAAAGACCCGCTTGCATGGGAAAGAGTGGAATTGGCTGTGAGGCTGAGTCATCAACTGCTAGAAGTGCAAAGATCCAAAAGAAAGATAAGATGAAAGTTGAACATGTTGAAATGTTACCTAGAGTGCTGAAAAAGGAACCCTCAATCCAAACTAAAAGGAGACCAGAAAATTATCCTCAAACTTTCAAAAATGGCAGACAGTCTTACTATTCTCCCAAGGAAGAAGCTATAAGGAAAAATTCAAGTGAGAAGACATTTCTTCTCATGAAGTGTCAGTTCTGTGGCTATCTGGGCCATACCATGTCCTATTGTGAAGAGGCAAGAAGCTATCTGAATGGAGAAGATATAGATGCTCAACAAAGGAGAACAATTTCATATCCTAATTCTTATAGAAGAAATAATTTCTATGGATATTGTTTTCATTGTTCTAACTTTGGTCATAAGGCCATTAATTGCAGGCAGAGAAGGGACATTGACACCTCATACAGAAGTTCCAGACATGTCAAGTCTCGTCAGAAAGACGATGTTTCTCTTTCAAACAGGTTCTCACCTCTTAAAGAAGACTTTGACTATGAAGAACCTGGGTTTGCGGAAGAGATAGTTGAAAGGCTATCAGTTCTATATACTCAATCTAATGTCTCATGGAAGGAAAGGAGGAAGATTGAGAAATCAAACCTTGCAGAGGTAGCTCTCAAAGCTACAAAGAACAACAGTACCTGGATTTTAGATAGCGGTTGCTCATCTCATCTGACAGGTAATGCCGGTCTACTAACAAATATCATAAAGAATGTTGATGGTACAGTAAGATTTGGTAATGATGGGGCTCTGAAAATCAAAGGGAGTAGAAGTACCAAATTAGCTAATGGAGAACTAAAGAAGACTGAAGTCCTTTACGTAGATGGCCTACGTCATAATCTCCTCAGTGTGAGTCAACTCTGTGACTCAGGACTTGTTGTTACTTTTAATCAGAAAGGCTGCACTATCAAGGGAAAAACTGGCAATTCTCTCATGAAGGGATGCAGAACAGAAGGAAACTTGTATCAGGTTGATAGTGAAGAGAATGTATGTTACATGACTGTTGAAGAAGAAAACAATCTGTGGCATCGGAGATTGGGACACATCAATCAACAAGACATGGATAAAATATCAAAATTGAGAATTGTCATGGACATTCCCAACCTGAAGCGTGAGCGTGAAAAATCCTGTGATGCTTGTATTCGTGGGAAGTTGGTCTGCAGTTCATATCGGCCAAAGAAGAAAAAGGCATCTCACCTTCTTGATCTGATTCATACAGATGTTTGTGGTCCAATAAATGTTGCCGGAACTCATGGAGAAAGGTACTTTGTCCTTTTCATAGATGATTACAGTCGAATGGCATGTGTGATGGTCATTCACCGGAAACGACAGGTCCTTGACTGCATGAAAACATATCGGCGAATCACCAAGAATGATACTGGACGAACAATCAAAGTGTTACGATCTGACAATGGAGGAGAATACACGTCCATTGAATTTGAAAATTATCTGGAGAAGCATGGGATACAACATGAGGTAGCTGCTGTGAGAACTCCACAACAAAATGGAGTTGTTGAACGAAGGAATCGACAGGTGAACAACATGGCACGAA
Source organism: Viscum album (assembly GCA_963277665.1). Classification (NCBI taxonomy): domain Eukaryota; kingdom Viridiplantae; phylum Streptophyta; class Magnoliopsida; order Santalales; family Viscaceae; genus Viscum; species Viscum album. The sequence goes on along the minus strand of OY728146.1, from coordinate 1,616,215,475 downwards.
CTATGCTGATTGAGAGTCGTATTCCACGACATTACTGGAAAGAGGTTGTTCAAGCTGCAGTGTACATTCAGAATCGAACAGGACTTTATATGGGTGAGACGAAGACACCATATGAATTGTGGCATGGACGGAAGCCTTCTCTAAAATACTTTCGTGTTTTTGGAAGTAAGTTCTTCATCAGGAACAAAGAAGGAAATCAGGGGAAATATGGTGACAACGCAGATGAAGGAATCTTCCTCGGTCACTCAATGAACAGCAAAGCCTACAAATGTTTCAACAATCGTTTGGGAAAGATTGTGGAAAGCAATGATGTTAAGATAATTGAAGAGAAAACCACAAATGCTTCACGGACGTCATATGCTGATGTGATAGAAAGTCATGAAGAATGTGGACATGAAGAAACTACAAATGCAGAAATAGAGGAAGCTGTTCAAAACAGTCATCAATCACATAATGATGTTGACTCAGAAGAAGAATCTGAAGAAGAAACTATGGCTGAAGAGAATACTACTGAACCTCGCAGGAGAAATCGAAGAGCTGAGATTGATCCATCCAACATAATTGGGGATAGGAGTGCACCCACACAAACCAGAAGGATGAGGAATACCACGCAATCTGCATTTCTATCAGTTGTAGAGCCATCCTCATTCGAAGAAGCTGCAAAAGATGAATCTTGGGTGAAATCCATGAATGATGAATTAGATCAGATTGATAAGAATCAGACATGGGATCTTGTCCAGAGACCTGAAGGTCACAATGTGATTGGTACCAAATGGATTTTCAAAAATAAGTTTGATGAGCATGGAAGTGTTATCAGAAACAAGGCACGACTGGTATGTAAAGGATACTCCCAGATTGAAGGTATTGATGTTGAAGAAACCTTTGCTCCAGTTGCTAGACTGGAATCAATCAGGCTTTTCCTTGCCATGGCACTCCAAAGAGGATATAAAGTATATCAAATGGATGTTAAGACAGCATTCTTGAATGGTTTACTCGAAGAAGAAGTCTACATTGAACAACCGGTGGGGTTTGTCTTGGGTACCGATGAAACAAAGGTCTGCAAACTAAAGAAAGCTCTATATGGTTTGAAGCAGGCACCACGGGCATGGTACTCACGGCTAGATTCATATCTCAAGAAGTTGGAATTCAAAAGAGGAGGAGTTGATCACAATCTCTATGTGAAGAATTCTCCAAAAGATCAGTTCATGGTTCTTGTCTACGTTGATGATATCATTTTTGGTGGCAGCAGGCAGAAATCAGTGGATGAATTTGCCAACCACATGAAATCAGAATTTGAAATGTCTATGATTGGGGAGCTCACATATTTCTTGGGGTTGCAAGTAATTCAAAAGGAGGAATACACTTTCATTTCTCAAGAAAAATATGCAAGAGAGTTGCTGAAGAAGTTCAATATGCAAGACTCCAAACCAATGTCAACTCCGATTCCTGTTGGAACTAAACTTGGAAAGCATGAGGATGGGAACTCTGTTGATCCCACCATGTACAGGAGGATCATTGGAAGCCTACTATATCTGACAGCGACAAGGCCAGATATTGTCTTTGCAACATGCCTTGCGGCCCGCTTTCAGAGTAATCCAAAGGAGGAACATATGTCAGCAGTAAAAAGAATCATGAGGTATATTCAAGGCACACATGACTTCGGGTTATTTTTTGCTGCAGGCAGGGACAGTGAATTATCAGCGTTTTCTGATGCTGACTGGGCTGGGGATGTAGTAGACAGGAAGTCCACTAGTGGTGGAGCTTTCTATATTGGGCATAAATGTGTTGGCTGGTTGAGCAAGAAGCAAGAAAGTACTTCTCTTAGTACTGCTGAAGCTGAATATATCTCCGCCAAAAAAGCATGCACTCAACTTCTTTGGATGAAGCAGCAGCTAACAGATATTGGTGATAAGGTGCAGCAACCAATGGTGATTTATTGTGATAACAAAAGTGCAATTGATCTTACGAAGAATCCGGTTCAGCATTCTCGTACAAAACATATTGAAATACGGTATCATTTTATCAAAGAAAAGGTTGAACAAGGCGTGATTAAAATGGATCATGTTGGAACTAATGAGCAAGTGGCTGATATCCTAACCAAGCCATTGTCCGCGGCTGTGTTCGAGAAGCATCGGTTGAACCTCGGTGTTCGACCACCTCCTACTGCATAAGGAGGCTCCGGAAGTCCCCTCTCCCCGTTTGTTTTAACTGTTTTTATCTGTATATGGCTGTGATGCAGGTTTATGGGGGAGATACTATCCAGGGGGAGTATGGCTTGAGCTGAACGTTGAACAAACTTTTCGGTCTTTGGTTTTATTGTCAATGGGGGAGAAAGGAATAAATTCAAAGCAAGAAATTCTTCTGTGATGAGAAGTGTAAGCTTGTGATGAGAAGTTTAATAAGGATAACATCGGGATGGAGAATTTCGTGTACAATTTCAACACACTAAGACCCAATTCAAGCTTTCTCTCTTGTTTTCTACACCGAGCATTGCTCACGTAGACTTAGAGTGTTAGCTGAGTTGATTCTTGCGTTTTGGATTTGCTCATGGTTGGAGATCTATTGAATTTATTCTGATTGCCAACAAACCCAAAGGGGGAGATTGTTGGAACCAGGTTCTTCAAAGCATGATTTGGTGTATGGTTTGTGTTTGTTGTCAATCCTCAGTAGAAGTTCAGGGTGTGAACCAACAAAGCGATCATACCATTCAGGAAGAAAACAGTAGTGAAGGTGGCGCTGTTTCCCAGTGTTTGCCAAATTTTTGGGCCTGAAAATCCGTAAATAAAGTAAAGTGTTTTTGGCAATGATACTTGCACGCCGAGCTCTTTGAGGATGAAAGACTTGCGCTCCATATGTTTTTGAGGATCAGAACATCACAATTTGGCTAAGGAAAGAAGGTCGCGCAAGTGTTGGTTGGGTCGCGCAAGTAACTTGCGCGACAGAGGATCTGGAGACAGGACTTGCGCGCCGTCTAGGGACTTGCGCGCCGCCGCGCAGGGGGTCCAGTTTGCCTATAAATACTGGACCACCCCTCCTCATTTCTAACGGAGTTCAAGGCTGAGAGATTGTTCGAGCTCTCGTCGCGCAGGTGGTTGAGTCGCGCAGGTGGTTGTTTTGTCGCGCAAGTAGAGCTTGCACGCCGGTGTTTGGCTGTTCTCCCAAGGCAGTTTGGAAGAGAAAGGAAGTGGATCGCGCAAGTATTTAGTTCAAGAAGGCAGTGTCGCGCAGGTGCTTCAGTGACACTTGCGCGCCATTTTAGTCTTGCGCGCCTGAGACTTGCGCGCCGCCGGGAGACTTGCGCGCCGGGCTTGAAAAGGAGACCTAGACAGTATTGAAACACGCCTGCCTTGCTGGAGCTGCACGAAAGCCGATAAACTACTCGGTTCATTCGAGGAAAAGTGATATTCTTCTTCTGGTGAGAATCGGACTTCAATAGAGCGTCTACATTCAACAAAGGATGCACTCTTATGCAAATGAAGAAGAGACCTACACGTCTATAAACTGAGTGGGACTTCACCAACGGCAGTGAGCCAGGGGGAGTCAACGGGAGTGACCCGAGGGACGCAGTGAGTTATCCCTGAACTTTTGTAAAGGCAGTGAGCCTGGGACAGAGTGTCTGTACCCGAACTTTTGTATCCGCAGCTAGTGAATCATAGTGGATTTAGGTACGACCGGCAACCTGTCGGCGTATGCTCCTTGGACGTAGCCCTTAGTGGTGAACCAAGTAAAAATGACTGTGTCTTCTGTGTACATGTGAATGTTTTCATTTTGATCGTAATCATCATACAGGTTCAACAAGTTCCTACCAACGTGGGAACAAGATCCAACAAATTAAAAGAAAAAGTGGTCACCCTGATTCACCCCTCCCCTCTCAGGGTGTCCCGGGGTCCTTCAACTTATGACTTTATTTTACCCGTTCTTTTGTAAATTCCATGTTAAAGAGCGTTTTGGGTAAAATCGTTTCATTTGTCGTCCGTGTTTTGAATTGTAATTATTCATATGATTACTTAGATCATGATTACTTAATTACATAATATAAAACATGATTTATATATAATATATATTCAGAATGTATATATATATATATATATATAATATATCAGTAAATGGAAATAAATACACCGTTCATGGAGACGGTAGGTCGTACGTACGCATGAACGTTGTTTTCGTTTCCTTATTGAGTTGAATGAAATTAAGTAGATGACATAAATATATATACACATAAATCTAGTATCATTATTATTTCATATATTTCATGATTACTTATTATATATACTTTATAATCATTCATGAATGGTTAACGTGGAGAATGAATCTCATCACGTCGTGGAGACGGTAGTCCGTACGTAGGCACGAGCGATGATATCGTTCTCATGATCATGGAATTTTACTGGAGTGTATGTATACTATTTCAGAATCAATATCACTTTACAATAGTCATATATAGTAATTATGTACACCATTATACCCATCCAAGTAAAGTGGTGGTGGAAAATAGACTACACCACGGCATGGAGACGGTATTCCGTACGTACGCACGCGCGGTGATTTCCTTTTCCGTAGGATGGATAGATGGTGAAATAGGGTTGTTTCATAATTATAATAACATATCAGTATATGAGTGATACTGATTTTATTACTTCATAATGAAACAACCTAAGAAGAATAAGTTGAAGAAGAAATAAAGTTTAAAGAATCGGTAACGGACATTACCTCTTCTTTGAAGCGCCTCTTTGAGATCTCCTTTTAGGGCACTAAAATTGGTCTTTGAGGAATACCAGAACCTCTAGGATGTTTCTAGGGAAGTGGAGAAGATAATTTTTCAGGTTTTGGACGAGGATGAAGGCTCAAAGTGGTGTGAGGAAGAGAGGGAGGAGGTGCCCTTTTATAAGGGCAGAGAGGGGCACTTTTGGAATAACTAAAAATATTATATTATTATAAAGCCAAATTCGGTTTTAAATATCTCCAAATTAATTTATTTCTAAGATAAGGTGGGTATGGGTCTAAATCCTCTCATACAATAGAATTTAGACAAGTTTAGGTTCCTATTTGAACCTTATCATTTATATTTAACTTTAAGTTAGATAATTTTACTTTTATCGTGTCTCTTTGTGTTCTTACACTATAAGGTTAATAAACTTACTATAACAAGCCAAACGAACCCCAAGTTGTTTATTATTAATATATATAACCTTATCTAAGTCATTGGGCCTAACATTAGATTTTTAGGAATAAAATAACAATTAATAATATAATATTTGTTTTAAAAACTATTTTATATCAATTTTGACACTATTTAGTAATTGATTTTTGTAAAAATCATAACAGAATGATTAGTTCGAAAAAAAGTTAATTAAATCAATAATAACATGTCCTATTGACCTAGAAAATTATTTTAATTCATAAAAAGTCTCAAATTACATTTATTTGGGTATTTATAACATCAATTATGTCAATATTTCATTAATAAGATAATTACTGCATAATCTTTTTGTCATAAATAAATTAAATTATTTAATTTCTAAAAAATAAAAAAAAATACCATTATGTAGGAAATATTTTTATCTTTCTAATGAATATTTATAGTCGAATTTATCTTATGTATAACCCTATATTAAAAATGATTTTCTTATTAAACTTTGATTTTAACTATTTTAACCCTTCTTTAAATAAATTAATAATAAATGTCCTAATCTAATCCAAGTGGGCCTAAATTGTCATATTGTATTCCTAAGGTTGTTTTTGGTCGAATTAAACTTATCCAATAGAATTAGGACATGTGTTAGGGTAATAATAATGTCATTTTTACCCTTAATTACCCTATTTACTTTTAACCGTGGTAAAAAAAAGTAAAAAGTTACTATTCACCAAAAATTATTTTCATCTCATTGAACCAAATTTTACTTAATGACATCAACCGTGTCTTGGATTTTTTAAATTCCACTCACAGAAGCTGTAAAATTTAGTTTTATGAAAAATTCATTTTTTTTAACTACCACTTAGTGGTTTCACTATTCATCAAAAAATGAAAGTTTCCAGAAAAATACCAAAAATTAGGCCTAAGATATATTTGATATTGTGAACTCAAAAATGATGTCTATTTTACCAAATTCATAACATATCAGTTGAATTAATTAAATTAAAAATTAATTCTTGTTGACAAAACAAATAGCATGTTCTTAAGAGATAATAACTATCAAAAGATTGACACTTGTTTATGTCTGGTTTAAATGTGAAATTACATCCAATGACCAACATTGTATTCAATTGTAAAAATATATTCTAAATATAATTTAGAACCACTAAAATTAATAATTTATCACTATTAAATATTTTGATTGAAAAGGTTGTTTTTAATTAAAATTTAGTAATTTTCACTATTCGACGGAAAATGAAAGTTATCTGAAAAATACCAAAATTTCACCCTAAGCTAATTTCGATATTCCGAATCCAAAAATGAAGTCCATTTTGAAAAATAAAACTTAAAAATTTCCAAAAAGTGGTTTTTACTATTCATAACGGCTAGTTTTAATAATATTTTAATAGCATATCGTTGTTTAGTAAAACTCAGAATTGCGTACTACACGCGCTATCGAGGAAGGTTGTGATTGCGTATAATGCAAGGCAAGTCAAGGATGCATGTTGTGCAAGCTCCTTTTGGTGTAGCATACAACACAATACATTAATGAAATTAAAAGGAATATTTTTCATAAAATCTCGGGGTGTTACATTTCGAAAGTTACCCAAACCGGTAAGGGAACCTTTCACCCTCCTCTTTTTAAAAGACTTCTTTGTGTTAGGTCTTTTAATTTACATATTATTATGTTGGTATATGTTCTTATATATCCTTATTTCTGTAAATTTTATATACAAGTGATGAGATACCCTTTTTATCTGTCATCAACTCATTTTCTGAATTTTAATGTGATGTCGTTAGGCTGTTGAATTTCTATATGGTAACTTCTTAACCCAATTTCAATTCTTTGGGTTAAACCTCTACTTTTTGATTATGTCCTGCTATGAATATGTGTGGATGAACTCTAATTTTTTTACACATAATATCCACTTATATTGACTGTATTTATATTTTTCACACATAATTATGTAATTGATTTATCCTTAATATAAGTATATCGTCTTTGTACGGGACTTCGTCTCAATATCCTTTCATTGAGGCATCTTTTTATTTCAACACAACATTATTTTATATGGTGTATAAAACCCTTTTAACTTTTAATTTCATTCAAAAGGAATCTTTTTACATGAATCTTTTTATTAAATGAAAAAATGAATGTTTTTATCTTACGTATGTCGTGACAATGAATTCTTCGCTGTCATTACCATTATTTGAGTTTCAGCTTCCTCTACAAGCCATAACTTTTTTTAATGAAAAATAAATACCATGTTTTACTTTTCTTTTATTTTGGTATTGAAAATGGTTTTGATAATGTTTTTTATATCAATGAGTTGTATTGATATCTTGTGATTGAAATGTGGAAATGTTATGTTTCATTTATGCATGTTTTATGTGATACAATTATTTTATGGTTCTTGGGAATTGTTTATGAAGTCGGGTGGTTCCATGATAAACTAAGGGTGAGTGAGCTCAAGATAGCTCTCTAATGCATTGGGTAACATGAAGGAGTTAAACGCTAAGGTTTCTCCGAATAGATTTAGCGTATATACTATAATGGGTATTCCAAACATAACCATGAGGGTTACTCCCTACGTTAGAATGTTATTAATGCTTCAAGTTACCTTTATGTATTATTATTTCTATGAGTTATTCATAAATCTTATGATTTCATGAGGTATGTTAAAGTGCTTATGTTTTATGAGTAAAGTTTGATTTCATTGATTCTTATGTATACATGGAATAATGTTTTCCTTCCGTATTTTTATATCCCTTACTGAGATGTTTATTCTCATCCCAATTTTTTGAAATGTTTTTCACATTACATAAAGTGGAATAGGGTAAAATTTCATACTGTCTAAAACATGGAACTATACATGACTCTTTTGTTCAAGAGTTTTTATTTTGTGAAAAAAATTGAAACTGAGTAGATGTGTCTAGTCTTTAATCATTGAGATATAATAGTTATGTCCTAATTCTCTGAAACACTAAACCTAAAAAGATCCTCAATGTGAATTATTTATTTAATTCATGATTATAAAATGTTTTAAGGATGGGGCCTTATAGTTGGTATCAGAGGTCGGTTTAGATAACTTTAGAGGTTAGGGTATTCTTTAAGCACAAGTGACATTACCATAATGGTTAGGATTTTAGAAAGATTCATAGTTATTTTTATAAAGTGAATGAGTTTAAGATAACATGAATAATTATATCTTAGTATTATATGATTATTTTACTAATATACTCACACTGGCCTTTTTGGTTTTAGTAAATGGATGGATCTAGTAGGCACTAAAGTAACAGTGGAAGTGAAGAAAACTGTGACGGTTTTCTGAACGAGAAACTAAATGATATGGGAGCTGCATTGAGAACTCTTGTGGTTATTCTCAACCAAATATCTGGAGTCATGATTGACCACCTGAACCTTAGTGATTTTTATATGGCATCATATATGCGAGATAAAAATCCCTATGAAAGTTCAGGTAATAATCATAAAAGGTAAGTATGTTCAAAAACCTATGTGTCAAAGATGTTGAAAGAAACACCAAGGAAAATGTTTCAAAGGGACAGAAAGATGCTATAAATGTAGAAATTAAGGTCATAAAGAAAGAACCAGCCATTGAAAAAGGAATCATCTAGTTGACTCTAGGAGAGGGAAAGAAGTCCTTTCTTAGGGATCAATTGAATGTTTTAAATGTGGTGTGCATGTTCATTATAAAAACACATGTCCTACGAAGAAGTTTCGTAAATGGGATCACCAGGATCATACAAATATTTGTTTACCAATACCTAATTCCATTTCAATTGTGGATGAAGAAACTGACAATGACCAATGAAAGGTATGGATTATTTCTTAACATATGTTTTCCTATTATTAAAATCTTAGGATATGATTCATGATTTTGTTTGTAGGAAATAAGTATTTCAGAATAAATTGTAAAGTAATGGTTAATGGATCATGAAGAATGTTGAATGTGTAAGAAGTCAACATATAAGGGATTTAAGAGTTATGGTAGATTTTAGGATGGTGAAACTATTAAAAGTATTAAGGTTCTTTTGATGATGGGATTACATTTTAAGACTTGTTATAGTATGTGTAACCATGATGTTTGATATATGAAAATTTTATTCAAGTAATAATTATCTTTTATTTTGTGGGTATGGTTATAAAGAACCATTTGGGTTTATATGATCCTTGAATTTGAGGCAATTATCGGTTAATACATTTTGGGATGAAAAATGAAAGTTATTACATAACCTTTGTGGTTAAAATATGTTGTGGTTATTTTTTATGAATTTATCTCTTTTTGGGGAATGTTATAAAATTATATAGTTTTTTAAAAGGGACAACACGCAGACCTTGTGTCAGCCCATCGCGTCGGATGAAGTTGTGGGAATCGAACCCACAACCAAACTACGACCGGTATTTATCGCCTACCACTGGACTACATGAATTCCCTGGTAAGTATGACTAATTCTTTTAGTTATATGATATTATGAATCAGTAATAAGTTGATTTTGGGTTATTTATGGAAATGATTAACCTATCATAGAGGATATGTGATTAGGTTAATTACTTTTCAGTATGAAACTTTAAGAGTAACTGATGTTATTTGGAGATAAATATTAAGATTTACCTTAGAAGACTATGTGATTAAATCCTTCATAGATTTGTGTTTGAGTATTATTTTGGATTACTTTGAAGAATTTTATGGATAACTGTTTATTTAATGGTATTTCTTGAACCTTGGGTTCTTTTTTTTGAATTTTAGAGATTAAGAGTAGTATTTCTTTTTATAAAGGATTATCCTTTTGGGGATTATATGATCTTGTACTAAAAATTTTGGTTTTGGTTAAGGTATAAATACATGGGAAATATATAGTTCATCTTTTTTGGATTAGGTGATTCTCTAGAAGTTGATTATAGCACTCTTAATGTGAACAATTCATCCTCAATACTCATCGTTTGGAGAAAATATGAGTTTGTGTTAGAAATATAGTAAGAGATTAAAGTCTACATGTCAAGTAAGTATGTTTCCTTATGATTTAGTAAATCCAAAAAATAAATTAGTCAATGGAAAGTAACTTAAAACAAAAATGTTGTCTGTTAACTTTTCCTACTAGAGAATCAAATACAGTTTAACCCATCACATGTTTGTGATTTTCTGGTGGTTAACTTTCTCCTAAACATGTTTTCTATCACTCTCTATCAGAACTTGACCCTTTGTTTTCTCTTTCATATACATGGTTTCATGGAATTTTAGTATCTATTGTCTCGGGGGACCTTTTTACTTCTCTTTTTATCTTTAAAGTGATAGTTTTATTGACTCGTTTTCCGATGTGGGGCTTTCAATGAAGTTTTTGAGCCCAATTTTAAAATTGCGAGGATGAGATTCCCAAAAGGGGGGAAGGATGTAACATCCCAGGTAAACAAAGAATATGACATTTTCATATTTATTAATATTTGTGAATAAAATGTTAATATTACTTTAAATGGAATTATATGTTCGATGGAATACCCAATACACAACAATGAGTTTCTTTGAAATCTTAGGTTCCACACTAATAATATAATAATATTATTTTAAATAGTAGTTAACGCCTAGTTGTTGTGATGGAGAAAATGAACATAACTAACTAAAAAATGATTATATATGTTTGTTAAATATTTTTACACTTATCCAATAAATATTAGAGGCTTAAAATTTGAATGAATCCAATTTTAAGCATACATATTCTAATATTCTTTAAAAAGTGGATTAACCGCCTTTTGATGGGGAACCCATTTTAAAGCTACTTTTGTCAATTTATATGTTATATTTGACAAAATAAAATCCTTCTTTAGAATCAGGACATCAAAATTTACATTTTTTAAATTTGTGTTATTTTTTCGATAAAGTTCATTTTTAATGAATAGTGAAAAATGTTGTATTTTAATTCAAAACCTCCTTTTAATCTAATTTATTTATATGGTTAGATTATCTTTTTAATTGGTTTTAAAGTTTAATTAGAATAAATTTTTACCATTTAATTCAATGGTGGTCATTGTAATTAATTTCACTTTGAAATTGGACATAAACAAGTGTCAATCTTTTAAAAGATATTGTTTCTTAAAACCACGCTATTTATTTTGACAGCGGGAATTAATTATAAAATTAATTAATGAAACTTCTATGTTTTGAATTTTTTAAAATGGACATCATTTCGTAATTTTTAATATCAAATTTACTTTGAATAAATATTTGGTATTTTTCTGACAAATGTTCATTTTTAATGAATAGTGAAAAATACTTCATTTTACTTCAAAACTTCCTTTTCATCTTATTTAATTATATAGTTAGATTGTACTTTTAATTGGTTTTAAATTGTAATTGAATTATTTTTTTATCACTTAATACAATTTTGTTCATTGGAAGTAATTTCACTTTTTAATTGGATATAAAAATAAGTCAATCTTTGGATAAATTTTACTTCTTAAAAACCCGTCTTTGGTTGTGACAATAGGAATTATTTTTAAATTAATTACTGAAATTTATATATTTGGAATTTGGTAAAATGGATTCCATATTTGGAATCTTAAGTTCCAAATTATGTAATTAAGACTCTTTTGTTTTTTGACATTATGAATAGTAACGACGGTAATTATCTTTAATTATCATGATTAATTATTAATCTGGTAGTTAAGTGTAATAAAATAATATCATAATAATATAAAATGACCCCAAAATGTGTCCACGTCCTCTTTTTGAGTCATGGCTGACCATGGGAAGATTTTTACTGAACTTGATGGCCCATGGAGTCACATGGGTGTAATAGTGACATTTACGACATTATTTTGAAAAAGAAGAGAAATATAACAAAGGTTTGTATATCCTAAGTAAAAAAATTTAATTTTGATTACATAAATGATATCTTAGACTCTAAATAGTATTTGGAAAGCTAAGAATATTTCGTACATCATGGTATTTTTTTATAATTTTAGACATTATATAAATAAATTTATTTATGATACCATGATGATGCAATGATTACCTCATTAATTGACGATTTAAATAAAATGAAAAGATAAGGTAAAATATAAGACTTACACTTGTCGAAAACCTATTGGATGGTTGATTTAGAACCCTTGTCACCTTATCCTCAAAATATATCATTGTGGGACCTTTAAAATCTAAAAATAATTTTATAATAAAGTAACATTTCAAGACTTTCCAAATGTGACCCTCCTCCCTCTTATAAAAGGACCGCACCTCTACCCCCTTACCCACACCTCTCAAGCCCTTGGATCATATAACCTCTGATCATATTATCTCTCCATATCCCTATCTCACTCCTAGAAGCCTCACTTTGGGAATAAGTCTTTCCAAGGAAGCCTTTGGCTCAAATCAAAAAGAGTTACCCGATTTAGAGGTAATGTCTTCTCTCGAGTTTCTTACATTTATTTTCCTTCTTCACTCACCAATATATTCTTATTATTTGATCCCATAATAACACCAGTATTCTCAATATAATAGTATTTTTTTATGATAAGGGTTATACCTACACTTACACACACCTCTGTCTAATGGTTAAAGAACATAATGTTTCTGTGGGTGGCGAATTACTGCCTCACAAAATGATGATTGTTCAATATTATTTTAACACCTCTAATGGTGGACATTATGATGGAAATATATTTATATATGATATAAATTATATTTATGTCCCATATATTCTTCTGTATTTTATATTTAAAACATACCTTTATGCTTTTCATGTTGTGCAAATGCGATAATTTCATATGAGGAAGTGTGGAAAACCACCCCCTCAAGTGATGTGACTCGTTCATGCCAAACATGGAATTTATAAATAATGTAATTGATGAACTTATGTTACCTATATAACATATATATTATACTGTAATTATAATATATCTATGTATAATTTATTTTTAAAGTCCATTAATATGACAAAAAATGAAAGTAGCGTTCATGTGTACGTACGGCATACTGTCTCCATGAATGGTATATTTCATCTATTTTCTCCAAACATTATGGAATATTATTAAATAAATATATACTAGATATATATGATATTTAAATCATTAATACTATTCCAAAGATGATGTACATATAACTACATGGAAAATTTTCTTCAAACAAGTTCATTGTTGACTCATGTACCGAACATCGACAAAACGTATGATATGAACTCACATAATTAACTAATTATTATAACATGATAATATGAAATATGAATTGAATAATATTATTTAAAGGAATTCCTTAAGTAATTATAAATTGACCAAAGTTTATTATTCCGGAATATAAAGAAACGAACAAGATAAGTCGGACTTGAGGTAAGGGGATTTCTTATCTCACTTTTAATTCCGCGAGATTTACATTGTTCGCCAATTATTTATTGCATGTGGTGTACTGTGTACTGAAATTTGATATATATTATCCTAATTCTATTTATATTCATGATATTCTAAGGTTAATTTGTTGTTTATTATATTTTGGTCATATGACTCAATTTATTACAATGGGGTAAGGGGTTTTTATCACACTTTTTATTCCCGTGAGATTCATGCGATATTTGTAACTATCTCCTTTGAGTGGTGTATGTAATTCCCATTATTATACTCTTTGTTTAATATACTTTCAGTCATGGGTATTTACATCAACATTATATATTCCTTCTTTCATGGGGTGTACGTTTCGAAAGTTACCCAAATCGGTAAGGGAACCTTTCACCCTCCTCTTTTTAAAAGACTTCTTTTTGTTAGGTCTTTTAATTTACATCTTCTTATGTTGGGATATGCTCTTATATATCCTTATTTCTGAAAATTTTATATCCAAGTGATGAGATAACCTTTATATCTTTCATCAACTCATTTTATGAATTTTAAAGCGACATTGTTAGGCTATTGAATTTCTGTATGGGAACTTCTTAACCCAATTTGAATTCTTTGGGTTAAACCTCTACTTCTCCATTATGTCATGCTATGAATATGTTTGGATGACCTCTGATTTTTTTACACTTAATATCCACTTATATTGAGTGAATTTATATTTTTCACACATAATAATGTAATTTATTTATCCTTAATCTAATTATACCGTCTTTGTACGGGACTTCGTCTCAATCTCTTTTCATTGAGGCATCCTTTGATTTCTACACGACTTTATTTTATACGGTGTATAAAACCTTTTTGACTTTTAATTTCATTCAAAATGAATCTTTTAACATGAATTGTTTCACTAAACTACAAATGTAATTTTTTTTTCTTACATATGCGGTGACAATGACTTCTCTACCATGGTGACCATTATTTGGGTTTCAGCTTCCTCTATAAGCCATAACTTTTTTTAATGAAAAATAAATACCATGTTTTACTTTTCTTTTATTTTGGTATTGAAAATGGTTTTGATGATGTTTTGTTTATATCAATGAGTTGTATTGATATCTTGTGATTGAAATGTGGAAATGTTATGTTTCCTTTATGCATGTTTTATGTGATGCGATTATGTTATGGTTCTTGGGAATTGTTCATGAAGTCGGGTGGTTACATGATAAACTAAGGGCAGGTGAACCCAACATAGCTCTCAAATTCATTAGGTAACGTAAAGGAGTTAAACGCCAAGGTTTCTCCGAAGATATTTAGGGAATATACTTTGATGGATATTCCAAACGTAACCATGAGGGTTACTCCCTACGTAAGAATGTTATGAATGCCTCAAGTTACCTTTATGTCTTATGATTTCTTAGAGTTATTCATAAATCTTATGATTTCATTAGGAATGTTAAAGTTCTTATGTTTCATGAGTAAAGTATGATTTCATTGATTCTTATGTATACATGGACTAATGTTTTCTTTCTGTATTTTTATATCCCTTACTAAGCTTTTTATGTTCATCCCAAGTTTTTGAAATGTTTTTCACAGGACATAAAGTGAAATAGGGTCAAGGATGGGATCAAGGAAATGTCATTCTGTCTAAAACATGGAACTAGACATGACTCTTTTGTTCAAGAGTTTTTATTTTGTGAAAAAAATGGAAACTGAGTAGATTTGTCTACTTTTTAATCATTGATATGTAATAGTTATGTCCTAATTCTCTAAAACTCTAAACCTAAAAAGATCCTCAATGTGAATTATTCATTTAATTCATGATTATGTAATTTTTTAAGGCTGGTGACTTATAATTATTTATTTAAATAAATATACATATATTTCCCATGTTATGTGGTAATAATGTAATTAAGAAAACAAATTGCATCGCTTCACGAGGTAGTAGTCTTCCGTACACAGAAACGACACTATCGTTTTCAATGGAGGGTATGGTAAGAAATTATATGATATTTTAATTTTCTATAATGGTTAATATTTCATTATTATCATATATAAAATTTAAATTAATCCTTATTACCTTCCATTTAAACCGTAAATGAAAATGAATCACATCGCTTCTTGAGGTAGTAGTTTATCGTAGACATGATTGATATTATCACATTCCCTATGGAATAGAAATTAAGAAGTATTATGTGATATTATGGTTATATAATTATAATAATATCATATATAAAAATTAAATACTTGATTATATATTTTCATGAGAAGTGGTGGTGAAAAATGAGTTATGTCGATTCACAAGGCGGCAGTCCGCTATACACTCGATCAACAGTTTCGTTAACCATTTGAGGGAGGCGGAGATTGTTATAGGTAATTCCCTTAACATAAAAAAAATTAGATATATTTAAGATACTGATATTTTTTATCATAATTTCTTAATGATTGTTTAAGTAGGTGTAATAAGAAATAAAATAAAATGCTCGGTTAAGGACGTTACCTATTCTGGAGACAATTTTTTTTAGGTTTGCTCTAAAATCCTTCTTGGGCTGGCTTTTTTATCAAAATAAGGCTTTTAGGATGAGGGTATGGAAGTAAGGAAGTGATTTGGTTAGGTATTTTATAAACCAATTTATTATATAAGTGTGTAAAGTAGACGAGGGTGGGTGACATTTTATAATTGAGGTGAGTGTCATACTTTGAAATTTTCAAAGTCTCTCAATAATTCCATGTCACTTTCTTGTACATAAGGTCCAAAATGGGAAATTTCTAATAATTGAAAGATATAAGGTCAAAATATTACCATAAAATGTAATTAGAAAAAATTTTCATAATTTTTAACACTTATATTTTTAGTTTATCCCCCCACCACCACCACCCCTCGGGAAACTCATTTTAAACTTAAATGCGGCAAATAATTTATACTATTTTCACTATTAATTATGGTAAAAAAATTAATTTTACCTTATTATATAATATAAGTTATTATGATTCAAAAATATGGAATCTATTTTTTCATATTCAACTCACAGAATTGGAATAACGTATTTTAAAATTAAACCTGTAGATGTGTTGAAAAAACAGATATTAAAAAAATGCATTTTTTAGGAAGAGGTGATCTCATGTTAAATATATCACATATAAAAATAATTAGATAAATTTAAATTAATATTTATATATATATATTATATACATTTCATTTAAATCATTCCTCATTTGGGTTATTTTAATTATTTAAAATGGATAAACATTATACACTTTAAAACAGTTTTCAGAAGAAAAAAAGGTGTTTTAAAGCATAAAAATATACTTATAATAAAATATAGTATAAATATAATTTAAATTTAATTAATTATATTTAATATAATGAAATTATACATATTTTAATATTAAATAAAATTTAAATAGTTATGTAACTTTATTTGTTAAAAAGAAATGAAAATTTTATAAAATATGTATTTTTCACTATTCATTGAAAATTATTATTCTTTAAAATATCACTATAAGTGGATATTTATATTATTATTTAAAAAATTATTTTAATTTTCTAAAATATATTTTCTAAAAGTTTTGAAAATTAATTTTAAATTATGTGCCCAAATCATGTCTAAACCGCCTTTTAGAAAAATACAATTTTTAAGAAAACATTTCTCTTTCTTTCAAATGGTTCTTATTTTATTTATTCTAAGTTTATAACAAATGAATTTATTTTATAAATGTTTAAAAAATAAATTTTTCACAATTTATTTAGTTTTATTCATACCCACTAATTTAACTGCATGGTTATAATGGTATACAATATTACAATTCATTTAGATTCAAGGTTGCATGTTTCAAAAGATACCGAAGAGATTGAATTTATTTAAAAAGAAATATATCATAAAGTATCAGGGTGTTAAATTATATTCTATGATTTTTTTTGAATTTCATATATGCTATAAACTTGATTTTCTTATTTTAACTTCTCTGGGTGTTACAAATCTTGTACTCAATAACTTCATATGAGTTTTTTAGATTTACAAATGTAATGTAGTGAACCAGTCCAAGACATCCCTAATATAGACACCTGTGATGGTTCATGACATACCAAAGGAGAATTTCTGATCATACTAGGCTAGAAACGGGTGATATTGTTTTAGATATAATCTCATGGGAATGTTTTTTCTAGTAAATAAATTTAAACATGTGATTTACTCTAATAAATCTAGCATGAATACTCCCTACTTTGGAGGTCCATGCACAATAATAATAAGAATTTTTAAAAATTAAAAGAACAAAAACAATAATAATATATAAATGAACAAACAATTCAATGCATAACATATAACTAAAAACAAAATCAATAATAAGAGTATCCAACTTGGATGGTAAAATAATAATATAAAAGTATACTAATATTCAATATAATATAAACATGACTCCATAAGTCACTATAAACCTCAATACCACTAAATATCCACCAGTGACTAGAATCTAAACCTAAAAATAAGTTATAAATAGGAATGATCGCAAATCCTACCAGTTATTCCAAAACAACACCCCATGTACAACCTTTAAATAAAATATCCAATCCATGCTAGTTTTAAATGAAGCTCAAAAAAATAGGTTTTCCACTGTTAGTTCTAAAATAAATAATAGTCCATTTCAATTTTAAAATAGTATCATTTAAAAGAATAAAAATTAAACATTTATAATAGATAATCCTTTAAAAATTAAATAATAAAAGTTATTTTTTTTTGAAGACTTCCCTTAAAATGTAATTCTATATAAAAATATAGTGTAAGAGTTCCAAATCAATTTTCTTAAACATTAAATCATTGGTTTCTTTTTAAAAAATGAGTAAAATGGAAATAAAGATAAAGTTTAATAATAATTATGGAAGTAATAATAATTCAAGGCCAAATTGAAGTAATGGATGATATACTATCATAAAAATAAAGGAAAAGTAATCAATATAATAGATTCAAGTATTGATGATCATGGGAACACCTAGGAGATTGGGGGAACATCTAGAAAAATAATAAATAAGAACCATCCACACTATAACAACTGATGCATTCCAATCACCCTAACACTTTTCCTCACCGTTTATAGCCCAACCAAATTGAAAACTCCCAAAACCAATTGAAATCCATAAAGAGGGACATTTTCCAGAGAGTGGCCCTAAGTTAGTGCAGCATGTTCTCTTAGGAATTCCATCAGCTACTCTCAGTTTCCCATTATGTATAAAATAAAGGTGATCTAATAAATAATAATAATAAATTGGAATAAATATAAATATATATACAAATCCCGTTAAATAAATAACGAATCATAAACAAATATAGTAATATATCACCCCTCTTCAATGTCTTGAGAAGGTGTAAGGACATTAATTGGCCTTCAAAAATATCCTGAGGATGCCAAAGTCTGGAAATAAATGGTAAGGGTTTCATAAATTGATGGGGGAGATTTTACCGTTGAAAATAAAACAACCCAGCCAAAGTTTCCAAAACCAAGTAACTACAACATGATTAATTATAATCACATTAAACAACCTAATGAAATATCATAGATATAAAATAAAAGCTATAAAAGAGTACCGCAGAAGAAGACAACAATATAAATGTACCCAATGGAATACATAACCAAAAACACCCAAAGAAACCAAATTAAAACTCTAAACTCCAACCATTATCCATGCTCCACTCCACAATACATCCCAAGTATCAGTATACACAACTAGATAAATGTGATAATTTATCTTTTCTAATGTCCTGATAAACGATATTACTAAAAGCAACAAATTTCCAGAGCAGGTGTGAGTAATGAAACTCATTAGGCTTTCCCTAAATGACTTCCCTACTCACGCCACTAGGATAGAACATGTTAGATCATTTATATAAAACAATTTATATAAAACATTTTAAAATATTTTATTACATAATATAAAAAAATATATATCAAATAGTTTTCCAAAAACATCGATTTTTCTATGGAAATCAGTCAAACATAAAATTAAATCCCTTTCCAAAGTTCCATTTTGTCATAACCATTCCATTCCACATATCCACACATTCAACCATGCATGAAAACTTGTAAATCCATATACTCATGAGTAGTGAGTCATCCTTTCACTAAGCCTTCAATTAATGAACCATTTTGATAGGGGGAAAGTCCTAGCCCTTAACTAACCCACTAATTATAGGGGAGACTACATACCCTTATTTATCCCAAATTTACATGAACACACACAACCATTATTCCAAAACCCAGTGCCAAAACAACCATTTCAATAAAACCATTATTTTATTAAAAACCATTTAAACAACCATTTTAATAAAACTAACCTTTTATTGAAAATACTTTTCCATGCATCAAAACTAAACAATCATTTTAAAATAATCATTTTAAAATCAGGTTACCAATTTCAGTTTCCACAAAAACATCCAATTTATACAATTATATAAACTATCTCAAAATAGAATTTCTAAGAAGAAATTCATAATAATTTTACAACCAATATCAATCAAAATAATAAATTTGAAACTAAGCCTTTAATTTCTATTAATAAGAGTCAAGAGTAAAGTCACCTACCTTGGGAATTATGGATAAAATGAATAACGGAATGAAAATGCCCAAAAACAGGGTTGAATCTCCAAAAACCCACCATAGATCTATTACCCGAGCATCAAAAAATCCAAATATAACCATTATTATCATTAAAAACTTATATATATACATGGCAGAACTATATCTAGGAAACCGATAGAGTGAGGGAAGTAGATCTAAGAAAAAACCACCAAAACTACCATAAATTAACACTTACCACGGGAATTTGGATTCAAGGAACCAATAAATACCTTTGGATTGGCTCTAGAGTTATGTGGAAAGATTTTTTATCCTTTTGGAGGGATAAATATTGAGTTAGGTTCAGTTTGGGTCAAAAATGAGGGGTCAAAACACAATCCCAACCTAGATCCACTTTTTATTGATCTTATTTTTAAACCATACATGGTTAGTCGTAGGGTTAGGAAAATCATGCACTAATAGTGTACCAATATTTTCCTCAATGTAGAACTCGAATGGGTTGTCCACATGGGCAAAAAGAACTATGTTCATACCACAAAGAATCTCATTGTTTCACTTTTCATGGTTTCTACTAAGTGTCCACATAGTTTAGAAAAATTGTGTGCTTACCCGTGCACCGACCCCTTATCCAATGTATCATTATTCATGGTTTTATATAGAAGTTTCATGTTTTTCACTAACCATGTACCAACTGTGAACCCTTAGAAGATATTTAAAAACACATCAAAATATTTCCAAACCCTCCCAAAACTTACCCATATACTTTACATAATTAAAAATAATAAAGAAATAATTACTTCAGAAAAATTGGGGGTTCTATATTCTCCCCACCATTATCCTTTCCATCCTCAAAAATTATAAAACCTCTGTAGTATCGAAAGATTTTAGGCCATTAGTTGACCATTTCCTTCTTATGTTCCAAAGTCTCTTCCTAAATCTGACCGTGTTTCCACAAAACCTGCACTAGGCTGATGTTTTTTCCATGCAAGACTTTCTATTTCCTATCCACAATCTACACTGGCACGTGCACCAATAAAGAATAAAACTCTAGTTTAGTGATATCTCATTGAATCATACGTTCAAGATTAGTTTGGTACTTTTTTAACTGAGATACATGGAACAAATTATGCACCGCATTGAAACATGTTGGTAATGAAAAATGATGTTCCACCTCTCCAACATGTTCTAGTATCTCAAAAGGGACTATTTATCGAGGAGATAACTTGTCCCACTTTCCAAAATGATTATTTTAAAGCCTCGGAGTGATTTTCAAGAACATATGATCACTCACCTCAAATAAAAATGGTCATCGACGATGACCCGGATACGATTTATGACAACTCTATGCCATCTCTATCTGTTTCCTGGTCAACTGAATATTATCCATTGTCTCTTGGATGAGGCTCATACCAACCAATTAATTCCCACTTGTTTCCATCCAACAAAGTGTAGAAAGAAAGGTACACCTATACAATGATTCAAAAGGATTCATATGTATTAAGGCATGATAATAGTTATTATAAGATAACTCCACTAATGGTACGTGATCCTCCCATGAGCCACCAAAATCCATTACACAAGACCACAACATGTATTCCAAAGTTTGTATCATCCATTCATATTTATCATCCATCTTAGGATGATACGCCATACTCATAGTCAATTGAGTCCCAAGAACTTTCTCAAAGGGTTTCCTGAAATGAGATGTAAATGTCGAATCTCTGTCAAACACTATCAAAATCGGTATTCCAAGCCTCTTTACTACTTATCAGATATATATTTTTTATAATTTCTCCACCATATGATATTCACGAATAGAGATGAGATGAGATGACTTTGTGAGATGACCCACAATCATTGATATGGAATTGGGTTTCTGAACCATTCTTGAGAGACCTATTAAAAAATCCATGGTTATATGTGTAATGTCTTGGACCAGCTGACCACCAAACTAGTAGTCGGACTGGTGGGTAACCTCAATAACATCTCCCCGAATGCCAGAGGCTACCGACTAGCAGCAAGGGACTAGACTGTGTTTGTGGGGAGACTATGATTTCATATATTAGAGTATGTATAGCAATTAACAAAATATAATAGATAGCATAAGCATAACAAGATTAGAGAGTAACATAAATAGTAATAAATAGTTGACAAAATAGCGGAAGATAATAATTAACAATTTAATAAAAGTGTCTAATTACAAATTATACAACAGATGAATTCATGTCATGGTGATGATACATAACTAAAAGTAGTAAATTATATATCATGATTTAAAACACAATACAATAATAAATAAATGACAGCAAATCCCCACGGGTGACCTCTATGGGTATCCCAAGCTCCAGCTCAGTATTTTTCTCATAACTCCTAGGTACAAGAAATACATCAAACTACCTACATCCTAATAATATAAGGTATATTGGGTACCAAGGGTACCTGAGAAGTGTATGAGATAAAAATATCACTAGGTATTCAAACATGGTGTCTATCCCAATCCAGACAATGTAATATAAATTAAGAAGTGTTCCATACAAAATAAATGCAGAGTGATAACAATTAATAATTTAAAATTGTTCTGGGTTCCTAAATGGACACCCTTCCCATACCACCTACTTTGGACTAAGCTGAAAATTATAAAGGAGGTACCTGTACAAGAATATTATGAGTACTATTGCCAAATTTAACAAGGTAACACAAATAAGTTCACCCCCAAGATTGTGCTTAAGCTTGGGTTCTAATTATCATTTCATCATATAATTATTCTAATAATAAAGAGAGAAAAGTCATAATTTCATGCTCTAATATAAATATAAGAAACAAGTATAGCATAAGCAATTAACGAATACAATCAATCAATGCAATTCAATCAACACATAAAATCCAATAGTGGAGTCTGATCCCATCCCTGAGGTATCACTACTGTACATCTATTCAAAATCTCCAATGCCACTGGGCCTATCCAAGGTGACCCTTTCAAAGGTCCAAGTATCACTCATGGTATGGTAACCATGAGTCTGTCCCGGGTATCACACATAAGGGACCGAGTATCACCTGAGGCTTGGCACAGCCATCTTTCCAATGGGTCCATCCTCGGTTTCCCATTAGGGAACCAGTATCACCAAATAGTATAATAAAAATCCTATGGATCCCTTTCCTAGAGATCCTAAAACATGTCTTTCCTGACGTGTCGTGATATAACCACCTAACCACGGAATTCCATCCATGAGTCCTTAATATAGAACCCACTTTCTCACCCAAACCGTATCAATTGAACCATTGTTTCCAAATCACATTGCAAGGAAAACATCAATACATATATCTCATGGAAATCATATACATAAATCATGTTATAAAACATGCACTGTGAGCCACAAGATATTCAAGATATCAAGTAAAACAATCCAAGCCATCAACATGCAATAAGGCATTTATCAAAAATGTAACCTGCGGCTCTAAGAAAGATCACTAGGTAAGAATCAGTAAACATAATCCATGTTCAAGAAAGAGGCTGAGAAATAAGGCATAATCTCTAATAATGAAATTCAACTAGAATCACATGAAATTATCTTGACTTTACCCATATTTCATCAATGAAATCTCAAGGTCTCAATCTATTAAGATTTATCCTATATTTTATACAACCAATAAAAACCACTTTGGAAAAAACAAAATACATACACAATCATATGCATAAGGCTAAAAAATAAGAACTAGAAATATGCATTGAAAAAGGTCCATTCAATAGTTCAATTCCCATTTTTAAATCAAGTTATAAATTTAAAACATTATTACATGTTATTACACACTCACCCAAATGTGAAACAAAACTCAAGGAATTATCCAAAAAGTCCATTTAGGTTGGGAACACCCAAAGGGGCGGCCAAGAGGCAATCTGAACACCCTGAACGAGTTTTTTCATAAGTGATGTCCACAAAAGACACGATAGAGCAAACCAAAAAAAATTAATTTTAGTAAAAAAATTGGTATGGTTAAATAACTTATTCAAGGCATACTATTTGGTATTTTCCGTCCTACTCAAGTTCATTCTCACTTAATTTTCCTAAACATGGAAAATTGATTTTAAAGTATGAGTTCTGAATCGTTCATGTTTATTACCCTTATGAGATGTTACCCTCTTTCCCAACTCATCTTAAATATCCCATTTTCCTTAACCATTTCATTTAACTCATTGAGACATAGAATCTACATTACAGGGATCAAGTGTAAGGGAGAGGTGTTATGGAAACAAGGATGTTTCCACTTGGTAAAATGAAACAAAAATGTACCAAGCACCTGAATATGACTTTTTAACAATTATAACCAAAGAAAAATCAAAAGGAAACCCCCAAAGAAATAAGCTAAGAAAACAGACAATTCTACTCACTAAATTTTTAGCTTTATGGAATTGCACCTCCATTAGATAGGTTTTATTATAAAATCATGACATTCTTATTACCCACTCATAGATAATATTAAACATTTTATTATCTTTATCAAAGGAATCATTTAATCAAATCATAATGCATTAATTAAGAACTAAGGGTATATTGATAATAAAATAATTAATGAATTAATAAACTTAAAAGGGAATGGAAAGGTTACCTTACTTCAAAGGGGTTAGCACTTGACATATTTATCAATGACCACCCAAAAAATATTGTAACACCCCGCCCCTACCTCATTGGCTTGAGGAGGCGGTGAGGGATACTTGGCCTTAAGAAATGTTACCAAGGCACCAAAGGCTGGTAATAAATGTCGAGGGCTTCAATATCAAGTTGGGGAATGATTTTCCCTTAAGACAAAACCAACCAAACCAACAACTAATGATCTATGCACTTTAAAACCCAAACATGTATTCCTAAAAGACAACCAAGTTGTTCCACAATACAACCCAAAACCAATACAACCAACCATATCGGAGTACAAGTGGAAAATAGACAACAAACACTACGAGCCATGACACCACCACAGCTCCACACCAAGCTCCAAGCTCCAAGCTCCACTGAGACATCACAATGCACCACTAAAGGAGGGAGATGCCTTACCTTTGCCCACATCACGATATACAACATCGGCAAAGACACCAACGTTCCAAAGTAGGGGTTGAGTACTAAAACTCAGTAGGATTTCCCCAAATGACTTCCCTACACACACCACTAGGATAAAACCGTTAGTACATTTATATAAAATAGTTTATATAAAATAAATCACAAGTGCTACCATTTCCATAAGCCAACCATACCCTTACCAAGTCATTTCACCCAAACCAACCCACCAAGGGAAAGACAACCAAATATGTCACAAGACATTCCAACATTTACACATTAACACGACAATTCCATCTTGCAAAGCAATGCACAAAAAAACAACCATAACAACAAAACGGTGGAGCTTCCATCCAACCCGTTCACCCATTCACACCAAGCGGCACTTCCCGTACACTTATCCTTGATGGTGGCCCTTCCATCCACTATCCATCCCCATTTTATAGTGGTACTTCTCACCACTTCCAAACAACATTAAAACAATCCAATTCCAAGCATATAACCCACCAACGTCACAACCACATGAAATCAACCAATTCCATTGCATATCAATCCACTTCAATAAATCACCCATTTATTGAAAACCATTTTCCATGCCAAAAAAAATCAACAAAAAAACCCTTTTTATTGAAAACCCTTTCCATCAATCATTTTTACAAATCAACCATAGCATCCCATTTTAAAATCTCTATTTTAAAATCCACAAGAATAATATTTCACCATAAAACACCCTTTTCCCAAAAATCCCAAAAACAACACCCGTGGGATTTCTAACCATTTTCACACATAAAAACACAATTAATTTCAAGCACAATAAATTAATTTTAACCAAAACCATTATCTCTAACCAAGTGGATTTGAGAGAGAATCCGTCTACCTTTAGGGGACCTGAGAAATCGACCAACAAGCAACCGCACCTAAAACCCGGCAATCGCACCACCGAAACCTCTCTAGATCCCTTTTCCTAACATTCAAAAACCTTAAAAACATCATCCAAGGCAACCAAAACCCTACATCTACACAAACAAAGTGTAGATCTAGAAAACCAATAAATATAGGGATGTAGATCTAGAGGAAAACACAAAGAAACCAAGAGGAGAGATTTACCCGGGAGAAACCACCACTAATAGAAAAATGACTTATAGCCATAGATTTATAGCCACACTTATAAAAGAACATGTATATAAGATAATTTATAGCCACACTTCAAATAAAACCTATAGCATTATGTTCTATTAATCGGGTTCCTCAAATCTCTGTGGCCCCCTCTTCGCACGACCCTTCTTCCGGACGGCGCCCTCTCTTCTCTCCCCAATCCTCCCCCAACGGTGCTCATGTGACTCTTCTTCCCTTACGATACCTGCGATACCCTTCTTCCTCCCTCGATTATACTCATGTGACCCTTCTTCCCCGACGGTCTGATGCTTCCACCGAGTGCGGGATATTTCACCTCCCCCGGTCGATGCTGCTTCTAGGTGGCCTCCCCACCTCTTCTATGGCGCGCCTCCGATGCGGAAACCCCCTTTCAGTGATTGTCCTTCTGGATTATAACTATTTTATAAATAACTTGCATAAATGTTGATCATCTTAGGGTCTCATGTAGTAGGAGTATGGTTAATAGCGATTGTTTTGGATTTTATGGGCTTGGGAGATGATGGAAAACATTTCTTAATGGTTAAATCCACTTGAGGTTGGTTCAATCCATGGAATACTACATAAGATTAGTGAAATTAGGTGACTGGATTAACTATATAACAATAGAGGAACGCGAAAAGTTTCATTGGTGTCTCATAATTACTTAAGATTAGTGATCGACAAAGGTGATTATTTATAGTTATTGTAATCTTCATGTATCATATAGAAAAATAAAAATGAAGCATTGTTATCCCATTTACATGGGATGAAATGTCAGGAAAACAAATTTCCTTGTGATTACATTACATTAATTCATTTCACGTTAAATTATTACTATGATTGAGTGAATATATCCATCTATTTTGACTCAGTTTGATGAATTAATGTGATGGTTTCTTCCTATTTTTCAATACAATAAATGGTGGGAGTTTCCATTTTGGGGATTTGGTTCTACCTCTAAAATTTCTAGTGATTTAATATTCAATGATTAGAATATTTGTTGATGATTTATCATTAAGTGTTATTATAGATTTTTTCATATAAATCATTTCAGTTTAGTAGGTAACAACTTAGGTGAAATTCCCAAATGTCATCATTTTATATTTGGATTCAGAGATTCTTGACCTCGGTTACACCTCTCCTTATGTCAACGGATTTCGACTAGAAGTGAGGTCCTAAAACATTAATTGGGTAGAATATTCAATATTATCTAAGTAAAACCACATAAAAAATAAACACATCCAACAAAATCATTAATATCATCGTATTCATAATAAATCTATAAAAATTCCATATAAAATGGGATACAACATAAAACCAAACAACAAAACTTATCACGTGAAGGAATAATCACATATTTTAAATTTAAGAAGGAATAAAAATAAAGAATTATATCTAAAGCCATAGTCTTGGCTCATCCCATCCCATTCTCCAAAACCACATCGACCAAAACAATCCCTATCCATTGTACATCCTCTGATAAACCTTAAATGTAACAAAACATCTACATTCACATTGTGGTTCTTGTATAAGGTGTAAATGTATTAATTTTTAGGGTCTTACTACTCACCTCTAATATACACTGAAATATTAATGTGTATGCATGAGGAAAATATTTAATGTAAATATACATTATCACTGATCATAATTCTTTAACACAACAATCACAACATTCGACATGTTTCATGCACTAGTTGAACGTCAATTTGATACCTAGAAAACCATTATGTCTGACCATACCTACTTTAGTTACATTATAGTATCTTATCCCAATGTTCCATATACACCAT
The DNA here is from genome assembly GCA_963277665.1 of Viscum album. Taxonomy (NCBI): domain Eukaryota; kingdom Viridiplantae; phylum Streptophyta; class Magnoliopsida; order Santalales; family Viscaceae; genus Viscum; species Viscum album. The sequence continues at coordinate 1,616,187,470 of OY728146.1, read as the reverse complement.
CTAATTAATAAAAAAATGGTTATTATATTTTTGAAGACCTGAACAATATCCAATGTTTCAGGGTAGAACCTTATGTCTATGATATGGTCTCATCTCATCACTTGAGGATATAGCACATCACTCAAGGGGGATTATCCAAAAATCCAATCCCTCAAAGTATCTAGAACCCACTATCTCACTCAAGACATTCCCATATTCCTTCCCCATTTTAAATTACAACCTAGATCCCATCTACCTCATGGAAGTATAACCATAACCTCCTCAGTCAATGTATCACTTCTAATAACATCAAAATCCAAATAATTTCCTTCTAATGATAAGACATTATATTAAAATTTCAGGAATCTGGTCACAGAGCAGCATTTTACCATGGTAGCATAGATCCTGCTCGAAGGGAATTTGTTCAGAAACAGTGGTGCAAAGATGAGATTAATATAATATATGCAACAGTTTCATTTGGAATGGGTGTTGTTGACAACTATTTTATTACTTGTTTGCAGTTAACAATCATGTGCTCGCAATATTATTTCAGGTATCAATAAACATGATGTTCACTTTGTGATTCATCATTCCATGAAAAAGTTTATTGAAGGCTATCATCAGGTTAGTTTTCCAAATTTATATTGATGTTTTGTTTTTAATGATATGTCTATCAGGCTGGAGTTCAAAATTGTTTGTTAAATCTAATCCAAAATCAATAATTATCTTCACATTCTTGAGCGGGTCTGAAGCATTCTTGAGAGGGTCTGAAGCATTCATGCATACTTGGGTCTGACCAAATCATTAGGGTAAGAGTGCCACCACCATGACATTCTACTTGAGTATAAAGTTAGGCTAGTTTCCAAGGGCTTCCTTCAATGTGAAGGAGTTGAGTATTCTGAAATTTTTTCTCCCGTAGTTAAACACTCACTCATTTGGTTATTGCTTGCTTTTCCTGCTTACCATGACTTTCATATCAAAGAACTTGATGTTCGAACTACTTTTTTACATGGTGATTTTGATGAGAAACTATACATGAATCCTCCTCATGGTTTTGATAATGAATTTAAATCAGATCAAGTCTGCCTACTTAATAAACCAATAAAAGGCTTAAAACAGGATTCACGATAGTGGTATAAGAAATTTGATACATTCATGCTGCAACATGGCTTTAACTGGAGTAAATTTGATGCATGTATTTACTATTAAGAATAACATGCTTTATCTGTATTCTCATGTTGTTAAAGTATTGAAACATGTTAGTTTTCCTTTTTCCCAGTAGTTAAAACTGTCACTCTCTCAGTCTTATAGCACTGTTGCTGACACTGAATGTGTTAGTAGAATGCCTTATTTTAAACAGCCGAACTTTTTGTTTTTTATTCCAATTGAAATCTCCTAAAAATTTCAGTTCTTTTGAGAGTTTATCTTTCTTTTTTGTACATACCTTAGTTGAAGAATGCCTGCCATCATGCTTTTGCATGTCAGATCAGTACGCTAATGAATGAAAATTTTTAGCAGTAATGGAACGACATCATGGCATGATCAATCATCCTCTAATGCAAATTATTTTTAAATGGATCTGCGTTATGTTTTCTACTCATGAAAATCCTTTGTGAGTATGGGAGAGGTGAATCAGCTATAAAAGAAATGTTCCAGGCACCCCATAATCAAGTTAGTTTTCTTTTTAACAAGTCTATCCATTTTTTTGAATGTACATAATTTAGTCTTCATTTGAAAACATCTTTTGAAAATTCTTAAAACACTGATCACTTATGATAATGGTTCGTTATAAGTTTTCCCAATTGCTTGTCGGTCGTTTTGATTTTAATGTAGGTAATGAAAAACTACTGCCAATTTGGTAGAATATTTTTGACGGCAATGGTGTTTGAGCTTTACAAAATAGGAATGGGGGAGACTGCATTCGAAAAGGTGAAGTTATTGAACTTGAAAAGTTTGGTTGAGAAATGTTTACATAATGAATTATCATATGAATTTTGGAAAAAAAATTTTGATTAAAATTTCTCACTAACAAGCATGTTGTGATTTTTGTTAATTTAATGCAGTTAGTGGTGAGCGTCTCATGCATGTGTGCAGGCAATGGAGAAGCGTTTCTGGGGTGGGATTCGCCCTTCATAATTGGGTGAGTAATTGTATTTTTAATTGTGTATTGAAATTATTTTCTTAAAAAGTTTTAAAAGGGGTGATTTGTGAATATGTAATCTTGGTGAATGAAAGGATCTTCTGTGGTTGGCCAAGTAGTTATGAGAGTGCGTATTTTGCGTCAGTTATAGGTCACTATAATGGAAAGGGATCTTGATGAAAACAGGAGACCTGTTTTTTATTTTTATAAAATTAGGAGTTAAATAATTGAATCATTCCACTATTATCACCAGAGGATTACCATGTTGCTCATTTCCCAATACTATCACTCTATGGGATTATAATATCTATAAATATATAGGTATTTTAAACTACCTTTTTATTGAACGTTATTTTGTAACAATGATATTATGAAAGAAATATACAAAAGGTTTATTGTATTGTTGTTGAAAAGAAAAACAGCAAACTCTTTTTCAAGGAATGGATTTTTTAGGTTAAGAACAATGTCTAATATCTATTTTTCGCATTTAAGTGCTGATGGAAGTTTACTTTATTCCCATATTTTGGTGATTTTTGATTTTTGAATAGGAAATTGAAGGTTATGTTTGAAATGTAAAGAGGTTTATTAATGATAGTGTTATTTAGTATTAGGATGTACATATCAATCTAAATATTATTTGTTCATTTTTTTTATGGATTCATGTATCATTTATCAAGTACAATTGACACACTGATCACATATATATAAGAAGTTTTTATATCTCATTTTTTCTCACTATTTTCTTATAGGTGGTTTCTTATGATGAGGTTGGTTCTATCCACCACCATCGATGACAATGATTTCAACATCGGATTTGGGTAAAGTTTATTATGTTTTTATTCTTTGGCCTAATTTTAGTTAGGGCATTTGTGATTTTTGGGTTCCTTATATTTTTGCAGTGCGTTTTGGATTTAGTGTAGGTGGATTCGAGTTTCCGTTGACGAAGGCTTACATGTGTATGCATAGGTAGGCATATACATATATAAGTCCCCCCTTTATATATATTCACTCATGGAATTATGAATATATATATTGGGGCTTGGTGTGCTTATATATGGATATGAAAAATGCATACATGTGTAAGTGTAAAGGGGTATATGCAAGTATAAACATATATCTAAGGACCCCCTTGTGCGTATTTGGTCATGCAAATATGTACATAGAGGGGATAGGTGTCCTTATATATATGTGAAGTTTCATATGTGTACAAGTGGAAAAAAGGAAGATTCGAGTTTTCGTCATCAAAAGCAAACATGCCTTGAGGTTGAGGTAGGGTCCCTATCCTAGACTCTTTAATTCAAGAATGTTTTAAATTGAATTTAGTTTCCTTCTTAATTATGCATGTTTATATTAAATTTCAATTCTTAAATAAGTGTTAGTTAAGATAATTGTTTCGTTTGAAAAATTAGTCATGGTTTTGAAATAAAACCTCTCCAACGGAGGTGCGCTGTCTGCAAAAACTCACAGTGGTATACCTTGCTTCTCATTATTGTATTGATTGTTTCCTTATACTTTAGTTTGTTGTTATTCATAAAGCACACATCGTAATTGACCCTTTTTATATCCCAGTAGGGGGTTTCCCTCTTTTTATTAAAATGGTTGTTTGAACCAAGACACCCTTAAAGTGCCGTTAGACTTTTAAGATTGAATTTCCCATAATGACTAAGTCACAACTAATTGAATAGCATGATTTGGATGGAATGTCTTTTACATGTTTTTAGTATGGTTTTTGTATGGTCAAACATATTCCTTCAATTCACATAAATTCTATAAATATATCTCCACAAAGAGATTTAGAAATCTTATATTCATTGTTATTCCTTCGACTATGGACTGAAAAATGATCATGATTCCACTATTTTATAAATCATTTAAATGAAACATTACATCCATGATTTTTACCATGACATGGTGAAAAAATACTATCTATTTTTTTCTCCACTATGAGCATGGTCCATATCCTCAATGGGGTGGTCTTCCTCTCTTTATTGACACTATTTCTGAGTCCCACATTAGAGTTTAGTGAAGACATCCACTATTTAATCACTCAATATGATACATATACTACCTTTGAAGTTGAGCCTAGTCATTGCCTCATGGGGGAAAATACTAGATCTTATAGATAACCAGGGATGGATCCATTTTCTCTCTTATCCTTTCATTGTTTTACTTTTTAAAAATGAACCTTATGCACACTTGGAATTTTTCATTTTTCTCATTGCCCTCATCGCTGACCATCATGACTTGTTCAAGAAAATAATATCATGGATATCTTCATCGTTTCCCATAGATAGGATTCAAATTTTGGAACTCTGGTTAAAATACCCATAACAATTCCACATTAAACATTTCCATATCCATTATGGATTATCCAAATTCACTAAGGAGTGGTTCATTCTATAGTCAAGGCTTCCATAACTAATCTACATTTATTAAAATAAATCAAATTATTATCATACCTTTAAGAATTATAGATTTATCCTTTTATATCAGCCCAGGAACTCTTTTCATGCACTTTCTCAAGAGTAAAACTGGTAGGATTCTCATGTGCAGACCTACTGTCCAGCTAAGTAGTACATGTATAAGTGTGAGACAGTGCAGATGTAGTATTTGAAGGATTTCCCTATACAAGATTACAAAATGCATACATTCTATTTTAACCAATGGAACATCTGATAATAATCTCAACAAGAGGCTAGGTTTCATCATCGGTCCTATTAAGATGTTCCAAAATAGTCAATATAGATGTACAACTGCCTTTCACACCCCTAGAGTGATTTGGCTGTGAAATATTTATAGGTTAATTAGAAATCCGTGGAAAACTAGATGCAGATTTATCTAGCGATGGGCATATCACAAGAGAATTTGTGTTTCAAGACTTACTTTTTAATTTCCCTGAAGTGGTTTCCACTTTATTTGCTTTTCCTTTATGATAATTTGAAGAGATTGTTCTTTGTAATTTCTCACCACATTAATCACATGTTTTATTATTCTAAAAAGAAAACAATTACAGGACACAATCAAGAGAGGGATGATCAACAATAGTACACAGAATTTGAAAAAATTGAATACAATAAGAGCTCAATAATCTTAAACCAAGTCTTCTTACCATAGACTCGGTGTACCTCATGTCTGGTGATGTGTAGGGATTGGATTATTGAAACACACATGCAAGGTGTTGGATACGGTCTTACCAGTTCTAAACCTCGCACATGCACATGGCTGGAACTGGAAATATTGTATGAATAGTGCTGAATCTTGATGGTGTGTACCCATAATGTTGGTCTTAGAAATCACATAAGTAGAGTGCACAAATATTCTTCTATTAATCACATAGTTCTTGACATGGACGCAACCCCTCAACCTATTTATTTTCTCCTGATCTCCACTGGAACTCAATTTATTGTGATTTGTGCTTGCTCCCAATCTTCATTGGAACTTAAATTATCGAGATCAGTTCTACTTAGAAAATCCAGAACTAAGGCGATAATTTTATTGACTTGAATCTCCATCCTAACCCGAACGATAGGACTAGATATGAAATCGTATGCAAGAATAGCGTACTCACCCCCTAGTTCTAGAAAATTAACAGCTACAGTGTCATATCAGGGATAATCACAAGAGAGATGACGTCGAGGGTTTGATCGAGTTCTTCTCCACTGGATCTGGAAGGTGTGCACATGAATGGCACGCAAATATATTTCTAGTTCTGGAATCCTACAACCCATGGATTGGAGATGAGGAACTGGTGCACGCGGTCACTGTGGATGAATCCTTGACCGCTATTCGGAAATACACTCGAGGTCTCCTCAGAAAAACGCTACCTCGCTAGGGTTTCTCCATTTTCATGTTCTTTGTTATTTCTAGAAATTGATATATACGTCAGCTTGCACATCAAACTCCATTTTATCTTGATTATCATCAAATCATTCTTCAAGTTCATCAGTTATACCCCTTGATATATATTCATTAAAAAGAAAAAATAGTAGTGGAAACATGAGATTTCTCTTCCATATCAGCCCAGGAACTCTTCACTTGCAACTTGTTAGGAGAAATAGAAATACAAGAATCTATATAATGGGGGGATGATCTAAGAATAGGATAATCAAAGACTCTCGTAATCAAACACATAGAAGATGTATTTTGAGAAATAATAGACCTATCGTTAGTAGGAACTTGATCCTCTAGGGATAAAACATGGACATGCCTTAAATTTTCAACTTCTTGATGTTGAGACTGAACCTCAATTGCTTAGTTGGTCCCACATTTTCCATTCCTCCAACAATTCTGAACCTCATCACCTCTAATATGACAATTGGAGAATAGATGACTTCTACATATAGATTTTGAGTGACAAATAATTTTAAAGGATTCACAGAACACATTCATTTTCTTATATTCTATTCTAAGAGAAATTTCACATTGTTGAGTGGAAAGAGAAACCCGATCAATTATTGTATAACTTAAATCCACTTCTACCAATACATGTGCATAATGACCAAAAATTACATTTTTAGTGGAATAGTTCATCCTGATTGGAATGAAAATCAAGAATGCGATATCATATAAGATTTCCTAGTTCCATAGTACCCAATTAAGTCTATGAATATTAAACTAGATCTATGCACAAGTTTCTTTAAAGTCATTAGAACTAAATTGTAGCTTTCAGTCATAAACCCGCAAGGTACCGGGCCTTAGGTTGAGCGATCCAATGCTCCAGGATCATCCTTTTAGATCTGTTGAGGGAAACTGAAAGTCGAAAAATCCTTGATCAAATGATACACATTTAAATTCTACAATTCCCAAATAGATGATAGAGGAGAAACCAGGTATGTAACTTTCTAGTGTATAGCACCATGTATCAGTAAAATTAAAGCAATAAATGAGAACTTACAAAAATAATTCCTTTTGTAAATTGGTGGGGACTTGGCAGGGGGTACTGGTGGGGGGTACTAGTGGGGGGTGCAGGGCAGGGGGAGGGTGCAGGCGGGTGTCCAGGGTTTGTCCAGGGAGCGGGGGGTCTGTCTGTAGGGGAGGGGTTTTTTCGGGGCATGGGGGAGGATGTAGGCGGGTATCTAGGGTTTGTCCGGGGGCAGGTGGTCTATCTGTAGGAGAGGGGTTTCTGCAGGGCAAGGGGGAGGGTGTAGGTGGGGTGTCTGGGAGGGGGGTGCAGGGGGGTCTGCACAGTAGGGGGAGGGGGCAGGGGGGTCTGTAGGGGAGGGGTAAGGTAGGGGGAGGGTGCAGGTGGAGTGTCTAGGAGGGGGGTCTACAAGGAAGGTGGGGGGTGGAGGTGGGGTGTCTAGGAGGAGGGGGGTCTGCAGGGTAGAAGGGAGGGTGCAGGTGGGGTGTCCCGAGGGATGTCCAGGGGGGAGGGTGTAGGGGAGGGGGGAGGGTGCAGGTGGGGTGTCTAGGAGGGGGGAGGGTGAAGGGGGCATGGGGGAAGGGGTGCAAGGGGTGTCCAGCAGGGGGAGGGGTGCAAGGGGGGTCCAACAGGGGGGGTTGCTGTCCTGGGGGTCCAGCAGGGGGGCTGTCCAGGGGGGTCCAGCAGGGGGGTGGGGCTGTTGTCCAGGGTGGTCCAGCGGGGGGGGGGGGGGGTGTTGTCCAGGGGGGATGGGGCTGCTGTCCAGGGGGTGGGGGCTGCTGTCCAGGGGGTTCCAGTAGGGGGCAAGGTGTGTGCAAAGGGGTGTGTGCAAGGGGTGCAAGGGATGTAGGGGGGTGGCTACTGTCCAGGGGGTTCAAGGGGGGCAAGGGGTGTGCAAGGGATATGTAGGGGGGTTGTTGTTCAGGGGGGGTCCAGTAGGGGGGATTCAGTCCAGGGGGTCCATCAGGGGGGCTGTTGTCCAGGGGGTCCAGCAAGGGGGGCTGTCCAGGGGGGTCCAGTAGGGGGTGGGGGCTGTTGTCCAAGGGGTCCAGCAGGGGGGTTGTTGTCCAGGGGGGTCCAGTAGGGGGGCTGCTGTCCAGGGGGTCCAGTAGGGGGGGTTCTGCTATCCAGGGGGTTGGGGCTGTTTTCCATGGGGTGGGGGGGCTGCTGTCCAAGGGGGTCCAGTAGGGGGGATGGTTTTTTTATGAAATGGAAAGTGTTTTAGCCATAGTTTCAAACCATGGATAAAACCCTATAGCCACGGGTCCTTAAACGGTGGCTGGTATTGGCATGGCTATAGGGCCAAACCTATAGCCACGGTTCCAACTATGGCTATAGACCTATACCCATGGTTTGAAACCGTGGATATAGCCTAATTTTCTTGTAGTGCACCTTCAATCCGCTAAGAAACCTCTTCAAAATGCTTCCAAATCAAGTCGGAAAGCTCCTACACCCCCTGAGAACCTAATAACCCAAGTGATCCATGAGTGGGAGGATGTTTAGAGTGAAATAGGTTAATCCATAGGGAGCCCGAAACTTATAACCCTATTTTTAAGTGGTCGCACAGTTAACCCGCACGGTTTCGCAAACCATGTGTTAACCATGCACGTCCTACTACCTCGAGAGCAAGCGTCGGCATGGTTTCCTCGCACGGTTTTAAAAACCGTGCATAGTCCATGCGAATCCTACTATCTCCCTTGCACTATTTCCTGGAGAATCTGCATGGTTTTCATTAATCGTGGTCAAACCATGCACCCCTTTAAAAGCCTCCAAACTCATCCAAACCAATTCCAAACTCTACCAACCTCATACCAACTCATCCCATGCACTTTAAACACATATAAATTCATAAAAAAGTCCACATACTTCAAACCAGGGGTACTACATTCTCCCGACCATTAGAATTTCCATCCTCGAAAAGTAGTGAACCTGGCCTTTGCCGAAAGAGCTCAGGCCACTACTCGACCATCTCTTTCTCCCGCTCCCAAGTCTCTTATTGAATATGACCATGTTTCCACAAAACTCAAACTAAACCAATGATTTTACCATGCAAGACTTTCTATTGCTTATCCACAACCTGCACTGGCACGTGCACCAACGAAGCATCCGGTTCTAGCTCAACATGATCCCATCGAATCACATGGTCCTGATCCGGCTGATACTTTTTCAAATGCGACACATGAAACACATTGTGCACTACACTAAACCTAGGTGGAAAAGCCAAATGATAAGCCACCACACCAACCCACTCAAGAATCTCAAAAGGTCCAATATACCTTGGAGATAACATTCCCTTATTTCCAAACTGACGATGTCCCAACCTAGGAGATATCCTCAAGAAAACATGATCACTCACCTCAAATGATAATGGCCATCGACGATGATCCACATAAAATTTCTGAAAACTCTGATTCGTCTCCATTATCCTCCTGATCAACTTGATCTTCTCTGTAGTCTCCTGGACAAGGCTTGGTCCAACCATGGAGGACTCACCCGTTTCCACCCAATATAGTGGAGAGCGACATGACCACCCATACAATGCTTCAAATGGAACCATCTGTATGGATGCCTAATAACTGTTATTGTACGAGAACACAACCAACGACAAGTGCTCCTCCCACGAGCCACCAAAATCTATGACACAATCTCAAAACATATCCTCGAGAGTTTGTATTGTCCTCTCAGATTGACTATCCATCTGAGGGTGATACGCCGTGCTCATAGTCAACTGTGTCCCAAGGGCTTACTGTAAAGATTTCTAGAAACGAGATATAAACCTTGGATATCTATCTGATACAATCAAAATTGGAACACCATTCCTCTTTACCACCTCCCGGATATAGATTTTGGACAGATACTCCACCGTATGAGATTCATGAATCGGGATGAAATGGGATGACTTCATTATCCGATCCACTATCACCCAAATGGAATCGTGCTTTCTGATCGTTCTTGGGAGACCTATAACAAAATCCATCGCTATTTGCTCCCACTTCCAAACATGGATTAGTAAAGACTACAACATTCCTTCTAGCCTCTGATGCTCTGCCTTGACCTGCTGAAAAGTCAAGCATCTCGAAAAAAACTCAGTCACACTTCTTTTCATACCAGTCCACCAGAACTGCACATTCAACGCTTTATAAATTTTCTGAATTCTAGGATAAAAATCCCACCTGGAATGATGATATGCCCTGAGAAGATCCTCCTGATAAGAAACTGGTACAACCATCCAATTCTGAAATCACAAAATTGAATCTCCATTCAGTTGCTAACCCTCACTGGTCTCCCCACCATTGAGTCTCGACCCCATGGTCACACACTCATAATCAGATATTTGTGCCTCTTTAACTAGGCAAACCATGTCCGGAATCAACAAAACAAGAAAAAAGACTGCTCTATCACCCTGGTCCTCACGTTCCAACTACATATCGGCTATAACCAACATCAACTGCCACTGGTCCCATGCATGTTTTACCACCTGAGCATATGATTTTTTACTTAATGCATCTGTCACAAAATTTCCCTTACCTAGTGTGTACATTAAGTCAAAATCAAACGTCTGGAGATATTCTATCCATCTCCTTTGCCTCAAGTTCAAATCCCTTTATGAGAAAATGTGCTTCAAGCTCTTATGATCTGTATATACCGTGAATTTATCACCGAAGAGATAATGCTGCCACACTTTCAAAGCATGGACCAATGCTGCCAACTCCAAATCATGATTTGGGTAGTTCTTCTCATGCACCCAAAACTGGCGTGAGCCATACGCAACCACATGATTCCCTTGCATGAGAATGCACCCCAACCCTGATCCCGATGCATCACAACACACCACGTACCCTTTTCCTAGTTTTGGAAAAACCAAGATTGGTGCTGATGTAAGGAAACCCTTTATCTCTTCGAAACACTGCTGACACTTCTCATTCCACTGGAATGGAACATTCTACCTTGTCAAAGCTTTCATTGGTGAATCCAAACGTGAAAAATCACGAACAAAACGCCGATAATACCCAGCTAGACCAAGAAAACTCTATATCTCAAACACATTCTTTGGTGGTTGCCATAAGATAAAGGCCTCTATATTTTTTGGATCAACTAATACATCCCTTTCAGAAATCACATGGCCAAGAAAATGAAATTCTTGTATCCAAAAGTCACACTTTGACAATTTTTCATACAACTGATGATCCCTCAAGATTCCCAACACTATCGCCAAGTTTTGCTCATGTTCCACCCTTGTCTTTGAATACACCAGAATATCATCTACAAACACCACCAAAAATGAATCCAGATATCTCTAAAATATCTGATTCATCAATTCCATAAACACCAATGGCACATTTGTTAGAAATAATGGCATAACCACATATTCATAATGTCCATATATACTTCTGAAAGCTGTTTTAGGAATATCATCCTTCCTCACCCACAATTGATGATATCCTATCCTCAGGTCGATCTTGGAGAACCACTGGGATCCCCTCAACTGATCGAACAAATCATCAACTTGTGGAAGTGGATATCTATTCTTTATCGTAACTTGGTTAAGTCTACGATAATCAACACATAGCCTCAAAGTTCTATCTTCCATTTTCACAAAAAACACTGGTGCTGCCCACGGAGACGTGCTAGGCTAGATAAACCCTTTGTTTTCTAACTCTTCCAACTAGACTTTCAATTCCTACAATTCAGCTGGTGCTATACGATAAGACGGAAGTGTGATTGGACTGGTCTCTAGAAGGAGATCAATCATAAACTCCACTTCTCTTACGGGAGGTAACCCAGAGAATTATTCAGAAAAAAAATCCATGAACTGATCTACCACTGCCGGAAGAACATTATTCTCAACACCATCTACTGATTCCAACGACAACACCACCAACTGATACGATAACGTACCCACTAATGTTGCCAACAAACCCATTGCACCCTGCCTTTCATTCCTCTCTCCACTAAAGAGATGTCTAACACCATCGTGTGTCATAAAATCCATTTTTCACGCATCCCAATCAATGTGAGCCGTAAATGCCACTAGCCAATCCATTCCCAGGATTACATCATACCCATCCATCTCAAGCATTGAAAAATTCCGCACTGGATCAACTTTTCCCACAACGATACAACATTCTATACACAGGAAGGCTCGACACTCTCTTCGACCTAGAGGAGTTTGATGTTTTAAAACTGAGGGCATCATTTCTACCCTTAAAACCAGAAAATCAACCACACGTTCAGCAATAAAATATTGTGAATCACCCATATCTAATAGCACTTGCATCAAGATATAATTTAAAAGAATAGTACCTCGCACCGTGGATGCTCCCGACCGATCATCCACCACAATCTGTTCAGCTCCAAACACATGTTTTCTTGCCACACTCTACTCTTTATTGCCCTATTTATGTGTGGTGGTATTTCGAGAATCACCATGAACCACTTTAATATGCTGATGAGGGGTGTGCTGTTATCCTCATCCCGTCGAAGCATACAACGTCTCCAATCCCTGAGAAGTATCACGCGCACCTGACCTCAGAGCATTTTGACAATAACGTTACAGATGCCCCATCTGCATACAATTATGACATGCTTGAGGTTCTGTTGTACAATCTTTCTTGATGTGGCTCGTCAAACCACACAGAAAACATCCCTGCTTGCTCTGGGGATTCGGAGGAAGATTCATTGACCCTACCATCGGATTATATTCCATATTCCCACTTTGGTAAAAAATTTCCCTCTTTATCTTGAACCCAGCGTTAGAGTTCCTACTATTCCCCATGGGTACCACCATGCTTCCTCCGCCTGGAGCACCCAACAGATCCCGCTCAGCCACTGAGGCTCTATTCACCATCTCTGTGTAATCATCTATACACAGTACTTCTATCTTTGAACGGATTTCTTGCCTTAACCTCACTTAAAATATCCTTTCCTTCAATGACGTGCTACCCGCCACCTTGGGTGCAAACAACACTAAATTCTTAAACTTAGCTGCATACTCCATCACTGACATAAGTTCTTGCTTCAAACTGAAGAAATCAGTCTTACGCTGAATTCTGAACATATGTGGGTAGAATTGTTTATTAAAAAATTCTTTAAAGACTTCCCACATCATACCATGGTCCGTCCCCACTTGTACTACCAACTCCCACCACTGAAGGGCAAGATCTTCCAACATATATGTGGCCAACATCATTTTAAACTCTAGCAGCATTTCAAAGAACTCAAAGATATTGTTCATTCTATCCAACCATGCTTCTACCCTTCCCAGCTCTGAATCACCCCTAAAGATGGGTAGATTCTTCTTTTGAAACTAAACCACATTATCTACATGCCTTGGTTCATCCACTTTATTTCCACTTTCCACATCTTGGAAGGCTTGCACTATGCTTTTCACTAGCTGTTGGTTCACCTGAGGCTCAGGTGCTACCACATTCTCAACAGCCTCCTACGGCTGGTCTCTACGATGCTTACCCGGTTCCATTTCTATAAACAGAAAACAAACAACCCTGAGTCTCACTTCCGTAGACATCATGAAATCCCATTTCAAATCACATTACACAACTCTATCACAACAAGACTTTCCACCTTTTCCACATGTTCCATGTTTCACCATTTTGAAAACCAAACCATTTTCAAAATACCAATTTATTCACAATAAAATTTCACACATCATATCACATCATAAATCATTATACCCCCATGAAATATGCATCGTAGAGGGAATTTATTTTCTACCATGCATGTCATGCTCATCTCATTGGCTACACCCATGACAATGAGATATCCAATGCCTAGAAGTTTCTCCAAAATGCTTATGTACCCAACTCCCTAGTAACTTGAATTTCAGTATAAAAGGGTTAGCTACAACCTTTTATGCTATACATTCCAAGTTCTGACATTCCTACGCCTTGCTACCAAACCGACTCAAGGAATGCACCACAACGAATGTCAACACCAAATCCGAGAATCAACTCCAAAGGACCGAACAAACTGATACGACTTGTAACACCCTTCCCCTACCTCATTGGATTGAAGTGGCGGTGAGGGATACTTGGCCTTAAGCGACGTTCCCAAGATTCCAAAGGATAAAAATAAATGATAAGGTCTTCAAGATCAAGTTGGGGAACAATTTTCCCTTAAGACAAAACCAACCAAACAAACAACTATTGATGCATGCACTTTCAAACCCAAACATGTATTCCTAAAAGACAACCAAGTTGTTTCACAATACAACCCAAAACCAATAAATCCAACCATATCAGAGTACAAGAGGAAACCAAAAAACAAACACTATGAGCCATGACACCACCATAACTCAACACTAAGCTCCAAGCACCAAGCTCCATTGAGACATCACAATGCACCACTAAAGGAGGGAGATGCCTTACCTTTGCCCAGGTCATGATATACAACATCTCCAAAGACACCAAAGTGCCAAAGTAGTGGGTTAGTACTAAAACCCATTAGGATTTCCTCAAATGAATTCCCTACACATTTCACTAGGATAAACCCATTAGCATATTTATATAAAATAGTTTATATAAAATAAATCACAAGTGATACCATTTCCATAAGCCAACCACACCCTTACTAAGTCATTTCACCCAAACCAACCCATCAAGGCAAAACCAACCAAAAATGCCACAAGCCATTCCAAAATTTACACATTAGCACAATAATTCCATCTTGAAAATAAATTCACCACAAAACAACCATAATAACCAAACAGTGGAGCTTCTGTCCAACCCATTCACCCATTCACACCAAGCAGCACTTCCCGTCCACTTATCCTTGATAGTGGCCCTTCCGTCCACTATCCATCCCCTTTATATAGTTGTACTTCTCTCCACTTCCACACAACATTCAAACAATCCAATGCCAGGCATATAACCCACCATGTCACAACCACATCCAATCAACCAATTCCATTGAATATCAATCCACATCAATAAATCACCCATTTATTGAAAACCATTTTCCTTGACAAACAACATTTCAATAAAACAACCCTTTTTATTGAAAACCATTTCCATCAATAATTTTCACAAATCAACCATAGAATCCCATTTTAAAATCTCCATTTTAAAATCCACAAGAATAGCATTTCACCATAAAACACATTTTCCCCAAAAATCCCAAAAACAACACCCAAGGGATTTCTAACCAATTTCGCACATCAAAACACAATTAATTTAAATCACAACAAATTAATTGTAACCAAAACCATTAACTCTAACCAAGTGGAGTTGAGAGAGAAGCCACCTACCTTTAGGGTTCCCAAGAAATCGACCCACAAGAAACTTCACCTCAAACCCGGCGATCACACCACCAAAACCTCTCTAGATTCCTTTCCCTAACATTCAAAAGCATTAAAAATATCATACAAGTCATCCACAACCCTAGATATACATATAAAAAGTGTATATCTAGAAAACCAAGAAAGATAGGGATGTAGATCTAGAGGAAAACACGAGGAAACCAATAGGAGAGACTTAGCCGAGAGAAACCACCTTCAATCCGCCAAGAAACCTCTACAAAATGCTTCCAAATCGAGTGGTAAAGCTCCTACACCCCCTGAGAACCGAAGAACCCAAGTGATTCATGAGTGGGAGGAAGTTTTGAGTGAAGTAGGTTAAGCCCGAGGAAGCCCAGAACTTATAACCCTATTTTTAAGTGGTCGCACGGTTAACCCGCACGGTTTGGCAAACCGTGCGCTAACCGGGCGCACGCTAGTGCCTCGAGATTAAGGGTTCACACGGTTTCCTCACACAGTTTGGCAAACCGTGCATAGGCCGTGTGATGTCTATTGTATCCCTTGCACGGTTTCCTGGAGAATCCGCACGGTTTTCACTAATCGTGCTCAAACCGTGCACCCCTTTAGAAGCCTCCAAACTCATCCAAAATCATTCAAAACTCTCCCAACCTCTTCGCAACTCATCCCATTCACTTTAAACACATAAAAATGCATAAAAAAGGCCAGATACCTCAAATTGGGGGTACTACACTTATCCACATGCACATGAACATACCTTCAAATATACATATATATATCACTTAACCCAGTTCATGTGTTCCTCGTTCCATGAGAGAACACGTACATGGAAGATATACATATTTCTATATATTCATACTTGATTATATGTGTGTGCACCCTCAAAATTGGTCAAAACCCACTACACACATTAATGGGAACTCAAAATTAATGCGGAGAGGGACAATGCACATCAAATTAATTACAAGGGACTCTTAAAATACAAAACCCCCAATTACAAACTAATTAGTATCGAAGAAAAAAATAAAAACTCACCATAAACTATAGACAGCGAACCAAATTGAGATGAACCACTTCACCTTTGACTGAGGTTTCTAGAACTCTAATAAATAAGACCCGATGGATGCTTCGTATACCCTATCACCTAAAGAAAAACTGAAAAATCAAATTGGCCTAAAATCCTAGGTTTTGATCGAGCTACATCAGGCGATGAAGAGACCAAACAATTCCTAATTGATAGAGGAGGAAGGATGAGAAGGCCATTCCTTGAAGATTCAAATAAGAATCATGAAGAAAAACGAAGGAAAGAGCTGTGGATGGAGGGAGCCCAGAGGGGATGTCCATATCACATGTGTGAGGTCCAAGGGTTGGGGTTGTTTTATGCCCCAGGAAGAAGGAGACCCTTTGGGGTCTCATTAAAAATATAATGAACCTAATAATAATAATAATAATAAAGGACAATAATATTAATTATAAACAAAGTAATAATAATTTTATCATTATTATTATTATTATTAAAACTTTACTTTATTTTTATTCCCCATTTATTTTTCATTTAAAATATTTTATTTTAACTTTTATTTGATTAATTTAGTTTCTAAAAAATTCACACATTACAATGTTCCAACTCTTGGAAAAATACTTTCTGAAGCCCAATTTTAATGAAGGCACTCCTAGTAAAAGAAAAAATTAAATTTCGTTTGTTTTTCATCTAGTTCAAAACATGGGACGTCACAATATTCCATAATTAGAACTGATCATCCTTGAGAATCCTTAGGAACAACATAAATGTCACGCAAACTACTAGGTTCATGAATTTTTTTCAAATGGTCATGTTTCATTTCCAAACAACAAACGCACCTTAAATCATCCCTTCAATCACATGACAACTTAAGCTGTAAAAACTTGAGCCAACACTCATTCTCCAACCAAAACACCAAGATGGATCTTACTCGAGCCTGCTTAGCTAGAGACATGATTACATCATCACCTTGTTGAGAAATTGGCCAAAGGTACTTCCCACCTTAGGATTTAATGTTAAGAGTCCAATTCAAAACCATTGTTCAACCCCAGTCAGAATTGTCTTACAAGAATGCCTATAATAGTTTTAACGATGCTCCTGATGTTATTTTGAAATGGTAAAATGGTCAATATCCCATCTACCATAGTTAGATGGGTCGAGCTAGCTTTTCATGAAATTCCTAGGCTGACACATACCGTACTAATCATCACCCCAACAACATGCTTTAAAATGGTTATTCATCGACTCTTACATCGATAAAAAAGAAGAAAGGTTGAGCCACTATGGCTGACCATTCAAGAAGATTCTCATCTTATACAGTTAGCATTTTACAAGTAGAACTACAATGTCTTCTTCTAAGGTGTCTTTCATTCACCACGAGCACATCCACCAAATTCTATAACTAAATTCTGGTGACGTTCCTTGATTTAAGCATCACCAAGCCCAAAAAAATCTAGGATAACCTCATATTGGCAAGAATAGAGTGTAAGGAACTAAACTAAGGTAGTCCATACTCAATTTTTACGAGTGAGACATTGGTACAAATCCAATACATCCACATCAGAGCATTTACTCAGCCCAGAACATCATTAGCCTAACAGTCATGTCGGGGGAAAAGGTTAGTGTACAAGAGTTTGTCCAAGGCATTCCTACATTGGAATCCAAGGGTCAATCAAGAATAACCAAGCTTCGATAATAATCATGCATTCAGTGTGAAAACATATAGATATTACTCAACAACTTTTAAAATTTAGCACAGCATGAGATTGATGCTCTCTTAGTTCATCAAGGACGATTTCAATATAAGGGAAATGATCTTCACTAAACTAGAGTAAACTATGAGGATTTAATTTAAAAAATAGAAGGAAAGCTAAAGAAACACTATTGGTTGATACCTTAGAAGGAACTTAGATTCACATGTCGATGCACATTAATTAATAGATCATTGATCCTTTTCCACCTGAGGCATCTCGTGATCATTCGAGCTTAACGAATTCAATACACCCATAACCAACGGTGTTACTCAAAGGTTACATAAACCTCCAACCACACCAAAAAAAATTTCTGAGCAATCATTGGCATGATTTAAAGTTTACAAGACTTATGACATTTAATTGAGCCTAACCATTCTCTAATGATCCTAGTTGGTTGTGTTCCTTCAACCCAGAAGGTCACATACTTAATAGAACTGAACTAACACACCCCACCTTAGGAGTTTCTTAATATTCAAAAAGAAGAGATAGACTAGACACTCCAAATAGCTCTATGTTAGATATAAAATATACAAAAATGTTTAAAAAAATTTATGAAGACAAAAACCCAAACGATCGGCATGTCAAAACACCATAGTCTCTAGAATTCATCCCAAACATTAAGAAAAACTTGATTTCTTTACACCCAGGTCACTCTAATCCGAAGATGACTCAAGCCCACACTCAACAATACAAGTCTCAATGATTCCATTGAACTCAATAGGTTCTTCACAACATTAAACACTCGATGGTTACCATGTATATCGATGCATACTACCTTGAGATTTCACGAGCAACTGTAACATCATGATTACTATCCATAGGTTTTCCTCTCTATGAATTCAAGTATCAGATGTCTAGTACAAGGGATTTAACCCATCATCATATTTCCCGATATGAGCATTAACCTGGATGAAACCATATCATTTCATGCATCACTAAGTAAAAGAAAGGGTAAAGTGACCTGCAGAGTGGTCGACCATGCCCGAGGCATGTCTAACTAGCTGAAACTGATCATCACTCATTACTTGTGCCCATATCAAAGGCTAATAAAAACATTTCCACCCATCCAAACAAGGGTGTCATTTTATAAAAGGGGGCTCTGACTAGGAAAAAAAGCATGTGGTTGGCACAAAAGAAATAAACCTTAGAGAATTAGAAAGGATTTTAAGTTATAGGGGTGGTACTTACCATAGGCTCTCCCCTTACAAAAAAAACATCAAACCTAACATTGGGTCACACTAAAAGAAGTCACTAGGGTGAAAATCCGATAATTTAATCCATTGATATAGGAAATAGATCCTATTGAAAATTCTCATGCTTTAATTCCCAAGAAACTAAAAGAATATTTATCTACCCTTACACAAGGATCTTAAACATCGTATACCACTATAGGTTCCATTTTCAATACCTTTACATTTAAAACCATTTCATAATACAACATGCACATGTTCAATAGTCCAATCATATGGGCAGCCATCTACCAATCCATAAAGCACTCATACACATTACATGTGTCATTTGGCTACCATTTAATTGAAACCAATCCATTTATCCAATACAATCAATTATATCAAAACAAAACTATCATGTCATCACAAGTAGCTAAAATAGGGTAGATATGATATAGGCACAAAATCATGGCATACTAAACAAGAAAGGTATGCTAAAAAATAAAGTGGTATGGCACATTATCAGCTAACCATGTTATGTATGAAATCATTATAAAGAAAATAAAAACATGGAATATCACTCAAGGAACCCAATATATTCAGTATTTATATTGCTAATGCAATTATATAGCATGACACTATTCATGGCATGTGAATTTCTATGTGCCTAATATGATGCATGCTATGTTTAATCCTCACCGAACCAAACCAATGGTAAATTTCCATAAATTCCACAAACCATAAGCAGTATAAAGTACATAATTCACTCAAGGTTAAATCATATCAACCGTAATAACAAACCACATGAACAAAAATTCCCAACCCTAGACACTTGGTTATTTCCCAAACATGGGTGATTAGTCCCAGGCATGGCTATTAACCAAGAATTGACACATTCCAAGATTCCTATCTACTAATACAAAATAGTAAGACAAAGTAAAACTTTCCACTGATACCACTTTGTAACATCCCATCTCGGTTGACCATCGAACCAGTAGTCAAACTGGTGGGTCACATAACCTCAATCGCATCTCCCTGAACACCAAAGGTTGCCGACTAGTAGTGAGGGCCTTGTTTGTGTCTATGGAGAAATTATTCTCTCATATATCAGAGTATTCATAGAGATTAAAAATATATAATAGATAGTGGAAGTATAAAAATAACAGATATTAGTGGAAATAGTAATTAATAATTTAAAAAATAGAATCATATAATAATTTTCAATTAAATAAAAGTGGAAAATGACATATTATACAATATAATAATGAATTTCATGGTGATGATACATAACTAAAAGTAGTAAATAATACATCATGATTTACAACACAGTAAAATAATAAATAAAGGATAGCAGAGCCCCATAGGTAACCTCTATGAGCATCTCGAGCTCCAACTAGATCCTAAAAATATAAGGTCTACTTGGGTACCAAGGGTACTTGAGCAGGGTGTGAGATATAAATCTTAGGATGCTGGAACCCATAGTGTCTATCCCAGTCCATACAATGAAATATAAATTAATAAGTCTTCTTTAAAAAATAAATGTAAAGTGATAATAATTAATAATAGAAACTTGGTTTGGGTTTCTAAACAAACACCTATCCTATACCACATTCTCCGTCCTAATATAGAAATTAGAAAGGAGATACCTGTGCAAGCATAATATGTGTATTGGTGCCAAATGTAACAAGGAAACTCAAAGAAGTGCACCCCCAATATTGTTTTTAGGATTGGGGTCTAATTCCCATGTCATCATGTAAATATGATAATGAGAAAGAGAGAAAATCCACAAGTGCATGCATTAATGTAAATAGAATCGACAAGTATAGCATAAGAAATTAACCAATGAAATCTAATCAATCAATTAAATCCAATAGTGGAGTCTAAGCCTATCCTTGAGGTATAGATATGGTACATCCATTCAAAATATCCAATGCCATCGACCCCATCCAGGTAGATCCTTTCAGAGGTCCAAGTATCGCTCGTGGTATGGTAACTATGAGTCTGTCCCGGGTATCACACATAAGGTACTGAGTATCACTAGAGGATTGGCATAGCCATCTTGCCAATGGTTATGTCCTCATTTTCCCCTTAGGGAACCAATATCACTCAATAGTATAATAAAAAACTTAAGGGATCCCTTTCCTGGTGAGCCTAAAACACCGATTTCCCGGCACGTTGTAGTAAAATCACCCGATCACGGGATTCCAACCCTGAGTCCTTAATATAAAACCCACATTCTCACCCATCCTATATCAAGGGAACCATTGTTTCCAAAACACATTTCAAGGAAAAAATCAATACATACATCACATGGAAATCATATACATAAATCATGATATCAAACAAGAACTACAAGCCACAGTCTATTCAAGATATCAAGTAAAACAATAGAAGCCGTCAACATGGCATAAGGAATTTAGCACAAAATTAACCCAAGGCTCCAAGCAAGATCACTAGCTAATAATGAATAAACAATATTCAGGTTCAAGAAATAGGCTTAGCAATAAGGCATAATCTCTAATAATGAAATGAAACCAGAGTCTCATGGAATTATAATTACTTTAACCATATGTCATCATGACATCATAGTGTCTCAAGATATCAATCTTGACCCTGTATTTTATACAACCAATCCAAACCACTTTGGAAAAAACAATATACATATACAAGAATATACATAATGCTAAATTATAAGAACTAGGCATATGAATTGTCAAAGGCCTAGTCCATAGTTCAATTCCCATTTTTAAATCAAGTAATAAATTCATGAAATTAGTCCATAGTACTACACACTCGACCAAAAGTGAAGAAAAACTCAAGGCATTAGGAATAACGTCTATTTAGGTTGAGCACACCCAAAGGATGGCCATGAGGAAAGTCGAACACCCTGAATGGGTTTTGTCATAAAAAAAGGCCACAATGAACATGATAGAACAAAACAAAAAAAATATACAAGTCAAAGATATTAGTATGGCTAAATCATTTATTCACGGCATGCCATTTGGTATGTGCCATCATACTCTAGGTCATTCTCACTCAATTTTCCAAAATATGCCAAATTGAATTTATGGTATAAGTTCCTAAGGGTTTATGTTCTTTACCCTTAAGGGATGCTACCCTCTTTCCCAAGTCATCTTAACCAAACCATTTACCAAAACCATTTCATTTAACTCATTAAGACATAGTAGCTACATTACAGGGATCAAGTGTAAGGGAGAGGTGTTAGGGCAACAAGGATGTTCCCATTTGGGAAAATTCAACCAAAAGGGACCAAGCACCTGAACATGCCTTTTAAATGATTACAACCAAAGAAAAATTATAAGGAAACACCCAAAATAATAATCCAAGTAAGAATAAAAGTTTAATCACTATTTTTTAGCTTGAAGGTGTCACACCTCCTTTGGAGGGGTTTTATTATAAAATCATGACATTCTTATCACCTAATCATAGGTCATATTTAATATTTCATTAGATTTATCAAAGATAGAATTTAATCTAATCATACTACATTAATTAAGAACTAAGGGCAGAATGATAATAAAATAATTAATTCATTAATAAACTTAAAAGGGCATGGAAAGGGGACCCTACCTCAAGGAGGTTGGCACTTGACATATTTATTGATGACCACCCAGAACTTCTTCATATGTGAATGCACATACCTTCATATATACATATATATATATCCCTTCACCCAATGAATGTGTTCCACGTGCCATGATGGAACATGTACATGGAAGATATACATATTTATATATATTCATACCTGAGTATATGCATTTGTTCCCTAAAAATTGGTCAAAACCCACTACACACATTAATATTAACTCAAAATTAATGTGTCAAGAATCAATGCACCTCAAATTAATTATTAAGGACTCATAAAATAAAAAACCACCAATTATAAAATAAGCAGTATCGAATAATGAAAGAAAAAGTCACCTTAAACCATTTTCGGTGAACCAAATCGAGCCAAAACACTTCTCCTTCAGTGTAAATTGTCATAACTCGCATAAATAAGATATGATGGATGCTTCTCATACCATAACAATAGAAGAAAAACTAAAAATCATATTATCCTAAAACCCTAAGATTTAGTCGATCTATATAAGGTGATTAAGACACCTAAAAATTACCAATCGATGGAGGGGGGAGGAGAAGGCCATACCTTGAAGAATCAAAAAAGAATCATGAATAAAAAAGTAGGAAAATCCATGGATGGAGGGAGCTAAGAAGGGGTGTCCATCACATGGGTGTGAGGTCCAAGTGAGGGGGTTTTTGTGTTCCCAAGGAATAATGAGATCCTTTGGGGTCTTAGAAACATAAATAACCTAATGATAATAATAATAATAATAATAATAAAGATAATAATATTAATAATTAACATAATAATAATAATATCATTATTATTAACACTAAATTTTTCTTTTATTTTTATTCCTAGTTTATTTTTAATATAAAATATTTCATTTTAACTTTAATTTAATTAATTTAATTTCTAAAAAAACACACATTTCAGTGTTCCAACTCTCAGTAAAATAAATTCTAAAACTCAGTTTTAATAACATCCAACCAAGTAAACGAAAAATTTAAATTTATGTGGTTTTTAGTCTAGTTCAAAACATGGGACACCAAAAAAAATTCCCATTCCCAAAACAGAAATAGGTAAAGACTTTAACATACCTTTTGGTTTCTGATGTTATTATTTATCCTTATGAAAAGTTAATCATCTTGACAAAAACTCAGTTATCTTCCTTTTCATGTTTAACCACAAAAATTGTGCTTTCATTACTTTATTCATATTCTGTATTCCATGATGAAAATCCCATTTAAAATGGTGTTAAGTGTGAAAAAGTTATTCTTGAAAAGCCATATGTACAACAATGTGATTCCTAAACCACAACATTCAACTCCAATCCATCCTCCAACCCTCAATGGTCTCCTCACCAATATTTTTTTCTTCATCTCAACACAGTCATCATCAGATTCATGTTACTCTTTAACCATCTTTACAAAATTAGGAACAAATAAAAATAGAAAGAAAACTATAACCTCAGCTATGTATTCACATTACAAGTTCATGTTGGTTATAACTAACATCAACTGCCACTGATTTGAAGGTTGTTTTTTCCAATTGAGCATATGAATTTATGCTTTATGAATCCACCACCAAATTTCCCTTACCCAGTGTATACATCAAGTCAAATTTGAACATATAGAAATACTTCATCCACCTTATTTGTCTCATATTCAAATAAATTTGTGAGAAAATTTTCTTCAAGATTTTATGGTCTGTGAACATAATAAATTTCTCACTAAATAGGCAATGAACCAATTCTTCAAAGCATGGAATACAGCAGCTAACTCCAAATATTGTTTTGGGTGGTTCTTCTCATGCAATCATAACTATCTTGATCCATAAGAAACCATATGATATCCCTACATGAGAACACATCCTAGCCCTAATCCCAAAGCATCACAATACACCATGTATCCTTGTCTAGATTCTGGAAATTTTAAGATAGATGATGATGTAAAGCCAAATTGAAGCTCTTTAAAAGACTTATTAAATACCTTATTCCATTTTAATGGGAAATTATTTCTTATCAAAGATTTAATAGGTGAGTCCAGTCATGAAAAGTCGTGAACAATGCATCGGTAATAACTAGATAGACCAAAGAAACTATGTATCTCAAATACATTCTTTGGCGGTTACCAAGAGATAATATAATCTATCTTTTAGGTGTACATAGAATCACATTTTTCAGAGCCTACATGTCCTAGTAAATTTACCTCTTATATCCAAAAATCAAACTCTGATAGTTTCACATACAACTGATGATCCCTTAATATTCCCAACACTTTCACCAACAGTTTCTCATGATCATCCATTATCCTTAAATACACCAGTATTTTATCCATAAAAACCACTAAAAAATAATATAGATGTCTCTAAAATATCTAATTCATCAATTCCATAAAGACTAATGGTGAATTATTAAGACTTAAAGGAATCATAATGTCTATATCTACTCTTGAAATCTATCTTTGGAATATCCTCCTCCCAAACCCGCAATTGGTGATATCTTCATCACAATTCAATTTTGGAGAACCACTAAGATCCCCTTAATTGATTGAATAGATCATCAATACAAGGAATTGGATATAAATTATTTATCATAACTTGATTAGGCTTATGATAATTCACAAAACAACCAAAAGGTTCCATGTATATTATTTACAAACAATACGGGTGCTTCCCATGGTGACGTTCTAGTCTTAATAAAATATTTGATTTCTAGCTCCTCAAAATGAACTTTAAATTCCCTTAATTCTTTGAGTTTCATCTGAAATGAAGGAATAGAAATAGCACTAGTCCTTAGAAGGAGATCAATCATAAACTCCACTTCTCTTGTGGGTGTAAACCCTACAAATTTTCAGGAAAACATCCCAAAACTAATCAAAAACTACTTAAATACTATTATCCTAAATCTCTTCCATTGATGCCAAATTCAACACTACCAACTAGTAAGAGATCATTCCAACTACATGTGCTGACAATCCTTTTACTACTTCTTTTACATCCCTTTGTCATCTAAAGAGATGCCTGACACCATCCTCAGTCGTGAAACTGAACCTTTAGATATAATAGTTGATGTGAGCCTTGAACGTTTTCAACTAATCCATACCCAATATTATGTCATATACATCTATTTCAAGCATAGAAAAATATCAAATCAACTCAAATCCATCAATAGTTATTGAACATTATCTACACACAAAGACTTAACGTTCTCTTTGACCAATAGGAGTTTGTAGTTTTAACATAGAAGGCCTCATCTCAACACTTAAACTCATCAAATTAATAGAATGAAAAGAAATAAAAGAATTAGATGTACCCATATCAAAAAAATATTTCATAAGGGAAGAATTCAAAATAATCATACCTATGATAGTCGATGGTCTAGATTGATCATCTATAATCACCAGCTCATCTTCATATAATTTCTTACTCGTGGAACTTTTTTTTATTTCCTTGTTTAGATTTACCCTACTAATGAGTCATGGTATTCCTAGAATAAACATGATTATTTTTGTTCTACTGAGGAGATTTATTATGATTCCCCCATCCCTTCGAAGCATATGACGTATGTGACACATGAGAAGTGTCCCAAAACCATAATCTTAGAGAACTATAAAAATAGTGCTAAAGATGCCCCATATGATTAAAATTGTGGAATGATATAGTTGGTGAAATACACTATCAATTCATGTGGTTGAACAAACCACATTAAAAACATCTAGGTTGGATCTTTAGTTTTTGGTAAAGATTTACTGATATAATCATTTGATTATGATCCATACTCCCACAATATAAATAGTTATCCCTCTTCTGCTTTCTCCCGAGTTTAGAGTTCCCACTATTTCCTATAGGTATCAATATGCTTCCTCCTCCCATGGATCCTGATATATATCTTTTAGGCATTATCTCTCTATTGACCATATTTTTATAATTTGTTATATAAATAATGGAAATATTCAAGAAAATAACATACCTCATCCCTGATTCAAATATGTGTTTCTTAAAGGATAAACAAGTAGAAAATTCAGGTGAAAAGTGCATTAAATTCATGAATTTATCCACATACTCCATAAAATATATATTTTCCTACTTCAGGTTGAGGGAAATTTTCATCATAGTGATCCTAAACGTATGAGGATATAATTTTTTATTATATAATTCTTCAAAATACTCTCATGAAAGGTCGTGGTATGGTTTATCTTGGACTGTTAAATCCCAACACTTGAGTGAAATATCTTCTAGCATTTAAATCACCATATTGACTTTACACTCTATTGGTATGCCAAGTAAATCAATGATTTTATTAATCTTTTTCATCCACACCTATGCCTTATCTGGTTCTGAATCACCCCAAAAGATGGGTGGATTCAACTTCTAGAACTAGATGGAGTGATCCACTTTCCTTGGTTTATCCCATCAGTTCACTCTATCCACAACCTGAAAGGATTAAATGATAATCTAAACTAGATTTGGTTCACATGTGGCTTAGCTGAAACCATATTCTTAGAAGCTTCTTTTGTTTGATTTCTATGAAACCTATCGGGTGCCATTTATAGAAACACGAAAATTCATTAAGTATCACTCTCTAGATATTAGAGGTTTAAAAATTTCAAATTCTACCATTTTATACTGTCATAACATTTCTTTCCAAAATTTAACATTTCCCATATTCAACTATTTTTGACTATTTCACCATGCTTCTAAAAATCATACCAATTTTAAAATAACCACTTCATTCCTTTTCATAATCTCACATTTGAAGTAGATTTAATAATTTTCAAAAATCAAAACATTTTAACCAAATCATAAATCATTAATAAAAATGAAATATGCACTCCTAGTGGGAATTCATTTCTATAATGAATGTCATCCTGGCCTCATTGGCTAAACCCATGACAGTGGGATTACAATTCCTATAAGTGTCTCCAAAATACTTATGTACCCAACTCTCGGGTAACTTGAAGTTTAGTATAAAAAGGTTAGTTATGTCTTTTTATACTATAAATTTTAATTCCAAACAATATTACTCCTTTATACCATCCTAACATGAGGAATAAACTAGAATGAATTGTCAACTCCAAGACTGAGATAACTAAAGACCACTTGTTAGTCAAGGGCTGAACAAGCTAATACCGCTTATTCCATAAAGATATTTAAAAAGACCAAGACTTATACAACTTGTTTCACAAATATATTTGGAAGGACCAAGACTAATACCACTTGTTTCAAAAATATATTTGGAAGTACCAAGACTGATACCACTTATAGAATCCTACCCCTCCTCATTGGCTTGAGATGGTAGAAGGAAATTACTTGGTATTAAGTGGCATCCCTAAGATGTCAATGGCTGGTAATAAATTCCAAGGTCTTCATGAATTGATGGGGGACGATTTTCCCTTTGAAAGTAAAAAAATCCAACAAAACATTATGAAACCAAGTAACCACTACATGATTCATGATAATCAAATTATAAAACTCAAGGAAATAATATAGATATCAAAACCAAACTAAAAAAGAGGACCATAGTGGAGGACTATTATATCAAAGAACCCAGTGGAAGACAAAACCAAAAAAACCCAAAGACTCTAAAACAAAACTCCATGCTCTAACCATACTCCATACTCTACTCCCTAATACATCCCATGTATCAATATTTACCACTAGAGAAGTGTGATACTTTAACTTTTCTCATTTCCTGATAAATGATATCTGCAAAATCACCAAAGTGCCAAATCATGGGTGAATAATGAAACTCTATAGGATTTAGAAAAATGACTTCACTACTCATGACAATAAGATAGAACATGTTATCACATTTATATAAAAAAATTATATAAAACACTTTAAATAGTTTATAATAGAACAAAAATAATTTTCATATCAAACAGTTTTCCAAAAAAATCCATTTTTTCAAGTAAATCAACAAACAAATACTTTAAATCATTTTCACGAGTTCTATCTTGTCATAACCATTACATTCCACATATCCTCACATCCAACCATTATTGAAAACATGGACCTACATATAATTATGAATGGTGAGTCATCCTTTCACTAATACATCACATAATGAACCATTTTGATGGGAAAAATTCAATACCCTTATCCATCCCACTAATGATGGGGAATACTTAATACCCTTATCCGCCATGAATGCACATGATCACACACAACCATTATACTAAAAACCAATTCCAAAACAACAATTAAACTATTTCAATAAAACTATTATTTTATTGAAAACATTTCAAACAACCATTTAAATAAAAACAAAACACTCTTACAAGCATCAAAACCAAAAAATAATTTTAAAATCATCATTTTAAAATCAATTTACCAGTTTTACTTTCCACAAAAACACCCAATTTCCATAATTCTATAAACTGTTAAAAAATAGGGTTTCCAACAATAAATTCAAAAAAATTACACAAACAATTTCAATTAAAACAATAAATTTGAAAATAATACTTCATGTTTTAATAATAGGTGTCAGGAGTGAAGCCACTTACCTCGGGAATTATGGTGAAGATGAATAATGGTATGAAAACTTCCACAAAACCAGGTTGAATATCCAAAAACCATAATTATGTCTCTTCCCCTAAAATAAAAAAATACAAATCTTACCATGATTCTCATCAACAACCTTATATCTATCCATAGAAAACTAGATATATGAAACCAGGAGAGAGAAGGAATTATATCTCAGAAAACCCACCAAAAACTACCATAAAAAACACTTACCAAGGGATTCCAGCTTCAACGCACCAATAAACCCCTTTGCATCAACTCTGGATTTATGGGGAAAGATTCCTCAGCCTTTATAAGGGAGAAATCTTGATTTGGGGATAGTTTGGGGTAAAAAATAGGGGTTATAATATAATCCTGACCTAGATCCTCTTTTATGGATCTTATTATTAAACCATGAATGGTTAGGAAAATTGTACACTAACAATGTGCCAGGATCTGCCTCAAGGAGGACCTCACATGATTGTCCTTCACGGTTAGACAAACTGTGTACCAACCATTCAAAATCCCACTATCCCACATTTCATAGTTTCTACTAGGTGGTCGCATGATTTGGGAAAATCGTGCGCTTACTCATGCACAAAACCCTTATCCCCTTTCTCACTATTCAAATTTTCTTGTAGGAGTTCCATGGATTTCACAAACCATGAACCAACCATGAACACTTATAAAAGCCCCAAAACACATCAAAATTCCTCAAAACCCTCCCAAAATTCACCCGTATACTTTACATACATAAAAAATCATAAATAAAGGGTTACTTACTTGAAATTGGGGGTTCTAAAAAGCCTCACCCCAAAGCACCCTTCAGGGAAATATCACCTTATTCATTAAGCATGGAAATATGAAAATTGTGTACTATAAAAAATAAAATTTCATTATATTAAAATAATTGAAGTAAGGGGATTATTCTAAAGGTGTTTATTCATCACAAACCCCTGTTTATAAAGTTTCAACTTTGTGTCATAATTATTCTTTAAATTTTGAAAAGATAAAATCAACTTTAAAACTATGTACCTCGCATTACTAGGTATTTAAAACATTTTAAACATGTTAAAAATGATAATCCTATGACCTAATAACACCTTTAAACTCTAGAAAAACCTTCAGTGAAATCAGTTAAAATACCAAACACCTTTAAAGTTTCAAAATCCTTAGATAAAATCTATGTGATCATTTTATCAAACATTTGGTTCTTGAGGTTAAGTAAAATTATTTATACCAAATTTTTAAATTTTAAACCATTTATATTCAATGAAAATCAAGTGAAAACTTAGTTGTATTTCAGAATAATCCTCAAATACATTTAATAGTATCATTTGATATCCAAAACATTAATTTAAACAAGCAATAAATCATGGTTATAGAATTTAAATGCTAACATAAGGAGAAACATACCCCAAATTTTCACTTCACAAATTAAGGTGATAACCCATCACGAGGAGGCAAGGTAGAATATTTTAGATCAAAACCAAACACTAAAACCAAGAAAACCCCATTTTTAAATTGATTCAATGAGAACCCTAGGTTTTTTAGTCCTTGTTAAGGAAAGGTCAAGAGGAATTGAGGAAATAAGGAGGATGTGAGATTTGGAGAATTTTCATTAACAAATTGAATTCAAAACATGAAGAAAGAACATGGATTCACCATGGGGGGATAATAGAGGGAGGTGGTGTATACGAGGTGTAGGATTCAATGGATGGGAATAGAGAGAGATTAAGGGTTAAAATTTATAAGGGTTATATATATATTTTATATATTTTAAAAGTATGCATGGGTTGTATGGTTTTACTGCACAGTTTAACAAACCATGAACTAACTATTCATCCCTCACTAGACACACATGGTAACCCACATGGTTTCATTTCATAGTTAGGAAAACAATATATTAATGGTGAAAATGGCTCTAAAACAATTGTAGTCCCTTCACATTGTTTTCACAAGGTTAGTATTAACTATTCTTCAATCATTTTCCCTTCAATAAAACTCCAAAATTTATAAATTCAAATAGATCTAATCTAAAATAGAAGGAAAATATCAATTACCTATAAATAAATAAAATAATAAGTGAAATAATTTTCAATGTGTGAAATTTATTATTTTAAATTTCTACCTTCAACTTGGACTTCTCCTCGTCTTTCTACTATATTTAGTATTTTTCATAATGTACCACTATTTAGATTCCTTTATTTTGTACTTTAAAACATATATCTCTTTAATTGTAGCCTCTAATTATTATAGGATATCAACTCTCCCTTCCACTTCCCCTCCATCATCATCACTCTCTTTTCCTATCTGGGGATGGCATAAAACTTCTACTATAGTACCTTCTTTGTGGCATTTTCAATGTTCAATTTCATCTACCATAGTTTCTTCTAAACTATTTTTATATTATGAAAGCATGTTCTTTTTCATTAATAATTTTCATTTCATTCCTCTCATGCATTTCATATTTTTTGAATATTACTTCATGGTAATTTAATCATCCTCATCGTTGTATTAAAAAAATTTAGGTCACTTTTTTGTAATTTACCTAACTTTTCCACAATGAAAGCACAAAGGTGTAAGTTTCCCTTTAAAAATTTTATTTCCCCTTTAAAAATTTAGGAAGTTAGTGAAATTAATTCATCCACCTATATTTATTCTGGATGATCCTTTATAGTTATCTTTTTTAAAGATATAAATTCCACCTTCTTTGACTTCACTTTTTCCACATCTTAATTATCATCATTTATTATCTCATATGTGACAAGAGTATTGTGTAAACTATCCAAATTTAGAACCTTTTGATATTTATCATTAAGTATAACGATTTTTTAATTGAACTAAGGTTTCGATAATCTCATGATGCACTTGAGAACCTTCATGTAATCGATTGTTACCCTGAGACTTTGAATATCCTCCATAATTATATTCACTTGATCAAATATTGCATCAAAAAGGTCATTTGGTTATATCCTTAAGTCCTCATACTTTTTACACAAAACCTATAATTTAGCTTATTATAATGTGAATTTTCATTCATATATATTAATTATATTTTCCTACATGGTGTGTGAGGATTTACACAATATCACCTTTATGTAGATTGTATTATAAAAATGTTCCCCTAAATAATTGATTGCTTTGCCGTCAACATCCAATTATTTATTATCATCTTCTGATAAATCCTCAATGTCCATAATAACCAAAATTATATCCATAACAACTATATAAACATTAATTACATAGGATCACAAGTATAACTACATCTAAATCTTCTATAGATGAAAGTTGTTTCCTTTGAAGAATAATATCCCTTTATAATTGACTACTACTATAATTTCCATTGACAGAGAATACCACTAACTTTAAATTTTATTTATTATACTAATTTTTTTCCCCACTAGGTTAAATACCCTAAGAGAGGGGGTGAATCATTGTATATTTGATAAAAAATTCCCCATTGGTTTTGTTTTTTTTAAACAAAACTATCCTCTCCCTTCATCTCATTAAAATGTATAATATTAAAATAAATAAT
Source organism: Viscum album (assembly GCA_963277665.1). NCBI lineage: Eukaryota > Viridiplantae > Streptophyta > Magnoliopsida > Santalales > Viscaceae > Viscum > Viscum album. Next base: position 1,616,154,649 of record OY728146.1, on the reverse strand, counting down.
ACAAGAGACACAAAAATTTTACATGATTCACCCTAAATGGGATAATCTAAGGATCATAAAAAGGTAATGTTCCAATACACCAGAATCACTAAAGTGTGTTGTTGTTATGGTGTTTGGAGTGGACTCATTATCCCTCCTGGCCTACAACCACTCACTTATTAGAAGCTAAAAAATCTCTCGAATGAAGAGTACTCACTACTTCTTCAATATATATAATTTAGTGATTTGAATATCCTTTGATTACACCAAAATTAGGGTGTTAAAAATCAATTAATTTATCTAAATGATGGATTCTAATTCACCATATAAATTCTATACAATTCCCTTTAGTTTCTCACAACTTTTACTTTCATGCAAACTTTTTTCAACTTTCATTAAACATCCAATTTTTCAAAACTCACAAACATTAAAAAAATTAACTTGGTCATAAAGATATAATCACCCTTATTTATATAATTGATTTCTGAGTAAATTTTATACACAATATTTATATTCACTCAAATTTTATAAAAAAACAAATACCTAAGATCCTCCAAGTCATTTTCTCTCAAAATAATGGAGTAGTGGATTATTTATAGGAACATTTGACCCTTAAGGAAACTTTAAATCATTTAAAATAACTTTATGAACCTTTATTAAACTTTCCACAGCCATAAAACATGATACATTCATTGATTATTTTCACACACAACTCACTGTTTTCACACAACTCATTGTTTTCATGCATCTCATTCACACAACTTCATTTTATATGAGTTTGTTAACTTTCATGAAACTCCTTCTATTTTATATTGTTGAATGAGATAGATTAAAATCATTATTTTTACTTAATTTTCCAATTTTTCATGAAAAATTTCACTTGATCATGTAACTATATATTTGTGAAAAAATACATTACTCCATTTTTATGCACAACTTCTCAAACACCTTCTAGAGATTCTAAACCCCTGGTTTATAAATGTTTCATGGTCTCAATGGACATGGAAATTTTTTAGCATACTTTTCAATAAACACACTAAAAATTCATTAATTGTCTTTATCAAAAATCAAAATAACCCAAAAACCTTGAAACGGCATTGAGAGTGATTTTTCCTAACATATTAATTTTTCTACTTAGTTTTGAGAATTTTATTTTTATTTTAAATTTATTTAATACTTATAGTGGAAAAATATAATTTCATTTATACTATCCAAATAACACATCACAATAAAATTTATTTTATTTCCTATATGTGAAAAAATAAATTAAAAATCACTTTATTTGAGTTTCATGACAATCTAAGACCATTTTCTTATTAGTCCCAATGAGAAGATATCATAATAGAAAAGAGGGGTGAATTGTCCTTTTTAAATTAATTTAATGATTATATCAGAGTTTAAAATTTAATGTGTAAGAAATAAAATAAATATGAATAAGATATTTTTATAATAGTTTGGATTAAATTAATCATACTCTACTCTTAACCCCTATCAAATATAGAGTAACATGAAAACCATAGACAATGGAATCTTACATTAACATTTTCACACTCATAATCACAACCCAATTAAAAAGTCTTTATTCCCTCAGAGTCTTAAACCCAATATTAATTTATAATTTTATACTTTGAGGTACAACCCAAATAGTACTTACTTTTTCCCATGGATACACAACCCAAACTCACTTTTGATGGGAGTCATAACTCGCACATGCATAAATTTTAAAGGACTAGTATAACCCATACAAAATTTAGTAAAAATTACAAAAAATAATTAAAGAACTATAGAAACCTGATGAATAAATGAATCTTGTGAGTGTTGAGGTATTATAGATCACTCTATTATATGAGTTTTGAGTGATGAAGTTTAGAAATTTAATTGAATCAATAATGATTACATTATGTGAAGGAAAGTTATAGTGCTTCACAATTCTTGTATCCTTGAAAATTAATTCTCTTGAAATAGTTCTATCAACTCTATATATAGAGTTTCTTCATGCAGTTCACTTTAAAATTTAAAGATTATTTCATCTTTTTTATCCCAAAGAAAGAGTTTTACATGTAATTTTAAAAAACTTGTTCATATTTTTTTGTGTTTGTTTCCTATAAAATGATTCCAGTTTATTTATTTTATAAATTAAAAATAATATTCACATTATTCCTCTTTGATATTATATAAACAAATATATTGTATAGTTAAACTCACTAAAACATTCAATATTTCATTAAGTGATTTCGTAATAATTAGTATTAATGTTCTTGGAAAACTTCCTAAAATATACTATAATAACTCTTTATATTTCAACTAGATTAAATTTGAATATATCAAGTTCCAAAATTATATTTTTCATGTCAATAAATTCTTAATACCACGTAGATCTCATTTAATTCATCATAAAATAGTCTTTAAGATATTCTAATGGATTCTATATAATTAATGAATAATTTTATAATAAATAAAACACTAAGAATATTCATAATAAACTTGAAGAAAATAGAAATATGAAATAATTGGAAAAATTGAGCATAATTCCATGTTTAGATAAACCTATAGAAACTCACATAACCACATAGGTGAATTTTAATAAATAGGTTATTTTAATGTATGTGAATTTTTCATATAAATAAAATATCTACCTTACTAAAATTTACATATACCACATAAATGGATTTTACCATGTAAGAAAATATATCTATGTAGAAAATTTTCATATATCCAAATTCACATAAGAAAATATCCATCATGTCCTAATTCACATATCCAGCATTCTATGTATCCAAATTCACCTATCCAATATTTTACATAGTTGAATTCACGTATCCAATATTCAAACTGACTGAATTCACGTATCCAAAATCCATAAATTTGTAAACATCTTGACTTATAAAATTTTATAACAAAATAATACATTTTAATGAAATAATAAGCATTGTGTATAATGGAATTTTATTTATAAAATTTCATTATATTTCTATTTAATCAATAATAATCTAAACTGAACTTCAATATCTCAAGTTATCATTAAAAAATATAGAAAAACATTTCCGAACAACTGTAAAATTCATACTAGAAACATATAGTGATTTTTACCTAATTTAGGATATGAAAAAAATATATATTCAGAATTTTATGTATTCTAATCAAATGTATATATTTTTTGAATTCCAATTCAATAAGAATCACTTAATTTGGAGTTTTGTAGCAAATTTTATGGTCTAAATACCAAAGGTAACTAAATCTAGAAATTTGGCTATATGGGAAATTTGGCTACATGGTTTGATTATGTGGGATATTTGGTTTCATGGTTTTTCTATTTTGTAATAGTAAAAAAACATGTATAAATGGTATTTTAAGGTCTAAAATTATGTATTTATCCTAAAAATTCAATATGAAACTTATAGAACATGCTATTAAAAATAAAAACATGAAACCTAAAGATATTTTATGATAACAAATATTATGAAATAATCAAGTTTAAAAATAATTTAATCAATACATAAGATAATAATTATAGTTACACAATTTTAAATTATTAATACATCTAAATTAAATAAAAATTTAATCATTGTAATTATCAAAACATAAAGTGGTTGAAGGAGTCACTCAATATTATCCCACTTTTGGATAATTAAAAAAGTAAGTATAATTTCAAAAAATATCCCCTTTTTAAAATTATCATAAAGATAAAGTTTCAATAGAAAAATTATCTCTTTTAAATTATACTTTTTATCCCCCTCTTTATTTAACACTGTGTTACATTTCTTTATATTGATATTCAAAAATTAGTTTCCCCAAATTTTAAGTATGCTTGGATAATGGAAACAAAAATTATTTTATAAGAAGTCCTTTCAAGATAAAATGACATAAAAATGAATATAAATATTGTATAAAATATTCCTAGACATGAATATTTCAAAACATGTGTCAAGGAACCACTGTAAAGTCTTTCATTATTATAACATTGATTTTTATATAGTCAGATTATTTTAAAATATGTTTGTGAAAAACAATATAAAACCCTTCATAAAATAAACTTTTTTTCAAATTAAAAGTTTAAATGGTAAGTACATATCAACTAGTATGAATTAGAAAACCTAAAATAGTAATATGATAAAAAAAATGTGTACAGAAATTTAAAATAGTAAACTAAAAAATGAATTTTACATTACTACATATTTTATATAAATATAAAACGTTTAGCATATAAACACACTCAAATTCCCCATAAATTCATACAATTTTTTATTAAATTTCCATAATACCAAGTTTAAACTTTATTTTCTCAAACTTAGTAAAGCACATGGGATTAGTAAATATATCAGCAAGTTGATTTTTTTTAGAAAAAATTATAGATTTATATTTCCTTTTTGAACATGATACCTAAGAAAATGAATTTTAACATAAATTTTCATACTCCTAAAGTGTTAGAAAGGATTTTACGAAATGGAAATATATGAATTATTATCATAGAATATAGTAATCTTATAAAAATAAAAATAAAACTAAAATTAGAAATATTTTTTTAATCCATAATGATTGAGAAGAACATGATGCAGAAGCTATGTATTTAGATTTAGTATTTAAAAAAGATACATGATTTTGTTTCTCTGAAGCCTAAGGAACGAAATATTTTCCATAAAAATGAAACATACCTGAAGTTATTTTTATATCTATATTAGATCCAATATAATCAAAATCTGAATATCTTGTCAGATCAAAAAAATTTTAGAAGGGTAATATAATCCAAGATTAAAAGGTCCTTTAACATATCTAATAATACTCTTAACATATTTAATGTGGATTTACTTAGGATCATTTTAAAATATATCAAAAATATAAAATAAATACATTAAATTAGGAATAGAAACATTTAAGTATAAAAAACTATCAGTCATACCTCTATAAGTTTTAACATTAATAGATTTTTGAGATTTATTTAAATCTAATTTTTAAGTGGTAATAATGGGAGTATTTTCACTTTTCGAAGATTCTAAACCAAATGTATTGACTAGATATTTATCATATTGGTATTTATTTAGAAAATTAAAATCATTTATTTGAAATATTTATAAAGAAGTAAATAATTTCAATTCTCTCATCATACTCATAACAAATTTAAAAGTCATTAATGTTGAAAATTCATTGCAAATATTTTCACATGAAGATCCCAAAATAATTTCACCAAAATAAATTTTTTCAATCAAAATATCATCATAATTTTTCTTAATAAATACAATATGATCAACCTTTCCCTTCTCAGAATTATTTTTCAAAATAAAACTAGATAACCTTTCATACTAAGATTGAGGATCTTGGTTTAAACCATATAATTCTTTGAAAGTTTCAAAACATGATCAATATTCTTTTCATTTTACAAAAAAAGGGGGTTATCAAACATATACATATTTAAAAATATAACCAATTTAAAAATCTCTTTTGATATCAATTTGAGAGAATTTAAATCCATAAAAATAAGTATAATCTAATAATATTCTAATTTCTAATAATCTATAAACAGATGAAAAATATTATTCCAAATCAATGTCTTCTTCTTGAGAATATATTTGATCAACTAATATAGATTTGTTTTTTACTATATTTTCTTATTCATGATGTTTGTTTCTAAAGAACCATTATCTTCCAATAACATGAAAATAATTTGGTGGAACAAATAAATTCAACATATTATTTTTAGAAAAATGATTTAACTCATCTTTTATAGCCAAGATTTAATTAGAATCATTTAGTTCTTTATCAATATTCTTATGTACAAAATCGTAAGTAAAATAATGATAAGAATAAATATCCATAACATATTTTATATTTTAAACATTTGAATTAGAAATTACAATCAAATTATCTATATGATGATATCTATAAGTCTTCAAATATCTTTCATGAATAGGTTCATATTAAGAATAAATAGTCTCCCCCTTAATATGAGTGTCTTTATCTTGAGGTTATTCCTCTTAAAAATTAGAAAATCTAAATCCATCCTCAAGTTGATCGATATCATCATCCCCTTTATTTAATAATTTTTCATCAAACATTACATAAATTGATTCTTTAAAAACCATAGTTATTTTATTATATAAATTTTATTCCTTACTATTATTTGAATATCATAAGAATATGTATTAATCAGATTTTTCATCAAATTTATCTAAATAATCCTTATTATTGATAAAAAACCAATTTTAGGTTTTCTCTACTTCCAAATATCATATGGTGTCATTTTCAAAAAAAAATTATTAAGATAATTCTATTGGTGAAATAACAATATGTATTCGTAGCTTTAACCAAAAAATATATTGGTAGATTAAAATCATTTAATGTGGTCCTATATATTTCTTAAAGAGTTCAATTTTTTTCCTTTCTACTAAACTATTTTTGTGTGGTGTTCAAGGAGATAAAAAGTTGTGAAATGCTAATTTTATTAAAAAAGCTAGATAAATTATAGATTCTATAATTCACTATTATGATCCATTTAAATTTACTTAATTAAGATACCTTTCTCATTTTCAACCAAATGAAAAAACGTGATAAACTTAGATAATGTTTCATATTTAAGTGTAATAAAATTAATCCTTGTGTATACCAAAAAATCATCATAAATAATAGAAAAATATATCTTACTACCCAAACTATAAGGTTTAATAGGAAAATGTAAATCCACAAGAATAATATCAAGTAGAATTACATTTTTTACTTCTATAATTCACTTGAAACTACTTTTGTGTTGTTTAACTTTCAACAATGATTCAAAAACAAATGTGTTGTCCTATTTAAGTTCAGGTAACTATAGAACTATTTTGTTCTTGTAAAGCTTGTTCATCAACCTAAAATTAGCATGTCCCAGCCTCCAATTCTATAATATGTTATCATATTGTATATAATTTAATAATTTTACATTTTCATTAGTTAATTTAGTAAAAATAATTTCATAAATGTTGTCTCTTTTATTTTCATAAAACAAAATATATTTATCCTTAAATATAAAGAATTTATAATTTTAAAATTTAAAAAATATTACATCAAAACATAGTTTTTAAATGATTAATAAATTATGTTTCAATCCTTCAACATATAAAAATTTATAAATAATAACATAATTTGATATTCCAAAATCACTAAAACCTTTTACCTTTACTTTAAAATTTTCACTAAAAGTAACATTAAATTAATCCAATTTATTGAATGATATAAAGGTAGATATATCACCAGTCATATTTCATGAGCACCACTATCCATGTACCAAAAAACATTTTTTATGCTTCCAATACAAATTTCCTACAAAAAATAGATTTAAGAATGTTTTGGTACCCATGAAAATTTGGGCCCAATGGGATTAGAATATGAATTATTTGGAACCCAAAATAATTTAAAACACTTGTTTATAAGTAATATAGAAGATACATAATTATAAATGAAAGCCTTAGTATGTTTAAGATATTGATTAAATCTCAATGAGCACTCATTTTCATAATGACCTTTCATTTTTCATCTAAAATGTGTTGTAGTAGATGTACTAGCATTGGTATTCTTAACATAAAACGTCTTATATGTTTTGGGTAAATTGTTATCACAACCAAGATGGAATCTATTTTTTTATTTTATTCAAGCGCATTATTTTATCAAAGTTTTCTCTACATCAAACGGAATCTTTCATATTTGACTTCAAACATTTAATTTCATTTATGATTTGTTCATCCTATTTAATAAAAGTTTCAAAATTCATTACTTTAGCTTCATAAAATTTTAACATGAAATCAATTTATATCTTTAATTTTTCATTTTAAGTAAGACTAGTTTTTATATTTTATTTAGAATATTTTAGATCCATATGTAAAATTTTTAAGTATTCCTAGATAGATTTTTTAAGATCTTCATTTTCCTTAAGATAATTTTTATGTTGACTCTTAAGGTTCTTATATAAACTAGTGATCCTAAAAAAAATTACCAAATATTTCAACAAATAAAAGAAATTACTCTATAATAGGTTTTTTCAATATTATATTTATAGGAAGAATAATAAGTGGAGTAACTCAGTTGATTTAATGAAGCCATTAAGTAAAAATTTTATACATCCTTTTCTGAACCTGATTCTTCATTAGAACTTGTATCCTCAGTGTCACTCCATCTAGATGATATTTCTTTATTTTATTTATTGTATGACTTCCTCTTATTTTTTTCATTCTTTAATATTTTGTAACTAGGGTTGGTGTGCCCCCTTTTTCTTTACTCATAATATATTATATCTTGAGCATCATTGGAAATAAAATTATCTTTATCCTTGTCCTTGATATAATATTTAGGATATTGTTTTTGAAATGCTCTTTAATAACCTATATTTATTATAAATCCTTATTTTTTTACATATTAGTATAATTCTTGTCACTACTTGATAACTCAAAATTATATGAGTAAGTAGAAACATTTTATATAAAAGCAATTCCCTTATTCTTTATATTATCTTCTTCATTAATATTTTTAATCTCTAACTCATATTGTAATAATGATCCAATAATTTCCTAAATAATATATCCATTGATGTTTTTACTTTCATCTTTAGAAAAAAAATTATAATCCCATGTCTTAAGAAGTTTACTAAGCACTCTTTCAATAATAATAGGGTTTTCCCAAGTTTCTCCTAAATAACTCATACCATTTACAATACTAGTAAATCTATAGAAAATATGATTAATAGTTTCATATTAACCCATTTTAAATTCTTGATACTCCTTTTTTATTAATACAAACTTAGATCTAATAAGATTATCAAATCCAATATGTGTAGATTTTAGGATTTTAAAATTTTCAGGTGATATTTTACATTCATATAAATGACCACACACGTTTTTATTTATTACACAACATAAAATATTCATCAAATTTTATTTCAACACATAATTTACCTCATCATTACCAGATAATGATTCGGGTTCATATTTGAGCAGTTTTTATGGGTTTTCTATGATTATCTAGTGATCAATGCTAAGTTTGTTTAATAATGATTCCATCCCAGATTGATAATATATATAGTCAATACCATCAAATTGAGGTGGTATTTGATGTATTAATCTTTATTTAAACTTATTATTATCATATTAATTAGATATTTTCACCTGAATGGTTTATTCAAAAAATGGTTAGCACAAATAAAAAAATATATCGAGCTAGAGTTCAAACTCTAATACCAATTTTGTGTCCTAAAGTGAATCTAGAAGAATACCCAAGAGGAGGTGATTTATCCTTTTTAAATAAACTAAAATATTATACCATGGTTGTAAAGTTAAGGTAGTGAAAACAAAATAAATAGGTATTAGATATTTTTATATTAGTTTGGATCAAATTGATCATACTCTACTCTTCACTAATCTCAAACATAGCGAGAAATTACACCCATTAACTATGGAATTTTACACTAACTTTTTCACACCTGGATTCCCAACCCAAATACAAATAATTTTACCCTGTGAGTCTAAAACAAAATACTAACATAATTTTTATATCTATAGGAACAACCGAAAAAATAATGACTTTTCACATTGAGGAACAGCCCAAAATTAATTTTTTGGGGAGTCACAACCCACACACACATACATTTAAAGGGCTAGTATAACCTACAAACTCTTTATAAAATAAAGAAGAAAAATAATTAAATCACTATAGAAACCAATAATATGATTTTTGAGGAAATGTGGATCACTCCATTAAATTAATGTATAATAACTAATTCTATAAAAGTGATCAGATATGCAGTCATTACTTGAATTGCATGAAATTTTTAGGTCTTCATAGTTATTATATCCTTTAAAATTCCTCCTCTTTGACTGGTACTTTCAAATCTATATATAGAGATTCTTTATGTAAAATATATTTTAAATTTTATTACTATTATAGATTTTTTTCAGATAAATAGTTTCACATGTAACTTAATTGAACTAGTTTATAGTTTTTTGGTGTTTATTTCCCATAAAATTCTTCATGTGTATTTATTTCATAAATGAAAAATGATATTCATGTGATTCCTCATCGATATTTTGTAAAATAGATATAAATTGTACTATAGACCTCATTACACATTTAACACTATATTAAATACCTTAATAATAATGAGTATTAATTTTATTGGAAAACTCATTAAAATATATGAGGCTAACTCTTCATATTTCAATCGGAATCAATTTGAATATCTCAAGTTGAAAAATTTCAGCATTAATATCTATTCATGTTGAAACCCATATGGATGACATTTAATCCCTCAAAAAATAATCTAAAATCTATTTTCATGGATTCTTGATAATTAATGAGTAATTTTAGAACAAATAAAACACTAATAATGTTCATAATAGACTTGTATAAAATAGAAATATGAAAATATAAGAAAAAAATACAGCATAATCCCAGGTTTAGAATAACCTGTAGGAACTCACATAACCATGTATATGAATTTGGATATATAATTTATTTTCACATATGTTAATTGATAATTTAGTAAAAATATCCACATAAATTAAATATCTATATAACCAAATTTTATGTAGACAGATATACCACATAACTGAATTTTACCACGTAAGTGAATCTGTCTACGTACTTGATTTTTAAGAAGATGAATTTATGTAATAAAATATTCAACATAAAAAAAATCAGGTATCCAATATTTTATGTAGTTCAATTAATGTATCCAATATTTTACAAATATGAATTCACATATACAATATTAGACATAGTTGAATTCATGTATCAAAATTCTAAAATTTGTAAATAGCTTGACTTATAAAATTTTAGACCTAAATCATATCTTTTAAAAGGATAATCATCTTTGGGTTTAGTTGACTTATATATATTTATATAATTTAATTATATTTATAATTAATAAATAATCACATTGGTCATAAATTTATATCTTACGTTATCATTAAAATATAATAGCTAAAAAATTATGAAAAATATAGAATTCATACTAAAAACATACAGTAATTTGTAATCGTATTTAAAACATTGTAATTATTAATTAATAATTTTATATGTAATAATAAAATGTATAAAAAATTTATGTTTCTAAATCCACAAGAATCACTCAATTTGGAGTTTTATATCCCCTGTTATGGTCGAAATATAGAAGGTAACTAAATTTGGAAAGTGGGATACATGGATTGACTATGTGGGATATTTGGCTACATTGTTTGGAAACATGGGAGATTTGGCTACACAATTTGGCTACATGGTTTGGATATATGGTAATAGTAAAAAAACATGTAAAAATTATATTCAATGTCCCAAATGATGTATTTATACTAGTAACTTAATATGAAACTTTTAAAACATTTTAAGAACCATCAAAACATGAAATCTAAAGATATTTTTACCAAATAAATATTATTATATAGTCAAAATTAATCTTACTTTAATAAATATAAGAGATAATAATTATAGTTAAACAATTTAAAGGTATTAAGGCATTAAAAGGAAATAAAACAAATAAATATTTGAAATTATTAAGACAAAAAGTGGTTCAAGGATCCACTCAAAATTTCATAGTTGTGATTATGTGACACACATTTTGAACTAAAATATGACTTTAAAATCAAGAAAAAAACACTTTTAGTCTTATCGAAAAAACCAAGAATTTTAATGAAATTTAGTTCATTGAACATGCAATAAATGAACCAAATATCATTTTTCTAGTGTTTCATGGAAATAAAATATCATTTTCTTGGTTTTTAGTATGTGGTGTTCATTTTGAACTAAAATGTCCCATTAAAATTGAAAACACAAAATTTCAGTCATATTAAACACACTACGCATCTAAATGATGTATGTTTCATTCCTATATATCTCAAATGAATCATTGATATCTTTTAGAAATTTTCTTGACAATTTAAAATTAATTTACTCAATTTTGACCATGTGACACATGACTTAAACTTCTTTAACAATTATAATCAAAAAATATACCTTAAAACATACCATATACACCATGTATTAGAATAGCATGTGGTTTATTCCTCTAAGTAAAAAGATTATGATCATTTTGATAGAGTTAATAAAAAATGAAATGAAATTTTCTTGATTTTGATATTTTGATGCTTGTTTTGAACTAAAATATGATATTTAAATTAGAAACAACTATTTTTAGTCAATATAAAGATACTATAAGTTATAATAGTGTGAATTTAATTCCAAAATGTTGTAAATTAATCATAGGTATTTGTATAATATTTTTTCATTAATACTAATTCATACCCTCTATTTTGATTTGTGGTGTGCATTTTGAACTTATTTTAACACTTATAATAGGAAAAGGAACCTTTAAATACAGTGGAGTCAACACTCATTGAAATTATGTGAATTTCATTTACAATATTCAAAAAATGAATCATTGGTAATTTTATAATAATTTCATGAAAATCAAATCTTATTTTTTCAGTTTTGAGAATTTGATGCATGTTTTGAACTAAAATATTACTTTTAAATTGTAATCACTCACTTTTAGTCATTTCGAGTTCACCACTCATTGGAATTATGTGAATTTCACTCCTATATGCTAAAAATAAATCATTAATCTTTTTCATATGGTTTCAAAACAATTATAATTTATCATCTTGGATTTGAGCATGTGATGAAAATTTTGAACTTCTTTAACATATATAAAAAAATAACCAATCAATTATGTCGATTACACTGCACATTGGATAGACATGAAATTAATTCATACATTTTAAAATTGAATTAATGGTTTTTCTAGAGTTTTAATACTATATAGTCTCATTTTATTTTATTTTTTATAATCACTACACATTTTAAACAAACATAAAACTTTTAATCTAGAAACATTCACTTTTAGTCATTACAAACACATAACAAATTTAAATGAATTTCAATTCATTCCTATAAATCAATAATGAATCCTCAATGATTGTCTTATATTTTTAGGATGATCCTAATTTTTTTCTAATTTTAGAACATGTGATGAATCTTTTGAGCTTATTAACACTAATAATGAAAAAATAAAATTTAGTCTTACTGGACACACCGCACATCGGAATGAAATTTAGTATATTCATAAATGTCACAAATTACTAAACTATCATTATTTTAAATATTCACAAAAATATAATCTTTTTTGTTTAGTTTTGATCTTTTGAAGCATGTTTTAAACAAAAATATGGTTTTTAAAATGAAAACTCGAACTTTTTTTCATTTTAAGAACACCAAACATTAAAATGATGTTTTGTCCAATCCTATATTCCATAAATTAATAAAAAAACATTATCATAAATTTTTATGACAATTAAAGATAATTTCCCCTAATTCAGAATGAGAAGCATGTTTTGATCTTAAATATGACCTCAAAATTGAAAAAAAAACTTTCATTCATTCTGATCACATTATTTATTATAATGATGTGGGTTTATTCCTATATATCATAAATCAATATTTTATGATTTTTCTAAATATTCTTGTTAATCCCAATTCATATTCTTGGTTTTTAGAGCATGGGATGCACATTTTTAACTTATTTAACACTTATAATGGAAAATACACTATTAATCATACATGTCACACCACTTCTTAGAATAATGTATGGTTTTTTAAGACATGTCAAAAATGAATCATCAATAATTGTACCAGAGTTTCAAAATAATCTAAATTAATTTTCTCATTTTTTATTATATGATGCATGTTTTATAATCTTAGTCATATACTTACCTTCAACGCATGTTTTTAGATAATAAAATTAGATAAATAAGTTAAATATAGATAATATTTTTATAATTTTATAAAAATTGTGACAGAACATAATATCTCCATTCATCCCTAAATTCATCTATTTGTTCATATTTAAATGAGTTAAATGCACTTTTTGTATAGTACTGAAAATATATCAATAAATTAATGATTATTTATTATGTAAAATAAAATTGTATATATTTAAAAATATACATATATTATAGATACCATTAAGGGGGTTTGAGTTGTTCTAAGGTCTATGATATCTCTCTTAAATACATGGGCATAATAAGTAAAATTGTTTCCATTTTTTCACTTTGGTCATTGTGAGTATATTGAAAATTATAAGAATTTTTTTATAACATGTGCTCTAATACTAAATTGTAGTATATTTACCACAATATTTTATTATATATAGTTTTTAATTGGTTTATTATGTTAATCATTTTCATTAAACCTCTTACTAATTAGTATATTTTCACCACCCATCTAAATAAAACATTAAATTTAATACATATTATATAACATATAATTGAATATATATTAAATTTTGAAATTATAATGTTTACTAATTAAAGGGTAACATATTTTCTGGATTATTTTTTAGATATAAAACATTAGTTCCATAAAAATATATCATTTAATTAACTATAATAATTAAAATTAGCATCCAATTCATCCTATAAAACATTTCATGGTGTCCCAAGGTGGCACCAATCCTGAGGGCCATGTTGAGTATAGTATAATTGATCTTCCAAATTTCTTATAGACTTTAGGCCTTTCTAGTCTAGTGTATATTGGTTTTTTTGTCTATTATAGTGTAATTTTTATCCATTCATGGTTGTATTTAGGTTACCACTTCATCACTGAAAGTGGTTTTTATAAAATTTAAAAAAAAATATTGAGGGGGTTAACACTAACCATTATATATAATTTTACCATTGTGTGTTAAGTATTAAGAATATCTTTTGGTATATAAAATTTTCTTCAATAATTATTTGTAATTTTCCATACTCTAGATATAATTTCATATTTATCTATTGATATTTCTTCTAAAGAATAATGATGTGGACTTAAAAATCTTAAAAGATGCTCTAATATTCCATCAACTACAAATCTATAATATTAATATTTAGAATAAAAAACATGTCATTAACATTGTAATATAAAAAATACATCAATAATTAGAAATAAAAAATTTTTTTATGTACCTCATATAAACATTTATTATGAACTATCCTAACCAGTCATGTATTAGAATTTCATTTATACTGAAAACATAAATAAATTCAAAAAATTATTCATCTTGTATATATAATACAAAATAAAAATGAATATAATTCACCTCTTTGAAATATTAATTAAAAAGGGAATTTAAATTTTTTGGTTATGTAAGGTTTATTGGTGGAGAAAAATTAGGGTTTGTAGTCTGCATTCATGAAGTTTTAGTTGATCTCATTAACTTCCTTGAAACATATGTCTATTTCATTTTTTCTTATTACATAGATTAGTTTACAAATTTTTTATATATCATGTAAGTTATTGATCAAAATATAAGATTAAAATATAATAATCATTTCTTATCAGGTGTGTTAATAAGAGTTACTAGATATTGTATGAATATTTTAATAGCTTGTTCGGTCATTTGAACATCAACATCACAAATGGTAATAGGTAGCACAGCTCATGGCTCATGATATACCTAAATACTTATTATCATATGACCTCTTAGTATTATGTACTATGAATTTCATCAACTTTAATGTTTTACTTCACACCTCTAGAAACAATTTTATATTTGGGTGGTTATAAATATAAATCACAATATGTTTCACCATAATAAAATTAAAAAAAAACTAAATAATAAATTATTTTTTATTATATAGATATTATAAATAATTATAAAAAATGAGTACCTCTAGTAAGATGGATTTGGGGGGGGAAATACACTCGAAACTTGGTGTTTTTGACTCTATCTATTTAGGATGGTTGATTGGTTCATCAATTGTTTTTGTTCCATTATTTTCATGAGTAATGAATTGTATTAAAACAATAATTAATTTTGTTTCAAAAACATTTTTATAACTACTTATATTCGAGCTCATTATGCTTTTGTGATTTTCATTTCATAAAGTATTTTTTTAGAAAAACTCTAAAACCGAACCTTGTAACACATTCATACGGATCTAAACATTGAAAAATGACTTAAAGTAGTTCTTTTTCATTTATGGTGGATGAATATTCATCTATATAAACTATATGAATAAAAAATAAATATATGTTTTTAAAATTTAAAATATAAAGTAATAATAAATTTCAATTCTTTAATAATTATACATTCATCCCATACTTTTTGAGTGTTTTCATCTATAAGTTGGACATTCTTATTAACATGGGCCTCCTCCTACACTATGTGACATTATATTGAAGTAGTGTGGGTATTTATTGATCAATATTCATCTCAACATAAATATAAAATCGTTTTTTTACTGAATTTTTTATTATAAATTATAATATTATACTATTTGTGTTTTAATATAAACATATCATATTCTTAATTTGTGGTATGGGTATTTTAGATTTGTTACATGTTGTTAATTTTTAGCACTCTATTTCTATTTTTATAAAGAAACATATATGAAAATGACATTATCAAAAATTTAATATCATAAAAATTATAATTTATTATGATTTAACGTTAAACTCTATTACTTATGTCTAATAAAAAATGAATTCATAGTTTCCTAGAAGATAAAGATGACATATGACACTGGTGGGTGAGAATTGACATTCTTAACAATATCTCTCATATACCTAGTGGATGGTTTTGTTTGAAAATATCTATAGAATTTGCCAACAACATTAATAACAAAATCAATTCTAAAATATTTTAGAATAAATTCACTCTTCAATGAGAAACAAAATAGCATTTCAAGATTTACTATAAAGGAAATATATTATAATGTGTTATAGTATATTACCACATTGTCCTCCAAAACAATAGCCTTCATTACATATAAAATTCTATACTAAAAATATATATTTATTGGAATATTAAACATATTACGGGAACTAATATAACTAATGAATATTTTTCTATTAGGTTACAGTTATTTCATCAAACATTGAATTTTTTACCTTTGATTATTTCTTTAACAACTTCTGTTAAAACCTTCAATTTATAATTATCTTGTTTTTATTATTTATAATATGACATAATTTATTCCTCTCCCTTGGGATTATTGAAATGTTTCTCATCAGGGTGAGTATTTTCGTGAGGAAAAGAATATATGGTTCTCATCATAAGATAGAAAAATAAATTAGAATACATAGGATTATTATTTATTATCCTAATACACTATCCATGGTCACCCTAATATACAACACATAATATTCACTATATATAACATGAAATTATTATGACATACCAATGAAAGGGTCATCCTCCAATGAATTGGCACTCCATTCATTATTTACTTTCATTACCAAAATCATAATGAATAAATCTTTTTTCGTAGCAATTATCACATATAAAATATATATAAGGTTATAAATTACTTTTGATTGGTGATAATTAATATAAAAAATAGATTTTTTATCTAAAAATGAATTAAAATTACTTTGTATGTTTATTTGATTTGAAAAAAATGGTCATCCAATTATTTGAAATTTGATATCATCACTTTACATATATCCTTTCTCAAACAACCATTTTTTTAATTATAAAATACATTCAATATTCCAGGTCATCTAATATGATTGTTTTAGTGAATATCAGTGTTCTAAGGACTTCATAATTTTTAGTTTAGATATAGGATATTTATTTCCTTATTTTCTTCTATTCCCTTCATAAATGTTGTATACTACGACTAAGGCATACACAAATAAGAAAATGAATTGATACTTTTTAGAGTTACATAGTGCATAAATATACATATATTATTAATTATAATATACAATTATATATACATAAACATAGATGAAAATATATGTTACATAAATATAAATATATTATTTAATACAATATACAATTATATATATATATATATCCGTAGTGTAAATGTGTATATATTATTAATATAATATTTTTATATGTTATATATATGTTTATATAGATATATATTGTGTTTATAAGATACATATATATATCACTAATACATATTCACTCTATATAAATGGTTTAAAATCATGACTATAAGGTATAAAATCATCACTATAAATTCACAATTTAGACAACCTTGGATGTAGGTGTCACCAGGATATGTATATTTTCATGGTTTAAAAAATACTATAACTATTGGAAAGACATAATCACAGTTTTTTTGAACAAATACTATAGGTTTTTATAGTGTAAATATAGTCATGTTTTTTATAATTGTGACTATATATAAGATACAGTTGTGGTTATCTGAAAATATGAATGTATGATGGTTATAGTCATGGTTTTAAAAACTATGACTATAGTTTTATGTTTTTTTATAAAAAACAAAGAATCCAAGAATCCTCTAAACCTATTAAAACAAAAAATAAATATAAAATATCAACTAAACCAATAAAAAACATCTACTTTTATATAAAAAAATTCAAAATCAGTCCCAGTATTCATAAATATGGTATTTTCATAAAAAAGGCGAATAAATTTACATTCACAATTACTTTTCAACTCATTTCAATTAATCATTTATATATAATTCTACATATATATATAAACTTACAAGTTAAATTTACCAAATAAACACTAAATAAAAAAATTAACAACTCTTTCTTACTCATCCTTATATAAAATGCTACATATATACACATATAAAAAAACATGTTACAACAATAAATAAAAAAATATAAAAAATACATATTATATATAAAATTCTATATTAATATACACATAAAAATTCATGTTAAACTTAGAAAAATATATTTCTAAAACTTTATACTTATAAAATATAGTATTAATCATAACATTAAAACACATAAAACAAATTATAAGCATTTTAGAAAATAAAAACAACATGAAATTAACTTAACTACTTCCCTTATAGTAGTTTATAGAATACATAATTGAAAATGTATTTATTTAATAAAAATTTCTTTTTAATGGAAACCATAAATGCCTTTATATTAAAAAAAAATACTTCATAAACCCTTTTGAGAATAAACTCATGCTAAAATAAAAATAAAACAATAATTTTATAATCTTAAATAACATAGATATTTGAAAATAATATATTCAAAATTTTAATTACAACATATTCCAATTTTCAGTCATAAAACCATTTATTAAATCACTATAAAAAAGTTAAAATTAATTTATTCCAAAATTTTAGAAAATATTTTATAAGTAGATTTATCGACCTACTAAATTTTAAAAAGTTAAGATGATGTTTTTCCAAGTAAATTGACTATCACATTATTCACATGAAAATGTTATCATAAATTGAAATCACTCAATGTATGAATTGAATTTTAAACCCATTATCAAACTATTGTATAGCTATTTTACATTCACCATAAACATTATAAATTGTATTTTTACCATTAGTGCCCTTCAATATCCTCAAGGTTATTTGATATAACCTGAGAAAACTTTTTCATGAATATAAGTCAACATAAATTAAATCAATATTAAATATAATATATCATACATTAATTATTTTCAAATAAATTATAAAAATAAAGTGAAATTACTAAATTTGATCTTAATTTTATAACTATAATTATGTTTCGCAATCTTCCTTAATAATTAAAATCTTTTATCATATTATATAAGAATATAATGATTATTAAAATCACATTATAGAGGTAAAAATCATTTGTACTATCATAGAAAATATTTTGTGGTATTTTTCTAACAACAAAAGAAAATTAAGGCCAACCCCATGCTAAAATAGCCATCAAACAATCATTTTTTATGCTTAAAAACTTGAATTTTTAAAAAATTATATATTAAAAATTATAATTACAATCATACTCTAGTTTATAATCATGAAACCAACCATTATATCACTATAATGAAAATTTATAAGTAATTTATTTATAAATTTTAGAAAATGATTTAAAAGTAGATTTACCAACCTAATGGATTTTAAAAAGTGAATACGATGTTTTTCTGGGTTAATCGACCATCAAGTTCTTAATTTGCAAGAATTATCACAAAATTAAATTTCTCAAAGTATGTGATAAATTGTAAACCAATTCTAAAATTATTATATATCCATTTTACTTACAAAATAAACATTCCAAACCATATTTCTATCATTACAATGCTTCAAACCCCAGGGGGGTCTCTAATATAACCTAAGAAAAAATTTATCATGTATATACGTCAGTATACGATAAATAAATATCAAATATAAGTTAATGTAAACTGAATAAATATAAAATAAATTATTAAAGTAACGTTATATTATTGACATTGATCTTAATTTTAAAATAATAATTATGGTTCTCAACCTTCTTAGATATTTAAAAACTAGAAAAATCACCTATTTCCATAGTTTTTAACCATGGAAAGAGTTTCCAAAATTATGATCATAGTATATGGACATGGTTTTGGCACTTATTTCCATAGTAATTATAGTCATCAAAGCTGTTGGAGTAGGTGTTCTACCAAGGTCCATGGTTTGAAACCATGGCCCTAGGGTGCTACCATATAGCCACAGTTTAAAACCATTGTTATACGTTCATATTTTCACCATATGTACATGGTTTTGAACCATGTAAATAGGTAATAAGATAATACAAGGTTTGAAATTGTGGCTATATCTTTTAAAAAAGGTTAGCAGGATTTGATCTGCAGGCCTACACCGAATTAATCGTAGCACCTTACCACTTACTTGGATACTCTATATGGATCTATATATACATATATATACATACATATATATATATATATGTGTGTGTGTGTGTGTTTGGATATATTAATTTATTTATAAATATTATTTTTAAACATTAAAAATTATGAAGAATGCATCGTAGCCTAAGAAATATTGCCACAGTTCTTAAAAATTGTGTTCATATGTATTTTTACCAAGATCTATTTAAATGGTTTGGGAAAACTAGTTAAATAGGGTCATTATACCACCAAAGTTCCTTGAAACTATGGCCATATGTATTCATCCCAAGACCTACAATCACAGTTTATAGTACCTATGTAAATAAAGGAATTTTACCACCATGGTTTCAAAAACATTGGCTAGAAGGCCAATATTCCACCACAATTTTTGGATAATTGTGGTTGTACTATTTTATTACTCTATTAATACCAAAATTTGGATTTAATACCTCTAATTATTTCCATGATTTTACAAAAATGTGGCTATAGTCAAGTATATAGCCACGGTTTATAGAAGCTTTGGATATAGTTTAAGTAAGCCAGCCCTACCACCATGGTTTCAATTAAACTGTGGTGGTAGGATACACCATGGCAATGGTTCTAAATACTATGGCTATAGAATCATGGTGGTTAGTTAGTTTTATAGTTGATTTTAAATTTTTAGATCATCATATCCAGTAAAATGATGATCACTTAAATGTACATTATGTAAGTAAATATTATTTTTCCCATCAATGAAAATAAATTTTGGTATTATTATAATAATGACTAACTGGTACTTGACATCTATTTTACATAAAATAATTATCTTTCATGAGTGTAAAATATGTATGGTTTATCAACTTGATGATAATAATTCATTCCCACAAAATCCATATTTTCTAACATGAATTCTTTGTCGTGTAAATGTATCAAACCACTTACATTTCAACATAATGACTCTATATTGAGAATAAAAATCTAATATAATTATTTTATTTGATACTATATAATATGATACATCTATTTAATGTGGTTTCTTAACACCTGTTGTAGAATAGTATTTTGTTTCATTAGTTAACATTACACCATAATTTTGATCTGTCATGTTTACTAAATGATTGTAAATAAATAACTTGTATCCATTGACCACAATTGATTTACATTAATGAACCATCATATTAAGACCAAATAGTAGTGATCTGATCTCATGATTCATCACACTACTTTGTAAACTCTCAACATTATATATATATTGATTGAATAAACTTTTATTTTTTTACACAAAGAAAAAGAACCTTACATAGTAAAAGCATTCAAGGTGTTCTAAAATGATGAATTCCCAAGGATTCCCCCATAACAATACCAATACACTCCTAAGGTAAAGATCACAACCTAGAGAAACCCACCAAGGGGTTATCATGACTACTCCCCCAAGAAATAGAATTCACGGTAAAGTTGGCCTCCCTACGAATATTTCGAACTACACATTCATTAGAAAACTCCAAAAAAACAACCATGAATGAGGTAATTCAAACACCAAGGAACCTCACATTTCCCTTAGAGGGCATTAATCAGAATCTCAAAGTCTGATTCAACTTTCAATATCACCAATGATAACCTTTTTCATAGCATAAAACCGGTGCATAACGCCCATACATCTGCGTCCAACGAATTCCCTGACCCATGGAAGCTACTAAAGGCCACTAAAACTGATCCACTGTTGTCCCAAACCAGACCTCCCCCACACATCATTACATTCATAAATGAACCATCCATATTATTTTTAAGGCCATTAACTACAGGATTCCATCTTACCCATCCTTCCTGAAACATCGGATGAGTCACAGGTCCGTTAATAGACCTGGAGACCACATAATAATTTGGCCCCCCTTTAGAAGGGACTCTAACTTATACAGCAACCCTTTAATTCTCACCTAAATAAGGGAATCCAAAGTCTAAACCTCCCATATACCTTTATTCCTCGTCTCCCATATAGTACATAAAATTTATATTACAATGGTGTTACAGACCTTGATCTTCATCCCATTATGTTCCGCTCTCAAAAACCACCTTTTGAAAAACTTCTACAGGGAGTTACATGAAGCCCTGTAATTACCCCATCTGTCTGAGCTAGACCAGAGACATCGCACCCATTCACTCCTAATGAATAAGTGGACTATCAATTCCATATGAGGATTAATGCAACAGTTAAACCGAAACACCATATGTGTACCCTTTTTCTGGATGTTTTCCTCCATATGAAAGGCCTAGTTTCTAGCTCTCCAAATGAGAAAACTCATCTTCAATGAGATATCCTTACACAATAGTCGATCACCCCATTCATCCTGGATTCCTCCCTATTGAATCTGGACACTAAATTCATGACTATTAAAGGACCCATAGTTATCTTCGGTAAAGCAGAAGCGACCTTCATCCTCTGAGAGAACAATTTCTTTGAACAGATTCTTCTACTCTGAGCTGGTAATGGACTCCATCAACCTGGGATGCGTACATGCCTCCCTCATTAACATATCTAGGCCAGTTTACCCCAAGAAATACAACTTCTCTTTGATCCAACTATCCCTCCATAGGTTCACATCCCCATGGCCGATCACCCATCGAGAAGAATCCTGTAAGATATACAAATGATACACCATTGTTTTCCCCAACCATGATAGTTTCCTTCTGTACCAATCCTCCCAATGATTTCCCTATTTTATTCTTAGAGTTTTGTCCCACATAGAATTTTTCACAAGGAAATCCCAAGCCAACCGGGCCATCGTGGATTGCATGGCTACATTTAATTCTCTAAGACCAACACATCTTTTCTCAACTGGTTTCATCAATCGAGTCCATGAGGCCCAATGATCCTTTCCTGAATCATTTGCGTCCCAAAGAAATCTGTTCATAATCATATACATGGTAGAAATAATCCCCTTAGGAGGGGTGATGATAGATAATACATGTATCAGAATCGAAGAGGCCACACTATTAATCAAATCCACTCGACCCCCAAAGGATAGAAACCTATTTTTTCAGTTATAAATTCTCTCATCCATTCGATTAATAAGATCCTCGAACAATGCTTTTTTCACCTATCCATTAGATATAGGAGCCCTGAGATACAACATTGGTAGTTATTTCGGTTTCACCCCCAAGATTTTCTAGATGTTTCGGTCCCTCCTCCTTGAGCATTTAATAAAAATAAAGACGTTGCTATTCCTTCCATAAACCTGCTGGCCACTCAGACTACCATATATCCCCATGATCCACATAAGATTAAGCAAAGATGGCCTCATACCATTTAGAAAAATAATAATGTCATCAGAAAACATTAGGTGATAATAGGATCCATTTGAGGCCTGTGAGATATATAGAAGGATCTTCCAGTCCAACATCCCATTAAAGAGGTTTTGAGACAGAGCCTTCAGAGCAATAAGAAAAATGGAGGGGGAATGGGGGTCCCCTAGGATCACCCCTCTCACATTCTTGAAAAAACCAAACCCCTTATCAAGAAAAGAAATAGAGATCTAAGGATAAGACAAACAGTGGAAGCATAAATCAGAAACCCATTCATGGAACCCAAGTTCCCTCATGACTCGAATTATAAACCTCTACTCAAGAATATCATATGCCTTCTCCATATCCACCTGGAAAATAACATTGGACACCACCAACTTCTTGTTCACATCCTATAGCAACTATTGAGCCACTCCCACCTCCCCCTGGATACATCTGCCTTGGACAAACCCATGTTGTTCTTGGGAAATTATACTCAAAATTATCTTATTAAGTCTCCTCACAAGAAGGCTTACCAATATCTTATATGAGATGTTGTAAATTAAAATTGGTATATATTTCCCAATAAATGTTAGATATTTAACTTTAGTAATAAGAACCAGTCTGGAAGCACACGTACCCCTGTTGAGGGCACCCCCCCCCCACACACACTAATGAAATCCTGAACTACCTCGATTATTGTCATCCCCACAAAGCCCCAAGGCGCCACATAGAAGGCCCCAAAGAACCCGTCCGTCCATGGAGCACTCTCCGAAGACAGGCTTAAAACCACCTCCCACACCTCCTCGCTAGTCAGAATAGACTTTAGTATTTCATTATTCCCCCATTCAACCTTCCTGGAAATATTTTGGAAGAAATCATTCTACTCGCCATTGGAACCAACCTCCCCTGAGGTCACTGCCCGACCACCTCCCGGTATAGAATCGAAGTGCTCCAATGAAATCCTACCAGGAACATCCACATTAGAGGATAATGAGCTATCTTCCAACCTGATATTTACCTATGATTTTTTTTTGCTTCTTGAGACCAGCATGAAATAAATGGTTATTCCTATCACCTTCCTTGAGCCACCTCACCCTAGCTCTCTATCTAAGCTCGATCTCTACCTCCAAAAGTCTTTCCACTAGATAGGGTTTCTTGTCACATAGCCTTAAAAGATGGAATCATCCTAGTTTTGTTAAAGAATCACTTTCAAATGGTAAATATCCTCTTGTAGAACCTCCACTGATCCATCTGAATAAATAGCAGACCTAGAAAATCTGATAATATCATTCTTAAGCCTCTTCAGACACCTTGACAGCCCCTCCCATGCTCCTCCCTCGATCACCTACTTCTAAGAATATTCCATAATTTGAATGAATCCCTCCCTAATATTCCACTTCTTATAGTACAAGAAGACCTTACTATCCCCATTACTAACCTTCTGTTCCATGAGTAAGGTTGAGTGATCTGAAATCCCCTGAGACGGATACAAAACCGAGGATCTTGAGAAAGATTCTAGGCCCTGAATGTTGGCCAGGCACCTATCTAGTCTATACCATATCTGATTATCACCTCTTCTATTATTACACCATGTATATTTTCTCCCCGAAAAATCCAGATCCAAGATCCCCTTACTGGATATGAGGTTACTGAAATCCAGTATACCATGGTTATAGGCCATTGTCCCACCAATCTTTTTTGAGATTTCAACAAAAGAGTTGAAGTCTTTACCTATAAACCATTCTAAACCAATTTATTCAAGGGAACCCAGATACTACCACAAGATACATCTTTCCAAAAAGTCATTTCCGTCATACATGAAGGAAAGCAAAATTCCCATACCTATAAAACTTATTTTCATTGTAATACATTTCTCCACCACTTGAACGAGCTCCACTTGAAGAAACCTCTTCCAAAATACCCAAATGTGGTTGTTAACTAGATTCCCATGCAAGTGACATCCAAACCCCAACCTCTTTGAAAAAAATTGATCTTTCTTAGATCTTGTTTGTGTTCAAGAACCACCACCATCGAATCACCGCATCTCCTT
This sequence comes from Viscum album, assembly GCA_963277665.1. NCBI lineage: Eukaryota > Viridiplantae > Streptophyta > Magnoliopsida > Santalales > Viscaceae > Viscum > Viscum album. The sequence goes on along the minus strand of OY728146.1, from coordinate 1,616,128,787 downwards.
GATTTAGAAGCCATAAAATCACTCTTTGCCTAACCCCCCATTCCCAGAGCATTTCAGATAATCACAAAAGAAATTAATGAAGAAAACTACCCGCCTAACAGGTAATATTACATGGCCTCATAATGAACAATTCCTTGCAACAACCCTCCTTTGACATCAAATGCATCACTGGACGATAAGGCCCCTCTGAGGAGAATCCCCTCTTTGACACGAGAACCTTCTTCTTCATCAGGATATCCTCTTCCTCCAATAAAGAAAATTGGTTCCCCAACATCATGGGGGTAATCAAAGGAGTATCCTTCTCCCGATCTAAAGAAACCAAAACCAGTCTTGTAGGTGACTTTCAGGCCACCATAATTTCTTTCTCGACCCCCTTTGGAAGGTCCCTCTTCAAAGGCACCGAATGAAAACCACCTCCACAACCTATCGATGCCAACAAAATCATCTTCAGCGAGCCTAAAAAAATCATCGAAGAAAAACACACCTATGTCAAGGGCAGAGATAATGACCTTGGAATGTAGGGAAGAGACTCCATGAACATCTTAGCTTTCCCTTTGGAAAAGAGGGAGGATGCCACCAGAGGATCCACTTCAAATGAGCCCATATTTGGCTCCCACGAAGAAATAATATTAAGCACGATAGGTAGAAATAAGACAGAGAGATAAACACCCAAAAATAGTTCCCATGAAAAAGTAAACTCTATAGGCACTACTATAGATAGTGCTTTTATCAGTGCTATAAAATTCTTCTAACAACGTTAGAAAATCACTATTCATCTCAACAATGATAAAGGGGGTCCCCTTTAATAGCACTAAAAAAGCACTGATAAAGGGTGTCCTTTATCTACACTAAAAAAAGTAATGATAAAGCCCCCCCCCCCCTTATCTATACTATTTTATCACAGATAAAGGAAATTTTTATCAATGCTTTAATTAGCACTAATAAATGATGTCTTTATCAGTGCTAAAAATAGAACTGATAAAGGGTGACTTTTTTAGTGCTCGAAGTAGCACTGATAAAGGGGGATTTTAATAGTGCTAAAAATAGAACTGATAAAGGCCTAGATACATGTTATGTGTTGTTTATATAATAGTACACCCACCAAGAACACCTGAACCTACACAACACACACACCACCTACACAAAATATCACCTTGACAGTACACACAAGAACCAAGCATCACACATGATAATAAAGAAACACACACAAGGGTTTGGAAAAAAAAATATTATATATATTTCAAATAATGTTTTATACAATTAAATTTACAATTATCTAACAAATAGTTAAAACACTTTAATTTTTCATACTTTGGCATCCATAATACCCTCTCAAAAATGTCTTCCCATGGTATTAGTTGCCGAAAAAATCATCCCAACTCAAGAAAAAGGTTCCACCTATATAATATGACAAATATTATGTTAGTATTACTATAAAGAAATAAATTAAACACTAATATGAAAGAATACATTAATAAAATGTCAATTTTTAATAAAAAATGAACATTTGGAGTTATATAGGTCACATCGTGCGTCATATAGAGGTGGGGTTGATTTCTACACTTCAAAAATGAGTTATGGATCATTGCCCTAAAATATCAAAACAATTCGAGTGGGTTTTCTTAGTTTTTAGTATATCCCTTTTTTTACTGAAATTAATATCAAATTTTAATGACGTATTTGGATTTATACCAGTCACATAATTCATCGAATTAAGGTGTGTTTTATTCTTACACATCACAAATGACTCAACGATCATTGTTCTAAAGTATCAAAACAATCTGAATGGGTTTTCTTGGTTTTCAGTATGATAGTTTTCTTTTTTCAATAAAATATCATTTCAAACTGGAAACACCCATTTTGAGTTATACAGGTCGCATCATGCATCGTTTTGAGGTGATACTGCTTCATACATGTCAAAAAGGACTTATAAATCTCTCTCATAAATTATAAAGAAAATCTGAGGGTAATTTCTTGGTTTTCAGTGAGTGAAATGTGTTGAGCTAAAATGTCAATTTTAAACTAATAATAGACACTTTTAATAATAGTGGTTACATTGTGTGTCGGGTTGAGGTGCAGTTGATTCTTACGCATCAAAAATAACTCATGGATCATTTTCTTAAAGTATCAATACAATATGAATGAATTTTCATAGTTTTTAATATATCACTTGTTTTTTAATTAAATTAATGTCAATTTTAAAGAAAACACATTTGGATTTTTAATGGTCACATCGTTCTTCAGATTAAGTTGTGGCTCATTCCTACACATCCCAAATGACTCAGGGATCATTTGTCTAAGGTATAAAAACAATCCAAATTAATTTTCTTGGTTTTCAGTATGTCAGTTGTGTTTTTTACTAAAATATAATTTCAAATCAGAAACACACTTTTTGTGTCATACCGGTCACATCATGCATTGATTTGATGTGAGACTACTTCATACACCTCAGAAAGGACTTAAGAATCGCTATACTAAATTATTAAGATAATTGAAAAGTGTTTTATTAGTTTTTAGTGAGTGACATGTTTTGAGATAAAATGTAAATTTTCAACTAATAATAGGCACTTTTAGTCATACCGATCACACCATGCATTGGATTTAGGTTCAGTTGATTCCTACACATCCAAAATGACTCATGTATCATTTTATTAAAGTATCAAAACAATCTGAATGTGTTTTCTTGGTTTTTAGTATGTCAGTTGTTCTTTTTACTTAATTTAATGTCAATTTTAAATAAAAATACACATTTGTATTTATATTGGTCACATCGTGTGTTGTATTGAGGTGGGGTTGATTTCTACATGTCACAAATGACTCGTGGATCATTTTTCTAAATTATCAAAACAATATGAATATGTTTACTCAATTAGCAGTATGCCAGTTTTGTTTTTTTACTAAAATTAATGACAACATTAAATAAAATTAGACAACTTGAGTCCTATTGGTCGCACCATGTGTTGGATTGAGGTTTGGTTTATTCCTATATGTCAAAAATGACTTATAGATCATTTTCCTGAAGTAAAAAAACAATATGAATGTGTTTTCTTAGTTTTTAGTATGTCAGTTGTGCTTTTTTTACTAAAATATCATTTCAAACTAAAAACATTCATTTTGATTCATACTGATCACATCATGTGTCAGTTTGACAAGATACTGCTTCATACACATCATAAATAACTTATGAGTCATTTTCCTAAATTATGAGGTTAGTTGGAGCGAGTTTTATTGGTTTTCATAGAGTGACGCGTTTTGAGCGAAAATGTAAATTTTAAACTGATAACGGACACTTTTAGTCATATAGATCACATCATTCATTGGATTTGAGGTGTGGTTGATTGATAATCATCAAAAATGACTGATGGATTGTTTTCCTAAAAGTATCAAAACAATCCGGATGCACTTTCTTGGTTTTTATTATGTCACTTGTACTTTTTGCTAAATTTATTATTAATTTCTTATAAAAATACACACTTAAAGTCATAACAGTAACACCATGTGTAATGTTTAGGTTCGGTTGATTACTACACATCACAAATGACTTATGGATCATTTTCCTAAAGTATCAAAACAATCTTAATGAGTTTTCTTAGTTTTCAATATAGAACTTTTTATTTTTACTAAAAATACTGACAATTTTAAATAAAAATAGACACTTTGAGTCATTTTGGTCACATCTTCATGCTATTTTTGTACATTCTTCCATCAGGTATGCTACCCATTCGTTTCTAAACAAATATATCTCATATTTTTAATAGGAGTCTTTTTGAAAATCATGTTAGTACTGAAAAAATATAAATACAAAAAGTATTAATAAATATTTTAAATGAGATAGTAATTATCTTAGAAAATACCTCTTCAGGGATGTTGGTTTATTCATGGAATATGATATCCTTTATATGTTTACAAACATAATAACCATAGTCTTTATAGTTTGTTTTTTCGGAAACTATAGAAACATTGCAAAAAATAAGTAATTTTTTATATGTGTTTAGATAGTGAAATCTTATTATATATACTCTGATGTGTATCCAGTCATAGTTGTCATGAACCAACCTGAGTCAACCCTAAACCGGTCACCCAATCCATTCCTTGACATTGCCCGAGAGGCGTTCCCAATCCTCCCGGGTTGGCGACAAGCACCAGGGCATCAATAGAGGCAGTGGGAACAATTTCGCCCAGTTAAAATAAATAAATAAAGCAGCAGAAATAAAGTAGAGTAGTGCAAAATAAATAAACAAATTAAAGTAAATAAACAAGAACAAAATAAAATGAAACTAACCGAAAGAGACAACCACTATCTCTGTGTGACCTCACGGGTCACTCTCCAACTCATGAGAAAACATTGCCCGAGGCGAATGCACCCAAGCTGTAGCCTGCACAAACACTAAAAACAGAAAATAACTATAGGTGTGAGTATTAAAACATAGTAGGCTAGCCCAATATCTATTCCCAATGCACTACCTTTAAACAAATAAATTTACTAATTCCAGGTTTGAACTAAATTATATAAAATATTAGTTTCCACACGTAGTTTCATTTCAAAAACAAGTAACAGTCCATTTCCCTTTTTAATTCAAAATCAATTTTTAATGTTTTAAAGGAACAGGTGCATTGCATTTTAAAACATTTTTGCGAACAATTAGAAAATGAAGCTTTAGTTATTATCCAAAAAGTAAAAATACACATAACACACAATACACACCAAGGGAAATGGAAAAGGTGACACACTTGGATAGCAACCGAACTAGACCTCTCAACCTTCCACCATATACAAATAAACACTAAAAGAAACATGGGTTGAACCTAGGAGATCGTGAGAAATCCAGATTGTACTATACATGTGAATCATCCTGAAAGCATGCTCTAACTCGATGACATCATAATGCCCTAACGCCTGGTATAACCCTTCATGGCCTAACCGAGGGGCCCAATCCCCATAGTAGCAATAACTCAGTATTCCCCTACTATAGGGCCACTATCCAGTGCGTAATCTAAACTAGTGCAGTAATCATTCTTATAAGATTCACTCACTATGTTAGGTTCCCATGTCAACACATTCAATAAAAAGGGGTGTGTACACAATAAAAATCAATCATTCACAATCAACAAATATCACACACAACTCACACAATCAACGCACACCAAGGATCACCCCTGAGTAACCCTAAAGTGAGTTTTTTCAAACTAATTTATTTTATTAAAGTGCCAAACAGGCCTTCACCAACTTTAAAGAAAAACCTCATTTCTCAAGAAAACCCAAAACACTTGTTCAGAAGAAATCATTTATCTTTAAAACTAGAACTATATTTTAAATTATTTGAATTATGTTTAAAGGCCAAACTGGCATTCTTTCACTACTGGGTGTCTGATCATCATAAAAATATCTCAAGTGTCATGTATAAAATAAATAGATCTTTTTACACCAAATAATCATTTAAAAATCAATTATATTATACTATTTCCCATTTATTAAAATTTAATAAAACATTAAGCAATTAATAAATTCTAAATTTAACGGTAAGTGTAGTGGGGGACCTTCCTCGAGACCGAGATGAAATGGAAGACGCACGTCCAACACCACATAGTAAGGTCCAACGTACTGTAAAAAAACACTAAGAACTCAAAACCCAAACAAAAACCCAAATTAAAGTATGTGAAACCAAGAAGCGGGAAGAAAACCTCACCTTGAAACTAAAACACGATGACAATGCAAACTCAAAAACAAAGCGCGACGATGGCGCTCACTCGGAAATGCCCCACGCGGGTCCTAGAAAGTCAAACTGACCCAAATAAAGTTTAATTAACAACTATTATAATCAAACTAGGGTAAATATATATATATATATATGAAATAAAAAATATCAAATGGAGCATGAAATAAATAGTTACCAATGGGGGTCGCGACTAGAAAAAGACCAATGGAGGGCGTTGCGCCGGAACAGCGGAAGGAATCCGCGTGGTTGGACAAGGTATGACCAGGGGGTGCGATGAGGGTCGCCGGATAGCGGCGATGAGAGGCAGCTGATGGGAAGGGTGCAAGTGTGTCGGGCAGCGGTGGGAGCGGGGGAAAAGCAGCGGGTCATGAGGCAAGGAGAATTGGAAGTCGGGTGCGCAGGTCCGCCTGGGGCTGCGGGCTGCTCGGGCGCAGGCGAGGCAGCGCCGCTGGGGCTGGATCGCAGTAGGGGGCTATGGAGGTCACGCGGAAGAGCAGCTGAGCGGGGCATGCAACAGAGGCAGCCATCTTGAAGGAGGGGGAAAAGCAGGTCGGCTGGCTGGCGGAGGCCAGACAGGAAGGCGGCGGTGTGCAGGGGCTGTCTGCAGGTGGGGACGTGGGCGAGGCAGGCGTTGGGATGTCTGCTGGCTGGGATGCAGGCGAGGTAGGCGCTGCATGGGAGGGCACAAAGTGGATGGTATTATTGGAGAACGACGTCATGGGAATCACACGATGGAGGGAGCAGGCGCGTCGAACAGCGAGGCAGGCGGAGGGGAGGTTGACGCTGCGGGAGGAGGTGTGGCTGGTGGAGGGCTTGGGTGAGGCCGGTCGGGGCGCTGGAAGTCCTGGATGAAGCAGTTGGGGCATACCGAAGCTGGGTTCGATAGGCCGGGATGCAGTAGGCGTTATGTGGGGAAAGGCGGGAGCAGGAGATGGCCAGGGAAAGAGGGCTGGTAGGCGCTGCTGCATGGGAAGGCGCAGCTAGAGATCAGGTAGCAGGAGGCAGGCGAGGTAGAGAAGGCGGGGAGGGTGGCTACAGTAGCGTGGCGCCGGATCTGGCAGAGGGGAGCCAAGGGGTGACCTGGGGAAGACCCAGGAGGGTCTCACACAGAACAGGGGACAAGGGAGTAGCACGCATGGAGAAGAAAAAAAAGTAAAAGAAGAAAAGAGAAGAAAGAGAAAAAGAATAAGATAAAATAAATAAATAAATAAAATCTAAAGTAAATAAATAAAAATAATAATCTAATAATAATGATAATAATATAATAATAATAATAATAATCCAATAATAATAGTAATAATACAATAATAAAAAATATAACACTAATAATAATAATAATGATAACAATAATAATAATAATAATCGGTCACCAAACTCATGGTAGCTACTAGTGGTGCGGTGGCCGAGTACCCACCCAGACTGAATGTGTGGTGACCGCTAGCAGTGCGGTGAGTGTACACTGGACCGAGTCCCACTGAAACATTAAAACTCCAAAAAACTTCAAACCCGGATCCAAACCAAACTCTGACCAAAGGCGCGGGACCGAGAAAAGAATAAAAACATAGGCGTCTGTGGTCAGGGTGTGATAGTAGTACTTGTGATGTTTCTTGTCCTTTTCCCCTGGCCTCATTCCATGATGTATAATATATTCACGCACTACCCTATCATAACAGAGTTCTCATTAAAAGATAATATTAATTATATAACTAGATGTTTAGTTCTAAAATTTTGGATGTAGTGTATTAAAAATTGACAAACTCCATCATTTGTGGTCATTTTTTGGATATCCATGCATTGAATCCAATAAATAAGTATTTAGAGTATCCAAATTGACTATAATGAGCATACAATACTGCATAAAAACACAAAAAGGAATAAGTAATGAAAGAAATTAAAATATATTTGTTATGATTAATTGTTACAGTTTTACCCCTGCATCATTGGTATTAATAAGAGTTTGTCGTCCATACTTTTTTTGTTAAACGATTTGAGAAGTCCTACCACTATTTCACCCTCTTTCTTAGATTATATATATGTTTGTTCTGTAGAGGTGATGTGAGTACTAACAAGTCCAAATTTTTGTTCACAGGGAAATCCCTTCAATTGTTTTTCATATATACGTCTACAAATAATATGAAATTTATTTAGTCATAATTATCATAGTATATCAGATTTTGGAAATTAAAATCATGAAAACATACCTCATGTATACATTTACAACTAAACCGCCTAGCCAATCATGCTCTAGGATTTCACTTACATTGTCAACACTAATGAAATGTAGATCTTCCCTACTATAAATATTTTCATCAAAAATAATTATGTGAACCCCATCATCTTTCAAATTCATATTCACATGATCCTGTAATGATAATAAATGCGGATATATAAAGGGTGGGTTTAAGGTACTTTTGGTAGATCATTTTGATCAGTTGGTTGATCCTTTATATGGTTTTGAGTCATTCTTTCTTTTCACCCCTTCCCTATTTCCATCTATAATAGAATCATTAAGTTCAAACCTCTTTTAATTAAATTTTAATGTTTTTTCTTTAAATATAAATTATAAATGAATAATTCCTAGTTGACATGTTTTTTACAAGCTATGACAGCCATGGAATGAATGTTCCAAGAGCTTGTTTGACCTTATGAATATCTTCATCATCAATTAGAACATGGAGATCCGTGCTTGGATCTTGGGATATGTTAATCAGAACTTTGTCTTGGCCTATTAAAGTGGTCTATTATGTATCATGGAATTATATATATTGAACACTATATCCCTCACTACAAAGCGATGGGTGGGTGTCGATAGATATACATCACAGTTATTTTTACCCAGTACAATATCAATATAAAAAAGGTATCAGTGTCATTCTGATTCACAATTCATAGAAACAATTATTAGAACATTGATTACCTCATCTAAGATAGGTTTTTTAGGGGAATGGATCACCTCAAATCTAGTGGGGGTGGGGTGGGATCTTCACACACTGGTTGTTCTTGAGTTGTTCCTTCTCTTTATCCCCCCCACCATCATATTTGTCATTAACTCTATCTACAATTTCATATGTTCTTCAATAATATCTATTATTCCTCGCATCATTTTGATTTATTCACTTTGATCCTCCACTTATTTTTTCACAAAAAATGTTCGGGGTGTCACCCCAAAACCCGCACCTCTAACACGGCCATACTTTTCTGGATGCTTCAAGGCCATCAAAATTATGTCCACATCCGGTTTGGGTGTTGCAAATTCTTGTGACTATGTAATATAGAAAATATTGGAAAATAAGTAATCATTTTTATGTAATATAGATTTAATGAAAAACAAATATTTATTATTTCATACTTACAAAATTTTCCCACACTTTTTGTGTGTGTCCATCTATTAGTATCCCATATTTATTAACACATGCCTCCTTCCATAGCACATGGTGTGGGATGGAAGTGACATTGGATTTAGGTTCATCAATTTGAAAAAAAATATAGGAACATAGTTATGGAGTTGTTTTGTGTAACATAAAATTATTACGGTAAATTTAAAGTACATGTCAATTTTTTTTCAAGTGCAGTGTACCCCATTATTTCTTTACAATAGGGGTACACCGGTTTTTCTACTCATTCCTTATTTTCAGAACTCAGTTGTAATTTCATAAATAAAAATTTTTTAATCAAAGTGATGAATACATGTATCATCAAACAACATATTGATAAACACAATGTACCTAAAAATAATGCTCCACATGACATCTAGTAAACACATCCCATGCTCTTTGGGTTATTATGTGTTCATAAATAGGATATGGTTATGGGTTTATTTTCCCTTCAGCATCTTTAAGATATCATTTCGTTAAAATTGGGAAAAAACCTATGTGAATCCTTCTATAATCCCTTATATATATTCCTCATGTGATTCATCAACTTTAAATTCACTCTAAAAGGGATGATGAAGAGTAATTCAATGTTTCAATATTTTATTTTGTTAGTAAATTAAAGAAATGATATCATTATGTTACCAAAATATCTCCCCACATCAGTTTTTTAAGCCTAGTGACAACATGGTTCCATGACTATACATCAATTAGCATGTGTTGCCGAGGGATGATTCCAATGTAACTAATGAACATATCCTTTTTGGGGTTAACATGTTGGAACCACTTATTCCATCTAACCTCGTATTTGATTCCTTTCACTTTTAACTTAAGGATTTTTCTAAAACCTCCAAACTATGGTGATCCAATTTTTTGTGCTTCCTGTGTTTCATTGCCTACTATTTCCTCAGTTTCAACATAATCAATATGTTCCTCCAAATCACTATCATCGGCATGTAAAGATGGTGGTTGTACCTCTACACTGGGAGAAAAAGAAACTACATGTTGATAACCCTATTAGTCCTCTGCACTGTGAGGAGAAGTAGGTTGAGATACCTGTTGTGCCTCGAGATTGGGAGCATAATCACATAAAGAAGTAATTATATAAATATGTGGTTTAATATTTAATTTATATTACAAAAAATAATTATCAAACATATAATAACATAAGGTAACATGATGGATATTAAAAAAATATAACTTGATTATTGAACTCTCTTTTTTTAAAGGCGGAAGGTATTTGACCCCTCTATCGACTATCCAAATCCCTTCATTGTGGTCTCCTCTGACATAAAAACATTGTTTACATTGGGGCTACTATGAAATTATTACGACATCCCAATGAAACGGTCATCCTTGGTTGAATTTTCATCTAACCCTTTAGTGGTTTTGGTGGATAACAGAACAATTGACCAATTTCGGTTTGCAGAATCTAGAACATAAAATACTTGTACTGCATGTGATGTCATTATAAATGGTTCATCTTTGTACCCTTTATTATTAAAATAAACTTTCATGAGTCCCAACTCATCTATTTTAACAGCACTCCTGTTATCAACCAACTTTCATTGAAAAATCGGCACTTGGAAGTTCATATAATCCAACTCCCATATTTTTTTGATGATGCAAAAGTATGACATATTCTCATAAATTGGATTTCTTTCCTTATCACCAGAAACATTAATTGCTTCAACCACAAGTGTAACACCACTATTCTTCATGGTACCATCTTCATCATGTTCATTAGTAAAGAATTTATAACTTTTAATTACATAATCATTATAAGATAATACATAGACACTTGGTCCTACTCTTAACCATCAAAGTCGTTCTAAAATTCAGTCTATATTTTCATGTGATATATATGGTCCTAAAACCATCCTATAAACTATTGATTATGTGTATTTGATATCCATTTTTCATCCCTTGATGAATTCAAATGCCTAAGAATTTATTTTTGGGTTTCAACATATGAATCAACCTCAAAACTATTATAAAACAAATAAAGGTGGGTATGTTCCCAATATATAATATTGATTATGAAAACCTCTCTTCTAGAAATTATTCCACCTTCAAGCCACCCAGTTTGATGAGATTTCGATAGATCGATACTTTCCACACCGGACAATTATTCAGTACAGAATTCAACAGCTTCCTCAAGAATATATTACTCTGAAATACAACCTGCTGGCCGACTTTTATTTTTTACATAGCCTTTCAAAATATTTTTATAATGTTTAATGGGGTAAATCCATATATAGTGTATAGGACCACATATTCAAATCTCTTTCACCAAGTGAACCATCATATCAAAGAATGTCAGTGGGAAGAACAGTTACAATTCAAATAATAAGACGGCAATTTCTCTTTCTATACTCAGTAATTTCATCAGGTATATAAATTTTCTGAATATAGCTTAGAAAAATAAATAGAGTTTAATTAATGTATAATAGACATTCTTGGGAAAAATACGACATAAAGATATAGTAATTTGATCATTCATCAACATGTGTCATTCATGTCATTTCAGACCCTTTAACTTTAAATCGATCACTGACACAATGTTTTTGATATTCGATGAATACCCCTTTAGAACCTTTATGTTATTCAAGAAGTTGAAAAACTGATATCTCTCATGCCTGGAATGAGTGTATGAATATGGAGGAAGAAAAGTTCATTTTCACCCTTCATTGGCACCAAATCTTCTCGTATTCCAATGTTAACCATGTCCAACCTAGCCTTAATTTCATCCTTTGTTTTTTCAGGTGCATTTAGAGATGTGCCAATGACACTATCACATACATTTTTTTCAACATTCATAACATCAATAAAAGTGTCTGAAATATAGACAATTCTAGTATGGTAATTCAAAAAAATTCTCTTCTTCCAACTGGTTTTCTTAAGGTTTTTTGAAAATGGTTCACCCAAAGTAGTGTCCACATCTTTTACTTTCTCAAATAGTTGATCCCTATTTGGTGGATACGGCATTGTATATTCTTATAAATTTCCATCAAATGATGTCATCCAAGATCAGTACATATGTCGTCAGGGTAGAAATATGTGATGTCCTAGAAACATGGTTTTTGATGAATGTTTCAACCTGAATGATTGTGTACCTTGTTCGTAGAAGGGACACCCATGAATACCTTTAATTCTATATCCAGAAAAAATCTCATAAGCAAGAAAGTAATTTATCATCTCGTACAACATGGATCTCAATGTGAAATCTTAATTTCTATAATAATAATATAACATAACACATGAATCCCATAATAATTTCAAATCCTTGATCAATAGATCCAAATAAACATCAATATCATTAACTGGTTGTTTCGGTCCTGATATAAGCATAGATAGCATGATGTATTTTTATTTCATGAATAACCACAGTGGAAAGTTATAATTTACCAACATAACCTTACATTTATAGTGAGTGCTACTTTGAAAACCAAAAGGATTCACTCCATATGTAGATAACACAAGAAGAAGGTTTCTCATATCGTTTCCAAAATCAGGATACTCATGATCCATTCTCTTCCAATGAGTAGAGTCTTCCAAGTGACATAGTTTCCCATATTTATTTCTTCTGTTTATATGCCACGTAAGTTTTAATACATTCTTCTCACTTCCAAATATGTGCCTAAACCTTGGAATGATTGGAAAGTACCACAAAACTTTCATAGAACTAGATTAAACTTTCTTATATCTAGAATCACCACACTTTGGGCATTCTCTAAGTGATTTTTGGTCCTTGTGAAATAGTATACAGTGATTTGAGTAGGTGTGTATTCATTTAGAGATTATACTCATCAAACAAAGAATTATTTTGGCATTGTATGTTTGGATTGGGATCTCATTATATTTTGGGATCATGTTATTCAAGAGAGAAATTAATTCTATAAAACTGGTGTTACTCCTTTCGTTTTTTGCTTTCAAATTATAAAGCTTCATTACGGCTAGCAATGTTGTATATTTAGTGAAACAACCATAAAAAGGCATATTTTTATAACTCTTCAACTGCACAAACTATTTTGTGAAATCACAATGTTCATCTTCAACTATCCTAGTCATTTCCTTAATATGATCTTCATCATCATTCACATTTTTAATCACACCCTCGATACAATATTCTTCATTGTCCACACTTGTAATCATATTAGATGATCCATAAAATGTATTATTATCCCAGCCACTAGCTACATTCTCTTTTTCCCAGGTTTATTCCAAAATTTATAACTTAGATCTATTCCATGATAGATCAAGTGTTCTTATAACTCCTTTGGACTAAATTTTTTTGAATAAAAACATTGTAAACATGGACATATGATTTTAGAAGGGTCATATGCATGATCTTTTTCAAACTTGGTGAATGCTTTTACTCCATCTGTATACTCTCTTTTCAAACGATTGGAATACATATAGTATTTATTCATATTCATCCTATTTGATTCAATGATATTATTATTTAACAAAATAAATACATGGAATGTTGATATAATGTAATTTTTTTATTAATTCTATAAAAATATAAACATAAAATATTATGAAAAAAATATAGTTAAAATGTCCTTTGAAATCTATTTAAAAAATCACACTTGAAATACCATTAAAAAACTAACCATTTACACAAATTTCTATTTAAAATAGCATTACATTTTTTTTATATAAATCAATCAGTTCCAAACACTCTTTCAAAAAAACACAATTTCTTTTTTAAAATCATTCAAGAAAACTTCATGACCCAACAGTATTAATCATTTAAAATGAGAAACATCCATATAAAAACATTTCAAAACACTTGAATCATTTTAAAAGATCCACTAAGGCATTTTCACAAAGACATAGATCTCAATAGAGACACTTTATAAAATATATATAGAAAAAACCTCGATCCATCCCAAATCAATCAGTGATGTATGATTCCATCACATTATTCTAAAGGTAGGTGTAATAATAATATTTTCCAAAATCATTTAATATTGTGCTCCCCAATATTGGATATCCCTTATCCATGCTTCCATTATCCATTTATATCAATTATCCTTCACCACAACACCAGAGTCCCAACGGATATCTTCCATAGTTAGTGACCACACACACAACAATGAAACACTCATGTTCCAGTTTACTAAAAACATTGCATTATCCCGATGATCCTTGGCTAACACCAAATAAATTGGTTGTACACCCCAGGAACAATGTATATGTCTCTCATATGAAGTAATATTGGTTCCTTCCTTTATAAATACACCTAAGAAAATCTATAAGCACAAACCCATTACATAATCAAAAATTTCACAAGTGTCATTCCTTTCACACAAAGAATTTCCCTATGCCTCTCATCATGAGAAGAAACTATGTTTCATTCCTGATCCTCTTAAGTACATCATGTATCAAGTTAAAATAAGTAAATAAATATGGTATTAAACTAATATATGGTATAATTTTCGATAGTTTATTTTCTAAAATCTTCAAAAAATACTTTATAAATGACATTACAAATACTAGTCATTCTAAAATTCTTAACTGAACTCATATCAATAACCTATAGAATCAAAGAGATGAGAGTGTCATTATAAGTCTCAAGATAATTCTTACCTCTCTAAAACTCATTCATGAGGTTAACAACATCAAGTCCCAAAATAGTCTAGAATCTTTCAAAGAAAATTTCATAAAGAAAATCTAGGTTTGGTACCTTTTATGGATGCATCAACCTAAATTTCACGACCACATCCTAACATTGAATATCAATAGTTAATAATTCATTCATATAATTTTATAAAGTTTTAATAAAATAATAATTTATATATTTATATATAAAATTATTCTAAAAAGAAAATATGATTTGTTAATCACTTTAATTATATCATTTGTCCCTTTGAGGGGATTCACCATAAATTTCTTGTGGGTGGAAGGATTCATTACATGTGTTGTTATGGTTATTTGTCTAGGGTGTCCAAAAAGTCTCTCATGTAGCTTTGGATAGGTAGATCTAAAAAAATATATACTTCCCTTATAACTGAATTGATCCCATAAATAAAAAATCATATAGATTTATTATTTTATACTCAGTCATCAACTCATGTAGGGTTTTCTCCACTAACAACATATAGATTTCTTATTTTATACTCAGTCATCAGTTTCACCCTAATTAAATTCCAACTTAAACTTGGTGTATGAGACTTTGTCAACTCATGTAGGGTTTTCTCCACTATCTCAGCACTAATACAATACAATGTCATATTATGTATGATCTAGATCTATGAAAATCCATTTTCATAAAGTTCTTCATCATATGATCTTAAATTTCACTCAATATAATTCCAATTTAACTAAATTTGAATTACATGGCATATGGTTTATCTTATAAGGCCTTTAAACTTCTTAGATAGATCCATTGGATATTTCCTAACATTCCAACCACCAATATTAGACCCATTAAATGACTTTATAATATTCAAACCCCCTTCCCCATAATATAGTAAACTCATCCATATCTGGTTTTGAAATCTTAGACACTAAACATGGATAAAATATATTTAATTAAAACTACATTACAATTGAAATAACATGAGTTATGATTTACATTGATCTTATTCTTTGTTCGAAGGTGTTAGAGCACTCATAGATCTTGAGGCCCATTTTTGTAGTAAGTTCATACATTTCATCATTGGTTTGTGAACTATGTCCATAAACTACATGAAAACCTTCCTGACGTTGTTTATACTAATATAGTCCACTACTCATTCATGCAGGGTTATCACCTTGAACGTACTATTAAATAAACTACCACATCTTTTCTAGAACAAGAACTATAACCATAAACTATGTGAACCTCTCTTAAATGATTTATACACTAGTATTGGGTTCTCTAATCATGAAATGTTTACCTAAACTACATTATTATATAGATCACCACATATTTTTTATAAAATTTATATGACATTAAACACCAGACTCATTTAGGTCAAAGTTGTTTGATCACAAACATCAGTTTCAATAGTCCAGCTTGCATGAACTCAAACTCGAAATGGAAAGATACATGGTACTCACCCTATTGAAAAAATTCAAAGGGGATCATAGAAAAAAATTCAAGTCCCCACTCACTAGGTATACACATATCCTAGTTCCAAATCTATCAATATAGAAATAAAGGGATTTGGAATGAAATTGAATGAATTGGAAGGTTTATTTTGAAATAATTACTTCCAAAATATTCTTAAATTCCCATTGAGGACCAATGATGGATAATTTTATATCTAGTGCTTTTCATCCCAAATAAGCTAAGAGAGTTAGATTTAGGGTTATCACCACTCCTAACATCTAAGAAAAAGAAGCTGATGTTTTTCAACAAGTTTCAATTATGATGCTCTTGCGATTATTGGTGAATTGGTGGTACAATCATTAATAATAGAAAACAAAACTAAATTTATGTAACATGTCCATGAAATGTTAAAAGTGATTAAAAAATGTGTGTTGTAGGGATCTAAAAGATAATATCATCAAATAAAAAATCATCATTGGAATCTCACCAGATCCTATGATGTGAAAATATTAGACATATACTAGTAAAATCAACAACCCAAGGGTTCCCATCTGTACCAACACCATCAGCAAAGAGATAAGACTATGACATCCCAAACACTATAGGTGAAGAAACATGGGAATTACATCACTAACTGTATGGGAAAAGAAATAAGGGAATCATGTTCAATCACTATGACACACAAAATATCAGTAACATAGTTACCTTGGGTTCCTATGGCATAGTAAAAGTGGAGCTAAGAAAAGATTTGAACATGATCAATTTATAAATTAATATTTAAACATAAACAATAAAACTCATATAACCTCCAACAGACTATAAAGAAATATCAACCAATAACATCATACAATCATCAAATAATAGCAATCAATACACATCCCATAAAAGGGAAATAGCCTATAGAAAACACTAACTCAAGCGTTTCCTAGAAACTATGATAAAATTATAATGAAACTTATTTAAATAAATTGATAGAATACCCTTATGGTGGTAGTAGTAGGGTTTGGTGACAGTGGAGTTGGGGTAGGCAGCATCGGCAACAGCAACGGAGGGCTTTGTAGTGGAGGTGGGGTTCGCAGTAGAGGAGCAGCGGAGGAGCGCTGGATGAAGGTTTGAGGTGGAGGTGGGTTCTTAGCAGAGGAGTGAAGGAGGAGCGGTGGATGAGGTTTCACGGTAGTGGTGGGTTCGCGGAGGAGGAGTAGTTCACAACAAGGGAAGTGGCGGTGGCAGATAAGGGGTTGGTGAGGGCGGAGCTGGGGTCGGGGCAGAACAGATGTCGGCGACGTTGGGGTCAGCTTCTGTGAGAGATTGGGGGGTGTGAGAATAAAGGAGACTATTAGGGGTTTTTTTGTAAAACCCAGTGAACATTTATCAGTGCTAGCTAAAAAACACTAATAAAGGTATGTTTTATCAACGCTGATAAAACATACCATTATCAGTGCTAAATTTATAGTGTTAATAATGACACCTTTTATTAGCACCTGTTTAGCGCTAATAACGGCCTGTCTTTATCAGCGCTAAAAAAGCGATGATAAATATATTGTGTTAATAATTTATTTATATTAATATATATATTTATAAAATTATATATATGGTAAATATATATTTATTTATTTACAATTATAACTGTAAATATATATATATATATATATCTTTATACTTATAAAATTATAATTTAAATAATTATAAAGTTATAAGAAAAATACTTATTATATTTATCATCTTAGAATATATATAATAAAAATATTAATTGTATATATTTATAAGACTATAGATATATACAACTATATTTCTCTAAATTTTATAATTATTTATATGAATATATATTTATTTATAATTATAATTATTAATGAATATATATTTATTAATTTAAATGATTATAAAATTATAAAACATTAATATATATAATTTTTATAATTTTATTAACATATATATTTAATATATTTATTATAATTTTATAATTATTTAAATATATATGTATTTATTTATAACTATAAATATAAACATTTTTATTTATTTATCAATATGTTTATATATTTATTTAATTTTATATAAAATTATATATGAAAATAATAAATATATTTTCTATAAATTAATAATTATTTAAATAAATATATATTTATTTATATTTATAACTAATAAATATATATTTATTTATTTGTAATTAAAAATTATAATAAATAAATATTTATTTATAGTTGTAATTATAAGTAATGTATATATATATATATTTAAATAATTATAAAAATATAAAAATATATATTTATAAATATATATATATATATATATTATAGTTTTTAATTATTTAAATATATCTACATTTATTTAGAATTATATTTATAAAAAAAATTTATTTATAAATATTTTTATATACATATATATAATTAATATATTTGTTATAATTTTTTAATTATTTAAATATATTTGTATTCATTTAAAAATTATAATTATATTTATTTGTATTTATTTATAAATATTTTTATCTATTTATAAATATATTTATTTAATTATATTATAACTTTATAAGTAGTATAATAAATATATTTATTATAATTTTATAATTATTTACATCTATATAGTTATTTGTAGTTATAATTATGACTATAAATAAATATATTTATAAATATTTATATATAATTATAAATAAATATATATGTATATATATAGTTACAATATATGTATTTATTGTAATTTTATAATTATATATATATATAGTAGTAAATATAATTACAAATAAATGTATTTTAAAAGTATTTATATATAATTAAAATTTAATAATTATAAATATAATAAGTATATTTATCATTTAAATATATTTAATGTAATTTTATAAGTATTTTTGAGCACATAATCATATATATGGGTAACATGAATTAATCATATACCTTGTAAATATACATAATAAAAAAAGAGTCATCAAGGTACAATGAATAATAAGAAAGGGTGTAATGTATAAATGAACATTATGATAAACATATGCACGCATGATCAATATATTTATTGAACAAATTAATTGGAAACACATATATATTTAATGATTAATATAAATATATATATTTAAAAAGGTATTTATATATATTAATTATAAATAAAATATATATATATTAAATATATTAAATATATATCTATTAAATCTATAATTAATCCAATAAATCTAGCAAATCTATTAAATCTAAAAAATCTAAAAAATCTAAAAAATATATTTATTATTTAATAAAATTAATTATAATCTTATAATTATTTGAATATATATATATATATAATTATAATCTTAGAAATACTTTCCTTAAAACAATATATATATATATTTGTGTGTGTGTGTGTGAGTTATTAAAAAATATATATTTATTATAAATATGCGTTTTTTAGTTAATGTATACAGATAAACATTATTTTTTAATGTAAATATAATAATTTTATATAAATTATTAAACACTTTTACCAGTGCTTTTATCTAGTGCTGATAAAGCCCCCCTATCAGCACTTTCTGCCTAGTGCTGATAAAATGAGGTGCTTCCCTTGCCTCGTTTTGTGGTAGTGAGGCAAGAATTCTCCCATAAAGATCACTCAGTCCATAAATGTTGTCAAAACAAAGAGAAGTGTAAGGAATGCAGTAATCAAGGTAAGTTTATAACCTTTATAAATGAAATAATTGATGTTGAATTATGTGAATAGTGGAGTATATATAGGGTGTAAAAGGAAAATTTACCATCAAGATCTGATATTTACATGATCATTACCTGATTTTTGCAACGTGATCGTTATATGACCCTTGAACTAGTAAAAATACCCAATATAATAGTAAAATACTATATTAAAAGGTAATTAAAAAGTATTATAATAATATTTTAATTATATTATTATTTTTCTTTATACTATTTAAAAATCAATATGTATGATATTATAATATTTATAATTATTTAAAATGAATAAATAATTAGTTTCCATTTAAAAATATTATTTTATATAAAATATGTATCATTTTATTTAAAATAATTATTTATAATTCATACAAAATAATTCATAGAATAAACATTATATTTTAAATTAGCACATCTAAACTAGGTTATGGTGAAATTTTGAGAGTTTTGTATAATAATTTATTTTTCAGTGAATCGTAAAAATAAATTTTTGTATTTTAGATATATTTTATAACATCATAATTATGTAATAATGGTGTAATAATATATATATTATGCTTTGTATGACCAAAATATGTTTAAATATTTATTTTTTTTATTTTATATGTATTAAAATCATTTCTTTAAAATCTATAAATAAATTCCATTGTCTAAAAAAGTTTGAATTTTAAAAATAATTTTTCGAATAATGGATCACTTTTTATGGTAAAATTAATATATATATATATTAAAAAAATAAAATTTTTAATATGTTAAAAAAATGTTCCTAATGTCACAAAAAATGATCCAAAACCATGGGTGGTCCATGAAAAATAAATTTTCGAAAACCCATAATTTTGAAATCCTATATTTGAAAAATAATAAACAATCCTTCAAATTTTTCTATAAATAAACACTAATCTTACCTATTTAATTCACTCCAAATCCAATTAAAACATCCCTCTCTCTTTTAGTCTCTCATTAATTATTTTGGATAAGCCCCCAATATCTTAAGTAATATCCCCTCTAAGATTTATAATTAATTTATGATAAGGGTTTCTCTTCATCTTTCCTTTATTACATTCAAGTATTTCCTTTATTGTAAGAATTTTTATTTTCCACTTATTATAATTTTATTTATTTAAAATCATTCCATCATTTTCCAAATGATGTTCTATTAATTATAGGCTACTATTCTCTCATAATAATTCCATTACATAATCCTTTTTTATGCCTCTTATGTTTTTTAAATCAATATTTAGTTTTCTATGTCATACTTTTATATTATGAATACCCAACCCCATTTCCATTAAAGTGTATTAATATAGATATAATTATGCTTTATTTATTTGGTATTTCCATGTATGAGACCCACATTCCCAACTTGTGGGTTAAAATAATGAAATTTTCATGTTGTTGACCACCTTTCTTAATGATAAAAAAATCATGATTCTAATGATATTAATGAGTTTCATGTTTTCTGTAAGTATTTTATAATATTATACTGGTGATAAAATTTCCTAAGTATGAATCACCATTGAATTTAAGACATCGTTGAGGATGATTCGATATGGAAAATGGAAATGTCCAGAAATGATTCACCATCACATTTGACACCACCGCAAATTTCACACCATCGAGGATGTCATACCACCCGAGTGAAATTTTGGTAAAGTATGAGACACGATGAGAATGACTCACTGCCAGACTGACCTATCTCCAGAATATGATCTACCATCAGATTACTCACTGCCAAAGGAGTCACAACCAACATGAAAATTTGACTAAGTACAAGACACCACTAGAACGAGATGCCACAAGACTCTAAGACACCTCCATTTTTTTCTTAACTTATACTTATTTTTAATTATTAATAACTGATATATTATTGAATTGAATTCCATTTATTATTATAATTATTGTTTATTATTTAATGATAGAATTCATTGATGTAAAATTTAAATGTGTAGTACAAGGAAGTAGAGAGGATCTGGATATTTCTACTACTACTAATAAAAAAATCAGACTCCCTTGTGCATAGGAGGTGAATTCTCATGCGAATTTGACAAATTGAAATATGAGATCTTGCACTTACAGTACACACACATAAAGATAAAGAGATGTAATGCTACATCTTGAATACACTTTACTGAGGAAGTCTAAGCTCATATAAATATGATTCTTTCCTCTACTAAAGAACAAGAGTCTATGACACTATTTTCTACTAAAGTTTCCAATAGAACCTGACACAAGAAAATTTTAAAAATACTTCCAAGGAGTCATGAGTTGCACTCCTTATAGACCAAGAACTTATATTCCTTTACACACTTAGTTGCACCATTCTTTTTACAATATTTTACATTTCAAAAAAAATGTGCATACTCTGTTTTATCACATGCACATTATCTCCTATACTGAATTGGAAGATACTTGATATCTTCTCTTAGATATTGTTACATTTTTACTCCTACTAATAATAGTGTTAGAGGTCCATGTGTGACCTGTCTATTTGTACTCCCACAGATAATTATGGAGGAGGTCGTGTGTGACCTGGAAAGTTATAAACTATTGTAAAATCCAATCTAGGATATGGAACAAACTATTTTTTTATATAAACCGATTGGTTGTAGGTGATCACCAAGTGGAGAGGATTACTTATCAACTTGAGACTAAACCTCTTGTATTAAATATTTTTGATATGACTTTTTGTTTATTTTAATTCCATTTTTAAAACAGAATCTATTTTAACCAAACTAAAACTAAAACTTTGATAGTTAATCTTTATTAGTGTTTTTATAAGATTTAAATTAAGTGAATTGATTTTATTGGAATAAGTAAAATTGTATATTACTTACCTGATAATTAATCAATCTTTAGGAAACCTTTTGGAAGATTAGAACTTATAAAGATATTCTATATTGATTAACTGGTCCATTTTTAAATTAATTATAAGAATATTTTAAATACATTTTGAAAAAAAAATTTATTCGGTACTCAATTCATCCCCATCTTGAGACACTCAGTCTGACCAACATTTGGTATCAAAGGTTTTTCTTCTTTGGTATTAAAGTTTTCAATTTTTTTACCTATGGTTTTATTTAATCTTTAAAGATGTTCAATTTTTATTATTCCCAAATTTATTTATTTTAATGGATTCTAGAAAATAAGTTTCTTCTACAAATAGACCTCCCTTATTTAATGGAAATAATTATTCTCAATGGAAAATTAAGATGTTAATGCATGTAGAAAGCATGGTTTTTGATATTTGGTCTACAATTTAAGATGAATATGTTTTACCTGATTATTCTGGAAGTGTATAAGATGAAACTAAAAAGTTATCTTGCAATAATAATTATAAATCTATGAATTCCATTTACTATTCCCTAGGAGATAAAGAGTTTAACAGAATTTCTGCTTGTAAAACAACATATGAGATTTGGGATACTTTGTTTGTTTCCCATGAGAGAACTTATAATTCCATGGAGATGATATTAAATAATTATACTATTAAATATGATAACTTTTATATGAAGCCTGTTGAACCTATTTATGAAATTCACCTCATATTCAATGAGATTTTGAACACAATGAGATCACTTGGAAATCCTATTTTTTCTAAGGATCGGGTCATGTGGTTGTTCAAATATATATCTAAAAGATGGAGAGGCACATCTGTCTCCATCAAAGATTCTTCTGATATTAGAAAGATACCAATCAAGAAGCTGATTATTAAGATTATGATGTATGAATAACAGCTAAAGTAAAACCATGAAGAAGATGAAGAAACTAAAAGAAGATCAGTAGCCTTCAAGACTATAACATCTAAACAAAAGAAAAAAATAAAAGGAAAAGGAAAAATTCTAAGATGCAAGTTCAAGTGATTGTGAATCTCTACTAGATAGTGATGAGGATATGGATCATCTAGCTAGAATATTTAAGAAATTTATAGGGAAAAGAAATTTTTTATAAATCCCAGTTATATAAGAAAGTATGATTCCAAGGGTACCTATAAGAAAGACTA
Source organism: Viscum album (assembly GCA_963277665.1). Classification (NCBI taxonomy): domain Eukaryota; kingdom Viridiplantae; phylum Streptophyta; class Magnoliopsida; order Santalales; family Viscaceae; genus Viscum; species Viscum album. The sequence continues at coordinate 1,616,105,013 of OY728146.1, read as the reverse complement.
TAAGAGATATGATGATTAAAAAGTGATCACGTGTTATGAGTGTAATAGGAAATAAAATTTCAAGTATGATTGTCCAAATCTAAAATAAAAAAAAGAGATATGATAATAAGGAAAAAATATACAAAAATTCTATGAAATCCACCTAGAGGGAATCTGAGGATAGATCCAGTGATTCAGATTCTTCAGCTGAAGAAAATTCAGATCGAGTGAATATGTGTTTCATGAAAAAAATATCTATGGTACCTTCGTTATCTGATTTACCTAATAAATCTATTGTGTTATATGTGAATAATTATAATGATTCTCATAATGAACAAAATGATGATATTATGTCATATGAAAAATTGTTTGAATATTGTAACATACAATAAGATAACTTTAATGGTCCTAATGATAAAAAAAAGTTTTAAAAAGAAAGAATTATTTATTTACAAATATAAAATCTTATTTTTCTATTAAAAAGGAGAAAAATTCTCAGCTTCTGAAAGAAAATAAAGAACTTAAACTTTAAAATGATCAGTTAAAGAAAGACCAATAAAAGTTTGCAAATGGTAGGTAAAACCTTACTCAGATCTTAGTAAATCAAGTTACACCTAAGTATGTAATTAGAATTGGTTATTATCCTAGATGGAGAAGAATAGAAAAACAATACATTTGTATCTAAGTCCAAACCAGAATGTTATTCTACAAATTATTTTTCTAAAGGAACTAATAAATTTTTTATTTCAGAAATCCTTCAATATATATAGGGTAAACACATCTAGAAAATTTGGGTTCCTAAAGCTCTAATTACTAACATTTATAGACCCAAACAGATTTGGGTACCAAAGTTATTTCTTATTTAAATTTTGTGTTGTACGAAAACTATTTGAAGACCTCTTATAGAAGTTTATTGTACTTAGATAGAGTTTTTTCAACATATATGATAAAATATTATTCATTCTTCAAGATCCATATTAAGTTCGATGGTTGTAATGTCACCTTTGGTGGGAATGATAAAGGTAAAATCATCAGCCTTGGTCAAATAGGTAACAAAAATTCAATTTTAATTTCTAAATTTTTATTTTTAATGGTTTAAAATATAACCCAGTTAGTATTTCATAGTTATGTGATGATAGATTTTATGTAAAATTTTATAATTATTCTTACAATTTTTATGATTCTAAAAATGGTTTAATTTTTACTACCTTGAGAAATGATAATGTTTATGTTATCAATTTAAATTCTTTTATTTCAAAAAATTTGTCCTGGTTAAGTGTCTTTCACAAATAATATTTGATTTGGAAAAGGAAACCAATCCATTGAAATATACCCTCACTTAGGAAGATTACTAGGAAAGGTTTAGTTAGGGATCTACCTAAGCTTGAGTTCCCAAGTGATAAAGTCTGTAACCCTTGTCAAAAAGGGAGGCAACACAAAGTCTCTTTTAAATTAAAGAAATAAGTGGTAACTTATCAACCTCTCAAGTTCATTCATATGGATTTATTTGTAACATATAGATTTTCTAACTTAAATGATAAGTATTATGTTTATGTTCTAGTTGATGGTTTCTCTAGTTATACTTGGGTATACTTTATATCCCACAAAAATGATGTTTTCTCTTACTTTACCAATGGAGCCATTAATGATGAATTTTGGGTAATAGAAATTCCAGAAGAATTGAATCCGTTTGAAAGAAAAAAAATTGTGGGAACTTTTAGATAGACCTAAAGACACCTTGATTATTCGAACTAAATGGGTTTTTAAGAACAAGGTTGATGATTCAGGAACTATAGTAAGAAACAAGGCAAGAGATTTTGAATAAGGTTATAGTTAAGAAGAAGGAATGGACTATGAAGAAACCTTTTCACTAGTATCCAGACTTAAATCCATTAAAATCATGCTTACCTATGGATATCATTTAGATTTAAAAATCTATAAAATGGATGTAAATATTTCATTCATGAATAGTTTTATAGTTGAGGATTTATTTGTTGAAAAAACCCCTATTTTTCAAAATCCTCATTTTCCAAATCAAGTTTTCAAATTGACTAAAGTTGTATATGGTTTAAAACATGATCCTAGATCTTGGTATGATAGGCTCAGTAATTTTATTATTTCAAAAGGTTTTTTAAAAGTAATATTTAATCATACCCTTTTTATAAAATTAATATCAAAAGATGTTTTAGTTGTACAAATCTATGTTGATGATATTATTTTTGGATCTTTAAGAAAATCTATTTGTAATGATTTTTCTAAAATGATAAAAAAATGAATTTGTAATGATTTTAATGGGTGAACTCAGATTCTTTATTTGATTTCAAATTTTTAAAAATAGAGAATGAATTATTTTAAAACAAATTAAATATACTAAACATATTCTAAAATTTTTAACATGGATTGCACTAAGGGTATTGATACTATTAGGAGTACCACATTTAAGTTGGATCTTGATGAAACTGGGAAACCAGTGGATCAAACCGATTAAATAGGTATGATTAGAAATCCTCTCTACCTTAATTCTATCTAACATGATATAATGTTTAGAATGTATATGTGTTCTTTATTTAAACCTAATAAAAAAGTGTCACATGTAAATTTTGTTAAATTAATTTTCAAATACCTCAAGTATATAACCAATTTAGAATAGTTTTACCCTAAAGTATAATCATTGGGTCTAGTGAGTTATTATGATATTGATTTTGGGGGATGAAATTTAGAAGAAAAAAACAACTCTCGAACGTGTCACTTTTTTGGAAAGTATCTAGTTTCATGTTGTAGTAAGAAATGGAATTATGTTTCATTTTATTCTGCTAAAGCTGAATACATTGTTGCTAGCAGTTGTTGTTCACAAATTTTGTAAATTAAACTCACTATAATGGATGGTGATAATCAATTCTGACATGTCCCAAAAGTATTTGATAACACGAACGCTATAAATAATTCAAGGAATATTATTTAACATTATAGGACAAACAACATTAATATAATACATCACCTTATGAGAGACCATTTTCATTTCACTCTTGATTTTATAGCATAGAACATCAGTTAGCTGATATATTTACTAAGCCTTTAAATTTTGAGAGAATGAACTATATCAAACATAAAATGGGAATTATTTACTTGTATTGAGTTTAATTGTTGGTATGACACAATGTTGGTATGAAAACATCATTGATATGAGACATTGTTGTGGTTGACATGCCATTTTTTCACACCATTCTGGTTGACTCATCAATGTTGTTGTCTCACCATTTTTCTTTTCTCACCATTTTTTGTCTCACCATTTTTTTGTCTCACTGTTTAATTTTATAACTATTATGGTCAACAAACTATTGGTTTCATGCCTTTGCAAATTTTATCTACTTATAATATTTTAAACCATCTATTTTATTTTCTTCTGGTTTATTCTAATTTCATGACCTGATACATTTATTTTTTCCAATAACAAATTCAATTTATATTTTTTTATTATCATTTAGATTTTAATTTTTTCTATATACCTAAATCTAAAATAGTAAAAAAAAGGTCTATTTACAACACACATATACTCTCCCACATTTATTTATCAATCCCATTGTAACCATTCTCCTTCCAAACCTTTCTATTTTTCACCTTCGACCAAGCTTTCCGAACTGATCTTCATGTTATTAATTAAGTTTCCCTCTAAGTCTTCACTCGATGAGTTGTTTCCTACTAAGAAACAAAAAAGGAAAGTTGATTGATGTTACTGTAGTTGAACATGTTCATCTCGAGCATGAAAAACATGTTTTAGTACCAGAGAATGAAGTGGAAGAAAATTTGTTTTTGTCAAGTAAGTCTCTAGTAATAGAGGTTTTTCAAATCCCAGGATGGTTAGACTAGTTCTCTTCAAATGAGGGACCTTTTTATCTTTGTTTAGTAGATCAGGTATTTCAGTTTGTGGATTTAAATATGATAGATGAAGAAATCTAGTTAAAATAAAGAATCAACGGTTATAGATTTCTCTTTTATTCTTGTGATTGGGTCAAATTTTTAGGAGTTCCTCTTGAAGGTATTTTTGATGACTACCAAGGACCTATTCCTAAAGACAGTGAATTCTTTGTTTTTGAATATGCCTTAAGAGAACTGACTGTAGATGGAATAGTTATAAGGAAAGTATCATCATAACTTGATGGATAGTGCATACTATTGTTCAAGTTCATTCAATATATGATTTTCCCATGAAAGGGTTATTTTTTTACTCTAATGTATCAGGATATCTACTTGATTAGTATTATAAAAAGAGTAATCAATATCAATCTGTATAGATAAATCATGGTTCATCTATTAGAGATGATAAAACCATATTTGAGATCTAACTCTTTGATCTATCCAAATCTTATTTCTACCATTTTATAGGAAAAAGACCTTGTTTTATATGATGAGGAAACATTTGTTGATTGTGGTGGTTTTTTCATATCAAAATTTATTTTCTCAATGATGAGGATCAGTTGAAACCCCTAGAAGAAACATTGGGTAGATGATAATGACATGTTTTATATTTATTTTTACCCAATGTATCATCCCACAAGTACAAGGGATGTAGTTGAACCTAGATTGGAGTTGGATGAGGTTGTTGAGTACTCAGGTGATGTAGAAGAAACTGTTGAAGAATAAGTGGAAAAGGAACCTTCAGTTGAAGTGGTAAGTAACCCATATTTGTACCAAAAATCTCTTATTATTTATTATGGAGCTCCTATTCCACCAAGGATGCTTCAAAAAAGATAAAATTTTATAAAGAGTTATGAATAATAATTAGAGGTTTCTCAGGAAGATCAATTTAAAAGTAGTTCAAAATTTGATGATGAAGAAGATAAAAATTATAAAGAAGAAAAAGAATATGAGAATAGAAATGGAATTGTAAATGGTAATGGAGTTTATGGGAATGGTATTCAATATAATGATAATGATTCTGACCCTAATGGTTCAGTTGGAAAAATTATAAGAAAATATGTAGATATGCCTCTAGAGCTTCTTGATTCACAAAATGTTTTTGCTAAAAAACAGGATATTTCTAAAGAAGTGAACCCAAAGATTAAGGATAAAGATTCAATTTTTGAGGAGGATAAAAACCCAACTTTATAATTTCTTTAAGATAATAACATTATTTATGGAACTTAAGTGAGTTCATTTGGTTATGATTTAGGAGTTTATGGCTCTACAATAGTGGAACATATGTATATGGTTGATGTTGTGGAACAGCATGTGTATAATAAAAATAGGAAAGAGATTCATTCATTCGAGTTAGGACGTGATGTATAGTTGGTGTAAACGGATACTGATGAGAATCTTATTGATATCGAGGTAGAAATTTCATCTACTGCTTTTGTCCAGAAAGATGATATATAGAAAGATATTTAGTAGAAGGAAGAAGCACCAGCAAGTATTGAAAAGCCAACTGGTGAACAGAATAAAGATGATCATAAATCATATGAGATCCCTACTACTATTCTATAAACTATATCTAGATAGAATTCAGATGATTAGAGATGTGTTGAGACAGTTTTTGTTGTACCTTCTATTATGGTACCTCCTTCTGTTGCACCTGTTGTTGTTGAAGTTTCAGACAAATGGGTTGATCCTATGTTCAAATAATGGGATAGATTCAGTAATTTCCCACCAAAGGATAATGGAACTGAGGTTTAAAATATATAATATACTGAAGGATATATGGTTATTCAAATTTATGTTGCAGGACTTTTGAGAAAAATCTGTAAGATCACCTGAACCAGTACATGATCCTCTTGTTGTTCCTCCAGTTCTTCCAGTGGACTTAGTTACCAAGATTGACTTGGAAATCTTCATAATAAATATTCTTTAATATTTTGATAAGTGTTTGAAGAATATATCTCCACTCCTGACCAATATTAGTGATAATTATTCTAGATATATCTTTGATTTGGTGATCCAATACATTCAACCAAAAATGATGCATCACATACAAGAGATAGTGATTTAAAAAAAGAGGATTAGTGGTGAACTAGAGTCTTTAAAGTTTGTTATGTAAGGTATTCAATATTCATTTTCTAGGAGTATGGATGCTCTATTATAAAGAATTGAAAGTTTTTCCTCAGTGGATTCTAGTTATACTGCTCCTCCGCCTCCTACAGTTGATGTTGATCATATCCGAACATTTTTCAGATAAGAGGTTGGTGCTGTTTCAAGTGGTCCTTCTATTGGATAACCTATCATACCATTGGAGATTCTAAGAAAGTTTTACTATGGTACTAAGAATTATCAAATGATGATCAGATCATATTCCAAGTATATGAATGGTGACCAAGATACTGTTACCAAATCTATAAATTTTTATCTCTTAAGGATTTATATAAAAAATTCCATAGATGCTCACTTTGAGTTTTTGGATGAAAATTTAAGGATTCCACCAATCACTCAAGATTTCAAGGAGGAATTTCATCATTTAAAGGAAATGAATCATGTGATAAATATATTTATAGAAGAAAAATAATACTTCTTTAGTGCCATGGAAATAGGTTGGAAGATTATAATGGACTTCATCAATATCATAAATACATTTCTTCTTGTTCATGGTATTGTAGTTGTTTCTCAAAAAGTCATTCATCTTACCCTGAAGAATCTCTCAGACTAGGAGTTTCTCGAGATCTATATTCCCCTCTTCCTTCCCAATTCCAACATTTTCCTCTTCATCCTGCCCAATCTATGTGGAAACTTTGTCTATATGTTTTATATAAAAACTTCCTCCTTGATCCATAGCTGGACTAACCACTGGTTTTCTATATACATTACCTATAATTCCTTCATATCTTTCTGTTTCATATCAAGAGAGATCCAAAAACAAGATAAAATCAATAATGGAACATTCTAACCAACCTTGATGATGTTTTAATAGACATTATGTTTTTTATGGGATAATGTTTTTGTATAATTTTTTTAACAAACCTTATTGGATATATCTAATGTAAATATTTTCTAGTCTTTATCTTCTATTCTTATTTTTTCTTTTATTCTGTATTTACTAGTATAATCTACTAATATTTACCTTTTTGATAATCCCAAAAGGGGGATAATTCTTATGTCATATTTTCTTTATCCATATGAATATACTTCCATTATTTATCTTTGATACCATCTGGATAATTTTTATTTCTTTGCTCCAATTTTACCATTGATATCACAATTTATGCTACCTTAGATAACTTTCTTACTTGTTTGATCTTACCTTTGATACCATTATTTGTGATCATCAAAAAGGGGAAGATTATAGACCTCGTTGTTTTAATGATAACAAAATCATGATTCTAATAATATTAATGAGTTTCATGTTTTCTATAAGAATTTTATAATTTGAGACACATGATAAAATTTCATATGTACGAATCACCATTGAAGTTGAGACATCGCTGAGGATGATCCATCATGAAAAAATAGAAAATTCATGAAATGAGGCACTGTCACATGGGACACTGCCATAAATATCACACCACCAAGGATGCCATACTTCCAGAGTGAACTTTTGGTAAAGTATGAAACACCACCATAATGACTCTCCAAAAGCCAGAACTACTGCCAGAAGATGATCAATTGTTAGATGACTCACCACAAAAGGTGTCACTTCCAATATAACAATTTTGATAAGTACAAGTCACTACTAGAATGAGATGCTTATAGAATATGATACGCCTTCACTATTTTATTAAGTTATAGTTATTTTGAATTATTACTGATGAATATATTATGGAATTTAATTAAATTTATTATTCTAATTATTTTTTCTTATTTCCCAACATAATGAATTGATGTAAATTCCACATGTGCAGTATGAAGAAGTAGATAGAATTCAGATATTCCTACTACTACTGATAAAAAAGAGAAGTAAACTACCTCATGCATAGGAGGTTAATTCTCATTCAAATTAAATAGATAGAAATATGAGAGTTCACTCTTTTATAATACACACATATAGATGAAGAGCTAAATTTCTACATCCTGAATACACTAGACTGAGGAATCCAAAACTCATATACATATGCTTCTTTCCTCCAGTCAAGAATAAGTCTAAGACACTCTGTTCTACTAAAGTTTTCAAGAGAACCCAACTTGAGTTTCTTTTCAAAATAATTTCAAGGAGTCATGAGCTATACTACATACAAACCAAGAACTTATATTCCTTTACACTATTAGTTTCTCTATTCTTTTTACATTCTTTTACATTTAGAGAATTATATGTGTATATTATATTTTATCACATACACACTATCTCCTATGCTGAACTAGAAGATACTTGATATCTTCTATTGACTATTATTACATTTTTACTCCCATGAATAATATTATTAGAGGTCCCTTTGTGACCTATCTATTTGTGCTCCCATAGATAACTATGGAAGATCTCATGTGTGACCTAGAGAGTTAGAAACTACTGTAAAACCCAATCCAGGTTATAGATCAAACTGTTTATTATTATATAAACTTCTTGGTGGTAGATGATCACCAAGTTGAGAGGATTAAGTATCATCTTGAGACTAAACCTCCTGTATTCAATATTTCCGCCATGGGTTTTTGTTTATTTTACTTCTTCTTTTAAAATAAAAGTTGTTTTAACTAAAAAACTAATACTTTGATAGTTAATCTTTATTCGTGTTTTTATAATATTTTAATTATGTAAATTGATTTTAAATGGCTAAGTAATATTACATATTACTTACCCAATAACTAATCAATATTTAAGAAACCTTTTAAAATATTAGAAATTATAATTATCTACTATATTGATTAATTGTTTATTTTTAAATTAATTAAGGGAATATTTTAAATCTATTTTGAATAGAAATTTTTATTAGGTACTCAATTTACCCCCCCCCCCTCCCCCTTAAGATACTCACTCCAACTAACACATGACTTTAAACTCTTATAAACTTAATGATTTTAAAAAAAACATAGAATTTATTCTCCATGGTTTATAGATGAAATTATTTCTTGTGATATAATATCTATGTAGCACACATAAATTTTTCTCATGTGAATGATGCACCCTAATAGCACCCCAATGTATTGTATAAATAATTAATCTCTAGAGATAACTTATTTGTTATATCTTGGAAGCATGCCTTAGTAATGTTTCATAATACCTTGGTGAATAATATTATTAAAAAAATTATGACACCTTGATGGTTAAATTTGGTGATATGCTTATGAATTTATCATTTTTATGTTTTAACCGCATTTTTATGTTATACCTTTTTGGCTAAAATCCCCTTAATGTGTGATTTGGGTTGTGTTTATTAACAATGAAGTGGAAATAATCATCAATGTGGCCTATGTATTCTTTTGGATTACATTTATTTAAAGTTAGAATAATTTTAGATTGTCTTTGATGTGGTTTAAAAGAATTATTAAAAATATGGTTAAGAAATAAGTTGTAGAAATTTGCCTAAATCTTTAGAGCTTAAGTGTCATCCAACTTGGGAATATATGTAATGTAGAGTAGCATAAGTGTCACTATGGTTAGGATATTGTATTTTGGAAATACCATGGGATCTATATAGGTATCATTAAGCATTAGTGTATAAGTTCTTTCACTCAGTTTACATGTGTTTTAATTCAATGTACGAGTGTTTGGGATCAGATTATGGGGGTTTTGAGCAGTGTAGATGTAATATTGGGAAACATATGTGTCATCATCTCTGTATACATGTAAATTATAGACTTGTTGGTATTTTTCCATTCCTATTTATGTGTCATATGGTACATAGGAATTTATAATGAATAAAATATAATAATTTTAGGATCGGTTCATTGAGATCATTTTCATCGAATAACTTTGTAAGAATAGATAAATTCAAAAATCTAAGGAACCTCATGATATACTATGTTAGTTATTTTAAGGTATTTCTTGGTTATTTTCATTGATATTTTATAACCAATATCACTACCTCATGGTTTGTGAAGAAAATGATGTGAAATATGTAATGTCTTCATTATAGGTGTGTTTTTTATACCCTAGTTGGTAAGAAATTGGTGGATCTCATTATGGGATTGACATTTATTTGTGGAAGAAGTGTTTTGTAATGACCCAAATTTTTATTAATGGAATTCACCTTATTATAATTATGTTATATGGTATAAAACACATACATTTCCTAGAAAACCCAGTAAAAACATTATTCTTGTAAATAGAGAATCAAATAAGTGTTATTTGTAAAATTAAAAAACCTATACCAATGGAATAGTAACCTGGCTATTGGAATAGTAATATTACCATTATAAATAGTAACCAAGATGATATAATAGTAACCTCACCTATGAAAGTATAAATAAAATTTAGGCATCTTATAAATGAAAATATGATATCGTTATATCATAGTATAAGTAAATAAATCTTTTAAAAATGATAAATTAAGTGTTGGTATTTTTATGAAACATGAATGTTTATTTAAAATTTTATAATTAATATAATTATTTAAAAGAAATTTTATTTTAATAAAATAGATTCACAAATTAATATTTCATTTTATTTTAATTATAAGGTAATTTTATGGGACCCAAATTAATTTTTCCAAAGTGTCATAAAATCGATTATAATATAAAAAATAGTATTTTTCAAATAAATGAATCTTTTATTAAAAATTAAATTTATTATATTTATAAAATTATTTTCATAAAATTAATTCCATTTTTTAATTCTACATGTCAAAAAATTGTTTGGGTGAATTTTTTAGTTTTTTCTAAAATAGTTTAATTTTTTGTGAATAGTGGAATATAGTAATTTACAGTATAAGCTAAATACATGAATTTTGGAGTCATGATTTATGTATGTATAATTTAAGAACCATAATCTATAATTATCCTTCATTATTTAATATATTTACTAATAAGTATTAATACTATTGATAGTCTTGATCCAAAATAATGAATATAATAAACAAAAATACCCCCTCCTCCCCCTATAAATACCACCCCCACCACATCTTCTCCTCACACATTCCAAGAATTATATCTTGTATAAATTGTACCCAATTCCATTACCAAGAATCTTCCCCACATCCAAGAGATTTTGGTCTCAATATACTAAACCCAATTTCCACAAGAAGGTTCTCAAGGAGAAGAAATTCAAGAGGTAAAATCCTCTTTCATTCTCTTTTAATTTATTTTCTTTTCTTATTATATCCTCACCTTATCTATTAAAAGAGATAAGATAAATCTAGTATAATGTATATAATTTAATTTTATTATGTTAATTTAATGTCCACCATCAAATATATTCTCCTATCCTTTTATTCTAAAAATGAAAACATCGTTCGTGATGCGTTGATTTATCACATTCATGGATGATGTGTTTTTATTTTCCATTTCTGCCTTAAATGATGGTCATAAAAACATTATGTTGGTTAAACCAGTTTTTAATATTCATATTATAACTTTTTAAATGTTCTGGAACTAATTTATAAACATAATATTTAATAAAATGAAATTATTTTGTGATGGATGGAAAAACCACAAAAATAAATGAACTTTTTATCATTAATGTTTTATCTAAGAAATCATTCTCATATAAAAAATGATATACATAAACATTTAAAATTATTTAAGTTCATAGATAATATATAATTTCAATTCTGTATAATTATTCTCATTTTACACGATCTTCCATACTTTTATACAAGTGAACCGATAATAAAAACTAAGAAATCAAACACTCCTGAAATGATGAAATTGAACTCTATAACTCATAAAAATGTCCATAAATAAAATTAATGAAATTATAATAAATCAACTTAATTTATAAGAGGTTATGGATTTATTAATTAATTAATCTAATTTGATTATCTAGAATATTAAAGTGAAAAAATAATTCAGACATAAGGTAAGGGGATTCTCAGACCCAAATCCTTTTCTTTGGGTTATTCCACTTTCATTCCAAATTATCATTTTGGGTATTCTTTTAATATTCATATAATATAATTTCACTATTATTAACTTTTATTTACTGGTATATACTTTTTCCAGTATGATTTTTTGACAAATATAATGATTTTCCAACAAAACTCTTCTTTCCAAAACACATTTTGACTTCTCTTGAGTTCTTTCTTTTTTCACTCGATAATGATGAATCATATACCAAATATGTTTTTAACTTTTCATTAGGGAACCCCAAGTTTATTAATGATTTATGAAATACTTATTAAACCCCTTCCTTTATATGGGATACTTCATGAATTTTATTAAAGTATATTATATGTGGCATGCATGATTGTGTAAATGTTATGATGTGATGAGTATGCCTGGAATTATATAGTTCTCTGATACATTGGGTAATGTTATATATCTCATGAGATAATGTTTTTTATTCATGAACATGATGCTATATTTTTTCACAACTATGTGTGGTATTTCACCACTAAGACATGATGTTTCATTTTTATCCATTGTCACATTCCATGCCTTTACCTAATGATTCCTATAATTATTATGAATATGATCCTAAACTTATGTCATTATTTTGATGTTTATTCTCACCCATGATATATTTATTCATGTTTCTTATTTATCCTCTTATTGGTCTTTTATCTCACCCATTTCTTTGATGTATATCCTGAGGTGATTACTTTTACTAAGGTGAGAGTGAGATTTTAATGTTAAAGATGTAGGATTTTAATAATTTTTTATGTTTTATTATGTTAAAAATATGTATGGTCTGAATTTTTTCAAGATAATAAAACTTTAGATCCTATATTTGTAACACTATAATTTTTTTATCTGTAAAATGATGTAATAATCATGTAAGAAAAGTTGGTTCACTATAGTTGGTATCAGAGAACAGTTTAGTTAATTTGGGAATTAGGAATAGAGAATATTAGTGAAAATACTTATTATGAGGCTAAGTATTTGTAAGAATACAAGAATATTATTTTATAAGAATTATAAACACAGGTTTCCCATGATATATAACATTATATTTAATTTCCGTAAGTAATAAATTATTTATTCATGAATTTTTTAGTTATGTTTTTGTCAAACCTTTTCTATTGTAGAAAATGTTTGGAACCTAGAGAATCTAGGTCGAAAACCCATGTGAGGGACAAAGTGAATATTTCCTGAATGAAATCCCCAATGACTTTGGATGTGGATTTCAAAATTTCATGGTAATGGTTACCCATTTTTCTAGTTATATGAACAATAAAATAAATAATGTGGAATTTCCACCTTCACCTAAGAGGGAAAAACTACCCATTGCATATTTTATGTGAAAATGACCACTGACATTTAGTGTATCTTATGATCCACGCATCACCGAACAGTTTTTCAACTTAATGGAGAATGTATTTTTTTTTGTTCTTCACTTTTCTGAGAAGGATAATGTGACTTAGGTCGTTTATCATTTAGATGGGGAGGTTTCTCAATGGTGGGAGTTGATTAATAACACCAAGTAAAGTGATGAAATAAAAGAGATGGAGTGGTAAGATTTTAAGAAAATATTTCTTAACAAGTATTTCCCTTGAAATATTCATAAAAATATAGGAAGAGAATTCATAGAGCTAAATTAAAAAATAATAATTTGAATCTATCATGGCTTAAGAAGAAAATTTCACAAGGCTTTTAAGGTATTACTCAGTTTTTATAATCAATAGTGATATCAAAATAAATAGATTCTTTAATGATTTAAAACCACACCTTCAAAAGGATATAGTTATTCATGAATTTGGGAGTTATGAAGAAGTTGTTTGATGTGCTCTCAAAGTAGAGATGGAGTTTGGAAAATGGTTTCATGGATATGGAGATAAGAAATGAAAGATGATGTTTCAAGTTGGAGGATCTAATTACAATTATGCAAAGAAATATAAACCACTCACATGTCAAAAATGTGGGAAAAATCGTCATGGTATTTTCCTAAAAGGGATAGTGAAATTCTTCAACTGTCGAAGATAAGGCCACCAATCTCATGAATGTTGTATAGACATGAATAATTCAGCCAATGTGATGGATCAAAGGATATCACCACCCATGGTTAAATGATTCAATTTTAGGGAATAAGAAAATTATGAAATTTGGTTCACTAAACCTCAACTCATTGAGGTTAATTAGAAGTAGTAGCCACCAAAACCAAAGGATCAATGGAAATCTTATTCCATCACTACTACTAATGTGGAGAAAGAAAATTAAGTTTTATAAGGTACACTTCCTAATCACTCAATAATGGAAAAGTATTATTTTATTATGGTTCTACACATTTCTTTATAGCCTAAAATATTTATATAACTATTGAATCAAGGCCTAAATACCTTGAAATATAAATATCTATAAAAAAACCTGGTGGTGTGATCGTTGCAACTTAGGTGTTAGACTCGTATCCTATTGGTGTATGTGGGAATATTCTTCCATCGAAACACATAAAACTTCCCTTGGTTTAATTTAAAACTATACTAGGCAAGGATTGGATCTTATTATATAGAGAACATATCAATTTCTAGAAAAATAAAATATATTTTTGTACTACAAATCATCCCATGCTCCTCAAGAAATACATGGAAGACCTTGAATCTCCTTTGGAAAATCCATCAATGGTGTGGGTGTTGATACCATATGAAGAAGAATACCTTTCTCAAATGTTTGAGTTGAAGGAAGGTATCAACCTTGAGTAAATTCTTATTGTGAGGGAATATAATGATATATTTTATGATGAGTTACCTATACTTCACCTAGATTGTGAGGTAGAGTTCTCAATAGAGCTCATACCCGGAGCTACTCCTATATCAAAATGTCCCTACAAGATGGATCTGATTGAATTGGATTAGTTAAAGAATAAACTTACAAATCATATGAAAAAAGGGTCCATACGCCCTAGAGCATCACCTTGGGGTGTCTCGGTGCTCGATGTAAATAAAAAGGATAGATCAATGTGATTATTTATCGATTATTGAGATCTCAATAAGATCACACTAAATAATAGGTATCCTCTTCCAAGGATTAAGGACTTGTTTGATCAGCTACAAGGAGATAAATACTTCTCAAAGGTGGATCATTATTCTATATATCAACAACTGAAGGTGAATAAGGAAGATATTTAGAAGACTACTTTCCATAAAATGTATGGGCACTATGAGATTCTATTGATTCCCTTTGGACTTACTAATTCCCCTAAAATCTTTATGGATTTTATGAATAGAGCCTTTAGACAATACCTTGACAAATTTCTATTAGTGTTTAT
Source organism: Viscum album (assembly GCA_963277665.1). NCBI lineage: Eukaryota > Viridiplantae > Streptophyta > Magnoliopsida > Santalales > Viscaceae > Viscum > Viscum album. Next base: position 1,616,089,823 of record OY728146.1, on the reverse strand, counting down.
TGATGATATTATCATCTAATCCAAGAATAAATAGTGACATAAAGAACATATAAGTATTGGGATATTGGTATTAAGTAAGGAGAAATTGTATGTCAAGTTCAGAAATTGTGACTTCTAGAGGAAGTAAGTCACATTATTGGGACACATGATCACAATTGAGGGAACGTTTTTGGACCCTTCAAAAAAATACAATTGAATAATGACTCATACCCACTAGTGTCCCCAAAATACATAGTTTTCTTGGTTTAGTTGGGTACTATCGATGTTTTGGGAGGAATTTCTCATGATTTTCTAACCAAATAACAAGGTTAACATGGAAAAGGTTAAAGTATGTCTAAATGGAAGAATTTGAGGAAATCTTCAAGAATATAACGAATATTCTTATCACTGCACCTATACCCACACTAGCTACTAGTGGAGAAACTTTTGTGATATACAGTGATGCTTCAAAGAAAGGCATTAGTTGTGTACTCGTGAAAAATGATAAAGTGATAGCCTATGCCTCACAGAAGTTAAATATCCATGAGTATAACTACCCAATGAGTGATCTAGAGCTAGTAGCTATGATTTTTTACTTCATAAACTGGTGTCACTGCCTCTATGGTGAAAAGTGTGGAATATATACCAATCACCAGAGTCTGAAGTATATATTCACATAAAAGGAACTCAATATGCATAAATTAATATGGTTAGATCTAATCAAGGACTATGATTTCTCTACTCATTACCATCCAAGAAAGGTGAACAAGATATTTTATGCTCTTAGAAGAAAATAAACTACTGCCTTATCTATGATGTGGATTAAGAAAGACCCTATATTCATGGGTATGAAAAGGATGGATTTAAAAATCATAATGATAGGGAATACATCCTACCTTGCCTAAATTATTTCATGATTATCTATCCAAGATAAGACTAAGGTGGTACAAAGGGATGACCTGGAGTTACAAAATATGGAAAATAATGTAATGAAATTAAAGAAACATGAGTTCCACATCGATGATGATGGTGTGATTTGGTTTGGAATGAGGTTATGTGTGCCCTTCATCACCTGAGATAAATAAGGAGATATTAGATAATTCACATAGCTCGCATTTTTCAATAAATCTAGGAAGTACCAAGATGTATCATGATCTTTGAGAACACTTCTGGTGGGACAATATAAAGAAGGATATTGTGGATTATATCTCTAGATGTTTGATATGTCAACAAGTTAAATTATAATGACAGAACTCAAAATGTTTGATGCAAAAATTTCCTATACACAAATAGAAATGAAAGAATATCACTATGGACTTCATCACTGGTCTCCCAAAAATATCTAAAGGAAACAATGTGATATGGTTTGTGGTGGATTGACTCACCAAGACTACCCAATTCATTGATATTTGGGAGAATTTATCACTTGAAAACTTGACCATATATATATGAAGTAAGTGATAAGGTTTCATGGGGTTCCACTTTTGATCATCTCTTATTGTGATCTGGGGTCTAAATCTAAATTTTTGAGAATACTTCAACATGTTTTGAGGACTTAATTGAATTACAGCACAGAAAATCTCCCAAAAAATAATATCTAATCTCAAAGAACTATTCAAGAACTCAACTACATGTTTAGATCCTGATTAATGGAATTCAAAGGTTTATGGGATCAGCATCTCCCATTGGTTTAGTTCTCATACAAAAATAATTTCTGCTCGAGTATTTAAATGGATCCATATGAAGATATGTATGTAAAGTGATGTAGAACTACTACCTGTTAAGATGAAGTTGTAAAATAAAATCTAATTGGAATTGATCTTATGAAAGAGATGACCGAGAAGGTTAAAACCATCCAAAATTATATAAAAGTTGCTCAGATTTAGAAAAATAACTATGCTGATAACCATTGAAGGGACTTGGAGTTTAATGTTGGACAAAAAAATTTCCTTTGAATGTCACCATGGAAGAGAGACATGTGGTTTGGAAAGAAATGGAAGGTTAACCCTAGGTATAATGGCCACTTTGAGATCCTTGATTGCATAAAAGCTGTGGCATATCAGCTTTCACTTCCATCAATAATAGCTCAAGTTCATGATGTGTTCTATGTATCACTCCTGAAGAAGTACATACCTGCCCAATCACATGTATTTAATCTATAAGTGGTACAATTGGAGAATGATCTCTTGTATGAGGAGAAACTGGTAAAGATCTTCGACTGAAGAGACAAAAATCCTATGCAGCAAGACAAATAACCTTGTAAAAGTGTTTTTGGAGGAGTCATAAGTATGAAGAGGTGACATGGGAACCAGAGGAAGTAATTAAAGATAAGTTCCCTCACCTATTTTCACCATAGTATGTAAAATAAAATTTTGAGGGCTAAATTTCAAAAGGGGGAAAAATGTAATGATAAAAAAATTATCAAATGAATTTCCTTTATTTTAATTATTTTATATTTTATGAAACACATACATAGCATAGAAAACCCAATAAAACACTATTCTTATAAATGAAGAATGAAATAAGTGGTATTTATAGAAATTAAGGAACCTATACTAATATAATAGTAACTTTACCATTGGAATAGTAATATGATGATTAGAAATAGTAATTTGACCAATAGAATAGTAACCTCACCTAAAAAAATATAAATATAATTTAGGCATCTTATAAATGAAAATATGATATAATTATATCATAGTATAAGTATAAAAATATTTTAAAATTGATAAATTAAGTGTTTTTATTTTTTTCAAAACGTAAATGTTTATTTACAATTTTATAATTAATTATTTAAAAGAAAATTTATTTTTATAAAATAGACTCATAAACTAATATTTTTTTATTTCAATTATAAGGTAATTTTCGGATACCTTAATTAATTTTTCTAAGTGTCGTAAAATCGATTATAATATAAAAATTAGTATTTTTTGAATAAATGGTGATTTTATTTATAAATTGAATTTATAGTATTTATAAAATTAGTTTCATAAAATGGAGTCCATTTTTAAATTCTACACATTAAAAAATGGTTAGAGTTAATTTTTTGGATTTTTTTTAAAATGGTTGAATTATTGTGAATTGTGAAATACGGTGATTTACAGTAAAAGCTAAATAAATTAATTCTTGATTCATGGATGATGTATGACTAATATAATAATCATAATATTGAACTATTGTTATTTATTTAATATATTTATAGATAAGGATCATTTTTATTGATAATCTTAATCCAAAATAATAAAATAATGCATATAATAATAAACAATACTCCTCTCCATCCATCTGACATTAACTTTTTATGAAAATTTCAAGATGGGAATTTCCCCATACAAATCAAAGTGAAGGAGTTATAAAGTAATGAATACCCAAGGCATATTCCCTAAAAAAATTACCGCATGCATTTGGAAGAGATCCTAAAGTGGAAAATATAAGAGTTTGATCTCCATTGGTAATCCCAAAGGCCAAAAAATCTACAACCTTATTCCCCATGCACCAAGTGTTACTAAGTATCACCTGTGAGTCTAGAAGATGCTTGAATTTTCGAATAATTCGGGTAATTTTTCAAGGAGTGTGTATCATCCCCTCATAGACCCATGAACAATATCTGAGTCAGTTTCCATCGGCTCAAGCATAAATTTATGTGACTAGCATAGCTTTATACCTTCAACATTGTATACATCTCTTCCATGAAAGAGTCTCCCACTCCAAATCCATCACTGAATGTCAGTACCACCACCCCTCGTGGGTCACAAACCACCCCCCTGATAAAACCAAACACACAGGACCCATCAACGTTGATCTTTAGACTGCTTCCTAGGGGTTTCCACTTCACCCAACATCCCTTCCAATTCACAACCTATAAAGTGTGGGTACAAGAATTACCTACCATGACAAAAATGCTCCTCTCCCCCCCCTAGAAATTCCACCACTCGCCACCTCTTCTCCTCACACATTTAAAGCATTTTATCTTGTATAAATTTTCCAATTCCTTTCCCAAGACTCTTCCACATGTCCAAAAGCAAGTAGTATAAACAAAATACCAAACCCAAGTTCCTTAAGAAGGTTCTCAAGGAGAAGAAATTCAAGAGGTAAAATCCTCTCTTGTTCTCTTTTAATTTATTTTATTTTATTATTCTCTCCCCACCTACCATATCCAAAGAGTCATGATAACTCTAGTATAATGTGTATATTATAAAAAAAATTAATGGAATATTCATCATCAAATCTCTTCTCCTCTCCTTTTATTCTAAAAATAAAAACAACATATCTGATGTTTTGATTTATCACCTTCATTGGTGAAGAGTTTTCATTTTTTAGTACCACCTTCAAGTCTGATCATAAAACCATTATTTTGGTTAGACCATATTTTAATATTCATATTGTAACTTTTTTAATGTTTTGTAACTAATTTATAAACATAATATTTTATAAAATAAAATTATTTCATGATGGATGGAAAAACTTTTGAAATAAACTAAAGATTTATCATTAAAGTTTTATCAAATGAATCATCCTCATATAAAAAAATATATATATAATAACATTTAAACTTATGTAATTTCATTAATAACATATAATTTCAATTATATAGAATTAATCTCATTTTATATGATCTTCAATACTTGAATACAGGTGAACTGATCATGAAAACCAAGAAAATAAACACTCCCTGAACGATGAAATTGAACTCTATAACTCATCAAAATTCATATAAAAAACATAATAAAATTATAATAAATAAAATAAATATATAATAGGTTATTTATTTAGTAATTAATGAATATAATTTTTTTATCTTGGATATTAAAGTGATGAATTAATTCTGGAATAAGGTAAGGAGATTCTTGAACCCAACTCCTTATCTTTGGGTTATTCCTCTTTCATGCCAAATTTTCAGTGTGGATATTATTTTAATATCCCTCTAATATAATTTCATTGTTCTTACCTTTTATTTTATAGGATATAAATGTTTCTAATCATATTATATGAAAAATAAAAAAAATTTCTAAATGAACTCTTCTTTCTAAAACACATTTTGACTTCTCTGAGTTGTTTTGTTTTTGCTCAAGAATGGTGAATCATATACAAAATATGTTTTTCCATTTTTATTCAGGAACCCCAATTTTATTCATGATTGATTAAATCTTTCTGAAACCCATTTCTTTATATGTATTACTTTATGGATTTTATTGATATTATTTTTATGTGGCATGCATGATTATGTAAATTTTATGATGTGACGGGTGAACCTGGAATTATATAACACTCTCAATCATTGGGTAATGTGATGTATCTCATGATATAATTTTTATTATGTGTGAACATGATGCTATATTCTTTCACAGATATTATGTTGTGATTATACACATATTTTATTCTTGAACATGATGCTAGATTTTTTCACTACTATGTGTGGTATTTAACCACAAATATGTGATGTTTCATTTTTATGAATTTCCAAATTCCATGTCATTACCTAATTATTCCTATTATAATTATGAATATTATTCTATACTTATGTTATGATTTTGATTTTTATGCTCACCCATCCTATATTGATTCATGTTCCTTATTTATCCTCTTATGGGGATTTTATATCACCCCTTTATTTTATGTATATCCTTAAGTAATTAATTATAGTAAGGTGAATGCAAACTTATAAGGATGAAGATATAGGATATAAATAAATATTTATGTTTTATTATATTCAAAATATTTATGGTCCAAATTTTCCTAAGATACTAAACCTTGGGATCCTGGATTTGTAATGCTATAATGTTTTTATCTTTAAAATGATATAATAATCTTGTAATAAAGGTAGTTTCGCTATATATGTTTTATAATATGGAAGGTGTACTAGTCTGGCATGAAAAATAAAAAGGTAAAATCATAGAAAAAATGAGGTTTTTAGGGTTGAGAGTTTAAAATAAAAGTTTTGGTAACTATCTTAGAAAATATAAATATATGAATCCTTATATTTTTTCTTGATGTATTTTTATAAAGGAGAATTTATGTTGTGGGAATATCAGTTCTTCATGGTGTTAAAAAGAAAAATAATGGGATAAAATGGTAAGTTCTAAGTATTGGATCTAGAAGGTTTAATAAGACGAGCATATGTATTTTTCCTGGAGTTGTTCTCATTATAAGCTCATTCAAACAGTTCTCAAGTGCTACACCAATATGGTTTATTTTCTTTATATTATCATGGATAATAATATAAAAATATTAAGATCTACGAGAACCAGCTTATAAAAATTTTAAGTTCATTTCTCAAGGTGTATTAGGTTAGTGATCCTTTAATTTTATTATTTTAAACTCAAAGGGTTGGTGACATCTCTCTATTGTCTGACCTTAAAAGTAATGAGATTTAGTTTCTCTAGTATATAATCGTATTACCATGAATACTCCTTGAATTAACCTATTTGGGTGAACCAAGTAAAATCATCTTAATCATCTATTTTGACTAAATTAAATCTATGAGGGATATTTATACAAGTGTTCCTACTAATTATAGAAGAAGATCATTGATAATGTAAAATTTTAATTATATCACCTTGATTCACCCCACCAGGGTGATATCTTTATTTATAACTAATAATTGGTATCAAAATTAAAGGTTTTATATGGATTTATCTCCCTATATAATTTTTTATAGTGGGTTTGGTGAAAAAAAATGAATCCATGTTTTTGAATGTATTAGCTTCCATACATGGAAAAATTGAATGTAACATTATTTTCATTCACTGGGAAGGGAAGTATATATGGATGTAATTAATGGAATGTCTAAAATTATGGATAATAAATAATTTAAATAAATAGATCAAAAATATTTATATGTTGATTAAAAGGAAATAAATTCTTTAGTTGGGAGATTTAGAGAACCCTACCTAAAAAAAGTGATATCTTGAAAAACCTCTCATACATTGTGGTAGAAGCTTATAAATATCTATAAAGGTGATTAAAAAGTTTAGGAAGAAAAGATGAAAGTATTGTGGAAAAAATATCAAGATTTAATAATGGTTTAAAATGAGGTATTTGATGTTTTTTAAAATAGATAAACATTCTTATAGAATATATGCATTGTCTTAGGGAAATCACTAATGATTTTAAAATTTTAAAAAGAATCCAGATGAGATTTCTCTCTCTATTAAATCCAATGGTTATCAATTTTTTAACAAAAATACTCAAAGTATATAACATTATAGATCATGAATATAAATTTTTCTTCTTACGAGATGAGGAATAATTAAAATGATTCCGTTCCAAATGAAAATTCCCAAGAGATCGAATTCAATTTTATGAAGAAACTCTCAATAAAATAAGAGCCTTAGAAAAAATAAGTTGATGAAATTATTTCATTTATTTCCTCAAATATTAAAATAGGAAAATTGAAGTTTTATGGATAGTTAAAACTCAATTTTTTATGATATGGAAAAGTTTTTCACCTTGCATATATATGTCCCAATATTTTTTGGGATGATGATAAGGAATAAGAACCCAAAATAAATCAATTAAAATTTGAGAACAAAAAGTGAAAATATAAGTATAAATTCCTTAATAAATGAAAATTTAAATCTCAAGAAGATAAATAATTAGATAAAATATAATTAGATGAGGTTCAACACTTTAGAGACCTGAGTGAAGAAGTTATCATGGACATTGTAGATAGGTAGTAAGAGAAGGACAGTGATAATAAAAATACTAAAATTGAGCAAATATAATTGAATCATCCTTATAAGAAATATACACTTGGAGAGAGAAAAATGATAATGGTATTATAAATTACTCTAAGATTTACATTGAGAAACTAAAGAAGGATAAGACATAAATGAAAGTGGAAATTGATAAACTTAAAGTTTTAAATTTTGACATCTCATAAAGGAAATTTTAGTTGAGTGTAAAGGTTAAAGAACATTCCCTAATTATTGATGGGATGACTTATTCTATGAAATATAGGGTCAAAATAATTAAATAAATTAAACATTAAATCATGATGTGGAGATAGAAGTTTGAATATCAAGAAATATATTCCTCATTCCTGGTATGGAATCAGGGATCACAAGTGCATCATCCAATAAAGAATTTCATGGGGTGTCTACTGAAGAAATTATTCATATTCCATGAGTAAAATGGTTTTTTTACAAATTTAATTCATTGATGGTATAATATTACAAAAAAATGCAGTGGTAGTGAATCCAAAACACAAAGAACCTATAAAAAAGTGTGTTTTATGTTACTCAAATGACTACTATTAATGAAAACGAGGAAAATGAGACACCAAGTTTCTGGTGTTATTGATTTGGAAGTTTGGGACACATCCAATATGTATTCACCATTTAAAAATGGTACATTAGGGAGTAAGAAATATGGGAACAATAAATTATTTTTTTCATACTCTCGGTATTATTTTAATGGTTACTACTATTAATGTGAAGGTTTTGGAAAAAATATAGTAAATTGTTCGTCTAAATCATGAATAAACATACCCAAAGTGTCTCAAAAAGTTATATAAACAACTAAAATTTTCATCAATTAATCTAAAGATTCAAAATATATTTTAGGTTTTCCAATATGGGGAATAAAATAAATAATTTTAGGAGAATTAACCTTTATATTTATCAATTAAATCAAACTAGTAGTCATGAATCAAGAATGTAAGATCTGATAAGGATAATCTTATTGAAATATCCTTAAGAGAAATGGATTGGTACAAAAAATGGATTCTGTAAAATGGGTTCACTTACCATATTATGGGAAATCAATACCCAATATTTGTTATAAAATATAATAAGTATGGAGTTGTATCATTTTAAAATTATGAGGGGCAGAAGATTTTTGGCTCCAGAAAATCCAAGGTTGGTGAAAAATACCCAATATGGGCCAATGTTTTCTTGGTTGAAGGTCTTATTAACAATATTCTGAGTGTAATACAAATATATGACTTAGGGAATATAGTGTAATTCAATAACAATATATTACTATAAAGTAAATAGATGGTTTAGTTCTTTTTAAAGATAAAAACCTAAGGGAATCTTTACCTTGTTTTTTAGGTGAACTTTTGCATACTATCCAAGGGAGATAAAAATAGGTTATGGCATAAGAGGGTTAGTCACTTAATAGAAAAATATCTAGAAAACAAATTCAAGAATTATGATGCTTGAAACATTCCCAAGCATTAATATAATGATACTTACACATGTAATTCATGACAAAATAGGAATATTGTTTGAAAAAAACTATAAGAAAAATAAAGTAAAATAATCTAGTTTACTCGTGTTAGTTTATATGGATGTTTAGGCCAATAAAACCTAAACCATCATATTGAAAAAAATAATTTAAATTATTCATTTAGTACTTTAGTAATATGACATGTTTTATGGTGATTACCCAAAAAAATTAGGTATTAAAATGTATCACTCGATTTAGAATGAAAGATGAAAGATACTTTGTGTAAAAATGAAAATGATCCATAATGGAAATGGTATGGAATTTATAAAAAACTAGGTTAAAAATACTTACTGAATCATGGAACTCATCATCAAGTGTCAGTAGTGATTAATCCTAAATAAAATAGAGTCTTTAATAGGATAAATTAGATAAAAACAATATAGAATAGATTATTATTATAGATAAGAACATACCAAATACTTTTTTGAAAGAAGAAGTGTTAACCTCAGTATACATCTCTAAGATGGATTTATTATTCTGGAATAAATACAAGACCCCCTTTCAAATCTAATATGGAAATAATCCCATAATTAATTCCTTCTAAGAGTTTAGAAGAAAAAATTTTATTCTCATAAATGAGAATCATTTAAAGTCTAAGATCATAGGGATGAATGTTTTTTACTTGGAAAATCATCTAAAATAATGGTTTCTAAATTCTATAATAAAATTATTGGAAAATTTATAAAAATCCTATATCTAAACATTATTGAAAATGAGAATAATTTTAAAACATGAGAGAAAATTTTCCAACAAAATAATGAATAAATTGAGGAGGAAGGTTATGGGTATTAAAGTGGATTTGGGAAAGTCAAGGATCTATAGTGGTCTCAAATGAGAGTAATTATAATGAGAATAATTCAATAGAATCAAAAAATATAAACCAAAAAATTTGATGGGAATAAATTAGGGATAAAAACATTTTTGGTGACCAAAAATTCTATTTAAATAAATAATGAATTCTCAGCAAGCATATTTTCATTCTTAAGTGAAACCTAAAAAATTAAAATATGATTCTAGAGATAAAAGTTAGGTCAAGGTGATTATTGAAGAACTTGATCAAATTGAAAATAATGTAACTTGAAAAATTTTCTGAAAAAAATGTGTTTTTTTAACAAAATCAATGAATATGGAAACTTCATGTGGAATAATACCTGATTAGTGTATAAGGGACATTCCCAGATAGAAAGAATTTATGGAGATTAAACTTTTTCATCAGTGGCCTAGATGGAGACTATATGATAATTTTTGGATATGGTAGTAAAAATAAGTTTTAAAGGCTTTCAAATGGATGTAAAATCTACATTCTTGAATAAAATACTAGAAGAAGAGGATTACATAGAGAAACTGAATGTGTTTATTATTAATAATGATAAAGATAGAGTATAGTAATTAAATAAGGACTTGTATAGGATAAATAAATAATCAAGGTCCAAGTATTCATAGCTTGATCAATATCTAAATAAGCTCAGATTTTATATAGGGGTATTTTATCATTATATTTACATCAAGAAAGTATATAATCAAATGATGTATGTGATCATTTATGAAAATTCAAAATATATTGGAGGATCGAATAAAAAGCAATGTAAGTTGCTTTTGTATTTTATGAGAATTTAATTTAGGATGTCTTTTATTGGTAAGATAACATATTTTATTAGCTTAAAGGTTATTCAAGGGAAGAAACTCACATTCATTTCTTGAGAAGAATATTACAAATTGGTGCTGAAAAACTTTGACATGGAATATTAAAGGTTAATTATAACTCAAGTGGATACACAAATGAAATTATTAAAGGATAGATATGGAATGGATGTTCATGAGACTCATTATATGAAAAAAAATAGGAGTTTATTATACATGATGGCCACTCAACTAGATATCATGTTTTCTACATTCCAAGTTTCACACTACCAAATATGCCCTAAATTAATCCATATGAAAGCTATGAAGATAATACATCATTAATTAAATCACAAATTCGAGTTTGGGTTATTTTATTATAGTATTTAATATTGGTAGTTAGTGGGTTATATGAATTTTTATTGGGCTTATTCAGTGGATGGACATAATCAACTTCTAGAGGTGAATTCTACCTTGGTGGTTACTATTTCTTATATCTAAGAAAAAAATAAATAGTGCATCAATTAAAGAATTATAGAGTCCAAATTTGTGGTAATAACTCAAATTTTTACCCAGTTGGTATGGATACACCAATAGTATGAATACACTAGAATAAAATTTTCCTCTCAAATTCTCTTTAATTACAATAAATCCAATTCCATAAATCATAGAAAAAGGTATATTCATTATTTAAGGAAAAATCACATCAAGATAGAATATCATTTTTCAAGTACAAGGTTTAATAATAAATTGTGAAGATGGAGTATGTGTATGCTAAAGATCAAGTTGGTGACATGATGACCAAGGCACTATACAAGATAGACTTTAAATGGAAAAAATTGGCACTTTGATTCCAATAAAATCCATCTATCTGTATGATTTAGACTCAAGAACCCCACTCCCACATGGATATTTTTCTTTTAGAAATTTATGATTTTTCTCATGTAATTAATTCTTGGTTCTCTAACCCTTATTTTTTAAAATTTTAAAAAAGTTCCCTTTGGTTTTATTGACAAATAGGAGAATATTCCATCCATATTTTTAAAGGGTGGGAAATATAATTCTATGGAACATTCTTATATATTTACATATGGGGATAAATGTAATGTTGTAAATGGGGAGAGAACTTAAATAATTAATCATAGGGATCGGTAGATTGGAAGATAATTTAAGTGTTGGTACATGCATGAACATTAAATGAAGTGTTTTCATGAGGATCATTTAATTTAACTCTTTTTTATCACACGAATATTGAATCAATTGGTATTATAGTTTATTTTTAGTGAATCATTGACAAACTTATTTAATGAAAGAGGATTAGTCTTTTTTATCAAATCTAGTTAGTTTTAAAATTTATTTAAGGTCTAAGTGATAAATCTGTTTGAAAATTTCACTATACCAAAAATGGGAGATTATTACCTAAAATACCTTTCGTATGTGATTTAAGTTATTTTTGTAAATAAAGTGTATGTAATATTCATTGTGTTTTATGTATTATTGTGGAGTCTATTTCTTGAAGGCTAGAATTGTAGATCATATCTGGGGTGGCTTGATGGAATTCTAAAAAATCTGGTTGTGTACCAGGTTGTAGAAATTTTCCTAATTATTTTAAGAATAAGTGTCATATCGCTCAATCATACATGTCATGTGTATAAGAATAGGTGTCACCCTGGCTAGAATATTTTATTTTGGAAATGTCATGGGATTTAAAAGGGAGTCATTAAGTATAATAATATGTATGTTTTGGCTCAGTGTACATGCGTTTTGGATCAGTGTACATCTGTCTAAGATCATTATATGTGTATTTTGAGCAGTGTAAGTGTCATCCCAAGGAAATATATGTGTCATTCCTATATATATGTGTGAATTCTAATAGATTATGTGTTATTACAGGCCTAGGTATGTGTCATCTAGGTCTTAGTAATTTCTTATGCATTGGCTAGTAGTATTTTATGATCAATTCATGGAGATCATTTTCATCAGCCAACTTTGGAAGAATGGATCAAGATAAAAAAACTTATAAATTTCATGATATATTAGTTAAATTATTTTATGATAGTTTTTTGGATGTTTTTGTGGATATTTTGTGATAAATATCATTACCTAATCGATTGTGCAAACAATAATGTGTAAGGTGTTAGATCTTCATGATGGGTGTGTTTTTTATAACCCAGCTGGTCAAAACTCAGTGGATCTAATTATATGATTGATAATGCTTCTTAGAAGGATTATTTTTCCTAATATGGATGGCATAATGTTTTTACATGAAAAAATTAAATTTAAAATTAGAGAAAAAATGAGGTTTTCAAATTAAGAGCTAAAAATAGTAGTTTTGTAGGTTATATCAGAAAATATAGAGAGAGGTGACTCCTTTAATTTGATTGATGTATTTTTATAAATTATAATGAGTGAAATTGTTGACCTATTTATTTACTATAGTGAAAATAAAATAGTTTTAAGAAAATTAGAGTTATTTTTATTGGATCTAGAAGCTTTAACGAGACGAGAATATGTGTTTTTCAGGATCTATTATCACTGGAAGATCATTTAGACAATGTTGATGTTCTACACAAACCTAGTTTATTTTCGTTATTATCTCATGGAGAAGAAGATAAATATAGCAGGATCATTGATCACCATCTTATTAAGAGAATCTATGTGTTTCTCAAGGTTATAAAGTGTAGTGAGCCTTATAGTGTATAGTTGTAAACATAGAGGTTTAGTGCGACAACTCCATTATGTAACCTCAAAAGTTATTAGGAATAGAGAAAGAATTATTCCTATTAATTATGGAACAATATATTTAAAAAGGTAAAATTTTAAATGTCTTTCTCTGATTCCCCCCACCCTTCTTATGGCATAAACCTTATCGGAGACCAACATGCCTCATGTACTTATGATCAGGCTCTTATATTATGACTCGGGATTTATACATGATGATAACTTAACTTCCATGTCCTTTATTTATCCGCTTATGAGTCTTTATGCTCAACTTTTCCATTTGATTTCTGTCCACAAGATATAAAATGCAGTGAGGTGACCTAGGATATAATTATAAATGATTCTTTAAAGAGGATTAAATAAATTTTATTTTTTATGTGATATATGTACTTCATGTATTATTTTCCCTATTTCAAAGATATTAAACCTCAAAATATCCTATGTAATTTATCAATGAAAAAAATTAAGGAATTATGTGAAAAATCATGAATGTAAAATGTGGGTCGTCATAGTTTTTAACAAAGAAATTTTTAGTGATTTATAGAAATTAAGACTAGAAAAAATTAGTAAAACCTCTAGGGATAAGTCTAAATATAATAAAACCTCATAATATTTTAGTAAATTATAGAGTGTGTGGTTTCCTAGAAATGAAATATATATATTGGATACAAATAAGTGGATTCAAGCTCTATCTTAGATGCACCTAGGGGTAATAACCCTGAAAATATTTGGTAGGATATTAACTCTATCTTCACTTGGTGCACAACAAATGTGCCTAACTTCACACCTAGTTTTACACTCCTAAGGGATATGATTTGGTTGATATCATTCACTTTATGAACCATTATGAAGGATATATATATATATAAAGTAATTATTTATTTATAAAATATTCAACTATGATATTATAATCATGATACTATAAAAAATTAGGATTAAACACCCCATTATAATTATTATCATTATATTTTTTATAGTAGAAATTTTATAATTTAAGTTTTCTTCTTTTATAAAAAATAGTGGGGAGTGTAAGGAATCATGTAAATAATATATTTGATGGACAATTAAATGATGAACTTCCTAATATGATGGAAGCCAACATTGGAAAATTCATCATGATACTAAATCAGTTATCTCGGTTTAGGAATAATAAACTAAACCACATAGAGAATCTAGCTTGACCAAAAAGATAACAATACTAGTTAAATCCTTCAAATTCAATTGGCCACCTACTTCTAGTGGACCCTCTAATCCATTGATCACAGAAAAACGAATCGACACTATAAAAAAGATATTTTCCATACTCCATTGTTCTATGAAAGAGAGAGTTATTTTAGACTTATATAACTTAGAGGTAGAATCATATCAGTGGTTCAAACTGATCAAAAACAAAAATATAAAGGATGAAATTGAATATTTATAGTGGGAAGAGTTCAAAAAAGTATTTTTCAACAATTATTTTCCTCATAACATCCAAAAAAAGTTAATTTTTAGAGATAAATAAAAACTATAATCAATTAGAGGGAAGTTATAAAATGCACTTTATAAGGCTTGATTGATATGATTTAATTTTTTTCATTAATTATCAAATTATCGGTCAATTATTTGGTGTAATAAGACCTCATATAATAAATTATCTAGAAATATGATACTTTTTTAGTTATGAGGAGATGGTATGGTGTTCTCTCAAAGTGTAAATAGAGTTTAAAAATATAGAGATATCTTTTGTATTGAATGATAAGGAGTTAAGGATGGATCTAAATTTTGGGAAGAAATTTTACCATGGAAGATAAGGGAATAAACTATAACTACCAATGTGAAACAATTGTGGGAAGAAACTTTTAGGAAAGTGCATTACTTAATTCTAGTTTTTCAGTTTTTATTATTTTATCAAAGTTTGTAAAGAACATTGAATTGAACCCTGAATTTCTAGAAGTATAGTTATCAATTAAATCTATTTGAGGGTATGTTTTAACATTAAGGGTATATAAATATTTTCTTATTAACTTTAGTGAGTACAATATCAAAGTAAACCAATTGGGAATTTTAATGATGGAATTTGATATAGTATTACAGATAGATTTACTCTCAAAGTATAATTCAAAGATCAACTATAGAAGATAGGAAATTTCATTTGTATTGAAAGTAAAATCAGAAATTATTTTCCAAGGAGAGATATACCAAAATGAGTTTTGTTAATAAATACCTCCTATAGCCTTCTTTATGGGAATTATTATTAAAGAAGGGGGATAAGGTGAAACTAAAAATATGGTAAATGTACCCATTTCTCAAGAATAAATTGATGTATTTTCTAAATAATTATTTGGTCCTCCCCCATAAAGTGAGTAATAATTCTCAATTGAAGTCATACTTAGATCCAAACCAATATCTAAGGCCCCATATAGAATATATTTTTTGGATTTATAATAATTGAAGAAATAACTACAAGATATTTTGAAGAAATGTTTTTTTCAACCATGTGTGTATCATTGGGGATCACTTGTTCTCTTTGTATAGCATAATGATGGATCAATGTGTCTATGCATTGATTATATAGAACTTAATGGGATCACAGTGAAGAAAAAAATACCCTCTTCTAAGGGTTGCTGGTTTATTTGACTAGCTTCAAGGGGCTCAATTATTCTTTAAGACTAACTGCTGATTTTGGTATAATCAGTTGAGGGTAAATAAAGAGGATATCCTAAAGACTACATTCTAAAAAAGATATGGACATTGTTTTTTTGTGTTCTTTTTCTTGACTAATTCTCTTTATCTTTTTATGGATTTTATGAATAAAATCAGTAAGTACTGCTTTGATAAATTTTTGGCGTTCTATATTAATAATATTTAGGTATATTAAAATTTTCATTAATAACATGAGGATCATATAATGGTTGTATTAAAAACTATTAGGAATGGGAAACTTTTTTCCAAATTCAGTAAAAGTGAGTTTTGGTTACAATAAATAGAATTCTTAGGACACAATGTAACCATTGAAGGAATCTCATTCGATCTAGTTCAGATAAATTTCATAGAATAGTTCCCCCATTCTATAACAATGATTGAGATTCATAGTTTTCATTGTATAGTTGGATATTATAAAATGTTTATAAAAAAATTATGGATTTCTAATCCACTAACCAAGTTAACTCTAAAGGAATTTTATTTCATCTTGACCAAAGTGTGTGAATAAATTTTCCAATAACTGATTAAGAGGTCAGATTTTTGACCTATGCTAACATTACCCTCTGGTAGAGAAGGATTTTTCATCTATAGTGATGCATCCTTGAATTGATTTTGAAGCACCCCTTGGAATTGTTAAAGAATTTTTTCTTTTTTCCATTGTTTTTAACTAAATCATTGAAGTGTATTTGTGGTAATTTTTAGTGATTGAAAAGTTTTTCAATTTTTTTGAAGTAAATATATGATTTATTAATAAAATATATAATTCTAAGTTGAGGGTGAATTTTTTTCAAAAGTATTTTATACGTATTATTCATAACATATTTTTATATGAGTTATTCTAGGCTCTGTATGAGTAAACTGTTTCAACATATTTATCATTGAAAACATGCATATATGTATTTGGAAACTCTATATGAGTTGTCTAAAGGTGTGTTGGATTCATTCAGGTTTTTGAGTGATTTAACTCTATGAGTTTTCATCATACCAATGTATATGTGTCATTACTTTGTGAAAAATTTGAAAATATGCTAGATAAGTATTTTGATAAAATAAATCAGGTGATACTAAATATGATCTCTAGTGATAAAAATATTAAAAATAATCTATTATTCATGGTATGTAAACATTCCATGATTCCCACATCAATAAGAATATGATATTTTATATGATCAAAAAAATGATGAAGAACTAACATGAATTCATTCTAGTTTTAAATAACAATGTAGTTGTTTTATAAGGATGATTTTTTTTGTTATTTATATAAAAATCATATAATAATCAAGGTGTGATGATATATGACTTTTTTGAATAAATGATATATTTTCTTAAGAGAGTTTTTAAGGTGTCTTGAACTACAAGAAACATATTCATGTAGTAATCAATTTTGTTGAGTTTCTGTGCATACATAAGTTAAAAGTGATTTATATTGATATTTGGGAAGTTTTAATGGGTTGTAAAACTTTAAAGATAATTGTTTAAGAAGATTAATAGAAAGAGGGTACATTGATAGCTCAATGTGGAGATATTATCAACGTTGTAATTCATTTTTATAAAAGAAAGCAGAAAAGTGAGGTTTTCGAATATAATGTTTCTATAATCACTGATTCAGATAATAAGGAAAAAATGTTGCATCATTTTCCATTTTAGGATACTAATTTTTATGGGTCAAATTTAATTCACTAAAATTAATCACTTTAGGAATAATTTAGGATTTACTATATTTTATATATAGGAAACATAAAATATATTAGCTATTGTATAAAAAAATTAAACAATGCTGAGTGAAATAAGAATTAATGTGGGAAGAATTGAGCACCTATAACTGAGGTAGATTTTATCTGATGATATATTTTTTCCCAAGTTCACAATAATAATTTTGAGAAAAGAATATAGAAAAACTAATAAAGGGTTTTTCATGAAGTTAGTTGGGAATTCCAAGAACTTATGAGTTTAATCACCAAATATATTATAAAGATGTTATTATTAAAGATGATGAGTTTTTTTATATTTATTTTAACTTTCAAGATCAAAGAGTAGGTTTACACATCTATATATAAAGAAACCTATATTGGATAAAATACCTCACTCATATCTAGTGCTTATTGTCTTTTTCTGGACCTTCTAATAGATAGTGTAACTTGCATAAGTATTTTATGTGCTAGGAAGCATGGGATAAAGATAATAACTAACCCAAACCACTAGTATCGATAATGAAATATTATTGGGAAATATATTGACAAGGATAATAAAATACTACAATTAGGAGTAGAATCACACATTTTGGTGAACCATGTAAAAACTATTTTTTCCCCGGTGTTATTTGTTTTGAAATTATTTGAGTGAGGCTAAGTTCAAACTAGTTAAAATTATCAAGCCCTAACTAACAAAAAATGTTAATCACAAAGAAATAAATTGTAAAAATAGAGTTACAATGATTAATCCCCCTCCCATGATGTATTCATTTGGTCCATTAGTATTTTCATGTGGTATTAAAGCAGGTTTCATATATAAAACTCTACCTTTATAAAGGTGGACAACATCAACTCAGTTAATTGTATAGGTTTTCCTAAATTTCATGTAAATAATTTACATGGTTGGAAAAATATAATACTATCATTTTTATTATCTTAGGGTCTTAAATTTCTTGATGTAACCATAATAGGATTTTCACCCATTCAAAGATATGAGAAAATGAAATTTATTGATAAAAGGAACCTTGAGGTTAATGAAAAATACAAGAATTATATATTGATGTCTCTCTTTGACAATGTGATTACTAAAGTGATGGGATTACAAAGTGATAAATAGATATGTAATAAACTTGAAAGAGGTTATGAAGTAAATATCAAAGTGAAATAATCAAAGCTACAAATTTGGAGAAGAATGTTTAAAGATGTAAATATGTATAAAGATAAATTTATTTATGATTACTTCTATAGAGTGAATGATATTGTGAGAAACATTAGAGATTTTGTGAAAATTTAGATGAATCCATTATTATGAATAAACTCATGAAAATATTTTTTATTCAATTTGATATAAAAATATCTACTCTTGAAGAAAAATAAGATATCTCATTGGATAAGTTACACAATATCCTCATTTCCTATTAAATAATAAATACACTTACCTTAAAGAAGAAAATGAAAAATGAGATGGATTTTAAATCCATGAGAAAGATAAAGATAAAATAAGAAGATCATAAATATTATATTGAGTCTAATAATGATGATGATATAGAGAATTATGGAAATATAATCATGTTTAATCTTTATAAATTTTAGAAAATTCAAGGGAAAATACAAGGGGAAACTCCCTTTGAAATGCCTCAAATGTGAAATCATTTGAAACTTTTAAGTCAACATTTTGAGGAAGAAATATTATGAGATTTTTTCTAATGATCAAGAATAAAATAATCAAAATATTAAATTATAAAAAGGATATAAATCAATGAGAAGGATGGGTGATATTAATAAAATATTTTAAATAATCAACTATTATACCTCTCTCTCTCTCTAAAGTTTTTTTATGATCACAAACACTTGATTTTGTGTCTGATATTTTCATTTGAGTTATTTATAGTTACAATGTTAAAACATTAATATATGAAATTATAAGATGAAATTAAGTGATCTAAAATCCTTTGAGATATAAAGAAAAATAATTTAAGAATCATTCAATTTAGGGATCATGTATTTCTAAAATATAACCATGGAAAGGAGTCTTGAGATTTTGGAAAGAAGTGGAAATATATTCTAAGGTACATTAAACCATTTGATATTCTAGAGCATGTTGGATCAATTTTTTATCAGTTATCACTTCCTCCAAATATTTTAAATTTTCATGAAATTTTCCATGTGTCTCTATTAAGAAAGTATATATCCTACCCAACACATACACTCGACATTAATAGTGTGTAATTAGAACATTTCCTATAATATAAAGAATAATCAATCCAAGTTTTATATGAAAGGTAACGAGTGTTACAGAATATGAAAACATTACTTGTAAAAGTATTTTGGAGAAATCACAAGTTTTAGTAAGTGACATGGGATATTGAATAAGTGATTAACAATAATAATCCCAATTTATTTTTTGTAAAAGAAAAAAAATTGAGGGACAAATATTTTAAGGGTAAAGAATATAATGCCTGGTTTTATTCTATTATTAATAAAATAACTCATGTTTCACAATCACTATTTTATAAGATTTTATAATATAAGAACATATAAATACTATTTCATTTAATAGGAACATTACACCTCGTGAAATAATATTGATTATAACAAATAGAAATAATAATAAGATATAAATACAAAAAATAGTGCCCACAAAAAGCTAAACTCCATAGGATTGAATTCTATCATGAAGATCACTCATGTCATGAGGACTGTCAAAATAAAGTTTTGTATTTTTGGTATATTTTATGGCTTCATAATTATATTACAGTGATTTAATAATATTTATTTTGTTTTACACAACTGAAATAAGTTTTACTAATGGTTTTATTTTTTTTATAAGTATTAAAATCATTTATTTAAAATATATAAAAAATATTGCGGAAAACGAACGTCAATTCCGTTGTCATTGAGGTGTGTTCGAAGAGAAAACGTCTTTGGAAGAAGACATCACGTTCTTCGGCGGAGATGTTCTTCATTGGAGTCTGAGGTGTTCTTCACGTTCTTCGTTGAGGTTGAAGAAGAAGAAGACTCCAAACCTCTCAATGTGGCAAAAACTCTAACAATAATAAAATAAGACCAAGTCTTAATTTTATTAACACAACATAACCATTTGAATTCAAGAGTTTAAAATTAAGTAACTCACCTTATTAATTATAACAAGTTGTCAAAAAATTAATGAAAGTGAGTTAATGGGGAGTTAGGAAGGTGAGGGGTTAAGAAGAGTTAAGGGATTTGAAAAGGTGGGGGGCTCGTGTGGGCCCCACCCTTTCAATTATCCACACATGGGAAGTTGAGTGGATGTGGGCCCCACCACCAACTTCCCATGGGAGAAATTAACCACCTTGACATAAAATAAAATTGATCCAACAATTTTATTTACTTTTTAATTAAACCCCATTAATTAACTTCTTCACCCGCAAAAACGCAACTATGGTAAAGGTTCCCTTAAGCGATTACCGGTGTTGTGAGTTCATCGGTGCCATCAGATTTCAATTCCTAACACTGTTTCAAAAGATAGGAATCTCGCTCGTTTGTTCAGTGAATGTACCTGATCCAAACTTCGGAAATTGATTTCAGGCACTCCGGGCCTTGGAATCAAGTGCCATCAGAAACCGCGTTCTTGTAAAATTACAAAGAAAATTAAGAAAAAATTACCTTGAATTTTACGGGTCTTTACACACTCACTCCCAATATCATTAGCACATACCTCCCTATCCTAGTCTCTTGTTAAGACTTTTATAGAATCCCTCAAACTCCCAAGGAATCTTACCTCTAACCTCAAGAAGCAGTTCCTAAGGTAAGGGGTTCTCTTCTTCTTTCCTTTATTTCATTCAAGTAATTCCTTTATTTTAACTCTTTTTATTTTCAGCTTATTATAATTTCATGTATTTATAGTAATTATATTACTATCTTAATGTTTTTTTATTAATAAGATGATATCATTATCTCTGAATAATCTAATTCCTAATCTTACACCTTATGTTATCAAAATAGTTTTTTGATTTTTCATGCCATACTTTTTTTTATGGATACCCAATAATATTTTCATTAAATGGTATTTATATAGATCTAATTATACTTAATTTTTTGGGTATTTCCATGTATGAAACCCACATTTCCTACCCATGGGTTAAAAATTATGAAAATTTCTTTTCTTTAAAATCTTATTAACTCAATTATTTATATGAAACTCACTCTTTATTCTCTATGGGTTATAGATGAAATTATTTCTTATGATATACGATCTATGTGATGCATATAAATTTAATAAAATGAAGGATGTGCTCTGATAGTTCTCTAATGCATTATGTAATGAATTAATCTATAGATATAATATGTTTATGATACCTTGGAAGAACGTCATAGCAATGATTCATGACACTTTGGTGAATAAATGTGGAAATATTGTTTAAAACACCTTCATGATGAACCTTAGTGATATATTTCTGAATGTCTCATTTTTATATTCTAGCCATAATTCTATGTTATTAATTATATACTTTTGATCATGATCTTATGTTATGACTCATGATTTATCCATGATGATCACTTACCTTCTATTTCCTTCATGTATCCCCTTATGGGGATTTATTTTGACCCTTTCCATTTTATGTATGTCCCTAGGAAATTATATGTAGTTAGGTGACCTAGGATGGAATTATACCGAGTCTTTAAATATTATTAAATAAAAAAATTTATTTTTCATGTGATCTATGTACTTCATGTATTATATACCAAGTTTTTTAGACACTAAAACTCAAAATATCTTGTAGAATTTATCAATGAAATATTTTCTTAAGGAATTATGTTAAAAATAATATATAAAAAATGTGGGTCATCATAATAATTATCTACCTAATTTCTCATTGGTTGATTATACATTACATTGAAACAATTCAGATATATATAATCAAAATACATAAATTTTTTTGTCCAAATAAACTTTAATAATTTATTTTTCATGAAAGTTAAAATTTATGACATAATAATTTATGTTTTATATCAATATTTTAGAGATATACATCTAATGATAATAAAAAGGACCCCCAAAAATAACTTTTTTTAGAGGGTAAATAGTAATATATAGAACTCATGTGAAAATATATTGATGAAATACTTTTTTAAATTAAAAAAGAATGATCACAACATATTACTGAATTTTCATAAGAGGATTTTTAGTCAACCATTTAGAATATATATCATTTTACAAGTTAAATAAATAAATAACTATAATCATTTCATTGTTTATAAACATTTGTTGAATAATTATTGGAATAAACTTATATAACATGATGTGTTAGTCATGTCACTTCGGTGATTTTAACCTAACCTCAATAGAATTCACTTAGCTGAATGTTACTTGAATAACTATATGGAACAATGAAAGTCTCTAATATATAAAAAAGTGTTTTATATCTATAGCTATAATTTTGTAACATGAATGAGGAACTAAAAACTTATTTTACTAGTTATCTTGGGATAAAGTTTTTTCTTAATACCCTTATCATACAAGTCTCACCATGCTCTTATGTCATCCTTCATTTTTTCCTTGATACTAGAAATTACTGTAAGTAAAAAATTCATATACATTTTTTCAATATACAATATATCTAAATAATGACTCAAAGGATTCAATGACCAATAATTTAAATCAAATAAATTACTTTTTCCTTATAATTGGAGTGGGTATCTATGTGCGTACTCAGTCACTTTCTTGTAAGAAAATACCTCTTACCAAAAAAAATTGAGTTGCTTGAGCTCTTCTAAGAATTTAATTCTTGATATATGAAAAGGCGGTTTCTCTTTCTAAAAAATATTATCAAAATATAATCAATAATTTCTGCATGGATGTCTCATCGGCAGGAAATGAAGATATCCTATGAAACTAAAACTCTGTAAATTTTTCATTCTTCATGGTCATATATTTTTTCACATAGTGAAAAATCTAGTTTCCCCTTCATGATCCAACTAAACATAATACAATGGGAAGGAAAATCATTTATGGTATACATAAAATAATCATGCATTTGAAATGACTCTTTCCTTATAACATCATATATAGGAACACCTATAATACATAACTAATTCAAATATTCTAGAATTAGTGTTAGATATACATCTATATCATACCTAAGATCATATGACATAGAAATAAATATTGTAATGAAAGTATATGGATTATTAATGAAGATTAAAGTTAAAATATTATATATGTGAATGAATATAAGCCATGTGTTGTGTGTTTTATGAGTTTTTCCAAATGGATAAAAACCATCACATGATAACCACAATATGAAATTCATCTCAAAATAAAAATAAATTTATCATTTAGTAAACTCCTTCCATATTAATACATCTATTGGGTATACTAAATATTTACTATTTTCATTTCATTCTACATGCCATCACATATATTTTACCATTTTTTCTGAAAATTACATTTGTTACGTCCTCCATGTACAAGTAAAGTATCAAATGATATTCATAAGAACTCAAGATAGAATTCCATATTTTCTTATCATTAATCCACATTTACCACACTACTTATAGTTATTTAAAGATAAATTTTTACTAAAATATAGAATACAATTATTAAAATATGTATGTTTTTTAATGGAATAAAATAAATCTGGTATATTAACTTCAACATTCCATAATCATTTTTGGAAATGTTTTCAACATTTGGAAGAATTTACTTCATAATGTCAACCCGGAAGTCAATCCGAATATAAATAAATTCATTAATATGTTTCCCATGAAATAAATGAATCATAAATTCAATTTATTTAATCTTGACACAATCAAGATTCATAGTGTCTCATAATCAACCATTACCTTAATAAATTTATCAATGTCATCATTATAGATATTTATGACTAAACATAACATTGAATTTATAGTCATTACTTATGATTCTATAATGGGGGTATACTCAGGTTGGAAAATAAATGGAAACTAATCAAATATCATATCTTCCACTCCACACCTATCAGTTCCTTCAATATTTCTAGGTTATTGAATTGTTTCTCTATTATGTTTATATACATCATATTTGGTTTTAAATTCAACTCTAGTGATATTATAACATACTTCTTCATAAGTAAATCATGGTCTACTAATGTAATTATAACAAAAGCATCCAAAAAATATCCCCCTCTAAAGAAATGTTGAATGTGAAATCCAAAAATATTTTAATATTATTTTGAAACTCATTTGAAACTCTATTAAGAAAAAATATCCATATTTTATCCATTATTAATTTAACTATATAATACTATATATATTAAAATAACTCTTTATCACGTCTTGGCTCATCAGTAAGTAAACTCCCCTAGCTTACCTCCACTAGTAATGGGATAATTCTTATCATTGAGGTATGATCACATCATTTAAGGAGTTACCTCTAATCAACATAACTCCCTAGATTTTAGAAGCCATTAATTTTTCCCCTTATAATTATTAATAATGTTTATCTATTATTTCCTAATAATTAATACTTGATTTGATATTGGTCAATAAAAGATATGAATTGAGATAAAAAAAAATTATTCCATTATAACGTAACATTATAACAAAGGTACATGAAACCATGTATCACCCAAAATATATTATTACACATCATAGATCATTACATCCATTAAAACTACAAAAAAATAAAAGGGGATAATAAATTGAAAATAATAATATCATTAGAACTACAAACACCCCTTGACTAATTTTTCTTATAAGAATCACCATTAGTATAAAAAAACCTATAATGGGAAAGAATACCATGAAAGGAGAAAGCATGTTGTGAGATAAAAAATGAAAATTGTGGAAATGATAAGTATTACTTAAGAAGTGATAATATAATGAATGATTTTAGTAAAACTATATATAAAAGTGCAATATGGTCTTTGAAAATTTGGTCATTGAAAATAGGGATGTTGAAAACATGGTCATTTTATAAATGTCCATTTGATATACATGTTTCAAATAGGTATAGCAGAGCTACGTATTTTTAGTAATTATTTTAAATAACATATTTTAAAAATGATAATAACAAAAAAAAAATATTATATTTTTATGTGAAAATTTATTATTATTAAAATAATGATTTAATAAAATACAAAAAAAATATTTTAATATCAATAAATTGATAAAATTAAATTATTATGATATAAATAATCAATTTCGATTATATTTAGGTTATGATCATTTTATACTGAATAATGTATCTTTCTAAAAATTGGTTTTTCTTACACTATGCATTTTTTTAAGAGACTAAATATATTATGGTGAAAAATCATAAAGTTTATTATTAATATATATTAACACTAATTTAATTATTTTTTACGTGAAATTAAATTAAGAACACATAAAGTCTAAAAACTTATTTTTCTATATAAGTATTTTTCTTTATTTTTTTAAATTAATTTAAAATAAAAGTTTATAAATTTTAGAATTTTAATTTAAAAAAGATTAATTTTTTAAATTATCATGCTGATATTATATTAGTATTATTTTTGGTTATTTTTCTAAAAAGATATATTTTTACATGAATAATGTAAAATATCATTTGTAAAAATAACATAAATTTTATAACATTATTAATATGTAAGTATGAATTATAAATTAATAAAACCATTTAATAAGACAAAATATTTATTATATAAGTGAAATTATAATTTAAAAAAATAAATTTATAAACCCATATTTGACATTTTAGATTTTAATTTATATTTTTCAAAAAATTGTTTCTAATACATTATACATTTAGTATTTAAAATTTAATTTTGATCACTTTTATAGATTTAATAAAATAGAATGGATTTAAAATTTGGAATTATTAGTTCTATATTATGTAATGAGGTCCACTTTTTGGGAATAAAGGATAAGTTACCTTAGGTAAAATTAGCTACCACTATAAAAGTTTAAATGGTAAAAGTTAAAAAATTTATAATGAGTTGAAATCATGTTTAAAACATGTTTTGGAATGGGTGGTTGAAGAATTTATCAAAATAATACCTTCCCCTCTCCTTTATTTTATAATTTTTAATCCACTTTCTTTGAGAGTGACTTTCCATTGTTAAAAAAATTTGGGTATTTACAAAAATGTCATCCCTTTTCACTTATAAAAGTGAAACTCCTCTCCTCAATTCCCCTCACACCACAACCCACTTATTTCAGCCCAAAATCTACCCAAAACTACCATAAATACTTCTATAAATATTAAATAGGTTCTATTATTCTCAAAATATCATCCCCCAAAGGCTTAACCCCCTTTCAAAGGAAATAATCAAAAAATAGGTTATAAATTTCTAATCACTCATTTCTCATTTCGATTTCTTAATGTGGACTTGATATTTATAAAATTATGTTACACACTTTTAAAATTTTAAAATAAGTATCATTAATATAATGATATTTTATTTAAATTATGGTATAATCATTAACCACCTTCCCCTTTTCCTTCAAGAAAAAAACTGTCATTTGTGTTTTGTGCGGACAACCGCCTCCATGATGCAACGTGTTTCATTTTCCTTCACTACCATAAAAATATAGTCATAATAGAGGATTAAAAATATAAGTATTGTATTTATTACATATTTTATATTCTTAAATTATAAAAAATATTACTTATTTTCCCCATTTTATAGAAAATGAAATCACCATCCATGCGTACAAGTGGACTACCGCCTCCATGGAATGGTTGCCTTCTATTTTTCTTTTCATAATATCCTTACATGGATGGTCATGAGAATTTTTTTGATGTATAAATATAATTTTTATGAAATTATTAAGGTTATTTAAAGATAAATTGTACAAAATATTAACATTGTGAACAATAAAAAAACAATCATGGTAAATACAACTGTCCAAAAGAGCACTTTAAGAGAAAAAAATGATTTCTTCATACAATGAAATTAATTCATATAAGTTATTTTAATCTTTTAAATAATCATAATTATAATAAATAACACTAATAAACACTAAATAAGATCATTATTCTTCTATTATAATAATATCACAACTAAATTACTTCATAATCATCCATTAATTATGGTATATTATTTTTTGGGTTTGTTTAACCACATACATGAACATTGTTAAAAATTTATATCATGGATGACTATGATAATTTAATTTATTATAATATATGATATAAATATGTGAATAATAATTCTTTTTTTCTATAATGGTACTATAAAAATTTAAATCATTATTTAAGAAAACACCCTTTGTTTGCTAAGAATCATTGAAATATGCTCATCGCCAAATTCATTATTTAAAGATCATAACCAAAACTCCCATATCATGAAATTATAGTATTATAAATAATTTAAAATTATAATTATAGTACCTTTATAATATAGGAACGGTTAACTTTGTGATAATAATTAATAATAACACCACTTTTATGAAAATAGTTCAAAATGATGAAGATTAGTCACAACTAATATTGAAAATAGATAATAACTAACCTATATAAATATAGATAATAACTATAAATTAAGTTTATAAGGGTTTATTTATATTAATAGATGATTAATATATATTTTTTATACAGGATCTTAAAGTGTATTCAACTAAACAGGAAAACATGGTATGGGTTTCTTATCCTAAATTTCCATCCCTTAAAACACATTTGTTATTATGCGCCATTATACCTTGAATATTGTTTGATTACATCCTAATGAATTTACTTCACAAAATTAATGTGTATTTGAGGATCCATATCATATTATCTTCTAAATGTATTTTTATTTAAAATATTCTAAAGTTGAAAAGTATTTTTAACTAAAAAATTACTCCACCCATAAGGGTTCCATTTCTAATATTATCTTCATGTCAAGATTGTTTTTGAAATATATTTCATATGGGTAATTTGTGTTATTTTAAAAATAATCATCCTTTCCATTGGATATTAATGTTATTTTACATGTACCATCAAAATTTCATCCCCCTTGACTTATATTTTACCCGATGTGATTCTTATAAGTGAAACCAACCTCATATATTCTTATTGGTCAAAACCCTTCATTTTATCATATCTGTATTAATTAGAACATTTTGAAGTTGTATTTATCTATACATCAATAATTTATTAAGGTAATTTTATACTAATTGACCTTATTTTAAAACATTTAAATTAATTTTTAAAATTTTAAGTATGGATTATTTTCATCAAAATTTGAAAAGTTTTTTCATTTAAAATTTACCTATAAACATGTCATTCTTCCACCTTTGTTGTTTTACATGAATCTTTCTCTATATTTTTTCATGGTTTCCGAAGAAATTATTTTTCCCTAATTTTATAAAATATTTATTTTAAAATTCTTTCAAAAGATAAAGAATATTTCTTTTTTCCAAATTGGTTTTTTCTAAAACATATAGAAATATTTTTTTATCTAAATACATTTTCATTTAATATATATTATTTTTGATCAAGGATATTATTTAAATTAAACTATTAAAATTATTTATATGGATGGATTCAAAAAAAATTATCATGGAAATGATACATCACTACCTTGGTCTTTACAAGTCACTAAAGGTTTATAAAGATAATATTTCTTTAAATGTTTTCCCTTTCTAAATACCCTATTTTTGATTCATATGATTGAAGGGTGTTCATAGAGGTTCCATAAATTTATTTATTGGTAAAATTATTATCTTAAACATATAACCTTTATGTATATAGTTTAAATACCATATGATTTATTATCTTAATTTAATGGTATTTACATATAAATTTACTAGAAGTGATTTGATACCCATTTATGTTCCATGGGTTTATCATGTTATGGTTATTTATGAAATTATTAATGATTTTTTTATGTGAATAAATGTGAAAAGGATATGAAACCCATTTTATTTTCATGGTTAATTTATAATTTTTTGAATGAAACCCATTTTCTTTCCATGAGTTCTTTACACTATAAAAAGTGAATGATTTTCATTTTAATGTTTTATAAACCCCACTTTATATATATGGGTTCTTTATGATGTGATAAGTGAATAATTTATAAGTGGAACTTGTAAGTTGGGATGAATTATGGGTGGGGTCCCATATCACCCTCCAATGAACTGGTTAAATGTTTATATCTCATAAGATAAGTATTAGATTGTACATTTTAGTAGCTCATAAGCATGGGCACTAATAATGTGGATCATGAAAGTAATGTTTACCTATACTAATTTTTGTAACATATTTGAAAAATGTTTCATGGTTTTATTCTTATTCTCATGAATATGTTATGCTCTTGTGGATCATGTTTATTGACTCATGTTTTCATACTCTTTTGATTCATGTATAGTATTTATCCAATAATTATACCATGATTTATGACCAAGGATTTGTTCGGTATAATTTTTTTATGTATCCTAATTATATTCATATACTCATCTTATTTTCCCAAATAATATTTTATTATTAATGATTATGTTTACCCTTACTGAGTATCTAAGGTCACCCCTTTCTTATGCTTCCATTTCACTAGGTTATGAATATTGGAAGAATATAAAAATTATAAAAGATTTTTTATGTGGGGAGGTTATGGGAGATGTTGAAGACTCATTATAGATTGAGTAGTTTTGTATGTAATGGGAAATTATCCAATTGATATAAATCACATTTGTTTTTTTAGTTTATATTTTTTCCTAATTATCTAAAAATAAAAACCTAAAATTTCATGGGAATATATTTTAATAAAATATATTCTTTAAGTTATGTGGATGAGACAGTCACGTTTGTGGGCCACTATAGTTGGTATCAGAGCGATGTTTAGATAAATTTGGAGATTATGATGATATTTCTTGAGGAAAAATTGGAAGTAAAAAATTTCATCAAAGGTTGATAAGTTAATTCTTGTTATAATTTCAAAGGTATATATGACCCTTTAGGTCAGTTAAGGTAATATTTTGGGGATTATAATAATATAACATTAGTAAACACTTTGGGGATAAGTCTAAGTATAGGATAACATCCTAAAAGTTTTATAAAGTATAGTTTTTGTGGTTTTCCTAGAAATAATATGCCTATCTAGATGCAATAATTAGATGAAGGATCTGACATGGATATACCTAGGTTTAATAACCCCAAAAAGGAATGTCGGATATTAACTCAATCATCACCTAGTACACGAAAAAGAGTCCTAACTTCACACCTAGTTTGAAACTCCTGTGAGAAATGAATTGGTTAATCATATTATATTTTCAATATATTATTAATTATTTAATATTTCAAGTAATTAGGATAAGAAGTATGAGAGAACATAACCTAAAGGAACCAAGACTAAACAAAGATCGATTTAGGTTGAACTAAAAGTAGATGTAATAATTTCAAAAAGCAAGATATTTTGAGGTATAAATTTTCATTTAATTTTATTTGAATAATTATCCTTTGGTGTTAATTATTTATCCCTCGTGATTAATTACTTTTGGTTTTAGTAATTTCTAATACTATAATGAACCAATATAACACTATATTTCTTGGAAAATGCATGTTTTTTCAAACCAAAAAACTAACAGGATAAGAGATAGAGTGAGAAATATTATTATTATTCCAAACCAACTATAAAGAATTTTTATTAACAATATAAACTTGGAATAGATTCTAAACTCACAAAATAATAGAAACATAGAGTCTCATGGAAGTATGGGTGATGAATATGATGAAGGAAAGAATGTTCAAATTTATTCATGTCAAAAATGTGGTAAGAATTTTCAAGGGGAATGTCTTAAAGGAAATTAGAGATGTTTTATTCATTTAAAGTGAGGGTATAGAGAAATTAATTATCTAGGAAAATTAATATCTCAGTGGACATGGTGAAAGGAAAAAATAGTTCATCCTAATATACAACAGACAGTTCATTATCTTAAATGTGGGGAACTTGGAA
The DNA here is from genome assembly GCA_963277665.1 of Viscum album. NCBI lineage: Eukaryota > Viridiplantae > Streptophyta > Magnoliopsida > Santalales > Viscaceae > Viscum > Viscum album. Next base: position 1,616,058,025 of record OY728146.1, on the reverse strand, counting down.
ATTATCTAAGTCAATTACCTAATATAATAGAGAATAAGAATGATATGCAGTATAAACTTCCAATATAATGGAATTAATATGAACCCAAAACCATGTAAGTGGGTTATGAATATAATAGAGAGTGAATAAAACTGGATATCCACTTAATAAATGAAAGTATTGTATTTTTATCTTATTTAACCCACTTCTTTATACCCATAATGTTTATGAATAACATGAAATCACCACCCTGAAGGATAGATATTGAATTATTAATAAAAAAATTATTTACCAACTATATAATTCATCTATAATAAATTCTTATAGGAATTTGTTTTCTATAAAATTTAATTTTTCATCATTTAATCAAATTTGATGTGATATTAGGAATGGATTTTCTCTCTTGATAATGATAAATTCTAAGATTAGAAAATTACATCTAAATTACACACATGATCACTTATTAACACATGGATTACTATAAACTATGTTTTAGAAGAAAAATACTCCCATTTTATTGGGTTGTTTATCACAAATTTTTATATAAAAACTCAACATTTGTTAAATTCCTATTATGAGGGAAAATATGAGTTCATTGGTCAAACACATGATATTAAGGATGAAACCTCACTATAAATTAAAATTATAGTCATATAAGACATTTAAATTTAATTTATAATTAATTAAAATTATGATGACATAATTTATTTAAGTGGGATAATGTAATGCCTCAGGGTTTTTAAAGCCATTAATTTTTCCCCTATAATTATAAAGAAAGTTTCTATATTATTTAAAAATAATTAATACTTGATTTTAGATTGAGACGTATTAGATATGAAGTAAGATAATGAAACTGTATTCAATTATAATGGAACATTAAAATGAATATACATGAAACCATGTATTGTATAAAATGTATTATTACACATCATGGATGATATCATCCATTAAAACTGTAAAAAATAAAAGGGGAAAATAAATTGAAACAAATAATATCTTTATAACTATAAACTCTCCTAGACCACTTTCACATTTAAGAATCACCATTACTATAAAAAAACCTAAAAAGATAAATAATACCACAAAAGTAGAAATGTTATACCCTAGGACACCCTGAGAATGGAGGGGTGAATTTGGGTGTCAAATTTTCCTTTTTATATAAGGATCTTTTACCAAGTTGGTAGGAACCAGTTAAACCTATCAAGTTTAATCACACAAACACCAATCCAAAAATTATAGAAAAGTAAATCATAACATAATTAATTTTACTTGGTTTTCCTCATAGCTATACATCTAAGGAGAATACAATGATGATATGTCATTCATTCCAATATTCACTATGATACTCTAGTATTTGTAGATTAATATTGTTCTTTCAAGGTCACATTGTGATAAGAACACTGCTATTACAACGTATTTAGGAATAATACACTACCTAACATAGATCGCATTCATTAACTTGTCCTTGCACACTCCTCAGGATGAATTATTATTCAACTTAATTACTTGAATTCCATTCCCTCATCATCAAAAAAATTGAAAAATGTATTACATCATGAATTCTATAATATTATTCTCCAAATCAATCCTTCGTCATTAAAAAACCTTCTAGGGTAAAATTGTTACGTGGTTAACAATTAACTTCACATTATGCTTTATAAAACACCCTTTGTGTTATACTATCATCCATGTAATTCACATTATATTGCCTCATGAACTGGTTTTTCCATGTGGTCAGGCCTCATTATGTGATAAGTGTCTCTATATGGTTGACCCCTACTATGAAGAATTCCCTTGTAATTTGAACTCAAATTTCTTCACAATATGGATTTTATATGCAAACTTTACAATTCTTCAAAAAAATCAATATATTTGGATATTTTTATTTCTATATCTACCTAATTATGGGTTTAGTGGTGTATTTATAGAAAAATATATTCAAGAACTCACTAAGCAATTATATTCCATCTAATAAATTTTAGGAACCAACATAAATTTTATGAGACAATTTTATTTTTTCTAACAAAAACCACTACCTCTAACCATAAATGACTCCATTTTCATGTGGCCCTCCTAAAAACACCACCACCAATTATGAACGATTCTCCTTCTATCACCTCAAACTACAGATGACTCATATGTGTTCATACATGGTCGATCCTATGTGGTCCTCCCAAAAACACCTCATTCTCTCTTAAATGACTCTGGTGTTATATGGTACCTCCAACTTTTCTAAAAAAAACTTCCTTTTTGAGCTTTCAAAACAAGATTAGCTTCTACTATAAATGGATTTTCCTTATAGTCCTCGAAAATGATCAATTTTATGTAGGTTTTTTGACTTAGAAAAAAATTATTCCCTTAAAATATCATATTCCTATACATATACCAATATAGGTGTAATGTGGATCTACTAAGAATATTTCATTTCACTCACAAATAACTCTTCTTCCTTTGTAAACTACCATATTCACTATGCAGTCACACATTCTTACTATGTAAACATATTTACTTTGTCAAATTTCCACTACTATAAACTTTCTATATGGATTCGCATACTTTACATGTGGTTACAAACTTCCACTATGAAATGTGTTCATCGTTATGTGATAATATGTCCTTTTCCAAAAAATGCTATGTGATTTCACATAAATTTTATATTGAAAACTCTATTTGGCTCTACAAATCCATATAAATTCATTGGAAAAATATACATTTTCATACCAAAAAATTTAGCAAACACTGGGAAATATTTTCATTAACAACCTACTTTTGATCTTCCAATTTTCTTATAATAAACCCTTCCTTGTACTTTAAACTCCTTAAACAATCTAAAAAGGATTAAAAAAACACAATATGCCATCACTCTTCCACAAAGATCACCTTGGTTCCAATAAGAAATCATGTTGTGAGATCTAAAATGAAAACAATGAAAATGAGATGTATGACTTAAGAAGTGAGAATATAATGAATGATTTTAGTAAGAATATATGTAGAAATTTAATCTTTTCATTGAAAATGTGGTTATTGAAAATATGTTTATTGAAAATATGGTCTTTATTTAAATAATCATTGGATATACATGTGTCAAATAGGTATAATAGAGTTATGTATTGTTCGTAATGAGTTTAAATAACATATTTTAGAAACAATAATAACAAAATAATAATATATAATTAAAATATTTTATTTTTATATGTTAAAATACTATTATTAAGATAATTATTTGATAATGTAATGACCACAACCCTAGTAGTCTATAGTGAGTTCCTTACTTTATTACATTGGCATATATGAAATGGTTCGAATCTTGAAGGACCGGTCAGTTTAGTAGTTTTGGAGAACCAAATACATACATAATACCCATTTTAAATTGGGATTAAGAAATAAAACATAATACATAACAACATCAAATGAACTACTACTTGAAAACTCATTCAAATATTTCTTCTTCATATCCTCAGGAAAGGAAACAAAATAAGGGTGATATCAAATTCTCATTAATAGTTAAGTAAAAAAAAGGAAGATATCATGAATAAATAAGAATAAACAATATTTAAAGGTAAATAACTAAATAAAAAACCAATTAAATAACTTTACTACAAGAATATATAAGGAATAATCAATATAGAAAGTTAAATAACTGAAAAATCATTCCATTTAAACACTAACTGAAAATAAAATTCATATAGATATAATATCATAATGAAAATATCTTGGATAATAATAAATTAACTCTCAATGAATTAAATTCTTAATTATTTGATCTCATGTATCAGTAACATGATACTTTTACCGTCAAGACCTTTCATAAGATGGTTTAAAATACAGGTAAAAAGTTGTTTAATTTTTTCAATTGATTTGTATCATGAGACCTTCCGATGCATCAAGGGGATGTCATTAATTGGTATCCACTAATTTCTATAGGTCCAAATTATTCCTCATATATTTAATAATCAATTTAATCCATGAATCAATATTTCATATCATTAAATATCTATATTGAGTAAAAGATATGGATTTATCAATATTTCCCTAGTTAATAAAATAACTTTCAAAGTAAATACCATATATAAAAATTTTAAAATATTTAAAAAATAATCATATCCATCAAAAAATAATATTTATATTTATGAAAAATTTAATTTACAATGAAAAATGATCATAAGAAAGTGATTCGTTCAATATAAAGTCAACAATCACAAAATAATGTGATATTGCACAATAACTTCTACCACTTGGTAATTTTCAAGTCAAATCCCCTTGGATGAAATAATTTAAATTGAAACTTAAAATACCATGAATAATTAATTATTCATGATATTACATTTCAAATGGGTATTATATAAACCATGTAAAAGTGAATTGGTGCATAATAACAAATAAGTCTCAATGGAATGTAAATTGAGATGAAATCCCTTACCACACACTTCCTTTTCATTGTCCATAAATTAACCTCACATATAATAGTTTTAAACAAGTTATTTAATTATAATAGAATCGTATTAATATTTATAATATTGTATATTATCATTTTATAACATCTTATCACCCGTTCATTAATAATCATTTATCATTTTCATTATTTTGGGCTTTAGTTTCTTTGTTTTCTCATGCATGTTTCATTATGAAAGACCCAATCCTTATGAATATTATATAGTTCTATAATATTAAAAATAATTATCATGAAATAATTATCATATTTTTATATAAATTTTACTTTTAAAATCAATCATGAATGATTTTTATGAAAAATGAAGTTTGTTACTATCATGGAGATGGTAGGTTGTGCGTACGCATGAGTAACATTTCCATTTTTTAATGATCATTATGGAAATAAGGTAAGTAGTATATTACTATTATATAATGATCATGATATAATAAATAAAATATTAATTATTTAAATATATATATTTATATATCATTCATTTGGTTTGTTGATGAAAATAGAGTCGCATCACATTATTAAGGCGGCAGTCCACACCTATATGAATGATGTTATCATCTTTAAGTGTAAAAAAATAAAATGATATATTATATTTATAGAATTATGAATATTTCATGAATATAATAATTCAATGCTATAAATTAAAGTTATATCCATGGACCTATGGCCATGGTTTTATTGTTCTGTGGCTATACCTTTCTAATTTCCACTATTTAATTTAATAACTGTGGCTATACCTTGTGTTTTCGTATTTGGTATCAGAGTCCCCCGATTCACTACTCTCGCTCCTGAATTCTTCTCCTCTCTGCTTTTTCTCCTCCAGATGATTTATCCTCCCCGACCTCGCCTGACCGTGGCACCCTCCTCCCCGACCTCGCCTGACCACGGTTACCTCCTCCCCGATGACTTCTCCTTCTTGGCCTCTCCTCCCCGACCTCTCCTCACCATGGAACCCTTCTCTCTGATGAAATATCTTACCACGGACCCCTCCTCCCGATGACCTCTCTCACAGTGGCACTCTCCTCCCCAGAGACCTCTCTCACCATGTCTCCCTCCTCTCTGACGAATTATCACCGTGGCGCCCTCCTCTCTGACTACCTGTCACAGTGGCACCCTCCTTGTGGCTTCCAATCAACGCATGTATTTTAAAAAATAGGGAAAGTATATTATCCCATGTATTTTCTCTCATCAGTATGGTCTACTATCAAATAGTCCTATTGTGATATTATGGGTTGTTCTAAAATGGGTGGTTTGTAAGAATTCCCAATTGAATATTTTGAGAACTCCATGGCTTTCTAGAGACATTATTGATGATGTTTCCAATCCTATAACTCTGAAGGATTTTAGTATTTCTTATTTATAAATTAATCCTAGTATTTGTGTTCTACTTCCTCCTGATCTAGTTGTTGATGTTACCTAGTATGATTTCTATGATTGTGATATTTTGGTTTAGATGACAAAAATGGATTATAAATTCACTAACAGGGATTTCTATTTACATCAAAGTGGTGACCATACTTGCATACCTCCTTGGGTCAAAAGTTTTAGAAAATAATTTATTTCCCCTTATGATTTGTTGTTGATCTGGAAAATTTGGAAATAGTGCTTACCCATACAATGCCTCATTTAGCATACATGAATGCATTTATAATCAGTATACTTCTTGTGCTTAAATTTTGAAGAAACCCAAAAATATTTATTCATATATTGTAGGTTCAGTTGTCAGTTATGGAGTTATTTGTAGGGGTTATTTAGATGAAACTTTAATAACCAAACCATTGAAGGGATACTCCTCTCAATGTGTAGAACACCATGCAGTGATCAAATCCATTCTGTTATGGTGGCAGTGACTGTTAGTGTACTTTCTTATACTTGAAGAGAAAGAAATGATCTGAAATCTAATAATCAAAAATATTATTTTTAGGCTGGAGTTTTGTCCATTCATCATGGAATTATGTTGTCATGTAATATTCAAATTGGGTCAATAACTAATGATGTCTTTGATATGGTTGTGTTAGGATCACTTCGTGTTCATAGTAGGGCAATGAATCCATTAGTACTCAAATCTATTCGTTGGATACCGTCGATTGTAGGTTGGTTGAATGTTAATATTATTGGGGTAGCTTCGGGTGTACTTGGGTCTGCTGGTTGTCGTGGAATTATAGTTGGCATGCTTTATGGTTGGAATCATATTTATCTATTTCTAGGAAAATTCTTAAGGACTGTTCAAGGAATGTACCATAGAGGATGCCCGCACCTAGGACTGATTGTCTTTGTCTTGCTGAATATATTTTTATTGATGTTACTCATGTCTATAGATAAGCAAACTAAGTTGCTAAGTATCTTTCTAAAATAGCAATTTTGAATTTCAGTTTCATCTTTTTCTTTGTCTTAACATACTATTGTTCTAATATGGGGTAAGGTGATTGTCTTGGTGATTTGTATACCTATTTCTGTAAATCACCTTTGTATGTTTCTATTTTTCACATCTATATATATACTAATATTAGGTTTTTCCACATACCATGTGTCAGTCTAATAAACCTCCACATCCTAATTCCCATACGTGTCAAGCCTACACACATCCACAACCCTCCTACGCTACCTATCTCTACCATTTTCTCCCTCCTCCTCCTGCTCCCGCTCAGCCTCCCCATCGTGATTTCTGTCTCCCCCGTTTCAATTATCCAGTGCTCCTACATTCTTCCCCCACTCATGATTTCCATCACGTTTACCTCCTTCTCCCTCTGTATTCCTCTCAAGGTTTCCATTGGTGTGTCATCCCACTCATGCTATTGATATCCCATAACCCTTTTCTATTATTCCTTCGGCTTCCCCTCTCTCCCTGTCGTGATTTCACTCTTCCAATTCTTCAGTTTCTTGACCTCTTCTATTCTTCCCACCTCATCAGCCACCAATTTCACTAACATTGGCATCTTAATCCTATAGTTTTTATTGCATATCACTACTACATCTTCCCCTCTTCGTACCTCCACCCCGTCGCGACTTCGCTACTCCATGTTCACCACTATCGATCTTCTCCCCATCACAAGTTACCAAATCCGAATCACCTATTTGAAAACCACCACTATTTTTCCTTTCTCCTCATCCTGCACATTCACCAAGATCGGCCTCCCAAATCTACGTTTAGCACTGCTTCTTGAGACTCCGTCTTCACCTCTTCTGATATCAGAAATCTAGGCTTTTGTAAGCTACTATATTAAGTCTCCCAAATCTAGGGTTTTCAGTCCTTCGTGCTCGGCTACTAGGGATCCATCACCGCCGAATACCTTAAATTCCATCATGTACCTCTACTAAAGTAACTAATAAATCATTCACTGCCAAATACTCCCCCATTTCTCTCTAAAATCCACACTCTTATACTCAGTGAACTCAGCCGGATTATCCTTGGTTCAGCTCCCGCAATCCCTTCTGCAATAGGTATGTTATCCTAATATCCTTCAATACCTATCCATTTTATGCATATTATATTATGTGCAGGTTAACATAAGGTAATGATAATTTCATAATACTTTATCCCATGTAAATACTTCAAGTATTATTTGTCTTCCCCATTTACCATCTTCTGATGACAATAAATTTCTATAATTTGACAGCCAACCATAGCAGTATCTATATGCACATTCTAAGTATTATTTTTCTTCTGCATATACATTTTTTATACAATGGTTTAAAATTTAGTTTGAGTTTTCATGTTATGTTTGAAAATAATAAACTTCTACTGTGGTTAGTTTTATTTCTGTGATTATATCATCTCAGTTGACTTCCTACATCTCCTATTCCCTCTTACAGCATCTTCGCACTTCAGGTATGTGATAAAATATGTTTCTATTTTTATGCTGCGTTTTTGCATCAGGTGTTTAGGAGTTTGTAATATTTTCAAGGAAGAATTTATGTTTTACTAATAGTTGAACTTGTGGGAATTATAGCGATGTCCAGCAGACAAGAGGGACATTTGACATCTTCTCACTTCAGGTATGTGATAAATTTATTGTTTCACCCTATGTAGATGAGTTTTTTATAAGATATTACAATTCATCTATTTTGAGTCAGGAATTTGGGAATCTAATTAATTTTTCCATCATGTTTTTTATCATCACTATTTGGCCTCACATCAATTTGGCTTCACCACTATTTATCTTTACTGTTAGTCTGTTGTATTCATTGTTTTTGTTCCAATACTCCCAAGTATTATTTTTCTTCACCATTTACCATCTTCTGATGACAGTAAATTATTATAATTTGACAGACAACAATAGCAGTATCTATATGCACATTCTAAGTATTATTTGTCTTCTGAATATACATTGTCGATACAACGGGTTAAAATTTATCTTGAATTTTCATGTTTTGTTACATGATTTCATTGTTTTTTATGGTTTTTTGGATGTCATAGCTTGCTCTAACTAGATAGTGGATTTTTCACCATGTTCAGTGATTTGCATTGAGGTCTTAATGCTATCCTGGAGTTGCTGTCCTATTTTTTTGATGATAGGTTTTTTTCTCTTTCTTGGGTTTCTTTCTCGACTGGAATGCCCTTTATTTTCTGAATATCAATTTGACAGATTTATGGTGGTGCATGGATGTCTTCTTGAGGTTTTAGTTTTGAAGAATGTGAAGGCTTGGCATGGTCGACTTGCTCTTATACAGGCTTCCTGGAATGCATTTTCCACTGGTATGACCTCATTTTTTAGTTTCACTTATTCCTTCTGACAGTGCAAGACTATCATTGGGTAGTGCATGACCTATGAGTATTAGTAGTTGTTATAGTATGCATTACCTTCACTCATGACTATGGGATTTTAATACACTTATTCATTAATAAAAATGTTTTAGTACCATGTGAACAATTAAATTATTTAGTATTCGTTAATAATAATCTTATGAGTTGTTCATTTATTTTTTCCAACAGGTTTTATTCTCTTGATAGTCAGGTTAAACGATTTTCGGGAAAGGTATCTACAAAATTTACTAATGTTAGGTATTTCCACCTTCCATATGTCACTCGCACAATCCTCCACATATTATTTTTCATACGTGCCAAGCCTATATACCTCCATGACACTCCACTACTCTCTATCTGTACCATTCTCTCCCCCACGCTCCTGCTCCCGCTTGGCATCCCCGTCACGAATTCCCACTCCCCCATTTTTATTTTCCACTGCTCATCCCTTCATCCTTCCTCGCTGTCTATGGGCATCACCATCTTCATTATCCCCAATCAAGGGTTTCCGCAATTTCACCATTCTGCAGCTTCCCCGCCTTTACCTTCTCCCCCCTCTCATGATTTCCCTCCTCCCTTTTTTTTCTCTCCATCCACCTCCTCCAAATCTCGTTCCTATTTCACCTCTGCTCTAGACATCCCAATGCTCCTACGATTCCAAATCCAAGTGTCCTCCTCCTTTGATTCCCGCTAATCCTATGGTTCCCATCAACGTTTCGCCTCTACCGCTGCTCCTAGGGTTCCTTCTACTCCTCCGCCACTATTATTTATTACCTCTATATATTTTCTCTCTCCATCCCATTTCACATCTGACATTTATCCTACGATTTGTGATCCTATTTCTCCTCTGGTGACGCTCTTATGGTTCCTTCTCCCTTCACACCTCCTCTGTTTCTCCTAGGGTTCCTGATCATGTTTCCCCTCACATCATCCTACAGTACCCGTAATACACTTTCGGTGTCTTCTGCGCCAATATTTCCATCTTCTGCTACAGTTCATCCTCCCCAATCCCCTCAACTCATAATATGTTTTCTATTTCTCCTACTATGTCGAATTATTTCACTCAGGTACCCTCTAAATTCACTACATCACGTTCCCTGATTCCCTCAAGCGCATGATTTCCTTCCACATCTACTGCTTCTCTTACTGCTCAATTGAGTTTAGAACAATGTTTTGCTCACCCCACTACAACTATGTGTTTTTATTCACTATCTGATTATTGTATTCACTGTTAGTTTTTTCATTGATCATACTGTGTGTTTCTACTACATATTTAATTCTATATTTATATGTGTTCTAATAGTTCATGATCCTAATATATAATTTTTTCAATGTGTTTTCAATCATAGTATAGAGAAAAAATTTCCCTAACTACCTTACATTGTTAATTGTATTTTTATATTCTAACTTGTATGACCTATATCAGTGTCTGTGGATGTTTAATTTTTCTTTGTAGTGATGGAAAAGATGAAGTGTATTCATTCCAACTGAGAATGATTTGGGGGATGAAAAAAGAGATCCTATACCATATTATCTCTCAAACTACATGACTTCAATGAAGCAGGAAGTCTCTATTTTAACGTTACCGTATATTATACATACATGTGTTAGGCCAAAAGGTTTTATTTTTTTGTAGACGCAGGTATAATGTGAAATGATGTATCATTCATGGGAACCACTAGATAATTGAGAATAACCAACTACACACAACTTCATGTTTGGTCTATATTTTGTGGGTTTATATAGATCAATTCATTTAAAATAACTTTCAATTTTTTTTATCAAAATATTAATCACGTGTTTAGTTCTGTTTAGTTTATTTAGAAATATTTTTTCCAATAGTTAGAATTTTGATCATAATGTAGATTAAAAAAAATCATTTTGGTGTAATATTTTTTCCCTTTATCATTTCAATGCCTTTGGATTTGAATCTTTGTTATTTTGTTAAATGCAGATGGGTCACACTCCCGTTGGAGTTACATCAATAAATTATTGTTTCTCCGAGGTCTCTAACTGCTGTAAGACTTTCCAGTGATCCTCATCAGAGTTTAATGTATTTCTATTCAATGTTTTGGTTTGATGAAAGAGTCATCTAATTCAGAGGTAAAAAATCTCCAAAGTTTTCATTGTTTTTTCCACTTAGTAAAATCAAACTACATGAATTTTATACTTCAACAGAAAACCTAAATCCCTCATTTTTTATGATAGATCTAAGGATGTAGGAAATATTTGTGATCTTATCCACCTTTGAAAAAAATGTTCACTGTTATGATTTGTGTTCATTGTTCAATGATTGATGTATAATTACATTCTATAATAATATATATATATCATTCAGTATACAATTAGTCACTTCTAAAATAATTACATTCTATTTTATGTAATTTTCTTCATCATTTTGGTGCTACTTTTATTTATTAGTTTAATCATATACATTATAATGAAATTATAGGTTTCTAATTTCATCATAATTACAGCTTTAATTCACTTTTTCAGTCACCAATAACTAAAGGAATTCATATTGTGAATACTGAATAATCTTTTGCTTCATCCTTAATGTATTAATGTCGTTATTCTGAATCATTTCATTAATTTTATGATACATTAGTTTAAATAGTTCTCATCTATTTTTTATTTTACATGCCTTAAAAATTTACTTAGTCAAAGTCTATATCAGTTTTTATATATTTTTTGCAATGGGTGTTACAGAAAAGTCTCATTGTTTAGTTAATTTCAGAATTGTCTTTTTCATTTTACTGTATATTTTAATTCATAGCTATAATTTGGATCCAATTCTCTGATTCATTTACAATTCCATTTTTTTCATTTCCTTTTCCATTTATTTATTTAATTTTTTACATCTATATTTTTTTAATTGTAATTCATTAATTTTTTCTATTTTAAATTTAATTAATTAGTCTACTTCAAATAGGACATATCTATCTGATTCAATTATGAAATAAATTGTATACTAATTTTGTTACCTATATTGAATTGAAGAACATGTGAAAACCAAGTTGGAGGGGGTGAATTATAGAAATGATATGGAGCCTCCACTGGGAAGGTAAGCAATGCTTTAGATCTCGACCGAGATTCATTTGGGCACTACAAATTTTGATCAAATTACGTTTTTGTGTCTTTTGTGAGGTTCCCCAAATGGATCAATGTTGTGTTTGACATCAATAATTGAACATTGCATCATGAAATATATTACACATTAATTAATAATGATATATTGTGTATTATTCTGTATACTAATAAAAGTTCATATGGTATATCAAACTCTAATATACATAATTTTTCCCCTATATTTTTAGAAAAAACATATTGATCATTAAAAGAATAAACAAAAAAAGCATTGGAACATAACTCTTTGAAATATTATCCATGTTTAGATGATGTTCAGTTCAAATAATAACACATTTTAGGGCTTCAACATTACTTTCTGTTACTGCAATGCAAAGTTCATTGGGAACTAAGGATATGTCTCTTGTAACTACAATTCATAGGTCATTGGGAACTAAAGAGATCCCTCTTGGTCAATTTTTATGCAATCTAGCTATTCTGAGTGCCTATGTGCAAGGATCCCCTTGCACGTGCTCATGGACATGCGGGTGTGTGCATAAGGGATAGGTGTCCTTGCATGTGTGTGAAGGTGCGTATACCTAGTGGGGGAGCAACAACTTTTAGTTAGAAATCTCCAAGATTCGAAGTGGACGGTTTGGTTCCACCTTGAGATAGGATCCCTCTTCTAGCCTCTTTAATTCAAGAATGATTTAAATTGAATTTAGCTTCTTTCTTAATTCTGCTTAATTATATTGAATTGAATATCTTGAATAAGTGTTCTTTAATATAATTGTTTCATTTGATAAATAAACTCATGTTTTTATAAATAAAGTCATGTTTTTATAATAAAGTAATGCCATGATTTTATAATAAAACCCCTAACGGAGGTGCGTTGTCTTATAAACAAAAGAGTAGTGATAGTTATTTGTATCATGTTTTGATTTGGTTTGAGTCTTTCATATTCCTCTTGTTGGTGTTTATTTTGTGGCTAGTTAGTTTTTGTTTTCTTTGAATAATATAAATTGGCTTATCATACTCGTTTAACTCAAATGACATTGCCCGAGTAGGCATATGTCTTGACCATGACACTTTCCTTTTCACTCTTTGAATATTATAAAGAAAATTTTCATGTTTAGGAAAAGTGAATGAATTTGTAAATGGTCTGTGTAGGGTGTATGATTCTTTTCCATTATTTTGTTTCCCTTTAGATGTTGCGTCATTATGCCACTCACTACAACCTTCTCTTGTGATCCCTTGTTATAGCATATTAAATAGTTTATCTGCACTGTCATCTGCCGGCGGGGTGATGGTCGGAATGTTGTCTCGCCTCCTCCCGCTCCCTTCGCTCCTGGACGGAAGATGCCTTCCCACGGATGTCGCTAGACCGGGCCAACACGCCACGGTCAAGTCGCGGTCACGCCGTGATTTGGTCCTGCTCCAAGATGACACCCCGTGATAGTTCGCAGTGATAGTATTCCAAGAGTCTTGTGATCAATGTTGAGACTGACTAATCACAATTTCTGTCAGCGGGGCGACGACCAGAATGTTACCCCACCTCCTCCCACTCCCTTCACTCCTGGCCGAAAGATGATGCCCTGCGGATGTCACTGGATCGGGCCAACACGTTGCGGTCACGCCATGATTTGGCCCTGCTCCAGGATGACACCCCATGATAGTTTGCAATGATAGTATTTCATGAGTATTGTGATCAATGTTGACACTGACTAATCACAATTTCTGCTAGCGGGGCGATGACCGGAATGTTTCCCCGCCTCTTCCCACTCCCTTCTCTCATGGCCGGAAGATACTGCCCTACGGATGTCGCTGGACCGGGCCAACATGCCGCGGTCATGCCGCTGTCATGTCGCGGTCACACCGTGGTCATGTCGTAGTCACACCGTGGTAATGTTGTGATTTGGCCCTGCTCCAGGATGACACCCTGTGGCAGTTCACAGTGATAGTATTCCATGAGTCTTGTGATCAATGATGAGACTAACAAATCACAATTTCTTCCAGTGGGGTGACGGCCGAAATGTTTCCCCGCCTCCTCCCGCTCCCTTCGCTCCTGGCCGGAAGATGTTTCCCCGCAGATGTTGCTGGACCGGGCCAACACTCCGCGGTCATGCCACGGTCGTGTCGCGGTCGCGCCGCTGTCGCGCCATGGTAGTGCCATGATTTGGCCCTTCTCCATCCACATCTAGCCCACACCAGCCCCCTTCCACCTTCATTTCAGCCCGCTGCCACCAGCCCGCAATAGCCCCCCTACTACCTTTGAATAAAAATGCACCATCCCCCCAGCACTTGTAACCAACACCCTTCCACCAGCATTCCAGCCCCCTTCCACTTGCATTCGAGCCCGCACCAGCCCCCAGCCACCTGCAATCCAGCCCACACCAGCCACCACACCAGCCACCATACTAGCCACCACCCCCAACCTTATGAAAAACACTCATACCAGCCCTCTTCCACCTGCAAAACAGCCCCAGCCACCAGTTCTAGCCCCCACCATCCCCCGACCTCCTACATCCCAGACCGCACCAGCCCCTACCACATGCCCAACAGCCCCCATCCACCTACAATCCAGCCCACACGAGCCCTCTTCCACCTATTCCAGCTCACACCAGCCCCCTACCATCCCCATGCCGCCTGCCTTCCCACCCGCACCAGCCACTCTAGCCCGAACCATCCACTGCACCAACCCCTAGCCTCCTGCATTCCAGGATGCGCGAGAAAAACTCCATGAAAATCACAAAAAGGAAAGACGAAGGGGGTTTCTAAGGGCTATTCGGGGGGGTTTAGGGGGTCTGTAGGGAAGGGGGCAGGGTGCAGGTGGGGTGTCTAGGGGGCTATCCAGGGGGGGTGTCCAAGGGTTGTCTAGGGGGGATGATTTGAAGAGATAAACCCACGAGCAATTGGACCTAACCTCATATCAATAATTTTGCTAATGATTTTTGGAAAGGTATTCCCAATAACAATAGGTCTGAAATCCTTTACATCAACAACATTTTCCTTCTTTGGGATCAAGGAAATAAAATTGGCATTGTCTTGTAGGTTTCTACAAATATTCTAGAAAAATCATCTACATTCAGAAAGTAGGGTTGATCTTTGTAATGTATCCTAGTGTTCAACCTATGTTCCTAATTTTTTGTTTCCAAATGGCCTAAAGTCTATTCCCTTGAATAGGTTTTAGATTATAGGAATTTTTTGTTGGAAGTTTCTCATTTTCTTCCAGAAAGTCATATTTTAAGTTGGATGGAAGAATATTTAATTCTAGTTTAGTGGGTTTTCTATTAATGTTTTCAATTTTAAGTTATCCATGATATCATCCTACACATGTAAAGTATAAGGTTCGTTGATATTTTTGAATAAATCATCAATGCAACTATCATCCAAATAAATTTAATTAGTAGACATCATAATTTCTAGATAATGTTCATTTTCAAAAATATATTTAACAAAGAGATAAGGTGTTTCTAGACCTCCTCCTTGTCATATTATGTCATCAAACATTTTAATATTTTTTTAAACAACAATGGAACTCAAAATGGTTTAATGTAAATAGATATTTATCCTCATAGGGATATTTAATCGAATAAAGAATATTAAAATTCACTTTATATTCTCCAAAAGTCCTTGAAAGGGTTTCATCATTAACATTTATTATTGTTTCAGAATCCTTGATAAATGTTCGGCCTAAAAAGATAAGGGAATGAACCTTAATTATTTATTCCTCCATTATTAGAATTTAGAAATTAGTTGGGAACAAAAATATATGTACACTTACCAGAAATAACCTTAAAACTCAAACCGGAAAGCCAATGGTTCGGTTGGAAAGATATAAAACTAATCGAGTGGGTTTGATCTCTCATATATATTTGTAAGAATAAAAAAAATAGGGAATTACATTAATAAATGATAACAAATCACACAGTGTGTTGGAAAAAGTGATTTCTCATATGGTGAAATGGATAGTGAAAGTATATGGGTCGGGGAATTTCTTAGATATTTTTAGGGTAATAAGATCAGAGACATTTCTATATAAGTTTAGCTTTTCATTCCTATGTAGTCACCTCTTCCCAGTGTATATATATTTGATAAATTTTACATGCATTGGGATTTTTCAAATGTATTCCAGTAAAGGAATATTGATTTCTATGTTTTTGAATATCTCTATAATCATTTTCTATATTTTCTTATTTGGTTATCTTTGGTGGTTTTACTCTAGATGGGAATGGAGTTTGGGGTTGATTTGAGTCTCCCACTATATTTTCCCCCTTATACTTCTTCAATGAAGGTTTTTTCACTTGTATTACTTCTTGAGGTTCATTTCTAGGGATAGATTCTTCATATTCAGTGGTTTTTACACTTCTAGTTTCAGATTAAAATAGGGGTACATCGCTATTTTTATCTATTTTCTACTCCTTAATGAAATAGAACAAACATTTACTTTAGTGTTATAATTTGGTTAGGTAGAAAGATTGCCTAATTCTTTATTTACAAGTTTATCAAGAGTATAAATAAACTATACAAATTTTCCATTCATCTATTAAGTTTGGATCCATGAGTACAGAGAGTAGTTTTTTGATTGTTTTGTGACACCATGACTTGTATCAGCATGTTCTCCATGGAAGGTTCTTGAGTGTGTCTTTTTTGGTAACTTATAGAAGGATGAGAGTGGATTCTTTGAAAAGGTTATGTTGGGAAACACTATTGGAAGGGTGGTATTTGATGTTGTTGTTCCTAACTAAATATTGATTTTTAGAATATTTTTTAATCCTTTATTTTGTTGGTTTTTGTTAGTATTGTATTTGGTATATGGAATCTAAAATTTAAATTTCTTGAACTTGAGGTAATGCATTAGTGTGGTGGTCCTGAGAGTAAAAAATTTGGAAAATTCTTAGAGGTGTAGTAGGTTTCATCTCTTGTACCTTGTTCAAAGCTAAATTTCTCAGAGGATATGTTATTTATTTTATTTTATTTTTATGTAAAGTAGATTTATAACTTTAACCTCATGCACTCCTCTTATTTTAGTCCCTGTAAAAATTTACTAGTAGTTTTGGTAAATTCTATACACCACTTATTTAACTCAGGTAGGGTACATGTATATAAGTTATCCTCTAGAGGAATCGTTTAGTAGGTTTGAGTCACTATCCATTCATACTTAGTAA
The DNA here is from genome assembly GCA_963277665.1 of Viscum album. Classification (NCBI taxonomy): domain Eukaryota; kingdom Viridiplantae; phylum Streptophyta; class Magnoliopsida; order Santalales; family Viscaceae; genus Viscum; species Viscum album. The sequence goes on along the minus strand of OY728146.1, from coordinate 1,616,040,624 downwards.
AATTATTCTAGGAAATAGTTATTTTCATAAATCTAGTGCGGTAAGGATGCACAAAGATTCTTGAATCACACACACACACACACACAAGTTGCTAAAATTCATCACCCATCCAAAAGTCTAGTTTTATCCAAATAAATAGAACCACTGAACCCACAGCCCCACAGCCAGCATCAACCAACCAGACCAGCATCCATGTCCAAACAAATCCTAGAGTGAAAGACCTCTAGAAAACCATGCCAACTAATGGCCACTACACCAACACCTACTTGCACAAGAACCCTAAACCACACCATATACAACCATAATAAGCACCTATAGTAGACACGACTCCCAAAATATTAGCTAGAAACCAAATCATCCTCATACCACCATTTGGCCCCATCTATCACCATCTGAACACCTTTTATCAAAATGGACCACCCCATCATAAGAAAGTCTAAAAAACCAGTAGTCAACTAGTACCATCCATCTGAAGTTCCTCGTATCACCCACACCTAACCCATCATACAACTTAAAGAATCCCCAAGCAGTCCCTGATCCAATTGTTAGCTAATACCCACCTTGAATCCAACACCTCTAGACCCAAAAAGTAGTCAACATGAACCCACCCTAGAAAGAGAACCATTCATCTACCAGAAACATGCCTCCCAACCTGCAGCATCTAGCATCTCAAGGGAATTTTAGAACATCCATCATAGAAATACCTACACCATCAATAACTAGAATACACAAGATGGAGAAACTAAGCACAAGCCAACTGAACTTACTCCAAACCACCACCTGAAAACCCACCCCAAACTATCCAGGGGGGCTACTGTCCAGGGGGGATGCTATCCAAGGGTTCAGCAGGGGGGTTGTTGTCCATGGGGGTCTAGTAGTGGGGGGGGATGCTATCTAGGGGGGTCTAGTAGGGGGACTACTGCACTATTCTTGTTTATTGATTTATATTCTTCGTTAATATTCTAAGATGTTTTATTATACCATAATTTTAGGGGATGATCACTACTATGTTATAACTTGTGTTATAGGTACTTTTGAGCTAGTTCCAGACTTGTTTGATTGTTTGTCTTATAGGGAGACTCATGTAAGTGTAGTTATGTGTTTTTTTATATTTGGATTTTTTAAATTCTTATTATGTAAGTAGCTTTCGTTTATAATTTAATTTGGAGGGGACTGGTAGGGGCAGGGGGAAATTGGCAGGGGGGAGGGGACTGGCAGGGGTTCAAGTGGGGGCTGGTAGGGGGTGTAAGTGGGGGCTGGCAGGGGTAGGGGAGGGGAAACGGGCGGGGTGGGGGCAGGACTAGGGGGTCTGGGGGGTGTCCAGGTTCTAGGGGGTTCCAGGGTCTTTTCAGGAGGGTGGGGGTGGTTGTCCAGGGGAGTGGAGGTCTGGGCTGTCCAGGGGGATCTGTCCAAGGTCTGGGGGGTGTCCAAGGTATGGGGGGTATGGGGGTGTCTAGGTTTTGTAGGGGGGTCCATGGTCTATCCAGGAGGGTGGGGGTGGCTATCCGGGGGAGTGGAGGTTTGGGTTGTCTAGTGGGATCTGTCTAGGGTTTGGGGGGTGTCCAGGGTCTGGGGGGTGTCCAGGGCCTGGGGGGTGTCTAGGGTCTGTCTGGGGGTGTCCAGGGTCTATTCGGGGGGTGTCTAGGGTCTGTCTGGGGGTGTCCAAGGTCTGTCTGGGGGGTGTCCAGGGTCTGTCCGAGGGGTGTCCAGGGTCTGTCCAGGAGGGGGGATTTGTAGGAGGGAGAGGGATGTCCAGGGGAGGGGGTTTATGTAGGGTGGGGGTGTCCAGTGTCCAGGAGGGAGGGGTCTACAGGGGGGGGTCTTTCCTAGGGGGTTATCCAGCAGGGGGTGTAAGGGGTGTCCAGCAGGGGGGGTTGTTGTCCAGGTGGGGTTGTCCTGGTGGGGTGTCCAGCAGGGGGGGCTGTCCGGGGGGTCTATCCAGGGGGTGAGTGGGGTCTGTCCAGGGTGGGAAGGGGGGATGTAGAGGGAGGGGTTCATGGGGGGATTTAAGGTACAGGTGGGATGCAAGGGAGAGAGTGGGGGGGATTTTTAGGGGATGGTGGGGAGGATGCAAGGGCCCATCACCGGTTGAACGGTGCTGGGTTTTTTTTACGAAATGTGTAGGCCTATATCCATGATTTTACACCATAGCTATAGGTCTACAGCCACACTTCCTAACTATCTCTATATGTCTATAGCCAGAGTTACAACCGTGGCTATAGGAGATGAGTGATTTTAGTCTATGCCACGGGTTGAAAACTGTGGCTTTAGGGTTACTGCCACGGTTGGAATTGTGGATATAAGGATATAGACATGGTTCAAACCATGGATAAAGGGATATAGCCATAGTTGGGAACCGTGGATATAGGTTTTACCCTATAGAAATTCCAATACCATCCACAGTTGTGGGAACCGTGGTGATAACCTATAGCCACAGTTTTTGGGCCTTTAGCCACGATTTAAAACCGTGGCTATAGCCTGATTTTGTAGTGGTGATTAATTCATTTATAGAACATATAATTATTAACATTATTCCTTATCACCTTCCATGTATATTGTTAGTGAAAGATGAATCACTTCCCTTCGTGAGGCAATAGTCAGTCATACACACGAGCGATGTTATTATGTCTCCTACAGAATAGAAATTAATAAGGTATATATGATATAATGGATAAATAGGTATAATTATGTTATATATATCATATATATACTTTATATACATTATAATACCCAACCTTTAGAGTTGGTAATGGAAAAATGAACAACATCAGTTCATGCGGTGGTTCATCATACACTCGAATGATGATTCCATAACCCATTTTATGGAAATGGATATATATTTAGGTCATGAAATTATTATAAACACATACCATTATATGTAATATATTGTATTTATTATATCATCATGGTTTAATAAAAATTTAAGGAGGTGTGGAAAGAAGTAAAATAAAGACACTCGTTGAATAACAATACCTCTTCCTCAGGTATCCTCCTTAAGTTTACACTAATTCCATCCTAGGTTGGATTTAATTCCAAAATAAGGCTTCTAGAATTATTTTAGGAAAGTTTGGAAGTTTTTTGTGTAGTTTTTTTATAAACCGAATTTCTTGAGAGGTGTGAATAAGTGAGGGGAGTGAGTTCCCTTTTATAGTTTAGGAGGAGTTTCATTCTTGTAAATACCAAAACGTATTCACTATTGGGAGGTCAATATTACCTAAAATGGATCAAAAATTTATAATTAAATTTATGGATGTATTATATTTTCAATAAAAAAAATCAAAAAACATTAAAACACATATTTTTAAAAAAAATCCATGACTTTTAAGTTTTCCTATTTTTTCCATTTTGGATTTTCACTATGATGACTAATTTTCTAACCTAGGTAATTTATATGTTAAGACTAAATTAAAGTGAGAATTATTAGAAACTTTATACCCACTAATTCTAAATATGATATATAATTTATAAAATAAAACACCTATGTGTGTTGGAAATTAATTTTAACACAAGCGCATGTAACACGCAAAAACGCTGCATTAACCATAACTATACTAATTGAGTTTTTTACTATTTAGGGGATAATATATTCATTATAAAAGAAAAATTGCACCATTAATGAAAAATTGTTTATATATATTAAAATTTAAAAATAAATTCATATAATATATGATTTTTATTTATTTTAAATCATTTAATAAAATATCATTTGTTATCAAATAACATTATTTTTAATTTTGACATTGTTCATTTAATATGAATTTAAACATGTAAATGCAATGATGGAATTAAAATATATTTTGTTAAAAACATTTTAAAAGTATATATTCATCTAAAAAATGTGACGTAATAATTCATTCAATTTATTTCACTTTTAATATTTTCAGTATCATTTATTTCATTTCATTGTTAACTAAATAATTACTGCATTGGAATTTCTTAATCATTTTAAGTAATAATTTCATCTCTAAAAATTAAAGATAAATTATTATGATAAAAAACTAATTTATATTTAAAAATACTATCTATAAACAAACTTATTTTGTTTTTGTCCCTATTCCAAATCTTTATAGAAGTTAAAAGGAAGAAAAAGTATCTTTTTCTTCTTTTTTATTACTTAACTTATTATATAGATCATATTCAAAGGAAAGTGGAAAGTAATGTAAATATATCATAGAAATTGATTTAAAAGTTCTAAATAAACTCATTAAATTAAATTAATATAATATTTTAGGTCATTTTCAATCTTATCATTCTAGTTTAACCCCCTGGTAAACTCATTTTTACCTTAACCATGGTAATTATTTTTTACTGCATTCACTGTTCATTTTGGTCAAAAATTAAGTTGAAATTATTATAAATTAGAAATTATTTTGATTGAATATATGGAATACATTTCTACAAATTAAATTTACATAATTGGAAAATTTTAATATAAAATTAATCCTGCAAACATGGTGAGAAAGAAGATTTTTTTAAGTGAAAATGTTCAAGAATTTATATTTTTTTATATAAAAATTCAATATAGAAATGATTATAATGAACTAAATTAGATTAATTTATATAAAATTTAACTAAAGTTACTTTAAAACAAATTTAAAATATAATTCAACATTATAAATTATTTAAACAAAAAGGTAGTTTTCAATTAAAATTTATTATTTTTTATTATTCATCAAGAAATGAAACTTCTCATAAAAATACTAAAAATTAACACTAATATAATTTGGTTATTATGTTTTCAAAAACAATATTTTATCAAATAAATTTTCTAGAAGTGGTAAATATTAATTTTAAATTAAATGTGCAAAGCATGACTAAATCGTGCTTTTTTTAAATCCAGTATTACATGCATCGCAAGCTATCAATGAAATTAAATTTATTCTAATAGAAAATATATTATAATATCTTGGGTTGTTACATTATACATAACTTAAATAAATTTAATCTTCATAATTTAAACTTGATCTCTATAATCAATGGTTTGATATTTGAAAATTATTTTTTTGAAAATCCCACATCGTAAAAGAGTTAATAGAACATCCCCTTAATAAGAGATAATGGGAAGTATGAATGTCATTGTGAATAATCAAATAACTAAGTTTCAAAGTAGGGGAACATTTTTGGTATATTAAAACATGTATATTTAAGATAATACTAACTCCTACGGATTAATAGATAGTGATAGAGATCATTGATCCCAAGAAATTAGGTGATCCAAAGAAGGTTAACGACCAAAAAACCATAAACCAAATAAGTGTGAAAAGATCATTGATGTCATCTGAAATTATGGTAATAGAATAAAATTTTTGTTTCAAGATAATTTTCCTAAATTTTATAAAATTTTGTGAGAATATATACTTACTTGATTTTATTCCATTTCATAATCACAATCTTGTCCTTTGGTTGTGCCTTGGTCAATTTATGATTCATAGTTTTCTATAAAAATTAATTTTTTTATGCCTAAAGCACTAAAATTAACTTTTAAAAAATATTATGATCTATAATAGAATTATAATTCATTCCTTATATCTCTAGTTATTATTATGAAAAAACATTTATCACAAGTTATCCAATATGCATAAATATTCATATGGTGAAGTAATACAACAATTTCTAAAACCTCATCCAAAGTTTAACTTAAACCATCCCATAAATGGTTAACCTTATGAACCATCCAAAATATTATGATCCAAAACTTTATAAATAAGATCACTAAATTTCCAGAATGATCTTATCATTAATTAGTTCCAAGGTAGTCAGTAGTATCTAATTTAATCTATCCATATTAATCATAACTTTATCCAACCATCATTATCTCAACATTAGTGATATATTATGGGTTATCTTTCCCACAACCATTTATTTTCTAAAATTTCTAACTTGATAATGAATCACTTTTTTTAGTACCATTCAAAATATGATCTCAAATCATTAATTAAATAGTATTGTTATATGATCTTTATATATTTCATAATTCTTATGATGAGAAAATCATAAATAAAATATTTTAAAAAAATATTTCATGGATCCAAATACAAAATAATATTAATCTTTACACTTTGATTGTATCAATAGAATAATCTTGGTCATGGTCCCTTAGCTTCTTCTGAGTTATATTCCTTTGATTCTAGGGGAATTCATTTTCATAGTGCCTCATATCCTTATAGTTGAAACACTTAATTGTACTATTTTATTTATTTAATTTTCATTCTTTTCCTTAGTGACCCTTTTTTAAACACTTATAAAAAACACCCAATCCCTTAAAAAATTTCATAGGGTGATTATTTCTATGGTTATCACATGTGGTAAAATCCTTCTATCCCATCATCCCTTTATCCGTTATCTTTTCTATCATTCTCTTTTTCTATTGATTCATTTTTAATCCATAAGACTTATAGAATTATTTCTCTATCTTGATAGTACATAAAACTATTTCATCATATGAATAAAAAAATTTAGAGACCAGATCCCTTTGGAGACTTGGCTTAATCACTTAAAATAAATGTTCAATATTTCACTCAGTGTTTCATATGTAATCTGTAGAATACCTTGTTAACCTTATAATGGTATCCTCATAGTATGTGACACTTTTTATTCCTTTTAATTTAAGATAAGTAACTTTACCTTCATTTAAATTTTTTCTCATGAGGAAAATATTTATAGAATAATGTCTCCTTAAAATCTTTCTATTCCATGAGTTCTATTTCTCCTTCCTTCCAAGTATTATGGATCAACGACCACCATTGATTAGCATCACCTTTGAAACAATACACCGCAAGTGTAACCTTTTTCTTTTCACCATATCCTAAGGCCATAATATCTTCTCTAGAGACTTAATCAATTACTCACCTACAATTATATGATTAGTCCCACTAAATGATAGGGATTATATCGCATAAAGCGATCTAGCATAATATATTATCATTATGGAATAGGTTTCTCCATTCATAAAAGTTTATTTTTCATAACTTGATTAAGCTTCCCTAATATAGCCATAACTTTATCAGTTCCAATACCATATATATTGGATTCCTCAATATGAAAATATCTACATTGTCCAGGAGTATTGAATCCCTTCTTTATTCCAGGTTTTATTTCTAAATAATGTAATATACTGCATTATCTCATAAGATTATGAATTTTAAATCATAATTTATAATTCCAAATATGGTGTAACACTTAGAATAAATTAAAATTTATGCATTTTTAATCTCGTAATCATAATCTTGATTTCTTTTGGGATATATTTATTTTCAAATCCTTCAAAATTGTTTATAAAGAAAATGTAAATTATCCTAATCATATCCTTTAATAGTGCCAAATAAGGTGCATAGTAAGGCCTGTTGTTATGCACCTAGTGATTATCAGGTTCATCCCGATGCTCCCTTTTCAGAGTTATTACCCCTATGTACCTCTATTCCATAACCACATTCACTTGTAGTATCCATAAAAGGATGTTTTTATATGAAAACCCACATAATATCTTCCTTAAAAAACATTAGTATGTTCTTATATATTTATCTTGAAATTATACCATAGGGTTATGTTCCCTAATATATGTTTTCCTAAATATATTTCCCAGGGTTTCTACTAATGTTCCTAGGATACCAACTATAATAACCCCAAACCCGGTAGTCCAGATCTAGTGTCTTACTTTATTAAATTATCATAGATGAAATGGGTCGAATCTTGAACGAACAATCTATTTAGTAGTTTTAGAGAATGAGATACATACATGATACCCATTTTACATTGGGAGTAATAAATAAAACATAAATCATAACAATAGTAGATGAACTTAAACCTTGAAAAATCCATTAAATATTTCTTCTTCATATCCTAGATAAAGGAAAAAATAAGGGTGAGATCAAATGATCAGTAAGGGTTAAGTAAAACATAAGATATCATGAATCAATAAGCATAAAAAATACAGCAAGGTAAATAACTAAACACGCATTCTATTTAAATAACTTTACTGCTTTAATAAATAAGTCATAATCAATACAGAAAGGTAAATAATTGAAACCTCGTATCATTTAAACAATAACTTATAATGAAATTCATCCAGATATATTATCATAGTGAAAATATCCAGTATTATAATAAATGTTCTCTCAATGAATAAAATACTTAATTATTGGATATCATGTCTTAGGAATACGATAACTCTACCATTAAGACCTTTCACAAGAATTTTTAAACTTTAGGTAAAACTTATCTAATTTGGCCAACTGATTTATCTCATGAGACCTACAAATTCATTGAGGGGCTATCATTAACTGGGCCTCAATAATTTCTGTAGGTTAAAATCATTCCTCATATATCTAATAATCAATTTAATTAATGAATCATTATAACTTATTGTTAGGTCCACAAGGCTGAATACCCTGAGAGGGGGGGTGAATCATGGTATGACTAATTTAAAATTAAAGCATGTTCTGATATTGTTTTGCTGTTGAGAAAAACAATCTTCTCTCTATTTCCCATTGCACAATATAAACAGAAAGTAAAGTATGCACAGGACACAGTAATTTTTACTTGGTTCACCCTCACTGGGATACATACAAGGAGCATACACCGGCAATGTGCCGATTTACCAAATTCACTATAAGTACACTACTATTTACAAGGTTCGGGATAGATCACTTCTATTCTTAGGATCACTGCCTTTACAAAGTTTAGGGTCAGCTCACTGCTTTCCCAAGAGTCACACCCTGTTTCTCTCTCTAACTCACTGCCGGTGGAGAGGATCGCCTTCTTCCTCTTACTTTACTCACTGCTCTGGAAAGGATCCACTCGGAGTTTATAGACCTGTAGGTATCTTTATTATAACTAATTAATGCATCCTCCGTTGTATGTAGATGCTCTGTTGAAGTCCAACTATCACCTATAGATGAATCTCTTTTTTCACCGAGGGTATCGGGAAATCTTCCAGCATCCACGCAACCCTGAACCACTACCGTGAAACAACCTTACTTGTCACCCTTCTCTAATCCAGTGCGTAAGCCTCGGTGTGCAATTCAAAACTGGCGCGCAAGTCTACCTCAACCACTTGCGCGACACAAGATTCTGCAACTCCAAACTTGCACGACGCACACCCTTTTATGGCCAAACCAATATTGGCATGAAACCAACAACTTTCGTGCTTCTTCAAATCTGGCGTGCAAGTCCACCTCAACCACTTGCGTGATTCCTTCTTCTTCAACTCAAAACTTGCGCGACTCACTTCCTTTCTCGTCCAAACCACCTTAGGCGTGCAACTATCACCTGGCGCGCAACTTATACTTGCACGACCACACACCACTTGCACGACCACCACACTTGCATGATGGGAGCTCTGATTTTTCTAAGTGTTTAACTCTACACTAAATGAGGAGGGGTCGACCTATATTTATAGGCATTTTGACACCCTACGCGATGGCGCGCAAGTCTCCCCTCGGTGAGCAAGTTTCGGCACACAAGTCTCTACCGCGCAAATCACTTGTGAGACCAACTCTAAAACCTGAGCGCCCCTTATCCCTTTAACATATTTTGATCTTATTATCTTTAAAAACATTAGGCATACAAGTTTCCTCTTCTTCAAGTACACGGCGCGCAAGTCCCTTTGGCAAAAACTGCTTTTCTTCATTTGTCGATTTTGAAGCCCAAAAATTTGGCAAACACTGGAAAACGGCGCCACCTTGTATTTTCTCTTTTTGTACTGCCTCCAGATCATCCATTCCTTTGTCGAAGTTCTTGAATCAAACATTGATCATTAACCACAGCTCTTGAACTCGACATGCCACCATGAAATCCCCTTTGTCAACAAATTTACATGTCATGGTTTGCTTTGTCAACAATCACAACACAGATGTCCACTTTTTCAACAAACACAATCACCTCAAAAATTCTTCAATGATACCTTGAGGGATTTTTTCCTGACACTTATCATCAAATATTTTTATTGAGTAAAAGATATGGAGTTATCAATATTTCCATAGTTAATAAAATAAATTTCAAACTAAAAATTATATATATAAATGTTATAAAATTTAGTAAATAATAATATCCATCAAAAAATAATATTTATATTTAATATAAATTTAATTTCCAATGAAAAATTTTCACAATAAAGTGATTGTTTCAAGATAAAGTTAACAGTCACAAAAGAATGTGAGATTGTACAATAACTTTTACCACTTGGTAATTTTCAAGTCAAAATAACCTTAGATGAAATAATTTAATTTAAAACCTAAAATACCATAAATAATTAAGTTTTCATGATATTACATGTCAAATAGTAATTATATACACCATGTAAAATTTAATTGTTTTATAATAACATATAAGTCTCAATGGAATGTAAATTGAGTTGAAATCCCTAGTTGCGTGCTTACTTTTAGTTGAATGTGTGCTATTCTCTTGAATAGTTGTTTTAAAAATTTTATTAAATTATAATATAACCACATTAATATTATAATATCATATATTATCCTTTTACAACATCTTATAACTTGTTCATTAATAAAATTTTATTATTTTCATTATTTAGGGGTTTAATTTCCTTGTTTTCTGAAGTGAGTTTCATAATGAAATACTTGGTTATTGCACATATTATATAGTTATATCATCTCTAGAATAATAACAATAACATAATTATCATAATTTTAAATCAATTATACTTTTAAAACTAAGCGTGAATTATGGTTCTGAAAATTTAAGTGTGTTACGAACATGGAGATGTTAGGTCATATGTACGCATGAGTAACATTTCCATTTTTCAATGATCATTATGGAAAGAAGATAAGTAATATATTAACATTAAATTATTTTAATGATATAATATATACCATATTATTTATTTAAATATAAATATATATATATATCATCCGTGTGGTGTGGTGATGAAAATAGAGTCGCATCGCTTCATGAAGGTGGTAGTCTACATGTACACGAATGATGTTACCATCTTTAAGTATAAAAAAATAAAAATGATATATTCTATTTAAATAATGATTAATATGTCATAAATATCATAATTATTTCATTTATGTCACATATAATCATTAACATTATTTCTTATCACCTTCTATGTAGAGCGTTAGTGAAAGATAAATCACATTGATTCGTGAGGCAGTAGTCCTCCATACACATGAGCGACATTATCGTGTCTCCTTTGGAATGGAAAGAAATAAGCTATATATTATATAATGAATAAAGAGGTATAATTATGTTATATATATCATATATATTATTTATATCCATCGTAATACCCAACCTTGATAGGTGGTAATGGAAAAACGAACAACATCATTTTTTGATGCGGTAGTCCATCGTACACATGAATTATAATTTTTGTAACCAATATGATGTAATTGGAGATGTTTTTTGTCATGAAATTATTATAAACGCATACCAATATATGTAAGATACTCGATTTATTATGTAATAATGGTATAATGAAAATATAGGGAGGTGTAAGAAGAGGTAAAATAAATATATTAGTTGAGTAACATTACCTCTTCTTTAGGTATCCTCCTTAAGGTTTTCACTAATGCCTTCCTAGGTTAGATTTCATCCCAAAATAAGGATTATAGGATGATTTTAGGGAATTTTGGAAGTGATATTTTATGTTTTTTATGAGAAAAATTACTTGAGATGTGTGAATAAGTGGCGGGAGTGAGTTCCCTTTTATAGTTGAGGAGGAGTGGCATTCTTGTAAATACCCAAAAGTAATCACTCTTGGGAGTTCAATCTAACCTCAAGAGGATCCAAAATTGAAAATTAATGGTTTCTATGGATTATATGTTTGATAAAAACCTCCAAAAAAAATTAAAATATGTGTTTAAAAGATTTTTTTCTTTAACTTCTAAGTTTCCCTATTTTTTCCATTTTGGGTTTTCACTAAGGTGACTACTTTTATAAAGTAGATAGTTTTTCCTTTAAGAAAAAATTAAAGTGAAAAATATTAGAAAATTTACTCCCAAAAATTATAAATATGATATATAATTTATAAAATAAAAATCATATTTTTTTTGGAAATTAATTTTAACACAAGCACATGTAACGCACAAAAGCATCGCTTTAACGTTAACAGTGCTAATAGATCTTTTTACTATTTATGGTGAAAATATTCATTATAAAATAAAAATAGGCCCGTGAAAGGAACATAGTTGATATTTATTAAAATTTAAAAAATAATTTTCTGAATATATTATTTTTAGACATTTTAAATCATTTAATAAAATATCATTTGTTATAAAATAACATTATTGTCAATTTTGATATTATTCATTTAATATGAATTTACAAATATCAAGAAAATGATGGAATTCAAATATATTTTTTTCAAACTAGTTTACCATAATATATTCATATAAAAAAATAATTTAACTTGAAAATTAATTCAATTTACTTCACTTTTAATATTTTTCTTATCATTTATTTCATTTCATTGTTAACTAAATAATTATTGCATTGGAATTTCTTAAGCATATTAAATAATTATTTCTTCTCTAAAAATTAAAGATAAAGTATTATGATAAAAAAAACTAATTTATATTTATAAATAATATCTATTACCAAAACTATATTTTTTCCCTATCCAAAGTCTTTATAGAAATTAAAATGATGAAAAGTATATTTTCTATCTTTTTCTTTACTTAACTTATTATATGGGTCATATTCAAAGGAAAGTGGTAATAAATTTTCAAATTTAAGATAAAATGATGTAAAATGTATAAATAAACTTATAAAATAAAATTAAGATAATATTTTAGGTCATTTACACTCTTATTATTCTAGTTTAACCCCTAAAAAACCCTTTTACCTTAACTTCGGCAATTAATTTTTATGTCATCCACTATTCATTTTGGTCAAAAATAAGTTAAACTTATTATAAATTTTAAATTAAACTGATTCAAAATATATAATTCGTTCTTCCAAATTCAATTCACAAAATTGAAAAAATTTAATTGAAAATTAATCCCACAAACGTGACGAGAATGCGGGTTCTTTTAAAGTGAAAATATTCCAAATTTTACAATGTTTTTATATCAAAATTAAAAATGAAAATGATTCCAATGAACTAAATTAAATTAATTTCTATAAAATATAACTAATTTTAATTTAAATATAATTCAAAATATAATTTAACAATATAAATAATTTAAACAAAAATGCAGTTTTCAATTAAAATTCAGTATTTTTCCCTATTCATCAAAAAATAAAACTTCTCAGAAAAATCCAAAAAATTCACCCTAATATAATTTTGGTATTGTTATTTCAAAAATTAAGTTTATTTTATCAAATAAATTTTATAAAATTGTTAAAAATCAATTTTAAATTAATTTTGCAAAGCATGACTAAATTGTGTTTTGTTTAAACCCTGTGTTCCGTGCATCACAAGATATCAATGAAATTAAATTTATTCTAACAAAAATATATTGTATTGTCTAGGGGTGATATAGATAAAATTAAAATAAATATTTTAATATAAATATATTGATAGAATTAAATTATTATAATGTAAATAATTAATTATAATTATATTTAGGATATGATCATTGTGTAGTGAAAATTTTATTTTTCTAAAAAATAGATTTCTATGCACTATGAATTTTTTTAAAAAAATAAATAAATTATAGTGAAACAATAATAAAGTTTATTATTAATATATATTAATTCTAATTTAATTACTAATTTATGTAAAATAATATTAAGAACACATAAAGTCTGAAATCTCATTTTTTCTATATAAGTATTTTTTTATTGTTTTCTTGTATATTAATTTCAAAGATAAATTTATAAATTTTAGGATATTAATTTTAAAATTTAACTTCATTTTTCAGATTTTTCACCTAAATATTATCTTATTATGATTTTTTATTTTTCTAAAAAACTGATTTTTAGGTGAATAGCGGAAAATGTCATTTTTTCAAATAACATGAATTTTATGAAATTATTAGTATAAAAGTATGAATTGAAAATTAATGAAATTTTTTTATAAAACTAAATATTTATTTTATAAGTGAATTTATAGTTTTAAAAATATTTTTTTAATTTAAAAACCTATATTTGACATTTTAGAACATAAGGTATATTTTTCAAAAAAAAATATCTTTAATACATTATATATTTACAATTTAAAAATTATTTTTTATCACTTTTATAAATTTAATCAAATAAAATTAATTTAAAATTCATAATCAATAAGTCCAAATTATTTAATAAGGTCCATTTTATTTTTTTCCATAAAAGATAATTTTCCTTAGATAAAAACTATTCACCACGATAAAAGCTAAAATGGTAAAAGTTAAACAAATATAATAGTAATGAGTTGAAAACATGTTTAAAACATGTGTGGTAATGATTATTTGATTACTTGACTGACCTTATCCATTAATCTCTCCATTATTTCCCAATTTTGAAGCCAATTTTATTGGGAGTGACCTACCATTATTAAAAAGTTTTATGTATTTACAAAAATATCAACCCTTTTCACTTATAAAAGGTGCATTCCTCTCATAAATTTCAATCACAACACAACCCACTTATTTAGGACCAAAATATACCAAACAATCTCCTGAAAAATCCTATAAAACTTAAATAGATTTTATTCTTCTCAAAATACCATCTCTCAAAGTCTTAACCCACTTTGAAAAGGAGATAATCCAAGAAGTAAGGTATAAATTTTCAATCCCCCCATTCTCATTTCTATTTTTTATATTCACTTATTCTTTATAAAATTATGTTACAGCATTTTAAAATGATAAAAATAAGTATCATTGTTATAGTGATATTTTATTACAATGATAGTACAAGCATTAACCAGCTTTCCCTTTTTCTTTAAGAAAAAATGAAATTGTTATTTGTGTGTTGTGCAGACTACAGCCTCTATGACTCAACATGTTTCATTTAACTTAACTAACATAAAATAATAGTCTTAAAATAGTATTTAATATATATGTATGATATTTATGACATATTTTATATTCTAAAATTATTAACAATATAAATCATTTTCCTCATTCTATGGAACACAAAATCATCATCAATGCATATGTGTGGACTACCACCTCCAAAGAATGAATGAAATTGATTTTTCTTTTTATCATTTACCTTACATGAATGGTAATTATAATGTGTTTAATGGATGAATATTGTGTTTATAAATTTATTAAATTTTTGGAAATAAAAATTTGTCAACCAATTAACATCATGATTGATAAACAACTATGGTAATTTCAAGTGTCCAGAACAGTGTTCTAAGAGGAAAAATATTATTTTTTATACTATAAAATAACTTCATATAGGTTACAGTATTATTTTATATATTTATAATTCTAATATATCACACTAATAAATACAAAATAATATCATTATTCTTTTATTATTATAATATTAAAACTAAATCACTTGTTAAATATCTAATAATTTTGGTATGTTCTTGCATGGGTTGGTTTAATCACCTACTTAAACAATGATATAAATTTATTCCATGGATGAATATAGGAATTTAATTTCTTGTAATATATGATATAAATAATTAAATGATTTATTTTTTTATCTATAATGGTAATATAAAAAATTAACTCATTATTTAAGAAAACACCCTTTGTTCGCTAAGAATCATATAAACATGTTAATCATCAAATTAATCTTTAAATATCATAACCAGAACTCTCGTAGTATGAGATTATGACATTATAAAATAATTAAAAAAATTAAATTATAGTACAATTATGATTTTTTATTGATGAAATTTTAGATAATAATGAAGAATAACACCACTTGTATGAATCTAGTTCAAAAGGATCAAGATTACTCACACCCGATATTGAAAATAGATAATAACTGACCAATATACGTGTAGAGAACAATTATGAATTAAGTTTATAAAAGGTTTTTTATATAAATAAGGTTCTAAAATAGGATATTAATATATTTATTTTTTTCATACATAAACATGGAGTGCATTCAACTAAGCGGGAAAATATGGTTTGGGTGTCTTATCCCAAATTTTCTTCCCTTGAGATGCATTTCTTATTATGTGTCATGATACCTCGAATATGGTGTGACTACTACCAAATGAATTTATTTTACCATATTCATGGGTTTTTTAAGAGACATATAATTTTATTTTTTTAAATATATTTTGATTTAAAATACGTCAAAGTTTAAAAGGGACTTTTGATTAAAGAGTTACTCAAACTGTAATAGTTTTATTGCCAATATTATTTTTATGTAAATATTATTTTTTAAATAAATTACATTTGGTGAATTTTTATTATTTAAAAAACCTCATCTTTTTTATTGTATATTAATTTGTTTACTTTTCTTATAAAATTTTTATTTCCCCTTGACTCGTATTTTACCTGAAGTGTTTCTTATAAGTGAAATCGACCTTATCTCTTATTCTCAATTAGGAGCCTCTCTTTTTCCATATTTGTATTCACTATATGATTTTTCAAGTTCCCTTATCTAATATTTAATAATTTTCTAAAGTAATTTTCTATTACGTAATCATATTTTAAAATACTTAAATAAATTTTTAATGTTTTCATATGGGGCATTTTCTTCTAAATGTGAAAAGAATATTTTTTTAATGTTTACAGGTGAACATGTAATTCAACTACCTTTCCTTTTTTTATTAATATTTGTTTATGAATTTTCATGGTTTCTGAAGAAATTAATTTTTTTTAGTTTTATAAAATATTTCATTTAAAATTCTTTCAAAATATCAAGAATATTTCTTATTTTCAAAGTGGTTTTTTCTAAAACTTATAAAAAAATTTCATATATAGTCATTTCTATTTGATACATCTTATGATTGATAAAGGGTATTCTTTAAATGAAACTTTCCACCTTATTTTTATATATTTCTTACAAAATTTTCTTTTCAATCATGTAAATGATACATATTTACAATAATCATACCTTTCCATTAAAGGTTTATAAACCTAATTTTTCTTTCAATTCCTTCCCTCTTTGAATAACATATTTTTATTCCTTTGATTGAAGGATGTTCGGTTCCATAAATAAATTGATTGGTAAAATTATTAACTTAACCATATAACCTTTTTTATACTTTGAAAATACTATGTGATTTATTAATTTTATTAAACGGTTTTTACCTATAAAGTTACATGAATTCATTGGATATATATTTATTTTCCATGGGTTTATCATGTTATGATTATTGGTGTAATTATTAATTATTTTCTCATGTGAATAAATTTTAAAAATATATGAAACCCATTTTATTTCCATGGGTTATTTAAACTATAAAGAGTGACTGATTTTCATTTGAAATTTTTTATGAAACCCAGTTTATTTATACATATTTTTTATGATGTGATAAGTGAAATATTTTCAAGCAGAATGCGTAAGTATTTATGATTGATGCATGGGTTCCTATATCACCTTACAATTCATTGGTTAAAATTTTATATCTCATGAGATAATAATTCATAAGTATATTTTAGTTTCTCATAAGCTTGATTCACACTTTGACATGTAAAATCAGGTATGGAGCCTCTCTTGTATTTTTTCTTTCAGTTTTGGGGTATTTAGTAGTGTTTAGTATCTTAAATAATTGTTTTTTAAGTCAATAAGGTTTTACTCACTCTTGAGGTAGGTGTCTCTATGAAATGGTTTTATCCCTAGTTTTAACTTGTGTTCTTATAAAACTTATTTGGTTTGATTTATGAAATTCAGTGATTTAAAATATATGAGGGTTATTTTTATGAAATTGCATCTCGGGTGTCTTGTGAGGTGGTTTTTAATGGAGTTTTTCTTTAAAATATTTGTTTTACCCCTTTTATCTAGACATGGTGATCTTTCTTAAGGTTTTTAATCATGATCGTGGCCCTCTAGGATTTTGGATTATGGCCCATGGACATGGAACTCTTGGATTAGATTATATTCTCTTATTTTTATTTATGTATCATGTTTTATATGCTTATTTGGTTATACTCTGAGATATGAATGTTTTGATCATTTCCCACTATATTATCATTCATTTTTATACCTATATTCTTTTGGTTTTGAATATGGATTATTTTAAAAGAAAACCAAATGATTTATTATGAAAAAAAATCAGGGAAATTGATTTATTAACTTATTTTTTTTAAATCTAGAACTAATGGATGAATGTGGATATACATTATATATATTCTTGGTGGTATCCTACTGTGATTTAGTGGCCATATCATACTTTTTTCATTTTTGAGTTTATAGATACGGTTTTATAGGATACAGGTAAAGGGGAGGGTGACATGTAGCTCACAAGATTCGTTTGGTAGTTGTTACCTTTCTGGTGGGTTAGTATTGTAGTGATATATGTTCACATGGAGATGTGGTTTCGGTTTTGGTATTTAATTTCTTCTATTTATCCAATTTTAACCTTTTGTGGTTTTTAAGTATCATATTTATATACCTTTTTCTTTTATGATGTAATTTTATGGTTTGTATCTTTTCAGGTATACATAAGGCATACTTTGGCTCTAGTATTGATTTCCACCTTATGGCGAGTTATCTTGGGTTACATTTCATGTCAAACAGGGTTGGTTCATTATAAAATGGTATCATGGGAAATACCTAGCTCAAAGTGTGATGAAATTTTTTAGGTTTGGTATGAGTTTTATGGTATATGGGAGTTAGGACCATCATAATTTAGGTAGTAAATATGGATGGGTGCTTGAAAAAATCACTTTTTTATTTGAATATATGTTACCATGGGTGGTAAGGGTTTTTATTCAATCTTTAATCTTTTTTTGGGTCTTTTAGATGAACCTAATTTTTGGGGTTTATTTAGATAAACCTTGTCTTATTTTCCTTTTTTCTATTGAATTTATTGATGCCTTAAATTCTTAAAATTTAAGAGATTTAATATACATTATTGAAGTTTTATATGATCCAGTGTTATTTTTTGTGTTTGATAGATAAATACTCCTATAAGAGCTCTTATTAATCTATAATAGGATATTGCGAGACAATTTCCATAGGCAAACCCACTAGTGGACTCATTCCTGGTGAAAGTATTTATCCGCACAATTCAAAATTTGGGTTAGATGGGTGTTGGAAACTAGGTATGAATAGTGTATCATGGTTTATAATTTACCAATAAGAATCCATATATCTTCCATGGTTACAAGGTACCCCAATAATATAAATAGTTTCTTGAACAAATTGATAGTATCTTACATTTATTATTGTCTCTAGAAGATTTAATGGTGGGATCATCACTTATATACTTGAAGGATCAGGAAGAAAATGGTGGGACTCCATCGTGTAAGCTAAGATGCATGAGGACCTTACCAAGATCTATTTCAAGATGGTCTTAAGCTAATATTTTTATCATGAAATATTATGAGATTAAAAGACTTAGGAATTTTTTACCTTGTAGAAAGGGGAGTGTTTAGTTATAGAGTATGTTACCCATTTCATAGATCTAGTTCACTTATCACCTGAGCTTATTTCTAATGAATACATTAAAGATCATAGGTTCATGTGGGTTTGAGGTCCAATATTTGTTGATGTTTATCCTCTAATACATTTTTAATTTTATTGATATGGTTGATAAAGCAGTTATGGATAAGGTGTACTTAGCTAGGAAGATGGGTTTTAGTGGATCTTCTATTGTAGCGAGAGGTAGCTAGAGTGTGTCATATGTCCAAAGAAGGAATCACTATAAGGGTGATAATCTTACATTATGGATATTTTTAGGGTATTTATCAGGATAGCACCTAGTGGTTTGATATTAGTGTGGGAAAAATGGATATACTAAACCTAACTGTATTGTGGAACCCAATAATTTCCATCGTTGCATAAAATTTAGTCATCTTAATCATTTTTTCAAAATAGTGCCCCGGGGTTGTAGATTCAAATACACTCAGAACAATGTATCTCATGCTCATTATGATGCAATGAAGTGTGGTGTATCTTTTTCTTGTTCAAAGTTAGATACCTGTGTAGTGAAGAAAAATCAGGGAGGAGCTAAGATCGGATGTCTTTATGCATTAGAATATGATCTAGAGGAATCTGAAGCAGTTCTAGCTACTATGAGAGGTGTGGTGTTTATTTCATCATCTATAGTCCTATATTTTTCAAAAATAGTGCATATCATTATTTTATATCATCTAAGTTGGTTGATGTGTTGAGCTTATGCTCATAGCTTATTCCATTCATGGTGGATATTTCCACACCTTTGATAAAAAGAATAGGACAAGGTTTTAAATATTTTGAGCATTATGTCATGATTGTTGACCACGATTTCATGTTTTTTTCCCTAGTTATTCATATTGATATCTTTGACCTCATCATTGGAATCATCTAGATGCTTATCTTTAAATACCAGATCAATTTATATCATCATTGAGTTCATTTTCTATCTTCTAATGGGGTCACTCATGTATTTTAGGGTGAGTGGGATCCTATATCTGAAAGAAAGGGGATTGTTGTTTTTGAGTATAGAATGATATCATTCTAGTTTTCAGAGATGCTTCTTAACATTATCGACCATCATTTTAGTAGTTCTATTTCTTTAATATTGTATGAGTACCTTATAGTATTTCTTGTTGATTTTTATGGGTTACTAACCTAAAAGGAACTTTAGTTTTCTATCATATTGATTCTATGGATGAATATCGTATCTATGTTATCTTATTATATGTAACCTGTAGAGTTGAAGGGGCTTAAATTTTATCTTGAAGAACTTGAGTCTAAAGTATTTATTCTTCCTAGTGTGTTTCATTGGGCTTCACCGGTTATATTTACAAAGAAGTAAAATGGAAGCCTTCGAATTTGTATTGATTACGGAAAGATTAATTAAGTGACTATTAAGAATAAGTAACCTTTTACTAGGATTGATGACCTAATTGATTAACTAATGGACATCCAGATGGTTTTATATTATTAATATTCATTTAGGGAACCATTAGTTAAGGGTCTTAAAGGAAGGTATTCTTAAGATAGCCTTCAGGAGTATGTATGGGAATTATGAGTATTTGTATATACTATTTGGTCTCACTAATTCTACTATGGTGTTTATGGATTGGATGAATCAAGTATTTTATCAATTATTAGAAAAAAAATTGGAAATTTTTGTGGATGATATATTAGTTTACTATAAATCGATAGATTAATGCAGGGATCATCAAGATATAATCCTCATAACTCTAAAGAAGCATCATCTCTATGGAAATCTATCTACTTGTGAGTTTTTGGTCCCAGAGGTAGTTTTTATGGGTCATGTTGTATTTAATAGGTGTGGATTACTAAATCTTGAAAATATTCAAGTGGTTATGAATTTGTAACAACCTAGAAATGTGTTTGAGATATGAATGTTCTTAGGTTTAGAAGGCTTTTATAGATGTTTTGTTCAGGTTTTCTCTAAGATTATATCTTTGATGATAAAGTTAAAATGTAATTGTGTCATGTTTGAATGGAATGAAAAGTATTAATGATTATTTTAGGAACTTAAGTTTATATTTACTATGGATTTAGTTCTGATTCTTCTGAAACCATGTCTGGTTTATGATATTTTATGTGATTTCTCAAGTAAAGGATTGGGATGTATTCTATTATAGGGGAAAGATTTGGTGAAATATGTATCTTTCAAAATTCATCCTCATGAGAAGAATTATCTTACACATCTAGTTGGTTATATTTATTCATACTCTCAAGACTTGGTGCCACTATCTCTTCGGTGATTGGTTCACTATTCATTCATATTATAAGAGTTTAAAGTATATTTTCACCAAATGTGACATGAACTTGTGGTAGATATAATAGTTTGAGTATCTTTGGACTTTTGATTTTGATATTTTATATATGCCTAGGAAATTTAATATGGTCCTTGATGCACTGAGTTATAAATTTTCGACACAAACCTTAAAGGAATTACTTCAAAAAGATAAGCTTGGATGTGGATAAGGATGATGAGAATATTTTTTTATATTATGTGAAATATTATTCATTTCATGATGATCGGATCTAGATTGGACCAGAAAAGGACATTGATTGTTGTCATTTTAGTAAAATACTTTATGGTGGGGAGACCTCAGGTGACTAGACTCTATCTTCTGATGGTGTCTTGTGTTTCCAAAATATATTGGTTGTTATAATATCTCTGATACAAGAGTTCATGGATAGTGTAAATTGGTCTATTTATTCCATTCACCCTAGTAATACCAAGATGAATCATTATTTGATAAAGTATTACTTATTTCCAAGTATAATATGGTCAATTGAAAACTTTGTATCATAATTCCTTACTTTTTAAAAGATTAAGGTGGAGCACCAGAGACCTGATAGGTTGTTGCAGCCTTTAGAAATTCTTGTGTGGAAGTGGGAAGATATATTCATGGACTTTGTTTTTTGGTTTTCCACAAACTAATATTGGGAGAGATTCTATTGGTTGATCATTGATCGACTACAAAATCAGATCATTTCCTTCATATTAAGGACATGATGAGGGTGGAAGAGCTTAAGAACCTCTCTATCTAAGAGATCATGAAGCTCCATTGAGCTCCTTTTGTAGTTGTTTTTTAAAAGGACCCATGGTTTACATCTAGGTTCTAGAAAGGTTTTCAAGGGGGTATGGGTACCCAAATGAAGTTTAGCACAGCATATCACCCTCATATAGATGGATAGATTGATCATGCTATTTAGATTATTGAGGATATGCTTTGATCATACTTGATTGATTTTAGTGGTCCATGGGAAAAGAATCTGTATTTGGGTGAGTTTTCCTATAGAAAAAGTTATCATGGATGGCCATTTATATCTCCCTTGTGTTGGAAATATTTGGGATAACATCCCTTGGTTGGACTGATCCTTATTTTGGAGATGACGTAAAAGCTAAAATTATTCCAAAAGAGGTTGAAGATAGCTTAGAGTCATCATAAATCTTATGCAAAAGATCTTCTTCACCCGTTGTAGTTTGAGGTGGGTGATTAGGTTTTTCTTAAGGTATCACCTTTCTTGGGAAATCATCATTTGGGTAAGAAGGGTAAGTTATCACTGAGGTTTATTATCCCTTTAGAGATCATTGAATGACCTGTGAAGATGTATTATCATTTGGGATTTCTATCTCACTTAACATCAATTCATTCCATGTTTCATTTTTTCCAATTGAGGAGGTATCAACTGGATCCTTACCATGGGATAGAATGGGAGGATGTTGATCATGATCTTGACACCACAGTGGTTGAGAAACTTATTTGGATTATGGATCACTAGGATAAGGATCTATGTGTTAAAACAATTCCTTTGGTCCATGTACTATGGAAGTATGGGTGGGATAATTGTGAGACGTGGGAGAAATAATCATTAATGAGGCAACAATTGCCTTCTCTTTTTATGAGTCCAGAATCTTGATCACTTTCTAGGCATATAAATATTTTACTCTGGGTATATTTATCAATACCCAACATCTGGAATGGGTTATATATCCTCTCTTATATTGGTCCTTTTAGTTTTAGGGGATTTTGTTGTTTACAGTGGTTTAAAAGGAGTTTCTAAGTATTCTAGGGCAAAATAGCCAAGACCACATCCATGGTTGTGGTCATGGTGTGTTGGTGTATTTCTTATGTGAAACAAATTAAACCACCATGCCTAGTGTAGGGTGTGTCATTTTGGTGGTTTCTTAGTGTACCATGGACAACAATCTTCACTACCCATATGGTGGAGCCCATGGACAGACCAAAATGGCCTAGGTTTTGGGGTTAGGGAATGTCTAGACCTCATTTTTAGTCTCCTATGTGAGGCCACTACATTATAGTGGGAATCACCATGGTATGGTGGGGGTTTAGTTTTTGATAACTCTTATTCATCACCTAAACATATAGGGTATATTAATCCCGTCACATTCCACTTTAATGAGCAGTTTTATAGTGTCTCTTAAATCATTTTTTATTTATTAAATTTATTTTTCTCTCTTCTTTGGATTAGTTTATAGATATAGCATTCCAATAAGGATTTTTTGAAATTATTTACTTCTCTAGTGTAGTGTTAGGGTGATTCCCTTCTTCTTTTATAGGCACTTTATATATCTAGGTTCATCATGATCAGATATTTTCCCCTCCTATCATTGGTTTTTAAGTAAATAGGTTTTACTTTATCTTGAGGTAGGTGTCTCTATACAATGATATTAACCCTTTTTTTACCTTAAGTTCATATAAAATTCCTTTAGTTAGATTTATTAAATACATTTATTTGAAATATATGAGTTTTTTTTATGAAATTACATCTTAGTTGGATTTTGAAATGGTTTTTAAAGGGGTTTCTCTTTAAAAATGGATTTTTCACCCCTTTTAGTTTGACATTTTCATCTTTATTAGGGTTTTTAATCATGGACATAGCACTCTTGAAACCTAGATTATGTCCTATGTACATGGAACTCCTAGATTAAATTATATTTTATTGGTTTTATTTATGTATCATTTTTTATATGCTCACTTGGTTGTCTTTTGATATGTGAATTTTTTGATTATTTTAATCGATATTTTCATTAATTTTTATACTCATATTATTGTAGTTTTGAGTATGTATAGTTTTAAAATAAAACCAAAGGATTATTTATGAAAAAAAAATTCCAGAAATATATTTTTTAACTTGTTTTTTTTTAAATCAATAACTAACTGATTCATATGGATAGTGTAAGAACTCGGATCTTTGTTTTCGGTATGTTTTTCCTTTTC
Organism: Viscum album; assembly: GCA_963277665.1. Taxonomy (NCBI): domain Eukaryota; kingdom Viridiplantae; phylum Streptophyta; class Magnoliopsida; order Santalales; family Viscaceae; genus Viscum; species Viscum album. Next base: position 1,616,015,941 of record OY728146.1, on the reverse strand, counting down.
TGGTCGTTTTTTTTAGGAAAATAGGAAAATATGAAAATTTTCTAAGCACACGCCGTGTACTTTATAAGTACACACCATGTAATTTGATCCCGTGTGAGGCCGTGTGCTGGCCATGTTTGGGCCACACACACGGTGTGTAGGGGTGATGTGGAGGCCGCTTAATGTGGTGTACAAAAAAGGAAAGTACATGTTGTGTTCTCAAGAAGTACACGCCGTGTACTTTTCTTTTTATTTCATTAAATAGACTGGGGTCACGTCTAATCCCTATTTCCATCTTCTTCTTTTCCTAATTATGTCCAGAGCGTCTGAGGAGGCCGAATCTTCTCCGAGCCGCTGATCTGTCACCAGTTATTCAAATCAAATGTCGTCGGTTGCAATAAAATTGCAACGGTGAGTTCTTGGTTCTTCCTTGGCCACATTTCCTAATTATTTATCTTATGAGAGTTATCTAAGGTTGAACATTTTAGAAGTTTTTGCAGATATTCTTCGTTCTAGGCCGATTCACAGGCCGAGGTTCAAGTATATCAATCTCCTAGGATTGAGGTAGGTTGCTTGTTGCCCTACGTTGAATGTCTTTGAGTTTTTGTGAAAAAAGTGTTGGATTACCATGTATCAGGTATCTTGGGTTAAGGTTTGAACCTGTATTATTGTCTGTCTTATATTTCTTGTATGCTTGAGGTTATTAGATGATTAATTATTGCTTGTTAGCATGTTTGAGGATCACCCCATGGGTGTTTCCCTTGTTTTGGCTATTTACTACCGTTTGGCTTAGGTTTCCTATTAGGCATACCTTGTTGCATTGATTTCCTGCCTTGAGATAATTTATTGCATGTATTTCCTATTTTTTATATGCTTTTGATGCATCATAGCTTTTATCCAAGTAGTTGTTGAACTTACTTAGGGCTTCTCACAGTCGATCATGCATGAATAGACTACTTAGGGTTGTGTGAACCTACTGCAGTAGACTAAAGAGGGAATTGACAATTAAGGGATTCCCTAGAGAGTCTGTTATAAATTAGTATCGTTCGCAGGAACTATAGGAATTGGACTTTTTGCTTCCTCAGAGTGTCCTTAGTTATGTATTGAGAATATAGGGGGAATTAGATGTAAGTTCTTCCTTAGAGATTCTATACCTATCGTTGTAAGACCACAGGGGAATTGATGGTGAGTGCTTCCCAGAGTGTTTGTGCCTTTGCATGATTACTTGACTATAGGGGTCTGCCAGTATGAGCCACCCAGAGAGTCAGTGTGAATATTGTTTGGTTGGTTGGGATGAGTCCACCAAGCCAAAGAACAAGCTTGTGTTTTGTATTGCTTCTAGTTTAGGTAGTCTATTAAGATACATGTTGTGTTACTTTCTATTCTTTGGGAATATAGAGTTGTTGCTAGATTCCTTGGGTGATAATTAAATGAATGAATTAAATTACTAAATAAATGTGAATGGATATTTGTAGGATTGTTTACTTAGTGTACTCATGTTTCTCTGCTGCATTTATTTCATTTACTTTTTCCAAATTGCTCACTAACAGTACGGCATAGATCTTGTGGTGATTGCCTACTGGGATTAGTCTCGCACCCTTTTTGGGTCCTTCTTTTCAGCCCAAACAGGTTATATGGTTGCAGGTGTGGATAGGGATTGTGTCCCTTATACTTCAGGTACATGATTGCTGGTTAGAGCTGGAGAGCATAGGACCGATCCTAGGCTTGTGATGCGGCTGAAGTTGTTGTTTACTTTTAGTACATTGTTTTTAGTTATATTTCAGCATGTTGTTGTGTTTTCTGCTTTCCTTAGATACTTGTACTTGCTGCATCATTTTCATTATTATTATATTATACATTGCTTCCGTTGTTTAGTTTCAGTTATTGTATGTTGTTTACTACTTCCTCTATTTACTATTATTTATTTTTCTTTTTATACCTTACTAAATGAGGGCATAGTTTCCCCAATGACTCACCAAGTCCCTCACTGCTAGTCAGCAGCCTCTGGCGTTTGTGGAAACGTGCTTGAGGTCATGTGGAAAACCGGGTATGGGGCACCAGTTGAGTGGCTCCGGATTCGGTTCATTACAAAGTGGTATCAGAGGAGTTCTTTCCTTTTCTATTGACTTGCTATTTAGAAACATTAGACAGGGATAGGATGGAATAGTTAAATGGTAAATAGTTGTGCCTAGGAGTTCTAGAACCCGTGTATAGGGAAAATGCTAGATTACCTCGAATGTAGCAATTTTCGAGTTTTGAAAATGTTACAGTTTACTTGATTTCACCGTTGGGTGGTGAACTTGTTTTGTGTTGTTACTGTTTATATGATTGTGGTTCTATTTTGTTTCAACCCGATGAGATGAGGGTATTCCATCTCATGCATCATATAGGCACTTGTTAAAAAATCACATGTCATGCATTTTTTCATGCCATCTAGGTTTCATTAGAATTTTCTTGCTGTTGTGATAGAATTTGTGATAGATGATTCATGTTGTTGTGATGGAAGTTGTGATAGAATACTTTCCATGTTGATAGGGTATCATTTGTTTAGATATTCTTTATCATGGATGCAAAACTTTGGTCTTAGACGTGTTATGGGCCCTCGAGGATCAGAATTTGGTGGGTTGTGAGTTTTTTATACTATTTACTTGTTATATGTATTGTTATGATTCCAAGATTTGATTCATGGGGAGTATGGGCCCCCATGGATCAGAATTTGTCACCTTAACACTTGTTTTATATGTTTTTTGGGATCCGGTTCAGTTATGAGGCTACTGTCTGGAAAAATCCAGAATACACGGCGTGTACATCATAAATACACGTCATGTGGTTTTTATCCGTGTCACTGACTATGTGGACAGGAACATGGAGTTGTGAAAGTTCTTGTAGGAACACATCGTGTACTATTTTACACTCCGTGTAGTATGACTTGGGTATCCGACCGTATCACGAACAACATGGGATGGGGGTTTCCTTCAAGTACACACCGTGTCCATCTGGAACATGCCATGTAGGGTCGGCCATGTGTCAGGCCATGCCGCTAACAACATGGGCTAGGTAAGGCATGTCTAGTACACATCATGTCTCCTTTGAACACACCATGTAGTTTTGTCTTAGGGGGTCCGTGTGACCACTCCGTGTAGCTGAATACATGGGTTTAGAAAATCCACAAGGAAACACGCTGTGTACCATGTTGAAAAGTCGTGTTGTAGTGGTCTGTGTACCAGTCCGTGTGACTAACGACACGGACAGGGGAAAAATCTTAAGGACACGTCGTGTAGTAGACAAAAATGTTGTGTAGTTTCCTGCTGGGACAAACCATGTTCCTAGCCATGTAGGATTCATTGGGAAGGGAGAAAAAGGGTTAGTACACGCCATGTAGTTTGAGAACACGGCGTGTACCTTGGTGATTTACACAGCGATGTATGTCCAAGGTACATGCCCAGGGTAAAATTTCTGGAAAACACGTCGTGTAGTGTTACTAACATGCCGTGTAGTCATGTTTTTCCAGAATATTAATGTTTTCCCCTCTGGTTCCATTTAACTCTCTTATGTTGCAACTGTGTTCGTCGTTAAAGAAGGTGTGCTTTTGACTTTTCAGAGCTATGGCACCAAGACATCCTCCTGTTTCACATCAGGAACTAGGCAGTGACCGTACGCCTGATACGGTAGACCAGGGATTACTAGTAGTTCCACCTAATGTTACAGACATGGCACCAGCAGTGATTCCAGACACTGGTGCCGATTCTCAGTTCAGAGAGGTTTTCATGAGATTCATGCAGACCTTCTAGGGAGCTCAGCATCCTGCCCCGTCTATGGCAGAGTTGACGCGGGTTTTTCAGCAACAGCATCCTCCCATATTCACAGGGGAGGGAGGACCGCAGGCTATAGAGTCATGGAAAGAATCCATAATATCCATCTTTGATCACCTGGAGACGCCTCTTGAGAGGAGAGTGAATCTCGTGACTTATATGCTGTGAGATTCCACCAAGAGATGGTGGGATGTGGTTTCGCAGGCAGGGCGCCAATAGGCTATGGATTGGGACGAGTTCCAGCGTATGTTTTACAACTAATTATACCTGGCGACGCTGAGGGATGACAGAGCCAGAGATTTCATGAACCTATAGCAGGGTACTCTCATAGTTATGAAGTATTCCTCTCGTTTCATAGATTTACGACGTTTCACTCCCATTTTGGGGAATGAAAAGCTGTTTTTAGCGAGGAAGTTTGAGGAAGGCCTCCGACCAGACATCAGATCGCAGGTGAGAATCTTCCAGTTGACTACTATTACTCTGATAGTTAACCAGGTGCTTATCATGGAGAGAAACCTAAGGGATACTAGAGCTGTGGACCAGGTTGGTTCAGCTTCCAGGGCTGAATCCTTTTAGGTAGACGGCAAGAAGCGCCACCGAGAGTCTACACGAGGTGACTCGAGGAAGAAAGGAATTCATGCTGGTAGATGAGATCTTCCTTCTGGAAACCAAGTGGTGTGTTATCAGTGTGGGAAAAGTAGGCATAATAAGCCTTAGTTCCCGAGATACCCAGTGGAGTGCCGATCATGCGGCAAGATGGGCCATCTGCAGAGTTTCTGCAAGGTTCTTCTTCCAGCGGCTAGTGAAGGAGGATCAGTTTTGACTCCGCGTACAGGAGCAGGATTACTAGTTCTGTAGAAAACTGGGGGCTAGAGTTCTTCAGGTCATTCAGGCCAGGGTAGAGGCCGTGGACACAGTGGTCAAGCTCAGGGAGAGTCGGCTCAGGGATCTCAGGCTGCTACACAGGGTCGTGGTGCATGTCATAATTTTGCGCTAGAGTGGATTTATCAAGAGCAGGATCTTGAACCTTCCACAGTTCGAAGTATGATTTTAGTAGCCTCAGTTTTATCCTCTACACTTTTCGATACAAGAGATTCTCATATATTTATTTCTGTGCCTACTGTGGAAAGTCTTAGACTTAATGTTTATACTTCGGAGGATATGATGGCGCTAGACACTCCCTTGGGAATTAGAACTGCTAGCATATGTCAGTTCTTATACTATCCCCTTGAGGTTGGTGGGTGTCATTTTTCATGGAATATCTATTTTTTTTAAATTATAGGATATTATTTCATTCTCAGGATGGACTGGTTAGTTCCCTTCCAGGCCTTTGTCGATTGTTATCATCATAGGGTGAGTTTTACATCACCGGAGGGCAGATCTTTTCTTCATAAGGGTGAATGGTATGTCCAAACGAGCAGAGCGGGACCAGAGCATCATGGGTTGGGTGGTGTTATGGACCATATTTCTAGCTTATATCTATATGACCATGGGATTTCTCAGATATATTTTCCTCCAGTGGTTAATTGCTTTCCATATGTCTTTCCAGAAGACTTTTCAGGTTTGCCTCCGGATCGAGAGGTAGAATTTTCTATTGATATTGTTCCAGGAGTGGCACTGATGTCCATTCCTCCATATAGGATGGCTACACCTAAGTTTCAGGAGCTCAAGAAGCAGTTGGAGGAGTTGCAGGCAAGGGGTTTCATCTGACCTAGTACTTATCCTTGGGGTTCGCTTGTCCTCTTTGTAAAGAAGGGAGACGACACCCTTAGGCTTTGTGTGGATTATCAGAAGCTAAACCAGTTGATGGTTAAGAACCAATATCCATTTCCACGGATAGATGATCTCTTTGATGAGCTTCGAGGTTCTAGAGTGTTATCGAAGATCGACTTGAGATCCAGCTACCATCAGTTGTGGGTCAGACCATCTGATATACCTCTTATAGCCTTCCGGAGTAGGTATGGTCTGTATGAGTATTTGGTTATGTCATTCGGTCTCATGAACATGCCAGAAGTTTTCATGGCATTGATGAACAGAGTTTTTCATCCTTACATGGATTCTTTCATGGTGGTTTTCGTGGATGACATCTTGGTGTACTCTCACACTCGACACGACCATGCTACCCATCTTGATATAATTTTGAGTACACTAAGGGAGCATCAGTTATATGTTAAGATCTCAAATTGACACTTTTGGATGGACGAGATTAACTTCCTGGGACATGTCATCTCAGAGACAGGAGTATCAGTAGACCTAGATAAGGTGAAAGCAATAGTTACCAGGGAGCATCTGAAGAATTTCTTTGAGGTAAAAAGTTTCTTAGGGATGGCTGGTTACTACAAGCGGTTTATACAGTACTTCTCATGCCTAGAAGTACCGCTAATGAGCTTGACTAAGAAGGGGGTGAAGTATGTTTCATCATAAGCCTGTGATTCATCCTTTCAGGAGCTGAAAGGGAGATTGACTTCAGCACTGATTCTAGTTTTTTCTGAGCCGGGAAAGAGTTATACAGCTTTCTGTGATGCATCTAGCATCGGGCTTGGAGCAGTACTTATGCAGGAGGATTGTTTGTTGCATATGGATCTCGGCAGTTGAGGCCACATGAGAGGAACTATCCTATGCATGACCTGGAGTTGGCTGTAGTTGTTCATGCTTTCCGTTGTTGGATACATTATCTTCTAGGAGAGAATTTTGTGGTATATACTACCCACAAGAGCCTCAAGTATATCTTCACGCAGCGTGACTTGAATCTGAGACAACATAGGTTGTTTGAGTACCTACAGTCTTTCAATTTTGAGCTTTCTTATATGCCTGGGAAAGACAACGCTGTGGCAGACGCGCTGAGTAGGAGGACACAGATACAGGTAGCTCAGGAGGCCAGCAGCAAGTGGTATCTTATGGCTCTATTCTCTGAAATGCATCTAGAGGTGCATGACAGACAGGGTCAGACTTTTCTTTCTTCTGTAGCTATTACCTCTACCCTTCTTGACTTAGTTCAAATGAGGCAGCTATCAGATTCTGAAGACCTAGTATTATGAGAAGACGTGTCAGGAGAGGACCCCTTTCCCAGATGAACCGTAGGCAAGGATGATATCTTGCGTTTCCAGGGACTCATATGGGTGCCAGTAGATATACATGAGGATATGATGCGAGACTTCTATTCCTCAGTTTGGGCAGTTCATCCTGGCGTGACCAAAATGTATCATGATCTTCACCACCAGTATTGGTGGCCAGGTATGAAGATAGATGTTGCTGGTTTTGTCATTATATGTTCCACCTGTCAATAAGTGATGGCAGAGCACCAACGACCAGCAGGGCTTTTACAGTAGTTACCCATTCCCAAGTGGAAGTGGAATGATGTCACGATGGACTTCGTGACAGGGTTACCGAGATCGCCTTGAGGTAATGACGCGGTATGGTTTGTCATTGATAGGCTCACGAAGGTTGATCACTACTTACCGATCAAGGATACATTCGGTGTCGATGATATTTGACTATTGTACATCTGTGAGATTGTACTCTTTCATGGGGTTCCGAGTACTATCATTTCAGATATGGACTCCCGCTTTACGTCACATTTCTGGCAAGGGATATAGAGTGATTTGGGTACACAGGTACTTCTGAGTACAGCTTACCATCCTCAGACAGATGGCCAGTCAGAGCGCACGATACAGGTGCTAAAGGACATGCTACGAGCATGGGTCCTTGATTTTGGAGGTTTTTGGGAGAAACATATACCTCTAGTGGAGTTTTCCTAGAATAATGGTTTTTAAGAAACTATTCAGATGGCACCTTACGAGGCTTTGTACGGTAGGTCATTCTGATTACCCTTGTGTTGGCTAGAGGCAGGAGAGGAAACTATGCTAGGACCTCGTCTTGTTCAGGAGACCATAGAACAGGTGGAGTTGATTCGGAAAAGAATGGATACTACACAGTCTTGGCAGAAATCTTATGATGATCAGCGGAGACAACCTTTGGAGTTCAAGGTCGAAGATCAGTTTTTCCTACATGTTACCCCGAGGTTGGGACATAAGAGGATCAGAAGACAGGGTAAGCTTTCACTGAGATACATCGGGCCATTTTAGGTTTTGGAGAGAGTCGGGCTGGTTGCTTATAGGTTGCAGTTACCTCAGAGGTACCAATATATGCACGACGTCTTCCATGTTTCTCAGCTTTAATGTTATTTCTCAGACCCGTCTCATGTCTTTCAACCCGAGGAGGTTGAGCTGGAGCACGATTCATCATTCTAGGAGCATCCTATCACGATTATTGATCATAGTGCAATGGTACTTTGTGGCCGATCTATTCCTCTAGTATGGGTGCTATGGCAGCACGGTCGTGTGTAGGACGAGACTTGGGAGAGGGAGGCCGATATGCGATCACAGTGTCTAGATTTGTTCGAGGTTTCTTCTTCAACACCTTGTTAGGGAAATTTGGGGATGAATTAAAGGGGGGAAGTTTGTAAGAACTCAGATCTTCATTTCAGGTATGTTTTTCCTTTTCTGGTATTTTTTTTTTGGAAAAGTGGAAAATCTATAAATTTTATAAGTAAACGCTGTGTACTTTATAAGTACAAGCCGTGTACTTTGATACCGCGTGAGGCCGTGTACTGGACGTGTCTGGGCCACACACACGGTATGTAGGGGTGATGTGGAGGTCCCTTAATGTGATGTACAGAAAAGGCAATTATATGTTGTGTTATCAAGAAGTACACACCGTGTACTTTTCTTTTTATTTCATTAAACGGGTCGCGGTCACGTCTAATCCCTATTTCCATCTTCTTCTTCACCTAATTATGTCTAGAAGATCCCAGGAGGTTGAATCTTCTCCAAGCCACTGATCTGTCACCAGTTATCTGAATCGAACGTCGTTAGTTTCAATAGAATCGCAGCGGTGAGTTCTTGGTTCTTCCTTGGCCATGTTTCCTGATTCTTTCTCTTATGAGAGTTATCTAAGGTTGAACGTTTTAGATGTTTTTTCAGATATTCTCTGTTCTAGGCCGATTCACAGGTCGAGGTTCAAGTATATCGATCTCCTAGGATCGAGGTAGGTGGTTTTTTTCCCTACGTTGAATGTCTTTGATTTTTTGTGAAAAAAGTGTCAGATTCCCATGTATCGGGTATCTCAGGTTAGGGTTTGAACCTGTATTATTGTCTGCCTTATATTTCTTGTATTCTTGAGGTTATTAGATGATTAATGATTGCTTTTTAGCATGTTTTAGGATCACCCCATGGTTGTTTCCCTTATTTTGGTTGTTTACCGCTATTTGGCTTAGGTTGCCTATGAGGCATACCTTGTTGCATTGATTGCCTACCTTGAGGTAATTGATTGCATGTGTTGCCTAATGTTTATATGATTTTGATGCATCGTAGCTTTTATCCAAGTAGTTTTTGAACTTACTTAGGGTTTCTGATAGTCGATCACGCATGACTAGAATGCTCAGGGCTGTGTGAACCTGGTGCGGTAGACTAAAGATGGAATTGATGATTAAGGGATTCCCTAGAGAGTCAGTTATAAATTAGTATCGTTCGCATGACCTATAGGAATTGGACTTTATGCTTCCTTAGAGTGTACTTAGTTTTTTATCGAGGCTATAGGGGGAATTAGATGTAAGTGCTTCCTCAGAGAGTCTATACATATCGTTTCAAGACCACAGGGGAATTGATGATGAGTGATTCCTAGAGTGTCTGTGCCTTTGCATGATTACTTGACTATAGGGTTCTTCCAGTATGATCCACCCAGAGAGTCAGTGTGAATATTGTTTGGTTGGATGTGATGAGTCCCCCAAGCCAAAGAACAATCTTGTGTTTTGTACTGCTTGTAGTTTAGGTAGTCTACTGAGATACCTGTTGTGTTACTTTCTATGCTTTGGGAATATAGATTTGTTTCTAGATTCCTTGGGTGATAATTAAATGACTGAATTAAATTACTAAATAAATTTGAATGGAGATTTGTAGGATTTTTTACTTACTGTACTCCTATTTCTCTACTGCATTTATTTCATTTACTTTTTCCAAATTGCTCACTGACAGTAGGGCACAGATCTTGTGGTGATTACCTACTGGGATTAGTCTCACACTCTATTTGGGTCCTGCTTTTCAGCCCAAACATGTTATATGGTTCCAAGTGTGGATAGGGATTGTGGCCCTTCTACTTCAGGTACATGATTTTTGGTTAGATCTGAAGAGTATAGGACTGAGCCTGGGCTTGCGATGCCGTTGGAGTTGCTATTTACTTTTAGTACTTTGTTTTTAGTTTTATTTCAGCACGTTGTTGTTTTTGCTGCTTTCCTTAGATACTTGTACATGCTGCATCATTTTCATCATTATTATATTATACATTTCTTCTGATGTTTAGTTTCAGTTATTGTATGTTATTTACTGCTTCCTCTATTGATTTTTATTTCCTTTTCTTTGTATACCTTAACAAATAAAGGCATAGTTTCCCCAATGACTCACCAAGGCCCTCACTGCTAGTCAGCAGCCTCTGGAATTTGGGGAAACGTGCTTGAGGACATGTGGTGAATCGGGTGTGGGGAACCAGTTGAGTGGCTCTGGATTCGATTCGTTACAGATAGACATTATATAGTTTCTTGGTGGTATCCTACTATGATTTATTGATCACACCCTAATTTTTCTTTTAGGATTTTATAGATATGGTTTTTTAGGATAGAGGTAAAGGGAATGGTGTCATGTAGCTCACTGGATTACCAAGGTTATATTTTCCTTCACGGTGGGTTGTGATGGTGTTGATGGATGTTCATATGGAGATGTAGTTTTAGATTTTGTCTTGACTTTGTTTTATTTTTCTAGGTTTATACTTTTATCACAGTTTTTATGTATCATTCTTATATACCCTTATCTTACATATCATACTTTTATGTTTTATCTCTTTTCTGGAATACATGAGGCATTTTTTGTTTCTTGTATTGATTTTTACATTATGGTGAGATATCTTTAGTGATGTTTCATGTTGACCCCAGTCGGTTCATTATAGCATGGGAACTAATGGTGTGTCTCATGAAAGTAATGTTTCACTATACTAACATTTGGGGCTTTTTTTGAAATATGTTCCATAGTTTTATGCGTGTTCTCATGACTATGTTATGTTTTAATGGATCATCTTTATTGACTCTTGTTTTTACACTCTTTTGATTCATGAATTATGTTAATACAAGCCTTATTCCATGATTTATTTCCAATGATTTTTTAGGTAAAATCTTCCTATATATCCTTATTATAACTATATGCTCGTGTTATGCTCACTTATAATATTTGATTGTTAACACTTATATTTACCCTTATTGAGTATCTCAGTTCAACCCATTATTATGTTTCTATTTCCCTAGGTTATGAAGATAGAAAAATTTTGAAATGTAGAGAATAGATTCTTATGTGTAGAATTTATGAGAGATGTTTAAGACTCATTATGGATTGATTAGTTTCATATATAATGGGGGTAAATATCCATTTGATACAAAGAACATAGGTTTTTTTAATTTATGTTTTATCCTAATTCTCTAAAACTCTAGACCAAAAGGTCTTGGGAATTCATTGTAATTAAATATTTTATTTAAGTTGTGTTAATGAGATAGTCATATATACGGGTCTCTATCAACCTATCACCTGCTATCATACATCCAAAAACAATCATACATGCATGAATATAATGTAGGAAAACATAAAAAATATATGATATATAATATGAACTGATATAGATGAAACCCTAGATAAAACTCACACATTATGAAAAGATGTAGTCTTGATCTCAATGTTGTGAGGGTGACCATCATCATGAAATTTTTTCTCCATCAGTTATCCAAGTCTTCCATCCATCTCTAAGCTCCATGATCATCCAACCTCTGCGTTATTTGATCTGCATGGATATAAATAGAACAACGCACAAGTTCATATACAAATTTGGGTATTATAATTCCTAGTATAGTCATTCCAAGTAGTGTTTCAAGCTTATAAACATATAGTTCCTATATGCATTAATATAGATAAAAGTTCCAATAATATAACATCAGCCAACATCAACAATAATCATAACCATGATCCATCCGAATCAATAAACCCATATATCACTTTCATCATGATTTTCAAATAATAAAGTTTTTAACAAGGAAATAACAATCATATCTCACAAACCATCATATATTTCTAGTCTAGTAATTCACTTAGGATGCACTAGTCATGAGATATTAAAGAAGATATATGTCTTCAATGAGAACAGAATCACTGGAGTAAATACACATCTTTATGTATATCTACAGTGCAATATGAAATATTCATATTTAGTTGGTGGAAAAACAAATATACAAATATAGAATTATATACATTTATAGACACTATGGTAAATAAACATCTCTATAGATAAATAGTATACTATAATTCATGAGGAAATAAAAAATTACAGGGATATAGTTGTATATCAGGTGCTCCCAGACCTAGAGCAGTGGGTAAAGAGCAGAGATGATATTGAGTGTATCATTATCTACCTCAACACCATAGTTTTGGGTTAGGAATATCATTTCCACTCATATGAATTATTATCCATCATATTCTCATATCAAGGATTTTGGAATAATTATCCATCTCCACCCATCCCAACCATCATTCACTCATATTGAGGATACAGGAGGAATTAGCAATATCTATTTATCTTGTATTAGATATATTAGAGGAAATATCCATATCCAATAATATCCTAAAGATATTTGATATATCTCAACCCATAGTAGTGGGGGATTAGAATTATATATTTTAATAATTCATCTCTAATATCCACCCAGATTAGTGGGTGAGAAAGACAACAGTCACTATTATCTCACTCTAACCTTGGGCATAAGGTGAGTGTTAAGGAGGTATATCCTTATATCCCATCTCTATCAATATCCACTTATTACGAGCTATATCACGTCTCAAAATAAATAATAAACATAAAAAAATATCATTCATTGTCAAGAATCCACCTATCAGTCTCGCAAGACTCATGTCTAATAATCTAGAGTTGATATATATCATCATATGATTCCTACAAACCAAGATCAAATTAAGACAATGATGATTTAATAATAGATGAATGATAGTTTTTTAATTATCCTAACAATAACATTATAAAATGGTTAATACTTCTATCTATCTTCTCATTTCCATATTCCATAGAATCCCAAACAGGTTTCCATAATCATAACTAGTTATATGATAACAATGATAAATCAATAACTATAAATATTATTATTGAATTATTATTCTAGGAACATCAGTGATAGATTGATACCATGTTTTTAATTAATATTTTCATTCACACAATCTCAAGTAACCAAATTTACTAAACTTCATTACCCATCCACTTTCATCAATTACCCAAAACTTCATCATAAATATTCTACTACCTTAGTTCCTAAGGTTAAATTATCTCATAATTATTATATTTTATAGATTATAATCCATTAATTATAAACCATCATTTCTTTTATGATCATACCACAACATTTTAGGGTATACTCTTCCTCATCATTATATTATTATTTATTACCATATTGACCCTTAATGGTATTCATTAGTATCTTCTTTTTAATTTAATCACTTTACTCTCATTTATTATTCCAAATTATTTCAATTATATATTGAAACAAATGATCATATATAATATATAGTTATCTTCATGGAGTTCTATTCTTGAAAATGCATTCAAAGAATTTACCACTTCTTATTAACACTACTTCCTTAATTTAAGTAGTTTGATTGCATTATTCATTACTTATTTTTTAACACACTTTCATTACCATAGTTATTTTAATTCCATTTATTTATTCCCATACATCACAATCATATATGTTCAACATCAAGAATTCATTATTTCATAATGATTTCATAATTTGAATAATATTTAATAATATATTTCATGAGAAATAATTAAATAATTAAATAAGTATATCCCCTTTTCTATAATATTGTATCACAACCCTGGATTTGATGATAAGAATCATTCATCATATCTCATGGTTAAGTACCTCAACTAATTGAGTAATTTAAGTTTCTCAACTTAGTCTCCATAATATTTTTTTAAATCTTACTAATATTCAATAATAATATTTATATAATTAACTTAGGGAGATTGTGGCATATCTATCAAGTGTTTCACATTTCATTTATTATTTTCCAATAATTAATTTTTTATCTAATGATCCAATGTGAAAAGTCATGATTAAAATTATTTTTGGAAAATTTATATTATTATTATTATTATTATTATTATTATTATTATTATTTTCAAACTAATTCCATTGTCAAATACATAATTCATCAATTACACGATCTCAAAATGACACAAAAACAGTTCTAATAGGTTTGAGATGTTACAATCGGTAAAAAAAATTGTTGGGGTCCAAATTAGACCCCCAAATACCCTAGAACATCTTACAAGGAATCATTCAATTGGGGGTGTCATGTGGGTACTTTTGGTTATAGTTGTTCCTTATTTTTATTTTGATATAGTCATCTGGTCATGTGATCAAATAACCCATATTATAGTTAACAAGGATCCATGACACGCTTTGTGTGGGAAACGGTGGACATGTATCACTGTGATAAAAATACCATGGGAGAGATCATATTTCCTACTAAGAACGGCCTGGTAAATTTTGTTTCCAAAGACCAACATTAGTAACTTTTACCTTGATTTCATATGGATATACAATAAAAATGGTCAAATTCATGCCCCTGTATTTTTATTTTTTTATATTTCCTATGTGTTTCCCTATCCTAGGGTCTTGTGGGGTTTTCCCCATGGATAGACATGTTTCATACCTTCACATTACTCTAGGATCCACTTAAATCATTCTTATCAATTGATCAAATGGATATGTTCTTCCACACCACTTTTTTACAGTATTCTCACATTACCTCCACCAGTAGGGCTACATAGAAAGAGGGATGTCATTGATTTGGAATATTGAATATTCATGAGCTATACCACAACATGCCTCATCCAAACTGATGTTAAGGTTATATTCCACCCATTAGGATGTCTGATGAGTGATTAAATGTCCATTAACTTGTTGTTTTATGATTGTTAGGATACCACCATTGAACACAATAAATAGTGATTTACAAGGGTTTACCGTAACAAAATTCACTAAAATTCATGGGATGATGGATTTCTACCATTTGATTCTAGATCCAGGCTCTATATCTCAAAATTCATTATTTAGGTTCCCCAAATTCTAGACAGAATTTTTAGAAAGTAAAAACTTCTCACTTAAAAATATTTCAATATACAACTCTGATTAGATTGATTCTAAAGGGGTTAGATTTATCTCATTGATAACTTTATAACCGTATATAATAGTTTCAGTTATTATTTCAAAAAAAACTTTACGAAAAATTTTATAATTTAATCCCTAAAACTTCTCTCAAATATTACTAAAAATTTGTTCATCATATTTCAATGAATCCAAAGGTAGTGGATTTGTTTTAAAATAGGGAAAAAATACTAAAATTTCCTGGGAATAGTTAATCGTTTTATAATAAAATTAATTGAGAGAAGTTTAGTATCAAAATAAAGAAGTTATCTCAAAGAACCATGATCGATTTTCATGCTTTTAAGATCTTACAAAAAAAGATCCTTCAGTCCCCAGTGATGCCCTCTAGTGGTCACTCCATGGTGGATCCTCCCATAAAACCTAGACTCACTATAAATAATGAATTATAAGGAAGGATCTTGGTTTAGAAATAATAATTAATTATTATCTTTTTAATAATTCATTAAAAACTATTTCACCTATACTTTTCACTAACATGACCATGCCTAAAAATTATATGAATTCCTATTTTAGGGTAAAAACACCATTTCAGACTCAATGATGAAACTCGTTTTTGAATCTGATACCCCAATGAATTTGAATTTACCATTTCACCATTTTAATTTAAAAAATAAAAATTTCACTAAAAACACTCATGGTGATTGATCAAATCCACCTAATCACTTCAATTGGACCAAATGAGTGCTAAAATTTTCAACAGAATCAGATCAAGCATTTAATCTCCATCACAATTGTCCTTGGGAAAAAAACTCATATTATTACATCCTCCTTACCTTAATACTTTTTTTCCTCCAAAATAAATCAATTATAACATTAATTCTCACATATTTAATCTTATAAGAAGAAATCCTTCAACCCACTATTATCCAGTAAGAGGAAAACAATAATTAGAAATATATAAAATCTAGGACTTCTCATAAAAACCATCCATAATATCGAGGCGAAATATCAAAAATACTCATATACATTGATCCAACACAGTCAAGGATTCCTTTCAGATACTATTAGATTCCAACTGAATCTTGGATGGGAATTACATCCCTAAAACACATTCCTAAAGAAAAACATGCCTATCATAGGGCTCAATTGCATTGGATTACAAAATAACTAACTAAAAGAATCCACTTACCGAAATTCCCAACCATCCAAAATCTAATATATATAAGTTATCACTGATTAAAATTGTGAGTATCTCTCAAAAAATTACTTAATACCTTCACATCATTTACTATTCATCCCTGAGAGGGATATTAATCTTCCCATACATTTCAATAAGATCTTAAGGTTTCCAGATAAATACTGATGATTGCAACCAATATCCTCACCAAACACTAATCAAATGGAAAAAATATAGATTGATTCAATTATAGGGGTGATAATAAATGACATAACCACAGACAGTCACTTCGTCTATTTCTTTAATATCTCTTTACTTCAAGTAAAGAACTACTCATTATAAGTCTCATCACTCCAACTAAAAAAACATATTCTTATCCCTCGCTCATCTCCATGAGACATTCCCAAATTGCACTAAATATTCCTATATCTCTACGATTCTTTTATCTCCTTGGAAATCATTTTCATACACTAATAACCTATTAAGGTCAAAATCCATGTGTATTACTCAATGTGGGAAAATACTCCTTGGTCTACTCAAAGCCATATTCCCACCAGGTAGGGTGATCATATCATATCTTCTAATTCCCATTAAGAATAAAATATCAACCACCTTTTTTTCATTGTCATAACTTGATGAAAAAAATATAAATTCCACATCATCCTTTCTTATTCAATAGAATATATTTACTAATAACTTAGGCCAATAATGTTTCTTGAATACCTCAAGATTATTTTTGGTCAGATCATTGATACACTGAGGTGGAAGATACTATTAAGTCTGATCACACATCTTCACCCTTCCTCCCAAAACACGGAACACAATGGTTGATAGTTTATTTAGACCAATGACACAACATCTGAAGTGCATGGTCTTGTTAATAAATAATTTACCTTAATGTTAGGTTTGAAAAGGTGATAAAATATGGTATAAAGGGGGTACAATAAAAAATTAAAATTTTGAAAGTTAATTATCATACACATTAGGTGATAATATATAGTTGAAAATTAAATAATGAACATTGGTAATTTTATAGTGGTTTAGTCCAAAGTGTACATACATCTACTCTTATACCTCCCTATAATTTGATATATGCATTATTAACTACATTATTTTTGAAGAGAAATAATAACCCAGTTGTAAAATACTTTTTATACTATAAGTATATCCTAGAAACCAGACTTTTTCAAAGAGAGTCACCCCTTGTTATAATTACTAACTTTAGATACCAAAATTCACAACCAGAATGGTCCAGAATTTAGAATCAAGGAGAAACAACCTGAAGAGATATAATGATTTTGTTGGGAGAAGCATAAATTAAATTTCTAATAACATGTGATAGAGATAGAAAAAATTAATACAGACTGAAATAGAATAATTAAAAGAATAAAATTAAGATAGATAAAGAATATCCTATGGATTATTAAGTAAAGGATAAGTTTTTATCATTAAGGTAGTAGTAGTAGTCATGGAAGATTAAGTTCCCCTTGAGAGATCATCCAGTAGATGATAACAGTTTCACATATGATCACTTAAAGTTAAAATGTTAACATTAAAAGGAAATCATCAAATCAATGTGGTATCATATCACAATATAGGTCCCTTTGAATGAGTTTTGATCACCTTAAATAATTCTACAACAAAAATTGAAAATCCTCTTAGAAATTGGTTACATAATTCAAATTCAAAAAATATAACAGAATTTTTAGATATATATATATATATATATATATATTCCATAATTATCATTTTGAAATTAAAACATTGAATAATATTTCAAACCATTTTTAATTCAATAGTTTAAAATAACTCCATAATAATTGGTCAAAGAAATCCCATAAAAATCACATCATTTTTTTCTGTAAAATTCAAATTTTAATTCTTAAAGTCTTTATATATACATGTAGATATGGGATAGAAATATAAAATAAATAATACTATACATAATTCTATAAATAAATTTTAAATAATTGTTTTATTATTAAAAAAATAATTTAGAAACATTAAAAACAAATAAATCAATCAAAATAAATAAATTCAATATTTTTAAATACCTATTATAGGTTTATGTGTGAATAATAAAATAATTTAAATATTCATTAAAAACTATATAAAACCTTTCATAAAAAACTTTTCATATTCTTCAAATAATATATATACATTTATGAAACAAATAAATAAATAAAAACAACTAATATAAACTTATAGTAAGTGAAAATATCAAAATACATGAAAAACAGAGAATTCAAGAAATTTTTTATTTCGATAAAAAGGTTAAAGTAGAGGATCAACCATGAGATTCGGTCTACCATAAATATTGACCATGATTTTTGACTAACCGGGAGGTACTAACAGTGTTATAAATCAACTGACCGTAATTGAAAAAGTATCAATCATGCAGGTCAACAATTTTAATCAATAACCAATCTCATAAAAAACTATTGTGTTATGAGTTAATCTTCCATGAGATATGAATGTGTTGGGTCAATTAAATTTAAGGAATGTGGTGGAACAAGTGACCGTAACAACAAAAATACATTAAAAATAAATAAGTAAATAGATAAATCATAATTATTAATCAAAAATAGAATTTAAAACCCATAGAAAATAAAATTAAAAATTTAGGTACATATATTATGAGAAATTATAATTACTCAATAAAATAAAAAACATTTATTGAAATATTTTAACTATTTAAAATCACTAATTGAGGTATTTGTAATATTGAAAAACATAAAACAAATAAACAACAATAGTATTAAAAAACTTCACAATAAACTCTTACTTTTTGAAAATTACAAAATAGAAACATGAGACACAAAAATATCCATATTTTTTAAAACTTTCAAAAAGTAAATAAATTAAAATAAAATAATATTTAAAGAAAATTTCATAAAAATTAAATTTAAAAAATAAAAAATAAACTCCCCCTCAATAAATTCATATTAAGTTAAATCTGTAAACAGGTGTAAAATAAAACATCAAACTAAATCTATATCATACCAAGCTCAAATTTTATTATCTCAAACTTTGAAAAATCTAAGGGTTTAGTAAAAATATTAGAAATTTGATTTTTAGTTGGAATATATTCCAAAAAGTATATCTCCTTTAGAAACAAAATCTCTAATAAAATGAAATCGTATATCAGTATATTTGGTTCTATGATACTGTAAAAGATTTTTTCAAATTGAAATAGTAGAAAAATTATCACAATAAATAAGAATATTTTCAAAAATAAAACCATAATTATAAAAAATTCATTTAATATATTGAGATTAAGAATAACATGATGAAAAAGAAATATATTCACAATAAGTAGTATATAAAGAAACATGATTTTGTTTCCCTAAACTCCAAGATACTAGGATATTACAAGGGAAATGACACAAGCCTGAAGTATTTTTTATATCATGTCTACATCCTCCAAAATCATATTAGGAATAACTAATCAAATCAAAAAATATAACTAGAATAAAATAGTTCCCAATTAACATTTCCTTTAAGAATTCAAATAATTTTCTTAACATATTTTAAAATGGTATTCTTTATGATCAAATGAAAATCTTGCATATAAAAAAACATGAAACATAATATCTGGTTGATAAGTATACAAATATAACAAACTACCAATCATGCCTCTAAAATTTTTTGAATCTATAGATTTTCCAAATTTATCAAAATATAACTAATAATTAGTAGACATAGGTATTTGAAAATTCTTACAATGATCTAAATTGGACTTCTTAACTAATTATTTAGTATATTTACTTCTATTTAAAAATATTCCTTAATTTCTTTGAAAAGTTTAAAGACCTAAAAAGATTTTAATTTCTCCCATTAAACTCATATCAACTTCAATTTCCATCAAATTAAAAAATTACTTACCAATAAATTAACTTGAATATCCAAAAAAATATTATCTACATGGATTTAAAAAATTAAAATATCATTTTAAATCCTTTTAATAAAAAGAATAGAATCTATTTTATCTTTAACAAAATAATTTTTCAACAAAAGAAAGTGATTATATAATATCAAGCATGAGGAGATTTCTTAAGACCATATAAATACTTTGATAGATTAAAAATAGGATTATGAAAAAAAAATCAAAACCATGTGGTTGAGAAACATAAACTTCTTTATAAATAAAACCATTTAAAAATTAATTTTAACATCTATTTAAAATAATTTAAAACCATGAAAATCTAAAAAAACACAATAAAATTATAATAGATTCTATTCCAGAAATAAGTGAAAATGATTGAAAAAATATATCTACCATATTATTAACAATAACTTTGAGCTACAATTCTAGCCCAATTTTTAAAAATTTGACTAGATTCAACCATTTTATTTATAAAAAAAAATTTAGATCCAATAACATTCTTATCTACAAGGGTTCAACTAAAAAACAAAAGTTATTTATAGAAAATTAACTAATTTAATTTTTCATAAAAATAATCTAATTAGTGTCATTCAAGTAATCAAAAACATTATTTATCACACAATTAGAAACAAAATAGTAATTTTCATAAAAATTAATAACATAATTTTTAGTTTTAATACCTTAATCGGCATTTTAATAACATTATCAATAGGTTAGTATTTATGAATTTTACAATAATTATGAATAAAATGAGAAGTAATGATCTCACCCATAATAATTTCACTATTATATTGAGGTTTTTCTTCACTAAAATAAAAAATCATTAAATTCATATCAAAAAATTTCTAAAACATAATACTTTTTCAAATCATCTTTGATAAAATTAATATTAATATATTAGTCTAAAACTATATTTATTTTATTATAATCTCTATATGCTTTGATTTTATTATAATACCCATGAAAAATTCCTCCATCGCTATTAAAATTGAATTTATCCAAGTTATCCTTGGTATTTAAAATAAAAACATTATATACAAAAACATTAAAAAAACTTCATTAGCTTTTTTACCTTCAATTAATTCATAACAAGTTTTCTTTAAAAGAAGATATAATAAAAACTATATTTAAAAAAATATATATATTAATAGATTTTGTCCAAAAATATTTAGGTAAATTATATTCTTTTAATATAGTTCCATCAATTTCAGTAATAATTCTCTTTTTTTCAACAACACCTTTTAGTTTTTGTGTTCTAGAAGCAAAAAAAATATGAAAATAAACATTTTATTCACAAAATTTTTCAAAATAAAAATTAACAAATTCTCCTCTATTATCACTTATAAAAGAAATAATTTAATAACCTTTTTTATTTTAAACTATTTTATAAAAAATCACTTTTATGTGATATAAAATAAATCCAATCAAATGTATTAAAATCCTAAACTATCACAAAAATATATTTCCCACCTCCTAAACTAGAAACATGCATAAGACCAGATAAATCTAAATGAATAAGTTCTAATGGTCTTTCAGTTATAAAATTATTAAGAGATATAAAACCTAATAAATTCTATTTACCTTTTAAATAATAATCAAAAATAACATTCTTACTAATTTTCAAATTATGTGGCTATTGCACATGTCCTTTTTTTAACAATTTGTGTAATGGACAAAAGTTCAAATATCCAAGCCTCTAATTCCATAAGATATAATATATTAATATATTATTAATACACTTAAAATTTGGGTTATTTTACTTAGAAAAATCAATATAATCGATATTCACTTTCCTTTAAGAAAAAAAAATTAATTTTAGAAAAAAAAATCATTTATTATCATTAAATTTAACACTAGTGTTTTCATCTCATAATTGTGAAGTACTAATTAATTTATTTTGTAAAACTTTAATATATAATAATTTATAAATTAAAACAATATTAAATATTCCAACTTCACCAAATCCATTAACCTTTCTTTTTGAGTTGTTATAAAATGTCACGGAGTTTACATATCATTGATTATAAGATAAAAACTTTGATGGATCTCTAGCCATATACCTGGAGTAGTTCTTTCCCATTTACAATGTATATTTTACACTCTTATGGTATGTTTCATGAAAATATTAAATAATTATAAAATAATTTGGTTACCCATGTTATCTAACGTTTAATAGGGTTATTATAAGAATTCTTAAGTACCCATGAAAATTTTAAACAAGTATTTTGAGTAATCTATAAGATAAATTCTTGGAAATAAAATTTTGAGTATAGAATAATAACTAAGGGAATCTCAATGATCATTCATTATCATAATAAAATTTTATACCACATATAAATAATGTAACATTAGATATTATTACTTTAGAACACTTAAAAAATAAAGTTTAATATAACTTAGATATTTTTTTTATTATAACAAGAAGCACTTTTATATTTATTTGGATTCATAATAGACATCATAGACATCATTTTATCATATTTCTCTTTGACTTGAACAAAATTAGGTAAATTTTCTTTCAAACAAAAAAATTTAATATTTATATTTTCATTATATTTTTGATAAATATATAAATAATTGAAAATTTTTCCATTTTAATAAGAAGTATTATTTCTAAGAAATTCATTTTATTCAGTTGGTTTGTTATTTTTTTATAAGTTTCTTATATTATCCTTTAAATTTTTTATACAAATCAGTAATTACAAAAACATATTTTTTAAATATTTCATTTTTTCAATAAATTAATCCATATTAGGTTATTCAAAATCATAATAATAAGAAATACGATAAAAATAACTTCCAAACTCATTAACACTAATTAGTATCAAACATAAGTTAGTTTTTTCTTTTTAACATATGGTTTCATCACTTGAATCGAATTCTTCTATGTATCTCTATCTAGCTACCAAATATCTTTTATAATTTTAATAATATTTATTATATTTTCTTGATGGATTTAGTTTCATACAATTAGTATTTATGTGTCCCATATTTCTACACCTGTGATACATTAGTTTTAAAACATTATTATAATAAGGTTTACCTCTATTATTTTGATCGCCCTTGTGATTATCCTTCTTAAATAAATACTTGAATCCTCTAGTTATTTTTATCATTTTGTAAACACCTTTAAGAAAATTTTATATTTCTTTAACACTTTAATGTGATTCATAATCATAATAATTAGTGAGAATAATTATATTAATTTAAATGAAACTCCTTTCTTATTTAAAGCCTCCTCTTAAAAGATATTCTTCAGCTTCAGTTCTTATTGAACTAATAAACCAATGAGTTAATCCAACATGTATTTCTTAAATTTTATGATTTTTTAGATTTATAATTTCTTTAAATACCACTTATTAGGTGTATATATCAATACTCTTTCAACAATCATGGTATTCTATAATATTTCTCTTAGGTAATTAATTTCATTCACAATTATCATAAATCAGTGGAACATTTGGTTGACACTTTCAACTTTACCCATATTGAAGTCTTGATGCTTGGCCTAAAGTATTTTGATATTAGTTCTGATTATCTTATCTAATACAAGGTGAGTAACTTAAAGAATTTTATAATTTTCATGAGTTATCTTACATGTATAAACATGAAAAAAAACATTTAAATTAATAACACACAACAAAATATTTATAATTTTATAATTCAAGAAATAATTATAAGTATCATTTATAATAATGTAGACAAAGTTAGAATTAGGTAACTTATATGATTTTACAATTATTGTCTAGTGTTCAATACAAAGTTTCTTGAGGTATGACTCCATTATCAATTTTTAGTATCCATAATCATTGATATAAAAATGTGGTAAATTTTAAGGAATACATCCATCATTTATGTACATTATTTTCATAATATAAGGATCTTCTACCATATATTTTTATTTATAAGATATTCAAGTTAACATAATAAAATATAAAAAATAGAACCAATATCCAAGAGTATTAACCTTTGATACATTATATAATATTGAGTTTTAAATAAATAATTCAGTTTCTTTTATTAATTAATAACTTTTTAGATTTATATTTTTATATAATTAGGTCATAAATATTACATAATAAATTCATAAATTATAAATTAGACACTTCCATTGTCCATTTTTTCATAATATAATACTTTTAAAATGAAACAAATTTTCTATTCACAAAAAAATATTCATTATTTTCAACTTGACTTAATCATTTCTCATAATCATATTTAAACCCTATAAAAATATTTAAAAGCATGGGATGAGCACAAAAATATTAGCAAGGTATATATACAAAGTAATAAAGAAACTTTTTAGTCTATTTCAAAACCATGAGATCATTTAAGAGAGTTTTCCTTTAACATAATAAACTTTGAGGTCAAATAATTATTTTATTACAAATGAAATCATGTTTACTACCTAAATTTATTCATAAAACACTTTATAAGAAATCATAAAGGTTAAATCATAATCATGATAGTTTCTTAGAAAATATGAGAACTCGTGAAAAACATTTTATTAAAAACATACATTTTTACCCTTAAAGGAAATAATTATTCATTTCAATAAAATATCATATCTTTCCATATGAAATAAAAATATTTCCATAAAAACTCAATATAGGTTTATTTTGACATCAACTTCTTATAACCCTTATAATTTTAATAATAAACTCAGTTAATTCTAATATAATTCTCTGGAGAACATAATCATTACCCGATGCATTTTAGAGCTATATCGAGCTCACCCATCATCATAAAAAATGTTTAAGGACCATAACATACATAAAACGCATTAAATATTTAATTTAAATAATAAATATAATAAAAATATACTTTTTAACTCATAATTAAAACATTTTCTTATATTGATATATCTTGTTCCTTTAAATCCTCATTTTTAAAACTAAAACACCCAAAATAAAGGGAAGAAGGGTTTTTATTTGAAGAAAACATGGAAGATTATAAAGGAATATAAATATCAAATAATTTTTGTAGAAGTGTGGAGATCCATTGTCATTTTATATATTAAAAAATAATTCCTTTTTACTTTGTAAATAAAGTTAAACATTCCATATGAAATATATAAAGAGATTCCTTTCGAAGGCCTTTGTAAGAAAGTCAAGAGAGGGGTAAAATTACCTTTTTAATTCATTTATTTAAATATTTAAACACACATTAAAAATTATGGATTTGGAAAAAAAATATTAGTAATAAATATTCCAAAAAATTAAAACTATTTTTTAATATATAATGTCCTTTACCTCAAGTCTGACTAGTCATGTAGGTTCTTTATCTTCATCTTATTCAGACAACATCCTCATGTTTATAGATAAATCCTTCCTAGGATAGTATTATAATAAAAAAATACCTATAAGACATAGTGAGTGGTTTAAATAATGGATTTGGGTAGGTATTGGTAGATCTAATAGGCTCTTGAAGTGTGGAGAATATAACAGAGTGGTGTCCTTTTATAACTGAGAGAGAGGAAACACTGAGTATTTTTCAAAATATTAAAATATATTAATGTATTACTCAAGAACAATTGATCAAAATGATCATATTAGAATATGAGATGATATAGGGTCAAAATATGATCATACAATAGGATTTAGACAAGATTTTAGGTCATTTAAAACCTTATAATTTTAGTTTTAACATGTTTTAATGCTAACCATGGTAATTGACTTTTTTAGAAAATCTAATATTCATAATGAAAAAAAATGAGGTTTAGAAATTTAATAGTTTTAAACCAAATAATTAAAAATATTAAATCCATTTTTCAAGATTAAATCTATAAAGTTTTTACAAATTACTTTTAAAATTGGAACACGTAACGTGATGAAAAATGGTTTTCTGGATAAATGTCTTTTTAAATATAAAAATGTTTGTATACCAATTTTAAGTAAAATTTTGAACCCAAAGAAATTAATTAAATTATATATAATTAAAATGAACTAATTTAATTTTAAAACCAATATAAACCAAAAGTATACTTTTTAAAATCTTGAATAGAAAATACAATTTTTATACAAATCAGTATTTTCTACTATTCACCCAAAAATTAAATTTTTCAGAAAATTCCAAAAAATTCATTCTAAGAGAATATTAGATTTATGATTTCAAAAATGAAGTTTATTTTTAAAATTAAAATTTTTAATAAACCATATAACACATGTAAAATAATTTAGTAAAAATAAAATAGTTTCCTTTTTTATTGGAAAATTACTTAATATTATTATAGTGAATATAACTCTATAAAATATAATTCAAGAATTTGTATAAGGAATGAAATTAATATATTATAATAATTAACTAGGTTTTTAAATTATTTCCCCAGTTTTTAAATTTAATACTCACAATTTTATTCATTACATAAACAAGTGGGGATATTTTTCCTTCATAGGATTTTTTGATTCCCATGTTTTTTCTTCAATCATATGATTATTCCAAAAAATATTAACCAAGTGAATATACAATAACTACTCTATACAATAAATAATATGAACCTATTGTTCCTTATATAAAATATTATATTCCAATTGTACTCCTTCAGGAATCAAAACATGAGATATATCTGGTATATGTTTTTTTAATAATGAAAAATAAAACACATCATGTACCTGGGATAAACTCAGAGAAAATTCCACTTGGTAGTAAAAAATCCAACTTTCTCCATGATTTCATATGGTCCAGTGAACCAGAGACTTAACATTCCCATTTTACCAAAACACATAGCACTTTTCCATGGATATACTTTAATAAAAACATAATCACCTACCTCAAATGAAATATATTTCATCCAGTTATCTACAAAACTATTCTTCTTTATATGATCCATCATCATATGTTATTAAATAATCTTCACCTTCTCAAATATTTCTTCTATCAATTCTAGTCCCAATAACTTTATTTCTGTGGATTTATCCCAAAAATCCATATTTTGATAACGTATTTCATATAATGCCTCAAATAGTGACATCTATATATTGTAATGAAAACTGTTATTATAAGAAAATTTAACCAATTATATATGATGATACCGACTTACCTAGTAATCCATATAATAATATCAAATAATTCCTTAAAATTATTGAAACTTTCTCTCTAAATTTCCATCAGATTGAGGATGAAATGTTATACTAAAATTAAATTCAGTACCTAACGAATTCTGAATTCCTTTCCATAAATTAATAGTAAACCTTGGATCACATTCATATATAATTAAAAAAAGGACCTCATGAAATATGATGATATATTTTACATAATTTCTATAAAGATAATCCAAAATAATATTTTCTATAATGGTAAAAAAAATGTGTATATTTATTCAATAGATCAAAAATTACCCAAATTTCATTATTACTTCAAGATGTATTTAGTAATCCCATCACAAAATACATGGACATATTCTCTCATTTCTATTTTAGAACTATAAAAGGTAGAAGAATTCCCTTTGGTAGTTGTCATTTATTTTTAACACACTAAAAATTAAAATATTTCATTGTAAAATCAACAATGAATTTCTTTATCCCTTCCCACCAATAATATCCCTGAATATATCTATAAATATTAGTTCTAAAAATATGAATAGAAAATATTGAACTATAATCTTCAATAAATATTTATTTCTTCAACTGGGAATCATAATTCACACATAATCTTTTTATGAATCTCAAAACACTTTATTTTTCAATGTTAAATTCATAAAACTTACCTTTCATGATAAATTATACATATTATTATAAAACATGATCCTCCTTCTAATATTACTTAATTTTTCCTAATAATTATGACTATACTGATACCCTAAAAAATAGAATGGGTTCTTATATGCACAATTTATAGGAAAATATTCATTAAATAATTTACTAAAGGATCATGTTCAAAATATAGAATGGTTAATAATACTTTTCCTTTTCAACATAAAGTATCAACAACCTTATTTTATTTTATTAGATGGTAATGAATCATGTAATCATAATCCTTAATCAGTTCCATCCATATTATTTGCCTCATGTTCAACTCTTTTATAGTGAATATATACTTCAAACTTTTATGATCAATATATATTTTATAATTTATTCTATATAAATGATTCCACTATATTTTTAAAGAAAAAAACACATAAAATAGTCCCAGATCATGTGTAACATAATTTAGCTAATTAGGTTTCAATAGATATGAAGAATGAGAAATTACCTAATCATTCAACATTAGAACACAACTAAATACCTTCAAAGAAGAATTATTGTAGATGAAAAATTCACTATTTCTTTATGGTAGGGGAAAAACTAGAGCATTAACCAATATTCATTTAAGTTCATGGAAACATTCATCACAATATTTACTCTAAATTAATTTAACTAATTTTTAATTTAACTTGATTAGTGAGCTAGATAAATGAGAAAGTTTTTCAAAAAACCATCGGTATTAACCCACTAATCCAAAAAAACTATGAATATATGTGAAATTAGTATGTCCTGTCCACTCATAAACCAATTTAGTTTTATCTAGATAAATAATTATTTTATCCTTATTTAAAATATATCTAAGGAAAAAAATCTATTGTAACCATAATTATCATTTATTAACTTTTCATATAACTTATTTTATTTTAAGGTTTGGAAAAAATCCCTTAAATTTTTCTCATGATCATAATAACTTTTTGAATATACCAAAATATCATCAATGATAATAACCAAAAATTTATCTAAAACCCCATGGAAAACTCTATTCATGTGATATATGAATATAGTTGGAGATTTTTTTATCCCAAAGGGAATAACCACAAAATCATAATGGCCATACCTAGTTCAAAATTTCATCTTCGGAATTATATTCTCCTTAAAATTTAGCTAATGATACCCAAACCTGAGATCATACTTTGGAAAAATATTGAGCACCTTGGAGCTGATCAAACAAGTAATATATATGAGTTAATGGATACTTATTCTTAACAATGATGTTATTAAATGCTCTATAAACAATTAAAATCCTCATATGACCATCGTTCTTTTAGAAAAAAGGATAACCACATGGTAAAGTTAAAGGAAAAATTAATCCTTTATAAAGAAACTCTTGTAACTACATTTTCAATTCCAAAAGTTTTACTGGCCTATGCAATAAGGAGGTTTTGATATTGGATTAGCATTGGTAACTGAGTCAGAAATAAATTTAATTTCTCAATCAGTTATAATAATAGTCAATTCATCAATAAATACATACATATATTCATTTACTATGGGAATATCACCAATTTGAATAGTTTTCTTCTTCTCAATAATATGTGTGATATAACTTTCATTTGCATTATTAATCAATTTCTTAGCTTTTTGACATGTTACCAAAGGTGTGAATTTATTATTTTATATAAATCAATACTCATTATGAAAATAAACTATTTATCTCTATAATCTATCTTACCATGATAAATAGAAATTAAATCCATACCAAAATAACATCAAACTCTAGAAGGGGAAAGGTAACAAGGTTTGTTGGTAAAACCCTTCCATATATGATAACAGGAAGATTCTTATAATTTCTTTTTTCATTAATACTATCTCAAAGTGTTTTTACCAAAAAAATATTTTTTTACTTGAGGTGAAATTTCCAATTTATCAAAAAAATTCTTAGAAATGAAAGAATATGTAGACCCTAAATCAAACCATAAAATGGAATAATCTGAATAAATGATTAATGTAACTAAAACCACATTGTTGGATGGTCCAACATCTTCTAAAGTAGTCATAAAGTATATATCCACACCTTTCTACTTGTGGTCTTGATTACTCTCATCCTTTATTCTTATATTTGGAAAAGTACTTGCATAATGAACCACATCATTATAATTAAATCATATTACTGTTTACTTTTCATTACATGTGTGATCATTTTCTTTATATTCATGAGCCACATGTCCAAAATTTATATGCCTAAAATACTTTACATTCTTAAAAATAAATTCCCTATGATTATTTTTACCATACTTATCACAAAATGAAAACTTGATTTTATTACCTTCATATTTCTTCATTAGATTATTCCCTATTACCTGCCATCTGGATCTCTTTTTCAACTTGTTTTCATGGAATAATTAATCATTATTAAACTAAATTTATAACTTCTCATCATATTGAAAAATATTCTTATAAAATTTGAATTGATGAGAAGCTAATGATCTTTCATATCATGGATTCAATCCAGATTAAAACCGATTAATTTTACTATTAAGATCCTAGATACAATTTGGCACATACCTTTATAATAATATGAAGTTTTCTTTATACATAGATACTTAATATTCCTATTTTTACCTCTATTCTAAGAAATTATTTTCCATTCTATGTTGAAAAAATTTAGGAAAATAATTCTCAAGGAAAATTTTCTTAAATTCATCTCATTGCAAAGCATAAATATCTTCACTTTCTATAATAATCTTAACTATTTACTCTCATTGATTAGATTCATCTTTAAAATTATAAGTGTAAATGTTTTAATTTTTATGATTTAAATAACCCATGACTTCAAATATCTTTTCCAAGGTTTTAAACCATCCTTTAGTTATCACAAGGTCATATTATCCATGGAACGATGGAGGGTTTTGTTTCAGGAAATTCTCTACAATGAAAATGTTTCTCTATAATAAACATAGTTTCTATCATACTTAGATACCACCACCATTTATAGCCTAAATCAACTGATTCATCACAGTAACAAGCTATTTCGTTCCAATTCTAACCATTCTAAGTTTTTTATTTGGAAGGATATTTTCTTCTTAGTGACTTCCTACTTCATCTCCCCTCTTTCCTATATGGAAAACCATTCTAAACAAAAATATATTATATGAAAAAACATGGTAATATTTAAATGTTATATCATTTCAACATAAACATATATTATAATCTTTAAAGGGTATTTTATTAATATTATCCTAACCTCTAAAAATATCTAATCCCTCACTCTGATGTCAACTATAAATAAAAACATCACATAATATTGAGTTTTAAATTAAGAATTTATTTTATTATATTCCAAAATACATTTTTAGGTTTACAATTTTAGATAATTAGGTCATAAATCCTACATAATAAACTAATACATTACAAAATGGACACTTCTACTTAGTGTCCATTCTGTCCATAATAAAATATTTTTAAATTGAAAAATGTTTTCTTTTCATGAAACTCTTCATGAATTTCACTTGGCTTAATCATTGTTCTTACTCATCCTTAAACCCTATGAAAAACATTTGAAAACATAGTATGATAAAAAAAATCTCATTAAGGAACATATAAAAAGGAAGAAATAAACCTATTAGTTCATTTCAAAACTATGGTATCATATAAGAGAGCTTAACTTTATTATAATAAAATTTGAGCTAAAATATTTTTTTACTTATAAATGAAATTAGCATTACTGCCCAAATATTTTCATAAAATGATTTATATGAAAGTATAATGGAAAAAACATAATCATGGTATTTTCTTAGAAAATATGAGAACACATGAAAAAAAATCTTAAAAACAAACCTTTTTACCCTTAAAGGGCATGATCATTCCTTTAAAAAAGATCATTATCTTACCTTATGAAATGAAATTATTTCCACGAAAACTCATTAGAAAGTATATAAAATCAATGTAGGTGACTTGGGAAATCATCTTCATAGAACCCTTACAATAACCCTTAAAATGGAATAAAATTATCTATAATTACAACATAATTATATGGAGAACATAATAATTAACCAATGTATTAGAGAGCTATATCTGGATCACCCATCTTCATGAACAATGTATATGGACCATAACATGCATGAAATTCATAAAATCTTGAATTTCCATCATCAAACTTATAAAAATAAACTTTTGAACCCATAAGTAAAACATTTTCAAATATTTATATATCTCTTTCCATTAAACCCCCCTTTTCAAAACTAAAATACCTAAAACTAAGGGAAGAAGGGTTTTTCATTTAAGAAAACATGGAATATTATAAATAAATCCAAATATAAAATAATGGTTTTAGCGGTGGAAAAGTCAATTATTGTCAAATACTTTAAAAAATATACCTTTTATACTTTTTAAAGAAAACTAAACATTTCATATGAAATTTAAAAAAGAATTCCTTTTAAAGACCTTTATAAGAAAGTCAAAAGAGATGTGAAATTAAATTTTTAATTAATTTATTTAAATATTTACATATCTAGTAAAAAATATGTATATATATGAAAATATTATAAATAAATCTTTAAAAAAAATTAAAACTAGGTTTTAAGATAGAATATCCCTTTCCTCGAGTCTGACTTATCATATATGTTCTTCATCTTCCTCTTCTTCGGACTGGATTCTTGATTTTATACCCAAATACTTTCTAAGATGATATTATTATCAAAACAGGACATCTATGATGTAGTTAGGGGTGTTAGGAATAGATTTTATTAGGGTTTTTTAAATATAATAGGCTCTTGAATTGTGTAGAAGATAAGATGGGGTTACCTTTTATACGTAGGGGAGAGGACACAATTGTAATTTTTCAAAAGATTAAAATATATCAATGTCTTACTCAAGAAAAGTGGCTCCAAAAAGACTCCTCATTTAATAATATATGATATATGTTTGAAATGTGACCATGCAATATGATTTAGAAAAAAAATTAAGTTATATTAACCTTTATTATTTTTTTAACCCTTTTAATCTGTTTTAACTCTTGCCATGATAATTCAATTTTTTACCAAAGTTACTATTCAAAATGACCAAAATTGAGGTTGTCCAATTAAAAAAAATAACATACTAATTATAAATGTAAAATCCATTTTTCAATATTAAATCTATAAATATGGTAAAAGTTACTTTTAAAATATGAAGATGTAACGAGGAAAAATGGTTTTCTATATAAATGGCGTTTTAAGTATAAAAAATATTTTATACAAAATTCAAGTATAATATTTATCCTAATGAAATTAATTAAATTATTTAAAATTAAAAGTAATAAATTTAATTTTAAAACCAATCCAAAAAAATGAAACTTTGTAAATACTTGAAAAGAAGATATGATTTTCTTAAAAATCATATTTTATACTATTCATCTAAAAATCAATTTTTTTAGAAAATTCCCAAAAATTATCTATAAGATAATTTTGGATTGATGAATTAAAAAGTGAAGTTTTAATTTTAAAATTATAATTTTAAAATTTAGAAATTAAAATTTTAAATAGAACTATAGAATACATGTAAAATAATTTAGTTCGAATAAAATGATTTTCTTTTTGATTGGAAAATTAATTAATATTATTATTGTGAATATAACTCTATAACATATAATTATTTAATATTTTTAAGGAATTAAATTAATATATTATAAATATTACCAATATTTTTACATTCATACCAAGTTTTGGTTCTGAAAAGGTTATAAAAGATGGATTATATGGGTAAATAGACCAGATTAAAATTTTACAGAAATATTATAAAAATTAATTATCAAGCATGGTTGATGGTAATATAAAACAGAAAATTAAATAATTAACAGAAAAAAAATTATAGTTCTTTGTTCTAAAGTGGACCTACGCCTACTCTTACACCACTTTACTCTTTAATATATGCATTATTCACCACCTGGTTTTTGAAGGGGAATCATAATCAAATTACAACGTACTTTTCTAATGGAGGCATAACCAAGAATCCTAATTTTTTATGGGTAATCACAACCTATTACAATTACTAAATTTAAATAACGAGATTCACAACTCGAATGGTACCAAGTTTAGAATCTGGGAGTCACATCCTAAAGCGAGAGAACTATTTTGTTGGGAAAAGAATAAAATAAAGATTTAAAAATGGGTAAGGGAGATAGAAATAATTAATATAGAGTCATATGTAACTAGTAAGAGAAGATAATAAAGATAGATAAAGAAAATTCTCTATTTCATTGAGTAAAGTATTAGTTTATCTCATTAAGGAATTAGTAGTAGTCACTAAAGATTAAGGACCCCTTGAGAGATCATATATTAAATGAGAATAGATTTTCATAAGATCACTTGAAGTTATAATTTTCACATTAAAGGAAATCATCATAGTATTGTAGTATCTTATCACAACATCAGTCTCTTTTAATTAGTCTCAATCACATTAAATAAGTCTAAAACAGAGACTAAATAGTTGTTTTTCAATTGGTTAGACAATTCAAATACAAATAATAGAACAGAATTATCAGGGGGAGATATATATATATATATATATATTATTCAATAATTATCATTTAAAGATTCAAATATTCAAAAATAATTCAAACCATTTTGATTTCAAAAGTTCCAAATAACTTCATAAAAATTAGTCAAACTAATCCCATAAACATTTCATTATTTCCTTCAGAATTTTAATTTTAATTTTGAGATAATTTTCATATACATGTAGATATATTATATAAATCTAAAATAAATAATACTAAAATAAATATTTTATAAGAAACTTTGAATAAGTATATTATCATTAAATGGTAATTAAGAAACATTAAAAAATATTCAAAATAAATAAATTTAACATTTTGAAATACCGTTTTGGTTTTATGTGTGAATACTAATTTAATTTAATTATTTGTTGAAAATATTTAAAACTTTACAAAAACAATTATCATAGTTTCTAGATAGTATAAATTTTTTTATTAAACAAAAAATAAATAAAAACAACTAATATAAACTTTTAGTAAGTAAAAATATCAAAATACATGAAAAAAAATCATTATGGAAATTTTAGATTTCAGTAAAAAAAGTTAAAGTAGTGGATCAACCATGAGATTCAATCTATCATGAAGAACGACCAAAAAGTTTGACTGGATATGAGGCATTGACCATGTTATAGACCAATTTTCCATAATTTAAAAAGTATCAACCATGTGGATCGATTGTGTGGATCAATAAATATCCACATAAACAAATTCTCATATAGTAAGTCAAGCTACCATGAGATATGAATTTGCAGTAGGTCAACTGATTGTAATGCATGTGGTAGGCCAAGTGATATTAAGAACAAAAAAACATGAAAAATACATAAGTAAATAGAAAACACATAATCCTTTGTAAAAAATAGAATATAAAAACCATGGTAAAGATAATTACACAAAAAATACAAATATTGAGATAAATTATAATTACTCGATAAAATAAAAAACATTTTAGGAAATATTTTAGGTATTTGAAATCATTAATGTATTTTTTTGTAATATAAAAATTCACAAAATAAACAAACAATAGTAACATTAACAAACTCACCAACACTCAAATGACCCATCTCATTCTCTATCATATCACCTTGATAGAGTAGAGTAACACTACTAATTCTATCTCAAGTCTTGGGATCAATCTATTACAATACCCACACTACTCTCCATAGTAAATTTCTAAGATATACACAAATCCCAATCCAAATGATAGCCTTGTCCTAAATAAAAATAATCATATTGCATTCTCATGTGGGGCCCCCATGTCTAAAAAGTGATAATAATTCTTTTTTTACTTCCCCTTAGATAATTTTACAAGTCTATTAATCCATGAGGAATTCATATTATGGGAATAGTTTCTCAAAATCATCTGCAACACCACTAGAGCTTCCAGATCCCATGATGCTTATGTTCTATGACTCTAATCACAAAGATCCAACAATATCAAAACACCCACTAGTGGAAATCTAATTAATGTGAATTAAATGTTATAATCCCTAAACTTCATGTAGATGTTCATAAAGTCTCAACTATATCATAGGAAAGAATTTATAACTCTAATCAACTCATAATTAAAATGAGATAAATTCAAAAAAACATCAATGAATTTATCTATTATTCTCTAAGTAATTCATACCACCACATAGCAAGAATATTATTCGTGTTTGAATGGGTCTTTTAAAAAATATTGATTTGTGTCATAGTGTATAAATTTTTGTCTCTGTATTAGCTCATCATCGCAACCACTGATGCACAATGCAACATACTAATCTCAAAAATCCCTATCCATTATCTCCCAAAAAACATGTCAACCTTGAAATCCTATAAAATTAGAGAGATATCAATAAATATCCTTCTAGTATGACTCTTGAAATATATCTAAATATTTAATAAAATAAATCATGAAATAAAAAAATCATTTCCTAGATATATATTATGCATGATCCTATTTTACAATCATAGTTCACATGTTATGGTGTTAGTCATCTATCACTAATAATAGTCATTCCCAAAAATACCTCAATCACTACATCCTTTACAAAGTACTGTATTATGATGACATATAAAAAATATCCTTAGTGTGACTCATTATAAAAAACCCAACCAATCCTAACTTGTTCCTAACTTCATACTCCATATTATCACTCTGATTCCAATCTATCACATCTTGTCTCAACAGAAAGTGAACTTCCTAAGCCTGCCTCCACTAGGCTAGGGGATAGAGACTAGATGTGAGGTTTTTTCACATCATAAGAGGTATTACCTCTAATAAAACTACTATCACACATTCAACATTCACCATAAATGAATGAAATGTAAATATGAACAACATAAAAAATACATATATATAACAAAAATTCTAAGATAAAATGTGAAATTATATGAATGAGACCTAGGATACAACTTACACATCCTAAAAAAAATAAAATATCAATCTTTCTAACATGATGGCGGTGTTAATCATGATATCCCCACACTAATAGATATTCAATTCCACCATCCATATATAGGATTCATGATCATCAAACTTATTTATCAGCTAATCTATACTAACATAATGCAAACAACACATAAGTGTACATATATGGATGAGTATAATAATACCCGATATGGTCATCCCAAGTAGTGATCCGACCCCATAAACACTTATTGTATATTTTCATCAATATAAATTAAAATTTTAGATAATATGGGTTCAACCATCATGTAAGATCCCATGTCCAAATGAATGTTTGAATTAAAATACTAATTTGAACATTTTAATTAATAGATGGTTCATATTTTGATTCGAGGTTTAGGAAGAAATTAAAAAAAATTAAACCTATATAAAGAGGCTTTTTGGATGATTAAAGGTGTTCGGGTGGTGGTTGGGAGTATCAAGAGGTCTTATGAATGAATTTGGGTTATTCGGGATATAGTCTACATCTATCGGTTAACTGGTGGGGCTTGAAGCATCCTGGGTGCCACTACATGTTTCATCGGCTAGCTGGTGGACTAGTTACAACTAGCTGGTGGAGATTTTAATGGTATAAATTACGCATTCTACCCCCCCCCCCCCTCAAGTTTTTTAGGGGAATCACCCTTCTCTCTGCCTATTTGCATGCATAGTTGAAGGGCCTTCTCCCCTTACTCCCTCTCTTCCCCCTGAATCAAGGAGTGTTTTGTTTGGAATTTGTTATGAAGACGCAAGGTATAGGATCCTATTCATATACCTTTATCTTCTACTGCTTTTTCATACTAATTTGGAATTTTTTTAGGTCATAAATTGATATTTCATCATAGAATAGTGAAATCACCCGATTTCGAAGGTCCATTCATGCATCCCTCAAAGAGGAAATTCTAAGGTGATGTCTATCTTTCATCATTAATTATTTCATAAAAGGTACATCATGTTTTATATTTTTCTTTGGTTTTATTTAAAATTAAAATTATTTAATGATGGTATTGGAAGTTTGGGTTGGGGATTTGACCCGGAATGGGTTTGGGGTGGAACAGGGATGGTTGGAACCACGTTGCTTGAGAATTTTTCAATCATCAGATGCCCGGTGAGATTTCAGTGATTAGAAAAATTAAATTAAATTTTATTTTAAATATAAATTTTTTAATGAATTATAATTATATTATAATTAATTAATATTGAATTTTTGGAATGATTTAGGTGCTTGAGAATGAGGGTAGTGGTTGCTGGTGCTATGAAGGACTTGGGTGATCTAGGATGAGCCTCAACATGAGTTTTTAAGCTATAAAATAAATGGGAATTAGATACAAAAAAGGTATTTGGTCCATGATACTCACCCTATGGATTTTTTTTATTTTGTTTTATGGTGCATGTGACATGTGTTCATGCCACTGAGGCCATTAACTTGTTTAGTTAAATAGATTTTTTAATTTATATAGTTTGTATAATTTAAATTAAATAGTAATTTAATTTAATTTTTTTTAACCAATTTAAAATTCCTTGGATGACTTAGTAAAGTGATAAGTCCATTGAGGACCTTGTGCACTCACTACAAAAAATGTGCCTTTTTCCAACAGGGACATATTTTTTGGTAAAAGTGAATTTTTTATTGGTAAAACGTTTTACCAACACATATATCTCTGTCACTAAACTGTCAGTAAAAACTCAATCAATAAATGTTTTTGCAACAGATAAAATATTTCTATTACAATTACAATAATACCAATAGATAATATATATGTTGGTTAAAGTGTTTAGAAACAGATTCTTATGACAAATTTTTATGTTGGAAATAGTATTACCAACATATAATATCTATTTATAAATTACATTAAAATGAAAATTATAAATTTTTATATTTATTAATTTATAATATATAATTCATCTCTTCTAATTATTAAACTGAATACGATTGACATGAATGTTAAAACTTAGAAAAAAAGTAATTATATTAATAATTAAATTTAATACAAAATATTGATTAAAAAATACGGGATCCCCCCCCTGAAATAGGATCACCCAGCAGGATATATCACACCCCCCAAGTACTAGAAACCCATTCATACCCTAATGATTCATCTCTAGAACCAGAAACACATCCATGCCCCAGGACCAGCGAGCCAGCTCCAACTATACCATAGACTTCAGCGCACTAGAAACAGTGACCCATCCATGTTCCAGGGATAGAAAACCAACTCCAGCACCAATGAGAAACAAATCGATCCAGCTCTAATACATATGAGAAACATCTAGTCACTACTACGCCACACCCTTTGTATCTAATATCTACATCACAAAAAACCAAAAATCATATCCACAAAGCAGTAAAAATTATCTATATGAATTTAATCCCAAAAAAATTAATATAAATGAGACATGAGTTGGTCAACTAACTCATACCTCTGAAAAATTATTAAATAAAACAAAACTTGTAGTGAATACCCAAGGTTTAGCGAGCTTACACCAACTTGCAATTGAATTTTTTTGAAAAAAAGACACAAATTAGTGAATAAAAATGGACCAGCTCATCTCCAAATAAATCAAGACTACAGTATATATGGATCCATGCATTGATAGTCCATCCATAATCCAACCTATCTATGTAAAACTAGATCTGACATGTCAGCAGACTGCTCAGATAAAAGGTTTCCATCACATGAAGGTGTAAACTTAGATTGGATTTCCAACTTGCATTCTTCCTTATGAAACTGTCCATGCAATACTGATACTCCATTTTAGAATTGGTTGTTTATTTGGAACTTGTTTCATTCTTCAAGAATAAAAGATACATATGTAGCGGAGTCCTAAAATCTGAAAATGTTGATGGAGGTAGAAGCATACACCAATAAGTGAATGAGAAATGGATCAGTTCAACCTCCATGAAATAATCCTTATACATATAGAGATCCAAAATATGAAGGTCGGAAGAAATATGATGCCGCTTCCAAATGATTGTCCCTCAGATTGTGAAAGATCATGATCTAGGGACATCATGACTTAGTTGTCCCAGGTATAGAAAGATATCATACCTATTTTCAGCCCGTTAGCAATCCAAATCAAGAAGAAATATAAATATCATATCGTAGCAGTCCCAAAAATACTTGATATCAAACCATCTTCAAACTTCTTCATCGTAAACAAAATCAGGAAACCTGTCTTTGAAGGCAGTGTAATTACATTCCAATTGATAGCAATAGTATATGAATTATACAAATCAAACCTGAAGACAAAAAAATAATCCCCCCATAAAGACCAAAAAATGGGGTTTGGAAGCTCAATACAACCACCAAAACATAGAATCAGAAACAATCTTTGGATCCACCCATTTCTCAAAAATTCCAAAATGCCCAGAAAACATCTAGAATCAACTTCACTTTTAAAATTAATGACACACTCAATAACAACAGTTGAAGTTTCATGATCTAAAATTCAACATAAATATAAAAAAACAATCAGACTATATATATAGTGAGTTCCATCTAAAAAAAGTGTTCAAATGAAGATAAACCACATCAAACAACTAAAAAATTTGCATCTCAACAGTACAGAGATCTAAGACTTGTTTCACTATTAAAATAGATTTAGCCCTACTTCAAATCCATCAAAAAATCCACATACAACCATCAAAAAATAAGATAAGTAGAGTCATTTCCATGGAATTTATCTGCATTTAAAATTAGGATTTCTTTTAAGTTCTTCCACCATTTTAGGATTCATTCTCTCGTTTGATGATAAAATTATGTAGTGACTTCACCATCATTTAATTTTTGTAAATCCAATGAATCTTATTCCATGAAACAAGAAACGAAACAAGTGGAAGCTCATAAAAACTAAAATAAAAACACAAAAACTCACCATTTTCTCATGATTGAATGCAACAAGTACTGAAAATTCTCATCTCTTGAAAGCCTTCAATAATGGAATTTAATATCAACAACTCTAGAGGGGTGAAGGTGATAGCCCAAACTTATAGCATTCTCTTTGAACACCCGGTGTATAGGGTAAAAAGGTTTATCATCCACGAAACCTTGAAGAGTGGGATGAAATCTACTGAACATCATAATGTGTGTATGGTTAATATTTCTGATGAAGTAGAAATATATGAATAAGTAATGATTCTATGACTCTAATGTACATAGGGACATGATGGTTTTATATGATCTGTTAATATAGAAGAATGGGAGACAATAAAAAGTATCTGATTAAATCAATGCTCAGTTTCTTTAGTGGTGGGCATATACTCATAGATACAAAAGTAACATCTCTTGTCTCTATTCCCAATATTACCCAACTATTTATTTTTAGAGGTTATCATTAAAATAATCTATGTAATGTCTCATATAAAATCATTATTAAACTACATAATTATAAGATGTTTTATCTTCATCACCCTATTATCTCAGAGGAACAGTATGTTGTTCTTCAAAGTATGAGTATTCATGGGCTATTAGTTTTATCATAAGAGATATTCATTGATCAATATGTTGTTCTTTAATGTGTAAGTCAAACAAAACAGGCATTACTAAATCAATATTTTCATATACAGGTACTATAGTGACTAAACCATGGCCCCTATATTCTATGTAAATCGTTTCTAATAATCTAAGATAGCTCTTAACTATGAACTATAAAGCCACCACTACAAAAAGGATAGACCAAATTAGCTAACAGAATATCAAAAGATATATATTGAAGCATTAAAAATGACTCGCATTATGTATAATATAATCATTCTAACATGAAGAGCATATTGGCTGCCTCATCCTAAATAAAAAGGTATAGATCCATGTAAGGAAATTTCCTTTGTTGTACTACTTTCATCCCATGAGGAAGAATATTATTAATAGGATTTAATAATTCTATATTTAAAGAACCTGTGCCATTCATAAGAACTCAACAATCGATAATAACTTGAAGAGTGTAGGATTAGTCAAATAAAAAAACTAGATGATCCTTCTATAAATTGTGTTTCGTTCTAAAAAAATTTACCATTTTTTATAGTTTTGAAATGCTAATTCATCAGAGCATCAATAGATCAATCATAAAGCTACATGAGGAATGGGTTGACAAATGTAATAGGTTTTATTTTATGATGTCAATAAGCATTGCTGCATAAATATTCAGTTTTTGAAAGATAGGAATCCACATATCACATGGATTCACTAAACATAAAAGGAAACACAACAACTAATTGATCGATGGAGTAAATATAAAAAATAAATTGGATATGGAGGAAGGATATAGAGGAAGAAAAATGAGAAATATTAAAGCGATACATGTGTATGGAGTTATGAAATTTATAAGTATAGATATTCAATAACAATTAGATATATATATATATAACAATATAAAGATAAAAAGTTTTTCATTTTTTCATTGAAGCAACAACTCTAGAATTAGGTCCAGTACTCAAAAGTTTTACTAATAGTTATTTAATGAATAGAACCACTCTATTTCAAGATTCCATCACCTACTTGAGTTCTGTTTTTTCTTATTGTTAAACATTGAATAGTTTCATCACATTCCTCTTGTGACAGTTCTACTAATTTTTATGTATGGATACAAGTTGTTTTGCATGGAAAATATGGGAAAATGGACAATATTTTTAACATAGAATTATAATAAAAAGAGAAAAAAGATCAAATGAACAGAAAAATTACTGCTTATCTGTATCAGATATGGTCGAGCTGGGGCACTGGAGATAGAGGGGTCGCATGATATACCGTGATAAAATGATGTGGACAACGACGGTAGAGCAGGGACGATGGTTCGGAACACCTTGGATGGAAGGTCTAGTGAGGGGTTTCGCACAAGGATGT
Organism: Viscum album; assembly: GCA_963277665.1. Classification (NCBI taxonomy): domain Eukaryota; kingdom Viridiplantae; phylum Streptophyta; class Magnoliopsida; order Santalales; family Viscaceae; genus Viscum; species Viscum album. Next base: position 1,615,973,336 of record OY728146.1, on the reverse strand, counting down.
CGTCCAGGAACAGAGAGGGGGTTTGAGCGATGATGTTGGTGGGGGACATCGACTGGGAATAGGGACGGTTTCTTTTGAAGATTTGAATGAGGAACGCAGATCAGTAACAGTGAGGGGCTCTCGTGAGGATGTTTGTGAGGAACACCGGTGAGGAATTCCGACAAAGAAAGGTTAGGTAGGGTTCAGGAAGGGGGGTCACGGGGATGTCGGACGGAAAGGCCCTGGGTGGGGGGTGTTTCTAATATCTATATAATTGATATAAAAAATTATATTTTATATAAACTATGATTATATATATTATCATATATTTTTATGGGTCTTTTTTTTAAATCATGGATATTTTAATTAATCATATATTTTTATTATCAAAATGATATGTTTGTAGTAGGTAATATATCTATCTATATATTAAATTTTTTGGTAAAATATTTGATATTATCGAATAATTTATTAAAACATTATTTTATAATGGAAAATGATTTTTTTGGTAATAATAATCAATTCTAATGGATTTATTTATCGGTAAATCAGTTTTTGGTATTGTTATGATAATCCAATAGATTTAAATGTTGGTAAATTATTTGTTGGTATTGAACTACTAATACAAACTGATATATCTATTGGTAAATAAAACTATTGGTGTCTATAGTTAATATCAATAGAAATTAATATCTATTGGAATTTATCATTTTTACCAACAGATATATTATCTGTTGGTAATTTTCTGTTGGTAAAAGCCACATTTTTTTTAGTGACTTGCTTGACACCTAGAATTTTGTTGGTTGATAAATGGACTAAGAAGACACCCTGGAACTTAGACACCCTAAGAGAGTGGTGTTATTACACTTGAGATGCATGGCCCCAATAGATCGGGTGCGGATCTGTGAGTTTTTTTACCCTAAGTGGATAAACATTATACTAAATGGTCATGGTTTGGGGTGAGTTAACCAGTTTGAAGTGACCCGAGGCATAGAGATAAACCTCAATCAATCTCTCAAGACTACCACCAGTGTGAAATACCATGAGGCTTGTAAGTCTATGAGATGATGTTGATGATGTCGAAGGAATAGATTTAATCTAATCATCGGGAATTATCCTGAGAGACCATTTGTGAATGAGTATCTTGAGTGGGATGCCTCTATTATATCGATCAACTCGGGGATCACTATGAGTTCCCATCTATGTGATGACTTGACTGGGTGTTTTTGGCTATGTGTAGATATAGTAGTGGGTGTCACATAAAACTTCTACCAAACATGTGATCCCTATGGGATATCTATAGTGGGATAGGCATGGGAGGTCGATTAGCCCTTAATTTGTTTTATTTTATTATGTTATTATGGTATGTTAATTCCTAGGATACCTAAGAATCAGTTGTTGGTCCTAACACTATTGTGATTTACCGGGGTGCCCAAGAATCACATGTTGACATAGATGAGACTCTCTGATGCCTGATATGTTTGGGATCTAGTTTCATGGTATATTGGGGGTGGATACCTAGCTCATCTAGCATCCAATGATTCGGTTGATATGGGAGTGGATTCCAAGAGGTGGTATCTAGGATCCAACATTATAGAGTGTGTGGAAATGTATATAGGAATGCTCAATATGGTAGGGTTTCCTATGATATTGTGATGTCATTATGAATTATTGGGTGTCAGGATTTGAGTGGAGATACCAGTAGACCATTGTAAATGCCCACGATGCTCGATAATCAAATGTAGATATGAGGTGTTAGGTAGAATATATCCCTGATAATGGATGTTTGACATCCTGAGGGTGACTATTTGATCCCCTCAATTGATACCTAGGATACCCCCTAGGATTGGGTGGAAATGCCAGAGATGTTTTAGTTGAGGAGTTGTAATATAATGGATGCCTAGAAGATTAAATATGGGATCCATGGAAGGTATTCCCTTTGATTTCCTGGGTCACCTAAGAATCATTCATTCTTAGATGTATATGATTATTTGGAACCTCCCCCTCTTAGGAATCAAAAGTTTTCTTGACATTGGTAACACCTAGGTACTACCGTAGGGTTCCGCCTAAGGGCTTGAGGATGGGGGATTCCCGATGGCACCCTCGGGTCTACAACTCATCATGAAGGAGGTGTGATAATTGGATCCCCTTTGTGTGGATAGAGGTTACCCTGATTTGATTCTCATGTTTAGAGACACTCTGGAACTGGTTGATGAAGGTATGGTTGATTAGGTTCATAGACCAAAGTATTGATGATGATTATTAGGTTTGGTCCGAGTATAGTTGTATGCCCTATAGCTAATTTTGATACACTAGTTGGAATGGTCATTATTACATGATCAGATACACCTAGGCATCAGTATGAAGCAAGTATTTAGGTGTTGGTTAATTTATTTATTATCCTATTTTTTATTTCTTTATTTCAACTGATCATGTAACATACACATATCACTTAATTACTGGTATATTATGGGACTAAATTGGTGGTTCCCTACTGAGATTTGTTCTCACACCCTTCTTGGGTGGCCATGGCACTTGCGTACCCAAGAAACATTCACTTGGTTATAGGTTCTGATTGGACTAAGGCCTAATATAGCATGGTCAAGTGGGGTATCTAGTGATTGAGACAAGGTAGGGATCAAATATAGAGAATATCCTCATTATTTTATTGTTTTATTTATTGTGTATGTATGATCAGCCCAGTGGGTCTTCAGTGTTAGTATTTTATATTTCTGAGCATGATCATTTGATTTTTATGTTGTATTTAATGTATTATTGATTCTTGTTCATTCATTTGGAATACTCTGATGGATTTTTATTTTTATGGATGATTTTTTTTAATTTTATTGTTATTGTGAACCATTATATAGAGGGTATAGTCTTCTCATGGTACTTTCTCATACCCTTAAGACTATTCAACAGTCCCCAGCATACCAATAGGTGCATCTAAGGACACATGGTAGTCTAATCTAGCTACTGTTAGAGTGATATGGGGTGGGGAACTACAAAGTGGTATCAAAGGTGTTTCATTTTTATTTCTATTTGGGACCTAGTAGTATAGATACAGTAATTTGATAGATCCTGTGATATATATGAGACAGATGCATCATGAAAACCATTTATTATAGGAATTCCAAGTTACTAGGGGTGGGATTAATGTTTTAGATTTGTGATGTTATGGTTTTATCATGATTTCACCTCCTATGATGCACATGGTGTTTTGGATTTATGATTTATTATGTATTTTTTTATCTTATTCCATTAGAAATTGACTGGTTTTGGATTTCACTCTTGGCCCATAGTGGAGAGAGGTGTCTCATGCATTATGAGTTAGAATGTAGGAATCACATGAAATTTAGGTACTCTCTAGCGTTTTTTTTTGTCACTGATGATAGTTTTAACCATTTAAAGTGTTATCAACTGTTTAAATGATTTTTTCCCATATAAGTACTTGGTGGAACTCTAATCAACTAGACTGACATGTATAGGTATTTTTTTTGGTGATGGGTCATGTGGATTTATAGTGAGATTCTTGTTGATGATGATGGAATAGTCCCTTGGTGTATAAGAGATTATTTAACCCTGGTAGATCATTGAGGCACATGGTTCCATAGTGGGAAAACCCTAGTGAGTTTTTATTTCTTGGGTTTTCTTGCTTAAAGTGTCATTAACAACCTATATGGTGTTTTACCATATAGCTTGGAATGAAACTCAACTTAACCAAACTATGTGACAGTGGTTTGTTGGATATAGTCTCCAAAGGGAGATTATAATTGAATTGACCCTATATTATTGGTTATTTAAAATTCCAGTAACAACCTATATAGTGTTTTCTTGTATATCTTGGAATGAAATTCTATCCAACCAAACCTCATGCTTATGATTCTTGATACGGATCATCATAGGTAGATTCTAGTTGAGTGAGTATTTATATGTGACATAACCAGATGCTCATTTATTTAAAGTACCAATATTGACCTATAAGGTGTTTTCCCATATATCTTGAATGTTATCCTAATTATTTAAGATGGTGGATATAGTTTTCATAGGTATGGATCATCTAGGATGATGATATTTTATACTTATGGATTTAGATGAGTTGTTATTCTCAAGGGATAAATCTCATAAATGGATGATTGGTGAGACTCAGTGCCCTAATAGGTGGTTTTCCATGAGATTCAATTACAGTTATGGGGACCTTGAGTGGGGTTTTGGAATTATGGATGCCTTATTATGTTTGATATGGGGATTTGGATGTTTCCCATGATACTTTTATCTTATGAGATATATTTTTGGGTTATGTGGGAAGACCAGGAAACCCTGGTGGTATGAATTAGTGCTTTAGTGAGTTAGGGCCTTGTGACATGTGTGAGGATACCCAATGAGAGGGGTTAGCCTAGGAACTCAGGTGACTTAGATATAGAAGGGAATGGGTAGATTCTTTGAGTTTTGATCAATGAATGGGAGGTGTTTTTAGGTATATGGTATAGGAATGGTGATGCCTTATATTTTTTTGTAGTAATCATTCTGAGTGATAATTCTTGGGATTTTAAGCACTAAGAGTGTCATGGTATCAAGGTTGTATTTTAAAGGTACGGACATTTATGTGGTTGAACCTATTGGAATTGAATGCACTTCTGAGTGTGGGTAGATGGTCGTGTTTTGGTGCATCAGCCTAGTTTGATTACATGTGACTCATGAAAGAGTGGGTATGATTTTCTATAGTTGGGAAGTACTGGATCGTACTCTGATTCATTTTCAGATGATATCAACGTAGTGGATTTGATGGTTATTTATATTTTTGTTTTAATGGGAATTGGAAATGAACATGTGTGATCTAGGGGATGATAGGTTTGATGAGCCTTTTTTGGGATTGGTTTCATGGGGTTTTATAGTAGTGAGAAATTTACCTCCATGGTAGAGGGAACATCATAAATGGATTAGGTGGGTGGCATGGATGATTATAGTGATACCTTGATGGAATCACCACAAGTTGATGTAAGGATTGAGTGTGGATTGGGTGTATTAGAAATAATATGTTTATAGATGAATCTAATGGGTTTGTGTTCACATAGAGCAACATAAATAAAACCATGTGGTGGTGAGTGTAACAGTGGCCTATAATGAGGGTGGTGACCCTCATTATGAATTTTATTTTCAATGGTTATCATAGAAAAAGTTCTCATGGTCCAAGAACAGGTGGTGAATATGGTGTTTTTTAATGGTTCTTAGGTATAACTAGTTTTTTTCACATCTATGTATTACATTCAGTGATACATAGAAATTGGGCCATGATGATCAAGGTTTTGGTTCGATAATTCAATGAGATGGTCACTCCTTTGGTGGGAAGTGTGATATCGGTCATTAGTATTGTGACTCATGTGTGGTTGGGGTAATGGTATTGTAATGGTACTGGTCATTAGATGATAATTTTATCATTTCATAGACTAGTGATCTATGAGAAAAATTAAATTGATTCCTGGGAGAATTTCAATGGTGAATTAGGTAGTGTTACCGTATGAAGTTAGAGTGTTGGCATCGGGCATGGGGTAAATTTATTATGGTCTAAACATGATCATATTAAGAATACATTGGTTCTCACTTTTGGATACTGATGGTAGAATTAGTCAATTTATGTTTTGGACATGGAATCACATCATATGTCAATTTCAGACTACCATGTATTTTTTGAAATAATCTCAAGTACCTCCAGGAGTATAGGAATCATAATTGGGTAGTTTGTGAATGTGTTAGCAAGTGTAGTTGAGAATTTTGTTCCAGGTCAGTCAAAGGAGGTCCAAATGGTCATTTTATACATAAATAGATGCAGTGATCTAGAAACCACATTGGATTCTTCGTTTTTCATATGATGGGTATGTTTTTATCATTATCCAGGTATTTTCAAGGAAAGTTTTGGGGACTCATGTTGTGTATGGATTATGGAAGAATATACATTCTATAGAGAACCATACTTTACATAAATTGTTATTACTTCATAATTGAAGCATAATTATTACAACATATTACAAAACCATGATAGAACCATATAGGTATAGTGTCTTTAGAAACTGGGAAACATAAACAACTTGTTCATAAATCATCTACATTGTCTCCTGTTTATTTCATCATATCTAGAGTCCCTTTTGGAATATCCTACTTAATAACCTTATTCCTGACCTGGGGAAAAGAAAACATACAAAATGGTGATCTCAAATGCTCAATAAGGGTAAACAAAAAAAATATCAATCGTATCATATTCATAAGAACATAACATTTTGAAAATCTTAACCTGCAGAAGAGATCATAATATCATGACATGGGATAAATCATAGTAGTGAAATGTAATCCCAATAATCATTACTTAAAACATGAAAATTTGTGTCATACACACATAATCAAAGAAAATCATTTCATATTAGTCAAGACTCATTTCCAAGACCATCATAGCGGACAAAGTCCATTACTGAACCGAGTTCACTCCTCATTCTAGTCCTGTATCAATGAACCAGATTAACTTGTCATTCTAGCCATGTCTATCTCATGAGATATAAATATTTACCCAATTCATTGGAGGGAGATATAGTTACCACCCATCTCATAATGAAACCATTCTTATGTGTGCCACAAAATCAAAAATCATACATCATAGCATAACCCATGTAATAAAAATGGGATTCTTAAGCATATTGTCATTATAACTTAATCCATATAAGATAAAGAACTTCATAAAAATAATTTCATCATAACATAATTAAATAAATGTAATAATAGGGATAGAAACCTAACTCTATATCATCTTAGATGGAAAATAATTTTGATAAAACACTTGAACTCAGTTCTTGAGTAAAATATTCTTTCTTCTTCAAAATAATTTTCTTTTCTCAAAATGAAATAAAATTTTAAAGAAATGAATTTTTGTTAAAAATAATCATGAAATATTTCATAGTAATATTTATGGAAATAAGGCGTTATGAAATCATAAAAATCCGTTCATTTCGTATAAGATAAAAAACATTCTTCTCGTACTTTGGCCGGAAAAGTCAAAAAGTATCTCGTACTGAAAATGACAAAATATTCCTTTCATATCTTTTACTAAAATTTTCACCAATAGGTAAAATTGGATTTAAACAGCTGTAGGAGGAAATAAATAATATTACATATTGAGGAAACATGTATGTGGATGATAAATATGCCCCAGTAAATACCGAAGTATAAATAATCTCGGATAAAAATTGAGATTGCGAGATTTTCCCTTACCTTAGGTCTGATATGCTTCATATGTATCTGAACCTCCTGTATAATGATTTAAATAATTTTATGGATCTATTAAATAATCATAATTATTTTTATGATACCATTTATGATCATATTTTCATCCGTTTGTTAGTAAAATTTCATTGTTACTCGTTGTTTGGGTATTAACTGCTTTATTTTCATACGTATGTTTTGTTGGATAAGTTCATATTCCTATTTTTAGGTTATAGTTATATCATTTATAGAATGTTATTAGTATAATATATATCATATTTATTCATTCAATTCATTTATATAATCATGGTTTAATAAAGATCATGTAGAATGAATCACATCGCACCGTGGAGATGGTAAGCCGTATGTACGCATGAGTGACGATATCGTTCCCATAATTATTGAATGGTATTGGAGAGGATGATAGAATATCTCAGAATTAGTATCATGTTATAATAATCATATATAACTATTCTTTACACCATTATACCCATCCAAGTAAGGTGGTGGTGGAAAAACAGATTACACCACAGCGTGGAGACGGTGTTCCGTACGTACGCACGCGCGGTGATTTCATTTTTCGTAGGATGGATAGAAGGTGAAATAGGGTTGTTTCATATTTATAATAACATATCATTATATTATTGATACTTATGTTATTAATTTATAATGAAACAACTAAATAAGAGGAAGTATAAGAAGAAAGAAACTTGAAATAATCGGTAGAAGAGATTACCTCTTCCTCGACGCACCTCCTTTAAACTTCCTCTTAAGGGACGAGAGTTGGTCTTTTGAGAAGACCAGAACCTCCAGAATGTTACTAGGTAAGTTTAGAAGAGTAATTTTCAGGTTTTTTATGAGATTTAAGGCTCAAATTTGTGTGGATAGGAGAGGGATGGGGTGCCCTTTTATAAGAGAAGAGAAGGGCACTTTTGGAAACCTCAAAAATATTAATTAATAATAAAATAAAAACCCAATTAAAAACCTCCAAAAATGACTCAATTCGAAGATGAAATTATATAGGGTTGTAATCTCATCAAAAAATAAAATTTAGACATGTTGGGAATTTATTTTAAACCTTATAAACTTGATTTATCCTTATTTAATCTATTTAATTTTATTTGTGGTAATAATATTCTAAATTTTAAATTATTATAAATAATTTCTTATATGTTCTGAATTATCCATAATTGGATATTTTATGAAATTTTAGACCATATAAATTTCAATTTATAATTTTTAAATATTTTTTTTATTTTTAAACAATTTTATAATATGTTATTTTTATAAAATAACAGTAGTGTTAATTTTGACACTATTCATTTATTTGCATTTAAATAAAATTCACACAGAGAATATATTTGAACCAAAATATTTAATAGATTTATAATATTTCATATTCATATATAAAATTTTTGGAGAACATTAATTAGTTCATATATTATTTATTTTAATATTTTTAAAACCATTTATTTGATATTTCAATCAATAAAATAATTTCTACATCACTATTGTGGCATCATTAATGATAATTATTTAATCCCTAAAAATTATAAATAAATTCTCATGATGTAGATAATTTTATTATATTTCTTTATACTATTTATATTCTAAGTTTTATGAAGTTTATCACTAAATTAAAATTATTACACTTATAATATATAAGAGAGTGACATGTTGTCACTTTCTTTGGTTTTAATAGTAATTATATCATTTTCATGGTCAAAAGTCCATTAAATGAATCTATTCCGACCCTTAGGTGATATGGGTCGACTTTTATTCATCTAATGGAATTTTTGCAGGTGGTAGGGTAATTTTATAATCTTAATTACCCGATTTACCTTTAACTGTAGTAAATAAAAATTACGGTAGTAACTATTCATAATGTCAAAAAAATAAAAGTAACCTATTAACATAATTTGGACCCACTGAATCCAAATATGGAATCCAATTTTCAAAATTAAAAACATATAATTTGTAGTTATTAATTTAAAATTAATCTTGTTGTTAGGAAAACGGGTATTAAAAGTTAAAACATTGGCAAAGATTGAAATGTTTTTACCTATAAATTCAGTGTAAAATTAATGGTAATGACATAAATTATATTAAATGGTAAAAATATATTCTATTTATACTTTAAAACCATTAAATTTTATCATTTAACCATATAAATTATCTTGATGAAAAAAGTTTTTAAGAAAAATTTAACGTATTTTTACTATTCATCAAAATATGAAAGTTATCAGATTAGTATCACAAATTTATCCAATGTAAATTTTTATATCCCAATTCAAAATAATAAGTTTATTTTGTAAAATTGAACTTATAAACTTGTAAAAAATTACATTTAAAATGGTTGCGCCATCAAAAGGCGGTAAAGTTGCATTTTTTTTTGAAAAATACTTCTTTTATCCGAAAAATTAATTTTGTTTTCATACCACATTCTAGAAAATGTGTAAGATGAATTGTAATGTTATAAAATTTAAAATTCATTTAATACTATTCATAATGGTTAGTTCATAATATTATAAAAATATATCATTTTTTTGTGAAACTTGGTATTGCGTACAACGCATGCTATCGAGGAAGGTTTCTCTTGCGTGTCATGTAAGCCAAGCTAGTTTTGTGTGTAGTGAAAGATTACTTTGGTTTTTTATATAACATAAGACATAAAAAATATATATTTCTCATAAAATCTCAAGGTTTTACATTCTACCCTTGTTTCCTCTGGAATTGGGGATGACCTCGTTGATTGAAGGTTCAAACATTCCAATCGGTTTCTAATGGGTTTGTTCGTAGAACCGGAAACATCCAATGATTCCATATCTATTTGGACCTACTTTCAAAAGGTAGGCACTCATTAGTTGTGGACTGATGAGGCTTAGGAATTTTCATTGGTTGAGAGGATGGGAGGTCGGACTCATCGCACCTTTTTTTGGGGAATTATTGTCTACTTCGGGACTCTCTTTATAGATTTAAGTTATGTTCGTGAATCCTTATTACATTACCAAGTATAAAATGAGATTTCCTTTAAATCTGACAGTCAATGATTGATATGTAGGAAATTTATAGAATATTTTGTATGTATTCGAGGTTCATCATCAATAGAGAATCATCTGTATTTGTTAGAGATTCTTGGTCAATGGAATCCTTCAATAAATAAAAGTCTCTTGGTCATTATGATGATCATACTAGTTTTAAATCTACTCAGTGGGGCACTTGAAGTTTATTGTCATTCATAAGGACATGGATTATTTCAGAGTTGGGATTATACCCACAGATGGTCTACCTATGTATCCTTTGTTTTGGAAAAGGAATCAGAACCCACATAGTTCGAGTAAGGGAGAATGATGTTTATGATTGATGGCTCAAAGAAAGATTTCATAATTACTATAGCACTCTGAGCTCACGTGAGTCATGATCAGTGTGAGAAAAAAGAGGTATTGGTAAAACCAGACAATTTGTGCCATGAAAGATGCAATCATAAGAAATGATGTGGGGCCTAAGTATGTATGACTGCCCAAATAGATGAAGATTAAGATTTACTTCAGGGAAGAAATCCAGGAACAGGGTCCATAAAGGTATATGTGCTTCATTGAGATTTGGATACTCTAATCTTGGGGCTTACTCCTAAGGAAGATTCCCAAGTTATGAGGGGACTTATGATTGGGTTTTAATCCTGAGAAGGAATTCCAAATAAAAAGTAAATTAAGACTGGTTAAGAGAAATTAAGACTGGGGCTTACTCCTGAGAAGGAGGCCCATGTTAAGGGACTTGAAAAATTAAGGGACTTGGGGCTTACTCCTAAAGAGGATTCCCATATTTGAGACTAGGGCTTATTCCTGAAAAGGAATCCCGGGTTAAGAGAATTATGGTTGGGGCTTACTCCTAAAGAGAATTCCCATATTTGGGAATTTTAAGACTGGGGATTACTCCTGAGGAGGACGCCCAGGTTAAGGGAATTATTACTGGGGCTTATTCCTAAGGATCATGCCCAGGTTAGGGGACTTGGGGATTACTCTTGAAAGGCAGGCCCAAATTAATGAGGACTTGGAGCTTACTCCTAAGGAGGATGCCCATGTTAATGAAAAGTTGGACTGGGGATTACTCCTGAAAAGGAGTCCCATTTTAAGGATTCTCTCATCATAAAGGATGAGGTTGAATGAATGAAATCTCTAATTTTAGTGACATAAAGATGTGTAAATCACTAGGTTTTGAGAGATGTTCCATGGAATTCCTTTCGGATAAGGAAATCAATCAAGAAAACATGCCATAAATGGCTTTGAAGGGTGTCTTAAAGACTGAATCTTGAATAGGAGAGGTGGAATGGAATAAGAGGGGTTAAAATGGGCAGGAAGGGCACCCAAAAATAGAAGGGTGTGCAAGTCCTGGTGGGTGGGCAGGTACTGTGTGGGCGCACAAGTCCTGGTCGCACAGGTATACCTACGCGGCACATAGTTACTTGTGTGATTTTCATCCCTTAGGGTAATACTTGGGCGAGACTTGTCTCAAACCCTTTGTATTATCCCTATAGGCTTTCCAAAAGATGGTGCGCAAGTGTGGCTTGTTCCCTTAAGGGCTGGCCACTCAGGTGCGCAAGTGTTGATGAGTTTCAACACTTATCCCTTCCTCCCCATATTTAGATCTTGTGTTCTAGGTAATAAATTACCTTAGAAGTGTTCAGAAGCTTTGATAAGAGACTAGGGTGCCGGGAGCTCAATTTGGAGGTTCTGGAATTTTTCCTCCCCCAAATGGGAGGCCCACAGGGGTATTTATAGGCTAGAGAAGACCCTGGGTGGTTTTCAAATAGGGCGCGCAATTCACTTGCGCAACCATTAGGCAGTGCGCAAGTGTACTTGCGCGACAGTGAGGGAACTTGCGCGGCGCATGTGCATTTGAAGACTTGTTCAGGCCTTTGTTGATTTTTGATGTTTTCTTCAAAGGATGAATCAATTTGTGCTAAGGAATTTTTCCTTTACATTCTTTTAGACAATGTGACGAAAAGGAGTATCAACAAAAGTCCCCCCTCAGAGTTGGATCTGAAAGAATAAGGATGTGACTCTAAGGAAAAAGAAGAAAATCAAAGGGAAAGAGGCGCACAAGTTTTCAGTGCGCAACACTCGTCGCGCAGGTGTGAGTCACGCAGGGCTGGAGCACGCTGGCTGTAGGCGCATAGGTGTCTAGCCTGGCCTATATATATGCACTCATTTTTCTCGCATCGCAACAAATTTCCGATTTTTTAGCTCTCGCTGCGCAGGTCACCTTCATCGCGGAAGTTTCTATCTTTTTCACTTTTCCTTTGTTGTCGTGCTGCTATCAAGGTACCTGGATTTGCACTGTGATACTTGTGTGCTAAATACTTGCACGGCACATTATACTTGTGTGACACATCCACACTTGTGCGCCAAGATTATACTTGGGCGCCTTAATGCCTTTTCCATTTTTTCAAATTCCTTCACAAATTTTATGAAAAATAAACCCATTTAAGAGTTAATTTATTCAACTTTTGTGCATATTCAAATGGCTCCCAAAAGAATCGGAATGGATGATGAACTGGCAAGAAAACATCTTAATGATATGATGAACATCATTGGCCACAATTATTATACCGTCTGTGATAGCACTCTTCCGGATTTGGCCAAATATCTGAAGAAATATCACTTTGATTTCCCACAAAGTAATTATCTGCCTTTGTACGGTTATGGTCATCTGCGAGAAGTCACTATTCCAGAAGCAAAGAACTATCTCCCATTTTCGTGGTTTCAGAATTACACCAACTTTGCTTCAGAAAATATCTCATGTGGAGGAGGATTTATAAATGTTGGAATAGTGGAGAAGGCCCACATGATGCATCATAGCCCTTAAATGCCAGATATGAAACCTCTTAAGCCTGAGCTGCAACCACATTGTCATCCTTCAATCTTCCTAAATGATCATATGGATCAATCCAAAGGCTGGAAGAAAAGTTGGGACTTCCGTCTTGGGGGAGGTGTGAAGCCAACTTGGATGTGGGCATACTGGGTGCGACAAACCTGTGCAGAGTTTGTCGAGGATTTGAAATGAGTGGTGATATACGAAGCTATCTGGGTTGGGAAAACATATGTTTATAGAAATGATAACTTCGTGCCAAAGATACTCATCCACTGGAGCCCAGAAACCAATTATTTCCATCTGACTCATGGAGAAGTAGGCATCAGTCTGTGGGATGTCCATAGGATCTCAGGGGCTCCAATTTTGGGTGACTTGTATGATGAATTCATTCCTCCCAAGGTGACTTGGAATGATTCAGAGAAGACTCCTTCTTTGGCTCAGGAATTATTTAAAATTTTCCACAGGCTCAAGAGTTCAGAGACCTCCTTAACTCATTCTAGAAAGGATATTCATCTGGAGGAGTGGATGAATAAATTTCTTATTGAGAAGAAAGAGAAGGATCCAAAGGAGGAGGAGCCGAAAAAAATGAAATCCAAGGATAGGAGGCCCACCCTTCCTACCACCTTCCCAAAAACCAAGAAGAGGGGTGCTCCTAGCACATTCTGGACAACTCTAGAAGCAGGAGAGTTTGAGAAATGGGGATATGAGGTGAATCAAAGGATCCCAAAGAAGACTCGTCTGGAGGGCTTCTTGGCTTTGTGGCTTAGCATTTATCTCTTGCCAGTCAGGAACTCGAAGGGAGGCGTCAGGCCAGGGACCTTCATTATTGCAGCAAAGTTGGCTGAGGGAAAATTGGTTGGGTTGGCTACCCCCATTTTAGAAAAGATTCACAAGATTTTACTTCATTTCTTCATGGGTAAATCTCCTTTGAGAATAGTGGGACCATTCCAAGTTTTATGGGGATGGATCGCCACTCACTTCAGGACTTATAATGTACAGAATGGAGTACAAATTCCTGGAAGTTCTTTCAGGACATCAGTGCAAGAATTCTCTGAAATTTCTCCATTAGATCTTAATTCTTATGACATGAAAGTGAGGCTGAGAATTTTTAAGGAATTTAACTTCTTTCCCTATGGAAATCCTCCAACCGGGCAGTTTGTTTATGATGGAATAGCCCACTTGGATTTGAGGGAATACATGCTGGCCTGCAGAGATGGTGTGCTGGTCGCCAGGATTGACGGAGAGATTATATGTGAGGCCTATGCTCCATATAGATTTTCACACCAATTCAAGTGTTTGAAATAGATTTTTGTATCTCCCCCTGTACATTTCAGGTTAGAGAAACATCTGATGGTTGCTCGGTAATTGTGGTTTCTGACGTCTAGGGAGAAGACTGGGGTGGTGTTTGATCTACCAGTTGAAAGAGCGACACATAACTTGACTACATGGTATGTCGAGCACTGGATAGCATCATACCCTAAAGGGGTGCTGAATCACCCAGTTTATCAGGTGGGGAAAAGCAAGAGGAATGTAGAGAAATAAACCCTTCCTCATGAAGGTGATGCTTCCCCACCTGAAGTTGATTTTCCAGATTCCTCCTCTAGGACTGATTCACTGGATTCCCAAGATGGGGATGATGAGGCACAACAAGTGGCAAAGCGGCCTCGTGCCTGATATAATCCTCTGGTCAGAATCAAAATACCTACTCCATCAACTCCTGGTGAGTTACTTCATTGTGGTAATTTAATCACCATCACTTTATAAAGCAATAAGTCTTATTTTTTTATTCTCTATCTGTAGTTGCAGGAGCTGGGAAGAAATTGAAGTCGAAGATTGTAGGGCCTTCCTCATATCCTTCTGGTACACGCACTGAATATCTACGAACAGAGGCTGTCCAGACATGGGAGAGTTTATACTATGGTACTGAAACTATCTGGATGGATTTATGCGAGGGGCTGCAACTCCCTGTAATAGGGAATCTTTTGGCTTCTACCGATATTAATTTCGAAGATATCCCCGATGAAGTGTGAGCTTATATCAGAGAGCTGTAAATGCTCATATATGCCACCGATGATTCCATTCATGTCACTAAGTGGGTGAAGGAAATGATAGATGGTGGCGCCGCTGAGGGGATTGATGAGGAGTGGCACGATTACGTGGCCCATGAAGATGTAAGTTTTCTTTCCTTATTTTCTTTGAAAATTGATTTCAGTTGATTCTTTGTTACTCAAGGAAGTTATTTTCTTCATTTTGAAGCTTGAAAAGAAAGTAACTAATGAGGTTCCTTCGCCATAGTATAGCCCTGGTGGTACTACCATCAGGGTTGCTGCTGAATCTTCTCACGAGTCGGGTGAGATATCTCCGGGCCAGTAGGCCATGGATGAGGAGCTGGCAATGGATTTTAATTCTCCAATCCAGGTAACTTTAATGGAGACTTCCGAAACTCCCAAAAATCCAAGGAAGCAAAAGTAATGAAGGAGGAATTCCACAGCTAAATTCTTCATTAGTAGTGGTAAGTCCTTCGGATAATCATGAGTCTTAAACCATGAATAGATTGTTCATTTTCCTTGGGATTGCAGGGGCTTCTTCAATTTTCCCTCTGATGGAGAGTAATAATCCTCCTATGAGTACCACGAAGGGTTCTGTGGAACAATCACAAATTCAGGCTGACTTGGATGCTCCTGGAAAAGAGCTAGCATTTGTTCCCGGTATCCCTCCTGCTGCTGTTGCAAGAAGAGAAGAACCTACTTCTGGTAAGTTAACAATGCTTCATAAAATGTTTAATGAAACATCTACTGACTTCCATTCTGTGATACTTCAGGTTCAACCCCTGCATTAGAGCTTTTGGCGGCTATTGTAACTGATGTCGTGATTTTATCCAAAGATGTTGTCCAGGGTCAGGGACCGCAGGATGAAGGTCGCCAAGAAGACACATAAAATACTCCCACTGGTGAGACTAACTAGGATTCAAAGATGACATTATATGAAATGATGGAACTTGGCGCATCTTTCGAAGATTTTATAAATCATGTTAAATTACCATGTAATTTATAAGATTATGGACGTGAGTGTTATCCTTCATCCTATTAAGAATAACTTCTTAATACATGTTTAATCATGATTGGTTCAAATGTGTAGTTTTGTCTGAGTAAGCTGTTGAACTACCCATGCCTGAAGGGGGTACAAAAAACCCTACCATTGTAGAGACATTAGCACAAGTGGAGCTGAACCTAATAGAGCTTCCTCAAACTCATCCTCAAAATCTTGTCGAAACTAGGAAAGATGGGGAGGAGCCTTCTCAGGTTGCTGATCTACCATTGGGTAAGGAATAACAATATTTGTGATTGTACATAATTTGAAAGACAACCGATTCTTTTGTTATCCTTTGAAACTAACCAAATCTTTAAATTAATTATGCAGGGACATCAATTGCAGTGGCTAGATCTGGAGGTGAGGCCTCAGCCTCCGCCCCAACGGGAATTCAAAGTGAAGAAGCTCAGGTCATGGGGGAAGGAGTAGAACAGGGCACTTCCCTAAGTGAATTAATCCCATATTATACTTCCCCCTGTGACAGTGATGCTGAGTCGGACCCGGAAGTTCAAAAGGCATTCCATTTTTCATGATGCAAGGCATGGCATAACATATGGAAAATCATATCTTAAGTGCCTCTAAAGGAGCTTCCATCGAAGATTCCCCAGCTATCATCCCTATTTGTCATATTGGGACTTGGCGGTTTTGGATATGAAAAGATCCATGACGTGGTGAAACAGGTCATTTTAAGAAGGGAGCAGGAGAAAAAGTGTCGTGAAGATCTGACCAGGGTGAAGCTGTCTGTCAATATCAGCGAATTTGAGGCTACAGTGTCCCGAGTTGAGGCTGATTATGCTGCTAAGATAAAGGAGCTGAAGCATAAGATCAAAGATAAAGTCGTCCAGCAGATTCACCTTCATCAATAGTTAGATACTGTTACTGGGGAACTTGACCAACTCAATAATTTGTTGGAGGGAGCTCAAACGAATGGTATTAAATCCATCGCAGATTCCAAGAAATCACTCTATTAGGCTGAAAAGAGTGAAGTTTGTCGGGTGCATGAGTTTATAGTAGCTACTGATGAAGCTCAAGATGTTGTTCATCAAGTGAAGACTTATGTTGACAGCCTTTTTTAATTTCTTAGAAAAGAGAAGAGACTCTAATCTGTGGATGTCCTTCTAATTCTTGTGCATCAAATGGAAATAATGCTTTCATCTTTAATCACTTGTGAACATATTTTCCTGCTACATGCTTTAAATTTTACCTAAAACAATGGTCCTAGTAAGCATAGTTTGATTTTTTTACTAGGATTATTATAAATAACCCTACAAACTTTGAATATTTTAATTTCTCAATATTACCTAAATCATAAAAAATGTATATTTAGTGAGCTGGAAATTGACTTTCATTCAGATTTCCCTTGTCTTTTGTGGTCAGTTTAAAGTCATGCACATCAGACATAAAAAAAGGCTAATGTTTAAGGTTGAAATAGCTTTGACCGAATGAATTATAATTGACTCAATTCCTTAAAAATTTATCTGAAAACATATTACCACACTCAAGTATTATGGAAAAATTTAAACCATGACTTAAGAAATTTTGAATCTGAGGAATGATATGAAAAAGGGCTAAAAGGCATTAGAATAAGTAGTTCCTAAGAATGAAGTTACTATTATTTAACAAACCCGTTAGGGGGTTGAATTATGCAAGGCCACCTAAGGGCATTGGATGCATAGTCAAATAATAGTATCTTTTGGCTGACAAGTCTGTTATGTGGACTGTTTATGCAAGGCCGCCTAAGGGCACGTGCTGCATAGTCAGGCAAAAGAACTCTCAGAAATTTACCTTTCTACTGGAAAAAAAAGCCAATGGAAGTTTATGGAGATTCAAATTTTCCAAAGTATAGAGTTTTCTGTATGGAGAGAGTTACTTGAATATGGAGAAGATATTTACAAACAATATTATCCAAGAACTAAATGAATTTCACTCCTACGAAGGTCTGACCCAAACTTAGGGAAGAGAAATATAAACCATAGACTTAAATACTTTCAAATCATGAAAAAGGACATGAAACAAATATGTTAAGGATGGCTATTTTTTTGCGGATCCTTATATATTTTTGATAATACCAATAAGGAAAAAAGAGGTTTTCTTCCCAAGAATGAAGTTACCATTATTTAACAAACCCGTTAGGGTGTTGAATTGTGTAGGTTCGCCTAAGGTCATTGGATGAATAGTCAAATAATAGTATCTTTTGGCTGAAAAATCTGTTATGTAGACTACTTATGCAAGGTTTCCTAAGGGCACGTGCTGCATGGTCAGGCAAAATAATTCTCAGAATTTGGACATTTTGTGATTAGAAGTCAGGAAAAAAGGGTTATGAAGATATGAAAATATTTAAGGTTAGGATTATGACACATAAAAAATGGGTATTGTTCAATGTATGTAAAGATACATAGATCAATGCTAACCAAAATTACGTTGTGGCTGGGTCTTGAATTGAAATATTAGAATTAACTATGTATCCCATAAGGATGGGAATCAAGCCATACGTAGTTCTTGAAATATAGTTTAATGTCGTGTGGGACTAAAGTATGGGAGATCTTAGTTTAGGGTCATAGAGCTCGGACCATTATAAGAAATACACAGTGTGTGTTTTCATGGGGAATTTTTAGCTAAGAAACTGAAAGTTTAACTTGGGGTTAGGCCCAAAGACTTGGGGTTGGATTCGAGGGACACTCGAATGTTCCTACGTATCCCATAAGGATGGTAATCAATCCCATGTAGTTCTAGAAATACCCTCTGTACATATTTGGTTCGTACAAGTGAAGGGTTAAAGGGGAATTTAGTGCAATGATGGTTTGACCCAAGATAAAAGGTTTGGGCATTGCCATGTATGCACGTAGTCTTTGGAATGTAACATGATTGGAAATCAATGTAAATAATGATTCCCTCTCAGGTGAGGGTATCGAAGAATATTTTAGTTTATTGTCGTACAGGAAAAAAAATGGTGTACAGTTTAACGTCGTATAGCAAGGACAAAGGTGAACCAATGCAAAGATATTGATTCTGGGGATGGTTTCACGAATCAACATCGTATGAGATGGAGATAAACCGATGTGAAGAGATTGGTTTTGGGATTGAACCTTGGGAGGTTGCCTACGTACCCAGCCTGGAAGGCAAGGATCAAAGTCCGCATAGTTCAATTAAAGAATGAATTAGTGATCAAGTTGTTTTTGGGGACAACGACCTAAAAAATGATGTTGGGACTTACGCGTGGTTAGCGGCCCAAAGAGGGTGTTATGGTTGAAATTTTATCTAATCTCACGTGATTCATACTCATTGTGAGAAAAAAGAGGTAACAACAACCTTAACAATGCATAGTTTAATGTCATGTAGGACATATGAAGGGACTATGCAGTTTAAAGTCTTGCAGTTAGGACTATTGGTGCTGCACAGTTTAGTGTCATGTAGCAGGGACAAAAATACAGTTTAACGTCATGTAAGACGTATTAAGGAATTTATGTATAGTTTAGCATCATTTAGTTAGGACGATGGGGACAATACAGTTTAATGTCATGTTGGACAAAAAGAAGATTGTGCAGTTTAATGTCATGCAATAAGGAAAAAAGAGAACACATTTTAACGTCATGTTGGACGTATTAGGGACTTTTTCACAGTTTAGCGTCATGTTGGACGATGGTGAGAATAGTTTAAGTTCATATGCATGGACCGTTGATTATGCAGTTTAACATCTTGCTGGATATAAGGGACTTTTGTACAGTTTAATGTCATGTAGTTAGGACGTCATAGTTTAACGTCATGTTGGACGTAAGTGAAAATAGTTTAAAGTCATATGCATGGACCCTGGATGGTGCAGTTTAACATCGTGCTGGATGTAAGGGACATGAAAATAGTTTAAGGTCATATGCTTGGACCACTACAATGTATTTTGTGTATATAAAAAATAATTCTTCAGAAATATGGCATTGGTTGGAGTAGTGATGAGTTCTCCATCCATTGAGATTAAAGAATAAGCTCCATTGGAATATACCTTATGTATTGGATAAGGTCCTTCCCACTTTGGTTCAAGCTTGGGAGGTTTCTTTCCTGGTATCATTGTAGTTCTGAGAACTAATACCAATTCTCCCTGAATGAATGAATGAAGACGAACTTTTTTGTTGAAAGCTCATGTTATTCGATTCGGATAGACTTCAAAGTGGTGCAGGGTGCACAATATTTTCTCATCTAAACATTCCAATTCATACAATCTCTTTTGAGATTGTTCATCTATAGATGAATGGTCACAAATAGCTACTCTGAGTGAGGGTATTTGAACCTCAATGGGAAAGACTGCTTCTGTTCCATATACCAATGAATATGGAGTTGACCGAGTTGTAGTGCGGGTGGTGGTCCGATAAGCCCATAAATCTTGAAAGAGTTTATCAGGCTTTGAATTCTTATCTTTATCCACCATCTTTTTCAGTATGTTTTACAGAGTCTTGTTTAAGGCTTCTATCTGGCCATTGGCCGCTGCATGATACAGAGATGAATGGTTGGATTTGAGGTTGTATTCTTGATACAACTTCCTCACCTTGGATGAAAAGAAGTTGGTGCCATTGTCCATCAATATGGTATGAGGGACACCAAATCTGTTAATGATGTTAGACTTGATGAAGCTAACAATGCATTTAGAACTAACTTCTTTGAGAGGTATTGCCTCTTCCCATTTGGAAAAGAAGCGGTAGCAGTAAGAATATACTTAAACTGATTGGTTGTAGCTGAAGGATAAGGTCCCACCATATTCATTCCCCATGTGGAAAATGGCCACGAGTATTTAGCTGTATGAAGCAAATCTAGGGGTTAATGAATGAAGTTGGCATGTACTTGGCATGAATGACACTTCTTTTTGAAATCAACACAATATTGTATCATTGAAGGCCAAAAGTATCCAAGCCTTCAAATCTGATCAGACAGTCTGTGTCTAGACTGGTGTGCACCATAGACTCCTGCATGTACTTATTTCATGACAGCCATTGTCTCTTCACCATCAATGCATCTGAAGAGAACTCCATCAAAACCACGCTTGTAAAGAATTTTCTCTAGGTGATTTGGGCTATCATAAAGAGTAAAATTGACCACACGTCGCCGAATTTGTTCTTTCCCGTCTCTATCAGGTGGAAGTGTTCCATTTTGAAGGTATTCCCTGATAGGTTTCATCCATCCTGTAGTATGACCATACGGTTCAGGAATGGGACTAATTTCATTGATCTCCTCTATTCTGGCTCGAACATAAGATGACATTGTACGGCGGTGGGAAATACTGATGGTTGTCTCGTCCTGATTTGGATCTGCCAGAGCTGTGGCTATATTAGCCAGTGCATCAGCTTGGGCATTTTTTGATCTTGTGACATAAGAAAATGTCGGTTCCGAAGGGAATTCTGCCATTAACTCTCTGAAGTAATCATACAAAGGGATTATTTCTTCTTTTCGGATTGCATAATCCCCATTGACTTGTTTGATTACCATTTCTCAATCACCTTTCACCTTTAAGTGATTCACTTGTGCTTGAAGCACCAACTCCAATCCTGCGATGAGAGCTTGGTATTCTGCTTCATTATTTGTACTACCTCCCAATAATGAGAAGGAATAAGGTAGAAATTACTTTTATAGGGAAATAAGTACAACTCCTAACCCAACTTTTTTGAACTTAGAATCTTCCATTTTCCTCCATGTTGGACTTCTAGAAGCACCATCAAAGTACATTTCTCATACCTGAGGACTATCTTGAATAGAGAAGACTTCCTCATCAGGGAGCTCAATATCTGAAGATGTGTCTTCCACTAAAGGGTGTTCAACAAGGAAATCAGCCAGAGCTTGGCCCTTTATTGCCTTTTGAGACACATATTGAATATCAAATTGCTGCAAGATAACTTCCCACCTTGCCAGATGTCCTATAAGCATTGGATGACTAAGGATGAATTTGAGCGGGTTATTGCGAGATACCAATTGGACCTCATGATGCTGTAGGTAGTGTCTCAACTTCTAAACTGCAAAGATTAATGCCAGGAAGCACTTCTCAATACTTTAATATCGGTTTTCTACTTCAATCATAGTCCGACTGAGATAGTATAGGTTGTTTTCATTCCCAGCATCATTCTTCTGAGCAAGAAAGGCACCCAATGATCGCTCTAGATCCATCACGTAGAGGATAAGTGGTCTTCCTTCAAAAGGTTTCATAAGTACCGGTGGACTTAAGAGGTATTTATTGAGAATATTGAATGCTTCTTGACATTCTTTAGTCCACTGGTAAGTGACTCCCTTCTTCATCAATTTGGTGAAAGGCAAACTTTTGCCTGCCAAATTGGCGATAAAACGCCGAATATAGGCTAAGTGTCCTTGAAGTACTCTTAATTCTTTCAAATTTCGGGGAGGTGAAATACCAAGGATTTACTTGGTCTTCTCGGGATCGACTTCAATACCACGATGGCATGCAAAAAATCTGAGAAATTTTCCTGAGGTTACCCCAAAAGCACATTTTAAGGGGTTCATCTTCAAATTATGTTGTCGAAGATTACAGAATATGACTTCCAAATCATCCAAGTGATTAGAACTTTTTTTGGATTAGACCACCAAATCATCCACATAACATTCAACAAACTTCCCTAAAAAGGGTTTAAAGATGTGATGCATGGCATGCTGATATGTTGTGCCTGAATTCTTTAGGCCAAAGGGAATTACCCAATAGAAAAACACACCTTGAGGGGATCTGAAGGCTGTAGATTCTTTATCTTCTGGGGCCATTCAGATTTTATTATATCCAGAATATCTATCCATGAAGGAAAGTGCTTCATATCCAGCTGTTGCATTAATTAATAGTTTTGTAATCGGTACTGGAAAATCATCCTTAGGACAATGCCGACTAAGATCTCTGAAATCAATGAAAAATATAATTTTCCCATTCTTCATTTTCACTAGGACAATATTATCCAACCATTTGGTATATTGAACTTCTCTAACGAAGTTATCTTTGATAAGATTATCCACTTCATCTTCAATTTTGTAAGCATAAGTTGGGTGTGTTCTTCTAGTAGCTTGTTTGAATCCTCGATGTTCTTCTGGAAAACCCAAACGATGAGTGGCAACATCAGGATCAAGCCCTGGCATCTCTGTATAGTTCCAAGAAAATATATATCAATTTTTCTTGAGAAAGGAAATGTACATCTCTTGTTCTTCAAGATTCATAGCCGCACTAATTAAAGTGGGGTGTGAATCTTCTTTTGTACCCAGATTGATTTCTCTGAGTTCATCCACAGTGGTAGAGATACCCTCTTCAAATTCTAGAGGAGCATCTCTGAGATATTCCTCTTATTCTTCAACATGTGTTACTTCTTCTGTTTCTACTTGCATAGTAGATGATGAAGTAGAATTTCCATGATCAGAAGAGATTTTAAAATTTGAGCATCTTGAAGAAGAGGCTTCCATTTATGACCCAATTGATGATGAAGGGTCTTCCATGGGTAATAAAGAGGAGATGATGGATTGAGAATCGACCTCATTGTTCACCTATAACATTTCTATAACTTCTTCTGGCCTAGTTGGCGAAGTATAGACTTTCTGGATTTCAGCAGATGAAATGAAGACATCTCCATCTGGGCTTTCATCACTGCTTGGTGGCTCACCAATTTCTCCCATGTCATCTGGCTCGATTGTCGTAATTGACATTATGGATCTTTCCATAAGAGTATTTTGATTTGGGTCTATCTTGTCAATTTGACTGATAGGCAACACATAATTTGTACTCACATGTTCAAATAGATTTACTGGAATCTTCTCCAAACCATATGGAGCATTAACTTTGGTAATCTCCCTTGTTGTGGATTTCTCCTTTCCCTTCATGTAATAGAATTCCGCCTCAATGTATTGATATTCACATGTCTTGAACGGGGCCTTATCACCATACAATGTCCCAACATGACCATTGAAGTAATATTTGAG
The DNA here is from genome assembly GCA_963277665.1 of Viscum album. Classification (NCBI taxonomy): domain Eukaryota; kingdom Viridiplantae; phylum Streptophyta; class Magnoliopsida; order Santalales; family Viscaceae; genus Viscum; species Viscum album. The sequence continues at coordinate 1,615,949,210 of OY728146.1, read as the reverse complement.
ACATTGATGGTATGATTAAGGGATAGCCGCATGTTGATATAGCCAGGGTCTTCTAAGCAATATGTTGAAGGCTAAGTCTTGATCAACAACCATGAAATCTGAATTGGATAAAAGATCTATAAACTGAGTTCTGAGTGTAATCTCGCCCAGTGGTTCTTGTTTATTTTTATCATATCCATGTAACATCATAGTATAAGGAGATAAATTAGATTCCTTGAGGCCCAATCAACGAAGTGTACGAATGGGGATGAGGTTGACTCCTGAACCATTATCAATGAAAGCCCTTCGGATGTCCACACCATTGAACTTTCCAGATAAATACAAAGGTCTATTGTGTCCATGTACGACATCATCTTTATCTTCATCTATGAAAGATATTACTGCATGGAATTCTATAGGATTATTCTATACATGGTATACTTTAGCTGAAGAAATTTCAGTCTCAAACTTCTGAGGACTTGACAAAGCCTCAATGAGTGCCTCCCGAAGATCTTTTGAAAAATTCAAGGCATCCAGAATTGATAACTTGGTCGGTACTTGGGCCAGGTGTTTCAATATATCATACTTTTGATCCAAAGGTCTGTGTTTCCCAATAGAAACATGTGGTTTAGCAGGTGCCTTGGAAGTTGATGCTTTGGAAGTAGATGCATCTTGTATCGGGATAGAAGTTGGAAATATTCCTAGCATTGGAAGATTAGACTTATTATATCCATTTACTTGTTGAGAAGATGAAGGTGGAACCCCCAACTGATCCTCCAGAATAACTGTTCCAGGACTGAATTTTCTATTGGTGGAAGAACTTGCTTGTTCTTGTTGAGCTCGCTGAAGGGCTCTACCACGAGTTTCTACCGCATACACAGTTCTAGCAGGGGTAGAATTGAAATAGTGGCCTCTGAAAGATCCACTTATTCCCCCTGTATCCTAGACCCCTGGAACTTCCTCTAATTCCTCTGTTTGATACAGGGAATTCAGGCTCATCGAAATCGAAACTGTGATTGGAATAAGGATTTGTTAAGTGAATCATATTAACAGAACCAAAGATTAACTCTTCATCCAATGAGGACTCTGCATGACTAGCCAATTTAGGCTGTGCCGTTTGGTGGGACGGTGCCCGTTGATTCGAAGTAGATGGCATGAAATCTGCCATAGTCAAAGACAACTTAGGATTTGACACAATTTCATCTTCCTCTGATTTCTTTTCTTTCTTTGAACTATGCCGCCCTTTTGAGGATTTTACCTCTGAAGAGGATTTTGTTGTGGTATCCATAGTAGAAGAAACAATTGGTTTCTTCAATTGATTTCTCAAAATAGAATGAGTTCGGTTGATCATTTTTCTTATCATCCAATAATCATATTTCTGTGCATTTTTGTTTTTGACTTCTTTACATTCGCCTTCTTCCTCTGTAACTATAGCAGTAACACATGCTACCTGGGCTGAAGAGCCTTTTAGTTTGACTTGTCCCGAGTCGACCATCTTTTGCAGGGGGTCTTTGAAGACAAAACACTCCCGGATGGGATGCCCCAACATATGATCAAAGGTTAAATAGTTGGGATGGTCTTCATCTCCTTCCTTGTTTGGCCTTTTGGGCCTTGGAAATTGAACCAAATTATTTTCCAGAACTGAAATGAAATAACCAGGAACTTGTTCATTTTGGAAAGAGTAAACTTTGCTTTTCAAATCCTCAAATTGTTTTAGTCTTTGATCTCTTTGATCATCTTGACGAAACAGCCTCTGTTGTTGGTGCTCAGAAGGTGGATCCCTTCGAGAAGATGAAAGTTTTGAAGTAGAATCAGGTACAGGTGCTTTTTTAAGCATAACTGTAGTAGTCTCTGCTTTACCCATTCTCCTTCCTGGAACTGATGGAATTACAAAAGATTTAGCCTTAGTCTATATAAGGGAATCTTCAATCTACTGAGCAATTGAAGTAAAGTATCAAAACCTCCTATGTATTTCATAGGGATCAAAGGTGTTCATAATTTGTCACGTAGATTTTCCACACATATTGGCAACAATTCCTCTTGAGGGAGTGCTAAGCTTAGGGAATATGTTAATCCCTTCCAGCGAGTAATGAAATCTGAGACCCTTTCATTCTCCCTTTTCTTACAATTTGTAAGATAAAAAACTGTTTTCTTTGGCAACGTTGAGCTTAATTGAAGAAGAAATTGTTGACGAAGATCCTCCCACCCAGTAATTGACCGAGATTGAAAGCTTGTGTACCAGAAAAAATCAGGTCCTTGTAAGGTTCGCACGAAGCATCTGAGTTTCACTACTTCTTTCTGTTCCAGAGTTCCCATCATAGGATCGCAACAAGACACGTAATGCATCAAATGTTGTTCAGGATCGCCTGATCCATTGAAAATATAGAATATAGGGTTCCCAAAACTTGATGGGGCAGGGATTTAATCTACCTATTCAGGGTAAGCTTTCTTTTCTGGTTGAACCGGAGCATGATTTCCCTCCATAGCTTCAAACCGAGATGTTAATGACTCAATAGTAGTTATTAACTTTTCAGAAACATCTGGTTGGACTTGGACCTGAACAGGTGCAATGAATAGAGTTGGTACAGATGTGGCAGCTGGTACTGCAACCAATGGCAGAACTGCCGATTGTTGTTGCACTTGACCCATAGGATTAGACCTATGAGGGTGTATTGATAGAGGAGGATATTCTTGATCCATCTTAATAGCTGCAACAAATTCCTTTGGTGGACTGACTCCAGCACGCTTAGGAAGAAAGACTGTCCTGAAGTAGTTCTACATTCATCTTCCTTAATTCCTTCATTTCTTCCTCTTGTTACACAAATATTTTCTCTAGTGAGAGAGATTAGCCTTCTCTAGAGGAAGGATATGTAACCTGATTATTTCCCCTCCCTTTGTTGGATCCCTTTTGGAGAGGGGGAAGTGGGTTATTTGAAGGAACACCCAGGTTCTGAGTAATCCTTTAATTTTGTGTATGCACACCTTCTTCATTTGTGTCTGTGTGTACAACTTCTTGAGCAAGAATCTCTTCATCTGATCCCTCTGAGTGAGCCTCATCTGGTGGATCAGCAACAACGGCATTGATGACATTGATTTATGCATAATGCATTTCATTCCTTATATCGGCATTTCTGCGATATTGTATTCTTCCCTGTCCTTGATGAGACATTTTCTTTTGTTGATTTGATTCCTTAGGAACTTCTTGACGAACCGTAATTTGGAGGGAATCTCCTGATAATTTGGCTCTTTTTTCCTCTTGAGGCTTCTTCCCCAATCGAGAGAAGACTGACTTTCTCTAACGGAGGGATTGAGAATTTGAAAAAGTCCCCAGTCCGGTGGACTGGGGCTGTTCCTGCTATTCCCGCTCAACTCCTTGAATCCTATTTGTTTATTCCAAGGGTTGGTTAAAAAGAGTCCCTAGTCTGGAAAGATGGGGTGGCTCTTGACATGCTATATCTGAGACTTTCTTGAAATCTCTTCTGATCTTGTGGACCTTGGTCCAGAAATTAGCTGGATGCATCAACCTGCATCCACTTTTATCACCCGGTTCAAAAGACCGTTGGATGATTTCTGATACTTCTGTCACTTGGTGATGTGCTTTCTCCAAACGAGAGGCCTGTTCAATATTCTCATTTGATTGATGCAGGATTAATTCAAAAACTTGTTCTCTGTATGCTTTATTTTGAGAAGAAATAGTTGAGGCCTGTTCTTGGGCAAGATTTTTATTACAAAAAAAACCCATTGATTATGGCCGGCCATGGGAAATAACATTGCATGAGACCATTTTCGGCGGGCTTTGCTGACTGGAGAGCATAGTGAAATGTAGTTCTCCATGAAAACCCCATCCTCTGACATGAATACCAGATGGGTCATTGGAAATTAACTGGCGCAATCTTCTTAGTGCGCCAAGGCATGAACGTTGAAGGGTTCTCTGCTGCTTTTCAGCCTTCAGATATCGATAGACTGATAGAGATTCCAAATCAATCTAACATTGTAACCCATCTATTATCTTAACATGATTTTCATATTCATCATAAGATAATATTTTCTTTTTCAACTGACATAGAGTTTTCCATATGTTGAGACGAATATCATGAATTCCATCTTCCATAAACATCTCTGGAATGTCATACTGATAGTTAGACAGAGGCCAAAACATGACTGGAACTTCACCTTTCTCCAGTTGTTTTCTCATGTTCAGCATTTCCTCTTTATCATTCAATAAATATTCTTCTACCTGATTTGACCAGAGCTGGTGCTTCCTTGTTGATTCATCAGATTCAACAAGATTTGTAGAGAGATCACTGATTAAACTAGAAGATGCATGACTTAGGGGTGGTTCGGAGAATGACCTATACCCTGGGCTATCTTCTGATTAATAAAGTATTTCGCCTTCTAGCGATGAAGCATCAGACATGACTGGTTTCGCATTTGCAAGTGCCTCAAGATAAGAGGGATTTCTCAGCACCACATTGTCCAATGGATCATTTTCTGGGAAATGTACATCACTACTACGGAGAGGAATTTTGCAGCAAAATTCATCATCATGTGGAGGACCACCATGGTGGGTTACAGCAAAAGATGAAACATTTTTCTCCTTGTTCTTCTAACCACACAGATGGTTCTTGTGGCTCTCATCTGAAGATGAAACTTCAAGATCGACCGAATTGTCATGAAGCAAGCCTTCATGAGGAAGTATCTGATTCAGACCTTCAGAATTAATGTTCCCACTATTGGGAAATGAGGGAGTAGAATCTTGGATTCCAACAGATAGCTGTCTGAGGGCTTCAAGAACTCTAGCATCGAGTAAGGCCTTGTTACAGATTGGATTTTGATTTCTTGATTGTGCTAGGTGGTTCTTCTTCTTAGAAACCTTCTTACTCGCCTTGGAAACCACTTTTTGATGAAAGTGGCTACTCTGAGCAGGTGTATGTGTCTGATTAGGAGAGATGGTCATGCTAGGCTGATGATCTCTACTCAAATCATGTGTATGTGCCTGACTTGTTTGTCCGTATGATATGGGGTAATACGCCCCATAACCCTCTTGGACTGGAACAGAGGTTTGTATCTGGTCCAGAGTGATCTTTTGATGTGTCACTCCACTAGTAGGGATAGATTTATGTGTCTTTCCCTAAGATGCTGTTGAAGCTATTATAATATTCTGGAAGGTATCCAGAATATGAGCTGAAATTTGCTTCTGCTCTTTCACCATTGATATAATATCTTGGTGACTTTCAGCTACTGAAACAGGGATATACGTCCATTACATACTTGGATTAGGTGTGTTTTCATGCTTATGTCCTCCTTTTCCTGTCAATAAATTCTGACAGTACTCATGTGTGGGGGCAGAGAGTTGAGTCTGCCTCCTGATTGTCGTCGGAGCTTTCCGACTGACCTCTCCTGGTGCTACCAAACGAGACTGTTGGTAGGCTTGATTAATACTAGCAGGTTTATGTGCCTTCTGATTGCACTCTTCCAAACGTGGTTGAAGAACTTCCTTCAACACTGACAGACGAAGCTGCTGGCAGTATTGATGATTGTAAGCAGGTGTATGTGCGTGTTTACCAATGGTCAATACATTGGGTTGGTGGGATCCATCGAATTTAGTCAGATGAGCCTGCTGACTAACTGATGATTTATAAACAGGTGTATGTTCCTGTCTATAATATTCCACCGAAATTGCCTGGCGGGATTGGCGCGCTGCTGCTAGACAAGTCTGCTGGATAGTAGAATTAAAACGAATGGGTGTATGTGACCGCTCGTTGCTTGCCACCAAGTTAGGTTGGTGGAATTATCTGAAGATGGAAGAGATGAGAACCTGCTCACTATTGACCGAATTTCACCTCTGATGATTCGTCTTGCCTGCTCGGGTTCAAGGAACCTGAGCCGAACGCCTGGAGTCGATACCCTCATCATGTTGAGGGCGCACTGTCGCACGAGTCTAGCGGCGATTGTTGATGGGAGCCCTCGGTAATGACTCCTGTCTCTTTGAGTTAAGGCCCTGAGGGACCTGCTCATTCACCTCCTCAAAATACGGGAGGGAATGGTGATTGCATTTCGGGGATAACGACCCGAAACGGTTAGAGACGGTGGTTAGCACCGCCTGCTTCTTGATCGCTGGTCGTCGCTGTCCAGACGACCAGGTTGAATTATTGACTTGGAGGGCTTGTCGAGCGGCCTCCAGAGTCGAAATAGTACCATTTTGACGGTACTCCTTAACCAGTGCATTCGATACCCAGCGTTGAAGATGTTGAGTAGGTGATGTCGTCCTCAGGGCGGATGACGATCCAGTAGGAGTAGCAGCAGATACATTCACAGCAGATGTTTTCACAGCATAAGTATTCACAGTCGTGAACTTAAGAAAATCCATTCTCGTAATGCATAAGATCTTGGAAAAGAGTGCATGTTTGATATAACAGATGTAATCAAGATAAGTCCAGCCACTACATATTTTGGATAAGCACATATGTTATTGATTTTTTTTTTGTCCTTCTCGTTGAGTTTTAAATAGGGGCCTAACAAATAAGTAAAACATCATTTTAACTTGGTTAAGGATTCACATCGGGTTCACCATTTTTTGTTTCCTCTGGAATTGGGGATGACCTCGTTGATTGAAGGTTCAAACATTCCAATCGGTTTCTAACAGGTTTGTTCGTAGAACCGGAAACATCCAATGATTCCATATCCATTTGGACCTACTTTCCAAAGGTAGGCACTCATTAGTTGTGGACTGATGAGGCTTAGGAATTTTCATTGGTCGAGAGGATGGGAGGTCGGACTCATCACACCTTTTTAAGGGGAATTATTGTCTACTCTGGGACTCTCTTTATAGATTTAAGTTATGTTCGTGAATCCTTATTACATTACCAAGTATAAAATGATCTTTCCTTTAAATATGACAATCAATGATTGATATGTAGGAAATTTAGAGAATCTTTTATATGTATTCGAAGTTCTTTATCAATAGAGAATCATCTGTATTTGTTAGAGATTCTTGGTCAATGGTATCCTTCAATACATAAAATTCTCTTGGTCATTATGATGACCATACTGGTTTTAAAGCCACTCAGTGGGGCACTTGAAGTTTATTGTCATTCAGAAGGACATGGATTATTTCAGAGTTGGGATCGTACCCGCATATAGGATACCTACATATCCTTTGTTTTGGAAAAGGAATCAGAACCCACATATTTTGAGTAAGGGAGAATGATGTTTATGATTGATGGATCAAAGAAAGATGTCATAATTACTTTAACACTCTAAGCTCACGTGAGTCATCCTCGGTGTGAGAAACAAGAGGTATTGGTAAAACAAAACAATTTGTGCCATGAAAGATTCAATCATAAGAAATGATGTGGGGCTTATGTATGTATGACTGCCCAAATAGATGAAGATTAAGATTTACTTCAGGGAAGAAATCGAGGAACAGGGTCCATAAAGGTATATGTGCTTCATGGAGATTTGGATACTCTAATTTTGGGGCTTACTCCTAAGGAAGATGCCCAAGTTATGAGGGGATTTATGATTGGGTTTTACTCCTGAGAAGGAAGTCCAAATAAAAAGTAAATTAAGACTGGTTAACAGAAATTAAGACTAGGGCTTACTCCTGAGAAGGAGTCCCAGGTTAAGGGACTTGAAAAATTAAGGGACTTGGGGCTTACTCCTAAAGAGGATGCCCATATTTGAGATTGGGGCTTATTCCTGAAAAGGAATCCCAAGTTAAGAGAATTATGGTTGGGGCTTACTCCTAAAGAGGATGCCCATATTTGGGAATTTTAAGACTGGGGCTTACTCCTGAGGAGGATGCCCAGGTTAAGGGAATTATGACTGTGGCTTATTCCTAAGGAGGATGCCCAGGTTAGGAGACTTGGGGCTTACTCCTGAAAAGGAGGCCCAAATTAATGAGGACTCGGGGCTTACTCCTAAGTAGGATGCCCAGGTTAATGAAAAGTTGGACTGGGGCTTACTCCTGAAAAGGAGGCCCATTTTAAGGATTCTCTCATCTTAAAGGTTAGGGTTGAATGAATGAAATCTCTAATTTTAGTGACACAAAGATGTGTAAATCACTAGGTTTTGAGAGATGTTCCATGAAATTCCTTTCGGATAAGGAAATAAATCAAGAAAACATGCCATAAATGGCTTTGAAGAGTGTATTGAAGACTGAATCTTGAATAGTAGATGTGGAATGGCATAAGAGGGGTTAAAATGGGCAGGAAGGGCACCCAAAAATAGAAGTGTGCGCAAGTCCTAGTGGGAATGCAAGTACTGCGTGGGCGCGCAAGTCCTGGTCGTGCAGGTATACCTTCATGGCACATAGGTACTTGCACGATTTTCAGCCCTTAGGGTAATACTTGGGCGAGACCTGGCTCAAACCCTTTTTATTATCCATAGAGGCTTTCCAGAAGATGGCGCGCAAGTTCTAGTGAAGGAGTAGGGCAGCGCGCAAGTGTGTCCAGTTCCCTTAAGGGATAGCCACTCATGCGTGCAAGTGTTGATGAGTTTTAACACTTAGGTCTTCCTCCCCCTCTTTAGATCCTCCTTTTTAGGTAAGAAATTACCTTAGAAGTGTTCGGAGGCTTTTAGAAGAGACTAGGGCACCGGGAGCTCAATTTGGAGGTTCTAGAATTTTTCCTCCCCCAAATGGGGGGCCCACAGGGGTATTTATAGGCTAGAGAAGACCCTAGGCAGTTTTCAAAGAGGGCGTACAAGTCACTTGCGCGACCATTAGGCGACATGCAAGTGTACTTGTGCGACAGTGAGGGAACTTGCACGGCGCATGTGCATTTGAAGCCTTGTTCAGGCCTTTGTCGATTTTTGATGTTTTCTTCAAAGGATGAATCAATTTGTGATAAGGCATTTTTCCTTTACATTCTTTTAGACAATGTGACGAAAAGGAGCATCAACAACCCCCCTTAAAATGAATTTCACCCTTGAAATTCGTCACTTCGTAACAAACAGATGAGGATACCTCTCCCTCATCATATCCTCAAGTTCACATGTAGCTTATTCTAATTGTTGGTTCCTCCATAAAACTTTAACCAAGAAAGTGTTCTTGTTTCATAGAACTTTTTCGCTACAATCCAGAATCTCTATCAGCTATTCTTCATAAGAAAGATCTTGCTCCAGCGGTATAACTTCTGAGTTTAGTACATGTGAAGGATCGGGTATGTACTTTCTCAGGAGAGATACATGGAACACGTCATGAACTTGAGAGAAATTTTGTGGAAGTTCCAATTGGTAAGCTAACTTCCCAACATGATCCAGTATTTCAAAAGGACTTATATACCTAGGGTTTAGCTTTTACTTATTTCCAAATCTCATTACTCTCTTCCAGGGAGATATTCGTAAGAACACTTTATCACCCACTTCAAACTCTAGGTCTTTTCTTCGGTTGTTGGCATAACTTTTTTGTCAACTCTGAGCTACTATTATGTGTTGTTGAATAGATCTAACATTTTCTACCATCTCATCAACAAGATCAGGTCCTAATAGCTTTCTTTCCCCAACTTCATCCCAGCAAGTTGGAGTTCTTCATTTCTTTCCATAGAGTGCTTCATAAGGATCCATCTGAATACTGGAGTGAAAGCTATTATTATAAGAAAATTACACCAAATGTAGGTGTTGATCCCAACCATCTTTGAAATCCATAAAGCAAGCTCTCAACATGTCTTCCAAAGTTTGAATTGTCCTCTCAGACTGACCGTCTGTCTGAGGATGATAGGCAGTGCTGAAACATAACTCTATATCCAGAGAATGCTGAATACTTCACCAGAACTTCGAGGTAAACCTCGGATACCGATTAGATATAATGGAAAGTGTTACTCCATACAATCTTACCACTTCCTTTACATATATCCTAGCAAGCTGATCAAGAGAGAAATATTCTCTAATAGCAATGAGGTGTGCTGACTTCGTAAGACGATAAACTATAACCCATATAGCATTATTGCCTTTGGATGTTTTGGGAAGTCCGATGACAAAGTCCATAGTGATGTTTTCTCATTTCCATTCTGGTATGGGTAATGGTTGTAACATCCCCTTATACTTCTATCTCTCGGCTTTAACTTTCTGACAAACCAAGCATCGAGAGACATATTCGGTGGTATCTCTTTTCATTCCATCCCACCAAAAGTACTCTTTTAGGTCCCTGTACATCTTTGTACTTCCAGGATGAATAGAGAATGAAGAACTATGAGCCTCTTCCAGCATTTCCTTCTTTAATTATTGTATGGGAGGAATACAAACACGGTTCCTGAACCTTATTATCCCATCATAATCAAGGTTGAATTCAGGAACATTTCTCACCTTCTTTTGTATCCCAAAATCCTCCTTCTGCGCCTCTTTAATATTCACTTGTATAGATGGTTGAAAATTAATTTGATAAAGATAAGATATCCCCCCTTTAATTAAAATTCCAAGATCCATCCTTTGTAAATCCATAAATATTAGATCTTTTGTGATCCTCATCAGGGATAAGCTAGCATGGTCTTGTCGACTTAATGCGTCTGCCACCTTGTTTGCTTTGCCAGGGTGGTAATGTATGGAGCAGTTGTAATCCTTAATCAGCTCCAACCATCTTCTTTGGCTCATATTCAGATCCTTTTGTGTGAAAATATACTTTAAACTTTTATGATCAGTATAAATATCACACTTCTCACCATAAAGATAATGCCTCCAAATCTTTAGTGAAAAGATTACCGCGGCTTACTCCAAATCATGAGTTGGGTAATTTTTCTCATGGATTTTCAACTGTCGTGAGGCATAAGCTATCACCATGTCATTTTTCATGAGAACACACCCCAGACCTTTATTGGATGCATCACTATAGATCACAAACCTTTCTCCACTACAAGGTAGTGTGAGAACAGGTGCACTGGCTAACCTTCTTTTTAGATCTTTGAAATTATCTTCAAATTCCTCCTTCCAAACAAACTTAACTCCCTTTCAAGTCAATTTGGTGAGTGGGTTAGATAATCATGAAAAATCTTTAACAAAACGTTGATAATACCCATCTAAACCAAGAAAACTTTGGATTTCAGTTACTATTGTTGGTCTCGACCATCTTTCAATAACCTCCATTTTTGTTGGATCCACAGATATCCCCTCTTTTGAGATTATGTGACCCAAAAATGAAACTTTTTGAAGCCAAAATTTACACTTGGTAAATTTGGCATAAAGCTTCTCCTTTCACAAGGTCTTCAATACAATTATCAAGTGATCTTCATGTTCTTCCTTGATCTTTGAATATACAAGAATATCGTCTATAAAGACTACCACAAATTGATCAAGATAGTCTATAAAGACTCTATTCATTAGATCTATAAAGATATAAGGGGAATTAGTAAGACCAAAAGGCAATATAAATTCATAGTGTCCATAACTTGTACGGAAAGTTGCCTTTGGTATATCCTCTTTTTTGACCCTTAATTGATGATACCCTGAATGAAGATCAATCTTAGAAAAGTATTGAGCACTACATAGTTGGTCAAATAAGTCATAAATGCATGGGAGAGGATATTTTTTCTTGATAGTGATCTTGTTAAGTTCTCGATAATCAATGCAGAGTCTCATTGATCCATATTTATTCTTAACAAACAGAACTGGTTCTCCCAAAGTTGATGCACTAGGGCGTATGAATCCCTTATCAAGATTATCTTGGAGTTGTTTCTTCAATTCCTGCAACTCAATTGGGTCCATTCTATAAGGTTTCTTTGAAATGTGAATAGCACCCGGTATGAGTTCTATTGAAAACTCAACTTCATGATTTGGTGGAAGACCTGTAAATTTCTCTGTAAATACATCATCAAACTCTCGTAAAATGATAATATTCTTAATCATGAGTTTCTCTCCAACCATTTGAGATAAATAGCCTTCATTTATTGGAATAAAGACCCATAAGATGGAATAAATTTCCACTGGAAGGTTATATTCATCCTTTCATCGATAAATGATCATAGATTGATCAGGAATATGAAATGTGACTTCCCTTCTTTGGAAATTGATATGAGATTCATATAAAGAAAGCCAATCCATGCCAAGAATCACATCAAATTCCACTATAGGAAGGATCAAAAGATTTGCAGGAATCACTTTCCCACAAACTTCAATCAGAGAAGAATTGTAAACTTTTGATGCAACTATTGTGCCATTAGAAGTTGTCACAACTAACTCAATATCTAATTGTTGAGGTAGTATGGCGATACCCTTAGAAAATTCTTCAGAAATAAAAGACTGGGTGGATCCAGAATCAAATAAAACATTTACTACTTTAGAGTGGATGGTAAATGTACCTTTCACCACTTTATTATCGTACTCCACATCGCCGATAGAAATTGCATGTGACTTTCCTTTGTCTTTGGCCTTAAGAGTTTGTTGACATAGATCATCATCAACAACCCTTGGATTAGGGAATTTATTAGCATAATTCACCATTTCCTTGCACTTGTAACATTGAAGTGTAGGAGGTTCATTTTGTGTATCCCTTTCTTTGTTCGCATCATTAGACATCTTCTTCCCATTACTTTGACATTCAATTTCCCGATGACCTTATTTTATATATTTAAAACATTTACTTGTCCCTTTAAGACAATCCCCTAAATGTTTATTTACACACGTTGAGCATATAGGAAAACTTATCTTCTTTTCAGTGTAGTCTTTATATTTTCCTTTGAATTCCATTTTCCTCTTCTTATCAAACCCATGTGACTAATGGATTACTTCAATCTCCATCTCAAACTTGAGAGCACATTAAACAATTTCCTTGTTGCTATTGAATTCCCTTATGGCTAACGCCCTTCGAAGACTTTGTTTTAAGACACTAAAGAATCAATCGATCTTACTCACAGGTTGGATAATAATTCCAGAATCATACCTTCCAAGTCTTGTAAATTTTTCTTCATAGGTACCAACAGATTCATCATCCTTTTGATTTAGTTCAAGAAACTCCTTCTCTATCTTTGTTCTAAGAATACAAGGGAAGTACTTATTGAAAAATAAGTTCTTGAACTTGTCCCATTCCATGGACTCAATTTCGTCTCTTTGCCTCGTATTCTTGATAATATTCTACCATTGATCAGCTTCACCTTCCAAATGATATACAACTAAGATAAATTTATTATGTTCAAAATATTATATAACTGAAAATACCTTTTCATTGGTACTGATCCATTGTTCATCCACTAATGGATCAGAAGACCAGCTGAATGAAGGTGGATGATGCCTCATAAAGGATTCAACAGAATGTTTCTTCTTCCTTTGCTCATTTGGAAGTCTTGCATGATTCATATCTTGAGAAAGGTGTGTGAGCATGTCTACAATATTTTGAATTCCATCTCCCATAAAATTTGGTTTCTCAAGGGTACAGTCATTACATTGCCTGCCGCATTCATCATTAACACGGTTCCTTCGGGTTCTAGCCATTGAATAAAACCAAGAAGCAAAGCGTGATCAACACTAATTACAATAGGAAAAACACATAATAAGTAATAAAATTTCACACTTTAGTTCTTATCATAGGTTATTCATGGCCATTTCTAAAACACTAAGATTGTGTTCTATGATTAGACATATCCTTAGGGTTGTTACTAAGGCGTTCACATCCTAGTTTCCAAAGGTTAATTATACCTTTCCTATACTTTACATATATTGTTATTACTTCAGAATTGAAGGATACTTATTACAATATATAACAAAACCATGATAGGACCGTATAGGTATAGTGTCTTTAGAAATTGGGAAACATAAACAACTGGTTCATAAATCATCTACATTGTCTCCCGTTTATTTCATCATGTCTAGAGTCCCTTTTGGAATATCCTACTAAATAACCTTCTCCTGACCTGGGGAAAATAAAACATACAAAAGGGTGATCTCAAATACTCAGTAAGGGTAAACAAAGGAAATATCAATCATATCATATTCATAAGAACCTAACATTTTGAAAATCTTAACCTGCAAAATAGATCATAATATCATGACATGGGATAAATCATAGTAGTGAAATGTAATCCCAATAATCATAACCTAAAACATGAAACTTTTTGTCATACACACATAATCATAGAAAATAATTTCATATTAGTTAAGACTCATTTCCAAGACCATCATAGCAGACAAAGTCCATTACTGAACCGAGTTCACTCCCCATTCCAGTCCTGTATCACTGAACTGGATAAACTTGTCGTTCCAGCCATGTCTATCTCATGAGATATAAATCTTTACCCAATGCATTGGAGGGAGATATAGTTCTCACCCATCTCATAATGAAACCATTCTTATGTGTGCCACCAAATCATAAATCATACATCATAGCATAACCCATGTAATAAAAATGGGATTCTTAAACATCATGCCATCATAACAAAATCCATATAAGATAAAGGAATTCACAAAAATAATTCCATCATAACATAATAAAATAAATGTAATAATAGGGATATAAACCTAACCCTATATCATTTTATATGGAAAATAATTTTGATAAAACACTTGAACTCAGTTCTTGAGGAAAATATCCTTTCTTCTTCAAAATCATTTTCTTTTCTCAAAATGAGATATAATTTTAGATAAATGAATTTTTGTTGAAAATAGACATGAAATATTGTATATTAAGATTCATGGAAATAAGGAATTATAAAACTGTAAAAATCCGTTCATGCCGTATAAGTTAAAAAAACACTCTTCTTGTACTTTGGCCGAAAAAGTCAAAAAGTATCTCGTACTGAAAACGACAAAAGATTCATTTCATATATTTTACTAAAATTTTCACCAATAGGTAAAATTGGATTTAAAACTGTATGAGGATATAAATAATATTACATATTGAAAAAACATTGATGTGATTTATAAATATTCCCCAGTAAATACAGAAGTATAAACAATCTCGGATAAAAATTGAGATTGCGAGATTTTCCCTTACCTTAGATCCAATATGCTTCGTATGTATTTGAAACTCATGTATAATGATTTAAATAATGTTAAGAATCTATTAAAGAATCATAATTATTTTTATGATAACATTTATGATCATATTTTCATCTGTTTGTTAGTAACTTTTCATTGTTACTCGTTGTTTGGGTATTAACTGCTTTATTTTCATACGTATGTTTTGTTGGATAAGTTCATATTCCTATTTTTAGTTTATAGTTATATTATTTACATAATGGTATTAGTATAATATATATCATATTTATTCATTCAATTCATTTATATAATCATGGTTTAAAGAAGATCATCTAGAACGAATCACATCGCACCGTGGAGAGGGTAAGCCGTACGTACGCACGAGCGATGATATCGTTCCCATAATTATTGAATGGTATTGGATTGGATGATATAATATATCATAATTAGTACCATGTTAAAATAATTATATATAGCTTTTATTTACACCATTATAACCATCCAATTAAGGTGGTGGTGGAAAAACATATTACACCACAGTGTGGAGACGGTATTCCGTACGTATGCACGCGCAGTGATTTCATTTTTCGTAGGATGGATAGAATGTGAAATAGTGTTGTTTAATATTTATAATAACATATCAGTATATTAGTGATACTGATGTTATTAATTTATAATGAAAAAACTAAATAAGATGAAGTATAAGAATAAATAAACTTGAAGGAATCGATAGAAGAGATTACCTCTTCCTCGACGCACCTCCTTTAAACTTCCTCTTAAGGGACTAGAGTTGGTCTTTTGAGAAGACCAGAACCTCCAGAATGTTACAAGGGAAGTTTATAAGAGTAATGGGTAGGGTTTGGATGAGCTTTAAGGCTCAAATTTGTGTGAATATAAGAGGGATGAGGTGCCCTTTTATAAGATAAGAGAGGGTCACTTTTGAAAACCTCAAAAATATTAATTAATAATAAAATCAAACCCCACTTAAAAACCACCAAAAATGAATCAATTCGAAGATGAGATTATATAGGGTTGTAATATCATCAACCAATAAAATTTATACATGTTAGGAATTTAGTTTAAACCTTATCAACTTGATTTATCCTTATTTAATCTATTTCATTTTATTTGTGGTAATAATATTCTAAATTTTGAATTGTTATAAATAATTACTTATCTATTGTGAATTGTCCATAATTGGATACTTTATGAAATTTTCGACCATATAAATTTCAACTTGTAATTTTTAAATATTATTTTGATTTTTAAACAATTTTATAATATGTTATTTTTATAAATAACAATAGTATCAATTTTGACACTATTCATTTATTTGCATTTAAATAAAATCCACATAGAGAATATATTCAAAAAAAATATTTAATAGATTCCTAATATGTCATATTCATCTAGAAAATTTGTGAATAGCATTAATTAGTTCATATAATATTTATTTTAATATTTTTAAAACCATTTATTTGATATTTCAATCAATAAAATAATTTCTACATCATTATTGTGTCATCATTAATGATAATTATTTAATCCCTAAAAATTATAAATAAATTATCATGATGTAGATAATTTTATTATATTTCTATAGAATATTTATATTCGAAGTTTTATGAAGTTTATCACTAAATTAAAATTATTACACTTATAAGATATAAGAGAGTGACATGTTGTCACTTTCTTTGGTTTTAATAATAATTATGTCATTTCCATGGTCAAAAGTCCATGAAAAAAACCTATTCCGACCCTTAGGTGATATGGGTCGACTGTTATTCATCCAATAGAATTTTGGAAGGTTTTAGGGTAATTTTATAATCTTAATTACCCGATTTACCTATAACTGTAGTAAATAAAAATTACCGTAGTTACTATTCATAATGTTAAAAGAATAAAAGTAACCTATTAACATAATTTGGACCCAATTAATCCAAATATGGAATCCATTTTTCAAAATTCAAAACACATAATTTGCAGTAATTAATTTAAAATTAATCTTGTTGTTAAGAAAACAGGTTTTAAAAGTAAAAACATTATCATAGATTGAAATGTTTTTACCTATGAATTCAATTTAAAATTAATGGTAATGACATACATTATATTAAATGGTAAAAATATATTCTATTTATACTTTAAAACCATTAAATTTTATCATTTAACCATATAAATTATCTTGATGAAAAAATTTGTTTTTAAGAAGAATTTAGCATATTTTAACTATTCATAGAAATATGAAAGTTATCAGAAAAGTATCAAAAATTTATCCAATGTAAATTTTTATATATTGATTCAAAATAAGAAGTTTATTTTGTAAATTTTAACTTATAAACTTTTCAAAAATTATATTTAAAATGGGCGTTCCATCAAAAGGCGGTAAAACTGCATTTTTTTAAAAAAATACTTCTTTTATCCGAAAAATTGATTTTGTTTCCATAACACATTCTAGAAAATGTGTAAGATGAATTATAATGTTATAAAATTAAAAATTCAGTTAATTCTATTCATAACGTCTAGTTCATAATATTATAATAATATATCATTTTTTGTGAAACTCGGTATTGCGTACAACGCAATCTATCGAGGATGGTTGCTCTTGCGTGTAACGCAAGCAAAGCCAGTTTTGTGTGTCGTGAAAGATTACTTTGGTGTTTTGTATAACATAAGACATAAAAAATATATATTTCTCATAAAATATCAAGGTTTTACACATTCTAATTGAGAATTCAGAAGAAAAAAAAGAATGGGTAACAGTGTTCTTATGTATGTTTGGGTACAGTGAGTTGGAAACTAGGCTAAGCTGGTTGGTAGACCACTGAGAACATGTTTCTATAGAAAATTAAAGTGGTGAGAATTTTTGAGGTATTAGAATTGGAATTATAGAGATAAATCCTATGGTGGAAATAACCATAGATCAAATGATATTTTGGTTGAATAAATGAGTGTTTATTAGGGTAGAAATTCTTGGTCAAGAAACATCATAGATTTTAGTGATGGTCACGAGCATTGGATCAAGTTTTGGATGCTTGAACACCTTGAGTTGGATGATGCACTTGAGTAGTGCATTAGGTGTTTAAGAGTGAAAAATAATGATTTAGTTATAAATGGATGGCCTGATTAGGTTGGTACTAGTGATAGAAATATTGATGAGACTTTTTTATGATGATAAGTTTGATGGTGAGGAGATTATAAGACCCTAAGTCTGATTAATCATTTGAATTCCATTAGAAATTTGAACTTTTCAATTATAGGATGGGATAAATTTGGATATGGGGTTCAAGGAGGAATTATAAAAGGTTATTCCTCTAAAAATAGATATTTTGGATGAGTAATGGAGTTCACATGGTGGTTGGGAGTGGTAATAGGGATTCATATGAATTTGGGTGAGCTGGTGGGGCAGGTAGTGGCTCGGGTGCCACTACAGGTTCCAACCGAAAGACATTGTTTTTTTAAGGTGGGAAATTAAAAAATTTCCCCCTATAGTTTTTTATAGGTATCCCCTTTCCCCCTATAGCTTTTTAGGGGAATCCCTCTTTCTCTCTCCCTATTTCTTCACATAGCTGGAGGACTTTCTCCCCTTCCTCCCTCTCTTTCCACTAGAATCAAGGGTGTTTTGTATGGAATTTTCAGTGATGATGAAAGTTATGGGATTATCTCCCTCCTACCATATATTCTAAATATTCTTATTTATGATTTGTAATTATTTCAATTTAGGTCAGAAATGGAGATTTCACAAAAGAATGGTGAAATCACCTGATTTCAAAGATGCTTTCATGTTTCCCTTGAAGAGGAAGTCCAAAGGATATGTCTTCCTATCGTCGCTCATCATTCCATAAAAGTTACAACATGCCATGGATTTTTCTTTATTTTTCTTTAAAATTAAAAAAAATTAATGATGTAAGTTGTGTCATTGGTTGGGGATTTTACCTGGAATGGGTTTGGGGGCATGAAGGGGGTGGTCATAACCCTGTTGTTAAAGAATTTAGTGATCATAAAACTCCCGGTGAGATTTAAATGATTATGAAAATTGAATTAAATTATATTTTAATTGTAAATGTTTTAATTAATTATAATGAGATTATAATTAATTAATATGGAATTTTTTATGTGAGTTAAGTGATCGGTAATGTGAGTAGTGTTCAGTGGTGTTAGGATCGACTTGGTAAATCTTAGAAGAGCCTCGGTGGGAGTTTCAGGATATGAAATAAATGGGAAATGGATTTTAAAGAGGTAGGTGGTACTAATACTCATCCCATATCTTTTTTATTTTGTTTTATGATGCATGTGATGTATGGTCATTCCACTATTGGAATTTTACTTTTTAGTTAAATGAATTATTTAATTTATATAGTTTTGATAATTAAAATTAAATGATAATTTAATTTAAATTGTTTATCCTATGTAAAATTCCTGGGATGAGCGATTAAAGTTCCAAGTAAACTAATGAAATTATGTACTAGCTTAAATCCTTGGTCTCCAATGGTCAAGGCCTAAACTAAGAAGATACTATGACACTTAAAAACCATAATATGGGTGATAAGACTTCATATGGATGTCCCTAGTAGATCAAGTGAGGACTTGTGAGTTGTGTTTAACATAGGTGGAGGGACCTTAGGCTAAATAGGCATGGGTTGTGGTGAGTCGACTGGTATGAGTAACCTTGGGTATAGATATGGGACTTGATCCATCTCTTGATATTATTGCCAGTGTGGCATACCCTAAGGCATGTAAGTCTGTAAGATGACATTAATGATGTTGAATGATGGGATGTCCTCCAAGCATCAAGTGTTACCTCAAGAGAGTAGTTATGAATGAGGATCCCAAGTGGGATGCCTTCATTGTAGTGATAATATAGGGGATCCATGTGGGTTCTCCTATATGTGATGACCCTAGTGGTTGTATGTGGCTATGGGTAGAGATAGTAGCATGTTTTACCTAGAACCCATACCAAACAAGTGATCTTATATGGGGATGTGGATAGTGGGATAGGCATGGGAATTCATTTAACCCTTATTGTATTTTATTTTTTTATTTTATTTTTTTATGTAATTTCCTAGGATCTTAGGGATTAGGTCGTTGGACGTAGCACTATTTTGATTGACAAAGATTCCCTAGAATCACCTATTGACATGGATGAGTCTCTAGGATGCTTGGTATATTTGGGAATCAGTTTCACGATATATTGGGGGTGAGTTCCTAGATTGAATATCATCCAGCGATTTGGTTAATGTGGGAGTGTATTCCTATATGTGTAACCTAGGATTCATAATTAGATTGGGTATGTCCATGTATATAGTAATTCCAAAGATAACAGGGTTTCCTCTAATATTGTGATACCATTGTGAATGATCAGGTGATGGGATTTGAATGAAGATACTAGTAAATCAGTGTGAATACCAATCATTGTTGGTATTAGAATGGTGCTATGAGGTTTTGGGTGGGGTTATATCTCTGATCATGGATATTTTACATCCTAAGTTTGATTCTTGGGTCCCCTTGATTAATTTATAGGATCCCCCTAGGATCAAGTGAATGCACTAGAGATTTTTTGACTGAGGAGATATGAGATAGTGGATTCCTATAAGATTGACCATAAGATCTAAGGAGGATATTTCCTTTGATTATTGGGGTCACCTAGGAATCATTCATGCCTAGAAATACACTACTACAAAAATGGGCAAGGGAGGTGCTACCCTTTTATCAGTGCTAAAAAAAGCGCTGATAAAAGGGGGGCTTTATTAGTGCTAAAAAAAGAACTGATAAAGGGGCACTTTTAACAGCACTAAAAAAAGCACTGTTAAAAGTGACCCTTTATCAACGCTTTTTTTAGCGCTGATAAAGCCCCCCCCCCCCTTTTATCAGCACTTTTTTTAGCACTGTTAAAGGGGACCCCTTTATCAGCACTTCTTTTAGTAGTGCTGATGAAGGGGAGATTTATCAGCGCTTTTTCCTAGCGTTGATAAATTTTATGTTTCAAAAAAATTCATGAAAAATAATATATTGTTATATAAGTATATTTATATTAATATAAATATAATATATATTTTTTAAATATTTTTTAGATAAGTATAAATAGACTATTACACTTAATATATAAGAAATTTAGTTAAAATGGATTTAAAATATTTTAAAAAATATAATTAATTAATAATTTTCTAATTACCATCAATTAAAAAACATTTAATAACAATTTGAAGACACAAAAAATCCAAAAATTAATAAAAGATCTAAAATAAGTTGAAAATATAACTCAAACTTCAAACATCCATAACTTTTGATACGGGTGTCCATTTGAGCTCTAGAGCATATCAAATCGAAGCCTGTGATGAGATCTGCATGCTAGTGACCCAAGAAAAGCTTCTGTCACATTTTTCAAGGCCAAAAAAGGCTCATAAAGCCTTAAAACTGATTTTTTAGTCAGGATACCCTGATTTGTTAACATTCAAACAGGTATAACTTCTGGTCCGGATGTCTGTTAGGCCTCTACCACATTTCATATCGAATATTGTTTCATTTTCTTTTATTTTACAGGTTTTGGAGTTGAAAAAGGCTTATGTATTAGAAGTTATGGTTGTTTTAACATTCTATGTCTTTGTAAATACACATATATATGTATTTATTTGTAAATGTGTGTGTCTGTGTCTGTGTGTATCTTTGTGTGTGTTGTATATATGTATGTATGTATTTATTTATTTATTTATAAATACACATAAAAAACATATTTTATAAATGTATTTAAAACTAATATTATAAATATATATTATTATACAAATAAATATATGGATAAAAAATTATAACTAAAAATATCTATATAAATAAATATAAATATAAATTAATATATGAATAAATATATATATACTAATATATGAATAAATATATATATGTATTAATATAACTAAATATATTTATATTAATATGAATCTATATTATTATATGAATAAATATAAATATATATATTTTTTAAATATATATTAATATATGAATAAATATATGCGTATTAATATAACTAAATATATTTATATTAATATCAATCTATATTAATATATGAATAAATATAACTGTATATATAAATAAATAGATATATCATTAAACAAAAAAAATGGCTTAGTGGTAAAGGTGAAAGCGCGCAAGAGGGAGGTCACGGGTTTGAGTTCTGGTGGAAGCAAGGAGGTGCATGCGGGGGGGCATGTGTTAGATGTGTGGGCAAGGGCAGTGCGCTGGAGTGGTCTACCTAGCACTGATAAAGGGGGGGTCAAGCGCTGTTAAAATCCCCCCCCCCCAAATTATAATATTCTTTTTTATTTTTTTATTTTTTTGACTTTTATCAGCGCTAAAAAATCGCTGATAAAGGACCACTTTTAGAAGTGATTTTTTTTAGCACTGATAAAAGGGGTCTTTTATCAGTGCTTTTCTTAGTGCTGATAAAAGACCCCTTTATCAGCACTTTTCTGAGCGCTGATAAAAGGGACCCCCCCCCCCATTATCTTCGCCTCGATTAACAGCGCTTTTTTTAGTGTTGTTAATGCACTTTTCTAGAATTGATAAAAGCCATATTTGTAGTAGTGATATTGGATTTCCTAGGACCTCCCCAACCTAGGAATCAGATGTCAGCCTGACATTGAGAATGCCTAGGTACTACTATGGGGTCCATCTTTAGGGATTGGGGATGAGGGATATCTAGTGAAACCTAAGGGTCTATTACTCATCATTATAAAGTTGTGATCATGGGATCTCCATTGTATAGATAGAGTTTCACTTGAGTTAATTATCATGATTAGAGACACTTTGGAACTAGTGGAGGTAGGTAAGGTCGATTGGGGTCACAGACTTGAGGATTGATGATGATTTTTAGCCATGGACTGGGTATAGGTGTATTCCCTTGGGGAGGTTTTGATGTACCAGTTGGCAAGGTCATTGTGACATGTTCAGATACACCCTGTAATTACACAAAATTAGGTGTTGAGGTTTTGGTTTATTTATTTATTTTCCTACAGTTTATTTATTTATTTTAGTTGAGCAATTCACATGCACATATCATTGTATTTTTGGTATTGTACAGGACCAAATTGGTGGTTCTATATTGATTTTTTTTCTTACACCCTACTTGGGAAGCCATGGAACTTTGGTAATCAAGTATCCTTTACTTGGTTACAGGTTCAGGTTAGGCTGAGGCCCAGTCTTGAATGGTTGAGCAGGATAGCTCAGATAAGATCTAGTTAACAGAGTGAGTTATAGCTCAAAGATAAAGAATAGCCCTGTTATTTTATTATTGTATTTATTATGTATTTATGATCATCACATTAGTATTTTGGTGTCAATATTTTATATTTTTTATCATGATCATTCAAGTTATATGCTTCATTTCATAAATTATCGATTCTTGTTTATTTAGTTAGTGTACTCTAATAGATGTTTGTATTGATCAATGAGTTTGGTTATTTTTATTGTTATTGTGCACCTTTATATAGGGGTTATATTCTCCCCAAGGTACCTTCTTATACCCTTGATGCTAGTCGGAAGCCTCTTTCATATGAGGAAGCATGCTTGAGGTCACATGGAAATCTGGTCCATTTACTGTTCAGAGTTAGTTGGGGTGGGGCATTACACAGCATCATCAATAGGAATAGCCAATATATATCTTAATAAACCAAACCATATCTCACTTTCATCATACTTTCTAAATAAAAATGTTCTCAAGAAGAAAATAAAAAATCATATATTTCAACCCATCATATTTTTCATGTCTGGTAATTCACATTGGATGCATTGATCATGAGATACTGGAGGAAATATGCATCTCCACCTATATTAAAAGCACTAAACGAAATAAATGTCTCCATATATCTATAAAGGTGTGAAGTAAATAAAAATATTTAACTAGAGAAAATACACATATTCAAATTTATAAGTGTATATATGTTTATATACCAAAGTAAATACACATCTCCAAGGATAAATCTATATAAAAGAATTCTATAGAAAATAAAAAATTATAGGAATTCAACTATATATTAGGTGATCCTAATCCCAACAAAGTGGTTAATGAGTAGAGATAATTTTGGATATATTTTCATTCATATTGAACTCATACCTATAGGTGAGGAATAGAATCACCACTCTGGTGAATTATCATCCATTACATTCTCCTACCGCGAGTGCTAAAGGAATTACCCATCCAAAACAGTATTTCCTTGTATCATGGATACTGGAGGAATTACTAATATAAATATATACTACACAATATATGTAAAAGGAAATACTTTACTCTAAATATATCCAAGATATATATAATATATATCAACCCAGATTTGTGGGTGAGTATAAGTAGATACGTGAATAAATCGTTATTAATCTCTACCCAGATAAGTTGGTGAAAAATAGTATAGCCACTATCCTCCCACTATAAACCTATATATAGGGTGAGTTTAAAGAAGATACACTATCGTATTTCATCAACATTGATATCCACCCATCATAAGTTTCATCACATATCAAGATAAATAATACACACAAAAATCAACTCATTCATAGTAAACAATCCTCTTATCAAACTCATAGGACTCTCATATAATAGTCTAGATCTTATATATCATCCTCATCATATTCACACTAAATAATACCATATAAATAAAATAATAATTCAATAATATATGAATTTTAGTTATTTAATTATCCTACTATTCATATAATGACATAGCCCATACTACTATCCTTATGATTATCATTGGATTCCATAGAATCCCTAATGGATTTCCACAACGATATATTTTTATATGATAATGATAATAATTCAATAAATTTAAATTTTGTTATTTAATTTTTTATTTGTCCATGTTATAGCTAGGTTGATAACAGTTTATTTATTTAGATTTTCATATGTATCATCTCAAGTATACAAAGTTACTCTATTACTTTAACCAATAACTCTCATTGATTACCAAAATCATTACCATGCATATTCCTCTACCTTAGTCCCTAAGGTTCAAGTCACCACTTATTATTATAGTTTATTAATTACAATCCATTCATTATTCACCACAATTTCCTTTATTATCATGTAATAATATTTTAGGGAATACTCTTCCTCATCATTATATCATTATTTATTTCCATATTTATTGTTAACATTGTCCTTTATTATCTACCTTTTTAATTTAGTCACTTTACCTTCATTTATTATTCCAATAAATTTTGTTTCGTGTACTAATATAAATGATCATACATACTAGATAGTTAACTTTGGATAGTTCAATTCTTGATAACACATTTAAAGAAATTAACACTTCTTATTAACACTACTTTCTTCATTTTAGTAGTTAGATCACATTATTCATTATTTATTTGTCAACCCACTTTCATTTTATTCCCATTTATACCAATCATATATGATCAATGTCTTGAATTAATTATTTTATAATGAATTAATAACCTTAATAATATTTTCAACATATTTCAAGAGAATTAATTCCATTATTAAATGATTATCTCCCCTTCAAAATAATATTGTTTCATGAGAAAAGAGTTAAAAACAATATTCATTCACCACCTCCCATGGTTAAGTACCTTGGATAATTGAGTAACTTAAGATTCTAAACTAAGTATCCATAATATAACCTCAAATATTATTATTCAATAATAATAATATTTATATAATCAAATCAGATCATTTCTGATATCCTGATCAAGAATTTAACATTTAATTAAGTTCATTAAACTCATTAATTCATTAATTATAGAGTCTATAAATGGTCCAAACATGGTTTTAATATGTCTATCATGTCACAAATAGTCTAACATAATTTTTAGGGTCCAAATTGGACCCCCCCCCCCCCCCAATCCCTCACATGATTTATAAATAATCGGCCAATTAGGGTGTGCCATGTGGCACCTAAATCCATGGGTATACATAGTCAAATCCATTACTCACATTTATTTCCTCTTATACATTCGATCTCATGATCATATGACCCATATCATATCTCCCTGAGAGTAGCGATGTGCTACATGTGGGTAGTGGTGATTGTTTGATTGTATTGATCGAATGAATATGGGAGAGGAAACATCTCCCACACTCACATTTCCTTAAGTTCCCCTTGTAACCATAAAATTGATCAATAATATGGTTGTTCACTTACATGTTTCCTTCATATGAAATTCTTGTGTTTCCCCCACTATTAGGGCTACATGGCATGCAAGAGACTATCAATCTGGAGGATCAAATAACTATGATCTAGTCATACTCTCATCGTATAATAGCCACTAACCATCTTCTATAGTGTTTAATGATGGTTTATCATCACCAAACTTCACTAAATTTTATGGGGTGGTATATTTTAACCCCCTTTATTTCATATCCAAACTCAGTTTCTCAAAAACCATCCTTTAGGTGCCCAAAATTCAAGAGAGGATATAAAAATATTAGAAATTTTCTCTTAAATATGTATCAATATAAAAATATAACTTGATTGATTCAAATGGTTTTAAATTTTCCTCATTGATATCATTCCAACCATATATGATAGTTTTTGTGGTTTTTTCAAAAAAAATGTTACTCATAGTTTTCAGATTTCATCCCAAAAACATATATCTAACATTACTCAAAATCAATTTATCATATTTAGATGAATATATTGCTAAGGGATTTGCTTTTTAAATTGGGAAATATGTACTATAATTCGATTTCGGATTCAATCATTTTACAATAAAACAACGGGAGAGAAGTTTTGGCTCAAAATAAACAAGTCAGATCAAAGAACCATACTCAATTTTGATGCTCTTGTGATCCTCTAGACAAGATCTTGTCATCAGTAACAGTCCCAAATGGTGCCTAATATATTTTGGATCCTCCCATAAACACTATATTCCCTCTAAATTATTATTCTTAAAGGGCTAAGTGGGCCAAGAAATAATAATGAATTTTTTTTTAACAATTCATTAAAAATTGTTTCACTAGCATTGCGCATAACCATGACCACACCTAAAAATTAGGTGAATGCCTATCCTAGGTTAAAAATTCTATTTTCTACTCAATAGTGAAACTTTTTTCCAATCTGACACCCCAAAAAAGGTAAATTTACTATTTCACCATTTTTATCAAAAATTAACATTTCCACTAAAAACACACATGATGATTAATTAAAGACAACCAATAACTTCATTTCATTCAAATAAGTGTTGAAATTTTCAATTAAACTAATTCAAATATCAAATCCTAATCATAGGTGAAATCATCCTCGAAGAAACCCATACTATTACACTCTTAATTAATCAATTTAATTTTTTGAAAAAAATTATAATCATATTAAAAAATTATAAGACTATAAAATTATAATTTATAAATGTAAAATTTATGAAAGTATAAAAGTATACAACTTTTTATAAATTAATTAAATTATACATGTATAAAACTATAAATCATAAATATAAATAAATTTATACTGGAATATAAAACTATGAAAGTATACAAAAGTATAAAAGTGTATAAAATTTATAAAATCATTTATATTTTATAAAAGTCTACATAATTTATAAGTGTTTATAAATTTATAAAAGTAAACATAATTTATAAAATCATATAGTTTTATAAAATTAAAAAATTATAAAAGTAAAATTTTTGTAATCATAAAAGTATAAAACTATTGATAAAATTTAAAAAGTATGCTGGTATAAAATAATTGATTGTAAATGAATATAAACTAATAATAGTATAAAAGATTATAAACTTATATAAAATTATATAAGTATATATAATTTATAGAAGTATGTATATTTTATACCAGTATACATAATTTATAGATATATATATTTATAAAAGTATTTAACAGTATAAAATTACATATATTTTATAAAAGTATATATAATGTATAAAAGTATACATAATTTAGAAAATAATTTAGTTTTATAAAATTATAAAATTATCATTTATAAAAGTAAAATTTATGAAACTATAAAAGTATAAAACTATTGGAAAATATATAAAAGTATATAGTTATAATAGTATAAAGTATAAATTCATATAAAATTATAAAATTATATAAATTTATAAACATATCAAACTATAAAAGTATAAATAATAAATTAAATTTTATATATAAATTATATAAGTATAATACGATTTGATATATGATTTATAATAGTAAATATAATTATCAAAAGTATATATAAAATTATAAACATACAATAGTGTACTCAAAAAAATTATAAATTTATATTGATTAATATTTGTAAAATTATTAAAGAATTGCTTAATATTAATAAAACCAAATGAGAACCCTAATAGAAATCCCAAATACCTCCCATTGTCTAAAAAATTCATTTAAAAACCATGAATAATAATAATAAACATAAATAAATAATCAAACTCTAATTAACAATAGGGACACTAGAAATCAATTTTAAAATAATTAAAAGTGTCAAATAATCATATACCTTTGATCTAAAAGAAAATGGTGAAGGTGGGAGATGGTTCTACAATAAATATTTTTAAAGGTAGAGAAGATGGTAAAACTATGGGGTTATGGATGGGATGATGCTCGATGGTATAAAAATATTAAGGTGGCTATAAAAAAACTCCCAATATTTACCCCCAACCTGAGATAGCTTACCAGTAACCTTAGGTATATTACTCATGATCTCTAGAGGATGTCAAAAAGTGTTGATGAATGACATTACACTATGGGGGAATGTTTTAACTTAAATAACTAATATATATATTGGATTTCCATTAACCTATAAAATTAAACATGAATAATATATTCATGCATTATGATGTCAAATTTTATGATACAATTTGATATATTGTAATAATAAAACAAATATGATATGCATGGCCTAAAATGTCATAAACCTCATCAGACCATTTTCAATCAATTTTTCAGCTCCAAGTAGGAATAATTTTCCCTCAATGATCCAAAACCTATGGATGGCTCTATCATATTACCTAAAAACATAAATAATAAAACTTATCTACATATGCATTGGAACACATATGCATGGGTAAATATACACATACCTAGTGGGAATTTCCCCAAAGTGTTATGTAATAATTCCATGTAAAAAATAAATTGATAATTCTAGTTTGAAATAAATATAAGAAAGCACCATTTCATTTTTTAAATGAAAATAAGTAACAAGTGGGTTAAAACATGCATGTATAAATATGAAAACATAAATAGAAACCATTTTATAATTATGTTTATAACATGGTATCAAAGGAGGCTAATAATAATACCATAGAATGGAAACCTAGTATCGTCATACCATGTCCAATCCATATTCACACCCATATCCATCTGTGTATAGGCCACTAGCTAGAGTATAATTCTAAATAAGTTTTGATGCCTATAATTTAATAAGTCAAATAAGAATACCATACTAGGTTAGGAGAATCTAAGTATATCAAAATCATTCCTCAGAGATGTACTTGTCCAAGAATACCTCTTAAGTACCAAGGTTTACCATAATATTATTCTATATTCAAGGGTTAAATTAATTTAAAATAAAATGAAAAAAATCCCCTTATTTTAAATCCAATCATAACTTATAATAATTTCATATAGAATAATTCCATAACCAAAGTGCATGAAATAATACCAAATAAGGTAACCCATGTGGTAACCACTTTAAACCAAGAAAAACACTCATAATACCATGAAAAATATTCATGAAAAAAATTAACTTAATTCATTTAAAATAATAATATATCATTTTATGAAAACATTATCATTTATAACTTTCTAAAAACCACATTTTCCTTTTTTTCAAACACTTGTTATGAATCCTTATTTAAAATTGATTTCATTCCATTAAAATAATTCCTTTTATAATAAAAGAGTCTAACAAAATAAATAAATCAAGGAATTACTATCAATAAAACATAGTAATAAATTATAAATTATATTTTGTTGAAAGTTTCATTTTAAACATGCAATCACCATAGGTTTATCTATTTATAAAAGAGGTATATAACACTATACCTCTTGAAATCAAAAAATATATAAAAACCCAAGAAATAATGTCATATAATTGGGAAATAAAATTTACTAAAGTATAAAATTCCAATTTATTAATTTATTTAAAGAAATAATGAATTTTTATTAATGTTTAGGTATCAACACACTCACTATGAAATAATTTGTAAATTCCTTTCTTCAAAATATGTGTGTGGGATTAAATTCAATCCCCTATTCTATAATAGGGAAAATCCCTCTCTGAAATTGATGGTTTTTTCATTCCATGGAAAAACCACTAAATAGAATCCCTAGAAATGTAGAAATTATGCATTAAGGGTTATGGATAAAGTGGAAAAGATGATGAATAAGGATAATAGGATGAATAAAAACCTTGTAAAATTTTGAGAATCTTTGGTAGGAGGGGGAGGAGATATAGGGGTACTTAATTGGTCTTGATCCAATGGGCCAGGCCTATCGGCCAATATTTATGGGTTGGGATAGAATTAAAAAAAAATAATCCCATTTTAAATGGTCTTAAATGGACTAAGGAAAAATTATTGTGGGCTTAATCAAGCTAGCCTAAAAAATTTCAAACCATCCCACATGATATAAATATATTTTTTCATTTTAATTTTAATATTGTTTCAATTTAATAGAGAATTTTTTTATGAAAATAATTTAATATTTCAAGTATGTGATGAATATATATATATATTAACAATTATGTGATAGATATGATGTATTTAATACTTAATATTCCATGATATTATGTTTTTTTATTTTTTAAAAATATTTTTTATCTTAATTACAAATTTGGGTTAGCCCATGAACCAATATGAATAAAATTAAGGATGTTCCAGACTTAATTTTTAAAAGCTTTCATTAAATGTCGTCCTAAATGGACCAATCATTTTTGAGCCCATACCATATTATCGTGCCCCACATTGCCCTAGTCTATCTCGTTAGGCACCCTTAAAGATTATTGATAGAGAAGGAGAATATCCCCCCCAACCTCTTAACTTTGCAAGAAACCCCAAACAAGAGGAAGAATAGGTTTTTCTCCCTTCTAGAATTAACTTGATAGTGATGATAATGACGATGGTGATGGTGATGGTGAAGATGATGATGATAAAGATGATGATGATGATGATGATGATGATGAAAAAATTATATTTAAAACATCTTAAACATTAATAGTAGTGATAATAACATTGATATCATTTTTAATTATTGTAACAAAAATACCAAAAATATAATTTACCCCAAAATATGCATATTTTATCAAGAATATATATTTTAAAAAATACATGTACTTTAATTAGATTTAAAATCCAGTTTTAATTACTTGTGAAAATAAAAACCCATCATTTAAAATCAAAAATATAAAACAAATTATCCATTTTTATTTAAATTACCAATAAAATATTTTATCTAAATCATTATTTAAAAGGTGGGTGTTGCGATTCTCCCCATTATAAAAATTTACATACCCATAGATTCAAGGAAAACTTGAAACAAAACCCATCTAATAAAGATTCATGAGTCAAAACCCAAATCCATATTCTTTATAATTCTCCTTCAAATTTTGAAAACCCCATTTAGAAATCATTTTACCTAATAAATAATTTATAAAATAAAAATTAAATTCTAATTATTCATGTCATAGATATATAAACTATTAATATGCTCCAAATCAGGTCATATTTAATCTTTCAATCACTCAACTCTAACCTTAAACTCCTCACAATAATAAATTTTCATGGAGAATAAGATTTTACCATAAGCTTTATCCATGACATTCCCATGAGGAAGCATCCAAGGATAGTTGAGTTAATACATAAGATATATATAAGATTAAGTGAAATAAAGTATCAATTAAAATAAAAACCAATCATAAAATAAAACAATCCCATAAATAACTTCTCAAACAAACAAAATAGAGGATAACACTCTTTAATGCAACCCAACATGATCTAAGGAAAGCCTTATATTTTAAAGAATATAATACAAACAACTCATAAAACAAAAAAAATCATAAACATCATTAAAAAAAACTGTAACAAATAATTAAACCCCTTAACTACACTAAAAATAATCTCAAAAATAGTATTATCTTCATGTAATATGAATCATGAATAACCTTTCACTAATTACTCTAAAATCAATATTCCAAATACATCGTTAAACTCATCCATAGAAACTACCATCATCTAAGCCTAAAGAAACAACCAAAAATCCATAATATCTAATGAAACTTACTAAATATTAAATACTATCATAATAATACAAATTTAAACCTAATGAATACATTATAATATAACCACAAAATAACTAATATACCTTCTTTAAATACTCTATAAATTTTGAAAAAGTTTTAAAATTAAGTCATCCTAGCTTCAAACTTATTTTTAGAGGCATTTTAGACCTCTTTTTATGAATAAATAATTTCATATTGGGTACTCCTCATAGTATATATCATAGATATACTAATGATATTTGATTTGATAGCTCAGGAAGCTCAAATGGTCCCTCGTATCAAAATTTATGGCTATTTGAAGTTATACTTCCATTTCCAGCTTCCCTTAGGACATTTAGACTATAAAAAGACCATAAACAACATGTATAAGAGTTTTTAGGGACAAAAGAGGGTTATAAACATGTTTTAAATTCATTTTTTTACCTTTAATGTGTATTTTTCATGAGTCTTGTGCAACTCATTACTTTTGAACAGACCCCCTTTTTTAAAACATGAATAGTTTCATGCAAAATCATTCATGGAACTATGAAACTCACTACCTTGATGAATTTTCAATATAAAAATAATGTTTTTTGTGATGGTCTATTTGTGTAGAATTACCATTGTAAAAAGTTGTCTATGATAAGAATTTTTCACAAATAGCTCATCATGGAAAAGTTTTTCACAATTTAGCTTAGGGTGATACTATTTATGATGGAAATATTTATCCATCGCAAATACTATTTGTGAATGAGTACGAATCTCATCACAAAAAAAATCATGTCTTCTTATTTATGAAGGATTTACAATTATTTCAAAAATATTATTTATGATGACTAAATATTTTCATTATAAATAGTATTCTATTAATTATTTATGATGGATTTAATGTTTTATTGCAAAAACTATTTGTGATGGAATTAAAATTCTATCACAAATAGATCTAAATAAATAAAAAATAAAATTCACTAAAAAATAAAAAATGAAAACATACATTTATTATAAAATTAAAACACATATAATACAAAAAAAAGGAATTATAAAAAAACATAATAATAATGTCACTGAGGGAGGGTGATCAGCTCCATAATTTAGAGGGAACTCCATCCCTAAAACATGAGTAAATCTTATTATATAATTTATCATCTGCTCATACTACTGACACTACTATATCTACTACTGATGTTGTTTCTCTTGTTGTTGTCATTGGAGTTTCTTCCCTCTAATCAATCTATGTATAGTCACATCCCAAGATCACAGCCTTGCCTCATACTCTATAGAAGTAAAGGATGATGATCTCATATAATCTCCCTTTGATAAAAATGAAAAAATTCTTGTAATATCATAGTAAATATCTAAATTTAATTGTGAACCAGTATTGGTCACCTATATTTTTTCAATACCACCAATCATCACCCATTGTCAAGACACCTCATTAAAACTTAACTCACATGAGGCCTCATCCCCACCAACTATCTTAGAATAACTCTCTCACCTATGAGAAATATTTTCCACATATTTCTCCAAAAAATGTATAAATAAAAATTAAAAATATAAAAAAAATATTATACTAATTTTTAAAAAAAATAATAATAAATAAATACAAACCAAAATTCATCATTGTTTCTCACCATCAATTTTACCAGTACTATTATTAGTGTACATCCTCTTGTAAACATAAAACTCATTAAGGTTTATATCATACAAATACTTTATAAATTTATCGTATATATTAAGTATTAAATATATATATATATATATTATTAATATTACTTACCAATTTTCGAAAATGTATACTAAAATTATAACTCTAATCTTTGTGTGTCACATATAATCTTCCATAATTCTATTAACCAAAAGATTATGTCCTTATAAAATTATCCCCTATCTAGTAAGTACACAATACCTCCCAAGCTTGGGTGGATATATATTTGGGTTGATTTCATACACATGAGTTATCCAATACAGCCATAGATGATCTACCCACAACTCCCTTCCAAAGGTTATGTAAAAAATGATGAAAACAATCACACATTCAAGCCTCTAATACTGTAAAGACCCTTAAAATTCAAGGAAATTTTGTTTTTCTTTGGAATTTTACAAGAACGCAGTTTCTGACGGCACCTGATTCCGAGGCCCGGTGTGCCCAGAATCATTTTCCGAAGTTTAGCTCGGGTACGTTCAGTGAACGAACGAGTGGGTTTTTCTAACTTTTGAATCGGTGCTCGGAATCGAATTCTGAGGGCACCGATGGAATTGCAGCACCGGTATTTTCTTAGAAACGCCTTTTCTGGAGTTGCGTTTGCTCGGGTGTGGTTTTTAATTTTTGGGGTTAAGTTATGAAATAAAATAAAAAGGGGTGCGACAATTTTATTTTATTTCACTTAAATCGGCTTAACCTAAGTTAAGAGGATAAGGTGGGACCCACAATATCCTACCCACTTGGTAGGATATTTGTGAGGTGGGGCCCGTATGAGCCCCACAATTTCTTCCCTCCTAAGTAACGCACCCGTAACCCCCCTTTTTAATGAAAGTCAAACCTTATGTTTTTCTGGTTAAGAAACGCCTCATTAAATTGGGCGGTTAAATCGTTATAATTAATTCTTCGAATTAATTGTTCGTTTCTTATCTTTTGAAATTCTTTTGTTGATAATAAAATAAGGGGAGGACTTATTTTTTTATGGTTGGGTTGTGTTGTCTTAAATCGTTGGGAGAAAAAGAGAGGATTCTTCGTTCTTTGACGAAGAACGCGAAGAACGCGCAACCGCCAACGAAGAACGCCAACCTCCGTTGGTGAGAGACGTCTTCCTCGGAGATCACCTAATGCCAGTGATGTTCCTTCCGCGGCGATCCTCTTCTTCCTCGATGACCCTCTTCTTCCGCGACGGTTAATTCCATGACGAACGCTCGTTCGACGACAACGTTGAGGTAGGGGTTTTATGCGTTTCTATCTTGTGATTTCTTCTGTCGTTATCTTCCCTTCCTTGAACTGCCTGTTATCGTGATAACGGGAGGAGGTCGGACCGCACGAACATGGCCGAAACTCCTCCCCTCTTTGGTTGTTGATATTAATGCGGCGAGCAAGGAAACGCGGTGCCAAAGCACCGCGCGGAATTTGTAAAAAGGGAGAGCGGAGAAGCGCGGCGCCGTCGCACCACGCCGTTGGAAACAATAAATCCACAGCGCCGTCATGTCGCGCCATAGAATATGAACAAAATACGCGTTGTTGTCGCACCACGCTAGGGACCTCCAAAGCACCACGGCCGGAGCGGGGCCGCGGAGGAAGGACACGGTGTCGTCACGCCGCGCCGGACGAACCAAGGCCGCAGCGATGCAGGGGAAACGGCGGCCGGTACCGGGCCTCCGGTGTCGGAGCAAGGGGGACTGGCTTCGCCGGTCCCATGGTAGCAGAAGTCGGCCGGCTGAAGCGGGCCGGCCGGACCGTGGAGGAACCGGGGGTTCGAAACCCCCGGCTGGCCGGACGTGAGCGGCCCCATTAAGGGGCCGCGGTTGCTACATGCGGGGGCAGCGCCCCCCGCATCCGAAACGGCTCGGTTGTTCGGTCGAGCCCCTGGCCAGCGTGCTGTGCGCCGGGTCGGCTGCCCTAGCTGGTCCGCCAGACCGGGCCGCCAGGCCGGGCCGCACCGCACCCAGGCCGGGTGGCGCCGCGCCGGCCGGGCCGTGCCGCGCCGGTCGGACCGGGCCGCGCCAGCTGGGCCGAGCCGGGCTGCGCCCAAGCGGGCCGGACCCAGACCCGGGACGGGTCGGACCGGGCCCGAACCCCCCTTTTACAGAACCTTTTTGGGTCTGTTTCCCATAACTTGAGCTATGGACCTCTGATCGATGCACATTCGGTTGCGATGTGATCCTTGGATCGATACGATCGTTTCGGTATATCTCACTCAAGGTTTGGGAATACTTTGGGTTTAGCCGGGTTGGTTCGTACACAAAACCAACCAGGCCCTCGGAGCGGAAACGCTTATAACATGAGCTTCGGACGTCCGATTGACGTTCCGTCGACTTTGATGGTTTCCTCTAAGTGAGATGGATATTATGGCTTACTCCTCCCAAGGTTTGGACGCAGGTGGAGTACGTTCGGGTTGGTTTTGACTTAAAAACCAACCGGGCCCTTGGGACGAAAAAGCCAATAAATCTCAGACCGGGCGTCCGATTGACGCGCCGTCTGTGACGTTGAGTTCCTGTTGGAGATACAAAACTTTTGCATACATCAACTCTGGACTATGTGTAATTTGATGTATCAGCCCCTCGGCTCGTGGAGCGGACCCTCCCGAACGAGCTTGCTGTGTGCGGGAACCCTAGAGCTGGCTGCGACTACGACGATGACGACGACTGTACAGAGATCCTCAGTGGACTCGACGGCAACGACTACAGCACTCAGCGATCCTACGTGGCTCAGTGCTACAGATCCTGTGTGGGTCCAATCCTGTGTGGGTCAGCGCTCAGCGGTCCTGTGTGGGCCAGTGCCTACAGATCCTGTGTGGGTCCGATCCTGTGTGGGTCTTGGGGGGGTTAGTTACCTATCGATCCTGTGTGGGTCAGATCCTTTGTGGGTCATTGCGGGGGTTAGTTACCTATCGATCCTATGTGGGTCAGATCCTTTGTGGGTCATTGAGGGGGTTAGTACCTATCGATCCTTTGTGGGTCCAACGGCTTAGATGAATCAGTGGATATATCTGATCATCTCTATCGTCATACGAAGAAGTATTCCTATGTGAGCTGAATCCTGTTTTGCTTTCCTATGTGGATTGTGTTGTGCTATCCTATTTGGATTTACGTTTTTCTTTCATGTGTGGACTGGGTTGTACTTGGGCGTGGATGTTGGAGCCGAACGAGAATTGATGACTTAGGTATATGTATGGGCATATAACTAAGCAGTGTCGAATGTTACTTCGTGATTTTATCTTTCCTTTGTGGATTCTGGGAGACCTTCAGGGGTCTCGGGGTCCCTACTGAGTAGCTTATACTCACCCCTGCATGAGCTATGCCTGTACTACGTTGTGTTGGTTGCAGACGACGGACAGCGCTGATCGTGGTTGAGGCTTGCGGAGCAGGACGGTACCTGGAGGTGGGCCACTGGGCGGGACGTACTCGGAGCGGACGGCTGGACCCTAGGAGCTGTGGAGGCCATTTGTACTCACCCTTCAGGTGGTATTTCCATTGGATGGCTTGACGATGCAGCTTTACTTTTAGTTGTTGTTTTCCCTTTCAAGTTGTACTTTACTTTCAGTTTGGGTTTGTATACTGGCCCACTTACTTTTCCGCACTTACTGTTGTACTCAGTTTTTTACTTAGTGTTTACTTCTGCTTGCTTTCTCTGTGGTGTTTTTTGTTTACTTTACAAAGGCAATGCCTTCCCTTTTTACCGGTATTTATGCCTTTGTGCTAGTCGCCAGCCCTTGGCCTATGGAAGGCGGGCTTGGGGTAGTCACGGCACGGGCCCCGAGGACGGGTCGTGACACATACCTACCAAATTGAGGGTCTCATGTTTGATCAATTAGAGACCATAAACCCTATAGATATTTAAAAATATATTAAATTAAAATTTATAAAAAAATTAAAATAAAATAAATTTTTTATTTAGGTACCATCCAGTTCTCAAACATTCACTGATGCACATTACTATAAACCTGATCTCATGATGCCCAGGGAATAAAAAATATATCCTTAGAATATCACTATTTAGACCAATGTCTAGATATAAAAAAATATGAAAATAAGATAAATTAGTAAAAAAATAAATAAATCAAATTAAAACTAAATAAAATTCATATTTAAACATACTTCCTCTGATGAGTATAGAAGTCAAGAGATCGATGCTACTCAAGAATAAAATCTAAAATCATTAATTTTGCAAGGCCTCAACCCCTCCTAGTGGTTGGTTACATGTTATCTCAACTGATGAAATAGGAGGATCATCGCTAAGTAGCTCATCCTTAGTCAAGCTACACATCATCTCATCAAACTTATCTTGATACATCTAAAATAAACTAATATAAAATAATGTTACCTAAAAATATTTATTAATACATATATCAAATATAAAAGAAATATTTATTGAAAACAAATAATATATATTGATTATAACTACAATTAGAATTTAATACATCATTCTTCATCTTCAGCTTCATGTTCATCAATTTTAAGTTCTTCATATTTCTCTTCCACATCATTAATTTCCATACAAGCTTCAATTTCATCATCCCTCATTGTTTCAAATTAATTAGTTACATTTTCAAAATTATCAACACCATTAACCCTTAATTATGGGGTATCATCATTGATATTTATACCTCTTCAAGTAATAAATGTATTTAGAGATATTTCTTTAAAAAAATTAATATTTTTCACATCTAAAAAACCACTTTAATTTTCCATAAACTGATTTTCATGAGATTTCATTTTTATTACACTACACTATTCATTTAAATATCTTGAATTAAAATAGTAATTTATATAATAAATTTGATTTTTTTTATGTGTCAGCATAAATGGTTCATTTTTAGTAATAAGACTTTTTTATTTAATGTCAATAAATTAGTTTCATGGATGAATGTGAAACCCTTGATCTGTATCAAACCAATGACATTTAAAATTGTTACATAATTCTATACCAGGAAACACAACTCAATTATTTCATCCTAGAACCCATAAAAATGAACTACATTTTCTTTTTGTTGGTTTCCTTTTAATCATACACCACTTTTCATTTTTTTTTTATTCATCGTATGTGTGTGCATCCATTAACAAAATACACATTATAACATTTTTCTATTTTTATAGTGGGTTAATCAATGCACAAAATCAACTATAAATTTAATTTCCATGTTAAAATTATTGGAAAAACAAAAAAATTAATAATAGATAAAATAATAAATTTATTTCATATGTTTGACCATAAACAATTTAACTTTATCAGTCCTTGAAACCAGTAGGAAAAATTAAGTTGTCAATGTTCTTCAAAAGAATATAAGGTAATTTGTGTGAAATGTATTTTTATATGATCATAATATAATCTAAAAACAATTAATATAAATTTACTTTTAAAAAAAATTAAAAAAAAATTAAGTAAAATTATCACTTATTGTAAAAATCATTTCATTTATTCAAAATTGAGTAGAAAATATGTATGTGCTCTATTTTTTTCATCATCTGAAATCCATTTTCCATGATCACAACCAAAAATAAAAGTATACTGATTAAATTTTGATAATTGATGGTATGTTACATCATCAACATTTCCTTCATTTAAACTAATTTGATTAGGTTTTGAATATTATTTATATTGATAAAAATAATATCATAAATTCGAAATTTACTTCTACAAGTATGCTTTTTTAATTTAACCTCATACTGATGTTTTCTTACATACCTTGTTCTTCAATTTTTACATATATCTCTCATATAGTTATATCCATTAGAAATATATCATCCCTCTATATTTTTCTTCATACTAAAAATGAAATATTAAATATTATATTGAGTCAAAGAAGGTTAGTGGAAATATTTTTTCCAAGATATATTAAATTTGAAAAACATATTTTTTTCAGCATACTCAGTGCATCATTGTATGTTATTTCCATACAAAAATATCAGAAAAAAAAATATATTATATTTAAATAAAAATATTCCAAATAAAATAATTAAACAAACTTCTAATAAAAATATTCAATAATATTTTCATTATGACATAGTTATAATGACTTTTTAAATTGGTAATATGTTTATTTTTGACACTGTGTGACAAACTAGAAGCATGTCCATCTAGTAACCTCAAATCTAAAATCCACTGACAAAATAAAAAAAATATTTATAAAGAGCATAATATTCTTTTTGATTCATTAAATTTTTTGATCTATCATTTTAAAATAGTTAAAATTTAGGACACCTATAAATTTGGGAAATATTTAACCATTCATTTAAAGTATCTTTAGCCTTTCAAGGTGTTTCTAATATAGTATAAAATATGTTATCAAAATAATTTTTTTCAATATGAATTTCATATAAAATATGACAAACCAAAAAATAAGATCAATATGGTAGGTCTTAAAAAATACCTCAATTTATTCAATTGTGATCTCTCCCAAATACACTTATTTTTTTTCTTTGGTTTATAGTTGGTCCAAAAGTAATGGGAGGAAATGAAGAGATTATAGATTTTATTAGGATAACTGAGAGAACTAAGAGAGTTTCATATCTTCCAATTCTTCACTTTTTAAAATTACTTATATTCATTTGGAAAAGATGATCTATAAGAAGAAATATCATATGAGAGAAGAAAAAACAAGGTTTTATTCTATTAATAACCATAAATGATTTGTTTTCACTTTTACAGTATGGAAAGGATTTTGGACCATTTTTACTTCATCCAGATAACATATCATATGTTGTAAATTTACTGATTGTTCACATTAATGGATATTTTAGTGTAAAATATAGATCTATAACTACATTATTTGTAGTTACAC
Organism: Viscum album; assembly: GCA_963277665.1. Classification (NCBI taxonomy): domain Eukaryota; kingdom Viridiplantae; phylum Streptophyta; class Magnoliopsida; order Santalales; family Viscaceae; genus Viscum; species Viscum album. The sequence goes on along the minus strand of OY728146.1, from coordinate 1,615,908,651 downwards.
TATCACTCCATAATAAAAAGTAACTCATCAATCATTGAATTCATATAAAAATTAATATTCTTATTTGGATGTCCTATAATTAATAATGAAAAATAGATATATGGTTTTTTCATTAACATATAAGGATGTAAGTTTTATTGAATTATGAAAATCGGAAAATAAGAGTATTTATTGATGTAATCACTAAATGGATAGAAACCATCATTAGAAAAACCAAACCATATATTACAAGGTTCCAAAGAAAAATACAGATGCACCTTATCAAATTGTTTCCATGAATCACCATTACAAGGATGATTTAAACTTCTACTAACATAAATATTGAATATATGTGATGTTATCAATACAGTTGTATTATGATACATAAATAGATTTTTTAATCTAGGTGTAATAAAAAAATACCTCAATTATTTTACTATAACAAATCTAGACTTTCCTTATTATACCTCTTTGTACCTCAATTATCCACATGTTGGACAATTAACTAATGACTCATATTCACTATAACATAATATGTAATAATTTGAACATGCATGTATATTCTAAAAATTAAGACCCAAATTTTTGACCAAATTATTTATTTCATATAAATTTATATAAAGTGTATTTCCCTCAGGAAACAAATATTTAACCAAATAGAATATTTAATCATTTTAACTATTTAACATTCCAAAATCTGATTTAATGGCCATAAATTCTATAATAGCTTAAAATTTTCTTATATTTATTCCAATATATAATTAATTCCTAGTGGGTTACAACAAATCATAAAATAGATATGGTTTTAATTAAGGATTTTAATAATCATTCAACATTTTTGCTTCTTGAAAAGATGGGTCAGCAACCTCATATGCTAAATTTAGAAACTTTGATGGATGTGGAAGAAAAAAATATATCTTCTTATAAATTTCATTCATCATGTTGATACCAAAAGAAGTAATATTTCTAAAAACAAAAATGAAATAGATGAACCCTAACGTTGTCAAAAGTTTCAAATATTATGAGATCAGATTTCTTATATAGAAACTTAATTGTCCCTTCTAAAAAAATTATGAATTTAATGATGAAAATGATATAAACATTTCAAAATCATCAATGTAGATAGAATTTATAATAGAACCATGTGTATTTTTTTGATGATTTATCCAATCTTGATTTTATAATAAAAACTAATGCTTATTTCATGTGTCCTTAGTTTTCTAAAATAGTAATATTAATTAGTTTATTATATAAAATTTTAAAAAAAATTACACAATTTATGTTCACTAAATGAATAGTTGGATATTTTTTTAATATATTTTATAAAATATTGATGCTTAAATATTATTATACATTTATAAATTTACAAATATTATATTTTTAAGGGTATAATTATTATCTTGTATGAACATGGGAGGATAGAGTCATCTATGGGGGTGGAGAAGACATAGCATGGGAGGTATCGCACTATGAGCATAGGAAGATAGTGGGTGTAAGATGTGGCATAGCATGGATGAGAATAGGATACAACTATGATAGGAAAATTCATAATTTATGACTAAAGAGGAAGGATATTTTGTAAGGAGACTATGGTTGGCTGAGTCATTTAATATGACTTGTAGAGTGTTTGGTCAGTCATAAAATATAACTAGCCACTTGTTTTGAAAAATTTAATAGGACTTTATTCTTTCTAAGCCTCTAAAAATTAGAGATTTTAAGCTACTAGGAATATGGGTTATTAATTTATAAGGTTCCTTTTGGGTGATTTTCAATCCTATTGGGAAGAGATGAGGGTTGACCCTCTTATGTACCTTGGTGTATGTGTATTTTGTAGTTTGTAATCCCCTCAATCAGAATAAAGGTTAATTAAATATAATTAATAATTTTCTAATATTTTATTCCAATAAATTCTAATTTATAATACGCTTTATTAATTATAATACACATTACTAATTTATAAAACAATTTTTTTTATTAATTATAACTTTTATTAAAATCATGGTACTTTTTATATTATTTTTTCCTTAACTATACTAAATTTATTATTTTTCAGTAATATTTCTAATATTTTATTAATTTTAACCAATTTTAATAACTTATAATAATTTATAATAAAATAATTTTTTTAATTAGTGTTTTTTTATTTATTTCTATGGGTTTTAATTATTTTTTCCAGATTTTAACTAATACTTATTATTTTTCATTATTTTTATTATTGTACTTGTTTTATTACTTTATTATAAGTTATTATTTATTATAGTTATATAATAATTTTTTTTAGTCTTTATAAATATATAACAAATTTTTATTAATTTAAAATAATATTTATTTTATAAATTTATTTTTATATAATATAAATAAAAATAATTTTAATTTTAATCAATATAAATTATTTTTAAGAATTTATAATAATAATTATATTTATTAAATAAATTATCTTAATAATAATTTCTAGATATATTTTTAAGTTTTATAATTCACTAATTAGTATTGCACTATTATTATTTTTCATTAATTGTTATTTATTTTAGTAAATTTTAGTAATTTATACTAATTTATAATAATTAATAATTATTCATTTTTTATTTATTATTATTTATATTAAATTATTTATATACTAATATTTTATTTTTTGACATTAAAAATTATAATAAATTAAATAATTAACAATATACTAATTAAATAAAAATAGTTAATAAAATGACATGAAAAAAAATTACAATAAATTAATAACCATTTTAAACAAAATACATTTAAATTGATGCTTGGACTGTGCCTAATATAATTTCAATATATGAAATAATTAATTAGAATAGAAAAAAATGAGAAAGATTTTCTTTTACTAGAATAACCGGGAGGGGAGAGAGAAGGGGGAGAGGCGTGTGAAGAATTCAAGGAGGGGATACTTGCATGCACTGGAATAAGGGATGGGGTGCACTATATTTATTTTTTAATTTCTTTCAATGGATGTTTTCATCTTAAAAAATCTATCATTTGAACTATTTACAATGAATGCTTTATTTACGATGGGTATTTGCGACTGATGTCTTATCCATTGTAAAAATTAGTCATCCTAAATATTTTTCTTGCTTATCCAAAAAAATATTTTCAACAAACTATATCTGTTAAAAATAGTCTATCACTAGACTATTTGTGATTGAATTAACATTCCATCACAAATAGTTCCTTTAGGAAGAACTATTTACGACAAAATTTACATTCTATTGAAAAATGGCTCTTTTTTGCAAAGGATATTTGTGATGGAAATATACATTCTATCACAAATAAGTATTTATCGTTATCTCACATGTATTTCTACGAAAACTATGTGCGATGAACTTTTGTTTCATTGAAAATACCCATGGATAAAAATATTATTTATAATGGAATAAATTTTCAATAGGAAAACCCCCTTCTGAGACACCATTTGTAATGGATAAGATGTATGTTGCAAATGTTTCATCATAAAAGACCAAATTTTCTGTAATGATTTTTCCAAAAACTCATGAAGGTGAACAGTATTTGTGCACCCAGCCTATGAAACACAAATGCAAGTGTTAAAAATGCCTATTTTTCTCTTGGTTTTAATAATTTAAACCCTAAACTTAAAATTCAACCTACCAACATCAATATATGGAGAGATAAAAATATGTGTTTTGATTTTTAAAACTTGAAATAGATGTGATTTTAATGATTTACTAATCAAAACCCCAATATCCTTCAAAACTCCCACCAAATCCTATAACCATATACCTAAAACCATAATTAACATCTCATATCTATAAAAAAACATCCAAAACATCCTCTCAATGATAAATTCACATGGTTAAAACCTTAATTCCTATAATTCAATTTATGGTCTCCCATCAAACACTAAGAAATTAAAATCCAAAATAATCACCCAAACCAAAACACCACTATGAACTAGTCACATTTACAAACCATGATATAAGTAAATAAAGATGTTGGTTACATGACGGATCTAATCCATATTGTAAGATACTTGTTTTTCATTGAGTTATGGAACCTTTTAATTTCAGTCTTAACCTTTGGTTTTATCTAAATGGTAATTAATAAAGAGGTCATGGAGGTTTTGAAAGCATTTAGGCTTGGTTTGGAGCCCAGACTTTCAGTTTTTAAAGAAACGGTATGAGGCTCATGGTTAGAGAATGGCTAATACTAACCATGTATCTCAACCAAGCAACCCAAAAATGGAGGAGCATAGTTTTTCAAATCATTCAATAGAGGCCTCATGGCTTTGTGAAAACTATACTTAATTATATAGGTGAATCACATAGTGTGTGCACGGTTTTTCTAAACATGCTCATAAATCATACGATGGGTTGTCTCTTGGATATTATCAACACATGGTGTGTGGATGGTTTGTCTAACCATGCACTTATATTGTGCAAGGTAGGGGTTCTTAGATAGTGGTCGTCACACAGTTAGCACACGGTTAGCCAAACCATGTGACCAAACTATGCACCCCTTAAAAATGTGGGAAATGGTCATTTTTTCCCTCAGGTCTTTAACCCTTCTTCTCATTTCCTCCTCCCTCAAATTCATAGTATCTCCTCCATGCATGAGATATTTCGTATTCTCCTCCTAGGATTTTTGGGAACTCCTCCATCCTAGCTTTGATTAGTGTTTCCAATTGCATTGTAATCCTCTTACTAAGTCTAGAAATCAGTTACCTTCCTTTATTTTTTCCTCTCTCAATCTTCAGCATTATTTCCATGTTACCTTATATACCCTATTTTCAAGGAATTTATTTGGTTTCTCATTTTCTATTATTCAAACCCAAATCTAAGGTTGATACTGGATGGGGATTCTACTACCAAGTTAAGGTTGGTAGTCTACTGAGTTTCCCTAAAATTCTAAGAGCTTATAAATTACAATGTTGTATCACATGATGGACTTCTGTGCATTGCTCCTAAAATTAATATTCCTCCAAATTGATATGTGAACTTAGTTTTAAAATTTCTATGATACCCATTAACACCATTATAGGTTGAATGCCTCAACATGAACCACCCAATTAGGGTGAGTTAGCTTAAATTTTTTAGACTGCTTATAAGTGGAATGACCTGATGGAAATTATGGACTTGCTAATGGGTTGGCCACTTTACTTCCCTTAGGAGAATAATTCCACTAAGGTGTTTTTTATTTACCATGATAGTGAAATTTTTAATTAAAGTAATGAATTGTATAGGTCATGGATGATTTCCTTATCCCCTCCTAGTCTCTTATAGATAAAGTACCATTAAATGAAATGGATTGAATTGGTAAATGTCATGGACTTAAACATGGACCCTTTGACCACTTATATAATATGAATAGTTATGGTTATGAACATGGATCTCTATATAAGAATGGTATTCCTTGATTTATATTTGGATTCCCAAATTGGAATGCCTTGAGAGAACTCATAGGATACTAGTTAATTCATTGATGTGGCTTCCAATTGGCGTACCAGCCTTGGGATCGATAAATTTCTTACACATGTGAATACCTCGATATGAAACCAATAATTCACTTACATATTACAAAAATTTAGATTCCTTGGATTGTCTCCTTGGATTTGGCTTGATGTCCTAGGACACATAACACCTTGAATTATATACTTTGGATCAAATCAAGTCTCTATCGAGTTTACCTTGTAAATTCTCCAAATAATCGATGAGAACACCTCATTTATGGTCCCTAGGTTCTTGGACCATTATAGGTATACATTATGATATACCAAAATGATCCTAAGCTAGTGGTTTTACTTAGTTTACTTTTAGTATATATTTATTCCTCATTTATATAATGATCCTTATTACAACTTATATTCTTGGATTGGATTATATTAAAATTAAATTTTATAAACTTACCATTTTTATATACTACACACTATTAAATATTATATAGAATGACTGGATTTGTATAGACATTGTTGGTAGAGTCCTACTGAGTTTTACTCACACCTTGTTCAGGCCTCTGATTGGTACCTAGACAGACTTCATGGATATAGGTATGGATAAAGGGAAGTATCCAGTTATTGACACTTAATTTCTCTTATGATGGAATTTAATAGAAAATTATTGATCCGGTTCTTGGGATTCCTTAGAGATAAATTTTTTATCTTTTTGGTTTCCTTTGTATATATTGTATCATATGTATGCCTCGTATCATGCATGCCTATTCATTTTTTATATAGACATGACATCATCTTTATATGACACTGTTTATGGATTTTGACTATTTATTATTATTTGGATGTTTATTTCCACTACTTAATCTATTATTGTCACCATTGTTCTTTACTCTAAAAAAGGAGGGTATAGTTTTCCCACTGTACCACCATAGACCCTTACTAATAATTGGAAGCCTCTAGTTTAAAGGGAAGCATGCTTGACGACATGGGGCCAACTAGGTTCGATTACTTATGAGTCAACTGGTTCTGGGATGTCACAAATTAGTATAAGAGATATTTTATTTTCCTTGTATTACTATTTTAGGATTGGTAGAAAGGATATTATGATGTGTCAGAACTTGGTAATAAGTCATTCCTGGGAGTAATTAACCCACATCCAGTGGAAAAGACAAGTTACTAGGGATGGGAATTATTGTTCTTAATTATGCATGTGGTCTTTGTAATACTTTCACTATTTTGTGATGCTCATGTTTTATGATGTTATATCTTATGTACTTTTACCCTTATACTAGTACAACAAGGTAAAAGTTTTCATGTATCATAATAGGAACTTAAGAATTTATATGTCATGCATTTATCATGCCATATTTATTTTATTTCTTGCATTTACTATTACATATCCTTTATTCCTTGATTTATATACTTGTAATTACACTAACATTTATTAAAGGAAAAAAGTAGAAAATTTTGGTTACATAAAGTGTCTGCATCAACTTAAATGGTGTTTTCCCATATATCTTGATGGTGGAACCTTATATAACTAATTTTAGCATAATTGATCTATGTAATCTTGGTTTCTTATACAGAAATATTAGTTGGTTGTGATTAAATGGATACCAATTGAACTTTATATTTTTATACCTATATAAATTAGGAATGGTGATCCATATAATTGAACCATCCTATATAGAATTGTTACATCCTGAGAAAAAATTCAAAATTCTGGTTGCAGTTACATGAAAATCCAATTATAACTTATAAAGATTATGTATTTATAACTTGGGAATGGATATAAATCTAATTTAACCATTATATATCAAATTTATAATTATAAATTTTTAAGTATATGGTTTTCATTAAATAGGGATTCAAATTGTAATTTAAAGTGTGTTTTCCTCTATAACTTGAAATTGAAACTCCATATAAAGAACCTTTATAGTTAAATCTAAATTTCACCCTTGACTTGGCCTAGTAGTAGGTATATGGGTTAGAGTTTTTCTAGGATAGTGAGTCTTTACACCTGGAATGTCCCCTATCAGTAATCCTTTATTCCTAGAATATGTTTTTAGGTGTGTTTTTGGCACTGTAGATATATGCCTCTATGATGAACTCAGGTCGAGTGCTAGAAAATTGGTTGCGCTTATGATCCAAAGGTAGTGGGACCTGAACCACATGTAGTTACACTTGAAGCACCTACAGTGATACCACCTATTATACTTGGATTTGTAAATGATGCTCAAATAAAAGAGAGTTTCTTATGATTAGTATAGTCTATGTAGGAAAATCTGTGACCTATACTGACTATGAAAAAATAGATGAGAGAGTTCCATCATTAGCACCCACTAACTTTCTCGGGGGATGGTGGAACCCAGGATGTTGAAACATGGATAGAGGTTATTATATTGATCTTTAAGCATCTATATATGCCTCTATATAGGTGGTTTAATCTTGAAACTTACATTCATTGTGGATCCACCAATAATTGGTGGGTTGTTTTTAAAAATTCATATCAGTATCGGGTTCTGTCTGGAGGGAGTTCTAGACTTTTTTTCTATGATTGATCTTTCCAAAGACAATGAGAGATAATTGGGATAGGGAATTTATATATTTGGATTAGGTTTCTATGTATGTTGTGGATTATTCAACTCATTACACTCAGCTTCAGGAATTCTTACCCACTCTTTCTAGTGATGAATTTTCTAGGAGGAGAAACATTGAGGATGGGCTTAGGTATTCCATCTAATCTCAGGTGATCTTATTCTGATTGACAAATATGATTTATATAGTGAACCAGACCCTTATCTCTAAGAAAAATATGAGGTAAAATGAAGGTATAGGGAATGGTGTTTAAACTTCTAGGCTAGGAAGTGCATCATCCAGTGGACAAAAGAATAAATTTGAGAATTCCCATGAGGGTAGTGTAAATAAAATTGTTCACTGGTAGTTATGTGGTATTCTATTATTGTGGAAGGTAGGGACACACAAAACCTCAGTGTATCAGATACTCAGTTGAGTGAAAATACTATATAAGGATGGTCTATATTTAGAGATTCTATAGGACCTTTCCACCAATTTCTAGTGGGATATGATCTAAACTATCTACAAATTCTAGAGAGGGATTGGTGGATATACCCTAATCAGGAAGTTGGAGTACCACTGGCTAATCATCCTGAGGATGTGGTTGTAGCCAAGGAATCTAGACTTATGATGTGTATCACTAGTAGAGCAAACCTTCTTAGTGTAGTCAGGTTGTGAATTAGATCCATGGATTGGGTAAGTTATATCAATTGTATCCAATAACTAAGGAGTAGATTATCAAACCATCTACAGTACAAGGTATTCTTCTAGTAGCCTCTACTTTATTATCTTATTTATTTGATATTGGAACTTCATGCTCATTATTATATGAAACTTTAATATAGAGTCTTAAAATCAAGATTGAGTATTTTTTTGAGGTAATGAAACTTGATAATCCATTAGGAGTATGGAAATAAAGTGTTTTTTGATACAAGGAGTGTCTCCTCAAGATAAGTGGTTACCATCTCATGTGTAACCTCTTCTTCCTTGAGATAATAGGTTTTGATGTGATACTTGGGATGGATTGGTTAGTACCTTACCACACCCATATCTATTGTTATCTCTAGAGGGTGTCTTTTGTATTCCATAAGGATGATAGCTACATTCATAAGGGATAATGGGATGTATAGGAAATTCAATATGGGCCTGGTCATCATGGGTTTAGTGGAGTTCTAGATTGGATTACTAACATTTTTCTAAATGATTAGAAAGTATGAAAGGTTTTTTCCCTCCAGTGGTGGACCAATTTAGAGATGATTTCCTTGATGACCTTTTGGGATTACCTCCTAAGATAGAGGTGGAGTTCACCATTGAACTTATTCTAGGAGCAGAACCAGTATATATTCCTTTGTATAGGATGGCTCTTACTGAGATTCAGGAACTTAAGAGGTAGTTAGAGGACCTATGGGATAAGGGGTTTATCATAACTAGTACTTATCTTTGGGGTTCACCTGTAATTTTTTCTAATATGTTAGATAGAACCTTAAGGTTATGTGTATATTAACAGTTATTGAATTATCTTATAGTATAGGTACCCTCTTCCTCGTATAAATAATCTCTTTGACCATCTCTAAGGAGCTATATTATTCTCGAAGATTTATTTAAGATCAAGTTACCATCATGTAAGGGGCAGTTCCTCATATATACCACATATAGAATTCAAAAGTAGGTATGGATTGTATGAGTATTTGGTTACATCGTTTGGTATAATCAACACACCCTCTATTTTTAGGTCCTAGATGAATAGGGTTTTCCACCCATCCTAGATTCTTTTGTGGTCATTTCCATTGATGATATCTTAGTGTATTCTTATACTTAAAATGATCAGGTCAAAAACCTTGACATCATATTGATTACACTAAGAGAGCATTCGTTTTCTTCTAATCACATAAAATACCACTTATGTATTGATAAAGTTCACTTCATGGGTCATATTATATCAAAATCAGGGGTATCTATTGATCTAGAGAATGATAGAGCCATTGTTTACTAGGAAAATCCTAAGAACGTCCTTGATATATAGATTTTCTCAAGGAAAGATGGTTACTATCAGAATTTCATTTGAAAATTTTCATGCCTTGTTACACCACTTATAGGCATGAATAAGAGTGGTTTTAAATTATCATGGTTTAAGTATTGTGAGAAGAGATTTTAGGAGTTTAAAGGAAGGATGAGATCAGTATTTATCATGATTCTACCTAATCCTGGTAAAGTCTATATAGTTTATTGTGACATGTTAGGCATTGGTTTGGGAGATATTTTGATGCAAAGGTAATGATTCATAACATAAAATTATCATTATTTTAGTCCTCATGAGTAAAATTACCCAACACAGTAGTGGTTCATGATTTACATTTATAGAGACATTACTTATTGGGGGAATAGTTCATTGTATACACATACTATAAAAGTATAAAGTACATATTCACCCAATATGACTTGAACCTTCAATAGAAAATATGGGTTGATTACCTTCATTCCTTTTAATTTGAGATTACTTATATTCTTAGTAAGTTTAATGCGGTTGTGGATGCTCTGAGATGAAAAACTTAGACATAAGTGGTTCAGGAAGTCGGTAGTGAATGACATATGATGGGTCTTCTTTTTGAGATAAATATATAATTTTAGGAGTGGAATAGTTATCCTATCCTTGTAGATTTATTAGTTACTTCATCACTTTTCTATAGGATAAAGAGAATGAAATTTTCATATACCAAAGGTCTAGTCATTTTGAGTGTACTATACAGGTGTTAGAGGACATTCTTAGGGAATGAATCCTTGATTTTGGAGGTTATTGAAAGAATAACTTACCTATTTCTAAGTTTAATTAAAATAATAGTTTCAAAGAAACCATTCAGATGGATCCATATGAGGAAATATATGGTAGACCTACTAATTCACCATTGTTCTAGTTAGGGGTAGGGGTAGAATTATTGGGACCTCATATTGTTCAGGATATGTCAGATCAGGTAAAGTTGATCATGAAATGTATGGGTACAACTCATTCTAGGTATAATTCTTATTTTGATTTTCATAATTGACCTATAAAGTTTGATGTGGGTGATTGGATCTTCCTACATGATACACCTAGATTAGTTTATTAACATATTCATAAATAAGGGAAAATGGAACCTAGGTTTGTTGGACCATTCTAGATCTTAGAGAGAGTTAGGTCGGTAGCCTATCATATAGCTCTTCCTTAGAGGTATCGATCCATTCACAAATTATTCCATGTTTCTTAGCTTCATAATTTTTATTCTAACCAGTATCATGTTTTTTTATTTTAAGGAAGTTTATTTATATTCTGATTCTTATTTTGAGTAGTATCATGTTTGTATTTTTGATCATAGCACGAAGTATTGCTAAGGTAGTACAGTTCCTTTAGTATGGATTCTATGGAAGAACAGTTGTATATAGGATGAGACCTAGGATTTAGAGTTTTATATATATGATCAGTGGCCAAAATTACTCTTGGATGTTTTTCAACCACCCTTAGAAAGGAAAATATAGGATGAGTTGTCATGAGGAGGGTAGATTGTAAGATCTTAGTTTTTCTTTGAGGTGAGGATCATTTTAATTTTAGTCTAAACATTTCATTTTATCTAAATGGGAATTACTAAAGTTTTCATGGATATTTTAGGAGAATTTAACCTTGGTTTAGGGTCTAAAGTTATAGTTTTTTTAAAGAAACAAGTTGAGTCATACGGTTAGCACATGGTTAGTATTAACCATGCAACTAAACTATGTGTCCCATAAAGGTAGGATTGTGGTTTTTTAAACCATTAAATAGAGACCACATGGTCATGAAAAACCTATAATAAATTTCAAAATTTAATCATATGGTGTCTGTTCATTTTCTCTAAATTTTCACCTAAAACTTGTGAGGGGTTGTCACTTGTATAGTATCCACACATGGTGTGTGAACTCTCTGTCTAACCATGAACCTAGACTATGTGAGGCATGTGTTCTTGGATAGTGGTTATTTTATAGTTGGTGAAAGGTTATCCAAACTATGAGACAAAATCATATGCCCCTTAAAATGTGGTAAATAGTTGTTTTTCCCTCATGACTTTAATCCATGTTCTTCTTTCCTCCTCCCTTAAACGCATAGCATCTCTCCCACACATGATATCTCTTCTCTTATCCTACTAGGTTTTGTTGGATATCCTCTATCCGAGCATCGATTCAAATGTTGTTGGTTCTATTGGAAGTCTCTTGGTAAGTATATCACTATGTTACCTTCCTTTCTTTGTTCCTATCTCCATCTTTAGAATTATTTCTATATGAACAAATATAAGCTATTTTTATGTGTTTTTTCTAGTTTCTCATTTTCTCTTATTCTAACCCTAATCAGAGGTTGATTCTAGATGAGGAGTCTAGTACTGATTTAAGGTAAGTTTTCCAGTACTTTTCCCAAAAATTCTAGGTGTTTATAAATTGTGTTGTTATTCCACACACTGAACTTCTGGTCATTTCTACTAAAATTAATATTCCATGAAATTGATATGTGAACTTAGTTTTAAAAGTGCTATGAGACCCATTGACACTATTTAAGGTTGATGACCTCAACATGAACTTCACCTTATGGTGATTTAGCTTAAATGTTTTGAACTACTTATAAATTGAATAAACTAATGAATATTATGGACTTTCTAATGGATTGGACACTTTACTTACCTTATAACAAGAACACCAATAAGGCTTGTTTAGATTTACATACTAGTGAAATGTTTAATTGAAGTAATGAAATATATAGTTCATGGATGCTTTCCTTGGGCCCTCTTGGTCACTTATAAATAAAGGACCATTAAATGAAATGAATTTAATACGTAAATGTCATGGACTTAAACATGAACCCTTTAATCACTTATATGATGTGCTTGATTATGGTTATGAACATGGATCTCTATATAGGAATGTCCTTACTTGAGTAATCCTTGGATTCTTGGTGTGGAATTACTTAAAATAACTCATTGGATTCCAGGTGATTCATTGATGTGACCATCAAGTGGCACACTAACCTTGGGCTTGATCAATATCATAGACATGTGAATGCCTTAGTATGTAACTGAAAATTAACTTGAATATTTTAGAAATTTATATTCCTTGGATTATCTCCTTTGATTTGGATTGATGTCCTTGGACACAGACCACCTCGTATTATCTCCTTGGGATCCAATAAAATATCTACTGAGTTTACCCTAGACATACTCCACAGACTCGATTAGGACACGTTAACCATGGGCCCTAGGTTCCTAGATTGTTTTAGTTCTATGTTTTAATATACCAACATGAGCCAAAGCTAGTGGTTTTACTCAATTTAATTTCGGTATGAAATTATTCCTCATTTATTGATTACTCCTTGTTATAGCTTATATTCCAAGACTGGATTATATTAGACTTACATTTTACAGCCTTACCTCTATTATGTATTCTACACTATTACAAATTATACATGTTGACTGGATTTTTATAGAAATCTTTGGTGGTGTAATACTAAGTTTTAATCACTTGCTGTTCAGGCTGCCGATTGGTACTTGAATAGACTTTATGGATGCATGTAGGGATAAAGGGAAGAACCCCTCTATGGATGCTTTATTTCTCTTAGGATGAAGTTTGAGAGAAAAATATTGATCTAGTGATCAGGATGCCTTGGAGATAGTTTTTTGGTCTTTTTAGTTTCATTTTTAAATATTGTATCATATATATGCATGTTTCCATCTATTCCTATTCATTTTTTATATTGACATGAAACCATATGTATATAAAACTATGTATGTTTTTTGACTATTTATTATTATCTTGATATTTATTTTTCCTACTTTATCTATTATTATCATCATTATTCTCTACTCTAATAAAGGTGGGTATAGTATCCCCACTATACCACCATAGACCCTTGCTACTATTCGATAGCCACTAGTATACAAGGAGGTGCGTTGAGGCCATGTGTCCAATCAGGTTTGGTTACTTATGAGTGAACCAGGTTTGAGATGTCACATATATCACACCCCCATGCTCCTGATATTTTCCAAGATATCCAGCTAAACATCCCACATCTAGGACATAATCCTCAGTCTAACTTGTACCTGTATCAAGTGAACGTTCTCTTGGGTACCCATGTGAAATGTTGGTACAAGTAGGTTATTAGTACAAAACATAGTAGGTAACCAACAACATAGTATCATACTAAACAACATATAATTTGATATGTTCATGTGACACACTCAGCTGAAATAAATATGTAACTGTGGAAACATAAAGAAAATATACATACATTATCCTAATTTCAGAATGTATCTGAGCATGTTAGGATGACCGCACCCATATAGTAACTAATGTCAGTCCTTAGATATGATACCTCGATTGACTGTACCTACTTCGTCCAGTGTTTGGGTGTCTATGAACACATTGTGTGGACCGTGCCGACTAACATGGCCCTCTGTCCATTCCACAAGTCATCCCAGGTGATTAATAGAGCACAAACCTACCAAGAGTAATATACCCATCCACATAGAATGCAGGATCATCCAACTATGTGGGAATATACCCATCCCTGTGGAATAGAACGAACACATTAGGTGAAATAACATATGGGAGTAATATACCTATCCATAGACCATCCCTAGAGCACTGGCCTACTTGGGGTAATATAACCATCCTCGTGGCATGTGTTCTCATCCAAACAAGGGTAATATACCCACCCCCATGGAATAGTAAGGTATCAAGGGTAATATACCCATCCCTGATCTAATCACCAGGACTTTTAAAAGATAAAACCTACCCTAGAATCCATTATCTCAGGGTGTCAATAATAAAAATAAATCAAACTAAACATACCAATAGAGTTAGTTGAATGAACATGTTTTTCATCATCATATTTTCACCATTATTCTTACACATTAGTTTTGGTTCTAGGTGAAACCTGTAATCCTCACTACCCATATCCATATGTACCATCGTAGGTTTGGTCCATCAACAAGGCACCCTCTCAAGCCCCTACGGTCACAGTACATTAGAGGCACCCTTATGAGGGTCCCCAGTTCTATAAAAGGTCTTTGGTCAACACTTGATGCTTATAGGATGTCATTATCCTTGGAATAATCAATAGGTTATCATGGACTTACCAACTACAATATGTTTTCTATATATGAAATGGTAAAAGGGGTGGCCCATGACCCATCTCCGTACTCAAGGTCTCTCTCTAGGTCAGTCTTCTCACCCAATGCATCATCCATATCCTAAAGTCTATCCACCTAGACTAAGAACATATCAAGGATCCACACACTCACTACTAGGTTTGTCCATCTCAAGTCATGACACACCTCTATGGAGAGGTGACCATAGGAACCTACTCAAGGGAAACTAGTTCATTCTATTCAACTCTTCAAAAAGGCACCCCTCATGGGGGTACAAATGTCACTGGTCAAGGCCTTATCCATCAGTGATCAGGGAATCATTTCGATGCCTTAAGACCATTGTTGTCTAGGATCTCACTCATTTTTTTCAAGGTTTTTAATTAATTTATCATTTTAATTTACACATTTTAATTCAATTAAATATTCCAAATAAATAAGAGGGTACTTACTATAGTTAAAGGCCCTCATAATGCATGTCATAAAAATCATAACAACCATAGGGATAGTATACGAGACCACCTACCTTAAAGGAATCTTATACCCTTTATTTTTAAGGTTTATAAGCCCTGTCAAGGATTTTCCAAGATCTTAAAACCTCATCCATGGTCAACAAAGATTTTCCCAATGGACTAATCCTCTAAATCATGACAAACACCAATAATTAATTAATTATAACATTTATAATTAATTAATTAATTAAAATTACACTCATTATATTTGTTTTAAACTCATTAGAACATCATGTTGTACCAAAACCAAGTCAAACCATCATTAGGAACCTGCAGAAGACCTTTGGTACCAACTCAGGTCAAACCCCTAAGTGTTAGAACTAATTTCATAATCAATTTAACTTAATTTAACCATAAAACCTTAAATAAATCCACCTCATGATGTAACTTTGATGAAATAGTGAGTAAAGGTAGGTGTAAAATATATTGGGACATCCTCTTACTAGGATTCATGAAATCCCCATTGAAATCAAGTGATTTCACCATTCTCTGATAAAATCAACATTTCCAACCTAAAATGAAACAGTGTCGAATCATCACAAAAGAGGAAGGAAATGGAAAATAATAAGGATAGGATCTTGTTTCTTGAGTTTCTATTAAAAATATGCATGAACATATCCGTAAACCAAGTGGGATAAGGAAGTAAAGGGTGGGGGTTAACTGGATCACATGAACAAAATAGAAAAAGAATAAGGGGGGATACCCCTCTTAAACTCTAGGGGGTAGATACTTTTACCCATAATACCCACACCATCTAGATAGTATGGTTCTACCAGCTATCTGATGGTACCCCTATAAAAGGGGGTACCACTATCTATCCACTGGCTAGCCTTTGGATGTTGTAGTTTTCTATAGCAGCTCGGTCAGCACCCTGGTCGATCCCACTACTCACTCGAGCCTCCCAAACCCTCTTCCAAACCCCAATACATGTTCAAATACACATGTTTGAGGGGTCCATGATTTTTAAATTCCATTAAAATCCCAATATAAAATTTTTACCACCCTCCAAATGAAAATTAAAAATTATCTTGAATTTCCACACTCGTATAGACACACATAATTACAAAATCCCCATTATAATACTTCTCATACCTAAGAAGTCTCAGTGGTCAACCGGATAAAAATTCTAATCCACCACAATATTTAATTCATTTTTAAATATCCTTGATCTACCTTGTAACACTTAATGTACTTCTTGAGGTACCCTTCCATAACCATTGTTCTCAAGCATCAAAACACAAGAAAATTCCTATAACCATTATAGAAACACTAAGATGGTGCTCTATTGAGCTTTTTCACCCTGAGGAATAAAAGAATATTCATCCCATTAATCACCCATACCTTGGTTCTCCCCACAATAGGACCTATCCCACAATCCAATTATAATATACAATACCTTCCCACCATTTGAATTTTCTACTAAAGCATGATACTCTAAATTCCAATGAAACCCCCATACTCACACTAGAAAATAAGTGATGACACTGATCCAATATAAGTACAACTCCCTATTCCTGATTTCAAAGAAACATAGATGTGTACCAACCATCAATTCAGAATCCCAGACATGTTATCTTGTCTTCAAAAGGCCATTACTAATTCATGAATCATACCCATCATATCCAATACGGTGTACCTGGTACTGTTTTTGGATCACCGCATTTCATATCATGCAAAACACCAGTCATACATTCTCTAACTAACCTTCCTTAAAGTCGTTTAGCCTCAACTATAAATGTGTTACCAAAATTACCCTATCATGATTCCCTTAATACTAGGGGCATCCCATGATTGTCCAAACATGCTCACCAAATTCCATTCTTGAATTCTGGTGTAGCTTCATAGTTGGATCCTCAACCATCCAAAATCGATGCTGCATACTATCATAAGCACTGGAGAATCACAATCTAATCACACTCGAATCACCTTAAACCATCCTAATCATGATGCCCACACTTGGACTCTATCAATTAAGAAAACTAAATTATATCAAGAACTTTCCAATCCATTGGAATATAATTTCCCTAAAAATCATCCATCAATCGATCTCTCAAAACCATGACCCTACTTGCATGGGTTCATACCACCTACGATCGATAGGATGATCCCCGTTATAGGAGTGTACTTATCATAACCTCACTTGATCCAAACTCAAACACCTTGGCCCACACCCTGTCCATATCAAGACATGATGACTAGATGTGGCCAAACCCACTCATACCTAAGAACTATTTAAAATTTCAATATTACTTTCCCTTAGTTCATGAGAAAATAACCCACAAAATTCACCAAAACTCAAACCATAATCAAGTTCAAAACCTTTAATCATCCATTAATTCACTTACCACCATGAGTCTTTACTTAAACCACTCATCGGGTACATTCTTAGTAGGTCCCATCATGATTAAATGTGTGTCACTTATAATGATCCATGATTTCCCTTTATTTCAACCCTTGGAGATTCTATCAAGGTCTAACTTAGATTGAATGTAGTACCATACCTGATCAAATCAAGGTGTCATCGCTCTCCCTAATAACATTCACTTCCATTAGAAAAGGTTTTTATGACGCACTAGTTTGGGTTCTATCACAAACTTTGACGCATTCCTATGTCTTCTATCTTCCAAATCCCAAAACCATAAGATAAGATAAAAAAAATCCTCTAACGCCACTTTGTAATATTCCATCCTAGATCACTATAAACAGTTATTTGAATACGCCACTATATGATCTCAGGTATGCCTCTCCAAATGTTAGAGGTTTTCAAATAGTAGTGAGGGTCTTAGATGGTACTATGGAGAAACTATACCCCCTGTATTAGAGTGAGAAATAATAGGAACAAAAAAGAATCAAATATCATACACATTCATAACATTAGAGTATATATAAAAGGTAAATAAATAAACGTTCTATATAAAATAAAATGTTGACCTATGACATACAAACATACCACCCACTAGGTCAGTCACATATACAGGCCAGAATAAAATGAAATACATATTTTGGCTCCATGATAGCTATGATCCATATTATAACCCATGCTCCTGACATTTTCCAATCTATCCAGTTGAACATACCCCATCTAATCTACAAGACTTATCCCAACTTGTACTTTCATGAAGTGAATTTCTACTCGGGTACCCATGTGTGATGTCACCCTAAGTAGGGTGTAAATACAAAACTCGGTAGAGAACCACCAATGAGGTCTCATACTAACTAGAATATATTGTGATATGTGCGTGTTACATCCTCAACAAAAATAAATAGGTAACTATGGAAACATAAACATAAGCTACCTACTTTGGCTCGATGATGGAATATCTCTAAGAATGTTATGATGACCACACCAATATAGTGACCAATGTTGATCCTTGGGTCTGAGACCTTAATCTGATGTACCTACTTTAGACAATTCTAGGGTGTATTTGAGTATGTCATAGGGATTGTGCCAAACAACATGTCCCTCTGTTCAATCCCCATGTCATCTTGGGAGGTTTGTAGATCACAGGCCTACCGAGGGTAATATACCCATCCCTATGGCACATAGGCTCATCCAACCAGGGGTAATAAACCCATATTTATGGTACAAAAAAACCGCATCATGATAAATACCATATGGTGGTAATATAATCATCCCCATACCATTTAGAGATCATAGGCCTACTAAGGGTAATATACCTATCCTTGTGGCATACAGGCTCAACCAATTGGGGGTAATATACCCATATCAATGTAATAGTTAAGCATCGAGGGTAATATACCCATCCATGAGCTAACCACCAAGACCTAAAAAAGATAACACCTACTCAGGCATCCATCGTATTAGGGCATCAAGGATAAAAATAAATCAAAATAAACAGACCACAAAGGTTAATAAAATTCCCATGCCCATCATCATCATCTCCACCCCATCAAGATTACATGTCATTTTAGGTTATAGGTGAAAACCAAAACCATCACTACCCAAATACATACATACCCATATAGTATTATTCCATCAATAGGGAACCCTCTTGAGTCCCCTTGGTCATAGTATATTATAAGCACCCCTATGAGAGTCCTCAATCCCAACAAAGGTCTCAGGTAAACACCCAATTCTCGGAGTATGGTGTTCTCCTCAACATTATCAATAAGGTAGCATGACATTTCAGGCTACAAGAGGTTTTCCAAATAGGTAATGGTCAAAGGGATAACCCACAGCCCATCTTAGTTTCCAAGGTCTCTCTCTTGATCGGTCTTCTCACCTAACCTATCATTCATGGCCTATGGTCTATCTATCTAGACTAATAATGTCTCAAGGGTCTACATGCATCTTACTAGGTCCATCCATATCAATTAATAGAACACCTACATAAGGAGGTTTCCATAGCATCCTAATCAAGGGACACTAGGTCATGTTTATTCACTTTATCAGAAATCCACCCTTCATGAGGATCCAAATGTATCTGGTTAAGGGTTAGTCCATCGGCAGTCAGGGTGTTATGTCGGTGCCCTAGAATTATAGTGGCCTATGTGCTCACTCATTTTTCTCAAGGTGATCAATTAATTTTTCATTCCAATTTACACATTTCAATTCAATTAAATATTACAATTTGATAGGAGGGAACCGCCTACAGTGTTAGTTCCTTACAATGCATGCCATAATAAAATCATAATAATTATAGGGATAGTATATGAGACCACTTATATTTAATGAAGGTTCTACCCTTTATTTACAAGGGATGGTATCTCTTCCAAGTCTCATCCAACCTCATCCAACCTCATCCATGATCAACCAAGTTCTTCCTAATGACTAAATCCACTACATTAATCCAAAAACCAATAATTAATTAATTATAGAATTTACAATTAATTAGTTAATTAAAATTATTAACTTGAAATATTTAGTGAAACTCATTGGTTCATCATGTTACACCGGAACCAAGTCCATCAAGACATGGAAGGCTCGTAATAAACCTTTGTTACTAACCTGGTCTAAACTCTTAAGTTTTGAAACCAATTACATAATAAATTTGACTTAATTTAATTGGAAAACATCAATTAAATCTATGGAACAATATACCTTTTATGAAACATTGAGTAACGGCATGCGAGTATCATCTCAATATAGCCTCTTCCTAGGCTGCACAAAATCCCTATAGAAATTGGGTGATTTCACTATTCTAAAGTGAAATAACCATTTATTATCTAAACCAAAACAATTTTGAATTATTTCAAAAGAGTAAGGATATGAAATAGAATAAGTATAGGAGCTCCTACCTTGAGTCACTACTAAAAATTCCCAAGAATTCCACCCCAAACCAATGTGGGAGAAAGATGTGAAGGTTGGGGGTTTTCCGGCTTGCATGGGAAAAAATAGAAAAAAATGAGGGTAAATTACACTCTTAAAATTAAAAGGAATGGGTATTTTCCCCAAAATAACCCCCCACCGACTAGTCGGTATGTTTCCACTGACTAACCTTTGACATTCCTATATAAGGGGGTACCAAAGTCCATCCACCGGCTAGCCGATGGCTATTATAGATTTCTAAATCATCCCAGTCATCCCCCTATCCGGTCTCACTAATCACCTGAGCCACATGTTCTCTATTCCAAACCCAAATAAATGTCTAAATACACTTGTTTAAGGGGTCTAAACTTTCATAATTCCATTTTGAATCTTGATACAAAATTCAGCCTACCCACAAAATAAAAATTCAAAATTATCTTAAATTTTCATGCCTATATGAACACAAGGCATTAAAAACCTTAGAAACATTTAGTGAAACTTATAAAAATCATATTTGAGACTATAATTTTAAAAATAAAACTCATAATTTTTACACACCTTACTTTTACTAAATTAAATCCAAAAACATTTTAAAACTAAAATTGTAAATACCTGGACCCTTTTCATGTAAATTTATTATATAATTTTGGTATTTTAATTATATTTTGATAGTATTTATAAGTTAAAATGATATTATATGGGTTTTGGGGAGGATTTGTAGGAATAAAATATAAGGGGTGCAGTAAGGCACCAAGTACCTGGTGGCGTAATACGAGGTACCTGGTGGGACCCTAGGTCCCCAGGTGGATCTGTCTGAGCTACCAAGTAATCGGTAACTTGGTACGAGGTACCTAGTAGATTTTTGGGTGAAAACCATTTTAAAAGGGGTATTTTTGTCCTTTTACTTCCTAAATAGAGCCCAAAAATTTTGGGGGCTCGGAATTTCATTTAGATCTAGCCACTTTTATTTGCCCAAAGATTTATCTTATTCCCCTCATATACCTAAGGTTATTCCATCCTTCAATATTGATCTAAGGGGTTCTATTTGGATATAAAATATTTATTTATATGAGTTAGGGATATGTAACACCACTAATCATCCTTTTTTTAGTTAATTTCAATAGTCGGTGTAAATCCTTATCTTCAAAATTTTGGTTTTATGAGATATTCCAAATCTATTGGATTTATTCTAAAATAATTACTGTGGATATTTTTATTAGGAAAATATAAAGTAATCATGAATTTTTGATTCATAGATTCATTCACCTTCTTTCATAGTGGTGTTGACCTAATTTCAATCCCATGTTAGGTGGATTATTTATGATTTTGGTGGAATCTCTCTCTCTCTCTCTCTCTCTTATTCTTGGGACCTAAATAGGACTTCCTATAATATAATTGATAAGAATAACCCTTCTTCTTTTCCTACTCATATAGATTTAGTCTATCAAGGGTTTGTTTCAAATTGAACCTAAGAATAGCTAAGAGTTTAAAATAATAAATATTTATTCAAAATATTTACATGAATAAAGAGGATGGTTTTTCCACTCTTAGTTTCTTTTAGTTTATTTTATTTAAATTATATAATTTATATAAATTTTCTTTATATTTGTATTTATTATCATGCATATTTATTGATTAAAGTTCATAAAACATGATAGATGAAATTTATTTCTTTGACTACCTTCCATTATTGATTGAAATTCATTTTTAGTGTGATGTTTCATGCCATACTAGGTAATTTTGTCATAGATGGATATTATTTAATTTTTTAGTCATGTTAGACTTTTATATTATATATATATATATATATAGTTTTATTCATGATTTAATAGATAACCACTTGAAAACTTATAGGTTGAATAATCAAGATGGGTGTTAGGCCCTAACTAATTATATATCTTGTTGGTTTGGGATGTTTTCACAATTTCTTGAGTCATTATACCCATCCCTTATTTCCTAGGATAGGCTATGAGATTTTATTGACTCTTTATACCTAATTTTCTTTCCCCTTAGGATGGTTCTCTTGGAATTTGAATTCTTTGGCACACATTTACTCATATGTGTGGGTGAATATGTGTACATGTGTGAGATATTTTCAGGTGCTAGTATTTCCTCCCATAAAATATGGATTCAAATTTTTATCTCAAATCATGAGTTAAGTTTTGAATCAAGTAAGTACATGTGGATCCCACATTTAGATAGATTTACTTTTAATTACCATTGAATTTACCTAGATTACTTTTTATTCCATGTACTTATTGTTTTTTTTTGTTCCTATAGATTTGTATTATTACTGTAATACAATCTAGAGTATGAGAGGTTGTTAGAGAAGGGGTGGAAACCACCTATGAAGTTTACATACTCACACTTTACACAGGCCTCTATTGGGATGTGTACATACTCTTTTATGTGTGATCCAGGTGAGGTAAAATCCAGCTAATATAGGAGCTAGTCACACACATGGATCTCAAGTCATTGTTGTTAGTTTTTTTATTTTTTACTATATAAATTTTCCAATGTCATGTGGTTTATCCCTATCATCTTTAGAAAAAATTAATTCACATACATACCCAATACCTTTTAGGTTTATTGTTTTAGATAATTAGGAAAACCCCTTTACATAACAAAACCCATGTGTTTTTCTTAAAATGGGAATTGTTTCCATTAAAACTAGATTTTCCTATTCCAAAATAAGACTTCAAAATCTCTTAAAAAATTATTTGCACATAATACCCTTCTAGAAATATTTTATGTAATATCATTCTTTATAAGCTGGGAAATGGAAATATAAGAATGGGTGAGATCATATGCTCGGTAAGGGTAAGAATAGGGGATATCAATCTATGATCATAAGTGACAACAACATAAGAATAAGGGTGTGAGAACATGATCATAACTTAAAAAAATGAACCTAGAAAGTCATGGACCATAAATCATGAGTCATAGAATAAATATTTTTTATAATAAAATACATGATTCATAAGATTTTGGAATCTTAAATAATCAATCATGAGCCATGAGAGTATATTATAAGCATGAGACATAAGTTTTTGGCATAAAAAATCATATAAATCAAATTTCATGACTACCCACCACAACATTCAGCACATAATAGTCTTAGTATAACTACCTATGTTCCAAATCATATGTCACAGCTACCCACCAAGATATTCATCACATAATAGTCTTAGTTTAACCACCTGTGTAACTTCTTAGGCTTAGGATACCCACCCATGTACCATATTGAGATTAGTATAAATACTTATATACCCTCTTGGGATTATATCAAATACTCATTTACCCTTGATATCATGAGTCATCAAACTTTAACCAATGCATTGGAGGGCTATATAATCATGGGCTCACCCATTACATAATGAAACCCATATATCAGTGTGCAACAAGATCATAAAAAACATTCATCATTTCATCACAACATAACCCATGAAAAATAAATAGGTTTCATAAATATTTCATCATAACATAATATAAATTATTCTAGATAAATTAAGTGGGTGGTATCATAAAAACATTCATTATTTCACCATAGATTAATTGACCTTTGAAAAGAAATGGGTTTTATAAAAACATTCTTAAAACATCCTCATCATAAGTTATCCATAGAAATAAATTGTATGTTATCATAAGATCACATCCCTATTGAACCACAATAATACTTAAATTATTTTGACATAGATGAGAAATTTCTTTAATAAAATAATTCAAAATATTCTTTGAAATCAAGAGAAAACATCACTTTTATTTTGGTAACTTTTAAAAACTAAAATTCAAAAAAACAAATAGGAATAGTATTTTCTTTATAAAATATTTTAAACTTTTAATGGGAATTTTATGAAAAATTAAGGACATTATGGTAGGAAAATATATTCAATCCATAAACGTTAAAAGAGAACTTTCTTTTCAAACTTTTGTAAAAATTCAAAAGTGAGTTGTATGAAAACCCATTAAAAAGATTCCTTTTAATAATTTGTAAAGAAGTTAAAATTTATTAAAAATTAACTTTTAAAAACATTTAATTATAGTTAATAACTTCCATAAAACAATTTAAATAACATGGATATAGAAGAATAAAATTATCGATCAAAAATAGAAAATAAGGTCGTATTTTCATAAAAACATTTTATTTTTCATTTTAAGTACCAAATATATGATAATGAAATTGAGACATTAAAATAATATAAATAACTAGATTAGAATAAAATATATTATCTTAATAAAATAATGATCATATAATTTCCCTCAATAGAAATTTAACATAGACAATCCCATAAAGAAGTGAGATTGTAATATATACCCTTGCAGCTTTTGTAACCTTTGAATTAAAACCTCATGAAATAAATAAACATTTTAAATCACCATATTTTTATTAAAATCATAAAAAAATACATTTATGGTTATTATGTAAACCACATAGTATAAAACAAGTGTTGAATATGGAATACATCTAAAAGAAAGAAAAGTGGGATGAGAAACCCTTACCTCAAGTCTTGAATTGATTCATATGTATTTAAACCTCCTTTAAAATAAATTTAGATTTATTATACATATAAAAAAACATATTTACACTCATAATACTATATATCATTCCCTTAAAAAATTTCAATTACCAGTTCACTAGCAATTTTTCATTAAAATTAACATTCGGGTGTTAGCTATTCTGTATTTCACGCATGTTTTTGTTCGAAGATTTTGGTACTTACACCCTGGACATGGTTTTATCATAATAAGAATAAAAATAATGTCCTAAATATAATATTTATTCATTATATATACTTTTATAACTATATTTATAAGGTGTTTATGGAAAATAAATTACATCACTTCGTATAGATGGCAGTCCATACATACGCACGAGTGATGATTTCATTTCTCAATGAATAGAAAGAAACAAATGTAAATAATAATATATATTTAAAAAATTATAAATATATCATAATTATAAAATATATTCATTAAAAATATCATTATAACCATCCATGTAAAGTAGAAATTGAAACCAAATCACATCGTTTCGTGGAGGTGTTAGTCCATACGTATGCACGAGCGACGTTATCATTTTTCAACATATGGTAGGGGAAGAAGGTAGATAATAATTTATCTTTAAATAATCATAATTATTTCCTAAAAATAATATATATCCACAAAATATATATTTATAACCATCTGTGTGAGGTGGTGATGAAAAATAAAAATACATTATCTCATGGAGACGGTAGTATATATGTACGAATAAGCGATGTTTTCATTTTCCATTAGATAGAAAAGAGATAGAAAATGATTGAAACATTAACATAAAAATATATAATTATAGTAAATATATTTATTTCATTATATTAATATATTTATAGAATATTTGGATAAGTTTTAAGAAGAAAGAAACTTGAAATAGATCGGTAAATATAATAGTCTCATCTTTGGGTATCCTCCTTTCAATTAAACTTGAGGCCTTTAGAGGAGAGGTTTTTAGTCACACCATGGGCTTGAGAAAGTGGTATGAGAAGTTTATGGTGGTATTTTTTTAGATTTTTTAGATAAAACTGAACTCGTATGTGTCTTATGAAAGGTTAGATTAAGACCCTTTATAGGTAAAAATCAATGGAATTTTGGAAAATTTTAAGTCTTTAAGGGTCTTAAAAGAAATTTTAAAAAAGTTAAGTGGCTCTAAAATGGAACATGTAATAAATTTAAAACCATTTAAAATCACAATTTTACTATTATAATATTTTTTATGATTTTTAAATCAATTTATAAAATAATATTTAACATTAAATATCCTTAAAGTTATTTCCAAGACTATTCACATAATTTGACTTTAAAGGCATCAAGATAAAAAATTTGTTCTAATTTTAATAATTAAAACATTAATTTAATTTAATTTTGATCCATAAAAAATGTTAAAGACTCTAAATTATCCAAAACACATCACTTTAAATATTTTTTAAACTATTTACTTTGTTTTTTCACCTGCTTGCACAAGAGTTGCATCAACGATGCATAAGCTTTCTAGGTAAGTATACCATTTACAAAAATTAAAAAAATAATATCATGAAAATAATTAATTCTTATTTAAAATAACCATTTATAACCATTCACAGATTATTTTTATCCCTATGATAACATACTAGAGATATTAAAAGAAAGAGAGTGATATTTTGTAATTATTCTTTACTTAAAATAATATAATGATTATAGTCAAAGGAAAGTTCCACAAAATTGCCATATTTTTAAATATTTTATGATTATATTTAATTAAACTCATTTAATAAAATAAGTCATGTTTTTAAGATATTTTTGAGACCCTATCCCATAGTTTTAACCTCATTTAATCTATTTTCCCCTTTACCGTGTTGATGAACTTTTTCCATGGTTATAATTCATTATGAATGAAAATAAAAAATGGAAATTATTAAATAATTTGAATATTTTAATTCCAAATATATAATAAATTTTATTATATTCAATTTCCATAAGTGTTAAAAAATTACATTAAATATAAGTTCGTAAAATTCAACGAAAAACTATTTTTATAAAAATATTTGTTTAAGCGTAAAAATGATTTTACACTAAAGTTATAAATATTATTGATTATTATAACTTTCATTGGATTATAATTAATCAAATAAAAGTTATATAACATTTTTATCATTCCAAAACCGAATGTAACCTTCCAAACACACTATTAAATACAAAGATCCAAAAATAGTTTTTTTATTAGAAAAAAATATAATATAAGTTCCAAAAAGTAAAGCATGGGTTTCCAAATTTAAAATAATGTTTTAAAATGATTAATTTTTAATAATTAAACACATATTTTCTGATAAAAAGTTTTTATAAATTTTTAAGTTAAGCTTACATCATGATGATGTAATAAAATTTACAGTATTAGAAAAATCTATATTTTCACTATTCATCAAAAATAAACTTTTTTAGAAAAATATAAAAAAATCACCCTAGGAAAAATTTGATATTATAAATCCAAAAATTAAATTCACTTAATAAAATTCAAATTATAAAATTAATAAATTTTTCTTTTAAATGAAAAATAAAAAATATAAGGAAAACATGATTTTATAGAAAATGGCCCTTTCAAACTTTAGCCATTCTTAACCTTGTATGATTTAATTATTATCATTCAAAATTGAGGACTTATTTATTAATAACTAATAAATAAATTTTAATAATGAAAACTTTTCAGCATATATTTCATAATGTGATTACTCCTTTTCATACCTGGAAAACCAATGACTAGGTTATAATAGTTATATTTAAATAATAATATCTCAATAGTATATTGTGGTTCATTTAATATATATATGGAGTGTGGTACAAAATATATAATTTATTATTATTTAAATGTAAATTCATTCTAAAACCTTGGGGTGTTACATTCTACCCCTTAAAGAAAATATGTCCTCGCAATTTTATCGTGTGTCTCATAAAAATGGTTTAAAACATTTTCAGAATCAATTATAAGGAGTGAAAAATAAATAAACATAAGTAAAAATATATATTTTTTAATTCAAATTTATAATATTTATGTTTAAAAATTACTTTAATTTCTATTTTAATACCATTAAACTTGTTATTTCTAAATATTTCTTGAACCATGCATTTACCATTATAAGACTCATACTTATGAATGAGTTTTATAAATAATACCTTCATAGATGAGAAATAATTTCCATATAGGACTCAATATATTTATCTTCTTCTTGATTAAGTTTGAGTAATTTTTTTAACATAGAGATAGGGAATGTGATAGAATATACTTACTTTATTTCTTCCCACGATTTAAACCTTTTGTTGTGTTTCAAGAAGTTTTCCACCTCTACTTTATGCCATAAGATAAATAACCATCATGAATTTTTCATTCCTAGAGAAATAAAATTTTATTTTAACATATCAAAAGATCCAAAAAAGGATGAAAAATTATTCCTTCTATTTCTACCCATTAACCAAAACCAAAATGGTTATCACATGTTAATATAATATCCAATATGAATAAAACTTTATACATCAACCTCAAAAACCTCAAAAATAACACCCAAAGTTCAACATAAATCATTACATAAATATTTAACCTTAAAACTCTTCCAAAATATGTTGAAACAAATTCAAAAACCAAAAAAAATCAGAATTATTTGATCACATATTCTTCCAAAATCAACTTAAAATTTATCCCAAAATAAAATTAATCACTCATAAAGTCACATAACAAAAATTAATATACCCTAATCATATATTATCCAAAAGATACTAATAATTTCACAAAATAACCTAAATAACCATAAAACCACAACAAAAACATATATGCTTCTATAAGTTAACTCAATCTTTATTCCTCAAATAAAACCTCATCCTAGAAAATAATTTGTGTTTACCTTGATCATATAATGTTCCCAATACTTTGAACTTCCAAAATAAATTTAATCACTTAGTTACCAAATCAACTTTCAATATCATAGTTATCTAAAAAACTATTCACAAAATATGATAACCCTTTTATTCCTATTAACCATAATTACCTAGTTATTAAAGAGTGTATTAACCTTAAATTTTATATGTTTGTTTAAACTTGTATCCCTAATAACATTATTTACAAATAAAGTCACACTAAATTACATGTTAAACCAAAGGGTTATATATACCTCAATGAGAATTTTGGGTGTGCCTCAGTGGTAGAGGTACACTGTGATTTTGCATCAGACCTGGGTTCAAATTTGGGTGGAAGTGAATTTTTGCTAGCAGGCGGTGATGCAAGCATGATGTAGGAAGGCGGTGACACAGGAAGGCAGTGATGCAGGTATACGATGATGTAGTCATGATTTAATCATGATTTTTTACTAGTCCTTAAGCCTATATCGTGGTCCTTTGGTCCATGTAATGGGTTTCATTCCCATTGGGCCTTCGGGCCATGTACTGAATAAATAAGGCTTGATGGGTGGTTTATCCCTTGGGGGGATATGGCCTACCTTTCTGGCCTATGTGTGTGGTGTTTTTATGTTTAATGTAATTTTACCCCCAAGAACCTAATATATAATATACCATAATGATTTATTAAAACCCCAAAAAACCCTTAAATTTCATTAGTAACCTTAAAATCCTATAATATAAAACTTTAAAAGGATATATATTACTTTAGACTTTTAATAATCCTTAAATATATCAACTCATAATAGTATCATGAACTCTTAAATTATCATCATATTATAACTTACTAACATATAAGGTTATCGAAACCCTTTTTTGATACCAATTGAGAGAGCCTGATACATGCACACCCAGATCTAATGCTAAAAACATATTCTTTACATACTGGATTTGATACTAACTGAAGCGTATGAATTTTAACCATCTATAATTATAATATTAATATCCAATATTAATTCACTTGAATACCTAATACCTTTTAGGTTTTGAGTTTTATATAATTAGAGAAAGCCCTTTATGTAACAAAACTCCTGTCTTTTTCATCAAATAGGCATTTTCCACATTATACCCAGATTTTATTGTTCCAAAATAAGACTTCAACATATCCCTAAAAAATCTCCACACATGATACCCTTATAAATATATATTATATAATATCATTCTTCATAACCTCAGGAAATGGAAACATAATAAAGGGTGAGCTCAAATGCTCAGTTAGGGTAAGGATGGGAGATGTCAATCGATGATCATAAGTGATCATAATATGAGTATAAAAGTATGAGAACATGATCATAACTTAAAAAAACATACCCAAAATGTCATAGACCATAAATCATTATCTATGTCATAAATCTTTGTCAAAATAAAACACATGAGAAATAAGAGTTTAGAATATTCAATAATGAATCATGATCAAAGAGAGAATATTATAATCATGAGACCTAAGTTTATGGAATAAACATAAGAATGGAAATAATATTTAAAGTGTACCCACTAATACATTAATTACATAATAGGATCGGTCTAACCACTCGTTTACCAAATCATATGTCAAGACTTCCCACCAAGACATTTATCATATAATAGACTTGGGTTAACCACCTGGGTACCTTATTGGGCTTGGGATAACTTCTCGTATACCCTCTTAGGATTAGGATAAATACCCATATACCCTATTAGGATTTGTCTAAATACCTATTTACCCTTTATATCATGAGTTATAAAACTTTACCCAATATATTGTAATTTTATATTCTAGGACCACCTGTCACGTAATGAAAACCTTTCATAAGTGTGACAAACGATCATAAAAAACATTCATCATTTAATCATATCATATACCATGAAAAATGAATGTGTCTCATAAATATTTCATCATTGCATAATCATAATCCATAAATAGAAATTAATTGGGTGGTGTTATAAAAACATTCCTTATTTTATCATAGCTTAATTGAACTGTGAAAAGAAATGGGTTTCATAAAAATATTCTTAAAACATCGTCATCATAATCTATCCAGAGAAATAAATTGGATGGTATCATAAGATCATATTCCTAGTTATTTAAAAAAATCCTTAAAGGATGTTGAGATAGTTGAAAAAAAATATTTTATAAAAGAATTTAAAATACAATTTTAAATCAAGAGAAAACATCCCATTTCTTTTGGTAACTTTTTAAAACTAAAATTTTCAAAAGAATGAGAATAAAATTTTATTTATAAAAAAAATTAAAAATTATAAAGTAAGATTCATGATTAATTAAGTACATAATGGTGGGAAAATCTATCCATGTCATATATGTTAAAATAGAACATTCTTTACAAACTTTTATAAAAATTCAAAAGTGAATCATATGAAAAACCATTGAAAATATTCTTTTTAATAATTCTTAAATAAAGTAAAAGTTAATGAAAATAAATTTTTATAACATTTTATTATAGGTAAAAACTATTATAAAATAATTTGAATAATATGGATATGGAAGAGGAATATTACTGACCAAAAATATAAAATAAGTTCGAATTTTCTTAAAAATATTCTTGATCATTTTAAGTATCAAAGAGAAGAGAATGAAAGGAATACATGAAAAACCCAGAAATAAATAGAGGATAATAAAATATGTGGGTTTTAAAATATAATTGTCATATAATCTCACTTAATGAAAATTTTTCATAGCCAATCCCATAAAGAAATGAGATTATAATATGAACCATTATATAATTGGTAACCTTTCAATTAAAATCTCATGAAAAATAGAAATTTAGATGGATTTTTAAATCCATATAATTTTTCTAAAAATCATTATAAAATAAAATCATGGGTATTATATACACTAAAAAATATAAAACAAGTGTTAAATATGGCATATGTATCAAATAAAGAAAAGTGAGATGAGAAGCCCTTACCTCAAGTCTTAACTTTTTTTGTATGTGTTTAAAAAACATGTATAATAAATTTAAATTTATTATACATATAAAACATAACCATATTCATACTCATATTATTATATATAATTCCCCTAAAAAGTTAATTACCAATTTACTAGTAATTTTTTATTAAAATCAACATTCAGGTGTTAATCGTTCAGTTTTCTACGCATGTTTCAGTTCATAGATTTCAGTATTTACACTTTCTTCAAGGTTTCATAATGTATAGAATCTAAATCATGTCATAAATATAATATTTATTTATTATATAAAATTTTATAACTATTAAGTTGGTGATGAAAAATTAATTACATCACTTTTTAGAGATGCTAGTTTGTACGTACGCATGAGTGATGCATTCATTTTTCAATGAATGGAAATAAATAATGGTAAATGATAATATTCATTTAAAAAATTATAAATATATCGTAATTATCATATATATTCATTAAATATTTCCTTATAACCTTCTATGTAAATCTAAAATGAAAAATGAATCACATCACTTCATGGAGAAGGTAGTCCACACATACACACAAGCGACGTTATAATTTTCTAATGGGTGGGAAGGTAAGAAGGTAGATAATATTTTATATTCAAAGAATCATAATTATTTCATAAAAATCATATATATACAATAAATCCATCTTCATAGCCATATGTGTGAGTTGGTGATGAAAAATAAAAATATATTGTTTCATGGAGACAGTGGTCTCTACATACGCATGAGCTAGTTTTCATTTTCCATTAGATGAAAAGGAGATAGAAAATGATTTTACCATTGACATAAAACAAATAAGTATAGTAAATATAATTATTTAATTATATTAATATGTTTATAGAAGATTTGTAGAAGACTTAAGAAGAAAGAAACTTGAAATAGATCGGTAAAGACAATTGCCTCTTCTTTCAGTATCCTACTTTTGATTGAACTTTAAGTCATTTAGAGAAGAGGTTTATGGTCACACCGGGGTATTAGAAACGTGGTATGGGAAGTTTTTAGAGGAATTTAGGTAGATTTTTTAGATAAAACCAAACTATTATGTGTCTTTTTAAAGGTTAGATTAATTCCCCTTTTATAGGTAAAAAACAATGGAATTTTTTCAAATATTAAGTCTTTAAGGGTCATGGAAGTAATTTTAAAAATGTTAAGTGGCTCAAAAATGAACCATGTATAAATTGTTTTACCATTTTTCATACCAATTTTTCACTTATATAAATCAATTTATAAAATTTTATTTAACATTAAATATCATTAAAGTCATTTTCATGAATATTTATATAATTTAACTTTAAAGACATCAATATAACAATTGAATTTGAATTTGAATATTTGAAACATTACTTACCTTAAATTTTAATTTTTAAAAATATTTAATCACTCTAAATTATCCAAAAAACATCAATTTTAATATTTTTAATACTATTTATTTTTATTTTTCACCTTCTTGTACAAGAGTTGCATCAATGATGCATAAGCATTCTAGGTAATTATACCATTACCAAAAATTAAAAATAAATTACTTTCATAAAAATAATTTATTCATATTTAAAATAAAAAATTTATAATTTTTCATAACTTCCTTTATCCCTATTACAAAATATTAGAGATATTAAAATAAATAGAGTGACATTTTGTAATTATTCTTTACTTAAAATAAATAAATGTCATAATCAAAGGTCAGTAGCACAAAATTTCCATATTTTTTAATGTAGGATGATTATCATTAAAATAAATTCATACAATAAAATAAATTCAGTATTTTGAGATATTTTGAGACCTTATCCCATAGTTTTAACCACATTTTACCCATTTTACCTTTAACTATGGTGATAAAATTTTATCATGATTACAATTCATTATGAATAAAAAAAATAGAAATTATTATATAATTTGAATATTATTATTCCAAATATGGAATAAATTTTCTAAGATTAAATTTCTAGAAGTGGTACTGTAGCGGTGGAGGGCTGTAGTAGGTACTATAGTGGCGGCGGTACTGTAGCAACGTGGGTACTGTAGCGGTATTGTTCACAGAGGGGTCCTTTGGGCCAAAAAATGGGCTTTCAAGCCTTGTATTCAGGCCACTTGGCCTTGGGCCTTCAGGTTATGTAATGGGTCTCCCTCTACCCAGCCTAAAGAGGTATTTGCTTTAAATAACAAATTGAGGCTTCAGCCCC
This sequence comes from Viscum album, assembly GCA_963277665.1. Classification (NCBI taxonomy): domain Eukaryota; kingdom Viridiplantae; phylum Streptophyta; class Magnoliopsida; order Santalales; family Viscaceae; genus Viscum; species Viscum album. The sequence goes on along the minus strand of OY728146.1, from coordinate 1,615,874,200 downwards.
AACCTTTTAAAAAAATGAAAACTATTTTTAGAAAAATACCCGGTTTAAGCATAAAAATTATTTTATACTAAAGTTATGCATATTATTGATTATTATGAGTTTAATTAGATTATAATTAATAAAGAAAAAGTTTTATGACATTTATATCATTCTTAAACCTAATTTAACCTTCCAACCACACTATTAAATGTCAAGATCCAAAAATAGTTTTTTATTATAATAAAATATAATTTAAGTTTTAAAAAATCAAGTATGGTTTCCAAAATTAAAAAAAATGTTTTCAAATGATTTATTTTACTATTTAATAACATACTTGGTTTATTTTTTATAAATTTTTAAGTAAATATTACATCATGATGATGTCTTAAAAGTTATGGTATTTAGAAAAATGGTATTTCAACTATTCACACAAAAATTAACTTTTCTTTAAAAATCCAAAAAAATAACCCTAATAAAAATTTGATATTATGAATCCAAAAATGAAGTTAATTTAATCAAATTCAAATTATAAAACTCATAAATTTATCTTTTAAGTAAAAAATAAAAAATATAAAGAAAACTTGCTTTATAGAAAAATGACCCTTTTTAACTTTAACTATTATTAACCTTATATGATTTAACTCTTATCATTAAAAATTGATTAATTATTTCCTCATCACTAATAAATAAATTTAAATAAGAAAAAAAATCAAAATATATTTCATAAATCACTTACTCTTATTCATCCCCATAAACCAATGGCTGGGTTATAACATCCATATTTAAATAATCATATTTTCATAGTATATCATGGTTAGTTTAATATTGGTGTTTTGTGTGGTATACACTATTGAAAATAATAATTATTTAAAATAAAATACAACATAAAAACATGGGATTTTACACTTAATCCTCATTTGGCCTACACACTTTAGTAAATGTGAGTTTTTGGAGTGGTTTCACTTACCTTATATATTTTTTATGTTTTTTTGGACCTAATATGAGTAGAGTTACATAATCATATCATGTTATATATTTTTGAACAATTTTATTATTATACCTACTTCCATTTGAAACTGGTTACATGCTTTATATATCCAAATCTTGGATACGTCATTCCACCTTTGGGTATGAAACTTGATTTGTTTCTTTACTTCTAAAATGGGAAAAACTACATACCATATGTGTATTACTTGACCCCAGTGTTTATGTGAGTCTCTAATGACTAGGATCTACACTTGAGGTGTTGTGATTATGTGACACGGTTGTTGTTCCGGTATTTGGGTCATGAAAATTACAAAATGGTATCATAGCCAACAGTTAGGTCTCTTGGGTATAAGACTTGAGGGTAGACAAGAGAATAGGATTGTCGATTCTTGGAAGGTAACCCATGAATATTCTTATTGACACTCACATTTTTTCATCACACACTTTTCCGTGGAAGTACACATGTCATGCATATCACATGATGAATAAATAACATCATGAATTATATTCATTGACCTCATGGTACCAGAGTTTCGTCCCATATATTGTGCCTAGGATAGGTATTTTGCACCAAAAGATCCTCAAGTTCATGCCTCTTACACCTGGGGTGGATACCGCACATCAGTAGGACCTCGATCGGATGAGCTTCCCCACACCATATCTCCTCCCACCAAGACATCCATACATGATACTGTTATATGAATATCATACGCCTGATGTGCTATCAAATGGAGATACAAGGACCCCATTCCTAATCATGTGAATAACAATGGGACCATGCTCTCATGTTAGTGCATGACATAGCCCGCAGCATGGATATCCATATCATGAAGAAAATGGTCATTTTATCATGGGATATCGCATTGAGCTCTATAAGTTTGGGATGCAGATCACATGAACATCGGTATATACAGATTACAGGAATATACAAAGACTACATATGGACACATGACACTATGAAGATGGTCTGTAGATGGGATCCAAGTGTGACACACATAGGTGGGAGCCATCATCTTGGATAGCCCTACCATTTACGAGCCTGCTATAGGTGGAGCAAAGAAGCATCATGCTCATAGTAACTCCATAGCGTAGGAATAAAGCTCTTGAGGTGGACTGTGCAGATATGCAGTGTGTGATATGTTAGTTTCAATGCATACCTACCATGGGCATATTACAAGGAAATATACACACTTCCATAAGCTCTGTTCAAGGATGAGAGGAGGCAGTAAGGTTGGTATACATGAAGATGGGTTTTTTTTAATATTCTTTTCAGATTTTTTTTTAAAATGTGTGCAGGTTAAAAAAATTGAAAATGTGTGTGAAAGGTGGAAGTTTTGTTGCTGCCTTTCATCCAAATCCTAAAGGTGGTATCCCCGCTGCTTCCTTTCATAAAAATTCTAAAAAAATATTTTTACTATCTTAAATATACTTATTGTATGTATGTTTAAAAAATTTTATTTGTGTTTTGTTTTATTTTGTTTTGTTTATATATATATATGAGAAAAAAATTCAGCAGAATTTATCTGTTATATAATATCCAGAAATACTATCATTACAGTAGTCTGGATTCTGATAGAAACCATCATCCATGGATCCCTTTTATAAGAGATCTTTACCTGGAAATCATTCTGCATTTCCGATGTATGATTCAGGTTTTCTCTTTCCTACGCATAACATTATGTATTTCCGATGTGGGATTCAGAAATGTTTCAAGTATTTGGATTTGAAATACTATAAAATATAAACTATAAAATCAATATAAATGAAACTTAAAACATATATTTAATATATAATAAATAATTGAAAATAAAAATAATTTTGTAACAAGTATTGATGGAAAATAATTTATAAGCTTTCAAATCCACTAACTTGAAACTTAAAAATGTTTCAAGTAAGTAACTTTGAAAGCCTATAAAATATAAACTATAAGACCAATATAAATGAAAATTAAAAGATGGATTAGAAATATAATAAATAGTTGAAAATAAAAATAATTTCATAAAAAATGTTGATGAAAAATAATTTATAAGCTCTCAAAACCACCTTCCTAAAACTTAAAAATGTTTCAAGTATGTGACTTTAAAAGGCTATAAAATATAAACTATAAGACCAATATAAATGAAAATTAAAACATGGATTAAAAATATAATAAATAGTCAAAAATAAAAATAATTTCCTAAAAAATGTTGACAAAAAATAATTTATAAGCTTTCAAAACCACCAACTTGAAACCTAAAAATGTTTCAAGTATGTGACTTTAAAAGCCTGTAAAATATAAACAATAAGACCAATATAAATGAAAATTAAAACATGGATTAAACATATAATAAAAGTAAAAAATAAAAATAATTTCATAAAAATGTTGATGATAAATAATTTATAAGCTTTAAAAACCCCCAACTTGAAACATAAAAATGTTTCAAGTATGTGACTTTAAAAGCTTATAAAATATAAACTATCTGACTAATATAAATGAAACCTAAAACATGGATTAAACATATAAGAAATAGTTAACAATTAATTAGTTAATTAGTAATATAATTATTAATTATACAATTATTAATTATATAATAATTAATTAGTTAATTAGTAATATAATTATTAATTATATAATAATTAATTAGTAATATAATTATAAATTATATAATAATTAATCAGTTAATTAGTAATATAATTATTAATTATATAATAATTAATTATATAATAAGTAATATAATTATTAATTATATAATAATTGATTAATTAATTAGTAATATAATTATTAATTATATAATATTTAATTAGTTAATTAGTAATATAATTATTCATTATAATTATTAATTATAATTATTAATTATTAATAATTAATTAGTTATTAATTAATTAGTTAATTATTAATATAATTATTAATTATATAATAATTAATTATTTAATTAGTAATATAATAATTAATTAGTTAATTAGTAATATAATTATTAATTATACAATAATTAATTAGTTAATTCATGGTTTGCACCATTTCTCATAATTAGTAAAATAATTATTAATTATAATTATTCATTATAATTATTAATTATTAATTATATAATAATTAATTAGCTAATTAGTAATATAATTATTAATTATATAATTAATGATTATATTACTAATTAACTAATTAATTATTATATAATTACTAATTATATTAATAATTACCTAATTAATTATTATATAATTAATAATTATATTACTAATTAAATAATTGATTATATAATTAATAATTAATAATTAATAATTATATTACTAATTAAATAATTAATTATTCATTATTATTATAATTAATTATTGTATAATTAATAATTAATAATTATAATTAATAATTATTTTACTAAATAACTATGTAATTATTATATAATTAATAATTAATAATTATATTACTAATTAAATAATTAATTATTATATAATTAATAATTATACTACTAATTAACTAATTAATTATTGTATAATTAATAATTAGATTACTAATTAACTAATTAATTATTGTATAATTAATAATTATATTACTAATTAACTAATTAATTATTATATGATTAATAATTAATAATTATATTACTAATTAACTAATTAAATATTATATAATTAATAATTAATAATTATAATTAAAAATTATCGTACTAATTAACTAATCAATTATTATATAATTAATAATTATATTATTAATTAACTGGTTAATTATTATATAATTAATTATCAATAATTAATAATTAATAATTATAATGAATAATTATAATTAATAATTTTATTAAAAATTAACTAATTAACTATTATATAATTAATAATTATATTACTAATTATCTAATTAATTATTCTATAATTAATAATTATATTACTAATTAACTAATTAATTATTATATAATTAATAATTATATTACTAATTAAAAAAATTATTATATATTTAATAATTATATTAATAATTAACTAATAAATTATTCTATAATTAATAATTATATAATTTATATTTATATTACTAATTATTTATTATATAATTAATATTTATGTAATTAATAATTATATTACTAATTTACTAATTAATTATTAACTATTTCTTATATGTCTAATCCATGTTTTAAGTTTCATTTATATTAGTATTATGGTTTATATTTTATAGGCTTTCAAAGTCACATACTTGAAACATTTTTAAGTTTCATGTTGGTGGTTTTGAAAGCTTATAAATTATTTTTCATCAACATTTTTTATGAAATTCTTTTTATTTTTTAATATTTATTATATTTTTAATCCATTTTTTTATTTTCATTTATATTGGTCTTATAGTTTATATTTTATAGGCTTTCAAAAGCACATACTTGAAACATTTTTAAGTTTCAAATAGGTGGTTTTGAAAGCTTATAAATTATTTTTCATCAACATTTTTTAAGAAATTTTTTTTATTTTAGACTATTTATTATATATTTAATCCATGTTTTAATTTTCATTTGTATTGGTCCTATAATTTATATTTTATATGCTTTCAAATTCATATACTTGAAACATTTTTAAGTTTTAAATAAGTGGTTTTGAAATATTATAAATTATTTTTCATTAACATTTTAAAAAAAAATATTTTTGACTATTTATTATATGTTTAATCCATATTTTATTTTTCATTTATATTGGTCTTATAGTTTATATTTTATAGGCTTTCAAAGTCACATAGTTGAAACATTTTAAATTTTCATGTAGGTGGATTTGAAAGCTTATAAATTATTTTCCATCAATATTTGTTATGAATTTTTTTTTATTTTTAAATATTTATTATATTCTTAATCCATCTTTTAAGTTTTATTTATATTGGTTTTATATTTTATATTTTATAGACTTTCAAATCCATGTACTTGAAACATTTCTAAATCCCACATTGGAAATGCAGAATGATTTCTAGGGCAAGACCTCTTATAAAAGAGAGCCCTAGATAAGGGTTTCAATCAGAATCCAGACTACTGTAATGGTAGTATTGTTGGATATTAAATAGCAGATAAATTCAGCTGAAATTTTTTTTTTCTTTATATATATATATATAAACAAAACAAAACAAAATAAAAATAAAAATTTTAAACATACAATAAGTATATTTAAGATAGTAGAAAGATTTTTTTTTAGAATTTAGCTAAAAGGTGGAAGCCCTACTGCTACCTTTCATATACATTTTCGGAAAAAAAATTAACCTACTCATATTTAAAAAAATCTAAAAAACATATTTAAAAAATACTTCATGAAGATGACATTTTTCGCACCTAAAATAGTGAAATAAAAACATACCCGCCTCGATAAGCATGTGGCTGATTTTCTAGAAGAATCTCTAAGTAATGGAGAACCTACGATTGAACCAACAAATCAAATATGTAGTTGGAACCCCAAATAGATCATACGGTAATGGTGATATGCATACTCACCATTGTGAATAAAGTGATTTTAAGGAATATTCTATGCATAAAGAAACTCTACCACACACATGTAAATTCCCAAAGTGGATTTCATGATAATGCGTAGCCTCCATGGGGGATATACGATCATGAAAGTACAAAATGTGCATCACATGAATAATTCCAAGAGTTCCAGTGTTTGGAAAATATCTCTTGATGTGGCACTATTTTCGGATTTGATACTAGGTACGTCACTGTGATGAAGGGAAATGCGTATTTTCACGATGCACCACCTTTCTCAGATAAGCAAATACAATGCGATCCTTCATCTATAAATATAGGGATGTCATGAATTAGAGAGGGATACTTATAATTTGTGATAAGAATTCTATCATTTTCTACAAAAAAAAATAGAGCATTGTGATTCCACATAAAGGTTATGAAAATGAGCATGCACGACCCCACATAAGGGTTATGTGAAGCAACTCACGTGCATGCAAGACTGCATGCTCTCTTTCACATGAAGTATCCATGGCAGTGCATAACCTGTCTTATGAAATGATGTGACACTACATACCCCAACATGTGGAGAGTGGATGTGACTTGTCTCTATACTCTATTAGGTGAACATATAACCAAACACATATCAAGATCCTACCTCTTCCTAGAATAAGATTAAATAATCTCATATCTAGATATGTGAAGAATTATGAATAGAAACTCAGTATTTTTCTATGATCAAGTCTCAAAGAATTTATTTGATGTTCCAAAAAATATGAGCATGAAATAACATTCAAGACCCGATGCACCATGTCGATCCAATGGAATCCCAAACCACATGAATGCAATATTCATATGTGCATAAGAACCTTCAATCCACGATTGATATCTTCATGTAAAGAGGATAAATATTCCATGTACGTGTGTGGTTATATTGGGTTATATGATATTTATGCGACAGATTGCAACACTAGCCATGCACCCTTTTTTATACAGCCTTGACATGCAAGAACCCTTGGTCACGCTATGGAATCATACAACCATAAACATGCGACACATCAAAGGTGATCCAAGAGATTTTCCTTGGAAATTTCTTCAAATCATCGCGAGATGTCACGACCCGTCCCCCGGGGCCCGTGTCGTGACTACCCCAAGACCACCTTCCATAGATCATCGGTTGGTGACTAGCATAGAAGATGCATATCCATAATAATGGGAAGGCATTTCCTTTAAACCTATAACCACACAGACTAGGAACACAATAAGAACAAACCACGTAGTACAGTAAAAGTGTGAACTAAAAGTAAAGGGGCCAATATACAAGCCCAACTAAAAGAGATAATATAAGAGAAATAAGAAATATCTCCTAAGATTGTTCTCCAAGGATCCTACCTGAAGAGTGGGTATTTCTCATCACTGCATCTCTCCACGTCAACCAGTCACCACCATGCATCATCTAGTCCTAGATCCCTAACCTCGGTCAAATTTTTCCATCGTCTACATAAGACACAATAAGGTGTGGGCAAACCTTGTGTAGGGGTGAGTATAACAATACCTAGTAGGGACCCCAAGACCCCCCGAAGGTCTCCCAGAATTCCACAAAGGAAAAACCACAAAGCTTGACCCCAATCACAAAGCACAAGTAAAAGACTCAGCTCAAACCAGGTAAATGTAACTTAAAGAACATGAATAATGATTATTAGTTGTAAAGAAAATCATCTTATTCCATTGTAAAATTCCACTAATGTACCATGAAGAAGTCATTCCAAAGCCGATCCATACAGGGTATTAATTCACTGATCCACATAGATTCGTAAGTCACTGATTCACACAGGGTTGTAAGTTGTTGATCCACGACAGGCCTCTCTAAGGATGGTCCTCGTTAGGTAGCACTATTGGTGATCCATACAGGGTCGTAAGTTGTTGATCTACACAGGGTCGTAATTCATCGATCCACATAGGGTCGTAAGTCACCGATCCACACAAGGTCATAAGTCACTGATCCATGATGGGATTCTCTAAGGTTGGTCCTCATCAGGTCGCTCTACTGTTGATCCACACAGAGTCACTCTGATGTCGATCCATAAAGGGTAGTATGTCACTTGACAGCCAGCCACATGATTCTCGCACTTGGTGCGCTTAAGTTTCCAAGAAATCACTCCTCGAGATATCGGTCATACCTCAACCACCATGAAGTCCCACAAAGAAGTAACATGATGAGATGCATAAGGGTTCCAACACAATAGACGGCGCATCAATCGGACGCTCGGTCTGTAAGTTATAGGCATTTTAGTGCCGAGGGCCCGGTTGGATTCAAGTCCGATCCAACCCGGCCATACTTCAACCTTCTTCAAAACCCAAGTAGAGTATCTCAAAATTACCACCTCGTCTTAAGGGTTCCAATGTCATAGACAATTCGTCAAATGGACGTATGGTTTAGAAGATAAGCCCCTTTAAGCGAAACTGGGCTAAAAAGGGTCTGGGTCCGGTCTGACCGAGTTGGACCGACCCAACCCAGTCCGTTTGGCCCAGCCCAAACCGGCTGGGATCAGCCCGGTCCAAATGGGCCCAGTCTGGCCTATTGGACCGCGGGCTCGGCCCGGCCCACCTGGCTGGGCACAACCTGTCAGGCCACTGGACCAACCCGGCCCGCCAGCTGGGCGTAGGGGACGGCTCCCCTCCCGAACAGACTAACTCCATTAGGGTTTCCCCCATCAATGAAACCAGTTAGATCCACTCCACCTACCAGTCAGAATGGACTGGTCAATGGCGGGACCCACGGGGTGCGGTTCCACCCTCCACCATGGCTCGGAGCCGCGACCCTCCTCTATGACATGCCGCACACCGTCAATGCATCCGGCATCAGCCAACTGCCCCCTGTCTGTCGCGGCGCATTCGAGCGCCGCCCCCTCCTCGCGGCCGGTGAGAGCCAGCCGCCGTTGTGCCAGCGAAGCTTCTTCGGGCCTCCAGTGAAGCTTCGAAGGTCCGTTTTCTCTTCTGAATATGCCTACAGTCCCCCTAGGATGCTTCCATCACTGTGTGTCTCCTAGTTTTGTCTTTCCATCGTATTTCTTGGTCGCCCATGAATAACGCATCAAAGAAAAAAATGGCGGAGGTTCTGAACCTTGTTCAGTTTGACCCACGCCCTCCGCGTTAGCATTATATCAAGGGGAAAGTTCAAACATCATCAGGAGAAGATGAATTCATAAAAATCTTAGAAAAATAAATCAAGAAAAACCCCTACCTATAACTCGTTGTAAGGCATTGCATATGAGGAAGAAGAGTTTGTGTTCGAAGATGTTTGTCCGCGTTCGTTCTTTCCTCGTTCTTTGTCGGAGTAGGTTTCTACTAGAGTTTCATCAGAGCTTCCTCATTTCTATCCCCAAAACACATGTCATATCCTTGTTTAAATAAGAGAATAACCTCCCAAATTGTGTTTAATATTATTATTCATTAATTAATTGTAATTAATGAGTCAATTAAAAACACAAGTGTGGTTGTTACAAAACCAAAGAAACGAGAGGTTCAAGACATTAAAATTATATTATTTAATGTCTAACGTTGCACTGTATTCCCGCCACCGTTGCTCAATATTTTCAAAATAGAAAAAATAAAATAACATTTAGTTATTTTATTATTTTATTTCAAAAGATCTAAATTTTAACTTTCTCATCTGACTTTTTTCGAACAACGTTAAGCTGCCCTTAAGTGAATCTTGATGCTATGAATTCAATGATGCTCATTAATTTTTAATATGAGCACTAGTTCAAAAGATATAAATCATCGCTCGCATGTTTACTGAATGTACCTTAAAAAAGTTCAAAATTAAGTTTTGGGCCCTCTAGGACTCAGAATTGCATACCGTCAATTTTTTCAGACTCGTAAGAATCCCATTTTATTAAAAAAAATATGGAATTTTTGGGTCTTCGCGTTCTCTACACCTTAGGGATTTACTTCCCCAAAAGCCACAATATGGGATAAGTAAACAAATGGGGAAATTGAGCATGAATTTGAGCCTCCCGCTCCTATGATCTCTCCTAGAGGTTCCTGTGCTGCCACCAAACTCGCACCAGAGGAATCGACTGCCCACAAAGGACCCACTCCTATCGATCCTCTATCTCCATCAGGAACTCCATGAATATTGCCACATCGTCAATGTCCATCTCGCCCCGGTCAATAACATGCAATGGATCATTCATATACCTCCTCAACTGCAACACATGAAAAACATTATGCACCCAGTTCATCTATGGGAGAAGATCTAGGCGGTATGCCACCTTGCCTACTTTGCTGAGAATCTGGAAAGGTCTGATGAACCTTGTAGATAGCTTACCGCCCTGGACAAATCTCTGCAATCCTCATCGAGGTGAGACCCGAAGGAAAACATGACTTTCCTCCTCAAAATATAGGGGTCTTCATCTCCTATCAACATAAGACTTCTTCCTGCTTTGTGCAGTCTTCATCTGCTCCTAGATGATCTGCACCTTCTCAGTGGTATCTCATACCAATTCTGGACCCATAAGTGCTGACTCCCCTGGGTCTGTCCAGCATAGAGGTGATCTGCATGGTCACCCATAAAAAGCCTCAAACGGTGTCATGTCGATGGTGGAGTGATATTTGTTGTTGTAAGCAAACTCCACCAAGGGAAATTTATCCTCCCAACTGCAGCCAAAATCAAGGATGAAGGCACAAAGCCTGTCCTCAAGCGTTTGTATGATCTGCTCCATCTGACCATCTGTTTGAGGATGAAAGGTGGTGCTCAAACATATCTAAGTCCCAAATGCCTCCTACAATCCCTTTTACAACTAAGATGTAAAACAAGTGTCACTATCTGAGACGATCGTCGATGGAACCCTGTGAAGCCATACTATCTCTTGTACGTAAAGGCGTCCCAATCCCTCTACTGATCCCTTCTCTCAAATGGGTAGGTAGTGGGCCGACTTGGTGAGTTAGTAAACGAACACCTAGATGGAATCGTGGCCCCTGGACATACTTGGTAGCCCTGTCATGAAGTCTATAGAGATTCCATCCCACTTCCACTCCGGTGCCTCAAGTGGCTGAGTCAAGCCTGCTGGAACCTGGTGCTCGGTCTTCACTTTCTAACAAGTGAGGCATCATGAAATGAACTCTTCCACTGCTTTCTTCATCCCTGGACACTATTAATGGCATCAGAGGTCCTAGTACATATTCTCCACACCAGGATGTACTGCCAATGGGAGTGTGTGGAACTCCCTCAACACCTCCTCTCGTAGCGTCACTGGTACCATGGTGTGGAACATGAGCCTCATCCCGGTTGGTGAGGACTCTTAAGTGCATACAGGAGACCCGAGATCAAATCTAGGCAGAGGCACAATTTTTGAGTACTGTAGCAGTACTGTAGAAGTACTGTAGTAGGTACTATAGCGAGACTGTAGCAGGCACTGTTTGGCACTGTAGCAGCCGAGAATTTTCCCCCGTTTGGGCCTTCAGGCCACCGATTTGGTCCCCGAGTCCTTTAAGGCCTTCGGTCCACCCATGCCTTCGATCCGGTAAGGCCTTCAGGCCACCTCAAGGCATTAGGGCCACCTTAAGTGCAGATACAAACTAGACAACCTATAAGAAAAAGCTCTATGGAGGATGATCAAGGAGCTTTCACCACAGTAAAAGCTACACAGATTGCAAGAATGAGAAGGTATGGCACCTGCCATTAAGACAAGCCTGTGCATGCATGGGATAGCCTAGCCGAACATCTATGTGAAGGTGGAGATATTATTTCAAGATGAATATGCTAGGGAGGAGCAGTTCCAAGTAGTTATTCTGGGTTGTATGTAATGTTTGAAGCCTACTAGTAATGAATTCCTCTAAAGGCCTATGGGCTATGTAATACTTGCACCTATGGGAATTGTAAGGGTTCCACCTCACCCCTTGAAAGGTGGATTATAAAAATAAATAAATAAATTAAGGCATCCGGGCCATTGGATGGTACCATGGTTCATCCTCTGAAAAAGATTATGTGCTCCCCACCTTCAGAAAATCCTTCAGGAGCCTATCCTAAGGATATCTGAGCACATCGGGCCTCACAGTCAACGTCCCCAAGTTGTGCCTCCCATACTCATTGAAGGAGTGGGGGAATGATAGTCATGGACTGGAGGTATGCTACTCCATCACTATCCATGAAGGATATCTAAAACGCGGATAGCTTCTTTGTCACCTCACTCAATAACTATAAACCAGACCTCCTGCTGAGTACATATTCCACCACATTCCCCTTCCTGGGAGTGTAGACTATCTCAAATTCATAGTCCTGAAAAAACTATGGAAATCGCTATTGTCTTAGGTTTAGTTCCTTCTACGAGAAGACATACCTAAGACTCTTGTGATTGGAAAAGACAGTAAATCATTCTCCCATCAAGTAGTGCTTCCACATCTTCAATGCAAAGACCACTACTTCTAACTCCAGGTCATGGGTAACATAGTTCTAATCATTCGTCCTCATCTAAAATGAGCCTTAAGCGATCACCACTTTCTCCTACATCTGGAAACATCCTATTCTAGTCCCTTATGCGTCAAAGTAGACTACATACCCAACGCCCTCTTATGGTAGCCTCAATATGGGGTCACTTGTCAGTCTTCGTCTCAGCTCTTGAAAACTCTGATGGAATCTATTTTTCCATAATAAAGGTTATCCCTTCTTTTTCAAAGTTGAAAAGGGTTTTGATACTCTAGAAAAGTCAGGTACGATTCTCTGATAGTACCCAGCCAACCCCAGGAAACTCTGCACCTCAGTAACGCTCCTAGGTGGCTCCTAAGAAAGCACTGTCTCTATCTTTGTTGGATCCACTGCAAATATAGCCTCTGAGATAACATTTCCCAGAAAGTGGACCTCTCATATCCAGAACTAGAACTTTGATATCTTTCCATAGAGTTATTGCTCTCAAAGTGTATCCAGAACTATCTGCAGATGTGTAGCGTGCTCCTCCTCCGACGCTAAGTATATTAAGATGTCGTCAATGAAAACCACCACAAAGCGATCGAGGTAAGGCTGGAAGATCTTGTTCATGAGCCCCATGAACACTGTCAAATCATTGGTCATGCCGAAAGGCATCACCAAGAAATCTTATTAGATATACCAGTATTTAAAGGTTTTATTCGGCACATCCTCATCCCATACTCTGAGATGATGATAGCTTGATCTGAGGTCTATCTTCAAAAACCACCAAGCTCTCTTCAGCTAATCAAAGAGATCATCAATCATCAGGATTGGATACTTGTTCTTTATGGTCACCTGGTTCAGGAGCTGATATTCCACCCAAATCCTCAAAATCCCATATTCCTTCTTGGCGAAAAAAATCAGGGCTGCCCATGGAGAAACACTGGTCCTTATGAACCCCTTACCCTAAAATTCCTCCAATTATACCCTCAAATCACAAATATCTTTGCGAGCTATCGGATATACTGGTGTAGATATCAGTATTGTTTCAAGGTACAGGTCGATGTAGAAGTCTACCTATCTATGAGGAGGTAATCCTGATACATCATTAGGAAATATATCAGTATACCGGTCCACCACTATAGGATAACTCAGACTCCTTTCATCAACATCTCTAAGGGTGAGGCTAGCCAACTGATGAGTGATTGGCTGCACCCTTCTCCGAGAGAGTCCATCCTGAGCTTCAAAGGTTCCCTTCTCACCAATGAAGGAAAACATGGTCACATCCTTGCGGTCACACCACACTTTGTGCTTAAAACAGTCGATCTGAGCATGGACTATGGATAGCCTGTCCATACCCAAGACAACGTCGTAAGGCCTCGACGCTGCTACTAGGAGATCCCAGCCGAATCTCTCACCTCCTAGAGTAATCTCACACTACCGGAACTAGTTTTTAATCATTGAATCCTCGCCCTTAGGAGTCTCTAATCATAAGGATCAAGCCAATGTCTCTATCGGAATCTCTGAGATTCAAATGAGAGTCATGGAAATAAAAGAGTGACTAGAACCTATGTCTATAAGAACTGCAACTAGGGTGGAGTAGACACATACCATACCTCTAATCATCTCCAAAGTACTATGGTCATAGGCCTTAGCTGCCTGAAGTTGAGATCATCCTTGTCTACTTGCTCCTTGAGGTCAGGGTGGACCACCTGGAGGTGGTGGCGGTAGAACCTCAAACTGTGGCCCACCGCCTACTACACGGCCTGCTCCTCTACCATGTCCACTTCCCTATGGACCTCCTTACTTGAATCTCTATATCTCCCTCAATGGTCCCTTGACTGTATACTAATCGTCGGTGCGGTGGTTCAGGCAGTCGCGAGCAATGTGACCCTACCTCCTACACGAGTAGCACAGTCTGCTCCTCTGCTGACCTTCTCTATCCCCTGAGCTACGCACCTTCGACCTAACATCCTGGGGTCATAAACTGGAATTCATGGCCCGCTTGGACCTCTACTTCATCTTCCTACTACTCACTGCAGATGACTCAACTACCTATTGTCCAGTGGCGGCACTCAACATCGATGTCTGCTTGGCTAGGAATCTCTCCACCAATAGTGTCCGCTCAAGCACTTCAGCCTGTGTCGGGATATTGAGTGATATCATTGACGCTCTAATATCCTAATGAAGACCCTGATCAAAGTTCGGGGCCCTAAAGAAAGGGTCTTGTACCATGTCGGTGAAGTAGCGAGAGAGGTTAGTGAATCTCTCCGAGTACTAAGCCACTTTCAAGTTTCCCTACTATAAGTGTAGGATCTCCTGAATATGCATAGAGAGTAGAGTCACTGGAACGAAATACTCCCTAAAAGGCGCTCGAAGTCCAACCAGGTGAGGGTCACCACATCGTGCATTTAGAGCGTCAGGCTCCATCATCTCTCTTTCGTGGCCAGGAAGAGACTAGCAGCTAGGATCACCATCTGGTCTATTGGTGTCCCAACTAGGCGGAAAACTCTAGCCACAACCTCCATCCAGTCCTCATCCTCTTGTGGATCCATCTCACCTTGAAATCTTAGAGGCCTATACCACTAGAACTCATGCAGTACTCTAAGTCCACCATCCACTAGTGGGGATGGGGGTAATTACTACCCTATGGGTATTGGTGCTGCTGGTGCACCACCCAAAGGTACCATCTCCGTAAGAGGGCCCTACACTGAAGCCTCATCGCTCGGTGGGCCATCATCGTGAACTCTCTCCGGAATCCTGGATAGCTGCCTATGTGACAGAATCCTGTAAATAAACAGATGTGCCATGGTCAATAAGTTTATACCTGGTGATATAACTCAAAATAGATTGAAAAGAAAAACATTTCAAAGACACACACAATCATTGTTTTCGTGTATCGAGTCAGAAATCGGAACTCAGGGACCTGTTGTATGGATACATCGATCGCAGCACCAAAACTAGATGCCCAAAACTAAAAATCATACTCAAAACACTTAAGATTATTGCCCCATTGAAAATATCAGAGTCTTAATTCTTTGGTAGAACCTCCCTTTGATACCACTTTGTCACAACCCATCCCCTGGGGCTCTTTCTGTGACTACCCCAAGCCTGTCTTCCATAGACTAGGGGTTGACGACCAGCACCGGAAAGGCATATCCCTAATAACGGGAAGGCATTGCCTTTAAACCTATAACCATATAGACCAGGAACACAACAAGAACAAACCACGTAGTAAAAATGCTGACAGTAAAAGTGTGAACTTAAAGTAAAGGGGCCAGTATACAAGCCCAACGGAAAGAGATAATATAACAGAAATAGAAAATAGCTCCTGAGATCGTTTTCCAAGGATGATACCTAAAAGGTAGGTACTGCTCATCAATGTGGCTCTCCACATCAATTAGTCGCCACTGTGCACCATCTAGTCCTGGCTCCCTAACCTCGGTCAAAGTTTTCCGTCTTCTGCACAATACACAATAAGGTGCAGGTGAAGCCCGTGCATGGGTGAGTATAACAATACTCAGTAGAGACCCCGAGACCCCCCAAAGGTCTCCCAAAATTCCACAAAGAAAAACCACAATGATTGACCCCAATAACAAGGCATAAGTAAAAGATTCAACTCAAACCAGGTATATATAAATTAAAGAACATGAATAACGATGATTAGTCATAAATCTAAATCATCTTATTCTAGTGAGAAATTCCACTATTGTACCACAAAGAATTCATTCCAAAGCTGATTCACACATGGTCGTAAGTCACTAATCCACACAGGTTCGTAAGTCATCGATCCACACAGGGTCGTAAGTCTTTGATCCAAGATGGGATGCTCTAAGGCTTTTCCTCATCGGGTCGTGCTACTACTGATCCACACAGGGTCACTCTGATGTCGATCCACAAAGGGTCTTATGTCACTTGACAGCCATCCATAGGATTGCCACACTTAGTGTGATTGAGTTTCTGAGAAACCGATCCTCAAGATATTAGTATTACCTCAACCTCCAAGAAGTCCCATTAAGAAGTATCCCGATGAACCTCCATGTCATAAGGGTTTCAACGCAATATATGGCACGTCAATCGGACGCCCAGTCTGTAAGTTATAGGCATTTTAGTGCTACGGGTCTGGTTGGATTTGAGTCCAATCCAACCCATCCATACTATAACTTTATCAAAAACCCAATTGTATTATCTCAAAAGGACTAACTCATCCAAAAGGTTCTAACACCATATATGGTTTGTCAAACGGACATCTGGTTTAAAAGATAAGTCGCTTTAAGCGAAATGAGTAGGGGTGTCCATGGGTCAGGTTGGGTCGGGTTTGGGGATTTTTTGGACCCGACCAGACCTAAAGAGACCATTTTGGGTCGGTTCGGGTCAAATGCTATTTTTTCGGACCTGACCCGACCTGACCCATCTCAGATCGGGTTGGGTGGTCGATCAGGTTCTGTAAAAAAATATCAGCTCCTAGATTTATAGCCCGCCGCACTCATCCGCTTCATTCAGCATCTTCCTCACCACCATTCCCAGAGGAACTCGATAAAAAATCCATTCCCAATCACACCAGAAGGATCTTGATGAAAAATCCACCCCCAATCCCAAATCTAGATGATAACAACGCCCCCGATTCTCAATCCATGCAGAAACTTATATGTCTGCCGTTGACCCCCTTCAACGATTGCATTCTCTCGCCAACGTCTGTCTTCCCCTGTCTTCCACTCCCAAATACACCGATATTCAAGACCCACTAGCATTTTTCTTCCCCTAAAACCCACCACCGAGCCGATCCAACCTCAACTCCCATGACTGATCGCGATTGATTATTTATTTAATTTTATATATTTAGTTTCTGTGTTTTATTTGTTTATCATATTATATTGGATTCCTGGAGGCCGTAGTAGTGGAGACGAAGGTGGAGATAAAGGCAGGAGGGGTAATTCTCCAGTTGTTCTAGGTTAGTGGCAATCGCAGTGGGTAGATGAAGGCGAATGCGGATGGGGGCAGTCTCTCTGGTGGATCTGGGTTCTCAACGGTCGCGATAGAGACAACATAGGTGGAGGTAAAGGTAAAGGGAGTAGTCTCGGGTGGATCTGGGTTTGCGGTGGTCACACCGTGCAGTGGAGGTAGGGGAGGAGGAAGATTTCAACAAGGGTGAGGGAACACACCGTAGTAGCGACTACGGGCGGTGGCGAGGCGAGGCGGTGCGCGCTGGAAGTGCAGGGCTATTCCGTCGGGTTGGTTGGGTCGGGTTGGGTCAATTTTTTCTCAACCTGTGACCGACCCAACCCGAGCACGGGTCAACCCGAAACGACCTGACCCACACATATGAAATGTTTAACCTGACCCAACTCGGCCGGGTCGGGTCGGGTCGGTCGGGTTGGGTCGGGTTTTGACACCCCTAGAAACGAGGTTAAAAAGGGTCCGGGTCTAGCCCGACCCGGTCGGACCGACCCAACCCGGTCCACTGGGCCTAGTCTAGACTTCTAGGCTATGGGCTCAGCCTATCTCACCTAGCTAATCGTGGGGGTCGGCTCCCCTCCCGAACTGACTAAGTCGGTTTGGTTTTCCATCATCAGCGGTGCCAGTTGGCACCCCTCCACTTGACTGGTCGGTGTAGACCGGTCAACAACGGGACCTGTAGGGTATGGGTCCACCCTCTTTTGTGGCTCAGAGCTACGGACCTTATCCATGGTGTGCTTCATGTCGTCAACGTGACCGGTTTCTTCCATCCTCCCCCTCCTCGCAGCTGGCAAGAGTCGGCCACTGGAAGAGCTTCTGCGGGCCTTCGGTGAAGCTTCAGAGGTCTGTTTTCTCTTCTGACTGAACCTATGGGCCCCCGAGATACTGCCATCACTATGTGGATCCCATTTTTTTCTTTTCATCATATTTCTTGGTCACCCATGAAGAACTCATCAAATAAAAAATTGGTGGAGGGTTCGGGCCTTGTTCGGTTCGGCCTGCGCCCTCCATGTTAGCGTTATATCAAGGGGAAAGTTCAAACATCATCAGGATAAGATGAATTCATAAAACTCCTAGAAAAATAAATCAAGACAAATCCCTACTTGGAACTCGTTGGAAGGCACTGCAGATGAGGAATAAGGTTCTGTAATTGAAGATGTTTGTCAGCATTTGTCTGTTCCTCATTCTTCATTAGAGTAGGTTTCTATCGGCATTTCGTTAGAGCTTCCTCACATCAATCCCCAAAACCCATTACATATCCTTGTTTAAATAAGAGAATAATATCCCACACTATTTTTAATATTATGATTAATTAATTAACCATAATTAATGAGTCAATTAAACACACAAGCATGGTCATTACAAAACCAAAGAAACGAGAGGTTCAAGACATTAAAAGTCTCTTATTTAATGTTTGACATTGCACTGTGGTCCCACCATCATCTCTCAATAGTTGAAAAATATAAAATATAAAATAACCTTAGTTATTTTGTTATTTTATTTCAAAAGATCTGAAATTTAACTTTTTCATCCGACTTTTTTCGAACAAAGTTAAGCTTCCCTTAAGAGAATCTCAGCGCTAAGAATTCAATGATGCTCTCAGATTTTTATTCCGGGCACCGGTTCAAAATATAAAAATTTCCACTCACACATTTACTGAACGTACCTTAAAAAATAGTTCAAAATTATATTCCAGGCCTCGTGATCGTGTGCCGTCAATTTTCATAAACTTATAAAAATTACATTTAATTAAAAAAATATCGAATTTATAGGTCTTTACATAAGATCCTTCAATGAACATGTGGTGCATCAAAGTAAAGAAAATAATATGTCCTTGACAATGTCTGCATTCCATCACAAGATCCAGCACTAATCATGTGATGTGCCATAGGAAAACTGGATGACTGACCAAGACAAGGCGCGCATGCCATTGCAAGATCCCATATTGATCATGTGATAAACTCATGTACAATTAGTTGGTGAAGGCCGCAAAAATCTTATGAAAATGGGATTAATTATATCCAAAGGGAGATACCCCCAATGGTTGTCAAGATCATGCGCCATATCATCATTCAAAAGGATAAATTTCCTTGATTATATCCAAGTAAAATCATAAGACCCCCTAACATTTGTAAAATAAAACAAATGAGATAAAGGGGAGGAGGTGAGAGGTGATTTCGGTCACTAAAGGACATGGGCCACACCCCCAAAAATTTGCAAGGCACTGCAAGTCCATGGAGAAAATGTATGCCTCATCTTGTGAAGTCCCTTTGACTTGTTAGCCTCTCCACACAGAAGTCCTTGGGTATGTCCAGGAAACTCCGCACTTTCCCCTTTGGCGTTCTAAGGAAAAATGAATGTATTTTTCCATAACAAGATCATGCACCCCCATATGACCCATATTTTTCATGAGAGTCATCATCAAAAAAATGAGTAAATGACCATGACATTACTCATGAAAATTTTCATAACCCCTGACCTTTGTAAAATAAATAAAAGGGGATAAGAAGGTAGGAGGTGAGAGCTCTCACAATCACTAAAAGACATGTGATGCACTTGAGACTTCCACAGTGTGGCCCCATGAGACCTCCCGAAAATCTGACCAGACCTCACAAAAATCCCCAGAAAAGTCATCAAGAATCTCACGAACACCTTTAAACATGCACCTTAGTTCTCATGAAGGCCCTTGGTCATGTCCATGGACAAGATGAAAAGTCCTTTGACATGCCCGAATAATCAAATAATTCTTCATTAATATGCAATAATACAATAAATGAATCATTTATGGAAGAGACTCGCAACTTCTAAAAATCTGGCGATGCACTGGGAACGACCCACGACAAAGACTCACTAAACCATGTAGTGTCAACCCACTTCACCGACTCCAGCCTAGATCTGCACTAGATATTCCACACAAACTGGAGAGAAACGTGGATGGAGAGGCCTATAAATTTCCCACCCTGGCATAAAAAATGCACCAACTACTATATGAAGAAAACTCTTGAGCACAAAAGTCCCATGCCTCGAAGCGGACTTCTCAGAGCAACCAGTCATGTGACCGACAAGTCTTTCATCATGTAATATACCGGTGAACATATGAAGTAATAATGCTCCATAAATAAGGTACCTCATGTGATAGTTCATAGATCACGTGAAGGGATACTAGCAAGGAGTATGAAGAACATACCACATCTCTTTCAGATCACGTGAGACTCAAAATAAATTGATACTAAACAAACCTAAGGAAGTCGCAATACAAGGGATAGAACCAAGAAAAAAAGTGGAAGAATTAAATGAAAGACATTCTCACTGGACCCCATGTGCTTCACGTGAGTCATACAAGGACATGAGACAGTTCCAGGACATGTTTCCTAGATCTCTCGACGTTCCTTCGGCATGCTATTTGGGACATGCGAAGTCCTCCAGACATGTCAAAGCAAGTCACACTGTCCCCCTAGGCACACCACCTTGGTCTTGCAAAACCTTTTGGGTCTATCACACGAGCCTTTTTATTTCCATCAAATACATCTCCTGACTCATATAATGATGTTCGCTCGTATCAGTCATGTCTTGTTGTGGCATTTGGGCATGACAACCAAGCTCTCATAGCACCCTTCGGAAAGAAAGCTGAGACCTGCGACGCCCTCTAGACATGATGGTCAGGTCTCATGATGACCTCTAGGGATGTTATATAAGACACACAACATCCTTCTAACCATGTCACACTAACTCCTGTGACACCCCCCATATGTGTCCAGATAGGTTATGTGATGGCTTTTAGGACAAGACAACCAGGTCATGCGGTGTCCCATGTACAAGTCAATTGTGTCATGCAACACCCTCTAGACAAGCATTCCAGGTCAAAAGGGCATCCCAGAATTCATTAGCTCTATCCATACTTGGTGTGTAATCCCCAAATACAAGGGAACATTATTGTGTAATCCCTGATAAAGGGAACTATGATGACTCTGATTCCTGCCATATTCAGGATACATAGGCTGCCTATTCAAGACTCGAACTCTATATTGATCATCCAGGGCGATCCCAGTATACAATCCCTTATCCAGAGTAATGAAATTGATCACTTGATAACCCTTGTTTCTCAAAATGAGCATGGATATTGTGGACTTAGGTAGTTTCACTGATCATGTCATCTATATGATCCACCCAAAGGTTACAAGGATAGCCTCAGTGTGTAAGACCCAATTATTAAAATCATATAGTATATCCCCAATCAATGGGGCATCCATCTTGGTATAATCCCCTAGAATCCATGAAACCTCAAGGATGATCATAATTTCTTCTAATGTGCTCATCCACCTTAGCCTATTAGCAGGTTAAGGGATAAATGAACTATAAGAACTATGATTCCCAACATAACTGGAATACGTAGGACAACTTTATATGGCCCGAGATCTAATAAATACCCACTTTGATGTAAGAATAATATCTATGAGATGGAAAACATTGGTACACAATCATTCCCATGATCTGATTACTCTACCCCATCCATCAGTAAACTGTGACATGAACAGAACTACAATGACTCTGATTCCTTCCATACTCAGGATACATAAGATGCCTTCTTAAGGCCCGAGATCTATACCAAACACCCTAAGGACTATCCCAGTATACAAGTCCCGTATATATACACCATGAGACATATCATCTATTTCCCCTTGTTTCTCACATCAATCATAGCTCATGTGGGCTTTGGGAGATGCAATGAACACCTCATTGGGCATAATGAATCTCCACTCACTAGGGAAATCCCAATATGTAATCCCTAGTGAGTGGTATGGTATGAACACACCTCATATAAGGGAATATACCTTAGGGATAATCCCAAGGGAATAATTGAATTATGATGACTCTAATTCTTTCCATAACCAGGATATATAGAATGCACATGAGCCTCATCCCAGTTGGTGAGGACTCAGCAGGTGCATCCAAGAGACTCGAGATCAAATCCAGGTGGAGACATATTTCTGAGATACTATAGCAGTACTGTAGTAGGAACTATAGCAGGAACTGTAGCAGGTAGTAGGTACTCTAGAAGGTACTATTAGATATTGTAGTAGCCAGAACTATTCGTCCATTTGGGCCTCTGGACCACCGATTTGGTCCTTGAGTCCTGCAAGGGTTTCGAGCCACCCAAGGCCTTCAGGCCAGTTGTTTCTCAAGGCCTTTAGGTCACCTTAAGGCCTTTGGGCCACCCTAAGGTCTTCAAAACACATGAATGAAAATGTACCATTCAGACTACAAGGTAAAAGGCTTTAGATGGGGATTTAGGGTTGGTGCATTCACTAGAGAAGAGCTAACTGGAATTGGAATAATGAGAGGGTATGGATTTGCCATCGGTACCGGGCCTATGCAGCTTTTCATAGGACAGATAGTCGACCAGCCCTGTGAAGGTGGAGTGCTGATATCATGACATATTCTGGGGAGGAGTAGTTCCAAGTTGTCTTGTCTGGGTGATTCCCACTAATACCTACAGGTCATGTAATTTTCTCTAAGCCTTCGGGCCTTGTAAGGGTTCCACCTCACTCCTTGAAAGGTGAATTATCAAAAATATTAAAAAATGAAGGCATTCACGCCATTCTGTCATAGGATACATATGATGTATCCTTGAGACCCAAGCTCAAACATTTAGTGTCTCGGTACCTACACATATGTCCTCCTCACATGACGCTAAACTACATGGTATTAACGAACTACATGGGTTTTGATTCCTATAATAACTAGTATATGTAGGATGCCTCATAATATCTAAATATCATTCTTCATAATATTAAGTGCCTCCTCACGTGGCAGCACATTCTGAAGAATTTGGTCATACGGATTCAGTACATAAAGTGGTTATTCACCATTGAGGAGATGGATGAAGAACCTTGGATACATACAGCTGGATTCACCAATGAGACTGCACTCCCCTAAGTTCATCAATGAGACTTCCTTTCTTTGTTTAATGAGAGAATTAACTAATGAATTGTTTTTTAGGTTAAATAATCCCTTATCAAGATTAGTAATAGATACACGAACATATCTTAAATCTATAAGAGAGTCCCAAATTAGGCAAAAATTCCTCCTAAAAGGGTGAGATGAGCCCGACCTTCCATCCTCTCGACCAATACAAGCCCCTAAGAGTCATTGGGCCTAAAAACTCAGATGACCATTGGCCTTTGGAAAGAAGGTCTATATCTAACTACTAATGGGGGAACCATTGAGGGTTTCTGGGAAAAGTGACAATGGTAGCCCAACGAGAGGAACCCATTTCACACCTCAAAAACTTGACGAAACAAAAATGGTGAACCCGGCGTGAATCTCTCCAATAGAAAAATGATTATTTATTTTCCATCAGGCCATATCATTTTCCCTTGTATACAAAAAATGGTAAAACTGATGTGAATATATGTAATAAAAAAACTATTGTGCTATAATGAGATGGGCCACTTTGTTTTGAAAACCCTATACAAACAAAGCAGTAAGACCGATATGATCTTATAAATGATCCTTTATAACCAGGGTTCTAATGAAATAAGTCCATCCTTATTTTTGAAAAGTTCAAACAAGTAGAATGGCCAAATTAGGGCATATCAAGACAATTTTTTTTACCATTCATATTTTATTTATCACATTATACCTATGATATTTCACTAATTAGTAACTTTTTTCCTTGTGTATGCATGAAATTAGATATTCAAAACATCCTGATTCGATACAATGTCTTCATCATCCATCATTCCCTCCAGAAAATTATCTATGACTGCAAACACTACAGGTTGTAATATAATTTCACCTACTCGACAACTCCAATGATAGGTGGAAAATATGATGGTTTAAAAGTACCATCGACATGGTACAATCCCAACCATGTAATTTTATCATGAAGTTCTCCAAGAACGATGACTGATGAGTCTGTATCACCTGGGAAAGGCTGCTACTAAAACAATAGCCCTTTTTCTACTACCAACATCTTCGAGAGTTTATCCCTAGATCGTGACAACCACCACCTTCCATATCTAATGAAGGTGGATCAGGAGGACAAATAAATATCCCTTTTATTTTAGGTGCCACTAAGGAGGGAACCTGTCAATTGCCATCACCAACACTATCTTACTGGTACCCATCAGTTGCCTGCTGAGGGTACCATATGAAACACAGCTGCCTCTGATGCCCATGAATGGGATATAAGGAAGACTCATTAGAGGGTGAAGGCATTTTATATTGAGGAGAGAGATCATATTCCCACTCTTTTCAATGATTCCTACTAGCATAATCAGGTAGGGACTAGCAAGCAGGATCATATCCTTACTCGTTCAAAATAGGTTTGTGGGCATATCCCTACAGTGGGAATTGGGGGGCTCGTACTTCTACCCATGTGCACAAATCCCATCATAATATTGTGATGGCACAAGGAGGATAGAACTGGGCATATATCTCCACTTCAATTGAAGACATATGCCAATTTATCATGGTGATAGAAAATGTGCAGGCTCATATCCCTACACACACTTTGGTAAAATGTCAATATATTTTAGAAATAGCTAAAGAACTCTGCTGGAATATTACATCACTATTGTAGATGAAGAGACAGGCACATGCTCATATCCCTGCATCCACAAAAACTCAACACTCTGATCATTGTAAACAAGTGGTTGTATTGGAGAAATTGCACACTCTTGCTCCCACCTAGGAGGATTATCAGCATATTCCGATGAAGGGCAATGCATAGGATCAGGCTCATATCCTCATTCTAACCGAGGCTCACCAGGTGATAGCGTTACATACCTCAGGATAGGGGAACATGCCTATCAAAGAATTCTGGTGGCATATTCTAAAGGCCCAGGATCGGTCTCATATCCATGTTCTGGCTAGGGCTCACTACATGAGAGGGGCACAAGCCTCAGGCTAGGATCATATTTATATTGAAGAAGTCTAAAGGCATACTACAAAGGCCCATAATCAGGCATATATCCCTATTATAACTGAGGCTTACCAAGTGAGAATGGAAAAAGCCTTGAGACAGGCTCATATTCCTATCAGTGAATCTTCCTGGTATATTTTAGTAGATCATGGAAGCAAGGTGCATATTCCTACTTCCTCTAATGAACGAATGAACTAGAATCATTCCAAGGTATCATAGGGGAGGATCATATTCATTCTCCCATTCTAGAGGTCCATTAGTATATCCCGACAGGGAATGCATATTCGGACCAAGCTCATATTCCTAATTCAGTCGGGGATCACCAAGTGAGATTGACACATGCCCCAGGGCAGGATCATATTCCTGCTAAGAAAGACAAGCATCATATTCCAAAGTCTTGGGATCAGTCTCATATTCTCATCCTGACCGAGGCTCACCAAGTGATAATGGAACATTCCTTGGGATAGTCTCACATTCTTGTCAATAATGTGACATATCATCAGCATATTCTGAAAAATTCTCAATAATAGGATCATACTCCTATAGCACCAAGTGATTATATACAAGTTCTGGAAATCGCCACACAGCAGGCTCATATCCCTGCACAATTACAAAGGGAAGGTCAGCATATTCTAACCACAACACAGAACATGGACCATACTCTTAATCTAATCAATGCCAGTGTCCTTGAGGTTGTTCGAGACACATTATCAACACCACAAGGGTCTGTATACTCTTCTATCAAAGCATAAGCATAAGACGTTCATTACCAAAATATTCCTCCTCATGGTAGTGTGTAGATGGATTATGGGGACCTTACTCCTGACATCCACTGTAGTCAACCTTTCCATAGTGATATCTCCCATGGGAAAGGAAATCCTCCCTTTGTCTAGACACCTTTGTATATAGAATTTTTCAAAACTCTGACATCTTTATATATAGAGGTGATCGAATCATCAGGGTCAACTATATATGGTTCCCCATCAACTTCCAACAGCACCCCACTCTCATCAACAAGAGACCATTAGAGCCATCTTCTATAGTATGACTGTATGGAATCATATAAGTATGATGAAGAGGAGGTTGACATTGAAATATGGAGAGAGTTATCCAGAAACAACCTCCCCATCATGTTTTGTCCCCTCGCTACTTCTATCTATGAGATCTTAGATGATCTAGAAAAGGAATGAATGCCTTACCTACACCAGAATATGTGGGATACTCATTAGTGACTAAAGGTTCGGAATATCCCTTATCCAGGATAAAAAATTCACATTTATAAAATCAATATACTTTGTTGTTAGCTTGATCTGGATTCTATCTCCATAGCCCAGAATCCAAAATCAGAAAACCATAGTGTAAATCTTTATCACGCTTGTTGCCATTACATTAAAAATCTTCAGCAGTTGATATCTGAATCCACTTCATGAATCTATATTCAAGAATGGAGATATTATGAAGTGTTACACTTCGTCGCTCCCCTAAAATAGAAAAACCCCTTAGATGCGGCATCCGTAAATGTTATAGCCTTCGGTGAGATCAGGGGACCGGGTAAAGCTCGGGCCAGTTGGTCGCTACAACAGAATTCCCTCGCTTCAATAATTCCCATACACCATGGAAGATGAGATAGGATATCCAAAAGGATTTAAAAATGGTCCCCTCAAGATAATAGGAGGACATTCCAAACATAGAGACCAAATTTTTGATCACCCCAGACAACTTCTTGTAAGGAATGGTTCTCACCATGGGCTTCCATCGCACCCAACTCCTACGTGATCATAGTTGTGCCACATCACATGAACCATAGTAGTACCTACCATGGTAGCCATCTAGGATAGGACTTTCCCCATGGTTCAGGAGATTATCTACCACCGCCTCCACCCCTTGGATCGTCAATTCCCAAGAGGATTCAGGACATACCCTCGGTAGCTGAACGTGAACCCTAGCCTACTGGGATGGGGGAATTTATATCTCAATCACCATTTTCATGTTCATAATCCCTTGAGAGGACCCTAGAGACACCAAAAATGATTACTGATCACCCCCACCCCACTGGGATGGGGGAATTTACATCTTTATGTTCATCCCAAGAATCATCAAGTCCCCAACTGGATTCATTGGATCCTCACCAACTAGACCAATCCATGCCAATTACGGCCCCAAATGAACCATACCCTATAGGAATGGGGGAATTTTCATCATCAATTTCACAAAAGAGGGAATTAGTCTTCTCTAGTTTGGGAGGAATCAATCAACTATCAGCATTCCACCAACTCCTCCTATCATAAGACAAACCCCTGCTGGTTGGGGCTCATTCGACAACCATGACCAGAAACTCCCTCAGAGTAACTATTCATAGAACAAAATAGAAGGAATGTATGGTGAATACAATTACACCTCATTGATGCCATAATTAAAAATGTCCCAACATGGCCAAGGGTTCAAATAATGACCCTAAATAGGATAGTGTGGGATCATCATGTTGCATCGAGAGTAATTGCACAACCACCATTTCCCGATATGACTCTATAAATGTAGTAACTATCAACATGGTAGATATTAATAATGATGAAAATGAAAAGGTCTGTAACATAGAAAACATGTTTTAGGAGGAGGGTGACTTGGATGCACCAAATGAGGTTGCACACACCAGGAACCAAAGACGACTCCAAAACATAGCACCTCTAAATATTGATTTTCCACCTCAATGATATAATATTACTAAGGGGAAGGGTGTAGCCACATCCTGATCACCTTCTAAGATAAACGGGGTTCCTTCCCTAGAGGAATGATTGTCGAAATATGAGAGAGAAATAAAAACTCTCTGAAAACTCAACGAGGAGCTACTCAGAGGCAATATTGCCAATGGGTATCATCTTCGGGCAGAGATAAATGTTCTCCATCCCATAGAAGATCCACCAGAAAGAGTGGTATCTGAGCATCAAATTGGTTATATATCTAGATAGTCAGTCCACATAAATGAGAAGTCAAAAATGATTGTGACTTCCCTATGTTGCGGCAATAGCCTCTCCCTTTCTGGGACAACTGTTCAATATTGGGAAAATTAAAAAATCAATAGGAGATAAAAGTGGGGCCACCTCATTAAACCCCATTGGCTCCCTATGGATGGGATATGGGTCAGGAAATTGTTCCCTTGAAGCTTCATAACATCATCGAGTCCCTAGATACTCGAATGGAAGTCATGGAAGGGTGATGCACACCAGTGAAGCCTAAGAGGAAGCCATATCCTAATTGGGTGGGCGACACTTTTCCCCCATCCAATTTAGGAAATCCTAACTTCTCTATATTTGACATTATGGGTGACCCTGAAGAACACCTCACATTCTTCATATCCCGATGTGGGCCGATGATGGTCCCTCGAGATCAATAGGAGGCAACAAAGCTGAGGTGTTTTTTACAGACTCTGATAGGGTCAGCCTTTGTTTGGTATAACAGTATTCTAGTAGGATCCATATCAGGATGGGAATACCTTCTTCATTATTTCATTTATCAATTCATTTCTACACTAATGAATAAAATGATCATCGAAGTGATGAACTAAAAACAACGCGAGAAGGAGAGGGTGTATGACTTCATAGCAATGTGGAAGGGTTTAAACTACTCAATCAACATCCCTCTCTCACAATAGAATCTTCTGGAACTCTATGCTGAAAATATTAGGGATGAGTTGTAGACACCTCTGATTCTAATTAAATATCTAACTGGATTCTATGAGTTTTTCGAAATGGAACAACGTTTAGAAGAAGCCATCCAGTGGACCCGATCCAAAACTCGACTCATGCCTACAGCATGGAGAAAAAGGCCATCCAAAGAATAATCTATAGTTGTTACTCTCAATATAGTAGAGACACCCATCCAAATACCTAGGTAGACCTTGAACCACCCATAACCTCTTGTCAAGAAGCAACACCCATAGAATCTCCCTCAGCCAGAAGCACAGATAAATCAAGGTTGTCTGGTATTTGAAGAATGGATGAATAAGGTGTACTCCTTCTGAAATGAACAATTCCCCGGTTATTTCTTGGTAGTCATGGATAATAACTTGCTCACAATTTCTCAACCTAGGAATCCCAATGAGGTAAACCTCACCGACCATCCTGATTATTTCCCTTTCCATAGAAGGATGGGTCACAATATCCATAACCTCTTCATCTTAAAGTATGTCCTTCAAGAAATGATCGATCCCATAAAAATTGTACTAGATAACTCCCCGGTGTAGGTGGATTTCATAACCGTGATCCAATCAGAAGAAGAGGGTGATTGGAATAAATTCCCATCCAGATGTGTGAATAAATTCGACAATTGGATGACTCGAAAAATAGTTGATCGATCCCACACCACTCTAAAAGCTCAGTCGCATATACCCATGATAGATCCACCACTCAAGAAGGATGGAACATCGAATATAACACATAAATGTGGGTGTGAACACCAGAAGAAAGAAGAAATAGAAGATGAAGAGTCATATTCTCCTCCAAAACAAGAATTAAAACTCACCAATTTCTTCCCTGTAGAATCCAAAATATGAGTACCGCTCCACCAAATTGAACCCTCATCAAACAAAGAACTCATATTTGGTTTTTTCAACATGATGCACTTGTCATGCCCCTTCTCTGATGATGATTTTTCCCCAGAGCATGAGTTTCCTATACATAATTGGGTAATGGTAGGTCACATGCATAGGAACTAAGGATATAGAGAATAGAGTGGGGGTGGTTGGACCCAATATTCTAGTCATATCCCTATGTAAAATACATATATAGTTGAGAATCATAGGAAAGTGCTCCAGTGATCCCAAAAAGGGTAGGGAGGCATCTCAGAACCCTTTAGTAGTCATCCACACCTAATTTTCTTGCATGAATGCCTATCAATGGCTTAGCCCGATCATCCCAAACAATGGGGAAGGTTGGGACAACCCACACCACTAGTAGAAGATGCTCCCACAAACCCTACACAAGCACCAGGTTTGTCTATCCCAAATTCCTTATCTCCTCATTCACACATCCAAGAGAAACCCCATATTGGGAAGCACCGAATACTGGTACAAAAGTATGATGTTCTAAAATATCCATTGGTAGTCCCAACCAGACTATTAATCCTTGATGCACTCTATATTTCAAAAAAAACTTAGGGAGAAACTTATTGAATCCCTTTATATCCCACAATATTTTGAGATAAAAGTTTTTGTAGGTGAGGTCTATCAAGTGGAAACCATGGAATTATAATGTCATGTCTCCATCTCATTCATTGATCAAGATCAGGAAGAGGACCTTCAAGGACATATCAGACCCCTATATGTCTCAAGAAAACTCAATAATGTCAATGTCCAAAGGTCTCTAATTGATAACAGTTCTGGGATCAATCTTATCATAGTCCAAACCCTGCGATGTTTGGGATATGGAAAAGGGGATTTGTCTCCCACTAATCTAACCATCCAAGGGTATTATAAGCATGAGAAAATACCTCTTGGGAATATCAAGCTCAAAGCCCAGTTTGGGAATTTTACATCAGATGCTGAGTTTATGGTAATCTAGAAATATACTGCTTATAACATCATGCTTAGAAGGTCCTGGATCCATATCCACCTAGAAATACCTTAAATATTCTATCATTTTATAAAGTATCCCATTGATGAAAAATTCATCATACTACATGGTGATGGTTCTCCCTTCGAGACTTGTGGGGCCACATTTCCTGAAGCAAGTTTCTATAAAAAGGGAGGTAAACGACCAATAGCGGATGATGATGTACAGGTTTTCTATCCTAATATATTGGGGACTACCCCTATGAATTCTTAGAGTATTATATATAGAGACTATATACTCACAATAAACCTAGTTGAGGTCACAAATATAATCCCAGAGGTCTAATCCCTTCCTATCCCTAGTGACAGCATTGAAGACTATCAACCCCGTAATCTCTCTACAACGACTCAATCAACAGGGGATGATAATGTCTCTTCTCATGGCCTACCTCACTCTGATAATAATATTGGGTTGTAAATTTTTATCTTCATTTAAAAATGTCTCCATATATTCTAAGATGGAAGAAGATGAGGTTAACCTTAGGAACACCCCTCCGTCATTCGAGGAAGGTGTCTCCACCACCATCGATGAACTCAGGTGGATAAATATGGGAACAGAGGAAGACTTGTGGCCTACACTGATTAGTGTCTCCATGAATCTTTAAGATAAAGATATATACATATCATTTCTAAAGAAACATTGATATGTGTTCACATGGGACTATACAGAAATTTCTGGACTGAACCCAGATGTGGCTACACACCACCTCGGGTTACCAGATGAGTATCGAGGCATAAAGCAGGCAGCTAGGAGGATGCACCCCTCTCATGAAACCAATATAGAAGTATATTTTGAAAAGTTGATCGAATCCAAATTCATCTGAGAATTAAAATACCAATGATGGATTTTCAACATCGTCCCTATCAAGAAGTATAATTTGAAAATTAGGTCTGTATTGATATCATGGACCTTAATCAGCATTTCCCAATGAATGATTTCCCATTTCCGATCACAAAACAATTTATTGATGAAACTTCTAGTTTCCAAGACCTTTATTTCATGGATGGTTACTCAGGTTACAATCATATAAATATGGACCACAAAGATGAATAAGCCACTGCCTTCAGAGCACCTCAGGGGATCTTTTTCTATCAGTTCATGCCCTTTGGATTGAAAAATGTTGGCACCACATATCA
Source organism: Viscum album (assembly GCA_963277665.1). Lineage (NCBI taxonomy): Eukaryota > Viridiplantae > Streptophyta > Magnoliopsida > Santalales > Viscaceae > Viscum > Viscum album. The sequence goes on along the minus strand of OY728146.1, from coordinate 1,615,841,822 downwards.
ACGTACCATGCACCATATCTTTAAGTCATTCTTGGGAAATATATATGAATGTTATATCAATGATTTGGTGGTTAAATCCCAACAGTGGTGTGATCAATTCACGAACCTTCAAAAAAAATGACAAGTTATGACAGTACGATCTATAGTTGAATCTGCTGAAATACACTTTCAGGGTAACATCAAGTAAATTCCTTGCCTTTTTGGTATGCTAGTATGAAATTTAAGTCAACCTAGAGAAGACTAGTGTTATCTTAGCAATGTCACCCCCATAAATATCAAATAATTGAGGGGGGTCTAAGGTCACATTTCATACATTAGGTGGTTCATTACCAACCTAGATGGAAAATATCTCCCCTTCACCGAGCTAATGAAGAAGGTAACCGCCTACCAATGGGACTATGATTTCCAAAAATCCTTCTAAAGTCTCAAGTAATACCTACTACAACCATCGGTTCTGATGCCTCTAGTGGAAGGGAGGCCACTCATCTTATATGTGGCCTACATGGAATGCTCATTGGGTTCCCTCATCACACAAAATAATGATGTGGGAAGTGATAATAGTCTCTATTATCTTAGCCAAACTATGATAGGTATTAATACATGATACTCTGATGTCGAAAATAACTACCTCACAATCATATTTGCAGTGCAAAAGCTAAGTCATTATTTGCAGAACCATGAAGTCCAATTAGTATATTGTATTGATCTTCTCAAGTAAATCCTTGGTCATCCGATGCTAACTGGGTTCTTGGCCCAATGGGAAGTTATTCTTCAGTAATATGACATTCGGTTTTTGTCATAGAAGTCAGTGAAAGGACAATCCCTAGTTGATTTTCTTGCATCACATCCTACCCTGTAAAATATTCCATAATACATCAAGATCCTATATGAAGAGGTCTTATATTCCCATGAAACTCCCCGGACATGGGAAATGTATTTTGATGGCACCTCACAAAGTCTTATCGTAACAAGGATGGAAAACATGAAGCTCAATATGGTCGGCCTCAGAATTATATTTATCTCTCCTGAAAAATTGGTTATGCCCTACTCTTTCTCACTATCCAAATGCTACATAGATAATGAGTCAGAATACCAAGACCTCATCACTAGCTTGGAATTAGCCCTATAGCTTTAAATAGACTACTTAAGCATCAAAGGGGATTTAGAGTTAGTGATAAAGTAGGTCAATGGAGAATACGCCATCAAAAAGGAGTAATTTACCCCTATCACAGGCTATGCTAGGGGGACTAATGATAGAATTCCATTTTGATCCCACATTGCATCATGTTTCCCAAACACAAAATGTTCACACTGATGCATTGGAAAATGATTCCACCATCTTGTCCAATCCTAGTCAGGAAAAAGAAATCTTCCATATTACTCATAAGAGAATGGTCTTAGAAATCATCATCTGTGATATGGAAGAGATAAATCAGGTCAAAACCACCCCAGAGTTTGATTCACCAATAATCACCCCTAGATGGATGGATCCCATAATCAGATATCTACAAAATAGGACTCTCCTAATGTATAGAGATATAAGAGAACAAATTTTTCTATGTGCATCAAACTTTACCCTATGGGATGTCTCGAATGAGAAGAACCCCTTTTATAAGTGTGGCTTAGATGGGATACTCCTCAGATGCATAGAATAAGGAGAGATTTATGCCATTATGGAATAAGTCCATGCAGGCTCTTGTGGTGCCCATCAATATGGGACTAGGCTCTCCCACCTGATCATGATGTTAGGATATTACTAGAAAACCATGATACAGGATTGTGTGGAATTCTCCAAGAAATTTCATGCATTACAAATCCATGAAAACTTTATCCATCAACCTCCAGAATTGCTACATATAGCTAAATATTTCTAGTTGTTTTTCATTTGGTGGATGGATGTCATGGGGCCATATCCCCCAACCACAGCTAAGCAGGTCAAGTACATCCTTACTGCTATTGACTTATTTTCCAAATGGAATGTGGTGATACCCCTCAAGGAATTAAATATTAAGAACATAATAAACTTTGTAAATTCCCACATTATCACCAGGTTAGGATACCCTCACACAATAATGACGAACAACAGCACTAATTTCAATTCCACTGATTTTAAGAAGATGCACCAGGAGTATAATATCAGGTTGAATCACTCATCTTTCTATCATGCAGTAGCAAATGGACAGATAGAGGCCTTCAATAAGATACTATCAAATATACTATAGAAGATTGTGAATAATGATAATAAGTCTTGGATAGAAAAAATCCTCTATGCTTTATGGGCCTATTGTACTACCACATGTACTGCTACACAAGCAATGCCATACTCACTGGTGTATGGGATCAAGGTAGTGTTACCCATGGATTTCTATCTTCCCTAACTCTGAGTAGCTATCTTCGAGAAACTCTTAGATAATGAGAAATCATAAAAGTGACTAGATTAATTAGAATTACTTAATGAGAATAGATTGTGTACACTTCACAACCTTTAGGTCCACCAGAATCAGATTGCATGATCCTTTAATAAAAGGGTTTACCTCTGCTCATTCCTCCATGGGGAACTGGTGTTGGTCCTCAAAATCCCAATGATACTAGGCAAGAATACCCCAAATTTTTAACCCAAATGATAGGTACCTTACATCATACACAAGGTCTACCACAACAGGGTTTACTCCTCCAATGGCCCGAAGGCCTTCATTGTTTATTGATTTTTGATAATCCACCTTTCAAGGGGTGAGGTGGAACCCTTACAAGGAATGTAGGTGTAAGTATTACATTGCCCATAGGTCTTAGAGGAATTCATCACCCATAGGCTTCAAACATTACATACAACCCAGATTAACTACTTGGAAGTGCTCCTCCATAGCATCTTCATTGTGAAATCAAATCTCCACCTTCGCATATTTGTTCGGCTAGGATTTCTCGTGCATGTATAGGCTTGTCCTGATGGTAGGTGTCATACCCTCTCATTCTTTCAATCTGTTTAACTTCATCTATGGTAAAATCTCCTTGCTCATCCTCCTTCTGAAGCTTGTTCCTTGTAGTTTTTTTGGTTTTCATCTACACTTAAGGTGGTTCGAAGGCCTTGAGGTGGCCCGAAGGCCTTACTGACCCAAAGGCCTAGGTGGCCCGAAGGCCTTAAAGGACTCAGGGACCAAATCGGTGGCCCAAATGCCCAAACAGGGGAATAGTCCTGGCTGCTACAGTTCCAAACAGTACCTGCTGTAGTTCCTGCTATAGTACTGCTACATTACTACTGTAGTTACCTAGAAATTATGCTTCTACCTAGATTTGATCTCGGGTCACCATGATGCACTTAAGGAGTCCTCACCAACCGATCTGAAGCTCATGTTCCACAACAGGTCTTACTCATTGGCCATAATAGATGGGGAGTGTGTCACAACTCCCACCAATTCAAGATTTCTTAAGAAATACTTTGCATAATTATCGTCATAAGGGTGTCCACGTCATTTTAAGTCTCATATTTTGTCATAACATCATGACATTAAACTATATGGAATTCATCCTTACTGTAATATGTTAAATTGCATGGACAATTTCCTTACTTCATGACGTAAAACTGCACAGATATGTAATTTCCATATTTATTCACATCGAGTCACCTACGTCTTTTCCACATGATGTAAAACTGCACAGTTCTTTTATAACTACGTACGGCTTGATTCTCATTTCCAATGAGATACATAGGGATGCCTCAATCCTATATCTTGGTCCATCCACTATACAATACAAACTGCCCTTGTTTTACCATCAACTGTCTCTTCAAAATTACATGTTGTTTGATTATCATTATCATAAGATACATAGTGACACCCAAACTTCTACCCTTAGGAACAACTATAGTATTCCCATCAATTCACATCATTTCACCCTCTTCCTCACCGCATGACGTTAAACTGCATGGAACATCAAGAACTACATGTAGCTTAATTCCTATCATCACAGGATACATAGTGACGCTTGGATCTCCAATCATGGGCCCAGTTGCAATGATCAATGGAAATAATTCCCACCTCTATGTATGGGTAAAACCTTCATAGAGTATTTATTATTCAAGAACTACATGTGACTTGATTCCTGCCCTCACAGGATACATAGTGATGCCCAAATTTCCAAATCTGATCCCAGTCACAACAAACAAATATAAAAATGCCCCCCTCCTTGCGTATGGGCTAGATCGGAGTAGTAGAATTCTTTTAGAACTATGTGTGGCTTGATTCTCATCCTCATGAGATACGTAGTGATGCACGAGTCTCTGTCTTTGGGCCCAGCTGCAACATTCCTACACCTTCACAACGGTTCTCACATCCTTACCACACGGTGTTAAACTTCATGGAAGTACGTTCTTACCACACTATGTTAAACTTCATGGAATTACATTCTTACTATATGATGTTAAAATATAGGGAATTATGTCATTACTGCATGATGTTAATCTATATGGAAGTACGTCTTTACTGCATGATGTTAAACTTCATAGAAGTACGTTTTTACTATATGATGTTAAAATGCATGGAAGTACATCCTTACCGCGTGATGATAAAATACACGAGAAAACATCCTTAATGCATGACTTTAAACTTCATAGAGGAAAGTACGTACCCACTACATGACATTAAACTATGTAGGCCATTGCCTATTTTTCATTCCTTATCAAAGGTCCACAAGAGACTTACCCCGATCAACCAAAGTACGGGGTGCTTTTTCCATCTTTTAATACACCTCAATCTATAAGCCACACTTCATGCCTTAGGTGTCTCGGATCGCCACAATCTTCCATGGCATTTGGAAAGGATATCCGGCTTTAAGGGACCATTTTATTAACTATTCATGCATTCCTATGGATCCTGAATATGCACCTATAGTCATCAACCAAATGCATCACTCTACAAAAAGGACATTCTGATCCTTGTGAGCCATGGCATCGGCATGGAAGAACTCAACACCTTAGTGTGATCTGAGCATATCCTCATTTTATTGTCCTGTGTCATTACTCGTGATCTAAGAAACTCAATCCATGATTTACAACATTCCCATATCTTTCTTAGAATAATGTTGGAGTACTTTTGGCCCTTGGAATCCTAACTAGGATCTTTTGTATCATCCTTCATATCAATTCTATGTGTGCCATGACCATAAACTGTCTGCACTTTGGTCAAAACTTCCCGAACATAAAATCTAGCCTACAATAGTCTAAATAGAAAGACTTTAAACTACTAGAGAAAGAGACACAAAACTTTTCAGGTTGAAAACTAGCAAAGGGATTCCTGGGAAAAATTCAAGTCTTTGCTCACTAAACTCTTAATCTTTTGAGTTTAGGTAAAAATTAAGGCATAAATAAATAATTCATAAATCTCATAGGGTCTACCCAGTATCCCTATTAAAATCCAAGCTATGCTCATTGGACCCCCTTGTCCAAAAAAAGTTAGAGTAATGTTTTTTCACATCTCCTCGCCATGAGAATATATTTGTTAGGTGGTGGAACAACTTTTAGGGTACTCACATCCTCTTTGAATTTTACACTTTCCACATATCAAACTTCATGATTTGGGGTGTATTGGATCATCATAATCTTACATGGCCCTTGGAAAGGATATTCAACTTCAAGGACCCTTTTCTTAACTATGCATGCATGCCTATGGCTCCTGTATATGTGCCTATTGCTGTAAATCGAATGTGTTATTCTGAAAAAGTAAATTCTGATTCTAATGAGCCATGACATCATCATGGCAGCACTCAATGCCTTAGTGTGTTGTAACTAATCCTTTTATGACTTTCCCATATCATTCTACTGACTCGAGCACTCTGGTTCATGATTTACAATCCCCACACCAAACTATCCAATAGGATTCGATATCCTCAACGTTACATCACTGTGTTTTATACCATTTCTCAAGGATAGACTGCAATACTTCATTCCCTAGACTTTTATATCCCGCACCTCATGATTCGAAACCACAGGGCATAGGTATTTAGCTTCATGGTTTAAGATCTAATTGATATAGGGTTCTAAAACCCTTCCTATATATCCTTATTTCCATGCCCAACTTCATTATCCAGATGTTTGATTCTTCAAAAACCTTTCATGGACCTCAGAGAGGAGTGGAGATCATATTTCTCTTGATATGCTATCGATACATAAGGTCTTTAACCTACCAACTAAAGGCATCTTCTCCTTTCTAGAAAGGAGATTCAATCTTGGTGAGCCTTAGAAACACTACGGTGGAACCTGGAATCTTAGAATCTCATGGGAAATACCCAGAATGTCTTCACTATATCATATTTATGGAATTTGACTTTTAGGTTATGATTTACATTACCCACTCTCCAACTGTCCAGGTGGACCTAGCTTCCCTAATATTTAGGTCTCAACTATATTTACTCCATAAATCTTCCATAGCCCCTGGAAAAGATACCTAGGTTCAAGGACCCTTTTCTTGGATATGAATGCATGCCTATGGCTCCTAAATATGTTCCTATGTCCATCAACCAAATGCATCACTCTGAAAAAATGGAATTTTGATACTTTTGATCCTCATAAACACCACGGTGGAACCCATCACCTCATATTGTTTTAGTTCATTCCTATCCATATCTCATGATCATATAGATGGTCTGAGCTAAAAGAACTTAAACTAAGAGTAATATTAGGTCTGAGATAAAAGACCTTAAACTAAAGAAACATTAGGTCTAAGCTAAAAGACCTTAAACTAAAGAAACATTAGGTTTGTGCTAAAAGACCTTAAAATAAAGCAATACCAGGTCTGAGCTAAAAGACCTTAAACTAAATCGATTGAAGATCTGAGATAAAATACCTTAAACTAAAGCAACATTAGGTCTGAGCTAAAATACCTTAAACTAAAATAAATATTAGGTTTAGGCTAAAAGACCTTAAACTAAAGAAACATTAGGCCTAAGATAAAAGACCTTAAACTAAAGCCACATTAGGTGCGAGCTAAAAGACCCTAAACTAAGTAAATATCAAGTCTCATCTAAAAGACCTTAAACTAAAGCAAAATTATGTCCGACCTAAAAGAACTTAAAATATATTAATAGAATGTCCAAGATAAATGATCTTAAACTAAAGTTATATAAGGTCTGAGCTAAAAGACCTTAAACTCAAGCAACATTAGGTTCGAGCTAAAAGACCTTAAACTAATGCAATATTAGGTCCGATCTAAAAGACCTTAAACTAAAGAGATAGATGGTCCAAGATAAAATACCTTAAACTAAATCACAACATAAATCTAGTCTATAAGAGATTATAAGGATATCCATATGGCCTTAGAAAATTCAAGCTATGATCACCAAGCCTATCAGATTTGGAAAATGATGGAGCACTCTCCCTCTGGGACATATATTTTACAAGACAACTTGAATAGATTCATCAGTAAGGGATTCTATATTAAGTGGGAATTCATGAGTGTTTCCTGAAACAAATCTCCAAATCCATACATTCATATTTTCTTTACTTTATGCAAAGGATAGATAGTGTTGGTGATTCTCATAATATCAGAACAAAAAAATATCATACACATCACGATCAAAAGGAAATTGGATGAAATCATATAATTTTTATCATATTCACTCACTGATGGAATACTAAAGGAAAAATCCATCATTATTTAGCTATATAGAAAAGTATCATATATTTACCTTAGAATCGGATTCTTTTTGTTCCAAACAAATCCAATTCTAAGGGGGGCATTTTTTTACGCTCACATTTGTGCATCACACACTTTTATGTGGAAGGAAACATGTCATGCATATCACGTGATGGATAAATAACATCATGTTCCATATTCATTGACCTCATGGTACCAAATTTTTAACCCATCTGTTGTGCTCGGGATAGGTATTGTGCACTAGCAAGTCCTCGAGTGCATGCCTCTTTCACCTGGGGTGGATACCACACATCAGCAGGACCTCGAGTGGATGAGTTTCCCCACACCATATCTCCTCCCACAAAGATAGACATACATGATGTTGTTATATGGATATCACACGCTTGATGTGACATCAAATGGAGATATGAGGACCTCATGCTTGATCATGTGAAGAACAATGGGACTGTGCTCTCATATCAGTTCATGACATAGCCCACATCATGGAAATCCAGCTCATGAAGAAAATGGTCATTATAGCATGGGATATTGCATGGAGTTCTAGAAGCTTGGGATGAAGATCACGTGAACATCAATATATGAAGATTATGAGACTATGAAAAGACTCCATATGGACACATGACACTGTGAAGATGGTATGAAGATGGGATACGAGTGTGACGCACGTAGGTGGGAGACATCAAATTGGATAGCCCTACCATTTATGAGCCTACTACAGGTGGAGCAAAGAAGCTTCATGCTCATAGGAACTCCATAGAATAGGAATAAATCTCTTGATGCGGACTGTACAGATATACATTATGTGATATGTGAGTTTCTATGCAGACCCACCATGAGTATATGACAAGGAAATATACATGCTTCCACAAGCTCTATTCATGTATGAGAGGATTCTGTGAGGTTGGTATACATGAAGATGATATTTTCATCACCTGAAGTAGTGAAATAAAAGCATGCCCACCTGGATAGGCATGTGGCCGATCGTCTGGGAGAATCTTCAAGCAATGGGAGTTTTTATATATAGTTTTTTCTGAACTTTTTTTATTTAAATAATCCTATGTCAAAAATATTTTTGAAAAAAATGTCCCAAAGGTGGCAAGACCCTTGCCGCCTTTGGGTATTTTTTGTTCAGGCGAAAGGAGGCACGGTTCGTGCCGCCTTTCTCAAAAAAAATTGGGTAAAGGAAACAAGGACCTTGTCTCCTTTTCCAAAAACAAAAAAAAATATACATGTTTGTATATTTAAATTTTTTTTTTGTTTTATATATATATATATATAAAGAAAATAAAAAAATCAGCATAATTTATCTGTTATTTAATATTCAGCATTACTGTCATTAAAAAAATCTGGCATTTTGATAGAAACCATCACCCAGGGATCTCTTTTATAAGAAGGTCTTCCCTGAAAATCATTCTACATTTCTGATTTGGGATTCAGGTTCTCTCTTCCGGTATAGAACATTCTGCATTTCCTATGTGGGATTCAAGTTCTCTCTTTCCTGCACAAAATTAATAATATATTATTATTAATCATTTTTAATCAATTAATAATAAATATTAGTTAATAAATAATTATTAACTATTGATGTTTACTACTAAATTTTAATAATTTACTAATTTATATTAATAATATTTTAAATAATATTAATTAATTCTATTAATTAGTATTTAATAATATTATTAAATGACTAATTAATTTATAAATAGTTAATAATAAATAATAAGTTTTAATTAATAAGTTAATTAAATAATATATAATTAATAAAAAAATAATATTAATAATAACTAAATAGTAAATAATAATTATATAATGTATAATAATTATTATTATTAATTAGTAACTAGTGAATAATTTTAAATATTTATCAGGAATTAATGTTATTAAATATTAAATCATATTATTTAATTAATATTTATTAGAAATTAATATTATTCAATATTAAATCATATTATTTAATTAATATTTTTTAGAAATTAATATTTATTAGTAATTAGAATTAGTTAGTAATTAATATTTATTAGAAATTAATGTTATTAAATGTTAAATAATATTATTTAATTAATATTATTAGAAATGAATATTTATTAGTAATTAGTATTTATTAGCAACAATTAGTTAATTAATTTATACTGATATAATAATAATTAATTCAGAATAATTCATTTAATAATTTAATCATTATTACTAATATTTAGTAACTAAATAATAACTTTAAATAATTCTTAGTAATTGGATAATAATAATTATTAATATTTATTAATAAATTAATAATTAATTAATAATTAATTAGTTAATTAGTAAGTACTATTTTTAATAAGTAATTAAATATTACTTAATTACTAATTAATTAATAACTAATAATTATATTATTATTTATTAGTAATTGTGTAATAAACAATTATTAATATTTATTAATTAATTAATAGTTAATTAGTTAACTAGTAATTACTAATATTAACAAGTATTTAAATATTGGTTAATTACTAAGTAATTAATAACTATTAACTATTAATAATTTATTAATATTTATTAGTAATTAATAGTTTTAATTAATATTGTTTAAAATATTATTAATATAAATTAGTAAATTATTAATATTTAGTAGTAAACATTAATATTTAATTATTATTTAATAGAAACTAATATTTATTATTAATAGATTAATAATGATTAATAATTGATTAATAATGATTAATAATAATATATTATTAATTCTGTGCAGAAAAGGGAGAACCTTGTAAGAACCTCGTTCTTCCTTTGAGGTACAGATCCTTCCTTTTCAGTTTATATTTAAGAAAATGGGGGGGGAGGTTAAGGGCTGGCTGCAGGCCTGTTACATGATGTGACTGGGGATTACACGTCATGTAATTTTATGTACACATTGTGTATAAAAAGTTACACGCCATGTAATCCCAGTACACAGCCATGTAATGGTCGTTCCAGGAGTTGTACGGACACAACGTGCAGTCTCAAGTACATGTCATGTACTTTTTTTATTATTAATTCAAACCATAGCATCATTTTTTCAGATGGATAGAAACGGACCCCCTTCGATGAGCAGCGTGTCCAGGAAATCCGAACAAGAAATTGCCTCCCATTTTGTCATCCAATATCTGATTCAAATGCTGTTGGATGTGTTGGATTCCCCTCAGCGAGCTTTCGATTCCTTTTGAGCCTTTATTTCTGATTTTGTCTCTTGATTGAGTTATCAAAGGTTGGGCATTTTTTCTCATTTTTTAGATCTACTCAGTTCTAGGTCGAATCAAAGCCCAACACTAGACAAAGATATTCGTACGAGTAAGAGCACTACTAGAAAAATACCCTATACCAACGGTTTGGAACCATTGGTATAGGACTCCAAACCGTTGGTATAGCCTATACCAACGGTTTGGAGGACCGTAGCCAAGTAAGTCGTGAGGATAGGTCTATACCAACGGTTTTGGGAAAAATGTTGGTATAGACCTATACCAAGGGTTTTGAAAACTGTTGGTATAAGTAATATGAAAATCTATACCAACGGTTCCATAAAACCGTTGGTATATGTATTTCAAAAAAAAAATTCGGTGGGATTTGATCCCAGGACCTCTAGTTTATAATTGAACGACCTAACCACTAACCTAACATGACTTTTGTGAACATAATTTCATAAATATATATATATATATTATCATAATTATTTTAAATTTTGATTTATATAATGTTCTCGGTAAGAAGATTTGATAAAAAATCAAAGCACTTATACCAACGGTTCTGGCCAAATTGTTGGTATAGGTCCAAATTAATTAACTATACCAATGGTTTGGCCAAAACCGTTAGTATAAGTCATGTTTCCAGTAGTGGAGGTAGGTGGTTTTGTGCCTTTCGTAAATTTTTGTGATGTTTATATATGTCAGAGTACCTCACGCCCACTTTTAGGGTGTCACTTGATTGAATAATGGACCATGTTATTACCTATTTATGATTAGTTAATTAATTAGATGATTTGAAAGCATGTTTAGGGTCATGAACCTTGATTTAGGTCCACCACATGGGTGTGTTTCCCTTGGATGGTTGTTTGGTCGAGAATGCCTATGAGGCTTGACTTGGACTCCCATTCTTGGGTTGTTAAAAATGTATTACTCATTATATGAATTTCCCACGTGAGATACTTGTTATGTTAAGCCTTGTAAATATTTAAATTGCATAGTAGTCTTGTTGTATGTTTTTTCCATGTGAGGTATCCTTGTTTAAACATGTAATAGTTTAATTTACATGTGTTGGCTATTATGTCAACTAATCCCACGTGAGTTGATTATGTTAAATACATCTGATATTTTAATTCGCATGAGTTGATTTTGAGATGGAATGTGTAATTGAATTAAATGATAAAAGGAGGTAATTAGCAATGGGCGAGCCACAATCTCGGTTAAAAGACAAGGTCGGGCTCATGTGACTAATTACACCTTATATACCCTGGTGATCCATTATCTCAGTTAAAAGACAATGGACAGGCTCAAGAGATTAATTATGTAAAGGTCATGAGCGAGCCACATATAGGGTGGTCAGACTCATTGATTCTTCTTTAAAATTTTGAACGAACCTAGGATCCATTAAGGGATACCCAGGCGGGGTTCTATTGAAAAGTGATTAAATGATTATTATGTCACTAGTTGATGATTACTTTTATATGAGGGGTTGTCGGGCCTAGTCCGGACCTCGAGACTTTTATATAATCCAATGGCATTGAATGATGAAATAGAATGACTAATGATGAATCTGCCAAGCCAAATCACAAACTTGGATTCGGTCTTCACCTATACTTGATTACTTTTTCTTATAAGACATATGTTGTGCTTACTTTTGAGTACCTACTGTTTACATCTTTCACTATTATACACTGCCAGTTATATATATTCACTAATATATTGGCATGGTCCTTGGGTTGTTGCCTACTGGGATTTAGTCTCACACCCTATTTGAGTCATGATTTTGGGCTCAAATAGATTATATAATTACAGGTGTTGATTAGGGAAATCTCTCTGCTATAGGTACTTGATGTGTTGCTCAGAAGTAGGAGAGCATGGGACTGAGATGAGGCTTGCGATGCTTCTTAGTCCCTTTTTGTTTCTTTTGTGCTTTGAGACATATATTGTGTATTACTACAGTGTACTTGTTTTGGATTCTTTCTTAGAACATATAATATACTGCATCATCTTTTGTATGGAACGATGCTTGGTTATTTATCTTATTAGTCTTTCACTATTTATTTTAGTTGTATGTTGTTTATTACTTCCATTATTGTATATTATTTATTCCTCTGTGTTAAACTCTTCCAATGAGGGCATAGTTTCCCCACTATCACACCTTAGGCCCTCACTACTAGTCAGTAGCCTCTGGAATTTGGGGAAATGCACTTGAGGCCATATGTCCAACCGGGTATAGGGCACCAGTTGAGTGGCATCTAGATCTGGTATGTTACAAAGTGGTATCATAGGTTTTTCTTTTATGGTTTTCTTTACTATTTGGCGGTGATATAAATTAAATGGAATTTTGTAATTAGTTGTGCTCGGGAGTAGCTACCCCTTGTACAGGGAAAATCCAAATTACCTCAAATTAAATTGTAATTTTGGTATTTTAAGCTATTACAATTGATTCAATTTCACCGTTGGGTGACACACTTGTTTTATGTTTTTATTATTGATATCATTGTGGCTCTATTTTTTTGTAACCCTATGAGATGAGGGTATTCCATCTCATGCGTATATAGTCACTTGTTAGAAATCACATGCCATGCATTCTCACCATGCCATTTATAGAGCATTACTAATTGTATTCTATTTTGATAGATGTTGTGCTATATATGCATTCTGTTGTGATAGGTACCATAATAGATATGTCTACTATTGTGATAGGTGTATTGGTACGTGTTATGTTTGAATTGGATGGATGCCAAACTTTGGTCCCTGGGGAGTATGGACCCTCTTGGATTGGAATTTGTTGGATCATGTTTTGGCCATGGGATATATATTTTATTCTTTTATTTTATATATGGATGCCAAGATTTTATTTGTGGGTATTATGGGCCCCCACAGATAATAATTTGGAACACCATTGCTTTACTTTTCAAAAATAAGGGTTTTGGGGAAGTTTTAGAGGCTTACTGTCTGAAAACCCATACAACACGGCATGTGATGCTATGAACACATTCCTTGTGTTCTTCTGTTCGAGAAGAAAAGAACTTTTTAAGTATACATCGTGTGGTTTTTGACCATGTGCCTGGCCATGTGAGAGAGAACATGGGTTGTTGAGTTTTGATCAGAACATGTTGTGTACCTTATATACACCTTGTGTAGTTTTTCATAGGTAGACTCGTGTGGCTCTGGTCATGTAAAAGTACATGGCTAGAAGGGAAGACTTGTGTACACGTTGTGTACCATACTAACACACTGTGTACTAGGGGTGTTTACACACCCAGGACGGTGGGATTACATGACCATGTAATAGCTTAAGTATGCACACCATGTATAGTTCCTACACACCGTGTACCTTGGATGTTTACATGACCACGACAGGCATAGTTATACACCTATTTGAGAACTTAAGTATACATGTCGTGTAATGTTTCTACATGTTGTGTACCCAAATTTTGTGAACTTTTGAGGGTTTTATTCTCCTGTTTAGTTCTTGCACTCTTGAACTACGTACCTTGATGAATAATATTGTACTGAGGTGTATGTGTTGGACTTTACATAACAATTATACCATGATGACCACCAATTGTCCACCAAGAGAGTGAAGATGATCATACCCTAGAGGTGGTAGGCTATGGGCTACTATTGGACCCTCCAGTTGTGCTAGTTATGATACCAACTGTTATACTGGATGCATGTGCTGATTCACTCTTCCATAAAGGCTTTATGAGATTCATGCAAACCTTTCAGGGAGCACCAAAGCCCGCTACGTCTATGAAAGAACTAACATGAGTGTTCCAGAAGCAGCATCCACCCACGTTTTTTGGGAAAGGTGGGACACAAGCTGTAGAGTCATGGCTAGAGTCCATGTTATCAATCTTGGAGCATCTTGAGATGCCTCCTGAATGGAGGTTCAAGCTCGCAACTTATATGTTGCGTGATTCCATCAAGAGGTGGTGGGATGTTACCATATAGACAGAGCATCAGTGGTACATGGCATGGGAATATTTTTAGATGGTATTCTATAAATAATTCTATCCTGAGACATTGATGGTCGATAAATCCTAGGAGTTTATGCATTTTTATTAGGGTTCTCTATTAGTTATGGATTACTCTTCCTGCTTTGCTGAGCTCTAGTGCTTTGCACATATTCTGATGGGTGATGATCTATCAAAGGCTAGGCGATTCAAGGATGGTATCGGGTATGACATCCTATCACAGGAGAATATCTTCTGGCTGACTACTATATCTGCTATAGTGAATCAGGAACTGATTACCAAGAGGAATCATAGGGAATCTAGAGGTGCAAGCCAGGGCAGTTCGGCACCAAGATCTAATAATGTTTTGACCGGTGGCAAAAAGTGTCATCTGGATCTTACACGCAGCGAATCTAGTACTCAGAACATATATTTTGATAGCCATGTGAGGTATTAATAGTGTGGAAGAATTGGAAATACTATACCTCAATTCCTGATGGAACCAGTCAAGTGTCGAGCTTGCAGAAAGATGGGCTATTCATAGCTTTTCTGCAGGACATTTCCACCAGCATCTATTGAGAGAGGGTCTGCACCAACTCCACATTCAGGAATAGGGTCAGCAGCATCTCACTAGTCAGGGAGCTGGAATATATTAGGACGATTAGGCCGAGGTGGTGGTCATGGATGTGGTAGCCAGACCCCAATATTTCAAGGATAGCATGGTGGGTCATATTAGGGTATCCAGGTAGTATCTCAAGGCCACTATATAGGTGAGACTTATGTAGTGCAACAGACCCAGCAAGAGAAGGATCCTGGACCTTCTATTGTTATAGGTACTATTCTAGTCACCTTCGTTTTAGCTTTTTCACTCTTTGATACAGGGGATTCCCATAGTTTTATATTTGTGCCCATTTTGGAGATCCTAGGGCTCTATGTTTTTACTTATGATGATGTTATGAAACTAGACACTCTGTTAGGAATTAGAATGGCAGGTGTGCGACAGTGCAAGGAGTTCCCCCTTAAGATTGGTGTTTATCACTTTGTTTGTGATCTCTATGTCCTAGAGATGACAGGTTTTGATGCCATACTCAGAATGGACTATTTAGTCTCTTTTCAAGCCTTTGTTTATTGCTATCATCATAGGGTGAGTTTCACATCACCAGATGGTAGATCATTTCTATACAAGGGTGAATGGGATGTCCAGAAGATCTGAGCTGGACTTTAGCATCTTGGGTTGAGTGGGATAACAGCACATATTTCTATTTTATATTTGGATGACCAGGGAACATGTCAAATAGATTTTTCTTCTAGTGGTTTATCGTTTTAGGGATGTCTTCTTGGATAACATTTTAGGTTTACCTCTGGTAAGAGAGGTAGAGTTCTCTGTCGAACTAGTATCAGGATCTGCACTGGTATCCATTCCTCCTTATAGGATGGCTATGAAGGAGTTTCAAGAGATCAAGAAGAATATAGAGGATTTGAAGGCTAAGGGTTTCATCCAACCTAATACTTCTCCTTGGGGTTCATTGGTCATTTTTGCAAAAAAAGGTGGAAGATACCCTCAGGATATATGTAGATTATCAGAAATTGAACTAGTTGATGTTTAAGAACTGGTATCATCTACCGTGAATAGATGATCTCTTTGATCAAATTTGAGGAGCTCGGGTATTTTATAAGATTTATTTGAGATCTGATTATCATCAAGTGCATATTAGATCATCAGACATACCTCGCACATTTTTTCAGAGTAGGTATGGTCTGTAAAATTATTTTTTCATGTCATTTGGTCACACAAAAGTTCCTTCAGTATTTATGGCACTAATTAATTGAGTGTTTCATCCTTATCTTGACTCATTCATTGTGGTTTTTCTGGATGATATCTTAGTGTATTCTCATACTCAACATGGACATTCCACCCATCTTGAGATCATTTTTAGTACACTGAGAGAGCATTAGTTATATGTTAAGCTCACAAAGTGTCACTTATGGATGTATTAGATTCACTTCCTAGGTCACTTCATCTCAGATACAAGAGTATTAGTGGACCCAGAGAAGGTGAGAGAAGTAGTTACCTGGGAGTAGCCCAAGAAAATCTTTAAGATGCGGAGTTTTCTAGGGATGTATGGTTACTATAGGAATTTCATATAGGACTTATCATGTTTAGAAGTGTCGATTAAGGGCTTGATAAAGAAGGGTGTGAAGTACATATGGTCATATTCTTATAATACAACCTTTTAGGAGCTGAAAATAAGATTAACATTAGCATCGATGCTGATTTTTCCAGATCTAAGCAGGAGTTACACTATGATGCATCAGGTATTGGGATGGAAGTAGTGCTTATGTAGGGGGATCGAGTCATTGTGTACGGGTCTCGTCAGTTGAGGCCAAATGAGAGTAAATACCTGATGCATGATCTCGAGTTATCCACGGTTTTTCATTCCTTACACTATTGTATACATCACTTATTGGGGGAGTGTTTATGGTGTACACAGACCACAAAAGTCTCAAGTACATCTTTACTCAGCGTGACCTAAATTTGAGGCAATGAAGGTGGGTGGAATACCTTTAGTCCTTCAACTTCGAGCTTACCTATAATCTTGGAAAATAAAATGTAGTGGTTGATGCACTAAGCAGGAGGACTCAGATGCAGGAAGTGCAGTAGGCCAGTAGCGAGTGGTAGCTTATGGTGTTGTTCTCTAAGATGCATCCAGAGGTGCACGACAAGTAGGGGAAGATTTTCTAACATCCTTAGATATTACCTCTACCTTACTATATAGAGTGAAGATGATGCAACTATCGGATTTTGAAGGCCTAGTTCTATGGGAGATTATTTCGGGAGAGAACCCTCCTCCTGGTTATACCATAGGAAAGGATGAGGTTCTCTAGTTACATGGTCACATATGGGTGCAAGCAGACATGCATGAGGAGATGATGTGGGGTTTTCATGATTCAGTGTGGGCAGTGCATCCTGGTGTCACCAAGATGTATTAGGATTTACATCATCAGTACTGGTGGCTAGGTATGAAGGGAGATGTGACTGGTTTTTTCATGAGATGTTCCACCTGTCAGCAGGTGAAGGTGGAACACCAAAGACCAACAGGACTTTTGCAACAGCTACCCATTCCAAAGTGGAAATGTAATGATGTCACGATGGATTTTTTGATGGTTTTACCGAGGTCACCCCGAGGTAATGATGTAGTATGGGTTGTGGTTAACATGCTTACGAAGGTTTCACATTTCTTGCAGATAAAGGAAACCTTTAATATTGATGATTTTGGGAGGTTGTACATCCGAGAGATTATACGACTATACGGGGTTCCTCATTCTATCATTTCAGATAGGGATGCCCATTTTACTTCTCATTTATAGAAAGGGATACAGAGGGATTTGGGAATATAGGTTATTCTAAGCACATCTTACCACCCCTAGATAGATGGTCAGTCATAGCGCATGATTCAGGTGCGGGAGGACACGCTTCGGGCATGCATCCTGGATTTTGGGGGTTTATAGGAGACACACATACCCCTTGTTGAGTTCAACCAAAACGAAAATTTCTAGGATAAGAGGTTAAGGGATGGTTGTAGGCCAGTTACATGATGTGACTAGGGACTACACACTGTGTACTTTTATGTATATGTCGTGTATAGAAGACTATATTCCATGTAATCCCAGTACACGACCATGTAATGTCCTGGCTAGGATTTGTACGAACACTGCATGTAGTATCAAGTACACTCCATGTACTTTTTTTATTATTAAGTTGGGTCATAGAATCTTTTTTCCATATGGACAGAAATAGACCCCCTTCGACGAGCAGCATGCCCATGAAATCTAAATGGGAAATTGCCTCCCGCTTCGTCATCCGATCACCAATTTGAACACCGTCAGATGCGTTGGATTACCATCGATGAGCTCTTGATTCCTTTTGATCTTGTCTTAATTATTTAATTTCTCAATTTATTTATCAAAGTTTGAGCATTTTTTCTTGTTTTTTAGATCTACTCGAATCAAATCCCGATGCTGGACAAAGAGAGTCATATGAGTATGAGGTAGGTGGTTTTGTGCCTTTCTCAAATTTCCATGATGTTTATATATGTCAGAGTGTCGTGCACCCACTTTTAGGGTGTCTATTGATTGAATAATGAAAAAATTTATCTCCTATTGATGATTAGATAATTTGAAATCATGTTTAGGGTTGTGAACCTTGATTTAGGGCCACCCCATGGGTGTGTTTCCCTTGGATGGTCATTTGTTCGAGAATGCCTAAAAGGCTTGACTTGAACACCCATTCTTGGGTTGTTAAAAATTTATTGCTCATTATATTAATTTCCCATGTGAGATAATTATTATTTTAATCCTTGTAAATGTTTAAATTTCATAGTAGGCTTGTTTTATGTTTTTCCCATGTGATTTATCTTTGTTTAACCATGTAATAGTTTAATTTACATGTGTTGGTTATTATGTCAATTGATCCCATGTGATTTGATTATGTTAAATCCATGTGATAGTTTAATTCACATGAGTTTCTTCTGAGATAGAATGTGTAATTTAATTAAATGATAAAAATAGGTAATTAGAAATGGGAGATCCACAGTCTTGTTTAAAAGACAAAGTTAGGATCATGTGACTAATTACACCTTATATACCTTGGGTGAACCATTTTCTCGGTTAAAAGACAATGGACGGTCTCAAGAGGTTAATTATGTAAAGGTCATGAGCAAGCCACATATAGGGTGGTCGAGATCATTGATTATTCTTTAAAATTCCAAGAAAACCTAGGATCCATTGTGGGATACCCAGGCTAGGCTCTATTGGAAAATGATTAAATGATTATTATGTTATGAGTTGACGATTACTTTTATACGAGGGTTCATCGGTCCTAGGACAGACATCAAGACTTTTATATAATCTAATGGCATTGAATAATGAAATAGAATGACTAATGACATCTCTTCCAAGACAAAGAACAAGCTTGGATTCGGTCTTCACCTATACTTGATTACATTGTATTCTGAGACATCTATTGTGCTTACTTTTGAGTACCTACTGTTTATTTCTTTCACTATTGTACACTGTCTATTATATATATTCACTGATATATTAGCATAGACCTTGGGTGGTTTCCTACTAGGATTTAGTCTCATAGCCTCTTTGGGTCATGCTTTTGCGCCCAAATAGATTATATGATTATAGGTGTTGATCAGGGAAAGCACCCTACTACAGGTACTTGATGTGCTTCTCAAGAGTAAGAGAGCATGGGAGTGAGTCGAGGCTTGCGATGATTCCTAGTCCCTTTTTGTTTCTTTTGTACTTTGATACATATATTGTGTATTACTACAATGTACTTGTTTTGGATGCTTTCTTAGAACATATAACATGTTGCATCATCTTTTGTATGGAACGATGCTTGGTTATTTATCTTATCAGTCTTCCACTGTTTATTTTAGTTGTATGTTGTTTACTGCTTCCACTATTGTTTAGTATTTATTCTACTATGTTATACTCTGTCAATGAGGGAATAGTTTCTCAAATATCACACCTTAGTCCCTCGCTACTAGTCAGCAACCTCTAGCATTTGGGGAAATGCGCTTGAGGCCATGTAGCCAACTAGGTATGGGGAACCAGTTGAGTGGCATCCAGATCCAGGACATTACAAATAAAATAGGGGAAAAGAGATCAAGGGATGGTTGAAGGCCTATTATACAACTTGACTGGGGACTACACATCATGTCCATTTATGTACACGTCGTGTATAAAGGGATACATGCCATGTAATCCCAGTACACAACCATGTAATGTCCTGGCCAGGAGTTACACGGACACGACGTGTAGTCTCAAGTACATGTCGTGTACTTTTTTATTATTATTAAGTCAGTATGTAGCATTATTTTTCCAGATAGATAAAAATATACCTCCTTCGACAAATAGCGCACCTAGGAAATTTGAACCAAAAATTGCCTCTCATTTCGCCATCCGATATCTGATTCGAACACCATCGGATGCATTGGATTCCCCTTGGTGAGCTCTCAATTCCTCTTAAAACTTTATTCCTAATTTCATATCTTGATTTAGTTATCAAAGGTTGATCATTTTTTCTCATTTTTTAGATCTACTCCATTATAGTTCAAATCAAAGCCCGACGCTGGACAAAGAGTGTCGTACGAGTATGAGGTAGGTGGTTTTGTGCCTTTAGAGAATTATCATGATGTTTATATATGATGAAGTGTCGCGCTCCCACTTTTAGGGTGTCGCTTGATTGAATAATGAACCCTGTTATTGTCTATTTATGATTAGGTAATTAATTAGATAAATTAAAAGCTTCTTTAGGGTTGTAAACCTTGATTTAGGGCCACCCCATGGGTGTGTTTCCCTTGGATGGCCATTTGGATGAGAATGCCTATGAGGAATGACTTGAACTCCCATTCTTGGGTTGTTAAAAATGCATTTCTCATTATATGAATTTTCCAAATGAGATACTTGTTATGTTAAGCCTTGTAAATGTTTAAATTTCATAGTAGGATTGTTGTATGTTTTTCCAATGTAATTTATCCTTGTTTAACCATGTAATAGTTTAATTTAAATGTTTTGGTTATTATGTCAACTAAGCATACATGATTTGATTATGTTAAAAGTCATGTGATGGTTTAATTCGCATGAGTTACTTTTTGATATGGAATGTGTAATTGAATTAAATGATAAAAAGAGGTAATTAGCAATGGGAAAGCCAAAGTCTTGATTAAAAGACAAGGTCAGACTCATGTGACTAATTACACCTTATATAACTTGGGTGAACCATTTTCTTAGTTAAAAGACAATGGATGGGATCAAGAGGTTAATTATTTAAAGTTCATGAGCGAGCCACATATAGGGTGGTCATTGAGTATTCTTTAAAATGTTGAGTAAACCTAGGATTCATTGAGGGATACCCAGGTCGAGCTCTATTGTAAAATGATTAAATGATTATTATGTCATGAGTTGACGGTTACTTTTATACGAGGGGTCTTCGGGCCTAGTTCGGACCTCGAGACTTTTATAAAATCCAATGGAATTGAATAATGAAATAGAATGACTAATGACACGTTTGGCAAGCCAAAGCACAAGTTTGGATTCAGTATTCACCTATACTTGATTACATTGTCTTCTGAGACATCTGTTGTGATTACTTTTGAGTACCTATAGCTTACTGCTTTCACTATTGTACACTGCCAGTTATATATATTCACTGACATATTAGCATATACCTTGGGTGGTTTCCTATTGTGATTTAGTCTCACACCCTGTTTGGGTTATGCTTTTGGGACCAAATAGATTATATGATTACATGTTTTGATCAGGGAAAGCACCCTACTATAGGTACTTGATGTTCTACTTAGGAGTAGGAGAGCATGGAATCGATCCAAGGCTTGCGATGCTTCCTAATACCTTTTTTGTGCTTTGAGACGTATATTGTGTATTACTATAGTGTACTTTTTTTGGTTTCTTTCTTAGAACATATAACATGTTGCATCATATTTTGTATGGAACGATGCTTGGTTATTTATCTTATCAATATTTTGCTATTTATTTCAGTTGTATAATGTTTACTACTTACACTATTGTATATTATTTATTCTGATGTGTTACACTCTTCCAATGAGGGCATAATTCCCCACTATTACACCTTAGGCACTCACTGCTAGTTGGAAGCCTCTGGCATTTAGGGAAATTCACTTGAGGCCATGTGTCCAACCGGGTACAGAGCACCAATTGAGTGGCATCCAGATCCGGGACGTTACAAACATGAATCCCACATAGGAAATGCAGAATGTTCTGTGCAGGAAGGGAGAACTTGAATCTCACATCGAAAATGAAGAATTATTTCTAGGGCATACACTCTTATAAAAAGGAGCCTTGAGTGTGGGTTTATGTCATAATTTCAAACTACTTTAATGGCATTAATGCTGAATATTAAATAGCAGATAAATTCCGCTAAATTTTTTTATTTTCTTTATATATGTATATAAACAAAATAAAAAAATAATAAACAATTAAACATACAAACATATATTTTTATTTTTATTTTTTATTTTTGATTCTAGAAAAGGAGGTAAGGGCCTTGCTACCTTTTTTCTGAATGAAAAATACCCAAAGGTGGCAAGGGACCTACTGCCTTTGGGACATATTTTTCAAAATATTTTTAACCTAGACCTATTTGCATTATTTTTTTTAGAAAACCTATATAAAAAACTCTAGAAATGGATAACCTACGGTTGAACCAATGAATCAAATATGAAGTTGGAACCCAAAACAAATAATACAGTAATGGTGATATGCATGCTCACCACTATACAAAAAGTGAGTTTAAGTAATATCCTACACATAAGGAAACTCTACCACGCACACGTGAATTCCCAAAGTGGATTATGTGATAATGTGGAGCCTCCATGGGGGATATACGATCATGAAAATACAAAATGTGCATCACATGAATAATTTTGAGAGTTCTGGTGTTTGGAAAATATCTCTTGACATGGCACTATTTTTGGATCTAAGACTGGTACATCCCTGTGATGAAGGGCAGTTCATATTTTCATGATGCGCCACCTTTCTCAGCTATAAATACTAGGATTTCATGAATCAGAGAGTTATATTGTCACTTAATGAGAAGGATTGTCTCGTTTTATGCACAAAATAGATCATCGTGAGCCCACATAAAGGTTATGAAAATGAGATTGTATGACTCCATATAAGGGTTATGCGAAGTAGTTCACGTGCATGTGAGACTGCATGCTCTCTTTTATACGAAGCATCTAAGGCGGTGCATAACCTCTCTTGCGAAATGACGTGAAACCACATACCCCAACATGTGGAGATTGGATGCACCTTGTCTTTATACTCCGTTAGGAAAGCATAGAACCAAACACATATCATGATCCTGCCTCTTCCTAGAATAAGATTAAATAACCACATATCCATTTATGCAATGAATTGTGGACAGAGGATCGGTATTTGGCTATGATCAAGTCTTAAAGAATTTATTTTATGTGACACAAAATACGATCATGAAATAACATTCAAGACTCGATGAACCATATCGATCCAATGGAATACCACACCACACTCATGCAATATTCATGTGTGTATAGTAACCTTCAAGCCGTGATTGATATCATCATGTGAAGAGGATAAATATTCCATGTACGTGTGTCGTGAGATTGGGTTATACAAAATTTATGTGAAAGCTTGAAACACTATCCATGAACCCTTTTGCATATGTACTTGACATGCAAGAACCATTGGTCGTGCTATGGCATCATACAGCCATGAACACGCAACACATCAAAGGTAAGAAAAGTGACTGTCCTTGGAAATGTATGCACATCGTTTCAAGATCCATCAATGAATATGTGGTGCATAAAATTCGAGCAAATAATATGTCCTTGACAATGTTTTTATTCCATTTCAAGATCCAACACTGATCATGTGATGTTTCATAGGAAAATAAGACAACTGACCAATACAAGGCATGTGCTCCATCACAAGATCCCATATTGTTCATGTGGTGCACTCATGCACAATCAGTGGGTGAAGGCTGCAAAAATCCTCTGAAACTGGGAGGAATGATATCCAAAGGGAGAGACCCCCAGTGGTCGTAAAGCTTATGCGCCATATCATCATTTGAAAGGATAAATTTCCTTGATGATATCCAAGTAAAATCACAAGACCCCCAAACCTTTGTAAAATAAAACAAAGGAGATAAAGGGGAGGAGATGAGAGGTGCTCGCGGTCGCTGAAGGACATGCGGTGTGCCCCCAGCGATCCACAAGGCACCGTGAGTCCCTAGAAACATGTCTGACTCATCTCGCAAATTCCATTTGACTTGTCAGCCTCACTGCATGGAAGTCCTCGGGTATATCTAGGAAACTTCACGCTTCCCCCTTCAGCGCTCTAAGAAAAAACTGATGGATTTTTCCATGACATGCTCGCGCACCCCCATGTAACCCATATTGGTCATGCAAGGCATCATTAAAAATCAAGTAAATGACCATGAAATTACTCATGAAAATTCACATAATCCCTGACCTTTGATGAAATTATTTAATGTTTATTCTTGATAAAATTGACTTAAAATTAAAGATGATTTTAAAATCATGAGTTTGATGAAAACCTATGATTTGGTTTTGAAATTAAAATGGGGTGTTGAACTTAAAATTGGGAAATTGAATTTTTAATGATGAATTGATTTTAAATGAATGATTTTTTCAAGAATAAATGAATTATTGGTTGCTTTATTAGAGAACATGTGAGCCTAAGTAGTTAGCAGGCGATTAGGATAAGAACTTTAAGACTCTGACTCCCTAGCAATGGATTGATGGTGAAAACACTAATTAAACCAAGTTTGATATGATTTCTCATGATGGGTCCCCTAATGGGGTGTTAATTAATTATCATGATGGATTTATCCTTAGTGATTGTTCATAAATACTTAAGATGTGATGATGATTTAAAAGTGTGAGGATCCTATATCCAAAAACTAACATACCTCAGGGTCTATACCCATGTTGCTTTATTTTGATTGACTTGATTACACATGACATTGGTTATAGAACTGTTTTATTCATGCTAGTTGTTTTATATAAAATATTAATTTTTTTCATGTTTTTTATATATCTTTCATCTTTTGACTTGAAATCCTATTTTAGTTTAAAATATGTAAATGAATTTTCATGACTTTTTTATTTAAATTGAAATCTTAAATGGTTTAATTATTATGGAATTGATTGTGGAACACTTGGTGAAACCCTGCTGAGTTGTTTACCTCACACCCTACCTTTTTCCTTTGGGAATTTGTAGATCTTTTTATTCCAGGTCCAGGGAAAGAGATGTTGGGTCGGAACAGAAAAGACAAAGACACAAGAGTGGTGGTGAATTTTTTTCTTTTAAAATATCCAAAAAATCGAAACATCTCTCTTAAGTTTAAAGTGATTATTTCCTTATCTATTAAATACGAGTGAGAAGAATAAATAAATAAAGAAAGAATAACACATGAAAATTTATAGTGGTTTAGGGCACATAAATCCCCTAGTCCACTCCACCGCTGCTCTCTCTATGAACTTGGTTATTTTCACTAGTGGGTCCTCTTATCCAAAGACCTATACAACTAAGTGTGGACAATTGACACCTTTACAATAAGGATTTTACATGACCTTTGGATTCTTTTACAAAGAACTGAGATATTCATAGCTTAGTATGAGAAGCTAACACTACACTATAAATTAGTATGATCATAAGAAACTTCAACCAAAAATAGATGATATGTGGAAGTTGAATACTAGTTCAGCTCATAATTACAGCAGCAACTAACAAAAGAAATGACCCTCAATAAAACACAATGGGAACAGGAAAAAAATCTTCAATAACGAGCAGGATTTATTTTTATTTAAACATCAGTAGAGAAAACACTCAATAGATGATCAAAGATGTATGTATTCAAAGTGTAGCTCTGATAGGTGTTTTTTCAAACCGAAGAAAAATATTAACAAAGAGATACAACAGTAGTAGTAGGTTAATCAGACTAATAAGAATCAAAACATGTATATCTCTAAAGTGTATCTCTTTAGAGAACTAAAGATGATGACACAATATTATTTTTGAATGTGAATATATATCATATTGAGAAGAAGAAACTCTCAATATTTAACAATAAGCTTGAATTTATTTAGGTCAAATAGATCCAAAAATATTGCATGATAAATCATGATAATAAAACCACACATCATGAATTGAATTTTAATTTTTATGCTCAGAGAAAATCATAACTTACCTGAGTAATAAGAATGATTTAATCCATTAAAATAGACTTTGAATCAATCTTTAAACAATTTTAAAAAGATTTTTAATCAAGTGAGATCATTGCAAAAATCATGTAAATAATCCATAATTTCAAACTTCGTAGTTGATTAATTCAAACATAGGGTTGCTCTGTGTAGTGATAAAATTAAAAAGTAAAATTGATTCCAAAAGTAGGCATTATGAATCAAACTTTTTTTCCTCAAATGTAGTGTTTCATTCAAAAGACGGGTTCCTGATCCATACATTTAATTCAGATGTAGGGTGTGAAAGTAAGGTTCCTTACCAAAAGTAGGGTTCATAAACCATAAGTTTTGCTTAAAAATGTAGGGGTGTAAATAGTGTTTCCATACTTCTTATAAACACATCTAGAATACTTATATTTTGATAAATTAATTAATATTCTATTGGATTAAAATATAAAATAATTCTAGAATAAAAATAATTATTTCAATAGTCATTATCCTAAAATCTAATTAAAGTAACCTCATTAGTAACACAAATTTAGGTGTTTTTGAGCATCACAATAAAAAAGAAATTAATGAAATTGTTGGATCAACACATGCCCAAAAATATCCCCTTTAAATGATCACAAAACCCATAAAACCAATATAAACAAAAACACATAAATAATTAATAATATTGAGATATAAATGATAATTTTATCTAAATTTCCCAAATAAGAAATAAAATTTTCTAAAAATGATAAGAAATAAATTTTTAAAAAAAATTATCCTAAATTCTGTAAAATATAAGAATTTTATAAAAATATAAAAATATTATAAAAAAGTATAAAAAATTTGTGTTTATCCACCATATTTCTCCCAGAAAAAGAAAAGAAAAAAATAATCTTACAAGATGGGGTGAATTGTGTTATTTTAAAATCTATACAAATTTGAAATAGCCCTATTGAGTTTAATTTGATTCTTTCCTTCTCTCTTAAATATGGTTGAGTAGTGTAAATAAATAAGAAAATAAAAACACATGGAAATATATAGTGGTTTGGGGCACAAAAATCTCCTTGTCCACTCCACCAATTCTCTCTCTATGAGATTGGTGATTTTCACTATGAGACCCTCTTATTCGGAGACCTCTACAACTGAGTACAGACAATTGAAACCTTTACAGAAAGGCTTTTATAGGGCCTTCTGGTTCTTTTATAGGTAACCAATATATCCATAACTTATTAAAATAAGATGACACTCCAACACAAATGAATATGAGTAGTTGACACTTCAACTAAAAATATATGAGATATAAAAGTTGAATACTATTTTAGCTCATAGTTATAGCAACAACTAATAAAAGAAATGGTCTTCAATAAAATATAGCAGCAATAGAAAAATAATCTTCTATAATTATTGGGATTTCTTTTTCTTTAAAAACATTAGATAAAATAGTAAATATATGATAAAACATATATGTCTCCAAAGTTTAGCTCTAATAGGTGCTTTTTCGAACTACAGTAAAATATTAACAAATAGATACAGCAGCAGCAGCTGGTTGATTAAACAAATAAGAATCAAAACATGTATGTTTCCAAAGTGTATCTCTTTAGAGAACTAGATACTAAGACACAATATTATTTTTGAACGTGAATCTATCACATGTTGAGGAGAAGAAACTCTAGATATTTAACAAAATGATCAAATTTCTTTAGTTCAAATAGCTCCATAAATATCGCATGATAAATCATGATAATAAAACCACAGATCATGAATTGAATTTGAATTTGAATTCTCAGAGAAAATTTTAACTTACCTTATAAATAGGAATGATTTAATCCATTAAAAATATCCTTTGAATTTGTCTTTATCATCTTTAAAATATATATTTTATTTGAAAATCCCATTGCAGGAATCATGAAAATAATCCATAATTTCAAACTCTATAGTTGACTGAATCAAACATAGGGTTAATCTGCATAGAAATAAACTTCAAAATATAATTGAAAATTTATGGTTGATTCTAAAATTTGGGATGATAAACCATATTTTTATTCCTCGAACATAGGGTTTCTTCCAAAATTAGGGTTCCTTATCCACATGTCTACTTCAAATGTAGGGTATGAAAGTGTAGTTCCTTACCGAAAGTAGGGTTCACAAACCATATGTTCCACTTAAAAATATAAGGTATAAATAGTGTTTCCATAATTCTTATAAACATGTATATAATACTTATACTTTTAGAAATTAAACAATCTTCTACTGGATTAAAATCTAAAATGCTTCCAGAATAAAAAAAATTATTCTAATAATCATTATCCTAAAATCTACTTAAATTAACTTCATTAGTTACACAAATGTGGGTGTTTACGGGCATCAAAATCAAAAAGAAATTAATGAAATTGTTGGATCAACCCATTCCCAACAATGGAAATTAGAACTTGGAGGTAGTAGTTGTACTTTATCTATGGGAATTTGGAGTGATGATGGTGACTTGTGGTGCAATAGTCTACTTGTTGCACAGGGTTTGAGAGACTATGTCTTGGTGGATATCACATTTTCTTTTGAATGATGTTGACTTTAGGTTGTTTATATGACTTCTTGTGGTACTTTTCTTCTTGAGGAGTGTTTGATATATCAACAATGTATTGATTTATCTTTTTTTGTTTTATCACTCTTTATGATAAAACTGTTCCCTTTGATCTTTGATATGATTTCAAGTGATAGTCGTCAACCCATGGGGATTTGGAACTCCCTTTAGGTCCATGTAAAGACCTATTTAGGTATCAGTGTACTAGGGTATTTAGGTTGTTTTTTGAGAAAATGATATCAAATGGAGGTTGACCTTCTTTCCTTGATGTTGGTATGAAAACTAGCATGTCCTGGTGGACATGAGGTAGGATTATTAGAACTTTAGATGTAGTTGCGAGTGAGTTTCTAGTCAAATCTCATTGTAGATAGCCTTCAGTCACCATGGGTTTTGGGAAAAGTGTCTTTGAGGAATATTTTGATCTGATTCTAGTCATTTCCCCACTTTTGATATGAGTATCTTGAAATCCTTAAAGTTAGAACTTTGTCTTATGGAATTGATATTCTTGTATCTTTTGTTTTAGTTAACAGTCTATGTATCCTTGTTAATTTCTTTGTGTTGCATGTTGATGTTTTTTAGCATCATTCCTCTGAGGAGATGTTTGAATAGAACATAGGAGGAAGCTCCTAGTAAACTACAGAAAGTGAATCCTCCAATTAATTATAGCCTTATTGAGATAGTGGTTCATGTTATCCAAGCTTTGGGATAAGTTGTTGCACCCATACCTGTTCAGGCTCCCATAGTAAAACCTCGAAGGGATGAAGTTATATATTGGGATCAAGAGTTTCTTTGGTAGAAACTTCTAGCTTTCTAAGGCTCAAATGATCCTAAAGAGGTAGAGGATTGGTTGAAAAATATTGATATTATTTTTTAGTTCTTGTAAATGACAAAAGATATAAAGGTAAAGTGTGATGCCTTTAAGCCTAAAAGTTCTAGTAGATATAGTGGGATTCAATGATTACAACAAAGAAACATGAAGTCTTGAAGTGGAAAGGCTTTAGAGATCTTTTAACGAAGCAATTATATCTAGAATATATGTTCTCATCAAAGTTCATGGAGTTTCTCAACCTCCAGTAAAGTGATCTAACCATGACTCGGTAAGAAAATTGTTTTGCTAAACTTATTTAGTTTTCTCCTGAGGTGGTAAAAATGAGAAATTAAAATCTCAAATATTTGAGATGGGTATTTGATTTGATATTCGATTTCATATTTTCATACTAAAACTCACTTCTTATGTGGATGATTTGGATAGAACATTTATGGATGAGCTTGACCTGGCCAGTAAGTCACGGTTGATAGGAGTTCCTCTTACTCCCAGTGGTAGTTATGTTAGTTCCTTTAAAGGAAAGAGAAATTGTGATGAGTCTTGTGGTGTTTTTTGATATAATGCTTTATCCATACCTCTTATAGTATCTAGAAGAGGACCTTTGACTTGCTTCTAATGTGGGAAGGTTGGGTATTCTAAGCGGATTTGCACTAAGGCACCCAAGATCAATGGTACGTGCAGTTGTTAAACCCACTTGAATAAGTTTTGTAATGTATTTTATTCCCTATAAAGTTTAATGGGATCATCATCTCCAAAAATTATTATGGTAAAATCAAATGCTTCAAAAACTAATGGGTTCCATCCATAGACATCTGGAATGAATCTCTTTCATGCAATGGAAGAATTTCTAAAGGAAGATGATGAGTGTCCAGTGATAGTGAGAGGTACCATCACTATAGATTCATCTTTAGTGACTACTTTATTTGATATTGGTGCATCTCACTCATTTATATCAACTTGTGTTGTGAATTTACTAAATCTTTCTACGGATCTTTTATCTAATGTGATAGATATTATTACACCCCTTAAAACGAAGAGGGAGAAAGGTTTTTGATGTCCCTCTTGTGTTATCTCTCTATCATAGATTGATATCACTTGGAATTTTCTAGTTCTTGAAATGAAACCTGTATATTTCATTCTCAAGATGGATTGGTTAATTTTTCATAAGGCTTGTATTGACTATTATCTTTGGTGGGTCTGTTTTACTATGCTCGATGGGGTGTGTCGTGTTTTTCAGGGAGAGTGGGACCCGAGTTCAAGTAAAGTTGGATCTTATTTTACATGTTTGGGTGGCGTGATATTAGTGTTTTATTTTTATTTGAAGTGTGAATATTTTATTGGTTATCTCACTCCATTTTTCATTGAGTTTCCCTATGTGTTTCCTTCTTAATCTTCTGGCTTGCCATCAGTAAGGGAAGTAGAATTCTATATTGATTTATTATCGGGTACCCAACCCATCTCTATTCATTCTTACCATATGGAACCATCTAAATTTAAATAGATGGAAACTCAGTTGGATGATATTTTAAAGAAAGGATTTATATTCCTGAGTGTGTCACCTTGGACGGTGTCTGTGATTTTTGCAAAGAAATCTAATGGAAAACGTCACCTTTGTATTGGTTACTGAAAACTCAATCGAGTTACAGTAAAGAACAAATATCGGCTTCCATGGATTGGTGATCTTTTTTACCAGTTTAAAGGGTAAATTGGTTTTTGAAGATTGATCTTTGATGTGGTTATCCCCAATTGAAAATTAAAGAATCTGACATTTCAAATATCGCCTTTAGTAGTGGGCATGGCCATTAGGAGTACCTTGTTATACCTTTTGGTATAATCAATGCTCATATAGTTCTATATAATTTATGAAAAAATAATTCCACAAGTATCTTGATTCGTTCATAGTGGTGTTCATGGATGACATTTTGGTTTACTCTAAAACTAAGGAAGACCATGTGCATCATTTGATAGCAGTTCTATAAATCTTGAGAGATCAATGACTTTACATGAAGCTTTCGAAATGTAATTTCTAGATTTAGTAAGTGAAGTTATTGGGACATGTGGTCTCAGAACATGGTATTTTAGTTAATCCAAGGAAGGTTAAGGCTATTAGGACATGGGAGTAATCACATAATGTTTTCAATATTCAAAGATTCTTGGGTTTGGTGAGGTATTACCACAGGTTCGTTAAATATTTCTTGAATTTGGATTCTCTAATGACATCTCTCACTCAGAAAGGGGTTAAGTTCATTTGGGATTCAAAATGAAATAATTATTTTGATGAGTTGAAGCACCTCTTAACTCCTACACTAGTGTTGACTCTTCCAAAGGTTGGACAGGGCTATGTGGTCTTTTGTGAAACATCAGCTTTGGGTTTGGGTTGTGTTCTTATGCGGGATGATCATGTGGTAGTCTATGGTTCTTGGTATCTTAGGGAACATGAGAAGAATTATCTGTCCCATGATCTCAAACTAGTAGTTTTTATGCATGCTCTTAAGAGTTGGTAGAATTTCCTTTTTATAGAAATGTTTACTGTCTTTTTCGACCACAAAATCTTAAATTATATCTTATTGCAAAAAAGATTTGAACCTATGATAGAGGTGATGGGTGGAGTATCTACAGTCTTTTGATTTTGACATTTCCTTCACCACCAGTAAGGGGAATGTCATAACTGATGATTTGAGTATGAAACTTCCAACTCAGATCATGAAACAATCATCATAAGAGTGAAATTTGATGGCACTTTTTGTTCAGTTACATCTAGGGGTCCGGGAGGATGTGATAGAGATTGTTCTAACAAATTTTCAGTTGACCTATTCTCATCTTGAGATGATTATTCAAGAGAAGTAGATTGATGATAAATTTTGTGGCATTAGGGACTCTCTTTATGGTGGGGAGACCATTGGTGAGTGGTCGTTCTCCTATAAGGGTATTCTATGTTTCTAGAATCAGTATTTTGTTCCCTTGTCAATGTGAAAAGTTGTGATGGGGGGTCATCATAATTCTCAATGGACAATACACCCTAGTACCACAGAGATATTCTATTATATGAAGCGATGATTATGGTGTCCAAGTATGAGGAATAACATTACTGACTTTGTTTCTTACTGTTATACCTATCAACATGTCATGGTTGAGCACCAAAAACCTTCAGGTTTTCTTCATCCCCTTCCAGTGTCGACATGGAAGTAGGACTATATTGCTATGGATTTTTTTGGTTGGGTTATTACATACCCTTCAAAAGAATAATTTGATATGGGTGGTGATCGATCATCTTAAAAAATCAACTCACTTTATACCCATTTGAGATACAACCAAAGTTGATGATTTGGTAAGTATATATGTGGAGGGTATCATCATATTCTATGGAGTTTCATCTATTATAGTTTTTGATAGGGATCCCCAGTTCAATTCTCATTTTTGTAGAGGCCTCCAAGAGGCATTGGGATCCCATGTTAGCTTGATAATGGTGTATCATATGCAAATGTATGTCTAAACAAAGTGATCTATATAGATCTTGGAAGACATACTCCGCGTTTTCATTCTCAACTTTGGTGAGGTTTGGAATATCCATTTGGGGCTAGTTGGGTTTGACTGCAACAAAATCTACCATCCATCCATCATGATGGATCCTTTTGATGCCTTGTATAGATGACCTTGTAGATCTCCTCTCTGTTGGTTGGAAATTAGTGAAGCTTCCTTGGTTGGACCGAGCTTGGTCCAAGAGATGAAAGTAAAGATTCAATTAATTCATTGAAGAATGGTAATGGCACAGTACCGGTATAAATATTATGTTGATCATCAAAGACTCCCTTTGGATTTTTTCATTAGTAACCAGGTATGTTTTAGAGTTTCACCTCGGTTAGGTCATCGATGGCTTGTAAAGTAGAAAAAGATTACGCCAATATTTGTGTGCACTTTTGATATGATTGAGCGGGTTGGTAATGTGGCTTACCATTTAGTCTTACCACCATAGTTGATGTCAATCCATAATGCGTTTCATGTATCATGGTTTAGGAAGTTCCTTTTTGACCATTCTCATGTCCTAAGCTAAAGAAGATCTTGATGTTGAATCTGATTTATCTGTGACTGAGCATCCAATTCAAATTGTTGATTTTGACACAAAGGTTCTTCATGGTAAGAATATACCTTTGGTTCATGTGTTATGGTAGAATGTTTCTAATTCACATGAGACTTAGGAACATGAGGTGATGATTAGAGAGCAGTTCCCTCATCTCTTTGTTATAGAATCTTCTTGCAAACTTTCTAGGGACAAAAAGTGTTTGTGGTGGGGAGGTTGTAACATCCCATTACTTTCTTTTAGGTAATTCTTTACCCTTGTTTGGGTATAATTTTTTGGGGGTCTTATCCCAAGTTTTTTCTGGTGAAGTTTGAAAAAAAATTGAGGTTCTAGGGGCTGTGTACAGTTGGCGCACAGTTAAGGTAAACCGTTCAGTTTGACCCAGCAAACCGTGCACCCTATATTAAGCCACTAGAAGGGGTGCACAGTTTTTCCAAATTGTGTGGCCACCCCTCCAAACCGTGCACCCTTAAAGATTAGGGTTTTCATAGTTTGTGCGTGGTTAAACTAACTATGCAGCCAAGCCTTACACCCCATCCAGAAGCCCAGTAAGGGTATACGGTTACTACTAACCATGCAGCCCAACCAGGAAACCATGTGCGTGGTTTTTTAATCCCCCTAAAATTCCTTTAAAACCCTAGGACCCATGGTTTAACCCCTAATCACCCCCCCCCCCCCACCCATTCAACCCTAATATGATTCTTTGGTCTTTAAAATATCTCAAGAGGTGGATTTGACTCCTCCAACCTCTTCTCTTTGTGGATTGAAGCACCGATGATTTTGTTTGATCTCCTTCTGATAAGCGGGTCTCCTCTCATTTGATTTCTCCTGATCTTCTCTTATCTCCTTTTTAGAGAGTGGTAGTTCATCATGATATTGATGGATCTAATCTTTGATATGATGAATCTTGATTCTAGGTTTGATTCTTTGATCTCCTCCACCTTTGTTCTTCATTAGTGTTTCCTGTTGTTGGTGTTGATTTAATCGTGTGATTAGAAGTAGGTGGTTCCATAATGCTTAGCCTACAATCAAAACCCTAACTTATTGATTGATTTGAAATGAGTTATTAATTGATTTAAATATCAAAATTTGAGATGATTTGATGTATGATTTGAAAAGGGCATGGAAATTGTGAAAATCCCCCAATTTCAATGAAATTGGAATTGTTGGGTAGATTTTGAGAAAAATGATGGCTTGAATTGAAATTCGATTTGATACAATAATTTGATGTTGATTCTTGATAAAATATCTTAAAATGAAAGATGATTTGAAAAGGCATGAGTTTGATAAAAAACTATGATTTTGTTTTGAAATTGAAAAAGGGATGTTGAACTTGAAATTTAGAAATTGAATTATGAATGATGAATTGATTTGAAATGAATGATTTTCCTAGGAATGAATGAATGGTTGGTTGGTTGATTAAAGAACATGTGAGCTTGAGTAGTTAGTAGGCGATTAGGACAAGCATGTTAGGACTCTGACTCCCTAGTAATGGATTGATGATGACAAAACTAACTAAACCAAGTTCGGCATGATTTCTCATGATGGGTCCCCAATGGGGTGTTGATTGGTTATCATAATGGCTTGAGACTTAGGAACTGTGCACACATACTTGAGTCGTGATGATGATTGATAAGTGTGAGGATCTAATAGCTAGAAACTAATGTACCTACCGTCTGTGACCATGTTGCTTTGTATTGTTTGATTTGATTACACATGTCATTGTTTATAGAACTGTTTTATTCATGCCAGTTCTTTTATATAAATGTTTTATATAAAATTTTCATTTTAGCCATGTTTTGATATATCTGTCATCTTTTGACTTGAAAGCATGTTTTGGTTTAAAATATGTAAATGGATTTTTCATGCCTTGTTTATTTAAATTAAAAGGTTAAATAGTTTAATTGTTATGGAATTGATTATGGTACACTTAGTGAGACCCTACTGAGTTGTTTAGCTCACACCCTACTTTTTTCTTTTGGGTGTTTATAGATCTTGTTATGTCAGGTCCAAGGAAAGAGAAAGCGCCACTTGAAGGTGGTAGTTGTGCTTGGTCTACAGGACTTTGGAGTGATGATGGTGACTAGAGGAGTTATGGCCACTTGTTGCACAGGGTTTGAGAGGTTGTGTCTTGGTGGATGTTGCATTGTCTTTTGGATGATGTTTACTTTGGGTTGTTTATCTGGATGCTTGTAGTACTTTTCTCCTTGAGGAGTGTTTGACATATCGATAATGTATTCATTTATCTTTCTGTTGTTTTATTACTCTTTGTGGAAAAACTATTCTTTTTTATCATTGATATGATGTCAGGTGCTAGTCGTCAACCTGTGGGGATTGAGAATGCCCTTCAGGCCATGTCAGGACTGGTCTGGGTTTCAGTACATCAAGGTATTCAAGTTGGTTCGTGACAGGTTGGGTGAGGATGTTTTGGCTACAGGCGTTCTGCCATAGTGTTTCAGCATCCTTGATTCTTCAAGTTTCCAGGGATTTTACACTTTCATGGTTCATTTGGATGCGGCGAAATGATATTCTCTTTCATCATAAGCAAGTCCCTGATATGGTTTGGATTCACCAGTCATATAGTTTCCCTAAAGTCTAGAATAATTGTGGGACTAATAATTTGTGTGGTCACACGGTGGTGCATGCAGCATCTTGGTCTTTACCTCCTCCTTGTGTAGTTAAGATCAATGTTGATGTGGCGTTTCTTGATATTGCTCGGGTCGATGTTAGTGTAGTGGGCGGCAACACTTCAAGTGTTGTTTTGGCTTCTTTGCATCAAACTCTCACTGCTAGATGGTGTTTGCAGGTCGCTGAAGTTGTCGTTTGCGTTGGCCTAAAGTTTGCATGTGATCAAGATTGGAGTACTATTAATTTGGAATCGGATTATCTTTCTCTGGCCTCATTGGTCAATGCTCGTTCAGCTATTTCAACTGCTTTGGGGCTCTTTTTGAATGAGTTTTGATGTGTTTCTTCACCATTTGATCGTATTGTTATTATTATTGTTGTTTTTTTTTTGTTTTTTTTTTGTTTTTTTTTTCTTTTTAGGTGTGAAAAGAGAAAGAAATGTGGTTGTTCATCATGTGGTGAGATGTAAGAGATCTTATGATGTGTCAGTTTGGTTCGAGTGTGCCTCTAGTAGCTTTGTTCTCTTTTGATCAATGATTAATCTATTAGTGTTAAATATATATATATGGGTAAATGACGATTTAGAACCAAAACATACAGTTTGAGATCAAAGAATGAGAAAATGATAACAAAGGATCAAAAAGATTATGAAGTTTAAATTGAAATGAGATTTCAGTTCAATCTAAAATAGAAGATGTCCTAATGGGAAATTAAGTCTCTTTTTTGGTCCTTAAATGACATTGCACCCATTATTTATTTAAATAATAATATTTTTTTTTAATGTTAATATTACAGGGCGACCTCAATGATGTAATCTCACAAAACCCTAGGCTAAAATCTGGAACAGTTCGACATTCCGAACTCCTCCGCGTTGGAGGTCTCGCCGCAGTCGCAGGAGGTCCCTCCGCAGCCAGTCGCCGTCGCAAGAGCCTCCTCGGACGGCTCCGCAGCTCGCCGTCGCAGGGGGTCGTGGCAGCCGCCTTCGATTGATCTTCTGTCTTTAATATCTCGGTGTCGTAGGTGGAACAACCGCGACCGTCGCCGCTTTCCCATCACCCGTCGCGCAGAGCGGTAGATCGTTCTTGTTTATTCTTCGTTTCTTCAACCTAAAATTCATCCATTTGCGTGTCGCTGTTGAAGGGATTCCCATGGGATCTCAAAATTTTCAGAATTGAAGCAGTGTTCGCAACTTTTGCCCAATTTCTGTCTTCATACTTCGAGTCCGGACCCCGCGTCCAGTTATCGCTTTGAATCGCGGCGGGCTGATTTGAGAGATCTAATCCGTGTTTATTTGGTGCAGCTCTAATATCATGGCAGAGGGAGACGAGGAGCTGCCGAGGGATGCAAAGATTGTTAAATCGCTTCTAAAATCAATGGGTGTCGAAGACTACGAGCCCAGGGTTGTGCATCAGTTCTTGGAGCTTTGGTATCGTTACACTGTTGATGTATTATCAGACGCACAGGTGTATTCAGAGCATGCCGGCAAGGCTGCAATCGACTGCGATGACGTGAAGCTCGCCATACAGTCCAAAGTGAATTTCAGCTTCTCTCAACCGCCGCCGCGTGAGGTGATCATCCTTTTCACTTGGGCTGCTTTTATAGTTCAGGTTTCAGTTTCTTAAAAATATACTGCAGAATGGAGAACACGTTTGGGTATAAAAAATTAAAAGAAAATGTTGGAAAAGAAAAATAAAAACGAATCAGCTTTCAACAAAAAAAAAACACTTTTTTTTCATCGGTTTTCGAACTGTTTCCAGTTTAAAAAAACACACACACACACGGAGGTTTTATGCATTAAATCCTATTTCTTTGAAACATCAATTTTAAAATCTGTAATCTTACAAACC
This sequence comes from Viscum album, assembly GCA_963277665.1. Taxonomy (NCBI): domain Eukaryota; kingdom Viridiplantae; phylum Streptophyta; class Magnoliopsida; order Santalales; family Viscaceae; genus Viscum; species Viscum album. Next base: position 1,615,803,292 of record OY728146.1, on the reverse strand, counting down.
TAAAACCCTAAAATTTTGAAATTAAATCTTTTAACCCTGATGTCACGTGCTTTAGCATTTCAGCATATTGGATGGCCTGTGTGACACTTCACCCCTCCTTGTTGGAGCGAGGTTCAGCTTGCTAGTTCTTTCAAATTCTTCAAAATGACAAGAGATTCACTAACTTGAACTTGTCATGGGAGTGATCCTAACTCTCAACCAATATGGTGTCAAGACAAATCCAAGACACACACTCTTCCCTTATTATCGGGTTACTCTGTTCTCTTAAAACGGGACCAACCACGGGAACTGCAGCATCGATGTTTCAATTGGTGCAGTGGGCTTGTGACACTAAGCTCTAAATTGTGACTTTTAAGATTAAAAATCCTTAAAACTTCAAAAATCAAAATCTTGAAATTTAAACACCAAAACCCAAAATCCTATGGATTTAAAATTAAATGCTTGAACCTTAAAATCAATTACTCTTAACTCCAATCCATCTTTAAATTATAAATCCTAAATTTTAATGCCCTAATTATTACATTTTCAGTGAAAAAAATGCAACTGGGAAATTGGTTTCAGACACTGAGAACATGCTTTCATGACATATAATCTGTCCTGTAACCTGCCCCCCCCCCCCCCCCCTCCCCAAGATTTTTCAACTGTGTTTATTCTTTTGGGGTCCCCCTGGCTGATTAATTCACTAAAATCTTGGTTTGTTGCATGGTTTCTACCTTTGTACTTTATAGGGTCCATGTTGCATGGGCAAGTGGATGTCAAAAACTGACTCAAATTATGTAAAGACACAAGTGGATTTCCATTTCTATGTTGTGTGCTTGACCTAAACCTTCATCTTCTTGGTGCATGATCAGGTGTTGCTGGAGCTGGCTAAAAACAGGAACAAAATTCCATTGCCGAGAAGCCTGACAAGGCCAGGGATGCCACTCCCGCCGGAGCAAGACACGTTGATCACCCCTAACTACCAGCTCGCAATCCCAAAGAAGCAAACCTCCACCAGGTCTGTAGAAGAAACCGAAGAAGAAGACGGTGCTGGGCCGAGTTCCTCCCCAGAAAAGAGGACAGATTTATCACAGCTTTTGAGTCAGAGGGTCTCCTTTCCCCTTGGGGCTAAGCGTCCCAGGTGATATTTGTAAATTATAGTTGAGCTGCTTGTCACTTTTATGGACTCAAATCAACACAGTTCCCACCAGTTACAGATGGCTGCAAAGCTGCAAAGGCATCGCATGATAAGCCAATAGTGAACTATAAATAACAATTCTTTGTTCATTTCTGGGACCATATATACAATAAGGTATTGGCAAGCAGACAATGGTTAGCTTCTCAGGCTGGCCAGGGCACTGCTGGTATTGGGTGCAGCTGATTGCCGGTGGCCTCGCTCGTACATCCGCTGAATCTCCTCCCGGCACTCTGTGAGCGAATGAGGAGGGATCGGTGGAGTCAGCTCAACCACATCTCCCATGCTCAACTTGCAGATGGGATCAGCAACCGGCTTGTGGTTCAGCCTCGGCCTCAGTTCTTCCTTCAAGGGAAACCTGTAAGTCCATCCATGGCTGCCCCGCCCGCCTCGCTCCAGCAGATCCATTAGCGTTGAGTTTGTTGGAAGCTCCTGTACTGACATCTGAAACAACACAAACACCAATTACTTCTACAAACTGTTAAAGTGATCAAAGCACAAGTGTTATCAAACAAAACCTTATCATTCTCCAGCAGAATGACAAAAATAGGTCCATCATCACCGCAGCTAGGTTTGTAAGTATAGGGGCAGCCATCAGCATGGGATGGGAATGTGCAAGGTGGCGTAACAGAGTCGCCATGAACAACTGATGATCGATCTCTGCCTATTGTCTCGAGATGCCAAGTGACAACCCATCGGGCCCACTTGACCATCTGCAGCACAAACGAGGAATGTGTACAATCACTTTCTTTGTATCTCCAATGGGCGGCAAACCCTAACTCTGCATGCACATGCATTTCCTTTGTTCGGATTTGAACTTCGAGCGGGACCATGCCTTCACCCAGCACCACCGTGTGAAGAGATTGGTATCCATTAAACTTGGGGCAGCTTATATAATCCTTGAGCTTTCCGGGAATTTCAGACCATAGCCGCTGAATGATTCTCAGAGCTTTGTAACAGTCTTCCTCGGTTTCCACAATAAGGCGTAAACCATGAATATCATGAATTTTGTCGATGCTTAGCTTTTTTCTGCACAGCCATAACCGTGCCACGTATTAATGATATTGAATCTATTCATAACCCATAACTAATTATACCCAACCAAAATCTACATTAATGTAATTGTACAGAAAAAATCTTCTATCCGGCTCAATACCCCCTAGGGGTGGCAATTTTGAACTCAGCATGAGTTAGATGGGTTTGAATTAAGCATAAATGGATTTGAGTCGTAATCAGTTTGAGTCCTCTGACACAAATAATATGTAAGATTTGGTTCCGACGATTCATGGATTATAACCCAATTAAAAATATAATGATAATATAGAATATTAAAAAACACACATTTTTAATTTTAAATGGTTTAAAAGGATCGAGTTGCAACATAAATAACATGTGTTATATTAATAATTAAGTTATTTTTAGTCTAAATGGGATGATGTAATTTGGTTAGGTCATTGTGTTCGTGTGATGTTAACTAATTAGATATGTTATGACTGAATGACCCGAATGCCTTATATTTTTATTCATTTTGATAATCCCCCTTTTAAGGGTTGAGGGGGAACTCTTGAATTGACATAATACATGACCCGAAGGTCTTAAAGGAATTCATCTCAAACTATAACTACTTGAAATTGCCCCTCCCCAGCATCAATATCATGATGTCAGCGCTCCACATTCGCACGACTATTCGACTAGTTGTCCTATGCGAAGATGCATAGGCCTGGTACCGATGACAATTGTCATATCCTCTCGTTCATCCAAGTCCGATTAGCTCTGCTCTGAATCCTCATCTGGAGCTCGTTCCCTGTAGAGTCTGTCTGATTGCTTCTACACATCATGTGGCTCGAAGGCCTTGAGATTGCCCGAAGGCCTTAACAACATCGCAAATCCAACATTCCTTCAAAAATAAATAGCAAGCAAACCAACGCAGGATGAAACCATATCAAACGAAAACACACCGCTGTGAAGGAGAGGGAAATGGCACCAGAGCAACCGAAAGCGCATCACAGAGACGACTGGAGCAACCGAGACACGCATCGCAGAGGCGACTGGAGCAGTTAAGCGCATCACAGGGGCGACCGGAGCAATCGAGACGCGCATCACAGGGGCCTCTGGAGTAGCGTAAAGGCACATCACAGAGCCAAGAACCTCTACGCATTGAAGCTTCAACCCTTAGCATCATCGTCATCGTGAGGCAGAAAGCCCCTCAAAGCGATCCACAACCCAAAATAGAAAAACTTCACAACAGCACTAAGCGAACTGAAAAACGCCCTCATCAAAGCACTGCAAACCTCATCAAACATCTGGGAGTGTCCACCTACATATATGGAATAAAAGTCGACAGAAAAGAACCAATTGCCGCTCGAAGCTGAATCACGCTGATGCCCATAACAACCCTCGCCGTCGCTAAAGAAGCCGAAAGCCATCCCAACCGCAACAACGTCACCCAAAGACCCATGCCGAGAAGAAACACGTCGCCGCCGCGCTGGAGAAGAGAGTCGCGGTCGAAGTCGGCCGAAGCCGCCGAAGCAAGCCGTCGTTCACGCTGATCCGCCCACCGCAACGACTCCCGGACGAGATCTCGTTAACGCCTGCCGCCTTGGACCCACCACCATCACTTGTCGCCAAAGCCATCCGATCGCCGAGAACCCGCGCCATCCCCATCGACCCTCACCGCCGGAGATCCCATCGTCCACGCCAGTCCGCCCAACACAACGAAACCCTAGGGCGCTCCTGGGAGCAGAGAGCTCTCAAGAGCGCCCCCGTTGAGAGCTGAAATTCTTGGAATTAGATATGTTATGCTTTAGTCTGTTATATATTTAAAAAAGATGACAGATAAGGTTAGGGTTGACCCCTTCATAAATGGGTTTGGTAGGATCAACCCGTGATATTAAATGGATTCACAGGATGGTCAACCCGACTCAAACCCGACTTGTGAACCTGAATTGTCACCTCTACAATACCCTATCCAGTCGATCCAACTATCCATAAAAAAGTTTACATGGTTCAACAAAGGCATGGGATCCAAATGCCCCAATGTTGAGCACTGGATTTGCTAGCCAAGGTGCTAAATTAGACAAATGATTTGGATTGGTTGTTTTTATGAGGTTCATTAATACTACATTTTCATCATAACCATTGAACGCTATATATAATACAAATGAATCTAATAAAAATACAATAAGCCTTAAATCCAATTAAATGGGATCAGCTACATGAATCAAACGTCGCCAAATTACTCTATTGAAAATCATATTTTCATTGAAACCATTTAGAACAAAATCATCTTGAATGATTTGTTTAAGAGTCTTTTTAGGTCTACCTCTGCTTCTTTTAATAAGTGAATTTTTCATTAGGTTTACCTCATTAACAGGTGCATTCTCAGGTTTTCTTCTAATATTTCATCTTAATTTAGTCTCAATCATTTTTCCATTAATCAGACTCAATCCAATTTTCTCTCGAACACATTCAATTCTAAACTTATCCATCTTAATGTGATCACGTATCCATCTTAACACTTTGATTTCTGTTGCCCCTATTTTTTGTTCAAGGTGTCTCATTAAAAGCCAACACCCACTATCATATAGAATAATTGGCCTAATAACAATCCTATAAAATTTACCCTTCAATTTCAAAGGAATTTTACAATCACAAGCATCACAGAAGTATTTCTCCATTTTATCCATCCAGTTTAAATCATATGAGACATCCACATTAATATCTCCATGCCTTGATGAATAACCTCACACTTTGTGAGAGCATATTTTATTTCATTTTTATTAAAACTTCCCAGCATATGTATGCTAACAAGATATCCAAAATATGATTATGAGTGATTTATCAAAGCTTGAACTGCTAGATTGAAGTCCAAACTTCAAGCATGGGAGAGAAAAGAGAACCGACCTCAACATTTTGCGGTATATACTATATAAGCTCTTGTGCCGGCCAGAGAGGATGTGGTAGGAAATTGCCCCGGCCTTGAGAGCGTGTTCTAAGTTCATTATAGCAGTTGAAATTACAGACTCATCAAAAGACTTCAAAAGCTTGGATGATATTTCTTTGTGCTGGTCTGGATAGAGATGCTTCAAGCACAAGTTTTCTAGTTGATCCTTCCAGTTGCAGATCCCCAAACGATTCGCCAATGGTACAAATATCTCCAGTGTTTCCTTTGCAAACCTTTGTTGCTTGTTCAGTGGCAATGCATCGAGTGTCATCATATTATGCAGACGATCGGCAAGTTTTATGAGGACGGCCCTGGCATCCGCCATGGCAAGAAACATGGTGTGCAAGCGATTTGCTTCAGTGGTTTTATTTGCAGTGTTGTTTACTCGCGCAAGCTTGCTCAATTGACTTAATTTGGACACCTGAATCACAAGATCGCATTTGTTATGCAGATTGTGTATTAAACTGTTGATTTCTTGAGAGAACATCAATTTAACAGTACAGCAGAAAAACACGGCAACAATCATCTTCAAATTAGATTAAGCAAGAAAGTAAAGGACTGTAACAAGCAGCTCACTCAGGGGGATTGCTTAGATTGGCCGTGACTGACTCACGGCCAGGGATTTTTTATTTATTAAAAAAACAGATATACAAGTGCCAATTAATTTAACAAAATGAGTTTCTTTGAAAAATATGACCCACGTTGCAAGCTGAAGATTTCATCATTCATTAACAAAATGATAGCAGTTCATTAGAAATTGAATTGGAACAGTTGGTTCAATAAAAAAAACTGGCGAGTCGATGCTTGAACTGGTTTGGCTAAGAGAAAACCAAGGAATTAACAAACCAGCCATGAATTGATAAACCCGGCCCTGAAATGGCTAAAACAAGTAAAACCAACCAGCTAACCAATTGACCCTGTTTTTTTTTTTTTAATACTCTGATAATTGGGGATGGCAACGGATACCCATTATTTGGGTACCTGACACTATCTGGCCCAATTAAATAGGGTTAAGATAGTGATTAATCGGGTTTTTAGTAGTGAATTCAAAACCCAATTAATATTTGGATAGAGTTCGAACAGTAGTCTTAGGGTGTCTTAAACCCGAACCCGATTAAATTAATTATTATTAATTTATCAACTATATATTTTTAAATAACAGTAAAACTATAAAAATTCTTTATTTATTTTGAATTCAGTACATATTAGATTTATAAATTAATTCTAAATCTGAATTCAATTCAATTAATTATTATTAATTTATTAGCTATGCATTTTTAAAAGATAATAAAATTATAATATAAAAATATATATACATTTAATTTGAGATGCATTCATTTTAGATTTATAAATGAAATTTAAAATTTTGAAATTATAAATGAGTATTTAAACGGGTTAGGGTATTTAAACAGGCATTTCAAAATATAATAAGGTATAGTTAGGGTAACGTGTTAAAAAAATAAACGGGCTAGGATTTTGAAAAGCTAAACGGGTTAGGGTTCAAGCATCCCATATTTCGCAAGCACCCAACCTGTTGTCATATTTACTTGTAATTATGAATTTGGATAATAATTAGAAAATGGATAATGTAATTTTTGCGATTTATATCAAGTTTTTTATTGATAAAATGGTGTTGGATATTATAAATGGTTACATCTATGTGATATCTATAATTTAAAATATATTAAATTAATTAAGACAAGTTCAAAACCATGGTCCGAGCACTTAACCTTCAACCACTGCTTCCACTGGTTCAATGACTGGTCTGGTTTTTAATACCTTTCTTACAAGGCACTGATCTAACTTAGCTTAGATCCATATGCAAGAATGATACACCCAGCAACGGTTGCGTTTAATGGAGCATTATTCAACAAAAATGACATAATCACTCCCCAACTCATTCCGATATAACAGCATGTCAAATACATGTAAACCCTACACAACAAGCAATTCTACACATCTCGTATCAAAGACTTCTAAAATTAACTTAAAATGGCATGCATTTCAAAGTGGCCAGGCAATGATCTAAAGAAACAAACTGACCCCAGAATTGCATAGATCGGTGTTCCATTAATACAAATAATAAGATACATAAGTGAACTTGAGCATGGAAAAGTAGATAAGCAAAAACGTTCAACATACCCCTTCAACCAATTTGGCAACCCCAGCTCCAAAAGTTGTAAAAATATGTTCATAGCTGATAAAAGCATCATCACAGATGTCATGCAATATCCCAGCAGCAACCACAGTGGAATCAGCACCAACCAATGCTAGCAAAACTCCTGTTTCCACACAATGTTGCAAATAAGGATCCCCGCTTGCTCGCATCTACAGTAAACAAATGTAATTGAATGTTAGGTTACATCTGGCGCCAAGACCTATATTATATTTGAAAGTCTAGCATTGAAAATTTATTAAAGAATGTAATGCTCGAATATCATTTGGATCGCATTACCAAATGGTTTTGTAATGGATGCTTGATGTATGGCAGGAACCAAAAAATCAAACTAAAAGCCAGAACAAATATCGGGAAACACAAACCCATCAAAATTTGATTCAATTTACCTGCCCTCTATGCGCCTTTTCAGCTTCACAAAAAGCCTTTACAACAAATTCATCAGAAAATATCTTATGCCTCAGCTGGGCACCCAGAAGCAGATCTTTGGCAAAGGGATCAGTATGAGGGTCTGTATTAGCATCCTCCAGATCAAATGTAAGCTCGTCTTCAAAAACAGTCAAGGCATCCACCTCGATCCCATCATCGTGTGTATCAAAACTTGGAGAATCATAGTCAATACATGATTCTAAGGCGCTTCTCACGAACCCGTGGAACAGACCATTACTCCCAATCCTGATTGAGGCGTAGCCGGACACATCAACACTGCTGCCGCACGAGATGGGCCCCTGAAAAACCGAGACCGGACTCTGATCCCTTCTCAAAGAAGACGACCCCAACTCTTCTCCGCCATTAGTAAAGCTCGAAGAGGACGAGCTGGTATGCTTCACGGTAGGCGACGAGAATAGGCATGAAAGTCCACCGATCATCGGCTTCTGAGCCGCAGCTGACGCCGTGGGAGGCGGCAGAGATGAAGACCGCGAATTCACTTCGAAATCGTGGGAGGGGTGCGAATTAATCTGGAAAAGGGACGGCGTCGAACACACGTTGCTCGGCGAACTTGCACACAACGTCATGGCAGGGACTGCCATTGGATCTAGAGCGCAGTGCCCTATCACCTTAAATTATCCACCAAATATCGAATACAGTTCTCAAATTTAAGATGTTCACAGCATGAATCAACCCTTGCAAGCCCTCTGTGAAAAGAGAGCGTACCAACTGAGGTGTTATAAGAGGATCCTGAAAAGAAAAAATCTGCCAAGTGATAAATGGGCGTGTTTGAAAAGGAAGCTGAACCTACAGATATTTACAAAATTTCCTTGCAGTGGAAGAAACTAACGAACCCAGAACCCAAATCTTCGAGAAAATCTGGTTGAGATCGTCTGCAGGATGTTGGGGAAGACAGGTAGTAACGAACTTTCACTAAATTTAGGCAGCAGAGACCTTCGAATCCGGCACTCGAATATTCGAGGCAGCTCAATTGAAATCGCCTGCAGATTGCAAGGCAAATCGGAAGAAGAGGGAAAGGGACGGGTTGCTGACGCCGAATTATGGGAAATTAAAATCGGCATCCTGGACTCGTTTTTTTTTCTTTTTTTCAAAAAGATAGTATATGAGAATAGTATAACAAGGCAAAACCCAAATTAGCAACTAATTACCGATCTTTTTCAACAGTTGTGCACTTAACCTTTTTTTATTCTTCTTGAAGCACATGACACTCAACTCTTCTATGACCACGTCCCCGACCTCTCGATCGCCCCTATTTGAAGGAAGAGATTGAAGCCTTTTGTAAAGTGTCTCTTCATTAGTGTTTTCTGAATCATAGTTGTCCTCTTGTCGTTCCTTGCATTTGTCAGGAGAGATGACTTTTTCCACAGGCGTTACCTTTCCTTCAATGGTCATTGCTTCAGTTGGATCCACAATCTCCTGGTGCTTTTTCTCATCAGGATATGTCAGAGTTGAATCCTGATTCTCATTGTCACCTATATTCTGCTTAGATAAAGAGACAGTGTTACCTGCAATTGAATGCCCAACCACCACCGAAGTGGAAACTGGGGGTTTTGCCTTCTTGTAGGAAACCAGCTGAAATCCTTCACTATCCACAACAGGCTTTGAAGGTTTAGAAAGAACTGGAGAATCAGATTCAACAATGTGCTTACCTTTTCAGTTGCTTGAAACATTTAACCTTTCCCGTGAGAGGTGGTGATCCACCTCTAATTGGACTTCTTCTTCATTCACTTGATCATCCATTGAGTCATCACCTTTAGAAGACGATCAAGATTGATTATGCTGCAATATCTCACCTTTGTTTGTGTTACAAGTATCTGCGATGTGAACATTCGCCTCTTCGGAAAAGATAGCAGCCCAAGATTTTCGTCTTGTTTTCAGAGGTGGAGTCATTCGAGTGGTCTCCCTTTTCAGGAACAACACCCTACCCCTCTGTCGTCTGCTCAACTCTCATTCTATCATCACTTTTACAAGGATGCTGCATCTGAGGAAGAACATCAGTTTTCCGAGCGAGAGTTTTGCTCTTTTTGAGACACTTGCTCACGTCATGGCCACGCAAAGCACAAAAGGTGCAAACTATAGAACACCTGCAGGTAGATGGTTCATGACCGATAACATTGCATTCCTTACAGAATTTGTACATTTTTTCATAAATGATCTTCAACTCAATAATATCATCATCAGTTGCAAGCATTACCTTGTCAACAAGAGTGGACCCCCGTTCAACCTCAACAAAAAATATGGCAAAGTGCCCAAAACGAGCAACTTCAATTTCCTTGTCAATTTTGATCGGGATACCGATAGATAGGGCAATATTATACAAGATTTTAGGATGCTAGAGAATCCAATTTAAACTATAAACTCATACCCAGATTTGAGTAGTGGAGTTACTAACCTCAAAGGGATTGAATTTTTTATCCCATTCACGCAAATGAATAATCCCAGGTTTGAGCGCTATTGAACCAAAGCCCCAGACTCGGACTTTCAATTCTTCCGAAGGGAAGAGCATATGGAAATATCCTATTCCTAGAGATACACACTTCCAGGATGAAAAACCCCAAATCGATGAAATTTGTGCCTTGAGATCATCCATTTTGAGAGGCTGAGAGCCTTTAGTTTTATATTTTTATTAAATAATAACCCATAAATCCATATTTTGTTCGCACTTATTTCTTATTCCATAAAATACATTTGAAGATTGATTTATAATAATTAATCATATATTCTTGACGTATAATTAAACTATCCCCATATTAATTTTGTAAACACTATTCCAAGAAGTGTAGTCAAACTTAAATATACATCCTATCAGTTGACTATCTATGCAATCAAAGTTGTCAATTTTTACCACATTTCACATATCTTGTATCTCATGAGTTATATTTTAGTTTCATTATACATGATGAGTTTATAGAAATAAAGTCAATGACCTTTATTCAAATTTATAATGTAGATTTTAAAATTGTAATTGATTGGAAGTTCATTAGATTTATTTTATATTGTCTAGAAATTTTATTATTTTTTTACATGCCCATTTATAAAGTTTTGTTATCATGTTTTCTTCAATTTGATCTTTTGAAGTTGATTTTTTTAACATTCATTTAGTAATAATTTTATATTATCATGTGTTATGTGCACTACTATATATCCCGCTATATTAAGTGTTGTCTTTTATCAACACTAAAAAACACTGACAAAAGAAAGTGTAAATACCCCAAACCTAGTTGCCTAGAGACAATGATTACATTATTACATTGGTACTAAATACAAGCAATCACAACCTAAAGGATTGAATAGTTAAGCAGTCTTGGTGAACTAGATACATACTTGAATTTCACATTATATTTGAAAACATAAAACACAACATAATATTTTCTTTGGATTATCTTTATTCCCTCCAACATATCTTTGCATATCAATTATATAAAAACATTTACTATCATCCTAGGAAAATGAAATATAATAAAGGGGTGAACTCAGATGCTCAGTAAGAGAAGACATACAATGGAAACTAAATAAGGCATTAATAATACGAAAGGAATAAATAATGATCAAATAATGTCATATATAAATAATCACATGAGTTTGAAACTTATCCTTAGATATCAAAACAATTAAAATAATCACATGAATATCAATAACTAATTTCATAATGATGGAATGCATAATTCCGGACATCTGAATTCATCGTCGAGGTCTTATGTCAAGACATCTAAAAAAATTGTCCTCGTGCCAAGACATCTACATAAACAAGTAAGGTCTCTGCCAAATACACAATCTAGTTTATGTCATGAGCCCTACCGATGCATCAATGAACTACGTAATTTTATGCATCATCTGTCACTTAATAATTATAATGCATTCATCATATAAATAAACATAACTTAACCAACATGCCTTAAAAATCAATAACTGTCCGTATTGGAAGAACTAACATACAAAGTATCAATATTTTCCCCAATCAAGATGATTATAAATAATACAGAGAAATATGGTGGATGATATCATAAGAGTATAATCTCATAAAAACATAATATTCAATAAAGAATATTGATATAGATGAAAATACTTTAAAAAACTCACTGGAAAATTTCTTGAGGGAAAATACACTTTTTCACATTGAAAACATGTATTTAAAATCTAAAAATTCCCCAAATATTACGGAAAACATTTTCTTTGAAAAAACATTATAAACTTGTAAAGGAAGCTTAAGAAACAAGCAGTCATGATGGCAAGAAATTATGTTAATGTCATATAAGTTAAAAAACATTTCTTTTACACTTGTAAAAAGTTCAAAAGGTACATTGTTTGAAAAAATGAAAATAAGATTACTTTTAAACTATTTTGTAACAAAAATTCAAACATAAGTAAATAATTCTTTAGTAAATCAGTGGATAATATTAAATCATTCTTTTAGACATTTTAAGGAAAATATGGACATATAAGAGAAAGATTCCTAGCCAAGTAGAAAAACAAGGTCGATTTTTCTCAAAAACATTATTTCGGTATCATGAGTACATAAAGTGAGGAAAATGAAAAGAAAAATTTTAATTTCCAGAAATAACTAGATGATAAGAAAATATATTGGGTTTAAGATAGAAAGACCAAATAATCCCCACAATAGAGACTTAAACATAAAACAATCCTGAATAATGATGAGATTGTGAAATAAATCTTTACCTCAGTTTCGACTTCTTTTGTATGTGTCTAAACCTCATGCATAATAAATACAATTTAATTATACATCTATTCAAGAACCATACTCATATATATCATAACATATTTGATTTACTTATAATATTTTATCACCTGTATATTAATAATTTTTTGTTAAAATCATTGTTTCAGGTAATAACTGTTCTGTTTTTCATGTATCTTTTGGTTTAGTAATTTCGGCCCTTTTACTTTTATTATGGATCCATCATCTTTAAAATTTTAACCATGATATAAATATCATATTTATTAAATATCATATTTATTCATTATATATGTATTTATATTAATCCATAAATAATAGATATAAAAAAATGAATTACACCATTCATGGAAACGATAGGCCATACGTACACATGAACATTATTTTCACTTTTTGATGGATGAAACAAAAGAAAGATAAATAAAAAGTCAAATTTATAAAATCATTATTATATTACATATATCATATATATTTATTTAATCTACACTTATTACCATTCATGTAAAGCAGAAATGAAAAATGAATCACATCGCTTTGTGAAGGTGATAGTTCACACATACACACGAGCGATATTATCATTTTCTAACAGATTGGAAGGTAAGAAGGTAAATATGATATTATAATTCTAGAAGTATAATTATGTTATAAATATCATATATAAACATTAATCCCATCATAATACTTATTCATAAAATATGTTGATGAAAAATGAACTCATCGCTATGTCGAGACAATAAGTCGTACATACGTATGAGTGATACATTCACTTTCAATTTGACAGAAAAGAGGGTGGATAATTGTGGTTTCATAATCATAATAAAATTTTAGTATATTTAGTATACCAAATATAGTATTTTATGATAAATACCATAGATTTAGTGGAGGTGAAAGAAGAAATAAATTGAAAGAGGTCGGGTAAGATGATTAACTCTTCTTCAGGTGAACTCCTTTAGATTCATCTATTATGAAACTTAGGGTTGGTCTTTTGATAATAATATCACATATATAATATGGATAAGTATGTTTAGAATATAATTTGGTAGGGTTTGGTAGTGCTAGAAGGCTCAAAGTAGTGTAAATGAGAGAGGGAAGGAGTGCCCTTTTACAAGTGAGGGGAGGGGTATTCTTGAAATTTAGTAAAGTATTAAATTAATATAAATTATTTTTCATGTAAAAATGACTCTAAATTAATATAATTTGAATATAATATGAACAAGAGTATAAATAATCGCATGAAATAAAATTTTAATATGTTTTAGTTATATTTTCACCATTATCTTTTAGTTTCAACACTTCATTAACCCTTTTGACAATGACCGCAATATTAAAAATTTATACCCTTTAAGGGTCAAGAATGTAACCATAAAAAGGAAAAAAAAATCCATAAATGGACAATGGTTTATGTTTTCAATCATATACCATTAATTTGGACAAATTTAATATTCTTATGAATTTTAAATCATTTAATAAAATATTATTTATTATAAAATATTATTAATGTCATTTTAGACACTATTCATTAATATGATTTTAAATACATTAATAAAAATGGGGAATTAAAATATAATCCTTTAAAACATTATTGAAATTTCATATAGATATAGAAAATTCACGAGAAACATTAATTCATTCAAATTATATAATTTTTAGTATTTTTAAAATCATTTATTTTATTTTTCTATTAATTGAACAAACACTGTGTCGATGTTGCGTTGGCATTTAGGGTAATTATTTTATCACTAAAAATTATAAATAAATTACCATGATAAAAAATATTATTTATCTTTCAAATAAATATTTATAATTGAACATAGCATCTGCTTATCCTTATTTCTAAAATTTAAAGATAATAAAATAAAAAGAATGACATTTTTTACTTTTCTTTAAATAAAATAATATAAAGTTCAAAATCATGGAAAAATGAAAAAAAGCTCATATATTCAAATATTTTATGATTATAGATGAAATAGATTCATAAAATTAAATTAAGAAAAGTGTTAAGGACACTTTCTAGTCCTTATCATATTATTTTTAACCTTAATCACTCGATTTACCCCTACCATGATTACAATTATTTACCATAGTTACTATTCATAATACCAAAAATAAAAGGTATATATTTACCAAATTTGGACCTAATTATTAAAAATATGGAATCTATTTTTAAATATCCAATTTCTATAAGTTCCAGTAATTAATTTAAAATCAAAACGTAAAACGTGACGAAAAACAGTTTTTCAGAAAAAAATCCTTTCTATGTATAAAAAATGTTTTTATACCAAATTCAATCATGAAATTGATTCTAATGAACTTAATTTTAATATTCATTATATAATAGAACTAATTTTAGTTTTAAATCATTTTAAAATAAAATGAATCTGTGTAAATGCTTGAAACAAAAATACAGTCTTTAATAAAAATCGATATTTTCACTATTCATTGGAAAATCAATCTTTTTCAAAAAAATTTGAAAATTTCACCCTAAGATAATCTTGATATGATAATTTCAAAAATTATATTATTTTTATAAAATTAAATTTATAGATGTTTCATAAATTAATTATAATATTTTCTCACAAAAAGCAATAAAAACCATTTTTGAAGAAAATGTATTTTTGAAGTATAAAATAACTTTACTAAAAATTGAGTATTTATTTTCTAAAAATAAATAAATTAATTTGTATTTATTAGGTCATATATATATATATATTATAATACAATTAATATTATTCATACCTTCCAATTCAACAGCTAGGTGATAACTATTACATTGAATAATAATAGTATACCACAGTTCGATTAAACTTGGTTTTGTATGTCATGTACACTATCAAACATAGTATTATTTTAAAATCTCATAATATTATATTCTAAACCCTTAAATAAATTACACCCTCACAATTTTATCTCATTCATCAAAGGTTTAACCATTGTTGAAAACCCACACCGTACAAAGGGATAATAAAACTTCTTTTAAAAAGGAAAAGTGAGAAAGATAAAGGTTACCCAAAATATCACGTATTTGGATTAATAGATATGGATAACATTGGTATGAAGTTTAAATATAAACATGTAAGATAATAATAAAATCCAAGGACTTATATATAATGTTAGAGAATGTGTTCAAGAGAAAGTTAACGACTGCAAAACCCTAAATTATTGAGGGGTGAAGAGACCATTAATTCATCGAAAATGAAGGTAAACAGATAAATTTTTTATTTCAAGATTCTTTTACTAAGGATGAAGATTTATTTTACTATCATGATAAATTAATTGAGAAAATATACTTGATTTTTTTTAATTTATAACCACAATTACATCCTTTGGTTGTGCTTTGATCAATTTACCCTTCACCTCTTACTCTAAGAAATGAATATTCAATATGATTTTTTCATGCCCAAAGCACCAAAATTAACTTTTAATGAATCATAAGATCCATAAAATAATGAGAAGTAATTCCTCCTATCTCTACATATTTTCAAAAACCAAAATGGCTAACACAAGTCATCCAATATTTTATTGATCTCTAAAACCTCAACAATAACACCAAAAGTTCAACTTAATCCATTCCATAAATGGTTAACCTTAAGACCCTTAAAAAATATATCTGACCAAATTTAAAACCCAAAAATTTAGAAATAGGTCCACTAAATCAACTTAAAATTAATCCTTCAAATAACATAAAGTAGATCTTAATTATCACATACTAAATATATGAATACCTTGATCACATATTCTCTTGAAACATGGTAATAACATGAATTGCCATAAAACTTCAACAGAAATATACATGCTTCCAAAAATTAACTCTTTCCTCATTCCTTAAATAAAATCACAAATTATCAAATATATTCCATAAATCTAAAAATGTTGTAACTCCATTAAAGATAACATAAACTACTTTGTCATCAAATCACTAACCATTTTCAAGGTCACCAATACTATCCCATTTACTTATTCAATATCAATATTCTCTTTATACCAACTAAAAATTATTAACTAAACATCAGAAATATATTAAGTGTCATATTTCCATTATTAATTTATTCTAAAAAATATCACCTTACCATTAAATCAATTTTCTTGGTTATCAATACCATTCAACATATGCTTTCAAATCCTTAAATAAAAACCATTTCAGTACAATATTAATACATTTCATGATTATTATAACTAGAATATCATTGAAAAAAATACTTATACAACATAATTATTGAATCCAAATCCACAAGAAATTTAATTATTCTACTTCAGCTGTAGTAATAACATAAGGTTGACCTTGATCCGTTAGCTTATTCTGAGGTACATTCCCTTGATGCTTGGGGTATTCATTTGCGTAATTCCCCATCTCCTTACAGTCGAAACACTAAACATTAAAGGTTTATTTATTACCCTTGCATTCACATGCATGATGGCATTTCTCTCTACACTTTAAGTAAACTTCCATTCCTTTCAAGCAAGTACTAGTGTGTTTCTTTCCACAATTATCGCATGTGGAAAATCCTTATTTCTCTTCTTCCCCTTATCCATTTTTTTCTATTTCATCCTATTATTCTCATGTATTCTTTCAAAGCTATAAGACTTAGAGAATTCTTTCTCTATCTTGATATAACATGATACTATATATTCATATGATGATAATTTTTTGGAGACTAGTACCCTTTGAAATATTGGATTTAACGCATCAAAGAAATGGAAAATATTTATCTTTAGATTATGTAAATAGTTCACAACATGGCTTGATAACCTTGTAAAGTTAGATTCATAATTAACAATATTTTCCTCTTCCTTTTCTCTTAGACCTAAGAATTATCTCTCCATATCCACTCATTATTCGTAAGGAAAATATTTTTCCAAGAAAAGTTCCTTAAAATTCTTCCATTCCATTCTCACTATTTCCTCCTCATCCTTAGTGTTTTGAACCAATGATCACAATTGATATGAATACCCAAATAGATGATAAACTATCATGAAAATCTTCTCCCTTTTATTACTTCCTAAAGCGAGAAATATATTATCTAAGGAAATTATCCATTGATCGGCTAAAAATGTATTTGTAGTCCTATTGAATGACGGAGGATGCTGACGCATGAAGCAATCTAACATTGTTACACCACATTATGGATTTGTAGGCTACTCCATACAAGAAAGGTTATTGGTTTCTGTTAGGTACACAAGGCTGAATACCCTGAGAGGGGGGGGGGGTGAATCAGGGTATGACTAATTAAAAATTAACGCTCGTTCTGATCTTGTTTCGCTGTTAAAAAAAACACTCTTCTCTCCCTTTCCTGTTGCACAAAGTAAATAGAAAGTAAAGCATGCACATGACACAACAATTTTACTTGGTTCACCACAAAGGGCTACGTCCAAGGAGCATACGCCGACAAGTTTCCGCTCGTACCAATTCTACTAAACTTCACTAGCTGTGGATTACAATGTTCGGGCTAGATCTATTCTATGCCCAGGCTCACTGCCTTTACAAGTTTAGGGTCAGCTCACTGCTTTCCCAAGGGTCACTCCCTGTTTCTCTCTCTCTGGCTCACTGTCGGTGGAGAGGATCACCTTCTTCCTCTTCCTTTGCTCACTGCTCCGGAAAGGATCCACTCACAGTTTATAGACCTGTAGGTCTCTTCATTTTCATGAAAGAATGCATCTTCCTCTATAAGTAGATGCTTTGTTGAAGCCCAATTTTCACCCGTAGATGAATCTCTCTTTTCACCAAAGGTATCGGGAAAACTTCCAGCTTCCACGCAGCCCGAAAATCACTACTGGAACTAAACCTTACTTGGCATGCAAGTCAATATCGGCGCGCAAGTATCGGCGCACAAGTCACAACGGGCACGCAAGTCTTCCTCAGACACTTGCACGACACAAGCTTCCCCAACTCCAAACTTGCGCGACTCTCTTCCTTTTATGCCCAAACCAATATTGGCGTGCAACTCCACATTGTCTCCCCCTTGAACCTTGAACAATCACTATTTTCTCCCCCTTTGTCAATGAACCTAAAGGTCATGCCTTTTTAGTCTGTAACATAATAGAGAACACATATCAACACATTAGGGAAAAATACATCATACCTCGGGGATAGGGGGGGTTCCACATCCACACTATTTCAAGTGCGGGGAATCAACTGAACTCCCAGAGCCAGTCGATGCCTCTCAAAATCTTCCTTGGGTAAGGCCTTTGTCAGAATGTCTGCAACCTGTAGCTCTATAGGCACATACTCCAACTTCACGATTCCCTGCTCAACCTTCTACTTGATAAAATGATACTTTATCTCAATGTGATTTGTCCTTGAGTGGTGGACATGATTTTTGCTGAGATTTATAGCACTGGAGTTATCACACTGGATTCTGATCGGAGACTTCACTTCAACTCCCATATCGTCAAGCTGCTGCTTCATCCATAATAACTGTGTACATGCTTGAGTGGCCGCAAGATAGAATTCACCTCCAGATGTTGATTTCCTATCATCCACTGAACCGGCCCAATCTGCATCAGTATATCCCAATAGCTCTGTCTGAGATTTATCGTTATATGTCAATCCGAAGTCCACTGTTCCCTTGATATACCGAAGTATTCTTTTCACTGCGAGCATGTGACTTTCCTTAGGATTACTCTGATATCTTGCTGCTTGGAATGTGGCGAAAACAATATCAGGCCTTGTTGCAATCAAGTACAACAAACTTCCAATAATTTGCCTATATTCTGTGATATTAACTACCTTTCCATCTTCATCTTTTGATAATTTCATCCGCGTATCAATCAGAGTCTTCATATCCTTGGAATTTTCCATTCCAAACCTTCTCAGGATCTCCTTGGCATATTTAGATTGAGAAATGAATGTTTCATTCCTTCCTTGTGTCACCTGTAGACCAAGGAAAAACGTTAGCTCTCCAATCATTGACATTTCAAACTCATTTTTCATGAATTCGGAAAACTGTCTGCACTGAGTTTCATCTGATCCGCCAAATATTATGTCATTGAAATAAACCAACACCATCATCCTTTGATTACTTTCATTGCTGAAATAAAGATTGTAATCAACTCCCCCACGCTAAAAACCAAGCTTCTTTAAGTACTGATCAAGTCTTGAGTACCATGCCCTTGGTGCTTGTTTCAGCCCATACAACGCCTTCTTCAGCCTAAAAACTTTGTTCTCATCCTCATGAATAAGAAACCCATCTGACTGCTCAATATACACCTCTTCTTCCAGAACCCCATTTAAGAATGCGGATTTGACATCCATCTGGAACACTTTGAACTTTCTTTGCACTGCTATGGCCAAAAATAATCTGATTGTCTCCAGCCTTGCAACCGGTGCAAATGTCTCATCTATATCTATTCCCTCTATCTGGGAGTATCCCTTTCACACTAGCCGTTCTTTGTTTCAAATCGAATTTCCATATTCATTCATCTTGTTGCGATAGACCCATTTAGTCCCGATGACATTCTTATCTGCTGGCCTCGAAACAATCTCCCATGTCTGGTTCTTCTCAATCCGATCAAGCTCTTCATTCATAGCCTGAACCCAGTTTTCATCTTCAGCTGCATCGGAAAAACATTTCGGCTCCACCTGAGACAAAAATGATGTTTGTTGTAACGATTTCATTCTTTGAGTCTGAACTGGAGTTGTCTGATCACCAATGATATTCTACCTATCAATTCCAGCTCGACTCTTTGGTTTCCTTGTATACATAGACTTGACACTTTCTTATTCATCATCAGTGTATTCTTCTGAGTCAGCCTCTGCCACTTCTGCTTCTCCTGTGTTTCTTACCCCATCATCACTTTCATCCAGGAGCTGTTCACTAGATCATTGAGTATTCTGTTCATTTTCAACTATAGTGACATCATTGCTCTCAACAATTTTTCCCAGCCTCTTGTTGAAGCATTTATATGCTTTGCTTTTCCCTGAGTAGCCAAGGAATATCCCCTCATCTCCTCGTGCCTCAAAATTCCTGTTATTTTCTTTGTTGAGAATGAAACACTTACTTCCAAAGATTTGAAAGTATTTCATCATTGACTTCTTTCCGTACCACAGTTCATATGAAGTCTTCCCTTGCTTTGGACACAACAGA
Organism: Viscum album; assembly: GCA_963277665.1. Taxonomy (NCBI): domain Eukaryota; kingdom Viridiplantae; phylum Streptophyta; class Magnoliopsida; order Santalales; family Viscaceae; genus Viscum; species Viscum album. Next base: position 1,615,782,775 of record OY728146.1, on the reverse strand, counting down.
GACCTGTTCGAAACATAGACCGATGTCAAAACTGCTTCCTTCCAAAATTTCTCTAGTAGGTCTTTATCAATAAGCATCATTCTAGCCATGTTGTTGATGATCTGATTTCTCCTTTCAACCACTCCATTCTGTTGGGGAGTTCTCACTGATGAAACTTTATGCCTTATCCTGTGTTTCTCAAGATATTCTTCCACTTGACTGTTTGTGAATTCTGTACCGTTATCTATACAAAACTTCAAAATTTTCTGCCCAAGCATCTTTTTCTGATTCCCTCCTATACTGATTTATGCAACTGAACACCTCTGTCTTATGGGTAACAACAAATACCCAAGCCATTCTACTATAATCATCAATGAAAAGAATATAGTACCTTTGCCCATTTATAGCTCGTGGTGAGATAGGTCCACATACATCAACATGCACCAATTCAAGCACTCTGGTTGATTTCTGTTCCTTTGGCATGTATGTATTTCTAATGATCTTCCCTTGTTGGCAAGCATCACACGTATGAGTGCGATCACGTGATAGTTTGGGAAGGTCTCTAGCAGCATCACACTTTACCAGATCTTCCATAGATGGTTGGCATAGATGACCAAGTCTCTTATGCCACAACTGGTTTTCTTCCTCTCTAGATAAGAGACACATATCTTCTTCTCCACTTACAAGGTAGATATTCCCTTTTGTCCTTTTTCCCTGCAGAACAACTACCCCATCTTTTCCCTTGACAATACACATCTTCTTGGTAAATAGGATAGAGTGCCCAAAGTCACATAGTTGACTGACGCTAAGAAAGTTATGACTGAGACCCTATACTACCAAGACATCAACACATCTCATTTCTTTGCTCCCAAACTTGGATTTCCCTGAGCCAACAATATTCAGGCCTTCATCATTTCCAAATTTGACAACTCCTTCTTTGTCATATTTTATGCCTGTAACCAGATCCTTGTTTCCTGTCATGTGAGACGTACATCAAATATCAAGAATCCACACACCAGAACGATCTGATTCTTTAAGGTAAATTTTAGCAACTACGACCTTCTCAATTTTTTTCTTCTTGGTCCATACTTTTTCTTTCATACTTAGCATGGATTGAGGCTTCTGTTCTTTCTCAGAGTATGATGGACCAGCTTCATCTTGAAGAGCTGCAAATCTATTCTGAACTTTTAACTCACTTGTCAGTTTATTGATCTGCTTCTTGAGAACATTTTGATTCTTCTTTGGCACATTTTTCTGAATGGTCGAAGTGAAGTACCTAGCCATGTGTCCAAATTCTCCTCACAAAAAATAGTGTCCTTCGAAATATGTTCTGGAAAACCATTCTCTATTTGGCTGCCATCTCTATTCCTGTTCCCTTATATATCTCTTGGCTATGGAACACACATACTGTGAATGTCCCATTTTCCCACAGCAATAACATCTGATATAGGATGCATTCTTTTGTGATAATTCAGTACTACGATTTTCACTTTGGGATCTCTGAATATTCTGATTCTGTTTTGTGCCCAAATCAACCTTCAATTTCGGGACGGTTGCTTGCGGTCTGACTGCAATTGTCACCGATTTTTGTTCCTAATTCATCCCTGAAATGGCCTTAACATCTGAGCTCAATTGTTGATTCTTCCCTGCTAAACTGCTAGGATCCTCTTTCATCTTCCCTTTCTTCTGAATGACCTTCTTTTCTGATATCACATTGGGGGTCAAGAGTTTTTCTTGATCCTTAATTTTTTGTCACAGACTGACCACTTCTTCTTCAAGATCTTGGATACATCTGACCTGCTCTTTTCCTGTGTTAGTCAAACAATCAATTTCCTTCTTTTGTTCCTCAATTTTAATCTTATAATCAACAATATTTTCTGAGCTCTCTGATGTTGAGGATTTTAGTCTATCAATTTCTTCTAACAACTCATACTTTTCTTCATCCTGTTGTTGCATATAGAGTTTGGCATCATGAACCACTTTATTGGCTTTCTTCATTTTGGCTCTCCAAACGTCTATCTCCTCAAGAGCTGCTTCCAATTCGGCTTCCATATCAACTCTCCCTTCAATTTCTTCTTCTTCTTCAGCGTCAGATTCTTCCTTTTTCTGAGAAATACCAACAATCGCCACTAAGGCATTTACCCCACGATATCTGCAATTTTCTACTTCCTCAACCTCTTCATCCTCAGACTCATCTGAACTTTCAAATTCTTGTGAAAGAATATTCTTTTTCTTGAAGAAATTTCTATTGAATTGTTTCTTCCCTTTCACAAACTCTGAAGTCTTCTTCTTGAGAATTCCAACTTCATCATCATCATTATTATTATCTTGAAACTTCTTGGGGCATCTTTCCATAAGATGACCAACTTTTCCACATCTAAATCAAGCAAGTGGAAGCTTCCCTTTGAACTTTCCTTTTCCTCTTTGAAGATTTGAGGAGAGGAATGACATTACCTCATCTGTCTCTTATTCTTCCTAAGAATCTTCAATGGTAAGCTTCTTCATGGCCTTAAATGCCACCTCTTTGGATTTTCCCTTTTCCACAGTCTTGTTATCATCATTTATCATTTCATATGCAACAAGAGTGTTGTGCAGGTTATCCAATGTTAGTTCTTTTGGGTCTTTATCTTCCAAAATAGAAATTTTCGGATTGAACTGAGGTGGAAGTTTTCTCAATATGCGCTTCAAAATTTTTATATCTTCGATAATTTCTCCAAGACCCCACATGTCTTCTACCACAACATTTACCCTGTCAAAGAATGCATCAACAGACTCATTCGGGTTCATTCTCAGATATTCATACTTGTTCCACAACACTTGCAGCTTTTCCTCTCTCACCTTTGTATCCCCTTCATATATATTCAAAAGCTTTTCCCACATGGAATGTGACGTTTTTCATGACATCACCTTTTTATAAATGGGATTGGAGAGGGCTCCCCCTAAGGCATTGATTGCTTTAGAATCAGCATCCAACTCTCTATGTTCAGCTTCTGATAATGCACCACTATCAATATCAGCTGTGATACCATGCATAGCTGCTGAAAACACATCAATTCCCAAAGATCTGAAATAGTGTTGCATTCGATTCTTCCATATCTGAAAATTACATCCGTCGAAGATCAGAATCCCTTTATGATTAGTGACCTCCATTGAGAGAAGACCTAATATCAACCTTTCCCTCTGATACCAATTGTTGAAGGACTTGTTGGAAGACCAATTTTGGTTGGAAATATTTTTACCACATTCCAACACTACTCTTCTGCTTTTATCACGATCCGTAGCTGTCGTGATATCTATTCTTTGATCGATCACTTTTAGCATCGTCAGATTTAATACGCTCCCCCTATCTCATTGCACTCCCCCTATTTGGATACTCCACCTGTCAGCTTCTCCCCATATCATTCATGATTTATCAAATCTCCATACTGGCGCGCAGCTTCAAACACTGATGTGCAACAAACACCCCTGGCGCGCAAGTCCCACCTGCGCGACCACACACACCACTTGCGCGACCACCACACCTACGCGACGGGAGCTCTGATTTCTCAAAGTGTTGAAATCCGGTTGAGAATGAAGAGGGGTGGTCCAGTATTTATAGGCAAATTGACCACCCTACGCGACGGCGCGCAAGTCACCTGCGCGACCCAGTCTCGGCGCGCAAGTCTTCTGTCCTTTTAGACACTTGCGCGACCAACTCCCAAACTTGCGCGAACCTGTTTCCTTAGCCATATTTTGATCTTCTTATCTCGAAAAACATATGGCGCACAAGTTTCCTATAATCCAAGTCCTCGGCGCACAAGTACCTTTTCCAAAAACACTTTTCTTCATTTGTCGATTTTCAGGCCCAAAAATTTGGCAAACACTGGAAAATGGCGCCACCTCTTATCTGTTCTTTTGTACCGCCTCCAGATCATCCATTACTTTTGTCGACGTTCTTGAATCAAACATGGATCATTGACCTCAGCTCTTGAACTCGACATTCCATCATGAAATCCTATTTGTCAACAAATTTTTATGCCATTGTTTTGCTTTGTCAACAAGCACCACTCAGATGTCCACTTTGTCAACAAACACAATCACCTCAAAAATGCTTCAATGATGCCTTGAGGGATTTTTTCCCAACAGTTGCAACCTAAGTTGGGTGACCCAATATAGTTATAATTTGTTTTGATCCAGTTGTATCTCTAACTCTAACTTCATTATCTTTCTTAAGAGGGAAATCCATACATGGATTACATGCATTGATAAAATTTCGATTCCTTCCATTAGGCACCATTTCTAAGGAACTTATCCATTACTCAACTAAAAATGGATTTATAGTCCTATTGAATGATGGTGGTTTCTGACACATGAAGCAATATAAAATAGTTCCACCACATTATAGATCCTTAGGCTGCTCAATATGGGAAAGGTTATTGGTCATAACCTAAGTTACCTTTCCCAATTTAGTTGTAATTTGTTTATCTCCAACTGCATCTCTAACTCTAGCTTCATTATATTTCCTAGGAGTTAAATCCCTACATAGATTACATGCATTGATATAGTTTCCATTACTTCCCCTAGGAACCATTTTTAAACAATGGAATACAGTATATTAGATCATAACATAATGTAAAAATTTTAAACTAGTGAAACACTTAACATAAATTAATATTTTATACATAACTGATCTCAGAATCTTAAATTTGGTTTCTTTGGTAATATTCTCAAATCATAAAAATAATATCAAATATTTCATAATTTTTTGCAAATAAAATACGAATTAACTCAAGAATATCCATTGGGAGAGTCAAACCAAGTGAACAGTAAGGGAACACTCACCATGCATTAGAATAATGACCAAGATATACTAGACCAACTCTTTTAAGGGTTATTACCTCTAAATGAATTTGTGACAAAACCATGCTCACTTATAGTATCTAGACAGGGATGTATCACTAGGAAAACCACATAATCTCTACTAAAACTTTATGATGTTATCATATATATAGACTTATCATCAAAGTTATTCATAGGGATATTTTCCCTATTATATGTTTTCCTAAATCTAGTTCTCAAGATTTTTACTAAACTTGGTTCTGATACCAACTGTAAAGACTCCGACCTTAGTAGACCATATCCAATTGTAACTTTATTACATTGGTACTAAATACAAGAAATAACATCCCAAAGGACCAAATAGTTTAGTATTCTCGGTAAACAACATACATACTTGAATTCCACATTATATTTGAAAACATAAAATACAACATAGTATTTTATTTGGGATCATCTTTATTCCCTATAGAATATCCATACCTATCAATAATAAAATATTTCCTAGTATCCCGGGGAAAGAAAACATAAGAAAGGGGTGAGCTCAAATGATCAGTAAGAAAATGCATACAAAAGAAGATAAATAAGTCATGAATAATATGATAGGAATAAATGATGATAAAAAAATTCCATATAAATAATCATGTGAGTTTGAAACTTATCCATGGATATTCCAAAAATTAAAATAATCACGTCGACATCAATAACAAAATTCATTATGATGTAATTCATAATATAGAACATCTAAACTTAATATCAAGGCCTTGTGTTAAGACATCTAAAAATAATGTGAAGGCCTAATGCCAAGAATTCTACATAAATGGGTAAGTCCTCATCCAAATACCCAATATAGTTTGTATCATGAGAACTACTGATGCATCGAGGGCTATGTAATTCTAGGCATCACCCATCACTTAATAATTCCAATGCATTTATAATATGAATAAATAACATAACTTAATCAACATGCCTTAAAATTCAATAATTATCTATTTTGGAAGAACTAGCATACATAATATCAATACTTTCTTCAATCAAGATGATCATAAACCATCCAGATAAATACAGTGGATGGTATCATAAGAGTATAACCTCAGTAAAGTATAAGATTCAACAAATTATGTTTACATAGATGAAAATACTTTAAAAATATAATTGGAAAATTTCTTGAAGAAAAATACCCTTTTTCACTTTGAAAACACTTATTTAAAATCTAAAAATTTCCCAAATATTAAGGAAAAATTTTTCTTTGAAAAGAACCTTGTAAAATTATAAAGGAATCTTCAAAGTAATTATCAGTCGTGATGAAGGGATATTTCATTCACGTCGTATAGTTAAAAAAACATTACTTTCACACTTTTGTAAAAATGTCAAAAAGTACCCTTTTTGAAAAATGATAAGAAGATTCCTTTTAAACCATTCTATAAAAAAGTAAAACATGGGTAAAAATTTCTTTAGGAAACTAGTGGAGAATATTAAAAATTTATTTTAGATCACTAATGGATACAAGAGTTTTCCTAACAGACCTATCCCAACGGTTTTCCCTAACCACTAGGATAGGTTGTTATACCACAGGCTATCCCAATGGTTTCTTAAAAAGTACTAGGAAATACTAGACTATTCCAATGGTTTTTTAAAACTGTTAGAATAGGGGTGCCCAATTTCCCTTAATTCTAGCGCTCCCCTCGCGCTACCCCTTCTCCCATCCCGAATCCCAACAGACCCTCTCCCCTCCTCCCATCCCATCCCTAGAATGCAACTCGCCTCCTCCCCTCATGCTGCCCCTTCTCCCATCCCAACTCACAACAACATTTCTCCCCTCCTCCCATTACCACCCCTAATACGTGACTCCCATCCTCCCATATCAAGCCGTTGCAGTGATCCCCTCTAAATACAATACCGAGATCGCAGCGGCGTGCACCCCTCTTCTTCCCAGATAGTGACCACTCCTCTTCTTCCCACCTGATGACCATCCCTGGTTTAAGTCATTTAGTTTATTCAACTTAAAACTAGTGAGTTTGAAATGAGTTATATATTTTTCCTAGATTTATTTTTCCTTGTTATCTATGATGTTTAGTTTCACTCCATATCTTCTGCAATCTATCCGTTAAGGTTTTTATTTGATTATTCTTGAATATGAAATTGGCATGTTCCAAATACTTCATATATGTAATTGTCACATATAATTTAGTATGTGATGTATTAGTATTTTTATTGATTTAAAATTGATTATATAGTTTCTAAATTATGTGATTTTAAAATTCTTGTTATTTAATTTGAATTTGTTATAATTTTTTTTTTATTTTAATATAATTATGAGTTGCATTGGCCTTTAAAATATACGACAGATTGTGGTTTTTATAAATCTTCAAAATGGTTTTTTATTTGAAATTTTTAAGAGATTGAATATGTGATTGAATTAGGGTACACTACGGGAAAAATGAGCAATTGCGACGGGTTATTTGCGACGGGAATAAATCCCGTCGCAAATAGTCATGTTAAAAAATTATTTGCGACGGGGGTATTTTCCCGTCGCAAATAAGGAGGCTTTTGCGACGGGATTTTTTCCCCCGTCGCAAATCGTTTTCCCGCGATGCGCGCCAAATCGCGGGAAACGTATTTGCGACGGGGACCCGTCGCAAATAGTTTTCCCGCGATGCGCTCCAAATCGCGGGAAACGTATTTGCGACGGGGAAATATTCCCGTCGCAAATAACAAATCGCGGGAAACGTATTTGCGACGGGGGAATATTCCCGTCGCAAATAACCGGCGGCGGTAAATGGTATTTGCGACGGGAATATTCCCCCGTCGCAAATACTATGTCGGCAGAGGGTTATTTGCGACGGGACCCGTCGCAAATAACTATTTACCGGTTGACCGTAATAAATGTTGGCTAAGGTATTTGCGACGGGACCCGTCGCAAATAATACTAGTTGCGACGGGAATCCCGTCGCAAATGAGCCCGTCGCAACTAATCTAACCTATAAATACCCCCATCCGTTTTTTTCATTTCATTCTCATTCCTTATCTTCTCTCTCTCTCAGAATCATATTTCTAGAGTTGAGTTTTTCTCTAGTGTAAGTTTTTTCTCCGGAGCCGATATTAAAGTTTTGAAGAACGATCAGAACAGATCAATTTTCAAGGTATTTATCTTTATTTTAATTTTTTATTTATTTTTAATTTTTTATTAGTTTTTATTATTAATAATTAGTTGTAATTTAATTATTTTTAATTGTTTATATGGTAATTAGGAATAATTAGTAATAATTTTTAGTAATTAAGAATAAATATTAATAACTAGTAATAAATACCAATAATTAAGAATAAGAACATTATTACATTATTAGTTTATTTTATTATTAATATTAAAATAATATAATTTTTTATATATATACAGTTCTTTTTTCATCTGTGTGTTTGCTGTCTTCACATGTATTATTTGTATGTGGAGATAGAAAACGCACAGATGAAAACAGAACTGTATATAAATTAGAAAATTATATTATTTTAATATTAATAATAAAATATATTAATAATGTTATTATTTGTAATTATTGGTAATTATTTCTAATTATTGATAATTATTCATTTAATTACTAATAATTATCAATAATTAAGAATAATTAGTAATAATTACCAATAATTAACAATAATTAGTATTAATTACCTCTAATTAGTATTAATTACCAATAATTAGTATTAATTACCAATAATTAGTATTAATTACCAATAATTCGTAATAATTAGGAATAATTAACAATAATTAGTAATAATTAGGAATAATTAACAATAATTACGAATAATTAACAATAATTAGCAATAATTAGGAATAATTAGGAATAATTAGTAATAATTAGGAATAATTAGGAATAATTAGTATTAATTAGGAATAATTAGTAATAATTACCAATAATTAGGAATAATTAGAAATAATTAGTATTAATTACAAATAATTAGTATTAATTAGGAATAATTAGTATTAATTACAAATAATTAGTATTAATTACAAATAATTAGTATTAATTACCAATAATTAGTATTAATTACCAATAATTAGTCTTAATTACCAATAATTAGTCTTAATTACCAATAATTAGTATTAATTACCAATAATTCGTAATAATTAGTATTAATTACCAATAATTCGTAATAATTAGGAATAATTAACAATAATTAGTAATAATTAGGAATAATTAACAATAATTAGGAATAATTAGGAATAATTAGTAATAATTAGGAATAATTAGTAATAATTCGGAATAATTAGGATTAATTTGTATTAATTAGGAATAATTAGTATTAATTACCAATAATTAGTATTAATTAGGAATAATTAGTATTAATTACAAATAATTAGTATTAATTACCAATAATTAGTCTTAATTACCAATAATTAGTCTTAATTACCAATAATTAGTATTAATTACCAATAATTAGTATTAATTACCAATAATTAGTATTAATTAGGAATAATTAACAATAATTAGTAATAATTAGGAATAATTAACAATAATTAGTAATAATTAGGAATAATTAGTATTAATTAGGAATAATTAGTAATAATTACCAATAATTAGTATTAATTAGGAATAATTAGTATTAATTAGGAATAATTAGTATTAATTACCAATAATTAGTATTAATTACCAATAATTAGTATTAATTACCAATAATTAGTATTAATTACCAATAATTAGTAATAATTAGGAATAATTAACAATAATTAGTAATAATTAGGAATAATTAACAATAATTAGTAATAATTAGGAATAATTAACAATAAGTAGGAATAATTACGAATAATTAGTATTAATTAGGAATAATTAGTAATAATTACCAATAATTAGTATTAATTAGGAATAATTAGTATTAATTACCAATAATTAGTATTAATTACCAATAATTAGTATTAATTACCAATAATTAGTATTAATTACCAATAATTAGTATTAATTACCAATAATTAGTATTAATTAGGAATAATTAACGATAATTAGTAATAATTAGGAATAATTAACAATAATTAGTAATAATTAGGAATAATTAACAATAATTAGGAAGAATTAGTACTAATTAGGAATAATTAGTATTAATTACGAATAATTAGTAATAATTACCAATAATTAGTAATAATTACCAATAATTAGTAATAATTAGGAATAATTAACAATAATTCGTAATAATTAGGAATAATTAACAATAATTAGTAATGATTACCAATAATTAGCAATAATTAGTAATAATTAGTATTAATTAGGAATAATTAGTAATAATTACCAATAATTAGTATTAATTAGGAATAATTAGTAATAATTACCAATAATTAGTATTAATTACCAATAATTAGTATTAATTACCAATAATTAGTATTAATTACCAATAATTAGTATTAATTACCAATAATTAACAATAATTAGTAATAATTAGGAATAATTAACAATAATTAGTAATAATTAGGAATAATTAACAATAATTAGGAATAATTAGTACTAATTAGGAATAATTAGTATTAATTACGAATAATTAGTAATAATTACCAATAATTAGTAATAATTACCAATAATTAGTAATAATTACCAATAATTAGTAATAATTACCAATAATTAGTATTAATTACCAATAATTAGCAATAATTACCAATAATTAGCAATAATTACCAATAATTAGCAATAATTACCAATAATTAGCAATAATTACCAATAATTAGTATTAATTACCAATAATTAGTAATAATTACGAATAATTAGAAATAATTAGAAATAATTACCAATAATTAGCAATAATTAGCAATAATTAGAAATAATTAGCAATAATTAGAAATAATTAGCAATAATTAGAAATAATTAGCAATAATTAGTAATAATTAGCAATAATTAGGAATAATTAGTAATAATTAGGAATAATTAGGAATAATTAGGATTAATTAGGATTAAATAGGATTAATTAGGAATAATTAGGATTAATTAGGAATAATTAGTAATAATTGCCAATAATGACCAATAATTGCCAATAATTACCAATAATTGCAAATAATTAGGAATAATTGCAAATAATTAGGAATAATTAGGAATAATCAGGAATACTCAGGAATACTCACGAATACTCACGAATAATCACGAATACTCACGAATAATCACGAATACTCACGAATACTCACAAATAATCAGGAATACTCAGGAATACTCAGGAATACTCAAGAACACTTAGCAAAAAAAATTATATTATCAATATTTATGAAAAAAATATTAATATTATTAAAATAATAAAAATTTATAAAATATTAAAATTATCAATATTTACAACAGATTTTGCTCTATTCTTAACATGTTCAAATCTTAAAGGGTCGCTAATTGTCAGGTCATGCGCAATAAAAAGTTTCTGTCAGCCATGTCCAATGTAAACTCTATAATTGTCCTTGCATGGTCGATCACTTCAAAAGTAATGTTGCAATCAGACAAACCAAGTCATTCCCTTCTTATCTATAAGAATCATCTCACATGAACCTTTACATAGACCATTCTTCCTTGAAAATTTAAGGGAAAAATAATGATATCCCCTCAAATTTTTAAGGAAGAATGATCTATGTAGAGGTTCATGTGAGATAATTCTTATAGTTAAGAAGGGAATGACTTGGTTTGTCTGATTGCAACATTACTTGCGAAGTGATCAACCATGCAAGGACAATTATAGAGTTTACATTAGACATGGCTGACACAAACTTTTTATTGCGCATGACCTGACAATTGACGACCCTTTAAGATTTGAACATGTTAATAATAGAACAAAGTTTGTTCTGAATATTGATAATTTTAATATTTTTTAATTTTTTTTATTATTTTAATAATATTAATATTGTTTTTTCGTAAATATTGATAATATTTTTTTTATTACTAATAATTAGTAAACGAAATCTGCTTGGATAATGAAGGGAAAATTTATAACCATCTCCACAACGATGATTATCAAATTTCCTTTCATTATTCAAGCAGTTTTCCTTTTGCTAAGTATTGCTAAGTATTGCTAAATTAGTAATAAATAGTAATAATTAGCAATAAATTGTAATAATTAGTAATAAATTGTAATAATTAGTAATCCTTGCTTGAGTGTTTTTTCTAACAAATTATTCAAAACCAGTAATGCTTTTATATTTTATAGAAAAATATGGAACAGCGAGGTCGTCAACAGTCATTATTAGATGACCGCATATGGATAAATCAACGTAGAAATCCAAATGGTTCTGGTTTAAATCCAGTATATATAGAGGGTGTGGAGATTTTTTTATCATTTGCGGCATCAAATTCAGAATTTGTTTCAGAAGGAAAGATAAAATGCCCTTGCAGAAAATGTGCATTGAGAACGTTTGACACGTTTGACAAAGTGGGGGAACATCTCTTGAGTTTTGGTTTTCAAGCAGATTATGTTTTTTGGTATCAACACGGTGAACGCAGTTCCAGAGCAGGTGATACCAACTTGATTCCGGATCCATCCCAGTTTCAAGATTTAGTACATGATGTTGCAGGTTCATCTGTTCAACATACAGAAACTCCGGCTGATATAGCTTCAAATCCTGAGTTGGGACCGTCTGAATTTTATGAGTTGTTGAAGTCTGCTGAGGATGCATTATATCCTGGCTGCAAGATGAGCAAATTAGAAGCAGTTGCAAAATTTATGGCCATCAAATCAGATAACGGAATGTCAAACACATGTTTTGACCAGATATTTTCTTTGCTGAAAACACTGTTACCCGAAGGAAATGTTTTACCTGCAAATTACTATGAAAGTAAGAGGTTGGTTCGAAATTTGGGACTTACTTGTCAGAAGATTCATGCATGTTCAAATGACTGCATTTTATATTCAGGGGAAAATGAGTCGTTGGATAGTTGTCCCACATGTGGGCAACAGAGATATAAAGAAGGACAACACGGGAAGTCTGGTTTGATTCCTGTAAAACAGCTGAGATATTTTCCGCTTACATCCAGACTTCAGCGTTTATTCATGTCTAAGAATACAGCGACAATGATGTCATGGCATAAAGAGAATATTTCAACCGATAAAAGCTTGAATCATCCAGCCGATGGTGATTCATGGAAACATTTTGATAGAGTGCATCCATCATTTGCTTTAGAAGCTAGAAATGTTCGACTGGGCCTTTCCACTGATGGTTTCTGTCCGTTTGGATCTTATGGTAGTCAATATTCATGTTGGCCTGTTTTTTTAACTCCGTATAATTTACCTCCATGGATGTTGATGAAGGAGCCATATATCTTTTTGACTTTACTAATTCCAGGACATCCGAAGAAAAATATTGATGTTTATTTGAAGCCATTGATTGATGAATTAAATTTATTGTGGAGTACTGGTGTCAGTACATATGATGTTGCAACGAAACAGAATTTCATACTGAGAGCAGCATTGATGTGGACAATAAGTGACTTCCCGGCTTATGGGATGTTATCTGGCTGGAGTACACATGGTCAGAAATCATGTCCTTACTGTATGGGAGAGAACAAAGCATTTATGCTCATTCATGGAAAGAAACCTTGTTATTTTGACTGTCATCGCAGATTTCTTCCAGCTGATCATCCTTTTCGCAGAAACAGATCTCATTTCAGAAAAGGAACAGTTGAAAGGGATGGACCTCCAAAAATGCTATCAGGTTCGGAGTTAAAATCGGTTGTATTTTCATTACCTCCCATCACTTTTGGTCCCACAATAAACCAACAGAAAATTTCTGGTTTTGGGAAAGAACACAATTGGATTAAACGTAGCATATTTTGGGATTTGCCATATTGGTCTGATTTGTTGGTCCGACACATGTTAGATGTCATGCATATTGAGAAGAACTGTTTTGATAATTTGTTTCATACAGTTTTGGATACGCTAGGAAAGAGCAAAGACAATGTAAATGCACGTTTAGATCTTGCCCAAATTTGCAGACGTCCAGAATTGGAACTATTTGAGAATGTCAGAACAGAAAGGTTACTGAAACCAAAAGCAGCTTATACACTGTCTAAAGAAAACCGTTTATTATTTTGTCAGTGGATTGCAGATTTGAGACTTCCAGATGGCTGTGCTTCCAATTTGGGTAGATGTGTAAAGAATGGTCATATTACTGGATTGAAAATTCATGATTGTCATGTTATAATGGAGAGACTTCTACCAATTGGATTAAGAGGTCTGTTGAATTCTGTGATTTGGGATTCCATAACAGACATGTCTCATTTTTTTCGGGAAATTTGTGCGGCTACGGCAGATTATGATGCTCTAGGCAAACTTGAAAAAGATGTTGTTGTAATTATATGTAAATTGGAAAAAATATTCCCGCCGTCTTTCTTCGACTCAATGGAACATTTGATGTTACATTTGCCATATGAAGCCAAATGTGGAGGTCCGGTACAGTTTCGATGGATGTACCCATTTGAAAGATGCATGCAAAAATTGAAAAGAAAAGTACGCAACAAAGCATCTGTTGAAGGATCTATTGCAGAAGCTTATTTGCAAGAGGAAATATCTTTTTTCTGCTCCCATTATTTTGAATCTGAGTATCCTTCAAAACACAACCGAATGGGACGGAATGAGAGGAATATTGATGAAATCGACAATCAATTATCTGTTTTCAACCAGTCAGAGCTTGGTTTTGGTGGAGTTTATGAACGCTGGCTTTCAGATGATGAACATCATAGAGCTCATACGTATGTTCTGCTCAACTGTGAAGAGATGACATCAGTTGTACTGTAAGTGTTTATATCACTTATTCTATCATTTATGTTACAGTAAATAACTTTGGTTTTTATAGGTTGTATGATAATCATATCAAGAAACAAATTCCACAAATTACAGCAGCTGCTCTCGAAGAACGTCGACTGAAAAATTTCTCTCAGTGGTTTCAAAAACTGGTAACATAAATTCTTTATCTTTTAGCAACTCATTCAATGTATAGTTTACTATATTGATAATTATTTCACAAATTTTCAGGTGTCTCGACATGCTGATAAAATTGACAAACGGCTGTGTGTATTGAGTAACCCACCTTCCAAACTTGTTAAAACTTATAATGCATATGTGGTGAATGGATTTCGATTCCACACACATGCATATGGGGAATCAAAAAAAACAATGAACAGTGGAGTTAGCTTGAGAGGATCTCATCATCGAGAAAATGAAGTTGACTTTTATGGCATACTTGATGAAATCATTGAACTCTGTTATCTTGGACAACATTACATAACCATGTTCAAATGTCGTTGGTTGGATACAGAGAGAGCCGTGCGTGTTCATCCGACTCATGGAATCATCGATATTAAATGTAAAAGTGTTCTCGCAGTAAATGAACCATTCTTATTGGCTCAACAGGCATATCAAGTTTATTATGCAAAGTACTGTGCAACATCAAGAGACTTGACTGATTGGTGGAGTGTAATAAAAATCAAAATTCGAGACAATCAGTTTAGTCAAAGTGAATGTGCTTTCACTGATGTGCAAAGAATTGAAGTTTTTCAAGAGAGTACTCAAAATCAATCTTTTTTACAAAGAGACATGAGTATCGATGACGACACCCCACATTTAAGAGTCGGTGATGACGATGATGTTAATGATGTCACACATGAATTTGAAATGGTAAGAGATGAAGCAACTGCAACTCGAATGGATATCGATGATGTTGAGGAGGAATATGAAGATGACATTGACATATATGAAGATGATGATGAAGATGAACACTTATAGAATTCCATGGTATTTATATACAATCATAATATGTATATATGTATATATAATAGTAATTATCAATTATTTGCTAACATTAACATTTTCTGTTTCAGATGGACGAGGCCACATTTCGTGAGTTGACGGATGCTGACCTGCCTTTCGATGCGGATGAGTTGCTGGCAGATGACCCTCAGCCTGCAGGCGCTTCAGGGAGTACGCGGAGGGGGCGCGGTCTTGCACGATTGATGATTCCTGACCCCGTCCCCGAGCGACGTCCACGCCTTGGGTTTGATCCGCGCACCCGGAGGTGTGATAACCTGTGTGATAACCCGTGGATTTGACTAAGATTTCAATAATCTATTCACATAATAAATGTTTATTATTTTTTTTCAGTTTTCCGCATATAGCAGTCGGACAGGGCAGCGCTATTTTGCGCAACTATTTCTCTCAGCCGTGGACCACATGGGAGCAGATTCCCATTGATGTGCAGCAGGCCATGTTCGACCATTGGCTGGTACGTACGTAAATAAATAATTTTTATTTTGAAAATTATTTCATTTCTAACTTGATATTTTGATTTTTTTTGTAGGGTTTATGGTATCCGATCGAGGATACCATGCGTGACGCCATCCACGAGGCATGGGAGGTGGCCATGCGTGATCGCCTTCGTCAGTTTTTGCACAATTTAAGAAAAGCTGCGATGAAGAAAGCAGGAGTGTCAGATTTTGAGGAGTCATGTAGAGCACACCGACCAGAGTATATTTCATCCCATGTATGGGATGGATTATGTGCGCACTGGTTGAGTGGTGCCTTTCAGAGGAGATCATCGCTGGGGAGGCAGAATCGGGGGAGACAGGAGGTGACTCATCGAGCTGGGAGTCGTTCTTTCAGTACTCATAGACAGCATCTGGTACGTACATTATTTATAAATATTTTATATAACTATAAATATTAACAGTTTATTTTTTATTCTTATAGGCTGTCGAGCACCCCGATATTACAGAGTACGACGTATATCGGAGGATGTATAGTGATCCTGCTACTGGGGAGCTCAGAGGTGATCGTCAGCATCACATCGTGGTCAGTATAATTTGTTTTCAAGTTTAAAAATTAACTGCATATAATATATTCACAATTTTAATTTTAAATTGCAACTATAGGAGTCATATGAGGCCACAGCGTCACAGACCTGGCCTGAGAGTCAGGCCGAGTCATCAGATCAGACCACTGCCCGTCAGTTTGATGAGGCGGCATGGATGCAGGCCACCCAGTATGCTTTCGAGAAGGGCCGGGTAGTTGGTATCGGCTCTCGACTGACTCCCGGAGATTATTATGGCAGTGCTGCGATGTCGGCGTCCAGCTCGAGAGGAGCTCGTGCATCTTTTTCTACACAGTATGAGGATCAGTTGCGATCTCAGACTGCACAGATAGAGAGTCTCCGACAGGAGCAGGAGCAGATTCGTCAGCAGCATGAGGAGGAGCGTCGACGCCAGCAGCAGCTGTACGAGGAGCAGACGAGGCGGTGGCAGCAGCAGCATCAGGAGCAGATGGAGTACATGCGCCGACTCACTCATGCTTTAGGGGTGGAGTTTCCTCCACCACCATCTGCAGATCCCCCACCTCCCCCCCCTCCTTCAGATTAGATTTTGTATTTCAGTTATAAAATTTGAGAAATCAAATTTTTTTTTTCTATTCGTAGTTTCTGTCTCATTATAAAATATTAATAATATTATATTTTTAAATAACAATATTAATATGAATAATAATATTATTTATATTTTATAATATTAAATTTTATATATATATTAAAATTTTATAATATTATAATTTAATTATTTTTTTTGTGATACTTGAATTATTTTAATATTTGAATGTAAAATAATTCTATTATTTTTATATTAATTAAAATAACTTATTAATATTTTTGTATTTATGAATTATAATTGTATTATTATTATATTAATTAAATCATTTATTAATATTCTATTATTTTTTATTTTTGAATTATAATTTTACTATTATTATAGTAATTAAAATAATTTATTATTTTCATTTGTAAATTATAATTCTATTATTATATTCATTAAAATAATTTATTAAAAATTTATTTTTTTTATTTTTTTTATAGTATTTGCGACGGGATACTATACCCGTCGCAAATACTAATATTATTAATAGTTTTTTATTTTTTTTAAAAATATTATTTGCGACGGGACCCGTCGCAAATACTATCAATATTATTTGCGACGGGATGCGATGCCCGTCGCAAATACTAGTATTATTAATATTTTTTTATTTTTTTAAAAACGTTTTTGCGACGGTACCGTCGCAAATAGTATTTGCGACGGTACCGTCTCAAAAGGTATTTGCGACGGGTCCCGTCGCAAAAACGTTTTTAAAAGTTTTTACAAAAATACGGAATAATATTTGCGACGGGGAGAATGCCCGTCGCAATAAACCGCTATAGCGACGGGCCCGTCGCAAATAAGTGTAGTTGCGACGGCGTTTTCAGCAACGGGCTATTTGCGACGGGGTCCCGTCGCAAAAAGCCATTTGCGACGGGATCCCGTCGCAACTAGCCCGTCGCAAATAGCTGTTTTTCTAGTAGTGGTATACTGTTGGGATTTTTATAATATTTTGAATATGGTGGTTGATGTGAATAAATTTTATTTATAAGTGAAGTTGTTTTTATTATATTAGTGTAACTATATTTCTTATGTTATTGTAATAATATAGATTTCATATATGTTTTTTTGTAATCATAGTGATATATGTCGTGTACCCATCACCTCTAATTTCTCCCGACAGTGAGTCCTCTGAGTGCTTCCATATTCTTCCCAGCCATAATAAACCATCCTCAAGAATCTATTTTCATTTAGTTTTTATTGAATATCAAATTAGTGAGTTCTAGATACGTCGTTTAGTATTCCCCTTATCTAGTTTCACTAGATTTGTTTTTGGTTTATTTTAAAAAAATAGCTCTCTATAATCCCACTGCCACAGTAAGGGTTTAGATTAATAGAGTCTCATATATGTTTTTTAGTGAAATTAATTACACTACTGGAAAACTAACCTTTACCAACGGTTTGGAACCGTTGGTATAGGCCTCCAAACCGTTGGTATAGCCTATACCAACAGTTTGGAGAACCGTAGCCAAGTAAGCCGTTGGGATAGGTCTATACCAATGGTTTTCCAAAAACCGTTGGTATAGACCTATACCAACGGTTTTGGAAACCGTTGGTATAGGTAATATGAAATCTATACCAACGGTAATGGAACCGTTGGTATATAAATTCCAAAAATAAAACATCCACTGTGATTTGATCCTAGGACCCCTTGTTTATAATCGAACGACTTAACCACTAAGCTAACATCACTTTTGTAAACATAATTTCATAAATATATATATGTATTATCATAATTATTTAAAATTTTTGATTTATATAATGTTCTCGGTTAGTGGAGCTGGAAAAAAATTAAAGAACCTATCCCAACGATTTTCAAAACCGTTGGGATATCCCTTTCCCAATGGTTTTCAAAACCGTTGGGATAGGTTCTGGTTGGGTGTATTTTAGTTGGACGAATGCTTGATTTTTTTGATGCTTTTTCCCAACGGTTCACCTAAACCGTTGGGAAAGGGGCTCAAAAACACACCCTTTCCCAACGGTTTTGGTGAACCGTTGGGAAAGGGCCTAAAAAACACACCCTTTCCCAACGGTTTTGGTGAACCGTTGGGAAAGGGCCTCAAAAACACACCCTTTCCCAATGGTTTTGGTGAACCTTTGGGAAAGGTCACTCTTTCCCAACGGTTCACCAAAACCGTTGGGAAAGGGTGTGTTTTTGAGGCCCTTTCCCAACGGTTCTTGAGAACCGTTGGGAAATGGTAGCTATACCAACGGTTTTTACAAACCGTTGGTATAGAAGTATTGGGAAAGATCATGTTTCCAGTAGTGTTAGCCTTGTAAATTATAGTTATAAGTGTTATTATATACTCAAAATCTTTGGATTTATGTGTAACATGCATTGTCTTAATTAACACTCTTTATATAATCTACTAACTATTATAAATTGTACATAATATTTCTTCTTATCTATAATATGCAATTTAAAACTGCCTGCATCTATAAAATATTTATTCCATGTGCATTAAATTTGTTTTTCTTATATATTATAGTTTTAATAAGACTCCTTCATATGTGTAGTATAAAACTTTAAAATAAAATTTATTATAATGACTCGGACCACTCTAGCCCATTCTTTTGTGGAAATCTAGTTTTTGGGGTGTTCTTCAGGGCTATTAGTGACTCATTCTGAGAAGTTTACCCAAAAGTATAGATTTTCTATCGGCGTGTCATTTTGAACTGTCAGTGTTGACAAGTCATCTTTATACTGTCAGTGTCGGCGATTCATCTTTGTACCGTCGGTGTCAGCGAGACATTTTTTTACTATTGGTGTCGGTGAGTAATTTTTGTACTATCAGTGTCGGTGAGTTAGGGCATCAGTGTCAATGATTCAGGGTGTCGGTGTCGGTGAGTCAGGGCATTGGTGTTTGTGATTTAGGGTGCGTCAGTGGCTCAACATTGGTGACTCACCCATCAGTGACTCATTCCAATTTTCTAGTTTCACCCCTCTTACATTTTATTTGATGTAAATCAAGTTTA
This sequence comes from Viscum album, assembly GCA_963277665.1. NCBI lineage: Eukaryota > Viridiplantae > Streptophyta > Magnoliopsida > Santalales > Viscaceae > Viscum > Viscum album. The sequence continues at coordinate 1,615,762,613 of OY728146.1, read as the reverse complement.
AAGCTTTATTTGGGAATTTCTAAAGGCGTTTAAAAGGATATTGATTATATATTTAATATCCTAATGCTTTTAGGGCCTTGAAATAGTCTAACCTAATAATCTTGACCACGACCCCACATTAATGACTTTTGAAACCATTTCTCGTTCCGTTGATATAGGATCTGGATTTCTTTTTATAAAGATGAGGCCCTTTCCTCTATTTTCTCTTGGTGTGCCTAGAGACTTCCTCTCTATATGAGTCGTGTGCCTATTCTAGAGCCCTCTTCTATCTAGTTTTTCTTGGAATTTTCTCCTGCTCGTGTAATTTCCTATTCAATACAGGGAATATTTTTGGTCACCTATTGTTCCAGGTAGGGATTTTTCCTTCGTCTCTTTTTTTTAATTGTGCATCATGCGGGGTGGGAATGATGAAACCTCCTTGTGATAATGGATGAATCCAAATTTAACAAAGATAATGAGAAGTAATAAACAGGGGAGATGTTGATGTTGTGTTGTTTGTTTTGTTTTTTTGTCTTTGTTGATGATGTGATCTGTTGTGGCCGTATGGCTTCTAAAAATCATGGTCATTGGTCTTTATCTGTGTATGGGTGACTTTTTATGACTGTTGCTGTTTTCTTGTGAATAATTGGTGTAAATATCAATTTTATTAATCATGTATACCCGGTTAAATGAAATGGATGCCCCAGGATGAAAACCCATGTGTGATTGCCCATGTTTATTAAAGTGGATTTAAATAACAATGTTTACCAAATTTGAATACATCGTGTTTGATAGGTGTGGCTATGTGATGTGTTCTTTTAGGATTTGTGACCTGTGTGGTTTGTGTGATGCTGTTATTGGGAGCACAGTTGTGGGTACATGGGTGGATAAAAGAGTTGGTTCTATGAGTTGGTTTGGTATGTTTGTGCAGTGGGGCTGTAGTTTTAGTGGTTGTTGTTGTGGGATTTGTGTATGGGGCAGTACAAGAGGTGTGATGGAATCTCAGGTTGAGATATTGACTGATTGTAGAATGAATGGAATTTTTGTGCAGTGGGACTTCTTCTGGGAAGTGGTTGGGTAGTGGGGTTGCAGGACTGGGTTGTGTCATGACTTTGTGTTTATGAGTGTGTTGGGTGTGGTGTTGTTGTACAGCAGGGCTGCCTATTCTAGCTATGAGAGGATGATTGAGTGGGATAAATTTGAAGAATGACAATTGGCAGTGGTTGAACAGGTGTCTAGGAAAAAGGGGGTGTGCAGTGGGACTTCAGGTTGGTTGTTCTCTATTTTTTTTATTAATGGGTGTTAAAATGGATTTCTTTACCTTGGTCCCTACTTCCTTGTTTTCCTTGGTAGTGTTTAGTGGCTTTTAGCCTTTTGAAAATGGTTGTGGATGTTGTGCTTGTTAGTTTCTCAAATAAATATGTAATAAAAAATTAATAAATTGATAAATGCATAATGATAATTGGTTAAATAAATTTCTCGGGGGTATACTTCTACTTATGGAAGTGACTATCATTCATGGTGATACATACATGTAGGGGTAACAACAAAGGTGGTTTGTGTGGGATAGTTGCTTTTTTGGAAACCCATAGGTTGGGATGAGTGTTTTCTTACCTATATATATATAAACTTGTAGTTCCTTGTGTTTTTTATATGAACACCACCCATGTTGATAACTATGTGCTGAACACCCCCCATTTCATTGGGGAGGGTGTCTTTCCCAACATCCTAGTGGGAGGATGGATGGATGGTTACTAACTTCTTCCTCGCACCCCCTTCCGAGTTCTTACGGCTCAAGCATATCCAGGAAGGCTGTAATGGCTTGAGGGTTACTATATCCCAAGATCCTTTAGGCAGGTTGTGTTGTGGATGAGGGTCCTAGGTTTCTGCAGGACATGTTTGTTTCCCAGGCATCTTTGAGATGAGGCCTAGGTGTTTTTGGGGTGAGAGGTGTGGTTGTTGTGACCCAGGTGTTTGCGGGTGGGATATATGTGGTTTGTGGCCTAGGTATGTGTGGGTAGTTGTGGTAGTGAGACTGCATTTGGGGAAGGGCAGTAGCATCAAGACGCTAGTCGTTAGGAATGAGTAGTTAATCATTGGGAAACATGGTGCGAGGTATCCAAATCATCAATGTTCTTATATTATTACCTTGCTTGTCTTACGTTATTTGAGGAGTGTGCCTTAGTGAGGCTGGGCTGATTAGATTTCCTTATTAGGTGTTGTTGATTTTTTCTATTTTCACAGGGGCATTAGTATGCTTCTACCACTTGTGCATGAGTGAATTTGGTTTCCCTACTGAGTATAATTTTATGCTCACCCTATGTTTTAAAACTGTTTTTAGGTTTCCAAGAGGACCTTGAGGACCGTGCTAGACTTTACTAGCTCGGGCATCAGGATAGTTTCTCTTCTACCACTTAGTCTTTCCTTTTGGTACTTTTCTTTGGAGTTTTGGTTGTACTTTTGTAGCATTTTATGTTTAAATCATGCATGGGTTGGATTTTTATTTCCTTTATATGAAAAGTTTGGAGTTGTTTGGGGATTTTACCATCTTATCTCCCAATATTGTTTAAAAAAAGGGGTAATTCCTTCCATTTGTGTGAGATTATATACCCTTGGTTCCAGTTGCCACTCTGGGTCCTATTTAAGGTGGGACTCAGGGGTCACTATCTCTCCTTCATCTTGAAGAAGGCGAGTCATGACAGAATGGTATTAGAGGATATGGTTGAGAGATGGGATGGAGTTTGGAGTTAGGCACAGTGAGGATTACATGGGATGGTAGGGCAACAATGTTAGAAAATCTCGGTGCATGAAATAGGTAAGAGAAGACTGGTTAGGACATGAGATTTTAGGGCCCCCGTGATTCGATGCAAGGACTCTAAGCCCACTGAATGACCAAGTGAGGCTGCACTGATTATAGGGTAGAGACCCTAGGAAGGGTACACGAATCATAATGACTTATGTTCTTGTGTGTCTTGTGTGTTTTAGGAATTTAAAATAAATGAATAGTTAAAATGAATTTAAAAGAAATTTTCCATACTACCTGGGCTTAGGAGTTCCTTGTTTAACCTTTTCAGCTATGGAACCCAGACATCTCCCACATGTGGTATGAGCAGTTGAGGCCTAGTAGGCTGACCTGATTGATCATAGGAGGGTTGATCGAGAGAAGGAAGATGACTTGTGGTAGAAGACCCTTCGTGCTTGTCAATGACATACCCTGGGGAAGTACAAAGGAAACATTTCAGACTCTGAGATGGAGGGGTGGCTTGAGGATCTGGCATTCACCTTTACCTTGATCCATGCTCCAAAGGGAGTATTGATTTACTCTGGTTGTCCGACAGATGAGAGGAGCGACACATCAGTGGTGGACACTTTACCTCTAGGAGAGGAAGGAGACCGATGTCTCATGGGATTACTTTGAGAAGGAGCTTCATGAGGAGTTTCTTTATTTGATGATGAATATCGAGAAGAGGTAGGGGCTTCTCTCCCTCCAGTAGGGGAGTATGTCGGTGAGGAAACTAGGGATCAAGTTCAAGGATCTTCTACACTTTTCTCTAGACCTCTTTCCAGATGAGGAGTCTCGGGCGAGGCACTTGGGGAGTCACTCTGACCTTCTATTCAGTATGCAGTTACTCCCTTCACCCTACCAAAAAATCCCGGCCCGACCCGAAAAGCCCATCTAAATCCGAGTCACGGTGTGGCTGGTACCACTCTAACTGTGTCTCTTTTGTTTAAAATGGACAGGATTATAAGTGAAAAGAACAACTGGCATACGAAAAACCTACCAAACACATTCGGAATCTGTTGAAACTTTAGGACAACAATCCATGGGTCATATGTGACATGTACGTGTCAACAACGCCTCAATACGAGTCACGGTGTGGCCGACACCACCCAAAGTGTCTCTCTTATGTTTAAAATAGACAACATTTTAAGTACATATGGAAAACCGACCAAATGGATTCTAATTGTGTTGATACTTTAGAACAACGATCCATGGGTCATTTTTGACGTGTATAAGTCAACCCTGCCTCAATCTGAGGCGCAGTGTGGTCAGCACCACTCAAAGTGTCTCTCTTTTATTTAAAAAGCAGTTCATTTTAAGTGAAAACAACAACTGACATACAGAAAACCAACCAAAAAGATTCTGATTGTGTTGATACTTTAGTAGAATGATCCATGGGTCATTTTTGGCATGTACGAGTCAACCTCGCCTCAATCCAAGGAGAAGTGTGGCCGACACCACTCAAAGTGTCTCTCTTTTATTTAAAAATCACTTCATTTTAAGTGAAAAGAACAACTGACATACGGAAAACTGACCAAACGCATTCGGATTATATTGATACTTTATCACAACTATCCATGGGTCATATGTGATGTTTACGAGCCAAACCGGGCTCAATCCGAGTCGCAGTGTGGCTGGGATCACTCTAAGTGTCTCTCTTTTGTTTAAAATGGACAACATTTTAAGTACATACGGAAAACCAACCAAACGCGTTTAGTTTTTGTTGAAACTTTAGGATAACGATCCATGGGTCATATGTGACGTGTACGAGTCAGCCTCGCCTCAATCTGAGGTGCGATGTGGCCGACACCACTCAATGTGTCTCTCTTTTGTTTAAAATGGACTTCATTTTAAGTGAAAACAACAACTAGCATACGGAAAACCGACCAAACGGATTCTGATTGTGTTGATACTTTGGAAAAATGATCCATGGGTCATATGTGACGTGTATGATTCAACCCCTCCTCAATCCGATGTTTGGTGTGGCCGTCACCATTCATTGTGTCTCTCCTTTGTTTAAAATGGACATCATTTTAAGTGAAAACAACAACTGACATATGAAAAACTGACCAAACGCATTTAGAATGTGTTGATGCTCTAGGAAAATGATCAATTGGTCATATGTGACGTGTATGAGTCAACCCTGCCTCAATCCGAGGCATGGTGTGGCCGGGATCACTCTAAGTGTCTCTCTTTTGTTTAAAATGGACAACATTTTAAGTACATACGGAAAACTGACCAAACGGATTCTGATTGTGTTGATACTTTAGCACAATGATCCATGGGTCATATATGAAGTGTACGAATTACCCTCTCCTCAATATGAGGCATGGGGTAGCCGAAACCACTCAATGTATCTCTCTTTTGTTTCAAAATGACATCATTTTAAGTGAAAACATCAACTGACATACAGAAAACTGACCAAACGCATTCGGATTGTGTTGATAGTTTAGGACAATGATCCATGGGTCATTTGAGAACATGGATGAATGATTCTATATATTTTAAACCACAACTTCAGGTTCACAATCAACTCTGACAATTGAGCTATTGAGAACATGGATGAATGATTCTAAGTCATTTTTTCATAAACAATTCAATAGGATTGAACTTTAATAGAAAATACATTTAATTAAACGATAAAGGAATAAGTTTCTAGTCGATGTAGTGAACTATTAAAACAATGTAAAGAACAAGTACTCAAAAATTAAATTAAAATTTATTTATATTCATTTTCATTAGGTCTATAAGAGGCACATGCCTCAGGTCCCATTATGTGTTATAGGTATCCCAAATCATTCACTCATGTTCAATAACTCATTATTGGAACCTCTATGGCCATACCTTTCATTACCCAATTACTTCCCCAAGTCAAGCACACCCCATGGGTGAATAAATTTTAGGCTTCTACACTAATAGGTTGTTCATGGCTTGTAAAAAGATTTAATTTCATAAAGTATAGACAAAAACATTTATTTTTAAATTTGAGATTAATAATAAAGTATGTTAATGATAACAACATTACTGAATTAAAATTTCGACTTATCTAACATTTTTATGGATGTATACACATGCCAGCATGGCTAGTGAAAAGCACCCCACCCTCATAAAAGTGAATATTGGCCAAGAAGGACACCTAATATATAATGTACAATGAGAACCATATTTAATTGACCCTAAAGTTATATTAGTACAGTCATCTTGGGGGAAATGGAATATATGATCCTGGTTAACTGATGAATTCGAAAGCTCGTATTCCTTATGTTGGACACTATCTAAGGTAAGAAATAATGTGAGGATGGGTATACATCATTCAATTTCTTACATGATAGTGAGAATAAAGGCTTGAATTAATGACTTGATTTCACTGATTAAATGAGGGTAGAGGTTTCATAGGTTGTGTAAATAGAATGATTAAATAAGGGTAGAGGTTGCATACACTGTGCATGGTGGGGGAGTCTTAGCTGATTTAGAAACTAAAATAAATTCCCATCATAGGTATCAATAAGAAACATCAGCATCAAAAGAAACTCCAAATAAAAAAGGACTAAAAACATCAAACACTTTTTATGTTATCCCACCAAAAAATGATCACGAATGTCCCTATACATTTTCATAATTCCAGAATTTATAGAGAGTTTATATTTATGAGATTCATCCACCTTCACACCCTCCCCACCCCACTTGGACAGCCCTACCCCCACCCCACTTGGACAACCCATCCCCCCCCCCCACCCCACTTGGACAACCCTACCCCCACCCCACTTGGAAAACCCATCCCCCCCCCCACCCCACCTGGACACCCCTACCCCCCACACCCCACTTGGAAAACCCAGCCCCCCCCCACCCCACCTGGACAACCCTACTGTCACCCCACTTAGACAACCCATCCCCCCACCCTACCTAGACAACCCCATCCCCACCCCACCTGCACACCCTCCCCACCCCACTTGGACAACCTTGCCTGGACACCCTCCCCCACCCCACCTGCACACCCTCCCCCACCCCAAATTAAAATAGTAAACATAAAACAAACAAACATCCCTACCCCCACCCCATTTGGACAACCCATCCCCCTCCCCCACCCTACCTAGACAACCCCTCCCCCACACCACTTGGATAGCCCTGCCTCAACATCCTCCCCCACCCCATCTGCACACCCTCCCCCACCCCAAATTAAAACAGAAATTCATCCAAATCAAAACATAAAACAAAAATTCATAGATTCATAGATCCAAATCAAAACAGAAAACAAAAAATCATAGAATCATAACAACAAAACAAATATAGCACTTACCGATTTGCAGTGTAGAACAAGAAATGTGTTGATTGAAGAGGATGGAAGGAGTTTAAGAAAGTGGGTAATGAGATACCTTCGAGAGAGACAGTGAGCTAGGTCTTCAGTCACGCGCGGACAAGGAATTGGGGGTTTTGTGTATTTGGAGGAAAACTTTCCCAACGGTTTTAAAAAACCATTGGGAAAGGTATTCTTTACCAACAGTTTTGTATAAACGTTGGTAAAGGATGTTATTTTTTAAAATTTCTCAACAATTCCATTGAAACCATTGGGAAAAAGTGTTCTAATAAAATATTTCCCAACGGTTTAAGGAAACTGTTGGGAAAAAGTGTTCTAATGGGAGATTTCCCAACGTTTTCTTTAAACCCTTGGGAAAAATGAACTATACCAACGATTTTCTCAAACCGTTGGCATGAAAGTTTTAGTATATCCCACCATTCCAGTAGTAATAGACGATCTTTTTGACTAGATGAGGGGAGCAGGTTGGTTCTCTAAGATCGATCTACGGTTTGGATATCACCAGTTGAGGGTGAAGGAGGGTGACATACCGAAGAATGCTTTCAGGTGTAGGTATGGGCACTTTGAGTTCATGGTCATGCTGTTCTGTGTCAAAAATGTACCAAATGTGGTTATGTGACTCATGAAATCTATTTTATATGAATTCCTAGATCGGTTTGTTTTCATTTTCATCAATGATATCCTGATCTACTCAAGGTTATAGGAGGAGCACACTAAACTTCTAAGGACTTTCTTGGAGGTCCTTTGATGACACCATCTCTATGGGAAGTTGTCAAAGTACAAGTTTTGGATACAGGAGGTTCACTTACTTGGGAATGTGGTGTCTCAGTAGGGTGTAGCAGTGGACCCATCAAAGGTCGAGGAAATTTTTTCTTAGGAATCACCCAAGAATGTGGCAGAGGTTCACAGTTTTCTCGATCTGACATGCTACCACTAGAGATTAGTACTTGATTTATCTCGAGTAGTGGCCCCGTTGATGGCTCTGACTAGGAAAGACCATGCTTTTATGTGGAGCGAGTAGTGTCATGAAGCTTTCAACTATCTGAAGGGTAGGTTGTTCAATGCTCTAATGCTCAGGTTTTTAGAGGAAGGGGTGGTGTTTGAGGTATTCTATGATTCCTCTAGCTTATGTTTAGGGTGTGTGATGATGCAAAAATAAGGAGTGATATCTTATGAGTCTAGGCAGTTACGTCCAAATGAACATAACTATTCCACCCATGATCTAGATCTTGCAGTGGCCGTGTTTTCACTGAAGTTGTGGTGGCATTACCTCATCAGGGAGCAATTTCTGATCTTCACAGATCACAAGATCTTTAGGTACATCTTCTCCCAATGATACCTAAACTTGTAGTAGCGGAGGTGGATTGAGTTTCTCTGGGACTAAAACTTCAAGATCTCTTACACCTCATGAAAGGGGAATATTGTGGTTGATTCTTTGAGTAGGAATTCACAGAAGGAGGTAGTTCAGGAATCCATGGATTCTTGGAAGGCAATAGAGGAGTTGGCCGCTTTGTGTCTATATGCGAGAGTGAATAGTGGCTGAGGATATCTGTTCCAGATGACGGTACAGTATTCCTTGATGCAGTAGGTGGAGGAGTCTTAGTGGGGAGACTCAGAGGATAAAGTGATGCATGATTGTGTTTACTAGGGAGATGCTTCAAAAGGATGGTTAGAATCAGATTCTCTTATGTGGGAGGCTGTTCATCCCAGTGGAGATGCATGATGAAGTTCTCCATGAGTTCCATAGATCACCCCTTGCGGCACACCTAGGAGTTTACAAGATGTACTGAGGCTTGAGTGAATAGTTTTGGTGGTCCGGGGGTGAAGCGGGTAGTGGCAGAGTTTGTGGAAAAGTGCCTAGTGTGTCATTAAGTGAAGGATGGGCACCATGTTCCTGAAGGTTAGTTGCGGACCTTAGATGTCCCCAAGTGTAAATGGTATGAAATCTAAATGGATTTCATCACAGGACTACCCAGGGATCAGGGAGGCTACAATGCTATCTGGGTAGTGGTGGATCAGTTAACAAAATCAGCTCACTTCCTGGCGATCAAGGAGTCAAGTGCAGTGGGTTCCTTGGCAAGGAGGTATGTGGACGAGATGGTGCGACTGCATGGGGTTCCAAGATCCATCATATTGGATTGGGATGCATGGTTTACCTCATGATTCTGGAGGGAACTAAAACATTATTTTAGCCACCTAGTTATGCCTTATCATTGCTTTCCACCCTCAGACGTATGGGCAGACAGAGTGGACCATCCGGACTTTGGAGGATATGTTGCGGGTGTGTGTTATAGGCTTTGGGGGATCGTGGGTATGGAATTTTCCTATGGTAGAGTTTTCTTACAATAATATATATCACTCTACCATTATAAAGGCACCATTCAAAGCCTTATATGGTAGAATATATCATTCACCCTTGTACTGGATAGATGTTGGAGAATCAGTTGTCCTTGGACCAGACATGGTGAAAAGCATGACATAGAAGGTTCAGCTCGTGTGCAAGAGGATGAAGGTATCTCATGATGGGTAGAATTCATATGTCGATCATAGGATAATGACCTTATAGTTCGAGGTTGGGGACCATGTATTCTTGAAGGTTTCCCCTCGACGTGGGCAACAGAGGTTTGGAAGAGAGAGTAAGATTTCTCCTAGGTTCATTGAACCTTTCGAGGTGTTGAGACGAGTTGAAGAGGTGGAATATCAGCTGGCATTACCATCGCGGTTGGAGAGGATCTACAACTACTTTCATGTCTCTCATCTTTGTCAGTATATAGATGATGACTCCCACGTCATCGACTGGGGAGAGTTGGATATCGAGGATGAAACGACATTCGTGGAGCGGACGATGGAGATCTAGGACCATTAGGAGGAAGTACTTTGTGGATGAATCATTCCTTTGGTTCATGTTTTGTGGAGGCATGGTGGCCTCGAGGATAGTTCTTGGGAGTGGGAGGCACAGATACATGCCTAGTACCTAGAGATTTTATGAGTTTTGATCTTGTGTCTTGCTTTATGCCTTGATTATGTCGTAATTCTTGACCTTGTTGCTATGAAAAGAACTGTTTCCTTTTCTCTAGTGTGTAAGGAGTCCTGACATGTGGGGAGGGGGGACCTAATTATTAATCAAGATGAATTAATGCAAATGTGATTAAACCCGTGCAGGCAAGTCAGTGCCCCTAAAGCAGACAATATCTTGACATAGAGGAAGGATATCCCTAATCCATGTGTAGGGATTGTGTAATCTTTTAGGTTCATGTGTCTATTTAGGGTGGTAACTATCGGGGAGGTGTTCTTGGATGTCGAGGTTTTCACCTGAGTTTTCGAACAACGCATGGTGGTTTGTCCCTGAGAGGTATCTTAGATTGGTTTTTTGGACCCCTATTTTTTGGGGTTGGTTTTGAATTCTTAAGGAAAATAATAGTTTTAGAGGTATCTAATGAAATTAACTGGACCTCTCTAGTCCATTCCTTTTTGTAAATCCAGTGTTTGGGGTGTTACCAGGGGATATTAGTGACTCATTCTGAGAAGTTTACCCAAAAAGTATAGTTTTTCTATCAGCGTGTCATTTTGAACTGTCAGTGTCAGTGATTCATCTTTTTAATATCGGTGTCAGTGAGTTATCTTTTTATTTATAATGTTGGTGATTCATTTTTTGTACTGTTGATGTCGGTGATTCATTTTTGTACTGTTAGTTTCAATGATTCAAGGAGTCGGTGTCGGTGACTCAAGGAGTCGGTGTCGGTGACTATGGGTGTCGGTGTCGGTGAGTCAAGGCGCCGGTGTTGGTGAATCAAGGGCATCGATGGATCAACATCGGTGTCTCAGCGTCAGTGACTCACCCATCAGTGACTCATTCCAGTTTTTCTCAGTTTTTATAATTTTGACCCTCTTACATTTTATTTGATGTAAATCGAGTTTAAAGCCTTGTTTGGGCATTTATAAATGTGTTTCAAAGGATATTAATTATATATTTAATATCCTAATGCTTCAGGGACTTTGTAATAGTCAAACCACATAATCTTGACCAAGATCCCACATTAATGACTTTTAAAACCGTTTCCCATTCTATTGATATAGGATCTAGATTTATTTTTCTAAAGCCGAGGTCCTCTCCACTCTTTTCTCTTTGTACACCTAGAGCCCTCATATCTATATGAGTCGTTCTCTTATGCTAGATCTCTCTCCTGTCTAGTTTTTCTTGGAATTTCCTACTGCTCGCGTGATTCCCTGTTCAACACATGGAAGAGTTTTGGTCACCTATTATTCTGAGTAGGGATTTTTATTTCTTTTTTTTTTAATTATGCATCATGCAAGGTGGGTATAATGATGCCTCCTTGTGAGAACGGATTAATCCAAATTTAAAAAAATAATGAGAAGTAATAAATGAGGGAGATATTGATGTTATGTTGTTTGTTTTACTTTTGTTATCTTTGCTGATTATGTGATCTGTTGTGGTTGTATGGCTTCTAAAAATCATGGTCATTGGTGGTATTTATTTGTGCATGGGTGACACTTTATGACTGTTTTTGTTTCCTTGTGAATAATTGGTGTAAATATTAATTTTATTAATCATGTATACCCATTTAAATGAAATGGATTCCCCAGTATGAAAACCCCTGTGTGATCGCCCCTATTTATCAAATCATATTTAAAGAACAATGTTTACCAAATCTGAATACATTATGTTTGATAGGTGTGTCTATGTGCTGTGTTCTATTGGGTTTTTTTGACCTGTGTGGGTTGTGTGGTGTTTCTATTGGAAGCATAGTGGTGGGTACATACATGGGTGTGAAGAGGAGTTTGTTTTTCGAGTTGGTTGAGTATGTTTATGTAGAGGGGCTGCGGTTTTAGTGACGGTTGTTGTGGGATTTGTATATGGGGCGATACAGGAGGTGTGATAGAATCTTAGGTTGAGAGATTGATTGATTATGGAATGCATGGATTTGTTGTGTAGTGGGACTGATTCTAGGTAGTGGTTGGACAGTGTGGTTGCAGGACTGGGTTGTGTCATGACTTCATGTTTATGGGTGTGATGGGTGTGGTGTTGTTTTGTAGTGGGGCAACCAATTCTAGTTGTGAGAGGATGATTGAGCATGATAAATTTGAAGAATGATAGTTGGTATTAGTTGAATGGGTGTCTAGGAAAAAGGGGGTGTGTATTGGGACAATATGTTGGTCATTATCTATTGTTTTTTATGAATGGGTATTAAAATGGATTTCCTTACCTTGGTCCCTACTTCTTTTTTTCATTGATATTTTTTAGCGGATTTTAGTCTTATGAAAATGGTTGCAGATCTTGTGCTAATTAGTTGCCTAGGTAGGGATGGAATAAAAAAATGAATAAATTGATAAATTAAAAATGACAATTGGTTGAATGAATTTTTTGGGGTTATACTTCTACTTATAGAAGTGATCGTCGTTCATGGTGATACGCGCATGTAGGGGTAGCAGTAAAGGTGGTTTGTGTGGGCTAGTTTCTTATTTGGAAACCCATAGGTTTGGCTGAGTGTTTTCTTACCTATATGTATAAATTTGTAGTTGCTTGTGTTTTCTATATGCAACCCACCCATGTTGATCACTATGTTCCAAACACCCCCATCTCATGGGGGAGGGTGTCTTTCCCAACATCCTGGTGGGAGGATGGATGGATGGTTACTAACTTCTTCCTCTCACCCCCTTTTGGGTTCTTATCACTTGAGTGTATCTAGGAAGGCTGTAATGGCTTGAGGTTTACTATAGCCCAATATCCTTTGGGTGGGTTGTGTTGTAGATGAGGGGCCTAGGTGTCTGTGGGACAAGTTTGTTTCACAGGTGTCTTCGAGATGAGGTCCATGTGTTTTTAAGCGAGAGGTGTATTGTTGTGACCCAAGTGTCTGCAGGCGGGATATGTGTGGTTTGTTTCCCAAGTGTGTGTGGGAATTTATGGAAGTGAGACTACATTTGGGGAAGGGTGGTAGCATCAAGATGTTAGCTGTTAGGAATGAGAAGTTAATCAGTGGGAAAAGTGGTACAGGGTACCCAAATCTTTGATATGTTTATATTATTATCTTGCTTGTCTTGCATTATTTGGGGAGTGTGCCTTGGTGAGGTTGGGTTGGTTAGCTTTCCTTATTAGGTGCTGTTGGTTTCTGCTATTTTCACAGGGTAATTAGTATGCTTATCCCACTTATTCATGAGTGACTTTGGTTTCTTTATTGAGTATACTTGTATGCTAACCCTATGTTATAAAACTTTTTTAGGTTTACAGGAGGACCTTGAGGACTGTGCTGGACTTTACTAGCTCGAGCATTGGGATAGTTGCTCTGCTACTGCTTAGTATTTCCTTTTGGTACTTTTATGTAGAGTTTTGGTTGTAATTTTATAGTATTTTATGTTTAAATCATGCATGGTTAGGATTTTGGTTTCCTTTATATAAAAGGTTTGGAGCTATTTGTGGATTTTACCATCTTATCTCCCAATATTGTTTTCAAAAAAGGGGTAATGACTTCCATTTGTGTGAGATTCTATACCCTTAGTGCTAGTCACCACTCCGGGGCCTATTGAAAGTGGGAATTGAGGGTCACTATCTCTCCTTCATCTTGAAGAAGGTGGATTGTGACATTTATATTTTATAACAATTCATTTACACTTAAAGTGGAGTATCCTATGAATTAATATTACATTTTTTATAGGAATTGACATATAAATTATTTAAGATTATATTATTAGATTTAATAGTGACACATCATCAATAGTAAATGTATGCTTTACTACATATAGATAAATCCTTTTGGACTAATGGATTCTCATATCTTTTTAAAATATGTACCTATTATAGTGTGGTCCTCTAGTTTCATTATGGACTTCTATTTTAGATTCCTCCTTGTTTTCAATTGATTCTTACAATATTGGAAACAAATCAATCCCTTTACCATATGTGAATATATCTTTAAGAATATATCTAAAGGAATTATCTCAATTTATATATCCTTTTCTATAAAATTAGTGGGAACAACTCATATTCTTTATTTTTCATTTGAATAATGATAGCCACTAACTTCTATGCTTCAAGGTGTTTCTTCAATCCCCATTCATTATTCAAAAATCAATATATAATGACACCATACATGGGTACCTCACTCAATTTTCTCATCTAAACACATATTGAAATCATTCTAATTGGCTTTATGGTTATTAACAACAAATACTCTACAACACCAAGTGGGTTCAATAATCTCCCCCTTTGGATTTTTTCTATTTCACTCACTAAAAGTAAATTGTTTTATTAAGGCATAATCTCTAAAAGATAAGTTTTAATGTAGTATAAAGTAATATCTCTAAGACAAGTTTTAATTGAACCAAAAAAATTAAAATTAATTAAACAAAAATGAAGTGAATTGAGCTAGATTGACATAACTCAAAAAATGATCTAACCCAAAAATGATCCACATCCTTTCATATATCAATGGTTAAAATAAGATATCTAAATTTTTCTATTTACCTTTTAAAAAAATACAATAAATTTAAATAAATCTTTTACTTATTTCATGGCTGAATTTTTTCTTGAATTCTAGTCAGAGTAAATTTATTAAAATCTGAAATTTCAATGGCTTTCACCTCAAGTTCATTTTTAATTGTATGTTGATTTAATTTTGGACTTTTATTGGGTTATTCCACCTCTAATATCTCTTCATGAATATCTTGTGATATTATTTCTTCAATATCTTTTCCATTCATATAAGTGATGTCTGTGAAACATTATATTGGATGAATTTTAGATATTACTTTAATTTTATCTTTATTCTTCTCATTGTAATAATTTACAATGTCATTGTAGAGGGAGATTTTAAATATTAAAGGACGTGTGCCTCGAGTAAAACTATTTTTATTGAGTAGAAAGAAAAAATATGGAAGCACGGTAAACAAATAGAAACAACAAAAAATTATAAGTTTTAATTTATTTATTTCAATTTTTAATATCTATTTTTTAACTTAATAGTCTATTTATATTTTTAACAGTCTTCTTTGGAGGTCCTTGATGCTCAGAAACTTGAAAACTTTGGCCCAAATGACCACTTACATAAAGTTTTGGGAGATGATCCCCATGGAAGAGTATGATACCAATGAGGGAATATTATTGTCCCAATGAGGTATTGGCACACTTGAGGTGTAGGTTCTAGTAACATAAATTCAAAATAGGTAGCACAAGCTAAGGATAAGGTAGAAAATACCAAAAAAAGGGCCATAAAAATGGAAGAACAAGCTTAACTGGAAAACACTGAATTTATGAAACTGATGGAAGTATTATGTAAATAACTTCCACCAGATACCACCCCAACTTATGATGCATGTATGTCGAGGATGTGTGCGTTATATAGTGAAGTAGACAATGTTCCTAGTGGTGGTCAGGATGATGACATTCTTGGTGATGGTGATGGTGAGGATGGCTGTGAGGAAAAGGGTGGGGATGATGGCGAGGAAGAGGAAGGGGATGATGGTGAGGAAGAGGGTGGGGCCAAGGATAAGGATGAGGCCGAGGATGATAGTGACAATAATGATGGTGATGAGGAACATATTAATCTGTTACATTTTTTACTAATATTTGTGATTTTTTTATGATTTGGTGTGAATGAATATATGTGATATTTTGTATGTTTGTTATCATTGGTTAAATGCATCAATTGATTTCCTCTATTATCATTATTTATGTATTGGTTTATTTATATTTGAGGACACTCTATTGGTTGAATTATAGGATATGTTTGTTGAGGATTATCTGTTGGTTATATTGCAAGTGTTGTGTTTTGATTACAGTAGTCCTAGTGGTGTTCTGTTTTCACTATAGGTGTTATGTGTGTTGAGAATTTTCTGAAGTTACAGGTGTAGTGAGTTGGCAGTGGGAGATGTTTTTCTATGTGTTGAGTATTTTATGAAGTTGTAGGTGAAGTAAGTGGGAAGTGGGGGATGCTACTGGCGGTTGAGTTGGGATATGTTTCTATTGGGTGACTAAATTTTGGGTATCAGCTGATCCAAATTTTTATTGACTTTTATATGATACCTCTATAAAATGTTTTTCAACCCAGATTATTTTCATTTTTTAATCATGGTATAATATGTGATTTACATATTTTCACTCAAATACATATGGTTTTTTCATTATATGAAAATTGATCTAGGAATTATATATCCTGGATGCAGTGGGGGTGATGTTCTATGTGTTGAGTATTTTCTGAAGTTATAGGTGTAGTGAGTGGGCAATGGGGGATGTTGTTGGCGGTTGAGTTGGGGGGGGGGGGGGGTATATACCAACAGTTTTAAAACTGTTAGTATACCTCTATTACAATAGTTCAAACTGAACCATTGGTAAAATAAAAATCTATCCACCTATACCAATGGTTCACAATGAAACATTGGTAAATTTAAATCCTACCCACCCCATACTAACAGTTCGCTATAAACCGTTGGTATAGGGCTATCCCAACAGCCCACAAACCAACAGTTTCTGAAGCTTTTGGGATAACCTATCACAATGGTTTCAGGGGTCATCCCAATGGTTTGAAACCACTCAGATAGGTTGGATTTTCAATAGTTATAAATTTTAATAAAAATATGTACATGGAAGAGAAAGATTCCCGATCGAGTAGAAAAACAAGGTCATTTTTCCTTAAAAACATTATTTCGATATCATGAGTACATAAAGAGAGGAAAATGAAATGAAAAAAATTTAATTTCTTAAAATAAAAATAGGAGAATAAAATATATTTTTCTTAAGATAAAATTATCAAATAATTCACCCAACATTAACTTAAACATAAACAATCTCGAATAATGACGAGATTGTAAAATAAACCCTTGCCTCAGGTTAGACTTCCTTCATATGTGTCTGAACCTCCTGTATAATAAATATAGATTTATTATAAATATATTTTTGAAAAATAATAAAATATATCATTCCACATTTGACTTAATTATAATCTTTTATCACTTGTTTATTAATAATTATTTATTAAAATCACGGTTTCAGGTAATAACATCTTCATTTTTCATGTATGTTTTGGTTTTTTAATTTCAGTCATTTAAATTTTATCATGGTTCCACAATCTTCATAATATTAATCAGGATTTAAATATAATATAAAGTCATTATATATATATTGAGTAATCCATAAAAGATAGATAAATAAAAATGAATTACACCATTCATGGAGACGGTGGACCGTACGTACGCATGAACGTTGTTTTCACTTTTCGACAGATGGAATCAAAGAAAGTTAAATAATAATTCACCATTAAAAAATCATTATTATATAAATTATATCATATATATTTATTAAATCTACCCTTATTACCATCTATTTAAAGAGGAAGTGAAAAATTAATCACATAACTTCATGGAGGTGGTACTACACACGTACGCACGATCGACATAGGGGTGTAATTTCGGTCCGGACAGGGCCGGGCCGAGCCTTCCTTGCAAAGAGTCGGGCCACTGACCACTATTCGGGTCGGGCCAGGCCGGCCCGAGCCCGACCTCGGGCCGGCCCAAACCATCGAGTCGAACCGGGCTTTTTCGGGTCGGGCCGGGCTTTTTCAAGTAGGGCCATGATGGACTTTTATTATTTTCCAAATAATTTTCTCTTTTAAATTTTTTTATTTAAACATTTTTTAAAATTTATTTAAAACGTTTCTTTACATTTATTTTTAAATGCATGTTTTTTGTAAAAACGTTTATTTTATTTTTTATTAACATTTTACAGTGGGTGGATATGTTTTTTTGTCTAAATAGATTTATATATTGTGAATATATATATATATATATATATTATTTGCAAATTGTAAAAAAAAATAATGATGGGTGCGCAACTGACATGGGTGAGTTTAAAGCCTTATTATTTAAAAGTTTTTCTAACAATTATTTAAAACATTTTTTATATTTTTTTAACATATTTATAATTTTTTAAGCGTTTGTTAATATTTTTTATTTAAACATTTTTATTTAAACCATTTTTTAACATCTATTTAAAACGTTTTTTTACATTTATCTTTAAATGATTAATTTAAAACATTTTTGAATTTTTTTAAACGCATGCTTTTTACAAGTATTTTTTTAAAACATTTAACTTTTTTTTCATATTTTAATGTAAAAAGTATTTTTTAAGTGTTTGTTTTAAAAAAATTAATTTAAATATTTATTTTAAAAACTGTTTTAAACATTTTTATTTAAACCTTTATTTAAACTATTTTTTAGCACTTGTTTAAAACGTTTTTTTACATTTATTTTTAGATGTTTAATTTAAAACGTCTTTTTGAACACATATTTTTTACATGTATTTTTTTAAACATTAAACACGTTTTATGTAAAAACATTTTACAGTGGGTGGATATGTTATTTTTTTCTAAATAGATTTATACATGTCTGTGAATTTATATATATTATGTACAAATTAAAAAAAATTAATGAGTTATTGGGGGGGTGCGCAGTAGTCAGTGGTGGATTTAAAGTGTTGTTATTTTAACGTTTTTTTATCATTTATTTAAAATGATTTTTTACATTTATTTTTTTAACTTATTTATGAAAATTATTTTTAAGCGTTTTTTTAATTTAAAACATTTTTTTGAACGTTTTTAATTTTTTAGCAGGGCAGGCCCAACCCGGCCCTATCTGAACTAAAATTACACCCTTAGCGGGTGCGCAGCAGTGAGTGAGTTAATTTTTTTCTAAATAGATTTATATATGTATATATAGTATATATAATATATGCAAGTTTTATCATATTTTAAAAAAATTAATAAGGTTGGTGGTGTGCGAATATCATTTGGTGAGTAGTTGTTTTTTTGTTAATATATAATGAGTTATTATATATATATATATATATAATATGATAAAATTGTAAAAAAATAATTAGAGGTTGGGGGGTGCGCTGCAGTGGGCGGGTTAATTTTTTTTCTAAATAAATTTATATATAATATGCAAATTTCATCATATTTAAAAAAAATTAGTGAGCTTGGGGGTGCGCGCGGATATCATTGGGTGAGTGTGATATTTTTTTTATTAATATATAATAAGTTATTATATATATATATAATGTTAAATGATTGATATATATATATATATATAATATGAGAAAATTATAAAAATAATAATCAGGGGTTGGGGGGTGCATCGCAGTGGGTGAGTTAATTTTTTTTCTAAATAGATTTATATATGTATAGTATATATAATATATGCGTGTTGCAACATACTTTAAAAAAATTAATGAAGTTGAGAGATTTGCACGAACATCATTAGGTGAGTGTGTTACTTTTTTATTAATATACAACAAGTTATTATATATATATAATATTAAATCATTGATATATATATATATATATTAATAGCTTTGTTTATATATATATATTATATTAAATCATATATATATATATATACATATACATATACATATATATATTATTAATGGATTTTTAAAAGCCACACTTAATTGATATATATTATTAATAGATTTATATATAATATTAATGGCTTTGTTTATATATATATTATCATATCATTGATATATATATATATATATATATTATTAGTATTTTTGTTTTTATATATACATATATATAATATGCAAGTTTCATCATATTTAAAAAAAATAGTGAGGTTGGGGGTGTGCGCGAACATAATTGGGTGAGTGTGTTATTTTTTTTATTAATATATAATAAGTTATTATATATATATTGTTAAATGATTGTTATATAAATATATATATATATGTATATATAATATGAGAAAATTATAAAAATAAGAATTAGGGGTTAGGGGGTGCGTCGTAGTGGGTGAGTTAATTTTTTTTCTAAATAGATTTATATATGTATAGTATATATAATATATGCATGTTGCAACATATTTAAAAAAAACTAATGAAGTTGAGGGACTTGCACGAACATCATTAGGTGAGTATGTTATTTTTTTACTAATATACAACAAGTTATTATATATATATATATAATATTAAATCATATATATATATATATTAATAGTTTTGTTTATATATATATTATATTAAATCATATACATATACATATACATATATATATTATTAATGGATTTTTAAAAACCACACTTAATTGATATATATTATTAATGACTTTGTTTATATATATACACTATTATATATATAATTATATATCGTTGTATGTATATATATATATATATATTTATACACACATTATAATTATATATAATAATAATTATATGTATATATATAATATTATTTTTTGTTAATATATAATGATATATGCACATATATATAGAAATACACACACACACACACACATATATATAGATACATATATAGATAAATATAGATGTATATATATACATGTATATATATAGGGATATATATATAGATGTATGTATATATGTATATATACAGATATATATAAATATAGATATATATATATATATATATAGCATGATGATTATTTTATAGGCGCAGCCTTGGGAGCTCGTGGTAGGGGGATCGAATCCCCCTACCCATAGTTTCCCCGTTAATTTTTTTACAGCGGGCTGGGCTTCGCGCGGGCCAGCAAACCGGGCTTTTTCGGGCAGGCCCGGCCCGGCCCGCGGGCCTTCTTAGAAAGGCCCAGGCCCGACCCGATGAACCTACAACCCGAGCCCAGCCTGGGTCGATGCGGGCTTTGCCGGGCCGGGCCGCTCGGGCTTTCGGGCTGGGCCTGTCAGGCTTTCGGGCCGCCGGGCCAAAATTACACCCTTAGATCGACATTATCATTTTTTTAACGAATTGAAAGTTAAGAAAGTATATACAATATTATAATTACATAGGTATAATTATTTAATAAATATAATTATAAACATTAAAAACATCATAATAACCATCCATAAAATATGGTGATGAAAAATGAATTGCATCGCTACATGGAGACGGTAAATCATACGTACATATGAGCAACACTTTCACTTTCCATTTGATAGAAAAGAGGATGGATAATTATGGTTTTATAATCATAATAAAATTTCAGTATATATAGGATAATAAATTTATTATTTTATGATAAATATCGTATATTTAGAGAAGATAAAATAATAAGTAAATTGAAAGATGTCATGTATGATGATTACCTCTTCTTCGGGCGACCTCCTTTGGATCCTCTCTCATGGAACATAGGGTTGGTATTTTTGAGAATAAAATAACCTCAAGAATGTGGATAAGGATGTTTAAAAGATAATTTGGTAGGTTTTAGTCGATATATAAGGCTCAAATTAATGTAAATAAGAGAGGGAATAAGTGTCCTTTTATAAGTAAGGGGAGGGGTATTCTTGGAATTTCATAAAGTATCAAACTAATATAAATTATTTTTCTTGTCAAAATGGATCCAAATTGATATAATTTAAAGTTAAGATGACGATGATTCAAAATAATCTCATTTAATAAAATTTTAACATTTTTTTTTATGTTTTTACCTTTATCTTTTAGTTTTAACCCTTCACTAAGCCTTTTTACAAATACCGCAATATTAAAATTTCTACCCTTTAAGGGTCAAGAATGTTACCATAATGAAAACACCTATAATAGACCATGTTTTTTGTTTTAAACAACATAAAATTCATTTGGATGAATTTAATATTTTTATGAATTTTAAATCATTTAATAAAATATTATTTATTATAAAATATTTTTAATGTCATTTTTGATACTATTAATTTAATATAATTTTAAATGCATCAAGAAAAAGGTGAAATTCAAATATAATTATTTAAAACTTCCATAATATTCCATATAGATCTATAAAATTCATGATATACATTAATTTATTCAAATTATATCATTTTTTAATATTTTTAAAATCATTTATTTTATTTTCTATTAATTGAATAAACACGTGTCTGTGTTGTGTAAGCATTTAGAGTAACTATTACAACACTAAAAATTATAAATAAATTACCATGATAAAAAAATTATTTATATTTAAAATAAATATTTATAACCAAACCCATCCTCTATTTATCCTTATTTCAAAAATTTAAATATAATAAAATAAAGAGATTGACATTTTTGACTTTTCTTTAAATAAAATAATATAAATGTCAAAATCAGATCCAAATGAAAAAATCTCATATATTCGAATATTGGAAGAGTATAGATGAAATAGTCTCATCAAATTAAATTAAGTTAAGTGTTAGGGTAATTTTATGGTCCTTATCATATTATTTTTAACCTTAATTACCCGATTTACCCTTATCGTGGTTATAATTATTTACTATGGTTACTATTCATAATGATAAAAAATAAAAGGGGACTATTTAAAAAATTTATACCCCTGATTAAAAATATATAATAAAATTTTCAAGATTCAATTTCTATAGGTGTCAATAATTAATTTAAATTCAAAACAAAAAATAAAATTAAAAATATTTTTTTAGAAAAATACATTTTTATGTATAAAAATGTTTTCAAACCAAATTCAATCATGAAATTAATTCCAATAAACTTAATTGAATTATTCATAATATAATATAAATAATTTTAGCTTGAAATCATTTTAAAACAAAATGTATCCTTTCAAATTCTTTAAACAAAAATACAATTTTCAATAAAAATTGGTATTTTTCAACATTCACAGGAAAATCAATATTTTTAGAAAAATCTAAAAATTTCACCCTAATATAATTTTAATATTCTAATTTAAAAAATTATATTATTTTTATAAAATAAAATTTATGGAACTTTTAGAAATTAATTATAATATTTTCTCACAAAAAGTAATACAAATCATTTTTGAAGAAAACATATTTTTGAAGCATAAAATAACTTTACTAAAAATTGACTAATTATTTAATAAGAATTAATAAATACATTTGTATTGAGTAGATCATTTATATATATTTTATAATTTGTTTAATACTATTCATACTCATCAATTCAATGGATAGGGTGTTACATTAAAAAATAATAGTTTATCGCCGTTCACTTAAACGCATTGTTGTGTATCCTATATGCTATCAAAAATAGTATTATTTTAAAATATTGTGATATTAAAGAAATATGTTTGTCAATGATTATTCAAACATTGATAAATGGAACCTTTATCAGCCCTAAAAGAAGCATTGATAAATGGTGGACCTTTATCAGCGCTTCTTTTAGTGCTGCCAAGGGTTACATTTATCAATGCTTGAATTAGCATTGATAAAGGGCACCATGAATGATTTAATTTATCTATACATATTTATATGTTTTTAAATACTATTTATATAATATTAAATATATGTGTGTAAATATATAATGAAATATGATTTATATAACTATATTATAATAAAAAACATTATTAAAATTATTTTCAAAATTTTATATATAAAAAATTATCAAATTTATTTTAATTAATAAAAATATTTAATAATTCATTTATATACATTAATTAAAAAATGTATATATAAATATAAAATTTTAATATTTTATTTAAACAATTATATTAATATATAAATGAATATATATTTATTTAAATATAATTATTTGAATTTATATATTTATATTCATATTAAATAATTTAAAATATACACATATATTTTCATGTATGTGTATGCACGTGTACGTATGTGGATGCATGTGTACATCTATGTGTGTGTGTGCATGCACATTTTTATGTGTTTTATGTGTCGTGTGTGTGTGTGTATGCATGTTTATGTGTATGTATATAGATTTATGTTTGTGTATGTGTATTGTAATGCCTTTGCCCGTACAAGCATTTGAATTTTAAGGAGAATTTTAGATTTGAGTTTGGTAGATGGGATGATCTTAAAACCAAGGGTTGGATCAAGAACCCAGAATTTGGAACATCTTAAAGGGAGGTTTTTGGAAGTGTTTTGAGGCTTTAGTGGTGCCTCAGGTTCTTAGACAAGTCTCAGAAACTTTAAGGTTTAAAATTCCATTTTTAAGAATAACAACCTGGGTGCACGGTTAACACAAGGTTAGTGCTAACCGTACACCCCAACCATGCTGCCTAATATGTATAGGTGCATGGTTTGTTTAACCATGCTTGGAGCTCTGGGAAACCCTGCAAATTTATGTAGAAAGCTGAAAATATAGTCACATGGTTGACGTACGATTTGTAAACCATGCACTATAACCATGCGAAGTGGTATGTCCCAAACAGAGGAAACTTCATGTTGGAACCCAATTTGTTAAACCATGTAAAAAAACCATGAAACTATTTAAAAGTGGTAAAATTAAAAAAATTACCTTTCAACCTTTTAAGTTTTTAACCCCCCTTTCCCTCCCTTATATAGTCAACAACCCCCTATGCATAGTTCCCTTCCCCCTGCCTTCCCATGGGTAGATTATAGGAGTTGGTGTTCTAAAACCAACTAATTTTACTTTGATTACATGTATATTAGAACATTTGAATATTAATAAAAACATATCATTACATAATTTTCATCGTTCTGCATGAATTTAATGTAATAATGTTCTAGGGTATCTGTCTTATTGATAAGGTCATAACAGTTCCCCTCTATGATGTGAACCTTGAAGTGCTATGATGATATTCTTAAATATAGTTATATGTTCAGATAACATTCTATGATGGGACACATATAATGTGAATTTCAAGTGAGAGTACTCATAAGCAGATGATACTTATTCTCAGGAAGTTTACACTTGGTAATCTCTAATATGGGAGATTATACGAACAAACCCACTAGTAGGAATTATCCATATTTTTGTGTAATCTAATATTTATATTTACAAGTGTGTGTAATGGTCCTTAAACTTTAAGATTATAATTGATACATTCCATGACTCACACACTTAGATTTACTAACCAAAACCATGATACCATATGTTCGCGATATATATGGTTCGTTGGGTGCATCACAATTGATATGTTATTAACGGATAAGTCGAGGAAGGATTTTTCCCTTCCATCTTTATGAAAGTTGATATATCATCCCTTTGATTGGAATAGAACCATCACATTAAATTCTATGGCCGTGGCATAATAATGTGTTTATTTTAGATATCCAAAGAAAGATGTATCAAGATTATAGGTTGATGACAAAGATTTTAAACCTTCTTGATGATATATTGATTTGAAGATATTATATTACATTGAAATCATCCATATGTGGTTGTCATCATTGTGGCATTAAGTTATTTCTCTTGGGTACCTTGACCTGTTTATAGATAGTAATATTGGACTTAAGTCAAACCCATCTAATGGAAATGAGAAATAATCTTAGAGGGTCATACACTATGTTCTTATGTTGATCTCGATTAAATTATATTTTTATTTAATTATTGGAATAAATGTTATTCTCAAGACCAATGAATAATTTTATTCAAATTTTATTGATAGATAATATTCGTAAGGTAATAAATAATTATTTGTTCATTAATAAATAATTTATTTTATTATGTGAATATTTAATAAATATTTATTTTCTAAATTGTGGATAAAATATTTATTTTATTTATTGATGAATAAAATATTTAATTAAATATTTATTTGTGTATTCAATAAATGTTAGGGAATTGGAGTGGACTAAGATCATGTCTAGCGATGAATATTTATTTTCAAGCTAGTAAATAATATTTATCATTACGCGAGTTAATGCACATCATAAAATAATAATAATAATAATATTATTATATGTCATGGAGTTTAATAATGGTTACTATATTATTTTAGGGCTGGCATATAATTAAATAATATTTTAACTAAACCCTAGCTCTAAAAATATACGGTTATATCTATTGTCTAGGGTTAATAGAGACTTGAGAATTATTGCACACAAAAAACTTCTCTCTTGAATCCCTCCTATTAACTTCTAAAGAGCGAGAAGAACTCCTTTAAACCCAAAGTATTTTTAAATGATCAACATGAACAACACAAAACAATTGATTCTCTATGTTAACACTTAAAAATCAATTGGAATTGCTTGGAGATCAAAGGAGCATGTGTGGGTCACCATTGAAGATATTCTATGCATGGATCCTCTAATGAAATGAAGGTAATTTGAGAAGGGTTTACATACAATCAACAACATTATTGAATAAAGTTCATTTACAAGGTAACTATTTCTTTTGATCATAAATAAATTAATTATAAATTTAATGTGAAAAGATCCTCTCTTTAGGTTTTGGGTTTTCTCTATGTTAATATTTGGTGAAAAAATTTAATTGTTCATGGCATTCACATCATGTACATTTTTTGAGCGAGCCACCAAATTGAGAAAACCTTCTTGGTTTATCACCCACCTAAGTGCTTCCGTTGCACCCAAAACCTAGAGGTGACATCAGAGTGGTCACAATTCAAATCTATAATCGTTTATTTTATTGTTGATCTATATGCGCAATAGTGGTTAAATTTTCATTTCAAGAATTATTCATTCTTTAATATAATTTTAATTAACATGTTTTATACATATTAATAATAATCATTATGTGTTTAATTTTCTTAAATTATTAATATTAGATGAAGAACGATCGAATATTCCATCAGTAAGTGTTGAAGATTCTGTTTGGATAACATGGGATTACATGACGTGTATATGGAGTACACACCATGTACCCAAGTGCACAACACCTGGCCATGTCACATGATACAGAATGTTCTGAGAAGTAACTAAATGCGGTGTATTTATTGCGCACCATGTGTAGCCTAGACCAACCTAGCACACGGCATGTCAGATTACACAATGTGTAGCTTGTAAGTACATTCCATGTAGTCTCCCAATAAAATATAGAATTAAATTACATTAAATTTCTAATTAAAACATCAAAAACTTATTATATTGATTGACACCTGTTGTGTTTAACAATTTAATAATGGGTTTAAATAATTATTAAATAAATAATTAATTTATTATGATTATCTGTAATTATGGATTCAGTCATTTATTTTCCATGACTTCATTTATGATGGGTACCCCCAAGATAATTTAGATGGTCATTAAGATTAAAGGGAATTAATTAATTAATTAATTAATTAATTCAAGTACATTTATTTTAATAATAAAGAACAAATAGAAATTAATGTTATCTAGTTTACTTTTTCATAACAGTTACAAGTGTGACCGATCTTGATCTTGACGAAGACCTGTGCATGTTTTGGAATTATTTAATTTAATTTATTATATGGGTTTGAAATAATAAATTATTAAATTTAAATGATGGCCTTTGGTTCATCCCTCCCCCCATTATCATGTAGGACTTGTGTGTCCAAGGTGATTTATATAATTTCTCATAACCAATTATTTTTTTCTCCTCACATACATGTGAGTTATAAATACATGTAATAAATAGAGTATTCCAAGGTGCGTGGAGGAGATTAAAGACAGAACCAAGATGATAACAACCCAGGTGGACATGTGGAATGTTGTAAGTTATGTTAAGACTGGAATTAAGGATCTTCCCCTAGGTAAAAGGATGATATATTATTCACTTAATAAATCAACTGTTAGATAATCTCATGATCGGGTCATTTATTTATTTATCTATTTATTTATTTATATCTTATGCATTATTTATTTTTTAAAGGAAAGATAGTAATAATATAAATAAATAAACTAATGTGAAAAGATAGATGTTGGAATCGAAAAATTCATTCTACAAACATTATCGTAGAATTTATGGTGTGATCCTCACTTATAAAACACATGTTGAGTTTGAGTAGAAGTGTATCTCTATTCCAGAAGAAGCAAAAAAATGGATTTCCATGCACTGCAATATGGACCACACATGAAGGGATGGAGATTCCTTATAAATATTTCCCAATATGGTGGTATGGTGGTATGGTGGTGAGAACCACACTCTGAGAGTAAGCCATGGATTTTGAAAATTGCTGATAAAAAGGTGTTGACGCCTTAAAATACATTTTTGATGGTATTTTGGGAAATTTATTTATTCATAAACCTCCTGATAGGGTGTATAAACTATATCTAATGTCATAGTTCACTTTTTAGGCTTCAATTTGATTGGTCATAGATCCCAAATGGAATTATGGATCAAAATTTATGGCTATCGGAATTTAAGAAATTTATATAAAGGAATTTGAGATCTTGTACAACTCCATTGTATAACTCCTTCGCCCAAATCATGTAAGTCTCACTTGTCTGGTGCAGCCTACATGGACCAACCCGCGCAGACCAGCCTGTGCGGAGTAACCTTCATGGAGCACCGGTGTGAAGCACATGCATAAAAAATTTGTGCCACCCAACATGCACAACTAACTCATCGTGTAGGTCCCACTTGTGTGAGAAACCTGTACAAATAACTTGCATGAACAATCTACTTCACCTAGGATCTCGAGTTTTCCTATAAATAAGACCCTTGGGCTCTCTATTTGAGATGACTGAAAGCCATAGGGAACTGCTTGAAGCTCTGCTCTCTCTAGTCCCTCACCCAGGTCCTCAAAATTCCCCAAGTAGTTCTCCAAGCCCCAAAAGAAGAGGTAATTAATTAGATTCCAGGGATTAGAGTTCCTCTAAGGACTAAAATGTAAAATAATTTCATGAGGACCAATTTACTCTTAGTCCAAAAGTACTAGGGAAAAGTACCTTCCCAATGTAATGACCCAAAAAATTCCATGTAATTTTTTTAAATTATTTGGGATTATTACGAGTCTATGAAAATTGATGGCATGTGATTCTGAGGCCTGGTGTGCCCGAAATGAATTTTTGAACTTTTTTTAAAGGTATGTTCAGTAAACACGCGGGCAGCACTTTCTATCTTTTGAACCGGTGCTCAGATTAAAAATCTAAGGGCACCATTGAATCCACAACACCTGTATTCTCTTAAGATAAGATTCACTTCGACTGTATTAGGTCGGGTGAAAAGTTAGTTTTTGCAGCTTTTAAAAATAATAATAATAAAATAACATAGAGATTGATATTTTATTTCTTTTTTTCCCTATAACCTATTGAGTGGTGGTGGTAGGGACTACGGAGGTAGTCAGACATTTAATATGGAATATTAAATTCCTAATTACATTTTGGTTGCATAACCACCCCTCGTGTAATTAATGTGGCACATTAATTATGTCCATTAATGAACGTCATTAATTCCTTGGTGCGTTACCCACCCTTTAACCATCTATTTAAGTGAGGCTTGGGGTGGATTTTTGACACGTCTTCACCAAGAAATATACCTCTGGCGAAATGACGCGACACCTTCCACCGATGAAGATGGAAGCTCGAGTGACAACGAACTGGGAGCGATGAACGTCGACGACTTCATCAAAGTGTGGATTCTCCTTCCACCATCATGAAGACTCCAACAATTCTCGAGGTAGGGGTTTTATTTTAATTCAAAAATTTCCCATGATTCTTCTCCTCATTTTTGATTTTGCGGGTGGTCATTGTAGGGGATTTTAACGGGGTTTATCATTATTTTAATGTGATGTATAAATTAATCCCTTGTTATAATGAAAACACGGAGGGCGCGGGCCAAAAAAACAAGGCCCAGACTCTTCACCCCTTGATTTTCATTGAGTTCTTCGGAGATGGGCTATTCCAACTTGACAGAACCTTTAAACAGAGAGGTGCACAACAATGGAAGCATATCAGGAAGACTGTAGGCGCATCCGGAAGGAAGAACGGACCACCGGAGCTCACCCAGTGGCCCACAGAATATTCGCCGGCACGACACTGGTGACCGACGGTTAGCGCTCATTGACTGCGAAAGAGGGATGCACCACTCAGTGCCGCGTCGGATCGAAGGGGCGGTATGCATGGGTTGGCCGTGGTGATGGAAAGGTGGCACACCGTCGCGCACCACGGTGAGCAGGACACGGCTACGAAGCCACGGGGAAGGAAGGAACCACTCCCTACGAGTCCTATAGGTGACGAGGTGGCACCACCTGGCATCGCCAATCAAGGAGCCAAACAGATCCTTTGATCCGTTCGGTAGGCGGACCAAATGACCCCCGTGCGGGCCGCGCCAGCCAGTGGGCCGGACCTCCCGGCAGGTCGGCCTGGTCATCGTCCCATCCCAACTGAGCCGGGCCAGGCCGGTTTGAGCTAGGCCAGATCGGATCCGGACTGGGTCAGGTCGCCTAGGCCAGGTCAGTCCAACCGGGTCAGACCGGACCCGAACCCATTCGGGCTCAGTTACGCTTTAATGACCGTACCTTACGAACCGGATGTTCATTTGATGAACCGTCTACGATGTTGGGATACTTAGAGCGAGATGGTCCTTTTGAGATAATCCACAAGAGTTTTAGAGAATATTGGAGTACGATCCGGTTGGATCGACCCCGAATCCAACTGGGCCCTCAGCACAAAAATGCCAATAACTTACAGACCGAGCGTCCGGTTGATGCTTCGTTTGTTGCATTGGGACCCTTATGATGTGACAAATCATTGGGTAACTTATACATGGGACTTTGTGTCGGTTGAAATACGACCGATGTCTTGAGGAGCGATTTCTCCCAGAAACAAGCGTACTATGAGCGGGAATCCCATGTCGGGCTGAGACGTGAAGAATGAAGAGAGATTCTGTGTGAATCAACACCCAACGATTCTGTGTGAATAAACACCCAACAATTTTGTGTGAATCATCACCCAACAATTCTATGTGAATCAGCACCCAACGATTCTGTGTGAGTCAACACCCAATGATTTTGTGTTAATCAGCACCCAACAATTCTGTGTTAATCATCACCTAGCGATTCTGTGTGAATTAGCACCCAGTGATTCTATGTGAATTAGCACCTATCGATCCTATGTGTGTCTTGTGGGGGTTAGTACCTATCGATCCTATGTGGTTTAGTAGTAGTGACTATTGATAGAGTAAGATGATCTAGCCTTACGACTAATCATATGTACTACTGTACTCAGTTATACCTGGTTTGAGCTGTGTCTATTGATTTCTGCTTTGTGATTGAGATCATGCTTGTGTTATTCCTTTGTGTAATTCTAAGAGACCTTCATGGGTCTCGGGGTCCTTACTGGGTATTGTTATACTCACCCCTACACGGGCTTTGCCCGCACCTTGTTGTGTCTTGTGCAGATGACATGCAGCCTTAACTGAGACTCGGGGAGCTAAGACCTAACGCTGGACAGAGGTAATGGTGACGGGTGATGTGGAGAGATGAGGAGATGATCTATACCTACCCTTTAGGTAGGATTCCGAGTGGATGATCTCAGGTGATTTTTTTTGTTTCAGTTGTAGTTGTATATTTTCATTTGGGCTTGTATTCCGACCCCTTACCTTTGATACCACTTTGCCATGACCCGTACCCCAGGGTCCGTACTGTGACTACCCCAAGACCGCCTTTTATAGGCCAGGGGTTGGAAACTAGAACCATAAATGCATAAGATGTGGTGGCACTACTTGATGGGCGAACATTTTAAAGTCTACTATGATCATAAGAGTTTCAGGTATATCTTCTCACAGAAGGAACTGAACCTGAGACATCGACGATGGCTAGAGTTCCTCCAGGACTATGACTTTAAGATAGTCTATACTCTTGGAAAGGGGGACCTAGTAGCAGATGCACTCATTAGGAGGTCTGGTCTACAATTGCTGAGTGAGGTGACAGTGTAGCTAGCTGTGTTGCAGATATCGTTCGTGGATAGAGATGAAGCAACTTACCTCCAATCTACGACTATCACTCCCCCACTTCTTCAGTGAGTTTGGGAGGCACATCTTGGAGACATTGACTGCGAGGCCCGACATGCTCAGATATCTACAAGACAGGCTCCTGAGGGATTTTATGAAGGTGGGGATCACGTCGTCCTCTTCAGAGGATGCACTATGGTACCGGTGACGATACAAGAGGAGGTGTTGAGGGAGTTCCATGCATACCCTTTAGCGATACATCATGGAGTGGCGAAAATGTAACAGGACCTCCAATGTCGGTACTTGTAGCCAGGGATAAAGAAAGTAGTGGCAGAGTTTGTATCCCGATGTCTCACTTGTCAGCAAGTGAAGGCTGAGCATCAGGTACCAGCAGGATTAGCACAGTCACTTGAGGTACCAGAGTGGAAGTGGGATGGTATATCCATGGAATTCGTGATAGGGATACCACGTACATCCAGGGGCCACAATTCCATCTAGGTGATCATTGACTGACTCATCAAGTCGACCCACTTCTTACCCATTAGAGAGCAGAGATTAGTAGAGAGCTTGGGACGTCTCTACATACAGGAGATTTTGCGACTTCACAGGGTTCCATCGACGATCATCTCAGATCGCGACACATGTTTTGCATCCCACTTATGGAAGGGATTGTAGGAGGTTTTCGGGACTCAACTATGTTTGAACATGACCTTTCATCCTCAGAAAGATGGTTAGACAGAGCGGATCATACATACACTCAAGGACATGCTTCGTGCTTGTGTCCTCGATTTTAGCCGCAGTTGGAAGGACCACCTGCCCCTAGTGGAGTTTACTTACAACAATAGTTACCACTCCACTATCGGCATGGCTCCGTTTGAGGCCTTGTACAGGCGACCGTGCAGATCACCTATTTGTTGGACAAACCCAGGGGAGTTAGCACTTGTGGGTCTAGAGTTGGTGTAGACAACCACAGAGAAGGTGAAGATCATCCAAGAGCGGATGAAGACTGAAAAAAGCCGAAAAAGTGTCATGCCGACAAGAGACGAAGACCCTTGGAGTTTGAAGAGGGAGACCATGCCTTCCTATGGGTTTCATCCTGACAAGGATTACAGAGGTTTGGATGGGGTATCAAGCTATATCCGAGGTTTATCGGACCTTTCCAGATCATTAGCAGAGTAGGAGAGGTGGCGTACCATCTAGATCTTCCCCCCACAGATACACCAGGTGCATAATGTTTTCCATATGTCACAGCTGAGAAGATACATGCATGATCCATTGCATGTTATAAACTAGGATGATCTGGACATCGACGATGGGATGACGTTTGTGGAGTTCCTGGTGGAGATAGAGGATCGACAAGAGTGGGTCCTTTGTGGGTGGTCGATTCCTTTAGTGTGGGTTTTTTTGGAATCACGTGAATCTCTAGGAGAGAACATGGGAGCGAGAGGCTCAGATACGTGCTCAGTACCCCCATTTGTTCCCCTAGTTTTGTTGTAGCTTTCAGGGATGAAAAGAACTAAGGTGGAAAGAATGTAAAGACCCAGAAAATTCCATGTATTTTTTTTAAATTATTTGGGATTATTACGAGTCTGCAAAAATTGACTGTGCATGATTCTGAGGCCCAATGTTCCGAGAATGAATTTTTTAACTTTTTTTAAAGGTACTTTCAGTAAACACACGAGCGATATTTTCTATCTTTTGAACCGATGATCAGATTCAAAATACAAGGGCACCATTGAATCCATAGGTTCGGGATTCACTTAAGGGAAACTTCACTTTGACCGTAGTAGGTTGGATGAAAAAGTTAGTTTTTGCGGCTTTTAAAAAATAATAATAATAAAATAACATAGAGATTGCTATTTTATTTATTTTTTTCCTACCACCTGTTGAGCGGCGGTGGAGGGGACCACGAAGGTAGTCAGACATTTAATATGGGATATTAAATGCTCGGTTACATTTTGTTTGCGTAACCACCCCTCGTGTAATTAATGTGGCACATTAATTATGTCAATTAATGAACCTCATTAATTCCTTGGTGTGTTACCCACCCTTCCCCCTCTATTTAAGTGAGGATTGGACTGGAGTTTTGACACAACTTCACTAAGAAATAAACCTCTAGCGAAGTGACACGACACCTTCCACCGAAAAAGATGGAAGCTCAGGCGGCAATGAACCAGGAGCGATGAATGCCAACAGCTTCATCAAAGCACAGATTCTCCTTCGACCACCACGACGACTCCAACAATTCTCAAGGTAGGGGTTGTCTTTTAATTCAATAATTTCTCATGATTCATATCCTAGTTTTTGATTTTTCATGTGGTCATTATGGTGGATTTGAATAGGGTTTATCATTATTTTAATGTGATGTATAAATTACTCCCTTGTTATAATGCTAACGCGGATGGTGTGAGCCTAACAAACAAGGCCCGAATCCTCCGCTGCTTTATTTTCATCGCATTCTTCGAAGGTGGGATGTTACAACTTGATGGAACATTGAAATTGAGAGGCGCGCAATGATGGTGGAATCCCGAGAGGACCGTAGACGCATCTGGAAGGAAGAACAGACCACCAGATATCACCCGGTGGACCACAGAAGATTCGCTGGCGCGACACCATTGACCGGTGTCAGCGGTGAAGGCGGCGGCTAGTGCCCGCCATCCGTGGTGGAGGGTGGCGATGATCGACACCATGAAGGACCAAAGGGGTGGCCAATGTGGGATGACTATGGTGACAGAGAGGTGGCATGCCGTCACACACCGCGGTGAGCAGGCCACGACTACGAAGCCACAACGAAGGAGGGACCCGCTCCCTACGGGTCCCACGGTTGACGAGGCAGCACCGCCTGGCACTGCCAATCAAGGATATGAATGAATCCTTTGAGCCGTTCGATAGGCGGACTGTGCGACCCCTACACAGTTCTCTCCGGCCAGCGGGCTGGTCCGCGGCCCAGTGGGCCGAGCCCGACGTGGTTCAGCCCAACCGGGTCAGCCCAGGCGAGTTCGGGCCGGGCCGTGTCGGACCCGGACCAGGTCGAACCCGGACCGGGTTGGACTCGGATTAGGGAAGACCCAGACCAGGTAAACCCGGGCCATGTTGGGTCAGCCCAGGCCGGGTCGGGCCAGGTCAGTCCATCCGGGTCAGACTAGACCCAAACCCATTCGAGCCCAGTTAAGCTTAAATGAACGTACCTTGCGAACCGAACATCCGTTTGATGAACCGTCTTCGGTGATGGGATCCTTGGAGCGAGACAGTACTTTTGAGATAATCCATGAGAGTTTTAGAGAAGATTGGAGTACGGCCGGTTTGGATCGATCCCGAATCCAACCGGGCCCTCGACACTAAAATGCCAATAACTTACAGACTGGGCATCCGATTGATGTGCTGTCTATTGTGTTGGGACCCTTATGACATGACAGATCATTGGGTAACATCTACATGGGACTTCATTCTAGTTTAAATATGATCGATGTCTTGAGGAGTAGTTTCTCCTAGAAACAAGCATATTATGAGTGGGAATCCTATGTCCAGCTGAGACGTGAAGAATGAAGAGCGATTCTGTTTGAATCAACACCCAATGATTCTGTGTGAACCATCACCCAGTGATTCTGTGTGAATTAGCAGCCAAAGATTCTATGTGAATCAGCACCCAATGATTCTATGTGAATCATCACCCAACGATTCTGTGTGAATCAACACCCAACAATTCTATGTGAATCAACACCCAAAGATTCTGTGTGAATCAGCACCTATCGATCCTATGTGGGTATTGAGGGGGTTAGTACCTATTGATACTATGTGGGTCAGTAGTAGTGCCTATTGATAGAGTAAGATGATCTAGCCTTACGAATAATCATCTATACTACTGTACTCAGTTATACTTGGTTTAAGATGTGTCTATTGCTTTGTGATTTTTGATTGAGATCATGCTTGTGTTATTCCTATGTATAATTATGAGGGACCTTAGGGGGTCTCAAGGTCCCTACTGAGTGTTGTTATACTCACCCCTGCATGGGCTTCGCCTGCACCTTGTTGTGTCTTGTGCAGACGACGGGCAACCTTGACTGAGACTCAGAAAACTAGGACCTGACACTGGATGGAGGTGACGGTGACGAGTGGTGTGGAGAGATGAGGAGATGAGCTGTACCTACCCTTTAGGTAGGATTCCTAGTAGATGATCTCAAGAGCTGTTTTTTTTGTTTTAATTGTAGTTATATCTTTTCAGTTGGGATTTTATTCTAGCCCCTTACCTTTCAATACACACTTTTTTACTTACAACAATTTTACTTTGTGGTTGAATCTTGTTGTGTTATTGGGCTGTGTGTTTGTATAGGTTTAAAGGCAATGCCTTCCCATTTTAGGGATATTCCTTTCTGGTGCTAGTCGCCAACCCCTGGCCTATAGAAGGCAGACTTGTGGTAGTCACAACACAGGCCATGGGGGATGGGTCGTGACACCCAATCTCAAACCTATGTGAGACCCTTCTAGAGGCACTTGAGGAGACCCTTGGAGGATAGAGAAAAGGATCACCCAAGTTTGGTTTCCTAGGTTGTTCTTTTCCCAAGTTCTCCCAGGTATCACTTTTGAGAGGTAGCCTCCAACTCTCCCAAGTATCACTTGCATGAGGCAGCCTCCAACTTTCCTGGGAATCACCTAATAGAATCCTCCCTTTAATTCATATTTCACATCCCTAATGGTAGGGAACATCTTTCCTTGGTTTCCTCATCTGAGGGGGGCCAATCCAAGACCTCCTTCAAAGCCTCCATAAATGCATGATCTCAACCTAGGGAACATTATCATTTCATATCAATCATATATTCATGTGGTTATATAAGTCCCAAATTTATCCTAATTAATAGTTAGGGCCCCAGGAATTCCCTTAATCATACACCCCTTTGGTAACGATGATCCTAACCTTAGGTATGGTGGAATATGGATTCTTGGACTGGGGTGAAACATATATTTCCCATAGCCTCACCCACGTACTCTCTTCCACTGGTTGAAATGGTAGGGGAGTGAGGATCTTCAAAAGGGAAACCCTCCTAGATAAATCCCATAATATTTCTTACAATACATTCCCCCACCTTCCATACCATCACCATAATCCACCAATTGATGAATTAGATTATAAAAAATTCTATATCTTTCACTTCCCATTGTTACTCACACTGAGCATGACTCATGTGGGTTTAGAGGTCAATGGTAATCATGTCACTAGCATGATGAAATATCACCATATGAGCCTCCTACTAGGTGTAAACCCCAGAACCATGTTTCCATCCTATCAAAGGGCCATATTTACCATGATAAAAACCTTCAAATGGCTATATTTTTGTTGAATCAACCAATTGGGACTCCTACTCGATATATGATCCATTCCCTTCAAACTACATGGTATTTGATTCCTGTAAAAATGGGATACATAGGAAACCTCCATGATGTTCAAACCCAACATCTTCATCTCAACCTAATATTCTCTGTGCTATATTCCTAGTAGGGCCACATCCAACCCAAAGGGTCATATTTCTTCCAAGCCCCCTATATCGCTATCATTATTGAGCCATGTTCCCAGTAAAATCATACCCCCTACCTGATAGGTTATATCCCTTCCAGGACCCTCAGTACACTTTAGTGTAAGTCCCACACCAACCATAGCTAGGCCACCTTTCTCCTAGATGTCTTTTCCGCATGACATTAAACTGCATGGGCTGATCCTCATCATGTAACCTTAAAAGGTATGATGTGTCCTGTTAAGTGGCACCAAACTATGTGTGTTCTAATTCCTCTCATGAAGATATGTATAAATCCTTTATCATGGGTCTGATCCCAACATCAAAACAACTCCCATCTCCCTAGATGAATATAAATTCCTGAGCACCTAACTATGTGGCCTAAAACCTACATCACAAAACAAAAAATGCAACCAAAATGGTTCCCTTGACGGAGAACCTCAAATACATACAGATGGTTTCCCATCAATGCATGTCTATAATTGATTTTTAATACATAGGGGTGACCAGTTCAATCTTTTCAATTTAAAAGGGATTCATGAATATGTTTTAAATCTATAAAAGATTATCGGAGTAGGAAATAATTCCCCCTAAAAGGGTGTGATGAGCCCAAATTCCCATCCTCTCCACCAATGTGAGATATTAAGTGTTATTTTTTGAGTTCCCAAATGATCACTTACCTTTTAAAAGTATTCCCATGATCCATCATTTAAGTGAGAGGCATTGGGTGTTTCCAGTTTCATGAACAAACCTCGTTGGAAACTGACCCACTATGAACAGGTGAGAAAAAAATGGAGAACCTGACATGAATCCTTTTATTAACAAAAATAACTACATTTCTCACATATCAGGACCCTTTTGTACTCATATAAAGTGAAATAATTCTAAACATGTATTTCTTAAAACAATCAATTACCCATGTGTTCACTTATTATGATGCTAATTTTATGAGTTCTCTTGTTTGTGTTTTTCATAATACCTTCCAAACACTTTCAGCATAACCCCTTCAATCCAATGGAATCATACCAATTGGAGAAAACATATGAATCAACTTCTACATAGGCTAGATCCTCATCTAACTAGAGGATCCCATAGCCAAACCAGCATCTTCAATGCTAGGTTTGAAATGCATTGGTTCAGGAGTACCACCTCAATGGTACTATCCCAACCTTAGAGGCTACATGCACAACCCTCCAAGACATGAATCCCTGCCAATGATAAAATCAATTAAAGCTGGTGTCCAAAAATAATACGACACCCATCGTCATATCAAATATTTTTGGGAGCCTTTCCCTAAAACACAACAATAGGTTCCTCCCTTACCTTAGGGAAGTGGACCAAGAGGTTAGCGATGGACTTATATCAACATAACAAGATTCACCACAAAGGGATTCTACTAGAAACTACCACTTCTAATGCCATACTATGCTAAGTACTTAGCATGATGAGGATGTCTCATTATGATATCCGAATCAGGTCACTTAGACCCGAGCGCCCAAGACAACCCATCGAGGGTGGCAATAAAAAAACCAGTAACAAGCTCAAATTATTGTTCCTTCCAGATAATCCCTCCCACAAGACATGGGGATAGCCTACAAGTAGGCCTATATACTTTCTCACACACATGAATCCTGCCAGTATAATTTGGAAGTAATTAGGGAAACATTTTTAAATATCCTAACAACAAATTAGGGGAAGACCCATATCTCTATCCCACAAATGATGATTGTTGGTATATCCCGATAATAAATGGAGCACCGAAGCGGGGATATATCCCCACTTAAAAAATAGAATGGGATTACATCCCCATTCTAGATGAAGAAGTAAATTAGTACATCTTGAAAATATTGTAAGGAAAAGTAGTAGTCCCTTCTCATATTCTACAAAATTTTTAGGACATAATGACCGCATCATTAGTGGTTAGGATTAAGGCATGAAACCCTGACTCCATAATCAAAGCATACCATTAGCAAAATATGATGATCACTCAAGAGAAGACACATATCTATGATATCATATAGGAGGGTTTTTGAAAAAAAATACATGAAAAATGGACAATAGGATCAGGAATATATCCCCATTCCAACTGAAGGTCATTGGTCCATCCTAGTGGCTACTCTAGGGTAGACATATATCCTTGCCATAATTCTAGAATATTGTTAGAAAATACCAAAAGTAGCACAAGATTCACCTATGAAGGTTCATGTGTATGAAATTTTATGTCCACAACACGTGACTCTAGTATCCCAAAGGAGAGAACCCAAAAAGAATTCTCTAAACCACCCTTGGATTAATTACCCTCCAACATAGTAGGGGAGATTCCTCATAATCCCACCACTTACAAAGTAACTAGGAAATTCCCACTTTGGTTAGACCGAGTAGAGGAATATTATATAGAAGATAAAGAAGACACATTTCTTATGAGGAAATAATTTCCTTAAGACAATATACCAGTCTTGTTTTGTACCTTATCCAATCCTCAATATGACATTCTAGAAATATTGTCAGAAGAATGTGTACATGAAATTCACCAGAACATATGGATGAATCTTATTCACATGAGGAATAAAGTCTTTCTTTATAATGAATATAAATATCATATCAAGATAATTGAATAACTACATTGTCAATTTGAATTAGCCATCCTCTATGCAATTCCTGAAGTTGGGGAAACAGTAGGAAGGTCTCAAATGCACATGTCTTAACGCATTAAGAAACCTATTCCAACTTATTTCCAATGCCCCAACTAGTGTCCAAATTAGGGGATGGAGGGAGCACAGAGCATTTTGTTTTACCCTACTCCTCGATCATCTAGGATCACCCAAAGTGATTTCATGCAACGTCATTTATTCTAGAAGTCTCTTAAAAGAAAACTATACTCACGACAGATGGCATGCTTAATAGGAATAATCCATGAAAAAATATCATAAGCTTTGGGACTGATGAGAATAATTTATTAAAATACTCTTTCATGAGGAATCCAAAAAGGTTGTGAAGGCTTCTTATTTGAGGAAGGACAATCTTCAACCAACAACAATGAATTCAAAATCAAGTAGCTCACGTTCATACCATACAATACACCCAGATCATGCTCCAACAAATATCCACACGATCAAGA
Organism: Viscum album; assembly: GCA_963277665.1. Classification (NCBI taxonomy): domain Eukaryota; kingdom Viridiplantae; phylum Streptophyta; class Magnoliopsida; order Santalales; family Viscaceae; genus Viscum; species Viscum album. The sequence continues at coordinate 1,615,722,371 of OY728146.1, read as the reverse complement.
GATAATTTTTGGTAGTTAAAGTCGTAACAATATAGGAGCATCCCCAACCCATAGGGTTGTGGGAATTTTTAACCCATCTTACCCTTATAAGGCTGAAAAATCTGGCCAGTAAGGTTGCAGTAGTGGAGTGAGAACAACACCATACCGTAGGGCTGGAGGAATTTTTACCTCACCATCCTCCCCAAAAGAGGTTAGTGTTTTCATGATTAGGGGAATGAAAAAAGAATAACCCTCCCAATTTGTCCCATTTGACGACATGAATTACTCGACTGGAACACACATGAAAAAATTGTTAGGAGGTTTTGTATTTTTTAACTAGATGGAATTCCAAGGGAATTTGAAATTTTGCGTTTACTAAATGGGACATTTTTAAAACCATCTTCAGAATGAAATTACAAGAGTTGGAACACTTCAACGTGTTATTCTTGGACTTGGTTAAAGGCTCGAGAGGCCTCTTAGAGGTCTCACCAAGTTTTGGGAGTGTTAGGACCATCAATTATAAAGTTTGGAGGGTCTTCTAGGGAACACGGTTTTTCTAAAACCATACGACCCTCAACAAGAAACCACGTTTCCTATTTCAGGGAAAAAATATGAAGCACATAGGCTGCACATAATTTTTCCAAACCATGCACCTAGCCTGCATGGGTAGTTCCATTTAGACATTACCTCAACACTATTCATCCCATAGTTTGTGCACAGTTAGGATAATCATGAAAGACAAATTGTGTGAGGTAATTTTTAAGGTAGGGGATGCCACATAGTTGGCACACCATTTGGCTAACTGTGATACCCAAACCGTGAAATATATTAATTTTAAAGAAATTAAAATAATTAACTAAAAATAAATAAAAATAAGTTAAAACCTAATTTTACCCCCTCCCCTTCTTCTACCCTATGTCACATGATCCCCCTCGGCTGAATCCCCATGGCGCATGCCCCTCCCTCCATTGGCCTCCTCTCTTTACACTATTTTCACTGATTTCCTTTGTGATTCTAACTCGATCCTTTGAGGAAAGACCCCTGGTTACCTATCCTTCTCTTTTCTGGTGGTTTCCCCCTCCCCCGGTTTCCCGTTCATTTAGGTCAAACCCCATGGTTAGGGTTTAACCTATTTTTTGTTTCCTTCTCTAGTGTTAGGGCATGAAAAGGCTCTCTCGGGTCAGTCTTGTTCATATTTCGGCATCCACCACCAAAGTCGAAGTGGTTTGGTTCATTTTGGGTCACTCGTCATTGATTTGAGGTAGGTTTTTCTTTGTTCTTTTTTGTTTATCTGTTTATATTTGGAGTTTTTTTAGTTTTTGAGTCTCTAGTGTTTTTATTTAAGTGTGTTGGACTTACCGTGATGGTTTAGAGTCACTAGAGTTAAAGATGGATTACTGAGTATGCATTGGTAAGTATATATATATGTAAGTTCCTCTATTATATATACATATATATATATATCCACCCATGGAAGTGAATATATATACATGGGGCTAGGTGTGATTATGTATAATAAGAGAAATGAATATAGGTGTAAGTGGAAACGGGTGTATGCATATAAGCATATATGTAAGGATCCCCTTGTACATATTCATGGCCATGAAAATATGTACATAGGGGATAGGTGTCATTATTTATATTATAAGGTGCATATGCTCTGAGGTAGAAAGGAGTAGCTTCGAGTGGTCATCGATGAAATCGTTAAGTGCCGAAGTGTTTGACTTGGCCTTCTTCTTGAGGTAGGTTATCTACACCCTTTTCCCAAGTTTCAAAATTTTTATAAGTAGATTATTGAAATGATTCTTGTTAAATTGAATTATAATTCTTTAATGTGAATCATGTTAATTAAATGAATTTTTTAGAAACAATGTCATGTTTTTATAATAAAATCCCTCAGATGAGGTGTACTATATTTTAAACTAAAAAGTAATGATTAGTTATTTTAAATCATGCTTTGCTATACTGCTTGGATGTTCTCTATGCTTGAGTGAAATTGTTTATATGAGTCATGATAGCATATAACCTCTCTCATTATGTTTAAAAAGAAACTTTTTAAATGAATTAATGTGTAAATCAATTGATTAATTTATTTGTATTATGAATTGTAATTTAAGTGATTAATGGGAAGGGATTAATTGACAACAACCCTTTCCCCTTTCCTTCAAATGGATTTCAATGCATTTGATGCTTGATATATTAAAATTCCCATGTGATTTAAGTGATTTCCATGCCATGGAATTTCTTTATTAAGCATGAATTGATCTCTTTATTTATTTTCCCATGTGTGTAATTGAAAGGCCAAACCTTATAAGGTTGGAAAATTATTGAGTCACCTTTTTAGGTGAGTTTTAAATGGAATTTTCTTGTTATTGACCTTGAAATGTATAAATAGAATTGATTATATAATATTTAATTGATTAAATGGTTCTATTCCTTGGGTGATACATGGATTCATATTAGAATGCCATAGATAGAATCAATTGTCTTGAACCTTAATTATGCTTGAGTGATCCATGAACTCCTTAGTGGAATTCCAAGAATAGACTATGAGGCTTGAAATTTATGTCATGGGTGGTACATGGATCCAAATGATGGATTCCATGGATGGACTAATTGAGGCTTGACTTATATGACTAGTGATACATGGATTCAAATGAGAATGCCATGGACAGACTCAAAGGGCATTTATCTTTATTCCATGTGTGATACTTGGGATCCCTTAGTGGACCACCAAGGATGAAATCGAGTGTAAGAGATATTATACCACACATAGAGAAATACCTGGGTTTCATAGAGGTTCTATAGGGACGAAATTGTAGGGTGTTGGTTGATATTATACCTAGAGCGATACCTGGATTAAAACTTAGTAATTCCTTGGACAGGTTGAGGTTTTAAATTGATTAATAAATTAAATGAATTATATAAGATACATCTTCCAAGACAAATAACAATCTTGGATTCATTCTTAACTTGTACTTTATGGATGACCTTCTTAGGCATCCTTTGATCATGTCATCATAGGGGAAATCGAGCTATGCGCTGAGTCTCGAGACTTGCATATTAAATGGGATGTTTATAAATTATATAGGCATGGATATTAAATCAGAGACATAGATTTTAAATGAAATTGATTAATTGAACCTATTTATGAATGAGAACCTAGAATTATAGGATTCTTAATTTTGATTGCTTCCTTTATTTATTACTTTACTACATTTACACTATTTTTATATACTCACTAACTGGATTGAGGCAGACATCGCAGGTTCCAATCTATAGAGATTTATATCTCACACCCTTCTTAGCCTGCCATTGCACTAGGGTACCCGAGTAGACCTTCTGTTTGAAGGACCATGGACTGTTACTTGAGTTGTCTTTCTTGTACCTGGGAGTTAGGAGCAGAGGGATGAGATGGTGCTCAAGATACTTGTGGAGCTAGTATTTGGGTAATTTTTCTTTTATTACTTGTATTTATCATTTTAATTCTTCATACTTATACTTGTAGCATCATATTTCATACATTAAATACTGTAATTTTTCATTGGAAAATTTTATTTAATTATTATATGAGTCTTTCGCTACTCTGTTATCTATTTATTTACTACTCCCACTGATGTCTACTATTTATATTATTTTATACCTCTATGAAACTCTGATTATGAGGGTATAGTATCCCCATTGAAACACCTTTACACCCTCACTTCTAGTTGGTAGACTCTAGCATACATATAGGTGCACTTGAGGCCATGCGACCCACTGGTCCGACTGCCATCTTAGTGGTCATCCAAGTCAGAATGTTACAAAGTGGTATCAAAGGCTATTTTTTCCTCTATCTTACTATTTTGGGTTGGTATACATGAGAATATGAATTTTTTGGCTCTTGGTAAATATCCATGTTTGGTAATGATCACCCCACCCATAGGGAAGTGACCAAGTGGTCAGGGATGGGATTTTTGTTCATGTTGTTCGATATTATAGTTGATTGTGATTTCACCTAGAGTGACTGGTGTAATTTCCTCTACTTATTGATTTTATGGAATTTTACCCTTGTCCCGATATGGAAAGGAAGTAGCATTGCATGCATCATATTATAGGCACATAAAAATTCACATGTCATGCATATGCCATGCCATGTAGTTGCATTGATAGGTTTCCTGTTAAGTATGATTATGTGCCTTAAAGGTTAAGACATGTTTTGGACTTATTTATAATTCCAGATAATGTAACATGCTTGGGTGATTTATTTATCATGTTTAACTACTTCCATTATTATTTTTATACTATGTTTAGGTATTTCTTATCATGTATTGCTTGATTATATTCCATACTGCCTGATCTATTTAGCATGCATTGTCTATGTGTTGTGCTTATGTGATTAATATCATATTTCGCTGTGTTTACTATCTATTATAACATTCCTAGTTATGATGTTATAAAATTGGTTCATTGGTTGAATTAAATGGTTTCAATCACGATGGTACCTAGTTTTCATATGTAAGGAGTATGGGCACCTTATAACTGTGAAAGTGAGACTCGTGTAATCGAACCATATTTGATCTTTATATTTAGAGACCTTTGTTAAAATGTAAAAGGATGCTAAATTTAAAATGTTAAATGGATGTTTTTGATTAATGGGATCCAAATTCTAACCTATAAAGTGTATGGGTTCTTTATAGATTAGTATATGGCCACCCATATATCAGAAATGTTATATACATATAGCCATGTGGTATATGTTTGAAGTGGTTAAAGTGAGAAAGTTGTTTAAATTTGATCTGAATGAATGGTTTCCTTTATAAAAACTTGTTATTACTTTTATAAATGCACAAATGGACCCAATTAGGCCAGTTGGGGCATGATTTTATGATATAACCCTCTGAGGGTTTTTTTAAAGATTTTAAAATTTAACAACTTCTATTGGGTTGCTTTATAAAGAACCCAAGTTGGTTTAATGGGCCCCTTGTAGGCCACATTATATTATAATATTTAAAATGAATTTATCTTATAAATTTTCTAATTATAATGGGTTTTCTAAAAATGTTTAAATGTTTTCTGTGGTATGTCTTAAAATGGATACATGAGCGTTTATCCGTAGGCTGACTCATTTTATCAATGGCTTAAATGAAATGATATTGAGCCTAGTAAAATCTATTTTGTATGAACTAATGATAGGGTTAATTCATATTATTTTTAAGGGGATATCTCATGGTTGGTATCAACCTTAGATCTTTAAATTCCTTACTAATAGCATGATTCTTCTAACACTTCATGCCTTTCATGTGCCATTGTCCCTTGTAGAATGCTTACCTCTTAAATGACACCCTTTTTTGGATGGGTGGTTGTATGTTTGACCCTTTTTATTAGTGTGATAATCTATTGATGCTTATTTTTAGTAGGTTAGACATGTCTCAGGCATGGTTGGACTCTTAGTAGGTATCATGACCCTGTTTCTTTCTTTGGGTGACTCACAAGGTCTTCAGTTATTTTATAGTTGTATGATGATGCAAATCAAGCTAGTATCTTGTGTTAACCACATAATACTTGTATGAATAGGTAGTAAAGCCTATGGATAGTATCTAGGGCGTGCCACCTCACTTTTATATATTAGGGTAGTATACTTCGATATACGCGGTACTCGTTGAGTTGCTAAATGATGAAACAAATCAGTTGAGTTCAGTAAAATCATTGAGCCTTGCGATGTTGAGGGAGTTCTTAGGTTATATTCAAGGTAGAGTGATTTGGGAGTTAAGGAATCAATTTCATCCCACTACTTGTGAGGAATATCTAGGACTCAAGTGTTTTTACATGCTGATCAGTTTGATGTTGGCTTTCATGCCAAATGATTTAATGTTGTGATCATGGTTTTTGGAGTATCACACGTGTTTTTAAGGTGAATCTGGGTCGAGTATGCTTATGAGTGGCTAGAATGTACTTTATTTCAATTAATAGAACACTCCTAAGGTGGGAAGAATCATGTAAGTTCCGTTGAATGTTCCCTTCTAGGTAGAAGGAACACATCCAAGGAGAACCTTTTTAAAATGGTATTTTTGCTTGAATTCTCTTGAGGCTTCCAAGTTTTAAATCAGGTCAGTGCTTTATTGTTAGAACAAGGATGATGGGGTTGGATGTGTATACAAAACTTGAGAAATACTGTTAGTCTTGGATGGATTTCAGTGGTAATTTTTGAACGATCAAAAATGACTCAAGTGGTATAGGCATCATGGTTTAGTTGATGATGCATAGATAGGTGAAGCTAAGCTCCCTTATCTAGAAATTTACCAGTAGTGGTTTGACTAATCTTCTTGGTGATATTTTGTATCCTCTTAGTGTACTCTTCTTTAAGAGATGATTATGTCTGATATCTTGTTATCATATTGGATGCACTAAGAGATCATCGGTCTTACACCATGCCAATGTTTTAAGATCCATGGGGTTGTTTTGAGATCTATATCTATATTGTTCACTAGATGTGTGGTTATTTTGAGGCTTGGTTAGTTTAGGGTAATACTTGGGTTCCCATGTAGGAATGCCTTGGATAGACTCTTAGACACCTGCCTTTCCCTTTGACCTGACTGCCAGGTAGATGCTACTCTGAGATCAGTCAATATTCTTATGTGGATGTCTTGGATTTTACCAATGTATCACTTGGAGACATGAAGTATGGACTACCTTGGGATAGTTCCTCAAACTCTAGATAAATGAACCTAGGTTATCTCAGACTTGTAGTTGGGATCAGGGTGATGTTTCAAAGGGTAACAATTCCAATGTTATGGATCTGGGTTAAACCTTTATCTGTGCTGAGGTATGATAGTTTACATAGCCAGGTGATAGTTCAATCTCAGAACGTCATCAGGAGTCAGATATGGGCTTCATTGAGTGCGTTTGTTGTAAATGCGAAATCCCCTAGAAGAAGGCATTGATTTTCTGTTTAAAATTTCTCTGACCATCTAATCCAGGAATCTTGTTAATTATTATTTGTTAGTGGCTATACTTTTTCCTTCTTTATCAATGTATATGGTCGTATGGAACCATTTTATGCAACATCACTAGTTTGAGGTGAGTGTAGTGTAAAGGATGACTATGTCTTCTTGGAAAACTAGCATGACTAGTTTCTATTTGTTCAATTGAGATTCAACTATTTTTCTTTCAGAGAGGTCTCTGATATGGCCTCAGATGTAATAAAGTTCACCCAGTTAAGGAAATCATGTGATAAGCATTGCCAGAACACTTAGGGCATGCTCTCTAAGTCAATTCTAATGGTGGATGTACCGTGGCTTAGAATCAGACCCTTATTAAATGTTTAAAGCTTAAGGTAGGGAGAAAATTTGTCCATATGATTAAATAGATGATGACATGATCATTTCTCTAGCTAAATGGGTTTGGGTAAGTTCCATCTCAGTGTTTCAGTTGGAAAATTGAGCATTGGATTGGGTTTTGATAGCTTAAGTACCATATGCTTGTGTAATGATTTGAGGTGCGTTTGGAATTTGGAAATGCAATGTGACCATTTGATTGAGACTTCACAACCCTTGTAGGTTAGTTGATGCTTTTTTTTGTTTCCACAAGGCTTATCAGGGATGAGAAGTTCTAAGGTGGGGAGTTTGTAAGGTCTCATTTTTTGAACCGGAGGAATTATAAGGGAATTTGAACTTTTTATTTTACTGAATGAGCCGTTTTTAAAATTGGGCTTTGGAATGAAATTCTAAGAGTTAGAACACTTAAAAATGTTTTTTGGACTTGGGTGAAGGCCCAATAGGTCTCTTAAAGGTATATTTGAGTTTTAGGAGTGTTGGGATCAGAAATTTCAAAGTTTGTAGGGTCTTCTAGGGTGCACAATTTGTCTGAAACCGCACGACCCCCATCAGGAAACTGTGCAGCCTATTTTTGAGTAAAAATGTGAAGCACACGAGATGCACACAATTTTCCAAACCATGCGCCTAGCTCACATGGGTAGCGTCATTTAGTCAGCACCTCAACACTATTCACTACACATTTTGCACATGGTTAGGCTAACCGTGTGGGAAAAACCGTGCGAGGTGATTCCTAAGGCAGGGGATACCACACGGTTGGCACACAGTTTGGCTAACCATGAGACCCAAATCGTGTACTATATTAATTTTTTTAAAATTAAATTAATTAATTAAAATTAAAATAAAAATATGTTAAAACCTAATTCTACACCATCCCCTTCTTCAACCCCATGTCATGAGAGTTACCTAGGCCAAACCCCCATGGAGCACACCCCTACCTCCATCAACCTCCTCTATTCATGCCATTTTCACTGATTTCCTTCATGATTTTCACTCGATCCTTCGAGGTAAGACCCATGGTTCCCTCTATTTATCTTTTTTTGGTGTCCCCCCCTTGGTTTCCCGTTTATTTAGGCCAACCCTTAGGGTTAGGGTTTAATCTGGTTTTTGTTTCCTTCTCTAGTGCTAGGGTGTGTAGAGGATCTCTTGGGTCAGCCTTGTTCATATTCTGGAATCCTCCATCAAAGGCGAAGTGGTTTGGTTCATTTTGGGTTTCTCTCCATTGATTTGAGGTATGTTTTCCTCTTTTATTTGTTGTTTCTCCATTTATATTTGTGGATTTTGTAGTTTCCGAGTCTTTGGTGTTTTTCTTTAAGTGTATTGGTATTTCTATGATGGTTTTGAGTTTCCAGAGTCAAAGACGACTTACCACATATTCATTGGTAAGCATATATATTTTTAAGTTCCCCTATTATATATATATATATTCACCCATGGTAGTGAATATATATATATATATATATGGGTCTAGGTGTTCTTATGTATAATATGAAAAATGCATATAGGTGTAAGTGGAAATGGGTGTATGCATATAAGCATATATGTAAGGACCCCCTTGTACATATTCCCGGCCATAAGAATATGTAGAAAGGGGCTAGGTGTACTTATGTATATGTAAATGTGCATATTCTCAGAGGTGGGAAGGAGCAGCTTCGAGTGGTCGCTAATGAAATCATTAAGCGACAAAGTGTTCGATTTGACCTTCTTCTTGAGGTAGGTGGTCTATGCCTTTTCCCTAAGTTTCCACCTTTTTATAAGTATATTATTAAAATTATTCTTGATAAATTGAATTATAATTCTTGAATGTAAATCATGTTGACTAAATTAATTGTTGAGAAACAATGTCATGTTATTATAATAAAACCCCTCAGATGAGGTGAGCTATCTTCTAAACTAAAAATTAATGATTAGTTATTTAAATCATGATTTAACATACTGCTTGGATGTTATCTATGCTTAAGTGACATTATTTATATGAGGCATGATAACATATAGCCTCTCCTGATATGTTTAAAAGAAATTTTTTAAATGAATTGATGTGTAAATAAATTGATGAATTGATTTGTATTATGAATTGTAATTGAAGTGATTAATGGGAAGGGATGAATTGACCATGAACCTTGCCACTTGACTTGAAATGGATTGTTATGCATGCTATTCTTGATATATTAAAATGACCATGCGAGTTAAGTGATGTCTATGATATGAAATTGATTGATTAAGCATGAATTGCTCTGTTTATTGATTTTACCATGTGATTAATTGAAAGGCCAAGCCTTATAAGGTTGGAAAATTCTTGAGTCACCTTTTTAGGTGAGTTTAAAATAGAATGTTCTTGGTATTGAACTTAACATGTATAAATGTAATTGATTATATCATATTGAATTGATTAAATGGTTATGTGACTTGGGTGATACATGGATTCATATTAGAATTCCATGGATATAATCAATTGTATTGAACCTTAATTATGCTTGAGTGATAGTTGCAATCCTTAGTGGAATTATAAGGACAGACTTTGAGGATTGAAATTTATGCGATGGGTGATACATGGATCCAAATGAAGGATACCATGGACGAACTCATTGAAGATTGACTAATATACTGAGTGATACATGGATTCAAATGAGAATTCCATGGTTAGACTCAAATGAAATTTGATCTTTATGCCATGGGTGATACTTGGGATCCCTTACTGGACCACCAATGATGGAATCAAGTGGAATAGATGTTACACCACACCTAGAGCGATGCCTGGGTTCTAGAGAGGTTCACCAAGGATGATCTTGTAGGGTGTTGGTTGATATTATACATAGAGAGATACCTGGATTCCAACTGAGGAGTGATTTGGATGGGATCAGGTTCTAAATTGATTAATAAATGAAATGAATTATATAAAATGTGTCTTCCAAACCAAAGAAGAATCTTGGATTTGGTCTTGACCTATACTTTATGGATGTATTGTTTAGGCATCCTTTGATCATGTCATCATGGTGGATGCCAGGATATGTGCCGAGTCTCGATACTTTCATATTAAATGGGAATTAATTATTAAATGGGATGTTTATAAATGACACAAGCCTCACTATTAAATTAGATACATAACTTTTAAATGAAATTGATTAATTGAACCTGTTTATGAATGAAAATATAGATTTATAGGATTATTACTTTTGAGTACTTCCTTTACTTATTACTTTACTACTTTCACACTGTTGTTATATATCCACTGACTGGATTGATCTAGACACCATGAGTACCAACCTACTGATATTTATATCTCACACCCTACTTAGGCCGCCATTCCATTGGGGTACCCAAGTGTACCTTCTCTTTGCAGGACCATGTACTATTACTTGATATGTCTTTCTTGTACCAGGGAGTTAGGAGAAAAGGACCGAGCTGGAGCTCAAGATGCTGATAGACCTATTATTTGGGTATTTTTTCTTTTATTACTTGTATTGATCATTTTAATTCTTCCTACTTATACTTTTAGAATCATCTATTATACATTAAATGCTGTAAATTTGGCGTTGGAAACTTTTATTCAGTTATTATATGAGTCTTCTGATGCTCTATTATCTGTTTATTTACTGATTTTTCTGATGTATTCTATTTATATTCTATTATACCTTTGTAAAACTATGATTATAAGGGTATAGTCTCCCCACTGAACCAAATTTATACCCTCATTTCTAGTCGGTAGCCTCTGGAATATGGGGAGGCGTTCTAGAGGCCATGTGACCCACCAGCCTGACTATTGTCTTAGTAATCAGTCAGGTCAGAATGTTTTAGGTTCCCTTTGAGTCACCCTTCACCAGGAATCTCCAAGGGAATCATTTAAGTAGAAGAAAAGGCCCCACAAAGGGTGCAAACAAGATAGATCTATCAAGGGTACAACCACCCTTGAATATCATAGTTCTTTTAGTAAATATTCTTAGTGAAATCACCCCTCTTATCATTACAATGCTAATTTGACACCGATAATGCATTATACATCAATGAATCTCATTAGAACCACCCCTGTAGATAATAAATAACATGAGGATGATATAGGGGAAAAAGATAAGGATGTATCTATCTAAAATACATTACATATATAAGTGACTGGAGAAGGTGTGTATACCAGGAACAAGAGGCTCACTAATAATTTGGGGACTCCCCCAAATTCCCCCTACTACCTCCTTAGTGACCATCTTCCAAGGAAAAGGATAAAGGTGCGACCGTGTCTCACCCGTTTCTCAAAGTGGTTGAACCTCTCACACTTGAGGAAATAATTTCTTAATATGAGAAATAAATGATTGATTTTAGAAATCTCATTGATAAAATAATATGAGGCAACATCCTTACCAGATATTTTCTTTAAGTAGATCCTCATATCGCATAGCTAGTCGATTTACCTCAGCAAAGAGAATTCTTCACAAAAACCAAAGTAGAGTCAGAATGTCTGCTCAATATAGGATATCGATAAACAATATGCTTGGACCCCAAAATAGTGAGATATAAAGAGTTCCCCCCATTGGGGACATAACTAGAGCTAAGTCAAACACATCCTCAAAAGCCAACCCCTACAGTTTACCCATTATAAGTACAGGTAGAACTGCCACAATTGGCTTAACCCATTATTCCCCCTATTCAGATTCCTTCCCAGTTGGACATTCCTCCCCATCTCATCAACACTATTAAGTTACTAGAAACTCAACTGAAAGTTGTGGAAGGATGATGTACACTAGTACAATAAAAAAGGAATCCATACCCTAAATGGGTGGATACAACTTTTCCCATGCCAAAATTTGGGAATCCTATATTACCAATATTCAATGGCTTGAGGGATCTAGAACAACATCTGACACACTTCATGTCTTAGTGTAGTCCCATGATAGAAACCCTCAAACATAAAGATGTAGTGAAACTCAAGTGTTCCATGCGGGCCTTAGAGGGACCGATATTCACTTGGTATAATAGTATACCATCCAGATCAATTAAAGGGTTAGAAGATCTTTAATGATAATTAATCTATCAATTATTCTATTTTTTTGTAGAATATGATGGTCCTCAATCACTCAAAGTGAAGAAAATGAGAAAATAATAGGGTTTCAAATTTTATTTCCAGGTGGAAGAGTTTAACTTATTCCTTGAATTTTCATCTCCCTCAAGAGGATTTGTTGTGTCTTTACATTAAGAATATTCATGATGATCTAAAAATTCCACTCATTCTAGTAAAGTATATAGGTGGATTTAGGGATCTTTCCACAATGTCATAAAGGTTAGAGTATTATATTTTTCAAACTAGGTCCAATTCTTGTTTAGTACTGAAAATCTAGGGAAGGAAAATAGGTAGGGTGGAAACTGTAATAGTCACCATAAAACTAGACTCTATGCTAGATCCAGATCCAAATCCTGTAACTCCTCATGTGACACCACCACCTGAATGGAAACATCAACAAAAATGACCCATCAAGATGAGAAAAGGGAACCTAAACATTCCCAATTTGAGGACTGGATGAATAACGTTTATTCTTTCTGAGATGAGAAAGTTCCTAACTACTTTATAGCATCCCTGAAAAATAATTTATTGAGGCTAACTGAGACTAATAGGCTTGATCAATTTGGTGTTGATAACCATCCAAATTATTGATCATATCATCAAACATTGGGTCAAAACATCTAGGATTGTTTTGTTTTTAAATAAATACTATAGATTATGGTTGAATCCAGGAAAGTGAAGTTGGGTAAACCACTAGAACAAGTGGTGTGTGTTTCCGCCACCACTCTCAAAGAAGAAGGCGACTGAAAAGAAGTTACGAGCAAGATATTACATAAGTTAAATGATTATATGACTAGTAAAACAATAAAATGAGCTCATTATATCATTAGAGAACAATTAAATTAACCATATGCACCCTCATCTTCCTCTAACATAATACAAACAACTTCATTAGCACCAAAATACTCCAAAATCTAATCTTCTAGGAAATGACATGACCGGAAGAACAAAAAATAGGTATAAGAGGATGATCCTATATAGATTCCAAATCCACTACTGAATCTCTTGGATTTCATGATTTCTGTAATACCACAGGCATCATCCCACCAAACTGTACCATAAAAATTTTTCTGCCAGGAGGAATCTCTTTCAGATGAAGATTTGATCATCAGTTCCAATAATGTTATTAATTTAATGGATCCATTATTCAATGACAAGAAATATTATAAACCCGAGTTACCTATTCCAAATCATAGAATCACAGGTAGAGGCCATATAGGTCAAAGAGGTAAGGGAATACATAGTCATGGTTGAGCTCCCTATTCCAGCTATATCCTTGCCATATCTGTTTACACTGATGAGACCCATGGAAGGGACCTTCAGTGAGAACATGAAGAACATGGAAACACACTTTAATTTAATTAAATTATTCAAGGATTAATTATTTTGGAAGATCATCTAGAAGGGGTGAAGAAGTATTTTCAGCCCAGGTGTGTAGGTTATCCAAGTCAGCCAAATCCAATAGTAGAAAAAATTCCCTCAACATCTGCTCAACCACCCAACTCACTTACCCTAGACACTTCAACCTATAAATTTCCTACTAGAGAATATCTTCCTATAGGATGGAACGTGAATTGACTCAGAAGTATGGAATCCTAAATCAGTTGGCTGTAGTTCTAGTGAATATCTCAATTCTGGATGCTCTTAACTTATTAAAGGATCTTTGGGAAGCACTTGTAAAGGCTCTTATAAGTCCTCAATAGTTTGAATCTAAGATCACTACTATAGAGGAATAACGACCCAAGATCAAGCCTATAGAGTGTCATGATGTCATCTCTTTTATAGATCAGGAAAAGGGTTCTATGATATAGGGACACATTAGGCCCTTATATGTTTCAATCAAAAAATATGACATTAACGTTAGATGAAATTTCATTGATAATGACTCTGGGGTCAATATTATTCTGATATGAATGCTTCATTAGTTGGTTTATAGTGAATCCTACCTATCTCTTTCCCCCATGATACTCTAGGGATATGACAAGAGTGAAAAAAATCCCCTTGGTTAGATCAAGATAAAAACTAAATTTGGAGATCTAGTGTCCAATTCTAAATTCTTTCTTGTCCAAAAAGATATAGTTTTCAATTTATTTCTTGGAAGGACTTGTCTACACCAACATGACAAAATACTATCATTATATCACCAATTTATAAATTACCATGTCAATGGAAAAAGTGGGAAATTATACAGTGATAAATCTCTGTTTGAATCTTGTGAGGCTCAATACATTGGTGCATGATTTTACCACAGAGAAGGAAAAATACTCATGACTGATGATGTTGCTCAGTTTACCACCCTGAATGGTCTATAAATGACCCCAAACAACCCATTAAAAGAGCTAGGTGATGAATACATGCTACCCATCAACTGGATTGAAGATGTAATTTCATAATTGGGCATATAACTACAAAACCTCATGATATTATTCATATTAGTTGAACCCGATCGTACTAAAGAGGTCTCTAATCCTCCTATCAGTAGTGACACTTCAGGTGAAAATTTCCTTGATTTATCCCTAGGAATTTAATATATACCAACATTTTCAGATGAACATGAATTAAATATCTCGTTACCACTGAGGAATGGAGATATATTTACTTCTGAATCTCAAAATATAAATCTTTCATCTAACTCTAAAGATTCCCCTTCATCACTCATTCATCCCAATGAAAACATGAAAGAAATAAAAGAGGAAGGGGAATAGAAAGAGGAAGAGAAATAGGAAGAGGAAGAGTAAGGTGAATAGGAAGAGGAAGTGTAAGAGGAATTTGAACTCAAATATACTCTAACAATATTTGAGGAGGGTGTCTCTACCACTGTCAATGAACTCTGACAGGTAAATATAGGCATATAGGAAGACCCATGACCCATAATAATTAGTGAGAATATTCCCATTTAAGAAAAAGAGGTATATAAAATTTTCTTAAAACAACATCAAGACGTATTCAACTGAAATTACATAGAAATTAAAGGCCTCAATTCTAATGTGGCCGCCCACCACCTGGGTCTGCCAAAAGATCACCATGGTTACAAGTAGGAAACCAGAAGAACTCATCTGAACCATGCTGAAAAAGTTAAAGCCAAAGTTAATAATATCATCAAATCCAAATTAATTTGGGAATTTTGATACCCATAATGGATCACCAATATATCCCCATTTAATAAAAAAAAAGGAAAATCATAGTTTTCATCGATTTTAGAGATCTCAAACGACACTGTCCAGAACATGACTTCCCAGTTCCAATTATAGAAATTCTGATTGATGCGATGAATAAATAATAATTACTCTCATTCATGGATAGATATTCAATATATAACCAAATTTGTATGGCCCTTTAAGATGAAGATTACACTGCCTTCAGGGCACCTTGAGGAGTATATTTCTATCAGGCGATGCCCTTCAGCCTGTAGAATATCGACGCTACATACCAGCATTCCATGCACCAAATCTTTAAATACTTTATGAAAAATTATATTGAGTGATATTTTTATGATTTTTTGGTAAAATATCAATAATTTTCTAGCAATCTTACTGACCTCAAGACCATTTTTGACAAGTTATGACAACACAACCTAAAAATGAACCCATTAAAGTTTGCTTTTGGTGTTACCTTGGGAAATTTTCTTGGATTCTTAGTACGCTATCATGGAATCAAGGTCAATCCCAAGAAAATAAAGGCTATTGTTTACATGTTACCTCCTTAAAAACTCAAAGAATTGAGAGGATTATAAGGACACCTTTCCGATATTCTATGATTTATAGAAAATCTTGCTTTCAAGTTATTAATCATTACCAATTTGATGAAAAAAAGGGCCACATATCAATGGGATGATGACTATCAAGAGGAATTCTAAAGTCTCAAGAAGTATTTCTGGAGTCAACCAGTGCTAATACCACCGATCAAAGGAAATCTGATCATCTTAAATGTGACAACATTAGATAAATAACTAGTTTATTTACTCACACAAAAGAATGATGTTGGAAACAAAAACAATATCTATTATCTTAGTAAAACCATGATTAATACGAAGAATCATTATTTAGACATCAAGAATAACTATTTGGAATTAATATTTTTAGTTTAAAAATTGAGGTAATACTTGCATAATCATGAGGTTAAATTGGTCTCTCTAAATGACCCACTAAAGTACATCCTCATCCATCCTATATTGACTAGATTTTTTCTATAGTGGTTGGTCATTATGTAGCAGTTTGACATTTAGTTCATACCACAAAAGGCAATAAAGGGTAAATATTTGGTAGATTTCCTCATAGATCACCCTTCTTTAGAAGAAATGCCTATGAATTCTAAAATTTTGGATGAAGAAACATTCTCTGTCCAAGAATCCCTCAAAACATGGGAGTTATATTTTGATGGCATGTCCAAAATCCCAACAAGAAAGAGGATAGAATACCCCATACTCAACAAAGTCATCTTGGGATTCATTCTTGTTTCTCTTGAAAAGTTTCTCCTTCTTAATTATTTCCTATTGTCAGGAGGATTTTCTAATAATGATGAAGAATACCATTCCATCATTGAAGGCTTATAACTCATAGTTTAAATACCAATAAACCATATAAACATCAAAGGTGACTCATAGATAGTAATCAAGTAGGTTAATGATTATTATGATATCTAAAAAGAAGAGCTAATCCCCTGGTTTGATAATGTCTGTAGGTTGATGGAAAAATTACCCTCAGACCCGACATAATCTCACACACTGCATTTACAGAATTATTAGGTAGATTAAATGAAAAATTCAATTAGAGATTTGGAATATCCATATAGAGATGAATCAGTCATTAACATTACACATCATAGAATGGAATCATAGTTTGTTTAGAGTTGTATGAAAGAGATCAATGAGGTCAACTATACCCCTAAAATGGATAATACTATAAATAGTTAGATAACACCCCTCTTGGACTACCTACAGAGTGGGAATATTTTTTTAGATAGAGATAGAAAATATTAGATCCAATGGTAGGTAGTTAATTTCATCATCTATGATAGCCCGTGGCATTAGAAGGTCCTCTATAAATGAGGTTTTGATGGAATCCTCATCAGATTCATTGATGGAGAGAGTATCTCCATTATGAAAGAAGCCCATGTTGGTGCCTATGGTGATCATTAGTAAAGAACAAATATTTATCATAAAATTATAAGGCTCATATATTTATGGCCTTTGATGATGCATTATTGTACATAATTCACCAAAAACTGTTATCCCTATCAAGTACATGACAATTTTATCCAACAACCCCCAAAAATTATTGCACATTTCCAAATAATCCTGGACATTCTACATATAGAGAGTGGATGATGTGGGACTATAACCTCCTAATACAACCAATCAATTTAAACATATCTTCACTACTACCAACTTCTTCTCAAAATGGGCTAAAGAAATACCCCTAAAAGAAGTTGGGAAAAGAAGCATCATAAATTTCATGTAGTCTAATATTATTACCAGGTTTGATGTCCCTCATATGATACTAATGAAAAAAGACACAAAATTCTATTATTCCAAATTGAATAGATTGTACCAGTAATATAACATTGAGTCCAACCATTCATACCGCTATCATGTAGAAAAAAATGTACAGATAGAGGATTTCAAAAAAAAACTCTATCAAACATACTACATAAAATGGTGTACATAGATATGAAATCCTAGCATGAAAATATTCTTCATGCCTTATGGTATTATTACACCACAACTTGTACTTCTATGCAGGTGACCCCATATTCGCTAGTATACGATACAAAAAAGTTTTTCCCATCAAAGTCCAATATACTTCATTGTGTATTTCCATTTGTGACTAGTTGTATGTATATGAGTAGTCCTAGAAGAATTTGGATGAATTGGACCAACTCAATGAGAAGAGGATGTTAACCTTTCATCATTTAGAGGTTCACCAAAACAGAATAGCTCAGGATTTCAACAGGAAAGTATGAATTCATTCATTCTTGTGAGGAGAATAGGTTTTGGTCCTCAGGACCCCGATGATACTTGGGAATAAACCTCTAAAGCTTGAGATAAAATGGGAAGTACCTTTTTAAATCCATAAGTTATATTCCAATGGATAATATTCATTGATCACCATGGACATATAGAATAATATGCCCCTACCAATGTAAAATTTATCAAGAAATATTTCATGTGATTAATGACACATAATCCTAGTTGTATGAACCAAAACTACAAGACACCATTCATCCTTATCACACGATGTTAAACTGCATGGAGTAGTCCTTGTTTCATGATCCTAAAAGGCATGACCCATATCATAAAAATCAAAATATGTTAAATTTTACAACATTTTCTTCATCATGTGATGTTAAAATGTAATCTTACCCTATGCACCAAGCATTGGATTCCATGGGCGACAAGCCTAGTCAATCTCATGCAATGAGCATGGGAAACCTCTTCTTATGAAATGATTTTCTAAAATATTGGGAAACTATCATTATGATATTATTTCCTGAATTATTGGGTATAATTTAATACATAATACCCATGTACCTTTTTATCACTCCTTCCATGGCACCTACATCCTTACCACATGACATTAAAATACCCAGAATACTGAGAACTCTGATTGGATTGATTCTCACTTTAATGAGACACACAATGATGCCCAGATCCTATATCATAGTCCATATTAAATATAATAAATGCTACCCCAATCCCTGTATATGATTCAGATCAATTCCAGGAATCCTTACCTAGAACTACATATAACTTTATTTCTATTTCCATATGATACATAGTGACACCTAGACCTTATATCTCAGGTCCATCCACAAATTTTGAATCTAGGGTATGCAAGTGTTTGACTCTATGTCATTCATCAGAATCACATCTATCTTTACCAACTGATAGATACACTCCATACTCTCTGGTGTTATCCTATCACTTCACTAGTTGTCTTTGAATTCCCCCCATTCAAAAAGGGAAACCCTCACCACTCATTGTTTCTCACACCAAGCATAGATCACATGATCTTAGGAATCTTGGTAAGAAAATCCTTGCATAGTTAGGTCACTTAGCGGTCCAAACACCATGAAATTAAACTGTGTGTACTTCATTCAAGAGATTTTTATACAATGAAATACCTCATAACACCTCTTTACATCGAGTAATAAATGTTATTTCTGAATGAATTTAAACTGCATGGTTGATGTCCCTTTCATATGATGTTAAATTTTCCATTGTTGTAGACCTCACCTAAGAGAACCACCATTACCATTAGAACTATGTTTGAATTGATTCTTATTATAATGAGGTATGTAGCGATTCTTTGATTCTACATATTGGCTCAGCTGTGATATGATGAAATTCCCCTTACCCACATAAGAACTTGATCAGTGTGGAAAATCTATCCTTGAACTACACACAGCTTGATTATCATCTTGATGAGATACATAATAATGCCTAGATTCTTTAACCTAGTACCATCCACAAAAAAGATGCCCCCAATCTCCTTTGTATGAGCTAGATCTATACAAGAGAGTCTGGGGTGGGTTCTCATTTCATTCATGAACTCGTATTCAAAAAATACACCTCCAAATATATAGACCGAAACTCTGCAAATAAATTTATCGATAACTATGCATGGCTTGATTCATGTAACCAAAAGAAATGTTATGACACCAGAATCTAAAATCCTAGGTCTAGTCAGAAATGTTACCTTCATTACATATGAGTCAGACCTGTGTAAGGAATACTCTACCCATTTCTGGTCATTTATGGCCTAAATGCGCCCTTCATACTTAGGCACATTCCTTTCTCAAAACATACTCTATGCCTTGGGAAATTTGGATCTCCATAAGATTTAATTTGGATATCATTAATAAGATCATATAATTCTAAAGTATACCTTTGATTTGACTATTCATAATATTCTTCAAACACACCTTTGCATAATACGCCTCCAAATATGGCCTATAAATCAAAGGAATTTTCATTCCAAGGAAAAAAATCCTCTTATGTACATAAAATTTGATGGAATTATAATTGAAACTAATTTTAAAACATGGTCCATGGTTATCCCTTACATGCATGTCCCATCCCACTCATTCGGATCTCAGAACCCCAAGGCTACGAATTACAACCTTCCCCTTTCATGCTCAGCGAATTTTGGAGCACTCTTGGATGGATCACCATGAAATGGATAGTAATAGAAGAAAGAACTTAAAAGGCACACTATAAATCCTTGTTAAATGATGTTAAACTATAGGGAAACTTCCTCACTATAATACATTAAACAGTATAGTTCACGTCCCTATCATATGAAATAAAACTACATGTTGTTGTGGACCTCACCGGATAGGACCACCATTATTGGTGTTGGTCTCTCATCACACCTTGAATCTAGAAATACGTGTTGTTTGATTCCAAATTTTACAAGATACATAGTAACACCTGGATCGACCTGGTCCGAGTCACAAAACAAAAAATTTCCCTCTATATATACAAAACGGACCTTTGTAGGGAACTTTCTCTAAAACTATGTGTGTCTTGATTCCTATTACCATAGGATGTGTAGTGACACCAAAATCATAAATTATGTTTTTAGATACAATATAAAATTTCCCCCCATACTTATGTATAATTCATACCTATATAAGGAGTTTTACACAACAAAACTACATGTGGATTGATTCTCATCCTAATGAGATACGTAGTGACACCTGAATCCTTCATCCTAGGACCAACTGTGAATATCAACACCAATCCTCATATCACACATATAATTCATATCTATATAAAACATTATTCACTTAGTTACAACCAATATTAGTCAAAACTCCTATAAAATTATCTAGATACCTTCCTTTCACAAATCATAATTCATGCATTGGAAAACTTAGATCCCTATAAGCTTTCTTTGGTCATCGGTAATAAGAGTGTCTAACTACAAAGAACACATTTGTTTTGACTACGTATAAAATTACTCAAACTTGGAATTCATAATGTGGCTTGAAATATGGCCTATCAATCAAAGTCATTTTCATCCCCAAGGGAATGTCCTCTCATCTCAGTACGCTTTGAAGACATCATAATTGAAACCGAGTTTTGAATATGGTCTGAAACCACCCCCTTAAAATCTTGTCAAATCCCACTCCTTAGGATCCAATAACCCCAAAATCTCGATTTATAACTTACCTCATATCCCTCATGTTCAGACTCTACTAGGAAATATTTTGACAATACCCCCAAAACCATGTGGTTTGCATAATGGTGTCTCAAACATAGGATTGGTCCACCCTGAATAACCTTAAACTATTCATAAAAGCTTCTTCTATGTATTCTTTCCTTACATATGAGTCAGATATGCATTCCAGTGCGATCTATTTCATTGAAGAACTCATGATTGGAGTATAATTTCCCTTCCCAATCCATGGAAAATTCCAATCTAAATGTTTCCCTTATTCCTGGATGCATCACTTTTTCAAACCACACTTCAGGGATTTTAGAAACTTGGATTTTCAAAAACCTACAATGGATATTGGTAATAAGAGAATCCAACTCCAAAAGACACCTTTATTTTGACTATGCATAATATGTCTCAAACATGGATTTTTATAATGTGCCTCCAAATATTGATTTCGAATCAAATGTATTTTTTTTATTTCTTAGGTGAAAATTCTCTTATCACTGTATTCCCTGACAACATTGCAATGGAAGCCTCTTTTCAAACATGGTCCATGATAATTTCTTGAAAACTTGTCCCATGTAATCTCTTCATATCCAAAAATTCCCAAATAATGATTTAAAAAATTTCCTCCTCATATCTGGAAAGTTTTGGAACATTATTGTTCTACAATCCCTACTTGGGTCATTATTCCCATAACTCATGGTCAAAGATGTTTAACCTAAAACATCATTTGTGTTGGTCTATCATGCAAGACCCTAAATTTACAATGGAAAGAGATGTGATATTCACTAGGATGAAAACCCACAAAGGGAACCCTGGGAAAAGCTTGAGTCTCATATTGCTAGGAATGAACTCCATATGGTCTAGGAAAAATCCAGTGATTGAAATTATAAAGGCACAAAAAATTTTAGGATAAAAACCCATAAAGGTAATCCTAAAAAAAGTAAAGTCTCACTCTCTAAGTCATCTTTATATTTGGATTAGGAAAAATTTAGGATGATTATTCAAAAGACATAAAGTTTTTGTGTATTTCATGTGACTCTAGTAACAGTCAAATTATGCTTTCTAGGTCCCATGGTTTGGAAAAAATTTAGGGAATCCTCCCAATGGTGAGAAAACTCAAGATCCCATCAAATAATTTAGAAATTCATCAATGTTACCTATATTTACCTTATAATTGGATTCTTTTCATTCCAAATGAATCCATTTCTAAGGTGGGGGGTGATTTTTTTGCATTAAAAAATTCATTCCATGCACTTTTCCACAGAGTTCATTATGTGACCCTCATTTAGACAATACATGTCGAGTTTGAGTATAAGTGTGTCTCTATAGTAGAAGAAGAAAAAAATTGATTTCCATATGCTTAAAGATAGACCACACATCAATGTATAGACATTCCTTATAAATATTTCCCAATATGGTGGTATGATGGTGAGAACCTCCCTCTGGGACTAAGCCATTGATTTCACAAATTACTGATAAAAAGGTGTTGATGCATTAATTTTTTTTGAGGGTATTTTGGGAACTTTTTTGATTCATAAAACCCCGTGATAGGGTGTATACGTCATATAAAAGGGTGTATTTTTATTTTTTAGGTTTCTATTTGACTAGTCGCAGAGCCCAAATGGACTTACAGATAAAGATTTATGACTGTCAGAATTCAAAAAATTTCTATAAATGAATTTGATATCATTCACAGATCCATAATGAAAATACTTTATCCATATCACACAAGTCCCACTTGTACGATGCATCCTGCATGGACCAGCCTGTGCATACTAGTTTTCATGGAACAATCTGGAAAAATCTTGGTATGAAACACATGTGTGAACAATCTACATGGCCCAACATGTGCAGCTAACTCCTTGCGCAGGTACCACATGTGTGAGAGATCATCATGAATGACTTGCGCAAACCATATCCTTCACCCAGGTTTCAAAGTTTTCCTATAAATAAGACCCTTGGGCTCCCCATTTAAGATGAATAAAAGCTAGAGGAAACCACTTGAATATCTACTCTCCCTAATCCTCCACCCAGGTACTCAAAACCCCCTAGGTAGTTCTCCAATCCCTAAAATAAGATGTAATTAATGAGAGTACAAGGATTATAATTCCTCCAAGGCCTAAAACATCAATGAATTACATTAGGAAACACTTCCTCTAGTCCAAAAGTACTAGTGTGAAGTCCCCTTCCCAAGATCCAACCTAAACGAGAACCTTCCAGATGCACTTGAGGAAACCCTTGAAGGCTCGAGAAAAGGCTTTACCAAGTTTGGTTTTTCCAATTTAGTATTCTCCCATGTTCTCTCAAGTATCACTTGCATGAGGAAACCTATAAATCACATAAGTATCAATTACATGAGGTATCCTCCAGCTCGCCCAGGAATCAGCTGGACAAAGCCTCCCTTTAAGCCCTCTTTCATATCCACAATGGTAGGACACCACTTTCCTTGGGTCTCTCGTCCAAGGGGAACCATTCCAAGACCTCATAAAAATCCTCTAGACATGAATGATTTGAAAATAGGTCACATTAGTATTCCCTATATTCCCATGGTAATGGAATTCCAAAATTTATCCTACCTAATATATAGGTTATTTATAATTCCCTCAACCATACATTTTTGTGTTAATGAGGATCCCAACCTTAGGGATGGTGGAATATGGATTCTTGGGTTGGGATACAACATATGTTTCCTATATCCCTACCCTAATCCTCTATTATACTAGTCAAAAGGGAAGGGGAGGCATGATATTCAAAAGGGTATCCCTCCTAGAGTAAGTCCCTAGTATTTATTGTGGGATATTTACCCACCTTACATACCTTCACCCTTGTCTACCAAAGGTTGAATGAGATTATGTGAAATACTATATCTTCCACTTCCTCTTGTTTCTCACACCCATCATGACTCATGTTATCTTAGAGGTTAGTGGTGATCATGTTACTAGCATGATCAAATATCATCATATGGGTATACTAGTAGGTGTAAGCCCCAAAACCATGTTACCATCCTCATAAAGGGTCATATTCCCCATGATAAAAACCTTCAAAGGGCCATATTTCTGATGAAGCAACTAATTGGGCCTCCTACTTGGTATAATACTCAACCCCTTAGAGCCACACAAGCTTTGATTTCAGTCCAAACAGGATACATAGGAAGCCTACCTAAGGTTCAAACCCAAAATCTTCAATTCACCCTAATCTTCTCTGGTCCATATCCCCTATAGGGTCACATCCAAACCAGAGGGATATATCCCTTTTATGTTCTTTCTATCACTATCCTTATTGGGCCATGTTCCCAGTAAAATAATTCCCCCTACCTAAGAGGTTATATCCCTTCTAGGTCCCTCGATCCACTTTAACATAAGTCCCACACCAATAATAGCTAGGTCACCTTTCGCCTCTTTCCACATGACGTTAAATTGCATGGTCTGGTCATCATCACATGACCTTAAAAGGTATGATGGGTCTCATTAAGTGGAACCAAAATACATGAGTTCTGATTCCTATTATGTGGATACATAAAAATTACCTATCATGGGACCGATCCAAACATTGAAACAACTCCCGTCTCCCTAGGTAACTATAAATTCTAGGGAACCTAACTATGTGGCTTAAAACCCGCATTACAAAACAAAAAATATAACGAATATGGTTTTATCAATGGAGAAACTCAGATACATACATATGGTTTACCATAAATTCATGCCTATAATTGATTTTTAATACCTAGGGGTGATTTGTTCCATATTTGGAATTTAAAAGGGATTCAAGAATAAGTCTTAAATCTATAATAAAGTCTAGGATTAGGAAATAATTCCCCCCCAAAAGGGTGTAATGATCCTAAACTCCCATCCTCTCAACCAATGTGAGCTATTAAGTGTTATTGGTTGAGTTCCCCAATAACCACATGGCTTTGGAAAGCAGTCTCATGATCCATCATGGATGTGAGAGCTGTGGGGTGTTTGCAGTTCCATGAACAAACCCCATTGGAAACTAACCCACCATGAATGGATGAGAAACAATATAATGTAAATAAATATATTATGTGTAAATGTTTTATAATAACATTGTTAATCACTTAAGTAAACTCCAATTAATATTAATAAGAAATGTAAAAGATAAAAAAAGATAATTTTACACATAATAAAATCCCCCCTCAAATAAATATTAAGTGAGACTTGAAATTACATTACTTAATTAGGAATGAAATCCTTAGAACTAAGTGTTTGACCAACCCTCATTGGGTTACTTACTTTTAACATGGAGTTATTATGAAGGTTATGGGTTGACTTAACCATATTACACCAAGAGATGTAGTCATCTCTAGACTTGATTTAACTTTGAGGAAAGTGTTAAGGAAATCCAAGTCATGATTTCAGGATTGGGGAGTCCACTCAATAGATCAAGGAGTTTCAATCCTATTGTTGGAAAAGGAATGACTACCTAAATACCTTTAATTATATTGAACAACCATCATTGGGGTTATGCGAAGGGGAATATGGATCTTTTCCACTATAATGTATAAGAAACTAGGAATTCTAAGTTCAATAGTGATGGATATTGGGACTTGATAAAATAGTGGTAGATTTAATAAAAATTTTATTATTATTATTTCTCACATAATTTATAATCAATAAAAGTAATAATAATATACTCTTTTAAATTGTAGAATAATGTAATGTTCATCGTCCTCTTTATACCTATAATATATATTAGAGAAATATAATCTCCTCACTAGTAGTAACTTCTAGGAATGGTTTAGATGCCTTCGGGTTGTGTTGCGCCATGAAAATAAATATTACATGCTAGAATCCTCACTACCTGAACCACCTACAAAGGAGGTGAGTGATGAAGATTTTATTATATATGAAAAAAATTTGAAGGATGTGGTTGATGTTTAATGATTGATGATGTCATCTATGTCTAGTGAACTCATGAAGTCTAATAGAAACATGGATACATATATCTTACTCGATAATCTCTGTGGTCTTTACTAAGAGAGAGAAAGAGATGAATGGTTTGAGATATCCAAGGCACTCTATCAGAGTAATCTTGGAGAGGGTTCACCAACTGTTCCTCATGTATTCAAACTCATTATCTATATTGAGCACCTATAGGGTCTATGGTTTAAAATTCCTGAAATGCATAATGATATCATTCTTTCATCACTCCCTAAAAGCTTCTCCATATATGTTTTAAATTTTAATATGAACAACATTGAGATGTCTCTTCTAGATCTACTCACTCTTCTTTTCCAAGTAGTTAAGGAAAAAATCATGAAAATCCTTCTACACTCATGGTGAATAAATATAAATTACAAGTGAATAGATCCAATAACAAAGTTTTTTTTCACACACTTCCAAGAAGATAAAGACCAAAGAGAAAGCAAGGGAGTATGATGTTATTTGTTTCAGATGTGGACAGAAGGGACACTAAAATAAAAACTACACCCATCCAGAGAAGCATGGGGAAGATTATGGTGTATTTTTTATCTAGTTTAATTTATTTTTTTCAATAAATTAGGTAATATATACAACATGCGGTGCTCACATATGTATTCAAATATAGGAACCAAGTAGATTAAAAAGGATTGACTGATGGGAGGTAGATATATGAGCATCCAATGAAGCTAAACTTGATATTGTAGCTATCGATGACTACCACCTCATGTTTCCAACATGAATGATCTTAGTTTTTGAGGATTGTCATTATGTGACACATATTACTAAAAACATTATTTCTCTATCCAGAATTGATATAGAAGGATTTATTTTCAAATTTGGTAATAAATGTTTCTTATTTTATAAAGAAATCATTTTTTATGAAAATTAACATTTAAATAATGGTATTTATGTGTTTGATTTCATGAACCAAGTAATGACAATTGACAACACAACTAGTTCACATGACTCATACCACACCCAAATTTGGCATCACCAGCTAGGTCATGTTGATGAAAATAATTTTACTAAATTACATCAAGATGGATATTTATATTCCTTTGAACTAAATCCACTTGGTGTGTGTCATTCACATTTATAAGTAAAAATGACTAAAGTTGCATTTAGTGGAAAAGGTGAAAGGACCAAATAGGTTCTTGAATTAGTTCACACCGATGTGTGTGTACCATTTCCAATTGAAGTAAGGGGTGGGTACTCATACTTCATAACTTTTACTGATGATTTTAATAGATATGGATATGTTTACTTAATGGGGTATAATTAATATTATTTTGAGATATTCAAGGAATATAATAATGAAGTAGATAACCATCTTGGTAAGAATATTAAGAAACTCTACTAAGACCATGGTGGGGAATATATTAGTCAATAATTCATTGATTATCTATGGGAGTTTGAGATCCTATCCCAACTCACTCCTCCTTATACACCACAATGGAATGGTGTAAGTGAAATGAGGAACCACACCTTGTTAGACATGGTGATATTAATGACAAGTCATGCGAGTCTTACATTATCCTTTTAGGGATACACATTATAAAAAACATCACAAATACTAAAGAAAGTGTTAACTAAAGTGGAAGATAGTATACCATACCAAATATGGAATGAAAATAAAACCATGTTGTGATACTTAAATGCATAGGTCTTTGTAGCATTTTTAAAGGCCTCTTTAGGTAACAAAATTTCACCCTAAGACATGAAGTTTACCTTTATAGGATACTGCATGGAAACAAGGGGATATTACTTATATGAATCATCAATAAAAAAGTAATAATGGAAAGATACTCTATATTCCTTGAGAGGGATCACATATCTAAAAGAGATAGTGGGAGTGAGATAAACTTCGATGAAGTACAGGCTCAAGGTATACAAGAATTGGTACAGGAACAAGTCCCACAAATCCCTATGGAAGAAGAAAATGTTCTAGATACAAAATTACTATGTATGAGTATAAGAGAGGTTAGAGAACTATAACGATATTATTTTCTAGTAACTAAGGATAGTTACCCATTATTAGTTGATAATAACGTTCTTTTAACCTACAAGGAAGTAGTAAGTGGCACAAATGTTTCCAAGTGGAAAGAATAAATGAATTCTAAAATGAATTTCATATACCAAAACCAAGTATAGATTTTGGTAGATCCTCTAGTGGATGTAAAGCCTGTTGGTTGTAAATGGGTATTCAATAAGAAACTGAACATGGATGGGAAAGTTAGTACCTATAAAGTGTGATTGGTTGAAAAAGGTTTTAAACAAATTAAAGGCTTTGATACAATGAAACCTTTTCACTAGTTACTATACTAAAATCCATCAGAATCCTACTTTACATTATGGCCTTCCATGACTATAAGATTTAAAAAATTGATGTATAAACAACCTTCCTTAATGGAAACCTTCAGAAAGATGTTTGCATGACACAACTCGAAGGGTTTGTGACTCCAAAGGATTCCAACAAGGTATGAAAGTTTAAAAAATCCATTTATGGATTAAAGAAATCATCCAGATCATGGAACATTTGTTTTGATAAGTCCATAACAGAATTTTTTTATATAAAGAATGAATGAGAGCCTTGCATCAATAAGAAGTTTAGTGGGAGTGTGTGTTAGAGTTGGTGTCCTGAGAACTAACTGTTTATACTTTGATTACATGAATGTACAATTATTATATATTGTTTATTATTCTTCATGAATATAATATAATAATGTCCTAGAATATTTGTTTCATTAATAAGGTCATGGAAGATCCCCACTATGATGAGAAACTTGAAATTCTATAACAATATTCTTAAATAAAGTTCTATGGTTGGATGACATACTATGATAGGACACATAGTATACAGATCGTCATGTGCGAGTACTCATAAGAAAATGAGACTCTCTTTCATGGAGTTCGCACTTGGTAATCTCCAAGATGGGAGATTATGAGAACAGACCCACCAGTAGTAATTCCACATGTCTTGGTGTCATCGGACATTGCTATCTATGAGCGTGTGTAATGGTCCTTAGACTGAAAGATTATCATTAACTCATGTCATGACTCGCGCACTTAGATTTGCTGATGAAAACTGTCATGAAGATAGTTGGTAGGAAGTAGGGTACGTTGGGTATGTCACGAATGACATGTTGTTAATGGATAAGTTGAGGAAGGATTTTTCACTTCCATATTTATGGAAGTAGATATCTTGGTCCCTTTGATTGAAATAGAACTGTCGCCCAAATTCTATGGCCATGGTGTCACGACGAGTTTATTCCTGGAAGTCAAAGAATGACGAATCAAGCATATAGGTTTATGACACCGCCATGAAACCTTCTTGATGAGATATTTAGACAAAGGTATTAAATTACACGGTAAGCATTCATATGAGGTGAAACGTCAATGCGGTGTCAACTTCTTTCTCTTGGGTGACTTGACCCATTTCTAGAAAGTAATCTTGTACTTTAGGCAAGACCGCCTAATGCCAACAAGAAAGAGGCCTAGAGGGTCACACACTAAGTGTATCCAAGTATATCAAGTAGAATAAAGATTATTCCCGTATGTGGTTTAATAATTATTCAAGGAAGCCTAAATTGTTTTAATATTGGAGGAAGAATAAAATGAAAACAAGATATACACTCCATGTCCATTAAATGTACACGCCGTGTAGTTTTCATTTTGGAAAGGAAATGAAAAACGAGTGCACGCCGTGTATTAATGATTACACGTCGTGTATTTTTTCCAGTCGGGATTTTGAGGAAATAATATCATTTTATTAAATTATATTTATTATAATCAACATGAGCGCATGTCAAGAAATTAATGATTCGACATGGGGGTTTTCAATAAGCGTCAATGAAATCAATAAAACGCGTAACGTGTTTATTTATTGTCATAACTCTATAACCTCAAACCCGATTATAAATATTTTCACAACCCCAATACTTTTCCCTAATCGTTGTGCACAAAAATTCCGGAGAATTCTCTCAAGGACGAAATAACTACTTCCTCCAAGAACGCTCTCAAGACCGAGAGAGATCCTCCTCCATCAGATCAAGGTGATCTAAGGTGGACAATGCAAGAAAAGGCTTCTCCATGATATCACCTAGATATTACTTTGACAATGTCCAAAGATACATGGTGCACGTATGGATAACCATTAGAGGAAGTCTACACTTGGCTTATATGATGCAACGAAGAATCACATCAGAACGTGATCATAAATATCAAAAAAGAAAGAAAACCATAAAATGTACTTCTTGTCAATTAATTAAATTAATTATAATCAACTTATGATGGTCCTCCTTTGTGGTTCCAGGAATATTCTTCTTCTTTTTCTATTTCTATGATTCAATCCATGGAGTCTGACATTTATCATCGTATTGATCCCGGATTGATCATTGCTAATGACAAAAATTCAAGTGGGCACATCCACCTACGAGGTTTCGCTGCACCTGGTACCTTCAAGTGGTATCAAAGGGTCACAACATTGATTATAGTTATTTAATTTTCGTTGATAATTTACGCATTTATATTTGATTCAATTAAAGATAAATCATTCTATAAAACTGAATGAATGATATATGTTCTTCCTTATTCGTTTCTCGATTCACATCACAGAAAAGACCTTTTAATTTTAATTTTGATTAAAATAAAAATGAGGAACTCATCCGGAGGAGCCACTCATTCTATCTGCACAACATAGGAATACACATAGTGTAGTGAAATCTACACGCCGTGTACTTAGGTTCAACGAACTGGTACTGGTCCGCCAAACCACTCCATGTGAATTGAACATACCTAAGTTTTTTAATACACCATGTTGACCAGAACTGAATGGTGCGTGGAAACCGGAATACACGGCGTGTATGTTGAATCAACACGCCGTGTAATCCGATCCGGCCCAGGTGAAACCATGTACAAGGAGAAGCTGTGTAACCACGTACATGGGATTGCCAGGTCGGTAACTGCATAACAAAGAAGTACATGCTGTGTTAGATTAATATACACGCTGTGTACTCCAAAATTTACAAATTACAGAAAACATGCCAAACCCCCCGGCGTGTACTTTGGATAAAGGGTGAAAACAAATACATGCCATGTAATATAGCCTACACGCCGTGTACTTTCTAGAAATGGAATTTCACCAGGTTTCCTATAAAGTACAAAGAACCGTACAAGGAATATGGATGAGAAGAATCTAAAGGAAATTCATAAAGGAATTTAAGATAAATAATTAATTAATTATAAAATCATAATTAATTGAATTAAAGAACGACTTATCTTGAATAAAAGAACAATTAAAATAATTTGAATACTAAAAATGCATAAATGTCGTTGCATGATATGGATGATCATGAGCTAGACCAAAGGCCCTTTGTGTGTGTATGGTTTCATTTAAATTTATTTAATTTAAATTTGTTGGCCTGTGAGCCTTCTTCCAATAAAATGTAGGGCCTGTGTGCCCATGGTTTCTTTAATGTAAACCCCATGTAATGGAGGATCTCCCAAGCTAGAAGAGATAGTTCAAAATCCAAAGCTGAGGTGAAACCAACCCAATAAGATACAAAGGTGGACAGGTGGGAGCTGCAAAACACGAACCATTGGGTTCATGGAGTTTTTACCTAGCTCAGGGTTAGCTTATCAAAACTACTAGATAATCTAACCAATAGAAGCTCATGATCATGCCATCTTTTTTTTTTCTTTCTGATTTCATGGTTTATTTATTATGTATGTGTTGTCGCAATCACATAGTTAATGAAATAAACAAGCATGCAAATATGGAATAAAATAAAAACCAGACTATGCGTAAACATTATCAGAATATGGTTAATCACTTAAGCAAACATCACTTGATATTAACAAGCATGTGATAATTCAAAACTACGCATAAAGGATTGAAATCCCTCAAATACCATATTAAGTCAGACCAAGCCTTCCATTACTTGATTAAGGGAAAAACTCAATAAAACTATGTGTTTGACCAACCCTTGTTGGGACACTTACTTTTATAAAGGAAGCTCTTATGAAAGTTTCGGGTTGACTTAAACATTTTACATCAAGAGGAGTATCCCTTGCTAGAATTGTTTTAAAATGGAGGCAAGTGTTGAGGAAATCCAAGTCAGGATTTTAGGATTGGGGAGTCTACTCAATAGATTAAGGAACTGTAAGCTCATAGTTGGCAAAGACCTGCCTACCTAAATACCTTTAAATAACTTGACCAACCCTTTTTGGGGTTATTCAAAGGGGAATATGGATCCTTTCCACTAGAATGTCATATCAACTAGGCATTCCAAGTTAAATGGTTGGGGCCGTTGGGTCATGATAAAATAGTGGGAGAATTAATAAATTCATTTATTATTTTTCATAAAATGTAATCAAAAGGCACTGATAAATCCGTTCTTTTTAATTTGTAGAATCAATATGAAAAACTCTTCAACAAAATTTTCTATGCGATCAATTCCGGATAAAGACAATATCCTCACCGGAAGTAACTTTCGGGAATGGTTTAGGTTCCTTTGGGTTATCCTACTCCATGAACAAAAGTTTTACGTGCTGAAGTCCTCACTTCCTGATTTACCTGCCCAAGGGGCGAGTGATGAAGATTTCCTGGTCTATGATCAACATTTGAATGATGCACTAAATGTTCAATGTTTGATGTTGTCATCAATGTCTAGTGATCTCATGAAGTCTCATGAAGACATGGATACCTATAGCATGCTTGAGCGCCTTCGTGGTCTATACCAGGATAGAGAAAGATAGTAAAGGTTTGAGATATCCAAGGCTCTATTTCAGAGAAATCTTGGAGAGGGTTCCATAGCTGTGCCTCACGTAGTCAAGCTCATTGAATACATTGAGCACTTGGAGGTTATAGGGTTTAAACTCCCGAAAGAACTATGTACCGATCTTATTCTTGCATCACTCCCCCAGAGCTTCTATATCTTTGTTGTAAATTTCAACATGAACAACATTGAGAAGTCTCTATCTGATCTTCTTATCCTCATTCGCCAAGTGGAAAATGATATGAAGCGTGGAAATCCTTCTATCCTTATGGTGAATAAAAGGAAAGAGAAAGCGAAGATCTTTAATCCCAAAGCTTCTTCAAGTCCTTCCAAGAAAAGGAAGATCAAAGGGGAGGAAAGAGAACATGAGGTTGTTTGTTTCGCATGTGGCAAGAAGGGCCATTGGAAGAAAAACTACACCCATCCAAGGAAGCAAGGGGAAGATTCAGGTGCATTTTTTATCGAATGCAATATATCTATTTCTACCAATTGGGTATTAGATACTACTTGTGGTTCTCACATATATATCCAAATATAGGAACCAAGTAGATTCAGAAAGATTGACCGAGGTGAGGTGGATCTGCAAGCAGCCAACAGAGCCAGATTCACTGTTGTAGCTGTCAGAGACTACCACCTCACATTGCCTAATGTGATGGTCTTGGTATTAAAAGTATGTTATTATGTACCCCCTGTAACCAAAAACATTATTTCAATATCCAAATTAGATTCTGATGGATTCATCTTTAAGTTTGGAAATGAATGTTGCTACTTCTATAAAGATAACATTTGTTTTGGTAGGGAACATTTATATAACAACCTTTATGTGTTAGACTACACAAACCGAGTAACGGAAATCGATGAAAAAGTTAATTCACATGACTCATACACACCCAACTTTAGCATCACTAGCTAGGTCATGTCAATGAGAAACATTTGACAAAATTACATCAAGATGGGTATTTAGATTCTTTCGAACTAAAACCACTTGGTGTATGTCATGCATGTCTACAAGGCAAAATGACCAAAGACCCATTTAGTGGGAAAGGTGAAAGGGATAAAGAGATTCTATAATTAGTTCACACAGATGTGTGTGGACCATTTCTAGTTGAAGCAAGGTGTGGGTTCTTGTACTTCACAACTTTTACTGATGATTTTAGTAGATATGGATATATTTACTTAATGAGGTATAAGTCAGATTCTTTTGATCGGTTCAAAGAATACAAGAATTAAGTTGAGAACCATCTTGGTAATAAGATTAAGAAACTCCGCTTAGATAGATGAGGATAATATCTTAATCAGGACTTTATTGATTTCTTACGAGAGTTTGGGATTCTATCTCAACTCACTCCTCCTTACACGCCTTAGTGGAATGGTGTAAGTAAAAGGAGGAACCACACATTGTTGGACATGGCGAGATAAATGATGAGTCATGCGAATCTTCCATTATCCTTTTGGGGATATACATTACAAACAGCAGCAAACATACTAAACCAAGTACCAACTAGATCGATAAATGGTATTCCATATGAATTATGGAGTGGATGCAAATCCATGTTATCAAATTTACATGTGTGGGGTAGTGAAGCATTTGTTAAGGCCTCTTCAGGTAACAAACTTTCCCCCCGAGGAACAAAGTGTGCCTTTATAGGATATCCCAAGGAAACAAGGGAATATTAACTATAAAACCCCTTAGATAAAAAGGTTACAGTGACATGACATGCCATATTCCTTGAGAGGGAGTACATCTCCAAAAGAGATAGTGGGAGCGAGATAGACTTCAATGAAGTCGAGGATCAAGATACACATGAGTTGGTACAAGAACAAATTCCACAAAGTCCTATGGAGGAACAATCTGTTCCAGAGACACAAGAACTGTGTAGGAGAATGAGAGAGGTGAGAGAACCAGAATGATATAGTTTTCTTGTCACCGAGGATGGTGACTCATTATTGGTTGACAATGATGATCCTCTTACCTATAAGGAAGTAGTTGAAGCCACAAATGTTGCCAAATGGCAAGAATCCATGAATTATGAAATGGATTCCATGTACTAAAACCAAGTATGGATTTTGGTAGATCCTCCAGTTGATGTAAAGCCTATTGGTAATAAATGGGCATTCAAAAAGAAACTGGACATGGAGGGACAAGTCAACACCTATAAGGCACGACTGGTTGCAAAAGGTTTTAAACAGCGTCAAGGAATTGACTATGATGAAACCTTTTCACCAGTTGCGATTTTGAAATCCATCAGAATCATATTGGCCATTTCTGCTTACCATGACTATGAAATTTGGAAAATGGATGTAAAAACAACATTCCTTAACGGAAACCTCTAGGAAGATGTCTACATGACACAACCTAAAGGGTTTGTAACTCCAAAGGATGCCAACAAGGTATGCAAGTTGCAGAAATCCATTTATGGATTAAAGAAAGCATCAATGTCATAGAACATTTGTTTTTATGAAGCCGTAATGAAATTTGGCTTTGTTAAGAATGAATGTGATCCTTGTGTCTACAAAAGGTTTAGAGGAAGTGCAGTCGTTTTCCTAATAGTATATGTTGATGACATATTACTAATTAGAAACGAAGTACCTGTATTACAGATAGTTAAGGAATGGTTGGATAAATGCTTCTCTATAAAAGACTTGGGCGAGGTAGCATATATTCTTGGGATCAAGATCCATCGCGATAGATCCAAGAGAATGTTGGACCTGATTCAAAGTACATACATTGACAAGATACTAAAGATATTTAGTATGGAATAGTCCAAGAGGGGATTGTTTCCAGTGTCACATGGCATTCATCTTTCCAAGAAAATGTGTTCTCAGACACATGAGAAAAGAAAGAAAATGGCAAAGATACCTTATGCATCCACAATTGGGTCAGTCATGTATGATATTCTATGTATAAGGCTAGATGTTTCTTACGCATTAAGTGCGGTAGGCAGATATCAAGATGATCCAGGAGACCACCATTAGATGGTAGTCAAGACTATCCTTAAGTATCTAAGGCATACTAAGGATATGTTTCTGGTTTATGGAGGAGATGAGAAACTAGTCATCAGAGGACATGTAGATGCTAGTTTCCAGACTGATCAAGATGACATTAATTCACAGACTGGATACATCTTCAGTTTTAATGAAGGTGCAATGAACTAGAAGAGCTCAATGAAAGGTATGGTTGCAGATTCTACAACATATTCCGAGTATATCTCAACTTATAAGGTGGATAAAGAAGTAGTATGGATGTGAAGATTTTTCCAAGAGCTGGATGCAGTACCCAGTAGTAAATATCCTATCACACTCTATTGTGATAATACTGTAGTGGTGGCACTTGCAAAGGAGACAAGGTCACATCAACGGACAAAGCACACACTTCAGAAGTATCATCTCTTAAGGGATTTTTCTTAGAGAGGTGAAGTTGTAGTGAGTATTATTTTCACGGAAGACAATGTGGAAGACCCTTTGACTAAAGCTTTGACTTAGCAGATTGAGGTCTAGCAGACTAAAATTTATAGGCAGTTGGATCTAGTACAAGTGGGAGTTTGTTAGAGTTGGTGTCCTGAGAACCAACTATTTATAATTTGATTACATGAATGTACACTTATTATATATTTTTCATTGTTCTGCATGACTATAATATAATAATGTCCTGGAATATTTATTATATTAATAAGGTCATGGCAGATCCCCACTATGATGAGAACCTTGAAATTCTATAACAATATTCTTAAATAAAGTTCTACAGTTAGATGAAATACTATGATAGGACACATAGTATAGAAACCGTCATGTGTGAGTACTCGTAAGAAGACGAGACTCTCTCTCATAGAGTTCGCACTTGGTAATCTCCAAGATGGGAGATTATGAGAACAGACCCGCCAGTAGTAATTCCGCATGTCTTGGTGTCATCAGACATTGCTATCTATAAGAATGTGTAATAGTCCTTAGACTAGAATATTATCATTAACTCATGTCATGACTCACGCACTTAGATTTGTTGACAAAAACTGTCACGAAGACAGTTGGTGGGAAGTAGGGTATGTTGGGTATGTCATAAATGTCATGTTGTTAATGGATAAGTAGAAGAAAGATTTGTCCCTTCCATATTTATGGAAGTATATATCTTGGGACCTTTGATTGAAATAGAACACTCTCCCAAATTCCATGGCCATGGTGTCACGACGAGTTTATTTCTGGAAGTCAAAGAATGACGGATCAAGCATATAGGTTTTTTATACTTCCATGAAGCCTTCTTGATGAGATATTGAGATAAAGGAATTAAATTACATGGTAAGCGTTCATATGATGTGAAAAGTCAATGTGGCATCAACTTATTTCTCTTGGGTGAATTGACTCGTTTCTAGACAATAATCTTGGACTTTAGGCAAGCCGGCCTAATGCCAACGAGAAATAGGTCTAGAAGGTCACACACTAAGTGTATCCAAGTATCTCAAGTAGAATAAATATTATTCCCGTATGTTGTTTAATAATTATTCAAGGAATCCTAAATCGTTTTAACTTTGGAGGAAGAATAAAATGAAAACAAGATATACACGCCGTGTACATTGAATGTACACGCCGTGTAGTTTTCATTTTGGAAAGGAAATGAAAAATGAGTACACGCCGTTTATTAATGATTACACACCGTATAGTTTTTCCAGTTGGGATTTTGAGGAAATAATATCATTTTATTAAATGATATTTATTATAATCAGCGTGGGTGCATGTCAATGAATTAATGATTCGACATGGGGGTTTTCAATAAGAGTCAATGAAATAAATAAAACGCATAACACGTTTATTTATTGTCATAACTCTATAACCTCAAGCCTGATTATAAATATCCTCACTGTAAAGCCCCGACCATAGTTACCCAGAGTTGGTGCATTATTATATAACATTGGCATGATCACAAAATATCAAGTCTTGAAAGACCGATTAGTTTAGTATCCTTGGAAGTACTAGATACATTTATAAGGTTTACATTACATCTTAAAATGGAAAACTACAACAACATTGTTTCCATAGAAAACACTGAGATCCCATAGACTATCCCTACATGTCATTCATAATATACTTCTTCTCATCATGGGAAAAATAAAACATAGAAAGGGGTGAGCTCAGATGCTTAGTAAGGATAACAATAGCAGAAACTTTCATAAATAAGAACAAACATTTAAGGCATTGTATAAGACTAAAACAAAATCCTTTTAAACTTGAACTTCAGCATAATATGGAAAATATAAAATCAAATAATTCCTTTTACATATTCACATGGATATTCTACTAGTCAAATAATCACATGTAATATCAATAACCACTTTCATAATGATGGAATGCATAATGCCAGACTTTCACAACCACATAGTCAAGTCCTTGTGCCAAGACTAAAAATAAGATTTTGTCAAGGCCTTGTTCCAAGACACTAGTTTGTCTCATGAGACCTACCGATGCATCGAGGAGCTATAGTGGGCTCCACCCATCACTTACTAAGTCCAATTCATTCCTCATATGAAAAGTTTTAAACATAACATAAACATTCGTATTAAAACTAGCATACAAAATGGCAATACTTTATCCATAAACCATGAATGGTATAAAAATAACACATCCATAGTCAAACATATCACAAAACCTTAAATACAATA
This sequence comes from Viscum album, assembly GCA_963277665.1. Taxonomy (NCBI): domain Eukaryota; kingdom Viridiplantae; phylum Streptophyta; class Magnoliopsida; order Santalales; family Viscaceae; genus Viscum; species Viscum album. Next base: position 1,615,683,498 of record OY728146.1, on the reverse strand, counting down.
TGGAAGTTTTTTATCATAATAAATCAACTTCAAATAAGCTTAAAATCCATCAAAGGATGTTGACATAGATGAAATCAAAACATTTTTTTTGAGAAATATCTCTTTATATTTTAAAATAATTTAGTAGTTACATAATTATAAAGAAAATATTTATTTTTAAAATATTCTTATAATCTTGTAAGGGAATCTTTTACGATGTTATAATGGTGTAAAATAGCCGCACTCGCCTTATAAGTTAATAAAACATTATTACCTTAATTTTGTCGAAAAGGTCATAAAGTACCTTGTTAGGAAAACAAATGAAAGATTACTTTCAAAACATATAAGGTAAAATAAGGGTATAAACGACTTTAACCCATTATCTAGTGAATATTAAAAATGTTTTGAAATAAATTTTTAAGAATCATGGATGTGGATGATAAATAGGTCCCAGTAGATACATATGTAAAAAAAACCTCAGATAATAAAGAGATTGTGAAATTAACCCTTACCTTGTACCTTTCCTTGGACGAGGGTAGGTTAAAATCATGTATAATTGTGAAATAAATGTTATTAAATTATAAAATAATCATATACATTAATATGATTTTATATATGATCTTTTAAGATCGCTTTGTTAATAATATTTTAGTATTATCGTCGTTTCGGGTGTTAACTGATTCGTTTTCCTTTATATTCTTTGTTACGTAAGTAATGTTTTTTATGAATAGGATGTATATTATTCATATTCATAATGATATTAAGTCTTTAAACATTATTTTTAATCATCTAATTAAAATTAGTCTTGAATGGATTACAATGGGGAATGAATCTCATTGCGTTTGTGGAGACGGTAATCCGTACATACGCACGAGCGACAATATCATTCTTTTGATATTAAAATAATATATAATTGGATGATATATCATATATAAAGAATAATTATCATGTTATATTTATTATTTACATCAATTACACATCATTATTATACCCATCCAAATAATAATGTATTGAATAACAATTACACCACTACGTGGAGACGGTAAGCCGTACGTACGCACGTATGGTGATATGTCATTCAAAGGATGGATAGAATAATGAATATGATTGTACTATATTTATAATGACATAAAAGTATATATAAGATACTAGATTTATTATTTTATAATGGAAACAACAAAGAAAGAGTAAGTGGAAGAAGAAAATAACTTGAAAGAGGTGATGAAATATTTACCTCTTCTTCGGGTTCTTCCTTTTGATTTGATCAAAAGGGATACTTAGGTTGGATTTATAACTAAAGTAATGCCTCTAGGATGATGGGAGGATAGTTTAGAGGGTATTTGGGTAGGTTTTGTCCAAGAAAAATGGCTTTGAAGGTGTGAATTAAAGAGAAGGGGGAGTGCCCTTTTATAAGAGGGGTGAGGGGTACCTTAGTAAAATCTAGAAATATTATTTTATAATAAAATCATTTTCATTTTCTAATGGCTCAAAAATGAATTATTTAAAGGATAAGTTGGTTATGGGTTGAAAACCACTCAACCAATAGGTTATTTACTAGTTTGGGTCACTATATTAACCTTATCTTTTAGATTTAACTCTTAGTTAAATAGTTTGACATTTACCATGTCTCTTTGTATTTTTATATTATATGGTTAATAAACTTACTATATACTTTCAAGAGAACACCAAGTGATTAATTAATGATACACCTATCATTATATATGTATTTTGGACGAACCTTTTATTTTTAGGAATATAATATCAATTAATAATATTTTTTTTTAAAAACTCTTTTATGTCAATTTTGACACTATTTGGTATCTTGTTTTTTCGAAATTCATAACAGCATTATTACTTCAAAAAAAATTCATCTAACCAACCCCAACATGTCATATTAACCTAGAAAATTAGTTTAATTCATAAAAAGTCTCAAATTACATTTATTTGGATATTTATAGTATCAATTATTTTAATATTTCATTAATTAGGTAATTACTGCATCATCATTGTGTCAGTAATAAATTTAATTATTTAATGTCTAAAAATTATAAATAAAATACCATTATGTAGGAAATCTTTTTATATTTTTAATGAATATTTATAGTCTAATTTATCTTATGTATAACCCTATATTAAAAATGGTTTAGTTATTAAACATTTATTTTAACACTTTTAACTCTTCTTTGAATTAAATAATAATAAATGTCATAATCTAATCCAAGTGGACCTAAAGGATAATATTTTATTCCTAAGGTTGTTTTTGGTCGAATTATACTTATCCAATAGAATTAGGACATGTTTTAGGGTAATAATAATATAATTTTACTTTTAATTACCCTATTTACTTTTAACCGTGGTAAATAAAAGTCAAAAGTTACTATTCACCAAAAATTATTTTTATCTTATTGAACCACATTTTACTTACTGATATCAACCGTGTCTCTTGGATTTTTGAAATTCAATTCACAGAAGTGGTAAAATTATGTTTTATTCAAATTTGCAAATGCTCCTAGGAGGTGGGTAAAAGACGATAAATAGTTCGATAAAATTTTATATATCTAAAATTATTATAAAATGGATCCAATGAATTATGTTGAGCATATATATTTATTATGTATCTATTTTGACCTCAAATAAATTAAAATAAAATAACTAATTATTTAAATAAAAAGTTGGTTTTAACCAATAACGCAGTGTTTTTCACTGTTCATCAAAAATTGAAAGTTTTCAGAAACCTACCAAAAATTCACCCTAAACGTATTTTGATATTCTGAATTCAAAAATTAATTCTATTTTACCAAATTCAAAATATATAAATTTCATTTATTAATTTAAAATTAATTCCCGTTGACAAAACCAAAAAAAATGTATTTAAAAAAAATAATAACTACCAAAAGATTGACACTTGTTTATGTCCAATTTCAAAGTGAAATTACATCCAATGAACAAAATTGGATTAAATGGTAAGAATATAATTTAATTATACTTCCAAACCATTCAAATGTATAGTTGAATACTATAAATTATTTTGATTAAAATAGTTGTTTTCAGTTAAAATTTAGTATTTTTCACTATTCACCCAAATATGAAAGTTATCAGAAAAACACCAAAAATTTATCAAAACTAAATTTTTATGTCCTGATTCTAAATAAGAAGTTTATTTTGTCAAATTTAATATATAAAAGTTTCAAATATTGGATTTAAAAAGGGTTTTCCATTAAAAGGTGGTAAAATTGCATTTAAAAAAATATTTCTTTTATTTGAAAAAATGAATTTGTTCTTATATTATGTCTAAGAAACTCATAATATGGATTCTAAAATTATAAGGATTATATAAAATTCAAAATTAAGTTAATACTATTCATAACCGCTTTTAAACAGCTAGTTTGGTAAATCGTGGAGCGCTTGAACTCAGTGTTGCGTGTAGTGCAAGTTATTAAATTACATTGAAGAAATAACATACTATGAAATCTTGGGGTGTTACATTTTCCCCTCCATCAATAAATTTCATCCTCGCAATTTGAAATTATTTTTTGAAAATAAAAGGTTAAAAATAGAAAAATACCTTTGTGGAGAACCCACATTGAAAATTGGGTTAATAAAATTTAGTCTTAATAAGAGGGAATAGGAAATGAAAAAGTCACCACCAAATTATGATATCAATTAAGAGAACATTGGTGGAAATTATAGACACATAATTGGAGGAAAAATGTAAATATTTATTGGGAGTGATTGAGGTCATCAATCACAAACAAGTGTAAAATTGAGGGCCTCAAACCCATCGATCTGTGATGATTTAAAATATCATCGGTTCAAAAAAACATAAGGTATTAGGTTAATTTTTTTTTGGTTTTAAGATCCCTTAACTAAAGTTTAAGAATTAATTTCTTCATAGAGTAAGAGAAAAAAATATACTTGACAAGTATAGTTCCATCCTTTAACTAATTTCTACCACAAACTCATCTTTCACTATAAAAGATAATAGAACATAAAAATACTCTATTTATCCTAATCGTACATGGTTCCAAAAAAATGAATTTATAATTCATCTATTATACCTTTAAAAAAACTACATTATACAATCCAGGACATCACATAGGCCAGTGGTAGGTGATTCACCCTTGTCGACCTTCGGTTGTGGGTTTAAGTCTCGCAGCCTTGCCGAACGCGACTGGTTGTCGCTCGACCTTCAGGTTGTCCTTTTATAAAAAATTCAAAAAACAATCTTAAGAAATGATTCTACCTTAACAATAGAATCCAATGTCAAACTTAATCCATCCCAACCTTTAGACTTATCCAAAATACTTCTTTCCAAACTCACAGTCCAAAATTTATAAATATGTAAAACACAATGAAGATCCTTTTTTCCACATAATGACATTTGAATACCATCATCATGTATTATTTTAAAAGATGGTAACACCCTGAATTACCATAAAACCTTATTTATTACATTCAGGCTCCCTTATTCCTTATAGAATAATAGATATATTCCTTATATCCAAAATTTTTGAATACTCCAACAATGATGAAATAAACAAACCATTAATCAGTTCCAAGGTAGTCAATAATATCCAATAGAATTTATCCAAATCAATCATCTCTTATTCAAAAATCAATACCTTAGTATCAGGACCATATTAATGTTTTGTGTTTCCTTCAACTATGTATTTTCCAAGAAGTTTAACTTGCCATTGAGTCACTTTTCTTGGTTTTACTAATCTCAATTCATTAATGAAATAGTACTGCAGTACAATCCTTATATACACTATAATTCTTATAACATGTAAATCATTAATAAAATACTTAAATGACACAATAATTTAATAACAACATAATAAATCTTAATCATTCCTCTTCATATTCGGTAGTATCATAACTTTATTATTATCCAATAGCAGCATTTGGGGTATACTCTGATGATTTGGACATTGATTCGCGTAGTGTCCCAACTCCTTGCAGGTGAAACATTATACATTTGAAACATTTTTCTCACCCTTGCAATCACGTACATGGTGTCCTTTTTCCCCACACTTATAACAAACTCCCATTCCCTTCAATCATTTACTAAGGTGATTATTTCCACAATTTTCACATATGGGAAAATTATTCTTTCCCTTATTCCCTTTATCCATCATTATCTCTACCATCTTTTTGTTCTCTGGCTTCCCTTCAAATCCATAGGACTTAGAAAATTCTTTACTTATCTTATAAACACATGATACTATTTCTTCATATGATGATAATAAATAGGAGACTATTTACTTTCTAAATGTTGGCTTAACACCATGAAAGATATGATACTTCTTACTCTTTGGATCATGCATAGTGCTGGAGGTCTCATTCCATCTATTGGGTGCCATTTCTAAACAATGGCATAAACTAGATTAGTTTATGAATCGAAATACACAATTCCAAACTTGTAAAATACTTAACATAAATTGAATAGTTTATGGATATAATTCATAATCATAAAAATGTTTTCTTTGTGGAAGTATATACACATAAACCCTTCATAATGGTTTGTAAAGAAAATGATAATTATCCAAAGAATATCCCCTAGGAGTGTCGTAACCAAGAGTGCAGCAAGGCCCATTATCGTGCACCAGTCCCCATTCGAGTCTAGCTCAAAGCGGTGTTTTCGGGTTTTACCCCTAGGTACATCTGTGCCAGAGCCACCTCTACCTGCTCGTATACAGACAGGGATGTATTGCCTGGAAAACTCACAAAATCTCTACAATACCAAAATTCTAGTAAGTTCTTCTATACTAATCCTCAAAGTCTATCTTAGGGCTATGTGCTCTAATCAGAGTTTATCTAAATATAGTTTCCAAGGTTTGTAAAAAAATTCCTTTGATACCAACTATAATTCCCCGAACCCAGTTACCTATAGTCGGTACATTATTACATAACATTGACATGATCACAAAAGATAAAGTCTCGAAAGACTGATTAGTTTAGTAGCCTTGAAAGTACTAGATACATTCATAAGGTTTACATTACATCATAAAATGGAAAACTACAACAACATTATTTACATAGACAACACTGAGATCCCATAGACTATCCCTACAGGTCAGTCATAATATACTTCTTCGCATCCTGGGAAAAATAAAACATAGAAAGGGGTGAGCTCATATGCTCAGTAAGGATAACAATATAGCGGAAACTTTCATAAATAAGCAGAAACATTTAAGGAAATGTATAAGACTAAAACAAAAGCCTTTTAAACTTGAACTTCAACATAATATGGAAAAGATAAAATCAGATAATTTCATTTACTTATTCACATGAATATTCTAATAGTCAAACAATCACATACAATATCAATAGCCACTTTCATAACGATGGAATGCATAATTCCAGACTTTTATAACCACATAGTCAAGGCCTTGTACCAAGACTACAAATAAGATTTTGTCAAGGCCTTGTGCCAAGACACTAGTTTGTATCATGAGACCTATTGATGCATCGAGGAGCTATATAGGGCTCCACCTGTCACTTACTAAGTCTAATTCGTTCCTCATATGAAAATGTTTAAACATAACATAAACATTCATATTAAAACTAGCATACGAAATGTTAATAATTTATCCATAAACCATGAATGGTGTAAAAATAACAAATCCATATTCAAACATATCACAAAACCTTCAATATTATATGGAAGTTTTGTATCATAATAAATCAACTTCAAATAAGCTTAAAATCCATCAAAGGATGTTGACATAGATGAAATCAAAACATTTTTTTAGATAAATATATATTTTTATTTTAAAATCATTTAAGTTTCACATAATTATAAAGAAAACATTTATTTTGAAAATATTATTATAAGATTTTAAGGGAAGCTTTGATGATGTTATAATGGCGGAAAATAGCCGCACCCGCCGTATAAGTTAAAAAAACATTCTTACCTTAATTTTGTCGAAAAGGTCATAAAGTACCTTGTTTGAAAAACGACAAAAAGATTCCTTTCAAAACATATAAGGTCAAATAAGGGTATAAATGAATTTAACCCATTGTCTAGTGAATATTAAAAATGTTTTGAAATACATTTTTAAGAAGCATAGATGTGGATGATAAAGAGGTCCCAGTAGATACTTACGTAAAAACAAACTCAGATAATAAAGAGATTGTGAAATTAACCCTTACCTTGTAATTTTCCTTGGTCGAGGGTAGATTAACCTCATTTATAATGGTGAAATAATTTTTATTAAATTATAAAAGAATCATATACATTAATATGATATAATATATGATATTTTAATATTGCTTTGTTAATAATATTTTAGTATTATCGTCGTTTCGGGTGTAAACTGATTCATTTTCCTTTATATTCTTTGTTACGTAAGTAATTTTTGTTATGGATAGGATGTATATTATTAATATTCAGAATTATATTAAGTATTTAAAAGTTATTTGTAATCATCTAATGAAAATTAGTCTTGAATGGATTACGATGGGGAATGAATCTCATCGCGTTTGTGGAGACGGTAATCCGTACGTACGCACGAGCGACAATATCATTCTTTTGATTTTAAAATAATATATAATTGGATGTTTTATCATATATAAATAATCATTATCATGTTATATTTATTATTTACATCAATTAAACATCATTATTATACCCATCCAAATAATAATGCATTGAATAACAATTACACCACGACGTGGAGACGGTAAGTCGTACGTACGCACGTATGGTGACATGTCATTCAAAGGATGGATAGAATAATGAATATGGTTGTACCATATTTATAATAACATCAAAATATATAGAAGATATTGGAGTTATTATTTTAGAATGTAAACAACAAAGAAATAGGAAGTGGAAAAAGAAAAAAACTTGAAAGAGGTGATGAAATATTTACCTCTTTTTCAGTTTATTCCTTTTGATTTGATCAAAAGGGCCCCTTAGGTTGGATTTATGACTAAAGGAAGGCCTATAGGATGATGAGAGGATAGTTTAGAGGGTATTTGGGTAGGGTTTGTCCAATCCAAATGGCTTTGAATGTGTGAATTAGAGAGAAGGGGGAGTTCCCTTTTATAAGAGGGGTGAGGGGCACCTTTAGAAAAGCTAGAAATATTATTTTATAATAAAATAATTTTCGGTTTCTAATGGCTAAAAAATGAATTATTTAAAGGATAAGGTAGGGATGGGTCTAAAAACCCCCAAACAATAGGTTATTGACAGGTTTGGGTCACTATATTAACCTTATTGTTTAGATTTAACTCTTAGTTAAATAGTTTGACATTTACCATGTCTCTTTGTATTTTTATATTATATGGTTAATAAACTTACTATATACTTCTAATCAAACCCCAAGTGGTTCATTAATGATAAAAATATCATTATATATGTATTTTTTTCCAAAAATTATATTTTTAGGAATATAATATCAATTAATAATATAATATTTGTTTTAAAAACTCTTTTATATCAATTTTGACACTATTTGGTATTTTGTTTTTTCTAAATTTATAACAGCATTATTACTTCAAAAAAAATTCATATAACCAACCCTAAAATGTCATATTAACCTATAAAATTAGTTTAATTCATAAAAAGTCTCAAATTAAATTTATTTGTATATTTATAATATCAATTATTTTAATATTTCATTAATTAGGTAATTACTGCATCATCATTGTGTCATCAATAAATTTAATTATATAATGTCTAAAATTATAAATAAAATACCATTATGTAGGAAATGTTTTTATATTTCTAATGAATATTTATAGTAGAATTTATCTTATGTATAACCCTATATTAAAAATGGTTTAGTTATTAAACTTTGATTTTAACAGTTTTAACTCTTCTTTGAATTAAATAATAATAAATGTCCTAATCTAATCCAAGTGGATATAATGGATAATATTTTATTCCTAAGGTTGTTTTTGGTCTAATTAAACTTATCAAATAGAATTAGGACATGTTTTAGGGTAATAATAATATCATTTTTACCTTTAATTACCCTATTTACTTTTAACTGTGGTAAATAAAAGTCAAAAGTTACTATTCACCAAAAATTATTTTTATATTATTGAACCACATTTTACTTACTTATATCAACCTTATCTCTAGAATTTTTGAAATTCAATTCACACAAATGGGTAAAATTAAGTTTTATTCAAATTTGCAAATGCTCCTAGTAGGTGGGTAAAAGACGATAAATAGTTTGATAAAATTTTATATATCTAAACTTATTATAAAATGACTCCAATGAATTAAATTGAACATATATATGTATTATGTATCTATTTAGACCTAAAATAAATTAAAATAAAATAACTAATTATTTAAATAAAAAGTCTGTTTTAACCAATAACGCAGTGTTTTTCACTATTCATAAAAAATTGAAAGTTTTCAGAAACCTACCAAAAATTCACCCTAAGATTTTTATGATATTATGAATTCAAAAATGAAGTATATTTTACCAAATTAAAAACATATAAATTTAATTTATTAATTCAAAATTAATTCCCATTGAAAAAACCAAAAAGCATATTTTTAAGAAATAATAACTACCAAAAGATTGGCACTTGTTTATGTCCAGTTTCAAAGTAAAATTATATCCAATGACAAACATTGGATTAAATGGTAAAAATATAATTTAATTATACTTCAAAAACATTCAAATGTATAGTTTAACAGTATAAATTATTTTGATTAAAAAAGTTGTTTTCAGTTAAAATTTAGTATTTTTCACTATTCACCCAAATATGAAAGTTATCAGAAAAACACCAAAAATTTATCAAAACTAAATTTTTATGTCCCAATTCTAAATAATAAGTTTATTTTGTCAAATTTAAAATATAAAAGTTTCAAATATTGGATTTAAAAAGGGTTTTCCATTAAAAGGCAGTAAAATTTCATTTAAAAAAAAATACTTCTTTTTTCTGAAAAAATGAATTTGTTCTTATATTATGTCTAAGAAACTAATAATATGGATTCTAAAATTATAAGGAATATATAAAATTAAAAATTTGATTAATACTATTCATAACCGCTTTTGAACTGCTAGTTTGGTAAGTCGTGGAGTGCTTGAACTCAGTGTTGCGTGTAGTGGAAGTTATTAAATTACATTAAAGAAATAACGTACAATGAAATCTTTGGGTGTTACACTCACAAACACAACAATTTTCCCTAATCGTTGTGCACAAAAATTATGGAGAATTCTCTCAAGGCCGAAAGAACTCCTTCCTACAAGAATGATCTCATGACTGAGAGAGATCCTCCTCCATCAGATCAAGGCGATCTAAGGCGGACAATGCAAGAAAAGGCTTCTCCATGCTAGCACCCGGAGATTCCTTTGGTGACGTCCAGAGATACGTGGTGCATGTGTGGATCACCCCTAGAGAAAGTCTATACTTGGATTATATGACGCAATGACGAATCACATCAGAACGTGATCAGAAATATCAACGAAGAAAGAACACCATAAAAGGTACTTCTTGTTAATTAATTAAATTAATTATAATCAACCTGTGATGATCCTCCTTTGTGGTTCCGAGACTATTATTCTTATTTGTTTATTTCTGTGATTTGATCCATGGAGTCTGGCGTTTATCGTCATATTGATCCCAGATTGATCATTTCTAATGAAAAAAAGTCAAGTGGGCACACCCACCTATGAGCTTCCACTACGCCTGGGACATTCAGTGTGTCCATTTTCTTGATAGTATATGTCTATGAAATATTACTTATTGGAAATGAAATACCAGTCTTACAATCATTAAATCCTGGTTGAATAAATACTTCTCCACGAAGGACTTATGTGAGGCAACATATATTTTTAAGATCAGGATCCATCTTGATAGATCCAAGAATCTGCTCAATCTAAGTCAAAGTATGTATATTAACAAGATACTGAAAAGTCTTAATATGGAATAGTCCAAGAGAGGTTATTTCTAATGTCACATAGCATTCACCTTTCTAAGAAAATGTTTCCTAAAAAACATATGGAAAGAAAAAGGATCGAAATGATTCTATATTCATCAACAATTAGGTCAACCATATATGCTATGCTATGTACTAGGCTAGATATTTCTTTTGACTTAAGTGCAGTAGAAATATATCAATCTAAACCAGGTGACCACCATTGGATGGTAGTCAAGACTATACTTAAGTATCTGATGTGTACTAAGTATATGATCCTAGTTTATGGAGGGTATGAGGAACTAGTTATCAGAGGATATGTAGGTTCTAATTTCCAAATAGATCCAGACAATCTGAAATCACAGACAGGATACATATTCACTTTGAATGGAGGTCCTATGAGTTAGAAGAGCTCAAATTAGGTTATGGTTATAGATTCTATGCTAGAGTTTGAGTATATTATAACTTATAAGGAATCTGAATAAGTAGTATGGATATACAACTTCATCTGATAATTTGACATGGTACCGAGCAGTAAAGATACTATCACACTATATTTTGATAATACTACAATGGTGACTCTTTAAAAAGATCCAAGGTCACATCAATGAAAAAAGAATATACTTCAAAAGTATCATATCTTGAGGGATTTTTTATAGATATGTGAAGTTTTAGTGAGTAAAATTTACATGGAAGATAATGTTGAATATCCCTTGAATAAATCCTTAACCCAATAGAAACATGGTCATCATGTGAGGTCTAGTGGACTGAAAGTTATAGGTAGTTGTCTCTAGTTCAAGTAAGAGTTTATTAGAGTTGTCTTTATAGAAAAAACTAATTTTACTTTGATTACATGTTTATTCTAACATCTGAATGTTAATAAAAAACATAATATTACATATTATTAATTTTTCTACATGACTTTAATGTAATAAAGTCCTAGGATATCTTTCTCATCGATAAGGTCATATCATTTACCCAATATAATGAGAACCTTGAAGTTCTTTAAAGATATTCATAAATATAGTTCTACAGTTGAATAACATTCTATGATGGGACACATAAAATGTTACTATCATGTGCGAGTACTCGTAAGTGGATGAGTATTCTTCTCATGAAGTTCATACTTAGTAATCTCAAAGAATGTGGATTATGAGAATAGAACCACTAGTAGGAATTTCAAATATTTTTTATCATCATATATTCCATATCCATTCGAATGTGTAATGGTACTTAGACTTTAAGATTATCATTAATGCATGTCATGACTCATGAACTTAGATTTATTGATTAAAACCATGATGCCATATGTTATCATGAAGTAGGGTATGTTGGGTGCATCACAACTGATATATTATTAATGGATAAGTCAAGGAAGGTTTTTCCCCTTCTATCTATATGGAAGTTGATATCTCAACCCTTTGATTGGAATGAAACCACCACATTAAATTCCATGGTCATAGTGTGATGATGTGTTTATTTTAGATAAACAAAGAAATTCATATCAATATCATAGGTAGATGATATGGATGCACAACCTTCTTGATGATATATTGAGATGAAGGGATTATATTACATAGTGAGAGTTCATATATGGTTTTCATCGTTACTACATTATGTTTTTTTCTCTTGGGTGCCATGACCCATTTCGAGATAGTAATCTTGGACTTTAGGCACGCCCATTTAATGCCAACGAGAAAAAATCCTATAGGGTCACACACAAAGTGTCTCCGTTTATATCGATTAAATTATATTTAAATTTAATTATTGAAATAAATATTATTCTCAAGACTGAGGATTAATTTTATTCAAGTTTTATTGATTGCTAATATTCACAAGGTAATAAATAATTACTTATTCATTAATAAATAATTTATTTTATTACATGAATATTTAATAAATATTTATTCACTGAATTGTGAATAAAATATTTATTTTATTTATTGATGAATAAAATATTTAATTAAATATTTATTCAGGTATTTAATAAATTTTAAGGAATTAGACCAGACCAAGATCGTGTCTGGTGAATAATATTTATCGGCATGCCGATAAATAATATTTTCCATTATGTTAGTTAGCACACATTATAAAATAATAATAATAATAATAATAATAATATATGTTATGAGTTTTAATAATGATTACTATATTATTTAAGGACTGATACACAATTAAATAATATTTTAACTTAAACCCTAGCTCTATAAATATATGGTTATGTCTATTGTGTAGGGTTAATCAATACTTGAGAATCGTTGTGCCCAAAAAAATTTATTATCGAATTACTCCTCTCATATTCTCAAGAATGAGAAGAACTCCTTTAAGACCAAAGTATATTTAAGCGATCAACACGAACGATACAAGACAATTGATTCACTATGATAGCACCTAGAAATTAATTGACATCACTCATAGATTAAAGGATAACATGTGGATCACCACTAGAGGGATTCTACACATAGATCCTTAAATGAAATGAAGGTAATCTGAGAAGGGTTTACATATGATAAAAATAATCATTGAAGAAATTTCCTTCATAAGGTAACTGTTTCTTCCGATCATAAATAAATTAATTATAAATTTTACATGAAAATACCCTCTCTTTGGGTTCTGGGTTTTCTCCATGTCAATATTCTATGGAAAAAGTTTATAGGTCATGACATTCATTTAAGTTACATTTTGTGAATGATCCACATAATCGAGAAAACATTCTTGGTTTATCACCCACCCAGGCACTTCTACTACACCCAAAACCTACATAGATCTCCCTCATTTCTTATTCAAATAAAGTGTCATCACTTACATTGGAGATATTAAGGTGAGTCTACCTCTCCTCTTTCCTCTATTTTGGGTTTCTTTCATTATTGAATGGTGTTTTTCTATCTTTAGCTAATATGCCCTATTTCTAGGGTGTTCGTATGTTTTTTCATTTCCTTCTAATTAAGGTTGAACTGAAATTTTAAGATCGATGAGTGGGATTCTCTAAGCATAAGGTAAGTGTTCCCTTAAGTAACCCATAGTCCCACTTTAGTTTTTGGTGCATGTGTGTGTGGTCTATCCTGTTTGTCATGAAATGATATTGGATTTTAGTTTGAAGTTTTAAATTGGGGTTCTAATTTTTTAGTATGACCCTATTTTATACTTTTTACCTTCTACATAGACATCCTTAAATGTTTAATCTATGTAACAATTGTTCCAACATGGGCTATGTATTTTTCCCGAACCGATTCGATAAGGCTCGGGACACAAATCCCCAAGACCACCTCCAATAGGCCAGGGGTAGGAGACTATCTCTGAGTAGGAATATCACAAACATGGGAGGCATTTACTATATACCGACACACACACACACACACACATCCAAACTCAAAAAATACTGAAATGTAAAAAACCAAAAGCAACCAATGCATGCATACATCTATATCCCAAAACCAGAGTACAATAAAAGTACTGAAAGTGAAAGAAGGAAAAAACACTAACCACTAAAGAAAATTGTAAAAGTGTCCAACATTCTTAGAAGGAGGGGATTTCTATCAAATAAAACTACTAAAAAGCTCCTCATCTAAGCTCTGGTAAACACATTGATCTATCTAGATCACTAAGCTCTGCCTGTCTTGGGTCCTCCATGGAATCTATCAAATGGAATGTGGTCTGCACAAGGAACAAAACATGTGCGGGCAAAGCCCATGTAGGGGTGAGTATAAAAATACTCATTAGGCACCCCAAAAATCTCAAAAGAAAAAGGGAGAAATTGAAAGGCAACCGTCTACTCGACCTAGCCAAATGGAACACCAATTGAGATAAAAATTCCATATCAAACCATCCTTAGCTATACATGACAAGTCAACTCAGTATATAAGGGGTTTCAACCCCTACATGTGAAAACAACACAAGTACTCCAAGAAATCTCCCAAAAATCTTCCAGATATACTCATCTCAGATACTATGTCTCATGAGGTTCTAACCTCATAATCAGCAACAAGATTCTCTTCATAGGCTCTAACCATAACACGAAACCATGAAAACACACTCCATGAGATTATCCATCATAGATGGAACCCATATGAGAGATTCAATCCATCAGGAACAACTCTCCCATTCCTAATGGTACGTCTGAGAGAATTTACTCCATCGAGAACATATTACAAGGTCTAGCTCTAGTTCCTAGCACCAGAGGTCCTATCGTCATTACCTTGCACCCAGAGCAAGCTAAAGAAACCCAAGTGAATATACCTACCCCTCACCATTGCACATAGTTGAGGGAGTTCTTATCCAAACAATGAACCACATGCATCCTCTCTAACAAGATAGAATGGATGGACTCACACCTCACCACAACACTACAATTAAAAGAGTACTTATCCTAACTAACCCATGAAATTTCTGTTGCTCCTGTATAGAGTGTAACACACCTCAGTCCATTGAGGGAGAACTGGCTCCTATTTATGTATCATTCATATCAAGTGGAGGGGCCAGCTCCTCATAGCTGTATCCCATAGCTGAGGGAGCTCTAACTCCAATGGAGGACTCACTCCCCGGTGATACTTAGAGATGGGGGAGTACTAATCTGAAAGCAAGGACCTATGCCATGATCCAAAATGGGAGTAATAATCAAAGAATGGATGACTTGAACCTTGATATGATAGGGTAGTATCAACCCTAGGCTTGAGGACCCACTCCCTAACATGACAGGAGAGTACCAACTCTGCCAGAATAACATGTATAGAGGACCCTCACCCTGGAATGATAGGGGAGTACCAACTCCACGAATAGAGGAACCATACCCGAACATGGTAGGGGAGTACCTACTCAATCTATACATCATATATGAAGGACCCTCTACCTGATACAATAGAGGAGTACTATCCATCTTTACAAACATCATGGGGAAACCCACACCCTAGTCCCTTAGGGGAGTAACACCCCTGGAGGAAACTACCCAAAGGTAACGAACCCGCACCCATGATGTGGGGAGTCTCATCTATACCTAAGAAGAGAGGCAAGGGAAACTCGTTCCCTAGTCCATCAGGGGAGTACCGGTACCAGTATCTCTCTACGCATACCACACCGATCTCTAACATCAGATTGGTATAACTTCAAAGGAATCTTTCTCAATTTATGCCACATCATATCTCATGATCCATAATGAAGTCCACCATAACATTCTACATGAAAAAACAATCAGGATAGACTAATAACAAGCCTAAATTTGAGTCATAGAGAAGAAGATACAGAATACGGAAGATCCCAGGAGAATCACCTAGGAGTACAAAGCGTGTAATGTGGAACACACGGCGTGTGAGCCCACCCGAGAACCTGAATGTGTATCCTATCTACATGGATTTGAAACCCATTTATGGGTACACCATGTAGAGGATGTACATTTCATGTCCCTCATCACTTAGCCCCAGGACGTGTTCCCCTTCTACACAGACCGACCAACCATGTCCCTTACACGCCATGTATCCCATACTACATGGTGTGTTTAGGCTAGACGATCACCTGCCCATGAAGTTTGACCATGTCCATTTATTGGACCCCATTTCCATGTATGTTTTCCATGTGTTAGTATATGACCATGTGTTTTTGTATGGCTAACCCAAGCCATGTCCCATGGTCACATAGTTTAGGGCACTACATGACGTGTAACACCCATACATAACATGTAGTCCCAAATTTTCATCTTCCATAAACATGAATAGCTACACATAATGTTTCACTGAACTACATACCATATAGATGATAATTCTAATCAGTAATTTCTTGGAAAATAGTCAAATTCTTCCCGCTATTCCCCAAAACTCATAGATCTACCTAGAAGGGATCAATAACAATTGTATTTGGGCTCTAGAACCTTAAAACAATGCATAATGAAAGGGATCATGACCAAAACTCAAATATGCCAAACTCATTGAAAAAAATCAAAAGATTTGTATGAATAATGATGCCTGAATCATGTTGCTCCTCGACCTGATAATGATTTGTGTCAAAAATGGGAATCGGCGGCACTTCGTTGCTTCAATTTGGAGGTGGTTTCATTCGTCACCAATGATAGGATAGGAGGGGGAAGAGGAGAGGTGTTCCTCTTGGTTGTGAACTGCATGTATGAGGGTTGGGAGGGATATTAGGTTTAATTAAATTAAACTCTTTAATTCCTCTTTTTAACACCACATCACCAAAACAACCCCTGATCAAAACTCCTGGCATAGACAACCTTAGGTCATGCCTAGGGTAAAAATGACATTCCAGACTCAACAAAAGTCTCAAAAATATGATATGAGAATCTGAGTAGGAGTTACATTTTAGGAAAAACTTCCTGTTCATAACAAAATATATTTAATATTTTTTAATATTTCCACACTGAGGCACCCCGGGCCCCTGCTTCCCACGCCGACCCAACACCTATCTTTGGAAATATTATCTGGAATATTCTAAAGTCTTATGAGTAAAAAATAAATTCATTACATTCTCCCCACCTTAGGGTTTTTCATCCCCTAAAAGAAAAATCCTAAGCATAAGGGAATAAACTGAGCTCCCCACTGGACACCCACACCAACGAGCACATCAAGGGTTCCCATGATACTTAAAAGCACACACATAGAGGAACCACCAAGATCAAACCACTATCATGTCCATATTCTACCTGGCCAAACTTTTGCAACAATGGGAACATGTATTCATAACTGCAACATTTGAGAAAGCACCAAGCACCGTAGTCTATCTACAGTCATGTGGGTCTAGCGATACACAACCTTGCTAACCTGACGTAAACACTAATAGAACCCCATAGTCCTCATCAACCCCTAGATGGACTGTATAACAACCTCCTCAATAATTTTTCATTCAAGGTTGACGTTGATCACATGAGTGTACTTAAGAATAGAATAGGGCTACCCAAGAGTAAACATTGGGTCTTACCAGACCCTACATCTATAAACCTCCAGATGAAACACAGATCAACAAAATAGAACACTACCACACCCACTAGCGGCATCCCAACTAGGTATGAATGGTAGGAAAAAAATCCAAACTGCAGAAAAATCATAGGTTATGATTTTGATTCTACAAAATGATTCTAATCAAAGATTTCCCTCTCACAGGGTCTCCAAGCTAAAGGGGTAGAGCAAAGATACTCCATTGGAAAGGCCAGGACCTGCTCCGACACTCCATCTCATAACCTCACCTCAAACATACAAGTTTAAGGATATCATCCACCTCACTTTGATACTATCCACTTTAGGTAGCACTGAATCGCCTTCATGGTTTTGGTCACATCACAAAAATGCATCTTAGCGGGGAAACGTCCCTCTTCCTCGTGAGTTCTAATCTATGTCAAACTACACCACATCCTCCTCAATTGTGTCAAATAACAAGATGGATCCAACCAAACAAGGGTAGTAACAAAAAACTAAGGTATTCCCAGACACATACTAGGTCTTATTGAGACCTCTGTCGCAACTACCAACATGAGGTTTTACCGACACCCTGCATCACCCAGGTTAAACCTCGAGCAAGAAGCGAAAAGGAAAAGAGTACCTAACTAAAAAATCTAACAATTGATACTATAGAACATAGAAAATAAATAGCAATTACCTCTATTAATCCTTGGAGATTCTGAGTCAAAGGCCTCTACGACCTGCAGCTGTCCTCATCCACGTCCTCCATCTCCCTGAGCTTGGTGCGAACCACCTAGGGGTGGTGGTGGAAACACAAATAACCACCTGCCACCTCCTTCCAATCTTATATCTCCTCCACCTCATCCACCACCTCATGAAACTCCCCGATCCAAGTTCTATTTTTATAAGGCATCTTATTATCTATCTCCCTCTCCGCAGGATGGTAGGTTAGAAAATATCTAGTGAGATTCCCCTGGATGTTTCAAGAATAACACCACCTCTCATATGGTTGATCTAATACTCGGTGATGCTCTTGCGCTAAAGACCCATGTGATTGAGTTTGGGAGTGGGTATTACTCCTATGCTGTGATCTTGTTACCTGTCGTTTTCCATCCCTCTCAGATGCCTCGGCCCCATAGCCACTACTGTGGGTCACCTCCACCCATTCCTCAGCCAGGAAAATTTCCACCACCATAGCTCACTCTAGCATTCCAGTGTAGGTGGGAATGCACACAAAAATCTAAGACACCTTGATATCCCAATGTAATCCCTTCTTGAAGGTTCATGCTTTGAATAATGGATTCCAAACCATATCCAAGGAGTATCAGAATAATTTTGTGAACCTCGCCAAAAACTCCTTCACTGTAATGCTACCATACTGAAGATGTAGAAGCTCATAGATGCACAATGATCTCAACATGGCTACGTAAAATTAATCCCTAAAGAGTTGATAGAACTTCTCTAAAGTGATAATCACCTCATCATGAGACTGTATCACCAAACTCCACCATCGCCTGATCAAACCCCGTAGAAGGCTCGTCGTTAGGACCACCATCTGATCATGAGGTTTTCTCACTAAGCAGAAAACTCACACGACTACCTCGAGCCATTCATAAGCTTCCTGGGGGTCTGGATCACCTTGGTACCTCAGAGCTCACTACCTATGGAACTCATGTAGTGCACTCAGCCTGTATTCATCCTCATCCCGAACTTCTGGTAAAACATGCTACTCAACAGGCATTGGAACTATTGGTAGACTACCCAGAGGTAATGCCTTAGAATCAGTTCCCTACACTGAAGCCTAATCATGGGGCATATTGTCATCACAATCACACTGTATAATCCTATCTGACTATCATTGTGGTGGAATCACGAAATAGAATCAAGATATACCACGGTCAAAGAGAGTTCAATCAAGTAGGAAAAAAAAACAAAAAAACTAGTCCTATATGATGCATGTAACATTTATTTCCCAGCTACCATTTCCCTAATGTACTAAGTAAAAAATCAGGTTATCAGAGTCCTGATGAATAGATACATCATCCACAACACCAACACTAGAACCTCTATCCTAAGAGTCAGACTCAAAACATCCCAACACTGTCTCTATTCAACCCAAACCAAGATCATGAAACTGTGATCCCAATGTGTAACCAACCCCTCTGATACCACTCTACCATGACTCGACCTGATGGGGATCAGGCCGCAACTCCCCAATCCCACCTTCAATAGGCTAGGGGCTGGAGACTAGAACCGAGTAGGCATATCACTAACATGGGAGGCATTTCCTATGTACCTGTATACACACACACATATCCAAACTCACAAAATGATGAAATATAAAAAACAAAAAGCAACTAATGCATGCATACATCTAAATACCATAACCATAGTACAATAGAATTATTGAAAGTGAAAGAAGGGGAAAACAATGCCCACAAAAGAAAACTGTAAAAGTGTCCAACCTTCTCACAAGGAGGGGATCAATATCAATTACAACTACCGAAAAGATCCTCAGTTAAGCTTCGGTAAACACTTCAGTCTATCTATCTCACTAAGCTCCGCCTACCTCAAGTCCTCTATAGACTCTATCGAAATGACTGTGGTTTGAACAAGACACAAAACATGCATGGGAAAATGACATGTAGGGGTGAGTGTAAAAATACTTAGTAGGCACCCCAAAACCCCCAAAAGAAAAAGGTAGAAACTGAAAGGAAACCATCTTATCGACCTAGCCCGAGGGAACCCCAATTGAGAGAGAAAACCCATCTTGAACCATCCTCATCTGTACATGACAAGTTAGCACAGTCTATAAGGTGTGTCAACCCTGACATGTGACAACACCACAAGGACTCCCAAAAATATCCCAAAAATCTCCCAAAAATCTCCCAAAAATCTCCCAAAATTCTCTCTGATATACTCATCTGATACAGTAAGTCTCATGAGGTTCCAACCTCATAACCAACAATAGGATTCTATTTGTAGGCTCTAACCGTAACATGAATCCAAGAGAACACACTCCACAATCTCATCCATCACAGATGGAACCTATCCGAGATTTTCACTCCATCGGGAAAAACTCTACCATTCCTAATGGTATGTATGAGATAACATGCTCCATTAGGAACATATTACTAGATCCAGCTCTAGTTCTCAGCACTATAGGTCTTGTCATAATTACCTTGCACCGAATGAAAGCTAAAGAAACCCAAGTAAAGAGGACTTCCCCTCACCACTACACACATTTTAGGGAGCACCAATCCATAATATACACTAAGTGCATCCTCTATATCAAGAGAGAATGGATGGAACCACAACTCGACACTACCCTGTAGTCAAGGGAGAAATTCTCCTAAATAACTCATGAAACCTCTATCACTCCTATATGGAGTGGAACACACCTCATTACATCAAGGGAACATTAAATACTATTTAGGTATTATTTATATCAAGTGGAGGGGACCAATACTCATAACTTTATCCCATAGATGAGGTAGATCCAACTCCAATAGAGGAACCACTCCCCACTGCTACTCAGAGATGGGGGAGTACTAATCTGAAAGCAAGGACCCACACCCTGATCTAATAGGGTATTACTACTCAAAGAATAGAGGATCCTCACCCTGATATGATAGGGGAGTACCAAATATTCTAGATCATTCTCTATGAGGGGCCCACACCCTGATATGATAAGGGAGTACTGGCCACAGTCTTGAGGACCCGCTCCCTAACATGGTAGGGGAGTAATGAGTCTGCTGGAACAACACGTCTGGAGGACCCGCGCCCCAGAACAATAGGGGAGTACCAACTCTAAGAATAGAGGACCCGCACCCTAAAGTGGTAGGGGAGTACCTACTATATCTATATTTCATATATGGAGGACCTTTTCCCTGATCCAATAGGGTAGTACTATCCATCTTTACAAACATCATGGGGAAACCCAAACCCTAGTCCATCAGGGGAGTAAAACCCCTGGAGGAAACTACCCAAAGGTAAAAAAAATATACCCACAATGTGGGGATTCCTATATCTACCTAAGAATATAGGTAAGGGAAACCCTCAACCTATTCCATTAGGGGAGTACCACTACCAACATCACTCTACGCGTACCACACCGATCTCCAACATTGACTCAATACAAATTCAAAAGAATCTTACTCGATTTATGACACCTCATATCTCGTGATCCATAATGGAGTCCACCATAATGTTCTGCATGGAAAACCACTCAGGATATACTACTCACAATACTAAATATGAGTCATAGAGAAGAAGATACGAAAGGCGGAAGATCCCAGGAGAATCTTCTAGGAGTACACGATATGCACCAGGGCACACACAACATGTGAGCCCACCCGATCACCTGGCCGTGTATCTTGTCTACATGGATTTGAAACCCATTTATGGGTACAAAAAATGTAGAGTAGGTACACACTGTTTCCCTCATCACTCATCCCCTGGCCATGTTCCCTTTCTACACAGACCGACCAATCGTGTCCCTTACAAGTCGTGCATCCCATACTACATGGCATGTTCAGGCTAAACAGTCACCTACCTATTTAGTTTTCCAGTTTTCATGTACTGGACCCCATGTCCATGTATCTTGGCTATGTGTTAGTACACATAAATGTGTTTTTACATGGAAAAACCAAGCCATGTCCCATGGTCACATGGTTTAGGGTACTACACAACGTGTAACACCCATACACGACGTGTAACCCCAAATGTTTATCTTCCATGAATAGGAAGAGTTACATGGAATGCGTCCCTGAACTAAATCCCCTGTAGATGGTAATTCTAGTCATAAATGACCTTCAAAATTCCCTGATCCACCCAGTTCTTCCCCAAAACTCTTAGATCTACCTAGTAGGGATCAATAAAAATTGTATTTGGGCTCTAGAACCTTAAAAAATGCACAATTAAAGGGACCAAAACCAAATCTAAAATCCACCTACCTCATTGGTGAAACATTGAACTTTGTATGAATAAAGATGACCAGATCATGATGCTTCTATATATGATGATGATTTTTTTCGAAAATGGGATTCAGTGGCACTTCATTTTAATTCACCGACAATTTCGTTCTTCACCAATGAGAGGAGAGAAGGGGGGAAGAGGAGATGTGCTCTTCTTGGTTGTGTTCTTCACGTATGAGGGCTAGGGGTGATATTGGGTTTAATTAAATTAAACCCATTAATTCCCTTTTTTAATGCCACATCACCAAAATGGCCCCTAATCAATACTCCTGGTACAGATGACCTTAGGTCGTGCCTAGAGTGAAAACGACATTCCAGACTCAACTGTAGTCTCAGAAATCCAATTCGTGACTCTAAATGGGAGTTACTTACATTTTAGGTTAAACTACACACATACAATAAAATATATTTAATATCAATCCATCGAGGCACCCTGAGCCCCGACTTCCCATGCCGACCTAGTGCCCGACTTTGGAAATATTCTCCAAAATGTTCCAAAGTCTTACAGATCAAAACCCAAGTCATTACATTCTTGGAACCAATTATTGTGAGATTGAATTTCACAAACATCAGTTAATGTGAAAGGGAATTGATTCTTGAATTGAAATGGAAATGTTGTTTGGGAAATGAAGATTTTTGTAATGTTTTGGAATAAATGAAATGAAGCATTGTTGAAATGTTTTGGACCAACTCACTCTATTAACAGTAACCAGACTGACCTTCCACATGACCTAAGGCATGCCTCCCCATATGCTATAGGCTTCCGACTAGTGGCAATGGTCTATGAGTACTTTGTGCGGAGACTACAACCTCTGGTTAGAGTAGAAATAATAACATTAAATAAGATAAACATGTACAACATCCAGATAACCATCACAAAAGAGAAAGTTCCAATAAATAAACAAATACATCAAAATTTATAATAGGTATACTATAATACATGTATCAGGGATCCACTATGAGAGGATTGTGTATAAGGAAATAATGAAATAACCAAAATAAATATAAACTATAATATTTCCCTCAAACTAGTCCCAAGTCCTTCCCGGCCCTATCACCAAACTCTACCATAGCATTCCAAACATACTATCATAAAATAGGTCATTTCACTAAACCTATAACTCGTGACCAAGATGTGACAACTACTTGGGTACCAAAGTGTCATGGAGTCTTGATTAGGGTTTGAGTACAACTTAGTAGGCCACTACTGATGGAAACCCTAAAACAAAAAGTCTAAATGAAAGTGCATTAATAAGTTACAAATATAAATAATTACAAACATGAAATTACAAAAATTGATATAAATGTATAACAAAACACCAAGCCCAGGAACCAGGTTCACCCCAAGATTGGTACATACCTATTTTGGATAGTGTCAAGGTGTATCTGAGCATGTCACGATGACCGTGCCAACCCAAACACTCTCAATATGGGGTAATATACCCATCCCTAGTCCAAACCAACATTTGGGTGTAATATACCCATCCCCGAAGCCCCAACATCCACCTTGGGGATGTGTTCACCTTAGGTTAGACCATAAGTATCCGCATCCCCTGGGGGCTGTGTTCACCCCAGGTTTGACCATAAGTCTCAATATCCCTTGGGGGCCATGTTCACCCCAAGTTCATCATAAGTCTCTACATCCCCCAGGGGTTGTGTTCTTCCCAGGTTAACCATAAGTCTTAGAATCCATTGGGGTTGTGTTCATTCTCATCCACTTTAATTCCCAAAAAAAAATGCATGTTTTTTTTCTATTTTTATAAAAAATGTGTTCCAAAACGTAATTATCACTTCCATAAAAAACACAAGTCAAGGCATATCACATGGGTTAAAAAATTTACCCTTTCAAAAATAATTTACTGATTCCTTGTATAAGTTCTAAACCAAAACTCAAGGTTTTCATTTTCAAAACCCATTACCATTTTAAGATATGATTTATAAATAAATTCTATCTACATTAATTGATGATTTTTGAAATTCCATTTCACATTCATGAGTTCCAAAACATAACCCCAAGTTATAATAATTGAAACATGGATTAACTATTTAACAATATCAAGTAAAACATGGATAAAAATCTAAAATAGGGACCAACTAAACAAGGAAAATTAAATTTTAAAATATCTAATTAAACCCCAAGGTCATTACTCAACATATCAGTGAGTCAACAAAACACATTAACCAATAATAGATCGATAATATGGGTTAAAATGAGATACCATCTACCTCATTCATAATATAGATTTCCTACCAAGTATCGAACACCATTTTGGATTGAAATGGGAGAAAATGAAAAACCATAAAAATTCCCTAAAAAAGGGAATATTATTTTAACCAAGAATAAAACCACCCTTAAATAAAAGAAAACTAATAGAGAAGTAAGTAGAGAGGTAGAATAATGTTAGGCTCTCTAATACAAGAGGTGAAAGTTTTAAAAAAACCAAATGAGGGAGAACCACCCAAGAGGAGAGGAGAGGGAGGACGACATCATGCATAGGGTTTTTAGCCAAGAAAGGAAAAAATTAGGTTAAAACATAAAAAATTAAGAGGGTAATTTATATAAAATTTCACTTTTAAAATGGTTGAATGATTTGGAAATATAGTTTGGAAAACTATGCACCAACCATGCAGATATATTTGTCCAATACTGTCACAAACCAGCCCAGGTTGACCCTAAACCAGTCACCTGAGCTGATCCACAACATGAACCAAAGGATATTACCGATCCCCACAGGCTGAAAAATAGTGAAAGGAATACAAATAAATTAGTTGGGAATGATTTAACCCAGAAAAGATAGATAAATAAAAGAAAACAAACTAAACAAACCGGCAACAGAAATAAAAATAACAAAACCAAAAAAACATATATCAAGTGACCTCATGGGTCACCACAGGACACAAAACCACACTCACTCCAAGAGAAACCCAAACTAGAGGAACCTGAAACTAAAAAAAATAAAGTAGGTATGATCACCGAGATGGTCAGTAGGAATCCAAGGATAAACAACATTGCCCTATTCCCTTACCTTTAAAAAGAAAACCAATCATTCTAGTTTAAAAATACAACCACATAAGAATAATATTTATTACTATTAAAAATTTAGGCAATCCATTTCCAAGAAAAACCTTTCCCTTTTTATCACATTTCCAAAATATTTTACAAGAATTCATAATCATTTTAAAATGAAATAAAAACAATTTAACATTGAAAACATGTAATTTTTTTACAAAGGGGGAAACAATCTTGAAACAACTAAAATGGAAATCATTTCACAAACACCATATCATAAGTGAGCACCATGGTCAATCCCTATATATAACTAGCACAAATGGGACCCTAGGAACCTAACACCTTAGCAAAATGTGTTATAGAAACCAAAACAAACTGCATTATCGTGCACAATCCACTAGTAGGGGACAACCCCATAACCCTAGTGGTATCCAATCATCATCCATGTTTTGTTATAGTTGTAGCGTCAGTCTTTCTAGAAGAAATTGGGACCAACCACTTCTGAATCATCTAGCGTACTAGTATTAGTCCGCCCACCTAGATACCCCAGGTTCCCATGTGATCTATTTTAAGCGGTGATGAGTTTTCATCAAAATAACATACATGAATAGATCATTTTCTTTATTCAAAACCAAACTCACCCTATCACCATTGATCTCACTCCTTGAGTACATCCCCCCATTTTTTCCATCAAACAAAAATGCACAAGTCTCTTTACTAGGCACGTATCACAATTCATACATTCAACCACATCATTTTCTAAAACAAGGGGCATGCCTCAAGAGGGGTTTTCATTTTACACAAAACATTCTTAAAGTGAAAAATAGGATTAATTATCTATAAGGAATACTTTTAATTTTAGAACACATAATAACCCAACACTTTTAAGTTCCAAAATCATTTAAAAGCTCAACTGAACAACCGATGTACTACACATTGAAAAACAAGCTTGAACTCATGCTTATAATGATGTAATTCTTTCAAGAAAGTTAAACCACCATTTGACCATGAGTTCACAATAAAACCTGTATTTGGAAACCACATTGGAGATTTTTGGAAAACCAAACATGTCATTACACTTTTATAACTAAACTAGCTGAAAGTCCAAAAACCTTTTGAAATATTCATTACCAATTCAAAACCACTTAAAAAATCAATTTTTAATAAAAGTCACTAAAGACCAAATGGATGTTAGAAATACACTTAATTTTACAAAATAAAGGAATAACCATTTCTAGCAACCGTAACTAGATTTCATAGAGTGTTTATATTGCATAAATATAAAACATGTTTTTAAAATAAGAAAGAAATCATGGGATTCAAATTAAAGGCATAGGAATATGGGACCTACCTCATAACACATAACTTTTGATGTTGGCATCCCGAAACTGTTTTAAATTACACGAATATACATTTTCACACATATATACCCTTTGACCCAAAGTACATATTTCCCACACCGTGAGAGAATATGTATAATGAGGATACATTTATATACATGCCTACCCATGTATACACATGTAGGCCTTCGCTGCTGATGACCTGAACCCATACCGCAATGACCAAAACATAATATAAGGATAAAAAGGGATCTAATAAACACCAAAGGATCAAAATAAAACTAAATTAAATAGGGCAGTAAGAGAAACCCTACCTCAAGGTATAACCAAACCAAACCTTCGGCCCTGAGCACTTTTTAACTAAAAGTTGCTGCTCCCCCACTGAGCATATGCACCTTCACATACATGTAAGGACACCTAGCCCCTATACACACATCCACATGGCCATGAACGTGTGAAATGAGATCCTTACATATATGCTTATATATATATACTAGTCTCCACTCACCTACGTATGCATTTTCATATATATATATATACATGGGAATACCCATCCCCATACATTTATATTCACCTCCATGGATGATTATACATGTAATGGGGGAACCCAAATATATATATATATATATATATATACACACACACACACACACACACTTACCTATGCACATGCAGGTGAGTCGCCTTAGACCCGGCGACTTGAAACCACTCAGAATATTCCAACACACTACACAACAATTACCAGGAACCATAAAATCTCAGTATTAAGGTTCAATTCACCTCAACTAAATTATTAAGAACCCATAAAAATCTTAATAATCTCAAAAAAAGGGTACGAAACCAACAAGCGACATAAAAGTCCATACCTCGGATGACAGCGGTGAAGCGAATCATCCTAAACCGCCTTAACTTCAGTGGAAGTTTTCAGAACATTGACCAATGGGTCTCAAGAGGCCTCTTGCTTACCCTAAAATATGAAGAAATATGAAAATCGATCAAACCCAAATCCCATGGTTTTGGCCAAATTGAGAAGGGAAATGGGGAGTCTGAAAAATCATTGGAGATCATAAGAGTAGGGATCATAGAGACTTACCATGTTGATTTTAAGGAGAATCGTGATAGAAAATGGTGTAATTGACAAATCAGAGTTGGATCCTGGAGGGGGGGGGGCTTGCACGCTATAGGGTCTTGGCTAGGGGGTAGTGTGCTACAAAGAGGTCCAGACGAGGGGGTGGGTCATACACCACTGGGAGGTCCATCCGAGGGAGGGTGTGAACCACAAGGAGGTTGAATGGAGGGAGGTCCAGCCAGCCAGGCTGTCACGTGATCAAGGGGGAGCCGGGGTGGGGGGGGGGTGGGGGGGTTGCACGCGGGTTAGAGGGAGCAGGGGGGAAGGACCCTCATTTGAGGGTTACTTAACCCAAATAATAATAATAATAATAATAATACAAACTTAATAATAATAATAATATAAACAATAATAATAATAACAATAATATTCTTGATAATAATAATAATAATATTATTAAAACATTCTTTTTAATTTTTTTTATTATTTCATTTTTCTCATTTTATCTCATTTCATTTTATTTTAAAGACAATAATAAAAGTAGTAATAATAATAAACATAATAATAATATGATTAATAATATTAATAGTAATATTAATATTCTTAATACTAATAGTAATAATAACAATATTCTCATTAATAATAATAATATTATTACTATTATTAAAACAATTATTTAAATTTTAATTCACTTTTATTATTTTATTTTATTTTCGTTTTAAACTTTATTTTATCTTAAAAAAAAGGCAGACCACAGAGTTCCCAAACTGTGCTCTACCCACGTGCCAGATACTGCCAAGCCCAAAACACCCATTTCCAAATAAAAACTCAAAAATTTGAATCGGGACTCAACCTGCTCAAACATAAAAAAAGACCAAGGATGAATAAAATAATTAAAATAAAAGAGTAGTGTCAGGTCGGGATGTGACAATTCTCCCCACCATGAGACTTTCTGCCCCTAGAAAGTACCAAATGACTTGGTTGGTCAAAGCATTGATCAAAATGAAATGATTTTGAAAAAAATACCTTGATCATTTAAGGACTTAAATCCAAGAACTCACTTGATAACCAAAGGAACAGTCAACGAGATCCCAAGACTCGGACCACTTAAATGATATGACTGATAGTGAGGACCCCTCATTTCCAATAAAAACCACAAGATGGAATACCCTAACCCCTAACATAGAAATTACCAAAGCTCAGTGGAACTTCCACATACATTCATCAAGCGACCCATTACCCAGATAAATAATTACCACGTTCGGGGTCGGGTGGAACAAGAACAAAGTATTTCCCACATTAGGAGCTCTTTGAAGACCTATTTTCCCTTGGGTTCATTTCATGATGGTCTCCCCACCATATTAGGATTCAGGCTAACATTGACCCTTCCGAATCAAAACCACTCACAAAACCAAACCCAACTCCCAAAACCTATGAGACCAGTGATGGGTCTCCCCACCATTTTAAGAACAAGCTAGTACAACATGGTTCAGACCTTCCATCCCAAACCCACCAACACGGACCGAATCCCAACACAAGAGGGGGGGGGGTCCCCAATGGAAGGAACCTGAAACGAACACCAATTTATGACTCATCACTTTCTTAGGACACGATAATCCCTAAAGGGTAACACCCAAAACCCAAAACCATTCAAAAAGGAAGAATAGACACTCAAAATTTTATTTCTCATGATACATAGCCACACAAACTTTTGGAAATAGGCCATCGGGACCTTAAAAGAAAAAGATACCAAAACAAACAACCAAAGGAAAGGAAAATTCAACCAGCGTCCTCTCTGAAGTCAGAGACAATAGGTTGGATTCACATTCCCCCTGCACATAGAGATTTCCCGACTGTGTGAAAAGATTCACTATGGGAACTATGGTTGTATTCTTGATGTCTTGAAGCATTTTCTACACCACAGTCAGAAACCTTCAACCTCCAACTGAGGATTCATCCTCTGGCAACATAACTTATAGAACTATTCTGAACCCACAACCTCAACAGGCCTTTGAAGGATTATGGAGAAGTGGCTTAGAGTTCCAAACTAACCACATTAGAAGCAACGGGTATGTGGTCCTTAGACCGAGAAATATGGAGTGAGGATAGAGACACTCCAAGAAGATGTTCCTCTGGTTCGCACTCCTCATCGGATAGGGAACCTTTCATGAGCACCTTAAGAAACTAAAACACCTTCTATCACAGTCCACCCATTTTGACTCAACTTGAAAAAAGAAAAGGGAAAGTACCCTTCACCAATCCAAACATGGTCATTTTAATATAACTAGAGATTATAAAACCCACATGACATTTAGAGTTCCCAAATAGTTAAAGACACACCCAACTTCCTCAAGTTTCACCACAACATCTATCAAACCTAGACCACCATAAGGAAAACAGACATCATACAAAGAGGTTTTCACCCCAACACTCCTTTAGGAGTCTGGAAAAAACCATCAACCGAAATGGATCCTTTAGAGGCCATTGGACATTTCTGGGTGTCATAATCTAAACAAGAAACATGAATACAACTTGAAGTGCATCTCAAAACAAGACAGCACATCCCATCATAAATAAAATCTTAAATTGAACATCATCTCAACCCAAGAATACTAATTCAAAAAAAACCAAGCACCAAACAATAAAGCAAAAACTCCCCTTATAAAATAATCACTTTCATTTCAAAATCAAAACATTTTACACCTTAAAAATCATTTGAACACCAGAACCCACTTCAAAATTCACTTTTATTTCGAACCCTTTTTGGAAAAAAATCATTCCAACACACCCACTTATCGAACATAATTTTAGAAAAAAATGAGCCTAAAAAACCAAGAACCCAATATTGGTATTCTATGAAGCCTCACATGTATATAAATTCTCGTGCCAACTCGGCACCCATCCACACATACCAACTCCATGTACACTATCCATATAGGCGAGCATCCATAAGAATACCAAAGGCTAAACAAATAATTTACAAATTACCATTTCCAAGCGACATTAATTTTATATTTCAACAAAAATTGAAAAAACTCCAAAAACATTTTCCAAATACACTTCTAATTTATTCTTTATAAAAGTTTTCAAATATCCCAAAATAGTTCCCAAAAGAACATCTATTTTCAAAATAACTCATTTCATTTACAAACAAACCAAGATTTTCATTTTGGAAATCCAATTTCAATAGACCAATCATCAATTTTAAAACCTGAGAACACCCCAAAACCAACTAAAACTCACTCCAAGAACACCCCAAAGTAACCAATTCTCTCAAAAAATTATGATTCCAAATATAAAATGAACAACTGCTACACACGACTTGGTCATGTGGTTTAGAAGACCGTGCACTGACTAGGTGAGCACATTGGAAGTAATCAGAGGTAATCGTGTGGTCTACACATGGCTTGTCAGGACATGTACAATAACCATTCAAACCTCTAAAATGATAAAAAAATTTCGAGACTAACCAGAAACACCCAAACAAGACTAAGGAATTTTACGAAAACCGATAACCAAGCACAAACTTTAAGGCAAGACCATCCCAGACCACCTTGGTAGTTCAAGTGTCATTCCAAATAGGTGGTGATCAAGCACCTACCCAAAATTGACCACTTGGGTTCAAAAAATCCTAACTCCAAACTATCAGACATCCCCAAAGGACATGGGATAAACCTACCTCTAATACCATTTGGTCACAAACCAGCCCAGGTTGACCCCGAATCGGTCACCCGAGCTGATCTGTGACATGGATCGAAGGCCATTACCAATCTCCATGGGTTGGAAACCAGTGCCAGGAATCCAAATAAAGTAGTTGGAAATGATTTAGCCCAAAAAATAAAAATTAATAAAATAAAATAAACTTAACAAACTGGCAGCGGAAATAAAAATAACCTAAGTAGAAAACATACCTTAGGTGACCTTGTGGGTCACCACGGGACACCACACTCGCTCTAAGAGTGAACCAAACTTGAAGAACTTGAAACTAAAAAAATAAAGAAGGCATGAGCACCGAGATGATCAGTAGGAATTCCAAGGATAAACAACAACACCCTATGCCCTTACCTTTATAAAGAAACCCAATCATGATAGTTTGAAAATACAACCACATAAGAATAATATTTACCACTCTTACCAATTTAGACAATCCATTTCCAAGAAAAACCTTTCCATTTTTATCAAATTTCCAAAATAGTTTACAAGCATGCATAGTCATTTTAAAATTAAAGACAAACAGTTTAAAATTGAAAAAATTTATTTTTTTTACAAAGGGGGAAACAAGATTGAAGCAACTAAAATGGAAATAATTTCACAAAAACCATGTCATAAGAGACCACCATGGTCAATCCCTATAGATAACTAGAAGAAATGGAACCCTAGGAACCCCGTACCTCAGTGAAATGTGGTATATAAACCATGAACAAATATATTCTCTTTCATGAGACACTAGTAGGGGACATCCTTATAACCCTAGTGGTCTCCAATCACCACCCATGTTTAGTTAGAGTTGTAGCGTCAATCCCGCTAGAAAAAACTGGGACGAACCACTTTCAAATCATCCAGCGTACCAGTCCTAGTCTGCCCACCTAGATACCTCAGGCTTCCCATGTGCTCTATTTCAAATGGTGGTGATTTTTCATGAAACTAACATACATGAATACATCATTCTCTTTATTAAAAACCACACTCACTCTCTCACCACAGATCTCCCTCCTTGAGTACATCCCCACTTTTTTCCATCACACAAAAATTCACAATTCTCTTTACTAGGAATGTATCACAATTAACACATTAAACAACATAATTTTCTAAAACAAGGGGCATGCCTCAAGATGGGGTTTCCTTTTACAAAAATCATTCTTAAAGTGCCAAAAGAGCCTAATTATATACAAGGAATACTTTTAATTTTAGAAAACATAACCACACAATACTTTTAAGTTCCAAAATCATTTAAAAGATCAATTGAACAACCAATGTACTACACATTTAAAAGAAATCTTGAACCTATGATTACAATGATGCAATTATTTCAAGAAATTCAAACCACCATTTGACCACAAGTTCGCAAAAAAACCCATCTTTGGAAATCACATTAACTTTTTTGGAAAACCAAACATGTCATTACACTTTTATAACTAAACTGTCCAAAAGGCCAAACACCTTTGGAAATGTTCATTAACAATTCAAAACCACTTAGGAAATCACTTTTCAAGAAAAGTAACTAAAGACTAAATGGTCATTAGAAATATATTTCATTTTCCAAAACAAAGGCATAACCATTTCTAGAAACCACAACCAAATTTCATAGCATGTGTATATTTTATAAATATAAAACATGTTTTTAAAACAAGAAAGAAATCATGGGATTCAAATTAAAGTTATAGGAATAGGGGACCTACCTTAGAACACGTAGCTTTTGACGATGACAGCCCAGAACTGCTTCACCTTACACACATATACATTTTCACAAACACACACACACACACATATACTTTGACCTAAAGTAAATATTCCCTATGACATGAGGGAATATGTATAAGGAGGATACATATATATACATGCCTACCCATGTATACACATGCAGACCTTCACTGCCAATGACCTAAACCCATACTGCGAAGACCAAAACACACTATAACAATAAAAAAGGATCTACTAAACACCAAAGGATCTGAATAAAACTAAATTAAATAGGTAAACAAGAGAAACCCGCCTTAAGGTGGAACCAAACTGATCTTTTGGACCTTACTTCTTTCTAACTAAAAGCTGTTGCTCCCTCACTAATCATATGCACCGTCACATACATGTAAGGACAACTAGACCCTATGCACACATACACATGGCCATGAACATGTGCAAATGGATCCTTACATATATGATTATATGCATATACTAGTTTCCACTCAACTATGTATGCATTTTCATATATATATATATATACACATGGGAACACCTATCCCCATACATGTATATTTACTACCATGGATGACTATACATGTAACAAGGGACCCCCTACACATATATATTTACCTATGAACACATAGGTGAGTCACCTTAGACCTGACGACTAGAAACTACTTAGAATAGTCCAACACACTACACAACAATTACCAGGAACCATAAAAACTCAGCAGTAAGGTTCAACTCACCTCATCTAAATTATTAAGAACCCCTAAACACCTTAATAATCTCAAATAAAGGGTGTGGAACCAACCAGCATCATAAAATTCCATACCTCGAATGGAGACAATGAAGCTAATTGTTCTAAACCACCTTGCCTTCGGTAGTGGTTTCCGGAATACGGACCAATAGGTTCTAAGAGGCCCCTTTCTTACCCTAAAATTGGAATAAACATGAAAATAAATCAAACCGGAATCCTAGGGTTTTGGCCAAATCGAGCAGGGCGTTGGGGAGTCTGAAAAGTCATTGGAAATCATAATATGAGGGAGTGGAGAGACTTACCATGTCGATTTGAAGGAGAATCATGACAAAAAATGGTGAAATCAATGAATTAGGGTTGGATATCGGGGGGGGGGGGGCTCGCATGCTGCAAGGTCTCGTCTAGGGGGGTGCATAAGGAGGTCCAGCTGAGGGGGTGGGTCAAGCGCCGCAGGGAGGTTGCACAGAGGGAGGTCTAGCCAGCTGGGCTATCATGTGATCAAGGGGGGAACCCAAGGGGGCCGTGCACAGGTTATAGGTAGGAGGGGGAGAGGACCCTCATTTGAGGGTTACTTAACCCTAATAATAATAATAATAATAATAATAATAATATAAAATTAATAATAATAATAATATAAACAATAACAATAATACTAACAATAAAATTCTTGATATTATTATTATTATTATTAAAAAATTATTTTTATTTTTTTATTATTTCATTTGTCACATTTTATCTCATTTTCATTTTATTTTAAATACAATAATAATAATAATTATAAACATAATAATAATAAGATTAATAATATTAATAACAATATTAATATTCTTAACACTAATAGTAATAATAATAATAATAATAATAATAATATTCTCATTAATAATAATAATATTATTACTATCATAAAAAATATTCTTTAAATTTTATTTCACTTTTATTATTTTATTTTATTTTCATTTTAAACTTTATTTTATCTTAAAACATAGGCAGACTGCATAGTTACCTGGGCAAAGCCGCACAGTTCCCAAACTGTGCTCTGCCTGTGTGCCAGATTCTTCCAAGCCCAAAATTTGAATTTCCAAATAAAAACTCTAAAATTAGAACCAGGACTCAACCCACTAAAAAAATAGGACCAAAGATGAATAAAATAATTAAAATAAAAGAGCAGTGTCGGGTCGGGGTGTGACAGAGACACACTATTTCACATGGTTAATGCACCCAGCTTGAAAAACCATCCTCAAACCATTTGAGATGCCTATGATATTTTCTATATAGATCACATGGTCACCCAGATCCCCTCATATAGTTTAAAAAAACTATGCACCTATACAAACTAGGCCACATGGTTAGCACTAACCATGTGCTAACCGTGCGCCCCAGGCTACTCCTCCCAAAACCATAACTTCAAACCCATAAGATTTTGAGAATTATGTGAGAACTTGAGATGACTATTGATCCTAAAACCAAATCCAAAAACAACCATTTAATATGATCCAACTCTTGGGTCCAAGATCCAACCCTCTATTTTAAAAACAATCTGTCAACTAATTCAAAATTCAAGATCTTCCTCAAAATTAAAGTGCCCGTACAGATGAGGAATTATAAACTCCCCACTGTAGCACTTATCATCCCTGAAAATTCTTGGTGGACATCCTATTACATCACCTAACCTTCATTAGTTATATAATTTGGGCCAAACAAATTCTTTCTATTCCCAAAGGCCCAATGTACTTTCAAAACACAGCTCTAAACAGAAGACACAAGGCCACCCGATTCTGAACCAACGCTCCTAAACATCACTAAAACGATGAGATGATACTTACTTAATCCTGTCTATATTTATAAAAATATCATGTCAACATTCATTCGATCACCTGATACAAGGTTCTCCCAACCAAAGGAATTAACTCAAAAAATCTAATTCCGATCCATTGTGTGTCCCACCTATGAAATAACATACCAAACACCATTATATAGTTTTTAATGACACAAATAGTTCCACTTGAAATGAACCTCACCAGATCGCACCCAAGAACTCTTTTCTCCATGTTTAATCCCAAATTCTGAAATCCATGGATACACCTCCATTATCCAAGCACAACCTGAACACACCAAATTTTCTTCAAAAGACCCAAAAAGCACAAAAACTTATAATCGCATTCAATATGAAATAGTCAATGTGTTTTTAAACTAACCACAACCAAACACCCATAAGTTTAATGGATATACCTCATCTTTCCATATTATCTTAAAAGTTTTCAGATTCAACCATTTACATGCTTGTCAAAACTCCCAACTAAGATACCTTTATCTCCAAAGGTATTTTACGATCATCCCAAGAACACAATGAGGTCTAACCCCAATATTCCAGTGAAATTTACATGGTTAAACCACCAACTAACCACACTATTCATTTTGTTCCCATTCGGGCACCAGTATGCCATAATGCCAAACCAAGATTAGATCACACCATTCATCCCAAGCCCAAAACAATTGCCCAGACTCCAACTAGCACTAGAGAGAGATTAACCTCTAACATTCCCCAAGAAAATCCATGATACATTGAAAACACCCATGCATCAGTATCCAGTGTTGTTATGACCTCCTAAATTCTAGTTTTTTACATTTACCAACTTTTTAACTCAAGGTTCATAAACCCATGACTAATATGAAGCTCCTTCACTTTATATTGATCTTGTTGTCATTCTGTTGGGACAAAACTATGATATTAGGGGCTCACATCCCATCCTTCACCAAACAAAATGGGATGATGTGGCTGTCCCACTCACACCTAAGCACTAATGTTAAACACAAAAGGTTTCCCATTCATAGATCATAGGAACATTATCACCAACATTCACAACAGTGAGGGTTATGCCCTCACTCATCCAATAGTGCTCTCCCCACCATATAGATTCACTTGAAACAACTTCTAGAACACTAACTAAATAGGTTTCAAAACTAAGGAATATGTATCTCTCCCTTTAAGCATCAACCATCCATTAAGAAATACACCAAAATTAGGATTAAGCTCAGATCAATTATGCCACATCATTTAGATCCAAACACAAACATCATCCCCTACCACCAGGACCTCACAAATTTACCAAAATATTCAAGTCATCAACCCTCTAACATCCACCATTTTCTAGTTACCCCACTCAAAAAAGAAACCACTGACTGAAACCCACCATGGTTCCATGAATCTCTGCCAAGTACTAGTGAACCAAAATATACTCATGAAAATACCACCACCACATCATTTTAAAACTTCATAAAAACACTAAATGATGTTCGATGGAACCATAAATGACCCGTTCTACTGACCCAAGTCCAATATAACTCGCACACACTAGCTCAATTCTATATTAAACTAATGGGTTCTCACTCTCATATCACCAGAACTTATCAAAACCCATGAGTCGAATGTCCTACAATGACTAATTCACACAAATGAACTTGTTAACCTATAATTCAAGTGTAAAATATCCTAGTATCATGCAAATAATGAAGTAATGGACCTTTCTCTCAAAATTTCACTTCCACTAACCATAGGAATCCTCAATTTCATTGTAAAAAAATCTTGACACCTCACATGTGTCAAGTAAATGTGCATGACCATTTTTCTAAAGGTTCTGGGTGCAACAAAATTTCTTTTTGTATGAATAAACATAAAGTTTTTTTTTGGATTTAACAGATCATTATCCAATTGTACAAGATGTAAATTTCACAACCAACTAAAAATTTCCATTTAATATTGACATAGAAATCCTAAAACCCAAAGAGGATATTTTGTACATTTAATTTATAATTAATTTAAATTAGATATGAAGAAAAAATACCTCACTTTAGGATCTTTATTTGATGATGTTCTTGATCACCTGAGAAACTTTTTATTATTATGTTTGTTGCATAGGGAGGACCCAAAGTAAATACCTTTAGAAATGATCCACACATGGTTCTTTAATATCCAAATGAAATGATGGATTACTAGGTGTTAGAGTGGCATATCAATCATCTTATATTGTTTATCTTTATTGATTCAATATCCTTCAAGATTGAAAGATTTCTTCTCATTTATAAAAATATGAGATAAATAAGAATCAAGAGAGAAGTCAGTTGTGCACAATGATTCTCAATTCTCGATTAACCCTATAAAATAGACATAAAAACCTATTTATAAAGTTAGAGTTTAGGTTAAAATATTATTGAATTTCACAATGACCCTTAAATAATATAATAAATTTTATTTAACCCCATTCCATATAATAATAATAATAATAATATTATTATTATTATTATTCTATAGTGTGCACTGTCTGGAGGAGTGATAAATATTATTTTACCATCTTTCAAATTAATATTTATCATTAGACATGATCTTGGTCTTCTCATATTCCTTGAAATTTATCGAATACCCAAATAACTATTTAATTAAATATTTATTCATAAATAAATATTCTATTCATAGTTTGGTGAATGAATATTGATTAAATTTTCAAAAAATAAAATAAATATTTTATTCATAGCCTGAAGAATAAATATTTATTAAATATTTACGATCAATGAAGCTTGAATAAAATTATTCCTAGATATTGAGAATAATATTTATTAAAAAAATTAAATTTAAATAGAATTTAATTAAAATAAATATAAACACTTAGTGTGTGACCCTATATGATTCTTTTTTATTAGAATTAGGTATACTTGCCTAAATCATAATATTACTGTCTAGAAATGGGTCAAGTAACCCAAGATAAAGAAGTTAATGTCAGAACATAGAAAACCACATAATAACACTTATTGTGTAATATAATCTCTTTGTCATAATATCTCATCAAGAAGGCTGCACACACATGTCATCAACCTATGTGCTTGATACGTCTTTCTTTGAATATCTAAAATAAACTCATCATTATGCCATGGACATGGATTTTAATGTGATGATTTCATTTTAATCAAAGGGATGAGATATCAAATTCCATAAAAATGGAAGGGACAAATACTCCCTCAAATTATTATTAATAACATGTCATTCATGATGCATCCAACATACCCTACTTCCCATGAACCTATGGTGTTACAGTTTTGGTTAGTAAATCTATGTGTGAGATTTATGACATGAATTAATAATAATCTTAAAGTATAAGAACCATTGCACATGATCACAGATAGGAATATCCAATGATAATAAATATGAAGAATTTGTACTGGCAGGTCTGTTATCATAATTTCCCTTCTTAGATATTTCTAAATTCAAACTTCATAAGATGAAGACTCATCCACTTACGAGTAATCGTACATGACAACTAAGATTATATGTGTCCCATTATAGTATGTTATCTGACCAAAGAACTATATTTAAGAATATTTTCATGGTATTTCAATCTTCTCATCATAGAGGAGAACTGCTATGACCTTATCAATATGAAAAATACTCTAGGATATTATTACATTAAATCCATGTAGAACAATGAATAATATGTAATAAGTTGTTTTATTAATGATTAAATTTTCAAATATACATGTAATAAAAATTAAAAATAGTTGGTTCTAAAACACCAACTTCAACAGACTCTCAATTTGACAAGAGCCAACTACCTACAAATTTCTGTCTTCTAGACTTCACATGATGATCATTTTTCTAATGAGTTAAGAATTTAGTCAAGGGGTCCACAACATTGTCTTTTTTGGATATTATTCTTGCTATAACTTCACCTATTTTAGAAAAATCACTCAATAGATGATACTTATGAAGTATGTGATTCATCCACTGATGTAGCATTGGCTCCTTAGTAAGGGACACCACTGTAGTATTATCATAATATTGTGTGATAGGATCTTTACTAATAGGTAACATGACAAACTCTTGGATTAAGTTTCATATACAAAATGATTCTTTTGTTTCCTTAAAAGTCAAAATATACTTAGAGTTTATTGTATAATCTGAAACCACAACCTGATTTGAGATCTTCCAGCTCAAAACACCTCTATTGTGAGTGAAGATGTATCCTGTCTACAATTTCAGATTATATTGATATATTTGAAAACTAGAAACTTCATATACTATGATGAATAGTTCCTAATATCCTCCTTAGAATAGGAACATATCCTTAATTTTCCTAAAATACTTAAAGATGGTCTTGATTACCATTCAATAGTGGTCACTTGGGTCATTTTGAAATCTTCCTACCACACTTAAGGAATAGGCGACATCTATCATAGTACATAACATAGTATACATGAATAAAACAATCGTATATGTGTATGTAATCCTTTACATCTTAGGTATTTATTCATGTGACTAAGAAACCATTTCCTTGAAAGATGAATGCACCATGAAATTGGAAACAATACCCTCTTGGATTTTTCTATAATAAATATATTTAGCATCTTGTTAATATATTTACCTTGACTTATACTGAGTAGCCTATTGTATCTATCATGATGGATCTTGATCCCAAAAATATATAATGCTTTACCTAAGTCCTTCATATAGAAGCATTTATTCAACTAGGATTTAATAGACTGTAAGAATAGTATCTCAATTCCAATAAGTAGTATGTCATCGACACATACTATTAAGAAAACAACTGAACTCCCACTAAAACACTTATAAATACAAGGATCAAATTCATTATTTATGAAACCAAATTTTATTATAGATTCATAAAACCGAATTTTCGATGATCTGGAATATTTCTTTAATCTATAAATGAATATTTGCAATTTTCATACCTTGTTGGAATCCTTTGGAGTCACAAACCCTTTGGGTTGTGTCATATAGAAATTTTCCTGAAGGTTCCCATCAAGGAAGATTGTTTTGATATCCATTTTACAAATCTCATAGTCATGGTAATAATTAATGAAAAGTGTAATTTTTATGGATTTAAACATAGAAACCAGTGAAAAGGTTTAATCATAGTATATACCTTAATATTGTTTGAACCCTTTTATAACTAGTCATGCCTTATAAGCACCGTCTTGTCTATCCATGTCCAATTTGTTCTTGAATTCCCATTTATAACCAATAGTATTTATATTCACTATAGGATCTACTAAAATTCATACTTGGTTTTGGTGCATGTAATCTATTTCAAAATTCATAGCTTATTAGCATTTGGAAACATATGTTCTACTTACTACTTAATTATAGTTTACATGATCATTATTATAAACTAATAATGATTCACTATCCTCATTGACCAGAAATCCATATCATTCTAGTTCTCTAACCACTCTTGTACTCCTATAAAATACTTATGTCTCTAAAACTTCTTATTCTATGGGGATTTGTGGAATTTGTTCCTCTGAAAACTATTGTGTACCTTGATCATGGAATCCATCATAGTCTATATTTCTCCCACTATATCTTTTAGAGACATTCTCCATCTCAAATAATATGACATGTCTTCCCATTATTACCTTTTTTTTCTGAGGGGCTGTATAGGTAATATCACCTTATTTCCTTGGGGTTATCCTCAATTTGATCCTTGAGGTGTAAGTTTATTACCTACAGAGGCCCTAAAAAATTATTCACATCCACATTAATGTAAGTACAATAATATGAGTATAATTACACTCCAAAATTGGTATGGAATTCCATCTACCACTTTAGTTTTCACTTAGTTTAGTATGTATGCTTTTGTATATAATGTATATCCCCAAAAGGACAATGAAATATCTACACGACTCATAATTTATCTCACCATGTCCAATGGGGGTGGTTACTCATTTCCATTACATCATTACATTATGGTTTATAAAAAGGGTGAGTTGAGATAGAATCCCAAACTCCCATAAATAATCAATGAATCCTTGATTAAGATATTCTCCACCACAATTTGAGTAGTTTTTATAAATATTCTTACCAAGATTTTTCTCAACTCCATTCTTTAATTCCTTGAATATCTCAAAGGAATATAACTTATACCTCATTAAGTAAACATATCCATATAGACTAAAATCATTAGTAAAATTTATAAAGTATGAATACCCACCCATTGATTAAAATAGAAATAGTCTACACACATCATTATGAACTAATTCAAGAATATCTTGGGTCCTTTCATTGATTCTACAAAATGGGGCTTTGGTCTTTTTTCCTTATAAACATGCATGACATACACCAAGTTATTTTAGTTCAAATGAATATAAATATCCATATTGGTTTATTTTAGTCAAACATTTTTCATTTACATAACCTATCTGGTGATGCCAATGTTGGGTGTAGTATGACTCATCTGAACTAGATTCATTATTTATTTCCATTACTTGGTTTGTGTAATCCAACATATAAAGACCGTTATTTAAATGTTCCTTAACATAAAAATGCTATCCTTATAAAAGAAAAAATATTTACTCCTAAATTTGAAAATAAATCCATTTTTATCAAGTCTAGATACAAATATAATGTTTTTGGTAATAAATGAAACATAATAAAAATCTTTTAAAACCAAGATCATTCCTATCAGCAATGCATGGTAGTAGTCCCTGATAGCCAAAAAAACAATTCTAAATCCATTGAATTCTCATAGATCTATCTTCCCTTGACCAATATTCTTAAATATACTTGGTTACTATATTTGAATATACATGTGAGTACCACATGAAATTTATAATACCAAATTTGTAGAAATAGATAAATTGAACTCAATAACAAATACACCTGAAGCTTCCCCTTGATTCTTTGCCTGGGTGTAGTTTTTCTTCTAGTGGCCCATATTATCACATAAAAAATAGATAACATAATGTTCCCTAGCTTAAACCTTTATCTTTATCTTATTGGAAGGGTGTTTTAAAGAAGCTTTGGACTTAGAGGTATTCTCCTCACCTTTAATTTTATTCAACATAAGAACAAAAGGTTTTTCTCACTTCGTCTCCTTATCAACTTGGCTAAGAGATGTGAGAAGATATAGAAGAGACTTATCTACTTTTTTTAATATTGAAATTAACAACAAAAATATTGAATATCCAAGGAAGTGATGTAATAATGAGATTGGCCTATAGTTCTCCAAGTAATTTAAACCCTAGAAGCTCTGGGTGCTCAATATATCCAATGATTTTGACTATGTGAGTCCCATCCAATGCACCTTCTCCAAAATTAATCCAAAAGAGTGCCTTTTATATCTAAAACTATTCCTATATATCTCTATCATAATAATTTACATGGAGATAATGGAGCATTCTATAAGGATCCATGTCTTTATGTGACTTCATGAGTTCATTAGAGTTGGATGAAAGCATTAAACACTGAACATTGACCTCATTTCTCAAGTTTTTATCATAGAAAACACACCCTTCATCACTAACCTCCTTTATAGGTGGATTGGGTAGTGAGGATTCCATCAAATAAGATTTATATTCATGGAAAACAAGAGTTTTAGGTATATGAAGCATTACTGGAAGTTAATTCTAGTAAGGAGATGGAATTTTTCCAATATTGATCATAGATATAATGTGGTTAACGAAATTTCCATTATTATAAAATTATAAAAGAGAAAATTATTAGTTATTAAATCAATTACAATTTATGTGATACATAATGAAATTAATTTTATCACGTATCCCACTATTTTATCAAGTCCCAAATTCCCTCACCATTGGACTAGGAATTTCTAGTTTCTAGGACATTCTAGTGGTAAGGATCCATATACCCATTCTCATAACCCAATAATGGGATTGGTCAATTACTCGAAGGTATTTAGGTGGGTAGGTCTTCTAACTATAGGATTTCCGCTCCTTGATATGTTGAGTGGAATCCCAAATCCCAAAATCATAACTTGAATTTCCTCAACACTTTCCTCTAAGTTATATCAATTCTAGCGAAGGCTACTCCTCTTGATGAAAATTAGTTAAGTCAACCCAAAACTTTCATAAGAACTCAATAATAAAAGTAAGTTCCCCAAAGTGGGTTGGTAAAACACTTAGTTATATGGATTTAATTCCTAATCAAGTAATATAAGGCTTAGTCTGACTTAATATTAAGTTGAGGGATTTTATTTATTATGCGTAAAAATTTCTTGTTTTATCCTTTAAATTTTTTGTTAATATTTAGTGTATTTTACTTAAGTGATCAACCATGTTTTAATAAAACATTTACACATAATAAATTTGTTTAAATTCCATATTTTTATATTAATCCATTTATTTATGTGATCACGGTCTTTCATCCTTAAAATAAATAATTCATAAGACATAAATAAATTAGTAAATAAATGACACAATCATGAGCTTATCTAATGGTTAATTTATTGAGTGGATAATAAATCAACCTATGAACCTAGGGAAAAAAACTTGTCCTAGTTTTGGAATGATTTTAGCCATTCCACCCATCCACCTATGTATTGAAACACCCCAATACTTAACGATATATTTATTTTTAAATAAATTTAATCTTTTTGATAACTTGTGGAATACGTAACCCCGAGTCTAAATGAACCA
Source organism: Viscum album (assembly GCA_963277665.1). Taxonomy (NCBI): domain Eukaryota; kingdom Viridiplantae; phylum Streptophyta; class Magnoliopsida; order Santalales; family Viscaceae; genus Viscum; species Viscum album. The sequence goes on along the minus strand of OY728146.1, from coordinate 1,615,638,734 downwards.
TAATATAGTATACCATTATAACATAGAAATTAAATTAGTGAATATGAATAGGAATAAATAGATCATTAAAACTATATTTTAAAAAAATGTATAAAATAAATTCCATGGTTATCTATTTATTAAAAATAATAATAAAAATCATTTGAAAGAAGAAGAAACATTTCCTGAAAAGCTATATTTTTCTAAAGAGCGATTTCGTTACATTTTAATTATTTATTTTAAAAGTAATTTGTACCTATTTTGTAATTTAAAAAAAAAAAATTCAATTTTTAGATAATAATATAAAAATTGACTTAGATGGAATTTTTAATAATTTTCTGAAAATATTAATTTTTCGATGAATATTGAAAAATATCGATTTTCATTGAAAACTGTGTTTTCATCTAAATTATTTTAAAATTTAAATTATATTATAAGTTTATTTTAAAGTAAATTTTGGTCAATTATATTAAAATTTAACTAATTTAGGTAATTGTGATCAATTTTATTTTCAATTTCAATATAAAACTTTCCATACTTATGAGAACTTTTCTTTGGAAAACTGCTTTTTCGTCGTGTATGCGGGTTCGATTTTAAATTAAATCACGAAAATTCTATGAATTTTATTTTAAAAAATGTATTAAATAATTTTAATCACGATAATTAATTTTATCTAATAATTTCAACTGAATTTTTGACCATAATTAATACTAGAAATAATAAAAATTAATTACCACGGTTAAGGTAAAAACTAATTTACCGGGGGTTAAACTAAAAATATAAGGTTTAAAATGATATAAATAATTTTACAATCACTATTTTACCTATTTTGGACATATAATATCTAATGTTCTATAATGATCCATTTCTAAGCCTTTTTATGTAAAAAATGTGGGTACAAATAATTCTTTTCAAAAATTCCATGTGCGTCATCTCCCTCACTTATAAAAGGCCAACCACTATCCTCCCCTATTCACACTCCCAAATACCTTTGGTTTGTGAAATAAATAAAAAAAATATCTTTCTTAAATCTCTCATAAAATCATATATTCCTTAATTTTATAAGGAAACTCTCCTAAGAAGGATTTAGGTATAAACTTCAAGTGGAGCTCCAAAGAAGAGGTAAAATTATTAAAATAGAAATTTGTTTTATTTATTCTTCCACCTATTTAAAATATCATTAGAATATGATAATATAATAGAAAGAGTATCTAAAATATACTGATATTTTATTATTTTAATGTCATAACCTATATATGTATCCACTAAATGGGAAACGAAACCTTCGCTTGTGTGTACGACAGACTGTAGCCTCGCAAACCGATGTAGCTCGTTTTCCATCACCACCTATCATGGTTGGATATAATTATGGATTTAATATATGTATATAATATTTATGAAATTAATATACTTATAGAGTTATAATATCATACATAAATTCTTATGTTCCATTCCATGGAAATATGATAACATCACTTGTGTGTATGGAGGACTACCACCTCATGAAGCGATGTGAATCATTTCTCACTTACAATTTACATGGAAGGTAAAAAGTTTAAATTTAAAGTATATATGTGATATATATGAATTAATAATGACTCTATAAAAGTTATATGTTATTTTACTTCCATTCATTCCATTCGAGGAGAAAATGGAAACATCGTTCATGCACATGTACAACCTACCGTCTCCATGAATGATGCAATCCATTTCTACATCTAATTTTTATGGATTACTATAATAAAATATAATTAATATAAATTATATTTAAATCATGGTTAAAATTATGGATATTATGGAACCGTGATCAAATTAAAATTACCAAAATTGTCAAACCAAACCGTACATGAAAAATGAAGAAATTATCACCCAAAATAGAGATTTTAACACAGAAATGTTAATAAATGGGTGAAAAAATACTATAATTAAATCATATAAGGTATTAAATAAATGATAATGGTTCTTAAATATATGTATAATAAACTTATATTTATTATACATGAGGTTCTAACATGTACGAAGGAAGTCAAACTTAAGGTAAACGATTTTTGTCATTATTTTCCTTCTTTGAGATTTATGCCATGTCATACACCTATATTATTTTATGAGGTATATATACATCCCATTTGACATGTAATATCATGAATGTATTTATTATAAGGATATTTTATGTTTAATTTAATTTCATTCTTTCATGGTGCTTATGATTCAATGTTACCTATGTGGGAATGGTTTTACGATATATCTCATTATTTATCAATATTTTTCATGTTTATGATTCTGATGATGAAATATTATGATTCATATATCAATAAACTCATGAATTTTCTTATAAAATGGTTATTTCATGATAATATTTGTTTTCAATTCATTTTTTCACCTCTTTATGTACTCAAGAGTTCAAAATATTTTTTTTTAAGAAAAACCATCTTTATTTCTCTTTTCAGTCAAAAACACATTTTCTTCCATATCCATGTTTTCTAAAAATATTTTCATTTTTTAAAAAATTTTAAAAATAATTTATTAAATACAATTTTATCTATTTTTACCTTTTTATAGGTTTTAAAAGGAATATTATCATTATTTTACAAATAAGGTAATTCTTGACATTTTACCAAAGTGTGAAAGGAATGTTTTCTTTTAACTTGTTCCACATGAACAAAATTTTCTATTACCATGACCATTATTTTCTTATAATATTCATTTATAAGTTTATAAGGTGATTTTGAAATAAAATTATTTCTATAATATTTTGTGAATTTTTTAGTTTTTTAAAAAGTGATTTTCAAAGAAAGGATTTTTTCCTCAAGAAATGTTTCAAGTGATCTTTCAAAATCATTTTCCATCTAAGGTGATATATATTGATGTTACATAATATTTAATGGGGATATAATCCAATGAATTCATACTTATTATTTATCTAGATGGTTTATTATTAGTTTGACTAAGGATGTACTATTTTGACACCATTCGCCATATTACTCTGAATGGTTTATGATTATGTTTATTGATTGGAGAAATTATTAACATTTCATATATTAGTTTTTCAATATAAATGTTTATGTTGATTATGCTTCACTAATTTCATATGAGGAATGCTTTGGACTTAGTAAGTGATGGTAGGATCCCACTATAGCCCCTCGATGTATCGATAGGTCTCATGAGACAAAGTGAATTAGGTTTTTCATCGAGGCCTTACCCATTTATGATGTATGACATTATGAATTCCTTCATTATGATATTATTTATTAGCGTTCCTTGTGATTATTAAATTAGTTAGAATATCTATGGTAAATTTTCTATCCCATTTGATTGTGGAATTATTTGATCATTATTTATTCCTTCCATATTATTCTTCATGTTAAAATTATTGATTAAATGTCACGTGTTTTAGAAATTTACCTTTATATATTGTTTATGTATTATTTATTCATGATTACTTCTTTTATACACAAAACTTTATTGAGAATTTGATATAACCCATTATGTTTTGTTCCCCAAGATTCCAAGATGAGTATTTTGATTGAGATGATGGGTTATGCTAGAGGAAATAATGATTCACTTGAAGAAAAAACTTTGTTTTAATTTATGTTTTCATTTGTAAAATAATATTCAAGTATGTATATAATTACTAGTACTACTAAACTATTCAATAATTCAAGATGATATTCCTTATATCTTACAAAAATTTAATAAAGTAACCACAAAGTCTAGAAAACTAGGGTCAGGTTATTTACAGTTTGTATTATAGGAATTTTAGTAGAAACCTTAATAAATAGATTTAAGAAAACATAGATTAGGGAAAATAACCCTTTGATATACATTGAGGATAAGTATATAAGAACATATTAAAGTTTTGGTAAGGTAAATATTATGTGTTTTTTCCTATAAATAAATCCATTTCTAGATACAAAAAGTAGATGTGGTTTTGGAACAGATGTACCTAGGGGTAATAAATCTAAAAAATTCTTGTCGGGCTTGACTTGAGAACGACCTATTATACAATAATATGATTTACTGCGCACCTGGTTTGAAACTCCTAGGGATATTATTAGGATAATTCACATTTTCTGCACAAACCATTATGAAGGATTTGGAAATATTTTAATTATTTTAAAACTTTCCCAAAGAAACCATGTTTATGATTATGAAATTATATAATCATACATTTTTCAACTTATGTTAAGTATTTAACTAGTTTTGGGATTATACATTATGTTTCTTAATGTTTTGATCTAATATAGTGTATACCATTATTTATAAATATATCCTAATAGAAGGAATGAGAACTGTATCAATGCACATACCCCATGTAGAGATTTCCCCCTAGAAAAGATAATGAAGCTGGAGATGTATTTGTAGCTAGAACTGATCAAATTATAACCATATTAAGGAAACTGACTCAGATTATGAGAAATATCCTTTCCCGTATAGATCATCCTACTGATCCACCATGTGGTGTAACAATGTTAGGCCGATTCATGTGTCAAAAACCTCCATTATTCAATGGGACTACAAATCCATTTGTTTCTGAGCAATGGATAAGATCCTTAGAGAATATATTTTTCACTCTAGGAGGTAACGAGAGATAGAAGGTTGTTATAGAAGTTTATCATCTCTCAAGAGATTCATATCAATGGTTTATGTTTATTCAAAACACTAAGGATGAATAAAAAATAAAAAATATAGAATATAAGTATTTAAAGGTACTCATCTTGGAAAAATATTTTCCTTGTGACCAATGAACATATATGGAAAGATATTTCTTGAGTCTAATACAAAAGGAAGAGGAAGATTTTGCTAAGTATTAACCCAATTTTACAAGGTTATCATGACAAATTGTGTACTATTTATGTAATATAAAGAGAAATATTGACCATTTATTTGATGGGATTAAGACAGTCATTTTAAGGGAAATATCCTCCCAAACTTTCTCATCATATGATAAAATAGTATCATGTGCTATCAAGATAGATAAATAATTCTTCAAGTGTTATGACTTAAAAAGAAACCAAGATAATAAGAGGGATTTTGAGAATGTTGGAAAATTAAATATGGTAAAAGGGAAGAGAGGAAGGGTGGAATTTCTATCTTGTAATAAATATGGAAAGAAACATCATGGAACATGATTGTTGGGAATGATATTTTTCTATGCATGGCTATTCATATTTGGATGATTGAGAGGGCATGAACCAACCATAGGTACCAGGCCCGTGTATCTTTGGACGGGACAGTTTTCTGAGTAGTCATGAATTGGTGGAGGCTTTCCATAATGATGTTGATGCTGGGGAGGGGAATTTCTAGTAGTCTTGTTTTGGTACTCGGTTTTGTTTATGTATCCATGTCTTTGAAGTCATGTGAGGTTTCCCCCTTTTTTCCTTAAAATGGGGTTTATCAAAAATAAATAAAAATTGAGGCCTTCGGGCCATTCAGTCAAAGAGATGGGACATTATGAAAATGATTATCCTGGGCATCAAGGGTATTTTACCCAAAACAATCCAAGAGAGAAAGACAAAGCTTATGCAATCAAAATAGTTGAGGTTGAAGTCCCTAATGATGTGGTGGTAGGTACATTAATTATATCCTCAAATTTAGATAAGGATTTATTTGATTCTAGATCTTAACACTCCTTTATATCTTTCAAGTTTTCAAATAAAATTATATATTTTCCTAGAAACTTATGAAGTGATTTATCAGCCAAGACTCCTAGTGAAGTCTCACAACAATAAGGATATGTAAGTTAGTTCCCATTATGACACATAAACATTCCCTATTTTCTAAATTCATTATTGTACCTATGGTTGATTTTTATATAATCCTTGGTATATATTGGATTTAAAAATATGGTGTAAAAATTAATTTCAAATAAAAATATGTTATGATTCACGATGAAGATGTAAAATTCCTTATATTTAAAGGGTAGACTTTATCATATGATTCTTTTCTAGATCCACCCCTAGTAGGTCTTCGAAATGAGATACTTTAGGAAGAAGAGAAGACACAATCTTTGGATGAGAAAATAATATTCAAATTGAGGATGCACTTATTGTATATAAATACATTGATGAATTTCCTAAGGAATTACTTGGACATCCACTAGAATGAAAAGTTGAGTTTTCCATTGATTTAATCTCTGGTGAAAGACCAATATCAAATACTCCCTATATAATAGCCAATATAGAATTAGCAGAGTTGAATAAAAAACTAGAGTAGTTTTTTGATAAAGTATTTATACACCCTAGTATTTCAACTTTGGGAGCCTCCCTTATTTTCATTAATAATAAATATGTATCTATGAGGTTATGTATTTATTATAGGGAAATCAATACTATTATGATAGAGAAAAAGTATCCTATACCTTTCATTGATGATTTATTTTATCAAATTCATAGATATCATTATTTTTTAAAGATTTAATTTTTTTATGGGTATCATAATTTATGGGTAAAGAAGGAATATATTATGAAGACAACATTTTATAGGATTTATAGACATTATAAGTTCACATTAATTCCATTTGGATTGACTAATACACCCTTTTTCTTCATATAATGAATGGAGTATTCAAGTAATATCATGAAATTTTTTTGTGGTATTTATAGATGATATCTTAGTGTAATATAATATCTACAAGGACAATGAGAAACACATGAGGATTATTCTCGATACTCTTAAAAGAAAAGATTTATATGGAAAATTTATCAAGTGTGAATTATGGATTCTAAATGTTTCTTTTCTTGGCTATATTTTCTCTAAGTATGGAATATATGTTGATCCTATGAAGAAAAAGTTAGTATAATAATGGAATACACCAATGAAATAACCAAGGTATGAATTTTCATTGTTTCTATAGGTAATTACCAACAATTTGTTAAAAAAGTTTCCTAATTAGCTAACCTTTTAACCGAGCTTACTTGTAAATCAGTTAAGTTAATATGGACAAAGGAATGAAAACAATGTTTAGATGAATTGAAGATGATATTATTGAATGCTTTAATTTTGGATTTACCATATGGAAATGATGGGTTTTTAATATATATAACGATACATTGAATAATGGACTTAGTTGTGTCATAATGCAAAATGATAAATTTATTGAATATACATCAAGACAGTTAAAGATTTATGAAAAAAACTATCTAACCCATGTTCTTGAGTTGGAAAATATAATATTTTCTTTTAATATATGAATACACTATTTATATAGGGAAATATGTGATATATACACATATCACAAGAGTTTTAAATTCATCATTTCATGGAAAGAGATCAATATAAGGAAAAGGAGATGGTTCAAGCTACTCAAGGACTATGATTTCTCAATAAACTACCACCCTGAGAAGGAAAATAAGTTAGAGGATGCTTTGGGATAGAACGATCATGGAGTTATAGAAAAAATTAAGATTTAAAGGGATCCTATGTTCATATATTTAGTAAATATGGATCTAGGAATCATTAAGAAAGGGGAGACACCACTTCTTTTTCAAATTATTTCTAAACCATCATTGTTGGAAAAGATAAAAAGTTATCAACCTAATGATGAGAATTTTAAAAATAATATTAAATCTGTGAATAAGGGAAAATTGATAAAATTCATCTGTGAAGATGACATCTAAAATTTGGAAAGAGACTATGTGTTTTATCTACACATTATCTTAAACGAGAATTGTTGGATGATGTTTATAGCTCAAATTTTTCTATACACCTTGGTAACACCAAGATGTATAGATATTGAAAAAAACTATTTTATTAGGATATAATGAAGTGGGAAATTACTGATTACGCATCAAGATGTTTGGTTTTTCAATAAGTGAAGGATAGTAGACAATATCCTATAGGAGTCTTACAAACTCGACCTATATCTATATAGAAATGGCATGACATTAATATGAAATTTTCAACTATATTACCAAATAATCATATGGAGAATGATGAAATATGGGTTATTGTTGATCATCTCACCAAATCTTCAAATTTCCTGGCCATAATAGAAGATTTACATCTTGATCACCTTAAGCAGCTCTATATTAATGAAGTTGTAAGACTTTATGGTGAACCTATTCCAATTGCGTATGGTCATGATCCATGATTTACATTAAAAATTAAAGAAAATTATTTAGAAATACCTTGATATTGAGATCTTTTTGAGGACAAACTATCTCCCTCAAACTAATGGAAAGTCTGAAAGGACTATTAAAACATTATAATAGATGTTAAGGTCATTCTATTTTAACTTTCAAGGTATGTGGGGCTAGTATTTACCTTTGGGGGAGTTATCTTATAACAATAGCTTTCATTCAAGTATTCAAATGGAACTATATGAAACATTTTATGGTAAGAGATGTCATAATCCAACATATTGGGATGAAGTTGGTGAAATGAATATTATTTTCCTAGAACTTGTGGAGGATAAAATATCCAAGTTAAATGATATTCAAACCCATATCAAAGTAGTACAAAGTATACAAAAGAGCTATGCCAATAACTGGAGGAAATATTTGGAATTTCAAGTGGGAGATAATGTTTTCTTGAAAGTATCTCTATGTAAGGGTGTTATAAAGTTTGGTAAGAAGGAAAAAATTAACCCTGGGTATATCAGACCCTTTGAATGTTTTGAAAGTATTAGAGTTGTGGATTACTATTTAAAGATGCCACAAAGTCTCTCGGAAGTACATGATGTGCTGAATATCTATTTCTTAAATAAGTAGATGTAGGACCCAACACATGTGATCAAATATGAAGAAATATAATTGGAACCTGATCTATATTAATGTGAAGAGCCTATCCATATTCTGTACACTAGATAACTAGTTTTGAGGAATCATAAGACTCCTCTAGTAAAAGTATTATGGAGAAAACATAAGATATAATTGGTGACAAGAGAACCTAAAGAAATTATATTGAAGAAATAACCAAATCTATTTAGAAGGTAAAATTATATAAATTTTTAGGATGGAGTTTTTTGTATGGGGGATTAATGTAACACCTTGATACTTTTGCAGTATTTTCCCTTTCAAATAAATTAAATCTTTTTGATAGTTTACAGAACATGCAACCCCGAGTCTAAATAAACTATAATATTGTATACTGTTATAACCTATCCATTAAATTGATAGATATAAATAGGAATAAATAGATTATAAAAATTAAATGTTTTACACATGTATAAAATAAATTCTATGGTTATCTATTGATTAGAAATGAAAACAAAAACATTTGAATGAAAAAGACATATTTTCTAAAGAGTGATTTCATTGCATTTTGATCACTTATTTTAAAATTAATTTTTACCTATTTTTTAAATTTTATTTGAAAAAATTAACTTATTTTTTGAAATTATAATATCAAAATTAATTTAGAGTGAATTTTTGAGAATTTTTTGAAAAAATTAAATTTTTGATGAATAGTGAAAAGTACTTGTTTTTATTGAAAAATAACATTACCATTTAAATTATTTAAAAATTAAAATTATATTATAAATTTATTTTAAAGTAAAATTAGATCAATTATATTACAATTTAACAAATTTAGGTCATTAAGATAAATTTTATGTTCAATTTCAATATATAGACTTTCTATAATTGTGGGAACTTTTCTTTGGAAAACTGTTTTTTCATCGCGTCTGTGGGTTTTATTTTAAATTAAATTCATAAAATTATGTGAATTAAATTTAGGAAAATATATTACATATTTTTAATCAGAAAAATTAATATTATCTAATAATTCCAACTTAATTTTTGACTATAATGAATAGTGAAAATAGTAAAATTTATTTACCACGGTTAAGGTAAAAAATGATTTACCGGGGGGTTAAGATAAAAATATAAGTGTTGAAATTCATATTTTATGAGCATATTTCAACACTATAATATCTAAGATTCTAAGATGATACATTTTTGGTCCTTTTGGCATGTGAAAAACGTGAATACAAATAATTTGTTTTAAAAATTCCAAGCGTGTCCTCTCCCCCACTTATAAAAGGCCACCCCCTGTCCTCCCCTTTTCACACTTCCAAATAAATTTTTTAGGAAAATTAATCACCAAATATATTAATTAATTACCTCCCCAAATCATATAGGTATTATTTTTAATATTAAACCCTCCTAATAATGCTTTAGGTATAAACCTAAAGAGGCTCTCTGAAGAAGAAGTAAAATTCTTAAACTTGCATTTTGTTTTATTTATTCTTCCACCTCCTTCAAATATCATTAAAATATGATGATATAATAAAAATAGTATCTATAATATACTGATATTTTATCATGTTAATTTAATAACCACTATCCATATCCACTTCTATTAAATGAGACACGAAACCGTCGACCGTGTGTATGACGGACTATCACCTTAGGAACTGATGTAGATGGTTTTCCATCACCATCTCTCAAGGATGGATATAATTATGGATTTGAAACATGTATATGATATTTAAGATATTAATATAATTATTTATTTATAATATCACATATAAATTCTTAATTTTCTTTCTGTGTAAATATGATAATGTCGCTTGTGTGTATGGTGGACTATCGCCTCACAAAGTGATGTGAATCGTTTATCACTTACTCTTTAAATGAAAGGTAATAAGGATTAATTTAAAGGATATATGTGATATATATGAATTAGTAATGAATATAAAAAATTGATATGTTATTTTACTTCCTTTCATTTCATCCTATGAGAAAATGGAAACAACATTCATGCATACGTACGACCTACCATTTCCATGAATGGTGTAATCCATTTTCTATCTATAAATTTTATAGATTACTATAATTACATATCTAATAAATATATATGATATTTATATCATTTATAACATCATTTAGATCGTGTAACTATGATAAAAGTAAAAGTACCAAAATTACCGAACTAAAACATACATGAAAAATGAAGTAATTGTCACCAGAAACATTGATTTTAACAAAGGAATGTTAATAAAGGAGGGATAAAATACTATAAGTAAATAATATATGATTTGAAATATATGATTATGGTTATGAAATGTTTTTATAATAAAAAATGCATTTATTATACATGAGTTTCGAACATGTGCGAAGGAAGTCAAACCTAAGGTAATGGATTTTGTCTCAATTTTCCTTCTTTGATACATATGTCATGTCATTCACCTATATTATTTTATGAGGTGTATATAAAACTAATTTGACATGTAATATCCTGAATTTATTTATTCTCATGATATTTTAAGTTTCATTTAATGTTATCGTTTCATGGGACTTATGATTTAAAGTTACCAATGTGGTAATGGTTTTATGATACAATCTCATTTTTTATCAGGATTGTTTATGTTTATTCTTCCAATGATAAAATATTTTGATCCATCTCTCAAAAAACAAATTAATTTTATTCTAATATGGTTATTTCATGAGAATACATGCTTTCATTTCATTTTCCCTATATTTATGTACTCAATAGTTCAAAAGAATATTTTTAATAAAAATCAAATTTATTTATAACTTCGGTGGAAAACCCATTTTCTTCCATATCCATTATTTATAAAAATGTTTTAAAAAATGTTTTAAAATAAAAAAAAGGATTTATTAAAGATAATTTTACACACTTTTTAGTTTTTAAAAAGGATTTAAAAGGTATCTTCTTATTTTTTTCCAAACGAGGTAATTTTTAACTTTTTACCAATGTGTGAAAGGAATGTTTTCTTTTAACTTGTACGACATGAAAATATTTTTACACCACCATGAAAATTATTTTCTTAGAAGATTACTTTTATAAGTTTAAAAGGTTATTTTTAAAGAAAATTATTTAAAAAATATTTTATGAATTTTACATTTAAAAAAAAGTTATTTTCAAAGGAAGGTTATTTTCCTCAAGAAATGTTCCAAGTAATATTTTAAAATAATTTTCCATATAAGATGAAATAAAGTGATGTTAATTAATATTTAATGGGAATATAATCCAATTATTCCATGCTTATTATTTTTATTTGTGGTTTATGATCAATTTTACTGAAGATGTACTATTTTAATATTAGTCGGAATGGTTTATGATTATGTTTATTGATCGGGGTAATTATTAACATTTTATATGTTATTTTATCAATATTAATGTTTATTTTGATTAATTTTCACCCCTTTTATATGAGGAATTCATTGGACTTAGTAAGTTATGAGAGAGGCCCACTATAGACCCTCGATGAATCGGTAGGTCTCCTGAGACAAACTTGATTAGGTTTTTGGCAGAGGCCTTACCCATTTATGAATGTTTTCTTAGCATAATGCCTTGATGGTATGGTTATGATGTCCTATATTATGAATTCCATCATTATAACATTAGTTATTAATGTTCCATGTGATTATTCGATTATTTATAATATCCATGGTTAAGTTTGATGCTAATGTGATTATGAAATTATTTGATCAACATTAATTCTCACCATATTATTATTCATGTGCAAGTTATTGATTAAATTGAATGTGTCTTAGTTATTTATCTTTACATATTGGTTATGTCTTATGTATTCATGATAGATTCCTCTGTATGCATACCCTTACTGAGTATTTGAGCTCACCCCTTTCTCATGTTTCTTTCCCCATGATTCCATGATGAGTATTATGATTTATATTTATGGTTATAATAGAGTAAATAATAATGAACTTGAATAAAACACTTTTTTTACATTACATTTTCATTTATACAATTATATTCAAGTATTTATCTAGTTACAAAGGCTACTAAACTATTCGGCCCTTTGGGATGTAATTCCATGTATCTTTTTCCAATGTAATAAAGTAACCAATGACTCTGGGAAAATAGGGACAAGGTATTTATATGAACCATCTAGGTTGGTTTCATCCTGATTCTATCTTGAACTACTTTGCACCTTGGGATACTTTTTTAATACATATGTTTATAACAACTGTGGACATAAACAAACTTGGACATAAAGGTCCTATATAATAAAAGAGGGAGGGATGGCACAAAATCCATCAATTTTTAATTTAATAATAAATAATTTCATACCCATGCAATAAAATTAAATTAAATAAAACCAACTCATACACAAGTTTGGTCAAATATCATGACTAGTCATACACATGAAACAAATACACAAAATTACACTGGATATCATTCACTTAAATTCATTATTTATTATTAATATAAGCATTTTTTTATTAATCAATAAATTAATTAATTCCATTTATCTTAATGACCATAAAAATTATCTTGAAGATACCCACCATAAATGCATTTGTTTAAAATAAACAACATGACCAATAATTATAGATAATTACATTAAATTAATTTTGAATTTATTAATTCTAAAAAACCTTTATTACATTGGAAAAAACATATTGTGAGAATATTTTAATTAGGTTTTAATATTATAATAAAATATTTTAATGCAATTTAATTTTTTCATTTATTGGGAGACAAAAAAGTGTGTAATTATGAGCTATATATTTTGTTACTCGATTGTGTGTACCTAGGATAAATACCTGGGGTTTTGGTGTGTACCTCAGTCGGACTACACAATGTGTAGTAACCGATTACATTCCATGTGTTCCACTTTCTGTGTGTCCATGTAACCCCTTAATTGACTCAACATATTCTATGGATAGAATCACACAACATGTAATCCAGCTACATGTAGTGTGTTTCTATTTTCCCTGTTTCTATGTAACCCATTAAATGAATTGGAATGTTCTCCGGATGAAATCATATGGTGTGTAATCCAGCTATATGTAGTGTGTTCATATTTAATTACTGTCTACATAACCCACCTAATGACTTTATGTGTTCATTGAATGTAGAAAATAATGAGTTACATGGTGTGTGTGCTGGATAGACGTCATTTATATCATTAATTTTCTAGGCTGTCAGTCTCACGAGGTTAGATTTTACCACATGCTTAACACAGATTTCACTGCTAAAACCATCTAGACTACACAATGTGTATGCCCACTACACGTTGTGTAATTTAAAAAACCATGTGATATATTATCATGGTCTATATGCGGTGTGAAATAAATGAACCACATGTAATAACTACTCTGTGTGCCGTGTATATCATGACACGTCTAAGTGTAGTGAACTTGAGAACATGACATGTTATCCAACTATACATCATACAACCCAACCTACCGACCATAAAATTTGGATCCTCCCAATGACATCTTCGATCATTCTTTATCTATTCTTAGACCTTAATAAAATATGAATCTTGAATGATAAAATTAAAATGTATGAATGTCAATTAAACTTTAGATTAAAAAAAATGAACAATATAGAAATGAAATATATAACCACTACTGTGCATAATCAATAAAAAATCAAATAAATAATTATAATTTAAACATAACCTCTCATTGATACCACTTGAAGGTTCGAGGAATAATGGAATTAACTTTTGGGAAAATAAACATAAAGGTTTTTAACAAATTTAATGGATCATTAACCATTTGTACAAGACTTGAAAGTTATGATCAATGAAAAATTTCCATAGAATATTGACATTGAAATCCTGAAACCTGAAAAAAGATCTTTTTCATATTATATTTATAATTAATTTAAATTATATCTAAATAAATAATAAATAATTTTAGGATATTTCTTTGATGATGTAATTGATCATCCTAAACCCTTTTGTATATTACCTTGATTTCATAGAGAGGACTCAAAATAGAGCACCTCTAGTGGTGATCCACATGCAGTCCTTTGATCTTTGAACAACACCGATGGATTTCCGAGTGTTAGCGCGGTGGATCGATCATATTTTTTTATTCATATTGATCCCTTCAATATCCTTTGGGATTAAAAGGAGTTCTTCTCATTCTTAATAGGATGAGAGAAAGAGTAATCACGAGAGAAGTCCATTGTGCACAATGATTCTCAATTCTCAATTAACTGTACACAAAAAACATAACAACCAATTTATAGTGTTAGGGTTTAGGTTAAAATATAATTTAATATGACCCTTAAATAATATAAAAAACCTTATATAACCCCATTCCATATAATAATAATTATATTATTATTCTATTTCATATGCTATATGACATAATGATAAATATTATTTTATCAGCTTGAAAATTAATATTTATCAACATTTACAATATTAATCTTATAATCCTCCTCTACATTTATTTAGTACCCAAATAAATATTTAATTAAATATTTATTCATAAATAAATATTTTATTCATAGTCTGGAGAATAAATATCTATTAAATATTCAATAAATAAAATAAAAATTTTATTCAAAATCTGATGAATAGATATTTATTAAATATTTGTGATCAATAAAACTTAAATAAAATTATTCTTGGATCTTGAGAATAATATTTATTCCAATAATTAAATTCAAATAGAAATTAATTGATATCAATAGAAACACTTAGTGTGTGGCCCTCTAGGCTTCTTTCTCATTAACACTAAGTGAGATTTCCTAAAGTCCAAGATTATTATTTAGTAACGGGTCAAGACACCCAATAAAAAGATGTGAATGTTGCAATGTCAATAACCACACACGAATTATTACTATATAACATAATCCATTTGTCACAATATCTCATCAGGAAGGTTGCACACATGTGTCATCAACCTATGTGCTTGATACATCTTTCTTTGACTATCTGAAATAAACTCATTATTATACCATGAACATGGAATTTAATGAAACAATTACATTTCAATCAAAGGGATATGATATAAACTTCTATAAAGATAAAAAATAAAAATACTTTCTCAACTTATTATTAATAATATGTCATTCGTGATGCACCCAACACACCCTACTTTCTAGAAACATATGGAATCATGGTTTTGGTAAGTAAATATAAGTATAGGATTCATGAATAAATTAATAATAATATTAAATTATAAGGACAATTATACAAAATTGTAGAGAGGAATATTTTATAACACATAAATAGGCCGAATTCCTACTGGAGGGTCTATTATCATAATCTCCCGTCTTGGATATTACCATGTGAGAACTTCATGAGATGAAGTCTCATCTTCTTAAGAGTACTCACACATGACAAACAAAATTTAATGTGTCCCATCATAGTATGTTATCCAACCAAAAAACTATATTTAAGAATATCATCATGGTATTTCAAGGTTCTCATTATAGTGAGAAACTACCATGACCTTACCAATACAACAAATACTCCAAGACATTATTACATTAAATTCATGCAGAACAATGAACGATATATAATAATATGTTTTATTAATATATAAATATTTGAATATAAATGTAATATAAAGTACAAATAATTGATTCTATAATACTGATACATACATTTATTGTATATATTTAAGGCATTTTTATACAAAGAATTCTATAAATAAAGAATTAATCTAGCAAAAAAATGGGCCTTTTTAACTTGTTTTTTGATAATTGGTAGAATACAACAAATTATTGGAAAAGGAATAATTTATGTTGTGGTGTGAAACTAAAATTTTAAAGCTAGAAGAAAAATTGGCATGGAGTAGGAGTATCCTATAGAAGTTTGAGAAAGATATTTCATGATGTGTAATGAATTCACATCATGAGATTCTCAGGAGAAGCATCGCCCTAGCCAGCTATGAACTAGAGATTCACAACTTGTGACATTAAAAATCATGATATTCCTTAACTTCATGAGAGTATCGAGATAAAATTAGATTTTGATAATCCACTAGTGATGCATATTAAACGACATGTAAAATATTTATGTCGTGTACCCGTTGTCAACAACAATATATGAATGATTCAAACATAAAATATTTTATTGGATTTTTGGGTTTTTGACTATGGGATTATATTCATGAACTTATATGGATTAAAAGATTATTTATTACCTAAAAAATAACCCCAAGATTTATCTATGATTATAAATAGAGGCCTAGGCTGCTATCAAAGGGAGATCCAAAGACCAAAGTATAGGGTGAGAAGCTACGCTACTGTAGGGCCCTCCACTAATAACTCTATAGTTTTCACTATGATTTTTTCTTCATTACTATCCTTAATCCCTTGTTAGTAGTATGAGGTGATAAAACCATCCTTGTTCTAGGGTTATGCAGCTGAAGGGGGAAGGTGTTGTTGGATTTTTATTTTTATTTTTTTATTCATATATTTGGTTTGACATAATTCATTAATAAAATTCAATTATCTTTCTACTTATTGTCATGACCATTGAATTGAACCTAAGAGGAACCCTTTTAATTTCATAATTGGTTACCCTAAAATAGTAACACCCATTTTCGCATTTAGGGTACCTAGTTTTAAAAATGGAATCAAGACAAAATCGATTAGAAAAAACCCTAAATTACCAAACTAAGGGAAATAGGGTATTTTTGGATTGAGGAGAGGATACCATAACCATTTGATCCACATATTCTTGATTTGGATTATACACATGTATTAATCAATTTATTTTATAAAATCAAATTTCACCTAAACCCTAAAACTACAAAACACTAGCACACATTCAAAATATAATTTTTCCAAACAATCAATATGCTATATCTTCATTATTATTTATTTAAATTAATAAAACCCATATGTTCTTATAGGGGACACACTTGACCTTAACTACCCCAGATACCCTTAGTTCTTGGATACTCTTGCTTGTCCTCCTTGTAGCTTCCTCCATTCTTTCCAATAAAATAAATAATATTGATGATAAAACTCATATGTTCTTCACATTATTTCCTAAAATTAATCAAATAAAACATTTTTATTTAAAAACATAATTAAACTAACTTCAAAATCTCCATGGGATCAATATTAATCTTTTTTTTATATTCATTTTAATTAATTTAGTAGAATTGATCTGAGTTTTATGAATTTGTATTTTGATTATACCTGAGGGAAATGATGATTCCCTTTCAGCCTATCAAAACTAGCAGCATTGACGGGGACAATAACAAAATAGTTTTTTGGTTTTTAATTTTTATTGTAATTTTTTTTCTTTATTTAAATATCTCTATTTACACTGGTGTGTTCATATTGTATATTTTAGTTTTTTAATTTTTAAATTAATGACTACAACACACTCAAAAAAGTTAAAAATGGTTTTAACTTTTATTCCAAACTAGATAAAATCTTAAGGAAGAACAAGGAATCTACAATCATGGTTGGTACAAAAAATCATCAATTATCTGCTGAGGAGTTTCTCAAAGAGATCCTGGGATACGTATGCTCATAGAATATGGGTGACCATTGAACACATGATTGCAACCCAGTATCCTAGTGCCCTCCGTTGCTGAAAATAACTTTTAGATTAAGCTTACAATAATTTAGATGATCTTGAATCTTGTTCAATTTACTGAACTACCACATAAAGATAAAAACACACATCTAGGAAGATTCCTGGATCTCTGCGACACATTCTAATTATAGAATTATTCATGTGATGTGGTAAGGATACATCTCTTTAAATTTTCATTATGATATTGAGCTCTAGAGTGGATTCAAAGCTTTCCAGCACATTCCATCATGACATGGGATAAGATAGAATGAATCTTTCTCACCTGATTCTTACCACCTTCCAAATTGATGGAAATAAAGGTAAATATTCTATTTTTTTTTTCAATTTTATGATGAATCACTCTAGTCTACATGAGAACATTACAAAGATATGTCTCGTAAATGCCCCCATCATGGTATAGATCTATGACAATTAATTCAAACTTTTATAAGGGTTTTTTGTAGGGAAAAAAGTAAATTATTAATACATCAGCTAGAGGATCACTAATTAAGAATCCTCCTAAAGATAAATACATATTTTTGGTTGAAATGGAGGGAAATAGTTTCTAGTGGCATATATAAGGGATGCAACAAAAAGGAATTCAAGTGATTAAAAACAATGAATGGATGGAGGCATAGATGTAACCACTGTCCAAGAAGATGGACATGATGATGTGCCTATAGAAAACCCCCTAGGTACATATACATAAGATGAAAATTATGTTTATTATAATAGTTTTAATCAATTTCAAGGTTAGAGTCCATAAAAATAACAATAGAAAGTGTACCAACAAAGAGTACATGTATACCAACAACAAACACCTAAAGGTACTACACTAATAAGCCAGGTCTATAAGTTATAAGAGATACTATCCATATTCATGACCATATTTGAGGCTATAATAAATTAAATAAAGGAAGAAATGACAATCCATAATTCTGAACTATGGAATCTAGAGGTTCAAGTTGAACTGATCATTGAGAATCTTAGAGAGATAGCTATAAGATCACTTTCGAGATTCCCTAAAGTATTCCCATTCAAATATATGAAATATGTATTTATTAGAATTAGGAAGAATAGAAAAGTAGGTGCTATATAATTTATATGAAATAATGAATAACTACAAGTGGGATCAATTGAAAAAGAAGTTGAAAAGATGAAAAATTTCTAGGAACAAGAAGCTAAAGAAGAACCACCATAATTTAAGATGAGACTGGCATAATTGAAGATCAAAACACATAAAGTTAAATTTTTTGAACACTTTTAAAAGATTTCATATTAATATTACTTTTTAAAGGCTTTAAAAAACATGCTGACATACACAAAATTCATGAAAGAGATGGTAACGAATAAGAAAAAACTAGATGAAATTGGCACCATTCCACTCACATAATAGTGTTCGATAGTGGTATCAAGGGACCTTCTTAAGAAGCAATGTGATTCAAGTATATTTTCTATTTTTATATTTATCAAATCTAATAAATGAAGAAAATATATGTGTAACTTATGTGTGAGTATAAGTATCTTGTCATACATGACTTTCATGAGTTTGGGACTGGAAGGATTGAAGCCTAAAAGAGTTGAACTTCAATTAACATACTCAATAATGAAGTATCCCTAAAGGTTAATCATGTATATTCTAATCAAAGTAGACAAATTCTACTTCCTTATTGAATTTTTAGTGCTATAAATGGAATAAGAGTAGAATTAATGCATTTTGGGTGACTTTTTTTAGCCACTAGGCGTTCACTGATTGATGTCCAAAGTGGATAACTTTATCTGAGAGTTAGATGTGAACATGTAAGATTTAATATTCACCATGTGATGAATAAACCTGATGTAAGGTAAGAAGATGAGTTTTTAGAAGAAAAAATACCCAAATTTGAAGGTATCACTGAAAGTGAAGAGGTACACGAGATAAATTCTATTGTGTAAGAGGATGATCAACTTAAAAACACTAAAAAGAAGAAAGAGAAGATAAAGAGTTAGACCACTAACATCAAAGGAGTGACCAAATCTAGCAAGTTTAAAAAGGGACAACATGTATGGATGATACACTAACTTCAATTTAGTTCATCTGGATTGAGGAATAAATGGTGGATTGACATGATAGAAATTAAGCAAGTGCTGCCATCAAGAAGAGTCAATCCCTTTAGAGAAGAAGGACAGAGGTCAAACTATATGGAAAAGACACAACTAATACCATTTATGAACTCTGATGAGGAAAAAAAATTTCAATCATCCATTATGTGAGATGAACCTAAATGAGGTAAGGTCGAGTCAATGACATTAAACAAAGCACTTCCAGGAGTCGGCCCTAGTTTTTTGTTTTTCTTTATTTATTTTTTATTTTTAGTGGTGCACATGAACTCACCCTAATATCATTCAAAACTTATTGATTATAGATTTTACTTCCAATTGTTTATTTTTATTTCTACAGGACCATCAAGACCAAGGCTGACAGAAATTAGTAGAAAGAACAAGAAGAAGTTGTTGGACCAGTACGTGTTGTGAAACAATACACACTGTGAATCATGCACAGAAAAAACCTATGAAACCGACTTTAAAGAATCAAAAAATGGGAGTAATCATTTCAATTATTAATTTTTATATTTTATTCCCAAAATTTAATTTATTTATATCTTTTAACTTCTAATTTCATTCCCACATTCTATTTTTTATTTACTCAACTGAACTATGAGACATAAACTGCATAGGATAACTACCATGACATAAATTTAAATTTCTTTGTCAATAAATTTGAAGGAGAAGAATGAATAAAAAAATTAGTAGGGATAAGCATAAATATTTTTATTTATCAAATTGTGATATAGGGGGGTATGTTAATTTATGTAAATGATTTTTTGAGGTTTTTTCATGCTTTAAATTTATGATATTTTCATTAATTGATTTAACTATTTATATGAATTTCCATGAATAATTTTCCCAACCATTCATTATCATTCCCAAGACATACTATGAGCCTATTTTTTCCCATTATTTCTGTAGTATATTTCGTATTAGACTTAGGCATGTTCTCTTCTAGAATTTTCTTTGCATCTTATCAAAGATATGAATGAACAAAATCAAATTTAATATGATTGAAGCATCTTTTTTTAACCCTTTATCCTTATACCCACCTTAAATTAATCATTTTCAATGCCCGTAGAATCCATGAATAAACTTGTTAGGAAATGAGACAAGTTACAAGACTATCTTATCCATTATTACCATCCTATAAATATATTTCATGATATTTTAAAGAATAAGTGTAAGAGAGATATTTTCCATGATATTTAGGGATATAATTTATTGAGAAGAAATTTTTTGGGGGTTTTTTCATTACAATTTGGGGAGAGGCCATGATATTTTTAATTATAATTTATCAATATTCTCTTATCTTGCTAATAAAATTTAAAAAAGAAGAAAAAAAATAATATTAAAAGATGGGTTGTGTCTTAGGAGGTTAAAATATCACCATTACTAGACCAATGATCTTTTTTATCATATGTGGTTAGGTGATGGATGTGATATTTTTCTTAAAAAAAAATTTTGAAAAGAAAAAAGAAAAAAGAGAGAGTAAGAGATAATGATTTATTAATTGTTCTTATTTTTTTTATGATACTACTTTGAGCTTTTTGGTAGGTAGAGAGAGATGAAATATATAAGAGGATATTTTTATTGAGTTTATTTTTTATATCTTAAATTATGTTTTATAGTTAAAACACCCTTTTGAGATTTAATTTTTACATCATTTACCCACCTACCATTAATCTTTAGAGTCATTTTATCCTAAACAGTGAGGCTCTCATGATTAACTGTTATTTCTATATTTACATGGTGGATATTCTAGATTACATGAAAACCTATGGTAAGTGACATGTTTTTGAGGCATACGAAGAATTATTTTTACAAATTTATACTGATAATGATTGGAAAAATTAAAGTGAGGTAAATTGAAAATGAAATGTTTATTAATAAATTAATTGAAAAATGAAAATGAATGAATGAATAGGTGTGGTTATTTCATAGTAAAAAAGTAAAATACCTAATTGATTTTTTTCTTTGAAAAATTGAGGCATTGATGAATTTTCTTATGCGATGCTTGAATATTTTTTTCCATTTAATAAATTGATTTATTAATATTTAATTTAAGTCATGCAAAGGTTAATGTCCTTTGTAGTATGTTGATATTTCCATCCTTGAGGAAAAGTATAATTTCAAGTGTGGGGGGGATTCGATACATGTATTTATTTTATACATTTTAGGGTGTTTTTACATAGTGATTTATTTAAATAAATGATTAATATTTCTAAAATGGGACTTTTTAACTTGTTTTGTGATAATTGGTTGGATACAACCAATTCTTGGAAAAGGAAAAATTTATGTTGTGGAGTAACACTATAATTTTGAAGTTAGAATACAAATTCACATGGAGTGGGAGTATTCTAGATAAGTTAGAGAAACAAATTTCATGATGTATAATAAATTCACATCATGAGATTATCGAGAGAAGCATCACCCACACAAGATGTGAATTGGAGATTCATGACTTGTGACATTACACGTCATGATATTCCTTAAAAATATGAGAGTATTAAGATGGAAGAAGATATAGATAATCCATTGGTTCCAACTATTACATGACGTTTAAAATATATATGCCATGAACCCATCATCAATAGAAATATATGAATGATTCAAACATGTGATATTTCAGGGGATTTATGGATTTTTGACTGTGGAATTCCATGAATACACTGGGACGACTTTAAAGATCATTTATGACCCAAAAATTAACCCTAGGATCAAGACATGCCTATAAATAGAGGCCCAAGCTACTATCAAAGGGATATCCAAAGACTAAAGTCTAGGGCAAGAAGCTACGCTGATGTAGGGTACTCCACCACTTTCTCTCCTATTTTTATTATGATTACTTTTGATTTCTTCCTTCCTCCTTACTCATTTATCACTAGGATGAGGGGGGGGGGGAAACCTACTTTATACTAGGGTTATGTAGAAAAATGGGGAAGGTGTCATTGGATTTATTTTTATTTATTCATGTATTTGGTTTTCCACAATTAATTAATAAAATCACAATCTATATCTTCTTCTTTTCATTACCATTGAATTAAACCTGAAGGGAACCTTTTTAATTGTGAAATTGGTTACCATAAATTAGGAATGACCATTATCACATTTAGGTCACCCTATTTTAAAAATGGTATTGAGACAAACTCAATTCAGAAAAAACCCAAATTACTGGACCAAGGGTAATAAAGGATTTCCAGATTGATGAGAGGATATCATGAGCATTGGATCCTCCTCATCTCGACTCCAATGCCACACATGGATTAGTAAATTTATTTTATAAAATCCAATTTCACATGAACCCTGAAACTACAAAAACTTGACATTCCTTCAAAATCTTTTTTTTCCAAAAAATCAATCTTTTTCATCTTCAATATTCTTTCTTAAAATTAATAAAACTCATATATTCTTCACATTATTTCTTAATAAATAAAATAAAACTTTTTTATTTAAAAACCTAATTAAAATAATTTTACCATCTCCGTGGGATCGATATAGATCTTTATTGTATATTAATTTTAATTAATTAAGTAGAATTGATACGAGTTTTAAATTTTTTTTATTTTGATTAGAACTGTGGGGAATAACGACGCCCTTTGGGCCTGTAAAATACTATCACCAACACTGTCATCCTAGGTGTTTTTTATTAAACCCAAACCACTTACCTAGATAGAATTACATACTTTAATAATGACCACACCTATTAGGGTCATAAATCCGAATGATCTAACCCTTTGAAATAATACTAGAAATAATGATCTAGAACTCAAGGCACTTAATGGAATTACAAAAAAACTCAACAACATCAAGCATGTACCAACCATATAAACCAAGGAATCTACCCCAGACTTATCCCACTAAGGCATCTCACAATATTTGGTCAACACCTATCATGGGTTAAACTAGAATATACTCACTCTACCTAAGTCACAACTAAAAGGTCACTAGGTCCTACCACCTAACCCATAAACTGAGGTCTTACTAAATCTATAGTTTATGGGATGACATTGGTCCCCATCTCAAAGTCACATAGCATCTACATGCCAAGAAGGCACTCCAATATCCCCACAAATAAAACCTAGTCCAACCAATCCATCATACTCCCAAGTCATATGTAAATCAAAAATCATGAAAGATCGCCACCACTCACCTTTAATGACCACTAAATCAAGTGGTCATAACTCAAGATAAAAACACAACATGTGTATCCCTTACTATGACATACACCATACATCAATAAAGGTTTCAAAAACTGGGATCTCTCTCTATCCACAAACCATATTTACTAGGGTGAACACCATACATACCAAATGTATACCACCCTCGCAGGGTCTATCCCAACATGCATCACAAGATCTCACAACCTAGCTGCTCTCAACCACCCCAAAAATCTATACGCAAGGTCAATCCCTGTATATAAGAGTTAAAACACCATAATCACGAGTTCAAAAACTAATTTAAGGGTTTCCCCATTACCACTTGGCCATAAAATTAACCCTTAAACTAGGTTTACATTTCTTTTCTTCTAAAAAATCATAATTTAAAAATTTTCAATTTTAAAAGGTTTTAAACCCACCACTTCATAAAACTCACATTTTTAATTTCTAAAATATCATAAGATTCACATTATTTTAATTACAGTATTTAAAAAAAATTCACATTTCAAAGGTTTGGTTAAATATAATTCCATTCACAAGCTATGTGGTAAAAAAATTATAGTTTTCATATTGGAACTTTATTTAACCAATACTATCATTTAATAAAGAATTAATATATACCATTACATTAAGGGATAATCTAGGGAATTGTAAAATTAAGATTATACCATAGCCTTATATGGGAAAAACCATATATGATAATGCTAAAAATTTAAACAACTAACCCCCTTTTTATCAATAGGTAGTCATAACTAAGGAATATATAAATTAGACTGATATAAGTAATCAAAAGCTAATATAAATCACATGGAGTATGCAATGAACACCTGAATCTCATGTCCTTATCATGGTACATTTCATGTGAATCCCTACATGCCTAAAATAATTCATGAACACACCCACGTTATCTTTCCATATTGGACCATAGTGTAAATACCATCAACTGATTAAATCAAAAACCATGTGTCTCACTCCAGGTGAAAATCAAATACAACAGTAACAAGAAAAATCCATTAAAAACAAGTCCTCTTCCTAGTAACTTGGTTTTTACCCAGTGTGTGGGTTGATCTCTCCCAGGCATGAGCTCATTACCAAGCCCTGACATACTCTTAGTCTCCCATCTACCATTCAAAAATTGTAAAAAAAAAACATGCTATGATACCACTTTGTAACATATCAACTCGGATCACTCTATGAATAGTAACCATACTAGTTTGCCACATGACATTAGGAATTCCTCTCCATGCACCATAGGCTGCTGACTAGTAATAGGGGTCTGAGTACACTGTGAAAAGAATATACCTGCAACACCCCAAGGTTTTAAAATTAAATTGAAATGCAAGAAACAATGTTTTAAGTAAATAGTTATAACCAGCCTTTAAACATAATTTTTTCACTTCTATGTTTTGAATTTTAAAAAACTGACATACACAGTTGTGATCATTAAGTTATTTAAAGTCAGATAAGACCAACTTAATTTTCAGTGAATAGTAATATACCCTTATGAATAGTAATGTTACCCTTATAAATAGTAACATACCCTTATGAATAGTAACTTCACCTATGATAGTATACATATAATATTTAATTTAAGTTATGATATACCCATATCTTGGAATAAGCAAATAAATGTTTTAAAATTGTTATTTTTGGAATAAAATATTATTTTATTTAAAAATTAAATTAATCACATTTATAAAATTATTTTCAAAAAATGGAGTTCATTTTTGAATTATACATGTCGAAAAATGGTTAGGGTAAATTTTTGGTATTTTTTTGAAATACTTGAATTTTTGATGAATAGTGAAATACAGTAAAATACCATATATATAAATTATCATTTAAATACACTATTTTTGACATCATGGTTGATTTAAGCGCACCTGGTTTGTACTCACATGATCTATTTACTATTTTTCACAAGAATTAATACTATTCATAGTCTTGAACAAGAATATTAAACTAATGACTAAAATAATGTAAAAATCCTGCTCTCCTCCACTATAAATACCACCAACTCCCCCCTCTTCCTCCCACACCTCTCAGGACTTGATCCTTAACTAAGTTCTACCAAATACTCCTATAAATCCCCTTCCCCACATCCAAGACCTACTGGTCTCACCAAAAGGCCAAAACCAAGGTCCTTAAGAAGGATCTCAAGGAGAATAGATCAAGAGGTAAACATCCTCTTTTGTTTTCTTTATTTTCTTTTCATTTTCTTTTCTATTATTATTATTTATTCACCTAACCTTATCCAAGAGGCATGAGTGATCTAGTATCTTACATATTATATATTTCATCATGTTTATGGAATATTCAGTGTTATACTTCTTATCCTCTCCCACTTATTCTAGAAATTAAAGCACCGTCCATGATGTGTTGATTTACCGACATCACGAAAGATGTGATTTCAATTTATTTTACTTCCTTCAAAGTGATTTTGTTTTATTTGACATGTTTTATATTTTGAAAAAATGGATATTGTTTTAATAGTATCCACATGTATGATTATGAGATGTTATGTATGTTTTATGTCCTAATTACCTAAAACTCTAAACCTAAAAAGATCATCAATGTGTATGAATGTATGCTCTTGACTAAAACTCAAGATTAAGTAATGTTTTAAGGCTGAGTCCTTATAGTTGGTATCATAGGATGGTTTAGATAACTTTAGGGGTTAGTATGATGTTAAAATAATACCATAAATGATATTTACTCTATGGTAATTTAAAAATTTATAACATTTAAATATTACCATATTTCTTCATCTAAGATATGTCTGTTTAGAATGATTTTCTCGAGAAGAAACAGGGAAGATGAAGTAGGGTGGCACCAAGAGGCTGATGTCTATCTAAATTTTCATCCTGGAATGGTGGGAATCAGAACTAAGCAATTTGTGACAGTAATAGCTCAGTTTACTCAAGCAATAAATGGTTGTGGTATCCATGCTAGAGAGGAAAAAGATCTACCACAAAGAAACATGTATTTTTTGGATCATTTTATGAGGCAACATCCTTCATCATTCAGTGGAACCATAGATCTAGTGATAACCAAAGGATGGATTAGTGCTCTAGAAAATATATTTGATGTTATGGGATGTTCAAAACGTTAAAATTTAATACTATACATTTATAATTTGTAATGTGAAGCCAATAAATGATGGTTTCTGGTTAAGAATATGAGAGAAATAGATGATCTTGAAAGTCTGGAAAGGGATTATTTTAAGAATCTTTTTCAAAATATTTTTCTAAAATGGTTTGACTAAGAATGGAGAAACAATTCTTGTAACTAAAGAATAAATATGATGATTCTGTTGTAATGCCCAGACCCCAGTTACCCAGAGTCGGTGCATTATTTTAATACATTGGCATTATTACAAGGAATCAAGTCCCGAAGGACCGATCAGTTTAGCAGTCTTGGAAAATAGATTACATACATGAACTTCACATTACAATTTCAAACATAAAATACAACATATATGGTTCTTTGATATCTCCATTATTCCATTTATCTTAACCCTGCATATCAATCATAATACACTTCTTGGAAATCCTGGGAAAATAAAACATAAGAAAGGGGTGAGCTCAGATGCTCAATAAGGGTAAATAAATTAGGGGAAGCTATAAACTTTTGAGGAAAGATGTGTAATATAAAAAATCATTTTAAACATAAACTTGAACATAATATGGAAAAAATAAATCAAACATTACCATATTAACATGCACACAGATATTCTACTAGTCGAATAATCACATGTAATAACTAATTTCATAACAAGGTAATGCCTAATGCCGGACATCATTACCACATAGTCAAGGCTTTGTGCCAAGACTACAAATAAAATTTTTGTCAAGGCCTTGTTCCAAGAAACTAGTTTGTCTCATGAGACCTACCGATGCATCAAGGAGTTATAACGGGCTCCACCCGTCACTTACTAAGTCCACTGTATTCCTCATATGAAAAATTTGAAACATAACATAAACATTCGTATTAAAACTAGCATACAAAATGGAAATACATTAACCATAAACCATGAATGGTATAAAAATAGAACATCCACAATCAAACATATCTTAACTTATTCAATACAATATGGAATATTGTATTATAACAAATCAACCTCAATCAAAAATAATATCCAGTAAAGGATGCTGACATAGTTGAAAATGATGAGTAAAACTTTTTGAGAGAAATATCCTTTTTGTAAAATCATTTTAAAGTCACACATTTATAAAGGAATTAATTTAAAAGAGATTTTTTAATCAAAGTTTCCCATACCACTTTGAAACTTTTAAAAATAATTGTCATTTCAAAACATTCATGTCCATATAAATAAATCCTTAAAATTATTTTGAAAACAAGGACATTAATTAAAAATATTTAGAAAGATAAATCATTAAAACATTTAAAATAATGATATTGATAAAGAGTACCTTTAAAAAATATTTAAAATATTCATTTCAAAATAATTTTTATGAAAAATTGACATAGATGATAAAAATGTCCCAGTAAATACTTACACATAAACAATATCGGATAATAATGAGATTGAGGAATTAACCCTTACCTTGCACTTTCCTTTAGTCGAGGGTGCGTTTAACCTCATGTATGAAGATATTAGTATGTTATTAAATTATAACAGAACCATATTAATATTTATGATATCATACATGATTAATTTATGACTTTATACTACCCATTTAATAATAATTTCCATGTTAAATTAACATTTTGGGTAATAATCGCTTTCTTTATCATACGCGTTTTAACTTGTTACTCTTGATTGTATCACTTAGATCAAGATTTAAATACTTCTAGAATATAGAACATGATTTATATATAATATATATTTAGAATATAAATATGTATAATAGACATATATATGAAATGAAAAACACCGTTTATGGAGACGGTAGTCCGTACGTACGCATAAACGCTGTTTTCGTTTTCATATCGTATTGAACAGAACTAAGTGAATAAGATATATGTAAGTACACACACACACACAAACATATATATATAAATATATATATATATATCTAGTATCATTATTATGTCATATATTACATACTTATTAGTAATATATATTTTTATAATCGTCGATGAATGGTGAACGTGGAAATGAATCTCATCGCGTCGTGGAGATAGTAATCCGTACGTACGCACGAGCGACAATATAATTTCCTTAATGATTAAAAGGTGTGGAATTGGATGGTATATTAATTTTAAAGAGACATTATCATGTCATATTCATTATTTATATACATATTACTCATCATTATATCCATCCAAATAACATAGTGTTGAATAATAAATTTCACCATGGCGTGGAGACGGTAAGCCATACGTACGCACGCATGGTGACATTACCACTCATAAGATGGATAGAATAATGAATATAGTTGTGCCATATTTATAATAAAATCAAATTATATAGAATATATTGTAGTAATTATTTTATAATGGAAACAACAAAGAAAGAGTAAGTGGAAGAATAAGAGAACTTGAAAGAGGGTGGTGAAATCATTACCTCTTCTTCGGGTTATTCCTTTTGATTTGATCAAAAGGGATTCTTAAGTTGGCTTTCTGACCAAATTAAGGCCTCTATAATGAAGGTATTATAGTTGGGAGGATGTTTGGACAGGGGTTGGCCGATCCAAATGGCTTTGGAGGTGTTAATTTGAGATAAGGGGAAGTTCCCTTTTATAAGAGGGGTGAGGGTCACTTTAGGAAAAGATTAAAGTATTAATTTATTATACAATCATATTAAGTTTATAATGGTTCAAAATGAATTTATTTAGAGCCTTAGGTAGTTATGGGTTGAAATCCACTCAACCAATAGGTTTTATACAAGTTTAAGTTACCATTGTAACCTTATCTTTTAGATTTAACTCTTAGTTAAATAGTTTAACTTTTACCGTGTCTTATTTTATTTTTACTCTATATGGTTAATAAACTTACTCTAAACTTCCAAGAGAACCTCAAATGGATCATTAATTACATATATAAGATTATTTAAGACCTTTGTCCGAACCCAAAATTTTAGGAATATTATATCAACCAATAATATAGTATTTGTTTTAAATATAAATTTATGTCAATTTTGACACTATTTGGTATTTTGTTTTTGTGAAAGTCATCATAACTTGATTACTTAGAAAAAGATACATTGAATAATCCCTAACATTTCATATTCACCTAGAAAATTAGTGTATTTAATAAAAACTTTTAAATTATATTTATTTTAATATTTATAGTACCGTTTATTTGATTCTTTCATTAATTAGGTAATTACTGCATCATCATTGTGTCATTAATAAATTTAATTATTTAATCTCTAAAAATTATAAATAAAATATAATTATGTATGAAATCTTTTTTGATATCTAATGAATATTTATAGTCAAATTTATCTTATGTATAACTCTATATTAAAATGGTTTAGTTATTAAATTTTGATTTTAACTCTTTTAACTATTCTTTATATTAAATAATAATAAATGTCTTAATCTAATCCAAGTAGACCTAAAGGGTCATATTTTATTCCTAAGGTTGTTTTTGGTCGAATTACACTTATCCAATAGAATTAGGACATGTGTTAGGGTAACAATAATATCATTTTACCCTTAATTACCCTATTAACTTTTAACCGTGGTAAATAAAAGTAAAAAGTTACTATTCAACAAAAATTATTTTTATCTTATTGAACCACATTTTACTCCTTGATATTAACCGTGTCTTTCGGATTTTTGAAATTCAACTCACAGAAGCGGTAAAATTAAGTTTTATGTAAATTTGCAAATGCTCCTAGG
Source organism: Viscum album (assembly GCA_963277665.1). Classification (NCBI taxonomy): domain Eukaryota; kingdom Viridiplantae; phylum Streptophyta; class Magnoliopsida; order Santalales; family Viscaceae; genus Viscum; species Viscum album. Next base: position 1,615,607,478 of record OY728146.1, on the reverse strand, counting down.
AGGTGGGTAAAAGATGGTAAAAAGTTCGATAAAATTTTTATATATCTAAAATTATTATAAACTGACTCCAATGAATTAAATTGAATTTATATAGGTATTATGTATATATTTTGACCTAAAATAAATTTAAATAAAATAAATAATTATTTAAATAAAAAGTCGGTTTTAAACAATAACTCAGTGTTTTTCACTATTCATCAAAAATTGAAAGTTTTCAGAAAAATACCAAAACTTCACCCTAAGCTAATTTTGAAATTTCTAATTCAAAAATGAATTCTATTTTACTAATTTCAAAATATATAAGTTTCATTAATTAGTTTAAAATTAATTCCCATTGTTAAAACCAAGAAGCGTATTTTTAAGAAATAATAACTATCAAATGATTGACACTTGTTTATGTCCAATTTCAAAGTGAAATTACTTACAATGACCATAATTGGATTAAATGGTAAAAATATAGTCTAATTATACTTCCAAAACATTAAAATGTATAATTCAACACTATAAATTATTTTGATTAAAAAAGTTGTTTTCAGTTCAAATATAGTATTTTTCACTATTCACCCAAATATGAAAGTTATTAGAAAAACACCAAAAATTTATTGAAACTAAATTATTATATCCCGATTCTAAATAAGAAGTTTATTTTTTCAAATTGAATATATAAAAGTTTCAAATATTGGATTTAAAAAGGGTTCGCCATTAAAAGGCGGTAAAATTTCATTTTTTGAAAAATACTTCTTTTATCTAAAAAAATGTATTTGTTATTAAATTATGTATAAGGAACTCATAATATGGATTCTAAAATTATAAGGATTATATAAAGTTTAAAATTCAGTTAATACTATTCATAACCACTTTTGAACGACTAGTTTGGTAAGTCGTGGTGCGATTGAACTCAGTGTTGCGTGTAGTGCAAGTTATTAAATTACTTTGAAGAAATAACATACTATGAAATCTTGGGTTGTTACATTCTTCCCTCCTTCAATAAATTACGTCCTCGCAATTTGAAATTTTTCTTCGAAAATAAAAGGTTGAAAATAGAAAATACCTTTGTGGGAAAACCCACATCAGAAATTGGGTTAATAAAATTTAGTCTTAATAAGAGGGAAAAAATTATATATATATATATATATACTTGAAAAGTAGAGTTTCATCCTTCAAATAATTCCTATCACAAACTCATCTTTCACTCCAAATGATTTCAAAAAAAAAATTCTATTTAACCAAATCTTATAAGGTTCAAAAAATAATGAATTTATAATTCATTTTTCAGACTATTTAAAATAAACTAAATTATACAAACCAGTACATAACGTAGTCCAGTCGTAGGTGATGCACCTTTGTCACTCTTCAGTTGCGGGTTCAAGTCTCACGGCCTTGCCGGACGTGACTAGTTATCGCCTGACCTCTGGGTTGTCCTTTTTATAACAATCCAAAAATAACCTTAACAATAGTATCAAATTTCAAACTTAATCCATTCCAATATTTAGACTTATCCAAAATAATTATATCCAAACTCTCTATCCAAAATTTATAAGGAAGTTAAACACCATGAAGATCCTTTTTTCTAGTTAATAACATGTGAACGCCTTCATCATGTATTCTTTTAAAACACCGAAACATCCTGAATTACCATAAAACCTTATTGATTACATTAATACTCCATTATTCCTTATAGAATACTGGATATACTCCTTCTATCCAGAAAAAGTTGTAAACTCCAACAATAATGGAATATAAAAACCATTAATCAGTTTCAAGGAAGTCAAGAATATTCTATATAATTTATCCAAATCAACCATATCTTATTCCAAAATCACTACCTCATTATCAGGACCATATTAAGGATTACCTTTCCTTCAACCATGTATTTTCCAAAAAAGTGTAGCTTACTATTAAGTCACTTTTCTTAGAACCATATAATATCAAATCCTCAATAAAATAGTACTACAATATAATCCTTATTTATCTCCATAATTCATGTAACCAGTATACTGTTGATACAACACTCAAATGAAATAATTCTATAATAACAACATAAGAACACTAGTCATTCCTCTTCATCTAAGGTAGTATCATAACTTGATTATAATCCAATAACATCATTTGTGGTATACTCTTATGAATGGGACATTGATTCGCGTAGTGTCTCAACGCCTTGCAGATGAAGCATTTTACATTTGAAAACTTTTTCTTACCCTTGCAATCACGTACTTGGTGTCCTTTTTCTCCACACTTATAAAAATCTACCATTAACTTCAAGAATTTACCAAGGTGATTCTTTCCACATTTATCACATATGGGAAAATCATTCTTTTCCCTATTCTCTTTATCCATCTTTCTCTCTTCCATCCTTTTCTTCTCTTGCTTCCCTTCAAAGCCATAGTACTTAGAGAATTATTTACTTATCTTATTAACACATGATACTATTTCTTCATATGTTGAGAATACAAGGGAGAATATTTCCCTTCTAAATGTTGGATTAATACCATGAAATATATGATCATTCTTACTCTTTGGATCATACGTTTTGCTGGAGTTCACATTCCTTCTACTGGGCGCCATTTCTCTACAATGACATACACTAGGTCAGTTTATGAATTTCAATGAATAATTCCAAACTTGTAAAATACCTAACATAAATTGAAAAGTTTATGGATATAATCTATAAAAATATTTTTTTTGAGGAGGTATATACTCATAAATCCTTTATAATGATTTGTAAAGAAAATAAGAATTATCCTAAGCATATCCTCCGGGAGTGTCGTAACCAAGAGTGCAGCAAGGCCCATTGTCATGCACTAGTTCCCATCCGAGTCTAGATCAAAGCGGTGTTTTCGAGTTTTACCCCTAGGTACATCTATTCCCAAGCCGCCTCTACCTACTCGTATCCAGACAGGGATGTATTTGCTTGGAAAACTCAGAGAATCTATACATTACCAAAATTCTAGGAAGTTCTTCTATTCTAATCCTCAAAGTCTATCTTAGGGTAATGTGCTATAATTAGAGTTTATCTAAATCTAGTTTCCAAGGTTATTTCTAAAATTCCTCTGATACCAAATGTAACACCCCGACCCTAGTTACCCAGATTTGGTGCATTATTTTAAAATATTGGCATGATTACAAGGAATCAAGTCCCGAAGGACCGATCAGTTTAGCAGTCTTGGAAAATAGATTACATACATGAACTTCACATTACAATTTCAAACATAAAATACAACATAGATGGTTCTTTGATATATCCATCATTCCATTTATCTTAACCCTGCATATCACTCATAATACACTTCTTGTAAATCCTGGTAAAATAAAACATAAGAAAGGGGTGATCTCAGATGATCAGTAAGGGTAAATAAATTAGCGGAAGCTATAAACTTTTAAGGCAATATGTGTAATAAAAAAAACCTTTTAAACTTAAACTTGAACATAATATGGAAAAAATAAATCAATCATTACCATATTAACATGCACATGGATATTCTACTAGTCGAATAATCACATGTAATAACTAATTTCATAATGAGGGAAAGCCTAACACCTGACATCATTACCACATAGTCAAGGAATTATGCCAAGAATACAAATAAAATTTTTGTCAAGGACTTGTGACAAGATACTAGTTTTTCTCATGAGACCTACCGATGCATCGAGGAGCTATAGAGGGCTCCACCCGTCACTTACTAAGTCCACTACATTCCTCATATGAAAAAGTTGAAACATAACATAAACATTCGTATTAAAACTAGCATACGAAATGTCAATAAATTAACCATAAACCATGAATGGTATAAAAATAGAACATACATAGTCTAAAATATTGTAACTCATTCAATACAATATGAAATATTGTATTATAATAAATCAACCTCAATCAAAAATAATATCTAGTAAAGGATGCTAACATAGTTGAAAATGATGAGTAAATTTTTTTGAGAGAAATATCCTTTTTGTAAAATCATTTAAAAGTCACACATTTATAAAGGAAGTAATTTAAAAGATATTTTTGAATCAAATTGTCCCATACCACTTTGAAACTTTTGAAAAGAATTATCATTTCAAAACATTCATGTCCATATAAATAAATCCTTAAAATTATTTTGAAAACATGGACATTAATTAAAAATATTTAGAAAGATAAATCATTAAAAAATTTAAAATAATGATTTTGATAAAGAGTAACTTTCAAAAATCCTAAAAAATATTCATTTTTAAATAATTTTTATGAAAAATGGACTTGGATGATAAAAATTTCCCAGTAAATACTTGCACATAAGCAATCTCGGATAATAATGAGATTGAGGAATTAACTATTACCTTGCACTTTTCTTTAGTCGAGGGTACCTTTAGCCTCCTGTATGAAGATCGTAGTATGTTATTAAATTATAACAGATCTATATTAATATTTATGATATCATACATGATTCATTTATGACTTTATACTACCCATTTAATAATAATTCCCATGTTAAATTAACATTTCGGGTAATAATCACATTCTTTATCGTACGTGTTTTAACTTGTTACTCTTGATTGTATCACTTAGATCAAGATTTAAATAATTCCAGAATATAAAAAATGATTTATATATCATATATATTTAGAATATAAATATGTATAATAGACATATATATGAAATGAAAAACACCATTTATGGAGATGACAGTCCGTACGTACGCATAAACGTTGTTTCCATTTTCATATCGTATTGAACGGAACTAAGTGAATAAGATATATGTAAGTACACACACACACACACATATAAATATATATATCTACAGTAGAATTATTATGTCATATATTACATACTTATTAGTAATATATATTTTTATAATCGTCGATGAATGGTGAACGTGGAAATGAATGTCATCGCGTCGTGGAGACAATAATCCGTACGTACGCACGAGCGACAATATAGTTTCCTTAATGATTAAAAGGTGTGGAATTGGATGGTATATTAATTTTAAAGTGGAATTATAATGTCATATTTATTATTTATATACACATTACTCATCATTATATCCATCCAAATAACAGTGTTGAATAATAAATTTCACCACGGTGTGGAGACGGTAAGCCGTACGTACGCATGCATGGTGACATTACCATTCATAAGATGGATATAATAATGGATATAGTTGTGACATATTTATAATAACATAATAGTATATATAATATATTGGAGTTATTATTTTATAATGGAAACAACAAAGATAGAGTAAGTGGAAGAATAAGAGAACTTGAAAGAGGGTGGTGAAATCATTACCTCTTCTTCGGGTTCTTCCTTTTGATTTGATCAAAAGGGCTTCTTAGGTTGGCTTTATGACCAAATTAAGGCCTCTAGGATGAAGGTAGGATAGTTGGGAGGATATTTTTTTAGGGTTTGGTGGATCCAAATGGATTTTGAGGTGTTAATTTGAGAGAAGGGGAAGTGCCCTTTTATAAGAGGGGTGATGGTCACTTTAGGAAAAGATTAAAGTATTAATTTATTATACAATCATATTCGGTTTATAATGGTTCCAAATGAATTTATTTTGAGACTTATTTGGTTATGGATCGAAATAAACTAAACCAATAGGTTTTATACAAGTTTATGTTACCATTTTAACCTTATCTTTTAGATTTAACTCTTAGTTAAATAGTTTAACTTTTACCGTGTCTTCTTGTATTATTACTTTATATGGTTAATAAACTTACTCTAAAATTCCAAGATAACCTAAAGTGGATCTTTAATGACATATATAATATTATTTAATTCCTTTGTCCAAAACTTACATTTTTAGGAATATTATATCAACCAATAATATAGTATTTGTTTTAAATATAAATTTATGTCAATTTTGACACTATTTGGTATTTTGTTTTTGTGAAAGTCATAACAACTTTATTACTTAGAACAAGATACATTTAATAATCCATAACATGTCATATTCTCTTATAATTTTTTTGGATTTCATAAAAACTTCGAAATTATATTTATTTTAATATTTATAATACTGTTTATTTGATTCTTTCATTAATAAGGTAATTACTACATCATCATTGTGTCATTAATAAACTTAATTATTTAATATATAAAAATTATAAATAAAATACCATTATGTAGGAAAGATTTTTATATTTCTAATGAATATTTATAGTCTAATTTATCTTATCTATAACCCTATATTAAAAATGGTTTAGTTATTACATTTTGATTTTAACTCTTTTAACTCTTCTTTATATTAAATAATAATAAATGTATTAATCTAATAAAAGTGGGCCTAAAAGGTTATATTTTATTTATATTTTTGTTTTTGGTCGAATTAAACTTATCCAATATAATTATTACATGTTTTAGGGTAATAATAATATCATTTTTACCCTTAATTACCTTATTTACTTTTAACCGTGGTAAATAAAAGTAAAAAGTTACTATTCACCACAAATTATTTTTGTCTTATTGAACCAAATTTTTCTCATTGATATTAACCGTGTCTCTTTAATTTTCAAAATTCAACTCACAGAAGTGGTAAAATTAAGTTTTATGTAAATTTGCAAATGCTCCTAAGAGGTGGGTAAAAGACGGTAAAAAGTTCGATAAAATTTTTATATATCTAAAATTATTATAAACTGAATCTAATGAATTAAATTGAATTTATATAGGTATTATGTATATATTTTGACCTAAAATAAATTTAAATAAAATAAATAATTATTTAAATAAAAATTCGGTTTTAAACAATAACCCAGTGTTTTTCACTATTCATCAAAAATTGAAAGTTTTCAGAAAAATACCAAAACTTCACCCTAAGATAATTTTGATATTATGAATTCAAAAATGAATTCTATTTTATCAATTTCAAAACATAGAAGTTTCATTAATTAATTTAAAATTAATTCCCGTTGTCAAAACCAAGAATTGTATTTTTAAGAAATAATAACTATCAAAAGATTGACACTTGTTTATGTCCAATTTCAAAGTGAAATTACTTAAAATGGCCATAATTGGATTAAATGGTAAAAATATAATATAATTATAATTCCAAACCATTAAAATTATTAATTCAACACTATAAATTATTTTGATTAAAAAAGTTGTTTTCAGTTCAAATATAGTATTTTTCACTATTCACCCAAATATGAAAGTTATCAGAAAAACACCAAAAATTTATGGAAACTAAATTATTATGTACCAATTCTAAATAAGAAGTTTATTTTGTCAAATTGAATATATAAAAGTTTCAAATATTGGATTTAAAAAGGGTTCTCCATTAAAAGGCGGTAAAATTTCATTTTTTGAAAAATACTTCTTTTATTTGAAAAAAATGTATTTGTTCTTACATTATGTCTAAGAAACTCATAATATGGATTCTAAAATTATAAGGATTATATAAAGTTCAAAATTCAGTTAATACTATTCATAACCGCTTTTGAATGGCTAGTTTGGTAAGTCGTGGTGCGCTTGAACTCAGTGTTGTGTGTAGTGCAGGTTATTGAATTACTTTGAAGAAAAAACATACTATGAAATCTTGGGGTGCTACATCTGTGGTAGAATATGAAGCCAATTTTACAACACTATCTAGGCATGTACCATATTTTACTCGGAATTTTGATAGTAAAATTAATAGATTTTACTCTGGCTTGAAACCATTTTTACGAAGAGATTTGGCTTCACGAGAGTTTAAAAGATATGAGAATCTTGTTCGTTATGCTAAGAAAGTGAATATGGAGTTTTCTGACATGTATGTGCCTTGTGATGACAAGAATAAGAAGTGGTCAAGTTGGCAGGATTTGGGGAAGAATTCGTCAAAGAAATATAGAGGTAAGAAAATCAACGTCCCTTCTTGTGAAAAGTGTAGTAAAAGAAATCCTGGTGAATGTCTTGTAAATTTTGGGACATGCAACCAATGTGGAATGTTTGGACACATGTCTTGTGAGTGAAAGGAAAATGATCCGAAAATTAATGAGAAGCTGATGTTGAGATGCTTTAACTGTATGGAATTGGGTCATTTTGCTAATGTTTGTTTGAAGCTAGTCACTCAGGTAGGGAATCAGTAAGATTTGAAGTAGAAGGGTGTGGTAAAATAATTTGCAACCACTTAAAAAGATTTTGAGCCATCAAATGGGTTGGTATTGGGTAAATTTCTTGTTTTTACAGATTTCATAAATGTGTTATTTGATTCAAGGTCTACACATACCTTCATTTCTAAGATATTTTTGGAAAAATTGGTAATTCAACCTCATGAAATGAAATAAGAACTCATGGTAAAAAAACCTAGAGGAAATATTGTGTTAAAAAGAAATTATAAGAATCTTTCTATCTTTGTCTGTGTAAAGAGTTTACCTGAAAACCTTGTTGTTTTTCCTCTAGTAGAGTTTGATGTTATTTTGGGTATGTACTAGCTTTCTTTTTATCATGCTAAGATAGATTGTAGAGAAAAATAAGTTTTTTTTCCAGAAAGTGTTTTAGTTTGTGTACAAGAATAAACCCATACCATTGATAACATATCAAGAAGATAAGAAGCTGATAAAAGATGGAAATGAAATTTATCTTGCTCATATTTTTGAAGATAAGGGAACTATCCAGATTAATGATGTACCAGTGGTAAATGAATACCTGGATGTTTTTCCTGCTGATTTTTCTGGTCTTATTCCTAATCGATAGGTTGAGTTTACTATTGAATTAGTTCCTGATATTAATCTAATTTCTAAACCCCCTTATCGTATGGCTCAAATGGAACTTCTAGAATGAAAAAAGCAGTTGCAGGAATTTTTAGATAAAGGCTTCATCCAACCTATAACTTCACCATGGGGTGGTATTGTCTTGTTTGTTAAGAAGAAAGATGGTTCAATGAGACTTTGAATTGATTATAGATCCTTAAATAACATTACTATTAAAAAAAGTATGCTTTTCCTCATATCGATGATTTATTTGATCGACTCTAGGGAACACAGTATTTTTCGAAGGTTAACCTAAGGCAAGGGTACCATCAATTGAAAGTAAAGGATGAAGACATTCCAAATACTATGTTCCGTACTAGATATGGTCATTATTAATTTTTAGTTATTCCTTTTGGGTTAACTAATTCACCTACTGTATTCATGGATCTTATGAATTGAATATTTCATGAGTTCTTGGATTAGTTTGTGGTTGTGTTTATTGATGAAATTCTGGTATATTCTAGAAGCAAAGTGGAGCATGAAAAATATCTAAGGGTTGTTTTTTCAAACCTTAAAAGAAAAGAAACTATATGGAAAATTTAGAAAGTGTGATTTTTTGTTTCAACATATTTATTTTCATGGGAACATTGCAAATAAGGATGGAATAGTAGTTGATCCTTCCAAAACAAAAGTGGTTGATGAATGGCCAAGACCTACAAATGTTACATAGATTCTTAGTTTTCTTATATTAGCATGTTATTACGGATGATTTGTTAAAAAAATTTCATGGTTATCTAGCCTGCTAACTAAGTTAACATGAAAATGGGTTAAATTTATTTGGACAGAAGAACGTGATGTTTGTTTTCAGGAATTTAAGAAGAGATTGGTGAATACTCTAGTTTTGGCCTTATATTCCTGAAATGGTGAGTTTTTAATCTATAGTGATGATTCATTGAAGGGGCTTGGTTGGATTTTGATGTAGAATGATCAGGTAATTTCTTGTGCTTAAAGAAAACTAAAACCTCGTGAGTTAAATTATCCCACACATGATTTGGAATAAAAAACTATGGTTTTTTTCTTTGAAAATTTGGAGGCATCATCTGTATGGAGTAAAATGTGAAATATATACTGACTATAAAATATTGAGGTATATATTTACTCATAAGGAATTAAACATGAGATAGAGAAGATGGATATAACTAATTAAGGATTATGATTGCATGATTCATTACCATTCTGGGAAATAAAATAGAGTGATTGATGCATTGAGTTGGAAAAGTAATTCCACATTAACCATGATATGTTTGGAACATGATACTTTGGAAAATGAATTAATAAACTTTGGATTGGAAGTTGTTGGTGTAGGAAGTTTCTCTATTTTATTTTATTTTTCAGTGTAGTCATATTTGTCAGAATGAATTAAGAAAGCACAAAAGGCAGACGAGGAGCTACAGAGAAAGGTAGAATTGGTTAAAATCGATAAGTTTTCATAATTTATCCTTGATAAATATTGTGTTTTAAGATTTGGAAAAAGGTTGGGTGTGCCTTATGATTCCCAGTTAAAGAAAGAATTGTTGTGTGAAGCTCATATTTATCCATTTTCAGTTTATCCTGGTAGTACTAAGATGTATAGATACCTTCGGGAGTATTACTGGTGGAATGGAATGGAAAGGGATATTGCTGATTTTACCATGAAATGTTTGACATGTCAATAGGTTAAAGTAGAGCAGTAGTTACCGAAGGAGATGCTTCAAACTTTTCTAGTTCTTGAGTGGAAATAAGAAAACATATCCATGGAATTTGTAGTGGGACTACCAGAGACATCTCGAGGGAGTAATGCAATTTGGGTTATTATTGATCAACTGACTAAATATGCACATTTTATTTCTATTTGAGATAAAATGTCTTTAGATATGCTTTCTATAATATACCTCAAAGATATTTTCAGGTTACATGGAGTTCCTCTTTCCATTTTATTTGACTGGGATCCCAGGTTCACTTCTATTTTTTGGAAGGGCCTTCAGAATTCGTTAAGAATATATTTAAATTTCTGTATAACTTTTCATCCTTAATTATATGAGTAGTCAGAATGAATGATTAAAAATTTGGAGGATATTCTTCAAGCTTATTCAATGGACTAACAGGGAAGTTGGGATCAACATATTTATTTAGTTTAGTTTTCTTATAATAATAGTTTTCATTCCAGTATACAAATAGCACCTTTCGAGGCATTGTATTGGAAGCGGTGTAGAACTCCATCTTTTTGGGATATAGTTGGGGAAAGGAAGATGATGGGACCAAAATTAGTAGAGGAAGTGGATAAGAAAGTGAATATGATCTAGCAACACATGAAGATATCTATGATAAGGCAGAAAAGTTATGCAGACAATAAGAGGAAAGACTTTTCTTTTGAGGTAGGTGATCATGTTTTTCTTATAATCTCACCATGGAAAAGTGTTATGTGTTTTGGTAAGAAAGGTAAGATGAGTACAAATTTCATTGGAACTTATGAAATTTTAGGGAAAGTTGGACCAGTTTCCTACCGAGTAGCTTTTCCTCCAAGTATGTCTCAGGTACACAATATTTTTGATGTTTTGATGTTGAGATATTATGTGCTAGATTCATCTCATGTTTTGATCCCAAAGACAGTTTAGCTAGAAGAGAATATTTCTTATAAAGAGAAACCTGTTCAGATTCTTGATTATAGAGAGAAAGTATTGAACAATAAATTAATCCACTAGGTAAAGGTTTTGTGTAGAAACCACATGATTGAAGAAGAAACATGGGAATTTGAAAATGCTATGAGGTAAAGGTACCCTCACTTGTTTAATAAGTGAATAAAATTGTGAGGGCACAATTTCTAGAAGGTAGGGATAATGTAACACCCTAAGGTTTTAAAAGTAAATTGAAATACATGAAACATTGTTTTAAGTATATAGTTATAACTAGCCTTTAAACATATTTTCTCCACTTCTATGTTTTGAATTTCGAAAAACGGACATACACAGTTGTGATCAATAAGTTATTTAGAGTCTGATAAGACCAACTTAATTTTTGGTGAATAGTAACACATCTTTATGAATAGTAATGTTACCCTTATAAATAAAAACATACCATTATAAATAGTAACCTAACCTATGATATTATACATATAATATTTAATTAAAGTTATGATATACCCATATCTTGGAATAAGTAAATAAATGTTTTAAAATTGATATTTTTGGAACAAAATATTATGTTATTTAAAAATTAAATTAATCATATTTATAAATTTAGTTTCAAAAAATTGAGTTCATTTTTTAATTATGAACATCAAAAAATGGTTATGTTTAATTTTTGGTAGTTTTCTAAAATACTTGAATTTTTTATGAATAGTGAAATATGGTAAAATACTGTATATATAAATTATCAGTTAAATACACTATTTTTGACATCATGGAATGTAAGAAAACTTGGTTCAAACTAACATGCTCTATTTATTATTTTTTCACAATAATTAAGACTATTCATTGTCTTGAGAAATAATATTAAACTAATTACAAAAATAATGTAAAACTCCTCCTCTCCTCCACTATAAATACCACCCACTCCCCCATCTTCCTCCCACACCTCTCAAGCCTTGAGTCTTACCTAAGTTCTACCAAATACTCCTCTAAATCCCCTTACCCAATTACAATACCTTATGATATCACCAAAAGGCCAAAACCAAGGGCCTTAAGAAGGATCTCAAGGAGAAGAGATTAAGAGGTAAACATCCTCTTTTGTTTTCTTTCTTTTCTTTTTATTTTCTTTTCTATTATTCTTATTTAATCACTTACGCTTATCCAATAGGAATTAATGATCCATTATCTTAAATATTTTTGATTTCATCATGTTTATGTAATATTCACCATTATACTTCTTCTCATCTCCCACTTATTCTATAAATTAAAACACCGTCCGTGATGTGTCGATTTACCAACATCGTGGACGATGTGATTTCAATTTCTTTTACTTCATTAAAGACCAGTCATGAAACCATTTTTATGATTGAAAAATATTATAATTTATGTATTTTATCTTATATAAGGTTATTGAATCATTTTTTACACAATTTATTAATTTATAAAATAAAATGATTTCATTATGATCGAAGAATCGCCAGCATGACCTAAACAAATATCAATAATGTTTTAACTTATGAATCATCCTCATGTCATAATTAAAAATTATAAATGGTATAATTTATAATTCTGGAAACATGTAAATACCATTCTATTATAATTCTATAGTTTCACTTCCAATCGACAAGAATATCCACCATGAACCGATCATGGAAACCATGTGAAGAACGCACCTGAAAACAGTGGAATTAACCTAATATTATTAATGAATGGGTGGAATGATGTTATAAAATGATCATTAAAGGTGTTATAAACATGAATATGTTTCTGTAAAATATTAATAACACTATTTTAACCTTCATATATAAGGTTTAAACATGTTTTAGGGAAGTCGAACTCGAGGTAAATGATCCTATCTTTCTCATTTTTATTCAAGAATCACCCCTATGTTATGCTCTTTAATTTTTAATTCCTAATGATAGTGTATGTTTTAAAAACTCCCCCATACTTCCCTTATGATATATTAATTATGAGATACCCCATTTATATCTCATTAAGACCTCCCATGTACATCCATTACCATGCCGAAAATTATAATAGAATTCTTAACCCAATTTCCATTCTTTGAGTTAACCTTCTCCTTTATTCATTATGTGGTATTGAGATTATTTGTGTGATGAATTTTTGTTTATATTATGTTTTATTATGTTTATTTATAGTGTATAAACATACCCATTCCATTATATTAATTCTCACTTCAATTATATTTGTAGGGGAATTTCCTTTTAAAATCCTTTTAAAAGTCTCTTTAATGAAATTAAAAAAGATTGTTTTTTATATACTACATGAGTGGTTTCTCCTAATTTCATTATACTTTTTACCATGGTATGTTCCTTGGACATAGTTTATGTTGGGTTGAGACCATTATAGCTCAAGATATTATGGTTTTATCCCCATTAAAGCTCAAGATATGTTGGGTTGATCCCATTATAGCTCAAGATATGACTAGTGAGCCCCATTATATCCCTCCAATGCATTAGGTACTCTGAAGATAGAATTTGACCAAATGGTTATTACATGTGTAAGGGTGATTTTAATAGGGATATGGTAAATATGTTCTAAGTAAAATACAAGATGTTTCCATGCAAGTTAATAAGTTTTTATAAAATGAGTTTTATTGGTTTTTATGTTATCACTTGACTAACGATTTATTTATTTATACACCTTATTGAGTTTTTTGTGCTCATCCCAAGTTTTTAAATTTTTTTCATAGGTTATATGGGTGTGTAAGAGAAAGAAGGAAGAAAATTTAAATTTCATGAAGTTTTTCCGAAAATATTATGTTATATTTGAAAAGTTTTATATTTTGAGAAAATGGATATTGTTTTAATAGTATCCACATGTATGATTATGAAATTTTATTTATGTTTTATGTCCTAATTACCTAAAAATATAAACATAAAAAGATCCTAAATGTGTATGAATGTATGTTCTTGACTAAAACTCAAGATTAAGTAACGTTTTAAGGTCGGGTCCTTATAATACCCTTTGGTTAGAGTAGTAATAACAATATACAATAAGATAAACATTTATAACATCTAGATAACCATCATAAAAGGGAAGGTTCCAATAAATAAACAAGTACATCACATGTTATAGTAGGTGGAATATAATACATGTTTCATGGATTCCCCATGGTAGGATCATATATAAGGAAATAATTAAAGAACCAAAATAAATCCAAACTAAAAGCTCATCCCAAAACCTATCCTGAGTCCCACCCAACATCGTTACCATACTCCACCATAACATGCCAAACATACTCTCATGGAAAGGGAAATTTCCCTAAACCTGTGACCTATGAATAATAATTGAAAACTACTTAGGTACCTTTCCTATATGGTGGCCCAAGTATGGTGTGAGTATAACTCAGTAGTCCTCCACCAACAACATATCCCTAAAATAATCAGTCTGATATAGAAGTTCATGGAGAATTTAAAAAGATAAATAATTACAAAAAAAACCTTAAAAACATTTATATATAAATTCATAAACAAAAATCGATCCCCAGAATCAGGTTCACCCCAAGAATAGTGCATATCTACTTCGTCCTATACTGGAGTGCCTCTGAGAACATCGTGATGAATATTCCAACCCAACAACTGCCAACCAGGGATTATATACCCATCCTTGGTCCAAACTAGAATATGGGGGTAATATACCCGTCCTCAAAGACCTAGTGATTACCCAAGAGTTGGGTTCACCCTGGGTTTAACTATAAGTCTCAGTGTCCCTTGGGGGTTATTCTCACCTTAGGTTAACCATAAGTCTCAATATCCCCAGAGGATATATTCACCCCAGGTTAAATGTAAGTATTAGAATCCACTAAGTTCTATTTTCACCCAAGGTTAACTATAAGTCTTATCATCCACCATGGGATATATTCACCCTAGGTTAACCATAAGTTTCACTACATTTAAAACAAGGCATGGACATATCATTATTTAACACAAGAGAATAATCACAAGGTATGAGGGCCATATTACATTTCCAATCCAAAACAATTTTGAGCCCAAAGGGGTGTTTTTACTACCTTTGAACATTTTAAAATACAAAACATCATTCTTTACAAAACAATCCCTATGATTTACATTCTAATCCATAAAAAATTTTCTATTTATAAAAATCATTCCCATCCACTTTAAGTCCCAAAAAACATTCATGTGGTTCATTCACTTTTTAGAAAAAATTAATTTCAAAATATAATTATTATTTCCATAAAAAAATAAATTCAAGGACTATCATACAATCCAAACAATTTACCATTTCAAAAAACATTTAACAATTCCTTTCTCAAGTTCCAAACCAAGACTCAAGGTCATAATTTACAAAACCCATTACCATTTTAATATCTTATTTAAAAATAATTTCCTTTTACATTAATTGATGATTATGAAATTCCATTTCACATTCATCTATTATAAAAAATTACCCCAAGTTAGAATAATTGAAACATGGATTAACTATTTAACAACCTCAAGTAAATCATGGTTAAAAATCTAAAATAGGGATCCAATAGAAAAAGAAAACTAAATTTTAAAATCACTAATTAAAACCCAAGGTCATCGCTCGACATACTAGTGATACCACACAAAATATACACTAAAACTAGAGTAAAAATATGGGTTAAAATTAGGGGTCACCTACCCCATGATTAATAGAGTCTACATTCCAAGTATTGGTCCCCGGTTCATCTTGAAATGGGATAAAATGAGAAACCATAAAACACCTTGAAAGTAGTCCATATTAGATTAAACAAGTAGAATACCACCTGAAAATGAAATAAAACTAAAAGATAAGGAATGTGAGGAGTAGAATTTCCCTAGGATCTCTAAGAAAAGAAACAAAAGTTGAAATAAACATCAAATGAGAGAGACCAACCAAGAGAAGAGGATATAGAGGGGGGCATCACACGAAGGGGTTTTGGATAAGAAATGAGAAATAATTGTGTTAAGACATAAAATTTTTAATGGGTAATTTTCATAAAATTACACTTTATTTCACTCTTGAATACCATGTGGGGTTGTAATGGAATTTTTTAGTGTGGGTGGGATAACCTTCACGTCATACACATATACCAACATTCTTTTCATGCAGTTTCTAATGGGGTTTGTTCATGGAACCAAAAACACCCAATGGATCTCATATCCATGATGAATCATGGACCTTTTTTACAAAGGTAGGAATTCCTTGGGTAAATTAGAAAATTATAGCTAAGAACTCACATTGGTCGAGAGGATGGTAGGTCAGGATCATCATACCCTTTTAATAGGAACTATTTCCTTCTATTGGAATCTCTTATAGATTTAAGATATGTTTTTGAATCCTTCATTAATTTACAAGTATGATGTAGGTCAATCCTAAATTAAAAACCAATTATTATCATGTATGTAACATAGAACCATATGTATGTATCTTAGGTTATTTATCTATGGATATATCTATATGTATCCAAGTTTTTCCATCAACGATACTCTTTTATATATTGGTACTAGTTCCTTCGATCATTTTTTTATTACGATACTAGTTTTTAGCCACACAATGGGGTGCTATGGAGTTCTTCATCACCCAAGGAGAAGGTATTTGTTTTGATTTTGGGATTGAGCCCATAAGATGGGATTCTTATATATCCTTGTGAAAGGAATCAGAACCCACATAGTTTGGGGACACTTAATGGGACACATCATACATTTTAAGGTAATGTTAAGAAGACCAAACCATAAAGTTTAACTTCATGTGGTAATGAAGTATGGGAGAAAGGTTCCTAGTAAAACTTTGGCATGGGACTTATGCCGAAGCAGCCTAAGGAACCTGGAAGGGATATAAGATCCCAGTTTAGATATAACCCTACTAAGAATGTGGGATAAATAGAATTAGGATTAAGTTTGGGTGTTAGGTTTTTACCTCAGGGTTGGATTACTATGTATCTTATTTAGATGGATATCAAAGTCCATGTTCTTCTATTTTGAGGACCCACACCTATGGAGGCCCTATGAGGGTTTTTATTATAAGTAATGTGGCCCTTTGATAGAATTATGTAATGATTTTAGAACTTATACCATTTATGAGGATTCCATTTGACTTGATTCATTGGGAATGTGAGCCATTTAAAGATCAAGAAATGGTTTTGGGACTTACACCATATAGGGGATTCCTTATGGAGTGGATACATGGATTTTAGGACCCACACCTGTGGAGTCTCTATGAAGGAAGGAAAGATAAAGATCCAAAAAAAGATTCTCTACTAAGACATGCATATGACCATGAAGAAGTAATGATTTTAACTAACCTCTTATCCCATGTGAGTCATTGTAGAATGTGATAAATAAGAGGAAGATTAAGATCTATAAAACCGCATGATCTCCTTTTTCCACTGGTGGATGAGGGAGGGGATATGAGAGTTGAAGAAAGGGCTTTGTTGTGACTGTCTCCCCTCCTGTTTTGGTAACTAGGATAATCACATCCAACCCCCTACTAAGAAACCACCCTAAAAGAAAGGATAGGGAATTAATATAGGAGTGATTCCCTAACCCTAGTTATAGAGAAGAGATAAAGATATAATATTAACCCTCAAATGGAAAATCAAGCATGATCCTCTCCCTCCCATATTGGAACCAGGGGTCCTTGGTATTAGAAATAATGTGGGAAGGGCATGGTCCAAGCCCTAATATCTAATACTAGGAGGTACCTAACACAAAAAATAGGTTTGGGGTTCTCATGACCATGGGAATTCATAGCTTCATGCACCCCTAGGATCCTACCCATCGAGTAGGACAAGTTTAGGACACCTTTGACTATAGGAATGCATAACCAAATGGGGGACACACTGGTGTATCTCTCTCCCTAGTATTTCAAGATTGAAGGCTTAAATGGAGGCTTAAATTATCCCCCCCTTAGATGAGTTATCCAAAGGAAGGTTATCCCTAACATTTATGGATTTAAAGAGATCTTAGAATGTGTGTCACATAGGTTAAGTCATGATGAGAAGAAGGTGTTGCACATAGGGTGACCTGGGAAGAGCTGGAAGAAATTCACGCAGGGGTCAGGGCTTGCCCAAGCTGGATGTGACATGGTATATGGACCACCTAGGTAAAAAAACTTGGGTAAGTCCTTACTCTAGGAACTAAGGGTCTCCTCAGGTTTTCTTTGGAAGGGTCTTTCATAGGTCCCAGATTTGGGAAGATACCTTTGCGCTGGTGCTTGTTGACTAGGGGGGAAATAGTCCTCGCACATGTGTATTGTGTTTTAGGACATAGAGGTGATTTTTTTCCACTAAACCCTTATTTTTCTATTATATAGGGTTTTTAGAGATACATGAATAATTTTTGAGAAACTAGGTAGATTGGATGCATGACCTAATCTTGGAGGCTTATTCCATTTTTTCCAGTCTTTCAAATGAAGATCCCCAAGGTTCTATTTATAGGAAAACATGGGACCCTAGTCGAAGGAGTTTTTCTACACAGGTATCCAAAATAGGTACTTGGTGTAGGTTCCTTGTGAAGGGGTGGTAAATCCTTCAATGCCACATCGGGGGGGGGGGCTGCACAATCCTTTTGGAGCGTAGACTAGGTGCACATAGGCTGATTTAGGCAAGTTCCTTTGATTATTCTTTAATATCTTCACCTCTCTAATGCTTGAGATATTTTTTCATTAAATTTATTCATCTCATGTGAAAAAATAGAGCATCGATACACTTAAAATGGGTTTATGTTTTTTCCATACATTTTAGAAAACTGTGTGCCAACCATATAGACCTCGTTGTCTGGGACACACCATTTTGTATAGTCAGTGCACACAGTTTGACTAACCATGTGAAATTCTTTTATAATTTTCTATATAGATTATATGATCTCCTAGATCCCCTTAGATTGTTTAAATAAACCTTGCACATATACAAACCAATCTACATGGTGAGCACTAACTATGTGCCCTAGAATGCTCCTCCCAAAACCAAAATCTCAAACCCCAAATCTCCTAAGACTTATCTGAGCACCAAAGATGGATATTGGACCTAAAAAACATCCAAAAAACTACTTTAATATGATATAAATCCCAAGTTCTATATCAGACACTCAGTTATAAAAACAACCCATTGACTAATTGAAAATTTGAGCTCCTACTCAACATTAAAGTGATCATATAGACGAGGAATTATAAACTCCCCACTATAGAACTTCACATAACTAAGAATCCCTGGTGGCTATCCTACCACATCACCTGACCTATTTCAGTTATCCATTTGGTGCCAAACAATCATGTTCTATTCTTGAACACCCAAAATGTTTTCAAAATGAAACACACAATAGAAGACAAACGACCACCTAATTCCAAAACAATGCTCATAATCATCACAAAAATTATAAGATGTTACTTACCCAAGACTATTCATCTCAAGAAAAGATCATATAAACATTCAATTGATCACCCGGTCCAAGGTGCTATCCACCATAGGACTTAACTCAAGAAATCCAATTCTGATCCACGATGCCTCCCACTTATATAATTTCTCACCAAACACCATTCTTCAGTTTTTAATGACACAAATGGTGATATTTTTAATGGAAACTACCTAAACACATAAAATAAAGTTATTCCAATCTTGTTATCTATGTTTATTCCCAAATTTTAAATTATATAGATGCACCTCCACTATCGAAGTATAGTGTGAACACATTGTTTTTTCCAAAAAAAATCCATGACCAGATCTAATAAATTCCCATAACATCCAATATGACATACTTGGTGAATTTTTAAATTAACCACATCCAAACATGTATAAGTTCATTGGTCATATATCCTCTGGCTGTCCTATCTTGAAATCACTCAACTTCAACCCTATAAGTTCTTTTCAAAACTTCTAATTGCAATACCATTATCTCCAAAGATATTTAACATTCATTCCAAGCACACATTGAGGTCTAACCCCAAAACTTATAGTGTAATTTCCATGGTCAAACCACAAGAAACTCTAACTATTCACCATGTTCCCACCTGAGCAGTAGCGTACCACAATGCCAAACCAATATTGGATAACACCATTCATCCTGATCCCAAAACAACTGCTTGACTCCAACCAACACTGTAGAGAGATTAACCTCTATAATTCCTTGAGGAAATATAGGTTAAATATAAACACCCATGCACCAACATCCAGTTCCATCACGATCACCTAGAGACTAGTTCCATACACCAACCACATTTCTAACCCGAGGTTCACACACCCATGACTAATATGACACCCCTAACCATATATTTTCCTTTTAATCATTCCACCAGGTCAAAACCATGATCTTAGTAGCTCACACAACGTTCTCCATTGAACAAAATGGGTGTATGTGGCCATCACACTCACACTCTAGCACTAAGGTGAAACACCAAATGGTTTCCTATTCTTGGATTATAGGAACGTCAACATCGACATTCACTAAAACTCATTCAAAAAGAGGTTCATTCTCATACTAAATAATTAATACTATCCCAAATATATGGACTCACCTAATAACACTTCTAAAATAAAACCTAAATATGTTTCATCACCAAGTAACATGTATCGCTCAATTAAAGCATCAACCATCCATTAAAACATGACATCAACATCAAGTTCAATATCAGATTGATTATGCCACGACACATCGATCCACCCATGACCGTGTTCCTTTCCCATCAGGACATAAAAATATTACCAAAATATTTGGGTTACCAACCCACTAAAATCCACCAATTTCAAGTTATCCTTCTCTAAAAATGAACTATCAATAAACCCCCTATGGTTCAATGAATCTCTATCCAATGGTCGTGAACAAAAATCACCTCATGGTACTACCACCGTCATATCATTTGAAAACTTCCAAAACCCCAAACAATGTTCAATGGAAATATACACGACCCACTCTACTGAACCAATACCAATAGACCTCATGCACACAAGATTGATTCTAAATTAAACCAATGGGTCCTCACATTCATATTTCCCAATATTATAGAAACCCATTGGTCACATGCCCCATGATGACCAATTCACAAAACATGACTCATAAACCTATGAGTTGAGAATCAATGATCATAGGATCACACACCTAACCAATAAATACCATGATATTAGTATTCCATTTCCACTAACCACAAGAATCCTTGATTCTCTCATAGAAAATTACAACACCTTTCATGTGTCAAGGTCACGTTCATGACCACATGTTATCCCAAGTTCATTTTCAAAACCAAAACCAATTACCTACATGACACCACATATCTAAATAATGAAAAAATTTCATGTTCAGGAATCTTAATGACCATGAACTTAAAAACTAGAATAGTAATAAGGTTCTAGCATTCAAGGTTCTTAATAAAACTATATCAAAACTCAGCAGCACCGAACATGCACTAACTACATAAACTAAGGCATCTACCCCATACTCACACTAATAACTCATCTAAAAAGATCAGGTCAACCCCTCCCATGGTTTACCCTCAAAGGTCATAAGTCATTGACTCACTCAACCTAAGTCACAATTGAAATTCCACCAGGTTCTCTCACTAAGACCATAAACTGATGTCTCACTAAATCCACCACTCATGGGATGAAATTGGTCCCCGTATCAAAGTGACTTGGAACTTACATGCCAAGATAACACTCCTGGTTACCCACATATAAACCTAAGTCCAACTGGTCCAACCCACTCTCAGGTCAGACGTAAACCAAAAATCATGATAGACCACCACTACTCACCACAAACCCGAGTTGTCACAGCTCAAAATAAAAATGCAATAGGTGTAAACCTCACTATGAAAAATTCCTCACATAAAAAAAAACATTTCACAAACCAATATCTCTCCCTAGCTTCAAAACACCTTTAATAAGTTCAACACCATACATACCAGAGGTCCCCCACCATCATATACAGAAGTTCCAACACCATAATCATGGGTTTACATACTCTTTCAAGTGTTTTCCCATTACCACTATTCCATAAAAGTCACCCTTTAACCAGGTTTACATTTCCTTTCTTCCAAAAAATCACTCTTTAAAACATTTCAATTTAAAATGGTTTTAAGTCCACCACTTCTTAAAAATCACATTTTTAATTTCTCAAAGATCATAGGATTAACATTTTTTTAATTCTCAGATTTACCAAAATTTTCACATTTCTAACATTTGGTTAAATATAATTCCATTCACAAGATATGAGAAAAAATTACTTATAGGTTACTTACTAGAGCTCTATATAACTAAGTATATAATTAAACATACCATTTATATTTTCATTTATATCAAGGTATATTCTAGGGAATTGGACAAGTTAGATGCCACCGTATCCTTATATGAGAGAACACCATATATTATGATGTTTATGCTTCAAATGATCAATATTCTCTTTATCAAAAAGAACTTATAACCAATTCAGATAAAAATCAGATAGATATAAGTAACCAAAAGCTGATATATATCACACAAAACATGAAATTGACACCCAAATCCCATATCCCTAACATGGTGCATGTCATGTTAATCCCTACATACATAAAATAATGCATGAATTCTACCAAACTATCTTTATATATTGAGACATAGTGTAAATCCCATCAACTGATAACATCAAAACCATGTGTCTCACTGAAGGTGAAAATAAAATAAAACTTTAACAAAAAAAATCCATGAACAACAAGTACCCTCCTTAGAAACTTGGGGTTTCCCCCATGCATGGGTTGATCACTCCTACGAAAAATCTCATTACCAAGACATGACACATTCCTATTATCCGATATACTATTCCTAAATAGTAAGAAAAAATAAAACATTCTATAATACCACTTTTTAATCTTATAACCTGGATCACTCTATATATAGTAACCAGACTGGTCCTCCATGTGACCTCATGTGCAACTCCCTATATTCCAGAGACTTCCAACTAGTGGAGAGGGTCTTTGAGTACACTATGGGGAGACTATAACCTCTAGTTAGAGTATAACTAATAGCATAAAACAAGATAAAATCGTACAACATCCAAATAACCATCCCAATAGTGAAAGTTCCAATAAATAAATAAATACATCACATGTTATAATAAGTGGAATGAAATACATATCCCACGGATCCCCTATGGGAGGATTTTATACAAGGAAATAATGAAAGAACCAAAAAAAGATAAAGTAAAATCTTATCCCCAAACCAATCCCGTTACCATAATCTACCATAGAACACCAAGTGCACTCTCATGAAATAGTCTATTTCCCTAAATCTATGACCTGTGAACATGATGTGACAACTACTTGGGTAACTAAATGCCATGGAGGCCCAAGAAGGGTGTGTATACAACTCAGTATGCCACCACCAACAATTTCCCTAAAATAACTAGTATGATATACAAGATCACACATAAGTACCAAACATAAACAATTAAAAACACAACCTTAAAAACACATAGATACAATTTCATAAAAAAATACAAAACCTGGGGGATGGGTTCACTCTATGAATGGTATATACCTGCTTTTTCTAATCCCATGGAATATTTAAAAATTATATGATGATAATTCCAACTTAATTACTCAAGACCAGGTGTAATATACCCATCCCTAGTCTAAACCAAAATGCAGGGGTAATATACCCATACCTGGATCCCCAAAATCCACACAGGGTCTATGTTCACCCAAGGTTTAAACATAAGTCCCAGCATCCCCTAGGGGCCTTGTTCACCTTGGGTTAACCATAAGTCTTAGTGTCCCCCAAGGGTCATATATACCCTAGTTTAACCATAAGTCTTAGCATCCCTAAGGGTCCGTGTTTATCCCGGGTTAACCATAAATCCCATAAAATTTAAAACACACCATGAAAATATCATCATTTAACACAAGATAACAATCATAATGCATAAGGGTCATCTTACATTTCTATTCCAAAACATGCCTGAACCCCAATGGGTTTTTTATTACCTTTAAACATTTCAAAATACAAAACGCCATCCTTTATAAAAAAATCCTCATGGATTCCATTCCAATCCACAAACAATTTTACATTTATAAAACTAATTCCAATCCAGTTAAATTCTTAATAAAAAATTCATTTGGTTTAGTAAATTTTTATAAAAAATTCATTATAAAACATAAATATCATTTCTATAAAAAACAAAAGTCAAGGAATATCGGAGAGGCTAAAAAATATACTATTTTAAAAACCTTTTACCTATTAATTTTACAAGATCAAAAAAAAAAACTCAAGTTCATCATTTATAAAACCCATTACCCTTTCAATATATGATTTAGAAATAAATTCCATTTACATTAATTAATAATTATTAAATTCCGTTTCATATTCATTAATTTTAAAACATAACCCCATGTTGGGAAAATTGAAACGTGCATTAAATTTTTAACAACCTCAAGTAAAAAATATCTAAAAATATAAAATAGGGATCCACTAAATAAAGAAAACATAATTTTAAATTTTTTAATTAAAACCCAAGGTTATCAATTGGTATACCGGTAATACCACACAATAAATGCACTGAAACTAGAGTGATTTTATGGGTTAAAATGAAAGACCACCTACCTCATGATTAGGAGAGTATACACTCCAATTATTGGACACCAGTTTGACCTGAAATGGGATAAAATAAGAAACTAGAAAAATGACATTAAAATAGGTCATATTATCTTATCCAAGTAAAACACCACCCGATAAAAAAATAAAACAAAAATAGAAGGAATATTAGAGGTATAATTAGCCTAGGATATCTAATGAAAGTAACATAAGCTGAAACAGACATTGGATGAGGGAGAACCACCCAAGAGAAGAGGACAGGGAGGGAGGCGTCACATGGAGGGGTTTTGTTTGGGAAAGAAGGAAAAAATTAGGTTTAAACATGTAAGGGTCAAAGTTTTTTTTTGTAAAATTTCACTTTTTAAAGGGGTGAATGATTTTTACACATGGTTTTCTAAACCGTGCACTAACTATGAAGACCTCACTATCTAGAAAACACCATTTCACATGGTTAGTGCACATAGTTTAAAAAACTATGCTCAAACCATTCCAAATGACTCTATAATTTTATATATAGATCACACAGTCTTCTATATCCCCTTTCATAGTTTAAACAAAGCATGTTCATATAAAAACTATTATTCATGGTTTGGGTTCATGGTTAGCACAAATCATAGACTAACTACACACCCTAAGGTTGCTCCTCCTAAAATAGAAACTTCAAACTCCAAAGATCCCGAGACTTATCCTAGAACTCGAGACACATATTAATCCTTAAACCACATCAAAAAACACCCCTTTAATATGATACAACTTTCTTGTTCTAGATCCAACCCTTAATTTTAAAACCAACCGATCAAATAATTGAAAATTTGAGTTCCTCCTCAAAATTCAAGTGCTCGTATGAATGAGACATTACAATTGTTTTCTATGTTTATGAAATGTTTTTGAAATTGGTTAAAGGGTATTTTGTGTTATAAAAATTAATGGTTTCCTTGATTGTAATGGTTTTTATTGGTAGAAGTTTAATGAAACAGAAATATGGTTTTGTTTTGGGTTTTGGTAATGTGTTTTTGGTAAGGATTTCTTTATAAAATGGATATGAACTCCATGGAATGGTTTTCTGGAAAGTAAAGTGGATGGAAATGGGTATTTTGGAAATGTAAAATATTTTTTAAATTTAAATGGAATTAATTTGAATTGTTTGATAAATAATGGTATTTTTTATTTTGAAACATTTAAAGGTAATGAAAACACCCCTTAAGGGTTGAACTAGTTTTTGGAATGGAAATTTAAAATGAACCTTATGCCTTATGATAATCATTTTGTATTAAATAGTAATATGTGCATGATACATTTTAAAGTTAATGGTTTTGTTTTTGTTTGTGATGGTTAAAACCAGGGTGGACATGATCCTAGGGTGGATTCTGGGATTTATGGTTAAAATCGGGGTGAAAACAGACCTTGGGTGGAAAATGGTATTTATAGTTTAACCTAGGGTGAAAACAAATCCTAAGTGGACTCTAGGATTTATGGTTAAACTTTGGGTGAACATAACCACCATTTTGATACTAGGATTTATATTTAAACTCATGATGAACATGATCCCCAGGTGGACACTGGATTTTTGGTTACACCCAGGGTGAACACAATCCCCTGATGGACATTGGTTAGACTATGTATGTGTATATTACCCCCTATGGGAGATGGGTTGGCATGATCATTGCGACATTCTTAGAGACACCTTGACACTTTCCAAAGTAGGTATGTATCATTCTTGGGGTGAATCCAGCCCCCAGGTTTAGTGTTTTTTATGATTTTAGTTTTAAATGTTAAAATGGTTACAGTTGTAATATTTTATTTTGAGAACTACTACATGCACTTGGATAGCAGACTAGTTATTTTAGGGAAACCATTGGTGGTGGATTACTGATTTATACTCACACTCCACCCAGGCCTCCATGAAACATGGCTACCTGAGCATACATCACTATGTGATCACTAAGTATAGGTTTGGAACAAGTGAAAACTGCATGAGGTTTTTCTTAGCATGCTAGAGTGGAGTATAGGTGGTGGTACTGGGCCAGGCACAAAACCAGTTCAATATTATTTGTGGTTTTATTTATTATATTCTTTTATTATTCTATATATATGATACAAATTGGGGAATTTGTTATGGCATTTATGTCATACCCCATTTTTTATAATATTATGATGTTCAGTTATTTTATCAAAACTTACCCATGTTATCTATGATGGTTATTTGGTATGGGTTACATGTTTTTATAATTTATGATGCTATTATTACTCTAAAAACAGGGTTTATTCTCTCCATATATCCTTATATACCCTCATCACTAGTCATTATCCTATGACATATGCGGATTCTTTCTCAAGATGCAATGTTCTGTCAGTCTGGGTGCTAATCAGTAGTTCAAAGTGGAAGGACATTAAAAATTGGTATCATGACATGTTTTATTTTGTTTTATTATTTTTTTCATGGTAAATATGAGATGAGGAAAGTGTCAACAATTATTAATGAGCTTGTTCCCATGAGTGATCAACCCACACATAGAAGAAAAACCCAAGTTTCCAGGGATGATACTTTTTATTTATAGATTTTTATTGAAAATTTTGTATTTTATTTTCACCATGAGTGAGACACAGGGTTTTTGGTGTTACTAGTTTTTGGTATTTTTATACACTTGTCTCGTTATGGAATGATGGAGTGGGTGTATCCATGAATCATTTCAGGAAGATAGGGATTCACATGGCATGCATCATACTAGGGACATGAGATTCTGTTGTTGATTATATACTTCCAATGGTTTATATTATCTCATGGTTACAGTTTCTAATTTAAATTTTCCTTTTGTTGTGGATTCCTTTTGATAAAAATGGAGTTGTTCATTTAAAGTGTTAGAAACAACATATATGGTGTTTTCCCAAATAAGGATATGGTGGCATCTTACTTATCCAATTCATGAGATGATATTTTGATATAAAGGTAGATATAAATGGATTGTAAAATAATAGATTTTGTTAAATAAAGTGATATTAATTAATCTATAAGGTGTTTTACCTCATAAATTGTAAATGAAATTCTATTTAACCAAACATCTGAAACAAGAAAATTTTGATGAATCTTGAAAAAACTAAATATGAATTCTATAAAATGATGAGGTTTTGATATATAATCCTATAATATTTGAAAATTAATTTTTTTTGGATTTATGAAGTTGTGGTTTGTTTAGAATCCTTTTCAATTATAAAATTTTGAAATGTGTGTTTTGAAAGAAAGGAAATGTAAATATAGTTAAAAAGTAGTTTTTATGGTTTTTTGGTAATGATGAAACCCTTGTAAATAATATGTCAACCCTTTAATTATAGTGATATAATTTTTTTATACATGAATTAACCTACTGTATATGTTTTTGGGGTTGTTGAGAGAACTTGAGTTGTGATATTATTATGTTGTGTATTTAGATAGACCCAATGGGGGTAGTGGACCTTGGGTATGTATAGTGATAGCTTGTTGTTGAGAATGGTTTTGGGATATAGGGATAGATTGGTTTGTAAGACGTTCTAGATGAGTGGTGTGTTTCATGTTGAATGATATACCAGTTGAATTTTTGGCTTGATCTATGACCTTTCAGGTTGTAATAATATGTGATGAGTAGTGGAGGATTTTGACCATAGTGGTTTATGTTTAACCTGAGAGTGGTTAGAAAAAAATAGACTTAATATTATGTGTTGGGACCCTAGAGTGGTGTATTGGCATGTTTATTCCATGTAATCTTGATATGAGAGTGCGTATGATCTAGTGAGATATGACTTTAGTGAGACATGGTTGATGTGATAGGTGGTAGGACCTAGTTACCCATGATAGTGACTCAGGTTTAGTGACTCCTTACCTAGAGGTATCTAAGGGTAATCCATGATAGAGAAGCCTATTATTGCAAATTATTTTAGGTATGTAAGGCTTGGGTGGATGATTCAACTTATGAAATCATCGCATGTTTTATGCTACTAAGTAAAAATGTGGTTATGGTTAAGAACCCCGAGTGCTAGTTCATTATGTCTGGGAATGTTTCCAAGGGAAGGATCATTCAAATTACCAGACCTATCGAGTATGAATGTGATTTTGGTATGTAGTGGCTACCTGAAAAATCGATTTAGAATCCTTGAAATGGAACCTGAGATAACAGATGTTCATATTCTTATCCTAGACATGTGAAAGGTTCCGGGCTTATTTTGTGAAGGCATATATGATTTCACTGGTTAGTTGAGAATGACATGTCAGAAGCATGGTTTCTTACCTATTTGGGATTGAGATCCTAGGAATGGAGATTTTAAACTTATGGTATGATAATTTGAGTAATGTAAATTAGTCTTAGTTATTCATGTGACTCCTGAGTTCAATAAGTTGGGTGGTCTAAGAGTGAGAAACCATTATTTACAATAGAATCAAGCTAGTAAGTGTTGATCCTGTTGGGATTGGATTGGTAAAATGAGTAGTGTAAAATTATCTTCATTTTTTTGGGTCTTAAAAATACTTAATCGATATAATGACGGTGGTTCCATGATAACATTTTGGTTCATTACTAATTAGTAAACAAGTTTTGGAACCATGGAAGGTTTCGACCTACATTTCCTCTTGAAGCGGGTGACTGAAAATTGGTAGATGCTTATAGGATAGATGGACTAGAGATTTTAGTGGGAATTATGGGTTCCCAGTGGAAAGGGATGATTTTAGTGGATGGATTAAGATTTGATGACATAGTCAATCTGAGCACGACCTTTGTTTCAAGTGTTAGTGGTTAATGGTGGGCATGGATTAGGAAGAGTGACACACGTGTAATGAAGGAAAGACCTTGTGAGGGTATACAAAGAAACTATATGGTTGGGAGATCACCATGAGCCTAGTGAGGGAATAACCCTCATTGTGAATTGAATTTAAATAGATGTTAATTAATATGTGGTTTGTATAAGAACTTAGGTATTAGTGAGATATTCACACCTGACTATTTTGTTTTGTGATAGATGGGGTGTGGGCTACTGAAATCAGGATTTTTACCTAGCAGAACGACAACAAGGAAACTCCTATAGAAGGGAGCATTATTTTAGTCATTTTTTGTGACCATCATGGTAGAAATGTTACTATTTAATGAGACTGGTCTTTATAAAGTCATGATAGAATTGTATACTGATGTACTTTCAGTTCAGTGTATTCTTCTTTCCTTTGAAAATACTAGAGATTAATTTATATGTGATGTTAATTTTAGTATGAGTGATTTTTTTAGTCTCAGTATGGTCAAACATGATTCCAAAATTTTTTGATTTAGTAAAATGCTAATGTTCAGGTGAAGGCATGATGAATAGTGTAGGTGGTCGGTTTTTTGACCATGGGATAACATCAGAGATAAAGTTATACCTCAGTGTTTTTGGATGGACTCAGGTAACCTATCATAATCAATGTATCATGATTTGATGGTTAATGGTGCATCAAGAGTAGGAACTGAGTTTTCTTGTAGTAGGTTATGTAGAGGAGGTCTGGCTAACTATCTTTCTTAGGTTTGGATGAAGTGGGTTAGAAATACATCAGGTACATTGTTTGGATATGATAGGTATGGTTTAAGGTCTTCCAGAAATTTTTGAGGAATATAAATCATGTTCATGTTGTGCATGAGTAGTGAGTCACATCCCTTGGGTTTGAAATTTGAAATGAAGATGATAAATGGTGTTAGACTAAGTTCTCATGTGCGATCGAGTGTGGTACATTGAAAGTTGCACTAGGTGCATTATTAAAAACTCAAGAGTAGTGTTTGGTAATAAATTACTTATGTGGGAGGTACCATGAATCAAAATTATATTTCATGAGTAAAATCATATATTGGGGAGAACCATAGTCTATATAATCGACTGAATAATTACATGATCATATCTCAAGATAGATATTCTTGGGTAAGCAATATCTTAGTGTTTTTTAGATTTTTATGAGAATTATCTCGGGATCGGGAAACCTTTATTTTATTTTATTGAGAGATGAATTTTGAAAGGGTATTGGGAATACAAGAAGGGAATATGTCCATTTGGAATAAAATTGATGAACTAATTATGTTGGGTGATGTGTCTGGATAACGATGAAGACTTCTTGGAAAGTATAGGTGTATGGTAGGGAGTTTATAATGTCCTTACCCATACACACATTCAAATTTTAAGAAGAGTTTGAGTTATGAGTTTGATGGATGATCCATTCTTAAAAATGTGGTTTAGATAAAGAAATCTAGAGTTGTAACATCTTAAAGGAAGGTTTTTGGATGTGGTATCAGGCCTGAGAGGTACCTTGGGTACTCAGATATGTCTCATGAGCTTTGGAGTTTGAAATTTCAATTTTGAGAATTATAGCCTGGGAACATGGTTATCACACCATTAGTGTTTAATATGAACCCCTACTATGTAGCTTGATATGTATAGGTACACAATTTTTTATCCATCCTTAGAGATTGGGGAAACTACATGATTGTATGTAGAAATTTATAGAGGAATTCACACAGTTGGCGCTTGATTAGTAAACCATACGCTGTAACCATGAGAAATGGTATGTTCAGAATAAAGGGATCCACATAGTTGATTCATGGTTGGTTAAACCATATATAAAACCATATACCTCTTTAAAATAGGTAAAATTAATTTTTTTTCCTTCTGACCTTTTAAGTTTTAACCCCCCTTTTCCTCCCTTCATTTCCCATTAGCCTCCTACTTGTGGATCCATCCCCCCCTCTCTTCCCATTGGTGGATCTCCCACATTTCATGTCTGAATCGAGTGTAATTAATTTCTTTAGATAGACTAATGTGATTCTACATCTCATTTTTCCCTCTATTTTGGTTTTCATTATCTATTGATTGGTGTTCTTCTTGGTTTAGCTAATATGCTCCATTTCTAGGGTGTTTTTATAGTTTCTCATTTTCTTCTGATTCAGGTTGAAATAACAACCTATAATTAATGAGTGGGATTCCCAAATCATAAGACAGGTGGTCCCTTAAGTAACCCATAGCCTTGATTTATTTTTAAGTTTTCAGTGTATGTGTGTGAAGTCTTTCCAGTTTTCCATAAAATGATCATGGATTTTAGTTTGAGGTTTTAAATTAGGGTTTTCCTTGGTTAGTAAACCCCTAATATAGATAAATGACATTGTACATAGAAATAATTAAATGTTAATCCATGTTACAATTGTTCGAACATGGGATATATCTTGGAACTGATAATTTTGAAATGAAATTTCACAAAAAATTGGTTAATGTGAAATGTAATTGATTCTTGAATTGAAATGGTAATGTAGTTTGGGAAATGATAATTTTTAGCATGGTTTGGAACAAATGTAATGGATCATTACTTAACAAGTTTATGAAATGATTTTGAAACTTTTTAAAGAGTTTTTTGTGTTATGAAAATCAATGGTTTCCTTGGAATAAATGATCTGACTGTTTGTAAGTTTAATGAAATGAAAATGTGGTTTTGTGTCAGGTTTTGGTTATGTGTTTTTGGTAAGTCTTGCTTTATAAAAAAGGTATGAACTTCATGGAATGGTTTTATAGCAATTAAAATGGTTGTAAATAGGTTTTTTTGAAATATAAAACGTTTTTCAATTAAAATGGAATTCATGTAGATTATTTAATAAATAGTGGATTTTTTTTATTTTGAAATGTTTAAAGGTAATGAAAAAATCCATTGGGAGTTGGTCTTATTTTTGGAATGGAAATGTAAAATGACCCTTATGCCTTATGAATATTGTTTGGTTTAAATGATTATATGGTATAATCTATTTTAGAAGTAAAGGTTTTGGTTTTGGCTTTGATGGTTAAAAATGGGTTGAAAATGACCCCCCAGGTGGACACTCAAATTTATGGTAAAACCCAAGGTGAACATGGTCCCTGAGTGGATATTGAGATTTATGGTTAAACTTGTGGTGAACATGGACCTTGGGTAAATGATGGGATTAATGGTTAAAACTGAGGTGAACATGACCCTTGGGTAAATGCTAGGATTTATGGCTAAACCCAGGGAGAACATTCCCCCCGGGTGGATGTTGGATCGTTGGTTAAACCTAGGGTGAACCCAGCCACCAAGTGGACATTGGTTGGACCAAGGATGGGTATATTACCCCCAATGGGAGATGGGTTGTAATGGTCATTACAACATGCTAAAATACACTTGACACTAGATAAAATAGGTATATACCATTTCCAAGATGAATATATCTCTCATGTTCAATGTTCATTTTATTATTTTATTTTTAAAATTTTAAATTATTATAATTGTAATTATTTAGCATGAGAACTACTGCATTCACTAAGATATCACACTAGTTATTTTAGGGACACTACTGATAGTGGAATACTGAGTTATAGTTACACCATGCTTAGGCCACCATGACACTTGGGTACCTGATCATACATCACTGTATGATCATAGGTTATAGGTTTGGGGTAAGGGACAATTACATGAGGTTTTTCTTGGATTTCTTGAGTGGAGTATGGGTGGAAAAATTGGGTTGGACTTAGAACCAGTTCATTATGATTTATGGTTTTAGTTATTTTGTTCTTTTTTATCCTATATATATGACCCACCTTGGGGTATTTTTTGTAGAATGTAGGGAATAATCCATTTATTATAGCATTATAAAGTTTGGTTATTTTTTAGCACTTTCCTGTCTTATCTAAAATGGTTATTTGGATTGGGTTATAAGTTTCTATCATTTCTGCTATTATTTTTACTCTGAACAGAGGGTATAGTCTCTCCATAGATTCTCATAGGCCCTCTATGATAGTCGTAAACCTCTTACATATGGGGAGGTGCACCCGAGGTTATACAACGTTCCACTATCCTGGGCATCGGTCAGTGGTTCAGGTAGTGATACTTTACATGTATGTTTATGTGTATGTGTATGTATGTATATGTTCATATTTATGTTCACATGTATGTGTATGTTTATGTATGTGGATATACATTCATGTATATGTATGTGTGTATGTATATGTGAATGTGTATATGTATGTATGTGTCTATTTATGTAGTATGTATATGTTTATGTATGCATATGTATGTATATTTATGTTTATGTACGTGAATGTGTATATTCATGTATATGTGTATGTATATGTATATGCATGTATGTGTATATTTGTGTATGTGTACGTGTATGTGTATGTGTTTACGTTTGTGTGTGTATGTATAAGTGTATGCCTATATGTATGTATGTGTATGTTTTTTTATTACTTTAATATTACTTATTTATTTTTAATATTTCTCAACTTTTAATATTTTATGTAATTTATTTATTTTTAATATTTATTCAATTTTAATATTATTCATTCAATATTTTTGTAATATATTCAATTTTGACAGTTTTTTATAAATTTTTAAATATTAATATTCAATACTTTTAATATGTATGTAATTTATATAATTAATATTTATTAATTAATATTTTAATAAATTTGTATTTAAATTTTTATAAAATTTTTATTTATTAATTAATAATTATCACATCATTATAAATATCTCGTTTTTAAATTTAAATTTTAATATTTTTTAACATTTATTCATTTTTAATACTCCATTAATTTATATAATTAAAATTGTGAATTCATTTTTATTATTGTTTCAATTTATTCATTTATAATTTTTTTTTCATTTTTAATATTTATTCATTTATTATTATCTATTCATTTTTTATACTTATTCACTTTTAATATCTTTTTAATTTATTCATTTTTAATATTTATTCATTTAATATTTCTGTTATTTTTTCACCTTTAATATTTATTTGTACATTTTTATTTATTAATAGTTAATTTTTTAATAATTTTATCATCTATATAATTAATATTTATTCATTTTTATTTCTATAATTTTTTTATTTAAATCCTTATATAATTATTATCTATTCATTTTTAATTATGAATTTATTTTAAATCCTTTTAATTTAAATTCATTTTTTATTATTTATTGATTTTTATTTTGATATTTATTCATTTATATAATTTTTTAATATATATAATTTATTCATTTTTAATATTGTTGTGACTTGCATAATTAATGTTATTTATTCATTTATCATAATATTAATACATTTATTATAATATTATGACATTTATTAATACATTTAATATAATACATACTGTTTATTTTTTTTTAATATTTTATTATTTTCATTATAAATTAATTTTAAATTTTCATTTTTATAAAATTACCAATTTATTGCAATATCTAAATTTATTTTTTATTTTTATTTTACACTTGTCTTTATCAGTGCTATACGAAGTACTGATAATGAAACATTTACTCACACTTTATTAAGCACTAATAAAATACACATTTATCAACACTCAAATGGAAAACACTGATAAATGTGTATTTTACCGTCGTTTTTTTCTAGTACTAATAAAACATCTTCCCCCATTTTAAAAGAACCCTAACCAAGATCTCCCTTACTCACGCCTTTTAAGATCTCATAAAATCTGAATTCTATAGTCACCTACTTCGAATATTCTGACCGAATCAAACCTTAAATTGAAGGTATGTTATTCCTTACTTATTTTTAATTGATCTCTCATCCCTTTTTTCAATATTTTTATTCTTCTTGTTAGATTCTTCTTATTTGTGTGATGTTTTGGCACCATTTTCACAATATTTGGTTCTTCTATTATGATCGATGTTTGGCCCTTGGTCGGATAATTTTTGGTTTTTGTTCTTCTAATCGATGTTTGGCCCCTGTTTTGGTCATTTTTGGTGCTTACTGTTTTCAGAATTTTTGGTTTTTCCTTACATTGATGTATTTTCATAATAATATTATATTTTTTTTCTTTCTATGAATTTTAAAAAACTCTCACTAGCATTTTCCTATTATTAAGAGTTTTTTCCTTTGACATAAGATGTATTATATTATACTCCATGTATTATAAAATCAAAATCAATATGAAAACATAAAGGTATTCAATATGATCAAATGAATTAATAAGAAACCAAATAACATGGGTATTAAGGTGTATATGTTATGAATATTAATTTTTTTGATTATATTTCATGGATATTGGATGTTAGTTGTGTATCTTACAATTTTTTGATGTGCACCATTTGAGAATAAAAATGTAATTGGTTAAAGTAAAAGGTTATCTTCATGTGGGAAATAGAGTAAGGGTTGTTTTTAACCGCATGAACCTACCATCTACATTTTCCTAGTAGATTGATTTTGGGATTATAAAATTGTCACTAAGTTCCCACAATATGGAATTTGAGTTTTTTATTTTTTGGAATAATAAAGTTTTTCTAATGATTAATAAAAAATCATTAATTTACATAAATAAAATGTTTCCTAGTGGTATACATGATTTTAAAGTTTTATATATCATGGACTATAAAATATGCCTATAATATATGAAATAAGATGATAAAAGTTAATAATTAAATATCACTTTTATCATCACCACCTAGAATATAAAAATGAAAAACACATCCAATGGCCCCATAAATATACATTTTCATAATTATTTTATTATCCACCATTTGATATGTTTGAATCTTTTTAATAAATAAAAATTACTAAAATTCCTTTTAGAAAAGTAAAACAGATATAGTTAGTTGTTGTCCCTCAAATATACATATATGTATGGATCAATAAGTACACAAAAAATTGGTGGTTTATGGTACTTTATATCCTCCACAAATTATTTTAGTATATATAAATTTGTATTTCTAATTAAATAAAAATATTGAATATTTTAAATGTTCCAAAATATCCAATAAATATGTGAAAAAATTATTGGAAATGTTATGAAATTTTTTAACTAAATTGAGGGAGTGAATACATAATAAAAAATTTACCAACTATTTAATGGGGTGTGATATTGTATCATAACCCAATCATTTGAAAATACCATAATATAATGGTGTATTAAAAGGAAAAAATATTTTTAAACATGTTTTAGCTATTGGCGGTTTAAGATTGAGCTTCTTATATTAATTTGAGATTATGATTTAGAAATAATAACATTCCTACTTACCCTCTATGCATGACAACTAAAAATACACCACATGAGAAGTAAACTTGAAAGAATCCAAATTTTGTATAAGTATTTGTTCTTTAAGGTGACCTCCAATGACTTTCGATGACCTTGATGACCTTTGGCGAAATGAACTGACTAGAGATAGTGGTCTTCATTTTAAAAGTTTACATCATTATCTCCTTTGATGAATCCATTTTAAAAATATTTATTTATGATATATGAATTATTTTAATAAAAAAATAAGTGTTATAATACTTTAAATTTATATAATTCTTGGTCATTATATGTTCTAACAGGTTTTTTATGCAATGAAAATTTATATCAAATATGATGACTATATGTGTTTATATATGAAGAATAACATTTTAGAATTATAATGTCATGCCTTATGTATATTTTTATTAAATATGAATATTATTTTATCATGCCAGATGCCTCCGCACTCGCCCGGCTCCCGGCTCCTGGTGCTCCCGATGCTCTCATAGGGTTTTGTGGGTCTGATCGATGGTGAAGACACTCCTCACATCACCTGGTTTTTTTCTCTTCCTTATCTTTCTTTCTACTTACCTCCTTCTTGACTAATTAATCTTACTGTTGGGATATCACATTTCATTCACCGCCCCTCTTTCAGTCTAACTCGGTGCATCAGACCTCCACTCTGGGTCTGCGTACTGGTGTTTTAAATGGGTTGGGTCGGCACCGGTGGCCGCGTATGGTGTCTCTCTTCTCCACTACCCTTGCTGGATAACCCATCTTGTTTCGACTCCATTTGGTCGGTATCAATGTGGGATCTGGGCTTACTTGGGATTGTGCTGGAGGGGGGATGACAACACTTTCTGTTCGTGTTCTTTATCAGTCTTTTGACCTTTTTTGGTTTGGTTGTTTTGAGCTGTGGTATGATTTCATATTGGAGTTTCGATGGTCTCATTATTTATCTCGGATCATGTTTTATGGTGTTGGTTTTTCTTGATGGTATGATTTTGGTTTGATGGTTGATGGTGGTATACTGCTGTCTCTCCCTTGTTGATGACAATGTGATCTATGGAATGGCCCCCGACAGAGGCCTCCTCCACTCAACTCTGCTCTAGCATCCTGGTCCAGTGCTCCCTTCCCAGTCGGTCGAGTGTGATGGTCTTGATGGAGGTTCTGGAGGTGTTGTTCGAGCGGACTTTGGTCTTTGGGGTGTTCGAACGGTGGCAATGTTGGTGTTTTTTGGCGATGTCAATGGTGTTTTTCATCGTGTTGTTGGTTTATTTTTCATTCAGTGTTGATGATGATGGTGAATTATTTTTCTTGATGTTTCGATGCTGACCGGAATTTACTCTGGCTGACGACGATTCTAGAGATGATGACGCCGTTTGGAGTGGAGGACAACGATGAGTAGATGATAGTGATGAGATGATGGCGATCGCGATGGGAGGTGATGATGGAACCAAGATGTGATGATGGTGTCGTGATGTAGACACTCTGTGACCTGACATTTCAGGCCTTGTTCCATGTGGTGGAGTGGCCTGATTTAGTGTTACCAGAATCGAGGAGTCCTCAAAGCATGGTTTGAATTTCAAACCTTTTCTCTGGCACGCAAATACAGGGATCCTCAGGTCACTCACGAGATTTGTGGTGATCTTGTTGAATTGACTTTCCGATGAATTGCATTTTAAATTTTTGGTTGGATTTGGAATTTTGAATTTCCCCACCATGTTATGTTGAATTCTATGTGATGATGTGTGGGTTCCCACTTTCCCTAAAGTGGTTTTATGTAAATTAAAAAAAAATGATTTGGAGGAATAAAAAATGGATGGATTCCAATTGTATGATAAATATTATGAGCATGAAGTTAAAGAGTCCATAAAGTTTGTAAAAGATCATGCATATTACCCTTCTAAAATCCCTTTTCCATGTTTATGTTGTTGTTATTCAAGAATAATTAGTCCATATGAGTTTAAAGAACACTTGATCTGTCATGGAATAGATCAAAGTTACAAATGTTGGGATAAATATGAAGAAAAACTAAATACAACTAGTGACTGAGATAAAACTACATTTTATGGATCATCTAATATGATTACAAGTATGAACGATGATGAAGATCATATTGAGAATATGATTATAGGTGTAAACGATGATGAAGATCATATTGGGGAAATGATACTGATAGTTGAAGATGAACTTTATAATTGTAAAAAGCTATTTAATAAGTTAATAAGCTGTGAAAATATGTCATTTTATATTGGTTGTACTAGATATGCAACATTTCCAGCCATATTGAAGCTATATAATGTAAAAACTAGAAATAGATGGAGCGACACTAGATATACTGAACTACTTTTTTTATTGAATGATATGATACTAGAAGATAATGAGATTTATTGTTAAAAATATGACTATAAAAGAATTCTATGTTCAATGGGTATGTCTATGAAAGAATACATGCCTACCCAAATGAATGTATATTGCTTTTCAAGGACCAAGAATCACTTAAAAAATTCCCAAAGTGTAGTGCATCTTAATAAAATAAAGATAAATCAAGTACATTGAAATTTTTATGGAACTTTCCAATCATTACATGTTTTAGAGGCCTATATGGAAGTGAGGAGGCTGCAAGAAAATTAACATGACATGCAAATACAACAAATCAAGATGATAAACTTTATCACCTAATAGACTCTCCTTAGTGTAAGAAAATTTTTCACAAGTATTCTAAATTTGGAAATGAGCTAAGAAACCTTTATCATGTTTTATCTATAGATGAAGTGAATCCTTTTGGTTTATAAAGTATCACTCATTGTACATTTCCAATTATGTTGGTAAATTATAACTTGCCACTATGGTTATGCATGATGTGAAAATACAGTATGTTGTCTCTACTTATATCTGGACAAAGACAACTAAATAATGATATTGATATTTATTTAGATCCATTGACTAAAGATCTAAAATTAATGTGGGATTCAGGTGTTACGTTATATAATGCTTATAGAAATAAAAATTTCACATTGAGAGACATGTTGCATGAGATGATAAATAAATTTATTTCTTATGTAAATTTATTATAACATAACTTTAAAGGAAATCTTGGGTGTCCCATTTGTGAACAAGGTACATAATCAGTTAGGTTGAAACATTTCTCGAATACTATATTTCTAGGTCATCAAAAATTTATATCCCAATGAAATAAATATCGATCTTGGATTAAATCATTTGATTGGAATTCAAAAGAAGGTATACAACTATATCCATGAACAGGTGATCAACTATTTGAGAAATTAAAGGATATGGTAACTGCTTTTGATAAACCATATTAAAAATCCTTACAAAAACTAGCTAGAAAAATAGATCTTTTTTTAATTACCTATTGTAATTGTTTATACGTTAGAAACTTTCTTAATGTAATTCACGTAGAAAAAATTAATGTTATAGTGTCATTGTAATAATAATAAATTCATCCAAAAAAACAAAGTATAACATTAAGTCTATGATGTACATGATTAACTTGAGGATATATAAAGAGTTGGTTCTAATGTGAAAGGTAGTCATTTTTCCTCCAACTTCTCACACTCTTTCCATGAAAGAAAGATATCAGTTTTGTAACTTCCTAAATTATCTGAAGTTTTTAGAGAGGTATTCATAAAATATCAAGAATATCATGTCAATGACTGGTTTAAAGTTAAAGGTCCTGAAATCACCTAAATTCCATTTTTTTATGCAAGATTCAATGATTATATCTTCATGTTGCATTTTTCCTAAAAATGTCTATCATATATTAACAAGGATTTTTTTCCTTTTCAAAGAAATATACAATAAATTTATAAGCCTTATGAAGTTCCCAACTATGGAAAAGGAAATTATTGTCATATTATGTGAAATGGATATGTTCTTCCCTTATCAATTATTTGATACAACAGTTCAATTGGTTAGAGACATTCATCTATGTGGTCATATAAATTATATATAGATGTACCCAATAGAATTATATATGAATATTTTTAAATGGTATATTGTCATGAACCATCCCAAAGGGGGTAGTTCTGTGACTACCCCAAGCCCACCTCTGATAGACTAGGGGATGATGACTAGCACCGAGTAGGCATATCCCACAAATAAGAGGCATTTTTCTATATACCTGTCTATACACACACATATCCAAGACCAAAATGATTAAATGAAGAAGAAAACTATGTAGAAAATGCATGCATAAAATAAGATACCAACCAAAGAGTAATAAAGTAGGAAATTTGAAAGTAAACAGGGCCAAAATACAAGACCACCAAAATAAAGAGTGTGTAAAAGTGAAAGCACAAGTTCCTGAAACTCATTTGCCGAAAAACCTACCTGAAGTGTAGGTATAGGTCAGCTGTCTGAAGAAGTTGGAGAACAATATGTCTGTATGATCTCTCTAAGCACCACCTGGTACTGGTCCACTTAGGGCTCCATCAAATCGTTAATCTTCTGCACAAGACATGACATGTGTGGGAAAATCCCGTGCAGGGGTGAGTAAAACAATATTCAGTAGGACACCCCGAAACCATAAAGGAATACCACTAAAAAATACATTAATTATATCAAAAAATAAAATACATTAAGTATAGTAAGATCTAAACATGTATATATATAGCACATATATCAAGGATATCCAGGTGTACTCATAGCCAGCCACAAAGTAAAGAGGTAAGGCACAACCAATCACCGTTACATGGTTCTGTTAATTTGGGCCCCACCCTAAGAGGAAAACACCAGTCAAAGATCATAACATACAGAGAGGGGATCCTTCCTATAGAATACCAACAACCTAATATATATTAACCCAAAACATAGGGGATCCTTATAAGAGAATACAAACAACCCTACTAATACAGCTCGTAACGTTGGGGATCCTTCATAGAGAATACCAATGACCCTATTGATACGACCCACTAAACGGAGGACTAACGCCCTGCAATCAGAGGTCACGTCAATTCCCACAAAACTCCATTAAGTGTGATATAGGATCAATCCAATCCTAAGAAGGGATACTGTAACTCTATCTAGGACTCAACGTCTAGAGGGGACTACTATCCAATAACGTGGATGTAATATCGTACTAAACCCTCGAGGAAATAACCAAGGGAAACTCTACACTTATAATGGCCCAAGATAAAAATATAATAATCCATATCATAAGGAAATCCTTATCTAAAGGGTCCCTATTCCACAGAGGGCTCATCAAATGAACCTTTCATTTTAAAGTTACAACCATTTTAGTGAAAATTTCTACTAGGGTTTAGTCTAGGTTTAACTCGACCCAACCCACCAATCCAAGACTTTCTGATCGACCCGACCCGACCCAAAAGTACCATGGGCCTAGCCTGTTGGGCCATTGGGACATGGTCCACTGGGCTGCTGGAGTGGCCCGGTCCATCCAGCCAGGTCCGCTGCATGCGGACCAACCCCCTTCTCCTACACGCGACAAACCTAACTGCATGCTCCCAGTCAATGCAGCACCGCTGCAATCAACATAGATGACCACCACATCCATTGGGCTCCCCTGCAGTCTCCACCACCATGGGATCCATGCAAACTCCATCTGCGTATGCTATCTCCCCCGTAGCACCACTCTGGCCACAGGCTCCCACGCGGTCCCTCTTGGACTTCCACCTCGCTTTCTACCGCTGAAGGCCCGTCTGCTGTGCACTCCACCCGGTGCTCCACTTGGTTTGGCCCCTACCAAGACATGTGCTGGATCCACCACCGGCCACCCTTCCAGCATCCCACTATCTGACTCAAGCTCCTCCTGAACCATCCAAATCTGTTGTTCCAGTTTCTTCTATTTTCCACCACCTTGAACCACTGCCTTGGATGATTTGAATTGAATATTCACCATAGAACCTCTGTGGTGTTTTTGCGGTGTTGGATCCCCAGTATCATATAATTGTACCATGGATTGAAGGCACAATGATCCTCGGTTCATATTTTGCAAATAATGATGAACACAAGAAAGATTGAGGGGAGAAAAAATAAAGCACATGAAAATCTAAAGAATAGATCATGGAATTTGTTCATGTCAGCCTTGATTTTTTCTTGTTAGAAAGATCATGAAGAATGAATAAACACACAAATCTATCTCCCATTTAAATCCCCACAAGAATAAACCCATCCCGTAAGCGATCAAACTGTGGATCAACATATTCATGGGTTGGTCCACATTCATCGTTGAAATTAATAATGAGGCATGAATAATAAAGAAACAGCACCCTACCCAGGGTTTGGACCGGTCATTGACAAAAGGTGAAGCCACATTATCATCGTTCGTCGATTTTTTGATGCTCAATCTGAGTTCCAATCTCTAATCCTCCATTTTCTTTAATAGAACTTCCTTCTCCTTGCCTTAGGAGAATTCCATGTTTATTGTGATAACACTAGATTCCTAACAATAGGTAATATTTAAGAGAAAAATAACACTGTGTCAAAATAAAATATTTTTATTAAATATTTTAATTACGTTTACATTCAAAAGATAACATTCATGGTCAACCCACACTGGTCGATGTTAGGCCCCACCTAAGGTAAAGTAACTATTATAAACGCAATGGTGACCTTGAATTTTTGATCCAAACATCCATTTAAGAGTTATTACAATTTTAAATAAAAACTTCCCATATGATTTATTAAAAACTGAACATCATTCAATAATTTTTTTAGGGCACACTGGGCCTCAGAATCACCATCCTTCTCAATTATTGGTCCCATAATTTTCCCAATTAATTTATAAAAATAAAACTGGAGAAAATCCATGTCATTACATTCTCCCCACCTTAGGGATTTACGTCCCCAAAATACAAAACAAGGTATACTCAAAAAAAAGATGAGGGTACTGAGAAAGAATATGAGCCTCCCGCTCCCAAGTATTATCTTGGAGATTATCATGATTCTATCGAACGTCAACTAGAGGAATATACCACCCACAAAGTATACTCTCCTATCGATCCTCAATCTCCTCCAGTTACTCCACAAAAGTCACTCCATTGTCAATGTCCATCTCAACCTAGTCAATGACGTATGATAGATCATGCACATACATACTCATGTACGACATATGGGAAAAAATACTATACCTAGTGAAACTATGTGGATAGAGCTAGGTGGTATGCCACCTCACCATCTCTACGTAGAATCTGAAAAGGTCTGATGTATCTTGGAGATAACATGCTTCCCTGTCCAAATCTCCACAATCCCCATCGAGCTGAGACTTGAAAGAACACATGGTCCTCATACTATAACTCTAGAGGTCTCCATACCCTATCATCATATGACTTCTGCAAGTTCTATATAGTCCTCATATGCTCTTGGATGATCTACACCTTTTATGTGGTATCCCACACCAACTCTGGACCCGTGAGTGCTAACCTGCATGGACACTCGTACAAGGCCTAAAATGGTGCCATACCGATGGTGAAATGGTAGCTGTTGTTGTACAAAAACTCCACCAATGATAGGTGATCTTTCCCAATATGATTGAAGTCTAAGATGTAGTCCTACAACATATCCTGTAGAACCTGAATGGTCCTCTCCATCTGGCCATCCGTCTGGGGATGGAATGTCATGATAAAAAATAAATAAGTCCCAAAAACCTCATACAATCCCTTCCATAACCAGGATGTGAAATGATCATCATGATCAGAAACAATCATCA
The DNA here is from genome assembly GCA_963277665.1 of Viscum album. Classification (NCBI taxonomy): domain Eukaryota; kingdom Viridiplantae; phylum Streptophyta; class Magnoliopsida; order Santalales; family Viscaceae; genus Viscum; species Viscum album. The sequence goes on along the minus strand of OY728146.1, from coordinate 1,615,562,954 downwards.
ATGGAACTCCATGAATCCGAACTATCTTCTGCATGTTGAGGCATCCCAAGATCTCTACTGAACTCTTCTCCCGGATAGGTAGAAAGTGGGACAACTTGGTGAGCTGGTCAACGATCACCCAGATGGTATCGTGTCCCCTCTATGTGTATGGTAAAACCATTATTAAGTCCATAAATATCCCTTCCCACTTCTAATTTGGCACCTCAAGGGGTTGGGTCAAAACCGCTGAAACCTGGTGCTCAGTCTTCACTTGTTGAAAAGTGAGGCATCGAGAAACAAACTTTGCCACTACCTTCTTCATCCCCAACCACCAGAACTGACGTTAGAGGTTCTGGTACATCTTCACCACACCTAGATGTACTTCCAAAGGGGATGTGTAGAACTCCATCAGAACCTCCCCCCACAACACCACTGGTACAAATATGTTTCCTCTAAAAATAATGATGTTCTCCCCACCTATAGAATATCCATTAGGGGCATGCCCTGTGGACAACTGAGAATGTCAGGTCTCACATTCGGTATCCCCAAGCTGTGACTCCCTGAATCGCTGCAAGATTGGAGGGGTGACAACAATCGACTGGAGGTAATATTCTTCTTATCCATCCACAAAGGATATCTATAATGTGGAAAACTACTTTGAAAACTCACTAAACAACTTTAAGTTGGATCTCCTGCTAAGAGAATCTGCCAACATGTTCCCCTTCCCAAAAGTATAGACAATATCAAAGTCATATTCCTAGTGGAATGCTAGCCACAATCTCTATCTCAAGTTCAGATCCTTATGAAATAAGATATAATTTAGACTCTTTTGGTCATAGTAGATGATAAATCACTCTCCCATCAAGTAGTGTTGCCACATATACAATGTGAAAACTACCGCTGATAGCTCAAGATCACGGTTTGTGTAGTTCCGCTCATGATGTCTCAAGTGTTATGAAACATAGGAAATCATCGCCTACTTATAAATTAGGGCACAACCAATACTGGCCCCTAATGCATCACAGAACACTACGTAACCGACACCCTACTCTAGTAGTCTATAGATGGGAGTGCTCATCAGTCTCTACCTCAGTTTTTAAAAGCACTACTGGCACTTCTCTATCCATATAAAAGGATTTCCCTTATATGTCAAAGCTATCAAGGGTGCTGCTACTATGGAAAATTTGGGTACGAAACTTCGATAGTACAGAGAAAAACCTATGAAACTCCACACCTCGATAACACTCTAGGGTGGATCCCAAGCAATCACCACATCAATCTTTGTCTAATCCACTATGACTCCAGCCTCTAAAATGACATGCCTCAAAAAGTGGACCTATCAAATCTAGAACTGACACTTTGAGAGCTTCCCATAAATCTGGTGCTCTTAGAGTGCGGCCAAGACCATCCTCAAATGTATCTCATTCTCATCCTCAGGAGATGAGTACACTATGATTTCATCAATGAATACCACCACAAACCAGTTTAAGTAAGGTTGGAAGATCCCGTTCACGAGTCCCATGAGCACTTCTTGAGAATTCGTCATGCTAAATGGATTCAAAAAGTACTCGTAGTGGCTGAACTAACATCTAAATGATGTATTTGGTACACCCTCATCCCATACATGAAGCTGGTGATAGACAGATCTAAGGTCAATCTTCAAGAACTATCTCGCTTCCTTCAGAAGATCGAAGAGGTCATAGACTTGGTAGTGGGTATTTGTTCTTCACAGTCACCTGATTCAGGCACCAGAAGTCCACACATAATCTCAAGCTCCCATATGAATTCTTGGAAAACAATACTGGGACTGCCCAAGGTGAAACATCGGGTCTCATGAAGCCCTTCCTATATAGGTCCTCCAACTATACCCTCAGCTCATGAAACTCTATGGGATCCATCCAATACGCAGGGGTAGATATCAGTGTCGTACCAGGGTATAGATCAATGTAGAAGTCTATCTCCCTATTAGGAGGTAATCCATGGAAATCCTTAGAAAAGATGTCCTCATACTTTGCCACCAAAATAGAAAAATGAGGACTCCTACCATACACTGAACCAAGGGTGATGCTAGCCAACTGGTGAGTAATCGGCTACACCCTAATATGAGTAAGACCATCCTGCACTGCGTGCATTTCTTTGTCACCAACAAAGGAAAACCTGGTCTCATCATCACGGACACGCTGCACTCTACACCTAAAATAGTCAATATGAGCATGAACTGTAGATAACCACTCTATACTGAGAATGACAATGTAAGGCCTCGACACCACTACCAAGAGATCCCAACTGAAACTTTAACCTCCAAGAGTAAGCTCACACCATCGACACCAGTGTTTGATCATCAAATACCCTCACATATGAGTCTCTAAATGTAAGGGTCGAGTCAATGGTTCAACCAGAATATCTGAGACCCAAATAACGTCTATGAAAAGAAAAGAATTATTGGAATCTATGTCCATAAAAACTATATATAGGGTGGGAAATACACAGATTGTACCTCTAATCATCCCTAGAGCACTAGGGTTATAAGACTCCATCGCCTGCAGCTATCCTCATCCCTATCCACCAACTCCCTAAGCCAAGTGGGGACCACCTGGGGGTGGTGGTGGTAACACGTCGAACCTCCGCCCACCTCATGCTACTATAATGAATCCTCTTACATGTTTTCAAACTTACAGACCACCTTTCTCATGTATCTGCCTCTCCCTTGGTGGTCCCTTGACTATCCCCCGATCATCCATACACCGAGTCGGGCAATATCGAGCCAGATGCCCCTGACCGCTGCATGCGTAACACCGCCTATCTTTGGGATGACTCAAGACACCCTAGGATCCCTACACCATTGACTTGGTATACTAGGGTCATATCCTAAAGTTTCTGACCTACTTGGGTCCCTACAAATGTTGTCGGCTACCTACTGCCAAAGCCTCGGCCACCTGATGCCTGCTAGTAGTTCCCAATGCTGGTGTCTACTCTACTAGAAATCTCTCTACTAGTAAAGATCACTCCAGTACCCCATCATATGTAGGAAGGATAAGTTATACCATGAAATCCCATATCTCCTAGTGTATTACCTACTCAAATGTCCACACCCTGAAGAACGGGTCTCGCACCATATCTATGGAGTAGTGAGAAAGATCAGTAAACTTCTCTGAGTACTCTACCATAGTCTGACTGACCTGTTACTGATGCATGAGATCATGGATGCGCATTAATCGCAATGTAGATAGAAATAACTCTTCCCTAAATAGATGCTCAAATTCTTCCCAAGAGAGAGTCACCTCATCATGTGTCTAGCTTATTAAGCTCTACCATCACCCCACTGATCCCTTAAGAAGACTCACAGTTAGTAACTCCATCTGGTCGAAAGGTGTCCTCACTAGGTGGAAGACACATGTAACTACCTCCAACCAATCCTCAGATACCTTGGGATCTATCTCACCCCAAAACTGGGAGGTCACTACCTTTAGAACTTATTCAATTCACTCAGCTCGCGTATATCCTCAACCAGAAGTACTGGGAGTAAATTCTGCTCAACAGGTGGTGGTATCATTGGTAAAACACCAGGAGGTGCAATCTTCAGTACATGGAGTATCTATGGTATATGTACCTATACCGATGCATCATCTCTAGTCATATTTTCCTCATGATCACTCAATGAAACCCCAGCCGACTGTCTATGTAGAGGCATCCTGAAATGAAATAATATGTACCATGGTCAATAGAGTATACCTGGTGAGCTATCTCAAGAAGGACATGATAACACACCAAAATATTTTATAATTAATGTACCATTTTTTTTCAACTAGTGTTTTTATGTACCAAGTCAAAAAGCTGGTTTCCAGAGTCATGGTGTATGGATTCATCGACTACCACACCAAAATTGGAGTCCTTGGCCTGAAATCTGAACTTGAAACACTTAACACTGTTTCCCCAAACCAACCTCACAGACTCCCGATCCTCAAGTAGAATGGTAAAATGCCTCTAATACCGCTCTGTCATGACCTATCCCAAACGGGCCCATGTCATTACTACCCCAATCCTTCCTCTGATAGGCCAAAGGCTGGTGACTAGCACCGAGTGTGTATATCCCACAAATGGGAGGCATTTGCCTAAGTACCTGTACACACACACACATCTCCAAGCCCAAAATGTTGAAATGAAGAAAACAATAAGTAGAAAATGCATGAATACACTAAGATACCAAGAATAGAGTATGATAGTAGGAAAATGAAAAGTAAATAGGGCCAGAATACAATCCCACCAAAAGAAAGAGTCTGTAAAAGTGAAATCAAATGTTCTTGAAAATCATCCACAGAAAACCCTACCTGAAGGGAAGGTATAGTTCAGCTGTCTGAAGCCATAAAAGAACACCATGGTTGTATGATCTCTCTAAGAACCACCTGATTGTGGTCCACCTAGGGATACATCAAAGCGTCGATCGTCTACATAATACATGACACGTACGGGAAAATCCCGTCCAGGGGTGAGTAAAACAATACTCAGTAGGAAACCCCAAAACCACAAAGGAATATCACTAAGAAATACACGAATTATAATACAAAGGAAAATACATGAAGTAAAATCATCTATGCATAGGTATATGTCTGTAGCACATATATCAAGGATATACAGGTATACTCATATCCAACCACAAAGTAAATAGGTAAGTCACAACCAATTTCCGCGATATGGTTCTGCTAATTTGGTCCCCTCCCCAAGAGAAAAACACTTGTCAAAGATCATAACATACAGAGATGGGATCCTTCCCAGAGAATATCAACAACCCAATCTATATTAACCCAAAACATAGGGGATCTTTCTCAGAGAATACCAACAACCCTACCGATGCAAGTCATAATGTAGGGGATCCTTCTTAGAGAATACAAAAAACCCTATGGGTACGACCCACTAGATGGAGGAATACTTACATGCTCCCAGAGGTCATATCAATTCCCAAAACACTCCATCAAGGGTGATTGAGGATTTCTCCATTCCCAAGTAGGGATACCATAACTCTATCTAGGACTCAACCTCTAGAAGGGACTACTATCCAATAATGTGGACATAATATCATACCAAAATAACGAGGAAAGAACCAAGGGAAACTCTCCACATATAATGGTTCAAGATAGAAACCCACTAAGCCATAAAAAAGGACCACCTCGCCACAAGGGTCCCTACACCATAGATGGATTGTCAAATGAACCTTCTATTTAAAAGTTACAACCATTTTATTGAAAAAGTCCGACCCAGGTCCAGTTTGGGTGCAACCCAGCCCGACCCATTGACCCAACTCAGTCCAACCCAATGGGATCAGTCTGGCCTGACCCACAATCCAATAGACCATTGGAACCAGCTCGCTGAGCCACTCAAGTGGCCCGATACATCTAGCCCAGTCCGCTGCATGCGGACCGGCCCCCTTCTCTTGCACATGGCCTACCCAGCCATGTGATCCTGATCAATGCAGCCCCACCGTGGTCAATGAAGATAGCCACTGCATCAACTGAACTCCCCTAAAGCCTCCACCATTGAGATCTCCACACAGAACTGAGCTACGTATGCCAGCTCCACCAGGTTAGTGCTCCGGTTGCGTGCTTCCACATGGTCCCACCTGGACTACCGCCTCATGCTCCGCCACCGACCGCCCCTCCGACCATCCATCCACCTCGTGCTCCACTTGGTATGGCCCCCACTGGTCCATGTTCTATCTCCACCACTGTCCTCCCTGTCAGCAACCCACTTTCCACCTCATGCTCCAACTGAACTGGCTGGAGTCGCTACTTTGGTCACCACCGTGCGCCACTGCCTTGTGCCGCCACAATCTACTACCTTGGCCAATTTACGCCACATCTTCTCCATTTCACCTCTATCATGTCGTTGTGGTGTCATATCCCCAGTCTTGGATAATTTTTCCATGTATTGAAGGAACAATGATCCTCAGTTCATATTTCTTAAAGAATGAGAATCACAAGAAAGATTAGGGGGAGATAAAATAAATCACATGAACACTCGAAAACAGGTCTTGAAATTTTTTTATGTTGACCTTTATTTGTTCTTGTTAAAAGGATCATAAAGAACAAAGAAATAAAAAGATCTATCTCCAATATAAATCCCTATAAGAATAAACCCATCATGAAAGTGATCAAACCACAGATCAACCTATTCATGGGTTGATCTGTGTTCATCGTTGAAATTAAGAATGAGGAATGAATCACAAATAAATAAAACCCTACCAGGGTTTAGATCGGTTGTTGAAGAAAGGTTAATCCACATTTTCATTGTTCGTTAAATCATAGATGCTTAATATGAGTTCTGATCTTTGATCTACCATTTCTGTTGAGAGAAATTACTTCTTTTTTCCTTAGGGAAATTTTAGGGTTATGGTGATAACCCCAGATTCTTGACAATAAGAAACATTTAAGAGAAAACTTATGTTGCTTCAAAATAAAATATTTTTATTAAATATTTTATGGATATTTATGTCTAAAATATAAATTTCACGGTTGACCTATGCCGGTCTATGTTAGGGCCCAACTAAGGTAAAGTATCTATTCTAAATGAAACTGTGTTATCATATTTTCGATCTGTACACCTGTTTAAGAGCTATTCCAGTTTTATAGAAAAACTGACCACACACTATAAAAAACTAAACATCATTCAAAGAATTTTTCTGGGAACATTAGGCCTCAGAATCACATGTTGTCTCAGCTCTTGGTCTCATAGTTTTTCTAATTAATTTATAAAAATAAAACCAAAGAAAATCATAGTCATTACATATATCTAAAATCAAAGTTGACCAGAAGGTTGTATTGCAGAAAGATATATTGTTAAATAAGTCATTGAATTTTGTACTGACTACCTATCCGATATATAGAGAATTGTTCAACCAATATATCATCACAATGAGAAAATTGTGGGTGAAGGAATTTATGGAATAGATTTTGTCACAATTACCATTACAAAGCTGGAGCAGAATCGCCTTTATAGTTTATATGACAGTTTAGAGTTTGTGCCATATATTGAAACCCAAAAAGTCATTCTTAGGAATTTGAATAAATCAAGGGATGAAATATAGATATTAAATACACTTAATCAATAGTTTATAGGATGGTTTCTAGACTATATTTTTAAGTAGTCAACCATAAATTTGAATTAAATTTCCGAATGACTTTGATCGATAGCTAGGGGAAAAAGTGTGCATGTATTATCTTATAATAATTATGTAATTAAGGGTTATATATTCTATATAAATGAAAAATGTGAAAAAATACCATAAAAATAACAGATTTACACTTGTGGAAGAAGCGATGCATGTATCTGGTACCAAGTAAAAAAAATCCAATTTACAAAAAAAATTCATACTTTGGTATCATTGAATAAATATGGGAGTTGGATTGTAAAAAAATAAAGGTGCATATTTTTCAATGTAATTTGTTTGATAACATGACTATAGTTAAAATCAATGAAATGAGATTCATGAATGTGGATTTCAGTAAGGAAGCGAACAAGGATAAACCATTCATAATTACATTATAGGCAATACAAGTATTTTATGTTCTGAATCCTATAAATATAATATGTTCAATTGTTTTGTTATCATCCAAAAACATTGTATGGATAGATTTAAATTAAACTAATGATGACTCTTTCATTGGGATATCATAATTATTTCATGGTGGTCCTAATATATATGGAGTCTTTTATGTTATAGGACACCACAATGAGGGGATTTGGATACTATATAGAGGGGTTAAATACCTTAAGAATTTAATGAAAAAAGTGAAATCAGTAATTAAGATAAAGTTTTTTTAATATACATTGTGTTAACTCATAGGATTATGTGTTTACTACTTCATTTATGGTATAAATTAAATGTTAAACCACTTCTATAGTTTATAGATTCTTCACATTCCAATGCTACCAATCATGAGGAATAACTAGTTTCTCAACACGTAGATGCTCCCAATATAGAGGAACAATAGGTTTCTCCATACGTTGATGCTACCAATCCTAAGGAACAACATATTGATAATGTTGAAACTGAGAAAATGGTAGAAGGTGAAAAAATTATGTATGAGAAAAAAAGGAGCATCATAGCATGACATTTTTAATAAAAAATTTTATGGTGAGAAGAAAATACATAAAATTTAGGGTTGGATGGAATGCACACGATGAACCTATTGACCCCAACATGTCATTTTTATTAGTTAAATTAGGTAAACCACTCAAATTAACATGTTAATTGATATAGATATGCGGCACAATATTGTTACTGTAGTAAAGTAACTATTCCAGAAATTAATTAGGGTAACATTATGATATACTTTCATTATTTTAATAAAAATAAAACAATGAAATTTTTATTTAATATTTATTATCCCCCATATATTTTATTTATAATAGATAAATTTAAAATGAAATTTGTATTAATGGTCACTATAAAGGCACATATAGTCTTTTATACAATTATTATCCAGCATCATCTTAGATATGATGAAGGAAAAGTAAAAATGCACCCACCATGAATATATGCACACATGATAAACCAAGAAACATTGAATAAGTTTATTTCCCATTATAAGGAGGCATCATTTCTGGTACATTGTGATTGGTAATACTTTACTTGTAAATAAAAATATTAATCACTTTGATTAATAATTTTTAATTTATGAAACAAAAAATTAGTGAATAAAATAAGCAGCGTGTATTAAAACCAATGTACCCCTACTATAAACAAATGATGGGGCATGTTTCACTTAAAAAATGGTATTTATTTTAAATATACTATAATACTTTTATGTGACATGAAATAATAACATATTTATGTTCCTTTTTTTATATAAAAATTAATGATTCAAAATCCAAATCCATTTCCATCCCACGTCATGTGATATAGAAGGTGGATCATGTAAATAAATATGGAATACTAGTAGATGAAATCACACAAAGAGTATGAGAATCAAGCGTAACTATGACATAATAAAAATTTATTCTACTTTAAATCAGTATTTTATAACAATGACTACTGATTTTCCTATATTTTTTATTTAGTTTAGACACAAGAATCATCATCGGCTGTACTTGACGAATGACTACTTTCTACGACCTTGAAGTAGCCAAAACAATATATCTGTATTAGATGTACGGGTTTCAAAGTGTCACCTCAAACATATTTTGAGAAAAGAAATATATAGTGGGATAAAGATAATAAAATGGATGAGATGTAGGCATGAATAAATGTTCTAGAAGAAAAACATAATTGGCAGTATGGGTTTTTAAAGAATGTTATCTAAAGGAATCAAAAAGAAGAAACAATATAATAAAAAGCACCACACGAAGATCTAGCCCCCCATATTTAAGGCTATCCATCCCCATTAAAGTTACACCTTACCAAAGTTAATTGATTTTGTCATAAATATTTTTATAAAATATAAATACGGAAGATACTGATACAATTCCTATACTAATATTCTATAGGGTTAAATTGATTGTGATTTATATCTATCACTAACCAACTATCTCCATGTTGCGATGTGTACAATATTCAATATCCATGGACATATTTTACACAATAAAAGACTCCAAAAAGATCATATAAGAGTAAGGATTCATATAGATCATGATCCAATCACCAAGCTACCTATTCCCCTTAATGATCTGGATGTTCACATGGTCGAACTTTATATTGGAACTTTTGTATAATTTTTTTATCTTTTAAAAATACATGTTGATAATGAGGTATGTCCATTATAATTTTTTATACAAAACATTTAACAATTAATGAAAAATCAATGGGCTGAGGAATGTTATTACAAATGGAGAAAATAAATAGGAAATAGGGAGTCAAATCAAAACAATCCAAAGGATCAACTAATCAATCAAAGATACCTTTAGAGAGTACCTTTACCCTACTAGTTCAACTAATACATTTACTAATATTATAAGTTCAGGTGGATATAATGTTAAAATATGGTAATATAATCATTATTTATTTTAAGGAAAAAAACACGGAGATGTCATTATATACTATCTTGGTCTTGAGAAATTAAATTAAATCCTCAAGCATGTATTCTTGGGAGCCTCAGTTGTAAATGTATATATGATGTGCATTTTAATAATATGTTTTTACAATATATGATCTACTATGTTAGTTATAATTAAATTATATTCAAATTTTTTTAAGGTTTATATATTCATAACATGTGAAGGAAAAACCCTATGAATTAAAATTTGGACTCAATATTTTTCACACCACTTCTATAAAAAACCCATAAAGAGAAGATGAATATTTATAAATATTGGACCAAATGAATGAAATGTTTGAAAAGAAAAATACAAATGAAAAAATCTTCTTAATACCCAGGATGCAGGGGTAAAAATCTACAATATAATAATATAAAATATATTTTAATTTCATTAATTACTTATTATTTTTTGTTTTTATAGAGTATTGGTTGCTCATTACAATCAATTTGGATACTGAAAAGATTTATTTTTTTGGTTTAAATGCATGTATTACTAATAAATCAACCATACATGGTGAAATTTATCAATTTTTAACACACTAAATTCAATATTTTACAAATAAAATTCAATTTATATATTTTATATTATGTTTTAATTTTTCTATGATAGGGAAGTGTTTATATATTTTCAAAATCATGGTATGAGGACAATACATGAGAACAAGAAGCCCATTAAAATATATAACTAGACAAGCATTAGGGTTTATATAATAATATTTCACTATAAAACATATATAAAAAAATTACATATTTTTATTAATGTTTTAACAGTGTCCAAAACAAACTAATGGAAAGATTATGGTTATTAATTTTACAAATTGATGGAATATATCATATTCCATCAACAAACTAGCATCCCCAAAGAGGTATTTTCGATGATGATTACAATTTCATTTAAAATATTTATTAATAATTTTTTTATTTATATTTTTCTAGTACTACTAAGATCATCGATAGTCCATGTGTTTAATAGAGGAAATAAATTTGTTTGGAAATGACTGAGAAAAATATATAGTGTGAGAATGTATACAAAAATCACGAATATGTGAATTCCGTCTACACATTTAGTTAATTTTATCATCATTTTATCTACTTATTTTTTACTTAGTTTTATTATAATTTTTACCAACAACTTATTTAGTAAATTTTCATAATGATCATGAAGAGGTGAATTTATCAAGAATTGATTTTTATCCAACAATTTTTTACTCTATGAAGAGCATAATTTTTTTGGAGAAAAATAAATTATTGAAAAAGTATTTAATAAGGATGATGCACCTATATGATATTTTTTTCTCTTTATAGATCCATTTTTTCTTTATTTGATTTTTTATGTTTAGCAGTGTGTGTTTTTAATTTTCAAATGACTCAATGTGTATGAATTCAGTTTATAAATGAAATTCTAGTTAAAAACATATGTTACTCACTAAAAACCAATAAAAAAATTATCAATTTATCTTGATAATTTAGAAAAATGACCCATATGTCATTGAAGATGTGTATGAATCATGCACATGTCAATATGGAACATGGTGTACTCAGTATGACCCAAATTGAATGTTTTAATTTTAAAAGTGATATTTTTGTTCAAAATGCTCATCACTCACTACAAATTAATTTTTTTTTCCAAAATAAATTTTAAGGAAAAAGTGGAAAACTAAACAAGTTCAACACCAAGGATTAATGATCATAGAAGGAATTCAAAACATCATTAAAAATGAGGATAATATTGTTGGAGTCTCTTACTCGGTATAGCTCCCACTAAAGGGTCTTAACCTTTATATGCAGATCATCCTTGATTAAATCTTCAAAATGGTCGACCATTATATCCCAAGTTTGGATTTAATCCTCTACCTATATCTTCCCTTCATTAAAGCTCCATGAAAAAATTTGATCTTGTTGGTTGATCCATGACTTTGGTTCCTTATTAACATCAATTCGAACCTCTATTTCTAATATTCTATTCAAACCCTCCTCTAAAAAATTGATCTAAAAAACCCCTTCTGACACTTCTAACATATAATGAAGAATTAGATCAAGGTATTTATCTTTACCCCCATAATACTTTCCTATTGAATCACCCATCCCTTGGTCCTAAAATAATCCAATCTTGGTCTTAATCTTTCCACTATTTAGATGCGACCCCTTCTTCTGATCCTTTTCTTGAAATGTTGGTACACTTTCCAGATCCTTTTCCCTTTTAGCATATCTTTTTTCCATCATCTTAGGAAGTTGGGAGTAATATTTTTGTTCTTTGGCATTATTCCATTTAACCAAAATATAACCCCTCACATCATAGTTCCCCTTTAGTCCTTTATTCTTCCTTGGATTGTGATGTCCTCTAACTCATGTTCCCTCAACACAGTCAATAGAGAATTAATAGGAAAGATCATAATCTTCCTCTTTTAATGGTGTATGTATTCCCAATTCATCAGGTTGTTCTAGAACTAGGAATTCAACCTATAGGTCTCCAAATAGGTTGTAAAGGGTAATGTATTGTGAAGAAATCTTAGGAGACACCCTGCTCGACAGCTTCACCCAGCCCTCATTATACCCATGGTCCCTGATGGCTAAAGAGAATCCCTCTGTATGCACCTAAAAATCCACATTTAAACCTTCTAAATTGCCCGTATTTACTACCCCTCTATACCTCTCAGGTTCAAAAAGTATTTCTAAATTCAAGCACTCCATCCCTGCCACTTTCTTGTTGTAAACACTTTGTTCCACCACTTACTTCAGTGGTGCATTAGGGGAAGAATAGACAACTGGAGAATTCTCTTATTGTACACACCCCCAACCATAAAAATTTGAGAGAATGAGGGGATATTATGAGACTACCCATCCCTTAGCACTGATTTTTTTCACCAATAAAACTGTATTAAGGAGGGACCTCATCCATTGAAGTAGGAAGATATGACATGAGCTCCAACCAATGAGGGTCACCACAGATTCTTTGAACTGAGAGAACTCCAGAACAACTCTCATTTTGGGACCAAGATGGGAGACACATGAAAATACATTTAAATATGTCCAAGAGAATGAAAAGATAGATAGAAATCGAACCAGTTGTCAAAAACCATAGATTGAAGGCAACACAATTCTTTAGTTACCTCAATCCAATCAGCTTCAATCAGAGTCTTAGAGATGTCCACTTCTACACATATACGGGGAGAAATTGGATGTCATAAGGATATTTAATGATCATCAAAGGAAATGAATCTCCTGATGAGATTTCCTAACATCCAGAGAATAATAGTTTTTTGGGATGGAAAGGGAAGGCCTGAGAAACTTACCCAAATCTTTGAAAAGGGTAGATCAAGTTTCTAGTGAAGCTCATAGCTCCATATTAGTAGGAAAAAATGAGAATCATTATAGGATAGACTCCCTTTGGACCATGTTGTAGAAAGATATTCATTATAGTAAAAGCGCATTAGAAAGTTATGTGGATCCAGAAGACCGACTAAGACTTGTTAATGTAGGGGCCAAATGCTGTTAACAAATCTATCGAAACCATCAAATGAAGGTCGTCATCAACCTAAATGAGAAACTAGGGATAAACCATAAAGCGATGTTACCTTTTTGAACTTATATAGAGAAAGAAGAAGTGAAGGACCCCCATGGTGGAGTGCAGGGACTTTTGGGAAAATTCATATAGGGGGGAAATCAGGGATGGAGGCAAGATTTGTGAATAGAGAGAAAGAAGATTGTGAGGAGAAATAGGGGTCAGGAGGATTGGCCATCACCACCACCTGAAAAGGACACTGTCATGTCTAGGGTTCCATGGGGGTAAGAAACCATGATAAATGGATGTGAATGATCCACAACGTACATCACTCACAAAAAACTAATAAAATAATCTCATTATTGATACTTTAGGAAAAAAATTTATAAGTCATTTGTGATTTTTATATATCATACTCACATAAACCTAACACACGATGTGACCGATATGATTGACAGTGTGTGTTTTTATTTAAAATAAACATTTTAGTTCAAAACATGAATCCATAATTTTTAACTAAGAAAACACACTAGGATTTCTTTGATAATTTAGGAAAAAGATCTATAAGTGATTTTTGACATGTAGGAATCTGTCTCACATCAATCTGACACTTGGTGTGACCAATATGACTTAAAGTGCATGTTTTTATTAATAGTAAAATTTTAGTTCAAAACACACGTCACTCAGTAAAAATAATGAAAACACACTTGTATTATATTTATAATTTAGGTAAAACTCATAAATAATTTTTAAAATATAGGAATCAACCGCTCATCAATCCAAGTCATGGTGTGTAATGACCCGAAATTTTGAATAATATTTTTTTCCTAAATTTGTGTGTTATTTCATTTTATACTCTACAAAACTATATCCTTTAATTAATGAAGTGAGTATAATTAAATGAGACCATTGGGTTTTGACTGTTATATGACCATTGGTCAATATGACCATTGGAAACTAAAATCTTTACATTACAATTAATGTTTATAAACAAAAGTGATCTTGGTTAATACGTAAAGAAGAGTCGATGAACTCATCCAGTAGACTCGGGCCATACGAAGGCCATATGTCAGAGCTTGGGAAGGATGTGGCATCTCTGGGCTTTTCTCTCGACCAAGCCCAAGATGAGCTTCAACATGTGAAGCTTGAAAGAAATAACCTAAGGGAGAAGTTCAAGCAGATAGAAATCACCACTTGGGCAACATTGTCCGAGCCGCCCCAAGATTCTATCACCGTAACACACCTTGCACTTAGGTCCTATGCAGGTGTTATAAGGGGCTATGTAACGAGGCCTTAGATACTTTTTGTAATCCCTTGATATAAATAAAATTTTTATTTCTTATTATGGTAAAATTTCTGATTTTCAAATATTTGGATAAATATGGGATGAATATTATTGATGATTTTGGAAAAGGGTATTTTAAAATATTTATGTAAACTTTAAATAACTAATAATGTGAAATGATTTTCAAAAAATGGTCTTCTACAATTGTGACCAGTAAGAAATTTAGAGTCTAATAAGATCAACTTAATTTTTGGTGAATAGTAATGTATGAATAGTAATATACCCTTATGAATAGTAATGAATAGTAAATCGGACAAAAAAATAGAAACTTCACCCATGAACGTATAAATATAATTTAGACATCCTAAAAGTGAAAAAATAGTCATAATATAAGTATTGGTATTTTTTATTTCATAAATATTTCAATTACAATTTTATAATTAATTTAATATTTTAAAGTAAAAATTTATTTTCATAAAATGTAATCATAAATTTTTTACTTTATTTTCTTATGGTTATATGATAATTTTATGGGACCTTGATTACTTTTTCAAGGTGTTACAAAATAAGATATAGTTTTAGAGTTATTTTTTTTGAATAAAGAATGATTTTATTTAAAAATTAAATTAGAAATATTTAGAAAATTATTTTCATAAAATGGGGTTCATTTTTGAATTCATAGCATCAATGTTATATTAGGGTGAATTTATGAGATTTTTATAAAATGTTTTGTTTTTCAGTGAATAGTGAAAATACAGTTTTGAGTTTCAGGTGTTTAATGACGTCATTAATGATGTAATAATGATGTAATAATTCTGGTAGACTTTTGAATAGTAATATATTCTGTGAGGTGTCCCAAGTAGCCAATACCATGGGAAAATACCATGTGCAAGACCATGTTTTTTTCAAATACCACCGATGAGGTATCTCTTGGAAATTAATTAAATATTCCCTCACTTTTCCTATAAATACCAAGCCATTAACTCATTCATTTCATTCCAAAATACTCCTAAAAGAAGTTATCAAATTTTTACCTCCCAAGGAGTCCTCCCAAGGTGCCTTAAAGCCCCTCAATGTCCCAACCTTCAAGATTTCTAAGTTACTCTTCAAGGTAAGGGAACCTTCCACCCTCCTTTTTTAGTCATGATTTCCTTTAAGTTATGTCTTCCAGTTTCCATATTCCTATGTGGGGGTATGTTATTATATATTCTTATTACTTTCCATTTCATGTCCAAATGATTATAGATCCTTTATTCTCTCATAAATTTATTTTCTGAATTTTTAAGTGACGCCGTTAGGCTGCCAAATTTTTGTAAAAGAAATCACATCTTCTCTTTTCTTTCGAGTTTTATTTTCATATGGTATTTACTTAAAATATCCATCCCATGATCTTATTTCTCTTTATTATATACCCATAATGTTTTATAAGTTATTTATGAGTGGGTGACTCTTTTCTCCTCTCTTTTCAACATTTTCTAAAACCATGTTATATAGTCATTATGCTGCAGAATTCTTGTCTAAAAATATCTCTCTTTTTCTCAAGAAATTCTATTTTATTATTTATTCGAATAAGAAAATCTATTTTTATTTCCAAGGGTATTCATAAATACATAAAATTTATCTATTTGATTCTGTAATTGACATACATATAACCCTCACTCCCTTTATATGGGTTATAAATGAAATAACAATCAAGATTTTAAGAACTTTTAAATCATCACGATTTTGAAGTGAAACCCATTACTTTTACTCTATATGGGTTATTTATGAAATGTTTGATTATGATCTATGTGGATCACATGAATATAAATACATATTAAAAGTGCACCTTGATAGTGCTCCAATGAATTGGGTAAAGAATTTAATCTCTAGAGATGACAAGTTTCACGATACCTTGGTGAATAACCTTGGTAATTTTTATGACACCTTGGAGATGAACCTTGTTGATATATTCATGAATGTATAAATTAAATGTTGTAGCCACATATTCATATTATGTTTCAAGTTTTTTTTTAATTACGAAATTCCTCTACTTTTATTTCTCATGTCTTTATGTTTTTTATCATGTTCTTATTGATTTCACAGGTAAACCGATTCCCTTGTTTTCCTTATTGGGCCTTCTGCTCACCCTTTCCTTTGAAGTATGTATATAGGTTATGAGATGAAATAATTGTACTTAGGAAGAACTTATAATGAATCCCTACAATTGTATTATAATAATGTATGTTTTCATGTTTTATGTTCCTGATTTTCAAGACACTAGTCTTTAAAGATCCTCTGTTTGTAAAATATAGTGAAAAGTTATGTAACAAAAAGGCGAGATGCCGTAGTTGGTATCAAATGAAGGTTTAGTTATTTATGGAAATTGGGCTATGAAAACATTAGGAAAAACCCTATATAAAAGTTTAAATATAGTAATACTTCCTAGTATTTTGTTGAGTGTTGAGTAAGTGGTTTATCATGAAAATATATCTGTATCTGGATATGAGCAGGTAGAGGTGGCTCTAGCACAGATGTACCTAGGAGTGAAAACTCTGATAAGGAGTTTTGGGCTCGACCTGGGGTATCCTGGTACACGACAATAGACCTTGCTGCACTCTTGGTTATGACACTCTTGGGGAATATGTTTGGTTAATCATAAGATTTTTATGAATCATTATGAAGGATTTATAGAGAAATGTTATTGTTTAAATCATAAATTTTTAAGACTTAAAATCCTTTATAGTTAAAAGATTCATAAATGAAATAATATTCTCACTAAGGTTTTATTATTTTAGAAAATGGAGGGAAATATGAGGAACTGTGCAAATGGTGACCGTAATAGACCATGCGCTGACGAACCTTTGATGGAAGTTGGAAAGGAAAATTTCATGCGAATGATGAACCAACTGACTCAAGTTATGGGAAATAACTTGAATCAAGCCGAGAGACCAATTTCACCGCGAAGGGAACAAATTTATATTGAATCCTTTATGTGTCAACGACCACCATCCTTTAGTGGATCTACCAACCCATTGATTACTGAATAGTGTATTGGCTTTATTGAGAAGATTTTTTCTGTGCTCCACTATTTTAAACAAGAGAAGGTTACCTTGGCTATTTATCACATAGAGGGAGAAGCTGATCAGTAGTGGGAACTAATTAAAAACACAAGGCCAAGAGTGGAAGTTGAAGCTATGGTGTGGGAAGAGTTCAGAGGGATATTCTTCAACAAGTATTTCCCTCGATCGATGAGAACAAGAATGGAGAAGGAGTTTCTCGAGCTAAAGTAGAAGGAGAATGAAGCTGTGGGAAGCTGTGAGATGAACTTCACAAGGCTTTCACATTACACCTCTAGCTTTGTCATGGATCCTAATGGTAAGGTTGATAGATTCATTAGTGGAATGAGACCTCATCTGCAGAATAATCTAGCCAACCAAGATTATGATAGCTATGAGAAGATCATGCAAAGTGCGATGAAAGTAGAACTGGAGTTTGGTGAGATGAAATGGTCTCCCAAATCCAATGTCAAGAAAATATTTATGGAGACATTCTTATGGAAGAGCTTCAATCAAGGAAGAGGAGGAAAGAAAGTGCAACATCCCATGTGTAATAAATGTGGGAAGAAGCATTCGGGGAACTACCTGCTCAGGAGTGGGAAGTGCTACAAGTGTGGTAGAGATGGCCACATTGCGTGGAATTGTCATAGTGAGGTGAATCCATAGGTTCCCATCACTAAATACAGAGGGAAGATGATGTAGGCCCTACCTGATGTCCAATGCTATAAGTGTGGACAACTTGGGAACTTTTCCAATCACTGTCCAAATATGAGGGCAGTGGAGGGGAATCACCATCAGCCTCAGAAACAACCAAGGGAACGAGTTCATAATTTTACAACCACTATGGCTGAAGTTGAAGCACAAAATGATGTGGTGGAAGGTACTATTATTGTTCTCTCAAAGCTTTCAAGTACTTTTTTTGATTCTGGTTTTATGCATTCCTTTATTTCCTCCAAGTTTTCAAATAATTTAGAATCAACCCCCAATTTTCTAAAAGTAGAGTTATCAGTCAAGAATCCTGGTGGGATCATCCAAGAATTTTCGGTGTTTAGAAACTCTAGTATTTACTTTAGTGAGCACAATATTATCGAAAATATAGTATTTACTCCCATGATAGAATTCTACATTATACTAGGGATGAACTGGCTCTCAAAGTATAATGCTAAGATCAAATGTAGAAGAAAGTAAATCTCAGTAGTCTTGAATGGAAAACCTACAGTTATCTTCAAAGGAAATACATCTCAACCTAATATTTGTCTAAAAGAACCTCCTATATCCTTCTTTAAGGAGTTTATCGGTGAATAAGAAAAATGAAATGAGAGTTTGAGGATAGAAAATGTCCCCATCATCCAGGAATATGTTGACGTATTTCCTAAGGAGTTACCCGGACCTCCCTTAGAAAGAGAGGTAGAGTTCTCCATTGAACTCGTACCTGGATCCCTTCCGATATCAAAGACCCCATATATGATGGAAAATGTTGAGCGAGAGGAGTTAAAGAAACAACTCCAATATCTTTTGGAGAAGGGTTTAATCTAACCGAGTGTGTCTCCTTGGGGAGCACCAGTTCTCTTTGTGAAGAAGAAGGATGGATCGATGCGGCTATGCATTGATTATAGATAACTGAATGGGATCATAGTGAAGAACAACTACCCTCTTCCAATAATTGATGACTTATTTGACCAACTTCATGGGGCTCAATTATTCTCTAAGATTGATCTTAAATCTAGTTATCATGAATTGAGGGTGAAGAAAGAAGATATTCTGAAAACTGACTTCCGATCAAGATATAGGCATTATGAGTTTGTTGTTATGCCCTTCGTACTAACTAATGCACCTGCTATTTTTATGGATATGATGAATAGAGTCTTTAATGACTACCTTGATAACTTTGTGGTAGTTTTTATTAATGACATTATGATATATTCCAAAAGTCACGAGGAACATGAGGATCATCTAGGAGTTATTTCACATTTTCTACAGAAGGAGATGCTTTTTGGAAAGTTCAACAAATATAAATTTTGATTGCAACAATTTTCTTTATTGGGGAACATTGTAACCAATGAAGGAATCACAATTGACCCTGCAAAGACAAAAGTTGTAGAGGAGTGGCCTCAGCCTACAACAATAACTATTATTCATAGTTTCCTTGGATTATCAGGATATTATAGGAAGTTTGTGAAAAACTTTTCATGACTTTCTAATACATTAACCAAGTTAACTTGAAAAAAGGTCAAGTTCAGCTAGAAAAAGGAGTGTGAGGAAAGTTTCCAAGAGATAAAGAAGAGATTGTTTACTGTACCCGTGTTAACTCTACCCTCAAGTGGAGAAGGATTCATTATTTTTAGAGATGTATCATTGAAAGGGATTGGGTGTGTCCTCATGAAAAATGAAAAAGTCATTGCTTATGAATCTCGATAGTTAAAGACCCATTAGAAGAACTATCCTACGCATGATCTGGAGCGGGCTGTGGTCGTTTTTCTCTGAAGATATGGAGGCACTATCTTTATGTGGAGAAATGTGATATATACACAAAAAATCAAAGTTTGAAGTATATTTTTACACAAAAGGAATGGAACATGAGATAAAGGATATGGTTGGAACTTCTTAAAGACTATGATTGTTCAATTCATTATCATCCTAGAAGAGAGAACAAAGTCGCTGATGCATTAAGCAGGAAAGACCCTTTTGTTCTTTCCATGTTGAGGATTCAAAGAGATCCTTTGATCAATGATATAATAAATTTGGACATTGGAATTATAAGGGAAGGGACATCATCAACCTTAACCCAAATTATTTTTTAAACATCATTACTAGAGAAGATCAAGAAATCTTAGAAAGAAGATCCTTTGTTACAGAAGAAGTATGAGGCTGTGAAGTATGAGAAGTTTACTAAGTTCTATATTGATAAAAAATGTGTACTAAAATTTCATACAAGACTATGTGTTCCATCTATTCCAGAAATAAATAAGGAGCTGATGGATGAAGCTCATATCTCTAATTTCTCTATACATCCTGGAATCATAAAAAATGTATAGGGATATTTGTGATAATTATTGGTGGGATAATATGAAAAGGGATATTTCTGACTACACTTCAAGGTGCCTGGTTTGTCAGCAAGTGAAGGTAGAGTGAAAACTTTTTAAAGGGGCATTGTAACCACTACACATACCAGCATGGAAGTGGGACAATATCACTATGGACTTCATCACTGGTCTCCCAAGAACTTCCAAAAGAAACAATGTGATATGGGTTATTGTGGACCGTCTCACCAAGATTGTCCATTTTATCTCCATTCGGGAAGATTTATCTCTTGATCAACTTGCCAAGATTTACGTGAAGGAAGTGATAAGGCTGCATGGAGTTCCACTTTCTATCATATTTGATCATGATCCAAGGTTCACATCAAAATTCTGGAGAAGTCTTCAACATGCTCGGAGCATTAAATTGAATTTTAGTATGGCCTATCACCCCTAAATTGATGGAAAATCTGAAAGGAGAATTCAAACACTCGAGGATATGCTGAGAACATGCTCAATGTAATTTAAAGGTGGATGTGATCAACATATCCCTTTAGTTGAGTTCTCTTACAACAATATCTTCCAATCAAGCATTCAAATGGCACCCTATGAAGCTCTATATGGTAAGCAATGTAGAACTCCTACTTTTTTGGCATGAAGATGGTAAGAGAAATCTTTTTGGGCCTGACCTTGTACAAGAGATGACAGAAAAGGTCCATACCATTTAGAAACACATTGAAGCTACTTAGAGTCGGAAAAAGAGCTATGCTGACAACTGTCGAAGAACTTGGAGTTTGATGTTGGTGAAAAAGTATTTCTTCTAATTTCACCTTAGAAGAGAGTCATGAGGTTTGGGAAGAAAGGGAAGCTCAACCCTAGGTACAATGGACCTTATGAAATCCTTGATCGCATGGGAGCAGTGGCCTATCAGCTTTCACTTCCTCCAAATCTAGTACAAGTTCATAATATCTTCCATGTATCCCGCTTGAGGAAGTACATACCTGACCCTTGACATGTACTAAATCCAGAGGTGGTACAACTGGAACATGAACTCTCTTATGAGGAGCAGCCGGTGGAGATCTTGGATCATAGAGACAAGGTTCTACACAGCAAGACTACCCACCTTGTTAAGGTGTTGTGGAGGAACCAAAAATGTGAAGAAGCTACATGGGAACCTGAGGAGTCTATGAGCCAGAAGTACCCACACCTTTTCTCTTCTTAGGGTATGAGTTAAAATTTTGGGGATGAAATTTATTAAGTGAGGAAGAATACAACGACACTAACTTTTTAATAATATTTGTTTTCTAAATTTGTGTGTTATTTCATTTTATACTCCAGAAAACTATATCCTTTAATTAATGAAGTGAGTATAATTAAATGAGACTGTTGAGTTTTGACTATTATATGACCATTGGAAACTAAACTCTTTACATTACAATTATTGTTTATAAATACAAGTGATATTGGTTAATATAGAAAGAAGAGCTGGTGACCTCATCCAGTAGACTCGGGCCATACGAAGCCCATCTGTCAGAGCTTGGGAAGGAGGTAGCATCTCTGGGATTTTCTCTGGACCAAGACCAAGATGAGTTTTAACATGTAAATCCTGAATGAAATCACCTAAGGGAGAAGTTCAAGCTAATAGAAATCACCACTCGGGCAATGTTGTCCGAGCCGCCCCAAGATTCTATCACCATAGCACACCTTACACTTTGGTCCTATGAAGGTGTTATAAGGGGATATGTAACAAGGCCTTAGATACTTTTTGTAATCCCTTAGTATAAATAAAATTGTTATTTCTTATTATGGTAAAATTTGTGATTTTCAAATGTCCGGATAAATATGGGATGAATATTATTTATGATTTTGGAAAATCATATTTTAAAATTTTTATGTAATCTTTAAATAATTAATAATGTGAAATTATTTTCAGAAAATGGTCTTCTACAATTATGAACAGTAAGAAATTTAGAATCTAATGAGATCAACTTAATTTTTGGTGAATAGTAAAGTATGAATAGTAATATACCCTTATGAATAGTAATGAATAGTAAATCATCCAAAAAAATAGAAACTTCACCCATGAATGTATAAATATAATTCAGACATCGTAAAAGTAATTTTTTTCATAATATAAGTATTGATATTTTTGTATGTCATAAATATTTTAATTAAAATTTTATAATTACTTTAATAATTTAAAATAAAAATTTATTTTCATAAAATTTAACCATAAATTGTTACTTTATTATCTTATGGTTATACGATAATTTTATGGGATCTTGATTAATTTTTCAAGGTATTACAAAATAAGTTATAGTTTTAGAGTTGTTTTTTTTGAATAAATAATGATTTTATTTAAAAATTAAATTAAAAATATTTATAAAATTATTTTCATAAAATGGGGTTCATTTTTAAATTTAGATCATTGATATTAGGTGAATGTGAATTTATGATATTTTTATAAAATGTTTTGTTTTTAGTGAATATTGAAAATACATTTTTGAGTTTCAGGTCTTTAATGATATCATTAATGATATAATAATGATGTAATAATGATTTAATAATTCTGGTAGACTTTTGAATAGTAATATATTCTATGAGGTGTACCAAGTGGCCAATACCATGGGAAAATACCATGGGAAAGCCTATTGTTTTGCAAATACCACTGATGAGGTGTCCCTTGGAAATTAATTAAATATTCTTCCACTTTTCCTATAAATACCAAGCCATTCCCTCATTAATTTCATTCCAAAAACCTTATAAACGAAGTTATAGTCTTTTTATCTCCCATTGAGTCCTCCCAATCTACCCTCATGCCCTCAAGGTCCCATCCTTCAAGATTTTGAAGTTACTCTTCAAGGTAAGGGAACCTTCCACCCTCATTTTTTAGTCATGATTTCATTTAAGTTATGTCTTCCAGTTTCCATCTTATTATGTGGGGGTATGTTCTTATATATTCTTATTACTATCCATTTCATGTAAAAATAATGAGAGACCCTTTCTTCTCTTATCAATTTATTTTCCGAATTTTTATGTGACGCCGTTAGGCTGCTGAATTTTTGTAAAAGAAATCACATCTTCTCTTTTCGTTCCACTTTCATTTTCATATGGTATTTCCTTCAAATATCCATACCATGATCTTATTTATTTTTATTCTGTACCCATACTGTATTATGATTTTTTATGAGTGGGTGACTCTTGTACCCTCTCTTTTCAACATTTTCTTAAATCATGTTATATAGCCGTTATGCTGCAGAATTTTCATCTAAATATATCTCTCTATTTCTTAAGAAATACTCTTATATTATTTATGTGAATACCCAAATATATTTTTATTTCAAAGTGTATTCATCAATACATAAAATGGATCTATTTTATTCTGTAATTGACATATATATGACCCTCACTTCCTTTCTATGGGTTATAAATGACATAACGATCAAGATTTTAAGAACTTTTAAAACATCACGATTTTGAAGTGAAACCCATTACTTTTACTATCTTTGGGTTATTTATGAAATGTTTGATTATGATATATGTGGATCACATGAATATAAATAAATATTAAGGGTGTTCCCTGATAGTGATCCAATGTATTGTGTAAATAATTTAATCTCTAGAGATGACAAGTTTCAGGATACCTTGGTGAATAACCTTGGTAATTTTTATAACACCTTGGGGATGAACATTGTTGATATGTTCATGAATGTATAAATTAAATGTTGTAGCCACATATTCATGTTATGGTTCAACTTATTTTCATTATGAAATGCCTCTACTTTCATTTCTCATGTCTTTATGTTTTTTATCAAGTTCTTATTGATTTCATAGGTAAAATGATTCCCTTGTTTTCCTTACTGGGACTTCTGCTCACCCTTTCCTTTGATGTATGTCTCTAGGTTATGTGATGCAATAATTGTACTTAGTAAGAACTTATTATGAATCCATAAAAGTTTATTAGAAGAATGTTTTATGTTTTCATGTTTTATGTTCCTGATTTTCAAGACACTAGACTTAAGATCCTATGTTTGTAAAATGTAATGAAAAGTTATGTAATAAAAAGGTAGGATTCCATAAGGTCTGCCCAATATGACTTGAAGTGAGCACTTTTAGTTTAAAAATGAAATTTTAGTTCAAAACATTTGTCTCTCCCTGAAAATCAAACAAAAAAAATCATACGGTATTGATACGTTAAGAAAAAAATCAATACATCATTTGTGACATATAGGAATAAACTACATATCAATATAACACATGATGTGACCGATATGACTCAAAGTGCATGTTTTCAGTTTAAAAATTCCATTTTAGTTAAAAAAAATGTCTCACTCACTAAAAAAAGAGGACATACACTCACATTTTCTTTATATTTTAAGGAAATAGTCTATATGTCATTTATGACATGTAACAATTGACCACACATTAATTCGACACATAGTGTGCACCATATAACTCAAAGTGAATGTTTTTAGTTTAAAATTGGCCATTTAGTTTAATACATTAAATACATAATCATAACTAATAAAACACTATCCAATTTTCTTGATAGTTTAGGAAAATGATCCATGATTCATTTATGATGTGTAAGAATCATCTATATTCTAATCCAATACACTATGTTCCTGATATGATTGAAAGTGCATGTTTTGATTTAAAAAAATCATTTTAATTAAAAACACATGTAACTCAAAACCAATAAAATATTATTGTATTATCTTTATACTTTAGAAAAACTATCAATCAATCATTTTTTATGTGTAAGAATCAATCACACATCAATTTGACAAATGATGCGCCTCACACGACTCAAAGTGATTTTTTTTAGTTTAAAAGTAACATTTTAGATAAAAATAAGTTTCACTTGATAAAAACTAAGAAAAAAACTTATATTATCTTGATAAATTAAGAAAATGACCCATAATTCATTTGCGACATATAATATTCAACCTCAAATCAATCTGACACACCGTGTATTCGGTATGACTGAAAGTGTGTGTTTTTATTTAAAATTGATATTTTAGTAAAAAACATACTTCACAAGTCATTTTTATGTGTATGATTTAGCCTCCATTAATGAGATACACGGTGTGCCTGATATGACTCAAAGTGTGTATTTTCAGTTTAAAAGTATAATTTTAGTTCAAAACACACATCACTAAATAAAAACCTCAAAAATAACTATAGAATATATTAATAATTTATTAAAATTATACACAAGTCATTTATGATATATAGTAATCAGTTTCACATCAATCTGACACACAGTGTTTCCAGTATAGCTGGAGGTGTGTTTTTTTTTTAAAATTGATATTTTAGTACAAAACAAACTTAATATACTCAAAAATGATAAATTAACTTATATCTTTATGATAATTTTTGAAAATGATCCATATGTCTTTTTTGATGTGTAAGAATCAGGCACATGTTAATCCGACACACAATGTTCTTGGTATAACTCAAAGGGACTTTTTTCAGAGTAAGAGTGACATTTTATCAATAAATAAAAACTAAGAAAATACAAACCTATTATTTTAATACTTTATAAAAAATATTCAAAATTAATTTTTGATGTGTAGTAATTGGTAACATTTAAATCTAATACACTATATGATCAATATGACTCAGATTGCATGTTTTCTTTTTAAAAGTGACATTTTAGTTGAAAACCCATCCATATTTTTTTATACTTTAGGAAAATTATCAATAATTCATTTTCATTTTTATTAATTATTCACAAGTAAATTGGATACATGGTGTGGTCCAAATGACTAAAAGTGCATGTTTTTAGTTTAAAATGATATTTTAGTAAAAAATGCACCACTCACTAAAAACTAATAAAAAGTACTCAATTTGTATTAATATTCTAGGAAAAAAATTCATAATTCATTTTTGATGAGTATAAATCATCCACAAATCAATTCGATACATGGTGTGAATGGTATAACTGAAAGCACATATTTTTAGTTTAAAAATGGAATTCTAGTTAAAAATTTTGTTTCACACACTGGAAACCAAGAAAAAACTTTTATTTTATTCACACTTGAGGAAAAAAATCTACAAGTCATTTTTGATGTATATAAATAAACCACACGTCAATAATATACACATTGTTACCGGCACATCTCTAAGTGTTTATTTTTATTTAAAATTGACATTTTAGTTCAAAAGATGTGCGACATGCTCAAAATTCAAAAAATTCATATTGATTTGATACTTTGAAACACCGATTCAAAATTAATTTGTTACTTTTGGGAATCAATATCACCTCAATCCAATGCATGGTGTGACCAGTATGACTTAAAGTGCATGTTTTTAGTTTTAAAGTGACATTTTAGTTATTTTTTTGTCACTCACTAAAAATAGATAAAAAAATTCAAATTGTTTTGATACATTAGAAAAATGACCCATAAGTCATTTATATATTTATCAATTATCCACATGTCAATATGATATATAGTGTGTCTAGTATGACTTAAAGTGTGTGTTTTGAGTTTTAAAATTCATTTTAGTAAAAATATTCCACTTGCTAAAAACTAAGAAAAAACACTCATATTTTCTTGATATTTTATGAAATTGATTCATAAATAATTTATAAAAACTAGTAATAATATGCTTGGTAATTTAATACACGATGTGACCAATATGACTCAAAGTTCATGTTTTTAGTTTAAAAATGATATTTTAGTTAAAAATATTTTTCACCCACTAAAAAATAAACAAAAAAACTTGGATTTTCACTTTAGTAAAATGATCCATATATCATTTATTTATGTGTGTAAATAAATATCACATCAATTAGACATACGATGTGGTCGGTATGACTCAAAGTGCGTGTTTTTATTTAAAATTAAAATCTTAGTTCAAAATAAGTGTGACATACTAAAATTCAAGAAAAGAAATTCATTTAATTTTTATAATTTAGTGAAATTATCCATAAATCATTCATTATGTATCGAAATAAACCGTACCTAAATCTTATACAATATGTGATTGGTATGACTCCGAATTTATGTTTTCAGTTTTAAAGTGACATTTTAGTTAAAAACATGTGTCACTCACTGAAAACCAATAAAACACACTCATATAGTCTTGATACTTTAGGAAAAAGATCTCTAAGTAATTTTTTATGTATAAGAATTATCCACTCATAAATTTGATATATGGTGTGATCGGTATGACTCAAAGTGTGTGTTTTTAGTTTAAAAATAACATTTTAGTTAAAAACATGGCCCTCATTTAAAACCAAGACAAAACAATCATATTGTCATAATATTTTAGGAAAGTGATCCATAAATCATTTTTTATGAGTAAGGATCATCTGTACATAAATCCAATACATGGTTTTATCGATATGACTCAAAGTGTGTGAATTCAGTTTAAAAAATGACATTTTAGTTAAAAACACATGCCACTCACTAAAAACCAACAACACATACTCAAATTGTATTGATACTTTAGGAAAATAATCTATAAATCATTTTTTATATGTAGGAATCAACCAAACATAAATTGAACACATGATGTGGCCAATATGAGCCAAAGTGCATGTTTTTTATTTGAAAGTAAAATTTTAGATCAATAGACTTGTGACATACTCAAAACCAAGTAAACACATTAATATTATTTTTATACTTTATGAAAATGATCCATAATTCATTTGTGAGTTGTAAGAATCACACTCATCATAATATGATTCATGGTGTGACCAGTATAACTCAAAATGTATGTTTTTAGTTTAAAAATGAAATTTTATTTAAAAATTATGTTCCTAATTGAAAACCAATAAAACACACATGTATGGTCTTTATGATCTTGGAAAACAATACATAAGTCATTTTTGTAGTGTTAGAATTAAACACACATAAATCCGATACATGGTGTGAATGGTATGACTTAATGGGAATGTTTTCAGTTTAAAACTTACATTTTAGTTAAAAACAAATGTCCCTCACTAAAAAATAAAAAAAATCACTTAGTTTATCTTGAAATTTTATGGCAATAATCCATAAATCATTTTTGAAGTGTAGGAATTAGCTGCACATCAATTTGACACATGGTGAGGCTGGTATGACTCAAAATGTATATTTTTATTTAAAATTGAAATTTTAGTTTAAAAAAAATGTTACATACTCAAAACCAAGAAAATTAACTTTTTTTGTCTTGGTTTTTAAGGGGAAAAAATATTTAAATCATTTGTGAAGTTTAGGAATCAACCACATATTAATCCTACACACGATGTGTCTAGTATGACACAAAGTGTATATTTTCAATTTAAAAGTAAAATTTTATTAATTAATTGCCTCATATTTATGTTTAATTAATTTATTT
Source organism: Viscum album (assembly GCA_963277665.1). NCBI lineage: Eukaryota > Viridiplantae > Streptophyta > Magnoliopsida > Santalales > Viscaceae > Viscum > Viscum album. The sequence continues at coordinate 1,615,533,774 of OY728146.1, read as the reverse complement.
AGAGTATTAATAACATAATAATTTTTTTATATAGGTTCACTATTTTTTTAGATGATGTGTATTTTTTAGAAACTATTAGTATGATCAAGATCTTTTGAGAGGGTTCTAAAGACAATGAAACATTTTTTTTTGAATTTTTTGATATTTTTGATAAATTTTACATACTAATGTAATTGTAAATATCAATTCTTGAAATGTTTTGAATACTTTTATTGTGTTTTTTATTATATTTTGATGAAAATTTAATTAAAATTAAATTCTATATTAGTTGCTGCAATGTGCTGTAAATTTTAGTAGCACACTATTGCAGCTTGGCTTTTATCAGTGCTAGAAATAACACTGGTAAAAGTTACCTTTATCAATGCTAAAAGAAGTTATGATAAAAGGACCTCTTTATAATCACTTAAAAAAGAACCAATAAAGGGAACACTTTATCCCTAATTTTTTTAGCACCAATGAAGGGAGCATTTATTAGTGCTATTTTTAGCGTTGATAAAATTCGTCAGATTTTAAAGGATCTTACAACCTAAGTTTTTTTAGCAGCAATGAAATAAATTTATAGTGCTAATAAATCCTATATCTTCTATATTAGTGTTTGAAAAATATAAAAAAACATATTAATAAACAAAATATTCATGTTTTATTATTTTTTTATTGTTTGTGGGATTTTTTATTTATGAATCAAGTTTCTTTCCTATAGTTTATTATTGATTCAGTTCCATGAAAATATAATTTTACAATTTTTAAGTCAAACATTTCTATTGATTTTTGATTTTAATTATTTATATTGTCAAGGAAAAAACTTTTTTTCTATGATTTTTACTTGTTTTTAAGGAGTTATTAATGCACATTCATTTTATTAAAGTTTTTATGTGATATATTATTATTCTATTTGTTAGGTTTTGTTTTGTAATATCTTTTGAGTCATAGATGTGAATTTTATTTCAATATTATTTATTTATAATGTTTATAATTTTTTTATGTTTGCATATCTTTCTAATAAAATTTTGACTTTCAAATATATGTTTTTTGATTTTTTTCCCCATGAATTTTAGTTTATTTTATCATATATACATAGTTTAAATAATAATATTGTCAATGACTTGAAAATGTATAATTATTAAATTTTAATTCATAGTGATTTTATTTATTTATGTTATTTATGATTCATTTAACGACCCTTAGAATCAGGTGAATTATTATTTTTTAAATTCAGAATAAAAGTTTATGTGATTTACTCATTATTGGTGTCTCAAGGTCTCAAAATTGAATGAGAGAGATATCAGGAAAAGAGAGGCCAATATTATTGTTGGAATGATTCTTGTAGGGCCATCAGATAACTATAGAGGGACCACTAACCATCTAGTGGAAAAACCAATAGGCCGAGTTACTATCTAGACCAAATCGGTGAGCCACCGACTCGCCGGTGAGCTCCCAGAGGCTCACTGGTTGGCTCATGGGTGATTATTTTAATGGGGTAAATGGGTTAATTTCCCCTAAACCCCATTTTGACCATACTAATATCCTACCTCAATCCTATTACAAGATTTTACTGCTTAGTGGGTTCCTTGGGTAGAAATTGGCTCCCTCCTCCTCCTCCATTCATCCTCTTCTAGTACAATCCATCTAGGTTGTCTTCTTCAGAAAAACTAATGTTGTTCAATCCTATAGTCCTTGTTTCTACTGATTTATCTTTTTTTATTTTTCTAAAACCCAATTTCTATGATTTGGGGCTATTTATAAAGTTTTGGTGTACTGGTCTCGTTGTGGGCTATGATCCTTGGTGAATTAATCTCACCACACATAAGGTTAGAAGTCCCTTACCATTTTATTGCTTTTTCATAAGGTTGTATGACTATATTTTTATGAATATGTTTGGGTATCCCTATGATAATTCTATCTATGGTGTTTAAGTGATCAGATAGGTCTGTAAGGATGTGGTAAAACCTTTAGAGGGGGAGCGATATGTTGATTATTATTTTAAGTGGGAATTCTATTTAGAATTATGGGTGACATAAAGGCTATTCACCTAGGAATTATGATGATGTGAGACTCGTTCATGATTGGTTGGGGATAGTTTATCCCAAATAGATGACTGGTGGGTAAGGGTGGTGTTTCCCATTATTTGTGATGTATTTTATTGATGCATGTTATCACTTCTTTCTTATTACATTATGTGACATCCCAATACTCCTAGGGATGGGTCAGTGCATATGTTAGACCTCCCAAGAATCCTCAGGACGATTTATTGTATATGACACAGCCTTATAATAACCCTTGGTATGGGTTTATATGTATCAGATGACCTCATTGATTGAGAAATATTGGCTTGGGGTTCTTGAAAAGTTATAACGGGTAAGGTATCTCCCCTTTTATTAAAATAAAAAATGAGAGACAAAGAGAGATGGATGGGGTCGTACAAGAAATTATTCCCTCATACCAAGGGAAGAACATCAGAGATCATAATCAAATTAATAAGAAGAGTCATAGTTCTCATACCAGTCTAATTATGAATCAAAGGATCCTTGAGACCTAATAACCATGGTTGGCTTAAGATATGAGTAGTCTTTTTTACACCTTGATTTTCGAGGAGGTACAAGTTGGAAGCCTTTCTCATCCACAAGAGCCTTCTTTCCTTTAGACAAAGCCAGAAGAAAGGAAAGATTTTTTGGGGAATCATCCTCTATGTCATCCCATTTTCCATTGATACCCTGTGTTTCTCTTAATTTATTGATTTCTTCCTGGATCTTTGAAAGATTCTCAATATTATCTCGGTTGTGGAGTTCCTCTATTACAAGATCGATGGATTGCGTAACCTGTTCTCCTTTATTTGGTTCTCCAAGCCCTAATTCATCTAAATCAGCTCTGCTTTCCTCAACCACATGGTTTGGCGTCTCTTGTTCTTCTTGAGCCACGATCACCAAATTTTGAGGAGATTTCTCAACCATTTGAATAGAACCATCATTGACATGCTCTTTACCCCTATCAGGAGGGGGTTTCTTGATGACAACAGAAATCACATTATTCTGCATTTCTTGTCTTTTTAATTTCTTCCCACAGGAAGCCTCAAAATTTCCTTTTAATGAAAAAAAGAACAGATCACACTCTTGCGGAAGATACCCTTAACATGACCCATAACTTGGAAGTCTGGACAATAATCAGGGAGTCTTCATTACTCCACTTTTAGATATATATCATCATCCAATGCAGATAGTATTATGTTATAAATCAATCAAGAGCTTAAGTATACCTACACTAAAATCATGACATAATGACCATATTTGGAAGTCTTAGTGGTCTTATCCATTTTGATGGGGATTCCCACAATAGAGGCTATATAAAATAAAATATTTGGATGCCATAAGATCTAGTGAAGACCAAAATTTTTTATCCATACTTGGGCTCTAGTATTTTTTTTATCACAAATGGATTGAAGCGAAAATCCCATTCTTGAAAACAAATCAAACCTGGTTTTAACGCAATTGATCCAATCCCCCAAGCATTGAGTTTCAGGTCATATGATGGAAAAATGATGTGATAATAACCTCAAACCATTGGAATACATCTCTAATTAGAGGAAATCCATGCAGAAGTTAATTTTCGAACCAGATCATCAGTTTTCCAAAGCTTTTCTCCTGCAGGTATAACGACTCTGGAAATGATAGAGTGTCTACAAATCTTGAATCTGTCAAGAAAGGAATATTTGTTACTAATCACCCCAGCAGTGTCTCCTTTCTTCACAACCCATTCCCGAACATCATCCTTAATAATTGCAAAATTCCTTTTGCTGAGTTCTATTTCAGCAAAACCAAGTGGCGCCTTAGCTGCTGCTATACCACCATATTGAGTGTGACTACCCACTTTATCCACCAAATCATCCTTAGGTTGAGGATTAAACCCCTCAATCGGCTCATTTACTACATATCTGAGACTATCCTGCAAATTAGGTATGACCTCCACCACACTCCTCAACTTGGATCGCCTTAGGACATCGGCCATCACCACTGAAGGGCGAAGCGAACCCTCGGTTGCCGACGTCGTGAACCGCTGAGTCCCATTCAAATTTTCCATCACAACCACCATTCTGGATCCAAATCCTTCTTTACCTAATCAGGGATCACTCATCACAGCAATCGCCACCGCAGATCATTTCTTTCCATTCCCCCCAATCCAATTTCCGGACAACTTCAAAGAACTTGCTTCAACTGTCTCGATTATTATTGTTGTAGATCAATGATGTCCATCAAGATCCTCACCCTCTCTTCTTCCCACCAAGTTAAATCCAAAAAAATTGGGGATTTCCATATGTTATTAACCCTCACCAGCAAGAGTGCCGAAATTTCCATTGTGGGAGCTCCTGAACCCCAACCATCTTGCTTCCCTATTTTACCATTTTATCATAACATTCCCTTTCTTTGGGGTGCTTGAAAAGTTTTTGAAATATACATAGGTGCATTCCATTTTCTATACTTTGTTTCCAAGGTTCCAATATAATTTCATTTTATGGGATTGAAGTGGGTAAGGTTGGGGTTTTCAATATCCTGATTAGCATATAATGACTCCATAATTGTGTGTTTAATTATGTATTTATTTTCTATCGATGAATCCACCTTTATAAACTTTCTAAATTTGTGTTAAGGTCCCATTAGTGGAATCCTAATGAGTTTATTCTCACACACTACATAAGAATCTTGCTATACATGTAGACTTCTTGATTAGGGTTACAGCTAAGAGAAAGGGCCCTATATCAATCTGCTGATATGGTGGAGTGGATTTTGTAGAGGTGATATCGAGAAATACTCTAAGAACTTTTATAGTGCTACCTCTTTGTTTAATATTTACTTTTATTTCATTATGTCTATTTATGCAACGCATATGGTGATCCTTTTTTTTACCTTGTTTGACTTGTATATTTTATTACCTGAAGTTATATCATGTTATAATGGTATTATTACTTCTGATTTAATTATTATACTACTTATATTTATTTTTTCTTCTACTTTGGTCATTTCTTTTATTATTGTGTTACTATGATATGCACCTGATACTGAGAGTATAATCTCCCCTTGTGTTGTTAAGTCACTCGTCCCTAGTTAGAAGCCTCTTTAATATGAGGAGTAACACATGAGTTGATGCACCACCTCAGACTAGACTAAGTGATTTGGTTTGGGATATTATAGTTTATTTAGTGTGTTTGATTGTCTTCTATAATATTTTATAAGTTTATAGGTGAATTATTTAGTTTATGTTTGATTCATATTGATTTTATTTATTTATTTAATAGCATGTTCATTGTGATTTGTGTTTATAATTGTATATTATTTTAATAAATTTTTATAAGTTGATAGGTGAATGTTTTGGTTTCACATTATATTATGTAATGTATGATTCATTTGGTGTGTTAGATCACTTGTGATAAGATTTTATAAGTTAACAATTGAGTGTTTTTGTTTAATATTATATAATGTATTGTACAACTAATTTGGTAAGTTATAAGATCTTATGAGTTGATAAGTTAGTGTTTAGGTTTAATATTATTGACTGATAAAAATTTTATATTTCTAATGATTTTTTTTAATTTAATGAAATATATTGTGAAACAATATTTTGTAATTATTTATTCATAAATGATACATCATAATAATAAAATAAGTTATTTGTGACATAAAACATTCATTTCTAAACCAAAATTTTCCATAATCATTAAATTTTTATATTAAAAAACTTTTGAAAAAGGGTTGAATTAATGAATATTTTTTTGGGATGAATTGGGATGATAATGGGAACCCGTTAACCGTATACTTGACTTGACTTGACTCGATTAAATTGGATTCAGGTACATCAAAATTAGGTTCTAATATATGTTTATGATTTGGGTTGAATTTGGGTACCTATTATAGGGTAAATGAAACACAAATATATTTATAAAAATTATTATTAATATTTTAATTATATTAGTATAAAAACATTATATTCAGGTTTTTATTTCAAACCATTTTTATCCAAAAAATCACTAGCCCGAATGGCCCGAAGGCATTCTTTTTATTTAATTATAGATAATCCCCCCTTTAAGGGTTGAAGGGGGGCCCGTACATGACCCGTTGGCCCAAGCCACAAGACCTGACATGACCCGAAATACATAACCCGAAGGACCAGAGGCATACCACGCCCATTACATGACCAGTTGGCCCATCCCACTAGAACTGCCCCTCCCCAGCTTCTTGAATCATTGATCTCCTTAGCTCCCCACCTTGCATTGCTGATCGACTAGCATTGCGCCTTACAAAGCTGCACGATGCCTGGTCCTGATGGCGGCTTCCATACCCTCTCATTCTTCCAATTCGATTAGCTATGAATCTGGTGGCTGCTACTCCTATTGCTCTGATCCTCTTCTGGGTCCTGTTCTATGTGAACTGGGCTACTCCATGGTCTACGTCAAAAAATCACTATAAAAATTAATAATGAAGAAATTAAACTGTTAATAAATAGGTTTGATTTTCAAATGGATATTAAAATTTTAATTTATGTTCGAGTTTATGTATTTATTTACAACTTTAAACAAGTAATAATCAAGTTTTAATATCACTTTTTTAAGTAGTTTTTAGTTCAGATACCTCTAATTTCACAAGTAACCCAACCGTTTGCACACATAGGGATGATCCATTGAAAGATTTTTTTATAATGGTATAATTACATTATTCATATCATATATCATATTAATATAAATTACTATCATCATAGACTAATTTAAAAAAAACCTCTTTATGATTGACATTTATGATAATGTAATATAAAGAAATAATGACATAATATTTTGTATTTGGTGCCTTAAAAACAACTACCTTTGTAATTTTTATTACTAGAATATTAATAAATTAATTATCACATGATGATTTTTCTTCTACATAACATTAATATGATAATTTACTTAGAGAGTATTTTTCACATTGAAAGGTTATAACAGTTCCTTGCTATAATGAGAACCTAGAAATGATATGAAAATATTCTTAAACATGTGTTCGATGGTTTAGATAACATCCTTATGATGGGACACAAATGATATCTAACTATCAGTTTGTTAAAGCTCATAAGATATTGTGAACTTTTCTCATGAATTTTGTAAAACCCTAACCCTTTTCAAGGTATAAATTCATTTAATTTATATTGAAACTCAAATATTTTTTCTAGTTATGAATTTTTTATGGTTGTGAATGACACATGAATAAATTCAGGGGGATTTGACAAGGTCAATAGTTAAAATGATGCAATAATACTAGTTCACACTTTAAAATAGGTGAGGTAGAACCTAAGTGCCCATCCCTCAACTTATTCACAATGTGAACCAATGTTCATGCTGTAAACATTGACCTGGGAAGTTTTTAACATGTTTTAAAAAATGGACTCTCCTAGAACCCCCAAACTCTCACCCCTCTAGCACTCTCATGATTTTGGTAATTTTTGTCTTCTGAGGGATCCTTTTGCATCATTTCTTGACGGATCAAAGTTATATTCAATATGACTGACTCATCTCGATAATTCTAAATCTGTCTATTCTATGGATAGCTCTATTCCTCTTTTTTTTTTCTTATATCGCTTCTCTAGAAACCTAATACGTTGTTGTTTGGGGATGATTTTAAGGATTTTGGTTCATATAGCTCATTTTGGTTGGTGATTATTTGTGTTTGATATGCATTATTCTTAAGGTAGGCATTTTGTAAGTTATATATTTAAATTACCATCGTTTATTTATGTGTTTCATGTAAGGTTTCACTCACACACCATTCACTTGACCTAAAAATTATCAATAAAAGTTGTGTGGATTCCTCTACAAAATTGAACCTCTCAACAGGACACAAACAACCCATTGGTGAGTACATCGGAACTTTAGCCACCCATGTGGTTTTTTTGACATAGGAAATAAATTGGTTAATGAAAAGGGTGACCCTAGGGGTGTCAAAAATGAGTAATTAACCACAAGTGAATTGTTTAGGATTACTAAAGCATGATTTGAGATATATGGTATGTTTTTTTATGATACCTATTGAGAATGAATTTTATGAATTATTAATTTAATTTCCTAAGTACTTGATATTTGATTAATATTCTAGAATGTATTGGAGAAATCCCCCATGGATTCATATTGATAACTCTAGTTTGGAATGACTTGGGAAAATACCCCTTGGATTCATGATGATTCTAGTTTAGAATTACTTGGGGTGACCCCCCTTGGATTAATGATGATTACAGATTCATAATGTCATGGATACACTCCATAGATTCATTTGGACCCACTTTATACACCATGGATAGATACATATAGCTTAGGCTGCAGTGGTTATGGTCGATTCAAGGTGTCACTTAGGAAACCATAAATTGACTTGGTTTATTTACATTTATTTACTTTATTTATTATGCAAATCAATATGCAATTATTACTCATACTAGATATTCTTATTGATGACATTGGTGGTGGTCTATTGATTTGTACTCAGACCCTCATCATACCATAATTTGGTAACCAAGTAGACTTCATGGTAATACGTCAAGATAACGGTAATCACACTATGACTGATGCTTGATTTGGACCACTAGGATAGAGCATGAGAGATTGGGACCAGGTTAGGACTCATAGACAATTTTTTAGAGTTTATTAGTTTTTATAATTTTTTCATTTTTAGATACTGATGTATATGACCTACATCTAATTTATAACTATTTGACATGTATATAGTTCATTTTTACACAACATGGGTTGTGATTGTTTGTTAACATTTTTTGTGATGTCTGATTACTACTATTTCTGGATGTTTACGATTCTTATTATTTCCATTTTTGTTTCACTATAATATGGGAGTATATTATCCTAACCATACCACCATAGAACCTTACTAATAGTAAAAAACCTTGGTTGTGGTGACCCTAACCCATTATACTGGATTTGGTGCTAAATTTTTTTTATTTAAACACTGGATTTTATATAAACATAGGTGTCCCAAGGTAACATATCATCATTTTACATCATTTCTATAAGTTAAATATTACATATCACAAATATTCACACAATACCAAGAATTAAATTTTTAGTGTCTTTGAGGATCACCTATATAAATAACATATTTTATGATACTTTTTGAATATTTCTCCATAATAAAACCACACTAGACTCCCTTCTAGACTCTTCATAAGTTATAATCATCTTCATAACCTAGTAATGTAAACATAATTAAGGGATAAAATTAGGTGCTTAGTAAATGAAAACTTATTAACATGTCATCAAAGGTTAGATCAAAACCATATGAGAAAAAAATGAGGATATGAAAAATATCTTATTAAAAAGGATATAGAAGAATAAGAGTTCTCTACAAGTCATGATAGAAGGCAATGTAATCTCAAATGAATAACATATAACATATAAAAAGAGAATATATTCATGAAAAAATAAACATTATACATGAATCATAATCATAGGCATATATAATAGAAATGTAATATGTCCTTGGAAGATATAATAACAAAGAAATTTGGTATACACATAATCATAAGGAACACCACCTTCCTGAGACACTACTCACACCAATGCTTGATAGGATTACTTAATTGTAAACATGTATACATCATATTAATGAGTCACTTAATAACACTCATGCTTGTGAACAAACTCAATCATGCTGGTGAATGTGTCATCACCTTCATGAGTCACTAATTGCACTCATGATTGGTAAGAAAACTAAATTACACTTGTGTATACATGTATCATGAGATATAAACTATTAAACCATGCATTGGAGGGTGATATAGGACCCCACTCATCAATCATCCATATATATATGTGTTCCAATTGAGAAAAACAATCATTCATCACATTATAAAGAACCCATGGAAAGAAAAAGTCATTTCATAAATTTTCTAGATGGCATCAGAAAAATTGACCTCAAGAATGTAAATGGTTGATTCCCAAAATTAAATCACCCCCAAAGAGTATTTTATAATAAAATTTAGAGGTTTATTCAAGAAAAGTAATTTACAAGGAACTGAATCATTTTGTGAATAATATGAAAATAAAAGTGAATCCAAAAAAGTATTCTTATATTTTTTTAAAAATATTATTGTAAAAGGTAAAGTCACATTTCACTTTCAAAATTCATTTTGAAAAGGTAAATTTATTTTTTTGAAATATTTTACTTTTAAAAAGAAATTTCAATACAGATGCCTTGAAAAATACATAAATACCATCTTTAGGAAATTTGGAGTGGAAGATAAAACAAACGATCATGGAAGTATTTTTTTAATATTTTAAAATATATTTGTTAAAACACACATCATAAAAAGAGTAATAAATATTTCATTTGAAAATTGGAAAATAGAAATTTTAAAAGGTACTATAATATTTATTTATAATTATTTACAAATATCTAATTTCATTCCATTATATTTTTAGTCACAATTCATGAAGACATAATCAGCGATAATCTTGTTTGGGTAAATTTTTATGAACAAAATTTGGTATGTTAATAATGAATTAAATTTTAATATAACCCTTAAATAACCTTAAAAAAATATTATTTTCACATTTATTTCTAATAATACCAGTATTTAGGTTTCTATAATCATCCATGATAACAATTCATATCATTGTTCACATAGGTAGTTAAACCGACCCAAATAAGAACATGCTATAATTGTTGGGTGACTATGGTTAATAAAGTGGTTATTTTGGAATAATAAAATTATTATATAAGTATATTGATATTATTTGGGAGTTTTTAATGAGGTTACTTTTATTTTAATATAGTTTTATAAATAAGAAAATACTAGATTTAAGAAATATGTTACTTTGTGGAGGCGATAGTCTGCATGTACACACAAGGGTTGTTCTTGTTTTCCATATAATGTAAAGAAGATAGTAATTTGTTTATATTTTAAGAATATTAATAAATTTTAAATTATAATATTTATTCATCAAATAATCCCTTTTAACTATCCTTTAAAGGTGATTATGAAGAATGGATCACGTCACTTATAGAGGTGGTAGTCTGAACATAACATAAGCGACATTTTTGTTTTTCAAATAGTTGAGAGGAGGGTAGAAAATGGTTATACAATAAACATAATAATATATAAATATAATTATGATAATGATTTAATTATGTCATGTTTAGGAAATATTTTGAGGAGGTAGCAGAAGAAATAAATAAAAAGGAAATAAAAAAAGAGTAATTGATAATTTTACCCTACTCCTTGGAAGATCTCTTTTTAAAATTGAATTAAGGCATTGAGAGGTAGTATTTTGAGAAGGAAAAAACCTAAATAAAGTGGATAATATTTATTTATAGTTATTTGGGTAGATTTTGGTTGAATATAATAGTATTTTGGTGAAAGGAGAAGTGTGTCGGTGAGGAATCCTTTTATAAGGGAGAGGAGTGACATTTTTGTAATAATCTAAAAGGAAATGTCACTATTCAAAGGTCAAGTGAATCCAGTAATGGAAAATAAGGGAGTGAGGGGTATTTTAAGGTTGAAAAATCATTAAAAATATATTTTAACACATGTTTTAAACATATTTTTAAGTCTTTACTCTTAGATTTTTCACATTTTCCATTTTTTATTTTTATCGTGGTAAATAATTTTTACCTAAGTAATTTACTTTTAATGCCTAAAAATAAAATGGGAAGTATTAAATAATTTGGAACTAATTATTAAAAATATTAAATAAAAATTTTCAAATAAAATTTATAATATCCTAAAAAATTAATTTTAATATTAGCGCACATAACGAGTAAAAATCAATTTTTAGTAAAAATGTATTTTTATGAAAAAAATTATGATTAAGATATAATTATCAATGATGTTTATTTATATGAAATTAATTTGTTTAATATTATCCAATTAATAGTTTTATATATTTTAAATTAAGGAAAAATAGAATTCCTCCTTGTGGATATTTAATTTAAAGTAACAAACAAAAAGTATTTTTTATGAAAATAAATATTAATTCAGTTACAAAATGTTAAAAATGAGTTTGATAAAGTCAACATAGTATTTTTAAATGAATAATTTTACTCATAAAATATATTTTTGTTCATAAAAAATGTTTTATAAGTCTTAAATCCATACTTATTTAATGATAAAGTCATAAAATCTATAGTATAGGTATAAACTATATCTTTCACCATTCACCTAAAAAGCAACTATTTTAGAAAAATAAAAAAAATCACTATAAGATAATTTTGTCTTGTTGAATTAAAAAAATAATTTCATTTCATAAAATTAAAATTCTAAAATTTATAAATTTTTCTTTTAAAGGAAAATACAAAATATAAAAAAAAACATTTTTTGTAGAGAAATAAAATTTTCAACCTTAAATGTCCTTAATCTAATTTCATATAAATTTTTAATTAAATGAGTGATAATATATTAGTATGAAATATTACATATCATCATAATAAAATTTTAAAATTAATAAATTTAATTTATCTAGTAAAATACACATCACTTTTTAAAAAATAGTTCTTTGAAAGATATCCATTTTAACATTTACTAGTTTTAATCACATTTCATTAATTATTTATCTTGTAACCCTAAAATTTAATCAATACCTAAATCTTTATTGAAAAATAATAAAAATATATAAGGAATTTAAATATATGTTTTTATAAAAAATCAATTTGTTATTATTTTTTTACCTGAGGATTTATTATTATTGTAATTTTCTTATTGATGCTATACATCATATTACATTATTTTAATAAGGTATGTCATTGTAAATTTTAGTTTGGTGTTGTGTGTAAAATAATTCATCGAACACATTAGATATATTTAAAGGAAATATATATAGTAAAATCTTGGGGCATTATATCTGGCGTATAAGGAGGCACTATTGAGGTAACGTGGGGACCTCCAATTTGGGCACTGATGTAATGAACCATAATTTTATCAATGAAATTTTCCCTTCTTAGAATCATTTCATATAGTATAAATCAGATAAAATCACTTATAGAACATGATATAATATTTATAAATGAGTAATGAATGAAATAAGAAGTATTTATAGAAATTAAGGAACCTAAACCAATGGAATAGTAACTTGACCTTTGGAATAGTAATATGACCCTTATGAATAGTGAATCAAACAATAGAATTGTAACCTTACTTATGAAAGTATAAATAAAATTTGGTTACCTTATAAATGAAAATATGATATAATTATATCAAAGAATAAGTAAATAAATGTTTTGAAACTAATAAATTTAGTATTTGTATTTTTATAAAACATAAAGGTTTATTTACAATTTTATAATTAATATAATGATTTAAAATAAAACTTATTTTCATAAAATAGATTAATAAATTAATATTTTTTGTCTTATTATTATAATATAATTTTATGAGACCATAATTAATTTTTTCAAAGTGTTATAAAATCATTTATAAATTTAAAAATGGTATTTTTTTTGTAAATGATGATTTTATTTAAAAATTAAATTTCTCATATTTAGAAAATTATTTTCAAAAAATGAAGTTAATTTTTTAATTATAAACATTTAAAAATGGTTAGGGTTAATTTTTGGTATTTTTTCTAAAAAGTATATTTTTTAATGAGTATTTAAATACAGTAATTTATGATATAAGCTAAATACATGAATTATTGAGTCATGGTTGATGTATGGCTAATGTAATCACCCTTGTTTAGAAATAAAATGAATTTTTTAGTGTATATAATCACAATAATCAAAACTATTCATAGTATTGAGCCAAAATAATAAACAAATGAATAAATTAATCCAAAACATCCCTCTCCTCCATTATAAATACCACCCATCACCACCTATTTTCCTCACACCTCTAAAGGCCTAAAGATTTTCCAAATTATGACCAAACCTCTTCCTAAGCCTCTACCTTATTTATATTATCCTTTGGTCTCAATAAAAGACCAAACTAAAGTGCCTCATGGATCTTCTCATGGAGAATAATTTAAGAGGTAAAAACCTCATTCTTTTTCTTTTAATTTATTTTTATCTTCTTTTATCTTCATGTCCTATCCTAATCTAACCTTATCCAAGTGAAATTATAACTAAATTATATTTTATATAAATTAATTTTATTCTGTTAATGGAATAACCCATCATTATTTCTTTTTCCCTCCCCTTTTGTTCCAAAAATGAAAACATCATCTGTGATGTGTTAATTTATCGCATTCAAGGATGATGAGTTTTTAATTTCCATTGTGACCTTAAAGGATTCTCATAAAACCATTTATAATTGTTTTAAAAAAATTATCATATATTTATCACGTCTTATTTAATGTTTTGGAATACGTATATATACATAATATTAATTAATAAAACAAAACTAGTTCACGGTGATCGAAAAAAACAACAAAATAATCGAAATGGTTATCATTAACATTTTTTCTATTGAATTATCCTCATATATAAAAAATGATATATAATAACATTAAATATTATTTTATTTCATTAATAACATATAAATTTAATTCTATAAAACTATTTTCATTTCACATGATATTCCATACATGTATACAGGTAAACTGATCATGAAAACTAAAGAAAATGAACACTCCTGAACGATGAAATTTCATATTATAACTCATAAAAAAGGAAATTAATGAACTTGATAAAATTATAATAACTAAAATACATGTGGAAAATGTTCTTAATAAATTAATTAATGGATTTAATTTTATTATCTAGGACATTAAGTTCAGTGCATAACACTTTTGGACATAAGGTTAAAGATTCTTTCCAAACCTCCATTTTTTCCTTCGGGTTACACTTTATCTTTATTTAACCCAATGTAATTCTTAATTATTCTTATTTAATCCTCATAAACTCTATTTTTATTTCCCAATCATATTTACCTAGCACAATTCTTCTTCCTTTGATGGGTAAATACATGTTTTAAAAAGGACACCTTCTGAAATATTCCCAATAAGAAAGCTCGATTAAAGGGAACTTCCTAATTTCTTAACCATTTTCAAGTAAACTACATAATATATTTGAAAAAACAATTATTTTTATAAAATCAATAATTTTATAATGAAAAACTATATTGGTTCATTTATGTTTTTATAAAAACAAAGATGCCTTTTTCGCTTTAAATTATATTTAATGTTTTCCTTAAACCACCCAAAAGTGTTTCATTTATAAAGTTTCATAAACAATATTTTTACATGTTTCCACTTAATTTGGAAATAATTTATCATTATATATTCTCATGTTACCTTATTATTGTCCATTTATTATTTAAATCAATTATTTCATGGACACTTTTATGACACACCCATTTATTATGCCTTATGACATGATTATGATACCTATTTCCATCCATGGATAACCCTTATGATATTTAATTATGTATGATTATTCATATGGATCACATATTCATGAACATGTTATGATGGGTGCACCTAGATAGCACTTTAATGAATTGGGTAATGTTTAGTGTCATGAGACATCATGTGCAATAATCTTGGTGGTTAGCCTTGACTCATGATACTTCATGTGAAATGGTCTTTGTGGTTAGCCTTGACTCATTATACTCCATGTGAAATGGTCTTGGTGGTTATACTTGACTAATGATCCTCCATGTGCAATGGTCTTGGTTGTTATCCTTGAATTATTATACTCTGTGTGCAATGGTCTTGGTGGTTAGCCTTGAACAATGCTCCTCCATGTGTAATGTTCTGGGTAGTTAGCCTTAACTCATGCTTATGTCATGTTGTATATTGTTTCCAAATTTCTATGATTCCATGAATACATAATACCTTGTTCTATATGTTACGATTCCATAAGTTTATTCATGTTCCATGCCCTTTTATGTCAACATGTTATGACTTCTAACCCATGCACTATGCTTTATTCATATTCTTATTCACCTAATCGGATTTTAGATCATCCATTTGTTCATGTATTCCCAAGGTTATCCTATAAATATGTAAGGGTTAAAAGGAAGTTAGGATCTCATTATAAAGATTAAATAAAATATTTTTTTATTTTGGTTCCATGTTTATAGTTTTATGTACCTAATCTTCCAAATACACTAGACTTTATGATCCTTGGTTTGTATTTAAAATCTAGTTATGCTTAAAATCATGCAATTATATGTGTAAAAGGATAGGGTCATTATAGTTTTTATTAGAGTGAAGTCTAGTTATTTTTGAAGATAAGTACTAGAGAACTTATGTAATAACCCTAGGGATGATTCTATCACCATGGATAACTTATATTGAATCTTAGGGAATAAAAATTTATGATATACATTTCATATGAAATTTTATCCTCCTAAATTCAAAGTTTTATTTTTATAGGCTTATTAGATAAGTATTAAAGCCCCTATAATTGAAATTTATTTTCTTAGTTAATGTATGGAAATATGAGAACCCATTCAAAAAATCAACAAGATAGGAAATGTGACGATTTCCCTAATGAAATTCCAAATATTATGGGAATAGGAGATCAAAGCTGTAACAGCCCAAGATTTTATAAAAAATATTATTTTTAATTAATGTATTGTGTTGTACGCTACACCAAAAGGAGCTTGCACAACACGCATCCTTGACTTTCCTTGCATTACACGCAATCACGACCTTCCTCGATAGCGTGTGTAATACGCAATACCGAGTTTCACTAAACAACGATATGCTATTAAAATATTATTAAAACTAGCCGTTATGAATAATAATAACCACTTTTTAAAACTCTGTAAATCTTATTTTTCAAAATGAACTTCATTTTTGGATTCGGAGTATCGAATTTAGCCTAAGGTGAAATTTTGGTACTTTTCGGATAACTTTCATATTCTGATGAATAGTGAAAATTACTAAATTATAATTAAAAACAACTTTTTTAATCGAAATAATTAATAGTGATAAATCATTAATTTGAGTGGTTTTAAAGTATATTTAGAATATATTTTTACAATTTAATACAATGTTGGTCATTGGATGTAATTTCACATTTAAACCAGACATAATCAAGTGTCAATCTTTTGATAGATATTGTTTCTTAAAAACACGCTATTTGTTTTAACAGCGGGATTTAATTATAAAATTAATTAATGCAACTTTTATGTAATGAATTTGGTAAAATAAACTTCATTTTTGAATTCGGAATATGAAATATATCTTGGGATGAAATTTTGGCACTGTTCTGAAAAACATCAATCTTTGATGAATAGTGAAACTACTAAGTGGTAGTTAAAAAAAACTGAATTTTTCATAAAACTTAATTTTACCGCTTCTGTGAATGGAATTTAAAAAATCCGAGAGACACGGTTGATGTCAGTAAGAAAAATGTGGTTCAATGAGATGAAAATAATTTTTGGTGAATAGTAACTTTTTATTTTTTTTACCGCGGTTAATAGTAAATAGGGTAACTAAGGGTAAATATGATATTAATATTACCCTAACACATGTCCTAATCCTATTGGACAAGTGTATTTCGACCAAAAACAAACTTAAGAATAAAATATGACCATTTAGGCCCACTTGGATTAGATTAGGACATTTATTATTAATTTATTTAAAGAAGGGTTAAAATAGTTAAAATCAAAGTTTAATAAGTAAATCATTTTTAATATGGTGTTATACATAAGATAAATTCGATTGTAAATATTCATTAGAAAGATAAAAAGATTTAATACATTATGGTATTTTATTTATAATTTTTAGACTTTAAATAATTTAATTTATTTATGACACAACAATGATGCAATAATTACCCTTTTAAGGAAATATTAACATAATTGATGTTATAAATGCTCAAATGAATGTAATTTGAGACTTTTTATGAATTCCACTAATTTTCTAGGTTACTATGATATATTAATGTTGATTGAATCAACTTGGTTCGAACATATAATTCTGTTATGACTTTCACAAAAATCATATATCAAATAGTGTCAAAATTGACACAAAATAGTTTTTAAATCAAATATTATATTATTAATTGTTATTGTATTCCTAAAAATATAAGGTTCGGTCAAATGACTTAGATAAGGATATATATATTAATAATAAACAATTTGGTGTTCGTTTGGCATTTTATAGTAAGTGTATTAACCATATAGTGAAAGAAAACAAAAAGACACGGTAAAAGTTAAATTATTTAACTTAGAGTTAAATCAAATTGATAAGGTTAAAATAATACCCTAAACTTGTCTAAATCCTATTGGATGATAGGATTTCGACCCATACCCACTTTAGTTTCGAAATAAGACCCTTTGGAACCATTATAAACCGATTTTGACTTTAATATAAAATAATATTTTGAGATATTCCTAAGGTGCCCCTCTCCTCCCTTATAAAAGGACACCTCCTCCCCCTCCTCCTCACACCAAATTGAGCACTCAAGCTCGGCCAACCCCTGCCAAAATCCCTTCTCCACTTCCCTAGAATAATCCTAGAGGTCCTGGTCTTCTTCAAAGACCAATCTTAGTTCCCTAAGTGAAGGATTCAAAGAAGCGTTCCAAAGAAGAGGAGCTTCGGACACGTACAAAGCAAATTGGACCTAAGGTAAGGGAAATATCACAATCTCATTTTTATCCGAGATTGTTTATTCGTAAGTATTTACTGGGGTGTATTTTATCATCCACATCCATGTTTCATCAATATGTAATATTATTTCCATCCACCTACAATTGTTTAAATCCATTTTTACCCTTCGGTGAGTTTTTAGTAATATGTATGAAAGGAATCTTTTGTCATTTTTCGTAAGAGGTACTTTTTGACTTTTCTGACAAAAGTACGAAGAATGTTTTTTTAACTTATACGACATGAATGGGGTTTTTTTTAAAACATTATTTCCAAGAAGCTTCCTTTACAAGTTTTCAAGTTTATTTTTAATCAACTTCTTTTAGTTTTAAATTGTAAGACATGTTAAGAAAGGAAAATGTTTTTGAAGTAGAAAGGATATTTTCCTCAAGAATGGATTTCAAGTATTTTATCAAAATTATTTTCCATCTAAGATAATAAAAGGGTTCTGTTTTTATCCCTATTATTACATGGATTTGATTATGTTGTGATGGAAATATTTTTATGAATTACTTTATCTTATATGAATGGTTTTATGATGTCATGTTGTTTAAGAATTCCATTTTTATTACATGGGTTATGCAATGATGTATGATTTATGATTTTGTGGCACACATAAGAATGGTATCATTATGAGATGGGTGGGACCTATATCTCCCTCCAATGCATTGGGTAAAGATTTTATATCTCATGAGATAGACATGGCTGAAATGGTAGGTTATACCGGTTCAGTGAAACAGGACTCAAACGAGGGTTACTCGATTCAGAAAGGGACTTCGTCCACTAAGATAGTCTTGGCAATGAGTCTTGACTAACAAGAAATGATTCTCTATGATTATGTGTGTATGCCACAAAGTTTCATGTTTTAAGTTATGATTATTGGGATTTCATTTTCACTTCTATGATTTATCCCATGTTATGATATTATGAGCTCTTTTGCAGGTTAAGATTTTCAAAAGCTATGTTCTTATGTATATGATGTGATTGATATTTCTTTTGTTTACCCTTACTGAGCATTTGAGCTCACCCTTTTATGTTTTCTTTTCCCCAGGATATAAAGAAAGGTTTTTAGGTAAAAAAAGGGAAGATCTTTATGGGAGATATTGAAGATCTTTCCCCACGATTAGAAGATTACGTTCCGAGTTTCCAAAGACACTAAACTATTACGATCCTTGTGTGTGTGTTTTTGTTATGTACTAAGTATTCCGCAAAAGTAATGTAATGTCCATGTACGTCAGGATATGGGTCTCTACAGTTGGTATCAGAGGAAAGGTTTAGTCAACCTTTGGAAACTAGGATGCGAAAACGTTAGTGAGATCCCTAGAGATATTTCTAAGGTATGTCTAGGGATGCCCCTAAGGATAAGTATACGTATAGGATATAGTCCTAGAACTATGGTAACGATATTAGATTAAACCAAAGATGATAGATATTTAAGTTACTTCCCCTTTATTATGATTTTTGCATCTAACACTATTCTGTTTGGGTTTTAGAAAATGGCTGGAAACAAGATGATTCATAATAATAGAGGATATGATGGACAATGGAATGATATTCTTCATGAGAAACCAAATGAAATGGGATTTGGATGTCCAAACATCATTATTATGCCGAATCAGCAATCTCACAACATGATCAATAAAGTAAAATTTGGTAAGTTTCCTGACTCGACTAATAAGAGAAAGATGGAGTTCCATGATGATCATAGAGGAAAGAAAGTTCAATTTCCCCTATGTAAATCATGTGGGAAGAGGCATCAAGGAGAATGTTTCAAGGGAACTGGAAAATGCTTTGGGTGTGGAAAAGAAGGACACAAAGCAAGTAAGTGCAAAAGAAAAGGGTCGGTTAACACCATGGATGAGGATAATGGTATTGCCACGACATCAAAAATGGTTAAGTATTTTAAATGTGGAATGTATGGGCATTATGCAAACAAATGCCCTAAGGGAAAGACTCATGAAGAGAATCAGTATGGTCATATGGGTAGTATTTATGTGGATGATGATGAAGAGACTACAAATGATATGTGAGATGAAAGAATTTTTGAAGCTCGGTCAATGGTTTGAGAATATAGTGGAATGATTACATGTTTATCATGTGTAATTTTGGAATAAAGAGACATCTATGAATTGTTACACTGTTGTCTTTCCTTGTGTTTTGAAAGTGTATGATTAATGTTACCAGTATCCATGAAAGGTTATTCAGATATTTTTGGAATGTAGATGATATGCGCATAATGAAGGGATAAGGAGAAAATTAAATGTTTGATAGTATTCATGAGCTCATGATTGATATAAGGACTAAGTGATATCATGGTTTGAGTATATAGAATTTTGAGGATTTTGGTATGTGGAAAGTGTTAACTTTTAACTGCACTCATGTTTTCACTAAGGTATTCAAGAGAATACACGATTAAGGACTTTGAATGTTTGGAATGTGACCAACAAGACATATCTTATGATATGTGGGGATCAACGACAGTATTAAATCTCTGGTAATCGTTTTCACTATATTATGAGAGTGGACTGCAGTATTATGTATAAGCCTAAAGATTAGACTGGATTATGTTGGACATAAGTTAGTATTGTTTAAGGATAGAAGATTTTCGATATTATTGATGGGATGTTATAGTAACGTAGTTTTAGAAAAAGGACAACCTGCAGGACGGGCGACAACCCATCGCTTCGGACAAGGCTGTAGGAATCGAACCCACAACCGAAGTGCGACTGGCCTTTATCGCCTACCACTGACCTACAGGAAGTCCCTGTTTAGTAGAAACTAGTGTTATTATACTAAGCAGTATGATATATTATGTATAAGCCCATTTTAGGAACCATATATGATTAATCTCACTATAGATCGACTTATGCATATAATTTTTGCTAACCTTTTGTTTGAGACAGATGGAATGACCCGTCATTCTATCACATGATCTGCTAACACTTCATGAATAACAAATTCAACTTCATTTATTTAAGAGATGAAGTGGAAATTGTTCAAGGCACGAACAACAGTGAGATTGTACCAAAATAAAGTAAGTATTTATTCTAATTCAAATTTTCAACTTTAGGGAAATGATCTTGAAAACCAAAAATGTTGTCCTAGTGATCTTATACCTGATGAATCGGATGGTACCTTAGATCGTCACAAATTTATGGATTTGTGATTATTGGCTTTTCCATAGCCATGTTCTCTACCACTCTCCATCAGAACATGATGGTTAGATTTCTCTTCCATATCCATATTTTCACCTATGTGGAAACCCAATGATTAGTTTATTTGGGTAACCGTTACGTTTCATACTTTTGTTTTTAAAGATTAGTTTTGATATTCCTTTTTACGATGTGGGTTTCTATTAAAGAAACTTTCAAATAGTAAACCATTTATAACCCCGACGAATTTCGAGGGCGAAATTCATTTTAAGGGGGGTAGAATGTAACAGCCCAAGATTTTATAAAAAATATTATTTTTAATTAATGTCTTGTGTTGTACGCTACACCAAAAGGAGCTTGCACAACACGCATCCTTGACTTTCCTTGCATTACACGCAATCACGACCTTCCTCGATAGCGTGTGTAATACGCAATACCGAGTTTCACTAAACAACGATATGCTATTAAAATATTATTAAAACTAGCCGTTATGAATAATAATAACCACTTTTTAAAACTCTGTAAATCTTATTTTTCAAAATGAACTTCATTTTTGGATTCGGAGTATCGAATTTAGCCTAAGGTGAAATTTTGGTACTTTTCAGATAACTTTCATATTCTGATGAATAGTGAAAATTACTAAATTATAATTAAAAACAAATTTTTTAATCGAAATAATTAATAGTGATAAATCATTAATTTGAGTGGTTTTAAAGTATATTTAGAATATATTTTTACAATTTAATACAATGTTGTTCATTGGATGTAATTTCACATTTAAACCAGACATAATCAAGTGTCAATCTTTTGATAGATATTGTTTCTTAAAAACACGCTATTTGTTTTAACAGCGGGATTTAATTATAAAATTAATTAATGCAACTTTTATGTAATGAATTTGGTAAAATAGACTTCATTTTTGAATTCGGAATATGAAATATAGCTTGGGATGAAATTTTGGCACTGTTCTGAAAAACATCAATCTTTGATGAATAGTGAAACTACTAAGTGGTAGTTAAAAAAACTGAATTTTTCATAAAACTTAATTTTACCGCTTCTGTGAATGGAATTTCAAAAATCCGAGAGACACGGTTGATGTCAGTAAGAAAAATGTGGTTCAATGAGATGAAAATAATTTTTGGTGAATAGTAACTTTTTATTTTTTTTACCGCGGTTAATAGTAAATAGGGTAACTAAGGGTAAATATGATATTAATATTACCCTAACACATGTCCTAATCCTATTGGACAAGTGTATTTCGACCAAAAACAAACTTAGGAATAAAATATGACCATTTAGGCCCACTTGGATTAGATTAGGACATTTATTATTAATTTATTTAAAGAAGGGTTAAAATAGTTAAAATCAAAGTTTAATAAGTAAATCATTTTTAATATGGGGTTATACATAAGATAAATTTGATTTTAAATATTCATTAGAAAGATAAAAAGATTTACTACATTATGGTATTTTATTTATAATTTTTAGACTTTAAATAATTTAATTTATTTATGACACAACAATGATGCAATAATTACCCTTTTAAGGAAATATTAACATAATTGATGTTATAAATGCTCAAATGAATGTAATTTGAGACTTTTTATGAATTCCACTAATTTTCTAGGTTACTATGATATATTAATTTTGATTTAATCAACTTGGTTCGAACATATAATTCTGTTATGACTTTCACAAAAATCATATATCAAATAGTGTCAAAATTGACACAAAATAGTTTTTAAATCAAATATTATATTATTAATTGTTATTGTATTCCTAAAAATCTAAGGTTCGTTCAAATGACTTAGATAAGGATATATATATTAATAATAAACAATTTGGTGTTCGTTTGGAATTTTATAGTAAGTGTATTAACCATATAGTGAAAGAAAACAAAAAGACACGGTAAAAGTTAAATTATTTAACTTAGAGTTAAATCAAATTGATAAGGTTAAAATAATACCCTAAACTTGTCTAAATCCTATTGGATGATAGGATTTCGACCCATCCCCACTTTAGTTTCTAAATAAGACCCTTTGGAACCATTATAAACCGATTTTGACTTTAATATAAAATAATATTTTGAGATATTCCTAAGGTGCCCCTCTCCTCCCTTATAAAAGGACACCTCCTCCCCCTCCTCCTCACACCAAATTGAGCACTCAAGCTCGGCCAACCCCTACCAAAATCCCTTCTCCACTTCCCTAGAATAATCCTAGAGGACCTGGTCTTCTTCAAAGACCAATCTTAGTTCCCTAAGTGAAGGATTCAAAGAAGCGTTCCAAAGAAGAGGAGCTTCGGACACGTACAAAGCAAATTGGACCTAAGGTAAGGGAAATATCACAATCTCATTTTTATCCGAGATTGTTTATTCGTAAGTATTTACTGGGGTGTATTTTATCATCCACATCCATGTTTCATCAATATGTAATATTATTTCCATCCACCTACAATTGTTTAAATCCATTTTTACCCTTCAGTGAGTTTTTAGTAATATGTATGAAAGGAATCTTTTGTCATTTTTCGTACGAGGTACTTTTTGACTTTTCTGAAAAAAGTACGAAGAATGTTTTTTTTAACTTATACGGCATGAATGGGTTTTTTTTAAAACATTATTTCCAAGAAGCTTCCTTTACAAGTTTTCAAGTTTATTTTTAATCAACTTCTTTTAGTTTTAAATTGTAAGACATGTTAAGAAAGGAAAATGTTTTTGAAGTAGAAAGGATATTTTCCTCAAGAATGGATTTCAAGTATTTTATCAAAATTATTTTCCATCTAAGATAATAAAAGGGTTATGTTTTTATCCCTATTATTACATGGATTTGATTATGTTGTGATGGAAATATTTTTATGAATTACTTTATCTTATATGAATGGTTTTATGATGTCATGTTGTTTAAGAATTCCATTTTTATTACATGGGTTATGCAATGATGTATGATTTATGATTTTGTGGCACACATAAGAATGGTATCATTATGAGATGGGTGGGACCTATATCTCCCTCCAATGCATTGGGTAAAGATTTTATATCTCATGAGATAGACATGGCTGAAATGGTAGGTTATACCGGTTCAGTGAAACATGACTCAAACGAGGGTTACTCGATTCAGAAAGGGACTTCGTCCACTAAGATAGTCTTGGCAATGAGTCTTGACTAACAAGAAATGATTCTCTATGATTATGTGTGTATGCCACAAAGTTTCATGTTTTATGTTATGATTATTGGGATTTCATTTTCACTTCTATGATTTATCCCATGTTATGATATTATGAGCTCTTTTGCAGGTTAAGATTTTCAAAAGATATGTTCTTATGTATATGATGTGATTGATATTTCTTTTGTTTACCCTTACTGAGCATTTGAGCTCACCCTTTTATGTTTTCTTTTCCCCAGGATATAAAGAAAGGTTTTTAGGTAAAAAAAGGGAAGATCTTTATGGGAGATATTGAAGATCTTTCCCCACGATTAGAAGATTACGTTCCGAGTTTCCAAAGACACTAAACTGTTACGATCCTTGTGTGTGTGTTTTTGTTATGTACTAAGTATTCCGCAAAAGTAATGTAATGTCCATGTACGTTAGGATACGGGTCTCTAAAAAAGCCTTATGATAATACTTTCTCAAATGGATCAAGTTATTTATAATAACTTGAATCATTTGGAACACCCTACTTCTCCTAAGAAAGTGAAAGTTGTGGTTTAATACTTTATAAAACTAAGGCCTCCCATGTTTAGTGGATCTTCAGATCCCCTCCTTGTATAACAATAGATTAACTCTATTGAGAAGATATTCTATGTCATCCAGTGCTAAGAAGAAGAGAATGTTGTGCTGGAGACCTATTATTTTGATAGGGAAGCTGATCAGTGGTGTACACTGATCAAGAACACAAATTCGATGGATGAAATTGATTCCATAGAATGGGAATATTTCAAGAAAATATTTTTCAATAATTATTTTCTCCAAACCCTTCATCTTAAGATAAAAAGTAAGTTCCTTGGATTGAAGTAAAAATAAGATGAGTTAATCAGGATGTATGAGGAAAAATTTACAGGTCTTGTAAGATACACATATATCTATTTCATGAACAATGAAAGAAAGGTGGATTGCTTCTTTAGTAGACTAAATCTAAGTCTATGAAAATATTTGGGGACTAAAGACTTTTATAGATATGAGGATATTGTCTATTGTTCCCTTAAGGTTGAAATAGAGATTATATAATCTCAGTGGTCTCCTAAAACTAGCGATAAAAATAGGAAAATGGAGTTTAATTTGGGAGGATCAATAGAGAAATCCCATGATATAAAGAAAACCCAACATCCCACATGTCACCATTTTTGGGAAGAAACATTCTGGGATATGTCTAAAGGGAACCAAGAAATGATTAAAATGTGGAATAATGGGGAATATTGATAATAAATACCAAAGGGATATGAATAATCCCACTAATGTGGAAGAATAAAGGAATGTTAAGATCAATACTCAACCTATAGTGCAGTGTTTCAACTGCAAGGAACATGGGAATTATGTGAACCATTTCCCTAATCAAAGGGTTGTTAGAGGAAGTCAACAACAAAAACACCCAAGGAAGTAAGGAAGGTCATATACTACCACTACCACTGAGGTGGTTCCCGAAAATGATGTGGTTATAGGTACGCTGGTTATTCATTCAAGAATAGTGAATGTACTATTTGATTTTGTTTCTATGAATTTTTAATATCTTGAAGGTTTTGTCAAACTATTCCAACACCACCTAAAAATATAAAGGTTGATTTATATGTGATAAAAATAAATTGGGAAATTTTTGCATCCAAAGTATATAACTCCTCCCCAATTAATGTTTGTAGACTGAACCTCCTGGAAAATATTTTCTAACTTCCTTTGGTTGAGTTTGATGCTACATTGGGCTTGAATTGAATATCTTTATACAAATCCAATATTTACTGTCGGGAAAGGGAGATCACTCTTCACTTCCTGAGGTATCCTCCAATTATGTACAAGTGTAAGGATATGGATGATTCTCCATCAGAATCATTGTCTAAATTGTGGATATTATTTCTTTATGAGAAAAAAATCTAACATAAATAATTAAGATAAATGAGAGAATCATGCTCGATGACATGACCATTATGAGGGACTACATTGATGTGTTCACAAAATAGTTTCCTGGTCTTCCTCCTGACTTATAAGTTGAGTTTTCAATTGAAATTATTCTTGGATACTTGCCTACATCAAAGACACCTTATATAACGACAACCGATGAGCTATAAGAACTAAGGAAGTAGTTATAAGAGAATCTAAACAAGGGTTTTATATGCCCGAGTTCTTCAACATGGGATGCAATGGTCATATTCATCAAAAATAAGGATGGTTCAATGTAGCTCTGTATTGATTATCGTAAGCTCAATAAAATCATGATAAAGAACAAGTATCCCCTGCTATGGATAGATGACTTGTTCGATCAACTAGCCAAGTATTTCTCTATGGTAAAAATTCAGTTGGGATATCAACAATTAAAGTTTAGGAAGAACGATATTCCCAAGACTACCTTTCAAACAAGGTATGGACACTATGAGTTCATATTGTTTCCCTCTATATTCACTAATACTCCAGAAAGTTTCATGGATTTTATGAATATAGTCTTTATATATTACCTCCACAAATTTTCGGAAGTCTTTGCTAATGATATTTGTTATAATCCAAGTGAAAGGAGGAACACAAGGATCATTTAAATACAATGATGAAGAATTTTAGAAGGTAAAAAATATATGAAAATTACAGTAAATGTGTTTTCTAGATGGAAGAAGTATCATTATTGGTTCTGGTCATCACCAACAAAAGAATATCCATGAGCCCTTATAAGACAAAGGCAATCAAAGAGTGGCCCAAATCAACATCTGTAATAGAGATCAATAGTTTCCTTGGTAGAGATGGGTATTACTGAAGATTTGTGAAGAAATTATCATGATTTTAAAACCTAATAACAAGGATGACTCGGAAGGGAGTGAAGTTTCTTATGACCAATGAATGTGAAGACTGCTTTAATGAGTTAAAAAATAGGCTTATCGCTACACTAGTGTTCACACTACCGAAAAGTGGGGAACTCTTTTTTGTGTACAAGGATGCCTAAAAGAATGCATTAGGATGTGTACAAATTAAAAATGATAAATTGATATCCTATGTCTTAAGGTAGTTGAAAATTAATGAAAAAAACTATCCCATGCATGATCTGAAGTTTGCATATGCGATATTTGCATCGAAAATCTAGAAAAATTATCTCTAGGGGGAGAAGTGTGAGATATATTCTAATCATAAGAGCCTCAAATATATATTCACATAGAAGAAGCTTAATATGCGTTATTGAATATGGTTAGATATCATCAAGGAGTATGACTTATCAATCCACCACCATCATGGTAAAGCAAATAAGGTGAAAAATCCTCTAAGTAGAAATGATCCTATATCTTTATCAATGATGATAATTGATAATGATAAAATCTTATTTGGACTACAAAGGATAGACATAGTAATTATTAAGTAATGAATATCATAAATCCTTTCTCAAATTATTTCTCAACCATCCATTATAGAGAAAATAAAATATTCTCAAAGAAATGATGTGGAAATTCAGAAAAAGGTGGAAGCTATAAAAAATGGGAAATCCTGAGAGTTAAAAATGGATGATGAAAGAGTCATGAGATTTGGGTCACAACTATGTGTAAAATGCAATCTATAGATAAAGAAAGATCTTCTGATTAACACATATAACTCAACCTTATCTATTCACCTCAGGATCACAAAGATGTATTGAGATCTCTGAAAGCACTATTTGTGGGACAATATGAAGAAGGAGATCACTGAATACACATAAAAGTGCTTGGTATGTCTGCAAGTGAAGGCCAAAAAGAAGAAGTATAAATAGATGATGCAACCATTACCCATACCAATATGGAAATTGGAAGATATCACTATAGAATATTTTACTGGACTTCCAAAGAAATCCAGAGGAAACATTTCTATATAGGTTGTTGTGGATTGTCTTACAAAGAAAACTCACTTTATTTCAATTTGAGAGGACTTATCACTTGATCAACTTGAATATATAGACATCAGAGAAGTGGTAAGGATACACGGAGTACCACTATAAATTGTATCTGAATGAGATCTTAGATTTACCTTCAAGTTCTTAAAAAGTATCAAATATGCACTAAACATGGATATGAACTTCAGTATGGCCTATCAAACTCAAAATTATGGCCAATTTGAGCATACTATTCAAACATTGGAAGACATGTTGAGATCATGTTCTATGGAATTTCAAGGAGAATGATAACAACATCTACCTCTAGTTGAGTTCTCTTATAACAAAAGTTTCCACTCAAGCCTCCCAATGGATTCATATGAATACCTTTATGGGAAAAGATGCAGAAATCCCACATGTTGGGATGGATTTGATGAATATAAGCTACTAAGACATGAAATGGTGAAAGAAATGGTAGAAAAGGTGAAAACCATTCAGTAGAACATAAAGGTCGACCAAAGTTGATAGAATAACTATACAAAAAATCATCAATGAGACATGGAGTTTATGTATGGAGACATGATATTCCTACACATATATCCATGGAAGAGAATCATGATATATGGGAAGAAAGAAAATATAAGCCCCATGTACATTATCCCCCTCGAGATCCTTGATCGTGTCAGAGTTATGGATTATCAACTAGCACTTCCACCAACTATGTATCAAGTACACGATGTATTCCATGTATCCATCTTGAGGAATTACATACTGAATCCCTCACATGTACTAAATTTAGATGTGGTATAAATGGAAAATGACATATCTTATGAGGATAATCCAATGAAGATCTTGAACGATAGAGATAAAGTTCTATGCAATAAGACTACTCACCTGGTCAAAATATAATGGCATACCCATAAGTACGATAAGGGAACATGGGAACCAGAGGAAGTAATGAAGGATACGTACCCACATCTTTCACCCTTACTTTGTAAAACAAAATTTATAGGGTGAAATTTCATAAGGGGGAAGAATGTAATGACCCAAAATTCGATCAATGAAATTTTCAATTCTTATAATTATGTCATATAGCATAAATCACATAAAATCACTTAGAGAACACAATAAAGTCTTTATAAATGAAGAATGAATGAAATAAGAAGTATTTATATAAATTAATAATCCTAAACCAATGGAATAATAACTTGACATTTGGAATAGTAATATAACCCTTATGAATAGTAAATCAGACAATAGAATAGTAACCTCACCTATGAAAGTATAAATAAAATTTGGGTACATTATAAATTAAAATATGATATAATTATATCATAGTATAAGTAAATAAATGTTTTGAAACTGATAAATTAAGTGTTGGTATTTTTATAAAACATAAATGTTTATTTAAAATTTTATAATTAATATAATGATTTAAAATAAAATTTATTTTCATTAAATAGTTTCATAAATTAATATTTTCTTTTTTTATGATTATAATATAATTTTATGAGACCATAATTAATTTTTTTAAAGTGTTATAAAATTAGTTATAATTTTAAAATTAGTATTTTTCGAGTAAACGATGATTTTTTTTAAAATAAAATTTCTCATATTTAGAAAAATAAAAAAAAAATAGAGTTTATTTTTTAATTCTACATATTAAAAAATGGTTAGGGTGAATTTTTAGGATTTTTCTAAAAAAATTATTTTTTGGTGAATAGTGAAATACAGTAATTTATGGTATTAGCTAAATACATGAATTATTAAGTCATGGCTAATGTATGAATGAGGTAAGAACACTTTTTTCTAAATAACATGCACTAGTTTAATTTCATAAACATGTTATAATGGGTGCACCTAGATATCATTCCAATGAATTGAGTAATATTTAGTGTCATGAGACGTCATGTGCAATGGTCTTGGTGGTTAGCCTTGACTCATGCAACTTCATGTAAAATTGTCTTGGTGGTTAGCCTTGACCCATGCTACTACTTTTGAAATGGTCTTGGTGGTTAGCCCTGACTCATGCTCCTCCATGTGAAATGGTCTTGGTGGTTATCCTTGAATCATTCTACTCCGTGTGCAATGGTCTTGGTGGTTAGCCTTGACTCATGCTCCTCCATGTGAAATGGTCTTGGCAATTAGACTTGACTCATGATTATGTCATGTTGTATGTTGTTTCCACATTTCTATTATTCAATGATTACATAATCCCATGTTCTATATCTTATGATTCCATATGTTTATTCATGTTCCATGACCTTTTATGTCAACATTTTATTCCTTCTAACCCTTATGCTATGCTTTATTCATATGATTATTCTCATACGAGGATTTTTAGCTCATTCCTTTGTTCATGTATTACCCAGGTTATCCTATAAATATGTAAGGGCTCAAATAAAGTTAGGATATAATTATGAATATTAAATAATATATGTTTTTATTTTGGTTCCATGTTTTTAGTTTTATGTACCTAATATTTCAAATAAACTAGACTTTACAATCCTTGGTTTGTATTTGAAGGCTAGTTATGCTTAAAATCATATAATTATATATGTAAAAGGATAGGGTCATTATAGTTGGTACCATAAGACAATCTAGTTATTTTTGAAGATTATGACTAGAACACTTAATTAATAACCCTAGGGATAATTCTATCACCATGGATAACTTAGATCAAAGATTTGGGAATCACAAGTTATGATATACTTTTCATCTATAAGTTTATCCTTCTAAGTTCAAAGTTTCCTTTTTATATGATTATTACCAAAGTATTCATGCCCCTCTAATTGAAATTTCTTTTCTTTTTTGTTGGATGGAAATAGGAGAACCCATGCAAACAATCAATGTGATAATAAATGGGACGATTTCCCTAATGAAATGAAAAATATGATGGGAATGGGAGCTCAAAACCTTATGATAGTACATACTCAACTGTCTCAAGTTATGAATAATAACTTGAATCATGTGGAACTCCCCCCTTATCCCAAGAAAGGGAAATTTTTGGTCGAAAACTTTATGAAACAAAGGCCTCCCTTGTTTGGTGGATATTATGATACCCTCATTATATATTAATAGATTAAATCCCTTGAGAATATATTATATGTTCTTCAGTGCTCAAAATAAGATAAAGTTGTGCTGGAGGCTTATAATTTTTATGGGGAAGCTAATCAGTGGTGGACACTAATCAAGAACAAAAAATACAAGAATGAAATTTATTCCATGAAATGGGAATATTTAAAGAAAAATATTTTTCAATAATCATTTTCCCCAAACCCTTCATCTTAATATTGAAATGGAGTTCCTAGGACTGAAGTAAAAGGAAGATGATTCTATCAGGGTGTACAGGTAACATTTTACAAGGCTTGTAAGATATTCCTCCTGCTTTTTTGTGAACATTGAAAGCAAGGTGGATCACTTCTTTAGCAAACTAAATATAATTCTATAAAAATCATTGGTGACTCGAGAATTTGATATCTATGAGGAGATTGTTTTTTGTGACCTTAAGGTTGAAATGAAGATCAGACAATCTCAGTGGTCTCGTGGGACTAGCAATAAAAAAGAAACAAATGGAGTTTAATTTTGAAGGATCAATAGAGAAATCCCATAATGGAAAGAAAACCTAATATCCCACATGTCAAAAATTATAGGAAGAAGAATCCTGGGATCTGTCTAAAGGGAACCAAGAAATGATACAAATGTTGAATAATGGGGCATCTAGATAATAAATACCAAATTGATATGAATAATCCCACTAATTTGGAAGAATAAAGTAATTTTAAGACTAATACTCAGCCTATAGTGTAGTGTTTCAACTGCAAGGAACATGGGTGTAACGTCCCGACCCGGCTGACCATCGAACCGGTGGCTGGACCGGTAGGTCACATGGTCTCAAGTGCGTCTCCCCGTACGTCAGAGGCTTCCGACTTGCAGTGAGGGTATTAGGAGGTGATAGTGGGGAGACTACACCCTCTTATCAGAGTTGCACAACGGTATTATCAGAGTGAAACACAAAAGTAGTGGAAGCAGTAATAGATAAACAATGAACGAACAACAGCGGAATACAAATAGTGATCATTTTTATAAAAGGTGGCCAAAGCCAGTTTACACGATAAAAGGATGATGAATGATACAATGTGAAAACAGGAAACAATACAGCATGCTTACAATACAATGTAAAAGAATAAAGAAAAGACAGCAAGGCTCGACGGTAATTCTCCTGAGCATCCCGAGCTCCCGCTCGGTCCTTTGATCCTATCCCCGGGTACAAGCAACACAACAATCAACCTAGGTCCTGCAAACAAGAAAGGTCTACTCGGGTACCCCAGTGCAATGGCGGCCTGAGTAGGGTGTGAGATATAAATCTCAATAAGCCGGCACCACCGGTGTCTAACCCAAACCAGATAGTGTGTAATAATTAAACAGTGAGCAAGGTTAGCAGGATTCAATAATAAGAACAAAATAGAATAACAACACCCATCCAAGTTTCCCATGGAAACCTGACAGCTATACCAGCTTCGGCTCGTTTCCAGGATACCAGTCTGATCATGCCACTACAGTTACATATGTAAATATTTATAAAAGATGGCGTGGGGTAAGCATGCCTCCCACCCATCAGCTAAGGATAGCGGGCACGAGGTATGAATGCCTCTCGTCCCTATGAGTCAACTGGCAAGGGGTATGAATGCCTCCCTTCCATCATTTGTGATTAGTGGGAATGAGGTAAGAATGCCTCTCATCCCTATCGGTCCACTGGCAAGGGGTACGAATGCCTCCCTTCAATAAACATATAGAGAATAGCAGTCACGAGGTAAGAATGCCTCTCATACCTATAAGTCAACTAGCAAGGGGTATAAATGCCTCCCTTCCATACATGTACTGTCACACTGGCAATCAACTAGCAAGGGGTAAGAATGCCTCCCTTCTAGACACGTATCATCAACTAAAGTCAACTGGGAAGGGGTAAAAATTCCTCCCTTACAGACATGTACTGTCACACTAGCATGGGGTATAACTGCCTCCCACCCAAACACGTAGATTCATATGGAACTGGGTACGAATGATTCTCATCCACACACGAAGATTCATAAGCATGTCAACATAGCATGGAATAACCATTCACATCACAATATAAGGCAATCCATCTTATATCATATAAACATTATATAAGTCAATCCATCTTATATCATATCACATACATAATCAATCATATAGCCTGCATCCATGCAAAAGGTTGTAATCACATTCATACAAACATACTTAAGGAAAACCATCTCAAGTATCATTATCACATCATTTATCACATTCATCACATTTATACCTAAGGAAAATCCTCTTAAGTATCCACATAAAGACATTAACATAAGCAGTGCTCATTACGTTATTCCAAGGCATCGTCATACCACCCTTGTCCGCTCATCTCTAGTTTAACCATTTCATTCTAAGGGATACTTCTAACATACTTTTAACCAGATGGTAAAATTCAAAGGAAACACAACATCACCAATCAACAAAAAAGAAAAACCAGAAACCAGCAGGCAAGCGTAATAATCTACATCCTACTTTTATCTTGAAGACAACGCACCTCTGATCAAGGGGTTTTATTATTAAATCGTTAGTTTAGTTAAAAGGCAACCATTTTTATCTTGTTCCTGCAATTCACATGGTTTTCACAAAAGCATTTACTCAAGACTAACTTGCAGAATTAAAGTACTAAGGTAGTGTATAAATTAACACATTAAAACTTCACTTTAAATAAAAAGGCAAGAGAGGTACCCTACCTCAAGGTGGATCCATCCGTCCACTCCGACTCTTGATGCTTTCTAACTAAGAGCCGCCTAAGCTCCGACAACCCAAAACCAACCCGAAAGCCTAACACACAAGGAAAAACACACTATGAGCCTTGAAATAACTAAATACATTAATCTAGAGGATGCACAAACCATAAACGAGTAGAAACCTTACCTCGGGATCAAACCGTCGGTTTGAAATGACCACAACCCGCTTCGCCTTTGGCGACGAACACTATACGCGCACCCACGAGGTCCCAAGGGACCTTCCGCATCCCTTTACAACTGAAGAACCAAGAACGAAAACGAATTAAACAAAACCCAAACTATGGGGGGTTTGGCTGAATTATATTACGGAAAAGGGGAGGCCAAAAATCATCCAAGAATGAGAGGAGAGGAGAGGAGAGGAATTACCGCGATGATTCGGAGAAGAAACCTCAAGAAATTGGAGAATAAAAACGAAGGGAAGAGGGAGGTCCATGGATTCGTGCATTGCGGTAGGGGAGATCCCTCCTTGGGGGTGTGACGGGTCTGCCGAGAGAAGGGTAGGGAGAGTATTTTAGGTTTTAGGTTTTTAATTTATTTAATTTTCTTTTTATTTTAATTTTAATCAAAAACTTAAAACACACCTGAGCGCACGGTTTGACCCGCACAGTTTTCCAAACCGTGCGCAAACCATGCAGAGTCTTCTGCCGCCAAGAGATATCTCACATGGGCTAGGTGAACAGTTTGGGGAAACCGTGTGCAGCCTGTGTGCACGCCACTGCCTCCTTTAATAAGGCCGCACGGTTTGGGCCGCACGGTTTTCCAAACCATGCACCAACCGTGCGCCCTCTGCAGCACTTTAAAAACAAGGGTCTGACACTTCCGAAACCCCTCGGGCCACTCGAGAAACTTAACGGGCATTCACCAATGTCCAAAAACATTAAATAGAACGACCCCAAACCTTCAGAAACTCATTCCGAAGACCGATCTTAAATTCGACCGGTTCAGTAATTGAAAAGGGTCAAATTCCTTCGCTTTTTAACCCGGTTCAAAATGCGGGTCATTACAACCTTCCCACCTTAAAAATTCTCCTCCCCGAGAAGCCATTGGGAACAACACACACCTCACTCAACCTACAAGGGTCGTGAAGCTTCATTCAAACGACCACGTTACCTTTCTGAATGTCTTACACACCAACAGACATCCACTTAAGCACAAGACACTTAAGCCGTCAACACCTGAGCCAACTATTACCCGAGCCCTTCATACCCGAGACACAAACGCACGTCGTCTTGTCAAAAAACTACTCAAAGTTACTTCCCACCTTAGGTGTTAACGTTAAACAGCCAAGACTCAGACCACAGCTCCACCAAATTTTGAACTGTCTTTCAAAAGCACGCTCTAAGCATTCCAATGACGCACCTAGCGTGATTTTGAAACGATCAAATGGTCAATTTCCCCATCGACCTCTAAACCCAAATCTAAAAGAGTCAAGCCACTCCAGCTGACTTTTCAAGAAGACGCACGGCTTAGACGACCGATGTTTTATAAGCTGAACAAAGATACCTTCTCCCAAGGCATCTCACACTTACCACGAGAACGTTCACCGAAGCTCATACCCGACTCCCGGTGATGTCTCTAAGATCAAACCATGAGAGAAACCACGCATCCCGCATGAAACACTGAAGGAGAAACAACCCAACGAGCTCAAAAACCTTTAAACATTAGCGCGACGTAAGAACAACGCTCTCTTAGTGCATCCAGGAAGGAAAAAAGATAGGGGTCTTGTTCGTCGCATGATAGAGTACACTAAGAGGATTGAAACCGATTCCATTTATTTATAACAAAAAACTCGAAGGAAGAACAGTCAAACCACCCCTGGTCGACTCTAAAGAAAAAACTCGGCTTCACCAGCCGACACATCAAGACTTCTAAACCGATCACAAAGCCTCTTTCCCACACAATGCATTTCGTGATTGTTTACGATTTACCACCGAAGTCCTCCACGACCAATGATGTTTCTTAAAAGGGGTTGCATACACCGCCAACCAGATCAAAGTCGTGATGCCGAGCAAGCATCGATGCATAACGACACCTGCAAGCCTCAAAGGCATTCAAACAAACCCGACCATTCTTAAATGTTCCTTTTTGATGTGTTCCTTCTACCCGGAAGAACAAACTTTACTCCATTGGAACGACGCTTCCCACCTTAGAAGGGTCAGTGTCATCGAAAGAAGAAAGACAAGATGCTCATAAGAAGACTTGTTCATAATGATTAAACAGACATGTGTCGCTCCTCCGAGCCACGATCACCATGTCGAAATGAACAAGAAAACCAAAGCAACAAGACTGGCATGTCAACCACCTGAGTCTTTAGAAAATCATCCCGAGCATTGGGGAAACTTGATTCTCAAATTCTCAGGTCACTCTACCACAAATATGACCCGAGACCGTACACAACAGCACAATAGATTTAGTCGAACGTCGTATTTACCCATACGACCATTCGCTTGGACGATGACATGTCAAGTCATCCATTACTACGCGAAAAGATAGGGTCAAACAACCAACAAGGTGACCGACCATGCCCGAGGCATGTCCAAATAAATGATACTGAGCATTTCCCGATGATCAATCCCTTAACAAGATCAAAAGAAGCATGAACACCCATCCGAACACGGGTGTCATTAAATTGGAAGTCCTACACGGGACAATGGTACCCGAACAGTACCAAACTTTAGAGAGTTCACCAAACAAGACAAGCACATAATCTCTAAGGGCGCTACCTACCACGGGCTAGCCCCTCACGAAAAACAAGCGTCGACCCAAGCACTTGGTTACGCCCAACAAAAGTCATCAGCTCAAAATCCAAACATTTAACGTCATTTCTAAAATGGAAGTAGCCTATGGAAAAACGCCTAAGGTTTCATTCCAAGGCACTCACAAGAAATACTTAACTTACCCTCACATGAGGTTTCAACAGAGGACACCACTACCGGTTACTTTTCTAAGCCCTTTATATTTATTCACATTTATCATTTAATCACTTCAAAAGATTAAATTCAACTCATCAAGTAATCTTTTCCAAAAAAAAATTCACTAGGAACTTGATCATTTTATCAAATAGCTCAAAGAATAATAGGAAAGTTTCAACAAACTTCCTTTTAACCATTTAACATTTATCATACATCTCGCCTTGTTCTGGAAATTTATCATAATAAATTCATTTTAAACAAAATAGGCGACCTACGAGGGTCCCAACAAGAAAAATCACAACAGATCAAATCCAAACATCTTTTACACAAATAAGCATTTCGCAAAGCATGCTTCCATCACATTCATTATGGGTTGCCAGTTCCCAACTCATAAAGTGCCCATACACTCCATGGGTTGAAAATTGGCTCCCAACAGACAAAACAAAATACATTCCAGAATTTATTACCTGCTCAAAACAATTATCCAGACATAAGGGTGGCCACCAACTAATCTGCAAGGCGCCTATACACCTTACAGTTTGGCAGTTGGATCCCTTTAATAAAAACCAATTTCAATTCATTTTTATAATTTAAACTTTATCAGTCCTTTTTCAGAAATACTATTACACATGTTACCCTTTCCCATCCATAAGGCGCCCATACACCTTATAACTGAAAATTGGATCCTATCATAATCTCAATCACTTAATCTTGAAAAAGCAACAAATTTCATCTTAATCAAAACAACATGTTATCGTAAGCAGCAACACAAAACATGCTATAACAAAAAATCATGGCACACAATAGAGCAGGCATGCTAATGAAACAAGCAGCATAAAATAGCTATCACAACACCTATCACAACAGCAGGCTTAAACTGATGCATCTTAGATGGAATGACATAATGCATGGTATGAAATTTATTACAAGGTGCCTATATGATTCATGAGATGTCATACCCTCATCTCATCAGTTTTCTACTAAAATAGAACCCACAATTGCATCAACAGTATCAACAGAAATCATGTGCGTCACCAAACGGTGAAATCAAATCATCCGTAATAATCAAAATCATTAGATAACAATCCCATTCGAGGCAATTTGGATTTTCCCTATGTGTGGGGTGGCCAATCCCAGACAAAAATTATTACCAAATTCCAGTTTCTTTCTATCCCTGTCTAATATCGCCAAACAGTAAAAAAAATCAGAAGAGAAACTCCTCTGATACCACTCTGTAAGGTCCCGACCTGACTGACCATCGAACTAGTGGCTGGACTGGTAGGTCACATGGCCTCAAGAGCATCTCCCCGTACACCAGATGCTGTCGACTAGCAGCGAGGGTCTCAAGAGGTGATAGTGGGGAGACTATACCCTCTTATCAGAGTTGCACACCGGTATTATCAGAGTGAAACACAAAATTAGCAGAGGCAGTAATAGATAAACAATGAACGAACAACAGTCAAAGACAAATAGTGATCATTTTTATAAAAGGTGGCCAAATCCGGTTTACACGATACAGGGATGATGAATGATACAATGTGAAAACAGGAAACAATACAACATGCTTACAATACAGTGTAAAAGAATAAAGAAAAGACAGCAAGGATCGACAGGCGTTATCCTGAGCATCCTGAGATCCCTCTCGATCCTTTGCTCCTATCCCCAGGTAAAAGCAACACAACAATAAACCTAGGTCCTGCAAACAAGAAAGGTCTACTCGGGTACCCCAGTGCAATGGCAGCCCGAGTAGGGTGTGAGATATAAATCTCAGTAGGCCGGAACCACCGGTGTCTAACCCAAACCA
Organism: Viscum album; assembly: GCA_963277665.1. Lineage (NCBI taxonomy): Eukaryota > Viridiplantae > Streptophyta > Magnoliopsida > Santalales > Viscaceae > Viscum > Viscum album. Next base: position 1,615,494,493 of record OY728146.1, on the reverse strand, counting down.
AACAGTGTGTAATAATTAAATAGTGAGCAAGGGTATCAAGATTCAATAAGAATAACAAAATAGAATAACAATACCCATCCAAGTTTCCCATGGAAACCTGACGACTATACCAGCTTCGGCTCGTTTCAGGATATCAGTCTGGTCATGCCACTACAGTTATATATGTAATTATTTATAAAAGATGGCGTGGGGTAAGCATGCCTCCCACCCATCAACTGAGGATATCGGGCACAAGGTATGAATGCCTCTCGCCCCTATGAGTCAAATGGAAAGGGGTATAAATGCCTCCCTTCCATCATTAGTGATTAGTGGGAATGAGGTAAGAATTCCTCTCATCCATATCGGTCCACTAGAAAGGGGTAAAAATGCCTCCCTTCCATAAACATATAGAGAATAGCAGGCACGAGGTAAGAATGCCTCTCGTCCCTATAAGTCAACTGGAAAGGGGTATAAATGACTCCCTTCCATACACGTATTGTCACACTGGAAATAAACTGGAAAGGGGTAAGAATTCCTCCCTTCCGGACACGTATCATCAACTGAAGTCAACTGGCAAGGGGTAAGAATGCCTCCCTTCCAGACATGTACTGTCACACTGGCATGGGGTATAACTGCCTCCCACCCAAAAATGTAGATTCATACAGCACGGGGTAAGAATGCTTCCCGTCCACACACGAAGATTCATAAGCATGCCAACATAGCATGGCATAGCCATTCACATCACAATATCAGGAAATCCATCTCATATCATATAAACATTATATAAGTCAATCCATCTTATATCATATCACATACACAATCAATCATATAGCCCACATCTATGTAAAAGTTTGTAATCAAATTCATACAAACATACTTAAGGCAAACCATCTCAAGTATCATTATCACATCATTTATCACCTTCATCACATTTATACCTAAGGAAACTCCTCTTAAGTATCCACATCAAGACATCAACATAAGCCGTGCTCATTACGTTATTCCAAGGCGTGGTCGTACCACCCTAGTTCACTCATCTCCAGTTTAACCATTTCATTCTAAGGGATAATTCTAACATTCTTTTAACCAGATGGTACAATTCAAAGGAAACACGACATCATTAGTCAACACCAAAGCATAACCAAAAACCAGCAAGAAAGCGTAATAATCTACTTCTTACTTTTATCTTGAATACAACAAACCTCCGATTGAGGGGTTTTATTATTAAATCGTTAGTTTAGTTAGAAAGAAACCCTTTTTATCTTGTTCCTGCAATTTACACGGTTTTCACAGAAGCATTTACTCAAGACTAACTTGCAGAATTAAAGTACTAAGGCAGTGCATAAATTAACTCATTAAAACTTCACTTTAAATAAAAAGGCAGGAGAGGGACCCTACCTCAAGGTGGATCCATCCGTCCACTTCGTCTCTTGACGCTTTCTAACTATGAGCCGCCTAAGCTCCGGCACCCCGAAACCAACCCGAAAGCCTAACGCACAAGGAAAAACACACTACAAGCCTTAAAACAACTAAAGACATTAATATTGAGGATGCAAAAACCATAAAAAAAAAGAAACCTTACCTCGGGATCAAACTGGAGGTTCGAAATGACCGCAACCCGCTTTTCCTTTGGCGGAGGACACCATACATGCACCCACGAGGTCCTGAGGGACCTTCCACATCCCTTTACAACAAAATAACCAAGAACAGAAATGAATTAAACAAAACTATAACCATGGGGGGTTCGGACGAATTAGATTAGGGAAAAGGGGAGGTCGAAAATCGGCCAATAACGAGAGGATAGGAGAGGACTTACCGCGATGATTCGGAGAAGAAACCTCAAGAAATCGGAGAAGAAAAATGAAGGGAAGAGGGAGGTCCGTGGCTTCGTGCGTCGCGGCAGGGGAGATCCCTCCTTGGGGGTGTCACAGGTCTGCTGAGATAAGGGGAGGGAGATTATTTTAGGTTTTAGGTTTTTAATTTATTTAATTTTCTTTTTATTTTAATTTTAATCAAAAACCTAAAACACACCTGAGCGCACGATTTAACCCGCACGGTTTTCCAAACAGTGCGCAAACCATGCAGATTCTTCTGCCTCCAAGAGATCTCTCTCACGGTCTAGGTGCATGGTTTGGGGAAACCGTGCACAGCCCGTGCACATTCCACTACCTCCTTTAATAAGGCCGCACGGTTTTCCAAATCGTGCGCCAACCATGCGCCCTCTGCAACACTTTAAAAACAAGGGTCCGACGCTTCTGAAACCCCTTGGGCCACCCGAGAAACTTAATGGGCATTCGCCCACGTCTAAAAACATTAAAAAGAAGGACCCCAAACCTTCGGAAACTGATTACGAAGCCCGATCTTAAATTTGAACGGTTCAGTAATTGAAAAGGTTCAAATTCCTTCGCTTTTTAACCCGGTTCAAAACGCGGGTCATTACAATTGGAATTATGTGAACCATTGCACTAATTCAAGGGTTGTTGGAAGAAATAAACAACAAAAACCTCCACAGTAGTAAGGAAGGGAATATATTATCACTACCACTAATGTGGTTCCCAATAATGATGTAGTGATAGGTAAGATGGTTATTCATTAAATAATAATTAACATACTATTTGATTTTGGTTATATGAATTTTTCATATCTTGTATGTTTAGTAAAACTATTGAAACACCACCTTAAAATATGGAGGTTGAGTTATATGTGAGAATAAAAAATGGGGAAATTATTTCATCTAAAGTATATAACTCCTCCCTAGTTAATGTTTGTGGACTGAACCTCCTGTAAAATCTTTTCTTACATTATTTGATGGAGTTTGATGCTATATTGGGCTTGATTGGGTATCTTTATACAAATCCAACACCGAATGTTGGGAAAGGGAGATCAATCTTCACATCTCGATGTATCCTATAATTATGTAAAAGTGTAAGGAGGTGGATGAATCTCCATCAGAATTATTTTCTCAATTGTGGATATTATTTTCTTACGAGAAAGCATATCTAGCTCAAATTATTATGATAAAGGATAAAATCGTGCTCAAAGACATGCCCATTGTGAGAGACTATACTGATGTGTTCCCAAAATATTTTTCAAGACTTTTTCCTCACTAAGAAGTTAAGTTCTCAATTGAAATTATTCTTAGATATCTGACTATATCAAAGACACCTTATAGAATAAAAACTGTTTATCTAGAAGAACTCAAGAAGTAGTTACAAGAGAATATGGGCAAGGGTTTTATATGCCCGAGTGCTTTATCATGGGGTTCTCTAGTCATCTTAATCAAAAAGAATGATGTTTCAATGCACATCTAAATTGATTACCATGAGGTCAATAAAATCATGATAAAGAACAAGTATCCCCTACCATGTATATATGACTTGTTTGATCAACTACTTGAGGCCAAGTATTTCACTAAGGTGGACCTTCAGTTGGGATATCACCAATTAAAGGTGAGGAAGGAAGATATTACCAATAATTCTATTCAAATGAGGTATGAACACTATGAGTTCATAGTTTTTACATTTGGACTCACTAATGCTCCATCAATTTTCATGGATTTAATGAATAGAGTCTTTAAATATTACATCGACAAATTTTTGAAGTCTTTATTAATGATATTCTATTATAATCCAAGTGAAAGGAGGAATACAAGGATAATTTTAATACTATGATGAATACTTTGAGAAGGTATAAACTATATGAAAAGTACAGTAAATATGAGTTCTAGATGGAGGAGGTATCATTCTTGGGGAATGTCATCACCAGAAAAGAAATATCCATGGGTCCTTCCAAGACAAAGGAAACCAAAGAGTGACCCAAACCAACATATGTAATAGAGATACATAGTTTCCTTAGTCTAGCTGGGAATTAATGATGATATATGAAGATCTTTTCATGATTTTTAAACTCAAAAACCAAGATGACTTAGAATGGAGTGAAGTTTTTCTAGACCAGTGAATGTGAAGATTGATTCAAAGAGTTGAAAAAGAGGCTTATCACTCCACCAGTTTTCGCACTATTGACAATTGGGGAACTTTTTTTGGTCTACAATAATGATTAAAGAAGATATTATGTTGTTTACTAATGAAAATGATAAAGTGATAGCCTATGCCTCAAGGTAGTTGAAAATTATTGAGAAAAACTATCCCATGCAAATATGAAGTTTTCCTATGTGATATTTTCATTAAAAATCTTGAGGCATTATCTCTATGGGAAGAAGTGTGAGATATATACTAATCATAAGAGCCTCAAACATATATTCACATAGAAGAAGCTTAATATGTGTCAATGAAGATGGTTAGATCTCATCAAGGATTAAGACTACTCAATCCACTACCATCATAGTAAAGAAAATAAGGCGGAAGATGCTCTAAGTATATTCGATCCTATATCTTTATCAATGATGAGAATTGATAAGGATAAAATCTTCTTATACCTGCAAAGGATGGACATGGAAATCATTAAGGAAGGAACATCATCAATCCTTTCTCAGATGATTTATCAACCATCCCTTGTAGAGAAAATAAATGATTCTTAAAGAAATGATGTGGAAATTTAGAAAAAGGTGGAACCTATCAGAAATGGAAAATCCCCAAAGTACAAAATGGGTGAGGAAGGATTCATGAGATTTGAGTCATTACTATGTGTAACATCCAATCTAGAGATAAAGAATGATCTTTTGATTGATGCAGATAATTTAACCTTATCTATTCACTCAGGGAGAAAAAATATGTGTCGAGATCTCCGAGAGCACTATTGGTGGGACAATATGAAGAAGATTACTTAATATACATCAAAGTGCTTGGTATGTCAACAAGTTAAGGCCAAAAGGAAAAATTATAAAGAGGTAATGCAACCATTACCCATACCAACATTGAAATTGGAAAAAATCACCATATATTTTTTCACTGGACTTCTAAATACATCCATAGGAAACAATACTATATAGGTTGTTGTGGATCGTCTTACAAAGAAAAATCACTTTATCGAAATTCAAGAGTAATTATCACTAGATCAAATTGCATGGATATATATTATATAAGTGGAAAGGCTACATGGAGTACCACTATCAATTGTATCTAAATGAGATCTTATATTTACCTCCAAGTTCTGGAAAAGTATCTAACATGTACTAAACACTGATATGAACTTCAGTATGACCTATCATCCTCAAAATGATATCTAATCTAAGCAGACTATTCAAACACTAGAATACATGTTGAGAGCCTATTCTATGGACTTTAAAGGAGTATGGGATGAACATCTACCTCTGGATGAGTTATCTTACAACAACAGTTTCCACTCAATCATCCAAATGGCTCTATATGAATCCCTTTATGGGAAAAGATGAAGAACATCGACATGTTGGGATGAAGTCGGTGAATAGAAACTAGTAGTACCTAAAATGTTTGAAGAAATTGTGGAAAAGGTGAAAACCATTCAGTAAAACATGAAGGTATCCCAAAGTCGATAGAAGAGCTATGAAAAAAATAGTTGACAAGACATGGAGTTTAAGGATGGAGACATGGTATTCCTACACATATCTCCATGGAAGAGAATCATGGTATTTTGGAAGAAAGAAAAGATAAGTCCCAGGTACATTGTTACCCTCGAGATCCTTGATCATGTTAGATTTGTAGCTTTTCAACTAGCAACCCCACCAACAATGTCTCAAGTACACTATGAATTTCACGTATCTCTATTGAGAAATTACATACGAGATCCCTCACATGTATTGAATTTAGAGATGGTATAGATGGAAAATTACATCTCGTATGAGGAGAAGCCAATTAATATCTTGGACCATAGAGATAGAGTTATATGAAACAAGACTAATCACCTGATAAAAATATTGTGGTGGAAGCATAAGTTTTAAGAGGAAACATGGGAACCAGAGGAATCAATGAAGGATAAGTACCCTCACCCTTTCCCCCCTTAATTTGTAAAATAAAAATTTGAGGGTGAAATTTTAGAAGGGGAAAGAATGCAATGACCTGAAATTCTATCAATGAAAATTTCCCTTATAATAATTATGTCATATAGTATAAATCACATAAAATCACTTAGATAACACAATACAATCTTTATAAATGAAGAATTAATTAAATAAGAAGTATTTATAGAAATTAAGGAACCTAAACCAATGGAATAGTAACTTGACCTTTGGAATAGTAATATGAACCTTATGAATAGTAAACTGGTCAATAGAAAAGTAACCTCACATATGAAAGTATACATAAAATTTGGGTACCTTATAAATGAAAATATTATATAATTATATCATAGTATGAGTAAATAAATGTTTTGAAACTGATAAATTAATTGTTGGTATTTTTATAAAACATAATTGTTTATTTAAAATTTTATAACTAATATAATGATTTAAAATTAAATTTAGTTTCATAAAATTGATTAATAAATTAATATTTTTCTATATTATTATTATAATATAGTTTTATGATACCATAATTAATTTTTTAAAAGTGTTATAAAATCAGTTATAATTTTAAGAATGGTATTTTTTGAGTAAAATATGATTTTATTTTAAAATTTAATTTCTCATATTTAGAAAATTATTTTCAAAAAATGGAATTCATATTTTAACTGCACACATCAAAAAAAATTTAGGGTGAAGTTTTAGGATTTTTCTAAAAAATTTGAATTTTTTTTGAATAGTGAAATACAATAATTTATGGTATAATATAAATGCATAAATTATTGAGTCATGGTTAATGTATAGATTAGATAATAACCCTTGATTTGAACTAAAATTAACCATTTACTGTATATAATCACAATAATCATAACTATTCATAGTCTTGAGCCAATAATAATAAATAAATGAATAAAATAATCTAAAACACCTCTCTCCTCTACTATAAATACCACCCCTCACCACCACTTTTCCTCACACATATAAATCCTTGAATCTTGTCCAAATTATTCCCAAACCTCTTCCCATGTATCTACCCCACATCAAGGAGAATTTTGTCTCAATAAAAGGCCAAACTCAAGTGCCTCAAGGAGGTTCTCATGGAGAATAATTGAAGAGGCAAAAACCTCTTTCGTTTTCTTTTATTTTTTTAAATTTATCTTCTTTTTGTTTCATATCCTAAAATACCCTTATCCAAGTGACATGATAACTACAATATCTTTTATATAATTTAATTTTATTGTGTTAATGGAACAAACCATCATGATTTATTTTTCCCTCTCATTTTGTTCTAAAACTAAAATCATCGTCCCTGGTGTGTTAATTTATCGCATTCAAGAGCTATGAATTTTCAATTTCTATTACCACCTTAAAGGTTGGTAATAAAACCATTTATAATTTTTTAAAAATATTATCATATATTTATTAAATTTTATTTAATATTCTAGAACCAGTATATATACAAATATTAATTAATCGTTATGATTGAAAAAATACAAAAATAATCTAAATGGTTATCATTAACGTTTTATCTATTGAATAATCTTAAAATATGTAAAAAATAGTATATATGAAAATTTAATATTATTAATTTTTATTAATAATGTATAATTTCAATTCTAGACAACTATTTTTATTTCACATGATATTACATACGTGTATACAAGTAAACTGATCATGAAAACCAAGGAAAATGAACACTCCTAAAAGATCAAATTGTATCTTATTACTCATCAAAAAGGAAATGAATGAACATAATAAAATTATAATAACTCAAATAAATGTGAAATTTTTTATGAATTAATTAATTTATGTATTTAATTTGATTATGCAGGACATTAAGTTCAAGTCCAGAATACTTTTGGACATAAGGTAGGGGATTCTTTCTGAACCTCCATTTTTTTCCTTCCAGTTATGTTTTATCTCTCTTTAACCCAATTTAATTATTAGTTATTATTTTTTACTCCAAATAAATTATGTTTTTATGTTACAATAATATTTATCTATCCTTATTCTTATTTCTTTGATGGGGACATACATGTTTTAGAAAAGTTCTCTTCTTGAATCTTCCCAATAAGCAAGCCTGATTAAAGGGAACTTCCTGATTTCTTACCCATTTTAAAGTGAACTCCATAATATTTTTCAATCCAACATTATTTTTATAAAATCACTAATTTTATAATGAAAAACTATCTTTATTCATTTATGGTTTTATTAAAACAAATATTCTTTTTCCGCTTTTAAATTCTCTTAAATGTTTTCCTTAAACCGAACTAAAATATTTCATTTCATAAGTTTTTGAAACACTATTTTTACATGTTTATAGTTAAATTGGAGATAATTTATCATGATATATTCCTATTTTATTTTACTAATGTTCATGTATGAGTTAAATCCATTATTTCATGGACACTTTTATGATACCCCCATTTGTTATGCCTTATGACATGATTATGATACCCATTTCTTTATATGGATAACCCTAATGTTTATTCCTTATGTATGATTATTCATATGGAACATATATTCATGAACATGTTATGATGGGTACACCAAGATAGTTCTCCAATTCATTTGGTAATGTTTAGTCTCATGAGATGTCATGTGCAATGGTCTTAGTGGTTAACCTTGAATCATGCTTCTTCATGTGAAACAGTGTTAGTGGTTAGCCTTGAATCATGATACTGCATGTGAAACAGTCTTGGTGTTTAGACTAGACTCATTCTCCTCCACATGAAATAGTCTTGGTGGTTATCCTTGACTCATGCTACTCCATGTGTAATGGTCTTAGTGGTTAGCCTTGACTCATGCTCCTCCATGTGAAATGGTCTTGGTGGTTAGCCTTAACTCATACTTATTTTATATTGTATTTTGTTTCCACATTTCTATGATTACATGATTACATGATTCCATGTTCTATATGTTATTCTTACATATGTTTATTCATGTTCCATGCATTTTAATGTCAACATGTTATGCCTTGTAACCCACGTGCTATGATTTATTCATATTCCTATTCCATTACTGGGATTTTTAGCTCATTACTTTGTTCATTTATTCCCCATGTTATCCTATGAATATGTAAGGGATCAAAGTAATTTAGGAGGTCATTATAAAGATTAAATAAAATATGTTTTTATTTTTTTCCTTGTTTTTAGTTTTATGTACCTAATATTCCAAAGACACTTGACTTTATGATCCTTGGTTTGTATTTAAAGGATAATTATGCTTAAAATAATGTAATAATATCTATAAAAGGATAGGATTGTTATAACTAATCAATGGCCCATATCTGGGGGATCATTACAAAATTCACACTTAGTAATCTCTAAGATGGAATATTAAGAGGATACACACATAATAAGAATTTCACATGTTTATTTATAATTGGATATCTATATCTATGAACATGTGCATTATTTATTATACATGATATTATTATAAATATATATCATAAATTGTGTACATTGAAATATGAGTGAAAACTATGATATCATATGCATGTGACTAGGGATGTAAAACTAACTCGATGACTCCAAAGTCAGTATGACCTAGCCTGAAGTCCAACCGTTCTTGACATGAAAAACATCAAACCATGATGGAAGGGCTCGGTTGAGATAGTGCTGGAATACTATGTTTTTCCTCAAGATAGACTAAAAGCTAAACCTGTAGTTTTACTCTGGATGCCCATCACAACGGTTTTCCTTATAGGCCCTGATCATGCCTGAGAAAACCAAAAAATTACCAAAAAACTTATATAAGGGGATAATTGAACCTCTACCCTTTCCTTTTAATGTTGTTCTTGGACTTACTAGTATAAGAGTTAAATCTATTATATTTATTATTATATATCTATTTTATAAAAAATATCATAATGGTAATTTTTTAAAAAAATCTTATTTTTCACTTTGATATTAAAGGCCCGATCGGCCCAGGCCCATGACCAGTCCTGAAAAACCTAACTCGGACTGAGGTTGGGCCTATTTCATGCTATGTCACTATTTGGGATGGCTTGGGCAAAGCTATTTTTACACCCTTACTCATTGCGAGGTATCATACACTAGTCACTTCATAAGTTACATGATGTTAATTGAATAAATCAAGAAAATAACTTTCCCTTCTAAGTTAATCGAAGAAGATATATATTCCCCTTTAATTGAAGTAGAAATATCCAATTAAATCCATAACCATAGTAGTTCATCGATGTGTCTATTTTTAAATGTCAAAGAAAGATAAATCAAGTATATAAGTGATTACAGAAGTATGATTTTTCTTGATGATATATCAATACAAAGGGATTATATTACATGGTAGCATTCATATGATATTTGTAATTGTGACATTAAATACTTTTTATATGGGGTTATTGATATGTTTTTAGATGCCGATCTTGTATTTTAGGTAAGTCTACCTCATACTACTAAAAATTTTGCCTAGAGGGTCACACACTAAGTGTATCCATAATCTCATTAAATTCTATTTAATTTAATATTCAGAATAAATATTATTATCAAGTTGTGAAATAATAATTATTGAATTTAATTTGATAATAAAAAATCAATCACCAGATATCTATGTTTAGAATACATGAGTTTAATTTTATCTATTGTTTATTATTCACAAGGTGATAAATAAATAAATATTCATTCATCAGTTTAGTGAATATATTAATATAAATATTTATTTAGTTAAATTAATATTAAAATAAATATTTATTCATGAGTTTAGTTAATATAATATTTATTTATTAATTAAATGAATTATATTTATTTTAATAAATATTTTTATTATTTGATATTATATAAATTTCAAGGACGATTGATGAACTAATTTAATGGATCAACAAAAATGATAGTTTTTTATTTAATTTATTTTAAATAAATATTGATTTATATATTTAATAAATGATATTTAAATAAACATATGTCGTATAAATAATAATTATAATATTATCATTACTAGACATGGGGAATAACTTATAATGGATATTTGATAATAGTCATTTTGTAATTAATAAATATTATCTCCAAGCATATATTCCAAATTTTATCATTTTAGAGAATAGAATTATTGTGAACAATAAAGAAACTCTAGAAAATTTTCTCAATACTTTGAGAGAAAATCTTCCCTCCTCCCTCTTAGAATAAAGCGTGAATAAGTGGAACTCGTTTTTATGGTCAATTAAGAATGATGTAAAGCTCTAGGTTCTTCCACTCTAGCACTCAAAAATTTAAAAATTATTTTTAGATATTCATGGATCACTTGCTAAAACTAGAGGAATATATGTTTGGATTCACCAGTAAAATGATGAAACAATAAGAGAAACATTATAATTGACTAAGAAGAATTATTATCATTGATGTAATTGTTGTTTTAAATTAGTTATGAATTAAATGTGAAAGACCCTATTTAAAAGATTTTGGGGTTTACTTCATCAAGTTCATCAGGATTCATCTATTGTATTTGATTAAAAACCAAGAACTGGCACTGAATCATCACTTCTGTGGTACCTCAGAACCTTCAAGTGGTATCAGACTGGCCATATTATAATTTACAATTATTTATAAGTTCATTATTCCAATTCATGCGTTTGTTTTTTAGTTTTAATTTCTAGAATTTTATTCTTAATTCAAGGGTCAAGATGACATGTTCATTCAATTCATGTATAATTCTCGAAGAACCCATTCATAGGTTCCATGATTGTTAGTCAAATGACACAGATACATGATGTGAAATGGTAAATTACATATCATGTACCCATGGTAAACTGCATAAATCATGATCTGTATTAATCATGACATGCCATGTGGGCTATCACAAGTTTTAATTACACATTGTGTATTAATAACCAGTGAATCACACAATTTTACTAGTATTACATGGAATGTATTTGGCATACACACCATATAACTCTACATAGTTTTGACCATATGAAAATCATGAAATGTCATGAGGTCTACTACACAACATCATTACATGTTGTGTATTGACTGATAGCCAAGAGACATAGTTAGATATAGATTCCATAGTTTTTAGTTGGTTTTACATGTCATTTAACATGAGAAAAATCACACAAGTTACTTGTTTAGAAAATTATATCACGTGGGCCAACATGCAGATAATTAAAGCGAGACATAAACTACATACTGTGAAGCTAACTATACACACTGATTGACAAGTTTCATTATTCACCAAGTACATATTTAGTATTTTTTAGCATGTCATGTGGATATAAATGATTATTAATTATTATCCATATAAATTTTGTAACACTACAACATGTAAAAATTTTCATACATTCCCTTTACTTCACACACATTGACATCGATCACTATATATATTTATGGCATTCCATGTGGCTGTACATATTGTAAAAAATATGTGGATTCCCCCAAAAAACAATATATCATGTATATTATGACACACCATGTGGGAATATATGCCAAGTAAGTACATAGTACATGACAAGGACCATACACATCATAAGTTACATTATGTGTCTATTGACATAACACATTGTGTAAGAATTAAATTCAATAAAAAATTTAATCTGATAAAGAATACACACATAAAATTTCCTCTAGTGTACACTAAATGTATATATATATATATATTAAGTTATAGTAATGAAATTAATCTGATATATAAAGGTACAAAACACATGTCCTCATCGGTACACGCAGTGTACTTAATTATTTAAAAATAAAAATAAAATTATTTAAATCATTTAAAATAATATAGGATGAGAATCCTATCATATCTCAAGGAATGTATGGAAAAAATATTAATATAATTAATTAATTAATTAGTATATTAATTCATTAATTTGATTAAATTTATCTTAATTAGAAAAAATTGTAATGAATCTTAAAAAGTTAAAAATATCATTCGTTGCATGTTGTGATTGATCATAAGGTTGATCGACCTATGTATGTGTTAAGTTTATTTAATTTAATCATATATTGTATGGAATTATGTGATAATTTATTATTAAAATAATATGATAATATACATATAATACCTCCCTATAATATGTATGGATCTATATGTCCAAATGTTTATTTTTATATAACACTAAACCCTAGTACTCATCACCTTCAAGTGAGTAAACATTTGTTAAGGTTGGAGCTCCCTGTGAGAAGGGGCGGTTCAAGATACAAGCTAAGGTGAAACTAACCAAGGAGATATAGTTGTTAATAGGGGAATGTTGAAACTCGATATAAACATGGGATTAGGGTGTTATTTTTTCAAGGATTGATGTTGGTTTACATCCACTAGATAACCCAATCAATAAATAAAAGATAATTATTATATCACATATTTATTTTATTTTTTAGTTCATGGTTATTTATTTATTTATGTAATGAATTTTTTATTTTAATGATTAAACGTAATCACATGATGTAAATATATTAAAAATAATTATAAGATTAAATGAAATGAAATTATCATGTGTAAATTATTTTTTGTATATGGTTAATTGATTATGTAAATTTCACATAATATTAACAAGTATGTGAAGAATAAAATAAAGAATATTCCTACATAAGTTTAATAAAATCTGTAAAATAAAATATTAAGTCAGTGAAAATTTCCCACTACTTGAGTTAGAATACAATAATATATCAAAGTATTGGTCTATCCCTCATTAGGATACTTTAATTTATCAATTAATTCTAATGAAAATATTGCGTTTACATAACCAACTTATCATCAAGATTAGTTTCCCCTACAAGACTTGGTGTAACTTTGAGATAATAGTTGAGGAAATTAAAGTGCATAATTTTAGTATTGAGGAGTCCATTCAATATATCAAGTGAATATGGGTTAATATAATTATAAAATAAATCATGCCTAAATACCTTCAAATAATTTGATAAGGTCTTTGTATGGGTTATTTGAGGGAAAATATGGACCCTTTCTATTAGAATATCCAAGAGATAGGATATTATAAATCCAATAGTGGGGGATATTGGGATTTGATAAAATAGTGGGATACTAATAAAATTAATTTATTACATCATAATTGGTAATCAAGATAATATACTAACATATCTAATTTTATTTGTTGTATAATTTTGAAATCCATTCAATCAAGTAACTTTCCCTCTGATCCATGTTAGAGAAATATAATCACATAATCAATGCTAACTTCCAAGAATAGTACATGTACATGTGAATTATATTACACCAAGAGTGGAAGATTAATGTAATGGAGTCCACAATTACTACCAAGCCCTTTAAGGAAGAAAGTGAGGTGGTATAAAATGAGTCATGGAAATAAATGGATGATACATTGGATGTCTAATTCCTTATGTTATCATACATGACTAGTGAGATCCATAAGCTCCAAGAATACATGGATGCATACACCTTTTTGTATCATCTCCATGACCTTGATCATGATAGAGAAATATAATAAATGTATGAAATCTCAAAGTAAATTTTATATACAATTTAGATTGAGTTCCATATGGATCCCATGCTGTTAATATGATTGAATACATTAAGCATATGGAAATTATAGGATTCAATAAACCTAATTAATTGTAAACAAACATAATAATTATCCGAATTCCTCTAATATTTTCAAGTTTTATTATTAATTTAAACATGAATAATACAAGGAATAAGTTTTTAAATATCTTGAATATGATTTTATAAGTAGATAAATAAATGAATCATGAAAAATATTTTGTTCTTGTGATGAATAAGAGGAAAGGAAAGGAGTAAATGTATAAGACTAACACCATGTCTAAGGAACCTTTACTCCAACCATCCAAAAGGATAAAGATATAGAGATAGGTTAAAGAGTAGGATGTACTTTTCTTTTATCATGAAAAGAAATTTCATTGGAAAAATAAAAATGACTCAGTATGGGAGCAAGGGGAATCTTTAAGTAAATTTGTTATTGAGTATAATATTTTTTATTTCTAAAAATTTTGTATTTGAAACAACTTTTAGTTCTCATATTTTTATCAAAATATTGAAACCAAGTAGATTTAAATATATTAACATAGGTGAGGTGGATATTTGAGCTGATAATGGAGCAATACAAGATACACTAGCTATTGGAGACTACTATATTAAACATTTGATTGTATTGGTTTTAGTTTTAAATAATTTTTATTATATGCACAGTGTGACAAAAAACATCATTTTTATTTCCAATTTATGAATGGGTAGTTTTATTTTAAAATTACAATATAAAATTTTCCAATTTTATAAAAATATAATATGTTATAGGATGGGACATTTTATAAATGGTATTTAGATACCATAATATGAAAATAGAGTCTTGGAAATAAATAATGAATCAAGTTCACATGAATCATATCACACACAATTATGGAATCATAAAATTGGTTATATAAATGAAAAGTGTTTGAAAAAATTATATCAATAAGGGTATTTAAATTATTTTGAGTTGAAACCTGTTAGGCAAAAACTCCTCAAGGTAACATTACATCATTTTTGGGTTGATTGTGTTTATTGACAAAGTAGGTTTCCATGGTGAATTGTCGAGTTCCAGAGATGTTGTTGACAATCAATGTTGGCAAAGAACCATGAAAAAGGAATGGATGATCTGAAGACAGTGCACAAAGAGTAGTACAAGGTGGCACCATTTTCCAGTGTTTGCCAAATTTTTGGGGTCCAAAATTTTGAGTTTGGTGAGCATCGTGAAAATTGGATCTCCTTGAAGATCTAATTTAAATATTGAAAAGGCATGAATTTCACAAAGATAGGATTCATGGATTGGATTTCGCAAAGACCAGAAGAATGTTGACGATGATTCTTCACGATTACGATGAGCTTCACGAACGATAGAGACAAAGAGAATTGCAGCGGCGATGGGCATTGCGAGTGGAGCTTCAAGGTGAAGGCACAAAGGAATTGACGAGATGCTCCACGATTACAACGAGATCCATGATCATAAAATTTCCATAGTGCTTCGCGATATTGAGAGAATTTCGGTAGAATTTTCAGAGCTTCGTGATTTGTGTTGACGTGGCACTGACTTCACATGGAAGGTTCTAGGGTCAGTGGAATCTTCTATAAATATTACTCGACCCCCTAGGGAGAAGTAGAGAGTGTTTTTAAGAGAAAATATTTTTCTCTTGGTTCATGAAGGTTGTTCGCGAAGGCAGTGTGCTTCGTGAAAGGAGAGCTTCACGGCGGCTAATCTAGCTCTGTGAAAGTTGTGAGCTCCGCATTGGATCAGTGAGCTTTTCAAGGGAAGTCAATCTACACCAAATTGAGCTTCGCGATAGTGCTTCTCAAAAAGGTAGGAGCTTCGTGAAGGATTTTTTGAGCTTCACGAAATTGGGAGACTCGCATAGTATAGTGCTTTGCGAAGGTATTTCCAAAATAATTTCCCAGTTTTCAGGGGCAAAGGGGTATTCATAAGTGGATGAAAGTTGGAATTTAATAGAGCATCTATAAACAGTTGAAGATTCATGTATTCATTCAAATGAAGAGACCTATAGGTCTATAAATTATGAGTGGATCCCTTCTAAGTGCAGTGAGTAAAGGAAGAGGAAGAAGATTATCCTTTATACCGGCAGTGAGCCAAAGAGAGAGGAAAAGGGGTGACCCTTGGGAAATTAGTGAGCTAACCCTAAAACATTGTAAAGGCAGTGAGACTGGGCATAGAAGTGATCTAGCCCAAACATTATTGGCAGTGATCTTTAGTGGATTTGGTACAACGGAACATCGCCGTTGTATGCTCCTTGGACGTAGCCCAATGAGGGTGAACTAAGTAAAAATCTCTATGTCTCCCTGGT
Source organism: Viscum album (assembly GCA_963277665.1). NCBI lineage: Eukaryota > Viridiplantae > Streptophyta > Magnoliopsida > Santalales > Viscaceae > Viscum > Viscum album. Next base: position 1,615,477,798 of record OY728146.1, on the reverse strand, counting down.
TGCTTCTCTGCATTGCATTAAAATTACCATCATCAGATAAAGAAGAAAATAAGTGATCAACATAAACACATAAGAGTAAACAAAGTGACCCTTATAATATAGAGGTCACAATCCAATGGGGCAAGAAGAATTTTCAATAGAATATCCATACCCTGATTCACCCCCCTCTCAGGGTATCTAGGACCCTATTGGTCCTAACAAAACCATTGGATTTTTTCATTATTTTTTATATGAAAAAATGATGAAGTATTCATTTAGTGGAAAAGGTGAAAGTGACACAGAGCTTATAGAATTTTTTCATACATGTGACAACCCCATGTAACTATTTATTTATTTATTTTTATATTATTTTGGGGTATTTTAAAACATTGGGAGTTTAGTTTAATTTTTTTAAAATATAGAAATTTATTTGTTGTATGGTTAATGAACATGGTTTAGGAGAGACCATGTGACAACCCTTAAATAGAGAGACTTTCCAGTTTATTTTACTTAGCGCATGATTTGTCTGTATGAATAGTTAATGGTTGGATATAAACCATGAAAACCCTAGTGGAAACCATAAAATATATCTTATGAATAATGGTGTTGGTTAATGACTTGAATACAACTAGTAGAAACTGTATGAAAAGTGTGTGTGGGGATTTGTAATTTTAATAGGGGTGTTTCTCACTATTAGTGCATGGTTCTCCAAACTATATAGCCAAACCATGTGATTTTCCTAGGTTCATTAAAACATAAAATTATATAATTCCCCCTCCATGATTTTTAAGACCAAGACCTCCTTTCATATCCCTCTCCATCAAATATACTAGGGGTGTGTGTGGGAGATTCTTCCACCCCTTATTAATGGATTTAAAGCATTTTCTTATTATTTTAAAGTAGTTTACTCTAGTTATTTCTCTTCTTTAATCCTCTTTTATTCCACCTCCTTACCCTCAATTTATTTTCCTTCTTCAAACCCTAATCATTGTATGGGTCAGGTTTAGGGTTATTGTGGATTCTAATCATGAATGTTTTGAAGTTCAATTGTTGTGGAAGGTGACTTATTGATCGATTGAGTGTTATCTATTGAATATGAAGCTTTTCGACATGTTTCCACTTGAAATAGGTTGGTGATGTTATTTTATTACTTATTTTACATTAATTTAAGTGATTTAATGTTTTAAAATGACTTTATTTCTAAATTATTCCTACATGTATTACCTAAGTGGGGTTTAAAATGGTTTCCAAATGGGTTTAATAGTTGTAATGGAATTATCACATGATAAGTGCTTGATAAATTTAATGAGTGTCTATTCCAAAGGGATTTAAAAGGTTTTAAAGGGTGTTTGAAACCAATTTATTTTGAAAGCCTGTGTTTCATGTTTAGAAAGGCTTGGTTTATTTATGAAAGGGGTGTTGGACTTAATCCAGTTATTTTAAGATTTTTTAGTCTTACAATGTTTTAAATGATTAAAATGGGAAATGAGTGATTTAAAATGGGTTATTGACACTAGTTTATTTCAATATAAATTTTAATATTTTAATTTAAATGGGTATAAAGTGTCTTGTAATTCCAAGTGCGTTTTAAAAGTTCTACTTGGATCTTTGTTAAAAAGATTCATTTTGAAATTCTGGTTTCCCTAGTGATTGGTCCCCTTGGTTTATTTTACATTTTACATGAATTGATTCATTAAGGGGTTTATTGTATATGATTTTATTATTAGTTCTTATGTATGTATGTTAAAAGGGAAGTTTATTGGGGTGGGGGTGAAGGTGATATGAGGTTTATTTATTTTTTTAATATGGATTTGTGTGATGATCTCATTGATTTTTGTTTCTAACCTACTTTTTTTGATATAATGGTAAACCTAAGTAGTTAATTATAAGGTACATATGCATGTAATAGTATAATAGTTTTTTAGGTTTCCTAGTTTTAATGGAAAGTTACTCTATCATAGGGGTTTATTTTTATACTCAGTGACCCTTTGGGGTGTTGTGAGGCATGTTCTAGTTTCACATGGGAAGGGGAGGACCTAGAGAGATGTGACTAGAGAAGAACAAGTCTAGTATCATTAATTCTATATCCCATTGATTTTCCTATGAATATTAGATCTTTTTTAGGATGATTTTTGGGATCCTGATTTATACACCTTGATTGTATTCCCTAGATTTCAATTTCATGGAACCTTGGTTTGGATATTGATTGTTTTATTTTGGTTTCATTTATATATATATATTGGATCCTGATTTGTTATTCCTATTTTTGATTTTCATTTTTAGTTAAAGTTTAAAATTGATTTATAAATGGTTTGGAAGCTTGTATTTTAAAATAAAAAGTGAGGATTGCTTTGAAAAAGGCATTGTGAAATGTTTTGAGGAAAGAGTGATAATTTAGTGATTTTATTTTAAAATAAAAAGGGTCTTATTTTCTTAGTTTTAATGATAGTTAAAAGGATTTTTTTTGAATTAATTGTGTTTAAAAACATATTTTTAAGATATATGATCCTTTTTTGTTCTTAAAGGGATTTACCATGGTTTTAGATTCAAAGTGATACAAAATGATATTCATTTTCCTTATTCTTATCATATTAAAACATATTTTATAAAGAATTTTCTAAATAGAATTTATGGAATGAAATATAAAATAAACTACATAAATATTTAGTGAAATTATATTGGGAATTTTTATCTCACACCCTGTATATACACTGATGTGTGTGTACTTGAATCTATTTTATCTTCTCTTTAGGCACCTAGTATTAATCTTATTCTTTACTACTCATTAGGTTCATTGTTGGATTTATTTGTTGGACATGGGTTGCATAGAGGTTCTTGTTGGAGTTTTTTGAGTTCTATTTTATCTTTAGATATTCTATTAACTACTTTGGTCATGTTTATTTTATTTTTACTTCCACTATATCTTTTATTCAGGGTATCCAAATATTTATTTTTGATAGAGGTTAACTTTATAATGAATTTTTTGAATAGTTTATTTATCTATTTCTGATTATTTGATATAGATGGATGTGATTCTTGGATAATCCTTGTCAGATTCTTGATATTTTATATTATTGGTTTATATACTTATTTTGGGGGTAAAATCATTCCCATCGGTATGATCTTGATACCTAATAACTTGTTTCTAGGCCATAAGGATTGGGAATTCCATTTGGGCCTAGTGGTGGGCTGGGTCAGATGGTATATTTGTTCAACATAGGAAAATTCATTACAAATGGTATCAGATCCTAGGTTTCACCAAATAGTCCTAGGTTCTTGGAACAATATCTTGTTATTTGGGAATGTCATTCTATAATTGAGTTATGATTGTAATTAGGACTCATGAGGTTGTTCATGAGTGTGTGTTTGATCAAAAACCATTATGGAAATACTTGAGTTACCATGGGTAGTTGTATTTCAATTTTTTTTTTAATATTGTTTGATTGAGATTTGAGATTAGTGGTTTTTTATCCTCATTTTCATTGTATTAATTTCCTTGGGGGTTTAATTGGATTTTTTTGGTGAAAACATAAAGAGTATTAGTGGTGTTAGCTTGGATTTCATGACATAATAAATAGGGTAGTGAATAAATACTAGATCTTGGACACATCTCATGAATTTTTTCATGACTGAATCATGGTCAATCAAACCATGTGGTTGAGTTAATCTGGGGAATGCATCTCATTTTAGCTTGATATTTGGATTTTCTTTAGGCGATACCTAGTGATGAGGGGGGGGATTCAAGGGAAATTTTTTATGTGTTGATGATTTGGATTGTTTTTTATTTGGATTTATGGTGTATTTTTATTGTGTGGATGTTGTGAAAATTGGTTTTATGTAAAAAGGTAAATTTCATGAAAAATGTTTTTAGAATTAAAATGAGACCTTAATAAGGAATTTATTTTTTATGAAATATTCTTGGAAACAATTTATTTCATAATGATATCCATAAAATGTTTTGTTTTTAAAACGTGTTTGGTGGGTTATTTATAAATTGTTTTAACCCTCTTATGCTATGTTTCCAAGGGTTCTTGGTTTTGAAATCAATATCAATAAGTTTTTTGAAATGAAAAGTTAGTTTCTTGTTTTAAAGATAAATTAATCGTCTTTAAATCTAGGTAAATGTTTGGAAATTTCCCTAGGGAATTTGTATTTTTAAATAAAGTGGAGTGTTTTCAAAGGATTGGGTTCTTTTAGAAACACATGTGTTTTTGAACAAAGATTTTTAATTCCTTATGGAATGTGGTGTTATTTTTAAGGAATAAGATTATTTTCATGTGTTTTACACATTTTCTTGAGTTCTTTTGGATTTTATCCCTTTTTGTAGGTTGACACTAGTTGATTTGGTTTGAGAAACATGAATGGTTTGGATTCATATTTTTCATTTTTTAAGTTTTCCTCCCAAAAAGGTTTTGATTAATGGTAGAAATCTAGTTTCCTAGAAAAACTTTTAGAGTGAATCTTCCTATTTTTTGGTTGTGGTACTTTTATCCCTTAACACTACCCAGAATTCAAGTGGAGTGGTCGATTCCATTATTTCATATATTTATGTTCTGGTGTATCTTGGGGAATTATCTAAGATGATGTTTATTTATTGGAAACTTCCTAAGATCATTTAGGTTAAGAAGTCACTGAGTTCTTGAGTCCTCTTATGGAGTGAAATATTGGTGCTTGTTTGAAGTGGCCATTTGGGTCACCATTGGTGGGTCTTTATAGAGATGATGTAGGAAGAGTTATTGGATCTGATATAGATTTTGGTGATGGTATAATTTTGGATTCTTTGTCAAGGAGCTTGTAGTAGTTGAGGATTTGAGGTGACCCTTTTTTGGTGTATCCCTTGAGTGTTGTTTTGGTTGTTCGTGTGCAAGAAATGATTTGTTTGAGGAGTTTATGCCATGTTTATTGATCATTATTTTGTGGTTGGTTGGTGATTCTAGATTTTTTGATGTATCGATCATGAGGACACCTTGCATATATTCTTAAGGTAGCCTGGATGGTTAGTTAGTTTCTAATCAGACAATAGATACCTTCAGGTTGAAATTTTCTATCGAGTCCACAATGAGTTGGTTTTCTACCAGTTTTACCCCAAGTTACCCACCATGTAGTTTTGTGACCCAATTTTAGAACTGTATTATTCCATACATAGGAATGTTCATAATTGATTGCACTTATTCCACTACTTTGGGATGTGTTGGGTTAGTGACTTAGTCTTGCGTCCTTTTGGATATCCCTTTAGAGGTTATGATTTCTTTAGGATATGGTGTATTTGTGTTAGTATATGATTTTTTTCATTTACTTTGGTTATTAGTGAAAATGTAATGGTTTTGGCGATTTGCATTAACTTGGGTATTCCCATTAGTTGTTTCACTATTTTTGATGAATTATAAATGGTGGATAGAACTATGATATGTCTTCATTTTTCTTAGATATTCATGTTATATGGTTGTGATTTGGATTATATTTGAGGTTGTTTGTTGATTCTTGGGGATTAGTTATAAGGGTTTTGATGAATGGTGGTTTGAGTGGTGTTTCATATTCATAAGATCTGTCTCTAGTTCCTCAACCTCCCACCTCTTATGCTTGGGTGTGTAGTGTTTGGATTTTTATTTATTTTAAATTTGTCTATGAATTTCTAGAGGTAAAAACTATCATGGTGGGAAGAATTGTGACACCCAAATGTCACTTTTTATTTATATTTTTTATATTATTTTGGGTTTTTTAAAACCCTTAGAGTTCAGTTCAAAAATTTGAAAAATCTAGAAATTTTGTTTATTGCATCATTAGTGCACATGGTTTTGGGGAGACCATGAGGCTACCCTTTGGAAAGGATTGTTTCTAGATTATTTTATTTAGTTCATGGGATGTCAGCATAATTAGTGCATGGTTGTGTATAAAATGTGTGAAACCTAGTACCATATAATACCTTTAATGAATAAGGGTATTAGTCCATAAATTGTGCATTATTATTATAAACCATGAGAAAGTCATGTGATGGTCTCTATAGTTTTGATATTAGCGTCTCTCATGATTGTCACATGGTTGGTAAACCATTCAGCTAAACTGTGTGAGTGTTTTGTGCCCATCTAATGGCTCCCACATGGTTAACACAAGGTTTTACAATATATTTGAGTTTCCCTAGTTCACTAAAATCTGAAATTACACATTTTTATCTTAAATATTTTACGTTCTATGCACTCCTTTCCTCTCCCTCTCATTTTAATAGACTAGGGGTGTGTGGGGGAGCTTCCTACACCTTATCAATGGATTTCAATCCTTTTATTCTTGACTTAAAGTAGTTTAGTCAAGGTATTTATGTTATTTCCTCCTCCTACTTTCTTCCCACCTCCCTCCCCTTGATTTATATTACTTATGTTAACCCTAATAATTATATGATTCAATTTTAGGGTTTGATAAGATTCGAATCGTGGAAGTTTTTATCTTTAGGGGTTGTGGATGGTGTCTTCTTTTTCAGTTGTGAATTCCCCATCAAAGGTAATAGGTTGTGACTTATTTTATCTTTAATAAGTATGTGATTTTGTCTCATTAGTTATATTACATTCTATTAAATTATTGAATGTTTAAATTGAGTTTATTTCCATATTAGGATTGTATGTATTACTCGAGTGGGGTTTGAAATGGTTTCCAAATGGTTTCAACACATGGCATAGAATTTTCTCATTCTATGTGTTAGATAAAATTCCCAAGTTTCTCTTTCATTGAGATTTAAATATTTTTATAGGGTGTTTGAAACTATTTGATTTTGAAAGAGTAAATTTTATGTTTTAAAAGGTTTGGTTTATTTTATAAGGGGGTGTTGGCCCAGACCTAATGATTTTAATATTTTTTATTCTTATGTTATTTTAAAGTTATTTAAAAAGGAAATGAGTGATTTAAAAGGGGCTTTTGGCACCATTTTATTTCAAATAAAATTTTAATATTTGACTTTAAATGGGGAAAAAGTGTCTTGGAATTCCAAGCATATTGTTATGGGTATATTTAGAACTTTGTTAAAAAGATTCATTTTGAAATTTTTATTTCTATTATGTTTGAAACACTTGGTTTATTTTAAGTTTGATATGTATTGAGTCCTTGAGGGTGATGTTTTATATTGTTTTATTATTTATTCTTATGTATGGTTGTGAAATGGGTTTTGTGAAAACCCTGTGTCATCTTGTTGTTTGTTTTGAGTTATTTTCTCTTACCTTGGGTGGTGTTGAGTTTCAATTGGTGTAGAAAAAAATTAATGTTTTGGAGGAATTTTTGGTAGGAGAATGATTATCCTACATATTTAAGAGTAATAGTTTGGTTCTTGTATGGTTGTATCTATCATTTTCACAGAGTTGTTTTTTATTACTTTAGCATGATTTCTTAAACCATGAGGAGCTCCCCTGATACCATGCAAGGCATTGAGTGTGTCTAGGGTGTGAATTATGCTTTGGCCAAACCACATGTCCCCCAAGGAGAAACTATTAAACTTAAAATTTTTAGAGATAATATCTCCTATATGGTTGGGGTACAGTTTTCTAAACCATGTAGCCAAACTATCCAACCTATACAAGTGTTAATTTTTTTTGGGTATTTTTATTTTAAACCTTTAAAATTTAAAATGTTTCACCCCCCATTTCCTCCCCTATATATCAGATTACCCATTGGGATCTATTTGAGGATTTCCAACCTCCTCCTCATTAGATTTATTCCCTCTCTTTGATGATTTCCAAGAGGTTTTAGGTGAGTTATTCCTCTTTTTCTCTCTTCTTCCCTCCTACCTCTCATTTCTCTTGGTTTTAGATTCCCCCATGAACCCTAGATATATATTGGATGATATTATGGTCTAAGTGGATCTAATAATGTGTTTTTTGTGTTTAGTTTTTTTGATACAATTTTTACTCTTGTGGTTGTGGTCTCCATTGAAGGTGATGTGTTTCAAAGTGTTTTGGCTTGATTCTCACCTCTTTGAGGTAGGCATTTCTATGAAATTATTTCATTTTTCAAATAAAAATATGATTGTGATTTCTAAATTTTTTTTCTTTTAAAATTATGACTATATGTGATATCTCCTTGGTGATTTTAATCCACTTCATGGTAATTTGATCTTTTCATAGTTGGATTATCATGAAGAACCCATGTTTTTATGTTTGAAATGGAATGTTTTAAAGTGATAATATTATATGAATTTATTGTATGTATTTTTGAAATGGTTTTCATGTTATAAAATTATTTTGACACAATTTTGGGTTTTAATGAGTGTAAATTATGTTTTAAATGGAATTTGTTTTTTGAGATGAGATTCTAACCTCAAAATGATTTGTGAAAGGGGTTTTTATTTATATTTTAAAAGGTAATTTGAAATGTGTGTGTGGTTTACCCATTTTAAATAATTCCATATATGATTTTGAAAATATTTTAAAGAAAATATATGGGCTTCGACCTTATTTTTATTTTAAAAGGGGAAGATCCTTGTTGAAGGTAATCTTTGAAATTTTTTAATGAGGAGGGTACTTTCATTGGACCTATCAAAATGTTTCCAATTGTGTTTTATGAAATGTGAAAAGGGTATTTGAATTATGATCTATATTTTGATGTTTTAAAGGATACTTTGGCACATTTTATTTTAAATGGTGGATGTGAGGCACCCCCTGATCACCCCACCTTGCCTGTATACCCATTATGTGTGTTGAGACCACTATGTGATTATTTTTAATACACTTGTGTGTAATTATTCTTGTTTATATCATGGGTCAATTTTTATATGTATTTATATTTTCACCATTGGGTGTTTGGGGTTAGGGTAGATATGGTTATTCATTGTATGTTAGACTTGGTGAATTTTCAATATACCTCATTTCCACTTATTGGTCATGGGAAACTAGGTACTAAGTGGAAGATCTATCTTGTTCCTCGAGTTGCTTCACACATAGCTAGTTGCCCACCAGTCATACTAGTAACAAGGGCTATGTGGGGGTTGGTCATCATAATGAGGCTTGTGTGGGCTAATTGGACAACCAATTTTGGAATTCAACGCATGATAATAGATGGTTTAGGGTGGTTATAACCATATACGGTTAGATGTTTGGTACGTTAGGGATCCATTGGTAGAGCCCATGAAACATTCAATACTTTGGTTAATTATTGATTGAGGGGAGTTTGATCAAGTTATTATTTGTGTCATTTACCCCATTTTCATTGTTATAGAACATTTGGTTGCTGTATTTACAAATCTTGATGTATGGTTTCTTTTTAGTACTAGACCTGTATGGGTGTTTGGGGTTGTTCATTGGAAAGTGTGTTTTCAGAGATTTTTGGGAAAACCTATTTTGAATTAAAAGACTCTTATGTGGTTGATTTAAAGTTATTTTTAAATTGTGTGTTTTTTTTAAATATGGATTTGTCCTATTAAATGTTTTAAAGTGACAATTTTCATTTTTTTAAAAAGGGGTTGTTTTGGGAAACGTGAATGGTGTGCGTATGGTTTGGAAATGGATTTGTATAATGAAAAATTTGTGAACTTTTATATAATTTATTTAAATATAAAAAATGAGTCATTTTAGAAATGTAAATGGTTGTGTGGTTTTGCTATGGCTTAGGCCAGTGTATTTTTTTTCAAAATGCAGGTGTTCAGTTTTGGAATACAAAGAAAAATGATTTCATATGCTAATTATGGACTTGTTGGGTTTCTATTATATATTACATATGAAAAATCCTTTTTTAGTTTATTTTCAAATAAACATTGATGAATTTCATTTTAAAACATATTTCATATATTCAGTGGGTTGTGGTGAACTACTAGGATTTTTAGATAACACACACACACACACATACACACACACACACACACAGATATATATATATATATATATATATATATATATATATATATATATATATATATCAGGTTTTAGGTTCTTAGTTGGACCCATTCATGTTTTTCATGGCCGACATGGGGTGAGTTGGGTGGTGTTGGGAAGCTGAAAGTTGTATAGAGATGGTTCAGGCTTAGCTCAAGTAGGATGGTAGATATTTTATTTATAGTTAGTTTTTTCTTTTTTGCCTACTTATATCTTTCCATTTGGATTTCATTAATGCACATGAAAATGGGTTGGATCATGGTAGTTGGTTGTGACTTGTTGGCATCCTTATTTATGTTGGTTCTTGTATTTATTTATTCCACTATATTTTATCTCTGATTTGGGTGAAATCATTCCCAAAGGGACTCCCATGATTCCCAAGCACTCATTGATATCCCATAGGTATTGTGAACATCGTTCAGCCCTTATAATAGACCATATTGGGTGTCAGGTTGAATGGTATCCTAGTCCACTTCATAACAAAAATGGAATCAGGGCCTAGGTTCTTAGTGGGACCTAAGTTTTGGAGTATACCTTATTATTTGGGTATTTCCTAGTATAAATGAGATCAAGGTTTCCAGATATTGAGAGGCAAGGGTGGAAAGAGTCTAGCTAGATCTTTCTCACCCCGAGCCTCAAGCTACCAGGGGGAGTTGGGTTTCAAATTGTAAATTCTAGATTTTTTTTAATGCTATTATTGTGGATTGATGGTTTTTGATCCCATTTGAAGATGCACATGATGTTGGGGATCTCTATTTAGATATTATGTGTAAAGAGAAAAGAAAATTAGCTACATGGTTAGAACACATGTCTTGGTAAACCATGCGGTTCTTGTGAAATTGAGTCTTCCTCCTTAGTGTGGTGTATTTCACAATTGGAACAAAACTACCCAACCTTGTGGGAAACACATACACAAAACTATTTCTTCTCCAATTAGCCTATGTTGACTCCCCTTAATTATATATTTATCCAAAGGTTTTTGTTACTTGATTGAGGTGGAATAAAGAGTGTTTTGATTCCCTTTGTGGATGTGGTTCTTATGATCCTCGATTGAATGCTTGTGTAGTGCCAATTTGTACTTGGTTTTAAAGCCTTATTTTGAAAAATAATGGAGATTTGTGAACATTTTTTTTCAAATTTGGTTTTAATAAATGTTTTACAAATGGTTTTTCCCTTGTGGATGGTGTTTTAAAAGGAAAATTGTGGTTTGATGAAAATTCTTTTGGTGATTGGATTTCAACAAAAAAATATAATTTTTGAAAGGAATTTTGGCTACATGCCTTATCTGGGTAATGTGTGTCTTCCACCAAGGTTTTTTTAAAAGTTATGTTGGTTTGGTTTTAGTCATTTTCCTTGGTTGAAGGTAATTTCAAAATTCCTTGTTGAAAGTGGTGGTTTTAAAATAAAATCTATTTTTGGTATGAATGATGTGTACCTCATTTGAGGGCTTGTTGTTTTGGTTTGATTCCTAGTTGTAAAGGAATTATTTGTTCATGTTTTGAGACATGGATTGGTGATGTTCATGTGTTGTGTTGTTTTAGTGTCCCCCATAATGTTCTAAAGAGTTCCCTTACCTTTAATTCCTAACAAGACTCCACGTGGAATGGTGGACATGGAAACTTCTATGTTATTATAAAATGACATGGACTTATTGAATCATTATCTAATTTCTTTCAGTGGTGATCGAGGGTTAATATAAGCCGTTAGGTGGCTAGAATATATTGAGGCGATCCTTGATTATCTTGGGACACCTAAATCTTCACAGGTGAGAGTTTTTGAATGCTTACTTATTAATTTTAATCAATTTTGGTACCTTATCAGTTACATGAAGGTAGGTCTTGGGAGATATTTTAGATATCATTGTTTAGTGATTTCTTCATAAAGATGTGAGGGTAAATAGAGTAAATGATCCCATTTCTTTGGATGTGATCTTCACCTAGATTGTGGTTTAGCTATGCTTACATCTGGTTGGTAATGCTTCTAGAATATCGTCAATGATTCCATTTGAATGGAAGATGACCACTATAGGCATCCTAGGAGACCTGTAAATTGAGGAGTAGAAGAAGCACTACTACAAAACACGCTTTCAACAACATTGATAAAATTAGCACAGTTAAAAGTTCATTTCTTTTATCAGTGATAAAAAAGCGCAAAAAAAGTATAATTTATCAGAACCTTTTTTTATGCCGATAAAAACATGATTTTAACACTTTTTAATGCACTGATAGAGGTAGAATTTATCAGCACCTGTATAAGTGCTGATAGATGAGTCCTTTATCATCGATTCTAAACGTTATGATAAAGGAAATATTTATCAATGTATTTAGTAGCACCGATAAAGGTAAAAACTGCAGTGTGATGTTGCAACACACTATATCACCATAAATAGGTGTAGTGTACTGCAACAACACACTGCATCAGAGAAAACAACAAAAAATTACCAAAATAAGATAAAAACACTAAATTTAAATGAAATAACATTTCTAACCCAAATACAATAAAAACTATACATTATTATAGATTATTTAATTGGTTTTTTTGATTAAAATTAATGTGAGTTTTGAATAAAAAAGATATACTTGGAGTCACACCGGTCACACCGTGCATTGGATTGAGGTGCGACTGAATGCTATATGTCCCAAATAATTCACAGGTTGTTTTAATAAAGTATCAAAACAATAAAAATTAATTTACACAATTTTGAGTATGTAAGTTGTTTTTTTGATTTAAATTAATGTCATTTTTGAATAAAAAGACACACTTGGAGTCATACCGGTCACACCATGCGTTGGATTGAGGTGTGACTGATCCCTACATGTCAAAAATGACATATAGATAATTGTACTAAATTAACACAACTATATGAATGAATTTTATCAGTTTTTGAGTTTTTAGTTCTTTTTTAATAAAATTAATGTCAATTTTGAATAAAAAAGATACTCTTGGAGTCATATTAGTCACATAGTGCATCAGATTCAGGTGCAGATAAATTATACATGTCCCAAATGAATCATGAACCATTTTACTAAAGTATAAAAAAAATTTTAATGTGTTTTATAAGTTTTGATAATGTTAGTTTTTTTATTAACATTAATGTCACTTTGGAATAAAAAAGATGCAGTTGGAGTCATATTAGTCACACCGTGCATCGAATAGAGGTGCGGGTGATCCCTACACATCACAAATGACATATGAATCATTGTACTAAAGTAACAAAACAATACGAATTTTTTATTGGTTTTGAGTATGTTAGTTATTTTTTACTAAAATTAATATCAATTTTGAATAAAAAAGATGCACTTGGAGTAACAAAGTATGTTAGATTGAGGTGCGACTAAATGATACATGTCCCAAATGACTCATGGATCATTGTCCTAAAGTATCAAAACAATCCAAATGTGTTTGATTAGTTTTGAGTATGTTAGTTGTTTTTTGATTAATATTAATGTCACTTTTGAATAGAAAAGACACATTTGGAGTCATAACGATCACACTGTGTGTTAGATAGTGGTGAGGCTGATCTTTACATGTCAAAATGACGTATGGATTGTTTCATAAATTACCAAAATGATTAGAATGTGTTTTATCAGTTATAAGTATATTGTAACATTACCATTATATCTTTCTAAAGTATTTACTTCATTAAAGTCTAGACATAGTTCCATGAGTCAATATCAATCGACACATTCCTAGTCATTGTGACCCTAAGATAATTAATGAACATTGACTTGTTGGGGTCAATAGCTTGACTGTGTTGATTCCAACCAACTTCAAATTTTATACCCTGACTTCTTGGCTTGATAATTTTATTCAAAACTATAATGGTATATCATTGTTGAGTTTTTTAATTTTTTTCATCAACACGTTTTTGATCCCCGAATAATTCCACAGTTTTATCATCAGCAGTCTATTCTTGCTCAGGATTGGAAAAATTATCATGTTCAGAAGAAATTTTCTACATGAGTAGTCAAACATTTAATTTGTATTAAATAAAAACAATGCAATTCACTCCATTCATGAAAGTACACGATTTCATGAATCTTTCATGAAATCTTGAATAGAGATATAACACTTCAATACTGTAGTAAAACTACCCTTAACTACCTATATTTAATCCATCCTCAAATTCTTGATTGCCTTTTATATCTTGATGATGGGAGGAAGGCTAGTTTGAAAGAGGGAGTCCAATGCATAATTAAGAGATAAAAGACAATAAAACATATAAGGAATAAATTTTCCCAAGAAACTACACTAATGGAATCACTCAAAAAGTCTCCTCAATTGATATATAATAGCCATATACTATGGATAAAAATATAAATCCTTCATATCATAATATATTATATTGACATAATATAATATGAAATTTATTTATTCAAAAAACTAATAGATTAATACATTGTGTACTTGAAGAACAAGTGTTTGATACCACTTATGAGTTCTAGGGTATCATACAATGATCATTATAGGGATAAAAAACCTAAAAAAGGGCTAATTTATTTAAAGGATAAATGTGAATGGAAACAAATAAAAAACACCCATGACATACTTGAAATATAGTATCAATGGAATAAATCTTTAAGATTCAATGGAATATGTTTTATTTATAACACCAAAGCAGTAAACAAAGTATTCTAGACATTGAGGAGATTACACTAGCCTTTAATCATAGAAATATTCTCGAGGACCCCCTATCACTAAAGGAGTGCTAGTGCCTTAACGTAGTGATAAACAGTGATCAAAGATGAATATAGGTTTGAAAATGGAATGTAACAAAGGGTTAATTATAATAAAGGGATTGTCTCTATGTTTTGATTAGTAAATATATTAATAAATCACATCTCATATTTTTCTTGACCAACTATCCAACCATGTATAACTCACTAACTTTTGTAAAATACACTCTGTATATGTTGTTGTGTATTTCTATGTTCATTTACCCAATGATTTCTCCACTCTATCTAATCTAAGAATATTTTAAAAAAAACTTATTATACTTTTCCCACAAAATAAATTCTACATCACTCTTTGTAACCCATGGTTAAAGTTTAATAATAATAATGAATTAATTTTTTTTAAAAAAACTCTCACAACATGCATCACTAAAATAATTTTTGGAATGAGACTAATTAATTCAGTATTTTTTTGAATTCAATAAAATAATATTCCTCAAAATCATAAATCTAAATAACCCATTACATGGTGTAACAATTTACTTCAATAAACAAAATCCACAAAACATTTTTTAATGATTTTTACACTTACATCGGTCCCTATATGCTCATCACCCAAAAATGAGAGCCACAACTTGGTATCCCATAATCCTTAAAAACCCTCATAATTAAGACTTAATAATCTACAATCAAGTATATATGATGAATTAAATTTGAGAAACTACCTAGATTTTGGAACCCTATATTATTCAAATGAAGAGAAAACTAAGGGGGGATGAGAGGTATCCTTGTTAATGTTGAGAGGAGTGTAAACCATCTATGAGTGTCTCTAGGGACACATGGAATGGACAATAAAATACATATAAAAGGAGAAAAATGATGAAATAGAACCATAGTTATTGTATTTCAGTAGTGATCAGAAGAGATATAGGGTTCATCATGTTTAAGAACATTGAAAAAAATGTAACAATCAGAACCCAAAACGTAAAAAAATGATAGAGGAAGAGTAGAGAATAACATACATTGGATTCTATCCTTGATTAATTCAAGAGAATGTAGAGGAGTCATTCCAGTAGTAGAGGAGTTCCACAAGAGCTTGAGAATCATGAGTGAATGAGTCATGGTTAGGGTTTTTTAAATAGATTGGGGAAACTTTTAACAATTCTTTCAAAAAAGAACCAACAAAGACCCCTTTTATCAATGCTAAATTTATAATCACTGATAAATATTTCTTTTATTAGAACTTTTTTAGCACTGATAAATCTCGAGCTTTATCAGTGCTGATTAAAGACATATTTATCAGCGCTATAGTTTTAATGCTAATAAATATATCTTTTAACAGTGCTATAAAATCACTGTTAAAAGTTTTTGTAATTATAATTTTTTTAAATATAATTACAAAACTTATTATAATTATTTAAATAGATTTATTATAATTTTATAATTATTTAAATATATTTAATTATTTATTTATAATTATATAAATACTTATTTAAAAATTAATAATTATTTATTTATAATAATTATTAATATAGTAAATATAGATTTCCCCAATGGGAGTGTCCTAGTAGTTGGGTCATTTGCTTGGTTCCTCAGAGTCAGGGGTTCGATTCCCTTTGGCTGTGTTTCAGCATCGTAATTTCACTAATGTTGAATTAATACCCTCTTTTGTACTAGGTGGAGTGAGGTGGGGTGGTTTTACATAGTATCAACCACATGGAGAAGGGTGATCCTAAGGCTCCTTAACCAGTTTACCAAGGGTGGGCTACTCAATTGGAAGCTTAAGACATGTAATGGGGGGTGTTGTGATTTCCATTAAAAAAAGTAAATATAAATATATTATTTATTTATAAATATTTATTTACAAATATATTTTTAACATTATTAATGGAAATATAATCATAAATACATACATTTAAAAAATGAGTGAAGTGGAATAATTCCAAATGAGTACACTTTAAAAATATTGAAAAAATGGACATGTTTTATTAATTAAAAATAAGTTATTAAAAAATATGGATATATGTATATATTGAAGTGGATGAATAAATATTAAAAATACTAAATCTTAACATATATATATATATATAAAATAAAAAATGATCAAATTCAAAAATAAAATAAAAAATAAAAAAATTAAATACGAATACCCTAACTATAGTGTTGTTCGGAGTGGATACTCAAGAGGGGGTGGGGGTGAATTGATTTCCAATTAAAAAGTATTTCTAAAAATGTTTTCCCCAAATATTAAATACAACCCAGTTAATCAAGGTTATACTGTTATAAGAGTTTTACTATTTAAGTAACTTCTTAGAAGATTGATTAATTCTCAGTAATCTTAATTCGGGTTATTAATATTACTTTTGATGTTATTCTACTAAGACAAGCTAGTTATAACTTCTTTCCATGATTAAATATCAAAGTAAAATTAGTGATTTCTGGATTATAAAGTAAAGCAATAAAACAGAGATAACTAAATTTAATCGGCACATCGGATATGAAACAAGTGGTTCAGTCTCAAGCCAAGACCTAATCCACTCTACTTGGTGATCACCTACCACCAAGAAGTTTATATAAATAAACTTTGATCCACACCCTGGATCGGGGTTTACAACAGTACTCAAACTGTCCAGGTCCTCATACCTCTACCACAGTTCTACGTGGGAAAACAACAACAACAACACATGGGCTATCCAGGTCCTCGGACCTCTACCATAGTTCTACATGGGATACACAAAGGTATAAAGAGTTTGGTGTGAGGATTTCAGTATCCTCCAGTTGAGCTTAAGAGTTAGTGTGTGTCCAAACAGACAGAATAACACACTTCTCGTAATTTAAGTAAAAGAATTATCACAATAGAGAAAGAATATAGAGATGAGTTTAGAATGATCTTGTGTGATGTCACTGCAGCTTTGGACTCCTTTGGATTGAAGCAGATGAAGCTTCAAGTCCTTCTCTAGAAGTTATGTGAAAAACAGAGTGTCACGATTTAGCTTGTTTTCTTCGTAAGGTTCAACAGAGCTAAGATGTTCTTTAAGATTCAAATATGCTTCGTGTGTTCTTCAATAGTGTTGAGTTTCATGAAGTGTGCCTTTTTTTTGAAAATTCCTCTAATTATCTTCATTGTTATTGTGCTCACAACCTTTCTTTTTGTTTTTGTATCGCACGCTTTTGATTCTTGGTCACACTTGCTTGTATCTAAAAAATGCATGTGTTAGAGCTGACACATGTATTTTACACCTCATACCTCATACTGTCCGATGATAAGTCTATAAAGAAACATTAATTATGTTAGTGCATTAAAATCATCAAATATGACCGTTAGAAATTAAATTGAAAGATGAAAAAATAGTTTAGGAAACAGTGTCACAGTAAGTCATGGAAACGATGTCTCCTTCACACGGTGTCTTGATTGATCATAGTTTCTGAGTGTCACAGTGTCTCATGGTCACAGTGTCTCGCTGTCACGGTGTCTCGCAGTCACGATGTCTTGTTCACGGTGTCTTGTTTCACGGTGTCTGCTTCACGGTGTCTTACTTCACGGTGTCTTGTTCACGGTGTCTGCTTCACGGTGTCTTTCTTCACAGTGTTTGATTCACGGTGTATTGCTTCACAGTGTCTTGTTTCACGGTGTCTTGCTTCATGGTGTTAAAAATACATAGCCAGTGATAGACTCACCGTGTCTTATACTTTTCAATGTAACTGTGTTCATATTTAAATAATGATGATAATAGAAAGGATTAGACTTAAGCATTTGTCAAAGAAGGTATTATGAGAGTAGATCAAGGATATTATAAAGTAGGTAAACTGAATATAGAGCAATTAATATTTTTCATGGCTCTTCTTAAAGCATAAGAAAACTTTAAACATTAATATTCATGATTGGATATAATTTATAGGAGTTAACTAGGTTGAATAAGATTTTTGATCATTAAAACATGATTAATACACGAGGAGTCCAACAATATCCCCCTTTTTGATGATCACAAATCATATACTGTTAAAGTGTATATTGGATTCAACTATAGAGATAAATGGCTAGCATATATAAATTTCTCACCCTTTTGGGATTATCAAAAAGATAGAATCAGAGAAGTCAAAAAGTGCATAGTCCATTAATAAAAAATATGTTACAGTACAAAATAGAGGAGTAATAAAAAATAAATAGCATCCCTATCAAAAAAATATTAATCACTTTTCTTCTTCATGGGCTGGCCTTCTCTTTTCCTTTAGCAGCATCAGAAGAGGAAGCCACAGGGGTAGAGGTCGAGGTAGAAGAAGGCAGAGAGGTGGTTGATAAAGAAGGTAAAGGAAGGCCTTCAAAGACTAAGGGAGCCAAGGTAGGGGAAGTAGAAGATATAGGCAGTTGTTGATCAAGAATCAAGGGCCTGATCTGGCTTAGTGCTTGGCCGTCCGACATAGTGGTTGAGGCTAGGGAAGAAGTGAAGGTAGGCATCCCAGGTCTGAGGGGTGCAGTTGCTGGAGTAACAATGGCTATACTCTGGACATGAAGATAGGGTCTCATAAGTTTGATGAAATCTATAATGATCTCTCCACCATACTGCATGGATTTTTCAAAATCATCTTTGTTCTCCATAAACTTGTCCAACAATCAAGTAAAATCTGTGAGCTTCTGGACTTGGGTCTTGAAAGCTTGAGTCACAGGAGGAATCTGTAGATTTTATATAAGGTACTTGAAATGGGTTTTCATATCCGTATTGGAGAAGATTCTATTGAAGTAGAAATCCACGTTCTTGGAAATCTATTGCTGAGCATCATTAACAATTTTGGAGTGGATTTGTACTAGGTCAAGAACTCTGTCACTGTTCTTGATCACTTCAGATAAAGAAGCCGTATTGAAACCACTGAGTACATTCTGAAGTTCTTCTTTGACTATAGTTATGAGCATATCACTGTCCAATGAGGGTTTAGAGGATTTACCAGATGCTTTGACAGCTGTGGTTAGAGATTTTAGTTGATTTATTACCTTTTAAAGACACCCTGTATACTCATCAGTGAGTTTATTAAGATTGAAAACATGGTATTTCATTTCCTTCACAATTTGTTTGTTCCTTTCAGCGATCTTTTCATCTAAGGAAGCTAGATAAGGTTGAATCAGAGACACACCAACCTGTGGGATTTGAGGATCAACAGGTTCTACAAGAGGAGAAACAGACTCATATCTCGAATACAGCTCTTTCTGCATGTATTCAACCATACTTATTAGGGTCTTCATTTCATTACTTTTTTTTCAACTCTTACTTCTTTAATCTCATGAAGCATCTTAGGTTGTATTTGACAAATAATTTTCTCCAATAATAGCGAGGCATCTATCTCACTTAAATTTGTCATAGGATGAGGTTGGGTATTCATGAGTTTCTCAACTCCAGATAAGAGGGTATCACAAAATTCCTTCAGATCATCCTTACTCACAAAAGATGGCTGTTCAGATAAGGGTTCAGGTGTAGGGACTGGTATAGGCTCAGGTTCCTTCTCAGGTGCAATATTGGAGACTAATTTCAACTAAAATAGAGAAGAAAGATCATGTCTGGTTGTTTTAACCTGCTGAGAGTCATCCACATCATAGAAAAAAGGAAATTTATACTGAGTGTCTACAGGACTTGACTCAGTTGTATGTGAGGCTTCAATAGACTCAAGATTTGGAGTTTTCACCCCCTCAACTGATGCTTCCTTCTTAGGACTGATAGTCTTAGGATCTTTGTCTAATTCCACAGACTCATCTCTAAGTTCCTCACTCATTTCCTTTCTATCCATCTTAAAAGATACCTCCATCCGTTCTTCAGCTGTAGGTTTGATTTCAGGAACATATTGTTCCAAAGGGAGTTCCTCAAGATTGACCTCTTGCAAAACAGGTAGCTCTTCCACTATAGGCTCTTCTACTATAGTCTCTTCCATGGAATTATTTTCAATTTCTTTGGAAACTGATTCTGTTACAACTTCGGGTTGAATTTCTAGATTAGCAGCTTCTTTAAGAGCAGGGACTTCTTCTTCAAGAACTTCAAGAGGAGCAGTTGTCCAATCTTCTTTAATAGTAACAACTTCCCTAGGTGGAACTACAACCTCTTCTTCCTCTTCTTCAGGATACTCAACAATCTCATCTAGTTCTAAACTAGGATCATAAATGTATTTTGGTCTTAAGGGATAATCCACAGGATTGAATTTCTCATAAACTCTATCATTGTCTTCCACCCATTCCTTTTTCCAAGGATTCCAGTTTATCTTCATTCTTTTGATAGTGGCTTTTGAGAGAGTACTCACAGTCCATAATTACTTCCTCATTAGGTCCAACTATACCTTTGGAAAGAAGCATGACTGATATTAGCTGAGAGTAAAACATAGAAGTTTACTTGGATGCGACTTTGATCAACTCACACATATGGTGTATGATATACTTGCACAAGTTGATCCTATGCCCATTTTTCATGAGGTGAATCAGAAACACATCTTGATATTTTAAAATAGAAAAATAAACTTTTCTCAGGCTAACCAAATTCTGTATAAACTTGAACATAAGCCTTGATTCTCCATCTAATTTAGTAGTAATGGCTCTCATTTGGCTGCCATTTCTAGTTAAGGTTTTCAGGGAATCTTCTAAATCAAAGAATTCGGTTGAAGGTGGAGGTCCTCTTTGATAATCCTCACTGATTACTTCATGAGTTATCCTAAGGCATACAACCCATAACCTCGAAGAGAATGAGAATATCTGGCCATTGAACCAGCTTCTTACAACATAACTACCACCAGAATCGAAGGAGAATTGAACGTACTGGTAAAACTGAGCCACTAACCTAGGATAGATGGGTCTATCCTCCTTTGAGAACCATTCTAACCAGACATATTATTCTAAAACTTTCAATACCACAGACTTACTAGACATAATCCATTTGGGGAAAATCTCTTTCTCAGGTACAACAATGCAGTTTACCAGATTTGGATTTAAAGGTCCTTCAGGCGTCAGCTTAGGTGAAATATTCTTCTTTTTATTCGAGCTGTGCTTCTCAGGTGTCGATGATGAAAAAAGTTTCATTCTTGGCATTCACTAAAGGTTCGAGCAAGATAGGGTTGCAGGGATGAAGGAGGGTTCGAAAAGAGTAAGTAGAAGAAACCTCGAGTGAAGAATCGAGTGATACTTCCTTTGTTTTATCATCTAGGAATACCAAAGGTCACAAAAATAAAAACGCTGGAAAATAAAAAAGGTGAAAAGGATAATTACCCCGACATGGGTTTAAAGAAAAACCTAATTTTTTTTACGGTGAGACCGTGTCTGGTAATTACGGTGAGATAGTAAATGAGCTTCACGATGAGACTATGAACAAACTTCTCAGTGTGCATTATGGTGAGACAGTAGACATTAGACAGTAAGTACAAAACACTAACTGTGAGACCGTAAACATAAAACTTTACGGTGAGACAGTAAACATCAGAGACAGTTACTGAGAAACTGTAATCATGAAATAGTAAAGTATAATATAGTAAGATATCGAATAGTAATACCTGAAACAATAACAAGTAAGGTATCTATTTGAGATTTATCATGCCTAGTTCATGTATGATGTAGTATAAACTCTCAGAATTTAATGGTTTGGTGAATATATCAGCAATTTGATATTCAGTACCAATGGATTCCAAAGTGATATAACATTTTTTTGATAATGATATCTCAAAAAGTGATGTCTTACATCAATGTGATTTGTCCTAGAATGGGAAATAGGATTCTTTGAGATGTTAACAAAACTTGTGTTGTCACATTTTATAGGTACATTTCTGAATTGATATCCATAATCTAGTAATGTGTATTTCATCCAAAAAATTTGTGCACAAAAACTACCAGCAGCTATGTATTCAGCTTCTATAGTAGATAATGCAACCAAATTTTGTTTCTTACTACACCATGATACTAGTGACTTGCCTAAAAGGTGACATGTTCCAGAGGTGTTTTTTCTATCTAACTTACAGCCACCGAAGTCTATATCAGAATAACTAAATAATTCAAATGATTATCCTTTAGGATAAAATAGTCCTAGATTGGGTGTATGGTTGAGGTATTTGAAAATTCTCATTACAACATTTAAATGAGATTCCTTAGGGTTTTCTTGAAAACGAGCACACATACAGACACTAAACATAATTTCTGGATGACTAGAAGTTAAGTAGAGTAAACTTCCAATCATTCCTTTGTAAGTGGTTTGATCAACAGATTTTCCATCTTCATCAAGATCCAACTTACAAGTGGTACTCATGGGAGTGTCACTACTTTTAGTGCTATCCAATCTAAAACGTTTTAGAATATCCTTTGTATATTTACTTTGATTTAAAATAATACCATTTTCATTTTGAAAGACTTGAAATCCAATAAAATATTTGAGTTCTCCCATTAAACTCATTTCAAATTCGTTTTACATCATTTTAGAAAAATCAACACATACATAATTCTTTGAAGATGCAAAAATAATATCATGTAAATATATTTGAGCAACTAAAACATCATTAGAAATTCGTTTTATAAAAAGGGTAGGATCAATAATTCCTTTTGTAAAACCTTTGGAAATAATAAACGTACTCAATCTGTCATACCAAGCTCGTGGAGCTTACTTTAAGCCATATAAGGATTTTGATAGTTTAAAAATATGATTTGGAAAATGGGGGTTTTAAAATTCAGGGGGCTGTTAAACAAAAACATCCTAATCTATATACCCATTTAAGAATGCACTCTTAACATCCATTTGATATAGTTTGAAATTAAAATGTCCGGCATAGGAAAGCAGGATTCTGATGGCTTGAAGTCTGACTACTGGTGCACAGGTATCCTCATAGTCAATTTCTTCTTCTTGACTATAGCCTTGTGCAACTATTCTAGCCTTGTTTCTAACTATATTACCAGCTTCATCAACTTTATCCCTAAAAACCCATTTAGTGCCTATGGTCAAAGTTTCCTTAGGTCTGTCTACTAATTTCCAAACTTTTTTTCTTTCAAATTGATTCAATTCCTCTTGCATATACATCACCCAAAATTCATTATTGATTGCATCATTGATATTTTTAGGTTCAAGCTGTGAAAGAAAAGCTTTATGTTCAACCTGGTTTTTCAGAGAAGCTCTAGTTTGTGTCCCTCTATCTAAATATCTTACTACAATATCTAAAGGATGGTTTGTAAGGGTCATAGTTGGTCTAGAGAAGGTAGGGCTAGAAATTTCAGTTTCATTTACATGTTTGGGTTCTACAGAAACAGGTTTTAGAAAATTTCCAGAACTGGTTGTCTTAACAATAGGTTCAGTGTTTTTTTCATTAAGGTTTAGAATTGACAAATCTTATTTAAGATTTTCAAGAGGGGTCTTAGGTTCATGTGGATTAGTTTCATCAAATTTGATGTGTAAAAATTATTCCATACATTTGTTTCTCTTATTGAATACTATATAGGCTTTACTTAAGATTGAGTAACCTTGGAAAATTACTTCATCACTTTTGGAAGTAAATTTGTCAAGATTATCTTTAGTATTAAGGATAAAAACTTTGCAACCAAATACTCAAAAGTAATTAACCTTAGGCTACTTATTATTCCAAAGCTCATAAGGAGTCTTTTTAAGAATTGTTCTAATCAAGACTCTATTTATAATATAACAAGATGTATTTACAGCTTCATCCCAAAAGTAAATAGGTAAGTCATACACATTGAGCATAGTTCTTGCAATTTCCTGAAGGGTTCTATTCCTTCTTTCTACTAAACCATTCTGTTGGGGTTTTCTAGGAGAAGAGAAGTTGTGACTGTAGCCATTGTGTGATCAATCAGTTTCAAAGTCATGATTTTCAAACTCACGACCATGATCACTTCTTAGGGTCTTAATCTTAAGTCCACTTAGGTTTTCTATAGACTTGAAGTATTTAATTAAATAGGAAAAAGATTCACTTTTTGGTCAAGAAAGTATACCCAAGTGTTCCTAGAAAAATCATCTATAAGAACATAAACATAGTGCTTCCCATTTAGACTAGAAACTCTAGATGGTCCAAACAAATCCATGTGAACCAACTCGAGAGGTTGATAAGTAGAAACTTCTTTCTTTTATTTGAAATAAACTTCATGTTTTTTCAATTTTGACAAGGATTACACACTTTGTTAAGTGGGAATTCCATTTTAGGTAAGTCTCTAACTAAACCTTTCCTAGTCAGTTTGCTAAGTGAGTGCACATTGCAGTGTCCTAGCCTTATGTTCCATAGCCAAGATTCTTTATGAAAATCATTTAAACAAGTAACATTTTTTTAGCTAAATAATTCAAATCTACAACATATACATTTTTATTTCTTAATGCAGTAAATACCAAAAAAAATTAGAATTAAAAACATTACATGAATCATTTTCAAATTTTACATTGAAACCATCATCACACAACTGAGAGATGCTTAATAGATTGAATTTTATTCCATAAAAAAAATAATATTTTAGAAATTAAAATTGAATCATTGTTACCAATCTGGCCTAAGCTGATGATATTTCCTTTGGAGTTATCACCAAAGGTAACATGTCCTCCATCAAATTTTATTAATCTCTTAATGCATGAGTAGTCTCTTATCATGTGCCTCGAAAATCCACTGTCCAAGTACCATATATTCCTAAAATAACTTTTCAAACAAGTTTCCTACAAAACAGATTTAGACATGCGATAATTTTGGTACCCATATTTTCTTGGGTCTAGAAAGGTTAGCAAGTAAAACTTTAGGAACCCATATTTGTCTAATGGGTTTCCTATAATTAACAAATTCAAATGATTTTGATAAATAAACTCTTTTTGGTATGTAAGAATTTGAATAGCTAGATGAACCATAATAATTTCCAGACCTTGAACTAGCAGCATACTGTCCAGATATTTGAAAAAATGTATTCTTAACAATCTGTCTCTGTCCAGGTTGGTATCCTAAACCAGTAATATACTTTGGTGCAACTTGTTTTCCAAGAATTTGAGTTAGAGTATTGTTTCCATTTGTAAACTTACCTATGTATTTTCTAAGTTTCTCATTAGACAATTTGAGTTTAGTATTCTCCTTTAACATTTGATCATTCTTTTCCTTTTCTATACTAAGATCAGATTTAACAGTACTTGTAAAGGCATACTATTTCTTTAATGATTTGTACTTATCTTTCAGCTCATTACAAGTATCTTCCAACATATTACAGTATTCAAATAATTCATATTTATACATATTATCATCATTATTTGAATCACTTTCATTTCCAAAATAGTAATCCTTCAGCATAGGGGAAACAAGCACCTCAGATGTTTTAGTCATGAAACACATGTTGGCATGATTCTTTTCTTCAAAATCAGAAACTTCAGATCCACTTTAGCTGTCTTCTGAAGCACTCCATGTTTCCTTCATAGCTTTCTTATATTTTTTGTCCTTATAATCAAATATTTTTCTTAAAATTTAATTTTGGACAGTCATCATTAACACATCCTTTCATTTTACATTCATAACATACTATCTCATCATTTTTATCAGCTTTCTTCCAATCTCTCTTCCAATTACCTTGTTGGTCATATTTACCCTTAAAATTTTATTTTTTGAAAAATTTAATCTTTCTATAGAATTTCTTGAATCTCTTGTCTATATGAGCCATCTCTTCATCACTATCTGAATCTGAACCTTCACTTGTTGAGCCTTCGACAGGTATGTGAAGTTTCTCCTTCTCCTCGGTGTTTGAGGCAGTAGACTTAAATGCCAATAACTTCTTCTTAGGTTCATCATCTTCCTCTTTGTTTACCTTTATCTCTTCTTCATACATCATCAACTTACCAATCAGCTCCTTGAAAGGTAGCTTGCCAATGTCACATGATTCTCATATAGAGACAGAGGTTCCTCTCCATCTGTCTAGTATGCATCTTAGTATCCTAATGATTTACTCCTTTGTAGGAACAACTTTTCCCAGTGAGCTCATTTTATTGACTATCTCATTAAACTTGAGATACATATCAGAAATAGATTCATCAGATTTTATTTTAAAATTATCATACTTAATAGTGTATGTATTTAGTCTCATATCCTTAACATTGGTTGTTCCCTTATGGGAAATAGACAAAGTATCCCAAATTTCATAAGCAGTCTTACAAGTATATATTCGATTAAATTATTCATCTCCTAAAGAACAATATAGGGCATTCATTTCTTTACAATTATTATTGTAAGAATCTTTCATAGGTTCATCCCAAGTAGTTATAACAGTTTCTAGAATCTTATACTGAGTCTCTATAGCTGTCCAGATGTCAAATCCCATACTTTCTAAGTGAGTTTTCATTTTTATTTTCCATTGGGAAAAATTAACACCATTAAAGAAAGGTGGCCTGTTGGTAGCTACACCTTCTAATTATTTATCCATAAGAATTACGATTTAGAAAGATATATAAAGATATAAAAATTTAGAACTAACAGAAATTTTGAGTTCTTTAAGATAAAACTAAAATCACAGTTAAATTTTTTTTTACAAACAGAGTGTTTTGAAAAAACTTTTATCAAATCCTCTGATACCAAATGTTGGTCGGAGTGGATACTCAAGAGGGGGGATGTGTTTAGTTCCAATTAAAAATTTTCTGTTAAAAATTATTTCTAAAAAGGTTTTCCCCAAATATTAAATACAACCCTGTTAATCAAGGTTATGCTGTTATAAGAGTTTGATTGTTTAAGTAACTTCTTAGAAGATTGATTAATTATCAGTAATATTAATTTTTGTTATTAATATGAATTTTGAAGTTATTCTACTATGACAAGAATGTTATCACTTCTTTCCAAGATTAACTATCAAAGTAAAAGTAGTGATTTCTGGATTATACAGTAAATAAATAAAATAGAGATAACTAAATTTAAGCGGCACAACAGATATGAAACAAGTGGTTCTGTCTAAAGCTGAGACCTAATCCACTCCACTTGTTGATCACCTGCCACCATGCAGTTTATCTAAATAAACTTTGATCCACACCCTGGATCGAGGTTTACAACAGTACTCAGACTGTCTAGGTTCTCAAACCTCTTCCATAGTTCTACATGGGAAAGAAACTACAACAACACATAGGCTTTCCAGGTCCACAGACCTCTACCACATTTCTATATGGGATACAAAAAGGTATAAATAGTTTGGTGTGAGGATTTCAGTATCCTCCAGTTCATCTTAGGAGTCAGTGTGTGTCCAAACAGACAGAAGGACACACTGTTCATAATGTAAGGAAAAGAATGATCACAGTAGAGAAAGAATATAAAGATGAGTTTAAAATTCTATTGTTTGATGTCACTGAAGATCTGAACTCCTTTGTATTAAAGCAGATGAAGCTTTGAGTCCTTCTATGGAAGTTGTGTGAAAAACAGAGTGTCGTGATTCAGCTTGTTTTCTTCGTAAGGTTCAACAGAGCGAAGATGTTCTTTAAGCTTCAAATATGCTTCGTGTGTTCTTAAGCAGTGTTGAGTTGCATGCAGTGTGCCTTTCTTTTTAAGCTTCCTCTAATTATCTTCTTCGTTATTGTTCTCACAACCTTTATTTTTGTTTTTGTATTGCACGCTTTTGATTCTTGGTCACACTTGCTTTAATCTTGAAAATGCATGTGTTGGAGCCGATAGGTTTCATGTATTCTGCACCTCGTACCTCATACTGTCCGATGATATGTCTACAAAGAAACATTAATTATGTCAGTGCATTAAAATAATCAAATATGACCATTAGAAATTAAATTGAAAGACGAAAAAATAGTTTAAGAAACAGTGTCACAGTAAGTCATGGAAACAGTGTCTCCTTCACATGATGTCTAGATTGATCATGGTTTCTAAGTGTCACTGTGTCTCATGGTCATGGTGTCTCGTGGTCATGGTGTCTTGCGACCACGATGTCTTTTTCATGGTGTCTTGTTTCATGGTGTCTGCTTCACGGTGTCTTACTTCACGGTGTCTTGTTCATAGTGTCTGCTTCATGGTGTCTTGCTTCACAGTGTCTGCTTCATGGTGTCTTGCTTCACGATGTCTTGCTTCACTATGTATTGCTTCACGGTTCCATAAATACATAGCCAGTGACAGACTCATGGTGTCTTAGAATTTTCAAAGTAACTGTTTTCAGACTTAAATAATGATGATAATAGAAAGGATTAGACTTAAGCATTTGTCAAAGAAGGTATTATGAGAGTAGATCAAAGATAGAATAAAGTAGGTAAACTGAATATAGAGTAATTAATATCTTACATGGATCTTCTTAAATCATGAGAAAACTTTAAACATTAATATACATGATTCGATATAATTTATAAAATTTAACTAGGTTGAATAAAATTTGTGATAATTAAAACATGATTAATACATGAGGAGTCCAACATATAGTATTAAAAATAAATAAATAAAATTGAATGATTAAAAACATAATATATATTAAATGTATCATGTTATAATAAAATTTTAAAATATACTAAAATTTGAATAAATTACATAAATATTAGGTGTATATGTTTTTATATACTGTGTAGATATATTTGTCTATTCATTTTTGTATAAAAATGAATTAACACACACACACACAAACACACACACACACATATATATGTATGTGAAATAAATTCAACACACGATGTTTAATATAGGTTAAATTAAAAAATCAAACAACATTAAAATTGAATAAGACATTAATATGTTTTTAATTAACAATATATATATATATTACACTTATTAATTATATATATATATTTAATATATACTATTTATTAATATTAATAATATATATATGTATATTAAATTTATTCCTTTTTATTAACAATTATTTAATTAATAAAATGTTTGATATTTTTCTTAATTTACACATTTTATTTTTATTTGTTTAATATTTTATTTTGTTCTGGACCATTATCGGTGCTAAAAAAACACTGATGAAGGGAAACTTTTATCAGTAATAAAAATGCGGTGACAAAGGAAACCTTTTATCAGTGCTATAAATAAAGCGCTGATACATGCTTACTTTATTAGTGCTAAAATAAATTGATGATAAAGGTTAATATTTATAAGTTCTAAAAAATAATTTCTAATAAATGGTTCATTTTAATAGATTTTTTTTAGCACTGATAAAGATGAAATTTATCCGTTAATTTTTTGAGTGTTGATAAATGCTAGCGCTATTATAGGTGGGTTTTGTATTAGTGAAGGATGATCCAGAGATTGGGGGAAAGGGTTATTCTTATGTGATGAGAATATATCTTGTGTTCTTTCAATGTAGATCTTTGGGGAATAATAATCCATCATATTTAAAGTCTTTTAAAGTTTGCCTATGTTTTGGCTATTTGAGTCATCTTTAAAAGTTCTGTAAGATGGGTTTTCAAAAGAGGTATCGAGATTGGTACCTTTATGGATGAGTTGTTGTTTTCAGGACCTTTCCTTTCCCTTAGTGGTTTTAATTTTGGTTTATGTAGCTTTATCTATTGTTTTGAGTATTTTGAGGATGATTCCCTTTTGATATGTTTTGATGGGTGGTTTGAAAGATATTTTATGGAATTCTTTGTTTTATTAGGGAATTCCTTATCTCCATTATGGATGGATTTAATGTTATTGTTTTGGTAGATTTTCCTTTTTTGTTTATCTATGATTTTTTTTGGAGCCTCATTTAGGTGGAAAACCTTCTTTGAGAGCTTGGGTTGTGCTTGTTCTTGAATTGATATTTTGAGGTGCTCATTATTTGGACATGAGAGAGGGTTTGGGGGAATGATTGGATAACTAAGGTGTGTGTTTTACCAGTTGAGTTTGGTATGCTAGCTAGTATTTGGATATATACATTCATATACACTATGTGAGGGTGTATATTGGTGACCCTCGATTATCCATTTGTGCAGTGACCTTAGGCGAGAGATCATGTCATTCTTTTGAGGCTTATTATGGTTGTTCTTTATTCCTTGGGGTTGGAAGTTATTATGGTTGATAGTGAATTTCTCTCATGGTTTATCATTGTTTGAGGTTAGAACTCTCAATAGTTTTTATTTTGTGACACCATGATATAGGAAATCTAAATGGTTGGATACCATGTTAGGTATCCCATGTTTCATATGAATTATTTTTAGGAGCTCTACTGTCATTATGCTTGGTGACATTTGGGAATTTTGTGGTTGATCATTTTGATCATTTTGAATTTATTGGTTTTTGTTTTCCAGGTTGAGTGGATATTTTAAGTTTAAGTATTCTTT
Organism: Viscum album; assembly: GCA_963277665.1. Classification (NCBI taxonomy): domain Eukaryota; kingdom Viridiplantae; phylum Streptophyta; class Magnoliopsida; order Santalales; family Viscaceae; genus Viscum; species Viscum album. Next base: position 1,615,447,096 of record OY728146.1, on the reverse strand, counting down.
AATACTTTCATTCTCTCTCCTTTGGTTTCTAACAGACTTTCTAGGGGTAGAAAGTGTCATGGTGGGCTGTTTGTGACACCCTTATGTCACAAAGTTATTTATTTTAAGTTATTTTATCTTTCCTTGGATGGTATTGAGTTTTTGCTATAGGTGGGACAAAAATTAAAGTTTTGGAGGCCTTTTGGGAGGACCAGGGTTAGCCTGCATGGTTAGGAGAAACCATATGATGATCATACGGTTAGAACTGTCGTTTTGATAGAGCTGTTTTTGTATGGATTGCACGTGGTTTGTTAAAAAATACAGATCTCCCCCGAGATCGTACATGGTGTTGGGTGTGCCTAGGTTTAGGTGCATGGTTTTTCAAAAATGTACAGTAGAAAAGGAGAAATGACACAACTTAAAATTTTGAGGTACAATATCTCTCACATGGTTGGTGTACGATTTTCTAAACCATGTGACCAAATCATACAGCCTGCCTAATTATTAATTTTTTGGGGGTATTTTCCATTTTAACCCTTTCTAATTTAAGGGGTTTCATGAAAATTTCATCCCTTATAGATTGGATGACCCCTTGGGAGCTCTATCAGGAGTTCCAAAATCCTCCTCCTTAGATTCTTTCCCACCCTTTGATGATTTCCAATAGGTTTGAGGTGATTTCTTTCTCTCTTTCTCTCTTTTCCCTCCTTCCTCTATTCCATCTTGGTGTTGGATTACCCTCGGAACCCTATATCTAAATTGGTCGATTTTAGGGTTCTGGTCAGATCTAATGATGGGTTTTTTAGTTTATAGGGTTCATAGACATCATTTATACTCACATGGCTGTGGTCACTGTTAAAGGTGATGTGTTCTGAAGCATTTTATCTTGATTATCACCTCTTTTAGGTAGGTGTTTCTATAAAATTGGTTCATTTTTGGAAATTAAAGTGAACTTGTGATTTATAAATTCCATTCTTATGAAAGTTTGACTATATGTGACATCTCCTTAGTGATTTGAAACCATTTTTTGGTAATTTGATATCGACATAGTTTTTTTATCATATGAAACCCATGTTTTCATGTTTGAAATGGAATGTTTTAAAGCGGTAATATTCTATGAATTTTTTTATGGTTTTTGAAATGGTTTTCATGATGTGCAATGGGTTTTGACCAGGTTTTTGTTTTCAATGAATAAAAACTATTTTTTAATGGGAATTTTGTTTTTGAGATGAGGTTTTGACCACAAAAGAATTTTTAAAAGGGTTTTTTATTTGGATTTCAAAGGGAAATTAGAAATGTATGTTTGTGTTTTACCCTGTATAAATAATGATCTATTGAATTTTTGAAAGGTATTAAATTAAATGGTTGGAATTTGGCCTTGTTTTGATTTTTAAATATGAAGACCCTTATTGACGGGTATCTTTGAAATGTTTTAATGAGGAGGGTGGTTACATTGAAACTCTCAAAATTTTTACAATGGTATTTCATGAAATGTGAGAAGGGGATTGAAATTCCCCACTAAATTTTTATGTTTCAAAGGACTGATTGAAACTTTGGTTTTTAGATGGAGTTTGTGATGCACCCCTTGATTGACCCCCTATTCTTGTATACCCCTTACATGGGTTGAGGTCACAATTTAATGCTTGTTACTCCCCTTGTGTGGTCATGTTCTTGTTTATGATATGGGTAAATTTTATATGTATGGAAAGTTTCATCATTGGGTGTTAGGGATGAGTGTTGCTATGGTTATTACTTGTGTGTTAAAATTATCTCATTTTCAATACACTTCATTATATCTTATTAGTCATGGGAGACCAGGTACTAAGTGGAAGATCTAGCTTATTCCTCTAGTTAGTTCACACGTTTTTAGTTTCCCACTAGTCATACTATGTAAAAGGGCTAAGTGGGAGTTGATCATAACAATGTTTCTTGTGTGGGATATTTAGATGACCATTTTTAACTTTAGTGCACACTGATAGATAGTTCAATATTTTTATACCCATATACAGTTTGATTCTAGGAATATTAGGGATCCTTTCATAATGCTGATGACACATTCTATTTCTTGGTTAATTATTGATTGATGATAGTTTTATCTAGTTCTTGGTTATTCCATTTCCACTATTTTCATTGTTATGGAACCTTTTGTTTTTGTATTTATGCCTCATTTTGTGTGGTTCTTGATTTTTTGTGATTGACCTATATGGGTGTGTTGGGTTTTATTTGGAATGTGTGTTTCAATGATGTTTGGGAAGACTTTTTTGAATTTAAAGACTATTTTTTGGGTAATTAAACTTTATTTTTTAAATGGTTGTTTTGGTTTAAAGATGTCTTAGACTATTTAAATGTTTTAAAGTGACTTTTTTCATTTAGATAAAAAATGTGTTGTTTTGAGAAATGTGAATAGTGTGAATATGGTTTGTAAATGGCTTTTCTCGATGAAATATTTTCAAAATGTTATCTACTTCATTTAAATATATCAAGTTGTTTGTTTGAGAAATGGTAACAATTTTTTGTTTTTGAGACAGCTTAGGTTGGTGAATTTTTTTTCAAAACATGTCTGTTCAGTTTTGGAAAACAAATAGAAACTATTTCATATAAAAAATATGTACTTGTTGGTTTTTTCTTATATGTTACATATGAAAATCCTATTTTTTAGTTTATTTTTAAACTAGTATAGATAAATTTACTTATAAAACATATTGCACAGATTCAGTGGGTTTTAGTGACCAAATGGGTTTTTTAGCTCACACTTATATATATTTCAAATTCTAGGTTCTCAGTTGGACCTATTCATGTTCATCGTGCCTGATGTGGGGTGATTTGGGTGGTGGTGGGAAACTGAAGGTTTCATAGAGATGGTTTGGGCTCGACTTGAGTTAGTTTGTTGTTATTTTATTTTTATTTAGTGTTTATTTTTTCCCTAGTTATATCTTTCTATTTGGATGTTATTAATGTATATTAAAATGGGTTGGATGATGATAGTTGGTTGTGACCTATTGGAATTTTTATTTATATGAGTTTTTAGATTTATTTATTCCACTATATTTTATCTCTGATATGGGAAGAATCATTCCCAAAGGGTTTACAATGAGTCCTAGGAACTAGTTGATAGTATGTGGGTATTGGGAGCACCCATTTGGAATTGTGATGGGCTGGGTGAGTGTTGGGTTAGATGGAAGCCCGACCCAGTTCGTTACATGATGTTTCGTATCAAGATATTGGATGCGAGATTAGGTTCATTTATTTCGTTTTAAAATAAGATTTTTTGTGATGATATCATTATTTTTTGTTTCTAATATCATTTTTTTGATATCATGGGAACCCTTGGTAGCTAATTAGATGGTATGGATGTGTGTTATGCTGGATTAGTTTTCATATGCTGGCTAGTTTCCTAGGAAAGTTATTACCTCCTCGGGGTTTATTTTTATACTTGGTGACCCCAAGGGGTGATGATAGGTATGTTACTATTTCAGATAGGTGGACCTTAGAGATATGTGACTCAAGGAGCACTGGTATAGTATCATTAATGTTAGAGTCTTATGAGTTTCCCATGATGGTTAGATCCATTGGAGGATGATTTAGGGGATCCTATTACATTATCCTTGATTGTATCCTTAAGATTTCAATTACATGGATCCTTGGTTCTACTATTAATTATTTTATTTTGTTTTCATTGATATGTATATATATATATATTAGTAATTTATGTGTTATTCCTAGTTTTTATTTTCATTTGGGTTTATGTTTCAAACTAATATATAAATGGTTTGAAAGAATGTATTTTAAAATGGTAAGCGGGGATTGTTTTGAAAAAATCATTGTTCAATATTTTGGGAAAAGAGGGAGAATTTGGTGGTTTGGTTTTAAAATAAAATAGATCCTATTTTCATGGTTTGAAGGAGATTTTAAATAAATGTTTTGAATTATTGATTGGTTTTGAAACTATGTTTTTAGGCCATATAAGCCCCATTTATTCTTAAAGGGTTTACCCTTATTTTGGAAAGAAAGTGAAAAAGAATCATATTTATTTTACTTAATCCTATCATTTTAAAACATATTTTATAAAGTATGTTCAAACAAAAATTTATGGAATGTATGAAAGGAACTGTATAAACTCTTTTGTGAAATTCTACTGGGCATGTTTGGCTCATACCCAGTATATATAACAATGTGTGTGTGTATACAACTATCATGTTTTCTCTTTAGGTTCACAATATTAATAATATTATTTGATTCTATTTGGGTCCATAATTGGATGGGGTGGGTTATGGTGGTTGTCCATGTGTCATGTGGAGGTTCTCATTAGAGTTATTTAGGTTCTATTTAATATTTGGATATTTTATCATCCACTTCTACCTAATGTATTTTTTTTACTTCTATTATATCTTTTATTTAGTGTATCCAGTTTTTTATTTTAGATAAATGTTTAATTTATTATTCCTTATTTGATTGGTTGATTTATCTTTTTATAATTATTTGATATGCATGGTTTTCCAACTCTTGGATAGGTCATTCTGGATTCTTAATAGTTTCTGCTATTAGTTTACATGGTTATTCGAGTGGTGAAATCTTTCCCATCGACACATTGTTGATACCCAGGTAATTGTTTCAAGTTAATATGGATCTAGAACACCCTTTAGGATTAGTTGTGGGCCAGGTCAGGTGGCGTGTTGGGTTAGCCCAAGCTGGTTCATTACAATATAGATGTTTGTAGACCTTTTCTAGTGAAATCTAGAGGTGGATACTTTTACTTCATAACTTTTACTAAAAATTTTAGTAGATATGAGTATATTTACTTAATGAGGTATATGTATGATTACTTTTAGAGATTTAAGGAATATAATAATAAAGTAGAGAATTATCTTAGTAAGAAGATAAATAAACTCTATATATACTGAGGTGTGAAGTATCCTAACCATGAATTCATAGATTATCTAAAATAACTTAGAATAATATCTTAAATAAATCGTCCTCATACACTATATTGTAATAGTTTTATCCAAATGAGGAACTATACATTGTTAGGCATATTGAGATCGATGATGAGTCATGAAAATTTTTCCATTATCCTTTTGGGGATATTCATTGCATTAAGCAGAACACACACCAAACCAAGTTTCAACTAAATTATAAATTAGAATCTCATATGAGTTAGGGTATAATATTAAATAATTTATTTAACATTTACATGTATGGGGACTTGATGTGTTCATTAATGAAACCACTAGAAACAAAATTTCACCTTAAGACACTAAGTGTATCATTATATGATATCCCAAAGAAACAAATGGATATTATCTATATAACCCCTCATATAAAAACAAAATCATGTAAAAAATATATTGTTCCTAGAAGAGGATCTCATATTCAGAGGATATAGTGGGAGAAAGATCTACTTTGATGAATGTGAGACTCGAGATATGAAGGAGTTGGTATATGAATAAATTTCATAATACTTGATGGAAGAAATTGGTCTAGATACACTAATATTATGTTAAATAATTGAAGAGGTTAGATAACTATAGAGATATAATTTTATAGTCACTAAATAAGGTGAAACACTATTAGTTAACAATAATTAACTTCTTTCCTATAAGGAAGCGGTAAAAATCTCAAAAATTACAGTGGAAAGAATCCATGAATTACAAATTTAATTCCATGTACTATAACTAAGATCATTTTTAGGTAGATCCTAGAGTTTATGTAAATATTTTTGGGTGAAAATGGGTATTAAATAAGAAATGGGACATTAATAGTGAAGTTAGTACCTATAAAGTATGACTAGTTTCTAAAGGGTTTAAGCAACATCAAAGTATTGAATAAGATGAAACCCTTTCACCAGTTTCTATACTAAAATCCATTAGAATTATACTTTCTATAACATCTTACCATGATTATGATATTTTGAAAATGGATTTCAAGACTTCTTTCCATAATGTAAAACTTGTGGAAGATGTCTATATAAAACAACCCGAAGGGTTCATGACACTGAAGGGTTCTTATAAGGTGTGAAAATTGGAGATATCCATTTATGGATTGAGGTATGCATTAAGGTCCTGGAAAATTTGTTTTTATGAATACATAAGAGATTTTTTTTTTCATAAATAATGAATGTGAGACCTATATCAATAATATTTTTAGTGGGAGTATAATAGTATTTTAGTAGTATATATTGATGAAATATTACTAATGGGAAACGAAATATAATTTTTACAATCAATTAATACACATTTAAACAAATTATTATCTATAAAATAATTAGATGAAACAACATATATTCTAGGGATCAAGATCTATAAAAATAGATATAATAAACTTCTTAGACTAATTCAAGGCATATACAATGAAAAGGTATTGAAGAGATTCAATATAGAGAAATCCAAGAGGGGATTATTTCCAATATCACATGGTATACATCTCTATAAGAAAATGTTCTCTTAGACACAAAAGGAGAGAGAATGAATGATTATAATTCCTTAAAATTCTATAATGAGATATATCATGTATTTCATGATATATACTAGGCTTGATATTTTCTATACCTTGAGAATGGTAGGTAAATATCTGGAAGAACCAAGGAATATAAATTGTTCTACTATAAATATTGTATTAAAGTACCTAAGGAATACAAATTATATGTTTCTAGTTTATAGATGATATGGAGAACTAATATTTAGGGGATACATAGATGATAGTTTTAAAACATATTAGGATGATCTGAAATCATAGTTGGGATATGTGTTTTTCCTTAATATAGGAGTTGTGAGCTTGGAGAGTTCTAAGAAACCTAAGTTTTCCAATTATAAATTATAGTTTTATTATATTATAACTTATTATGTAGCTAAATAAGTAGTTTGGATGCACAAATTCAAATAATAGCTTTATTTTTTTCTTAATAGTAAATATGTTATCTCTATATGTTGTGATAATACTTCAATAGTGGTTATCACCAAGGAGCCTATGTCACATTAACAAATAAATCACAGACTTTGGAAGTATCACATATTGAAAGATTTTTCTAAAAAGGGTAAAGTCACAATAAATAGATTAACCACAAAATAGAATGTGATAGACCCATCAACTAAAGTCCAATCTCAATAGAAGTTTAATATCATGTGAGAACCAGCAGACTTAAATTTATTAGTAGTTTTTTCTAGTTCAAGTAGGAGTCTATTTAATTTGGTGCCTTATAAGAAATTGAATTTGTTCTTTTATTTACCATAATATTAATAAATATATTATCACATGATGACTATTATTATGCATAACATTAATGTGATAATTTCCTTAGAGTATATATCACATCGAAAGGTTATAAAATTTCCTACTATAATGAGAACCTATAAATTTTATGTTGATATTTTTAAACATATATTCTATATTCTAGATAAAATATATATAATAGGACAATAATGGTGTTTGATTAACAAGTACGATATGCTCATAATACACTGATACTTTTTTCTCACGAAGTTCTTACTTGGTAATCTCCAAGAAGAGAGGTTATGAGGATAGACCCACCAATAATAATTCCAAATGTTTATGTGTCATTGGATATTACTATTTATGAGCATGAATATTAATACATAGACTTGATATTATAATTAATGTATATCATGAATCACATACTTTGATGTGTGGATGAAAATTGTATCATCATATTCCCATAGTGAGGTAACATACGTTAGGTGTGCCATAAATGAAATGATGTTAATTAATTAAACCAAGAAAGTATTTTTCCCTTATAAGTTATTAGAAGAAGATATATTTGGTGTTTTGATTGAAATAAAAATATCAAATTAAATCCATGTCCATGGAAGTTCATCGATGAGTACATTTAGGAATGTCAAATAAAGATAAACCATGCATATAGGGCGATGACACAAGTGTGCATCCTATTTGATGAGATATCAATACCAAGTGATTATATTATACAATAAAATTTGTCAAAATGTTGTTTTCATTGTGAAATTAAACTCTCTATCTATGGATTTCCTGACATACTGTGAGATACTAATATTTTACTTCAAGTAATTTCACCCAATGTCATTGAGAAAGAGAACCAGAGGGTCACACACTAAGTTTATCTAAAATCTCATAAATTTTATTGAATTTAATACTAGGAATAAATATAATTATCTACTTTTGGAATAATAATTATTCACGTAAAATTTATCTCATAAATTCAACACAAATGATATTAGTGTTTAGAATAGGTGATTGAAATTTTATCTACTATTTATTATTCATAAGGTAATAAATAAATATTTATTTATTCACCTGTTTAGTGAATAGATCAATACAAATATTTATTTAGTTACATGAATATTAAAATAGATATTTATTCATGATTTTAGTTAATATAATATTTATTTATTCGAATGAATAATATTTATTTGAATAAATATTTAATTATTAAAGGTTTGATAAATTTCAAATAGGATTGATGAGTTGCATTATGGTTCTAATATTAATGATATATTTTTATTTAATATCATTTAAATAAATATTAATTGTTTTATTTAATAAATACAATTAAAATTAACTGATTTCATGGAAGTAATAATAATTATAATAGTAAAAATAATAATACAATTAATACTAGACATGGGGAATAATATAGAATGAATATTTCATAAAGGGTCATTGTGAAATTATCAAATATTAACACTAAGTATATATTCCAATTTATATAATTTTAGAGAATAGAATAATTTTGCACAATTAAGAACCTCTAGAAAATTGTCTCAATCCATATAGAGAATATTATTTTTCCCCTCTCTCAATAACAAATAGATAATGCAGGAAATCCCTTGTTGTGATCAATGGTGAATGATATAAAGCTCTAGGTTCCTCCATGATTGTACTCAGAATGCCAAGAGTGTTGTTTGGAGATTCATAGAGCATGTGTGTGACACCCTCTAGATTATAAGTATATTTTATTTTGATATTTTATTTTCATTTCATTTACTTTTTAATTTTTAGGATTCAGGGGTCTAAAATTTGAAATTTGGATAAATGAGGCCAATAGGTATGTTTACCACGTGGTTAGTAGTAATTGTGATCCAAGTCATGTGGAGAGAAGTGAGGTATTTCAATAATATTTTTCATGGTTACCTCATAGTTTTTATAATAGTATTAACTCTCTATAAAAACAATGAAACCTATTTTGTAAAGGTGTGGTGACCTGCATGGATGATACACTTTTTTGGAAAATTGTGAAACCAAACAACGTATTCTACTGAGGTTACTTAAAATTTCAACTTTACAAAATTTCCCTTTTTGATTTTAACTCATCTTCCTCCTCCTCCTCCTCCTCCTCTATTTCATGCATAATATCCTCCTCAACCATATAATTATCCTCCCCCTTGAATCCTTAATAATCTCTTTACTTTATTAGTGATTTCTCTTCAGAAAATACTATTTTCCCATGATTTTCTCCTCCTCTTCCCATGTTCTTCTTTGTTATGCCCTATTTCTCCCATTATTATAATACTAATGAGAATTTATGGATGAACCTAGGGTTTATTTTTGGATTTTAATGAAACTTTACGGGTTTTAGGTTCATGTGGATCCCTTCTCTTTATCCTTGGAGTTATTTTGTGAAGGTGATGGGTTTCCATTGAATCTAAGGCAAATTTATATAAACAACTTGACCTTTCCTTTGGAATTACTAATTTTATTGATATTTAATTTGGTTTTTTTGATGAAATTTAGTTGAAATTATTTATTTAGGGATGAAATATGTGGTTTCATTGCTATATTATCATTCCTTTTCATAAACGCTGGTCTATCTAGGATTTTCCATTGAAAATCAGTTTTATGATTTCAAGTTGTTTTTTAAAATTATTAAAAGAATTTATTTAGTTCAAAGTATGTTTTAAAATGTATTTTCAAAAGGAAATATAATTTCATGTTATATACTTGATTATGGGATATTATTTCTTATCTTTCATATTGATTTAGCATGGGTTGATTGTGTTGGAACATGGGAGTCCTTAAGTAGGCAGGTGATAAAATGGGTGATAACCTAGATTTAGGTGAAAAATAGTAAGGGGTAATTTTTGATGAGGCCTAAAAAGATATTAAGTTATGTTAATTATTTAGGATCACATAGGTTGACCAATGTTTTTTGTGCAAGTACTAGTTACCTTTAGAAACTATAGGTAATATCTCTTCCCATATTTCTTATGTTATTATGGAGATCATTATTATTACTTGTGCCTACTATCATACTATTTATGATGATATAATTATGATTTATTTCCCTCATTCATCCAATATTTTTATCTTATTCTTATAAATGTTAGAAGTTTTTCTATTTATAAAACAAAAAGTATTATGGAATTATTTTCAAAATGGAAATTCTTTTTAAAATGGGTTTTCAAACTAGGAATAAATTGTTTGCCTTGTAAAAAGTGTTATGTAGTTTCATGGTGGTATCCCACTTAGATTTTCGTCAGACCTTTCATATACCATTGGGTATATGCAGACTTTGTTTTGTAGGATATATATAAAAGGAAAGAGTTCCATGTAGTATGCTGGCTCCTCCAAATGTTTTTCATCCTTCCCATTCTCATTTTTAGTGGTGGTGATCAGGGGTCATAGAGAGTTGGGATCATGTAGAGTGTTTGGGTATCCTTAGTGGTTTTTGGGTTATGTTTTACAGGCCTCTATGACCTTGAACTTGTTTTGGAATTGTTTTTTTGGATATTGGTTATCACCTATTTCTGTTGAGGATGTTATATTTATGAGTTATAGTTCATTTTTTCTATTTATTATACCCGGTTTAAATATATTTATGTTTTTAACTATTTACTTAATGGAATGGGTGTCTAACTTATAGATGGTTCATGCTGAATTATCGATGTAATTTGTTTAATATGATTATTGGATTCTAAGGGTTAATGAATTACTAAATATTTCATGTTGATACCATGGTACTTTTCTCCACCCTATAGTAATCGAGAAAGTTATTATAGCCTTGTGGTAAGATGGGTCAGGTGACATGTCAGGTCGATCTAGGAGGGTTCATTAAAAAATAGAATCAGGTACCTCTTATTATATTTGAAGTAAAGTTAGTATGGAGATTGTACTTCTAGGTGTTGAGAGGTAGGTGTGTGGTAGTGTCTATCTAGCTCTTTTTCACATCAAACCTTGAGTTACCATGGGTGGTCGGGAGTTGTGTCTTGAATTTGAAATCTATTTTTGGTTTCTCTAATGATATTTGATGTTGTTAATTTTTGGTTATTGGTTTTAGTAATAATATTTTTCTTTTTTGAGAAATTTTATGTTTCAAAGTGAAAAGAGAAATGAAGAAAAAGGTGCATGGTTTAGGCATGTAGTTAGTAGATTCTATGCATAACCCATATGACTATGTTTGTAATAATTCTAGTTTCATTCCTCACAGTTGGATCATAGTTTTTCAAACCATGATTCCAAAAGATGTAAAGTAGTAAGATACCTAAATTTTGAATGTTTATACCCCTTTTTTATTTTTAATTATTGATATTGTAATGATCAATTATTTAATAGTAATTAGATGAGTTTTTTGTGATTAGATTTATGATTTTGGGTTGAAATTTGGTATTGATTGTGTTTTATTTCTTACGTTTTATAGACCATTCTTCCCACAATGATTTTTAGGAATCAGATGGAGGAAGACATGTAAAATTCAACATAGGAAAATCCACCCTTGGAACCCCATATCATTGAATTATTTATCCATACTATTTAGTCTCTTGAGTAACATGATGATCTTGGTAAAGAAAAGATGGTGAATCATGATCAGAAGTTCACAAATAAGAATCCACTATAATTCTGAGGTGATCAAGGGCCTTAGGAACTAGAAGAATAGTTAAAAAATATTGATCACATATTATAATTCCTTCAATATCTTGAGACATTCAATGTTTTTCCCACATATGTACTAAAAGGGACAAGTCATAGGTTGTGGGAATCAATATTATTGAATAAACTCCATGAACATCTTTCCGAGACAAACTTCAAGTTGATTATTAACTAGCAGTTTTATCCTGAGACTTTAAAAGTGGCTAAAGTAAGGGGTTTGTGATTTTCAAGAATAAATACCATTATTTTTTGGAATATTCCACTTAGTTCTATGAGTTGGTTTATCTCTCACCTAAGATTATAATGAATTATTACATGAAGGCTCTCATTTTGAAATGGGTTTAAAACTAGATATTAAACCAAGAAACATACTTCTTTGTCTATAGAACTATGTAGAAGTGGTAGAAATGGTATCATTGGTAATGATAGACATAACCAGTTTGATTGGTATTAGTGGTACCCATATTTCTACAAGGGGAAATTAGATCTCTTCCTTAAGTCAAAATAGGAAACATGAGGGGACTTAATGGGGTAGTTGTGGAAGCATGAAATGTCCTAACCTTTCTTATGGGTAATTTTTAGGATGTAATTCAGTGGTATGTTATTAGTGTGGGAATCCAATACATACTAATAAATTCATCCAAGAGGCTCTAAGGACATTCCATTAGTGTGGGTGCCTAGGGAATCTCCAATGATACTTGATATTCCCTCCTCTGGGATGTAGGGTGGGTTATTTCCATAGTAAGGCATCTGAGGTGATGTCACATACATAAAATGGAGTGGAGTATCACCCTTTAGAAAAACAAGACTCCCATTCATCCAATAAGGCATATTATGGGCTCAAATATATATTCTTATTAAGATAATAATATGTTTTAGAGGAGTCAAAGGCTGGGACAATGACTGTTTGAGGTAAGGGGCTTGTTACTTCTCCATAGCTCTGGATTTGTTTGACAAAGCTTCATATTATTCATTATTTTGATCCAAATTGATTGATTATTTAGGGATGAAACCATATTTGATACCATATGTAATAGATATTTATACTCCATTGGAAAAGATGAAGGTTCAAGGCATTAAATATCCAAATTACTAGGTCATGATTTTTTATTTTTGTGATGATTTGAGATTTCTTTTTCATTGACCTATATGTTTTTAATATCATTATTAGTATAGAATAGATAATAAATTTCAAGGAAATAATTTATTACTATCATCATATGGTTTAGTTCTTATCTCTTGATGAAAATAATCATGTATTTTAGAGTTAGTGGGACCCTAGGTTAGGGAGGGTAAGACCGATTTTATCAATCTTTTTTCTTTATCTCATGCCATTTGTCATGGTTTCTCTTCAATTTAGTTGAGAATGGTTTATTTGGTAATATTCTAGTGGTGATATATTGGTATCTTGAGGTCTTTATAGAAGATGTTTTTAGGATTCTATCCCTATTAATAGATAGAGTTATTTATTAAATTACTTCCCAGGATAAGCCCCATTTTCTTGCCATCTTACTGGACAGATCCTTCCAAGATAAAAGAGTTGAAAGTGTAGATAGAGGATCTTGAAGGCATGGGATTTATTCAACCGAGTTTTTCACCATGGGAATCCCTGACCCTCTTTATAAACAAGGTTTATAGAAGTATCTGACTTTTAATTAATTACTATAATCTCAACCAGATGATCATTAAGAATAAATACACATTTCCAAGAATTTATGATCTATTTGACTAGCTTAGGGGATCCTTGTGGTTTTAAAATATTGATATTGGATCCAGATAATTTCATTTTATGTTTGAAGAAGCTTATATCCCTAAGACCTATTTTAGGAGAAGGTATATGAAATATGATTATTTGGTTATTCCATTCATCCTTACAATCTATCCTACAGTTTTCATGGGTTTGATGAACTGGATCTTCCATATCTATATGGATTACTTTATGGTAGTGTTTTTAGATGACATACTGGGGTACTATAATTCAAGGAAATAATAAAAGGATAACATATTTATTTTCATAAAAACATTATGATAGAATCATCTACTTTCTAAGCAATCCAAATAGAAATTCTGGATTTAGGAAGTAAAATTATTAGGACATGTGGTATTTGAAAAATGATTGTTGGTGTATCTTGATAAGATCTAAGAATTTTTGTATTGGGAGTAGTTTAATAATGTTTTGGAGATTAATAGCTTCCTGAGGTGCGTATGATATTACTCACATTTAATACGATCCTTTTCTAGGTTGAATTTTCCCTTGACAACCTTGAACCAAAAGGGGTGAAGTTTGAGTGTGTCAAGAAGCTTTGAAGTTATTTTTAGGAGCGAAAATGAGGCTGAATTTAGATTTATTTTTTATTATTCTTGAGATATATATGGGTTATGCTATGAATTATGATACTTTAGGATTATGATTATGGTGTGTTATGATGCATCTTTATCATATAGTAGTGTATGCATCTCTCAAATTATTCCCTCATGATAATTATTACCCCAATCATGACATTGAGTTAGCATTAAGGATGTATTACTTGAATATGTGGCACCACTATATTTTTTTGGAGTGGTTTATAGTGTAATTGGAACATAATATTCTGAATAATATCTTCACTCAGACAAATATAAATCTTTAGTAGAAGAATTGTGTAGATTACCTCCAGAATTTTTGATTTTGATATAGAATACACCACTAGAAAGTGGAATGTGGTACTCAACACCTTTATTAGTAAATTACTAACCTATAACATGAGGGAATTTTTAAAGGAATCAATCCCTATGGGGTTGTTTTTTGATATGCAGTTGGATGTGGAAGAGGAGGGTGATCCAGTTTTTTAGCTTATATGCAAGACACACCTTCCTTAGATGATTGGATCTATCTTGGTAAAGTATATGATTACAATTACCAACATATTAAAATCATTATAAATTATTGGGAGACCTTATTTTATTGGTCTTTGTCTCCTGATGGTTCTATTTTGTTTTCAAATAGGCTTATCACTCCCTTGGCTTTGACGTAGGATTTGTTGGAGGGTGGGAGCCAATCTAGTTGGGTTGTTCACCCCAAGGCTACAAAACTTTTCTATGATTTGTGATGTTGGTATTAGTCACCTAGGATGATATGGTTGGTTATTGATTTTATATCTCTATGCCTCACCTATCATACAATCAAAGATGATAATTATTGGCTAGATAGTTTATTTCATCCCATTCTTATCATGATATTGAAGTGGGATGTGATCTTGATAGATTTTGTGATCAGAATTCGCCAAACTATGAGTGGGAAGAATGTTATCTGGAATATTATTAATCAATTGGATAAATTATCTAATTTCATACCCATAAGGGAGTCTATGAAAGTGGAGGATCATTGGAAACTATAAGTTTTAGAGAGAATAAGACTTCATGGCATGTCTTTAACAATTATTTTTGATTGATACCCTTGATTCAATTCATGGTTTTAGAGAAGTGTTTAGGTGGATATGGGCTCTAAATTTAGATTGAGAATAATGTATAACCCTCAAATAGATAGTCATATTGATTAGAATATCTAAATTCTTGAGTAAATGCTCCAAGCATGTGTGATTGATTTCGTAAACACACAAGATAAATATCTATCATTTTTTCCTATAATAAAAATTATCAAGCTTCTAACAATATGGATCCCTTTAAGGATTTGTATGGACAAATTTTCCAACATCCTCTCAGTTGGAAATAATTAGGCGAGCACTCCTTATTGGGTCTGAGTCTCATTTGTGAGATGATATAGAAAGTATAGTTGAACCAGACGAGGTTGGTGATGAATCAACATCATCTGAAACATTATTATAATAATTAGTAAAATCTATTGGAGTTTTTGGTTTTTGATTAGGTGTTTATGAGGGTTTCTATTGGGTTAATAAACTATTAGATGGTTAGGTAGAGAGGGATAGTATAATGTTATGTCAGGTAGTTCGATATCAGGAAGCGTCATGATATGGTGGAATACGAGTTGGATTTACTATCGTAGCTAACACCATTCATGATTTTTTTAATGTATCATATCTAAATAAAACCCATATATACCCATAACACATGATATAAATGGAGGATGTAGAAGTATATCCTGATACCTCTATTTTTGATAAGCTTGCTCGTATCTTGGATTATTAGAATAAAATATTACATGGTAAATTGATCCCTTTAGTCTATGTGTTATGGTAGTGTGTCTAGGATAGTCATAAGATTTTGAAATGTCAAGCATTAGTGAGGGAAAAATGGCCCCACCTTTTAGTGAATCATAACCTTGATTAATTTCAGGGGGAAGAAAGTGACATGGTGAGGAGAATTGTGACACTTTATGAGTCACCAAAATGTTTTATTTGGAGTTTTTTATTTTCATTTCATTTACTAAATTTTTGGGAGTCAGGGGTTGAAAAATTTATATTTAGGGAAATTAGTCTAATGTGAGTGGTTAACACATAGCTAATAATAACTTTGAACTAAGCCATGTGGGTGGTGGTGGTGAGGGATTCTAGTGATGTTTTGCACAATTATCACAAAGTTTTTCTAAACATAAAGACTCTCTAGAAAAATCAAGAAACCCATTTTATAAATGAGATTAAACACACATGGTTAGTGCATATTTTGAAAAATAGGGCTTCCAAACTATTCGGTCTACCCATGTTACTTAAAATTTTGAATTCTTGAAAGTGACCTTATCTATTTTAACTCATTTTCCTCCTCCTACTCCTCCATTTCATGCATAAAAACCTCCATAGACATGTAATCATAATTTACCTTGTATACTTGGAGATATACCTTGATTTATTAGTGGTATATCTTATTTTAACTCTCATTTACCCTTTATCTACTCCTCCTATGCCCATGTTCATCTTTGTTATACCCTCTTTATCCCATTATTCTAACCCTAATGGACATAGATGGTCAAACCTAGGGTTTATTATGGGGTATTGATGAAGTTTATTATGTTTTATGTTTATTTATATCACTTCTCTTCATCCTTAGTGTTATTTTATAAAGGCAATAAGCATCTGAAAAATCTTGGTCTCTCTATATGGCTTGAATTTACATTTAAAATATCTAATGTTCTTAATTTTTTTTGTTTTGTTGATGAAATGTGGTTGAAATTAATTAGTTAGGGTTGATGTATGTGGTTTCATTGGTACATTAGAATGCCTTTGCGTGAACAATAGTTTATCTTGGATTTTCCATTCAAAATTAGTTTTATTCTTTCAAGGTATTTGTCATTAAGATTACATTTATTTCTTACTTTCAAAGTAAGTTTTCATAGGGGTTTTAGAAATTAATTTTGATTTCAAGTTATATTCTTGATTTTAGGATATTATTGTTTCTCATGGATATGGATTTTGCATGGTTTTATTCTGTTGGAACATGGGAGTCCTTTGGTAGGTGGGTGACCGAATGGGTGCTTCCCTAGATTTAGGTGAAAACTAGCTAAGGGTAATTTTTAATGGGGCCTTAAAGGCCCAAAGATATCTTATTTATTTAGGATCACTTAGGCTAACTATTATTTTGTGAGCGAGTCCTAGTTACCTTTGAAACCTACAGTTTAGATCTCTTCCCATACATCTTATGTTATTCTTGAGCTCATACTTGTTACTTGTGTCTACTCTCATACTGTTTATGATGACGTGATTATGGTTTATTTCCCTGGTTCATCCTATATTTTTTTATTATTCTTATAAATGATGTAATTTGTTTTTTTTATAATCCAAATGGATTAAGGAAATGTTTTAAAAATGTAAATTTATTTAAAAAATGGTTTTCAAATAAAAATCAAAGGCGTTAATAATGAAAATATTTATGTAGATTCATGGTGGTATATTATTAGGATTTTCCACTTCGTACGTATTCCATTGGGCGTATGTAGACTTGGTTTTGTAAAAAAAAATTAAAGTTAAGAGTTCCATATAGTATGGTTACTTCTCCAGATGTTCATTACCCTTATCATGGTTAATTTTTGTGGTGGTTATGGGGAGTTATGAGGATTTAAGCTCATGTGGAGTATTTAAGGATCCTTAGTGATTTTAAGTTATATTGTATCAACCTCTCTATCCTTGACCTCATTTTCATATTATTGTTTTTGGATGTTGGTGGTCATTTTTTTATGTTGAGGATGCGATGTTTATGAGTTATTTTTCATTTTTTAAACTGAAAATAAATTGTTTATTTATCTTTATATTTCATTGTTTACTTGATGGAATGGTTGTCTAACTTATAAATAGGTCATGTTGGATTATTAGTGGAATATTTTTGAAGTTAGTATTGAATTTTGGGGGTGAAACCAATCCCAAAAGGTTTCATATCGATACATAAGTATTTTTTTCTACTTATGGAGATCGAGAACACACTTCTGGCCATATGGAGAGCTAGGTCAGGTGGTGGGTTAACTCGACCCGGGTTGATTAATTACAATGTGTGGATACAACTAGTGGAATACTTACTTGGATTATCCACCGAATGATGAAATGAAGAGTGGAGAAAAAATTGATAAATAAGAATTATCACATCTGAGTAAATTATTATTTTAAATGGATTGTAAGTTAATTTTTAAAGATCCTCTATAGGTATTTTTTAGGTCAAATTTACCAAGTTTCTCAAGATTTATCCTTTGTATTTAATGAAATAAATAAGAATCACCCCACTACTTCTACTATCCCCCATAACCTTTATAGGAAACATTGAAACATAGCATGGAATGCCATATCATTAATAAAGACTTAACATGTGATTTAATACATAGATTTTATTTTCAATTGTCATTGTTTTTATACTTTAATAATATAACCTTATTCTTAATTTGAATTGGTTTATTATAATTAGTTGATTATAATTGGTTGATTATACTTGAATTTTATTCAATATAGAGGTATATATATAGTATACAAAGTATTTTTAGGTTATATAGAATCAACAATTAAAGTGGTTTAAAATTATAAGTATCATGTTAAAGGATTTTTTTATCATACTATCACTTTTCACCAATAATTTTTTATACATTTAAAAATGATTATTTCTGGAATTTTCAGTCACACCTCCATATGTCCCTTGGGAGGAATAAATTATGGCATAGAGATGTACATGTTAAAATTGCGAGGGTGAGAGGTTGAACCATCCCAAAAATAATCCCCTTTTCTAGTTTGAGACTCACTTATAGATGTACAAGTATTCCTAAAATCTCTTTTAAATTCATCTTTGTGAACATGGGTTTATTTCATCTCTTACCACCTGAGAAAAGTTAATACCTTCGATTTAAGGATCAATTGATATTAATTCATATAAAATGATACTAATAATGAAATATTATCAAGATTGTTTCATGGGGTATCATGTAATCATAAAAAAAATAAAATTGATACCTTACAGTTTATATCCAAGTAGGAAGACACTATATGATTTAAAGCCTTTCAAAGAGGCATATAGTACCATGCATATTTTGACATCCATTATCAATTTAATTTTTTCCAAAACTTTTATTTTTCTATGTTTTAATTTGTTGGAGGAGTTAGTATGAGACCCAGGGTTCATTTTCAGAATTTATACCTGGGATTAAGAAAAGATTATACCTTATGTGTTTCATCATGAAATAACACATAGGGGTAGCATTGTGATGGGGGTTATGTAAGATTGAATTTTACAGTGGTTTAGGGTTCATGCTATAATGGAGGAGGGATCCGAAACAATGAGGGATACATAGGAGTAACTTATGAAATGTGTAATATTAAGTTCATCTATAGAAGGTTGGTCATACCAAAACCTATGTGTTGTGTTGTGAAGACTTGTTTAGGGTGGAGGATTCAAATCACTACACAAGAGGGATGCACCATTAAACTAATCTAATGGGGGAGTACGACACCATAAAGGGGAAGGATGTACCATGAAGGTATGAGCTCATATTTTTTGGTTTTTCCAAGATCAAGGCATCATTATATGACCAAAGGGGCCACAATATAATGTGACCCTATAATTGGTGTTTTATCGTGAACTATATGGTTAAACTGTAACAACTTTCCTATGAAGTTTTTTAATTTTTTTAATTTTAATTAATTAAAAATGATAAATGTATTAAATAAGGGTAATCCTATTTCTTCAGTAGTCCCATGTCTCCTCCATTCCTTCCATCAATTGGATTCTTCCATGCTTCTTACAAGATTTGAGTGTCACTAGTCACTAAGAGTGACTATGGGTGAGTCAAATCATCCTCACTCCTCTCTTCAGTATTTCTCTTTTGATTTTAGTGGTTCTAACACTATTTTAGTGTTTTTTGTTTATCTTTAATTCAAATGTTTTTATTAGATTTTAATATTTTTACTGTTAGATCTTATTTTTATAGTGATAATCAATGAGAGAGATTCTATTTGACCTTGGTAGGAGGTATTTAACAAATATCGATGGTTTATGCCCATTTCATGTGATGTGCGATATCCAGTCTTACCACCCATATGATATTGATCTAGAATTAAATTGAAATGGTTTCCTTTGACCTTTATTGAGTGGGTATGTACATTTAGGGCCGAAATTATCCCATTGATTATTATTCCTTTACGTTGAGATCATTAATGGTAACATTATAATTCTAAAGTGAGTAGAAATTTGCACTTGGAACCCCAATTAGAGATTATTTGACTTGTATTTTTTCATAATAGACCCTAAATGGGTTCCTTTATTCCCATTCAAGATCAATATGGTGTATCTTAGTATGGTTGTCTTGAGGTGTGATCCCTATAAATATTTTCATGTTTCCCTAATTAAATTTGGCTTATATATCTAGAACATAATTCATGTAAAGGTTTTGGGGTGTAATGGATGTGGTTTGGATAATTCCCAATATTTGTATTCCCATTTATTTAGGTAAAATCATCAATTATGGATGAAAATTACCATAAATTTTTTATATAAATGATATTTTCACTTTTAATATATAATTAATTTAAAACAAGAATTTTCTTATCTTGATAATTCATTATTTTTTTATAAATTCAATTGAACTTATTTTCATAACCTAATTATTGTTAATAATCCAAATTATAATTCATTTAAAGGTATATAAATATGATCCATGAAACTTGGAACATCGTCATTGGAACTTTGTGTGGTAGTGTGGAGGAACCAATTGCCTTGCATACTTCATTGTTTATCATAAAAAGGATCCTTAATGCCTTGAAAAACTATCTCTTTTTACCTTAATCTTGAGATGGAGAAAGTGTATGATAATATCTTATTCTTATGATAGTTCTTGTTAATTTCTCTCTAGATATTCTAGAGATATATCTTGGTAGAATATTATTATGCACACTAACTAACAATTTAAAAAAAATGATATATTTGGGTTAATATACTTAGTGTTAGATAATCAATAATTATACAGAGGCCCTTATCTAATTGTTATTTCTAAATAAACCCCATGATGAATAATAATAATAATAATATTATATTCCATTCCATTCACTAACTCAAATATATATAAAAGTCATTTTTAAATAAATAGATATATATTTATTTAAATGATATTAATTAAAATTTATCATTTCATATAAGCCTTTAACTCAACCCATTAACCCTATTTTACATTTCTCAAAACTTGAATCATAAATATTTATTTAAATAAATACATATCATTTTATTATTATTTCAATAAATATATAAATATTATATTCACTAACCTATGAATAAAAATTTATTTAATATTCAACTGATAGATATTCTAAACTGAAAAAACTAGTGATTGAATTTATGTAATTGGTATAACCTGAATAATTATTATTCCTCAGTTTGGAGAATAATATTTATTCTAAACATTAAATTCAAATAAAATTTAAATGATATTCTTGATACACTAAGTGTTTGGAACTTTAGGAATATTTCTCACTGGCATTATGAGAGTTAGCTTAAATTCCAATATTAATATCTAGCAACTTGTCATGACACCCATAGAGAAATAAGTCAATGACTCAATAAAAACAACATCATACAAACACTTACTATGTAATATAACACCTTGGTCTCAATATATCATAAAATAGGTTTCATAATTGAATCATCAACCTATATAATTGATATATATTTATTTGAATTTATGAAATTAACTCATTAATAAACCTCTATGGCCATGAACTTAATATGATAGTTCCATTTCAATCAAAGGGACATATATATCAAATCTTATTAACTCATATGGGAAAAATTCTCTTTTAACTTATTTAATTAATGTCATATCACTCATGATGAACCCAAAACATCCTACCTTACCATGAGAATATGTTATAATGGTTTTTATCAATACATCAAAGATCAAAATTAATGATATATAAAAATAATAATCTCAATTATAAGGAAAAATACACACATCTATAGATAGGAATATTCAATGACTCATATAACATATAGAATTTCTATTGGTGGGTCTATCCTTATAACTTATCATATTGGAGATTACCAAGTCTGAAATTCCTGAGAAGAATTCCTAGTTTATTATGAGACTCCAACACCTAATAATAAAACATTATCTATATCCCTTCAGATAGATGTCATAAAAACCATAGGACATATGTTTAAGAATATTATCATATTACTTCATGTTTCTCATCATAGTAGGGAACTACTATTAAATTTAATGAGAGAAGTACTCTAAGGAAATTATCACATTAATTTTACATAAAATAAAACACATAATGTGATAATATAATTATTAATAATTTGTCCTTTCAATATATAGGTAATCGAAATTATAAATTAAGTTAGTTATAGGGAACAAACTCCAACAATATTTCACTTTCTCTATATCCAAATTCAAACAAATTTTATTCCTCTAGATCTTATATGATCGTAAAGATTCAATTAAGAAAAAATATTTAGTAAATGGGTCTACCACTTTATCTTACATGTAAACTCTATTCACTGTGACCTCACTCCACTTATAAAAATATCTCAAGTGGATATACATCTAAATTATATGATTCATCTATTGATGTGACATTGGCCCCTTAGCTAAGACCACTATTATAGTATTATCACAATAAAATGTTGTAACATATTTAATAATAGGAACCAAATTATGAGCCTTGATAAAGTTTCATATTAAAACTACATTTTTAGCTACACAAAAATCCATAATATACTCTAACTCTACTTTAGAATTGGTGACCAATGTATTCTTATTAATCTTATACCTCACAACACCTCTATTAAGGAAGAAGACATATCTAGATTGTAATTTCATATAATTATATTCTACCTAGAAACTAGAATTTGTATATACCCTAATGACTAGTTCCTCATATCCTCCAAACAATAGGAACATATACTTAGTATGACTTAGATACTTTAGTATAGTCTTTATAAATATCCAATGAAGCTCACTTGGGTTTGAATGATATCTGTTTACCATGATCAATGTATAAACAACATCACGATCGGTATATAACATTACATACATGATAAAACTTATCACAGTAACATAAGGTATTCTAATCACACCCTATCTCTCCTATTAAATATGAGGACACATTTTCATTGAGAGATGTATACCATGTGACACTCAAAACAATCCCCTCCTGGATTATTCCATACCAAATATATTTAGTACATTATCAATGTATGTACCCTAACTTAGTCCAAATATCCTCTTAGATTCATCACAATAGATCTAGATCCCTAGAATGTAGGATGTTTCACCTAAGTATTTCATGGAGAATAATTTGTTTAATCATGTCTTAATAGACTATAAGATTAGTATTTCATTTCCCATTATTAATATATCATCAATATTTACCACTAGGAAAATGACTTCACTCCCACTAAACCTCCTATAGTTATATAGATCACATTCATTATTAATAAAACCAAATAAGCTTATGGATTCATAAAAATTAATGTTCCATGATCTTGATATTTTATTCAATCCCTAAATAGATCTTAACTATTGGATCATAAGAGTTACTATGATTAAAAGTGGGGTGAATTATAGTTTAAAAAATTTAAACAAAACAAAACAAAACACAAATCCTCTTTAAGTAAAAAAATTGGACTCAACATTGTTTGATGATCAGAGTTTTAAAATCAAAATCCCAAATTGTTTGATTAAATTAGAGTATGTTTTATTAGTGTCATATACATATTGATATATAGAATATTATAAATATATGTATTATAACTAACTTTCTAATATAACATACATCAGAAAAATAGACATTTCATAAACAAGATATGCAAAGATTAAAAGAGAGAATGACTTACAAGCTATATTAAAATATTTCATTCTTTAATTTTAATATTTAAGGTAGTTTGTAATCCTGAATAAAGGTATCCATAGTTTTATACTTACTAAAAATTATTTTATTCTTTACTAGGAAATCCCTCAATACAATGATCAAAACAAGATCTATCTTCCTATCCTCGGAATCCCTTGATACGTTGATCGATGTATTTCTTTATATCCCTAGAATCCTGGGATACAATGGATAAGATTAACCATATTCTTATACGTGTAATCCCTCGATCAATACAACAATTGAATTTAGGATACAAAAGAAAATTTATTCTAAAGGAAACAACTCTAACAATAATTCCTTAGGAATTCATATCTCTAAAGTATTATAGGTACTATGGACGAGATGTTCACATAGAGAAAACTTTTTATGACTTGAGTTGAGAAATTTAATAGCTCATAAATCTTAAAATGATCTCTTATTTATATACATGGATCCAATGGTCGCATTTATGATTTAGTTACAACAGCCTCAGATATATTTCACTCGACAACCTGGAAATAATTGAATTCCAAACATCATTTTTTAGCACTATTACAATTCTATTTTGTATTCCTCACTATAGAAATAATTATAATCAAACATTTTATAAAGTTTGGATATTTCTATGGACTTCCATATTGATTTTAAATCTAATAAACCATATAAGGGTTAGTTTGATGAATCAATACCAGGGTTAGTCTGATGATCATGGATTTTGTCAAAAGTCATAAGACTAACCACTGATCAAACCATTAGTCAGTCTGATATATTAGACGCACCTTCAGTCAGACAGATCAGAATGAATAATAATAAGTTTATATTAGTTTTTATTAGAACTATTTTTATATTTTGTGTAAATAAATGTTTTATTCAATAAAATAATAAAACACATGGGATATATAAAAATTAGTAAACATAGTTTTAATAAATTTGTTTTTGATTTAAAACAATAAGGGAATGGAAAAGTAAGAAGTAATAATTATGACTCAACAATCTCACCCTTTTTGGAAATAATGAAACACAACACTTAAAATGGAAAATAATAAATTTTATAAACTTACAGTCCTTCCATACTTTTATTAAATCCATAGAGATACTTTATTTATTTATACCCTTGAGTTGATAACTCCTTTATAATACAATGGAAAGTATTAATTATTTTCCTCCTTAGTATAATATCTTACCCTAAGGATAATATCTCAAGGACTTCTTCCATTAAAACAAAACTTCTCCCCTTTTATATATTTTTCAAAGACTTCTCCCATTTTAATAAATCCCCCCTTAAACATATCTTCTCCCCAAATAATTATTTCAAAAATTAAAACCGATCCCCCATTTTGATTTTCAAAAATAAATAGGAAATTATATAACCTGAAATAGTAGTAATAGATAATATACTAAACAATTTTTATTTTAAATAACTAATCATCCAAAAAATAATTGAAAGTACATACATCTAAACTTAATTGGAAGATATTAAGACAAGTATTTGGATAAAAATACTAATCACATTTTGAAACCATTAAAATTATTGAAAATATACATCAAGAGTTAAAAATTACAGTGTTAATTCTTTTTTCAATATCATATTTAAAATAGAATTAATCTTTTTTACCTCATCGTGATCCTTCTAATATTCTTCCATCGATGATTTGAGTTATCCTATTTGATCTTCCATTGCAACTTGCTTCCAGATTTCTATATTAAGTCTCTCAAATTTCTTAGATCTTATTATTTTCATAGTTTACGTGGATAATTTATTATTCACACGATCTAAGGAAACTATTCCCTAACTCTAAATTTTGAACATTTTCTTTAATAACTTTTACTTCTTCAATATTTTTATCTGTTGTGTCACATAACTCTTCAAGAAACTTGACACGATCTGATACATTAGTAGATATATTTTCAAAGGAATCTTTAATTTATAATGAAGGATTATTTACATAAATAGGATAATCTTTTTGATCTTTTATTTCACTATCCCCTTGATTCGAATGCTTCACCATATGCTTATATGATATTTTCAGAGTCCTGGATTGTTCTAGAAATGTTTTCAACTCTTCCTTAATATGAATAACTAATTCAGTGATAACTTTTAGAGAATATAATTTCTCATTAATAATACTCTGAATAAGTTTACACCTTTCCTCAAGATTATAAAAATATTGAATTATATGACTTATACTTTTAAATGTTTGAAAAATAAAGTCAAAACCTTTTGGTGTAATAATTGTTTCTAAGTCTGATGAACCTGATGATGAATTTAGAGGTTTTAGTCTTGAAGATTCTGTATCAAGTTTTGTATCATTCTCAACTATTTATTCTGCTTTCATTTTAACTTTATTATATTATTAAACTTGTACATCATATATATTCTTATCTAATTCAATATTTTCAGAAACTTTGGTTTGAGATTGTTGGTCTTCTTCATCTTTATTTGAGGATGATTCTTATTCCTCTCTCTATGATGAATTTAATTACTTTTTTATGGTGAGTTTTATTCTTAATACCCTTATAAGTTATTATTCTTATCTAACTATGATGGGAAAGGGGATAAAGATTCTGATGAGTCTGAATATTTCTTTTCTTTTGACCCTTCACCAGTCCATGTTCTTTCATCATCGTTTTCTTCCTATTTTTACTCCTACTCCTCCCCCTATTCTTCTTCTTCCAATTATTTTTCATATTATTATTATTATTATTCTTATTCTTATTCTCGTCCTGATTATTCTTCTTTTTTTCTCTTCCTCTTCTTCTTCTTCTTCCAACTCTTGAGCTAACTAATGTGAAATTCTTAGTACTCCTTTTACAACCATTTCAGGTATCAATTATTTTTTAGAGAAATATGATCTTACTTATTCAACTATTTATTTTACCTTATAAACAATAAAAGGAAAAACTAATGGTACAATTTAGGTTTAAATTAATTACAATCCATTATCTGGGATAAATCAGTATGAGAAACTAGTATAATTGGAATTTGAAAATCTATCTCAACATCTTTCATCAAACTTTTACAAAATCTCACCTCATCAAAACTTTTCTTTTTCTTTTTCTTATTATTTTATATATTTTTAACTCTTCATCAACATGGAATTTTAATTCTAATAATTCATCATTATCTATCCCAAATTTAGTATCATTGAGTTTATTTTGTGCCTTCTTATCCATGAATTCCTTGAATTCCATATATGTCATTTTCTTTTCTTTCTTTTGATTATTTTGTGAGGAATATGTATTTAATTTTCCCTTATTCTAAACATCCTCTACTATCTTGGAAGGTTATTCTTATGATACAACACTATAAATATTATAAATAAAAATTTCTTGACTTAGAACTAAAAACTAGATTCATTTTTTAGATCGAATCTTCACTGATAAAAGAAATATTTCCTGACATTGGATAAGTCTTATTTTCAGCCTTGAAAAGTTACATAACCTTCTCAATAAAATTATTAATGAAATATGGAAGCATAATTATCTTTGGATTTATCATGTAATTCTTGATAGATTTCACCATAATTAAAACAAATTTAAATAAGTTAATTCACCTCATATTTATCAAGAAATCCAAAATGAATATATCAGAAACCTTAAGGGTGTCCCTATCACCCTTCCTTAGTATTAAATTTCCTTTCATATATAATTCTACAAACCTAGAATCTGGTGATAAGTGTGATACTTTCCCAACTTTATCATAACTTGAAAACATATAAGCCATATCCTTTGTATTTTAAAAATATCCAAGCCTATCCGATAATTTGTGAGATGGTAAATATGATACACCTCCTAAAGGAATAATAAAAAAGTATTCTACAAATTTGTATTAAAGTTTATATTTCTTAGAAAAAAAACTGAAAGAAACATCATCGTTACCATTTTTTGAAATAAAATCCATTGATGCATAAAAATGTGTGACAATTTTAGGGTAGTAAATATCAAAATCCTTATCATAGTTCTCTACACATATGTTCTCCCATACTTGTAAAGAAATAATTAATTTTATAATATAATTGTACTTATCAAACCAAGATCATTTGAAAAGTCATTCTAAAAAAACATTCCTTTTCACTTAATCCTCATTACTGGCCATCATACTAAGAACTGTACCGGTAATCGAATGAATGACAAAACATAGGACTGATCTATTTAAGGGGTGATGAGAGTCAGTAAAAAATAATCCAATAACCAATGTGGGAAAATGGGTGTACCACCCTTATATAGGCATAGAGAGGTTATGGTTCGTATTCCAAAATTTTTGAGTGTTGAGATTATAACCTTTTTCGGATCTGAGGGTGGAGATTAAATTGATGAAAATTTTAAATGTAATTTTTTAACTCTCAAAGATTTATGAAAACATTTCCTCATAATATATAATAATATGATTATAATTTTTTTTAGTTTTAAAATGTAACAAATTATTGAAAGTAAAAGAAAAATTAATAAACAACATGTATAAAATAAACTAAGGATAAGTGAAAAAACTAGTAAAATAGAAGATTACCTTTTGGAGTGGAAAGTTTCACTCGTATGAATAATCTATTCTTCTTGGTTTTTGTAACATAATAATATTATGATAGTTTATAAAAATTTATTATGGAATTTTTATAACAAAAACTGATTATGATAGTTTTATATCAAAAAATTATTATGATAAATTTATATAATAAAATAATTACAATAGTTTTGTTAAAATATTTTTTGGAAACTTTTATAAATGTTTTTTAGTCTAGAAAATTTTTTAGTTCAGAAATTATTTTGATTATAAAAGATTTATATGTATAATTTTCTTAAAGATTTTGAGTTCTAAAAATTTATTACAATAAAAACTTTTTATAAAAATTTAAATTTGTAGAAATCAATCATTTTTTGAAAAAAATAAAATTTTAAGAAAATTAAAATTTTTAAAAAAGAAAAACATATGTGATATCCCTATGAATAAGAGTTAATTAATTAAAGGAGATTGGTAAATAAGAAGTAGATATTAATAATCACTTAACATTGATCATTCCTATCTTATTTTTATTGAATTAAAATTTATCAGAATTGATGGGTTGTGTAAAAATATCAAAAAGTTGTTATTGTATTCTGATGAATTATAAAATCATACCTCCTTTAAGTGTGTTATCCCAAAGAAAATGGTGTGATTATCACATTGGTGACATTATGTTTTTTTACTTAAAGTAATGGAAATTTTTTTACAAAGTATTTTAGTTTTAGTAAAACTAGTTCTATAGTTAGTTAGTGTGTTTTGCACCAACAACACTTGATCACAAAATTTTTTGGCTTCCACATATTCAACATTTGTAATGGAAATTGATATTGAGTGATGTTTCATAAAAGACCAAGAAACTAAAGAGTGTCCTAAAAAATTAAAATTTATGGATGTACTTTTCATATACATTCTACATCCACCAAAGTCAACATCCAATTTTTTTAGTTCAAAATAATTTCTATAAGAATATAATAATAAAAACTCCATAGTACCCTTAATATAATGAAATATTTATTTTATAGATTTAATATGAGATTATCTTTGATTGGATTGATATCTATCACATAATAATACTGAAAACATTAATTTCTGATGAATAGATATTAAGAAAAGTAAGATACCAGTAATACCTCTAAAAGTTTTCTGATCTACTGGTTTCCCAGCCTCCCCAAGATCTAATGTATTATAGATACCAATGAGAGTACTAATAATTTGTGTGTTGTTATACCTAAAATTATTAAGAATATACTTTATCTAATTATTTTTATATATAAAAGTTACTTTGTTTTTTGTGAAATTTGAAAACCTAGAAAGTATGCTAACTCACCCATCATACTCATTTCAAACTCAGAATTCATATGATCCAAAAAATAATATGTTATTGATTTTTGAGTTAATCAAAATATAATGTTATCAACATAAATTTATATAATCATAATGTTTATATTAACTTATTTTATAAAAATTGTTGTATTCACATCTCCCTTAATATATTTTTGTAACAAAATTCTAGTTATCCAATCATATGAAGCACTATGGGCTTATTTATGTCCATAAAGTTCCTTGGTAAGTTTATAAAAATGTTCTAGTTGTTTTGTATTTTCAAAACTATGGGGTTGTTATACATAAAATTCCTTCAAAACATATCCATTAAAAAAAGTACATTTCACATCAATTTTAAATAGTTTTAAATTTAAGAATGTTGTATAATCTAGATGTATTTGAATAGAATAAAGTCTCACTATCAAAGTATAGGTTTCTTCATAGTCTATTCCCTCTTATTTTTTATAAATCTTAGCAACAAGTCTAGATTTATTTCTAACTATTATTCTATTTTCATCATGCTTATTTTTAAAAAACCATTTTAATCAAATTATAGAAGTTTCTTTAGGCCATTCAATTAAAGTATAGAAATTATTCCTTTCAAAATCATTGAGATCATATTGCATATCTTTTATCCAATACACATCCCTTAAAGACTCATATTGATTCTTAGGTTCGAATTGAGATAATAAATCTAGATACTCAATTTCATTTCTCAAGGAACTTATATTCCTAACTAGGTGATCTACATTACCAATGATAATTTCACTAGGAAAATTCCTAAGAAACAACTGAATTATTAGATTTTAAAAAATTATTTCTTCAGTAACATGTTGAAAATGTTCTTGATGAAAAAAACATATTCTTGAGTTATTTCCTTATGAGAATAAATTTTCATTATAGGTTGAAAATCAATTTTAAAAATAACATCCAAATATATTGGTTAGTGTTGTTCAAAAATAAAAGGAACAGTTTCATCAAACTTAACTTACACCTTTTTCTCAACAATACATGTGTTTTTTTAAAAAATCTATAAACCTTACTAGTATTATAATAACCCCCCCAAAAAAAATCCTCCATCAGAGTTGGGTTCAAATTTATTTAAATTATCTTTAGTATTCAGAATGATTACTTTATATCCAAAAACTTTGAAGTAAGAAAATTTTAGTTTCCATCCTATCCACCACCCATAAAGATATTTATTATTAAAAGGTCTAATTAAAACTTGATTTATAGTCTAAAAATCAGTACTAACTACTTCATATCAAATTGTTTTTTGTAACTAAGTATTCACTCATCATGCTTCTAGTAATCTATTGAATAATTATTTTTCTTATTTCAACTACACAATTTTTCTATGGAGTTCTAGGTGCATAAAAGTTATGTTCAATACATTTCTTTCTAAAAAAACTTTCAAAATCATAATTTACAAATTCTACAACATGATCACTATGAATAGTTATTGAGGATATTTTCTTCTCATTTCATAATCTGGATAAAAAAGTTTTAAAATAACTAAAGGCTTCATATTTTCTTTTTAGAAAATAAACCCATGTGTATCTAGTGTAATCATCAACTAAAACATATATATAGTGTTTTACGCTAATACTTTCAATTTGTGTAGGACTAAATAACTCAATGTGCAGTAAATGTAAATCATCAAAAGTTGAAACTTGACTAATAGATTTAAAACTTGACTTTTGTTGCTTACCGTATTCAAAAGGATAATTTTTTTTAATAATCAAACCTTTGTTCCTATAGAGCCTTTACGAGTTCTTTCTTAGAAAACTGAGGTTATGTTCCTAGGTTACGGTGTCCAAACCTTCTATTCCATAACCATGATTGATCTTATATTTCACTATGGAAAGGTATGTATTGTCTCCTAATATCTTTAAATTTTAAAGTGTTAACATTCTCATGCCTATGGATAGAAAGAATGAACTCAACTTTTGAACTATATAAATTAAACTTATCATTCAAAAAGTTCCCAAGATAACCTTCACCACATAATTTACTTATAATTATAAGAATTTTTTTTATTTCTACAATAAATAAAACATTTTAAATTAAATATTTTCCAAGAATTACGATGTTATATATAAAAATGTGTTCTCCTTGATAATTATCTCTGAAGGTTATTTTTTCACCTTTGATCTTGATTCTCTTCTTAATGAAATAACCTTCCTGTGTTTGGTATTATCAGAATATAGTATTTGGGGTAACCACATTTCTCTAACTTTATTGTTTTGAGAAAATTTAATTTCCTTACAAAAATATACTTTATTAAACCTTAAAGGATGAACTCTATTCAAATATTTTTTTTCAATGCCCACCAATTTGCAATTTTGTGAAAAATGGTTCACTTTTAAGGGAAAAGTAAATGTTATTAAAATTTATTTTATTTATACAAACCATTCCAGAATTATTACCATGAGGTATAAATTTCTTGTACATATTATCCAAATTATCACTACTAGTTGTAAAAAATTATAAGAGTTTAATTAATCATGAAATTTTAGACTTTAGTTTTACAACTAAATTAATATCCTCATTAGGAATAATATTATATCTATGTTTTTCAAAATTACTTTGTAAAATTTATTTCTCATAAATTTTATTCTAAATGTGTTTTGAAATAAACTTTTTTTTCAAAATTTATTTTATCAAGATCCTTAGAAATATCTCATATATTATTAGTTAAATAGTTATTCTTAAATATTCCTTTGAAAGTTTTTCTAGGGAATTATCAAGGCTTTTGTAAAATTTATAATTTTCATTTTCTAGAAGTTTAGAAAACCTAGAAACCTCCTCATAACTTGTTAAGGTATTATCCTCTTTATATTTGGAATATTCTTCATCAGAAGATTTATAATTTTTATCATTATCACATTCAAGATAATTATAATTTAATATACTATTGGTAAGGGATTTAGAAGTGTGTATCTTTTCCATTATATTTTTTTTACCATAGGTATTTTAAAAAAATTACGATATTCCTATGTTGAGAATTATTATTTTCAGAATAAATTTCTGAAGAACTATCTTCACCACTGGCCCTTCAAGTGTCACATGGTTTAAAAATTTTATTATTCTTATAATTATAATACTTATTTGTATATATTTCTATATTTTTTTATTTCCTTTATTTTCTTTTCAACTAGGATAATACATTTCTATGTGTCTTTTATTCTTACACTCAAAACAAGTAACTTCATTAGATTATTTCACAAAATTTTTATCTTTATGACTCCTTGTGTATCTGTATTTAAAATCCTTATTTCCAACTATTTTGTTCATATTTATGGAAATATTTTCCAATTTATTCTTAAATTTTTTATCTACTAGAATCTGAATGAAAAATAACTTTCTTCTTTTTTATTTTTTTTAAAACTTTCTCTACTGACTGAACTTTAGTAGGTACAACAGATGTTGTAGAAAAAGAAACTTTACCATTTTTATTTTTATACATTTCAACATATCTCTTTAATATTAATTCATATTGAATGAGGGTACCAATAAGATCATCAAGAGTTAGATTCATAATCTTCCTTGAGTCATATAGAATAGTAATTTTAGACCCCCACTCATTTGGATATATATCAATAATATTTTGAACTAAAATATTATTTTCAATACCTTTCTATCCAAGAGACTATAAACAATTAATAATAGTCATAAACCTTTGGTGCATCTTGGATACATTCTCACCATGTATAAAATCAAAGTCTTAATAATAATCATGAAGTGTAGTTCTTCTTGTTTTAATAACTTTGTAAGTACCAAAATTTGTGACTTCTAACTTCTTCCAAATACTATTAGCAATTTCACAAGATAAAATATGACTATATATATTTGTAGTCAATGAACATAAAAGAGTATTACTTACTCTATAATTGAGTTTATATAAAAAATTCACTTGATTTTTAAAGGCTGTAACATCCTTATGAGGAATCTTGTAATTTTTAGTGAGCATCAAAAAATGATCAACACCTGTGTTATTAAAAAAAGTCATCATTCTATCTCCAGTACTCATAATCAGAACCATAAATGATAGTTTGTCTTATTGGATTCAGATTTTATAAATTTATAATATTAAGACCTTCCATCCTAAAAACAATATAAACTCTTTTTCTACAAATAAACTTTAGTGTAAAATAATTTATAAACAGGTAGTTTATAACAAAACTTAAAAAAAATTATACTTAATAAAGAAAATAAAAACTCAGAAAGTAAAAGCAGTAGAACATCATCTAATACAAATTGTTGGATTGTAAGAGTTACTATGATTACAAGATGTGGGGGGGGGGGTGAATTATAGTTAAAACAATTAAAAAAACACAAATACTATTTAAGTAAAAAGATTTAACTCAGCACTATTTGATGATTAGAGTATTCAAATCGAAATCACAAATTGTTTGATTAAATCAGAGTATGTTTTATCAATATCACAGATACACCGACAAATAGTTTATTTAAAATATAAGTATTATAATTAACTTTCTAATAAAATTTATATAAGAAAATATAGATCTTTCCCAAACAAGATATACAAAGTTTTAATGTATGAATGACATACAAGAAATATTAAAATATTTAACTCTTTAAAATTAAAATTAAAGGTAACTAGTGTAGGATCATAAGTATAAATAATATAGATATAATTATAATAGGGGGGGGGGTTGAATTTTAATTTAAAAATTTTGCACTAAAAAAACAAAAAACCTCTTAAATTAAATTTATCAGACTCAGATTTAGTCTGATTATCAGAGTGAATAGTTGAAATCACAGTTGATCCTATTATATCAAGTATGTTTTGATCATATTAATAATTTGGAAAATAAAAAAATTATAGAGAAACATAATTATAAATAATAACTTTCTATAACATGCACATCAGAATAGACACTTGCAAAAACAATCAATACAGTATCTGGTAATAATAAGAATAACATAAAACATATATTAAAATATTTACCTCTTTTAAAATTATGAGTAAGGTAGTAAATAACCTTGACTAAAGGTATCAACAATTGTATAATTAATGTAAATTCTATCATTCCATACCCAAAAATCCCTTGATATTTTGATCAGAATAAGATATATCTTTATATCCCTAGAATCTATCTATATGATGAACAATGTATGTCTTACTATCCCCATAATAACTCTATTTTATGGATCAGATTCACCACCTTCATATCCTTGGAATCCCTTGATCAATATAATGATCAGACAGTTGATTACAAAATCAAATTTATTCTTAAGGAAACATCCTTTATAATGATTACTTAGAACTACAACTCTCTAAAGTTGTAAAAAGACTATGGAATGAGATATTTATATAGGTAAAAATTTATATAGATTGAGTTGTGAATGAAATCATATACAAACTCTTCAAATTACCATCTATTTATAGGAGAAGATCTAATAATAATATTTCTAAGTTTGTTGCAATGACCTCAGACAACTGGTGCTTGACAGCTCATAATGTTCTGGCATAACTGAATGCCTGACTTCAATTTTTAGCACCATTAGAATTCTAATGGTATTATTTATGATATATATAAATCTTATATATTTTTATTATAAACATAGGATAGTATTATGTAATTTCTTATAATTTTTCAATACGATAATCTTTATAATGAACAATTAGATTATTTCAGTCCTAGAATAAATCTGAAGGTCATGAATTTTGTTAGTATGATAGATAAGACAAAATTCTAAATCTAGGTATAATTAAAGGTAATTATGATTAATCAAAAACATACTTAATCCAATGATTGTAATGAAGAATAATAGGTTTATATTCATAATACATTATAAATTTTTCTATGTATAGTAAAATGTAATGTTCTCTACAAAAACATACTAAAAAACTTGGGACATAAAAATTTAATAAACATGTTATATGAAAGTTTTTGTGATTTCCAAAAATAAGTAATGGAAAAGTAAGAAGTAATACCTATAACTCAATAATCTCCCCTTTTGGAAAGCACAAACCACAAAACCTAAATGAAAAAACAACTTGAAAGAATTACCACCCTTTGTTATTTTAATAACTTAAAAGTTATTCCTGACAACTTAACTTCCATGAGTTTGTAACTCTATTGAAAATAATGGAGAGTGTTAGAAAAATTCTTCCTTAAGGAATACTTCTCCACATAGTAATATTTCTCCCCTAGGGATTGTATCTCTCCTTTTAAAATAAATTCTTCCCCTTTATAAAACATACCCCCTTAATAATACATTACACTCCTTTGTGATTTTCAAAAAGGAATGGGAATTAATCGTATGTTTCCAAAAATGTTATAAAAATGACATACAAAAAAATATTTAACTAACTTATCATCCATGTAAGTATGAAATAACTTATAACCAATTAGAATTGGAAAAATTTCAAGGATGAGAAATTTGGATGAAAAGTAATTATTAATAAACATATATTCAAATGTTTTACAAAAAAATATACAACAAAAGTTCAAAGAGTTCATTCTTTCTTCATAAATATCTTTATGAAGGCCTTCATATTCTTCAACTCATGCTGATATTTCTCCATATTTGTGATCTTTTCTTCCAAAGAATCAAGTTTCTGAACTTCAACTATCAAACTCTTAAATTTATCCATCATAAGGATAAAATTTTATTTAAAAGACCTCAGTATTCTATTCTACAGTTCCATATTATGAACCTTTTCTTTCAAGACATTAATTTATTCTATCTGATTATATTTAGTATATCTGAATTATTTAACAAACTTCACTCTGTCATCCATATTTGAAGATAACTTGTTAACAGATTCAAAATTTTCTAACAAGAGTTTCTTTAATTCTTGAAACTGGTCATCATGATAATAGATATCACTATATATATTATTGTACCATTTCACTATCTTATTGTAATAAGGCTTTTTAGATTTAAACTTTTATTAGAAAACATCCAAATCAGTCTCTATTATGATCACTATTTCGGTGAAAACCCTACCTGATTACAGTTTTTCATTCATAGATTCTTGAAGCATCTTACATATTGATTCAATATTGGGTAGATTTGAAATTAGATCTATTAATATTTTCAAATAAAGGAAAATAAAATCAACACTATTTTGAGAAATAGTTTCTTTAGAGTTCGATAAATTGAGCTCCACCTGAGGTGGTTTTGGTCTTCTTGTTCCAACATCCACTTATTTTATTTTATTTTCATATTTATTTTAGGCATTATTATCATATGATACTTTATGAATTTCCACATCCTTATCGATTTAAGCTTTGTGAGAGACTTTCGTGTGAGAAATTTGATCTTGTTCTTCTTCCTTTGATGACTTTATTACTTTTTTAATGATGATTCTTCTTACTAAATAATTTATGATTTTTAATCCTTAGTAGATTGTGAAGGTATATCTGATGAAGATGAAGATGTTTCTGATGATTTCTTATCTATCTGGGTTTCTTCACCATCATCCCTTTCCTTAACCCCTCTTCATCCTCCTCTTGTTCTATATCTATTTATTTTTATTATAATTCTTCTTCTTCTTCTTTTTCTTCTACTTCTTCATATTCAACTTCATCTCCTTCTTCTACTTAGTTATCAACTAATTTATCGAGTTCTTCTTCTAACTATATTTTTTTTCTCAAAGATCCCTTTCCAGTTAACTCTAGTTTCAATTATTTCTGAGGTATATTAATATTTGATTCTTTAAAAACTATATTTCCTTTTCCATTATCAACCACATAATGTACTACTGAAGTTTCTTAAAAAAACTAATCCATATTCCATAATTATTTGATCGATGTGAGTTGTTGGAAGAAGTATATTCACAAATACCATCTCAACATCTTTCAATAAACATTCTACTATATATCTTAGATTATTTCAATCTCATATTTTTTCCTTCTTCTTTTCACTTCTTGTAATTGTTTTATAGTCCGAATCTTCAAATCCTTTTGCTTATATAGGTCCAATTCAAAATTCAAGATCCCTGGGATTCTTTTGAGGCTTATGAGCCACAAGATTTTCAAAAAATTCATCCTAAATTATCTTTTCTTTCTGTTTTTACATAGGGGGAGAAGTATCAAACTTTCTTTTATTCTAATTATCATCCTCTTCCAATTTCCTTGATAGTTGATAATCATAAGAATCCCTATAAAATTTTTCTACAAAAGTGTTTGATATTGAATCAAAAACTAATTTCATACTAGGAATAATATCTTCACTTATGAAAGAAATATTTTCTCTGACTGAATACAATTTATTCTCTACTTTAAATATCTCTATACTCTTCACTGTCAAATTAGTGATAAAATCTTGAAACATTATAATCTTCGACATTATATAATCCTTTTTGATATTTTCTACCACAATGAAGATAAAATTCCCCAATTCAATAATAATAATGTTGAAAAAATATTCAATAAAAAACACATTTGAAACTTAAAAAGTATACAT
The DNA here is from genome assembly GCA_963277665.1 of Viscum album. Classification (NCBI taxonomy): domain Eukaryota; kingdom Viridiplantae; phylum Streptophyta; class Magnoliopsida; order Santalales; family Viscaceae; genus Viscum; species Viscum album. Next base: position 1,615,408,735 of record OY728146.1, on the reverse strand, counting down.
ATTACCCTTCCTGGGGGTAAGAAAACATTTCATTAATAAGACTATAACTTTTATTTGGAGTTAGGTGAGAAAAATTTATAAATTTTCCATAAAAATAAAATAGCGAGTCTTTATTTTTGTTTTTCTCAAAAGTTCCAAGGCTTTTCAACAACTTATGAGAGGGTAAATAGGAATATCCATTGGAAGAGACTCCAGAAAATTTTTCTACTCTTTTATAATAATTTTTTTACCTTTTACCAAACCTGGTGAAGGAAACCCTTTTTTTACCATATTTCTTAATAAACAACACAAAAGCATAGAAATCCGAATCTAACTCAGGATAGTAAAGGTCAAAATCTTTATTAGGATTTTCAACACAAAATGACTACCAACCATGAAACGTAATAACCATTTTTAGAGTAGAATCGAAATTTGTAAACTATGATCTTTCTATTAACCTTTATTTTAAAACTAACCATATTTCATAGTCATATTTTGTTGCTATTAAAACTAGATCTGAGACCAAGAATTGTATGTAAAGAAAAAGTACTGAATTAACAAATTTGAAGTGTAAAATAGCTTGAGAGTGAAGAAAATGAATAAAGGATGTGGGATATGGGGTGACTGACACTAATATAGACACTGGGGTCTAAGATTGAACTTCTATAATGAAACCAATAGTTTAAGATTAAAACGCTTCTGATCTGACAACTGAGATTTATCCGAAGAAAGTTATTTCTAAAAAAATTGAACTCTCAAGTTTTAAAAACATTTATTGGAGTGGGAATCATTCCGATTAGGAATGATTTTAAAATTTTGAAAACAAATCAATATTTTTTATAAAAACTAAAATTATAACAACAATAATAAACTAAATTAATGAAATAGTGTGAAAATTAAAGAATATAAGAGTACATTTTGAAGTAAAAATTTTCATTAGTATGATTAAAGTATTATTCTATTTTTTGTAATATAAATATATTACAATAGTTTTTTAATAATTTATAATTAAAATTAATTTTTAATTATAAAATATAATTATGTTGTTTCTGAATTCCAATTTTTTCCCCAAATTTGATTCTAGATAGTTTACAAGAATTTATGAGTTTGAAAAATAATTTGAGAATTATGACTCAAAAAAGATTAAAAAATATTTAGTTCAGAAACATTATTATGATATAATATTGTAAGTAAAACCAAATATTTATAAAACTAACAGTTTTAAGAAAAACTAAAAGATTTTTGAGAAATAAAAACATATGTACCCCTCTTATGAAAAGGAGAATTTTAATATAATTATATGGGTAAAAAATAATTAGATATGAATGATTACTTAACATTGATCATTCCTAGATTCTATTTAATATATTGAAATCTATAATTAATAAGGTATTTAGTAAAAATATCATCATGTTTTTTTTGCATTTCGATGAATTGTAAAATTATATATCCTTTAAGTGTGTGATCCCGAAGGAAATCATGTCTTATATCTATGATATTAGCATGTTAGTGATATTTTGGGTTTTTACTTAAGGAAATAAAACTTCTATTATCAAAAAGTATTTGAGTTTTAGTAAAAATCATGACATATTTTGTGACTATGTGCTATATACACAACACTTGAGCAGAAAAACTTCTTGCTTTCACATATTCATCTTTAGAAGTAGAAACTGCTACTGAGATTTTTTTATTACATGATAAAAAAAATAAATAATCTCCTAATAAATGACAATTTATGGTATATCCTTAACAATTACTTTATTATTCAACCTAGATAAGTTTATAAGGTTAAAATTACCAAATATTTTATTCCATAAACAATATTGATCTTTTATTTCACCAAGACAAGGTAATTTTTAGCTCCTAATGTCTTCTAATTTAAGTGTGCAAAAATTATCATGCCAATTGGAAGAAATAATAAATTATTCCTTGGAGCTATGTACATTAAATTTATCATTGCTAAAGTTCACAAGCTAAAAATCATCTCATAATTGACTTATACTTATAAGGTTGTGCTTAATTCATATAAAAAATAAAACATTTGAGATAACAGCTTTTCTAAGAAGAACAATGTTATATATTCTGAAAATTTCTCATTGATAATTATCTCTAAAAGCTACATTTTCACCTTTCATCTTGATTATATTCTTGAAGAAATATTTTTTTCCTGTCATTTTCTTGGAACATTCACTATCCATGTTCCAATTGTTTTTGGCACTTTATTTATTTTTTTGTGAAATTTTTTTTTGGAACCCAAACCTTCTTGGGTACAGTATTATCAGACAAAATTTTTGATAAACAAATTTTTCTAAATTTTTTTTGTGGAAAATTTCATTTCCTTAAAAAAATGCTTATAAAATCCAAGAGATTATATACTTTTCAAAGAAATTTGTTTCTTCAAGTTCCCAACACTTTAGAACTTAGTGAAAAAATTTTCAATTCTAGAATAAATTAATTGTTACTAAAAATAGGGTTTTTATTTGTAAAACCCATTATGATATTATCATTATAAGGAAAAAATTTCTTATACATTTTATTGAAGTTTTCCTTACTGGTGGTAGATTTTGATAAAAGTTTCTTTAAGATAGAAATTTCATATTTTAGTTTTTCAACTAAATTCTTATTCTCATTGGTAATAATTTTAGAACTAAATTTTTAAAATTAATTTATAAACTATTTTTCTCAAAATGAAGTTTCTCAAAATAATTTAAAATTAATTATTATTTAAAATTAGTTTTTTCGATATATTTATAATGATATGGTATTTAATTTATCAAAAGTGTTATTCTCTAATCTACCTTAGTAATTTTAGCTTTAATATTATCAAGTTTCTTAAAAATATTATAGTTTTAATTTTCTATACATTTTGAAAATCTAGAAACATCATCATAACTGGTTAAAAGCATTATCTTCTACCGAGAAAGATTATTTATCCGAAGATTTAGAAAATTTCTCATCTAGATAATTTTCATAAAAATACATATTATTAAGAGATTGAGTTGTATATACCTTTTCCCTTATAAAATGTTTTACCATGGGTACTTAGAAAAAATAAGAATGTTCCTATGTTTGGAAATTTCATTATTGGAATAATTATTAGAATAATATCCACCACTGAAACTCCATGTGTTAGAAGATTTCAAAATTTTCTTTCCTTTTGAATTGTAATATTTTTTGGAATTTCTTTCTGAATCTCTATCCTTCTTTTCTTTCCTTTTTAACTTTGGAAAATTTGATCGGATAAGTCCAACTTTTTACATTCATAACAAGTGACCTCAAAATCCTTCTTTTCACCTTTATCCTTATAAAATTTATTATATTGGTATTAAAAATATTTATTTCAAACTATATTATTTACCCTTATAGAAAGATTATATAACTCAATTTATGAATGTTATGATATACTAGAATATGAATGAACAATAATTTTCTTCTTCCTCAAAGATTTCACAACTTTCTCAACTAACTAAACTTTAGAAGGTATAATATATGTTGTATATAAAGAAACATCACCATTTTTATTTTTATCTTTGTCAGTATCTATTTTAAGTCTTCCCACATACTGTGTGAGAGTACCAATCAAATGATCAAGATTAATATTAATAAGTTTTCTTATAACATTCATAACTGTTATTTATTATTCCCACTCATTGGTAAGTATATTAATAACATTTTCAACTAAAATTTCATCATCATGTCCTTTTTCTCCAAGAAACTATAGACTATTTATAATAGTTATAAATATTTGGAGCATCATGGAAATAGTGTCTCCAAAAAGAAAATAAAAGGCTTGGTAATCATCTCTAAACATAACTCTTCTTATTTAATAACTTTGGTTGTACCAAAATGTGTTACTTCCAAATTACTCTAAATATTATTTGCAGCTTCAAAATATGATGACTTTAGACATTCCTTGTATTAGAACGCAATAAAGTATTTATAACTTTTTATTTTAGTTTATTTTATAATTTCTTAGAATTTGTAAAAGTATAAATATCCTTATTAGGAATCTTTTATTTTCTAGTATACATTAAGAAGTTTTAAACTCTAGCATTGATCAAAAAAGTTTTCATTATATCTCTAAAATATTCATATTAATTCCAATAAATGTTATGTGGTAAAATATGATTCATATTATGAGGACATCCAACTTTCACACCTTCCATCTTAAAACAATATAAACAATTTTCAATAAATACACATTAGGGTAACAATGTTTATAAAAAAAGTTTATATCAAAATTTAAACAACTTACAGTATGTAAAAAAAGTGAAAACTCATGAATTATATAAGCAATATAAACCTAATTTGATACCAATTATAGGATCGTAAGAGTAGATTAAATGGATATACTTACAATAGGGTGGGGGTTGAATTGTAGTTTAAAAAGTTTTAACTAAAAAAAACAATACCTCTTAATGTAAATTTATCTGAATCAGACTTAGTTTGATTATCAGAGTGAAGAATTATAATCACAGTTGATCTTGTTATACAAATTATGTTTTTATCATATTAATAATTAAATTTATAAAAAAAATTATATAGAAAGATAAGTATAAAGACTAACTTTCTATAACATTCACAACGAAATAAAAACTTGCAAAAATAAAAAATACAATATCTAGTAATAGTAATAATGAATTACAAGCTATATTAAAAGATTTAACTCTTTTAACATTATGAGTAAGGTAGTCAATAACCTTTACTAAATGTATCTCCATTTTTATAATTTACTATAAAGTCTGTCTTTCCTTACCATGAAATCCAGCAATACAATGATTCGAATAATATTTTTTCCCTATACCTAGAAGCCCTTGATGTGATGATCAATTTATGTCTTTTTAGACCTAGAAGTCCATAATCCAGTGGATCATATTTACCATTTACTATCCCAAGAATCCCTCGATCGTAACAAATATTAGATGTGTTAGTACAAAAGAAAATTCATTCATAAGGAAACATCCCTAACAAGGATTCCTTAAAACTAAAAATCTCTAAAATTTTACAAATACCAGGAAATGATATGTTCATAGAGAGAAAACATTAGATGGATTGAGTTGAAAGTGAAATCAAATCCAACTATTCAAATGACTAGATATTTATAAGAGATTCTCTTATGGTTATATTTCTGAGTTTGTTGCAACAACCTCAGACAGCTGGTGCTTCACAGATCACAATGTTTTGGAATAAATGAATGTCCAAAATCATTTTGTTTTAACACCATTACAATGATAATATTATTAATTACAATAGAAACAAGTCTTATATATTACGATTATAAACATAAGATATTCTGATGGACTTCCATATCTTTTTTCAATATAATAATCCTAATGAGGACTGGTCTGATTGTTTCAGAACTAGAATTAATCTAATGGTCATGACATTTGTTAGTACGATAGAAAAGGAAAACGTCCAACTATTGGTTTGATTAATGTTAAGTTTGATTAATCAAACACATACTCAATCCAATGGTTATAATGAAGAATAATAGGTTTATATTTTTAATAAATTGGAACTTTTTCTATTTATGGTAAAAGGTAATGCTTTCTAAAAATATATATTAAAACAATCGGGACATAAAAAATTTAGTAAACACATTTTATGAAAGTATTTTTGATTTAAAAAACTAAATTAATGGATAAATAAGAAGTAATAATTTTGACTCAACACCCAATAACCCTGAATAAAGGTATCCATAATTTTATACTTACTATAAAGTCCATATTTTATTACCAGGAAATCCCTTGATATAATGATCGGAACAGGATCTGTCTACCTATCCTTGAAAGCCCTTGATATGATGATATAAATTTTCCTTTATAACCTGAGAATTCCTCAATCTGATGGATCAGATTCACCATATTCATATCCCCAAAATTCCTTGATCAATACAATGATTAGACACAAAATAAAAAAGAAACGTTTTTATAAAGGAAACAATCTTGATAAGGATTCCTTATAACTTCAACTCTCTAAAGTATTACAGAGACTATGAATGAGATGTTCACATAGAGGAAACTTTAGAAGACTTGAGTTGTGAAATGTAATAGCTCCTAACTCTTCAAATGGCCTCCTATTTATAGAAATGTCTCCAATGGTCATATTTTTGAGTTAGTTACAATGTCCTTAGATGAATTACACTTGAAAACCTAGAAATAACCGAATGCATGATGTAATTTTGTTTAGAAACATTACAATTATATTTTGTATTCCTCATAATAGATATAATTATAATCAAATGAATTATAAACTTTGGATAGTTCTTTCAAATTCGTTGTTAGTTTTCAATCTGATAAAATGTATAAGGGTTAGTCCAATGAATTAGTACCAGGGTTAGTTCGATGATCATGAATTTTATTAGAATACATAAGTCTAACCACTGATCAAACCACTAGTCAGCCTGATATATTGATGCTCCTTCATTTCTATGGATTGTAATGAATTATAATAAGTTTATATTTGTTTTCATTGGAACTATTTCTAATTTTGGTATAAAGTAATGTTTTCTACAAAAACCATACTGAAGAATTTGGGATATATACAAGTTAGTAAGCATAGTTTTTAGAAAGGTGTATTTGATATCAAAATATAAAGGAATGGAAAAGTAAGAAGTAATACTTTTAACTCAACATCTACAATGTTCATACCTTTTTAGATTCCTTTGGAGTCAAGAACCATTCTGGTTGTTTTATATAGACATATTCCAAAAATTTATGATTAAGTATATTTTAACATCCATTTTTCAAAAATAATAATCATGGTAAGATTTTATGTAAAGTATAATTCTGATATATTTCAATATAGTGACTAGTAAAAAGGTACTTTTATAGTCTATGTATTGAAATTTATTAAACCATTAAATAACAAGTCATGGTTTATAATCATTGAATTTATCATCCATGTATAGTTTCTTCTTGAATAACAATTATCATTCAAATGGATTTACATCCACTAGAATATCTACCAAAACATAGCCTTTGTTCTTGTATTTTAAATCCATTTCAAAATCCATTGCTTCTTTTCACTTTGAAATTTCTGAGCTACATAATTATTCTTTATAGGTAAGAGGTTTATCATTATCAAAAAAATAATGTGTCACCATCTTTGGTGACTATAAAACCATATCTCTTTATTTTTGTGACCTCTTTGGTCCTCTTATATAGTACTTATGAATATAGAAAAAATTATTCCATAGATATTTATGGAATTGTTTCCCATTCAAACTGTTGTTTACCTTGAGCCTAAACATTATTGAAGTCAATATTTCATCCACTATTTCTTTTTAATATGGTTTCCCTCTCAAGGAATAGGATTGTCTTACTACTAATTCCTTTTTTCTAAGGGGTCATATAAATAAAACCACATTTTCCCTTAGAATATCCAATAAAGATACACTTAGTTATTCAAGGTCAAGTTTGTTTCCATATATAGCCTTAATAAATTGTTCATATACCCACATATTTAAATAAAAAATCATCCTATATATAAATTCATATGAAATTATGTTTTATGATTTAGTTGAAACTCATTTTAGTATATGTGATGTAGTCTATAATGAATATCCTCAAATGGATAATGGAAAACCCACATGACTCATGCTCGATCTCACCATGTATAACAAGGTATGGTTCCTATTTTCACTAACACTATTCTATTATTTTGTATAAGGAGGATTGAATTGAGATAGTGTCCCAAACTCCCTGGAATAATCAATGAAATCTTAGTTATGATATTCCGTTCCATAATCTTAGAATAGTTTGTTTATCTTATTACTAAGTTCACTTTTTAATTAATTCATATATTTCATAAATTAATCAAAAGATTCATACTTATACCTCATTAAGTAGACACATCCATGTCTACCAAATTCATTAGTAAATGTAATGAAATAAAAGTCTCCACCTATAGCTTCAACTAGAAAAAGTCCAAACATGTCTATATGAAATAATTCAAGATGATTTGTGGTCCTTTTACCCCTTACACAAAATGGAACTTTAAGGGGTTTTATTTTAAAAGAATATATATACCCATATTGATGTAACTTTGTCAAATTATTCTCATTTCATGAAAGATATAGTGATTCCACAACTGAGTGTCATATGATTCATGTGAACTTGATTTGTTATCGATTTCAAATACTTGATTTTTATATCCTAGTACATAATGACCATTTTTCAAATACAACATCTCATAACATATGTTGTCTTTATAAAATCAGCAGATCTCATTTCTAAACATGAAAATAAATCCATTCATATCTAAACTAGAAATGAATATTATATTCTTGGTTACACTAGGAAAATAATAACAATTCATTTAAACTAGAATGAATCCCATTGAAAAAGTGAGATGTTATTTTCAAATAGTTAGTGAAACCAGTATTACTCAGTTAGATGCTCAAAGATCTACCTCATGTCTATAAACCTTATAAAATCTACTTGGTTCCTATATTTTGATATAAATATGATCACTAAAATCTATATCTAATACCCAATATGTAGAAATTAATAGGCTAAATTTGATAAAAAATTCACTTGAAGCTTCCACATTCTTCTTTACTGAGGAAAATTTCTTCTTCTAGTGGCCTTTATTTTTATATGAATAAAACACCACATCTTATTAATTTTCATTCCCCATGATCCTCCTACTCTTAGTAGGGTAGTGTAAAGATTACATAGACTTGGAATTATTCTTAGGGATTTTCACCTTACACTTTATCTTGTTCACCACAAGGACCGAAGGTTTTTCATGCTTCATGTCCTTATCTTCCTAGAAAGTTAGAGTCTAGAGATACATGAGGGACTTATCAATATTATTCATATTAAAATAAATAATAAAAATAGATAATATCTTGGGTAGTTAAGTGATTATAATGTCCATTCATAATTCATTGGGTATCTTGAATCCCATAATTTCCAAACACTAAATATAGACAATCTTTTTGAATACATTAGGTTTTTTTGGAAAACCATCAATAAGATTTCATATAAAGAGTGACTTGAAGATATCATACCTCTATTGTATTTTTTTCTATTGATAAATATCATTTAAATGAGAAAAAATTGTGTATGAATCCATGTCTTCCAAAATATTCTAGAGATCATAGGTCACGGATGATAACATCATGCAATGGAAATCCAATGCATCATACATGTGTTTGTAGAATAAAAATTCTCCTCCTCACTTGAATTCGTAGAAGGATCAATAGAAAATGAGTACTCCAACTTGTAAAACTTATGTTATTGGTATAGTACAATGCACAAGAACATATACCACTCCTGAAAGTTATCATCATTCATGAGATTGTATTTCTCTAATATTGACTATATAGATAATTTCTAGGTTATAAGAATTTCTATTTTCTAAAACAAATAAAGGTATATTTTATTACTTTATCTTGATCACCAAGTGTTTTATAATAATTTTTTTGATTAGTCTTTTAATATTTTATCAAATACTAATATCCCTCCCCATTGGATTTAGAATATCTTATAGCATAGATATTATAGTAAAAATGATCTACATTTCCATTTGAAAAACCCATATAGTGTACTTATCAGATTATTTGAAGGTATTTAGGTAGTCAGTCTTTATTACTAAATTAAATCATATTTCTATGATCCATTAAATGGATTCCCCAATCATGAGATCATAAACTTCGATTTCCTCAATAATTTCCTCCAAGTTACATCAAGTTTTGTAAAGGAAATCAACCCTTGATGCAGACCAGGTTAAGTTGAAAAAAAATTTCATTAGAACTCCCTGATAAATAAAAGTATTCTAATAGGGCTCAAAAAAATATTTTAATATATGGTTTCATTCTAACTCAATTAATGGGAGAGTTTTATAAATTAATATTTTTCTTGAGATTTTTTATACTATGCACATATATTCTTTATTTTATCCATTCACATGCTTATTAATATTTCATAGATTTTACACAATTAATTAACCATTCCTAAGAAAGTAATTTATGCATAATCCATTTATTTTGTTTCATCATTAATAATTTTTAATTCATTTACATTATGTGATCATATTTAAATATCAAATAAAAACTTCATTTCATAAATAAATAAATAACTATGAACTTGATAAAATAAAATAAACTTGTGATATGATCATAATATTTTTAACTACTGGTTTGTTTATCGGGAGAATGATAAACCAACCCTTGAACCTTAGGGAATAAATACTTTATTCTATCTTAGATTGAGTTTCAACATTCCACCCTTAACTCACATATCTCCTTGGTTGGTTTCACCCAAGCTCAGTCTTGAACTATATCCAGTCACTGGGAGCTCTATCCTTTACATACGTTTACTTACTCACAGATGAAGGGAATGATGAGATTAAGGTTATGTCAAATAAACCATAGACATGAAGACCCATACATAATAATGAGGAAGTTATGATATATAGATCATCATATTTAATTTATTAATAAATTGATCACAAAACCCATATAATAAATAATTAAATTAAATTGAAACCAAGCACATATATAGGCCATTCAATCTCATTATCATCCATAACATGAAATTACACCACATTTAAAATATTGAGAATTCATTTAAATACAATATTTATTAAGATAAAATTATAAAATTATAAAATTAATCATATTATTAATTAATTAATTATTTTATATTAATTATCCATAGAAATAGTTCCTAAGATCCGCATTATCTTCAATTTTAAATAAATTTTAAAAATTTATTTTAATTTTAAATTATTTAGTACATGGTGTGTACTAAAAATACACATGGAATATACCATTCCGGTTAGTTTTAAAATCTATCATGGAATTTAATGTACATGATATCTACCAAAGGAAATATGACATATTCCTTTCTGTGTATGATTAAAACCATTTTTGAGGTTTAGTTGTTATGTGATTTATACCATTATCTGATGACATTGTCCATAGATTCAAAATATTTTTTTTGATATTCAACCCATTTTATTCCCTCATATTTATTTATTCATTGATTTCTAATAATTTTTGGAATTAGGTGTCAAATCATTTGATTGTGCAAATATTTTTTTGAAATTTCCAATTTAGGTATTTAATTTTCATACTTTATTTTTGGAATGGATTGCTAATAATTATTCTTTATCTTACTATTATGAGTGCTTAGATCATGGGATGTGATATTATATTTCATTATTAGTAAGTTAGCGTTTGAATAATGTGTTGATGTCTGGGGGATTGTCATAGATTCATCTTCTCGAAGAAATAATGAAGAAATGAAAATGTCATGAGTGTGTATGAGTTAGTTTAATTGTATGCATGTGTGTTTTTGTAAATATGATTGAGTGAAGATTTTTTGATCTTAGATGGTAGAAGAGTAATTGAAATACTCTATCTTTAGTATTTTACATACTATCAATATAACACCTAGATATTTAAAAATATATTTCTCTTTAATAAATTTTATGTGTTCGATAACTTGTATCACATGGAACTCTGAACTAAAATATACCAAATTCTTCTTTAATAAAATAAATGATAAAAATTTATAAATTTTGAAAATACAATTTGAAACACCATTAAAAAAAATTACAAATAAGAACAAAACCACAAAGTAAATCAAAAGAGATTAAAAGTAACTATTATAAAAAATATATTATAATTATTCACATATTATTATTACAATATCAGTTGAATGTATTAATGTAATTAAATTGATGATAAATTAATATCATCCAAAAAATAATTAATTAATTCTAAGGAATGCTAATTTAATGATTCATGGATAAATAAAAATGTCTTGTTTAAAAAAAGTTTTTATTGTTTATTATATATGTTTTATTTAAAATATAAATTTATAAATTTTAGAATTTGTGTTTGATAAAATTAATTTTATTATTTTATTCGTCATGTTAAAATTATATCAGAGTGAAATTTTGTAATTTTTCTAATCAGGTTAATTTTTAGGTGAATAGTAAAAAATATCATTTTAAAAAATATCATGACTTTTATGACATAATTAGGATATAAGGATGATGTAAAAATTTATAAAACCTTTTTCTTGAACAAATGTGTATTTAATAAGTAAAATTATACCTTTAAAAATACTAATTTTAATTTTAAACCTATGTTTGATATTTTTGAACCTATGTAATATTATTTATAAAAAATGGTTTTATGCATTATAAAATTATTATTTTAGAATTAATTTTACCACTTTTATAACTTTAATATTATAAAATGGTTTTCATATTTGGAATCAAAATATCCAAATTATGTAATAAGAAAAAATTTCATTTTTAGCCTTAAAATAATTTACCATGGTTAAAAAATGAGTTATTGTAATAAAAATAAAATATAGTAAAAATTTTAAATAAGGGTAAAAGGTTAAAAATATCTTAGTTAAATTCCATTATTATAAAGTTATGAATATTTACAAAAGTTTCATCCTATTACACTTATAAAAGGATCCATTCACCACCCAAATTATTTTAACAACTTAAACATCTAGATTAACCAAAATATACCTAAATCCCTCCCAAAAACTATTATCTGAATCCTAGAGGTCCATATATAATCAAAGGACCACTTTTAAAAGGATTTAACCATTTTCAAAGGAGTAGATCCAAGGAGTATGGTAAAAAATCCTAATCACTCCTTTTTCATTTTTATTCCTTTATTTATTCTTATACCTCCTCAAAATATTTTAAAAGATTGTTAAAATAATTAAATAATTTTCATAATTATACTAAACTTCTATTATTTTAATGTAATAATCATTTTATACCTTCCTCCTAAGAATTTGAAAAATGAAAATGATGCTTGTGCATATGTGACAACTACCAGTTCCATGAACAACATATTTCATTTTTCATAACCACCTTCCATAGATAATTATATATATAATTACAATTAATATATGTAATATTTATAATATAATTATGATTCTATAATGATAAATTATTATTTATCTTCATTTCTTTTCATCCATTCAAAAATGAAAACACTGTGATTTTGTACATGCAGACTACCACATCAACAAAGCGTTGTATTCCATTTTTCATTACCTACTTACATGGATTGTTCTAAATGTGTATATAATAAATAAATATTTTATTTATGAAATTATTAATATTATATAACCATTACTATAACACCCCAAGATTTCTTAGTACGTTATATCTTCAAAGTAATTCAATAACTTGCACTACATGCAACACCGAGTTCAAGCGCACCACGACTTACCAAACTAGCCGTTCAAAAGCAGTTATGAATAGTTTAAATGAATTTTAAACATTATATAATCCTTATAATTTTAGAATCCATATTATGAGTTTCTTAGACCTAATGTAAGAACAAATTCATTTTTTTCAGATAAAATAAGTATTTTTAAAAAAATAAAATTTTACCGCCTTTTAATAGTGATCCTTTTTTAAATCCAATATTTTAAACTTTTATATATTAAATTTGACAAAATAAACTTCTTCTTTAGAATAAGGACAGAATAATTTAGTTTCAATAAATATTTGGTGTTTTTCTGATAGCTTTCATATTTGGGTGAATAGTGAGAAATACTATATTTTAACCGAACACAACTTTTTTAATCAAAATAATATATAGTGTTGAATTATACATTTTAATGGTTTGGAAGTATATTTAGATTATATTTTTACCATTTAATCCAATGATAGCCATTTTAAGTAATTTCACTTCGAAATTGGACATAAACAAGTGTCAATCTTTTGATAGTTATTATTTTTTAAAAATACGCTTCTTAGTTTTGACAACCAGAATTAATTTTAAATTAATTAGTGAAAATTATATGTTTTTAAATTGGTAAAATATATTTCATTTTTGAATTTGGAATATCAAAATTAGCTTTGGGTTAATTTTTGGTATTTTTCTGAAAACTTTCAATTTTTGATGAATAGTGAAAAACACTGAGTTATTGTTTAAAACTGACTTTTTATTTAAATAATTATTTATTTTATTTAAATTTATTTTAGGTCAAAATAGATGCATAATACCTATATAAATTCAATATAATTCATTTTGGTCAGTTTATAATAATTTTAGATATTTAAAATGTTTATCGAACTTTTTACCATCTTTTACCCACCTCCTAGGAGCATTTGAAAATTTACATAAAACTTAATTTTACCGCTTCTGTGAGTTGAATTTCAAAAATCCAAGAGACTTAGTTAATATCAAAGATTAAAATGTGGTTCAATAAGATAAAAATATTTTTTGGTGAATAGTAACTTTTTACTTTTATTTACCACGGTTAAAAGTAAATAGGGTAATTATGGGTAAAAATGATATTATTAATACCCTAACACATGTCCTAATATAAGGCCCCTACCTTAAACATTACTTAATCATGAATTAAATGAATAATTCACATAGAGGATATTTTCAGGTTTAGATTTTTAGAGAATTAGGACATAACTATTACATCTCAAAAGATTTCATAGTAGACACTTCTACTAAGTTTCCATAAAATAAAAAAACACTTAAAAAGAAACATGTCTAGTTCCATGTTTTAGATAGAATGTCTTTCCTTGATCCCATCCTTGACCCTATTCATCTTTAAGTCCTATGGAAAACATTTCAAAAACTTGGGATGAGCATAAAAATCCCAGTAAAGGATACACATAGAAGGAAAACTGTTAGTTTTTCAAAACAACAAGTAAACCATGAATACTTTACCAAAGTAATACTTTTCACCTTTATGAAGTAGTAAAAACTCTTCACTGAATAAAAGAACATTACTTACCCTTTTGTAACCAAAATATTACCATAAAACCCATATAAAGAACACATAACAAAAAAAGGTAACTTGGGACATAAACATACTTAAATGGAATAACCATATGGTCGACTTCCACACATATCACTTAATGGAATATCCATACGGCCGACTTCCATACCCAATGCATTCAAGGTTATAATGTAACCACCCGTCCTGGTATTCACGACACCACCCGTCATATGGTTTATCACGTAACCACTCGTAAAATGTCCAAGTACCATCATTACACATAAAATATTGAAAATATAAAAATTTCAATAACAACATTTTATTTGCAATCACAATAAGTAATTCCCAGATATTTAATTAATCAATCCATTTTCAAAAACCATTTAAAAGAGATTCTTGAATCAAAGTGTCCCATAACACTTTGAATCTTTTGATGGAATTATAATTTTAAAAAATTAATGTCCATATAAATAAATACTAAAAACCATTTTGAAAACATGGACATTAAAGATAAAGATTTAGAATAATGAATCTTTAAAACATTTAAAATGATATTTTTGTTAAAGAGTTTTTAAGCAAATGATAGACTCTTGAATACAAATAATTGCGGAATAAAATTTAATCCGAACTTTATAATATCATGAGAATAAATGGATTCATGATATAATATGTCAAAGGATAGTATACACACCATATAAGAGTGAATTGGTGCATAACAACAATGAAGTCTCAATGAAAATGTAAATTGAGATGAAATCCATTATAAAGATGGTATCCGTAAATTAAGGATAAATCTACCACATAATTATGTGTGAGAAATATAAATACACCCAATATAAGTTGATATTAAGTGTGAAACAATCAGAGTTCATTCACACATAATCTTGGAAAAACAAAACCAATGACATAGATATTTAACTCAATGAAATGAGATTGAGGTATGATTTCCCATACAAGTTCATAAGAATTTATGAATGAGATGATTATGTGTAGAAATAGTATATCCACAAAAAGTTTTGTGGAAATTACAACATAGATATTCCACACATAATCTTGGCATAATAAAATCAATAAGTAGAGGTTTAACCCAAAGAATTGAAAGTGGGTTAAGAAGTTCCCTTACAGAAATCCGACAGCCTAATGACGTCACGTTAAAATTCAGAAAATGAGGTGATGAGAGAGAAAATGGTATCTCATCATTTGGACATAAAATTTACATAAATAAGGATATATAAGAACATATACCAACATAATAGTATGTTAATTAAAAGACATAACAAAAGAAGTCTTTTAAAAAGAGGAGGGTGAAAGGTCCCCTTACCGAGTTGGGTAACTTTTGAAACGTACTCCCCATGGAAGAAGGGTCATACAATGAAGATGTAAATACCCATAAATGAAATTATACTACACAAAGTGTATAATAATGGGCAGTACATACACCACTCAAAGGAAATAGTGGCAAACGTAGCATAAATGTCATGAGAATAAAAGTTAGATGAAAAATCCCTTACGAAAACTCGGCAGCCTAACGACGCCACTTAAAACTTCCAAAAATGGATTTATGAGATAAAATAGGGTATCTCATAATATGAACATAAAAATTAAAGTATGAGTAATATAAAAGAACATCCCCAAACATAATAAATATGATCTTAAAAGAAATGACATAAAAGAGAGTGCTTAATAAGAAAGAGAGAGGTAGGATCCCTTACCTCGTATCCGACTTGACTCGACCGTTATTTAATCTCCTGAATAATAAACTTGAGTTAATTTATACTCTATTAAGAACGTTTTTCAAGTTCATTATTCCTTTTATATCACTTATTACCATGTCATTAACACTATGTAATTATTTAAGTTAATAACGGTCGTTTTAACGATCATTTCTACTTGAGTAAAAAATACTCTTTATAATTACAAGTTTGATCATGGGATAAAATATCCACTATATCCAGAATTATATTAATTATGTAGATATAATATATATAATATATATCCATTATATACATTCATTTATAATATTACATAACATTTAGAGGTAAGAAATGAAATGTACCGTTCATGGAGACGGTAAGCCGTACGTACGCATGAACGCTACTTCCATTTCTATTTCATATTTAATGGAATTAAAACATAATGATACATAATAGTATTATAATTCAAGTATGGTATCATATATAATATCATTAAATATATCCTTTATACGTACCACATATGGTATTAATGAATCAAATCACTTTGAGGGGGCCGTAGTCCGCACTTCCTAAAATAAAGATATCGTGTTTACCCATAATGGAAACCATAAAGATATTCCATAAATGAAAAATGCAGAAGATTAAGGAAAACATAAACATATTATATATCATATATAAATATAGTGACATATTAATGTCCACCTTTGAAGGTGTAAAAAGAATATTGAACAATCATCATTTCGTGAGGCATAAATTCACCAACCACAAAAACAGTATGTTATTTAACCATTAGATGTAGGTGTGTGTAAGTGTAGCTAGAATAATTCTTATAACAACATCATAGTATATTTAATATACTGGTGTTGTTACAAAAAAAGGTAATAAAAAGAGTTTAGGGGTTTGGAGAATAAAAATAAAACAAAAGAACACAAGGGAATACATTACCTTTAAATCGGGTAACTCTCTTTTATTTGAGCTCAAAGGATTCCTTGGAAAGAATTCTGCCGAAAGTGAGGCATCAATGATGAAGATAGGGATGTGGAGAGATGAAATGGGCAGGGGTTGGGCGAGACAAATGCTTGAGAGGTGTTTGTAAGGTGGTAGAGGTGGGAGACTTTTATAAGAGGAGAGGAGGGGCACTCTTGGAAAGTTATAAAATATTACCTTATTATATAATTATTTTCGGATTTAAAATGTTCCAAAAGGATATATTTCTAGGATAAGGTGATAAGGTTTCGAAATAAACCCATCCAATAGGTTTTTGACAAGTGTAAGACTTATATTTCACCCTATATTCTTATTTTATTTAAATCGTTCATTTATGAGGTAATCACTGCATCATCACGGTGTTATAAATAAATTAATTTATTTAATATCTAAAAATTATAAAACAAATATCATGATTTAGGAAATATTTTTATCTTTCTAATGAATATTTATAGTAAAAAATATGACTTGTATAACCCCATATAAAAATTGTTTTAGTAAAACAACACATGTTTGTGACATTTTAATTTTAACTTTAAATAAAAAGGTATTAATGTCATTTTCCTAGAAAAGTGGCTCCATGGGGTCCCCAAGTTGAACCATGGATTGTCTTGGTGGGACATGACTCATCCAATGAGGGTAGGACATGTTTCCCGGTCATTTCATATTATTAAAATATTATTTTTACCTTAAATTACACTAATTACCTCTAATCGCGATTAAAACTTAAAAGTTACTATTCACCAAAAAATTATTTTAATCCCATTGAACCACATTTTAATTCTTAATGACAACCATGTATGTCGTATTTTTGAAATTCAAAACACAGAGGTGGTAAAATTTCATTTAAACGAAAAATAAGTTTTTTAAGTACCACTTAGTGGTTTCACTATTCATCAAACACTGAAGTTTTCCAGAAAAATACCAAAAATTCAGCCTAAGATATATTTGATATTCCAAATTCAAAAATGATGTCTATTTTACAAAATTCAAAACATATAAGTTACATTAATTAATTTAATAACTAATTTCCGCCGTTATAGTAAATAGCGTGTTTTTATGAAACAATAAGTATCAAAAGATTGACATTAGTTTAAGTCCAATTTCAAGATAAAATTAATTCCAATGACCACTATTGGATTAAATGGTAAAAATATATTCTAATTTAACTTTAAAACCAATTAAAAAGATAATATAATCATATAAATAAATTAGATTAAAAAGAGGTTTTGAATTAAAATACAACATTTTTCACTATTCATTAAAAAATGAACTTTATCGGAAAAATACCAAAAATTTACACAAAGTAAATTCTAATGTCCCGATTCTAAAGAAGAATTTTATTTTGTCAAATATAACACATAAAACTGTCAAAAAGTGGATTTAAAAGAGGTTCGTCATCAAAAGGCGGTTAATCGACCTTTTAAAGAATATTAGAATGTTTATGCTTAAAATTGGATTCATTCGCATTTTTAATCCTCTAACATTTATTGTAAAAAGTAAAAATATTTGACAAACATATATAATCATTTTGTAGTTATTTCTGTTCATTCCCGCCATTACAACGGCTAGGCGTTAACTACAATTTAAAATAATATCATTTTATTATTAGTGTGCAATGTAAGATTCCCAAGAAACTCGTTGTTGCGTATTGGGTACGCCAATGAACATATCGTCCCCTTTAAAGTTATATAAATATTTTATTCACAAATATGGATAAATGAGAAAATGTCATATTCTTTATTTACCTGGGGTGTTACATCCTTCCCCCCTTTTGGGAATTGTGTCCTCGCAATTTTAAAATTGGGCATGGAAACTTCATTGAAAATCCAACATTGGAACAAGAGTCAGTAAAATAATCACTTTAAAATAAAGAAAGAGAAGTACAAAGGTCACCAGAGTTAACCCATACTAGGATTCCATGTAGGAAAATATGGATATGGAGTAAAAAAACAAAGGGTCATGTTCTGAGGGAGAGTGATAGTAAACATGTCTAGGAGAAAGTTAACCATAAGAAAATCACAAACTTGTGATGGGTTAAACGGTATTCGAATCCCCAGTAGGAAAAGTTAACAGAATTTTTTTTTGTTTTAAGTTACTCTTCATTGAGGAATTTATTTTTTAGCTTAACTAAATCATAATGAAACATACTTACTTGTCACGTAGACTTTCCACTTTTACTAGATTCTTTAATCAAACTCATATTTTCTCCAAAAGATGAGTTTTTAGGAAGACTTGTTCGCATTAAGAGTACTATAATCAACTTCTTGAGAATCACCTAATCCACAAAAGATAACTATATATTTCCCATTTCTTTAGACAAAATCCAAAACCAAAACCAAAAAGGTTAGTATGAGATCAGATAATACCCAAAAAGTAGAATTCTTTATAAAAAAAATCTATTATTAATCTCAAAAATTTGTCAAACAATACCCAAAGTTCAACAAAGACCATTCAATAAACATCTATCCATAAAATTATTCAAATTAAACCAAACTAAGATTGAAACCCAAATATTTGAAGGATTTAATCACATAGTCTTCCAAGGTACAAAATTAACATTTATCTCCAAATAACATTAGTTTCTCTTAAAGTCTCATAATGAAAAGTAATTAACCTAATCAAATATCCTCCATGATAGGTTAATCATTTACATAGATAACCCAAAATAAACTTACTCTTGATTCCTAAAATCATCTAACTAAAAATAATTAGTCAAACTAACCAGGGACTTCACGTAGTCTAGTGGTAGGCGATAAATACCAGTCGCACTTTTGTTGTGGGTTCGATTCCCGCAGCTTTGTCCGACGTGACGGGTTGTAACACGATCTGCGTGTTGTCCTTTTTCCAAAACTATATAATTCTTAAAACATTCCCAAAAATGAGATAAAATCTTCAAAAATAATCATAACATAATTTAACCTCAATTTTACCTCATTCCTTTCACTTTCAATCATAACATATAGTAACCCATAATTACCTCAAAAGTAAGGATCATATAAACCCAAATGGTTCTTTATAACTATGTCCACAAAATAACATATAACTATTCCTTGAATAAAATTTTCATATATCAAACATCAGGGTTACACATACTATAAAAAAGTCTTTTAATGTAACCCTATCATCAAAAGAGACTTAATACTCTTAAGAATTTCACCATAACTCTTGAAGCCCTAATATGTTGACTTCTTACTCATTCAACATTCTTCAGGATCCATTAACCATTCATTTCCAACTTATTCTAAAATAATTCTTTCCTACAAACAAAATCACTAATCATATCCTAAGATTCCAAAATAGGAAAGCAAAAGTTAAGAAATAATCCATACCTTTGATTTTTCATTGTCAGTTTCTTCATCCTCAATCGGAATGACATTAGGTATTGGTAAACGAATATTTGTACGATCTTGGTGATCCCATTCCTGAAACTTCTTCATAGGACATGTGTTTGCATAATGACCATGTGCACCACATTTAAAACATTCAATTGATCCCTCAGAAAGAACTTCTTTCCCTTTCCTCGAGTCAACTGGATGCTTCCTTTTTCCATGGCAGGTTCTTTCTTTATGACCTTCATTTACACATATATAACATATTTCTATCCCTTTAAAACATTTTCCTAGGTGTTTCTTTCCAAAAATTTGACACATATTATAAGGCCCCCGCCTTAAACCTTAATTAATCTTGAGTTATTACAAGATTACACATTGAGGATCTTTTCAGGTTTAGAGTTTTAGAGAATTAGATCATAAAACTTTCATTACATTCCACATATAAAAAAAGTGGTTACATAAAGATAGTATTCTTCATTCCCATCAATGGAAACACATTTAAAATAAAACATGGATTATTTCTTGACACATCCTTGACTCTATCATCTTATCATGTACCTTTCCCTTGACCTGTGAAAAAAATTTCAAAAACTTGGGATGAGCATAAAAACTCAGTATGGGTTATAAAAAAAAACATGGAAAGGAAACATGAGTTCATATATACATAAGAATGAAATCATACTTTACCCATAAAAAATAGGCACTTTAACATACCTCATAAAATCATGAATAAATCATAGAAATCATAAGACATAAAGGTAACTTGAGGCATTCATAACATTCTTACGTAGGGAGTAACCCTGTTGGTTACGTTTGGAATACCCATCACAGTATATTCCCTAAAATCTCTTCGGAGAAACCTTAACGTTTCACTCCTTCGCGTTACCCAATGCATTGGAGAGCTATAACGGGCTCACCCGCCCTTAGTTTATCACGGAACCACCCGTCTTCATAATAATGCCCAAGAACCATAACATAATCATATCACATAAAACATGCATAAAGGAAACATAAAATTTCCACATTTCAATCACGAGATATCAATACAACACATTGATATAAAAACATTATGAAAACCTTTTTCAATACTAAAATAAAAGAAAAGTAAAACATGGTATTTATTTTTCTTTTTAAAAAAGAAGGTATGGCTTGTAGAGGAAGCCGGAACTCAAATAACGGTCACGACGGCGGAGAAGTCGTTGTCGCCGCATACATACGACAAAAACATTCCCTTTTGTCGTTTAGTAAATTCTTTGTATAAAAAATATTCCTTTTGAATAAACGTAAAAGTCAAAGTGGTTTATACATCGTATAAAAGAAAGTTGTGTATAAAATAAAATATGCCTCAACGAAAGGAGATTGAGACGAAGTCCCATACCTCGTATCCGACTTGACCCGACCGTTCTTTAATCTCCTAAATAATAAACTTGAGTTAATCTCTACTTTCTTAAGAAACTTTTTCAAGTTCATTATTCCTTTTATTTCACTTATTACCATGTCATAAACATTATGTAATCATTTAAGTTAATAATATTTGTTTTGCCGATATTTGGTTCTTAAGTCGAAAGTGGTCTTCTTACAATTACATGTTGTTTGTGTGGCCAAATGTTTATTATATCCAGAATTGTATTCATTATTTAGATATCATATATGTCATATATATCCAGTACATTCATGCCTTTATAACATTACATAATCATTTAGAGGTAAGAAATGAAATGCACCGTTCATGGAGACGGTAAGCCGTACGTACGCATGAACGCTACTTTCATTTCTATTTCGTATTTTATAGAATGGAATAATAATGATATAATGGTATATTATAATTCCATTATAATATCATATATAATATCATATTTCCATCCTTTATACATCCCACATATGGTATTTAACGAATCAAATCACTTTGAGGGGGCGGTAGTCCGCACTTCCTTAAATGAAGATATCGCGTATACCCATAATGGAAGCCATAAAGGTAAGACAAAAATGAAAAATACAGAAGCATAAATAAAACATAAACATATTATATATCATATATAAAAATAGTGACATCATAATGGCCACCTTTGAAGGTGTTAAATGAGTGTTGAACAATCATCGTTTCGGGAGGCAGAATTTCGCCATCCACGGAAACCGTATGTTCTTTAACCATTTGATGTAGTTGTGTGAGAGTGTAGCTCAAATAAATCTTATAACAACATCATAGTATATTGATGATACTGGTGTTGTTACCAAAGAAGTAAATAAAAAGAGTTTAGGGGGTTGGAGAAGCAAAATAAAACAAATGAACATGAGAGAATGAATTACCTTTAAAAGTGTAACTCCTTTTGAGTTGAGCCTAAAGGCTTCCTTTGAAAGGATTATGCCCAAAGGGAATCCTCTAGGATGAGGAGAGGGATGTGGAGAGAGCAAATGGGCAGGGGTTGGACGAGCCAAAGGCTTGAAGAGTGTGTGAAATGAGGTAGAGGTGGGGGCCTTTTATAAGAGGAGAGGAGGGGCACTTTTGGAAAGTAAAGAAATATTACATTATTTGAAAATGTGTTTCGGTTTTAAAATGTCCCCCATTGATAGAATTCGTGGATAAGGTGATAAGGGTTCGAAATCCACTCATCCAATTGGCTTTTGACATGTGTAGTTCATAGATTTTACATTATCTTTCTATTTTATTTAAATCGTTAAATAATGATGTCATCGCTGCATCATTATTATGTCATAAATAATTAAATTTATTTAATGTCTAAAAATTATAAACAAAATACTATGACATAGGAAATCTTTTTATATTTCCAATGACTATTTATAATCAAATTTTGGACTTGTATAACCCCACTTAAAAATTGTTTTCGTAAAACATATTATGTTTGTGTCATTTTCACTTTAACATTAAATAAAAAGTAATTTATGTCATTTCCCAACAAAAGTGGATCCATGGGGTCCCAAAGTTGACCCATGGAATTTCATGGTCGGCAGTGACACAACCAATGAGGTTGGGACATGTGTCTAGGTCATTTAATTTTATTAAAGTATTATTTATACCTTAAACTACCCTAATTACCACTAATCGTGATTAAGAACTTAATAAGTTACTATTCACCAAAAAATTATTATAATCTCATTGAACCACATTTTACTTCTTAATGACAACCATGTATGTCGGATTTTCAAAATTCAATACACATTAGTGGTAAACTTTCATTTAACTGAAAAATCAGTTTGCTTGATTATCACTTAGTGGTTTCACTATTCATCAAAAATTTAAGTTTTTCAGAAAATTACCAAAAATTCACCCTAAGGAATATTTGATATTCCGAATTCAAAAATGAAGTCTATTTTAAAAAATTAAAAACATATAGGTCACATTAATTAATTTAATAATTAATTCCCGCTGCCAGAGCAAATAGCGTGTTTTTACAAAACAATAAGTATCAAAAGATTGACACCAGTTTAAGTCTAATTTCAAAGTGAAATTGATTCCAATGACCACCATTGGATAAAATGGTAAAAATATATTCTAATTTAACTTTAAAACCAATTCAAAACATAATCTAATCATATAAATAAATTAGATTAAAAAGTAGTTTTGATGTAAAATGCAGTATTTTTCACTATTCATTAAAAAATGAACATTGTCAGAAAAATACCAAAAATTCACACAAGGTAAATTTTGATGTCCCAATCATAAAGAATAAGTTTATTTTGACAAACATAGTTTATAGAATTGTCAAAATATAGATTCAAAAATGGTTTGCCATCAAAAGGCAGTAAAACAATCTTTTAAGAATATTAGTGTATTCCATGCATAAGATTGTATTTATTTTCATTTTAAGCCGCTATAACACTATCTTAATCATTAATAGACATAGATAAATATATCTATTATTCATTACTTACTTGGGATGTTACATCCTTCCCCCCTTTAGAAAATTGCATCCCCTCAATTTATTTACTTATCGAATAAATGGGGGTACTTATCCCTCATTGCATTTTCAGATTCCCATGTTGCCTCGCCAATCATGTGGTTTTTCCACAAAACCTTTACCTGATGAATCACCTTATTCCGTAACACTTGCTCCCTGTGGTCAAGAATCTGGACTAGTTGTTCCTCATAAGATAGGTTCTCTTCCAGCTGAACTACCTCTGGGCTCAAAACATGAGATGGATCTGGCATGTACTTTCTCAAAATCGAAATGTGAAAAACATTGTGTACCTAAGATAAACTCGGAGGTAAAGCCACTCGGTATTCAACGGATCCAACTCTCTCCAGAATTTCGTATGGTCCAACAAACCTTGGACTCAACTTTCCTTTCTTACCAAATCTCATCACGCTTTTCCAAGGAGAAACCTTGAGAAAAACATGATCACCTACCTCGAAAGATAGATCCTTCCTCCGGTTATCTGCATAACTCTTCTGCCTGCTCTGAGCAGTTCTCATGTGTTTCTGAATCAGATGAACTTTTTCTTCCATCTCTTCTACCAATTCTGGTCCCATCAACTTCCTTTCACCCACTTCATCCCAGAAAGCTGGAGTTCGACACCGCTTCCCATATAATGCCTGAAATGGTGCCATCTGTATACTAGAATGGAAACTGTTATTATATGAAAATTCAACCAAAGAAAGATGTTGGTCCCAACTTCCCTGATAATCCATAGAACAAGATCGCAACATATCCTCCAATGTCTGAATTGTTCGTTCTGACTGCCCATCTGATTGAGGATGAAAAGCTGTACTAAAATTTAATTCAGTACCCAACGAATTCTGAAGGCCTTTCCAAAAGTTAGAAGTAAACCTGGGATCACGATCTGATACAATGGAGAGAGGAACTCCATGTAACCTGACTATCTCTTTAAGATACAAACGAGAAAGTTGATCAAGAGAGAAAGTATCTCGTATAGCAAGGAAATGAGCAGATTTGGTCGAGCGATCAACAATAACCCAGATTGCATTATTACCTCGAGATGTCTTCGGTAATCCAACAACAAAGTCCATGGATATATTCTCCCATTTCCACTCTGGCACTGGTAAAGGCTGAAGCATCCCTTTCGGTAACTGCCGCTCTGCTTTAACCTGCTGACAAGTCAAACACTTCATAGTAAAATCAGCAATGTCTCTTTTCATTCCATCCCACCAGTAATACCCCCGCAGATCTCTATACATCTTAGTACTGCCCGGATGAACTGAAAACGGAGAACTATGAGCTTCACATAACAGCTCTCTCTTCAACTGTGAATCACAAGGCACACACAATCTCTTCCCAAATCTCAAAACACAATCACTATCAATGTTGAATTCAGGCAACTTACCTTTCTGAACCAGCTCTACCTTTTTCTGCAACTCACTGTCTTGCTTCTGTGCTTGCTTGATTCTATCTGATAGAGATGATCTCACTGATACCTGAAACAAAACAGAAGGACTTCCTGCACCAACAACTTCTATGCCAAAGTTCATCAAATCCTTAACCAAAGGATCACGTTCCAAACACAACATTGTTAATGAAGCATTACTTTTTCGACTCAAAGCATCAGCCACTTTATTTGCTTTTCCCGGATGGTAATGAATTGTACAATCATAATCCTTGATTAATTCCAGCCATCTCCTTTGTCTCATGTTTAACTCTTTCTGAGTGAATATATACTTTAAACTTTTGTGATCGGTATATATTTCACACTTTACTCCATACAAATGATGCCTCCAAATTTTTAAAGAAAAAACAACAGCAGCTAGTTCCAAATCATGTGTAGGGTAATTTACCTCATGAGTTTTCAACTGTCGTGAAGAATAAGCAATTACCTGATCATTCTGCATTAGGATGCAACCAAGTCCTTTCAATGAAGCATCACTGTATATAACAAACTCACCATTCCTGGAAGGTAGTGCCAAAACTGGAGCATTCACCAATCTTCTTTTCAATTCCTGAAAACGATCATCACATTCTTTTGTCCAGATAAACTTAACACCCTTACGAGTTAGCTTAGTCATTGGACTAGATAACCGTGAAAAATTTCTAAAAAACCTTCAGTAATAGCCCGCCAAACCAAGGAAGCTACGAATCTCGGTTACATTTGTGGGTCTTGGCCATTCTTCCACAACTTTTGTTTTTGCAGGATCAACAGTTATTCTATCTTTAGAAACAATGTGACCAAGGAAAGAAATTTGTTGTAACCAAAACTCACACTTGCTGAATTTCCCATACAGTTTCTTTTCTTTTAATGTTTTCAAGATAACCCTTAAATGTTTTTCATGCTCCTCTTTACTTTTAGAAAACACCAAAATATCATCAATGAAAACCACCACAAACTTATCCAAGAACTCATGGAAAATTATATTCATTAAGTCCATGAATACAGCAGGTGCATTGGTTATCCCAAAAGGCATTACTACAAATTCATAATGGCCATATCTCGTACGGAACACGGTCTTCGGAATATCTGCCTCCTTAACCTTCAGCTGATGGTACCCCGATCTCAAGTCAATCTTTTAAAAAAACTGCGCTCCCTAGAGCTGATCAAACAAATCATTGATATGAGGCGAAGGATATTTGTTCTTAACAATGATATTATTCAAGGCTCTATAATCAATGCAAAGTCTCATAGAACCATCTTTCTTTTTAACAAATAAAACAGGAGCACCCCATGGTGATGTGCTAGGTCTAATGAAACCTTTCTCTAATAAATCTTGCAATTTCTCCTTCAACTCTAAAAGTTCAATTTGTGCCATTCGATAAGGGGGTTTTGAAATTGGATTAGCATCAGGAACTAAGTCAACAGTAAACTCAACTTCCCGATCTGGTATTATTCCAGGCAACTCATCAGGAAAAACATCAGGATACTCATTTACCACTGGCACATCATTAATCTGAACAGTTCCTTTATTTTCAACGACGTGTGCAAGGTAACATTCATTTCCATCTTTTACAAGTTTCTCGGCCTCTTGATATGTTATCAAAAGTAAGGGTTCATTATTGTAAACAAACTGAAAGTATTTCTGAAAAGAAACTTCTTTAGCTCTACAGTCAATCTTAGCATGGTAAATAGAGAGCCAATCCATACCCAGGATAACATCAAACTCTACTAGAGGTAGAACAATAAGGTTTGCAAGTAGGTTCTTTCCACAGATAAGGATAGGAATATTCTTATAAATTCTTTTTTCCTCAACACTTCCCCCAGGTGTTTTTACCAAAAGTTCAGGAGTCATTTCTTGAGATGGTATTCCCATTTTACTAGAAAAGGTTTCAGAGATGAAAGAATGTGTAGACCCCGAATCAAACAACACACTGGCATAATCTGAAAAACAAACAAAGTACCCGATACAACTTCATTTGATGGCCCGACATCTGCTGAAGTAGTTACAAAGGATTTCACCACCCCTTTCTACTTGTAGTCTAACTACTTCCCATCACTCAAGCTCCTTGTCGGACACTCGTTTGCATAGTGACCCATCTCATTGCACTTATAACACTTCACTAACTGTAAATCAAATTTATTCTTACCTTCAGCTTGATCCTTTTCAGTGCAATCACGAGCCTTATGTCCCATCTTACCACATCGGTAGCACTTTCCAGAATTCAGAAGACATTCCCCAGTATGCCTTTTTCCACATTTATCACAAACTGGAAACTTAGTTTTCTTACCATCAGACTTTTTTGAAGAATTCTTACCTTTCTCCTGCCACCTCGGTCTCTTCTTCTGCTGGTTGTTATAGAAAACTTGGTCATCGTCAAACTCCATTTCCACCTTCTCAGCACATCGAACAAGCTTTTCATAACTTTTAAACCCACGAGAAGCTAATTCCCTTCGATATTTTGGCTTTAATCCTGAGTAAAAACGATTTATTTTACTATCAAGGTCCCGGATAAAATTTGGAGCATACCTTTCCAATCGAGTGAACCTTTCTTCATAGGCAGCCACTGAGTCTTCCTCTTGCCTCAATTCCAAGAATTGATTTTCCATCCTAAGTCGAACAGCCTTAGGAAAATACTTCTCAAGAAACATACCTTTGAATTCATCCCAGTCAAGAGCATCAATCTCATCGGCGTCCCTGATATTTTTAACCATAGAACACCACTGATCTGCTTCACCCTCCAAACGGTAAATAGCAAGACTAACCTTTTGATTGTCTAAACACCCCATGACATCAAAAATCTTCTCCAGTGCTTTAATCCACCCTTCAGCTAGCACAGGGTCAGATGATCCTCTGAATGATGGTGGATGTTGCCTCATGAAATGTTCCACCACTGACATGTTCCTCTGCGGTTGATCTGGCTGATCTCGTGCATGGATACCACCGCCATTTATCGCTTGAGTCAACTGCGCCATTACTGCAACAAACTGTTCAGTTCCAATTCCGACCATTTCTGGATGCTGATTCAGAAGGTTATTTCCTTCTGTATGCCTTCCTAGCACTGCTTCCCTGTTTCCTCTACGGAAAACCATTCTGAACAAACATGTCTTAGATGAAGCAACATGGTAATCTTTAAATGCTATATCATTTCGAAAAAAAATATTTTTGGACAATCATCTAATAGAATTATAACTCCTAAAGTTATCTAAACCGACCTTTGATACCAAATATAAGGCCCCCGCCTTAAACCTTACTTAATCTTGAGTTATTACAAGATTACACATTGAGGATCTTTTCAGGTTTAGAGTTTTAGAGAATTAGATCATAAAACTTGCATTACATTCCACATATAAACAAAGTGGTTACATAAAGATAGTATTCTTCATTCCCATCAATGGAAACACATTTAAAATAAAACATGGATTATTTCTTGACACATCCTTGACTCTATCATGTTATCATGTACCTTTCCCTTGACCTGTGAAAAACATTTCAAAAACTTGGGATGAGCATAAAAACTCAGTATGGGTTATAGAAAAAACATGGAAAGGAAACATGAGTTCATATATAC
Source organism: Viscum album (assembly GCA_963277665.1). Taxonomy (NCBI): domain Eukaryota; kingdom Viridiplantae; phylum Streptophyta; class Magnoliopsida; order Santalales; family Viscaceae; genus Viscum; species Viscum album. The sequence goes on along the minus strand of OY728146.1, from coordinate 1,615,379,093 downwards.
ATAAGAATGAAATCATACTTTACCCATAAAACATAGGCACTTTAACATACCTCATAAAATCATGAATAAATCATATAAATCATAAGACATAAAGGTAACTTGAGGCATTCATAACATTCTTACGTAGGGAGTAACCCTCTTGGTTACGTTTGGAATACCCATCACAGTATATTCCCTAAAATCTCTTCGGAGAAACCTTAACGTTTCACTCCTTCGCGTTACCCAATGCATTGGAGAGCTATAACGGGCTCACCCGCCCTTAGTTTATCACGGAACCACCCGTCTTCATAATAATTCCCAAGAACCATAACATAATCATATCACATAAAACATGCATAAAGGAAACATAAAATTTCCACATTTCAATCACGAGATATCAATACAACACATTGATATAAAAACATTATGAAAACCATTTTCAATACTAAAATAAAAGAAAATTAAAACATGGTATTTATTTTTCTTTTTAAAAAAGAAGGTATGGATTGTAGAGGAAGCCGAAACTCAAATAACGGTCATGACGGCGGAGAAGTCGTTGTCGCCGCATACGTACGACAAAAACATCCCCTTTTGTCGTTTAGTAAACGCTTCGTATAAAAAAGATTCCTTTTGAATAAACGTAAAAGTCAAAGTGGTTTATACATCGTATAAAAGAAAGTTGTGTATAAAATAAAATATGCCTCAACGAAAGGAGATTGAGACGAAGTTCCATACCTCGTATCCGACTTGACCCGACCGTTCTTTAATCTCCTGAATAATAAACTTGAGTTAATCTCTACTTGCTTAAGAAATTTTTTCAAGTTCATTATTCCTTTTATATCACTTATTACCATGTCATAAACATTATATAATCATTTAAGTTAATAATATTTGTTTTGCCGATATTTGGTTCTTAAGTCGAAAGTGGTCTTCTTACAATTACATGTTGTTCGTGTGTCCAAATGTTTATTATATCCAGAATTGTATTCATTATTTAGATATCATATATGTCATATATATCCAGTACATTCATGCATTTATAACATTACAGAATCATTTAGAGGTAAGAAATGAAATGCACCGTTCATGGAGACGGTAAGCCGTACGTACGCATGAACGCTACTTTCATTTATATTTCGTATTTTATAGAATGTAATAATAATGATATAAAGGTATATTATAATTCCAGTATAATATCATATATAATATCATATTTCCATCCTTTATACATCCGACATATGGTATTTAACGAATCAAATCACTTTGAGGGGGCGGTAGTCCTCACTTCCTTAAATGAAGATATCGCGTATACCCATAATGGAATCCTAAAGGTAAGACAAAAATGAAAAATAAAGAAGAATAAATAAAACATAAACATATTATATATCATATATAAAAATAGTGACATCATAATGGCCACCTTTGAAGGTGTTAAATGAGTGTTGAACAATCATCGTTTCAGGAGGCCGAATTTCGCCATCCACGGAAACCGTATGTTCTTTAACCATTTGATGTAGTTGTGTGAGAGTGTAGCTCAAATAAATCTTATAACAACATCCTAGTATATTGATGATACTGGTGTTGTTACCAAAGAAGTAAATAAAAATATTTTAGGGGGTTGGAGAAGCAAAATAAAACAAATGAACATGAGAGAATGAATTACCTTTAAAAGCGTAACTCCTTTTGAGTTGAGCCTAAAGGCTTCCTTTGAAAGGATTCTGCCCAAAGGGAATCCTCTAGGATGAGGAGAGGGATGTGGAGAGAGCAAATGGGCAGGGGTTGGTCGAGCCAAAGGCTTGAAGAGTGTGTGAAATGAGGTAGAGGTGGGGGCCTTTTATAAGAGGAGAGGAGGGGCACTTTTGGAAAGTAAAGAAATATTACATTATTTGAAAATGTGTTTCGGTTTTAAAAGGTCCCACATTGATATAATTCGTGGATAAGGTGATAAGGGTTCTAAATCCACTCATCCAATTGGTTTTGTACATGTGTAGTTCATAGATTTTACATTATCTTTCTATTTTATTTAAATCGTCAAATAATGATGTCATCGCTGCATCATTATTATGTCATAAATAATTAAATTTATTTAATGTCTAAAAATTATAAAAAAAATACTATGATATAGGAAATCGTTTTATCTTTCCAATGACTATTTATAATCAAATTTTGGACTTGTATAACCCCACTTAAAAATTGTTTTCATAAAACATATTATGTTTGTGTCATTTTCACTTTAACATTAAATAAAAAGTAATTTATGTCATTTCCCAAAAAAGGTGGATCCATGGGGTCCCCAAGTTGACCCATGGCATGTCATGGTCGGCCATGACAGAACCAATGATGTTGGGACATGTGTCTAGGTCATTTCATTTTATTAAAGTATTATTTATACATTAAACTACCCTAATTACCACTAATCGTGATTAAGAACTTAATAAGTTACTATTCACCAAAAAATTATTATAATCTCATTGAACCACATTTTACTTCTTAATGACAACCATGTATTTCGGATTTTCAAAATTCAATACACATTATTGGTAAACTTTCATTTAACTGAAAAATCAGTTTGCTTGATTATCACTTAGTGGTTTCACTATTCATCAAAAATTGAAGTTTTTCAGAAAATTACCAAAAATTCACCCTAAGCTATATTTGATATTCCGAATTCAAAAATGAAGTCTATTTTACAAAATTCAAAACATTTAGGTCACATTAATTAATTTAATAATTAATTCCCGCTTCCAGAGCAAATAGCGTGTTTTTACAAAACAATAAGTATCAAAAGATTGACACTAGTTTAAGTCTAATTTCAAAGTGAAATTGATTCCAATGACCACCATTGGATAAAATGGTAAAAATATATTCTAACTTCACTTCAAAACCAATTCAAAACATAATCTAATCATATAAATAAATTAGATTAAAAATTAGTTTTGATGTAAAATGCAGTATTTTTCACTATTCATTAAAAAATGAACATTGTCAGAAAAATACCAAAAATTCACACAAGGTAAATTTTGATGTCCCAATCATAAAGAATAAGTTTATTTTGACAAAAATAGTTTATAAAATTGTCAAAATATAGATTCAAAAATGGTTTGCCATCAAAAGGTAATAAAACAATCTTTTAAGAATATTAGTGTATTCCATGCATAAGATTGTATTTATTTTCATTTTAAGCCGCTATAACACTATATTAATCATTAATAGACATAGATAAAAATATCTATTATTCATTACTTACTTGGGATGTTACACATAGGTTTTTGAACACACTTACCTTTATGATTATTACATGTAGTTCCATAGGGATTTGTTTCTCGCATATATGATGCCTTATAGAAATCACCAAGGTTTAAGTGGTCAATAATGACTCCAGATAGTTGGTTGAGGATAAACAAAAGAGTTCTCATTACATCTCCCATATCATTCAGTTTCTCACTCAGAAAACTGTCGCAGTTTCCTTCACATCCACTGTTGCTTTGGTGCCTGCTAGATCCAGCCATTTACTAAAACCAAAAAGGTCAGTGTGAGTATATCAACAAAACCATCATGTACTAATGAGGAAGATAAACACTAAGATATACTTACTCATTCACTTTATCTAAAACTAGGACTCTTTCTGAAATCCTAACCATTATGGTAATGTCACTTATGCCTAGAGAATACCCTAACCTCTAAAGTTATCTAAACCGACCTCTGATACCAACTATAAGGCCACTACCTTAATCATTATTTAATCATGAATTAAACGAATAATTCACCTAGAGGATATTTTCAGGTTTAGAGTTTTATAGAATTAGGACATAACTATTACATCTCAAAAGATTTCATAGTAGACACTTCTACTAAGTTTCCATAAAATAAAAAAAACACTTAAAAAGAAATATGTCTAGTTCCATGTTTTAGATAGAATGTCTTTCCTTGATCCCATCCTTGATGCTATTCATCTTTAAGTCCTGTGGAAAACATTTCAAAAACTTGGGATGAGCATAAAGAGCCTAGTAAAGGATACAAAAAGAAGGAAAACTGTTAGTTTTTCAAAACAACAAGTAAACCATGAATACTTTACCAAAGTAATACTTTTCACCTTTATGAAGTAGTAAAAACTCTTCACTGAATAAAAGACCATTACTTACCCTTTTATAACCAAAATATTACCATAAAACCCATATAAAGAACAAATAACATAAAAAGGTAACTTGGGACATAAACATACTTAAATGGAATAACCATACGATCGACTTCCACACATATCACTTAATGGAATAGCCATATGACCGACTTCCATACCCAATGCATTGGAGGTTATAACGTAACCACCCGTCCTGGTATTCACGACACCACCCGTCATATGGTTTATCACGTAACCACCCGTAAAATGTCCAAGTAACATCATTACACATAAAATATTGAAAATATAAACATTTCAATAACAACATTTCATTTGCAATCACAATAAGTAATTCCGAGATATTGAATTAATCAATCCATTTTCAAAAACCATTTAAAAGAGATTTTTGAATCAAAGTGTCCCATACCACTTTGAATATTTTAATGGAATTATAATTTTAAAACATTAATGTCTATATAAATAAATACTGAAAACCATTTTGAAAACATGGACATTAAAGATAAAGATTTAGAATAATGAATCTTTAAAACATTTAAAATGATATTTTTGTTAAAGAGTTTTTAACCAAATGAGAGAATCTTGAATACAAATAATTGTGGAATAACATTTAATCCGAACTTTATAATATCCTGAGAAGAAAGGGATTCATGATATAATATGTAAAAGGACAGTATACACACCATATAAGAGTGAATTGGTGCATAACAACAATGAAGTCTCAATGGAAATGTAAATTGAGATGAAATCCATTATAAAGATGGTATCCTTAAATTAAGGATAAATATATCACATAATTATGTGTGAGAAATATAAATACACCCAATATAAGTGGATATTAAGTGTGAAACAATCAGAGTTCATTGACACATAATCTTGGAAAAACAAAACCAATGACATAGATATTTAACTCAATGAAATGAGATTGAGTTATGATTTCCCATACAAGTTCGTAAGAATTTATCAATGAGATTATTATGTGTAGAAATAGTATATCCACACAAAGGTTTGTGGAAATTACAACATATATATTCCACACATAATATTGTCATAATAAAATCAAGAAGTATAGGTTTAACCCAAATAATTGAAAGTGGGTTATGAAGTTCCCTTACAGAAATCCGACAGCCTAACGACGTCACATTAAAATTCAGAAAATGAGTTGATGAGAGAGAAAATGGTATCTCATCACTTGGACATAAAATTTACATAAATAAGGATATATAAGAACATATCCCAACATAATAGTATGTGAATTAAAAGACATAACAAAAGAAGTCTTTTAAAAAGAGGAGGGTGAAAGGTCCCCTTACCGAGTTGGGTAACTTTCGAAACGTACACCCCATGGAAGAAGGGTCATACAATGAAGATTTAAATACCCATAAATGAAATTATACTTCAAAAAGTGTATAATAATGGGCAGTATATACACCACTCAAAGTAAATAGTGACAAACATAGCATAAATGTCCCGGGAATAAAAGTGAGATAATAAATCTTTTACGAAAACTCGGCAGCCTAACAGCGCCACTTAAAACTTCCAAAAATGGATTTATGAGATAAAATTGGGTCTCTCATAATATTAACATAAAAATTAAAGTATGAGGTATATAAAATAACATCCCCAAAAATAAGAAAGACGATCTTAAAAGAAATGACATAAAAGAGAGTGCTTAATAAGAAAGAGAGAGGTAGGATCCCTTACCTCGTATCCGACTTGACTCGATCGTTCTTTAATCTCCTGAATAATAAACTTGAGTTAATTTCTACTTTCTTAAGAACCTTTTTCAAGTTCATTATTCTTTTTATATCACTTATTACCATGTCATTAACACTATGTAATTATTTAAGTTAATAACGGTCGTTTTAACGATCATTGCTACTTGAGTCAAAAATAAACTCTTTATAATTACACGTTTGTTCATGGGGTAAAATATCCATTATATCCAGAATTATATTCATTATGTAGATATAATATATATAATATATATCCATTATATACATGCATTTATAATATTACATAACATTTAGAAGTAAGAAATAAAATGCACCATTCATGGAGACGGTAAGTCGTACGTACGCATGAACACTACTTCCATTTCTATTTCATATTTAATGGAATTAAAACATAATGATAAATAATAGTATTATAATTCCAGTATGGTATCATATAAAATATCATTAAATATATCCTTTATACGTACCACATATGTTATTAACAAATCAAATCACTTTGAGGGGGCGGTAGTCCGCACTTCCAAAAATGAAGATATCCTGTTTACCTATAATGGAAACCATTAAGGTATGCCATAAATAAAAAATACAGAAGCTTAAGGAAAACATAAGAATATTATATATCATATATAAATATAGTGACATCTTAATGGCCACCTTTGAAGGTCTTAAAAGAATATTGAACAATCATCGTTTCGTGTGGCAGAAATTCACCATCCACAGAAACAGTATGTTCTTTCACCATTAGATGTAGGTGTGTGTAAGTGTAGCTCGAATCCTTCTTATAAAAACATCCTAGTATATTTAAGATAATGGTGTTGTTACAAAAAAAAGGTAATAAAAAGAGTTTAGGGGTTTGGAGAAGAAAAATAAAACAAAAGAACACAAGGGAAGACATTACCTTTAAATCGGGTAACTCTCTTTGATTTGAGCTCAAAGGGTTCCTTGGAAAGGATTCTGCCCAAAGAGAGGCATCAATGATGAAGATAGGGATGTGGAGAGATGAAATGGTCAGGGTTTGGCCGATCCAAAGGCTTGAGAGGTGTGTGTAAGGTGGTAGAGGTGGGGGCCTTTTATAAGAGGAGAGGAGGGGCACTCTTGGATAATTATAAAATATTACTTTATTATAAACTGATTTTCGGATTTAAAAGGTCCCAAAAGGATATATTTAAAGAATAATGTGATAAGGTTTCAAAATCCACCCATACAATAGGTTTTTGACAAGTGTAAGACTTATATTTTACCCTATCTTCTTATTTTATTTAAATAGTTCATTTATGAGGTAATCACTGCATCATCACGGTGTCGTAAATAAATTAATTTATTTAATATCTAAAAATTAAAAAAAAAATATCATGATGTATGAAATAATTTTAGATTTATAATTAATATTTATAGTCAAAAATATTACTTGTATAACCCCATCTAAAAATTGTTTTAGTAAAACAACACAGTTTTGTGACATTTTAATTTTAACTTTAAATAAAAAGGTATTAATGTCATTTTCCAAGAAAAGTGGCTCCATGGGGTACCCAAGTTTACCCATGGATTGTCTTGCTCGGCCATGACTCATCCAATGAGGGTAGGACATGTGTATAGGTCATTTCATAATATTAAAACATTATTTTTACCTTAAACTACACTAATTACCTCTAATCGCGATTAAAACTTAAAAGTTACTATGCACCAAAAAATTATTTTAATCCCATTGAACAAAATTTTACTTCTTAATTACAAACATGTATTTCAGATTTTTGAAATTCAAAACATAGAGGTGGTAAAATTTCATTTAAAAGAAAAATCTGTTTTTTAAGTACCACTTAGTGGTTTCACTATTCATCAAAAACTGAAGTTTTCCAGAAAAATATCAAAAATTCAGCCTAAGCTATATTTGATATTACGAATTAAAAAATGATGTATATTTTAAAAAATTCAAAACATATAAGTTACATTAATTAATCTAATAACTAATTCCCGCTGTCCGAGTAAATAGCATGTTTTTATGAAACAATAAGTATTAAAAGATTGACACTAGTTTAAGTCCAATTTCAAGATGAAATTAATTCCAATGACCACTATTGAACTAAATGGTAAAAATATATTCTAATTTAACTTTAAAACCAATTAAACAGATAATCTAATCATATAAATAAATTATATTAAAAAGAGGTTTTGAATTAAAATACAACATTTTTCACTATTCATTAAAAAAATGAACTTTATCGGAAAAATACCAAAAATTTACACAAGGTAAATTTTGATGTCCCGATTCTAAAGAAGAATTTTATTTTTTCAAATATAACACATAAAATTGTCAAAAAGTGTATTTAAAAGAGGTTCGTCATCAAAAGGCAGTTAATCGACCTTTTAAAGAGTATTAGAATGTTTACGCTTAAAATTGGATTCATTCGCATTTTCAATCCTCTAAAATTTATTGTAAAAAGTAAAAATATTTGACAAACATATATAATCATTTTGTAGTTAGTTCTGTTCACTCCCGCCATTACAACGGCTAGGTGTTAACTACAATTTAAAATAATATTATTTTATTATTAGAGTGCAACGTAATATTCCCAAGAAACTCGTTGTTGCGTATTGGGTACGCCATTGAGAATAGCGTCCCCTTTAAAGTTATATTAATATTTTATTCACAAATATGGACAAATGTAAAAATGTCATATTCTTTATTTACCTGGGGTGTTAAACCTAATTCTATTGGATAAGTGTAATTTTATTAAAAACAACCTTAGGAATAAAATATAACCCTTTAGGTCCACTTGGATTAGATTAAGACATTTATTATTGTTTAATTTAAAGAAGAGTTAAAAGTGTTAAAATCAAAGTTTAATAACTAAACCATTTTTAATATAGGGTTATACATAAGTTAAATTTGACTATAAATATTCATTAGAAGGATAAAAATATGTCCTACATAATGGTATTTTATTCATAATTTTTAGAGATTAAATAATTAAATTTTTTAATGACACAATGATGATGTAGTAATTACCTTATTAATGAAAGAATCAAATAAATGGTAATATAAATATTAAAATAAATATAATTTCAAAGTTTTTATGACATCCACGAATTTTCTAGGTAAATATGGCATTTTAGGTCTGATTAAATGTATCTTGTTATAAGTAATCAAGTTTTTATGAATTTCACAAAAACAAAATACCAAATAGTGTTAAAATTGACATAAATTAATATTTAAAACAAATACTATATTATTGGTTGATATAATATTCTTAAAAATGAAAGGTTCGGCCAAAGGTCTTAAATAATATTATACATGTCATTAATGAGACACTTGAGGTTCTCTTAGAAGTTTAGAGTAAGTTTATTAACCATATAGAGTAAGAATACAAGAAGACACAGTAAAAGTTAAACTATTTAACTAAGAGTTAAATCTAAAAGATAAGGTTAAAATGGTAACCTAAACTTGTCTAAAACCTATTGGTTGAGAGTATTTAGACCCATAAACACATAAGGCTTGAAATAAATTCATTTTTAACCATTATAAACCGAATATGATTGTATAATAAATTAGTAATTTAATATTTTCCTAAAGTGACCCTCACCCCTCTTATAAAAGGGCACTTCCCCTTCTCTCAAAATCACACCTCCAAAAAAATTTGGCTCGACCAACCCCTACCCAAATATCCTCCCAACTTTCCTACCTTAATCATATATGCCTTAATTTGGTCAGAAATCCAACTTAATAAGTCCCTTTGATCAAATCAAAATGAAGAACTAGAAGAAGAGGTAATGATTTCACCACCCTCTTTCAAGTTCTCTTATTCTTACACTTACTCTTTATTTGTTGTTTTCATTATAAAATAATAACTCCAGTATATTATATATACTGTGATGTTATTATAAATATGGCACAACTATTTTCATTATTCTATCCATCTTATGAATGATAATGTCACCATGCGTGCGTACGTACGGCTTACCGTCTCCACGCCGTGGTGTAATTTGTTATTCAACACTATATTATTTGGATGGATATAATGATGGGTAATATGTATATAAATAATGAAAATAACTTGATAATGTCTTTGTAAAATTAACATTCCATCCAATTCCACACCTTTAAGGAAATGATATTGTCGCTCGTGCATACGTACAGATTACCATCTCCACGACGCGATGAGATTCATTTCCACGATCACCATTAATCGAAAATTATAAAAATATATATTACTAATAAGTATGTAATATATTACATAATAATTATACTGAAGATATACACACACACACATATATATATATATATGTACTTATATATATCTTATTCATTTAGTTCCGTTCAATACGATATGAAAACCGAAACAACGTTTATGCGGACGTATGGACTACCGTCTCCATAAATGGTGTTTTTCATTTCATATATATGTCTATTATACATATTATATTCTAAATATATATGATATATAAATCATGTTTTATATTCTGTAATTATTCAATTCTTGGTCTAAGTGATACAACCAAGAGTAACATGTTAAAACACATACGATAAAGAAAGCGATTATTACCCGAAATATTAATTTAACATGGAAATTATTATCAAATGGGTAGTATAAAGTCATAAATGAATCATGTATGATATCATAAATATTAATAATGTTCTGGTATAATTTAATAACATACTATTATCTTCATACAGAAAGTTAAACGTACCTTCGACTAAAGGAAAGTGCAAGGTAAGGATTAATTTCACAATCTCTTTATTATCCGAGGTTATTTTTACAAAAGTATCTACTGGGACATATTTATTATCCATGTCCATATTTCATAAAATAGTTTTCAAAGGGATTATTTTAATGTAATTTTTACTAAAACATCATTTTAAATGTTTTAAAGATTTATTCTTCTAAACCATTCTCATTAATGTCCATGTTTTCAAAATGGTTTTAAGGATTTATTTAAATGGACATGAATGTTTTAAAATGTTAATTACTTTCAAATGTTTCAAAGTGGTATGTGAAACTTTGATTCAAAAATGTATTTAAATGTCTTCCTTTATAAATTGTGTGACTTTTAAATGTTTTCATGAAAAAGGGATATTTCTCTCAAAGAGTTTTACAAATCATTTTCATCGATGTCAAAATCCTTTAATGGATTTTAAAATTGTATGAGGTTGATTTATTATGATACAAATATTTCATATTGTATTGAAGGTTTTGTGATATGTTTGACTATGGATGTGTTATTTTTATACCATTCGTGGTTTATAGGTAAAGTATTGACATTTAGTATGGTAGTTTTAATATGAATGTTTATGTTATGTTTAAACCTTTTCATATGAGGAATGCATTGGACTTAGTAAGTGATGGGTGGAGCCCGCTATAGCTCCTCGATGCATCGATAGGTCTCATGAGACAAACTAGTGTCTTGGCACAAGGCCTTGAATATGTGGTTATGACAGTCTGGCATTATGCATTCCAGCATTATGAAAGTGGCTATTGATATTGCATGTGATTATTGGACTAGTTGAATATCCATGTGAATAAGTAAATGGAATTATTTTATTTTATATTTTCCATATCATGCCGATGTTTAAGTTTAAAAAGGCTTTTATTTTAGTCTTATACATTGCTTTAAATGTTTATGCTTATTTATGAAAGTTTCCTCTATATTTTTATCCTTACTGAGCATCTGAGCTCACCCCTTTATATGTTTTAATTTTATCAGGATCCCAAGAAGTGTATTATGATTGATAAGCAGGGTTAATCTAGGGGATTAATGGAGTTCTCAAAGGATCATTTATGTTGTGTTTTATTTTCTAAAGTGTATTGTAACGTTTATGTATGTAATATATTTTCCAAGACTACTAAACTGATCAGTCTTTTGGGACTTGATTCCTTGTAATCATGCCAATGTATTAAAATAATGCACCGACTCTGGGTAACTGGGGTCAGGGCGTTACAATTACCAACTAACAAGAACCATTAAATTTGAACTGAAACATTAATGAAAAATGGAATAGTTAACACAAAATATTTATTTTAATAAAGAATAATTAATAAATGGGTAATTAGAAATTATATAAGAATGATATATATTGACATAAGTATTAATATTTTTATATTATGGATTTACAATAAATATAAATCTATTATATATGGGGTTAGATCAAGTACAAAGAAACTTGGGACTTTAGGTATGGGTTTCCTAATATCAATTTTCCTTAATTGAGACATATAATATATTCACAAAATTCTTTATTTTATGTGGTGTATATACAAACCCTGAATGTATTTTATGAAATTTTTCCTGAATTTTATTTGGAATTTACTAATGTATTTTAGGTTCTCAATTTCATGAGGTCTTAATTAAAAAGTTACCAAAGTTGTAAGGGTTTATGTTACAATAACACTTTTTATTTGTATTGTTTATGTTTCAATTTACATTGGGAGAATTATATGCTCTATATCACTTAAAACTAATCTATTCCAATATCATATATTTATTCATGGGGTTTAAATTTATCCTTATAAAGTCCACCACTTTTTTTTAATAATCAACCAATAATAAATCTTATAACAAAAGAAAAGATTATTTATCTTCTTTTGGTCAAGAATTTATCTCATCCCTATTAGTGATCTTCAAATCATTTTTTTAAATTTTTATCTATACCTAAATGTTTGGTAAAATTATTTTATGTTAAAATTTATTTTCATTTCAAATTATTAAAATTAATCTTTTCAAATGTTTTTTGTATGACTTACCTATTTTACTTTCTTTAAAAAAGTTTGAAAGGAACATTTTTAACGTATATAACATGAAATGATTTTCACATATTAAATTAATTTATTAATAATTTAAATTACTTTCAAAATTTCGATGTTTTTTCAAATAAAACATGATTCCAATTGTTTTTTAAATTTTTTGTTTTTAAAAGTTACCAAAAGAAAATTACATTTATTCTTGTTTTTGAAAGAATATTTCTAATGTTTTTATAGAAATTATTTTTATCTATGTAAAAATAATTTATGGATTGTTATTATTTAATGAGGATATTATATTATGACACCATCCACTTTATTTATCTTCTTTTCTTATGATTATGATGTTTTATGGTTGTTTTTATGAAACATTTTTCTTTCCCATGGGTTAATTAATTTATTTTAAAATGATAGTTGTTTTTGTGATCATATGCCACACATATGTATGGTTTTTATTATGTTATGAGTGGGATAAAAACTATATATCCTACGAATTAATTGTATAAATCTTTAATATAATGAGATAATATAAAAGGGACTAAGGAGTGAACCTAATCCACAAGGGGACTCTGTCCACTGTGTTTGTGGGAATGAGGAGTTAACTCAATCCACTATGGGATTATATACACTATATTATGATAATATTGGAAGTTACCCTTAAATAAGGACATGGTTTTAAATTCTTATGTTTATTATAAAAACTTATGTTTTATTCTTATGATATGATATCATGACTCGTTATTGATTATTGATGATTCTATAGTCTTATGACTCATGCCTTTTGAAAAATTCTTATGCCATGACTCATGATTTATGGTATATTACTTATAAGTTATGTTTTCATAAGTTATGATTATGTTCTCATACCTTTATGACTATATTATTCTCAATTTTTATCATTGATTGATATCTCTCGATTTTACCCTTATTGAGCATTTGAGATCACCCATTCTTATATTTCCATTTACCCAGGCTATGAAGTAAGTTATTAAGTAGGATATACCTAATAGATACAATATTTTCAATAATTTTACATTGAATTTAAAGGTTTTATTCCATTAATTTGATATATTAAGGATAATAATTACATTTTCAGGTTTTAATATAAATTTTGGCTTAATTTTAGAAATAGATTAATTTTTTCATTTTAAGTATTTTAAATTAGTTTTGTAATTCAAACATAACTTTTTATAAACTCGTTTAAATTGTGAAATTAATTTTTTTAGGATTAAATAATTGATAGAATAAATTTAATTTAGTTGGACCAAGAGATGAATCTAATAAAATGTGCCCTAAAATAATCTCATAATTTAGGCCTTGGAATCTATTCCCATATTGGAATATTTTTTAATATGATCCCACATATCACACATCGAAGGTGCAAAGAAGATAAATATTTAAAGTAAGATATAAAAAAATGTATTGGATCATTTTCTCTAATTATAAAAGTTGTATATTGTGACTCTATAAATTACATAAATTCATGGTAAACTAAATAATTGGAATGAGAATAATATCGAGATTAGAAACGTTTTTTTTAATTATCAAGTCATAGATTTTTTTTAAACATGTTTTAAAAGGGTAAAATTTGGTGGACGTACTCTAAAGATATAGGGAAACAAATTTTTATAAGAACACATTTTCCAATTTAGCAATTTAGTTTTTATACCATGTGAAGGATTTCAGTGGAATAATTTTAAATATAAAATGATCCAACCACATTCTTATAAATTTACATGTCCATTACCTTTCAAGGGATCAACTATAACACCCTGAGTTTTTGTAAACTATTATTTTTTGAATAAATTAATTTTCATTAAGGTATTATATTGCACTAAATCAAACAATCCTTTCACATGAAACCAACTTGGAATGTGCTACATGACATCGATTTTGATTCCATAACATACAACACTAACTTGCAGTACGTTACATGAAACAAAAAATTGGCGCATGTTATACACAACATTGACTTGGTGTACGTTACACGCAACACTGATGTTTCTATAAAACATCATTTCATTTTTATAATCATTTAAATGAGATAATTATAAAATAGTCGTTAAATTTTGTAATATTAATAGTAATAACTAATTTTCAAATATTTCTTATAAATTTTTATATAAATAAAACATATTTATAATGAAAGATATAATTTTTGGTAAAGTCCTTATATGTTTTAAAATACTATTTTCTCAAATGAATTACTTTTAATATACATATATGAAATATAATAAATTTAATTTTAGACACATTTTGAAATTTAATTTTAAAAAATAAACTTTATTTTTTAATTTAGGATGTTGAAATTATCTTAACGATAATTTTTTATATTTTTATGAGAAACTTAATTTTTAGATCAATAGTGAAAAATACCGAATTTTCATTCAAAACACCCTTTTTGTCTAATTTATTTATATGGTTAAATTATATTTTAATTTGGTTTAAATGTTTATTTATATTATATTTTTTTTATCAATTAGTTAAATTTAATTCATTTTAATAAATTTCATATTGAAATTTGGTATAAAAACATAGAAATCTTTTGGAAGTTTTTACTTTAAAAACCCACAGCGTTGTCTCGTCAATGAGATTTTTTTAAAATTAATTTCCACCCCTTATGTGATTAGATTTTTAAAAAAAGAATTAAATATTTTTTGTAAATATAATTTATAATTTCTAATATGGTAAACTTAGTTATTCACCAAAAATATTTGTAAAATTGATAAAAATTAATTACAACGATTAAGAGAAAAATTAGGTTAACAATGTACTAAACCTTAAATTTAAGACCCAAAACGACATATAAACTTGTAAAAAACCAATTTATTATCCATTATTCGGACATTAAACTGCCATTATTTAGTATGGTTGGTTTGATATTACTTTTTTTAGGAAAAAACATGGGTACACATTACTTGTTTTCAAAAAATTCTAAGTGTGTCCTTTCCCTTCCCTATAAAAGCCCCCCACCTCTACCTCTTATTGAGACCTCTCAAACCACTTAGAATTGGCCAATATTTATCCAATACACTACCAAACATTCCTAAATTTCTCATTTAAGCATACCTTTTGGATGAAATTAATCAAAGGAATCCTTTTGAAACAAACCAAAAGGAGTAACCTAATTAAGAGGTAACGTCTGCTCTCAAGATCCTTTATTTTATTTTCTTTCTCCACCCACTCCACTCTTGTTATTTTGTGATTATGTAAAAAAAAGTATAATAAATATACTAGGATTTTTTATGATAATGTTTCAACCAACACTTACACACACCTTCATCTAATGGGTAATGAACATACTATTTATGTGTACAATGAACTACCATCTCACGAAATGAGGATTGCTCATTTTTCTTTACCACCTAACATAGTGGAAATTATAATGGAAACTATGTTTATATATGTTATATATTATATTTATTATGTATTTAATCTTTTTAATTCTCTTACAAAAAAATTATTTATACTTTCCACTTGGTGTAAATATGATAATTTTGTTTTAGGAATTATGGACTACATCCCCCTCAAAGTAATGTGATTCATTCACCCACTTCATGGAATGTATTAAGGATTAATTAAGTAATATTATATTATATATATGAAATAATAATTATAATGGAATAATTATATATATATATATATAAATATTCCATTTACCTTATTTATTTCAACACGACAATAAAAACAGAAACAACGTTCATGCGTACGTATGACTTACCATCTCCAGGAACGGTGTATTACATTTCATACTTCCATATTATATATATTATTATAATAAAAATATACTAAATATAAATTATATTAATATCATTTTTACATAATATTAATCATGACATAATTATAAGGACCAAAGTTATAAAAATTATGACACATGCGAAGAACAATGCGAATATTACCCGAAGTGAAACCTTAACATAGGATTGTTAACAAGTAGGTAATAAAAGGTCGTAATAAAACAATATATGGTATAAGATATAAAAATATTCTTCTGTAAAATATTTATAATAAATTTATATTTATTATACTGGTGGTTTGTACGAGTATGAAGAAAGTCAAGACACAAGATAAGGGGATTTCATCTCACTTTTTATTTCTCTGAGATACATGCTTTATTCACCACCCATCCCTTTTGTGTGGTGTGTATACTACCCATGGATGTATTAAATTATTATTATACTTAAATTTATGGGTATTTAAATATCTATTATATGATATTTATTTCATGGGGTTAACTTTTCAAAATTTACCAAATTGTTAAAATAATTTTGTCTCAATTTTCCTTCTTTGAGACTCATGTTTTGTTGTGCACATAAATTATTTTTTGGGGTGTATATACATATATTTCAAATATTATATAATGAATATAATTATTTTAATTATATTTTAAACTTCATTTAATTTCCTTTTCTTACATGTAGAGTATGATCCCATGTTACCAGGTGATAAGAGTTTATTGTTAGAATATCCTTGTTTTTCAAGAATGTTTATACTTATGATTCCTTTGATGAAATATTATGATCCATCTATCAAGAAAACACACGAGTTACATTATAATATGTTTATTCAAGATATATACATGTATTAGTACCATTTTCACTCTTTTTTACTTAATATAATTAATTAAATGTCTTTAAAAATAATCTAACATTATTTATCTCTTCGATCGAAAATCTATTTAATTTCAAAAACCATGTTTTAAAAAATGTTTTAAAAAATGTTTTCAAATGATCCTTGAAGATAATTTTCAATGAAAAAGTATTTTAAAAGTATTTTATTTTTTTAAAAGATTTCTTATATGTTTTAAAATCATTTTTCAAGGAAAATTGTTTTCAAACGTTTTTAGGTTTTTAAAATCACTTTTCAATGCAGAAAGGATATTTTCATCAATAAAAGTTTTTTAAATGATCCTTAAAAATTAATTCTCACATATGATAATATTCATTGGTTTTACTCATAACTTTCTAGGGAATGATTTAATGCTTCTATTCATATTATTTCTATTTATGGTTAATTTTTTGATGGCATGATGTTTATGAAGCGCATTTCTATATCACATGTTATATGATTTTTGTAAACCACTTCTTTTCACAGGTGGTGATTATGAGACCTACCTACTTTCCATAGGTAATGATATGATTAAATGTTCATGATTTATATCTAATTTCATGGGATACTATATTATTATTGATTATATTCTTTTGGAACTCATATGTATGATTTTGTTATGTATTGGGTTGGATCTATATCTCCCTCTAATGCAATGGGTAATGATGGATGACTCCTGAGTATGTATGTTATGCGTAAAACTGAATTCATGTTCATAGTGTTATGCATTAACCTGATTAAATGTTTAAAATGTTATGAATGGACCTCATTTCATGTACATATGTTTATGCGTGAACTTGATTATATGTTCACAATGTTATGAGTGAACCTTATTACATGTTCACAATGTTATGAATGGACCTGGTTGCATTTCCATAAGTTTATGTGTGAACCTGATTATATGTTCACAATGTTATGGGTGATCAATATTACATGTTCACAATGTTATGTGTGGACCCTGTTTCATTTCCATAAGGTTATGCATGAACCTGATTACATGTTCACAGTGTTATGCATGGACCTGGTTGCATGTCCATAAGTTGATGCAGGGGCATGATTTCATGTCCTTAACTTAATGAGTGAACTTGTTTCTATGTATACATGTTCAAAACGTTATAATCCAATGTACATGCCCCAAATTACATGTATTATTCCTATGTTATGCTTTCATGACTTATTATCTTAATTCTCTTATGATCCATGTCTTATGAACTGCCAATCTTTATTATGATCTATAATATACATGGTATGATCTTAAAATGTTATAATCAAGTTCCATATGCTTTTGTTCATATTATGCTTAATCATTTCCTTTATTCACCCATAATGAGAATATGAGATCAACCATTTCTTATGTTTCCTTTCCCTAGGTTATGAAGAAAGGTTTTAGGTAGAAGTACTAAAAGTGGAGATCTTTATGGGAGACGTTGAAGATATTTTTTCAGGATATAAGATTTTATTTCTGAAGTTTCAAAGACAATAGTATATTATAGTCCTTAGGTATATATTTTTTTAATGTAATAAATATTCATATAAATTGATTTAATATTCATGTATGTTAAGCCCAAGTCTCTATAGTTGGTATCATAGGAAAGGTTTACTCAACCTTTTGAAACTAGGATTAGAATACCTTAATGAGATCCCTAGGGGTATTTATAAGAATATTTCTAGGGTTGTCTCTAAGGATAAGTATAATGATAATGAAAAGTATAGTAAAATGTACTAGAATTTTGTTAAAGGATAGAGAGAGTGGTTTCCTAGAAATATATCCCTATCTGGATACTATAAGTGGTTGTGGCTCTGGGACAAATATAACTAGGTATAATAACTCTGAAAATATGTTTTGGGCTTGACTCAGGGTAATATAGTACATAAAAATGGGCATTGCTGCACACATGGTTTGATACTCTCAGGGGATATTCTTTGAGAATTTAAAAACTCTTTATAAACCATTATGAAGGATTTAAATAGGAGTGGGCTATGAATAACCTATGAGAAACCTAAGGTTTTATGGATTAAAAAGTATGTGTAATAATTTATACTTCTTATGAGAAATTTTTTATGATTAATATAGTTTCTATTTATGATAAGTGTTTCCTAAAATATTATTTTGGATTTTAGTCAATGGTTGGAACATGAAGGAACTGTGTTAATTGGGAATGAAATGGACAATGCAACGGTTTCCCCCCCTGAGAAACCTAATTCCATGGGTGATGAAATCAAAAACCTTATTATGATGATTTCTAAAGCTATGAATCATGGTGAACATCCTACTGATCAAAGGATGGAACAACAATCCATTGAGTCCTTTATGAGTAAATGACCTTCTTATTTTAGTGATTCTATTGATCCATTAGTTGCTGAATAATGGATCAGTATCATTGAAAAGATATTTTCTACTCTCCAATGTTTGGATCATGAAAAGGTCATGTTGGCTATCTACCATCTAGAATGTGAGGAATATCAATGGTGGAATCATATCAAGAATATGAGGTGACAAGATTAAATTTACTCTATTGATTGGGATAATTTAAAAGAACATAATTTTCAATAAATACGTTCCTTATATTTTTTTACGAAGATGGAGAAGGAATTCCTAGAGTTTAAGCAGAGGGATGCGGAATTTGTTGGTTCCTATGAAGAAAATTTTACTAGACTTTCATGTCACTCTTCTGGAATTATAATTTATCATGAAAGTAAGATTGATTTTTCAATGTCTTGAAACCAAATCACCTAAGGGAATTATACATAAGGTACTTTTAAAGCTCTGAAGAATTTTTTTGATGTGAAATAAAAGTGGAAATGGAAGTTGGAAACCCTCTTGGTTTTGGTGATAAGAAAAGAAAAATGGGGTTATATGGAAAATCCAATGATATGTCACATGGGGAGAAGAAAAAGTTGTAGACTGATACTTTCAAAAACTATGGTAAAGAGAAATTAGATGAGTGCCTAAAAAGAACAAGAAGGTGTTTCAATTGTGTGAAGCCTAGATATCAAGAAAAATATTATAGAAGTGATATAAAGTGTACAATAAATGATATTAATAGAGATATATCTCAATAGAATGTACCACTTTTAATTTAGTGTTTTAAGTGTAAGAAGTTTGGGAAATATGAAAATCAATGCCCCAATCTAAGGGATTATATGGATGATAAGACCCAATAACCTTTGAAGATAAAGGACAAAGGGAAATATCATGAAATCATAATGAATTAAGTGAATCCCAATAGTTAGGGAAAATTATCCTTTCCCCATTAGTTGGGACGTTCTTGTTGGATTTTGTATGAATAAATCCCATGAAAACATTAATGTTCATACTTTAGTGATGTTTCATGTGATTATATCCCTCTACATGGATTTGGGAATAATAAAATCACCTTTGATGTTCTATCAGTTTAAGGATGGACCTAAGTATCCAATAAAATTATTTTTAGTATAATATAAGTGCTTAAAGAATGAATTATATTTTATAAGGGTTATAAGGTTAACAATTTATGGAATGGTATATGCCCAAACTTTATATGATGTTTTAGAGATTAAGGTATCATCTCACCTTATGAATATTTGTGCATATTGGATAACCAATTCTCACCAATATGTTATGTTGATAACTAAAGATACATGGAATGAATTATTATAGATCCTATGATCTGTTAGTGCTTTAGAAATAATCAATTCACATTTATTTCTTGGAATAAGAGATTAAGGGAAAATTGATCATGGAAAACAAATGGTGGGATTGTGCTAAGATCAAGTAATTATATCTTCTCATGTAAATTCTTCCAATTCTTGGAAAAAGTATTGAATATTAAAATGTTGTCAAGTTATCATCATTTTGATGATATGAATGACCATTTTCAATCCTCTTTGGGTTATGTATTTGTAAATTTTAACATTATTATAACCATGTTCTCTATCAATATGAATTAGAACATCATAGTTAGATTTCTGATCCATGTTAATGTTTTCACTTTCTAACAATGTTCTCCTATGGGGAAACATAGTTAGGTGTTACTTTGGGTAACCGTTATGTTTCAAAATTTTTATTTTAAAAGTAAGTTTTTGTATTTATTTTTATGATGTGAGATTCTATGAAAGGATATCTCAAATATAAAAAATTTGATAAACCACCCTAATTTCAATGGTGAAATTAATTTTGAAGGGGTTATAATTCAACACCCCAAGTTTTTGTGAACTAATTGTTTTCGAATAAATTAATTTTCATTGAGGTATTGTATTGCACTAAATCAAAAATTCCTTTAACATGACACCAAATTGAATGCATTACATGATAAAAACATGGATTATGTTACATGAAAAACAGACTTGTCATATGTTACATGGAACAATGAATTGGAGTATATTACAGGAAACACCATCTTAGCATATGTTACACGCAACACTAATGTGTATACATAACATCATTTTATTTTTATAATTATTTAAATGAGATAATTATAACATATACATTAAAATTAGTAATATTAATAGTAATAACCAATTTTCAAATATTTTTTATAATTTTTTTTATAAATAAAACATATTGATAATTAAAGATATAATTTTTGGTAATGTCCTTGTATGTTTAAAAATATTGTTTTCTCAAATAAACTACTTCTAATTTCCTTTTTTAAAAAATAATAAAATTAATTTTATACTAATTTAGATATTTAATTTGGTAAAATAAACTTAATTTTCTAATTTATAATGTTGAAATTATATTATATTTATTTTTTGGGATTTTTCTGATAAACTTCATTTTTTGATGAATAGTGAAAAGTACCAGATTTTAATTCAAAAATACCTTTTCTTCTAATTTATTTATAAGGTTAAATTATATGTTAATTTGTTTTAAAAATTTAATTATATAATATTTTTTATCAATTAATCCAATGTAGGTCATTTTAATCAATTTCACTTTGAAACTAGGTATAAAAACTTAGCAAACTTTTGGATGTTTTTTACTTTAAAAACTCGCAGTGTCATCCCATCAGAAGGATTATTTTTATATTAATTTATGGAAAAAAACTGATTATAATTTGGAAAATATGGATTACATATTTTTAATAATCATAATTTATAATTTATAATAATGTCAACATCATTTTTGGACCAAAAATATTAGCGAAAGTGTTTAAAATTAATTACAATGATTAAGAGAAAAATTAGGTTAACAAAGTACTAAACCTTAAATTTAAGTTCCAAAACAACATATAAAACTATTCAAAACACATTTTATGGAAATTATTAGGCCATGAAACTTCCATTATTTATCCTGGTTGGTTTGGTATGACATTTTTTAGGTAAAAACGTGGGAACACCTATTTTTTTTTCAAAAATTCCATGTGTGTCCTTTCCCTTCCCTATAAAAGTACACCACCTCTACCTCTTGATGAAACATCTAAAAACACTTAGGCTAGTAAAATATATATCCAATAAACTTAAAAAATACTACCTTTAGTCCTTTAATCCTCCCTTTGGGAAGAAATAAATCCAAAAAAGCCTTTTGGCACAAACCAAAATGAGTTACCCAATTAAGAGGTAACATCTTCTCTCAAGCTCCTTTATTTTATTTTCTTTCTCCACCCCTAGACTATATTTATTCTATTATTTTATAAAAAAATATCATCAACCTACTAGGATTTCTTATGAAATTTTTTACACCTACACTTACACACACATCCATCTAATGGGTAATGAACATACTGTTTACGTGTACGATGAACTACCGCCTCACGAAATGATGACTGTTTGTTTTTTCCTTTACCACATATTGTGGTAGAAATTATGATAGAAAATCTATTTATATATGTTATATATTATAATTATTATTTCTTTAATCTTCTATAAACCTTTTATAAAAAATATATTTATACTTTCCACTTGGTGTAAATACGATAATTTTGTTTGAGGAAGTGTGGACTACCACCCCTCAAAGCGATGTGATTCATTCATACACTACATGGAATGTATTAAGGACATGTTTAGTGAAATTATAAGATATATTAAATAATAATGATACTTTAATAATGATATATATATATATATGTGTCATTTACTTTATTTCTTTCAGTACGATTATAAAAATATAAACAACGTTCAAGCGTACATACGGCGTACCGTCTCCACGAATGGTGTATTCCATTTCATAATTATATATTATATTGACTATTATAATACAAATATAATTAATATACATTATATTTACATCATGGTATAAATTATTAAAATCATGATATAATTATTAGGGAAAAATATAAAAAAGTAAGACACATGCGATGAACAAATCGAATATTACCCGAAGGGATACATTTACAAAGGATTGTTAACAAGGGGGTAATATAAGGTCATAATAAAACCATATGTGGTATTATATATAAGAATATGGTTATTTTAAAATTTTATAATAAATTTATATTTATTATATAGGTGGTTTTTATGAGTATTAAGATAGTTAAGACGCAAGGTAAGAGGATTTTATCTCACTTTTTATTTCATGAGATACATGCTTTATTCACCACCCATCCCTTTTATGTGGTGTTTATTCTTCCCATGAATTTATTAAATTATTATTATAATTAAATTTATTGGTATTTATATATCCATTCTATGATCATTATTTCATGGGGTTAATGTTTCAAAAGTTATCAAATCGGTAAAATAGTTTTGTCTTAATTTTCCTTCTTTGAAACTCAGGTTTTGTTATGCACCTAAATTCTTTTTCATTTTGTATATAATTCGATTTTACATGTTATATCATGAATATACTTATTTTTATTATTTTTTAAGCTCTATTTCATTTAATTTTCTTACATAGAGAGTATGATTCCAAGCTACCAAGTGATAAGAGTTTATTGACACAATCTCATCACTTTTGAAGATTGTTTATGCTTATGATTCATTTGATGAAATGTTATGATACATATATCAATAACACTAAATATATTACATATAATATATTTATTCAAAATATATCCATTTATCAGAACAATTTTTCCACTTTTTGGTACTTAATATAAGTCATAAAATGTTTTAAGAAAAATATGACCATATTTCTCTCTTCGATCGGAAATCTATTTTATTTAAAAAACCATATTTTTTTAAAAAAACTCTAATGATACTTGAAGATAATTTTCATGGAAGAATTATTTTAAAACAATTTCATTTATTTAAAAGCATCTCATAATTTTTCATAGAAATTTTGAAATAAAACGGTTTTCAAAAGGTTTTATTTTTTTAAAAGCGTTTTTCAATGCAGAAAAGATATTTTCCTCAAGCAATGTTTTCTAAAAGATATGTAAAAATTATTTCCCATCTATGAAAACTTCCTTTGTGTACTCATGCTTTTTTGGGGAAATTATGCAATTCTTCCAATCATATTATTTCGTTTAATGATTATTGTTATGATGGCATGATGTTTATGAAACCCATTTCCCATTCACGGGTTATATGAATTTGAAACCAGCTTCTTTTCATAGGTTGTAATTATGAGTCATAAATATTTTCCATAGGTAAAGATATTATTTTATTTTCATGATTCCTATCTCATTTCATGGGGTTTAATACGATTATTTTTTATAATATTTGGGCACTCGTATGTATGATATTGTTATGTCTTGGGTTGGATCTATATTTCCCTCCAATGCATTGGGTAATGATGGATAAATCATGAGTATGTATGTTATGCCTGAACATGATTTCATGTTCACAATGCTATACATGAACCTAATTAAATGTTCAAAATGTTATTAATGGACCCAATTTCATGTCCATAATTTTATTCATGAACCTGATTACATGTTCACAATGGTATGAGTGAAACTTATTACATGTTCACAATGTTAGGCAAGAACCTGGTTGCCTGTCCATAAGTTTACGTGTAAACTTGATTACATGTTTACAATGTTATGCATGAACCTGATTAAATGTTCACAATGTTATGCATGGACCTGTTTTCATGTCCATAATGTTAAGCGGAAACCTGATTAAATGTTTACAATGTTATGCATGGACCTATTTTCATGTCCATAAGTTGATGCATGGGACTAATTTCATGTCCTTAACATAATGAGGGAGATTGTTTCTACTTATACATGTTCACAATGATATAAACCAATGTGCATGTTAAAAATTCCATTTATTATTCCTATGTTATGCTTTCATGACTTATGCTCTTAATTATTTTATGATCCATGTATTATGAACTTCCAATCTTTATTATGATCTCTAATATACATGGTATGATCTTCAAATGTTATGATCAATTTCCTTGACATTTTTTCATGTTATTATCACAAATTTCATTTATTTACCCTCATTGGGCATCTAAGCCCTCCCATTTCTTTTGTTTCCTTTCCATAGGTTATAAAGAAAAGTTTAAGGTGGAAGTACAAAAGGTGGAGATCTTTATGGGAGGTGTTGAAGATCTTTTACAAGTATATAATATTTTGTTTCCATGTTTCCAAAGACAATACACTATTATGGTCCTCAGGAATTTATTTTTGTAATGTACAAAATATTCATCTAAAATGATGTGATATCCATGTATGGTATGCCTAGTTATCTATTATTGGTATTAGAGGAAAGGTTTAGTCAATATTTGGAAACTAGGATTAGAAAACCATACTGAGATCCCTAGGGGAATTTCTAATAATATGTATAGGGATGTCTCTAAGGATAAGTATAAGGATAAGTAAAAGTATAGAAAAATGTCCTAGAATTTTCGTAAAGGATAGAGATAGTGGTTTCCTAATAATAAATCTCTATCTCGATACTAAAAGTGGATGTGGATCTAGCACAAATTTACCTAAGAGTAACAACTCCAAAAAGATGTTCCAGGCTTGATTTTTAAGTGGCTTGAAACAAACTATCTGAAGGGAGTTATCCATAAGGGACATTTAATTCTATGAATAAATTATTTGATGTGAACTAAAAGTGGGAATAAAAGATTGAAACTACCTTGGTTCTGGTGATAAGAAAAGGAAAATGGGGTTCTATAGAAAATCTAATTATATTTCACCTGGAGAGAAGAAAAAGTTTCAAACTCCTACTTTCCAAAATTGTGGGAAAGAGAGCATATGTGAGTTATTTAAAGGAACAAGAAGGTTTTTCAAGTGTGGGAATCATGTATATCGATAAAAATAATGTAGAATGATGGAAAGAGGACATTCAATGATATTAATAGGGAGATATATCAACAGAATGCACCACCCACACATCAGTGTTTCATGTGTAAGGAGTTTCAGAATTATGAAAATCAATTCCTAAATCCAAGGGATAATATGGATAATAAGTCCCAATAACCTATGAAGACAAAGGACAAAAGGAAAGCATATTCAGTCACAATTAATGAAGTGAATCCCGATAGTTAGGGAAAACTTATTCTTTATTCCATTAGTTGGGAAGTTCATGTTTGATTTTGTATGAATAAATCCTATGAAAACCTTTTTATTCATCCATCAGTGATTTTTCATGATATTATATCCCACTACATGTATTTTGGAATAATAAAATCACCTTTGATGTTCTATTAGTGAAAGGATGAACCCAAGTATCTAATAAAAGTGTTTTTGGTATAAGATAAGTTCTTAAAGAGTGAATTATATTTGAGATGGGTAATAAGGTTAACAAATTATGAAATGGTATATGTCAAAACTTTGGATGAGGTTTTAGAAATTAGGGTATCATCTCACCTTATAAGGAT
The DNA here is from genome assembly GCA_963277665.1 of Viscum album. NCBI lineage: Eukaryota > Viridiplantae > Streptophyta > Magnoliopsida > Santalales > Viscaceae > Viscum > Viscum album. The sequence goes on along the minus strand of OY728146.1, from coordinate 1,615,352,198 downwards.
TTATACATATTGGATAACTAGTTATCACCACTATGTTATGTTGATAACAGAAGGTACATGGGACGACTTATTATAAATCTTATGATCAGTTAGTGCTGTAAAGACTTGAATTTTCCATGTATTTTTTTAATTATATGGAATTATTATTAGTCTTTAAAAATTAACTGTATGTGATTCTGAAGTCCGGAGTACCTGGAATGAATTTTTGAACATTTTTTGGGTATGTTCGGTAAACGCGTGAGTAGCATTTTCCAACTTTTGAACCGTTGCTCGGATTAAAAATATGAGGGCACTGTTGAATCCACAGTGATGAGATTCGCTTAAGAGAGGCTTTAATTTGACCACTATAGGTATGGATAAAAGGTCATGTTTTTGGAATTTTAAAAGAAATAAAATAAAATAATTTTTTGATTTTATTTCATACCCTCAAACGGACAAACCAATGGGTGGGGCTAGCGATGTGTCAAGTCAATAAATGGATTGACCTACCAACCCCATGTAACAATGTCATTGAGAAATTTGGGAAGCTTCTTAATTAATGATCCCCATTAAATTCCAAAATCATTACTTACCCTCCCCCTATCATATATATATGGAGCTTGGGGGAAGGAACCAACATAGATTCGCCAAGAAATGATGTGATGAAGGAGCACTATGACGCCAGAACCTTAGGGGATGGATCCGATACTAGTGGAAGGTGACGTGCGATGTCAGAACCCCGAAACAGAGTTTGAAATTCGAGTGCAGATAGGGGTGGCTTGTTATAGGGATGATGAACAATGAAATCTCCTCAATCACGAGCACTCTCCAACATTTTGAGGCAGGGGTTGTGTTGATTGATTTTGTTTCCCCCACATTTCATTCTAAAATGATAATAATGGATCAAATCATAATCAATTTGATCTTTTATTATTATTTTTATATATGTGGGAGGGTGTGTACTATTGCTGGGATCAGGATTGAAATCAAGGCATGATATTCTGTTAAACTTTTTACAAAACCCCAGATTTATTTTTCTATCGCTGAGGGTGTGGGTCGACACGAACAAGGCTTGAGCCCCTCTGATTGTGCGTTGATTGTGATATCCCATTTTGGATATGGAGAAAATCCAAACCAGGGCCTAATGTAGTGAAGAACTCGATTCTAGGTGGCAGTAGGCTCAGAAAATGTAGAAAATGGGCCACTAGTGCATGATCGGCAGCCCGGTGAGCACCCTACCACCGACACCGACCCCGACGGTAGCGACAGGCGGTGACGCCGGCCATATGCCCGATGGAAGGACTGACCACTGCCCCAGGTGGCGGAGGAGCAGGGGTGGGGATCCCCCTGATGGTCCACCCACGTGGCAGTAGAACCATGAGCTGTGTTGGCCGCAGTGGGAGTAGGGGCCACCGGATCGATCGATGACCGGGGGTTGGGGTGCACGCCTGGTAGTAAAGCCGTGGTCCATCGGCCGCGACATGGAGGAACCATGATGCCACATGGATCCACGCCATGTCAGCCCTACTCAGACGTGCCACATCTGGGTATCCCTGGCAGCCCACGCGTGCCAAGTGGGTGACACCACCAAGTCGGCCCAGCAGACCGACCCGCAGCCCAGCGGGCTGACCTGCGGCCCAGCGACCTGACCCATAGCCTATCCAGGTCGGGCGAGGCCCAACGGGCCAGGTTGACCTAGGTTCGGTTGAAATCGAGTCAGGTTGGTTTGACCCAAGTTGATCTGAGTCCTCCCATGTCGAACCAGGTCGGGCCAGTCCGACGGAGGTGGACCGAACCCGGACCCAGTACCGACTAGTTACACAAAACGAGCCCTAACTTCTAAACTGGATGTCCGATTGATGAAACGTCTGCAACATCAGGATACTTAGGAAAAGTAAGTCCTTTTATACACTCCACCAGAGTTTTAGTGAAATTTGGTTTAACGCTATGTTTAATTGAACACAAATCCAACTGGTCCCTCGGCACTAAAACACCCGTATCTTGCAAACCGTGCATCCGATTGGCGATTAGTTTGCAGCTTTGGGACTCTCTTGACGAGAAATATCTTTTTTAATACTTATTGGTGACTTCCATGGATATCAAGATGCATCTAGTGGATTGATGAGCGGTCCTCCCAAGAATAATATATACAGAACCCTACAGTTTGCTAAAACCTGAAGACTGCTTGACGATGGCCAAGTGGGAAGCAGCTCTGTGTGACCCAGTAGGCCCACAGTGTGGAGTGGCTTTGTGTGACCTAGCATACCCATGATACTTGAAAGGAGGAGCAACTCAATTCGACCAAGGTGGGAAGCCGATCTTTGTGACCCGACAGGACCATGATGGGAAGCGACTCTTTGTGGCCCGACATGCCCATGGTACCCATCAGGGATGAGTACCATAGTAGTTCAATGTTAGTGGGAAACTGATCTATGTGACCCGGTAGGCCCACTGTACTCGATAGAGGAGGAGTTCTCCAACATTTTAGGAGTTCAAAGATTTTATGATCTTTCTATCCTTGACCTAAAGTGATACCTAGTGTGAGTTGACTTGTGTAGTGTACTTTTGATTTGTGCTATACTTATCATTTTCTTTGTGGTCTTTCCATGTTGTTTTGGGGGTACCTACTGAGTTTAGTGTTACTCACCCACTGAACGGGCCTTGCCCATGTGTGTGGCATGTCCCATGCAGACGATTGACACTTCGATGATGGACTTGGTGGCATTGGACTAGGCGGACCATAGTGAGATCCAAAAGATGAGACGTACTCCCTCAGATTCCAATAGCTACACTACTCCTACAATCAGGTGGGGATATCTATGGATGTCCATTAGAGCACTCTTGTACTTTACTACTTTCAGTAATTTCTTTTGGGGTTTGTATTCTGGCCCTTTTACTTTCAGTTGTGAGTGTACTCAGTTTCCTCCCAATGGTATAGTATCTCTATTCTTGTGAGTTGGTACTTGGTTGGGTTTTCATGTGTGTACATGTATCCAATAAAATTCCTTCCACTTGTAGGTTTATGACCTCAGTGCTAGTCTCCCACCCCTATCCTTCGGGAGGCGGGATTGGGGTAGTCACGACACGGGCCCTGGTGGATGGGTCGTGACAAAGTGGCATCAGAGGTGGTCAGTTCTACCTCAGAGACCAATATACTATTTTTTTAAAGCAACAGTGTTAAGTGTTGCGAGTCTGACCTTCAGGTTTGGGGATTCCAGGGTTGGTGTGTTGGCTGATGTATCCATACACTGGAACCTTGAGTCCTTCTCTTCAGCTCAATGCACAAGAATAATGGTTGCATTCTTTGTTTTGTGATTTCAAATGAATTTCAGCTCACCAGGTATAATGTTCTAACTATGGCACATCTTGATTTATCTCAGGATACCTCCACGAGGATGAACAACCAAGATCCAGATGTGTTAGGATAGCCCTACAAATGATGAGGTGTCCGTCTAGGGAACAGTGTTTGAGATGGTCCCACCGGGTGGTGCCCCAGTGCTACCACTACACGACTGTTATCCCTAGCTACCAGTGGTACCAGTAGATGAAGTGCATAGGTTCAGTTCCCTACATGAGTTTCAGAGGTATAGACCACCCATGTTCAGAGGAGAGATAGATCCTCGAGTCACTGAGGACTAGCTAGAGGCTGTGACGCGATTCTTCCTCTTAGTGAGGACACTACCCGACAAGATATAAATCTTGGCGGTGAGCCTTATGTAGGGATAAACTGGTAGATGGTGGAGTTTGACCATCCATGCTCACGATGAGGCGACCCTCACTTGGGTTGACTTAAAGAGGATTTCCCAGGAGGAAATTTTCACCATGACATTGCGCTCTGTGCGCATTTAGGAGCTGCTTCACCTTCTGCAGGGCAGCATGATAGTGGTCAAGTACTCGACAAGGTTCATAGAGCTTTCCCACTACTCTATAGATATGGTGCGAGAACATTTATTCAGGGCTCAAGCCTTCGAGCAGGTGCTCAGGAGGTAGATCAGGGCTTTAGTGGTGAACCTCAGTATACCCACCCAGGAGGGCATGCTGAAGCGGCCCCTTCTTTTGGAAAGCTTCCTGGCAGAGCAGGCACCGATAGCTTGAGGCGCCAGTAGACCCCAGGCAACAGAGTCTTTGGTAGGAAGCATGCAATAGGTGCATGGGCCCAAGTGGGCTAGGTCTTTTAGAGGGTGACCCCATGACTCCAAGTTGGCAATATGAGGCTCCCATCCCAGAGGGAGTCAGTAGGGAGAAAAACTGTTCTATACGTGTGGTGGGTAGGGTCACATGGCTCACGACTGCCCGACCCAACATATCGATGATCGACAGACGATCGAGGGACCACTGAGACAGAGGTAGAGGTTCAAACGATGAGGTTAGCAGGGTGGAGAACGTGGTAGATGAGATGATCATGTAGTAGGAGGTGGGTAGCGATTCAAGGTTCTACCACCACCACCACTAGGTGGTCCGCCCCGACCATAGGGAGCAGGAGGATAGGGACGAGCCCAGCTCCAGGCAGCTGAGGCCTTTGACCATGACGCTCTGGAGATGATTAGAGGTATGATTTGTGTTATTACACCCTAGATGATGTACTAATAGACCCAGGTTCCTGTTGCTCTTTTATTTCCATGGCCCTCGTTCGGATCTCTAAGATTCCGACAGAGCCATTGGCTCGATCCTTACGGCTAGAGACTCCTACGGAAGAAGATTCGACGATTACACACTGGTGCTGGCAGTTTGAGGTTACTCTAGTAGGAGATAGCTTTGGCTGCAATCTCCTAGTAGCGACTTCGAGTCCTTATGACGTCATCTTGGGTATAGACTGGCTATCCACATTCCATGATTAGATCGACTGTATTAGGCGCAATGTGTGGTGTGTCCGCACGAATGGGACTAGGTTTTCCTTCACCGGAAATAAGTGAAGCTTTGCAGAACATGATAGACATACCCATAGGATAGTGCAGCTGACTACACATCAGTTGGGTAGCGTTACCATCAAGGTAGTTGATGTTGAGAGTTTTAGCTATCTTGTAGTCATGGACCAATATGACAATGTTTTTCGTGATGATGTTTCGGGACTACCTCCATGCAGATTGGTAGACTTTTACATCAACCTGTACCCCAGTGTTACACCGATATCCACACCAGAATATCAGATGACTCCCACAGAGTTTTGTGAGTTACGGGTACAGTTGGAGGACATACAGGGGAAGGGGTTTATAAGACCCAGTGTTTCTCCATGGGCAACCCCAATTTTTGTTCACCAAGAAGGCAGATGGTAGTTTGAGACTCTGTGTGGACTATCGACACTAGAACCAAGTGACTATTAAGGACAAGTATCCACCTCAAGGGATTGATGATCTTTTCGATCAGCTGAAGGGAGCACTTTAGTTTTCAAAGATAGACCTTAGGTCAATCTATTATCAGCTAAGGATATGAGATGAGGATGTGTAGAAGATGAACTTCAGGTGTCAGTACGACCACTATGAGTTCTTGGTTATGCCATTCGGCATGACCAATGCCCCAGTAGTGTTCATGGGACTCGTGAATAGGATCTTTCAGCCATACCTCGATCTATTTGTGGTGGTGTTCATCAATGAAATCTTGACATACTCACTGACGGAGTAGGAGCATGCCTATCATCTGCAGATTGTTCTAGATACACTCTGAGAGCACCATTTTTATGGTAAGATCTCGAAGTGCCTGTTCTGGATATAAGAGGTCCACTTTCTGGGACATTTTATCTTAGAGGCTGGATTTGCAATGGATCTAGCAAAGATAGAGGCTATTCTTTCTTATGAGCCACCCAGGAGTGTGACCGAGGTGCATAGTTTCTTGGGGATGGATGAATACTACCAGATATTCGTGCCTAACTTTTCCAGAGTTTCGCCACCCTTTTCAGCATTGACAAAGAAGGTGCAAACCTTTTTGTGGACGGAGATATACCAGCAGAGTTTTCATGAGTTGAGATAGAGACTGATGAGTGCCCCCATCTTGAGGCTACTATAAGAGGGCATTGGATAGTAGTCTACTGCGACACATCGAGGACCAGGCTTTGGTGTGTCCTGATGCTGGAGCGATTAGTGATCGCCTATGGCTCGCGACAGTTGAGACAACTTGAGAATAACTATGCTACCCATGACTTGGAGTTAGCAGCAGTGGTCTTCACCTTGAAGATGTGGCAACATTACTTTATGAGTGAACGTTTTACAGTCTACTATGATCACAAGAGTCTCAGGTATATCTTCTATCAGAAGGACTTGAACCTGAGATAGCGCGATGGATAAAGTTCCTCCAAGATTATGACTTTGAGATAGTATATACTATTGGGAAGGGGAATGTGGTAGCAGATGCACTCAACAGGAGGTCTGATTGGTAGTTGCTAAGTGAGGAGACAGAGTAGCTAGCCACATTGTAGATATCCTACGTAAATAGAGATGGAGCATCTTACCTCCAGTCTATGACTTTCAATCCCATGATTCTTCAGTGAGTCAGGGAGGCACAGCTTGGATACGTTGACTACGAGGCTCGACGTGCTCAGATATCCTCAAGATAGTCACCTGATCGATTTTCTAAAGGTGGGGAGCATGTCATCCTCTTCATAGGACGTACCATGGTACCAATGGCACTATAGGAGGAGGTGTTGAGGGAGTTCCATATGTCCCCTCTGGTGGCACATCCTAGTGTGGAGAAGACGTACCAGGACCTCTGACATCAGCACTGGTGGCCAGGGATGAAGAAGGCTGTAGCGGAGTTTGTTTTACGATGCCTCACTTGTCAGCAAGTGAAGGCCGAGCATCAGGTTCCAGCAGGCTTAGCATAGCCACTAGTGGTGATAGAGTGGAAGTGGGATGGAATCTCCATAGAATTTTTCACAAGGCTTCCACATACATGTAGGGGACATGGTTCTATATGGGTGATCATTGAATGACTAACCAAGTCAGCCCACTTCCTACCTATCCGAGAGAAGGGATCAGTAGAGGGATTGGGACACCTCTACATATAAGAGATTGTATGACTTCATGGGGTGGAATCGATGATCATCTCGGACCGTGACACACGTTTTTCATCCCGGTTGTGGAAGGGATTACAGGAGGAATTCGGGCCTCAACTACATTTGATCAATTCCTTTCATCCTCATATGGATGGTCAGACTAAGCGGACCATTCAGACGCTGGAGGACATGCTTTATGCATGCATCCTAGATTTTGGCTATATTTGGGAGGATCACTTTCCCTTCGTGGAGTTCACATATAATAATAGTTATCACTCCACCATCATTATGGAACCATTAAAGGACTTGTATGGTCGAACTTGCAGATCACCTCTATGTTGGACAAAACTAGGGGAGTCAGCACTTATGGGTCCAGATTTGGTACGGGCAACCACTGAGAAGGTGGAGATCATCCAGGAGCGGATGAAGACTGTGCAGACTAGACATATATCTTATGCTGACAAGATATAAAGACCATTGGAGTTCCAGGAGGGGGAATATGTATTTTTGTGATTCTCTCCTCAACGGGGACTACAGAGATTTGGCTGAGGTAGAAAGTTATCACCGAGGTTTATCAGAAAATTTCTGATACTTCGGAGGATAGGTGAGGTGGAATACCGCTTGGAACTTCCACCACAGTTGGAGAGGGTGCACGACGTCTTCCACATATCACATCCAAGGAGATATGTGAACGATCCATTTCATGTCGTTGACCTTGGAAAGATAGACTTGGACGATGGAGTGATGTTTACAAAGGTTCTAGCAGATATCGAGGATCGACAGGAGCGATTCCTTCATGGGCGGTCGATACCTCTGGTGCTCGTTCGCTGTTAGCACGAGAACCTCCAGGAGAGAACTTGGGAACATAAGGCTTAGATTCGTGCTTAGTACCGCCATTTGTTTCCTTATATTATGTTGTGGCTTTCTGGGATGAAAATCCCTGTGGTGGAGATAATGTAAAGACCATGATTTTCCATGTAATTTTTTTTAATTATATGGAATTATTACGAGTCTTCGAAAATTAAAGGTGCATGATTCTGAGGCCCAAAGTGACTGGAATGAATTTTTGAACATTTTTTGGGTACATTCGGTAAATGCGTGAGCAAAATTTTATAACTTTTGAACCGTTTCTTGGATAAAAAATCTGAGGGGACCGTTGAATCGACAGTTCCAGGATTCTCCTTAAGGGAGGCTTTACATTGACCGCAGTAGGTCCAGAGAAAAATTTATGTTTTGTGACTTTTAAAAGAAATGAAATGAAATAATTTTGTTATTTTATTTCATACCCTCCAATGGACAAGCCAAGGGGTGAGGCATGTGATGTATCAAGCCAATAAATGGATTGACCTACCAACCCTAAGTAATGATGTCATTGGGGAATTAGGAAGCTTCCTAATTAATGAGCCCCATTAAATTCCAAATACGTTACTTACCCTACCCCTCTTCTATATATATGGAGATTGGGGAAGGTATCGACACAACTTCTCCAAGAAATTAAGTGATGAAGGAGCACCGTGATGACGAACCCTTAGAGGACAGAGCCGATCCCAGTGGAAGGTGACGTGCAGCACTGAAACCCTGAACTGAAGTTTGACGTCTGAGCAGCGATGGGGGAGGCTAGTTGCGGGGACAATGAACAACGAAATATCCTCAATCACGAGATCTCTCCAACATTTCTAGGTAGGGGTTGTGTTTATTGATTTTGTTTTCCCCACATTTTCATTCTAAAATGATAAGAACATATCAACTCATAAAAAAGTTGATCTGTTATTCTTTTTTTATATATGTGGGAGGGTGTGTATTATCATTGGGATCAGGATTGAAATCAAGGCATAGACTTCTGTTGAACATTTTCTAAAACCCTAGATTTATTTTTCTAATGCGGAGGTCGCGAGACGACAAAAACAAGGCCAGAGCTCCTCCTCTTGTGCGATGATTGAGATCTCCCATTTTAAAGATGGTGAAAATCTGAATCAGGGCCTACCGTAGTGATGAACGTGATTATAGGGGGCCACAGGATCAGATGATACAAGAAACAAGCCCCCGGTGCACGAACGACGACCTGGCAAGCACCCTACCGCCGACACAGGCGCCGGCTGCTGCCCCAGTTGGCAGCAAAGTAGAGGTGAGACATGCCCCTGGCGACACCTCCACGCAGTAGCAGGTATATGGCTTGCATTGTTTGTGGTGGGATCAGGGGCCTCCGGATTAACTGGCGGCCAGTGGATGGGGCACGCGCCAGCGGCATTCCTGGAGGCAAAGCCACGACCCGTCGACGGTAGCACGGAGGACTCACGGCGCTGCGTGGCACAATGTTGGGTCAACCCCCACAGGTTGAACTACTAATGTGTCTCCACGCCACGACATCCCTACCAAGACGTGCCACGTCTGGGTATCTCTGGCGGCCCGCGCTGCCAGGCGGGTGGCATTGCTGGGTCGGCCCATCGGACTAACCTGCCACCCAACGGGCCGACCCACGACCCAGCAGCCTGACCCGCGACCCAACCGGGTCGGACCGAATGGACCTAGGTTGGGTAAGACCCGATTCAGGCCAGGTCGACCCAAGTAGATCTGGGTTGGCCCATGCCAAACCAAGTCAGGCCAGTCCGACTGAGGCAGATTAGACCCGTACCTATTACCGACCAGTTAGACAAAAGAGGCCCTGACTTATAAATCAGACATCCTCTTGAAGAACCATCTACGACGTCGAGATCCTTAGGAAAAGGTAGTCCTTTTGAGACACTCCACCTAAGTTTGGATAAATTTGGGGTATGACTGGGTTGGATCGAGCACAAATACAACAGGGCCCTCAGTACTAAAACACTAGTATCTTGCAAACCATGCATCTGATTGACAAGCCATTTGCGGCTTTAGGATTCTCTTGAGGAGACATATATTTTGGAATAATGTTTTGTGACTTAAATAGATATCAAGGTACTGTTAGTGGATTGAGGAGTGGTCCTCCCAATCAGACTATGTAAAGAACCCTACGGTTGGCTGAGACCTGAAGACTACTTGACGATGGCCAAGTGGAAAGCCGATTTGTGTGACCCAGGAGACCCATGGTGGGGAGCATCTTTGTGTGACCTGACAGACCCATGATACTTGATAGGAGGAATACCTCAGTTCAGACAAGGTGGGAGGCATCTCTATGTGACCCGACAGACCCATAGTCGGAAGTGACTCTGTGTGACCCGACATGCCCACAGTACCCATAAGAGATGAGTACCACATCAGTTCTTGGTTAGTGGGAAGCGGCTCTATATGAACCGATAGACCCACTGTACTCGATAGAGGATATGTTATCCAGTAGTTGAGGAGTTCGACGACTTGGTGATCCTTCTATCCTTGACCTAAAGTGATACCTGGTGTGAGATGACTTGTGTTGTGTACTTTTTCTTTGTGCTATACTTCTCGTTTTCTATGTGGTAATTCATTGGGGGGGGGGGGGGGGTCCCTACTGAGTTTAGTGTTACTCACCCCCTACACAGGCCCTTCCCACGTGTGTGTCATGTCCCGTGTAGATGATCGACGCTTCAAAGACGGACATGGTGGCGTTGGACTAGGCGGACCGCAGTTAGATCTGACAGACGAGATGTACTCCCTCAGCTTCCAGTAGATACACTACTCCTACGATCAGGTGGGGATCTCTATCGATGGCCATTAGGGCACTCTTGTACTTTACTGCTTTCAGTACGTTTTTTGGGGTTTGTATTTTGGCCCTTTTAATTTCAGTTGTGATTGTACTCAGTTTCCCCCCAGTGGTATACTATCTCTATTCTTGGGAGTTGGTACTTGGTTGGTATTGCATGTGCATATAGGTATTTGGGAAAATTCCTCACACTTGTAGGTTTACGCCCTCGGTGCAAGTCGCCGACCCCTAGCCTTCAGGAGGCGGGCTTGGGGCAGTCACGACACGAGTCCTGACAAGTACATAAAGAATAGAAATGTCACCTAGATTTTTTGTAATAAAAGATGAAGAAGAAATTGATCATGGAACAAAAAATGGTGTGATTTCTCTAAGATAACATTAGTATATCTTCTCATGTAAATTCTTCTAATTTTTTGGAAAAAGTCTTGAAACTAAGAATATTATCAAGTTATCATGATTTTGATGATATCAATGAACATTCAAGCCTCTTTGGGTGATCGATTTGTGAATGCTAACTTTCTTCTGACTATGTTCTCTATCACTCTCCATAAAAAAATCATAGATATATTTCTCCTCCATGTCAATGTTTTCACTTTCCACCAATTTTCTCCTATGTGGAAACCTAGTTAGGTTTTACTCTGGGTAAACTTTATGTTTCCAAATTTTCATTTTAAAAGTATGTGTTAGTATTTGTTTTTATGATGTGGGATTCTATGAAAGGAACTTTTAAATATAAAACCGTTGATAAACCACAAGAATTTTTAGGGTGAAATTCATTTTAAGGGTAATAGAATGTAACACCCCAAGTTTTTATGAACTATTTTTCTCGAATAAATTAATTTTAATTGAGGTATTATGTTGTACTAAGTCAAACATTCCTTCCACATGAAACCAACTTAGCATTCGACACACAACACCAAATTGTCTTGTGTTACATGAAACATCAACTTGGAATACACTACATAGAACAAAAACTTTGAATATGTTACACACAACACAGTTTTGGCATACATTAAATATAAGACCGATGTTTATAAGAAACATCATTTTATTGTTATAATTATTTAAATGATATAATTATAATATAGTATTTAGAATTAGTAATATGAATAGAAATAACTACTTTCAAATATTTTTTATAATTGTTTTATATAAATAAAATATATTGATAATGAAAGATATACTTTTTGGTAAAGTCCTTATATGTTTAAAAATATAATTTTCTCAAAAGAACTACTTTTAATCTCCTATAAAAAATAATAAAATTAATTTTAGACACATTTAGAAATCTAATTTGGTAAAATAAAATTCAGTTTTTTAGTTTATAATGTTGAAATTATCTTAGGGTTAATTTTTGGGATTTTTCTCAAAAACTTCATTTTTAGACGAATAGTGAAAATACTAGATTTTATTTCGAAACTTCCTTTTCATATAATTTAATCATACAATTAAATTTTATTTTTATCTAGTTTCAAAGTTTAATTATATAATATTTTTTATAAATTAATCCAATTTATTTCATTTGAATCAATTTTAAATTGAAATTGGGTATAAAAACTTAGCAGACTTTGGAATGTTTTTTACTTTAAAAACACACAGTGTCGTCCCATCAGCGGGATTATTTTTTAATTAATTTCTACCACTTATGTGATTATAATTTTAAAAAATTTATTCCATATTTTTAATCAGAATAATTTATAATGTCTAATAAGGTCAAATTAGTTTTTGACCAAAAATATTAGTGAATGTGACTAAAATTAATTACAATGATTAAGAGAAAAATTAGGTTAACAAAGTACTAAACCTAAAATTTGAGACCCAAACCGACCTAGAAACTTGTCAAAAACTAATTTTATTACCATTATTCGTACATTAACCTTATATTATTGAGTTTTTTTGGTTTTTTATTACAGGTTTAGGTAAAAACATGGGTACACTTAACTTATTTTTAAAAATGCCAAGGGTGTCCTTTCCCTTCCCTATAAAAGGCCACCAAATCTCCCTCTTCTTAACACCTCCCAAACCACTTAGGTTTGGAAAATATATTACCAATAAACTTCCCAAAATTCCTAACTTATAAATTTAATCCTCCATTTTGGAAAAAATCAATACAATGAAGCCTTTGGGAACAAATCAAAAGGATTTACCTGATTAAGAGGTAACATCTTATCTGAAGCTCTTTTATTTTATTTTATTTCACCAACTCCTAAAATATATTTATTAAATGCTTGTATAAAAAGGTATCCTACATATATTATTATGTTTTTATTATAAGGGTTTTACCTACACATACACACACCTCCATCTAATGGGTAAAGAACATACTGTTTACGTGTACGGTGAACTACCGCCTCACGAAATCATGACTGTTCATTTTTTCCTTTACCACTTCTCGTGGTAAAAATTATGATAGAAACTCTACTTATATATGTTATATATTATATTTAATATGTATTTAATCTTATTTAATCATTTTAAAATAAATATCTTTATAATTTCCTTTTGGTTTAAATACGATAATTTTGTTTGAGGAAGTGTGGACAACCGCCCCCTCAAAGCGATGTAATTCATTCACACACTACATGGAATGTATTAAAGATACGTTTAGTGAAAGTATATGATATATATGAAATAAAAAATATAATTTAATAATTATATATATACATATTTATAAACATATATCATTTACCTACAATCTTTCAATACAACAATATAAATAGAAACAACATTCATATGTATGTACGACTTATCGTCTCCATGAACAATGTCTTCCATTTCATACTTATATATTATAAAGATTTTAATAATAAAAATATAATAAATATTCAATATATTTATATCAAGTTTTACATTTTTTAGATCCTGATATAAGTATAAGGACCAAATATATAACAAATTAAGACACAAGTGAAAAAAAGAGAATATTACCCAAAGTGAAAACCTTAACATAGGATTGTTAACAAGAAAGTAATATAAGGTCATAATAAAACCATATATGGTATTATATATAATAATATAGTTCTATAAAATATTTATAATAAATTTATATCTATCATATAGGTGTTTTGTATGATTACAAAGAGATTCAAGACCCAATGTAAGGGGATTTCATCTAACTTTTTATTTTTGTGAGATACATACTTTATTCATCGCCCATCCCTTTTATGTGGTGTGTATACTAACCATTGATGTATTAAATTATTATTATAATTAAATTTATGGGTATTTATATATCCATTATATGATCTTTTTTTCATGGTGTTAATGTTTCAAAAGCTACCTAATCGGTAAAATAGTTTTTCCTCAATTTTCTTTCTTTGAGAATCATGTTTTGTTTTTCACCCAACTTATTTTTCAAGGATTATATACTTAAATTTTACTTGATATATCATGAATATAATTATTTTAATTATATTTTAAGCTTCATGTAATTTTATTTTCTTACATTTATAGTATGATCCCAAGTTACCAAGTGATAAGAGTTTTCTAAAACAATCTTATCGCTTTTCAATATTGTTTATCCTTATGTTTACTTTGATGAAATATCACGATCCATCTATCAAGAACACTCATGAGTTTAATTATAATTTATTTATTGAAGATATATCCATTTATTAGTACTTTTTACCACTCTTTTATACTTAATATAATTAAGATAATGTTTTTAAAAAAATGTTATCATATTTCTCTCTTTAGTTGAAAATATATTTTATGTCAAAAACCATGATTTCAAAAATGTTTTCAATTTTTTTTAAAAAATGTTTTCAAAAATGTTTTCAAATGATCCTTGAATATAATTTATAAGGAAAATTATTTTAGAAATGTTTTATTGTTTTCAATTATTCTTTTATAAGTTTTCAAAGAAATTTTCAAAGAAAATGGGTTTCAAAAGTTTTTATTTTTTTAAAATATTTTTTCAATGAAGAAAGGATATTTTCATTAAAAAATGTTTTTAAAACATATTTAAAACTTATTTCCAATATAAGATAACATTATTTGGTGTTATTAATGCCTTTATAGAGAAATGACTCAATTCTTCCCTTCATATTCTTTCTATTAATAGTTAATGTTTTGATGGAATGATGTATAAGAAAATCATTTCTCTTTAATGGGTTATATGATTTTGAAACAATATTATTTTCACGAGTGGTGATTATGAGACCTACCAATTTTCCATAAGCAATGATATGATTAAATGTTCATGATTTAAATCTCATTTCATGAGTTATGATATGATTATTTTTTATAATCTTGTGGAACTCATATGTATGATTTTGTTATGTATTAGGTTGGATCTATATCTACCTAAAATGCATTGGGGAATGATGGATGACTCCTGGGTATGTATGTTATGTGTGAACCTAATTTCATGTTCACAATGTTATATGTGAACCTGATTACATGTTCACAATGGTGTTCAGGTACCTGTTTGCATGTCCATAAGTTTATGCATGAACCTGATTACATGTTCACAATGTTATGAGTGAACCTTATTACATGTTCACAATGTTATGTATGGACCTAGTTTTATGTACATAAGTTTCTGAGTGAACCTGATTGCATGTTCAAAATGTTATGTATAAACCTTATTTCCTGTTCCAAATGTTATTCATGGAATTGGTTTCATGTCCATAATGTTATGTGTGAACCTGATTACACATTCACAATGTTATGCATGGACCTGGTTTCATGTCCAAAGTTGATGTGGGGGTCTGATTTCATGTCCTTAACTTAATGAGTGAACCTGTTTCTACTTATACATGTTTACAACGTTATAAACCAATGTTCATGAAATAAATTTCATGTCTTATTACTATGTTATTCTTTCATGACTTATGATTTTAATTATATTATGATCCATGTCTTATGAACTACCAATCTTTATTATGATTATATAATATGCTGGGTATGATATTGAAATGTTATGTTCTGGTTCCATACTCTTTTGTTCATGTTATACTTATGTATTTACTTTATTTACCCTTGTTGAGCATCTAAGCTCACTCATTTATTATGTTTCCTTTCACTAGGCTACGAAGAAAGTTTTTAGGAATAAGTACTAAAGGTGGTGATATTTAGGGGAAATATTTAAGTTATTTCACTAGGATAGAATATTTTGTTTCTATGTTTCTAAAGACACTAAACTATTACATTCATCAGGCATGTATTTTTGTAATGTACTGACTATTCATTTAAAATGATGTAATATACATGTATATTAAGTTTGGGTCTCTATACCAACCACTACATAGTAATATCAAGAAGAGTTTATTTTTTAGTTTAGTTTCATTTCTTATTTTATTTCCATTCAATAATCTCATTATACCTCTTAATAAAAGCGTTTTAAGTTTTTATCTTATTATATCACTCTCTCATTTTATCTTAAAATTATTATTCATTATGATATCATTTACACATTATCATGAGTAACTAAACCAAGGAATATAATAGGATATAATATAGTGTTTTAACCCAATTATTCACATATTCATCCTTAATATTTCAAAATCTATTAGAGTTAGTTTGGAGGGAATATTAGTTGGAAAACACCTTTGTATATCCACTTTCCACTAAAGGATAATCTTTTTCATCAAAATTATTTTACCTTGATTAAGGAGGAATATATATTGTCTACTTGGTGGTAATTGAGTGAAAACATATTCAAAACTTGGGAAGAAGAGGATGTGTGCACATATGACAATGTGTGTTCATTAAGTAATTATGAAATTAATAAAAAAAGAATGAAGGTTTGTACATGGTAATTCTATCAAGAGGATTTCCTTTATCACTAAATTCATTTTATCTACCTTCATTATATTTTCATTACATATACATATTTAAATTATAGTTTTATATTTATAAACAAAACCCCCAAATTTCATTATTTTCATAAGAAGATAATTAGGTGAATTAGTAATAGTGATTGATTGAATGAAAAAAATCCCCAAGTGAGATAACCTTTTTTTAACCACTATGTGACACTTAAAAAATAAATTATATATTTTTTTGTCACTTTATGAATGTCATGAAAAAACATAGCACCGGTGTTGGAGAACCAATCATTATTCCATCACTATTTTTATTTAAAATTATATAAATAATTTCCTTTTATTTAATTTTTTTAAAATATATTTTCAGAATGTAATATAATTAAAATTATTATGTATGTATTGATTATAAAGAAGCTTAGTTGAAAATAATTAGAGATAAAATAAAAAACCTAGAGAGTAAAATAGAATGACTAACTAAATATATATATGCATCCAAGGAGCAGTAGTCAGGATAACCTAACCTGAACCTGAACTAGAAGAATTGGTGGAAGAGATTTCAAAAATAATTTTTTACATTAAGGAACATAATAACACTAAGAACGATCTACTCAAAGAATTAATATTATCACCCAACACTCATCCATGGATGAAGAAGATACTTGAATAATGGATGAATGATGATTTAGTTATGAGAGATCATCATTTTTTAGAACAATCATAGAATTGATTTAAGGAAGGTGAACTACAACATGATCTTCCCATCTTTGAAAGTAAATAATCACTGCCACTTTATATTACCCTAGCTAATGAAGAAGAAACCACCCAGGTGCACTAATACAAATATGGCCATTATTAGTGATAGAAAAGGGAATTAAAATCGGTAGAAAAGAACTATTAATCAAGGTGAAGATAAAGGGGGTCCCTATTATCAGTGCTCTGAAGAGCATTGAAAAAGGACCCTTTTATCAGTGCTAAAAAAAGTGTTGATAAAAATGTCCTTTATCAATTCTTTTTAGAAATAATAAAGGACACCTTTTATCAGTACTTTTTTAAGTGTTGATAAAATTAAAAAAAAATTAAAAAATTTAATTAGAATATATAATGCGGGGGAAGATTTTAACAGCACTTGACCGCCCCTTTTATCAACACTAGGTAGAGCCCCCCCTCTATCACAACATGCTACCTTTGCCCACGCAACCCCCTCCCAATTGCACCCATGACCCTTACTTCCACCAGAACTCGAACCCGAGACCTCCCCCCTTGGGCGCCTGCACCCTTACCACTAAGACATTTAGTTTTTTCCCCATTTAATGATATATCTATTTATATATATATATATAGTTATAGTTATTCCTATATTAATATAGATTCATATTAATATAAATATATTTAGTTATATTAATACATATATATTTATTTGTATATTAATATATATATATATATTCATATATCAATATATATATATATATATATTTAGTTATAATTTTTTATCTGTATATTTATTTGTATATTAATATATATTTATAAGATTAGTTTTAAATACATTTATAAAATATTTTCTCTGTGTGTTTATAAATAAGTAAATAAATAAATACATACACATATACAACACACACACACACACACATAGACAGACACATAAACACACACACACACACAAATATATATTTATGAATAAATACATATATATGTATCTAAAAAGCTATAGAAAGTAAAAACGACCATAACTTCTATTCCAGAAGTCTGTTTCAACTCCACAACTAGTAAAATCGACGAAAATAAAACAATATTTGATATGATATGGGGTACTAGCCTAGAGGACATCCGTATCAGAAGTTACACTTGTTTGAATGTTAAACAATTGGGGTATCCCGACTAAAAACTCATTTTTAGAGGTATTTTGGGCCTAAAAAAATGTGACAGTAGGTTACTTTGGGTCACTAGTGCATAGATCTCATTACAAGATTTAATTTGACATGCTGTAGAGCTTAAACGAACACTCAGATCAAAATTTAATGTTGTTTGAAGTTTGAGTTACATTTTCAACTTATTTTAAATCTTTTATTAATTTTTTTGATTTTTTGTGTCTTAAAATTTTTATTAAATGATTATTAATCAATTATAATTAGAAAATTATTAATTAATAATATTTTTTTAAAATATTTTAAATCCATTTTCACTCAATTTCTTATATATTAAATTTAATAGTCTATTTATACTTATCTAAAACATATTTAAAAAATACATATTATATTTATATCAATATAAATATACTTATATAACAATATATTATTTTCATGATTTTATTTAAATTTATCAGCACTAGGGAGAAGCACTGATAAATCCCCCCATTTATCAACGCTACTAAAAAAATCCCTGATAAAAGGTGGCATTGCGGAAACCTAGTTTTTTGGTAGTGGTGGTGGAATTTGAAGAGAAGAGAGAGGATCTCGACCACCTAATTCCATCAATCACATCCTAAATCCAAGAGGCACTTTAAAAATAAGAAGAACATTAAACTTAGAAAACTCATGGAGTAAATAATTTCTTGAACTCAATTTACTTTTATTTTTTTTGAAACTAAATTTCATATCAACTTCCCCCATTTGAATTTTTTAGATTAAAAAATCACTTCGACTACCTTAGAGGATTAATATGAAGAATATGATATAATTTTTGAGGAATAAAAGGATCTCCTTTAAACTATTAAACATTTATTGGAGGGCATACATGAAAATATGCCAATGAATTTTTATGAATAAATTGAGTTTCAAGTGTTTTTACTTGAGGGGTAATATTTCTATATGGATTCCTCTGAAATTAATTCACTTAAAAATGAAATTATTACAAAATTTACCCTTCCTAAAATTATGTACGAAGAAACATAAAATGAGAATACCCTGAATGAAATTATTAATAAAGAGGGTAAAGAAATTTTGACCATATCTAAGGAAGACCCATCATTTTTCCCTCATCCACCATATGAGCTATACTGGATTGAAATTGTGTAACAACCCATATTTTATTGAAGGTAAATATCATTAGTTTTTCAATTTTATTTCCTTAAAAAACATTAATATTGAGTAATAATCAAGACAAGGAGGTAAAAGATGCATCCAAGGATCATTCGGAGCCTCGAGATCCAAAATGGTAAGAAGGGACTGGGCCACACGGTTTGTCTGCAACCATGCGAACCAGGGTGTATGGTCATACAGCTAGTTGAAGGTATGGGATATAGCCATTTTTTATGGTTTTCACATGGTTAGTCAAACTACGCACCTAACCTTGCAATGTTCTCTATAGTAGTAGTTAATTGAGCACGATTTATGCACAGTTTGGCCAACCCATGTGGCCAAACCATGCACCTATGTATTTTGAGGGGAAATGATCACCCCCCACTTAAAATTAAAACTCATTCTTTCCTTCCTCGTCATCATTATAGTGGACCAACCTCATTTCTCCTCCCTTGAGACAACTTCCTCCCCAATCTATTATTGTAGATAACTTTCCAATCTGAATTCTGATTCTTGATCCATCAAAAGTATTGGACCTATATTGGTATTGTATCCTATTATCTTACCTCCTATATAAGTCTTACTTTGGATTCATTGTGTTATTTAGGCGAAGGATCATTTTACCTATTTTTAGGGAATTGGAACGTTTCTCTAATATCTTCAAAACATCTTAGAATCTAAGTCCAATATTGAGCGAGGATTCATCTATGACCTTGAGGTAGGTGGTCACATCATTTCCCCATTGAGTTTTGTTGTCTCATAGCTATGCTATTGTGCCACATGATTTTTTCAAGTTCCCCATTTATATTAATTTTTTTATGTTTAATTGATTCTTGCACCATGTTATATTCTTAGTGATTCTTGTTGGATAGTTTATAGGTTGTACACACATTAGGTTTGCATCCCTTGGGTGTGCCAAGTGAAGTTAGACATTATGGACAATGGGTTAAATTACCCAGAACACCTAATTAGATTTTAGCTTGGACTTTAAATGGATTTCCCCTTGGGACATGAGTATTAAATGGAACCCAAGACACCTCTTAGTTGATTGGACCACTTATGGTTGAAATTGAACAAATGGGATATTTCTTTATTTGACCACGAACCATTAGACGCCTTTGATCCTTATGAATTCGATTACCTTGACTTAGTGAACTAAATGGAATGTGAGTATAGGTTTATTTATTCATGATGGATTTCTTCCTTTAAATGATTTGTATGAAATAAATGAAATGGTTTATAATGATTGGAAAAGGCCATATAATTAGTTATGTTTTATTAAATTCTTATCAAGAATTGTAATTCCTTCATTGGAATTGAGATTAACTAATGGACATATGAGAGGTATTTCCTCACGTGTTGTGTTATAAATATGAATATGCCTTATTTTTATATAAATTATTGGTAAGGATTTAGCATGGGAGGTAATGACTCATGAATGTTATAATTATGGATACACCTTTATATAGGTTTTGTATGATGGTAAGAGGTGTTGAGCATGGTAGAAAATCACACTCTCTTATATTGGGTGTCGAGTATGGAATCTCACACCAGTGATATTATATGGGAACTGGGACTTACATGCCACGTTCCATGATTTGAGTGATGAAATGATGGCTAAATAACCATCCAAAGTGTTGTTACATGACATCTCACACTCTTCTTGGGATGTATGGAATGAACCCTATTAACCACGACTATAGGATTGTTAGACTGGTTATGGATGTCAGAGTTACACCCTGGTCTAGCCAAAAACTGGTAATCTAGGTATATAGAAACTTTTTATATCCACACGTACTCGGTTCATATAGGTGGATTTAATATATAATTATAATATATATACATTATTACTATATATAGTATATGATTTGATGCACATCCCGTCCATGAGCCTAAGCAGGTAGAGCTGATAGGTGCCCTTCAAGAACTTGAACGGGCTACTTATTTATTTATTTAGACACTATCTTTCTTATTCTTCTATACATGAAAATTTTATAGTTTCAAGAACTACTTAGATTACATGTAGACACCATTAGTGGTGGCCTACTGAGTTTTTTTTTATCTTACACCATTATAAGGCTTCCTTTAGTTCCCGAGAAAAATGTTTATCTGCATGTAGTGATAAGGGAAAGTTCCCTACTACAGGTTGTTGATGTGATTTCTTGTAGTTGTAGCTTAGGAGAAGAGAATCGAGCATGAACTCAAGATGCTTGTGGAGAAGATTTAATTATTTTTTAACCTTTTTTATTGAATGATTATATGTATTTTCCCCTATTTACTTTTTATTTATCAGTATGTCATGAATCCGTGTATCAGACACTGACTTAGAGGGTTTGGATTATATTATTTAGTTTTTTAGTTTACTATATTTTTCTAATTATTTATTCATTTACCTTTTTATGCTTCCAAAGTGATTCGATTATATCTATTTTCATATAATTTCAATATTTTTTATTATTGTTTGTATCTACTATTCCATTTTGATTAGAGGTTATAGTCTCTCTATTTACATAACCTAAAGGAAGTGATGACCATGTTCCTGAGGTAGTAGGACCTGAGCTACTGGTTATTCCTACTATAGTACCACCTATGAAACATCATCCTATTCCTGATATGGGCACCAATGACTAGTTCTAAGAGGGTTTTCTATATATTATTCAGAGTATGCAAGGTGTAGTTAAACCTACCTGAAGCATGGTGAAGTTGACTCGAGAGATTTAGCAGCAGCATCCTACCACCTTTTTGGGGGATGGTGGACCTCATACAGCGGAGTCTTAGCTCGATTTAATCATTTATATATTATATCATCTGGATACGCCTCTAGAGAGGAGGGTCTAGTTATCTATGTATATTCTATGAAATTTGACTAAGTGGTGGTGGGATGTTATCACTTAGTGAATCAACATCGTGATATGGTCTAAGTGGATTTCCATACATTCTTTTACAACTACTACTTTCCCCAAACTCTGAGGGATGATAGAGCTATATAATTGATGAACCTACATTAAGGGAGTATGTCATTTATGTCATACTCTACGCATTTCACTGAGCGGTATAAATTTTCTTCTACTATAGTTAGAGATAATATTATGATTTTCTAATGATTTGAGGATGTTAAAGTATAATCCATCTAATCATAGGTCAACATGTTCAGGTTGACTACCATTTCTGAAATTTTCAACCATGATCAAATTACATATAATAACTTGAGGTATGTAGAAGGAGTGATTTGAGGTAGTTCAGAACCTAGAGATGCTACTTTCTCTTTTTCTAGATGAAAGAGGCATTTCTAGGCTGGTCATGAAGATAGAAGGCGTTAGGCTTAACATGATGACATCTTTCTATTTTGTAACAAGTACAGGAAGCCAGTGCATACTAAACCTCAATTCTTGTGTGACCTGGTACAGTAGAGAATATGTGGCAAGATGGACCATATCCATCAATTTTGTAGGACTTTTCTAACAATGACTGGTGGGAGGGGATCTATGCCTACCATACGACCAGGAGAGAGGCCAGTAGGATCATGATAGGAAGGCAGTTGAATACCACCAGCTAATCAGGATGGGGTGGCTGCCAAGGCAGAGGTAGTCAGACTTAAGATTATCAATTCCATATGAGAAAGATATCTTAGGGAAATGAGTTAGTGACTCAAGGTCGTGGTACATTCCAATTGCATGCAGTCCAACCTGTGTTGGAATAGAAGAGTGCTAGACCTTCAACAGTTCAAGGTACTATTCTGGTTGCCTTCACTTTAGTGTCTGCTTTATTTGACATAGGAGTGTCTCAAACTTTTATATATGAGGTAATCACAGAGAGTCTGGGACTTGATATTGAGCACTACTATGGGGTTATGATGTTAGACACCCTATTAGGTTCCCTTTAATAGGGAATCCACCGTCGTGAGGACTATCCCCATGAGATAGGGAGATAAATTTTTGTGTGGAATCTTTTCATCCTTGATATGATGGGATTTGACGTAATAATCAGGATAGATTAGTTAGTTCCCTATCAATCCCACATTGATTACTATTATTGGAGGGTGATGTTTACATCACTAAAGGGTGTTAGGAACATTTATAATGGAGAATGATATGTTAGTGCGATATGAGAAGGACATGAGCAGAAAAGTCTAGGAAATTTTACAACTTAGATCACCATTATTTTCCTTGATAAGTAGGGGTTTAAAACCTATATATTTCTTCCTTTAGTAGAGAAATTCATGGAATTTTTTCCTATTGAATTATCTAGTCTACCTCATGTGTGATAGATAGAGTTCACAATTGATCTTGTGAAAGGAACAACATCGATGGCCATTCATTCTTATACGATGAACCCTAAGGAACTCCTGGAGATCAAAAAGAAATTGGAGGATCTAGAGGCTAAAGGATTTATATGATAATGCACGCCTGCCATGGGGCATGGAAAAATTTTATTTTAATCACTGAAGTATACTATAGAAATTAATCCTAGATTGTCTTATGAAGATGAGTGAACACAAAACAAGGTTGTCACTTTTTGTAAGTTTTATTATTATTTTTAATTAATTTGAATGATGTGAGAGAAATAAATAGCTTAAATTGACTGGTTTTGAAATAGATGAGAAAGACGGTGACTAGAGAGGGTTTAGATAGACCCAGTGGTGTGCTATCATAGTTTTCAAATTTTTCTCCTTTTTCATCCCTTAACTAGTGAGAGAGAGATTCTTCTACTGAGTCTTCAATATCCCTTGTCCAGATGGTTGTGATGAGAATTTTCCTTATCTAAAGACTTAGATTATATTTCCTTCCTTCCAATGTGTGTGGGATTGTATATGGTTTTCTTGATTAATTATAGAAATCACCAACCAGGAATTTTTGTTCCCTAATAAACTAATATTCCATATACAAGCATACACACATTCTAACAACCACCAAGAAATCACCACCTAATCCTAATATATCCCACTGTATACAGATTAGAATTGGGTGGAGGGAGATGTGATCATCGACTAAATAAATTTAAATTAACAAAATTAAAACCTAACACAACCAAATTAGGAATTTAAAACTAAATTTATGATTGAAATGAGATGTAGAAATAATAAGGGATATTATTAAATTGAAGCATAATAACTCAATAAAGCACGTTAGTCTTGCCTCCCCCCATCCTAATCATTCAATGAAACTACCCCTCTATGAATGGGGAAGTTGAGATGATGTGGGAGAAGGGATACATTACAATAAAAGAAAAATAAAGAATTGAAATTAATATATAGAAGTTTTTTATCCAATTCTTCCCTCAACAGTTGATTGAAGGGTGTGAGGATAGAATGGAATGCTTTGAGATATGGGAGCTCCTCTCCTTTTATATGATGAATTTTTGCTTTACAAGTTGTCGAATTTAATCCCCAATTGGTGATAAAATCACATTTTTATCCATTAATAAAACTTATGAGCAATTCTCTTTTAATTCGACCATCAAAATTTCAGAGTATTTGGACTCCTGGTGAGGGAGTTATGGCCTTTTTAAGATCATTAATGCATGATATATCCTTATAAATGGCCTCTTCACATGTTGGATCCTTCATTAATTTTGTTAAAAATATCCTTACACGTCCACCATCAAAATTTAAGTGTAACTGGACACCTCATGTACGAGTTATTAATTTTTTATTGGTTGTTTCATTTTATAGATGAAATTTCTAAGATGCTTTCTTCAATTGGGTCCTTTTAAAATCTACCTTAATGGCTGTAAAACATCATGTAAGTTAATGGATAAACGCACCATTGAGTCCCCTTTCATATATAGTTGGAATAATGATAATTGGAGGTGTTTATACCAAGATGATCTTCCGTTACGGTGTTGGGGTCCATGCTGTCCCCTCAAAAAATTATTCACCTTCATTTATTTTTTAGGGAATCTAGATGGTCAAATCAGCCCCTAGTCTAGAAGATAAAGATAATGGAAATAAATCCATGATTCTTACAAAAAAATAATAATTCAATTTGGAATTATATTTTTAATGAAATGACCAAAATAAATTTGCTGTAAAAATATGTCAAAATCCAGATTTAAGAAACTTTCCATTTTTAGCCCAAAACATGCCAAAAATATAAAAATAATAAAAATCAGCTCATATTGATAAAGTGAATGATATTAAATAATTTAATAACATATTAAAAAAATGATAATATTAGTTCTTCTATATGCCCCAACACTTCTCCTTGGGGTTCACTGGTTCTTTTATCCAAGAAGGTGGATGGTACCCTCAGGCTTGATGTGGATTACCATTGTTTTAATCATCTCATGATTAAGAACCACTATCTTCTACCTAGAATAGAGGAACTACCTTAATAGCCCTAAGGAGATAGAGTGTTTTCAACAGTATATTTGAGTTCAGACTATCATCATATGCATTTAAAGTCTTTAGACATGCCTTTCACATCTTTTATGAGAAGTTATGGTCTTTATGAGTACCTTCTTATGTCGTCCGGACTCACGAACACACCTGTTGTCTTCATGGATCTTATGAATCAAGTCTTCCACCTATATCTTGATTCATTTGTGGAAGTATTTTTTAATGATATATTGGTTTATTCAAACTCCATACATGATCATGAAACCCATCTTATGATCATGATAAATACACTGAGAGAGAATCATCTCTATGCTGAGATCAGTAATTTCAAGTTTTGGACCGACAAGTTCCACTTCCTAGGTCATATCTTCTTGGAGTAATGAGTTTTAGTAAACCTAGAGAGAAAAAGAGCTGTAGTTTCTTGGGATAATCCCAAGAATTTATTTGAAATTTAGAGTTTCTTGGGGATATCTAGATATTAGTGGCACTTCATCCAAGATTTCTCATGCCTTTTAGCACCATTTATGGGTTTAACAAAGAAGGGTGTGAAATTACTATGGTAATAAGCTTGTGAAACATACTTTCAGGAGTTGAAGGGCCATTTGAATTTAGCACTGATACTAATTATTTTCGATCCAGGAAGAAGCTATTCTATATATTGTGATGCATTAGGTATCGGGCATGGAGCAGTTATGATGCAAGATGAGCGAGTCACCATGTACGAGTCTCATTAGTTGAGGCCTCACGAGTAGAATTACCCTACACACAACCTCGAGTTCACTACTATTGTTCATGAATTATGTTGTTGGAGACAATATATACTTGGAGAAAATTTTGTGGCATTAAAAGATCGCAAAATACTCAATTATATCTTTATAGAGTGGGATCTCAATCTCAGGAAGTTCATGTGGGTTGAATACTTATAGTCATTTGATTTAATGCTAGACTATATGCCTGGTAAATGAAATTCAGTGGTTGATACTTTGATCCAGAAGACTCAGACCCAGGCAGTCCATAAATCGAGTGGGGAATGGAAGCTTACAGACTTATTCTCAGAGATTCACATTGAGTTTTGTGAGAACCATGATCAAAATATCCTATTGGACTTAGCAGTGACATCTACTCTTTCAGAATGAGTAATAATGAGTCTGTTATCTGATCCTGAAGGCCTTGTCCTAAGAGAGAGTTTTTCAAATGATGATACATATTGCAATTGCACCATAGATGGGGATGATACATTATTATTCCATGGGTGTGTATGGGTCCCAACAAACATCAGAGAGGAGTTGATGCAGGATTTCCATTCCTCAGTTGGGGGGGGGGGGTCACCTCAGTGTCACCAAGATGTATCAAGATCTATGATGCCAGTATTTGTGGCCAAGCATGAAATGTGAGATTTCTGTATTTATCACTTTATGTTCCACCTTTTAGTAGGTGAAGTTGGAACATTAGAAATATGAAGTTCTTATATAGCTACTGTACATTCCTAAGTGGAAAAGGTAAAATTTTTATGAATTTTGAGACTTGTCTTTCCAGATCACCTCATAGAAATGATATGGTATGGGTTGTCATGGATCATTTGATGAAGGTCGTATAATTCCTAACTATGTGAGAGACCTTATTGGTAGACAATCTTATAAGGATGCATGTCAAATAGGTTGTACATATTCATGGAGATCCTCATTCTATTTTTTCTAAGAGAGATGCTCGTTTCACATCATAGTTTAGGTTGGGGTTACAAAAGTACTTGGGTACATAGGTGCTTATGAGTACGGTCTGTCACCCATAGACTGAGAGACATACGAAGCGTACAATTCAGGTTCTATAGGACATGCTCTATGCATGTTTCCTTGACATTGGGGGTTCCTGGGAGAAACATATTACCCTATTTGAGTTCACTTATAATAATAGATTTTAGGATACCATCGATATAGATATTTATGTAGCCTTATATGGTATTCCTTACTTATCACATATGTGTTAGATATATTTAGGGTAGGAATATATTCTTGGACTAGGTCTTGTGTAGAATATTATAGAGTACGTCTAGCTGATCAGAAATAGCATGTTGATAGCTCAGTATAGACAACATTTTTATGCCAATTGATGTTGAATACCTATTGGGTTTGATGTTAGAGACCAGTTTTTCTTTCCAGTCTCACCCATGTTGGGCCATAGACATATTCAGAAGTAGGGTATGCTCTCCCTGAGGTTTTTGGGACCCTTTGAGGTTATTAGAATGATTATACCAATGGCTTAATAGTTGGTTCTTCCTCATAGATATCAGTCAATGCAGGATGTATTTCATGTATCTTTGCTTTGTCAATATAATCTAGACCCCTCACAAGTCTTTCAACTTGATGACATTGAGATGGATATGGATGATTAATTAAGGATTATCCCCTTCATATTGTTGATCAGATCGTAAAGACACTTCTAGGTATGTTAGTTCCATTGGTATAGGTGTTATGGAAGCATGATTGAGTATAGGACGAGACCTGGGAACGAGAAGCTGATATATGATCATAGTGGCTGGAAATAGTTACTAAAGATACTTCTTTACCCATAGAAGGAAAACTCAGGGAAGAGAGTAGAGGTTTTAATAGACTACATCTTCATGAAGGTATTTTTCATTAGTTTTTAAATTTTAATTCCTTAAATAGGCCTAATATTGAGTACTAATCAATATAAGGAGTTCACTGGTGTGTTTGGGGCATGTTCAAGTCCCAGAGCCCTGAAATGGGAAGAAGGGATTGGGCCACATAGTTTTTATACAACTATGAAACCCAGGGAGCATGGCCATACAATTTGTTACAGGTATGTGATCGATCGAATTTTCATAGTTTGTATATGGTTAGTCAAACCATGTACCTAACCCTGGAGAGTTCCCTATAGTAGCAGTGAAATGAGAATATTTTGTGCATGATTTGGCCAAAATATGTTTCCAAACTACGCGCTTATGTATTTTGATGTAAAATGACCACCCCCCAACTTAAACATAAAAACAATTATTTCTTTCCACTTTCTCATTCAAGTTAACCTACCTCTTTTCTCCTCCCTTGAGCTAACTTCCTCCTTAATCTATCATTAGAGATAACTTCTTGATCCGAATTCTGATTCTTGATCCATCGGAAGCATTGGATACATATCAGTAATATATCCTAGTCTCATAACTCATATCTATGTTTTCTTTCAAATCCATTGTGTTATTTAGGTGTAGGCTCATTTTCCATATTTTTAGGTTATTGGACCATTTCCTATATCTCTTCCAACTTGCTTCAAATATGAATCCTATATTGAGCAATAAGTCATCCACGACCTTGAGGTAGGTGGTCACATCATTTTCCCTTTGAGTTTTGTCATTTTGTAGCTATTTCATTGTGTCACTTGCCAAATTTTTCTAAGCATCACCTTTATATTGATTTATTCACGTCAAATTGATCCTTGCACCATGTTATCTACCTACTGATCTTTGTTGGGTATTTTAGAGGTTGTACACAGCTTATGTGGTCACCCCTGGGGTGTACCAAGTGAAATTGGCCATTATGGACAATGGTTTAAATTGGATGGAACACCTAATTAGCTTCTATCTTGGGATTTAAATGGATTTTTCCTTGGAACATTAGTATTCAATGGAACCCAAGGCACCTCTTGGTTTATTGGCCCACTTATGGTTGGAATTACCAAATGGTAAATTTCTTTATTTTACTACGAAACCATTAGATTCCTTTAAGACTTATGAATTAAATTACCTCGACTTAGTGAACTAAATTGAATATGAGTATGGGTCGACTTATTCATGATGTTTGTATTCCATCAATCAATTTGGATGAATTAAATGGAATGGTTTATGAAGAGTGGAAAGGGTCTTTCAATTGGTTATGTTTTATTAAATGATTATCATGAATTGTAATGCCTTGAATGGAATTAAAAGTAACTAATGAAAATATGAGAGGTATTTACTCATGTGTTGTGTTGTAAATATTGACATGCTTTATTTATATATAAAGGACTGGTAAGCATGTTTTACGAGAGGTAATTCCTCATGAATGTTATAATTATGGATACGAATTTATATAGGTTGTGTATAATTGTATGGGGTGTTGAGAATGGTGGAAAATCTCATCCCTTACATAAGGCGTTGAGTATGGATCTCATACTAGTGATAACATATGGGTGTTGGGATTTATGCACCACATTCCATGATTTGAGTGATGACATGATGACTCACTCACCATCTTGAGTGTTTTTGCATGACATATCACACTCTTCTTGGGATGTAGAGAATATACCATATTTCTTGAGCATATAGGATCATTTTATTGGTTATGGATGTCTGATTTATGCCCCACTCCATCCATCAACTAGTATTCCAAGTATATGGACACTTACATCCACATGTACAAGGTTCATATAGGTGGATTCAATCTATAATTATACTATATATATATATATATTATTACTATATATAGTATATGATCAGACTCAAATCTCAACCATGAACCAAAGTAGGTAGAGTTGGCTGGTGTCCTTAAGGAACTTAAATGAACTGGTTGTTTATTTATTTATTTCGGCACTGTCTTTTTTATTCTACTATACCAACACATTATCTAGTTACAAGAAATACTCA
Source organism: Viscum album (assembly GCA_963277665.1). Taxonomy (NCBI): domain Eukaryota; kingdom Viridiplantae; phylum Streptophyta; class Magnoliopsida; order Santalales; family Viscaceae; genus Viscum; species Viscum album. Next base: position 1,615,321,830 of record OY728146.1, on the reverse strand, counting down.
TATTACATGTAGAAACCATTGGTGATGGCCTACTATGATTTTTATATCACACCCTACTGGGATGCCTTTGGTACCTAAGAAGATTATTTGTATGTAGGTAGAGATAAGGGAATGTTCCCTGCTATAGAGTTTTGATATGCTTTCTTGTAGTTGGAGATTATAAGTTGAGGATCTTTCATGTGCTCTAGATTCTTATGGAGCATCTTTTGTTCTTTTTGAAACTTTTGTATAGAATGATTGTATGCATGTTCCCATGTTCCATTTGATTTATCAGAAATTCATGCATCCATGTATTAGACACCACCTTAGAGTATTTTGATTCCATTATTCAGTTGTTTAGTTTACTATCTTCGGCTTCTTATTTATTCAATTATCTATTTATGCTTTTATAGTCATTCAATTATATATGTTTTCATATGCTTCCACTATTTTTTATTATTGTTTGTATATGCTGTTCCATTCTGATTAGAGGGTATTGTCTCCCTACCATACATCCTTTACACCCCCACTACTAGTCAGCAGCCTTTGGCATACGAGGAGGTGAGGTTGAGGTCATTTGACCCACTAGCTTAGGGCACCTGTTGAGTGGATCCTGTGTCAGGATATTAAAAATGGGGATGGAGTTGTTTCACTCTATCTATGGGTTCTTATGTAACTAGTTTGAAGAGATATATGTTTGAAGAAAAATAATTTTTTGGTTTATGAGAAAGAAATCACACCCACCTTTTGATTGGGGATGACCAATTGCAGTTTCCTGACTAGGGGTGATGAAAACCAAGAACCTCTTTTGGGAGTTCTACCCAGAATATATCATCTTTCTTAATCTTCAATATTTTTACTTAATTTTTTAAAATTCATTAAATATATTATGTTTTGTTTTGTATTACTTTATTATGTCTAATGTGGTAGAATCTAAGATATTAACTCAAAGTTGTCACTGGAAAATAAATTCAACTTGTGGCTATCCGTATATTTGGGTTTTCTTCCCATATATTTTTATTTCATAAAGATTAAATGAAGGGTTGTTAAATATTAAGTTCAGGGGGATGATAATATATTTTTATTTTTTTATCAGTTTTCCTTTTTTTATGTTATTACGTAATTTTACTTTTTTTTTGTGTTTTCATTAAGTTATAATTTTTTTAAAAGTATTACCACCTAGTGAAAAATTTCATGCTAGTTTTTAGGATTTCACTAATTTTTATATTGTTGAATTTATAATATTTTGAGTGATATTTTCTACTGATTTCATGGAAATTTTGGTTTTATAATTGGGAAAATGATTGTTAATTGAATAGAATTTAATGGAATTCGAATTATAACATGAGGAAATAATAATTTTGAACTATTATTGGAGCGACTTTCCCACAATTAAAAATGAACACCTTAGAGATCCAAACAAAAATATAATAATATATTTCATTTGAAAATAGATTAAATTGATAAATATTTATCCCATAATTAAGTTACGAGTCATTATGTAAAAGGTATGTGAGTAAATAAACTCCATTGTACAATTAATTAAGTTATTTTCACATTAAATATTTGGAAAAAATTCAATAAGTTTTAAATTATAAAAAATAAATTCATTTTGGTAAAGGAAATATTAAATTTTAGATAAAGAATGGGTAAATTGACTTATAATAATATCATTTGGGTTGTGTCAAGGAAATGAGAAATTAAACTGTTGTTAAGGAAATTGGGAATGTGGAATTTATAATAGTGAAACTTGCTAAAATATTAATCCTACTAAATTCCATTCCATTTAAAATCCTAGAACTTGAATTTTTTTCATGAATTAATGTGGGGGTAGTGGATGAGACTTTTATTAGAGGAATTATATTTTTAATGATGAATGAATATTTTTTATTCCTCTTTTATGGTTTGTGTGTTTGAACCAAGGTAGGACACAAATTTTCAATAGGTTGAATTCATTGAATTTTCCAGGAGTGAAATGATTAATTATGGGGGAATTGATGGACCCAATATTTTCAATAACATTATTTTGAATTTAATGTTTTAATCCCACCAATTTTTTTATTTTAAGGTTAATTATTAAAGTTTTAGTTTTTAAGTTTAGTAAAAGTTTAATTAAAAAAATAGATTAATTTTGGGATTTTATTTATTTTAAATAAATTTTATAATTCAATTGTAACTTTCTCAAAATTGATCTAAATTGTAAAATTATTTTTTTAGGATTATTTAGTTGATGGGATACATTCCATAAAATAGAACCAAAATATAAATTCAAAAAATTTAGGCCCAAAATAATCTCATAAACTGGGCCTTAAAACCTATGCTCAGATTGGTTGAATTTGGAAGATGAGCCCACATTTCACACATGGAAGGTCCAAATGAGATAAAAATTTGTAGTAAGATAGAGAAAATAATGAGAATCATTTTCTATCAATACAAAATTTCTATATTATATATATTTCATGGACATAAGTGAGTTTGAAGCTATAATATTTGAATACAAATAATATTTAGGCCAAAAAGTCTTTCATTAATGACCCAATAAAAAAATTATTTAAACTTGTCCAAAAGGATGGATTTTTCCTAGAATACAAGAAAGATATAGTGAAAATGATTTCTAGAAGACAAGTTTTTCCAATTTTGACATTTAATGTGTTTTCAATGAAATTTTATTTAGAAGAAAAATTTTCAAGTGAAAATGATCCAACCTCATTCTTATAAATTTTCACATCCATTACCTTTCAAGGGATTAAAAAATACATAGATAAACTGGGTTGAAGTTATTCTACAGTTTAGTTTTATGTTTTTTTCTTTCAATTTTGTAATCTCATTACATATTTTAATAAAGGGGTTTTCTTTTTATTTGTTATTTGTACCTCTCTCTCTATTTTTCTCTCTCCCTGTTCTTCTTCAATATGATATTTTTACTAATGATCATGAGTAACTAATCCCAAGAACATCCTAGGGTATGATCTGATGTTTGAACCCAACATTTAATATAATAATAATTAATGTTTCATAATTTCTTAGAGTTAGAATTAGGGGAATATTGGTGGGAAATATGCCTTTGTGTCTCTAATTTCCACCAGAGGCTTAAAATTTTCATATATATTTATTTACATCGATTGGGGAGGTGGATATATGGTTTAATTAGATATCATTGAGTGAACTGAATATTCATAACTTGGGAATAATATGATGTTCACACATGTAAGGGAGTGTTTTCATTATGTAATTATAAAATTAATAAAAACATAATGAATGTTTTTACTGGGTAATTATGTAAGGAGGATTTCCTTTCTCATTAACTTCATTATATCTACATTTATTTTGTTTTCATTAAATTTTCATATTAGAATTCTATTTTTTCATTCCTAAAATATCAAAATTTCATTTTTTTCATAAGTATATAGGTAATTACTCGGTTTTTTCCTTATAAATATTTAGAATATTTTAAATCTCATTTTTTCAGTAAGGTGTTGAGTTAGTGTGATATTACAAGTCTCAAGGAGTCTTGTAAGATCCTAGGTTTTCTTGATGTATGAGTCTTTTTCTTTCAGGCTAAATATTTGTTAAACTTTCCTTTTTTGTTTAAGACCCTAAGCCAGGTTGTGGGATGGTTGGTTTGATTTTGGGAATGAAGAGGTTGGAAGGCTGTGTATTTGATGCATACCAATTACATGATGTGTAATTGAGATACAAACTGTGTAATTTGATTGCACGACATGTAATAGTCTAGCCAAGACCTTTTATGATGTGAAATTTTTTTCCCTGAGAAGGGAAAATTGGGAATTATATACCTTGTAAGGAAATTAAACATCATGTAATTGAAAAACAATGTTCTTTTAAAATGAGGTAGCGGTCTCTTATTTTTTTTTGAAAAAATGAACCCTCACCCCTCTTTCACAGAGAGTAGAAACCAAGAAGACATAAGGTTAGGCTTTTCTCCTAGTTGAAGATCTAGAATACATTTCTTTCGTCATCAAACACATTGGAACCACATATGTAAGTACTCAATCCCTTTTTATCCATTCTTGATCCTTCAGAACAACGACTGTACTATTTGGGTTTAGGCTCATATTACCTAATTTATCATTCCAAATCCATTCTTCAGGTTTCTTCTAAACCAAGTCAAATTAGGACTTGATACTAGATGATAAATCTACTACCAATCTAAAGTAGGCAGTCTATACATTTCTTTAGGCTTTTGACTCTTTATAGATCTATCATCCTTTTTTTCATTTGTCAGAATTTTTATCATGGGCATGGTTTTGATATGTCAATCTGAAATAGATGTAGTAGGAACTAATACGGATTCCCTTAGGTTCTTTAATATGTGTTGGTGGGTTTTCCCCCAACTGGAGGCCTCACATTGGGTGCACCATGTATTTTATTTGGTTTTGACCTTTGATGAACTACCCCTGGGGTTTGTTCTTGATATTTCCTTGTTCAACGACGATTAGTTGTAATTAATGAGGTTGGTTTACATAATTAGGATATGTTCTGCCTCCTTGACTTGTGTTACCATAATATTCCATGATTAACTTGATTATATGTCTTGATTGGAATTTTTTAAATGAGTGGGAATACTCACTGGTTGTTTTTAGATTGCTTAAATGGATTTTCATAATAAATGGTTGGGTATACCCATGTGAATTGATTTAAATGAAATGGATTATATGAGTGGGTAGAATCATATGGATTTGAATTATTTTTCTAAATGGTATGAATGAATGATAGGTTTAATAGACTCCATGGACGAATCTCCACGAATCTGGAACACAGTACTACATGCCTTGGATTAAGTATGCTCCTAAGATATTGATTATGTGAGATTTTTTGGGACTTATTACCGCTTGGATCCAAATTTCTCGGAATCATATAGGACATGTCGATACACATGCTCTTAGGACTCCAACCAGTTCCTATATCATGTTTCCATCAAGATTCTCATGGTACTTGATGAGGATTCATTGGTCTTTGACACCTTGGATCAGGCCCTTTGTGGTCAAAACTTTATTATAAAGCAAGGTCGTGTAAATTGTGACTCACATAATTATATGTCACATATTTGGGATATATGGCTTTGGTTGTATGTCAAGGTCATGGGTTTTTGTATGACATATTTATATGAAAATTCAATGTGGAAATGATATGTATGGATGTACGGTGAGGTCATGTTGTTTGTTTATCATTCTTATAACATCCTTGTTAGGATATAACACTTGTTGCAGGAATCCTTGAGAGTTTTTTTGTTTTACTTGCTGCAGTATACATATTCCATGGGCCTTCACACTTACATTACTTATTACTTACACATGTTTATCATATTGCATTGTGCTTCTTAGAACTATATAGATCATTGGGTGGAAACATACTGGGATGTTTATCTCACACCCTGTTTGGGCCTCCTTGGGGACCCAAAAATATTCTATAGTTGTAGGTGATAATAGGGTAATGTTCCCTAGTATAGGTTGTTAATTATTTATTTGGAGAAGGAGGGCATGAGACTAATATGAGGCTTGTGATGGTAATGGGACACTTTTTGGTCCTTTATCCATTTTGGATACTTTTATTGTATTGTATTTCCATGTACCTATTTTGGATATTTTCTAAATACACATATCATGTACATCATTGTATATGATCCATATTTGGAGATTGCTATCTATTCCTACTGTGCACCTATTGTCTGTTTGTTTTGATGCTTCTTCTATATATATGTTATTGAATTCCATAGTGAAATACTTTTGTAATAAGGTAATAGTATCCCCAATGAATGAACAAGGGCATCACTTCTAGTCAACAAAATCTGATGTTTGGGGAGGTATTCTTGAGTCCATGTACCCAATTGGGCCTAGGGAACTGTTGAGTGGAATCTAGGTTCAGTGCGTTACAAAGTGGTATCATAGCCAGATTTCGATTCTAGGACCTGTGGGTTATGGGTCCACCACTCTTTTGCTATGTCACATTGATGTTATTTCTTTCTTAGGGATATGTTTGACATTGTAGAGACATGCCACCATGACTACCTCTAGTGGTACGCCATGAGGGTGGTGAAAACTGTACTCCGGAGGCAGTAGGCCATGTGATACTAGTTGATCCTCCTTTAGTTCCAGTTGTGGCACCAAAGGTTATTCCAGACACAGGTGCTGAGGCATATTTATGTGAGGGGTTATTTTTCTTTATACACACTTTTTAGGGAGCACCACAACCTTCTTTGACTATGGCTGAGCTAACACAGGTGTTCCAGTAGCACATACTCCCACGTTTTGAGGGGATTGAGGTCCATAATCTGCTGAGCTATGGCTGGAGACCATGCTAGATATCATTGAGTATCTAGATATTACTTTTGGGAGGAGGGTAAATCGCGCCACTTATGTGATACGTGGAGAAGAAAAGCACTTGTGGGTTATTATGAATCAGTATGACGGGCTACAAGATATGCATTGGACTGGTTTCTAGATCCACTTAAATGACTAATTTTACCCTACAAATCTACGAGAAGAGTGAGCTAGTGAGTTCATGCATCTGGAGAAGGGATCCATGATGGTTATGGAGTACTCAACATACTTTACAGAGTTGCAGTGTTTTACATTGGTGTACCTTGCTGATGATCTTTTTAGAGTGAGATGATTCAAGGAAGTTCTCTAACATGCTATCAAATCATAGGTCAACATGTTTAGATTTACTTCTATCACTGAGATTGTGAATCAGGAAATAATTTTAGATCATAAATTAAGGGAATGTGGTAAAATAGAGCAGATATGTGTTGCTTCTCGACCTAGTGGTTCTACGTTTTTAGGTAGGATGAGCCGTTTTAAGTATTCCCATGAGTTGATAACCAGTCAGGCTGTGAGTGCTGGCAGCTTGGTGTTTTCTTACAAGTGTGGATGAAGAGGACAAATGAAGAATCAATGCGACCTTGACCCAGTTGAGTTCCGATCTTTCAACTGGATGATCCACATGTAGTTTTTTACGACCTTCCATCCATCTATGAGTGGTAGGGGTCATCTCTAACACCAATTTCAGAATTAGGATCCTTATCTCCTCATCTGGAAGGGAGTTGGATCAGTGTGGGATGATCAAGACAATATAGCAGTGGTCGTGGAAGAGGTAGAAAGATTCCAGTTACACCTATACATTAGATTGGACCCACCCTAGGTAGTGAGGTTGGGTCACAGGGTCATTGTACAAGATAGATCTATTCTGTACAGCCTACCCCTGATGAGAAGGGTGCCAGATCATCTATAATGATAGGTAAAATCTTTTTAGATTCTATTATTTCATCTTATGTTTTTAATAAAGTTTCATCTCATAGTTTTATATCTGCACTTATGGTGAAAATATTGGCCTTATTTTGTGGTATTTTTAGGGAATTTTGATGGTAGACACATCGTTTGGAATCAATATGGATGACGTGTTCCGGTTCAAGGAGTTCCCCCTGGAGGTTGGTGGGTGTCAATTCATCTGGGATATTTATGTCCTTGAGATTATAGGTTGTGATGTCATTCTCAAGATGGACTATTTAGTATCTTATAAAGCTTACATTGAATGCTATTACTAGATGGTGACTTTCACATCCCTGGAGGGTGTAGTGTTTATTCACAAGGGTGAATGGGATTTCCAAGAAAGAAAATATGGGTTAGAGAATCATGGGATGAGTGGTATAATATCCCATATTTCTAGTTTGTTTCTAGATGATCAGGGAGTAAGTCAGGTAGAATTTCCACCAATGGTTGAGAATTTCAAGGATGTGTTCCCAGATGACTTTTCTAGGTTACCTACTGAGATAGAGGTTGATTTCTCCATTGAACTAGTGCAAGGATTTGCACTGATATCCATTCCTCCTTACAGGATATCTACAATGGAGCTGCATGTGCTCAAGCCGATGGTAGAGGATTTGGAATTAAAGGGTTCTATTCAAACCAGTACATCTCTAAGGGATCCCCAATCCTTTTTGTGAAAAAGATGAATGTAACTCTAAGTCCATGTGTGGATTATAATAAGTTGAACCAGCTAACGGTTAAGAACCAATATCCCTTACCACAGATAGATGACCCATTTGATCATCTTCGAAGAGCCCAACTATTCTTGAAGATCAACCTGAGGCCAGGATATGACTAGGTGCGTGTTCGACCTATAGACATACCTCACACATACTTTCGGAGAAATTATGGTCTCTATGAATATCTAGTTATGTTGTTTGGTATCATGAACATTCCATTAGTTTTAATGGTGCTGATTAACTAAGTGTTCCATCCTTTCTTGGATTCTTTTATGGTGGTTTTTGTGGATGATATTTTGGTGTATTCTAAAAATCGAAATGACCATGCCAACCATCTTGATATCATTTTGAATACACTTCGAGATCATCATTTATATGTTAAGATCCCAAATTTCCACTTTTTGATGGATCAGATTCACTTACTAAGTCATATAATCTCAGAGACAGAAGTATCAATGGACCCAGAGAGGGTGAGAGCTGTAGTTTCCTGGGATAACCCAAGAAAATGTTTTATCTATGGATTTTATTGGTTCTAGATGGTTACTAAAGTAATTTTATCTAGGAATTCTCATGCTTAGAAGCACTATGGATGAGATTAAATAAGAAGGGTGTGAGTTTATATGGTCAAATTCTTACAATACAACCTTTCAAGAGCTTAAAGGAAGGTTGAAATCATCACATGTCCTGATATTTCTAGAGTAGGGTAGGAGTCGCATTTTGTATTATGAAACTTCAAGTATTGGGATTGGGGTAATGCTAATGCAGGGGGATAGAGTTAGGGAATACGGGTCTCAACAGTTGAGGCCACATGAGAGGAATTACCCGACACACAACATTGAGCTAGCTCTAGTTGTTCATGCTTTGTGTTGTTGGAGACACTATTTACCAAGAGCTATTTTTTTTGGTATACACAGACCACAAAATCCTCAAGTATATTTTTAAACTGTGTGATCTAAATCGAAGGCAATGGAGGTGGGTGGAGTACCTACACTCCTTTGACTTCAAAATTTCCTACACACCTGGTAAAGGAAATATAAAGACCGATGCACTGAGTGGGAGGATTCAGATAAATGCAGTGCAATAGGCTAGTATTGAGTGGAAGCTTATGGAATTGTTTCTTGAGTTGCATTTGGAGGTGGATGACAGTCAAGGAAATATTTATCTATCATCCTTAGCTGTGACCACTACCCTACTGGGCAGAGTTTGGATGAGACAACTATCATATTCTTGGGCCCTAATACTTTGGGAGAGTGTGGAAGGTGTGGACCCTCTTCCTAGTTGAATGGTAGTCCAGGATGAGATCTCATATATTCATGGACATGTTTGGGTACCAATGAATATATGTGAGGAGTTGATATGGGAGTTTCATAATTCATCTTGGGAAGTGCATCTTGGAGTCACCAAGATATACAGTGAATTACGATGTCAATATTGGTGGTGGAGTATGAAGTGTGAGGTAGCTGGTTTTTTTATGAGGCGTTCCACCTGTCAGCGGGTGAAGGCAGAAAATTGGTGACCAACTGTGATTTTATAGTCGTTACCTATTTCGGAGTAGAAATGGGATGATGTCGTGATGGATTTAATGAGTGGTTTACTAAGGTCACATCAAGCTAACGATGCTATGTGGGTTGTTTTTGATAGGCTCATGAAGGTTTCTAATTTCATTACAATCAATGAGACCTTCAACATTGATGATCTTAGACGGTTGTATATCCATGAGATAGTACAACTTCACGGTGTCCCATGCACTATCATTTTAGATTGGGATTCCCACTTTACATCTCATTTCTGGAAGAGTTTTTAGAGGGCACTGAGTATATAAGTGCTTCTGATCATAAAATACCACCCTCAGATAGATGGTCAGTCCGAGCATATGATAAAGGTGCTAGAGGACATGCTGCGAGCTTGCATCCTGAATTTTGGGGGATCTTGGGAGTAGAACATTCCCCTGGTTGAGTTTTCCTACAATAATAGTTATCAAGCGATGGTATAGATGGAACCTTATGAGGTATTGTATGGTATTCCATGTTGATCACCCCTATGATGGTTCGAGGAAGGTGAGGTAGGTTTACTGGGACCATGTCTCATGTAGGAGACTTCTGAGAAGGTCCAGTTGATTCAAAAGTGTATAGATACTATAAAAACTTGTAAAAAATATTATGACAATCACTACAGATGGCCTATAGAGTTTGAGGTTGGGATCATACTTTCTTGCATGTTTCACCAATGTTGGGACATGAAGGGATTATGAGATAGGGTAAGATTTCATTGAGATATTTTAGGCCATTTGAGATTCAAGAGAGTTTTGGTTCGATATCCCATCAAATGATTTTACCTCAGAGGTACTGATCCATGCATGACATCTTCCACATATCTCAGCTATGTTTCTATCATTCAGACCCATATCATATTTTTCAACCTGAGGAGGTTGAGATATAGGTTGATGCATCATTTGAGGATCGTCTGATTTGTATCATTAATAGGATCACGGAGGTTCTCTGATGCCAGTCAGTTCCTCTAGTACGAGTGCTATGGTATCATGACCATTTACATGACATGACTTGGGAGCGATAGGACAATATATGTTCTTAGTGGCCAAAGTTTGTTTCAGATGAATGTTGACCACCATCGAGTGGGAAATTCAGGTAATAATTTCTTTAAGGGGGTAAAACTGTAAGATCTTGGGTTTTCTTGAGGTATTGATCTTTTCTTTCTTGATAAAATCCTATTAAACATTCCGTTTTGTCTAAGACCCTAAGCCATGATATGGGTTGGTAGGGTTGTTTTTGGGAAAGAAGAGGCATGAAGGATTTGTATTGGTTGTAGTCCAATTACACAACATGTAATTTGTATACACGTCGTGTAATCCGATTACAAAACATGTAATGGTATAGCTAGGACCTTTCATGGCATGAAATGGTTTTTCCAAGGGATAAGAAAACTCAAAATTATACACCGTGTAAGGAAATTACATGTCATGTAATTTCCCAACTATATTTTTTAAAATGAGGAAGTGACCTCTTATTTTTTTTGAAAAATAGATCCCTCACCCCTCTTTCACACAAAGGAGAAACAAAGAAATCCTAAGGTTAGGTTTTTATCTTGGTTACAAATCCAAACTCCAATTCTTTTACCGTCAGTCATGTTGGAACCACATTGGTAAGCACTTGATTTCTTTTTTTTTCATTTTGATTCTTCAGAATAACAGATTCAATATTTTAGTTCAGGATTATATGCCCTAATTTTCCATTCTTTTTCCGTTCTTCATATTTCTTCTAAACCAAGGTTAATTAGGACTTGATACTGGACAATCACTCTACTATAGAGCTAAGGTAGGTGGTCTATACTTTTCTTTCAGATTTTGATGCTTTATAGAGTTATCAATTTTTTTAACCCATCTAACTTTTCATAGAGGGCCCAATTTTGACATGTTAATCTAAAATAGATGTAATATGACCTGTTAGGTATGCACTTAGGTTCTTTGATATGCATTTGTGGTTGTTTTCCCAACCAGAGGATGCCCATGGGGTGCTCCATGCATTTTCTTTGGTTTTGACCTTTGATGAACTACCAATGGGGTGTGTTCTCAAGCTTCACAAATTCAAGGAAGATCTGTTGTAATTAATGAGGTTGTTTTACATGATTAAGATATGTTTTTACTACTTTCCTTATGTTACCATAATATTCCATGCTTAACTTGATTAGATGGATTGATTATAATTTGTTAAACAAGCAGGTATACTTGTTGGTTGTTTTTAGATTGCTTAAATGGATTTTTGTGATAAATGGGTGGGTATACCCATGTGGATTGATTTAAATGAAATGGATTATATGAGTGGGTAGACTCATATCGATTTTATTTATTTTATTAAATGGTATGAATTCGTGATATTTTAAATAGATTCCATGGATGACTCTCTATGGATCTGGAATGCATTTGTGGACGCCTTGGATATAGTATACTCCTAGGGTATTAGTTCCATGGGATTCATTGGGCCTCACTACCCATTGGATCCAAATTGATGGAATCACATAGGAAATGTTAGTACACATGATCCTGGGACTCCAACCAGGGCCTATACCAAGTTTCCATTGAGATGCTATTGGAACTCAATGAGGATGCCTTGGTCTTAAACACCTTGGATCCAGCCCTTCATGGTCTACACTTCATTATATGGTAATGTCATAGAAATTATGATACACTTCATTATATGAAAAATATGTGGGATATATGACTTTGGTTGTATGGAAAGGCTGTTTGTTTTGTATATGGAATACTTATATGGTAAGTCTATGTGAATCGGATATGGATGGTTGTATGGAGAGGCCATGTTCTTTGTTTATCCTTATTATAGCTAGCTTGTTATGAGCTAACACTTGTTACAAGGAGCCTTGAGAGGATTTTTGGTTTTACTTGCAGTAATTGACATATTCCATGGGATTCACACTTACATTACAACTTACTTACACTTGTTTAGCTTATTTCATTGTGCTGATTAGAAAATTATAGAACAATAGGAGAAAACCTAATGGAATGTTTATAACACACCCTATTTGGGCCTCCTTGGGGACACAAAAATATTATATGGTTTCAGGTGATAAAAGTGGTAAGTATGATCATACAAGTTGTTGATTATTACTTTGGAGCATGAGAGCATGGGACAAAGCTGAGGCATGTGATGCTACTAGGACACTTTTTGGTCTTTTTTCCATTTTAGATACTTATATTGTATTGTATTTCTAGGTACCTATTTGGATGTTTTCTGGATACATGTATCATCTTAATCATTGTATATAGCCATATTTTTAGATTTCTATCTATTCCTGCCATAAATCTATTGTCTTCTTGTTTTACTACTTCCACTATCTGTATGTTGTTGACTTCAACTATGAAATACTTTGGTAATAAGGTCATAGTCTCCCCAATTACTCACCTAGGCATTCTCCACTAGTTGGTAGCCTTTGGAATTTAAGGAGATGTACTTGAGGATATGTAGCCAACTGGGCTTGGGGCACTGTTAAGTGGAATCTAGGTTTGGGACGTTACAAGGATCGATATTGATATAATAAAAATATTATATATATTTTATAACGTGTGCACAATTTTTATAAAATAATGGAATACCTCTTAAACAAAGTCTTAGATGGAAAAAACAAGACCACTATTGAATACCTAAAGCATTTTTTACACTATGTGTGATATAAACATGTTCAGTGTCAAGTGTTTGGTTAAAAAGTGTTCATTGGTGGATTAGTAAATCGATTAATTAATTTACTTCACCATACTAAGCCTCCTAATATTTAAACCTAGTTATTGGAAAATATAAGGGACATCTTCATAACCATGGGGATTTTAGAGGAGCTGTGGAGGAGTGTGTCGTTTCATTGATTAAATGTGGTCCGAAACATTAGTACCACTGGGATCATCTAAGCCAACAGAGTTCATGGATCTCACCAATGAAAATTAAGGAGATCCATTCTTAATTAGTGATTGATCCTAACTCAAGATAAGATGTTTCTTTGGATTTTATCCTCATTTATTATCCCATTTCAAATGTGAGTGAATCCTTATAACAATATTTCTTCATGGATCTATGGTTGATATGTAGGTATTTCTTTATCTTCCTAGAATTAGGAATTGATGATATTCGATGATTCCTTGTATTGACCCTAACCCTAGTAGTCCAGAGTTAGTGGTTACTTTATTACATTAGTGTTAGATACAAGTGATCACATGCAAAAATACTAAACAGTTTAGTAGTCTTGGTAAACTAGATAGATACTTGAGTCTCACATTAAATTTAAAAACATAAATTAGAAAAATAGTTAAGGTAACCATTCTACATCATTGAAATCATTCAAATATTCATTCTTTATATCATGCGGAAGGAAAACCAAATAAGGGTGAGCTCAAATTCTCAGTAATTTTTACATAAAATGGAATATATCATGTGTAAAAAAGGCATAATAAATGATTCATAATCAACATGGTAAGGTATATAACTAAAAACACATGAAATTTACTCAATATCATGAGAAAAAACATTCATCCATAGATAATATCAATTCAATAACATCATAGATAACAATAACTAAATTATTAATGAAGGAAATTATTAATATTGGATTTCATGATATCATACATCATGATATCTATATTTTCAAGACCTTATGAAAAGACAGTATAATTGATTGGTAGGTATACACTAAAAAATCATTTAATTTAGCTAGCCAAATGATTTCCCACATGAGAATATTGATGCATCTAGGGGATAAACAATTCTATTCCCCACCTATCATGACATTTTTAAATCATTCCTAATGTATCTATTGATATATATAATTCATGAATAAATATGCCTTATAAAAAATATATGTATTGAGTAAAGAATACAAATTTATCAATATTTCCCTAGTTAATTAAATAAATTTAAAATTAAACATCATATGTGAAAATTATATATGTTTTAGGAAATAATAAAATCTATGATAAATAATATGGATATTTAATGTAAACGAAATGTCTAATGATCACAATAAAGTGAATGTTTCAAGGGAAAGTTAATTACTAAAAAATTAATCAAGAAAGTCAATATAAATACTCTACCAGGTAAAAATGATCTTAAACTATCCAGATAAATAATAATGTTAGTATCATTAAAATATATCCCTAGTAAAGTATAAGTAAAATAAATGGTTGTTTTCATTGATGAATAGAAATACCATAAAATATCATTAAAAACATTATTGGGGAAAATATTTTTTTCACATTGAAAATAACTTTTAAAAAATAAAAATTTCCAAATAATTTTATTTAAAAAGAATCATGGAAAATTTTGAGAGTAAATTAAAATAAATGATTGGTCATGAGGGAAGGAAGGTTACATTCATTCCAAGTATGTCAAAACAAATATTCCAATAACATTTTTGTAAGAAAAATAAAAAAGTACCTTGTTTGAAAAACAGAAAGAAAGTTAATTTTAAAGTTTTTTGTAAAAATAAATTCATGGGTAAAATTCACTTTAAAAAATCATATTATAATATTAAAAACATTCTTGAAAACATTTTTATAAAACATTGATTTGTAATGAAATGGATTTTCGACCAAAGAGAGAAATAAATTTAGATTTACTTGAAAACATTTTCTATATAATTTTAAGTACGAAAGAGAAGAAAATGATACTATTACTTGAGAATTTAATGAATAACTAGTTGAGAATAAAATTTAAGGGGGTTTTTAGACAATGATCAAATAATTTTCTTCAATGTAAATTCAAGTGTAAAAATTCCAGTTAAAGTGAGATTGAAGCATAAACCCTTACTACTTTAGTAACTTTTGAATCATAACCCTATTAAATAAATAACATCAAATGAAATATTAAATACCATACATTTATAAAAATTCATTATATAATATATCAATGGGGTATTAGATACTCCTTATAAAAATAAATATGCATATAATTCCAAATATGTCTCAATGGAGTTAAAATTGAGACAAAATACCTTAGAATGACCACACTATTGAAGTGAGAATCAATAAATGAATTGATTATGTGTATCAAATTTAAATCCACATAAAACAAGTTCAAATGAAAAATAAAATAATAAAAATTCATTACATGCATAATATTATAAAATCAAAGTCAATGAAGAAGTAATATAAACTAATGAAATAAAATTGAGTTATAAAATTCTTACCACTTCGTAAGTTTCAATTCAAATAACCATGTACAAAAAAAATTGAATTGAAAGTTAAAATATTATGAATTTTGAATTATTCATGACATAACATGTAAAAGGGGAATTATATTCACCATATAAAATAAATGTCACACATAATAATAAAATATGCCTTAATGAAAGGAACTTGAGATGAAATCTCTTACCTCATGTTTCCATTTATTTGATCATGCTTTAAATTCTTATATAATAGTTTAAAACAAGTTATTAATTTATACTGAAACCATATTAATATTTTTAATATTATATATGATCTTTTTATAACATATCATCATCTGTTTGTTAATAATATTTCATTATTACAATAATTTTGGGTGTCAACATCTTCATTTTCTCATGCATTTTTTGTCACAAAAGTTTTAGTTCTTATGCGTTCGAAATAGATAAATCATTTATAGAATTATATTAGTGTTATGAATATCATATTTATTTATTTTATATACTTTTAGAACCATTCTTGAATGATGGAATTTGAAAATGAATCACATCACTTCATGTATACATTGGGTCGTACGTACTCATGAGCGATGATATCATTCCCTCAATGGGTGAAAGGGTAAGGAAGTGGATGATGTATTAATTTTATAGAATTAATATGATTTAATTTCTTATATATATAAATATTTACCAAAACCAAAATGGTTATCACATGTTATTCAATATAATACATTAATTTATAAACCTCACAAATAACACCCAAAGTTAAATTTAATCTATTCCATAAGTATTTATCCATTAGATCGTTTAAGTAAACAAAATATTAACAAGGACATCATGTAGGAAAATGTTAGGAGATGAACCATTTTCAACCTTTAGTTGTGGGTTTAAGCCCCATAGCCTTATTAGATACCAAAGGTTGTCACTCGATATACGGGTTGAGAGGACCAATTTTGGATATATTGAACACTAGGGGGATGAATTAGAATTAGGAAATTATTCACTAATTATATCTTTTATCTATTTTAACTATTATAACTATTAAGATCTTGATTCTACTATTCACTTTTTATTATCATATGAAAATATATGAAAGCAGTAAGGGATATAACATAATGTTTTTATAAGTTTCACTTCTAAATACGAGTAGTCAGTCCTTGGAATGGTTTGGAAATAATCCAACTGCACAACCACTAGAAAATTATCCTGTAATCATGGTAATTGTATGAAAATAATATCCATTCACTTTAATTTCACTATGATCAAACACCTGTGTAATTTTTAAATATCATGTATTCTTCTTTATACTACATTTGAATATTGTATTATTCTTGTTAAAGATAATTTATAACACTAATAAATTTATCCACCAGATTAGACTTCTATTGGATGTCACAGTGCTACCTTGTTAGTCCAATTACTCCTTATTCACTTTGTTACTTGCATAGTAGAAGAAAATAAAATGATATTATTATTCTTAGTCACAAACTGAAAGATACACTTATTATTTTTCTTCTTACTTCATTCGCAATATTATGCACATATTGTAGACAGATAATATCATAATTCTCTTTCTTATTCAGTGCATAATGGTCTTCACTGATTATTATTCGTTCTATATAGAATCATAAACTTTATTTATGATTATTTGATCAATAAAATGTCAGGTTAAAATCATCACAATTATTGTGGCCTAAATAATAATCAATTAATATTTGGGAAAACTCTTTCACTTATTCAATCTCAATAATATGAATATCACAATAGACTAAAATCTCTAGCTTCTTTGATACACAATATCTATAATGAATATGGTATCAATATATTCTTAGTGAAGATAAATTTTATGAAATCTTTACTTACACTTCACTGAACATATCACAACATCTCATGAATGTATTTGGAATATATTTCATTCCCTCTTCAACCAAAATCCTAGCATACATAATATTATTATTATTTTATGTGCTATTTATTTACTAGATCTACCTAAAACTAATTTAAAATGGATCATATATATTAACCGTTTTTCCTATTTAGGTTAACTTATCAAGTGAATATTAATCACGTATTCATGGAATGCATGCACTATCACTATTTACTTACTCATCTTCCTTCAATTATCTTCTCACCAGTGCAAATGCACAGAACCAAATCTTTCCATAAGTAAGTTTTCATTAAAAAAGTTTCTTTCTATTTGTGTAAATAAGTACATGGAATAAAAATGTTTATTTATCTTAGTTTTATTTCACTATGAAACAACATTTATAAAAGTTTCATATACATGTTGTGTTTAATGCACTATCATTTGCACAAACTAATATAAGTTCTTGATATATCTTCTATAAGTTAAATTCACATAATAGATGAGCATGTCACTTTATTGTTTGTGCAAGTGATCAAAATAAGTGAACATTAGTTATTCTAGTTCATGTAGATAGGAAGTATATGAGATATCATATTTTTAGCTACACATATTCTTAGAGATTCATGTGAAAACAAGAGTTTTATGTAACCTTTTCTTTATTAATTCATCCAAGTGTGTATAACATAAGTTAAATGTTCGCAGATCTCATTAAACGTTTAATTTCATAACACAGTGGGAGTTTATTACTCATGCATTGGATCATGTCTCTATTCACACTATATATGAGTGAGTAAATCCCCTATTCATGATACCTAATAGGCTCACAATTCTTTTTATTTTTTAAATTAAGTCTCATATAATTATATGTTTTGAGAAAAACAAGGTAACTTGGTTATATCGCAAGAGGGAAAAAAACTCTATCGACCTTGGGTGTTTCAGTATATATAAATGATTTATACTGCCTTTACAACAAATCAAATACCACTTTTTAAACTTTATAAATAAAAGTATTTGAATTACTAATGATCTAAACTTTTCATTCATATAACATTGGTCACTTGAAAATGAAAAAGGAAACATCTCTTTTTATAGGAAGACGCCTGACAGTGAGTATCTCTCATGCATGAAATTTTTTTATCATGCTTCACCATTTCATAAATCCAAGTTCATCCATGAATAATAAATATATAAACATCCTCCAATATCTTCTAAACCAACTAAACCAAAGAATATTATTTTGAATATTGTAGGAATGAAAAGAATAACACACATGCACGACCTCAAATCAGTCCTGAATGCATCATCACTTCAATATCATTATAGAATATTGAATAAGAATTATTCATCAACCACTAGAGTCAGATAGTGAACAATGAATATGAATAGTGAGGAAATTATTCAATGTGAGGTAGAAGATGATATGCTGGCATAATCAGATGGCTCATATCAAATACATTAGATGATAGAAAAAATGTCTACATGTTTTAAAGTATATAAATAGTGATTGAACTCTTCACCATCCCTCATCGATATGGAAATTGTTCTTGAGACACTAAATAAATCAATCCAATTTTTTATCTAATAATAAGAATTTAACTAGGGTATTCTCTTGGGATCCACCATGCTTCTGACCTGCGACAAGACCCACTTAACGTATACACTAACCTGCATGCTCACTCCTCCAAACCTGTGTATGTGTTGTACAACCCTCATGATTCTCCACTGCCACCATAGCTGGATGAGGGTAGACCCTGCCCACCTAAGTAGTGGTTGTGGGGTTCCCTTATCTTTTTAAGTGGTTAGAATTAAATTGTTGGTAAATTCCAACTAAAATAATTAGCCAACAAAAAATAAAGTATATTCCATATGCCTTATAAGTCCAACTAAATGCCAATACACTTAAATTTTGTCATTAATTCCTCTTCTTATTTTCATGATCTTTACCAAAGTATTATTCAGAAAAATTAATATTTGTATGCTCTTCAAATAAA
The DNA here is from genome assembly GCA_963277665.1 of Viscum album. NCBI lineage: Eukaryota > Viridiplantae > Streptophyta > Magnoliopsida > Santalales > Viscaceae > Viscum > Viscum album. The sequence continues at coordinate 1,615,302,308 of OY728146.1, read as the reverse complement.
AAATTGCATGGTTCTAATTTAATAATTAAATATTTAATGACCTTCTCACAAGGATATTCTTTATCAATACCTCTTATTTTACTTTTGGAATATCAATTCCAAATATCTCTTAATAATCCAATCATCTTCTTCATTTTTGTAAAAAAATGTGTCACCATTGACACAGGTCTTTAATATGAAGATTAATTAAAAATTATTAGAGTTGTAAACTCAAAGTCCTAAATTTATATTCCTCAATAAAATAAGAGTTTAGTACATTATTACTCATCCATTTATCCAGGAAACATTCATTTTGTTATAGAACTAGGATGTCTTGGATACTTCACATCCAGTAAATTTGATATCTCTCACTTATTAAATATATTAAAGTCAATGAAATATTTCTATTTCATTGATTACCATTGACAATGAATATAAATCATTGATAATAAGTACAATCCATACACAAAGTGGGCTCTTCAATATCTCCCTTTATATTTGTTATAAATACCTTCCAAGTTCTTTTCAAATGAATGTGTGAATATATGAGTCTCTCCACTTTACTTTTCAAACATTCATTTTAATTTAAATCTCCCTTATTTATAAGAAATAAAAGTTTCATGTGAAAAAGTAATCATTCCATACATAAGTGATGTGCCACCCATCATTCCACTATAAGTCTATATGATCCATTATTGATGTAAAAAACAAGAGGATTTGATTTAGACAACAAAACTGTCCTTTAACAACCGATTTTGATACAACATGAAATGAGAAATCATATAATTGTCTTAAAAGATTATCCATTTTCTATTATAGTATTAAGATGCTAAAATGAGATATGAAACATTTTTAATAAAAATAAACATGAAACTCCTGAACTTACTATAACAAACAAATAAAAAACATTCAAATTTAACAAGCAGGATAAGTGGCAATAGGGAGATTCCTTTATTATACTTCTCTTATGTCATTGATTTATTCAATTAACCCCCCTTTTTATTAGGTTTCTTATTTTTTATAACCAAGGATGAGATATTATTGAATAAATACCTTTAGTAATGACATGACCATCAAAAAATTTCTAGAATAATCAGTTTTGATATGAATTGAGATAATGATTCTGGAAGAAACTTAAAATTTCTTCATTTGTCTCTCCCTAAAGAGAAACACTCATCAAAATACCCATTATGGTTAATCTTATTAAGAATTTATTTCAAAATTTTCCAATAAAGAGAATACACCATAATAGATCTTCAACTTGTGACTGTTTAATTTTGACAACTTCCATAAATTCACCAAGGATAATCTTCTTCAATAATTGTTTTTAAGAATGCTAAATATAAGATCAATAAAAGATTATACATTATTTATCCTTATTTCTAGGATATGATAGGACATTATTCATATTCATAAAATATTTTCATATATTTTTTTATTTTAATACCAATTGCTGAATCATTCAAGGATATAGTCTTCTTCAGCTTTGCTATTAAGAATTGAAAGCACTCGTTGCTTCTTAGGTTCACCCCATAAGAAATTTCTTCACCTTGAATAACCTATATTATAATCACAAACACAATATAAAAATATTAAGGGAATAATTTGAATCTTCCTTTCTTCTCAATGTGAACAACAAGGTTGTTATGATTTTTTCAACCAAGTCACTCCATTTCCTCTAGTCTTCATTCTTGGACATATGAACTTTTTTTTTCTGATTTATGTTGGGGAAGAATGTATCTCTTCATGTTCAATTCTTTATTTTGTGGAAAATATTTCTTCTTAACATCCTTTATATATGACACATTATTAATACTATTAAGTAATTCTTCTTATTATAAAAGAATATTCAAACAAATATTTTCACAATCTCTATATTTTTTACATATCTCACACATAACTTCTTTAGAATAAGAGTTTTCTTTTTTAACAACCTCTCATGTAATTTTCCTTCATTATGTGGAATATTTTCTTTTCCTTTTTCAATGGACTTAGCTTTTACATCTTCAATTTTCTGTATTATTTCAAAATCTTCTAGCTAGATAACTAACATGTCATTAGGAATAGTGTCATGTAGTGTGGATCTTACACACGGATTATTATAAGTAAAATTAATCTTTATTATTCTTTTGGATAGTGTACATTTTGTAAACATTTTGGATTTTGAATCGAATCACTTATTAAATGTACTTATAGGTTTATTATCAGGATAATTTTTGTTTACAATATTATTTTACTTACTTCCCGAGGTTGATTCTTATTTCTTTACCAAATTTTGTGGGATTTTTTCTTAACATCTTTAGGTACATGTTGAGATGGGAATTTACCATTCTTGTGACAACTACCATTTTATACATCACATATATTTTAAACTTTTCTAAATATTTTTTCTATATATATATATTTATTAAACTTTGGACGTTGATTCTTCATCTCTAGATTTCTCCCCATTGACATGGGATTCCTTTGTGATTTTTCATTTATAGGATCGTACAAAAAATAAAATGTAGAATGCCCAAAGCTGTTACTACACCAAAAGTGAACCAAAAATCATGATAATATTATTTATTATGTATGAATGTTTTGGGTCTTTTTTATATCTTGTTGGGATATTTGTGGTTAACCAGCTTCCATACTATTTTTCCTATCCACTCGAGTCATATTGGTAGGCCTATCATCACCTTTATTCATCCATTCTTGTTTAGGTTTTGTTTTCCAACCTGCACTAGGTTTGTAAATAGATTTAGAAACATTGGTTCTATATGGAATTAATGGTACCTATTTCTTTATAGATACTCAAGATTGATAATTGAATTGAGTTTTGATTTTCTTATCACATGTTGATGGTATTTTAACATTATAATCATATAGTGAGAATTGAGTAGCAACAATAACCATCTCATTATTTTGGGATGTCTCAACATGTGTCTTCCTAGTATTGGCCAACTAAACTTCCAATTCTATACATTTCATATAGGGGATGATTTTATGATATTAAATTGTAATCCTCTTCTATTCAGAATCCTTTTTTATTCTTTCAACTTACTCTTTATCCAATTTAACTTTTATTTGTAACAAAGAGTCAATTTATTTGATCTTCTTGAAATTTTCTTCTATTTTTTAATCCTAGACATCATTGTTGTTTTCCAATTTCTCTTCAAGTGAATGGATAGTTCATTAGAGAACCTATTTATCACCAAATTAATTGAGTCATTTTGAGGAACTTATTCCAAGTTCACTCATTTTTTCTTTATAGGATATAACCTATCTAGAGAGATTTAAAAATTCTATAGTTTTTAATTATAAAACCTTCTCTAGATAATAAACTTCCTCTTCCAACGACATGATTTATTCCTGAATATATTAAAAGAAGAGAGACTATTTCTAGGGGAATGAACTACAAAATATCTATTAAACTATCAGCTGATATATCTTGAGTTGTATATTGATCATAATCACCACTTTTTTGAGGTTGTTCTAGTAGAGGTTAGTTTTGATAAAATCACACATACCTCCTGATCACATGAATGTCTTGATCCCACTGAGGTAGAAATACTATGGCTCTTCTTGGTGGAAACATGATCCACTTTCTCTTTACTTTCCAAGCATGATTTTCTTTAATTATTGGAAAGCCATGGATATATTGATATTTCTTATTCTTTATATAAGAGGTACTTATTATTAAACTTTATTTTCACTTTTTTCAACTTTTTATCATAGACATAGAAGATATAGCCTTATAATCTATGTAATTTAATCTTCACTAAAATTGAAATACATTATAAACAAAGGAAAAAAAATTAAATATTAAAAAGAGAATAAATATAATGTAGAGAATCCAATAAATGTGAACTTTTTCTCTAATACCAGTTGGGAGGACCACTTTGGGAAATACAAAAAACTAATAGGGGATGAATTAGTTTTGGGAACGTTTTCACTAATTTTAACTTTTATCCATTTTACCTCTTAGAGGTATTAGGACCTTGATTATCCTATTATCCTTTTCTAATCATATGAAATTATATGAATCCATTAAAGGATAACACAAAATATTTTTACAAGGTTCACTACTAAATAAGTGTAGCTAGTCCTTAGAATGGTCTGGGAATAATCCAACCACACAACAACTAGAAAATAATCCTTTAATCATGTTTACATAAAGTAGGAAATATCCATCACTTGTGTTGTAAAATGATCAAAAACCATTGAAAGTTTTATATATCTTTGATGGTTATTTATACTATATATGAAGATATATTTCTCCTGATTAAAGGGACTTTGTAACCCCAAGAAACTATTCCACCAGATGAGACTTCTGTTGGATGTCACAATTCTTCTTTGTTCTTCCACTTACTTATTATTCACTTTATTACTTGCACGGTAGCATAAAAGAAACTCTTATTCTTCTTTATAGCATAAAACTGAATACTACACTTATTCTTATTCTGAATTCATTCACAATAATATGAATTGTGGATTTATAGTCAAATAATTCTCTTTGTTATTTAGTGCATAATAAAATTTAATGGTTCTTTAATCTAGTCAGAATCTCAAACTTCCTTTATGATTATATGATCAATGGAAGTTAATCTTAGCATTGTCACAATTATTTTTTATTGAATAATAATCAATCAATAGCTAAGAAAAATCTTTCTCTTCTTAAGTTTCAATGATATGAAAGTCACTATGGAAGGAATTCTCCAAATTACGTGATACACAATATTAGAAATGAATGTTGTTTAGATCTCTTTGTATTGAAACTGAATATTATGAAATCACTACTTACACTACCCAAAACATATCACAACATCTCATGAATGTATTTGGAATATATTTCATGGCCTATTCGACCACAACCCTAGAATTCATAATATTACTATTATTTTATGTGATATTTATTTATTTGAGCTACCTTGAACTATTTTAAAATAGACCAGATAAATTAGATCATTTTTTTGTTTATGTTAACTTCCAAAGTGATTATTATTCACATATAAATGGAATTCATGCACTTTCACTGTTCAATTACTCTTCTTCCTTTTATTATCTTTGTGCAAGTACAACTACTTATAACTACTTATTCCTATAAGAAATTGTGTTTTATAAAATGTTATTCCTCTTTGTGTAACTGAGTACACGATATCACAATGTCTATTTGTATCGAATTAATTTCATAATGAATAAAAACATATTCAAGTTTCATTATCAAGTTGTTTTTCATTAACTATCCTTTGCAAAAACATGAATATGTTCTTGATATATATTTTTCATGTTATTTTCATGCAACTGATGAGTATCGAACTTTATTCTTCATGTTGGTGATGAAATCAAGTGAATATTATTTCTTATACATTGCAAAGAAATGTAGTATATGAGATATCATAGTTTTATCTATGAATATTCCATGACATTAATGCAAGCATAATATATTCACAAAAAATTTTCTTTATGAAGCCGTCTGAGTGAGTATATCACAAGTCGAATGTCTACAGTCCTTGTTCAAAATTTCTTCATGTAACACGGTGGGAGTGTATTAATCATTCAATGGATCATGGATCTTATTTTCACTATATATGAGCATGAAGCTCTTCTATTCTCAATACCTTTGAGGCTTTCAGTTCCTCTTCTTCACATAAATAAAGTCTTGAAGAATTATCTATTTTGAGAAAAACAAGATCACTCTATTATATCATGATTAGAAGAAACTCTATTAGCCTTGTGTTCTTTTCTATTTATAGATGATTCATAAAACCTTTAAACCTACTCAAATTTCACTTTTTATTCCATTTAAATTAAAGTATTTAAATTCCTAACGATCTCTCATTTTCATTCATAGAATGTGGGTTGCTTAATGTAGATAAAGGAAGAGTGTATTTTTATGAGAGGATGCCACATGATTAGTATCTTTAATCCATGTGAAAAAAATCACATGCTTCACCGTTTCATAAATACAAGTTGATCCATGCATACTATATTTATGAATAACCTCCTGTATCTTAAAAACAAACTCAGATAAAGCACATTATTTGGAATATTGTATACATTCATAGCTTAACATTCATGGCATCAGATCAATCCCAAATTCCTAAACCCTTTAGTATCATCATAGAATATGGATGGATAATTTTTTTAAATACTAGATTTAAATGGAGAACAATTTATATGAAGAACAAAGCCATTATTTTAAGGGAGGTAGAAGATGATATGATGGTATGATTTGATGGCTCAGATTAAATGCATTGGAAAATAGATGAAATGCCTATATATGTTAAAGTTTATGAATTGTGACCAAGCTCTTTGTCTTCCAAAATCGATCTAGCCCTAATTCATGATCAACTTAATAAATCAATCCGCTTCAACAGCCAAAAAATTCATATAAGCATGGTTCTCTCCTAAGCCCCACCATGCTAACGACCCACCGCACAACCCACTTAACATGTACGCCGACCCATGTGATCACTCCTACCTGCCTGTGTAGGCATTTTTCATACCTCATGATCCTCTTCCATCACTATGGTTGGATAAGTGTAGACTTTTCCCACCTAAGCAGTGGCTACATGGTTCCCTTGGCTGGTTAGGTGATTGGCCTTAACTTTTTAGTAAAGGCAAACTAAAAGACCTAGACAATCAAAATAAAGTATATTACTTATGCCTTATAAGTCTCACCAAATTCTAAGACACATTAATGTATTCATTAATTACTCTTATTGTTTCCAAGATCTTCACCAAAGTATTCTTCATGAAAATTAATATTTTCATTCTCTTAAAATAATCTCTTTCATGGTTCTCATGAAATAATGAAATATTTCAAAAAATTATTTAATGGATATTCATTTTCAATTACTCTTATTTTAATTTTGGAATATAAATTACAAATATATCTTAATAATCAAATTATATTTTTCATTATCATAAACAATGTGTCACCATTAACACAAGTCTTTTGTATAAATATTAGTTAAAAAATCATCAGATTTATAAACTCAAAGTCTTCAAAAGATCTTCCTTATTAAAATAAGAATTGAGTATATTCTTTTTCATCCATTTATATAAAGTTCATTCAATTTTTTTTATCAATCTTGGATTTATTGGATACTTCACTTCCAGCAACTTATTTTTGTTTCACTTATTCAACATATTGACATCGACAAAATATTTCTATTTCCTTAACTAACATTGACTACCAATATCAATCATTTACAACAAATTGAATCCATACACAAAGTGGGATTTTCATTGGTTTCCATTTTTCTAAAACTATATTAATATAAATCCTATAAAATTACCAAAAGTATGATGAAAATCCTAAAAAATAAATGAATCATCAAATAACCTTTTAGCCTATGAGTTTTTTTATAAATCTTATTTTTTTTAAAATAAAATAATCTTAATTTACTATTATTACATTAATTTAAATAATAATATTATCCCTAAAGGTTACCAATAAATTTAAACTTATAAATAGATCATTGTTCCTTAAACAATACATCACGTCAAACCTTAGGGCTACATATAGCTCAACCCAATGAAATATCTCTAAAAATATCATTAAACACATGAAAATAACATCACCTAAATCCTCAAAAGGAATTTATAATATTTTTAACTAAAGATCATCCTTAAATTCATAAACCCATTATGGTATCTATAATTCTTGAGTTAATCATAGATTAATACATACATACTTCCAAAAAAATCAACATAATCCTCAGATGTTTTATGAACCTTATAACCAAAATACCATTGATAAAAATCATTCTATAATTCTTGAATCCTAATACATAAACACTTAAACCCTTTTAATTTAATATAGGTCATCCCTTATTCTAGGAGATAACCTTTAAAATAGGGTATTGATTAAGATAATTCCTAGGTTCCCCACATTCAATTAAATGAACTATAATTGTATTTCTATTATGAAAATTATATTTATCTATAGAACTCCTCAATTTTAAATGGAAATAAATTAACCTATGCCCATATTTTCCAAACACAAAACATTTTATCAATCCCTTGATACATTATCTTGGGTGAATCTTCCCACATTAATGACATGAAGGAAATCAATCCTTCTTTCCTCCATGGTCTCCACCACTTGAGATCTTATCAGACTCTATATTTCTCTTCTTTGGGGATTCTAAGGGTTGGTTAAGGTGTAGTTTGTTAATTATATATCATAATAAATGATTAGGAATAATCATGGTATATTTCACTATGGTCATCTGTAAAGACCCGAAATATTCAAAGAAATTTTTTTCTTAATTTTCTTGGGAATTTTACAAGAACGCAGTTTCTGACGGCACCTGATTCCGAGGCCCGGTGTGCCCAGAATCAGTTTCCAAAGTGTAGCTCGGGTATGTTCAGTGAACGAACGAGCAGGTTTTACTAAATTTTGAACCAGTGCTTGGAATCGAATTCTGAGGGCAGCAATGGAATCGTAGCACCGGTAATTGCTTAGAAACACATTTTCCGGAGTTGCGTTTGCTCTAGTGTGGTTTTTAAATTTTGGGGTTAAGTTAAGGGATAAAAATAAAAGTGGTGCGGCAATTTATTTTTATTTTACATAAAGCGGCTTAACCTAAGATAAACAAATAAGGTGGGACCCACAATATCTTACCCACTTGGTAGGATATTTTTGAGGTGGAGCCCGCACGAGCCCCACCGTTTCTTTTCTTCCTAAACGCCCTCCTTTAATAAGGAAATTCGCACGCACCCCCATTAAGTGGAAGTCAACTCTTGCGTTTAACTTAACATGAAATGACTCTTGTAATTTGGCGGTTTAAACTTTTCTATTAATTCAATTAATTGATTGTTTCAATTTTTAATTTCAAAAGATTGGCTTTTGTGTCAAAAAAATTAGACAAGTCTTATTTTATTAGAGGTCGGTTGTGCGAGAGGGTTTGGGAGAAATCACTCAAGCCGTGAAACACTCCTTCCTCGACGAAGAACGCGAAGAACGCTGACCTCGGACGATGGTTGAAAAGAACGCCGAATCCTTGGAGATCGACGACGCGATGCTGACGAATCCTTCTTCCACGACGTGCAATTCCGCGATGAACCCTCGCTCGACAACGCTTGAGGTATGGGTTTTGGTTCAATTAAATCTATGTGATTTATATCCTCGACATGTGTTTAAAATTTTTCGGAAGTCGTTTAAACCGCTAACGCGGTGGGTGCGGACCAACAAACAAGTCCGAACCCACTGTTTCTTCGTTCTTGGTGTGCAGATCGGCGGGCGACGATGAAGCAGGCCGCAAGGGAATTTTGAGGTCTTCGCAGTGAAGAGCCGGTCCCGGGAGGACCGATAGCGAAGACGGCAGGCAAAATGGACCACCGGAGCGCGTCCGGTGGTCCGCGAAAAACCCCGCCGGCGCGCCGCCGCGGCTGAGGCCGCGGCGGCAGGCAGCTGGTCCCGTGACCGCATGGGACCAAGGAGGCGGGGATGTGGTGCTAGGCCACATCCGTTGGCAAGGAGCGACCCCCACGCAGGGGACACAGTTTCATTCAAGGGGGCGGCGCCCCCTTTTGTGCGGCCGCTCGGCCAGAGCCGAGCCGACCCGCTCGGCCAGCACTGAGCCGCCCCGGGCCGGGATGACCCAGGGGGGGGGGGGGGTTGGGCCGGGTCGGACCGGGCCGAGACCCCCCATTTTCGGACTGTTTCGGTCTGTTGCCCATAACTTGGGCTACGAACCTCCGATCGACGCACCGTCAGCTGCGATGCGGTACTTGGATCGAGACGGTCATTTCGGTTTATTACACTCAAGGTTTTGGAGAACTTGGGTTTGGCTGGGTTTGTTCGTACACGAAACCAACAGGGCCTTCAGAGCGGAAACACTTATAACTTGAGCTCCGGATGTCCGATCAACGTGCCGTCTATTTTGATGGATTCCTCTTAGTGAGACGGACCTTTTGGCTTACTCCACTCGAGGTTTGGACAACGTTGGAGTATGGTCGGGTTGGTTTTGACTTAAAATCCAACCGGGCCCCTGGGACGAAAAAGCCAATAACTCTCAGACCGGGCATTCGATTGACGCGCCGTCTGTGTCGTTGAGTTCCTATTGACGATACGGAACTTTTGGATACATCAACTCCGGACTATGTGTCAGTTGATGTATCAACCCCTCGGCTCGTGGAGCAGACCCTCCCGAATGAGCTTGCTATGTGCGGGAACCCTAGAGCTGGCTGCGACGATGACGACGACGACTGTGCAGAAATCCTCTGTGGATTCAACGGTGACAACTACAACACTCAGAGATCCTACGTGGATCAGTGCTACCGATCCTGTGTGGGTCAGATCCTGTGTGGGTCATTGCGGGGGTTAGTTACCTATCGATCCTGTGTGGGTCAGATCCTGTGTGGGTCATTTAGGGGGTTAGTACCTATCGATCCTTTGTGGGTCATTGTGGGGGTTAGTACCTATCGATCCTTTATGGGTCTGACGGCTTAGATGAATTAGTGGATATATCGGATCATCTCTATTGTCATACGAAGAAGAATACCTGTGTGGGATAAATCTTGACTTTCTTTCCTATGTGGAATACGTTACGCATTCCAGTGTGGATCGGGTTGTGATTTCCTGTGTTGATGTGATCGAACTTGGGCTCAGATGTTGGAGCCAAACTGGAATTGATGACTTAGGTATATGTATGGAAATATACCTAAGCAGTGTCGGATGTTACTTCATGATTGTATCTTCCTTTTTGGATTATCCTTTGTGGATTCTGGGATACCTTCGGGGGTCTCGGGGTCCCTACTGAGTAGCTTATACTCACCCCTTCATAGGCTATGCCGGCACCACGTTGTGTTGGTTGCAGACGACGGACAATGCTGATCGTGGCTGAGTCTTGCAGAGCAGGATGGTACCCGGAGGTGGACCACTGGGCGGGGCAAACTCGGAGCGGACGGCTGGACCCGATGAGCTGTGGAGGCTAACTGTACCCACCCTTCAGGTGGGACTTCCAGTGGATAGCTCGACGCTGCGGCTTTACTTTTCAGTTTCTGTTTTTCCCTTTCCAGTTGTACTTTACTTTTCAGTTTGGGAATGTGTACTGGCCCACTTACTTTTCCGCACTTACTTTTGTATCAGTTTTTACTTAGTGTTTACTTCTACTGCTTTCTTGCTATGTGGTGTTTGTTTTCTTTACAAAGGCAATGCCTTCCCTTCTTATCGGGAATTACGCCTTGGTGCTAGTCTCCATCCCCTGGCCTATAGAAGGCGGGCTTGGGGTAGTCACGGCACGGGCCCCGAGGATGGGTCGTGACAAATTGGTATCAGAGGGGTTAAGTTCTACCGCAGAACTCAGGACTCTGATCTTTTCTATGTGAAGAAATAGTGTTAAGAGTATTGAGTGTGGTTATCAATCCAAGGAGTCCAGTGTTGGTGCGGCAGCCGAAGTATCCGTACACCAGGACCCTGACTTCTGATTTCTGACTTAATGCACGAAAACATTGATTGCATGTGTGTTTCAAGTTTTCTTTGTGATTACTTTGTGTCAGCTCACCAGGTATACTATTTGACCGTGGCACACCTGTTTCTTTTCAGGATGGCCCCACGACAGCATCCAGCTAGGGTTCCAAGCGTTGTACGTGATAAAAACCCACCGAGAAACGAGGCCTCGGTACAGGGCCATTTGACAGCAGAGGCACCGGTGGTACCGCTACCCGCTGAGCCACCGATGCTACCAGCCCCAGCCGCTGACGATGCATGACGCCTTAGTGCACTGTACGAGTTTCAACGTCAGTGAACACCTAGGTTCTGCGGGGAGACGAACCCTCAGGCAGCCGAGGATTGGATGGAGGAAGTTGCACGAGTTTTCAGGTTAGTGAGGCCACCAACTGACCTCATGGGGATCCTCGCAGCGAGCCTCCTGCACGCGGCAGCAGGCAGATGGTGGAGCTTGATGCTCCAGGTGCACGACGAGACATCTCTGCTCTAGACAGACTTTGGGAGCCTCTTTCGCTCAGAATTCTTCCCAGCCACCCTCCTCGTGGTGTGCATCTAGGAGCTACTATAGCTGCGGCATGGCAGCTTGATGGTCACCCAGTACTCGGAGAGATTTACCGATCTCTCGCGCTATTCAACGGACATGGTACGAGACCCATTCTTCCAGGCCCGGACCTTCGAGCAGGGATTGAGGCAGGAGATCAGGGCATCGCTGATCTCCCTTAGCATTCTGACACAGACATGGGTAATGGAGCGAGCCCTTCTCCTCAAGAGGTTTCTTGCTGAGTCTAAACCGTCGGCAAGAACTACTACAGGGCGGCACGTAGCAGAGTCTTCTACAGCTGGCAGTCGACGGATGACACATGTGTCCACGCAGACCATACCCTCAGGCAGACGACCTCAGGACACTGGCTCAGAGGTGCAGGGCACTCAGCATCGAACCAATCTTTCAAGAGGCAGACAGTGCTACACATGCGGCGGGCAGGGCCACATGGATCGTGACTGCCCGACCCGTCGTGCCGAGGAGTAGCAAACAGTTGAGGGACCACCCAGGCAGAGGCAGAGGGTCGACCGTGGTGGTCCGCAAGGAGCAGGAGGACGAGGCAGAAGAGCTGGCCGAGTAGCAGGTGGTGGGAGACGCTTTTAGGCTCTACCACCACCACCACTAAAAGGTCCACCCCGACCATAGGGAGCTGGCGGGCAGAGACAGGCACAACTCCAGGCAGCGGAGGCCTACGACCACGGCGCGCCTGAGATGATTCGAGGTACTATCTGTGTCTATTCCACCATTGCTGCAGTTATTATAGTCACAGGAGCAAGTCATTCTTTCATAGCCGCTGCCCTTGTTTGGAGCTCCGAGATTCCGACAAAGCCGTTGGCTCGATCCTTACGGCTAGAGACTCCTACAGGAGCAGACTCGATGATTACACACTGGTGCCGATAGTGTGAGATTACTCTAGGAGGTGATAGCTTCAGCTGGGATCTTCTTGTAGCGGCGTCGAGGCCTTACGACATCATCTTGGGTATGGATTGGTTATTTACAGTCCATGCTTAGATCGACTATATTAGGCGCAAGGTGCGGTGTGTACGCAACGACGGGAGAAGGTTCACCTTCATCGGCGAGAAGGGAGCCTTCGCAGCATAGGATGTACTCTCGTAGAGCAGAGGACAACCCATCACACATCAGTTGGCTAGCCTCATCCTAGGAGCAGTTGACGTGCGGAGTCCTAGTTTTCCTACAGTGGTGGATCAGTATGCGGACGTTTTCCCCGACGATGTTCCAGGACTACCTCCTCGCAGAGAGGTATACTTTTATATTGATCTATACCCCGAGATAGCCCCGATATCCACCCCATCATATCATATGGCTCTCACCGATCTTCGAGAGCTATGGGTACAGTTGGAGGACTTTCAGGACAAGGGATTCATCCGACCCAGTGTTTCACCCTGGGCTTCCCCGATATTGTTCACCAAGAAGGCGGACGGGAGCTTGCGACTTTGTGTCGACTATATTCGGCTGAACCAGGTGACAGTGAGGAACAAGTATCCGCTACCGAGTATTGTTGACCTCTTCAATCAGCTCAAGGGAGCATGGTGGTTCTCGAAGATAGTCCTCAGGTCAGGCTATCATCAGCTCAGAGTTCGGGACGAGGAGGTGCAGAAGATGACCTTCATATGTCGGTATGGCCACTATGAGTTCTTGGTTATGCCATTCGGCATAACCAATTCTCCAGTAGTGTTCATGGGCCTCATGAACAGGATCTTTCAGCCATACCTTGATCAATTTGTCGTGGTCTTCATTGACGAAATTTTGATATACTCGACGACTGAGGAGGAACACGCCTACCACTTGCGGGCTATACTGGACACACTCTGAGAGAACCATATTTATGGTAAGCTCTAGAAGTGTTATTTCTAGATACGTGAGTTCCACTTATTGGGACACGTCATCTCTGAGTCGGGCATAGTGGTGGATCCTGTGAAGATCGAGGCAGTGCTAGCTTGGGAGCCACCCAGGAGCGTGACGGAGGTGCGGAGTTTTTTGGGACTAGCTGGGTACTACCAGATATTTGTTCCAGACTTCTCCAGAGTTGCGGTACCACTCTCATCTTTGACGAAGAAGGGGAAACCCTTTGTGTGGTCAGACAGATGTCAGCAGAGCTTCCAGGAGCTGAGACTGAGATTGACCAGCGCGCCTATCTTGAGGCTACCGGAGGAGGGAGTTGGGTACGTAGTTTACTGCGATGCATGAGGGACCAGACTCGGGTGTGTCCTGATGTAGGATCAGGCCGTGATCACCTATGGATCATGTCAGTTGAGGAAACATGAGCAGAACTACGCTACCCATGACCTGGAGTTAGCATGAGTGGAATTTTCTCTGAAGATGTGGCGACACTATCTAATGGGCGAGCGCTTTATAGTCTATTCTAACCATCAGAGTCTCAGGTACATCTTCTCGTAGAAGGATCTGAACCTGAGACATCAGCAATAGCTCAAGTTCCTCCAGGACTATGACTTTGAGATAGTCTATACTCCTGGAAAGGGGAACGTAGTAGCCGATGCACTCAGCAGGAGGTCGGGCATTCAGCTACATGGGGAGGCGACATAGCAGCTATCCACTTTAGAGATATCCTTCATGGATAGAGATGGAGTACCCTTTATTCAGTCACTCACAGTCACTCCTCCACTTCTGCAGCGGGTTAGAGAGGCACAACGTGGGGACGCCGACTTTGAGACGCGGCATGCGCAGATATCCACAGGAAAGACACTTGATGGTTTCTCTTTAGGAGGAGAGCACAATGTCCTTTTTAGAGGATGTACCTTGGTACCAGTTTCCTTACAGGAGGAGGTGCTGAGAGATTTTCACACTTCCCCTTTGGAGGTACATCCTGGAGTGGTGAAGATGTGCCAGGATCTCAGATGTCAGCACTGGTGGCCGGGCATGAAGAAGGCTGTGGCAGAGTTCGTTTCTCGATGCCTCACCTACCAGCAGGTGAAGGAAGAGCACCAGGTACCAGCAGGCTTGGTATAGCCCTTGGTGGTCCCAGAGTGGAAGTGGGATGGGATATATATGGACTTCATGACTGGACTTCCACGCACTTCCAGAGGTCATGACTCCATTTGGGTGATTGTCGACCAACTCACCAAGTCGGCTCACTTCTTACCCATCAGAGAGCAGGACTCAGTGGAGAGCTTGGAACGTCTCTATGTTTAGGAGATTGTACGGCTTCATGGTGTTTCATCGTCTATCGTCTCTGATCGAGATGCTTGTTTTACTTCCAGGCTTTGGAAGGGGTTGCAGGAGGCATTCGGGACGCATCTACGTCTGAGTACCGCCTTTCACCCTCAGACAGATGGTCAGACGGAGAGGACCATACAGATTCTTGAGGACATGATCCGTGCATGTGTCCTCGACTTTGGTCGCAGTTGGGAGGACCACCTACCTTTGGTGGAGTTTGCGTACAACAACAATTACCACTCTACCATCGGGATGGCACCATACGAGATGTTGTACGACCGACCTTGCAGATCACCGTTGTGCTGGACAGACCCTGGGGAGTCAGCACTTGTGGGACAGGAGATGGTCGAGGCCATGACAGAGAAGTTCCAGATCATCCAGGAGTGGATTAGGACAGCTCAGAGCCGGCAGAAGTCTCATGCTGATAGGAGGCGGAGGCCACTGGAGTTCGAGGATGGCGACCACCTCTTCTTGCGGGTCTCACCTAGACGTGGATTACGGAGATTTGGCCGAGGCGGAAAGTTATCTCCTCGCTTCATCGGACCGTTCCAGGTCCTCAGCAGGATTGGCGAGGTGGCTTATCTCCTGCCTCTACCACCTCAGTTTCACCGGGTGCACGACGTCTTCCACGTATCTCAGCTGAGGAGATACGTGCACGACCCAATGCATATCATTGACCATGGGGAGCTGGACGTTGATGATGGGGAGACTTTTGCAGAGGTCCCGGTGGAGATTGAGGATCTACAGGAGTGGGTCCTACGTGGACGGTCGATTCCTCTAGTGCGCATCAGATGGCAGCACGGGAACCTCCAGGAGAGCACTTGGGAGCGGGAGACTCAGATGTGTGCTCAGTACCCACTTTTGTATCCCTAGTTTTTGATGTATCTTTACGGGGGCGTAAATCCCTAAGGTGGGAGTGATGTAAAGACCCAAAAAATGCAAGGAATTTTTTTTCTTAATTTTCTTGGGAATTTTACAAGAACGCATTTTCTGACGGCACCTGATTCCGAGGCCTGGTGTGCCCAGAATCATTTTCCAAAGTTTATCTTGGGTATGTTCAGTGAACGAATGAGCGGGTTTTACTAACTTTTGAACCAGTGCTCGGAATCTAATTCTGAGGGCACCAATGGAATCGCAGCGCTGGTAATTACTTTGAAACACCTTTTCCGGAGTTGTGTTTGCTCGGGTGTGGTTTTTAAATTTTGGGGTTAAGTTAAGGAATAAAAATAAAATTGGTGCGACAATTTATTTTTATTTTACTTAAAGCAGCTTATCCTAAGTTAAATGGATATGGTGGGACCCACAATATCCTAACCACTTGGTAGGATATTTGTGAGGTGGGGCCCGCACGAGCCCCACCGTTTCTTTTCTCCCTAAACCCCCTCCTTTAATAAGGTAACACACACGCACCCCCATTAAGTGGAAGTCAACTCTTGCGTTTAACTTAATATAAAACGCCTCTTTTAATTTGGCGGTTTAAATGTTTCTATTAATTAAATTAATTGATTGTTTTAATTTTGAATTTCAAAACGTTGGCTTGTGTGTCAATAAAATTAGACATGTCTTATTTTATTAGAGGTTGGTTGTGTGAGAGGGTTTGGGAGAAATCACTCAAGCCGTGAAGCACTCCTTCCTCGACGAAGAACGCAAAGAACATAAAGAACGCGAAGAACGCCGACCTCTGACGAAGGTCGATAAGAATGCCAGGTCCTTGGAGATCGACGACGCGAAGCCGACGAATCCTTCTTCCGCGACGTGAAATTCCGTGACGAACCCTCGCTCAAAAACGCTTGAGGTAGGGGTTTTGGTTCAATTAAATCTATGTGATTTATATCCTCGGCATGTGTTTAAAATTTTTCGAAAGCCGTTTAAACCGCTAATGCGGTGGGTGCATACCACCGAACAAGTCTGAACCCACTGTTTCTTCGTTCTTGGTGTGCGGATCGGCGGTTGACGATGAAGTAGGCCGCAAGGGCATTTTGAGGTCTTCGTAGTGAAGAGTCGGTCCCGGGAGGACCGCTGGTAAAGACGGCAGGAAAAACGGACCACCGGAGCACATCCGGTGGTCCGCGGAAAACCCCGCCGACACACCGCCGGGAAGGGCCGCCATGACGGTAGGCTGCTGGTCCCGCGACTGCACGAGACCGAAGAGGCGAGGACGCGGCGCTAGGCCACATCCACTGGCAAGGAGCGGCCCCCACGCGGGGGCCGCAGTTTCATTCAAGGGGGCGGCGCCCCCTTTTGTGTGGCCGCTCGGCCAGCACCGAGCCGCCTCGGTCCGGGCCGTGCCCAGCAGGGTCGGACCGGGTCGACCCGGTTCGGGCTGACCCGGGGGGGGGGGGGGGGTTGGGCCAGGTCGGATCGGGCCCAGACCCCCCATTTTCGGACTATTTCGGTCTGTTGCCCATAACTTGGGCTACGAACCTCCGATCGATGCACCGTCAGCTGCGATGCGATACTTGGATCGATACGGTCTTTTCGGTATATTACACTCAAGGTTTTGGAGAACTTGGGTTTGGCCAGGTTGGTTCGTACATGAAACCAACCGGGCATTCAGAGCGGAAACGCTTATAACTTGAGCTACGGACGTCCGATCGACGTGCTGTCGATTTTGATGGATTTTTCTTAGTGAGACGGACCTTTTGGATTACTCTGCTCGAGGTTTGGACACAATTGGAGTACGGTCAGGTTGATTTTGACTTAAAAACCAACCGGTCCCCTGGGACGAAAAAGCCAATAACTCTCAGACCGGACGTCCGATTGACGCGCTGTCTATGTCGTTGAGTTCCTGTTGACGATACGGAACTTTTGGATACATCAACTCTGGACTATGTGTCAGTTGATGTATCAGCCCCTCAGCTCATGGAGCGGACCCTCCCGAACGAGCTTGCTATGTGCGGGAACCCTAGAGCTGGCTGCGACGACGACGACGACGACTGTGCAGAAATCCTTCATGGATTCGACGACGACAACTACAACACTCAGCGATCCTACGTGGATAAGTACTACCGATCTTGTGTGGGTCACCGCTCAGTGGTCCTGTGTGAGACAGCGCCTACAAATCCTGTGTGGGTCAGATCCTGTGTGGGTCATTGCGGGGGTTAGTTACCTATCGATCCTGTGTGGGTCAGATCCTGTGTGGGTAAGATCCTGTGTGGGTCATTGAGGGGGTTAGTACCTATCGATCCTTTGTGGGTCGTTGCGGGGGTTAGTACCTATCGATCCTTTCTGGGTCCGGTGGCTTAGATGAATCAGTGGCTATATCTGATCATCTCTATCGTCATACGAAGAAGTATACCTGTGTGGGCTGAATCATGACTTGCTTTCCTATGTGGAATACGTTATGCTTTCCTGTGTGGATCGAGTTGTGATTTCCTGTGTGGATGTGATCGAACTTGGGCTCGGATGTTGGAGCCGAACTGGAATTGATGACTTAGGTATATGTATGGGCATATACCTAAGCAGTGTCAGATGTTACTTCATGATTGTATCTTCCTTTGTGGATTATCCTTTCTGGATTCTGGGAGACCTTCGAGGATATCGGGGTCCCTACTGTGTAGCTTACACTCACCCCTGCACGGGCTATGCCCGCACCTTGTTGTGTTGGTTGCAGACGACGGAAAACGCTGATCGTGGTTGAGGCTTGTGGAGCAGGACGGTACCTGGAGGTGGACCACTGGGTGGGGTGAACTCAGAGCGGACGGCTGGACCCGAGGAGCTGTGGAGGCTATCTGTACCCACCCTTCAGGTGGGACTTCCAGCGGACGGCTCGACGCTGCAACTTTACTTTTTAGTTGCTATTTTTCCCTTTTCAGTTGTACTTTACTTTTCAATTTGGGTTTGTGTACTAGCCCACTTACTTTTCCTCACTTACTTTTGTATCAGTTTTTACTTAGTGTTTACTTCTACTGCGTGCTTGCTATGTGGTGTTTGTTTTCTTTACAAAGGTAATGCCTTCACTTTTTATCAGGAATTACGCCTTGGTGCTAGTCGCCATCCCCTGGCCTATGGAAGGCGGGCTTGGGGTAGTCACAACACGGGCCCCGAGGACGGGTCGTGACATCATCATTCCATTTGGATGCTCATAATCACTAAATGTTCCAAGATATTTAATGTTAACATGATTCATTCGGGTTCTATCCATTAAGAAAAACCAAAAAACATACTTTGAGAAATAATAATCATAATGTACAATCATGTAATAATTTATAGGATATATAAATCATGATAGATTATTCTCAATATAAGGAATATTATGTTTAACCTGTGTCATTAATTATTATCATCTATTCAAATTTTCCATAATGTTTTGTAAGGGAAATAATAATTATACAAATATATCCCTCAGGAGTGTCAAACCAGGTGCACAGTAAGGTCCATTGATAGGCACCAGGTGAAAATCAAGTAAAATCCCAATGTTTCATTTTTGGAGTTATTACCCCTAGGTGAAACTATTCTAGAGTCACATCCAATTATAGTATCCAGATAGGGATTTATTCATAGGATAAACCATATAATATATCCCACACCAAAACTTTAGGATATTCTTCTATACTTATCCTAAAAGTCATTCATAGGTTTTTTTCCTGAAATATATGTTTTCATAAATCTAGTTCCATAGGTTTCAATTAAAATTTATATGCTACCAAAATTAATGACCCCATCTATAAGAACCCAAAACTTCTTTTCAGGTATGTTTTTCCTTTTTCTGGAGTTTTTGAGAAAAGTGGATTTTCTAGAAATTTTTGAAGTACACACCGTGTACTTCATTGCCGCAGGAGGCCATGTACTGGTCGTGTCCTAGCTACACACACGGTCATGTGGGATGACGTGGAGGCCACCTGAAGCATAGTACAAAAACAGTAAGTACACACCATGTACTCCAAAAGTACACGCCGTGTATTTTATTTTTTTCATTGAGGTCGCGTCTGACGGATAAAACCATCTTCTTTTAGGTTCCATTCATCTGAGAGAAACTGTATGATAGTGGATATTCAAGGAACCCCTGAGCCTCCATCTGTCCTCTGAATCTAACTCCATTAGTTGTGTTGGAACCGCATCTGTATGATCTTCCTTCTTATAGAGCATCATTTTCCAATTCCTCCTCTTTTCCACGTTATCATAGGTTGAAAATTTTATTCATTTTTGTAGATCTACAACGTTATAAGGAGATTCAAGCTTCAAGGTTCAAGTATATTGATCTAATAACCCTGAGATAGGTGGTTTGTGCATTTCTATTGAAAGTCTTTGAGTTTAATGTGAAAATTACACCAATACCCTTGAACGGGGTATTGTATGTTTACTGTTTTCACCTTGCTGTTTCTCTGCTACACTGGTATGCCTGAGTAGATGATGATTGATTAATAATAGGTTGAATTTTTGTGCTTTGGATGTATTTCCCATGCAGGTTTTTCCTGTTTTGACCTTTAGGTCTTGGTTGCTTGTTAGGCTGCTGATTTCTTTCCCATGCCTAGTATTGTAGGATGGAGTGACTTTTGTTATGACATGCTGTTATGTTGTAGTCTGCTAGAGAAGTAGTTCTTGAGGTTTACATTGGCCGTTAGATGATGCTATGCTTTCTTGACTTACACAGGGCTGTGAGAACCTGGTGTATAGACCATAGGGAGAATTGACGTTGAGGGCTTCTCCAGAGTGTCTTTATATTATACGTTGCGAGACCACAAGTGGGAATTGACGTTGAGTGCTTCCCCAGAGTGTCTTTAGTTCCTCAATGCAGGACACCAGGGGAATTAATGTTGAGTTCTTCCCCATAACACCTTTAGTACGATACGAGACTATAGGGGGAATTGACGGTGAGTGATTCCTCAGAGAGTCTATACTTTAGCTGAACCAGAGGGGTGAGACTATTTGTGCTACCTAGAGGGTTTCTTGTACTTGATAGGCAAGACCAGAGGGGATAGGCTGTGGGTACTTTCTAGAGGGTTACCTTTTGTGTTATCTGTTATGCTGTTACATGCTGTGTGGTGTTTTGAATGTTTAAAATGTGGATTATTTACTGCTTAGTGCTTCCTTGTTTACTGATTTCTGTAATTTTACCTACCATATACTCACTGACTGTTAGGAACAAATCTTCGGGTGGTTATCTACTAGGATTTAGTATCACATCCTTTTTGGGACATGCTTTTGGTCCCAAACAGATTATATTGCAGCAGGTATATACAAGGGCAAGCTCCCTTCGACTTCAGGTACTTGATTGCATTGGAGCTGGAGAGCATGGGACCAAGCCAAGGCTTGCGATGCTGAGGAGTTTCTCATCTGTTTTTCTTTTGTACTTGGTTTCATACTATATTCAGCATTGTGACTTGTTTGGATGATTTCCTAGAAATATATGTATTATCCATCATTTATATATATTTATTCTCTAATTGTTTTTTTATGAGTCTTCTGTTGTTTACTGTTGTTGGATACTTACTTTTTCCACTATTGTGTGTTGTTTACTTCCACTGTATACTCTTACAATGAAGTTAATGTTTCCCCACTATCACACCCAAGGCCTTCACTGCTAGTCGGCAACCTCTGGCATTCGGGGAAATTCTTTTGAGGCCATGTGACCAACCAGGTATGGGGCATCTCTGGGTGGCTTCTAGAACCAGGACATTACACTATCCCTATTAGCCCGTATTCAGTGGTTACTTTAATAAATTAGTGCTAGATACAATCCATCACATTTTAAATGGATTTATAGTTTAGTAGTATTGGTAAAATAAATACATAATCGAGTCACATATTACATTTTAAAACATAAATTACAAAATAGGGAAAGTAAATATTATTCATTATTGAACTCATTAATATATTCCATCTTCATATCCTTGGGAAGGAAAAAAATAAGGGTGATCTCAAATTCTTAGTAAGGGTTACATACCGTGGAATCTATCAGGAGTAAATTAGGCATAATCAATAAGTAATAATCAACATGATAATAAAAATATCAAAAAATAAATTCCATTTAATCAATAACCTAAGAAAAAAAATACATCCATGGATAATATGAATGTAATAATATAATGGATAATAATATCTAAATTCTCAATGAAGGAAATTATTAATATTGGATGCCATGATCTACAGCATTATGACATCTATTCCATCAATACCTTACACCAAGATAGTTTAATTTATGGTTAGGTATACACAAAACACCATGTTAATTTGGCTATGAAACTGATTTTCCTCATGATACTATCCATGTATTGAGGGGATTTATAATTATAGGGCCCACATTTCACTTCATGTCTAAATCATTTCTCATATATCTAATGATTGATTTATTTCATGAATCAATATAATTTATAAATAAATATACATATTGAGTAAATAATACATATTTATCATTAGTTCCCCAATTAATCAAATAACATTCAAAGTAAACATCATATGTGAAATTGTTATATGTTTTAGACAATAATCATATCCACGATAAATGATATATATATTTAATGTAAATTTAATGTTTAATGATCTTAATAGAGTGAATGTTTCAATGGAATGTTATTAAACACAATATTAACCAAAAAAGTGAATGTAAATACTTTACCTGGTAAAAATGATCATAAAAAATATAGAGAAATAATAAGGATGGTGTCATTACAAAAAATACTTAGTGAATTATAAGTAAAATAAAGGTTTTTTTTTCATTGATGAATATAAATACCTTTAAATATTATTAAAAAATTTTGTGAGGAAAATATATTTTTTCAATTTGAAAATCACTTTTAAAACTAATCATTTAAAAAAAATTATTTAAAAATAATCATGGAAACTTTTGAATTAAACTTCATATAAATGAGATTTCATTATGGTGGGAAAGTTTCATTCATGAAAATTTTGTTAAAACAAATATTCCATTAACATTATTGTTTGAAAAGTAAAAAAGTTCCTTGTTTGGAAAATGATACCATGATTCCTTTTAAATTTTTTTAAAAAACCTAATCATGGGTAATATTACTTTAAAAAATCAAATGATAATATTAAAATCATTCTTGAAAACATTTTTAGAAAAAATGGTTTTAGAAGAAAAATGATTTTTGACCCAAGAGAGAAATAAAGTCGTACTTTTTTGAAACATTTTATCAATAATTTTAAGTATCAAAGAGAGGAAAATGGTAATATAACTTGAAAATTTCATTAATAACCATAGGAGAAGAAAATGAAATGGGTCTATAAAAAAATGATAAAATAATTTCCTTTAATGTAAATTCAACTGTAAATAATCCACATTGAAGTAAGATTTAATTATAAACCCTTACAGCATGAGTGATTTTTGAACCATAACCTACATAAAAGAAATAACATAAAATAAAACATTAAATTTAATCAATTTAAATTTATTAATTATATAAAATATAAACATATTAGTAGATACAACTCATAAAATTAAATAGGTTTATAATACCAAATATGTCTCATTAGAGTTAAAATTGAAATGAAATTTCATAAAAAGATGACACTGTTGAAGTGAGAATTAATCAATGAATTGATTATGTGTATAAAATTTAAGTCCATATAAAACAATCTGAATTCATCACACAAAAAAAACCTATAATATTAAAAACAATAAAGAATTAATATAACCCAATGAAAAGAAATTCAGTTATGAAACATTTACTACTTGGTAACTTTCAATTAAACCCCCTGTATAAAAAAATGTAATTGAAAATTAAATTACCCTGAATTATGAATTGTTTATGAAATAACATATAAAATGGGTATTATATACACCATATAAAATAAATTTGTTGCATACTAATAAAATATTCCTCAATGAAAGAAATTGAGATGAAATACCTTTATCCATGTTTACCTTTAGTTGGTAATGATTTAAATTCATTAAAAATAGTTTAAAACAAGTAATTAATTTATACCAGAACAATATTCATATTTATAATATTATATATTATCTTATTATAAAATCTTATCACTTAACTGTTAATAATATTCCATTAGTGGCATTGTTTTGGATGTTAAATGCTTTATTTTCTCATGCATGTTTTCACTAAAGTTATAGTTATTATATATATAATATATATTCATAATTTTAAGACTAATATTAATGTTATAAATATCATATCTATTCATTTTATATATTTTTAGAACCATTATTTAAAGTTGTACATGGAAAATTAATCGCATCACTTCGTGGTGATGGTAGGATGTACGTACGTATGAGCGACTGTATAATTCCTTTAATGGGTTAATGGGTAAGGAAGTGGATGTATTATTAATTTTAAATAATTAATATTATTTTATATTTTTCATATATATTAATTATTTCTTTTATTATAACTATCCATGTGAGTCGGTGATGGAAACAAAATCGCATCAGTTCATGAGGTGATTGGCCGCCTTATACACGAGCGATGGATTTGTTTCCCATTTGATGGAGAAGGATTTGTATAAATATTATTCCATAAAAATAAATAAAATCTTAGTATATTAGTGGTACTCGTGTCATTATATCAAAATTTATAGGACATAATTGAAGGTGATAAAAGAATAAGTAAATGAAAAGAGTTTATTGAAGACAATTACCTTCGCTTAGAAGAATCTCCATTGGATCTCTTATCAAGGAACCTAGGGTTGGTATTTTGGGAAGAAAAATACCTATATAATGTGGATAATGATATTGGGTATAATTTTTTTCCGGGTTTGGTCTATAAAAATGGCTTGATATGTGTGAATAAGTGAGGGTATAAAGTGTCGTTTTATAAATACTGAGGAGTGACTTTTTTTAAATACCCAAAACTATTAAATAATGGAGAGTAAATATAATTCTAAGTGCCAAAAAATTGGATAAATAATTGATTATAGGTCAATATAAACCTCTAAAACATAAAAATAAAATTTTTAAACATCTTATTTCATTATCCTCTAAGTTTTCTTACTTTTACCATTTTAGTTTTCATGATGGTAACTAGTTTTTTTAACATATGTAATAAATCCTTGAAGACTAAAATCAAATGATACTTGTTAGATAATTTTTAAAAAATTATTCAAAATATTAATTCTATTTACCAAGTAGAAATTATATTTTTTTTAAAATTAAGTTTAACACATGCACATGTAATGTGAAAAACCCCGTTTTAACCTTAATCATGGTAAATAAATTTTATTGTATTTAATAATCATTATGAAAAAATTAAGTTTAACTTATTATATAATATTAATTATTATAATTTTGGAATATATAATCCATTTTATGAAATTAAATTCATATAATTGTTTGAATTTAATTTAAAAATTAACCTATAAATCATGTCAAAAAATAATTTTTCAAGAAATCCATTTTTCAAGAATAAGATGATCAAAAATTAACTATGTGACTAGTAATAATCATTATATGGATTCAAATTAATGTATTTACATATATTATGTAAAAAAATAATTTAAATAATTTCTTGTTACTGTTAATTTTAATTAATTAAAATGGAGGCATAATATGTACTTAAAAACAGTTTTCAGAAAAATGTGTTTTTAAGCCTAAAAATAGACTTATAATAAAATCCAGTATAAAAATAATTAAAATATAATTAATTAGTTTAAATATAACTAAATTATACTTATATTAATTTTAATCCAAATTAAAATCATAGTGGGACTTTTAAATTACTTAATTTATTGAAAATAAATGACAATTTTACAAAAAATGACATTTTTCACCATCCACTGAAAAAATTACACTTTTAAGAAAATTAAAAAAAGATCACCCTAAGATAATTTTATATGTTTATTTAAAAAGTTATATCATTTTTTTAAAATAAAATTTCTAAAATTTGTATAAATTAATTATTATTTCCAAGCATAAAATGAAAAATAAAACCATTTTTGAAGAAAATGTATTTTTAAAGATAAAATGATTTTATTAAGAATTATGTACTTATTTATCAATAAATTATATAAAACCAATATAAATATTTCCATAATTTGACTATTAATGTTCATTCCCACCAACTTAACTACTTGGTTATAATGGTTACATTAAATAACAATATTTTAGAAGTATACCATGGTTCACTTAAAACTCGGTGTTGCATGTCTTATACGCTATTAAACATAATGTTATTATTTTGAAATATTAGGGTATTAAATTTATTATTTAAATTCCACTTAGTTAATTTATTATAATTAAATGGATTGAGTCTAATCCAAATGATTTCCAAATATTTTCCATCATGTTTATATTTTATAGGCTTATCTCCCTATTCTACGTGTGATCATCATCAATATTTCATTTGTTTTGCAGTTAAAAAAATACATGGGGAAGGATAATTTCACAATTTTTATTTGATGAAATGGATAATTACCATGGTTTTAGGTGAAAGATCAAGGATTTGTTCACTATGTGTGTTGATGATGATGGATTAGGATCAGATCGAGAGTTTATGTTTCACAGTTTGGGAATCTTAGCATAACAATGTGGTGAGAATGCTTCGTGATGGGGGTTTGGGTGCCTGAAATCACTGATGGCTAAGATTGAACAATCTTATATTCATGTTAATCAGTAGATCTAGTTTCATAATCATTGGTGGTGGTGGTATGGGTGTGACATGTAGAACAGTCTTGATATTATGTGAAAATCCTAACTATAGGGAATTTATTTTTTAAGAACACACACACTACAATCCCCTCCTATGGTGAGAGGGTTTACACATAGTGAAGAATATAACCCACCGTTTGACACATCTCACACACCATGTGACATAAATTTGAAATCTTGGTGTGTGACATACGAGTACTCGAGTATAGAAAAGACCATACACACGAGCATAACAAGAGTACACAAGTATAACATGATACTCATGCATGACTAGGTACACGGGCATGACTAGATTACACTAGCATGACCCAAAGTACACAGGCATGATCCAGAGTACACGAACTTAGGTAGAATATAAATGATGAGTACATTCCTAACCTATACAATACATGTATCCAAAAAACAACCATCATGTATATAAAGACACACATGTCATGTGAGATGGAGATACACGGGCAGATCCGGGGTAGAAAAGACACATCGTGTACTCCTAATACATGCCATGTACTTTTTATAGGAAAATTTGAGGCCCTCTATCTCAATAGTATATACCAATATCATTTGGTTGTCTTCCCATGGTCCATACCCATGAGGGTACAATGAAGAATTACGTCTTGAGCATAGGATGTGATCCCCTCTACGAGATTGTTCTCAGATGGAGTTTTGGAATCCCTTCATGTTACTCATAAATTGATCCTCTATCATTTATTATTCTTCACAAGGTGGGGTTTAATCAACCGTCATGACCAAATTACGCAGGTGTATGACCCCCTACATAGTTGGTTATTCCATGTAGGTTCTGATATACCCAAAAAGACCTTAGGATCGATCACCTATCTATCTATAGAGATATCCATAGTTCTAATGAGTAATTCTTCACGACAAATATTGATGAGCACGACCTATTAGATGATAACCATCAATGATAACATGGATCATGGAGTTATTTCTCCTAGATTAGTGTTACCTTGAAGCCTTGAGAATATCCTATGGTTGGTAGTGTGGTTGAGGCCTATTTGAGACATAGTGCCTATCATGAGAATATCTGGGTTTTATAAATTGTGATGTCGCATATTCTAATTGACATACCTTCATGATCATGAGATGATATATCAATATTTTTCTTCTTTATGTTTGGTGATTTTTGTGTTTCTGATTGGGTATTATTATACTCACCCATGCATGGTAACTTCCTATAGATTCCATGCATTATAAAGATGATATAATTTTTGATTGAGTAATAAGAGAACTAGGAGTATGTAGATAATAGTTGATCTAGATAGACCATGGTTCATACCAGGTTTTTCATTTGATATCAATGTCCTCATAGTTAGCAGGTTTGACACTTTTATCGGGTTTAATGGGATTGTTTTCTTTTATTCTTTCCAATACTTTTTTCATAGTTTTATGTGGGATATAGATGTATGAATTCATTTTATATTAGTTGAATTTATCATTCATCACAGTGTTTGTAGATGTGTTCATGTGTATTGGTACTTTAGGATATGAACTCCCATGTGTGTAATATGCCTACTCGAAACTTATCTCTAACCCCTGGCCTATTTGGAGGCAGGCGTGGAGTGTCACTCTTAGATTATCACTAACTTGGAGGGCCTCGATAATTCAGGTCATGACTGAGTGGTATCAATAGAGAGTTCATATTAGGACTAGATTTTGAATATTTTTTAGCTATGAGGATTGATTTGGGAACTAGAGAAATAGTGTTAAAGTGTTTCAAGTTCATATCCAAGGCCAATGACTATAGTTTTGGTGTGACGACCAATGTACTCATTCCTCAAGACTCTAAAAACCAATTTTTTTACTCATTATATGTTGAAACTAGTTTCATGGAAAATATTGGTACATTCATCATGTATGAATGAGTTGTGGTTTATATATACTTCTTGAGTTATCCCCCAAAATATACTCATTGACCATGGTGTGTCTTTATTATTTCAGGATGCCGCTTTTACAGTATCCATCCAAGATTCCATAGTGGTATTATGATGATGATTCACCAAATGATGAGGATTTAGTTCTGGGTCCTATATGGTAGGTGGTACCTCTAGGGGTAACTACAGGTGGTTTTCCAGTCTTTCCATGACTCGTTGAGAAGAAGGATAGGTGGGATGTACTGGCCAAGTATGTGCATAGTTTTATCATCCTCTATGAGATTTAAAGGTAGTAACCTCCCATGTTTTAGGGTGATCCAGATCCCCAAGTAGTTGAGGACTAGATAGAGGAATTTTCCCGAGTTTTCAACCTTGTGGTGACACTCCTAGATAATATGGTGGTCCTATCAGTGAGTCCTATTTAGGTATTTATAAGGAGATGGTAGATTCTGGTGGCTCAAAAACTCAGTGATACAAAACTATTTAGATAGAGTTGGAGTATCTCTTTAAGGAGGAGTTATATCTAGCCACGTTGCAAGCAGTTTATATCTAGGAGGCTTCTGCAGCTTTAGTAGGGAAGCATAAATGTGGCAGAGTATATTTTGAGGTTGAAAAACCTCTCATGATACCCGATGTATGTGTTTTATGATCCATTATTTAAATAATGGGTCTTCAATAAGGGCCAACACAGAGATATTAGGGCTAGATTGATATTTTTTTCATTACTACCTATGACGGAGTTCTTGTGTGGGATTTGGTAGTGGAGATATTTTTAGATGAGAAGAAATCAATTTTTGGTGCTCATAGTGGGTACATATGATTTGAGACTATGGTATCTTGAAGTTGATGGAAAACACATGGATCCAATTATACAAGATGATTTTGGAGATTATCTCAAGATATAGGGTTTTTAGTTCATGGATCTCATGATTGATCTAGTTAATCGGGAGAGAGAGAGATAGAGATAGAGAGAGGTGGATTTTATCCTATGATGGACAGGGACATCACTCCGAGGTTTGTTCGACCCACGGTGAAACTTAACATGTGACATTTGATGAACATACCATTTAGAGATAATAGTAGGATGAGGGAGGTCCATAAGATGGTGGACATGGTATAAGATAATAGAGATAAGTAGAACGAGGTAAATAGTTTGACCTATTTCTTCCAACATCCCAAGCACTACTAAAAATATAGCCTTTATCAGTTCTAGAAAAGGACATTAATAGATCTATAAAAGCACTGTTAATCAAGGAAAAGATAAAGGGGTTGGGTCTATTTTATCAGAACTTAGAAAAGCGATGATAAAAGCCTCTTTTATCAGTGATAGAAAAAAGAATTGATAAAAAGGTCCTTTATTAGTGCATTTTTTAGTGCTGATAAAAGGCCCCTTTAATCAGCACTTTTTTTTATCACTGATAAAATTCAATAAAAATTAAAAAAAGTTTAAAATAAAATACAATGCACAGAAAGCTTTTAACAGCACTTGACCCCCCTTTTATGAGTGCTAGGTAGACCCCCTACCACTCTCTCTGTGCTACAATTTCCTGTGCATCCACCACTTTCCCTCGCGCCCCTACATCCACCCGAACCTCAACCCGAGTCCTCCCCCCTTGCGCGCCTGAACCTTTACCACTAAGGTATTTAGTTTTTTCTCCATTTAATGATATATATATATAGTAATATTTATTCGTATATTAATATAGATTTATATTAATATAAAAATATTTAGTTATATTAATACATATATATTTCTTCATCGATTAATATATATATATATATATATTTATTCGTATATTAATATATATTCATATTCATATATATAGTTATATTTATTCATATATTAATATAGATTTATATTAATATAAATATATTTAGATATATTAATAAATATATATTTATTCATATATTAGTATTTATAAATATATTTATTCTTATATTAATATATATCAATATTTATTTATATATATATTTCTAGTTATAATTTTTTATTCGTATATTTATTTGTATATTAATATATATTTATAAGATTAGTTTAAATAATTTTATAAAATATTTTTTTATGTTTTTTGATAAATAAATAAATGAATACATAAATACATATATACAACACACATACAGACAAACACACATAGACACACACACACACATATACATTTATGAATAAATACATATATATGTGTATTTGAAAAGCCATAGAATGTTAAAACGACCATAAATTCTAATCCATAAGTCTATTTCAACTCTACAACCGTTAAAATAGAATAAAATAAAACAATATTCGATATGATATGTGTTATAGGCCTAGAGGACATTCAGATCAGAAGTTATACCTATTTGAATGTTAAAAAATTATGGTATCCCGACTAAAAACTCGGTTTTGGAGATGTTGTACCTCTCGAACCCCTCGTGGTTTAATTTTCATGATCACAATCACTCTCTTATTTTACTAATCTTGTTTTAAGTGTTTGTATTGATAGGAAAAAGGTTGCCAAGGACTTAGGCCAAGAAGAATCCATAAGTGGACTGATTTTCAGTCCACCGGCCAACCGATGGAAGAGCACCGGCCAGCCGATGGAGGCCTGGACAGAAGGCATCCTTCTGTCCAGACCACCGGCCAACCGGTGTCACACCAGCGGCTAGCCGGTGGAACTCAGACAGAAGGCTGAGCCACTGCCTCAGCACCGGCCAACCGGTGGCCTCAGCACCGGCCAGCCGGTGGAGCCTGAGCCCGAAGGCCTCTCCATTTTGCACACACCGGCCAACCGGTGGCTCAGCACTGGTCAGCCGGTGGAGCCAGTCAAACTAGCCGTTGGGCCTTTGACCAGGCTGGTCCACTTGCCTCCCAACGGCTCCGAAGCCCTTTCCAACGGCTCCGAAGACCTCCAAAGTCCATATGAGGGTTCCCCCTCTATAAATAAAGGACTAGGAAGCCCCGAAAACTTAACCAAGCCATACGGAAGCCCACAGACACATTTTTGATCATTTGGAGAACTTCCGGCGCACTTCCTCCAAGGAACCCCAACTGCTCCAATCCAATTCCACATCCAAGGAGCACCACCATAGAATCTTGGGAGTGCACATCTTCAACTCCAATCAACCATTGGAGCCCAAGGCTTCTCCCCAATTACGGTTTTTATTGTTTTATCATTTTGAGCTTAAATTTGGGTTTGTGCCTACAAACCCCATCTCTTTCTATCATCTCCTATTTTGGGTTCTCACACCACCTTCAAGGTGTGAAGAGGTTAGTCAAGCCTTCCCTTTTAAAAGGCTTGAGACAAAGGTGAGCTAGCCTTCACCCGTAAAAAGGCTAGTGGGTTTCTTTCTCAAACCATTAAAAAGAAAGCTGTAATAGGTGAGCTAGCCTTCACCTGTAAAAAGGCTAGTGGGTTTCTTGCTACAACCATTGAAAAGCAAACGGTAGTAAATCTCTCAACGGTTGAGTTGGGAGCGGAGACGTAGGCCGGTTTTTTGGCCGAACTCCGTTATCAATTCTTGTGTCTTGCCTCTTTATTTCCGCTACACTTTCAACTTTGATTTTAATTTGTTAATCCTTTTTTAAAAGGCAATTCACCCCCCTCTTGCCATCACTTCCTTCTCCTTTTCTCCAACCAACAATTGGTATCAGAGGGAAATTTGAGTAATACCTTCACCGGTTTCAAATTCAAGATCCATTTTTGATGGCTTCCACTTCTTTCGCCCCCGAAGGCTTTTCCTTGGGTCGAGCTCCATTTTTTGATGGAACCGACTATAATTATTGGAAAACCCGCATGAACACTTTTCTTAGAAGTATAGGATATCCCATTTATAAAATTGTCATGCACGGTTACACTCTCTCTTCCCCCGATGAATCCAAATGGACTCAAGCCGATATTAGAAATTTCGAGCTTGATGGCAAAGCCATGAACGCTCTTCATTGCGGCCTTGATCGTAATGAGTTCAATCGAGTTTCCACATGCACCTCATCTCACAAAATCTGGAAACTTTTGGAAGTTACCCATGAGGGGACCAACAAAGTCAAGGATACTCGATTGGACATGTACCGTCAAGATTTTGAGTCTTTTTCAATGCATCCATCTGAATCTATTACTGATATGTTTACTCGTTTTACTGACGTTTGCAATGGTAGAAATTCTCTTGGAGATAATATTTCTGCAGAAACAATGGTCAAGAAGATCCTATGGATCCTTCCAAGCTCATGGGATCCAAAGGTAACGACAATCCAAGAAGAAAAAGACATCAAGAACATGCCGGTCGAAGAGCTCATCGGATCCCTCATGACTTATGAGATCACCATGAGGAGGCAAGATGAAAAGGAAGGAAAACCGATCAAAGTTCCAAAGAACATCGCCTTCAAGGTACAAAAAGAAGAAAGCTCATCCTCCTCCTCATCTTCTTCCTCTTCAAGCGGCGATTCCGAAATGGAGAACCTTGCCCGCAAAATGCACAAGTTCATGAAGAAGAACAAAAAGAAGAAATCCCGCAAGGCTCGAAAGGAAAAACACGACGAAAAATCTGAGCCCGAGGTAACATGCTACGGGTGTGGAAAGAAAGGCCATTACAAGCCCGATTGTCCACTCAACAAGAAAAAGGCCAAGCAAAAGGAGAAAAAGAAGGCATTCAAGGCCACATGGAGTGATAGCCCCACTTCTTTCTCCTCCTCCCCCTCAAGCGACAACGGTAATAAATGCCTAATGGCATTCCATGAGGTAACATCTTCCAACTCCTCCTCCTCTTGTTCTTCAAATTCAAATTCTTTCAATCACATGTCTTATGAGGATCTCCAACATGCGCGAGATCAATTGGAGGAAGGTTTTCACGAACTTTCATCCAAATTTGTTTCTTTAAAAAAGAATTTCAAAAAACTCTCTTCCGAGAAGGAACAGCTTCTCAAAGAGAAGGAAGAGTTGACCCTCAAAATCCAAAACCTTCCCGATGTTGATTCCATGGAATCAACAATCAAAGATCTAAGGGAGACTCTAGCCAAGTTCACCCAAGGTGAACAAAATTTGAACAATTTGCTAGGTTCCCAACGCGTATCTAGAACCACCCAAGGGATTGGCTATTCCAAGCAAGCTTCCTCTTCCCATGCACCGACTATTTTTGTAAGGGGGAGCTCCCAATTTAAATTTTGTAATTATTGTAAAAAACCCGGGCACTTAATCTATGAGTATAATTTCAAAAATGCCCGGTATGGTAGGCCCAAAACCTTTTTTCTTAACGATGAATTTTATAGGAGAAGACCCGCCACTAGACAAGTTTGGATTGAAAAATCTCTTCTAGCGAGTCTCTCCGGGCCAAAATTTGTCTCGGTTTGATAATCCTCTCCCCGGTGATTTGTTGTTTTTATTTAGGGGGAGTTAGGATCGTTTAAGCCCTTTTGATTTCAATTTCAAAATTTTCGATTCAAACTTTCAATTTCAACACTTGGTATAAAATATTCAATTCAATTTTTCAATTCAAATTTTTTTTTCAATTTTTCTTTTCAAAACTTTCAATTCAAACTGTTATTCAATTTTTCATTTCAAAATTTTTGATTCAAAACTTTCAATTCAAATTTCAAAAATTTCAATTGGTTTAAAATCTTTTCCCTCAATCAAGTTTTATGCCCCGTGCTATTTTGATAATCACAAAGGGGGAGAAATTCTTGGTTGATTGGGGGAAAAATCTTTTAAATCATGCCTTTCATTTCATTTTTACATTATTTGTATTGGTGATTGTGATCATCAAAATAGGGGGAGATTGTTGTACCTCTCGAACCCCTCGTGGTTTAATTTTCATGATCACAATCACTCTCTTATTTTACTAATCTTGTTTTAAGTGTTTGTGTTGATAGGCAAAAGGTTGCCAAGGAATTAAGCCAAGAAGAAGCCATAAGTGGACTGATTTTCAGTCCACCGGCCAACCGATGGAAGAGCACCGGCCAGCCGATGGAGGCCTGGACAGAAGGCATCCTTCTGTCCAGACCACCGGCCAACCGGTGTCACACCAGCGGCCAGCCGATGGAAGTCAGACAGAAGGCTGACCCACTGCCTCAGCACCGGCCAACCGGTGGCCTCAGCACCGGCCAGCCGGTGGAGCCTGTGCCCGAAGGCCTCTCCATTTTTCACACACCGGCCAACCGGTGGCTCAGCACCGGTCAGCCGGTGGAGCCAGTCAAACTAGCCGTTGGGCCTTTGACCAGGCTGGTCCACTTGCCTCCCAACGGCTCCGAAGCCCTTTCCAACGGCTCCGAAGACCTCCAAAGGCCATATGAGGGTTCCCCCTCTATAAATAAAGGACTAGGAAGCCCCGGAAACTTAACCAAGCCATAAGGAAGCCCACGGACACATTTTTGATCATTTGGAGAACTTCCGGCGGACTTCCTCCAAGGAACCCCAACTGCTCCAATCCAATTACACATCCAAGGAGCACCACCATAGAAGCTTGGGAGTTCACATCTTCAACTCCAATCAACCATTGGCGCCCAAGGCTTCTCCCCAATTACGGTTTTTATTGTTTTATCATTTTGAGCTTAAATTTGGGTTTGTGCCTACAAACCCCATCTCTTTCTCTCATCTCCTCTTTTGGGTTCTCACACCACATTCAAGGTGTGAAGAGGTTAGTCAAGCCTTCCCTTTTAAAAGGCTTGAGACAAAGGTGAGCTAGCCTTCACCCGTAAAAAGGCTAGTGGGTTTCTTGCTCAAACCATTAAAAAGTAAGCTGTAATAGGTGAGCTAGCCTTCACCTGTAAAAAGGCTAGTGGGTTTCTTGCTACAACCATTGAAAAGCAAGCGGTAGTAAATCTCTCAACGGTTGAGTTGGGAGCGGAGATGTAGGCCGGGTTTTTGGCCGAACTCCGTTATCAATTCTTGTGTCTTGCCTCTTTATTTCCGCTGCACTTTCAACTTTGATTTTAATTTGTTAATCATTTTTTAAAAGGCAATTCACCCCCCTCTTGCCATCACTTCCTTCTCCTTTTCTCTGACCAACAGGAGATAGTCCTTTTTGGGCCCTAAAAATTGTGATATAAGGTTACCTTGGGTCATTATCACATAGAACTCATCACAGGCTTCGATTTGATATGCTTTAGAGCTCAAACGGACACCCGTATCAAAAGTTATGGTCGTTTGAAGTTTGAGTTACATTTTCAACTTATTTTAGATCTTTTATTAATTTTTTTTATTTTTTGTGTCTTCAATATGTTATTAAATGATTTTTAGTTGATGATAATTAGAAAATTATTAATTACTAATATTTTTTATAATATTTTAAATTAATTTTCACATAATTTCTTATATATTAAATGTAATAGTCTATTTATACTTATCTAAAACATATTGAAAAAATATATATTATATTTATATCAAGATAAATATACTTATATAACAATATATTATTTTTCCTGATGTTTTTTTGAAATATAAACTTTATCAGCGCTAGGAAAAAACACTAATAAAGCCCCCCCTTTATCAGCGCTACTAAAAAAAGTGCTGATAAAGGGGTCCCCTTTATGAGTGCTAAAAAAGCACTGATAAAGGGGGGGGATTGATCAGTGCTAAAAAAACGATGATAAAGGGCCACTTTTTATAGTGCTATTAAAAGTGTCTTTTATCAGGTGTTTTTAGTGCTGATAAATTCACCCCCTTTATCAGCTCTCTTTTTAGTGCTGATAAAGGGTGGTGCTGTGGAAACCCAATTTTATGGTAGTGAAGGTGGTCCGCACCAGACTGAGGGAGTTGGTGGGTAGGGATAAGGATATTTGTTGGTAGTGGAGGCCTCCTACCCTAAATATCCTGGGATAATTAAAGCTAAAATCTATCACTTATCTTTTTTATATGCAGTACCAATATACATAGGTGTAAACCACTCTTTTCTTACCAGTTCCCTTATTAGAGACTTAGAGATTCTAGTTGTAATCTTAGATCAACCATTGCAATTGGGTACTCCTACTAGAGGGGATTCATCTATCATGAATTTACGTTGAATGTGTGATCTAATTATTGAAGAAGATATCTTATTATGGGATCTCGTTTAGCATCAATGATGCTTTATGACATAATCTTAGTTATGGGCTAGCTATCCATAGTTCCTACCTTAAATGACTATTTTAGGTGGTGGATGTGGTGTGTTCACATGGATGGGATGAGGTTTCCCTCATGGGTGAGAGTGAAACTCATTAAAAGTAGGATGGGATCATATATAATAGTTTGTAGCTGATTACTCACTATTTGGATTATATTAACCTAGGAGTAGTGGATACTATGGGTTATTAGTTTCTTGTATTGGTGGAAGAGTATGAGGACATCATTTCTAAGGATGTGTTGATCTTAACTCCCCACTGAGAGAAATAATTTTTCAAATAATTACACCCAGGGACTACCTTGATATTTATTCCAATATATATGATGGCTCCTATGGATATTGTTTAGCTGAAGGTGCAGTTAGAGGACTCATAATGGAAGGGACTTTTCAGAACCTGTGTGTCACCCTAGGAAGACCTAGTCTTGTTCAATAATAAGAAAGATGAGTGCTTGTGGGTGTGTAGATTATCATCACTCGAACCAAGTTAATTTAAAGAATAAGTATCCACTACCAAGGATTGATGACCTCTTCATCCATTTGAGAGGGTCAAGATGGTTCTCAAAGATTTTCCTCAGATTTGGCTACCACCAGCTCCAAGTACAAGATGAGGATATGCCGAAGAAAACATTTTAATGTCGTTATGGTCATTATGAGTACTTAGTGATTCATTTCTCTATGAATAATTCCCTGTCATTTTTTATGGGACTCATGATCTATTAATTTTATCCTTTCTTAGAAAAGTTTCTGGTAGTCTTCATTGATAATATACAAGTGTACTCGGCTTCCAAGGAGGAGCACATGAGACACTTGAGGACGGTTCTAGACATACTCTAAGAGAAAAAATATATGGGAAGTTATCTAAGTGTTAGTAATGTATTTGAGAAGCCCGTATTATAGTACATTCTATCTCAACAGAGGGTGTAGAAGTAGACCTAGTGAAGGTTGTGGTGGTGATAGCTTCAGATCCACCCAAAATCTTGATGGAGGTATAAAGATTTTGTGGGTTGGTTGGATACTATAGGAGAGTCGCGGCCAATTTAGTTAAGATATTGTAACCCTTTACTACCTTGAACCATAAGGGGAATAATTTTATATATACTGATAGGTGAAAATAATCTTTCCTGGAGTTGTGGAAGAGGTTAATGAGCGCCCCCCATCTTGTGAATGCCAGAGGTAGGTGTAACACCCCAGGTAAATAAAGAA
This sequence comes from Viscum album, assembly GCA_963277665.1. Lineage (NCBI taxonomy): Eukaryota > Viridiplantae > Streptophyta > Magnoliopsida > Santalales > Viscaceae > Viscum > Viscum album. The sequence goes on along the minus strand of OY728146.1, from coordinate 1,615,264,431 downwards.
TATGACATTTTCACATTTATCCATATTTGTGAATAAAATATTAATATAACTTTAAAGGGGATGCTATGCTCGATGGCGTACCCAATACGCAACAACGAGTTTCTTGGGAATCTTACGTTGCACTCTAACAATAAAATAACATTATTTTAAATTATAGTTAATGCCTAGACGTTGTAATGGAAGGAATGAACATAACTAACTACAAAATGATTATATATGTTTGTCAAATATTTTTACTTTTTACAATAAATGTTAGAGGATTAAAAATGCAAATGAATCCAATTTTAAGCGTAAACATTCTAATATTCCTTAAAAGGTCGATTAACCGCCTTTTGATGATAAACCTCTTTTAAATCAACTTTTTGACAATTTTATGTGTTATATTTGACAGAATAAAATTCTTCTTTATAATCGGGACATCAAAATTTACTTTGTGTAAATTTTTGGTATTTTTCCGATAAAGTTCATTTTTTTAATGAATAGGGAAAATGTTTTATTTTAATTCAAAACCTCTTTTTAATCTAATTTATTTATATGATTATATTATATTTTGAATTGGGTTTAAAGTGAAATTAGAATATATTTTTACCATTTAATCCAATAGTGGTCGTTGGAATTAATTTCATCTTGAAATTGGACTTAAACTAGTGTCAATCTTTTGATACTTATTGTTTCAAAAAAACACGCTATTTCCTCTGACAGCGGGAATTAGTTATTAAATTAATTAATGAAACTTCTATGTTTTGAATTTTGTAAAATAGACATCATTTTTGAATTCGGAATATCAAATATAGCTTAGGCTGAATTTTTGGTATTTTTTGGGAAAACTTCAGTTTTTGATGAATAGTGAAACCACTAAGTGGTACTTAAAAAACTGATTTTTCGTTTAAATGAAAATTTACCACCTCTATGTTTTTAATTTCAAAAATCCGACATAACTAGTTGTCATTAAGAAGTAAAATGTGGTTCAATGAGATTAAAATAATTTTTTGGTGAATAGTAACTTTTACGTTTTAATCGCGATTAGAGGTAATTAGTGTAGTTTAAGGTAAAAATAATGTTTTAATAATATGAAATGACCTAGACACATGTCCTACCCTCATTGGATGATTCATGGCCGACCAAGACAATCCATGGGTCAACTTGGGGACCCCATGGAGCCACTTTTCTTGGAAAATGACATTAATACCTTTTTATTTAAAGTTAAAATTAAAATGTCACAAACATGTGTTGTTTTACTAAAACAATTTTTATATGGGGTTATGCAAGTCATCATTTTGACTATAAGTATTCATTAGAAACCTAAAGAGATTTCCTACATCATGATAGTTTTTTTTATAATTTTTAGATATTAAATAAATTAATTTATTTATGACACCGTGATGATGCAGTGATTACCTCATAAATGAACGATTTAAATAAAATAAGAAGATAAGGTGAAATATAAGTCTTACACTAGTCAAAAACCTATTAGATGAGTGGATTTAAAAACCTTATCACCTTATCCTCAAAATATATCCTTTTGGGACCTTTTAAATTAGAAAATCATTTTATAATAAAGTAATATTTTATAACTTTCCAAGAGTGCCCCTCCTCTCCTCTTATAAAAGGCCCCCACCTCTACCACCTTACAGACACCTCTCAAGACTTTCTCTCGGTAAAACCCTGCCCATTTCATCTCTCCACATCACTATCTTCATCATTGATGCCTCACTTTGGGCAGAATCCTTTCCAAGGAAGCCTTTGAGCTCAAATCAAAGAGAGTTACTCGATTTGAAGGTAATGTCTTCCCTTGTGTTCTTTTGTTTTATTTTTCTTCTCCAAACCCCTAAAATATTTTTATTACCTTTTTTTTGTAACAACACCAGTATCTTAAATATACTAGGATGTTTTTATAATAAGGATTCGAGCTACAATTACACACACCTACATCGAATGTTTAAAGAACATACCGTTTCTGTGGATGGTGAATTTCTGCCTCACGAAACGATGATTGTTCAATATTATTTTAACACCTTCAAATGTGGCCATTAAGATGTCACTATATTTATATATGATATATAATATGTTTATTTTTTCCTTAATCTTCTTTATTTGTCATTTATGACATACCTTTATGGTTTCCATTATGGGTAAACATGATATCTTCATTTTAGAAAGTACGGACTACCGCCCCCTCAAAGTGATTTGATTCGTTAATAACATATGAGGTACATATAAAGGATATATTAAATGATATTATATATGGTACCATAATTTAATTATAATACTATTATGTATCATTATGTTTTAATTCCATTAAATATGAAATATAAATGGAAGTAGCGTTCATGCGTACGTACGGATTACCGTCTCCATGAACGGTGCATTTCATTTATTACCTCTAAATGTTATGTAATATTATAAATGCATGTATATAATGGATATATATTATATATATTATATCTACATAATTAAAATAATTCTGGATATAATGGATATTTTACCCCATGAACAAACTTGTAATTATAAAGAGTTTATTTTTGACTCAAGTAACAATGATCGTTAAAATGACCGTTATTAACTTAAATAATTACATAGTGTTAATGACATGGTAATAAGTGATATAAAAGGAATAATGAACTTGAAAAAGGTTCTTGAGAAATTATAAATTAACTCAAGTTTATTATTCAGGAGATTAAAGAATGATCGAGTCAAGTCGGATACGAGGTAAGGGATCCGACCTCTCTCTTTTTTCTAAGTACTCTCTTTTATGCCATTTATTTTAAGATCATATTTCTTATGTTGGGGGATGCTATATTATATTACTATTTCTGTAAATTTTATGTTAATATGATGGGATACCCTATTTTATCTCATCAATCCATTTTTGATGTTTTATGTGGCGCCGTTAGGCTGCCAAATTTTCATAAGGGGATTTTCATCTCACTTTTTATTCCCGTGGGATTCATGCTACATTGGACACTATTTACTTTTGTTTGGTATATGTACTGCCCATTATTTTACTATTTGTATAATATAATCTCATTTATGGGTAGTTACATCTTCATCGTATGACCCTTCTTTCAGGGGGTGTACGTTTCGGAAGTTACCCAATTCGGTAAGGGAACCTTTCACCCTCCTCATTTTAAAAGACTTATTTTTTTGGTCTTTTAATCTTATTATGATGGGATATGTTCTTATATATCCTTGTTGCTATAAATGTTATGTCCAAGTGATGATATACCCCTTTTTATCTCTCATCAACTCATTTTCTAAATTTTGAAGTGACGCTGTTAGGCTGTTGAATTTTTGCAAGGGAACTTCTTAACCCAATTTTGATTCTTTGGGATAAACTTGTACTCCTTGAAATATGTCATTATATGAATATGTGTGAATGACCTCTGATTGTTTTACACTTAATATCCACTTATATTTTGTGTATTAGTTTTTCACACATAATTATGTAATTGATTTATCCTTAATACAAGGATACCGTCTTTGTAAGGGACTTCGTCTCAATCTCCTTTCATTCAGGCATATTTTGTTCTAATAAAAGGCTTTATTTTACATGGTGTATAAAACCCTTTGACTTTTATTTTTATACAAAAGGAATATTTTTCTACGAAGAGTTTTACAAAATGAAAAAAGGAATGTTTCTTTTAACGTACGCGGTGACAATGACCTTTTCCTCCACCGTGAGTATTATTTGGTATTTGGCTTCCTCAGTAAGGCGTAATGTTTTTTAAAATGAAATAAATACCATATACTCTTTTATGTATGTTGGTATTGAAAATGGTTATTATAAAGGATTTGTTATGTCAATATATTTAAGTGATATATTGTGATCGAAATGTGGAAATTTTTTCTTTCCATTATATTTGTTTAAAGTCTTATGATTTTATAATGGTACTTGGACATTATGACGGGTGGTGCCGTGAATACCATGAAGAGTGGTAACGTTATAACCTCCAATGCATTGGGTATGGAAGTTGGCCGTATGGATATTCCATTAAGTGATATGTGTGGAAGTTGACCGTATGGTTATTCCATTTAAGCATGTTTATGTCCCAAGTTACCTTTATGTGTTATGTGTTCTTTATATGGGTTTTATGGTAATATTTTGGTTACAAAAGGGTAAGTAATGGTATTTTATTCAGTGAAGAGTTTTTACTACTTCATAAAGGTGAAAAGTATTACTTTGGTAAAGAACTCATGGTTTACTTGTTATTTTGAAAAACTAACAGTTTTCGTTCTTTGTGTATCCTTTACTGGGATTTTTATGCTCATCCCAAGTTTTTGAAATGTTTTCCACAGGACTTAAAGATGAATAGGGTCAAGGATGGGATCAAGGAAATACATTCTATCTAAAACATGGAACTAGACATGTTTCTTTTTAAGTGATTTTTATTTTATGGAAACTTAGCAGAAGTGTCTACTATGCAATCTTTTGAGATGTAATAGTTATGTCCTAATTATCTAAAACTCTAAACCTGAAAAGATCCTCTATGTGAATTATTCTTTTAATTCATTATTAAGAAATTTTTAAGGTCGGGGCATTATAGTTGGTATTAGAGGTCGATTTAGATAACGTTAGAGGTTAGGGTATTCTCTAGGCATAAGTGACATTACCATAATGGTTAGGATTTTAGAAAGAGTCATAGTTTTAGATAAAGTGAATGAGTAAGTATATCTTAGTGTTTATCTTCCTCATTATTACATGATGGTTTTGTTGATATACTCAGACTGACCTTTTTGGTTTTAGTAAATGGATGGATCTTGCAGGCACCAAAGTAACAATGGATGTGAAGTAAACTGTGACAGTTTTCTGAGCGAGCAACTGAATGATATGGGAGCTGTAATGAGAACTCTTGTGTTTATCCTCAACCAACTATCTAGAGTCATGATTGACCACCTAAACCTTGGTGATTTCTATAAGGCATCATATATGCGAGAAACAAATCCCTACGGAACTACAGGTAATAATCGTAAAGGTAAGTGTGTTGAAAAACCTATGTGTCAAAGATGTGGAAAGAAACTCCTAGGAAAATGTGTCAAAGGGACAGAAATATGCTATAGATGTGGAAATAAAGGTCATAAAGAAAGAACTTTCCATGGAAAAAGGAAGCATCCAGTTGACTCGAGGAAAGGGAAAGAAGTTTTTTATGAGGGATCAATTGAATGTTTTAAATGTGGTGTGCATGGTCGTTATGAAAACACATGTCCTATGAAGTAGTTTTAGGAGTGAGATCACCAAGATTGTTCAAATATTCGTGTACCAGTACCTAATTCCATTCCGATTGAGGATGAAGAAACTGACAATGACCAATCAAAGGTATGGATTATTTCTTAACTTTTGTTTTCCTATTTTGGAATCTTAGGATATGATTCATGATTTTGTTTGTAGGAAAGAAGTATTTCATAATAAGTTGGAAAGGAATAGTTAATGGATTATGAAGAATGTTGAATGAGTAAGAAGTCAACATATAAGGGCTTCAAGAGTTATGGTGAAATTATTAATAGTATTAAGTCTCTTTTAATGATAGGGTTACATTAGAAGAATTTTTTTATAGTATGTGTAACCCTGATGTTTGATATATGAAAATTTTATTCAAGGAATAGTTATCAGTTCTTTTGTGGACATAGTCATAAAGAACCATTTGGGTTTATATGATCCTTATTTTGAGGTAATTATGGGTTACTATATGTTATGATTGAAAGTGAAAGGCATGAGATAAAATTGAGGTTAAATTATGTTATGATTATTTTTGAAGATTTTATCTCGTTTTGGGGAATGTTTTAAGAATTATATAGTTTTGGGAAAAGGACAACACGCAGACCGTGTGACAACCCATCGCATCGGACAAAGCTGCGGGAATCGAACCCACAACCAAAGTGCGACTGGTATTTATCTCCTACCACTGGACTACGTGAAGTCCATGGTTAGTTTGACTAATTATTTTTAGTTATATTATTTTAGGAAACAAAATTAAGTTTATTTTGGGTTATCTATGGAAATGATTAACCTATCATGGAGGATATTTGATTAGGTTAATTACTTTTCAGTATGAGACTTTAAGAGAAACTAATGTTATTTGGAGATAAATGTTAATTTTGTACCTTGGAAGACAATGTGATTAAATCCTTCAAATATTTGGGTTTCAATCTTAGTTTGGTTTACTTTGAATAATTTTATGGATAGATGTTTATTTAATGGTCTTTTTTGAACTTTGGGTATTGTTTGAAATTTTTTGGAGATTAAGAATAGATTTTTTATAAAGAATTATCCTTTTTGGGTATTATCTGATCTCACACTAACCTTTTTGGTTTTGGTTTTGGATTTTGTCTAAAGACATGGGAAATATATATTTCTCTTTTGTGGATTAGGTGATTCTCAAGAAGTTGATTATAGTACTCTTAATGCGAACAAGTATTCCTAAAAACTCGTCTTTTGGAGAAAAATATGAGTTTGATTAAGGAATCTAGTAAAAGTTGAAAGTCTATGTGACAAGTAAGTATGTTTCATTATGATTTAGTTAAGCTCAAAAATAAATTCCTCAATGAAGAGTAACTTAAAACAAAAATGTTGTCTGTTAAATTTTCCTACTAGGGAATCGAATACCGTTTAACCCATCACAAGTTTGTGATTTTCTTATGGTTAACTTTCTCCTAGACATGTTTACTATCACTCTCCCTTAGAACATGACCCTTTGTTTTTTCCTCCATATCCATGTTTTCCTATATGGAATCCTAGTATGGGTTAACTCGGGTGACCTTTGTACTTCTCTTTCTTTATTTTAAAGTGATTGTTTTACTGACTCTTATTCCGATGTGGGATTTTCAATGAAGTTTCCAAGCCCAATTTTAAAATTGCGAGGACACAATTCCCAAAAGGGGGGAAGTATGTAACACCCCAAGTAAATAAAGAATATGAAATTTTTACATTTATCCATATTTGTGAATAAAATATTAATATAACTTTAAAGGGGAAGCTATGCTCGATGGCATACCCAATACGCAGCAACGAGTTTCTTGGGAATCTTATGTTGCACTCTAATAATAAAATAATATTATTTTAAATTGTAGTTAACGCCTAGACGTTGTAATGGCGGGAATGAACAGAACTAACTAAAAAATTATTATATATGTTTTTCAAATATTTTTACTTTTTACAATAAATGTTAGAGGATTAAAAATGCGAATGAATCCAATTTTAAGCGTAAACATTCTAATATTCTTTAAAAGGTCGATTAAACACCATTTGATGAAGAACCTCTTTTAAATCGACTTTTTGACAATTTTATGTGTTATATTTGACAAAATAAAATTCTTCTTTAGAATCGGGACATCAAAATTTACTTTGTGTAATTTTTGGGTATTTTTCCGATAAAGTTCATTTTTTTTTAATGAATAGTGAAAAATGTTGTATTTTAATTCAAAACCCTTTTTTAATATAATTTATTTATATGATTAGATTATCTTTTGAATTGGTTTTAAAGTGAAATTATAATATATTTTTACCATTTAATCCAATAGTGGTTGTTGGAATTAATTTCATCTTGAAATTGGACTTAAACCAGTGTCAATCTTTTGATACTTATTGTTTCATAAAAACACGTTGTTTACTCTGACAGCGGGAATTAGTGATTAAATTAATTAAAGTAACTTATATGTTTTGAATTTTGTCAAATAGACATCATTTTTGAATTCGGAATATCAAATATATCTTAGGCTTAATTTTTGGTATTTTTATAAAAAACTTCAGTTTTTGATGAATAGTGAAACCACTAAGTGGTACTTAAAAAACTGATTTTTCGTTTAAATGAAAATTTTACAACCTCTATGTTTTGAATTTTAAAAATCAGACATACATGGTTTTCATTAAGAAGTAAAATGTGGTTCAATGGGATTAAAATTATTTTTTGGTGAATAGTAACTTTTAAGTTTTAATCGCGATTAGAGGTAATTAGTGTAGTTTAAGGTAAAAATAATGTTTTAATAATATGAAATGACCTAGACACATGTCCTAAACACATTGGATGATTCATGGAAGACCAAGAAAATCCATGGGTCAACTTATGGACCCCATGGAGCCACTTTTCTTGGAAAATGACATTAATACCTTTTTACTTAAAGTTAAAATTAAAATGTCACAAACAAGTGTTGTTTTACTAAAACAATTTTTAGATGAGGTTATACAAGTCATATTTTTGACTATAAATATTCATTAGAAATATAAAGAGATTTAATAAATCATGATATTTGTTTTATAATTTTTATATATTAAATAAATTAATTTATTTATGACACCGTGATGATGCAGTGATGACCTCATAAATGAACGATTTAAATAAAATAAGAAGATAGGGTAAAATATAAGTCTTACACTTGTCACAAACATATTGGATGGGTGGATTTAAAAACCTTATCACCTTATACTCGAAATATATCCTTTTGGGACCTTTTAAATCCGAAAATCATTTTATAATAAAGTAATATTTTATAACTTTCCAAGAGTGCCCCTCCTCTCCTCTTATAAAAGTCCCCCACCTCTACCACCTTACACACACCTCTAAAGCCTTTGGCTCGGCCAAACCCTGTCAATTTTATCTCTCAACATCCATATATTCATCATTGATGCCTCAATTTGTGCATAATCGTTTCCAAGGAAGCCTTTGAGCTCAAATCAAAGAGAGTTACCCGATTTAAAGGTAATGTCTTCCCTTGTGTTCTTTTGTTTTATTTTTCTTCTCCAAACCCCTAAACTCTTTTTATTACATTTTTTTTTGTAAAAAAACAGTATCTTCAATATTCTAGGATGTTTTTATAAGAAGGATTAGAGCTACACTTACACACACCTACATCTAATGGTTAAAGAACATACTGTTTCTGTGGATGGTGAATTTCTGCCTCACGAAATGATGATTGTTCAATATTCTTTTAAAAACTTCAAAGGTGGCCATTAAGATGTAACTATATTTATATATTATATATAATATATTTATGTTTTCCTTAAGCTTCTGTATTTTTCATTTATGGCATACCTTTATGGTTTCCATTAGGTGTAAACATTATATCTTCATTTTAGGAAGTGCGGACTACCGCCCCCTCAAAGTGATTTGATTCGTTAATACCATATGTGGTATATATAAAGAATATATTTAATGATATTATATATGATACCATACTGGAATTATAATAATATTATGTATAATTATGTTTTAATTCCATTAAATATGAAATAGAAATGGAAGTACCGTTCATGCGTACGTACGGCTTACCGTCTCCATGAACGGTGCATTTCATTTCTTACCTCTAAATGTTATGCAATATTATAATTGCATGTATATAATGGATATATATTATATATATGATATCTACATAATTAATATAATTATGTATATAATGGATATTTTACCCCATGAACAAACTTGTAATTATAAAGAGTTTATTTTTGACTCAAGTAGCAATGATTGTTAAAATGACCGTTATTAACTTAAATAATTACATAGTGTTAATGAAATGGTAATAAGTGATAAAAAAGGAATAATTAACTTTTAAAAGGTTATTAAGAAAGTATAAATTAACTCAAGTTTGTTATTCAGGAGATTGAAGAACGATCGAGTCAAGTTGGATACGATGTAAGGGATCCGACCTCTCTCTTTTTTCTAATTACTCTATTTTATGTCATTTCTTTTAAGCTCATATTTATTATGTTGTGGGGTGTTCTTTTATATTCCTATTTCTGTAAATTTTATGTTAATATGATGGGATACCCTATTTGATCTCATCAATACATTTTTGAAGTTTTATGTGGCGCCGTTATGCTGCCGAATTTTCATAAGGGGATTTTCATCTCACTTTTTATTCCCGTGAGATTCATGCTACATTGGACACTATTTACTTTTTTTTGGTATATGTAATGCCCATTATTTTACTATTTGTATAATATACTCTCATTTATGGGTAGTTACATCTTCATTGTATGACCCTTCTTTCATGGGGTGTACGTTTCGGAAGTTACCCAATTCGGTAAGGGAACCTTTCACCCTACTCATTTTAAAAGACTCCCTTTTTAGGTATTTTAATCTTATTATGATGGGATATGTTCTTATATATCCTTGTTGCTATAAATTTTATTTACAAGTGATGAGATACCCATTTTTATCTCTCATCAACTCATTTTCTGAATTTTGATGTGACGCCGTTAGGCTGTCGAATTTTTGCAAGGGAACTTCTTAACCCAATTTTGATTCTTTGGGATAAACTTGTACTCCTTGAAATATGTCGTTCTATGAATATGTGTGAATGACCTATGATTGTTTTACACTTAATATCCACTTATATTTTGTGTATTAGTTTTTCACACATAATTATGTAATTGATTTATCCTTAATCCAAGGATACCGTCTTTGTAAGGGACTTCATCTCAATCTCCTTTCATTCAGGCATATTTTGTTCTAATACAAGGATTTATTTTATATGGTGTATAAAACCCTTTGAATTTTATTTTTATACAAAAGGAATCTTTTTCTACGAATCATTTTACAAAACAACAAAAAGGAATGTTTCTTTTAACGTACGCGGTGACAATGACCTTTTCCGCCACCACAAGTTTTATTTGGTCTTTGGCTTCCTCAACAAGCCGTAATGTTTTTTAAAATGAAATAAATACCATATACTATTTTTTGTATTTTGGTATTGAAAATGGTTTTTATAAAGGATTTGTTATGTCAATATATTTAAGTGATATATTGTGATCGAAATGTGGAAATGTTTTCTTTCCATTATATTTGTTTAATGTCTTATGATTTTATAATGGTACTTGGAAATTATGACGGGTGGTGCCGTGAATACCAGGACGGGTGGTTACGTTATAACCTCCAATGAATTGGGTATGGAAGTCAGCCGTATGTCTATTCCATTAAGTGATATGTGTAGAATTCGACTATATGGTTATTCCATTTATGTATGTTTATGTCCCAAGTTGTCTTTATATGTTATGTGTTCTTTATATGGGTTTTATGGTAATATTTTGGTTACAAAAGGGTAAGTAATGGTCTTTTATTCAGTGAAGATTTTTTACTACTTCATAAAGGTGAAAAGTATTACTTTGGTAAAGAACTCATGGTTTACTTATTGTTTTGAAAAACTAACAGTTTTCCTTCTATGTGTATCCTTTACTAGGATTTTTATGCTCATCCCAAGTTTTTGAAATGTTTTCCACAGGACTTAAAGATGAATAGGGTCAAGGATGGGATCAAGGAAATACAATCTACCTAAAACGTGGAACTAGAAATGTTTCTTTTTAAGTTTTTTTTTATTTTATGGAAACTTAGTAGAAGTGTCTACTATGAAATCTTTTGAGATGTAATAGTTATGTCCTAATTCTCTAAAACTCTAAACCTGAAAAGATCCTCTATGTGAATTATTCATTTAATTCATGATTAAGTAATGTTTAAGGTCGGGGCCTTATAGTAGGTGTTGAGTATATGGTTTTCTATGATACCTCTTGTAATATGATAGTATCTGTCCTCATAGATAGGTAGTCGTTGATTAATTATGGATCTTTACAACTAAGACCTCAGGAGCATAACTACATGACCCATGATCTTGATCCAACAATGGAGGTATTTTCACTGAATATGTAGCGACACTACCTTATGGGTGAGAATTTTATTGTCTATTATGACCACAAGAGTATCATGTATATATTATTATAGAAATATATTAACTTGAGATGGAGGTGATGGCTATAGTTCTTCCATGATTATGAATTCAAGATATTCTATACTATCTATAAGGGGAAAGTCATAAAATATTTTCTCAGTAGGATATCTAATTCACAATTATTGAGAGATTCATTATATTAGTTATCCTCATTTTAGTTTTCCTTAGTTTAAAAGGATGATACATCTTACCTCCAGTTGATGGTTGTTAACCCACTTCTTTTAAAATGTGATAGGGAGGCTTGGAGTATAGATATCGACTATGATACCTTGTGTTTTCAGATTTCCACTAGACATTCTCCTGATATATTTTCTAAAGGTGGTGAGAATATCATCATTTTCAGGGGGAAGATGTTGGTAGTAGTGACATTTCATGAGGTGGTGATAAGGACGTTTTATATACCCCCTTAGTGATACATCCATGTGTTTAAAATATGTCAAAAATCCTGTGACATCAGTTCTGGTGGATAAGTATTAATAAGTGTGTAGTTGAGTTTGTCTATCAATACCCCACTTGTCAGTAGGTGTTGGAAAATAACTAGGTTTTAGCAAATTTAGACCAACCCCATACGGTGCTGGAGTGGAAGCAAGGTGGTATCTCTATGGACTTAATGATGATGTTACTAGGATAATATATAGGAAAAAATCTATCTAGTTGATCATAGAATGACTCACCATGTTGTCCCACTTCCATACTATCCAATAGAATAGTTCAGTTGGGAGCTTGGGACACATTTAAGTGTTGGAGGAAGTACGACTTCATAATGTTCCCTTGATGATTGTTTCAAATCATGATGTTTGCTTCATGTCAGGATTATGGAGAGGATTTTAGGAGGCCTTTTTGACTTAGTTACATTTGATAATATAATTTCAATCCAATAATGATGACCAAATTTATCAGACCATTTAGGTTCTAGAAGAGATGTTGTGGGATTTCATGTTATACTTTTTCTATAGCTGGGAGGATCACCTAAACATAGTGGAGTTTGTGTACCAAAAAAATTACCATTAAACCATCAAAATGGAACCATTATAAGACTCATATGAGAGACTCTATAGGTCAGTAATATGTTGGAATGATATAAGATAGCCATCACTCATAGTCCCATAGTTTGTGCAAGCGATGATCAAGAAGGTTCAAATAATTCAAGAGTATATGAGGACAGCGTAGATCCATCATAAGTCTTATTTAGACCTACCAAAGATTCCTTTGGAGTTTGGTGAGGGATACCATGTGTTTCTTAAGGTATAAAATTAGATTATATTATAGAGATTTTTATGGGAATTAATTTATCTCTAAGATTCATTGGCCCTTTTCATATACAATGCAGGGTTAGAGAGGTGACGTACTTCTTAGACCTACTAACACAATTAGACCAGGCACATGATTTATTACATGTTTCAAAATTGATGAGGTATGTGAACAACCCATTAAATGTTTTTAATAGGGAAATATTGACATCAAGATGGATCTACCTTTACAGAGTACTCAGTAGGTATCAAGTATAAGTAGGAAAAGATCCTTCATTGGTCAGCGATTCTAATAGTGCATGTTAGGTGGTAGGACAAGAATATTTAGGAGAGTACCTAGGAGTTGTTAAAATATCTATGATTCTAGTACCATCATCATTTTGAGTAGTTTTTTTAATTTTTAGGATGAAAAGAGAAAAGGTGGGTAGAATTTAAATAATCAATTATACATTGTAATGGTTTTTAATATTTTAACTAATATTTATGAAGATATGCATTGAGTTATTGTAGGATTATGAGGCCTAGAGAGGCTCTATATTGATATAATAAAAATAATAAACATATTATATCACACACACATAGTTTTTATAAAACAATAAATTAACTTTTAATTTATTCTTAGATAGAAAAACAGAGACTATCATTGAATCTAGAATTCTGGTTTTACCCAAGGCTATACATAAAATTTGTTGGTATCAGGTGTTTAGTAAAAAAGTATTCATAGGAAGATTACTAGATTAATTAATAAGTTTTTTTCAAACCTATCCTCCTCCTATTTAAACACATTTATGGTAAAATACAAGAGTTAACCTTATATCCCTAAATATTTGAGAGGAGAAATGGAGGAGTGAATTGTGGCACCAATGAATAACGGTATAATGGATTAGTACCACTAGTATCATCTATGACAACAGAGTTTGTGGATCTCACTAATGATAATGAATGATAAATGTTATTCATCAACGATTGATCTAAATTTTAGGTAGTATGTTGTTTTGTGGATTTTATCCACATTTATTTATCCCATTTCAAACACGAGAAAAGCTTTCTAAAAATATTTACTCATGGATTAATGGTTGATTTTTGGGTATTGCTTTGTTTTCCTAGAATTAAGAATTGATGATATTAATTGATGCCTTGACTGAATTTTTCATTATTTGTTGATTTTAAATCAACCAATTGAGGCTAATCTGAATAATGGATGTGATTATTCCCTCCCATTTATGAAATTTAGTTTTTTATCCCCATTCTACATGAGATCACTATTAGTATTTCATTTGAAAAGCAGTTCAATAAATTCCTGGTGAATGATCATTACACCATCATTAATTGGTGAAATAAATCATTACTATGGGTAGAGGTTTGATATTTATGATGTGATCAATGTGTGTAATGATGATAAAGGATAATGATTAGACCACAAGTTTATATTCTTTGGTTTCGGTGTCTCATCCTGGCAGTTCAATGAGAAATTCTTCACAATGGGATTTGGGTGGCTAAAATCTGTTCACTGGTGATAAACAGGCTCGAAAGACCCTAGATACATGTTTATCGATGAATTTAGAGGTGGGATAAACGTAATATGTGGAATGCGTGATATTAATAAAATATTATGGAATTTTTATGAAAATACTGACTAAATAGCATGTACTATAAAATAATAGAAAACGTGGAGTACCCTCATGCGATTCTAGGGTTTACGTGTAGAGAAGAATATTAGTTTCCATGTTGCATGTTCCACATGTTGTGTGGCCAAAATTTTGTGGATTAGTGTGTAACTTAGCTGTACATAGGCACAAACACGACGAAAAACATATATATCACTAGAGTACATGGGCACAACCCAAAACTCAACCATTACTAGGTTCACGAGCATAACTAGGGTACATGAGCATAACCAGAAGAACACATGAACAGTCCAGAGTACACAAACTCAGGAACGAGGCACACACTAAGTGATATATTGACCTCTAACTCTATGTATCCAAAAAAGATACACTGTGTATATGTAGAAATACAAGTTGTGTGAGATAGTGAGATATAGGCCTACATGGGGTAGATAAGAAATGTCATGTACTCTTAGTAAATGTTGTGTACTTTTTATAGGAAAAGTTGTGACTTGTATCAGTTTGGTGTTTTTCGTTGGTCCATACCCATGAGGGAATCATGAGGCATTTTTTAGCATAGGATGTGATTCCCACTATGGGATTAGTCTTAGATGAATTTTGGGAATCCCTCCATATGAATTGGGGTGTTATCCTCTATCATTTATTATTCTTCCCTATGTCAGGTTTGATGAATCATCATAGTGAACTTAGACATGCATATAACCCCTACATAGAAGGTTATTCTATGTAAGGTTTGGTGCACCTCAAATTCCCTAGCAGATATCCCCTATTTATTTATAATTATCTTCATAGTTATAGTGGGTAATTATTTATTGAAGATCTTAACAAGTATGAACTCTCAAATGAGTGTCGTGAGTCATAACATGGATTGTGGAGTGAGTTCTTCTAGATGAAAATTACTTTGATTCCTTGAGAATATTCCTATGGATGAAAGTCTATTTGAGACCTCATTGAGTCTTGGTGGACATTATGAGTATATTAGGGTTTCATTATTAAAATATATAATATTATGATTTACATACCTTCTTGATGATGATATGACCTATCCCTTTTTAATGTTTATGTTTGGTAAATTCTTAGTGTCCTATAAGGCATTGTTATACTCAAACCTATATGGGTTCTTCCCGCACATGTTGCATATTATGTTGGTGAAAAACCTTTTGATGGAGTCCTAGGAGGACCAAGAGTAGGAAAATCATAGTTGAGCTTGAAAAACCATGGTTCGTACTAGATATTACATTTGATAGAAGTCTTCTCATACTTATTAGGTCAGACACTTTTATCAGTTTTGGTGGGATTGTATTTGTCCCTTTATGCTTTCTAGTACTTTTTTAATACTCTGTTGTGGGATATAGATGTATGAAAACATTTGGTATCAGTTATATTTTTATCATTAGACAAGGTGTTTGAAGATATGTGAATGTTTATAGGTACCTTAGGATAATGCCTCCCATGTTTGTGATATGCCTAGTTAGTGCTTGTATTCAGACTCTATCTTATTAGAGGTAGGCTTGGGGTGTCACACTTTCTTTATTAGAAACTAGGAAGGCATCATTGGATTAATTCCTAATAATATAATTAGGTGAATTGGGAATAGTGGGTGATTGACCATAAAATATTCTCTAGTGAGATGTCCTAGGTCAGCCATTATGTTGCACTAGGAAAATAAATTGAAGGTTTCTTACCACTGTATAATTGGTGTGTTAATGTATATGAAGTTTATTATTTGAGAATAATTATTGGATATGTTGAAGATTTTTCTTAAATAGTCTTATTAATTATCTAGTATCCAAAACACATTACAATTATAGTTTTGGGTTCTGTATTATTAAAATATGTAATGAATAAAAATATACTATTATATTATATGCATGTATTTTATTATTGGGTCACCAATATTTTTATAAGAGTATGGTTTAGTTATTTTGGGGGAAAAAATTATAAAACCTTAGTGAGAACCCAATGTGTAAGTCAAAATTTAGGAAATATCATAAAGTTTTGGTAATGTATAGAGTGTCTAGTTTCTTAGCAATGAAATACCTATATAGATCCAAACAAGTGGATATATGATCTAGAATATATACACTAATAGAAAATTACCCAAAAGGTTTGGTTGATTATTAACTCTATATAGTTCTGACCTTGGTGACACATACTGGTGCCCCAAACTGATTCATTGCATGACTTGAAGGGCATCTCTTCATGCTCTCAAAGCTACTGACTCAGAGTGAGGGTATAATATGATATGTGGAGAATCTATACCCTCTTTTTTAAAGTACAAAAATAACACAAATAAATATATCAACAGTTATGATAATAATAAAAAGTAACCAAATATGACTATACTTCACATGACAATCCAAAAATAAAAAAAATTACCAAAACCAAAGCAGTAAATATGTCATTCCATATAAGTGTCAACTATCAAATCAAAATCCAAAACAAAGGCACACTGACATCTACCAAGAAGGTCATGAAATAATTTCTGGTCACCTAGTCCATGTTCCATCCAAAATCCTAACTCAACCATATAATATAGGGATCTTGTAATTATCCTATCCTGTAAACATGATTTCTACTAGGGTACCAATCAATGGACTAAGTAGGGTGTGATTACAACTCGGTGGGCCACCACCAATAGTGATTAAAAAAACATCCAATCTATAATAGTGTATGCAGTTGTATAAATAATAAATGATAAAATGATTAAAGTAAATTGATTCAAATTTATTATTATTTAGTTAACTAAACATTCCCTTAGGTTCATAGTGACACCCATTCCAATCATACTTACTTTGGACCATGCCAATGTTTAAACCATACAATATATGTATTTTACGATTTATTCTTTCATGGGATTTCATTATTCAAAGTAATTCCAATTTCATTTTGGTATCATGGAGAGTAAGTCCAGGTACTATAATCATAGATTCTTGGAATTGAAATCCAACATCATTATCATGGGTTATTATATAATTAGTCTAGTACCAAAATCTCAAGTACTTTGAGCATTAGTCCAGCACCAATTCACATGCATTCATCAGGGGGCCTAGAGCATCAGTCTGACCACCCATGGATGAAGATAATTAGTCCAATAACCATATATAATTGTTCAAATATACATATCAAGTATCAAAATTAATGAAACAGTTATCAATTATTATAAAAGGCTAGTACATAATTTCATTTATCAATTAAAATCATTTAACATAATTACAACGTTTTACCATTTAACCCAATTACCATGAATCAAATCATAACTCATTAACCTTCCAAGGTTAACCCAAAAAATCTTTATAACCAGTTAACATTCAACACTTTCAAAATTGGTTTAATTAATAAAAAATATAATTTCCAATTTCATTCCATAGTTATCATGTCAATAAAATTTTCACAACCCATGTGTTTCCATTATTCCTAGTCTTGTAATCTCCTTCGGATCTAATGGGATCTGAGAAGGGTATCTAAAATTCATGGGGATTCAATTAAATTTTCTAATTTATTGTAATTTCAAAAAATGGGAACACAATGATACAAATAAAAACAAAAGATCATTATAAAGACTATGGGAATTAGCATATAGACTTCCTACATTAGGGTAATCGATGAATTCTCTCCCAACCTTATCCCTTAATTTGATGTAGAACGACCCAAAAAAAAAACATAATAGAAGATATAGGATCAAAAACTTGGATCAAGATCCAACAAAACAATATCCATTAAAACCTAGATGTATACATAATCAATTGAATAATTCATCACTCTCTAAATGGGGAGAAATATGTGATATAGAGAAACCTAATCAAGGAAGATATCACATACCCGAGAGAGGTTGATGTCATCTACAAGATCTTTGACTCGTAAAGTATGAAGTTTTAGGAGACTTGGAATCCTTTATGGAGCCTCCAATATCCATGTAAAAATATTTAGAATAAGTGGGGGTGATTTAGGATATAAAACATAGTGATCTATACTTTTTAATTAATTTTTATTAGGTTTAATAGTCTATGCGCATAGTTTCTTAGATTGGGAACACGGTTAGATAAACGATGTTCCATAACCTTGCACTCCTACTGTCCAAGGGTGCATGGTTTTAACAGGGTGGACATGCAATTTAAAAAACCATTCACCAACCATGAAACCCATTCTATTCCAGGGTTCATAGTTTGGGAGGGTTTGGGGGTTGCCACAGGGTTTCATCAATCCGCGCACCATTGTGCACAACCCCATAAGTTTCCAAAATTATTCAAAAACACCTAAAATCAACCCTTAGAAAAACCCAAAAAAAGTATGATAAAAAAGTCTAAAATATACTTGAAAATGAGTAACAAGGGGTCCTAATAAAATTTGGGATCTTGCAATCTCCCCACCTTATAACAACTCATCCTTGAGATATACCACCAAGCACTGCTAAGCATCCATGGTGAAAATGTCAGGCCACTAGGCTTTCATATCTGCCTCCCTTTCCCATGTTTCCACTTGAAAATGACCATGATTCTATAACACTCAGACTAATGGAATGATCTTTCCCCAAAAAACTTTCTCACTACAATCCACAATACGAAACAAGTTCTATTCAAAGGATACATCAACCTTAAGTTCAACATCCTCAACATCAATCACATGAGAAGGGTTAGGGTGATACAATCAAAGACATGACTTGTAGAATACATCATTCATAACACTATACCTATGTGGAAGATCCAATTGAAATGCCACTAGTCTGATCATCTCCAAAATCTCATACGTTTTGAAAAACCTAAGCATCAACTTTACCTACTTCCAAATATGATGACTACCTAATCTAGATGACACTTTAAGGAATACACGGTCACCCACTATAAACTAAAGAGGTTGATGAAATTGATAAAAAAATACTTCTGTCTAATATGAACTATATTCATATGTTTCCAAATAAATTGAACCTATTCTGATGTACATGAGTCACAGTACCGAAAACTCTAACTCACCCACCTCCATTAAATATAAAGGTGATCTGCATGGACTACAATAAAGTGCATCATATGGTACCATCTGAATAGTTTCGTGATAACTATTTCTACTTTAAAACTAAAAATATGCTATGTTATTCTCCTAAGACCCACCAAAATCTATGATGCATGCTCAAAACATTTCCTCTAACACTTTAATAGTATGCTTTGATTTCCTGTATGTCTATGGGTGGAAAGATGTACTTAGAAAATTGGAGTTCTAAGAACCTTCTAAAATCCCTTCTAGAAGATTGAAGTAAAACATGAATCATGATATTAAACTATACTTCATGACACCCCATGAAAACTTAATATCTCCTGAACATAAAAGTATTTTAACTGATCAACCATGAAATTTTCCTGAATTGGAAATAAATGGGCCACCTTTTTCAACTGGTCCAGAATAACCCATATCACATCATTCATCCAAGGTTCCTTAGAGTAACTACATAAAATTACATGGTTAAATCATTCTATTTCCACTCTATAATGGAGAATGGATATAGAATCTTGATAGGTCACTGATGCGCAACCTTTACTTGCTGACAGGTGTAACATTGTGCCACAAAACCCAAAATATCCTTTTTTATTATTGTCTAATAATACTATATTTAAAGACCATGGTATATCTTGGTAAATCTAGGGTTCACTGACCACTTAGATTCATGAAACTCACACAATATCTTTTCCCATATAAAAGTATCCATAACAACACGACCTCAAACATAGATGATATCATCCATATCTGTAGTCCAATCAGAAGGTGGCACCCCAACTTCAAAATTGTCCCTAAATGAAAGGCATTCTAGATACTCAAAATTTCATTATTTAATATAATTTAGGAGTGTAGGATCAATGTATAATTATAAAATGGTGATCCATTCCCACTCATCTTGAACATCCATGTACATCTCATCTTGCAAATCCATCATATTCCACTTAGAACAAGACTCTTAGACTATCTGTGTCTGTTTCTTTCACCTTAAATCACCAAAAAAACTATTACCCTTCCTAAGAATGTAGGATACCTAAATATAAAATGACTACATATACTCAACCCATCTTCACTACTAAAGATTCAAATCTCACTATAAAAATATGTACTGTAAACTTTTTGGTCGGTATACACTATAAAACATTCAACAAATAGCTAATTCCACTAAAAATTTATGGAATAAAATAATATAGAAAACTCAAGATTGTGTATAGGATAATTTCATTCATGTGGTCTCAACTTCCGTGATTCAAAAAAATGACTTGATCACTTTTTCATTAACATTACCCAAGTCCAATCCCAAAAACATCACCGAATAGTGTATAATTTTAACCCAACTCGAGTAGGATCAAAATGGGTGCAATGTTCAAAGTATTCTTTAACTTCTAGAAGTCGTTATCACATGATATATAACATTTAAACTTGATAACATTCTTTCTCAAGCCCAAAAGTGGAACGAATAAGATATAAAATTATTGGATGAATCTTCAATAATATCCCACTAAATCAAAAAATATTCAAAGATTAAAAGCATTATTTGGATGCTCCCAAGAAAAAACCTACCTGAAATTTCTCTAGTTGAACTGAAAAACCTTTCTTAGAGATGATGCAAACTAATAAATGTACCGTTTTCATCCATAATTAAAACTTAGATAGATTGGTGTAAAACCTATTCTCTCTCATTGTACTCATGATGATGTAAAGATATTTGGCATGATCTTCATCAGTCTAGAAGTACAATAAATTTAATTGATGAAAATAAACACAAAAAAATCAATGTATGGGTGGAAGATTCATTTAAATAAGTCCAGAAACACAATAAAAGAATTTTTAAATCCAAATGACTTTACAATGAACACATACAAGCCATACCTTCTCTTGAAAGAAGTATGTGGTATATCCTATGGTCTAACTCTTAGATGACGATAACCTTACCTCAAATCTATCTTGAATAACCACAAGAACCCCTAATTTGGTCAAAATACTAATTATACATGTAATAAGATATTGATTCTTAACTTTCATCCTATTTAACTTACTATATTTGATGTATAAGTGTAATGTTCGATCAATTTTATTATAAAAAAAGACCCAAAAACCCCATGAAGATATAATCAGATAGATAAATCACTTATCCATCAATTATTCTAGCTTAATATTACTCTTATGAAGTATGTTGGTTCCATTTTTTAAGGTGTAAAGTAAACTAGTTCCACTCTAGGCATTAGCTCAATCGTAAACTTGATATCTCTCCCAGGGGGTATCCATGATAAGTCTTTCAAAAACACATACTAAAAAGGATCCACTATTGTTGGAAATACACCAATATTCAGACCCCCATCATCTATCAAAAGTCTTTAGAATTGGGTAGTGATCTCCCCTAGTTTCAGATGAATTGACCCTGCACGGCCTGCTTAGATATCCCATTCTCCATGATGATCATACCAGTCACTCTAAACTAATGTGAAAGTTACTCTTCTATGATAATAATCAATGTGTTATATATTTGATACCATCTATTATATACCCAAAATCAAGTCATAACCTAACATCTCAGGTATGTACAAATCCTAAAGAAAATTATACTCACCAACCTCAAGGTAACACCCTTTACATAAATATATTTCTTATAACCTCACTCTCAATGGTGTGTCAGTCATAAAAAACCGACACACAAACTCCATCGACAGACTCAAAATATTCACAAGTTTATCATATATAAAATAATATGAGGATCTAGTATCAAATAAATTTCAAGAAATCATAGAATCTATAATAATTTCACCTCAGATTGTTGATAGCCTAGACTCACTATCAACAAGTGCAGGATGAACTACATGAAACTGACCGGTCCCTCTTCCCTATGATTTTGTCTGAGTCCCCTATGTTATAATTATATGATGATATGGGTGATCATTCCCTAAAGTTCCATGTCCTCCACCACAATCTACACGGCCAATAGAACCCCAACTACCTGATTGGTACAAGGTAGAAGACCACCTTCCAGTGTTATATGTTAATTTAGGTCATCCATCACATAACATATGTCGAGGGTTTATACAATACATATGTAAGTATCCCATACTACCAAAATATCATCATTACACCATTTTTCAATGACACTAACTATGAATGTGACCTGACTTACTGCATCGATGAAAAAACACTATATTACTTGTTTGAGTAATTGATCCTACCCACTGGATACTTTCTTCACCAATACCATGGTGAATGTTTTCATAATGTTGCTTACTACCCTTAGAATACATACCTCATGGCCATCAAGTTGAAGCCACTTATCATACACTGGAAGCGTTATTAAGGTTCCCCTCAAATATGAGATCCAGATTTACTACCTCAGAAAACTTATTTAATTATAAGATATTAACCTAGGACTTAATCTCACATTTAATTGTATTTTGGAAACATATATACACATATACCTCATCTCCAACAACTTCTAGGAAAAAGAAGTGTTGGATAAGTGGCCAAAATAGTCCATAAGTGACATGATTCCCCAGGTCAACCACATAAACTCTTCTGCCCTCTCATTCTCAATGTCTCTAGGTAAAAGTGTTCCAAGAACATTTCTTAGAAGTCCATCCATACCATGAACTTAAAATTATCCTCTTGAGCCTAAAAATCTGACCATAACATCACTGGTTCTCATAATATATAGGTTTATAATTTGACTATATTCTCCAAAGGAGTGTCTAAATGATCCAAGACATTATGGATAAAATCAATATAGAAATAACCTGCCTCAGGTCTACCCTATCTAATGAATGTGAGAGGGTGATGTAATTGGAACTCCCAGGTCAGATAAGACATATTATTCATAGACCTCTATAGGTATATTTCCATTAACTTCATGAAGAAATTAATTTTCTCCTAAATTTTCTCTTCTACCCCTTCACCCGGAACTATCGAGGCCTCTTGCACCACTGCTAGAGGCACATTTCTAAAAATGTCATGTCTTCCAAACAAAAAACACTATCATGGAATAATGTATCTAAAATTCAAGAAAACACATTTGGATACATAACACATCATTAACACAGTTTCAAAAGATATATTCACATAAAACCATAACAAGTTATCCCACATACACTGCCCCTTGGTCAAAACCACGTTACTATCACTACTGTCAACTATCCCTAACCAAGGTAAAAAAATTCTTATATATAATTTTTCCATTAAAAATAGTTACCAAATTTCAAAATCTTTTAAAAATTATAAATTTATCAATAATAACCATTTCTTTTAAACCACACAATTAAGGTATAGTATTTTCTTTTCTCACAACTCACTCATAACCTGCTTTTCTGTGTGTGCCTAAAATAATACATGCACATATATCATTGTGTAACGAGAATCATTTATAAAAACTCAACTATCATTACAATCTAGAACTTGATTAAAATATTATAAAATAATAACATCACACAAAAAGTTATTAACCCAAGGTAAAATAACTTTCAACTATAACAGATTACATTAAGAATAATAACCCCACACTGGGAACTTTTGTTTTCCACCATACATGGGTTAGCTACTTCTATGCATGAGCTCATGAACAAGGCCTGAATCATCCTAGTCTCATATATAAATTTACCAAATAATAAAATTATATAAAAGACAACCTCTTTTGATATGACATTTTAACATCCCAACCCGGGTGCCACATACTGGTGCCCCAATCTAGTTTGTTACATGCCCTCAAAAAAGTCTCCACGTACGTTAGGGGATGTAGACTAGTTGTGAGGGTGAAATATGATACACGGAGAGACTATAAACTCTTTTTCAATGTATTAAAATAGTATAAATAAATATATCAATATAGGAATAATAATAAACAATAATAAAATATGACTAGACATTACATGATAATAAAAAAAATAAAGGAAATGACCAAAACCAAAGTCGTAAATAAGTCATTCCATATAAGTGTCTAGTGTCAAATGAAAACCAAAAATAAATACACCCTAAATACTACCAAGAGGGTCCTAACATCATATCTATTTCCATAATCCATGATCCATCAGGAATTCCAGCTCAACCATCTAATATAGGACTCCCACCATTATTCCATCACGCAAACATGAAGTATACTCGGGTGCCAGTTGACATCCCAAGTAGGGTGTGATTACAAATTAGTAGGCCACCAAAAATGGAATCTTATGTTATATATAATCTATAACAATGTATATAATTTTATAAAAAAAATATACAAAATGATAAAACTAAATAGGTTCACATTTATTATTCTTTAGTTAACCACATTGGCCCTCATGTTCATAGTGACACCCAATCCAATCAAACATGCTTCATCCCATGAGGGATTCTAGACCAAAAACCATAAGGATTTTATAATTTAATATTTCTAGGGATTTCATTATTCAAATTAATTCAAATTTAATTTTGGTACCTTGTAGCATCATTCCATGTACCATTATCACATATTCTTGGAGAATCAGTCTAGAATCATTATCACTGGTTCTTAGATCATTAGTATACTAACAAAATCTTGGGTGAATAGATCATTAGTCCATCACGAATTCAATTTCATTCATCAGGGACCTATAGAATCAGTCTGACCAACCATAGATGAGGAGCATCAATCCAACACCCAAATCACATTTTTCACATATGCATATCAAGTTTCAATAATAATGACCCTTTTATCAATCATTCTCAACATGATACATTATTTAATTTATCAGTCAAAATAATTTAGCATCATTTCAAACTTTTACCATTTAACCCAATTACCATGAATCACCTCATAACTCATTAAAATTTCAAGGTAAAGCGAACAAATATTTTATAAATAGTTAACATGCCAACACATTAATAATTGTTTTAATTCATAAACCCTATAATTTCTCTTTTTCATTTCATAATTATCATTTCAAGGAAATTGGAACACCCCATGGGTTTCAATCATTCATGATCTCGTAATATCCAATGGATCTAATGGGATCCGACAAGGGTTTATCAATTTCATTGGGATTCAATTCAATTATATTATTTAGATCATTTTCAAAACATGGAAATGCAATGATACAACTACAAACACAATATAATAATCAGAAAGACTATAAGAATTGTCATATGTACCACCTACCTTAGGTTCATTAATGAACATTGGCTCAAACTTTGACCTTAATTTGTTATAGAACAACCGAAAACACAACGGAGAATATATAGGATCAAAACCTAGAATTAGATACAAAAAAACAAGATCCATTAAAACCTAGATTTATCCATCAAAAATTAAATAATCCATCCCTATCAAAATGGGGATAAATATAAGAGATAGATGAACCTAATCAAGGAGGAGATCATATACCAGAGAGAAGTAAATTTCATTCACCATATCTTCGATTCGAAAAGGAAAGAGTTTAGGAGCCTATAAATCCTATTTAGATCCACCAAAAGTAAATAAAACCATATTAATATAATTGGGGTTATTAGGGATATTAACCAAGGTTTTTGGTTTTTTTAATTAATTTTTAGGAGGTTTAAAAGTCTGTGTGCATGGTTTCCTATATGGGGCCATACTATCAGAGAAAATTTGTTCCCTAACTGTGTGCCGCTACTCTCGAGGGGTGAAATTTTTTCATTGGGTGGATGCATGGTTTGAAAAACCATGAACCAACTGTGAAAACCCCTCCATTCCTGGGTGCATGATTTTGGGGGCTGGGGTGGCTGCACCGTTTGGTCAAACTGCGCACTAAATGTGCATAACACCGAGAAGTTTTCAAAATTCTCTAAAAACACCAGAGAAAACCCCTAAGATAAAATCAACCAAATTTTGATCATAATAATGATAAAAGATACCTAAAAAATATTAAAGGGAAGTCATTGTAAAATTTGTGATCTAAAAAACTTGATCTTTACTTGGTGTATAATAAAGGGTAATAACTGCATACATAGCTTTAAAATATCAAGGGATATGAATTGGTTAATTAAAATTATCTTTATCAACCATTATAAGAGATTTAGATATATTTAGGATAGAGATTATAATAGGAAATGACCATAGAAAACTTGGACTAAAACCTATAATTTCATAAGTTATGGTATACAGTTTATTTAAGAGTTTTTATTTTAATTTCACTGTTTTACTTTAAGAAATTTTATCCTCTCTAAATTTCCATTATTTTAATGAAAGGATAGAACTAGTAGTAACCAAGTAAAAATGGGTGAAAAATAAAATGCAGTGATTTTCCCAATGAGAAACCAAATGGGATGGGAGATGGGGTGAAAAAACTCATGATAACTCTCACCCAAAATTATAAATCTATAGATAATCATGTGATCCATGTTGATATATTAAACACACTAAGGAAGATGAAACATACTATTGATACTTTATGAGTCGAATCTAATTTTTTTCAGTTGGTCCTATAATCAACTTATTTATAAGAAATTGATCAATGATATAGAAAATATATTTTCTATTCACCACCGCTAAGGCCGAGAGAAGGTAGTTTTTTCGATGTATTATGTGGAAGGCGAATCTGCTCAATGGTGGACTCAAATCAAGAATATAATGTGAGAGGAGGATATTAATTACATAAACTAAGAAGATTTTAAGAATTTATTTTTCATTGTGTATTTTCCTCAAAATTTTGAAACTAAAATATAATAATAATTTCTAGAACTAAAATAAAAGGATGCTAAATCCATTAGTACCATTGAGGAAGATTTCACCAGTCTTTCAAGTCTCTCTTATAGTTTTATTATCAACCCTAAAAGAAAAAATTATTAATTATTCAGTGGATTAAGGAAAATTATATAAAATGCATTAGATATAAGAGACCTTTATATATATTTAGAAATTATTTTATGTTATATTAAGGTAGAAATAAATATTGGAGACTCTCATTATTCTCATGGGTTCAAAGATGAGAAGAGAAAAATATATTTTTGATGAAATTAAAATAATAAATCCCGTGGATAAAAAATAAATAATCTCTCTTTAAACTAAAAATGTGGAATGAATCATAGAGTACATTTCCTAAATTTAATAAATAAATTATTTAAGTGTGAAAAAGAAGGCTATCGAGAAAATGAATGTCAAAGGGACATGAATAATCCAATCAATGATGATATGAAAGATCAACCAAATGAACCACCCAGAATCCAATGCTATAATGTAAGGAGTATGGATATTATGCTAATTAATTGATAAATTTAAGGGTTAATGATGATAATCAAGGTTAACAACCTTATAATTTAATGGATAATGGGAAGGCTTATGTGATCACAAATACTCCAGTGGGTCGCAATAGAGATATTTTGAAAGGTACACTTTTCAACAAATTATGTTCAACCATATATTTCATATCTATAAAATTTTATAATTTTATCATATCACCACATAAATGATTATATATTTAAATATTAGTGAAAAATCATAGTGGTATAATTATTGCATCTTAAGTCTATAAGTTCTCTCTAATTGAATTTTATGTGAATCCTCTTAATTAAAATATTATTATTCTCCCTATAGTAAGATTTGATATAATTATGGGAATGTATTGAGTCTCTATAAATATATAACATATAAATTATTAAATAATTTAATTCATATTTGATAACCTGGATATACCAATCATCACCTATTGGTGTGAGGATGGCCATGAACTTCTGATGGAAATTGGGGTATCTGGTACAAATAGTCAGGGATAAACTCAACATTGAATATACACCAATTTTTTTTAGGAAAATACTGATGTATTTACTAAAGAGTTTCATAGTTTTCTAGGGATTTTTGAATTTGAGTTTTCAATAGAAATCATCCATGGTGTTACACCTATTTAAAATACACCTTATAAAATGGACCCAATTGAGTTATAGGAATTGAGGAAGAAAATCTTGGATAATACAGAAAAGGGATTCATATTCCCTAGTGCGTCACCATGGGGTGTACCTATTATTTTTTTAATAATAAAGAAGTATTAATGTGTCATTTCATTGATTATTTAGAACACAACAAGTTCAATATCAAGAAAAAGTATTCTCTACCTCATATTGATTACATGTTCGATCAAACAGGCATTGCTCAAAACATTATAAATATTAACACTGGATATATATATCATTAGTTAAGGGTCATGATGAATGATATTCCCCATACAACCATTTGTATGTTATATGAAGACTTTGAATTTAAATTGATCTTATTTGGAATTATGAATTCCCCAAATATATATGGATATGATGAATATAGTATTTATAGATTACTTTTCTTAGTTAGTGGTGATATTTATAGATGATATTCTCATATATTCCAAGGGAAAGGAAGATCATATAGATCATTTGATGTTTCTGGATTAGGGATAATTTTTATGGGAAATTTTGAAAATATTAATTCTAGGTCTATAAAGTATTATTATTGGGTCGTTTAATTAGTAGTGAGGGTATATCTTTGGATCCTTCAAAGATGAAGGTCATCGAACAATGGGTCAGACCAACCACAATGACTTAGATTCATAGTTTTCTTGGATTAGATAAATAACACTGATGATTTTTAAAACATTTATCATAGATATCAAATCAATGAACCAAGTTAAACCAGAAGGGAGCCAAGTTACTTTGTATAGATGAATTTGAATAAAATTTCAAGGAACTAAAGAGAAGGTTGGTCAGTACATTTCTGATCACACTACCCCATAGTGGATAATGATTTTTGATATACATTGGTATACATAGAAGGGATTTCTATGTGTTCTCGTGTAGAATGAAATGGTAGTAAGGTATTACTCATTCCAATTAAAGGTCCATGAGAAAAAATACCCAACTCTTGATTTAGAGTTAGCATCATTAATTTTTTCATTGAATATATAGAGACAATATCTTTATGATGAAAGGTGTCATATAAATATATATAGATCATAAAATTTTTAAGTATAATTTTACATAGAAAGAGTTGAGTATGTGTCAAAATGGTATGGTTGGAGTTGACTAAATATTATGAATGGTCATACATTTCCACCATTGGAAGGAAAATAAGGTGGATGATGCTTTAAGTCAGAAGGAAGATGCTAACTTGTCCAAGATAAGGATTGAAAGAGATCCAATACTTATGAATTTGAATAGTATGAGCCCTGAAATAAAAAGGTAAGGGGTAAATACTATATTTCTCAAATTAATGTTCATCCATCCATCTATGGGAAGGTTAAATAGGCATAGGTGAGGATGTGGAACTACAAAAGAAGGCAATGAATGTTCTAAGGTTCAATACTGAACATGATGGAATGTTAATATTTAAGAACTATATGTGTCCCAATAGTACTAGAATTGAAGGAGTTATTTGAAGAATTATATAAATCCCTATTATCTATCCATCCTAGAAGTATAAAGATGAATATAGATCTTAAAGAGCGTTTCTAGTCAGAAAATTTAAAAAGGGACATTATTGATTTTGAATTTTGATTCCTGGTGGGATGAAAAGTTAAGGATTAACACCAGCAGTCCAAGGGGATGGTGTAATATTTATCCATAATTATATAGAAATGGTATAAAATCAACATGTTTTACATCATATTAATCTCGAACACATATAAATTCCATAACACTATTTGGGTTCTAGTCTACTACCTTATTAAGGTAGTTAATTTCATTATGATTAGAGAATATTTCTTTCTTGAACAAATTTCCAAGATACACATTAATGATGTGGTATGATTTCATAGAGTACCACTCTAAATTGTATCTGACTGATAAAATAGGTTTTCCTAATTTTTTTGGAAAATTATTCAATAATAATTACATATAGAGTTAAACCTTAGAATTTTATATCATCCTTATAC
This sequence comes from Viscum album, assembly GCA_963277665.1. Lineage (NCBI taxonomy): Eukaryota > Viridiplantae > Streptophyta > Magnoliopsida > Santalales > Viscaceae > Viscum > Viscum album. The sequence continues at coordinate 1,615,234,035 of OY728146.1, read as the reverse complement.
ATATGGTCAGTCTGATAGGATTATTAATACCCTAAAAGATATATTGATAGATTTATCTATGGATTTCAAAGGGGGTGGGATAAAAACCTTCCTATAGGTGAATTTTATTACAATAAAATATTACTTGTGAGATTTCAAACAGATCCTTATGAATCCCTCTATAGAAAGAATTGCAGAAATCTAGCATTTTAAAGACCCAAACTCTAGTAGTCCAAAGTTCGTGGTTAATTTATTACATTAGCACTAGATACCCAGAATCACATCTCAAAGGATAGAGTAGTTTAGTATTTTTGGTAAATCTAGATACATAATTCAATTTCACATTACAATTGAAAACATAAAATATAAAATATTATTTTATTTTTGTACAAAATTATTCCCTTCAGCATATCCCTGTATATCAATCACAATGCACTTCCTGGAATCCAGTAAAAAGGAAACATAAGAAAGGGGTGATATGTAATGCTTAGTACATGAATGTATACAATATAAGATATCATGAATAAATAAGGTATAATTAATATGGAAAGATAAATAACTGAAGAAACATGCTATTTAATAAATAAAATAATTATCAAGAATAATATGGTAGGAATAGATGATGATAAAATAATTCAATATAAATAATCAAATAAGCTTGAAATTTATCCATGGATATTAAAAATAATTGAATAATCACATGGAAATCAATAAATAATTTCATATTGATGGAATGAATAATGCTAGATATTAGGAACATACCATTAAGGCCTGGTCTAAGACATCTAAAAACCCATCAAGGCCTTTTTCCAGGACGTCTATATAAATGGGTAAGGCCACATCCAAATCTGAAGCTAGTTTGTGTCATGAGACCTACTGATGCATCGAGAGGCTATAGTTGTCCCCAAATATAACCTACTAAGTCCAATAAAATCCATATATGGAAGTGATGAAACAAAATCAACATAAACATTCATATTTAAACTAGAATACAAAATGTTAATAATTTTCTCAATAAATAAATATAATCCTAAACTATCCAGAGTAATATAGAGAATGGTATCAACATACTACATCCTCTATCAAACAGATCTCAAACCATTAAATAAAATATGGAATATGGTGTAATAATATAAGAACCTCAAAAAATAATAATATTCAAAAAATTATGATCACATAATTGAAAATTATTTAAAAATATCATTGAAAATTTATCGAAGAAAATATCCTTTTCACTTAAAATTCATTTATTTTTCAAAGACTATTCAATTATAATAGAGAAAATTTTATTTGAGAATAACCTTGTAAAATTTTATAGAAATATTGAAATCATTGAAACATCATGATGGCAGTAAATTCAATTCATTCTGTATAAGTTAGAAAAACATTCCTCTTACACTTTGGTAAGAAAACTATAAAAGTACCATGTTCGAAAAATGATAAGAATATTCCTTTAAATTTTTCAACAAAAAGTAAAAAAGATAAAAAAAAAGGAATTTAAACAATCATTTTAGAATATTGAAAATATTTTTAGAACTTTTTAGAAAAAAATTACATGGAAGAAAAATATTTCTCATATGAGACTTAAAAATAAACAATCATGAATAATGATGACATTGTGAAATAAACCCTTAACAATTTGGTTTCTTTGGAATCGTATGTCCCATGATAGAAATAAATTCAAAGAAAACATTAAATAACACAAGGAAAAATAAATTCATGATTTAATATATCAAATGGATAGTATATACACCATGAAAAAGAAATAAGTGGGGGATATGACATATGTATCTTGAAAGTAAAAGTGAGACGAGAAACCCTTACCCCAGGTTTAAATTCCTTAAAATGTGTAGAAAAAATCCTATATAATAAATATATATTTATTATAAAATTATTAAATAACCATAATCATATATATAATACCATATATAATGCTTTATCACCCATTTATTGACAACACTTTGTTAAAATTACTATTTCGAGTAATAATCACTTCATTTTTCATGTATGTTTAATTTAGTAGTTCTGGTCCTTATACTTTTATTATGGTTACATCATATCCAGAGTATTATTCATTGTATAAATATCATATATATTCAATATATAGATAATTATATTCATCCATAATATATATATATATATATATATATATATATATATATGAGTTACATTGTTCATAGAGACGGTAGGCCGTACGTACGCATGCAAGCTATTTTCATTTTTCAATGGATGGAATGAAAGAAAGGTAAAGAATAATTAATATTTATAGAATAATTATTTCATAATATATTTCATATATATTCATTATTTATATATTTATAACTATCCAATATAGTGGTGATTAAAACCGAATTACACCACTATGTAGAGACGATAAGTTGTACGTACACACGAGTGATATTTTCACTTTTCATAGGATGAAAAAAAGATGGAAAATGGTTTTACCATAATTTTAATAACATATCAGTATATTTATGATACTATAGTTATTATTTAATTATTGTTACAACAAAATAATAGGAATAATAAGAATAAATAATGTTGAAAGTGTCGATAAATATGATTACCTCTTATTCAGTGGAATCCCTTCAGATATATTATTAAGGGACCGATGATTAATATTTTAAAAGGGTAATATAATCAATACCATGGATAATTATACTTATAAAATTAATTTTCTGGGGTTTTTCTTGCTATATGGCTTAATGTGGTATAAAGAAGTGAATTATGGAGTGCCCTTTTATAATTTAGGGGAGGGGCATTCTTGGAATTTCTTAAGATATTAAATTAATATAAATTATTTACATCATTAAATGAATTAAAATTGATATAATCAGAATATAAGGTGAATATAAGTCAAAATATTTTCATCCAATAAAATATGGACAAGTTTTGGATATGTTTTCACCCTTATCTTTTTGTTTCAACCCCCCATTAACCCTTTTGAAAATTATTATACTATTAAAATTTTCCACTCCCTATCAGTCAATAATGTTACTATAAAACTCTAAAATACCCATAAATGAAAAATGGAATATTTCATTATCCATATACTGTTAATTGGGTTAAATATTATATTTTTAGAAATCTTATATCATTTAATAAATATTATTTTCAATAAAATATCAATATTTTCAATTTTTAGAATTATTCATTACTTTTACTATAATAATATCAAGACAAAACATATAATTATTATTTTTATTATATCAATAAAATTTCATTTTAATATATAAAATTCATGGATCACATGATTTATCTTAAATTATATTAATTTTAATATTTGAAATATTATTTATTTTATTTTATCAATTAATTGAATAATTTCTACATCAACTTTGTGTAAGAATTTAAGAAAATTATTTCTTTACTAAAAATTAAAAACATATTACCATGATTAATATTAATATATTATATGTCAAAATACTATTTATATTTGAACATATTTTTTGGGACAACCCCATATTAAAAATATTATAGTCATTAAAATCAAGAGAGTGACATGTTTAACTAATTTTTAAATAAAATACTATAAAGGTCATAATCTCATCTAAATGGACAGAAAATCCCATAAAACCAAATATTGGATTATTATGGATGAAAATTCACTAAGCCTACTATTCATATTGAAAAAGGTAACTTTTTAATAAATTTGTACCTCTTGAATAAAAATATTAAATCAATTTTCCAAAATTAAAAACATAGAATTGGAATAATTTAATTTTAAAAACAAACTGAAAAAACACAACAAAAAACAGTATTTTCAAAAAAAATCCCCTTTTAAGTATAAAAATGTATTATAACAAATTCAACCATAATATTTATTCTGATGAACTTAATTAGATTAATAATAATATAACATAACTAAATTTACTTTTAGTTTTTTTTAAAAATAAAATGTAACTTTTCAAATGGTTGAAACAGATATACAGTTTTCAATAAAAATACCCATTTTTCACTATTCAGTGAGTTTTTTTTAGAAAAATTAAAACATTTCACCCAAAGATAATATAGATAATATGGTTTAAAAAATATTATTATTTTTATAAAATAAAATTTCTATACATTCCATAATTTAATCATAATATTTAGCAATAAAAATAATGTTTGAAGAAAACATATTTCTAAAGAATAAAATAACTTTACTGAAAATTGAGTCATATTTCGTAAGAATTAATCAATAAATTTCTAGTGAGTAGGTAATTTATATATATGTATTTCATAATCCTGCTAATACTATTCATACCCTCAAATTTATAGACTAGGTTATAACAGTTATATTTAAATAACATTTAAAGGTTCATTGCAACTCGGTGTTGTGTGTTGTATACACTATCAAACATAGTGTTATTTTAAAATATATGGGTTTTGTGTACCAAAATCTATAAAAGTGATTAATTTTATTTAAAAAGATACCATAAAATCATGGGGTGTTACATTCTATTATAATTTTGGTGTTGTGTGTCATATATGCTATTTAATATGATGTTCCTCTTTTAAATTTAGAATAGTAGAGGAAGCTCATGTTCCCATTATATAAAGATAATTCATCAAAATGACCACATTAGCTTCCTATACTCTTCTATATTTCAATAATAAGAAATGTTTTTTATCTAATAACATCGAATCAATATGCAGTGTTGGAAGTTCAACAAAGAAATAAAATGAAAGCAAAAAACATGATAAAATTGACATAATGAACCATTTTATCTATTTTGTGGATTGTTGTAGATATTTGAAATAAAAATATGACCTCCCAAATGATGTGTAAAAAAAACTAAATATGTATTATATTAAAATGATAAATAAATTAAATTAGAAATAGTAGATAAAATGATGAAACAATTAATGAAATAATTAGTAGGGATTCAACTTTTCTTGATGGTTGTATGCATTCATGATGCATTTCTTTATTGTCATTATCTCAGTTGTAGGATAAAAGTCCAATCCCTCATGATCATGATAAGCTTCAAACAAACCAACTCAACTCAAACAAAAGAATCCACTTGTACAAGAAAAAATTATTATATGAGTAATAATAAAAAGAAATAAATTAAACATAATTATGAAATAATACATTAATTCTATGGATATTTATTTTACTGTGAAATCATTGTTGACCATAAGGATATGCTGATGGTAAATCAAGAATGATGATAAAATAAAAACTCAAATAGATCTTTCCAAACAATCAATCAAAGAGTGAGGAGTATGGAGATAAAATAAGATACATTGGATCGAATCTTTAAATCATCATCATCAGCTCATCTTCCGAATAGTTATCATTTCATTTTTTTATTAGAACTCATCCCCCATCTCTTTTATAAATGCACATATGTTTCTTGAAATACTCAAAATAATAGTCATCCATATGATGAATACTACTTAGAGTAGCACAAGAAACATAAAATATATGCAGTATGGTTCGCAATAATAAAATTGGAATAATTACTTTTCAGGAGTTAAAACTTATGAGAATGAAAGTTTTACTCCATTGTGTTCTCTAAATGGGGTAATGCCTCTCATTTCTAAGAATTACATGGATAGTAATTAGATATTCCTAAGACTTGAACCAAAAGGAAATGTTAAAAAATTATCTCTCTTTAGATGGATTAATGTAAAACATACATAGTGTTTATTAGATGCATGATGAAAGAAATGAAGTGATTTTTAATATGTATTAGTGATTGAGTTATCATTTGAAATATGTCTATATTTTTACAAAGGTATAGAAAACTAACCGAACCATTTTTTGATTTAGGGTCAGTAAAATTTAATAGTAATTGTGTTTGAAATAGAAAATTGATTTGTGGTAGTGAAAAATTTATCATATTAGATAATTAGACAATTAATTAATGACTTCAAAAGGGTGGGTTGAGATTATTTATGATGACAAGATAAAATTAATATATATTTTTTACTTATTATAATTGGGATATTGTTAATAATTAAAATAATGATGAAACATTGGAGGAAATTAAGGTTGAATTTAGGAGCATATGGGGGAGAACACAGGGTTGAGGTAGACTCAAAATAAGACATTGATGGTGAGGACAATGATGAGAGATTATCAATTCCATGAAATACAGGCAAGGCTGAAATCAATGAATAAAATTTCATTAGTGATTGGGAAATTTCAATGAAATATCTAAGGAGTGAGACTCTAAAAAAACCTATTTTTACCTAAGTAGAGCCTAAATAATTTGTAGAGGCATGAGAAGGATGATAATTGGATCAAATATATGCATGATAAGGTTGATCTGAATATAAATAGTGTGACATGGGAAATTTTTCCAAGACCGGAGGACCAAAATGTTATCAGAACCAAGTGGGTGTTCAGTGATAAACTCATTGACTATGGAAAAGTTGATCAAAATAAATAATAGATAGTTTGAAAGGGGAAAACTTCGATCAAAGGAATTTATATTTATGATAAATATATTCTTATATTCTAATTGGAAACCATTTGAATTTTTTAGCTATTTCAGTGAAAATGTAGTTAAAAGTATACCAAATAGATGTCAAATATATGTTCCTAAATGGAGTTACTTATAAGGGCGTCGCTTTAAACATTACATAATCTTGAGTTAAGTCAAGAATTCACATTGATGATCTTTTTAGGTTTAGAGTTTTAGATAATTAGGCCATAACTATTACATTACATCTCAAAAATTAAAAAGTATACACTTCTACTCAGTTTCCATTTTTTTCAAAAAATAAAAACTCTTTAAAAAAGAAAAATGTTTAGTTCCATGTTTTAGATAGCATAACTTTTCCTCGATCCCATCCTTGAACCTATTCATCTTTTTGTCCTGTGAAAAAATTTCAAAACATGGGATGAGATTAAAAAGCCCAATAAAGGTTATAAAATAATGAAATGGAACATTAAACCATTAATAAATACAAATCAATGAAATTATACTTTTCAATCATAACATACCTCATGAAATCATAAGATTTATGAATAACACACAGAAATCATAAATCATTAAGGTAACTTATGGAATACATAACATACTTAAATTTTAGCTCACAACTATGTAGGTAGTCACATTTGGAATACCCATCATAGTATATTCCCTAAATATTTTAGGAGAAACATAAACTTTTACCTTTATCATGTTACACAATGCATTGGAGAGCTATCTCGGGCTCACCCACCCTATGTTTATCAAAAATCCACCAGTATATGTAAACAATTCCCAAGAACCAAAACATAAATATAACACATAAAACAAGAATAAAAGAAAGATAACATTTCCTCTTTTCAATCATAATATATCATTTCAAGATATTGACAAAATAAATTCTTTCTAAAAACCATTTTCAAAACCATTTTCAATACCAAAATACGTAAAAAGAGTATATGGTATTTTTTTTCCTTTTAAAAATATTTCGGCTTGTTACGAAATCAAAAAATGAAATAATTCTCATGGACATGGAAAGGTAATTGTCACCGCGTATGTTAAAAATAAACATTCCCTTTTTTCATTTAGTAAAATGCTTTGTAGAAAAATATTCCCTTTTAAAACCATTTAAAACATTTAATAAAGAAATTTTTTAATCAAAGTGTCCCATACCACTTTGAAAATTCCTTAGGAATTAAAATTTGAAAACATTAATGTTCATATAAATAAATCCTTAAAACCATTTTGAAAACAAGGAAATTAATAAGAATGATTTATGAGATTAAATCATGAAAACATTTAAAATAATGTTTTAGTTAAAGAGTTCCTTTCAACTTGAGACAATACATGAATTAAAATAGTTAAAGAATAACATTAAAAAAATCTAATAATATCATGAGAATATGAAGACTCATGATATAATATGTAAAAGGGAAGTATATACACTCTATAGGATAATAAAGGTCCATAAGATCCAAATATTCCTCTAATGAAAGGAGATTGAGACATAGTCCCTTAAGAAAATTTGGCAGCCTAACGACGTCACATTAAAATAGAAAAAATGAGTTGATGATATAGAAAATTATATCTCATCACTTGGACATAAAATGTACATAAAAAGGATATATAAGAACATATCCCAACATAATAAAAAGGAAATGAAGATACATATCAAAAAATAAGTCTTTGACTAAAAGTGAAGGGTGAAAGGTTCCCTTTTAAAGATCGTATCATTAAATTATGGATAAATCAATGAAATAATTATGTGAAAAAATATAAATATATTCAATATAGGTTCATATTAATTTTAAAATAATCATAGTTAATTCACACATATCTATATCATTACATAATCAAGAAGTAGAAGTTCGACCCAAAGTGTGAAAATTGGGCGATGAAGTTCCCTGACCTCATATCTAAATTGAATCGTTTGTTCCTTTTTATTTATAAATAATAAAATTTCATTAATTTATACATTATTCAGAACCATTTTCAAGTTTATTATTTATTTTATATCACTTATTACCTTGCAATAACAATTAGTTAATTATTTGAGTTCATATCATACATTTTGTCGATGTTCAGAATTTGAGTTAAAAATGAACTTGTTATAATTAAAATTTGTCAATGTGGTAAAAATTACATTATCTTAAAAATGATATTCATGATTTAGATATAATATATATAATATATATACATTATATATGTATTCATAATAGTCCATAACTTTTGTACATAATAAATTGAATGCACTGTTCATGGAGATGGTAAGCCGTACGTACGCATGAACGCTGATTTCATTTTTTTTTAATTTTTAAAGAAATGAGAACTTAATGATACAAAGGTATATTATATTCATAGTATAATACCATATTATATATATATTAAATAATTTTATTAAAACCATCATTTACACGTTCCATGTATCGTATGAACGATTCATATCACTTTGAGGGGGCAGTAGTCTGCACTTCCTCAAATGAAATTATCATATTTATACAACCTAAAAAGAATAAAGTTATGTTATAAATGAAACTTAAAGAATAATATTGATAAAATAAAATGAAATATATATCATATATAATAAAATTTCCATCATAATGACCACCATGAAAGGTGATAGAAGAATATTGAACAATCATCGTTGCAGGGGTAGTAGTTCATCATCCATAGAAATAGTATGTTCGTATCCATTAGATAGAGGTGTGTGTAAGTGTAGATTGAATTATTATCATAACAACAAACTAGTATATTTAATATACTGGTTATGTAATAAAATAATGGTATAAAGATATTTTAGGGGGTTAGAGAAGGAAAATAAAAGAAATTAACTTGAGAGAAGACATTACTTCTAAATTGGGTAACTCCCTTTGGTTTGAACCAAAAGGAATTCTTGAAGTGACTTATGTCTAAGTTAAGGATTCTAGGTGGAAGATAGGAATATTGGGAGCTTATTTGGGTTGAGGTTGGATGATCCAAGGGGGATTGAGAGGTGTGAGTAAGGGTTATAGGTGATGTCATTTTATAAGGGGGAGAAGGGGCTCTTTAAGAAAATTTGAATGTATTATTTTATTATAAAACGAATTTCTTTTTCAAAAGATCCAAAACTTATTTAATTAAAATATAAGGTGCATATAATTTGAAATAAAGTCATCCAAGAATAATGGGATAGGTTTTGGATATTTTTTTAATCCTTATCATTTTTATTTAACCTTTTGTTAACTTATTTAACTTTTACCATATTTTTACTATAAGGATAATATATTTACTATAAAATTCCAAGAGACCCGAAATGGATCATTAATGACATTTTTAACATCATATATATCAGTTTGAAGAATCATAGATTTTTAGGATTATTTTAACATTTAATAAATATTATTTGTTTTAAAAACTCATTTATATCAATTTATAAACTATTCATATCACAACTTTTAAAAAATCTATAACAACTTGATTCTTTCAAAAAAACTTAATTAATTAAAATATTAAAAGCCATTATTATCTCTAAAAAATGTATATGGAATAAAAATGTTCAAAATAAATTTATTTTAATAGTTATAATATCATTTATTTGAATCTTTTATTAATGAAGCAATTACTGCATCACCCTTGTGTCATAATTAAATTTATTTATATAATATATTAAATTATAAATAAAATATCATGATGTAGTAAATAGTTATATCTTTCAAATAAATAATTATAGTTAAAGAGATTACTTATATAACTTTATATAAATGTTTTTTTACTAAAAGATATATGTTTATGTTACTTTTGTCTTTACTTTAAATTAATTTATATAAATTGTCATTATCACTCCCAAGTGGGTCTATGGGGTCAAAAAATTGACCCAAGGATGTAATTTGTCGTAAATACCTCATCCAATAGGGTTAGGACAAGTGTAAGGGTAATTTAATATTATTATAATATTATTTTTTACCCTTATTTAATAGATTTACCCTTTAACCATGGTAAATAAAATATTTGCAGAAGTAAATTTTCATAATGTATGAAAATAAAAGATAACTATTTACAAAATTTGGACCTCATTTTTACAAATATGGAATCTATTTTTCCAAATTTCAAGACATTGAAGTGGAAGAAATTAATTTAAAATTAATTCCATCGTGAAAAATCAAAAATCATGTTTTTAAGAAATAATACCTATCAAAAGATTGACCTTTGTTTTTTTTCCAATTTCAAAGTGAAATTACTTATAATGAAAAAAAATGTATTAAATGGTAAAAATATAATATAATTACACTTTAATAACAATTAAATAGATAAGGCCTTCGGGCCACCAATTTGTTCCCTGAGTCCTTTAAGGCCTTCGGGCCACCCATGCCTTCGTGTCAGTAAGGGCTTCAGACCACCTCAAGGCCGTCAGGCCACCATAAGGCCTTAGGTCCACCTTAAGTGCAGATGAAAACCAAACAAACTTCAAGGAACAAGTTCTAGGAGGATGAGCAAGGGGCATTCACCATAGCAGAAGCTAAATGGATTGCAATAATGAGAGGGTATGGCACCTGCCATCAGGACAAGCCTGTGCATGCATAGGAAATCCTAGACGAATAGCCATGAATAGGTGGAGAGCTGATTTCACGATGAAGATTCTAGGGAGGAGCAGTTCCAAGTAGTTAGTCTGGGTTGTATGTAATGTTTGAAGCCTACGAGCAACAAATTACTCTAAGGCCTACGGTCCATGTAATACTTATTCCTACAGGCCTTGTAAGGGTTCCACCACACCCCTTGAAAGGTGTATTATCAAAAATAAATAAAAAATGAAGGCCTTCGGGCCATTAGTGAGAATTAAAATGTAGTATTTTGCACTATTCATTAAAAAATGCACTTTATCAGAAAAATACCAAAATTTCATCGAAAGTAAATTTTGATGTTCATATTATAAATAAGAATTTTATTTTGTCAAATATATATTTAAAAAGGGTTCTCCATCAAAAGGTGGTAAAATTTCATTTTAAAGAATATTAGAGTATTTCATACTTAAAATCGTATTCTTTCTTATTTTAAGCCTCCAAAATTTATTAGATAAATGTAAAAACATATATAATAATATTTTAGTTAGTTCTATTCATTCCCTACAATACAAAGGATTTGTGTTAACTACCATTTAAAATAATAATAATATATTATTTTTTGGTATAACTCAAAGTTGTGGGAAATATAATATTTCAAAGAAACATGTTGTTGTGTGTTGAGTACGCTATCAGACATAGAATATCCTTTAAAGTAAAATTAATACTTAATTCAAAAATATTAATAAATATGAAAATTTCATATTCTTTATTTACTTGGGATGTTACATCCTTCCCTCCTTTTGGGAATTTCATCATCACAATTTTAAAATTGGGCTTAAAAACTTCATTAAAAGTCCCACATCAGAAAAGTGTCAATAAAAATATCACATTAAAAGAAAGAAAGGGAAGTAAAAAATGTCACTAGAGATAACACATACTATGATTCCATGTAAGAAAACATGGATATGGAAGAAAAACTAACCATCAAGTTCTGGTGGAGAGTGATAGAAAACATGATCGGGAGAAAGTTAACAATCTGAAAACCCTAAACTTGTGATGAGTTAAACAGACTTTCATTCCCTAGTGGAAAAGGTTAACAGACAACGTTGTTATTTTAAGGTACCTTTCATAAATTTGACGAATTTATTTATGATAATTACTAAAAACATAAGGAAATATACTTACCTTTCAAGTAGAGTTTAATCCTTTAATAAGTTTCTACCAAAAACTCATCCTTTTGTCAAACGATGAGTATTCAAGATGACTTGGTCACACCTAAAGTGATATAATCAACTTCTATAGAATAACATAATACACAAAATATGGACTATATATTTCACCTATATTTATAAATTAACCAAAACCAAAAATGGCTAGTATGAGATCAGATAAATCCCGAAAAGGATAATCCTTTATAAAAATAAATACTACTCTTAATCTCCAAAATTCAACAAAAAGTACCCAAAGTTCAAGAAATACCATTAAATACATAATTGTCCTTAAAATTATTCAAAACTATCTAAACTAAGATTAAAACCCAAAACCCAGAATGATTTAATCACATTGTATTCTACAGTAAATATTAACATTTATCTCCAAAAACAACGACTACTCTTAAAGTCTAATACTGACGTGTAAATAACCTAATAAAATATTCTCTATGATAGGTTAATCATTTCCAAAAATAATCCAAATCACCATATTCCCCTAATAAAAACATATATTCTACCAAAATAAAATTTCAAACATTACTCCACAAATTATATCCTGTAGTATTCGAATTTACTTAAGCATATAGTGTTCCCAAAAGAGGGAACGTCTTAAAAAACAAATTTTATCACCTAATAACCAAATAATTTTCCTACACTAAGGATATCCATTTGATAAAACATAATATCCAAAATAAACTTATTCTTAATTAATAAAATAATTTAACTAAAAATAATAAGTGATACTAACTATGGGCATCACTTAGTCTAGTGGTTGGTGATAAATCCAAATCGCACTTTGGTTGTGGGTTTGATCCCCATAGCTTTGTCTGACATGATGGGTTGTCAAACGGTCGACATGTTGTCCATTTTATAAAAATAAAAAATAACACTAAAATGTTTTAACCTAAAAGGTTTTCTTATACCTTTCATTCTCATCCCAATACATTAAGACCTCAACATCTTATATATTGTCATTTTTAACCTCTATATAATAAAATAAAACTATTCCCAATAGAAATAACATCATACCTTGATCATGGTGTCCATATGGTTTCATCATCATATTTTTCACTTAGGTAGAAGGTCCATGCATTGCAACGATGATTTAGAGATCCTTCAAAATCATTTGATTCCTTATCCCAAATACACCTTGTACAACTTTGTTCATATAGGTGTTCGCAGAAAAATAGTTTCGAAAAATAATCATGTATGAAATATAATTTAAAAAAATATGATAAAACATGATTTTTATAAAAGAGTCAGTCCAGGTTTGTAAGAAACCGATTCTAATTTTTGAGGTACGAGTTTCTCCCTTTCACTTTTCCTTAAGTGTTTTTGAGAAAATAAGGTAAATGGGGGAAAAACTACACTTTTTGTGGGTACACGCCGTGTACTATTCCACACACCGCGTACTTGGCCGTGTGGGATGATTACACAGGGTGTGTATCCATGCTGATGATGAAAGGTATAAAAACCAACTACATGCCATGTAGTGGGTATTTACACGCCGTGTAGTCAGTCGGCATGTGAATAGTAAGGTTGTGGAAGCATCCGTCAGCTGAGAGACAGTACACACCGTGTAATCCGGAAAACACACCACGTACTCATGTCAACAGATGAACAATTCCACGGTGGAAAGAAGCTGGTGAAGGAACAGTTAAAAATGGAAAGTACACACCGTGTAGTTTGTTTTTTTCACTTAAAATGGGCTGTAGCCTCCCATATTCATAGAATTATCTTAGAACTGGAGGATGGCTTGGGAGAGACGACCCGAGATTTGGAGATCACCCGAGAGAGCATCAGAAATCCATTTCCTCCTTCATCGATCTCATTGGAATCGTACATATCTACGTCGTTCTTGGACGATTCGAGGATCATCATTCACGTATATGGGTCAGGGGTGATCGAGGTAGGTGGCTTTGTGTTTAAATTCCAACTGTTGTGAGTTTGTGTGTACCATTTTGCTACAAACCCTTGTTTGGGTGTCGTTTGGATGAGGCCTTGGCTGTTTTGAATACCTAGAATTTTATAGGTAATTAAATATAATAATAAACTATTGTTTGGGATCACTACTTGGATCCAGGACCACCTCGGGTGTGCGTTCCTCTATTTAGCCGTTTGGCCAGGATACCCAAGGGTATGCCATTGTAAAAATGATTATTGAATTTCCTTGAGAGGAATTTTATGTGAATTGCTTATTTATATGTTGGGACGGGCTGGTTACTTGTTTATCCTGAGGTCAGTGTTTTACTTATCCTGAAGGCAGTGTTTCCTTTAGCCTAAGGGCAATGGTTATTTTGGCCTTAGGGAAATATTCGTTATGCCTATGGGCGATAGACTCTATGCCTGAGGGTGACACTCTGTACGCATGAGGGCAATATCTGTTATGCCTATTGGCAATTACTTGAGGGTTTTGTTTCTGATTACCTGAGGGTAAGAGTTTACATGTTTGGGGACACTAAATATCTACTTAGAACATTCACCGAGGTGATATCTTATATTAAATGGATAAAATCAATATTAATAATGGAAACATAACTGGTAAAGTTAGTTACTTTTGAGTACTGCTTAGTTTATTTCATTTACTAATTCACACTGTTGTTTCATATTTTCACACAGTTGGGCAGGAGCCTTTGGTGGGTGCCTACTGGGATTTATTTCTCACACCCTATTTGGGTCATGTATTTGGCCTAAACAGACTATGTTGTTGCAGGTGTGGATAAGGTAAAGGGTTCCTATATAGGTACATGATTGTAGTACAAGAGTAGGAGAGCATGGGACCGAGCTTAGGCTTGTGATGCTGCTGAGTTCTTGTTGAACTATTTTGTTTTTCTTTACTGTACTCTATACTCTGTATTGTATTATACTGTATTATTGTGTAATAATTTCTGGCTGTTTTCTTAGAACTAGAATCATGTTTCACCATTATCTATATGATTTTTGGTTGTCTTTTACTGCTGTTGTTCATTTTAAATGTGTATGGTTTATTGCTTCTTTTGTTGTTGTATGTTTGTTTATTTTATTCTGCTATGCTACACTTTGAAAAATGAGGGCATAGTTTTCCCACTGTCAGACCTGGGCCCTTGCTGCTAGTCGGTAGCCTTTGGCGTTTGGGAAAATTCTCTTGAGGTCATGTGACCAACCGGTTTCGGGGCACCCATTGAGTGGATCCTGGATCTGGGATGTTACAAAGTGGTATTAGAGGTGTCCTTTTCTTTGACTTACTATTTGGAGCCTTATTCATGGATAGGACAGAAACAGTAGTTGGCAATAAGCTGTGACCGGGAGTAGCTAACCCGTGTAAAGGGAAAATCCCGTCTACCTCGGTTATTGCACTTCTTTGGATTTTTCAAATTTTACAGTTGATTGATTTTCACTGTTGGGTGACGCACTTGCGATTGTGCTGTTTATATTTTATCCATGAGTTCTATTTAGTTGCAACTCGATGAGATGAGGTTATGCCATCTCATGCATCATTTAGGCACATGATAGAAATCACATGTCATGAATTCTTCCATTCCATGTAGGTGCATTAGAAATTTGCATGTTGTTGTGATAGTTGTGTGCTAGAAAAGCATGTTGTTGTGATGGCTGCCTTGATAAAAACCTGCTATGCGATAGGGTATTTTTGTGTGAGTCTGTTGATAGAATGGATGCCAAACTTTGGTTTTTGGGGAGTATGGGCCCTCATTGACTGGTATTTGGTGGATCATTGACTGTTTATCTTTTTATAACACATATAAGATGCCAAACTTTGATTCGCGGGGAGTATGTGCCCTCACGGATCAGAATTTGGCACTTAGGTGTTGTTTTTCAGTATTTACTGGGTTCTGGAGTAGTTTTAGAGGCTTAGTGTCTGGAAAACCTTGGATACACGCCGTGTAGTTCCTCGGACACATGCCATGTGTTCTTCTGTTCGGGAAGAAAAGAAAACTTTTTGAGTACACACCGTGTACCCTCCATACACACCATGTAGTCTCTTCTCGTGTCATAGACCGTGTGGGCAGGGACACGGGGAAGGGAAATGCTTGGGGAAAACATGCCGTGTACTGGATGTACACGCCATGTAGTGTTGACCCAGAGTCCAGCCGTGTAACCAACAATATGGGCCGGTGTAATATTTTCTTGTACATGCCGTGTCGTCTGACCTGGGGACCTGGCCGTGTAACTAACAAACACAGGTTGGTGTTACCTCCTCTAGTACACATCATGTACCAGTGGGACATTTCGTGTAGTCTAGACCGTGTGGACCTGACCGTGTGGCTGGGAAGACAGGGTAGTGTACATGCTGTGTGTGGGTGTAACATGCCGTGTAGTATTAACCGAGTAGTCAACCGTGTCACGAATGACACAGGCAGTTGGAAAATTAAACCACACACACCGTGTAGATGATATACACACCGTGTAGTCTTGTTCAACGAGATCTGTGAGGCTTAGCCGTGTAGAAGGACCTGGGTAGGGGAAGAAAAGTCAGGTACACACCGTGTAGTCAATATACACTCCGTGTAGTCTTGTTTTTCCAATATTGAAATGCCTTCTTCCTCCTATTCTTTTTTTTGGTCCCTTCATTTTTCAGTCTTTGATAATCTGGAATTAAGGTGTGCGTTTGACCTTGTAGATTCATGCCACCGAGACGACCACGCATTGTTCTCCAAGAGAGAGGAAATGATTATTCTCCAGATATGGTAGGCCATGGGCTACCAGTGGATCCTCTAGTAGAGCCAAATGCGGTTCTAGAAGTTATACTGGACACAGGTGCTGAGGCGTAGTTACATGAAGGCTTTATGCGGTTCATGTAGACCTTTCAGGGAGCACCGCCGACAACCACTTCTATGGCTGAGCTGACTCATATATTCCAGCAGCATCATCCGACTAAATTATCAGGGGATGGCGGACCACCGGCTATAGAGTCTTGGATGGGGTCTAAGCAGACTATTTTCGAGCATCTTGATATTCCTCCTAGGTGGAGGGTCAATCTCGTGACTTATATGCTACGTGATTCCGCCAAGAGGTGGTGGGATGTTACCACTCAGGAAGAGCATCACAGAGACATGGAGTGGGATGATTTTTAGATAGATTTCTATGACTTCTTCTTCCTGGAGACGCTGAGGGAAGATAGAGCTCGAGAGTTCATGAATCTGCAGCAGGGTGCTATGTCAGTGATGGATTATTTTGCTCGTTTCACCGAGCTTCATCGTTTTGCACCCATTCTGGTGAGTGATGAGACGTTGAGGGCCAAACGCTTTGAGGATGGTCTTCAATACGACATTCGAGCATTGGTAAATGTTTTCAGGTTGCTTACAGTACATTCTATTGGGAACCAGGCGCTAATTACAGAGAGGAACCTTCGGGAAGCTAGTGGTGCAGGCCATGGCAGTTCGACACCGTTTTCTGGTATTATTTCTGTTGGTAAGAGGAAGAGACAGATGGATTTCTCTCATGGTGGCATTACCAGCCAGAAGAATGTTTCAGGTGTTCAAGTCATGTGCTACCAGTGAGGTAAAGAGGGGAACAAGAGACCGCAATGTCCATGTGACCTAGTGTAGTTTCGAGCTTGCGGCAAGATGGGTCACCTACAATTCTTTTGCAGGGCGTTTCACCAGTGGCTAGTGAGAGGGGTTCTTTGCAGACTCCGCGTGTAGGAGAAAGACCAGTAGCTTCTTACAAGTCAGGAAACTGAGATACATCTGTACGTATATGCAGAGGTGTTGGTCATGTCTGTGGTAGCCAGACACTAGGATCTCAGAGGCAGCAGGGTGGGATAGCTCAGGGTAGTCAGACTGTGTCGCAGGGCCGCGGCACTGGGCAGACATATGCAGTGCAATATACCCAACACGAATAGGATCCCAAACCTTCTACTGTCAGAGGTACTATTCTAGTAGATTATGTTTTATCTTAAGTAGTTTTTGATATGGGTGCTACGCATAGTTTTAAATCTGTACTCATTGTGGAGAGCCTTGGGCTCTGTGGTTCCTCTTTTTCTAATGTTATGACTCTAGAAACTCCGTTGGGGACTAGAACGGCTGGTGTACATTATTGCAGGGAGTGCTCCCTAGAGGTTTCTAGGTGTGACTTTCTATGGGACCTCTATGTCATGGAGATGACGAGCTATGATGTCATTATCAGGATGGACTGGTTGGTTCCCTTTCGAGCCTTTGTAGACTGCTATCATAACAGGGTGTGTTTCACGTCACCAGAGGGCAGAGAGTTTCTATACAAAGGCGAGTGGGATGTTCAGGTGAGTTGAGATGGACCAGAGCATCGTGGGTAAGGTGGTGTGACATCCTAGATTGCGAGTTTATATTTGGATGATCAGGGGACTTTTCAGAAGGATTTTCCTCCAATGGTTGATCATTTCAGGGATTTCTTCCAGGACGAATTTTTGGGTCTACCTCCAGAGCGTGAGGTGGATTTCTCTACTGAGCTTGTGCCAGAAGTAGCATCGGCATCTATTAATCCTTACTGGATGGCTACACTAGACTTGTAGGACCTCAATAGGTAGTTAGAGGAGTTACAGGAAAAGGGTTTTATCTGACCCAATACTTCTCCTTGGGGTTCACCTGTCCTGTTTTCTTAGAAAGCGGACGTTACCCTTAGACTTTGTGTGGATTATCGGAAGCCGAACAGGTTGACGGTCAAGAACTGATATCCTGTGTCGAGGATTGATGATCTTTTTGATCATCTTCATGGAGTACGAGCGTTTTCAAAGATTGACATGAGATCAGGATATCATCAGCTACATGTGAGACCATCAGATATACCGCTTTTAGATTTTCAGAGCAAATATGGTCTGTACGAGTACATGGTTATGCCGTTCAGACTCACAAACACACCAGAATTTTTCATGGATCTGATGAATCATGTGTTCCATCCTTATTTGAATTATTTCATGGTAGTATTCATGGATGATATCTTGGTGTACTCTCACACTCGACACGACCATTCCACCCATCTTGAGATTGTACTGAGTACACTGAGAGAGCATCAGCTACATGCTAAGATCTCAAAGTGCCACTTTTGGATGGACCAGATTCACTTCCTGGGTCATATCATCTTGGAGGCAGAAGTTACAGTATACCCATAGAAGGTGAGAGCAGTGGTTTCCTGGGAGCAACCTAAAACGCGTTTGAGATACGGAGTTTCCTAGGGATTGCAGGTTACTATAGACGCTTCATCCATGACTTATCCCACTTAGTAGTGTCGTTGACTAGTTTGACTAAGAAGGGTGTGAAGTTCGCTTGGACAGAAGCTTATGAGACAACCTTTCGAGGCCTAAAAAAAGGTTGACATCAGCACCAATCCTGATACTCCTAGAGCAAGGGAAGAGCTATATAGTTTACTATGATGCATCCAGTATTGGGTTGGGAGCAGTGTTGATGCAGAGCGATTGAGTTTTTGCATACGGGTCTCGGTGGTTGAGGCCACATGAGAGGAATTACCCGACGCATGATCTCAAGTTGGTAGCAGTTGTTCATGCATTGTGCTGTTGGAGACACTATCTTTTTGGAGAGCATTTAACGGTTTTCATGGACCACAAAAGTCTCAAGTATATCTTTACTCAGCGTGACCAGAATTTGAGACAAAGAAGGTGGGTCAAATAACTTCAGTCCTTCGAATTTGAGCATGCCTATTCACCTGGTAAAGGTAATGCAGTAGCTGATGCACTGAGCAGGAGGACTCAGATACAAGCGGTGCAAGAGGCCAGTGGTGAGTGGCAGCTTATGGATATGTTCTATAAGATGCATTTGGAGGTGCACGATGGTTATGGGTAGACATATATTTCTTCCCTTTCTGTGACTTATACCCTCCTAGATAGAGTGAGGATGATACAACTATCTGATTCAGAAGACCTAGTTCTACGGGAGTCAATGGCAAGTGAGGACACTCCTCCTGGTTGGACGATAGATGATGATGAGGTACTTCATTTCCATGGATGAGTATGGGTTCTAGGGGATATACGCGAGGAGTTGATGTGGGAGTTTCATGCTTCAACTTGGGCAGTTCATCCCGGAGTTACCAAGATGTACCGTGACTTGAGATGTCAGTATTGGTGGCCGGGTATGAAGAGGGGAGTAGCTGGTTTTGTTACGAGGTGTTCCACTTGTTAGTAGCTGAAGTCAGAGCATCAAAGGTCATCCAGACTGTTACAGAAGTTACCCATTCTAGAGTGGAAATGGGACGATGTCACAATGGACTTCGTGACTGGGTTGCCGAGGTCACCTCGAAGCAATGATGCCGTGTGGGTTGTTGTGGAAAGACTCACGAAGGTAGATCACTTTTTTCCGATCAAGGAGACCTTCGGTGTTGACCAGCTTAGAATGTTATATATCAGAGAGGTCGTACATCTTCATGGGGTTCCTCGTTTTATCGTTTCAGATAGGGACGCCCATTTCACGTCTCATTTCTGGCAGAGTTTTCAAAGGGCAATGGGTACACAATTGCTTCTAAGCAGAGCATTCCACCCTCAGACTGATGGCTAGTCAGATCGTACAATACATGCGCTTGAGGGCATGCTGCGTGCATGCATCCTAGACTCTGGGGTGTCTTTGGAGAAGAACATACCCCTGATCGAGTTTTCCTATAATAACAGTTTTCAAGCAACTATTGAGATGGCACCTAATGAGGCTTTATATCGTAGGCCAAGCCGATCACCCTTGTGCTGGTTAGAGGCAGGTGGGGAAGCTTTACTGGGACCACATCTCATACAGGAGACTTCTGAGTAGGTCCAGTTGATTCAGAAGCGGATGGATACCGCACAGTCTCGTCAAGAAATCTTATGTTGATCGCCACAGATGATACTTCGAGTTCGTGGTTGGGGATCAGGTTTTCATGCGTGTTTCGCCGAGGTTGGGACACAGACGGATCAGGAGACAAGGTAAACATTCACCAAGGTATGTGGGGCCATTTGAGATTCTGGAGAGAGTCGGGCTGGTTTCCTATCGGTGGCAGTTACCAAATAGGTACCGAGCCATGCACGACATCTTCCATGTATCTCAGCTGCACCGCTATCATTCAGACTCATCTCACATATTTCAGCCTGAGGAGGTTGAGCTTGAGGTAGATGAGTCCTTTTAGGAGCATCCGATTTGTATCGTGGATAGAAGCATGAAGGTTATCTGAGGCCGGTCATTTCCTCTTGTACGGGTGATATGATAGCATGTCCAAGTGTAGGACGAAACCTGGGAGCGGGAGACCGATGTACGTGCTTAGTGGCCAGATCTATTTTGAGCTTTATCTTCGCCACCCTCATAAGGGAAATTCGGGGACAAATTTCTTTAAGGGGGGAAGTTTGTAAGAACCCGGTTCTGATTTTTGAGGTACGGATTTCTACCTTTCACTTTTCCTTAAGTGTTTTTGAGAAAATAAGGGAAATGGGGGAAAAACTACACTTTTTGTGGGTACACACCATGTACTTTTCCACACGCCGTGTAATTTGGCCGTGTGGGATTAGTACATAGGGTGTGTAGCCATGCTGACGATGAAAGGTGTAAAAATTGACTACACGCTGTGTAGTGGGTATTTTCACACCGTGTGGTCAGTCGACAGGTGAATAGTAAAGCAGTGGAAGTAGCCTCCATCTGAGTGACAGTACACACCGTGTAATCATGAAAACACATCGTGTACTCATGTCAACAGATGAACAGTGCCACGGTGGAAAGAAGCTGCCAGAGGAATAGTTAAAAAAATGGAAAGTATATGCCGTGTAGTTTGTTTGTTTTTTTCATAAAATGGGCAGTAGCCTCCCCTGTTCATAGAATTGTCTTAGAACCAGAAAAGGGCTTAAGAGAGATGGACGGAGATTTGGAGATCACCCAAGAGAGAACCGGGAATCCATTTCCACCTCCATCAATATTGTTGTAATCATACGGATCTATGTCATTCATGGACGATTCGAGGAGCATCGTTCATGTATACGAGTCAGGGGCGATCGAGGTAGGTGTCTTGGTGTTTAAATTCCAACTGTTGTGCATTTGTGTGTACCATTTTGCTATGAACCCATGTTGGGGTGTCGTGTCGCTGAGGCCTTGGCTATTTTGAACACCAATAATTGTATAGGTAATTAAATATAATAATAAACTATTGTTTGGGATCACTTCTTGGATACAGGACCACCCTGGGGGTGTGTTCCTCTGTTTAGACATTTGGCCAAGATACCTGAGGGTATACCATTGTAATAATGATTATTGAATTTACTTTAGAGGAATTGTATGTGAATTTATTTTTTATATGTTGGGAATGGCCCAGTTACTTGTTTAGCTAGAGGGTAGTGTTTTACTTAGCCTGAAGGCAGTGTTTACTTTAGCCTGAGGGCTGTGGTTATTTTGGCCTGAGGGAAATATTCATTATGCCTGTGGGCGATAGATTTTGTGCTTGAGGGAGAAACTTTGTACTCCTGAGGGCAATATCTGTTATGACTGTGGGCAATTACCTAAGGGGTTTTTTCAGATTACCTGAGGGTAAGAGTTTACATGTCTGGGGACACTGAATATATACTTAGAACATTCAGCGAGGTGATGTCTTATATTAAATGGATAAAATGAATATTAAGAATGGAAATATAACCGGTAAAGTTAGTTACTTTTGAGTACTTCTTAGTTTATTGTATTTACTACTACACACTGTTGTTGTATATTTTCACATAGTTAGGAACGAGCCTTTTGTTGGTGCCTACTGGGATTTATTTCTCACACCCTGTTTGGTTCATGTATTCGGGCCAAATAGACTATGTTTCTACAGGTGTGGATAGAGGAAGGGGTCCCTATATAGGTACATGATTGTTGCAGAGGAGTAGGAGATCATGAGACCGAGCTTAGGCTTTCGATGCTACTGAGTTCCTGTTGCACTGTTTTGTTTTGCTTTGTTGTACTCTGTACTCTGTATTGTATTGTAATTTATTGTTGTGTAACATGTTATGGATGTTTTCTTAGAACTAGAAACATGTTTCACCATTATCTATATGATTGTTGGTTTTCTTTTACTAAAGTTGTTCATTTTAAATGTGTATGGTTTATTGCTTCCGCTGTTGTTGTATGTTTGTATATTTTATTCCACTGCGCTACACTTTGACAAATGAGGGCATAGTTTTCCCACTATCAGACCTAGTCCCTCGCTACTAGTTGGCAGCCTCTGGTGTTTGGGGAAATGTACTTGATGTCATGTGACCAACTGGGTTCGGGGCACCCGTTGAGTGGCTCCTGAATCCGTGACGTTACAATGTTTGAGTTCAAAAATTCAATCAATTGCCCTTTTAAAATACCATAAGTATGTGCTGAGAGACTATATTGTAAAATAATATTTAAATAGGTTGTGCAAGGGTCTCCTTTTTCAACACCTTTTTCAAAATCATAATATTTTCCAAAATCTTGTGATAAGGTAAAATATTTTAAAATTCCTTGATATGATTTACCTTTCATGAGAATATGATAATTTTCTGAAAATAGGATTTGATTAAATAAAACACATGATCCATGATGATATAGAGGTATAGTGGAGGTGTTTGATATCTGAAACAATTATTTTCAATTGAGTTGTATGTTAGAAAAAGTTTCCACAATCATCCGAACATGAATTTTCAATAATTATTGTAGGTATGTCATTAGGAAGAGATAAGAATTTTGTTTGAGATCCTCCTCCATCCATATGTAACTAAATTTACTTAATCTGAAAAAGTTACAAAACAAGTATTTAACTGAAATAATAGACATAGGGGATAACCATGTGTTTAATGAAAATTCCTAATCACTAAAGATGTCTTAACTGACCTTTCATACAAACTATAAGGACCCAGCCTTAAACATTACATAATCTTGAGTTAAGTAAATAATTCACATTGAGGATCTTTTCAGGTTTAGAGTTTTAGATAATTAGGCCATAACTATTACATTACATCTCAAAAATTACAAAGTAGACACTTCTACTCAGTTTAATTTTTTTTATAAAATAAAAACTCCTAAAAGAAAGAAACATGTCTACTTCCATGTTTTAGACAACATAACTTTTCTATGATCCCATCCTCGACCTTATTCATATTTAAGTCCTATGAAAATATTTTAAAAAATGGGGATGAGCATAGAAATATTACTAAGGGTTATAAAATAAGGAAAGGAAACATTAACCCATCAATAAATATAAATCAATGAAACCATACTTTTCAATCATAACATACCTTATAAAATCATAAGATTTATGAATAACAACCAGAAATCATAAATCATAAAGGTAAATAATGGCCTACATAACATACTTACATTTTTTCTATCACAGCTACGTAGGGAGTTACATTTGGAATACCCATCATAAAATATTCCCTAAATCTCTTAGTAGAAACATTAACGTTTACCTCTGTCACGTTACCCTATGTATTGGAGAGCTATATTGGGCTCACCCACCCTAGGTTTACCAAGAAACCACCCATATATGTAAACAATTTCATAAAACCAGAACATAATCAGAACACATAAAACAAGCATAAAATAAAGATAACATTTCCACATTTCAATCACAAAATATCATTTAAAGATATTAACAAAATAAATGCTTTCTAAAAACCATTTTCAAAACCACTTTCAAAACCAAAATACGTAAAAAGATTATATGGTATTTATTTTCCATTAAATAATATTATAGATTGTTAAGGAATCCAAACATGAAATAATTCTCGTGGAAGTGGAATGGTCATTGTCACCACGTACGTTAAAAAGAAGCATTCCCTTTTGTCATTTAGTAAAATGCTTTGTACAAAGATATTCCTTTTGAAAACCATTTAAAACATTTAAAAAATATATTTTTGAATCAAAGTGTCCCATACCACTTTGAAACATTTATAGAAATTGACATATGAAAACATTAATTTCCATATAAATAAATCCTTAAATCCATTTTGAAAAAATGGACATTAATAAGAATGATTTATAAGATTAAATCATTAAAACATTTAAAACAATGTTTTAGTTAAAGAGTCACTTACCACTTGAGAAAATACAAGAATAAAATAGTTAAAGAATAAAATTAAAAAAACATATAATATCCATAGAATATGGATATTCATGATATAATATGTCAAATGTAAATATACACACTCAATAGGATAAAAAGGTGCACAAGATCAAGATATGCCTCAAATGAAAAGAGATTGAGACATAGTCCCTTACGAAAATTCAGCAGCCTAACAACGTCACTTTAAAATTGAAAAAATGAGTTGATGAGATATAAAAGGGTGTCTCATCACTTGGATGTAAAATGTACATAAAAAATGATATATAATAACATATACCAAAATAAGAAAAAGTAAATTAAAATACATATAAAAAAGAAGTCTTTGACTAAAAGAGGAGGGTGAAAGTTCCCTAACACAGATCGTATCATTAAATTAAGGAAAAATCAATGAAATAATTATGTGTGAAAATATAAGTAAACCCAATATATGTTTATATAAATTGAATAAAAATCGGAGTTTATTCACACATATCTATATTATGATATAATCAAGAAGTTGAAGTTCGACCCAAAGAATAAAAATTAGGTGAAGAAGTTACCTTACCTCGTGTCCGACTTGACTTGTTTGTTCCTTGTTCTTCCTGAATAATAAACTTAAGTTAATTTATAATTTCTTCAGAAACTTTTTAAAGTTTATTATACCTTTTATATCACTTATTACCTTTAAATAACAATTAGTTAATTATTTGAGATCATATCATACATTTTTTTGATGTTCGGAATTTGAGTTAAAAATGAACTTGTTATAATTACAATTTTTCCATGTGGTCAAAATTAAATTACCTAAAAAATGGTATTCATGATTTATATATCATATATATAATATATATATATATATATATCCAATATATATATATTTATTATATTCTATAACATTTGGACATAAGAAATGAAAAAGCACTGTTCATAGTGACGTAAGTCGTACGTACGCATGAACGCTACTTTCATTTCTTTTTTTCAATTTTAAAGAATTGAAAACATAATGATAAATAGGTATATTATAATTCCATTATAATATAATATTTTATATATGTTAAAAAATTTCATTAACACCATCATTTATACATTCCATGTATGGTATGAACGAGTCATATCACTTTGAGGGGGCAGTAGTCCGCACTTCCTCAAATGAAATTATCATATTTATACAACATGAAAAGCATAAATGAATGTTATAAATGAGAATTAAAGAATAATATTGATAAAATAAAATAAAATAAATATCATATATAATAAAATTTCCATTATAATGGCCACCATGAGATGTGGTATAAGAATATTGAATAATCATCGTTTCATGAGGCAGTAGTTACCGTCCACAGAAATAGTATATTCGTATCTATTAGATGGAGGTGTGTGTAAGTGTAGTTAGAATTATTATCATAACAAAAAACTAGTATATTTAATATACTGGTGTTGTTATAAAATAATGGTATAAAGAGAGTTTAGGGGGTTGGAGAAGGAAAAAAAGGAAATGAACTTGAGAGAAGACATTACCTTTAAATTGGGTAACTCCCGTTGGTTTGAACCAAAAGGATTTATTGAAGTGACTTATTCCTAATTTAAGGCATATAGGTAAAAATGGGGATATTGGGAGCTTATTTGGGAAGAGGTTGGACGAGCCATGGGGGATTGAGAGGTGTGAGTAAGGGTTAGAGGTGATGACATTTTATAAGGGGGAGGAGGGGATCTTTAGGAAAGTTTGAAAGTATTATTTTATTATAAAAAGAATTTCAGTTTCAAAAGGTCTAAAATGTATTTTATTAAAAAAAGGTGAATATATGTATAAATAAAATCATCCAATAAGAATTGGACAGGTTTGATATGTTTTTTTAATCCTTATCATTTTTATTTAACTTTTTGTTAACTTATTTAACTTTTACCATATTTATATTATAAGGTTATTATATTTACTATAAAATGAAAGAGACACAAAATAGACCATTAATGAAAATTTTAACATCATATATATCAGTTGGATGAATCTTATATTTTTAGGATTATTTTAACATTTAATAAATATAATTGTTTTAAAAAATCATTTATGTCAATTTATAAACTATTCATATCATGAATTTTAAAAAATCTATAACAAAATTATTCATTATAAAAAACTTCATTAATTAAAATACAACAACTCATTATTATCTATAAAAATTGTGTTTGGAATAAAAAGGTTCAAAATAATTTTATTTTTATAACTATAATATTATTTATTTGAATCCTTTATTAATGAAGCAATTACTGCATTAGCATTGTGTCCTAATTAAATTTATTTATATAATATCTAAAAAATATAAATAAAATACCACGATGTTTGAAATAAATTTATATTTAAAATAAATACTTATAGTTGACTGTATTACTTAAATAACCCCATATAAAAATTGTTTTACTAAAAGATATAGGTTTATTTAACTTTTGTCTTTACTTTAAATTAATTAATATAAAGTGTCATTATCATTGACAAGTGGCTCAATTGGGTCCCAATATCAACCCAAGAATGATATTAGTCATATATACTTCATCCAATAGGGTTAGGAAAAGTTTAAGGGTAATTTACTACTATTATAATATTATTTTTACCCTTATTTTCTAGATTTACCCTTTAACCATGGTAAATAAAATATTTATTGAAGTATTCATAATTTCTTAAAATAAAAGTTACCTACTTACGAAATTTAGAACTCCTTATTTCAAATATGGAATCCATTTTTCCAAATTAAAAATAAATATGTGGAAGAAATTAATTTAAAATTAATTCTCATTGTCAAAACCAAAAAGCGTGTTTTTAAGAAATAATACCTATTAAAAGATTGACCTTTGTTTATGTCCAATTTCAAAGTTAATTTACTTATAATGACCAAAATTGGATTAAATGGTAAAAATATAATCTAATTAGACTTTAAAAACAATTAAATAGAAAATATAACAATATAAAGTAATTAGATTAAAAACCAATTTTGAATTAAAATGCAGTATTCTGCACTGTTGATTAAAAAATGAACTCTATCAGAAAAATACCAAAATTTCATCCGAAGTAAAATTATATGTCCTTTTTCTAAATAATAACATTATTTTTTCAAATATAACATATAAAAGTGACAAAAACTAGATTTTAAAAGGGTTCATCATCAAAAGGCGGTAAAACAACCTTTTAAAGAATATAAGAATATTTTAGGCTTAAAATCAGATTCTTTCATATTTTAAGCCTCTAAAATTTATTGGATAAATGTAAAAACATGTATAGTAATATTTTATTTAGTTCTGTTCATTCCCACCAATACAACAACTATGTGTTAACTACCATTTAAAATAATAATATTATTATATTATTTTTCTGTATAACTCAAAGTTGTGTGCAACATAAGATTTCAAAGAAACCTATTGTTATGTGTTGAGTACGCTATCACACATAGCATTGAATTTAAAGTAAAATTAATATTTAATTAATAAATATTAATAAATATTAAAATTTCATATTCTTTATTTACCCAGGATGTTATATTATTAATGTGGGAGAATACATTAAGAAACCATGTGGGTTTATTATGGATTAAAATAAGATAAAGGTACACTAGTTAAATAATTATTTGTATAAGATAAATAAATCACTAAGGACATAGAATTTAAGTTTGGAATAATACCTAATAATGCTTGGTTTCTAGAGAGGTAGAGTTTATCACACCCTCTACATCAAGAAATAAAATAATTAGAGGATGTTGGTACTCATATATGTCAAAGTCATAATATTTTAGGATTGAAAAAAGCATAATATAATATTTTTGTATCATAATAGGTATGATATCAATATGTCTATGAATTTTGAAACATTTCCCTTGGTTTATAGGTGAATCAAGGAAATAATAGAACATTAATTTCTCGATAAAAATAATAAAAAGAGGTTACCAAGTGATTTGAAATGGAATATTCCAAACCAGTGACAACACCGACCACTATATGTATGCATTTTTCAAAATTTTATGATTGTAAAGAGGTAGACTTCATTGAATATAGGTATTGGGAGCCTATTATAGCTCAAAACAACATGAATAATAAAACTAGTGCATGCATAATAAGATGACGACATAAAGGGATGATTCAATCAAAACTCATACATGTACATGAATAATAAAACTAGTGCATGAATTTTATTTCATGAGATAAAATGATGTCCATATATTATATAAAAATGAAATTCATTATTTTATATGCACTTCACATACATGACATGATAGTTTTAATTATTTAAATCTAACTATAAATATTAAACATCAAATGATAATAACTTTTATTTATTGTAGATGAATAAAATAATAATATTTCTTGTTTAAAATATAAATATATATTTTGGTAAAATCAAATTCACTTAATAATAACAAGCAAGACTTTGTTATGGTTTTTTATTATCTTTAAAAAACAGAAATACTTGAATGAATATAGAACATGATTAAAAAAATTTAATAACTTGAAAATAATTTTATATACATATATCTAAATAATATACATATATCTACATGATATTATATTTTTGAAAAATATAAGTCATTAGATAATGAAATAATAATCACCTACAATAATGTAATCTGAATAAATAACTAATCAAAGATAATTATTAAAATTCAAATGAAATATAAATTTTATAATAAAATCTATTAGAATAAAAATTAGACATATAAAAATTAATTCTCTTCAGAAAAATGAATCATGTTTAAATAAAAACACAACTAATCTATTTCAAAGATTATAATTATAACAAAAACCCCATATTCAAAATAAATCCTTAGAATAAAAATAAATTCCCTTACTATTAAGATCTCAACATAAAAATAAAATGGATAATCACTCTTAATTTATTGTAAAATATTTCTTCTTATTCTTCTTCTAGGTGAAAAAAATCACTAGAAAAACTCACTTGCTATCACTAATATTTGTGTGATGCATACCAGTAATATGAAAGAAGGACACAAAACACTTAAAAGAATGAGGAAAGATAAGACAAAAATAGAGAAAACTCCAATTTATAGCATACTAATAAAAATATGGATTATATTTTATTCATTTATTCATCATGCATCTTGCTGAGAAAGTTGTTATTGGGTCCACTTATTTGGATTTTTATTTTTCAGTGACGTTTACAGAATAGAGACAAGGAAGAAAATAACATAGAGATTAAAAAACATATAGATATCAACTATAAGGTAAATATTTTCTAATCTTTTTTAATTTAAACAACATAGGCTTATTCAGGTACCTCAAACCTGGGTCAAAAGAAAAAAAAATGAATTTTGGTTTTTTTTATTATTAGATAATGCAACTGGACTTGTTGGGATACATAGATATGGGATAAGAAGGATTAGTGGACAACTAAGGGAAATTAGAGATATAATAAAACCTGGAATTTGATTGAACATTGGTTTTGTTTAACCCTTGATTCCCTCAAGCCTTAGATTCGAGCTTTGAAATAGTTGGATCCTTGATTCTAGCCAAGATTTGAGCTTGGATTCGACAATGAGGAGCACCAATAGCTAGCTGCTTCTGTAGAGAGCTTAAAATATCATGAAATTGTTCATAATGGTTAGGGTTCTTAAAATATATCATGCAACTTTTATCTGTGCTTCCAAAAAAGCACTAATAAAGGTACCTTTTTTAGTTCTAAGTTAATAAGTGCTGATAAAATGAATGTTTATTAGTGATTTTTTAGTGCCAATAAAGATTGATTTTATCATATTTTTTTAGCACTGACAAATATCTGTGTTTATCAGTATTAAAAAGTGACGATAAATTCTTAAAATACTTTTTCTAAATAATATTTTTTTTAAAAGTATATTTATTATATATAATTATAATACTTATAATAATAATTTTTATAAAATAATAATTTTATAATTCTTTGAATATAGAATTATTTATTAATAATTATATAAATACTTTATTAAAAGATAATATTTATATCATAATATATATTTATATATTTATATAATTATATATATATACATATATAAATATAGTAAATATTTTAATTATTTAAATTAATATATTATAGTTTTATAATTAATTATTTATAATTATATAAATAATTTATAGAAAATATTATTTACTTATATATAATTATAAATTTATACAAATAGTAAATATTAATTTATGAATATATTTATTTATAAATATTATTTTGTAAATGTATTTTTAAGATTATTAATGAGTCTTTAATCTTAAGTGCATGCATGTTAAAAATGAGTAAAATTGATTAATTAAAAATGAGTACAATATTGAAAATTTGGATAAGTTTGATTAATATGAATTATTAAAAAATGGATATACATTGAAATAAATATGAATACATATTGAAAATATTAAAACATAGTAAATAAATGAATATAAAATAAATAATGTTAATTGATTAAATTCAAAAAAATTGTGTGTGTGCATATATATATATAAATGAATTAATTAAGTATATGTGTAATCAATATAATATGTTTTATCTATGTTAAATTGGAAAATAAAATGACATTCAATTATTTCCATTACTCGATTCAATTAGTCTGTATTTTTAATTTATATTAATTTTGAATTATAAAAAATTATTCACTAAATATATTACTATTTAATGTAAATCATAAATAATATTTTGTATTATATAATTCATATTTATATACATTAATATATAACTATATATTTAATATATACTTTTGATTAAAATTATCAATAATTATTTAATAAATACAATTTTTATTAATTTTTTTCGATTTAATTATTTTGAATTTTTATTTGTTTAATTTTTATTTTATATATATCTATATATTTAATATTTAATATTTATATTTTATATATAGTATAATTAATTTATTAATTTTTATCAAAAATTATTTAATTAATATTTTTTTAATATTATATTAATAAAATAATTTTATTTTTTATTCATTTAATTATTTAATTTTATTCAATATTTTATATGTACTAAAAAAGTACTAATAAATGATTCCTTTATAGGTGCTAAAAATATAGTGTTGATAAAGAGTGTCCTTTATTAGCGCTAAACATAAATCACTGATAATAGAAACTCTTTATCAATGTTAAAAAATGCGCTAATAAAGGATTCCTTTAATCAGCACTAAAAAAATGCACTCATTAAGGGTGTCAATTTATCAGTTCTAGAAAAAAAAAATATTTGATGGAAGGTACCATTTTTCATCACTTGTTCTAGCACTAATAAACGATACCTTTATCGCCACTTTTTCTAGCACTGATAAAGGCCAATGTTGTTAAAGGCCTATTTTGTTGTAGTGTTAATCAATATTTAACTCATAAAACTTTCCATTCTTCGCATCCTCTCTCTTATTTTGTAACAAATAATCTTCTCTTTGAGATTTCTTGATTTCTCTTTGATATTTCTTGATCTTCTCTAGTAATGATGGTAGAGGAATCATTTGGAATATGGTTGATGATGTCCCTTCTCTTATAATTCACATATCTAGTTTTACTAGGTCTTTGATCAAAGAATCTCCTTGAATCCTCATCATTTCCAGCACAACAGGGTCTTTCAAACATAATGCATCAGCAATATTGTTTTCTCTTCCAGGATGATAATGAATTGAACAATAATATTCTTTAATTAGTTTTAACCATCTCCTATGTCTCATGTTGAATCCCTTTTGTATAAAAATATACTTCAATCATCGGAGGTCTATGTATATATCACATTTCTCCCCAAAAAGATAGTGCGTCAATATCTTCATAGAAAAAACAATTGTGGTCAGGCCCAGGCCATGCATTGGATAATTATACTCATGAGGTTTCAACAATCAACATGCATAAGAAATCACATTTTAATTTTTCATGAGGAAAAACCCAAGCCCTTTTAGATATGAATCCCTAGAAATAATGAATCTATCTCTGATAGAGGGTAGAGTTAACATGGGTGAAGTAACCAGACTCTTATTTAACTCTAGGAAACATTCTTCACACTCCTTTATTCTGATAAACTTAACCACTTTTTGAGTTAACTTGGTTAGTGGATTATAAATTCATGAATTTTTTCACTAACCTCCAATAATATCCTACTAGGCCAAAGAAACTATGAATATCAATTACTATTATAGGACGAGGCCACTCCTCCATAACCTTTGTCTTGGAAGGGTCAACTAGTATCCCTTAATTGGTAACAATGTACCCCAAAAAACCAACTTTTTGTAACCAAAATTCACATTTTCTGAACTTCCCAAATAGCCTCTCCTTCCTCACAATTTTTAATATCACCCTTAGATAATCCTCATGCTTCTCACGAATTTTTGAATATATTAGAATATCATCAATAGAAACTACCACATGTTATCAAGGTAGTACTTAAAGACTCTATTAATCAAATCCATAAATATAGAAGAAACATTATTCTATCTGAAGGGAATAACAATAAAATCATAATGCCTATATATTGATCAGAAGGCAGTCTTTGGAATATCTTCTTTCTTCACCCTCAATTGATGATAATCATATTGATGATAAATATTTGAGAATAATTGAGCCCCATAAAGTTGTTCAAATAAATCTTCAATCCTTGGAAGAGGGTACATGTTCTTCAATATGACCTCATTAAGTTATCTATAATCAATGCATAGCCTCATTGATTTGTCCTTCTTCTCTACAAAGTGAATAGGTACTCCCCAAGTAGACTCTCTTGGTTAGATAAACCCCTTATCTAAAATATCTTGGATTTGTTTATTTATTTCCTCCAAATCCTCATTTTCTATTCTATATGGGGTCTTTGACATCGTCTTGGATCCTAGAATGAGTTCAATGGATAAATCTACCTCTCTTTCTAGGGAAGGTCCACGTAACTCCTAAAGAAATAGGTCAATATATTCATGAATGATGGGGACATTCTCTATATGTACACTTTAATTTAGTACTTCATCTTCACCAATCATTTCCATAAAGAAGAATATGGGAGGTTCTTCTAGAAAAAGATCTGATCAAGATATTTCTCCTTTGAAAACAACTTTACGTTGTTCATTCAAGACTATTGGCATTTACTTGCTTGTTTAGTATATCTTAGCATTATACCTTAATATCCTGTCCATCCCTAGTATATTTTTGAATTCCGTTATGGGAATGAATAATATATTTGCAATGAAAATTTTCTCTCTAAAGCCAATACTAGAGTTTCTATACACTATCGATGCAATTATAATCCCTTATTAGTATTGAATTTTAAAACTACTTCTATCAGTTCAAGGATTGATTCTATATTATTTTAAAACTAGGAGTAAATAAAGGAATGAGTAGAATCAGAATAAAAAAAATTAATTTCTATCATTGAGAGAATAATGAGAGTATCTACTACCATATCCTTGGGAGCTTCAACTTCAGCCATCGTGATAGTAAAAACATGACATTTATTACTTAGCCCATGTTAAGGTTGTTGGTGATTCCACTCCACTATCTTAGGATTTGAACAGTGATTGGAAAAGTGCCCAAGATATACACACATGAATCATTGGACTTAATTCTAGACCTACACCATATTCACTTTTTCATTAGTGTTGAGAAGTTGAGACTTCACCTCATTATGATAGTTCCAAGAAAAGTGGACATCTCTTTCACACTTGTAACATTTCCCACTCCTCAGAAAGAAGTTCACTAAATTATTCTTCCCATATTTTTTATGTGGGAAGTTTCACTTGCTTTCATACTCTTCTATGATCTAAGTTACTACCCAATTATGGCTCCAAAGATATATTCTTTTCATTAGAGCTATGGGACTACTGTATCTCTCCAAACTTCAACTCAACCTTCAGATCACTTCTCATTGTCTCATCTTAATAATAATAGTCTATATTGGATAGATTATACATTATATGGGGTCTTAGTTAACTAAATAATCTATCAAACTTTACAATATAATCCAGAAAAAATATAGAGGTGTTGTGAGAAAGCCTTTTAAAGTCCATCTCATAGCTTCCCACAAATTCATTTTCCTTATGCTTCATCTCTAGGAATTAAATATCCATTTTTGTTCGCATTGAAAAGGGGAAATATTTTTCGAAAAAGATTCCCCTAAACTCTTTCCACTCTATAACTTCAATCTCCTTTATTGGAATTGTTTTTTAACCGTCTTCCACCACTGATCATCTTCTCCCTTTAAGCGGCACACAACTAGGGTGACTTCCTCTTAATCCAAACAACAGAGTGCATAAAATATATTTTCTATAGATCTTATCTATTTTTCAACAATCAATGGGTTGTTATATCCATATAATAAGGCGGTTGTTGATTCATAAAGGACTCATCAGAAACTTAGTCCCATTTAGGTGAATCCAACCTCCCATCCCGAATCAAGTTATTTCTCATACCATGAGTTAGTTTATTCATAATTCTGATGATGATTTCCATTTTAGCTTCTATCATAGGGTCTTCAACACCTGGTCTGTTGCACTCACTATTTATGTGGTTCTTTCTATTTGCCTTTATTTTCTAAAAGAAAAAAACTTAGTGGAAAAAATATTTCTTTTAATAATATTTTAACTCTAAAGTAATTTTATGTCTTAAAACATCATGATTAATTATGTTAATCATTAAAAATAATTATATTTTCTACGAATCCTTCATAATAGTTCATAAAAATCTAATGAGTAACCAAACTTATCCCCTGTGAGTGTCAAACCAGAAGTGCGTCGAGATCCATTTTCATTCAACAGTTCCTATTAGTGTGTAGAGAAAAGAGTTGTTTTTGGGTTTCAACACTAGATACATATTTTCTAAATCCATATAGACTTGTTCATATCCAGATAGGGATTTCATTTCTTAGACACCACTGACTTAATACTTTACCAAAATACTAGGATGCTTTCCTATATTTTAACTTCTCTCTATGGTTCTTACAAATGTTTCATAATCCTAATTTACACAATTAAATAAACCATCCTTTGATACCAACTATAAAATCCATCCTTTTTAAAACATATACTTTTCATTACATTGTAAAAAATAGAGTATCTTTAAATGTTTCTTTTCGTGGAAACAAGGTACATAATTCATGAAAACATAAAAAATTATTCTAAAAATGTTAAAGTATTATTCGTTGGTTCAACATAAGTACTATTACTTAATCTCATATCCTAGGGACATACATCAATGGAAAGGGAGTGCAAAAGGCCCAGTAAGGGAAAGTGAGGTAAATAGTTTACATTAGACCCTGAGAAATATCCTTAAGAACATGAAGAATATCATAGAGGCATGATAAAAGGAAATTGGGGAACATAATAATAAAAATAACATGAATAATTACATTTAAATCTGAAATTCATAAGCATATCACTAAGGTTTGTCATCGAGGTGTCATAAATATGACCAAGGTTATTCACTAAGGTATCGTAAAACATGTCATCTCTAGAGATTAAATTATTTACCCAAGTAATTGGAGTGACATCTGATAAAATCCTTCATATGTATTAATTAATGTGGACCAAATATATTATAATAAAACATTTAATAAATAAACCATATAGAATAGAAGAAACTAGTTTCATATAAAAAATATGGTGTTTTAAAATGTTCTTAAAGACAAGATATTTATGTCATTTATAACCCATGGAAAGGAAATGAGGGTTTTATTTACGTCAATTATAGAATATAATATATCATTTTTTACATCTTGGTGAATACCCCTAGAAAAATAATAGGTTTGGGTATTTACATAAAAAAATAATATGGGATTTCTTGATGAGAAGAGAGAAATTTTGAGGAGTAAAATCAACAAATTAACGGGTATAAAATGTGGTTTTAGAAAAGGGTAAAAATTTAGGGAACAATGGTATCACATTCATAAAATAATCTTAATATATTAAAGGTCTGTAATAAATTGTACATAATAAATTAGTTTTTAAATATGAAATACATTCCTCATAAGGAGGAAACATGAAGGGAAAAGAGAAGTGAATATTTCCCTTACCTTGAAGAGTAGTTCCTAAAACTCCAGGATTGGGATCTTAGGGGATTGAGGAAACCTTGGTAGGAATCCTTGAGAATTAAATATGTCATATATTTATGGATTAGGAAATGTGAGGAAAAGTAAATGGAGAAATGGATGGGTATTTATAACAAAATAGAGGAATTTGTTTATTAATTTCTAAATTTATGCGTTGGACACCTAGGTAGTGGTAAATGAAAAACCATTGGTTTTACCAAGGTATTTAACCATGTTATTGGAAACTTGGGACACATTTTTTTATTTTAACCAATAAGAAACAAACAACTTTTATATTACTTATTTTGGAATGGAAAGTTATATTTTTCACAAAACAACATTTTAAAGTTAATGTTTTCAATTTTGAATTTGGAAAGTAAATTATATATTTGGTAGTTGAATAAAATATATTAAAATACATGATATTAATATAAAAAAATATTTTACTTTTTGGATTTTGTTTAACTAGTAATTACATCATTATGGCATAATTATGATGTCATTAACATATTGAAAAACTCAAACTGTATTTTAACTATTCCTGAAAAAAATAAAGTATATATGAAAATTAACATAAATTCACAGTAAAATAATTTTTAGGTACTTATTTATAAAATGATATTTATTTTATCATAATAATTCTCTAAATATCATTATTATAACCTATAAATAAAAAGTCCTTATTTATTAGAAAAATAGCGGATTGAAAATGCTTTGCAAAATTTCTGAGAATTGAAAACAATATCATAATTTATATTTAAATAATATTTTTATCACAATATTTTATTAAAATAAGTATTATTCATAATATATTAGTTTATTACAATTATTATTTTTTTTGTAAAGAAATGTTTTTGTCTGGAAAATCAATTTATCAAATTCTATATTAATTTTATTAAGAAAAACTATTCTTAAAACAGAAATGAAGGAATGAAAATTTTATTTAAACAATAGAATTAATCACTAAGGTCAGGAAACATAAACCATTATTAGATATGTTTATACCCTAAGAGTAAGGTGCGTGATGGTGGTAGTTTTGTGGGCTACATTGGGTAATATCGACTGAGTGGTAATCTCGACTAACTTGAACTTCTCCCATAGGAAATTTCATTCAAGCTTCAATTGTTGAATCTAGGCTTGGGATTGGTCATGGGAGAACCCTAGTGATGAAACCACCATCCCAATATCTGAAAAATGGTCTTAAAATGTAATGAATATACTGGTTGAGGCCATCGACTCTTCTTTCTATATCAATTATCCCGTGTCAAAATTTAACATATAAACTATAATGATAATGCTAAAATTATTATCAAGAGTATAGTTCCCAATGGTCATATTGTCCATAAGTCATAATGGACCAATGATCATATAATAGTCAAAACCAGATGGTCACATTTCCCTTTATATTTACTTTATTATTAATGATATATGGTTTTATTGTGTATAAAATAATATAAAACACATTTTAAGGAAAAAATTATCATTTAAAATGCCAGGGTCGTTATAAGAGATTTGGAGTATGTTCCAAGTGATATGACACTATTGTGATACAATCAATAATTTCAATGG
This sequence comes from Viscum album, assembly GCA_963277665.1. NCBI lineage: Eukaryota > Viridiplantae > Streptophyta > Magnoliopsida > Santalales > Viscaceae > Viscum > Viscum album. The sequence continues at coordinate 1,615,195,370 of OY728146.1, read as the reverse complement.
GATTGATATACATAGGTATTAAATTCCCTTCATTCTTGAATCTCATGACCTTCTTCTAGGGATAGATTCTTAGAAACAACTTCTCACCAACTTCAAATTCTAGATCACACTGACAGTTATCAATATAACTTTTATATCGAATTTGTACTACCTTGATATGATACTGAATGGTTCTAACATTTTCTATAATTTATTCAACTATATAAGGTCCCAATATATTTATTTCTACAACTTCATCCCAAAAATTTATAGATATATATTTCGTCCCATATAGGTCTTCATAAGGAGACATCTGAATACTTGAGTGAAAGATATTGTTATAAGAATACTCAACTAGGCAAAGGTGTTGATCCCAACCACATTTTAAATCCAACAAACAAGATCTCAACATGTCCTATAGGGTTTTAATTGTTCTTTTAGACTGAACATCTATCTGATAATAATAATAAGTGATGAAACTCAATTCTTTTATCATGTTCTTGCTGAAGACTTTTCAAGAACATTGAGGTAAACCTCAGATCCTGATCAGATACAATGGAAAGTGGTACTCCATGAAACCTTAACACTTCCTTAAAGTATATCATATAAATTTTATCTAGATATATGTCTTCTCTGATAGTGATTAAGTATACTGAATAAGTAAGTTGATCAAATACCACCCACATAACATTAAACCCTTTATAGGGTTCGGGGATTCCAATGAAAAATACATAGTGATATTTTCCCATTTACATTCTGGTATGGGTAATGGATGCAACGTACACTTTTAATTTTGTATTTCACCCTTAACTTAATTTCATACCAATAACTAAGATACATACTCAATGATTTCCCTCTTCATTCAATCCCACCAGAAGTATCCTTTAAAGTCTTTATATATCTTCGTACTTTCTGGATGAATAGGGAATAAAGAACTATGAGATTCCTCTAACAGCTCCTCAAAATCTGGTATGTATGGATCACATAAATGTTTCCTAATCCTTTTCATTCCATCATAATCAAGGTTAAACTCTAGAATATCTCTAACCTTATTTTATAACTCTACATCTTATTTCTGCACCTCTTTAATCTTCACTTGGATAGAGGGATGAACATTCAATTGAGAAAGATAATATTTTTTCACTTTCTTAATGATCTTGATATCCATCCTTTTCAAAACCATAAATATTGGGTCTTTTTTTATCCTCATAATGGATAATATAACATTATCTTTTCAACTAAAAGCATCAACAACCTTGTTTTCTTTCCCAGGGTGGTAATGTATTGAGCAGTCATACTCTTTTATCATCTCCAAACATATTATTTGGAGCATATTCAACTCAATCTGTGTGAATATATATTTTATACTTTTATGATTACTATATATATCACACTTTTATCCATAAATATAATGCTTCCATATCTTTAATGAAAAAATTACCATTGCTAACTCCAAATCATGACTTGGGATTTTTTTTATCAAGGATCTTAAACTATCATGAGGCATAAGTGACAACTACATTATTATTCATAAGAACACATCCCAATCCCTTATTGGATGAACCAATGTAGATTAAAAACCCTTCTACACTAAATTGTAATGTATGAACATGTGATGTCCCGACCCAGGTTCCACTTGTTGGTGCTCTGAACCTGTGGTCCACATGACCTCATGCACACCTCCCCATACACAAGAGGTTTATTACTACCAGCAAGGGTCTAATATAAATCATGGGGAAAATATTCCCTCTTTATCATAGTAATACCACCTCATAAGTAAATAATAAATAACAAAATGACATATAACCATAACCAAGAAGATACCGATATCACAAGATGTCCATTATTAGAAATACAATATCAAAACTGAATAGTATATATGCCATGCCAATATGTGTCAAGTGTCAAAATGAAAAATCAAAAGTAAAGTCACTGATAACTCCCCAGTGGGTCCCAAACCAAATTTGGTTACCTCATCCATGATCCATCCCAAATCATCCATATAACATAGGGACTTTTCCCTAGTTATGTCTTGTAAACATGAAGTCTATTTTGGTACTAATCAAGAAGCCTCAGTAGGGTGTGAGTACAACTTAGTAGGCCACCACAAAAAACTTCTAAAAAAATATCCATTCAATAAAAAGTTTATAGAGTAGTATAAAGAATACATAAAATCAATAAATTAAACAATTTACACATATTCAATTACTCTTTATTTATCCACATAACACCCAGGTTCCTGAGGACACCTAAACACTGAAAACATGCTTTGGCCCATGTGAGAGTTTGAAAAATTCCCAAGGGATATCATATATCTCAGAATACCATTTTTACCATTATTCATCTCAATTCAGATATGAATGTCATTGTTACCATTTGTTATATCAAATCACATATGAATTCTATTATTACCATTCATCATTTAAATTCACAATATGGGATTTTGATGCAACAGACCATATCCCACACATGACTATCATATGAGAATTCCATTGTTAGCATTCATCATTTCATATCACACTATGGGATATGGATGCAGAAGACCTTGTCCCACACATGATTTTCAAATATGAATGTCATTGTTACCATTCATCATTTATTTTCACACTATGGGATTTTGATGTAGCAAACCATGTCCCACACATGATTATCACATTAATTAATTCTCCAATTAATTAATCAAATTCAAATATTTCATATAACCATTATTCCATTAATTAATTAAATAATTAATTTATCACATAAATTCCATTAGTTAATTTGAATAATTAATTGATCATCTTTACCTTATTAATTAATTCAACAGTTAATTAACCATCACTATTAAATTTATAATACAAAAATCTTCAATAACTAATTAAAAAATTAATTATTCACATTCAAAAATTTCATAATAATAATAATTAATTCAAAAATTAATTATAAAATTTTAATAATCTCAATCTCTCCATAATTAATACAATAATTAATTATTTCAATTCATAATCCTAGTATTCCAAATTTCCCAATTATCTCAATTAACAAATTCAATTTAAGAAACTAAATTGCTAATAATTCAATAAAATTATATAATTACATACAAATAATTGAAAACAAGACTTTGGGATTTTAATTATAGACCACCTACCTAAAAATTGATGAACACTCACCAACCAATATTCCCAAATTGAAGTGGATCAATCAATAACACGATGAATAATGGGATTTAGATCCAAATCCTAAATGAATGATAAAATGAATCAATATATAACAAAGCAACATATATATCTAGATCCAATAAAGAATAATCATCTCTTTTTTTGTATAGGAAGGGGAGTGGAAGAGAGAGATATCTAAATGGAAACAAAATACATACCTAGGTTGTGAAGATCTTAAATATGTCTTTATATTAAATTTTAATAGAGGTTGGGAAGGTTTGGAATCTACCATAGAGCCTCTAAAATATTAATATAGAGATTAGGGTTGAACTAGGGATGATTTTGGGTTAATATGGGGGTTCAATAATTTTAAAAAATAATTTATAGATTAATTAAAAATCCATGCATGATTTGTTGGGCAGTGGTGCACATTTTTCCAAACCGTGTGCCTTTTCTAGGGGGTCACTGTTTCTCATAAAAGGGTGAATATTTTGAAAAACTATGTTACATCCATGTAAACCCTCTTAGTCTAGGGTTGCATGGTTTTTTATACTAGGGTGAACGGTTAGGGAAAACTATGAGCTAACCATATACAACCCTCATTCTTCCATTTTTCTCAAAATTTCACCCAAACACACCCCAAGGTAAAACCCAAATGAAAATTCCACAACAAAAGAAAAAATAGTACATATAAATGAGACTAAGACATCTCTGGAAGAGGTCAGGGTTTTATAATCTCCCAACTTATAATAGCGAATCCTCAACCTAGACTCATAAGCATCTTTAAGATTCTGAGTTAAAAATATCAGGCCTTAGAGAACGCATATTCTCTTCTCTATCCAAAATTTTCTTCTAAATATGGTAATTTTTCCACAATACACAACTAATTGACACTATATTTTCCTGCAAAACTTTCTTATTGTGATCCAACACACGTATCTGATGCTCCTCAAAGGATTAATCTATCTCAAGTTCTAAATCATCCACATCAATCCCATGAGAAGGGTCGAGGTGACACCATCGAAGTTGTGAAACATGAAAAAAATCATACATATCAATTTATCTCTGTGGAAGAGGCAATCAGTACACCACTATCCCAATTACCTCCACAACCTCAAATGGTCCACCAAACTTGGGTGCTAGCTTGACCTGTCTCTATATCCTATGATGAACCAACCTATGAGAAACCAAAATGAATACATGATCACCCTCTGTAAAATCTAGGGGTCATCCATGTCAATCAGCATAAAACTTCTGTCTACTTTGAGTTGTATCCATACACTTTAGAATTAGCTGCACCTGCTCTGATGTCTTCTATATGAGACTCGGTCCCAATAACACTCACTCACCTACCACAATCGAGCATATAGGTGATATGAATGTTCTATCATAAAGCTTCTTGTGTGGTGAAATATAAATAGTTTCCTATTAACTTTTGTTATTGGGAAACTCTACTAAATCTAGGTGCTTCTCCAAAGATCCACCGAAGTCTAGATCACCTTCTCGTAACATATCAAAAATCCTAAATGCCTGAATGGCCCGAATGCCTTATTTTTTTATTGATTTTTTGATAACCTCCTTTCAAGGGATGAGGGGGAACCCTTACAAGGCCCGTAGTCTTATATATTACATTCCCCGTAGGCTTGGAGACATCACATGACACGTAGGTCTAAAGAAAATCATATAGACCATCACTAGTTGAAACCGCCCCTCCCTAGTATCTGCATCGTGATCAGCTCTCCACCTTTGCATGGCTGTTTGGATAGCATGTACACGTGTAGGGGTACATGCATGGTACCAAGGGCATATTCCATACCCTCTAATTCTTCCAAATCCGTTTTAGCCCATGCTCTAGTGAATGATCCCTGCTCTAGAATCCTCCTATAGGGTGGTTCCTTGTAGAATCTGTCTGTGCAACTGCAAATCAGGTGGCACTTAATTACTTGAGGAGGCCCGAAGACCATGAAGTGGCTCGAAAGCCTTATTGACCTGAAGGCCTAGGTCGCCTGAAGGCCTTAAGGGCCCCAAGCCCAAACCGGTGGTCCAAGGTGAATAGATTCGGCTGCTATAGTACCGAACAGTACCTGTTATAGTACCCCTAGAATTTATGCCTCCGCCTGGTTTCGATCCTGGGTCTCGTGGATGGACTTAGAGAGACCTTACCAACTAGGCTGAGGCTCATGTGCATCCAAAAGTAAATGTATAGTATTCTAAAACATCTCATATATCTATGGGTGGAAAGATGTTCTAAAAACCTACATACTAAGTGCCTTTTATAAGTCCTTCCAGAAGTGTGATGTAAAATTTGAATCATAGTATAAAACTATAGTCTATGGAACCCTGTTCAAATGTAAAATATCATAAACATATAACTCTCCCAAACAACCCACTAATAAAGTATCCTACACTGCATGAAATTTTATACCTTTGTCAAGGGGTCCACAATAACAAAAATATAATCATTATTTCAAGGAATCCTTAGGAGACCCACCACAAAATTCCTGGTCATGTTGTCCCACTTTTATTTCGGAGTGGGAAATGGATATAGTAAACCACCAAGTCATTGATTCCCAACTTTCACCTACTGACAGGTGTAACATCATGTCTCAAACCCTTCTATCTCCATTTTCATGCCAATAACCAAAACTATTGATGTAGGTCATGGTAAATTTTGGTCCGACTTGGGTATACCACCCACTTTGAGGAATGAAACTCACATGTCAGATACTATTGCATAATCGTAGGCACAAAAACATGATGGATGATATAGATGATATCACCCTCATATATGGTCCAATTAGAAGGTGAGTCCCCACCTTTAAAGATTTATCTTGAGATCAAACACTCCAAATTATCATACTATTTTTCCCTGATCCATCTCAAAAGTGTACACTCCACTCAAAAAAATATGAGTGTCATCTTCCCCCAACTCTCTTAAACCACAACTTGAATATCAGCTAGAAAATTCATCATTTTTTACTTAGCACTAGATTCTTGAACATCTTGAGTTTGAGTTTTCATGATCAAATAATCAGACACAATGTTTACCTTCTCACGCATATATACAAGATACAAATCAAATTACTTCATATAATCAACTCGTCTATTCTACTATAGATTTAAATCTTACTACAAAAATATATAATTTATTCTCTTGTGATATTTATACACAGTAATATTTTCACCCAATAGGTAATTTTTTGAACACTTCAAAGCATAAACCACTATGGCCAACTTGTGGTAATGCATAGTGTAGTTTTGTTCATGTGGCCTCAACTACCTAGACTCATACTTCATAACTTGATCTCCCTGCATGAACACTACTCCAAGACCTATCCTGGAAGCATTGTAAAACATTGTATACTCCTCACATGGTTCAGGTAAGAACAAGATTGATGCTGATTCCAAGAGTTTCTTCAACTTCTTGAAATTATTCTCACATGGTCCAAACTATTCAAATTTTACCCCCTCTTAGGTAATCCTGAAAGTGGTGATGTCAAATGGGGAAAGCCATGAATGAACCTCTGATAATATCCCTATAATCCCAAAAAGATAAGGATATCAAATACATTCATGGGATTCTCCCATGAAAAAACTACCTGAAATTTTTCTAGGTCCACAAACACACATTCCCCCAAGATTATGTCACTAAATAAGTGTACTTGATCAATACAAAACTAAAACATAGATATCTTTGTATATAGATGAAACTCTCTCAGTGTACTCAGGAAGATGTCACGATTTTGTTCATGGTCATCATGAGTCTTGTAGTACACCAAGATATCATCTACAAACACCATCACAAACTAATATAGGTATGGATGGAAGAATATTTTCATCAAGTCCATAAACACTACTGGTGCATTTGTCAACACAAGAATAATTATGAAAAACTCATATAGGCCATACCTTCTTCTAAAAGAATTCCTCAATATATATGAAGGAATAACTCTCAACTGTTGATAACTTGATCTCAAATATATATTGGATAAAACACTAGATCATACCAACTGGTCAAAATATCATTGATAGGAGGAATAGGATTCCAGTTCTTCATAGTCATCTGGTTTACCTTTTGGTAATCAATAGACAAGCATAGAGTTGGGTAAACCTTCTTAGTAAACAATATTGGTGAACCCCAAGGAGAAATACTCAGATGGATAAACCCCTTATCCTACAGCTTTTCCACATTATTCTTGAGCTCTTTTTGCTCTATTGGTTCCAATATATATGGTGGAGTAGAGACTAGCTCATCCCCCTACATGATCTCAATTGTAAATTCCACATATTTATCAGGTGTCTGCCCTGAGAAATCTTCATGAAACACATCCAAAAACCTATCTACTATAGGTGGAAAGACATCCTGATTTACACCTCTTTTATCCATAGAAAACTATTAACCTAGGCGATGAACTCCCTTAGTTTCTAGTGAACTCGCCCTGCACGGACCACTGTGATATCCCACTCTCTATGTTGAATATACTTATCACCCTAAAAAGATGTAAGCATCACTCTCCTACGGTAAAAATATATGTGGGATAGATATGATACTAACCAATCCAAAACCATTATTAGGTCAAATATTGGCATGTCAAGGAAGTAAATATCCCATATAAAATGATACTCCTCAACCCTGAGAGAACACCCCTTTCACAAACAGATGTATCTAGATCATACTCCCAAAGGTGTATCTATCATCAACACCCCAGTCACGAACTCCACCACTAGGCTCAAACTATTCCCAAGTTTTGAAAATAATAAAATAATGATAGGAAATTATATCAAATAAGAAAGTAGATAGCATAGATGATACAATAATAATACCTCTAACCATCGATGGTACACCCTCGCTATCCAAAAGTGTATAATGGATGGCATGTAACTATCCTACCCCTATTCCCTATGATGCAGTTTGAACTACCTGAGATTCACCACTATACTATTACAAGTTCTCTATCCCAGAAGCTCCACTTCCTCTACCAATACCAGTATGACCAGTAAAACTCCAACTATTAGATAGATATTGTATAGAAGACCCCCTCCTACACACTGGCTCGGTATAGATACTCCATTGCTACCTGTCTGCCGTGGGTTCTTGTAAAATATTTGTAGTTATACCATATTACTGTAGCCTCTAAAATCTAATAGTGTATGGGGGAACTATCTCTAAAAGTTTCTTGACCTACCACACTGGTGACAGATCACTCGAGTAAAATCTTGAGAAACTAATCCCTTTGTCTCGGTACTCTTCTTCCCACTACCATGTCAAATGTTTTTGAAACGACGCTTCTTGATCTCATAATTCAAACCTTCTAAACATCTTGTTGGAACCACCTTCCCTCCACTGGATGCCTCCCTCAGGTTCACCTCAGCTACGAGATCCTAATCCACCACCTCATCAAACTTATTTAACTGAAAGAGGTTAACTTGGGAATTAATCTCACATTTAAGTTTTTCCTAGAAACATCTCTCTATATCTATCCCATCCCTTTACAACACTGGATAAAAGAATTGAAAATCTAGAAAGAGAACATCATATTCCATTGTGGACATGCTCCCTTTAGCCAACCACTTGAAATATATAGCTCGCTCCTACCTCAATGTCTCTAGATAGAAGTTCTCTATGAACTTCTCCAAGAAGTCCTTCCATAACAAGCCCTAATTTTGTCCAGTATGAGCTTGAATGTCTGACCAGTGCTTCACTGATCCTAATAACATATAAGTATCCAATTTTACAAAATTCTTATTTGAAGTCTCCAAATAGTAAAGTATAGTCTAGATAGAGTCAATCCATAACTCATCTCCCTTAGGTCCACCCTCTCTTGTGAAAGTCAGAGGGTGCTGCAACTTGAACTCCCTCGTCAGACCAGACATGATTTTCACAACCCTACCTATGCCTATTTCCATGAATTTCATAAAATGAGAAAAATTATCTTTGAAATTATCTCTTACTTCCTCACCCTACAAAACTGGTGCCTTAGGTTCCACTACTAGAAGAGAATATCCATCCATTCCTCCTGTCGTCCTCTCAAGAAGTGTCATCATAGAGGCATATATCTACAATTCCAAACACACATCTCATGAAACATAACAACACTTTCCCATGTTTATGTAAATGGAAAACACAATAAGGCACATCACGTCTTTTCCCCCTAAACCCCATCACACTATCTAAACTGAGGCACTATCACTACCGTTAACCATCATACGTCTAGGTCATGGTTAAAAAAGGGTAACCCCATTTTATAGTTTCTCATTTAGAAAACCAATTATTCACATTTTGAATAATATTTCACTTTCAATTTTATATGAGGCACCATTTTCAATTCAATTTCACAAGGAAAAAAAAGATCAGGTTCATCAGAATACCAAAAACTTGTTTTCCTATGCATGCCTAAAATGATGCATGTAACAAAATAATTCAATGTGACTAGAATGATTAATTCTTTATCAACTCTCATGCTATTACTATCCATGAGTAAAATATTAGAAATTTCAGAAAAAAATTTCACATCATACAACAAGTGCATCACCCAAGGTAAAATAACATTTAACTATAACAACACACATCAATAACAATAATCCCACCCTAGGTACTTGGGTTTTCCTCATACATGGGTTTGAAACTCCCACAAATGATAATATGACCAAGGACCAAATCTTCCTAATTTCCTTTCTACCATTAACAAATATAAATACAAAAGAAAAGAAAAGAAACATCCCTCCGATAAAACTTTGTGACATCCTGGCCCAGGTGACACACATTGATTCCTCAAACTAATGGGCCACATAACCTCAAGTGTGCTTCCCCATATGCCAGAGGTTTCCTACTATCATGAGGTTCTAATATCAATCATGGGGAGACTATGAACCCCTTATCAAATTAATAACACATCATTAATAATTAATAAATAGCCAAATTATATATAAGAATAACTAGGAAGATACCAGTATCACAATATGACCAAAACTAGAAATACAAAATCGAAACAAAATAGTAGGTATTCCATACCAATGTCAAAATAAAAACTCAAAAGTTGTAACGTACCGGTTCCGAAAGCCACCCAGAGGCGCCCCGTACCCGGTTGGTCACATGGCCTCAAGCGCATTTCCCAAATGCCAGAGGCTGCTGACTAGCAGTGAGGGCCTTGGGTGTCATAGTGGGGAAACTATGCCCTCATTGGTAGAGTAACACAACAGAAGGGAAAAAAATACACAATAGTAGAAGTAGTAAATACACCAACAATAGTAATAGCGGAAGACTGGAATAATAAACAACTGAAGCACATATAAAAATGATGCATGGTAACATGTGGCTAGTAAAACAGGCAAACAAATCACAATGATGGAATACAAACAGTACTAAACCAAAGTACAAAAGGAAAACAGATAAAAAATCCTCAACATCATAATCCTCAGTTTGGTCCCATGCTCTCTAGCTCCACAGTCAGTCAAGAATCTGAAGTGGAAGGGCACTTTCCCTCGTCTATACATACAACAATATAATCTGTTTGGGCCCAAAATCATTTCCCAAATAAGGTGTCAGACTAAATCCCAGTATACAACCACCCAAAGATTTGTGCCTAACAGTCAATGAATATATGGCAGGTAAAAGTACAGAAGCAATAAACATGAAAGTACTCAACAGAAACAACTCCACATATCAAAAACAACTATTCAAGTAAAATAACCCTCTCGGAAGTGCACACAACCTATCCTATCTAGTTCAGTTATAAGAATATATATAAAGACTCTATAAGGAATCACTCACAGTAAATTCTCTTTATAGTCAAAGGTAAAACAAGACTCTTTGAGGAAGCTCACACAATCCATTCCCCTTATAGTCTAAAGTATTCAAGGAATCTCTGAAGAATCTTACATAGTCAATTCCCCTTATATCCCCAAGGTCAAGGACTCTATGAGGAACGTCACTCGGTCAATTCCCCTCATAGCCCAAGTCGATCAATTAAATCAAAGACTCTCTAAGGAAGCTCACACGGTCAATTCCCCTTATAGTATAAAGTAGTCAAGGAATATCTGAGGAAGCTCACTCGGTCAATTCCCCTTATATCTCCAAGTTGTCCTAGGCTCTCCGAGGAAGCTCACTTGGTCAATCCCCCTTATAGCCTAAAGTGTTGAAAGACTCTCTGAGGAAGCTCACTCGGTCAATTCCCCTTATAGTCTACTACACCAGGTTCTCACGGCCCTGTGTAGGTCAATGAGCATAACAGTGCAATATGGACAAAGTAAACCTACAGAACTACTTGGCTGACTAGACTATAACATATCAAGCATGTTAGAAAACAACTCTCCACTCTACAACAACAGGCATGGAAAACAGGCAAGGCGGCCAAAAAGGATAAGCAGACCAACGGTCGTAAACAGAACATGCATGGGCAACACATCCAAAGAATAACAATCAACCCTATTAATACCCAATTAACCTCTACATAAGAAAACTAGGATGAAAGGTAAACAACAGAGGACAAACAGTAAATGCACAATACCATGTTCAAGGGTATTGTCATAATTGCATATAATAATCAAATACATTCAGCGGAAAGAAACAAACCACCTACCTTGGCGTTGTGAGATCGATATACTCCAGTTTCAGCCCTTGGATCGACCTAGAATGAATTAGATCTACAAAAAAGTCTAAAATTTTCAACCCATGATATCTCACAGGAGAATAGAAAGCAGAAGATGGTGCACTAGGAGAAGAGAGAACTCACCGATGCGATTCCAATACAACTGACAGTGTTCGATCTGTACGGAGCTCTCGGTTGAATGAGACCTAGAATAAGATCATTCTGGCGATTAGACGTGACCCTAGTGCATTTAGTGAAAAAAATAAAGTACACGGTGTTTACTTTTGATGTACACGGTGTCTACTCGCCTTTTCCATACTCCACTTTAGGCAGCCTCCAGGTCACCCCACATGGCCATGTGCATGGCCGCTACATAGCCATCACCCGGCTACCTGCGGTAACTGAGTACACAATGTGTACTTCGAGAATTTCCAGAAATTTCTCTTTTTTATCAATAACGACCAGAAAAGAAAAAACATACTTGAAAATAAGATCATGGTTCTTACAAAAGTAAAGACATTAAAAACTCCCCAGTGGGTCCTGAACCACATATGGTTCCCTCATCCAAGACCTACCTCAAATCGGTTATCTATCACAGGTCCCTTTCCCTTATCTTATCCTGTAAACATGAAGTCTATTCGGGTAATGATCAGGCAGCCTGTGTAGGGTGTGAGTACAACTTAGTAGGTCACCACCAGTGGTTTCTAAAACAATATCTGGTCAATAAAAATCATATGAAGTTTTATAAATAATACATAAAATCAATAAAGTAATAAATTTACACTTATTCAATTACTCTTTATTTAACCATATAACACTCGGGTTCCTTAGGACACCCGAACTCTCAATATATACTTTGGCTGGTGCCGGAGTATGAAATATCCCTAAGGGATATCATATATATCATAATGAAAATTTTAAAATTATTCATATTAATTCACATATTAATTTCATTGTAACAATTCATATTATCAAATCACATATGAATTCCATTGTTACCATTCATAATTTCAATTCTCACTATGGGATTTTGATACAGGAGACCATGTCCCACCCACGATTATCACATGTGAATGTCATTATTACCATTCTTCATTTCTTATCACATTATGGGATTTTTATGTAGTAGACCATGTCATACAAAAGATTATCATATATAAATTCCATTTTTACCATTCATCATTTCTTTTCACACTATGGGATTTTAATACAGCGGACCAGGTCCCACACATGATTATCACATTAACTAATTCTCTATTTAATTAATAAAATTCAAAATTTTAATATACCCATCACTCAATTAATTAATTCAAAAATTAATTAATCATATCAATTCCATTAATTAATTCAACAAATAATTAATCATCTTAACCCTATTAATTAATTCAATAATTAATTATTCCCATTAAACAATTTCATCATAAAAATAATTAATTCAATAATTAATTATTTAATTTTAATAATCTCAATCTCTCCATAATTAATCCAATAATTAGTTATTTCAATTCATAATCCCAATGTTTCCAATTTCAGAATTCCCTCAATTAATTAATTCACCAAGTTAATTAATACAATTTATGAAAATCAATTTTTAATAATATAATATAAATTATATAATTATATACATATAATTGAAATAAAGACTTTGGTATTTGAATTATATACCACTAAACTCAAAATTGACAAAGAACACTCACCAAGGAATTTTCCCAAATTGAAGTGGATCAATCAAGAACACGATGAAGAATGAGATTTAGATCTGAATCATAAATCCAAGAACAAACGAATCAGGTTATGAAAAACCTAGATCTATATATAGATCCAATATTGTATAAACATCTATTTTTTATACAAGAATAGGAGCACAATAGATAGAGAGAGAGAGATCTAAATAGTAAAAAACTACATACCTAAGTGGTGTAGATCTTCAATACTCCATTCTACTCACCACAAATAGATGTCGGGAAGTATTGGAATATTTAAGGGAGCCTCCAAAGTCTTGAAATAGATCTTAGCGTTAAACCATGTATGATTATGGGTTAATATGTGGGGGGGGGGGTTGGGAATCTTAAAAACTATTTTTTTATGCTAATTAAAAAGTTGTGCATCGTTTTCTGGGAAGAGGTGCACTGTTTCCAAACCATGCACCTTAAACATGCATGGTGGGTGCATAGTTTCTCCTAATAGGAAACATGTTATAAAAAATAATGTGATATCCATGAAAATCATCTCTTCCTAGGGTTGCATGGTTTTCTGGGCTAGGACCCACAGTTAGGGAAAACCATTCACCAACTATGCACTATCCTATTTCTTTCATTTTTCTCAAATTTTCACCCAAAAAACTCCAAAGTAAACCCCCAAAGGAAAGTAATCAAAATAAGGAAAAATATTTCCTATAAAATCAATCGAGACATATCCAAAAAAGGTCAGGTTTTTTCATCATAGGTTCCCTGACCAACCTTCTATTTAGTTCTTTGAAATTTTCCTCACACTCATCTATCCCGAGAAACTATGCACCATTTCAAGTTAACTTGGTCTGAGGAATTGATAGTTCTGAGAAATTATCCTAAAATAATCAATAATATCTTGTTAGTCAAATAAAACTATGGATATCATTCAGTATGGTTGGTCTAGGCCAATATTCAATACCCTCTATCTTCGATGGATCTACTGAAATATCATCTATTGACTTTATGTGACCAAAAAATGAAACCTTATTATACCATAATTCACACTTTTTAAATTTCTCATAATGATTCTCCTTACTTAGGGTATTAAATAAAATTCTCAAATGGTATTCATTCTATTTATTTCTCTTTTAATTGATATTAATGTCATCTATAAAGACTACCACAAACTAATCGAGTTAATCTCTAAATAATCTGTTCATCAAATCCAAAAAAATATCAGGGTAATTAGTAAGATAATAATATATCGCTATATATTAATAATGTACATAACTTTTATGGAATTTCATCTTATGTATATCATCATTCTTGACCCTCAATTTATGATATCTAGAACAAATTTCCATCTTGGAAAAGTATTGAGCATCAAATAGTTCATTAAAAAAGTCATCAATATGAGAAAGTTGATACTTGTTCTTGATCATGATCTTTTTCAACTACTGATAATAAATTTAGAGTCTCATTTATCCATATTTTTTCAAAAAGAGAAAATTTTCATCCCAATGTGAAACACCTGGCTGAATGAATCCCTTCTCAACGTTTTCTTAGAGTTTGTTCTTAAATTCCTACAACTCAATTTGTTATATTCTATTTGGAGTCTTTAAAATTGGTGTGGAACTAGGTATGAGTTATATCAAGAACTCAACTTCAATTTTTGGTGGAAGGCTATGAAACTCATCTAGGTACACATCAAAAAATACCCAAACAATAGCCGTATCTTTGATGTCAAATTTCTCCCCAACCATTTGAGACAAACATGCCTTCTTAATGGAGATTAAGACCCAAACATTGGATGTAATATACATAAGAATTTAATACTTATCCTCACATTGATATATGATCATATGTTGGTTTGAAATATCAAACGTAACTTAATTTACTTGAACATTTATGTGGGATTTATTTATAGAAATCTAATCCATGCCTAAGATGAAATCAAATTCTACTAAAGGAAGAATAAAAATATTTATAAGAAATAAATTCCCACAAACATCAATCATATAGGAATCATATAATTAATATGAAATCATTGGACCATTAATTATTTTCAATAATAATTTAAAATATAATCATTTGGGTGGAATATTAATACTCTTGGAAAATTGTTTAGAAATAAAATAGTGGGTAGATCAAGAATCAAATAAGAACTTTCAGTTCTATAGTGTATGGTAAGTGTACCATTCATTATGTAGTTATTGTACCCTTCATAAAAAATATTTATCGCATGTGATTTCCCCTTATCTCTTGGTTTAAGAGGTTAATAAGTCTGATCATCATCAACAACCCTTGGTTTTGGTAACTAGTTAGCATGATTCCCACCCTCCTTATACTTGAAGCACTATAGAGTGGGAGGTGATTATCCAATAAAAATACATATGTTAATTACATTTTAATGGTATTAAATGTTCATTTTTGATCTTATGAGTCTGAGTTAGTGGATTTTAATTTTGAAAATCCATTCTCCTTATTTGTGCACTTCATGCCTAATGTACACCAATTTAGTCCCAATGATTCATCTGATTTCAAGGAAATTATTTATCTATATTTGAATTTGATATTTTGGGAAATGGATATAAACTTCAATATGAAAATTTTTTATTCAGGGATCAATGGAGTATTCATAAAGGATGATGGAGATATTTGGCGATGAAAGGAAACAATTATAGAGAAGGAAAATTGAAAACCATCACACTAATTAGAATGTGGGGCCCATAATACAGACCCACATAAGCCCAAATTTTGTGGGATGATAGAAGAAATATATAGGAACATATAATTATTCAAGATCCAATACTAATTCTGAGCCCATTGTGGTTATTCTAGTGTCCCAATTTAGAGATAAAATTTTGAGCCAGATTCTACGACCTAGAAAACAATTCGCACAAATTTAATCATCTCTCGGAAACCACAAAATCATTTGGGATGAAAATTTACAGAGAGCTAGTAAAAATACGGATATTAACTTCTTTATTCTATTTTTCACTCTAATTAGTCCATCTAGAAGGCCATCTAGGCACGTCGATTTCGTGGATGCAAGTTGGCTGCAACTTTGAGACAAGGATAAAGAAGTCCACTCTCCCTTACTTTCCACCACCCTAGGGATACCATAATCAAGTTGTATGATTTGTATTGTTGGAGGCTCGACCTAATTCTCCCAAAATTCCTATTTAAGTTAGTAGTGTTGGAATATTTAATGATATTTGGTTCTTGGTTTCGTTGTAGTGTTATGCTGCCGCTTTGTGTTTGTAATCGCATTTACTTCTCATGTAAGTTGTTCAATTCAGATTAGTTTCTTTATAAAAGTTCTTACTTTCATCTTATTATGTTCTTATCCATATCATGTTGATACCGTTTCTTCAAGGTGAGAATTTACTCACACCATACTTTGTGAAATTTATCACATAGCGGTGGAGTGATTGTTATTTTGTTGTTTTTACTTCTTCAATTCCACCCTCATAAGTCTACTTTCCACTTATGTTGAGAACATTTTATCAATGGAGGGATAAATACCTTATGGGTTGATCCAAGGGAGTATAAAGGGTATGTATTGGATGTTATTTCTCACTCCATTAATGTCTAATCACTTATTTTAATTGAGAATTTTGGTTTAAGATCTTTAAACTCTTTCTTTCTTGTTGAATTTAAGGCCACATACTTCAAGTGCTAACACAAAACTTAACCTTGAAGTGCTAAATACATTGATCCTTCAAGTGTGGAGGTGAATAGTATTAAAGTTTGTAGGTATTAAACTAGTAAGTGATGATGTTGTTTAATCTTCTTAAACGAACCCATCTTAAATATAAGAAATTGAAATCATTAAAAAAAGAATTCATCCAATCCACCCCGAGTGACAACCTAGGATTAACTCATTATATTAATTTGAATTAACTTAAATCTGTTAGTGATCCTTCAAACCCATCTAAAATCAACCCATGTTGGCCACTTCATAGCCAAAAAAAGTCTTTATAATGTTCGTGTCTATAGGTTTCTTCTTAGGTCTCTGATGATTCGACAACCTAAGCTACACTACAAGCGACCACTTAACCCTAAAAACTTGGGAAAATTTGGGCGAGACCAGGAGGTGAATTATGTGTATATTTTCCTCTATTTTAATCATTATAAAACTTATTCCAATATTTTCATCAACCAATTTCCTGATGTACTTCCCCCCCAGACATAAAACATTTATTATATCCCATAATACAATTTCTTTCATGATTATTTCCAAAAAGGAAGCATAAAGGAAGGCTCATCTTCCTCTCTTCATGGTTTTTAATTTTTTCTTTAAACTCTATCTTACTTTTCTTTTTAAAACCATGATATTGATATTTAAATCTAACCTCCATTTAAAATTATATCAAAAAAATTCAAAATCTCTTCACATATTATAAAGTCAGTTATTAATAACTCTCTTATGAGACTTGGATTTAAGCCATTGAAGAACCTATCAACTTTACTTTTGGGTTGGATAATAATTCTAGAACTGTACCTCACAAGTCTTGTGAAATTATCCTTATAGGTACCTACAAATTCATCATTCTTTGGCTTTGAATCAATGAAATACCTTTCCATCTTATTACAAAGAAAATGAAGAAAGTAATTATTGAAGAATAAGTTCTTAAAATAATACCAATTCATGAATTAAATTTCATCTTTCTTCATTGTATTCTTGATTAGAGTCCACCACTGGTATGCTTCACCTTATAATCGATAAGCATCCAGAATGAATTTCTCATGATCTGAACACTAGAGAATAGATAATATCTTTTCGGTGGTATTGATCTAGTGTTCGGAAACAAGTGTATTAGAATACCCACTTTATGAAGGTGGATATTGCCTCATTAAGAACTCAATAGAACATTGTTCACTCCTTTTCTCATTTGGAATCTCATCATGATTCATATCTTAAGAAATCTATGTGATCATAACAACAAGTTTTTTCATTATAAATCCCATATAATTTGGATTTTGAAGGGAAAAATCATTGCATTGTCTGTCATACTCACCATTAATGTAGTTTGTTCAGGTTCTAGCCATTGAATAAAACCAAAAATCATAGAGTAAGAAATGGTTTCCAAAGTGAGGAACCACATAATAATTAAAACCCACTTATATGATGTTTAAATTATATAATATTCCTTAATATATGACACCATATGTTTATCCTAGGTTATTCATAGACAATTTTTTTTAAATAATTCATGATGTTTCATGAAGATTTTGTGAATTCCCAAAGCATATCTCCTAGGAGTTTCAAACCAGGTGCCCAGTAAGTCCTATTTCCATGTACCGGGTTATGCTCGAGTCAGGCCCAACACACCATGTTATTGTTTTTAATCCTAGTAACATGTATTCTAGATCCACATCCACTTTTATTATGAATAATGATATGTATTTACAGAAAAACACTCTCTCTATCCTTAACCAAAATCCTAAGATATTTTCCAATCCATTCCCTTGTCCTCAGAATTATCCATAGACATGTCCTTAAAGTTCTCACTAAGGTTTTCTCATCTTAGTTTCTAAATTTTAAGCTAAAAGTTTACTCTAATACCAAATATATATACCCTCACTTTTCATATATTAAAGTTACATCACTTTTGCAGAAAACATAATACATTACACAAAAAGATGCCCAAAGACTATATAAGTCTAGTTATTTTGGAAACATGGAAACATAAACACTAGTTCACAAGTGAGATAAATTATATCCCACTAGGTTCATCATGATTATAAGACTTCTCACACACATCATACATAGTGAATATATTTATAACTTGGGGAAGGAAACATAAAAAAGGGTCATCTCAGATGCTCAGTAAGGGTAAACCTGGGAGATATTTAAGAATAATCATGGGTATAAGGGTATGAGAATGTGATCATAACATTAGAAGATCAAACCATGCATATCAAATATCATAAACATGAACCGTGGTACAAAAATTTGTAGTTCACAAGACATGAATCATAAGGGAATCAAGAGTATAATCCATGAATGCATAACATAGGAGTAAGACATGGAATTGTGACATACACATAAACATGTACCATCATTCAATTTATGTCAAGAAGAATTGCTAGAACTTATCAGGGCACTTCATGGGGACTATACCTACTAGGTGGGACAAAAAACAATCCCTAGTTATAGTTATTTCCTTTTAAGGGATCGAGTTTCCCCATCTTTACATAGTGGAACAGGTTTCACCATCTTCCTATAGTGGATCAAGTTTCCCCATTTTCCCATAGTGGATCAGGTTTCCCCATATTCCCAATGTGTATCAGGTTTCCCCAACTTCCCATAGTGGATCGGGTTTCCCCATCTTACAATAGTGGATCAATTACATCGACTTGATTTCAATAATTATCCCATGAGATATAAATCTTTACCCAATTCATTGGAGGGAGATATAGGTCCCACCCATATCATAATAAAAACATACATACATGTGCCCAAATATCATAAACAGTCATATCATAACCCATTAAATGAAATGGGTCTCATAAACATGTAATTATATCGTAACCCTTTCAAAATGAGACAAGTTTCATAATCAATTCATCAAAATCATAAACTGTGAAAAATAGTAGGTTTCCTAAATATATAACCCGCGAAGGAGAAATGGTTTTCATAAACCTGTAAACTATGAAAGATAAGCAGGTTTCATGAAAATCATGTCATAAAAACCTAAACCATTCAGAGAATGAATATGAATGGAACCATTATATCATTTCCATACAAATTAATAAGTAACACCAACAAATGTCATCTTAGATAGAAATTAATTTTGAAATATATTTTAAAAACATTTCTTAATAAAAATATCCTTTCTTCTTTGAAAAATGATTTTTAAAACATAAAACCTTTTTCCAAACCATTTTATTTGAAAATAAACTTGAAAATTATAAAAAAATCTTGAAGACATTTTGAAAACTAATTATTTGAAATATTATAATAAAATCATGAAAAGGTTTTGAAAAACCATTTATTTTAAAATAATTTGAAAAGTTATAAAGAAAGCATTAAAACATTCCGAGAACTGTTTCTTTAAAAAATATTGAATTATTATAAAGTATACTTTGAAAATAATGAAACATTTTTAAAATAATTATTCCTTCAAAATTATCTTAAAATATCATTTTTTAAAACATTTTTTAAAACATTTTTTTTAAATTCATGCCATGTGTCTCAAAGAAAGAAAATTGTAACAAAAATACTTTATCGATTTGGTAAATTTTTTAAAAAACCCCATGGAAGAGAGTTCATAACATAGATATTTAAATACCCATAAAATAAAGGATAATAATAATATAATATATTTATGGGTAGTATATACACCACAAAAAAATAATGAGTGGTGAATAAGGCCTAAATCTCACAGAAACAAAAGTGAGACTAGAAATACCCTTACCTAATGTCTTGACTCTTATTATAATAACAAAATCCTCCTTTATAATAAATATAAGTTTATTATAAATCTAACACATAACCATATTCTTATATATAATACCATATATGTATTTATATTACCCACTTATTAAGACTTCTATGTTAAGGTTACGTTTCAAGTAATATCAGCTTTGTTTTTCACATGTGTCTTAATTTGTTATATTTATGGTCCTCATACTTATATAATGATTTAAATAATGTAAATCATGATATAAATATCATATATATTAATTATATATTTATTTATAATAATATATTAAATATAGAAATATTAAATGGAATACACCGTTCATGGAGACGATAGGTCATACATACGCATAAATGTTGTTTTTGTTTAACTATCACATTTAAAAAAAGAAAGTAAATGGTACATATGTATATATGTATATATAATAATTCCATTATAATTAATTTTGAATATATATATATCATATTATTTTACTGAACCCATCCTTAATACATTCCATGGAGAGTGTGAATGAATCACAATGCTTTGAGGAGGTGGCAGTCTACACTTCCCAAAAAAAAATTATCAGTTTTACACATAATGGAAAGAATGAAGGCATGTTTTATATATTAAATACAAAAGAAAAAATAAATCCTAAATATCATATATATCGTATAAAAACATATTTACCATCATAACTCCCATCCATGAGAGGTGGTAAAGGAAAAACGAACAACATTGTTTTGTGATGCGATAATTAGTTGTACACAAGAACGGTAAGTTCATTACCGAGTAGATTGAAGTGTGTGTAAGTTATAGTTTAAACATAATAAAAAAATTATAATTATATTTATTATAATTATTTTATTATATGATATTATAATAAGTATAATTGAAGGAGTGGGGAAATAAGTAAAATTAAGGTGATCGTTGAAGAATGTTACCTCTTTTTCGGGTAACTGCTTTTTGTTTTCAACAAAATACATTCGTGGATGTCTTTATGAAAAAAATGAGGCTTATATTATCATGGAAGATGTTTTTTTATAATATTTTATCATATTGATTGTAATAAAAAGCTTTTTATAGTTGTGAATAAGTGGGTCTGGTGAGTGCTATTTTATAGTGGAGGAGGAGTAGAATTCTTGTAAATTTTTGGAAAGGTAATTGTACTCACATTTTTCATATGAAAACTATCTATAGTAAAGGAAAAAATATCAACCAAGTGAGTATAGTGTATAAATATGAACATACAATGGATTTTGGACTAGTTTATATGTTTTTTGGTTCTTATGTTTAAGTTTTAGTCCTTTGTTAAGTTAAATTTTCTCTTAATCGTCGTAATTAATTTTAATAAATTTCACTAATATATTTGGTCAAAAAAATAAGTTTAAATTATTAGAAATTTTAAATTACTATGATTCAAAATATGGAATGAAATTTTCCAAATTAAAATCACATAAGTGTAAAAATTAATTTAAATTTAATACTGTATTTGTGTCGTGACAACGGGGTTTTTAACAAACAAATTTAAATGTTTGTAATGGTTAGATATGAAATTTCAATATGAAATTGGTTAAAATGAAATGAATTGGATTAATTTATTTAAAATTAATATCATTACACTTTAAACCTAAATTAAAATATAATTTAACTACGTAAATAAATTAGATGAAAAAGAAGCTTCGAATTAAAATTTGGTATTTTTCACTATTCATCTAAAAATTCTGTTTTTCAGAGAAATATCTATAATTCACCGTAAGATAATTTTAAAATTATGAATTAAAAAATAAATTTTATTTTAAAAAATTAAATTTATAAATGTGTCTCAAATTAATTTTATTATTGTTCACAGAAGGACATAAAAAGCAGTTCTATTAAGAAAATAGTATTTTAAAACATATAAAGAATTTACTAAAAATTATATGTCATTTTATCAATATAATTTAACTATATAAAATATTATAAATAATATTTAAAAATTAGTTATTACTATTCATATTACTATGTTTAATGGATAGGTTATAACTATCTTATTTAAATAATTATAATAGTAAAATGATGTTTTATAGAAAATGGATGGTGCCTGTAACGAAAGATTATTTTAGTGTAGAGTATAATGGAAGTTTGAATTAGTTTATTAAAAAATGCATGAACTCAAAGAAAATTAATTTATTAAAAAAAGGTTCACAAAAACTCGGGGTGTGACAGCTCTAATGCTCAATAAGGGTATATTTACAACTAAATCTATCATGAATAAATATAACATAATAAATATGAAAAAGGTAAATAACTGAAAACACATTCCTTTTAATCAATAACTTAAAAATGAATAATAATATGGAAGGAAGAAATCATGATCAAATAATTCCATATAAATTATCACATTAACTCGAAACATATCCATGGACATTCTAGCTAATCAAATAATCACATGGACATAAAAAACTAATTTCATAATGATAGAATTCGTATTTAAAGACATTTTAAACATAACATATAGGCCTTGACCAAGAAATATGAAAATTACATCAAGGCTTTGTGCCATGAAATCTACTTAAATGGGCAAGGCCATAGGAAAAACCCAAGCAAGTTTGTATCATGATACCTGCTGATGTATCATGGGAAAATGGGTCCTATGTAACACCCAAGACTTTTATGTTATATAAATCATCAAAGGAATCTTTTTCTACACAACACTTTCTTGGCTTTCTTTACACGAAATCACGGCCTTCCTCGATAGCTTGCGTCGTACGCAATACCGAGTTTCACTAAACAACGATATGCTATTAAAATATTATTAAAACTAAACCGTTATGAATAGTAATAACCACTTTTTTAAATTTTATAAATTTTATTTTTCAAAATGGACTTCATTTTTGGATTCAGAATATCGAAATTATCCTAGGGTGAAATTTTGGTATTTTTCTGCATACTTTCAATTTTTGATGAATAGTGAAACCACTAAGTGGTAGTTAAAAAAACTGAATTTTTCATAAAACATAATTTTACAGCTTCTGGGACTGGAATTTCGAAAATCCGAGAGACACGGTTAATATCAAGGACTAAAATGTGGTTCAATGAGATGAAAATAATTTTTGGTGAATAGTAACTTTTTACTTTTTTTACCACGGTTAAAAGTAAATAGGGTAATTAAGGGTAAAGATGATATTATTATTACCCTAACACATGCCCTAATTCTATTGGATAAGTGTAATTCGACCAAAAACAAATTTAGGAATAAAATATGACCATTTAGGCCCACTTGGATTAGATTAGGACATTTATTAATAATTTATTTAAAGAAGGGTTAAAATAGTTAAAATCAAAGTTTAATAAGTAAATAATTTTTAATATAAGGTTATACATAAGATAAATTAGACTATAAATATTCATTAGAAAGATAAAAATATTTCCTACATAATGATATTTTATTTGTAATTTTTAGACATTAAAAAATTTAATTTATTTATGACACAATGATGATGCAGTAATTATCTTATTAATGAAATATTGATATAATTGATGTTATAAACACAAAAATAAATGTAATTTTAGACTTTTTATGAATTCCACTAATTTTATAGGTTAATATGACATGTTATTATTAATTTAATTAACTTTGTTAGAACTAATAATTCTGTTATGATATTCACAAAAATCAATTACTAAATAGTGTCAAAATTGACATAAAATAGTTTTTAAAACAAATATTATATTAGTAATTGTTTTTTTATTCCTAAAAATCTAAGTTTCGGCCAAATGACTTATATAAGGTTATATATGTTAATAATAAACAACTTGGAGTTCGTTTGGCTTCTTATAGTAAGTTTATTAACTTTATAATATAAGAACACTAGAAGACACGGTAAAAGTAAACTTATTTAACTTAATGTTAAATCTAAATGATAAGGTTAAAATAGGAACCTAAACTTGTCTAAATTCTATTTGATGAGAGGATTTATACCCATCCCCACCTTATCTTAGAAATATATCAATTTGGAGCTATTTAAAACCGAACTTTACTTTTTAATAAAATAATATTTTTAGTTTTCCCAAAGGTTCCCCTCTCCTCCCTTATAAAAGGGCACCTCCTCCCCCTCTTCCTCACACCACTTTGATCCTTCAAGCTCGGCCAACCCCTGACAATTCCTCCTCTCCACTTCCCTAGAGACATCCTAGAGGTCCTGGTCTTCTTCAAAGACCAATTTTAGTGCCCTAAAAGAAGGTCTCAAAGAAGCACTTCAAAGAAGAGGTAATGTCCGTTACCGATTCTTTCATCTTTATTTCTTCTTCCACATCTTCTTCTTTATTTGTTTCATTATGAAGTAATAACATCAGTATCACTCATATACTGATATGTTATTATAAGTATGAAACAACCCTATTTCACCATCTATCCATCCTACGGAAAAAGAAATCACCACGCGTGCATACGTACGAAATACCGTCTCCACGCCGTGGTGTAATCTATTTTCCACCACCACCTTACTTGGATGGGTATAATGGTGTAAATAATGACTATATATGACTATTATAAAGTGATACTTATTATGAAATAGTATACATACACTCCAATACAATTCCACGATCATAGGAACGATATCATCACTCGTGCGTACATATGGAATACCATCTCCACGATGTGATGCAACTCGTTCTACGTGATCTTCAGTTCATAATGATTATATAAATGAATTGAATGAATGAATATGATATATATTACACTAATACCATTCTGTAAATTAGGTATCTATAACCTAAAGATAAGAATAAGAATTTATTCGACAAAACACGCATAAGAACGAAAAGTTATAAACACCCGAATAACAATTAGAAATGAAATATTACTACTAAGAAGCTATAAATATTACCATATATGATATAATAAAAATATTTATTATTTTGGAATAAGTCAATAACATTATTTAAATCATTATACAGGAGATTCGGACACTTACGAAGCAAAACAGACCTAAGGTAAGGGAAATATCACAATCTCATTTTTATCCGAGATTGATTATACTTTGGTATTTACTGGGGTGTATTTTATCATCCACATCCATGGTTCCTCAATATGTAATATTAAATCCATACAACTAAAATTTTTTAAATCCAATTTTACCCTTTGGTGAGTTTTTAGTAAAAGATATGAAAGGAATCTTTTGTAGTTTTTCGTACGAGGTACTTTTTGACTTTTCCGACAAAAGTACGAGAAGAATGTTTTTTTAACTTATACGGCATGAATGGATTTTTAAAACATTATTTCCAAGAATCTTTCTTTACAAGTTTTCATGTTTATTTTTAATCAACTTCTTTTAGTTTAAAATTGCATGACATGTTAAGAAAGGAAAAAGGGTTTTAAAGTAGAAAGGATATTTTCCTCAAGAATGGAGTTCAAGTGTTTTATCAAAATTATTTTCCATGTAAGATAATAAAGTGTTTTGTTTCTATCCCTATTATTACATGGATTTGATTATGTTGTGATGGAAATATTTTTATGAATTCTTTTATCTTATATGAATTGTTTTATGATGTCACGATGTTTAAAGATTCCCATTTTTATTAGATGGGTTATGCAATGATGTATGATTTATGATTTTGTGGCACACATAGGAATGGTATCATTATGAGATGGGTGGGAACTATATCTCCCTCCAATTCATTGGCTAAATATTTTATATCTCATGAGATAGACATGGCTAGAATGGTAGGTTATACCAGTTCAGTGCAACAGGACTGAAACGAGGAGTGAACTTGGTTCAGAAATGGACTTCTTCCACTAAGATAGTCTTGGAAATGAGTCTTTACTAATAAGAAATGATTCTCTATGATTATGTGTGTATGCCACGAAGTTTCATGTTTTAAGTTATGATTATTGTGATTACATTTCACTGCCATGATTTATCCCATATTATGAAATTATGATCTCTTTTGCAGGTTAAGATTTACAAAAGTTATGTGCTTATGTATATGATGTGATTGATATTTCTTTTGTTTACCCTTATCGAGCATTTGATCTCACCCTTTTGTATGATTTCTTTCCCCAGGTCAGGAAGAAGGTTATTAAGTAAGATATGCCAAAACAGACTATAGATATGATGAAATAAATGGGAGACAGTGCAGACGCTTTATGAACCAGTTGTTTATGTTTCCCAGTTTCTAAAGACACTATACATATACAGTCCTTTCGTGATTTTGATATATGTTGTAATAAGTATTCTTCAATTTTGAAGTATTAACAATGTACGTAAAGTATGGGTCGTTATAGTTGGTATCAGAGGAAAGGTATAGTCAACCTTTGGAAACTAGGATGAGAAAGCCTTAGTAAGAACCCTAAGGATAAGTCTAAGCATAGAACACAATCTTAGTGTTTTAGAAATGGCCATGAATAACCTAGGATAAGACCTTAAGTGTGAAATTTTATTCTTGATTATGTGGGTTTCCTATTATAATTAGTGTTTCTCACACTATTCATCTTGGTTTTAGTCAATGTATGGAACCCGAAGGAATCGTGTTAATGCGGAATGCGACGGGAAATGCAATGATTGTCCCCCTGAGCAACCAAATGTTATGGGAGCTGGAATGAAAAATCTTGTAGCCATGCTCACACAACTTTCTCAAGATATGAATCATACAAGACTTCCAAACGAGCAAAGGAAGGAGCAACATTCTGTTGAATCCTTCATGGGGCAGCGTCCACCTTCTTTCAGCGGGTCTACTGATCCATTAGTTGCTGAACAATGGATTAGTACTACTGAAAAGATATTTTCAGTTCTTCAATGTTCTGAACATGATAAAGTCATCCTAGCAGTGTATCGTTTGGAAGGAGATGCTGATCAATGGTGGAATCTTATTAAGAATACAAGGCAAAGGGATGAAATTGAGTCCATGGAATGAGACGAGTTCAAGAACTTATTTTTCAATAAGTACTTCCCTTGTATTCTCCGAACAAAGATGGAGAAAGAGTTTCTTGAACTGAAGCAAAATGATGATGAATCTGTTGGTACCTATGAAGCAAATTTTACAAGACTTGCAAGGTACGCTTCTGGTATTATTATCCAACCTGAGAGTAAGATCGATCGATTCTTTAGTGGCTTAAAACCAAGTCTTAGAAGGGCGTTAGCCATAAGGTACTTCAATAGCTATGAGGAAATCATTCGATGTGCTCTCAAAGTCGAGATGGAGATTGGAGTAACCCAGCAGTCATATGGGTTTGATAAGAAGAGGAAAATGGAATTCAAAGGAAAATCTAAAGAGAACACTGAAAAGAAGATGAGCTTTCCCTTATTCTCAAAGTGTGGAAAGAAACATGGAGGGAGTTGTCTTAAAGGGACAAGTAAATGTTTCAAATGTGGAAAGGAAGGTCATCGGGCATTTGAATGCCGTGATGATGGGAAGAAGATGTCTAATGATGCAAACAAAGGAAGGGATACACATGATGAACCTACTACACTTCAATGTTTAAAGTTCAAGGAGATGGGACATTATGACAATAAATGCCCTAATCCAAGGGTTGATGATGATGGTCGACATCAACAAACTCTTAAGGCTAAAGACAAAGGAAAGTCACATGCAATTTCTATCAGCGATGTGGAGTACGATAATGATGTGTTGAAAGGTACACTTACAATCCACTCTAAAGTAGCAAATGTTTTATTTGATTCTGGATCCACCCACTCCTTTATTTCTGAAGAATTTTCTAAGGGTATCACCGTATTACCTCAACAATTAGATGTTGAGTTAGCTGTGACAACACCTAATGGCACAACAGTCGCATCAAAAGTTTATAATTCTTCTCCGATCGAAGTTTGTGGGAAAGTGCTTCCTGCAAATCTTGTGATCCTTCCTATAGTGGAATTTGATGTGATTCTTGGCATGGATTGGCTTTCTTCATATGGATCTCATATCAATTTCCAAAGAAGGGAAGTCACATTTCATATTCTAGATCAATCTATTATCGTCTATCGATGCAAGGATGAACATAACCTTCCAGTGGAAATTTCTTCCATTTTCTGGGTATTGATTCCACTAAATGAAGGTTATTTATCTCAAATGGTTGGTGAGAAACTCACGATTAAGAATATTCCCATTGTACGGGAGTTTGATGATGTCTTTCCGGAGGAATTACCGGGTCTTCCACCGAATCGTGAAGTTGAGTTTTCAATAGAACTCATACCAGGTGCTTTGCCTATTTAAAATACACCTTATAGAATGGACCCAATTGAGTTGCAGGAATTGAAGAATCAACTCCAAGAGAATCTTGATAAGGGATTCATACGCCCTAGTGCATCACCTTGGGGAGCACCTATTCTATTTGTTAAGAAGAAAGATGGATCAATGAGACTCTGCATTGATTATCGAGAACTTAACAAGATCACTATTAAGAACAAATATCCTCTCCCGCACACTGATGACCAATTTGACCAACTACGCGGAGCTCAATACTTTTCCAAGATTGATCTTCGTTCAGGGTATCATCAATTAAGGGTCAAAAGGGAGGATATACCAAATATGGCTTTCCGTACAAGGTATGGACACTATGAATTTATAGTGATGCCATTTGGTCTTACTAATTCCCCTACTATCTTCATGGATCTGATGAATAGAGTCTTTAGAGACTATCTTGATCAATTTGTGGTAGTATTTATAGACGATATTCTTGTCTATTCAAAGAGAAAGTAAGATCATAAAGATCAGTTGAGAATTATATTAAATACCCCGAGAAAGGAGAAGCTTTATGCCAAATTTACCAAGTGTGAATTTTGGCTTCAAAAAGTTTCATTTTTGGGTCACATAATATCCAAAGAGGGGATATCTATGGATCCAGCAAAAACAGAGGTTATCGAAAGATGGTCGAGACCAACAACAGTAACTGAGATCCGAAGTTTTCTTTGTTTGGATGGATATTATTGACGTTTTGTGAAAGATTTTTCACGATTATCTAATCCACTCACCAAGTTGACTCGGAAAGGAGTTAGGTTTTTCTTAATGGAGGAATGTGAAAAGAATTTCAAGGAGTTGAAAAAAAGGTTATCCAGTGCACCTGTGCTCACACTGCCTTGTAGTGGAGAAAGGTTTGTGATCTATAGTGATGCATACAAGAAGGGATTGGGGTGTGTTCTTATGCAAAATGATATGGTGATAGCTTATGCCTCACGACAGTTGAAAATCTATGAGCAAAATTACCCAACACATGATTTGGAGTTACCTGCGGTAATCTTTGCATTAAAGATTTGGAGGCATTACCTTTATGGTGAAAGGTGTGATATTTATACTGATCATAAAAGTTTAAAGTATATTTTCACACAAAAGGAGCTGAATATGTGTCAAAGAAAATGGTTGGAGATGATTTAGGATTATGACTGCTCAATCCATTACCACCCTGGGAAAGAAAACAAGGTGGAAGATGCTTTAAGTCGACAAGACCATGCCAGTTTATCCATGATGAGGATCACAAAAGATCCAATATTTATGGATTTACAAAGGATGGATCTTGGAATTATAATGGAAGGGGAAAAATCTTATCTTTCTCAAATGAATGTTCAACCATCTATACATGTGATGATTAAAGAGGCACATAAAGAAGATGTCGAGTTACAAAAGAAGGTGAGAAATGTTCCTGAATTCAACCTTGATTGTGATGGGATAATAAAGTTCAGGAATCAGGTTTGTGTTCCTCCCATCCCCGAATTAAAGAAGGAGCTGCTGGATGAGGCTCATAGTTCTTCATTCTCTATTCATCCTGGAAGCATGAAGATGTATAGGGACCTGAAAGAGTACTTCTGGTGGGATGGCATGAAAAGAGATGTTGCTGAATATGTCTCTCGATGCTTGGTTTGTCAGCAAGTTAAAGCTGAGAGACAGAAGTCTAAGGGGATGTTACAACCATTACCCATACCCGAATGGAAATGGGAAAACATCACTATGGACTTTGTCACAGGACTTCCTAAAACATCCAAAGGCAATAATGCTATCTGGGTCATAGTTGATCGTTTTACCAAGTCTGCACATTTCATTGCTATTAGAGAGGATTTTTCTCTGGATCAGCTTGCCAGGATATATGTAAAGGAAGTGGTTAGATTCCATGGAGTACCAATTTCTATTATATCTGATCGGGATCCGAGATTTACCTCGAAGTTCTGGCGAAGTCTTCAGCATAATCTGGATACAGAGTTGAGTTTCAGCACTACTTATCATCCTCAGACAGACGGTCAGTCTGAGAGAACAATTCAAACTCTAGAAGATATGTTGAGAGCTTGCTCTATGGATTTCAAAGGTGGTTGGGATCAACACCTACCTTTGGTGTAATTTTCTTATAATAATAGCTTTCACTCCAGTATTCAGATGGCTCCTTATGAAGCTCTCTATGGGATGAAATGCAGGACTCCAACTTGCTGGGATGAAGTTGGGGAAAGAAAGCTATTAGGACCCGATCTCGTTGATGAAATGGCAGAAAAGGTCAGATCTATTCAACAACACATAAGAGCAGCTCAGAGTCGACAGAAAAGTTATGCCGACAACCGAATAAAAGACCTAGAGTTTGAAGTGGGTGATAAAGTGTTCTTACAAATATCTCCCTGGAAGAGGGTCATGAGATTTGGAAAGAAGGGGAAGTTGAGCCCTAGATATATCGGTCCTTTAGAAATACTGGATCGTGTTGGGAAGGTAGCTTACCGATTGGAACTTCTACCGAATCTCTCTCAAGTTCATGATGTGTTCCATGTATTTCTCCTGAGAAAGTACATACCTGATCCTTCACATGTACTTAGCTCAGAAGTTGTACCGCTGGAGCAAGATCTTTCTTATGAAGAACAACCGATAGAGATTCTGGATCGTAGCGAAAAAGTCCTATGAAAAAAGACCACTCAATTGGAGAAAGTTTTATGGAGGAACCACAAATTAGAAGAAGCTACATGGGAGCTTGAGGATTTTATGAGGGAGAGGTATCCTCATCTGTTTGTTACAAAGTGACGAATTTCGAGGGCGAAATTCATTTTAAGGGGGGTAGAATGTAACACCCGATACTTTTATGTTATATAAATCATCAAAGGAATCTTTTTCTACACAACACTTGCTTGGCTTGCATTACACGAAATCGCGGCCTTCCTCGATAGCTTGTGTCGTACACAATACCGAGTTTCACTAAACAACGATATGCTATTAATAATATTATTAAAACTAGCCGTTATGAATAGTAATAACCACTTTTTGAAATTTTATAAATTCTATTTTTCAAAACGGACTTCGTTTTTGGATTCAGAATATCTAAATTAGCCTAGGGTGAAATTTTGGTATTTTTCTGAAAACATTTAATTTTTGATGAATAGTGAAACCACTAAGTGGTAGTTAAAAAAACTGAATTTTTCATAATACTTAATTTTACCGCTTCTGTGAGTGGAATTTCGAAAATCCGAGAGACACGGTTAATATCAAGGACTCATATGTGGTTCAATGAGATGAAAATAATTTTTGGTTAATAGTAACTTTTTACCTTTTTTACCACGGTTAAAAGTAAATAGGGTAATTAAGGGTAAAGATGATATTATTATTACCCTAACACATGTCCTAATTCTATTGGATAAGTGTAATTCGACCAAAAACAATCTTAGAAATAAAATATGACCATTTAGGCCCACTTGGATTAGATTAGGACATTTATTATTAATTTATTTAAAGAAGGGTTAAAATAGTTAAAATCAAAGTTTAATAAGCAAATAATTTTTAATATAAGGTTATACATAAGATAAATTCGACTATAAATATTAATTAGAAATCTAAAAATATTTCCTACATAATGATATTTTATTTGTAATTTTTAGACATTAAATAATTTAATTTATTTATGACACAATGATGATGCAGTAATTATCTTATTAATGAAATATTGACATAATTGATGTTATAAACACAAAAATAAATGTAATTTGAGAATTTTTATGAATTCCATTAATTTTCTAGGTTAATATGACATGTTAGTATTGATTTAATTAACTTGGTTCTAACTAATAATTCTTTTATGATTTTCACAAAAATCAATTACTAAATAGTGTCAAAATTGACATAAAATAGTTTTTAAAACAAATATTATATTAGTAATTGTTATTTTATTCCTAAAAATCTAAGGTTCGGCCATATGACTTATATACGGTTATATATATTAATAATAAACAACTTGGGGTTCGTTTTTCTGCTTATAGTAAGTTTATTAACCTTATAGTATAAGAACACAAGAAGACACGGTAAAAGTAAACTTAAGTAACTTAATGTTAAATCTAAATGATAAGGTTAAAATAGGAACCTAAACTTGTCTAAATTCTATTGGATGAGAGTATTTAGACCCATCCCCACCTTAGCTTAGAAATATATCAGTTTGGAGCTATTTAAAACCGAAATTAACTTTATAATAAAATAATATTTTTAGTTTTCCCAAAGGTGCCCCTCTCCACCCTTATAAAAGGGATCCTCCTCCCCCTCTTCCTCACACCACTTTGAGCCTTCAATCTCGGACAACCCTGACAATTCCTCCTATCCACTTCCCTAGAGACATCCTAGAGGTCCTGGTCTTCTTCAAAGACCAATTTTAGTGCCCTAAAAGAAGGTCTCAAAGAAGCACTTCAAAGAAGAGGTAATGTCCGTTACTGATTCGTTCATCTTTATTTCTTCTTCCACTTATTCTTCTTTAGTTGTTTCATTATGAAGTAATAACATCAGTATCACTCATATACGGATATGTTATTATAAGTATGAAACAACCCTATTTCACCATCTATCCATCCTACGGAAAAAGAAATCACCGCGCGTGCGTACGTACGGAATACCGTCTCCACGCCGTGGTGTAATCTATTTTCCACCACCACCTTACTTGGATGGGTATAATGGTGTAAATAATGACTATATATGACTATTATAAATTTATACTAATTATGAAATAGTATACATACACTCCAATACAATTCCACGATCATAGGAATGATATCATCACTCGTGCGTACGTACAGAATACTGTCTCCACGATGTGATGCGACTCGTTCTACATGATCTTCATTTCATAATGATTATATAAATGAATTGAATGAATGAATATAATATATATTACACTAATACCATTCTGTAAATGAGGTATCTATAACCTAAAGATAAGAATAAGAATTTATTCGACAAAACACGCATAAGAACAAAAAGTTATAAACACCCGAATAACAAGTAACAATGAAATATTACTACTAAGAATCTAAGAATATGAACATATATGATATCATAAAAATAATTATTATTTTGGAATAAGTCAATAACATTATTTAAATCATTATACAGGAGGTTCAGACACTTACGAAGCAAAACAGTCCTAAGGTAAGGGAAATATCACAATCTCATTTTTATCCAAGATTGTTTATACTTTGGTATTTACTGGGGTGTATTTTATCATCCACATCCATGTTTCCTCAATATGTAATATTATTTCCATCCACCTATAATTGTTTAAATCCAATTTTACCCTTTGGTGAGTTTTTAGTAAAAGATATGAAAGGAATCTTTTGTCGTTTTTCGTACGAGGCACTTTTTGAATTTTCCAACAAAAGTACGAGAAGATTTTTTTTTAACTTATATGGCATGAATGGATTTTTAAAACATTATTTCCAAGAATATTCCTTTACATGTTTTCAAGTTTATTTTTAATCAACTTCTGTTAGTTTAAAATTGTATGACATGTTAAGAAAGGAAAAAATGGTTTTAAAGTAGAAAGGATATTTTCCTCAAGAATGGAGTTCAAGTGTTTTATCAAAATTATTTTCCATATAAGATAATAAAGGGTTCTGTTTCTATCCCTATTATTACATGGATTTGATTATGTTGTGATGGAAATATTTTTATGAATTCTTTTATCTTATATGAATTGTTTTATGATGTCACGATGTTTAAAGATTCCCATTTTTATTACATGGGTTATGCAATGATGTATGATTTATGATTTTGTGGCAACCATAAGAATGGTATCATTATGATATGGGTGGGACCTATATCTCCCTCCAATGCATTGGGTAAAGATTTTATATCTCATGAGATAGACATGGCTGGAACGGTAGGTTATACCGGTTCAGTGAAACAGGATTGAAACGAGGAGTGAACTCGGTTCCGAAATGGACTTCGTCCACTAAGATAGTCTTGGAAATGAGTCTTGACTAATAAGAAATGATTCTCTATGATTATGTGTGTATGACACAAAGTTTCATGTTTTAAGTTATGATTATTGTGATTACATTTCACTGACATGATTTATCCCATGTTATGAAATTATGATCTCTTTTGCAGGTTAAGATTTCCAAAATTTATGTGCTTATGTATATGATGTGATTGATATTTCTTTTGTTTACCCTTACTGAGAATTTGAGCTCACCCTTTTGTATGTTTTCTTTCCCCAGGCCAGGAAGAAGGTTATTAAGTAAGATATTCCAAAACGGACTATATATATGATGAAATAAATGGGAGACAGTGTAGACGCTTTATGAACCAGTTGTTTATGTTTCCCAGTTTCTAAAGACACTATACCTATACGGTCCTTTCATGGTTTTGTTATATGTTGTAATAAGTAAGCTTCAATTTTGAAGTATTAACAATGTATGTAAAGTATGGGTCGTTATATCCCACCCATCACTTACTAAGTCCAACGCATTCATCACATGGAGGGGGTTAAACATAATCAATATAAAAATTCATATTGAAACTAGCATAGGAAATGTTAATAATTTTCCCAATAAATAAACATAATCATAAACCATCCAGAGTAATATGAAGAATGGTATCAAAATAGTACATCCTCATTGAAACTGATTATAAAACATCCAATAAAATATGATGGATAATATCATAAGATAATAACCTCAATAAATAAAAAGATTAATCCAAGGATATTGACCTACATGAAAATACTTTAAAAATATCACTGCTAAAATATTGAAGAAATTACCCTTCTCACTTTAAAATCACTTGTTTTTGAAAAACTATGAAATTATAAAGGAAAAAAATTTATTTTAAAATAACATTGTAAAATTTTAATGGAATCTTAAAATAATTTAACCATCATGATGGGGGAAATTCTGTTTATGATGTGTAAGTTAAAAAATATTTCTTTCACAATTATCAAAGAAAAATTAAAAAGAACATTTTTTAGAAAATGATAGGAGGATTACTTTTTTTGAAGAAGTCAAAAAATAATAAAATTGAATTTGAAAATTGTTGGATAATAGTAACAAAAAATTTAAATCATTTTTAGAAAACATGGATTTGGAAGAAAAATTTTCCTCATTCAAGACTTAAAAATAAACCCTTACCACAAGGGTTTATTTTGAATCTTAAGTCTCATGAAAGAAATAACATAGAATGATACTTAAATAATATGAAGACAAATAAATTCATAATATATTATATCAAAGAGGTATGATATACACCACCAAAATAAATTATTGGTAAATATGGAATATGTCTCATGAAAGTAAAAGTGTGACGAGAAACCCTTACCTCAAGTTTGAATTCCCTCAAATGCATTAAAAAATATTATATAGTAAATATAAATTTATTATAAATTTATTATAGATCCATAACCATACATATCATACCACACATAATATTTTATCACTTATTTATTAAGAACTCTGTTAAAACCACTTTTTAGGGTGATAATTGCTTTATTTTTCATGTATGTTATGATTCGATTGTTCTAGTCCCTATAATTTTATTATAGTTCAATCATATCCATAATATTATTAATGTTATAAATATACTATATATTTAATATATAAATAATCATATTTATCCATAAAATATAGGGATATAAAAATAAATTACAACGTTTACAGAGATGCTACGTTGTACGTACACATAGACACTATTTTAATTTTTCGATGAATGGAACAAAATGAAGTTAAAGAATAATTAACCTTTAAAGAATAATTATTATGTCATATATATCATATATATTCATTAGTTTTATATTTATAACCATATAAGTAAAGTGGTGATAATGAACGAATTACACCACTACGTGGAGATGGTAAATTATATGTATGCATGAGTGAAGTTTTAAATTTTTAAAGGATTGAAAAGAAATGGAATTGGTTGTACCATAATAATAATAAAATCTCAGTATATTTATGATAATTTCTTTAATATTTTATTTTGGGTACAACACATTAAGAGGGTCTAGAATAATAAATATAATTGAAAATGTCATTAAAGATGATTACATATTCTTCGGTGGACTCCCTTTAGATCTCTTACTAAGAGACATTGGATTACTATTTTGGAAGGGTAAAAACCTAAAAAAACATGGATTTGAATATTTAAAAAATTTATGGGGAGATTTATGTTGATCTATATGGATCAATGTAGAATAAGTAATGGAAGGGGTTCCCTTTTATAATTTAGGGGAGGAGCATTCTTGGAATTTCTTAAAATATTAAATTCATATAAATTATTTATCATGTAAAATGGATAAAATGGATATAGTTATAATTTAATTTGAATATAAGTTGAAATTTTATATACAATAAATTTTGGACATATTTTTGATATGTTTTTACACTTATCTTCATGTTTCAACCCCACGTTAACCCTTTAAACAATTACCATTCTATTAAAAATTTCTACTCTCTAAGGGTTAATAATATTACTATAAAATTACAAAATACCCACTAATGGAAAATTGTAGATTTAATTAACAACATACCATTAATGTGGTCTAATATAATATTATTAGGAATTTTATACCATTTAATAAAATAATATTTTTTATAAAATATCAATATTTTTAATTTGTATAACTATTCATTACTTTGACTTTAATAATATTACCACAAAAATTATAATTCATTTTTTATTATATCTAAAAATTATCATGGTAATCTATAAAATAATTGGATCACAGTATTTGTATCAAATAATACTAATATTAATGTTTTAAATATCATTTTTTTTCTATTAATTGAATAATTACTCTTCCAGCGTTATGTTCGCATTTAAGATAATTATTTCATCATAAAAAATTAAAAATAAATTTCCATGATTAAGATGAATATTTTATATTTAAAAACAATATTTATATTCAAACATATTTTCTAGATTACCCAATGTTAAAAATATTATATTTATTAAAAACAAGAGTGAGATGTGTTTGACATTTCTTGAAATAAAATACTATAAAGGTCATAATATCATCAAATGACCGTAAAATTCTATATAACCCAATATTGTATAATTATGGAATATTTTTACTCATAAAATAATATTAATTCATGTATTAGGTACATTTTATATTCCTTATCATTTTATTTTTTACTTTATTTACCTGATGTACCTTTTATCATGGTAAAAAAATTACTTAGGTTACTATTAATACTGAACAAAAAACTAAATGGGAAATGTAGAACACCCGGTTTATGGTATCTAACTCTTATCTGATTCATTTCATCTATTTAAAGGTTATGTGATAATTTTGGGGAATATTTGAATTACTTTTTGAGGGTTTTGGGTAAACAAAGGGGTGCATGATCAGCACATGGTTTGGCCAAACCTTGTGGCCAAACCATATAAGGCCAAAACTAATTCCTTATCTTTGTGTATATAATTCGGTTTGGCCATATTTTTTAATCTATTTTTACCCAAATTAAACCTAACATAAATTTGTCTCCCCCAAAGTCCAAAATAGGTTCTCCCATAAATCTGAAAGCGATCTGAACACGTTCCTTGGTGAATCGAAGGCGGATTCTTGCAGTAAGTGCTCATTCTTCATTGTTTTCTTCATAGTATATTAGATATAATCCTCCTTTAATCAATGTTTTCTTAGATATATGAATAATTTGGGTATATATAATATGTTTTAGTCCAAAGATGGTTATATCTAGTGTTAAACATGATAGGGGAGGAGATCTTGGGGGGTTTCTTAGAATTTTGACCTGAATTCTTGAGCATTCTTCGTTTGTTGTCGGTTTTAATTGAAACGAGTGAGGTCGATGGCTTTAATCTTATATCAAATTTCTAAAATTGATTGTAATGAATTAAAAATTGGGTTTTGATTAAAATTAAATTGTTTTTTTTTCTTTTTTACAGTTATAAAGTCCTCTTTAGTGATGGGTGGTGGATAACATTAAAAATTAGGGGGTTTTGTGAAAACCACTAGTTTTTTTAAAATGGAGATTTTTAAATTATGTATCATATGGAATTTGGTAAATTTTATTTACTTATAATTTTTATAGTAGATATATGGGTTTTTAAATTTCCTTAATGTTTTGAAATTGGATGGTTGGAATGTTTTCAATAAACATGTGTTTTTATTGAAACATGTGAAACTGTTTGAAATTGGTTTCGGTTTTTGAAAAACATGGTGTATGTATGATATTTCATTATTGGGAATATTTTACATAT
This sequence comes from Viscum album, assembly GCA_963277665.1. Taxonomy (NCBI): domain Eukaryota; kingdom Viridiplantae; phylum Streptophyta; class Magnoliopsida; order Santalales; family Viscaceae; genus Viscum; species Viscum album. Next base: position 1,615,156,167 of record OY728146.1, on the reverse strand, counting down.
GATCATGTTTATGGTTACAAAGGATAAATGGCACATGGGGAATAGATACTTTGTGATGACTAGGTAGATTGATGAGAAATCACACATGAGTATGGAACTTTCATAACAATGCATGCATTTTTTCTAGTTGTTGTGGTGTGGAGATTATTGGTTTTACAAAGTAGTTTTCAGAAAGTGGTTTAGGGATTTATTTAAATATTTACATAGAGTATATATTTCTAGAAAATTCTTTCACATGGTTTTAGTTTATATTTAGTTATAAACTATTTTTAGAATTGTTTGTATTTAGTTATAAACTGTTTTCAGAAAATGTTTTATAGAAAATGTGTTATATAATTATGGATAACTATTCTATATTAGTGGAGTGATTAGGTAAGTCAATGGGGGAAAGACTTATAAGTTTTTTACTCATCCCTACTTTTTAAAATTGGTTATTTTTTAGCTGTCATCTTCCAGGACGTGGGTAAAGGTAGGGTGCAATAGTGTTTTGGCACTACTTCTTGAGTTGTTGAGATATCTAGTGGTGGTGGAGAACAGATTTGGTGGAGCCAAGAGACTTTTGGTTATTTTGGTATCCTGTTGAGTTATATTCTTCTATTAGGTTGATGTATTGTTTTCTTCAACTGTAGTACTATTTTTGGGATCACTTTGGTATAAAAGATTTTCTGAATTGTCATTATTTTGTTCATGTATCATGTAACTATTATGGATTATGGTTGGTTGGTTTATAGTTTATCTTTAAAATGTTGAATCACCCCACAAGGGTTTTTTAAACCCTTTGGAATTTATTTTCAGACTTTTGTATCTTGGGGATGTCACTTAAGGCCTAGTAATGACTCATTGTGTTCTCAAGACAATGAGAATGAGTGGGTCATTACAAATGGTATCAACTTACTCCCTTCCTTGTGGAATAAGCAGTCTTGATTTTTTGGTCTTGTATTTAACATCCTTCTTGTCTATTCCTTGGGTGGTATTATTAGAAAACATTAGTATTTTCAGGACTGAAATGTAGAGCATAAAAAAAATACCTAATCTTTTTATACCAAACATCAAGTTACAAGGGTGTTGGGTACGTAAGTGTTTTGGAAGCACTATTAGGATAGTGGAGTCTCATTGTCATGGGTTTATCCAATGATACCAACATCACATTAAATTTATATGAATAAATTCCCACAATTATTTCATATCTCATTTTTATTAATGACATATTATTTGGATCATGGTTTTAGTTTTGAAAAAATATGAAGAAAATTGTTTTCAAATGAAAGACTTTCAAAAAGAAATAGTTGATGTATTTTTAAAATGTTTTGATTTTCCAAAGAAAGAGTGGTTTGTTTTAAAAAATGGTTAGATTTTGAAAGTTGTGATATTTATGTTATATAATTTTACATGCCTAGCCGATCAATTTCTAGAAGAGTGAGACTTACAGAATATGATGTTTGTTTAGAAATGGTACTCGGTAGGCGGCGTAGAAACTAACCAGAGGAAGCTGCTAAAAGGTTGGTTTCACCTAAGCTGCAGATGAAACAAGAGTTGGTGAAAATTATATTCCATGCATTCCAAGCTATGGAAATAGGTAAACTAATGGAGGATCCATGGTAGGTGGACCACTCAATCCAATTTCAGAAGTAGTATCCACCCATCATCCAGGGTGATTAAGAACTTAAGAGGGTAGAGGGTTGGCTGAATAAGATGAATTGAATATTTGAGTTCTTCATCACACCATTGGAATTAAAGGTCAAACTGGTAACTTATATTCTAGAGTATCTTGCACACCAATGGTGGGATTTGGTAGTACATTCTAGATTGGATCATGGATTGAGTTGGGAGGATTTTGAATAATTGTTTAAGAAACAATTCTATCCTCACACTTTTAGAATCTAGGGAACTATAAAATTTTTCATCCTGAAGCAAGAGATCCTCTATATTACTAAATATGTAGCTAAATTTAAGAATTTAGTGTGCTTTTCTCTAGAATTTGTATTAGGTGTGAGTTTGAAGGAATGCATATTTGATTTGGGAATCAGGTATAAGATTCAGTCAACGATTGTGGTACTTTGTATCGCATATTATACAGAGATGGTGAAGAAGGAGCCAGTGGTTGAGTGGGATATCTTTGGATCCATGGAAGGAGGAAGCATGCTGATACTGAAAGGAAATGGTGGGAACTCATCTATTTGGAGAAAAAGGAATAGGAACACCTATTTCGAGGGTGGAAATGTGAATTAGATTCAAATAGTTTGATCAATAAATCTTCCTCCAAAACCAAAGGGCCTGTTGGGATGTAGTCAATGTGGTTCGTTCGACCACACAAAACCTTGAAAATTCCACAATAGCAACAAAATGGGGCATCTTAAGCGATATTATCACAGTTCTCCAAAGTTGGGTGCTCAGAACACTTCTCAAGTGTCGTAGGCATCATATCTTTCGGTAGGGCTGGACCAGCAGAATTAGAGCCTTCATCAGAGAAAATCTAGCAATGATGATTCTACGAATACCATGACTTTTAAACATTGGAAATATCAGTAGGGAAACAATGATCAGAGTTCCATGATTAAGTAATTATAAGAAGCAGAGAAGGGGACTCTGCATGATCAGGTTCAACCATCTACGGTGGGAGGTATGGTTCTACTAAATTTTATCCTTATGCAAGTGTTGTTCGATATGAGTGCATCACATTCCTTTATTTATTCTTTTATTTCCTATTTGATGATTTTGAAACTTTAAATTATTCCTTCAGTGATACAACTGAAAACCCCTCCCAGTGAACGAAAATGTCGAGCCTTCATGTGTAGAGCATGTTATATAACTATTGATAAAGATGAGAAGAAATAGGATTTCTCAGGGATAGAGATGGATGCCTTTGATGTAATCCTAGGAATGGATTATTTGACAGAATGTAAGGATCACATCAATTGTTATAGTAGGATGATTAGTTTCACAATTGAGGATGGCATCAAGTATATCTTTATATGACAAAGGGTTTAAAAAATAGGTGCAACTATCTTGTTGGCACCAGTAGTTGGAATGATCTATTATCATTTGGGGGTGTTTACTTTCGAATCAATGGAAGAGATCAAGGATAAATGTTTTCCAGCAATATTGTATCAATTTCTAAATGTGTTTTATGAAAATGTTTCTAGGTTACCACCTATAAGATAAGTGGAGTTTACGATTGATCTCTTTCCGGGGACTAGTCCTATCCCCCATCTATCTTATTGTAAAGAACTAATATAATTAAGTTAGATAAAAGTAAAGTTGAAGGATCTGGAAAGAAAAGGTTTTAATCTTCCAAGTACGTCTCTGTATGTAGAACCGATCTTGTTCATGAATAATGTATATTGAACTCTTTGGATGTGCATTGATTAGCATAAGCTTAACCTAGTTATGATAAAGAATTGCTATCAACTTGCACACATTGATCATACATTTGATCAATTGTGGGGAGGTCAGTGGTTCTCAAAGATCTAATTTCAATCTATATATCACTAATTGAGAGTTCTAAAGGAAGTGTAAAGACCCGTAAAATTCAAGGAAATTTTTTTCTTAATTTTCTTTAGAATTTTACTAGAGCGCGGTTTCAGACGGCACCTGATTCCGAGGCCCGGAGTGCCCGGAATTAATTTCCGAAGATTGGCTCGAGTACGTTCAGTGAACGAACGAGCGGGAATTCCTAACTTTTGATCCGGTGCTCGGAATTGAAATCCGAGGGCACCGATGAACTCGCAGCGCCGATATTCGCTTAAAGAGATCTTTTTGGGAGTTGCATTTGTTGCGGGTTGAAAGTTAGTTTTGGGGTTTTTAGTTTGAGTTAAATAAAATTGTGTAGAACAATTTTATTATAACTTGTTAAAACCTATCAAAGGAGGTTGGAAGTGGGACCCACACCCACTTAACCTCCCTTGGGAGGATTAAGTGTGGTGGGGCCCACACGAACCCCTAATCCTTTCAAATTCTCCCAACTCCCTTAACGCCTCATTTATTGGCTTGAGTTACCTTTTTAATTATGGGAGTTAAACCTTTTGAATTTCAAACCTTTGAAATTCTAATGTGTTATGTGATAATAAAATAAGATGTTGTCTTATTTTATTTTGGGGTTATTTGTTTGTCTTCTTGAGAGGTGGAGAGCTCTTCTTCTTCTTCAACTCTGACGAAGAACTCGAAGAACGTTCATCTTGACGAAGAACGCTCAAGCTCCGACGATGAACGCTGCACCTCCATTCTTCGTTTACCGTGTCAACGAAGGGGACGCCACTTCTTCCTCAGACAACCTTCGTCGGCGTACAAGTTTCGCCAACGACGTGTCTCTTCGAACGCATCCCTTCGTCATCGGATTTGACGAACGGCTACCGCGACGCCCGACCTCCGCGACGTCGTCTTCCGCGGAACGTCCACAATCTTCGAACCTTATACCCGAGGTAGGGTTTGATGTTTTCTTTTTGGTTTCCTTATTTTATTCTTGATCGTGAATAGCAAGTCTAACGTGTGGCTTGAATTATTTAAAAGTTGCGTTATTATTTTAACGTGAGGGGGTCGGACCGCACGAACACGGCCGAACCCCCCCTCCATCGTTCTTGTTTATTCTTGCGGGTGGAAGCAAGTGGCATGGTGCCGTCGCACCACGCGGATGATCGTGCAAATATTTTACGCGGCGCCGTCGCGCCACGCTGAGGAAGAAACTTCAAGAACGCGAGGCCGTCGCGCCGCGTTGAAAGGAATCAAGGCACGGCGAAAGGGGCGCGGTGCCGTCGCACCGCGCCGGACGACGAACACCGCGGTCGGTTCCGGGCCGCGGCGGGACGAGGAGACCGCGGCCGGTACCGGGCCGCGGCGGAAGGGAAGACCGGCGGCCGGGCCGCCGGCGTCGGAAGCCGAAGGGGGGACCGGAATTTCCGGTCCCGTTGGAGAAAACCGGCCGGCCATCTGGCCGGCCGGAAGGCTTTAAACCGGGGGAATTAATCCCCCAGCCAGCCTGTAAAACCCCCCTCTTTAAGAGGGGGGCGGTTCCATGAAAGGGGGGCAGCAGCCCCCCGGTTCTTTAAATTAAACCGGCCCCCACGTGGGGGCCGTTTGTTGCAAAGGCGAAGCACAAAGGCCGCGCCGCTCCAAATCAGCGGGGGCTTGCCCCCCCGCGTGCCGACCGCGTGCGGCCCCTCGCGGCGCCAGGCCGCCACGGCCCGCCGCGCCGCCGCGCCGCCGCCGGCCACCGCGCCACCCCAGGGGGGGGGGGGGTCGGGCCGGGTCGGCCCGGACCCGGACCCCCCATTTTGAACCAGAATTGGTTTTTGGGCCAAAACTTGAGCCTCGGACCTCCGATCGACGAACCGTCAGCGGAAACGCGATCCTTGGATCGAGAAGGTCGTTTCGGTATATCGCACTCAAGGTTTTGGGTTACTTTGAGTTCGGCCGGGTTGGTTCGTTCACGAAACCAACCGGGCCTTCGGAGCGGAAACGCTCATATCTTGAGCTACGAACGTCCGATTGACGCGCCGTCAGTCGCGTTGTGTTCCTCTTAGTGAGACGGATCTTTTGACATACTCCGCCTGAGGTTTGGACGCAGGTGGAGTACGGTCGGGTTGGTTTTGCCTTAAAAACCAACAGGGCCCCGGAGACAAAAATGCCAATAACTCTCAGACCGGGCGTCCGATCGACGCGCCGTCTGTTGCGTTGAGTTCCTGTTGACGATACGGAACTTTTGGATACATCAACTCTGGTCTTTGTGACAGTTGATGTATCAGCCACTCGGCTCGTGGAGCGGACCCTCCGAACGAGCTTGCTGTGTGCGGGAACCCTAGTGCTGGCTGCGACTGTTACTGTGACGACTACTACTACTGCTACTGTGACTGCGACGACGACAGTACAGAGATCCTGTGTGGATTCGACGACGACGACTACAACACTCAGCGATCCTACGTGGAACAGTGCTACCGAACCTGTGTGAGCTGAATCTTCTGTTTACCTTGGGCGGTGGAGCGCTTGGTTGTAGCGGCGGACCCGCGATACTCTACGGAGTGTGTGCGCTTGGTTGTAGCGACAGACCCGCGACGGTGGAGACGTGCGTGCGGAGTACGGAGACCGTGTAGATGACTGAGACCTGACGACTGCTTGACCAACTCGACTTGGAGTGAGTCAACTAGCCCAGTGGACGGAGCGCCCAGTAGTTGGCAGCAGACCCACGGCGGACGGAGCGCCTGGTAGTTGGCAGCAAACCCGCGGTACTCGACAGGAGGAGTACCTCAGTAGGCTATCTGGGTGAGCGCCCGGTATTTGACAGCAGACCCTCAGCGGATGGAGCGCCCGGTAGTTGGCAGCAGACCCACGGTACTCGACAGGAGGAGTACTTCAGCAGTCTTAGGTTAGTGAGCAGTACCTCGGAGTCGTGACAGGACCACTGTACACTTCAGAGATGGGGCTCTTCAACATTTACGGTTTCGATAATGAAAATCCTGGTTTGAGCTGAGTCAATGATCTTTGTGATTCCTCATGATTGAGATGGGTCGCTTGATAACTTAGGTATATGTATGGGAATATACCTGGGTAATGGTTATCCATTGAATTCATAAACTTGTTATAATCTGTGTGGATTTACTGTTTACTCTTCTTTGTGGATTGGGTTGTTCTTGGGCTCGGTGTTGGAGCCGAACGGAAATTGATGACTTAGGTATATGTATGGGCATATACCTAAGCAGTGTCAGTTGTTACTTCGTGATTGTTACTTTTCTTCGTGGTTTATCCTTTGTGGATTTGAGAGACCTTCAGGGGTCTCGGGGTCCCTACTGAGTAGCTTATACTCACCCCTGCACGGGCTTTGCCCGCACTTCGTTGTGTTGGTTGCAGACGACGGACATCGCTGACTGCGGTTGAGGCTTACGGAGTAGGTCGGTACCCGGAGGAGGACCACTGAGCGGGACGTGCTCGGAGCGGACAGTTGGACCCGAGGAGTTGTGGAGCTATCTGTACCTACCCTTCAGGTAGGATCCGTGGTGGACGATCCAGGAGCTGAGCCATCTGTACCTACCCTTCAGGTAGGAATCGAGGAGGACGTCCCAGGAGCCGCTTGTACTTCAGTTGCTGTTTTCCCTTTCGAGTTTTACTTTACTTTACAGTTGGGCTTGTATTTCCGGCCCCTTTACTTCAGCACAGTTGTTCTAGTTTTGTGTACTGATTTACTTCCGCTTGTTACTCCGAGGTGCTTGTTTACTTTATTAAGGCAATGCCTTCCCTTTTACTGGGATTTTACGCCTTGGTGCTAGTCGCTAGCCCCTGGCCTATGGAAGGCGGGCTTGGGGTAGTCACGGCACGGGCCCCGAGGGCGGGTCGTGACAAATTGGTATCAGAGGAGTTCGGTTCTACCGCAAACTCTGATCTTTTCTATGTGAAGCAATAATGTTTAGCGTATTGAGTGTGGTTATCAGTCCAGGGAGTCCAGTGTTGGTGCGGCGGCCGACGTATCCATACACCAGGACCCTGACTTCTGATTTCCGACTTAATACACGAAAACATTGATTGCGTGTGTGTTTCAAAGTTTTCTTTGTGATTTCTTTGTGTCAGCTCACCAGGTATACTGTTTGACCGTGGCGCACCTGTCTCCTTTCAGGATGGCCCCACGATGGCAGCCAGTTAGGGTTCCGAGAGTCGAGCGTGATGACAGCCCACCGAGCGACGAGGCCTCGGTACAGGGCCCTTTGTCAGCAGTGGCACCGGCGGTAGCTCTACCCGCCGAGCCCCCGATGCTTCCAGCAGCAGCCGCTGACGATGCACGTCGCCTCAGCGCACTGCATGAGTTTCAGCGCCAGCGACCGCCCAGGTTTCGCGGGGAGACGGATCCCCAGGCAGCAGAGGATTGGCTGGAGGCAGTGGTTCGAGTGTTTAGGCTAGTGAGGACACCAGCAGACCTCATGGTGATCCTCGCTGCGAGCCTACTACACGCAGCAGTAGGACGATGGTGGAGCTTGATGCTCCAGGTACACGATGAGGCATCTCTACTTTGGACGGACTTTGAGAGCATCTTCCGCTCGGAGTTCGTCCCAGCCACCCTTCGTGCGGTGCGTATCCAGGAGCTTCTACAGCTGCGGCAGGGCAGCATGACGGTCGCTCAGTACGCGGCGAGGTTCACCGACCTTTCTCGGTACTCGACAGACATGGTACGGGACCCATTCTTCCGGGCCCGGACCTTCGAGCAGGGTTTGAGACACGAGATCAGGGCATCGCTGATCTCCCTCAGCATACCGACACAGACAGGAGTACTCGAGCGGGCCCTTCTGATCGAGAGCTTCCTTGCTGAGTCTACACCAGCACAGAGACCCACCGCAGGGCGGCACGTAGCGGAGTCTTCGGTAGCAGGTAGCCGACAGATGACTTAGGGTTCCAGGCAGACCAGACCAACCAGTGGCTGACCGCACGACTCAGGCTCAGTTGTGCGGGGAAGCCGGGGTGGAGTCAGAGCCAGGCGTGCCGAGAGTGGGCAGTGTTACTCCTGTGGCGGGATTGGTCACATGGCTCGTGACTGTCCGACCCGCCATGCTGATGATCAGCAGTTAAGTGAAGAACCTCCCAGGTAGAGGCAGAGGTTCGACCGTGGCGGTCCGTAGGGAGGAGGTGGACGAGGCAGAGGAGCTGGACGAGCAGCCGGTGGTGGGCGACACTTTGAGGCTCTTCCACCACCACCACCAGGAGGTCCACCCCGACCGCAGGGGAGAGCTCAGCTTCAGGCAGCCGAGGCCTTCGATCATGGAGCTCTGGGAGCCGATGGATAGGAGCAGAACTAGTGGATAACATCCTTTGTACTTCTGGTTCCTTGTTGCTTTTGTGTAGCGTCTTGTATTATGAGCTGCAATAATAAAAGACGCATACCTTTGTGATATTTTCGTTCCTGTCCTCTTTCGTGATGTTACTAAGAGGTTCCAGTTTTGGCTGTTGACTTGACCCTCACTTGTGAGACATCTACTGGAGGAGACCCAGTTACCACACACTGATGCCGACAGTGTGACTCAACCCTTGGAGGCGAGAGTAACGGTTGAATCTCTTAGTAGTAGCGTCGAGGCCTTACGACGTCATCCTTGGTATGGATTAGTATCATCCATGTTAGGATTGACTGTTTTAGGCAAAGAATGTGGTTCATCCAGGGGATGAGACCAGATTTCTCTTTTCGGCAAAGAGGAAATCTTGCAGCTCTTGTGGGACCTGTGATGGTCCAGGCCACGACAGAGAAGGTCCAGGTCATCCAGGAGCGGATGAGGACAGCTCAGAGCCGGCAGAAGTCATACGCTGACAGGAGGCGGAGGCCACTGGAGTTCGAGGATGGCGACCACGTCTTCTTGCGGGTCTCACCTCGATGGGGTATTCGGAGATTTGGCCGAGGCGGCAAGTTATCTCCGCGCTTCATCGGACCTTTCCAGGTCCTCAGCAAGGTTGGTGAGGTGGCTTATCGCCTGGCTCTACCACCTCAGTTGTACCGGGTGCACGACGTCTTCCACGTATCCCAGCTGAGGAGATACGTGCACGACCTGACACACATCATTGACCATGGGGAGCTTGACGTTGACGATGGGGCGACTTTTACAGAGGTCCCGATGGAGATAGAGGATCGACAGGAGCGGGTCCTGCGTGGGCGATCGATTCCTCTCGTGCACATCAGATGGCAGCACGGGAATCTCCAGGAGAGCACATGGGAGCGGGAGGCTCAGATGCGTGCTCAGTACCCTCATTTGTTTTCCCTAGTTTTTGATGTAGCTTTACGGGGACGTAAAGCCCTAAGGTGGGAGTAATGTAAAGACCCGTAAAATTCAAGGAAATTTTTTTCTTAATTTTCTTTAGAATTTTACAAGAGCGCGGTTTCAGACGGCACCTGATTCCGAGGCCCGGAGTGCCCGGAATTAATTTCCGAAGATTGGCTCGAGTACGTTCAGTGAACGAACGAGCGAGAATTCCTAACTTTTGATCCGGTGCTCGGAATTGAAATCCGAGGGCACCGATGAACTCGCAGCGCCGATATTCGCTTAAAGAGATCTTTTCGGGAGTTGCGTTTATTGCGGGTTGAAAGTTAGTTTTGGGGTTTTTAGTTTGAGTTAAATAAAATTGTGTAGAACAATTTTATTATAACTTGTTAAAACCTATCAAAGGAGGGTGGAAGTGGGACCCACACCCACTTAACCTCCCTTGGGAGGATTAAGTGTGGTGGGGCCCACACGAACCCCTAATCCTTTCAAATTCTCCCAACTCCCTTAACGCCTCATTTATTGGCTTGAGTTACCTTTTTAATTATGGGAGTTAAACCTTTTGAATTTCAAACCTTTGAAATTCTAATGTGTTATGTGATAATAAAATAAGATGTTGTCTTATTTTATTTTGGGGTTATTTGTTTGTCTTCTTGAGAGGTGGAGAGCTCTTCTTCTTCTTCAACTCTGACGAAGAACTCGAAGAATGTTCATCTTGACGAAGAACGCTCAAGCTCCGACGAAGAACGCCGCACCTCCATTCTTCGTTTACCGTGTCAACGAAGGGGACGCCACTTCTTCCTCGGACAACCTTCGTCGGCGTACAAGTTTCGCCAACGACGTGTCTCTTCGAACACATCCCTTCGTCATCGGATTTGACGAACGACTACCGCGACGCCCGACCTCCGCGACGTCGTCTTCCGCGGAACGTCCACAATCTTCGAACCTTATACCCGAGGTAGGGGTTGATGTTTTCTTTTTGGTTTCCTTATTTTATTCTTGATCGTGAATAGCAAGTCTAACGTGTGGCTTGAATTATTTAAAAGTTGCGTTATTATTTTAACGTGAGGGGGCCGGACCGCACGAACACGGCCGAACCCCCCCTCCATCGTTCTTGTTTATTCTTGCGGGTGGAAGCAAGTGGTGTGGTGCCGTCGCACCACGCGGATGATCGTGCAAATATTTTACGCGGCGCCGTCGCGCCACGCCGAGGTAGAAACATCAAGAACGCGACACCGTCGCGCCGCGTTGAAAGGAATCAAGGCACGGCGAAAGGGGCGCAGTGCCGTCGCACCGCGCCAGACGACGAACACCGCGGCCGGTTCCGGGCCGCGGCGGGATGAGGAGACCGCGGCCGGTACCGGGCCGCGGCGGAAGGGAAGACCGGCGGCCGGGCCACCGGCGTCAGAAGCCGAAGGGGGGACCGGAATTTCCGGTCCCGTTGGAGAAAACCGGCCGGCCAGCTGGCCGGCCGGAAGGCTTTAAACCGGGGGAATTAATCCCCCGGCCAGCATGTAAAACCCCCCTCTTTAAGAGGGGGGCGGTTCCATGAAAGGGGGGCAGCAGCCCCCCGGTTATTTAAATTAAACAGGCCCCCACGTGGGGGCCGTTTGTTGCAAAGGCGCGGCACAAAGGCCGCGCCGCTCCAAATCAGCGGGGGCTTGCCCCCCCTCGTGCCGACCGCGTGCGGCCCCTCGCGGCGCCAGGCCGCCGCGGCCCGCCGCGCCGCCGCCGACCGCCGCGCCGCCGCCGACCGCCGCGCCGCCGCCGGCCGCCGCCGCCGGCCACCGCGCCACCCCAGGGGGGGGGGGGGGGTCGGGCCGGGTCGGCCCGGACCCGGACCCCCCGTTTTGAACCAGAATTGGTTTTTGGGCCATAACTTGAGCCTCGGACCTCCGATCGACGAACCGTCAGCGGCAACGCGATCCTTGGATCGAGACGGTCGTTTCGGTATATCGCACTCAAGGTTTCGGGTTACTTTGAGTTCGGCCGGGTTGGTTCGTTCACGAAACCAACCGGGCCTTCGGAGCGGAAACGCTCATATCTTGAGCTACGAACGTCCGATTGACGCGCCGTCAGTCGCGTTGTGTTCCTATTAGTGAGACGGATCTTTTGACATACTCCGCCCGAGGTATGGACGTAGGTGGAGTACGGTCGGGTTGGTTTTGCCTTAAAAAACCAACCGGGCCCCGGAGACAAAAATGCCAATAACTCTCAGACCGGGCGTCCGATCGACGCGCCGTCTGTTGCGTTGAGTTCCTGTTGACGATACGGAACTTTTGGATACATCAACTCTGGTCTTTGTGACAGTTGATGTATCAGCCTCTCGGCTCGTGGAGCGGACCCTCCGAACGAGCTTGCTGTGTGCGGGAACCCTAGTGCTGGCTGCGACTGTTACTGTGACGACTACTACTACTGCTACTGTGACTGCGACGACGACAGTACATAGATCCTGTGTGGATTCGACGACGACGACTACAGCACTCAGCGATCCTACGTGGAACAGTGCTACCGAACCTGTGTGAGCTGAATCTTCTGTTTACCTTGGGCGGTGGAGCGCTTGGTTGTAGCGGCGGACCCGCGATACTCTACGGAGTGTGTGCGCTTGGTTGTAGGGACAGACCCGCGACGGTGGAGACGTGCGTGCGGAGTACGGAGACCGTGTAGATGACTGAGACCTGACGACTGCTTGACCGACTCGACTTGGAGTGAGTCGACTAGCCTAGTGGACGGAGCGCCCAGTAGTTGGCAGCAGACCCACGGCGGATGGAGCGCCTGGTAGTTGGCAGCAAACCCGCGGTACTCGACAGGAGGAGTACCTCAGTAGGCTATTTGGGTGAGCGCCCGGTATTTGGCAGCAGACCCTCAGCGGATGGAGCACCCTGTAGTTGGCAGTAGACCCGCGGTACTCGACAGGAGGAGTACTTCAGCAGTCTTAGGTTAGTGAGCAGTACCTCGGAGTCGTGATAGGACCACTGTACACTTCAGAGATGGGGCTCTTCAACATTTATGGTTTCGATAATGAAAATCCTGGTTTGAGCTGAGTCAATGATCTTTGTGATTCCTCATGATTGAGATGGGTCGCTTGATAACTTAGTTATATGTATGGGCATATACCTGGGTAATGGTTATCCGTTGAATTCATAAACTTGTTATAATCTGTGTGGATTTACTGTTTACTCTTCTTTGTGGATTGGGTTGTTCTTGGGCTCGGTGTTGGAACCGAACGGAAATTGATGACTTAGATATATGTATGGGCATATACCTAAGCAGTGTCAGTTGTTACTTCGTGATTGTTACTTTTCTTCGTGGTTTATCCTTTGTGGATTTGAGAGACCTTCAGGGGTCTCGGGGTCCCTACTGAGTAGCTTATACTCACTCCTGCACGGGCTTTGCCCGCACTTCGTTGTGTTGGTTGCAGACGACGGACAGCGCTGACTGCGGTTGAGGCTTACGGAGTAGGTCGGTACCCGGAGGAGGACCACTGAGCGGGACGTGCTCGGAGCGGACAGTTGTACCCGAGGAGTTGTGGAGCTATCTGTACCTACCCTTCAGGTAGGATCCGTGGTGGACGATCCAGGAGCTGAGCCATCTGTACCTACCCTTCAGGTAGGAATCGAGGAGGACGTCCCAGGAGCCGCTTGTACTTCAGTTGCTGTTTTCCCTTTCGAGTTGTACTTTACTTTACAGTTGGGCTTGTATTTCCGGCCCCTTTACTTCAGCACAGTTGTTCTAGTTTTGTGTACTGATTTACTTCCACTTGTTACTCTGAGGTGCTTGTTTACTTTATTAAGGCAATGCCTTCCCTTTTTACTGGGATTTTACGCCTTGGTGCTAGTCGCCAGCCCCTGGCCTATGGAAGGCGGGCTTGGGGTAGTCACGGCACGGGCCCCGAGGGCGGGTCGTGACAAGAAGATATTCTGAAGACAACTTTTAGAAGTAGATATGGACACTATGAATATGTAGTCGTGCCTTTCGGTCTAACAAATGCACCGGAGGTCTTCATGGATTTGATGAATTGGATATTTTAGTGATATTTGGAATATTTTTTTGTGGTGTTTGTGGATGAAATCTTGGTGTATTCAAAGTCAAGGGCTGAGCCTGAGGAACACCTGGAAACAGTGTTACAAAACTAGAGAGATCACCGTTTGTATTAAGAACTATCTAAGTGTGATTTTTTGATACAATAGGTACACTTTTTGGGTTATGTGATTTATAAAAAAGGTTTTTTGGTGGATATTGAAAATATTTAAGTAGTTACATCTTGGAAACTATTGAATAATGGTTTTGATAAATGATGTCTTGTTGGTCTTTCTGGGTATTATCTCTATTTTTTGTGACTTATCATGACTATAATCAAAAATTAAAGCATTGAAAAATAAAAATGTTCCTTTACAATGGATTAAAGAATGAAAAAAGTCTTTTCAAGAGATAAAAGTTCATCTGACATTGCTCCCTATCTTGTTTTTTTTCTTGTACCAAGTCATGAATATGTGGTCTATTGTGATTCTTCAGGATTTGGGTTGGGATGTTTTCTCATGCAAGGAGACCATGTGGTTTCTTATGGTTCTAGACAATTGATAGTTCTTTATAAGAATTACCCAAAAAATGATTTGGTGTTAGCTATGATCATTCATGAATTAAAGACTTGGAATCACTATCTCTTTGGTGAGAAATTCATAGTGTTCACCGATTATAAGAGCTTGAAATTCGTTTTCTAACAAAGGGATCTGAATTTGAGGCAAAGGAGATAGATAGATTATCTCCATAAGTTTGACTTAGACTTGATGTATACAATTGGAAAACACAATTTGGTGGCTGATTAATTAAGAAAGAATTCATATGCTCAGTTGGCAAAGAAATCTTCAGAGGAGTGGCAGTTGATGTCGGCCACATTCGATAATGTTGGAACCGTGGCTTCTCTTTGTTGGAAATGGAGTTTGGTTTTTGTGTGTTGTCAATCTTTACATGAATGATCATGTAATTTTCAAAGAAATGTATCATTCAGTTCAAGCTAAAAGTAGTATTGAAGGTGGCTTCGTTTCCCAGTGTTTTCCAAATTTTTGGGGTTAAAAAATTGGAAGTAGGATTTTAATGTGAAAATTGGTTTTTTATTGGAGGACTTATCAAAATATGGAAAAGGCATGTTTTTTCACAAAGATTGGCTTTACCAATTGTGTTTCACAAAGGCATAAAGTGTTCTGATGGTGTGCTTAGTGATTACAATGGGCTTCGTGATTGGAGATGATGTTCTCTGCGATTACGAGTTTCAGAGCTTTACAATCATTAACAGAACACCTTTTGAATTTGAAGGGCTCTATGAAGGGAATTGATGGGTGACTCTGCGATGACGATGAGCATTGAGAATAGATATTTTCTATGGTTCTCTGCGAAGGGAGGAGCACCACGGTGACTTTTTTGATGATATGGAAAATTTGTAAAGAGGCGATAGAGATTTGTGAATAGATAAGCCTATATTTATGAGGATACCCCTCTATTAGAATTGAATCTTTGAAGTAAAATCTAGAAATTCTTTGAGTTCACGAAGAGCTTCACAAAGCAGGATATCTATGTGACATGGTGCATCAAAAAGATACTTTTAGTCTTAACTAATTCCCATGATTTTTTCAAAATGGTCCTTCATGATGATGAGGTATTCCACATTGACTTAGTAAGTTTCGCAAAGATTATTCCATGATGTCTAAGAAGATTCTAGAAGATAGATAGCTCTGTGAAGGCAAGGATGCTTTGTAAAGGCAGTTTGTTCAACATAGGTAGGGGTGCTTTGCGAAGGAGTGTGGTTTGTGAAGGGAAGTTTTGAACTTTTATTTTATGGGGATAAGGATTTCAAAGAGCATAAACTCTATTATAAGGTGCAAGAAGAGTCACATGATAAGTCAGAGATAAATACTTTAATGCCAAATCATTAAAGCGGCCTTCAAGTCGATAAATTGAGTGAGAACTCACCCAATCCAGTGAGCTAAGGGGAGTCAACGAAAGTGATCTGAGGGATGTAGTGTGTATTCCATGAATTCTTGTAAAGGTAGTTATCCTAGAACAGAGTGACTATGACCAAAAAGTTTTATTCTATAGCTAGTGAAGTTAAGTTGATTTTGGTATGAACGACATGCTTATCAGTGTATGATTCTTAGACGAAACCCTTACTGGTGAACCAAGTAAAAGTGTCGTGTGGTCTCTATGAATGTGATTGTTTTATTTCTTTTCACATCCATCTTACAAGTCTAACATGTTCCAACCAACGTGGGGAAAAGATCCTTGTTTGAAAAGAAAAATTTGACACCCTGATTCACCCATACCCTCTCAGGGTGTCCTAGGGTCCTACATATATGCATGTCGAATGAAAAAACCTTTGTGATGTTGCAATTTTATTCATAGTTTCAGTAGTTCTTGATTTGATAAAAATGGTTAAAGTGAAAAAGACATCTGATGCATAATTCTGGCTTATGAGTTCAAAACTCAATGGTGGGGAGACCATTGAGGGATGACAACTTGATGAGACTTTAGTTTTGTTGTTTAGAGATCAGATGGTTGTACCTATAAATTGTTAAGAACAACTTCTTCATGCATACCACCATTCGATATGGGCTATAAATCAGGGGATATAGAAGATGTATATGGAGTTGAAGGCACAATTTTGGTGGAATGGTATGAAGTTAAAAGTGGACGAGTTTGTTTCAAAGTGCTTAACTTTTTAGCTAGTTAAGGGAAAAAATTAGAAACCAGTGGGTATTTTGCAGTCTTTACCTATTCTAGTGTTTGAATGGGGGAGAATAACTATGGATTTTGTTACAGGCCTCCCAGGAATGGTCCAGAAACATGACTCCATATGAGTTGTAGTGAATTAGCTCACCAAGTCAGCCCATTTTATTCCAATTCATAAATATCATATGGTGGAGGATCTGCCCCAAATCTCTATCCAATAAGTGGTAAAGAGAGATGTAATACTAGTTTTGATAGTCTCTAATAGAGATCTATGGTTCACATATCATTTCTATAAATCCTTATAGAAAGACCTAGGAGATTAGTTGACTATGATTATGGTGTATCATCCTTACACAGATGTGAAATCTGAAAGGATGATACAAACATTGGAGGACATGTTGAGGGCTTCTAGAATATATTTTGGTGGTTTATGGGAAGAGCACATTACATTGGTGGAGTTCTCATACAATAATAGTTATTAGGATTATATATATATGGACCCCCTCAAAGCGTTGTATGTGAATCCTTATCATTAACCACTGTGTTGGATGGAAATAGGCGAGACCTCATTAGTTGTGTTGAGACTTGTACAAGAAACGATGAATAAGATCTTGTCGATTAGAAAGATAATGGAGAAAGCTCATAGTTTTCAGAAATCATATATAGTTCATTTCTGAATACCGTTGGCATTTGTGGTGAGTGATCATGTGTTCTTGAGGATCACTCCAAGGCTTGTTCATCACCATTTTGGGAAGCATGGAAAATTGTCTCCCTGATACATTGGACCTTTCAAGATCCGAGAATAGGTTGGAGAGGTGGAATATTGGTTAGAATTTCCATAATGGTTCAGTTTATTGCACAATGTATTCAACATATCTTAGTTGAAAACGAATCAGCCTGATCTTGACCATGTGATCAAATGGGATCATGTTGACCTAGAGTCAGATGCTTCATAGGAATATGTCCTGATGCGGATTGTGGATAGGAAAGAGAAAGTGTAGAGTGGAAAAAAGAATTGTTCTAGTGTGGGTTTTATGGAAACATGGTCAGATTTAGGAAGATACTTGAGAATGTGAGAAGTAAATGAAAGAGAAATGGCCAAAACACTTTCATGTCATCGATCACTTTCAACTTTCCGAGGACGGAAAGACCAATGGTGGGGAGAATATAGTACCCATGGTTTCTAGTATATAACCCTTACCTGATGATTTTCACATGTTGAAGGTTATGTGTGATGTTTGGGAAGACTTTATAGTACTTTTTTGGGTTTTAGGTAAAAAAAGGGGTGCACAGTTAACACATGTTTTGGCAAAAATGTGTTTCCAAACCGTGCAAGGCCAAAACTAATTTTATATCATTATGGATCTAATTCGGTTTGTACATATATTTAATCAATTTTGACCCAAAAAAACACTAAAACGAATTTTGTCTCCGCCAAAGTTCATAGGAGGTTCTCTCATTGATCTGGAAGCAATCCTAACACGTTCCTTAGTGAATCAAAGGCAAATTCTTGTGGAAAGTGCCCGTTATTCATCGTTTTCTTCACAGTTTCTTAGATCTACTACTTATTTAATTTATTTTTATTATATATATTCCTTATATGGGTATATCTACAAGTTTTGAGTCCAAATAAGATTATATCTGGTGTTTTTCATGATAGGATATGAGATCACGGGCGGTTTCTTGGGATTTTGACCCGTATTCTTGAGTGTTCTTCATCCGTTGTTGGTTTTTGTCGAAACGAGTGAGGTAGGTGGATTTAATCTCATATTACCTTATTGAAATTGATTATAATGAATAAAAATATAGTTTTTTCTGAAAATTAAATTGTTTTTTTCTTTTATAAAATTGTTAAACCATATTTAGTAATGGGTGGTGGAAAACAAGGAAAATTGGGGGGGTTTTGTGGAAAACCCTATTTTTTATTTTAAATGGGGATTTTTAAATTATGGATCCTCTAGAATTTTGTGAAATTTAATTTTTTATAATGTTTCCATTAGATATATGAGTTTTTGAAATGTTTTAATGTTTTGACATGAAATGGTTGGAATGTTTTCAATAAATGAGTGTTTTATTGAAATTGGTGAAATTGTTTGAAATTGGATTTGGTTTTTGGAATACATGGTGTGTGTATCATATTTCATTACTAGGAATTGTTAAAATATGATCATGTTTCTGGTGCCAATGGTTTAATGTCACATGGGTAATAATTACCTTGCGACGACTTGGTAGATCAATAAGAAACCACTCATGAGTATGGAACCGTCATAATGATGCATGCATTTTTGGTAGTTGTTGTTGTGTGGAGTTTATTAGTTTGACAAAGTAGTTTTCCAAAAGTGTTTTAAACATTTATTTAAATTTTTACCTAGATTATAGATTTCTGTAAAATTGGTTCACTTGGTTTTAGTTTATATTTAGTCATAAATTGTTTTTAAGAGTGTTTATATTTAGTTATAAACTATTTTTAGAAATTGTTTTATATAAGTTGGTTTATATAAATGCAGATAACTATTATATCCTATTGTAATGAGTAGGGAATTTATTGGGTAAATACTATTTAGTTTTATACTCACCACTTCTTTTGGACTTTTGTTCTTTTGTAGATGTCATTTTCTGGGACATGGGAAAAGGTTGGGAGAAACATATTTTTGGAACTACTTCTTGAGTTTTTGAGATGTCTGGTGGTAGTGGAGCATGAAGCTAGTGGATCCTGGAGTCTTTGTTACTTTTTTGAATCTTTTAGTTAACTTCTTCTATTAGGGTTATGTATAGTCATCTTCTACTTTAGCACCTTTTTTGGGCTCACTTGGGTATAAAAGATTTCCTGAATTGTCATTGTTTTATTCATGAATCATATAAATGCTATGTATTGTGGTTGGATGGTTGATAGTTTATCTTTAAAAGTGTAAATCATCCCCCACTTGTCTTTGAAACCCTTTGGAATTTATTTTCGGCCTTGGGTATCTTGGGGATGTCGCCTAAGGCCGAGTAATGGATCATTGTGTTCTCAAGCCAATGAGAATGATTGGGTCATTACAGGAACTATTTACAAAATTTGGTCATCTTGAATCCAAATATTGAATCCAATTATAAAAATGAAAAAATAAGTGACATAATTTAATTCAAAATTAAATTGGAAAAATACAACAATAAACAGTTTTTCAGAAAAATGACTTTTTAAGTATAAAATTGTTTTAATACCAAATTCAACCATTATATTGATTATAATAAACTTAATTGGGTTATTAATAATATAATATAACTAATTTTAGTTTTATCCCATTTAAAAATAAAATGTAAATTTTCAAATTGTTTAAACAAAAATATAGTTTTCTATAAAAATATGCATTTTCACTATTCATTGGAAAATAAATCTTTTCTGAAAAATTCTAAAATTTCACCCTAAGATAATTATGATATTATTATTTAAAAAATTATATTATTTTTATAAAATAAAATTCATGTATATTCTATAATTTTATTATAATATTTTGTTAATAAAACCATTTTTGAAGAAAAAGTGTTTCTGAATAATAAAATAACTATACTCAAAATTAATTACGTATTTCATAAGAATTAATAAATTTTTTTCTAATTTATTTGTTTATTTATATATTTCATAATTCGTTTAATACTATTCATACCATCTAATTTAATGGATAGGTTATAACAATCATATTTAAATAATATTTTGTGGTTCATACATCTTGGTGTTGTGTGTTGTATTTGCTATCAAACAAAGTGTTATTTTAAAATTACCTGGTTTCCTGCACCACAATTTATCAAGGAGATTATATTTATTTTAAAAAAAACACCATAAAATCTTTTGGTGTAACATTATCTTGTAATCTTTGTGTTTTATGTCATATACACTATTCAATATTATGTTCCTGTTATAAAATATCACGGTGTTACAAACATGATTCCATAAAGTTTAATAACATAAGTTATTTAGAACTATGTTAGCTGAGGAAATGTAATTAAAAGTTATATCCACTGAAAAAACATCAGAGTTTCTCAGAATTCACAAAAGAGTTATGTTGGCAACCATTGATGAGATTTAGAGTTTAAAGTTATTGACAAGGTATTTTTATCTCCTAGGAAGAAAATTATGAGATTTTGGAAATAAGGAGAATTTATTCCCTATATATATTGGTACCTATTGTATTCTTTATTTTATCAAGGAAGTGAATTATTTGTTAAATTTTATAATGAACCAATACCAAGTTCATGATGTGTTCCATGTTTCACTTTTAAGGATTTATATACCCAACCCTTCACATGGACTACACTTACATTTTTTATAGTTAGAGCATGGTATTTCTTTGGAGGAACAACTGGTGGAGATTCTGGATCAAAGAGATAAAGTACTGCATAACAAGACAACTCATTTAGTCAAACTTTTTTAGAGAAACCATAAATTTGAGGGAGATATGTGGTAATTTTGAGATGTAAAGAGGTATATGTATTCTTATATATTTCCCACAAAATGATAGAATTGTGAGGGTTAAACTATTATAAGGGGGTGTAATTCAACACCCCATGATTTCAGAATATATTTATCTTTAATAAATTCAATGTTTTCAAAAAATTGAATCACACAAAGCACTGAAACAAAATTAACTGAATTATACCATATTATAATTGAAGAAAACATTAATAAGTTATTTAATTACATTGTGAAACATCTTTAATAAAATTATCAATAATAATGAAACCTTGAAGTTAATAAAAAATCATTAAAGTGATTTTTTATAAAAATAGGTATTATAATTATTCACACATTATTATTATGATATCAATTAAATGTATTAATGAAATTAAAAATATGTTAAATTACTTAAATATAATGAATAATTATGTTACTATAAGGAATGTTTATTTAATGATTCATGATGAAATTAAAAAGTTTAATTAATAGAATTTTTTTTGTATATAATATATATGTTTTATTTAAAAGATAAATTTATAAATTTAAGAACATGATTATGATAAAATGAAATTAATTTTTGGATTAATCATGTTAAAATTATCTTAGAGAAAAATATTGGGATTTTTTTGGAAAAAGGTTTTTTAGGTGAATAATACAAAATATCATTTTCACAAATAATGGGAATTTTATGAAAAAATTAGGATATAATCTTGGATTAAAAAATTGTGAAACAATTTTACTAATAAGATATGTATTTGATCTGTGAAATTATTCATTTAAAAAAATTATATTTATTTTAATACTATTTTTAACAATTTAGAGCCTGAGTAATATTTTTTTCTTCTAAAAACTGGTTTTATTTGTTATAAACTTATTATTTTAGAATTATATTTTACCAATTTTATAAATTTAATATTATAAAATTGTTTTCCTAATTTTAATCATCATATCATAATTTGGTAATAGGGGTAATTTAAGTTTTATTCATAAAAATAAGTTATTGGGGTTAAAAAATGAGCCACTATGGTAAAAGTAAGATACGGTAACAAATTTAAATTAATGGTAAAAGACTAAAATATCTGAAACCATATACCTTATTTTTGTTGATGAGAGTTGGATCGACCAATAATCCTCAATATATATTATTTTAAACTATTTTATCCTATTTATTTTTAAAGTGACATGCCATTAATATAAAGTTGTAAATATTTACAAAAGTTTCACCCCATTCACTTACAAAAGGATCCCTTCACCACCCCATTTATCCTTTCACATTATCACTCTATCTCAAAAAAAGATACCAAATCTATCCCCAATACTCCTAGAAACATCCAATCTATCCATATCTCATAAAATGACCACCATTCAAAGTCTTAATCTAGTTTTCAAAGGTGTTGTTTCAAGAAGTACGGTTTAAATTCCTAATCAATCCTTTTTCATTTATATTCCTTTATTTCATCTTATACATACTAAAAATCTATTTCAACTATGAAAAATAATTAAATCAGTATCATATATTTTCTTAAATTTTATCATGTTAATTGAAAAATAATTTTCCTCCCTTGCTCTTAACTATTTGAAAAATAAAAACATCACTAATGCATACATGCAGACTACTGCCTCCATGAATGATAAATTTTTTTCATTAATACCTCTCTTAGATAGTTATATATATGTATATAATGAATATATATTATATTTATAACATAATTATGATTATTTAATGTAAAATTATCATTTATATTTCTTTCTTTCGATCCATTCAAATGTGAAAATCTCGCTCATGTGTACATGCAAACTATTGCCTTCATGATGCTCCGTATTCTATTTTTCATCACAACATTAAATGGAAGGTTTAGAAAGTGTATATAATAAATAAATATTATAATTATTGCATTATTAATTTTCTAGAACCCTGACCAGGGTATGGGGACTAGAAACATTGAACCAAAACATGTTTGGAAAACAGAATAGATAACACACAAATATAGATTTTATTGAATAGTTGTTAATAAATTTATAATTGAAAATCATAAGGGAAACATATATAGTAATATAAATATTAATATGGTTATTTATAGATTTATAATTAATATAAATTTATTGTATAGTATTTTAGATCACATACAATGTAACTCTAGACTTATGGTAAGGGTTTCCTCACCCAAATCTCTATTCATTGAGATATGTTCTATATTCATCACACTATTTATTTTATAGGGTTTTTATTGCATAGGAATTTATTTTATGATAATTTTTTGGAACATTATAGATATGTAAAATTCCATATAAGGATCTCCCTTTCATGATATTTTAATTCAAAGGTTACCAAAGCTGTTACTATAAGGGTTTATGTTACAATCTTACTTTTTATTATAATTTTTTATATTAAAAATTACATTGGAGGATTTTTATAATATTTATCTCCTAAAAACAAAATATTTTATTCAAATCTAGTAATTATTTTGGTTTTAATGTCTACTTATATTTTTCTAACCATTTGGTTTAAGAATCAACTGAAAATAAATCTTATAAGAAATGTCAAATTTATATATCCTCTTTTACTTGGGAATATTTCCCATCGATTTCAATATTCTTCATATTGTTTTATAAAATTTTTATCTATACAAAATTGTTTGGTAATGGTATTTTCTAAAACCTTTGAATTTCCTTACAAATTATTAAATTTAATCTTTTCAAATGTTTTATATATGACTAACTTATCATTTTATTTAGAAAAGTGTGAAAAATGTTTTGTTTAATATATACAACATGAAAAAAAATTCTCACCATCACACCCTTTCATCATAATTTAAATTTCATTGTAAGTTTCCACGTATTTTTAAAATAAAATCTTATTGTTTTGGTATTTTTTAGTTTTTAAATGTTATTAAAAAAAGGATATGCCTTTTTGTTTTTCAAATATTATTTTTAATAATTTTATAAAAAAGTATTTTTGATCCAAGTAAATATCCTTTAAGTATTTTTATACTTTAATGGGGATATGATTTTATGATACCATAAATTTTATTTCTTTATATGGATTATAATGATGATATTTTTAGATATTTGCATGAAATTTTTCTCTTTCCCACATATTAATTGTGATATGATGAATTGATGAGTGTTTTTGTGACTTATTATTACACATATGTATAGTTTTCATTATGTGATGGATGGGAATGGAATTATATAGACTTAAAATATATTGGGAAACATTAATATCTTATGAGATAATATTAAAGGGATTGGGGAGTGAAACTAATCCTTTAGGGGAGTCTGCCCACTAAGTTTATGAGAATGGGTATTGAATCGAATCCACTACGAGACTTTTTCCACTATGTTATGATGGTCTTGGCTGTTATCCTTGACAGAAAAATGATTTTCTATCATTATGTGTATGAGGAAACTTATTTTTAATGATTATAATATTATACCATCGACCATTCTTTCTTATTGACGATGACATACTGTTAGGACTCATGGATTTTAAGAAACCCTTATATCGTGACTCATAATTAATGGTCTATGACTTGTTGGGTAGGTTTTAAAAATTTAGTATCATTTTATCATTACCTTATGAATATATTTAATCACTTATGGTCATCGATTGATATTTTCCATGTTTACCCTTATTGTGCATCTGATGTCACACTTTCTTATATTTCCATTTCCTTAGGTTATGAAGGAAGGAATTAAGTAAGATAAGTCTAAAAAGGGTACGATATAGAATAATCCTCTAGTATAATGGTATATGTAAGTATTTTATCCTTGGGGTCACCATATCCAAGTCTTTTGGAGGAATATAAGTCAGTTTGGAATTAATTTAATAATTCCTTGAATTATTTTTCATTTTATGTCAATAAATTGGAGTTGTTTTAGATGGCCAAAAATGGATTTCATGTCGTTTGGAACTTATTTCAAGAAAGTATAGAATTACATTATTGGAGTCAAAAAATGATTAAGGAAAAATTCTTTCGGCACCTTTGTAAGATGATTTATGATCCGCACAAGAGGACTTGAGATGAATAAAATAATTAAAATTAATGTAGAAAATTTCAAGAGGTTGTAAGATATTTTATTCTTCTATATGATATTTTAGTGTGCTGAATTTTTTTTCAGAAAAAAGGTATATAGAACATAATATTTGAATAAAATGTAAGATTTTTTATTTATTCATAAGAGAATCATGCCACAAATAATAGAATCATGTTGCACATAAGATATTTTTTCTACATGTAAGATAATTATCCATGAGTAAGAAGATTACTACCATAATATATCATTAAGGAAGATATTTTACTTTTAAAAAATGATATTTTTTTTACATTTATATATTATGAAGGAGAATAAATCTAAAGATTCTGATGCTACAAACATAACTGATTAAATATCTTGATCAGTTATGAAGAACATGATTTATTCCCAGATCAAAGGAATATTATATTCATTCTATTCCACAAGAGGAAGTTAATATTCCATAGTTACATACAAATGTGGATAATTTAAATAAGCTAATAATATAGATTTTCTGGAAGATAGGATCACATGGAGATTGGAAGTTGGGAGGAAGAAGAATACTTTTTAAAAATTAAAAAAATAAAGAATCTAAAAGGCTTAACCACAACTAAATAATTTGGAAACCAATTATCTATAAGAATAACATGAGTTCAATAGAGGGGGTGGTTCAATCATGATCTTGGGTTGGATAGTTTGCACTGTCAAGAGTTTATGAGAAATAATTTTTGATTTCATGGATATCATTTTCATTTAATATTTATACTTTCTTAAAATTTGTATGTATTATTCTTATTTATTTATATCTATTAAACTTCTCATGAAGGGTTAAAAATTTTATGACCGAGGAAGGTAAGGATACCCATTTTAAAGTTTGAGTCTCCCACTTAATGAATAAAAATCAGTTCTATTGATTAATTTTATTTTTTAGTAATCAATTGAAACTTTTAATAAAATTTCATTGAAGGTTTTGAAAATTTTAATTATTTATTTCTTAGGATAATGACTTGTAATCTACCTAAACCCAGTCTAGCTATTCTATAAAGGAATAAGTTATATTGGATGGTGAGTTTTTATCAATTTCTAGTACATTTTTAAAGTTAGCGAGTTACTTATAAATTTCCTTGGAACACCAAATATTTATTGCATATTCCCTAGGTAGTTTAACAGTGTACTACTATTTTGGTATCTTTTATTCTTTTCACACACATAGTAAGGGGTAATGGAGAAGTAATAATAATTGTTATATTAGTCTCTACAATAATATTCAACCTTGGGAGCTTTATGATTCAATTGAGGAGTCTTTCACTTATCAATTAATAAGAATATAAGTAAAGTTATTTTAAAGACTATGAAAACATTTTAAATAGAAATAAAACCAAAAAAATAACTTTATTAATAAAATTAATTCAATCTTAGTGATTCCCATTCCTTTTTATAGAAACTAAAAAATTTAAACACCCCATTTTCTTCAGTATAAACTGATTTTATGCACTCCTCTATGGATATAACCATAGGTTTACTACTAATACTATTTCATTTAATATAGTATAATTATATATTTTTCCACATTACATGATAAGAACATGTCAAAACACGATGTCATTATTAGGTAGGACGTCCCTAAATCCAAATATTAATCTTGCATGACCAAATATTCTACTAACCACCAATTTTATTTTTACCTAGAGACTGAAATTAATATACTAAATAAATTTATAGAATTAAATTTAAACCATGAATTTGAGGAAGCTTCCTTGAAAGAATCATGTTAAACTTTTAGTATTCACCTTGGGCCTCCAATCATGGAATCCATCCCTAAAACGCATAGGAGACCAATATATACCCCAATTCATCAAAAAAAAAAAATCAAATTGGCACGCCTACTTTCTAAAATTATTTTGAACATAAAAAATTTATAATTTATTTACTTCAAAAATTTCCTGGATTATCAGGTTAATAACAAAAAAAACACATCAAAGTGTTCACATTGGTCTAATATACCTTTAAACTAAGAGGAGTGGTATAATAACAAGTATGGTGAAGATAATTACCCATATCACATGAAAGAAAAGAAAAGTAATGGTTGTAAAACCAGAAACCATGTGGATTTCATGACTTGGTTGACCTAAACAAACTGTTTTTTGAATATTATTCTATATCTATAGAATTAAAACCATTAGGAAGGAGTTATATTCCATTAACTGGGATTTTGGAGAGACACTCTATAAGGACAAATCCTTAAACATTATGTAATCTTGAATTATGTTAATAATTCACATTGAGGATCTTTTCAAGTTTAGATATTTAGAGAGTTAGGCCATAACAATTATATTACATCTCCATTGTTACAAAGTAGACAGTTCTACTCAGTATCCATTTTTCTATAAAATAAAAACTCATAAAGGAAAACAAGAGTAATTTTATTGATAAAAATATTCTTGAATTCTTCTTTCTCTAACCCTTACTTATATCCTCTAAAAAACTTTTAAAAAACATGGGATGAGTATAAAAATCTCAAAAAGGGTTATGAAACAAGGAATGAAAAAATTAGTCCATAAATAAAAAAAATCAGTGAAATAATACTTTTATATCTTTAACATACCATAAAAAATCATAAGATTTATGAATAACAAATGGAAATCATTAATCATAATGGTAACTTGTGGCATCCATAACTTACTTACATTGTAGCATTCACAGCTACATAGGGAGATACATTTGGAATACCCATCACATTATATTCCCTAAATATCATATGAGAAACATTAAAGTTTAACTTCATCACATTACCCAATGAATTGGGGAGCTATCTCAGACTCACCCACCCTGGGTTTATCACCAAACCACCCCTATACTTATACAATACCCAAGAACCATAACGTATTCATAACACATAAAACAAACATAAAGGAAATATAACATTTCCACATTTCAATCACAATATATCATTTAAATATATTGAAATAATCAATACATTATCAAAACCATTTTCAATACCAAAATAAATAAAAGAGTATATGGTATTTAATTTCCTTTTAAAAACATTATTACTTTTTAAGGAAGTCAAATATCAAATGATGCTCGCGGCGGTGGAAATGTTGTTGTCATCGCGGACATTAAAAAGATAAATTCCATTTGATATTTAGTAAAACGCTACCTAGAAAAATATTCCATTTTAATGAAATGAAAAGTCAAAGGGGTTTATACACTGTATAAAATAAATTCATGTATAAATCAAAATATGTCTCAATAGAAGGAGATTGAGATGAAGCCCCTTACCTCGTGTCTGACTTGACTCATTCATTCTTTAATATCCTGAATAATAAAGTAAAGTTAATTTATAATTTCCTAAGAAAATTTTTATTTTTTATTATTCCATTTATATTAATTATTACCACAATATAAACATTAAAAAATCATTTAAGTTAATATTGGTTGTTTTGTCAATATTTGTTACTTGAGTCAAAAATGAACTTCTTATAATTAAAAGTGTCAATGTGGTGAAAATTACATTATCTCCAGAATGATATTCATGAATTATATACCATATAAATCATATATATCTAGTATATATTTGTATTTATATTTATATTTGTACATAACATTTGGAGATAATAAATGAAATGTACCCTTTATGGAGACGGTAAGCCGTACGTACGCATGAACACTACTTTTATTTTTATTTCGTATTTAATGAAATTATAACTTAATGATACATAGGAATATTATAATTCTAGTATAATATCAAATATAATTTCAGTAACTTCATCCTTTCTATGTTCCATTTATGGCATGAACGAGTCATATGACTTTGAGGGGGCGGTAGTCCGCACTTCCTCAAATGAAATTATCGTATTTACCCATTACGGAAACCATAAAGGTATGATATAAATGAAAAATACAGAAGCATAGAGAAAATATAAATATGATATATATCACATATAAATATATTTCAGTCATAATTTCCACCATGAGAGGCGGTAGAAGTTAATTGAACAATCATCTTTTCAAGAGGCAATAGTTCGCCGTCCACATAAATAGTATGTTCGTATCCATTAGATGGTGGTATGTGTATGTGTAGTTTGAATCATTCTCATAAAAAAAACCTACTATATTTAAGATACTGGTGTTTTTATAAAATAATGTAATAAATAGAGTTTAGGGAGTTGGATAAGGAAATTAAAAGAAAAGAACTTGAGAGAAGATGTTACCTTTATATTGGGTAACTCCCTTTGGTTTGAACCAAAATGCTTCCTTGAAGTGACTTTTTCTTAAGGTAGGGCTAGTAGGAGGGAGATAGGGATAGAGGGAGATTATTTGGGCTGAGCTTGGATGATCCAAGTAGGTTGGGAGGTGTGTGTAATGAGTTAGAGGTGATGGCCTTTTATAAGGGGGAGGAGGGGCTCTTTAAAAAAGTGTTAAAATATTATTTTATTATAAACTTAATTTCGTTTTAAAAATGTCTCAAACTCATAAAATTCAAATATAAGATGAATATTTTTTGAAATAATCTCAACCAATAGGTTTTAGAGAAGTTTTGGTTTTTTTAACCTTATCATTTAGCTTTAACTCTTAGTTGACTAATTTAACTTTTACCATGTCTTCTTGTATATTCATACTATATGGTTAATATAGTTACTATAAAATTTCAAGAGACCCAAAATGGATCATTAATGAAATTTGAAACATCATATTTGTCATTTTGACGAATCTTATATTTTTATGGATACTTTATCATTTAATAAAAAATTAATTGATTTAAAAACGCATTTATGTCAATTTCTATTCTATTCATATCATGCCTTTTTAAAAATAAAAAACAACTTGATTATTTTGAAATATCATCATTAATTTAAATATAAAAAGTAATTCTAATCTATAAAATTATTTTATGGAATAAATAGTTTCAAAATAAATTTATTGTAATATTTATAATCTCATTTATTTAAAACATTCATTAATGAGGTAATCATTACATCATCATTGTGTCATAAATAAAATTATTTATTTGATGTCTATAAATTATAACTAAAATACCATGATTTTGGAAATATTTTTATCTTTCTGATGACTATTTATATTCAAAGATATCAATTATATAACCCCACATTAAAATTGTTTTAGAAAAACAATACATGTTTAAGATATTTTTATTTTTAGTTTAAATAAAAACTTATTAATGTCATTATCTTACCGAAGTGGCTTACAATGGCCAAGAGTCTCACCCCAAAGATTTTATCGGTCATCCATGACTCATCCAATAAGGTTAGGACATATTTTAAGGTAATTTTATATTATTATTTTTACCTTGAATTACCCTATTTACCTTTAACTGTGGTAAATAAAAATCAAAAGTTACTATTCACCCAAAAAATATATTCATCTTATTAAACTAAATTTTTCTTAGTAATGACTACCATGTATGTTATATTGTTTAAATTTAATTCGTAGAAGTCGTAAAATTCCATTTAGATGAAAAAGTCGGTTTTTTAACTACCAGACAGTGTTTCACTATTCATCAAAAACTGAACGTTTTCAGAAAAATACCAAAAATTCACCTAAAGATAATTTATATATTCTGTATTCAAAAATTAAATCTATTTTACCAAATTCAAAACATAGAAATTTCATTAATTTATTTCTATTGTCAAAACCAAAAAGTGCGTTTTTAAGAAATAATAACTATCCAAAGATTGAAACTTGTTTATGTCGAATTTCAAAGTGAAATTACTTAAAATGAAAAAAATTGGATTAAATGGTAAAAATATATTTCAATTACACTTTAAAACAATTTAAAATTATAATATAACCATATAAATATATTATATTAAAATGTGGTCTTGAATTAAAATGTAGTATTTTTAACTATTCATTAAAAATGAACTTTATCAGAAAAATTCCAAAATTTCATCCAAAGTAAATTTTGATGTCCCAATTCAATATAATAATTTTATTTTGTCAAATAGAACATATAAAAGTGAAAAAAAACTAGATTTAAAAAGGTTTCATCATCAATATGTGGTAAATTGACCTTTTAAAGAATATTAGAGTATTCATGCTTAAAATTTGATTCATTATTCTTATAAGACTCTATAACTTATTGGATAATAGTAGAAAAATTTAACAAATTTTATTAATAATATTGTATTTAGTTCTATTTAATCCAGTCAAAACAACGACTACACGTTAATTACCATTTAAAATAATAATATTATATTATTATTTTCAGTATGACTCAACGTTATGCACAACATATGATTTCAAAGAAACTTTTTGTTACATGTTGAGTATTCTATCAGACATAACATCCCATTTAAAGTGAAATTAATATTTAATTCAAATATATTAATAAATATGAAAATGACACATTCTTTATTTACATAGGATTTTACATCCTTCCCCCCTTTTGGAAATTGTGTCCTCACAATATTAAGATTAGGCTAAAAAACATCATTAAAAGTCCCACATCAAAAAAAGAGTCAATAATACTATCACTTTAAAATAAATAAAAGAAGTAAAAAGGTCACCCAAGATAACACATACTAGGATTCCATGAAAACATGGATATGGAGGGGAAACTAAGTGTCAAGTTCTGATAGAGAGTGATAGAAAAAATTATTAGGATAAAGTTAAAAAAGAAAACTACAAACATGTGATGGGTTAAATGGTTATTGGTTTCCCAGTAGGAAAAGTAAATGGACAACGTTTTTGTTTTAAGTTCATTTTCATAAAGTTGAGAAATTTATTTATGAGTTTGACTAAGAACATAAGGACACAAACTTACTTGTCAGGTATACTTTCATCCTTTACTAAATTTCTACCAAAAACTATTCTTTTCTCCAAATGGTGAGTATTCAAGATGACTTGGTCACCTCAAAAGTGCTAAAATCAACTTTTAGGGAATCACATAATCCAAAAATATGAAATATATATTTCTCCCATCTTTTGACATTAACCAAAACCAAAATGGTTAGTATGAGAACAGATAATCCCCAAAAAGAATAATACTTTATAAAGAGAAATACTATTATTAATCTCTAAAATTCGACAAACAATACCCAAAGTTATATAAAGACCATTCAATAAACAATTTTCCTTAAAATTCATCAAAGTAATCCAAACTAAGATTGAAACCCAAAATTCAGAAGCATTTGATCACATATTCTTCCACAAAAATATTAAAATTTATCTCCAAATAACATTGGATACTCTTAAAGTCTCATACTTAATTGTAATGAACCTACGCAAATATTCTCTATGATAGGTCAATCATTTCCATAAATAACCCAAATCGCTATATGTACACAATAATAACATAGATTCTTCCAAAATAAAATTCAATCATTACTCCTCAAATTGAATCCCATATTATTATATTTTCTTTAAGAATATAGTGTTCCCAAAAGAGAAAACAAATTTTGAAATAACCTTTATCACTTTGTCACCAAATCATTTTTATATACTAAGGATATCCATTTGATAAAACATAATATCCCAAATAAAATTAATCTTGATCAATAAAATCATTTAACTAAAAAGATTAATTCATACTAATCAGGGACTTCACGTAGTGCTGTTGTATGCAATAAATCCTAATTGCACTTTTATTCTGGGTTCGATTCCCTATATCTTTGTCAGACGCTATGTTTTTTCAAACGGTATGTGTGTTGTCATTTTTCAAAAACTATATAATTTTATAACATTCCAAAAAATGAGATAAATTCCTATAAAATAACCCTAACATATTTTAACCACAAATGTTATCTCATACCTCACATTTTCATCCTATAAAGTAATAACCTTTAATTACATCAAATTCAAGAATCATATACACCCAAATGGTTATTTATAAATATATCCACACAAAAAAGATAATTCCTCCTTGAATATAATTTTCACATATCAATCTTTAGGTTTACACATACGAGAAAAATTCTTCCGAAGTAATCCCATCATCAAAATCACCTTAATACTTTTAATCATTTCATCATCCTAAAATCTACCATAACACTCGAATCCATTATATGTAGACTTCTTATTCATTAAATGTTCTTCATGATCTATTAACCATACTTTTACAACTTATTTCATAATAATTCTTTCCTACAAAAAAATTCTGAATCATATCCTTTGGTTTAATGATGTCAAAACATCAGCTAAGAAGTAATCCATATTGGTCATTGTCAGTTTCCTCACCCTCAATTGGAATGGAATTAGGTATTGGTAAACATATATTTGTACGATCCTACTGATCCCATTCCCGATCATTCTTTGTAGGACATATATTGGTATAGTGACCATGCAACCCACATTTAAAACATTAAATTGATCCTTCGGAAAGAACTTCATTCCCTTTCCTAGAGTCAACCAGATGCTTCCTTTCTCCAGGGAAGGTTATTGCATTATGACCTTCATTACAACAACTGAAACACCTTTCTGTCCCTTTAAATCATTTTCCTAGGTGTTTCTTTCAACATCCTTAACACATAGGTTTTTTTAAAATACTTACCTTTATGGTTATTACATAAATCCCATTGGGATTCATTTCTCATATATATGATGCCTTATAAAAATCACCAAGGTTTAGTGGGTCAATCATGACTCCAGATAGTTGGTTAAGAATAACCACAACAGTTCTCATTGTAGCTCTCATTTCATTCAGTTTCTAATTCATAAAACCACCACAGTTTCCTTCACATCCATTGTTACTTTGGTGCCTACTAGATCCAGCCATTTACTAAAATAAAAAATGTCAGTGTGAGTATATTATAAATGTAATCATATAATATCATATGAGGAAGGTAAACACTAAGATATAATTATTCATATTATCATAAACTCATTCACTTTATCTAAATAACTATGACTCTTTCTAAAATCCTAACCATTATAGTTATATCACTTTTTCTTTGAGAATAACCTAAATTATAAATTCATCTAAACTAACCTTCAATACCAACTTTAAGGCCCTAGCCTTAAACATTACGAAATCTTGAATTAAGTTAATAATTCACATTAAGGATCTTTTCATGTTTAGAGTTTTTGATAATTAGTGCATAACTATTACATTACAACTCAATTTTTACAAAGTAGACACGTGTACTCATTATCAATTTTTTATAAAATAAAACACATAAATGAAAACAAGAGTTCTTTTCAAGATAAAAATATTCTTGAATTCTTTCTTTCTCTTACCCTTCCTAATATCACGTGAAAAACATTTCAAAAGCGTGGTATGAGCATACAAATCTCAGTAAGGGTTAGAAAATAAGGAAAGAAAAAATTAGTTCATCAATACATACAAATCAATGAAATCATACCTTTCAATCTATAACTTACCACACAAAATCATAAGATTTATGACTAATAGAAGAAAATCATAAATCATAAAGGTAACTTGTGGAATCCATAACATACTTATGGGGTAGCTTTCACAACTATGTAGGGAGTTACATTTGGAATAACCATCACAGTATATTCCCTAAATCTCTTAGAAGAAACATTAAATTTTACCTTCGTCATGTTACCCAATGCATTAGAGAGCTATCTTGGGCTCAGTTTCCCTAGGTTTATCACGAAACCACCAGTATACATAAACAATGCCCAAGAACCATAACGTATTCATTACACATAAAACAAACATAAATAAAATATAAAATTTCCAAATTTTAATCACAATATATCATTTAAATATATTGAAATAAACAATCCATTATCGAAAAAATTTCAATACCAAATTACATAAAAGAGTATATGGTACTTATTTTTCTTTTAAAAACATTATGACTTGTTAAGGAATCCAAATATCAAATAACGCTCGCGGTGGCGGAAAGGTCATTGTCACCGAGGACATTAAAAAGAAACATTCCATTTTTCATTTAGTAAAACACTACATAGAAAAAGATTCCATTTGAATGAAATGAAAAGTTAAAGGGGTTTATAAACCATATAAAATAAAGTCGTGTATAAATCAAAATATGCCTTAATGAAAGGAGATTGAGACAATGTCCCTTACCTCGTGTCCGAATTGACTCGTTTGTTCTTTAATATACTGAATAATAAAATAAAGTTAATTTATAATTTATTAAAAACCATTTCAAGTTTATTATTACTTTTATATTACTTATGACAACGTTATTAACATTATATAATCATTTTAGTTAATAACTGTTGTTTTTTCAATATTTAGCACTTGAGGCAAAAATGAACGTCTTATAATTAAAAGTTGTCCATGTGGTCAAAAGTTCGTTATCTCCAGAATGATATTTATGAATTAGATATCAAATATATCAAATATATCTAGTATATATATGTATTTATATTAGTGCATAAAATTTGGATATAAGAAATGAAATACACTGTTTATGGAGATGGTAAGCTGTACGTACACATGAATGCTACTTTCATTTCTATTTCAAATTTAGTGGAATGAAAACTTAATGATAAATAGGTATATTATAATTCCAGTATAATATCATATATAATTTTATTAAAGCCATCTTTTATACATTCCACATATGGCATGAACGAGTCATATCACTTAGAGGGGGCGGTAGTCCGCATTTCCTGAAAAGAAATTATTGTATTTACCCATTATGGAACCATAAATGTATGATATAAATGAAAAATATAGAAGAATAGAGACAATATAAATATAATTTATATCCCATATATATACAGTTCCATCATAATGGACACTATGAGAGGCGGTAGGAGTTAATTGAACAATCATTATTTCTCGAGGCAGTAGTTCGCCGTCCACAGAAACACTATGTTTGTATCCATTATATGGAGGTGTGTGTAAGTGAAGATTGAATGATTATCATAAAAAAAACCTAGTATATTTATGATATAGTTGTTTTTATAAAAAAAATGAAATAAAAAGAGTTTAGAGTGTTGGAGAAGGAAAATAAAAGAAAAGAACTTTAGAGAAGACGTTACCTTTAAATCAGGTAACTCCCGTTGGTTTGAACCAAAAATCATCCTTAATGTGACTTATGACTAAGGTAAGGATCCTATAAGGACAAGAGGTATCTTGGGAGAATATTTCAGTAGCGTTTTGATGAGCCAAGGGGATTTAGAGGTGCGTGTAATGAGTTTGAGGTGATGGCCTTTTATAAGGGGGGAGGAGGGGCTCTTTAGGAAAGTTTGAAAATATTATTTTATTATAAACTAAATTTATGTTTTAAAAGGTCACAAACTAATTAAATTTGAATATATGATTACTATTATTTGAAATCCTCTCAACCAAAAGGTTTTAGACAAGTTTTGGTTTCATTTTTAAGCTTATCATTTAGCTTTAAGTCTTAGTTAACTAATTTAACTTTTACCACGTCTTCTTGTATATTCATACTATATGGTTAATATAGTTACAATAAAATTAAAATAGACCCAAAATGGATCATTATTGAAATTTATAACATAATATGTGTCATTTGGAGGAATCTTTTATTTTTAGGGCTATTGTATTATTTAATAATATATTAATTGATTTAAAAACTCATTTATGTTAATTTCTATACTATTCATATAATGAATTTCTAAAAATCAAAACCAACTTTATTATTTCAAAAAAACTTCATTAATTTAAATTAAACAAGTCATCATAATCTCTAAAATTATTATATGGAATAAATAGTTTCAAAATAAATTTATTTTAATATTTATGATCTCATTTATTTAAAACATTCCTTAATGAGGTAATAATTACATCATCATTGTGTCATAAATAAATTTATTTATTTGATGTCTAAAAATTATAAATAAAATACCATGGTGTAGTAAATATTTTTATCGTTATAATAAATATGTATAGTCAAATATATCAATTATATAACCCCACATTAAAATTGTTTCACCAAAAAAATACATGTTTAAGATATTTTTATTTTTACTTTAAATAAAAAGTTATTAATGTTATTTTCTTACCCAAGTGGATTTAAAAGGCACAAAGTCTCACCCAAGGATTTTATTGGTCTTCCTTGACTCATACAATAAGGTTAGGACATGTTTTAATGTAATTATATATCATTATAATAATATTTTTTCCATGAATTACCCTATTTACCTTTAACCACAGTAAATTAAAATCAAAATTACTATTCACCAAACACTTTTTTCATCTTATTAAACCAAATTTTACTTAATTATGTCAACCATGTATGTCATATTTTTGAAATTCAATTCACAGAAATGGTAAAAAAAATTTTAAATGAAAAAGTTGGTTTTTTAACTACTACGCGGTGTTTCACTATTCATAAAAAATTGAATGTTTTCAGAAAAATAACAAAAATTCATGCAAAGATAATTTTGATATTCTGAATTAAAAAATAATGTCTATTTTAACCAATCCAAAACATAGAAATATCATTAATTAATTTAAAATTAATTTCTGTTGTCAAAACTGAAAATCGCGTTTTTAAGAAATAATAACTATCAAAGGATTGACACTTGTTTATGTCCAATTTCAAAGTGAAATTAATTCCAATGACAAAAATTGGATTAAATAGTAAATATATAATCCAATAAAAATTTAAAACAATTTTAAATGATAATATATGTATATAAATAAATTATATTAAAAGGTAGCTTTGAATTAAAATGCAGTATTTTTCACTATTTATTAAAAAATGAACTTTATCAGAAAAATACCAAAATTTCATCCGTAGTAAATTTTAATGTTCTGATTCTAAATAATTATTTCATTTTGTCAAATATAACATATATAAGTTACAAAAATAGATTTAAAAGGGGTTCACCATTAATAGGTGGTAAATCGTCCTTTTAATGAATATTAGAGTATTCATGCTTAAAAATGGATTTATTCTTATTTTAAGCCTATAAATTTCTTTGGATAACAGTAAAAAATTTAACAAACATTTGTAATAATATTGTAGTTAGTCCTTTTGATTCCCTCCAAAACAATGGCTATGAGTTAACTACCATTTAAAATAATAATATTATATTATTATTTTTCAGTATAATTCAATGTTGTGTGGAACGTATGATTTCAAAGAAACCTGTTGTTTTGCGTTGAGTATGTTGTTAGACAT
The DNA here is from genome assembly GCA_963277665.1 of Viscum album. Lineage (NCBI taxonomy): Eukaryota > Viridiplantae > Streptophyta > Magnoliopsida > Santalales > Viscaceae > Viscum > Viscum album. The sequence continues at coordinate 1,615,118,221 of OY728146.1, read as the reverse complement.
AGTATCCCCTTTAAAGTGAAATTTATATTTAATTCAAAAATATTAATAAATATGAAAATGTCACATTCTTTATTTACCTGGGATGTTACACACTCTTTGGGTATTGGGAGTGGTTTAAGAAGATATGTGCTATTTTATAACATAAAGATATAGAGGATCATCACTTCCTAGTGTAATTTTATAAATTATTTCTAAAAAATATTAGAAACTTTCTGGATGAATCAAGAAGTGGATCCTTAATAGAAAAATCACCAGTTTTGTCCATGAGATTTATTAATAAAATAAAACAAAACTCACAACAATTTAGTATAAAAGGTACTGGTTCCAAAGTTATTCTTGAGGTAAGAACCTATGAACCACATATATTTATGAAATCTATGATTGGAAATCTGAAAATACTTTTTAAAAATATCCTTGAAATAAAATAGTGTAAAAACAAGTACCATATAAGGTATGTGGTTTATTTTTATCCCTTACTCATTTTACTAACCAGTTTACTGAGATACAGTGCATGGAGAGTTGTGAAATATCCATTATGAAAAGTAAATACTAAAACCCTAAATAATAATGGATACATAACTCCCTAATCTAATATGGATTTCTATATTAATAAAACCATAATTAATCACCTTTTTAGAATTAGTTTCAATAATAACCACCTTACCAGCAACCTTACCACAATGTACCACCATTCCAAAAGAATTACAAGTAATCCAATAACCATCCATCCTACCAAACACATCCTTTTAAAAAAATTAAATCATTTAATAACCCCTAAAATAGTGTCTAATAACCTATATAGCTGTAACAAGGATCTAGATTAGAGAATCAAAGGATTGAATTGAAGGTGGTAAATAATCAACATAGTAGTCTTGTGGATATTATATGAAACAATTTAGATAAAATACCAGATAAATTAGCGCCTAATCAAATGTGGAATGTGATAATTATGAAAAGTATTAGTGTTAAGGAAATACCTCCTCCACCACCCCTGAACCTAATCAAAATCCACTAGAAAATGAATTGATTAAAGCTGAAAATTCTGGGTTCATTAATGACAAACAGAAAAGGGGGGAAGAAAATCATAAGTATACAGAGATATATATAAATAAAATTACGAGTCAATAGACACTACAAAAAAGGTTAAAAATGTAAAAAGGATATTCAAATGCCATTTTCATCAAAGAATAATCCAATCAAAAAAAATTCAGATGGAAAAAATTCAAAGAGAAATTCAGAAAACCTTTTAACAATTTGAGATCAATATTCCTCTTCTATAAGCTCTAAATTAAATTCGAAAGTATGATAAGTTTATCAATGATATTTTTACCTAAAAGTGAATGATTAAAGTGAATGAAAGGGTCATCTGGGAAAGGAGTGTGCTGGTTTTGATCACACCACAACTAACAACAGAGTGGTAATATCTCGATAAAATTTGTATCCCATATACTATTGGTTCCATGACTATATCAAATGTTTTATGTAATTTAGTTGATTCTATTAATTTTATACCCCACTCAGGTTTTACTTATTTTTAGATAGGATAATTAAATCTAACATGAGTGGTGGTATAACTTTCAAACAAATCTATAGCCTTCCCAATGGAAGTGTTGGATGATGTGTTAGTTAGCATCCAAAATTTGATATCCCAAATAGACCATTATATGTTTAACATGGAGGAATATAGATAACTATCCAAATCACACATTATTTTGTGAATAAACTTCATAAATATATCCAATACAATCACAAATGGGATTGATGGAACTAGGACCATGGATTTTGGAGATAGTATTGTAAATTTCAATATTTTTGACACTATGAGGAACCCTTCATGGGATCATTATCTTCTTATAATTTCCCAAATTTAATAGGATGAAACCTATAATGATCCAGGTATGTTTCATGAAATCTTATCCTTAGGGAAATTTTAAATGATTTAGAACTCCATAGAGAAGTAAGATTCTTAGAAATAAGAAAAAAATATTTTCATATTAGAAAAAGAGGTAACCCCTAAATTATATGATGGATTTAATTACTCATTTAACAATGAGAAAACCTATATTTCATAATTTATTCATTAAATATAATTTATGAAAGTAATACACCCCAATATAATTTTATCTTTACAACACCCCCAAATATGGAATTAAACCCACCACACCCAAATTTAATGTTTGTGTAAGTAATAGAAGGATGAAAACTACCAATGAAATTTGATAAAAAAAATTTCACTAACCAAGGAAAAAAATATTGAACTTTTTTGATAAAATTTTAAGGAAATAAGTTGTATTTTAGGAGATATTCTAGGCATTAATCTCAAAATATGCATGCATGTGATTATAATTATTTAAAATTCTAGACCTATTATATAACCCCTAAATAGGCCAAATACCACCACCATGGACGTTATTAAAAATTTTATAGAAAATATTTTAGAGGCATACATTATCTACCACATTTTATACTCACAATGGGTTAGCCTCATTTACATTGTTCCCAAAAAATCTAGACTGCCAATAATAAATAATTAGAAAATGAGTGGATACCTATTAGAATTTAGAATAGTTGTAGACTTTTTATAGTTTATAGGAAGATGAATAAAGTCACCACGAGAGTTAACTTTCCTCTACCATTTATTGACCAACTATTATATAGATTAGTAATCATAACTCATTATTTTTTTCTATATGGATTTCCAGGTAGTCATTAGGCCATAGGACTAAGATAATAAAACCTTTAGATGTCCATTTGGTACCCTTTCCTATAGAAGTATGGAATTTTTGTTGTGAAATTACCTCGGTAAATTTCAATGGTTAATGGTAATTATATTTTATAATTATAATGAAAACATTTTGGAGCTATTTTTTGATGACTTCACTATTTTTGGAGATTATTTTGATCATTACTTGCAAAATATGGGTGTTTTTTAATAAAATAATATTGAAAAGACTTAGTTTTGAACATTTAAAATTATCACTTCATGGTATACTTTTTAATAATACCTGGGCATGCCTTTATAAAAATTAGTGTATGTATATAAATAAAAAATTAAAGTGATAAATTATTTGCATTATCCAACTTCTGTGAAACATGCTAGATATCTTTTAGGACATGCATTATTTTATAGGGGTTTAATAAAAAAATTTAGTAATATTGATCTTATAATTTATTGGTTAATTTTGAAATATAATGAATTTTATTTTTATGGTAATTTTAGTGGGGAATTTGATGAATTGAAGAGTAGACTAATCAACTCACCTGTGATGAATCCACTAAACTAGGAGCATCCCTTTGAGCTAGTTTGTAATTATTTTAACCATGTGGTGGGAGAAATTTTATCCTAAAGGATTGAAGGAAAATATAAAGACATTTTATAAACATTAAAGATAATATATGTTTCCCATATCAACTACACACCGATATGAAAAAAATATTTTAGTAATTTTTTATTTGAATAAATTTTGGTCTTACTTATTTGGCACTAAAGTTGACACTTTTTCTGAACATGTAGATCTTAAATGCTTGATATAAGAGGCTGAATCTAAACTAAGTCTAGTTATGTGGATATTTTTACTTCATTAGTTTAATATAGAGATCAAGTATAATAATATATTTAAGCAAAAAGTGGTTGATTACCTAATCAGATTACCCAATATAAAAGAATTTGAGATTATAGATGAAGAACCATTTAATTACCACATTTTATGTGAGAAGTTAAACCTAAATTTAATATACGTTCATTGGTATGATAAAATGGTTAAGCACTTAAACACCCAAAAAATCTAAAGACTCAAATATGACTTAAAATTTCATTCTTTATAAGGTCTATATCTTTATAAAAGTTTCAATGACCAAGTGATTATAAGTTGATTAGTTGGTAGTAAAATTCATTTTTTTTAATTTTCCACACTCTAGATTTTGGAGTCAACTTTAGACCCTAAAGGACTACCAGAAAATGTTTTAAAATAAATAATTTATTTTCCAAACTTTTTTAAATATGAAAATAAATTTTGTAACATCTCATTTTACTATTGACATCTCTAAGAGACAAAAAAATCCCCAAAATACAATTAATTTTATTGAAAATTTTAAATATTAGGGTATAAATTTCATGTTACCATTTACCATGTCATTTTGTAATAGTTAAATGTTTCTAGTAGTCTATTATATATATAAATGGTGTAAATATAAGTCCACAAATATTGATGATTCTAATGATTTATATGGTTTTTCGGAAAAATATTTTTTATAGGTTTGGATCTCCAAGAGCCATAATTAGTGATCAAGGAATTCATTTTTATAATAGGATCATGTAATCTCTAATAAAGACTGTGGAGTGCACCACAGGACTTCAATACCCTACCATCACTAAAAAAGGTAATATTTTTGTTTTTACAGGGATATAAAATGAATTTTTTAGAAAACAATTAAACCAAACTAAAAATATTGTATCCTAAGGTCGGAAGATACCTTGCGCTCCTGTAAGAAAACTTATAAAGACACCATTGTAATGAGTCCATATAAGATGTTTTATAGAAAGTATTTTCACTTAATTATAGTGTTATAACATAATGAATACTAGGCCATGAGATAGATTAATTTAAACCAAGATGAGTATGAAAAATAAATTTAATTGAAATTTTAATATTTTTATGAAATTGATAGAGAGGATTTTTAGAATTCATAAATTTACAAATATAAAACCAGAGTGGCACATGACAAGTTAATTCAGTAGAAATATTCTATCCAGATGACCAAGTGTTTTTATACAACTCAAGACTTTAGGTGATGACAGGTACACTATGTTCAAGATGGGGAGGTCCATTTATAGTCACTAATGTATATTCCTACAATGTTGTGGATATAACTAAAGAAGGAAACAAGAACCTATTCACTGTTAGTGAGAACATGTTAAAGAAGTTCCACAGAAACGTTTCCTAAGAACTAGTGGAGAATATAAGACTCCTCGAACCTATTTATGAATGAAGACCCTTCAAGTTGTACTTATCTTTAATATTTGATTAATTGTTGTGATTACATTTGAAATCTAATTTACATGATGAATATGTTATATTCGTTAAGGTAAATGCATCATTTAAGTGTGTGGGGGGAATTTTATAGGTTAGTATTTTTATAATTTTATATCATTTTATTTTTCTATTTTAGTGTGTGTTTAAACCTATTGAGGTCAAATTGAAAATTTTTACACCTTTGGAATCAAATCCATAGTCGAGAACTAATTTGAAACATTAAATCACGTTAAATAATACTAAATGACCTTGTTTTAAAATTATATATGAGTTAATTTCATGAAAATTACACTGTATTTTGAATCTCATTCTTTGTCATACCACCCTATATTTTAAATCCCTTTCCCAATAGGCATTTTTACCGACTTTGATATCTTATTTCAATGACTTGTTTATTGAGATAACGAGGACATTATTAAATAATAAGAAATTTATGATTCATGCTTTCAAAACCATTGAGAATTTATAGAATTTTTCTATACATAATTGAGGTGTTATTCTTATTTTTAATCCCATTTCAAAATAAACTATAATTTTAATCCCACCATTACATCCAACCCTTATATCCCTTAGAAGTCATGAATGGCCTTGTTATGTTTCCACATTAGAAGACAAAAAAACCCTATATACCTTTCTATAGTAGTTGGTGTATGATCTAGTCTAAATTCAAGAGTGGGTGAGGGGCCAAGTGAATTAGAAAAGGTAGTATTGATGGATCTATTTAAACTGGAGTAAGGAAGTGGTATAAATATTCAAAAATTGATTTTTGACAAAAAATCATACTGAGAAGGATGGTAATATGGCCTTGATATCCTCCAAGGATGGGCATGGAATTTTGGTACTATTATGTTGTAAAAAAACATATTTTCCCTCAAAATCTATAGTAAATTATAGATTTAAAATAAATTAAATAAAACTAATAAAAATATGGGGAAGAAGGGAAAATATTTATACTAATACTAAATTTATTTAAATTAATACTTCCCTAGAAGCTTAAGAGTTGTTTTTAGTATAATTGGAGTTCTAATGGAGTTTAATTTGTATCAGCATTTTGTTATATAAGTGTTTTCCAACAATATGGTTTTTAAAGGAGTTACTATTTTGCTTGAAGAAAGGACCTAGAACGCATAAAAATGAAGTCAATAACTCGTTATATGGGGAAATTTTGGCACCAAACTTACTGAAATATATTCAAGTCATCTATACCTTAAAGATAAGAACAAAAAAATCATCATTAATCAAAACCCACTAAAGGAAACAAAGAAGGGGAATGTTTACTAATGATATAATACTAAATGAATGGACTAACCTATCAAAAATAATTGAGGTAAATATGAATCAATTGAATAGTAAGAGAAGGTAGTAATAAATTCATGAAGTAAACTTAAAATAATTCATTGTGATTCGATACAGATCCAAACCACCAAGATATGCCTCCTAATTTTCCTCAATAGAACCCACTAGTGTTAAGCCTCAAAAAACCCCTAAATATCCACCATGATATGAAAAAATTACTTCTCTCATTAGATGGAGATGAATATACTCGTCAAACCTATGTTAAACCTTGTATGGAATTGTAATGAGAAAACATTTTCTTAAAATTTATACTCAAGTGTTGAGTGAAATATTTCTAGAAAGGTAGGTATAAGTGTGCATGGTAGGTTAAAATAATGGTAAAATAATTGAATAAACTAAACGAATAAATTTAATTAAGATCATTAAGAGGTAATTACATGATTGATAAACATTATATTAGAAGGGGAACTCACATTGTATAATGATTGAATTTTTCTTTGGTTGGAGATCACTTGTCTGAGAGTCCAAAAATTTACTTTGAGGTAATTTATTTAGTCTATAAATTCAAAATATTTTTTTATTAAATTCATTTTATTTCCTAATATTTATTCATTGAGTTGTAATATGTTTTATAATGAAAGTTTAAAATAATTTTATTGTGTGAGTATATCTTGAAATGATCAAATTGTGTATTTAAATTAATTAATTTTTTTTTGGAATGGATTGTTACTGATTATTATTTATGATATTGTTGTAAAGTCTAGTAGTATGGAATACAACAATGGATGTAGTTTTTGATAAGTAAATTGATGAAGAAAGTGGTGATTCTTGTATTATTTGGATGGATTTATCTTCCCCATGAGATCATCATGAAATGGGAAAGACATAAGTGTATATGAGTTATTTCAGCTCTTAATATGTGTCATTTTGAACCTATGTATGAGTTATAAGTTATAGAGTTTGGAATGAAGAATATTTCTAAAAAAATTTTTTATTGAGTATTTTATATGCTACTAAGTACTTTGGAACAAGATAATATTGGTTTGTAATTTTCTTTTGAGTTGTTTTGAAGTAATTTTAGTTGATTGAGAAGGCCTAGAATTAAATTAAAGAAGGTCAGAATATATTGGAATTAATTCTAGAAGTATTATGCTAGAGTAAAACAATGAATTAGGAAAAAATCTTATGGTTCCTTTATAAGAATATTTGTGAGCCATGTTAGAAGTTTTGAGCCACATAATAGAATTATCTTATGCATAGACAATTTTTGGAGGTTATAAGATATTTTGATTAGTCCTATATATAAGTGTGCCAAAAATTTTCAAAGTAAAAATTTATATGGTGTATGAAATTTCAACAGGCCGAAAGATAATTTGTCTTTATATAAGATAGTCATGCTTCATGTAAGATGTTTTATCTATTAAGAAGTGAATTTTCGACATGTATAAATAATTTTACAATAATATATCTTCATGTAATATATTTTACTTTAATAAATTCTTATAATTTTGAGAATTATATATTCAAAAGAAGAATAAATCTACTGATTCTATTCTTGTGAAATCTATGGATTAAATATCATGGGAAGTTATGAGGATTTTTTTTCAAGACAAGATAAAAGGAAGTTGAGATTAGTTACATGAATATAACACATCATAGTTCCAGACAGACATAAAAAATTCAAAGGAGTTTAATGTTGAAATTTTTTGGGAAGATAAGATCACATAGAGATTTGAAGTTGTGAAATAGAAGGAAACTTTATAAAATTTAAAAAAAAGGATCTTGGAGGTTTTGACATGGTTAAAGAACATGTAAAACAAGTATATACAAAAAATGACATGAGTCCAAAAGAGGGGATGTTTAGTTTAGAGATTTGGATGGAGATCTTTCACTATTGAGAGTTCACAGGAGATAATTTATTCTGTTATTTTTTTTAATCTATATGATATCTTCAATTATGATATTTCTTCACCTTCATCATTTCTATTACCCTTATAATTGAGGGTGAAAACATTAGTTACTAGGGACGGTTAAGAGATCCATTATAATTATTGTGTCATACACTTGATGAATAAAAATCTCTTATATTGATTGATTTCATTTTTCAATGTTGGTTTGATACTTTTAATAATTTTTTTAAGGTTTTGACCTTGTTCATTATTTTTTTATTTGGTTGATAAATTATAATCTATCTAGACCCAGTAAAACTTTTTTATGAAAGAATGAGTCATATTAGGTGGTGAGTGTTTAACAACTCCTATAATGTGTGGGAAGGAATTGTTCTACTTATTAATTCCCGAAGAACGCTACAAGATGATTAGATATTTCCATGGTAGTTTAGGATTGGTTTACTATTTAAGTATATTTAATACTTGTAATAGATTTGAAAGGGGGCTGAACAAGTAGTAATCGCTATTAGATCTATCTACCCAAAAAATCTTCAACCTCAGATGTTTGATGAATTAATTGAGGAATCATTCATTTATCAATTAATAAGAAGAGAGTTAAAATAATTTTAAATAATGTGATAAAATTTAAAATGGAAATATGACCCTAAACCGATAACATTACTTGTAAAATGAATTAAATATTTGTGATTCCAATATCTTTTTATGTAATCAAACTATAAAAAACTCCCCTTTTATTAAGTGAAAAATAATTTTTGGATTCCTCTTTGGAGATACCCTTGGGTTACCTCTTCTACAATATTTAACCTAGGATAATAATATATTTTTCCACACCACAGGATAAGTACATGCCAACTATCATGACATGTGACCCACTCTCTATATGGTTATGGTCGTATATTGCATATATACTTGACATGTAAGCCTATATAATGTGTCATATTATTCAAATTGTGTTAATCCATGGGTGAAGCCGTATATCTTTCTTGGTATGTATGAAACCATGAAATGCCTTTAATAAACATGAAATGTACAACCTATGATTCCCATTAAGTATAATATGTGTACAAATACCATACACATAATTTATTTATACAAATATACATAAAATAATTATTAAATCATTTAATACCACATGTACAACTAAAATCACTAAGTGCGTAATTCATGGGGATACTCGGTCACATGATATGTACATTATAGCTATATTACATGTTGTTTAGTTTTTATTAAATTAATTAATTTTATCTACATGTTTACTCACATGATATTCCTATATCAGTGTGTACCTTACATGAGTTGGTTTAAGTTACAAAACATGTATAACCATCCACTTGATATGAAATCTCTTTTTGGTCACCCACACAACATACTTAGGGTCTAAATGTGTATTATGTATGGAATATAATGTGTTGAGTGTCAATTATGCAATCCAAATTCCATGTAATCACATATGGATCATGTTTCTCAAATTAAAGTCAATACGTGGCATGTGTATTAATTACATGTCACATACTTTGACCATACAATTTTTTTGATTTACGCTGGGAAAACCATGTTGGGTTACATGGTGTGTACAATAGCTATATTCAATGAAAAAATTTATAGAAACATTTCTACTAATAGATTATATATAACATGTAATTAAACATACCACATAATAACACCAATATTGAATGATATGATCATCACGACTCTCCACTATGTGGTTGACCTAGGTCCATGGAATGCACTTTTCAGTTACAAGAAGTATAACTATGCCACTCAACCAAATTATTAAGAACCTATAGATGTGATATTTTAGAATTTTTCATGTATCATCATCCCATTTATGGTTAAATGGAATTGAACAATCATGTTATATCTACATTAAAATTAAATAATAAAAACTAGAAATGAAAACATAATAAAACAAATGAGAAAATGGATCAATAAATAATAATTAATTATAAATTAATATGTGGCCACTTTTATGTCACTGAAAGGTTTTTAGGTATGCTAGAAGTAGTCATACCCATGACCAATAGTTTTTTTCATCAATTTCTTTGGATAAAATAACTTGAACTAGATGAATGAAACCCCGGAATATTCAATGTGAGGTTATTTTCACATTTAATTTATATTAAATTTAAAAATAGAATTACATTATCTTGATAATTATTTCTTTATTGATGAATTATATTGATAAACAAATTCATACAATAGTTGTTGAAAAAAATATAAATCGTAATTTCTCAAGTAGAATCAAACGTGCTTCCAAAATATTGGAATTCCACTATTTGTACTCTGGTTGTTAGTATGAAGGAACCAAGCGTCTTGCATTATTTTCCATTGATCATAACATGAATCCTTATGGTATTTAAATATTCTATCATTTTCTATTAGTATTGAGAGGGTGGAGGAGGAGGATCTTATCTTAATCTTGACAGCATTCTTGAGAAGTTCTCTATAGGGGCTTATGATAATTATCATGGGAGAATATAATTGTACATAACAACACTCACTTTCTCAAAAATGATTTAATTAGGTCAATATAATTTGGTCTAAACAATTAATAATTATATAGAGTCCCTTATCTAATTATTTTTTGTAAATAAAACCCATGTTAAACAATAATAATAATAATGATAATGATAATAATTTATTCATTAATTTGTACTAATTAATGGATATTTAAATATAATTTGTTAAATAAATAAATAAATATTTATTTTAATTATATTAAATAAAATATATCATTTCATCCTATCCCTTAACTCGGAACATAGATCTTCCATAACATTTATCAACCCTTGAATAATAAATATTTATTTAAATACACAAATATCATTATATTACTCATTCAATAAGTAATTAAATATTATATTCATTAAATGGAGAATAAATATTTATTTATTATTAAACTCACATATATTTGAAATATAAATAATTGGTGGTTGAATTTATGTTATCAATATAACCTGAATAATTATTATTCCTCTGTTTGAAAATAATATTTATTCTAAACATTAAATTTGAATAGAATTTAATTGAGATTATAGATACACTTAGTGTATGATCCTCTAAGCCTATATCTTATTGGAATTAAGTTATTTATCCTATATTCCAAAATTATAATCTATAAACACATCGAGACAACCGTAGGTAAACAATTTAATTTCAAAATTAAAACAACCACATATGAATGCTTACTATGTAATATAATCCATTTTTCTTGATATGTCATCCAAAAAGTTTCATAGTTGTTTCATCAACCTATATTCTTGATATATATTTCTTTTACTACCTAATATAAACTTTTGGATAAAGCTTCATGTACTTTAACTTCATTATAATGTTCCATTTCATTCAAAGGTCCAAATATATCAACTTTCATTAATTAATAAGGGAAAATCATTTCTTGACTTATTCAATTTATATCATATAAATTATGATGCACAGAATGTATCCTACCTAACCATCATTACTATTTTCATCAATACATAAATTTATGTTAATCATGATAAAAAATTTGGGTAGAACTGTGAAAGCGTCACACACACAAGGGAGAAAATTACATGTAAATCGCAAGCCCGAGGACTTAACCCCCGCGACCTTCCCCTCACCCCCAAGACCTTACCACCCGACCACCAACGATGGGGCTTAATCATGATATACATTAATCATAATATAAATTCTAAAGACCAATACACATGTAGGTATATGGAAATATTCAATGACATATATAACATGTAAAAAAATTTTGGTGGGTTTTTCCTCACAAACTCTTGTCCTATAGCTTAAAAAATGTGATTTTCATGAGAAGAAGTCTCATTTTATTATAGAACCCAATAAATGTTTGTAAAATATCATATGTGTACCATAAAATAGATATCATCAAGACAATATCACATATGTTTAAGAATATTTTCATAACACTTAAAGTTTAACTTCATAGCGGGGAACTATTATAACCATTAAATGTGAACAATACTCTTAATGAAATTATCATATTAATTTTATGTATAAGAAAAATAATCATATGATAATATTTTTATTAATATTCATGTGTTTTAATATATTGGTAATCAAAAGTAAAAAGTAAGTTAATTCTAGGGCCTCAAGTCCTAAAGTGAGTATTAATTTCTCCTCTATTTGGTTTGAAACCCCGAAGGTTATACCTTGGCTGTGGTTATGTGTGTAACGGCTCATGTCATTATGGGTTTTAAATTTCAGAGGGAATTTGAATTTTGTTTTAGGTAATGGTTCCATTTGTATAATTTGGACTCAAATTTTAATATCAAGTGTTCTAACAACTCAAGAAGATGTTTTTATATGTGGTTTGAGTCTTAGAGGATGTTTTTAGTGATAGAGGGATGATTAAAGTGTGATAGAAGTTCCCATGACCCTTTTTTGGTTTTATGCTATTAGGTCAGGTCATTGAATGACCCATTGGTCTTGAAATAAAAGGATGTAGTGAAGTTTTAATCCCATAAAAAGTGTAGGTTTTTGCATTAAGGGATTGGATATGAATGGTGGTTTTTTTGGATGAATCGCATCGCAACCCAAAGGGGTTATGCTATGATGATGTTAAGATGAGGGTTTGGCCCTCTTCTTAGAGGGTGGTTAAACCACTACCCTTCAGGTCGCACTGATACAAGTCTCTATGTGGGGGGTTTTAATGGTATTATTTTCTTTTTTTAGGTGTTTCTAAATTAGAAACCCCCTAGGGGTTTCTTATTCTTGGATTCAAAAGTATAAGAGAGGATGAACCCCCTCCACCCTATATTCCACACACATCACCCTTTGATCTAGACCATCGAATGGAATTTCATCAGATCTATTCTTAGAAATGTATCTTTTCTTGTGTGCATCATTCTTATTCCATGATTCCCCTTGATTTTAGGCTCATTGGTTTGGGGTTTTGGGTTTCGATTTCACCAAATAATGGTGAAATAATCCCACTTTATAGGGATTTTATTTTCAGATTTTAGAGGACATTCCATGAGGCTTTATTCAAGTATCCATTTATCATTTTATTTGGGGTATGTTTCTCCATCAATTTGATAAGTAGTTTTAGATATTTTGGGTGAATTATTCAAATATTAGAGTGTTAATGTATGGATTCTTTATAGCATAGGTTTGGGTGTGTTTGATGTTTGGACCACAACTTTTTTTTTCGTTTTGGTACCACAAGGTTGAATAATGAGTTTTGTATCTATTATGAAAATATAGGGTTTTTGTAACACCCCAGGATTTCATAGTGTGTTATTTCTTAAAAATAATTCAATAACTTGCACTACACGCAACACCGAGTTCAATCACACCATGACGTACAAAAAAAAGCCATTAAAAGAAGTCATGAATAGTATTAACAACATTTTGAACTTTATATAATCCTTATAATTTTTGAATCCCTATTATGAGTTTCTTAGTCATAATGCAAGAACAGATTCATTTTCAGTATTGCACTTTTATCAACTTTAATAGCGAAACCTTTTTAAATAAAATATTTTAAACTATCTGAATAAATTGGGACATCAAAAAAAAATTTAAATGAAGCATCCCAAGCTTCCACGGTACGCTTTCCTTTGAATAAAATAGTAGCGTGTGTTGTACGCAACCTTGAGTTTTAACACACGCCACAACCAATCAAACTAGCCGTTATGAATAGTAATACCTAAATTTTGAAATTATATATATTTTATATTTTAAAATGGACTTCATTTTTGGATTCGGAATATCGAATTTAGCCTAAGGTGAAATTTTGGTACTTTTCGGATAACTTTAATATTTTGATGAATAGTGAAAATTACTAAATTTTAATTAAAAACAACTTTTTTAATCAAAATAATTAATAGTGATAAATTATGAATTTTAGTAGTTTTAAAGTATATTTAGAATATATTTTTACCATTTAATATAATTTTGGTCATTGGACATAATTTTACAATTAAACCGAATATAAACAAGTGTCAATCTTTTGATAGTTATTATCTCTTAAAAACACGCTTTTTGTTTTGACAGCGGGAATTAATTTTAAATTAATTTCTGCAACTTCTGTGTTTTGAATTTAGAAAAATGGATTCCATATTTGGAATCAGGATGTCCAAATTGTGTAAATAGGTAACTTTTATTTTTAGACATTTTGAATAATTACTGTGGTAAATATTTTATTTACCATGGTTAAGGGTAAATCCGGTAAATAAGGGTTAAAAAATAATATTATAATAATACAAAATTACCCTAAAACGTGTCCTAACCTTATTGGTGGACACATACCCGACCATGAGCATCCTTGGGTCAATTTGGGGACCCCTTGGAGCCACTTGTATGTGGTAGGGACACTTTATATTAATAAAGTTAAAATAAAAATAAAAATGGCATAAGATTACATCTTTTAGAAGAACAATTTTTACATAGGGTTATACATGTTGGATTTTCGATTATAAATATTCATTAGAAATATAAAAAGATTTCCTACATAATTATATTTTATTTATAATTTTTAAACATCAAATAAGTTAAATTATTAATGACACAATAGTGATGCAATGTTTACCTCATTAATAAATCATTTAAATAAATAAGATTATAATGATTAAAATATTATCTAAAACCTGTCCAATTCTTATTGGTTGATGTTATTTAGAATATGAGTCATCTTATCTTTTACCTCAATGATTTTTGGACCATTATAAACCGAATATAATTATATTATAATGTAATACTTTCACTCTTTCCTAAAGAGCCCCTCCTCTCCCTTATAAAAGGAGACCACTTCTACTCATTCCTCACACCTCTCAAGCCACTTGGATCGTCCAAACTCTGCCCAACTAAGCTCCCCACATCCCTCTCCTCCTCCTTGAAGCTTCCCCTTAGGCAGAAAGCATTTCAAGAAGTCCTTTGGTTCTAACCAAAGTGAGTTACCTAAATTAAAGGTAACGATTTCTCTTAAATTATTTTCATTCATTTTGCTTCTCCAACCCCAAACTCTTTTTATTTCCTTTCTTTTGTAACAACACCAGTATCCTCAATATACTATGATGTTGTTATAAGAATTATTCAAACTACACATACACACAACTCCATCTAATGGATGATGAACATAGTGTTTCTGTGGATGGAAAACTAACGCCTCACGAAACGATGATTGTTCAAATACATCTTACCGCCTCTCATGGTGGCCATTATGATGGCACTATAATTAAATATGATATTAATGATATATATTTTATATATAAGCTTCTGTAATTCCATTTTATTTCATACCATTATTCGTTTCATGTTGTATATACATACGATAATTTCATTTGAGGAAGTGCGGACTACCGCCCCCTTAAAATGATATAATTCGTTCATACCACACATGGAACGTATAAAGGATGGTGTTAATGAAACTAAAATAACATATATAAAATATTATATTATACTATAATAGTAATATACCTAAGTATCATTTGGATTCAATTCTTTTAAAATAAAAATTAAATGGAAGTTGCGTTCGTGCGTACGTACGGACTACCGTCTCCACGAACGCGATGAGATTAATCCTCCATCGTATCCATTCAAGTATAATTATCATTTGATGATTTAAAAATGATTTTTAAGGACTAGATACCATTCTGGATATGAATAAGATACAACAACCATGGCTTATGTAACAAAACATATAAATAAAATGAGTAAGTTAACACCCGAAACGACGATAATTCTAAGATATTATTAACAAATCAATGTTAAAAGATCATATATGATATCATATTAATATATATGATTCTTGTATAATTTAATAACAATTATTTAACCATTATACAGGAGGTTAACCTACCCCAACCAAGGAAAAGTACAAGGTAAGAGATTTTCTTATCTCACTTTCAATTCCGTGAGATTTCCATTGTTCGCCACTAAATTATTGAAAGTGGTGTATTGTGTACTGACATTTGATATATATTATCATGATTCTATTTATATTCATGTTATTTTGTAAATCATTTGGTGGTTATTAACTTTTGGCCATACGACTCAGTTGATTAACGTGGTAAGGGGTTTTCATCTCACTCCTTATTCTCATGAGATTCATGCCATATTGCCACCATTACCTTTTGTGTGGTGTATGTACTGCCCATAATTATATTCTTTGTGTAATACACTCTAATTTATGTTTACTTACATATTCATTGTATGATACCTCTTTCATGGGTTGTATGTTTCATAAGTTACCAAACTGGTAAGGGTTATTTCACAATCTCTTCATTATCTGAGGTTGTTTATACGTAATAATCTACTGGGATCTCGTTATCATCCACATCCATGTTTCTTCAAAATGTATTTCAAAACATTTTTAATATTTAAAATAATATGGGTTAAAGTCATTTATACCCTTGTTTGACTTTTTATAAGAGGTTTATAAGGGAATCTTTCCGTCGTTTTCCAAACAAGGTGCTTTTTAACCTTTTCGACAGAATTAAGATAAGAATGTTTTTTTTAACTTATACGGCGGGTGCGGTTATTTTCCGCCGTTATAAAATCGTCAAAGCTTCCCTTAAAAGCTTATAAGATTATTTTCAAAGAAAATGTTTGATTTTATATGGATCTTAAATGATTTCAAAATAAAAGGAGATATTTATTTAAAAAGAATTTTGATTTCATCTATGTCAACATCCTTTGATGGGTTTTAAGATTATTTGAAGTTGATTTATTATGATACAAAACTTCAATATTGTTTTGAAGGTTTTGTGATATGTTTGACTGTGGATGTGCTATTTTTATACCATTCATAGTTTATGGTGAAAGTATTGACATTTCGTATGCTAGTTCCAATAAGAATGTTTATGTTATATTTCAATCTTTACTTCATATGAATGTGTTGGACAAGTATGTTCCAGGTTGGGGACTGGTTAAAGTAAGCCCTCCAGGTTGGGGACTGGTAAAAGTAAGCCCTCTAGGTTGGGGACTGGTAAAAGTAAGCCCTCCAGGTTAGGGACTGGTAAAAGTAAGCCCTCCGGGTTGGTGTCTGGTTATTAGAGGCACTCCGGGTTGGTGTCCGGTTATTAGAGGAACTCCGGGTTGGTGTCCGGTTATTAGAGGCACTCCGGGTTGGGTTCCGGTTACAGTTAGCCCCAAGGTCTTGGGACGAGGCCTTGAAAAGTAATTAAAGTTTAGCATTATGCATTCCAACATTATGAAAGTGGTTATTGATTTTTGCATGTGATTATTCGATTAGTAGAATATCCATGTGAATAAGTAAATGGAATTATTTCATTTTATTTATGCCATACCATGTTGAAAGTTCATGTTTGAAAGGCTTTTGTTTTAGTTATACATTGCCTTAAAAGTTTATTCTTATTTATGAAAGTTTCCGCTATTTTGTTATCCTTACTGGGCATTTGAGCTCACCCCTTTTATATGTTTTATTTTTCCCAGGAAGTGAAGAAGTAAATTATGAATGACCTGCAGGGATATTATGTGGGGATATGAGTGTGGATTATGGAGACATTATGTTGTTGTTGTAGTTTTTCATTTTATGATATAATGTAAAACTTATGAATATATCTAGTGTTTCCAAGGCTACTAAACCAATCGGTCTTTCTAGATTTGATCTTTCTTGTGATCATGCCAATGTTATGTAATAATGCAACGACTCTGGGTAACTGGGGTCGGGGCGTTACAGTTGGTATCAGAGGAAGTTTAGTACAAACCTTGGAAACTAGATTTAGATAAACACTGATTAGAGAACGTGGACCTAAGATGAACTTTCAGGATTATTATAGAAGAACTTCCTAGAATTTTGGTATCGTAGAGATTTTGTGAGTTTTCCGAGCAATACATCCCTGTCTAGATACGAGCAGGTAGAGGCGGCTCTGGCACAGATGTACCTAGGGGTAAAACCCGAAAACACCGCTTTGAGCTAGACTCGAACGGGAACTGGTGCACGACAACGGGCCATGCTGCACTCTTGGTTACGACACTCCCGGGGGATATGCTTAGGATAACTCTCATTTTCTTACAAATCATTATGAAGGGTTTATGAGTATATACTTCCTCAAAGAAAACATTTTTATGATTATGGATTATATCCATAAATAGTTCAATTTATGTAAAGTGTTTTATAAGTATGGGATTATGTATTTTGATTCATAAACTGATCTAGTTTATGCCATTGTTTAGAAATGGCGCCCAGTAGAAGGAATGAGAACTCCAGAAATGCACATGATCCAAAGAGAAGGAAGGATCATATCTTTCATGGTCTTAAGCTAGAATTGATAAGAGAAATATTCTCCCATGTATTATCATCATATAAAGAAATAATATCATGTGTTGATAAGATAAGAAAAGAGTTTACTGAGTCCTATGGCTTTGAAGGGAAGCAAGAGAAGAAAAGGATGGAAGAGAGAAAAATGGATAAAGGGAAGAGGGAAAAGAAGAATTTTCTCATATGTGGTAACTGTGGGAAGAAACACCCTGGAACTTGCCTGAAAGGAATGGGAGTTTGTTATAAGTGTGGAGGAAAAGGGCACAAAGTACGTGACTGCAAGGGTGAGAAAATGGTTTCAAATGTACAATGCTTCATTTGCAAGGAGTTTGGACACTACGCGAACCTATGCCCCAGTCATCAGACTATGCCGCAAATTATGCTATTGGATAATAATCAAGTTATGATACTACCACAGATGAAGAGGAATGATTAGATTTCTTATGTTGATTATGTCAATTGAGTGTTGTATCAACAATGTACTTGTTATAATAATTATGGAGTATATAAGGATTGTACTGCAGTACTATTTCATTAAGGACTTGAGATTGTGTGGAAAAAAGAAAAGTGACTCAATAGCAGGTTAAATTTTTGGAAAATATATGGTTGAGAGAAAGATAAACCATAATATGGTTCTGATACCGAGTTAGTGATTTTAGAATAATACATGATTGATTTGGATAAATTATGTTGGATATTCTTGACTACCTTGAAACTGATTAATGATTTGTATATTCCATCATTTTTTTGGGGTTTAAAACATTTTTGGATTGATGAAGTATATCCAGCATTCTATATGGAATAGGGGAGCATGAATGTAATCAATAAGGAATATGGTAATTCAAGATGTTTCAGTTTATTAAAAGAATACAAGATGAAGGTATTCATATGCTATTACGGGGTAAAAAGGTTCTACATTATGTTTACCTAACTTATAAATGTTGGACTGTGAGTTTGGATAGAAGTATTTTGGATAGTTCTAGTTTGGATTGCCATAAAAGGACAACCCGGAGGTCGGGCGGCAACCCGTCGCGTCCGGCAAGGCTGCGAGACTTGAACCCGCAACCGAAGGGCGACAAGGGTGTATCACCTACCACTGGCCCACGAGATGTCCTGGATAAAATAATTTATTTTTTATTAAAAGATCTTGTAGATGAATTATAAATTCGTTTATTTTGGAACCCTATACGAATAGTGTAAATAGAATTTTTTTTACATTCTATTATCTTTTAGAGTGAAAGATGAGTTTGTGGTAGAAATTTATTAATGGATAAAACTATAATTATAAAGTAAGTATATCTCCTTATGATCTTAGCCAATCTCATAAATAAATTCCTCAATATTATGAAAAGCAACTTAGAACAAAAATGTTTTCCTAGATGGTACCTTAAATCATCACTAATTTATGGCTTTGGGATTGTTGGCCTTTTCATAGCCATGTTCTCTACCACTCTCCATCAGATAATTGATGGTTAGATTTTTCTTCCATATCCATATTTTCCTACATGGAACCCTAGTATGTGTTATTTTCGGTAATCTTCATACTTTCGAATCTTTATAGAGGCCTCGTTAATTCATTTTTCGATGTGGGATTTCAACTAAGATATTTTGAAACGTCAAAAATGTGTTATCCCAATACCCTATATTTTGTTGAACCGATGGTACTTCAAATCATCATATATTGATGAGTTTAAGGACCTCAATTATACACTTGTTTGTGATTGATGACCTCAATCACTACCTATAAATATTTACGTTTTTCCTCCGATTATATGTCTCTAATTGCCACCAATGTTCTCCTAATCAAGATCATAATTTGGTGGTGACCCTTTCATTTATCTTTTCCTCATATTAAGACTAAATTTTAGTAACCTAATTTCCGATGTGGGTTTTCCCACAAAGATATTTTCTATTTTCAACCTTTTATTTTCGAAGAACAATTTCAAATTGCGAGGACGCAATTTATTGAAGGAGGGGAGAATGTAACACCCCAGGATTTCATAGTGTGTTATTTCTTAAAAATAATTCAATAACTTGCACTACACGCAACACCGAGTTCAATCACACCATGACGTACAAAAAAAAGCCATTAAAAGAGGTCATGAATAGTATTAACAACATTTTGAACTTTATATAATCCTTATAATTTTTGAATCCCTATTATGAGTTTCTTAGTCATAATGCAAGAACAGATTCATTTTCAGTATTGCACTTTTATCAACTTTAATAGTGAAACCTTTTTAAATAAAATATTTTAAACTATCTGAATAAATTGGGACATCAAAAAAAAAATTTAAATGAAACATCCCAAGCTTCCACGGTACGCTTTCCTTTGAATAAAATAGTAGCGTGTGTTGTACGCAACCTTGAGTTTTAACACACGCCACAACCAATCAAACTAGCCGTTATGAATAGTAATACCTAAATTTTGAAATTATATATATTTTATATTTTAAAATGGACTTCATTTTTGGATTCGGAATATCTAATTTATCCTAAGGTGAAATTTTGGTAATTTTCGGATAACTTTCATAGTTTGATGAATAGTGAAAATTACTAAATTTTAATTAAAAACAACTTTTTTAATCAAAATAATTAATAGTGATAAATTATGAATTTTAGTAGTTTTAAAGTATATTTAGAATATATTTTTACCATTTAATATAATTTTGGTCATTGGACATAATTTTACAATTAAACCGAACATAAACAAGTGTCAATCTTTTGATAGTTATTATATCTTAAAAACACGCTTTTTGTTTTGACAGCGGGAATTAATTTTAAATTAATTTCTGCCACTTCTGTGTTTTGAATTTAGAAAAATGGATTCCATATTTGGAATCAGGATGTCCAAATTGTGTAAATAGGTAACTTTTATTTTTAGACATTTTGAATAATTACTGTGGTAAATATTTTATTTACCATGGTTAAGGGTAAATCCGGTAAATAAGGGTTAAAAAATAATATTATAATAATACAAAATTACCCTAAAACGTGTCCTAACCTTATTGGTGGACACATACCCGACCATGAGCATCCTTGGGTCAATTTGGGGACCCCTTGGAGCCACTTGTATGTGGTAGGGACACTTTATATTAATAAAGTTAAAATAAAAATAAAAATGGCATAAGATTACATCTTTTAGAAGAACAATTTTTACATAGGGTTATACATGTTGGATTTTTGATTATAAATATTCATTAGAAAGCGCAAAAGATTTCCTACATAATTATATTTTATTTATAATTTTTAGACATCAAATAAGTTAAATTATTAATGACACAATAGTGATGCAATGTTTACCTCATTAATAAATCATTTAAATAAATAAGATTATAATGATTAAAATATTATCTAAAACCTGTCCAATTCTTATTGGTTGATGTTATTTAGAATATGAGTCATATTATCTTCGACCTCAATGATTTTTGGACCATTATAAACCGAATATAATTATATTATAATGTAATACTTTCACTCTTTCCTAAAGAGCCCCTCCTCTCCCTTATAAAAGGAGACCACTTCTACTCATTCCTCACACCTCTCAAGCCACTTGGCTCGTCCAAACTCTGCCCAACTAAGCTCCCCACATCCCTATCCTCCTCCTTGAAGCTTCCCCTTAGGCAGAAAGCATTTCAAGAAGTCCTTTGGTTCCAACCAAAGTGAGTTACCTAAATTAAAGGTAACGATTTCTCTTAAATTATTTTCATTCATTTTGCTTCTCCAACCCCCAAACTCTTTTTATTTCCTTTCTTTTGTAACAACACCAGTATCCTCAATATACTAGGATGTTTTTATAAGAAGTATTCAAACTACACATACACACAACTCCATCTAATGGATGATGAACATAATGTTTCTGTGGATGGAAAACTAACGCCTCACGAAACGATGATTGTTCAAATACATCTTACCGCCTCTCATGGTGGCCATTATGATGGCACTGTAATTAAATATGATATTAATGATATATATTTTATATATAAGCTTCTGTAATTCCATTTTATTTCATACCATTATTCGTTTCATGTTGTATATACATACGATAATTTCATTTGAGGAAGTGCGGACTACCGCCCCCTTAAAATGATATAATTCGTTCATACCACACATGGAACGTATAAAGGATGGTGTTAATGAAACTAAAATAACATATATAAAATATTATATTATACTGTAATAGTAATATACCTAAGTATCATTTGGATTCAATTCTTTTAAAATAAAAATTAAATGGAAGTTGCGTTCGTGCGTACGTACGGACTACCGTCTCCACGAACGCGATGAGATTCATCCTCCATCGTATCCATTAAAGTATAATTATCATTTGATGATTTAAAAATGATTTTTAAGGAATAGATATCATTCTAGATATGAATAAGATACAACAACCATGGCTTATGTAACAAAACATATAAATAAAATGAGTAAGTTAACACCCGAAACGACGATAATTCTAAGATATTATTAACAAATCAATGTTAAAAGATCATATATGATATCATATTAATATATATGATTCTTGTATAATTTAATAAAAATTATTTCACCATTATACAAGAGGTTAACCTACCCCAACCAAGGAAAAGTACAAGGTAAGGGATTTTCTTATCTCACTTTCAATTCCGTGAGATTTCCATTGTTCGCCACTAAATTATTGAAAGTGGTGTATTGTGTACTGAAATTTGATATATATTATCATGATTCTATTTATATTCATGTTATTTTGTAAATAATTTGGTGGTTATTAAATTTTGGCCATACGACTCAGTTGATTAACGTGGTAAGGGGTTTTCATCTCACTCCTTATTCTCATGAGATTCATGCCATATTGCCACCATTACCTTTTGTGTGGTGTATGTACTGCCCATAATTATATTCTTTGTGTAATACACTCTAATTTATATGTACTTACATATTCATTGTATGATACATCTTTCATGGGTTGTATGTTTCATAAGTTACCAAACTGGTAAGGTTATTTCACAATCTCTTCATTATCTGAGGTTGTTTATACGTAATAATCTACTGGGATCTCGTTATCATCCACATCCATGTTTCTTCAAAATTTATTTCAAAACATTTTTAATATTTAAAAGAATATGGGTTAAAGTAATTTATACCCTTGTTTGACTTTTTATAAGAGGTTTATAAGGGAATCTTTCTGTTGTTTTCCAAACAAGATTCTTTTTAACCTTTTCGACAGAATTAAGATAAGAATGTTTTTTTTAACTTATACGGCGGGTGCGGTTATTTTCCGCCGTTATAAAATCGTCAAAGCTTCCCTTAAAAGCTTATAAGATTATTTTCAAAGAAAATGTTTGATTTTATATGGATCTTAAATGATTTCAAAATAAAAGGAGATATTTCTTTAAAAAGAATTTTGATTTCATCTATGTCAACATCCTTTGATGGGTTTTAAGATTATTTGAAGTTGATTTATTATGATACAAAACTTCTATATTGTTTTGAAGGTTTTGTGATATGTTTGATTGTGGATGTGCTATTTTTATACCATTCATAGTTTATGGTGAAAGTATTGACATTTCGTATGCTAGTTCCAATAAGAATGTTTATGTTATATTTCAATCTTTACTTCATATGAATGTGTTGGACAAGTATGTTCCAGGTTGGGGACTGGTTAAAGTAAGCCCTCCAGGTTGGGGACTGGTAAAAGTAAGCCCTCCAGGTTGGGGACTGGTAAAAGTAAGCCCTCCAGGTTCGGGACTGGTAAAAGTAAGCCCTCCGGGTTGGTGTCCGGTTATTAGAGGCACTCCGGGTTGGTGTCCGGTTATTAGAGGCACTCCTGGTTTGTGTCCGGTTATTAGAGGCACTCCGGGTTGGGTTCCGATTACAGTTAGCCCCAAGGTCTTGGGACGAGGCCTTGAAAAGTAATTAAAGTTTAGCATTATGCATTCCAACATTATGAAAGTGGTTATTGATTTTTGCATGTGATTATTTGATTAGTAGAATATCCATGTGAATAAGTAAATGGAATTATTTCATTTTATTTATGCCATACCATGTTGAAAGTTCATATTTGAAAGGCTTTTGTTTTAGTTATACATTGCCTTAAAAGTTTATTCTTATTTATGAAAGTTTCCGCTATTTTGTTATCCTTACTGGGCATTTGAGCTCACCCCTTTTATATGTTTTATTTTTCCCAGGAAGTGAAGAAGTAAATTATGAATGACCTGCAGGGATATTATGTGGGGATATGAGTGTGGATTATGGAGACATTATGTTGTTATAGTAGTTTTTCATTTTATGATATAATGTAAAACTTAGGAATATATCTAGTGTTTCCAAGGCTACTAAACCAAT
This sequence comes from Viscum album, assembly GCA_963277665.1. Lineage (NCBI taxonomy): Eukaryota > Viridiplantae > Streptophyta > Magnoliopsida > Santalales > Viscaceae > Viscum > Viscum album. Next base: position 1,615,093,427 of record OY728146.1, on the reverse strand, counting down.
CGGTCTTTCGAGATTTGATCTTTCTTGTGATCATGCCAATGTTATGTAATAATGCAAGGACTCTGGGTAACTGGGTTCAGGGCGTTACAGTTTTAGGATTAATTTTTTAGTTTATTAATTTGATGGGGGTTTGCTAGTGAAATGGGTTTTCAAATAATAAAAGGAGGCTAATATGATAATGGGATGATTTATGATCTCTAATTGTTGTAGGTGTCCTTCACTTTATTTGATTATCCATCCCATTTGGTATTTTATGCTCATCTAGATTAATTATAATTAATTTCTACATGTTTCATGACTTGTTTGTTATTTCCCATAGATTGGGATTGGATTGTGTTAGCATAATATCCAACATGAACCACATAAAATCCTAAATGTATTGGTAGTGGAGTCCTAGTTGATTGAGTAAGGGTAACCCTCTTTATGATTTTTTTGTGGTGTGGGTTGGTTTTTCATAGATAAATATTTATTCATTTTAATATGTGTTTTAAAAATGTGTTTTTCAAGAGTAATAATTTTAATGGAAAATGGGTGATCTGGGACTTGGGTTTTGAAATGTTATTTCAAAATAAAGGTGAGGTTTTTTGAAGAACACTTTGATGGGTTTTGGGCTAGGATACTAACATTAGTAAAAGATGGTATGTGGCTTCTTTTTTAAATTATTTGTAAAATGGATTTGGTTTGGTTTTAAAGGAAATTCAAAGGGTTTGGATTAAATGTAGTTTTGTACTGTTTGACCTGGTAAGGGAAATTCCATATTTTCAAAAGTGTGTGAGCTTACTATACTTCCAAGCTGTGGTAACCTGGTGTGTATGTTATTTTAGGATTATGAAAGCATTTTTTTTTTGAAGATGATGCTTATTTTGGTATAAAAGTGTTAGGTTGGTCTGGATAGATGTTATATAACCATTACATGGTTAATATTAGTCTTAGGATGAGTTTTAGGCATAGGTCTAGGACTCAAGTGAATATCACCCTAAGTGGGAGTTGGTGAGTTACAAGATAGGATACATGCCCTATTTGCCATTTCCTGTGTGTTCTAGATTACGTTCTTATGATAGGATATATATATATATATATATATCAATTGTGGAGAGTACATTGAAACATGTCCCCATAATGACTGATATGGAACTAGTAGTACCTTCATGAGAGAAATTGGGGCCTATTTGTGTGTGGATTTCTGATCCATACTTGAGTGATTTGATGTGGCCTAAGATGGGATGTGAGGTCTCCCTTTAATAAGAAGGGCTATCCATGGTAATTCATGTGTTCATTTACTTAAGTTAAAATTTATTTCATATATTCTAGGAATATAACCTCACTTTAGTGATAAGGGATGGGTTGAGACTTGAGGACACCCTACTTAGCACATTCTCGAAGAAGTCATGACTTGGCATGAAACCTTAGTTAAGTGTGAAGGGATGGGTAGAGTACACCCTACCCTATATGTTTAGGTCTGAATTGAAATATTTTATGAAACCCTACCATGTATCATTAGTAAAGGGTTCAGGTTGTTGTATTAAATGACTTAAACCATCTAAAATGGAGCTGATGCGGGTAGGGTCAAGTATCGTAGTGTCTTGGTTAGAACATTATGACCCAAATTGTATGATTTTATGTGATTTTTTTGGTATGTTTTTTGATATGTGTGTTGTATAGTAATTAATTAACTTATTATATATACACCACATGGGCATCCACTTGACCAGAATAGAAATTTGTATGCTTGAGACATTGGGGATTCCTATTGGGCTATTGGACTCACCCCTACCCCTATATGTGTATAATTTTCTATTTGGTAATAGGTATCAATTAGATATAGACATATGATATTGGAATTGATGGTTATGGAGTCCAAGTATTTTATAGGTTAGATTATGTTATTTGGGTTAGAGGTTGGAATATTTATTCTTGGTTATTGTTTAGTAGGTGTACTGGATGGTGTGCTATTAATTCATATAATGATTCCATGTTTATATGATGATTCATGGATATGTATTTCTACATCATATAAATTTTTATATTTACTGATTTATATTATAGGCTATGGGGGTCCTGTTAGATTTATATGTTATTTGTATAGGTATTTGGGATGTTTGTTCTATGGATGTTTCATGCGGATTTTTGGTTGGGTTTGGGCATAACCCTCGAGCTTTATTTAAAAGGTAATGGTTTCCCTGCAACTATGTTAGTCCATTTCAACTAGTTTATAGCATATGGTGTGTTGGGAGGAGTTCCAGGGGTCATATAGTATATTTGATTGTCCACTGTTCAGGCAATTTAGGTTGGGGAGTTACAATGTGCATGGTTCAAGTATGTGGGAAATTACCTAGTTAAATTTAAGCATGAGTTTATTGGTATGTCAACCTTAAAAAGTAGTGATTTTATTTATTTCTTAATCTATTAATTATTCTATTTGTGAATTTGATTATGTTATTGGGGTGATATTCTCTTATTCTAATAATTTATATAGTTGGTGTGAATTACCTACTTGTATTATACCTTTATTGATGATGGATTTTATACCTGACATATTCATATGTTCATAATTGAGATAATATACCTAAGGTAAGGGAATGAAATCCCCACTAGTCTATGGAATTTCGTTCCACATGGTCTTGATAATGAAAGTGATAAGACATAATGCCCAAATATTATTTGATTTTCATTGGATGTTGGAAAATATATCCAAGAATAGACGATTCCAAGGAAGGTCATGAAATGCCCATATGAGAATGGTGATAGTGGGACATTATTCCCTCTCAGGTTATGAGTCCCAAGACTAGGGATATTCTTTATAGCATCCCACCTTTTTATCACATAAACTTTAATTACATTTTACAAAACCGATGATCTTTAAGGTTTAGTGTCTTGGAAACCAGGAACTTAAAACATGAAAACAACATAAAGAATTCTTCTTAAACACTTGAAAGGCTTCTCCTCATGTTCACCCTAGGCTCATTACTGAATCTCATAACCTGGGGACATACATCAAAAGAAAGGGTGAGCAGAAGGCCCAGCAAGGGAAACAAGTGAAACATTTTACATATGAACTTGGGATACATCAATAAAGTCATGAAAAGAACTTTAAGGCATGAAAATGAAATCATGAGGCATATCATAATAAAAATAAAACTTTTTCATAACTTGAAGATGTGGCTGCAACATTTAATATTGGCAATCGTTTCGTTTCACCAAGGTCCATCCCCAAGGTGTCGTTAAAAATTACCAAGGTTATTCACCAAGGCGTCGTTAAAATGGTCATCTCTAGAGATTAAGTCTTTACCCAATGCATTGGAGCGCTATCAGGGCACACCCTTAAATTTGCCTTTATTATCATGTGAGCCACATATATCATCATCAAACAATTCATAAATAACCCATATAGCATAAAATAAATGGGTTTCATTTCATAATCATAACATTTTAAAAACTGATTTAATGACATGATCTTTACGGCACTTTAAACCCACGGAAAGGGAAGCGGGTCTCATGTATGTAAATCCCAGAATTTAAAATGGAACATTTTGTTATATATGTGAATACCCTTGTAGAAATAAGAGCTTTGAGTATTCACTTTATAACATAAAATAATTTTTGAGAAAAGAGAGAGGCATTTTGAGGGGAAAATTCTGCAGCATAACGGCTATGTTACAAGGTTTTAGAAAACATTGAGAAAAGAGGGGACATGGGTCAAACATTCATAAATGACCCATAATACAGTAGAGGGACAAAATATAAGGGATTTATGAACATGGTAATGAAATTTGAAAATATACCATATGAAATGAAGAACATGAAAGGAAGAAAACAAAACAAGATTTCTCTTGTGAAAATTCGGCAGCCTAACGGCATCACTTAAACTTCAACAAAATTGAATTGACAAGGTAAAATAGGGTCTCTCATCATATGAACATAAGAGTCCAGTATGATAGATATAGAGATCATACCCCAACATAATATAAAGGAACTTGAAAGAATTGACATGAAAGTAGAACTTCAAAACGAGGAGGGTGAAGAACCACTTAAAAATTCGGCAGCCTAACGGCGCCACTTAAGACATCAAAATACTGAATTGAAGAGATCAAATGGGGTCTCTCATCATATGAACATAAGAGTCCAGTATGATAGATATAGAGATCATACCCCAACATAATATAAAGGACCTTGAAAGAATTGACATGAATGTAGAACTTCAAAACGAGAAGGGTGAAGAACCACTTAAAAATTCGGCAGCCTAATGGCGCCACTTAAGACATCAAAATACTGAATTGAAGAGATCAAATGGGGTCTCTCATCATGTGATCATAAAAGACCAGTATGATAAATATAGAGATCATACCCCAACATAATAAAAATGAACTTGAAAGACTTGACATGAAAGTAGAACTTTGAAAAAAAGAGAGGTGAATGAATCCCTTGAAAATTCGGCAGCCTAACGGCGCCACTTAAACTTTCTTAAAACGAAATGATGAGAGTAAGAGGGGTCTCTCATCATATGAACATGAAATAGGCAGTAGGATGAATATAAAATAACATCCTCCAACATAAGAACATGGAGTATAAAAGAAATGACATAAAAGAGATTACTTGAAAAGAAAGAGAGAGGTCGGATCCCTTACCTTAAAATGTAACTCTTAAACCTCAATGGTTGGGACCTTGAGGGCTTGGGGGCACCTTGGGAGGACTCCTTGGGAGGTAATGAGACCAGAAATTCGTTGGGAAAGAGTGGGGAGTCGAATGGATGAGAGGAGGGCTTGGTATTTATAGGGAAAGTGAGGGGACAAGGCATTAATGGCCAAGGGACACCTCACATGTGCTTTTCTCAAACCCATGTGCTCTCCCTTGTCATTTATCATGGAGTTAGGCCACATGGGGCCCCCAAAACAATAATTCATCACCCTTGGCCGGCCAACCCTCAAAAGATCTCATGACATCATCATGACACCATTATGATGTCATTAAACATACCGAAACCCTAAAACTGTATTTTTACTATTCACTGAAAATTCAACTTTCTCAGAAAAATCCCAAAATTTCACATTAACCAAATATCAATGCTCTGATTTCAAAAATGAAATCCATTTTATAAAAATAATTTTCTAAATATTTTTAATTTAATTTTTAAATAAAAACACTATTCATCGAAAATTCATTTTTTTCAGAAAAAACCCCAAAAATTACCATAACATAATATCGATGCTCTGAGTTCAAAAATAAAGTCATTTTTATAAAAATAATTTTCTAATTATTTTTAATTAAATTTTTAATTAAAAAACACTATTCACCTGAAAAAACTAATACTTGAATAATAATTAATGAAACCGTTATTTAACTATTTTATTGAATCACATTACTTAATCAAGGTGCCTAGATTATTTTAAAACTTTCTTTAAGTGAGATTACTAATCCATTTGGTCATATTACTAATCCTAATCATAAAATCACTATTCATAATTTACTATTCATCAAAAATCAAGTTGATCTTATTAGACTCTAAATTTCGTACTGAACATAATTGTAGAAGACCATTTTTCGAAAATCATTACACATTTTTAATTATTTAAGGTTTACACAACCATTTTTAAAATATCCTTTTTCTAAAATTCATCAAAAATATGCATACAATATTTATCCGGTCATTTGAAAATTCATAAACATCATCATAAGAAGAAATCCAAATTTTTATTTAAAAAAAGGATTACACAAGGCAATTACGGTCTCATTACATAACCCCTTATAATACCAGCATAGGACCTAAGAGTAAGGTGTGCTAGGGTGATAGAATTTTGGGGCGGCTCAGTCAACATTGCCCGAGTAGTAATTTCTATCAGTTTGAACTTCTCGCGAAGGTGATTCCGTTCTAGCTTCACATGATGAAGTTTGGCTTGGATTTGGTCCAGAGCAAAGCCCAATGGTGCTACCTCCTTCCCAATCTCTGTTAGATGGGCTTCGATCGGCCCAAGGCTACTAGGTGAGGCCATCAAATCTTCTTTCTATAATAATTAACCAAGATTACTTAAATTTAGAGACAATAATCAAAACATTTTGTTCACGGTGGTCATATTGACCGATGGTCATATAACACTCAAAAACCAATGGTCTCATTTTATTTATAATCATGTTTATCAAATAAAACATTTTTTTTGAGTATAAAAAATAACACATGAAATTAGGAAACAAGATTTATTCAAAATTTTGGGTCGTTACAATCTTCCCCCCTTAAGAAATTACGTCCTCGCAATTTTTTTTAAATTGGGTTTTGAAATTTCATTGAAAGTCCCACATCGTAAAAAGAGTCAGTAACACCATTACTTTAAAAGAAAGAAAAGGAAGTACAAAGGCCACCCGAGTTAACCCACACTCGGGTTCCATGTAGGAAAACATGGACATGGAGGAAAAAACAAAGGGTCAGTTCTGAGAGAGAGTGATAGAGAACATGATTAGGAGAAAGTTAACCATGAGAAAATCCCAAACTTATGATGTGTGTAAACGGTCTTTGATTACCTAGTAGAAAACGTAAACCAACAACATTTTTGTTTTACGTTTCTTTTCATAATTTTGAGGATTTCATTTACTACATAGAACAAAAACATAAGAAAATATACCTACCTTCAAGTAGAGTTTCATCCTTTAACAAGTCCCTACCAACACTAATCTTTTCGCCAAATGATGAGAATTCAAAAACACTTGGTGTCATAAAATCACAAGAATCATCTTCTATAGAATCACATAATCTACAAAAGATTAACTATCCATTTCTTCTATCTTTAAACATTATCCCAAAAACAGAAAGGTTAAGGTAAAAAAACTCTTCAAAAAGAAAGAATCCCATAGGAATAGAACCTACTTTTAAATCTTCAAAGTTCCATTGTACTACCCAACGTTCATCATAGACCACTCCATAAATAACGGTCCTTAAAATTCCTCAAAATAAACCAAACTAAGATTGAAACCCAAATACAAGAAGGATTTGATAACATAGTCTTCCAAAACAACTTCATTGTTCATCTCCAGACAACATCAACCACTCCTAACATCTTATAACAAAAGTAGCTAACCTAAACATATTTTACCCAAGATAGGTTAATCATTCCCAAAAGTAACCTAAATTACTATAAGTCCACCTTAAATTCATCAATTCTTCAAAATTTAAGTCAACCTTACTCCTCAATGAAAATACTATAGTAATCTATTTACCTCGATCATATAGGGTCCCCAAAATAGTGAACGCCTTCCAAAATAATAATCATCTTTTAATCCCCTAATCATCTCTGACATATTAATACGGAAATTGTCGCATTTCCTATCACATTGGTTGTTGGGACACGTTATTCCATTTCCCACCATTAACTAAGAAGATAAAGTATAATTAGAGGCTTAAATACTTAACCAATAATCATGAAAAGGAACTTAAAGCATATAAGGATAACTTGTAGAAGAAAAGTATACCCTAACTTGTGATCCCCTAGGTTCCCATCTAGGTTATCCATGATCATATATTCTTATGTGAATCTTTATTTTATTTTATCTTTGTTCCTTTAATAATGGTTCATACCAAGCTTATGAATTTACCAAAGCATATCCCCCGGGAGTGTCGTAACCAAGAGTACAGCAAGGCCCGTTGTCGTGTACCAGTTCCCGTTCGAGTCTAGCTCAAAGCGGTGTTTTCGGGTTTTACCCCTATGTACATCTGTGCCAGAGCCACCTCTACCTGCTCGTATCCAGATAGGGATGTATTTGCTTGGCAACCCCTTACTCAATACTCACCAAAATACCAGGAAGATTTCCTATATTAAACATTTCAATAGGGTTCCTCCTAGAGTTTTCATATCCTAATTTCCACAAATAACTAAACCATCCTTTGATACCAACTATAGCATCCCACCTTTTTATCACATAGACTTTAATTACATTTTACAAAACCGAGGATCTTTAAGGTTTAGTGTCTTGGAAACCAGGAACTTAAAACATGAAAACAACATAAATAATTCTTCTTAAACACTTGAAAGGCTTCTCCTCATGTTCAACCTAGGCTCATTACTGAATCTCATAAACTGGGGACATACATCAAAAGAAAGGGTGAGCAGAAGGCCCAGCAAGGGAAACAAGTGAAACATTTTACATATGAACTTGGGATACATCAATAAAGTCATGAAAAGAACTTTAAGGCATGAAAATGAAATCATGAGGCATATCATAATAAAAATAAAACTTTTTCATAACTTGATGATGTGGCTGCAACATTTAATATTGGCAATCGTTTCGTTTCACCAAGGTCCATCCCCAAGGTGTCGTTAAAAATTACCAAGGTTATTCACCAAGGCGTCGTTAAAATGGTCATCTCTAGAGATTAAGTCTTTACCCAATGCATTGGAGCGCTATCAGGGCGCACCCTTAAATTTGCCTTTATTATCATGTGAGCCACATATATCATCATCAAACAATTCATAAATAACCCATATAGCATAAAATAAATGGGTTTCATTTCATAATCATAACATTTTAAAAACTGATTTAATGACATGATCTTTACGGCACTTTAAACCCACGGAAAGGGAAGCGGGTCTCATGTATGTAAATCCCAGAATTTAAAATGGAACATTTTGTTATATATGTGAATACCCTTGTAGAAATAAGAGCTTTGAGTATTCACTTTATAACATAAAATAATTTTTGAGAAAAGAGAGAGGCATTTTGAGGGGAAAATTCTGCAGCATAACGGCTATGTTACAAGGTTTTAGAAAACATTGAGAAAAGAGGGGACATGGGTCAAACATTCATAAATGACCCATCATACAGTAGAGGGACAAAATATAAGGGATTTATGAACATGGTAATGAAATTTGAAAATATACCATATGAAATGAAGAACATGAAAGGAAGAAAACAAAACAAGATTTCTCTTGTGAAAATTCGGCAGCCTAACGGCATCACTTAAACTTCAACAAAATTGAATTGACAAGGTCAAATAGGGTCTCTCATCATATGAACATAAGAGTCCAGTATGATAGATATAGAGATCATACCCCAACATAATATAAAGGAACTTGAAAGAATTGACATGAAAGTAGAACTTCAAAACGAGGAGGGTGAAGAACCACTTAAAAATTCGGCAGCCTAACGGCGCCACTTAAGACATCAAAATACTGAATTGAAGAGATCAAATGGGGTCTCTCATCATATGAACATAAGAGTCCAGTATTATAGATATAGAGATCATACCCCAACATAATATAAAGGAACTTGAAAGAATTGACATGAATGTAGAACTTCAAAACGAGAAGGGTGAAGAACCACTTAAAAATTCGGCAGCCTAACGGCGCCACTTAAGACATCAAAATACTGAATTGAAGAGATCAAATGGGGTCTCTCATCATGTGATCATAAAAGACCAGTATGATAAATATAGAGATCATACCCCAACATAATAAAAATGAACTTGAAAGACTTGACATGAAAGTAGAACTTTGAAAAAAAGAGAGGTGAATGAATCCCTTGAAAATTCGGCAGCCTAACGGCGCCACTTAAACTTTCTTAAAACGAAATGATGAGAGTAAGAGGGGTCTCTCATCATATGAACATGAAATAGGCAGTAGGATGAATATAAAATAACATCCTCCAACATAATAACATGGAGTATAAAAGAAATGACATAAAAGAGATTACTTGAAAAGAAAGAGAGAGGTCGGATCCCTTTCCTTAAAATGTAACTCTTAAACCTCAAAGGTTGGGACCTTGAGGGCTTGGGGGCACCTTGGGAGGACTCCTTGGGAGGTAATGAGACCAGAAATTCGTTGGGAAAGAGTGGGGAGTCGAATGGATGAGAGGAGGGCTTGGTATTTATAGGGAAAGTGAGGGGACAAGGCATTAATGGCCAAGGGACACCTCACATGTGCTTTTCTCAAACCCATGTGCTCTCCCTTGTCATTTATCATGGAGTTAGGCCACATGGGGCCCCCAAAACAATAATTCATCACCCTTGGCCGGCCAACCCTCAAAAGATCTCATGACATCATCATGACACCATTATGATGTCATTAAACATACCGAAACCCTAAAACTGTATTTTTACTATTCACTGAAAATTCAACTTTCTCAGAAAAATCCCAAAATTTCACATTAACCAAATATCAATGCTCTGATTTCAAAAATGAAATCCATTTTATAAAAATAATTTTCTAAATATTTTTAATTTAATTTTTAAATAAAAACACTATTCATCGAAAATTCATTTTTTTCAGAAAAAACCCCAAAAATTACCATAACATAATATCGATGCTCTGAGTTCAAAAATAAAGTCATTTTTATAAAAAAAAATTTCTAATTATTTTTAATTAAATTTTTAATTAAAAAACACTATTCACCTGAAAAAACTAATACTTGAATAATAATTAATGAAACCGTTATTTAACTATTTTATTGAATCACATTACTTAATCAAGGTGCCTAGATTATTTTAAAACTTTCTTTAAGTGAGATTACTAATCCATTTGGTCATATTACTAATCCTAATCATAAAATCACTATTCATAATTTACTATTCATCAAAAATCAAGTTGATCTTATTAGACTCTAAATTTCGTACTGAACATAATTGTAGAAGACCATTTTTCGAAAATCATTACACATTTTTAATTATTTAAGGTTTACACAACCATTTTTAAAATATCCTTTTTCTAAAATTCATCAAAAATATGCATACAATATTTATCCGGTCATTTGAAAATTCATAAACATCATCATAAGAAGAAATCCAAATTTTTATTTAAAAAAAGGATTACACAAGGCAATTACGGTCTCGTTACATAACCCCTTATAATACCAGCATAGGACCTAAGAGTAAGGTGTGCTAGGGTGATAGAATTTTGGGGCGGCTCAGTCAACATTGCCCGAGTAGTAATTTCTATCAGTTTGAACTTCTCGCGAAGGTGATTCCGTTCTAGCTTCACATGATGAAGTTTGGCTTGGATTTGGTCCAGAGAAAAGCCCAATGGTGCTACCTCCTTCCCAATCTCTGTTAGATGGGCTTCGATCGGCCCAAGGCTACTAGGTGAGGCCATCAAATCTTCTTTCTATAATAATTAACCAAGATTACTTAAATTTAGAGACAATAATCAAAACATTTTGTTCACGGTGGTCATATTGACCGATGGTCATATAACACTCAAAAACCAATGGTCTCATTTTATTTATAATCATGTTTATCAAATAAAACATTTTTTTTGAGTATAAAAAATAACACATGAAATTAGGAAACAAGATTTATTCAAAATTTTGGGTCGTTACAATCTTCCCCCCTTAAGAAATTGCGTCCTCGCAATTTTTTTTAAATTGGGTTTTGAAATTTCATTGAAAGTCCCACATCGTAAAAAGAGTCAGTAACACCATTACTTTAAAAGAAAGAAAAGGAAGTACAAAGGCCACCCGAGTTAACCCACACTCGGGTTCCATGTAGGAAAACATGGACATGGAGGAAAAAACAAAGGGTCAGTTCTGAGAGAGAGTGATAGAGAACATGATTAGGAGAAAGTTAACCATGAGAAAATCCCAAACTTATGATGTGTGTAAACGGTCTTTGATTACCTAGTAGAAAACGTAAACCAACAACATTTTTGTTTTACGTTTCTTTTCATAATTTTGAGGATTTCATTTACTACATAGAACAAAAACATAAGAAAATATACCTACCTTCAAGTAGAGTTTCATCCTTTAACAAGTCCCTACCAACACTAATCTTTTCGCCAAATGATGAGAATTCAAAAACACTTGGTCTCATAAAATCACAAGAATCATCTTCTATAGAATCACATAATCTACAAAAGATTAACTATCCATTTCTTCTATCTTTAAACATTATCCCAAAAACAGAAAGGTTAAGGTAAAAAAACTCTTCAAAAAGAAAGAATCCCATAGGAATAGAACCTACTTTTAAATCTTCAAAGTTCCATGGTACTACCCAACGTTCATCATAGACCACTCCATAAATAACGGTCCTTAAAATTCCTCAAAATAAACCAAACTAAGATTGAAACCCAAATACAAGAAGGATTTGATAACATAGTCTTCCAAAACAACTTCATTGTTCATCTCTAGACAACATCAACCACTCCTAACATCTTATAACAAAAGTAGCTAACCTAAACATATTTTACCCAAGATAGGTTAATCATTCCCAAAAGTAACCTAAATTACTATAAGTCCACCTTAAATTCATCAATTCTTCAAAATTTAAGTCAACCTTACTCCTCAATGAAAATACTATAGTAATCTATTTACCTCGATCATATAGGGTCCCCAAAATAGTGAACGCCTTCCAAAATAATAATCATCTTTTAATCCCCTAATCATCTCTGACATATTAATACGGAAATTGTCGCATTTCCTATCACATTGGTTGTTGGGACACGTTATTCCATTTCCCACCATTAACTAAGAAGATAAAGTATAATTAGAGGCTTAAATACTTAACCAATAATCATGAAAAGGAACTTAAAGCATATAAGGATAACTTGTAGAAGAAAAGTATACCCTAACTTGTGATCCCCTAGGTTCCCATCTAGGTTATCCATGATCATATATTCTTATGTGAATCTTTATTTTATTTTATCTTTGTTCCTTTAATAATGGTTCATACCAAGCTTATGAATTTACCAAAGCATATCCCCCGGGAGTGTCGTAACCAAGAGTACAGCAAGGCCCGTTGTCGTGTACCAGTTCCCGTTCGAGTCTAGCTCAAAGCGGTGTTTTCGGGTTTTACCCCTATGTACATCTGTGCCAGAGCCACCTCTACCTGCTCGTATCCAGACAGGGATGTATTTGCTTGGCAACCCCTTACTCAATACTCACCAAAATACCAGGAAGATTTCCTATATTAAACATTTCAATAGGGTTCCTCCTAGAGTTTTCATATCCTAATTTCCACAAATAACTAAACCATCCTTTGATACCAACTATAGCATCCCACCTTTTTATCACATAAACTTTAATTACATTTTACAAAACCGAGGATCTTTAAGGTTTAGTGTCTTGGAAACCAGGAACTTAAAACATGAAAACAACATAAAGAATTCTTCTTAAACACTTGAAAGGCTTCTCCTCATGTTCAACCTAGGCTCATTACTGAATCTCATAAACTGGGGACATACATCAAAAGAAAGGGTGAGCAGAAGGCCCAGCAAGGGAAACAAGTGAAACATTTTACATATGAACTTGGGATACATCAATAAAGTCATGAAAAGAACTTTAAGGCATGAAAATGAAATCATGAGGCATATCATAATAAAAATAAAACTTTTTCATAACTTGAAGATGTGGCTGCAACATTTAATATTGGCAATCGTTTCGTTTCACCAAGGTCCATCCCCAAGGTGTCGTTAAAAATTACCAAGGTTATTCACCAAGGCGTCGTTAAAATGGTCATCTCTAGAGATTAAGTCTTTACCCAATGCATTGGAGCGCTATCAGGGCGCACCCTTAAATTTGCCTTTATTATCATGTGAGCCACATATATCATCATCAAACAATTCATAAATAACCCATATAGCATAAAATAAATGGGTTTCATTTCATAATCATAACATTTTAAAAACTGATTTAATGACATGATCTTTACGGCACTTTAAACCCACGGAAAGGGAAGCGGGTCTCATGTATGTAAATCCCAGAATTTAAAATGGAACATTTTGTTATATATGTGAATACCCTTGTAGAAATAAGAGCTTTGAGTATTCCCTTTATAACATAAAATAATGTTTGAGAAAAGAGAGAGGCATTTTGAGGGGAAAATTCTGCAGCATAACGGCTATGTTACAAGGTTTTAGAGAACATTGAGAAAAGAGGGGACATGGGTCAAACATTCATAAATGACCCATCATACAGTAGAGGGACAAAATATAAGGGATTTATGAACATGGTAATGAAATTTGAAAATATACCATATGAAATGAAGAACATGAAAGGAAGAAAACAAAACAAGATTTCTCTTGTGAAAATTCGGCAGCCTAACGGCATCACTTAAACTTCAACAAAATTGAATTGACAAGGTCAAATAGGGTCTCTCATCATATGAACATAAGAGTCCAGTATGATAGATATAGAGATCATACCCCAACATAATATAAAGGAACTTGAAAGAATTGACATGAAAGTAGAACTTCAAAACGAGGAGGGTGAAGAACCACTTAAAAATTCGGCAGCCTAACGGCGCCACTTAAGACATCAAAATACTGAATTGAAGAGATCAAATGGGGTCTCTCATCATATGAACATAAGAGTCCAGTATGATAGATATAGATATCATAACCCAACATAATATAAAGGAACTTGAAAGAATTGACATGAATGTAGAACTTCAAAACGAGAAGGGTGAAGAACCACTTAAAAATTCGGCAGCCTAACGGCGCCACTTAAGACATCAAAATACTGAATTGAAGAGATCAAATGGGGTCTCTCATCATGTGATCATAAAAGACCAGTATGATAAATATCGAGATCATACCCCAACATAATAAAAATGAACTTGAAAGACTTGACATGAAAGTAGAACTTTGAAAAAAAGAGAGGTGAATGAATCCCTTGAAAATTCGGCAGCCTAACGGCGCCACTTAAACTTTCTTAAAACGAAATGATGAGAGTAAGAGGGGTCTCTCATCATATGAACATGAAATAGGAAGTAGGATGAATATAAAATAACATCCTCCAACATAAGAACATGGAGTATAAAAGAAATGACATAAAAGAGATTACTTGAAAAGAAAGAGAGAGGTCGGATCCCTTACCTTAAAATGTAACTCTTAAACCTCAAAGGTTGGGACCTTGAGGGCTTGGGGGCACCTTGGGAGGACTCCTTGGGAGGTAATGAGACCAGAAATTCGTTGGGAAAGAGTGGGGAGTCGAATGGATGAGAGGAGGGCTTGGTATTTATAGGGAAAGTGAGGGGACAAGGCATTAATGGCCAAGGGACACCTCACATGTGCTTTTCTCAAACCCATGTGCTCTCCCTTGTCATTTATCATGGAGTTAGGCCACATGGGGCCCCCAAAACAATAATTCATCACCCTTGGCCGGCCAACCCTCAAAAGATCTCATGACATCATCATGACACCATTATGATGTCATTAAACATACCGAAACCCTAAAACTGTATTTTTACTATTCACTGAAAATTCAACTTTCTCAGAAAAATCCCAAAATTTCACATTAACCAAATATCAATGCTCTGATTTCAAAAATGAAATCCATTTTATAAAAATAATTTTCTAAATATTTTTAATTTAATTTTTAAATAAAAACACTATTCATCGAAAATTCATTTTTTTCAGAAAAAACCCCAAAAATTACCATAACATAATATCGATGCTCTGAGTTCAAAAATAAAGTCATTTTTATAAAAATAATTTTCTAATTATTTTTAATTAAATTTTTAATTAAAAAACACTATTCACCTGAAAAAACTAATACTTGAATAATAATTAATGAAACCGTTATTTAACTATTTTATTGAATCACATTACTTAATCAAGGTGCCTAGATTATTTTAAAACTTTCTTTAAGTGAGATTACTAATCCATTTGGTCATATTACTAATCCTAATCATAAAATCACTATTCATAATTTACTATTCATCAAAAATCAAGTTGATCTTATTAGACTCTAAATTTCGTACTGAACATAATTGTAGAAGACCATTTTTCGAAAATCATTACACATTTTTAATTATTTAAGGTTTACACAACCATTTTTAAAATATCCTTTTTCTAAAATTCATCAAAAATATGCATACAATATTTATCCGGTCATTTGAAAATTCATAAACATCATCATAAGAAGAAATCCAAATTTTTATTTAAAAAAAGGATTACACAAGGCAATTACGGTCTCGTTACATAACCCCTTATAAAACCAGCATAGGACCTAAGAGTAAGGTGTGCTAGGGTGATAGAATTTTGGGGCGGCTCAGTCAACATTGCCCGAGTAGTAATTTCTATCAGTTTGAACTTCTCGCGAAGGTGATTCCGTTCTAGCTTCACATGATGAAGTTTGGCTTGGATTTGGTCCAGAGCAAAGCCCAATGGTGCTACCTCCTTCCCAATCTCTGTTAGATGGGCTTCGATCGGCCCAAGGCTACTAGGTGAGGCCATCAAATCTTCTTTCTATAATAATTAACCAAGATTACTTAAATTTAGAGACAATAATCAAAACATTTTGTTCACGGTGGTCATATTGACCGATGGTCATATAACACTCAAAAACCAATGGTCTCATTTTATTTATAATCATGTTTATCAAATAAAACATTTTTTTTGAGTATAAAAAATAACACATGAAATTAGGAAACAAGATTTATTCAAAATTTTGGGTCGTTACAATCTTCCCCCCTTAAGAAATTGCGTCCTCGCAATTTTTTTTAAATTGGGTTTTGAAATTTCATTGAAAGTCCCACATCGTAAAAAGAGTCAGTAACACCATTACTTTAAAAGAAAGAAAAGGAAGTACAAAGGCCACCCGAGTTAACCCACACTCGGGTTCCATGTAGGAAAACATGGACATGGAGGAAAAAACAAAGGGTCAGTTCTGAGAGAGAGTGATAGAGAACATGATTAGGAGAAAGTTAACCATGAGAAAATCCCAAACTTATGATGTGTGTAAACGGTCTTTGATTACCTAGTAGAAAACGTAAACCAACAACATTTTTGTTTTACGTTTCTTTTCATAATTTTGAGGATTTCATTTACTACATAGAACAAAAACATAAGAAAATATACCTACCTTCAAGTAGAGTTTCATCCTTTAACAAGTCCCTACCAACACTAATCTTTTCGCCAAATGATGAGAATTCAAAAACACTTGGTGTCATAAAATCACAAGAATCATCTTCTATAGAATCACATAATCTACAAAAGATTAACTATCCATTTCTTCTATCTTTAAACATTATCCCAAAAACAGAAAGGTTAAGGTAAAAAAACTCTTCAAAAAGAAAGAATCCCATAGGAATAGAACCTACTTTTAAATCTTCAAAGTTCCATGGTACTACCCAACGTTCATCATAGACCACTCCATAAATAACGGTCCTTAAAATTCCTCAAAATAAACCAAACTAAGATTGAAACCCAAATACAAGAAGGATTTGATAACATAGTCTTCCAAAACAACTTCATTGTTCATCTCCAGACAACATCAACCACTCCTAACATCTTATAACAAAAGTAGCTAACCTAAACATATTTTACCCAAGATAGGTTAATCATTCCCAAAAGTAACCTAAATTACTATAAGTCCACCTTAAATTCATCAATTCTTCAAAATATAAGTCAACCTTACTCCTCAATGAAAATACTATAGTAATCTATTTACCTCGATCATATAGGGTCCCCAAAATAGTGAACGCCTTCCAAAATAATAATCATCTTTTAATCCCCTAATCATCTCTGACATATTAATACGGAAATTGTCGCATTTCCTATCACATTGGTTGTTGGGACACGTTATTCCATTTCCCACCATTAACTAATAAGATAAAGTATAATTAGAGGCTTAAATACTTAACCAATAATCATGAAAAGGAACTTAAAGCATATAAGGATAACTTGTAGAAGAAAAGTATACCCTAACTTGTGATCCCATAGGTTCCCATCTAGGTTATCCATGATCATATATTCTTATGTGAATCGTTATTTTATTTTATCTTTGTTCCTTTAATAATGGTTCATACCAAGCTTATGAATTTACCAAAGCATATCCCCCGGGAGTGTCGTAACCAAGAGTACAGCAAGGCCCGTTGTCGTGTACCAGTTCCCGTTCGAGTCTAGCTCAAAGCGGTGTTTTCGGGTTTTACCCCTATGTACATCTGTGCCAGAGCCACCTCTACCTGCTCGTATCCAGACAGGGATGTATTTGCTTGGCAACCCCTTACTCAATACTCACCAAAATACCAGGAAGATTTCCTATATTAAACATTTCAATAGGGTTCCTCCTAGAGTTTTCATATCCTAATTTCCACAAATAACTAAACCATCCTTTGATACCAACTATAGCATCCCACCTTTTTATCACATAAACTTTAATTACATTTTACAAAACCGAGGATCTTTAAGGTTTAGTGTCTTGGAAACCAGGAACTTAAAACATGAAAACAACATAAAGAATTCTTCTTAAACACTTGAAAGGCTTCTCCTCATGTTCACCCTAGGCTCATTACTGAATCTCATAACCTGGGGACATACATCAAAAGAAAGGGTGAGCAGAAGGCCCAGCAAGGGAAACAAGTGAAACATTTTACATATGAACTTGGGATACATCAATAAAGTCATGAAAAGAACTTTAAGGCATGAAAATGAAATCATGAGGCATATCATAATAAAAATAAAACTTTTTCATAACTTGAAGATGTGGCTGCAACATTTAATATTGGCAATCGTTTCGTTTCACCAAGGTCCATCCCCAAGGTGTCGTTAAAAATTACCAAGGTTATTCACCAAGGCGTCGTTAAAATGGTCATCTCTAGAGATTAAGTCTTTACCCAATGCATTGGAGCGCTATCAGGGCGCACCCTTAAATTTGCCTTTATTATCATGTGAGCCACATATATCATCATCAAACAATTCATAAATAACCCATATAGCATAAAATAAATGGGTTTCATTTCATAATCATAACATTTTAAAAACTGATTTAATGACATGATCTTTACGGCACTTTAAACCCACGGAAAGGGAAGCGGGTCTCATGTATGTAAATCCCAGAATTTAAAATGGAACATTTTTTTATATATGTGAATACCCTTGTAGAAATAAGAGCTTTGAGTATTCACTTTATAACATAAAATAATGTTTGAGAAAAGAGAGAGGCATTTTGAGGGGAAAATTCTGCAGCATAACGGCTATGTTACAAGGTTTTAGAAAACATTGAGAAAAGAGGGGACATGGGTCAAACATTCATAAATGACCCATCATACAGTAGAGGGACAAAATATAAGGGATTTATGAACATGGTAATGAAATTTGAAAATATACCATATGAAATGAAGAACATGAAAGGAAGAAAACAAAACAAGATTTCTCTTGTGAAAATTCGGCAGCCTAACGGCATCACTTAAACTTCAACAAAATTGAATTGACAAGGTCAAATAGGGTCTCTCATCATATGAACATAAGAGTCCAGTATGATAGATATAGAGATCATACCCCAACATAATATAAAGGAACTTGAAAGAATTGACATGAAAGTAGAACTTCAAAACGAGGAGGGTGAAGAACCACTTAAAAATTCGGCAGCCTAACGGCGCCACTTAAGACATCAAAATACTGAATTGAAGAGATCAAATGGGGTCTCTCATCATATGAACATAAGAGTCCAGTATGATAGATATAGATATCATACCCCAACATAATATAAAGGAACTTGAAAGAATTGACATGAATGTAGAACTTCAAAACGAGAAGGGTGAAGAACCACTTAAAAATTCGGCAGCCTAACGGCGCCACTTAAGACATCAAAATACTGAATTGAAGAGATCAAATGGGGTCTCTCATCATGTGATCATAAAAGACCAGTATGATAAATATCGAGATCATACCCCAACATAATAAAAATGAACTTGAAAGACTTGACATGAAAGTAGAACTTTGAAAAAAAGAGAGGTGAATGAATCCCTTGAAAATTCGGCAGCCTAACGGCGCCACTTAAACTTTCTTAAAACGAAATGATGAGAGTAAGAGGGGTCTCTCATCATATGAACATGAAATAGGAAGTAGGATGAATATAAAATAACATCCTCCAACATAAGAACATGGAGTATAAAAGAAATGACATAAAAGAGATTACTTGAAAAGAAAGAGAGAGGTCGGATCCCTTACCTTAAAATGTAACTCTTAAACCTCAAAGGTTGGGACCTTGAGGGCTTGGGGGCACCTTGGGAGGACTCCTTGGGAGGTAATGAGACCAGAAATTCGTTGTGAAAGAGTGGGGAGTCGAATGGATGAGAGGAGGGCTTGGTATTTATAGGGAAAGTGAGGGGACAAGGCATTAATGGCCAAGGGACACCTCACATGTGCTTTTCTCAAACCCATGTGCTCTCCCTTGTCATTTATCATGGAGTTAGGCCACATGGGGCCCCCAAAACAATAATTCATCACCCTTGGCCGGCAAACCCTCAAAAGATCTCATGACATCATCATGACACCATTATGATGTCATTAAACATACCGAAACCCTAAAACTGTATTTTTACTATTCACTGAAAATTCAACTTTCTCAGAAAAATCCCAAAATTTCACATTAACCAAATATCAATGCTCTGATTTCAAAAATGAAATCCATTTTATAAAAATAATTTTCTAAATATTTTTAATTTAATTTTTAAATAAAAACACTATTCATCGAAAATTCATTTTTTTCAGAAAAAACCCCAAAAATTACCATAACATAATATCGATGCTCTGAGTTCAAAAATAAAGTCATTTTTATAAAAATAATTTTCTAATTATTTTTAATTAAATTTTTAATTAAAAAACACTATTCACCTGAAAAAACTAATACTTGAATAATAATTAATGAAACCGTTATTTAACTATTTTATTGAATCACATTACTTAATCAAGGTGCCTAGATTATTTTAAAACTTTCTTTAAGTGAGATTACTAATCCATTTGGTCATATTACTAATCCTAATCATAAAATCACTATTCATAATTTACTATTCATCAAAAATCAAGTTGATCTTATTAGATTCTAAATTTCGTACTGAACATAATTGTAGAAGACCATTTTTCGAAAATCATTACACATTTTTAATTATTTAAGGTTTACACAACCATTTTTAAAATATCCTTTTTCTAAAATTCATCAAAAATATGCATACAATATTTATCCGGTCATTTGAAAATTCATAAACATCATCATAAGAAGAAATCCAAATTTTTATTTAAAAAAAGGATTACACAAGGCAATTACGGTCTCGTTACATAACCCCTTATAATACCAGCATAGGACCTAAGAGTAAGGTGTGCTAGGGTGATAGAATTTTGGGGCGGCTCAGTCAACATTGCCCGAGTAGTAATTTCTATCAGTTTGAACTTCTCACGAAGGTGATTCCGTTCTAGCTTCACATGATGAAGTTTGGCTTGGATTTGGTCCAGAGCAAAGCCCAATGGTGCTACCTCCTTCCCAATCTCTGTTAGATGGGCTTCGATCGGCCCAAGGCTACTAGGTGAGGCCATCAAATCTTCTTTCTATAATAATTAACCAAGATTACTTAAATTTAGAGAGAATAATCAAAACATTTTGTTCACGGTGGTCATATTGACCGATGGTCATATAACACTCAAAAACCAATGGTCTCATTTTATTTATAATCATGTTTATCAAATAAAACATTTTTTTTGAGTATAAAAAATAACACATGAAATTAGGAAACAAGATTTATTCAAAATTTTGGGTCGTTACAATCTTCCCCCCTTAAGAAATTGCGTCCTCGCAATTTTTTTTAAATTGGGTTTTGAAATTTCATTGAAAGTCCCACATCGTAAAAAGAGTCAGTAACACCATTACTTTAAAAGAAAGAAAAGGAAGTACAAAGGCCACCCGAGTTAACCCACACTCGGGTTCCATGTAGGAAAACATGGACATGGAGGAAAAAACAAAGGGTCAGTTCTGAGAGAGAGTGATAGAGAACATGATTAGGAGAAAGTTAACCATGAGAAAATCCCAAACTTATGATGTGTGTAAACGGTCTTTGATTACCTAGTAGAAAACGTAAACCAACAACATTTTTGTTTTACGTTTCTTTTCATAATTTTGAGGATTTCATTTACTACATAGAACAAAAACATAAGAAAATATACCTACCTTCAAGTAGAGTTTCATCCTTTAACAAGTCCCTACCAACACTAATCTTTTCGCCAAATGATGAGAATTCAAAAACACTTGGTCTCATAAAATCACAAGAATCATCTTCTATAGAATCACATAATCTACAAAAGATTAACTATCCATTTCTTCTATCTTTAAACATTATCCCAAAAACAGAAAGGTTAAGGTAAAAAAACTCTTCAAAAAGAAAGAATCCCATAGGAATAGAACCTACTTTTAAATCTTCAAAGTTCCATGGTACTACCCAACGTTCATCATAGACCACTCCATAAATAACGGTCCTTAAAATTCCTCAAAATAAACCAAACTAAGATTGAAACCCAAATACAAGAAGGATTTGATAACATAGTCTTCCAAAACAACTTCATTGTTCATCTCCAGACAACATCAACCAGTCCTAACATCTTATAACAAAAGTAGCTAACCTAAACATATTTTACCCAAGATAGGTTAATCATTCCCAAAAGTAACCTAAATTACTATAAGTCCACCTTAAATTCATCAATTCTTCAAAATATAAGTCAACCTTACTCCTCAATGAAAATACTATAGTAATCTATTTACCTCGATCATATAGGGTCCCCAAAATAGTGAACGCCTTCCAAAATAATAATCATCTTTTAATCCCCTAATCATCTCTGACATATTAATACGGAAATTGTCGCATTTCCTATCACATTGGTTGTTGGGACACGTTATTCCATTTCCCACCATTAACTAATAAGATAAAGTATAATTAGAGGCTTAAATACTTAACCAATAATCATGAAAAGGAACTTAAAGCATATAAGGATAACTTGTAGAAGAAAAGTATACCCTAACTTGTGATCCCATAGGTTCCCATCTAGGTTATCCATGATCATATATTCTTATGTGAATCTTTATTTTATTTTATCTTTGTTCCTTTAATAATGGTTCATACCAAGCTTATGAATTTACCAAAGCATATCCCCCGGGAGTGTCGTAACCAAGAGTACAGCAAGGCCCGTTGTCGAGTACCAGTTCCCGTTCGAGTCTAGCTCAAAGCGGTGTTTTCGGGTTTTACCCCTATGTACATCTGTGCCAGAGCCACCTCTACCTGCTCGTATCCAGACAGGGATGTATTTGCTTGGCAACCCCTTACTCAATACTCACCAAAATACCAGGAAGATTTCCTATATTAAACATTTCAATAGGGTTCCTCCTAGAGTTTTCATATCCTAATTTCCACAAATAACTAAACCATCCTTTGATACCAACTATAGCATCCCACCTTTTTATCACATAAACTTTAATTACATTTTACAAAACCGAGGATCTTTAAGGTTTAGTGTCTTGGAAACCAGGAACTTAAAACATGAAAACAACATAAAGAATTCTTCTTAAACACTTGAAAGGCTTCTCCTCATGTTCACCCTAGGCTCATTACTTAATCTCATAACCTGGGGACATACATCAAAAGAAAGGGTGAGCAGAAGGCCCAGCAAGGGAAACAAGTGAAAAATTTTACATATGAACTTGGGATACATCAATAAAGTCATGAAAAGAACTTTAAGGCATGAAAATGAAATCATGAGGCATATCATAATAAAAATAAAACTTTTTCATAACTTGAAGATGTGGCTGCAACATTTAATATTGGCAATCGTTTCGTTTCACCAAGGTCCATCCCCAAGGTGTCGTTAAAAATTACCAAGGTTATTCACCAAGGCGTCGTTAAAATGGTCATCTCTAGAGATTAAGTCTTTACCCAATGCATTGGAGCGCTATCAGGGCGCACCCTTAAATTTGCCTTTATTATCATGTGAGCCACATATATCATCATCAAACAATTCATAAATAACCCATATAGCATAAAATAAATGGGTTTCATTTCATAATCATAACATTTTAAAAACTGATTTAATGACATGATCTTTACGGCACTTTAAACCCACGGAAAGGGAAGCGGGTCTCATGTATGTAAATCCCAGAATTTAAAATGGAACATTTTGTTTTATATGTGAATACCCTTGTAGAAATAGGAGCTTTGAGTATTCACTTTATAACATAAAATAATTTTTGAGAAAAGAGAGAGGCATTTTGAGGGGAAAATTCTGCAGCATAACGGCTATGTTACAAGGTTTTAGAAAACATTGAGAAAAGAGGGGACATGGGTCAAACATTCATAAATGACCCATCATACAGTAGAGGGAAAAAATATAAGGGATTTATGAACATGGTAATGAAATTTGAAAATATACCATATGAAATGAAGAACATGAAAGGAAGAAAACAAAACAAGATTTCTCTTGTGAAAATTCGGCAGCCTAACGGCATCACTTAAACTTCAACAAAATTGAATTGACAAGGTCAAATAGGGTCTCTCATCATATGAACATAAGAGTCCAGTATGATAGATATAGAGATCATACCCCAACATAATATAAAGGAACTTGAAAGAATTGACATGAAAGTAGAACTTCAAAACGAGGAGGGTGAAGAACCACTTAAAAATTCGGCAGCCTAACGGCGCCACTTAAGACATCAAAATACTGAATTGAAGAGATCAAATGGGGTCTCTCATCATATGAACATAAGAGTCCAGTATGATAGATATAGAGATCATACCCCAACATAATATAAAGGAACTTGAAAGAATTGACATGAATGTAGAACTTCAAAACGAGAAGGGTGAAGAACCACTTAAAAATTCGGCAGCCTAACGGCGCCACTTAAGACATCAAAATACTGAATTGAAGAGATCAAATGGGGTATCTCATCATGTGATCATAAAAGACCAGTATGATAAATATAGAGATCATACCCCAACATAATAAAAATGAACTTGAAAGACTTGACATGAAATTAGAACTTTGAAAAAAAGAGAGGTGAATGAATCCCTTGAAAATTCGGCAGCCTAACGGCGCCACTTAAACTTTCTTAAAACGAAATGATGAGAGTAAGAGGGGTCTCTCATCATATGAACATGAAATAGGCATTAGGATGAATATAAAATAACATCCTCCAACATAAGAACATGGAGTATAAAAGAAATGACATAAAAGAGATTACTTGAAAAGAAAGAGAGAGGTCGGATCCCTTACCTTAAAATGTACCTCTTAAACCTCAAAGGTTGGGACCTTGAGGGCTTGGGGGAACCTTGGGAGGACTACTTGGGAGGTAATGAGACCAGAAATTCGTTGGGAAAGAGTGGGGAGTCGAATGGATGAGAGGAGGGCTTGGTATTTATAGGGAAAGTGAGGGGACAAGGCATTAATGGCCAAGGGACACCTCACATGTGCTTTTCTCAAACCCATGTGCTCTCCCTTGTCATTTATCATGGAGTTAGGCCACATGGGGCCCCCAAAACAATAATTCATCACCCTTGGCCGGCAAACCCTCAAAAGATCTCATGACATCATCATGACACCATTATGATGTCATTAAACATACCGAAACCCTAAAACTGTATTTTTACTATTCACTGAAAATTCAACTTTCTCAGAAAAATCCCAAAATTTCACATTAACCAAATATCAATGCTCTGATTTCAAAAATGAAATCCATTTTATAAAAATAATTTTCTAAATATTTTTAATTTAATTTTTAAATAAAAACACTATTCATCGAAAATTCATTTTTTTCAGAAAAAACCCCAAAAATTACCATAACATAATATCGATGCTCTGAGTTCAAAAATAAAGTCATTTTTATAAAAATAATTTTCTAATTATTTTTAATTAAATTTTTAATTAAAAAACACTATTCACCTGAAAAAACTAATACTTGAATAATAATTAATGAAACCGTTATTTAACTATTTTATTGAATCACATTACTTAATAAAGGTGCCTAGATTATTTTAAAACTTTCTTTAAGTGAGATTACTAATCCATTTGGTCATATTATTAATCCTAATCATAAAATCACTATTCATAATTTACTATTCATCAAAAATCAAGTTGATCTTATTAGACTCTAAATTTCGTACTGAACATAATTGTAGAAGACCATTTTTCGAAAATCATTACACATTTTTAATTATTTAAGGTTTACACAACCATTTTTAAAATATCCTTTTTCTAAAATTCATCAAAAATATGCATACAATATTTATCCGGTCATTTGAAAATTCATAAACATCATCATAAGAAGAAATCCAAATTTTTATTTAAAAAAAGGATTACACAAGGCAATTACGGTCTCGTTACATAACCCCTTATAATACCAGCATAGGACCTAAGAGTAAGGTGTGCTAGGGTGATAGAATTTTGGGGCGGCTCAGTCAACATTGCCCGAGTAGTAATTTCTATCAGTTTGAACTTCTCGCGAAGGTGATTCCGTTCTAGCTTCACATGATGAAGTTTGGCTTGGATTTGGTCCAGAGCAAAGCCCAATGGTGCTACCTCCTTCCCAATCTCTGTTAGATGGGCTTCGATCGGCCCAAGGCTACTAGGTGAGGCCATCAAATCTTCTTTCTATAATAATTAACCAAGATTACTTAAATTTAGAGACAATAATCAAAACATTTTGTTCACGGTGGTCATATTGACCGATGGTCATATAACACTCAAAAACCAATGGTCTCATTTTATTTATAATCATGTTTATCAAATAAAACATTTTTTTGAGTATAAAAAATAACACATGAAATTAGGAAACAAGATTTATTCAAAATTTCGGGTCGTTACATTCTTCCCATTAGTTGATATGATCACGGTTAGGAATGTTGTTAATTTTTTGATTATGTTGATGTGATATGATTATTTTTTGTTTATATTGGATCAAGGATTCTATTCCCATGGTTGTGACCATGTTATCAGAACGCATTTACAATGTATTGATGATTACTATATCACAAGGATGATATACTCACCACTCTAGATATGTTATTGGATAGTTTCCCCATTAATTTCTCATGATTATATGATGGGATATTATACCTATTAAAGGTGATTTGTAACATGTTTCCTAGTTGGTTATTTGGTGATATGTTCAGAAACACACAGTAACTGATCATGGAATGTATGGTCACACCCAGTCGTTGTGTAATACTCATGGTGGTGATATATTAAATATTATTTCAATTTTCTATTTTATTTTATTTTGATTATATCACAACGTTCATGAATCTTATTATAGTATAAATATTTAATGAAATTGTTAGTGGTGGCATAAATAGTTTTTCTTACACCTTGACTGGGAACCTTGGCACCTGCTATGACTTTATGATTCCTAATATAGGTACGGTAAAGGGTACCGATGATTATGGGTGTTTTAGATCTTGTAATGTGATGGTATATGGAATCATTTATGGAATAAAATCCATTTTAAGTCATATCCATTCATTTTCATAATTTTGTTCTATGTGGTATACAATCTATCAACAAGAGTTACTATATATATATATATATGATTGTTTGAAATTATAAATTCTCTCTATATTATATCATGGGAGTTTTCATTTGTTAGTGATGGAATGTAGCTATAATTTATAACTTTATTTAGTTTATTTTGTTATTAATATTGAACATATTACTTATGCTATGATTTATGGCTATTTATACCAAAGAGGGTATATTATCCCCACTTTTAACGTAAACCCTCACCACTTGTTTAAAACTTTTAGTGCATATGGAGATGAACTTGAGGCATGTGGTACCTATTTTAGTCATAATAGAGGTGAAAAATATTAGGTACACTATAAAATGGTATTAGGGCATTTTTTTCTTTTAGATTACTATTTGGGATATGTTATCCAGAAGATAGGACATGGTTGGAATTTGAGATGTAACTTATTATTGGTAGTAGTTAACCCATGTATTATGGAAGTTCAAATTATCAAGGATGGGATTGATGTTCTTAATTTTTAATTTTACATGTTGGTTAATTTTTCCAAATATGATGCATTAGGATATTTATTTATAGTTTATTGGTTTTTAATCTCATCCCAAGGAGGAAATAGAGTGTGTGCTCATGCATCATTTTTAAAATGTAGGATTCAGAAGACCTTTTTGTGCATTCATATGTTGAGAACATTGATTATGTTATGAGTTTTAGTTATTAAAAGTGTTAAATAAAACTTATATAGAGTTTTCCTATATAATTTTATGGTTTATTTATAATCAAAAGATTCGTGATAATGTTTTGTTTCTATTAAATTAGTAATGTGAATCCTATTTGTATCAGATTATACCGTTGAGAGAGAGTAGGTAATATATTCCAGAAAGAGAACATGATGTTATGTGAGACCCTAAGTATGATAGGGTGTGTAAACAATTTAGAGATATGTTCTACCTATTACTTCTTATCCTTTCTATTATATTTGGATCTATTATACATGTGATTCTGAGTTATGAGTTAGTAATTGTTGTTATATGACACTGTAATGGTTTCCAATTGAGATATAGGAGGGTAGGGATGAGCATGCCCCACTATTTGTTGATTATAATACCATAGTTCTGCCTATAAATCCTCTTGATCAGTAGCTTTTAAGAGTCTTCTGGATGTTATCCAGTATGTGTAACATAGCGCTATAAGATGTGAGCCTTCTATATCTGATATGACTTGGGAGTTTCAGTTACAATATTCTCCTATATTTACTATAGAGGTTATACCATATACTACAAGGATTTGGATTTACTCTATTCACTTTATCTTTAGTTATTTATAGATACTCCTTAACATGTGGGTGAAACTTTCAGTGTATGTGCTTAGAGGAATAGTAAGGTACTAGTGGTATGTCCTTATCTAGGAAGATAAATATGTAGTCTTGTCATGGGAGAAATTTAAATTTAAAATTTTCAAGAATTTATTTTCTTAGATGTTTAGTTTTGATAGAGTTTCGGTGATTTTGAATATGGTTTAGGGTAGCATGTTCGTGATCGATTATGCCACTCAATTTACTAAGTTTCTTTTTTTTCTCCATCACCAACGAGTGATGAGACTACTAGGGTTCACTATTTCATAGATGTGTTGATACACCTGTTATATATATTTTGAATATATTATGGATTATTAAATGTACAGAATCTTTGAATAAGGCCATTATTAAATAGTGAAACTGGGTCAAAAATTGACATTTGGGTCAATGAGGTTCTTATTTTAGTTCTGGGGGTGGATGTTTAGGTAGTGAGAAGTGGTATTTCAATGTTTCTTATTGGAGAGAAAATGTGAAGGGTAGTCAGGGCTATGGAAAATATTTTTTCCATCATGGGAGGTCTTCATTAATATTCTGTCAGTGTGGAAGGATGGGTTATACATGACCATAGTTCCATAGATCTATAGTGGAGTTTCATTCATGTAAAAATATAGGTAATTTTCAGTATTTATACTAGAGCTATTTTCATTATATTAGTAGCTATAGTAGTGGATAGGCTAAAGGATCAGTAACTGGGTCATTTTGGTACTATATGGGGGTATTTAGAGTTCTTCTAGCCAATTAGGGTTCATACATGGTGAGGGTTCTTAGAAAAAAACATAGGTAGTAGAGCAGTTATCCATAGGGTATTTAGGGATTAAAAGGTTAGGATAACAAATTGAAGGTTAGCTAGATTCAAGCTATTGAGATGACACCTTATAAACATAACAAGAGGAATTTGACCATTTGAGGTATGATCTTAGCAGATTCTACATTGGAATTTCTTTAGTTGATATAAGTACACAAATTTTTTTATATCTTATTATTATGATAATGATCCAGGGATGACAATAAAGTACCCATATGGGGTGATGTTTATTGATATTCCATTAGGGGTAAGATATGAGGGTATTCATTGATGTTCTATGTGTTCCCTCATGATTAGTGGACATCAAAATATATAGGATTTATTCATTTTTGAGTTGTGTGGTTTTTATGGTTTGACTCAGTATTGAGGGCACCTCAACTGGTATCACTGACATGTATCATTCAAATATAATAAGGGTGAAAGTTATATACTTCTTGATGAGTGTGATTTGAAGGTAGGTTTTTTTGGGATTGGACTATAACTAGGGATTCTTTTATATATATTGTTAGTGTTGTTTTGGATGATAAAAAAGAGACATGATAAGGTCTTTTCTCTTTTTTTGACTTGTTAAAATATGTAATTATTGGGGACTTCTTGAGTTTCCCACCATAGATATATGTTGATTTTATGACATAACTTATATCATAAACTAAGACTATATCCATTTCTTATTACAGGATGGATCTAATAGAAATTTAAGATTTAATGGAATAAGTTATAAGATTTTGAGCTGAAGAGGATTATTCATAAAAGAACCTCCCCTTGGGGAGATCCTTTTTTATTCTCCAATAAGGAAGATAACTCATTGCACTTATGTTTTGATTACAGGAGGTTGAGCTTGGTGAATTTAAATAAACAATATAATATTCTTTATACTGATGACATATTTTACTAGCTAAGGGGAGCGAAGTGGTTCTACAAGATCGATTTGAGTTTTTCTTATCATTATTTATGTGTGAGACCTTATCATATTACCCATAATACTTTTAGGAGTTATTATTACATTAATGAATATCTTCTGATATCTTTTTGATTTATTAATGAACTATCTACATTCATTAACTTGATAAATCGGGTCCTTAATCCATATCTGTATTCATTTATGGAGGTATTGGTTGATGATATCTTAGTGTAATTCTAGTTATGTGATGAGCATACTCAGTATCTAAATACAATTCTGAGTACACTAAGGGTGCATGATCTTTTTGCTAATATCTCAAAGTGTCAACTTTAGATTAGTGAGGTATTTTTCTTAGGGGATGTGTTATCCAAATCAATCATATCTATGGACTGTAATAAGGCTGAGGTTATTGTTTCGTGGGAGTAACTGACGAATATTTTTGAGATCCACAACTTCCTATGATTGATAGGTTATTATTATAGATTCATTAAATACTTTCCCCATTCATAATGCCAATGTTTAACTAAATAAAAAGAGGTGAATTATGAGTGGTTTTATCCTTCCACGAGATACTCGTATAGGATAAAGGGAATATTTACATCAAGGGTTGGTCTTGGAGTTTTTATGATCATGTATATTATTTCCTATGTTTATATATTTTTTTGAATGCTTGAGGAAAATTATCCGAATCATGATTTGGGATATGAGATGGTAGTTCATGCTTTGAGATCTTGTGTAACTATCTAATGGGTGATATGATCTTCATATATATAGACTATAAGAGACTAAAATATATATTTTCCTAGCATGACATAAATATTCAGCATCAGAAGTTGGTTGGTTACCTTCATTATTTCAACTTCAAGATGGCATATACACCATAGAAGAGAAATGTTGTTGGAGATAATTTGAGTATGAGGAATTCAGTGTAGGTTTGTAAGTGACTAGTGAAGAGTGGTATATGA
Source organism: Viscum album (assembly GCA_963277665.1). Lineage (NCBI taxonomy): Eukaryota > Viridiplantae > Streptophyta > Magnoliopsida > Santalales > Viscaceae > Viscum > Viscum album. The sequence continues at coordinate 1,615,062,216 of OY728146.1, read as the reverse complement.
TGATCATTTTTTCTGATATGTGCATTGATGTTTCTGAGTATTTTGAATAAGAGACCCAGACATATTTGGGTATTTCATCCTCACTTATTGAGAGATTAAACGAGAGTTAGTTATCTAACTCATAATTTTCTAGTGATGATGGAATATATATATATATATATATATATATAAGGAAACCACCACATAGTTACTTTATGTTAATTAGGTCCTTTATTTTTGGGGTCGTATGGTATCACCTATGAGCATACATGAGTAACTGATATTGAATTTACATGCCTTGAGATGGGCTATTCACCTAGGGCTTATTAAGATGTACCATGATATTTGAAAGAAGTAATAGTGTCCCTAGATGAAGAAGGACATAACATGATTTATGTAATTCCATATTATTTTATTATATATGTTTCCTTTAAATAAATATAATGTGTTTAATATCTTGCTTCACACACAATACCAAACTAAAAATAAAATTGTGGAGAATTTATTAAGTATTTAATGTTACCATTATAATGTAGATGTTAGATTAGTGGGTATAAATAAATATAACTATATTATGAAATATATTTATAAGTAAATATAAATATTTTTAATACCATTTCAATGATAAAATTTATTTAATGTTTCCAAAAATATGATAATGAAATTTTATGTTTAAAAAGATATTTTCTTTCTTCTAAAATTAGATTTTTTATGTGCCATGGATTTTTATTTCAAGGAATTAAATATTTTTTTTAAATGATGATAAAAAATATTTTTAATATATTACCAATAATTTAATTATAAACTGATAGAAAATAAGAATAAAAAATGTTAAAATTTATTTTATAGTAATACTTTTTCATTATATTTTATGTTTATATTTAAAATTTAAATTCCAAAATTATATATTTTTAATTTTACAAAATGAAACATAACTTTTTAATTCATAATATTATTATAATCTTCATATAAATTTTTGGTATTTTTCTGAAATTATTGAATTTTAGGCTACTAGTGAAAAATACAATTTTTATTAATACCGCAATGTTTTTTTGATGTTATCATATAATGACTTTATAATTTAACAAAAAAACCATTTCCAAAAATTTATTTTAAGAGTAAAATTATTGAACTAAAAATAATATGTTGATTTTAGAAAACCCATGTCTAATATTTTGGATCTTAAGTAATATTTTATTATAATAAAAACACTTTTTGATCATTTTATTTTAATTATGTTATCAAAAGGTAAAATTCGGTTTTGGATTTTATTTAAATCCAAATAACACTTATTTTAGTAATAATAAATTACTTAATGTCATTTAAATAAACAACTTGATAGTTCTATCCTAAAAATTACTTTCATGCTTAAAAATACACTTCTTCAAAGAATGGAGTTTTCACGTAATGTGCACTAATATTAATATAAATTTTTTTCATTCTTATACATTTTATTTGATAAAATGGTACCCATATTTGAAATCATAATGTGAAAATTATATAATAAATATGTTTTTCATTTTTATTCATAAAAATTAGTTATCGAGGTTAAAAATGGAGTTACAGTGTTAAAGGTAAATTAAGGTAAAAATGGGTTTAACTAGGGGTAAAAGAACAAAAAAGAGAGAGTAAAAAACATGTTTTAAAATGAATAGTGAAGCTATTTACTGACCCAAAATTATCTCTTATCCATTATTATCCATTTTTAAGTCCTCTTTCCAGGTAAAACAATTTCTCCCTTTATATTTAGAAGTGATATTTTTAAAAATGTTATTTCCTCCACTTAAAAAATGGGTCTTTCTCCACCCATTCAAGGTCACTATAAAATTAAATTTTTAGTTGAATATCTAACATTTTTATTTCTCATAGATCCTCCTCCCAAATTTTTATCCCTTTTACCCAAGGAAATGCCCTAAATCCTCTATTTCAAATAGGAACTCAAAGAAGAGGTCCAAACACTCAATGCGAGTACTAATGATTTCTTAACCTTTTCTCTCTATATTTATCCTCCATTAATTTTTCTCATTTTAATATAATTAAATAAGTATTATTAATATTCTTAATGTTATTATGTTAATGGATAACAATTATCCACCCTTTACCCCTCCTTAATAAATGTGAACATTATTTGTGAGTACATTGGTTATTTTTGATGTGTTGAATGATTGTTTTCAAGTGGAACTCATATGTATGGATGATTATGGTTAAAAGTTTACACCTCATGAGATATTTATATGTGTGTAAAATTAAGTTTTCTATCAAATGTGGGTGAAAATGTGTGGACCATGAAAGTGATGAATCGTGATATAATTATTCACAAGCATGGGTGCATGTGAGTGACTCATAAAAGTTATATTTACCTATACTTATGTTTATGCAAAATTTCTTTATTATGATATGTTTCCAGGGATTTTTATACTAATATTCCATATTCCTATGATTATGATCCATGGATCATGTTTTTTATCTCTTGAATCTATACTTTTTTTATACTATATATGTTTATTTATTATAAAATACATGTCCCCCTATCACGACTTATAGAAAATTTTTATTGTTCTATGTTATTTTTTAAAATATATTTCTCTCATGATCAGGATTTCTCATATGTTTATTATCTAAATGTTGATGAAATGTAAATTTTTTTTCTTAATGAGTTCTTGAGATCACTCATTTCTTATGTTTCCATTACCCAAGTTAAGAGAAGTCTATATGGGAGTCTAGTGTGGATCAATTATAGATAAATGTTCACAAGTATTTTAAAATAAGTTTATTATATAGCTAGTACTCAATGATACTAAACCTTTGGTTCTTGGGATTATTTTTTTATTTTGAGATTTAATGTTTAACTTATGGAAATGATGTAAAATAAAAATTTGTTCATCTTAGGTTATCTCACTTGGTATCAAAGCCAATATGTAAGGTTTGTGTTTTTATAATAAGACCTAGGAGTGTGGGTATGGGGAATATGGGTTGGTATTAGAGTATAACTTAGTTATTTTTTAGGATTATTTTAGTTATATATAGAGATTATATTAGTTATTTTGAGGATTAGAATGAGAAAACAATAGTAAAAACCCTAGGTATAGGTATAATTGTAGGATGAAATCCATCAATTTTGTTATAATTAAGAGTATGTGGTTTCCTAGAAATGAAATCACTATCTAGATACTATAATTGGATGTAGGATTTATACAAATTCACCTCAGGGTAATAACCCATAAAAGTTTGGTTGGGTATTAATTCAATATTCATCCCATGAACAACAAAGAGGCCTAACAACAATCCTAGTTGGAAACTTATGTAGGATATGATTGGATGATCACATGATACTTAAAAACCATTATAAAGGATCTAATGTATAATTATTTGGAGGATCGGGTTTAGAATAATGAGATAAATAAAACTAAAGAAACACGGGATGAACCAAGGCCGATACAAGTTGAACTAAAAGAAATTTAGGAAAACCTGATAGTGTTATAGAGTAATACATCTTGAGGTTAGCTTTTTTATGTGATTAATTACTATGATTACCCTATGATTATAATTTTTCATCACTAATGTTATCCCTATTTGGTTTTAGTAATGGGTGGATACAAAAGTTACCGATATGATAATGGATATGATGAAAAATGTGGCGATGGTCCTAATGAGAAACCCAATGGTATAGAATTTGGTGTTGAAAACATAATTTTTATTCTCACCCAACTATATTGAGTTATGATTAAAAACATGATTTTGAAAAAAACCCCAAACGCACCATATAATATAAGGATATATTTTTATTGAATGTCTGTTGATGAAGATGATGAAGGAAAGAAGACTCATATTTTGGAATGTCAAAAATGTAGTAAGAACAACCAGATGAAATGCATCAAAGGTATAATAAATTATTTTTGAGTGTAAAATGGCTTTCTATCAAGATCATCATTATAGAGTAATGGTGAACAAACCTATCAATATAATGGAGGATGACAATGTCCAATTCCTCAAATGTAAGTAGTTCATGTATTATAAAAATTGATCCTCTAATATAAATGTTTACAAGAATAATAGTCCTTATAATCCTCCTAAACAAAGTGAAAAAGGAAAATGATATGTAATAACTGATAATAAAGTGGAAATTTATAATTATGTAGAAAAAGTTACACTTATCCTCAACAAACAATTTCTACATTTATTATTGCATTCCAATTTACCCACTCTAGTATACCTAGGATGTTCTCTAAGATCATAAAATAACCCCCCAATGATTTAATATTATCAATAAAAAACTACTACTATTATTGTATCCCAATTTGGGGTTTATGAAATATTATTCGTTAATGTCTAATGATCCTTTATATTAATTTTATTTGATTTTGGGAAAACGTATTGGCTATATCCACCCAAAATCCTTATTAAGTACCAAAATAAAGAAATTAAATTTCAAATTTCTAGCAAACATATAATCATTTATATGTGTAAGGATGAATATGATCTCTTTTGGAAAAATAATTTTATTATAGGATTTATGATACCCAATAAAGAGGTATAATAAGCTAAAATTATTGGATTAAAAATCAGTATTAGTATTGACCTATTCCTAGGAAAAAATATATGTTTCATATGTTTGTAAGGTTGATATATTTGGAAAAATTATATCTCGAACTGCCACTGTCTTTTAGATACCCATATCTATTTTTACTATGAAGTGACAATTAAAATAATAAACATGTAATTTATTTAATGGGGAGAATGTAACACAACAATATTTTACTATATATTATTCCATTAAATGAATCAAATGTGTTTAATAGCTTGCACCACATGAAACACCAAACTGTAATGAAATCATGATATATTCTATTAAGTATTAAATGTGACTGTTATAATGTATATGATAAATTAGTTTATAAAAATAAATGGAACCAAATTATAAAATCTACATAGAAATAAAAATAACTATTTTTAATACTAACGCATTGATAAAATTCAATTAATATCCCTAAATGACCAATAATATCATTTTATTCTTAAAACTTTATTTTTTTTCTAAAATGTGATTTTTATGAGATTTGAATTTTTATATCAAGGAACTAAATATTTTATGTTTAAATTATGGTAAATTATATTTTTAATAAATTAAAATTAATTTAATTATAAAATTATGGAAAATAATAATAAGAAGGGTTGATATTTTTTCTGTAATTTTTTTCATTATATTATATCTATCAATTTAAAATTTAAAATCATAAACAATAAAAATTTAATTTGAAAAAATAAATTTCATTTTTGGATTCATCCTAAAAATATAATCTTAGGATATTTTTTTTATTTTAATTAAATAATTGACTTTTAGGTGAATAATGAAAAATACAGTTTTTATTAGTACCGTAGTGTTGTTTGACTTTAGCTTAGCATAACTTAAAAAGTTTATGTTAAATTTTTCATAACCAAAAATTTATTTAAGGTGTAAAATTATTCATTTACAAATAAAATGTTGAATTTATAAAGCCCATGTTAAACATTTTAGAACATAAGTAATATTTTCTTCTAACTTTTTTTTATCTTTTCCTTTAAATAAGTTTTAATATAGTGTAATTTGGTTTTATATTGTATTTAAAGCCACATAATTATTATTTTTCTAACAATAAACCTATTAATTTCCTGAAAATTAATAAAATTCATAATTATAAGATAAAAATTATTTTTTATGCTTAAAAATACACTTCTTCTAAAATTGGGTTTTACATGTAATGTGTGCTAATATTTAAATTAGTTTTTTTCAACCTTAAAACTTTTATTTGATAAAATGGTTCCTATATTTTAAATCATAATTTATAAATTTTTAATAATGGCCTTTTCATTTTTATCTAGAAAAATTAGTTTTCAAAGGTTTAAAATGGAGTTACGGTGGTATTGGTAAATTAAGGTAAAATGGGTTTAACTATGAGTAAAAGACCAAAAAAAAGTTTCCAAATGAATTTTTGAGGTGTTTATATAAAAAACCTTATATCATATCAATTATTTTAAACATTTGAATCCAATTTCAATGTGAAACATATGGTTCATTTATATTAAGATGTGATAATTATAAAAACGTCATTACCTTCACTTATAAAAGTGGCCTCACACCACCCATCGAAGGCCACTCTAAAATACAATTTACTATTAAAACTACACTCTTTTTATTTACAATATATCCTTATACTATTTTTATAATACCCTTGATAAAAAAACTCTCCAAATCTTCCATTTACAAGAGGTACTCTAAGGCGAGGTCAAAATTCTCAATGTGAGTACTAACCACTTATTAAACTTTATTCAATATCTTTGTCCTAAATTATTTTACAACTTATAATATAATAAATCAATTTTTTTATTAATACACTGATTTTTATTATGTTAATTTTATAACCATTATCTATGCTTTCCCCTAAATTATAAAATTTAGAATTTCATTTGTGCGTACGTGTAGAATACCACATTCAAAAAGCAACATATTTCATTTTTCATAACTACCTTACATGGTTATCTCTAAAATCATATTTTTTGAATAAAAATTTTATTTAAATTTTTTTAAGATTAAGAAAAAATAAAACATTTCTAACCTTCCTTGTGTTCAAAGAAAAAAATAATACATTATCTGTGTGTATGTGAAATATACCACCTCTATAGAGCGACACAATTTATTTTTCATCACCACCCTATTTTGATAGATAAAAAAATAAAATTAATGAATAAATTTGATATTATTATATTAATAATGTTTTTTTGTTCCTGTATGATAATTTTAAAAGTTAATGGGGGTATACAAAAGATTCCAATGGTATGAGGATGTAAAATTTTTCATTAATGGATCAATGTAACTACATCAACTCCAGCAAAACACCACCTCATATGGAAGCTGAGGATGCCATGAAAAATATTTAAGCGAAAAAATTAAATCAAAAAATACCTTGATCGATTGGAAGTCCCATTAATCAATCATTCATATCCAGTGAACATTGATTTAAGTAACTTATGATGGATCACTCTAGATCATCCAAAAATTATTTGAATGTACAAGAGAATGTTATTCATAAAATTTTAGGATCTAGTATGAAGATTCGATAATGGATTCGTCATCCTGATGATCCCCACATCGATGTTACTTTGATTCGATGGAGATATCAATCAGGATGCTTGGATTGAGAGTTTCACTATTTAGGAGGCAGGGGAGATGAGAGAGGATATCTCAAAATCATGTATTGAATAGTACCATGCCTGTGAGACTCCTGTCACTTATTTAGTGAGGTGCTAAATGATTTAAAGTAGCACCCTAACCATCAAGAATGTATTACCTACTAAACAAGATATAAATGTATTCTTATGAATAAATTACTGAGATATAAATTTATATATTTCATTAATATTTTATCTATTACTTATAATATAATAAATATATTATGTGATAATAATGAGGCATTTAAATTGACTCAATATTCCCACAATTTTTAAAAAACATTGAATATTAAAATAATATTTGTTTGTTAAATATTTTCCAATGTATTAAACTAATATATCATGAAATTTTTTAAAAAATAAATTCAATACTAATTATTCTAAACTCGAATAATATGAACTTATTTATTACTTGGTGTTTGTATATTCTTGGACATCCTCAGATCCTGTGGGGAGACCTACTATGTCTTATACTTATATTTATTAGCATATGGAAGGATTTTGAACATGTTAATTGTGAGAACCTCTAGGACCTTATCTTGATAGTAGTTAATATTATTCACATATCATGATAAGAGTCTAGAAACCCATCAAGACCCCTAAAGAGATAAGGAAAAGTATAATTAAAATATTTTTTATAAATACACGGTGTGTAATATAATCTCTTTATTTCATGATACCTCATAAAAAAGAACGAAAAATTAATTTCACCATCCTTTATTAATTTTTATTCATTAAACCAATTAGATGGACTTAACTTATTCTTCCCTAGACATGGATTTAGTGAAGGTACTACCATCCAGATCAACTAGTCCTAAGATATCCCTTCCATTCAGAAGTGAAAATTTCTTTCTTGATTATTCAATAAATTATATACCACCATTGATTCCCCCAATTCAAGCTACCTCACTACGACATGAAATACATAGTTTTCTTGTATCATAAAAGTATGAAATCAAATTGTACACATCGATAATAATCTCAATTCAGGAGGACATTAAACATGTTAGTATATATGAACTACCAATGAAACCTGAAACATATGGTGTTCTTATTGGCGGGTTATTCCTCATGATATCATCTACTTGAGATCACTAAGTGGAAATTTATGAGAAGAAGTCTCAATACTTATGATTACCCCACACATTATAGTCAAATATCATCAATTTCCAGTCTGTACGATTTATCTAGACCATAAGACTTTTGTTTAAGATTAATGTCATATTATATTTATGTTATCATTATAGATTGGGAACTTCTATAACCTTTTTATATGAAAAATTATATAATAAAATTACCAAGTACATAGTGTATATATAAATATTAAAATTACCATGGTAAGTATGAATCATAAAAATCTCACTATACACATGATATTGTAATAAAAAGTACTGTTCAAGTTGGGTCTTAGGAACCCACATTTACAACATTCCCACTTTCACAATAGCCATCCTTGTAACTATTATTATTATCTCTCACATTATAAGATCATTGTTATATTGATTTATGGTTTAAGTCACTAGTTTTACAACATCTTCACTTAATGGATATTATACTATATGTGAATTAATATCCTTAAGTAAGAATCCTCAGGAGATGATGTCCACCAGTGTATTTTTTTGTTTCACAATCATAAACATGACATCTTGACTAGTGATAGTATTAGGATTATCATAATTTAGATTATGATTAAACTTTACTTACTTACTATGATTCTAAGAGATAAAAAAATCATTCTATATTTAACACCACTTCTTAAGCTTTATTAGAAGCTATAACACACTCAATATTTATAGATATGGATACCAATGGATTGAATCAACATAACTTTATCAATACCAATTCATGATTATGATATTATATCATGTTTATCTAAAAGAATACTAATTTTTTTACCCTTATAAATAGTTTCCCCTCATCTCCATGTATCAAGAACACACCCCATGTACTCTCTCAAGTATAATTGGATAATTCTGAGTTCTTCATAAGCAGTTCTCTTAGATTATAATGATATTTAACTACTATATATTATATGTTGAAAATATAAAATTTAGTAAATATCATGGAATATGTGAATGATCCATTGAAAAAGTGTATATAATTCTACTTACCTCAATAATATCCTATTATGTTTTATAGATGCATTATTAGAGAGATTTATACCATGTGGCCTTTGAAACAGTTCTCTTGAATTGTTGAAACTTGTATTTTCCAATACATTGTCAGAATATGCACTTTGAATTGGTCAATGTAAATCATTAGTACTACCTCAGTAAATATAACTACATAATACTTAGGTTTATACTTTAATTCAATCTCTAGATAGATACTTTCATTATGTTCTTAACTAAGTGTATGAACAATAACTTTGTTCCATATATTATTAGTATATTTTTCTTGGAACACAGTGATGCTCACACTAACATCATGTAGGCATATGGAAAAATCTATTAGAAATGAATATTCTATGATATTGTGGATTTATTCAATCCTAAACTCTAATTTATTAACTTGGTGTCAACAAATATTTTTGGTTGTATCTAATAGACACTTTCAACGAAAGGTGGCCTTGAATTCCAATTCCAAATACAATGATAATTGAAAGTAGCTATGACAAGTAGAAAATTATAATGTATTTAGGAATGATGACTTGTTATGAACAATAAAACCTTATTTACACCACTCTTATACCATTAATGTATTTTTTCTATTGAATACAACCATATTATCAATATTTGAAACATTTAAATACTAATAAACTATACTTTGATACATGGAATCCATTATTGAATTTTAATTGATCATGTCAATCTTATCTTATTTCCATAACATTTTTACCTATAAGATTAATTATTCTGAAAGAATGAATTATCACCCACCTTGGTGAATATAAAACTACTACTATGGTTTTAACCTTCCAACATAGTATGTGTCTCTAGACCATTCCTTTTTCATAGGCTCTTTTTGAAGTTTTTCCTATGCCAACTATTCGTGAATCTCTGTAATTGATTAAATTCATGTCAATATGTAACCAACTTTCTCAAATATAAATGTCTTCCATTTTATATAAATTTATTCTTTCACTTGAATATAACTTTTCTATAATATGTATTTCTATAATATCCTTATAATTTTTTGGATAATTATATTATATTAACATTGTGTTTTTAGATGATGCAAGTTTATTCATGCCCTTAGTAAACAATTTTCATCTAAACACATGTTATTATGACCTAATGGATTTATATTATACTATGAATATTATGATATCCATTTTTCATTATAGCTAGCATATAGTCACGGAAAAAACAATACAATTTGTGAAGCATGTCTTGAAAATTAATGAAAGTATCTATAATTTATATGAATATTAACATTGATAATCCTTTTACTTATATCAATAATCTTACGTGCATAAAGAAATGTGCATTTAGGAACTACTCCGAACTTAATTTTTGTGATCATTTTTTACATGTAAGACTCATCATAGATTATCCTTACTGACATCATAACCTTTATATGTATATGGAAATGTGTATTTAGGAATAACTCCATGATATATTATAACGATTGATGAATTCTTGGTCAATATATTCTTTGAGACAAAAAACATTTCTAGCTCTTATCTTCTAACCATGCATATTTTACATTTAATTTTTAAATTCCGTAAAAAAAAATAAATCTTGTAAATTATATAATTTTAACTCAAGATTGACTTAGTAATAGTTCATTCTATCTAGCTGAATGAATTCCAAAATATCTATGGAATACCATTACTGCTAAAGGTTTCTTTTCCCAAAACCAGATAAGTCAATGTGCTAATAATACCTATGGTCTTTAAATCTAAATTGTCTAAAAACTATAATAATTATATCCATGAAAACTACATAGTCTCACTAGCAAAAGAATTATATATCAATAACTGGTTATAAATGAGTCTTACATTTTTATATTAATCATTTATAGATAATTATTAAATCATTAGTGAACTACTAGTTGATTATTAGACACGAAAAATAACATTCATTCCTAAAATATAATAATTTATCATTATTTCCAATGAAAATTTGAGATAAATGTTTTAGTAATACTTAAAAAAAGTCCAACAATAATCGATAAACATAGTAATTGTAAGTTGTGTACTTCTCATTGCAGAGTTAGGAATCAACCATTCTCAACTTCTTGGGGAATTAACCATACTTCTTATATTGTTGATTTTTTACTTGGTTACTGTATTTAAATAAAAAATGTGATAGGAAAATTTTATTTAATACTCTTTAAGAATGAAAAAGACATTAAAAACAATGATTAATACTCTGAGACAAATCAACTTCTTTATTCTACTTAAATTCATTACAATTATTTTTCCATGGAAATAACTCACAACAGAAAGTAGATAACCTCTTCTATAATTATCTACATCAATTATTTGAAAGAATTTGTGAAGTTTCCTTTGGTTTTAAACATTCCATTTTCCTTTTCACCTTGTATTTCAACTTGATAGTCATAATAACTAAACATAAATCTTTCCTTAAGTTCTTATCAACTTAGTGAACCTTACCCAAAAATTCATGAATAATTTTTCCCCATTGTATTTATCATTGTAATCCTAAATAAAATTAAAGTGGATGATAAAAATATTAGAATGATATGTATTCAAATATTAAGATCCATATTTTCATTTACATGTACTCAGTTTATAAATTACCACATTTATATCTCACGTCACTTTATCCTTGTAAGATTCTCAGAGATGAGACAAAATTTTATATCATACACATATAGATGATGTATCTAACACTCATTATAAATTAGTGATAATATTATAATGTAAACATAAAATATGATAAACCTGAGTATCCTACTAGTATATTTCTCACTCTCTCTACCTAAGGTGTCCAAAATAGGTAGTGGGTATTTTGGAACTTAGAATTTCCATGCATTTCATTGTACTTTGTGGAAGATATTTTACTACACTTGTAAATTCATGCGGGTTAGGACATGTTATTTTTCTAATAGTAATCATAGTGTATATGTGTTATAACTATCCATTTTTATACTAAATAAAATACTCACTAATTACTAATTTTATCTTGATTACTGATTAAACATTACTAATTAGATATTACCGATTAAATAATTTAATGTATTTCATTATTTTATCAAACCCTAGTAGCCCTCACTACTAGATTTAGAATACCCAGTCACTGGAGTATTCTAGTGAAGAACCCCTAAAACATATTCTAATATTCCAAGTTATGGATACACCACTAATCAGAGAGTTTAAATGTATTGTTTGATTGGACAACCACATTAACTCACAGCTCCTTGAACTATTGAGTGAAGTCCCATCTTTTAGAAATCATATACTTGATTTGCTCAATATTTTTCATCTAATGATGAATCATTTAGATATGAAAACTTATTTTCTTATATCTTTATTTAAGTCAACCCATAATACAATAATAACTCTCTAGTAGGAGGAGGCACCCTCATCTATGGCCAATGAGCACCATATACACCAATTTTTGTTGAAATTTGAATGATGGAAGGTGTTAAAACTTAATATATAGTTGATGGTTTTATTATTTACTGATGATTGAATTCATTTTCTATCTCATATACACATACTAAGTGATCAAACTAAAAAATTAACTTTATAGTATATATAAAAATATTCATCATATCTAAATTTGTTTTAATTTATCCATTAATTGTTTATTATTTTATATGTTTTCTTATAATTTTATAGTCAAAAAAATAATAAACAATTCACAAATTAAAGACAACCTGAAATATCCTAAGCATTTGACATTTATTGATTTATTTACTCTCAATGGATCAACTATAACCGTAGGTTAAAAATACTTGAGTCAGGTCTGACTCGTATTGTATATCACACCCCGGTCCAATGCATCACTATATCATCTAGAATAATACATAGTCTCAGCCAAGTCCACATCATACAACTTGCTCTTCATAATGCATAAATACTTGAACACATGTGAAGGGTATTGGGAATGCATAATACACATACAATATAGCTGTGGTGTATATACATTTACTTATACATATTAAGTTAGGAAAGGGAATATATATACCATCAGAAATAAATTTAATTATTACATGCATCATACGAAATTTCAATAAATAAATAAATAATTTAATTTCCAGACATATATTGGTATGTGTTTTCTCAAGATAAGTTCACTAGTAAAATTCATGTGAAATAAAATTAAATATGTGATAAATTTATATCAAGGGAATTAAATGAATTCAAATAATTATTTTTAATTTTAATCCAAGAAATATTTTTATCACTTGTTCCCAAAATATTTAATAATATTTTAAAAAATTTAACTCAATTTTCTAAATAACTTATTTTTTTCCGGACCTTGAGCGGTCTAGAAAGCCTCTTGAATGGGGGTTTGGGCTGAAATTTTTCCCTAAATGGTCGTAGTGTGTCGATTAAGGCCCAAACCACCCTAGATCGAGTTGGGATGAACCAAATTGGATATGGGTTGGCCGGTAGGGAAGTGCATGAAGGGAATGCATGTGAAGGGTATATAGGTTGGGATGACACACATTTAGGGATGGCGGTAGACTAGTGGTTTGGTTATAGGGGTTGTCTATACACAATTTGTGTTGTTAGTGATGGGATCATGTGGAAAGAGGGATCAAATAAGGGAGGAAAATCTGCAGGGTTTACTGGCAGGGTGGATCACGAGTGGCGGGGAGTACCCGAAAGTGGAGGCCACATGACCACTCAATGAGAGCTTAAGAGGGGGAGGTCAGTGGGTCAAGGTGGGATGTTAGGGTTTGAAAGATAGAAGGGTGAATTTCATTTAGTGGGTTACAACAGGTAGAGTCCATGATGATAGGATGCTGGAGAACAAGGGTGGTAAGGATAATCAATGAAGGATGAAGACCGAAGGGGTCTCTCTAATCTTAGAGAGAGGACTGTCCAAAAAAACTTTATTAATTATATATATATATATATATTGATATTCAGCTAGACCAGCCACCATCTAGACGTTTTTAAATTTTTTTTACGAAAAAGCGGACCCATGAATCCCTTCCACCTCTTTCTAATTTTCTATTTGTTTTAGTTTTTTTATTCCTATTAGCTTTATCCTTTTGATAAAATTATATTTATGATTTTTCAAAAATGGTGGAATTTGTGCCTAGCCATAAAACATTATTCAAATCAAATTCCCTGGCTAGACTAGTGGTCAACGTTGAAAAAAATAAACAATGAAATTAAAACTTATATAAATATATATATGTGTGTGTGTGTGTGGTGTGTGTGGGTGTTCTTAAAAAATTTGCCAAAAAAATATATTTCAATCTGATTCATAACTTTCGATGGAATTAAATTTTCTTTTTGATTGTTGAATTGAAAATTCATCTATGATTCTAGGATTGTAATGATTCCTTTGACCTGAATTTAGAACAAATTTATTTTTTCTTAGATTAAATTTTTTTACACGATCCCTCTAATACCAATTAATGGTATTGATGTGTGCAAAAGAATACGATGGGGTAAGGATTACAAATTTTTCATTGCTAGATTGATGAAACTAAATCATATCTAGTGAAACAAAGCCCAGTACGGAAGATAAGAATCTTATGTGAATGATTTATGAAAAAAAATTTAAATAAAAATCTACCTAAATAAATTTGAAACTACATTAAAAAATTGTTCATCAATGGAAACTTTTTCTTGATGGAATCGATGATAAATTTATCTACATCATCCAAACACAGTTCAAAATTCTATGGGAATGAATGTTTTCAAATTCTGCTAGCATGGAGAATCGTTGACACCTTCAATGACCCAATGATCACTACATCTATGTTTCTTCAATCCATAAAGGAGATCTCAAACAAATTGATTGGATCAAGATATTCTCTTTCTAGGGTGAGGTAGAGAGGATATAGGAGCTCTAAAAATCATGTAGTGAATAGTACCATACATGAGATACTCCTCTCACTTATATAGCGAGGTTCTAAATGCCCAAAATTGGCTCCCCGACCCCTGGAAATGTATTAAACACTAAATAATATTTAAATGACTTCTTATGACTAACTTACTGAGTCATAAATATCATTTATATTTTATCAATTACTTGTAATTTAATAAATATATTACATCGAAAAAATACCATTGAACTCAACTCAATATTACTATAAATATTAAAACAACCATTAATATTAAAATAATATTCATTTGTTAAATATTTTCTAATGTATCCACTTAATATCTTGTGAATAATTTTAATAAAAAAAATTCAAAAAAAATTATTCTAAACTTGAATAATATGAATTTATTTATTACATGTATATAATATATTCTAAGACATCCTCAAACACCATGATGGTTCCCAATATTTCCTATACACTTATTCATTAGAATAAGACATACTTTTGAAAAATATAAGCATGTGTCCCACTAAGACTTCATCTTGATAGTAGTGAATACTATTCACAGACCAGGATATGATTTTGGCAACCCATAAAGGCCCATAAAGAGATAAGGAAAATTCATCTAAATTACAACCTTTCCTACGAATTCATAGTATGTAATATAATATATCTATCTCACTATATCTCATAAATCTAGATACAAAATTGACATCTTCATACTTTCTTTTCTTATTATTCATTGACTTAACTAGATAAAATTAACTTTTTCTACCGTGACCATGTATTTAGTGAAGGTACTAAAATCTTGATCAACTAGGTTCAAGATATCCCTTATCTTTAGAAGTAAAAAAATCATTTCTTGATTATTCAATCAATTCCATATCACCAGTGACACATGCAACACAATCTACCTCGCTAAAACATCAACTTCATGGTTTTCATCTTTCAATAAAGTATGAAATCAAATGGTACACTTTAATAACAATCTAAAGTTAGGAGACCATTACATGTGTTTATAAATAGTAACTACCAATGAAAAATGAAACATACAGTGTTTCTATTGTTGGGTCAGCCCTTATGTCACACCTATACTTATGAGATAATTTTCTTTTTATAATTTTATTTTTCTTTGGGATATTTTGTCGAGTTGGGGGCTGAAACCGATTGAAAATTTTCATTTTTGCAAATAAATTAATTTTTTGGGCTTGAAAGCATCCATAGCATGATTACTTGAGTTGTGTGGGGGTAATTGTACAGTTTCCCAACTTTAAAAATAAATAAAATATTAAAATGAGAATGGAATAAAATTAAGGAAAAAAGGTAAAATAAAATTTAAATAAATGTTGTTATAATAATAATAATATTATTATAATTGAGAATCCTATTATCATTATTATCTGTACAGTTAATAATAATATTATTAATATTGGTATTAATAATATTAATATTATTATTGGAGTTAATAATATTAATATTATTGTTGGTGCTAATAATATCAATATTATTATTCATATTCTTAATCCTGTTATTATTATTGATATTAATAATACCAACATTATTATTAGAATCATTAACCTCTTATTATTATTATTATTGTTGTTGTTATAATTGTTATAATTTTTTGGTTATTTTTTTTATTCTATTAGGGTTTCTTTCTACCTCCCCCCATCTCCCTCACATTTCTCTCTTCCCATACCCTCTATGCGTCAAACTCCACCTGGCCTCCTCCTCGTGCACTACTTCCCATGAATGGAACCATGATCACCTTCTAGAGATCTTCCTTATGTCACCCTCTAGTCTTCTCGCATGCTCATGTTCCCCATCGACCGACGACATCCCCTATGTGGCGCGACACCACCAGCCGACACGAAAACCTTCTCGGTCGGAACCCATAGGTGGATCCTCTTCCAGTACGACCCCTACCGTTGAATCCATGATCGGCACCCCACACCCTTTGCGTGTGTGATCTTCTCTAGGAGCCCCTATTGGTAAAACTTTCTTTCAGTTTGGGGTTTTGGTTTTCCAGTAGGTTGAGTTGTGTTTTGAGGGTTTAATCGTGGATCGTTTTGGCTTTGATCTCCGGTTTTAGGGCTCCTTTTTTTACTTCTTTGTAGTATGAATGAGATGAAAGTGTGATTTAATTCCATTTTTGAAGGAATATCCACATGTGGTAGGTGGTTCCATGCCCTATAATCTTTAGGTGATTTAATTTGCTACTTAAATAATTTTTAACTAGTTCTAATGATAAATTGCGTGGTGTGAATTCTATTTTTGATATAATTTGACATGCATACAAGATGAATTTGATTTTTCTAAATAAAACTTCCATGCATTCTATAGGAATTTTTTTATGATTTTTTTGACGTGATTAATTAATAAGTTAAGGTATGAAAATTGTGTATTTCAAAAACGCTTGAGGTGTGAGTGTTATAAGATTTGGTTTTTGAAATGAAAATAAACTATTTTGAAATGTTTATTTTTATTGTGAACATTGAAGTATTTTTTAGGTGTGCGAATGGGGTTTTAGAAGGGTTGGGATGTAAAATTGTTTTAAAATGATTTTTATGTGAAATTGGTGTGTTTTTAAGTAAGGCCTTAGGATATGCATGTAATATGTTTTGTAAATTGAGCATTTGTTTACTGAAGTGGCGTTAGAAATTCGAAACATGGTTGTATTGGTTTCTGGGTTGTTTGGATTGTGAAAAATGCGTTTTCATGGTCATTGAGGTGTGTGTAAATTTAAATGGAAATTTTCAAGTGAAAATGAATCACTTTGGGAATGTTTTCCTTGTTATGAATTTTATGTATAATTTATGAAATGTTTAAAAAAGAAAAAAGATTATTTTAAAAATAGTTTAAACTATGAGTGGTTTTATAAAGGTACTTGTCCATTTTTTTGGTTCATTTTAATCAATTGTTTTCTTATTTTATATAAAGGGGGAATTGGGAATTATTTATAAGTGATGAAAAAAGTATTGAAAGTCACTTTTCAATGGTGTGCATGAATGTAAATGAGTTTTTGTTAAAGGAATAATGTTTTATTTGAAATGGTTGGTCTTTGATATGAAAGATGTGGTGTGTGTGCATGGGAAATTTAACTCGAGCACAGGGAGAAACCACCGGTATCTAGGTGGGTAGAATAGGACTCAAATACTAGATGATACGTAAGTGGTTTTCCCAGTCTCATCTATTAGGATTGATGCTACAACACTAACTAAACATTTGTGATGATTGCAGACAACTAGGTTACATGTCATGGTTCTGGGGGTGGTTAATAAGTATTGCAGATCAGAAAAATTATCCACCAGTTATTGAAAAAATAAAAAACATCTTGTAATGAATGGTAGGGGAATGTGGGATGACTGAGGCACAATTATGAGAAAAGATAAAGGATTTAATGGGAGGGAAATGACAGTTAATGTAGAAAACATTTTTAATTTGACATATGAAAACAACAAAAACAAGAATACAAGAATTAAATATCCATTATGAATCAATTTCATATATGAAGGGTTTGTGTTCGAGATATATCATTGATAATGAAGAATACTATGTGAGGGAGACAATGAGTGTGGATTTGGGTTGGAATATGATGGATAGTGATGATGTGTGAATAAGGGTGAGGATGAGGCAACATGGGATTCAATATGCGATGATATGTGAAGGTGATTAAGTGACCATGTGAGTTAGTTACATGGAGAAGAAGAAACAGAGAGAGGGTGATGAAATAAATTCACCAATTAAGGTGATATGAGTTTTTGATAGGATGATTCTTTGACCGTGTGATCATTGTGTGGGAGGATGAAGAACATGCTACAACTATGAATGGATAGAGACACATGATTAGATTCTTGGGAGAAGGTTAAGGATTGGTTTAATATTGGGATATCTGGGTTTTAAAAACAATTAAAATTAAACTGACTACCATAAGAGGTCATCAATACCTACCATTGGATATCATCAATGGAGGTTTGGAATTCCCCCATCCACATTTTATCATATTTCTACTAGTGCACATTTTTAATGGATGAATTGGAATCCAAGATAATAATAGGCATGTAACCATGAGCAAGTACAATGTAACTAAATAATGTTATGGTATCTAGAAGGAATAACCATAGAACCTATAATTTTTTTTGAAAGGCTTAAAATAAAATTGAGAGAGTAATGTAACACCGAGTATTATTATAAAACTATTCAGAAAAAATATTTGGGTATTCTGTAATATAAAATAAACTCTAGAGTCAAAAGGAGAAAAAAGATAAAATAAGAGAAACATGGAGCTATGTTATGGGGAACAAAATTCATGATATGAAATATTTACTCTCTTAATTTTCAATTAATTCTGATTATTATTTAATCATGCTGAGGTTAACTTTATTTTATTTCTCTAGATTAACAGTAAATAGTTTTGTTAATTAATGTGTCTTTATCAATAAATGAATATCGAATAATTTATCATATTTGTTCTTACAAATTTGATTTATTTAAACCCAATCAATTTATCCTTGGGGAAAAGTGAGGAAAATTTTGGTTAAATCCATTCTAGATACTGAGAAGTCAAACTTGTTACCTTTGTAGGGATGATTACTAAGGGAGATATTAAGACATATCAATTACTATATATAATTAATTAATTTTTCAAATTAAGAATAGTATTGAACCTTATATATACCTACATTTTTAGGATGAAGATATAAATTTGTGTCATTATGAACAACAGTGTATTGTAGCTGGTGTTTCTTGAGAAGTGGATACAACATGAAGGGTTCTCCTGCATAATCGGTAAGGAGGAAGGATAATGAGCTATGGGGAAAGGATAAATGTTGCAATGTAGGGTTTGGATACATCATAGAGGTTCTTAATTTTGAAGAAAAAAGGGAATGAATATGTAGGATGAATGTCATATTTGTGCGTATGATACACCATATCCATGCGTAGATGACTACACATGAGATGGAGGTTGTTTAGTAGTGAAATATCTACACTGTAGGGTTTTCTTCTATACAAAATTTTAAAAGACCAATATATTCATCCTATACACATGTTATAGGAGATATTAAGTGGAAAACTTAAAGAATAATTATGTAGGGAATTTTCTACACTTGGGGGGTTTAAAACACTAAAAAAGTATAAGAGGCCAATATGGAATTAACATATTCAAAAAGAAGATATTTTTGAAGGTTTGAAAAAGATTAAGACTTATCCAACACCCTTTCTTATTATGAATAATGATATATTTTTAAATGGAGCAAGACAACATGGACACTTAAGAATCTGTGATCAACTAATATCATAATACGTAAATTTTTATACACTATAATCAAAACATATAAAGAAACTTTAAGTATAGATAAACAAATACTCAAAAAACAAAACAAAACATAATAACCTGCATGTTCATGTGATACATGAAAAAATCATCAAATACCAATCATGGACTATCAACCTTAGTGAATATGCTAATTCCTCCTAATAAATCAACAAATATAATTTTTGATTGAAGTGGACAAAATCAATTTGTAATGGAAGTTTCCAAAATAAATTTTTGATCGAAGTGTTAATTTTTGATGGAAGTGCCCAAAATGAAAACCCTAAAACTAAAATTAGGGATCACCTGATTGTAAGAGAAATCAAGAACCAATTTGTGATGGAAGTGCCAATTTGTGACAGTGTGTAAGGCACAAGCAGAGGGATCCAGGGTGAGGGAGGTGGAGGAGGAGGTGAGGAGGGGAGTTAGAGAGGGAGAGGGAGTCGGAGCCTACGGTGAGGGAGAGGACGGGGGAGGAGATGAGCTGGAGGCGGAGGTGTGTGCGGTGAGGGACAGGAAGAGCAGTGGAGGCCAACCGGAGGCAAAGGCAGTGAGCTGGAGGTGGTACGATGAGGGATAGGAAGGGTGATGTAGGTGAAAAGGAGGTAGATACCAGTGCGGTGTGGGAGAGGACAGGCAGTAGAGGTGAGATAGAGGCAGAGGTAGTGCAACGAGGGAGGGGATGGGCACATCATAGGGTTTCTTTAGGGAGAGGGCAAGGGAAGACGGGGGAGGGGGCATGTAATTTTTTTGCACCCTGCGACTGCCATTGGCAGTCACCCATTCCAAGGGCCTCCAAAACCCATAATTGTAGTAGTGGGTTATGGGTTTGTTCCCTACTAGTGGCTTTTGTATGAGAACGTATATCGTTTTGGTACCTATTCCACATTTACACCAAGATACGATGTCTCTAAGGCCCCACTAGAGCTAGATGAACATTAGGGTATTTACCCACAGTGCTCTACTATTCATGACACGATACCTTTCGATAGAATATAGAGGACCACTTGAGTGTGTGTATGTGTATGTTATGTCTGAATTTTCTCTTCCACTTTGAAGTAGTGTTTGTGAAATGGGTTTTATTCAATCGTTCCTTTTTAACATTTAAATTGTAAATGTCTTCCTTAAATGTGTTTTAAAATCATGAATTTAAATAAGTATGGTAAATTATCTCTTTGAAGTTATGGAATGGAACCTTTCTTTTGGGTGGAATCCTTCTAGGATCTTGGATCAAACCCTACATACACCATTGGGTGTATGTAGACCTTGTTCTTTGTGTATCCCAGGTTGAGGCATCATGCTTAGCGAGGTCAGTTTTGGTTGTTGATGGTCTAATAGTGCAGGTTGGTGTTGATAGCTTGGGGATGTGTATTCTCATGTCAATTAGAGGTTTGGGTTGGGGTTTTAGTTTTCTTTCTTTGTTGTAGTTCCCTTTGGGTTTGAGTTGAGATGTAAAATTTAAATCTGGTCATAGATTAAGGGCCTCTTTGGTTGTTTGGTTTCAGTTTTAATCTATTTATCTTGTTAGTTGTTTTGTGTTTATTATTCTGGGTAAATCTTTCCCATATATTACATTGATACCCAGGCACTTATGCCACCCGTGGTGATTGAGAATGTCCTTTGATCATTGTTGCAGACGAGGTTGGGTGTCGGGTTGGATGGTGGCCCAGCTCGGTTCGTGACAAAATAGTATCATAGGAGGTTGGATCTCTTAGGCCGTGTTCCATTAGAAAGATTCAGGGTATACCAGATTTATGGATGTTAGAATTTGATGTTCTAGATATGATTAATATGCTTGGCCAACACACCTCATGGTGGGAATCGAGTTATCGGGGGGAAGTCGGGTTTTATCTGAGTTATTTGTTTATTATGGTTAATCTTATTTGGAGAAAAATGAAAAGGGGGTAGGGTCAACGGTCTCATCGAGATCGCAGGGCTTGTAAATCCATGTGTAGTTGGAGAGATTTTCCAAGAATACTCTCTTTGACGGTGGAGTGACTGGTGTGTGGCTGCCAAATATATGTACGAGTCACCCTTCGACACTAGTTACCCGTTGCACTGTCTAATTCCTTCTTGGGTTTTGAAAATTCTTTTTAAAAACATTGTTTGAAAACTTATGAAATCTAGATTTTAAAGTGGTAACGAATTCATTTTCAAAAGGGTGGAAAATTGGTTTTTTAGAACTGTTTTGAACTAGATTTTAGAAAGGTGGATTTTTATAAAATGGTTTTTATGTAGTATGAGATTGAATTTTTATAGTCATGTTTTTTGGATTTAAAAACATGCTGGTTTGGAAAACATGGATGATTTTAAAGTGGGTTTTGAAATGAAATTTTCAATGGAATTTGTTAAGCCAATGAAAAGTATTTTGAATGGGATGAAATGTTTGAAAATTTACATGAATGGTTTGAAATGAATTATTGATGGGATTTTTGGTGTTTTTCTAAGATTTTTTTGAGATTAAAAATGTGTTCAATTTTGTGACTTGTGGTCTTTAATAGAGGAGGTGTGGGTCAAAAATTGTTTTGAAAAATAGAAAGAATTTGGTTCTAAACTTTGGAGTTTACATGGGTAACCACACACATGAGTTATATGTGATAGGATGATTAGTGCCTATTTGACATGAGAGCATGCATGTATAAGACCCATGAGGTACCATTGGTGAATGTGCATCCCACCCTCCCAATTTTAGTTTTTGAAGTGTTTTTAAGGACAGAGTGTTTGATGTTCCATAGTTGTGTGGTGTGTCTTTTTGGGTTTTGGGAATCTTTTAGTGGGGTGTTTTGTGTTTGAAAACCTATTTTTTTATTGATGTTTCATGTTGTGTTTTGTTGGGGAGTTGGTTAGTGTTTTTTCTCAAGAAGTGTTTTGGGAGGCCATTGTAATAGTTTCACCATTCTTTTAGTGTTTTCTCATGGTGTGTTTGACCAATAGACCGGTTTTTTGGGTCCTCAATTTTCCTTATTGGCTAGTGCATGACCCCATAAAGAGTTAACATGTGATTAAAGTGAATCCATGGGAAATTCCCCATTGGTTAACCCTATAGTTTATCAAATTAAGGAAATTCCCTTTTTTAGTGTTATTGCTAAGTATATCCATTCTTCCTTTTTGTTTAAGTGGATCATCTCTCAGTGGGATAGCATATGCTAGAGGAGTTAAGGAGAGTTGTTATATCTGGGTTGTATGAGTTGTCAAAGGTTAATTTTGAAACCATTGTATATATAAGAACTCTCTGGAAGTGGTGAAGGGAATTCTAGTGAGGAAAGGTGAGATGTCTGGAGTTGGAAGTGTTGGATACTGTCTTAAAGGGCCTTTGGATCTTTCATTGGTCTTGTCTAAGAAGGGATTCATACTGGGCCACCAGTGTAGAAAGTCAGATCATAAGAGGATACTATGGTCATTTATATAAATCGTGTGTCGTTTAAAACTTAGTTTAAAGTCCATTTTTATATAATGTTTCTTTTAGTAGCAATGGTCATGTTCAGGGATGTTTGTCGATGTTGTACTCTTGTTCGGGTGCATAGCGTAGGTTGTGCAACTTTTCATGGGTCACTGTCTTGATAGAAGTGTATTTCCCTTCGAGAAATTTTGAATTCCTCCATTTTATTGGAAGGTGTCTTTTATGCATTGTTCCTCTTGATTTTTCTCATTCGTAGTAACAAGGGGTGATGCACATGCACCATCTTAGTTATCATGTTAGTGAATGTTCCATGTCAGAGTAAGTGGATGTGAGGGTTTGTTATGACTGATGGTGTTGCCTAGATTTAGATGTGGTTGTGTGTGGAAACAAAAGGAGAAGATCTATTTAGGATGCTTCAATGACTGAATGTGAGGAAGAAGATGCTTCAAACATTAGGGCTCCAACCATATGCCTCAGAGTGAAGCTGGTGCATTATCCGAAACCCTATGAGTGTATGAGACCCCAGCCTTATTTCTATCATCCTTGTTGAAGGTTAAGGCTATTTAAATCATTTATTATATATATATTCCATTTTTAATAACCCATTTGGGTGAAATAGTTTTCCCTTGGATATGGGGTGGCATGATCATCTTGTTACTTTAAAGTCCCGGTGGTTGTGTCCCACTAGATGTAATCTCTTTTAGTGGACCTTATGGAGTCTGTTTGGGTAAATTGGTCTTAATTTTGATTAGTTCTCATCTAAGTATGTGAAGATGATGGGTTTTCTTCGGATGTGGTTTTGACACCTTGGTAGTTGGGCCCTTCCCTCCCTCCCTTATTGTGGGGTGTTTGGTCAGTGCCGGGAAGCCTCAGAGTTCCTGTGTTTTCGTTTTCACTAACGGTTGTAAGACCCATTGTGGGTATCACTGAAATTTCCTAAGAATAAACTGGTATTAATCTACTATTAATAGTGGGGAGTCCATTCAGGCCTTCTCATGTGAGTTTTCCAGTCTTTTCTCAGGGGTTCGTTAGTTCTTAATGTCGTGGAGTCCGATCGGGCCTCCCCATGTCAATATTTTGGTTCTATTTATAGATATGGATCAGTGTTAGGATATGGAAGTATTCTTTAGGATGTGGTTTAATTTTTCTCCCTTGTTTTAGGAATGTGGTGTGGGTTCTTGTTGGTAGTGTTTGAGGTGTTTTTTCCTAAGAAATTGTATTGTGAATTATGGGAAATCTCTTGTCCTTTGACTGATCAACTGGAGATCTTTAAACACTTGGGAGAGGGTGGTTTATAACAGGGAGTCAATTTCTGTCTCCCAAGTTTATTTTGTAAGCCTTTTCCTTTGTTGATAGTATTCTAACCTTTTCACGTGGTTAGTTCTTGGGAATATCCTTGGACTGATAAGGGGGAATCAAATTCTACATTGCGGTTAGGCATTGTTGTGGATTTCTGGGGGAAGAAATCATTACGTTGGGGAGAATTGTCACACATGGACTTTTGAGATATTTATTATTATTATTTTATTTTTATTTGAGATATTTTGTCGAGTTTCGGGCCGAGCCTAATTGAAATTCTGTATTTTTACTGATAAATTAATTTTTTGTTCTTGACAGTGTCTAGCGCATGGTTTCTTGATCCGTGTAGGGTAACCACATGGTTTCACAACATTTGAACAAAATATCGCATTAAAATGTGAATGAAATAAAATTAAGGGAAAACGGTACAATAAAATTTAATGAAATTTTGTTATAATAATAATATTATCATTATAATTGATATTATTATGATTATTATTATTATCATCATTAGAGTTAATAATATTAATATTAATGTTGGTATTGATAATATTAATATTATAATTAGTGTTAATTATATTAATATTTTTGTTGGTGCTAATAATGTCAATATTATTATTCGTATTCTTAATCATATTATTATTATTTATATTAATAATACCAACATTATTATTAGTATCATTATCCTCTTATTATTATTATTATTATTATTATTATTATTGTTGTTGTTATATATTTTTTATTATATTTAGGTTATTTTTATTTTTATTCATTTAGTATTTCATTCCTCCTTTCCCCCCTATCCCTCACATTTCTATCTTCCTCTACCCTCTATGCATTATTCCCCACCTAGCCTCCTCCTCGCACACTGCTTCCCATGGAAAATTCCATACTCACCTTCTGACGATCTCTGTTGCACCTCCCTCTAGTCATCTAACCTGCTCGTGCACACCATAGACCGACGACATCCCATGTGCGGCGTGACACCACCACACGGTGCACAAACCTTATTTGACAAAACCCACTAGTGGCTCCTCTTCTAGTGTGCCCCTTCCCTTAAATCCATGTCCATATCGACCCCCCTTGTGTGAGTACTTTTCACCAGAAGCCCCTCCGAGTAAAAACATCCTTCGGTTTGGGGTTTTGGTTTTCTAGTAGGTTGATTTTTGTTTTTAGGGTTTAATCATGGATAGTTTTTGGATTGATCTCTTGTTTTAGGGATCCTTTTTTGATATTCATGGTGCGAATGAGGTGTGTTTGTGATTTTGTGCCATTTTTGAAGGAATCTCCTCGTGAGGTAGGTTGTTACATTCCCTATCATATTTAGGTGATTTAATTTTATGCTTAAATAATTTTAAGGTGTTCTAATGATAAATTTCATGGTGTGAATTCTATTTTTGATATAATATTACATGGACATATGATGAATTTGATTTTTCTAAAGGAAAATTCTATGTATTCCATATGAATTTTTTTTGAATTTTTTTGATGTGTTAAATTAATTGTTTATGTTATGAAAATATTGTTTTTCAAAAATGATCAATGTACGAGTGTCATGAAAGATGGTTTTTCAAAAGACAAAAAACATTTTTGACATGTTGATTTATATTGTGAACTATGAAGTATGTTTTAGGGGTGTGAATGGGGTTTTAGAAGGGTTGGGATGTGCAATTGTTTTAAAATGGGTTTTTATGTGAAATTAGTGTGTTATGAAGTGAGGCCTTGGGGTATACATTTAATATGTTTTATAAATTGTGTATTTATTTATTTAATCAGCATTTGAAATTTGTAACATGGTTGGAAAGTTTTTTGGGGTTTTTTGGATGGTGTGAAATGCGTTTTCAAGGTCTTTTAGGTGTGTGTGTGTATAAAAGGATATTTTCAAGGGAAAATGAATCACTTTGGGCATGTTTGACTTCTTGATCATTTTATGTATAATTTATGAAATGTTTGAAAAGGTGAAAATCTTGTTTTAAAAATAGTTTAACGTATGATTGGTTTTATAAAGGGGCTTCCACATTGTTTTGGTTGGTCTTAATTGGGTGTTTTCTTGCATTATAAAAAGGAGGAATTGGGAATTATTTATAAGTGATGAAAAAAGCATTTAAAGTCACTTTTCAATGGTGTGTGTGAATAGAAATGAGTTGTTGTGAACGGAATGATGTTTTCTTTGAAGTGGTTGGTATTTGATATGAAATATGTGTTGTGTGTGCATGTGAAATTTAACTCGAGCACAAGAGGAAACCTCATGTATCTATGTTGGAGGACATGGAATCATGCACTAGATGATATGTAAGTGGTTCATCCCCGTTTCATCTAACAGGATTGATGCTATAACACTAACTGAACATTTGTGAGGATTGGAGACCACTAGGTTATGGGTTTGTTCCCTAATAGTGGCTCGTGTATGAGAATGTAGATCGTTGTGGTTATTATGACACATTTACACCGAGATACAATGTCTCTAGGGCCCTACTTGATCTAGATGAACCTTTGAGGATTTACCCACTCTGCACTACTATTTATGACATGGTGCCTTCCATCAGCATATGGAGGACCACATTTGTGTGTATGTGTGGGTGTTCTGTATGAATTGTCTCTTCCAATTTAATGTAGTGTTTGTGAATTTTTTTCTTCTAGTGTTCATTTTATACTTTTACCTTTTATATTTTTTCTTAAAAGTGTTATAAAATAATGGATTTAAATAAGCATGTAAAATTATCTCTTTGATGTTATGGCATGGAACCTTTCTATTGTGTGGAATCATATTGGGCTCTTGGATCACTCCCTACAGAAACCTTTGGGTGTATATAGTCCTTGTTATTTGTGTATCCCAGGTTGCATCATCCTTCTCAGCAATGGTAGTTAATGTTATTGATGGTCTTCTCGTGCAGGTTGGTTTTTGTAGCTTCGGGATATGGCTTCTCATGTAACTTGGAGGTTTGTGTTAGGTTTTTAGTTTTCTTTCTTTATTTTAGTTCTCTATGGGTTTGAGTTGAGTTGTAAACTTTAAATTTGGTCATAGTTTAAGGGCCTTTTTGGTTGTCTGATTTTTTAGTCTATTTATTTTGTTAGTTGTTTTGTGTTTATTATTCCAGGTAAATTGTTCCCATATATTTCTTTGATAACCGGGAACTTGTTCCATCCCATGGGTATTGGGAATGCCCTTCGGTCCTTTCCATGGACTGGTTCGAGTGCTGTGATGGATGGTGACCCGGCTTGGTTCGTGACACCTTATGATGTGATCAAATCATGATCACAAAGCACGAACTTCATGAAAAGAAGTCTCAATGCTGATGAACCCCGACTAACTAATGGTAAAACATCATCTATGTATATCTAGTATGATATATCTATATTATATGAAATTTTTTAAGATTAATTTAATACTATATCAAGGTTCTCCTTATATCCTAAGAACTTCTATAACATTTTGTACAATAGTTAATTTAAGGACATTACCAAGTAAATAATGGATGAAGAAATATCAACACTATCATGGTAAGTGTATATCCTAAATATCTCATAGTACATATGATATGGTAATTGAAAAATAATTTGAAAGTTGTATATAGGGAACCCACATTTAAATTAATTTTAATATATAATTCCTTAATTATGAAATCACCGTTCATTCATTAAAATATTTACCAAAACAAGCTCATCACTAATTTCATCCTCACATATCGTAACTAAAACTATAATGCAGTGAATTTTGGAATTTATAAATAATTATGGAATAATTATTCAAGTACCTTAAATAATCAGGAAATTATGAAATTGGTGCCAATAATTGGGGATCAACATAGACACTTTAAATCCTGTGAAAAACAATCAAAATAGCTATCATCCAATGATGAACATAAAATATAAATAACTAATAAATGTATAATAGATGATTATAAATGAAGATTATATAGGGTACTTAATATGGATAAGGTTTTTAAATTTGTTATTAATATTATTATGTTTATTATACAGGAGGTTGAAATTTTTTTTATGGTGGTCAGGAGTAAAAGGTAAAGGGTTTTCTTGACTAAAATTCTTTTATTGAGTCATAATGGTTCCTCTTTGAATATCGTTTTACAATATTATTTTCTTCTATTATATGATGATATTATAATTCATTTAATTATTTTTAATGGGAAATATATTTATGGATTTATTTCATCATAGAATTTAATTTTGTTAAGAATAATACCCATACTTTTCAAATTATATCTCTTTCTTCCATATCCACATTCACATATTCTGCTAATATTATTATTTTTTTGAATTTGTTTTTAATTTCTAGTGACCTTAAAAATTCTATTTTCCACTTTTATAAAAAACTATTTTCACTCTTTTTACGGTGTGATTTTTTATTAGAGGTATTTTAAATTTTTTAAAAGGTTTTCTTCCCTTTCCCAAATGCACATTTTTTATTCCACTCTACGTTTATCAAATTTAGATATATTTATTTTAAGGTCCCATTATTGGTATTTATTTTAAAATAATGGTTTAAAAATTCTTTCAAAGAAACTTATTGAAAATTATTTAGGAAAATTTACTTGTAAATGTGCCTCTTTATGAAAATGTTATGAAATTTCTTTTTAATATATACGGTGTCCATTTTTTTATTTATCACCAAGAGGACCTGATCCTATTGTATTATGTTTCATGAATAATCCTCTAAATTTAATTATTAAATTTCCTTTTTGGGTGATTTAATTCTGTTATCAACCAATATATCTCACACTTTCATTCTATACAATACTTATTAGAAAAATATTAATATAATTTTTCAATGGGTTCTTTATGATGTGACGAATGATTGTTTTAATGTGGCACAAATATATATTGATAATGATGGGTGGGGTCCAAGTTTTCTCTCTAATTAATTGGTTAAAAGTTTATATCTCATGATATGTGTACACACAGGTGAAATTAAGTTTTCTCACAAGCATGGGTGTAAGGGTTTGGCTCACAATGGTGATGAATCATGAAATAAGTATTCATAAACATGATTAATCTTTTTATAAATCATGGGTTATCATGAAAGTGGTGTTTCACTATTCTTATGTTTGTTCCAGATTTTTTTTATGCAATGTTTTAGGGGAATACTATAATTTGATTTCATAAGTCTACGATTATGCTCCATGGATCATATTTATTATCATAGGAATACATACTCTTTGTTATGATATATGTTTGGTAATTTGAGACTACATGTCTGTATATCATTAATTATAGAAAAATGTTATAGTAAAATGTTATTTTGGATAATATATTTCTCCCAAGACTATGTTTTCACACATTTTTATGATCTACCCCTTGAAGACATGTTAATAAGTTTTTTCCATCAGTGATAATTTGAACTCACTTCTTTCTTATGTTACTACTCCCAAATTTATGAAGATTATTATATATTATAATATGTATATAAGTAAGTCTATGTGACTCAATTATGGATAAATGTTCAAAAGTATTGTAAAATAATATTCTTATGTAGCTAGTCCTCAAAGACACAAAAGAATTAGTTCTTCAGAATGTGTGTTTATTATGGGATGTAATGTCTAACTTATAAAAATGATGCAAAATAAATATATGTTTATCTTCAGTCATATCACATGGTATCAAAGGTAATGTGTAAATTATGTGTTTTTAACATCAAATCATGTAGTTCGGGTCTGAGGCGTCTCAATTTTTTTCACAATGTTTCTCCTATCAGTAGGTGAAGGATAAGAATTAGTGTCCCATAGGTATTATTCAGTCATTACACATTCTTGAGTAAAATTAGGATGATGTAACCTTATATTTTTTATCAGTTCTATCAAGGTCACCTCCTGGTAATGATTTTTTATGGGTTATTATGGACTTGTTGACCAAGGTTTCACACTTCCTACCGATTCGAGAGACCAAATATATTAACGAATTAGGATGATTATATTTAAAAAAGAGTTTACATATTCATGGTGTGTCAATAATTTTAATTTCAAATTATGTTTCCTAATTAATTCCTCACTTTTGGTAGGTTTTGAAGAATAAACTTCATACTCAAGTTTATTTGATCACAACATACCAATATCATATTGATGTCCAGTCTGAGCATACTAATCATATTTTGGAGGGCATACTAGGATTACATGTTCTTGATTTAAATAGATCGTGAGAGATTCATATTGTTTTTTCTGAGTTTTCCTATAATAATAGTTATTAGGAATCGATATAGATGGAACCTTTTGAGGCCATGTATGACATGTTGTTTTGTTTTCCACTATATTGGTAAGAGGTAGGGGAGTTAGCTATTTTATTGACTGAGTCTTGTATAGGATATGTTAGAGAACACATGGTTTCTATGGATGGGATTATATATATTTTTAGATTTAGAAACATTCATTTATAGGATAGAGATACCAACCTCTAGAGTTTGTGGAAATAAATCGAGTATTTTTTAGTGTCTTCACATTTGGGATATAATCATATCTGGAGGTAGGGGAAGTTTCCACATAGATATATGGGTCTTTTTGAGGTTATCATGAGGGATGGTACTATGACATATCAATTAGTGTTTCATTAAATTTTTTTAATAAATTTATGATTTATTTCATATATATCACCAATGTAGATACCACACCATTACATATCATGTGATAATAACTAAATACATCGAGATACATCATGATGTTTCATTTGATGAACCAATAATTCTTATAGTAGAAAATATTTATAAAACTATTTATGGGAATATAGTCAATATGGTAGAAGTTTAGTGGTAGAAAATTGTACATAGAAGGATATGTGGGATCAAGAGTTTGTTATACAGATTTAATGGTCAAAGTTATTTACCAATGAGGATTAGTGACACTCAGTGAAATATATCTAGGACAAGAAACCCTATGGTGGTGTGGTTATAACAACCTATATATTATGAGGAGGGTTTGTTTATTTTTTTAAAAACATTATATTTTCAGTGTTTTTGAGATATTGGATGTGTTATAATGTGACTTATGATTTGGTTTCTAATGAGTTCATATTTTTCATAAATTTTTTGAACTTAATTTCATTAATGTGTGAATTTAATTGATTAAATTTTCCCATTATTAATTGAATATAATATATTTGGGTGATTAGTTTGATTTTTCACGAAGGGGACATATTATATTTTATGTTTCTATTTTTATGTGATGATTTTTAATGCAATTTTTTGTGTTCCATGCAGGCCAAATTTGACAAAGAAACGTTTTGGGGACTTGAAAAAAAATGGGTCAGAAAGGGCCAACCCTTAACAAGTGGGGATCAAGCCACATGGTAGACCCATGAGGGGCCACTGAACAAGAACCCTCATAGTGAAGGATAACTGTATGTGTAATATGTGATCATATATTGCACATGGAGCATGAAATAAAGGGCAAAAAGGATGCATTGATGCACATATAAAGAGTCTTTGCAGCAATAGGAGGAAGACTTCACCGGCACAGGGAAGAACCAGTGATGCATGGGGACCTTCAGCCCCCATATGACATACTAGAAGATTTAGGAATGAGAGTACTTATTAATTGGAGGTATTCAATCCATGTTTCCAATGTGTGACACACTAACATGAAGGTACTATTCATACATACCTAAATGGTGTCGTCTCATGCGTCCTGTCACGAACCAAATCTGGTCGCCACCAATACCAGCACCAAACCCAGCCCATGAAAAGGCCAGAAGGGAATTCCCTATCCCCTTGGGCTAGAATAAGTGACCGAGTATCATTAATTTAGGTTTGGGAATGATTTACCCGAGTATGAAAGCATAAAACATTAAAAAGAATCCATAATAGAAATCCGGAATTTTCAAGCCAAACAAGTATTAAACAAAAACCAGAACTGAATATGTTGGTTTGAAGAAAATAAAAGTGGTCCAAATAAAAATAAATACAATAGAAAGGCATCCCCAAGTAATCCACATTACCAGGGGTCATCACCCACAAGTCTTCTCCACAACTCCGCACCTAGGATGTGAACTAACACCCTGAACCACCATCACCGAAAGCCTTCCTTTTACCTGAGTCAAGCATCATAAAGTATAATTAAACCAAGGGGTTTAAGTAGGGTGTGACCCTAATACCAATAGGATACCACCCAATGATTCCAAATAGCATGAAATACAATGTGATAAAGCATGGAGTTTTAATACGCAAAGAAAAGCAGTGATAAATTCCATGAAATGAAACATTCAATTGAAAAACAAATTTAAGATAAAATTTTAACAATGTTAAAAAAATTAAATAGAAATGTTAGATACTGTAACGTACTGCCAAAAACACACCAATACGAGGGAAAATACCACAAACACAATAAGCAACAAAATCGGGAACACCCATAGGCACTAGATAGTCTTGGGCCCCATGTACCTCATACCTTGGTGTAAAGTAACCGTAGTAAAATCTATTCTCATGCATGAGACACTAGTAGCGAAAATACCCATAAACTAGTGTTACCCAATCATCATACACATAGTTTAGTTATAGTTTTTATTATCCAAATGCTAGGTGAAACATGGATAAAACCCATCCGGTCCACTAGCCGTACTAGTACACATCCACCCCACCTAGGTACGCGGGCTTCCCCCTTTGTGCTAAAATATTTTTAGCATTAAACACATATCAATTTTCATGTAAAACACCACTACTGGTCACATACACCTTTTATAGTAGCTACACACATTGTATACAATTCAGAACACACAATAAAAAGCTTTGAGTTTCAATAAAAATAACTTCTCCAAGTCTTTCCTTGTTTTGCACCCAAACTCTTTGAAAACCCCACATTAACATCATGTGCATACTCACATTAACCAAAATAAAATTCATATATCCTTAAACACTTATTTACATCGATTACATGAGTTATAAAACAACCCCAATAAGCTTCACATAGAATAGCCATGTAAAGAACCTAATTCAACACTAAATTCCTACTCAAAAATCATTTTCTTGACAAATGTGACCCAAAACCAATTTTGTGGGAACAAAAAAAGGATAATAACATTAAAAATATTATTTTCAGCCCTAATATAGTTCACTAAAATAAATTAAATAATTATATGGCAGCCATTAATGAACCAACATAAGATTTATATGAAAACCCCCAAATTTCACATGAAATCAGCATTAAATTTCACTTGCAATAAAAAAACACTAAAAATAATTTTTTCAGAATTAATCAAATAAAATAGGCTTTAAAATATCATAAATACATCATTATAATAATATATATTTTGTATAAAAATTGAAATCATCTACCAAAGTAATGAAAACCCTTGAATCTCCGTGTGGAAATCAAGTCGCACCACCGCCGCACCAAGAGGGACTTAGAACAAACCTAAAACAACAAGAATTACCAATAAACCCCATAGTTAAACCATATATTCTAAAACCTACCCTCTGGTAATTTTTTACTTCAATAAAAATGTAATAGTCCCTAATAATATTGAATGAAACCCTAAGCAATTTGAAAGAGGAATAAAATAGACTAACTTAGTCGAGGGATCTTGAAGGAATCTCCCCAAACTCACTAACTTATGAAATTGAAAATATCCAAAATTTAGTGGTGGTTATAACAAGGATGATGAGGTCATTTTGGAACTGGAATGGAGGAGAAAGAGTAATAATTGGGAGAGTTATGATGGAAGGAACTTACCTCCTCAAATCTGGACGATTTTAGAAATCCTAAGATTTGATGCACTCAATATTGATGGATTTGAGCTCCAATGTGGGTGGGAGGATACTGGACACTCTTTTGAGTTCAATGTTCTTGGGTGAGGCTTGGAATCACCGAAACATCTTTAAAACTGAATATTTTATTACTTAAACAAATTTAATTTTTAAAATTGGAATTCGGCTTCTCGGGAGGCCCAATCCCTTAAATAAAAACCCATATACACCATGGTTATGGATTTATAAAGGCTAAAAATTGAAATTTTGGTGTTAATATGTCAGGGGAGGAAATTTAGGAATTGAAATGGTTGAAAAATATTAAAAAAATGAAAATGTTATAAAATAATGAAAATTTATTTTTAAATCTGATATTGGGCCCATAGTTTGACCCAATTCACCAAAACTCACCGATTCCTCTATAAAAGTTTGGGAAACCCCCAAAACAAAGTAAGAATGAAAAATAAATGAAAAATACCATTAAAATATGTCATGTATGTGACACATCCACCCAAATAATTTTTCTTGGACACACCTTCCACACAACCACCATCATCACTATGCAAAAAATACACCATGGCTGATCAAAGGGAATCTCCAATACAACTAGATATCCAATAATAGATAATCCATAATCATGGATATGTGGTATAGTTGACTCTAGATCTCAAATTAATGAAGATACCATTTTTCCATCATCGATACACTACAATGTGCCCCTGTTTCCTACGGATAATGATGAAGAGAGTTGTGAAATTGCTTAACATTGTTTTATGGGCTAGTGGGGATTGATAATTGGATACAAAATAATTCTAACCTACAACACCATGGCTCATTTTGAACAAGAATATGTTTATAGGTGGAGACGTAGGGTTTATGAATACATTTTTGAAGGGATTAATTTGAAGTTCCATGGAAATTTAGATGATGATTGGTTGTGGATGTAGCTTACCTACTACTCCATAACTATGGAATACAAAAAAACAATTAAGAGGGCTACACCACATATCCATATCCCACAATGTAGTGGTTTTCTATTGAAAATTTTAAAATTCCCATGCTTTTGATTAATCCATAGGATACATATGAGATATTGGGAGTTAAAAAAAGGATACATATATTGTGGATTCTCTTACACCCAAGGAGTTTTTAACACTTTAAAAGAAAGGAGGACTCAATCCAAGATAAGTATATTTAAGGAGAGAGATCCAATTGTGGGTTTTGACCTATTCTAAATAAAGGAGGGAAAAGAAAAAAAATTAATGAGATAAAGTGGGTAATTTCTCTGTATCTTCTACCTATAAATTGAAATTAATGGATACTGGGATTGGGATCCTAAATGGAGGAACATTGGAGACTAGAACCAGAACCTAGTGTTGATATTTCTATGATTTTCTACAATATTTTGTCCCATTATCATTTTCCTTTCCCCAAAGGACTATCTTTAGTGCGTAAATATTTTGTACCAAGAAATATAGTGATGGGGGAATGTATTTGTTATAAGGGGTTGTGTGTGATTTAAATCTATGATGGTTTATTCATTTGAAATTTCATTTTGATAATAACCCCTTACGTCATGTATGACTGATGTAGTGAGAGGATGATATTCTATTTCAATTTCATTAACTTGATATCCATCTCATAGAATAAAAAAATCATGATTTTTGGGGCATCTATGTTTAAATATGGGTTTGGATACCTATTTATAAAAAAAATTATTAACTAAGAGGGGAAGTGGAATTTATAAAATAGAGGGTGAGTACGCTAAGAGGAGGCTCACTAGATCTAGATCTCAACAAAATCTATGTTAAAAAAATCACAATACTTTTTCTTAACAAAGTACATGAACCCAGACTTATATTGCGTGGTACATTCATCTCATTCATCACAATCCAAACCAATTTCATTTTTTTGTTTTAAAAACACTTTAAAAAAATTCGAAGTCATTTATGCACTATTCTATATAGATCAAACTCAACCCCACATACTACTTTACAAAGTCACATATTGATATTTAGAATTAAAAAATTTTATAATTTTATTTTCCTTATCGATTTAATAATAACTTTTTAGTGATCAAAACTAGTTTCATTTTTGGGGAATGTTGATTAATAATTCATAGAAATTTTCAAAAAGTTTCATTTTTTATTTTCCCGTTTTCTTTATTTTACACTGGGTATTATCATTCTGTAGTTTCTGAAATAATGTTAGTGCACGAGTACTCAACTAGGTGTATGAAAAAAATATGAAGATCCCACTTTTTATCCAAATATCTAAGGTAAGATCCAAAAAAAGAAAAAACATGGATTAATAAATCATGATTGAACATGGAGAAGGACATGGAGTGCACTAAGAGATCCAAGGAAGTAATCTGGGGATATTGGATTTAATAAATAATATAAGACCATTGAATGTGGGGATCAGCTTGAGCATCATTATCCATCCAGTCACTACCCAAAAATTTGAGATTATGTTGGTTATCATACAGATAATATCTCACTTTATTCAATTTTTTTGGGCTACCTCATGAATACCCCTACTCTCAAAATGGGAGTTTCTTTAATTTATGTGGCACATTACAATTCAATAAAAAAGAAGTGATACAGTAAGATTGTGCCTATTCAGATTATCACTACAATAAAAATCTTGGGAGTGGATCTAGAGTCTACCCTCACACACAATCATAAATTTGGAATAACTGGTAAGAAATTTATTGATTATATTTTTACCTCTTTCAAATTTTATAGATCTATTGGTACAGAATCTAAATTTTTAATAATTAAATTAAGAGTCTCTATATAGTGCATGGGAAATATTTAAACGTTTTATTAAGATATTTCCTCACCTTAACATCAAAACATGGTTACTGATCCAAATTTTTTACAAAGGTTTTAAACAAGGTAACTATTCAATTATAGATGTTTCCACTAGAGGTTCACTAATGAGGAATTCACCTAAAGAATGATACAAGTTTTTGGTAGAAATGTCCTATAATATTCTATAATGGTATATAGATGAGGGTTAAGTACAAGGAGTATATATGGTGAAAAATATCTGGGTTTGAACCAAATGAATGAAATTTCAATGAAAATAGATTCTATAATAGACAATAAATATCTATACGGTATGTAGTATTAATAAGTTAATTATTTATATTTTAATCATAAAAATTATACACTGGTATGGAGGAAACAATTAATATAACAGAATAATCAAGGCCATGTATTTCATCAAAGGGAATATAGGTTTCAACTACATCATGAAGGGCCATCTCTGATGAGTCAAGTCCACTTAAGGGAGGAGACTCTAGCATCTTTTATGAAAAACATAAGTGATTCACTAATAGAGTTGATATAATAATCCAAATATCAAGGTTTTGGAATTAAATAATTAAAGTATGACTTATGAAATCAATGAGAAACCATAAGAAATATGGAAATCCAAGTAGTTTGGATTATTAATCACCTGAAGGAGAGGCCAAGTGGAGTTATACAAGGTAACACTACTATTCTAGGATATAGTGAGATGAAATCCATTACTCTAAGTGGAAATAAAACCTAAGGACATTCTAAAAAATTAAGAATATAGATTTAATAAAAAACTGAAAAATAAAGAGAATAAGTCCAAGGAATAAAGGAAAAAGGAAAAGAAGTTGAGAATTTTGTTCAATAGGAAGCACTACCATCATACCAACCACCACCAATATTTTTTTTATTGAGTAATGAAAGTAAGGTTTGATGAAAAACTATAAAAGTTTCGAAAAATGTGTTTAAATCATTATATCAATATAACTGGGGTGATCAAAAATATTCCCACCTATGTGAATTTTATGAAAGAATTTTTGTTAAATAAAAGAAAACTATATGAATAGGCCATTATAACATTGATAAGGGAATGTTTAGATGTGGTCCCAAGAATCCTACCAAAGAAGCAAAGTGATCTAGATGTTTTTCTATCCTAATTGATATTTTTATAGTGATTTTGGAAAATATCTATGTGATTTAAGTGAAAGTATCAATATAATGTTGTAATCAATTGTCAAAATCCTTGGATTGAGTGATATGAATTTGAATCATGTTATACCTTTACTTACTAATATAATAATGAGATTTTCCAAGGGACTACATAAAGATTTCATAATCATGGTATAGAAATTCTACTTTTTGGTGTATTTTTTATGATGAACATGGATGAAAAGAATAACCCAATGATCATGGGAAGACCATTACTAGCTATGGTACAATAACTGATTGACATATAAATTGGAGATTTAATATTTAGAGTAAACAGTTAAGAGGTCAAGTTCAACATACACCAGGTAATGGAAAATCTACATGAGAAGCGTGATGATTTTAGAGAAGATATCATAAAAGAAGATGAAGATGATAATATACTAATATATATATAATTGAGGTAGTTTTAGTAGATAATGAAGAATAAATATAAAAATAGTTATGTTAAGAAAAGTGTTTTTTGGAAAAAGAAGAAGATAGTGGAGGGAATTTTATCCCCGAATAATTCAAATAAGGAAAATATGTTTAGGCAGTTAGTAAAATACCCTCTTACTTCTGAAGAAGGGATAAAAAACATATATTAATCCCATTGAGGTAGATAATTTAATAACCCGAGTAAGAGTGGAGATATATTCGAAATATGAATAGGACCCATCTATATGGAGGAATCATACCTTTAACACTCTATAGATCCAGACCGGGTAACTTTTTTCCTACCCCCAATCACTTGACATTGAGAGGTAATCTCAAGATTAATGACCATAAACAAAGAAATTTCAAAAGGAAACCGATATTATTTTATTATTTAGGACATAACGATATAATTTATTTTAAATTCTATTTAGTAACTAGTTCATCTGTTCAATTCCATTTATTTTTTATCTTTTATGAGAATTGGTCTTCACTTTTACTATTTTATAATATTTTCAAGTCCATGATGATTT
This sequence comes from Viscum album, assembly GCA_963277665.1. Taxonomy (NCBI): domain Eukaryota; kingdom Viridiplantae; phylum Streptophyta; class Magnoliopsida; order Santalales; family Viscaceae; genus Viscum; species Viscum album. The sequence goes on along the minus strand of OY728146.1, from coordinate 1,615,022,456 downwards.
AAGGTGAAAGTACCTAAGTTATAAAGTAATGAGGGAAAAATAAAATCTTAATAAAAAAGGGGAGTAAGATTTATATTTCATCATTCTCTTATACACCTTTTTTTCTAGAATCTTTTTGGAGTTTAAAGGAAAATAATTAATGCCCACACTTAGATTAATGGTACTGGATTTTTATCTATGAATCATATATTTTATAGGAACTCCATTATGAAATGTGTTAATTTTAAAGTTGATATAATTAAACATGTAATATAGGGAGTTTTAATGATTATAGTTTAGTATATACACTTTAATTTAATGCCTCTTAATTTTTAATTTTAATCACTTATAGATGAAAATTATCTTCCATATTTCATTATTTTAACATTAAAAGACCACAAGGATTAATTTTTTTATTACACATTCCATGAGCTATTGAATTTAAAATAATATTATATCATTCATAAGAGGGTTATAGAATAACATTTTCTGATATTTTTTAGAAATTTTCATAGTAGAACTCAAGAGATGTCACACAATAGGGCTTGTATTTGATTTTATTGAAATAAAGATTAAAAAAATTATCTTACGATATGATTATTTTATTTTACTATTTTGTCCATTATCGTTTAGGTATACCTTAATTTGATCCAACTTTAATCCCTTAAAGACCATTAATGATATTTTATATGAATAAGACACATTATATACAATTTAATCCATTCCTACCCTTAATCTAATATTTTTCGTGATCTTCAACGTTCATGTGAGGGGAGAGTTAATACATTGTAAAAATTGATGTATTGTTTTGAAATAAACAATGTCTTGGGTGTTTTATTAGTCTTTATGGAAGGTTCATTTCATTTTTCATTATATCTATTCCTTACCCATATTGTGAAAAGAAAATATGAAAAAAATGATTTGAGCTATGGAGGGTTAAAAATTACCATTTATTGACTAATGAAATTATCATTTGGGATTGGGCAGTGTATGTGAGACTTTTATTTGATTAAATTTTGAAAAAATTGAAAATTGAAAATTATAAAATAAAAAATATAGAGGGGTATATAATTCATTATTCTTTTATTATTCATATACCTATATTGATATTGAAGTGTGGGAGTTGTAAATTTTTGAAAAAGGGAATATAATGGGATTTTACTGTGATTATCAGGAATTATACTTATATATATCCCTCATGTTTTCTCTTTAATTGTTTATTCATAAATTTCACACTTACCTTTAACCTTATAGTCATTTGATCTTAATTTCAATTAATTTATTATTTCTAGTGATTTTTTCTCTATAAAGTGAATAATGTAGGTCTTTATCAAGTTTTATTATTGATGCATAAGCTCAAGGTATGTGAAAAACTCCATATTTATTCTATCTCTAGTAAGGAGAGAAGTGAAATAATAGTGTGTTAGATCATGGTTGGAATGTTAATGATAATATATTAAGATTCTTGAATGGAATATAGAATATGATCCATTATTTTTCATGGGAAAATCAATTACATTGTGTCTAGTGATGATTTGGAATCATTATGTGGACATTGAAAATTTTCTCTCCACAAATTATAATTTTTTAGTTTCATTACTTTTGAATTTAAAATATTGGTATCATAGGGGTTTTATTTTACATTCATGGTGGAAATTTATTCTTGAATGAGTTCATATTTTTGATATATATTTTTTAAAATTAATTTCATTAAAGTGTGGATTTATTTGATTAAAGTTTCACATTATTAATTAAATACCATATTTTTGGTTGATTTGATTTTTAATATTTATTTTCAATAAAGGAATAAAATAACATTTAATTTTTATTTTATTTTATGGTGATGATTTTTTATTGATTTTTTTGGGTGTTGTGCATTCCAAATTTTAAAATGGATGGTTTTGGGGGCTTGGTAAAAAAAGGATAGTAAGGTCCAATCCATAACCAATGGGGAAAAAGCCACATGATAGTCTTATGAGGGGCTGTCAACCAAGACACCCCATAAGGAAGGTCAACCACATATGAAAGAGGAGAGTATAGATCATGTATGGTGCAAGGAAGAATGGAAAAAGGATCGTGTCGATGCACATGAGGAGTGTCTATGCAAAATATAGAGGAAGGCATCACTGGTGTGGGGTGGCACCGGTGGTATAGGGGGTCATCTATACCCCATCCAAATTGTTATTCGCATGAGGTATAATATTACTTATTAAGTAGAGGTAGGCCATCAAAGTTTCCAATATGGACATGTGAACATGTGGGTACTATTCAAACTTACCTAAAAGGTATCATCATAAGACACCACTCATGTATTTATTCTAATACACACTTTTTATGATGTCTCTACCATCACTACACAATAAAGACACCATGGATGATCAAAGGTAAGCTCTACTTCCACTAGAAATCCAATTATAGCTATGTTATAACCATATATATATATATATGTTGTAGTCGATTTTAGAGATCGAATAAATGAAGATTTTATTGTGCTATTATCTATACACTGAACCACGACCCCATTTGCCAAGGAGAATGAGGATGATATATGCATCATCACATGGGCATTGTGTCCTGGTCTTGTGGGGATTGAGAATAGGTTGTCGCATCATGCAAACATATTGAAATATAGATCTTTTTGAATGATTAGAAGTGTGAAGGATGTAGAATAGGGGTTAAAACAATATCATGGAAGGGATTAATTTATAATTTACATGAAAATGTGGAATATGAGAACTTGGGTCTACAGGTTAACTACTTTTATATATCCATACACTCAATACAACCCATTAAATATACTATGAAATAGTGTTTTGATGCTAAAAAATTATCAATCATGAATATTTGTGTCTATTAATAAGATAAATACATGATGTGGGTAGTTTAAATACAAGGATACATATATGGGTTCCTTTCTTTCACCTCAGAAGTTTGAAAGACTCCACAAAACATGGACTACTAGGTTCAAGATAAAGATATTTGATGAGAGACATATGATGGTGGTTGCCGACCGATTTCAAATAAAAGATGGAAAATAAAAAAAAATAAATCATAGAATAGTGTGTAATTTATATTGTTTTTCTACTTATGAATTGGAAGCGGTAGGTAATAGGACCAAGAGATTAATTATAGTAAGAATGATGTCTAGAGCCTGAACCTTGTGCTATTTCTACTATGGAGTGTTCCTACATTAGGTATCATTTTCAATTTCCTTTCCCATTATAACTAGCATGAGGGGGTAAATCTTCGGTAAAAATAAATTTATGATGGGGTAATTTACTTGGTATATGGGTTTGTGTGTGATTTAAAACTATGATGAGTTATGCATTTTCAATTCCATTTTGATCATACTCCCCCTCTCATGCATGACCAATACTGTGAGAGGTGGGTATACTTTATCAAATGAATCAACTATCCATCCCTATAGTGGAAGAAAAAATGCATGAGTTTGGGGTATATATAATTAAAAAAAGTTTCTGGATACCTATTTATTACCTAAAATGAGAAGCTGAGATGGAAAAGGTGTGTTTATAAAATAGAGGCTGCGTACTCTGACAGGAGGCTCATTAGAGTTTGATTATGAAAACATATAAGTTTAAAAATCACAAAACCTTTTCATTAATAAATAAATTCACCTAATATTTTATTTCTTGGAATGTGCATATCATACATTAAAAAAACCAATTTCAATTTCTTTTTTTTCAAAAAAATTTCAAAAAAAATCTATGTCATTTCTATATCATTATTTGTGGATCAACCTCAACTCCCACATACTACTTTAAAAATACAGTTAGTGATAGTTATAGTTAATAAATTTTGAAATTTAATTTCCCTGTAAGATTCAAAAATTCATTTTGAGTGATAATTTTCAGAATTTATCCCCTAGTCTGTGACGAAATTCTATTGTTGGGGATCATCACACCAATATATAGAGGGGTTTTTCCATGAAAACTGTTAATACAGTTACATTTTTCACTGGGTTGAGTGACATGCTACAGTAGAGAAGGGATGTAATATAGAGATGTATGTGAATAGTAACTTATGTCTTGTGTAATATTAATTTCCTCTATAGGTGGCTGGCTGCACCATATGCCACTAATTTATCACGAATGCATGATTATTGTGGAGTCATTACACTGTAATATGTGAGGGTTCTTGCAAGAAATCGGCCCAGTGAGAAATTTCAGCACTATAAATTCTTGGCCTTTGATTTTTGGGTTATTATTGAAATAGGATGACACACCATAAACATATGGGATACACCACTATTAGAATCTAACAAGGGCATTATGTTTTGACCTATGTGGTCATGCCCCAACACCCTTTTTGTATAGTTTTATGTTTTTATTTTAAATTATTTAAATGAGAAATGTATTAAATGGGGAATTACCATTTTTCTAGTAGTTTCCTACCTCCTACCTTCATACCTAATGTTTTTCATCCATTCAAATAGGACATTCCTAATTTATTTCAATATTTTAGTGTTGTTTGTCCCCAATAGTCTCCATGAATGAGTATATTCATCATATACCCTCTCTTCACTATTTATTTTACAATTTCTATGGTTTTTATTTCCAATTTAGCATCTCTAGTAGATTATTCATAATTATAAGTTTTCTTATTCTTTAAATTTCATGATTCCTATCAAATGGAGTCAATTTATCTAATGATAACCAATGAGTGGGATTTTATTAGACTAAAGTTGATTGATTCTAAAAAATCCTAAAAATTTACACTCATTTCATTTAATGTTTGATTTTTAGTCTCCCTACCCATATGAGATTAACCAAGAATAAAATTAAAATGGTTTCCTTGGACCCTAATTAAGTGGTTATGGACATTTAGGGCCACAATGAACCCTATTATCATTATTCCTTGACATTGGAACCATCTATGGACATGCGCTAAATCTTAAGTGGGTGTGGATTTGTACTCAAGACCCCCTTGGAGATTCTTTGAGTTGTATTATGGCATAACGAACCATAAATGGGTGCCTTGATCCCCCTTTTAGATTAATAAGGGTTTTATTGGTATGGTCATCTGGAGGATAAACCTTTAGAAAGATTTTCATTTTTACAAAAATCATTTTGGATTGTATAGAAACAATATGGGTTGAGTAGGAATTTACCATATTTTTTTTGAAAATGGAGTATGTTATTCCTTGATTTTGTCTATACACATAATTTAAGTATGTTGGTAATGACATTGTTGTATTTAGGAATTAGTTGGATGGTATTAAAATCATAATAATTAGTTATTGTATTATATTTCTTAAGTCTTTTATTATTCCATTTGATATTTTGGTTATGTTATTGAGATTATATTCCCTTATGCCAATAATGGATATAATTGGGATATAATTTCCACTTTTAGTATGCCTTTCATGATGAGGGGTGATGTCCCCAATATGTTCATATGTTCATAAAATTAATTCTATGCCTAATGTAATGGGATGTAATTCCCACAAGGGCATGGAACATAGTTCCATGTGGTCTTGATGATGTTTTTAATGAGATACAATTCCCACCAATTTTTGATTTACCTTGGAAGTAGGACAAAATACCCTAGATTATATGATTACAAGAATTATGATGAAATGATAATATGATAATGGTGATAATGGGGAATTATTCCCACTCACATGATGATTCCTATGACTAGGTATCCACTACACACTTGTGGGTATTCCTGTGGCTTGGAAAAATTTTAATTTTTTTGATAACGGTGTCAGAACATAATTTACACTTATATATTTTATCTATATGATGTTGTTCTCATGGTTAGAAACATATAATTGGGATGTACTAACCATGTATTGATGATTAAGATATCACATGGATGTTATTACCCCTATTCGAGCTACATTATTAGGGAATATTCCCCATGAATTGGTCATGATACTATGACTGGGTATTATACCCATTGATGGTGATTTGAAACATGATGGCTAGTTGACTGTTATATGATATGTTCAGGGAAACCCTACACTGGATAAGGTGGGTATGGTTATACCTCACTGGCTATGCATTATCCATGTTGGTGGAATATTTAAAATTACTACCATTCATACTTACTTTTATTTCAAGTGTATCAAACTATACATTCCCCTACTTATACTAGATAAATTTAAGGACATCATTGGTTATGGCCTCTTGAGTTATACTCACACACTGCATGGGAAATATGTTACCCAATCATACATTCAAATTCATGGTCCAGGTAGGGGAAAGAGTATTACTATTTATTTGAGAGATATAGATATTGGTATTATCTAGGATATGGGATCAGGTATAGACTAATGGATATATTTTATCTCATATCTAATATTTTTATACTTTTGGGTTATGTGGTATACGATATCCCCAAGAGAGATATTGTATTTATATGTGTAGCTATCTAAAATCAATGTTACAAATTTTATTATAGTATAAGAGTTTTTATTTATTTATTGATGGTGCGTGACTATGATGTATACTTTTATTTTGTTTATTTTACGATGAATGTTGATCATATTGTTTCCACTATTATTTTTGGTTGTCTTTAGAAAATTGGGTATAATATAACCACTTTTTACATATAACCTCACCACTAGTTGGTATCCTCTATAATAGGCTGGTCGGGGGACATGAAGTATGTGGAACCTAGTTTGGTCATATTGGTGGTGAACCAAATTGAGGATGCTACAAGGATCTCCATGATTATAACTTGATAAGGTGAAGGAGTAGAATGTATACACCTAAAAGAAGCTTGACGATTTTATACAATAATAATGACTTCATAATAAAGTTGAGGTAGTCTTGGGGAATGATGAAAAATAATGGTCTATTACTGTTAAGGAAATGAAGAAATCCAACACTCCATAAAAATAAGGAATTAAGATCCTAGATGAGGAAATAATAAAAGAATCAATGTGATGGGAATATTTATGAAAAATTATAAAAAAAGTAAGAAAGGACTACTAAAATTCAATGGAAAAAGTTAAAAAGAAATGTGATTTTATTTTATTATACATGAACACATTGTTAGATTTTTTTTCATGAAGAAATGGAATATATTTCTAGTTGTGAAGTCAATATTTTTTTCAATATATATTTTCCAAAAATAGAAAAGGATCTAGGAATTTTATTCCAATAATTGTTTCTTGGAAAAACATAAAATTACTTAAAAAACAAGATAATTTTAGATATAATAAAAATAGAAAATAAATATTTATATGAATTAATAGCTATTTTATCAAGGAATTTAATTTAGGGGATGATTAAAAAAGATTATATAGATAAAAATTATATTTTTGAATTTTTCATTGAATAAAACGTTTCATGGAAAGACAATAAGGGGATATAGAAAAGTGAAAGAGGTATAACCACTGCTCATGATAAAGAAAAAACCCATATCAATATACGTATAAATAAAATTAATACATCATATAGGAAATAAACAAGTAGAAAAATGTTTTGGAAAATAGAATAAAAATAAGTAATGAGAGAAAATATTTTGATAATACAAGAAATTAAGGAAAAATAACATTCATGTTGGAATATAGATAAGAGATAATGACTTAAGAGAACAAGGAAGTGGAAAATTATATAACAAATTACTTATAATATAAGATAAAAATAAAGTAAAATGATATAAGAAATGGGGTGGTCCATAATGATCAACTAACTTTCTTAACATGAAAAATCTAAAGTCACGCCTCTCATTAATATATTTAACTACAATAACTATCATTGAAGTGAAATAATAATAATGGTAAGATGTCATCCATGGGGGAGAAATAAAGGAAATCATGATAATTCTTGAATCATGGTTCATGTATATAACATTCAGGGGGAGAATATCTGTTAAATAATTCCTAAATGTTAATTATGTGACAATGTTTTATTTGGAAAAAGTGGTATCCAACTGAATTACATCCAAGGGATGATAAAGTATTAATGATAATGAATATTTCGATATTATAAATAATAAATAATCCTATAATTTTTATTATTCTAAATTTGGTTTAAGATGTTGGAATTAAGGTGGATATTTAATTTAAGACTAAAGGGTCACTAAAAAGTAAATTAGGAACAACTTATGATAAAATCAGTTTTGAGAAAAAAATATTAAGTATGACTCACACAGTTTGTGTTTATTATTTAGTAACTATGGTTTTGTGGATGTATGTTTGAGTAAACAAGTGGGAGGGGGTTATTTTATGGAATAATTTTTTTAAATTTCATGTTTTTGTGGATATAAGTAAGTGAAATGAAAAAAAATGTTATTTTTGACTTATTATCTTGTTTATTACACCAGTTTTTTACCTTTTAGGATGAGATTATTTTTTAATGGATATTTAAAAATTAGTAAATTTAATCGTTGAAAATTAAGTAAGTTACAACCACAGATAAATACATATATTTGATTCAACAAGTTATATTTAAAGGGGAAACTCAAAGAAAAATAAATATATCAAAATATGTGAAAGTCGTTCAAAATGTTTTCGATAGAGATATAGAGAGAGAAGGTATCTTATAACCAATATTACATGAAGTTATCACCAAGATTTATGATAGGGGGATTAATTTTTAGAGAAATAACCTTTTATATCATGGTAGAAATTTTTAAAATGAATTTTGAATTTAGAAAAAGGATATTTCGATTTAACATAAAAGGGGGAGATGAAACATTAGGAATCAGAGAGAAGTACTGGGATTAGAGTAAACTACTATACATGATATGGAATCATCATAATATTATAAATATCCAAAGGGAGAAATTATTATCCCTCAATAAGAATTATAACTCTAAGGTGTTGGATTTTTGTCAACTATTTTTCAACCATTGGATAGAATTAGTGAAACATAATGGAGAAGGTGAATATATATGATTTGAAAAAGGAAACATGGAAAGTCAATACTTTTTAAGAGTAAATGGATTTAAAATGTTTCAATTAAAGTTAAATATAAATTATCTTCATTTTGATTTGAACAATGATTTGAATACTTGTGATTGTTTAATAAGGCTTATTTAGGCAGTCAATAAATTTAGAGAAATATTGGCGGATTTTGAGGAAGTATAGAAGTATATTTGAGAAATAATAGATAATGATATCATGTTGATTGATGTTTTAGAGGCCATGGTACTAGACACTATTAATTTAATTAATTTTAGTTTATTGGATTCTGAAAAGAGAAAAACTACATTATGGTATATTCACTTACATCCTGGTTTCAAGAATTCCATCTATGGTTTTTGGTGTTTTAAAGAAACTAGTTTGACAAAGTATCTAAACATCATGGGTAATAAAATAATTTAATGATGATAAAAATGGTTCTTACATGAGATTGAGAAATGTTAAATGTTGATTAAAGCACGTTGTAATGTATATCAAAGTATAATTTGTGTTTTAAAAATACCTTTTTGAAATGACATGTGGAGGATTTTTGGATGTGTTTTGAATCCATTTAGTTAGAAATATATGGAATTTGTCATGGTTAAGAATGTTGAGTTGATCATTTTATCGAAGGAACATAATGAAGTACAATGGGATATTGTAAAAAATATCATGGTTTAGTGTAGAAGAAACCATTTTATGGTATTCAATTTGAATTATAAATAATATAGAAACAGAAAAAAATTTAGTGTAAGGAGATTTGAAGGTCATGATATTTAGAGTCAATGCTTTGATTAAAAAACCTTATTATGGAATTCATTCCATGTCATTATTTTTAAAATATATTTACAATTTATAGTTTTTATGATATTTTATAATATGAAAACGTGTGGATATTCTATGTGATATTTGAAATAACTTATTTGAATGGATTTTAAGACCCATTTATGGGTGAAACAAGGCAGTTTTATATAGATATAAATTATTATGAGGTGTAAAATTTTACTAGATGTTTCTGGAGACATTAATTAAGGATCTATTGATGGAATGTTGAAATTTTGAACAAGATATGGTTGAACATTAACATAAGGATAAATAGTGATATATATAGATAATATAAAGATATATTAAATCCATAAAAATGAGAATATTTTTTTATGATGAAAAATATAAGATTAGAAAACCACTATTGATAAATTAGAGATCAATTGTATAGAAAATAGAGTGACATAGTAGAGTCTTATGTAATTCATCAAAATATCTTAATCAAATGAAAACAAGGGTTTATTACATGAAGAAATATTGAAGACATATTCATGGAATTTATCGCTGCAATCATGGTGATGTTCATACATTGCTTACTATAGAGGAGTAGAGAAAGAATGTTAAGGGAAAACTATCTATATTTGGGGTAAAAACATGTTTATACGATTATTATCCTTGTAAAGAACATTGTAAAAAGTTATTCTTATCTCTAGAAATGAGCATAATGAGAGAAAATAGTGTGTGACCATGAAATGTATTGCAGTATCCAAAAACCTTAAGAACATAGTGGTCCTTATCTTATAGAGACATTGCCTAAACCCATCAATGAGAGTTATTTAGTGTATTTTAAGACATCAGTACAACATTTTTCTATTCTCCTAGGATATATATTCATACAAGTGATTCATGTAATGTTCATATATCTTGTATACATACTTTACATATCTTAAACATGATATATAATCATTTTTGGGTTATGTAATAATTAAATAAATTATTTAATAGAATGGATAAATGAAAAATAAATCAGCTAATTATTATAATAAATTATTAAATGTGACCCTACTAATCATGAGGTCAAGATCCGTATGTGGTAATATTAGTTTAAAGAAGAAATATGCTTAAATTAAAATAATTTTTCAAACATTTATTCAATCCCTTTTAAGAGTATACCACACTATACCATTTTAGGTAATATAGTTACTGTTTATCAATAAAAAATGACATTAAATGTTAACTCATAAATCTTATAATGGTCTTTTGATTGAGTTAAATATTTCTCAATAAATAATATGGCTTGATACAAAAAATACTAACCATCAAATAAAAGAAAAATATGCATATATATTAGAAATATTTTGGTTGATAATATCATGTGTAAGTGTTGATACAAGAGTTCATATAAGAGTGTTAAGGATATAATAATTAATATATCCCTATACAATCATCCCTTTCTTACTTAGTCCTCATTTACATACTTATAAAATTGTTACCTACAGTTAGTAGAGTAAATGTTTAAGCCATTCTCTTTGGATTTGATTTATTTACCATTTAACCAATATATTTTTGAATATTTAATGAGAAACATAACACATTAATTTAATTTTTTCACATTACAATATGGAAAGGATAATAAAATACACCTGAAAAACTCACTATTTCCATATAAAAATCAACTGATACACTACTACTTTGACTTTTGGACAAGACACTACCAACTAGGGATCACTTATTATAAAATATTTAGTGATGGATCATCACCATCTAATGATAACTTCTTGATACCCCACTACCAACAACGTCACAATGCCTTTACAAGTTCTGGAGTGAACTAACCTTACAATGTTTGAGTTCACTACCCCTAAAAAATGGATCAATGATATTTATAGTATGTGAAAATAATATTACCAAGATTCCCTAAGTGAAATGGGTTACAATGCATGCTCATGAAGAGTCCTATGTCTCATTCCTTATTCAGTAAATTAGATCTTCATCTTTTATAAAATTGAATACCAATATAATACGTATACATTGGATTAAAAATTATATTCACTATATCACACCCTTTATTAAGGATTATGAAAATATTTAATATTATATGGTCTTACTTATTAAATATTTAATATTCCTATATTTTTCACTTCTTCTAAACTATTTAATATAAAATATACCTTTCATATTTTCTATAGATATATATATATATATATTTACATAATTTTTTTTATAATATTTGGTAAATTATTCTCGCTCAAAGTCATCTCATCCCTATCAATCTATTATTATATTGAGTTATATTCACATGGGTAAATATATTCAAAATGTCCCATATCGATTTTATCGAAGTTAAATTTTTTAGGGGTGAATAATTTTTTGGGGGAAGGATGTTTTCCATGAATGAATAATTGGATGTCACTCATGACTTCTTTATGCCCAAGTACCTAGTGCTCAAGAACTTTAATGAACTATACTATCTATGTGTTTAAATTTAAATGTTTCCCAGATCATCTAGGAGTTTCAATTTTTTGAATGCCCTAGATCATTCATGCACTTCCCTTTTTGTATGAACCCATTCATCTACAAACATCACTTCACTTGTGTACCCTAATGTGTGGTACTCACTCGATAGTAGGGTGTGAGGAGAAGTTACCTCCTTATTGTCACACCCTACATTCCTTATGTCTATAAATAAACCCCATGACCCCCTATTTAGGGAGGGTACGAGAATAAAGGAGAGAGAAGCCCAGAGAGATAGAGGAGCTTTCTCAATCACTTAGTCCTTCCCATCTCCTTCAGATGACTTCTTAAGTCTAACCTAAGTATAATAATAGAAATTAATGGGTAATTGTGTCATGAAAAGATATTAACACTAAAATATTCATGAAAGACCACTACTTCTATGATTCATCATGAATAAAGAGAAAGAGTTATCTTAAAAGTATCCATAAGGGCTCCATTCACCCCATGTATCACTGAGGTATCCATTAGGGTAGAAAACAACCAACTCATCCTGAAGAACTCTTTTCAAGGGTTCTATACGTCACGATCCTATTAGAGACTCCTCCAAAGGTAACTATTTTCCCACGTCACCCATGACCACTAAATTGGGAAGAAATTATCCCAGGACATTCACTTGGGTGACACATCATCCAGTCTATCTACTTGGGTGAACCTTTTCATAGACTTTAATATTCTCATGATTGGTTTCCATTTTCTTGCAATTCCCACACTAGGGAACCACCTCGGTTAAGTATTAAATTATGGAAACACTTCATCCATTCTAAAAATGAGGAAATATATTATTCATGGTCCCTATACCTGGGGGTAATTTTCTCAACCACACATACTTGGGCAACATACTCACCCCTGTCTCATGACTTAGCATCATTCACCTTAGTCTCCTACTTGGGTTCCACAATTTCCTAGGTCTCCTACTATGGTGAAAATCTCAAACAGGTACCCTACTTGGGTGCTTCCTTCACCTAGGTCATTTATCTAGGTGACCATACTTTCAAGACTCTTCCATGAACTTTTATGGTACATGATAAAGCTGTGTACATAAATATGCACCCGATCAATCCTGTATTCCTTTGACAATAATGATTATTCCTCCCATGAATGTGATTCCTTGAGATTTAACCTCAGCATGATAAGAACCTTAGGGTATTTAAAATCATGTATTCCCTTGATAATAAATATTCTCTATAATAAGGATATTTATGGAACTTCTCCAGGTCCAAGAACCTCTTCATAGCCGCACCAAATCAAGTATCCCATCATCCCCAATATCCCATGGGATTATTATTTCTACTCAATGAGCTAGGGAGACATATGTGACTAATTTATGGTCTAATGACCAATAGTATCCTCATTAGTGACCCCATCCTAGGTCTACATAATTAGACATGTCTATAGTAGGGCCTCCAATATAGTGTAATCCCCATGAACTGCCTTCACCAGAGTCACCTGCCAAGTTGAAAACATATTTTCCACCAATGGGTAATCCTTAAATCTTCATTAGTGGGTTATTTTACCTATGATCCGTTGTTAAAAAAATATCCATTTTCCTTGAAGATAAAAATTGGATTATGATTAAGAGACACATTGGTTGTATTTATTGTCAATATATTTATAAGATCCTGGTATTTTGTATGAGGTATGAATCCTTTTGTTTTAATTTTAACTATTTAATTAAAAAATAATGTGAATCCCATTTGAGATCATGGGGGTATCATATGTGTCCTAGAATTTTTCAGATATGGGGACCCATTTTTTTGGAAAAATAGGTAGGATGCACTATTAGTAGAAACCGTGCAGTACATGCCACAAAATATGACTAACCATGCCAGACCTGTATAGAGGTAAAGAGAAGACCATACAATTTTTGAAACTATGTGGTGGAAATTGAATTCATGTTTGATAGAACATGCAGTTTTTAATAGTGGGATGTGACACAATCTTAATGAGGTTTGGGAAACCATGTTCACTAACCAAGCAAGGTTACCCTCCTTACAACAATCATCGCACAATTGGTGCATCGTTTGGCTAAATGTGAAAGAAAACGTGCGACCCAAAAAAATTTGGGATAATACCATTTTAACATTATTAATGTAAAAAACTATTTTCTTTTTTCACTCTCCTCCTTCAGTAGAAAAAAAATACCATAGATAGATCCCTTGGAATCCAATTCGTTGGCTTTACCACCAAATCCTTGTTCGAGTTAGAAATTGATATTTGTTCACCTTGTTGGATCCACACTCATGACTAATCAATTCCTTTTTCTCCATTATTCATTTGACTTGGTATCAACTACGCTATTTAGGTGCATGATAAGATGAACTATTTCTAGGTTCTTCATCTGTTATTCTTTTTTATCCCGATATGGTTCAAATCAGGAACTGATACTGGATGAGAAATCTACTACAAACATATGGTAAGTGGGCATTATATTTTCTAAGTGGGTTGGTGATATATTAAGCTAGTTTACATTGTTTCACCCATTTAAATTTCTGACATAGACCAAAAATTGAATTGAAAAATTGAATTTAATGAAATATAACTTGTTCTGGAATCCCTTTAGTTCCCATGGTACTTGTTGGAGTTTGTTTCTCCATCCAATGTCATCCATGGGTTATGCCATTGATTTTGGTCTCTATTAAATCACCCATGCAGTGTCTTTTTTTGATTTCATATTTATAGTAATCCCATATATAAATTATTTGAATTTAATTACTTGATAAAGATATATTTTTCATTCTTTTCCATGTGATACATGATGTTGAATTGTTTAATTTTTGAATTTTGATATGTTATATGAGTAGGTAAACTCATAGATTGACTACGAAAGGTCAATTTTCATACAAGTGGGTAAACTCATGGTATAAAATTTTAATTGGATTGCTTTTTAAATGATTACGTAGGATTCCATGATTGTGCTACACCATAGGTCATGATTGCGGTATAGAATTCCTTGGACCTATATGCTCCTTGTATTTTGATTTCATGGGATTCCATTGGACTTTCTAGACATTGAATCCAGTTTGGTTGGGATTATAGTGGACAAGGTCTATTGACATGCTCTTTAAACACCAATTAAAGACTAACCGAGTATCCTTAGAGATGATCCTGGGACTCTATAAGCATTCCCTGGTCCATTATACCTTGGATATTTCCCTGAGGGGTTTGAAATTATTGATTATATGAGAAAAATGTGGTATATGTGACAGTTATAATTATACGGTTCGACTGTGGTGATTCTGACACTTTTGGTTTTATGGAACGGTCATGGGTGATATGATATGTTGTGTATATAGCAAGGTCGTGGGGTTTAATTCTATTTACTTTACAGTTTCCTTATTATAAGATCTTGACGCATTTTTTTCTGGGAGCCCTGTTAGGATATAAAATATAAATTGTTTTTTATTATATATTACTTTGGAGCTTTACTTTTAATTACTGCTTAACTGTGATATAAATTTCTCTCTGCATTAGCTTACATTAACCAAACAAGACTTGTTATAGACACCTTGGATAGTCATATACTGGGATTTTATCTCACACCGTATTCAAGCCATCGTTGTGTACCTAAATAGAGTATTTGGATGTATATAGGGACTAGGGAAAGTTCATATAGTTTTATGTTTGACATTTTCACATGCTTATGAGTTGGGGAGCATGGGACCGAGCTGAGGCTCGTGATGCTATCAGAAGATAGTGTTTTTTTGTCTTTTGTTATTTTGACATATGTATTGTACTAATGAAATATATACTTATTTTTTCAACTCTTTAGACACATGAAATGATAATCATTGTACATGATATTAATTTTGGCATTATATATATATATATATTTCATATGGATGTTTATCTATTATCTGTTTGATTTTATGTTTCAGATATTGATTTATATGATTGATACCACAACATTAAACCTAGATAAGATGGAATAATATTACCAAAAAACATACCCTAGATCCTCACTACTAGTCATAAACCTCTAGAGTTTGGGGATATTCCTTTGATTCCATGTCGCTAATCGGGCTTGGGGCACCATTCAGTGGCATTCGAGCATTGGATGTTACAAAGTGGTATCTGAGGATTTTGTTTTTGGGGGTACTTAAATATTTTGAGACAATTGAAAGAGATAAAAAGGAATTAGAAATTGGTAATGATCTATGGCATGGATTATCTACCACACAAATAGATAAAATTCAATTTTCCTCAAATATTTTTTTTTGGATTTTGGATATAACAGTTTATTTGATTCCACTATTGCAAGATGGACTTGAATTGTGATGTTGTCATTGAAATGATTTTGGGTTATATTTTTATTTAAACATGAATATATGAGGGTATTATACATCATGCCTCCTTTTAATAACCATATAGAATTAAGATTTCATTCATTATGCCATTACATATAGGAGGAATTACTTATTTTCATGATGTTGTGATAGGTGTCATGATACATATACAAGATATTTTGATAGTTTATATTTTTAGTGGATTGAGAAACATGGTTGGTACATAGGATTCCTACCATAAACTAAGTAGTGTTTTCCTGATTAGGCTACATCAGCCACCCTAAGTAGCTACCTATGGAGCATTGAGTCAAGGACCATGTGTCGCATGGACTAGAATGTGTTATGGTGTGGAGTAGATGGATGTCATATTTAAGTTTATACGAAGTATGTGTCCTTATGGATCAGAAGTGGTGAATCATCTAGTTCATCAATTTAAAATTAAATGTCAAATAAAAATTAAAATAAAATGGAAATTTAAATCATTTAAATAGAGACTTAACCCAGACCCGACTTTTGAGTGGGCAGTAGATAGTGTCTCTAGAGATGTTTGGGACTATTATTTTTATATAGTATTGGATCTAGGATCAGGTTGTGTGGTAAAAATAGTTTATAGGAAGGTTTTGACATATTCTAGGCTTTTAGATATGACCATTGATACCGTTCATTCCTGAGGAATGTCTTTTTAATTGTAGATATATGCCACCATGAAGACCTCAAGTTGTTCACCAGAAGGGTGGTGATGAATATGCTTTATAGGTGGGGGTATTTAGTCTATCGATGGATACTCTTATGGTTCCTACTAAGGCATCCATAGTTGTTCCAGACATAAGTATAGATTCATAGTACTATGAGGATTTTTCTCTTAATACTAACTTTTTAGGGAGCACTGAAACATTTCTTATCTATGGATGATCGATAGAGTGTGTTCCGATAGTAGAATCCTACCACTTTTTTGGGGGAATGAGTTCTATGGGCTGTTGATTTGTAGTTTGATACTATGCTATTGATCATTGAGAATCTAGATACAACTCTTGAGAGGAGAGTGAAACTAATGAATTATATGATATGAGGAGTAGAAAAGAACTAGTGGGATGTTACGAAAGAGGATTGTAGGCTACAGTATTTTGTTTGGGTTGATTTCCAAACTTCGTTTTATGGCTACTTTACCCCAAGAATATGAATTCAAAGAGAGATAGTGAGTTAATTCATTTGTAATAGAGTTATATGAAAGTTATAGAGTACTCCGAATGCTTCACAGAGTTGTGGTGTATTGTACCAACATACCTTGTTAATGAGATGTCGAGTGATAGACACTTCAAGGAATGTCTTCACCATGATCTTCAATACCAATATAGTGAATCAGACCATAATTACATAGAGGAACCTAAGAGAATATAGGGGCACAGAGTATAGAAGTGTTGTTTATAATGCCCCGACCCCAGCTACCTAGAGTCAGTGCATTATTACATAACATTGGCATGATCACAAGAAAGATCAAATCCCGAAAGACCGATTGGTTTAGTAGCCTTGGAAACACTAGATATAATCATAAAGTTTTACATTACATTTCAAAGTGAAAAACTACTACAACAACAAAGTCTTCATATCCACACTATTAACCCCTCATAATATCCCTGCAAGTCATTCATAATTTACTTCTTCACTACCTGGGAAAAATAAAACATAGAAAAGGGGTGAGCTCAAATGCCCAGTAAGGATAACAATATAGCGGAACATTCAAAATAATCATAAACATTTAAGGCAATGAATTACTAAAACAAAAGCCTTTTAAAATTGAACTTCAACATTGTATGACAAAAGTAAAATGAAATAATGCCATTTACTTATTCACATGGATATTCTACTAATCGAATAATCACATGCAATATCAATAACCACTTTCATAATGTTGGAATGCATAATGCCAGACTATAATAACCACATAGTCAAGGCCTCGTGCCAAGACTACAAATAAGATTTTGTCAAGGCCTTGTGCCAAGACACTAGTTTGTCTCATGAGACCTACCGATGCATCGAGGAGCTATAGCGGGCTCCACCCGTCACTTATTAAGTCCAATGCATTCCCATATGAAAAGGTTTAAACATAACATAAACATTCGTATTAAAACTAGCATACGAAATGTCAATAATTTCACCATAAACTATGAATGGTATAAAAATAGCACATCCACAGTCAAACATATCACAAAACCTTCAATACAATATAGAAGTTTTGTATCATAATAAATCACCTTCAAATAATCTTAAAATCCATCAAAGGATGTTGACATAGATGAAATCAAAATTCTTTTTAAAGAAGTATCTCCTTTTATTTTGAAATCATTTAAGGTCCATATAAAATAAAACATTTTCTTTGAAAATATTCTTATAAGCTTGTATGGAAAGCTTCGACGATTTTATAACGGCGGAAAGTAACCGCACCCGCCGTATAAGTTAAAAAAACATTCTTACCTCAATTCTGTCGAAAAGGTTAAAAAGGACCTTGTTTTGAATACGACCGAAAGATTACTTTATAAACCACTTATAAAAGTCAAAAAGGGTATAAATGACTTTAACTCATATTCTAGTAAATAGTAAAAATGTTTTGAAATGCATTTTTAAGAAACATGGATGTGGATGATAAAGAGATCCCAGTAGATTATTACGTATAAACATCCTTGGATAATGAAGAGGTTGTAAAGTAAACCCTTACCTTGTACTTTTCCTTGGTTGGGGTAGGTTAACCTCTTGTATAATGGTGAAATAATTGTTATTAAATTATACAAGAATCATATATAATAATATGATATCATATATGATCTTTTAACATTGATTTGTTAATAATATCTTAGAATTATCGTCGTTTCGGGAGTTAACTTACTCATTTTCTTTTATATGTTTTGTTAAATAAGCCATGGTTGTTGTATCTTATTCATATCAAGAATTATATCTAGTCCTTAAACATCATTTTTAAATCATAAAATGATAATTATACTTGAATGGATACGATGGAGAATGAATCTCATCGCGTTCGTGGAGACGGTAGTCCGTACGTACGTACGAGCAACAATATCATTCTTTTTTATATTAAAATAATATATAAATGGATGGTATATCATATATACAGAATCATTAACATGTTATATTTATTATTTACATGAGTTACACATCATTATTATACCCATCCAAATAATATTATATTGAATAACAATTACACCACGACGTGGAGACGGTAGTCCGTACGTACGCATGTATGGTGACATGTTATTCAAAGGGTGGATAGAATACTGAATATGGTTGTACCATATTTATAATAACATCACAGTATATGTGAGATACTGGAGTTATTATTTTAGAATGGTAAGAACAAAGGAAGAAGAAGTGGAAGAAGAAATGAACTTGGAGAAGGGTTGTGAAATCATTACCTCTTCTTCGGGTTCTTCCTTTTGATTTGATCAAAAGGGCTCCTTAGGTTGGCTTTCTGATCAAAATAAGGCCTCTAGGTTGTAGTGAGGGATGTTGGGAGAGTATTTGGGCAGAGTTTGGCCGAACCAAAAGGCTTTGATGGTGTGAAGAAATGAGAAGGAGGAGTGCCCTTTTATAAGAGGGGTGAGGGGCACCTTTGGAAAAGCTAGAAATATTAATTTATAATAAATTCATATTCGGTTTCTAATGGCTCCAAAGTTGATTATTCAAAGGTTAAGGTGGGGATAGGTCGAAAACCACTCAACCAATAGAAGTTAGACAGGTTTGGGTACTTATATTAACCTTATCTTTAAGTATTAACTCTAAGTTAATTAGTTTCACTTTTACAATGTCTCTTTGTATTTTTATATAATATGGTTAATAAACTTACTATATACATCCAAGAGACCCCCAAGTGGTACATTAATGATGAAACTATCATGATATAAGTCTCTTGGCCGAACCTTAGATTTTTAGGAATTTAATATCAATTAATAATATAATATTTGTTTTAAGAACTCTTTTATGTCAATTTTGACACTATTCAATAGTTGATTTTTGTGAAACTCATAACAGATTGATTACTTCGAAAAAAGTCAATTAAATCAATCCTAATATATCATATTATCCTAGAAAATTAGTTTAATTCATTAAAAGTTTCATATTATATTTTTTTGGGTATTTATAATATCAATTATATTAATTTTTCACTATTATAGTAATTACTTCATCATCTTTGTGTCATAAATAAATTATTTAATGTCTAAAAATTATAAATAAAATATCATTATGTAGGAAATCTTTTTATCTTTATAATGAATATTTATAATCTAAAATCCAACTTATATAACCCTATGTAACAATTGTTTTTCTAAAAGATATATGCTTGTGTCATTTTTGTATTCATTTTAACTAAATTAAGATAAAGTGTCATTATCACTTACAAGTGGATCCATGGGGTCCCAAAATTGACACAAAGATGCCCATGGTCGACCATGTATCAACCAATAGGGTTAAGACACGTTTTAGGGTAATTTAGTATTATTATAATATTATTTTTTAACCCTTATTTACCGGATTTACCCTTAACCATGGTAAATAAAATATTTACCGCAGTAATTATTCAAAATGTCTAAAAATAAAAGTTACCTATTTACACAATTTGAACATCCTGATTCCAAATATGGAATCCATTTTCCTAAATTCAAAACACAGAAGTGGCAGAAATTAATTTAAAATTAATTCCCGCTGTCAAAACAAAAAGCGTGTTTTTAAGAGATAATAACTATCAAAAGATTGACACTTGTTTATGTTCGGTTTAATTGTAAAATTATGTCCAATGACCAACATTATAGTAAATAGTAAAAATATATTCTAAATATACTTTAAAACCACTCAAATTCATAATTTATTACTATTAATTATTTTGATTAAAAAAGTTGTTTTTAATTAAAATTTAGTAATTTTCACTATTCATCAAAATATGAAAGTTATCCGAAAAGTACCAAAATTTCACCTTAGGCTAAATTTGATTTTCCGAATCCAAAAATGAAATCCATTTTAAAATATAAAATATATATAAATTCAAAAAGTAGGTATTACTATTCATAACAGCTAGTTTGATTGGTTAGGGTGTGTTAGAACTCGAAGTTGCGTACAACACACGCTACTGTTTTATTCAAAGGAAAGCGTACTGTGGAAGCTTGGGATGTTTCATTTTAAATTTTTTGATGTCTCCATTTAGTCAAAATGTTTAAAATATTGTATTTAAAAAGGTTTCACTATCAAAAGTTGATAAAAGTGCAATACTGAAAATGAATCTGTTCTTGCATTATGACTAAGAAACTCATAATATGGATTCTACAATTATAAGGATTATATAAAGTTTAAAATTTAGTTAATACTATTCATGACCTCTTTTAATGGCTTTTTTTTTGGTAAGTCATGGTGCAATTGAACTCAGTGTTGCGTGTAGTGCAAGTTATTGAATTATTTTGAAGAAATAACACACTATGAAATCTTGGGGTGTTACATTCTCCCCTCCTTCAATAAATTGCGTCCTCGCAATTTGAAATTGTTCTTCAAAAATAAAAGGTTGAAAGTAGAAAATATATTTGTGGGAAAACCCACATTGGAAATTGGGTTACTAAAATTTAGTCTTAATATGAGGAAAAGAGAAATCAAAGGGTCACCACCATATTATGATCTCGATTAGGAGAACATTGGTGGAAATTAGAGACATATAATCGGAGGAAAAAGGTAAATATTTATAGGTAGTGATTGAGGTCATCAATCACAAACAAGTGTATAATTGAGGTCCTTAAATTCATCAATCTATGATTATTTGAAATACCATCGGTTCAACAAAACATAGGGTATTAGGATAACACATTTTTGACGTTTCAAAATATCTTAGTTGAAATCCCACATCGAAAAATGAATTAATGAGGCCTCTATTTAAAATAAAGAGTGGAAAGTATGAAGATTACCGAAAATAACACATACTAGGGTTCCATGTAGGAAAATATGGATATAGAAGAGAAATCTAACCATCAATTATCTGATGGAGAGTGGTAGAGAACATGGCTATGAAAAGGCCAACAATCCCAAAGCCATAAATTAGTGATGATTTAAGGTACCATCTAGGACAACATTTTTATTCTAAGTTGCTTTTCTTAATATTGAGGAATTTATTTATGAGATTGTCTAAGATCATAAGGAGATATACTTACTTTATAATTAGAGTTTTGTCCATTAATAAATTTCTACCATAAACTCATCTTTCACTCGTAAAAAAATTATATTTATACTATTCGTACAGGGTTCCAAAATATACGAATTTATAATTCATCTACCAGATCTTTTAAAAAAAACTACATTATTTAATCCAGGACATCTCTTGGGCCAATGGTAGGTGATACACCCTTGTCGCCCTTCGGTTGCGGGTTCAAGTCTCGCAGCCTTGCCGGACGCGACGGGTTGCCGCCCGACCTCCTGGTTGTCCTTTTATGGCAATCCAAAATAATCCAAACTAGAACTATCCAAAATACTTCTATCCAAACTCACAGTCCAACATTTATAAGTAAGGTAAACATAATGTAGAACCCTTTTACCCCGTAATTGCATATGAATACCTTCATCATGTATTCTTTTAATACACCGAAACATCCTTAATTACCATATTCCTTATTGATTACATTCATGCTCCCTTATTCCATATAGAAAGCTGGATATACTTCATTAATCCAAAAATGTTTTAAACCCCAACAATGATGGAATATACAAATCATTAATCAGTTCCAGGGTAGTCAAGAATATCCAAATTAATTTATCCAAAACAATCACATATTATTCCAAAATCACTACCTCAGTATCAGAACTACATTATGATTTATCATTCTCTCAACCATATATTTTCCAAAAATTTATCCTGCTATTGAGTCACTTTTCTTTGTTCCACACAATCTCAAGTCCTTAATGAAATAGTACTGCAGTACAATCCTTATATACTCCATAATTATTATAACAAGTACATTGTTGATACAACACTCAATTGACATAATCAACATAAGAACTCTAATCATTCCTCTTCATCTGTGGTAGTATCATAACTTGATTATTATCCAATAGCATCATTTGTGGCATAGTCTGATTACTGGGACATAGGTTCGCGTAGTGTCCAAACTCCTTGCAAATGAAGCATTGTACATTTAAAACCATTTTCTTACCCTTGCAGTCACGTACTTTGTGCCCTTTTCCTCCACACTTATAACAAACTCCCATTCCTTTCAGGCAAGTTCCAGGGTGTTTCTTTCCACAATTACCACAAATGGGAAAATTCTTCTTTTCCCTCTTACTTTTATCCATATTTCTCTCTTCCATCCCTTTCTTCTCTTGCTTCCCTTCAAAGCCATAGGACTCAGTAAACTCTTTACTTATCTTATCAACACATGATATTATTTCTTCATATGATGATAATACATGGGAGACTATTTCTCTTATAAATTCTAGCTTAAGACCATGAAAGATATGATCCTTCCTTCTCTTTGGATCATGTGCATTTCTGGAGTTCTCATTCCTTCTACTGGGCGCCATTTCTAAATAATGGCATACACTAGATCAGTTTATGAATCAAAATACATAATCCCATACTTATAAAACACTTAACATAAATTGAACTATTTATGGATATAATCCATAATCATAAAAATGTTTTCTTTGAGGAAGTATATACTCATAAACCCTTCATAATGGTTTGTAAAGAAAATGAGAATTATCCTAAGCATATCCCCCGGGAGTGTCGTAACCAAGAGTGCAGCAAGGCCCGTTGTCGTGCACCAGTTCCCGTTCGAGTCTAGCTCAAAGCGGTGTTTTCGGGTTTTACCCCTAGGTACATCTGTGCCAGAGCCGCCTCTACCTGCTCGTATCCAGACAGGGATGTATTGCTCGGAAAACTCACAAAATCTCTACAATACCAAAATTCTAGGAAGTTCTTCTATACTAATCCTCAAAGTTCATCTTAGGTCTAAGTGCTCTAATCAGAGTTTATCTAAATCTAGCTTCCAAGGTTTGTACTAAACTTCCTCTGATACCAACTATAACGCCCCGACCCCAGCTACCTAGAGTCGGTGCATTATTACATAACATTGGCATGATAACAAGAAAGATCAAATCCCGAAAGACCGATTGGTTTAGTAGCCTTGGAAACACTAGATATAATCATAAAGTTTTACATTACATTTCAAAGTGAAAAACTACAACAACAACAAAGTCTTCATATCCACACTATTAACCCCTCATAATATCCCTGCAAGTCATTCATAATTTACTTCTTCACTACCTGGGAAAAATAAAACATAGAAAAGGGGTGAGCTCAAATGCCCAGTAAGGATAACAATATAGCGGAACATTCAAAATAATCATAAACATTTAAGGCAATGAATTACTAAAACAAAAGCCTTTTAAAATTGAACTTCAACATAGTATGGCAATAGTAAAATGAAATAATGCCATTTACTTATTCACATGGATATTCTACTAATCGAATAATCACATGCAATATCAATAACCACTTTCATAATGTTGGAATGCATAATGCCAGACTATCATAACCACATAGTCAAGGCCTCGTGCCAAGACTACAAATAAGATTTTGTCAAGGCCTTGTGCCAAGACACTAGTTTGTCTCATGAGACCTACCGATGCATCGAGGAGCTATAGCGGGCTCCACCCGTCACTTATTAAGTCCAATGCATTCCCATATGAAAAGGTTTAAACATAACATAAACATTCGTATTAAAACTAGCATACGAAATGTCAATAATTTCACCATAAACTATGAATGGTATAAAAATAGCACATCCACAGTCAAACATATCACAAAACCTTCAATACAATATAGAAGTTTTGTATCATAATAAATCACCTTCAAATAATCTTAAAATCCATCAAAGGATGTTGACATAGATGAAATCAAAATTCTTTTTAAAGAAGTATCTCCTTTTATTTTGAAATCATTTAAGGTCCATATAAAATAAAACATTTTCTTTGAAAATATTCTTATAAGATTGTATGGAAAGCTTCGACGATTTTATAACGGCGGAAAGTAACCGCACCCGCCGTATAAGTTAAAAAAAACATTCTTACCTCAATTCTGTCGAAAAGGTTAAAAAAGACCTTGTTTTGAATACGACCAAAAGATTCCTTTATAAACCACTTATAAAAGTCAAAAAGGGTATAAATGACTTTAACTCATATTCTAGTAAATAGTAAAAATGTTTTGAAATGCATTTTTAAGAAACATGGATGTGGATGATAAAGAGATCCCAGTAGATTATTACGTATAAACAACCTTGGATAATGAAGAGGTTGTAAAGTAAACCCTTACCTTTTACTTTTCCTTGGTTGGGGTAGGTTAACCTCCTGTATAATGGTGAAATAATTGTTATTAAATTATACAAGAATCATATATAATAATATGATATCATATATGATCTTTTAACATTGATTTGTTAATAATATCTTAGAATTATCGTCGTTTCGGGAGTTAACTTACTCATTTTCTTTTATATGTTTTGTTACATAAGCCATGGTTGTTGTATCTTATTCATATCCAGAATTATATCTAGTCCTTAAACATCATTTTGAAATCATCAAATGATAATTATACTTGAATGGATACGATGGAGAATGAATCTCATCGCGTTCGTGGAGACGGTAGTCCGTACGTACGTACGAGCGACAATATCATTCTTTTTTATATTAAAATAATATATAAATGGATGGTATATCATATATACAGAATCATTAACATGTTATATTTATTATTTACATGAGTTACACATCATTATTATACCCATCCAAATAATATTATATTGAATAACAATTACACCACGACGTGGAGACGGTAGTCCGTACGTACGCACGTATGGTGACATGTTATTCAAAGGGTGGATAGAATACTGAATATGGTTGTAACATATTTATAATAACATCACAGTATATGTGAGATACTGGAGTTATTATTTTAGAATGGTAAGAACAAAGGAAGAAGAAGTGGAAGAGGAAATGAACTTGGAGAAGGGTTGTGAAATCATTACCTCTTCTTCGGGTTCTTCCTTTTGATTTGATCAAAAGGGCTCCTTAGGTTGGCTTTCTGATCAAAATAAGGCCTCTAGGTTGTAGTGAGGGATGTTGGGAGAGTATTTGGGCAGAGTTTGGCCGAACCAAAAGGCTTTGATGGTGTGAAGAAATGAGAAGGAGGAGTGCCCTTTTATAAGAGGGGTGAGGGGCACCTTTGGAAAAGCTAGAAATATTAATTTATAATAAATTCATATTCGGTTTCTAATGGCTCCAAAGTTGATTATTCAAAGGTTAAGGTGGGGATAGGTCGAAAACCACTCAACCAATAGAATTTAGACAGGTTTGGGTACTTATATTAACCTTATCTTTAAGTATTAACTCTAAGTTAATTAGTTTCACTTTTACAATGTCTCTTTGTATTTTTATATAATATGGTTAATAAACATACTATATACATCCAAGAGACCCCCAAGTGGTACATTAATGATTAAACTATCATGATATAAGTCTCTTGGCCGAACCTTAGATTTTTAGGAATTTAATATCAATTAATAATATAATATTTGTTTTAAGAACTCTTTTATGTCAATTTTGACACTATTCAATAGTTTATTTTTGTGAAACTCATAACAGATTGATTACTTCGAACAAAGTAAATTAAATAAATCCTAATATATCATATTATCCTAGAAAATTAGTTTAATTCATTAAAAGTTTCATATTATGTTTTTTTGGGTATTTATAATATCAATTATATTAATTTTTCACTATTATAGTAATTACTGCATCATCTTTGTGTCATAAATAAATTATTTAATGTCTAAAAATTATAAATAAAATATCATTATGTAGGAAATCTTTTTATCTTTATAATGAATATTTATAATCTAAAATCCAACTTATATAACCCTATGTAACAATTGTTTTGCTAAAAGATATATGCTTGTGTCATTTTTGTATTCATTTTAACTAAATTAAGATAAAGTGTCATTATCACTTACAAGTGGATCCATGGGGTCCCAAAATTGACACAAAGATGCCCATGGTCGACCATGTATCAACCAATAGGGTTAAGACACGTTTTAGGGTAATTTAGTATTATTATAATATTATTTTTTAACCCTTATTTACCGGATTTACCCTTAACCATGGTAAATAAAATATTTACCGCAGTAATTATTCAAAATGTCTAAAAATAAAAGTTACCTATTTACACAATTTGAACATCCTGATTCCAAATATGGAATCCATTTTCCTAAATTCAAAACACAGAAGTGGCAGAAATTAATTTAAAATTAATTCCCGCTGTCAAAACAAAAAGCGTGTTTTTAAGAGATAATAACTATCAAAAGATTGACACTTGTTTATGTTCGGTTTAATTGTAAAATTATGTCCAATGACCAACATTATAGTAAATAGTAAAAATATATTCTAAATATACTTTAAAACCACTCAAATTCATAATTTATTACTATTAATTATTTTGATTAAAAAAGTTGTTTTTAATTAAAATTTAGTAATTTTCACTATTCATCAAAATATGAAAGTTATCCGAAAAGTACCAAAATTTCACCTTAGGCTAAATTTGATATTCCGAATCCAAAAATGAAATCCATTTTAAAATATAAAATATATATAACTTCAAAAAGTAGGTATTACTATTCATAACAGCTAGTTTGATTGGTTACGGTGTGTTAGAACTCGAAGTTGCGTACAACACACGCTACTGTTTTATTCAAAGGAAAGCGTACTGTGGAAGCTTGGGATGTTTCATTTTAAATTTTTTGATGTCTCCATTTAGTCAAAATGTTTAAAATATTGTATTTAAAAAGGTTTCACTATCAAAAGTTGATAAAAGTGCTATACTGAAACTGAATCTGTTCTTGCATTATGACTAAGAAACTCATAATATGGATTCTAAAATTATAAGGATTATATAAAGTTTAAAATTTAGTTAATACTATTCATGACCTCTTTTAATGGATTTTTTTTGGTAAGTCATGGTGCAATTGAACTCAGTGTTGCGTGTAGTGCAAGTTATTGAATTATTTTGAAGAAATAACACACTATGAAATCTTGGGGTGTTACATTGTTTATCAACCCATTGTTTCAGCTTATTCAGGACGGAAGTTCCATTTTGAGGCTTCCTAGGATATGGTCACTAGAAAGAATGTTGGTTTTTATAGTTCAGTTTTCTCTCATCAGTGTGGCATATAGGTGAACGTGAGGAATAAATATGATCATGAAATATTCAATGGCCAAGCATTTAGAAGGATGGGCCACATCATATTTTTCTACAGTACCTTCCCTCCAATAGTGAGTGAAAGGAGGTCATCTTAGACACCAGGTTCAGGAGCGAGTTTCTCATCTATGCATTGCACATAGATATGGACCAATGCTATTTCATTAGACTGAGGTGGTAGTGTCATTAATGAGACATATAGGTACTAGTTACTCTGAGACAACAGAGTGGGACTACTTTAGGTAGTGTGTTTGTATCACAGGTCCATGATTCATGCAAAATATATTTTGTACATCCTACCCCCGATGAGTAGGGTTTCATATCATCTATGATGATAGGTACAATTTTAGAATCCTAAACTCATGTATTTTCTCTTTTTTACCCTGTAAAATCTTATAATTTCATATCCTTACCAGTTTTAGAGTGTCTTTGGATAATGATTCAATTCTTTAACGGTTTTATTATACATGAAACATTATTTTGGATTATAAATTAGGTTGTACATTAGTGCAGGGAGTGACCCTTGAGATTAGTGGGTGTCACTTCATCTGTAATCTTTTTTTCCTTGAGATGACTAGGTTTGACATCACACTAGATATTGACAATCTAGTGGATTATCAATCATACGTCGACTATTATCATCATAGAGTGAGATTCACATAACCATAGAGAACATTTTATATTAAAAAGGGTGAATAATTTGTCTAAGGGAGCCAAAATGGATCACAACATTATGGACTAGGCAGAATGACATCCCAGATTTCTATTTTGTTTTTGGATGATCTGGGAGTTCATCCGGAGGACTTTAAACCAATGTTTGATAGTTTCATATATGTTTTCATGGATTAATTTTCTATTTTACCTTCTAAAATTTAGGTGGAGTTTTCCATTTAGATAGTACTAAGAGCCGCACTAGTATCCATTCCTCCTTATAGGATGGCTACCTTGGAGTTACAAGATCTCAAGAGGTAGATAGAGGATTTAGAGGAAAATGTGTTTATTTGACACAATACATCTCCATGGTGTTCGCTGGTCCTTTTTGTGAAAAATATTTATGGCACCCTTATAAAATGCATGGATTACCATAAATTGAACCAACTAATGGTTAATAATGGTATCTTCTGTCACAGATAGATGATCTCTTCACCTATCTTTGAGGAGGGTGTGTGTTTTTGAAAATTGGTTTATGATCTGGATATCATCAGGTTTATGTCCAACCTAAATATATACCTCATAAAAATTTTCAAAATAGGTATAGTCTATATGAATATATGGTTATGTTTTTCAGTCTCATTATGCCAACAGTTTTCATGGTGCTGATGAATAATGTTTTCTAACCTCATTTAGATTCATTTGTGGTGGTTTTCATAGATGATATAATGGAGTATTCTCAAAATCTAAATGACCATTACAAACATCTTTATATCGTTTTTGATACAATAATATAACATTATTATATACTAATCTCACAAAGTTCTAGTTTTGGATGGATCAAATTCACTTCCTGAGTTATGTTATCTCAAAGAAATGAGCATCAGTGGACCTAGAGAAGGTTAGATTTGTAGTTTCTTGGGAGAATCCCAATAATGTATTTTATATATGTAATTTCTTAGTTCTAGGTGAATATTACGATAATTTCATAAAATAAATATCATACCTAGAAGTACTGGTCACTGGCTTGACTAAGAATGGTTTGAATTTTTTATAGAAAAATACCTTTGAGACAACATTTTATGAGTTTAAAGGGGGATTGACTTGAACACCAGTCCTAATTATACCAGAGCAACGAAGAAGCTACACTATGTATTATGACCCATCAGGTATCAAGCTTTCAAAAGTAATAATGAAGATAGATAGAGTTATGTCGTAAGAATATTGGCAACAGAGTCCATATGAGAGGAACTACCCAATGCACTATCTTGAGTTTCCTACAGTTATTCATGCTTTTCACTATTGGAGACACCATTTACTAGGAGTGATTTTTTTGGTGTACACGGGTCAAAAAATCCATAAGTATATATTTACATAGCATGATGTGAATATGACGTAGTGAATGTGGGTTTATTAACTACATTATTCTGACTTTGTGCTTTCCTACATGCCTGGGAAAGACAATGCAGTGGCTGATTCACTAAGAAGAAGAACTCAGATATAAGAAGTTCAAGATGTCGATAGAGAGTGGAAGATTTTGGATTTGTTCTCTAAGATGAATTTGGAGGTGCATGATAGTCATGGGAGTACATTTATTTCATCCTTAGTTGTGAAATATACCCTACTGAATATAGTAAGGATGAGGAATCAATCAGATTCAAAGGGCCCAGTCTTACAGGAGAGTGTTCTAGGTAAGGAACCACCTCTTTGTTAGACCGTAGGAGAGGATGAGATCATTTGTATCCATGCCTGTGTATGGGTTACAATGGGAATACATGAGGAGCTGATGTGGGAGTCACATGCCTCATTTTGGGAAATACATATTGTTGTTACCAAGATATATTATGACATATAATCTCCATTACATGTGTCTAGTTATGAAGCAAGAGGTGGCTGGTTTTATTATGAGGTGTTACACCTATTAGGAGGTGAAGGAAAAAAACTAGTGACCAGATGAGATTTAACAATAGCTTACTATTCTTGAGTAAAAATGAGATTATGTTGTGATGGATTTCATAACAATTTTTTTGAGGTCACCCCGTGGCAGTGATTCTATTTGGGTTATTGTTGATAAGCTCATGAAGGTTACTCATTTTCTTATGATCAAGGAGAACATAAGTGTGTATGATTTTGGGAGGTTAGATATCTGTGAGATAGTAAAAATTCATAGGGTCATGTGAACTATAATTTTAGATAGGGACCCCCAGTTTACATCTCATTTTTGGAAGACTTTATAGAGGTCACTAGGTACGCAGGTTTTTCTGGGCATAGCATACCACCCTCTGAATGATGGACAACCTGAATATATGATAAATTTAATTGAATACATTCTATGAGCATGTGTCCTAGAGTTTATGGACTCTTGGGAGAGGCATATTACCCTAGTAAAATTATCCTACAATAATAACTATCGGGTGATGATACAGATGGAACCTTATGAGTATTTTTATGGAACGTTATGCCAATTGTCCTCATTCCTTTTAGAGGCAGGTGAGGTAGCTATATTGGGACTATGTCTCATGCATGATACTTTTGAGAAGGAACAATTAATCAGGATGTAACACCCCATGATCTTATGATATTTCCCTTTTAAAATTTATCATCCT
Source organism: Viscum album (assembly GCA_963277665.1). Lineage (NCBI taxonomy): Eukaryota > Viridiplantae > Streptophyta > Magnoliopsida > Santalales > Viscaceae > Viscum > Viscum album. Next base: position 1,614,990,488 of record OY728146.1, on the reverse strand, counting down.
AGACAGTTTATGGTTGACGCAACACCGAGTTTAAAACTATAATATACTATTAAATATGACCACTGGAATAGTAATGCGACCATTATGAATAGTGATATGACCAATAGAATAGTAAATTCACCCATAAATGTATAAACAAAATTTAGGTATCTTATAAATTAAAATATAGTATATTTATATCATGGAATAACTTAACAAATGTTTTTAAAATGATAAATAAAGTGTTTGTATTTTTGTAAGTCACAAATATTTATTTACAATTTTATAATTAATATAATGATTTAATAGAAAATATATTTTCATAAAATAGTCACATAAATTAATATTTTATTTTATTATTATAATAATATTATTTTATAAGACTTTAATTAATTTTTAAATTTTTCATAAAATAATTTATAATATTAAAATCAATATTTTTTGAGTAAATGATTATTTTATTTAAAAATTAAATTTATTATACTTAAATGCTTATTTTCATAAAAAGGAGTTCATTTTTGAATTCTACATGTTGAAAAATGGTTATGGTGAATTTTTTAGATTTTTGTAAAACACTTGAATTTTTGATGAATAGTGAAATATGGTAATTTAATGCATTTAAAAAATAAATGAATTATTGAGTCATAGATTATGTAAGGATTATGAAAGACCATAATACTAAAAAATCCTTATTTATTTTAATATATTTATTGATAATTATCAAATTATTCATAGGCATGAGAAAAAATAATAATAAATGAATAAAATATTTAAAAACACTCCTCTCCTCCCACTATAAATACCACCCCTCACCACCTCTTCTCCTAAAACTTCCAATTACATTAATCTTGATTATATTATGAAATATTACTCTCAAAAACCTCTCCCCCATTTCTTGTTCACTATAGTCTATCCAAAATACTATTTCAACGTTCCTTAAGGAAGTTCTCAAGGAAAAGAATTCAAGAGGTAAATCCTTTTGTGGGATCGGTTAATCCCGGCCCATCGATATTGTCCGCTCTGGCCCAGTTTCTACCCTGGGCCTCACGGATTTAAAACGCGTCAATGAGGGGAAGGTAGGCACGGGATTTTAAACACCCACCAATCTCATTCCACAACCGATGTGGGATTGGTTCAGTCGGGCAGCGGGCTAACAATCCTATCCAGGGACCACAACAATCCCCCCCCAAGCCCACAGCGGTCCCGAAACCACCCTCTGATACCAATTGTGGGATCGGTTAATCCCGGCCAATCGATATTGTCCGCTCTGGCCCAGTTTCTACCCTGGGCCTCACGGCTTTAAAACGCGTCAATGAGGGGAAGGTAGGCACGGGATTTTAAACACCCACCAATCTCCTTCCACAACCGATGTGGGATTGGTTCAGTCGGGCAGCGGGCTAACAATCCTAGCCAGGGACCACAACACCTTTTTCGTTCTCTTTCAATTTATTTAAATTTATTTTATTATTATTATATACTTAAATATTATTCCCAAAAAAGAATAATAAATAAATTATATTATATATAGTAAAATTTTATTATGTTAATGGAAGATCCATCATCAAACCCATTGTCCTCCCCCATTTTATTTTAAAAATTAAAACATCATCCATAACGTGTTGATTTACCACCATCGTGGACAATAAAACTTTAGTTTCTATTACCACCTTAATGGATGATTATAAAACCACAATTATGGTAAAATAATATTTTATTTTACATATTATAATTTATTTAGTATTCTAGAACCATTATATATACATGAAATTAATTAATAAGACAAAACAAGTTCCTGATAATCAAAAAACCACCAAAATGATCTAAACGATTACCATTAATGTTATATCCAATGAATCATCCTAATATAAAGAAGAAAATGATATATATGACCATTAAATATTTTTAATGTTCATTAATAACATATAATTTACATTTTGGGTAATTATTTCCATTTTACACGATCTTCCATATACGTGTAAAAGTAAACTGATCCTGAAATCCAATGAAAAGAACACTCCTGAACGATGAAATTGAATATAATAACTCATAAAAAGGAAATAAATGAAATAAAAATAATAAAATGTAAAATACAAGTGGAAAAGGTTCTGAATTAATTTATTTCTGAATCTAATTTTTTTATCCAAGATATTTAGTAAAAGTGGAGAACACTTTCAGACATAAGGTAAGGGTTTCTTATCAAACCTCCATTTTCGTTAGTGTTATGATTTCTAACTCTTTACACCAATAAAAGTATTCATTATTTTTATATAATTGTTATAAAATATTTTTATAAATTCCAACATCATGTATCTAGATCATTTCATATTTATTTTATTTGGAAATACAAATCTTTTATGGTTCCCTTCTCAATTCTTCCTGATACGAACGCCCGATTAAAGGGAGCCTCTTGATTTATTACCCATTTTCAAGTACCATCAATAATATAGATTAAGACAAAATTATTTTTTTATAAAATCACTATTTTTTTCATGAAAAACAATATTTGTGCATTTCTGTTTTAATAAAAACAATTATGAAAAGGTTAAATAATTTTTCCAAAAGAACTTAACTTTGAAAAGTAAAAAGGATATTTCTCTCAAAAATTCCCCAATAATTTTATTATAATATTTTAATATATTTTAACTCGTCTTTTTAATCTTATGGTTCATATAGATTTAAATATTATGATTAGCTTCTACCATATTTCATTAAACGGTTCATGATTAGTTTGATAATAGATGTGTTATATTTCCATTCACCATACTACTCAGAATGGTTTGTGATTATGTTTAGAGATTAGGGAATTTTATTTACATTTCATATGAATAGGTTGTTTATGTTTAACCCCATTCATATGAGTAATGAATTTGAATTAATATGTTAAGGGTGGGTCCCACTATATCCCCTCGATGGATCAGTATATCTCATGAGATAAAACAAAAATGGATTTTTCCAAGGCCTTAACCATATGTCGTATGATGTCTTGGTTGAGGCATCCAAATTATGTTTATGATGTTAAAAATTATTAATTCCCTCATTATGATATTATTAATTGATAATCAATGTGATTATTAGACTAGTAACATATCCATGTTTAAGCTTCATTATAATGTGACTATTTATATGCAACTATTTATGCTGATTTTATTCATGTCATATTATTCTCAAGATAATGTTCTAATTGAATGTGTTATTAGTCATTCACCATGACTTATTGTTTGTATTAGCTTCCACTATATTACATACCGTTACTGATCATTAGATCTCACCCCTTTATTATGTTTTATTCCCCCCCAGATTCGATGATGTATATTATTAATGACTTACCGGGATAATCTAGGAGTTATGGATGTTTTGAATAAAGTTTATATGTTATTTTTTCCCTTTCAAGTCATAATTTAAAACTTATGTATGTATCTAGTTTTTCAAGACTACTAAACTATTCTATCCTCCGGGATGTGACTTCATTTTTTATTATAAAAATGTAATAAAGTATGGTACCGACTCTTGAAAACTAGGGTCAGGGTATCTACAGTTGGTATCCGAGGATGTTTAGTAGAAACCTTTGAAAATAAATTTAGAAAATAAAGATTAGGGAACATAACCCTAAGATAGACTTTGAGGATAATCATAGAAGAACATCCTTGAATTTTATTAATTTAGAGATTATGTGGGTTTTCCTAGAAATACATCCCAATATAGATACTAAAAGTGGACATCGTTCTAGAAAAAATGTAATTAGGGGTAACAACTCCAACAAGGTGCTTCGGGCCAGACTCGAAAGGACTTGGTACACAAAAATATGCCTTATTGAATACCTACTTTGACACTCCCAGGGGATATGCTTTGGATAATTTACATTATCTCCACAAAACATTATGAATAATTTAAAAGTAAATATATACCCAAATAGACCATGACTAGGATTATGAGATTATATATGCAAAAAATTATAATTTATATTAAGTGTTTTGCTACTAAAAAAATTTGAATTATGATTCATAACCTAATTTTGTGTATGCCATTATTTAGAAATGACATGTAGTGGAAGGAATGGAAACCGTATCAATGCACATATACCTTGTAGATATTTTCCTCCTATACAAGATAATGATGTTGGTACTAGAGTTGCGACTAGTGATGGGAAACTTATAACTATACTGGGACAACTGACTCAGGTTATAGACAATAACCTTACCCATATGGAGCATCCTGATCCACAACATGGAGGAGAAATGTTATACAAATTTGTGTGACAACAACCTCCATAATTCAATGAAACTACAAACCCATTTTTAGTGCAACAATTTATAAGTTATTTAGAGAAGATATTTATCACTTTGGGAAGTAAAGAAAGGGATAAGGTTATCATGGAGGTCTATCACCACTCAGGATATTCTGATCAATGGTGGATGTTTATTCAAAACACAGTGAAGTAAGAAGAAACTTCAAATACTCAATATAAATATTTTAATGAAATTTTCCTAGCAAAATATTTGCATCCTGAACAACAAGTGGATATGGAGAGACAATTATTTAGTCTGAAACAAAAAATAGGATGGAAATATTTCAATATATAAATCCAAATTTACAAGGTTAGAAATTCATGACATATACTATATAAGTAATCCAAGGAGAATGATTGACCATTCCTTTGATGGTTTAAAAACTTTATTATGAAGGGAACTGAACTCCAAAAATTTCTCATCATACGTTGATATAATATAATGTGCTATAAAGACATAGAAATAATTATCTAGGTATTATTTCATTAAGGAAAAATTAAAACAAAAAGAGATTATAAGAGGAAATAATGGATAAATGGAATAATAAAAAAGGCATTTTTTCAACTTGGGATATTTGTGGAAGGAAACACCTTGGTGCCTACCTAAAAGAAAAAGGAGTCTATTTCATGTGTAGAGAAAAAGGACACCAAGACCATGATTTCTAGGGAATGAAATTAGCTACCAATGTTCAATTCTATTATTGCAGTGAGATGTTACACTATGAAAATTATTGTTCTACGTGTCATGTAAAATTTCCCCAAAAAAGTCCAAGGGAGGAAGGCCAAAATTATGTGATCACAACTATGGAGGTTAAAGTTCCTAATGATGTAGTGGTGGGTTATTTAATAATTTCCTCAAACACATCCAATGCTTTATTGGATTATAGATCATTGAATTCTTTATATCTTCATAGTTTGATAAGAAAATTAGATATTTTATTTTTTATTTTTCAAAGGATTTTTCAGTTAAAACTCATAAGGGAAGTATCATTATAACATATATGTGTTGGTTTTACCAATTTATGACACATAAAAAAGATTTAGTGGGAATACTAATCATCATAACTATGTTTGATTTTTATATAATCATTGGTATGGATTGGAATTCAAAATATGATGTGAAAAATTTTTCCAAGAAGAAGGAAGTTACAATTTGTGTGGAAGATGTAGAATCCATTATCTTTAGAGAAGAAACTCTGTCGTCAAGTTCTTATCTAGATCCACATCGAGTATTTCTTCTAAATGAAATTCTTGGGGAGGAATAGAAAAAATCATCTATTGATGTGGAAATAAATCATCAAATTTAATACGTACCTATTATGAAAGAATACATTGATGTATTTCCAAAATAATTACTCGAACATCCTCTAGAGTTGGAAGTTGAGTTCTATGTTGATTTAATTCTTGGTTAGAGACTTATATAAATGACTCTTTATATAATGGACACTATGAAATTAGTAGAGTCGAGGAAAAAACTAAAATAATTGAGTGATAATGGATTTATTCTCTATAGTTTTTATCCATTGGGAGACCCTATTATATTAGTCATGAAGAAAGATGGATCCTTGAGGCTATTCATTGATTATAGATCAATCAATGCTATTACAACAAAGTACAAGTATCCTCTTCCTCACATTAATGATTTATTTTATCAACTTCATAAAGCTCGTTATTTTTTGAAGATTGACCTTTGATCTAGATATCATCAATTGTGTGTGAGGAAGGAATATATTCCAAAGATATTATTTAGATTAAGGTATGGACATTACGAGTTTAGAGTAATGCCATTTGGACTGAATAATGAACCCTATGTTTTTATGGATATAATGAATAGAGTGTTAAAGGAATATCTTAATGAGTTTTTGTTGTATTTATTGATGATATCTTGATGTATTACAACTTCTACGAGGACCATAAGATCCACTTGCAGGATGTTATAAAGACTCTTACAAGAAAAGAGTTTTGTTGTAAGTTTAGAAAGTGTGAATTTTTGATTTAAATAGTTTATTTTATGGGATATATTTTCTATAAGGATGTAATTATAGTTGATCCTGTAATGAAAAAGGTAGTCCAAGAACAGCCAACACCAATAAACATTAATAACGTACATAGTTTCATTGGTTTAGTAGGTTACTACCGACATTTCATTCAGATGTTTTCCTTATTAGCTAACCCATTAACCAAGCTTACTCGAAAAGGGGTTATATTATTATGGGAAAAATAATGTGAAGAATTTTTTAATGAATTAAATTAGAGATTAGTAAATGATCCTATCTTGACTTTACCATTATGAAATTATGGGTTTGTAATTTATAGTAATGCATCGAAGAAAGGACTTGGTTGTATCCATATACAATATGATAGAGTTATTATCTATGCATAAGAGTAGTTAAAAACTCATGAATAGAACTATAAAACTCACGATATTTAGTTATAATATATAATATTTTACTTATAGATATTTAACCACTTTATCGATAGTGAAAGATGTGAGATATATAAAAATAATAAGAGATTGAAATATATATTCTCACATAAAGAACACAACATGAAAGAAAGATGTTGGCGAGAAATACTCAAGGATTATGATTGTTCAATACACTACTACATAGGGAAAGAGATTAAGGTAGAAGATTCATTGATATTAGAGGAACATGGAGTTGTAAACAAGATGAGGATTGACAAGGACCCTGTGTACATCGATCTTGAAAATATAGATATGCGAATTATCATGGAATGTGAAACATCATTACTTTTTAAAATGGTTTCCAAACCATCTTTATTAGAAAGGATTAAAATTTATCATTCTGATTATGAAATTTTTAAAAAAAATTAATGCTATGAAAGGTGGGATATTGGTAGACCTCGTATACGAAGATGAAATCTTGAAATTTGGGAAGAGGCTTTGTGTTCCCGCTATACCTAAGAGAAATAAGTAATTATTGGATGATTCTAATAGCTAAAATTTCTCCATACACTCTTATAGAACTAATATGTATAGCGATTTAAAGGAGTTTTTTGACGGGATAATATGAAGAGAGAAATTGCTGATTATGTTTCAAGATATTTAGTCTGTCAACAGGTGAAAGCTAAAAAACAACATCATAAAGGAATCAGGGAACCTCTTCCTATTCCTACATGGAAATGGGATTAAATTACTATTGATTTTTTTCCAAGGATTTCAAAAGATTCCATTAAATAATGTTGCAATATGGGTAATTGTTGACCAACATTCAAAATTTTCCGATTTACTTGCTATAAGGGAGTATTTTACACTGGAGAGCACTAGAAGACTCTATATCAATGATGTAGTAAGAATTCATGTAGAACCTCTTTAAATTGTGTCCAATCTGGAATAATTATTTACATTAAAATTCTAGTAAAGTATTGATAAATATTTAAACATTAATCATCATTTGAGTACAACTTTTCACCCTCAAAACTGACCGTTGTGTGAAACGACTATTCAAACATTAGATGAAATGTTGAGATCACGCTCACATGAATTTCAATGTTTGTGAGGTTAGTATTTACCCTTGGTATTGTTTTTCTAAAATAATAGATTCCATTAAGGTATTCAGATGTCACCATATTAAGCATTGTATAGAATGTGAGGTTGTACATCAACTTATTGAATTGAAGTTGGTGAAAGAAAGCTTGTAGGCCCAGAATATGTAGAGGAAAAAATAGAAAATGGAATGAATATTCAAATCCATTTCAAAGAATCTCATATTAGACAAAAAATACATAATGATAACTGATGAAATTAGATCGACTTTCAAGTAAGAGATCTTGTTTTTCTGAAAGTATCACCATGGAATGGTGTTATATGATTTGGAAAGCAGGAGAAGCTAAGCCCTAGGTACATTGGACCTTTTTAAATCATAGAGATCATTGGAGTTGTGGATTATCATTAGGTAATTCCATATAGCCTTCCAAAGTACACAATGTGTTCCACATCTCTTTGTTATGAAAGCACATGCTAGACCCAACTCATGTCCTCACTTCTAAAGGAATAAAATTGGAACAAAATTTATCATACTATGAAGAGACAATCCAGATTCTAAACACTACAGAATAGGTCATGAGGAATTAGATGACTCTACTTGTAAAGGTACTTTGAAAAAAAATCATAAAATTGAAAAGATGAAATGGGAACTATAGGAATTTATACTGAAGAACTACCCAAATTATTTTATGAGGTGACATTCTAGAAATTTCAAGGTCTAAATATTTACCATTAGGGAAAATATAACACCCCAAGATCTTGGGGTATGTACCATTTAAAACTTATCATCCTTGATAGTTTATGCTTCACACAACATCGAGTTTAACACCATAATATACTATTAAATATGACCATTGTAATAGTAATATGACAATTAGGAATAATACTATGGAAAATAGAATATTAAAATTTTCCATTAAAGAATAAATAAAATTTTGGTATCTTATAAACAAAAATATGGTATATTTATATCATATAATAAGTAAATAAATGTTTTAAAAATGATAAATTAATTGTTTGTATTTTTGCAAGTCACAAATATTTAATTATAGCTTTATAATAAATATAATGATTTAATAGAAAATATATTTTAATAAAATAGAATCATAAATTAATATTTTTTTCCTTATTATTATAAGATAATTTTGTGAGACCTTAATTAAATTTTGAAAGTTTCATAAAAAGAGTTATAATATTAAAATCAGTATTTTTTTGTAAATAATGATTTTATTTAAAAATTAAATTTCAAATATTTAGAAAATTATTTTCATAAAATAGAATTCATTTTTAAATTCTACACATAAAAAATGGTTAGGGTGAATTTTTGTGATTTTTCATAAATACTTGAATTTTTTGCTGAATAGTGAAATATGATAATTTACCATATTAAATAAGTACAAGAATTATTGAGTCATAGATGATGTATAGATGATTTAAGCACATAATATTGAACTATAAATAATCATTTTAAAATATTTAGTTACAATTCTTAAACTATTCATAGTCTTGAGCCAAAATATTAATCAAATAAATAAAATATACAAAAGCACTCCTCTCCTCCCACTATTAATACCACCCCTCACCACCTCTTCTCGTCACATTTTCATAGACTTTACGATTTCTTATATTCTTACTATTTAATCTCAGAAAACTCTTCCCCACATTATCATCTCACCAAAATACCATTTAAATGTTCCTTATCAAATTTCTCAAGGAGAAGAATTCAAGAGGTAAAACCATTTTCATTATATTTCAATTTCTTTTAACATCTATTATTCTTATTATACCCTTAAATATTATGTAAAAACATATATGATAACAAAAATATATTTTATATAAAATATTTTTTTATGTTAATGAAATAACCATCACCAATCCGCTTCTCCTCCCTTTTATTATAAAAATGAAAAAGTCATCTATGATGTGTTGATTTACCAACATTATTTCCGATACAACTTCATTTTACTTTATATAATTAAAGGCTGGTTATAAAACCATAATTATTGTTAATAATATTTTATTATAAATATTATAAGTTATTTATTATTCAGGAACCACTATATATACATGATATTAATTAATAAGACAAAACTAGTTCGTGATGATCAAAAACCACCAAAACGATCGAAACAATTATCATTAAAGTTATATCTGATGAATCATACACATATCTAAAAAATAATATATAAGACCATTTAATAATATATATATTCATTAATAACATATAATTTCAATTCTGGAGTATTATTTCCATTTTACATGGTCTTCCATATACAAGTAAAAGTAAACCAATCATGAAAACCACAGAAACGAACACTCCTAAATGACAAAACTGAATCTCATAACTGATCAAAAAGACCATAAATTAATTTAATAAAATTATAATAAATCAAATAATTTTTTATAGGTTTTTAATTAATCTATTAATGAACCCAATTTCATTATCCAGGACATTATGTACAAGTGCCAAACACTTTCGGACATAAGGTAAGGGTTTCGTCCCGAACCTCAATTTTCATTTAGGTTATGATTTATCCCTATTTAATCCAATGAAAATATTTTTTTAGTTTTATATAATACTTAGAATTTTTTTATATATTACATCATAATGTATCTAGATATTATCATATTTCTTTTATTGGGAAATACATGTTTTATAGGGCTCCTCTCTCAATTCTTCCCGATACGCAAGCCCGATTAAAGGGAACTTCTTGATTTCAAGGACATTTTCAAGTACCATACATAATATTTTTTTAAGACACAATTTGTTTCTTAAAATAACTAATATTTTCATTAAAATATATATTTTTTTATTTCTGGTTTCATATAACCAATTATGAAAAATACAAATGATTTTTCTAAAAGAACTCTTCTTTGAAAAGTAAAATGGATATTTCTCTAAAGAATTACTCAATGATTTTTTTAAGTATTTTCATATGTTTTAAAAAATCTATTGAATATTAAGATTTATTAAGATTTACCTCTTATGATTATTAAATACCACATTTTATTAAATGGTTTATGATCAGTTTGAAAGTGGATGTTTTATCTTACCATTCACCATAATACTCAGAATGGTTAGTGATTATGTTTATTGATTGGGGAATGTTATTTATATATAAATACATTAATATGAGGAGTGAATTGGATCTATTAAGTGATGAGTGGGGCCCTCTATATCCCCTCGATGCATCAATAAGTTTCATGAGACATAACAAAAATGGATTTAGCTGAGTCCTTAACCATTTATTTTCATATGTCTTGGATGAGGCCTCAACTGTATTTTTTTGATGTTTGAAGTTATTAATTCCCTCATTATGATATTATTAATTGATAATCCATGTGATTATTCGACTAGTAGAATATTCATTGTTAAAATTCATTCTTGTGTGATTATTTATATGTAATTATTTATTCATATTTTATTCTTCCATATTATCATTAGGATTATGTTCTAATTGAATGTGTTTTTAGTCATTAACCATGACTTATTGTTTGTATTATATTTTTCTATATTACTTACACTTATTGAGAATCTAATCTCACCCATTGATTTTGTTTTTCCTTAGTATGCAAATATGCATATTATGAATGAATTTCAAGGATAATCTAGGAATTATGGATGTTTCCAATGGAGTTTCTATGTTTTTTTATATTTCATGGTATAATGTAAAACTTTTGTATGTATCTATTTTCAAAAAACTACTAAACTACTTGGTTCTTTAGGATGAAAATTCCTTTCTTATTGAACCAATTTAATAATTTAAGGCACCAACTCTAAACAACTGGGGTTAGGGTATTTATAGGGGAAGCATATAGATACTGCACAGTCTTTACTGAAATCTTATGCCGATCGCCAAAAATGACCTCTAGAGTTCAAGATTGAGGATTGGGTCTTTTTGTGTATCTCACCAAGTGTGGGACACAGATGGATCATGAAAAGGGTAAGCTTTTACCTCGATCTGTCAGGATGTTTGAGATTCTAGAGGGTGTCGGGATGGTAGTATATTTGTTGCTGTTACCTTAAAGGTATCGATCCATGCACAGAGTCTTCTATGTATCTTGGCTATTCCATTATCATTTATACAAATCTCATGTTATTTAGCCTAAGGAGGTGGAGTTATAAGGAGATGAATCCTTTGAGGATAATTCTATTAATATCATTGATAGGTGCATAATGTTTCTATGAGGCTGACCAGTTTGTTTAGTTTGAGTGATATGAAAGGACAACCATTGAGCAGAAGGCTGATGATTGTTCTCAGTGGCTATATTTATTCTCAAATGAGTCTTGACCATTATAGAGAGGTAAATTTGAGAAAAATTTTCTTTAAGGTGGGTGATTGTAAGATCCTGGGTCTTTGTACGAGTCAAGAAACATTTTTCATTTAGATTAATTGCTTAATTATGGCCTATTTTGAACAACCTTTGATGTTATGGGGGTATAAGAGGTGTCTAGGACTTGTTATAATCCCATACCTAGATTTTTGAAAAAAAAACATCTTGGCTGCATGGTTAGTAGAAACTGTGCAGGGATGGACGCATGGTCTAACTAACCGTGTGAGACATGTACATAGGGAAAGATGAACCAACATGGTTTTTAAAACCATGTTCATGAAGGTACATGTATTGGTTAGAGAACCTACATTTTTTTGATAGTGGGTTGAGACCCTATTTTTTCATAGTTTGGATTACCCTACATACTAACTGTGTGAGGTTTCCCTCCTTATAGTAGTGGGTGTACGGCTGGAACACATTTTGGCCAATTGTATGATCTAACCATGAAACATAGAAAATTTTGGGAAATTTAAATTTTTCCTTACTTAATGTTAAAACCTGTTTTCATTTTCACTCCTCTTCTTCGTTGGAAAGAAGCACAATACTAGGATCCCTTGGAAGCCAATTTATAGGCTTTTCCATCGAATCTCTTCCCGATCATGGAATCGAGAGTCTTTCATCTCATTAGATCCACACCAATGAGTAATAAATTAATTTTGTGTCATTATTAATTTTCCTTGGTATTGGATGCACTATTTAGGTGCAAGCTAATTTTCTCTATTTCTAGGTTCTTCATCATTTATTCAATTTTCTCACGATCTGAGTTGAATTAGGAGGTGATTTTGGACAAGAACCATACTATAGACATAAGATAGGCGGTCTAAACTTATTATATGTTGTTTGGTGATTTATTAATCTATTTTTCATTCTTCCACCCACTAGGAATTCCATCATGACCCCAAAATTTAATTTAAAATTTGAATTAAATCAAAGATAACATTTTTGGGATTACCTTTAGTTTCCTTATGACTTTTTGGAGGGTTTTCCCCAACCAAGGTCACCCATGGGGCGTGACTTTGATTTTTTACTTTGTTAAACATCCGATAGGGTGATATTTTATTCCATAATAATTAAATTAATCTATTATATAAATTATTTGAATTGAATTACTTGATTTGGATACATACTTCCTCCTTTTCCATGTGATACATGATGTCAAATTGTTTAATTGATGAATTGTGATTTGTTATATGAGTTGGTAAACTCATGGATTGATTTCTAAATGTGAATTGTTATATTACTGGGTAAACTCGTGGCATGAAATGATAATTGAATTGATATATGAATGATTACAAAGGACACCATGGGTGTGTTACATAATGGGTCATGATTGTGGTAGAGAATGTCTAGGACCTATATGATCCTTGGATTCTAATTATGTGGGATGCCTTGGTCCAAGCTATCCCTTGGATATAGTTAGTTTGGGCTCATAGTGTAAATGGTCTGTTGACATGCTCCTTGGACTCCAATTTAATAATAACCGAGTTTCTATCAAGATTATCCCTTGACTTGAGGTTGAAGAGTCAGTCCACTATTCTTGACTTTGCGACATGCTTATGAGAAAAGGAGCATGGGATCGAGCTGAGGCTCATGATGTTATCGGGAGATTTTTCTTTTTGATCTTTTGGTTTTTTACATAGGTATTGTATTGAAACCTTGTATACCAATTATCGATTATTTGAAGATACAATAAATGATCAACATTGTACATGAGATTACTTTTGGTATTTGTTTCATTTATATTTATATATCATCTAAATGTTTATCTATTGTTGTTTGATTTTTTTTTCACTAATGGTTTATATGATTATTTTCATTATTTTACACTCTGATAATATGTAATAGTCTCCCCATAGACACACCCTGAGCCCAAAATTCTATTCAGGATCCTTTGAAATTTTAGTAGATGTACTTGAGGCCATGTGGCTAACCAAACTCAAGGCATCATTCTGTGGAATCTGGGTTTGGGATACTACAATGGGGTGTTAGAGTATTTTATTTTCTAGTTTGATTACTTATTTTGAGACAATGAAAAGGTATAATAAGGAATTGAAATTTGGTAATGAGTTATTCTTAGGATTAGCTAACTTGTGAAAAATAAAATGAAAAATTGCCTCAAATGGAAGTTTTTTATTTTTTTGGATATTGGATATTAAAATTGATTTAATTCCACTATTAGGTGATATAATTGAATTATGAATTTATAATTTTTATTATTGTGGGTTATATTTTTTGTGAACCAATGAGATGAGGGTTTTCCATCTCATCCATCATTTTAGGAACCTACTATAATTCAAATTTCATGCATTATTCCATTCTATATAGGTTGAATTTTTTATTTTCATGATGTTTTGAAGGTTTTTGTTATAGATATACCTACTATTTTGATAGTTTATATGTTTATTGGATTGAAAAACATGGTTGGCACTTGTATTTCTTGTTTTAACCAAAGAAATCTTTTCCTAATTAGACTGCAACAAACTCCCTAAGCACCCAATCGTGGAACATTGAGTCATGGATAATGAGTCGCATGGACTATAATGTGTTATGGTGTGAATTAGTTGGACACCATATTTTATTCCATAAGGATTATGGGCCCTTATTGATCATAATTTGTGAACCATATGGTTAATACATTTATAGTTAAATATGAAATAAAAATTAAAATTTAATGGATGTTGTTGAAACATTGTCTTGACCTAGTACAAGATTTTTAGTGGGCCATAGGTAGTGTCTATAGTGATGTTTAGGACCATTATTTTTATATACTCCTTGATCTAAGAGTATGATATGTGGTATTAACTGTTTATATGAATGTTTTGACCTATCCTACAATTTTAGCTTTCAACATTCATATCTTTCTTTCCTAAGGCATGCATTTGGCTTTTTAGATAAATGCCACCATGATGACCTCTAGTCATATGATAATAGGGTGGTAATGAATACACTCCATATACAGTGGTCCGTGGGATACTGATGGATCCTTCTATAGTTCCAACAGATGCACTATTAGTTGTTCTGGACACAAGTGTTGAGGAATAGTTCTGCAAGGGTTTCATTCACTTGATACAAATTTTTTTGGGGGAACAATAAATTTCCTTGTCTATGGATGAGTTGAAGCATGTGTTCCAGAAGTAGTATCATCTCACATTTTTGGGGGATAGTGGTGCAAATAACGCTAAAATATGGCGTGGGATGACCCTTTAGATCTTCGAGCATTTGGAGAAACATCCTGATAGAGGAGTGAATCTCACGAATTATCTGTTTTGCAGAGCTGCAAAGCGCTGATGGGATGTTATAAATCATGCTAATAGGCTGCAAGATATGGTTTGGGTTGATTTCCAAACCACTTTCTTTGAATACTTTTACCTTGATACTTTGAGGGAAGAGTGGTCTAGTGAGTTCATGCTTCTAGAGTAGGGTGCTATGATAGTTATGAAGTACCCGACATGCTTTATAGAGTTGTAGTGTTTTTCATTGATGTACCATGATGAGGAGTTGTTAAGGGTGAGACCCTAAAATGAAGTTCTCCAATATAATGTTTGATCTTAGGTCATCGTTTTTAGGTTGATGATGATTAATGAGATAGTTAATGAGGTACTAATTATAGAGTGGAACCTAAGGGAAGTTGGGGTGTAGAGAAGAGTAGTGTAGTCTCTTGAACCAGTCGTTCAACATATTTAGGAAAGAAATACCATTTTTTAGGATTTCCATGAGATGGAAACCATCCAAGACACTCTTTATGGTAGTTAAGTTTTCTATCATTCATGTGGAAGATGGGGACACATGGGGAATCTTTGGGATTATGACCTAATCGAGTATCGATCTTGCGGTAGGATGGTCCATGCACAATGTTTCTGTAGGACCTTACCTCTAGAGATGAGTGGTCAGGGATAGATCTAAAACTAGGTTTAGGAGGGATTTTCTCAGATCTATGTTAGGAAGGGAGCTATAGTAGTACCGATTGATTAGGATGAGGTATTGGTGGTCATGGCTGAGGCATCTAAGAACTAGTTACATTGAGAAAGAAAAGTGGGCCTACTCCAAGTAGTTAGGTTGTGTCACAAGGCCATAATTTATGATAGAAATATTCTTTATAGCCAACCCCTAAGAGTTGGGAAAAGAACCATCTACGATAAGAGGTATGATTTTGGTAGCCTCAACTCTCGTTTCTTCTCTTTTTGACATAGGTGCATCACATAGTTTCATATATTTTCCTATTGTGGGGAGTCTTGGGTTCATGACTCAATTTTCTGAGGGTGTTATAATGCTTGAAACCCTATTAGGGATTGGAAAAGAGGATTTATGTTAATTAAAGGTGTGTCCCTTGATATTGGTGGTTGTCATTTCATATGGAATATTTTTCCCTCAAGATGACCGAGTTTGATGTATTACTCGGTATGAATTACGTAGTAGATTATCAAGCATACATTGACTAATATTACCAGGGGTGACTTAAAAATCACCATAGGTCACAATTTATACTAAAAATGGCTAATCGTATGTCCATGAGAGATCAACTAGGCTACAACATCGTGGTCTGAGTGGAATGAATGGCCAGACTTCTAGTTTGTAACTAGATGATCTAGGAGCACGTTAGATGGAATTTTCTCCATTGGTTCATCATTTCAGGGTTGTTTTCACAGATTAATTTTTTAATTTACCTCCTCAGATATAAGTGGATTTCCCTATAAATCTAGTTTCAAGAGATGAACTAGTATCAAATCCTATTTATAGGATGACTACTATAGAGTTGCAGGAGCTCAAGAGACAACAAGAGGATTTGGAGGCAAAGGGGTTTATTTAACCCAGTACTTATTCATTGGTTTCACCAGTCATTTTTTTCAGAAAAGGTGGACTGTAAGATTATGATATGTGTGAATTAATAGAAATTGTACCAACTAATGGTTAAGAAACGGTATCCTCTACCATAGATATATGATCCCTTTAACCAAATTTGAGGAGTTTGGGTGCTCTAAAAAATTAATTTGAGATTCATATATCATTTGGTGAATTTTAGATATGTAGAAAAACATTTTATAAATTTCCATAGTAGGTATAGTCTATATGAGTATCTAGTTATGTTGTTCAGTCTCATGAACACACCAACAGTTTTCCTGGCACTGTTGAAATGAGTTTTTTTGTCTTTTCATGATTTGATTGTGGTGGGTTTTATGGATGTTAACTTGGTGTATTCTAATAACCTACATGACTATTCCAAACATCTTGAGATCTTTTTAGATACACTGAGAGAGAAAATTTTATATGCTAATCTCACAATGTTCTACTTATGAGGGGATTAAATTCACTTCCTGGGCCATGTTATCTTAGAGACATGAGTATCAGTAGACCTCAATAAGGATAGAGTTATAGTTTTTTAAGAGTATCCCCAGATCATATTTGATATATAGAGATTGTTGGGGCTAGATGGATATTATAGTAATTTCATAAAAGGATTATTACACCTAGTATCTATACTCACAAGATTGACTAAGAAGGGTGTGGTGTTTATATGGAAAGATACCCATGAGATATTATTTTTGGAGTTTAAAGGGAGATTGAATTTAGCACTGGTCGTGATTCTTCCACAGTATGGAAAAAGCTACACTATGTATTGTGATGCATCAAGTATCGGTCTTGGATTCGTTTTAATAAAGGGAGATGGAGTCATGGTTTATGGGTCTTAGTAACTGAGGCCATACAAGAGTAACTAACCAATGCATGATATTGATTTAGCTGGAGTTTTTCAAGCTTTTCTCTATTGGAGACACAATTTACTTGGAGAGAATTTTGTGGTGTACATAGACCAAAAAAATACCCAAGTATATATTTACACAGCGTGATATGAATTTGAGTCAACAAAGGTGGGTTAAGTAACTATAGTATTTTGAATTTGAGTTTGACTATATGTATAGAAAAGATAATATAGTGGCTGATGAATTGAGTAGAAGAAATTAGATACCAGAAATTCAAGAGGCCAATAGCGGGTGAAAGCTTATTTATTTGATCTATGAGATGCACTTAGAGGTGCAGGAGAGTCAGGGGAAGGACTTTCTTTCATCCTTACGTGTGACCTCTACCCAACTAGATAGAGGTAGGATGAAAAAGCTCTAAACTTCAGAGGGCCTAGTCCAATGGGAGAGTGTGGAAGGTGGGGACCCACCTCCTAGTCGGACCATAGGTAAGGATGAGATTTAGCGTATTCATTTTTATGAAAGGGTTCTAGTGGAAATATGTGAGAAGATGATGCAATAGTTTCATGCCTTAGTTTGGATAATACATCTAGGAATTACCAAGATGTATTAAGACTTATGTCATCAGTAATGGTGCTTGGGTATGAAGTGAGAGGTGGCAGGTTTTGTTATAAGGTGTTCCACCTATCATCAGGTTAAAGTGGAAATTTAGTGACCATCATGACTTTTATAGTAGTTACCTATTCCCTAATTTAAAATTGGATGATGTTGCTTTGGATTTAGATACTAGTTTTCCAAGGTTGCATTGAGGAATTGATGTTGTTTGGGTTATTGTTTATAGGAAAATGAAGGTTTCTTATTTCTTTCTATTCAAGGAGGACTTCAATCTGGATGATATTGGGAGGTTGTATATCTGTGAGATAGTATGACTTCATGGGGTCTAGTGTGATATCATTTTAGATAGGGGTTCCTAGTTTAGGGGTTATTTCTGGAAGATCTTGTGGAGTTAAATAGGTAACCAAGTGATTCTAAACATAACATACCGCCTTCATACTGATATATAGTCAGATCATACAATAAAATTTCTTGACGATATGTTGTGAGCATGCGTCCTGGATTTTGGGGGCTCTTAGAAGAGTAATATTCACCTAGTTTAATTAAACTACAATAATAGTTATTAGGAAATGATAAATATTTATCCTTATGAGGCTTTGTATGATAGGACATTCAGATCACCCCTCTGCTGGTTAGAGGTAAGTGAGGCAGTTTTACTCAGACCACGTCTTATGTACGAGTCTTATGAGAAGGTCCAGTTGATTCGGAAGCAGATAGCTACTACACAGTCTCAAAAAATCTTACATCAATCACTGTAGATGACCTATAGAGTTCTTATTTAGGGATCATGTGTTTTTGTATCTCGACGAGGTTGGGACACAAATATATTAAGAGATATGGTAAGCATTCACCTTGATGTGTCGAGCCAATTGAGATTCTGAAGAGGGTTAGTCTAATATCCTATCTTCTATAGTTACCTTATAGGTATCAGGTCATGCATGATGTATTCCATGTAACCCAACTGCACTATTATCATTCAGGTCTATCTCATGTTCTGCAGCATGAGGATATGAAGTTACATGGAGATGCATCCTTTGAAGAGAACCAATTCATATCATTAATAGAAGCATGAAGGTTCTCTAAGGGTGATCAATTTCTCTAGTACGGGTGATATGGAAGCATGGTCGTTTATATATTAAGACTTGGGAGTAGGAGTATAATGTAAATGATCATTGAAAGGAGTTATTATTAGATGAATCATGACCACCCTTAAGTGGAAAATTCGGGGATGAATTTCTTTAAGTGAGAAGATTGTACGATCCTGTATTTTATTGTGAGGTACTATTCCTTTTGTCTTAAGTTTAAATGCTTAATTAAGACCTAATGTGAATACCCTTTGATGTCAAGGGGGTATCATAGTTTCCTATGGCTTATTAGAAACCTAGAACCCAAATTTTTGGGAAAATAGATCGGTTGTATGGTTAGTACAAATCCTGGTGGGCAGTCCGCATGGTCTAACTAACTGTGCAAGGATTGAAAAGAGGGAAAGAGGAGCCTGCTTTCTTTGTCAAACCATGTGGATAGAGATGAATTCCTTTGAAAGATCACATACAGTTTTTTACACTGGGCTGAGAAATGGTTTCCAAATAGTTTTTAAAGTCATGTGCACTAACCATGAAAGGTGTCCCTCTTTATAGAAATTGGTGCACGGTTGGCACATGATTTCACCAATCATATGACCAAACTGTACGCCCTAGGAAATTTTGGTAAATTTACATTTTGAACTTACATAATTTTGAATCATATTTTCTTTTCCACTCTCCTCCTTCTCTGGACAAAAAAAACATAGAAAGCTCTCTCAGAAGCTAATTTGTAGGCTTTTCCACCAAATCTCTGTCTGAGATCGGAATTGTGATCTATTTATCTCATTGGATCCATGATAGAGATTAATCAATTCATTTTTTTCCATTCTTTATTTGTATTGGAATCAGATTCACTATTTAGGTGCTATATAATATTCCATATTTCTAGGTTCTTTGTCTATTATTGTTTTTTCTCCCAATATTAGTCGAATTAGGAGCTGATACTGGATGAGCACTCTACTACAGACCTACGATAGGTGGTCTATACTTTTACAGAGTGGTTTGTTTCTTTATTGAGATAGTTCCCATTGTGATACCCACCGTAATTTATATCATAACCATAAAATTAAATTGAAATGTTTAATTGAATGAATCAGAACATGTTAGGGGTTCCCTTTAGTTCCATTGGGACTTGTTGGAGGTTTTCCCCAACTGAGGTCACTATGGGGTGTTCCGTTGATTTTTAAATTTTTTAAACCATGAATGGGGTGAGTATTTATTCTTTAAAAGTTATAGGAATCCCATATATAAATTGTTTGAATTTAGTTTCTTGATTAAGAGGTATTATTCCTCCTATAGAATGTGATATATGATGTTGAGTTGTTTTATTACTGAATTTTGATTTGTTATATGAGTGGGTAAACTCATGGATTGACTACTAAATGTAAATTGTTATATGAGTGGGTAAACACATGGTATAAAATGGTAATTAAATGGACTAACTAATTATTACATATGATTCCATGGGTGTGCTACACCATGGGTCATGATAGAGGAATATAATTCCCTAGACCTTTATGATCTTTGGATTTTGATTCTGTGGGATTCCTTGGGCCTTTCTATCCTTTTGATCTAGTTTGATTGGGCTTGTAATGGACATGGTCTATTGAAATTATCCTTGGAACCCAATTCAAGACTAACCAAATTTTCACTGAGATGTTCCTGGGACACGATGAGGATTCCTTAGTTCATTATACCGTGGATTTGGCCCTAAGGGGTACGATGTTATTGATTATAGGGAACGACCATGGTATATTTGAAAATTCTAATTATATGAATCAGATGTGGTTGTTATGACACTTATGATTTTATAGAAATGTCATGGTTGATATTATAGGTTGTGTATATAGTGAGGTCTTGGTGTTTAATTATGTTTATTTTACAGATTACTTATTATAGGATTCTAACCCTTTGTTTTGTAGGGAGCCTTGTGGGCCTATAAAATATCCCCTATTATGTAGTATATATTCCATGGGAACATTACTTTTAATTACTGTTTAACTATGACATAAATTTCACTTTTCTTTAGATTATATTGAACAACCAAGACTTGTTATAGAAACATTGGGCGGTGAACTATTGGGATTATATCTCAAACCCTGTTTAGGCTGCCATTGGGTTACCATACAGACCATTTGGATGTAGGTAGGGACTGGAGAAAGCATCCACAGTTTGATGATTGAATTTGTTCCTTTCATAGGATCATGGGGACACAAGACCGAGCTAAGGATCGTGATTCTATTAAGAGATAGTTTTTTTTGTTATTTTGGTATTTTGACACATGTATTGTACTGATTCCATGTATACCAATTTTAGATGCTTTGTATACACATGATGTGATCATCATTGTACATGAGATTACTTTTGGTATTTTTTTATTGATACCAATATGTTACACTCTAATAATAGGGAATAGTCTACCCATATACACACCCTATTCCCTCACTGCGAGTCAGTAGCCTATGGAATTTGGAGAGATGTTCTTGAGGCCGTGTGACCAACTAGGATCTGGTCACCATTTAAAGAAATCTGAGTCCGGGACATTACAATATCTATAAGGAATGAAGTTAATATATGGAAAAATATTAGGTTATGTAGAATAACCCAATAAATAGAGTTTTTTCCTTTACATAAAGGGGAAGAAAAGGTGCGTTTATAATAACCCTGCTCTTCATTTCATTTTTAAACATGATATATTACATAAAATTTTACTTAATAACACTTAGAAGATTGATAGGTCTAGTTTATTTTTGGTTTATGAACATTAAATAACAACCTAAAACATGAAATAAAGTGAATTTATTGATAACATCTTTGTCATGACCAGAACATTCCTTCATACTTAACACTGTATGGGATATCCTGAGGACATACATAAGAAATGGGTGAGCTATAAAGACCATTAAGGGAATAAACATGGAATAACATGAGGGTAATAATATAGGTTAGATAAGGCATATCAATTAAGAATAAATGAACATGAATAATAAGGCATGATATAGCATGATTTCCAAGACATGGTAAATGTGACAACTTAAAACACTACATCATAAACATAAGTTAAAGATAAATAACTAAGAATTCATCCTGAAAAAATGTCTCATAAAGGAATTAGGTAAAACCATTTCCCAAAATGATATATCATGATACTAAACATTACCCAATTCATTGGAGTGATATCAAGGTTCACCCTTCATAAACATTTCAATCTCTTACTTAAGTGTGCCATATAGATCATATAACATGGATTCATTCAACATAATAATTTTATTGCATGATATAGAAATGTGCAATACATATATGTAAGTCACAAATCAGTAGGAGTATGTGAATAAAAGTGAATACCATTGATATATAAATGGTTATGGTATTCACTACCTAATTATTTTGCTATCGTAAATCATGGTGTGATTTTGGTAGCATAACGACATCCAATAGAAATTCATAAACTGGGTTGATGAGAGAGAATGGGGCATCTAATCATTTAAACAAGAAATGGAATGTTATATTAGCATGGAATGACATTCCCCAATATAATTAATTTTAAATATAAGGTTTAACATAATAAATAATCTTGAAGAAAGAGGAGAAAGAAAAATAACCCTTACATAATTTCAGCATGGTAACGAGAGTACATAAAGGTTCTTAGGAGGGTTAAATGAGAGTTAAAGGGGATCTAATGATTTATAAACCATGTGTAAAATAATTTGGATACATAATAATGTATCCCAACATATGAAAATGGAAATTAAAAAATCATATCATAAATGAAGTGCTTGATTAAAAGAGGAGAGAGAGAACCCCTTATGGAATTTTTCCATAGTAATGGGTGTACATAAAAAATTATAGGGGGATTAATGAGACTAAAAGGAAGATATAATAATTGATAAATCAAAAGGAATGTATCAGAAACATGTAACATCATATACCAACATATTAAAATTTAATTTAAGAAGCATAATATAAAAGAAGTGTTTGAATGGAAATGAGAAGAGAGAAATCATTTACTTGAATGTGTGACTCCAAAGGATTAGAAGAGGCTTCTATGGATCTTTTGGGGCGCCTTGGGAGGACTATAGGGAGTATAGGGAATATTTTGGATGAGAGTAAAAGAGTTTTAGTGAATATAAATGGGATAATGGGTGGGTTTATGTGGAAAAAGAGGAGGATTTCGTTATTGTTTGGGTTTTGGACACTACATAATAAAATATTCAAAACCACAACCCATACCATGGTTTTTCCCATGGTTTCAGTTAAATGGAATTTTATTACATTATTTTATATGTCTAAGGGATGAAGATAAAAAAATATTGCATTTTCTTATGTTCATGTGAGTCATACATTCAAATAAATGATTTTAAGATCCTAAAATATATTATAAGTCTTATAGAATTCACTAATGATTTATAAAAAATAAATAAAATTACTTTATTTTAAATAAGAAACATATAATTTGACGAGTATACCTTTTATATTATTTATTACATCACTATTAGGCAATTATGTTGTCATAAAACACACCGTATATTTATATGGTATTTAATTTTCACCCAAAAATCTAAATGTCTTAGAAAATTATGAAACATTAACCATTGGATAATGTCAAAATCATAATTCTAAAAATAATATTCATTTTATGTAAATAATTTTTTAAATATGTGAATTTTCACATTTAAAATAAAAACTCACATTTATTGAAAATGATGGGTTTTTGACAATAAAAGTTCACAAACCCTAATAAAAGTTACATTTGACATCCTAAAAATTATAAGATCATTTACTTTTAAAAAATGTTATCTAATAATATTTTATTGAATTATTATTTATTTCAAAAATCCATCAATTCATCAAAATACATTTCTTAATTAAATTTGAATATTATCCAAAAATACTATTTGTGCTTTAGAAATAATTTACAAAGTTATAATAATAGGAAGAAAATATATTCATTATTATATACAAAAATAATTAATATATTTATATTATTAGGATATTGATAAAAATCCCTTTATTACACCATTATACACCCAATGTGTAAGGTGTGTGATGTCGGGGCTTTCATGGGTTCGTTTGGTGATCATGGTTTGGGCCATGATCTTGATGAGCTTGAAATTCTCCCATAAATGGTTTCGCTCATGGTTATGTTTTTGGATCTCAGCTAGAGATTGGTCTAGGGAAAAACCTATAAATAATATCTCCATCATAAGATATGATAAATTGGCTTCATAGGGTATGATCCTAATTGAATATATATTTATATTTTCTCTAATTTTAACATGAAAAATCAACATTTTTTATCCTTGTTAAAATTTTCAGATGACCATATCTTTTCTATATGGAATTTGATTTATGCGTGGTCTATTCTGTTGAGTCTGAATTAAAAGTATCTATATAATTTAATAGAAATTAGTTTTTCATTAGAATTTAAAATTCAAAAAATCCCTATGATACTAATTGAAGGTAATGGGGTATGCAACAAAAACCTATGGTCTGAGGATTTAAAATTTTTGATCATCGATTCAATGAAACTTTTTAAAGTCCTACGATCTAAGCCCCGATAAGGTCTGATGAGCTTGTATGGATTTAATAATCATAAAATTAAAATAACTAATACCTTATTTGAATCGAAAGTGCATTGTAATTTCGATCATCATTTGGGATAATTTCATGAAGTATTTGATCTCAAACCCCTATAGATCATCCAAACATGCTTCAAGAATCCACACAAACATCGATCATAGAATTTTAGGTGCTAGAATATATATATAACAATTTATTCAACATCACGATGATCACCATGATCCCATCCCATAGATTTACAACAGATATTAAATATCATAATATTGGAGGGGATATTTGTATCTCTTGTAAGTGGGAATAGGAGATAGGCACTCTCAATCTATTGGAATGAGTTTATATTTAAATGAGATTCTTCGATGGTTATATATAGTGGGAGATAAAATACTCGAAAATGGTTCCTCGACCCCCATATATCCAATGAACACTAAATAATATATAAAAACACATTACGATGAGATAAATATGTCATAATATCATTTATAATTTCATCAAATACATATAAAATATATTAAGGATATATTTCATAATAAAACTGTGCCACAAGCTTGACTCATAATTATCGACATATTAAACAAACCTTGAATATTAAAACAATATTCATTCATATAATATTTTTCATGTATTCAGTTAATTACTTGTAAACACTTTTAATAAATAATTTTAACCTAATTATTCAATAATCAAATAATAATGAATTTATTAATTCATTGGTGATCATTAATACAGGGACAACACTAGGACCCCATGGATGGGTCCACAATGTCCTTTTCACCTATTATCTAGAATGGGGAATAACATTGAATACATTATTATGTATGACCCAATCTACATTTATCTAAATAGTAATGAATTGCATTCAGAGACCGAGAGCGGTGTCTAGAAACTCATTAAGGCCATTAAAGAGATAAGGAACAGTCATAACTATGATAACCATCCTACTAACACACACTAGATAATATAATCTCTTTGTCTTATGATATATCATAAAGTAGAATGTATAACTTTTTTAATCATCCATTATTTCATTAATTTTTTTTCTAATTGGATGGATTTACCTTTGACTACCTTGATGATGGATTTAATGAAGGTACTACCATCTAGAACTAATAGGGCTGAGATTTAAATTCCTCAACATAGAAGTGGAAATGTCTATCTTGATAATTTAACCAGTTTTATACCACCAGTGACTTACCTAATACAAGATACCTATACATGAATTCAATTCCATGGGTTTTTCCCTAAATCAAAGTACACACATTGATAATTATCTCAATTTAGGAGACCAATAATTTTTTTTGTAGATTATAACCAATGAGACAACAAACATGTGGTGTTCTTATTAGAAGGTCTGTCCTCATTTTCTCACCTACTATAGATTAACAAGTGAAAAGTTAATGAGAAGAATAATCAATGCTTAATATCCCCAACAATATATATTTTGACATCAACTATGTTCAGTAAGTATGATGTATCTATCCTATAGAACATTTGTTTAAGATTTACTTCAAAGAATCTTGAGGTTCTCATTATATCCTAATTACAGATATAAAATTTTAACATGACAAAGTTTATATGGACATTACCATTTAAATAGTGGAAATAGATTATCAACACTATAATGGTAGGTGAACATCATGTATAACTCACTATATACAAGGTATGGTAATTGAAAATTACTGATAATGTTTGGTATAAGGATCCAAATTTTACAAAATACCAAATATTTAATAGAAGGTTACTCTTATATTATGTTGAGAATAAAATATTATTTCCCTTTGGATACATTCCCTTGGATTTAAATAAGTTTGAATGAGAAAAATAAACTAGAACTATTTACTTATTTAAATGAGGAGACTACACTACTATAAGTGAGAGAGAGTATCCATATTCGAATTATAGAAACCATATTCACTATATTATATGAATATTAAATAAAAGAAAAAGGAGAATAAATTAATTAGAGAACATGTTACCCATCCCACTATTGACAATTCATGAGTATCCAAGAGAGAAGAAGTTGACAACATTGATTAAGAGAATGCCTACGCATTAAGGAATGATGAAATGTAGTAGAAACCCATGGTATATGATATTAAAATAAAATAGAGGATAAAGGATTAATAATCTAAATAATTAAATTAAGGTGGTAATCGAGGCCAACAAGATGCTACATCAAGAGACATAATTAGTTGAAGTCATGTTCATGGGTTCATTAGAAGGAGTCTTTGAAGAACTAATGGGAGTTATTATAAATAATCAGTGAGGTGAGTACTCGATATTTCTAGAAGATATATCAAATTAGTGAGACTCATTATAAATAATCTTTTATCATAATGTAAGAAATTTTTAGGAGATATACCTCTAATATATTCATTGATGTTTAGGAATTTTCAGATATAATGTATAATTTTACTCACTCATATTTACTAGTAAAAATATACATCACACGCTTGACCTAAACATAGAAAAGAGTAGGTTCTTACATAATAACTGAAACTTGTAAAAAACCTCATGTGATTTTTTTACTTATATTTGATTTCATATGATAACTAGTGAAATTTTAATAATGAAGGGATAGAAAATTTTACTAGTCACAGAGGTTGATTTAAAAATAAATCATAAACGAGATTATTAATGATTCACCCCTTCTTAATGATACATCTTCACACCCAAGAACATCATTCCCTATGAGTCCCTTTACCATAATAGGCCATATTCCATTAAATAATAACATTCCCTCTCATTTTTTCTTACAATCATATAGGATGATCTAGAAAATGGATGCCCATGTGTATTCCCAACTCAATATCTTGTTTTCACCCCTTTCACGACACGAACATCCTTACTACATGATGTTAAACCACTATACTAGTCTAGACTCATGTTCTTTAAATGAAAAAAATCAAGTTATTAAGGATTTGATTCAAATAAATCAGGATATTTGGGATTCCTCTTTGAGGTGCAATCATAATACACTATTGGTCCTAAATGCATGACCTAAAAACATTACTTGGTGATGGATAAAAAATCATAAAAGAAACTAAATTGGTACTTTACGCAAGATATTAATATTAATGATGTACCATGTTATGTGGAAAATAACTTCATGGGTTTTGATTTATTTTATAGGGATACATGAATTTCCTTTCATAGCCCCTATACCAAATTTAGAAAACCCATTTCCTCCTGGGACAGTGATAAATTCTAGAGCACCTAGTTATGAAAAATTAAACCAGTGTATCAAAAACAACATAAATGTTTTTATTAGATTGATAAATTATACAGTGTTAACAAGTGGTAACATTATTTCTAAGAAGGATTTATAAATATATCGTAAACATTTAATATATTCCTAGATGAAGAAATAAAACACTAAATGTATGATCCAAAATCCCATCCTCTTGAACCATTCATAACCAAAAGTGTTACTGGTATGTATTAGTGTACATATGACTTTGGAATAAAGGTTCGTATCAATAATAAACTTTATGGGCTTGGGGGTGTGTCATAAAAATAATGGTGAACCTGATGTGAATCCTTTAACTATCAAAGTGATCAATTGACCATGTTTTTTTATGATGCCTTATTAGTTTGTTTTTTCCGCCTTTAGGACCTTAAAAAATACCCCCAATCCAAATTTAATCATTAATCACAACATTGAAAAAAATATTATCTAAAAAATATTGCAGTGGTTTTAGGTAACATCTTAATGTTGTATTAAACCAAATGATTCACTAGACACATGTCATAGATATAGAAAATATCATGGCCCCGTAGCATATGAGGACATTATCTACAACTAAAACCCTTAAATTCTAAGTGGTGAGCACCCTTATGCTGGAGTACTATATGAATAGCTCCATCCCAATTCTGAAGTCATATTATGAAAGGCCCTAAAAGAAAAAGACTCATTGCTCATCCTATAAATGGTATATCATGGGGATGCACATGGACCTCATTTCCACATTCAACCACTTTATGACTCCTTCCTAAAAGTGAAACGATATTTTCCTCCCTTATCATAGGTAGGTGAGGGATGATGTCAATGTCACCCCCACCACTGTTCAAGAGCTTCATAAGAGGGATCCATCTAGCTATCACCATCATCAATGTAACACCCCGAGATTTTATGAAAAATATTATTTTAATTTCATTAATGTCTTGTGTTGTATTCTACACCACGATTACCTTGCGCTATACGCAACACCGTATTAGCTTGCAGTATACGCAACACTATTCTTGGACCGTGTTACACACAATTTTGATAATAGTTATTCTACACAACATTGAGTATATATATATATATATATTAAATGTATAAATGAAATATGGTTGGATTCTGTTATACAAAACAACAAAGGATTATTTCACAACATGCAACCCTGACTTGGCTTGCATTACACGCAATCGCGACCTTCCTCGATAGCGTGTGTTGTACGCAATACCAGATTTTAATAAACAATGATATATTATTATAATATTGCCATGAACTAGCCGTTATGAATAGTATTAACTAAATTTTGAATTTTATAACATTATTATTCATCTTACACATTTTCTAGAACATGGTATAAGAACAAAATAATTTTTTCGGGTAAAATAAATATTTTTCAAAAAATGCAGTTTTGCCGCCTTTTGATGGCGCACCCACTTTAAATCTACTTTTTGACATGTTTATATGTTCAATGTGACAAAATAAAATTCTTCTTTTGAATCAGGATGTAAAAATTTACATTAGATAATGTTTTTTATATTTTTCCGATAACTTTCATATTTTAATGAATAGTAAAAACATGCTATATTTTAATTAAAAACAACTTTTTTCATCATAATATATTATGTGGTTAAATTATAATATTGAATGGTTTTAAAGTATAAATAGAATATATTTTTACCATTTAATTTAATATATGTCATTAGCATTGATTTTACCTTGAATTCGTAGGTTAAATCAATTCAATGTTTTGCAATGTTTTAAACAAAAACCCGTTTTTATTCGACAATGGGATTAATTTTAATTTAATTTATGCAACTTCTGTGTATTGAATTTTAAAAAATGGATTCCATATTTGGAATAAGTGGGTCCAAATTATGTTAATAGGCTACTTTTTATTTTTGGGAATTATGAATAGTAACTACGGTAAATTTTATTTACCATAGTTAAAGGTAAATCGGGTAATTAAGGGTAAATATAATATTACAAAATTACCCTAACACATGCCAAAATTATATTTGATTGGTATAAGTAAAACCATATCAACTAAGGGTCGGATTAGATTCATTTTATGGACTTTTGACCATGAAAATAATTTAATTATTATTAAAACCAAAGAAAGTGACAACATGTCACTTTCTTAAATCTTATAAGTATAATAATCTTAACATAGTGATAAACATCATAAAACTTAGAACATGAATAGTATCCAGAAATCTAACAACATTATCTACATCATGATAATTATTTAGATTTTTTTGGGATTAAATAGTTATCATTAATTGTGACACAATAGTGATGCAGAAATTATTTATCTAGTGAAAAATCAAGAATATTGTTTTTATTAAACTAATAGTGACCATAAAAGGCACAAAACCCTGACCAAAATTTATTGGTCATGTAAATGGAAACTATAATCATCCAATGGTCGAATATTTGACCATTTGGAGTCTTATAAAAGCAATTATGACACTTATATTATTTTATTTTAAATGATGCCAAAGTCCTCACCTTCATAATTTAATAAATATAACAACTTACATATTGTGATTTTAAGATGATAAATTCGAGTAAAAGTATTATTGTGAAAGGTAATATATTTATATTCATCACAGGAATTTATTTTAAATTTTTATGCAACAAATAAGTATATTAAATAATTATACAAAAATGATGTAGTAATTATTTTATTAAGAGATAAACCAAATAAATGGTTTTAAAAATAATAAAATAAATATTATATGAACTATTTAATGTGATCCACTAATTTTATAGATACATATGTCCTTTTATTAATATATTAAAGCTTTTAGTTTGAACATATCTTCTGTATATATTTTATTAAAATTCAAATAAATGAATAGTGTCAAAATTGACACTATTGTTATTTTATAAAAATAACATATTATAAAATTGTTTAAAAATCACAAAAATATTTAAAAATTATAAATTTAAATTTATATGGTCTATAATGTTATAAATTAAACAATTATGGAAAATCCACAATAAATAATTAATTATTTGTTATAATTTAAAATTTAGAATTTTATTACCACAAATAAACTTAAATAGATTAAATAAGGATAAATCAAAATGATAAGGTCTAAAATAAGATCCAAACATGTCTAAATTTGATTGGTTGATGATATTACAACCCTATCTCATCTAATATTCGAATATGTGTCATTTTTGGAGGTTTTTAAGCGGGGTTAGATTTATTATAAATTAATATTTTTAAGAATTCCAAAGGTGCCCCTCTCCTCCCTTATAAAAGGGAACCTCCTCCCTCTCTTCCTCACACAACTTTGAGCCTTAAATCTCGTCCAACCCCTGCCAAATTCTCTTCTCCACTTCCCTAGAAATATCCTAGAGGTTATGGTCTTCCTCAAAGACCAATTTTAGTGCCCTAAGAGGAGGTCTCAAAAAGGCGCTTCAAAGAAGAGGTAATTTCCGTTACCGATTCTTTCACCTTTATTTCTTCTTCCACTTATTCTTATTAGGTTGTTTCATTATGAAGTAATAACATCAGTATCACTCATATACTTATATGTTATTATAAGTATGAAACAATCCTAATTCACCATTTATCCATCCTACGGAAAATGAAATCACCGCGCATGCGTACGTACGGAATACCGTCTCCACTCCGTGGTGTAATCTGTTTTTCCACCAACACCTTACATGGATTGGTATTATGGTGTAAA
Source organism: Viscum album (assembly GCA_963277665.1). Taxonomy (NCBI): domain Eukaryota; kingdom Viridiplantae; phylum Streptophyta; class Magnoliopsida; order Santalales; family Viscaceae; genus Viscum; species Viscum album. Next base: position 1,614,958,493 of record OY728146.1, on the reverse strand, counting down.
GAATTACTATACATAGTTATTATAACATCATAATGATTATAATATATTGTATCATCCACTCCAATTCAATTCAATAATTATGGAAATGATATCATCGCTCGTGCGTACGTACGGACTACCGTCTCCACGAAGCGATGAGATTCATTCTCCATGTTAGCCATTTAAGAGTGATTATAAAGTATATATAAGCAATAATAATTAAATATATGACATTATAAAGCTAATGGATTTATGTGTATATATATGTATGTCATCTACTTAATTCCACTCAATTCAATAAGGAAACGAAAACAACGTTCATGTGTACGTACGGCCTACCGTCTCCATGAATGGTGTATTTCTTTCCATTTATCGATCCATTATATATATGTATATTCTGAATATATATTATATATAAATCATGTTTTATATTCTATAATTAAGTAATAATGATCTAAGTAATCATATGAATAATTACAAGTTAAAACACGAACGACAAATGAGACGATTTTACCCGAAATGCTACTTTAACATGAATTTACAAAAGAACGGGTAATATAAAGTCATAAGTGAACCATATATGATATAATAACAATGAATATGATTCTGTAATAAGTCAATGACATTATTTAAATCATTATACAGGAGGTTCAGACACTTACGAAGCAAATCAGACCTAAGGTAAGGGAAATATCACAATCTCATTTTTATCCGAGATTGTTTATACTTTGGTATTTACAGGGGTGTATTTTATCAACCACATCCATGTGTCCTCAATATGTAATATTATTTCCTTCCACCTAAAATTGTTTAAATCCAATTTTACCCTTTGGTGAGTTTTTAGTAAAAGATATAAAAGGAATCTTTTGTAGTTTTTCGTACGAGGTACTTTTTGACTTTTCCGAAAAAAGTACGAGAAGAATGTTTTTTTAACTTTTACGGTATGAATGGATTTTTAAAACATTATTTCCAAGAAGCTTACTCTACATGTTGTCAAGTTTATTTTTAAACAACTTATTTTAGTTTAAAATTGTATGACATGTTAAAAAAGGAAAAGTGTTTTTGAAGTAGAAAGGATATTTTCCTCAAGAATGAAGTTCTAGTGTTTTATCAAAATTATTTTCCATCTAAGATAATAAAGGTTTCTGTTTCTATCCCTATTATTACATGGATTTGATTATGTTGTGATGAAAATATTTTTATGAAATATTTTATCTTATATGAATTGTTTTATGATGTCATGATGTTTAAAGATTCCCATTTTTATTACATGGGTTATGCAATGATGTATGATTTATGATTTTGTGGCACACATAAAAATGGTATAATTATGAGATGGGTGGGACCTATATCGCCCTCCAATTCATTGGGTAAAGATTTTATATCTCATGAGATAGACATGGCTAGAACGGTAGGTTATACCGGTTCAGTGAAACAGGACTGAAACGAGGGTGACTCGGTTCAGAAAGGGACTTTGTCCACTAAGATAGTCTTGGCATTGAGTCTTGACTAACAAGAAATGATTCTCTATGATTATGTGTGTATGACACAAAGTTTCATGTTTTAAGTTATGATTATTGTGATTACATTTCACTGCCATGATTTATCCCATGTTATGAAATTATGATCTCTTTTGCAGGTTAAGATGTGATTGATATATCTTTTGTTTACCCTTACTGAGCATTTGAGCTCACCCTTTTTTATGTTTTATATTCCCCAGGATATAAAGAAAGGATTTATGTAAAAAAGGAAGATCTTTATGGGAGATGTTGAAGATCTTTCACCACGATTAGAAGATTATATTCCGAGTTTCCAAAGACACTAAACCTATACGATCCTTGTGTGTGTGTTTCTGTTATGTACTAAGTATTCCTCAAAAGTAATGTAATGTCCTTGTACATCAGGCTTAGGGTCTCTATAGTTTGTATCATAGGAAAGGTTTAGTCAACCTTTGGAAACTAGGATGTGAGAACGTTAGTGAGATCCGTAGAGATATTTCTAAGGTATGTCTAGGGATGTCCCTAAGGATAAGTATACGTATAGGATATAGTCCTAGAACTATGGTAACGATCTTAGAATTTAACATAAGATGTTAGATATTGAAGGTACTCCCCCTTTATTATGTTGTTTTCCCTAGCATGATTTTTGCCTCTCACACTATTCTTTTTGGGTTTTAGACGATGGATGGATCCCGAAGGAACCATGTTGATCAATGCAATGGACAATGCAATGATTGCCCTCCTGAACAAACAAATGTTATGGGAGATGGAGTGAAAAATATTATTGATATAATTACACAAGCTATGAATCATTCTGGACTTCCAAATGAGCAGAGAAGGGAACAATATTCTATTTAGTCCTTCATGAGGCAACTTCCACCTTCTTTCAGTGGGTCTTCCAATCCACTTGTTCCTAAACAATGGATCAGTACCACTGAAAAGATATTTTCAGTTCTTCAATGTTATGAGCATGATAAAGTCATCTTAGCAGTATATCATTTGGAAGGTGAAGATGATCAATGGTGGAATCTTATCAAGAATACGAGTCCAAGAGATGAAATTGAGTCCATGGAATGGGACGAGTACAAGAACTTGTTTTTCAGTAAGTACTTCCCTCGTATTCTTCGAACAAAGATGGAAAATGAGTTTCTTGAGCTGAAGCAGAAGGATGATGAATCTGTTGGTATATACGAATCGAATTTTACAGGACTTGCAAGGTATGCATCTGGCATTATCATCCAACCTGAATGTAAAGTTGATCGATTTTTCAGTGGCTTAAAACCAAGTCTTCGAAGGGCATTAGCTATAAGAGACTTCAGTAGCTATGAAGAAATTGTGCGTTGTGCTATCAAGGTAGAAATGGAAGTTGGTGTTACATATCCATCTCATAGTTTTGATAAGAAACGAAAGATGGAGTTCACGGAGAAATATTAGAATAATGGTGAAAAGAAGATGAATGTTTCCTTATGCACAAAGTGTGGAAAGAAGCATGGTGGAGATTGTCTTAAAGGGACTAGAAAATTTTTTAAGTGTGGAAAAGAAGGTCATCGAGTAGCTGAGTGTCGAAGTAATGGAAAAAGGGTTTCTAATGATGTGAATAAAGAAAACACTGCAGAGAATGCACCACTAACACTTCAATGCTTCAAGTGAAAGGAAATGGGGAATTATGATAATAAATGCCCAAATCCAAGGGTTAGTGATGATCGACATGAGAAACCGCTTAAGGCAAAGGACAAAGGGAAGTCACATGCGATCACTATTGGCGATGTTGAATATGACAACGATGTGGTGGAATGATTAAGTGTTTATGTAATGGGATTCCAAAATAATGTTGTATCATAAAGTATTGGAATATTTATGTATTGGTCTAATGTGGTATTCAAAGTTATTGAGATATTTTTGGAAATAAGATGATATGCGCATAATAAAGGGAAAATGAGAAAATGAAATGTTTAACAGTATTCATGAGCTCATGATTGATATAAGGACTAAGTGATATCGTGGTTTGAGTATATAGAATTTTGAGGATTTTGGTATGTGGAAAGTGTTAACTTTTAACTGCATTCATGTTTTCACTAAGGTTCAATGGGTATTCAAGAGAGTACATGATTAAGGCCTTTGAATGTTTGGAATGTGACCAACAAGACATATTTTATGATATATGGGGATCAACGATGGTATTAAATATCTGGTAATCGTTTTCAGTATATTATGAGTGTGGACTGAAGTATTATGGATAAGCCTAAAGATTGGAATGGATTATGTTGGACATAAGTTAGTATTTTTTAAGGATAGAAGTTTTTTCGATATTATTGATGTGATGTTATAGTAATATAGTTTTAGAAAAAGGACAACCTGCAGGATGGGCGACAGCCCATCACATCAGACAAGGCTGTGGGAATCGAACCCACAACCGAAGTGCGACTGGCCTTTATCACCTACCACTGGCCTACATGAAGTCCCTGTTTAGTAGAAACTAGTTTTATTATATTAAGCAATATGATATATGAAGTATAAGTCCATTTTAGGAACCATATATAATTAATCTCACTATAGAATGACTTGTGTATATTTAATAACTTTTGCTAACCTTTTGTCTGAGACAGATGGAATGACTCGTCATTCTATCACATGATCTGCTAACACTTCACGAATAAAAAATTCAACTTCATTTATTTAAGAGATGAAGTGGAAATTGTTCAAGGCACGAACAACAGTGAGATTGTACCAAAATAAAGTAAGTATTTATTCTAATTCAAATTCTTCAACTTTAGGGAAACGATCTTGAAAACCAAAAATGTTGTTCTAGTGCTCTTATATCTGATTAATCAGATGGTACCTTAGATCGTCACAATTTTATGGATTTTTGATTATTGGCTTTTTCATAGCCATGTTCTCTACCACTCTCCATCAGAACATGATGGTTAGATTTTTCTTCCATATCCATATTTTAACCTATGTGGAAACCCAGTGATTAGTTTATTTGGGTAGTCGTTACATTTCATACTTTAGTTTTTAAAGCCATGTTTTGGTATTCTTTTTTACGATGTGGGTTTCTATCAAAGAAACTTTCAAATAGTAAACCATTTATAACCCCGACGAATTTCGAGGGCGAAATTCATTTTAAGGGGGGTAGAATGCAACACCCCCGAGATTTTATGAAAAATAATATTTTAATTTCATTAATGTCTTGTGTTGTATTCTACACCAAGATTACCTTGCGCTATACGCAACACCGTATTAGCTTGCAGTATATGCAACACTATTCTTGGACCGTGTTACACACAATTTTGATAATAGTTATTCTACGCAACATTGAGTATATATATATATATATATTAAATGTATAAATGAAATATGGATGGATTCTGTTATACGAAACAACGAAGGATTCTTTCACAACACGCAACCCTGACTTGGCTTGCATTACACGCAATCACGACCTTCCACGATAGTGTGTGTTGTACGCAATACCGTGTTTTAATAAACAATGATATATTATTATAATATTGTCATGAACTAGCCGTTATGAATAGTATTAACTAAATTTTGAATTTTATAACATTATTATTCATCTTACACATTTTCTAGAACATGGTATAAGAAAAAAATAATTTTTTCGGGTAAAATAAGTATTTTTCAAAAAATGCAGTTTTGCCGCCTTTTGATGGCACACCCACTTTAAATATAATTTTTGACATTTTTATATGTTCAATTTGACAAAATAAAATTCTTCTTTTGAATCAGGATGTAAAAATTTAAATTAGATAAAGTTATGATATTTTTCTATTAACTTTCATATTTTAATGAATAGTAAAAACACGCTATATTTTAATTAAAAACAACTTTTTTCATCATAATATCTTATGTGGTTAAATTATAATATTGAATGGTTTTAAAGTATAAATAGAATATATTTTTACCATTTAATATAATGTATGTCATTAGCATTGATTTTACCTTGAATTCGTAGGTTAAATCAATTCAATCTTTTGCAATGTTTTAAACAAAAACCCGTTTTCATTCGACAACGAGATTAATTTTAATTTAATTTCTGCAACTTCTGTGTATTGAATTTTAAAAAATGGATTCCATATTTGGAATAAGTGGGTCCAAATTATGTTAATAGGCTACTTTTTATTTTTGGGAATTATGAATAGTAACTACGGTAAATTTTATTTACCATAGTTAAAGGTAAATCGGTTAATTAAGGGTAAATATAATATTATAAAATTTCCCTAACACATGCCAAAAATTTATTAGATGGCTAAAAGTAAACCCATATCAACTAAGGGTCGGATTAGATTCTTTTTATGGACTTTTGACCATGAAAATAATTTAATTATTATTAAAACCAAAGAAAGTGACAACATGTCACTTTCTTAAATATTATAAGTATAACAATTTTAACTTAGTGATAAACATCATAAAACTTCGAACATGAATAGTATCTAGAAATCTAACAAAATTATCTACATAATGAGAATTTATTTATAATTTTTTTGGGATTAAATAGTTATCATTAATTGTGACACAATAGTGATGCAGAAATTATTTATCTAGTGAAAAATCAAGAATATAGTTTTTATTAAACTAATAGTGACCATAAAAGGCACAAAACCCTGACCAAAATCTATTGGTCATGTAAATTGAAACTATAATCATCCAATGGTCGAATATTTGACCATTTGGAGTCTTATACAAGCAATTATGACACTTATATTGTTTTATTTTAAATGATGCCAAAGTTGTCACCTTCATAATTTAATAAATATACCAACTTAAATATTGTGATTTTAAGATGATAAATTCGAGTAAAAGTATTATTGTTAAAGGTAATATATTTATATTCATCATAGGATTTTATTTTAAATTTTTATGCAACAAATAAGTATATTAAATAATTATACAAAAATGATGTAGTAATTATTTTATTAAGAGATAAACCAAATAAATGGTTTTAAAAATAATAAAATAAATATTATATGAACTATTTAATGTGATACACTAATTTATAGATACATATTACATTTTCTTAATATATTAAAGCTTTTAGTTTGAACATATCTTCTGTATATAGTTTATTTAAATTCAAATAAATGAATAGTGTGAAAATTGACACTATTGTTATTTTATAAAAATAACATATTATAAAATTGTTTAAAAATCACAAAAATATTTAAAAATTATAAATTTAAATTTATGTGGTCTATAATGTTATAAAGTAAACAATTATGGAAAATTCACAACAAATAAGGAATTATTTGTTATAATTTAAAATTTAGAATTTTATTACCACAAATAAACTTAAATAGATTAAATAAGGATAAATCAAAATGATAAGGTATAAAATAAGATCCAAACATGTCTAAATTTGATTGGTTGATGAGATTACAACCCTATCTCATATAATCTTCGAATATGAGTAATTTTTGGAGTTTTTTAAGTGGGGATAGATTTATTATAAATTAATATTTTTAAGAATTCCAAAGGTGCCCCTCTCCTCCCTTATAAAAGGGCACCTCCTCCCTCTCTTCCTCACACAACATTGAGCCTTCAAGCTCGTCCATACCCTGACAAATTATATTCTACACTTATATAGAAACATCCTAGAGGTTCTGGTCTTCCTCAAAGACCAATTTTAGTGCCCTAAGAGGAGGTATCAAAAAGGCGCTTCAAAGAAGAGGTAATTTCCGTTACCGATTCTTTCACCTTTATTTCTTCTTCCACTTCTTCTTCTTAGGTTGTTTCATTATGAAGTAATAACATCAGTATCACTCATATACTGATATGTTATTATAATTATGAAACAATCCTAATTCACCATCTATCCATCCTACGGAAAATGAAATCACCGCGTGTGCGTACGTACGGAATACCGTCTCCACGCCGTGGTGTAATCTGTTTTTCCACCAACACCTTACATGGATGGGTATTATGGTGTAAATAATAAATATACATAGTTATTATAACATCATAATGATTCTGATATATTGTATCATCCACTCCAATTCAATTCAATAATTATGGAAATGATATCATCGCTCGTGCGTACGTACGGACTACCGTTTCCACAACAGGATGAGATTCATTCTCCATGTTAACCATTTAAGAATGATTATAAAGTATATATAAGCAATAATAATGAAATATATTACATTATAAAGCTAATGTATTTATGTGTATATATATGTATGTCATCTACTTAATTCCACTCAATTCAGTAAGGAAACGAAAACAGCGTTCATCCGTACATACGACCTACCGTCTCCATGAACGGTGTATTTCTTTCCATTTATCGATCCATTATATATATGTATATTCTGAATATATATTATATATAAATCATGTTTTATATTCTTTAATTAAGTAATAATTATCTAATTAATCATATGAATAATTACAAGTTAAAACACGAACGACAAATGAGACGATTTTACCCAAAATGCTACTTTAACATGAATTTACAAAAGAACGGGTAATATAAAGTCATAAGTGAACCATATATGATATAATAACAATGAATATGATTATGTAATAAGTCAATGACAATATTTAAATCATTATACAGGAGGTTCGGACACTTACGAAGCAAATCGGACCTAAGGTAAGGAAAATATCACAATCTCATTTTTATCCGAGATTGTTTATACTTTGGTATTTACTGGGGTGTATTTTATCATCCACATCCATGTTTCCTCAATATGTAATATTATTTCCATCCACCTACAATTTTTTAAATCCAATTTTACCCTTCGGTGAGTTTTTAGTAAAAGATATAAAAGGAATCTTTTGTCGTTTTTCGTACGATGTACTTTTTGACTTTTCCGACAAAAGTACGAGAAGAATGTTTTTTTAACTTTTACGGAATAAATGGATTTTTAAAACATTATTTCCAAGAAGCTTCCTTTACAAGTTTTAAATTTTATTTTTAAACAACTTCTTTTAGTTTAAAATTGTATGACATGTTAAAAAAGGAAAAGTGTTTTTGAAGTAGAAAGGATATTTTCCTCAAGAATGAAGTTCAAGTGTTTTATCAAAATTATTTTCCATCTAAGATAATAAAGGGTTCTTTTTCTATCCCTATTATTACATGGATTTGATTATGTTGTGATGGAAATATTTTTATAAAATATTTTATCTTATATGAATTGTTTTATGATGTCACGATGTTTAAAGATTCCCATTTTTATTACATGGGTTATGCAATGATGTATGATTTATGATTTTGTGGCACACATAAGAATGGTATAATTATGAGATGGGTGGGACCTATATCTCCCTCCAATGCATTGGGTAATGATTTTATATCTCATGAGATAGACATGGCTGGAACGGTAGGTTATACCGGTTCAGTGAAACAGGACTGAAACGAGGGTGACTCGGTTCAGAAAGGGACTTTGTCCACTAAGATAGTCTTGGCATTGAGTCTTGACTTACAAGAAATGATTCTCTATGATTATGTGTGTATGCCACAAAGTTTCACGTTTTAAGTTATGATTATTGTGATTACATTTCACTGCCATGATTTATCCCATGTTATGAAATTATGATCTCTTTTGCAGGTCAAGATGTGGTTGATATTTCTTTTGTTTAACCTTAATGAGCATTTGAGCTCACCCTTTTTTATGTTTTATTTTCCCCAGGATATAAAGAAAGGATTTAGGTAAAAAAAGGAAGATCTTTATGGGAGATGTTGAAGATCTTTCACCACGATTAGAAGATTATATTCCGAGTTTCCAAAGACACTAAACTTATACGATCCTTGTGTGTGTGTTTTTGTTATGTATTAAGTATTCCGCAAAAGTAATGTAATGTCCTTGTAAGTCAGGCTTAGGGTCTCTACAATCAACATCATGTGACTACACTCCATCTAGTTTTCATTAAGGAGGTCACCTCAAAGATCCAGGTCCTGACTATTTAAACAAGGAAACTAGTAGGAGGAACCACTAGGTGTAGATAATTACTGAATTATAGGAATAGTTTCATAGTTCAATTCTCAGCAATAGATTTCTTTGGAATATCCCCATTGTAGTTGAAAATCTAGAGTAGGAAAATAAACCAAATCTCATCAATATATATAAATCCCATCCCCACATCCTAAATTAACTAAGCAAATATATCTATTTCCATTCAGAATCATGAAGACCGTCAATATATTCTAGTAGTAGCACATGAGTGAGATTATATCTATACTCCCATCTAAGATTCCCATCGGTTCACTTGAGTGACAAATGCGGAGTAGGCCAATTTTCCTGGCCAAGAATCTCATTAATATTTTCTGGTGATAAATAAGGAGTAGGCTCATATTTTATCTCACATCCATGAAGATCATACATTTATTGAGATGGAAAATCTAGAGGAGACTCATATTACTTCAAATTCTCCAGTATCTTATCATAATATTTTAGTAATAATAGTAAAGTAGGCCTATATTCCCACCTCTACACATGGATGTTATCAATATATTTTAATAAAAACATAGAAGAGAGATCATGTCCCTACTACCATTCAAAAATATCATCAATATATTATGATGACAACTCAGGAGCATCCTCAAATGGATCACACTCAAGAGGGTCACTATCCACATTGTATAACCCCGATCATGATCAAGGTTTCAACCTCAGTCATCCAATGGATAAAATATTAATGGAATTATCTCCAAAGGAAATATATAGTTTGGTAGTATGATTATATCCATTACCATATCAATATTGATACTATTAAGCGTTTTTAAGATCTTTCGAAGGTGACCCAAGAGTTTTCCAACTCTTTATCAATAGGAGAAGGAGACTATGGATACAAAGATCCTCCCAATGGTATTGTAATCAGTAACATAGTTGGTACTCCTCAGAGTAACCACTATAGAGTTCCTCCACATGGAAATATAAGTTAAACCATGGTGATACTCTTAATATTTTTGGTTATAAAGGTCTACTATACAATATGAAGATTGATTCGGAAATAGGTCAGACCCTTACCAGCTCATAAAAAACTGGTGACCAAAGAGGCCGTGCCTATTATAACCAAACCAGCAACCCTGTAGGTTCTCCCTAAGATATATACTGCAAAGAACATACATATGATGAATAAGACAACCAAATTAGAGGTCTTCTATATGAATAAAAGTATAAGATCATAAACAATAGAGGTACTCCCTATGGTTCTCTTTTTGAATTACCTCCCCATAACAATTAATCTTCCAAACACGAAGGTTCTTATTTTGTCATATATTTTAAGTGTTTATATTCATAATGAGAGGCACACAAGAAATTGAGGCCAACAATATTAATCACGACATCATTGACTGAAGATCGCTCATCTATGTCAAAAGATAGTCAATGGTGATTATTATTATATGTAGCTCCCCTATATTTCCCACCATCTAATGAAATAGAGGAGATTCAGAATGATCATTATCTTGTTGATAATGTGGTGGAAAAATGAACTTTATATTCATATCATGTTTTGGAACCCCTCAAATATGGTGAATAGAACAGAAAGGCTTTGTAAAATGAATTGGTTAAGGAAAAAATATTGGTCATATAATCATCCACCACCACTCCACATTATGATATTAAAAAGGAAATGAAATAGGAGTAAATATTGTACTTTATTCACAACTTGTGTGGGACTAAGGCTAGAATTTTGTCTTATAAGGAGTACTCTGACCATGTCAAGGTGTTAAATGAGTTCTTACACCAAATATACTTTTCCACCTTTTCAGTGGCTTGAAATCCTGAATTGGGGAAGTAGTGAAAGTACCACTAATATGCCTACCTAAATGGTATGAAATCCCTATAATAGATAATAGATAATACCAAACATGTTATTAATATTATGGGGGGGGGGGTAAATATTGAGCTATATATTTTAATCCACTCACAAACCAATAAGGCCCATTGGTGATTTTTTTTTAAATTTTCATTGCTTAAGGTCATGTCTTTGGCACTGGCTTCACATATGTAAATTGATCTATCCAATAAACACACATTATTTTTAAAGAATTGAAATTAAATAATCAATTGGAGTGAGAAATTAATGGTATTCTACATAAATACACTTATAAAGTAATTTATGAATCCTATTTGATGAAAACAAAGCCTATTAGAATAGATCATCCCTCAAGGATGACCAGTTCTCATCCTAAAATGGTTTTTTATCTATCCCATGTTATAATTAAATATTGAAGGATTATAAATGAAATAACAAAAAATACATTAAGGAAATTATAGGAACAAACCTAACCTAAATAATCATGGTGAATTATTACACAACCACTGCCCTTGAGATCACCAAACCCACAACAGATCTAGGATATGATGCCAAAAGAGAAACATCAACCCTATCCCATAGGGTTGTCTAAAATTATTACCTCCCTCTCCTAAAAGTAAGTTACTCTTCTCCATGAAAGCATGAAATTTTTAAGAAGACCCATTTTTCTTCCTTCCAGTTTTCAATCCATCTTCTACATTGATAGTATTCTTAGTTCATGTGATTTGAGACTCCCATGAGAACTACATCCATAAACCATTTCTAGGGGATCCTTATGGAGATTGATAAAAACATTTAAAGGGTCTTGAGGGAAAATTTCCCTATAATAAAGTGAATATAAAGGAGGATTATGATTTTCAATTTATATATATTCATAGAATGATAAACCCTTCTATATATATGATGAGGACATGACCCCTATTACCCATTTAACACTGGTGAAAGTCATGAACACCACCCATACAGATAATGTGGAACATGAAACTGACATAGAAGAATGAAATAAAGAGTACTCCATTAAAAATATGGTCTGTACAGATAAAAATTGAATAAATAATGACCATTAGACATCATAGGATGACTGGAGATATGATATATCCTCTAAATAATCTTATACTAACTACCCATAAGCTTCATCTAAATATATAGGAAAAAATAATGATTATTCCCACAACAACTCAAAGAAGTTAACACACTTTATAATTAGGATAAAATTCATCAATATGAGATTGAACCAAATAAAATAAAGACACTCAATACTAATATACTCATAGTAAATATTTCCATTGAGTAAAACTCCTGGGCTAAGGTCAGTATACCTACCTCATTAAATCATTACCCTCATTAAGAGTGAAAATTTTTATGAGAGAGAGTTGATTCATATAATATAGCTAACCTGGTTCCTATAAAATTAGTTAACATGAACCTGAAAACCAAGGAAAATCAAAAATATCCTCAACTTGGGAAATAAATGCCACCATTTCAAGTAATCCACCATAGGCCAACATGATTAGTCCATTAGTGGATGGCATCTGAATAGACACTATATCAAGATTCACCTAATAACTCCACTCATGTGTCATCTAATGTTTCTATACTATCATAATTAATATAATATATTGATTACATTGGTGTTTAGATAAAATCCATTGAGGGTTGGCATTCATCATTAGAACCAAAAAGGAACTATACTCAAAATAGTAAGAATTATCTACTCCACTTACCTTTAGGAGTAACAATTTCAAAATATTCAATGGGAAAAGAGTTCCAAAGAAGGAACTTATGAAATTTAAATCATGATGTAGCTTCGTGATGGTAATTACTGAGTATAAGGAAGAAAGAAACCCCAATTACATTCTAAAAACCCTAGAGGTATCATCATTTGTCTTTCACAACAACGTACCAGGTGGTTCTATTTCCATCTAGGAAGACCTTCGATGATAATTCCTCTACCAGTTCAACTGTTCACTGTGGGAGAAAACCATTATTAGCCTTATAAACTACAAGAAACATGAAAATTAATGGTCCTTAGGCTTCATCTCCTAGTAAAGATTCCCAACTTACTCTTATAATATACTAATTCCTCTAGAGAATCTACTGGAGATATGCATAGATAATACCTGAGATGAGATATGAACACTGCAGATTCCCCTAAAGTACCATGGAAACTTCTAGGAGTTTTCACCTATTGCATAGAGATTCAAAGATTCTAGTTAGTTATATAAATAAAAATATTATAAAACATTATCATCATAAGGGAATGAAAAAGGTATAGTAGAGAAAAAAACCATCACATTTAAGACAACACTACTTCTAGCACCAGTTCCCAGGCTCCCTCTGTATCATATGTTGCCTCCTTTGGAATAACAAACGTAGAAATAGTTCCCTCACAAGGAGGGTAAAAAGGATTAAAGTTTTATGTAGTTTTAAGATCATAATCATAAGGTCCATTCCTTCTGAAAAGAACCTGTTAAATGTTTCATTATGGAAACCTTAGAGAGGGACATGGTCAAATTGTTAGAGAGAATGAGACAAAATAATTTCAATTGGAATGATCATCCAAATTATTTTCTCTAAAAATAGTTCTTTAGGATCAACCTTCAAGATTTCTTCATCATCAAGGATATAATTTAGAATATAGGTGACTCTAGGAAAGTCAGGTGGGGTAAACCTCTAGCAACTTGTGTCACCCCTATTCATCTAGAGGGAGAAGGAGAGTTGAAGAATGTTATGAACAAGAATGTGAAAAAAATTTATGACTGGATGACAAAGAAATCATTTAGTTGATCACAAGAAATAATCATGGAAAAATTAAATCAAATGATTGTTACCAAAATTCAACTTGTGTTATACAAGATTAAATCTTCATCCCCAAAATGTTCCAATGGCCACCACAATTGGATCTAGTAGAAAAAGGACTCAAAAGAGAGTCCCTTATCTATTCCCAAGATGGTCCACACTCTTTAGGAATTATTAACCCCATCATTGGGAAGATCGGAACCATCCCACCAATGGGGATTATTGTTAGATTAAGGGTCAAAATATGGATCTGTTTATGTTCTCCACTTGAAAGACCCATTCACTGAGGATTAGGAAAAATATGAACATGATTTCCCAACAAATAATTATGGAGGTGGTTATAGAAGATTAAAAGGATAGGAATGAAAAATTAATTGTTGATCCTAATATTCATGCATAGATTAAACTAAATCCATATATTAATAAAAAATAAAAATACACGAACTCTAATGCACTCAACAAGAATGTTGTTCTGATCCAAAATCATCTATATCTCATTAAAAACTAATTATACATTAAGATCGATTGACATATATATAATATTCCAGTCAACATTGAGTTATGGGAATGTTAGTTCAACCTCGCCCAAAAAACCCAAATGTTTCCCCCAATTTTATTCAGGGATAGGAGCCGATAATATAGTATGAATCATCCCCAAATCCCAAAATAAGAGAGAGACTGATGATAGGAAATATAAACCCTTGGTCTAGAAGTATGAAATCTAGAAGAATCTAGTTGTTATCCCAGATAATATAAATATTTAATTACTTTAACCAATAAATAAAAATAAATTAATTCATAATTGTTATCCTTTAAACTTCTCAAGAGTTTGAGGCCAATTTTTTTTTGACGTTATGGCATTTCACATAGAGAACAGATCAACTGAATTTCATATAGCTATTTAAATTATGAAAAAAATACCAAGATGCTACCATATATGAGCACATAATACCCTCTTAGATATTAGGAAAAATCAATAAAATCAACATATTTTTATCCTTGGTCGATTATTGTTCAAGGATTTACCTTATCCTAATCCAGATCCTTAGGCGTTAAGGTTTTTGTGAAGAAAAATTGTTTTCCTCCAAAATGATAATATAAGGATATGATAAGAGTGAAGAATAATCCATTCATAAGATCAAGATGAGGTAAAAAATTTTAAACCACATTTTTTCTCAAAATTGGTATTCATTTTCCCACATATAACCTTTAACTTATTATTGGAAAGGTTGTTGATTTATATGCATGAATTTGTTCCCTCATCAAGACATTTTTTAAGTACTATATTATTATGTAATATGAGGTAATATATAGTTATAGTTTACCCTCTGAGTCCTATTAATCTCAATAGATAGATGTATTGTTCCATAAAATGGAAGGGAAAAAACTGATAGCGAATAAAAATTTTCTATTGCTACCCCCGATAGCCAAGAAACTACTTAAATTTTTCCATGAAGAGAACCTGGTGAAGACTATTTGTTTTCTATCACCCAAATTAAGGTGAAAATTTCTAATATAAGAAGTAATCGAGTAAGATGGGTTATATATGAAAATGGATTAAGGTTCCCAATCACTTTACTATCATATGATAGCCAGGATGACGTTTCCAAGGAATGGTCACCACTAAGGAAGGAATGTTTTTATAGATATTCTATGAAAATAAATATTTACCTTGAGAGTTTTATAGGAGGGTAGGTATGAATGCAATTTAAACATAATATCCAAGGATATTTGATCAACTGGAAATGAATCCTATAAGAAGAAGAGCATAATTTTGGAGAATAATTATTCATGCTATCATGGTATAGGTTTTATTTGATGGTCCTAACAATTTATAAGAAGGATTTTATTCATTTAGAAATATGAAAATTTCCAAATATCATCTACCAGATATCAAAATTCCCATATATATTTTTCTTTTAATAATTGAGAATAAGAAGAAGAAGATTATGATGAATAAGAATAATATCTTATATACTCCCTACAAGTGTTTGAGGAAGTTGTTTTAACCACATTTTAAAAAAATAGAAAAATTAATTTGGTTATGAAGGAAGATCTATAGCCTATATAGATGAGTACCTACATAACACCTAAGGAAGAGAAAAAGTCTGTATCCTTCTTGAAAAAACATTAAGATATTTTTTCCTGGAATTATATGGAAATTAATGGATAAAATTCTAATGTTGATACTAGTCATATTAATTGTTTATATCAGTATAGTAATTATAAGTATGTTGTAAGGAGAATTAAAGTAGCATAGAAGGACAATGTGGAATCTGATGTTGACATGTTGATTAGGGGAAAATTAATTTTGAATGTTCAGTACCCAAAGTGGCCTACCAATTTCAT
The DNA here is from genome assembly GCA_963277665.1 of Viscum album. NCBI lineage: Eukaryota > Viridiplantae > Streptophyta > Magnoliopsida > Santalales > Viscaceae > Viscum > Viscum album. The sequence goes on along the minus strand of OY728146.1, from coordinate 1,614,942,090 downwards.
TCTTATCATAAATAAGAATGTAAAAATCATAGTTTATATCATTTTCAATGATCTCCACTAGCAGTATCCTAAGGATTATTTACCAAACCAGGTAATATAATTATTGATTGATGCGATAAACAGCTTCCAGGCCCAATACTTTACAGATCGATATTTAGGATATAACCAGATTTAGATGGCCCTCGAATATGATGAGGACACTACCTTTAGGTCACCCAAAGGGGTATATTGCTATAAAATAATACCCTTTGTCTTGAATGATACTAATTTTAAATATAAATGTGTTAGGAATAATTTCTTCAAGTAATCTGAAGGGAAAACCATAGAATTCTATTGGGAAGATCAAGCGGTAAAGTCTAAAGAACACTATAATAATCTTTCTTATATTGAAACAATATTTAGAAATAAAAATTGAATATGAACCCCCTAAAATTCAATTTTAGTGTAACATTGATGAAATTTATTGTCTTCATGGTATTCCATCGTGGTATCATATTAAACCCTTGAATGATTATGGTAATACTTGATATCCCCCACCACGAAACCATAAAGAGTATAGAGGAATTCAATGATAGTTTTACAAAATTTATAATTTAGTAGTTAACCTCATTGAAAATGTTTGGACCATTCATCCCGAGCCCAAACCTTCCAAGACTAACACATAAGCCTTTCTAGGGTTCCATCCTAAAACCAATTAATGGTGGAAGGTTTATCCCATCTAAGCTTATTTGTTTTCCATTTATCCTTATATAAATCGATGTGGGATTGTATTTTCACTCAATAATCATTCCCAAAACCAAATAATACACATTTAGAACTCTAATTTATTCATAATCCATATGATCCAAATAACATTGCACTGTTATTTTTTTATTCACTAGGAATCACTACATGACCATTTATATTAGAAAAAAGTTTGATACAAGGAACCACCATGGATCCATATTCTCTGACTAATCTACCGTTATCATTATAAAACCAATTTTAGACATATCAAATCACTCCAAGGTTACACCATGTATCAGATTCCCCTTTTGGGGACCATTTATCAATATCTTAGAACTTCCAAGACTAACACATAATCCCTTATAAGGTTATATCATAAAATAATTAGTGATTGGAGGATTATACTGGATAATATTATGTGATATCCACTGATACTCAGGGAAGTTTATGTGGGATTGGTCTTTCACCCAGCATGTATGTATTTTCCCCTAAAAAATTGATGATTAAAGGGGTCACCCACTACTGGGATAACAGTTTTTAGAATTCCTTTTAATGATGTGACATGATACCTCTTGTATTCTCTAATATTTATTCCACCTATGGAAGGAAATTCTCTAATACTATATATGGGAACCCAAAATAATTATCTTAGAACCCTCCTCACTAAAAATAATGATGAGAGAAAGGAGAATAGTAACTATTATCTCTATGAAACAATTTTGGAAGATGATACTTGATATTTAGACATTGAGAAGAACTATAGTTCACCGATATTGGTAGATAAGAAATTGAGATATTATTTATAGAACCATGAGGACAATTTAATCTCTTGTGTTGATCCACTCAAGTAAATACTCAGTCACTCAATGCTAAATGCGAATATATCCAAACAAGTGTTTATTCTGTTATAGTTTGAAATCTAGTTCATATCTTAGTAATAAATAAAATATAAATCATTAGTGAATTTCCTTAAAGTACACTATATTCCATATAAATCATTGTTTAACATAGAAATTGTAATGACCCTGCTTTTTCATTATAAAACATTAGAATAATTTTAGAATACTATCTTGTCTAGGGGATGAGTTAGTGTGGGATTTTAGGGATTGGGAAGGATCATTATTGATATAATAAAAATATTAATCATATTATATCACAATTACATAGTTTTTAAAAAATAATGAAATTACTCCTAATTGGAGTCTTGGATGTGAAATCTAAGACCACCACTAAATCTAGAATATAGTTTTTACCCAATGTATGACATAATCTTTATGCATGTTGGCTATTTAGATTACATGTAATCATTAGAGGATTATTAAATAAATATATTTATTTATTTATTAAAAGGACCAAAACCTAATCTCCTCTAATTAATTACAGTTATGTAAAATCCATAGGTTTATCCTCATAAAACTAATGATTCAAGAGTATACATTGTAGAAGAGTTCATGGATGAATGAAAACAGATCATGGTAAAATGAATGTTTCTAAAATTAGTTTATGTATCTTTAAAAAGAAAATAGTGAGGAATATTTCTTCATCAAAGATTGTTCCAAACCCTAGGTAGGACATTTTCTTATTTTGTATTTAATCCTAATTTTATTATCTTATGTCAAACATAAATAAATATTAAAAAAATATATTCATGGGTATCTTATTTATTTGTTGGGACGGATTTATCTTTCTAGAAATATGAAATTATTCTGGTTTGAGAATCCTTGATAAATTATTATTCACTCATCATTTTTATGACAATGTATTGAGGGTATCCCAAATAATGGAAGAGGTTCATTCCTCGTGTTTTTGTGTTTTTTTTCATTTCTACCATCATTATTTTTATAATCATGATCAGTTTTTTTATCGGGTTGATGAATATCCAATGATCTATTGTTTCCTAGTAATTCTCTGGCATAAATAAACTTTACCATAGGTTCAAATCGTGGATTGAATACTTGAATGATGTGCGATGATGATTGGGGATGATTTAGGACTAGATCAAGTGTTTACCATGATCAGTTTGGTGGTATAGTGGTGTGGTGCAATGATAATAGATTCACAAGAAGACCAGTGGATGTAATCGAAACACTAAATAAGATTATAGTTCAGTTAATATAAATCAATGTTTCATGGGTGAGATTTTTGGTTGTAACAAAGAAAGAGGAATCATGGGTAGAACCAAATAGAAGCTAGTAGATTGTGGAAAATATTTTCTTACATAGTGTATACATTAGAAAAACGTAAACCATATAGTCCCATAGCTTCAATAGATAGGGTTTTGGGAGAATTAAATATCACATGATGTGTGGGACCTACCACACACCATATGACCCATGACTGGTTACTTATCATGAACCATAGGGGTACACAGGCACAAACATGACCAGGTATATGGGAATTACAAGAGTATATGAGAATGACTCATTACTTAGAAACATCTAGGTACAAGGGCATGGAAAGTGTACACAGACATGACCTGGGTACACGGGAATAGTCTTTGAGTACACAGAAATGGGATCAGAGTACACATCCATAAGCCAGAGGACACGAGTAGACCCAGTCTATTCATGAAACACAATGAACTCCCAATACACGATGTGTACTTATCCTAGATAAATTTGAGTTCCTTGTTATCTGAATTCTATATAATTATTAGTAGTGTGATTTTCCTTTTTCTATCCCTATGATAATTTAGGAACTCATTATGTCCTTATTATAGGACGTGATCCCCTCAATGGGATTAGTCTTGGATTTAGTTTTGGAATTATTTTGTGTGGTCTGAGGTGTGATCATTTATCTTTCTCTCTTATTCCCTAGTTATGGTTTCAAAAATAATCATGACTAAAATACATAGGAATTTGGTCCCCTACTTAGTTTTTTATTCTAGATAGGGTTAGATATAACACACATGCCCTGGGAATGATTCGTTATTTCTATATAAAAATATTTGGAGTTTCTATATATACCTTCTTCAAGGATAGACTATAACACCTGAAGAAATTAAAATGTTTTAATTTCAGAATAAAATTAATTTTTTTCTAGTATTCTTTGTACACAACACCATGTTAATCTTACAATACGCACAACACTGAGTTAGCTTGCGTTACATGTAAGACCAAGTTTTACTGCCTTTTAATGACACACCTATTTTAAAACTATATTTTTATACTTTAATGAATTTAATTTTTCAAAATAAAATTCATTTTTGGGTTAATAATTTTAAAATTATCTTAGGATAAGTTTTTGGTATTTTTCTGGGAAGTTTCATTTTTTGATGTGTAGTGAAAATAATGCATTTTAGTTAAAAGCTGCCTTTTCATTTAGATAATTATTACAGTAAAATTTTATCTTAAAGTTTTTAAGGTCAAAATAGATCAATTATACATCTATTAGTACAATTTAGGATTATGGAATCACTTTTATATTAAATTTATATATATTAACATAATGAACTTTTGAACATTTCCCCTTTTAAAAACCTGATTTCTCACCACGTGTGCAGGATTAAATTTAAATTTAATTTTGAAACTTTTGTTAATTGAATTTATAAAAAAATATATAAATAGTTGTAATAATTATAACATTTATATAATAATAATTCCAACATATATTTTTACCAACATCATTAGTGAAATTGATTAAAAATAATTATAATGAAAAAGCTAAAAATAAGTTTACTTAGTGGTTAAAATTTAATCTTAAGGGAAAACCTGACCAAGATAATTTTCAAAAAACCATTGTATTCCCATATTTAGACCATATACCCCATTGAGTTAAATTTCATGAGTTATTGGGACACATGTTCATGAATGTGAACTATAAAATAAGTTAAGTGAGGAAAAAGAAAAAAATGTACCTTCCGTGCTTTTAAATTCTATAATGATTTAGAGTATAGAAGAAGCTAAAAAGTTTCAGTTATAAACAATATTTTTAAAGTTAGGTGATTTTTTATATCATGATAATATAACATTAATTTTAATAGAGTAATTAGTTACTTAAAATGCAAAATAAAAACAAACATGGTGATTATTTTATTAATAGTAAAATAAAATAATTGAAACTAAAAATATTGAAAGCGAAGAAAATTGGATTAATTATTGTGTTAACTTATTTTTTTTAGATAATTGGTCATTTTTCAAAAAATTTAACTTAAAATATTTTAATTCTATTATTTTATTTAATTTTTAAAATTTTAATTAATTAAATAATGTCAATGTTGGCATTAATGTTATTTTATAACAAATGATATTTTATTAAAATAATTTAAAGTACTAAAAAAATATACTATAAAAATTTAGTTTTAAATATTATTATATATATATAATATGTAATACTTATGGAAAATTTTATCTTTTATAATGAACATATTAACCCATAAATGGTAAAAACATTAATAACACGGTTCAGGTTAAAGTAGTGTTTTTGAACATTACTTGTTCTTCAATTAAAATTAATTCCCAACACACATGGGATTTTTTATTTTTTAAATTAGATAAAATATTTAGAATTCATTAGGTCTATATTTTCTAATAAATCTAACTTTAATTTAGTCTTTATGGTTAAATTACTTAGTTTATAAAACTAGTTAAATTAATAAAAACCAAAATTGTAAAAGTTGGGAAAAGTTGATGTTAAGGAACAAATTTATAATAGTTTACTTTGTATTGTGTTATAGAGGTTTTATTCTACCTTATATTCACTTTCGTACATTATGTTTCAATTTAGGTGGCACATGAGTTAATAGAGACCTCCCAATAGTGTTTACCTTTTTATATTTACATGAATGTTAATCCCCCTCCACTATCAAAAGGATCTCACCCATCGCACTTCATCACACCTATAATTCCATTTGGATCGTCCAAAACTAGCCCAAATAATATCCCAACTTCCCTAACCTAAACCCAGAGGCCTCAATTATGACATAAATTAATATAAAGAAGTCCTTTGGTGAAAACCAGATGGTGTTACCTTTAAAGGAGGTCACATTCTTCAATGATAACTTTTACTTTATTTATTTATCAAACCATTCAATTAATATTATTGATTTATAATATAATAACATTTGTATACTCAATATACATATATTTTGTTATGTTAAGGGTTCAACCTACACCTGCACACACTTCCATCAAATTGGTAAAGAATCCACAGTTCGTGTGTATGACAGACTACCGCCTCAAAAAACAATGTCATTTTTATTTCTTTTAACACCTATCATGGTTGGGAATTATGATGGAATTTTTTTATATGTTATATCTGAGATATATGTGGTATTAAATTCAGTAATTTTTATATAACACATACCTTAATTATTTCTATTTTGGGAAAATATGATAACATCATTTGTGGAGTTGTGGACTAACACCTCCTCAAAGAGACATGATACGTTCACATATTACATAAATCGTATCAAGTATGTGTTTAATTAAAAATATTTTAAATAAAAAATAAATATTATATTCACAAAAAAATTACCTATCTGTAAAAATAATATATCATTTTATTTATTACTCTTTACACACTAAAAATGTGATAACGTTGTTCCTGGATGTGTGGACTACTGCCTCCTCGAAATGATGGGATTCCTTTTAAATCCCAAGATTTATAAATATAAGTTTATATTATAAAATAAAATAGTATTTATAATATAATTATAACTGTGTAATATTAAAATGTTACTTACCTTCTTTTCATAACAATCATTGAAAAATGGAAACGTTACTCATGCGTACGTACAACCTATTGTCTCAGTGATAGTAACGTTAATTACTTTTTCATAACCATATTCCATGATTGGATTTAAGAGTATAGTTAGTTTATAAATATGATAATTATTTCATGATAATTATTATTTATATATTAATATAACGACACCATTGACCATTGTGAACCTACCAAATTTGTTTTAAACACATGAAACAAATTTTGTCAAATCACCTAGCGTAAACTTAATTGTTTAAGTAGTTGTATAAAACACTATAATGAGTGAATTAAAATTAATAATAAATATGGAAAAGGTTCTATAGAACCTAAATAATTAACATAATTTTATTATTTATGAGGATAAATACACATGTGACAAGTCTGACACAAGGTAAGGGATTCTTGTATCACTTTTTCTTCAGTGAGGAATGCACAATTTTCACCACTGATTTATTTTCAATAGAGTATATTATAAAACTTTTTCATTTAATATCATGATTAAGTAATATTTAATTGTATTCTAAGTTTAAATGTAAATTATCTTTTCCATGGAGTTTGATTTGGAAATTACCATGTGGTAAAAGTTATCTTTACAATATCACTTTCTTTTGTGATTGTTAACTTTCTCTTGAAATATTCACTTCATTAGGATAATTATTATTGTAAATTAAATTTCTTTTAAACATATATATTATCATACAATGAATATTATTATTTCCTAAACCTTATACCATTTTTACATATGATATTCAGTTTGAAAGTTAAATAATTTTTGGGAGAAATGTTGATAAATACAGATATTTGATAAGGCACATTTTTTATGATTTAGATTTATTTTAAAATGTATAAGGAATGTTTTTGGATATAAATTATATGGGTTTGGGACAAGTTAATGAAAGAACACAGATGAATCTATATTATCATGGGATGAAATCATTTAGTGAGAAACCCTTTATATTTTTTCCAAGGAGTATCAGGAGGATAGATCTTGAAACAAATCATAAGGGTTTCTACCCATAAGGATAAACTGTATTGAAGATATATCTTGATAGTATATATCTTGAGGATATATATTCATAGTAAATATGTCAAACATTATTCATTCAATCATTATTATTATTCTATCAGATTATTTGATTAGTCAGAATATCCATGATCAAGTTTTAACATCATGTGATTATTTATATGGAATTATTCCATAATATTTTATTATATAAAAATTAATTATTCATTATTAATTCATGATATCTTCCAAAATAATTTACCCTAATTTATACTTTGATATAACCTTTATTTTGTTTCCTTTACCTAGGGTATGAATATGAATTATTGGAATGAGTTTTAAGGTTGTTGGGAAATTTATTTTGTTATGTATTATGTTTTTTTATTCCCAATGTAAAATAGGTTAAATGTATGAAATCTAGTTTTCCAAAACATTTCAAATGATCAGTTCTTTAGGACCTGATTCATTATTATCATTATAATGTAATAAAATAAGGTACCATCTCGGGGATTCTAGGGTTGGGGTGTTACCTTCGGTATTAGAGGAAGTTTAGTAGAAACCTTGGATACTATATTTATAAAAACATATATTAAAGAACGAAAACATATGATATAATTTTAGGATATGTATATAAGAACAACCTAGAGGAACCATGTTTATTATTATGAGGTTATGAATGCACAAATTTTCCAATTTATTATTAAGTATTACAATAGTTTTTGAGATTATACATTATTCCTCAAAATGATATCATCTAATAGTGTATGTATCCATATTGAAATGTGACCTAGAAGATGGAATGCGATCCTCCTCAATACACATGATCCAAATATTAATAAGGTTTATATCTTTTATTTTATTTAGTAAATATTTTGAAGGGAGATTGTATCCCAAGAATTCTCATCATATGAGGACATAATATCATGTGATAATGATATAGGTAAGGAATTATCAAAGTAATATTGGTTAAAAGGGAAGCTAGAGAAGAAGAGTAAGGAATAGAAAAATATGGATAAAGGGAAGATGGGAAAGAATTATTTTCTTACATGTGATAATTTTGGACAGAAACACACATGAACTTGATTAAAATGAATCGTGATTTTTCTATAAGTTTTGAGAGAAAGGACACCATTCTTGTGATTTCAAGGATAAGAATATTTTTTGAATGTATAATTCTTCAACTACAAGGAGATGAGACACTATATGAATCAATGTATCAAGTGTTAAAGAAATATACCCAAAAAAAGATAATAGGTCATGAATAATATTTTTCTACCACCATAGATGAAGAGAAATTGTTAATATTAAAATATTAGGATTCAATAAATACCTAATTTGAGTAAGGCACTAGTCATGATAATTATAAAATATATAAAGATTTTACTATAGTACTTTTTATTAAGGCTTTAGAAGTGCATATTGAATGGTACCAAGAAAATTGATTCAGTAGAAAGTTAATCTTTTTGGAAAACACAAGGTTTAGGGAAAGATAATACTTAACATATTCCTGATGTTGAGTAAATGATTTTTAGATAAGGTGATGATTTATATAGATAAAGAAGATTGTATATTACAGACTACCTTGGAACTAACTAATGATTTTTTTTTCATGAAATTGTTTATGCTATCATTGATGGAGTTTAAAAGATTTTTGTATTTGAGGAGTATATACAATAATCTATGTTCTTTATAAGGAATAAAGAAGAATGAATATTTTCAATATGGGTTTATGGTAATATAAGTTATTACGAATGTTTACATGTTTGGTATGTGATGATTAAGAGCCACTTCATGTTGTTTGATTAGTCCATTTTGTAAATTCAGTGACCTTATTTCTAAAGTGTAGGATCATAATATTTTTCAAAATTTAACCATTTATGAAATTTATTAAGTTGATATTTGTAGGAGGTTTTAGAGGTTAACATGTTTTTTACCATATTATTCAACTTGTGCTATGAAATGAAGTAAAAATAGTGTAATGGACAACCAAAGGATAATATTGTGTTTATGAAATAGAAATGTATATTTACATATATTCTTATCGAGTTAAAGAATTATTAAACTCTAGGAAAAGGATATTGAAATAAAAAATTTATACTCTTATGTTAATATCCAATGAATCAAATAGTCTTTTAGATCATCACATATTTATTGTTCTGAGGCTCTTAACATTCCACTGATCACCTACTTTCTTGTGACCAATGACTATAGTTATATTGGTTTTTCTTCTATTCCCATGTTTTCATTTTCTACCTATATTCTCCTACTTGGGATAATAGTTACATAACCTTAGTACTTACATATCTATCTTATTATGAGGTTATTTTAACAACCATTTTACAATGTGAGTTTTTCAATAATGTAATTTTCAAATATCAATCCCTCAATTACCACGATCAATTTTAAATTATGAGGACAAAATTTAATTAATGGGGGATAATTTAATAGATCATTATTTTAAAATATTTTAATTTTAGAATAAAATTTATTTTGTTTATATATTTCTTCATATGCAACACCGTGTTAAGATTATGCTACATATAACACTTAGTTTGCTTGCGTTACATGCACGACCGAGTTTTAATTCCTTTTAATAGCGCACCTATTTTCGAAATAAATTTTGAAAATTTTATAGATTTTATTTTCCAAAATATACCTCATTTTTAATTTTTAATTTTAAAATTTGTTTAAGGGGGATTTTTGGTATTTTTCTGAGAAGTTTTACTTGTGGAAAAATATTGCAAAAACTACATTTTAGTTGAAAACTTCCTTTTCGTTTTAAAACAATATTAATGATAAATTTTATTTTAAACTTGTTTTAAAGTCACAATAGATAAATTATACATATATTAATCCAATTTAAGTGAAATTAATAATATTTATAATGAATTTAGATATAACAACATAATGAAATTTTGAACAATTTCACTTCAAAAACCCACTTTCTTCGCACGTGTGTATGATTACCTTTAAATTTAATTTTTCCAATTATGTGATATGAATTTGTAAACATAGATATAAATTGTTGGAATAAATATATAATTTATATTATAATAAGATAATATTTGTTTTTACCAAAAAAATTAGTGAATGTGATTAAAATTAATTAAAATGATTAAGGTAATAAATTAGTTTACTTAGTGGGTAAACATTAATATTAAGGGGGAATGACCAGGAAAATTGTCTAAAATTCATTTTATATCTAAATTTGTTCAATATAAACCATTTAGTTTGAATTTTATGAGTTATTGGGGCACATGTTCATGAAAGTGACCCATATAATAAGTTAACTGAAGAAAAAACAAAAAATGTACCTACATTGCTTTTGATTCTTATAAAGCTTTGGAGTATGGAAGAAGATACCTAGTTTCGGTTATAAATATTATTTTGAAGGTTGAGTGATTTTTTATCATGATAATTTATCTTTAATATTTAGAGATGATTAGTTACTTAAAATACTTAATGAACCCCAACATAGTGATTAATTAATTAATAATAAAATAAAATAAATAATACAAAAAATATTAAAAGTGAATAAAATTGAATGAATTATTATTTTAAATTGTTATTAATTATTAATAAATAATTCTAAGTGGATTTTAAATTTATATGTTTTAATTCCATCAGTGTAATTTTTTTTTAAAATTAAATTAAGTAAATAAATTCAAGATTGACATTAATGTTATTTTATAATAAGTGATATTTTATTAAAATAATTAGAATGAATAAAAATAATATATTATTGCAATTTATTTAAATTTTTTAGTAGATATAAAATATGGTATATTTATGGTCCAACCTATCTTTTATAATTAACTTATTAACCCCCTAAATAGTAAAAACATTGTTAGCATGCTTCGGGTTAAAGCAATGTCTTTGCGCATTACATGGACTTCTGTTAAACTTAATTTACAACCCACATGTGATTTTAATTTTGTAAATTAGTTTTCATATTTAGAATTATGTTGGTATATATATAATTATAAATATCACTATAATTTATTCTTGATGGTTATGTTACTTGGGTTATAAAGATGGTTACCTTAATAAAAACCATACTGGTAAAAGTTGGGAAACTTAGAAGTTAAGGAACAAAATTATAAAAATACACTTGTTTTTGTGGGTTGAAGTGTTTGATATACCTTAAATTAACATTAAACCATTATTTTTTAATTTTTTTGGAACATTAAGAATGTGAGAACTCCCAATAGTGTTTACCTTTTTATATTTACAAGATTGACACTCCACCTCAACATTAAAAAGGCACTCACCCCTACCACTTCATCACACCTATGAATCCATTTAGATCTTCCAAAACCTACCCAAATAATATCCCAACATCTTTATCCTAAACCTAGATTCCTCAATTTTGATATAAAGAAATCCAGGTAAGTTTTTTGGTGAAAACCAAAAGAATTTACCTAAAAAAGAGGAAACATTATTCAATGATCACTTTTTTTATTTCATTCTCAAACCATTAAATATTTTTAAAACATTATTATATAATAAAATAAGTATCATAAATATATCGAGATTTTTTTATGTTATGGTTTTTACCTAAAACTACGTACCCTTCTATAAAATGGGTAACGAATCTACCATTGATGTGTACAATGGACTATCACCTCATGAAATGATGTCTTCCATTTTAACCTCTATCTCCCCTCAGGGTTTGGAATTATGATGGACCATTTCATCAGGATTTTGATGGGTGAAATGTGTATTGATCATCAGGATACCATTATCACGTTTCGTTGAAAATCCCAATGGTTCCCCCATCTGTAGCTGGGTACAAACATGCTTTGCAATGGATGAAAATCATCTATAATTTTAGGCCAAACAACTCTTGGGGACTCGTATTGGTTGATAGGATGAGAGGTCAGGCTCATCCCACCATTTGGGGGGGGGGGAACTTTTTCCTACTCCATGACTCTCTTATATATTTAATATATTTTCATACAATCCTTTCAAAACCCTATTACAGGACTGGTTACCCCCATGTCAATGACTTGATTACGAATGTGGATCGATAGGAACAAAAATGTTCATATCACGAGTTCTCAATCGATATCTTATTTAGTTATGATGTTTTGGGTATTAGACATGTTCGATCACTCTATAGTTTATTTTCATCAAGAGAGGTAGAGGGTGTCTTGGAGATGAGATTGAACTTCCATGAAGCGTCTTATGTATCTTGAAAATCAACAATAAAACCCACATAGTTCATTTTACATAGTTTAGGGTCATATGACTGGACTCATCCATGTATTTTTATGTCATATAGTAAGGACATGAATATAAATATTGGAACTTATTGAGGTTTACTACATATCCTATTTAAGATAGGAATCATATTCCATATAGTTCTGGAAATGAGTGTCTATGTTGTGATAAATGTAACATTAGAGACCCTAGTTGGGACATGTGCATATTAGACTTCCCTTGATTGCTTCATTGAGAATATATCACTTTGAGATGAGATGATATATAATCAAGGTTACATCCCAATGGTTATCCCTGGATATAGAAATTATCATCATGATATTGGTACAATCATCAATAGTCTCTAATCTCACATGATCCATGCTCGGAGTGAGAAATAGGAGATAACGGTATATCGAATACATTGCATATGAGAATATTCATACGGGGCATACTCATTAAAATTTTTCTTTGAGAGGTATGGTTTCCCATATCATGGAGGATATGGTATGGAGATAGGGCCTTAGGGAGGCATCCTACGTATCCTGGTTGTTGTGGGAATTGGAGTTTTCGTTGTTCATTTATCCTTCAACCCACTGATAGGCTAAGGTGGATGATCATGCTCAGTGTCATTATGGACATCCTTAAGGTTTCTAGAAAGCTAGGGGATTATACAAAGATGTATTCCTTATTGATCGAGGACATATTATATGATTTGGGTTGTTATGGATTACATAATAAGTGGGTGAAGATTCATAGCTGGGGTTAAAATGGCATGAGTCCAAGTAGGTTCACCGTACAAAGTGGGCATGTCGTAAAGGGTTTGTGTGACATGTCTTGGATATCTACTGGGAAAGTCATGATTGTCAACCCAATATGTTGGGGAACCAATATAACATGATAAAAACATCCAAGTATGTCTTCCTAATCAATTTTCATTCCTTGTATTCCTTTAAATGGGAGAACATCATGTCTGAGATTCTTCATATAACAATAGAAGTCATGTCTGGGGTCTTATACATGATTTAATTATTTGTCCCATATGTTTTCACCTGAATGAAGCAGACATGTTTGGGGTATTTCAAATGATCAAGGATGACATAACTATATATGGTCACATGATCGAAATGACTTTTCGTCAGACTGTTTCATGTTAATATGGGCATGCCTATGGATAATCACATGATCTTTCCAACATGTAAATTAACTATTCACGTGATCAAAGTGCGTTGTCTAGGATGTTATCTCATGATCAGGGTGCAAAGCTCTGAGGTACTTTGTATTATTGACATGATTTGTCATAGACATTTTAAGGGGGTTGCTGCCTGATCATCTGGGTTTGTCTTCGGGTTGTCACATGACAACGGTGACATGTCAATGGGTTGTCGTGAGGTCAGCCTAACTTTCCCAAGACTTGTCTTTTGATCTACATGGTGTATACAATGTTTCCAAAGGAAATCATGATACCATCAAAGGGTCTATCGATCGTGTGTCCTCAAACCATTCATGCTGTGGGGTCTTTCAGATATGTTTAGAATCTTACAAATATCCAAGTGCCACAAGTGCATGTACGAATGAGTCCTGAATTATGTTCCATGAGCTATTATTAGTCCATGTTAAGGTATTTATGACCATACACTACAAAAAAACAGCTGAATAGTGGTGGGTTTTTAGAGGGGGTTATACATAACCCCCTATAAATTCATTTTAGAGGGGGTTATGCACAACCCATCTAAATTTTTAGCATTACTTTTATAATATTTGGTTGGATTTTAGAGGAGGTTATGAAAAAACCACTGTTAATGTAATAATTAGTAATGATATATGTTTAATTGGATTTTAGAGGCGCTATATATATATATATGGATATTATTGGGGGGTTTTTAACCCCCTCTATTGGACGACATTAGAGCGGGTGGCGAACCACCTAAAATATAAGAAATTTGAGGGGTTCAAGAACCACTAATAATCCCTTAGATTAGAGGGGGGTTTGAACGCCTTCTAATTTAAGAAATCAGAGTGGGCTGTGAACCCCCTCTAATCTATGAAATTATAGGGGGTTTCGAACCCCCACTATTTCAAGAAAGAAGAGGGGTTCATGAACTTCTTCTAATCAATTTGATTAGAGGGGTTTTTGACCCAACTTAATTTTTTATTTTTAAAATAAATCTCATATAAATTGAAATTTTATAACAGATGTGTTTGTGTGTGTGCATGTGTGTATATATATATTATTTAAGCACGTTATATAAATGTATTTAAATGAATTATATATATATATAAAGGCATTATGTAAATACTTTAAATAAATACTTATTCAAAAAAACAAAAATGTATACATATATAAATATTGGAATACATGATATTAATGCAATTATAAATATATTTATTCAAATATATAAAATTTATATATTGTTTTATAAATACAATACATATATATTATGATTTATATAATACATATATTATATTAAATACACCTTTATTGAATATTTATGTATAAATAAATTTATATTATCATATGTATGCAAATATATATAATATAGACAAGATTATATATATATGTGTATTATATATTTAAATTATATATATTTTATTATATATATTATAAAATTATTTTATATCTATTTTAGTATATAGTATTAATTATAAATAAATTTAGTAAATATATATATATCATTTAATTATATTATATATTTCCAATTAGATGAATGTATTTAACTTTTTGTGTGTATATATGTGTACACATTAAATAATATAAATTTATATAATTACTTATATAAATATATAATATAAATGTATTTAATATAATATATATACAATATAAATCATAAAATACGTAAATTTAGAATATTTATAAAACCAAAATATAATTGTAATAGTTTAAAATATATATGTAATAATAATAATAATTAATAATATTATTGTTACATACACACACATATATATTAGCACATAAAAATAATTATATATATATATATTATAATTATATTATATTTATAAATATAATTTAAATGTATAAATAAACATACACACAAATTTAAATGTATAAATATATACTTATATATGTAAATATAATTATTTATATATGTAAAAATATTTATTTATATACATTATATATAAATATTATACAAAACTATATTATATATACCCAAATATATTATTTATTTATATTTATATATAGAAGTATATAAGTATATATATAGAAAATATTTTTCTATTTAAAAACAAATATCTTAATAAATGTACATAAATATAATATATCATATGTAATATATCAAAATCAAACCGATTGAGTTGGTTAAGGTGCATTGCTGACTTGGAGGTGTTGCAGGGTTGGATTCCACTCGGTCTCGGTTTTTTCAACCTTCCCCCGGTCATGGTTACACGTGCGCGCCGCGTGGGTCTGTGCCAACATGTCTGTATTGGGAATCAACATGTGTCTGGGTTTGTCTTGTGTCACGGTGGTGTGTTGGGGGGGGGGGATGTCAGTAGTGATTGGTGGGTTGGTTGCGTGTTGACATGTCGGGGGGTGTCTTAGCGGTGTATGGCGTGTCGGTGGGTGTCTCAGTGGTGTATGGCGTGTCGGTGGGTTGTCGAGGAATTTGGTGGGGGGGGGGGGTCTTAGTAGTGTCAGGGTGAGAGGGGTGTCCTAGCGGTGTCAGGTTAGGGAGTCTGATGGGGGTGTTAGTGGTTTTGGGGTGGGGTGAGAGGGGCGTTTTACTGAAATTCTTAATTAAAAAAAAATCTTGATTAGGGGCATTTATACAACCGCCCCTAAATTGATAGTTCTAGATTCAATTATAGGCAGTTCTAACTGCCCCAAAATTGAATATTTAAATTCGTGGTGGTCAAAACTTCCCCTTATCTAACTGTCTACCATAATCATTGGGTGAGATTAAAGGGGGTTAAAACCCCCTCTAATATAACCACCGCAAAATACAGAATCATTTTACCAGTGCATACCGAGAACCACTTCTAATCGGAGCAGGCATGTAATTTACGAGCGGTTTTTGGTAACCACTGATAAAGTGGTTTAAAGGGTTTATAACTCCTTCTGAATAAAAAAACCCCCTTTCAAATCGACCGGTTTTTTTTTGTACTGAAAAGAGGGTATTCTCATGAACTCTTCACCATGTTGAGGAAATAAATAGTCTAGGTGATGTCTGTATGAGGGATCCACATGATGTATCACCATTCATGCGAATCACATGAACCTAATGGGGCCTCAGGAAGGCTGTTGTGGTCATGCATGGGTGCTATATATGAAAACCTTTGCATGAATGGGTGATGGAATGAATTGCATTGTGAGGGGTGCATGAAATATGGGTTCCACATTCTGAGGCACACACTATGATATCGAGAAGGGGTTTATCACGAGACCTAGGGTGTATCCTCCTAACCTCTTATGGTGATGAAATGCTTTCCCAAACTTCTCCTATGAACGACATGATCGCGTGATCATCATATGTGATCTTGATCGCTAAAAGATTTTGCGAGGGACTCTATATATGCACATTGGGAATGGTCACTAGTGTC
The DNA here is from genome assembly GCA_963277665.1 of Viscum album. Lineage (NCBI taxonomy): Eukaryota > Viridiplantae > Streptophyta > Magnoliopsida > Santalales > Viscaceae > Viscum > Viscum album. Next base: position 1,614,924,920 of record OY728146.1, on the reverse strand, counting down.
GTCACATGCATGGATGAAGATTCGCGTTGCATGGAAAATGAGATTGCATGAATTAGGAGGGTTGAATGTTCTCAAGTTTACACTACAGGGCTGAGAAAAAAAGAACTATACGGCTAAATTATCATGACATGATAAGCCACATTTCCATTGTCATGTGTCTTCAGAAATCATCCATAGCGACTCCTATCTGCAATCGGCCACATGATCAGAGGATGATAATGCAATGACTTTCAAGTCATGGCAGGGGATCTCACGGAAGGAGAGTCGGCCCTAGGGAAAGCCCGGAAAGCCCCTAGTCTATGGAAACCAAAGATATTTTCACTATACTTTCACTATAGCATCTTGGAAGGGGTAAAATTTGGGCTCCGGGTCTTAGGCGACACAATTTCTAAGGGTTTTTCGGGCCAGTATTACACAGAAGGCTACTAGTTTTTCTGCAGCCCATGTCTACTCTCTCAGACTTGTGCGGCTATCAGCAATAGAATTTTAGTGTAAATGATAACGATCATCATGTGATCATGAAAATGACTTTGAGTCTCCATGTAGAACTGAAATCATGGGAGGGAGACATAAGACCAGTAGGATGAAGATGGAGGTCCCGCAGTGCACATGAAGAATTGTTTTGATCCGACGATGCGTAAGGCAATAGAAGCCAGGTAGTCGAACTCATGAGGAAACTTGTGCAATCATACAAGTTTACCGATCCCATCACCCCCTTAGAATGAACTCAGATGAAGACTCAATTTCCTATATAATTAGCTTCAAACATAAATAATCAAAGTTTAATCGATCACTCGGGTAGACTCGCTGCTTCAATCGGGTGAGATCCCATTTTTTTGTTTTTTAATTTCAAATTTGAGGGATTTTAGACGAATTCAACCCGATGCATCATGAATTTCCTAGGGTTCAATTTCTCCCCCATCGCTCGGAATTCACTTACACCCATATCTCTCTGCTCCTCTGGCGTACCCACCTCTTGCTCCTCCAGCGGTGTCTCACACGACAAAAATCATCCACACCCAACCCTCGTTCGACATCACATCATAGATTCATAGTCACACACTCTTACGACACTCAACAACACATCTTACACAGGAGTGACACACACCTCTCCTTAGAGTAGAATCAAGACTCATCTTATATCATTTCTTTTTAAACATCATATGATTTAGAGAACATTGAATCAAGAAATAATAAGGAAGAAAATTATCCAATTAGTCCTGATAAGGTTGCTGATTAGGTAGAATTGAATCAAGTTAAATCTGTTCTTATAGAATAGGATTATTATCCCATTGTGAAGAAGAGTGATACTAGTGAATTCACTAATTTCAACCCTAATATAGTGGTATGCTGGGGTAAAGGCTCGAGCTGCTCATGAGTAGAAGACACCCTGTGAGGAAGCTGATCCTTGAAAATGTGGTTATTTGTAACAAGGAATCTATTCCGGGTTCTGAACATCACCTAGTTAAGGCTAGGAATACATTTGAGTCTTACTAAGAGACATCATATATCTTGAACAAAAACAATAATGACATATTCCCCATGCTTGAATCTCTTAGTTGCCCTAATTTTGGTGATTTATATATACAGTCTCAAGAAGGAATGTGATGGAGTTGATGATAATTTGAGATCAAGGATGGACATCCACATGCCTACTCTAGAAAAAAATATAAAAGACCTACCACACAGAAACTCAAACAAGAATCTAGGGAAACTACTTCGTTTGAGGCTGACTATTCTATAAAGGAAGCCCCACCATGTTATGTACATAATGAAATATCACCCTCTAAAGAGGCTATGAATTCTATGGATGGGTAGTCATCAAGCCTCCACCACCTTCAGTGTACATCTGGGTAGGGTATGCCGAGCTCGTAGACATAGTTCCCAAGCATGTCCTGAAGCTGCAGGATGTCATGTATTTTCTTCAGTGCAAAGGGAATGTCAGAGACTCCAGTTTTAACACCATTTTAGTTTAGTTGTCCTTATCTTCCTTTATAATATAGGTTTTTTAAACTTTCAGAATTCCTTTTCCACAATGGGTGCTTGAAGAGATCAATAGGAACCTAGATATCGTGTACCAATATAGATCAGGGTGGAGGAATCCCAAGTATATCTCCTTAGGGTGCAATTCTTTAGCCATCCTCTGAGGATGAACACCAATCCAAGCCTATAATGATTTCATGAGGAGCTTCCATAAGAGACTAAAATACTAAATGGGAGCCACTATCATGGTCAGATTTGAATGTGGATATTTGGGTTTTGTTCCTCATTTAGTGAAATGGTTGATGGGTATCTCATTTTATGATTGTATAACAAGAAATTCTAGTGGGGATGGGACCCTGTGGGGAACTTAGATATCCTTCATATTCTGAAAGAAATGGAACATGGAGATTTCCGGGAATTAGGGAATTCCAATGCTATGAAAAGGAAAACAAGGCTAAAATCTCAGTCTTTCCTTAGTATTTTTGATGAATTGCTTCAGTAAAAAAAATTAACCTTTTAATGCTAGAATTACACTCTATTCATTGACATCATATGCTAGATTGATAAAATAATTTGTAGTGGAAGTAGGGGAGGACGACTGGTGGGATCCCCATTATCATCCTTTGAGTTCACTGGTGATAATATTGGTTCATTTGTTAAAAACTCAAATGTCCATGACCAACATACTATTGGTAATCACCTATGGACCAATATTAGTATTATAATTATTTAGTACTATTAAATACTCAAATGGACATGAACAAGTTACTATTGGAAATCAATGGTGATAATATTAGTGTATCAGTTAAATTTTAGTTTTTTATTATTTATTTCCTGTATATATTGGTTCCCATGTGATAATATTGGTGCAGGTGTTAAATACTTATAGCTCTTGTATTGAGTTTTATAATTATTCTATTTTTATTCCTTGGTGGGATCCCCAACATCACCCATTAAGAATTAATTGATAACTTTGACTATTTATTTGATCATGATGTTTGTGAACATGGGAGTAAATAACTTCTTCAACCTTAGAAAAATTGGTACATTAATCTTAAAATATTTAACTATCACCATGAAGTGGTTTCATTCAGTTTTTTTTGCAAGGGTGTTTCTAATGGTGGTTTTGGGTCATGTTGAAGTAGAATCTTACATGTCTATGAATCAAGTCTATGAGCCAAGTTCATTGGTCTCAAATGAGTTTGAGTGAACTCTCGAGTTTGAATACCATGAGTAGCAGACGACCAGGATCATTGGATGGTGTGATCAGATGACACATATCATCGGGCAGAATGATTGGATGACCCAGATTTGAGCCCCGAAGAAAAATATTGTCCGATATAGAAATATTTCCGTGCTTCCCCTTTGGAATAAAAACCTTTTTTTGACTTCCATTGGTTCGAGACGGTAATGGGGATGGTACCCGTATCATATCCAACACCTCCATCAGGCTGTTCTTTGTCCAACGAGGGGCTTGTAAATTTTTAATTATGAATTTTACTTAGTAAAATATAAGAGTCTGAAAGTGATCTCTTTAAAACCCAAGCCTTTATGTATACAATTTCGAAGTCTTACTCCATGTCCCTTGAATTATCAATGGTAAAGTGAGAAATGGCCAAATATTAGTGCAAAAAAAATTCCCCATTAGAATGAGATTCATCAGAACGAAAAGAATCTGATACTAAGTTTAATGTTGATAAATTCACCACATATTTCAATATATGATGATTAAAGATACTAAAACTCAGGAGAGGATCTATCCCGAGTATGTCTAAGGAACTCCCAAGTGTTATGAATATGATAAATCTAGCCACAACTACTATATGAATCCAATATAGGAAATATATTTGACGGGGGTCATGGATAATCTAAAATTGGATTGTATATGCATTTTAAAATGGAATAGGGATTGGGTGGAAAGGAACATGTGGCTGGATTTGATGTAAATCACTTAGATGTATCTACATATCCCATGAGTATTGGAATCAATCTACACATAGTTCTGAAATATATCATTATGCAGATCAAAATCATGCATAAGACACATAGGCTCATGGATAAAGAACTCTATGATCAATGTCCTTACATAGGTGTAGATCATACATAAGAGGGGTATGTCACTGTTTTGTGATGAAATCATGGTTATAGAGCCATGTATTAGTGTAAATGTTGATCAGATCGTCCACGATTCTCATCCTTTTTGTGTCACGCCAAACAGATTCGATCATCTGGATTCGAGTGCTTGAATTTCAATATGTTTCTTTTTTATAAATGTTCATGAATTTCCACTGACATGAAATTATTCATTGGTGCACCTGCTTAAGTATTCTTTGGATTGACTTATTTATAAGGAAAATTTTGACATGATATCCTTCTTAAATTATCTATCTTGCTTCCTAATTCAAGGGACTTAGTGATCATATCTTGATTTTTTTTATATGGCCATATAGTGGCCCCCAGAAACATTGATTCTGTTTTATTTTTTTTTCACTAAAATTTGCCTATGATTCATATGGGGGAAGACCTAACCGGCATGGAAATTGATTTCTCTCAGGCCACCTTCTTACATGTTTTCATCTTTAAAAGTTTATATGCCACCTTTATTTTATAGATGCTCAATATTTCCTCGATCATACAAAGTATATTCCCAGTGAGCAGAAACATGATTTTTTCCTAATGTGGAATTATCGGGTTTTCACCTTGGTGAGTATTATACATCTTCTAGTATTTTAAGTTACTTCAAGTTATCCTATCACTATGCTTCATTTTATGCTCTTTGATCTCAAACCTTTGGTGTACTATAGTTTAAGATCTTCTAACTGAGACCTTTTCTTTATTTTAGTTTAAAGCCTTCTATATCAGACCATTGATTTACGATAGTTTAAGGTCTTAAATATCATACCTTTGGAATTCCATGTATTTTAATGTCTTACCACCATGAATTTTAATGGAATGTGGGGTTGGAAGACCATGGATGACCCAAAACACTATGAAGTGCTTAGTTCTACCATGCTGCTGTTAGGGCTCACGAGAATTGGAGTTCCTTTCTTGTATGGAGGAGATAAATTTAGTTGGAAGGTTAAATCCCTTATGCATTGATATCATGTTCAATCATAGATAGTATCCACACTTTACGATAGGATTATGGAAGGTTTATGGGAAAAATACAGTAGAGGGAGAAATAATAGGGATGTTAGGCCTACCTTGATAGTTGGAATGTAGTTTATGTAAGTCATAATAAATAATTCTACGATATGTAAAATGGAATGGGGTAGATATTCCCCATATTTACCTTAACACTATGGGGTGTAAGGTTCCTCCATGGTGTCGCTGAGTCTCACAAGGAGTAGGAAGCCCTTTATACTAGGTAAATATGTCTCTGTTTGGCAGGTCTGAGCCCTCGACATCAGTAGCATAGTCGAACTGAGAGATCTATTTTAGTTTTTAGGAGCTATGAATTATTTCTGAAGACTCAAACATCTAGATGACATAGTTGGGTATAGAAGGAAGGCTATCTGAGAAGGGTTATGACACCATATGGAAACATATATCGAATAGAATCGCTCGAGCCCTACACCTTATGGTTTTGAATCACAAGGTGTGGGCCTTAAAAAGGTTCAAGAATGAAGGGTCTAATTGAAACATTGAGAAAGGGTACAAAGAAGGGTGATGCAACATCAAGGATATTAGATCCTCTTGAATAGTCTGATATAAATATTTTAAAACTTAGTCCAAAGTTCTTAGGTCACGAGGAAGGTATGGGATATTCATTCCGATGATATATTCAAACATAATGGGGTGGTAAGTTCTTCCATGATGATGCCAATGTAACAAGAATCAGGAATCCATTTATACTAGTCCAAGATGTCTCTAGTTGGTAGGTCTATGGCCTTTTGCAACAATAGCTTGGCCAAGAAGAGAGATATATTTTCCTCTTTAGGGGGAATTAAAGGTTTGCGATAACATGGGAAACTTTAGATCATGAAGTTTTATTTATGGAAAATGTATGATCCACGAAGGGTTCGAGCACCATAAATATTATGCTACCACTTATCAAATATATTCTCATGGTGAGGAAATTTGAAAAATCATTGCTATAAAATTTTCCTAGATTGGAGGTGCCAATGATAATAGATTGGATTTTACTAGGGCTACGAAGTAGACCCTATGAGATTTATGCCTCATTTATTTACGCCATATATTTTTCATAAACTATGAAGATGAAGAGTTTAGTGAGTGAAGACGTGAAATTTTCCTCCCTTAATGGGTTTTTATCCTGACAAGTATTGTGTCTCCTTCTCTAGCAGTTTAAAGTCTTGTGATTTGAACTATTATATGCTAGAGTTTTAGGTCAGGCATCTTTGACCAAAGTGTGACCAGTTTAAGGTCATTACACTTATAGACCAAATATGGGAGGTTTTACACAAGAGACTAATTAGGATTCCTAGGGTCAAAGGTGCTCCAAAATCCTTATGGGAGAGATGTGAGAGTATTGTATATCATGAATCAATGTTCTTAGGTCATGAGTCATGATATGGGAAAGTCATTCTCTGGATAACATAAAACAAAAATAGGTTCTAAGTTATGTCATTATGATGTCAGGCTCACGAGAATAATAAATCCCTTTATACTAGGCCATGTTGTCTTTGGTTTGTGGGTCTAAGCCCTTATGCATAAATAGCAGGGTCAAACAAAGAGATCTATTTTCATTTTCAAGGGTAATGAAATTTTTGCGATGACCCAAGATAATAAATCCATGAATTATGGAATGTGGTTTTAGGTGCTTAAAAAGATGATGGAAGAACCCCATTCTATGGTTGAATGAGGTATGGATATTATGGTCCTTTGATAAGTAAGGATGATGAGTGTTGGTTTTCATAGTTTAATATCATGTAGTGGTAATGTACTTACCTCCATGTAGTTTAGCATCACCTAGTAAGGACTTTTTCTTGTGTAGTTTTATGTCATGAGGAAAGGATGTACATTAATGCAGTTTAATTTCATGTGGTAAGGATATAATTCCATGCAATTTAATATCATGTGGTAAGGATGAGGGAACCAATGTGAAAGTGTGTAAATGTTACTACTGGGCCCAAAGATAGAGACATGGGCGTCACTATGTATCTCATAAATATGAGAATCGTGATATATGTAGTTCTAAATGATGTCTCTTGTTTAGGTCTAGACTATAATCAAAGAGGGGGGAATTTTTATATTTTTTTGTTGTGATTGGGCTCAAAGTTGGAAATTTGGATGTCACTACATATACAGCAAGATAAAGAATCAAGTCACATGTAGTTATTGAGAAATAAATAATCTAATCTAATCTATTCCATATGTAGGGGTGGGAATTATTTCTGTTCAGTATTTCAGTTGGGCCCAAGATTGGATATCTATGTGTTACAACATATCTTATGATGACAGGAATCAAGCTACACATAATTCTTGAAGTTCCACGTAGTTTTATGTGATTCAATGAGGATGAAGGTGAACTGACATGAATAAATGAAAATTTTTCCCAAAGATGAAACTCTAGGCATCACTACATATATCATTAGAACAAGAATCAAACCACACATTGTTTTTTAGTAACCACATAGTTTAATTTCATGCAATAAGGACAATGACCATTTAGTTTATATTCATGTGGTGAAAACTCATGGGATTTATTTTATGGTCTTTTTTTCAGGGCCGTAATGTATGTATTGTGTAATTTTATGCATTTCATGTGAGGGTAATCCCCTCATAAAATTACTAAGATCATGTTATCTACTCTCAGTGTGAGAAAAAATGAATGGTAAGTGTTTCCTTACCATTCCAAGATAGTTGAGGGTACAATGAGTAAATTTTGTATCCTGTAGTTACTGGACCAAGATATAGGATTGAGGCATCCCTACGTATCTCACAAGGATAAGAATCAAGAAATACATAGTTTTAAAAGAACCGTGTTGTTTAACCTCAAGCAGAAAAGACATAGGTGACTCAACATTAATAGGGATGGATATCATAGATTTTTGTAGTTTTATGTCACACAGTAAGGACATTGGACGTGTAATTTAACATCTTGTGGTAAGAGAAAATTTTGTACAGTTTAATGTTATGTGGTTAGGATTAATTTCATACAGTTTAACATCATGTTGTTAGGAAACTTTTTTATAGTTTAACATCATGTATCTAAGATGAATGATAGAAATTACATTGATGTTGATGACCATATCATTCTTGATGCTTAATATGGAAGATTTCATCTTCCTAATTCGGATAAGCTAAGATGATGGTCGTATTAGACAATGTGTCTACGTGATCATTATAGGATCAGGGCACATGATGCAATGTGGGCTCAAAAGGGAACTTTGCTATTGATCCCATGACATATCCAGTGAGAGGGTCTAGTTATTCATTTTTGATGGAATAATCTCCATTGGCCCGTTTTATCACTATCTTAGAATACCCTTTGATGTCATGGTAGGCTATTTGTAGATGTAGGGATAGTTACAAGCTAGTGATGAGGGATTGATATTATGCGTTATTATTTATGTAGTGTTCGAGTAGTGATATAGAGTCGAAAAAAATCTCTTTATCCATAGAGAAAAATATAATCCCTAAGAAAACCTAATTGAACCTCCAGTTTTCCATCCTTGTTCCAATAGGACTTCATGAGGTTCCACCAAAATACATCTCCCATGACCGAGGAGTGTCATGGAAATATAATACATCTTCATATTGAAGCTTAGTGAATTTAGACATATTTCTTGGGGTAGGATGTGCTTTATTGAAATCATCCAAGGCTAGTCCTTTCACTGACTTATGTGAAACAAACTAAATTTCATATTGTAGAAGGATGACCGACCTTCTGTCCAAGCACCCAGTCAGCATTGGACGACCTTGTATGTACTTGAGAAGATTGATATGAGAGACCAATTGGACTTTGTGGTGCTAAAAGTAATAACTCATATTTGTTATTGTGAAGATGATCACAAGGAAATTATTCTTAATATCTGAATATATGGTCACAGAATCTATCAAAGTTAGACAAAGGTAACATAGACTATTTTAAATTTATGTGTTATTATTTTGTGCGAGGAGGGATCTGAATGAGAGTTATATAGCGGATACATAAAATATAAGCTGTCTACCTTCCTCTGGAGGCAATAGAACCGATGGGTGCATCATGTATTGCTTGAGAATTTTGATGGATTTTTGTAAATCATCATCCTATATTAATAGGGATGATGTTGAAAAGCCATATTGGGTGTTTCACATTCATGGGAAAAGATAAATTTGTTAAAATTATAAATTGTCGCCTCTAAATTGGTGACATGAGAGGGTTGCATCCTTCTGACAACCTACTTGAAGCCTCAATGCTCACTGGGTATTTTGAGATAATGCATAGCCAGATCTAGGTTTAGTCTAGGAATTTATATGTAGTCCCCTCCGAACACATAGTGGTGATTCTTCATAAATGTGATGTACATATATCCCTCTTCATGGGGCATGGAGGCACTAACTAGTGTACGCCCTAGGTCTTCCTCTATTCCTATATTTATCTTCTTGAGCTTATTTATGGTGGCAAAGACACCTTCCTCGAGTACTGTAGGGTAATTTCTGAGATCATACTCATCTTCCTCCATTTTTGATCATATGGTTACATTTCCAAACGAATATGAAAATATGGGTGCTCTTTTATCACTATCAGGGAAAGAGATTCCATGAGAGGAGACATTATCATGCCCTATTATCTGAGTTATAATAGAGACACCAAATCTGATTTCATATTACACTATCACTGAGGAAATATGGGGCTTAGAACATTGTTATTAAATCCACTACCTAAACTAGGATTATGTGGAGCACCTAGTCACCATTGAGTATACTACATGGATTTATAAGGGAAATCCCCTAATAAATTGGGGGTTACAATCTGTATATCATCATCCACCATTAGTTTCTTAACTCCCTTCGTGTAGAAATATGTTTAAGAAAACTTGGCTCCAAAAGTATCTAAGGGGGTGTTGTCACCATCAGGTACACCGAATTTCCCATCTAATGCCGATGGTGTCTCCTTGAGATTGAGATTCCATACAGTTTATCATCATGTGACTTGGATGTGTTCCGTGTAGTTTATTTTCCCATGGTAAGGATGTGGATACGGGTGGCTTTACTAGGATATAGAATCTAGGAATCTGTATATATCTAATTATAAGGAGAATCAAGCCATACATAGTTCTAGAATGCAAATGCAGGGAGAGACCAACACAAGAAACAATAGTTCTATCAGACGATATCCATAGGAATATGAGGTTTTATGTCGTGTAGGGGACGTCAACCATGTGGTTTAACATCACGCGGTGAGAAATCATGGTATGATTTTTATTATCTTGTATTTAGGACTATAAAGAGATTATCTCAAGCCTCCATGCCTTGTTTTGTGTGGGGAATTTTTTTTCTATAATTTCTAAGCTCACGTGAGGTAAGATTAGTGTGAGAAACAAGGAATGGAAATATATTATTTCACCATTAAGAGGAAATGGAGGATAAGATAAGAGTATTTTACATCATGTGGTGGTTGGACCAAGATATATGATCAAAGATTCCCTACATATCTCATTGAAAATGAGAATCAATTCGCACGTAGTTCTAGAAGAACCGTGCAATTTATCCTAAAGTGGAAAGGATGTAAGCCAGGTAGTTTAATGTCATGTTGTAAGAAAATGATCTATAAAGTTTAAATTCTTTCAATAAGGATGAGATCCATAAATTTTAACATCTTGTGGTAAGGATGAGATCCTTGCAGTTTAACATCTTACAGTAAGAAAGAGATCCATGTAGTTTAACATCATGCGGTAAGTAGATTAGACATGCAATTTAATGTCACGTGGTAAAGAAATGATCCATGATATTTAACATCTTATGGTAAGGAAGAGAATGATGTAGTTTATCATCTAGAGATAAGGATGGAATCCATGCAGTTTAATGTAATGCATTAAGGACGTTGGTAATGAAATTTAATGTAAAGATGTAAGGAAATGATCCAATAAGTTTAACGAATTGTGGTAAGGAAGGGATCCATTCAGTTTAACATCTTACAATAATGAAATCACCTATGCAGTTTAATTTCATGTTTTAATGATATGATCCATGCGGTTTAATGTCTCATGGTAAGGATGAGATCCATGCAGTTTAATGTCTTGTGGTAAGGAAATTAGCTATGCAGTTTAATGTCATGTGGTAAGGACATGATCCATGTAGTTTAATGTCTTGGGGTAAGAATGAGATCCATGCAGTTTAATGTCTTATGGTTAGGACATCAACTATGCAATTTAATTTTATGCGGTAAGGGAAAGATACATGCAGTTTAATGTCTTACGGTAAGGATGAGATCCATGCATTTTATCATCTTGCGATAATGACATTAGTGTTACAGTTTAATGTCATGTGGTATGGACGTGATCCATACAGTTTAACATCTTGTGGTAAGGACTAGATCCATGCAGTATAACATCTTATGGTATGCATGAAATTCATATAGTTTAGCATCTTGTGGTATGGACATTGGTTGTGTAGTTTAATATCACCTGGTAAGTACATGATCCATACAGTTTAATGTATTGCGGTAAGGACGAGATCCATGAAATTTAACATCTTGCGGTAAGGAAATTAGCCATGAAGTTTAATGTCATGTGGTAAAGTCATTTTCCATGCAGTTTAACATCTTGCAGTAAAGACAAGATCCATGCATCTTACCGTCTTATGGTAAGGAGATCATTTTTTTAGTTTAATGTCATGCAGTAAGGACATGATCCATGTAGTTTAATATATTGTGGTAAGGATGAAATCCATGCAATTTAATATCTTGTGGTAAAGACTTCAACTATATAGTTTAATGTCATTTGGTAAGGACAATATCCATGATGTTTAACATCTTGTGGTAAGGATGAGATCCATGCATTTTAATGTCTCACAGTAAAGATATGAGCTATGCAGTTTTTATGTCATGCGGTAAGGAGATGTTTCAAGAAGTTTAATGTCTTCTAGTAAGGATGATATCCACGTAGTTTAACATCTTATAGTAAGGACACCAGGATCATAGTTTATTGCCTTTTGGTAAGGATGAGATCTATGTAGTTTAAAATCTTATGGTAAGGACATCGTCAGTGCAGTTTAATGTCATGTGGTAAGAAAATGATCCATGATGTTTAACGTATTATGATAAGAATGATGTCCAAGTAGTTTAACATCTTATGGTATGGATGAGATCCATGCAGTTTAATGTATTACAGTAAGGAAATCATCCATGCAGTTCAATGTCATGTTGTAAGGACATTATCCATGCAGTTTAACGTCTTTCAGTAAAGATGATATCCATAAACATTAACATCTTGTGGTACTGACTTCATCCATGAAGTTTAACATCATGTTGTAAGGACACGATTCATGCAGTTTATGGTCTTGTGGTAAGGATGTGACGAGTAATCAATCTGGAGAGTGGATCATTTGAGAGATATTGGACAACTATTATGCATATTGCATGAGTTTCGGGAACTTTCAACTATATCAAGCCTACATATACATGTTCCTCAACCCAATCTTTAAAGAAAAATCAAATTTATATTGTGTTCCCGATATGTCGATGGAAGGGGAAATAGTTTTCATGGCCTATCAACCATACCTCATGTGGACTTTTTATTGTTGGGAGTTCCATAAAACTATTTCCCATGGCGTAGTAAAAATATTTGGAGACATTCTTCATTTACAATGTATAGTCTCTATTCAATCTTGACTCAATATGCAGTCACTTATCCAATAGAGGTGGGAGGATCATGCTCCATTGCACAATCGGTGTGCCCTATTCATAGTGATCAGATGACTAGATTGGGGATTTAGGTGTTGGTGGTTCCAACATCCCCAAGCCCATTTTCACTTGAATCTAATATTTAATGGAAAATCATCATATTATGGTTTTTCCTAGATGTCGATGGTAGTTGAAATGATTGTCATGTCTTACCAACCCTATATCATTCAGTTTTCTCATCAATGGGAGCTCTATGAAACCATTCTCCATGGAATAATAGTAATAACCAATAACATGTTTAAAAAGAAAGGAATATAATTTTTTCTACCTATCATCAAGAGATGGGTGACCAAACTACTTATCCCTCATGTTATATGTTCCACTATTGGTGCAGGTGTATGTCTGAGTCTAGAGTCTGGGGTACAGTATCCCGATCTCTATTGATCTAGGGGTAGGTGTAGGAGCATTGGGGGTCTTCAATTATGGAGATGTATCCTATTGATTAAAAAGTCCTGAATCTTATAAAGGTTTTGTGGTGACACTAGAGGTTAGATTTTTTCTATAATATACTCAATGAGGAGGTGGAAAATATGGGAATTCCTCCAGCCCTATAGGCTAGGGTGAAATGGAACAACTTTTTTATATCTTTTGATGAGGGGATATAAAAATATGAAAATTCCCCCAGCCCTATGGGATGGGGAACTTCATTGTAAGGTGGGATTCTATAAGCATACATGGGCATATAGCACTTAGGTGGAGATATTAGGAGTTTTACCATAATTATCTTCCAAATATACCTATTATCTTGTTGGATTTGAGTGATATGTTCTTATGTAGAATTGTTCTTGTCATCCTCATGGTGATGGCTAGTGGTATCCATAAAAATAACCCTTCCTCTACTAGTGGTAGGGTGAGTGGACGATGATGAGAATTCCGATGTGGATCTCAGAGACTGAATCCACTACCTACACTATTAATATAATCCATTTTCCTTACCTTCAATGATACCTACATGATCGGTAACACCTCTTGTAGATTCCTAGTGGATACTGCTATGCTTTTATACTCTTTTATCATTGGCAGAAGATAGTCCAACCTGCTGTGACTCAGATGACTGCAGGAAGGTATGATTGTATCCTTCAGAATCATGTTCATCAAGATTTTATGAGGAGACTTCAGAACTTACTGACATAATATTAAATGATACAGAAGTAGGATTGTTTTCCTCCTCTACGAAGTACCACATTTTATGGGTTGGTGTCTAATATACAATTTGAGGTGTCGGTTTCCATGATATCATTTGAGGTGTTGGTGACCATGATTTCATTTTAGGGGTTTGTGCTCATGATTCCATTTGATGGGTTGGTTTCCATAATGCCATTTATGGTTTTTGTACCCATATGGAAGACGATCATAGTGTAAAATGTGATGAAAATTCCTCCATTCCAATTAGAAGGGGTGTTCCCTTGGATTTAGTAGTCACAGAGGCTAGCTATGTTGAAGTCAGAGGCTCCGTGATATCAATGATTTGGGAATAATTTTAGGACACTGTCAGGATATACTGGTGGGCCTTATATAGATTAGTGATAGCAGGGATATAAACTTTATATAGAGAAACATCATTTGGATACCCCTGGCAGGATCTAATGTTGGGTATCCCAACATTGTTAGTCAGTGTAGGTACAACTTCATTTGAATTTACTTATAGATTCACTGTCATATATCAATGAAGATGACCATAACAGATATGAGACCTCTTAGGAATATCTTGAGTGATTAGGTTTTCATGTTAACTATCCTCACCCACCTCCCTAAGGTAGGCAAGGTGTGCAATGTTGTTCTCTAGACATAGGCTCCAAAAGCAGTTGAAAGTGGAAACAAGGTCCATTTCCCCTCCTGTCTCCTAAAATTAGAAAGAAAAATGGTGGTATATCAACCTCTAAAAGATTTCATTAGCTAATTCCAGAGTTATGATAGAGCTGGTGATGTGGTATTCCAGACCCAAGACATTTACTAATCAAAAATAGAAGCAATGTGTTGGTGACAACGTATGTCGGTGCCTTAGAATCATAGTAGCATGTCCATCAATATCAGGATCTATTGGCACATTTTATGATATTATTTATATTTCAAGGAGTTTGAGGATCCTGAATAATAAATCAAGACTCTTTATCAGTGAAACATCATATATAAGAGTACATGTTCGATAAATAATTTTCATAGTTAAAGGATAAAAGTAAGTCCCTTATTTTTACAGAAGGTTTAGAATGGCTAAAATAAAAATTTTGGGTTCATAGTTTTGTCATGCGATGAGAACAACATAGACTAGCCTAATGGGAACTTGGGGATCTATCCTTTTTTACCCAAGAAATTGATGACACCATTAAAGGAATTCATGTCGGGTTCACCATTTTTGTTTCATTGGGTTTTTCAGGAATGAAATGGGTTCCGCTCTTTGGAATACCATTTTATCTTTTCCCAAGAAACTCCCAATGGTTCCCCCATCTATTCCTGGGTATAGAACTACTTTCCAATGGTCGGTGGTCATATGGGATTTCAGGTCCAGCAACTTTTGGGGACTCACATTGTTAGAGAGGATAGGAGGTCAGGACCATCACACCCTTTTGGGGGGAAGTATTTCCTACTCTGGTAATATCTTATAGATTTAATATATGTTCTAAAAATCCTTCCCAAACCCCGATATAATATTGGTTACCCCCGTGTCAACAACTTGATTATGAACATGTATTGATTGGAACAATGGTGTTCATATCCAAGGTTATCTATCATGATCTTATTTAGTAATGATGATTTGGGTTGTGGCTATGTTCGCGCACTCTAGAGTTTATTTCCATCTAGGGAGGTAGTTGGTGTCTTGGAGATGGGATTGAACCTCTATGAGGCATCCTACATATCTTGTGAAACAAGAATTAAAACCCACAATGTTTGTTTGACATAGTTTTAGGTTGTATGACGGGACCCATCCATATAGTTTTTTGTCATATGGTAAGGATGTGAATATTGATCTTAAACCTCAGCGTGGAATTCCTCATATCATATTATAGACAGGAATCAGATTCCACATAGTTCTTGTAATGGGTGTCTTTTTCATGAGAGATATGACCATAGATAACCTAAGCGGGACATATGCATATGAGACTGCCCTAGAATGCTTATTTGGGAATATATCCCATTGAGCGGATATGAGACTTAATCAGGCTTACATCCCAATGGTGATTACTCACTGGGGGAAATCTCATCATGATATTGGTATAATCATCACTGGTCTCTAAGCTCATGTGATCCATTCTCGGTTTGAGAAACAGAAGATAGTCATAGATTAGACATATTGCATGTGAGAATATTAACACAAGGATTACAATTTAATGTTTCCCTTTGCAATGTATGGTTTCCCATCTCACGGAGGATATGTAATGGGGATCTGGCCTTATGAAGGAATCCTATGTATTCTAGTTTTGGTAGGAATAATATTTCTCGTAGTTCATTTATCCATCAACCTGCAGATAGGGAAAGGTGGATGATCATGCTCGATGACATTATGGACATCATTGAGGTTTCAATAATTCTAGAGGTTTATACAAATATGGATTCCCTATTGATTGAGGACATATTATATAATCTCAATAGTTGGAGCCTTCATATTGAGGCTTCCCAATTTGTGGAGACATATTATATTATATTAGTAGTCGGGTTTTATACATTGAGACTACCTGATTGTTCTACTCATTCTTTATCCTCTAGAGGATTAAAGAGAGGGGGTGATGACCATGATGGTCTACCCGAGAGCATGATTTCCATAGGGTCACATGATAGTATGAACCTAGCTCATCAAGGAAACTTCTCTTGTCAAAGGGGAATGCCTATGAAGATTCTTAGCTGGGGTCAAAATGGAATGAGTCCAAGTAGGTTCTCCATACAAATTAGACATGCCACAAAATGTTTTTCTGAAATGACTTATCCATCTACTAAGAAAGTTTTTATTGTTCTCTTGATATTTTTGGGCACTAATTCATCATGGTAGAAACAACCAAGGTCTTCTGGCTAATCAATTAGCATGACTTGGATGCCTTTTAATGGGTGAGTATCATATCTGAGATGCTTCACATAGATATGTCTAGGGTCTCATGCATGATCAAATAATTTTTCTGCATTTTCCTAAAGGATGCATATATTTTTGTGGACTTGTACGCGATCAAAAAAGATATAACCATATGCTATCACATGATATACTTAACTTGTCTTCAAACTGTCGCAGGTTAATATGGACATGCCTATGGATAGTTTCATAACCATTCCAACATGTCAATGAATCAGTCGAACAATCAAAGTTTGTTTTCTAGGATGTCTTCAGATGATCAAGGTGGTAATCCTCGAGGAACCTTGTATGATTGAAAAGACATATCGTAGACATGTTAATGGGGTTGTCGCCTGATCACCTTGGATTTTCTATGGGATATCACATGAAAATGATTTCATGTCAATGGGTTTTTATGGGGTCCACATAGCTTGTCTGAGACATTATTATGATCAACATGGCATGTACACAGTTGACCAAGGATATTGTGAGACCATCTGGGGGTATCGTGATCGTCTGTCCTTGAACCATTCACATGATGGGGTCTCGCAGATACGTTTAAGATTTTTCACTCATCCAAGTGCTACAAGTGCATTTCCGAAGGGGCCATGACTTAAGATTCATGGGAGATTATTAGTCCATGTGAAGGGATTCGTGAACATAGGAGGGAATACTCGTGAATTCTTCACTAGGTTGAGGCTATAAACAGGATATGGGATGTTCACATGTGGGAGCCGCATAAAGTTTCATCATTCATACTATTCACATGACCATGAAGGGCTCTCGCGAAGGGTTTTGTGGTCTTTCATGGGGGATTTATATCAAATACTCTACATGCATGGTTTATTGAAGCAATTTCACAATGAGGGGTGTATGGAATATGGTCTACACATTCTAAGGCATGCACCAGAAAATCAAGCAGGAGTTCATCGTGAGACCCAGGGTGTAGTATCTTAATATCTTATAGAGAGGATGTTCTTCCATGTCCTTTTTGTACGAATGGAATGATCACATGATCATCATATTAGTGATAGATCTTTAAAAGATCATGTGATGGTCTCTTCATAGGCACAATGAGAATGCTTTCTAGCACCATCACATGGATGGATGAAGATTCACTCCTTAGGGAGAATGATAATTAATGTCTTTTTAGGGGTGAAAGTTCTCTAGTATACACTATAAGGATAATAAAATGATCACTACGAGACAAAAGTTTCACGAAACTATAATGTGCATGTCCACTGTTGTGTGTCTTCAGACATAGGCCTTGGAAATGCCTGTCTCTACTAACATGACCTTAATGGGGTCTTGCGATGAAATCTCCAACCATGCCAAAATACCTAGGGGGTGCTGTGGGGAGGGGAATCCATGTCCAAACAAGTATTCAAGCGACACAAGATGGGTGTCTCTTGGAACTCATGTGACTCAAATGAATATCTTAGATGTGGTATCACGAATGGGCATTGTGGAGTTCACATATGGATTGCCCATGCAGAAGATGGCTCGAATTGGAGAGATTATGATCCCAATGGTGTATCATGAGATCACACAACAGCCTTTCCAAAACCAAAATTCACTTGATTCTTAGTTATTCATGAATTCCCATGATCTATAAAACTCCATAATGTGGGATCTTGCGATCACCTGAGGGAGTTCTCTAGGGAAGGTCTTTGACATGCTCTTGTTCCTCCATCATTATTTTCTGGAGCCCTCTTCCTCCCTTATTTCATGTGTTTTTCTTAATTTGATCTTGACAAATATATGTTGTGAAAGGCCAATGATGGTGCTAATTCACATGAGATAAAGGTTGAACGCACCAGAGAGGCAGTGGGTGTGTTTAGTTGGTCTCCATACATGACGTCACATGATAAGATAAAATCTTCTTTAAATCGAATGAAAAATCACCTAAAGGCAGACGGTTTCTCGGTCACTAAATTACTTCTGATGCCTTTAGTGTTTTTTCTTTGGTTTGATTGCATGACCAAAGGATGATCATGTGATGGACTCGACTCACTTATGTGATGCTGCATGAACCAAGAAAATTTGAGTTAATTTGGATGGAAAATAAAATGGAGGTGGAGGGGGTTCACAGTCTTTAAACTACTTTAGATGCATTAGATGATTGACTTTACCTTAGTCACATGATTAGAGGATGGTCAATCAATGAATTACAAGAATTGGCAAGGAATCTCGTAGAATGATACTGGGGTTTGTAGTGGATCTTGACGATTGCCATAGACTTGTGCCACTATCAGAGTATGAATGGCAGTGGCAGTGACGAAGAGGTTCAAGTGATCATGCAACTATATTCAAGTCTCTATGTTGATGTAGCATTACTGGAGGGTGATAGAGGAGTAATAGGTTGAATATGGAGGTCTTGTACTGCGTAGGATTATTTGTTTTGATTAGGAGATGAGTGAGGCTGTAGAGGATGACCATGATCAGTGGAAGACACAATCTAATGATGCGGATCATCGGGGAGGATAACTGGATGAACCAAATATGATCCTTTTGGAAACATCCTGCCCCAAATTGAATTCATTCCATGA
Source organism: Viscum album (assembly GCA_963277665.1). Lineage (NCBI taxonomy): Eukaryota > Viridiplantae > Streptophyta > Magnoliopsida > Santalales > Viscaceae > Viscum > Viscum album. The sequence goes on along the minus strand of OY728146.1, from coordinate 1,614,905,500 downwards.
TTCCCCTTCGGTATATAAGTCATTCCATGAATTTCATCGATCCGATCCGACAAAGAGATCAACACCTGTACAATATATGATTTTAATGTTTTATTAATACTTCTTAAATTTTTATATAATAGAAAACTTCATTCTTTCCATTTTTTTAAATATGATAACATCGTTTGTGGACGTGTGGGATACCACTTCTTCAAAGCAATTTATTATGATCACACATTACATTGAATGTGTTTTGGATGTGTTGAATTAAAAATATGTTACCTAAACTAAATATATATAATATTTATGACATGATTACCTTTCTAGAAATATAATATATTATTTTATTTATTATCCTTTTCACGCATGAAAAAAATGACAACATAATTTGTGGATGTGTGGACTACTGCCTCCTCAACATGATGTGATTAATTTTACATCAAAATAATTCTATATAAAAGTATATATGATTAAATTACATAGTATTTATGATATAATGATCATTATTTAAAGATAAAATGTTACTTACTTTCTTTCCATATTGATCATTGGAAAATGTTAAAGTTACTAATGCGTACGTACGACCTACAATCCCCATGATCATAACATTAGTTCATTTTTCATAACCATACTTCATGATTGGTTTTACAAGTATAATTTTTGTATAAATATTATAATTATTTCATGATTACTATTCTGGATATGTTTATATAATGACTCCTTTGACCATAGTCTACCTACCGAAGTTGTTTCTAACACATGAACTGGATTTGGTCAACACGCCCGACACAAAGTTAATTGTTTTAGTAGTTGTATAAAAATTGTAATAAGTGAAGTAAAATTAATTAATTTTTTAAAAGGTTATAAATAAATTACATAATTAATATAATTTTATTATTTAGGAAGATAAAGACGCACATTACAAGTTAGACTCAAGGTAAGGGATTCTTGTCTCACTCTTTCTTCAATGAGGCATACAATATTTTCACCACTTACTTATTTTGTGTAGTGTATATTCTGAAACATGGACATTCAAAATCATTATTCACCCATATATCATAATATTCTATGTTTCAATTTTAATTATCTCATACAAGTGGTTTAATTTAAAAATTAAAAAGTTATAAAAGTAATTTTTTCAATATCACTTTTGTGATTGTTATCTTTATCTTAAAACAATAACTTCCTTATGATCATTATTATTGTAAATTAAATTTATCTTAAATTTCCATATTCTTAAGAATTATATATCATTTTTTACTAAACTGTATTAAATTTTAATGTACAGTGTCTACTTTGAAATTTTATATGATTTTTTGGGTAATGTTGATAAATATGTATCCTTTACTCAATAAGAATATTTGTTAAGTCACATTGTTTGTGATTTAAATTTTAATTTTAATAAACAAAAAATGTTTTTGACATAAATTATAGGGGTTTGGGATTCGTTAATGAAAGCCCATCAATGAATAAGTAGTATCACATGAAGAAATTAGTGGGGGATAAACCCTCTACATTTTTTTCCAAGAAGTTTTAAATTATCCGGAGGATAGATCTTAACATAAATAAAACAGTTTTCTTCACAAAGACTGAAACTGTCATGAGGATAAATATTGACTATAAAAATCTTTAGGATAGATATTGTTAGTGAATTAATCCAACATTATTCATTCTATCATTATTAATATTCCATTTCATTATTTTATTAGTTAGAATATCCATGGTCAAGTTTTGATAAGTGTTATTCATGTGTATATTTTTGAATATTTTAAAGTATTTAATTTTCTATTGAAATGAATATTTTAAAAAATGTTTGAAAATTTATCGTGTTTTGTGTTTTGTTGTTGGATATAATGAATCTTTGAAAAAAGAAAGAAAATAGACATTCGCTCGCGACGCGACACTATATTTTTTTGAGGATAATCAAGGAGAACTTCTATGACATAAAACTGAAGAAACCAAGACAAGATGATATCCAAGAGCAGGAAAATGAATTACATGTAATTAATTAATAATACACTATGTGCAGTAGTAGTTCATGACATGCTATGGACTGTAAAGCCATGTTGTGAAATTACAAGTCCTGAAGCTACTACACATCATTAGATGCAGTTACACGTCCCAAAACATAGTCACACATCATGGCATGAGTCACTGGTCAAAGTATTTAAATGAGATTCATGCAGTTCCAAAAATCCTGAACCCAATTTAAGATTGAGATTACATGATGTGAAATCACATTACACGTCATGACATGGGCTGAGATAAACCTTTCTAGAACCTATAAATAGAGCTCTTTTCTGATTTTGTGGGGAGTAATTCTGAGTCAGAGACAAATCCTGGAGTGAGAAGATGCTATGCTTTCCCTTAGTTCTTTATTTTAATTTTTGCTTTATTTTTATTTTTTTATTTCCCAATATTCCTCTCAACCTAATATGAATGGGTAAACCCGCCTTGTACTAGGCTGATGTAATCAAATGGGGAAGGTGATTTTGGATTGACTTCAATTTATTTATGATTTTTTTGCCACAATTCTACTTTCAATGGGTTGTTTTCACGATGAAGCAACCAAATTTATATTGATTTGATAAGGTTTAAATTAAAACTTGTAGACCTAAGTGAATTAAATTTAAGTTAACGAGTTGATACTAGGTTATCACTTGGGGTAGTGTGGATGAATTCCTCTTTAAATTATATCAATTTCATTAACTCCATAAGGATTATTTCAATGAAATAAATTTAAACTCATCACTTACTGGTTTAAAACATTTAAATATATATTATAATATATTATAAACATAGAGGATAATTTTCATGATAATTACATGGTAAAGGATATTATTATCACATGAAAAGTGAGGCAAAAAAAATTCAATAAGGAAGAAGAAGAGAGAAAATTATTTAATGTAAAACTCAAGTAAAAGAAATTAACAAACATTTATATAGTGAAAAGTAAAATCCAATCCATCCCCTCAGTACTCACTTTGATAAACCCATAAGAGGTTTATCCATCTATTGATTCTATTCTCTCAATGGAAGTGAAAAGTAGACTCATGAGGTAATAAATGAAGAAGAAAGTCAGTGAATTAACTATTAATCCACTATTTTGTGAAGAATTTGAGAAGTGTTGGTGTGAATAAGTTCAAACATAGAGGCAACAATATAAAATTTATATTAATAATAAAAGAAGAATAGGATAATAATAAATTTTATTAAGAAACTAATGTTAATTAAATAAACATACATGAGAAGTAAATGTAGTGACAACATCAAATTGGAAACATAACCTTAAAATGAAAACATAAAAAAACCCACCTTAGATACTCTAAAAAACTTCCTTAAATAGGTATTTTAAAGACCTGGGTTGATAATCCAATAGGTAAATTCACCCAAATTAATTTTAATAGTTCTATGTGGAGGGAATTTTAATTTATATAATACATTCCACTCTTGAAATAAAATTCCAACACATATTGCATCCACCAAACATAGGTGTCGAAATGAGCTTATTGATGGAAGAAATTTAGAGTACCATAAAAGAATAAATTTAATTCCCATGTTTCCCATGACATAATGTAAAATATCATATCAATTAGATTTTTTGTTTCTAATATATGATCAAAATGGTGGGCTCTTTTTCTTGGTCACAAAATATAACCTAGAATTTCATCTTCAAATTGGGATTCATGGAAATCCATTAAAAACTCAGAATTAACATTGGTAACTATTGAATTAAATGTTTATAATGATTTCATATAATTTATTTAAATCATTTATATTTATTGGGATTGAATCATTGTTGATACAGTGATAATACTAGGCTACTATTGAGTTCACTTTGACCATAATTTCATTGGATGAATGTCCCAAATGTTTGTCTTCCATTATGAATCTCCAAGTGATTCAATTGGATGAATTGTTACCAATGGAATGAGATACTTGAAAATGAAATATGAAAATAAAATGAAGACTATTGTGTGTTTTAGGAGGTGTTAAAAAATGTACCAAGTAATAGTGTACTTTAAGAAACAATTACTATCATAATGTGAAATAATGTTAAAATTATAAAATTCACTAAAAATAGTTTTTATGAATAATGAAGCTTTTGAAAATTACTTATTATATCAATTAATGTTATCTTGTTTTATTGAATAATAAGTTTGAGTATGATGGTGGAGTTTTTGAGTTGGTTTATGATGATCAAAACAATATTGGGAGAGTAGTCATGGGAGATCTATTTATATAAGTGGTGTTATCTCAAGGTTGGAGAGTATCATTTCCATTGGTATGTCAACATACTTTAAATGTCAGGTTTTATCTTAATTTTTGGTATGTAGAAGTTGGTATCGTATTGATACCACATTGATTTTTACTACAGGAGGGTGACCTTTACGTATCCTAAGGGTAAAAATTATATTCCTCACATAATATGAGATATCTAGGCAGGCCACATAGGTCTTGTTCATCTGAAACTAGAGGAACTCACAAACTAGGTTTCAAGTGTTTTTCTAGATGATGGGGGTTTATAAAATGTTTTATTTCCACCCGTAGTGGACTGGTTTTAGGATGTTTTTCTTGAGAATTTCTTAGGGATTCCATAAGAGAGATAGGTTGAGTTCATGACTGAGATCGTTCCAGGAGATGAACCATTATCTATTCCAGCATACCAAATGACACCAATAGAGCTTCATTATCTTAATAATAAACTATATGAATTGATGGATGTGGTATTTATCCATATGAGTATGTCACCATGGGGTTACCTGGTTCTATTTTCTAAGAGGACTAACAAGACTTTTTGTTTATGTTTTGATTATCGGATGTTGAATCATATGATAGTGAAGAACATATATATTATTCTATGTATCAATGATCACTTTGACTAGATTATATGAGCTTGTGTTTTCTCTAAGATTGACTTGAGTTTGGGGTATCCTAAGTTGAGATTTTTGACCTTTTGAATTACCATAAACTGCTTTCAGAAGTAGGTATGGGCCATATAAGTTCACCGTGATGCTGTTCGAGATAAATAATTATTTAACTATGATTATGGACTTGATGAACAAAATACTCCAACCATACCTAGATTAGTTTGTGTGTTTTTGTGTGGATGAAATCTTGGTGTACTCCAAGACTCCTGATGGTCATGCCCAACATCTTAACATCATCCGGAGTACACTGAGAGAGCATAAACTATATCCCAAGATATCTAAGTGTCAATTATGGATTGATATGGTACATTTCTTAGGCCAAAATATCATTGAGGGAGGTGTTTTAGTGAGCCTAGATAATGTTCAAGCAGTGGTTTCATGGGGGAAGCCTATGAATTTTTTTGATATCTAACACTTTCTGGGGATTGTGGATTATTATTGAAGATTCATCTTGGACATTCTCTAATTAGAATCATGACTTTCATACATGAACCAGAATGGTTTCATGTTTGAATAGTCTAGATAATGTGAAAATTATTTTCAGGATTTGAAGAAGAATTTGTCTAATGTAATGATTTTGAACCTACCTGAGCCCAGTGAGGAGTATACAGTGTTTTGTGATTCATCCAGGATTAGACTTGGAGTAGTGTTGATGTAGGGAGATCGAGTTGTTGCATATGAGTTAAGAATGTTTAGGCCATGTGAATGGAATTATCCTATGCATGATGTCGAGTTGGTTATACTAGTTTATTAGGTAATGTGTTGACAACATTACCTATTGGGAAAACTGTTTACTATGTATACCGATCACAAAATCTTAAAGTAAATATTTTTTCAACAGGACATGAATCTATGGCAGCAGAGATGGGTTGAGTATATACAGTTTTTTGAATTTGGGCAAGATTATATTTTGTGAAAGGGAAATAGTGTTCCTAACTATTTCAGTAGGAAAGAAAATACTCAGTTTGTTTGGGAGTCTAATTATAATTAGAAGATGAAAAACTAGCTGGATTATAAGCTTTTAGAGGTTTAGGAGGGACATGAGTAGATGGAATTTGTATCCTTATCATTTGAGTGCATACTTCTGATCCTGATCAAGGAAAGGTAGTTTGGGGAGCTGGAGTGTTTGTCCTTGCGGTAAGTCCTTAATGGAGAGGTTTCACTTTCTGATTGGACTATATATAATGATGAAATCATCTATGCCTAAAACTGTGTTGTTGTGCCTACTTGTATACAAGATAAGATAATGTGTGTGTTTTATTCCTTGAAGTGGGTGGTGCATCCTATTTGGAAAAAATGTACTATGGCCTACATCTATAGTATTGTTGGATGGGCATGAAAAATAATATTATAGGTTTTCTGACACGAAGCTACAACTTTCAGTACGTGAAGGATGAACATCAACGACCTAATGGTTTTCTATTTTTGTTTCCCATTATTAAATGTAAGTGGGATGATGTTACCCTTGAATTCATGGTGGGTCTTCTGAGGACACCTCAAAATAATTATTCATTATGGGGGATTTTTAACCTATTAATGACACAATCCAATTTCTTTTCTATCTGGGAGACATTCACTATTGATCAATTTGGGGATATTTACATTCATGAGATAATCTATTTACATGTGGTTCTATGGATTATAGTTTCAGATAGTGACTCTTGATTTACTTCAAACTTATTAAAAGGATTATAGAAAGTGTTGGGTACAAAGGTACTTTTGAATATAAATTTTCACCCACATACAGATGGAAAATAAGAGTATACTATTCAAGTGCTAGAGGACATACAGAGAGTATGTGGCCTTGATTTTGGAGGGCCTTGGGAGAAGAAATTAGAAATTTTTGAGTCCTTCTATAAAAAATGTTATAATGTGACTATTCATATGGATCCATATTGGTCACATTAAGGGAGGCTTTGCATATCACCTCTATGCTAGATGGATATAGGTGATTCTGAGTTATTTGGACCGAGTCTCATAGAGGAGACATAAAAGAATGTTCAAATGATATGGAAATGTATGACTGTAGCTTAGAGTAAGAAGAATTCATATGATAATTTATTTCATCAACCCCTTGAGTTTGAAATGGGTGATCATGTATTCATTTGAGTTTCAGCAATATTGGGTTACCATAGGATTCATATGCAGTGAAAGTGGACACCCAAGTTCATTGGACCTTTTGATATTATATATATAAATAGACAGATGGTGTGTAGACATGATCTTCCATATACGATTATTTTAATGCATGATGTATTCAATGGGTCCCATATTTAGTAGAATCACCCCAACATTATCATATGATTTATTTTGATGATTTGGAGTTTGAGGCTAATGCGCCCTTAGAAGAGCATCCAATTTTTATTGTGAATCGATGTGAGAAAGTGTTGTGGGGAAAGACCATGCCGATTGTCTGAGTGTTGTGGTTGTATGGATGTATTTATAAGGAAACATGTAATAAGAAAATAGATATATGGGCTCAGTGGACCAACCTTTTTTACTTCATAGGATTGGAGATGCTTGAGAGTATAGCTTGAGGATGAGTTGTTATAAGTTGGGGCGATTGTAAGATATTATCCTTTCAAGAGTTATCACATACTCATTTTTAGGGATTATTTTACTCTTGTTTTGAGTATACCTTGGTTGGGTTTTTCTTTGGAGTTGTTTCAGGTGAATTTGAGGAAATTTGAAATCCCACGGGGATATGCATGTTTGGTATATGCTTAGGGAAAACCATGTGGTTAAACCCAAGAGATCATGCGAACCTTATTGGATCCACAAGAGTTAGTGCATGGTTTAACCAATATGTGAAACCACCCTCCCCAAACCATGCACCCCAAGAGCATGGGGAATTTTTATGGTTGGTTCACGGTTTTTCAAATGGTTCACCTCTCAACAAGAAACTGTGCTTGAGAAAAATTAAAGACACTAAAATTTATTTTAAAAATCATGAACCCCCAGTGTTTATCCCAAATCACAGTGGATTGAACTACACAAAATAATTTTCTTTTGGAGGCTCTTGAGAGGAATCTAAGGCCCCTAAAACATATTCCAGTGTGAATCAATGATCTGGTGAATGAGATCAAACCCTCTACAGAATTTAATATCTTCCTTATTTGGATTCCTCTCACCCCTATGTTTCCTTCCCTTTGGAAATGAATGTATTTATTTTATTATAGATGGATTAGATATAGGTTTTTATAGATATTGTTTTGTTGGATATTGGTCCTAATTTTTGATCGAAGATTTATTATTTCATTGTGATTTTGACTATTCTACATCAAATTAATAGTTGTGGTTTGATGAGAGTTCTTCAACGACCTTGAGGTCTGTGGTCTAATTGTTAATTCCCATAGTCTTGACTATTATTGAGTGTATGTAATTTTTAGATTACATTTCCACATTGGGAAATTATTTTTAAATTAAAAATGTGGATTTATTTATATAAAATTGAGGAAAACCCATCATGGATCCTGTTGGACCAATTAGAGAATGATGATGCTGACTTGATGGAAACCCATGGGATGTTCCAATTATACTGGAATAATAATTATGAAATGTGAAAGGTAAATAATGGGTGTATTCTCTATTAATTAAATCTTTACGTCATATTTGATAATGGTATTTAGAGGGATGAATTGTATTAAGTTTTATGAGTTAATGAGATATGAATAATTGTTGATAAATGGATTTATGATGTGTTGTTTGTGTTATTACTTCAGAATAAAGTAATGAAACATTATTTTTATTGATAATTGAAAAGGTACACCATGATTAGAATGATTGAATAAATGGTTAATTATGATGATACTTGATATGATTGTGATATCTGTGATTTTTATAGTTGATTGATAAATGATGTTTGGGTCAGGGACTGATGCTCCAAATACCCACGAGGAGATGGACTGATTCTCTAGGCCCCCAATGCAAACATGTAAACAATAAATTAGGGGACATGAACTGATACTCAAATTACCCATGGGGTGTGGGATAAGAACTAATTATCTAAATAACCATGGGGTTCCATAATGATTCTATAGGCACCCAATGAATTGGTACTTGGATTTATGTTCTAAGATACCCGAAATGAAATTGGAAATGGATGAATAATAAAATCCCATGATATAATGAATTATGACAACAACATGATTTATAGTCTAGAATCCAGAATAATCCAAAGAAGGTATTATTGGTTTGGGTGTCACCATGAACCTTAGGGCCTGTATAGTTAATTAAATAATGATAAATGTGAAAATAGGTTAACTTTATTTTTTATACTTTATTTATATATAATATTGCATGAATATTTATAAAATGGATATTTCTTTAGATAGCATTGGTGGTGGAAAACTGAGTTGTACTCACACCATCCTCGGGCTGTCTGATCAGCACCCAAATAGAATTTATGTTTACAAGATTGGATTAGGGAAATATCCCTACCTTAGATGGATGATTTGGGATTCAATATGGAGCATGGATGAGGGAACCAGACATGATTCCGGGACCCACCTTGGATTTGTCAATGTGTCTTTATTTTGGTATTTCTTTAGACATTTAACACTGGATATGACATGACATTTTTACGGATTTGGTTTTAGGAATTATTTTCCGATTTTGGACACATCATGTGATTCTTGGTCTTGTATTGGTTTTTGTTTTATCTTGGTTATTTATTACTGTCATTTGGATATAATTTATTTATTTTCTCTATTGTTCTTATTTAATAAAGTTGGTATCGCCCCCATAGGTTACATATTAGACCCTCATTACTAGTCGGAAGCCTCTGGCATATAGGGAGGTGTGCCTGAGGTCATGTGGTGAATAGGATTAGGGCATCAACATGTGGAACCTAGGTCAGGATATCACATGAAGAAGTTTTAAATAATGTTAACTTGATAGAAGAATAAAAAGTAAAATAAATATTGAAATCTTAGTTTTATGAAATTTGATTGTGAGGTGAATGTATATGATCATACAAATTCATGGGAATGAGTGAAACTATTTTTAAATCTTTATTTTTTTTGGGGAAGCACATATGATAAAAAACTATATACATTGCTTATATGTACATGAAAATGAATGAATATAGATAATAAAAAATTCTTTGTTAATATGCAAAGAAAAATGAGATTCACAAAATGATTTACACATTCATGATGTGATTACCTATATCTAAATCCATTAAAAGAATCTATGAGTGAGGAATTATTCATTTAAATAAAGTAAGAAGACAATGTGAAGGACATGCAGTATACTTACATGTATTAAGTTGTTCATGCTTAAATTCAAAAATTACAATGAAAAAGAGCTGAAGAGTTCATGAATTTTATCTTACCCATATGATGTTTGAGAGAAGAACAGGAAATATTCATTGAATTAAGTGTGTGAATTGAATAATAAATAATATTGAAGATTTTATGTTTTAATAAATAAGAAGTATAATTGTAAGACAAAGTGTTTAGTGAGTTAAGAAACATCGTATATTGTGAATATTTTAGAGTGAGAAATATAAGGATTAATTGATAATTAGTTAGTAAGGTTCTTGACTTAATGTACTTGATAAAAGTAGTTGATGTAGTTTTTTTATGGCAAAATATTTCTTCTTGGGGTGGTGTAGAAGAAACTCGAATTCTATAGAGACATTTCTTAATGTGGATCAAACTTTGAATAGAATCTCATGACTCCATTGGGAAACTGGAGGGAGGGCATCATGAAATATAGTGTGTATCATATTTATAATGTAATATTATAAATTTTTGTGGGATTATAAAGTGGTCACACTATGGGACTCAATATAGATTGGAATGGGAATTTCCTTGGTTTTAACAACTTGTATATACTAAAGAATCAGTAAATGAGGGGAATAACTGGTTGTATCAAGGAGTAGTTATTTTGAGAAAACCCTATATATATTATTTGTTGAGATTCATTTATTATATACATCGAATGTGGTACTTCTGTGAGTGTAAATGTATAAGATCCACATATCATTAAAGGTGAAATAATTTTGAATTAAAAGGGGTTAAAGGAAAAAAAATAAAACAATTCCGTAAAACAAATAAGACCTGATTCACCCCCCTCTCAATGTGACTGTATGATCCATTAGGCAGTTCAATTTGTATTCAAGTGAATTCTATACCTCTAATTCAATCTATTTTGTTATAATAGTTTTTTATATTAAAACTATATGAAGTTTATATTTTTAGTTGAATAATATTCAGAAGAACATTAGGTGAAAAAGCATACTTCTATTCCAATTATAACAAATGTGTATGTTTCAATCAATATTATGAAAAAAGAGAAAAAATATAGGTAATGAAGTTGAAGATAAACTCAAATTTAAATGAATATCAACCACTAGCTGAAGGTACCCAGTTTGGTAATTATTTAGTAAAATCAGTTGATTTTGATTATGATGATCATTTATAAAATTTTACAAAGATATTTTTAATTTTGAAATAAAATATAATTTAATGAATGTTTCTAAAGAAGTGATTACTTTTGTATCTAGGGTAATCAATGGACTATTTGATAAAAAACCACATCTGGAAAAGAATTTAATATAATGGAACAAGAATTAGCTACAAAGGTTCAGAACTACAACACTCCTTTAATATATAAAATAGTCATGGAAGATAATTTTATGTTATATATAGAAAGAGTCACTATGGAAGAAGAAGAAAATGAAATATATATATTACTTTTTAATAGAAATGTTTCATTTATTGAAGAATAATTTCAAAATAGTTAGTGTGAGGTGGATGTAATAAAAATGGTAATTATAGAAGTTATACATATAGAGGAAAAGCAATAAAATATATTCATGAATGTTAATGATTCTGGGATGGAGGATAAGGAAGAAAATAATTCAGGATTATGACCATTTTTTACTGAACCCCAATCCAGTTCATGAAGATAAGATTCAAAAAATGAAGATATATTAGAAATAAATATTGAAATTAGTTGAAGGTGAGAATATTGATATCAACTTAAAATTTCTGAACTAGAAGTAAAATTGATAAATATAGAAGAGACACAAGCTGATAATTTATGAGATACTAAAAAAAATAATTTTATTGAAGAATAATTTTTATAGGGGTCGTATTTCTAAAAATACTCATCCTATTGGATAAAAGATATTGAGATTATATAAGGATAAATATACATATAAATTTTTGAAAAAGGTAACCCTTTGTACTGATAAATCTATACATAACAATGATAAATTGACAAATAGTGTAGAATCTACATTAAAATATGGGAAAACATGGGTTAAGATCCACATTATTCTTATGTACCATGTTTTTTATTTAGGGAATTGAAGATGAAGAATATATTTAGGGGGACCTGAATTTGATAAAAATATGAACATATTATAGTGACTATTTTCAATCATAGTGTACTATTGGTATCATTTTGACACATTTTAAAATATCAATTAATATCATAAGATTCTTGATAGTTATTCTTGAATAAATCCGAACGTGATGAAGAATTATAAAGTGCATAATTTGAGGGGGATCATAGAAGAAAAAAAACCAGATATCTATATCTTAGTGGATACCTCATTAATATATGAATTAATAAATATGGTTATATTTGATAATTGTAGATGATAAATGTTTGGAAATTGAGGCTTTTCGTCATTGAGGTCTATTGATTAAATTTTCTTATATCTTGGATGAAAAATCATCGATAAAATATATATTGATTACTTAATGAAAAAAGGAAAGGAAATCTGAAAATGGGGAAGTACGTTATTTTAGATGAATGTTTTTAATATATTTTTTTGAGATTAACCAAGGATTTTAGTTGAAAATATTTTAAATAAACCCTGGAAGAATATTTGAGTGTTAGTATCACATTAGAAACATTTATTGAATTTATTGATTTTAGAAAAAACCACCCATGTTTTCATCACTGATAATGATTCAAATAGACAAAACGTTGGTTAATTTTAACTCATTTTTAATATTAGAGTGATTACATAATTTTTTCATGTGAATCAGAATGTATGTTTTAGAATAGGTGAAGATGATACCTTGAAACTTGGATAATATAGATGAAAATTACTTCACATATTTATATTTTAAATTGATTTTTAATTGGAGTTAGAAGATACGATAGAATTTTAGAATAAAATGGATATTGACAACAAATACAAAGGGAGAGATTGAAGAACCCAAGTGTTTTTTGAAGTTGAATTTGTGATGAATTTGTATATTATATCAATAATTTCTGCAAATAAAATTCAACACTTGTTTAATTGTGAAAATTTTAGTGCTTTTATTAACACCCAATACATGTTCCCATTGTATTTAGATAATTAACATTATTTACGAAAAATAAATAAGTGTTTAAAAAATATTTTTATGATTTTGAGTAATCATAAATTTGATGAAGAGTTGAGGATGGATTGTTTTAGAATTTATATAATTAATTTCCAAGATTGAAAAATAAAAGATTAATTTTCAAGAGTAAAAAAAGAGAGAAATAAGGAACTATATTGAGATTTAACTTATAATCTTTCTAAGTAATTTTTATGAGAATATTAAAAAAATTAAGCCAACCTGGCTAGATAGGGGATAAATGGATTGTATCAAGAGAAAAAGTCAATTTATGTTGTACACACAAGTGTATGCATGTAGGAGGAGAATTATAAACTCATATAACATGTGCATGATAGATGTTGTGTGGGACAACTAGTGAGTATGTGTTTTTAGTGTTTCAGAGTAGACCTGGTTAATCGCTTGTGGCTAGTTGACTGTGTTCCATGGATTATTAGAGAGATTGAAACTAATGGATTTATTGATGTGGGGAAGTGAAGTTGTGGGAAATATATCTCCATCTAAATGATATGCATATAATATATATTATTAGATGTGATTGATCTGATTCATTAAATCACGATCTTGCATCTTCTTCCACCTCCATCCATTTATGGGGTTTTCTACATGTAGTGAGTTCTTCATGCCGACTGACATATATTTCTGATCACTTCCTTTTATATTGTGAAGTCTAAGGGAAATACGAGGAAAATATCTTTAATGAATCTGGGTGAATTCAAAAGTCAAAGTGCATGAAAGTTATCAAAGGTAAATATGTTTGGAAAATATTATGATTTTCCAAATCCATGTAGAATGAGATGAGCTAGTTGTTCTATGAAGATAATTTTGGTGAATGTAAGATCTTGAGTTGATGGATAAGGTTGGTAAATTTGGTTAATAAATACACCCTAACTTCCTTTTATTTTCTATATGTACTGAATAATACACAAGTAGAATAATAGATTGAAATATGTCTTTTAGTGACCTCTCCTTAAAAAATTAAGATATGTGGTATTATAATCTCTCCTGTATTAAAAATTAGAGATACAAGAATCTCCTTGAATAATGTTATTCAAATTCATATATCTATTCCACACAATGTAACCCCCAATGGAGTTTCACAATCAATTAACTTTCATGAAGGAGAAAAAGAAAAATAATAGACTCTTAATTATTAAAAGTACTGATTGTGAGGCGCACACATGTGATCATAGAACTTCATGATAATGAGTGAAATTATTTTGAATTCTTGAGGTTTCATGGGGAAATATAGATGAAGAAGAAACCATATATAGTTATTATATTTACATGAAGAATAATGAATAAATAGAATACTATATACACTATTGATGTGTGAAGAACAATGAGATTCATGTAATGATTTACACATGAATAAAGTTACTAAAGTTGGATTAATCCATGTGAAGATGATAACATTGAGACAATATTCATTTTAAGACATTGCAAAGGACATGTGACATACTTTCATTTATTAAGTTATGCATGATTGGATACACAAAGTGAAGTGAAGAATAATTGAGGAGACCAATAATTGTATATCACATGAATTATGTTTTAGAGAAGCACAATTAATATAATTTTCATGAATAGTGTGTAGGGAATAAGAATTGAGACTAAATATGGGATTTTTTAGAAAGAAGAAGAACATTTTCATTCCAATGTATTCAAAGGGATGAGAAAGTTCATGTCATGTGATGATTTGATTGTGAGAAATATCATACAGACTTTATCATCAGTTTCAAAAGTTCTTGATGTATTGTACATGAGTAAATTAGGTCATACAGTTTTTATGGAGAAATTTTACATCTATAGGTGGTGTAGATGTTAACTGAATCTAACAAAGACCTTTATTATTATATATGAACCCTTAATGAGAATTTGAAGACTCTAATAGGATTTTGGAGTGATAACATTGTGCAATTTTGTGTGAATCTCATTTTTTATGTGAAATTGTGAAATTCAATGGGATTTTGAAGTGGGAATACTATGGGAATTATTGTTGATTGGGATGAGACTTTCTCTTATTGTTAACACTTTAATACAATGAAGAAACTATAACTGATGGGGAATAACTTGTTGCAGCAAGGAGAATGTCTTTTTACTGAACTTTATTGATACTATATACTAAACATCATTTATGTTTTTCATTTTTTGTGGTATGAATTTGACTATGAATGTATAGGATCCAATTATACTAATATGTGATAATGGTTTGGATAAGAATAGGGTAAATGAAAATAAGAATAATTCAATAAATAATGTCACACCTAATTAACCCCCACTCTCAGTTTGACTACACGACCTATTAGGGACATTAAAGTTGTGTTTGAAGAATAAAGTAAACATGTTTTCATTAATAGAATGTATTAAGTGGTTTTGAAGTATTTTAATCAAACCCAAAGAGGGAGTTTATTCGGGGGAAATCCCTCATGATGGGATTTTAGATATTTTAGGTGTGTTTTACTTATTGATAATGATAGTTTAAAATATTCAAATTGTTTCTTGGAAGAGGTATGGATGAATATAAAAATGGTACTGACGTTTCCCAGTACTTGAAAAAATATCAAGTGTGAAATATTAGTGAAATTATTGTTTTAGTGTCAGTATTACACAAACCCCATAATAATTATGTGGAGTTCATAAAGAATTATACAAATAGCATAGGAGTATCATACAAACACGTAGGATCATATAATCGTAAAATTATCTCATCATTCATGGCCATGAGGTGGTAATTGATGAAGATCATGTGGGAGTTAAACATAAGGATATACCACATGATAAAGAACACCATTCATGGTCATAAATTCATAACTATTGCAGATCATATGGGAATTACATAGAAGGAGATGTTGTCTGAGAAGGTTATCTTTCATGGTTGTGAATTGGTAATATCACACATTGTGGAGAATAAGTATACTGTAATTTTGTGAGTGGAGTATTTTTAAAGAATTTTTATTATATAAGGACAGAAAATATTTTATTTTTATTAAAAAATGAATCACAAGGAGGATCTTAGACATACCACTAAGTCCTAAAGGGTTTTGTGAAGGAGTCTACAAAGGAAGTACATATAAGTGGTTTGCATAAGGAGTTAAATGGCGAACAATGACCATGTAAGGAATGACATAATGGTAATATACATAAGGCAGTTAAAAAATAAGGGGTATGTTGGTTATATCACATAATTCATCATGCAGAGAGATCATATAGAGATATAATATGGTGAAAATTATATGGAGGTGCCACATGTAGAATTGTAACCCACTTAACAAGGATTCAAAAATTTTATTGTTCAAATAGGAGTATTATGTAAATAAAAAATTATGTGGTAAATTAAAATTCATACAATGAATGAAGGAAAATTTTCATGTTATGCCTGTTTTAGTGTCAAAAAACTCAAATTGGATACAATCCCAAGAATATTTTTGAGGACTAGTGTGTTCACCTTAGTTGATAGGATAATGAGTTCTCAATTTTGAATGATTATAAACTAGAGGATAATAATCACACTAAAAAAATATAATAGTAGTGTGCTATAGTTAATCAGTTATATCAACACATTTATTTTGTATAATACCTGGGTCAGAAAAATTAACGTGAACCCATTAGAATTTTCATGTCTATAGTATTATTTCATTTCTATTTATATTTTACTGTAAAGAAAAAATTGAGAATATATTTTGTTGAAAATAAAACATTAACTAAATGAGAATTTATTTTAATATAACATACCCTAATTCTCTCCGCTTTCTCAGGGTGTTTGACCTAGTGGTTTGAATAACTCTAATTTCATTAATTGGTCTCCTTGACTCATATATATTGCCTTGAAGTTATTCCAGATCTATTACCTCATCTTCCTTGAGATGATATGATATTTCCATTATGGTTCCAATATCTATCCCCACAATATTTTCTTCCATGACTATATTTTTATGCTCCTCAACTAATTTCTAAGTGGTGGGAAAATATTAATGAATTATTTCCACTATGGCCCTACCATCCATTGTTGTTTATTATGGATTAGCCACCATAGACATAATATGAGAGGCCTCATGACTGGAATTGGATCTGGTGTTCATAGACTGGATTACATTTTTTTTTCAGAGAGAGGAATAGTTTGGAACTAGCTCTTATTCTCACTCAAAAATGTTTTCATTCAAAAAAACATGGATAGATTGATATTCAAACCCACTGTATCATAGGATAATGAACATAGAAAAAATCCAATTAAGTTTCCTATGTTGGTCCCCCTAGGAGTTTTTAGGATTAAATTTAAAATTTCATCCCACACATGCTACCATGAAGTGTATAAAGAACTTAAAGACTTTTGATCTAACTCAATGCCACTCCTGAAAATCAGCCTACAATCTAAGACATATTCAGTCAAAGGGATTAGTTGTTCCTCACCCTCTTGGATCAACAACACATAAATAGTGATAATCTCCATTCACTCTTGAAGCTAGGATGTTGGTACAGAAAGCTGCTAATCTCATCCCATTACATTCAATGGAATCATTAAAACCAATATACAAGAGTACATGGGTCATCCCATGGGTATAAATGTGTATGGAAGTTATTATCATTATTTACATCCTTATTATTGAGAATTACCTTCTTTGACTATTTCCACTCCCACTAGAGATACAACAAGGGATTCTCCTTCTATGATTTCATCCTCATATACCATGATAGTGAATTCAATTTCTAGTAATTTACCGTTATTTTGTGGCACAAGATAATTTTTTCCTCCTACCATGGACTAATTTGGAGGGAGATCCTAACCCCATTCAGTAATGGTTACATCATCAACTTATGGGGAATGGGAATCCAAATGAGGTGAACCTTATAAGGATTATTCATTATCTATATCATTAAAACCATTTTTTACCATATCTAACTCTCTGATCATTGATTACTCTACCCAAAATGGTAAAATTGTTTTAGCCTCTCATTGGTGGATCAACTTGGCTTCATTTTTTGATTCTAATGATGTATGAGTTGGGATTCCAAATTACAATTCCATATAAGGAAATAATTAGGAAATATTTAGATTGAAAAAGTTATTCCAATATAGTTCTTTATTAATGTACCTAAATTTGGATGAGATAAGTAGGTGTCAATGGCTAATAAAAGATCTTTCACTATGGTCACACCTTCAATGAGCTTGATAAACCCTTCCACAAAGTATACAATTAGAAGTGTAAAAAAATATAGCAGTTTCACTCAATAGTAATATTAGATCCATTAGATTATCAATTAGTAGAGACAATTTAAAAAACATCCATTGATATTCCATCCACAATCAGGGCCACTCCTTTATTAGTAGAGTAAGGGAGAGCATCGAGAAACTTCCTTTCACAATATGAGATCAGTTCATAAGGATACATCTTAGAGATGAAATATTCTATATCCATATGAAATAAATTATCATCATATAAGTTAGTTGACAAATCAATATTTTAATACCAACTTCTTTCACTAGAAATAATGTGTGTGGAAAATATTTCTATATTATATTGACATATGAAAAAAGGTAGAAGGATATATATCATCAATAATGGGGGAAACTGTGATGGATCTGAGAGGAAAGAGAGTGGATCTAGTACCACTATATCAGGAATCACCCTTTAACAATATGAGATAATTTCTTCATTTATAGTGGAAAATTTCATTGCACTTTTAATGGTATTCCAACCAAACTATACTCTAGATACTCTATGATTTCCTATACTACATTAGTTATCTATAATAATAAATGGTTAAAAATTATAGGATAAATATGAAAACAAAAATAAACCTTCTTAAAAGGACATTTATCATAGATATTT
This sequence comes from Viscum album, assembly GCA_963277665.1. Lineage (NCBI taxonomy): Eukaryota > Viridiplantae > Streptophyta > Magnoliopsida > Santalales > Viscaceae > Viscum > Viscum album. The sequence continues at coordinate 1,614,886,411 of OY728146.1, read as the reverse complement.
AATATTTATGAGGTCAAACCACTCCTCATCAATAGATATATTTATTACACCTTCACTCGAACCTCAGTTTTCCAAATCCAAAACCCGTATTGCAACAAGAGTCCTCTTATCAATGAAAAATAACTATATCTATAACTATATTTGAAACTTTCTAGCCTCATGGTGACTAGTATCAATGATGATGTTTTGGGGGCCTTCAAGCTTTCAATTTTAAGGATATAGATGCCACTCTGTAGGGTGGCCCATATATCTACAACATATATTTTTAATGAACAACCCAACAAAAACTAGATGACTTTTGGGTGATGATAGTCTAAAGATGCATTATCCATACCTCATATAGTTTATGAAAAGACTTGGGATCCTTAAAATTTATCTACTTATCAGTACTCTAGTCTGCATATCATACATCACCTTACAATCGTCAACTATATTTTCATGAGACAAACTCAAGACATGATGACACTTTGATATAGAGTTGTCAAGGGACCTATTGGTGAGTTTGATCAGAGTTACATGGTACTTCACCTACCCTGACTATCTTACAATAATTTTTAGTAGATCATTTTCCATTATTTTGGGACAAATAAGTAGCTGCCCTTGGAAAACCACCCATAATATAGTATATGGATGTAATGACATGCAAGTGTGAGAATTCCCTGGGGTCAGCCTAATGAATTCATCAAGGTATTGAAACCTAAATCGGCCTGAGTGGTCTCTTAGGAAGTCATCACCCATATCAGGTGTTCTACCATGGGATTATGGTCTATCTTGAATTCCATAAATGGAACCATATCATGATGTTTCTTGCACTGTAATTGATAACAAAATATTTTATGGTGTATAAGCCTCACAAATAATATCACAATGAACTTGGTCCCCTAAGATGTATCCTAACAAGACCATATTCATTGAACACACTTTTTTGTCACCTTGATTATCATCTAAAATAAAAATCATTGGGGGAGTTTCACATTGGATAAAAAAAAATTATAAATTCAAAATCAAGAACATCAAATAATTTTCTTCCTTCAATGACAGGGATATAATATTTGATATATCCTGAATGAATAACCTGAATCTAAAACTAAAAATATAAAATTCAACATGGATCCCATAACTATTGAAGTGAGCCACCATCCCACTCTAAAACAACGTAAATGGACTCAATATTTAGAATTAGGAAAAACTATTGTGTACATGAAATTGGAGTTTGTTGATCTTTTCGAGAATTGGTATTTCTAGTCCTATAAGACTATCCTATGACAACCCATATATTAATAAAAAATAATTCTAGATTTATTAGACAAAGGTACACATAGGGAAATACTATAAGATATTGAGGCCTTGTGTATCTAGAAAATTAGGTACATATCACAGCAACAAGAAACACCTTTACGACAACAATATTTAAAAACTCCACAACATTCTTTTAAAATTACATTTATCTTTTAAAACATCATGTGATAACCTGGTGATGTACATAAGAATGGTGTGAGAAATAAATCCTAGTAAGGGAAGAATACAAGCAAAGAATAAGGCAAAGTAGTACATGTTATTCAAGAGGCATATGAAGGTATCATAAGAGGGTTTATAATCATAATATTAAACATCAAATCATGATATAAGATGATAACATGAAGGCAACATGTAGATGTGGAAACAATATAAAACATGAAATCATAAACATACATGAAGGAAAAACACCAAGACATAATAATATAGAGTTATTTTGATTAATGAATATGAACCATTCATGGTATATCATTAGATAATAACATTAACCAATGAATCAGAGGGATATATAATTTCAGGCCCACCCATCACATTCATGTCATGTGCATGCATAAGTGTGCCACAGAGGTCATATAAAAAACGATGTCTTTTATCACTTTTAATACCATTATTATGTAATGTGGGTTTCATACATGTATTTATTAAATAAATTAATTAAAGGTACATATAGTTTAATACCCTTGACTAGAAATGGGGATGGGTATTCACTACAAAAATATTTATCATGGTAATTCATAGTATAATTTCGGCAACATCACAAGGGTACATAAAGTTACATGGAAGGGGTTAATGGTAGTGAAAGGGATATATCACCAATTTTAAATTACAATGAAAATAATAGGGATGTGTAAAAAAGTATCCCAAAATGAAAAATGTTAAATCAGAAGGCATAATATAAAGAAGGTGCTTGAATAAAGAGGGGGAGAGGATCCCTTACCTTGAGAGGTCGCTTCTAAATGATTCGGAGGAGATTCTTAATAGGTTTGGAACCCCATGGGAGGGATATATAGAGAAAAAAAAATAGTAAATTCAGGCTGAATTTTTTTGTAGTGAAGGTAAAATTTTGGTTGGTTGGGGTTTTTTATAGAAAAATAGAGGACAATTCTTTATTAATTTTTAAACATAGGTTTTCGATTGTATAAGATAAAATAATAAATAAAACAAACCTTACCATGGTTTTTGCACATGGTTTCTACCAAATAGGAGTGGTTTTAAAAATTTTATATGGCTAAGAATATAAATCATGAAAATAAAACCCTTTGTGAGGTGGAAGTGATTCATTTTTGTAAATAATTATTTTTAAAACAAAAAAATATAATATAGGCATTACAGGATTCATGAAGTGTTTAAAAAATTAATAAAATAAATTAAAAAAATTATTTTAAATGAGAAACATAATTTTGGTCACATATACTCTAAAGTTTTTATTAAATTATTTTTTTGGATTTTATGATGTCATAATACATATTTTATATTTATATCGTATTTACTTTTTTGTAAAAAATCATTTGTCTCATTTTTTTTTGAAAAATTCATCGAAGGATAATATTGATGTGATTATTTAAAAATTAATATTTTCTTTATCAAAATAAGTATATAAATATTAATATTTACTCTTTTAAATAAAAATTCCACATTTATTAAAAAATACATGTTTTTAGAAAAATAAAGGTATTTAATTTTTATAAAAATTAAATTTGAAATTATAAAATTATATTGTCAATTATATTTAAATAAAAGTTCTTTAATAATAATATTTTATTAAAATAAATATTATTTATAAAATTATTTCATTCATCAAAAGGAGTTCCTTGATTGAAACTAAATATTTTCAAAAATAAAATTGGAATTTCATCATATAAAAATATAATTTTTTACCATAATCATTATTTAATAACTTATAATGTAATAATAAAGAGGGTAAATTTAATGATTATTTTAATAAATAAATAAAAATTTATATTGTTATGTTCTAGATACATAACACGTTATTACACCAACATATACCATAATGGTAAGTTGTGTGATAGTGACTCCATCTTCTGGTATTTCAATGAACATGGTTTCGGTCATGATAACAATAATCTTGAAATATCACTATAAAAAGTTCCACTCATGCTTTAGTTGTTGAATCTGGGCTATGGACTGGTCGAGTTAAAATCATAGTGAGTCCATCTTCCTCGAAATATCTAATAAACGAGCTTCATAGGGTATAATCCTATAGGTTGTGGCCATCACCTCTTCAATCACTGTAAATTTGAATATATCATAACATATATTATATAATAATCATGACAGTCCCTATTCAATGACTATATTATAATTCATTATGATTATTAATGATATCTTAAAACTAAAAGACTATAATTTTCTAAAATAACCAAGATACTTCATGTGTTTTTTAAAACTATATCGACATAATAAGGAATTTATTCATTTGAAAAGGGAATTTAATTTATAACACTCTGCATCCCTACATTATTCCCCCTTCATAAATTTCATTGACAAAATTTCATTTCATATAGTAAAATATGTGAGGTAACTTCTATTTAATTTCTACTTCCAGTTTTTATGGTTCTTTCCTCAAAATTTAGGTTTCACTATAGTACTTTGACCAACTGAGTTGTCATGTTTTTTTTGAACTTCCTATCTATGATCTATGATCTTCACTAGATTATCCTCATATTAAAGGCCATTATTAAATGTTATGACCTATGAATTTATTTCATTTGAGGGGTCTGGTTTGTACCCTCCCATGAGGGATACTTCGAACACATCATATACATGAGATAATTTATGTGGGAGTGCTAGTATATAGACCATAGCCCCAATGAAATGAATAATCTCAAAGGGGATGATTTATCTTATACTAAGATTTGCATTTTTCCAAAACCTTGTGATATTCTTCTATAGTGATATATAAAGGAACACTTTTCCATTGACCCCATACCCCAGATCTCATCGACGATTATCTACCAATATTTTCTATCCACTTTGTATGGATTTCAAATGATGTGGAATGGTTTGAACCTTCTCTATCATATCTTCATCACGACCAGGACCCATAAATTTTTCCTATCCAACATCATCCTAGCATGTTATAGTCCAACACCACTTTCCATATATATCCTCATAATATTCCATTTTAATTATTGAATATAATTTTTTTTCTATATGTGAACTCTACAATGGGAAGTTTTTGATCCCAACATATTTGGGAAACCATTTATTATGATATCAAAAAACACTCTAGAGTTTTAATGGTTCTATCAGACTAACTATCCATATTAGGGTAATAAGAAGTACTGAAACTCAGCTCTATATCCAATGATTATTGAAGGATTCTCTTGAACCACTAGGTAAACCTAGAATATTGATTAGATCTAATGATGAGTGTCATTCAATGAAGTCTTACCACTTCCCTTATGTATATCTTGGTGAGCTGGTCAAGTGATAAATTTTACTTGATAGATATAAAATATACAGACATTGTAAGGTGATTTACATCCACCTAGATGGAATTATTAACTTTATATTTCTTGGTGAGTCTTACAATTAAATCCATGGTTATGTTTTCCTATTTATGTGCTAGTATAGGTAATGGTTTCATCAAGTTCATAGACTTCTATTTTTCATTCTTGACTTTTGGGCATACAAAAAATCAAGATGAAAATTATATAATATACCCATTAATGTTATCCCACAAATTTTTTTTACATCAGATCTCTATACATCTTACTGTTTCTAGAATAAATAGAGAAGTATATGATATCACATCATCAAATATTTTCCTATTTATTTCTAGTATTTATGGGACATAATTTTGGGTCGCACATCTTACAAATCCATATTTGGTAAATTTTAACTTTGAGAAATTTGATACCATTTTCTCCAGAACCTCATCATATTTCTAAACCTCATTGGTCAGCTCAATAATAGATCAATGTGTGGTTATTTTAGAAATTTAAGATGAATTTCACTTTATAATTTCCATTTCAATCCAATGCAATTCCAAGAACACTAGATTATTTGAAATCTTCATCATTAATAGGATTAAAATATCCTTTGTTCTCAAATAATATACTACCTTGTTTTCCTTGTCTAGATGGAAATGGATTGGAAAATCATAATCCTTGATTATATATAATCACTATAATTGGTTCATATTGTGACACTTTTGTGTGCATATATATTGATGGATTTTATGATCTATATGTATGTCACACTTTTACCTTTAAAGATAATGTCACCAAATAATCAATGTGGAGATCACTATAACCAATTCTAGATAAAGCATTGGGAATCTATTCTCAGGGAGAATTAATTGGTTGGAGGAATATCATATCACTTTTTCATCTGGAATAAGTAAAAAACCCATGCCCTTTTTTGAAACAACATTTTAGATCCCAAGTACTTCCCCACTAGTAGGTAGTGTGAGAACATGTACAGTTATTGGAATCTTCTTTAAGTATTTAAATATTTCCTCACATTAAACAGTCTATACAAAACATGACTCTTGTCCAAGTTAGCATGGTTAGTGGGATTGAAAATTATGAGAAGTTTCTTATAAATCAATGATTATACCCATCTAATACAACAAAATTATGAATTTCTTTCATAGATGTTGGTTTGGTCCATCCCTCAACTACCGCTATTTTTAAAGGATTTATAAATATCTCTTTACTGGAGATAATAATCCATAGTAATATTACTTTATCTATCCTAAACTCATATTTACTATATATTTCATTCAACTTTTATTTATACAAGTTCTTTAGTACCACATCAAAATACACCTCATGATCTTCGTTTATTTTGGAATAGATAAGAATATCATCTAGTAATACAACCAATCATTTGTCGAGGTAATACATAAAGACTATATTCATTAAGTCCATAATGATATCTGAAGAATTAGTGAGTCCAAATGGAATCACTATGAACTCATAGTTCCCATACCTAATAAAAAAACCAATCTTTGGGACATCGTCCTTCACCTTTACTTGATAATATCCTAAAAGAATATCCACCATGGAGAAGTATTTCTCTCTATATATTTGACTAAAAAATTCATCAATCCATGGGAAGGGATACCTTTTATTTATCAATATTTTGTTGAGCTCACAATAATCAATTCATATGTACGTTGAACCATTATTTTTCTTAACAAAAAGGACTAGCTCACCCCATGAAAAAGCACTTGGGTTTATAAACCATTTATTGAAATTATCCCATAGTTTCTTCATCATCACTTGAATTTAATTAGTGACCATTCTATATAGTGTTTTGGACATTTAAAAATCCATATATATATGTTCGATTGAGAACTCAACCTCTTGGATAAGAGGAATACCAAACAATTATTCAAGAAACACATCATTGAATTCCATTACAATGGGAATTTTATTAAGGATGATATTTTACATAATCTAAATAATTTTATCTAGATAACCTTGAACACAAGGAAATAATATTAATTCTTGATATAATGACACCAACTAAGATTCACCCTACAATTTTCACTTGTATAGAATCAGAGTAATATTTGCGATATGAAGTGATATTTCCTTCCAGTAATAATTTATATTTTCCCTATTTAAAGAAATAAAATATGTACCCTGAATAGGTTCAATTTCTAATAAAGTGAGTTTCATAAGGTTTTATGGGAGCATTAATACAAAAATTTGGACAGTGAAAGAGTTATATTATTAGGTTGCAACAATTGACCCATTTTCCATCTTCATCTTTAACTTGGATTCAATATTTTAAAGTGGCGTTTGAATAATTCTACTAAAATTTAATTATATGAATGAATTTATAGAACCAAAATAAAATAGTACATTCAATTTCCTTTAATTAAAAACTTACATACATATCACTAATTCATTGTTTGGATCTACCTCAGGTGTTGTGGGAGAATATGATATCCCTTTCTCTATATAACTTAGTGGTTGTTGTAATCAGTTTTCAATTAGAACCATTGTATTATTTCATTAATTCACATAACATTATTGTTTCATATAGTTAAAACATTTGAAATTAGGCTATGGGTTTACTAGATAGTTAATTTCATCCATCACATTGGTGGACTTATCCAATCTTAAATTGTTAACTAGGTTCCCTTCCTTCCGACACCTGAATAATTTTCTTGTTTCCTTCAAGAATTTTTTTGGATGCTTCTTCACACACTTTTTAAAAGTGGAATGTTGTAATTTCTTTCCCCCATTATATTTTCCCGTCATAATTCCAAAATTAACATCCATCCTTCACTTTCAATCTCTAGACCCGTGATACTCTTGAGATTCTCTAATCTCTATTTTGGATTTGAGGGAAAATTAGACAATTTATTCATATCTTTGAAATTCTAAAATCTCTAGGGATTTTCAAAAAATATTCTTTATCCCATTAAATAAGTAGTTAAATTTATTTTCAGGGACAAAAAAATGATGAAGTCATATCTTTCAAGTCTTGTAAAGTTCCCCTCATATGACTCGATGTATTTATCTTCCTTCTGATTGATGCCAATGAAAACCCTCCATTGTTTATGTCATAGATTTTGAGGAAATTATTTATCAAAAAATCATATCTAAAATACTTTCCACTCCATCACATTGATATCCTCCCTAGGATTTTTATTTTTTAACAATGTCCACCATTGGTCATATTATCCTTCTATATGAAAAAAATTCAACAAAACCTTATCCATTTCATAGAATTGAATTAAAGATAAGTTCTTTTCAATGGAGTTCATATATTGTTCCATGATTAATGCATTTCAATATCCACTAAAATTTGGGGGTCTTTGTTATATATAGGTCTCAATTATAACATCATATTTTTAGAGTGATGTGGGTTTTACTATATATTCACGTTTCTATTAAAAAATTTTTTTATTGAGAAAGTATTATCATAATGTTCCTAAATCCTTATCCCATTAGGTTTTTCATCTAATTTGGTCAGTCATCATTGTACTTTCTTGGATTTTTAGTGTATTATTTTTGGATATTATATGGATTATTTTCAATACCAGGTGTTAATACAACTTATAATTCTGATTCCTGGTGTTCCCAAAATAAATATTTGAACTATATTAAACATATTTAAATAACACATGTACACTATTTTCTTGAAAAATTGTAATAAATGATGAATGGTTTCTTAGATTAGAAATATGAGGGAACCATTGAGTTTAGAATGCAAGATTTACCATAGCCGCGACTTAACATTAGTCTGCATGGGTCATTTGTTAAAAATCCATAACTAACATAGAAATGAATAAAATAATTGAATAAAGTTATTTTATTCCATTTGAGTTGATGTAGTGATTGGAAGTATTTAAATATACTATTATGGAGATATCCCATGGTTAGATTCATAACCCCATAACCCTTGGAGAGACTGTTGGATAATTATCTCACGCGAATAACGGCAGGATCATGGATGGATGATCGTTGCACATCTAATTCAAAGGATCTCACCAAAAAACCTATGAAAACTTCATTCTTCATCAGAGATCAATAAAAATCAAAGTAGGGAATGCTTTTTGATTTGTTTGTTCCTTGATCTAGAATTATATGATAAACCATGATCAATCATTGAACAGATTAATCTAAATCTCAATTGTTCTGTAGGATGGGAAAATTTACGGAGTTTTGGTAGGAGATTAATCTTTGTGATTTAATTATTTAAATTTTTGTTATAATGGTGATAGATCGATATCGTCATGAACATTGATCAAGGTTCATTCCTCCAATATGTTCTTGTGCTTTACCCCTCATTCATCATTTGTCGTGGGCATTATTTCATTTTCCTGTGGCTCGATAAATCCTAATCAATTGATTGTTGCAAACCCGTTTCATAGTGATATGATCGGATATCATAGATCTGTGATTGTAATGACATGAATGAGGTGTGAGGATATAGGCATAACAATTAGAATGACATAAGATACCTAATTTCGTGTTCTTCAGTGTTCTTCATCACAGAATGGCGAATGATGACTTGATCCTTTTTTTGAGAAGATTTAATGAAGGAACCTGTTGTTAGGATCTTGATCCTTTGTCAGAAATTTTTGGATGAGTTAGGATCTTAATTCTTGAGGCCAAATAATTGACCAATTGGAGGTCATAGGCAAAAAAAATGAATGGGAAGAAGATCTAAGATTCTAGAAAATCACGTGCTATATGGCATGTAAGTCGGATCTACACACTATGTGGGGCCCCTTGCAAAGGATAGGGTTTTAGGATAATGTTAAGTGTCACACGGTGTGTGGTCTCTCTCGGGTGACTTGGAATGTACTTTGGGAAGTACATAGACACAAGGTAGAATACACGGGAAACATATATGTTATGTACTCCCCCACATGGAATCGACATGAACAAAGTGCACAAGATAAGATATGTACTCATACATGAGAAAATGTACATGGGTTGGTGTCGTGTACTGGAACACATGTAGACTACATGGGCAGACTATAAACCATGTTGTACTACAAGAACACAACATGATGTAATGGGTTATTTACAGGGACACGACCTAAGGTCAAGTGACACAAGGTTTGGGGAGATAAATGCGATCAATGATGCAGAAGCTGGGGAGGGTTAGTTCTAGTGGGCTGGGCCTACAGGTCCTGTTATGGGCATGGTATACCTCTAGGCCTTCAGGTCATGTAGGGCCTTATTCCTTGGGCCTATGGGTCATGTACGGGTTCCCCTTCAACCCTTAAAAGGGGGATTATGTATAATAAAATAAAAAAGAAGGCCTTCGGGAAATTCGGAGTGTGAAGGGACACAATGTGTGACCCCTACTACATGACTTGTACTTTTTTATACATGGATTGGATCTCTTTTAATTCGTATCTTTGAAATGTTTTGATATGGGTTATTCCACTTATCCTTTCTCTAAGGGTTATTATAAGATCATTTCTTATTCCTAGAACAAGGACCTCTTAAATAAGAATTGTAACACCCCAGGTAAATAAAGAATATGACATTTTAATATTTATCTATATTTGTGAATAAAATATTAATATTACTTTAAAGGTAACTCTATGCTCGATGGCGTACCCAATACGTAACAACGAGTTTCTTGGGAATCTTACGTTGCACTCTAATAATAAAATAATATTATTTTAAATGGTAGTTAACGCCTAGCCATTATAATGGTGGGAATGAACAGAACTAACTAAAAAATTATTATATATGTTTGTCAAATATTTTTACTCTTTACAATAAATTTTAGAGGATTAAAAATGCGAATGAATCCAAATTTTAAGCATAAACATTCTAATATTCATTAAAAGATCGATTAACCGCCTTTGGATGGAGAACCTCTTTTAAATCCACTTTTTAACAATTTTATGTGTTATATTTGACGAAATAAAATTCTTCTTTAGAATCAAGACATCAAAATTTACTTTGTGTAAATTTTTGGTAGCATTCCGAAAATGTTCATTTTTTAATGAATAGTGAAAAATGTTGTATTTTAATTCAAAACCTCTTTTTAATCTAATTTATTTATATGATTAGATTATCTTTTGAATTGTTTTTAAAGTAAAATTAGAATATAGTTTTACCATTTAATCCAATAGTGGTCATTGGAATTAATTTCACTTTGAAATCGGACTTAAACTACTGTCAATCTTTTGATACATTTTGTTTCATAAAAACACACTATTTGTTTTGACAGAGGTAATTAATTATTAAATTAATTAATGAAACTTATATGTTTTGAATTTTGTAGAATAGAAATCATTTTTTAATTCGGAATATCAAATATAGCTTAGGGTGACCTTTTGGTAATTTTCGGAAAAACTTCAATTTTTGATGAATAGTGAAACAACTAAGTGGTACTTATAAAAACTGATTTTTCCGTTTAAATGAAAATTTTCCATCTTGGTGTTTTGAATTTCAAAAATCCGACATACATGGTTGTCATTAAGATGTAAAATTTGATTCAATGGGATTAAAATAATTATTTTGGTGAATAGTAACTTATTAAGTTTTTAATCGCGATTAGAGGTAGTTATTGTATTTTAAGGTAAGAATAATGTTTTAATAAAATGAAATGACCTAGACACATGTTTTACCCTCATTGGATGTGTCGTGGCCGACCAAGAAAATCCATGGGTCAACTTGGGGACCCCATGGAGCCACTTTGGTTGGAAAATGACATAAAGACCTTTTTATTTAATGTTAAAGTAAAAATGAGACAAACATGAAATGTTTTAATAAAAAAAATTTTACATGGGGTTATAGAAGTCAGATTTTTGACTATAAATAATAAATGTAAATATAAAAAGATTTCATACATCATAGTATTTGTTTTATAATTTTTAGACAATAAATAAATTAAATTATTTATGACAACATGATGATGCAACTATGACCTCATTATTTAACGATTTAAATAAAATGGAAAGATAATGTAAAATCTAAGACCTAAACATGTCCAAAACCTATTAGATGGGTGGATTTAGAACCCTTATCACCTTATCCTTGAAACACATCAATGTGGGACCATTAAAATTCGAAACCCATTCTAATATAAAGTAACATTTCTTTACTTTCCAAGAGTGCCCCTCCTCTCCTCTTATAAAAGGCCCCCAACTCTACCTCCTTACCCACATTTACAAAGCCTTTTTCTCGGCCAACCACTGAAAATTTTATCTATACACATCCCTCTATAACTCCTTGAAGCCTCACTATGAGCAGAAGTCTTCCCAAGGAATCCTTTTAGCTCAAACCAAAGGGAGTTACCCGATTTTCAGGCAATGTCTTCACTTGTGTCCTTTTGTTTTATTTTGCTTCTCCAACCCCCTAAAATCTTTTTATTCATTTATTTTGTACCAAATACAGTATCTTCAATATACTAGGATGTTGTTATAAGAAGGATTCGAGCTACAATTACACAGATCTACATCTAATGGTTAAAGAACATACTGTTTCCGTGGATGGTGAATTTCTGCCTCACGAAATGATGATTGTTCAACATTATTCTAACACCTTAAAAGTTGTCCATTAAGATGTCACTATATTTATATATGATATATAATATGTTTATGTTTTACTTAAGCTTCTGTATTTTTCCTTTGTGGCATACCTTTATGATTTCAATTGTGGGTAAACACGATAATTTCATTTTAGGAAGTGCGGACTACCGCCCCCTCAAAGTGATTTGATTCGTTAATTCCATATGTGGGATGTATAAAGGATGTATTTAAAGTTATTATATATGATGTATGTTAAATATAAATGATGAATATAATTCTGTAATTAAAATATACATACCTCTCATTTAGTTTTAATTCCATTAATATGACATAGAAATGAAAGTAGCGTTCATGCGTACGTACGGCTTACCGTCTCCATGAACGGTGCATTTCATTTCTTACTTCTAAATGATTATGTAATATTATAAATACATTTATATTCTGGATATATATTATATATATGATATCCAAATAATGAATATAATTCTGGATATAATGAACCTTTGACCACACGAACAACATGTAATTATAAGAAGTCTACTTTCGACTTAAGAACCAAATATGAACAAAACAAACATTATTAACATAAATGATTAAATAATGTTTATAACATGACAATAAGTGATATAAAAGGAATAATGAACTTGAAAAAGGTTCTTAAGAAAGTATAAATTAACTCAAGTTTATTATTCAGGACGTTAAAGAATGATCGAGTCAAGTCGGACCCGAGGTAAGGGATCCTACTCCTCTCTTTCTTTTTTAAGTTCACTCTTTTATGTCATTCCTTTTAAGCTCATATTTCTTATGTTTGGGATGTTCTTTTATATTACTCGCACTGTAATTTTTTTGTTCATATGATGAAAGACCCTATTTTCTCTCATAAATCCATTTTGGATGTTTTGTGTGGCGCCGTTAGGCTGCCGAATTTTCATAGGAGATCTAACCTCTCTCTTTCTTTTTAAGTACTCTCCTTTATGTCACTTATTTTATGCCCCTCTTTGTTATGATGGGGGATGTTATTTTATATTCGTCTTTCTGTAAATTTTATTGTAATATGATGAGATACTCTATTTTATCTCATCAATCCATTTTTTGGAAGTTTTAAGTGGCGCCGTTAGGCTGCCGAGTTTCTGTAAGGGATTTTTCATCTCACTTTTAGTCCCGTGAGATTTATGATAAATTTACCACCATTTTATTTGAGTGGTATATGTAAATCACATTATTATAATATTTTTGGAATATAATTTCATTTATGGGTATTAACATATTCATTGTATGACCCTTCTTCAATGGGGTGTATGTTTCGAAAGCTACCCAAGTCGGTAAGGGAACCTTTCACCCTCCTCTTTTTAAAAGACTTCTTTTGTTATGACTTATAATTCACATACTATTATGTTGGGATATGTTCTTATATATCCTTATTGATGTAAATTTTATGTCCAAGTGATGAGATAACCTCTCTATCTCTCATCAACTCTTTTTCTGAATTTTGAAGTGACGACGTTTGGCTGTCGAATTTTTACAAGGGAACGTCTTAACCCAATTTCGATTTCTTTGGGTTCAACTTGTACTTATTGAATATGTCATCCTTTGAATATGTGTGAATGACCTTTGATTGTTTTACAATTAATATCTTCTTATATTGGGTGTATTTATATTTGTCACACATAATTATGAGATTGATTTATCCTTAATTTAAGGATACCTTCTTTACAGGGGGTTTCATCTCATTTTACATTTCTATTAAGACTTCATTGTTGTTATGCACCAATTCACTCTTATATGGTGTATACACCGTCCTTTGGAATATTATATCATGAATTCCTTTATTCTAATGATATTATAAAGTTCTAATTAAATGTTATTCCTTAATTATTGTGTTCTAGTGTCTCTCATTTTGTTAAAAACCCTTTAATTAAAATATAGTTTTAAATGTTTTAATGATTTATTATTATAAATATTTCTCGTTAATATCCATGTTTTCAAAATGGTTTTAAGGATTTATTTATATGGATTTTAATGGTTTAAAATGTTAAAACCATCATAGTGGTATGGGACACTTTGATTCAAAGATCTCTTTATTAAATGTTTCAAATGGTTTCGAAAATGGTTTTTAGAATGGATTTATTATTTCAATATCTTAAAATGTTATATTGTTATTTCAATATGGGAATGTTAAATTTCCTTTATTCTTAAGTTATGTGCTATGATTATGTTATGGTTCTTGGGCATTATTATGAAGACGGGTGGTTCCGTGATAAACTAAGGGTGGGTGAGCCCGATATAGCTCTCCAATGCATTGGGTAACGCGAAGGGGTTAAACGTTGAGGTTTCTCAGAAGAGATTTAGGGAATATATTGTGATGGGTATTCCAAAATTATCCAAGGGGGTTACTAACTATGTAATAATGTTATGAATGCCTCAAGTTACCTTTATGTCTTATGATTTCTATGATTTATTCATGATTTTATGAGGTATGTTAAAGTTCTTATGTTTTATGGGTAAAGTATAATTTCATTGTTATGTATACATGTACTCATGTTTTCTTTCCATATTTTTATATCCCTTACTGATCTTTTTATGCTCATCCCAAGTTTTTGAAATGTTTTTCATAGGTCAAGGGAAGGGTACATGATATGATGATAGTGTCAAGGAACTGTCAAGAAAGAATCCATGTTTTTATTTTAAATATGTTTCTGTTGATGGGAAAAATGAATACTATCTTTTATGTAACAACTTTGTTTAAATGTGGAATCTAATGCAAGTTTTACGATCTAATTATCTAAAACTCTAAACATGAAAATATCCTAAATGTGTAATCTTGTAATAACTCAAGATTAAGTAAGGTTTAAGGCTGGGGCCTTATAGTTGGTATCAAAGGTCGGTTTAGATAACTTTAGAGGTTAGGGTATTCTGTAAGCACAAGTGACATTACCATAATGGTTAGGATTTCAGAAAGAGTCCTAGTTTTAGATAAAGTGAATGAGTATGTATATCTTAGTGTTTACCTTCCTCATTAGTACATGATGGTTTTTTTGATATAATCAGACTGACATTTCTGTTTTAGTGAATGGATGGATCTAGTAGGAACCATAGAGACAACATGTTTGAAGGAAACTGTGGTGGTGGTTCCCTGATTAAGATACTAGATAAAATGGGGGATTCAATGAGGAAACTCGTGGTTGTTCTAAACCAACTATCAAGGAGTCATGATCAACCACTTGAACCTTGGTATGATCTGTAATGAATCATTTATGAGATGACCAATCAATGTGGATGTTCAGGTAATAATTATAAAGGTAACCATTAGAGATTATATAACCCTTACTTTTGATGTAATTATGGGTTATTATATGTTATGATGGAAAATGAAAGGCATGAGATAAACATGGGGTTAAAATATGTTATGATCATTTTTGAATATTTTATCTCGTTTTGGGGAATGTTTTAAGAATTATATAGTTTTGGAAAAAGGACAACACGCAGACCGTGTGACAACCCATCACGTCGGACAAAGCTGCGGGAATCAAACCCACAACCAAAGTGCGACTGGTATTTATCGCCTACCACTGGAATACGTGAAGTCCCTAGTTAGTTTGACTAATTCTTTTTAGTTATATGATTTTTGGAATCAAGAGTAAGTTTATTTTGGGTTATCTATGGAAATGATTAACCTATCATCGAGGATATGTGATTAGGTTAATTAATTTTCAATATGAGAATTTAAGAGCAACTGATGTTGTTTGGAGATAAAAGATAATTTGTACCTTGGAAGACTATGTGACTAAATCCTTCAAATATTTGGGTTTCAATCTTAGTTTGGTTTACTTTGAAGAATTTTATGGAAAAATTGTTTATCAAATGGTCCTTGTTGAACTTTGGGTTTTGTGGGACAAATTTTGGAGATTAAGAATAGATTTTCTTTTTATAAAGGGTTTTCCTTTTCTGGATTATCTGATCTTATACTAACCATTTTGGTTTTGGTTTTGGTTAATGTTTAAAGACATTGAAAGTATATAGTTCTCTTTAGTGGATTAGGTGATTCTTAGGAAGTTTATTATAATACTCTTAATGAGAACAAGTCTTCCTAAAAACTCGTCTTTTGGAGAAAATATGAGTTTGATTAAGGAATCTAGTAAAAGTTGAAAGTCTATGTGACAAGTAAGTATGTTTCATTATGATTTCGTTAAGATAAAAAATAAATTCCTCAATGAAGAGTAACATAAAACAAAAATGTTGTCTATTATCTTTTCCTACTGGGGAATCAAATACCGTTTAACCCATCACAGGTTTGTGATTTTCTTATGGTTAACTTTCTCCTAGACATGTTTACTATCACTCTCCCTCAGAACATGACCCTCTGTTTTTTTTCCTCCATGTCCATATTTTCATACTTTAAATTATAGTATGTGTTAAGTCGGGTGACATTTTTACTTCTCTCCCATTCTTTTAAAGTGATTGTTTTACCGACTCTTATTTTGATGTGGGACTTTCAAGGATGTTTCCGAGCCCAATTATAAAATTGCGAGGACGCAATTCCCAAAAGGGGGGAAGGATGTAACAGCCCAGGTAAATAAAGAATATGACATTTTTATATTTATCCATATTTGTGAATAAAATATTAATATTACTTTAAAGGTAACGCTATGCTCGATGGCGTACCCAATACGCAACAACGAGTTTCTTGGGAATCTTACGTTGCACTCTAACAATAAAATAATATTATTTTTAATGGTAGTTAACCCCTAGCCGTTGTAATGGAGGGAATGAACATAACTAACTAAAAAATGATTATATATGTTTGTCAAATATTTTTACTCTTTAAAATAAATGTTAGAGGATTAAAAAAGCGAATGAATCCAATTTTTAAGCATAAACATTCTAATATTCATTAAAAGGTCGATTAACCACCTTTGGATGGAGAACCTCTTTTAAATACACTTTTTAACAATTTTATGTGTTATATTTGACAAAATAAAATTCTTCTTTAGAATCGAGACATCAAAATTTACTTTTTGTAAATTTTTTGTATCATTCCGAAAAAGTTCATTTTTTAATGAATAGTGAAAAATGTTGTTTTTTAATTCAAAACCCCTTTTTAATATAATTAATTTATATGAATATATTACCTTTTGAATTTTTTTTAAAGTAAAATTAGAATATATTTTTACCATTTAATCCAATATTGGTCTTTTTAATTAATTTCACTTTGAAATTGGACTTAAACTAGTGTTAATCTTTTCATACATTTTGTTTCATAAAAACAAACTATTTGTTTTGACAGTGGGAATTTATTATTAAATTAATTAATGCAACTTATATGTTTTGAATTTTGTAAAATAGATATCATTTTTGAATTTGGAATATCAAATATAGCTTAGGGTTAACTTTTGGTAATTTTCTGAAAAACTTCAATTTTTGATGAATAGTGAAACCACTAAGTGGTACTTATAAAAACTGATTTTTCCATTTAAATGAAATTTTTCCGCCTTGGTGTTTTGAGTTTAAAAAATCCGACATAAATGGTTGTCATTAATAAGTAAAATTTGGTTCAATGGGATTAAAATAATTTTTTTTGGTGAATAGTAACATATTAAGTTTTTAATCACGATTAGAGGTAATTAGTGTAGTTTAAGGTAAGAATAATGTTTTAATAAAATTAAATGACCTAGAAACATGTCCTACCCTCATTGGATGTGTCATGGCCGACCATGAAAATCCATGGGTCAACTTGGGGACCCCATGGAGCCACTTTGGTTGGAAAATGACAAAAATACCTTTTTATTTAATGTTAAAGTAAAAATGAGACAAACATGAAATGTTTTACTAAAACAATTTTTACATGGGGTTATACAAGACATATTTTTTACTATAAATACTCAATGGAAAGATAAAAATATTTCATACATCATAGTATTTGTTTTATATTTTTTAGACATTAAATAAATTAAATTATTTATGACATCATGATGATGGAATGATGACCTCATTATTTAACGATTTAAATAAAATAGAAAGATAATGTAAAATATAAGTCCTACACATGTCCAAAACCTATTTTATGGGTGGATTTTGAACCCTTATCACCTTATCCTCGAAACAAATCAATGTGGGACCATTAAAATTCGAAACTCATTCTAAAATAATGTAACATTTTTTTACTTTCCAAGAGTTCCCCTCCTCTCCTCTTATAAAAGGCCCCCACCTCTACCTCCTTAACCACACTTACAAAGCCTTTGGATCGGCCAAACCCTGCACATTTTGTCTCTCCAAATCCCTATATAACTCCTGGAAGCATCAATTTGAGCATAAGTATTCCCAAGGATTCCTTTTAGCTCAAACCAAAGGGAGTTACCCGATTTTAAGGTAATGTCTTCACTTGTGTACTTTTGTTTTATTTTGCTTCTACAACCCACTAAACTCTTTTTATTCATTTATTTTGTAACAAATACAGTATCTTAAATATACTAGGATGTTTTTATAAGAATTATTAGAGCTACACTTACACACACCTACATCTAATGGTTAAATAACATATTGTTTCTTTGGATGGAGAATTTCTGCCTCACGAAACGATGATTGTTCAACATTCTTCTAACACCTTAAAAGGTTGACATTAAGATGTCACTATATTTATATATGATATATAATATGTTTATGTTTTACTTAAGCTTCTGTATTTTTCTTTTGTGGAATACCTTTATGGTTTCCATTGTGGGTAAACACGATAATTTCATTTTAGGAAGTGCAGACTACTGCCCTCTCAAAGTGATTTGATTCGTTAATGCCATATGTGGGATGTATAAAGGATTTATTTAAAGTTATTATATATTATTTATGTAACATATAAATGATGAATATAATTCTGGAATTAAAATATACATACATCTCATTTAGTTTTAATTCCATTAATATGACATAGAAATGAAAGTAGCGTTCATGCGTACGTACGGCTTACCGTCTCCATGAACTGTGCATTTCATTTCTTACCTCTAAATGATTATGTAATATTATAAATACACTTATATTCTGGATATATATTATATATATGATATCCAAATAATGAATATCATTCTGGATATAATGAACCTTTGACCACACGAACAACATGTAATTGTAAGAAGTCCACTTTCGACTTAAGAACCAAATATCGACAAAACAAACATAATTAACTTAAATGATTACATAATGTTTATTACATTGAAATAAGTGATATTAAATGAATAATGAACATGAAAAAGGTTCTTAAGCAATTATAAATTAACTCAAGTTTATTATTCAGGACGTTAAAGAACGATCGAGTCAAGTCGGACCCAATGTAAGGGATCCTACTCCTCTCCTTCTTTTTAAGTTCACTATTTTATGTCATTCCTTTTAAGTTCATCTTTCTTATGTTTGGGATGTTATTTTATATTACTCCCACTTTAGTGTTTTATGTTCATATGATGAGATACCCTATTTTATCTCATAAATCCATTTTGGAAGTTTTGTGTGGCGCCGTTAGGCTGCCGAATTTTCATAAGAGATCTAACCTCTCTCTTTCTTTTTAAGTACTCTCCTTTATGTCACTTCTTTTAAGCTCCACTTTATTATGATGGGGGATGTTATTTTATATTCATCTTTCTGTAAATTATATTGTAATATAATGAGAGACTCTATTTTATCTCATCAATCCATTTTTTGGAAGTTTTAAGTGGCGCTGTTAGGCTGCCGAGTTTCCGTAAGGGATTTTTCATCTCACTTTTAGTCCCATGAGATTTATGATATATTTACCACCATTTCATTTGAGTGGTGTATGTACATCCCATTATTATAATATTTGTGGAATATAATTTCATTTATGGGTATTTACATATTCATTGTATGACCCTTCTTCATTGGGGTGTACGTTTCGAAAGCTACCCAAGTCGGTAAGGGAACCTTTCACCCTCCTCTTTTTAAAAGACTTCATTTTTTATGTATTTTAATTCACATAATATTATGATGGGATATGTTCTTATATATCCTTATTGATGTAAATTTTATGTCCAAGTGATGAGATACCCCCTTTATCTCTCATCAACTCTTTTTTTGAATTTTGAAGTGATGCCGTTAGGCTGTCGAATTTTTACAAGGGAACGACTTAACCCAATTTCGATTTCTTCGGGTTCAACTTGTACTTATTGAATATATCATCCTTTGAATATGTGTGAATTACCTTTTATTGTTTTACACTTAATATCTTCTTATATTGGGTGTATCTATCTTTGTCACACATAATTATGAGATTGATTTATCCTTAATTTAAGGATACCTTCTTTACATGGGGTTTCATCTCATTTTACGTTTCTATTGAGACTTCATTGTTGTTATGCACCAATTCACTCTTATATGGTGTATATACTGTCCTTTGGAATATTATATCATGAATTACTTTATTCTCATGATATTATAATGTTCTAATTAAATTTTATTCCTCAATTATTGTATTCAAGTGTCTCTCATTTTTTTAAAACCCCTTTAACTAAAATATGGTTTTAAATGTTTTAATGATTTATTCTTATAAATATTTCCCATTAATATCCATGTTTTCAAAATGGGTTTAAGGATTTATTTATATGGATATTAATGGTTTAAAATGTTAAAACCATCAAAGTGGTATGGGACACTTTGATTCAAAGTTCTCTTTATTAAATATTTAAATGGTTTCGAAAATGGTTTTTAGAATGGATTAATTATTTCAATATCTTAATATGTTATATTGTTATTGAAATATGGGAATTTTAAATTTAATTTATGATTAAGTTATGTTCTATGATTATGTTATGGTTCTTAGGCATTATTATGAAGACGGGTGGTTCCGTGATAAACTAAGGGTGGGTGAGCCCGATATAGTTGTCCAATGCATTGGGTAACGTGAAGGGGTTAAACGTTAAGGTTTCTCCGAAGAGATTTAGGGAATATACTGTGATGGGTATTCCAAACGTAACCAAGAGGGTCACTCCCTACGTAAGAATGTTATGAATGCCTCAAGTTACCTTTATGTCTTATAATTTCTATGAGTTTTTCATGATTTTTATGAGGTATGTTAAAGTGATTATGTTTTATGGGTAAAGTATGATTTCATTCTTATGTATACATGTACTCATGTTTCCTTTCCATATTTTTATATCTCTTACTGTGCTTTTTATGCTCATCCCAAGTTTTTGAAATGTTTTTCACAGGTCAAGGGAAGGGTACATGATATGATGATAGTGTCAAGGAAGTGTCAAGAAAGAATCAATGTTTTTATTTTAAATATGTTTCCGTTGATGGGAAAAATGAAAACTATCTTTTATGTATC
This sequence comes from Viscum album, assembly GCA_963277665.1. Classification (NCBI taxonomy): domain Eukaryota; kingdom Viridiplantae; phylum Streptophyta; class Magnoliopsida; order Santalales; family Viscaceae; genus Viscum; species Viscum album. The sequence goes on along the minus strand of OY728146.1, from coordinate 1,614,864,803 downwards.
CACTTTGTTTAAATATGGAATATAATGCAATAGTTATGATCTAATTTTCTAAAACTCTAAACCTAAAAAGGTCCTCAATGTGTAATCTTCTAATAACTCAAGATTAAGTAAGGTTTAAGGATGTGGCGTTATTGGAATCCTTAGATAAAGTCATAGGAATCCCTATTAGTGTCTTGAAGTGAGATCCTCTATTCATATTCATGCCTTTGGTGGAGTTCTTGGTATCATCATAACTAACACTACATGGGCATAGATCCTCAACTTAGTGGTTGAATCAAGAATGAGTTATTAGTATCATCCCGTGTTATTAAAAGTGATCCTCATTTGTGTATCATGTTCTATTAGTTTGTTATTCCTCATGAAAAGACCCGATGATATATTCTTTTTAGATGAACATCATCAGTAATATTAAACTTAGGTGTTTGTTCTCCCAGATGAGTGCATTATGGAATCTTTGAGCTGGAATCATAGACTGATATACAATGGTTGGGGCTTTCCTATAGATTTTGTGCCTTTTTTTGAGTATATCATTATATTCTAGTTATATATTATATATACATATACTTATGTAGAGATGACTGTATTTTGATTGTTGTATTCTTTGTAGTTACATGATGTACAATTGAGTATTGTAATACTCACACCTGCATGGAATTTTCACTAACCTGTCATGTCTTTTATAGATGATCAAAGTACTTGGCAGATCAGGACCAGATGATGGTTAGTGAGACTGGATAGACTGGGGTGTGTTCCTATGGATTTCTGGCAGCAGTCCCAATACATAATTTCAGGTTGAAACTGTTCTATAGACTCTTTTGTGGTGGTCTTGTATTTGGACCTATTTTCATTCATTTACGTCCTATCACGATTTGCTTATGGGATTTATTGTATGCATATTGGAGGTCAGATTTGAGATTCAGGGCATGTTCCACACTGTGATGGTTCATGTCAATCATATTGATCTACACATTGGTTGTTGAATCTGATTATCCTAATTCTATTCATTGAATAAAATAAATGGAGAATTAGGGTTAAAATTTTGAAACTATTAAATACATAAATTGGAAACCATGAATATTAATGGTATAAAACATAAATGACATATATTCCTTAACCTATAAATTTATATGTTTCAATCTTTGTTTCCATTATCTATTTCCTAAAAAAAGTCTTGTGGTAAGTTTTCCCTTAATAATGGTATGTGAGGATCCTATGAATTTACCAAAGAATATCGCCCCCCGAGTGTGTTAAAATTGGTTTTCAGCAAGGCCACTTTGTTATAAACCAAGTGACGATCGAGTAAAGCCCAATGCACCACTTTTTGGGGTTATTAATCCTAGGTACAACTGTGTCTGATCTACATCCACTTTTATTATCTAAATGTGAATGTATTTTCTTGGAAACATCTTAATCTAAAACATACCCAAATTTATGGATGTAATAATATATTTATTATTATTACTAATTATTTCATTATGTTCTTCTAATTCTAATCCCCAAAAATAACTATAATTTCCTCTCATACTAACTATGATAACCCATATTTTGATACACCTTAATTCCTAATTTATTACACAAAGGTACACATAATATAATCATACATTATTATGAGGCTTAGAGGATTTTAGAAATGAGGTACATAGAATAATAACGTGAAACATGGGTATAAAAAAATTATTTAAAAATATGAAATATTCCATTAAAATTTCATTTCTCTTTTAAAACTGCATGGGAGAACTTGGGGATGCACGTAATAAAGGGATGGGATATAAAGACCCGTAAGGAAATAATCAAATCATTGAATAACGTAATGTAGTAAATGTGAGTCATGTGGCATAACACGATATCATAAGAGGGGTGATAATAATAAACTTTAATATCAAAGAATGATATAATCTGATAACAGAAAGAAAATAAAAGAATGTGGGAAAAACATAAAACATGATATCATAAACATTATTCAAGGATAATCAATGATAAATCATAACATATTGTTCTTAAGATAACCTCTCATAAAACATAAATGGAATTTAATGAGATAAAAAAAATTCTCAATTCATTGGAGGGATATATAATTTCTAGCTCACCCATCATATTCATATCATGTTCATGTATAAATGTGAATCATTGATCATACAATATAAGGATGTATTTTATCACTATTAGTCTCATTATTAAGGAATGTGGCTGAAGGAAATTTCATTAACCAATAATTTAAATATATTTATATCTAGGTGAAAACCATTTGTGGTAAATGGGGATGGGTATTCACTACACAAATGTTTGGCAAGGAAAATCATATGATAATTTCAGCAACATAATTAGGGTACATAAAGACACAAGGAAGGGATAAATGCATGTTAAAGGTGTATATAACCGAATTTACATCATAGTTGTTGTATAATGGATGTTTTAAAAAATATCTTGACATGAATAATTTGAAATAAAAATGAATAATATAAAGAAGGTTCTTGAATAAAGAGGTGAAGGAGATGATCCATTAAATTAAGTGGGTGATTCTAAAGGCTTGGAAAAAGCTTCTTAAGATCTTGGAAGCACCTTGGGAGGTATATTGAGATGTAAGGATAAATTAAATTCAGGATAAAATGGTTTTTAGTGAAGAGGAATGGGAGGTTCTATGGGTTTTTATAGAAAAAGATAAGTAAATTCATTATTAATTTCAGAACATATGTTTTAGACTCTATATGATAAAATAACCAAAACCTAAAACCTTACCATGATTTTACATTGGTTTATATTAAAGAGGAAAATTTTAAAATATTTTACAAGTATAATAACCAAAATCATTAAAATAATACCATTGGTGATGTGGAAGTTACTCATCTTCCTTATGAATTTATTTTAAACCCTTAAAATATAATAATATTTTTGAGGATTCATTAAGGGTTCCTAAAATTAATAAAATAACATTAAAATACATTATTTTAGTGGTTAAAATAATTTTGGTCATAGATAACCATTATATTGGTTAGTACACGACTTTTAGGATTTTATGATGTTATACTTCATACCGTATATTTATATAGTATTTAATTTTTACAAGTTTATTTACTATCTCAGAAAATTATATAAAATTAACCATTGAATAAATTCAGAGTTCTGATTTAAAAAAATATTTATTTTATCAAAATAATTCTATAAAAATTATAATTTATACTTTTTTTTTAAAATAAAAATTTGTTAAAAAGTATAGGTTTTTATGCAATAATAGTTTCTAACCTTTATAAATATTATATTTGACTTCATAAAATTATATTATCATTCATATTTAAATAAATATTATTCAATATTAAATTTTTTTAAAATAAAATTTATTCAAAAAATTATTGAATTCATTTAAAGGTGTATCTTGATTAGAACTGTATATTTCACAAAAATACAATTTGTGTTTCATCACATCAAAATATTTTTTTATGAAACTAAATTTTTGAATATTTATAAAGTAATAATAAGAAACCATAAATATAATAATTATTTTATTAAAAAAATTTAAAAAAAAAGTCATACTGTTATGGTCTAGATACATAACCCCTTATTATAGTTACGTTTTCCATAATGGTAATGTGTGCGATGGTGACACTTTGTTATGGTGGTTTGACCAACCTGGTTTTGGTTGAAATATCTATTAGCATGAAATTCCACTATAAATGATTTTTCTCATGATTTACTTATTGAATCTCATCTTGGTATTAGTAAAGGGAAAAGAACAGTGATGTTGTTTCCCTCAGAATCAAAGATAAATGAGCTTCATAAGGCTGATTCTACTATTTGAGGAATTCACTTCATCCATCTGTGTTAATTGGAATTTATCAGAACCCTTAATATAGACTAATCATAATGGTAACATTTCAATGGCCATATTATCAATGGTTATGATTCTTAATGATATTTTAAATCCTATAAGCAGTAAGTATCCGAAAATAACCAATGTATTTCATGTTTCTTCAATAACTACAATTAATTAATAATGCATTTATTAATTTAAAAGGGAATTTTATTTATAAAACATTGGGTCATTAAAAAACCTATATCAATCTAAGTTACATTAAAAAATTTACTTTATTGACACCATTATCTGAGTTGTAGATTAGGAGTACCTAACTGCTCAACCCAAAGATAAGGAATTCAGGTAGCCGTGTTTGCGGAGAGATTACTAGATTGACATCATATCCTTAGTTCTCAAAGTAGACTCACTCCAATAATAGGCAATACATTCCTAGAATTCCCATTTTTTATAGAATATATCCTCATTTAATAATTCTAGGTCTATCTATCTCCACAAAGAACCATATTTTTTTATCTTTTCTTCAGTGAAAATGACCATCTATGGATGGGGTTCCTTCTCAATAGAATTGGTAGCCTTCCTTAGTTGTGCTCAGTCTAGTGAAGGCATTCATCTGAGATCTCCCCAATAATTATTCAAGGGAGGAACTCATCATATATATCTTTATGTATTGGTTCTCTGGATACCTTATACACATCCTATAAACTGATTCCCACTTCCCCATGTTCTAGGTGGAATGTTTTTGGTGGTCACCTAGAGATTAGTAATTCTTGGATAAGATTTAAGATATTTTATAGAAAAATATCACATATCCATACAACTTCATATATCACCACTATCCTCTATGTATTTTCATACATATCACATGTCTGTCTAACCCAAAATACCCATATCCATTTGGTTTTAAGACCAAGTCTAAGACATATGTCCCAATATTTGTTCCAGACATGGATTTGGCCCATATCGAATCAATGTAATATGGATGAGTAGTATTTCATCTCAGACTCGTATATATTTTAATGATTTTCTGGGGTGTATTTGGACTAATGTATTGTGCATGTAGTGGTGATATCCCCCCATTAATGTACATATTCTTCGATGATATGTTGTAATTCCCTAGATTTTAATACCATATAAACCATGTGTTTGGAATGTTATCATCCTACCTTAGAATATCAACAATAGTTAAAAGACTATATCCATATAATTGAAGAATGTTAGATAACATGTATCTCTGAAATTTTAATCATATGAATTTTTTGTGTTCTGAAAAGTGTGTCCTACACTATATAAACATTCCTTGTTTTATATCTCATATCATCATATCGATATGGGTAACAACATTAGTGTTTGGAATTATGAATAAAGGTAAGGAAATTTACTCCTAGATATGAGAGTTATTTTTTATTTATATGGGTAAAAGTGTTAAAATGAAGGATGGATTATTGGGAAAAATAAAATCTATGTAATAAGATAATCAGGTAAAAATTTGATGAATGAGATTTTTTTTCTAGGTATCTTCACCCATGACACTTCACCCATGTCACTTAGCTAATCCCCCTTAGAATGTATCTTTTCCCATGTTAAGGTGTTGTGATATCCTAGTTTGTTCCCAAATTTAGTGCACTATGTCTATAATAAATAATTTGGATGAAATAAAATAAAGTGGGCCGCAAGACATGATAAAAAAATTGTGTGAAACTATTTGTTTTAATCAAATTCAAAGATTGCATAAAGTTGAAGTGGTCCCAAATTATTTAAAAAATTGAATCCAAATCCTATTACTAGGTGATAGATTATATCATTCAAATCTGAAGCTCAGATACCAGTGTGCATAGAATTCAAATCAAAACCACATCCCATGACCTAGTTATAAACTTTTGATGGTGCACCCTTATTTGAAACCACTTTCACACTAAAGTAACATTGACCATATAATTAGACCATATTAATGTTGATCAGATCCAATTATGGGAGGGGGGGATTTATTAGTTCTCCCTTTTTCTAAGACTGAATAATTTTTCCAAGTAATGGATATTCTCCATTAATTAATAACTAGATTCCACTCATTCCTTATTCACTCTATGGTCCCCAATGCTCAATCCCTTACATACACCATGGCCTTAGTGTTTTTCCCATTACACACACCCTGTCTCTCCAAGGATTTCTCTTTGCACACACCCCATATATTTAAAGTTCTTCCCTTCAAGTGTACACTTTGGCCTCTATGTGATTCCCTTTGCATGCACACCCATACATGAGGTTTTCAATCGATACTAGGGTGAAGAGAGTTATTGTCTACTTAGGATCCCAACCTACCTCCCTTGTATCTATAAACATACCCCATGACCCTCTATTTGGATTAGACATGAGAATAAAGGGAATGTGAATAAAAAAAATAAATATGAGTTTCCTCACATGCCCACACATTAACATATTCTATAGGTGACTTCTTATGATAAAATATAAATATAATAAGGGAAATTAAGGGTAATTGGGTCATCTGAAGATTCTAAAACTAAAACACTCATGAAAGGAACATCCCATTATAATCTTTCAAGACTAGGGTGAAGTACCCATCCATGAAGTATCCACTATATTTACTTACACCCTACATATCCTGAAGGTGTCCATTACGGATCCACATGACCAACTCATCCTAAAGTCTCATAACTAGTGCCCAACATGCCAAGGTCCTCTCGGAAACTCCTCCATAGTGAACCACATGCCCTAGTCACCCACAACCATTCACATGGGTGAAAATTCATCCAGGCCATTCACCTGAGAAATATTTATCCCAGTCCATCCACTTGGGTGACCTTTCACCCAGACATTCATATTCACATGATTGGACACTATATACTATTTAAATTAATATTTAACATGCATATTATGAACTAGCCATTAAACATGGATGTACGAATATGAATAAAAAATTAAATATTAAGTATAATTTTTTATATAAATATAACATATTGATAAAAAATTACTTACTTTTGGTTTAAGTATTTATATTTTTTGAAAATTCTATTTTTCTGAAAAAAAAAGATTTTATTGTTCTTTTAAATAATAAAATAATTTTTTGAAACTTTTATAAATTATATTGGAAAAATGTATTTCTATTTTTGAATAATAATGTAAAAATTATCTTAAGGTAAATTTTTGGGATTTTTTTGAAAAGATTAACTTTTTGAAGAAAAATGAAAAATACAGGTTTTCATTGAACATTGCCTATTCATTTAATGGATTTATAAGGATAAACCTCAATTTAAAAGTAAAATTAGTTCACTTATATTATAATTCAACCAATATTGTTAATTTTTATCTATTTAATATTGAATTTATATATAAAAAACTTTTAAAATTTTGAAACATTTATTTATGGAAAACTTATTTTTCATCTCATATAAGGGTTTAATTTTAAATTAAATTCTTCTTCTTTTGTGGGTTAAATTTTAAAAAATGGATTACATAATTGTAATTTTTATAAATAATATTATCTAATAAGTTTAACTTAATTTATTACTATAATTAATAGTCAAAAAAAATTAATTAGCACAATTAAGGTTAAAATGGGTTTACAAGGGGGTTAGACTAAAATTATAAGGAGTTAAATTACCAAGAAACTTGTCAAAAATACATTTTGACCATAATTTTACCTTATATATTTTAATTATTGATAATGAACCATTTTAGTTTCTTTTGGAATGTAAAAAAAATTGGAACGCTTTATTCTTTTCAAAACATCCATGGGTGTCCTCTCCCCAACTTATAAAAGGCCAAATCTATCATCTCCTCATCACACATAAAAAACCAATTCGTTTGGAGTTATATGTAAAAATAACTTACATAATTCTCTCAACTCTTCCTAGAACCTTTTTTTATCATTAGTCCATCCTAGATAGTATTTTGGAGGAAACCTATAAAAATTGTTTCAAGAATTGGTAACGTCCTTAACCTAGTGTTTTATTTTATTTCTCATTCCAGGTCATTAAAATATTATTAAACCATGATGATATAATAATATGAGTATCTTATATATAAATATATATATTTTTTGTGATTATATTTTATATTATATTTCTCCCTCAAATGGGAAATGAAACCATTGATCGTGTGTTCGGCAGACAACTATCTCATGAACAAATGTAATTCATTTTCCATCACCACTTATTATGGTTGTGAATAATGATGAATTTAAGGATTATATATGAAATTTATGATATAATTATACTTTTTAATTATAATAACATATATAAATTATTAATTTATATTCCATAGGGAATATAATAACATCGCTCGTGTGTATGGTAGACTGCCACCTCACGAAGCGATGTGATTCGTTTTATAGTTATGATTTACATGGAAATTAATAAGGATAAATTTGATATTGATATATTATATTTATTAAATATTAATAATTATTTAAAAAAATTTATCATATAATTTTTTACATTATAATCCATTTAATAAATTATAACATCGTTCATGTGTGTAGTGGACTATTGCTTCATGGAGTGATGTGATTAATTTTTCACTAAATCATTACGTGGAATGTAATAATGGATAAATTTAGATAATATGTATTATATATATATGATATAATATAAACTATATAAATATTATATATTAGTGACATTAATTTATTTTAATCTATTGAAAAATAGAAACAGTTTTCCTTGTTATAACCTTGATTTTCTATTGATAATTTTAATGGAATAATATAAATAAGAATATAATGAATATATATTAAATTTATATAATTTTTAAAATTATGGAGATTATTAATCCTTGATTAAAATGAACAGACTGAAAATACCAAATCAAAATATTAAAAAAAAAACAATGCATTTATTTCCCAGAACATGATTATAACAAAGAATTTTTAATAAAAGGTTCATAAAAGTTCATAAGTAAATCATATATGGCATGATACATATTATTACGGTTCTTTAATAGATTTATAATAATATTATATTTACTATACATGAGGTTGCAAAGTGTATGAAGGAATTCGAGACTTAAGGAAAGAGATTTTTGTTTTCAATTGTCTTCTTTTAGAAATAAGTTATTTTATGCACCTATCTTCTATTATCAGGTGTATATATATACATTTTGAAATTTTATATCATGAATTTATCTACAATCATGATATCAAATTTTTTTATTTTATTCTTTCATGGTGTGTATGATTTAATAGATACCAAAGTGGTAAATGTTTTATTGTTACAATCTCATTGTTTATTAGAATTGTTTATGATTGTACACTATATGATTAAATATTATGTTATATTTATCAATAAATTCATGAATTTTATTATCATTTTTTTATCTATGAAGTTTATAATTTTTCCATTTATTTTACTCTATTTATGTACTCAAGATTTCAAATGAATATTTTTAAAGGAAACCTTCTTTATTTCTCTCTTTGATATAAAACATGTTTTATTCGTTATACATGTTTCTGAAAAATGTTTTTAAAAATATTTTAATATTCTACATAGGATTTATTAAAGACATTTTTACCCATGTTTGAATTTTTACAAAGTGTTTTAAAAGGAATATTCATTTCATTATTCAAAAAAATCTCGTTTGGATTTTAGTGAAAATGTTAAAGAAAATAATTTTTTCATGTCTATAACATGAATAGAATTTTCCACCATAATGACCATTATTTTATTTGAATATTTATTTATAACTTTTCAACATTTTTAATGGAAAAGTATTATGAAAATGTATCCATTTTTACAAAAGTTTATTTCAAATTAGAAAGAATATTTTAATTAAGAAATGTTTTAAATGATTTTTAAGATTCCTTTATAAGTTTAAATAGTCATTTTCAAAGAAAATTATTTTGATTCTTTTTGTTTTAAAATGTGATATCAAATTAGAAAGGCTATTTTCCTCAATAAAATTTCCAAATGATCTTTTAAAATAATTTTCTATCTAAGATGGAACCGTTGATGTGACTCATTTTTTACTAGGGATATGATCCAAGGATACCATTATTTTTTTTCTATGAATGGTTTTTCTTTATGGTGAGGCCTTAGAAAAAGTGTAAAAGACTAATTTAATGATAAAATAAACTACTACATAAGTCTGAAAGTGGGGAGTTTATTACATACTTTCTAAAAATAAATACATTTTTAGATGTAAATTCATCTAACCAAACGATATAATTCTTTACTCTTTTGTTGAAAATAAGATCCACCACTATGTTACCTTCCCAGAATACATGAATGATAATTTTATTTTACTAAGAGAGGAACTAAAAATATTCCATATACTCAGCTGTGTGTTTCTATTCAGGAAACTGCACACATTTTTGTATATCATAAACAATAGTAGTAGAGACACTTTAAAGCCAGACTTTTTCCCATATTTTATGTATTTCAAAGGATAAAACATTAATAGAACTAATAATTTCGTCTTCTAGAGATGACATGATATAAAAGGTTCTAAAAAAAACAGCCAATAATACTTTTTATGTAATCATGAAAACTAGCTCTATTACCCACCAGACTCATATTACCTTTTATTCTCTATAAAAATTGACTTTAATCCATCCAATAAATGGATATTTATAGAAAACTTCAATAAAGTCATTTTTTTGTTTGTCTGAGATTTAGACACCTAGATTCCTAAAAATAATGAAATCATGTACTGAGTTTCAACAATGCCAAGCCTGAAGGGAATTAACCTCTTCGATTGTGGTAATTGTTTTGAAAAGATCTTATTGAAGATAAATGAGATATTGGTTTTGTTTTATGGAGTTTTAGGCATACCATGTGACATGTAGTAATTCAGTAATACAACCATGAAAAGATTTAACAGTTGAGGAGAAAGCTGTACAGAAATGAAGAGGTGAAGAATATCAACAAGAGTGAAATCCTTTGGGAATCAGAATTAAAATATTTCATGTATAACCATCCGATGATACAAATAGATGGAACATGATATGAAAAAATTATTAGGTTCCTCCCTATGTTGATTTAAAATTCAACACTTGGAATAAAGGGAAATACCAAAAGACTATAATAAACCATCAGTTTGAATTCTCTTAGGATAAAAACTTCAAATTAGGGTTATGCGTGAAGGCCGGATCCAGTGCTTATAAAAAAATTTAAGATAGGATAAATCATTAAAATAATCAAAAACATTATAACAATAAAATAAAATTGAATCAATAATTCCTCTATATGATGGCCCCAAATCAGTGTGTCACCATTTTGAAAGAAATCATAATTGTTGACTAGGTTTTGACATTATTTTTCAAGATCCATGATGGGGGAGGCTAAAAAAATCTTGAGAGACTTGAGTATCTATAAAAAAATTTTGAGAGTTAATAAGAGAGATAAAAGGTGATATAATACAGTTTTCATGCCAAAACATAACTGAGGACTCTCTACTAGAAATGAATTTGGGGTGTGAAATAATGTTAATAAAGAATACTTGATTGCTAGATAAATATAAGGGTTCTGATAGCAGCGGTTTCCCATTTTTAGTTTATCAATAAATCAATCTTTAATAAATCTACAATCCCTTGAGTCGCTATTTAGATGATTCGATGTAAATCTATCTTGTAGTGTATCATTGAGAAGCCTTTTTTTATTCCAAGACCACCATTTTCCATAGGACTGAAAAAATAATTCTAGGGTGTGGTGACCAATTTATTTTCATGAATGTTTACAGTCCAAAAAATAATTCTTTGTGTAGACATTATGATTCTTATGAAGACCAATGGTACACTTATTAATCCAAATGGAATGAAGTAATTTAGAAATAATGGTATATTTAACTAGGAAAATCCTTTCATCTGTTGAAGGAGACATACCTTTGCAATATAAATTATTCATTTTAAATTGATCAAGAATCCATAAAAGAAACTAGAATTAGGCATCCCCCAGAATAATGGTACAACAAGGTAATTAATAGATAAATATCCTTCTTTAATGATCGATTCTAAAAAAATGTGAGATCTTCTAGATGCTGGGATAACCTTCCCAAAATAGGTAAAATACTTGTTCCATTGGATAACCCTCCCTGAAACATCTTCATAGTGTGTGAGAAGCATATTCAGGTATTGAATATTTCTTTTTTAACCATTGTAGAAAAATAATTTTGTCTTCAGCATAGAGTATATGGGATGGAACATCAAGATTTCTTAAAGCTTGTAAAAGTTTTATCTTTCCTTGTCATACCCTGTGTGAGAGAATTCTACTCAGATAATCTTAATCAATATAGAAGTGGATAGTTGATTAATGTAATCCTTTCCAAAATACCTATTAACATTTAAAATATCCTTTGGAAGAACGATTGATGATAATTGAAATGCTAGTATATTCAATGAGTGTTATAATCTATCTACCAAATGTATCATTAAAACCAAAACTCTGGTGCAATTTATAAATGAAGTTCCAGTAAATAATAACAAAGGCTTTCCTCATGTCAAGATTGATCACAATAATACTAACCCTTTTAAATTTATTTAGAATATTAGTACATTCATTGGACATTCAAATAAAATATTTGATGGTTCCAACATTGAAAAAGAAAAACTGATTCTACAGACAATTTTATTTGAGATCAAAATGATTCTATTGACAAGATTTTTGGTAATAATTTTATATATGTTATTAATAATATAAATGGTTTTAAATAGGTATATCTTCGAATAATTTTGCACTTTTATAATCAAGGTGAGAAACTGAAAATTTATACCATATGGTAGGGAACCTATGGAGAAACATTATTTGACCAATCCATACACATCTAAGTTTATAACATCCTATAAATTATTAAATAATGAGTTGGTAAATACATTGGGGCCCAAAGAACTTTTAGTCTTAAGACAAATGATAACTTCTTTTATTTTAAAATCAATAGGGACATTGATGAAAATATGATTTTGAAACTTGATTCTCATTCCATGGGTTATGCTATGATGAAATAATGAAATGATTCTTAATCCTTCTTCTTTTCCATAGGTTATTCAATGATGAAATGTTTGTGAATCTTTTAATGGGTTCTCATATGACAAAGTTTTTATGAAAACCATTTCTTTTCATGGTTTCTGATATTATGAATGTTTTATAATCTAATGGAAAACATATGTATTATTTTCATTATGTTATGGGTGGGCCTATATCTCTCTCTAATGAAATGGGTAAATATTGAAATGTCATGAGATAAAAAGGGCTGAAATAGAGAGTGAACCCAGTTCAGTAACAGACATTTTCCAATATGATTGTACCTGGAGTTAACCTATACTACTATGACAGACTGGTGAGTGAACCTATTCCACTATAATATACATTTAAATGATACTTTAATAATATTTAAATGATTTACTATGATAATATTAATTCCAAAATTCTATGTATTATGCTAATGTTATGCTCTCATGGATCGTGTTATTTGATTTCCTTAATTTGTTTTTGTCATATATACATCCACTTATTATAACAGGACTAGATATTTTGATCATTTAAATGAAGAGTATTCTTTTAAAATTTTATTATAATAATCTTATATCCTTATACACATATTATGCTTTCATATCACTATTATTTTCCCTTACTGTGTATATGAGATCATATTTTATTGTGCTTCGTGTCATCGGGTTATGTTGAAATTTATTATGTATTATAAGTCTAATAAGGTTACTAATTCTAACAAACTTAGTATGATATGTTTTATCTTACATATAAACTAGTTATTTATGTTTTCATGTTTCTAAAGACACTATACCTTTAAGATCCTTAGGCATGTGTTTGTGTAATGTGATGAATGTTCATAAAAAATATTAAATATATATGTATCAAAATTAAGGGTCATTATTGTTGGGTTTAGAGGATATTTTTTGTTGACCATTGTAAAGTAGGATGAGAAAAAATTTGTAAGAACCCATAGAATACACATATGTATTGAGTAACATCTTAATGTTTTGGTAAGGAAGAAATTAGGTGGTTTACATAGAAATGCATTTTTTTCTAGATTTTACAGGTGGATTTGGTTCTAGGAAAAATATACCTATGTGTAAAAACATTTAAAAACAAACAAAGGGGTTGAGTTGATTATTACTTGTTATATGAAATCGAGTTGTACTATACACCTGGTTTCACACTCCTATGTATATTCTTTAGCTAATTTACAATTTTCTTTGAAAAACATCATGTAGTATTTGAATAGATGATGACTATGAATAAAATATGTTAATCTTTATGTGTCTTATATTTAAAGGATGGTATCATGATTTAGACATCCTATAAATGATTTCCCATGGCTATGTTTTTTCCAAAATGATTATTATTTCTCACATAATACGTTTTTGTTTTAGTAAATAGATATAACCCAAAGGATCTATGTTATTACTAAATTAAATTGAAAATTAAATGATTTCCCTCCTATGAAACTAAATGTTATAGGATATATAATGAAAATTAGTTTCTATGATCACACAACTTTTTAAGCTTTGAATCATGATGAACTTCCAAACAGACAAAGTCGGGGACAAAATTATATTGAGTTCTTCATGAGGAAACATTCAATATATTGTCATGGTTATGTCGATTCTATAGATACTAATAAATGGGTCAGTACTACAAAATTTATATATTCCATTTTCTAATGTTCCTAAAATGATAAATTAAATATGGGTGACTATCATTTGGAAGGAAAATCAGATCAATGGTGGGATCTCAACAAAAGAGGAAACAAGATGAAATTGACTCCATTGAGTGAGATAAGTTTAATATCGTAGTTTTAAAATGTTAATTACCACACATTCATCATAAAAAATATTGAAGGGATTCATAATGTTAAAGTAGAAGCATGATGAATCTCTTGGTACCTGTGAGGACAATTTTAAAAAAATTGGGAGGTATGCTTCTCGAATTATCATCTAACCTAAAAGAAAGGTTTATTAGGATCATTATTGGATCAAAATCAAGCCTCCAATGAGAATTATCCATAATAAAAATCAATAGTTATGAAGAAATCATTTGATTTTCTCTAACTGTATAAATGAAGATAAAAGTTACCCATCAATCACATGGTTTTTATAAGAAAGGAAAGATGGAGTTCAAGGGAAACACTAACAACCATGTATAGAACAAGGTGATATTTTCTTAATTCTTGATTTTTATAAATAAACATTCTTGAAAATATCTTAAGTGGAATGGTAAATGTTTTAGGTGTGGAATGGAAGGAAAGCCTGCAATTTAATAGTGAGGAGATAGGGAGAAGTTAACTAATATTGTGAATAGATAGACAACTCCACAGAATGAAATGACCATCCTACATTGTTTCAAATGTATGAAGTATGGGCACTATTATAAAAAGTGAAATAATATGAAAATTAATAATGATGATCTAAATTATTAACCTCTTGATACAAGGGATAGTGTAAAATCTCATGAAATCACTATTTCTTATGAGGGTTGTGATAACGATGTGGTAGAAGGTACCCTAACCATCCACTCTAGAACTGATAATTTCTTATTTGACTCTATATTGACACATTATTTTATATTTGATAAATTTTATAAGGGTATAAATTTTCCACCAACATGGTTATATATATAATTAGTAGTGAAAATACCAATGGTATGATGATCTTCTCTCAAGTATATAGTTCCTCTCTGATTGAAATTTATGGGAATGTGATTCCTTAAAAACATTTCATTCTTCCTCTAGTTGAATTTTATGTTATCTTAGGTGTGGATTATGTTTCTATATATAGATAAAACATCAATTGTCTTGGAAGGGAAGTCACATTTGATATTCCAAAATAACCTTTGATTATATACTGGTGTGATGATAAATATGAACATATAATGGAAATCACATCCATTATATGGGATTTGATTACTATTCAAAAGGGGAATTTATCTTACATGTTTGGGGAGAAACTCAAATTTGATGAAATTACTATTTAGTGATAGTTTTTTTATTCCTTTATAGAATATTTACCTATTCTTCCATCAATTTGTGAGGTTGAGATTTCAATAGAACTCATACTTAATAGAACACCAATTTCAATGAATCCCTATAGAATGACCTAAATTGAGTTTCACAAATTAATGAATAAACTATAGGATAATCTTAACAATGTATTCATTTAGAAAAGTGTGTCACCTTGTCATGCACTGGTTCTCCTTGAAAAAATAAATATGGTTTAATGTTACTTTTCATTGATTATCAGGAGTTGAACAATATCACCATCATGTACAAGTATCATATACCATGTATTTATGGATTGATTAGTCAACAAAATAGAGCTCAATTATTTTATAAGTTTTACCATCATTCTAGATATCATATGTTGAAGTTTAATAAGGAGGATATACTCCAAATAACGTTATTTACAATGTATGGGAACTATGAGAATATAGTTATTACAGTTGGTCTAATTAATACACCTGATATCTTCATGGATTTCATTAATAAATATTAATATATTACATTGACTAGTTATTATAGTATTTATAGATTTTATTATTATATATTCAAATAAATATTAATATAATGAATATCAATTGATAATTATACAAAATAACCTAAGGAAGGAGTAGTTTTTTGAAAAATTAACAAATTTTAAATTTTGGATCTAAAATGTTTCATTATTGGTTCATATAATATCAAGAGAGAGTATATCAATGGATCCATCAAAGATGGAGGCTATTTAATGTTGGCCCAAACAATCTATAGTGACTGAGATCCGATGTTTTCTTGGTTTGGATAGGTATTATCAATGGTTTGTGTAACACTCCGACACTAGAAACCCATAGCTGGTGCCTTACTTTATTACATTATAATGATTACAAGGAATAAAATCCTTGTGGATCGATCAATTTAGAAATTTTGTAAATCTATATTATATACATGTAATCCATTTTACATTGCGAATACAAAAACCCAATACATAGCTGAATAAAATGATTACATCTATGGAACTCATTACATGAATTAATCTTCATACCAGGGGGAAATGAAACATAATAAGGGTGAGTTAAAATTAAAAATAATTTTAAAGTATAGTAGAATATATCATAAATTAATAATTAATAATCATTATGGAAATAATAAAATATGATTGAATAATTCCAAATAAATAATCCAATTTGTTTAAAACTTGACCATGAATATTCTTAATATTCAAATAATCACATGGAATAATAATAATGAGATAACGCATAAAGTTTAAAATTTTCACTATCAATATATATTATTATAATATTTACTATCATGATATATCCTCAAGATAGTTATTTTATGTGGTCATAAACCCATCTGATTTGTATCATGGTCTATTATCCCGTAAAAATAAAACTTCTTAGAAACAAACACGAAGGGTTTGTTTCCAACTGATTTCATTTAATGAGACCTCCGATTCCTCAAGGGGATTTCATTAACCGGTCCCCAACCCATTTAATTTATGTCCAAAAAATTTCTCATATATTTATAAATCAATTTAAATCATTTACATTATTCTTTATTAAATATCCAAATTGAGTAAATAATACAGATTTATCACCATTTCCCCAATAAATCATATAACTTTAAAACTGAACATCATATGTAAAAATGGACTATATTTTATTAAATATTACTATATATAATAAAATAATATGTATATGAAAATAAATATACTTTTAAATGAAAAAGGATTACAAGAAAGTGATTGTTTCATGAGAAAGTTAATTATCATAATAGAAAATGAGTTTTCGAAGATAACTTTTACCACTCGAAAAGTTTCAAATCAAACCCCTTGGATGATATAATTAAAATTGAAACATTTAATAACCCTAAATAAGAGTGAATCATGATATTAAATTTAAAAATTTTATAATATATATTAAAAAAATAAATTAGTGTTGAAAATGGTGTATGCCTCACAAAACAAAAAGTGAGACAAGAATCCATTAACTTGAGTCTGAATTGTCATATGTGTCTCTATATACATTAATAATAAAAATAATAAAAATAATTTAATTTTTTGATAACCCCTTTTTATTTTATTATATATTTTACTTAATTTATTATAATTATTTATACAACTACTAAAAAATTAAGTATACAATAGGTGTTTTGACCAAATTCGGTTCATGTGTTAAAATTAAATTTGGTAGGGTGACTATGGTCAAAGGGTCATTATATAAACTTATTCATAATAATAATAATGATATAATTTTCATAGTTGTACATAAATTATACTTTTAAAACCTATCATTAAATGTGGTTATGAAAAATGATCCAACATTATAATCATGGAGAAGGCCGACCGTACGTACGAATGAGTAATGTTACCATTTTTCAATGATCATTTTGGAAAGAAGGAAAGTAACATTTTATATTTACATATTTATAATTATATCATAAGCAAAATGGTATTTATTCAATTATACATATATTATAAACTATGGTGAGTAAAAGGAATCAAACCGCGTCGAGGAGGCGGTAGTCCACATGTCCACGAACATCATTATCACTTTTTTAGTGTGTAAAAAGGGTAATGGAGAAAATAATGTATTATATTCATAGAAAATTAATTAATTAATTAATTAATATTTATTTATTTTATGTAATATATTTGTAATTAAACTCGTCCTTAATACATTCCTTGTAATGTGTGAATGTATCACCTTTCCTTGAAGAGATGGCAGTCCACACGTCTACAAAGAGTGTTTTCGTATTAACTGAAAATGGCTAACATGAAGGTATTTGTCATAAAAAAATTAAATAAGCACAAATAAAACATATATATAATATATATTATATAAAAATAGTGTTTCTATCATAATTTATAATAATAAGAGGTCGTAAAGGAAAAATGAACAACATTGTTTCATGAGGCGGTAGTCCTCCGCACTAACAAATGATAACTCTGTTACCCATTTGATGTAAGCGTGTGTAGGTGTAGGTCGAACCCAAAACAAAGAAACATATAAATAAATTTAATATAATTATGTTATTATATAACCGTGGAATAAGATGAATTTAATGTTTTAAGAAAGAAATAAAACAAAATAAATCGTTGAAGAATGTGATGCCTTTTTTGGGTAAGTCTTTTGATTTTCACCAAAGGAATTAGTTGGATTTATTTCTACCCAAATTGAGGATTATAATTTGAGTTAAGGGATATTGGGAGCCAATTTTGGAGGGTTTTGGAAGATCCAAAGTGTCCATAAAGGTATAAGGTGGGGAATAGTGAATTTCATTTTATAGTTGTAGGGAAGGGACCCTATTGTAAATATATAAATGTAAACACTATTGGGAGATCTACCTTACCTCAAGTGCCTCAAAAATTGAAAACTAATTGAGTAATGTAAAATTATGGTATAGTAAAATCTCAAAAACCCAAAACTATGTTCATCTTTATAATTTTTTTCCTTATATTCCATGTATTCCCACATTTACTATTTTGGTTTTTATTATGGAAACTAGTTTTATAACCTAAGTAATTTAATCACCATTAATAAATTAATGTGATATTTGTTATAAATTATATACCAACTAAATTATAAATTATTTATCAAGTTTAAAAAAAATTCCATGTGGGTTGGAAATTAATTTTAACAGAAGCGCATATAACATGTAAAAAACACTACTTTAACTCAAACCATGGTAACAACATTTTCACCATTTAGAGGTCAATATGATTACTATAAAATATCAGCCATAAATAGAAAATATTTGATATTTCATAATATTTAAAAATAAATTGTCATAAGGTAGTATTTTTAGTAATTTTAATTCTTTTAATATTATATCATTTATTATATAATAAAATTAATGTCAATTTTGGCATTAATTGCTTAATTTAAGTTATACAATATCTATAAAATGATGGAATTAAAATATATTAATTTAAAAGATATTTAAAATTTCAGATTTATCTAAAAATAAATGAACATTATAATTCCTTCAATTTTGAACATTTTTAAAATTTCTAGTATCATTTCATATACCAAATTATTAATTAAATAATCACTACATTAGAGTTTCTTAAGCAATTTTAGTAACTAATTCATATATAGAAATTAATTTTAAATTATTATGATAAAAAAATAACTCATTTATCATTCAAAATGATACTTATAACCCAATATATGATGTTTTGTTTTATTTATTAATGATTTATAAATATTAAATTTAAGGAGGGTTCCATTTTTGTCCTTTTCCATACAGAACTTATTATATGGGTCACTTTCTTGGAATAATATCCCTATATGTCATAAAATTTGAATTTATATGGTTTATCGTCTAAATTATGGTAGCCAATGGATTTTGGAAACGTGTATAGGTCATTTCCCCTTTAGATTAAAGTGAAACTACTAAGTAAACTAATTTTTACCTTAATCACTATAATTAATTTTAACTACTTTTACTAACAATTTTGGCAAAAAACTATATTGATATTATTATACTATAAATATATAAAGTTTATCTATTGTGACTTTAAAACCAATTCATAATATAATTTAACATTAATAATTATTTAAATGAAAAGGTAGTTTTCAACTAAAAATTAGTCTTTTTTACTGTTCATCAATAAATCAAACTTCTCAGATAAGTATAAAAATTAACCCTAAGATAATTTTGAAATTCCACATTCTAAAATGATGTTTGTTTCTACAAATAAAATTTACGAAAGTGTAAAAATTTAGTTTATAAATAGGTTTACCATTAAAAGGTGGGAGAACTTAGTGTTGCATGTACCACAAACGAACTCAATATGGTGTGTAGAATAATCATAACATGGTTTTGAATATAAATTAATGTAGTAAAGAAATTAAATTTATTCTAAAAAGAAAATATTATAAGTTATTTTAGTGTTACATGCTCCCCACCATAAATAAATTACACCCTCACAATTCAAACATTATCTCTGTAATTGGGGGATTGATATTTGAAAATTCTATTGTTGAAAAAAACACATTGTAAATAGCGTCAATAAAACATCTTCTCAAAAAACGAAATGGAAATGAAATAGTCATCACAAAACATGTATTTTTAATAGGACAATGTTAGTGGAAAAATATACATAGATGAAAAATCTAACTTTCAATTTCTGATGGAGAGTGATTGAGAACATGTTAATGAGAAAATTGGTGACCATAAAGTCCTAAACCATAATTGTGAATAAAGGTCATTGATAACATAAAAAATTATAATAATGGGACAATTTTTTTTTCAATACCCTTTCCCCCAGATTGGAGTAATAGTCTCACTCAATAAGAATTTAATGAAGTATAATTACTTGATACATTTCTATTTCATAAGCATAATCTTATCCTTTAGTCGTGCCTCAAAATATTTATACGTCATCTCTTAGCACAAGTTGCATCATAGGGTGATGTAATACATCAATATCTAAAACCTCATCCAAAGTTCCACTAATACCATTTCATAAATAGTTAATCATATCACCCTTCCATGTATTATGATCCAAAATATTAGAATCAGTTCTAAGGCAATTGGTAGTATCCAATTTACTTTACCCATATGAATCATTTCTTTATCCATGAATCATTTTCACAAAATTAGGATCATATTAAGATATATATTTCCCTCAACCATGTGTTTTCAAAAAATATAACATACTACTGAATAATGTTTCTTAGTATTATTCAACATATGATCTCAAATCCTTAATGAAATATTATTATATTTCAATAATTACATATATTATAATTCTTATAACTTGTACATCACTTGATAAAATACTTTTACAACATTAATCAAGGGTCCAAATACATAGGAACATTAATAATCCCACTTAAGTCATATAAAAAACATAATCAATTAGCCTCTTCTGGGGTATATTCCTTTAACACATGAGACATTGATTTGTGTAGTTTCCTATATCCTTGAAGTTAGAGAATTGTATACTTGAAATACTTTTCTTATTCTTGCAATGGGAATCAGAATCATAATGGTCTTTCTCTCTAAATGTGTAGAAAATGAACATTCCTTTTAAGCATGCACCAGGGTGATTATTTCCACAATTATTATATGCAGGAAAATACTTCATTACCATATTCAATGTATCTCTATTTTTCTTGAATTTCCACTTGTTCTAGAGCTTCCCTATGAAGTCATAATACATATATAATTATTCTTTTTTATCATTATCTCATTATAATATTTCCTCATATGATGATAGATGCTTGGGAGATAGTTCTATTCAAAAAAATTTCTTAAGACCATAAAAGAAATGATCATTCTTACTCTTTGGATCATGTTCAATGGTGACATTCACATTCCTTATACTGGGATCCATTTATAAATAATTATATATACAATATTATATCTTATCATATATAATACCAAAACTAGTGAATAACATAAATTTAAAAATTTATACATAGCTAATATCATAATCCTAAAAATGGTTTCTTTGTTATTTTTTTTCTACACATTTCCTCAAAGTCTATCACAGGGATTTGGTCACTAATCTAGGTTTTTATAAATATAGATCTCATGGTTAATACTAAACTTTCTTTCATACCAACTATAACGCCTTGACCCAAGAAGCCCAAATCTGTTGTCTTAAATTGTTATATTGGAATGATTACATGGAATAAAATCCTAAAGGTACCATAAATATAGTATCTTTGGAATAGTGGATAACATACATGGAATCCATTTTATATTGGGAATTAAAAAAACAAAAACAAAATAAAACACTCAATAAACATGAAACTCCTTTTATAAATTCCTTCATACCCTAGGGAAAGGGAAAAAAATAAAGGTGAAATAAAATGATACATAAGGGTAATGTATAATGGAATATATAATCAATTAATAATGAAAAATAAATATGGTATGAATAATAGATTATTAAATAATTATATATAAATAATCACATGATCTTAAAACATGACCATGGATATTCTAATAATCCAATAATTACGTGGTATCATAATAATGACAAAGTGAATAATGATGGAAATCTTCATTATCTGGACCGATACTCAAGATAGTTACTATTATGATATATCCTAAATAAATTTTAATTCTGTTGGTATAAACCCATCTAATTTGTGTCAAGATCTATCCTCATGATAATCTAAAACTGATTGGAAACAAACATGATGGGTTTGTCTCCAACTGATTTCAACCCATGAGACTACCGATTTATGAATTATATTGCATTAACTGATCCCTAAAAGATTTAATTTGTTTTCAAAACATTCCTTATATAATGAAAAATTAATTTAAATCATAAACAATGTGCCCTATTAAATATTCACATTGAGTAAAGGATACATTTTTATCAACCTATCCCCAATAAATCATATAAAATTCAAAGTGAAAACCATATGAAAAAATGTTATAAGATTTACGAAATAATCATATCCATCAGACAAGATTATGTATATTAAAATAAATATAATTTCAATTGGAAAAGGATTATAAGAATGTGATCATTTCAAGAGAAAGTTAACAACCACACAAGAATGTTATATTTCAAAGATAACTTTAACCACTAATTTTTTTTAAAATAAACCCCTTGGACAATATAATTAAAATTTAGAATAATAATAAGTTGAAAAATGATTGAATCTAGTTATTAAATTATAAGGGGTTAGAATATACACCACACATAAGAAATAAGTGGTGAAACTGGTTCATGCCTGATGGAAGAAGAAGTGAGATAAGAATCACTTATCTTGAGTCTGACATGTCATGTGTGTCTATATCTTCCTGATTAATAAAATTTTGTTAATTATTTACTTGTTTTATAAACTTTTTAAATTTAATTATTTATTTTACATCACTTATTACAAGGTTTTCTAAAACTACATACACAATTAAGTTTATGTGGGGTATTTTGACCAAATTCTTTTCAGGTGTTAAAAACAACTTTAGTAGGTCAAATATAGTCAAAAGGGTTATTATATAAAAAAATACTGAATAATAATCAATAAATAATAATAATATTTATACATAAATTAAAATTTTAAAACCACTCTGGAAATATGGTTATGAAAAATGAACCAATGTTATAATCATGGATTTAGTAGGTTGTACATATGCATGAGTAACGTTCCCATTTTTCAATGATAAATATGGAAATAAAGTAAGTGGAATTTTATCTATACATAATTATAATTATACAATAAATAAAATGTTATTTATTCATATATACATAAATATAGAGTTATAGTGTTGTAAAAGGAATCACATCGCATTGAGAAGGAAGTAGTCCACACATCTCTGAACGACATTATCACTTTTTTAGTGTGTTGAAGGGAAAATAAATAAAATGATTTATTATATTTATATAAAGGTAATTAATTAATTAATATAATATATATTTATTTTGGTAAATAAATTTTTAATTAAACACATTATTAATACACTCCATGTAATTTGTGAACATATAACATCAATATTCGGAGGCGATAGTCCACATATCCAGAAATGAAGTTATCGTATTTACAAAAAATGGATACCATAAAGGTATATCTTATATAAAAATTATATAAGTATTTAAACAACATAAATATCATAAATATTATATAAAAACAGTGTTTCCATCATAATTTCAATCCATGAGAGGTGGTAAAGGAAAAAATAATAACATTGTTTCGCGAGGTGGTAGTCTGTCACACAAACGAACAGTTATTTTGTTACCCATTTGATGAAAGTGTGTGTAGGTTTAGTTCAAACACATAACATAAATAAATAAAATTATATTGAGAATATTTATGTTGTTATAAAATAATATAATAAGAATAATTTAATGGTTTGATGACGAAATAAAACAGAACTGGTCATTGAATAATGTTACCTATTTTTTGGGAAACTCCTTTTTCTTTTCATCAAAAGAATTACTTGGATTTTCTTGTACCAAAATTTAGGTTCTAGGATCATGGGTGGTATTTTTGGAGCTTATTTGAGCTGGGGGTTTATGATACAATGTGTATTGAGAGGTGTGAGTAAGGTTAAGAGTGAATTCTTTTTTAAAGTGGAGGGGTTGTGGTATTCATGTAAATAAAAAAGGTGAACACTATTGGTAGGTCTCACTTAACTCATGCGCCTTAAAAATTATAAAATAATGTTTTAATGTAAAATTATGGTCTATGAAACTCTCCAACATACAAAAATATGTTCATTTTATTGTTTTTTCACAACTTCAAACCTTCCCCACATTTACCATTTTTGGTATTTATTAATCTAACTAGTTTTGAAACAAAATTAATTTAACCATCAACACTAAAAAAAGGGAGAATTATTAAAAAATATATACCAAACTAATTATAAATTTTATATCTAAATTACAAAATAAATATCCCATGTGTGTTAAAAATTAGTTTTAACAGAAGAGCATATAACACGCAAAAAAACTGCATTAAACCAAACTATGCTAATAATGTTTCCACTATTTAGTGGTCAATATGTCATTATAAAAGTTAAATTTCTCCATAAATATATTTTTTATTAATATTTAAAAATAAATTATAAAAATATATTTTTTTAGTAATTTTAAATCTTTTAATAAAATATCATTTATTATAAAATAACATTAATGATAATTTTGACATTATTTATTTATTTTAATCTTAAAATATAAATAAAATTATGGAATTAAAATATATTATGTTAAAATATAATTAACATGAAATATTCATCTAAAATAATGGAACCCAACAAATCATTTAATTTTCTTCATTTGTTATATTTTTAGTATTACGTATTTTATTTTATTATTATCTAAATAATCACTACATTGGTGTTTCATAAGAATTTTAAGTAAATAATTCATCCATAAAAATTAATGATATATTACTAGGTTTAAAATAACTCATTTATTATTAAAAAATAAATTTATAATAGAAAATATGTTTTTCTTTCTATATATAAAGGCTTTATAAATGTTAAAGGCATGGAATGTTCCTTTTTTATAGTTTTACTTACTGACAGATTATATGCTTTACTTTCAGGGAATAGTATCCCAATAACTCATAAAATTATAACCAATAGGGGATATGGGAAAAAATTGGAAGACAATGGTTTTGGGAAAATTGTTTAGATCATTTTTCCCCTTTAGATTAAAGTTAAACCACTAAGTAAACTAATTTTTATTTCATCAATGTAATCAATTTTAATTACCTTTACTAATATTTTTGTTCGAAAAAAATAAGTTTATATTTTGGGAATTTAAATATTATATGGATTACAAATATGTATATCGATTTCTTGAAATTAAATTCCGAATACTATCAAAATTAAATTTATAGGTAATCTCGCAGATGTAGAAAAACTCAATCATGCATGTAACATAATCTAACTCAGTGTTGTGTGTAGAAAAATATTAAAATAGAAATGAATAAATAGAAAGATAGAAAAAAATTTATTTTATTCTAAAAGGAAAATATTTTAATGTCTCTGGGCATTATAGTTTATGGACAATATCTCATGACTATGTAATACACTCACCATGTTAAATAAGAAGATAACCAAGTTCATTTGAAAAAATGAATGTGACTAAAATTTCAAGGAATTGACCGGAATATTAGTCATAAAACATATTATTACACTACCAAATAGTGGACACCGATTTTTAATTTTTAGTGACACATCTTAGAAGGTATTTGTATGTATTCTTATTCAGAATGACTTGGTTATAGTATATGCCTGATGAAAATTTGAGGTTAATTAAAAAAATTCTCCAACTCATGATTTATAGTTAGTTATAGTAATTTTTTTCTTAATGATATGGAGGAAATATATTTATCCAGAAAAGTGTGATATATATACTAATCCTAAAAGATTAAAGTATATTTTTACATATGAGGAGTTGAAAATGTTCTATATGAGATTGTTAGTGGTAATTAAATATTATTATTGCTCAATACATTTGGAAAGAGAAAAAGAAGGTAAATGATTTATATTAAGAGGATCATGATAAATTATCTGTGAAGAGGATCACAAAAGAGACAATATTTCTAGATTTTAAAAGGATTGATCCGCAAACCTAAAAAAGGGGAGAAATCTTATCTTTCAAAAATGAGTGATCAAACATTTATCCAAGTGAAGATTAAAGATGTGTAGAAATACAAAATAGAGCTATAGATATAGGTGATAAATATTCCTAAGATTTAATTTAATTATGGTGGAATGATATGGTTCCTGAATCATTAATTTTTTCCATCCATATACAATATTGAAAAAGGGGTTTTTAGAGGAGGTTGGTAGTTCTTTTTTTCCTATTTATACCAGAAGCATGAACATGAATATAGATTTGAAAGAGTATTTATGGTGGGATTTAATGAATAGAGATATCATATAGTTTTTATCATTATTATTGGTATGTTAGAAAGATAAGTATTAGAGACAAAAATATAAATGGATGATACATCTTTTATATATACCAGAATGGAAATGGGAAAACATCACCATGAATATTACCATAAGACCCCCAAATCATTTAATGAGAACAATATTGTCGGGGTTGTAGACATTCAAATTACAAAGTTAGAACAATTAATCACTATCAGTGAATATTTGTCACTATATCAGATTTATCAAATATATATTAAGGAAGTGATAAGGTAACATGAAGTACCACATTCCATTGTGTCTAATTGGGATATGAGGTTTTCCTCAAAGTTGTGGAGAAGTCTTAAGTAAGTTCTTGATACACAATTGAGTTTCAACATTACGTATCATCATTAGATATATGGTTAGTCTAAGTTAAAATTTAAAAACCTAGAGGATATGTTGATATCTTTTTCTTTGTATTTAAAATTTGGTTGAGATCAGCACATCCCCATATTTGAATTTTCAAACAATAATAATATCAAATGAGTTTTCAGATGAATCCTTATGAATCCCTCAATGGAAATATGTGTATCACTCCAATGTGAAGAAATGGAGTTCTAGAAAGAAATATTTTGATATTTGGGATAGCTTATTAAATGTTTCAGAAGTTTATATTCGTTCAATAACACATAAGAGCAGAAAAAATTTGATAAAAAATTTATAATGATAATCGCCGACATGATCTGGAATTTAATGTTGATGGAAATGTGTTTCTAAAATTTTTTCCATGAAATAAGTTAATGAGATTTAGGAATAAGGTAAAACTAAGACATAGGTATATCGGACCCTATTGAAATATTGATCATATCGGGATGATAAAATATCAGTTGGTGCTTCGACCACACCTCTCTCAAGTTCATGAATTGTTACATGTATCTCTCCAAAGGAAGTATATACATGACCCTTTATAAGTATTGAAATAAAATATTCGTTCATTGTAGAATGATATTTATTAAGAGGAACAATGAGTGGAGATTTTAGATCATAAAAATAATGTTCAATTAAACAATACCACTCACAATGTCAATGTTTTTTGGTGAAACTACCTGCTTGAGAAAGCTATATGGGAACCTGAGAATTTAGTAAGAGAGAAGTATCCCCATTTATTTGTCTTAAAGTGAAACAATTTGAGGGAGAAATTCATTTTAAGGTGTAATGTGACACCACAATATTTTATGAAATAAATTTTTTGAATAAATATTATTTCTTCAATAAATTATGCTACACTCAACACCATAGTCTAACAAAACCCAATATACTATTTATATTACTATTTAGCATGGTCTTTATGAACATTCCATTAAACATGGTGGTATGAATAGAAATGACCAAATTTTAATTTTTATGTATAATTTTTTTATATAAATAAAACATATTCTAAAAAAATTACATAATTTTTGGTAATGTCTTCATATGTTTTAAAAAAAAAATTCTCACGAAAATGATTTTATTAATTTTTTCTAACAAATAATTAAAATAATTTTTGAAAAATTTATAAATTTATTTCAAATAATTATTATAATTTTTGGATTCAAAATATCAAAATTATTATTTGGAAAATTTATGATATTTCTTAAAAATATTAATTTTTGATGAATAGTTAAAAATACTCGGTTTCAATGAAAAATGAATATCTTTTTAAACAATTAATAATGTTAAATTTCAATTAAAAACAATGTTAAAATTAATTAATTTAAACAATATTATAACTAAATAAATATAATTCATTTGAATAAATTATATATATAATTTTAATATAAAAACTTTTTTATGTTTTGAAACTTTTCTCTTTGGAAAATTGCATTTTCATTGTGTTTGTGGGGTTAAGTATAAATTAAATTCTACCAATTTTTTGAATCGAATTAGAAAAATTGATTCCATATTTACAATCAATATAATTAAAATTAAATAATAATTTCAACTTAAATTTTGACTATAATTAATAGTGAAAATAGTAAAAATTAATTATCACTATTAAGGTTAAAATGGGTTTACCTGGGGGTAGAAACTAAAACTAAAATTGGTTAAATGACATATAATATTGTAAAAAGACCATTTTATGTACATATTTATACCTTATAAACCATATTTGTTTTGATAAGGATCCATTTTGGATCCTTTTGGAATGTGAAAAGTATTGTTACTCTTTATTCTTTTCAAAAATTCTATGTGCGTCCAGTCCACCACTTATAAAAGTTCATCTGTATAATCTTATATATAAAATTACAAAAATCATTGGTTTATAAATTCATGAAATAATATCTTTCTAAATTACATAAAATCATCCTAGAATATTTTTATTGATCATAAATACATACTTGAAATGATTTTGGTGAAAACCTAAAGAAGTTGTCTGAAGAAGAGGTGATGTCCTTAACAGAGCGTATTATTTTATTTCTCCTTACACCTATTTATAATACTATTAAACAATGATGATATAATAATCTCATTATATTCTATATATTGATATTTTTTATGGTAATTTCATTATGTACAACAATATCCTCCCCTGTCGAATGGGAAATAAAATTGTTGATCGTGTGTACGACAGACTATCGCCTCACGAACTGTCATAATTTTTTTTCCATAACCATTTATTACATATGGATATAATGACACATGTAATAACTATATATTATATTTAGGCTATAATTATACTTTTTTAATTATAATATCACAGATAAGTTTTTACTTTCCATCTTGTAGGAATACAATAATGTCGCTCAATTGTATGAAGGACTAACGAATCAAAAAAGGATGTGATTATGTTATCATATATGATTTACATGGAAGATAATAATGATTAATTTTATTCTTATACACTATATTAATGAGATATTAATGTATCTTTAAAATAATTATATTATATACTTTATTACGTTATCATCCATTGAATAAATGATAACATTACTTGTGTGTACAACAGACTTTCACCTCACAATGTGATGTGATTCAATTTTAACTAATGATTTACATGGAAGTAAATAGAGGATAAATTTAATGACTATATGTGATATATATTAGTTAATAATTAATATTTTAAGGTTATATATATTTTACCATCCTTTTATTTGATCTATCAAGAAAATGGAAACAAATTTCATGTTTATGTACGACTTATTGTCTCCAGGAACATTATAATTCATTTTATATTTCTAACATTAATGGAATAATATAAATAATTTTATAATGAATATTTAATATACTTATATCATGGCTATCATTATTTATAATAAGAAACCATGATCAAATTTGAAGGACCTAAAATACCAAATCAAAACATACAATATAAAAACAAAGCTGTTATTACCCAAAACACGATTTTAACAAGGAATTGTTAATAAATAGGTAATTAAAGGTAATAAGTAAAGAATATATTTTTTGATAAATATTTTAATTTTATTTAATATATTTTTATTAAATATATATTTAGTAAACAAGAATTTGGAACATGTTTAAATGAAGTATAGACTTAAGGTAATGGATTTTTGTCTCAATTTGTCTTCTTTGGGACATAAGTTATGTTGTGCACCTATCTTACTTTATGAGTTGTATATACATAACCTTTGACTAATTTTTTGACATATTAATCTATTATAATTTTATATATAAGGCTTTTTATTATTATTTATTGGGTCATATGATTTAAAAAATAACATATTTCTTAAGGTATTATGTTTCAATCTAATTTTTTATCATAATTTTTATTAGTATTCATTATATGATTAAAAATTATGATAAATTTTTCAATAACTTCATGAAATTTATTTTCTATAATTATTTATAAAAAAATAAATATTTTCCCTTTAATATTCAACTCTTAGTATACAAATTATTTCAAAAGAATGTTTTTAGCAAAATCATCTTTATTTATCCCTTTAGTGAAAAACGTGTTTCGTTCATATTTTTTTCTGAAAATGTTTTAACATGACCAAAAGTATTTATAAAATGCATTTTTAACCATTTTTTACTTTTTAAATAGTGTTTTTACAGTAATCTCCATGCCATTTTCTAAACATGGTATGTTTTGATTTTAACAAACTTGTGAAAGGAATCTTTATTTTAACGCATATAGTATTAACATAATTGTCCGTTGTCATGAAAATTATTTTCTTGGAAGATTAATTTGTATGTTTTAAGGTTATATTTAATGAAAATGATTTTGAAAACTACTTATGTTTTTAATTTTTTCTTTCAAAGTGGATGGGGTATTTTCCTAAAAAAAAATTTAAATGATTTATAAATCTTATTTTATAAGTTTCCATGGTTATTTTCAAAGGAAAATATTTTGAATATATTATATGTTTTAAAAAGGGGTTTTAATGTAGAAATTATATTTTCATAAAGAAATGTTCCAAGTGATATTTAAAAATCATTTCCCTTCTAAGATGGAATCCTTTGACATTACTTAGGTTTTATTGGGGATATGATCCAATGATACAATTCTTATTCATTCTTGGAAGGGTTTATATTTATAATGACATGATTCATATAAAACCCACTTCTTTTTTCATGGGTTATTATATGATGAAATTATGAAATGATGATGAAAACTATTTCTTTTTACATAGGTTATTCTATAACGAAATATTAATTAAAGCCACATCTTTTCATGGGTTCTGATATGATTAATGTTTTATAAAGCCCATTTATTTTCATGGGTTTTTTATGAAAAATATTTTATAATATTGTGGTGCACATATTTATGATTGTTATTTTGTTATGGGTCTAAGATATTTCTCTATCCAATGTATTGGTTAAATATTCAAATCTCATGAGATAAACCAAACTAAAATGGGGAGGGAATTTAAAATATTAAGGGACCATTCCCACTATTGTTGTATTAGGAATGAAACTTGAATACTATGATGTCTTGGGTAGTGAACTAATTCTACTATGATAGAATTGTAAATGAACCTTTCATACCAGGGAAATTATTTTTTATGCTTATGTTTATGCCACAATTCTATGTCTTATGTTAATGTTATGCGCTCATAGATCAAGTTCTTTTTTCCCTTATAAATCATGTATTATGAACTTCTAATTTCTATTCCATGACTCATTATTTTGATCAATGATTTGTAGGGAATTATTATAAATCTCATTCCCATGTTCTCTTATTATTATGATAATATTATGGTTACATATCTTCATTTTTATCCTTACTAAGAATCTACGCTAAGCCTTTCTTATGTTTATTTTGCACATGTTATAATGAAATATATTATATATGATTTATATAATACCAGTGATAATTATGAAGAACCTAGTGGGAGATAATTTAGTTCACATATAAACTAGTTTTTTATGATCCAATGTTTCGAAAGAAACTATAACATAACATTAATAAGGTGTGTGTTTGTGTTATGTAATGAATTTTCATAGAAAAATATATAATATCTATGCCTGAAAAGACTAGGTCATTATATTTTCTTGGTATTATAATCCTCTAAATCAAGGTATATGTAATTTAATATTTCCTCTAGAATCCTATCAAGAAGAAGGATAAACAAATCAAATCTCAACTGCATCATCTTAGGGATTTTATTTTTCATTCCAACTAAGGAAATGTTTTTTACACTATCTTACTATCAAAATTATACCCCAATAATAATTTAGAATACAAAATTTGTATCATATATTTGGAGAAATCATTTTTAAACCAATGGATCAACAAAATATTAAGGGTATTTAACATTTGTGGTAAAGGAAATTATTGGTGAGTATACCATTATAAAGGAAGAGTTGGTTCCTTTTCATGATTATGTGTGAGGCTTGATAGATAAATTTACTTAAAAGAAAAATATATCTCATATCTTGTGTAAATATAATTCCCAAGAATATTTATTAGTTAATGTAGTTAGGATCCTAGAAAATCCAGGTTATATGGAGATGATCATTCACAACACACATTACAGGGTGGAATCTCAATTCACAAATAATGATACAGAGGAAATTAATGATATTAAAACCAACATTGATCAAGGTGATCCTATAATATCATAGATCAATTCCAGAATATATTGGATGTATTTCATAATAGGTTATATTCAAAGAAATATTATACTACAACATTTATAAAGACCCCAAATCTAGTTTCCAAGAGTCAGAGTTTACTTTAGTACATTAGAATAAGATTCAAGGAATCACATCATGAAGGAACAAATAATTTAGTAGTCCTGGTAACTAGATACATAATTTAATCTCATTTAATAAATGAAAAAATAAATTACAACAGAGTGTTTTCATTAAGTGATTTATTTTTTTCTTTTAGAATAACCCGGCATATCAATTATAATAGTCATCATAGAATCCTGTAGAAAGAAACATAAGAAAGGGGAAATCTCAAATTCTCAGTAAGGGTATAAATACAATATAAGATATCATGAATACATGAGACATAACTAATATAGAAATTTAAATTTATGAAACAAATTCCATTTAATTAATAACATAAATATGTGGAATGATATGGTAGGAATAAATGATGATCCAATAAGGACATATAAAAAATCACATGAGATAGAAACTTAATCATGGATATTATTACAAAGAGAATAATAACATGGAACATCAATAACAAATATCATAATGAGGGAATTAATATTTCTAAACACCATAACCTTACTATGAAGGCCTCGTGCTAAATAATTTTTCATAAATGGGTTTGTATTTGACCAAAAACCCAATATAGTTTGTCTCATGAGACCTACCGATGCATCAAAAATCTATAGAAGGCCCTAAATAGAACTTACTATTTCCTATTCATTAATCATATAAAATGGTTGAGTCATAATCAATATAAAAATTTACATTAAAAAACTAACATAGAAATTTTTAATAATTACACTAATCAATAAACATAATCATAAACCAATCTGAGTAATATAGGGAATGAAATAAAAATAGTAAATCCCTAGTAAAACTAATAATAAACCATATTTATAAATAAAAAGGTTTTTATAATTTGATTATATCACTATCTAAGACGAATTAACAACAATGTATTTCATCTTAGATGAAAAATTATTTTCCATGATCCGTACGAAAATTAATTGAGGAAAATAAAATTTCTTTGAAAATAATTTATGTAAAACTAGAAAATTAATAAATCATTATCTAAATTATTTCCTAATAAAATCATATTGTAAACATATAAGGTAATATTATAATAAAAAATGATCATTAAGGCGGAGAATTCATTTCTTTATGTAAATGTTTAAAGAAAACATTCCTTTCACACTTTGGAAAAAAGTTAAGAATTTCCTTATTCATAAAATGATAGGAGGAATTCTTTTATAACCTATGTAAAAATTAAAACATGGGTAAAAGTTCCTTTAATAAATACTTTTTTAAATTCTAAAATATTTTTTAAAACATTTTTAGAAAACATGAATGTGGAAGAAAACATGTTTTCAACTCAAGAGAGAAATAATGATCATTTTTCTTAAAAAAATAATTTTGAACTCGTGAGTACCTAAAGAGAGTAAAATGAAATGAAATAAAACAAATTTCATGAAATATAAATAAGATAATAAATATAATGATTTTATTCAAAGTTGGATCATAATATTGCATTATTGTAACTACAAACATAAATAATCCCTTTATACGATGATATTGTATAATAAAACCATTACTATATTGGTAACATTTAGTCATAATCACCATGAACGAATAAAATTAAATGAAACCTAAAATATCATTAAAATAAATAAATTTATGATATTACAAATCAATGGAGATGTATATACATCTCATAAAATAATATACCCACCTAACATGACATATGTCTCAAAGAAATAAATTTGAGACAAAAATTCCCTAACCTAGATACGAATTTATTTTTAAATTTATGATCCTCTTATATAATAAATATAGGTTTTTTATAATGATATTACATAAGTATAGATATATATTTAATTCCATTTATGATTTTATTTTATTCTTTTATCGCCTTTTTTAACATTTATATATTAAAATCACTATTTTTATTATAATTTCTCCCTTTTTCATATATGTTCTATGTTGGTAATTTCAGTAAATTTACTTTGATCATGGTTTAATCCTATAATTGGTTTAAAAATTATTGAAATATCATATATATTAATTATATATGTAATTATATTAATAAATAAATGTGAGAGATAGAATATGGATTACACTGTTCATTGAGACGGTAGGTTATACGTACACATGAAAACTGTTTTAATTTTATCATTAGATGGAACTAAAAGAATTTAAATAACATATGAATTTTAAATATAAATTATGAATACATATATATATCATATATAATTTAAATTTATCCATTTTTTTCCATGTAAATTTTATGTGAGAAATGATTCACATCGCTTCGTGAGGCGGTACCCCGTTATACACACGAACAATGTTATCATATCTCCATGGAATGAAAAATAAGAAGTTATATGTGATATTAAAACTCAATAAGTTTATTAATTTCATAAATATAAAATACATATATTGAACCATCATTATCTCTATCCCGAAGAGGTGGTGATGGAAAACGAGATACATTTGTTTTTTAGGCAATAGTCTATCGTAGACATGATCGACAATTTAATTTAACATTTGATTGAAGTGGAGATGGATATTGGTTATTAAATTAAAAAAATTAAATCATAGTATAATTAATATAATTTTTTTATTATATCATCATAGTTTAATTATATTTTAATGAGGTGGAATAATAAATAAAATAAAACACATGTTTAATAATTTTACCTCTTCTTCGAAGATCCTCTTTAGGTTTACACCAAAATACATTATAGAAGGGTTTATTAATAAAAATAATCCCCCTAGTATATTTTTATGGATGAAATGAATATATTTGGGTAGTTTTGTTTCCAAATCAATAGTCTTTGGAAGTGTGAAGAGGGGATGAGAGGGGGTATCCATTTATAAGTGGGAGAGAAGACACACTTGGAAATTCTGACAAGAATTATTTTACTGATGTTTATACCTTGAAAAAAGGCTCAAAAAATGGATCCTTTTAGAATATTAAAGATTATATGGTTTAAATATGGCCATAAAATAGTAACTTAACATGTTTTTATTTCAGTTTAACCCTTATCATTTTAGTTTACTTTCCCGGGAAATCAATTTTACCTTAACCGTAGTAATTAGTTTTTACTATTATCACTATTTATTATGATAAAAAATTAAGTATACCTTATTAGATAATATAAATTATTATTATTAGAAATATTTAATCTATTTTTAAAAATTCAGTTTATATAATTTTTATTATTTAATTAAAATTACAACCAGCAAACGCATTGAGAAAACAATTTTCCAAAGAAATTTTCTATTATATATGGAATGTTTTTATATTTAAATTAAACATAAAATTGATCCAAATGACCTATATTTGTGACATTATAATATAATTTATACAATTATACTTAAAAATAAATTTATAATATAATTTAACTTTTTTAATTATTTAAAATAATGTTGTATTAAAAAACACAGAATTGTTCATTATTCATCAAAATTTAAATCTTTTCAAGAAATTATGAAAACATCACTCTAAGTCAATTTTTATATTATTATTTTAAAAATGAAGTTAATTTTTCAGTTTTTTTATAAAATAGGTAATATATATTTTAAAATATGTTCTCAAAATACAACTAAACCACTTTTAGGAAAATAGAAATTTCAGAAAATATTTCTTTTTTATTTCAATTGATTTTTTTAAATTTATAATCAATATATAACCACAGAATTTATTTAATACGTTCTTAAAACATATAATTTTCATAATATATTTAATAATATTCATATCCACCAATTTAATAGATAATTTATAATTGTATACTATATTACTGTTCTTTAAGACTTAGGATTTCATGTTCCACAAGCTACTAAAAAGATTGAATTTATTTGAAAGTAAATATATTATAGAGTATCAAGGTGTTAAATTATTCCCCCATTGAAAAATTTTACCCTCAAAATTTATATAATTTTACCTTATAAAGATAATTGGGCTTTTCTTTAATATAATTTCTCTAGGTTCCCACCTCACTTATTCTATCTTATAGTTTCTATGAAGTACTTTCAGTAGAAAAGTTACTTGATTTCTCAACAGTTTTTATCTAGTGTCTATAATCTAGAAAATATCTTCAAAATACATTATATTCAGTTCCAAGTATATATATTCAGAGGTTACAACATGTTTTATTTATGGAATGAACTTCCTTATCAAAGGGATATGGAACACATCATGTACTTTAGAGAGACATAGAAGCATCACTAAATGGTAATCCTCATCTCCATTCATTTAAAAAAAATTCAAAGGGTATGATATACATGCGGATTACTTTTCTCTTCTTAATAATCCATATAACATCATTAAATTGAGATAGTTTCATGAAAACATGATCTCCCACTTGAAATTCAAATTATTTTCTCCTATTATCAACATATCTTTTTTTTCATTGTGATTATTTGATATAGGTTTGAGTATCCTTTATCATAAATATTGTCTCCTCTAAATGTTTTAGTTCAACAGCATTCCTTTCATCAAATTAATCCAAAATATTTTGAGTAAAACATATCTTTCCATATAATTCTTCATACAATTCTATTTGAATACTTTAATGGAATCTATTATTAAATATAAACTCCACCAAAGTTAAGTACTGATAACATATTTCATGAAAGTCATTAAAACATGAACTCAACATAACTTTTTATGATTGAATAGTTATTTTTGACTTTACATGAGTTTGAGGGTGATAAAAAGTTCCCAAATCAAGTTTAGTATCCAGGAAAACATGAATACCTTTCTATAATTTTAATTTAAATCATGGATCATGATCAAAAAAAATTGAAAGAGGTGTTCCATGAATTCATACAACTTCATTAATATATAGGTGTTTAAGGTTATCAATAGAAAAATATTATATTATATAGAGAAAGTACATATATTTGTTAAGGTGATAAACAATTTCCCATATTGCATCATTATTTCTAGGAGTATTCAGTAATTTTTTTGGCAAAGTCCTTAGTATTGTTATCCAATTTCCATATAGGAAAAGGTGGAGGTTTGAAGGCCCCTCTAAGATGGTTCCTCTCATATTTAAATTCTTGAAAAGCAGTTTTTTACACATAATAAGCAATTTACCACTTCATTTTATCCCATAAAAAGTGTTCCTTCAAGTCTTTATACACATTGGTGCTAACATGGTCTATATAAAATTGATGCTTTGAGAATCATCAAATAATTATCTTTTCAAATTATGTATAAATGGAACATATTATATTTTTCCATTTTTCAGAAATCCATATTCAAAATTGATGTATGTCAATTTTCCATTATTCAAATCTTTAATATTATTTTTTAAATTCTCATCATCGGGTTGGGAACTATTTATGTTTTCCAATTATGATTGTTTAGTTATTATTTAAAAAAGAGTGATTTATCGCCTTCTTTAATGATTCCCAGATCCATCATTAGTAAATACCATTAACATAGAAGCACTGAAAATCAACATTTTAGAAAGTAATCATTAATTATTTTGGATGAAAGAAACTGCTACCTTAATTTACTTCACAAGATGGTAGTGTATTGAGAAATCATAGTCCTTGAGTAGCTCAAGCCATCTCATTTTCCCCATGTTGATATCTTTCTATGAAAATATGTACATAAATATATTGTGAATCATACATGTCACATGTTTTCCAATAGATATAGTTCTTAAATATCTTAAAATAAAATATTAAGACTTCTAACACAAGATTATTGGTTGGATATATTTTTTTATTAATCATTAACTACCATGATTCATAGTTAATAATTTTATCATTCTATATTAGGACACAACCAAGTATATTATACGTTTTATCACTATATATTATGAACCCATCGGTTGTTTATTATACAGTAAAAATAAGATCATTCAACAATATATTGTTCAATATTTATAAAATTATTCACATTTATTTTTTCCATATGAACATGACCACATTAAAATTAATCTTGTTTAAAAAGTTACATAATCGAGTTTTTTTAATAAATTTATGATAGTAATCTACCAAACCAATGAAACTAAATTTTATGGTTATGCTTATTAGTGTAGGGAATTTGTGTACCACATTATTTTCTATATTATTAACTGATATTACATCCATGGAGATAATGTGGACAATAAAAGAAACAATATGGAGTGAGAATACAAACATTTTATATTTCCCATATAACTCTTTTATTATAAGAGTATCAATAATGATAATTAATTGTTTTTTCATAGTCCCCATAACTATCAGAGTACACCATGATATCATTGATAAATAAAAAATAATGTTGTAAATATTTCCTTTAAATAATTTGTTCAATAGATATATGAAGATAGAGGGTTTATTTGTCAATCCAAATGAAAGAACTATGAAATCTTAATGTCTATAACTGATACAAAATATTTCCTTTGGAATATATTTCTTATTTACATGAAACTGATAATACCATGAATAAAGGCCAATCTTTGGAAAATATTGATCTTTATAAAGTTGATCAAATAATTCATCAATTCAAGGTACACAATACTTTTAATTTATTATAATAGCATTTATTTCCCTCTTATAATGTATAACTTCATATGTCCTTTTTTATTACTAATGAAATGAAAGGGGGATCCCCAAGGTGAAACACTAGGGCATACAAATCCCTTATCACAAAAATCCTCTTGTTATTTCTTGAACTCCAATAATTTTATAGTTTCCATTCTCTAAGGAGTCATTGATATTGGTCTTTCATTAGGGATTAAATCAATTGAAAACTCTATTCAAGAACTCATTTTTTCACTCAAGTATGGATCCTTTAATTTTCACTCTAATTCTTTATTTTGGACCTAATGTGGATACCTAAGGAGTTAAAAAAGGTCCCAAGGGTGTCTAGGGCTTGTTCAGAGGTCAGAGCCCATCCTTTTAAGGGAAATGGTCCTATCACACGGTTATAGGAAGCCCTGCAGTTAAGTAACTTGGTTAGATATAACCTTATGGATGGTCTGTATTTTCAAGAAGAGACATCTCATATTGTAAGCACACAGTTTCTCAAACCGTTCAACCGCAACATGGGGTATGCCCTTTCCTTCATATTTTTGTTCATGGTTTGAGCACGGTTTGAAAAACCTTATGGCCAAACCATGCAGAAGCTAAATTTTGGGTAATTTTACCTTTTTCCATTAATGATCTAATTATCCCCTTCTTCTTCCCTAATATGATTTCTAGCAGGATAAACCTCAATTTATTTCATTTTTTCCCCTTTTTGAAGGCTTAAACTAGGTATCAAGAGATATACTTTATCTGAGATCAGTTTGAGCTTCTATTCATCATGTTGGATGTGCAATGATAAGAAATCAAGTCTGTTTGAGCCATTCTTCATCTCTATTTCTCTTGACCTAGTTATCAATGTGTGATAATTTTTACTATTTTCTAAGATCTACTTAATTCCAAGATAAATTAGAGGCAAATACTGGTTGAGGAGTGTCATAATAGGATGTGGTGGGTGGTATATAACTCATTATTCAAGTTCATTGATTTTGGAATATGTCTTGTGGGCCCTGCTGATTTCACCATGTTTTGTTTATCAAATTTATATGTAATTATTATAATCATTAAAACCATATGGTTATAATCTTTCTAAATAGGGAATTATTTTTTTAGTATTTATGTCCACAACTCCCAACACCCGATGTAGGGTTATATTCCATAATTGATTTTTTGGTGTTCTGACACATTTGGGTCATCATTCTGGTGTGCCTTGTCCTGAACCTTATAATGGTAATATTTACTATATTAAATCGATTGATTTAAATTTTGAATTTCATAATGGAAAGTACCAAGTATGTCCACCACTTGACCAACCTAAGGTAAGATCTTCATTTTGATATATAAATGTTAAATTGAAATTAGAAAGTACACAATGTATATGAATTATCCTTATCCAATGTAGATTAATGTTGGGTTTAATGTCCACAACACACCATTCCATGTTCATGTAAGGCTTAAAATTTGATGTTATTAATTTAACTTTACTTGAATAGTTTAAATTAAAAGATCACATGCCAGTTGGACTTGTAAAACTAATGAAAGTAAAGGCTTGATCTAAGTGAATTTTTAATGGCATAGTCATCATATGGCCAAATTAATTGTGATGAATTAGATGTGAGTTTCCCTTTATGCACATGTACATTGAAATATTAATTTAGATCCTTGAATCATGTTATCTCTTGGATTATCGAGGGAATTCCTTGGGTACTCGAGGATATCATTCCGACTCAAGGATTTTAGTTGCTTAGGGTGAGGCATACCTAGGAACCTGGTCCTTGCCTACCTATTAATTCCCGATATGACAACACATTATCCTTTCATTATTATTAAAAGATTACTTAGATACCATCCTTTATTACATCATTGACAAGTATATTTAATTATTACAACCCATGGGGATAAGTCATTATTTATCCTCATGTAACATTAGAAGAACTCCATGGACTCAGTATGTGTCTTATTATGGAAATCCTTGGATGATGCAAATTCGATTACAATATTACCCCTTAGCTAGACTCAGTTACTACTGAGTTATAATCCCATGAGGTCTAGGTTTCTTGGTGAACACCATGTAACCACTCCATATTAATTATCAATTATGGTTTTCTTGTTACATCTTGGAACCTCCAATATTTATACTATCACAAGGTGATTGAAATTTTGGATATACCACACATGACTTGTTTATATAAACTAGTAATCAAGTAATTTATGAACTAGTTACACGCTCAAACACCCTCCAGGGGTTGAACAAGGCACTTCAGTATTTAGATATATTGTACTTATTTACTTTACATTATATATGTAGGCCAACACACTATTATATTTCCATTATAAGGGACAAATGTTATAGACCCCATTTGTGGTGTTCCAATGAGATTTATCTCACACCCTATCTAGGAACTATTAGAACCCACGTAGACTACATAAATGTAACTGTTGATAAGGGGAAGCATACAATTTTAAACAATTTATTTCTTACTGTGGTAGTATGCAGCTAGTAGAAGATAACCGAGCTGGAGATTAGGATTATTGGGATCGTTTATATATTTTCTTTTATTATATTAGGTTTCAAATATATTCATGCTACTTTGTATCCATGTTTTCAAGATTAATAGATACATGACATATTATCATCAATTTTTGTATTATTATACTAGTTATTCCAGTTATTTCATTTATTTTTATCATAGTTTCTTTCTATTGTTACATATATTTATATTTATTGCTTCAATTATTTTACCTTTGTTATAACTATACACTATGCTACACTTTGTCAATGAGGGCTTAATCTCCCCATGAACACACCCAAGGACCTCACTGCAAGTCAACAACCTCTGGAATTCAGGGAGATGTTCTTGAGGCCATGTGTCTAACAGGGATCAGGGAACCTATTAGCGGACATCTAGGTCCAAGACGTCACAAAGTGGTATCAGAGGCGGTTCTATTCTAACTTTTCTATTTGGAGACAATAGTCATGATATTAGGAATGCTTGTAACTTGTTCATAAGCCATGCTTGGGCATTGTGAACCCATGTTCTAGGTAAAATCCAATTTTCCTAAAATAAAATAATCATTCTGTTTTTTTCTTATTATAGTATATATTATTTCACTATTGGGTGAAATAGATGTTGTGTGGTGTGGTATATTATTTATCTAATTGATATTCTTTTATATCCTTGGCCTGATGATATGAGGGAAGAAATCATTGTTACATTCATCATTTAGAAACATATAATGTTTATGTAATGCATATTACAATTCCAAGTAGGTGAATTTCATTACTTTTCATTTCTTGTTATGCCTATGATTGATGAGGGAGCCTTTCCTTGTTTATATATTTCTTGTGTTACTGTAGATTGTGATTGAGTGGTTTCATAATTAAATTCATGACGTGTTGTGGGACCTCATGCGTTTGAAAGAGTAATTTACCAAACCAATCCATAAATTAGAAATTAAAGTGGGTGTTAATCACAATGATATGGTGTATGGGCCCTGATTCCCTAGGAATGTCATTCTATTTTAATGGAACTCTGATGTAAGATATAAAAAAATCAAAAAATAAAAGTGGAATGGTTTTACATCATTTTCCCACTTCATCACGATTATGAAAGGTAAAGGAGTGAACTAGGTAACTAAATATTAAATTAAATGGAATGGTTTCCTATAAATGATGAGGCAAGGTACTATTAACCCATCATATTCTCAAACCCCCAAAACTTATAGTTGAGCACTTATCGATACCGAGATGTATAAGTTGGTAGTTTGGGTAGTTTTCCTTAGGTAGTGAGTTTTATTACATTCACATTTTCTAGTGATTCAATATTTAGGCTTCTAAGTTTGTTCTGAGGAATATTCTTCAAATTTGTCTAC
Organism: Viscum album; assembly: GCA_963277665.1. Classification (NCBI taxonomy): domain Eukaryota; kingdom Viridiplantae; phylum Streptophyta; class Magnoliopsida; order Santalales; family Viscaceae; genus Viscum; species Viscum album. Next base: position 1,614,821,215 of record OY728146.1, on the reverse strand, counting down.
CATTGGCACCATGGAATCCTTGTGTCATACACCAGGAAGATGATGATGACCAAGCTCTTGATGTGGTGGTACATGAGCCAGCAGTTGTAACACCATGAGGGGCACTGGGGGAACTTCCTACTGTACTTGATCTTAGGATAGATTCCCAAGTCCATGATAGTTTCTTACATACAATGTAGTCTATACAGAGTGATCCACGAGCTGCACCTATGATGGCTGATCTAAATCTTATGCTTTAGCTGCAACATCCATTAACAATCTTGGTAGATGGGACTCCATAGGCGATTGAGTCTTGGATAGAGGACACCCTATCTATATTTGAGCATTTAGAGATGCCTCATGAGAGGAGGGTCAAAAATTCTACTTATATGCTGCGTGATTTGGCCATGTCACGATGGGATGTGATTACCTAGGACGGTCGCCATCTGGGCATGTTATGGGATGATTTCCAAACTTCCTTCTATGATCAGCTCTTTTGTTAGATGTTGAGATATGATTGTGCTAGATAATTCATGCATCTCAAGAAGGATTCAATGTCATTAATGGAATATTAAGAATGTTTCATGGAGTTTCATCGATTTTCACCCCTTCTAGACGTTGATGATCTTTCACATTCTAGAAGCTTCGAAGGTGGGCTCCAATATTCCATCTATAATCAATTAACCATTTTTCACATAGATACTTTCTCTGAAATAGTAAATTTGTATCTTATAACTGAGTGCAATGAGAGGGATGATGTTAGTACTAGGAATAGAATAACTATGCCACATTAGGCCAGTATTTCTTTGGGTGGAAGAATGATTTCTCTTGAGGTATCCCATTAGAGAAATGACTACTAGGGTACCTATGTAGGTAGCTCTACAGTCTGTCACTAGTGCAGATGTATAGGGAATATGGATCCTCAGTGTGATAGAGACACACTAGTGTGTCAGGATTGTGGCTGTATGGGGAATTTTAGCATTTCTGTTGAACCTTTCCATTAGCTTATAGTTTAATAAGATCTTCAAGAGTTCCACCTTCAGGGGTAGGTTCTTTTATGCCGCATCACGTGGGGAGTTTGAGTATAACTAGTATAACTATCCAAGGAGGACTTCGTGGCCACGATAGCCTAACCCCTGATCACCAACTATGTCAGAAAAGCAGTTTTGATAATGGTGGAAATTTTTTTAGGGATGTGGTTGAGACCAGATCCATGCATTACAGATGATACCCAAGGATCAGGATGCAAGAGCATATATAGTACAAGGTACTATTATTTAGTATCCACGATTGTATCATCTTTATTTGATACAGGTGATTCACACTCTTTCATCTCTTTATCTATCACATAAAGCCTTGGGCAAGAAATATAGTGTTACCGTGGTGTTAGGAAACTAGATACACCATTATGGGTACGATCAGAGGGAATACTCTAGTCGAGAAACTATCCCTTTAAATTATAAAGTTATCCTTTCTTATAAGACCACTTTGTTCTTGTTATTCATATAACATGCTTCAATATCATTCTTGGGATATATTGGTCAATTTTGTACAATACCTTTGTATACTAATATCATCAAAGTGTAATGTTTACATCATAAGAGGGTAGTTTTTATCTACATAAGAGTGATTGAGATGTCTAGGCTAGTAGATCTGTACTAGAGCATTATGGGCTAGGTGGGTAATAGTTCATATTTCCAATCTCTTTATAGAGGATCAAGACTTAGGCCATGATGAATTTCCTCTAGTAGTAGATCAATTTTGGGATGTTTTTCCTAATGAATTTCTTGGCTTACCTTTTGAGAGGGAGGTACAATATATGATCTATCTTGTTCCAAGATTATCTCTAGTGTCATTTACTCTATATAGAATGGAACCTACTGAGCTCTAGTAACTCTAGTGATAGTAAGAGGATCTAGAGGCCAAGGGTTTCATATGGTTAACACTTCCTCTTGGGGGTTCTCCAGTGATTTTAGCCAAGAAGAAGGAAGGGACCCTTCATTTATAAGTGGATTACAGAGGGTTAAACTAGATTATAGTTAAGAATTAGTATACAATAACTCATATAGATTATATATTTGACATGATTTTAAGAGATAGGGTCTTATCTATGATCGAACTGAGATCAGGTTATTATCAAGTGTGAGTCAGACCATCAGACATACCTCATACAACCTTCCATAGTATGTATGGTCTATATGAGTACCTCTTTATTCCATTCGGTCTTATGAATGTGATCACCATTTTCAAGGCTATGATGAATAGGGTGTTCTACCCCTAATTGAATTATTTTATTGTAGTCTTTATGGATGACATATTAGTGTATTCTCACACTATAAGAGACAATGTTAAGGAAATTGATATGATTTAGAGTACATAATGATAGCATAAAAATTTTGCAAATCTTTATTAGTGCCGCTTATGGATCGAAAAATATTTTGTATTGGGTCATATAATATTAGAATCAAAAGAATATTTTGACCCAGAAAAGGTTGTTGTTGTGGTTTCCAAATAGAAACCCAATAACATGTTTTATATAAACAGTTTCTTAGGGAAGGAGGGATATTAAATTCATTTTATAAAGTACTTTTCCTGACCATCATCACCACTTAATATCCTTAAAAATAACCATGTTACGTTCCTTTGGTCATAACCTGACGAGAAATACTTTCAAGAGCTAAAATAGAGGCTTTTCTTGGCACTTATTGTGACTCTTTTAGAGCTAAGAAAAGGTTATATAATCTTTTGTGATTCATAAGAGCAGTGATGATATTGGATTAATTATTATTTGTGTATGGATATAAATATTTGAGTCCTCATGAGAGGAATTAATTGAAACAAGACCTTGAGTGAGGAGTAGTTTTCCCTGATTTAGATTCATGGAGACACTATTTGTTGGGTGAGTGATTTTTGGTGTAAACAGACAACAAGTGCCTCAAATATATCTTTTTAAATCATGAATTAGACCTCATATAGATAAGATGGATTGAATATCATCATTCCTTTGATTTCAAGCTTGCCTATATGCCTAGAAAGGGAAACATAGTCACTAATGTGATGAGTCAGAAAACTCAAGAACAAACCATATGAGAAGCAAGTGATGAATAGAAAACAATGGCACTCTTTTCTGAGATGAATGTAGAGTTTCATTATAATCACAAAAAATGTTAACTCTAATCCCTGACAGTTACCTATTCCCTCCCTGAGAAGGTGAAGGGTAGGGTATTTTTAGATCCCTAGGGCTTGGTTCTCCATGATATTATATCAGGAGCTGACCCGCCTCTAGATTGGTTGGTGAACAGATACGAAATTATTCCTATACATGGACATGTATGGGTTCTTTTAGATTTGATATAGGAGTTAATGTATGAGTCTCATGGTTCTAAATGGGTGGTTCATCAGGGAATATCTAAAATGTATAAGGAAATGTGACACCAGTATCGGTGGCATGTGTTGAAATGTCAAATAGTAGGCTTTATCACTAGGTGTTCCACCTATCAGCAGGTGGAGGCAGAGCATGAGGGACATGTAGGATTGTTACAGCTGGTTCTAATCCATGAATGGAAATGGGAAGATATTTTTATGGATTTCGTTGTCTTCTTACCTAGGTCTCTGAGGGGTAGTATGGTTGTATGAGTAGTTATTGGCCGACTACTGGAAGTATCCCACATAATTCCTATTTAGGATACTCTATTTTTAGATAAACTCAAATATCTGTATGTTTGTTAGATCATATGACTACAAAGGTTCCCTCGTACTATTATTTTAGATAGGAATGCTTGTTTCATGGCACAATTCTGGTAGTGCTTTCAGAACGATATGGGTACATAGGTGCTTCTAAGAATAACTTTTCACCCTCAGATCAATGGGTAGTTGGAAAGGATGATGTAAGTTCAAGAGGACCTGATTTAAACATGTTTACATGATTTTAATGGTTCTTGGGAGAAGCATATCCCTTTCATTGAGTTATCCTATAATAAAAACATTAAGGTGATGATTTAGATGGCACCTTTTGAGGCTACATATGGTATGCCATTCTGTTCATCACTATGCTGGTTAGAGGCATAAGAGGAAACCCTACTAGGTCCTTATTTCATATTGAAGACTTCGGAGTAGGTTCATGTGATCGGGAAGTGTTTGTTTACTGATCAGTATAGACATAAATATTGTTCCAATCACCAATCACAACCTCTAGAGTTTGAGGTTTGGGATCATTTTTTCCTTCAGGTATCACCCAAGCTAGGGAATAGACAATTATAGAAGTACATGAAGATGTTTCCTCATTACATGGGTCTATTTGAGATTATATAGATACTCAGTTCAGTAACCTATTGTCTTTTACTGCCTTAGAGGTACCATACCATGCACAAATACATTCATGTTACATAGCTTCACCAATATCTTACTACCCCATCTGATACCATTGATCTTGAGGAAGATGAGTTAGATGCTGATGCTACCTTTTAGGAGTATCTAGTACACATTATTGACCAGAGAACGAAGGCTATCTGAGGCTTGTTTGTCCCTCTAGTAAGAGTGATATGGTAGAACGACCATGTGCAGGATGAGACTTTGGAGTGGGAGGTGGACATATGTTCCCAGTGTATAAATTTTTTCTTAGAAAGTGTTTCACCAACCTTAGAAGGTGAACTCACTGATGAGTTCCTTTAAGGGGGGAAGACTGTAAGAACCAGATTTTTCACTCAGGTTTAGATCCATTAATTTTATGTCTAATTATTTATGTTGTACATAATGTGGATTATTAATGATTTAGATAATTTCCCAAGGGTTTCCAGGGATTGTTTGAATCTCAGAACCCATCCTTTTTGTGGGGAAACAAGCCTATCACATGGTTATAGGAAATCTGAAGGTTAATCCGCACAGTTAGATCTAACTGTGTGAATGGTCTGCAATTTTTGGTAGATCCATCTCACATGGCTATTGCAAAGTTTCTCAAAATGTGTGACCTAACCATGAGTTCTGCACCTTCTTATAGGTTCACGTGCATGGTTTGATCATAGTTTGGCAAACCATGCAACCAAACCATGAATATGATAAATTTTTTGTAATTTTACCATTTTTACAAAAATTATCTAATTATCGTCCTCCTTACCTAATTTAATTTCTAGCACGATGAATCCCAATTTCTATCATTTTGGATATCTTTGAAGGCATAACATAGGGATCCAGAGATATCATTCATCGAGGATCTATTTGAGCTTCCTTTCATCATGTTGGCTGCACAATAGTAAGTACCCAAGTCTGTTTGAGCCGTTCTGCGTCTCTCCTTCTCTCGACCTAGTTATAGAGGTTTGAGAATTTTTACACTATTCTTAGATCAAATATGTTAAAAGACAAATTAGAGGAAAATAATGGATGATGAGAGTCATACAAGTCTAAAGTGGGTGGTCTATAACTCATCCCTCAAGTTCGTTGATTTTAGAATTTTCATGTGGGGCATGTCTAATTCATTGGGTTCCATTTATTGGATTTATATTCCATTATTATAATCATTAGAACCATATAGTTATACTCATTCAAAATATGTTATTAGTTATTGTTAGTAATGTCCACAACTCCTAGAACACCATGTAGGGTGTTATGTCATAATTGAGTTTTTAGTGTTTTGACACGTTTGGGTCACCGTTAGGGTGTGACTTGGACTAAACATTGTAATGGTATTATTTCATATGTTAAATGGATTGATTTAATTTTTGAATTGAATAATGGAATGTACCACATATTTCCACCACTTGGACCACCTAAGGTAAGTTCGTCGTATTGATATATAGATGTTAAATGGAAATTAGAATGAATACATATTATATGACTTGGCATATCAAGTGTTAATGAATGTTTAGTTTCACATACATATCACACATTTCCATGTTTATAGAAGTTAAAGGAGTGGAACTTATTAATTTAACAATACTTGCACGGTTTAAATTAAAAGTTTTCATGCTACTTGGCCTTGAAAAACTAATGAAATGAAAGGCTTGAACTAAGTAAATTAGTTAATGAATTAGTTTTCAAATGACCAAATTAATTGTAATTAATTAAAATAAAGTTTCCCTTTATGAATGTGGGCATTGAAATCATTATAGGGATGGTTGACTTGTGTTAGATCTTTGATTCTAAAGGGAATGCCTTTAGTACATGAGGATGTCATTCCAACTCAAGGATGACGATTTCCTTGGGAGAGACCAACCCAGTAACCCAATCGTTTTATACCTTTGGATGCTTCGTATGACCCCATAGGATACCTTAATTATTATTATAGATTACATTGGATAGAATCCTTGGATCCAATATTGACAATTAGGTTCCATGGTTACATCCCATCAGGTATAGTTATTTCTTAACCCCATTTTACCTTATAATAACTCCTTGGATTTTATAGGCATCTAATTTTGGAATGCCTTGGATGATGGTCCTTGGATTTCACTCTTACCCCTTGGCTAGACTCAATTAATATTGAGTTAGAGGCCCCTGAGGACTTGGATTCCTTTGTGAACACCTTGTTTCCACTCCATATTAATTATAAATTATGGTTTCCTGTTACATCATTGAACCTTCACTACTTATACTATCAAAAGGAGATGTTAGTGATTGATATGCCTCAAGTGAATTGTGTAGATAAACTTATAATCATGTAATTTATGAATCGGTTAAATTCTTATAAAATAACTAATGGATGAAGTTGGTACTTGGGTATTCAATTATATTCTACTTATTTACTGTATATATTCATTAATTCACACTATTATATTTCTGTTACATGATCCAAATGTTATAGACACCATTGGTGGTGACCCACTATGATTTATCTCACACCCTATTTGGGAACCATTGGTACCCAAGAAGACTACATTAATGTAGCTGTTGATAAAAGGAATCATATGGCTTTGAACACTTGAATGCTTGTTGTGTCTCTATAGAGCTTGTACCAGATGACTAGGCTAGAGCTTAGGATTATTGCGATAGATTATGAATTTTCTTTTCTAACACTGGATTTTTCATTTATGAATACTACCTTGTATCAATTTTTTAAGATTACTAGATACATGACATATTACCATCAGTTTTTTTATGATTGTACAAGTTATTTGAGTTATTTCAGTTATTATTATCCTAGTATCTTCCCACTGTTCCATATATTTACATTGATTTCTTATAATATTTTACATCTATTGTAATTATATACTACTCTACACTCTGGTAATGAGGTCATAGGCTCCCAAAAAACACACCATAGGTCCTCACTGGTAGTTGGTAGCCTCTGGAGTTCGAGGATATTCGCTTGAGACCATGTGGACAACTGGGATTGGCACACCTATTAAGTGTCATCCAAGTCCGAGACGTCATACTTATCATCAAATTCTGGTGGGTGTTTAGAGAAATCCTTATAAAATACATCAATTAATTCCAATAAAATAGGTACGTACTAAATTTGAATATTACCTTTCCAATCAATAGATTAATTTTTCTCCTCTTCCCCAAGGATATCATTCAGAAGAGCTAATGGGGGTGGATCTAAACATGACTCGGATGATGAAGCATCATGTCTAAATATAAGGATTTCTACATATTCATCATGAATCATGACATAATTATATTTTCAAAAAAAATTATAACATATTTTAAAATATATTACACACCAAGGATTATATCAAAATCAACCATATGTATATTAATAAAGTCAATAAATTGGTAGTATTTATGTTTCATAATGGGAATTGACTAACACATCCCTATTATAGTGAGACCTCCACTAGGAGTCTTGCATTATAACTCCCTTATTAAGGTGATAGGGAAATATATAATATTAGTGGAAAACATGAAAGATATAAAGGAGTAGGAAGATCATGAATGAAATAATACATTAAATAAATTAGAGGATATGATTCATGTACCTTCCACCACATCATTAGGGACATCAACCTCAACTATTGTGATCACCAAATCTTTTCCTTTTCAATGTTTCTTTTTCTAGGGAAAACCCCCATGACACTTGAAAAAAAATTAACATATTGTCCCACCTCCTTGCACTTAAAGAATTGTGCATTGAAGGATTATTTATTGTCCTTAAAATCATGATCATGGTGGACTTTTTTTAAAAACTTGTAGAAAAATCCCTTTCCCTAGAGGCATGTTCCAATATTTTTCTTTCCACATGTATTGTCCTTGAAATCATGATCATCGGTATTGATAAAACATGATACGTTTTCCTCATATAATGGGAATGTTTGGGAGACTAGTTTCCATTGATGTATTTGCTTAATATCATCAAAGAAATGGTCAATACTTCTCTTTGGATTAGGTACACAGTCCAAAATATGCCTTGATAACCTTGTAAAGTTGGCTTCATTCTTAGAAAAAGTTTCCTCTTACTTTTGTATTATTCTCAAGAACTATCTTTTCATATCTTCTCGTTCCTCACAGGAAATTATTTTTCTAGGAAGAGTACCCTAAAATAATTTCATTACATGTTTTCTATTTCTTTTTCATCGTTATTGTTTTGAATCAACAAAAAAATTGATATAAATATCTTAAGAGATTATAAACATTAATGAAAACATTTTCCCTTTAATTACATTCCAGAGTAATAAATACCTGCTTTAAGGAAATTATTCATTTCATATCTACAAATGGATTTGTAGTCCCATTGAATGGTGGAGGTTGCTGATGCATGAATCAGTCTAACATTTTTACAAAACATAGTGTATATATAGGCTAATATATATAGGTAATATTATATCTCATAACCTGAGTTACTCTTCTAAACAATGTTATAATTTTATTACATCCAACTATAATTCTAGCCCTAGATTCATTATCATTCCCATGGTGTAATCCCTACATGTGGTACATTCATTGATAAAGATATCGTTTCTTCCCCCAGTAACCATTTCTAAATAATGGTATATACTAGATTATATAATTACATAATTAAATATTATGTATAATCCCAAAAATAGTGAATTAATTAACATAAATTGAAATATTTATTCATATATAACCTTATAATCATATAAATTCTTTATTTGAGAAATTATTCAAATCATAAAAATGTTTCCAAATTCATTATAATATAATGTAAATATAATTTCTATTAAACAAATAATACCCCTCAGGTGTATCAAACTAGCTGTGAAGTAAGTCCCATTTTCATGTACTGAGTAATGCTATAATAATTCTTGATGTTCCTTTTTTGGTGTTATTCTACTAGGTATATATGTTTCATAACCACATCCACTTGAATTATTCATACATGGATGTATTTCATGAAACACCCACATAATGACTACCTTACCAAAAACATTAGTGTGTTCTTTTATACACATACTCACCGTATATCTTAGGGTTATTTTCCATAATATATTATTTCTAAAATATAGTTCCCATGTTTTCAACTAAAAATTCCATAATCCCATCTATAAATACCCAAAACCCTATTTTATACTGTCAGTGGTTAATTTATTACATTGACATAAGATACAATGAATCACATCCTGAAGGAAAAAATAGTTTATTTTTCTTTGTAACTGGATACATAGTTGAATATCATTTTACAAATGAATACATCAATTAAAATAAAGTGTTTTATTTAAGTTCATTTTTATTTTTTCTATCATAACCATCCATATCAATCATAATACTAATCTTAGCATCATGGGGAAATAAGAATACAAAGGGGGTGAGAAAAAATGATCAGTAAGGGTATGGGTGAAACAGATTCTATCATGAATACATAATACATTACCAATATGGAAAGTTAAGTAACTAAAACACATTTCATTTAATCAATAACATGAAAATTCCGAATAATATGAAAGGAATAAATTATGATCAAATAATTTGATATAAATAATCACATAAGCTTGAAATGTAACCATATATACTCTAACTAATAAAATAATCACATGGAACACAAATAGATAATCTCATAATGATGTAATTCATAATTCTTGATATCTTAAGTATACCATAATGTATTTATGTTAAGTCACCTTTCATAAATTCATAATTTCTAGGCCAAAAATGAAATCTAGATTTTCTCATGAGATCTACCGATGAATCGGGGGGGCTATAACAGGTCCACCCATCACATACTAAATACAATGCATTCCTCATATTAAATCGGAAAAAATATTCAAAAAAAGAATTTGTATTAAAAAATAATGTATAAAATATTAATAATTACCCCAATCAACAAACATAATCATAAATTATTAAAAGTAACATGTAGAATGGTATCAAAAAAGTAAATCCATAGTCAATCTAATAATAACCCATATAGAGAAATAATAATGATGGTATAATTATATTATATCCCCATTAAATCTTATGTAACATCAATTTATTTCATCTTATTTGGAAAATAATTTTGAAATATCACTTAGAAAATATATTCAGGAAATGAACCTTTATTTGAAAATCAATTTTTTTTTAAATCTAGAAAATTCAGAAATTATTTTCGAATTAATATTCCTCAAAAATCAACTTAGTAACATATAAATTTATATCATAATAAAATAATATTTATGACATCATAAAACTCCATTAATTATTTACAAGTAAAAAAATTCATTTAACACTTTGGTAAAATGTTAAGAACTACCTCATTCGGAAAAAGACAAGAATATTCAGTTTAAAAACATTGTTAAAATTAAGAAATTTGGTAAATGTGTCTTTTATAAATTATTTTTATTATTTTAAATCATTTTAATGTTCTTTATAAAACACATATATGGATGAAAACATGTTTTTGACAGAAAATAGAAATAAAGATAATTTTTCTTAAAACTATTCTTATGAACTATTGAGTACATAAAGAGTGTAAAATGAAGATAAAACATGTAATCACAAAAAATAAATATAGGAGAATACAATTAATGAGTTTATTGAGTTATTTATCAAAATATTTCATTATCTGAAACATAAACATAAACAATCCTAATAAATGATTAGTTTGTATCATAAAACTATTACCACTTTTAGTAACATTGAATCATAAGCCCCATCAATTATTAAAATTAAATGAAACTTAAAATATAAAAATAATAAATAAATTAATGATATTTAATATCAAAGGGTTTGTATATACACCTTATAAGAGAACATAAATGCATAACATGATGTACATATCAAAGAAGGAAAATCGAGACAATAATCTCTTACCATAGGCATGAATTCCATCACATGTCTTATAAAATTATTTATATTAAATATAGGTTTAATATACATATAATATTGAATATTAATTATATGTTCAATACTATATAAGATTTAATTAATTTCTTTTATTACATGTTTATGATCATTTATTTATTAAAATCATTGTATTGGGTGATAATTGCTTCATTTTTAATGCAAGTCTTGGTTCAATAATTTTAGTCCTTTTCATGAATTGTCATTAAATTATATCAAAAATGTAAAAAATTACTTAAATATAATATATATATATTCATTATATTTTTAATTATAGTTATCTATAAAATTTGTAGACATCAAATGGATTACACCATTCATAGAGACGGTAGGTCGTATGTACGCATGAACGATGTTTCCATTTTCTTGTTGGATAGAAAAAAAGGAAGGTAAATAACATATATATTTTTAAGAATCATAATGAATTCATATATATCACTTATATCCTTTAAATTGATCCTTATTACATTCCATGTAAAGTGTAATTAAGAAACGATTCACATCGCTTCAGGATGTGGTTGTCCATCTTACCCATGAGCAACATTATCGTATTTCCACAGAATGGAACATAAGAAGGTAATAGTGATATTATAACTCTATAATTATATTAATTATATAAATATAATATAAATATATTAAATAAATCATTATATCTATCCTTGATAGGTGGTGATGGAAAGAGAGCTACATCGGTTTGGGACCCTGTAGTCCACCGTACACACGACCAATGGTTTCATTTACCATATGATGTAAGTGAATATGGATATAGGTTATTACATTAACATAATAAAATATAATTATATTGTATATAAAATTTTTATTAAATTATAATAGTTTAATGATATTTAATTAGGTGGAATAAGAAAGAAAAAAACACAAGTTTAATAATTTCACCTCTTCTTCTGTGATCCTCATCAGATTTATATCTAAAGCCTTCATTGGATGGTTCAATAATAAAAATATTTCCTTTTTGATGTGGGTATGGATTTGTGGAATCAATTTGTTTTGGTATTAGTTGATCCAAATGGATTTGGAAGTGTAAAAAGGGGAGGAGAGGGGGTTGCCTTTTATAAGTGGGCGAAAGGACTGACTTGGAATGTTTGAAAATAACTATTTAAAACAACATCTTTCACAGTCAAAGAGGATAAAAATTGGATAATTATCAAACTTTATATATTATAAGGTCTAAATATTTCCATAAAACAGTAATTGGACATGTATTTGGGAAATTTTAACATTTATCTTTTTAGTTTAACCCTCTTTAAATTAGTTTTTACCTTAACCACAATAATTAATATTTACTAATTTTACTATTCAATATGTTAAAAAAATAAATTTAAATTATTATATTATATTAATTATTATAATTATAATTATTAATGATATTTTTCTAAATTTGATTCACTAAATTTTTAGAATTTAATTCAAAATAAAACCCTATAGACATGACAAAAATGTGATTTTCCAATGAAATGTTCCGATAAGTCTGGAATGTTTTTATATTGAAATTGAACATAAAATTGATAAAAATGGATTAAATTAGATAAATTTTAATATATTTGATCCCATTTTTTTAAAAACCAATTTACAATATAATTTATATTTGTAAAAAAATTAAAGGGAAAGGCAGTATTCAATAAAAACCAGTATTTTTCACTATTAATCGAAAAAATAATATTTTTAGAAAATTCTCTAAAATTAACACTATGTTAACTTTGATATGATTATTTTATGAAATAATTTATTTTTTTCAAATAAATTTTCTAAAATTGGTCAAAATAATTTTAAAATAAGTGGAAAAAATGTGAGGAAACCACTCTTTAGAAAAATATAGTTTTTTCAAAAAATATTTCATTTTTATTAAAATATGTTTTATTTTTTTTTATAATAAATATATATTAATGGAATTTATTTTATACATGTGTAAAAATGTATATTTTTTTTTCTAATTATCCCTATATATATCCTCCAATTTAATATGTAGTTTATAATGGTATACTATAATACAGTTCATTTATACTTGGGGTTGTGTTTTACTCAAGCTATCGAAAAGATTAAATTTATTTAAAATATAATGTATGATAAAGTCTCAAGGGGTTAAAAAATTTATCTAAGAAAGTGTATAATTGGAGGTTGTAACACCCGAGACTTTTATGTTATATAAATCATCAAAGAAATCTTTTTCTACACAACACTTGCTTGGCTTGTTTTACACGAAATCACGACCTTCCTCGATAGCTTGCGTCGTACGCAATACCGAGTTTCACTAAACAACGATATGGTATTAAAATATTATTAAAACTAGCTGTTATGAATAGTAATAACCACTTTTTGAAATGTTATAAATTTTATTTTTCAAAATGGACTTCATTTTTGGATTCGGAATATCGAAATTAGCCTAGGGTGAAATTTTGGTATTTTTCTGAAAACTTTCAATTTTTGATTAATAGTGAAACCACTAAGTGGTAGTTAAAAAAACTAAATTTTTCATAAAACTTAATTTTACAACTTCTGTGAGTGGAATTTAAAAAATCCGAGAGACACAGTTAATATCAAGGACTAAAATGTGGTTCAATGAGATGAAATTAATTTTTGGTGAATAGTAACTTTTTACTTTTATTTACCACGGTTAAAAGTAAATAGGGTAATTAAGGGTAAAAATGATATTATTATTACCCTAACACATGCCCTAATTATATTGGAAAAGTGTAATTCGACCAAAAACAACCTTAGGAATAAAATATGTCCATTTAGGCCCACATGGATTAGATTAAGACATTTATTATTAATTTATTTAAAGAAGGGTTAAAATAGTTAAAATCAAAGTTTAATATGTAAATAATTTTTCATATGGGGTTATACATAATATAAATTCGACTATAAATCATCATTAGTAAGATAAAAAGATTTCCTACATAATGATATTTTATTTGTAATTTTTAAACACTAAATAATTTTTTTTATTTATGACACAAAGATGATGCAGTAATTATCTTATTAATGAAACATTGACATAATTAATGTTATAAACACCAAAATAAATGTAATTTGAGACTTTTTATGAATTACACTAATTTTATAGGTTAATATTACATGTTATTATTGATTTAATTAACATGGTTCGAACAAATAATTCTGTTATGATTTTCACAAAAATCAATTACTAAATAGTGTCAAAATTGACATAAAATAGTTTTTAAAACAAATATTATATTAGTAATTGTTATTTTATTCCTAAAAATCTACGGTTAGGCCAAATGACTTAGATAAGGTTATATATATTAATAATAAACTACTTGGGGTTTGTTTGGCTACTTATAGTATGTTTATTAACCTTATAGTATAAGAACACAAGAAGACACGGTAAAAGTAAAATTATTTAACTTAATGTTAAATCTAAATGATAAGGTTAAAATAGGAACCTAAACATGTCTAAATTCTATTGGATGAGAGGCTTCCGACCCATCCCAACCTTATATTCTAAATATATCAATTTTTAGCTACTTAAAACAGAATTTGACTTTATAATAAAATAATAGTTTTAGTTATTCCAAAGGTGCCCCTCTCCTCCCTTATAAAAGGACACCACCTCCCCCTCTTGCTCACACCACTTTGAGCCTTCAAGCTCGGACAACCCCTGAAAATTCCTCCTCTCCACTTCCCTAGAGACATCCTAGAGGTCTTGGTCTTCTTCAAAGACCAGTTTTAGTGCCCTAAAAGAAGGTCTCAAAGAAGGACTTCAAAGAAGAGGTAATGTCTGTTACCGATTATTTCATCTTTATTTCTTCTTCCACTTCTTCTTCTTTAGTTTTTTTGATTATGAAGTTATAAAATCTGTATCACTAATATACTGATATGTTATTATAAGTATGAAACAACCCTATTTCACCATCTATCCATCCTAGGAAAAAGAAATCACCGCGCGTGCGTACATACGGAATACCGTCTCCGCGCCGTGGTGTAATCTATTTTCCACCACCACATTACATGGATGGGTATAATGGTGTAAATAATGACTATATATGACTATTATAAAGTGATACTGACTTTGAAATAGTATACAAACACTCTAATACAATTCCACGATCATAGGAACGATATCATCACTCGTGCGTACATACGGAATACCGTCTCCACGATGTGATGCGACTCGTTATACATGATATTCATTTAATAATGATTATATAAATAAATGGAATGAATGAATATGATATATATTACACTAATACCAGTCTGGAAATGAGGTATCTATAACCTAAAGATAAGAATAAGAATTTATTCGACAAAACACGCATAAGAACAAAAAGTTATAAACACCCGAATAACAAGTAGAAATGAAATATTACTACTAAAAATATGACCATATATGATATCATAAAAATAATTATGATTCTGGAATAAGTAAAAAACATTATTTAAATCATTATACAGGAGGTTCAGACACTTACGAAGCATATCGGACCTAAGGTAAGGGAAATATCACAATCTCATTTTTATCCGAGATTGTTTATACTTTGGTATTTACTGGGGTGTATTTTATCATCCACATCTATGTTTCATCAATATGTAATATTATTTCCATCCACCTACAATTTTTTAAATCCAATTTTACCCTTCAGAGAGTTTTTAGTAAAAGATATGAAAGGAATCTTTTGTTGTTTTTCGTACGAGATACTTTTTGACTTTTCCGACAAAAGTTCCAGAAGAATGTTTTTTTAACTTATACGACATGAATGGATTTTTAAAACATTATTTCCAAGAAGCATCCTTTACAAGTTTTCAAGTTTATTTTTAATCAACTGATTTTAGTTTATGTTTGTATGACATGTTAATAAAGGAAAAATGTTTTTGAAGAAGAAAGGATATTTTCCTCAAGAATGGAGTTCAAGTGTTTTATCGAAATTATATTCCATCTAAGATAATAAAGGGTTCTGTTTTTATCCCAATTATTACATTGATTTGATTATGTTGTTATGGAATTATTTTTATGAATTTCTTTATCTTATATGAATTTTTTATGATGTCATGATGTTTAAGATTCCCATTTGTATTACATGGGTTATGCAATGATGTATCATTTATGATTTTGTGGCACACATAAGAATCGTATCATTATGAGATGGGTGGGACCTATATCTCCATCCAATGCATTGTGTAAAGATTTTATACCTCATGAGATAGACATGGATGGAACGGTAGGTTATACCGGTTCAGTGAAACAGGACTGAAACGAGGGTGACTCGGTTCAGAAATGGACTTTGTCCACTAAGATAGTCTTGGCAATGAGCCTTGAGTAATAAGAAATGATTCTCTATGATTATGTGTGTATGACATAAAGTTTCATGTTTTGAGTTATGATTATTGTGATTACATTTCACTGCCATGATTTATCCCATGTTATGAAATTATGATATCTTTTGCAGGTTAAGATTTCCAAAAGTTATGTGCTTATGTATATGATGTGATTGATATTTCTTTTGTTTACCCTTACTGAGCATTTGAGCTCACCCTTTTGTATTTTTTATTTCCCCAGGTCAGGAAGAAGGTTGTTAAGTAGAATATGCCAAAAAGGGGCTCTAGATATGATGAAATAAATTGGAGGCAAAGTAGATGCTTTATGAACCAGTTGTTTATGTTTCCCAGTTTCTAAAGACACTATACCTATATGGTCCTTTCCTGGTATTGTTATAGGTTGTAATAAGTGTGCTTCAATTCTGAAGTAATAACAATGTATGTAAAGTATGGGTCTTTATAGTTGGTATTAGAGTCAATGGAGGTTGGAATGTATCCGATCCATGGGAACTCTCACATATGAACGTTGGACGAAGCATGGATCTTCGCCCAAGGGATTCATGAGGAAATGGCTACCACTGGGGATGGTGGTGTGTCCCGCCCAGGGGGTGTAGCCGCCCATGGAGTGCCCTGATAGGTATCAATTATAGTCCGCTGTAAGTAATTCCAGACCGCTATAATTGGTATTAGAGGAAAGGTATAGTCAACCTTTGGAAACTAGGATGTGAAAGCCTTAGTAAGAACCCTAAGGATAAGTCTAAGCATATAACACAATCTTAGTGTTTTAGAAATGTCCATGAATAACCTAGGATAAGACCTTAAGTGTGAAATTTTATTCTTGATTATGTGGTTTTACTATTATAATTAGTGTTTCTCACACTATTCTTCTTGGTTTTAGTCAATGGATGGAACCCAAAGGAATCGTGTTAATGCGGAATGCGACGAGCAATGCAATGATTGTCCCCCTGAGAAACCAAACGTTATGGGAGTTGGAATACAAAATCTTGTAGCCATGCTCACACAACTTTCTCAAGCTATGAATCATGCAGGACTTCCAAATGAGCAAAGGAAGGAGCAAAATTCTGTTGAATCCTTCATGAGGCATCGTCCACCTTCTTTCAGCGGGTCTACTGATCCATTAGTTGCTGAACAATGGATTGGTACTACTGAAAAGATATTTTCAGTTCTTCAATGTTCTGAACATGATAAAGTCATCCTAGCAGTGTATCGTTTGGAAGGTGATGCTGATCAATGGTGGAATCTTATTAAGAATACGAGGCAAATAGATGAAATTGAGTCCATGGAATGGGAAGAGTTCAAGAACTTATTTTTCAATAAGTACTTCCCTCGTATTCTCCGAACAAAGATGGAGAAAGAGTTTATTGAACTGAAGCAAAAGGATGATGAATCTGTTGGTACCTATGAAGCAAATTTTACAAGACTTGCAAGGTACGCTTCTGGTATTATTATCCAACCTGAGAGTAAGATCGATCGATTCTTTAGTGGCTTAAAACCAAGTCTTCGAAGGGCCTTAGCCATAAGGGACTTCAATATCTATGAGGAAATCGTTCAATGTGCTCTCAAAGTTGAGATGGAGATTGGAGTAACCCATCAGTCATATGGGTTTGATAAGAAGAGGAAAATGGAATTCAAAGGAAAATCTAAAGAGCACACTGAAAAGAAGATGAGATTTCCCTTATGCTCAAAGTGTGGAAAGAAACATGGAGGGAGTTGTCTTAAAGGGGAAAGTAAATGTTTCAAATGTGGAAAGGAAGGTCATTGGGCATTTGAATTCTACGATGATGGGAAGAAGATGTCTAATGATGAAAACAAAGGAAGGGATACACAGAATGAACCTACTACACTTCAATGTTTCAAGTGCAAGGAGATGGGTCATTATGCCAATAAATGCCCTAATCTAAGGGATGATGATGATGATCGACGTCAACAAACTCCTAAGGATAAAGACAAAGGAAAGTCACATGCAATTTCTATCAGCGAGGTGGAGTACGATAACGATGTGGTGAAAGGTACACTTACCATCCATTCTAAAGTAGAAAATGTTTAATTTGATTCTGGATCCACCCACTCTTTTATTTCTGAAAAATTTTCTAAGGGTATCACCGTATTACCTCAACAATTAGATGTTGAGTTAGCTTTGACAACACCTAATGGCACAATAGTCACATCAAAAGTTTATAATTATTCTCCGATCGAAGTTTGTGGAAAATTGCTTCCTGCAAATCTTGTCATCCTTCTTATAGTGGAATTTGATGTGATTCTTGGCATGGATTGGATTTCTTTATATGGAGATCATATCAATTTCCAATGAAGGGAAGTCACATTTTATATTCCAGATCAATCTACGATCGTCTATCAATGCAAGGATGAACATAACCTTCCAGTGGAAATTTCATCCATTTTATGGGTATTGATTCCACTAAATGAAGGTTATTTATCTCAAGTGGTTGGTGAGAAACTCACGATTAAGAATATGGCCATTGTATGGGAGTTTGATGATGTCTTTCCGGAGGAATTACCGGGTCTTCCACCAAATCGTGAAGTTGAGTTTTCAATAGAACTCGTACCAGGTGCTTTCCCTATTTCAAAGACACCTTATAGAATGGCCCCAATTAAGTTGTAGGAATTGAAGAAGCAACTCCAAGAGAATCTTGATAAGGGATTCACATGCCCTAGTGCATCACCTTGGGGAGCACCTGTTCTATTTGTTAAGAAGAAAGATGGATCAATGAGACTCTGCATTGATTATCGATAACTTAACAAGATCACTATCAAGAACAAATATCCTCTCCCACGCATTGATGACTTATTTGACCAACTACGTGGATCTCAATACTTTTCCAAGATTGATCTTTGTTCAGGGTATCATCAATTAAGGGTCAAAAGGGAGGATATACCAAAGACGACTTTCCGTACAAGGTATGGACACTATGAAATTATAGTGATGCCATTTGGTCTTACTAATGCCCCTACTATCTTCATGGATCTGATGAATAGAGTCTTTAGAGACTATCTTGACCAATTTTTGGTAGTCTTTATAGACGTTATTCTTGTCTATTCAATGAGTAAGGAAGATCATGAAGATCACTTGATAATTATATTGATGACCCTGAGAAAGGAGAAGCTTTATGCCAAATTTACCAAGTGTAAATTTTGTCTTCAAAAAGATTCATTTTTGGGTCACATAATCTTAAGAGAGGGGATATCTGTGGATCCAGCAAAAACAGAGGTTATCGAAAGATGGTCTAGACCAACAACAGTAACTGAGATCCGGAGTTTTCTTGGTTTGGCAGGATATTATCGACGTTTTGTGAAAGATTTTTCACGATTATGTAATCCACTCACCAAGTTGACTCGGAAAGGAGTTAAGTTTGTCTGGACGGAGGAATGTGAAGAGAATTTCAAGGAGTTGAAAAGAAGGTTATCCAGTGCACCTGTGCTCACATTGCCTTGTAGTGGAGAAAGGTTTGTGATCTATAGTGATGCATCCAAGAAGGAATTGGGGTGTGTTATTATGCAAAATGATACGGTGATAGCTTATGCCTCACGACAGTTGAAAATCCATGAGCAAAATTACCCAACACATGATTTGGAGTTAGCTGCGGTAATCTTTGCATTAAAGATTTGGAGGCATTATCTTTAGGGAGAAAGGTGTGACATTTAATCTCATCATAAAAGTTCAAAGTATATTTTAACACATAAGGAGCTGAATATGAGCCAAAGAAGATGGTTGGAGCTGATTAAGGATTATGACTGCTCAATCCATTACCACCCTGGGAAAGCAAACAAGGTGGAAGATGCATTAAGTCGACAAGACCATGCTAGTTTATCCAAGATGAGGATCACAAAAGATCCAATATTTATGGATCTACAAAGGATGGATTTTGGAATTATAATGGAAGGGGAAAAATCTTATCTTTCTCAAATGAATGTTCAACCATCTATACATGTCAAGATTAAAGAGGCACAAAAAGAAGATGTCGAGTTAAAAAAGAAGGTGAGAAATGTTCTTGAATTCAACCTTGATTGTGATGGGATAATAAAGTTTAGGCATCGGGTTTGTGTTACTCCCATCCCGGAATTAAAGAAGGATCTGCTGGATGAGGCTCATAGTTCTTCATTCTCTATTCATCCTGGAAGCACGAAGATGTATAGGGACCTGAAAGAGTACTTCTGGTGGGATGGCATGAAAAGAGATGTTGCTGAATATGTCTCTCGATGCTTGGTTTGTCAACAAGTTAAAGCTGAGAGACAGAATTCTAAGGGGTTGTTACAACCATTACCCATACCCAAATGGAAATGGGAAAACATCATTATGGACTTTGTCACAGGACTTCCTAAAACACCCAAAGGCAATAATGCTATCTGGGTCATAGTTGATCGTCTTACCAAGTCTGCCCATTTTATTGCTATTAGAGAGGATTTCTCTCTGGATCACCTTTCCAGGATATATGTAAAGGAAGTGGTAAGATTGCATGGAGTAATACTTTCTATTATATCTGATTGGGATCCGAGATATACCTCAAAGTTCTGGCGAAGTATTCAGCAGACTCTAGATACAGAGTTGAGTTTCAGCACTGCTTATCATCCTCAGACAGACGGTCAGTCTGAGAGAACAATTCAAACCCTAGAAGATATGTTGAGAGCTTTCTCTATGGTATTCAAAGGTGGTTGGGATCAACACCTACATTTGGTGGAATTTTCTTATAATAATAGCTTTCACTCGAGTATTCTAATGGCTCCTTATGAAGCTCTCTATGGAAAGAAATGCAGGACTCCAACTTGCTGGGATGAAGTTGGGGAAAGAAGGCTATTAGGACCTGATCTCGTTGTTGAAATGGCAGAAAAGGTCAGATCTATTCAACAACATATAAGAGCATCTCAGAGTCGACAGAAAATATATGCCGACAACTGAAGAAAAAACCTAGAGTTTGATGTGGGTGATAAAGTGTTCTTACAAATATCTCCCTAGAAGAGAGTTATTAGATTTGGAAAGAAGGGGACGTTGAGCCCTAGATACATCAGTCCTTTCGAAATACTTGATCGTGTTGGGAAGGTATCTTTTCGATTGGCGCTTCCACCAAATATCTCTCAAGTTCACGATGTGTTCCATGTATCTCTCCTGAGAAAGTACATTCCTGATCCTTCACATGTACTCAGCTCAGAAGTTGTACCGCTGGAGCAAGATCTTTCTTATGAAGAACAACCGATAGAGATTCTGGATCATAGAGAAAAAGTCCTACGAAGTAAGACCACTCAATTGGTGAATGTTTTATAGAGGAACCACCAATTAGAAGAAGCTACATGGGAGATTGAGGATATGATGAGGGAGAGGTATCCTCATCTGTTTGTTACAAAGTGACGAATTTCGAGGGCTAAATTCATTTTAAGGGGGGTAGAATGTAACACCCGAGACTTTTATGTTATATAAATCATCAAAGGAATATTTTTCTACACAACACTTTCTTGGCTTACTTTACACGAAATCGCGACCTTCCTCGATAGCTTGCGTCGTACGCAATACGGAGTTTCACTAAACAACGATATGCTATTAAAATATTATTAAAACTAGCCGTTATGAATAATAATAACCACTTTTTGAAATTTTATAAATTTTATTTTTCAAAATGGACTTCATTTTTGGATTCGGAATATCGAAATTTGCCTAGGGTGAAATTTTGGTATTTTTCTGAAAACTATCAATTTTTGATGAATAGTGAAACCACTAACTGGTAGTTAAAAAACTGAATTTTTCATAAAACTTAATTTTACCGCTTCTATGAGTGAAATTTAGAAAATCCAAGAGACATGGTTAATATCAAGGACTAAAATGTGGTTCAATGAGATGAAAATAATTTTTGGTGAATAGTAACTTTTTACTTTTATTTACCACGGTTAAAAGTAAATAGGATAATTAAGGGTAAAAATGATATTATTATTACCCTACCACATGTCCTAATTCTATTGGACTAGTGTAATTCGACCAAAAACAACCTTAAGAATAACATATGACCATTTATGCCCACTTGTATTAGATTAGGACATTTATTATTAATTTATTTAAAGAAGGGTTAAAATAGTTAAAATCAAAGTTTAATAAGTAAATAATTTTTAATATGTGGTTATAAATAAGATAAATTCGACTATAAATATTAATTAGAAATTTAAATAGATTTCCTACATAATGATATTTTATTTGTAATTTTTAAACATTAAATAATTTAATTTATATATGAAACAAAGATGATGCATTAATTATCTTATTAATGAAACATTGACATAATTAATGTTATAAACACCAAAATAAATGTAATTTGAGCCTTGTTATGAATTCCACTAATTTTATAGGTTAATATGACATTTTATTATTGATTTTATTAACTTGGTTCGAACAAATAATTCTGTTATGATTTTCACAAAAATCAATTACTAAATAGTGTCAAAATTGAAATAAAATAGTTTTTAAACAAAATATTATATTAGTAATTGTTATTTTATTCCTAAAAATATAAGGTTCAGAAATATGACTTATCTAAGGTTATATTTATTAATAATAAACAACTTGGGGTTCTTTTGGCTGCTTATAGTAAGTTTATTAACCTTATAGTATAAGAACACAAGAAGACACGGTAACAGTAAAATTATTTAACTTAATGTTAAATCTAAATGATAAGGTTAAAATAGGAACCTAAACTTGTATAAATGCTATTGTATGAGAGGATTTAGACCCATCCCCACCTAAGCTTCGAAATATATAAATTTGAAGCTATTTAAAACTGAATGTGACTTTATAATAAAATAATAGTTTTAGTTATTCCAAAGGTGCCCCTCTCCTCCCTTATAAAAGGACACCTCCTCCCCCTCTTGCTCACACCACTTTGAGCCTTCAAGCTCGGCCAACCCCTTCCAATTCCTGCTCTCAACTTCCCTAGAGACATCCTAGAGGTCCTGGTTTTCTTAAAAGACCAATTTTAGTTCCCTAAAAGAAGGTCTCAAAGAAGCACTTTAAAGAAGAGGTAATGTCCGTTACCGATTCTTTCATCTTTATTTCTTCTTCCACTTCTTCTTATTTAGTTGTTTCATTATGAAGTAATAACATAAGTATCACTCATATAATGATATGTTATTATAAGTATGAAACAACTCTAATTCCCCATCTATCCATCCTACGGAAAAAGAAATCACCGCGCGTGCGTACGTACGGAATACCGTCTCCACGCCGTGGTGTAATCTATTTTGCACCACCACCTTACTTGGATGGGTATAATGGTGTATATAATGACAATATATGAATATTATAAAGTGATACTGATTCTTAAATAGTATACTTATACTCCAATACAATTCCACGATCATAGGAACGATATCATCACTCGTGCGTACGTACGGAATACCGTCTCCACGATGTGATGCGACTCGTTCTACATGATCTTCATTTCATAATGATTATATAAATAAATTTAATGAATTAATATGATATATATTACACTAATACCATTCTGTAAATGAGGTATCTACAACCTAAAGATAAGAATAAGAATTTATTCGACAAAACACGCATAAGAACAAAAAGTTATAAACACCCGAATAACAAGTAGCAATGAAATATTACTACTAAGAATATGACCATATATGACATCATAAAAATAAGTATGATTCTGGAATAAGTCAATAACATTATTTAAATCATTATACAGGAGTTTCAGACACTTACGAAGCATATCGGACCTAAGGTAAGGGAAATATCAGAATCTCATTTTTATCTGAGATTGTTTATACTTTGGTATTTACTGGGGTGTATTTTATCATCCACATACATGTTTCTTCAATATGTAATATTATTTCCATCCACCTACAATTGTTTAAATCCAATTTTACCCTTCGGTGAGTTTTTAGTAAATGATATGAAATGAATCTTTTGTTGTTTTTCATACGAGATACTTTTTGACTTTTCCGACAAAAGTACGAGAAGAATGTTTTTTTAACTTATATGACATGAATGGATTTTTAAAACATTATTTCCAAGAAGAATAATTTACAAGTTTTCAAGTTTATTTTTAATAAACTTCTTTTAGTTTAAGGTTGTATGACATGTTAAGAAAGGAAAAATGTTTTTGAAAAATAATGGATATTTTCCTCAAGAATGGAGTTCATGTGTCTTATCGAAATTATTTTCCATCTAAGATAATAAAGGGATCTGTTTTTATCCCTATTATTACATTGATTTGATTATGTTGTGATGGAATTATTTTTATGAATTGCTTTATCTTATATGAATTGTTTTATGATGTCATGATGTTTAAGATTCCCATTTGTATTACATGGGTTATGCAATGATGTATGATTTATGATTTTGTGGCACACATAAGAATCGTATCATTATGAGATGTGTGGGACCTATATCTACCTCCAATTAATTGGGTAAAGATTTTATATCTCATGAGATAGACATGGCTGGAACGGTAGGTTATACTGGTTCAGTGAAACAGGACTGAAATGAGGGTGACTCGGTTCAGAAATGGACTTTGTCCACTAAGATAATCTTGGAAATGAGCCTTGACTTATAAGAAATTATTCTCTATGATTATGTGTGTATGCCACAAAGTTTCATGTTTTAAGTTATGATTATTGTGATTACATTTCACTGCCATGATTTATCCCATGTTATGAAATTATGATCTCTTTTGCAGGTTAAGATTTCCAAAAGTTATGTGCTTATGTATATGATGTGATTGATATTTCTTTTGTTTACCCATACTGAGCATTTGAGATCACCCTTTTGTATGTTTTATTTCCCCAGGTCAGAAAGAAGGTTTTTAACTAGAATATGCCAAAAAGGGACTCTAGATATAATGAAATAAATGGGAGGCAATGCAGATGCTTTATGAACCAGATGTTTATGTTTCCCAATTTCTAAAGACATTATACCTATATGGTCCTTTCTTGGTTTTGTTATAGGTTGTAATAAGTGTGCTTCAATTCTGAATTAATAACAATGTATGTAAAGTATGGGTCATTATAGTTGGTATCAGAGGCAAATGAGGTAAGAATGTATCCAATCCTTGGGAACTCTCACATGTGAGCGTTGGACGAAGCATGGCTCTCCGCCCAAGGGCTTCATGAGGAAATGGCTGCCACTGGGGATGGTGGTGTGTCCCGCCCAGGGGGTGTAGCCGCCCATGGAGTGCCCTGATAGGTATCAATTATATTCAACTGGAAGTAATTCCAGACCGCTATAGTTGGTATCAGAGGAAAGGTATAGTCAACCTTTGGAAACTAGGATGTGAAAGCCTTAGTAAGAACCCTAATGATAAGTCTAAGCCTAGAACACAATCTTAGTGTTTTAGAAATGGCCATGAATAACCTAGGATAAGACCTTAAGTGTGAAATTTTATTCTTGATTATGTGGTTTCCCTATTATAATTAGTGTTGCTCACATTATTCTTCTTGGTTTTAGTCAATGGATGGAACCCAAAGGAATTGTGTTAATGCGGAATGTGACGGGCAATGCAATGATTGTCCCCCTGAGCAACCAAACGTTATGGGAGCTGGAATGAAAAATATTGTAGCCATGCTCACACAACTTTCTCAAGCTATGAATCATGCAGGACTTCCAAACGAGCAAAGGAAGGAGCAATATTCTGTTGAATCCTTCATGAGGCAGCGTCCACCTTCTTTCAGCGGGTCTACTGATCCATTAGTTGCTGAACAATGGATTAGTACTACTGAAAAGATATTTTCATTTCTTCAATGTTCTGAACATGATAAAGTCATCCTAGCAGTGTATCGTTTGGAAGGTGATGCTGATCAATGGTGGAATCTTATTAAGAATACGAGGCAAAGAGATGAAATTGAGTCCATGGAATGGGACTAGTTTAAGAACTCATTTTTCAATAAGTACTTCCCTCGTATTCTCCGAACAAAGATGGAGAAAGTGTTTCTTGAACTGAAGAAAAAGGATGATGAATCTGTTGGTACATGTGAAGAAAATTTTACAATACTTGCAAGGTACGCTTCTAGTATTATTATCCAACCTGAGAGTAAGATCGATCGATTCTTTAGTGGCTTAAAACCAAGTCTTCGAAGGGCCTTAGCCATAAGGGACTTCAATATCTATGAGGAAATCGTTCGATGTGCTCTAAATGTTAATATGGAGATTGGAGTAACCCATCAGTCATATGGGTTTGATAAGAAGAGGAAAATGGAATTCAAAGGAAAATCTAAAGAGCACACTGAAAAGAAGATGAGATTTCCCTTATGCTCAAAGTGTGGAAAGAAACATGGAGGGAGTTGTCTTAAAGGGAAAAGTAAATGTTTCAAATGTGGAAAGGAAGGTCATCGGGAATTTGAATACCGCGATGATGGGAAGAATATTTCTAATGACGCAAAAAAAGGAAGGGATACACAGAATGAACCTACTATACATCAATATTTCAAGTGCAAGGATATGGGTCATTATTCCAATAAATTCCATAATCCAAGGGTTGATGATGATGGTCGACGTCAACAAAATCTTATGGCTAAAGTCAAAGGAAAGACACATGCAATTTCTATCAGCGATGTGGAGTACGATAACGATGTGGTGAAAGGTACACTTACCATCCACTCTAAAGTAGAAAATGTTTTATTTGATTCTGGATCCACCCACTCTTTTATTTCTGAATAATTTTCTAAGGGTATCACCGTATTACCTCAACAATTAGATGTTGAGTTAGCTGTGACAACACCTAATGGCACAATAGTCGCATCAAAAGTTTATAATTCTTCTCTGATTGATGTTTGTGGGAAAGTGATTCCTGTAAATCTTGTGATCCTTCCTATAGTGGAATTTGATGTAATTCTTGGCATGGATTGACTTTCTTTATATGGAGCTCATATCAATTTCCAAATAAGGGTAGTCACATTTCATATTCTAGATCAATCTATGATTGACTATCAATGCAAGGATTAACATAACCTTCCAGTGGAAATTTCTTCCATTTTATGGGTATTGATTCCACTAAATGAAGTTTATTTATCTCAAATGGTTGGTGAGAAACTCACGATTAAGAATATGCCCATTGTAAGGAAGTTCGATGATGTCTTTCTGGAGGAATTACCGGGTCTTCCTCCAAATCGTGAAGTTGAGTTTTCAATATAACTCATACCGGGTGCTTTGCCTATTTCAAAGACACCTTATAGAATGGCCCCAATTGAGTTGCAGGAATTGAAGAAGCAACTCCAAGAGAATCTTGATAAGGGATTCATACGCCCTAGTGCGTCACCTTGGGGAGCACCTGTTCTATTTCTTAAGAAGAAAGATGGATCAATGAGACTCTGCATTGATTATTGAGAACTTAACAAGATCACTATCAAGAACAAATATCATCTCCCACGCATTGATGACTTATTTGACCAACTACGCGGAGCTCAATACTTTTCCAAGATTGATCTTCAATCAGGGTATCATCAATTAAGGGTCAAAAGGGAGGATATACCAAAGACGGCTTTCCGTACAAGGTATGTACACTATGAATTTATAGTGATGCCATTTGGTCTTACAAATTCCCCTGCTATCTTCATGGATCTGATGAATAGAGTCTTTAGAGACTATCTTGATCAATTTGTGGTAGTCTTTATAGCCGATATTATTGTCTATTCAAAGAGAAAGGAAGAGCATGAAGATCACTTGAGAATTATATTGAAGGCCCCGAGAAAGGAGAAGCTTTATGCCAAATTTACCAAGTGTGAATTTTGGCTTCAAAAAGTTGCATTTTTGGGTCACATGATCTCAAAAGAGGGAATATCTGTGGATCCAGCAAAAACAGAGGTTATCGAAAGATGGTCGAGACCAACAACAGTAACTGAGATCCGAAGTTTTCTTGGTTTGGCTGGATATTATCGACATTTTGTGAATGATTTTTCACGTTTATCTAATCCACTCACCAAGTTGACTCAGAAAGGAGTTAAGTTTGTCTAGACGGATGAATGTGATGAGAATTTCAATGAGTTGAAAAGAAGGTTATCCAGTGCACCTGTGCTCACACTGCCTTGTAGTGGAGAAAGGTTTGTGATCTATAGTGATGCATCCAAGAAGGGATTGGGGTGTGTTCTTATGCATAATGATATGGTGATAGCTTATGCCTCACGACAGTTGAAAATCCTTGAGAAAAATTACCAAACACATGATTTGGAGTTAGTTGCGGTAATATTTGCATTAATGATTTGTAGGCATTATATTTATGGAGAAAGGTGTGTCATTTATACTGATCATAAAAGTTTAAAGTATATTTTCACACAAAAGGAGCTGAATATGCATCAAAGAAGATGGTTGGAGATGATTAAGAATTATGACTGCTCAATCCATTACCACCCTGGCAAAGCAAACAAGGTGGCAGATGCATTAAGTCGCCAAGACCATGCTAGTTTATCCATGATGAGGATCACAAAAGATCCAATATTTATAAATTTACAAAGGATGGATATTGGAATTATAATGGAAGGGGAAAAATCTTATCTTTATCAAATGAATGTTCATCCATATATACATGTGAAGATTAAAGAGGCACAGAAAGAAGATGTCGAGTTACAAAAGATGGTGAGAAATGTTCCTGAATTCAACCTTGATTATGATGGGATAATAAAGTTCAGGAGTTGGGTTTGTGTTCCTCCCATCCCGGAATTAAAGAAGGAGCTGCTGGATGAGGCTCATAGTTCTTCATTCTCTATTCATCCTGGAAGCACGAAGATGTATAGGGACCTGAAAGAGTATTTCTGGTGGGATGGCATGAAAAGATATGTTGCTGAATATGTCTCTCGATGCTTGGTTTGTCAGCAAGTAAAAGCTGAGAGACAGAAGTCTAAGGGGATGCTACAACCATTACCCATACTCGAATGGAAATGGGAAAACATCACTATGGACTTTGTCACAGGACTTCGTAAAACATCCAAAGGAAATAATGCTATCTGGGTCATAGTTGATCGTCTTACCAAGTCTGCACATTTCATTTCTATTAGAGAGGATTTCTCTTTGGATCAGCTTTCCAGGATATATGTAAAGGAAGTGGTAAGATTACATAGAGTACCACTTTCTATTATATCTGACCGGGATCCGAGATTTACCTCGATGTTCTGGCGAAGTCTTCAGCATACTCTGGATACAGAGTTGAGTTTCAGCACTTCTTATCATCCTCAGACAGATGGTCAGTCTGAGAGAACAATTCAAACCATAAAAGATATGTTGAGAGCTTGCTCTATGGATTTCAAAGGTGGTTGGGATCAACACCTACCTTTGGTGGAATTTTCTTATAATAATAGATTTCACTCCAGTATTTAGATGGCTCCTTATGAAGCTCTCTATGGAAAGAAATGCATGACATCAACTTGCTGGGGTGAAGTTGGGGAAAGAAAGCTATTAGGACCTGATCTCGTTGATGAAATAGAAAAAAGGTCAGATCTATTCAACAACACATAAGAGCATCTCAGAGTCGACAGAAAAGTTATGCCGACAATTGAAGAAAAGACCTAGAGTTTGATGTGGGTGATAAAGTGTTCTTACGAATATCTCCCTGGAAGAGAGTTATGAGATTTGGAAAGAAGGGGAAGTTGAGCCCTAGATACATCGGTTCTTTCGAAATACTGGATCGTGTTGGGAAGGTAGCTTACCGATTGGAGCTTCCACCGAATCTCTCTCATGTTCACGATGTGTTCCATGTATCTCTCCTGAGAAAGTACATACCTGATCCTTCACATGTACTCTGATCAGAAGTTGTACCACTGGAGCAAGATCTTTCTTATGAACAACAACCGATATAGATTCTGGATCGTAGCGAAAAAGTCTTACGAAGCAAGACCACTCGATTGGTGAAAGTTTTATGGAGGAACCACCAATTAGAAGAAGCTACATGGGAGCTTGAGGATATGATGAGGGAGAGGTATCCTCATCTGTTTGTTACAAAGTGACGAATTTCAAGGGCGAAATTCATTTTAAGGGGGGTAGAATGTAACACCCGAGACTTTTATGTTATATAAATCATCAAAGGAATCTTTTTCTACACAACACTTGCTTGGCGTGCTTTACACGAAAACGCGACCTTCCTCGATAGCTTGCGTCGTACGTAATACCGAGTTTCACTAAACAACGATATGCTATTAAAATATTATTAAAACTAGCCGTTATGAATAGTAATAACCACTTTTTAAAATTTTATAAATTTTATTTTTCAAAATGTAATTCATTATTGGATTCATAATATCAAAATTAGCCTAGGGTGAAATTTTGGTATTTTTCTGAACAACTTTCAATTTTTGATGAATAGTTAAACCACTAAGTGGTAGTTAAAAAACTGGTTTTTTCATAAAACTTAATTTTACCGCTTCTGTGAGTGGAATTTCGAAAATCCGAGAGACACGGTTAATATCAATGACTAAAATGTGTTTTAATGAGATAAAAATAATTTTTGGTGAATAGTAACTTTTTACTTTTATTTACCACGGTTAAAAGTAAATAGGGTAATTAAGGTTAAAAATGATATTATTATTACCCTAACACATGTCCTAATTCTATTGGACTAGTGTAATTTGACCAAAAACAACCTTAGGAATAAAATATGACCATTTAGGCCCACTTGGATTAGATTAGGACATTTATTATAAATTTATTTAAAGAAGGGTTAAAATAGTTAAAATCAAAGTTTAATAAGTAAATAATTTTTAATATGGGGTTATAAATAAGATACATTAGACTATAAATATTCATTAGAAAGCTAACAAAATTTCCTACATAATGATATTTTATTTTTAATTTTTAGACATTAAATAATTTAATTTATTTATAACACAAAGATGATGCAGTAATTATCTTATTAATGAAACATTGATATAATTAATGTTATAAACACCAAAATAAATGTAATTTGAGACTTTTTATGAATTACACTAATTTTTTAGGTTAATAAGACATGTTAGTATTGATTTAATTAACTTGTTTCGAACTAATAATTCTGTTATGATTTTCACAAAAATCAATTACTAAATAGTGTCAAAATTGAAATAAAATAGTTTTTAAAACAAATATTATATTAGTAATTGTTATTTTATTCCTAAAAATATAAGGTTCGGACAAATGACTTAGATAAGGTTATATATATTAATAATAAACAACTTACGGTTCGTTTGGCTGCTTATAGTAAGTTGATTAACCTTATATTATAAGAACACAAGAAGACACGGTAAAAGTAAAATTATTTAACTTAATGTTAAATCTAAATGATAAGGTTAAAATAGGAACCTAAACATGTCTAAATTCATTTGGATGAAAGGATTTCGACCCATACCCACCTTATCTTAGAAATATATCAATTTGGAGCTATTTAAAACCGAATTTGTCTTTATAATAAAATAATAGTTTTAGTTATTCCAATGGTGCCCCTCTCCTCCCTTATAAAAGACACCTCCTCCCCCTCTTGATCACACCACATTGAGACTTAAAGCTCGGCCAACCCCTGCCAATTCCTCCTCTCCACTTCCCTAGAGACATCATAGAGGTCCTGGTCTTCTTCAAAGACCAATTTGAGTTCCCTAAAAGAAGGTCTCAAAGAAGCACTTCAAAGAAGAGGTAATGTACGTTGCCAATTCTTTCATCTTTATTTCTTCTTCCACTTCTTCTTCTTTAGTTTTTTCATTATGAAGTAATAACATCAGTATCACTCATATACTGATATGTTATTATAAGTATGAAAAAACCCTATTTCACCATCTATCCATCCTACAGAAAAAGAAATCACCGCACGTGCGTACATACAGAATACCGTCTCCATGCCGTGGTGTAATCTATTTTCCACAACTACCTTACTTGGATGGGTATAATGTTGTAAATAATGACTATATATGACTATTATAAAGTTATACTGATTATTAAATAGTATACATACACTCAAATACAATTCCACGATCATAGGAACGATATCATCACTCGTGCGTACGTACGGAATACCGTCTCCACGATGTGATGCGACTCGTTCTACATGATCTTCATTTCATAATGATTATATAAATAAATTGAATGAATGAATATGATATATATTACACTAATACAATTCTATAAATGAGGTATCTATAACCTAAAGATATGAATAAGAATTTATTCGACAAAACACGCATAAGAACAAAAAGTTATAAACACCCGAATAACAAGTAGCAATGAAATATTACTACTAAGAATATGACCATATATGATATCATAAAAATAAGTATGATTCTGGAATAAGTCAATAACATTATTTAAATCATTATGAAGGAGGTTCAGACACTTACGAAGCATATCGGACCTAAGGTAAGGGAAATATCACAATCTCATTTTTATCTGAGATTGTTTATAATTTGGTATTTACTAGGGTGTATTTTATCACACACATCCATGTTTCTTAAATATGTAATATTATTTCCATCCACCTACAATTTTTTAAATCCAATTTTACCCTTCGGTGAGTTTTTAGTAAAAGATAATGAATGGAATATTTTGTTGTTTTTCGTACGAGATACTTTTTGACTTTTCTGACAAAAGTACGAGAAGATTGTTTTTCTTAACTTATACGACATGAACGGATTTTTAAAACATTATTTCAAAGAAGCATCCTTTACAAGTTTTTATGTTTATTTTTAATCAACTTCTTTTAGTTTAAGGTTGTATGACATGTTAAGAAAGTAAAAATGTTTTTGAAGAATAAATGATATTTTCCTCAAGAGTGGAGTTCAAGTGTTTTATCAAAATTTTTTCCATCTAAGATAATAAAGGGTTTTGTTTTTATCCCTATTTTTACATTGATTTGATTATGTTGTGATGGAATTATTTTTATGAATTCCTTTATCTTATATGAATTGTTTTATGATGTCATGATGTTTAAGATTCTCATTTGTATTACATGGGTTATGCAATGATGTATGATTTATGATTTTGTGGCACACATAAGAATCATATCATTATGAGATGGGTGGGACCTATATCCCCCTCCAATGCATTGGTTAAATATTTTATATCTCATGAGATAGACATGGCTGGAACGGTAGGTTATACCGGTTTAGTGAAACAGGACTGAAACGAGGGTGACTCGGTTCAGAAATGGACTTTGTCCACTAAGATAGTCTTGGCAATGAGCCTTGACTAATAATAAATGATTCTCTATGATTATGTGTGTATGCCACAAAATTTCATCTTTTAAGTTATGATTATTGTGATTACATTTCACTACCATGATTTATACCATGTTATGAAATTATGATCTCTTTTGTAGGTTAAGATTTCCAAAAGTAATGTGCTTATGTATATGATGTGATTGATATTTTTTTGTTTACCCTTACTGAGTATTTGAGCTCACCCTTTTGTATGTTTTATTTCCCCAGGTCAGGAAGAAGGTTGTTAAGTAGAATATGCCAAAAAGGGACTCTATATATGATGAAATAAATGGGAGGAAAAGTAGATGCTTTATGAACCAGTTGTTTATGTTTCCTAGTTTCTAAAGACACTATACCTATACGGTCCTTTCTTGGTTTTGTTATAGGTTGTAATAAGTGTGCTTCAATTCTGAAGTAATAACAATGTATGTAAAGTATGGGTCGTTATAGAGGTAGATGGTAAAATTCATCCTTTATGACAGAATGAATTCCCAAACACTCATTTATAAAAGAGGATTTGACAGAGACCTCCTTGATTACATTAAAGATGGAGGTACCTTTTATATCATTAAATAAGTCCATGTAGAGGAATATAGATCACAAATTTTTGGAGCCATGATATTTCATCAAATACAAGGGATTGGATAATTATTTCTATTGATGATGCTAGAATACATTTAATTTAACTAAAAGTCCCATGTTTGTCAGATACATGCCAAATTCATTCGTTAACTCTTAGAATTTTCATCCAATGCTAAACACTCTTAGTAAGTTTTTATAGATGTTATATATTTCAAGGGGATATATCCCCCGGATATATCTAGATAATTCAATTACATATTTTCAATCATCGACTTCTTCTTCAGGTGTGATAATTTTATATCCCTCAAGGAAGTCAAAAAAAATTGTATCATTAATTTTTTAGAGTTTAATATCATCATAAGATTTGGAATCCATCAGATAGTATGAATAGAAAATAGAATAATTTTTTTTTAATTAAAGTGTTTCTATTAGAATTATAATATCCATTCTATCTATTCATTCCTCTATCATGTAGTGGGAAATGGACATATACAAGCCTTCAAAAAACTCTATCAAAGATCCTTCAGAAATGGTTGATGTGGAAAAGATGTCTTGGATATCCAAGATCCTATATGATTTGTGGGATTATCTTTCTATAACTCATACCACCACATATAGAACCCCATATTCTATTATATAAAATATGAGGTAATTAATTCCCATAGTTGTGTAATTACCTTCACTTCAAAATATCACATTTAATCAACTTTCTAATGATGATCAGTATCAGATTCAGTTAGATGAGTTAGAATAACTTGATGAGAAATGTATACACATAATGTATAAACTATAGATCTATCAGAATTGAGTCATGTGAGTGTTCAATAAAAAAGATCACCCCCACCCATTCATCAAAGTATAATTACTACTATATTTGAGTACCCCCATGATACATGGGATGAAACCCTCAAAATTAGAGCTAAAATAAGAAAGGTCGTATACTATACATAAGTTATACTCTGATGGAGACTATTCCTTGGTAATAATTGATAGGTTACATATCATTACGATCACTAATTCAAGATTAACAATGAATTATATTACATAATTTCACATAGGGTTCACATAGGCATGTTTTCGTGACTTTAAATGGAATAGCATTAAGTTCCTTATTGTCTGACTATAAAATATATGACATACAAGTGCTAGAAGCATGGCTTTAAACAAAATGGAATAATTTTTATTATCATATAACCTCAAGACACATTAAAACAATGTCATAGTTGTATGTATTTGGACTATATAACATAAAGGTACTTACAATATGACCTTAAATTTCATGATATCCAAGTCCTAGTTGTGTGAATTTAATTCGCATATTATAATGGTATTTATCATATGACCTTAAATTGCATGAAATTAAAGTCCTAGATGTAAGAATTTAAACTACATAGTAAATAAGTCCTATTAGTATAACCCTCAACAACGTGACATACTAATACTCATAACATGAATTTAAAATACATATAATACTTTTCTTTCATAATATAACCATAATCTATATGAGGATATTCATTCTTGGTGCTTAGTTAGGGAAATCCATGTACCCCTTTTTGGAGCCAGGATAGGTGGTGAACAGTATGACCAAATGGTTTTGGCACCATCCCCAAACAATGCACCACGAGAGAATGGGGGTTTTCATGGTTGGTTCAAGGTTTTTAAAAATGTGCACCTCTTAAGATAAACTATGCTCCCCATGATTAGGGGTTAGTGGTTAGGGTGCATGGTTTGACAAACTGTGATCCTCCATCTAGAAAACCATGCTGGTGTAAAATTGTAGCCTTGAAAATTTATTTTAAAATTCATGAGCCACCATGTTTTATCCCATATCCCTATGGATCGACCTAACCTAAAATAATTTTCTTTTGGAGGCTCCCAAAAGGATTACAAGGCCCGTAAAACCTCTTCCAATGCGAATTGAAGATCAGGTGAATGTGATCAAACCCTATACAATATGTAATATCTTCCTTGTTTAGATTCTTCTCTCTGCCATGTTTATTTTCATTTTGGAGGGATTGTTTTCCTATATTTTCGATGGAATAGTTATTAGTTGTGATAAATCTTGTTTCATTGAATCTTGGTCATAGGTTTGGACACTTGATCTCTTCTTCCGTTGTGTTTTTGACTGTTCCACATCAAATTGAGGGTTTTGGTTTGATGAGCATTCATCAAAGACCTTGTGGTAGATAGAAAAATTGTTAATTCCCATAGTCTTGATTCTGATTTTCTGTATGTAATTATGAAATTTATTTTTTCTTTGGTTTTTTTTTAAAACCAAAAGGTGATATTAATTTTATAAAATTGGGTAAACCCCTTCACAGATCCCATGGGACCCCTTATAAAATGATGATTCTAGATTGATGGAAACCCATAGGGTGTGCTAATTATCTATTAATGATAATTATAAAATGTTAAAGGTAAATAATGGGTGTTTTATTTTTTAATTAAATACTTATTTCCGTATTGAAAATGATATTGAAAATGATTAATTGAATTTAATATTTTGAGTTCATGAGATATGAATAATTCGTAACAAATTATTTAATGATGATTTTTGTGTGTTATTAATTGGTAATAAGGTAAACAACCATGATTGTGATTGGTAATTGAATTGGTTCTCCATTAATATAATGATTTATTAAAAGGATAATTATAATTAGACTTTATATGAATGTGATATATGTGATTTATTAATAAATGAGGTGTGGGCCAGGGATTAACGGTCTAAATACCCCTGGGGTGCCAGACTATTTCTAAAAGCACCTAATACATGCATATGAAAAATAATTTATGGGATAGTGACTAAACCTAAAAATACCCATGGGTTGTGGGAGAAGGAATGATGCTTCAAATATCCGCGGTGTTCTAGAATGATGATCTAGCGCCACATAATATAGGTACATGTAATGATGTAACAAGATACAAAAAATGAAAATGAAATTGGATGAATAATGGAATCCCATGATATAATAAATTGTTATAACACTAGGATTTGTGGTTCAGACTTCGGAACTGGCTGAAGTAGGTATGATTGGTTCAGATGTCATCGGGAACCTGGAGGCCAATGTGGTTAATTAATGAAAAATAATTGTTATTTTTTTGAAATTATAATTTTTTACTTTATTTATTTATACAACTGCATACATTTTTATAGAATAGATATTTATTTAGATGATGCTGGTGGTGGATAATTAAATTCTACTCATACCCTACCCGGGCTTCCTGATCGGTACGAAGATAGAATTTATGCTTGCAATATTGGATAAGGGTAAGATCTCTATGTTAGATGGAAAAGATGGAATACCAGATGGGGCATGGATTAAAGAACTAGACCTGATTTTGGGACCCACATGGGAGTTTTCAATGTGTCTTACTTTGGGGATTTCTTTAGACAATTGAAAATGATATGAAATGAAAAATATAATACTTTGGTTTTGGATATTATTTCCTAGTTTTGGATTCATCATGTGATCCTCATTCTTGTATTGGTTTTAGTATTATCATGTTTTGTTCCTATTTTAATTTGGATAATTTTTTATTTACATATGATATTATTATAATTTAATATTGAGTTTATTGCCTCTCCATTTTAAATATTTTACCGTCCCTACCAGTCGGTAGACTATGGAATATTAGGAGGAATACTTAAAGAAATATGGAAAACTCACTCAAGGATCTAGAATGTGGAACATGGGCCGGAACATCACAAATTGGAATCAGATGGGTTTTAATTTTTTCATTTCATTTTTCATGTTATCCATTAAAGGTATATATGATACTAGGATGAGTCATGATTTGTTCATGAGATCATGCATGGGAGTAGGTGACCTTTGTACGTGGGAAAAATTAAATTACCCCATGGGGTATTGATATCCTTGATGTTTTGTAGTTACAGTAGAATGTAGTTTCACCTTTGGTGATGCAATTAATATGTGATGTTATTATTTTTTGAGATTTTACTAATGGCCCAGTGTTACTTGGGAGTTGAGTATACATGCATCATTCTAGACATTCAAGATATTATGCGACATGCATCATTTTAGGAATGCATTGAAAAGTAGGTTTTCGGTGACTTATAAAAATGATATTCTTCTTTTTTTGAGTAATTTAAAATAAAAGGATTCATAATAATTAAATGATAAATTTAACTAATTATATATGTGGTACTTTGAAATGGGTAAAATGGTCGTATAATGAGAACCTTGAAATATGTAAGTGTTTTACCCTATGTTATCCATGAAATCGGTGAGGGATGGTTGATGGTAGTTATAGTTCTTCAATTTTGACCATGTTGTGGAGTTTATAGGATGAATTGTTATAGCCTTATGTGAATCTCCCTTTTATAAAATGTGATAATGATATGTATTGTGTTCTATGACATGTGTTTTTCATTATAATGACATGCCTCCATGATGATTTTTTTTGATAAGAAGACATGAGTACATGGATAGAAATGTTTCTTTACTACGGAATTAGTGGCTCTGATAGTTATAGATGTAGGAGATGGAGACTATTTATGTGAGAAATTTTCTCACTTTATGTAGTTCATGGATAGATAACATTGGTGAGTTTTTAAGAATATATCTGATCTGAATCAGGAGTTTCAGTTGCCTCACCCTCTAACTATAACCATAGAGGGTGGAACTGAGGAATCTGAGTTCTATATTGATTCTATCCAGATGATCCTTGACTATTTTGAGAGTTATATAGATAATCAAGTAAAATTGTATTCTTATTTGTTGCGTGGTTCAATAAAAAATTGGTGGGATATACAAACTCAAGATAAGAAATTGGAGACCATGTTTTGAAAATAATTTCATGATAAGTTCTTGGAAAAGGTTTACCTAGAGATTCTCATGAAAGAGAGGGAATCAGAGTTTATATGGTTCACCCAGAGAAATTTGACCATGATGGACTGTCTTGGTCACTTCACGGATTTTCGGCTATTTTTTCCAACGTTGGTAGGATATGATTAAACTATGTAAAAACATTTTCAAAATAGGATTAAATGTAAAATTATATCCCAAGTTTAAATTTTTAGAATGAAGAAGTTTTCTATGGTGGTAAATCAGGCTCTCATTTAT
The DNA here is from genome assembly GCA_963277665.1 of Viscum album. Classification (NCBI taxonomy): domain Eukaryota; kingdom Viridiplantae; phylum Streptophyta; class Magnoliopsida; order Santalales; family Viscaceae; genus Viscum; species Viscum album. Next base: position 1,614,781,895 of record OY728146.1, on the reverse strand, counting down.
GATGGAACCCTGAAGGAGTATTCCCATGGAATGTAGATGGTTTGTACTGGATGATCATGAGGTATGTATTTTGGGAGTATGAAACATAACTTTTAGTATGTTAAATAGAGAAATGAAAAATAGTATAGATAAGGGGAATGATCAGTTTCCTAGTGAAATGGTAGAGTGATATTCCATCAGTGTAGGAGGTCATGTCACTATTGTAAAAAGTGTCCATGATCATTGGTAGAGTGCAATGATTTTGGTATAATGGGATGACGGTAATGGTTATTTAGGAACCCATGACTGATTTGTAGTGATGGGGAGATAGACTGAACCATAGTACGGGAAGTGTAACGCCCAAAACCCAGAATCCTGGAGCCAGTGCATTATTTTAATAGATTGGAATGATTTCAAGGAAACCAATCTCAAAGTACAGAGTAATTTAGTAGTTTTGGAAAACAAGAAACACACATAGGTTTCACATTACAACTTCAATAGAAATAAAACATATAAGTTTTAATGGGAACATCAACAACTCTATGTTTAACCCTACTGGTCATTCATAATAAAGTTCTTCATGTCCTTAGAAAATGAAACATAATAAAGGGGTGAGATTAGATTATATTTATGGTTAAGAAATATAGAAAAAGATAGAATAAAAATAAACATTAGGCATGGTGAATAACTAAAAACACATTCCTTTAAAAATAAATTTGAACATAATATAGTAGGAATATAATCTTAGTAAATATTTCCATGATAAAACATAATCATGGATATTCTACTATTAGAAAAAACACATGAAATTTAAATTTCTAGTTACATTATGAGGGAATAAATAAATAGGGATATGATAACCATACTGACAAGGCCTCATGACAAGTCCATAAATATCCATTTCTCCAATGCCTCGTGCCAAGACCATACTTTGTCTCATGAGTACTATCGATGCATAAAGGGCCCATCACAGGTCTCACCCATCACATACAAAGTCTAATGCACTTATCATATGAATCGGGTGAACATAATAAATATATACATTCATATTGAATGTTACATATGAAATGTAAATAACTTTCCCCCAATCATTAAACATAAACACTAACCATTCAGAGTGGTGAATGGTATCTAGATAGCACATCCATAGTCAAACTCATTAAAAACCCCTAAAAAACATATTTTATATGATATCATAGTAGATACACCTCAATTATGTATAATATTCAATAAGGAATTTGACATAAATAATGATACTTTTAAATGATACCATTTAAAATTTCTTTAGGAAATAATCCATAAACATTCCAAATTGTACCATACCACTTTGAAACATTCAAATTATGATCCCTTATAATATCATTATAATAAAAAGAATATTGATATGACATACTATATGGAATTAATTTTACCACATTCAAAGAATAAGTGGTGAATAATGCATATATCTCATTAAAGTTAAAGTGAGATTATAAAAATACTTTTTACTTTGGAGAGAAGAGTTCTTTTTGGAAAATCATCTATATATGTCATGAAATAATATTTGAAAACATTTATATCACATAAATGAAGTGTTAAGAGTATTTTAATTATATTTGAGGCATAAATCATGTCTCACTGAAGAGAAATAATATAAAAATATATTTTAAAAAATCTTTAGAAGTAAAAAAATTTGGTATAGTTTTAGGAAAATATTAAAGAGATTATAAAATGGAAAGGTGTGTTTTTATATCCATCTTGATGTGTTTAAGAGGATCATTTTTTTGGTAGTGTTTTCATCTTTGGTATTCATTACCGGTTTACTTATATATATGTTAGGATAAACATGTAATATGAGAATGGTTGTCTATAAAAGAAGTTTTATTTTATTTTTTAAAATCCAAATGACTACATGGTTATAAATTTCATTTGGTTATTTTGAGTGAAGAAGAATCATTATATAAAACATTAATGATAATTGTTGTGGTAATTGGAGGGTTTTTTATCATAACGAAATCATTTTAATTTATAAATTAATATTATGTGTGGAAAAGATTAAAGAACATTAAATAAGTTATAATACATATATTATATATTTTTTCAACCATAAAAATGGTTTTAGGACCAGAATTGATGACGGTAATAGAAATTGAAAACCCGTCATCCTTGAATGTGATAAATTAACACATATCGGATAATATTTTCATTTATAATAAAAAAGAAGTGAAGAAGGGAGATGATGATGAATTATTCCAATATCATGAAAAAATTATAGTACCTCTAAGGTAATGTATTTATAAAAAAATGTTTTCAAAAGGAGGTGAGGAAATAAAAATAAATGAAAGGAAGTCGAAATAAAAGAAATGTTGGGAAATCACTTAAGAAAATTCGAAAGCCTAACGTCGTCACTTAAAAATTCATAAAATATTTTTAGGAGAGGAAAATGGGTATTTAATAATTATTATATTATATTTAATTTAATGGGTATATTTACTGACATATAAAAATATAAGAAAATTTAAATTCAAGAGAATAACATAATAAGAGTGCTTGAAAAAGAGGGAGATTTTGAGACGAAAATTCTCCAGCTCAGTGGCCATGCAACATGGTAATAGAAAATAATAAAAATAGAGAGGATAGAGGTCACCCATTAATATAAGACTCATAATATAGTATAGGTACAGAATACAATTCAAATAAGAACATGGTATGTAAGCTTGAAATACATACCACAAAAAGGAACTTCAATCGAAATGTGATGTTGAGAATCCCTTACCTTATAGAGTAACTCCTAAAACTTGATGGTTAAGACCTTGAGGGATTGAGGAAACCTAGGGAGGACTACTAGAAAGATAAAAATAACATATATAATAGTATTATGAATTTGGAGTGAATGAAAATGAAGTAATGAGTGGGTATTTATAGTAAAAGAGATAGTTTTTTTATTAAATTCCAATGACACCTCATTAGTGGTATTTAAAAAACAATGGATTTTATGATGGTATTTTCAAATATTATTGGCCACATGGGACTCCTCATATAATATATTATTAATCAAGAGTTTAGCAGAATTATTACATGATGATTACATCATTAATGATATTCTTGAACATACTAAAAACTCAAAACTGTATTTTTTACTATTCATAAAAAACTCCAGTATTTTATAAAATTATCATAAATTTAGAGTAACCTAATATCGACATATTGAATTAAAAAATGAAACTTATTTTATCATAATAATTCTATAAATATTAAAGTTTTAACTTTAATCTATGAAAATACTAATTTATTAAAAATAATAGTGGACATAATATTAATAGTAAAATCCATAGAAAAATTTTTGTCACTGAAAAAAATTAAATTATTTTAACATTTTTAATTAAATAATTCTATTTTGATGAGAATATTTCATTATTATAATCATTAATAAAACCTTTTTTTGATATAATAATTTAAATCTCTCTGAAATTTACAATTTTTACCTGAAAATAAATTTATCAAATTTGTCATTTTAGAAAAGAAAAAACTAAACTCAAAACCAAAATGATAGAACAAAAAATTTATTTATACATTATTGGGAAATGTTACTACACCATTAGTAATATTAATATTAATAAGGGTAAGTTAATATTCATAAGGGTATGTTACTATTCACTACTAATTATGTTTTTCTTATCAGACTCTAAATATCTTACTGAACGCAATCATGTATGTTAGTTTTTTGAAATTCCAATCACCAAGGTGGAAAATTATGTTAATTGGATAGGCTATATCAACGTGGTGTTTTTTGACACTCAGTGATTCATGTATTGTATATATTAAATTTATTTGTAAATTCTTAGGGTTTTAGAAATTCCCCTCCTTACAACAATTTCATCCTTGAAATTTGAAATTGAAATTCGAAAGTTAATAGTTGATAATTAAAAATTCCCTTATAGGAAACCCACTTGAAGAATAATATTAAAGTATCATAATAATAAGGGGTAAGGTAAATGCACCAATTACTATAATGTAATTCATTCTAATTGGATAACATGTTCATGGAAGGATAATCAAACCATAATATAGTGACATTAAACTCTAAAAACTCATACAATGATCATATTAAACCCTTTCAAAAATGGTTTAAAATTCCAATAGATCAAGATCAAATACTATAGAATCATCCTAAATTCCATCCTTGATAGACCCATATACACAGGGTCCTTGGAAATCCTCATTTGGTTTATAACTCCATGATCTATCCTTCTCAATACATCTACTACCTTATTTTCCTTTAATCAACACGAAGCAACCATAAATTTTCACATTCCAAACATGTGAATATATCCATAATGCGTCCTCTTAAAAAATGGTAATAACTCAAATTACCATAAAACATTATTGGAAACATTTATTTATCCTTACACATGCTATTAGATAAATTACTTATATCAAAAATGATGTAAACTCCATCAATGATAGTATATTCCACTTGTCAGCAATTCAAAAATCAGTTTTGAGGTAGTCAGTACTTACCCAAATGAAGCATTTATTCATCATTATCTTCATCATTAGAAATATATTAAGGGTCTTCCATTCTTTAATCATTTTTTTTCCAAAATGTTAACCTTCCACTAAATATTTTTTTCTTGGTATCATTAATCTTATGGTTTCAAATCCTTAATGAAAAAGTATTGCAATATAGTCCTCATATATTCCATAATTCTTATAACGAGTACATTTCTGAAGAATATTCAAATTATATGATTATTGACTAGGAATATTAATCATTCTACTTCATTTTCAGCAACATCATAACATGATCATTATCTAGAATCATCATTTGGGGTATATTCCTTTGACGCTTAGACATTGACTTGCATAGTGTCTCATCTCCTTACTGTTGAAGAATTATACATTAGAAACCTTTTTCTAACCCTTTAAATCATTAAATTGGTGTCAGTTTTCTCCACACTTTTAACAAACACCAATTCCCTTGAATCATTTACCAAGGTGATTATTTACACAATTATCACAAGTGGGAAAACCCTTCAATCCCTTATTCCCTTTATCCTTATTTTTCACTACCATCCTCTTCTTTAGTTTCTTCCATTCAAAGCCATAGGACTTAGATAATTTTTTATATAACTTGTTAACACAAGATACTACTTCCTCAAATTATTAGGACACATGGGAGATTATATTCCTTTGAAATTATGTATTATGACCATTAGAGATATGATACTTCTTACTATTTTCATCACGTGCATTAGGGACATTCTCAATCCCTCTTATAGGATCCATTACTAATCAATTACATATTCTATATTAGGTTGTAAAATTAGGAACATTATATAATTATAAACATGGTATAACAAATATCATAATTTTATGCATCATAAATCCTAGAACCATTTACTTCAGTTACTTTGGAAGAATAAATCCTTTATAATGGTATGTAAGAAAAAATGTGAATTATCATAAGAATATCCCCCAGGAGGGTGAAAATACATGCGTAGTAAGGCCCATTTTCCTATAATAGGTTACCCTGGGACAATCTTTGAAGACCTTGTCAGAGTTGTTACTCTTAGGCACATCTGTGCCAGAACAATGTCCACTTGTAGTATCTAGACATAGATTTATTTTCTAATAATATCCAAATAACATATTACTTACCAAAATTCTAGTATGTTCTTGTATGTGTATAATTATTTATATGTTAGAGTTTTGTTCCCTAATATAAGATTTCAAAATCTCGCTTCCATGTTTTCTACTAAACAATATATGATACCAATAATAATGCCCCAACCCTAGAGGCCTAAATATGGTGTATTATTCTAATACATTATCATTATTATAAGAAATAAAATCCTAAAGGACCTAGTAGATTAATATTTTTTGAAAACCAGATATATACATAAGATCATCATTACACCTTGAAAATAAATAAAACATATAAGTTTTATTTGTAACTTCTACAACCCTATGTTTATCCATATAGGTCATTTATAATAAACTTCCTCATACCCTGATAAAATGAAACCTAAGAAAGTGGTGAGCTTAGATGCTCTATAAGTGTAATAAATACATTATAATATATCATAAACATAATCATTAGGCATGGTAAATAACTAAAAGCACATGCCTTTAAAAATAAACATTAATATAATATGGTAGGAATATGAGTTGAGTAAATATTTCCATAATAAAACATAATGATGGTTATTATAATAGTAGAAAAATCACATGGAATTTCAATTAATTGTTTCACAATGAGGGAATGCATAATGTGGGAAATCAAAAGCATACCATCAAGGGCTTATTCTAATACCATAAATATCCATTTTGTCATGGCCTCGTGTCAAGACAATAGTCTGTCTCATTAGACCTATCGATGCATCAAGGGGCTATTGTGTGCCCCAAATTTCACTTACTAAGTAAAATGTGTGCCTCATATTAATTGGGTGAACAAAATCAATATACACATTCATATTAAAACTAACATATTAAAATTAAAAAACTTTCCTCAATCATTAATCATAAACACTAACCATTCGGATTAATGTGGTGAATGGTATCAAGATATCACATCCATAGTCAAACAATTAGAAACCCTTATAAAAAATATTTTAGATCATATATACACCTCAATGAATTATAATATTAAAAAAGTATTTTGAAATAAATGAATATACTTTTAAATGATACCATTGAAAATTTCTTTAAGAAATAATCCTTAAACATTCCAATGTTTCCCAAACCACCTTGAAACATAAAAATAATAATCACATAGAATATCATGATAATAAATTGACTCTTCATATGATATAACAAAGAGAATTAAATACACCACATTCAAGGAATAAGTGGTGGATAAGGAAAATTTCTCATAAAAGTTAATGTGAGATGAGAAAAATACTTTTTACTTTGGAAATAATGGTTCTTTTTGAAAATAATTTCGATTGTTCATGAAATCATATTTCTAAACATGGATATCTAATAAATGAATTGGGAAAAATATTTAAATTATATTTGAGGCATAAATGATGTCCCACTAAATTAAAATGATGTAAAAATATATTTTAATGAAGAATTAGAAGTAAAACTTTGTAGTGCAATTTTAGGAAAATAATAAAGAGATTTTAAAATTAAAAGGTGTGTTTGATTTCATAAAACCATAAATTAACCAATAAGGTTTTTTCAGGGTAATTTTTTTTATTTTTAAAAATTAATAGTGTGTTAAGATAGATTACATAATACACTTGAAAATATGTAAGAATTATAGAAGTTCCCTTGAAACAAGGTTGTTTATTGGGAATAGTTTTTGAAAGATCCTTTTAAAACAAATAAAACAAATAAATTAAAGTATAATTATAGTTTGTAAAAATATATATAAATTATCTAAGAATTTATTAGGAGTGAATATGAGTAAATAATAATTTAATTGAGGTACGTAGAGAAAAAGTTTAACACATATGAAAATGGAAGTTCAGGTAGAAAACCCTTACCACTTTGTAATCAATAGATTCATATGACTCATAACTAATAATAATCAAATGATACATTTATTAAAATTAAAATAAAGTGATTCATGATATGATACATCAATGTGATTTGTACATACACCATTTGTAAGAAATTGTGGTGGATAAATAAAATCTCAAAAAATGGAAGTGAGATGAGAAAACCCTTACCTTATGTCTGATGGTGTTCTTCACATGATATTACTATCCGAGATAACCAAATTAAACTTATTAATTAATATTTATATTAGATATTATTTATTTAATTGAATTATTATTCCTTTATTAAGTTCATTATTGTCTTTATTTTTGAGTTTACGAGGATTATTTTTATTGTTTGGGAGCGTTTTATTCCTTGGTATTCAGGTCCGGTTTACTTATATACATATAAGGATAAACATGTAATATGAGAATGCTTGTCCATAATAGATTTTATATATTATATATATATATAAGAATATATGGTTATAAAATTAATTTTGTTATTGGGAATGAAGATGAATTTTTTTATAAAACATTAATGATAATTTTTTTGGTAAATTCGCAGTTTGTTATCACAACAAACTCATTTTAATTTATAATTTAATATCATGTGTGAAAAAAGAGCACAAAACATTAAAAAATATATAATACATATATTATAGTATGGTTAAACCATAAAAATGGTTTCATGACTATAATTTAAGATGTTAATAGAAATTGAAAACCTGTCATCCTTGAATGTGATAAATTAATACATCTCGAATAGTGTTTTCATTTCTTGAATAAAAGAAGGGGAAAAGAGAGATAATTATGAATTATTCCATTATAATGATATAATTATCATAAATTTAAGGTACTAAACTTATCATAAAATTTTTATGAATGGAGGCGAGTAAAGAAAAATAAAAGAAAGAAACTCGAAATAAAAGAAGAGTTGAGAAATCCCTTACCAAAATTCAGTAGCCTAACAACATCACTTAAAAATTCATAAAATATTTTGATGAGAGAAAATGGGTTTCTTAGAATTACTAAATAATATGGAATGTAAGGGGGACATATAATGAAATATCCAAACATATTACAATTGAAATTAGATGATAATATCACAATAATAGTGCCTGAAAAAATATTGAGATTTTGAGATGAAAATTATGCAACAAAATGACTATGATACATGGTTTTAGAAAACATTAAAAATATATGGGATATGTGTCACCAATTAATATAATACAGATAATATATTATATAGGCCGAATAAAATGGAAATAATAACATATTATGGAATATTTAAATACATACATTATAAATGCGTACTTGAATGGAATAGAGAAGTAGAGAATTCCCTTACATTGTAGAGTAACTCCTAAAACATGAAGGTTGGGACCTTGGGAGCTTGATTACACCATATAAGGACTCATAGGGAGGTAAAAATACCATAACTTCTAGGATAAATAATTGTTATTGAAAAAATATAAAGTAATTATTGGGTATTTATAGTAAGATAGAGAGAGAGAGAGTTTTTTTAATTTCCAATAACACCTCATTAGTGGTATTTGCAAAACCATGGTATTTTCCATAGTATTTTCCTATGGTTTGGGACACTTGGGACACCTAATTTATTATTTTATTACTCAATATCATCCCATAATTATTACATCACCATCACATAATTAATGATATTATTAAACATACCGAAAACTCAAAACTGTATTTTTACTATTCGTGAAAAAATCAAGTATTTTATAAAATTCTCATAAATTTATTGTAACCTAATATCGACATTATAAATTAAATAATGAAATTAATTTTATCATTATAATTCTCTAAATATAAAAATTTTAACATTTATATATGATAATATATATTTATTAAAAATAATAGCGGACATAAAATGCAAAATAAAGTGCACAGTAGAATTTTTGACACTTAAAAAATAAAATTATTTTCCAATTTTTAATTAAATAATAGTGTTTTTATGATACTATTTAATTATTATAAACATTAATAAAACATTACTGTGATATAATAATTTAAATCTCCCTGAAATGTACAATTTTTACCTGAAGAATCAATTTATCAAATTTGTCATATTTTTAAGAAAAAACTAAACTCAAAACTGAAATGATGGATTGAAAAATTTATATATACATTGTTAGGTGGGGTTAATAATCCATTGGTCATATTACTATTAATATGGGTATGTTACTGTTCATAATGGTAAGTTACTATTCACCAAAAAATAAGTTTGTCTTATCAGACTCTAAATATTTTACTGAACGCAACTGTGTAGGTCTGTTTTTTGAAATTAATATCACAGTGGTGAAAATATTATGTTTAATGGATATGTAATAAAAAAGGGTTGTTTTGAAGATACTCATTGTTTCATTCATTCTATATTGAATATATTTTTAAATTCTTGGGAAGTTAGAGGAATGGGGCCTTTTATACCATACCAGTATGGCGGGTGGAGTACAATTGCCCATAATGGTTGAGGAAATGGAAAACGTACTTCAAGGAAAGAGAACCCATATCACCATTTTAGTGATATTCATGGGACTTATATGTATGTATAGGGAATGGGTATAATACAGATGCAAATAGCTCATCTTGCACTTTTGGATAATGAGGCTAGGACATCAATAGTTATGGGTAATATTCTTAAAACTTCTTTGTTTATTCCCATTATTTGATAAATTATCCTATAATTAATTAATATATTCTAAACATGTGAATTAAATGGGGTATCAACAAAATTTACCCATGTTTTTAGGGTTGAAGCGGTCACTTTTATCATATCATCGATTGTCCAATCCCCAGATACCTATGAAAAAACCTACACACATGTACCTTCTATGGAATCTTTTTGGATATGAAGTGGCCAACATGAATTTTAATTGTAATGGTTTAAATTAACACTATTATAACTATGTTAATTTATATTGGTCGAATAAGTTGATCCCAGGTTGTCACTTGGGGTGGTTTGGATGAATTCATTTTGAAATTATTTCAATTTCATTAACATAATAAGGATTCATTTAATGAAAATAATATAACCACATCACATGCTTGTTAAAAACATTAAAATAAAAACATTCAACCCCATATAAACTTATTGGATCATTTTAATGATAATTCTACGTTAAATTATCTTATTATCACATGAAAAGTGTGGAGAAACCAATTTTATAAGGAACAAGGATAGAGAAAATCATTGAATGAAAATCTCAAGTAAAATAAACTATTAAAAATATATATAGTGAGAAATAAAAACCAATACATGCCATTTATACTCCCTTGGATAAAAACATAAGGTGTTTATCCCTCTATTTATACTATTTCCTTAATGGAAGTGAGAAGTAGACTAATGAAGATAGAATTGAAAAAGAATAATGTTGAAATAATGTTCACTCCACCGTTGTGTGAAGAAATTCACATGTTTTAGTGTGAATAAGTTCAAACCTTGAGTAAATGGTATCAACATGATATGAATAATTATATAATAAATTTAGAAGAATAATTATTATTAAGAAACAAATTTTAATTATAAAAACTTATATGATAAAGAAATGAGATTATAATATCAAATTGGAAATATAACATTAAAATAAAAACATACACAAATATACATTAAATAATCCAACACCACTACAATAAATATTAATTTTATAATCATTGGGTTGGTTATTAAATATTTAAATTTATCATAATTAATGGTGGTAGGCCTAGGTTTTTGGAAAGTTAACTGGGAGAATACTTTTCCACCCTTGAAAAAATTAGGAGTTAGATTGCTTCCACAAAAGAGAGGTTCCAAAATGAGATTCTAGATGGAAGAATTTGGTTATGAAATATAATAATAAATTTAATCCCCATATTTCATATAAAATCATGGAAAATTTTATCCCAATTATATTTTTGGTTTTAAAGCTATTATCAAAATGGTGGGATGTTTCTGGCCCATAATTTGATCTTCACCTTGGGCCACCTAAAACTCCACTAAAAGTATTAATTTTCCCTAGTAATGTTTTAATTAAATGTTTCTCATGATATAATATATCTTATTTTAACATTTTAGATTCATTGGTATTGAATCATGGATGATATAGCGATATTATTGGGAACCTATCAAATTAACATTGCCCATAATTTCCTAGGTTGAATGTCCAAAATGGTGGTCTTTTATTGTGAATATCCAACTTATCCAAATTTATGAATTGCTAAAAATAGAATTTGAAACCTAAAAATTAAATATGAAAGTAAAATAAACATAATTGTGTTTTTTATGAGGTGTTAAAAAATGTACCAAGTAATAGTTCCCTTTAATAATGAATTACAATCATAAAGTAAACTAATGTTTAAATTGTAATAGGAAATTTAAATTGTGTTTATAATTAATTAATCACATGAAAATTATATATTATAAAAATTAATTTTATCCTCTTTCAGTATCTAATCACACCCCATAAAATGTGTTTTTCTAGTCATGGGAAAATTTATATAAAAAACATGAAATTCAATTCCAATTTCCATGAACATTTTAAAATACACTGCTCACAAAAACACCACATACAAAAAAATTATGAACCACTGCAAAATAATTTAATAGGAGATAGGTTTAAAAGAATATCTCAATCATACTCCCATTCCATTGTTCAAATTCATCTCTACATTTAATCCAATTTCAATTAAGCGTGATGAAGTGTTGTGCATCACAATAGTAAATGGGTTTGTTTTTATTCAAAGGTTAAAATATAGAAGTGCTAGGTGGAATAAAATTTTAATATTAATATGATTATTCATGTTTTTTTCTTTTTTATTTATTTTTCCTTGATAATTTAAATTGCACACAATCAATTCAACCCATGTTGTGAGACATTGTCAATGACTCCTAGGCTCAAAGATCAAAGGGAACAAAGTGATGCTCACATACTTAGGAATCATCTCATGTTGAGTCAATGAATAAAAAATTCAAAATAAAAAAAATAGAGTTAAAATTATCAAATCTAGGTGGAAAAATATGGATTCACGATTCCTACATGCCAAAATCCATGCATTAGGTCAATACATTTCTCTACGCAAAATTGTATTTGTTTTATTTTTTGTTTTTTTAATTATCGTATTAAAATCAAAAATATCACCAAACCTATGCCATTTATTATAGGACCATATGAAATCAAACTAATACCTCCAAAATCTAAAGGATGTTTATTGTGATATATTTAAATAGTTATAAGATAAATGGTGAAAAAACACAATATACAACCACAATTTCCAAAATCTATGCCCATAAAATTAATCATGGATTAAAATCAGAATCAAGGAATGAAAAATTATTTGATATTAACTTTAAAAAATTTCAATGTGTCTTATCATATTCAATGTTAAATAAAATTATCATTACATTTATGAATAGAAAATATTCTTTTACACATGGAAATTTTTTTCTTTTCTTTTCACCCCTATATATTGAATAACCCAGTATCCTGTGTTTAGAGAAAAGAAAATTTATAATGGTTTCGTGGTCGAGGAGAGGAATTCTAAAATAATATTGAAATTGGAAACATGGAATAAATTGACTTGGTGGTTAATGTTGAAGTCCATGATATTCCTGATTACTCCTTTGATCTCCATGACACACATAGAAGCATCAATAATGATGGATGTTTGTGTTTGTTCACCTAGAATAAATGTGATTTTCCTAAAAATTCATTAATCTCATAAGCCTATAAATCTTACACAACAACACAATTATCACACGCCTTGAGGTTCCTTGAACTAAAAACCAACAAAGACAAAAGATAAGGATGAAAACATACTTGTTTTTTTGGAACTCCAAACCATGAGTTAATGTACATGTAATAATTGGGTTTCCTACCATAAAACACATCGTTTAATTTTATTATCTCTTCATAGACAATAAATTTGTAAACTTTTGTCTAGTTAATAGGATGGATCAATTGACTTCTCTTTTTTTTCTTTTCAATTTAATGAATCAATGAATAGTTTTAACCTATGAAGTTTGATTTTGAAGACATGAACACTAGTGGGATCATGAATCTCTAATTACCCATGAGGGTACACATGTTCCACTATGTATGTACTTGACCATTTAGACCTTAAAATTATTGGGTGAAAATGAAACTTTTATGTTACTCATGTTCATTAAGATTTAATTTCCTCTTTGTTTCCGCCAAAAAATGTAAAATTTCATTTTTTTGATTCCCCAAAAGGCCTTATGTTCAATTTCAAAAGGAAAATGGAATAATTTCCCATAAAAAACCTATATAGAGACATGGATAGGGTGGTTATGAAATTATTAAAAAATTCCCCAAGGGAATCCAAGAAATTTTTAGACAAATATTTCATTGAGGGATTGATATTTTTTTAATTAAATTTATTAATTTCCATATTTGACAACTCATATTGAGCACCGGTTTGAATATTGTGGGTAGTGTATAATTTTTGCAATGCCCTGAGCCCAGAAGCCTAGAGTTGGTGCATTATTTTATCACACTAGCATGATTATAAGGAGTCAAATCCCCATGGACTGGTCCATTGAGAATTTATGGAAACTAGATTACGTATATGTACATTAAATTAAAATATAAATCATAAAATACAATAAATAAAATATTTGGAGAACACCATCATTGTACTACCTTAGCCCGGCATATGATTCATAATATACATTTTGACATACTAGAAAAAAGAAACATATGAAATGGGTGATCTCAATTTCTATGTAAGGGTAAGAGGAGAATGAAATATATGAGTAAATATGACTTAAAAATATTGTGAATTAAATAACATAAACAAATTCCATTTAAAAAATCACCGGAGATAGGAAACATAACCACATATATATTCTTAATAATAAAATAATGACATGGAATAATAATAAAGGAATGAATAATTTTTCACATCTTTTAATCTTGAACTATCCTCAAGATAGTAACTATAAAGATCTATCCTCAAGACAATTTAATTTTGTGGGTAGAAACCTGTCTAATTTGTTTCAAGATCTATCATCCTAAAAATTTAAAACATCTTGTAAATAAACATGAAGGGTTTGTCACTAATTTATTTCACCTCATGATATCTTATGATGCATCAATTTGATATAGAGGGTCCTGAACATAACTTACTATGTCAAATTAATTCCTCATATGAATGGGTTGAACCATAAACACCACATATAAACGAAATGTATATAACTTCCCCCAATCGGTAAACATAACCAAAAACCATTCTGAGTAATATGGTGAATGATATCAAAATAACAAATCCATAGTCAAACTAATCATAAACCACTAAATAAAATATGGAAAATTATATCATAATACATCAACCTTAATCATGTATAATTTTCAGAAGATGTTGTTGAAAAAAATTAAAATAATTTAATAAAATCATTGAAATATTTTGAGAGAAATACTCTTTCAACAATGAAATTATTTATTTAAAAAGTCTCACAATTATAAATTAATTTTTTTTTTAAAACAACCATGTAAAATTGTAATGTAATCTTACAAAAATTAATGCATCATTATGGCATAAAAAATAATCTCATTATATATATGTTAAAAAAACATTCATTCCATATTTTAGTTAGAAAATCCTCAAATGACCACATTTATGAAAGAAAAAAATATAAATTTTAATGAATTTTAAAAAATTTAAAGGGTTAAAAAGTATTTTAAAAAAGTATTTTACAATATTAAAAGAATTTTTTATTTTTTTAAAAAACATTGATATTGAGAACAAATGTGATAATTAAATCATTAAACATTCACGGTGTCTCATAACACTTTGAATTTTAAATTCATAATCCCAATAAAATAAAAACATTTACAAAACATTAAATATCATTATACTTAATATATTAATGGCATGATAAGTCAAAGGGGAAGTATATAAATCTTATACTAGAAAATTGGTGTATAACATCACACTCCGCGATAATGAATTGGGTTTGAGATAAACTTTCTTACCTTGTGTTTCATTCTATGTAGACATTATTTAATATCTTTTATAATTATTTAAAGAATTTTATTAATTTATAACAAAACCATTTTCATATTTATGATATCTTGTATGAATATATTATATCATTTTATCACCCTCTAGTTTGTAATATTTCATTATTACCATTGTTTCGGGTGTTAACTCATTCATCTTCCTATGCATGTTTTGTTGTGTAACTCCGTTTTCTTATGAATAGGATAAATTTATTTGATATAAATAATTAAATTAAGTTCATTTATATTATATTTACTCATTATCTACACTTTTATAATCATTATTTAATGGTGACCATGGAAAATGATTCACATTGCGTTGTGGAGATGGTATGCCATATGTACACATGAGCTATGATATCATCCTATTAATGATAAAAAGGGTATGGAATTGGATGATATATTTAATTATACTAGATCAATTTCATGTTATAAGTAATATATATATTCATTATTTCTATAATTACAACCATATTTTTAAAACAATGATGATAAACAAATTATACCATGACATGGAGACTTTAAGTCATACGTACACAGACACACACACACAATTTTTTCATTTTTCATATGATGGATAAATCATGGAATTTGGTTTTCCCATAATAAAAATTAAATCTAAAAATATATATGATACTGTAGTTATTTTTTTGTATTGATAAAACTCATAAAGAGGAATTCGAAGAAGAAATTAACTTGATTGAGTTAGTAAAAATTAATTCCTCTTCTTCAGTGGACATTCCTGAGATCTCTTCTTAATGGATATAGGGTTGTAATTTTTTGTAGGACTGGAACCTATATAACATTTATAATGATTATGGGGTTATAAATATTATTTATTATAACTATTTAAATCCCCATAATCATTTATATAGACTAGGACCTATATTTTTATAAATTTTATATCATTTAATAAAATATTATTTATTCTAAAATATCATTAGTATCAATTTTGACAGTATTCATTACATGGAATTTTAAAAATATCATAACTCCTATAAAACGTCAAAAAATGAACTTTAATACATCCCAAATATGTCTATTTAATCAATAAAATTCATGGATGATATTAATTTTGTCAAATTATATTTTTCTTAACATTTTTATTAAAATTTATTTGATATATCCACTATTTTAACCATTACTTCACCATCATTGTGCAAGACTTAAATTTAATTATTTATTCCCTAAAAATTATAAATAAACTATGATGATGAATATAATAATTTTAGATTCACAATTAATATTTATATTTGATTATATCTTCTTAATAACCATATATAAAATATTTAATACTTATTAGAAACATGAGTAAGATATATTGAACTTTTATTAGAATAGAATATTATTAAAGCCTTAAAGTCATCCAAGGGTCTAAAAGAGGCCATAAAATTGGTCCAACAAATATTTTGGTCAAAAATAAATCATAAAATAAAATTAGTACAAGTGTTAGGGTAGTTTTATAATGCTTACAATTTTATATTTACCTTTAATTACTTGATTTACCCCTACCCGTGGAAAATATAAAAATTACAAAAGTTGTTTTTCCTAATGTAAAAAAAATTAAGTTAACACTATTAGACTATAAATATCATACTAATTATCACCATGTATTCTGATTTTAAAAACTCAATTATCCAAAGTGAAAAAATTATGTTGAATTATAACCCTATAGATAGGATGACAAAGCAGGTTTTTAAAGAAAAAATTTCTAAAAGTTTGCTATGTTTTTGTTTATAAATATAATGTAAAATTATTACCAATAAACTAAATTAGATTAACTGATATAAAATTATTCTAATTATTCTTTAAAAATAAATAAAAAAATAATTATCTATATAATTAAATTAGTCAAAAATGCAGTTTTGAACTAAAATGTAGTATTGTTTCACTATTCATCAAAAAATGAAACTTTATAAAAAATACAAAAAAATCATAAAAATTAAATATTTTTATATCGATTTCAAATAAGAAGTTTATTATTTCAAAGGGAATATATGAATGTATTATAAATTTTATTTAATCTAGGTTTTCCATTAAAAGGTGGTAAAACAACTTTTATAAAAATATAGGTTTTTTTGTGTAATATTGAGTTTGTGATTATCTTATTCTAATAAAATATGTATTGTATTAATATAAAAATATTTAACTAAATATATAATATACAGATTTACTATATAAATTCTCTATAAGTGTTATATTTTAATTGACTCTACAAAATGTGACTAAATAGTGTATTGTTTAAACCCAGTGTTATGTGCATCATAAGATATCGAAAAAACTAAATTTATTCTAAAAGGAAAAGAATATGGTAAAGTATTAGGGTGCTAAATTCTATCCTTTATCAATAAATTGTGTCCTCTCAATCAGAAATTTCAATTAAACATCAATGGTTGATAATATAAATTCCTTTCTGGGAAACCCACATCGAAAATGGGGTTAATAAATATCCTCTTAATAAGTGGGAAAGAGAGATGCGAAGGTCACCCCCTGATTAGGCTTTCAAATAAGAGAACATTAGAAAAAATTGAAAACATGAGCATAGAAGTGAAATCTAACTATCAACTTTTGATGAAGAGTGATAGATAACATGGTCATTAGAAAGTTAACCATCACAAAATAAAAAATATTGTGATAGGTTAAAGGACCATTTATTTCTTTGTATGAAAAGAAAACAGATAATATTTTTAAAAAAAATATTTCTTCTAATATTGATGGATTATTTTACTATGTTGATAATGAAATGAAGAAAACTTATATAATTTATTTATATGCCATAGTTTTATCATTTGGTTGTGATATGATCTATTTTTACATCATTTTGTACACCAGAATATGGATATTTAAGAGGAAATTTTATATCTAATGCACTTTTGATGAATTATAAGGTCTGTCAGTCATTCTTTCAGCCTTTAAATATTTACTGATACCAAAAAAGTTATAAAAAAATGTATAATAAATCCAAATTTAACCTAAAAAAATAATATCCAATATTCAAATTAATCTATTTGATCCTTAAGACTCATCCATAATGCTTTAATCCAAATTCAAAATCCAAAAAGGTCTATAAATCTCTAAAATCAATCTTTATATCAGATTCCCCAAAAAACAAAAGATATCTCTTATTGTCACATACCAAATACGATAAAAACAATAATGAAAATTTTCATTCTTCCAAAAAATTAAAGAATAAGTACTGTAGTAAAATCCTTATATATCTCATGAATCTTATAATAAGAGGACTATTGAATAGTTTATTTATGAATCCAAGAACACAAGAACATTAATAACTATACTTCATCCTTAAACCATTAACTACACTTCATAATTGTATTACATAATACCTCTTTACTGTCACTTTATTTTTTAGTCTCTTCATCATTAGTAGTGTAACCATTACTTGTATAATCTTTCTGATTCTTACCATTGACCAAAACACCATGAAAAATGTGATCAACACTAGTTATAGTGATACTGTCCTGAATAATTATTTATAGTATTTCAAAATCATGAAATATTATCTCAATCTATGAGTTCATCGGTTTAACTTGGGTTATCAAAAGTATTAACAAATATATAGGATTATTTACTATACTTATACATGTACTAAATGTCAGTATTGGGGTAATGTTTTCTAATCCATAATTTCATAAATCAAGTTTCATAGGTATCTGCTAATACTCCTTTGATACGAACTATAAAACCTCGACCCCATAATCCCAGATCCGGTGCATTATTTTATTATGTTGGTATGATTTCAAGGAATCAAATATAGAAAAACCAATCATTTTAGTAGTTTTGGAAAATAGATTACATACATGAAAATTACAACACTATTTAAATAAAAAAATAAAAAAATAGAATTCTTGGAGAAGACCAACATTGTCTTAGATTAACCCTACATATCAGTCATAATATACATCCTGCCATCCTAGAAAAAATAAACAAATGAAAGGGGTGAGATTAAATTCACAGGAATGGTAACCATACAATGGAAACTATGATTAAATATAGAATAAAATATAAGGAAAAGTAAATAAATGAAACACATGAAATTAAAATAATTCCAAGAGTTTGGAAACATTAACATGAATATTGTAACAAATAAAATAATCAAATGGAATATTAACAATGATGGAATTCATAATTATCGACATTTTCACTATCATAATCTATCCTTAAGACAGATACCATCAATATATATCCTTAAGTCAGTTTAAGTTTGTGGGTAGAAACCCTTTTGATTTGTGTCCAGATCTATCCTCCTGACAATTTAATACTTCTAAAAAGAAAATTAGAGGGGGTATTAACCAACTAATTTCGTCTCATGAAATATAATTATTAATTAAGGGGCTATAAAGGTCTCCAATAACTTATTAAGTCTAATTAATTCTTTATTTAAATGAATTTAAACAAAAACAGCATATACATTTGAAATGTAAATAACATTCCCCAATCAGTAAACATAATCACAAACCATTTTGAGTAATATAGTGAATTGTATCAAAATAGAACATCCACAGTCAAACTAATCATAAACCATTTAATAAAATATATTAAATGATATCATAATAGATCAACATAAATTAATTACATGATTTAAAAGTGGATGTTGGCAAAGATGAAAATACATTAATAGAATATTTGAAATATTTTGATAGAAATGAACTTTTAACATTGAAATAATTTTTTAAAAAATCCATGACATTATAATTTAATGAATTTTATTTAAAAATAACCATGAAAAATTGTAAAGGAAGCTTCAAAATATTAAGGCTTCATATTGGAGAAAAAGTATCTCATGTTGTATAAGTTAAAAAAATATTTCTTCCTTATTTGTTTTCCAAATAACCTCAAAGAAACTTGTTCAGGAAATTAAAAAATATCAATTATAAAGAATTTTTAAAAAGTTAAAAAGGGTTAAAGTGTATTTAAAAAATAATTTTATAATAGTAAAATAATTTTTGAAAACAGTTATAGAAAACATGGATATGGAGAAAAAAATGAGATAATTAAATCATTAATCATTCAAGGTGTCCCATACCACAATAGATATTTAAATAATAATCACAATGAAAGAATAAAATTCTAAAAAACATTAAATATCCTGATAATTAATAAATTAATGACATGATAAGTCAAAGGTGTTTTATATACCCCTTATAAAATAAAGTGGGTGTATAACATCAAATTACACCTTAATGAAAGGGGATTGAGACAAAGTCCCTTACCTTGCATTTTTTTGGTGAGAATGTTATTTAATATCCCATATATTGGTTTAAATCATGTTATTAATTTATAAAAGAATCATTTTTTTTATTTTTTATATCTTATATGATCCACTTATATAATTTTATCACCATCTTGTTAGTAATATTTCATTATTACCCTTGTTTCGGCTGTCAAGTGGTTCATTTTACTATAAATATCTTGTTATGCATAAGATATATTTATTTTGTAACACCCCAAGATTTCATAGTGTGTTAGTTCTTCAAAATAATTCAATAACTTTCACTACATGCAAAACCAAGTTCAAGCACACCATGACTTACCAAACAAGCCGTTCAAAAGAGGTTATGAATAGTATTAGATAAATTTTAATGTTTATATAATCCTTATAATTTTAGAATCCATATTATGAGTTTCTTAGATATAATGCAAGAACAAATTCATTTTCAGTATTGCACTTTTATCAACTTTAATAGTGAACCCTTTTTAAATACTATATTTTAAACTTTTTGACTAAATGGGGACATCAAAAATTTAAAATGAAACACCCCAAACTTCTACGGTATGCTTCTCTTTGAATAATGTGATAGCGTGTGTTGTACACAACTCCGAGTTCTAACAACTAATTAAAC
Source organism: Viscum album (assembly GCA_963277665.1). NCBI lineage: Eukaryota > Viridiplantae > Streptophyta > Magnoliopsida > Santalales > Viscaceae > Viscum > Viscum album. The sequence goes on along the minus strand of OY728146.1, from coordinate 1,614,760,571 downwards.
TAGTTGTTGTGAATAGTAATACCTACTTTTTGAAATCATATATATTTTATATTTTAAAATGGACTTCATTTTTGGATTCGGAATATTGAAATTAGCCTTGGGTGAAATTTTGGTACTTTTCGGATAACTTTTATATTTTGATGAATAGTGAAAATTACTAAGTTTTAATTAAAAACAACTTTTTTAATCAAAATAATTAATAATGATAAATTATGAATTTGAGTGGTTTTAAAGTATATTTAGAATATATTTTTACCATTTAATATAATGTTGGTCATTGGACATAATTTTACAATTAAACCGAACATAAACAAGTGTCAATCTTTTGATAGTTATTATCTCTTAAAAACACGCTTTTTGTTTTGACAGCGGAAATTAATTTTAAATTAATTTCTTCCACTTCTGTGTTTTGAATTTAGGAAAATGGATTCCATATTTGGAATCAAGATGTTCAAATTGTGTAAATAGGTAACTTTTATTTTTAGACATTTTGAATAATTACTGCGGTAAATATTTTATTTACCATGGTTAAGGGTAAATCCGGTAAATAAGGGTTAAAAAATAATATTATAATAATACTAAATTACCCTAAAACGTGTCTTAACCCTATTAGATGATACATGGTCGACCATGGGAATCTTTGGGTCTATTTTGGGACCCCATGGATCCACTTGTAAGTGATAATGACACTTTATTTTAATTAAGTTAAAATGAATACAAAAATGACACAAGCATATATCTTTTAGAAAAACAATTGTTACATAGGGTTATATATGTTGGATTTTAGATTATAAATATTAATTAGAAATATAAAAAGATTTACTACATAATGATATTTTATTTATAATTTTTAGACATTAAATAATTTATTTTATTTATGACACAATGATGATGGAGTAATTACTATAATAGTGAAAAATTAAAATAATTGATATTATAAATACCCAAATAAATATAATATGAAACTTTTAATGAATTAAACTAATTTTATATGATAATATGATATATTAGGATTGATTTAATTGACTTTTTTCGAAGTAATCAATCTGTTATGAGTTTCACAAAAATCAACTATTGAATAGTGTCAAAATTGACATAAAAGAGTTCTTAAAACAAATATTATATTATTAATTGATATTAAATTCCTAAAAATCTAAGGTTCGGCCAAGAGACTTATATCATGATAGGTTCATCATTAATGTACCCCTTGGGGGTCTCTTGGATGTATATAGTAAGTTTATTAACCATATTATATAAAAATACAAAAAGACATTGTAAAAGTGAAACTAATTAACTTAGAGTTAATACTTAAAGATAAGGTTAATAAAAGTACCCATACCTGTCTAAATTCTATTGGTTGAGTGTTTTTCGACCTATCCCCACCTTAGCCTTTGAATAATAAGCTTTGGAGCCATTAGAAACCGAATATGAATTTATTATAAATTAATATTTCTAACCTTTCCAAAGGTGCCCCTCACCCCTCTTATAAAAGGGCACTCCTCCTTCTCATTTATTCACACCTTCAAAGCCTTTTGGTTCGGCCAAACTCTGCCCAAATACTCTCCCAACATCCCTCAATACAACCTAGAGGCCTTAGTTTGATCAGAAAGCCAACCTAAGGAGTCCTTTTGATCAAATCAAAAGGAAGAACCCGAAGAAGAGGTAATGATTTCACCACCCTTCTCCAAGTTCATTTCTTCTTCCACTTCCTCTTTCTTTGTTCTTACCATTCTAAAATAATAACTCCAGTATCTTAAATATACTGTGATGTTATTATAAATATGGTACAACCATATTCAGTATTCTATCCACCCTTTGAATAACATGTCACCATACGTGCGTACGTACGGACTACCGTCTCCACGTCGTGGTGTAATTGTTATTCAATATAATATTATTTGGATGGGTATAATAATGATGTGTAACTCATTTAAATAATAAATATAACATGTTAATTATTATGTATATATGATATACCATCCATTTATATATTATTTTAATATCAAAAGAATGATATTGTCGCTCGTGCGTACGTACGGACTACCGTCTCCACGAACGCGATGAGATTCATTCTTCATCATATCCATTCAAGTATAATTACCATTTGATGATTTAAAAATGATGTTTAAGGACTAGATATCATTCTGGATATGAATAAGATACAACAACGATGGCTTATGTAACAAAACATATAAAAGAAAATGAGTAAGTTAACTCCCGAAACGACGATAATTCTAAGATATTATTAACAAATCAATGTTAAAAGATCATATATGATATCATATTATTATATATGATTCTTGTATAATTTAATAACAACTATTTCACCATTATACAGGAGGTTAACCTACCCCAACCAAGGAAAAGTACAAGGTAAGGGTTATTTCACAATCTCTTCATTATCCGAGGTTGTATTATACGTAATAATCTACTGGGATCTCTTTATCATCCACATCCATGTTTCTTCGAAATGTATTTCAAAACATTTTTACTATTTACAAGAATATGGGTTAAAGTCATTTATACCCTTGTTTGACTTTTTATAAGAGGTTTATAAAGGAATCTTTCCGTCGTTTTCAAAACAAGGTCCTTTTTAACCTTTTCGACAGAATTGAGGTAAGAATGTTTTTTTAACTTATACGGCGGGTGCGGTTATTTTCCGCCGTTATAAAATCGTCGAAGCTTTACATACAAGCTTATAAAAATATTTTCAAAGAAAATGTTTTATTTTATATGGACCTTAAATGATTTCAAAATAAAAGGAGATACTTCTTTAAAAAGAATTTTGATTTCATCTATGTCAACATCCTTTGATGGATTTTAAGATTATTTGAAGTTGATTTATTATGATACAAAACTTCTATATTGTATTGAAGTTTTTGTGATATGTTTGACTGTGGATGTGCTATTTTTATACCATTCATAGTTTATGGTGAAATTATTGACATTTCGTATACTAGTTTTAATACGAATGTTTATGTTATGTTTAAACCTTTTCATATGGGAATGCATTGGACTTAATAAGTGACGGGTGGAGCCCGCTATAGCTCCTCGATGCATCGGTAGGTCACATGAGACAAACTAGTGTCTTGGCACAAGGCCTTGACAAAATCTTATTTGTAGTCTTGGCACGAGGCCTTGGCTATGTGGTTATGATAGTCTGGCATTATGCATTCCAACATTATGAAAGTGGTTATTGATTTTTGCATGTGATTATTCGATTAGTAGAATATCCATGTGAATAAGTAAATGGCATTATTTCATTTTATTTATGCCATACCATGTTGAAAGTTCATGTTTGAAAGGCTTTTGTTTTAGTTATACATTGCCTTAAAAGTTTATTCTTATTTATGAAAGATTCTGCTATATTGTTATCCTTACTGGGCATTTGAGCTCACCCCTTTTCTATGTTTTATTTTTCCCAGGATGTGAAGAAGTAAGTTATGAATGACCTGCAGGGATTTTTATGAGGGGTTAATAGTGTGGATTGTGGAAACATTATGTTGTTGTAGTAGTTTTTCATTTTATGATGTAATGTAAAACTTATGAATATATCTAGTGTTTCCAAGGCTACTAAACCAATCGGTCTTTCGAGATTTGATCTTTCTTGTGATCATGCCAATGTTATGTAATAATGCACCGACTCTGGGTAACTGGGGTCGGGGCGTTACAGTTGGTATCAGAGGAAGTTTAGTACAAACCTTGGAAGCTAGATTTAGATAAACTCTGATTAGAGCACGTAGACCTAAGATGAACATTGAGGATTAGTATAGAAGAACTTCCTAGAATTTTGGTATTGTAGAGATTTTGTGAGTTTTCCGAGCAATACATCCCTGTCTGGATACGAGCAGGTAGAGGCGGCTCTGGCACAGATGTACCTAGGGGTAAAACCCGAAAACACCGCTTTGAGCTAGACTCGAACGGGAACTGGTGCACGACAACGGGCCTTGCTGCACTCTTGGTTACGACACTCCCGGGGGATATGCTTAGGATAACTCTCATTTTATTTACAAATCATTATGAAGGGTTTATGAGTATATACGTTCTCAAAGAAAACATTTTTATGATTATGGATTATATCCATAAACTATTTAATTTATGTTATGTGTTTTAAAAGTTTGGGATTAGGTATTGTTATTCATAAACTAATCTAGTGTATGCCATTGTTTAGAAATGGTGCCCAATAGAAGGAATGAGAACTCCAAAAATGCACATGATCCAAAGAGAAAGAAGGATCATATCTTTCATGGTCTTAAGACAGAATTTATAAGAGAAATAGTCTCCCATGTATTATCATCATATGAAGAAATAATATCATGTGTTGATAAGATAAATAAAGATTTTACTAAGTCCTATGGCTTTGAAGGGAAGCAAGAGAAGAAAAGGATGGAAGAGAGAACGATGGATAAAGGGAAGTGGGAAAATAAGAATTTTCACATATGTGATAACTATGGCAAGAAACACCCTGGAACTTGTCTGAAAGGAATGGAGTTTGTTATAAGTGTGGAGGAAAAGGGCCCAAAGTACGTGACTGCAAGGGTAAGAAAATGGTTTCAAATGTACAATGCTTCATTTGCAAGGAGTTTGGACACTACGCGAACCTATGTCCCAGTCATCAGACTATGCCGCAAATGATGATATTGGATAATAATCAAGTTATGATACTACCACATATGAAGAGGAATGATTAGAGTTCTTATGTTGATTATATCAATTGAGTGTTGTATCAACAATGTACTTGTTATAATAATTATGGAGTATATAAGGATTGTACTGCAGTAGTATTTCATTAAGGACTTGAGATTATGTGGAACAAAGAAAAGTGACTCAATAGAAGGATAAATTTTTGGAAAATATATGGTTGAGAGAATGATAAACCATAATATAGTTCTGATACCGAAGTAGTGATTTTGGAATAATACATGATTGTTTTGGATAAATTATATTGGATATTCTTGACTACCTTCGAACTGACTAATGATTTGTATATTCCATCATTTTTGGGGTTTAAAACATTTTTGGATTAATGAAGTATATCCAGCTTTCTATATGGAATAAGGGAGCATGAATGTAATCAATAAGGAATATGGTAATTTAGGATGTTTCTGTGTATTAAAAGAATACATGATGAAGGTATTCATATGCTATTACGGGGTAAAAAGGTTCTACATTATGTTTACCATACTTATAAATGTTGGACTGTGAGTTTGGATAGAAGTATTTTGGATAGTTCTAGTTTGGATTATTTTGGATTGCCATAAAAGGACAACCCGGAGGTCGGGCGGCAACCCGTCGCGTCCGGCAAGGCTCCGAGACTTGAACCCGCAACCAAAGGGCGACAAGGGTGTATCACCTACCACTGGCCCACGAGATGACCTGGATTAAATAATGTAGTTTTTATTAAAAGATCTTGTAGATGAATTATAAATTCGTTTATTTTGGAACCCTATACGAATAGTGTAAATAGAATTTTTTTTACATTCTATTATGTTTTAGAGTGAAAGATGAGTTTGTGGTTGAAATTTATTAATGGATAAAACTCTAATTATAAAGTAAGTATATCTCCTTATGATCTTAGCCAATCTCATAAATAAATTCCTCAACATTAAGAAAAGCAACTTAGAACAAAAATGTTTTCCTAGATGGTACCTTAAATCATCACTAATTCATGGCTTTGGGATTGTTGGCCTTTTCATAGCCATGTTCTCTACCACTCTCCATCAAATAATTGATGGTTAGATTTTTCTTCCATATCCATATTTTCCTACATGGAACCCTAGTATGTGTTATTTTCGGTAATCTTCATACTTTCGACTCTTTATTTTAAATAGAGGCCTCATTAATTCATTTTTCGATGTGGGATTTCAACTAAGATATTTTGAAACGTCAAAAATGTGTTATCCCAATACCCTATGTTTTGTTGAACCGATGGTATTTCAAGTCATTATAGATTGATGATTTTAAGGACCTCAATTTTATACTTTTTTGTGATTGATGACCTCAATCACTACATATAAACATTTACGTTTTTCCTCCAATTATATGTCTCTAATTGCCACCAATGTTCTCCTAATAGAGATCATAATTTGGTGGTGATCCTTTCATTTCTCTTTTCCTCATATTAAGACTAAATTTTAGTAACCCAATTTCCGATGTGGGTTTTCCCACAAATATATTATCTATTTTCAACCTTTTATTTTCGAAGAACAATTTCAAATTGCGAGGACGCAATTTATTGAAGGAGGGGAGAATGTAACACCCCAAGATTTCATAGTGTGTTAGTTCTTCAAAATAATTCAATAACTTTCACTACATGCAACACCAAGTTCAAGCACACCATGACTTACCAAACAAGCCGTTCAAAAGAGGTTATGAATAGTATTAGATAAATTTTAATGTTTATATAATCCTTATAATTTTAGAATCCATATTATGAGTTTCTTAGATATAATGCAAGAACAAATTCATTTTCAGTATTGCACTTTTATCAACTTTAATAGTGAACCCTTTTTAAATACTATATTTTAAACTTTTTGAATAAATGGGGACATCAAAAATTTAAAATGAAACACCCCAAACTTCTACGGTACGCTTCTCTTTGAATAATGTGATAGCGTGTGTTGTACACAACACCGAGTTCTAACAACTAATTAAACTAGTTGTTGTGAGTAGTAATACCTACGTTTTGAAACCATATATATTTTATATTTTAAAATGGACTTCATTTTTGGATTCGGAATATTGAAATTAGCCTTGGGTGAAATTTTGGTACTTTTCGGATAACTTTTATATTTTGATGAATAGTGAACATTACTAAGTTTTAATTAAAAACAACTTTTTTAATCAAAATAATTAATAATGATAAATTATGAATTTGAGTGGTTTTAAAGTATATTTAGAATATATTTTTACCATTTAATATAATGTTGGTCATTGGACATAATTTTACAATTAAACCGAACATAAACAAGTGTCAATCTTTTGATAGTTATTATCTCTTAAAAACACGCTTTTTGTTTTGACAGCGGAAATTAATTTTAAATTAATTTCTTCCACTTCTGTGTTTTGAATTTAGGAAAATGGATTCCATATTTTGAATCAGGATGTTCAAATTGTGTAAATAGGTAACTTTTATTTTTAGACATTTTGAATAATTACTGCGGTAAATATTTTATTTACCGTGGTTAAGGGTAAATCCGGTAAATAAGGGTTAAAAAATAATATTATAATAATACTAAATTACCCTAAAACGTGTCTTAACCATATTTGTTGATACATGGTCGACCATGGGAATCTTTGGGTCTATTTTGGGACCCCATGGATCCACTTGTAAGTGATAATGACACTTTATTTTAATTAAGTTAAAATGAATACAAAAATGACACAAGCATATATCTTTTAGAAAAACAATTGTTACATAGGGTTATATATGTTGGATTTTAGATTATAAATATTCATTAGAAAGATAAAAGGATTTCCTACATAATTATATTTTATTTATAATTTTTAGACATTAAATAATTTATTTTATTTATGACACAATGATGATGCAGTAATTACTATAATAGTGAAAAATTAAAATAATTGATATTATAAATACCCAAATAAATATAATATGAAACTTTTAATGAATTAAACTAATTTTATAGGATAATGTGATTTCTTAGGATTGATTTAATTGACTTTTTTCGAAGTAATCAATCTGTTATGAGTTTCACAAAAATCAACTATTGAATAGTGTCAAAATTGACATAAAAGAGTTCTTAAAACAAATATTATATTATTAATTGATATTAAATTTCTAAAAATCTAAGGTTCGGCCAAGAGACTTATATCATGATAGTTTCATCATTAATGTACCACTTGGGGGTCTCTTGGATGTATATAGTAAGTTTATTAACCATATTATATAAAAATACAAAAAGACATTGTAAAAGTGAAACTAATTAACTTAGAGTTAATACTTAAAAATAAGGTTAATATAAGTACCCAAACCTGTCTAAATTCTATTGTTTTAGTGTTTTTAGACCTATCCCCACCTTAACCTTTGAATAATAAGCTTTGGAGCCATTAGAAACCGAATATGAATTTATTATAAATTAATATTTCTAGCCTTTCCAAAGGTGCCCCTCACCCCTCTTATAAAAGGGCACTCCTCCTTCTCATTTCTTCACACCTTCAAAGCCTTTTGGTTCGGCCAAACTCTGCCCCAATACTCTCCCAACATCCCTCACTACAACTTAGAGGCCTTAGTTTGATCAGAAAGCCAACCTAAGGAGTCCTTTTGATCAAATCAAAAGGAAGAACCCGAAGAAGAGGTAATGATTTCACCACCCTTCTCCAAGTTCATTTCTTCTTCCACTTCCTCTTTCTTTGTTCTTACCATTATAAAATAATAACTCCAGTATCTTACATATACTGTGATGTTATTATAAATATGTTACAACCATATTCAGTATTCTATCCACCCTTTGAATAACATGTCACCATACGTGCGTACGTACGGACTACCGTCTCCACGTCGTGGTGTAATTGTTATTCAATATAATATTATTTGGATGGGTATAATAATTATGTGTAACTCATGTAAATAATAAATATAACATGTTAATTATTCTGTATATATGATATACCATCCATTTATATATTATTTTAATATCAAAAGAATGATATTGTCGCTCGTGCGTACGTACGGACTACCGTCTCCACGAACGCGATGAGATTCATTCTTCATCATATCCCTTCAAGTATAATTATCATTTGATGATTTAAAAATGACGTTTAAGGACTAGATATCATTCTGGATATGAATAAGATACAACAACCATGGCTTATGTAACAAAACATATAAAAGAAAATGAGTAAGTTAACTCCCGAAACGACGATAATTCTAAGATATTATTAACAAATCAATGTTAAAAGATCATATATGATATCATATTATTATATATGATTCTTGTATAATTTAATAACAACTATTTCACCATTATACAGGAGGTTAACCTACCCCAACCAAGGAAAAGTACAAGGTAAGGGTTATTTCACAATCTCTTCATTATCCGAGGTTGTATTATACGTAATAATCTACTGGGATCTCTTTATCATCCACATCCATGTTTCTTCGAAATGTATTTCAAAACATTTTTACTATTTACAAGAATATGGGTTAAAGTCATTTATACCCTTGTTTTACTTTTTATAAGAGGTTTATAAAGGAATCTTTCCGTCGTTTTCAAAACAAGGTCCTTTTTAACCTTTTCGACAGAATTGAGGTAAGAATGTTTTTTTTAGCTTATACGGCGGGTGCGGTTATTTTCCGCCGTTATAAAATCGTCGAAGCTTTCCATACAAGCTTATAAGAATATTTTCAAAGAAAATGTTTTATTTTATATGGACCTTAAATGATTTCAAAATAAAAGGAGATACTTCTTTAAAAAGAATTTTGATTTCATCTATGTCAACATCCTTTGATGGATTTTAAGATTATTTGAAGTTGATTTATTATGATACAAAACTTCTATATTGTATTGAAGGTTTTGTGATATGTTTGACTGTGGATGTGCTATTTTTATACCATTCATAGTTTATGGTGAAATTATTGACATTTCGTATGCTAGTTTTAATACGAATGTTTATGTTATGTTCAAACCTTTTCATATGGGAATGCATTGGACTTAATAAGTGACGGGTGGAGCCCGCTATAGCTCCTCGATGCATCGGTAGGTCTCATGAGACAAACTAGTGTCTTGGAACAAGGCCTTGACAAAATCTTATTTGTAGTCTTGGCACGAGGCCTTGGCTATGTGGTTATGATAGTCTGGCATTATGCATTCCAACATTATGAAAGTGGTTATTGATTTTTGCATGTGATTATTCGATTAGTAGAATATCCATGTGAATAAGTAAATGGCATTATTTCATTTTATTTATGCCATACCATGTTGAAAGTTCATGTTTGAAAGGCTTTTGTTTTAGTTATACATTGCCTTAAAAGTTTATTCTTATTTATGAAAGTTTCCGCTATATTGTTATCCTTACTGGGCATTTGAGCTCACCCCTTTTCTATGTTTTATTTTTCCCAGGATGTGAAGAAGTAAGTTATGAATGACCTGCAGGGATTTTTATGAGGGGTTAATAGTGTGGATTGTGGAAACATTATGTTGTTGTAGTAGTTTTTCATTTTATGATGTAATGTAAAACTTATGAATATATCTAGTGTTTCCAAGGCTACTAAACCAATCGGTCTTTCTAGATTTGATCTTTCTTGTGATCATGCCAATGTTATGTAATAATGCACCGACTCTGGGTAACTGGGGTCGGGGCGTTACATATTTCATATCAAAAATGATATTAAGTTAATATACATTATATTTACTCATTATATAAAATTTTATAATCATTATTGAGTGGTTAACATGGAAAATTAATCACATGGAACTGTGGATATAGTAGGTCGTATGTATAGACGAGCGACGACATCATTCCCTTAATGGTGAAAAGGGTAAGGAATTGAATGGTATATTTAATTATACAGAATCAATATCATTTTATAGGTACTATATGTATATATATTCATTACTTCCATAATTATACCCATACAAGGAAAGTATTTATGAAAAACAAATTACACCACGATGTGGAGACGACAATCCATACATATGCACAAATAATGTTTTCATTTTTTGTTGGATGGATAAATCATGGAATTTAGTTTTATTATAACCATAATAACATCTCATAATATATATTATACTTTATTTATTTCATTATTATGTAAAGAATACATAAATATGAAGTCCAAGAATAAATTAAGTTGAACGAGTTAGTAAAAATGATTACCTCTTTTTCAAAAAACATCATTTAGATTTCTTCTTATGGGATCTAGGGCAAGTATTTTGGAATAAACAGAACCTCTATAACATGAATAATTATTTTAGGGAGATAAATGGATATTTTTTGGTTGAGATATATGGCTCAAATTTGTGTGATGAAGTAAGGAATGAGGTTCTGTTTTATAATTGTTGTGAGGGGAACATTCAAAATCTTCCAATAAATTAAAATACAACAAGGCTATTCTAGACCCAAAGAATTCCAAATGGATGGTAAATTAATTTTTTAATTAATTTTTTATTATATATTATCCCATTTTATGATTATCTATCATTTTTTTATTTTTATGTTATTTAATAATATACTAATTCAATAAAATATCATTACTGTCAAATTTGATATTATTATTTTGTTTTGACTTTATATACTTAAAGTCATAGTTGGAATTAGAAAATAATGATTTAAAACATCTATATTATATCATATATGTCTATAAAATTTATCATATCCATTAAATCATCCCAAATATATAAAAATTAATATTATTAAAATCTGTTGTTTTTTTATCCATTAATAAAATAAATATTGTTTAAGTATTGAAGAAGCTATTAAGGTAATTATATAATTTATTAAAGTTAAAAATAAATTTATATAACAAATATAAATTACTTAGTATCAAAATAAATGTTTAGGTTTGTTAATATCTTGGTTTTCCCCCTATGGGGACACATAAAATATATTAAATACAACGAGAGTGACATTTTTTTAACTATATTTGATTTAAATAATAAATAAGTCACATTCATAGAAAAGTCTCCATTAATCAACTAAAATTATATCTTAAGATGATAAGGTTTGAAATATATTACTCAAATAATTTTTAGACAAGTTTATGTCACATTTTTACCCTTATATTTTGGTTTTAACTTTTTTTTAACTCTTTAACTCTTATTGTGAGAGTTTGGATTTTTTTACCCTTAAAGGTTAATATAGTTACTACAAAACACCTAATGGACCATAAATGTGTTATTTTTGAATTTTTAATCTTTATACCAATCAGATGGTTTATTTTTATATTTTTATAAATTTTATATCATTTAATAATATTTTTTAAATATCATTAGTGTCATTTTTAACACTAATCATTACATGAATTTTTTAAAATATTATATCTATAAGATAACTTCAAAAAAAACATTTAATACACCGTAACATTTTTAGTGAATATAGATAATTATTTGACGATGTTAATTACTTCAAATTAAATTTATTTTATTATTTTTAATAACATTTCTTTAATATTCTCACTATTTAAACAATTATTACATCATCATTGTGCATGAGTTTAATTTAATTATTTATTACCTTGAAATTAAAAATTAAATTATCATGTTTAATATAAAAGTTTTATATATCCAATGAATATTTATAGTCTATGATATATTCTTACGAATTATATATAAAAAATGTAATACTTAGTAGAAACATGAGTAATCCATAGTTGACTTTCATTAGATTAAAATACTATAAAAGCATTAAATTCATCCAAGTGGATCAAATAGGCCATAAATTCGGCTCAAATATGATTATATTCAAAAGAATATTATAATATAAAATTAGGACACAAGTTATGGTAATTTTATAATGTATAAAATATTATTTTTACCTTTAATTATCCGATTTACCCTTAGCCGTGGTAAATAAAAAAATTACTAATGTTACTACTCATAATGTTAAATAATTAAGTTGATCCAACTAGAATATAAATATTATAAATATCAAGATTACGTCTTTTAAAAAAAAAATTAAATTTACATAAGTTACAATGTCAAGTTCAATGATAATCTCACAGACATGATGACAAATCAGGGTTTAAAGTAAAAATGTCGAAAAGATTGTTAATTTATTATATTTAAATTTAATGTGAAATTTTATAAAATGAACTAAATTAGCTTAAAGGATATAAATTCGGTCTAATTATACTTTAAAAATAAATCTAAACATTTTTTTACTTTATGAATGAATTAGATGAAAATGCAGTTTTGATCTAAAATGTTGTATTTTTCACAATTCATCAGAAAATGAAACTTCTCAAAAAATTAAAGAAATTAAAACAAATTAAAATTATAAATAAATATTTAAAATATTTTTTTTTCAAATTTAATATATAAAAGTTTAAAAATCTGTATTAAGAATTGGTTCTCCATTAAATAGTAGTAAAACTACTTTTATAAAAATATATGTTAATATATTAAATATTGGTTTTTAATTATCTTATGAATACCAAATATATATTTGATTAATATAAAAATATTTCATTGGTTCTATAACATATAAATTCTTTATTTAAATTCATTATAAGTGTTATAATTTTATCAGCTGTTAAAAATGTGCAAAATTGTGTTTTGTTTAAACCTAGCGTTGCGTTCATTGTAAGCTATCAAACAAAAAATATTATTCTAAAATGGAAAAAATAGAAATGTATTTGGGTGGTAAACTTTGTAAAAAATATCATCATATGACATGATTTTCATAAAGGTTTGATTTTATAAATGGGTTCCATGATCACCGATGATTTCCCTATGAATACTAAATCATGAAAAGATTTGTCCTTTTAGGAATTAGATCACTACATGATAGACATTGGACTTGGTCGGAATGGACTCAACCCATATAGAGACATAATAAATTTCTAATAGGATACATAGATATCCTATAGATATTGAGAAGTGTCCCATTAAATTAATTCCCCAAAATCAAATATTTCGATGACCAAAATGGGAGTAAGGAGAATTTGATTATTTTTTGTTATGGGTCCTAAATATTGACATCGAAGAAAAATTTAGAATGTTATTTAGGAATTATTAAAGAGGTTAGGATTGTATAATCCACATTATAGGACCTTTTAGTTGTTTTTTTCGTGGAAAATTGTCCTCTATATTCATCTCCATGGAAAATTTTTAGAATTGACTCTTACTCAGACTTGAGAACACATCTCTTAATGATTTGATTAGGAAAGAACATGAGGAGGTATTAATAATAAAACAAATAGTGTTTTATATGAGAAATTAATTTACTCTTATATTGGGCCTTATATTATTTTTTAAATACTCATGCAACCAAATAGTTTTCTATATTAGCATACAATGGGAAATCACCAACATAATAGGGGCTCACATCAGGAAATGAATTAGACAAACAAAGGAGATGTGAGTTGTTTTTGAATCCCATCCTAGAGAGGGTACTAGCTAAAAATGTTTCAATACCCTTTTTATCCTTAATGGATATATCACAATTTGGAAGAAGAAGGACCTACCTAATCAATCTAGCCTTGGTATGTTGTTTTTGTAAAAAGTATTTTAGAGATGAATGATATTTGAGGACAATGATGGGGAATCCTAAGAGATAGGACCTAAATTTTTCTATGTAAAAGAAAAAAAATAAACTATTTCATAGTAGTGGTGTAGTTTATTTTTTCATCATTTAATGATTTACATGCATAAGAAATGACACATGGGGTTTTGTCATAATGTTTTCCTAATAAATCTCTACAAATAAGTGATTGAAATCACACATGAGTTTAAATAAATGTTTTCAAATATAAGATTTCTTGATATTAGGAGATATAACAGATGACTTGAGTGTTTATAATTATTCCTCATATCTTTCTATCCATAAAAATGGATCATATTTCACCAGAATATCACAAAGTGGTAGAGAAATGTAGTTGAAACTCCTAATAAACTTTCTATAGAAACCAACATGTCTGAAGAAAGACCTCACTTCTATCGAATGTTTTGGGAGAGGGAGGGTTAATAATGATATCAAATATAGATATATCAACCTCAATCCCGCTAATAGAGACCATAAGGCCCATAAACCGTCTTTCCATTACTATGAAATTAAAATTTTCCTAGTTTAGGATGGGATAATTATCCTCACGTATTAAGAAAACTCTTTCAAAATTTACAAGGAATATCTAAACTTTATCCTTAAAGATATAGAAGTAGTATATAATGACATCTAAACAATATCCCACCATGATTGAGAAGATTATAATCAAGCACCCATTGAAGGTACTAAAGTAATTATCTAATCAAATGGGATTGAACATGAAGGAAAAGGTGAAAGTTGATAGGTTAAGGTTGTTTTTCATGATCATATAAGTAAAAATCAGTTTGACTATACCTTTAGTATCCATCTAGTAAACAATACCACTAATTACCACCACTCTCTTGAGGGGTTGATTAATAAAAATAAAAGGGAAAGGGTATTTCTTGGTATATGAGTTTAAATTTATGTAGTCAATTAACAATTTCCATAAAATACTTACACTTAGAGAGAGAATATCACCATCCTCATTGGTAATCAAAATGATTCCTACCTTGTTTGGAACAACTTCATTTGGTAATAAAAATTAATTATCATAAATGGGCTAAATAATTACTTCTTTCAAAATCATAATAATTTATCTCATTACCAAATCCATAATATTGGGATTGAGTCTCCAATGTATTTGATGAAATGTCCCAAATCTAGATTCTAGAGTAATAATATGAGTTCTAATGAGTGGGATATTCCTAGGAATATCAGATAGAGTCCATATAATTAAATTATTATGTTTTCCAATGACATCCAAAAGTGTCCAATCTTGATTGGATTGAAGGGAATAATATATGAAAATAGGAAAGTTTCTTTTACCAGAATAATTCATATTTGAGTGATAAAGTAATTTAAATACAAGATCATGTTTGTTAGTAATTTCAGAAGAAGTTTGGTACTTTTTATTATAATCGGTTTATTTTCCAAATTTATTAACAAAATTCATTTCATTGGAATAGAAGTTTCTATGACCACAATATCTAGATCACTTTTAGGAATGGGTATGTAATCAATGTTTTTTATTTATATAATTGTATTGTTGATTTTTTATCCCAAAAATCATTATATGAGAGATATAAAATCAATTCAATCCAAATAATCAAATTTCCCTCATTTGGGAAAAGGAAATTAATACAAAGTTGACTTGTAAATCCCTCAATAATTCCTTGATTTTCCACTGGTTTAGTATCAAAACATTTATCCACTTGACCTTATAGATATTTTCATAATCACCAATATGATATTTTTCATCATAAATGTATAAATCAAGGATCATGTTCTTGAAGGATATTGTCATGTTCCCATTCCTATCTCGGATGATTGGGTTGATTTTTTCTAAGGGATGACCAATGATGAGGGGGTGGGGGAGGGGTTATCCCTAGGAACTAATATTGTCAGACTTTCAAGGGAAATTCTATTAGTAGGTTAAATGATATTCTCACCTTTCACCAAAAAATCATTTAATACCTCCTTAGGTACTCAAATACTACGATCAATAAATTGGAGGGTGATAGAAGTTGTTAGGATATAGTGAATCCCTAATTGAAAATATATGGAATGTGGAATGATTTTAACACAGTATCTTAGATCACAATGGTCTTTGATAACATTTTGTCTCATATTTCATCCTTTATTTTTGGAAAATGTGGGTCTTTTACCTTTGGAGGAACGATCCCCTGAATGGTGCTATTTACATCAGTAGCCAAAAGGACTTGGTTTTTATGTGATAATTTTCTTTAAAAGTGCACAAGTAATTAATCAATTTTGAGTGTGAAGGAATGATATGGATTTCATTGATAAGGTGAAATTTCATATTACACTGAGAGAATACTTCCCTCACTGTTTAATTTAGTTCAGGTTTAGTTTTTCCTCTCTTCCATTGAAGGAAGATACCAGGTTGTTTGATTGTTTGGTGTGGTTCTGGTTCCTTCACATTATCATTAATGTTTTTAGATTACAAGGTTGGTTATCCAATTAATTTATTTCATATTGAATTTTTTAATGGTTCTAGAATGAGGTTTTCATATTTTTCAATGAATTTTCCTTTTTTAATATAATAATTACTTTTAGTTATTATTAAAAGGTTTTTGTGTTACTAGATTATCCCCTTGGTTGAAGATGGGGCATCCTGATTAGGTGTGGGTTCCTTGTATATTTTTATGGTTTTTATTTCATGTTTAAGTGATGAGACTTATGATTTCATATTCTCTATTTTTTACACAACATACCAAGGATTGTGATAGGTAATGATTTCCATGGGTCATGTATTGGTAGGTTTATCCTGAGAGGATACATTGGTTGTTGGATTGGCTGTTGAATTGGTTACTTGATGGGTTTTTGGTATTGTAATAGAGGATGTTGTTATTGGAATTATGTTGGTTTGAATTAATTATTTGTCTGAAAATTATTGGTTGGAAGGGGTTTTATCCTTATTGTTGACTGAGTTATTCGATTTTATGTTGGATGGGTTGTTGGTTATATTTCCAATTAAATCTTGAATGTTAATGGTGCACTATATTATAAGTGTCTCTATACTCCAAATTCAGAAATTACAAAACCTTATCCTCCATTGGCAGTCCTCATAAAATAACATAGTCAATAAATGGGATGGTTGGAAAATTTTTAGTGTTGTGGTCATGTTTTTAATGAAATGTGAAGATAAGGTCATTAGTTTAGATTTAATGGACCTTATTAAGATCAATCTCCCCAGCCATCCTAGTGACTGTAGTAAATCATTACAGAAGACTTTAATCATCCCTAGGATTGTTAATTCCACTATTTTTTTAGGCTTATCAAATTAAAGTTATGTTCCAATTTTTTGGTTTTGTTCAGCCAGACCATCCAGATACTCATAAGCATCATTTGAGTTTTTTAATGTCACATTACACATGATGTAAATAAATTATTTTTTTCTAGGACCCAAGTCTTCATAAAATATTGAAACATGTTATTGGATAAGATATCCATGGTTTGGTACAATATTGAGCCTGTCTTTATGCCTTCCCCATTTTTCATAAAATGAATCTCCTTCTTTTTCAGAAACATTTTGTATAGTATTTTTATCTTAAATTTTTTTGTGAATGGTGATGTTTATTTTTGATAATTCTATTTATAATTTGTCCCATGAGTGAATTTATCTAGGTGTCGTATTTTTTAAACAATTCTTGGCACGATCCATCAGTGATAAAGGAAATATCCTCATCTTAGCTAACTAAACTTGATGTCGTGGGTACAGGATTTAAACAATTCCATTGAATTCCATCACATGAAGGTACGAAATTTATGACTTCATACCATGGAAGGTTGGAATGAGTTTTAATACATGAACATTAATTACATAATAGGATTATTATAGGGCATAATTTCTAATTAAAGAGGATTCATTTTTCAATGTAGGTGTCAGGTAGTCATTCATTGTTTGGTTGAAAACTTTCCACGTGTTTGGGGTACTTCATTTGGACTTCTTTTTTGGATCCCAAATTGGTATATGAGTTGTTTTATTTGAATAACCCCCATTATATTGGAATAAATTTTTGATTCAATAGTATTATTAACATTATGATCTAATGAAATTAGACCTATACCTGTACTTAAATCCCAAACCCTAGGGCTATCCCCCCTAACAAGTCAGTTTGATTTGTCATGGGTATATGCGGACATATTCAAAGAAAATGGAAAATATATAAAGGGGAAAGGAAAATATAAATGAGGAGAGAATATATAAATGGGAGATAATAGAATTAGTGTTGATATGACTTACCTGGAACCCCACAAATGGTACCAAAATTTCTGCTCATCAAAATTTATGCACATTTTTAGGGTTGAAGCATTCAATTGTAGGGGTGCCTAGATGGTCTAATACTCATAGAACTAAGAAGAAACCTATAGACACATGAATTATATACATTAATTTTGGATATTAGATGACCAAATTTTGTTTTATTTGAGATGGTTTATTAAACACCCCAATATATTGGGAATAATTTTTTATCGAATTAATTTAATCTTTTGTAATTTTTTTATTATTTCACGCAACACTAAAAAAAGTTTATTATATATTAAATAAATATGTATAGATTTCATTATAAAAAATAGAAATCTAATTACATAATACAAACAATAGAAATATTAATTTTATTTATATGGAACATCGAGGTTAGCTTACATTACCTGCAAGACTCACTTTCCTCGATGTCTTGCATAATATGCCAGACCGAGTGTTACCAAACAAAAATTCATTATTAAAAAATTGTTATTTAAAAGGATATGACATTGAAATTAAATTGATGATTATAGGATTAAATAAATTATAAATATATATAATTTAATTAATTGGTTATATACTAATTATAAAATAATATATAATCCAAATGAATATAAAGGGACTGATTTTGTAAAAGTGCATTTCTATATGAAAAATAAAAATTATTTTAAAAATTACAATTAATTACTAATATTGAAATATATTATTTAAATTTATATTTTATATATTCTAACAAATATTTTTTATAATAATCCAATATATTTTATAGATATAAGATAAGAACAAACCCAATTTTATGCTTTAAACCCAATATTTTTATAAAGGTGGTTTTACAACCATTTATTGGAAACTCCTTTTAAAATCCATGTTTCATAACTTTTATAGATTTAATATTTAAAAAAAAACTTCATATTTTATGGAAAAAAAATAAAAAATTGGTTGGGATAAATTTTTGGTATTTTTCTGTTAGGATTCATTTTTTAATGAATAGCTAAAAATATAGAATTTTAATTCAAATTGATTTTTGATCTAATTAATTTATAATGTAAAATTATATTTTAAATTGGTTTTATAGTTTAATTAGATAATATTTTTCTAATTTAATAAAATTTAGTTCATCTTAATTAATTTCACATAAGAAATTGGGTATCAAAACATTGTAATCTTTTGGACGTTTTTATTTTAAAAACGAACAACTTTGTACTGTCAGCAGGATTATTGTTAAATTAATTTATTCCACTTATGCGATTATAATTAAAAAATGGATTAAATATTTTGAATCATAATTATTTGTAATTTCTAATATGTTAAAGTTATGTTTTGACCAAAATGACTAGGTAAAGTGATTAAAATTAGTTACAATAATTAAGAGAAACATTAGGTGAATAAATTATTAAACCTTAAATTTATGATCCAAAACAACCTATAAAATTTTAAAACACAAATTTTATGGCCATAATTTGGAAATTAAACTTAAAATATTTTTAATTTGGTTTTTTATGAATTTTATTAGGTTAAAGGTTTTGTACACCTAACTTGTTTTCAAAAAAGCCTAGTGTGTCCTTTCCATTCCCTATAAAAGCCACCCAATCTACCTCTTCTTCACACCTCTCAAACCACTTAGTGTCAGCTAAGATCTAGAAAATACACTTACAAAAATCCATCCCTTTATCATATAAGACTTCATTTTAACATAATGAAATCCAAGGAATCCTTTTGGCACAAAACAAAAGGAGTTACCTGATTAATAGGTATCACATTCTCTGAACCTCCATTATTTTATTTTCATTCTCCAGACGTCAACTCCCTTTTTAAAATGATTGTATAAATAAAATTATCCCGATTATAATATTTTTGTTTTATTATAATGTTTTAACCTACACTTATAGACACCTATATCCAAATGGAACAGACATATTGTCTACGTGTACTGCGAACTACCGCCACACAAAACATTGATTGTTCATTATTCTTTTACCGCCTCTCATTGTTGGAATTATGATGGAAAATATTTTTAAATATGTTATATATTATATTTAATATTTAGTTATTCTTATTTAGTCCTTTTTAAACAAATATCTTTTTAATTTTCACTTCATGTAAAGATGATAATTTCGTTTGAGGATGTGTAGACTATAACCCCCTCAAAGCGATGCGATTCGTTCACACACTACCTGGAATTTATTAAGGATGGGTTTAGTGGAATTATATGATATATATGAAATAATAAATCAAATTTAATTCATATATATATACATATTTATTTCATTTATCTCTTTCTTTTTGTACGACAACAAAAACAAAAACAATGCTCATGCGTACGTATGACTTGCCATCTCCATGAACGACGTATTTCATTTCATACTTCTATATTATATAGATTATTATAATTAAAATATAAATAATATAAATGATATTTATATCATGTTTTAAAATGTGTAAATAATTATATTAGTAAAGGACCAAATATATAACAAATTAAGACCCATGTGAAGAGTAAAGAAAATATTACCCGAAGTGAAGCCTTAACATAAGATTGTCAACAAGTAGGTAAAATAAGTTCATATTCAAACCATATATGTTATTAGATATAGAATATGGTTATTTATAATATTTATAATACATTTATATTTATTATCAACATGGTTTTTATGATTTCAAAGCGATTCAAGACATAGGGTAAGGGGATTTCATCTCACTTCTCATTTTTTAGAGATACATCCACTATTCAACACCCATTACTTTTGTGTTGTGTGTATAATTCTCATGGATGTATTTAATAATTATTACAAAAAATATATATGAATTTAAATATCAACTTTTTGATATTTTTATCATGGGGTTACTGTTTCAAAAGCTACCAAATCTGTAAGACAATTTGTCTCACCTTCTTTGAGACACATGTTTTATTATTCACCAACATTATTTTTTGAGGTGTAAATTCATAAATTTGACATTTATATCTTTAATATAATTAATTTCATGATATTTTAAGATTAATTTAATTGGAATTCATTACATGGGAAGTATTATTAAAATTTACTAAGTAATAAGAGTTTATTGAAATAATCACATAACTTTTCGACATTGTTTATGATTATGCTTCCTTTATTAAAATCTTATAATACATCTCTCAAGAAAATTAATGAATTTTATTATCCAATGATTATTCATGTATTGGTACCATTTATATACTATTTTGTAAGTATGATAGTTAAGAATGTGTTTTGAAGACATCCTTATTTAACCTTTCTTTAGTCAAATATATGTATTCCTTCAAAACAATGTTTTCTAAATAGGGTTTCCATTAAAGTTATACTATTATATTATAATATGAAAAAGAATGTGTTCCTTTTTTTGCCTCCTACCAATGTTTTAAAAGGAATATTGTTGTTATTTTCTAAAAAATTAAATTTTATAACCTTTTACCGTGCAAAAGGAATGTTCTACTTACCATGTACAACATGTACAGATTTAGAGACCATCATTTTTTTGAAGCTCCCTTTGAATTTTTAAAAGGATAATTTTTTGGAAAATGATTTTAAAAATAAATTTTAAAGAAATTGTTTTCAAATTGATTTTGTTATTTCATTATATTTTTTCAAATTATTTTTTACAAAAAGTGTTTTTCAAAAGGTTTTCAAGATTCTTTTATAAATTTTCAAGGAAAATGGGTTTCAAAAAATTTTAACGCTTTTTTATAAATTTTCAAGGAAAATTGTTTACAAATTTCTTTTAAGATTCATTTATATGTTTTTAAGGAATCTTGTTTTCAAAATGTTTTCAAGATCCTATTATAATTTTTCAATGAAAATAGTTTTCAAAATGATTTAAAGCCTCATTTATAAGTTTGGAAAGTATTTTAAACAAAAAGGGTTTTAAAAATTTTTTAAGCTCTATTTATGTGTTTTTAAAGAAAAGGTATTCAAAAATATTTCCAAATATGTATTTATAATATTTCATGTTTATTTTCAATAAAATTATTTTAAATAGGATTTTATTTTTTAAAGAGCTTTTTTTTAAGAAGAAATGTTTTTTTCTCAAGAAATATTTTCATAATATCTTTCCATGTTATTTTTTATATAAGATGACATCTTTTGATGTCACTCATGCACTTTTAAGAAATGATCCAAAGGCCCCATTTATATTATTTTAGGAATGGTTTTTGTTTTAATAGAATGATTCATATTACACCCATTTCTCTTCCATCGGTAACATGATTTTGAAACCCACTTCTTTTCACAGGTTTTGATTTTGATGAAATGATTATAAAACCTATATTTTTTTACATGTTATGATATGATTACATGTTTATGAAACCCATTTCATTTCACTGGTTATGAAATGATTGTTTATGAATTTGTGGCACATGTGTGTATGATTTCATTATGAGATGGGTGGGACCTATATTTCCCTCTAATTCATTAGGTAATGATTTATATTTCATGAGACATATATGGATAGAATGAGAAATTAAATTGGTTTAACATTACATGGTTGTAATGAGAAATGAACTCAATTCAGTATTACAAGGTTGGAATGAGGAGTGAACTCAGTTTAGTAATACATGGCTAGAATGAGGTGTGATGGCTGTTTAGTAAATAACCTTTTCCACTAATATGGCCTTGAAACAAAATGCCTTGAATACTATATAAATCATTATACATGCTTATGTGTCTACCAAAATTACATGTTATATTACAATGTCTTGATTTGATGGCTCATGTTCTTTATTCCCTTAGGATTCTTGTCTTATGAATAACCATGAATTATTCCAAGATTCATGTTTATTATATTTGATATGCGGGGTATGATCATCTATTTTCAGGATCATGTTCTCAAATTATTATTCTCATGATTTTGACTACGTATCTCCCTTGTCTACCAAAAAATAATTATCTAATATAACCAATTTTTATGTTTCCCTCCCCAGGTTATGAAGATATGTATTGTGTTTTATATTTCTAATTAGGGTTCTTGTCAAGAATAAACTAGTGAGAGTTTATGCAGCTCATTTATGTACCAAATTTTATGTTTCCATATTTCCAAGCCATTAGACTAATATATAATTTAGTGCCTTTTTGTATAATGTTTTTAATATTCTGAAAATGTTATGTATTGTTAATGTATGAAAAGTTAGGGTTTCTATAGTTAGTATTAGAGAAAAGGTTTAGTTAAACTTTGGATGCTAGTATGGAAAAACCATAGTGGGAACCCTAAGGAAATGTATAAGGACAATGCGATGGATAAGGAAAAGTACATGAAAATGTCTTGGAATTTTTGGTAAAGGGTAGAGTGAGTGGTTTCCTATCAATAAATCTATGTCTAGATACTAAAAGTTGATGTGGATCTAGAACATATGTTCCAAAGAGTAAAAACATTTAATATATGTTTTGAGCCTTACTCATGGTAATATCGTACACTACAACAGGCCTTGCTACACACATTTTTTGACATTACCAGGGGATGCGCTTTGTGGATTCACATACTTTTCATGAGTCATCATGAAGGATTTAAATATACTTTAGGTATGAATAAACTAGGATAAACCTAGGGTGTTAGATATTAAGGAATATTTCATAATTTAGAAATCCTATAAGTAAATATTTTCATGATTATATGGTTTTTTACTATGATAAGTAATGTTAACACTATGATTTTTTGTTTTAGTCAATGTTGAGAACTGGAAGGTACTAGATTAACATTGAATGTGACTGAGATTTTCTGATGAGTATCTAAGTGGGATGATCACTTGAGTTAAATATGTTTTTATCATGACTAATTAGTTTTCATGGAACCTGATTAACAACATGTACCTCAACCAACTATCAAACTCACTAAGGAAAAAAGGACGGTGTTCACAGCGTGTTTGGGTAATGGAGGCCATGGAGGAAATAATATTTGATTTACTTTGTATCAGAAATGTTGAAATAATCACCTAATTTGATGTCTTATAGGAACAAGAAGATATTTTGACAATGGAATAGAAGGAAAAAAATCAAGTGACTGTAATAGAAAAATGAAGTGTTGAGTAAAGAAAATGGATGAGAATATTTCCTGCCCTAAGGTATCACGAAAGTTTATGTGTTTTAAGTGTGGAATAAATTGTCATTATGAAAATCAATTTCACAAGAGGAAAGTTCTTGAATACAATCAACAAGGTGGTGCGAGTAATGATTATATTGTTGACGATTATGAGACTAAAGACGAAATGTGAAAGGAAATATGTATTAAGTAATAGGATGAGGTATCCGTCTTATGGAATATAGATGATATGGAATAATCGAAGTTTTTATGTATTTTTGATTTGTGAAGTATGTTATATGAATGGTAAAATAAAGAAGGATTTTCTAGTGTATGTGTTTTTCGATAAGGATTTAAATGATTATGTTGAATATTTTTGATACAAAATAAAAGAGACTTAATGAAAAGGTTATATTTTAACTAAAGGAAGATAACCCTAATATGTTACTTATGTTAAGATATTGTTTTTTGGATAATGATATGTGGGATATGAAGAAGTAAATTTGATGGTATTGATTACCTTGGAACTAATTAAAGACATTTTGACAATTAGTTCATGCTATCATTGTAACAACCTAACCTTAGTTTCCTAGATCTAATGCATTATTTTATTACATTGGCATGATTAAAATAAATTTTTATCATGAAAGAATGAATTGTTTAGTAGTTTTGGAAAACAAGATATATACATAAGTGAAACATTAAAAATTAAATTGAAATAGAACATATCAAATTCTTTTGAATCACACATAAACTCCTAGATTATCCGTATAAGTCATTCATGACATACTTCTTCACAACCTAGTGAAAAAACATAAGAAATGGGCGTTCTCAGATGCTCAGTAAGGGTAAATAATATTGTGGAAGTAATCATAAATTTAAATACTAGGCATAACGAATAGCAAAAAACACATTCCATTAAAAATAAACATGAGCATAAAATAAAAGGAATAAAAAACTGATTATATAATGAAATAAAAGATAATAATGGATATTTTACTAGTTTAATAATCACATGGACAATGAATCTGTAACACCACAATATTTCATAGTATGTTATTTCTTCAATGTAATTCAATAACTTGTACTACACGCAACACTGAGTTCAAGCGCACCACGATATACAAAACTAGCCGTTCAAAAGTGGTTATGAATAGTATTAACTTAATTTTGAGTTTTATATAATCATTATAATTTTAGAATCTATATTATGAGTTTATTTGACATAATATAAGAACAACTTCATTTTTTTCAGATAAAAGCAATATTTTTTAAAATGCAATTTTACCGCCTTTTAATGGAGAACACTTTTTAAATACAATATTTTAAACATTATTATATAAAATTTGATAAAACAAGCTTCTTCTTTAGGATCGGGACATAAAAATTTTGTTTTTATAAATTTTTTGTGTTTTTCTAATAACGTTGATTTTTGGGTGAATAGTGAAAAATACTAAATTTTAACTGAAAACAAATTTTTTAATAAAAAATATTGATAGTATTAAAATATAAATATGAATGGTTTGGAAGAATAATTAGATTATATTTTTACCATTTAATTAAATTTTGGTCATTGGAAGTAATTTCACATTGAAATTGGACATAAACAAGTGTTAATATTTTGGTAGTTATTATTTATTAGAAATACGCTTTCTGGGTTTGACAACGGGAATAAATTTTAAATTAATAAATGAAATTTCTATATTTTTAATTTGGTAAAATAGACTTAATTTTTTAATTTGGAATATCAAAATTAGCATAGGGTAAATTTTTGTTCTGTTTCTGAAAATATTTAATTTTTGATGAATACTGTAAAACACTACGTTATTGGTTAAAACCAACTTTTCATTTAAATAATTATATATATTATTTACATTTATTTTAGGTCAAAATATATACATAATACCTATATATGTTCAATTTAATCCATTGGAGTCATTTTTTAATAATATTAGATAAATAAAATTGTATTGAACTATTTACTATCTTTTACCCACCTCCTAGGAGAATTTGCAAATTTGAATAAAACTTAATTTTACCCCTTCTGCGAGTTGAATTTAAAAAATCTAGGAGACACGATTTATATCAGTAAGTAAAATGTGGTTAAATAAGATGAAAATAATTTTTGGTGAATTGTAAATTTTTACTTTTATTTACCACGGTTAAAAGTAAATTGGGTAAATAAGGGTAAACGATATTTTTATTTCCCTAACACATGTCCTAATTCTATTGGATAAGTTTAATTTGACCAAAAACAACCTTAGTAATAAAATATGATCCTTTAGGTCTACTTATATTAGATTACGACATTTATTATTTTTAAATTCCAAGAAGAGTTAAAAGTGTTAAATTGAATGATTAATAACTAAAAAAATATTAATATAGGGATACACATAAGATAAATTAGACTATAAATATTCATTATAAATCTAAAGAGATTTTATACATAATTTTATTTTATTTATAATTTTTAGACATTAAATAATTAAATTTATTTATGACACAATGATGATGCAGTAATTACCTAATTAATGGAATATTAAAATAATTGATATTATAAATATCCAAATAAATATACATTGAGACTTTTAATTAATTACACTAATTTTATAGGTTAATATAAAATTTTAGGGTTGGTTAGATGAATGTTTTTTGATGTAATAATGCTGTTATGAATTTATAAAAAACAAAATACCAAGTATTGTCAAAATTGACATAAAAGAGTTTTTAAAACAAATATTATATTATTAATTGATATTCTATTAATAAAAATCTATGGTTTGGCCAAAATACTTATATAATGATATTTGTATCATTAATAAATGGGTTGGGGTTATCTAGGAAGTTTATTGTATGTTTATTAACCATATAATATAAAAATAAAAAGAGACATGGTAAATGTCAAAATATTCAACTAAGAGTTAAATCTAAAAGATAAAGTTAATATAGTGTCCCAAACCTGTCTAAAACATATTGGTTGAGTTTTTTTCAACCCATCTCCACCTTAGACTTTAAATAATCCATTTTTGAGCAATTAGAAATCTAAAATTATTTTATTATAAAATAATATTTCTAGCTTTTCCTAAGGTGCCCCTCACCCCTCTTATAAAAGGGCACTCCACCTTCTCTTTAATTCACACCATAAAAGCCATTTGGATCTTCCAAACTGTCACGACCCATCCTCGTAGCCTGTGTCGTGACTACCCCAAGCCCGCCTTCCATAGGATAGGGGCTGGCGACAAGCACCAAAGGCGTAAATCCCGATAACTGGGACGACATTGCCTTTACAAAAGTAAACAAAACACCACAGAGTACAAACAAAAGTAATACACTAAGTACAAAAGAAATTGATGAAAATTAAGTGGACCAAAATACAAACCCAACTAGAAGTACATCTACAACTAAAAGAAAGTACAACAGAAAAGACAAACAACTAGAAGAATAGAAGCAGCTCCTGGTTCTTCCACCTCGGATCCTACCAGAAGGCTAGGTACAGATAGCCTCCACAACGCTCTCACCCATCAACCTCCTCCGAGTATTGTCTCGTCGTGAAGTCCACCTCTGGATACTGACTCATTGTGAGGTCCACCTCCGAGTACCATCTAGTCCTCGAACACTCGGCCTCTGTCAGCGCTGCCCATCGCCTGCAACCAACACAATGAGGTACGAGCATAGCCCGTGCAGAGGTGAGTATACGATACTCAGTAGGGACCCCGAGACACTCAAGGTCTCACTAAATCCAACAACTATAACCACAATGATGGATATCAACAGATAACCCTTACTTAGGTATAAGCCCGTACTTATACCTAAGTTATCAAGTAACCCATCTCAATCATGAGGAAAAACAATGGTTATGAAATCAACAGATAACCACTACCAAGATATATTCCCATACATATACCTAATTTATCAAGAGACCCATCTCAATCATGAGGTAAACCCAAGGTCATACTCAGCTCAAACAAGGATTTTCATTATTGAAACTATAACTGCTGAAGAGCCCCGTCTATGACAAGTACAGTGATCCTGTCACGACTCTGAGATATTGCTCACTAACCTAAGAATTCTGAGGTACTCCTCTTTTCTAGTACCGCGAGTCAGCCACCCAAACACAGTAGTGCTTCCCATCAGGGTCTGCCACCAAAACATATTAGTGTGTCGCCCCTAATAGCTTGCAGAGGTACTCCTCCTGTCGTGTACCGCAGGTCTTCTTCCTGCTACCAGGAACTCTGTCTGTCGTGGGTCTGCACCAAAACATAGTAGTGCTCCGTCCACTGGGCTAGTCAACTCACTCCAAGTCGTGTCGGTCAAGCAGTCGTTAGGTCTCAGCCGGCTACACAGTCTCCGTACCCCGTACGCTCATCTCCGTACGCTCGTCTCTGAGAGGGTCTGCTCCATGAGCTACAGGTTTATACTCAAATTATCTCAAAGTCCCACAAAGAAGTATCTCAAAGGACCGCATCATCATAGGGGTCTCAACGCAACAGACAACGCGTCAATCGGACGCCCGGTCTGTGAGTTATTAGGCTTTTCGTCCTAGGGGCTTGGTTGGTTTCGTGTACGAACTAACCCGTCCATATCTCAATTGTACCCTGAACTCTGATAGGGTATACTCATAGGGACCATTTCTCATCATGATCACCAACGCCGCTGACGGTTCGTCAAACAGAAGCCCGGTCTGAATGTTATCAGCTTTTCCGTTCCATGGGCCCGGTAGGATTTCGGGTACAATCCATCCTGGCCATACTCCAACTGGATCCAAACCATGAGAGGAGTAAGCCAAAAGGTCCGTCTCAGTAAGAGGAATCCAACAAAGTTGATGGCACGTCAATCGGACGTCCGAGGCTCATGTTATAGGCGTTTCTGCTCCGAGGGCCCAGTTGGTTTCAGGTTCGACCCAACCCGGTCATACTAAATGTTCGTCGAAACCTTGAGTGTAATATACCAAAACGATCATCTCGATCCAAGGATCACATTGAAACTAACGGTGCGTCGATCGGAGGTTCGTAGCCCAAGATATGGGCAAAAGAACATACCTGTCTGTTTTTAGGGGGTTTCAGGCCTAGACCGACACGGACCGAGACCCCCTAGGTCGGCCCGAACCGAGTCCGGGTCCGGCCCATTCAGGCACGGCTCGGCCCCGCCGGCGTGGCCTGGCCCGATGCGGCCGGTCCGGCCCGGGGCGACTCGGCGCTGGCCGAGCGGACGCGCAAGGGGGCGACTGCCCCCTTGATTGAAGCTACGACCCCTGCGTGGGGACCGATCCTTGCCAGCGGATGCGTCTCAGCACTGTGTCTCCCTCGGTCTCGCGCAGCAGCGGGACCGGTTGCATGCCGCTGCAGTTGAAGCCGCAGCGGTCCCTCCCGGCAGCGCGTCGGGCCGCCGGCGCCGGTGACCCGCGCCGCCGGTGTTGTCCGCGGGCCACCGGAGTTACTCCGGTGGTCCATTTTCAAATCCGTATGTGCCGATGTTCATCTCAGGTCCCGTAATTTACTGCGGAATCATCAAACCGCCTTTGCGGCCCATTTCGTCATCACCCATCGATCCGCCGTCAAAATAAACTATCTGCGGAGTCTTCGAATCGCCTCAATGGCACGACGCGACGACACCGCGCTTCCTTGCCCGTTCTTCATTGTTTCTGCGTGGTGTTGTTGCACTGCACCGCATTCGCTCGTACTGCAACAAGTACAATCAACAAAGGGGGAGGAGGGTCGGCCCTGTTCATGAGGTCCGACCTCCTCCCGTTATTACGATAACAGGCGGCCCAAATAGATGTCAATGTACAGAAAAGAAATAATTCACAGGTAAAACAATTAACCCATACCTTGATAACGAGTTGACGATTGAAGAGCGTCGCGAAAAGCGGCGTCGTGGGGCGTGGTTCCGTTGACGTCGACAGAGAGCGTCTGAGGAGATGTCGTCTTCTCTTTATCACAAAGTGAAGAGGATGATTACATGTCGTTGGATAACTCCTGCGTTGGTGTCTCTTCCCTTGTCGCGGAGGAGAAAGAGAACGGAGACACCGGAGTCGGTGAGTCGTTCTTTGTTGAAGAGATGACGTTCTTCACGGAAGGGTTGAATCTCTTCGCGAGAGGATGAAGTTCATCCCCTGGGAAAAGGGTTCTATCTCCCAAATCTCCTCACACAACAACCAACCCTCTCAAATAAAATATGAATTATCTTGTTTTATTACCTCAAGCCAAGCATTTTAATTTTTTGAAATCAAACACATAAATTACTTAATTAATTAAGTGAGTTGGCATGATTTAAAGAAGAGAGAGGGGGAGGTGAGTGGTCTCACATTAAAGGGGGTTATAGAGTTAAGTAATATGAGGGGTTGGGCTCGTGTGGGCCCCACCCCACCTTTATCCTCTCGTGGTTGGTTAACAACATGTGGGTCCCACCCCCAACTCCCTTTCTTAGGTTATAACTACCTAGAGGAAAATAAATAAAATTGTTATATAATTTTGTTTATTCCTCACTAAAACCACAAAATTAACAACTCCTCCTGAGAAAACGCACCTTTGGAAAAGGTGATCCTAAGTAATTACCGACGCTGCGGTTTCATCGGTGCCCTCGGATTTCAATTCCGAGCAGCGGTTCAAAAGTTAGGAAAACCCACTCGTTTGTTCACTGAACGTACCCGAGCTAAACTTCCGAAATCGATTCTGGGCACAACGGTCCTCAGAATCAGGTACCGTCAGAAGCCGCAGTCTCGTAAAATTCCAATGAAATTAGGAAAAAAATTTCCTTGAAATTTTTGGGTCTTTACATTTCTCCCACCTCAGGGATTTACGTCCCTGTAAAGCTATAAAACAAACTAGGGAAACAAAAGTGGTACTGACCATGCAACTGAGCCTCCCGCTCCCATGTGCTCTCCTGGAGGTTCCTGAGCTGCCAGTGGAAGCGCACCTGAGGAATCGACCTTCCACGTAGGACTTTCTCCTCTTGATCCCCGTTCTCCACTAGAACCATTGTGAATGTCACACCGTCATCGACGTCCAACTCCCTGCGGTCGATGATGTGTGAAGGGTCATGCACGTATCTCCTTAGATGAGATACATGCATGACATAGTGCACCCGGTGCAAATGAGGTGGAAAGGTCAATCGGTAAACCACATCGCCTACCCTACAGAGGACCTAGAAAGGTCCGCTGAACCTCAGAGATATCTCTCCGCCTCGGCTACATCTCCGTAAACCTCGTCTAGGTGAGACCCGTATAATGACGTGGTCATCATCTTTGAACTTTAGAGGTCTCCTGTCAGCTCTGCTGGAAGTTGTGCCACAACTCTTGTGAATCCTGGCACAAAGTTAGGTTTGGACATCTCCTGAGTGATCTAATGCACCCTCATATGCATGGTTTCATCCTGTGCTGCCAGGGTTTTCCTTTTCACCGACCAAGGAAAACCTCATCCCAGCATTGTAGATAAACCAAAAACTTTTTTCCTAATACAGTCAATCTCTGTATGAATTGTGGATCCAATCCATACTCAGACCAACATCATAAGGCCTCGACACTGCCACCAAGAGATTCCAACTGAAACTCTTTCCTTGTGGGTCAGATCACACTATCGCCGTAACTGTGATTATCGAGTCTCCTCCCAAAGGTATCTCCAGACGTGAGGGTCAAGTCTATGGATTATCAGAAACTCTAGGCCTGGGACATGATTCGTGGAAGGATGGATTGATTCGTATCAATATCTTGTTGTTACGGCAGCTAGTAGAAGACACAGTCCGTACTTCGAGTCATCCTTAGAGCCTTTCGGTCGCACTCCTTGACCACATGCAGCTACTCTTTCCCCCACACTCCACCTCCATGAGCTTAGTAGGGATTACAAGGGTGGGTGGTTGTAACATGTCAAAATGTTCACCACCCCATGCTCCTCTCATAGCTCTGCTTCAATGTCTGCCACCATGAAGATTCATCTGTCCTTTTTTACTTCCTCTACATGAAACATTTTACACACCCATGTCTCCGAGACTGGCGCCAGTTTCCAACTTTCCCACTACTAACCTTCACCGAATGCATCCATTCAGCAAAAGAATTATCATCCACAAAGGTTCTTTCTAGCACCCTAGCCTAAGTAGGAATGCATAGATAAAAGGTGTTGGATCGGATGTCTGAGCCCTAAAGCACCGATCTAATCGCATTCATCGAGTACCAGGAATGGTTTGGTACGCCCTGATGAATTTTCAACTACCGACATGTCGTCTTGCCGAAGTTGTATAAGCTCTTGAAAACTCTCAGTCACCTCCTCAAGCTAGTCCTCAATTGCCTGTGAGTCGGGCTCACCTCAGAACTTGAGGGAATATGATGTTGGAACACGTGTAAGGAAGTAATTCTACATGTGTCACATACCGGTACCGCCGGTTGTACACTACTGGAAAACGGGCCTATACCCACGGATTTACAAAAAACTGTGCGTATAGGGATAATATGGGGACCTATACCCATGTTTTTCCCAGAACCGTGGGTATAGATTATTTTTAAAGACCTATACCCACGGTTTTGGCCAAACCATGGGTATAGAGTTTTTTCAGAATACCTATACCCACAGTTTTGAAAAACCGTGGGTATTGGGGTATTATTTTTGAAGACCTATACCCACGGTTTTGAAAAACCGTGGGTATAGCTGGCGGCAGGAAAAAAAATTACGCGGGACAACAACAAAAAATTGGCGGGAACACAGTTTGGGTTAATATAATTACAAATATAAGTAAACAGATATATGAAAATGTAAACAATATATTTCCAGCTCAGTTGGTTAGGTCATAAATCTTCTTCGCAGTGGTCATGAGTTCGAATGCCACGTTTTTCCTTTTTTCGATTACCGGTAATATTAATATATTTATATAAATATATATATATATCAAATGACTCGATAGCTTGGTTGGTCAGAGAGGTAGTTCCACCGGTGCAGCTTCCTGGGTTCGAATCCCGCCTGCAACGATTATTTTCGTGTGTTTTATTTTACGAAATACTGGTAATATTAATATATTTATTTAATTATATACCTATATTCCAGATAAGTCGGTAGCTCGGTTGGTCAGAGGCATTGTGCCGTGGTGCATTGCCCCGGGTTCGAGTCCCGCCTGCTTCACTTTTTGAGATATAAATTCCCACGGTTTTCAAACCGTGGGGGCAGTCCAACGCCACCTGTGTAGCGATGTGTATACAGGGTGGCCCATATATATATCCACGGTTTGGATGAACCGTAGGGATAGCATAATACCCTTGTTGCGACACCAATCAGCCCCACAGTTCCCAAAACTACGTGTATAGGCTATACCCACGGTTTTGGGGGAAGTACCCATGGTTTTGAACCGTGGGTATTGGTAGTTGTTCCAGTAGTGGTAACTGCTGACCAACAGGTATTGATGTATAAATGGCACACTACCCGAAGGAACTATCTTAGTCATCGGTCCACATACCAAAGCCTCGTCACTATGCGGACCATCCTCATGGTCATGCACTGGAAAACACTAGTAGCTAAGTCCACCATCCACTCTACTGACGTCTCAGCTAGGAGGAAAACTCTTGGAATCGCCTCCATCCAGTGCTCTGCTTTCTGGGAATCTACCTCGCCGCATAACCTCGGAGGCCTCTGCTACTGAAACTCGTGCAACGCGCTCTGCCAGCGTGCACCATCAACTAGTATGGCTAGTGGCATCTGCTGCCTAATGGGTGGTGGTGCTGCTGGTACACCAACCGAAAGAGCCAACATAGAAAGAGGGCCCTGCACTGGAGCCTCATCGCTCAGTGAGCCATCATCGAGTATTCTCTCAGAAACTCCAACTGACTGTCTGCGGGGAGACATCCTGAACAGATGCGACACGATCAAATTATTTAAACCCGATGAGCTGACCTGGTTTGAGCTGACTTAAAGAAAACTTTTGAAACACACACTCAATCAGTGTTTTCATGCACTAAGTCGGAAATTAGTAGTCAGGGTCCTGGTGTATGGATACGTCGGCCGCCGCACCAACATCGGACTCCCCGAACTGAAAACCACACTCAGTACCCTTAACACTATTTCTTCAGAGAAAGGAAATATCAGAGTTATAATTTCGGCGGTAGAACCGACTATTCTGATACCAATTTGTCACGACCCATCCTTGGGGACCATGCCGTGACTACCCCAAGCCCCCCTTCCATAGGCCTGGGGCTGGCGACTAGAACCAAAGGCATAAATACCGATAAATTTGAAGGAATTTCCTTTACAAAAGTAAACAAAACACCATAGAGTACAAGAGGAAGTAATACACTATGTACACAAGAAAGTGTTGAAAAGTTAGTGGGCCAGAATACAAACCCAACTGGAAGAACAGCTACAACTGAACGAAAGTACAACAGAAAAGACCAAAAGCTGGAAGAATAGAAGCATCTCCTGGGTCGTCCACCTCGAATCCTACCTGAAGGGTAGGTACAGATATCCTCCACAATGCTCTCACCCGTCAAACTCCTCCGAGTATCGTCTCGTCGTAACGTCCACCTCTGGATACTAACTCATCGTGAGGTCCACCTCCGGGTACCGTCCAGTCCTCGAACACTCGGCCTCTGTCAGCGCTGCCCGTCATCTGCAACCAATACAATGAGATACGGGCATAGCCCGTGTATGGGTGAGTATACGATACTCAGTAGGGACCCCCAGACCCTCAAGTTCTCACTAAATCCAACAAGGATAACCACAAAGAAGGATCTCAACAGATAACCCTTACATAGGTATAAGCCCATACTTATACCTAAGTTATCAAGTAACCCATCTCAATCATGAGGAAAAACAAAGGTTATGAAATCAACGGATAACCACTACCTATATATATGCCCATGCATATACCTAAGTTATCATGTGACCCATCTCAATTATGAGGTAAACACAAGGTCATACTCAGCTCAAACTGGGATTTTCATTATCGAAACTGTAATTACTGAAGAGCCCCATCTCTGACGAGTATAGTGATCCTGTCACGACTCCGAGGTACTGCTCACTAACCTAAGACTAGTGAGATACTCTTCTTGTCGAGTACCGCGGGTCAGCCACCCAAACACAGTAGTGCTTCCCGCCGGGGTCTGCCACCCAAAAATAGTAGTGCATCCCCCCTAATAGCCTGTAGAGGTACTCCTCCTGTCAAGTACCGCGGGACTGCTGCCTGTTCCAGGCGCTCCGTCCGCTGTGGGTCTGAACCCAAACACAGTAGTGCTCCGTCCAATGGGCTTGTAGACTCACTCCAAGTCGAGTCAGTCAAGCATTCATCAGGTCTCAGCCGGCTACACGGTCTCCGTACTCCATACGCTCGTCTCCGTACTCCGTACGCTCGTCTCCGGGAGGTTCTGCTTCACGAGATAGAGTTTGATACTCCAAGTATCTCAAATTCCCACGAAATATTATCTCAAAGGACCGCCTCGTCATAGGGGTCTCAACACAACAGACGACACGTCAATCAGATGCCTGGTCTATGAGTTATTTGTCTTGTCGTCCCAGGGGCCCGGTTGGTTTCATGTACAAACCAACCCGGCTGTATCTAAAATGTACCATGAAATATCATAGGGTATACTCATAGGGACCATTTCTCAACGTGATCTCCAACTCCGGTGATGGTTCGTCAAACAAACGTTCGTTCTGAATGTTATCAGCTTTTCCGTTCCAGGGGCCCGGTTGGATTTCTGGTACAATACAACCCTGCCATACTCCAACTGCATACAAACATCGAACGGAGTAAGCCAAAAGGTCAATCTTAGTAAGAGGAATCCAACAAAGTAGACGACACATCAATCGGACGTCCGGAGCTCAAGTTATAGGTGTTTCCGCCTCGAGGGCCCTGTTGGTTTCGGGTTCGAACCAACCCGACCATACTCAATGTTCTCTGAAACCTTGAGTGTAATGTACCGAAACAACCGACTCGATCCAAGGATCACATCTCAACTGAAGGTGAGTCGATCAGAGGATCGTAGCCCATGATATGGGCAAAAGAACGTACTTGACCGTTTTTAGGGTGTTTTAGACCCGGACCGACCCGGCCCGATGCTCCCTGGATCGGCCTGAACCGGGTCAACCCGAACCAGGTCCGGGTCAAGCCCATTAGGGCGCGGCCCGGCCCGGTGGGCGCGGCCTGGCCCAGGGTGGCTCGGCGCTGGCCGAGCGGACGCACAATGGGGTGACTTCCCCCTTGAATGAAGTCGCGGCCCCCGCATGGGGGCCGCTCCTTTCCAGCAGATGCGGCCCAGTGCCCCGTCTCCCTCGGTCCCGCGCGGCCGCCATACTAGTTTCCGGCCCCCCGCGGCATCAGCCGTAGCGGTCCCTCCTAGCGGCACGCCGGGACACCGCTGCCTCCGGGCGGCCGGCTGGTGCCGGCCGCCGGCACCACAGCATCGGCGCCCTGTGCCACCGGTGTAGTCCGGAGGTCACCGGAGTTGCTTCGGTGGTCCGTTTTCAAGTTCGTCTGCGCCAGTTTTCATCTCGGGTCCCGTACTTTACTACGGAATCATCAAACCGCCTCTGCGGCCCGTTTCGTCATCTCCCGTCAATCCGCCATCAAAATAAACAATATGCGGAGTCTTCGAATCGCCTCAATGTCGCGGCATGACGACGCCATGCTTCCTTTCCCATTCTTCATTACTTCCACGTGGTGTTGTTGCAACGCGCCGCCTTCACCCGTACCGTAACAAGTACAATCAACAAAGGGGGAGGAGGGTCGGCCGTGCTCGTGCGGTCCAACCTCCTCCCGTTATTACGATAACAGGTGGACCAAATAGAAGTCGATGAACGACAAAGAAATAATTCAGAGGTAAAACAATTAACCCCTGCCTTGATAACGAGTTGATGAATGAAGAGCGTTGTGGAAAGCGTCGTCGCGGGGTGGGGTTTCGTAGACGTCGACAGAGAGCGTCTGAGGAGACATCGTCTTCCCTTTATCATGGATAGAAGAGGATGATTACGTGTAATTGGAGAACTCCCTCATCAGTGTCTCTTCCCTTGTCATGAAGGAGAAAGGGAATGGAGATACCCGAGCCAATGAGTCGTTCTTCGTTGAAGAGATGACGTTCTTCGCGGAAGCATTGAAGCTCTTCGCGGGAGGATGGAGTTCTTCCACAGAGAAAGGAGTTATATCTCCCAAATATCCTCACACAACAACCAACCCTCTCAAATAAAATAAGACTTATCTTATTTTTTTACATCAAGCAAAGCATTTCAATTTTTAACATACTTAATTAATTAAGTGAGTTGGCATGATTTAAAGAATAGAGGGGGGGGGGGGGGGAGGTGAGTGGTCTCACATTAAAGGGGGGTTATGGAGTTAAGGAATATGAGGGGTTGGACTCGTGTGGGCCCCACCCCACTTTTATGATATCGTGGTTGGTTAACGACATGTGAGTCCCACCCCCAACTCCCTTACTTAGGTCATAACTACCTAAAGGAAAATAAATAAAATTGTAATATAATTTTATTTAGTCCTCATTAAAACCACAAAATTAACAACTCCTCCTAAGCAAACGCACCTTCGGAAAAGGTGCTCCTAAGCAATTACCGATGCTAAGGTTTCATCAGTGCCCTCAGATTTCAATTCCGAGCACCGGTTCAAAAGTTAGTAAAACCCGCTCATTCGTTCACTGAACGTACCCGAGATAAACTTCGGAAATTGATTCCGAGCACACCGAGCCTCAGAATCAGGTGCCGTTAGAAGCCGTAGTCTCGTAAAATTACAAATAAATTATGAAAAAAATTTCCTTCAAATTTCTAGGTCATTACACTACCCCTGCACCAATACCGTCTCAAATCTCCTACCTTAATCTTAGAGTTCTTCCATTAATCATAAATCCATCCTAACGATCCCTTTTGATCAAATAAAAAGGAAGTACCCGAAGAAGAGGTAAATATTTCATCATCTCTTTCAAGTTCCTTTCTTCTTCCACTTCCTATTTATTTGTTTCTTCCATTATAAAATAATAAATCCATTATATTCTATATATTGAGATGTTATTATAAATATTGTACAACCATATTCATTATTCTATCCATCCATTGAATGACATGTCACCAAACATGTGTATGTACGACTTACCGTCTCTACGTCGTGGTGTAATTGTTATTCAATACATTATTGTTAGGATGGGTATAATAATGATGTTTAATTTATGTAAATAATAAATATAACATGATAAAGATTAGGTATATATGATATAACATAAAATTATATATTATTTTTATATCAAAATAACAATATTTTCGCTCGTGCGTTTGTAAAGATTACCGTCTCCACAAACGTGATGAGATTCATTCCCATCGTATCCATTCAAGACTAATTTCCATTAGATGATTAAAAATAATTTTTAAAGACTTAATATCATTAAAAATATGAATAAGATACATCCTATCCATAACAAACATTACTTACGTAACAAAGCATATAAAGTAAAACGAATCATTTAACACCCGAAACGACGATAATACGAAGATATTATTAACAAAGCAATGTTAAAAGATCATATATGATATCATATTAATGTATATGGTTCTTTTATAATTTAATAAAAATTATTTCACCATTATACTGGAGGTTAACCTACCCTCTACAAATGAGAAATACAAGGTAAGGGTTAATTTCACAATCTCTTCATTATCCGAGATTGTTTATATGTAATTATCTACTGTGACCTCTTTATCATCCACATCCACGTTTCATAAAAATGTATTTCAAAGAATTATTACTATTTTATAGAATATAGTTTAAAGTTATTTATACCATTTTTTTAATTTTTTAAGATGTTTATAAAGTAATCATTCTGTCATTTTTCCAAACACGGTATTTTATGAAAATTTCGACAAAATTAAGGTAAGAATGTTTTTTAACTTATACGGCGGGTGCATATATTTTCCGCCATTATAAAATCTTCGAAGATTCCCTTAAAATATGATAAGAATATTTTCAAATATAAATGTCTTCTTGTATTATTACTTGATTTTTATTTGATTTCAAAATAGAATGAGATATTTCTCTAAAAAGGTTTTGATTTCATCTATGTCAACAATCCTTTGATAGATTTTATGTTTGTTTGAAGATGATTTATTAGGATAAAAAACATCCATATTTTATTGATGGTTTTGTGATATGTTTGACTGTGGATGTGATATTTCATACCATTCATAGTTTAAGGATAATGTATTGACATTTCGTATTCCAGTTTTAATATAAATGTTTAGGTTATGTTTAAACCTTTTTATATGAGGAATGCATTGGACTTTGTAGGTGATGGGTGGAGCCTGCTATAGCTCCTCGATGCATTGGTAGATCTCATGATACAAACTAGTGTCTTGAAACAAGGCCTTGAAAAAATATTATTTGTAGTCTTGGCACAAGGCCTTGACTATGTGGTTATGATAGTCTGGCATTATGCATTCCATAATTATGAAAGTGGCTATTGATATTGCATGTGATTATTCGACAAGTATAATATTCATGTGAGTAAGTAAATGGCATTATTTCGATTTATATTTTCCATATTATGATGAATTTTATGTTGAAAAGGCTTTTGGTTTAGTATTATACATTATCTTAAATGTTTATGGTTATTTGTGATAGT
This sequence comes from Viscum album, assembly GCA_963277665.1. NCBI lineage: Eukaryota > Viridiplantae > Streptophyta > Magnoliopsida > Santalales > Viscaceae > Viscum > Viscum album. The sequence continues at coordinate 1,614,720,489 of OY728146.1, read as the reverse complement.
TTCTGCTATATTGTTATCCTTACTGAGCATTTGAGCTCTCCCCTTTCTATGTTTTATTTTTCCCAGGATGTGAAGAAGTATATTATGACTGACCAACAAGGATAGTCTATAGGATATGATTGTTTTCCATGGAAAAAATGTTGTTGTAATTTTCCATTTTATGATGTAATGTAAACCTTATGAATGCATATAGTACTTCCAATGATACTAAAATAATAGGCCTTTCGAGACTTGATCTTTTGTGATCATTTCAATGTATTGTAATAATGCACTGACTCTGGGTAACTACGATCAGGGCATTACAGTTGGTATCAGAGAAAGTTTAGTACAAACCTTTGAAACTAGTTTTAGGGAAAAATTGATTAGAGCACATAACCCTAAGATAGACTTTGAGGATTAGTATAGAAGAACATCCTAAAATTTTTGTATTGTGGAAAATTTTTGGGTTTTTCAAGAAATGCATCTCTGTCTGGATACGATTAGGTAGAGGCATCTCTGGCACAAATGTACCTAGTAGTAAAACTTGAAAACACCGCTTTGAGCTAGACTCTAATGGGAACTAGTGCCCGACAATGGGCCTTGCTGCACTCTTGGTTATGACACTCCTGGGGGATATGATAAGGATAATTCTCATTTTCTTTACAAACCATTATGAAGGGTTTATGAGTATATAATTTCTCAAGGAATACATTTTTTTATGGTTATGGATTATATACATAAACTACTCAATTTATGTTAAGTATTTTACAAGTATGGAATTAAATATTTTGATTCATAAACTAATCTAGTTTATTCCATTGTTTAGAAATGGCACCCAGTAGATGGAATAAGACCTCTAGCAATACGCATGATCCATAGAGTAAGAAGGATCATATCTTTGATGGTGTTAAGACAACATTTAGAAAAGAAATAGTCTCCCACATATTATCATCATACGAAGAAATAATATCATTTGTTAATAAGATATGTAATGAATTTTCAGAGTCCTATGGCTTTGAAGGGAATCAATAAATGAAAAGCATGGTAGAGAGAAAGATGGATAAATGGAATAAGGGAATATAGGATTTTCCCATTTGTGATAACTATGGAAAGAATCACCTTGGTAAAGGTTTAAAGGGAATGGGAGTTTGTTATATGTGTGGAGAAAAAGGAATCCAATTATGTGATTCCAAGGGTGAGAAAAAGGTTTCAAATGTATAATGCGTCATCTGAAAGGAGTTGGGACACTACGCGAATCAATGTCAAAATCATCCGAGTATACCCCAAATGTTAATATTGGATAATAATCAAGTTATGATACTACCAAATATGAAGAGGAATGGTTAAGAGTTCTTTTGTTGTTATTAAATTATTGTGTCATTTGAGAATTGTATTAATGATTTACATGTTATAAGAATTATAGAGTATATAAGGATTTTACTACAGTACCATTTCATTAATGACTTGTGATTAGTAGAACCAAGAAAAGTGACTTGATGACAAGTTAAATTTTTTGGAAAATACATGGTTGAAGAAAAGGCAAAACTTTAATATGGTACTAATACTGAGGTATTGATTTTGGAATAAGAGAAGATTAATTTGGATAAATTCTATTGGATAATATTGACTACCTTGGAACTGATTAATGGTTTGTTTATTTTATCATTGTTAGAGTATTCAAAATTTTTGGATATAAGGAATATATCTAGTATTGTATAAGGAATAAGAGATCATGAATGTAATTAATACGGTTTTATGGTAATTCATTGTGTTACTATCTTTTAAAAGAATACATGAGGATGGTATTAAGATTTTACTACTTGGAAAAAAGGATCTTCATTGTGTTTTACATCTTTATTAGTTTTGGAATGTGAGTTTGGAAAGAAGTATTTTGGATAAGTCTAAAGGTTGGAATGAATTACGTTTGACATTCAACTCTATTGTTATGGTAAAATCATTTCTTAAGGGTGTTTTTTGAATTTTTTATAAAAGGACAACCTGAAGGTCGGGCGACAACCAGTCACGTCTGGCAAGGTTGTGAGACTTGAACCCACAACCGAAGGTTGACAAGGGTGCATCACCTACCACTAGCATACGTGATGTTATGGATTGTAAAATGTAGTTTTTTAAAGGTTTGATATATGAATTATAAATTCATTTTTCTGGAACAATATACAATTAGGATAAATAGAGTATTTTTATGTTCTATTATCTATTATAGTGAATGATGAGTTTGTGGTAGAAATTAGTTCAAGGATAGAACTCAACTTGTCAAGTATATTTTTTTCTCTTATTTTATGAAGAAATTAATTATTAAACGTTAGTTAAGGGATATTAAAACCAAAAATGTTTTAACCTAATAACTTATGTTCTGTTGAACAGATGATATTTTAAATCATCATAGATTGATGGCTTTAAGGCCTTCAATTTTACACTTGTTAGTGATTGATGACCTCAATCACTCCCAATAAATATTTATGTTTTTCTCAATTTATGTGTCTCTAATTTCCAACAATGCTCTCATAATCGAGATCATAATTTGATGGTAACGTTTCCATTTACCTATCCCTCTTATTAAGACAAAATTTTATTAACCCAATTTCCAATGTGGGTTCTCCACAATGGTATTTTTCTATTTTAAACCTTTTATTTTCGAAGAACAATTTAAAATTACGAGGATGAAATTTATTGAAGGATAGGAGAATGTAACACCCCATGATTTCATAGTATGTTATTTCTTCAATGTAATTCAATAACTTTCACTGCATGAAACACTGAGTTCAAGCGCACCATGACTTACCAATCTAGTTGTTCCAAAGTGGTTATGAATAGTATTAACATAATTTTGAATTTTATATAATCTTTATAATTTCATAATCTATATTATGAGTTTCTTAGACATAATATAAGAACAAATTCATGTTTTTTAGATAAAGGAAGTATTTTTTCTAAAATTCAATTTTACCTCTTTTTAATGGGAAAACCTTTTTAAATAAAATATTTTAAACTTTTATATATTAAATGTGACAAAATAAACTTCTTATTTAGAATTGGGACACTAAAATTTAGATTTGATAAATTTTTGGTTTTTTTCTAATAACTTTCATATTTGGGTGAATAGTGAAAAATACTAAATTTTAACTGAAACTAAATTTTTTAATCAAAATAATTTATAGTTTTCAACTATAAATATGGTCCTTTAGGTCCACTTGCATTATATTAGGACATTTATTATTATTTAATTCAAAGAATAGTTAAATGGGATAAATTCAAAGTTCAATAAATAAAACATTTTTAATATAGGGTTACACGTAAGAAAAATTTGACTATAAATATTTATTATAAAGATAATAAGATTTTATAAATAATGGTATTTTATTTATAATTTTTAGACATTAAATAATAAAATCTATTTATGACACAATGATGATGAAGTATTTACCAAGTAAATGAAATATTAAAATAATAGATATTATAAATATCCAAATAAATGTAATTTGAAACTTTTTATGAAATAAAATAATTTTATAGGTTAATATGACATGTTAGGGTTGGTTATATGAATTTTTTTGAATTAATATTGCTTATATGAATTTAGAAAAAAAATACGAAACAGTTTCAAAATTGACATAAAAGAGTTTTAAAAAAAATATTATATTATTAATTGATATTCCATTCTTAAAAATCAAAGGTTTGGCTAAAAGACTTATATAATGATAGGTAAAACATTAATTAACCTCTTGGGTTTCTCTTGGAATTTCATAGTAATTTAATTTACCATATAATTTAAAAATACAAAGAGACATGGTAAATGTAAAACTATTCAACTATGAGTTAAATCTAAAAGATAAAGTTAATATAGTTACCCAAACCTATCTAAAACCTATTTGTTGAGTGGTACACGACACATCCTCTACGTAGAATTTATATAATTCATTTTTGAGCCTTTAGAAACCGAAAGATATTTTATTATAAAATAATATTTCTAACTTTTCCTAAGGTGCCCCTCACCCCTCTTATAAAAGGGAAATCCCCCTTCTCTATAATTCACACCTTAAAATCCATTTGGATCAGACAAAACCTGCCCAAATACCCTATAAACTGTCCTATCTTCCTATTAGAGGCCTTACTTTAGTCATAATGCTAACCTAAGGATCCGTTTTGATCAAATCAAAAGGAAAAACCCAAAGAAGAGGTAAATATTTCATCACCTCTTTCACGTTGTTTTCTTCATCCACTTGTTATTTCTTTATTGTTTCCATTAAAAAATAATAACTCCAGTATCTTATATACAATGTGATGCTATTATAAATATGGTACAACCATATTTATTATTCTATCCATCCTTTGAATGACATGTCACTATACGTGCGTACGTACGGCTTACCGTCTCCACGTCGTGGTGTAATTGTTATTCAATACATTATTATTTTGATGGGTATAATAATGATGTGTAATTGATGTAAATAATAAATATAACATGATAATGATTCTGTATATATGATATACCATCCAATTTTATATTTTTTTAATATCAAAATAATGATATTTTCACTCGTGCGTACGTACGGATTACCATCTCCACGAACATGATAAGATTCATTCCCCCATCATATCCATTCACGAAAAATTTTATTTAGATGATTAAAAATAATTTTTAAATACTTAATATAATTATGAAAATGAATATGATACATCCTATACATAACAAACATTACTAACGTAACACAGCTTATAAAGGAAAATGAATTAGTTAACACCTGAAACGACGATAATATTAAGATGTTATTAAAAAAGCAATGTTAAAAGATCATATATGATATAATATTAATGTATATGATTTTTTTATAATTTAATAACAATTATTTCACAATTATATAGGAGTTTAACCTACCCTTGACCAAATAAAATTAAAAGGTAAGGGTTAATTTCACAATCTCTTCATTATCCGGGATTGTTTATATGTAATTATCTACTGAGACATCTTTATCATAAACATCCATGTTTCTTAAAAATGTATTTCAAAACATTATTAATATTTTATAGAATATGGTATAAAGTCATTTATACCCTTGTTTGAAATTTATTAGATGTTTATAACGGAATATTTTTCGTCATTTTCCAAACAAGGTACTTTATTACCGTTTCGACAAAATTAAGGTAACAATGTTTTTTTGACTTATACGGTGGGTGCGGCTATTTTCTGCCATTATAACATCGTTGAAGCTTCCATTACAACCTTATAACAATATTTTCAAATATAAATTTTTTATTCTATAATTAGGTAACTTTTAAATGATTTCAAAATAGAAATATATATTTCTATAAAAAGAATATTATTTCATCTATGTCAACAATCCATTGATGGATTTTACATTTGTTTGAAGTTGATTTATTATGATACAAAAATTAAATATTGTATTGAAGTTTTTGTGATATGTTTGAACATGGATGTGTTATTTCATACCACTCATGGTTTATTGATAAGTTATTGACATTTCGTATGCAAGTTTTAATACGAATGTTTTTGTTATATTTAAACCTTTTCATATGAAGAATGCATTGGACTTAGTAAGTGACGAGTAGAACCCGCTATAGCTCCTCGATGCAACAGTAGGTCTTTTGAGACAAACTAGAGTATTGGAACAAGGCCTTGAAAAAATCTTATTTTTATTCGTGGCACAAGTTCATGACTATGTTGTTATGAAAGTCCGACATTAGGCATTCCATCATTAAGAAAGTGGCTATTGATATTGCATGTGATCATTCGACTAGTAGAATATCAATGTGAGTAAGTAAATGGCATTATTTTGATTTATATTTTCCATATTATTATTAATTTTATGTTGAAAAGAATTTTTTTTTAGTTTTATACATTTCCTTAAATTGTTATGCTTATTTATGAAAGTTTCTGCTATATTGTTTTCTTTATTGAGCATTTGACCTCACCCCTTTCTATGTTTTATTTTTCCCAAGATGCGAAGAATTATATTATTACTGACTTTTATGGATAGTCTATGGGATCTCACTATTTTCCAAGGAAACAATGTTGTTGTAGTTTTCCATTTTATGATGTAATGTAAACCTTATGAATGTATCTAGTACTTACAAGGCTACTAAACTAATCGGTCTTTCAAGAATTGATCTTTTGAGATCATGTCAATGTTATGTAATAAAACACAAACTCTGGGTGACTAGGGTCTAGGCATTACATAATCTCTAGTTTCATGATAAGGTAATACATAATGCTAGACTACTGAAACATATCGTTGATGCCTCATCCAAGGCATCTGAAAATACAAGGGTAATGCCTCAGCCCAAACTGAATTCTATTTTATCTCATGATACCTACCGATTAATCAAGGTGATATAGAGGTATCCATAAATAAATTTATATGTCAAACACATTCCTCATATGTAAGGGGCTAAACATAAACAACATGAACATATGAAATAACTTTCCCCATTCTGTTCACATAAATACTAACCATTTTGAGTAGTTTGGTGAATGATATGAAGAAAGCACTTCCACATTAAAACTAATCATAGACAATTAAATAAAATATGGTATATGATATTATAAAATATTAATCCCAATTACACAAAATAATAAACAATACTATTGAAATTGATTGAATTACTCTTATAAAATCATTGAGTAATACTTGAGAGAAATACACTTTTATATTGAAAAGAAGAGTTCTTTTGGAAAAATATTTACATAAAACCAGAAGTGAATTAATGTAGTTTTTAATAATAAAATTATTGATTTATATAAATAATTGTAGATAAAAATAGACTATAGGGTGAATTTGAAAATTGGTAAGAATTCGAGATGTTCTATTTAACCATGCTTGTTTATCGGGAAGAATTTTTAAAATATCATTTTGAAACATATAACTCCACATAAAATAAATAAGGATTCTGATTGGTAAAAATATATATAAAAGTAATACATAATTTATGAGGATTAAATAAAAATAATTAATAAATTCATTCAGGTAAGTAGAGAGTAAGAGTAACATGAAAGAAAAGGAGGTTCAAGTAGAAAACGGTTACTTTATGTCCAAATGTTTTATGATATTAACATTAATGTACTGGATAATAAAATTAAATCCATTAATTAATTAGTTCATAACCTTATATATATATATATATTATTTATTCATTATAGTTTTATTAAGTTCATTTATTGCCTTATTGATAAGTTATAATATTGAATTTCGTCGTTCTAGAGTGTCCGCCTTCTTGGTTTTCATAATCGGTTCTCTTGTTTATAATTAAGGGAGTTAATTTGGAATGGATATAATTCTCTAAAATTGGTTTTATATGATTCAAATTAACATATATAAGATTAAGGTTTCATATAATTTATTTGGTTACATGGTATGATGATGGGTTATAAGATGAAACATTAATGACAATCATTTAGATTATTTTTGGCTATATATTGAATATTGCAAACTAATTTTGTTATAGGTATTAATATTATGTATATATACTAGTTAAAGAACACTAAATAGGTTATAAAACATATATTATAGTTTTTTTGAACATATAAATTGTTTCATGACCATACTTTAAAGAAAAATTTATGAACGAAGGTTCGTCGTCAATGAATATTGTAAATCGGCACCTCCCAGATGATGATTTATTTTATGAAATAAAAGAGGGAGAGTAAGAAGATTCATAATAAATATTATATTATATAATTTCATTATATATATGATATTTATTTTATCATGATAAATTTTATAGAGGAGGTTAATATAGAATAATAAAAGAAGATTAATTGAAAATAAATTAAATGAAAAAGGAAGAGGATTTACCTATTGAAATAACCTCCTTGAGAACCTCTTTAAGAGAAAGAGTTTTGGTATTTTGGATAATACAAGGGATCAAGGAAGTGGGGAGGAACTATGGACGAGTATTTGGGAAGAAAATTTATAACATTCATGTCTTAGAAGTGTAAAGATAAGATGGAGTGAGGAGGTAGATTTATAGTGGAGGAGAGGAGTGATTTTTGAATATCTTATTCATTATTTTATTATTTTTCTATAGACAAGAAATAATTTTGATTCTTGTGACCCAAAATAGTAATAAGTGAATTTGAGTTAAAACCAATTATTATTACGTCATTTATGACTCATGGAATAATATTTTTAGCTTATAATTTATTTATACCCTAGATTGCCGTATTTTACTATTCACTAAAATTTCAAGTATTTCAAAAAAGACAAAAAATACACCATAAGAATATTTTGACATGTAGAATTTAAAAATGAAATTTATTTTTTCAAAATAATTTTATAAAAAAGGTAAATTTAATTTCTAATTATAATATTTATTTACTTGAATTGTACAGATTTTAAATTTAAAGATGATTTTGTAATACTTTCATAATTTAACGGAGGTCTCATAAAATTATTTAGGAATATTTTTTTGGAAAATTATGTTTATTTTAACTAAATTTATTAATTTAGAATTACTATTTAAAAATTACTACACATAATAATATCATCATTTAATTATTAATTTTTAAAATATTCACTATAATTTATAATGTACCTAAATATTATTTCCACATACATGGGTAAGGTTACTATCCATAAGGTTATATTACAATTCATAAGGGTATATTACTATTCATAAGGGTCAAGTTACTATTCACAAAAAATGTATGTTGATCCTATCAGACTCTAAATATCTTATTGATCACAACTATGTATGTCTGTTTTTTGAAATTAAAATTACGAAGCAGAAAAATTTTGTTCATAATCTAGGTTATAACAATGTTTTGTTTCATTGAGACTTATCTTTTCATGCATTGAAGATTAAATTTACTTTTAATTTCATGGGGTACTACATTCTTCCCCCCTTACAAAAATTTCATCCTTAAAATTTCTAGAGTGTTACCTTATTGAAAGGCATGGGTAGTTCTTCATCATATGTTCCTCAGGATACCATGTTGCCTCTTAAATTTATTGAATTTTCCAAAGTACCTTAACAAGTTGAGTCATCTGATTCCTCAAAACCTGTTATTTAGTTTCCCGAATCTAGATAGGCACTTCCTAGTAAGGTAAGTCAGGTTTCAATTATATACCTTCATAATAGAGGACATGCATTAGGTCTGGAAAATAATTTCTTAATAGTGAGACATGGAACACATTGTATGCCTTAGAAAGGCTAGGTAACATTACCAAATGATAATCCATAGCTCCAATTATCTCCAAAATTTCGAAATATCCAATCTACATGGGGCTTAGTTTATATTTATTTCCAAATCTTATAACGTCATTCCATGGAGATAATTTCATGAAAACATGCTCCCCCACTTGAAATTCCAAATCATTCCTTTGATTATCAGCATGAATTTTAACCCTCTTTGATCTACTTTGATATGGGTTTGAATATAATTTACCATCGCAATTTTCTCCTCCACAAGCTCTAGGCCCACAAGATTCCTTTCTCTAAATTCGTCCCAACAAGTTGGTGTATGAAATCACTTTCTGTACAATTCTTCATATGGTGCCATTTGAATACTAGAATGGATACTATTATTTTAGGAAACTCTCCCAAAGGTAAATAAGGATCCTACATACCTCAAGAGTCAAGTTAACATGATATTAACATGTCTCTTAATGCTTGGATCATCCTTTCTGATTTCCCATTAGTTTAGGGTGATAAATAGTACTAAATCGAATTTTAGTATCCAATGATTTATAAATAATTTTCTAGAATTTTTATTTAAATCATGGATCAAGATTAGAAAAAACTGAGATAGGTGCTCCATGAAGTCTCAAAATTTTATTGATATAGAGTAAATCAAGGAACTCCAGTGGAAAATCCTCCCTTATAGTGTGGAAATGTGTAGATTTCATAAGTCAATCTATATTTACCCATATTTCATCATTTTTTCTTGATGTTGTGGGTAATATAGTGACACAATACATTGTTATTTCATCCCATTTACATGTAGGAACAGGTATATGTTACATGAGTCCTCTATGATGTTATTGTTTGCCTATCCCTTGTTGAAAAACTAAACATCCTGATACATAATCAACAATTTCTCGCTTCATGTTTTCCCATGAGAAATTTTCCTTCAAATCACTAGAAATTTTAGTGCTTCTAGGGTATATAGAGAAATTTATACAATGGACATAATCAAATAACTACCTCTACAGCTATAGTATAGGGGGAACACATAGCCTCTTCCCAAATTTTATAATTCCATCCTCACAAAGGAAGTCAACCAGCTTCCCATAATTCACACCTCTAATTTTATTTTGAAGATTCTCATCATTAGACTTAGAGGTTTTAATTATTTCCAAAAGAGATGGTTGGAAAACCAATTGAGAAAGTAATTATGTTTCAACTTATTTGATAATTCCCATATCCATATTTACTAAATCCATGAATACATTATCCCTTTCAATACTCATTTTGTTTAATACCCCATGATCCTTCATGATCAATGCATAAACTACACTATTTTCCTATCATTGGTGGTAGTGTATGGAAAAATCATAATCCTTGAGTAGCTCGAGCCATTACCTTTTCCTTATGTTGAGTTATTTATGTGAGAAGATATATTTTAAACTCTTGTGATCTATATATATCTCACATCTTTCTCTATTAAGATAATGTCTCTATTTCCTCAGAGAAAAGATTAAAGCTTCTAGATCAAGATTAATAGTTGGATAGTTCGGTTCATGAATTCTTAATTGCCTTGATGCATAAGATATAACTCTATCATTTTTAATAAAGACATAACCAAGTCCTTTCTTTGATGCATCACTATAAATAAAAAATCCACTATATTTTAATGGAAGAGTTAGGATCAGATAATACACTAATATATTCTTTAATTCTTCGAAACATTCTTCACATTATTTTTTCCATACAAACCTAACCCCTTAATGAGTATGCTTGGTCAATGGGCTGGCTAAGTGGGTGATGTTATGAATGAAATACCGATAATAACCGGCTAAAACAAGAAAAATACGTACCTCAGTTATGTTCTTTGGAGTTGTACATTCCTAAAATTCATTTTTCTTTATAGGATCTACAAAAATTATGTCCTTAGAGACAATATGAACCATAAAAGGAACATTCTAATGCTAGAATTCACACTTTCTAAACATCCATACAATTCGCCTCTTATAAGAGTCTTCATAATAATGAGCATGTGATTATCTTGACCTTAATATATTTTTGAGTATACGAATATATCATTAATAAATACCACAACAATGTCATCAAGATACTCCTTGAAAAATATAATAATTAGATCCCTGAAAACAGAGGGTGCATTAGTTAGTTCCAATGGCATTACTATAAATTCCCAATGCCCATTTCTTGTTCGAAATGATATTTTTAGAATATTTTCTATCCTCACATGAAACCAATGATATCCAAATCAAAGGTTGATCTTCAAAAAATATTGTTCTCCATGAAGATGATCAAATAAATCATCAATGTGAGGAATAGGATAATTGTTCTTTATTATAACAACATTGATCTCCTTGTATTCAATATGCAGGCTCACAAATCCATTATTTTTCTTAATAAAAAGAACAGGGGATCCCCATAGAGAAACACTATGATGAATAAATCATCTATAACTCAATTCCTTTAGTTGTTTATTCAGTTCTATTAACTCCAGAGATTCTATTCTATTAAAATTATTTTATATAGGTACTGAACAGGGAATTAAGTCAATATTGAACTCAACTTCCCACATCGGAGTATGACTAGGTAAATCTTCTGGAATCACATAAACATATTCTTACACAATAAGAAAATTATCTATTTTAACATTCCTTTGTTCACTCATTGATACAGAGTTATCATCCCCATAATAATTTTATTCAGTGGATCTACTGAGGGTGGATCTAGGTAAGAATCATATGACGATGCTTCTGCTCTGAAGATAAGGGATTCTACACCACTATCAAAAATTGAAACTTCCCTCTTCTTAAAATAGATTTTTTCATTAGTATTTTAATGAAAATCCATACCCAGAATTATATCATAGTTAATCATGGGTATTATGATAATGTTAGAAACTGAGGAACATTTATGTATCACAAGGGGTATTGACTGACACATCTTTGTTTCTATTATACTTCCCTAAGGAGTTTTGAAAGGCAACTACATTATGAAATCAAATTAAAATTGTCAAATTTTCTTGGAAACTGGGAAGATATGAAAGAATGAGTTGATCCAGAATTAATTAAAGCATTGGATATGTTTGAGGAAACGATTAAAGTACCTTCCACCACATCATTAGGAACTTTAACCACAGTAGTTGTGATTTCATAATTCTAGAATTTCTCCAATCTTATTAAGGGAATGTTTTCTTGATTCTTAAGAAAATAATTGTCATAATACCCCATATATTTTTAATTGTATCATTTATAATTGGTAGATTATTTCCTTCCATTGGTATCATAAGATTGGTGTACCTTTTCTCTACACTCATAACAAACTCCTTTTCATTTTAAGAAGGCTCGGAGGTGTTTCCTTCCGTAAGAAACACATCTTGGAAAAATACACTTTTTATAATTCCATTAATCCATTATTTCCTCAGCAAAACTCTTATTATCATGCTTTCCCTTAAAGTAATATGACTTATAGAATTATTTCTCATTCTTGATAGCAGATGAGAAAATATCTTCATATGATGAAAAACATTGGGATACTAGTGCCCTCTAGAAGAATGGTTTCGAAACCATCATAAAATAAATAAATATTGCTCCTTATATTATGTATATAGTTCACAACATGCTTTTATAACCTTGTGATGTTAGATTTATACATTACAACATTCAAATCCTATTTTTTTCCTCAAATTCAAAAACTGCCTTTCCATATCTGTTCGCTATTGATGATAAAAGTATTTTTCTAAGAACATTTCCTTAAAATACCTCCATTAAATATTTTCAATATATTTCTCGTCCTTTGGGTTTTGAATTAGTGAAAACCATTGATCAGTATCTCTCAATAAACAATAAACTACCATGACAACCTTCTCCCTTTCGTTACTTCCCAAAGAGAGAAATATATTCTCTAAGGAACTTATCCACAACTTTGTTACGAATGGGTTTTAGCTTAATTAAATGGTAAATGCTATTTTCACACAAATAATTCTAACATTTCTACCTCATTTTGTGGTTTGGGGTGCTAAATATGGGTAAGGATATTGTTTATAACGACAGTCAGCTGTCCCAGTATAGTTATAAGTTGCTCATTATTAGTTGTAGCTCAATAACCAACATCGTTATCTTGCATAGAGGGAAATACCTAAATAGAATACACAAATTAATGTAGTTTCCATTCTTTTCACTATGTAACATTTATAAATAATTGTATACACTATATTAGGTTGTGTATCATAATTCATAATCTTAACTAAAAAAATACTTAACGTATATTGAATTCCTATATATAACTAATCTCATAATCATAAAAATGGTTTCTTTGAGAAAAATATTATATTTAAATCCATAATAATGGATTTTAAATAAAATTTGATTTATACAAATCATATCCTCTAGGAGTGTCAAACTAGGTGCACAGTAAGACCTATTTTTGTGTACCAAGTTTCCCCGGGTCAAGCCCAAAACACCTTTTTGGAGTTGTTACTCCTAGGTACATCTTTTCCAGAACCACATACAATTGTTTATCCATACAGGGATGTATTTCTAAGAATATCAAAATAATCCCTACCTTTCAAAAATTATAGGTTGTTCTTGTATGATTAAACTCATAGTCTATCTTAGGGTTTTGTTCCATAATCTATGTTTTTTAAATCTATTTTCCATGTTTTCAACTAAACATCCCCGACTAACAATAGTAATTACCCAGACCCTACTTCCTGGATATGGTACATTATTTTATTACATTATCATGATTATAAGAAATACTTATCCCAAATGTAAAAACAGTTTAGTTGTTTTGGAAGAGAAGATACATAAATAAGTTCAATACTAAAACTTGAAAGGAAATAAAACATATCAACTTCTTTTGAATCACACACAAAATCATAGGTTATACTTGTAAGTAATTCATAACATAGTTTTTCACAAAATGATGGAAGAAACATAATAATGTGGTGGGATTAGATGCTTAGTAATGGTAAATAATACAGTGGTAGTAATCATAAAAATAAACACTAGGCATGATCAAAATCTAATATCACATGCCTTTAAAAATAAACTTGAGAAAAATAAGAAAGGAAAAAAATGATTAAAAAATGATTTAAAAAATAACCATTGATACTATACTAGTTGAATAATTACATTTACTCTCAATATATACTTTCATAATGAGTGAATACATAATGCAGGACAAATAAAACATATCATCGAGGCCTCATCCAAGACGTCTGAAAATACTAAGGAAGGCCTTGGCCAAAACCCAATTATGTTTTGCCTCATGAGACCTAAGATTGTATAGATAGACTATATAGGTCCCAAAACATTAATTATAATTCCAATTAATTCCTCATATCCAAGGTGATAATCATAAACAACATGAACATATGAAATAGATTTCCCTAATCTATTCACATAAATACTAACCATTCTGAGTAGTATGGTGAAAGGTATCAAGATAGTACATCCATATTAAAACTAATCATAAACCATTTAATAAATTTTTTTATATTATATCATAAAATCAGAATACCAATTACACATAATAATCAACAAGTGTTTTTAAATGGATGTCAATAGTCTTATAAAATCATCATGTAACACTTGAGAGAAATAATATTTTACTTTGAAAAGAAGAGATCATTTGGAAAAATATTTGAATAAGAACAAAATTAATTAATTAAATATTTCATAATAAAATTAATTATTTTATAAAAATAATTTTGGAAGAACATATATTATAGAGTTCATTTGGTAATATGTAAGAATTCACGAAGTTCCTTTGAAATGGGCTTGTTTATCGAGAAGAATTTTGAAATATTCTTTTAAAACATACAAATAATCATAAAATAAATAAAATTATGATTATTAAAAATATATAGCAAGTTAAAACAC
This sequence comes from Viscum album, assembly GCA_963277665.1. Taxonomy (NCBI): domain Eukaryota; kingdom Viridiplantae; phylum Streptophyta; class Magnoliopsida; order Santalales; family Viscaceae; genus Viscum; species Viscum album. The sequence continues at coordinate 1,614,705,454 of OY728146.1, read as the reverse complement.
TATTTATGAGGAGTACATAAGAGTAATTAATAATTTCATCAAGGTAAGTACAGAATAAGTGTAACTTGAATGAAAATGGAGGTTCAGGTAGAAAACCCATACCTTCTGTGTGAATGTAATTTACTCTTGACCTTAATGTCCTAGATAATCAAATAAAATATATTAATTAATTAGTTCAATGAATTATATATATATAAATTAGTCATTATAGTTTTATTATGGTCATTTATGGCCTTAATGATATGTTATAAGATTGAATTCCGTAGTTCTAGAGTGTTCTTCTTCTTGGTTTTCATAATTGGTTCGCCTATTTATAATTAGGGAGTTAATGTTGAATGAATACGATTATTCTGAATTAGTTTAATTTGATTATAATGAAAATAAAAAATATTAAATGGTAATATAATTAATTTGTTTATAAGGTGTGAAGATGAGTTATTAGATGGAAAATTAATGAAAAAAATTTAGATTACTTTCGCGGTATTCTGAATAGTGCGATCTAGTTTTGCTGTAGGTATTAATTTTATGTATATATATTGGTCAATGAACAATAATAAGTTTATAATACATATATTATAGTTTTTTTGCAATAATAAAAATCGTTTTATGACAATATTTTAAGGACAAATTGAAGAAAAAATGTTCGTCGTCCATAAAGGTTGTAAATCGACACATCCCGAACAATGACTTTGTTTATAAAATAATAGAGGAAGTGTAAGGTGATTGATAATGGTTATTACATTATATATTTCTAGTATATATATGATAATTTATTTATCATTATAAATTCTATAGATTAGGTTATTATAGAACAATAAAACAAGATAAATTGAAATGAAATTAAACAAAAAAAGAAGATGATTTACCTTTTGAAATAAACTTCTTGAGAACCTCTTTAAGGGAAAGGGTTTTGGAATTTTTGAAAGAACAAAGGCTCTTGGGAATGGAGAGGGATTAAGGAAGAGTATTTTAGAAAAATTTGAGAAACATCAAGACTTATAAGAGTGAAGAGAAGTGGGAGTGAGGGGGGGGGGGTTATAGTGGAGGAGAGGAGTGATTTTTGAATATCTTATTCATTTTTTATTTTTCTCAAGGAAAGAAATAGTGTTTAATTTTATGACCAGAAATAGTAATTAGTTAATCTGAGTTCAAACCAAGTGTGATTACATCATTTTGGACTCATGTAAAATTTTATTTATCTTATAATGTTTTTATCCCTAAATTAGAGTTTTTAACTATTCACTAAAAATTCAAGTATATTAGAAAAATCCAAAAAAATTCACCCAAACCATTTTTTAACATATAGAATTAAAAAATGAACCCCAATTTATCAAAATAATTTTATATAAAATATAAATTTAATTTTTAAATTAAATATATATTTACTTGAAAAATACAGATTTTAAATTTAAAGCTGATTTTATAATACGTTCAAAAATTAACTAAGGTCTCATAAAATTATACTAAAATCATAGGACAAAAAAATATTTCTTAGGAATACAATTTATGAAAAATAATTTTATTTAAATAATTTTATTAATTTAAAATTTATATGAAATATTTATTACTCACAAAAATATCGACACATAATAATTAATTTTTAAAATATTCACTCCCATTTATAAGGTTCCTAAATATTATTTCTACATACATGTCTAAGGTTACTCCCCATAAGGGTAATATTACAATTCATAAGGGTATATTAATATTCATAAGGATGAAGTTAATATTCACCAAAAAAAATTTCAATCCTATCAGACTCTAAATATCTTACTGATTGCAACTATGTATGTCCATTTTTCAAAATTCAAATCATAGTAGAGGAAATATTTTGTTCATTGGATAGGTTATAACAACATGTTGTTTCAAAGAGGCTCAGTGTTTCATTAATTAAGTATTAAATTTATTTTCAAATTCTCAGGGTGCTAAAATCATGTATGAATTTTAAAACATCTTGGATTTATTGAATATATATAGTTATATATAAAAAAATGAATCATGCATGTTTTCAAGGATTTATAGTAACTCAGATTGTTACCATGTTCTCAGAGAATTTAACATGAGGGTATTAAAATTTTTGGAATGTTACAACTAGGCGATACTTTGTGATATATGGGGGTTTAATGATTAATCTGATTTCGTGAAATTATTTATGATGTTCTAGATTTTAATATTTTATAAGGGTTATATGGATAACCATTCATGAAAGGTTCTTATTTATTGAGATTATATTGAAAACCTTATTTTAAATGATATATAGTGAGTAAACTTATTTCAAGGATTTCCATTATATTTATTTTTCAAATTATATTTCTGTTTTTTAAAAAAATAACATCATGTATGTTGGGTGACAACCAATAATGTCCTGCAAGATCATTATCCTGAACCCCTGACCAAATGAATATAAGGGTTTCATGTCTACCAATGTCCTATGAGATGTGTTGGGTCCACTAGGTTAGATACCCTGAGAGTGGGGGTGAATCAGGGTATGACAGAGTAAAACAACTTCCCCTATTGATCTTATCTCGCTGTTAAGAAAGACTCTCTTCTCTTTCTTTCCTGTAGTAATGTATAAACAAAAACTAAATCATGCAGAAGACAAAGCAATTTTTACTTGGTTCACCCTCACTGGGCTACATCCAAGGAGTATACACCAGTGATGTGCCGATGTACCAAATCTACTAAAAGAACACTCCTATTTACAAAGATCGGGATAAATCACTTCTATTTCTAGGCTCACTGCCTTTACAAAGATTAGGGTCAGCTCACTGCTTTCCCAAGGGTCACTCCCTGTTTCTCTCTCTCTCACTCACTGCCAGTGGAGAGGATCACCTTCTTCCTCTTCCTTTGCTCACTGCTCAGGGAAGGATCCACTCACAGTTTATAGACCTGTATGTCTCTTCATTATCACTAATGAATACATCCTATGTTGTGTGTAGATGCTCTGTTGATGTCCAACTTTCACCTGTAGATGAATCTCACTTTGCACCAAAGGTATCGGGCAATCATCCATCTTTAACACAACCCTAATATGACTGGCGTGCTTCTACCATACCTGGAGCAATTCTTAAAGCGGGCGTGCATGTTCCAGCATGAAATTTCAAACTAGCACGCAAGTTCACCTCAACCACTTGCACGACACTCATTTCTTAAACTCCAAACTTGCGCGACTCACACCCTTTTACACCCAACCAAATTTTGGCACGCAACTATCAACTATTGCACTTCTTCAAATCCTGGCGCGCAAGTGTCAAAAAACTACTTGAGAGAAACCCACTTCTTCAAATATAAACTTGGGAGACTCACACCCATTCTCACCCAATCCACTTTGGGGACACAACTATCAACTGGAGCGCAACTTTTGAATATCTTTATACTTGTGCAACCACACCACCACTTGCGGCACCACAACACCTGCACGATGAGAGCTCCGATTTTCTCAATGTGTTGAAATCTCTACAGAATGAGGAGGGGCTGACCTTTATTTATAGGAATTTGGACACCTTGAGTAGCGGCGGGAAAGTCTCTTCTCAGCATGCAAGTTCAGCCGCCCTATTCTCTTCCACGGATGTCACTTGCGCGACCAAACCTAAAACATGAGTTCCCCTTTTTCTTTTTCCATATTTTGATGTTCTGATCTTGAAAAACATCTGGAACACAAGTTTCCAATCCTCCAAGACACTGGAGTACATGTACCATTTCCAAAACACTTTTCTCCATTTTTCAATTTGGAGGACCAAAAATTTGGTAAACACTGGAAAATAGCACTACCTTGTATCTGCTCATTTTGAACCGCCTCTAGATCGACCATTCCTTTGTCGATGTTCTTGAATCAATCATGGGTTGTTAACAACATCCCTTGAACTCAATATGCCACCATGAAATCCTCTTTTTCAACAAATTTGTTCGTCATGGTTTGCTTTGTCAACAAACACAACACAGAGGCCCACTTTGTCATCAAATACAATCACCTCAAAAATGCTTCAATGATACCTTGAGGGATTTTTCCCAACAATATTTCTTGGTTAATTTATAATTATTTTTTATAAATAATTATTTATGATTAAAAAATAGTTTAACATTTTATGTTTACAGATTAATGTATTAACCATATTTATTTTTAAGGATTTGTAGAGAAAAATAGTTATACTTTTCATTATTTCATAGACCTTATGATATGATAAGAGTTTATTTTTGTTCTTTGAGCATAAAATTTTATTTCTAGAAATCCATTTCTTGATGTAATGGCTGAATTAAAAATAGATACAATATCAACCAAAGAATTATTTTTTATAGAAACTAACATGTAGGTATATTTCCTTACATTATTGGTCAATGAAATAATTACTCCAAGATAGGATAATTATAAAAAATGTGTTTTAATAATACCATAATTTTTGTTCAACCAATGTCCTTTTAAATAATCATATATTTATGAATTTGAGTCCCTAAACTGTTAATTTATCATTCAATTGTTTTTGATTGATGACCTAAATTAATTATAGTGAGTATTTACTCTTTACCTACAAGTCCATGATTTCAATTTCCAACTATGTTCTCATATGTGGAACCCTAGTTATATGTTACTTTGGGAAAATGTTATTTTTACAACATTTCCTTTTGTAAAGTAAGTTTTAGGATTCAGTTTTACAATGAGAGTTTCTATGAAAGGAACAGTTAAGTATCAAAAATTTGATGATCCAGATGAATTTTTATGGTTTAATTCATTTTAATTGTGTTATAATGTAACACCTAAACATTTTATGAATTATTATTTTTGAATTAATTTTAACATTTTGATATTTTTCATGTCCTAGAACTCTGAGATTGTTTATTTTATATAAAATAACTATGTCAGGATCTTTTTATTTGAAATTAAATCTAATCACGCACTACACACAACAAAATTTTATATTTATATACATATATTACCATGGTTAACTTACATTACCCAAAATATTTACTTTACTTGATGGCTTGAGTAACACACAAGACCAAGTGTTACCGAACAATAATTCATTATTAAAATATTATTATTTAATAGAATATAACAAGGCCATTAAATTAAATATTATACGATTGAAAAATCTATGAAGACATATGTTGTTGAATTCATTGGTTATATATTAATTAGAAAATAATATAGAAATTAAATGAATATAAAGGGACTCATTTTATAAAAGTCTATTTTTATGTGAAAAAGATTATTTATATTAATAAGTTAAATTAATCACTAATAGTGAAAGACATTAATTAAAATTATATTTTATATATTCAATAAATTTTTTTTATAATCACTCAATAGATTTGATAGATATAACATATTAAAAACCCTATTTTATGCTTAAAAACATATATTTTTTATAATGGGTTTTACCATCTTTTATTAGAGAACCCATTTTAAATAAATTCTTTTGAACTCTTATAGATTTAATGTTTGAAGATAAACATTATATTTTAAGGATAAAAAAAATTAAGATAATGTTTTGGAATTTTTCTATAAGTTCTCATTTTTTAATGAATAGAAAAAAATACTATGTTTTAATTTAAAACTTCTTTTTAAATTAATTTGTTTATGAGATTAAATTATATTTTAAATTAGTTTTAAATTATAATTAGATAATATTTTCATAATTTAATCAATTTGAGTTCATTTGAATCAATTTTACATTGAAATTCGGTATAAAAACAACAAACATTTGGATGTTTTTACTTTAAAACCTCGTAATGTCATCCCATCTACATGATTATTTTTAAATTAATTTCATCCATTTAAGTTATTAACATTTTTAAAACTGGATTCAATATTTTAAATATTAATGATTTATAATTTATAAAAATTTTAAAATAGTTTTTGAATAAAAATATTGTGGAAAGTGATTAAAATTAATTATAATGATTAGGAGAAACATTAGGTGAATAACGTACTAAACCATAAATTTATGACGAAAAACGACCTAGAAAATTTTCTAGAGCCCATTGGATAGACATTATTCGAAAATTAACCTTCCATTATTAATTATTTTTTGGGTTTTTATGACCTTTTTAGGTAAAAAATATGGTTACACCTAACTTGTTTTAAAAAATGGCAATTGTGTCCTTTCCCATCCCTATAAAAGTCCAGCACCTCTCCATATTTTTCACAGTTATTAAACCACTTAGGGTTGTCCTAGATCTGACCAATATAATTCCACACATCCCTATATTATTCCTTGAATCCACCCTTTGTCGAAAAAACAATCCAAGGACTCACTTTGGCACAAACTAAAAGGAGTCACCCGATTAAGAGGTAACACCTTCTCTCAAACTCCTTTATTTCATTTTCTTTCTCCACCCATACACTATATTTAATCCATGATTCTATAAAATAAGTATCAGAAATGTAATAATATTTTCTATTCTTAGATATTTACCTAGACTTACACACACCACCATCTAATGGGTAACAAACATACAGTTTACTTATGGAGCAGACCACAACCTCACAAAATGATGATAGTTAATTTTTATTATATTGCCTCTCATGGTGGAAATTATGATGTAATATATGATTATATATGTTATATATTATAAATATTATATATTTAATATTCTTTAAACCATAAAAAATATCTACATACTTTACACTTGGTGTAAAGATGATAATTTTGTTTGAGTAAGTCTGGACTACCTCCCCTCAAAGTGATGTGATTTGTTCACACGCTACATGGAATCCATTAAGGATGTGATTAGTGAAATTATATGATATATATGAAATAATAACTATAATATATATATATATGTATGTAATTTTCATTCCTTATTTTAATACGACAATAAAAACAGAAACAACATTCATGCGTACGTACGACTTTTTGTCTCCATGAATGGTGGATTTCATTTCAAAATTATATATTGTATAGATTATTATTATACAGATTTAATGAATATAAATTATATTTATATCTTGGATTACATTAAATAAATAATGATATAATTATAATGACCGAACATATAACAAATTAAGGAACACGTAAAGTATAAAGTGAATATTACCCATTGTGAAAAGTTAACATAGAATTATTAATAAGCGAGTAATATAAGGTCATAAAAAACCATATATGACGTTATATATAATAATATGGTTCATTAAAATAATTATAATGAATTTATATTTAGTATACTAGTGGTTTTTATGAGTATGAAGAGAGTTAAGACATAAGGTAAGGGAATTTCTTCTCACTTTTGATTCTTGTGAGATACATGATTTTTTCACCATAAATACTTTTTGTGTTGTGTGTATATTTCCCATGGATGAATTTAATTATTATTATAATTAAATTTATGGATATTTACATATCCATTCCATGATCTTTATTTTTTGGGGTTAATATTTCAAGAGCTACCAAATCGGTAATATAGTTTTGTCTCAATTCTCCTTCATTGAGACATATGTTTTATATTGCACCTATATTATGTTTCAAGGACTGTATAATTACATTTGACATGTCATATATTGAACACACTTAATTTTATTATATGTTAATATTAATGTAATTTCACTTTCTAACATGCGTAGTATGGTTTAATGTCATAATGTGATAAGAGTTTTTGGAATCAATCTCATATATTTTGGACAGTGTTTATGATTATGCTTAGTGTGTTGAGATATTATAATCTTCATTTTAATAAAATTAATGAATTTTATTGTCCTTTACTTATTAATGAAATTTTCATGTATTGGTACCATTTTTCTGCGCTTTCGTACATAATGGGAAACTAACTCGATTGAGTATTGATAAGATTGGATGAGAAATGCAATCAGTTTAGTATTATAGGGCCAGAAAAAGGAGTGTACTTGGTTTAGTAATATAGGTCTATGAGGGGGCATGAAACAGGTTTACTAATGAACTTTTTCTACTGTGGTTTCCTTGGTTTCAATGCCTTTCCTAATATGTAAATCATTATATATGCTTACATGTCTACCACAATTCAATTTTTTGTTCCTATTTTATGCTTTCATTTCTCATATTATTTATTTAAATATGATTCTTGTCTTATGAACTCCCAAGATTTATTTAGTGATTCATGTTTATGATATTTGATATGCAGTGTATTATCTTATTTTTTCAGGTTCATGTTCTCATACCCTTATGATTAAGATTAAGATTATGTATGCCCCTAGTTTATCTATACATTGCATCTGATCTAATAACTTTTTATTATTCCATCCCCTATGTTACTAAGATATATATTATGTTTTATTTGTATAATAAGGATTATAGTTAAGAAGAACCCATTGGAAGATGATTTAGCTCATTATGCACCAATGTTTATGTTTCCATGATTCTAATGGCACTAGACTAATACGACCGTTGGGAATCTTTTTGTACAATGTTTTAAGTATTTGTATTTTTTTTGTAATTTCAATGTAGTAAAAGTGCATTTTTTAAGTTGAAATTTACACTATTATATCAAAGTGAGTTTAATTTGAGAGAATGAGTTGATACTTGGTTATTACATGTGGTAGTTTGGATGAATTATTTTTTAAATTATTTTAATTTCCTTAACTGGAGATGGATTCATTCAGTAAAAATCAATATAACATCATTTATTACTAATTTTAAACCTTTACATACACATGGTAATCACCTATATAGTAATAGGATAATTTTCCAGAGCATTACAATGCAAATGATCTTATTATCACATGAAATTTGCGGAGAAATGAATTCAATAAGGAAGAGGAAGAGAGAACATAAATGAATACAAAACTCAAGTAAAAGAAATTAATAAAGATTTTTAGAGTGATAAATAACATATAATACATCCCCTTACTAATTTCTTAGATAAATTCATAATATTTTTATCCATCCATTCATTATATTCTCTCAATTATAAGGGGGAATTAGACTAAAAAGGGCAAAATTGAAGAAGAAAAATAGTGAAGTAATGATCCCTACATAGTTGTGTGAAGAATTTCATTAATGTTGGTGTGAATAGGTTCACAACTTGATGAAATATTATACAATTTATATGAAGAAGAATATAATAATAGGATAAGAAGATAATTTATTAATACTATAATGTGAATTAGAGTAACTTACATGGGAAATAAATGCAGTTTAAACATTAAATTAGGATTATAAAATTTAAATGAAAACATACAAAACTATACCTTAAATCATATAACACCAATTCCTAAAATAGTAATTTTTAAATCCTTGGGTTGATGCTAAAATAGTTAAACTCACTCAAATTTGTTATGGTAGTCCTAGGAGGGTGGAATATTAATTGGGATAACACTTTCAACCCTTGGAAAAATACCAATCCAACATTCATCCACAAAACATTGGTCCTTAGATGAGCTAATAGATGAAATATTTTGGGTGGTCCATATAAGAATAAATTTAATACCAATATTTACCCTTAAAAATGTAAAATATTAGCTCAATTTGATTTCAAGTCTCTGATATATGATCGAAATGGTGGGAAATTTCTCTGGGCCATAGAATCTAGCCTAAAATCTCATCTTCAAATTGGGCTGTGTTGAAATCCCTTAAAAAATATAATTATATTTGGTATATATTTAATTAAATTCTTCTACATAGTTCATCTATCTCATGTTATAATTTTAACGTTATTAGGCTTGAATCAAGGCCGCAAGAGTTGTATTATTGGGCTGCTGTCAAGTTCACATTGCCTTGAATTTCATTGGTTGAATGTCTGAAATAGTGGTCTAACAATTAGAATATCTAAGTGATCTAGAAAGATTAATTGTTCCAAAATTACTGGGATATGTTAAAATGAAATATAAAAATACAATCAAGACCATTGGATGTTTTATTAGGTGTTCAAAAATTTACCATGTAATTGTGTACATTAAAAAAGAATTGCATTCATAATCTGATATTATTTTAAAAATTTTAATATGATCTAAAAATAATTTTTATGAATAAGGAATCACATGAAAATTAAATATTATAATAATTAATGTTATCATATTTCGTTGGGTAATAAGTTTGAGTATGATAGTGGAGTTTGTGAGTGGGTTTATGATGACCAGCACCACTTTAAGAGTGAATTCATGGAAGATCTATTTATATAGGGGGTGTTCTCTCGAGGTTGGGGGGTATAATCTCCATTGGGATCTCTACATTCTTGACATGTCATTTTTTGTCTTAATTTGTGGAATGTACTGGTTGGAATCGTAGTAGTACTAATATATTTTTATCGTAGAAGGGTGACCTTTATGTCCCCTAAAGGTAAAAATAATGTTTATCACAAAGAAATGGATATCCAGATAGGCCTTGCTGGGCCAGTTCATCTACATCTAGGGGAGCACACACCCTAGGTTTCTTGAATTTTTATATATGATGAGATTTTTAAAAACAATGTACTTCCAATCATAGTGGACTTGTTTCAAGATGTTTTTCTTGATAATTTTTAGGGGTTCCACATAAGATAAATATTGAGTTCATGATGGAGATCATCCAAGAGATGAACTATTGTTTATTAATACTTATTGAATGACACTAATAATGATTCACGATATTATGAATCAACAAGAAGAATTTATGGATAAAATATTTCTCCATCCAAGTATGTATCCTTATGGTTCTCTGGTTTTGTTTTCTAAGAAAGATTAAGAGACTTTTCATTTATTTTTTTAATACATAATGTTGAATTAGTTAATAGTGAAGAACATATGTCTTCTTCTGGATATTAATGATCTCTTTCACATGTTTGTATGAGCATGTCTTTTCTAAAATATTGACTTGAGGTTGGGGTATTATCAGATGAGATTTAGATTTTGTGAAACGTCATAAAATTCTTTCAGAATTAGATATGGCCTATACGAGTTCTTATTGATGCCATTCGAGATGAAGAATGATTTGACTATGTCTATGAACATGATGAGCCAAGTAGTCCACATGTTTATAGATTAGTTTGTGGTTGAAATTTTTGGATGATATCTTGGTGTAATCCAAGACACATTTCAATCATTCCCAATATCGTAAAATCATCATGATTTCACTAAGATAGCATCAAATATACAGTAAAATATCAAAGTATCAATTATATATCGACATGCTCTCTTTATTGGGCCATAAGATCTTTGAGGAACATGTGTTAGTGGACCTAGAAAAAGGTCATGTAGTGGTTTCTTGGGAGAATTGAAATAATTCATTTGATCTGTGGTGCATGATGTTTTAACCAAAATGTTAGATGACATACGTCAACAATATTGATGGATGGCCATAAAAAAGAAGATTATAGGTTTTGTGACATGAAGATACAACATTTAGTAGGTAAAAGCAAACAATCAATTACCTTGTGGTTTTCTAATGTTGTGTCCCAGTCTAGAATGTAATTGGGACTATGTTACCATGGAATTCATGTAGGGTCTTGCGAGGAATCCTGAGAATAATGATGCAATATATTGGTGATTGTGTACCTATTGATGAAATTATCCAATTTCATTCCTCTATTGGAGACTTTCATGGTTGATCAGTTGGGGGATATATTCATTTAAGAGATAATTCGTTTACATGGTGTTTCAAGAAGTATAATTTTAGATAACAACCCTTGTTTTACTTCAGTCTTTTGGAAAGGTTTACCGAAGGAGTTGGGTATACAGTTACTAATGAGTATATTTTTTGACCCACAAACAGATGGGAAATCAGAAAATACTATTCAGGTGCTAGAAGAAATGTTGAGATCATGCATCTTTTATTTTAAAGTGTCTTGGGAGAAATAATTATCACTTTTTGTGTTCTCTTATGACAATAGTTATTAAGAGACTATTCAGATGGATCCATACAAGGATCATTAAAGGAAGAATTGTGTATCACCTCTATACTGGATTGATGTAGGTGAGACTGAGTTATTGGGATTGAGTCCTATTTAAGAAAACTCAGAACGAGTTCATATGATTTAGAAAAGTATAGAAATGGATCAGAGTAGGAATAATTCATCCGCTAATAGATTTCATGAACCCCCTAATTGGGTTGTGGGTGATTGTTTATTCCTTTGAGTGTCACCAAGATTGGGTCACCATAGGATTGAGCGGTAGTGTAAGTTTGTGCCTATGTTTGTATGATATTTTGATATTGTAGTGAGAATTAGAATGATGGAATATTGATTGTCTCTTATATAGAGGTTTGGTTCTATTAATGATATATTCCATGTGTAACATCTTTGGTAGTATCACCCCAAAAATTGTCATGAAATCTATATAGATGATATGGATATTTATGATGATGCTTCTATGGGGGATCATCTGATTTGTATTGAGGATAAAAGTGAGAATGTGTTGTGGGGAAAGACTATGCAAATAGTTAAAGTTCTTTGGTAGTATGGATGTGTTCAGGGGGAAACATGGGAGAGGGAAGAAGATATACAGGCTTAGTGTCCCAACATTATGACTTCAAGGGATTAGTTGTAACGTCCCCAACCCAGAAGCCACTAAACTGGTGCTCTGAGCCGGGTGGTTACATGACCTTAAGCACACATCCCCGTATGCCAAAGGTTACAGACTAGCAGCGGGGTTCGGAATAGTCAATTGGGGAGACTATACCCCCTTTTATCAGAGTATGCCATAATAAAATATTAAAAAATATATAAATAAAAAAATAATATAAGAGCATGCATAAACAAACATTCCCCCAAATGGGGTATAACCATGTCTAATAGTAAATATTCTATTCCATGCAACAAGTGAAAAAGTGAACAAAACCCAAAATGACGACAAACTGCAAAGTCACCAAAATGGTCCCGACACCAAGTCTGGGTTCTCCTCCACATGCACCCGTGCCAAACCAACTGCCTAACAAGGGCCATTTCCCTTATCCTGGCCTACAAACATGAAGTCTTCTTAAGTACCCAACGATGACCCGAGTAGGGTGTGAGTACAACTCAGTAGGACACTATTAACGGTGTCTACAAAATATCTGGTATAAAAAATTGTGCATGAAAAAATGGAAATGAATAATAAATGAAAAAGTAAAGATTAATTTCCCTTAGTTAGTTTAGGTCCAATATCAACATTCATTACCATTTCCATAACATACCATTTCATCTGATTTCACATTACATACCATTTCCAACACATTTATCTTGTGTTCATCATGCAACAAGATACACAGATTTAAGTACAAATATAAATACATGAGGAAAACACATAGTTGTCCTATATCAGTTGGACCAACTACCCCATGCCAACCATATCCTCACCTCGAAGCATCAGTTCAGGTGGAAGTCAACCATATCCTCACCTTAAAGCATCAATCCAATTGGATTCAACCAATAGGGAAACAGAGAATCAGTCCTATCCCTACCCCATGCATTAGGTGTGGAGTTTATATCCTTAGTCCATATTGACCCATGGGCATAAAACTTCAATAAATACCCAACACTACCAAGATACGTGCACATGATATACATATATGTTTCCACTAACCATTCACACAACATCACAACCATTTCCCAAGGAAAACATAAACCATAACAATAAAATGAGATTTAACACCATGTCATAACCCATTAACACATTTTCCACATTTCACATCATTTATCCTTTTATCCCAATTCCATTTTATTTTTCTCATCTCACAAAGAATTCATTCATTGTTCCTTCCTCACTCAGCTTAGTTCATTATGCCTAATTCATTAGGCTTCATTACCATTCTCATAACCATTCCATTATGGTCATTAATCATTTCCATACATTTTTCCAAAATCCCTTAGGTTATTATCAATCCTAGATACACCACCGAGCTTATAACCCAACACAATTAGTCACATCGACATTTTTATCATGGGATCTACACAAATACACAATAATCTCACTTGTTCTTTACAAATACCTAGGTTTGGAAAATTTGGCTCATCCCATGGGTGGCCATAGTTTAGTCTCATCACCCTAAAATCATCCCATGGGGATCGTGAGGGTTCCCATTTACATTTTTAATAACCATTTTACCAAAACATTCCATTTTTAATCAAAACATATCATGATACACTAAAGAACAAAACCAAACATGATCAAATCCTCAAATAAACCATGGGATGTAACTTGTAGACCACCGACCTTGATTCTGCGGTTGAATACACTCTTAATAAATCCCTTATATTCCACTTCAAATAACTTTTGAACCTTCAACCTAAATACCACCCAAATAGTAGGGTTTTATAGATTCAAAAGGAGAAGAGAATAAGATACAAACCCTAAACTCAAAAGAGAAGCAAGGATGGGGTAGGCCTTACCTAGAGCTTTGATCCACAACCAATGGAACCAAAAACTCCTTATCAACAAGGGAGATACATCTCTTGGAGCTCTTGGGAGATTTGGTTCTTCGCTAGGGTGAAGAGGGATGAAATGGGAGGAAATCTTGAGTTGGGGTTAAAAATCCCAGAGTTGCAATATTGTAATTTTTAAAAGGTTTCTAGGTTAGACGGTTTGCCCACATGGTTTTCCAAACCGTGCGCAAACCATGCAGATGCTTATGTCCCAAAAGGCCACCTTGCACGGTTTACCCGCACATTTTTCCAAGTTGTGCGCAAGTCGTGCAGATAATTCTGTTCAAAGGATCCCCCTTGCATGGTTTAGCCGCACGGTTTTCCAAACCACACGCAATCTATGTGGAGGATAATATCCGAAAAAGACACCTTCCGCACGATTTCCTCGGTTGTCTGCACGGTTAGCATTAACCATGCATAGTCCATGCAGCCCACTAGAAAACCACCTTTTCTCTATGTTTCATGGATAGAACCCTTGAAACACCCCCAAACCTCCTCTAGAAATTGGGTAAGCACTTAATTAACCAAAAAAGGGGATTAAAAACAAACCATAAATGAGATCATACCATTCCAAGGTCCAGAATCTTACAATATCACCACCTTATAACGGATCTTCCTCGAGATGATCTCCCAAGATCCATTGATCTTTAAAGGAAAAGAGATCAGGCCATCGAACTTGCATATCTGATTCCCGCTCCTAGGTTTCTTTGTAAACATTTCCATGTTACCATAGTACTTGCACCTATGGAGCAACCTTTCCCCACAAGATTTTATCACTTTGATCCATGAGACGAAACAGATGATACTCACAGGACGCACTAGCCTCAAGCACAACATCCTCAATATCCACCACATGAGTTGGGTTAGGGTAATACCACCAAATCTATGACACAAAAAAGGCATCATGCATCCTGTTATATCACTTTGAAAGAGACAATCGGTACGCCACCGGCCCGATCCTCTACACTATCTCAAACAGACCCACATACATGGGCACCATCTTTCCCTACATATGAATCCATCAGTGACCCAACCTTGGAGACACATGAAGGAACACAATATCACCCACCTCGAACTCAAGGGGTCCACATCTCTGATCTGCATATGAATTCTTCCTACTCTAAGACATTTCCATCCATTTCCAAATCAACTCAACCTTCTCTGATGTCTTCTATACGAGACTCAGTCGCAATAGCTTAGTTTCACTGGCCTCCAACCAACACAACAGAGATCTACATGGCCTCCCATAGAGAGAAAAAAACCATTCCATCTGAACCACAACCTATATATTATTGTTGTAGAAAAATTGAACAAGCGACATGTGCTTCTCCTAAGAACCACCTAAATCCAAGAAAAAATCCTTCAACATGTCTTCCAACACTTGGATTGTACGTTCCGACTTCCCGTACATCTGTGGGTTGAAATACGCACTCAAAATCACATGTGAACCCATCACCTTCTACAACCCTTTCCAAAAGCATGAAGTGAACGAGGATCACGATCTGAAACTATAGACCATGATAGACCATGAAATATTACTTGTTCTTGATCATACAACTCACCTACTGATCAACTGTATAATTATCATGAATTGTTTAGAAATGAGCCACTTTCATTAGCTGATCCACCAACACCCAGATTACATCATTCTTCCAAGGCATCCTTGGAAGACCCACCACAAAATCAATCATCACATCATCCAACTTCCATTCCGGAATGGGGAATGGATGTAACAGTCCACCTAGGCGTTGATGCCCGGTCGTCACCTGCTGACAGGTAAGGCACCATTCCGAAAATCCCTCAACTTTCTTTTTCATCTATAGCCACCAAATCTGTCTATGGAGATCACAATACATCTTGGTCAAACTAGGATGCAATTCCCATTTTGATGCATGGAATTCAAACAAAAACTCTTCCTGCATTCACACTAGCACAACCAAACAATCATGAACCCAAACAACCCTGTCTACATCGATGATGGTGAGTCCCCACCATTACGTCTTTCCTTCATGGATGAACATTCGGGATCTTCAAGCTGAATTTCCTTAACTTGAATCAAAAGAGTATATTCTATAACCACAGAATTAAGTGTCACTTAATCATTTCCCTCACACACCTCCAGGTGAATCTCCGTGAACAACGCCATCACCTTTCACTCAGTGTTGGATTTATGAACCACTTGGTTCTGAGCCTTCCTGCTCAAAGAATCAACTACATTGTTCCATTTCCCTGGGGTATATACCATCTCAAAGTCGAAATATTGGAGATTCTCAACCCATTATCTCTACTGAAGATTAAAATCTCGTTGTGATAAGAGATACATTAAAATCTTGTTGTCAGTATGCATCGTAAACTATTCCCCCAACAAGTAGGTCCTCCAGCACATTAAGACATACACTACTGCAAAAAACTCAAGACCACTAGTGGGATAATTCCACTAATGGAGTCTCAATTGCCTCAACCCATAAGCCACAACCCACTCAACTTTCATCAACACAACCCCAAGAATGATACCAGAAACATCAAAAAATATGTCTTACTTCCTACCTGGATCAGTTAAGATCATGATTGGTGTAGTTTTAAATCTCTTTTTCAACCCTTGAAAAGCACTCTTACCAGAGTCCGACCACAGAAACTGGATTCCCTTCTTGTTCAAGCCTGATAGTGGTGCTACCAAATGAGAGGAATCCTGGATGAACCTCTGGTAATATCTGGAAAATCCCAGAAAACTCCGAGCATCTGAAACACTCTTGGGATGTTCCCAATAAAAAAAATGTTCACTTTCTCTAGATACATCGACAGACCTACCTCAAAGATTATGTGACCCATAAAATGGACTTCTCTAATCCTGAACTAACACATTGATAGCATAGCATAGATCGATGCTCTCTTAGTGAACTCAAGATGATGTAAAGTTGTTAGGATTTATCGTCATGAGATTTAGAGTACACCAAGATGTCATCAATAAAGACAACTACCAACTGAACTAGATAAGGATAAAAGACTCAGTTCATCAAATACATGAACACTGATGGTGCATTGGTCAACTGAAAAGGCATCACCACAAAATCTAATAACCCATACTGACTCATCAAAGCTGTAAGCGGTACTTCAGAAGGACTTACCCTCAACTAGAAATAACCCAAAGTTATATAAATCATAGAAAAAACTGATGCACCCCTAAAATGGTCAAAAACGTTATCGATTCTAGGATGAGGGTGCCGATTTTCCCCATCACCTGATTTAACTTCCGATTATCAAAACACAGCCTTAATTCCCAGTCAACCTTCTTTGTAAAAAGTAGAAGAGGTCCCCTAGGAGATCTACTAGGGAATATGAACCCCTTACACTCCAACTCCTTAAGATGAACCTTTAACTCCTAGAGTTCTGCTAGTGCCATTCGTTATGACAGAATAGAAATTGGATCTGCTCCTGGTAGCAAATCGATCGTGAACTCAACATCCCTCTCGGGTGGAAAAATAGAGAAATACTCCGGAAACCCAACCTAAAACTGATCCATTACTAGAGTAGAGACATAATTTTCCCCTATTTCGTCATCAAGAACAAGACAAGATACTTTAGTCATGGGCCTATCTAACTGCCGAAAGAACGGTCCCACACAACATTCTTGAACATTTCATTCTCTGTGATGGACATAAGAATCACCCACAAGTGAACTAAAAGATACCATACAACCGTAACAATCGATGTGTTTCTGATACAACACTAAGAAATCCATACCCATGATCAAGTCAAAACCAAACATCTCGAGAATGAACAGTTCCCACAAGAAATGATACCCATCGACTTCCAGAGCACATCCCTAGCACTTCCTAATATCATCCTTTTGCACCCCTAATAGAGTGTCAATTGAAATAACCCCGCACACACTCTCCATAGGAAAACCCAAAACCACCAAAAACTGGGCATAAATAATAGAGTGTGTGGCACTAGTATCAATAATGCACTAAAAATAATATAAGAAATAAGGCTCATAACTTGAAAATTTGATGGCCCAGCTTCGCCATCACTAGGTTCAGACTGAACTGCATGAATCTGACCTACCCCAATACCTTGGGCTTCAACCTGAGTGCCCTACACTGCACTGCCCTGCTGATGAGGGTGATCCTACCTCAGAGTTCCGCCTCCACCTCCCCTACCTATATTACCCATGGAGCTCCAAATGCATTGCTGGTAAGAAGCATTTGATCCCTTGTCATCACTTGTAATCTTCCTATCACCAACATTCATTCTCACCTGCTAAGGGTTTTTATAGAACCTCAGCATGTGTCCAAATATTCCACGTGGCCGACACTAAACTGGAGGTCGAGGACATCGATCATGCATGTGCCTCAGCCTGCCAGACTGATAGAAAAACACCCAATCACCACTCTGAGAGGATGTCTCTCTCTTATGACCACTTTGCACACTTCTTCCCTAATGAAAAATTCCAAAGCAATGCTTCCGGCCCTCGGAAGCTGCGGCAATTGTCTACACAACTGGAAAGACAATCCCACTACCAGGAACACTCTTCCGGTTCCCTTATGAGATCAGTGCCTGATCCACTACCTCTGTAAACCTCTTTCGGAGAATGTTATTTACCTAAGACCTAATATCATGCCTCATCCCTTTCTGGAAACTCCTCGCAACTGCTACCTCATCCCTCTCCAACGCTGGAACAAAGAATCATAGGTCAGCGAAGTGGCCATCATATTCTATCACAAACATCAATCCATGAGTTAAGATCATGAAATCTATATCATGCTCTTGCCTCAATGTATCTGAATAAAAATGCTCTAAAAACATTTCTTGGAAATCCTTCAACAACATCCCCTCACCCTGCACAGTCAGAGCCATGATGTCCCACCAACACTTTTCCTGGCCCCACAATATATATGCTTCCAACTTGGCCCACTTTACATAGGGAGTCTCTAGATGATCATGTATTAACTGGAAAGACTCTATCATGAACTCCGCTACCTCTGGCACACCCTCTTCAGTAATGATTGGAGGGTGCTACAGCTAAAACTCTCTAGTCAGCTCAAACATAATTGATGCAACCCCATGGGTCCTGATTCATTATATGCATAAAACGAGCCAAATTCACTTGAAACCTCTCTTATATACCTTCCTGAATTACCAAATTCTATTTATCCTTTATCGAGGAAGTGTTCTTAGAAACATACTCTTATTTCCCTACCGGTGCTTGACATCGTGGTGGCATTTTACTACATTTCCAAACATTAGGTTTAGAACACATGCCATATAACATTCACAATTTCACTATAAGAAGGTTGTTCACCAGCCACAACAACCCACCATACATGCACTATCGCAATAATCATTGGTATTTCAAAAACATCTCTGTGACCATCCCTACCACAAGCCATGGTCCACTAGGGGTAAACAACCATACACCACCACAAATCTCACACAACATGTTACAATAACATTTTCAATTCCTTACAACCCTTAACTAGACAAATTGCATCTGTCAACACTTATCATTCAATTTTATTCACCCCTTTCATTGTTTCGTTTACCACATTTTCCTTTTTCAATTATCAAAATGCAATGTGCATTCTATCTTTCATGCCTCCCACACACAACCCGTGCGTGCCTACCTTGATGTGTGTCACCTACCTCTCTAGGTACCTAAAATGATGCATGAATGCACACCCTTCTTCCATTGAGTCCACGAGCCAAATATCATAAAACAATAACATCACACAACATGCACATCACCCAATGTTAAAATATCAACAACTGTAACATCACACAATCATGAACAACAATTCTCACCCTCGGTGACATGGGGTTTCCCTAGTACGTGGGTTAGATACTCCCAAGAATGATCTTATTAACAAGGCCTGAAACATCCTAACACTAGTCTACCATCCCAAATAACAAGATTTCAAAGAAGGATAAGAAATACCACTACTGATACCACTTTGTAACGTCCCTAAACTGAAATCCACTAAACTGGTGCTCTGATCCGAGTAGTTACATGACCTTAAGCATGAATCCCCGTACACCAAAGGTTTTCGACTAGCAACGAGGGTCTGAATAGTCAATTAAAAAGACTATACCCCCTTTATCAGAGCAAGACAGAACATATGTTAAACCAAATAGCTAAAAAAAATCAATAAAACAAGATCATGCACATACAACCATTCTGCCAAATGGGGTACAAACATTCCCAAGAGTAAATATTCCATGACATGTTACAATTGAAAAAGTGAACAAAACCCAAAATGAATAGAAACTACAAAGTCCCCAAAATGGTCCCGAAACCAATTCTAGGTCCTCATCAACGTGCACCTGTGCTAACCTAACATCCTAACAGGGGAATTTTTCATTCACCTAACCTCAAAACATGAAGTCTGCTCAGGTACCCGACAGCGGCCTGAGAAGGGTGTGAGTACAACTTGGTAGGGCACCACTGATAGTGTCTATAAGATATCTAGTATAAATAATTGTTTAGGAAAAAAGGAAAACGAATAATAAATGCCAAAGTAATGATTATGTTCCCTTAGCCAGTCTAGGTCCAATACCAATATTTATTACAATTTCCATAACTTACCCTTTCTTTCCAATTCCCATTACATACCATTTCCAAAACATTTATCATGGGTTCATCAAACAAAAAGTTACATGGATTTAAGTACACAATTACATACATGATGAAAACACACAATTGTCCTATCTCAGTAGGACCAACTAACGCATGCCAACCATATCCTCACCTCGAAGCATCAGTCATGGTGGATGCAACCGATTGGGATATAGAGAATTACTCCTATCTCTACCCCTCATTCTAACTTGACTCATGGGAATTGAACCTCAGTCAATACCCCACGCTACCATACTATGTTCACATTTTATACATATGTGTTTCTATTAACCATTCACACAACATCACGACCATTTCACGAGGAAAACATAAACCATAACAATAACACGAGAGTTAACACCATTCCATAATTGATGAACCAATTTACAAAATTTCACATCATTTAGACATTTATCCTAATTCCATTTTATCTTTATTATCTCACTAAGAATTCATTCATTATTCATATCTCACTAGTCTTGGTTCATTATGCCGATTTCACCAGGCTTCATTACCATGCTTATAAATCATTCCATTATGGTCTTTAATCATTTCCACATATTAAACCAAAATCCCTTAGGTTAATATAAAGCCTAGGTGCACAACCTAGCTTCTAAGATGACAGAAATATTCACATCGACATGTTTATCAAGGTCTCTACACAAATAATCAACAATCTCTCTTGTTCTTCACAAATCCCAAGGACCATAAATGTTAGTTCATCTCATGGGTATCCCCAGTTTAGTCTCATCACCGTCAATGCATCCCATGGGGATTGTGAGGGTTCCCATTTACCTTTTTAATAATAATTTTACCAAAACATGCCATGTGTAATTAAAACATAATAAGAGACACCCAATTACAAAACCACACATGTAAAAATCCTCAAATAGACCATGGGATATAACTTGTAGATCGCCTACCATGATTCCATAGTTGAACACACTCTTAATCAATCCCTTAGATTCCACTTCAACCAAACTTAGAAGGTTAAACCTAAATCTCACCCAAATAGTAGGGTTTTAGAGCTTCTGAAGGAGAGGAGAAGAAGATAGAATCCCTAAACTCAAAAGAGAAGCAAGGAAGGGATTAGCCTTACCCAGATCATTGATGCGGAACTAAGGAAAAAAAGACCTTAGAAATGAGGTAGATTGATCTCTTTAATCTCTTGAACGATTTGGTTCGGATGTAGGGTAATGATGGGTGAAATGGGAGGAAATCCTGAGTTGGAGTTAAAAATTCTGGAGTGGAAAAATTGTAACGTTTTAGAGGTTTCAGGGCCACACGGTTTACCCACATGGTTTTCCAAACCGTGTGCAAACTGTGTGAATGCTTCTGTCCCAAAATCCCCCCTCACACAGTTTACCCACATGGTTTTTCCAACTGTGTGCTAACTATGAAGAGGCTACTATTTAAAAAAACACACCTTCCACATGGTTTCCTGGGATGTCTGTATGGTTAGCACTAACCATGTGCAGACCATGTAGACGAACCAGGAAACCCTCTTTTCTCCACTTTTCATGTCCCAAACCCTTGGAACACCCCCGATCCTCCTCTAAATCTTGGGTAAGAACTTTATTAACCCAAAAAAGGGATTAAAACCTAAAATTACATAAGAATATACCTTTCCAAGTTCCGGGATCTTACATTAGTGATGCTTGTGAGTACAGATTGAGGATAAGCTATTATAGGGTGAAAAGATTATAAGATCCCGACATTTCTAGAGTCATATCATACTCATTTTTATTTATTATTTTACCCATTTTTTGACTATACCTTTATTGGGGATTTCGTTGGGGTTATCTCAGGTAAATTTTAAAAAAATTTAAAATCCCATGGGGTTATGAATGGTTAGTGCATATTTTGGGAAAACCATGTGGTTTACCCGAAAAAACTGAGAACCCCTTTTTGGATCCATTTGTAGGAGGAACATGTTTTAACCAATTTTTGAAACTACCCTCCCAAATTGTGAACCTTAATACAGTGGGGTATTTCATGGATAGACCATGGTTTATCAATACATTAACCTCTAACCAGGAAATCATGCTTGCGGAAAATTAGAGCCCTACACATTTATTTTAATATTCCTAAACACCGAGTGTTTATCCCAATTCACCATGGATCGACCTACCTGAAATAAATTTCTTTTAAATGCACTTGGGAAGATTCCAAGGACCCTAAAACCACTTCCGGTGGGAATCAATGATCTAGTGAATGAGATAAAACCCTCAATAATATATAATCTCTTTCTTTTTTGGATTCCTCTCTCCCATATATTTTTTCCCTTTGGAAAGGAATGTTTTTAATTCAATGTGGATACATTAGATCTGGGTTTTTACAAATCATGTTTCTTTGGATCTTGGTCCTAGGTTTTTTTCTAATATCTCTTCTGTGGTTGTGATTTTGACCATTCTATATCCAATTGAAGGTTGAGGTTTGATGAGTGTTCTTCAACAACCTTGAGGTTGGTGGTCTAATTGTTAATTTATGTATTCTGGATTATGATTGTGTGTATGTAATTTTTATATTTCATTGCCGCAAAGATAAACATACATTTTAAATTAAAAATTATAATTTATTTATATGAAATTGGGGAAAACCCTTCTTGGATATTGTTGGTATAGTTGGAGAATGATGAGTTTGGCTTGATGGAAACCAATAGGGGTGTTCCAATTACCAATAAATGAGAATTATGAAATGTGAAAGGAAAATAATGGTTGTATTATTTTTGAATTAAACCCATATTTCATGTTTGAAAATTGGATTTAATGGGATGAATTAGCTCAACATTGATGATTCAATGAGATATGTTTAATTATTGATAAATTGTGTAATGATGTTTTGTTCATTGGGAATGAAGAAAAAACCATGAATGTGATTAATAATTGAAATGTAGATCTTTGATGATAGTGATTAAATAAATGGTTAATGATGATGATCGTTAATATGAATGTGATGTTTGTGATTTTTTTGATTGATTCATAATTTTCCTTGGGGTCGATGATAGATGCTCCAGGACCCCAATGCATACATGTGAATAATAAACTATAGTACATGGAATGATTCTCCAAACACCCATGGGGTGTGGTATATTGACTGATACTCCAAAAAACTATAGGGTTCTAGAATGATGCTCTAGGCCCTAATATATTTTTACTTGGATGGATGTTTGAAGATAACAGAAATAATACTGGAAACGAATGATGAATGGAATCCCATGATATAATTAATTATGTTAACCCTATGATTTATGGTTTAGAATCTATTACGGGATGAATCAGGTATGATTTTTTGGGTGTCATCATGAACATATAGTCCTTTGTGGTTAAATAAAAATAATAAATGTGAAAACCATTTTTATTTATAATTTTTACTTTATTTCATTATAAAACTATATACATTGTAATACACTAGATAATTCTTTATATGACGTTGGTGGTGGCCTACTGATTTGTACTCACAGCCTACATGGGCTTCCTGATCGGTACCCAAATTAAATTTATGTTAAAATTATAAGATAAGAAAAATATACCCACAATAGATGGATGAGTTTGGATTTTAGATGGGGAATGGATAAGGGAACCACACATGATGATGGGACCCACATTGGATTTGTTAGTGTGGATTTATTTTGGATTTTACTTAGACTATTGAAATTGGATATGACATGAAATATTTTATACTTTGTTTTGGATAATTTTTTATTATATTTGATTACTAATGTGTTTCTTGATTTTGTATTGGTTTGGGTACTATATTGGTTATTTCTTGCTATCATTTGGATATTAATTATTGATTTATATTGTTGTATTTCTTTGATAAAGTTGGAATAGACTCCATATATTATATATTAGACCCTCACTACTAGTTGGAAGCCTCTGCCATATGGGGAGGCATTACAGAGGTCTTTGGGAAATCCAGATTGGGGAACTGGCATGTGGCACTCGGTTTGGGACATCACATGAATGAATTTCACATACTTTTAACTTGTAAGAATTAGAAAAACAAAAATAAATCATGTAATTTTGGTTATATGAACATTTATATTGAGGTGAATGTATATGATCATATACATGCATGAGAAGGAGTGAAAATATTTTTAAAACTTTATTTTTTTGTAGAAGTACATAGGAATAGGAAACTATATACAATGCTTATACTTACTTTAAGAAGAATGAATAAAGATAATACCACATTCTCTATTAATAAGAAAATAAAAATGATATTCAAGAAATTATTTACACATTCATGATGTGATTACATCTAGCTTAAGACATTAATAGATGCTATGATTGATGCATTATTCATTTAAATAATGTAATAAGACAATGTGAAGGACATGCAATATGCTTGAATGTATTAAGTTTTACATGCTTGAATGAACAAAGAATAATGATAAAGAATTTAAGAGACCATTAATTATATCATACATGCATGATATCTATGATAATAATATACTTTGAATTAAGAGTGTGAATTGAATAATAACTGAGACTAAAAATTTGATTTTTTATGAAATAATAAGTAGACTTATATGACTATGTTTTTAGTGAGACAAGAATCATTGTATCTTGTGATGATTTGATAGTAAAAAAGATTAGGAATTCTTGATCATTAATTTCTAATATTCCTGATTAAGTTTACATGGGAATATAAGGTGATCTAGTTTTTTTACATAGAAATATTAATTCTCAATGTGGTGTAGGAGAAACATGAATTCGATATAGATATTTCTTATTTTGGACCATACCGTGAATACAAGTTCAAGACTCTATTAGGGATATGGAGGGAGAACACTATATTATTTAGTTTTGACAACATTTTCAATGGAAACATATAAATTTCAGTGGTATTATGAAGTGGAAATACTATGGTAATAAATATAGATGAGAATGGGAATTTCCCTAGTTGTAACCAATTTTATAAAGTAAAAAATTTGTAACTATGCAGAATAACTGGTTGTAGAAAGGAGTAGGTATTTTGACCAATCCTTGAAAATATTAGGATTTTATATTAGTTTACTTTCTACATTGAATGTTGAATAAATGTTAGTGTTAATTTATAAGACCCACTCCTCAAAAAAGGTAACATATGTTTGAATTAAAATGGGTTAAAAGAAAAAGAATACAATTCAGCAAAATAGGTCACATCTGATTCATGCCCCTCTCAGTGTGACTGTATGATCCATCATGAACTAAAATTTTTATTAAATTGAATGTTCCTCCTCTGATTAAATGTATTCTACTATAACAATTATTTATATTATAACTATATGAAGTTAAGAATTTTATTTGAATAAGATTCATAAGATTATCAGGTGAAGAAGCCTACTTCTATTTAAATTATAACCAATGTGGAAATTTGAGTCAGGAATTTGAAAAAGAGGGGAAAAATAATGGTAAATAAGATTAAGATAAAATAAAATATGAATAAATATCAAACACTATATGAAGTTACTCAGAGTGGTAATTATTTATAAAAATCATTTGATTATGATTTTGGTGAATCATGATTAATATTTTTCAAAGATCTATTTAAATTTGAAATAAAATATAATTTTAATGATATTCCAAAATAAGTGATTAATTTTATATCTAGGTTAATCAAGGGAATATTTTATAACAAAATAATAGCTGTAAAATGATGATTATACAATGTAAGAAGCATTAACTAATAAGGTTCAAAACTACAACACTATCTTCAAATAGGAAAGAGTCATGGAGGAGACTCTGATATTATATAAAGAAAAATTACCTAGTAGTTAATAAAAAAATGAGATCTAAATATTTATTTTCAACATAAATATTTCTTTTATTGAATAATAATGGTATAGGAGTTGGTGTGAGAAGGATGTAAAAAAATGGTTATTAAAGAAGTTATCCATGTAGTGGAATATAAATATAATACATCCATGGATGTTTATGATTATAGAATGTTGGATAAATTAAATTAATTAAGGAGCCAAGCATTTTTTATTAAATTTAAATAAGGTTGATGAAGATATGATTCAAAAAATTAAGATTCAATGGAAAAATAAATTGATATCACTTGATGGTGAGAAGATTGATCTCAACTAAAATTGTTTTGAACTTGGAGTAGAATTGAGAAATATGGAATAGACACAAGTTATGAATTATTGAGATACTTAGAAATTAAGTTCATACAAGAATAATTATGATAGGGTTACTATTTTTTAAAATAATCAATCTAGTGGAAAAAAGATCTTGAGATTATATGAGGTAAGTTATACTCATATCTTGTTGAAAAAGGAAACCATTTTTCTTAATAAATCACTGCGTACCAATGCTACATTGAAAACTAGTGTATATTCAACCATAAAATAAGGATGAAAATGGGTGAAGATCCACATTATTACCATATAACATGTTTGTTTTCATATAGGGAATTTAATATGAAGAATTAATTAAGGGGGAGACCTAAATTTCATAAATACTATGAAAATATTATAGAGAGAAATTTATCCATCATAGTGAACTATTGGTATCATATTTCCTCTTTTTTATATTTCAATTAATATTTACAGATTATTGGAGTTTATTCTTAAAGAAATAAAATAATGATAAAGAATTATAAAGTGAAACACTTGAGGGGATCATAGAAGTTAAACCAATAGATATATATATCTTATTGGATACCTCATTAATATATAATGTACTAGGAGGGTTGGGCAGAGATCATCGAGGGAGTTTGTGGATTTGGGCTAGTGCCGACGGCCGCATCAGTGCATGATTGAGGAGACTGGTTCCAAGATTTTTCCAGCTCTCCTGATGCTTGTTTTCCCTAGTTCGTGGTCTTCAGCCATTTATTTGTGATGTCAACTCCAGCTGTGATGGTTTTTTAGTTTGAAGGCTTTAATATATTTCATCCATTCTGCTTGGATGGTTTTAAGTGGTGAAGTGGTGAATTGGTGATGTGGTGGGGTCATGTATGGTTTCTCACTTTTCCCTTAAAAGTGATTGCATAAAAATAAAAAAACAATTTTCAGTCATATAATGCACTAGATATGGATGTATTTTATAATTCTAGATGATAAATGCTTGTAAATTAAGGCTTCTTATCATTGAGGTCGGTTGATTAAATTTTGTTGTCTCTATAATGAAAAATCATCCCTAAAGTACATATTTATTACATAATAAAAAATGGAAAAGAAAATTGAAAGTGGGTAAGTACAATATTTTACTTGAATGGTTTTAATCTATTTTTAAAGAAAAATAATGGAGTTTAGTTGAAAATATTTTGAACAACCCCTGGAAGAAGGTTCAAGTCTTAGTATCACATTCTGTGCATTCATTGAAAATATTGATTTTATAAATTATCACACTTCTTTTATATACTGAAAATGATTAACATAGACAAAAATTTGGTTAATTTTAACTTACATCTAAGAGAAGAGTGACTCCATCCTTTTGTCAAGTAAATAACGATTTTCATTTTCAAGTAGGTGAATATAATATCATAAAATTTGGATAATAGAGATTATAATTCCTTCCCATATTTATATTTTAAATTTATTATTAGTAATATTGAGATGATAAGATTGAATTTTGAAATAAAATGGGTATTGACAGCAAATCCAAATGGGGGAGATTGAAGAAGCCATGTTGTTATTGAATTTTAATTTGTGAGATATTATACACTATATCAATAATTTATATGAATAAATGAAAAAATGTGTTTAATTGTGACAATTTTAGATATGTTCTTCATTACCATGACATGTTTCAATTGCATTGGTAGAATTAAAAATATTTATAAAAAATAAATAAGTGTTTAGAAAATATTTTTATGATTTTTTGTAATCATCATTTTGATGAAGAGTTGGGGATGGATTGACATAGATTTTATATAACTAAATTCTAAGATTATATATTTGAAGATTAATTTTAATGATTAAAAAATATCTAAATAAAAAAATACATTGAAATTTCACTAAGAATAGTTCTATGTAATTTTTATGAGTTTGTTAATTTTTTTGGGAAACCAGGATAGCCAATGGATGAATGGATTTAAGAAAGATGAAAAGTCAATGGAAGGTTTACACACATGTGTAGGCTTGTAATAGAATAATGAAAAACTCATATAACATGCTCCTGGAATATGCAGTGTGGCCCAACTAGTGAGTTTTTGTTTGTAGTATTTTGGAGTAAACCTGGTTACTCACTTCTTCCCACCAGAGTGAGTTCCATAAATTAGTATATAGTGTGCAATTGAAGGATTTATTGATGTGGGGTAAGTCTTTTTGTGGGAATTATAGACACATATTAATGATATGTATATAATAGAGACCATCATATGTTATTGATCTGATTATTTCAGTCATGATACTATGTCACCTTCCACCTCCATATATTTAAGGGTTTCTCAGCATGTGGTGAGTTCTTGATTCAAAGTGACATATAACGATGATCTATTGTTTATATATTATGAAGTAGAATGAAAATAGTATGAAAATATATTTAACGGAGTTGAGTGGATTAAAAAGTCATAGTGCATGTGAGTTAAATTTTGAAAATATTGTGATCTTCAAAATCTATGTAAAATGGGATGTGTTAGTTTGTATAGGAAGAAATTTTTGGTGAATGATGGTGCTTGAGTCGGTGGAGTATGATTGTTAATGTGGTTAACAAATACACCCTAACCTCCTTATATTATCTATGTGTACTGAATAATAAATATGTAGAATAATAGAGTCAAGGATTTCATTTGGTGACCTCTATTAAAAAAATATAGAAGTGGTATTATACACTCTATTATATTGAATACAGAGATACAAGAATATCCATCTCTCATATTCTTCACATAAATGAATTTATTTTATTAAATATAACTTGAAAAGGATTTTAACATGCTAATAATGTGCACTAAGTTGAAAAATGAAAATAATGTACTCTTAGTTATGAAAAGTACTGATTGTGAGGTGTATTCATGTGGTCATATACATGGATGTTAATGATTGAAATTATTACGAAATATTGATCCTTCACAATGAAGTATAGAGGAAAAAGAAACCATATTCAGTTATTATTCTTACATAAAAAAGAATAAATAAATAGACTACTATTAATCTATTCATATGTGAATACCAATGAGATTCTTGTAATGATATGCACATCTATAATGTGATTAAAGATAGATTAAGACATGTAAAGTTTCTAAGCTTGAAAAATTATTAATTTGAAGACAATTCAAATAATATTCAATATACTTTCATTTATTATGTTATCCTTGATTGGATACACAATGTGTAGTAAAGAAGAAATGTTGAGATTTTTTTTCTCACATACATGAAGTTTTAGAGTAGTACATGTAATATGATTTCCTGGAAGAGTGTTTAGTGAATATTAATTGAGGCTAAAGTTGGGATTTTTTTAGAAAGAAAAAGTATATTTTAATTACCATGTATTTAGTGAGATGATAAAAGTCATATCATGTGAATATTTGACTGTGAGAATGATCATGTAGACTGGATCATCATTTGACAAAGTTCATGAAGTAGTGTACATTATTATATTAGGTGATTTGGTTTCTTATGTAGAGAGATTTCATCTTGAGGTGGTTTAGATGTAACCTGATTCTTAAAGAGAGTTTTCTTATAATATATCATAACTTCAATAGAATTTGAAGACTCCAATAAGATTCTAGAGTGATAAAATAGTGTGATTTTGTGTGGATCAAATTTTTAGTGTGAAATTGGAATATTTTGTGGGATATTTAAGTGGTAAAGTTTTAGGACTCATCTTTGATGGGAATTTGACTTCTCGTTGTTGTATCCAATTAAATATAGTGAAGAAACTATAACTGAGGGAGAATAAAAAGTTTCATCATGGTTCATGTATATTTACTTATCCTTAAAGTTATTGTGTACTAAGATTCATTCACTTTATTCATTTTCTTTGTTATGAATGTGATTGTTAATGTATAGGATCGACTAATCTCAGCATGTTAAAATCGTTATGATAGAAATTTGTAAAATGAAGATGAAAATAATTCCAAAAAACAATGCACACCTAATTCACACCCACTCTCAGTGTGACTGCATGATCGATTGTGAACTTCAATGTTGTGTTTAAAGAGAAAATTGAACACTCTTTCATCAACATAATGCTTTAAGTGGTTTTGAAGTATTTTAAACAAACCTAGATAGAGATTTTATTGAGGGAAAATCACACATAATAAAAATTTAGATATTTTAGGTTTTTTTATGGATTGATAATGTCAGTTGAAAATATTCCATTTCTTTCAAAAAGATGTATTGATGATGGAAAAAATGATAGTGATGTTCACTAGTGTTTTACAGATTATCCAGTGAAAAATACTGGTAAAATGATGGTTTTAGTGTAAGAATTATAAAATAATTATAATAATTATCTGGGCCTCAGAAATAATTATAAATGTATTGTAGGAGTCTCATACAATCACGTAGGATTATATCATCACATAACTAGATCATCATTCATGGTCATAAGGTGGTAATTGATATAGATCATGTGGGAGTTAAATGGAAGGATATACCTCATGATAAGGTAACCATTAATATTCATAAGGTGATTAATTTTGAAGATCATGTGGGAATTATTTACAAGGATATTCAATATGAGAAGGCTTTCTTTCATGGTTGTAAATTGGTAATATCACATAGTGTGGAGATGGGGTATACAATAATTTTGGGATTAGAGTATGTTTGAGTATTTTTTCTTATGTAAATACCCATAATATTTTGTTTTTAGTATAAAATAAATTACATGGAGGATCTTGGATATTCCACCATATCGAAAAGGGTTTTTTGAAGCAGTTTGTAAAGGAAGTACAAAGAAGTGGATTTAATGCAGAGTTACATGTTGAACAATGACCTCATAAGGAATTAAACAATTGTAATTCATGTAATACAGTTCAAAAATAAAGAGTATGATGGGGATATCCCATAAGTCATCACATTTAGATATTATGTTGTGATATCACATGTTGGACATTACACTGAGGTACCAAATGGTGAAAGGTAACTCATATAATTTGGATAGATTGAAGATGAAATAGTTCATGAATGAGTATTTAGGATTTTTTTTAAAATTGAAATTATTCCCATGAATGTAGGATAAGATTCATGTTACACCCATTTTTGTGTGAAACAAGTCCAATCTGATACATTTAGAACAATATTTTAGAGGATAAGTTTGTTCACATTAGTTGAGAGGATAATGAGTTCGCAATTGTGAATATCTGTAAACTACGGGATAGTAATTACACTACAAAAATATAATAGTAGTGCGCAATAGTGAACTAGATATATCAACACGTATCCTTTGTACACTCCTTTGGTTAGAAATAATATGGTGAACCAAGTAAAATTTTCTTGTCTTTAGTATTATTTCTTTTAACTTTCTATTTTTTGTAAGAAAAATGTTAGACGAGAGTTTTTTTAACATTAAAACATTAACTAGCGACACAGTTATTTTAATAAAACATAACCTAATTCCATCCCCTTTATCCGGTTATTAGTAATATGGGACAAAAAATATATATTTATTAATTGATCTCCTAGATTTTTTTAGAGTTTATTAAATTTCTTCTATATATGTAACCTCTTCTTCCTTGATATGGTATGATTCTTCCATTATAGTAAAAATATCTATCCTCACCCTTTTATATTCCATGATTATATTTTTGTAATCCTCAAATAATGACTTAATAGTGTCCAAATATTGGTGACATTCTTCCACTAGGACCCTCCCTTCCATGATTATTGATTATTTCTTAGACCCCATAGCCATAAGATTAGAGGCTTAATGAATGGAAGTGGGTCTGATGTTCATAGAATGTAATACATAATTTTTCTAAAAGATGCATAGTTAGACACCTGCTCTAGGATTTTTAGTTGTTCCCCATCCTCTAGGATTATCACTACAAGAATAGTACTAATTTCTATTCCCTCTCAAATCTGTTATATTAGGATAGAAACCACCTAAACTCATCCCTATACTTTAAATAGAATCATTTCATGTAATATTGAAGGGTTTATTGGTCATACCTTGGGTATAAAGGTGTATAAAATGTATTATAGATATTTACCTACATCTTTTAGAGAATAATATTCTTTAATAGCCACCAGTCCCACCAGAAGTGAAACATTGGTTTCTCATTCATTGGATTCTTATTCATTTACCATGATAGTTAATTCAATTATTAGTAATTTACCATCATCTAGAGAAACACATTAATTTTGTCCTCCTTCCATGCCCTAATAATGTGGGATATCTTGATCCCCTCCCAGAATGGTTACCTCATCTACTTATGGGGAAATGGATGAAAATTAGGAAAAAAAATTAAGTATTATTCATGATTTACCTCAGTAAAATCAATTTTCATTACCCTTTCAAACATGATGATCATAGATTTCTCTACCCAAAAAGGTAAAATTGTTTTATCCCTTAATCGGTGGATAAACATGGCTATATTTTCTACTAAAAAAGTTTTATGATATGGGATTCAAAATTATAACTCAATTTAAGAAAATAATTAAGAAAGAGTTATTGTGAAAAACTAATTCCCGTATAGTTATTTTTTAATGTCCCTAAATTTGGTTAGAGATGATCATGTGCCAATCAGTGATAAAAGATATTCCACTATGGTCAAAACATTAATGATATTGATAAACCCTTCCAATAAGTTTAATGTTTGTAGGGTGATATAATAAATATACTATTTTTACTCAATAGTTATATCTAAGCCATCGTATCCTCTATTGGTAAAGACTATTGGGAAAACATCTATTGATGTTCCCTCCATCATCGGGGCCTCTCCTTATTTTGTAGAGGTTGGGTGATCATTGAAAAACTCTATTCCACCAAATGAGATCAGCTCATATAGATCCCTAATAGGGAATAAATATTATTTATCCATAAGAAGTAAATTATCTATATCTATGTTAGTGGATAAGTAAAGATTTTAAGACAAAATTATTTCACTAGAAAAACTTTTCTTGGAAAATATTTCTATATTTGTTTGACATATGACCAAATTTGGAGGGATATCATTCCCCAAATATGGGGTAAAATATACCATATTTGAGAGGGATGATAGTGGATATAATACCATTACTTTTGTAATCACCCTATAGATAGATGAGAGTAATTCATCCTTCATGGTGGAAAATTCTTATACACTTTCAATGGTATTTCATCCTCACTATCCTCTATATACTCTATAATTTCCAAAAATGCTTTAGCTATCTATAATAAAAAAATGTTAACAACTCTAAGAGAAATTTTAAAATAAAAAACATAATTTTTAAGAGGTTATTTATCATAAATATTTAATATTGATGAGGTCAACCCACTCCTTGTTAATAAATCGATTAATTATACCTTCACTGGAACCTTAGTTTTCCAAATTATAAACCCATATTATAATAATAATGCTCTTATTAATGAAAAATATCAGTATCAAAAACTATATCTGAAAATTTCTAGCATCACATAGATTAGTATCAATGTTGATGTTTTGGGGGGCCATTAAGCTATCAATTTTAAGAATATGTATGCCACTATAGAGGGTAGTCCACAAATATAAAACATATATGGTGAATGAATACCCCAACCAAAACTATATGACTTTTGGGTGCTGATAGTTCAAAGAGATGTGATCCAACCCTTATATAGGTCATGAAGAACACTTTGGATCCTTCAAATTTGGATACTTCTGAAGCCTCTAATCCTCATCTCAGACATCATGTCATAATCATAAACTATATTTTCTTGACACAAACTCAATATGTTATTAATCATTGATATGGGGTTGTCAAGGGTCCTATTGGTGAGTTTGATCTGAGTTCCATGGTACCTCACTAGACCATCCTATCGTACAATAATTTATAGTAGATTGTTTCTCCTTACTTTGGGACAATGTATTAGTATCCCTTGTAATACCACCAATAATTATCCCACATGGATATTATAGCATCAAAGTGTGAGAATATTCTACAGTCAACCTAATGAATGGATATAGAAAAGGAAACCTAATATCATCATGAATGGTCTCACTGGAAATCATCACCCATATCTAATGTGATACCATGGAATTATAGTGTATATTGACATCCATAAATGGAACCATATCCGGATTTTTCATTCACTATAATTGATGAGAAAATATTTATGGTGTATAATCATCACAATTAATATCACGAACAACTTGGTCCACTAAGATGTAGCCTCTTAAGACCATCTTCTTTTACCACACTTCTTAGTCATCTTGAATGTAATTTAAAATTAAACAAGTTTTGGAAGTGACACATCTGATAAAGTAAAATTATATATTCAAAATCAAGAACATCAAATAATTTTCCTCTTTCAATGATTGGGTTCTGATATTTTATACATCATGAATGAATAACCTAAATCTACACCTTAAAATATAATAATCACTATGGAGCTCATACATATTGAAGTGAAACACTATCCAAACAAAAAAAACATGAAATGGACTCATGATATGGAATTAGGAAAAGAATTTATATACATGAAATATACCGTGGTGGCTCTTGGCTAGAATTAGTACTCCTTGTCCCACATGTCCACTATATGAGAACCCCTATTTTAATACACTTGAATTCTTGATTTATTACAAATAGGTAAACATAAGACAACCCTATAAGATATTTAGGCATGGGGTCTCTAAATAATTATTTATATAACACAATAACTACAATTTGTTTATAACAAAATTATTTAAAAACATCCCAACATTCCCTTAAAATTCCATTTCTCTTCTAATAGTACATGGGATAACATGGTGATGCACATATGAGTGGGGGGAGAAATAAATCCTAGTAGGTGAATAATATAAGAATAGAATAAGGTAATGTAGTACAGATGATTTAACTTTCATGTAAATGTAATATAGGATGGTTGATAATCATAAAATTAAGCATTAAATAATGATATAATATGATAACATAAAGGCAACGTAGGGATGTGGAAACAATATAAAACATGAAATAATAAACATAAGTCAAAGAAAACCACAGAGACATCATAATATATTTCTATTAGGATTAATTAATATAAACCATACATGCTATATATTTATTTAATAACATTAATCAATGAATTGGATGGTTATATAATTTTAGGCCTACCCATCACATTCATATAACGTACATGAAAAAGTGTTCCACATAGATCATAAAACATAAGGATATAAATTGTTATCAATTTTAATCACATTATTATGGAGTGTGGGTTACATACATGAATGTAAAAAACAAATTAAGAAAAGTTACATATAGGTGAATACCATTTACTGGAAATTGGGAAAGGTATTTACTAAAAAATGTTAATCTTGGAAAATCACAGGATAATTTCAGTGGCATAAAAAGGGTAAATAAAGACTAATAGAAGGGTTTAATGTGAGTGAAATGGATATCTCACCACTTTTACATCATAATTATAGTAATATGTATGTGTAAAAACATATCCCAATATGAAAAATTATAAATCAAAACACATAATATAAATAAGGTTCTTGAATAAAGAGAAGAATAAGATAGTCCTTCACCTTGAGATGTGATTATAAAACAATGGGAGGAGCCTTGTAATAGACTGGGAACAACTGGGGGGCTCTATAGTATGAAAGGAAGTGTATATTCATGATAAATGGGGCTTTAGTGAAGATTAATTTGTGTTTAAGTGGGTTTCTATATAAAAATAGAGGACAATCCTGTATTAATTTATAAACTTATATTTTGGACACTATATGATAAAATAATCACAAAACAGACAAAATATCACATTGTTTTTGTACATGGTCTCTTCAAAAGAAGAGTGGTTGTTAAAATTTTATTTGTATGAGAATATAAATCTTTGAAATAAAACCCTTTGTGATGTGGAAGTGAGTCATCTTCATAAAGACATAATTTTAAAATAAGAAAATATAGTATAGGATTTGGAGGATACATTTAGTGTTAATAAAATTAGTAAAATAAATAAATTAACATGTTATTTTAAATGTTGAACCTAATTTTGGTGAAATATATTATTTATAGATTTTATTTCATTGATTTTTTTCTTTTAAAATTTCATAATACATACTGTATATTTATGCCGTATTTAATTTTTTCAAAACAAAATCATCTGTCTCAAAAAATTAGGAAAAATTCACCATTGGACAAGTTCTATGTTATGATATATAATTTATTATTAATTTTATCAAAATATTTCTATATATAAGAAAATTTATATTTTAAATTAAAAATACACATGTATATAAAAATAAATATTTAAAAAAATAACGGTTTTTATCCTTTTAAAAATTACATTTAACATCATAAAATTTTATTATAATTTATATTTAAATAAATATTATTTAATAATAATATTTTATTAAAATAACATTTATTTAAAAATTATTTAACTCATAAAAAGTGTGACCTGATTGAAACTAAATATTTTCAAATAATCCCATTTCTCCTTCGGTGTATAAAAATCAAATTTTTTATCAAAATCATTATTTAATCACTTTAAAAGTAATATTAAAAAGAATAAATTTTATCTTTATTTGATTAAAAAATATTCAAATTAATATTCATAGGAATTCCATTCATAACACCTTATTAAATCAACATAATCCATAATGGTATGTTTTGTAATGATGACTCTTTTTTAGGGTAGATCGACAATCATGGTATAGGTTGTGAACTATATAAGCTTAAAATTCCCCCATAAATAGTTTAAATCTTTCTTTATTTGTTTAATATTTTCTTATTATTGGTCAAGGAAAGTCACAATGATTACATCTCCCTTGAAAGCTTTAATTAATGGGCTTTATACGGTTCAATCCTACCGGTCAAGGCCATCACTTCTTTCATTAGTGTAAATTTGAATTTATCATAACCTATAATATATACTAATCATAATAGTCACTATTAAATGATTATATTATCAATATTTATGATTCTTAATGACCCCATGAAATTGGCTGACCATAATTGTCAAATATAACCAGTGCAATGCATCTATTATCTAATTTTTTACTTAATAAATAATTTATTCATTTGAAAAGGAATTTTCATTTATAAGACTTTTTTCCTTATATTTTTTCCCTGTTTATAAATTTCACTTTCAAAATTTCATTTCATACACTCAAATTGATGAGGTAACTTTAATTTAATTTCCCCATCCAATTTCCTTGTTTATTCCTTAATCTTACGATTCCACTATAGTACTTTGACCAGTTGAGTTGTGTTGTTTTTTAGAATTTTTACTATATGTCCTATGATATTCACCAGATTATCTTATTATTAACTATCATTCTCTAATGACATGACCAATGGATATATTACATTTGAGGTTTCTGTTATGTAATTTCCCATGAGGGATATGTGGAACACATAATGTACTTGATATATGTTAGGTGGGAGTGCTAGTGGATAGATTACAACTATACTGTAATCAAGGATCTCAAAGGGGATGATTTATATTGAACAATGATTTCCATTTTCAGGAACCTCATGACATTATTCCATAGTGATATTTGAAGGAAAATATTATCATTTAACGCAAACCTCAGATCTCATCAATGATTTTATGCCTATCATTTTGTCAACTTTGTGTGGATATCATATTTAGTTGAATGGTTTCTACCTTATATGTCATCTATTGTAAAATATTAGTTAATATCGAATTATGATCTCCAACTTCATTCTATTATGTTAGAGTCTAGCACTTGTTCCCATATATATCACCTCAATGTTTCATTGGAATTTTATAAATGAATATTTTTCAATATGAGAACTTTACTAGAGGAATTTGTGGATCCCAACATCTTTGGGAAACCATTGATCATGATATCAACATATACACTAGAATTTTAATGGTTCTCTAAAAATAACAATCTATCTTAGGAAGATAATCAGTACTAAAACTGAACTCAATATCCAACGTTTATAAAAGGATTCTCCAGAACCTAGACGTAATCCAGGAATCCTTATTAGATATAATTTAGAATTTAATTCCATGATTTCTTACCATATTCCTTAGGTTTATCTTGGAAAGTTGGTCAAGAGATAAAATTTTCTTGATAGAAATAAAATTCAATAACTTTTAAAGGTGATTGACTACCTCTTAGATGCGTTATTGCCTTTATATGTCTTGGGAATTCTTATGATGAAATCCATGGTTATGGTTTCATGTTTTTGTGCTGGTATTGGAAATGGTTGCATCAAATCTTTAGACTTCTATTATTTAATCTCAACATGGGGTAATACCAAGTATCGAGATACACATTCTATAATATACCTATTCTTGTTATCCCACCATACGTTTATATTTATATCTCTATTTATATTAGTGTTTTTGGGATGAATAGAAAAATATATCCTATCACATTATCCAAATCTCCCACTTCGGTTATGATATTTATATAACCTATTTCTTAGTTCCAAAACTTATGACTCTATATTTAAAAATTTTAACTTTATAATATTTGATACATTTTTCTATGGAACCTCATAATCTTTCTAGAACACCTTGATCCTATCAATACTGGACAGATGTGTACTTATTTGTAATATTTAAGATTAAGTTCATTTTATTATTCCCATGTACATCCTATGAATGACCAATAAGATTGGATTCCTTGAAATCATCATCATGGATAGGGTTTCAAGATCCTTTCCACTTAAAAAATTTACCTCTTTGATTAGATTCTTATAATGGAAATGGATTAAAAAATCACAATACTTTATTATATATATTCACATTCATTGGTTTATATTGAGATCCTTTCCTGCGAATACATACGTATGGATTTCATGATCCATATATATGTCCCACTTTTCCCTGTTAAGATAATTTCACCAAATATTCAACATTATAATCACTAAATCCAATTCTAGATCATGAATTGGGTTGTTATTCTTATGGAACATTAATTTGTGGGATGAATAAGATATCCCTTTTTCATCTTTTAGGAGTATAAAACCCAATCCATTTTTGGTAGCATCATTTTAGATCACAAATACTCCCCCACCAATGGGTAGTGTGAGAACATGTGTATTTACTATGTTATTATTTAAATATTTAAATATTTACTCACATTCTTCAGTCTAGACAAAACTTGACTTATTTCCATGTTATTTGGGTTAGTGGGCTTGCAAATTGTGATATGTTTCTCTTAAATTGATAATAGTTCCCATATAATCCAATAAAAGTATGGACATTCTTCATAGATATTGGTATGTTCCATCCTTTAACTGTCTCTATTTTTAAAGGATTTATTAATATACCTTTTTTGGTGATAAAATTCCATAGTAATGTTACGTTCTACATCCAAAACTTTTATTTACTATAATTTTCATACATATTTTCTTTATACAATTTATTTAGTAAAACATTCAAATACCCTGCATAATCCTCCTATATTTTGGATTAGAAATGAATATCATATATAAATACTGCTGATTTTTGTGAGGAAATACCTAAAGACTATATTCATTAGTTGATGATATCTAGTGAATTATTGAGTCCAGATGGGATCATTATAAACTCATATTTGATACACATAATTAAAAAAATATACTAGGTATCCACATTCACCTTTACTTAATAATATCCTGATAGAATATCCACCACGGGGAAGTATTGGGATCTAGGTATCTAATTGAAGAAGTCCACAATATATGGAAAATGATACCTATTCTTTATTGAAATCATGTTGATCTCACAATAATCAATGAATATGAACATTGAATCGTCATTATTCTAAAAAAAGTATTAGTTCACCCCATAGAAAAATAACACGGGTGTATTAAACCTTTATTTAAGTTCTTTCATAGTTTATTCATCAATAATTGATGTTCAATAGTGGCCATTATATATGGAGTCCTGGAAATTGGAAAATAACTGAATATAATTTCTATTGAGAACTCATCCTCTTGGCTAAGTGGAAGACCAACCAATTCTTCAGGAAACACATTAGTGAATTCCCCCTAAAATAGGAATTTTATTTAGGTTAATCATTACCTTAGTCTTAATAATTATAGATGGATACTCTTTATCATAAGTATATAATATCCATACATGATATTATGAGACCAAATAACATTCATCCTCCTCTTTTCACTTGTAAATAATTAGAGGGTGATTTGTGATATGATGGTTTATTTCATTCACTCAACAATTTATGTTGGCACTATATAAGAAAATCCAATCCATACCTCATATAGCCTCAAATTAAACTAATTTGAGTTTCAAAAAGTTTTTGGGAGATTCAACCTACAAATTTTTATGGGGAATGAGTTATTTTCTTAAGATGCAACAACTCAACCACTTTTCATCCATACCAATAACTTGACTTCCATGTTTTAAGGTGGAATTTGAATGATTTTGATATGCTTGAATGATCTGTAGTAATTTATAGAATTGAAATCAAATAGTATGTTCAATATCCTTGAATGAATAATTACCATGCTTATCTTTTTTTTGGGATCTACCTAAACTTTTGTGATAGAAAAATTTATCACTTTATTAATAGATCATAGAGGTTAATGTAATCAGTTTTCATTAACACCCCTTGTCTTAGTTCATTAAATCACATAGCTTCATTGATCCGTATAGTTAAAACATTGGAAAACAGGCTACAAGTTCATTTGAAAATTCATTTCAACCATCAAATTGGTGGATTTATCCCATAAGTAATCATTAACTAGGTTCCCTTTTTTCCCACAACAACAGATTATTCTCATTACCTTCAAGAAATTTATCAGATGCTTCTTACAACACTTTCTAAAAGTGGGATGTTGTAATTTCTTTCCACCATGATATTTCTCAATCATAATTACAAAATTAACATCCATAATCAACTTTCTATATCTAGACCTATGAGACCCTTGATATCCTCTAATCTCTATTTCAACTTTGTGACCTCATTAGATTATTTATTCATAGTTTTAAAAGTCTCTAATCCCCATGAATTTTCATAAAACCATCTTTATCCCACAAAATATACACTTAACTGTACTTTTGGGGTCAATGAAAAATATAGAGTCATATCATGAAAGTATTTTAAATTTCACCTCATATTTATCAATGTAATCATATTACTTGTAGTTGAGTCCAAGTAAATATTTTCCCATTTTATGTCATAGAGTGTGAGGAAATTATTTACTAAAAAACCATATCTAGAATTTTTTCCACTACATTAAAATGATATCCATCTTAGGATTTGTATTTTTTATCAACTTCCCCTATTGATTATATTCTCTTACTAGATGATAAAAATACAAAACAACATTAGCCTTTTCATATCATTGAGATATGGATATATTTTTTTCAATAGAATTTATCCATTATTCCAGTATTAAGGGATCAGAATATCCACTGAGAGTTGGAGGATTTTTTCAAATAAAGGTCCCAATTACATCATCCTATTTCATTGGGTGCTATATGTATTCTTATAGATTCATGTTTATATAGAAAACATTAGTTAAATGAGAATTTATATGTCATGATGTTCATTATTCCTGCTCCCATCAGGTGATGCATCTCATTTGGACAATCATCATAGTTCCCCTCACATTGGTTGCAGAATGAGTTTCTATAATATACATCCAATGACTGAAAAAAAGGTAAAATTAGAGATTATATTTTTTAAAATATTAAATACATACATTTTATACCATTTACATTAAATTTATAACTCATAAATGACATATATTCCATAATCTATTAATTTTTATGTTTCATGATTAGTTATGAATGTTCTATATCCTAACAAAAAATATCATTATTATTTCTATTACCTTAATAATGTTTTTTAGGATATTTTAAATTTACCAAAGAGTATTACCCAAGATTTTAAAACTAGGTTTTCATCGATTCATCTTTTTTATGCACCAGGTGATGATTGATTCAAGCTCAATGCACCATTTTTTGGGTTATTACTCCTATGTACAACTGTGTCTGAGCCACATCCACTTATAGTATCCCAACAAACATGTATTTTCTTGGAAAAATATTACTCTATGCCTTACCCAAATTTATGGATGTCTCCATATGTTCATTATTATCCCCATGGCTTTCACTAGGGTTTTATAATCCAAATCCCGAAAAATAAGTAAACTTTCCTCTAACACCTACTATGACTAACCATATTTTAATACACATTAATTAATGATTTATTACATAAAGGTACACATAATAAAATCATTATATATTGTGAGGATTAGTGGTTTTTTAAATTGTGTACATTATATTGAGACTTGGGTATAACAATATTATTTAAAAACTGCACAACATGGCCTTAAAATTTCATTTCTCCTTTAAAAATACATGGGAGAACATGGGGACACGCATATGAAAGGGATGATATATTTTAACTTCCTGGACCCGGCCAGCCACCCGAACAGTGCCGAAAAGGTCGGGTGTCACTACCTTAGGCGCACCTCCCCTGAACGCCAAAGGCTGCCGACAAGTAGTTAGGGTCTGAATAGGTATAGTGGGGAGGCTATACCCTCCCAGAGGATCATAGTAAGGTTACCGGTCCGAGTATAACGGTAAAGATGCAGCGGAAAGAAAGACTCAACAGACTCGAACCAGACTCGCAGAGCGGAAGCATATCCAATAGCAATAAACAACATAAGCAATATAGGAAACAACTGCAGCGGAAAGTAAACACAACATCATGCTGATAATATGTAACTACTACTGAACATGAAAATATGCATACAAATCATGTCATACACAGCTGAATAAAAAAAGGGCGCCAATGGATAACCAACAGTAGCTACAACAAGTAAGCATGCTGATACAGAAAAGTAAACACAACAAAGTAAACCCTACCTAGGTATGAGCTCAAGGTATGTACCATCTCCATGCAACAACTAACGCAACCCTGCTCTTGAAGATGGAATCTTTGCTGCACGTAAAGCCATAAAGTCTACACG
Organism: Viscum album; assembly: GCA_963277665.1. NCBI lineage: Eukaryota > Viridiplantae > Streptophyta > Magnoliopsida > Santalales > Viscaceae > Viscum > Viscum album. Next base: position 1,614,661,604 of record OY728146.1, on the reverse strand, counting down.
CGTCCCGAAGGGCCCATGTAGGGTGTCAGACAAATCTTATTAGAATACCACCCAACGGTGCGTACCAAATATATGTGTTTAAGAAGTCATCTATTTACGAGGAAAGAAGTAAATAGTACAGTGCACAAGTAATCACAAACTCCACTAGTGCTCAACAACCACCATGGAGTGTCAGCTGCTTCGGCCAATGCCGGAATCTCTGTCGTGCAACCTAGCACCGTGTGCCACCTGACACCTCGTGTCTCAAGTACCGACATCCCGAAGGCATGCCCCAAATAGTAACCCGACACTATGTGCCTCCTAACACCTCGTGTCTCAAGTACCAACATCCCGAAGGCACGCCCACAAATAGTAACCCAGCACCAAGTTCCTCCGGACACCTCGTGTCTCAAGTACCGACGTCCCGAAGGCACGCCCCAAAGAGTAACCCGACACCAAGTACCTCCTGACACCTTGTGTCTCAAGTACCAACATCCCGACAACACACCCATTTCCTGAAGGCTCCTCACCTCCCACGTGGCTTTCTACGACAAGCACCCCCAACAATGAATACCTAACCGCAACTACGGGGGCCTCTACCCACACGAGTGGTCAAAATCACCTCATCATGGTGTATCTCTGTGTGCACACTACTCAAAGTCCCGGTGAGCAGTAATCACCCAAAATAGTCCTGTCACGAACCAGCCCGAGTCGACCCTGAACCGGTCACCCAGGCCAGCCCACGACAAGTACGGAGAGGCATTCCTGATCCTCCCGGGATGGTGACAAGAACCAAGGGCATCAATAGAGTATACAAGGGAACAATTTCGCCCATATATAAACAATCAAACAAACAGCGGAAATAAACGGACAGCCCAAAATGAATTTATGTAAAAATTGAACAAAATATTTTTTATACAAGAAACTAAAGGTAGAAAAAAAAACAAAAAATCAAATGAACAATCCCAATGACCAACTAACTCCATGTGACACTTCTGGTCACTCTCCAACATAATGATCAAAAGTCTCCCAAGGTGATCGAACTAAAGATAAAACCTGCACAAGGGCTAAAAAAGAAGAAGACTATAGGCGTGAGTATTAAAACTCAGTAGGTTAGTCCGGTGTTCTATTCCCAATGAAAATTACTTTAAAATAAAAGAAACATCAATTTATAGTTTTAAATTCAAGATTTGAAAGTATGGTTTTCAAATGAGGTTCCATGCTATAATAATTATCAGACAAAAACATGCATGTTTAATAAACAAAAATGCAAGTAACAATTATTTTCAAATAGGTGAAACTTCAAAATGAAAATAGTTTTCAAAAGGGCTGCTTTAAATAATTTTAACATTCAAATAAATAACAAATACTACTGAATTTACCAACCAAACACACCGTATGCCGACGGTGAGTACAAAATAGTCAATGAGCACTAGTCACAGGAATACCCCTAGGCACTAGTTTGTTGTGAGCCCCAGGTACCTCGTATCTCGGTGAAAGTAACCATAATAAATATCCATTCTCGTGCACGAGCCACTAGTAGGGAACATACCCATAACATAGTGGTCCCCAATCATCATCATCATCATAGTTTAGTTAGTTTTGTCATCTTCAAACTTGATACGTAAAACAGGGGCCAACCCCCACAGAATCACTAGCATACTAGTACAAGTCCGCCCACCTAGATACCCGGGATTCCCTTTAGTGCTCAATCAAGTTACACATATTATCAAATACACACTTCATATCCATATTCCATTCCAAACCCATAAAAACACAAACAACCCATAATCTTTCTTCACATTTCTTACACTAATCAACAAACCGCTAAATATTTTGGTAAAACATTTTCATGAAGTGTATTGAGGCTTTGCACATAAAACTCTTTCAAAATCACTCTTTCAATTATAAATACACATCAAAACCAAACCAAATAATATTTGGCAGCCCAATAAACATTTAATAAATTCATTTAATGGACCATAAAATAATCCCAATTTCACAACTTGTTATATACAAGTAAAACACTCCTTTATTTCTAAGAAATGCCAAACGGGCCTTTAAACATTTTCTCAAAACTAACCTTTGAGAAAGGTATGAATTTTAATTTTATTAAGGATCTGTATAAACACCATTTACAGAAAAAACCACATTCGTAAATCTCTTATAATACTCAGGTTACATATTCAAAACACAACCATTTTCATAAAGATGTGAAACAGTCCATTTTTGGGCAACTCGGGCCAAAATATATTGTAAATAAAAACCCACTCGATTGTAAAAAAAATACAAATAGGAAATCCATATAAGTACCCAAAAATACCATTTATAATTATTCCAATTCCTTTATAAATCCAAAAAAATAACTTTTAAATCACACATCACACATAAAAGCCAACCAGGCAATTTACCGAACACATGACATGCCCTTTTTAAACAAAACAATTTATTTTAAGTACATGAAAAGGAATAAAACACCAACTGAAAGCCATATTTTCATTCAAGATATTGTAACATGTTAAAAATACCATATACCAGATTATAAACCTCACAAAACATTTGCAAAAGATAATGGAACATTTAAACAAACACTTGTTGAGAACTCTCATGACAAAACAACACTACCGTTCACAAACCAATGATTAAACAACCACTTTGAAGACCAATAAAATTATCCAAAGGATGAAAAAAAATAATAAAAATATATATCTGGTGTTAAATATAATAAAATGATGAAACCTAAATAATAAAGTCTTGTGCAAGGGGTATCCTACCTCAAATCTTTGGCGTAACTGAAACACACACCCGAAATCACCCGCCGCGGGTTTATAAACCCTAAAACTATAAATACCAGACCTAAAAAAACATAAAACCCATCAAAACTCATTTTATAACAAAACCCTAGGTCGATCAAGACTAGGGTACAATATAAACCCAAGAAATAATGAAAGGAGGGGGAAGAGGAAGAAGAAAGGAGAAGAAATCTCACCTTTCATCCTAGAAAACTCTTCATCTTCCATTAGATCTAAAGCCCTAGAGAAAAGGGAATGGCTTGAAAATTCTTGGAGAGACTCCTAAGATCTGGAAGAACTTGGGGAAGAAGATTTTTGGCTAAAAGATTACGAATTGATTGATTTATGAATGATAAAACTTACCTTGGAAATTCTGGGCGATTTGAGGTTCCCTGAGAATATTCGCCCTAATCCGAGACTCACATGAGCGCCAAAGAGGTAGAAACGATATTGGGGGTGAGGATAGGGATATTGGCTTCGTGTGGGAGGTGGAATCACCGAAAAATATTAAAAAATGAAAATGATATAAATGAAACAAAGTATTTTTTTAAAAACAGGAAATGGGCACATGGGCTGGCCCAATACCTAATTAAGTAACCCAAATTCACCCGGCTTATGAATTTATAATGGGTCCAAAAGGATAAATAAGTTTTAATATATCAGTATAGGACATGTGTGAAGTTGAATGGGTGAAAAAGGATGAAAAAAAAAGAGTTATAAAAGAAACAAATTCAGTTTTTAAAACTGGGAATGGGCTCACAGTTGGCCCAAATCATGAAGTAACCACCCTTTCTTCAAAAACCACTAAACAAGCAATGGGGATCCCAAATTAGGGTGGTTAGACATATATGAAACTTCAAAACTCAAGATTTATCTCATCAAATACCCATTAAGAGGATCGGTATTTCTAATGGGCCGGATCAATACAAAGACAGAAAAAAACCGTGTGTGACAATTCTCCCCACCATTAAAGCTTTCCGCCCCCAGAAAGCCATAACACTTTCCGGCTGAAAAAAAAAACAACACCTAAGGATTCCAGAATGTACTCTCCATCATTAAGAATCAACTATAACTAGAAATTTTCATAGGAAGAAAATCCAGGAGACCCATTGTGGGTCTCCCCACCATTAGAAACCAACTAGCAATGAATAGACAAGAATTGAACATGAGCTAGAGTTGGGACTCACTCACACAAGCCCAAAAAAACCCTCCTACCGAAAAACCTACTATACCATGTTAATAGAGTTACAACATGAACATATAAACCACCCACTCCCAAATGGAGGGGACAATAACTTGGTCGACACATTCAGCACAATTCTGGACCCCCGTCAATTGGGGATGGGAGGGAAGGGGGCCCAATAATTTGGCCACTAAAACCACAAAAGAAACAAATAAACTACCCAAAACTCTCCACCTTTGAATAGGTAACACCAAGACTGCATCTGATTTTTACAGGCAGTCCACACAGGGACATTGATTGAAAACCCACATCCATGAAGGAATAACCATATACACTGTGTGAGGGGTTAAGTCCACCACACTTGTTGCGACAAAGGGAAATTCATAGAAATGAAGAACCAAAACATTGACATAGAAAATAACTTAACAAAACATAGGAGTAAGGGTCATAACCGATCACTCCACACCTCTGTCGATTTTTTTTTTACTGCGTGAAAAGCTTCACTCCGAGGCCTATGGCTGGAGCCCTAATTCTTGAAGCATTTGCTGCACCGCAGTCAGGAGATAAGGATCACACCACTCAAAAAAACCACACGTGATCACAAAAAAAACCTTAATCTAAATAGGAACTCATAGATACATATCAAAATTCTATATCACTCCAAACGAGGGGCATAATGGACAAGGAATACGACGAAACACATCAACATCACCGAACACAACTGCTCTATCCAAAAGAATTATCATGGCCTAGAAGCACTTTTAATAGATCCCAAACTACTCTCTTTTACAACAAACAAGTTGAGGCATCATCAAAAGAGGTGGATATAAGATTTGAAAGGAATCCTTAGGTCGATCAGCAGGAAATATTTCCAACACAGAACTATCCATGGCCACATCACAACATCAAAAACATTTTTAGAAACCCAATGAAAATTACTCCAAAACCGAGCCACAAACAAGATCTCATCACTAGATAGAACAAGAGTATGAATTCTAGATCACAAATAAGCTTACTGAATAAACATCTCTTCTACAACATAGAAAAATCAAGCCACATAACTATTGGTTTTAAAAAAAGGCCACAATTTTCAGCTCAAAACAATTTTGAAAAATCAAACTAACTTGGTGGGTTTCCATATTCACCAATGGTGTTTCATCTAGTCTCACCCACATGCACATTTCCATGCCACCCCTGGCACCCAACCACCATACCATATAGGCCATACTTCCAGATATAAATAAAACCATGCATGTGAGCACCCATGAAAACACCAAAGTCTAAAATTAAACATCATAATTCAAAAAAAACAATTTACCTTCAAAAGGAACACCAACCACCAAGTCAAAAAACATTTTCATATTTCATAAAAAAACCACAAATAATTAAGAACCATTTTCTTAAAAACCTACACCTTTTAATTTTTAAAAACTTTTTAAATAACCAAGCCACTCCAAACAACCCCTTCACATTATTTTTTTTTTAAAAAATTTAGCAATTTATATTTTTATAATCTGAGGTCCATTGAGAGCAATACCGTTTGTAGTAAAACACCAACCGATCAAAACCAATTGCCAAAACTAATTTATCCAATTCAAAAACTTTTTAACATCCTAAAATACCCCATTTAAAAAAAATTTCTAGAATCACTTTAAAATTATTCACAATTTCAAAACATTTTATTTCAACAAACCACAATTTTAGATTATGGATAATCCAATCCCTTTAAATCATTTCTTCTTCCCCCAATTTTTTTCACAAAAACACAACCTTCCAAAACCATTATTATATTTAATTATTGAAACCCCCTTTTTTCACTTTTCAAAATCTATTCCTTACATTAAAACCCATTTCCACAATTCAAACAGAAGGATTTTAAAAAAAATTCAGAATTCAAGAAAGGTTCAAGAGACCCTAAAAAAGGGAACTAGTGTCAGTGGGTGACTTGACCATATGGTTGGCGGCCATATGACAAACACAACACCAACACAGAGAGACTTATTAGGACCATTCCTCAGCTCCACATGGCTTGCCAGTCCCTATGAGCTCATGGAGGCCATTAGTCAGACTCCCCTTGTCATATCCCAACACCAAAAAAAAATCAACTAGAACAAAGGACACTAATAAAACTGGACTCCCTTGGAAACCTGAGGATTAGAACAAGAAAGATTTCACGACGCTCTTCATGAAATTACCAATCAAGTCCCAAAAATCCTACTACATCTACCTTGACATCCCCAAAATAACAAGGGCGCTCTAAAAGAAAGGTCTGCTAAGAGACAACCTCCTCTGATACCATTTTGTCACGAACCAGCCCGAGTCGACCCTGAACCGGTCACCCAGGCCAACCCAGGACAAGTCCCAAGAGGCGTTCCCGATCCTCCCGGGATGGTGACAAGCACCAAGGGAATCAATAGAGTATACAAGGGAACAATTTCTCCCATATATAAACAATCAAACAAACAACGGAAATAAACGGACAGCCCAAAATGAATTTATGTAAAAATTGAACAAAATATTTTTTATACAAGAAACTAAAGGTAGAACAAAAAGAAAAACTCAAATGAACAATCACAATGACCAACTAACTCCATGTGAAACTTCTGGTCACTCTCCAACAAAATGATCAAAAGTCTCCCAAGGTGATCGAACTAAAGATGAAACCTGCACAAGGGCTAAAAAAAGAAGAAGACTATAGGCGTGAGTATTAAAACTCAGTAGGTTAGCCCGATGTTCTATTCCCAATGCACATTACTTTAAAATAAAAGAAACATCAATTTATAGTTTTAAATTCAAGATTTGAAAGTATGTTTTTCAAATTAGGTTCCATGCTATAATAATTATCAGACAAAAACATGCATGTTTAATAAACAAAAATGCAAGTAACAATAATTTTCAAAGAGGTGAAACTTCAAAATGAAAATAGTTTTCAAGAGGGCTGCTTTAAATAATTTTAACATTAAAATAAATAACACATACTACTGAATTTACCAACCAAACACACCGTATGCCAACGGTGAGTACAAAATAGTCAATGAGCACTAGTCACAGGAATACCCCTAGGCACTAGTTAGTTGTGAGCCCCAGATACCTCGTATCTCGGTGAAAGTAACCATAATAAATATCCGTTCTCATGCACGAGCCACTAGTAGGGAACATACCCATAACATAGTGGTCCCCAATCATCATCATCATCATAGTTTAGTTAGTGTTGTCATCATCAAACTTGATACGTAAAACAGGGGCCAACCCCCACAGAATCACTAACATACTAGTACAAGTCCGCCCACCTAGATACCCGGGATTCACTTTAGTGCTCAATCAAGTTACACATATTATCAAATACACACTTCATATCCATATTCCATTCCAAAACCATAAAAACACAAACAACCCATAATCTTTCTTCACATTTCTTACACTAATCAACAAACCGCTAAATATTTTGGTAAAACAATTTCATGAAGTGTATTGAGGCTTTGCACATAAAACTCTTTCAAAATCACTCTTTCAATTATAAAAACACATCAAAACCAAACCAAATAATATTTGGCAGACCAATAAACATTTAATAAATTCATTTTATGGACCATAAAATAATCCCAATTTCACAACTTGTTATATACAAGTAAAACACTCCTTTATTTCTAAGAAATGCCAAACGGGCCTTTAAACATTTTCTCAAAACTATCCTTTGAGGAAGGTATGCATTTTAATTTTATTAAGGGTATGTATAAACACCATTTATAGAAGAAAACCAAATTCATAAATCTCTTATAATACTCAGGTTACATATTCAAAACACAACCATTTTCATAAAGATGTGAAACAGTCCATTTTTGGGAAACTCGGGCCAAAATATGTTGTAAATCAAAACCCACTCGATTGTAAAAACAAATACAAATAGGAAATCCATATAAGTACCCAAAAATACCATTTATAATTATACCAATTCCTTTATAAATCCAAAAAAATAACTTTTAAATCACACATCACGCATAAAAGCCAACCGTGCAATTTACCGAACACATGACATGCCCTTTTTAAACAAAACAATTTATTTTAAGTACATGAAAAGGAATAAAACACCAACTGAAAGCCATATTTTCAATCAAGATATTGTAACATGTTAAAAATACCATATACCAGATTATAAACCTCACAAAACATTTGAAAAAGATAACGGAACATTTAAACAAACACTTGTTGAGAACTTTCATGACAAAACAACACTACCGTTCACAAACCAATGATTAAACAACCACTTTGAACACCAATAAAATTATCCAAAGGATGAAAAACAATAATAAAAATATATATCTAGTGTTAAATATAATAAAATGATGAAACTTAAATAATAAAGTCATGTGCAAGGGGTATCCTACCTCAAATCTTTGGCGTAATTGGAACGCACACCCGAAATCACCCGCCGCGGGTTTATAAACCCTAAAACTATAAATACCAGACCTAAACAAACATAAAACCCATCAAAAAACATTTTATAACAAAACCCTAGGTCGATCAAGACTAGGGTATAATATAAAACCAAGAAATAATGAAAGGAGGGGGAAGAGGAAGAAGAAAGGAGAAGGAATCTCACCCTTCATCCTAGAAAACTCTTCATCTTCCATTAGATATAAAGCCATAGAGAAAAGGGAATGGCTTGAAAATTCTTTTAGAGACTCATAAGATCTGGAAGAACCAGGGAAAGAAGATTTGTGGCTAAAATATTACGAATTTATTGATTTATTAATGATAAAACTTACCTTGGAAATTCTGGGCGATTTGAGGTTCCCTGAGAATATTCTCCCTAATCCGCGACCCACATGAGCGCCAAAGAGGTAGAAACGATATTGGGGGTGAGGATAGGGATATTGGATTCGTGTGGGAGGTGGAATCACCGAAAAATATTAAAAAAATGAAAAAGATATAAATGAAACAAATTGTTTTTTTTAAAACAGGAAATGGGCTCATGGGCTGGCCCAATACCTAAATAAGTAACCCAAATTCACCCGGCTTATGAATTTCTAATGGGTCCAAAAGGATAAATAAGTTTTAATATATCAGTATAGGACAAGTGTGAAGTTGAATGGGTGAAAAAGGATGAAAAACAAAAGAGTTATAAAAGAAACAAAGTCAGTTTTTAAAACTGGGAATGGGCTCACGGTTGGCCCAAATCATGAAGTGACCACCCTTTCTTCAAAAACCACTAAACAAGCAATGGGGATCCAAAATTAGGGTGGTTAGACATATATGAAACTTCAAAACTCAAGATTTATCTCATCAAATACCCATTAAGAGGATCGGTATTTCTAATGGGCCGGATCAATACAAAGACAGAAAAAAAACCGTGTGTGACAAGTCCCAAGACACCAACACGTCTAACACCTCGTGTCCCTGCGACCATGTCGCTCAAGTCCGATGGCCTCGCCATCCAAGTAACCTGGGCCATGCCCAACCTGACAGTCTTACTACCTCAAGCTGAAGTCCATGATGCCCAATACCATGGTCAAAACCACCCAAATTAATCTGGGAAAAGCCCCAACCTGTGACCAGCATCACTCTTGCGTAATCGGGTCAAGCCCAACACAACCCAAAGGGGTCCAACAGATTCAATCCAGAAATTACATATATAACATGTTTAAATAGAAAAAAACATAAACCAAGAAAACAAACTAAACAGATGAATTGGACTATACCAGGTACTGTCCCATACCAGCACTGAGGTCTTAAATGCCTCCAACAATTTATAATAGGCTTTAACAAAGTAACTAAATAGTTTATAACAATCATATTTCAATTAAAACCATTTGAGTGTTCCCTGGCCAAAAGGCCCCGACGAGCAACGTCCCCTCACCCAGCCCTGCTCATGCAAACTGGTAACCGGGCATACCCAAAGGCATCCCAGAGGTCCCATAATCAACATAGTATGAAAAAGCTGATAAAAATGGGTTCCGCTCAAAATACACAAAAACGCGCTGAAGGCCGCGTTACCCACAAAACTAAAAAACACAAAAAGAGGTATGCACCACCAACCTGAGACTCGTACGATGATACTCCTCCGGTAACACCCGCCAATTCGGTCTAAAACGCGGTAAATCTAAAAAAGTTTCAAAACCTCTCAAAGGGCTATAACTTGTTTTAGAAAGAAAATAAGACAAAACGGCCAAAGGGGAATCGAGGCCTTACCGAGGGGGTTCCAACGCACTAATCAGCGATCGAAATGGGTCTCAGAAGGACGATCGGGAGGGGAAAAGATGTTCGGTCGGCCTAGTTCGCATATCAGGGAAGAGAATGGTGTGTTCTGCCTCAAAACGAGGCAACTACCCGATTTAAGAGAAAAAAAGAAAGTACACGGCATGTAATTTGGGACTACACACCGTGTATGGTTCATTTAACTGTTCATAATATGGAAAGATCCGCTGACTTACTTTCCGAACCTGCCGACATGAGTACACGACATGTACCTCTGGGTACACGGCGTGTTACGAGTCCCTCTTCTCTTCCTCGCCAACATACCCACATGCCATGTATATCCCTAAAACACGACTAGACTACACGGCGTGTCCAAAGGGAACACGGCGTGTCCCTGGTTTTTACTCGGTCGACGACCTACACACCATGTATGGCCTCACATGGTTTGGAGTCTACACGGGGTGTTCAAAACTACAAGCCATGTAGTAAGAAAATTCTACACGGTCACCACACGAAATGTACTCGGCGAGCACACAGTCGGCCACTCGCCTACATACACACGGTGTGTAGTCTGGAAATTTCCTGAAACTCTGCATTTTCTTCAGTTTCCTTAGAAACCAGTCAAAAAAATTCAAACAGGGTCAAGATTTTGACCCGTTCCAAAAACCTGGGTTCTTACAAACTCCCCACCTTAACGTACCTTGTCCCCGAGCTACCAAACGAAACCAGGATATGGCACTGAACACGCCCATCCCAGTTAAACAACACGGACTACCCCGGTCCCAATGGTTCTAGCTAAATTCCTCAAGGGGGGCTCCCCACCATAGGAATTTATTTACCCAGTCTTAACCCAACAAAATGTAAAACAAACAGGGTTTACTAACCTATTTTCTAGAAGAAAAATCCTCCCGTGATGCATCGTCACCCCTGCACCTCACTGGTGCTCCTATGTCGCTTCTGACACCCAAAGTATCCCACACCACATCAGCGTCCGCCTCCATGAGGTCTTGGTGCCTAGCACCTTAAGTAACCCGCATCCACGATGCCCCGATGCCCACGAAACCTCATGTAACCTGCATCCACGATGCCCCGATGCCCACGACACCTCAAGTAACCCACATCCACGATGCCCTGATTCCACGCTTCTCATATATATATGTATATATATATATATCACTCACCCGATACGGTGCCAACCCACTGACTAGCATCTAGTCAGTCCACAAAGATCATGTGCACCTCATGCACTCAAAACAGACATACCTTTACAGGTCATTCCAAAAAAGGAAACATGGAGATCACGGTCACACTACGGTGTACCTCTAATTGTCATCGGCTCACCGTCCTGCTCAGCCTCTAGCAGCTCCACAGCGTGCACCTGGCCTGAAACACGGCTGCCTGACGTCTGACCTCCCTGCGATGCTGCTCCAGTCACCGGCCACTGACCCCTAAGCTAGGTCCCACTGTCTTTGTCACATCCTCTGCGCACAGTTGAACCTCGACTACCCTCTCCGGGTACCGAACCTGATCCAACTCCAGAGGCGGCAGTCTGTCCTGGTCCCTACCTGCTGACTATCTGAGAAGGATGCGTGTAAAACCTCTCCAGATTCCCGTCCTGTCCACATGCCCAGCACTCCTTCGGAGGCCTATCGCTCTCCGCCCAAACATGTCCTGACTATCCACACTGGAAGCAAATCATCGAAGAACTCCCACGAGGTGGTCTAGATGAATCCCTGGCCTGACTGTCCTACTGGAACTCATCTCATTTTCGCTTCCTACTATCTGAACCATTAGCTGAATCTATCGTTCTTCCCAAGAGATATTTCTCTCTCTCGTTGCCCTCGGCTATGAGTGCCTCATTTACCGCCTCGGAGAAAGAACACATCCTGAAGATGATCACCTGGACCCGAATGGCGTGTCGCAAGCCATCCTCGAAGTGCCTCACCCTAGCTGTGTCATCGCTCACCATACTAGGTGAAAAATAGGACAACTCTGTGAAGGTAGCTGCGTAGTACATGACAGACACATCTCCCTACTGAAGACTCAAGAACTCCCGAGATCTCTCTGCCCTCAGTGTCTCTGGATAGAAGTGCTCGAAGACCCTATCCTCGAAGTCCTGCCATGCCAGTCCCTCGTGCCTACGAGCCTGAACCTGTACGTCCCAGCAACACTTCGTGGGTCCTCTCAGCATGTAAGTCGCCAGCTTGACCCTCCGCCCTGGAGGCATCTCGAGCTGCTCAAAAATCATCTGCATACTCTCTATCCAGTTCTCAGCCGCCTGCGGACCACCCTCTCCCTGAAAAAGTGGCGGGTGCTGCGACTGGAACTCCCGCATCAAGTACTCCATAGAAGGCTCTGCACCCTGAATCCCACTGTCAATCCCCTACAAGACGCGTACCAGGCTCGCTCGGAGCCGCTCGTCAAGCCAAGACCCGAACGATGCCAAACCCGGCTGCTGTCCTTCCCGCACTGGATCCTTAGCCTAATCCTGTCCCTGAGCCTGCACCTGCGACTCATGCTCTGCTTGTACCGAATTCTGACCCTGATCCTGCGGCGCCGTACCATGTCCTGCCTGACGCTCCATCAAACCATGAAGGAGTAACCCACTGAATACCATAAATGTCCAGACATCCCATACATATATACAACAATATATTCTATGCAGATAAGGAAAGCAGTAAAAGGCAGTGCATAACAACTACCCTTACTCCCCCTCACCGCAACCCAGGACCCACGGTATCCCGACCTCATGGACTCCATACCCTCCCTCAACAGAGCCAAGTATCATTAGTACCTCGGGCCATGCCCGTCCTGACAACCAACATTTCCCCAATCCCGACGCCTGAGTCACCCAATCCTGACAGTTACACTGCCTCAACCATAGTACATGTATGCTTTCATAAGAGCCAGACTGAAAATCATGCAACATGCAATTCTATGAAAATAATGCATGGTATACACATTGCAACAACTAGAAATTCTATCATGAATTTCACCAATTTACATTTCAAATCAGATAAAGCATGGAAATCGATTTTGTTTTATTCAGATGATATTATCACTTCACAAAGAATAAGTGCAATTATGAAATTGAAATACCCTAAAAATGTGCCTATCAAAAGCCAAGCAAAGTAGCCTCACCATACCGGGCCAAGCTCCAATTCTCCCTTACCACACCGTGTCAAGGGTCACATATCACAATGCAGAACATCACACACCAAGTGAGCCACCGAGGTGGAAATCGTATAAACCGCAATATGGGAAAAATGCAAACAGCAATTCCCACCCCTGGCAACTAGGTTCATCCCTCATACCTGGGGCTAGAGGCACCCAAGAACAAGCTAAAAACCCAGTCCCAGTAACCACAACTTATCTCCAGTCTACCATATCCCAAATAGTAAAACCAGCAAAAATAAAAAGAGAAGTCTCAATCTCATTAGTAGCCAAAAAAAAAACTGCTACTAAATCCTTGTCAAGAACTCCTCTGATACCACTTTGTAACATCCCGGACCTGGCCAGCCACCCGAATAGTGCAGAATGCGTCGGGTGTCACTACCTTAGGCGCATCTCCCCTGAACGCCAAAGGCTGCCGACTACCAGGGCGGGTCTGAATAGGTATAGTGAGGAGGCTATACCCTCCAGGAGGATCATAGTAAGGGTACCGGTCTGAGTATAACAGTAAAGATGGAGTGGAAAGAAATACTCAACATACTTGAACCAGACCCGTAGAGTGGAAGCATATCCAATAGCAATAAACAGCGGAAGAAATATAGGAAACAACTGCTGCGGAAAGTAAACACAACAAAATGCTGATAATATATAACTACTGCTGAACAGGAAAACATGCATACAAAGCAGGTCATACACAGCTGAATATAAAAAGGGCGCCAATGGCTAACCAACAGTAGCTACAATAAGTAAGCATGTTGATACAGAAAATTAAACACAACAAAGTAAACCCCAACAAGGTATGACCTCAAGGTCTGTACCATCTCCATGCAACAACTAACGCAGCCCACCTCCTGAAGCTGGCCTCTTTCCTGCACGTAAATCCATAAAGTTTGCACGCGTCTCGAAGGGCCTGGGTAGGGTGTGAGACAAATCTCAGTAGGATACCACCCAACGGTGCGTACCAAATATATGTGTTTAAGAAGTCATGAATTTATGAGGAAAGTAGTAAACAGTACAATGCACAAGTAAACAAAAACTTCACTGGTGCTCAACAGCCACCATGGAGTGTCACCTGCTTCGGCCAACACCGGAATCTCTGTCGTGTAACCCAGCACCGTGTGCCACCTGAAACCTCGTGTCTCAAGTACCGATGTCCCAAAGGCACGCCCCAAATAGTAATCCGACACCATGTGCCTCCTGACACCTTGTGTCTCAAGTACCGACGTCCTGAAGGCACGCCCACAAATAGTAACCTGGCACCAAGTGCCTCCTGACACCTCGTGTCTCAAGTAGCGATGTCCCGATGGCACACGCCAAATAGTAACCCAGCACCAAGTGCCTCATGACACATCGTGTCTCAAGTATCGACGTCCTGAAGGCATGCCCATTTCCTGAAGGCTCCTCACCTCCCACATGGCTTTCTACAACAAGCACCCCCAACCAAGAATACCTAACCACAACAACGGGGGCCTCTACCCACATGAGTGGTCAAAAACACCTCATCACAGAGTATCCCTGTGTGCACATTACTCAAAGTCTCAGTGAGTGGTAATCACCCAAAATAGTCCTATGCCACTAACACATCTGACACCTCGTGTCCCTGTGACCATGTCGCTCAAGTCTGATGGCCTCGCCATCCATGTAACCTGGTCCATACCCAACCTGACAGTCATACTGCCTCAAGACGACGTCCATGACGCCCAATCCCATGGTCAAAACCACCCAAAGTAATCCAGGAAAAGCCCCAACCTGTGATCAGCATCACTCTAGCATAACCAGGCCAAGCCCAACACCACCCAAAGGGGTCCAGTAGATGCAATCCAGCAATTGCATATATAACATGTTTAAACAAGAAAAAACATAAACCATCAAAACAAACTAAACAGCTGAATTGCACGATACCAGGTGTTATCTCATACCAGCACTGAGGTCTTAATGCCTCCAAAAATTTATAACAGGCTTTAAAAAAGTAACTAAACAATTTATAACAATCATATTTTGATTAAAACCATTTTGGCGTTCCCCGACCAAAATGCCCCGACGAGCAACGACCCCTCACCCGGCCCCACTCACACAAACTGGTAACCGGGCATACCCAAAGGCATCCCAGAGGTCCCATAAGCAATACAGTATGAAAAAGCAGATAAAAACGGGTTCCACTCAAAAAACCTGAAAATACGCTGAAGGCCGCGTTACCAAAACAACTACAAAAACACAAAAAAAGGTACGAACCACCTACCTGAGACTCGTACGATGCTACTCCTCCGGTAACACCAGCCAATTCGGTCTAAAACACGGTAAATCTACAAATGATTCAAAACCGCTCAAAGGGATATAACTCGTTCTAGATAGAAAATCAGACAAAACGGACAAAGAGAAATCGAGGCCTTATCGAGGTGGTTCCAATGCACTAATTAGCGATCGAAACGGGTCTCAGACGGATGATCGGGAGGGGAAAAGAGGGTCAGTCGGCCTAGTTCGAATATCAAGGTGGAGGATGGTGTGTTCTGCCTCAAAACGAGGCTACTTCCCTATTTAAGCGAAAAAAAAGAAATTAGACGGCGTGTATTTTGGGACTACATGCCATGCGTGGTTCATTTAACTGTTCATAAGACAGAAAGATCCACCAACTTACTTTCTGAACCCGCCGACATGAGTACACGGCGTATACCGGGTCCCACTTCTCTTCCTCGCCAACATACCCACACGCTATGTATATCCCTCATACATGGATAGACTACATGGCGTGTCCAAAGGGAACACAGTGTGTCCCTGGTTCTTACCCGACCGACGGCCTACACTCCATGTATGGCCTCACACAGTCGGGGGTCTACACGGCATGTTCAAAACTACACGCCGTGTAGTAAGAAAATTCTACATGGTCACCACAGGACATGTACTCAGTGAGCACACGGTCGGCCACTCGCCTACACATACACGGCGTGTAGTCTGGAAATTTCCCGAAACTCTGCATTTTCTTCAGTTTCCTCAGAAACCAGTCAAAAAATTCAAATAGGGTCGGGATTTTGACCAGTTCCAAAAACCCGGGTTCTTAAATATATAAATCCCAGTAATGGAATAATAAAATAATATAATAAGTTATATAATTAAATGTGATTCTAGATACATATCAACGTAACATAAGAGGGGTGGTTATCATACACTTTAGCATAGAAGGATGATATAAGATGATAACATAAAGGCAACATGGGAATGTTGAAACAACATAAAACATGACATCAAAAATATAATTCAAGGATAAACAATAACAAATAATAACATTTTTTTATTAGGATAACCCAACAGATAAAAAACATGTATCTCATGTGAAAAATATATTACTCAATTAATTTGAGGAATATATAATTTCAAGATCACCTGTCGCATTCATATCGTGTATATGCACAAATGTGCATCATCGATCATACAATATAAGGATGAATTTTAACACTTTTAATCACACGATTAAGGAATGTTGGTTAAATAAATTTATGTACCCAATAAAATAATTATAAGTACATCCATGTGAATACCCTTTGGTTTAAATGGTGATGGGTATTCACTATAGAAATGTTTGGCATGAAAAACCGCATGATAATTTCAGTAAAATAACAGGTGTAAATAAAGATGAATGAAAGAGATAAATGAGTCTTAAAGGGGTATATAAAAATATTTACATCATAATTAAATTAAAATTTATGTCAAAAAACATATCCCAACATGATTAATTGGAAATAAAAAGGCATAATGTAATGAAGGTTTTTAAATAACGAGGAGAAGGAGATGCTCTCTTTCATTTAGTGTGTGCTTCTAAAAGCTTGGATGAAACTTTTTAAGAGGTTGGGAACACATTGTGAGGTATCTAAAGAGATAAATGTAGAGTAAATTCATGTTAAAATAGTTTATAGTGAAGAGTTATGGGTGAATATGTGGGTTTCAAAAGAAAAATACAAATAAATTAATTATTAATTTCAAAACCTAGGTTTTGGACACTATATGATAAAATAATAAAAACATCAATATTTCCCAAGATATTTTCCTTTGGTTTTTTTAAAATAGTATATAAATTAAATAATTTATTATGATAATAACCAAAATAATTAATATAATACCATTGGTGTTGTGTATGTTAGTCATGTTCATAAAGAATTAATTTTAAACCCTTAAAATATAATACAAGTTCTGGATGATTCAATAAGGGTTTCTAAAATTATTAAAATAACTTTAAAAACACATTATTTTAAAATTTTAATATAATTTAGTTCATTTATACGATTTATATTGTTTACTACATCACTTTTGGAATTTTATGATATCATAATTCACACAGTATATTTAAATCATATTTAATTTTTATCCAAATATTTGACAATCTCAAAAATTAAATATAATTCACTATTGGAAAATTGCAATGTGATAATTTATAAAATAATTGTTTTTTATCCATATGATTTTATAAATATTAAAATTTATACTTTTAAATCAAAAATACCAAATTATTATAAAATATATGTTTTTATGCAGTAACAATTTCAAAACCTTAAGAAAATTAATTTTGACATAATAAAATTATATTATGATTTATATTCAAATAAAATATTAATCAATAATAATATTTTATTAATATAAAATTTATTTTAAAAACTATTGAATTCATTAAAAAAGTGTCTTGATTGGAACTAAATATTTCAAAAAAATGCACATTTTCTTTCATCATATCAAAATATAATTTTTTATCAAAATAATTTTTTAATTATTTATAAAGTAAGAATAAGAAACGAAAAATATAATAATTAATTTATTAGAAAATAGAAAAATTATTACTACTAACGTTTAGATACATAACCCCTTATCACACCATCATTTTCTCTATGGGTAATGTGTGTGATTTTGATACATTCTTAGGGTGGTTCGACGAACATGGTTTGGGTTGTGATCTCGATAAGATTGAAATTCTCTTGTAAATGGTTTCTCCCATGCTTTTGTTGTTGAATCTCAGATCCATATCAGTCAAGGGAAAAGACCACTGATGCCATACACCTAAAAATATCAGATAATTGGGATTCATATAGAATGATTCTACTATTCGAGTCTATCTCTTCTTCCATCTGTGTTAATTGGAGTTTATCATAACAATTAATATAGACAAATATTAATGGTATCTTTTAAATGGATATATTATCAATAGTTAAACAATTTAATTATCTTGTAAATCCAGAAGGCTATAACTATCCAAAATAACCAAAGTAGTGAATGTGTTTTCTATAACTACATTTACTTAATTAGTAATTTATTCATTTCATTAGGGAAATTCATTTACAAACCATCGGGTCATTAAAAAGCATCTATCGATATAGATTACATTAGATAATTTTGATACATGTCACCATTATGAGATTTGTAGACTAGGAGTAGGTAACTGATCAACTTTAAGATAAGGAATTTAGGTAACTGAGTTTGATGAGAGATTACTGGGTTGACATCATATCCCCACATCTCATAGAATCCTAACTACGACACTAGATAATACATGCCTGGAATTCCCAATTTTTTATACAAGGGTACGCAATTGAATACTTAGAGTTAAATATATATCTACACAAAACTGAAATAACTTTACCCATTTTAGAAATATAACGACCATCTGCAAATGGGGTTTCTTCCCAATAGAGTTGATAAACTCCATTAGTTTTACTTGAGTAGTGAAAGCATTCATCTAAGATATCCCCATGAAGCCTTTAGGTGGAGTAAATATTCATATATAACTCTGATGATTGGTTCACTAGAGACCTTATGCACGTCATATAAACTAATTCCTTCTTCCCCATGTTCTAGGTGGAATGTTTTTGGCAGTCTATTGTAGATTAGTAATTTTAGGATAATATCGAATCTATTGTATGCATACATATGAGATATCCATACAAATTCATAGATAAACACTATTATTCATTTATTTTCAAACTTATAACTTGTCCTTATGACCAAAAATACCAATATCCATTTGGGTTTAAGACTAAATCTAATCCATAGATCCCAATCATTGTTCTAGTCTTTGATTTTACTTACAACCAATCAATTTATGATGGAAGAGTAGTAGTGCATATAGGATTCATATATATATGAATATTTATTTGGGGTGGATTTTTATTGATGTAATATGTATATATAGGGGTGACCTCCCCCAATTTATGTACATTCCCTTCGATGATATGTTGGAATTTGATATATTTTCAAACCATATGAACCTAGATATTGACAGGTTAACATCCAACCTTAGAATCTCAACATTATTCAAGAAACCATGTCATTATAATAGAAGAATGTTAGATAAAATGTATCTATGATAGTTCAAACATATTTCTTTTCTAAGTTATAGCATGTGTATCCTACAATATATATCATTTCCTTGTTTGATATCTCAGATCATCATATCGATATGGGAAACAACACCATTGTTTGGAATTATGTATGAAGGGATGGAAATTTCCACTTAGAGAAGAGAATTAAAAAAATATTTATTTATATGGATAAGAGAGTCAATACTAAGGATGAATTCTAGAGAAAAATAAAATCCATGTAAGTATACAATCATGTGAACATTTGATGAATGAGGGTTTTTTCTCCAAGTATGTTCACTCTTGTCACTTCAACCATGTAATTTTTATAAGACCCCTTGGAAATGTCTCTTCACCCAATTGGAGGTGCTTCACTAAGCTAGTTTGTGAGGTGTTTCACTAAGTTAGGTTGTTCCCAAATATATAACACTAAGGATATAGTAAAGGATATGGATGCACTTAACTAAATCAGGCTACAATACAAGATGAAAAAGTATGTGAAACTATAGTTTTTAACCAAATTGAATTATTTCATTATGGTAAAGTGGTACATAATTTTAAAAAAAGTGAATCCACATACCATTCCTTGGTGTTAGATCATATCACTTGAATACAAAGCTCAGATTCCAGTGTGTATGAAATTCTGATCCCAACCACTACCAATGAACTAGTCCTCACCTTATGTGAGTTCACCCTTATTTGAAGCCACTTTTACATTGAAATAAATTAAACATAGAATTGGATCATATTCATATTAAATGGATCAAATTTAGAGAGAGGGTGGGGGAACTTATTGGTTATCATTTTTTTCCAGGGGTGAATACTTTACCCATGGAAACAATATTTCCTTGAATAAAGAATTTGATGTCAACCATTCATTATTCACAATGAGGTCCCCGATGCTCAATCCCATCCCAAAACCATTACCTAATAATATTTACCTTTACACACAACCTATCACTCCATGATTTCCATTTACCAACACTATATTTCTTTAAAGTGCTTCCCTTCACGTGTACACCTCAACCTCTATGTGATTCCCTTAACATGAACACCCATACATGAGGTTCTCACCCTATAGTATAATAAATGGAGTGTTTGCATTATTATCATCTCACCAATCCTCCATTGTTTCTATAATCAAACCCCATGAACTTTTATTTGGAGTAGACATGAGAATAAAGGGAATGTGAAAACAAAGAAGAAATAAGAGTTTCCCCTCATGCCAAAGGCTTCCCATAATCTTTAGGTGACTTTCTATGTCAAAAAATAAAGATATCATTGGAAATTAAGGGTAATTATAAAATCCAATGATGTTAAAACTAAAACCATCCTAAAATAAAACTCACCATAATATTTTTCAAGACTTGGGTGAAGCACCAATCCATGATGTTTCCACTAGAGTTACACACAACCTAGGTATCTTTAAGGTATCCTATAGGGATACACAAGGCTAAATCATTCTTATGTATCATAAATGGTGTGCCACATGTTGAGGTACCCTATTATACTACTCCCTAAGG
This sequence comes from Viscum album, assembly GCA_963277665.1. Classification (NCBI taxonomy): domain Eukaryota; kingdom Viridiplantae; phylum Streptophyta; class Magnoliopsida; order Santalales; family Viscaceae; genus Viscum; species Viscum album. Next base: position 1,614,640,426 of record OY728146.1, on the reverse strand, counting down.
CGCCACATGCCGAAGTCACCCTGACAATTCAGATGGGTGACACTTTATACATGCCACTTAGTTGAGAAATAATTCTTCTAGGACACCCACTGAGGTGATCATTCACCCAAACATTCATATTCACATGCATAGAAACAACACTCCCCCAATTACCACACAATGTCTCAGCACCTCCAGAGTCCTACATTATGGATACACATCACCCATGGATACACAAGTGTGTCATATTCAGCTTGATCATTATAATAACAGACACCTTTTCTCAACCAACCATACTAGGTCTTTATACTCTCATTGGTCTCATGGTTGAGCATGTAGTGACCCATGTGTCTTATATGGGAACCATAATTTCCTTGGTCCACTGCTAGGGTGATACCTTTTCCTAGTTCATCTACCTATACACCCATCATTTTAGGAATCCTACACAACCTCCTAGAGTATATAAATAAAAAATTCATATTATAATTATCCCCAAAATCATGTATTTTAATGACAGTGAAGATTTATACTTTCATGAAAGGTATTCTCATGTTTTCTCCCTAAAAAAATAGGACCATAAGTGTGTTTACAACCATTTATTCCCTTGATAAGAATTTTACCTATTATAATGATACTGGTGGAACTTCCCATGTCTCAAGATTCATATCCTGGAGTTCTTATATCAAAAATATTTTTCCTTCAACAACCTTTGGGATTCTTTTGTCCACTAAATAAGGTGGGGATACATATTGTACTCTTTTATAGTGTTATAAATATATTCATTGTATAACTCAATTATCCATGTTCACATTAGGAACTATAATTTAGTGAATTATTGGGGCATTCCATTACATGAGCCACACGTCAGGTTAAGAACATAAGGTCCACCCATGTGCAAACCCCAACTCTTCCTTAATGTTTTATATTACCTATGATCCATTATTTCTAAAGGGGTCAGATTCCCTTGGATTCCCTTTTCATTAATGGGTCATATTCTTTATATGTTCTAACAAACCCTCTTCATATTTGGATACCTATATAAATGATATGATTGAAATGGGATACTCATGTGTAATCCCCACTCAATATCATTTATTAACCCATTTTGTGAAACAAATGTATTTACCAAAATATATTAAACAACATGTAATGTTACTAACATATTTCCTTAAATAGCGCAACCTAATATACATAGGATTTGATTCCTATCAGTCATGATACATAGGATTCCTCCTTGAGGATCAATCCCAATACCACATAAGTGCGAGATGCATGGACTTAAAATTCACATCACTTGGTCATGGATTATATACCATAAATATAACCACACTATTTCTCAGCACCTGACCTTAAAAGGTATATCATGCCTCACTAAGAAAAACAAAACAATATGGGGTTTATATTCCCTTTGTAGGGATATATAGGTGATGAGAGCCAAATATTATATATTTTTGGTAGGCTTTTAATTATATTTTGAACCCATGATTAATCTTAATCATGGGAAAATCATGATTTTTTAATTTTAAAATCCAAGAAAAAAATTCCATAATCTATGATTTTTGAATGTTTAATTATTTATTGGGGTTAATTGAATGGCTGCATTTATATTTGGATTTTTAATGTCACTATTTAAAGGATTATAATTATATTATTAATTGTTTTTATTTATATTGATATTATAAAAAAAATATCTTATAATGAATAATAGTTTCACAGTATATAGGATAAGAATATAAACAAATGTAATAGGAAAAAATGATCATGACTTTCCTTCATGCGCCCAATCCACTAATCATGCCCCTTCACTAGTCATGCCTGGATTAACCGTATGTGATTGATTTAATGAAATAAGAGTTTAAAAAACTATTCCTCCAAATAAACCACTCATTTATGCTTCCACGTGATGAATCAATCATAATTCCATGATGTTTCAAGTGATGAACCAATATACAGATCATGAAAAATGAACTAAGTACTCAACCAACCACACAAAGAAATTCCACCACCATGTAAAAATAATAGACCATAAAAACAGATTTGATAATCTCTTTTTAAAAATTCAATATATTATTTAATTTACCACACATCAATCCTCAAATAACCATAAGTGATAATGAGACCAACCATGGGTAGAATATGTCACAAGTGTGATGTTTTCACAAATTAATACCATATTTATCATTCCAATATAATTGATTTTTTTAACTAACTAATTGCATTTTAAAATTTAGAAAAATGTTTAGATGACCAGACAATGATTTTTAACCAACCTTAGGTAAATATTGAATATACCAAAAGACTTATTTTTTCCATGGATTGACCACACATTCAAAACAATCGACCATGAATTGTCCTTATATGTTTGATCTAATAATTTTCTAAATTTATGTTATACAATGAGGGTTAAAATATAAATTTACAAAACTAAAATACTCAACCTAAAATTGAAATAAAAACCAATTCCCTTGGTTTGGAAGAATCGAGAGGATTATCTGAAATAACTATATGAAATTCATTTTAATGATTAAGATAATAAAATATTTAAAATATTTGAGATTCTTGAATTTTTAAATAATAAACCTTGATCTATGCACGTGTTAAAAATAAAAGAAGAAAGAATTGGGCAATAAATTTTAAGAATTTTTCAAAGAGGATGATTGTTCCAGGAATAATAATTGCGGGGATATTGATGTGATCATGGTGATTCCAATCATGATATAAAAGGAAGAATATTAAGTTAAGAGATGAGGTTGTGATCTCAACTACTTAATCTTGTTGATATTTTCTTGTTTATTACTTTATTTTTTTCCTTTAGTTATATTTCTCTTATAATGGAATCTTAATACATTTGGGGATGAGTTTAGGGGACTCCCCTCACCCGTTGTTAATATTATTTTTGTTAATTAATAATTCTATAATGTTCATATCTCTAGAATAATTTAATTATTTTAGACAATATGAGTCTTCCATTATTCTAGGAAATTTGAATTACTCTTCTATTATTCACTAGTTTTATACACTAAACATATGAATATTATTCAATACCAATGATCATGAGTAGTGAGTGGATTTGGGGGTGATTGTATATTTCAATTCACAAGGATAAGTGAGTTTAATGGATACAATGATGATTTCATCGCCCTTTTTAAGATGAAAATATTAGGAAGGGTGATTCATGATATTTTATCTATTCTGATAGATAATAAGAGGGTAATTATAATATTTATTTAATTGGTAAATGAGGGGATATGAAAGGCTATTATACTTCGTTAAAATCTGATTATAAATCCAAAAAAATTTCATCCAAAATCTAATATGGTCACTATTTTTCACACACACATAACCCCTTAACTATATAAGAACACATTCATAACACTCTCCCTACCAAATAGAAATCGAGTATGGCTACCATTGAATTAAACGTCTGTCCATAAATTCATTTGAAGAGGGCCCCATGACACATCTCTCATAAACCTACCACTATTTTTGGGGATTCAAGTTTTATGTTCTTCTTTTGTATTTGATACAAATTATTTAAACCGATGATAAAATCTAATTCAACCAACTTCATTGGGTTTGATCCCAAAGTTGAAATTACTTTTTTAGAAAGAGTCAAAAAATTTAAAATTAGTAAACATGAAGAAAATAAACTTTTCTCTATTCCCTTAAAAACAACCCCATTATCTTTTACTTATTTTTATAAAGTCATTATAGGTAGTGAAGACATGGTGGATAAATTATCTCAACCAAATATTACTTTCATAGAGTTATATTCACCTAAGATCAACAATAATAATCACCTTCAACAACTAAATAATTAATATTAATTTGGGAATAGAACCAGAATGAATAGATTACTACCTAATTTTTATGGAATTAGAGGAGTAGATCCTAATTGGTAGTTGATAGAATTAGGGTACGTCTACATCATTTTTAGATCTAGAGGTTTCACTAAGGATCTGTTTAGATCAAAGGCCTTTCCATTCTCTTCTGAATTATTGTCCAAAGAATGGCTCTTTAACTTTAATCTTGGAGAAGTCACTACATGGGATGAATTGCAACATGTTTTCTTCTATAAATTATTCCATTAATATTTGTGTGACCAGATTAAGAAGAAGAAAGATTGAATCAAATTAAAAAGTGGAGAAAAACTATATGAGTTTTGAGAGAGAATACTGTGGTTAAAACCCACTTTTATATTCCAACCCTATAAAGATCACAACTTCCAAGTTTTATTTTAACAATTATTTATGAATGGTGACTAGAATATTTTGATTTCATCCTCCAAAAAATCAATGATAGAAAAATAACATGACAAGTTAGATATTTGAGATATATAGTTTCCAAAATTTCTCATAAATTTAGTATAATAACCACAATAAGTAGAGTACATGAGGTAAAAAAAATCTCTCATTTACTTGAAAAGTAAATTAATTAATTAACATATGTTATTAGATTGTTATACATGAACAATGTATACAAAATATCACCTTCAAGACCCCTAAAAGTGTTCCATATTTGACATTCTCTACTCCAATTAACAGATATATACTTTCCAGTTCAAGGAAAATAAATTTTCAATTCCATGTTTTATAAGTAATACCAGTAGTAATGAACCTACAATCAAGGATTCAAAGTGTATTAAAATACTCATTTTGAAGATGGTAACCAAAATCCCTCAAAAAAATTTCCAATAGATTTTTCAACGACCTTTATTGTGACATACATTTCAAATAAGTAGTTCCCAATCCTCGGGTAGGTAAGAATTAGAAAAATATCATAAATACATAGTATAGGAGCTACTAAAATAGCTCGTGGAGTCTCAAACAAATAAATAATCTACCCTTAACACCAACATGTCAACACTAAATAATCTGAAAGGGTAGTGAAACCATATCATAAATGCTGTTAATATCATGGAAAACTAAGGATTATGTAATCCTCTTACTCATAAAATCACTAAAACCAAGGATAATGTTAGTTACATTTCATTAAGTAGTATAAATGAGCTGAAAAATATCATAGAATCACCACTACAGATCAAATATGGAAATATAGAACCCCATGAATATGAAGAATCTATCCTTGAAAAGTAACTTGATGTTCATGTACCTATACAGACACCACCAGTGAACAAGAAAATGGGACATGATAATATTTAAGGCACACATCTTTTCTAACCTCCCTTACCAATAAGGATAAAACACCCAAATAAACTACTAATGAAATGTTATAATAAGAAAACAACGAAATGATCAAAAGAGTGGAGTTCATTATCCATATTACGGTGGATATTCCATAAATCACAAGGTATAAATGATATTTCAATGACACGTGTATTGAGGAGAGGAAATTTCATAGACATGAAATGGTAAATTTATATAAAAATTTATCTTTCCTTGTTTCCCCAATGTTACCTAGGAAATTATAAGAAACAAGTATATTAACTATCCCTCGAAATATTGGATAATTTTTTTAACAAATTCATTACGTGATTTGGGAGCATCAATTAATGTAATCAATTACATTGTTTATTCTTCCCTATATATATAAGTTTTGAAATCGACCCACATGGTTGTATAAATTTCTAAATGAGTCCCTTCCAACCCGGTTGGAGTTCTCAAAGATGTTCTAGTAATCATATAGGGATTTTTGTTTCCTGAAGACTTTTAAATTTTGAACATAGAAGAGGAATGAGGTAAAGATCACTCCCATATTATTATAGGTAGACTATTTATTAATACCACCAACATAATAATAAATTTTAATTAAGTAAAAATTCAAATTATTTGTTTGGGAGAATAAAATATAAATTAAAATTTTAGACTTTATGAAAAAAACCCATTATGAAAATATTTTTTTTACATCGACCACTTTTAAATTTTAATGATGTTATAAGGAATAAATTGAAACATTGGATTATATAATTTTACTATAAGAAACTTTGGATTATCATATCTTCAATTAGGATTGTATATATGAAAATGAATATAATTTGGAATCTTTTTTTGTACAATAAATAGTTCGAAGAAGATAATGGTTGTTAGTTTTATGATTTACTAAAACCCATCAATTAAAAATCTTATTTATATATATAGTATAAATTTATGGATAACACTGAGGTTGAAATATCATTATAAAATCCCAATGAATTGGAATTAATGTTTCTACCATCCAACATAAAATGTGATTTTGGGGGGAAAATGACAATATACCTATCATAATATCAATACAATTGGATCCTAAACAAAGAAAAAACTTATAAATATCTTTAAATAAAAATATCTATCTATAGGAAGGTTATTATAAGACACCTATAGATTTTACCTATGATTTGTATGCATAAATGTTTTTAGAATCTAAATCTAAACCTATGAGCAAATCTAAATATAGGCTTAATCGAACATTTATATAAGTTATAAAAATGGTTGTTGATAGAATTTTATGATTAATATTCATATAATCTATATCATACTCTCAATGGGATATTCCTATTCAAATCATACCCATGAAAATTATATTCATAATTTTATTGAAAGAGAAAAATGAATTATTGCATGTAAGGATTAAAAATAGTTTAGGTGTTTGAATTGAATATAGGATATTGAGTCATTTGAAATTGAAATGACACTTCCAAATTACCTTTATGGAATAAATATGAGAAATTTTTGATGGTAAGCCTCACTTCCATTTTATTGATGGATATTATGCATATTTTATGATTCTAATTGCTCTGAAAGACCAGGAAAATACTAATTTTACATGTCATTTTGATAAATTTTCTTACAAAATGATGCCCTTTTGGATTTTAAATACCCCATGTACCTATAAATTTTGAATGTAATGTATTTTTTTAGATATGTTTGAGATATGTTTGGTTATATTAATTTATTATTTTACTGTTTATGAATTTTTTTTCAAAATTTTCTTTAAATACTAGCATTTTTTTTCAAAAAACTCATTGTGAAAAAAGGATTTAATCTTTTAAAAATTACATTTCATGTAGTAATAAAGAAAAAGTTTTCCCTATAATTTTTAAATATAGTGTTGATGTAGATAAGGAAAATTTTCACATTAATTCCGCACTTTTGTAACCCACTATTTTAAGAAATGTTAGTTCTTTTTTGGGACATACTTTATTTTTTAGAAGGTTTATTAGGGACCTTAGTAAGAATTAATTTCCCCTAACCAAACATATAATTAAAGAGAGTATATATGGATATTATGACTCATATGATATAGATTTTGAAAATATGAAGGAACTATTAACCACAACCTCTATAATATTCGCACCTAACTCGATCACCCATTTTAGTTATTGGGTGATGTATCAAAAAAGGTAACTGAGGTAGTACTACCCCAAAAGATTTATGGGAACAGAAAATTTATAGAATAATATTTTATAACCCTTCACATAACACAAATAAATTATAGAAGAATAATAAATGTGTTTTTATAAATTTTTATTATATTTTGTATGTTTTAGTCTAATTTTTTAGGATGTAGGGTGCTTTTTTCTAGCCATTCCATTCTTAGGTATTTGAATAATAAGTCATAAGATAATTTGAAGTTAGTGATGCTGATATTTTTATATAATAATTTAAATTAGAGATCATGGGAAATAAGGGATATGAAATTTTTGTGGCAGGCCGTGTGAGCAGGTTACCTCACAATGTCATTTTAGAACCAATAATTGAAACAAGGCTGAATAACTTCTTCCCTAGTGAGTATTTTTACAGAGTCACCCAAGTTATAGTGAAAAAAACCTTTGATACATAGATATTAAATCTTATTATATGAATTTTAATTACATAATATTATGATCCACACCAAATTCATAAAGGATTATTGACTTTGTTAATGAGGATATATAAAAAATTAGTATAAAAATGATCTATATCATCACCAAAAAATTTATTCATATTTTTAGCCTTCGAGACATATCATACTTAAAACCATCCATTAAAGCGTAGGTAATGAAAAAATGAAATGGCTAAATGTGTGAGACATTAATAAATGCTAATATGTTATAATAAAGGTATGAAAATAAAACCATGATATAAGGAATTCATACCCAATCAATTAAATATCATTAATCATGATTCAGGGAATATAGATTTTATCATAAAAAATAAAAAAATCCCTATGAGTGAAGAATCATCAATAATAAATCATGATCTATGAATGAATATCCTAAACATAGCACTAAGAAAAAAATAAAAATATAACATTAGTAACCTGTATTTAAAGTACAAATATATCTCTTTAAATTTATGAAATTAAATCATGTACTTTAATAAACTTATGAATATTAAACCAAGTCTACAAATTAAATTATGGACAAGAAAAAAGATACACACATTAAATTATGGAAATGAATCCTAGTCCATACCTATTATTATGAACATGAAATAAGGTTAATGCATAACATATTTTAGTCATGAGTTATCCATCTTTTCCAAGTTCATTGGTGGGATATGTAGGAAAAACCCTTCATATAATCATAATCCATTCATATATATTCCACAAGATCATGAAAATATTGATCATAAATTTACCTATGGAGAATGAAATGTGTTTAATTAATATTTCATCATCATAACAATAAAATATATAAATAAATAATAAGGATGGTATTATGGAATCATATCCCTATTGAAGAATAATTATCATCAATGTATGTTTTCATGGATGAAAAAATGAATTTAAAATTCTACTGGAATTTTTATTGACATAAATAACCTTTTCTTTAAATAATAACTAATATTAAATCTAAAAATTTCCAAAATACTATTGAAAAGAATTTATATGAAAATAACTATGGAAACTATAAAATTAATATTCAAAGGAAATAATGGTCATGACTTTTTGAAACCCCATTCTTGTTGTATATGTTAATATTAAACATTCATTTCACATTTTTTTTTAAAATTAAAAAATTCCATCTTCATAAAAACATTTAGAATGATTGATTTCTAAAAATTGTAAATAAAGTCAAAGGTAGTGAAAATTATCTTTTTAAAAATTTTCAATTAAAGATAAATTTTTTATAAAATAATTTTCTATAATATGAGCAAGGATGAAAAATTTCATTGAGGAAAGAGAAAATAAGGTCAGCATTTATTTAAAAATATTTTCATGATATTTATAAGTTAAAAATAGACGAAAATTTTAATAATACATTAAATATATAGAAAAAATATAGTAGAATAAAATATATGAGGTTTAAAATAAAATATTCCTATAATGTCCATTAATGTAAATTCTAGCCTATATAATCTCGATTAAAATGAGATTAAATCAGAAATCCCTTACCACTTTTGTTACATTGGAATCAGATGACCCATAAAAGAATAAAATAAAAGGAAACTATAAATACTATGAAAATAATAATATTCATGATATATCTTGTGAAATTGGTATTATATACACTACATAAACATAAGTAAGTTCATAATATCAATCATGTCTCAATGAAACAATATTGATATGAGGAACCCTAACCTCAATTTTAAATTTATTTATAATAGCTAAAATATAATTTAGAATCAATTTAAATTTATTTTAATTATTTATAAGAACCATTTATATTCATATAATATGTTATATTACCCACTTATAAAATTTCAACAGTATTTATTAATAATTCCTTATTAAAATTTACATTTTCTAGTGTTAACTATTTTGTTTCTCATAAATGTTTTAGTAAATAAGTTTAGATATTGAAATTTTATCGTGATTCAATAATATATACAATATTAATCACATCATATTTACCATATTTTATAACAATATATAGTCGTATAAACATTCATATAATCTGGTTATGAAAAATGAATTACATCACTTCGTGAAGATAGTAGTCTGTACATATACATGAGTAATGATTTCACATTTTGATTATTTAAATGAACTAAATTTAGAAAGTATTTCAAATTTTAAAAATAATAAATATATTAATAAAACCAAATATTTCATCCATCTAAATAGAAAATGAAAACTAATCAAATCACTTTGTAGAGGTGGTAGTACACATACGGACACAAGCGATGTTATATCTTTATGAAAGTTGTAAAGGTAAAAAGGTAGAAAATAATTTTTAATTAAAAAATAATAATCATCTCATAAATATCATATATAAATATCAAATACATTATAATAACCAACCACACATTATTGTGATGGAAAATGAATCAGATCTCTATACGAAGGTGCTAGTCTATATGTAGGTGTGAAAGATAATTGAATTTCCCATTTTATGGAAAGGGGGTTTGATAATGGTGGTTACATAATCATAATAAAATTTAATTATTTTTAATTAATTTATTATTTTATTTATTATTTATATATATTTTAATTAGTTATAAGAAGAAACAAATTGAATGAGGTTGAGTACGATGATTACCTCTACTTTGAAATGGTATTTTTTAAGAAAAAAATATCAAATTCATGTATATTGAATTTTATATGCAAATTGGGTAGGGTTTAGTTGAGTTATGTGGCTCACGAATATAGAATGAAATGAGAGGGTGGTGTTCTTTTATAAGTGGGGGATAAACACACCATGAATATTATAATGGATTAAAATATTATTAATTAATTTTCATGGAAAAGTATCTGATAAAAATTATAACATAAGGAATAAGGTGTAAATTCTATAAATAAAATCATTAAATAAAAAACAAGAGTAGAAATTGTGGCCTTATCACTTATTTTTAACCAAGGATAACCCAATTTTCCCATTTACTATGGAAAATTTTTGTTGTTGTTATTACTCTTCATTTTGACCAAAAAATAAGATAAAATTATTAAATAATATTAATTATGGTAATTTCAAATATTTATTCTATTTTAAAATATTAAACATATATAATTAGAATAATTTTATTTTAAATAAGAGCACAAAACGCAATGAAAACCCATTTTATAGAAATACATTTTAAGAATAAAACATAATTTACTTCCATTCCATGCATTATAAAAACCATAAAATACATGTCCAAATAATTTTATTGAATATATAGTATGTATATATAAATAAAAACATTAATACATAAATATAACTTTAAACTTATAGGATAGAAAATTGATTGCATAAAAATATTTATTTGAAAGATGTGTTTTAATCCCAAAAAAAAATTAAACCAAAATTATGTATAATGATGATTAGTATATAATTAATTAGACTATTTATAATTTAATGATAATTATGTTACTTTAATATCCAAATAAAAACATAAAGGTGACATTAAATTAAAAAAAATCACCAATTTTACAAAAATGAGTTCTTTTCACTTTTCATTGTAAAATAAATATTTTTAGAAAATTATTAAAAATTCATAATAAGATAATATTGACATGATGATTTCAAAAATGATATTAATTAACTCAAATAAAATTTATTAAAAATGGTATAAAATTATCATAATACCCGTGAGTAAAATGTAATAAAACTAATTTTTTAGAAAGGATATTTTTTATGAATATATTATGTTCAACAAGAATTGACTTCTTATTTACTAATAAATAATCAATTAATTTTTGTTGATTGGGGATATTATAAATAAATGTCATAATTAGGTTACTCATATTAATACATTCTAATTTAATGGCTTGGTTATAATACTACCATTTAGATAATAATATTTCCATAGTATATTTGAATTAGCTTAATGTTCGATGTAGCATATTAAGAAATGTATGGAGTATGTTGTTCATTTAAACTAAATATTCAAGGTGAAACACTGGTGAAATATTTTTCTATTTTGAATAATTATCTTGTCAAAAAAAGGTACATCATTATATAATAAGCATATAAATTTTAAATTTAAATTTTATTCAATGTTTTATGACTTGAAGAATCCTTATTTGTGGATTATTTGTAATGAACAGGTAATTAAGAGATGCATCCCCGAGATAAAGGATAATTTTACAAATACATCTTTTGTAATAAACATGCATGTAGAGGCAATTTTATACCACAAATAATTACTTTGAATTTTTAGAAGATGGTTTATTTTTTCCATCAAATTTTAAAGACTCATATAGATTTTATAAAGCATTTCCAAACTGTCAACTAATTTTCGGAATTCTGATTGACACAAAAAACCAAAAATAATTTTTTTTTGTGAAATATTTGATTTATGGAGACTGGAATTCAGGATCCCATTTCATATATAATTTAAATTTTATGAATTTTATTATAAATGGAATATGTTAATAAATGGATTGAATAAAATTCCCCTTGGACTGATGATTCAAAAGTTGGGATTGTGTTTCTGAAATCAAATAATTTTAGTATGTTTAGAATGCCTCAATAATTAATCAGTGACCATGGCACACACTTAAATATTAATAAAGTGAAAGTAATTATTAATAGGTATAGAGTGATCCAAAGACCTCATCTTCCTATCACCTATACAAAAATGGGTAGTCTAATGTCTCTAATAATGAAATCCGTAGTTTTTAGAGAAAAATGTGCTACCTACTCTAAAGGACTAGATTATGAAGTTAAATGATGTATTTTAGGTATACATGAATAATTTTAAAGCCATATTAGGTATGTATGCTTACATAATAATTTATAGAAAATATTATAACATTTTAATTGAGTTGAAGCAAAAACCCTACTAAATAATAAGATATTTGAAATGGATTTGGGAAAGGATAGAGACCATAAGAAGCCACAGATGATGGTACATCAAGATATAAGGAGGGGGAATATGAGAACACCATTATATATAAATAAAAGGACAAATAAATCTATGATAGACTCATCAAAATAAGATAACTCCATGTTTGAGATAAGGAGATTATTGTTTCCTCAAGGATGAAGATCATGCCTGGTAAACCGCATTCTCTGTGGGACAGACCAAACATTGTAACTAATACCTTTACATTTGATGTAGTAGATATTAAATGAGATGAATCAAACTATCCATTTAATGTGAATGGAAAATATATTAGGATATTTTAGGAAGAGTTGTAGAAGGAACCAATTGAAGATTACAAGCTCCTCCCTACAGCTATTGAATGAAGGATTCTAGGTTGTCTCTTTCTTTTACACTATAATGGATGCTTTTCAATATTAAATCTATTTTTATGGAAAATTTTATTCTAAAACATATTTTAATTATTTCTATGATAAGTGTGGGGAGGGTTAAAATTAATTTTGGATGTAAATAATTTTTACTTATTTTCTTATCTATGTATATGTATTATTAGATTTCAGTAAAGGAAAAATTTATAATGAAAAATTATATTTACTAGGTTTGTACATAATTTTTCCTTGTTTTTATATTTTATTTTTAAAATATTGTCCCGCTTTTAGATAAGGTAAGCTTGAGATCCAATGTTATCTTACCTATAACAAGTACCATGATTGTATGGGGGAATCCATTAATTTTGAAATTTTTGAAATTGAATTATCGCTGAGGGAATTTGGTAAATATTTTAATAGATATTTTCTTTTAGAACATTAAAAAAGTTTGTGAGTGAACTGATAATAGTGGAACTAAAATTATAACATTACAGTATTGGAATTTTGGACTTTATTCCTCATAACTTAGATTTTTTGGAAAAAAAATCAGGGATCCAAAATAAACGATATTTATATATATCCTTTGAAAATAGAATAATATGGGAAATTAGGATCCCAAAATTATTTTATGATATATTAAACACTTTTTCTTAAGTAAATAAAAGTCTTTTTATATCAAATAAGATCTTTATTTATAAATATTTGTGAATAAACCATTATGTTACTAATTTTAAAAAAATGAATTCATTCATGTGAGGGGAATATTGAAACCAAATGAATAAAGGGAAATTTGATTTATTAAAATATCATATTATTTGTATCAAATAAATAGATATTGGAAAATTGGTTTAAGAAAATTAATTGAGAGGATAAATAGAAGATTGAATTATTAGAATTTTAATTCTAGTTAAATAAATTCATTTCACAAACAGACTTCTAATTTTTTCTTGAATTAAAGTGATTTGGTGAGATTAATTCATATGGAAGGGATGATAATTCAAATAACAAATTAAATAGTTTTTTTATTCCTCAATAGTTTGAATAATTCATTCTTATCTAGATATTACTTTTTGAATACATAAAATCCATTGTATTTCTTTAGAGTGTAAAAGTGTAAGAATGGGGGAGTTATGTAAGATACAAATTCCATATTTTTTTTCTTATTTTAATGTATCCTGAACCCATAATTAATCTAAAATGTAGAAAAATCATAAATTGTTTTACGTATTTAAATATAAACCTTAAATAATAAATTCCTCAAGCTACGTTTTTTTAGTTTTTAATCAATTTATAGAATTATTTGAAAGGATACATTGATATTTTTATTTTTTTTAATTTCAATAATTAAAGGATTCTAATTCAATTTTTGTGAACTTTCATTCATGTTGATTATAAATGGAAAAAATCATACACTTAATTTTATTTTAATTGTATGCATGTCAATGTGGGTAAAAAATAGGAATGATACAACCTACTATGACTTTCCTTCATGAAGTTGATCCAAAAATAATTCCCCTATACTATCCGTACTTGGATCAAATATAAGTGATTTATAGACTATAAGGAGAGATTATATTGAATATTCTACCAAATTAAACACATTCTTAGGCTTCCACATTATGAATTGAACACATTTCTAAAGTACTGATAGTGAAGATCTAATTTACTTTTAATGAAAAATATACTAATTCCTCAACAGACAATAAAAAGAAATCTAACCTAACATGTACAAGATAATAAACCGCAAGAAGGGATTAGATATAAAATAAATAAAAAATATACAATGTTCTAAAGTGACTGTACATTGATCTTGGATCAACCACAAGTGAAAATGAAACCAATAGTGGGTATAAGATATTATAAATTGAAATCACACACATTGATCCCCAAAAGACCATCCTAAGAAAACTGATAGTATAATCTGGATAACATCATGTTAAAATTCAAAAAAGTATTGAAGTGACTTCATGATGATTCTAAAATAACTATAAATAAATAATAAAGTTACTTAAAGGCTAACCATGCCCTTGGAACATCTAAATGTTCACACCCATCGACCCTTACATTCCTTTATTCAAAAAATCCATGATATATCCAAATTTTCTAAGTGACTTCGGGTATTGATGTCAAAATTTTTAAAAACTAAAAAACTAAAAAAAATATTGAAATAAAACCAATCACTTCAGTTTATACAATTCAAGATGAATACATTAAGAAACCAAATGGTGAAAAACTAGACAATTAAGAGAATGAAGCATCCATAAGATTCAAGATTCCCAACAACCAAAATTATGACCCCAAATCTATACATGTGGTATAAATAATAGAAAAAGGATTTAGGAATTTAATTTAATGAATTTATTTAAGTAAGAGTTGTCCATTTGACACAAGAGGATTGTTGAGCTACAAAAGTGATCTTGAGGATGTTTATCAGGCTATGAAAGGATGATTATTCACTTGGAAGATAAGGATATGGCCTCAAATAATCAATCAAGTTAAGATTATACTATTTCATTCTTTATATTTGTATTTTTCTATATGTCTCTTGTAATGGAAAATTAATCCATTAGTGGATAATCCAAGTATTACCCCTCACCCATGTAAATTAATTATTTTCTCAATTGATAAATATATTTTTTTCGCCTGTCTTGAATTATTTTATTATTCTCAACATTGGGAAATTTCCTTTGTTATATCCATTCAAAATTCATACCTTGGTTTGTTGGAGGTGACTTCATTGCTATTGCCGATATTTCTGAAAAAAGAGGTGGCTCCGTCTCTAAACATGGCAGTATGTTGTACTTTTAGGAGTTTATGATGAATGCTGGTTTATTGAATCTGGGATTCTGAGGTTTAAAATATACTTCTGCAATAATCTTAAGGGTTCGAGCCGAATATAGAGCCGTCTGGATCGCTATCTCACCAACGCTCAAGGTTTGGATCTTTTCTCAAAATCGTCAGTCACCCATCTCACTCGTGTGCTTTTGGACAATGCTCATATTATTATTGAGATCAGACGGTAGGTGGTTGTTGGTTCCTTCTTCCATTACTCTTCTACATGGAATCGTGATTCTTCTTTATTGGATCTTTTAAAGAACTTCTGGTTTATGGAGGAATACGGGAGATCCTGGCGCAGTCTGGTCAATCATCTCAAATTCCTCAAGAAGGACATTCGAAGCTGGCTAAGATCTCAACCGGATGTCTCGAATGGGGTGATCTCCATTCAGGCTGAATTTGATAGAATATAGGAGTCTCTTTAGAATGTTTGGGATGAGGATTCCTTTGTTTTCCTACATGAAAAGAAGATTGTTCTGGCTGAGAAACTTCAAGAAATCGAAAGACACTACAAGCAGAGGTCTTGGGTTATATGGTTAAGGGAAGGCGTCCGCAATAATGATTTCATTCTTTCATGCATTAAGGAGAGGCAGATCACAAGGATTAATTTGAAACTTGATAATGGGTCCTTCACGTATGATGTGGATATCGCTGGGAAGATGGCTTTCGATCACTTTGAGGGCCTTCTTGCAGGATAGGCCATTTCTAGCATCGAAAGGGATGCTATGGAGAATGATGATTTCCTGGGCTATCTTCCTCATCTGGTGATGGATTCAGACAACAACCTTATTTCCTATATTCCAATGGAAGAGGAGTTTAGAGAAGCAGTGTCGAGTATGGCCCAAGATAGCGCCCCTGGTCCGAATGGTTTTCCGTCTTCCTTCTACACCAAGGCATGGGAGGTTGTCGGCCCTCAGGTGGTGGTGGCAGTTCAGGACTTCTTTCGAGGTGGTTCTATGATCATGGAAATTTGTTCTTCCAGACTGATTCTTATCCAAAAGGTCAAAAACACCAGTCTCATTAGCCAATAGAGCCCTATTTCCCTCTGTAGTGTCTCTTATAAAATTTTGTCCACTGTCATTGCAAAGAGGGTTAACAAGATTCTTCCACGGTTAGTTTTAGAGGAGCAGCATGGTTTCATTTAGGGAAGAAGCATCTAGGGGCAGTAGGCATTGCAAGTGAGCTTGTGCATGACATCAACAGAAGACTAGTGGGTTCAAATATTATCTTTCAAGTTGACATGCATAAAGCCTATGACATGGTTTAATGGAGTTTCATCATTCGTGTCATGACAGGTTTTGGATTCCAGGAAAATTTCTGTGACATTTGTTTCAGGTATTATTCATCACCTTGGTTTTTTGTTGCTCTTATGGGGAAGTGATTTGGATTCTTCAAGTCTGTTCGGGGTGTTCATCAAGGGGATCCATTGTCCCCTTGTATCTTTGTTCGGGCTCAAGATTCTCTTTCCAAGAACATAAAGCAAAGCTTGGTGGAAGGAAGGTTGAAACCTTTCTGTGGGAGTCAAATCATGGTAAATATCTCTCACCTACTATTTGCTGATGATATATTGATTTTTAAAATGGCAGGAACTCTTCTTTGAATTTTCTCATGGGGTTACTCTCTAGATATGACCGTCTTAGTGGGAAAAGAATTAATTCTTCCAAGAGTCATGTCTTCATTTCTGACAAATGTCCTTGCTGAAGGTGCAGGGATATTCAAGGGATCATTGGTTGCTACCAGAAACATCTTCTAATTTCCTACCTAGGAGTTCCAATCTCCTTTGGCCGCATCAAAAAACATCATTTTAATGAAATTTTTTATCGTATTCTAGGAAGAATTTTTAATTGTATTAACAAGTTGTTATCGTTTGGAGGGAGAATTATGTTGATGAACAGCATGCTCACTTCCATTCCCATGCACGTTTTCTCTATTGTCAACCCCCCGAAAAAGGCTCAATTGGGAGGATGGAAAACATTATTAATGCTTTTCTCTGGGATGAAAAGCAGGAAGGGTGGTGCCACTGGGCCTCATGGAAGAGTTTGTCCTGACTAGTGGATGAAGGAGGGATGGTACTTCGTGATATTCATGATACATTCTGGGTTTACAAGCTCGCCTCACTTGGGAAGTCATTTCGGGGGAGACGTTGTGGGAAATAATTTTCCAGGCGTGCTATGGTAGGAATGCAGTGTCGGGTATCCATGGATCCACAGGGCTTTCTTGATGCATGTTATCTCACATTGAAACACTCTCCAACCATACTAGATAGATCATTGGTAGGGGGGAAATTATCTTTTGTGATTCTAACTGGTCTGGGGAAGCACTTGCATACCCAGGCTGTCCTTCTCTTAGTTTATCTTTCAGCGAAGCTACTGAGTTTTACGATTTTGTCCATGCTGTTTTGAATCCTCATCAGATGAACGTTTTCGAAAACATTATCGTGAGTGATGAGCTGGATGTTTACTATTTCACACTGTCTAGTTCAGAAAGATATACATCTCGTGACTATAGGAAAGCTCTTCGGGCGGAATCCACTTCGGATGTGTGGGCGGCGGTTTTTTGGTGCATTGTGATCCCTTTGAGGATGAACTTCTTAATTTGGAGGATCAGAAACAAGGCTATGCCAACGGAGGAGAAAATCAAAAGAAGGGATGTCTCCTTGGCCTCTCGGTGATGCTACTGTGATAACCCAAAGGCCGAATCGACAACTCATTTGTTTTTTCAAGGTCAATGGGCTTTGTACCTTTGGTACAAGTTTTCCCATCCTCCATGGACTGATCGTGAATCCCGCTCACCTCAGGATTTCTTGATTTCATGGTTTATCGGCACTGATAACAGAAACATAGAGCGGACTATTAGAACCATCATCCTGGTGGCCATATGTTGGATTTTAGGGAGGCTCGAAACCAGGTCCAGCTGGGTGCCAAGCGATCCCTGTTATTTCTTCAAGTGCAGCTCAAGTCTCTCATTGTTGAACTTGCTTCGCTCATCAAAGATAAAGCCACATAGGCTTCACTGAACAACCTCCTCAATTGACCCTGCTTTATGAAAAGAGGAAGCGGCTATTGGGGGAGATGGCAACCTCCAAACAGTGGAATGAAATTGAATATTGATGGTTCTTATATGGAAGGGGTTACGAGGGGCGGTGGAGTGCTTCAGGATTGCTGGGGCACTGTCCATATTTCCTTCTGTGCTTACTATGGTCCTGGGAGCTCTTTGGGTGCGGAGGCTCGGGCCCTTGACTCTGGATTGATGGTTTGTTGGAGAAGAGGATTGGAGGTGTCCGAGATTGAATATAACTCAGAGGTCCTTGTGAAGTCCTTATAGGGACATCAGGGGGTTCCATGGGAGGTAATTTATCTTATCCGAAGATGTATGATGGGCACACATCATGGAAGGATGATCCACCATAGTAGGTGGGAGAATAATTTTGTGGTTGATTCTCTTGCTCGTTTGGGTTGGCAGGGCGAGTCTCTGAGGATCTTTGATAGTATCTATTCTCTTCCTCTGGAGTGTGCTAGAATAGTGCAAGGGGATTCTCTTGGATTGCATCACTTTCACCCACCTTGATGGGGTGTCTTTTCTTTCTGAACCCTTATTTTGAAATAAAAAATATCTTTTATCGTCAAATATTAATTTTACTTTAAAAGGGTTTCTATGTTCGATATCGTACCTGATACGCAACAACGAGTTTCTTTGAAATCTTACATTGCACACTAATAATATAATATTATTATTTTAAATGGTAGTTATCTCCAAGCCGTTGTATTGGTGATAATGAAAAAATCTAACTAAAATATGATTATACATGTTTGTTAAACGTATTTACATTTATCCAATAAAAAGTTATAGGCTTAAAATATGAATGAATCTAATTTTAATCATAATTTACATTAAAAGGTCAATTTAGCACCTTTTAATAGAGAACCCTCATTAAATATAGTTTTGGTCACTTTAATACATTATATATGGCCAAATAAAATCCTTCTTTAGAATGGGGACATCAAAATTTACTTTGTCTAAATTTTTGGAATTTTTCTGATAAAGTTCATTTTTTATGAATAGTGTAAATATTGTATTTTAATTCAAAACTATGTTTTAATGTAATTTATTTATATAGTTAGATTATCTTTTAAATTTGTTTTAAAGTTTAATTAGAATATATTTTTACCATTTAATCCAATTTTGGTCATTGGAATGAATATCACTTTGAAATTGGACTTAAACAAGTGTCAATCTTTTGATAGCTATTGTTTCTAAAAAAACACAATATTTGTTTTAACAACGGGATTTTATTTTAAAATTAATTAATGAAACTTTTATGTTTTGAATTTGGTAAAATAGACATCATTTTTGAATTTGGAATATCAAATATATCTTAGGCTGAATTTTGGGTATTTTTCTGAAAAACATCTATTTTTGATGAATAGTGAAACTACTTAGTGGAAGTTAAAAAAACTGACTTTCATTTAAATAAAATTTTACCACATCAATGAAATGAATTTAAAAAATCTGACATACATGGTTGTTATCAAGAAGTGAAATATGGTTCATTAAGATGAAAATAATTTTTTGTGAATAGTAACTTTTGACTTTTATTTACCGCGGTTAAAGGTAAATAAGGTAATTCAAGTTAAAAGGAATATTATAATAATTCAAAATTACCTTAACACTTGTCCTAACCTTATTGGTTGAGTCATGGAAGACCATGGGAATATTTGGGTCGTTTTTGGGACCCCATTGAGCAACATGGGAGTGATAATGACAATTTAGATTAATTAACCTAAAGTAAAGGCAAAAATGACAAAAGAAAATATCATTTAGTAAATTAATTTTTAGAAGGGGTTATATAAATTATCTTTTAGACTATAAATATTAATTGGAAATATAATGATATTTATTAAATCATGGTATTTTGTTTATTATTTTTAGACATCATATAAATTAAATTATTTATGACAAAATAATGATGCAATATTTACCTCATTAATAAATGATTTAAATAAATAGGATTATAATGATTACATTATTATCCATAACATGTCCAATTATTATTGGATGATTTTATTTAGAATATTAGTCATTTTATATTCTACCTTAATGATTTTTTGACCATTAGAAACCGAATATCATTATATTATAAAATAATAGTTTCACACTTTCCTAAAGTGCCCCTCCTCTCCCTTATAAAAGGAGACAACTTATAACTAATTACTTACACCTATAAAGCCATTTGGATCATCCAAACTCGGCCCAATTACACTCCCTACATCCCTCTCCTCCTCCTAGAAGACTTACTTTAGGTATAAGTAACTTCAACAAACCCTTTTGGTTCAAACCAAAGGGAGTTACCCAAATTAAAGGTAACTGTTTCTCTTAAATTGTTTTCTTTTATTTTAATTCTCCAACCCCTAAACAGTTTTTATTCCTTTCTTTTGTAAAAAAATAAGAATTATAAATATACTACGATGTTTTTATGAGATTTATTTGAGCTAAACTTACACACACCTCCATCTAATGGATGAAGAACATAATGTTTCTGTTGATGGAAAACTAATGCCTCACAAAACGATGATTGTTCGATTATCTCCTACCACCTCACATGGTGCCCATTATGATGGAACTGTATTTATATATTATATATATGATATTTATGGTTTCTTTATGCTTCTGTAATTTCCATTTATATCATGCCTTTATGGTTTCCATAGTGGGTAAACACGATAATCTCATTTAAGGAAGTGCGGACTACCACCCCCTCAAAATTATTTGATTCATTAATGCATTATGTGGGATGTATAAAGGATTAATTTAAATATATTATATATTATATTATACTGGAATTATAATATACCTATCTATCATTATGTTTAATTTCAATTAAAATAATAAATCTAAATTAAATTAGCGTTCATGCGTACGTACGGCTTACCGTCTCCCTGAACGGTGCATTTCATTTCTTACCTCTAAATGTTATGTACTATTATAAATAAATATATATTATGTATATATTTCATATATATGATATCCAAATCATTAATATAATTCTGGATATAATGAACCTTTTACCACATGAACAACATGTAATTATAAGAAGTCCATTTTTGACTGAAGTACCAAATATGAACAAAACGAACATTTTTAACATAAATGATTACATAATGTTTATAACATGGTAATAAGTGTTATAAAAGGGAATAATAAACTTGGAAAAGGTTCTTAATAAAGTATAAGTTAACTTTAGTTTATTATTCAAGAGATTAAATAACGATCGAGTCAAGTCAGACACGAGGTCAGGGATTTTCTTATCTCACATTTAATTCTGTGAGATTTCCATTGTTCGCCACTTATTTATTTCATGCGGTGTATTGTGTACTGCCTTTGGATATATTCTATCACGATTATCATTAAATATATGGTATTATATGATTCATTCGGTGGTTATTAACTTTGGTTCATATGACTCGATTGATTACTATGTGGTAAGGGGTTTTCGTCTCACTTTTTATACTCGCGAGATTCATGCTATATTTTCCACTACTTCTTTTTGTGTGGTGTATGTACTGCCCGTGATTGTATTATTTGTGTAAGATACTTTTATTTATGGGTATTTACATCTTCATTCTATTATCCTTATTTCATATGGCATATGTTTTGTAAGTTACCAAATCGGTAAGGGAACCTTTCACCCTACTCTTTTTAAAAGACTTCTTTTGGTTATGTCTTTTAATTTACATCTTATTATGTTGGGATATGTTCTTCTATATCCTTATTGATGTAAAATTTATTTCCAAGTGATTATATACCCTTTTTTTCTCATCAACTCATTTTCTGAATTTTAAAGTGACGCCATTAGGCTGTCAAATTTTTACAAGGGTACTTCTTAACCCAATTTTGATTTTGTTGGGTTCAACTTGTAGTTATTGAATATGTCATCCTATGAATATATGTGAATGAACTCTTATTGTTTTAAAATTAATATTCACTTATATTGGATGTATTTATATTTTTCACACATAATTATGAGATAGATTTATCTTTAATTTAAGGATACCATCTTTATAAGGGATTTCATCTCATTTTACATTTCCATTGCGACTTCATTGTTGTTATGCGCCAATTCACTCTTATATTGTTTATATACTGTCCTTTGACATATTATATCATGAATATATTTATTATAATGATATTATAATGTTTGTATTAAATTTTATTCCACAATTATTTGTATTCAATTGTCTCTCATTTTGTTAAAAACTCTTTAAAAAATATCATTTTTTTAAATGTTTTGAAGATTTATTATTCTAAATATTTATCCTTAATGTCCATGTTTTAAAAATGGTTTGAGTATTTATTTATATGTACATTCATGTTTTAAAATTATAATTCCATTAATAGCATCAAAGTGGTATGGGACACTTTGATTAAAAAATCTTTTTTGAATGGATTTTGAAAATGGATTGATTATTTCAATATCTTGAAATTACTTCTTGTGATTGCAAATGAAATGTTATTAGTGAAATGTTTTTACTTGCAATATTTTATGTGTTGTGATGGTTCTTGGACATTTTACGGGTGTTTAAGTGATAAACCATATGATGGGTAGTGCCATGAATACCAGGATGACTGGTTACGTTATAACCTCAAATGCATTGGGTATAGAGGTCGGTCGTATGGCTATACCATTTAGTGATATGTGTGGAAGTAGACCGTATGGTTATTTAATTTAAGTATGTTTATGTACCAAGTTACCTTTTTTATGTTATGTGTTCATTATATGGGTTTTATGGAAATATTTTGGATAAAAAAGGGTAAGTAATGATCTTTTATTCAGTGAAGAGTATATACTACTTCATAAAGGTGAAAATTTATACATATGATAATGTATTCATGGTTTACCTGTTGTTTTGAAAAAATAACAGTTTTCCTTCTTTTTGTAACCCATATTGAGATTTTTATGCTCATCCCAAGTTTTTTTGAAATGTTATTCACAAGACATAATGTGGAATAGGGTCAAGGATTGGATCATGGAAAAGTCATATAGTCTAAAATATGGAACTAGGCATGTTTCTTTTTAAGGGTTTTTATTTTATGAAAAAATGGATACTGAGTAGTAGTGTCTACTTGTAATATTCAAGTTGTTTTGTAATAGTTATGGCCTAATTCTCTAAAACTCTATACCTGAAAAGATCATCAATGTGAATTATTCATTTAATTCAATATTATGTAATGTTTCAGGCTAGGTCCTTATAGTTGGTAGCAGATGTCATTTTATATAACTTTAGTGGTTAGGGTATTCTTTAAGCGTAAGTGACATTACCATAATGGTTAGGATTTCAGAAAGAGTCACAGTATTTTTCGAATAAGTGAATGTGTTTAAGATAACATGAATAAGTATATCTTAGTGTTTACCCTCCTCATAAGATATTATATGATGATTTTACTGATATACTCACACTAACCATTTTGGTTTTAGTAAATGGATGGATCTAGCAGGCACCAAAGTTACAGTGGATGTGAAGAAATCTATGACGATTTTCTGAACGAGCAGGTGAATGATATGGGAGATGCAATGAGAACTCTTGTGGTTACTCTCAAACATCTATCTGGAGTCATGATTGAAAACATGAACCTTGGTGATTTTTATAAGGTAATGTATATGCGAGAAACAAATCCATACGGAATTTCAGGTAATAATAATAAAGATAAGTATGTTCAAAAACCTATGTGTCAAGGATTTGGAAAGAAACACCAAGGAAAGAACTTCCAAGGGATGGGAAGATGCTATAGATGTGGGAATTAAGGTCATAAAGCAGGAACCTGCCATGGAAAAAGGAAGCATCTAGTTGACTCTAGAAAAGGGAAGGAAGTTATTTATAAAGGATCAATTGAATGTTTTAAATGTGGTGAGCATGGTGATTATGCAAACACATGTCCTATGAAGAATTTACTGGAATGGGATCACCAGGATCATACAAATATTTGTTTACCAATACCGAATTCCATTCCAATTGAGGATGAAGAAACTGACAATGACCCATGTAAGGTATGGATTATTTCTTAACATATGTTTTCCAATCATTGAAATCTTAAGAAATGATTCATGATTTTGTTTGTAGGAAAGAATTATTTCAGAATAAGTTGAAAAGTAATGGTTAATGGATCAAGAAGAATGCTTAATGAGTAAGAATTCAACATATAAGGGTTTGTAGAGCTATTGAAGAATTTAGGATGGTGAAATACATAAAAGTATTAAGGCTCTTTTGATGATGAGATTACATTAGAAGACTTTTTATATTATGTGTAACCCTGATGTTTGATATATGAAAATTTTATTCAAGGAATAATTATCTTTTCTTTTGTGGATATTGTTATAAAGAACAATTTGGATTTATATGATCCTTGAATTTGAGGAAATTACCGGTTAATTCTTTTTGGGATGCAAAACGAAAGTTATTTGATAACATCTTTGGTTAAAATATTATACGGTTTTTTTGATGAATTTATATTTTTTGGGGGAATTTTATAAAATTATATAGTTTTTTAAAAAGGACAACACGCAGACCGTGTGATAACCCATCGCGTCGGACGAAGCTACGATAATCTAACCCATAACCAAAGTACGACTTGTATTTATTGACTACCACTGGACTACGTGAAGTCCCGTGTTAGTATTCCATATTCTTTTTAGTTATATGATCTTAAGAATCAAGAATAAGTTGATTTTGGGTTAACTATGGAAATTATTAACCTATCATGGACGATATGTGATTAGGTTAATTAATTTTCAATATGAGACATTAACAGTAACTGGTGTTATTTGGAGATAAATGTTTAGATTTATCTTGGAAGACTATGTGATTAAATATTTCAGAGATTTGGGTTTCAATATTAGTTTGGATTAGATTGAATAATTTTAAGGATAACTTTTTATTGAATGGTCTTTGAAGAACTTTGGGTTTTGTTGGACAAATTTTGGAGATTAAGAGTAGTTTTTCTTTTTTGTAAAAGATTATCCTTATGGGGGATTATATGATCTTGTACTAACCATTTTGGTTTTGGTTAAGTTCTAAAGGCATGGGAAATATATAGTTCATCTTTTATGGATTAGGTGATTCTCTTGAAGTTGTTTATAACACTCTTAATGTAAATAAGTCATCCTAAATACTCATATTTTGGTGAAAATAAGAGTTTTTGTATGAAATATAGTAAGAGATGAAAGTATATATGACAAGTAAGTATATTTACTTATGATTTATTTATGCTCATAAATAAATTTCTTAATGAAAAGTAACTTAAAACAAAAAACGTTGTCTGTTAACATTTCATACCGGGGAATCAAATACAGTTTAACCCATCACAAGTTTGTGATTTTCTGGTGGTTAACTTTCTCCTAAACATGTTTTCTAACACTCTCCATCAGAACTTGACACTTTTTTTTTTCTTCCATATCCATGTTTTCATGTAATCCTAGTATTTTTTGTCTCTGGTGGCCTTTTTACTTTTCTTTCTTTCTTAGTGATAGTTTAATTTACTCCATTTCCGATGTGGGGATTTCAATGAAGTTTCTGAGCCCAATTTTAAAATTACAAGGATTCCATTCCCAAAAGGGGGGAAGGATGTAACATCCCAGGTAAATAATGAATATGAAAATTTCATATTTATTAATATTTTTGAATTAAATATTAATTTTACATTAAAAGGGTTGCTATGTTCAATAGCGTACCCGATACGCAACAACGAGTTTCTTTGAAATCTTATATTGCACACAAATAATATAATAATATTATTTTAAATGGTAGTTACCTCTAATTAATTGTGTTGGTGATAATGAACAAAACTAACTACAATATGATTATACTTGTTTGTTTAATGTATTTACATTTATCCAATAAAAAGTTAGAGGCTTAAAATATGAATGAATCTAATTTTAAGCATAATTTACATTAAAAGATTGATTTACCGAATTTTAATGGAGAAAACTATTTAAATATAGTTTTTATCACATTAATACATTATATATGACAAAATAAAACCCTAATTTATAATGGGGACATCAAAATTTACGTTGTGTAAATTCATTGAATTTTTCCGAAAAAGTTCATTTTTTATGAATAGTGTAAATATTGTATTTTAATTCAAAACAATGTTTTAATATAATTATTTTATATGGTTATATTATCTTCTAAATTTGTTTTAAAGTGTAATTAGAATATATTTTTACCATTTAATCCAATTTTGGTCATTGAAATTTATTTCACTTTGAAATTGGACATAAAAAAATGACAATCTTTTGATAGTTATTATTTCTAAAACACACGCTATTTATTTTAACAATTGGAATTAATTTTAGAATTAATTAATGACACTTTTGAATTTTTAATTTGTTAAAATAGACATCATTTTTTAATTTGAAATATCTAATATAACTTAGGCTGAATTTTTGGTATTTTTCTGAAAAACATCAATTTTTGATGAATAGTGAAACCACTTAGTGGTAGTTAAAAGAACTAACTTTTTCATTTAAATAAAATTTTTACCACTTCTGTGAATTGAATTTCAAAAATCCGATATACATGGTTGTTATAAATAAGTAAAATTTTGTTCATTAAGATAAAAATATTTTTTGGTGAATAGTAATTTTTGATGTTTATTTATCACAGTTAAAGGTAAATAAGGTAATTTAAGTTAAAAAAATATTATAATAATTCACAATTACCTTAACACTTGTCCTAACCTTATTGGTTGAGTCATGGCCGACCATGGGAATAGTTGGGTGGATTTTGGGACCCCATTGAGCCACTTGGGAGGGATAATGAAATTTTAGATTAATTAACTTAAAGTATAGGTGAAAACGACAAAAGCAAATATCTTTTAGTAAATTAACTTTTAGAGGGGGTTATATAAATTATCATTTCGACTATAAATATTCATTGAAAATATAAAAATATTTCCTACATCATGGTATCTTTTTTATAATTTTAAAAGATCAAATAAATTAAATTATTTATGACACAATAATGATGCAGTATTTACCTCATTAATAAATGATTTAAATAAATAAGATTATAATGAATAAATTATTATCCAAAACATGTCAAATTCATATTGGATGATTTTATTTAGAATATGAGTCATCTTATATTTGACCTGAATGATTTTTGGACCATTAGAAACCGAATATAATTATATTATAAAATAATATTTTAACACTTTCCTAAAGAGCCCCTCCTCTCCATTATAAAAGGAGACCACTTCTATCTAATTCCTCACACCTATCAAGCCATTTGCCTCGTCCAAAATCTACCCAATTACACTCCCTACATCCCTCTACTCCTCTTATAAGGCTTAACTTAGGCATAAGGAACTTCAAGAAGTCCTTTGGTTCAAACCAAAGGGAGTTACCCAAATTAGAGATAACAGTTTCTCTTAAATTGTTTTCTTTTATTTTACATCCCCAACCCCTAAAAACTTTTTATTACTTTATTTTATAAAAACATCAGTAACCTCAATATACTAGGATGTTTTTATAAGAACTATTCTAGATAAACTTACACACTCTTCCATCTAATGGATGATGAACATAATGTTTCTGTGGATGGAAAACTAAGGCCTCACGAAATGATGATTGTTTGAATATCTCCTACCGCCTCTCATGGTGGCCATTATGATGGAACTATATTTATATATGATATATATTATGTTTATGTTTTTTCTATTATTCTTTAATTTCCATTTATATCACGCCTTTATGGTTTCCATAGTGGGTAAATAGGATAATCTCATTTGAGGAAGTGCGAACTACTGCCCCCTCAAAGTGACTTGATTCGTTAGTGCCTTATTTGGGATGCATAAAGGTTGGAGTTAATGATATTATATAAGATATTATAATTTAATTATAATATAACTCTGTATAATTATATTTTATTTCTATTAAAATAAGAAATCTAAATGAAAGTAGCGTTAATGCGTACGTACGGCTTACTGTCTCCATGAACGGTGCATTTCATTTCATACCTCTAAATGTTATGTACTATTATAAATACATGTATATTCTTGATATATTTGATAAATATTATTTCCAAATCAAGAATATAATTCTGGATATAATGAACCTTTGACCACAAGAACAACATGTAATTATAAGAAGTCCAATTTTTGACTCAAGTACCAAATATAGACAAAACGAACATTATTAACTTAAATGGTTACATAATGTTTATAAGATGGTAATAAGTTATATAAAAAGGAATAATAAACTTGAAAAGGTTCTCAAGCAAGTATAAATTAACATTAGTTTATTATTCAAGAGATTAAGGAATGATCAAGTCAAGTCGGACACGAGGTAAGGGATTTTCTTATCTCACTTTTAATTCCGTGAGATTTACAATGTTCGCCACTTATTTATTGAATGTGGTGTATTGTGTACTGAATTATAATATATATTATCATTATTATCATTATATTCGTGGTATTATGTGATTCATTTTTTGGTTATTAACTTTGGGTCATTCATCTCGATTGATCACAACTTGGTAAGGGGTTTTCATCTAACTTTTTATCCCCGTGAGATTCATGCTATATTTTCCACTACTTCTTTTTGTGTGGAGTATGTACAGACCATGATTGTATTCTTTGTGTAAGATACTTTAACTTATGGGTATTTAAATCTTCATTTTATGATCCTTCTTTCATGTGGCATATGTTTTGTAAGTTACCAAATTGGTAAGGGAACCTTTCCCCCTCCTCTTTTTAAAAGAATTCTTTTTGTTATGCCTTTTAATTTACATCTTATTGTGATTGGATATGTTCTTCTATATTGTTATTGATTTAAAATTTATTTCCAATTGATGAGATACACTTTTTGTCTCATTAACTCATTTTATGAATTTTAAAGTGACTCCATTAGGCTTTCGAAATTTTTACAAGGGAACTTCTTAACCCAATTTTGATTTCTTTGGGTTCAATTTGTAGTTATTGAATATGTCATCCTATGAATATGTGTGAATGGAATATTATTTTTTTACACTTAATATCCACTTATATTGGGTGTATTTATATTTTTCACACATAATTATGAGATTTATTTATCCTTAATTTAAGGATACCATCTTTATAAGGGATTTCATCTTATTTTACATTTCCATTGTGACTTCATAGATGTTATGCACCAATTCACTCTTATATGGTGTATATACTGTCTTTTGACATATTATATCATCAATATAATTATTCTCATGATATTATAATGTTCTGATTAAATTTTATTGCACAATTATTTTTATTCATGAGTCTCTCATTTTGTTAAAAACTCTTTAACAAAAATATCATTTTGTAAACGTTTTAACGATTTATTATTCTAAATATTTATCTTTAATGTCCTTGTTTTCAAAATGGTTTTGAGTATTTATTTATATGGACATTAATGTTTTAAAATTATAATTCCATTAAAATTATCAAAGAGGTATGAGAAACTTTGATTAAAAAAGCTTTTTTAAATTAATTTTGAAAATGGATTGATTATTTCAATATCATGAAATTACTTCTTCTGATTTCAAATGAAATTTTATTAGTGAAATGTTTATATTTGAAATATTTTATTTCTTATAACAGTACTTGGAAATTTTACGGGTGGTTACATGATAAACCATAAGACGGGTGGTGCCGTGAATACCAAGATGGATGGGTACGTTATAACATCCAATGCATTGGGTATGAAAGTCGGTCATATGGCTATTATATTTAGTGATATGTGTGGAAGTCGACCGTATGGTTATTAAATTTAAGTATGTTTATGTCCCAAGTTACCTTTATATGTTAAGTGTTCTTTATATGGGTTTTATGGAAATATTTTGGTTACAAAAGGGTAAGTAATGATCTTTTATTCAGTGAAGAGTATTTACTACTTCATAAAGGTGAAATTTTTTTCTTATGATAATTTATTCATGGTTTACCTGTTGTTTTGAAAAGCTTACTATTTTCCTTATTTGTGTATCCCTTATTGAGCTTTTTATGCTCATTAAAATTTTTTTGAAATGTTTTTCACAGGACATAATGTGGAATAGGGTCACAGATGGGATCAAGGAAAGTCATGTAGTCTAAAATATGGAACTATACATGTTTCTTTTTAAGAGTTTTTATTTTATGAAAAAAATGGATACTGATTAGTCGTGTCTACTTGTAATATTCAATTTACTATGTATTAGTTATGGCCTAATTATCTAAAACTGTAAACCTTTAAAGATCCTCAATGTCAATTATTAATTTAATTAAATATTATGTAATGTTTAAGGCTAGGTCCTTATACATGGATATTATTATTTTAAAAAATCATGATATTGAGTGGAATCAAGAGATATTAGAGATATTAATTATCCAAAAAAGTGAAAAAAGTGGTTTAGTGTTGTATGCATCCATCCCTTTATTTTGAAATTACTTGAGGAGATGGATTAATGAGATTCTATCCGAACTAATAGAAAACATGAGAGTAACTGGAATTGTGATTCAACAATAATTTGTGGGGATATCCAAAATAGGAAAATTAAATTAAGTATTATTTATACCAAAACAATTAGAATATATAAACCAATCTAGTCACTATATTTCACACACACTGAACCCCTGAATAATATAAGAACATATCCATAAAACGCTTCTATCTAGAGTCAACCTGGGTCCCACTATTACCATATTAAAATTATGTTCATTAATTTATTTTCTGACGGACCTTTGATAAGCCTCTCATCATTTAGAAGCCTTTTTCAGTGGACTGATCATATCTTTATAATTTCTACCACCTCTTTGTATGATAATAAATAATATAGCACTATGTTGAGTGTATTTATTCCACATTATAACAAACTAGTAAAATTCACGGCTTCGATCTATTACTTATATGATTATTGTATATAGTATTATTATTAGTAGGAAGGATTGAAAAATATATATTAAGTATCTAATAGAGTTATCGAAGAGTAATTAAAATCCTATAGGATTGATCCAAACTTTCATCCTCTTGATGAGTGTGTGACTGTATATCCCAACAACTGCCTGTCTTTGGAATGTTGGTCAGAACGAAATTAAAATTTCACAATAATGAGGGAGAATTAAAATTAGAGTAATATTTATATTGGTACATTAACTTTATTGATAAAATAAAATATCTATTATTATCTTTTAGGTTCCAATAAAATATCTTTATATCTCATATCTTACCATGTGTTCCATATTCATTGATCATTTTTTAAAATAAAATATTATATTATAGATCCATAGTCTCATTTATTGGATATCATTGATTGCCAAATATACAGATTCCTTCATTATAGGATATAACATGTTCAAACCCAAAAATATATTATTTCATATAGAAACATAGTATCTTGATTCTTATTTACTATCTCATATGTCTTAAATAATAATTTTTTGAATAATAATAACTATGTTTTCTTGAACCCCAAAATAATTCCTAAATGAGCAACTTTAATTTCATAGTCAATCATAAATTTTATATTTATCAATAAAGGACTTTAAATTCTATATTTTTATACAAAAAAATCATATTTATTGTGTTTTAAATATTTTATTCTATGCGAAAAAAGACTTTTCATAAAGAATTAAAATTCAATATTCTTTTTTAAAAAAATTATTTGATTTTGAAGATGGAATTATCTATTTAAAATAACCATGGATACGGTAAAGTATTTTTCTCTATTTTTATATAATATTGGTAAAATATATATTTGAATTGAGTCCACCGTGGAGTTTAAATGAGTTTACCCTGAAGAAAACAGAAAATATTGATACTATAATGAAGAATCAAAGTTTAATGAGCATGTAAAATGTGTAAGAAAAGAAATAGAACCTAGAAAACAATGCAGAAGACATGAGACTTCCATGCCTAAATCAAGAACATTATTTTAAAAAAGACTCAATGTGTTCATGAAGGATAAGTTATATAATAGTTAGGCACCGTGATGTGATTGGGACTAATATTTTATATGTTTTAATTACTTAACTCAAAACGGTCACTAATATCTCATTTAATTGAAATATCTAATATAATAAAAGGAGAAAATTGTTGGATATGGGTTCAATTGAAGAATTTTGAAATAATTAAGCTATATATACAAATAGTTATTTTATATGAAAATTATTGTAATTGGAGTTTTTTCCTCGAGTATGACTTATCTCATTCTTGAGTTTCAAGCCTTGAACCAATAAAAAGTGTTAAAATTGTAAATTTACAAGATATAATTAATATTATAATTATTTATTATGGTCTAATTGATCTCAAAAAATGATTTTTACTCTTAGGTGGGATTTTGGAGAGTTTCTAGAGTGGTTAATTTCGATGGGAATATTTAATATTTATTTATAAAATTTAGTATTTATCTTATATTTTTAATGAAATATCCTCTAAACAGATATCCCGAAAAAAATATAAGTAATTTTGTGTTCAATAATTGTGTTTTATCTAAGGGTGGTATAATTCATTTCCATGCATCAAGCCCAAAATCATGACCATTTAATGTCTTTAAAACAATACATGACTATCCTAATATTCATCTAAAAATACCTCTTTAAATATTCTCTAATTAATGTGATATAATATCTCCAGTGGAATATATAGAGGGATTAAATAATTATTTGTTGTGATTATGGGGGATCTAATATTAGATCATTGATTGAGGTATATCTTTCCAATGATAACGAATTACCATCAAAGAAAAACTATAGTTTTTACCATTTATATATCCTTTATGATTTTTTAATATTGTTTCATTTTTAATGTTGAATATTTTAAATAATTTATTTATTCGTATGGGGTTTAAAAAACTACTTCTTTGTAAATTTCAATTTCCTCATTCTTTATAGATTATTTAATGATGGAGAAGCATGAACCAAACAAAGAATGAGTTATAAATGACCAAATTGAAAAAACCCAAACATTATCCCTATATAATACACTTGTTTCACTTTATCAGGATGAAAAATCACCATCCCTTATGTTGTCATGTGGCGGTAAAGGTGAGTAAGGAAATACGGAGAATTCGATACTAGGTAACTCGAATGGTGTTAATGATTCGTTGAAAATTGTAAAATTACTCTAGTCAGTATAAAAAATTCAAATTTATATCCTTGGGTCTGGTGAGGATCGGGTTCAGTGGCATGAAAATGATGGACTGAGTGGTATAAATTGTGAGGGTTAGTTTATAGGGGAACATGGGGAAAGTGATCCAATAGAGAGGTGTGAGTTTGAAATGATGTTGACAGTAGTGGCCTGAGTAATGGGGTCTGAAGAAATTGCCTATGAAATCTAATATAGGTTTATAGGATTTTATAGAGCATAAAACATAATCACATGGAGTGTGGCCTTTGGAACATTATGTGTCTCATATTCATCTATATACTATATTTTACGAAATAGTGATTAATATAACTCAATGTATCAATCTAAATCCACACAAAAATGTTTACTAAAAGTGCATATCCAAAACATATAATCACATTCTCAAGATTCCAATCAACAACACATGGTGTGCGATAATATGAAAAAATAATTTATATGGATACATATGATTTGAGTTTTGTATATGAACACATCTAAAGAACCTTAAATTATCACATGTCATGTATGTCAAAATAATACATCATGTATGATGATATGAAATGTATTTGGGATCTATGGAATATGCATGGAAAGCTCTCACGTCTCATATAGATGGGTTTCGGATCTGATATCACTTATCCATATATCGTGGAAAATATAGACTAAAAAATAATTATTATATGTTATGAATATATTAATTTGGTCTAAAATAATTAAAAAAATAATGGATAAAAAATTTCTATATTGATCCTGAATATGTCCAAGAGCGTTCATAAGAGCTTGATAGAATTCACATAAAATTTTCTAATGGGTTCTTTAGTCTTAGGGTATCCACAAGTAGTGTAAATATATCAATTTCTTGGGAGGATCCCCTCTTTGTTATTGTTTTATAAATCCATAGGTTACTTCTAAAGTGAAAGGGTGATGTGAAGAGAGAGTTTCTTCTTGAGGAAATTCAATGTTCCTTGATAAATACTTTACCCAAATATTTATCCCATTTATAAAACTATCTAAGGAACCCTTTGGGAACTAAAATTTTCGACCATATTAATGAATCATTTCATTAATGTTTCATAGGTTACAACACCCCATAATCATTTTTCCTTAAATATTTTGCATTTAAAAATTTTGTTGGGATGTTAAAACTTCTTTAATCATCATCACTTGATGATGAAATCGATCATGATATCTTGGAGTAGGAGAAGGAGACCAAACCTGAATTATCTAATAATAAAAAAACTTTCCTTTTATACGAGTTTGGTGTGGTTATATAACCCATGGAATAGTTTATCAAAATACATTCATCAGTATAGTCCAAACCACCATTCTATTTTATTGTATATTTCCATAAATCCCTATCTTGAACTAAAATCCTCATAGACATAGTAAATATTCACCTTATTTAAAATCATATATTACAAATTATGAATCAATATCAAAAATTCATTTTTTATATCATTCAGAAGTAAATTTAGAACATATATCACTCATTTACACCACATGTTACATCACATGTAACAATCAGAGAAAATCTTATGAAATATTTTTTAGATATCATCTGAAACACCATTAGGGTAACTCTTAAAATTATATAAAAATAGTTTCTAATAAATATTAATAGTCATTCATAGAACCATAATGTTTGAACCCATGTGACTCTATAAAATTGAAATCAATTATTAATTACCTAATTCATAAAGGTAAGAAAACAACATTCTTTAGAAAAACATCAATTCTACTCCATATATAATGGTATCTAGCATGATTATTTTTATACACATTGATTATCATAACTTTTTACACAATTTTTATCATATATAATTATATATAGTCACATAATCCCATTTTCTAAGACATTAATTAACCATAGGACATATAGTATATCAATAAATTATACATCACTCATACATTGTCATTATTTGAGTATTTAATGATAATATAGATAAACATATCTCAAGTCGTTTAACCAAAAAAATGATCGCATCGCTTGCCCCTCATCCAAATAGATAAAAAATTAAAATCTAACTTATCTAATCATATATTCACACTTTCTTATTCTTACTAAATCTAGAGCCTGGGTATCATATTTGTCAAAAGATAGAAAAAATATGACCTTATTTAAACCAAACAATTTAAATGATAAAAAATAATACCCAACCACCCCCTCATTATGTAATTATCAAGGATGATATAAGATGAATGTTGTGGTTTGTAGAGGAAGAAATATGCCTCATTCCTAAAAATTTGATTTCTTTTGGTTTTGTTAGATAAAAACCTCATAACTACATTAATGAACGCTTAAAATATTTACAGAAATTATATATTCATATATAATTTATAGTATATTTACATGATATAATTACCTAGTCATGACAATTTATTCTTTATAGATATATTTTGTTGAACCTAATATCTTGTCACCATTGTGTAAAATAATATAAAATAGTATCTCTTTAGTGATATCCATTTGTTATCCATGAATCCTGAAAAGTCACCGGTGGAACTCAGTGTGATAGTGTGAAATTACTGATCATCGTGCATCATTAGATGTTGATCCTAGCATGATTTATTTCATGATTAAATAATTATTTTTCTTTATATTGGTATTTATTAGGAATATGAGGAGATAACTCCCATTCTTGAGAGTTTTCTAGTGATACTTCTCTTTGGCCTTGAGAAAAGTTTCTAGAGATAAAATGTATTTTGAATAATAATTTTATTCCCCAAGAAATGATATAAATTGGGTAACATAATTTGGGTTAGATAATAGTCATTACCCAAACATACGAATATAATAAAATATTTAGTAAGTAAATAAATAACTATTTATTTAAATGATATTAAATAAAATACATCATTTCATCGGATCCCTAAACCATACCCATCAATCCTTCACTAAATTTATCAATCGTTGAGTAATAAATATTTATTTTTAAAAAATATAGCATTTAATTATTCATTAAATAAATAAATAAGTATTTTATTCATTAAATAGTCAATAACTATTTATTTAATATTCATCTCAAATATAAATTTCAAATGAGGATAATTGGTGATTGAATTTATGTGGTCAATATAACCTAAATAATAATTATTCACTAGTTAGGAGAATAAATTTTTTATATTAAATTCAAATATAATTAAAATAATATTTTGGATACACATTGTGTTTGAACCTCTAGGACTATATCTTATTTGAATTATGCCAACTAGCTAAATTGTAAAAATATCACGAAAAAACACGTCAAGGTACCCATAGAGAAAGAAGTTAATGTTGCAACAACAAAACATCATACAAGTTTTTATTGTGTAATATAATCCCTTTGACCTGATACCTCATAACATATGCTTCATACTTGTGTCATCAACCAAAATAATCAGTATAACATTATTTTAATTTTTCAAATAAACACATCAATAAAAATTTATGGACATGGAAATAAATAAACACCTCTATTTCAATTATAATTCCCATGATATTACTTCACGACTAGAATATCTATTCATGATTTTCTAAAGAAAATAAAATTATGTTGTCCATTATATAAATTATTAATAATATCAACTCTATAAACTAATATACATGTCTATAAATAAGAATATATAATGACACATATAACATGTGGAATTTATATTAACAAGTGTGTCCTCTAAACTTCCCATCTTAGAGATTACCAAGTAAAAAAAATTGAGTCAAGTATCACCTTCTTATTAGAATATAACACATGATAGTACAAATATCATTTTTGTCCAATAATAATTTATCATCATGAACAAAAGATATATGTGTTATAATATTTTCACTTCACTTTAAGGATCTCATTATAGTGGATACCAACTATTACCATTCGACATGACATATAATGTATGAAAATTATAATGCTATTATTATATAGAAGAAAAATCATCATGTGACAAGATATTTATTAATATTTTGATATTTGAATATATATATATATAACAAAAAATGTAAATTAAGTTGGTTCTAGATAGAAAACTCCAACAACATCTCATTTTCAATCGATCCAAATCTTAACAACATTTATTCAACTAGATATTGTATGATTTTAATACTTATGCTGAGATAATTATTTATTCAATGTGTTCACTAAGTTAACATTCATGGAAACTATACTTATTGTGAGATCAAACCTCTTCAAAAAGTACCTCAATAGGTGATACATTTAATTTATATTATTTATCTACTGATGTGAATTTGGATCCTTGTCATGGACCACCATTATAGTATTATCACAATATAGTGAGATAATAACATTACTGGTGGACACCACTCAAGTACCTAGATGAATTCAGGTATCCAAAATACTTCTCAATATAAATTAGAATATATAATATTCTTATAATCTACATTATAATCTATGACCATTGGATTCGTTAATCTTTTACAATAAAAAATCCTCCATTAAGGGAGAAGGAATATCCTGAATAAGAGATTTGATCATTCTAATCTATGTAGAAACTATCATCTGTGTATCCCCTAATAACTAGTTCCTTGTCTATTTTACAAAAATAGTCACATATACTTAGTACACCTAAAATTCGTTTGGAAAGTCTTTACAATAGTCCAACAATTTTTTAATTGGTCTTCATGATAATTACCTAACAAGATCATGGAGTAGAAATCTTTAAGAATGGTTTATTATATGAAA
Source organism: Viscum album (assembly GCA_963277665.1). Classification (NCBI taxonomy): domain Eukaryota; kingdom Viridiplantae; phylum Streptophyta; class Magnoliopsida; order Santalales; family Viscaceae; genus Viscum; species Viscum album. The sequence continues at coordinate 1,614,601,794 of OY728146.1, read as the reverse complement.
TACAAGAAATATTATATCAATGATTCTTGAGGAATCCTACTCATCCTATCTCGAACATCCTATATTTGACAAAACATTTTCTTCGAGAGATTTAAATAATGTTACATTGTAAATAACCCCCTTTTAGATTGTGTGATACCAAATCTCTTTATTACCTTATCAATGTATGTACCCTGACATAGTCTAGGATACCTATTAGATCGATCACAATAGATCTTAATCTCTAAAATGTAGGCTAATTCTCGTATGTATTTCTATGAAAAATATTATTATTTAATTAAACATAGCATATTTCAAAATTGGTATCTTATTTCTCATCAATAGTTTATCCTAAAAATATAAATCTATAAAAATTACTAAACTCATAAAAACCAATTATAAACAGAAGGATCATATTCATTATATATGAAACCAAACTCTCTTATGGATTCATAAAAAGTAAGTCATCGTGATATTTTTGTTATATTCAAACCATAAATGGATATCTATAACTTTCATGACTTATTGACATCCTTTAGAATAATAATATCACCTGGTAGTGTCTTATTGAAATCTTATATAAGGTTAAAATTTTGTATAATTGTTTTATCATATATTTTTTATATCTTATTTCATGGTAATATAATATGTAAGAAATAATATTAATTTATTTTATTAGGGAAATTGGTGAAAATGTTTCTTTATATTCTCTATGATTATTTTTATTAATCCCTTTGGAAACCAGTTTTTCTTTTTTAGTACTGACTTTATCATCAATGCCAAGGTTCTTCTTGAAAACCCATTTTCACACAAATGGTTTTATAATAACTAGGGTATCCTCCATAACCCATACATGGTTCTAGTATATCCATTCCATTTTATAATTAATATATACTTTCCACTTTTCAACTTTATATCCTCTTACTATATCATTTTAGGATACATGTTCCTCATTATCAACTAATAATGAGTCAAAATCCATAGTGACTAGAAAACTATATCTCTTTGGTTCAATGATCTCATTGGTTTTCTTAAATTATACTTATGTCCTTGGAATAAATTATTTTATGTGGATTTGTCGAAATTTTTCATGTGACAACTCATTTTTGTCTTGAGCTTTGACATCATCAAAATCAATCTTGATCCCAATATATATTTTTGAGACTTCATCCCTCTAAAGAAAGGTTGGATGTCTGTCATCCATGATATTTTTATATGAGGGGTTGTATAGATAATAACCTTTCGTTTCCTTAGGATTCCCAATAAAGATACACTAAATTCCTTGAGTGTCATGTTTTTTTCTAGAGATTACCCTAACAAACTCTTCACAAAAACACATAGATATATATTATTAAAAGGCTTACTCCCAAACCACAACTCATATGTAAATTTTTTTCCACTTTAGATCAAACTTGGTTTAGTAAATGTGTTCCAGTCTATGAATCCCATCCGTAAATTGATAATGGATGACTCACTTGACTCACCATCACTTTCACTATTTATAATGAGGTGTGATTCCTCCTTTAACTAGAACCATTCCTCTATAGTGTACAATTAGTGGTGATATAAGATAGTTTCTAAAAATCACATAGATAATCAATGACATCTTTCTTAGGGCACTCTTTACCACATTCTAAGTGGTCATTCTTTTTCGTATTTCCATGATAATTATCTAATTCATTCTTTTATTACTAAAATTTATAAAATTAATCACACCTATACATAATTAAGTAGACATATACACATCTAATCAAATTATTGGAAAAATTTAGGAAGTAAGGGTGTCCACCTATATATTCTACTTGAAAAGTTCCATACCAATCTGTATAATATCATTCAAGATTATTTATGTACCATTAAACCTTTCCAATAAATAGAGATATGATGATTTTTATTTAAAAACATGATTAAAATATATGAAGTTGTTTTAGTTCAAAATATTCTATATAGACTTCTTGGTAAAGTTAATTTGAACACTTCTTGTTTACACGAACAAAACTATGTCTCCACAACTGTGTGTGATATGAATCATGTTATCTTAATCTTTTATTGATTTTTAACACATGGATTTCGCACTATAGTATATAAAGACCATTTTATGATCTATCATACCATAACATATACTCTCATTATAAAATTAGTAACACTTATTTATGAATGAAAAAATAAAACCATAATTATATAAAATGTACATGGATAAAATTATTATTTTTTATAATGGGAACATAAAATTAATAATAATTCATTAACACTAGAATAAATATAATAAAAATAGTGATATATTAATATATAGTTATTATTGTTGCTAGTCTAAATCCGTTGGAAGCTCAAAGGTCGACCTATAATATCAGAACCTTCCTAAATCTACATGGTTCATGTATTTGGATAAAAATGAGAGAAATATAATTTGTTTCTAAAAACCAATTATCAGAAATAAAGATGTAACATTTGATAACAAATGCTACTGAATCTTTCCCTTAATTCTTTATTTGGATGTAGTTATTCTTCAAGTGGGACTTTTTACCCTATGTAAAACACCTTGTGTCTTGTTTCATAGCCCTCCCTATGATTCTACTTCTCTTGTCTAGGTGGTGCGAAGGTACTGTGTACTTTATTCTAGTCTTGGATCCCTTAACCCCAACCTTCATATTTTTCACAGTAATTATTAGGTGTTTTCATCATTCATATCCTTATCTTCTTTGAAAATTAGATTCAAGAGATATGGGAGATTATTGTGAATATTATTCCTATTAAAATTTAAAATAAATCTATAGAAGATATAAGGTGTTGATATGATCATGATGTATATGAAACAATATTTACATATATTGAAACTAAGAATATATAAATTATTAATGTATCTATTCATCTTATATACCTGAGTTCTAGCTAGTGAACCTTCTCCAATATTTTATATAAAGAGAATTTGAGATCACATACTTCTTATGTGATTCTTTCTCCTCAAAATTATCAAAAATATAAGATAAAATGGTGTATAAATCCATGAATTTGTGCAGCTTCTCGCACTCACCAATCATAGAAAATATCATGAGGCACAAGAGATCAAAAGTTTTTATCCTAATGGTTCTAGAAGACAATTGACCTCTTTACAATACTCTTTATATGTTTCTATAGTAATTTGGGACTCCAACATATAAAATGTTTTCTGTCGGTGTAGTACAATGTGAAAACACATATAAAAATCATAGAAGTCTTTTCCAATCAAGAGATTTTATTTTTCTAATATTTATCATAGGGGTAATTTCATGGTCTTATTGCGTTCCATTTTTCTCAACATATAAAATCTGGTTTTAGTAATATTTATTGATTACCATGTGTGATGTAATAAATTTTAATATATTAGTCTCCCACTATTTTATCAAATACAAATATCCATTACCATTGAATTTTTCATATCCTGACATGTAGATATTCTAGTGGAAAGGATACATATTTCCCTTCTCTTAATATATACTATGACAAGGAAAATTACTCTTAGGAATTTAGGTAGGAGGTCTTGACAACTAAATTAATTGGTAATTACTTGATCTATCGAGTAGACTCCACAATCCTACAATCATGGAATCAGATATCCTCAACACATTACACTAATTGGAATTTATTTGACCATTTCCAATACACTCAATACTAATTTTGTTAAGTCACCCTGTTATCTTTGTTAATACTACCATGATATTGGAAAGTGTCCCTTATTATGTATTAGAAAAAAAATTGACTATGGGTGCATCATTAATTAGAAGATGGTAGGTATTTTTGAATTTATAATTTTTCAAGTTATTTTTATCTTATTCATAAACATTATTTATTTTATCATTTAATATTATGTGGATTTTACCTAATTAATTAACTTTGTGTTGATAACATCATTTATTAATAATTTTTTTTATTTTATCTTTCATGTTTGTTATTTAATTTAATTCATTTTCTAGTGTTTAAAAATAAAATAATCATGTATCTAATAAATTTATAAATAATAATGAACTATAAAAAAATATCACAGTAGGAAACATGACTTATACCAACAGTTTCAAACCATTTGTAATGGCCTAAAAACCATTGGAATAAACTATACCAATGGTTGTTCAAACCATTGTCTAGTTAGCCATGGGGATAGACATATACAAATAGTTATAGTATAACTGTTGGTATATGTCTTTGGAAATCATATTGTACCAATGATTTCAGCTAACCGTTTGTATAACTTTATACCAACAGTTGATAATTGTTGTAAATTAAGGAATTTCAGATCTATTCCAATGGTCCTGAAATCGTTGGAATAATCTTTTAACAACAGTTTACATAAAACCATTTTTAAAGAATAATTACAGGTTCTATACCAATGGTTACTAACCATTGGTATATAGTTTTACCAATTGTTTTATGTAAACCATTAGTATAAAGTATCTTTTCAAACATATACATATGGTTCAGAACCGTTGGTATAGCCTTGCTGCAATTGTAGCAGCAGGCCGGCCTGCCTCCCCCTCTACAATCCCACGTGCACCTTCAAAGAAATTATATAATGAACTGAATAAAGAATTTAGAATTTCTTTGAATTCAGAATTCAATTTAGAACCCAACTACCCAATGTAATACAGAATTCAGAATTGAATTCTCAATTGAATACATACAGAGTGAATTATGTTCGGAATTCAGAATTATACATGAATAATACATACAAAATGTATTATGAATTACATAGAAAATTATGAAATACATACAGAATTATGAATTATGTATAGTGTATTAAATTCAGAATTCAATACATACATAATTTAATTATGTATAATAGATACAGAATATGGCAGAAAAAATTGAATTCAGAATATAGCATACAAAATAGGGGTAAAAGGAAAATATTTCATACATAATAGAATATAACTAACATGGAATATAGAATATGACTAATATAGAATACAAAATATGTAATATATAACAGAAATTCAGAATTTAATTCACATGAATGGGCGATTTTAGATGAAATCAGTGTGATTGAAGAATGACTAATACTTTTCACATGTAATTATATAAGAAAATGGATAAATGACTTAATATATTTCATTTTACATGGTGGGATTTATGGTGGGGGGGGGGGGGCTGTCCAAGGGGGTGTAGGTCGGGTGGGGGTGTCCAGGGGGACTATCTAGGGGGTGGGGGTGTCTGGGGGGGGGCTATCTAGGGGGGAGCTGTCTAGGGTGGGGGGTCTGGGGTGGGGGGTGTGGGAAGGTGTTTGGGGTGGGTTTCCAGGGTGCTGGGGTTGTCCAACAGTGAGGGGGGTGTCCAGGGGTGGGGGATGTTCGGGGGGGGGGGGGGGGGGTTGCCCAATGGGGTGGGGGTGTCCATGGGGGGGCTATCCATGGGTGTGGGGGTGGGTGGGGGGAGGGGCTATCCAAGGGGGTGGGGGTGTCTAGGGGTGGGGGATATCTAGGGGGCTGTCTAAGGGGGTGGGTGTGTCCTGGGGGGGGATGTCAAGGGGTTGGGGTGGGGGTTGTCCAGTGGGGTGTGCAAGGGTGTGGGGGTTTGGGGGGGGGGGGGGGGTTGTGGGGGGCTATCCAAGGGGGTGGGGGCTGTCCAGGGGGGCTGTCAAGGGCGGTGGGGTGGGGGTGTCTAGGTTGTGGGGGGGGGGGGTGAGCTGTCCAGGGGGTGGGGGTTGTTCAAGGGGTGGGGGTGTCTGGGGGGGGAATGTCCATAGGGGTGGGGCTCGGGGTGTCTAGGTGGGTGGGGGTGGGGTTGTCTAGAGGTGGGGGTGTCCAGGGGGACTCTGTCTAATGGGGTGGGCGTGTCTAGGGGGATGGGGGATTTTTAGGCGTGGGGTGGTGGAGGGGCTGTACAGGGTGTGGGGTAGTGTCCAGGGGGGGATTCCAAGGGGGTGGGGGTGTCTATGGGGGCTGTCCAGGGGGTGGGGGCTTTCCATGGGTAGGGGGTGTCTAGGGGGTGGGGGTGTCCAAGGGTGCGAGGGTGTCCAGGGGAGGGGTGAATCAGTCACATATATTCCGTCACATTAATCATCAAGTCAGGTTTTATTATTTATAGATAATGAAATAAAGGTAATATGACCAACTTAACTAGACATATATTTAAGCACAAAAAATCTTCAAACATCAAATGTCATTAATATCAGTCAAAAATGTAATGCATCAATCTACCCATCATCACCACAACTATCATCACCATTATCATCAGCCTCGTCCTTTTCCTCATCATTATCTCCATTATCATCCCCGCCCTCCTCAACGCCCCGCTCCTCACCCTTGTACTCTACCTCGACCTCTTCCTCGACCTTAGACTCCTCCCCGCCCTCCTCCTCTGCCTCAGTATCCTCCTCGCCCTCCTCCTCCAACTCAGCCTCCTCCTCCCCATCGTCATCACCAGGAAGAACATCATCTCAACCACCACTAAAACTGCCACCTAGTGCACCATATATAGAACACATCAACTTAATATATTCATCAAAAGGTGTGATGTCCTCTTGTGGAAGTGTTAGACGTAAAACTTCTACCAATTTCATAAATGATGTGTTTTCCCTAACACACTGTTTTGTCGTCTCTGTGGCCCTTTGTTTCACCTGTTCTACCTATGCATTAACCTGGTAGAACTCAGTGGCACTACAACTCATACCTGAAGAGGGACAATACCTTTTCAAGACTATACTCTTCCCAAGATGGTAGTGTACTCTGCCTGGGTTCTCGTCTCCCAACACCTTATGTATGTGATCATTTGGCCCAAAATTGTCCAGTTCCTGGGCATCAGGGGCCTCTAAAAAAGCTTTTTACCAATATAAATAGCTTATTATGTTACAAAATGGATATTAAAATTTGAAACCAATGTAGTAAACCTTAAATTTTTTTGTTGAGTCGGTTCATTATCCTCACTTCCATATTTTTTCCTTCTACTCGAGCAAAATAGTTATGGATCAAGGCACACTCCCTTCAATATTCAATGTTTTCCTCTCTAATGAAATTGAATGTAGGAAACAATAATTAAAATTAGGTTACCAATAAATAATTTCATAACTAAAATTAAATTCAAACTTTAGAAATCAAATAAATTATGGAAGAAACAATAGAAAGTGCATGTCATAAGAATTATTATAAACAACTGTCATACCTGCCTCCTATCATGATCTAACATCATAGTATGTCCCATTGTGTGGAGGTATTTTTTCATCAATGTTTTTTATTTATTCTGAATGATTCTTAAATAAAATTCAATAATAATAAAGATAGTATTAATTAAGAACATTAAAATATTCATTTAAATACCTCAAATGTGATTAATACCAAAAACTAGATATTCATACAATGAGTAATCTTCAATCGATATAGTTCTATAGGACAATAATCCATGACAGGTACCACCTCTAACTCTCTAACAACTCTAGCATTCCATCCAATATACAAATCATGCTTATAGGCTCTCCAAAGATCACCTAAATCCTCTAGAAGTGCTGGCTATTCATCCTCACCATCGGATAAATTAAACTGAATCTAACACCAAAATACTAATTCATATAAATAGAAAAATAATATATTACATTAAATTAAACAAATTTTATATGCATATATAATCCTGTAGACGCCGGAAAAGTCCGTTGTTCCCAAACGAAGCTCCGGATGCGGAAAGCGAGGTCATATTTGGAGTCGGAAGAATGTTTCGGAGGGCCCGGAGGCCTTGCGCGGAATTTCAGAGGCCTGCGCGCAAAGATGATGATCCGCGCGCAAAACCCCCGGGATGCGCGCAACTCCCTTGCGCGTCGTGCCCGATTCCGCGCCCGCGAGGAGAATTCCGCGCTCGCGCCTTGGATTCCGCGCCCGGGGTTGCCTATAAATACTAGGCGACCCCCAACGTTTCAGAGGTTGCTGGAAGTCGAACGGTCTCCCGCGCGCGCAATTCAACCCCTTCCACGCGCAATGCCGATCTTCAGGTAACCACCTTTCTTTCGCGCAATAGAGCCTTGGGGTCCGCCTTCGCGCGCAATCCCCTTGGCTCCTTTCCTTTGAATAAATTTCAACCCGAAGGCCTTTGCGCGCAAAAGAAGCCTCTTGCGCGCAATTGCCCCCCCGGGTGCGCGCAATCCAACCCGATTGCGCGCACCCCCCATTTTCAAAGTGGCCATTCGTTAGAGAATGAGCTGTTGCCCCCGCGCGCTACCCGAAGCCCGGTGCGCGCAATCCCCATCATCCGCGCGTGAAGCGCTGGCCCAATTGCGCGCCAGCCCGCCATTTTGCGCGCCGACCCGCGGTTTTGCGCGCAAAGCTCCTCTTTTGCGCGCAATCCGCCAGGTTCGCCTCCCTTGACCCCCTGAGGGTACCCGCCTGCGTGGCGCCCGATGATCTTCATCCTGGGTGCCCGCACCGTGCGTTGTCTTTCCGTGCGGCCCTCCAGGCTCGTGCGAAGTGACACGGACCCATCGGCGGCAATCATTCGTCCAGCATGACGTTAAACTGCATATTCGTCCAGCATGACGTTAAACTGCATATTCGTCCAGCATGACGTTAAACTGCATATTCGTCCAGCATGACGTTAAACTGCATATTCGTCCTGCATGACGTTAAACTGCACATATGTCCAGCATGACGTTAAACTGCCCACACGTCCAGCATGACGTTAAACTGCACATTCGTCCGCGCTGCAAGACGTTAAACTGCCAAGTGTTTCGTCCTCAACACACGACGTTAAACTGTGCTTCGTCCGGCGAGACGTTAAACCGTCCGCTTCGTCCTCAACACACGACGTTAAACTGTACTTCGTCCGGCAAGACGTTAAACCGTCCGCAACCTGATCCCGTGCTCCGCATGCAGGGTCCCCCCCGGTTTGGATGTGGCCCCCACCCGCTCGTCTCTGTAGGGATGTCGGGATTGTCCCGCTTTTGGGACGATTTAATGGGAGTGGCTTTTCCCTACGGGGGCAGGGTATTATAAACCCCTTGTTTCTTGTGGGGGGCTGCACATGTGTATCTCCATTGCGCTCCCCCACTGCCGAAGCCAGTAGAGGGTGTGACTGGGATCGAGGTGTCTCCTACTTTCGGTCCAAGTCCCTTCCAACTGAGTTTCGCCGCATCCGGGCTGCCTCAAGTGCGTAAGTCCTGACAGAATGAACTACGTGGACTTTGATCCCTGTCTTCTATACAGGGTACGTAGGAAGCCTTCTTGAGGTCCAACCCCGCCACCTGGTCGTCCCGGTCGTATTTACGTCGGTTCGTCCATCAGTGGACCCCTCCAGGGTTCACGCTTGCGTCGATTCACCTATGAATCCGCCCCTGTGGGAGACTGCCCGTGTGTATCTCCACTGTGCCTCCCCACAGCCCCTTTTTCCATTTCTCCTTTCATCGTCCAGCATGACGTGAAACTGTGATCCACCCGGCCGTTCCATCCCCCTCTGTGCGAGGTGGTTCGGTTCAATCCTCCGCTCGGCGGCCTAGACCTCTTCGTGAGTCGGCCTGCCGACGTCCAGCATGACGTTAAACTGTATACCCGAACTACGTCGACTTTGATCCGTGCTAACGTGCGGTACGTAGGAAGCCCCTACGGGGTCCAAGCTCTTCGCTCCATCATCCACCCTAATCCTTACCCGGGCCGCCACATCCCGGTGGGGTCATGCCACTTCACTCCACTCCACGTTACTTGGGAAGCCGCCCATGTGCTGGCCCCAGCGTCGGAGGTTCCCCGCAAGGGGTTCTGTCATCCGATCCACTTTTCGTGTTGATCGGTCCGATGCCGTCCCCGCTGGACGTTAAACTCGCGGCATACCCCGTGTTAAACATGGGAAGCTGAGGAAAACCTCAGGTGACACAGTTCCCCGCACCCAGTACGGGATGCCTCAGGCCATCATGCCTTCGAGAAGCCCTATTAGGGACGGAAGACAGACGTGCAGAGCCGCAGTGTTACGACACGCCCCCAGCACCCAGAGCCACCCGGCCTTCTCACCGCAGGTTGCTGCCCCGCCCAGACTCCTTGGAGCGTCCGGGCGGAAGCAGCGTAAATAACCGGTGTCCATGAAGATATGGCGCCGGGAACGAGATTCACGAACATTCTTAAGTCTATGAGGGAGACCCGGATTAGGCGACGAGTTCCGAGGAGACGTCCAAGGAAGGAGGAGCCGACATCCCATCATCCCGGTTTCGATCAAGGAGCAGACGCCCCTGAATAAGGGACGAATGCCGCCCGCCCTTGGAAAGCGGGACTGCGGGACCACAAGCCGCGCGCCCATCCCCTCGGGTTGACGGGTGCACGCGCGAACGCGTCCTGGCGGAACAGCGTAACCCGACGCACATCCGCACCGAAACAGAAAAATGGTGAACCCGACGTGAATATCTTCTCCTCGATACGAAGACCGATGGCTTTCAGAGGTGTTGGAAGACCGACGTGTTGCCCGGCCAAGCATTCAGTCTTACCCGCCAGGGGCTGGGGAAGGGACATCGGGCACTCCGTCTCGCAACGTCGAGGGCCTGGGTTCCCCCCACGGAAGGCGTCGTGGCGCTAATGTTGGTTGTCGATTCCTTTTTCCTGTCAGTGTTAATGGGTCATTCTCCCTGCTTTCAGAAATCAGGTCGCCCGATCCAGTGCCCGATCGCCACCCGCCCACTGGCGCAGGGGTAGGGGAAACACCGACGCGGCTACTCCGCGCGGTCCTGCCCGTTCCACAGTCGTCCCAGCAGCCGCAATTGCGGGACGACCACGCCCTCTCTCCCCCTCGGAGGTCATCCAGAGAAGGGTGATCAACACCCTGGTGCGGAGATACGAGGAAGAGGGATTCATCCCCACTAGGGAAATGGCTCGCCTAGACCTTGAGGAGGCTGCGCCTCGCCACCACCACCGCCCCCAAGGGCCGCGCAGGGAGGTACCACTGCCCACCTCAACGTCCAATCGCTTCGGGAGTTTATCCCCGGAGCGCTCTGACAGTTCCCTTCCCTATGCAGATGAGGTGGAAGATGCCCGGGATCACCCTATCCGGGATTCGCTCCAGGGATCTACGGTAAGGACTCCCGCCAGGCCACGGCGACACCGCCGCCAGGCCTCTCCAGTCGAAGAGCGGGCTCTCCGCCTGCCCGCGCCGCTCATTCCGACTCGCCTGTCCCGACGCCAACGTCGGGCACGAGCGGAAGAGGATGCCCACCTTGGGGCTCTAGCAACAGCGGCCGCATTGGCCCAAGCCACTGCTGGCTCCAGTCGCCAGGCCTCTGCGCATCCTGAGCAGGGGAACTCCTATGCCCGACCTGGATCGAGGCCCCGACCGCCCCAAAGGCAGGTTGGGTTGACTCTCCCGGTTGCTGGCACTGGCAGTAGCCACCGCGGACCACCTCGCGGTAGCGCTATTCACCGGTAGGATCTACTCTGTGTGGCCGATCCAGGAGGCATGGGTCATCCCACCTTCCGATCCCGGCCCGGAGGCCTGCCCGGAATCATCTCTCCCCGCGTCCCCTTTGATATCTGTCCTGGTGCCCCTCGCACCTTGGTTCCCAGTCCTCTTGGCCCCAGCACCAGTGCGGCCGGAGGACGCCAGGACAGAGATCAGCCCTGCCCCGAAGAACCACCCAGGGGCAGGAAGGCAAGGCGTCGACGCCGAGGGAAGAATGTTACGGAATTCCGGACAGAGATCCGACCGGTTCGCTTCTCTGATTCAGAGGCGGAGTACGATTCGGCGACAGAGCCCTTTCCCCAATCCCGCCAGTCAAGGGCAGGGGTAGGAATGCGGCACGTCAGCCTCGTGCTCCCCGAGAGCGAGATCGATGTGATCCCCGCTTCTCTCCGAAGGTATATCCGGAGTAACGAGGGCCTGGTAGACCCCCAAGGATCAAGCTTGCGGTTGGTACCGGCCCCTCCGGAAGTGCCTTCCGTCTCGATCGGAGAAACCGGAGACTTTTTCTGGGGATCGACGGTCGAACCACGATCTGGTGCACCCTCGGCGAGCACCGATGCTACGGCAGGATGTCCGCTCGCCGGCCCGTCCTATCGTGATGTGGTAGCCAGGGCACCGCCTCCCTCAGAGGGCGGCCCAGGATATGGAGGCCAATCGTCCTGTTCGCCGTATTCACCGCCGGCCAGCCCGTCGGCCCGGCGGCCCGCCTCGGCACCACTACCAGTTCCCCGTCCGTTCCCATCCATTGAAGAGGACCAAGGAGATCTGGGTCCCGAGTTTGAGTCGTGGAGCTTCTGGACCGTCCTTGCAGAGGGCCGCTTCCCTGAGAAGTTTTGGCCAGTCGCGGGACTGGGCTTTGATGCACCCGAATCGCTCACCCCGGATGAGTTCGAATGCTTCCGCCGAACTCTCCGGGAGACTCGCTCCTGTCTTCACCGCCTACAAATGCCATATCCCGGGAGTCAAGCGCACCTGGAGGATATTGGTGAGCAGTGCCGTCAAATTGACCTGGCCATGCTCCCCGCGGTTCGGCACCCCGGGTCATTTGGGCACCACGAGGCCCTCCAACAACGATGCGTTGAGTGCTTTCAAGTACTCCGCAAAGTTATCAAGGAAGCCACTCCCCACGTGTATATCCGTGGATGGGGGCAGTACGCTGCCCTACGCTTCAGTGTGATCCGCCGACAGCCCGATTCGCTGGGTGGCCCTGAGGGTATATCCCCAGGGACAGGAACGGTCAATATGGCTGACCTGTCGGGAGAGGGGAACGACTTGGAACTTCTCGACGGGGGCTTCCCCCCGAAGACAAGCCGTCGTCAGATCCATCGGTGAGAGTTACTCGTCATCAGAGGAACCTCCTGGGGCTCCCCGCGCCCACTGAAGCACTGACGTTGAGCCGAAACGTCAGCAAAGGAAAAGAGCACAGCGAGGCTATAAGGCCCGCCGACCCATCTGCCTCCATGCAGAGGGCAGAGGAGGATCCTGAGAAGGCTACGCTACGTCAGCAGCTCGCCGAACAGAAGAAGCTGGTTGACCAGCTCCTCGCCGAGCGCGCTGTAGAACGGCGGCCTGACTACGGTGATCCTAGGCCAGGACAGCAGGGACCGGAACAACCGCTCCTCGATGAGACTCTCCCGGGCAACCGTGATTACGTCGTGTTCGCCGACAGGAGAGAGGCCATTGCCTATGGCAAGAGGGCGCGTTATGTTTCGCCACACCCTCCCGAGCGGCGTGACTTCCTGAGAGACCCCGCTCGGATTCCTCCCGCTGCCCCAAGGGCCGCTCCGCCCGCCATCCCACGAGCCGCCGAGTTCGACGACCCGGTCGACGACCCGATTGAAGGGCCATGCAATGCACTCGTGGTTAGAGATCCTCGCCAGGACTGGAACCCATTTCCGGACGATCCGATGGCGGCACTCATTGCCCGCTTGGAAGCCTTGGAGACTCGGCAGGTGGCGATCCCACCGGACGGCAAGCCCTACCCAGCATGGGTGGATGACATGCCGGCGCCTCCGGGATTCGGGAATCCCACTTTTTCCCCCTTCAACGGAACTGGAGATCCGCCACAGCATTTAGCCCACTTCAACTCGAGGTGCGGGCCTATGTTGGGGACTCCGGCGCAGCAGGAGGCCGCTAAGCTTCGCTGCTTTGTTCAGACACTGGAAGGGCCAGCATTTGTCTGGTACAGCCAGCTCCCCGTCGGGTCGGTAACCAGCTGGGAGGACCTCCGTAGATAGTTCCTCTACCAGTTCAGTTCCACGACCCGGAAGACAAGTATCTCAGACCTCTTCAAGTGCAAGCAGAGGCCTGATGAGCGAGTCGCGGACTTCGTCGCCCGATGGAAGGGTCTCACGTATTCCCTTGACATGCCATTGACTCAGGAGCAGTTGCTGACAATGTGCGTCGGGAACGTCAAGACTGAGCTGGTCCCTTCCCTGATCACTCAAAATTACCCCAGAGGGTTCAGGGACTTCTCCGACAAAGCTCAACGTCTTGAGGAAGCCCTGCAACAGGCCAGCCAGGCACACCCGCTGCCTCCAATGATTCCTGCAAGGAGAGTCAGCAGGGCTGAGCCCGCTGCTGTCGCCCAGATAGAGGCCCCCAGGCCATTGGAGCTGTTGCCGGCGAGGCCAGCTCCACAGCCTCACAGGAATCCGCCTCCACGGGCTCAGTTCCCGGCCCAGCAGCGGCAGTCCCAGAACCGGCCGGCCCCTCCGCGTAATGTACCGCCGCAACCCAGGCGAGATAATCAGGGTCCACCTCCTCGGCCGGCCCCTCCAGCCCCTCGTCAAGACCACGCTCCAAGGGGCCCGCGACACCTGACTTACTCATTCCACGAGGATCAGGTCCCCGGTTATTTCCGGAGCGCCCTGGAGCAGAGGATTGTGCGACTGCCTGAGTGTTGGAGGCCAGAGGAGGCACATCTTACGAATAGCCCCCGCTACTGCCCCTACCATCGGGCCCTGGGGCACACCATCCAGCGGTGCTATGTGTTTAAGGATTGGCTCCAAGACCAGATTAACAACAATGTAATCAGGTTGGGCCCAGCTCCAGCACAAGTGGCGGGCGTGTTCGTGGGATCAGATGACGATAGTGGCAACGAGGACGAATGGCAGCTGGTCTCCAACCGCGGATCCCAGAAGTATAATAACTGGATGGCCCGCAAGACGACCATTCGCGCCCATGGAATCATCCGTGCGCGCTTGAATCAGCCTGAGCCCCCAGAATCTGCGGGTGCTGCTTCGGCATCGTCGTCCCAGCCTGCCTCTTCCAAGAGGAGAAAACGGCGGCAGCGCAAGAAGGAAGAGCGCGCCCCGCCAGTTCCGCCACTATCCCGCACTCTCGGCGATTTCATGCCCCCGGAGATTGGGGTCCCTCCTCGGATCCGCCCGGTGATGGATGATTCGTCCGATGACGGTCTTGGGTACGCTTCGGTTAATACCGTCGAGCTGGTAAATCCCTTTTCGGTTCCTGACGTTGAAGAACACCAGGTGGACCTCCCTAGTATCCCCGGTCGTCACTACCGTCGGAAGAACCGCAACAACAGGAGTCGCCGGGGCACAGCCGTTGGTACCTCCAGCCAGGCCGTGCACGCCACTGAGACTAGGCAGCAGGCTCAAAACCTTGCTCAGCACGCGCAGCCCCCCCATCCGGGGGTGACGGATTCGCCTACGCCACTGTTTGTGGTGTGGGACCAGGCAGAACCGCCTCAGCCGCGTCGCGACCAGCTCCGCCCTACCATGAGTCCATCCCGGCCTCCTGACTCCAGTACGGTGACCATTTCCCGGACTGCGACCAGTGAACAGCGAGATGCGCCAAGTACCAGTCGGCCGCCGATCCAACCGGCAAGGCCCGTCATGCCACCAACCGCAGAGCAACCTCCTGCAACCAGGGGCTCGCGCTTGGCCAAAAAGTATGATGTCCTGAAGCACTTGGCCGACATCCCAGCAAGGCTCTCCATCCTTGAGGCTCTGCGCATGTCATCTGAGATGCGCGAGGCACTCGCTGAAGCCCTGAAAATCCCCCTCCAGTTTGAGACAGAGGTTGCGGCTGCAGAGGCCTTTCACGCCGAAACGATCGAGGACGCCGAATGTCAGGCAGTTATCTCGTTCTCTGGTAAGGATGAAGACCCTCCTATACAGGGACATATCCGTCCGCTGTATGTCACTGGCCAGTTCAATGGCCTTGAAGTCCGGCGCTGTCTTGTCGACACGGGGTCTGGGATTAACCTGATTCCAACTCGGACGCTCCGGAGATTGGGGTTGTCTGAGGATGACTTGATTCCCTCCGACCTCAGGATCCAGGGGTACGACCGCACCGAGCAAACCCCGGTCGGCAAGATACGTTTGAAGACCCAGTTCAGTGACTTGGTTGCCAACACCGAATTCATGGTAGTCTCTCAGGACACTGCGTATAACGCATTGATGGGCAGGCCATGGCTTCACCTTCACGCGGCGGTTCCCTCGTCATACCACCAATGCCTCAAATACTCCCTTAATGGTCGAGTAGGCGTGCTTCAAGGAGATGCCTCTCCTTTTGCCTCATGTGAAGCCCGCTATCTGGACGCGGACTATTACAAGAGCAAGGATAAGCAGATCCTGGCAGGTGAGGTTGAGCCTGTCGCTGTTGCAAGCGATCCCTGGGCAAGTCTGGATGATGCTTACGTCCTCCCGATTCACCGGTTGGACGTCGCTATGGTCTCGACGGCCCGCGAGTCTCCTGATGAGATGGCCGCGACCGCCCGTGCCAGCACCAGTGGCCCAGCAGGATCTGGAAGCCCCAATGCAGTTGCCAACGCAGTCTCTCCCGTGGACGATCCCTCCCCGAGTGGAGAGGACGTGGAAGATGCACCCCCAGCCTTTGAGGAGGGCGTCCCCGCCACGGTCGATGAGTTAATACAGGTGAACCTTGGAACAGAGGCCGATCCAAGACCCACATTGGTTAGTGCCGCCATGCCCTCTGAGGAGCGGCAGCAGTACGTGGACTTTCTCAGGCAGCACCATGATGTGTTCGCTTGGGGCTATGACGAGATGCCGGGGCTAGATCCTCAGGTAGCCGTCCACCGCCTTGGTCTCCCGGCGAACCATCGCGGGTTCAAGCAGCCTCCCAGGAAGATGCACCCGTCCCACGGTGCCATGGTTGAGGCCGAAGTTGACAAGCTTATCAAAGCCAACTTCGTGAGGGAAGTTCAGTACCCCAAATGGCTGGCCAACATTGTGCCGGTCAGGAAGAAGAACGGGCAGATCAGAGTCTGCATCGACTTCCGCGATCTCAACCGCCACTGTCCGAAGGATGATTTTCCCCTTCCAGTGACAGAGCTGTTGATTGACGCCACGGCAGGGTTCCAAGCCCTCTCCTTCGTGGATGGATACTCCGGATACAACCAAATTCGGATGGCCCCTGAGGATGAGGAGTTCACTGCCTTCAGGGCCCCCCAAGGTACCTTTTGCTACCGGGTCATGCCCTTCGGCCTGAAGAATGCAGGTGCCACCTACCAACGGGCGATGCACCGCATATTCAAGCCAATCCTCGGCACACTGGTGGAATGCTACGTCGACGACTTGGTTGTCAAATCGCGCCAGCATCAGGACCATCTCAAAGATCTTGAGAAAGTGTTCGGCTTCCTCCGGTCTCGCTGCCTGAAGATGAACCCGTTGAAGTGTGCCTTTGGGGTTACCTCCGGAAAGTTCCTTGGATTTGTGGTAAGATACCGGGGTATTGAGATCGACCCAGAGAAAATCAAGGCGATTAGCCAGATGCCTCCCCCAGGTATCGTCCGGGAACTGCAAGGGTTCCAAGGCCACTTAGCCTATATACGCCGATTCATCGCGAATCTGGCCGGCAAGTGTAAGCCCTTTTCTCGGCTCATGAAGAAAGGTGCCACCTATGTATGGGATAAAGAGTGTCAGACCGCTTTCGAGGAAATCAAGAAGTACCTGCTTCAACCTCCGGTCCTGATGCCGCCCGTATCCGGAAAGCCGCTGGTCCTTTATGTGACCGCCCTGGAACGGTCCCTGGGTGCCCTTCTCGCCCAGAAGAACAACGAGGGAACAGAGAATAGCCTCTATTACCTCAGTCGCATGCTCCTTGATGCGGAAGTTAGGTATTCCCCCATCGAGAAGAGCTGCCTGGTGCTCGTATTTGCCGTACAGAAATTACGGCACTACTTGCAGCACCATGAGGTACAATTGGTTTCTCGGGAAGACCCGTTGAAATATATCCTGAGCCGGCCTATGTTGACTGGCCGTCTAGCGCGGTGGGCTGTGATTCTCCAGCAGTTCGACATCAGGTATGTGTCTTAGAAGGCCATCAAAGGACAAGCATTGGCAGACTTTCTGGCAGCTCACCCGACCTCCGCGGATCAGCCGCTGGATCTAGGCTTTCCTGATGAGACCATTCTCTCGGTTGATCGAGCCGATCCATGCTGGCAGATGCACTTTGACGGTGCCTCCCGGAGCCCCACCGGTAGAAGACCCGATAATCCTAAGCTCAACAGAGTGGGCTTGGGTATCGTCTTCATTACCCCGGAGCGAGCCGTGCTGCCATACTCGTTCCTGTTGTCAGAGGGCTGTACCAACAATGAGGCGGAATACCATGCCCTCATCACCGGCCTCGAGTTGGCTCTCGAGATCGACATGCCACGTTTGTGCGTGAAAGGGGACTCCGAGCTAGTCGTTAAGCAGATCAATGGCGACTACGTTGTCAGGAAGCCGGAACTTGTGCCATTGTTGGAGTGCACCCTCCTTCTGATGGCCCGGTTCCCTTCTCGGCCGGAAATTGTCCATGTTCCCCGGTCGCAGAACGGTCGAGCAGATGCTTTGGCCAGCCTCGCTGCGTCACTTGCGGAGCCTGAACAGGACAACCTGATCGTCCGCGTGACGCGCCGCAGGCTCATCGCTCCCGTTATCCCGGAAGAAGATCGCGGCCCGTTGGTAAGTAACCTCACCACGGTTGCCCCTATGCCCGGAGCCCCGAGTACCCCAGATATGACAGTCGGATCAGCCCCTGATTGGAGGACGCCTTTGGTTGAGTACCTCCAACATGGCATTCTTCCATCGGATCGGGCCGAGCGCGAGCGAGTTCGACGCCGCGCATCGCAGTTCGTCCTCCAGAGCAGTCCCGGCCTGGAGCAGATCCTCTACAAACGCGGATTTGATGGTGTTCTCCTCCGTTGCCTTCAGGGAGTTGAGATCCCACGAGTCATGCAAGAGGTCCATGCTGGTTCATGCGGCGCCCACCAGACTGGGCCGAAGCTGTCCCACCAGATTCGGAGGTTAGGATACTTCTGGCCCTCTATGATCCATGACTGCATCGAGTATGCCAGGAGGTGCCATGCGTGCCAGGTTCATGCGAACTTTGTGCATCGGCCGCCGGAGCCACTCCATACTACAAGGTATTCCTGGCCCTTTGCAGTCTGGGGACTGGACGTTGTGGGACCTTACCCGCCGGCGACAGCTCGCCAGTGCCGGTTCATTCTGACCGCCACGGACTTCTTCTCCAAATGGGCAGAGGCGATTCCGCTCAGAGAGGTCAAATCTTGTTCGATCGCTGACTTCGTGACCTCCAACATCATCTATCGATTTGGAGTGCCTCACGCTATCCTCACGGATAACGGAACCAATTTCCGAGCAGCCGAGTTGAAGAAGTTGTACGCCAAGTATAACATTCGCTCGAACCATACATCTCGTTATCATGCGCAGGCGAATGGACAGATCGAGGCGTTTAACAAAACCCTCTCTAACATTCTGCAAAAGATGGTTGGTCAGAACAAGAAGAGTTGGCCGGACAAGCTACCCAACGCCCTCTGGGCTTATCAGACGACGACTCGCAATTCCACCCAGATGACCCCTTATTCCCTGGTGTATGGAGCTGAGGCCGTCCTGCCCATCGAGATCCAGTTACCATCCTTGCGCACTGCGGTCTACGACCAGCAAGCGCCAGACAGAGTTGCTGAAGCCCGTCTAGTCGAGTTGGAAGCACTGGATGAGAATAGACTTCGCGCTTTGCACAACTTGGAGAGGCATCAAATTAGAATGGCTCGAGCTTTCAATAAGAAGGTTCGCCTCCGCTCCTTCCTGCAGGGTGATCTAGTGCTAGCCCTAAGAGCACCGATGATCCCCGGCAGGAAGCCGCCCAAGTTGGAGCCCAAGTGGGAGGGACCGTTTGTTGTCCACAAGGTCTATCCCAATGGCACATACTCCCTAGCGACTATGGATGGTGAGCGTGTCACTCCTCCCACCAACGCTAGGTTCCTCAAGCAGTACTTTGTCTGAGTGTGCCCACGTCCTGCACGACGTTAAACTGCATTCGTCCAGGCTACAAGACGTTAAACTGTTCGGCATTCGTCCGCGCTGCAAGACGTTAAACTGCCAAGTGCTCCGTCCAACATGACGTTAAACTGTACATCGTCCTGCATGACGTTAAACTGCCTCTCAAGAACTATGTGCGGCTTGATTCCCATCCTTATGGGATACGTAGGACCGCCTGAACATTCATGTTTCAGGCCCAGCCCCATCCATCGGGAATTTCCATCCCATCTCGGGCCCTTGGCCCAGTTTCCCCCGGGTGTGCGGCGTATGGTGTGAGCGCGGGGCTATGCCCTCATTCACGTCGGTTTGCTCGTCACGTTGTACGCCCCCCCATGTTTGGGGATGCCTTCTGCTCCCCCCTTCTTTTTCCCTCATCGTCCCGCATGACGTTAAACTGCCTCTCAAGAACTACGTGCGGCTTGATTCCCATCCTTATGGGATACGTAGGACGGCCTGGACATTCATGTTTCAGGCCCAGCCCCATTTTCCGGGAATCCCTATCCCGCGTTGGGTCTCTGGCCCAAGTTCCCCTCCTTTTTGTGCGAGGTGTATCGCGTGAGCGGGGGATTATGTCCTCATTCACGTTGGTCTACTGGCCGCGCCGTACGCCTCCCCCGTGTGTGGGACTACCTCACACCCCTCATCGTCCTGCATGACGTTAAACTGCCTCTCAAGAACTACGTATGGCTTGATTCCCATCCCTATGGGATACGTAGGACCGCCTGGACGCTTGTGTTTTAGGTCCAGCCCCGTCTCTCGGTTGATCATGGGGATCTGCCCTCTTTTGGTTGCTCTCAGGGTGAGTCCTCCGACCCTTTCCGGAGATCTGTTAACATGTTTTGGGTGCTTCGGTCTATGACTTGAAGTGTCAGATTCAATCCCGACAAGTCCTGTGTTGCTTGTCAGGCCTCACGCTTCCTCTTGTTCGAGCCTTCACTCAAAGGAATCCTCGTTAGCGGTTTGGGTACGATGCCTCAGTGCTCTCCCACTGCTCCGGGTCGATTTACCGGCGGGTCTTGGGCCGCAAATCGATATGAATCCTGCGACTGAGCGGTTGATGCTCGTTTGCTTGCCCCGTCTTAGGCTGACGCGATCGGATGTTGTGTTGCGAATGCGTCAGCAACATCCTTGATCGCCATGTCAGCTCTTTCAGGCTCTGAACATTGGTTGCGCAGTCCTCATCACACTCCGCCTTTGTGCGTTGTAGTGGAATCTCGACACTCACTTCATACTGACCTCCAGTACACCTCTACACGTTAGGCAGGCCAACCAAGGTAATGATGTCGTTCGAGGCTCCCATGATCTGAGCACCAAGGATATATGCGGATATCCTCCCTAAGGGCCATGCGTAGCTGGACCCTCGTCCCCATAAGGGGGAAGGAGTCGCCCGAACAATTGCGTTCTGGGCCCAGTATATCTGGAGGCTAGCATCTCTGCCCCTCGGGTGATGGACATACGCAGGCCCCTATCCCAAGACTCTTCTCCTGGAATCGTGCGTGACCGCATGGCTGGGTATGCTCCCACCTCCGCCGTGTCCGCCGTACCGCGATAAGCGGATTCCTCCATGGTCCGAACCACACGACCTTAAACTGTGTTGTCTGGTCCTACCACACGACCGTAAACTGTGATCGTCTTGGCCGCCCGACGAGAAACGGCACTGCATCGTGATGTTCCCCTCAGGGGGCACTCATGTTGGGCGCTGGTTAATAACCACGCCATTCATCAATGCCTTCCGTGGCTTGATTATTGTGGCGACGCCAGAGATCTCTCAATCACAGGCATGTCGCCGCACAAAGAAAAACCATTCATCTTTAAGGACAAACAAGAAATATCAAATGCCGCTCCTTCTATGTGCGAGGGTCAGACCCGCACTCCTCCCCGCGCTGGTGCCCGATTGTGTTGCGCCGCGCTTCAAGAACTACGTGCGGCTTGATTCCCATCCTTATGGGATACGTAGGAACGCCCGGATGTTTGAAACTTCGGGTCCAGCCCCCCACCTCTTAGAGATTCCCCCTTCTCTGGGGAATCCGCCGCCTTCAGGTCACCCTCAAGGCATGTCCCTCGACCCCTTGCAGTGGTCCACTGGTGTCAAGAGTACTCTGGTTTATTGCCAGGAGGGTCAGGTACAGCTTGGTCAGGTTCCTTCCATTTTCAGGCTTCATGCTCCCTTTCATTCGGACCCATTGTCTACGCCCTGGGTGGAGCCCCCGTGAACGGTTCGGACACAATGCCTCCGTGCTCTCCCACCGACTCGGGCCGGTACCCCCAATGGCCTCGGGCAGCAAATCGATATGAATCCTGCGATTGAGCGGTCGATGCTCGTTTTCTGCCTCATTCCACCAACGGTTAGTGCGATATTGATGCTGCTTTTCCGCCACGGTCGGCAGTACTCCCATATCGTTACTCTGGTGCCCCCATTCCTTGAGTGAATGGCCGCATGATTCACATTTTCCACCTCCCATTATGACCAGGCGAAACCTCGACACTCTTGACACTATCCCTCAGTGCATCTTCGCATGCCCAGGGGATATGACCATGATGCGGCGTGCTTTGAGGTCCTTATGGTCCGAGCTCTAAGACCTTAAACTAAGATCTCCCTTTATGGTCCGAGCTCTAAGACCTTAAAATAAGATCTCCCTTTATGGTCCGAGCTCTAAGACCTTAAACTAAGATCTCCCTTTATGGTCCGAGCTCTAAGACCTTAAACTAAGATCTCCCTTTATGGTCCGAGCTCTAAGACCTTAAACTAAGATCTCTCCTTATGGTCCGAGCTCTAAGACCTTAAACTAAGATCTCTCCTTATGGTCCGAGCTCTAAGACCTTAAACTAAGATCTAGCCCTTATGGTCCGAGCTCTAAGACCTTAAACTAAGATCTACCCTTATGGTCCGAGCTCTAAGACCTTAAACTAAGATCTCCCTAAACAGGATTCTACGTCCTGCATGACGTTAAACTGCACTCTCAGAACTACGTGTGGCTTGATCTCCAGCCTGATGGAGTACGTAGGAACGCCCGGGCATCTCAACTTGGGTCCAGCCTCAGGGATCGTTAAGTCCCGCCCCTCCTCGTCGCCGGCCGTCTGGCCTGGCTTCTGGTAGAGTGGTGCAGTTGCGATATTCTCCCCGATTCAGCTCGGGATGCCCCATTGCAACGGTGGGAAGCGACGGTTTCCTCGTCAAAGAGGTGCTGTCTGAGAATTGGGGTGACTCACGGCCAGATTAGTGCATCCGCCTAATACGCTTTCCCCACGGTGGCGCAATTTTGAGAGCGCTGGATTCTGTCCGAACAAATCATCACTTCGCCCCACGCTTCGCATGCCCTGTTGATCGGGATTTCCACCCTTGTGTCTGAAGGAACCCCAAAGCGGTATTCATGATGACATGTGGTCCGCCTACTGCAATATGAATGATGACCTTTTTCGGCCCGTCTATTGCAGTTGTTATGGTTGATCCACTGTCCGCCTACCGTCTTAGGCATTTCCTGGAAGGCCAACAGTTGTGGATGTCTGGATTCGGGACACGCGATTCACCCTTTCCCATTTCCCTATGTTCGGATAAAATCTCAACGCCCCTAGCGTTATCCCGCTCGTGTGTTGGAACATGTTGGGGGGATGATACATTGATTAGGTCTGAGGTCTCCTTTCCTAGGAATGACCTCCCTCTTTTCTCCAGAAATCCAGGCCCAATTATGGATGCCTGATGCTTGGTTAACACTCCCGCAAGACAACGAATTGTGGTTGAGCATGTTAAACCAAAAGATGCAGATAAATATATTGATTCATACAGATGGATCAAAGTAGCGGAAGCAAATGTTTTGGGAATGGCAAAACAAAGCCCTTAGGGATTAGCGTGCTGAATGAGTCTTTCTAATGCCGCTACCCTTTGGCTGGTGGCCTCCAGAGCTGCTTCTCGCTCTCTGCGTGCCCTCTCTTCGTCGGCGGTCGCAGCGCGCAGTTCGTCGATTCTGGCCTGTGCACGCTCCCGCTCGACCTGAATTGTGACCATCTGTTGGCCCGCCTCCGTCAGCTGTACCTGGGCGTCAACCAGCTGGGCTGCTAGTTGCTCCACAAGCTCGGTACACGTTGCGACGAAGGCCTCCTTCTCTGCCGCCTGCCCTTCGAGGCGCCGGACTTCCTGCTCCGCCGCGAGGAGCGCCCGCGTGCTCTCCGACATGTCACGACTTTGTGTGACGTCGGCACGCCGGCAGCTCTCGCGCATCTTTTCGGCCATGAAATCATGGACCGTCAGATGGAGGCGTTGAGCATCAGCTCCCCCGGCACACAGGAAGCGTAGCCAGGTTTGAAGTGATCCCGTGCGCCCCAGCCACTCCGATGGGTCTCGCTTGAGGAAGCGCTGGATGCACTTCCACCCCCTGCGGCGCGTTATCCGGCTCTCCTCGACCGCCTCCGCGTCCGAGTCGTCCATCTCCTCGGGGTCGGTAGGCCGGTAGGTAGGGAAGGCAGCCAGCAGGTCTGCTGCAGGGTCCGCCCCTGGGAGGTCCTTAAGAGAGATAGGTTCCCCAACATCCGGGCGACCTACTTCTCTCTCCCCAGCGGCGCTGACACCCTTGTCAGCCCCCAACCTCTCTCCGATGGCAGCACCGCCGACGTCCGCAGCCCCCTGATCAGCAGTTGGTGGGGCCGGCTCGGTTTGGGAAGTCTGTTCCGGAGCAGGCGGCATGTCTGCCACCGGTCCACTCGTGGATGGCCCGGGTTCGGCAACCCGATGAGCCTCCAGTGTTGAGATCACTGCGCAGGGCATGCCATGGTTAGTCACGGATCGTCAACGGCAAGCACCAGCAGTAAAGTAGGGAGACTTACGGGAGTTCAGAGCGTCATCTTCCGCTATCCCGGCCGCCGCAGGAACAGTTGCAGCAGGGGGCCCTTCCGCGCTTGTCAAATCAATAATGGGTGCCTGGCCCACGCCTTGTCCTACTGGCGCCTCTCCTACTCCCGCTGAGGACGCCTGACCGACATCCGTGTGCTCCTGAGAAAGATGGAGAAATGGGTTAGAAGCTGCATAAGAGAGTGGATGAAGAAGATTGAGTAGGGATAGAAGCGGACCTCGAGGAGCTCAGTGACATCAACGTTGTCAGAGTCGGCCACCTCCCCGCTCTCCCGTGGGCTCCCCTGATGGGATCTTCCCTCGGAGCCTTCATCCTCCCCCATCTCCTCCTCTTCTTCGGAGTCGCTGCTACTGTCATCTTCTTCCGGCGGCATCTGTTCCGGAGCGGGCTCGAGACCGAGAATCACCTTCACCAGAAGGGATGGCTCCGTGCGCTGACCACGTTGGCGCGCGTACTCGTCCATGGCCGTCAGATACGCATACTGCCGGTTGAAGTCCACTCTGTCGGCAATCTGGAGGCGCCCGACCTCTGGCAGATAGATTCCTTCTCTGAGTATCTTTCGCCAGATGGCGTCGGTCCCCAGTGACTGCCGCAGGGTCATCCAGGCCGACCACAGCGCCGGGAAGACCGCATCATGGGAAGGTTCGAGCAGACGTCTCACCTGCTTCCCGGGACGCTCGTCGACCACCGCACGCGCCCCCTCTCTGGGCGCTGAGGTCGTGGCGGCAGCTCGCGATGTGCCCGTCGCCGAAGTCCCTGCTCGCGCCGGCCCCGCTGCTTGGCGCGCCTCCGTTCTCCCCCGTGTGGCGGCGCCTCGCCTCCTTCCTTGACGCCCGGTCTCCGCACGGGTAGCCTCGAGCCGCCGAACTAGCTTCCGCAAGAGCCCCTCGGGGTACGCGATGGCCCAGTGTTTGGCGTACTCGGTTGCCAAGCCTGCGTCAACTCCGGTAGGAGGGAGAGGGATGACGTCGCCAGAGCCGAAAGCGGCAAACATCAGCCACATCTGGCGAAGGACGCCAGGGTTCGTCTTCTCCCGGACAGTAGTGAATACCCTCTTCGGCATCCGTTGAAGGCACCCGAACTGCCTGGCGAAACGGGTCGGCACGTAAGGCTCGCAGATCACCTTCCCGTCGATCCGAGCCACGAGCACCCCGCCCCGCATGTTCAGGAAGTATTCATGCTGCTCCAGCGGACCCTGCCCATTGTCGATCATCTGGCCGACGGGAGTGGGGAACGGACTGAAGTTGAAGTTGGCATGATTGCCAATCCGGATCCGCACGCCCTCCTCACTTAGGGTCATCGGAGCGACCCCCGCGATGTTCAGCAGGGAGGGTCGCAGGCCGTTGCCCGGAGGAATGATGGCGTTCGGAAACGTGTACCCACTGAGGTGAGCAGCCACCCAGCCGTGGAAGAACTGAAAGGGCCCACAGATCCTTCGTGGAGACCCCCCTCGTGAGATACGTCCCAGAATGGCATACAACCTCGCCAGTACTGGGACCCCGAGGATGTATCTCTTGTTGGCGGCCATAGCGCCTGCCATCGCCAGTGTCGCCGGGCGAACTCCCATTCTCGCGTCCCGCACTGGCAGGAGACACCCACTCAGAAAGGCGGCCAGGAACGCCGCGTACCGGACGTTTGGGTCCCGGGCCTCGATGACGCGGTACCCCCATGAGCGGTAGTCGCCCGTCTCCAGGACCCGCCAGTACGACCCGTTCCGGCTCCTCTGAGCTGCGGTCGGGCACCGCTTCCCCCTGCCTGGCATCTTGACCGCCGGGTCATGCTCCAAGAACTGGCCGAACCATTCCTTGTAGGCTATGTCCTTCTGGAAGTCTTTGATCCCGAGCCGCTGCGTAGCTAGGTCAAGCAGATGCCAGGTCAGGATGGGAGTCCGTGACCTGTCCTCCCAGGTGTTCTTCGGTGGCAGGAACTCATCGTATTGGTAGCCCTCCAGCGGGATACCTCCGATGCAGTGGATGTCCTAGAGACCGATGCCGACCTCCCCATGGTGAAGATGGAAGGTGTTGGTATCCGGAGACCAGCGGGTGAACAGCTCCGGGCCGAGCTCAGACTGCTGGTAGAAGTGGAACTGCGACGTCCACACCGCCTCGAACAGGCCGATGTACCGCAGCTCCTCTGCGAAGTGATCGCAAGTGTGGCGTACCCAGAACGCCCAGGCCCACTCACTGGTGAAGTTGCCCCCAGACCGCAAGTCCTAGTCCTTCAGCCAGCCCTTGGTGTCGTCCGTGACACTCTGGCGATATATGCTCGAGTAGAGGGCTGGAGAATTCTCCGCAGTAGGCTCACCCCCATCAATGGTTCGCGTCCTCGGGTTCAGGACATAGACATCCAAGTGTCTGGTCTCCCTGGCAGGATGCCCATTGTTGGTGATGTTATAGCGGAGAAGCTCGTCCTCCCGGGTCACCCAGGTCCACGGCGCATCAATCTCGAACCCTTGCACTAGGACCTCATCTAGGATGCCGAAGTTCCAGAGCGGCAGGTTGTCCGACAGCGGATATGTCTTCTGGGCCGGCGTCAGCAAGTCGAACAAGGATTGATTGTTGGAAACAATCTCCTTGGCTCCGTAAACCTCCTCGTTCGTCGCCATCTCAGCCCTGCGAGTGGCGGCATCCCCCTCATTTCCTTGATTCGCGGCCATCTCAGAAGTTCCGGGGGTCGTGCGGGTTAAGGGATGAAGTTTGCGGAATCGGACGAGGCTGGTGGAAAAGTTTGAGAGTCAGCGCGCAATCCTAGTGGACGGCGCGCAATCGGGAAGTCGTTCGCGTAAAACCCCGGGTATTCGCGCAAAGGCAGAGCGAAATCCGGACGGTTTTGCGCGACGAGCGGGCGAATTCCGCGCCGGAAAAGGCAATTTCGCGCACGAGAGCAGAGATGCTTATCGCGCGGAAGGCCAGTGTACGGCACGGAGGGACCCAGTGCCCCTATTTATAGGCGAGGCCGGGGTCCGCGCTGCGCGGAAAGCGCTTTGCGCGACCGCAGCGGCGAATTTCGCGACCGACGCCCCTTTTTGCGCGCCTAAGTCCCGCGCCGCCCAGGACTTCGGCATTCCGGCGTCTCCCTCGGAACCCGATCGTTGCGACCTCTCGCCGATCAGATTCCGAGGGGGGGCTTTTGTAGACGCCGGAAAAGTCCGTTGTTCCCAAACGAAGCTCCGGATGCGGAAAGCGAGGTCATATTTGGAGTCGGAAGAATGTTTCGGAGGGCCCGGAGGCCTTGCGCGGAATTTCAGAGGCCTGCGCGCAAAGATGATGATTCGCGCGCAAAACCCCCGGGATGCGCGCAACTCCCTTGCGCGCCGTGCCCGATTCCGCGCCCGCGAGGAGAATTCCGCGCTCACGCCTTGGATTCCGCGCCCGGGGTTGCCTATAAATACTAGGCGACCCCCAACGTTTCAGAGGTTGCTGGAAGTCGAACGGTCTCCCGCGCGCGCAATTCAACCCCTTCCGCGCGCAATGCCGATCTTCAGGTAACCTCCTTTCTTTCGCGCAATAGAGCCTTGGGGTCCGCCTTCGCGCGCAATCCCCTTGGCTCCTTTCCTTTGAATAAATTTAAACCCGAAGGCCTTTGCGCGCAAAAGAAGCCTCTTGCGCGCAATTGCCCCCCCGGGTGCGCGCAATCCAACCCGATTGCGCGCACCCCCCATTTTCAAAGTGGCCATTCGTTAGAGAATGAGCCGTTGCCCCCGCGCGCTACCCGAAGCCCGGTGCGCGCAATCCCCATCATCCGCGCGCGAAGCGCTGGCCCAATTGCGCGCCAGCCCGCCATTTTGCGCGCCGACCCGCGGTTTTGCGCGCAAAGCTCCTCTTTTGCGCGCAATCCGCCAGGTTCGCCTCCCTTGACCCCCTGAGGGTACCCGCCTGCGTGGCGCCCGATGATCTTCATCCTGGGTGCCCGCACCGTGCGTTGTCTTTCCGTGCGGCCCTCCAGGCTCGTGCGAAGTGACACAGACCCATCGGCGGCAATCATTCGTCCAGCATGACGTTAAACTGCATATTCGTCCAGCATGACGTTAAACTGCATATTCGTCCAGCATGACGTTAAACTGCATATTCGTCCAGCATGACGTTAAACTGCATATTCGTCCTGCATGACGTTAAACTGCACATATGTCCAGCATGACGTTAAACTGCCCACACGTCCAGCATGATGTTAAACTGCACATTCGTCCGCGCTGCAAGACGTTAAACTGCCAAGTGTTTCGTCCTCAACACACGACGTTAAACTGTGCTTCGTCCGGCAAGACGTTAAACCGTCCGCTTCATCCTCAACACACGACGTTAAACTGTACTTCGTCCGGCAAGACGTTAAACCGTCCGCAACCTGATCCCGTGCTCCGCACGCAGGGTCCCCCCCGGTTTGGATGTGGCCCCCACCCGCTCGTCTCTGCAGGGATGTCGGGATTGTCCCGCTTTTGGGACGATTTAATGGGAGTGGCTTTTCCCTATAGGGGCAGGGTATTATAAACCCCTTGTTTCTTGGGGGGGGGGGGGGCTGCACATGTGTATCTCCATTGCGCTCCCCCACTGCCGAAGCCAGTAGAGGGTGTGACTGGGATCGAGGTGTCTCATACTTTCGGTCCAAGTCCCTTCCAACTGAGTTTCGCCGCATCCGGGCTGCCTCAAGTGCGTAAGTCCTGACAGAATGAACTACGTGGACTTTGATCCCTGTCTTCTATACAGGGTACGTAGGAAGCCTTCTTGAGGTCCAAGCCCGCCACCTGGTCGTCCCGGTCGTATTTACGTCGGTTCGTCCATCAGTGGACCCCTCCAGGGTTCACGCTTGCGTCGATTCACCTATGAATCCGCCCCTGTGGGAGACTGCCCGTGTGTATCTCCACTGTGCCTCCCCACAGCCCCTTTTTCCATTTCTCCTTTCATCGTCCAGCATGACGTGAAACTGTGATCCACCCGGCCGTTCCATCCCCCTCTGTGCGAGGTGGTTCGGTTCAATCCTCCGCCCGGCGGCCTAGACCTCTTCGTGAGTCGGCCTGCCGACGTCCAGCATGACGTTAAACTGTATACCCGAACTACGTCGACTTTGATCCGTGCTAACGTGCGGTACGTAGGAAGCCCCTACAGGGTCCAAGCTCTTCGCTCCATCATCCACCCTGATCCTTACCCGGGCCGCCACATCCCGGTGGGGTCATGCCACTTCACTCCACTCCACGTTACTTGGGAAGCCGCCCATGTGCTGGCCCCAGCGTCGGAGGTTCCCCGCAAGGGGTTCTGTCATCCGATCCACTTTTCGTGTTGATCGGTCCGATGCCGTCCCCGCTGGACGTTAAACTCGCGGCATACCCCGTGTTAAACATGGGAAGCTGAGGAAAACCTCAGGTGACACAGTTCCCCGCACCCAGTACGGGATGCCTCAGGCCATCATGCCTTCGAGAAGCCCTATTAGGGACGGAAGACAGACGTGCAGAGCCGCAGTGTTACGACACGCCCCCAGCACCCAGAGCCACCCGGCCTTCTCACCGCAGGTTGCTGCCCTGCCCAGACTCCTTGGAGCGTCCGGGCGGAAGCAGCGTAATTAACCGGTGTCCATGAAGATATGGCGCCGGGAACGAGATTCACGAACATTCTTAAGTCTATGAGGGAGACCCGGATTAGGCGACGAGTTCCGAGGAGACGTCCAAGGAAGGAGGAGCCGACATCCCATCATCCCGGTTTCGATCAAGGAGCAGACGCCTCTGAATAAGGGACGAATGCCGCCCGCCCTTGGAAAGCGGGACTGCGGGACCACAAGCCGCGCGCCCATCCCCTCGGGTTGACGGGTGCACGCGCGAACGCGTCCTGGCGGAACAGCGTAACCCGACGCACATCCGCACCGAAACAAATCCCAAGAATTATTCGTGAATTTATTTGGCAACTATCTCCATTAGAGTGGGTTGATGGGAATGATGTAGGAGTATTTGGAAAGCGTCCCAAAAAACACCGACATTGTTTCCCTATTTTTTCAATCATTTGACTTTATTCATTATAGTCTTCTATCAACTGCGTGTAGTGGTTCCACACCGCACACATGCATGTACACCCCCTCCCCCACCTCCTATCAGTAGATTTATATTTTATGAATGAAAAAATATATTTTATCAATACATGTTAAAAAAATAAATAATGGTATAAAAATTTGTTACAGATCTATAAATATACCTGTGAGATTCTAATCAATTAGAACCACTGGATCCATAGAAACTGAAGGAACACCCTATATAGGTGGACTAGGTCCCAGTGTATGCTCCCCAAGGACATACTGTGGTGGAGCAGGAGTCAAAGAAGATGGAATATAGAAGCTTAGAGAGAAGGAATTAGAAGTGAAAGAATATTACATGGATGGCTGGCCAAATGCTGGATGTGGAGTGGAAATCATTATCAGATATGGTAAAGACAGGTGAGGAGACTGAGATGTAAAGGGTGGTGAAAACATGGGAGGCCTAAATATCATTTTTGTCCCTACTGGCAAATAGAGATCAGAATGTGGGATGGATGGTATCTCAGTGGGAGGGACATGGTCTAATCGGGCACACTGGCCAGATCACTTATCTCCGAACCACCCCTCATACCACTATCTTGAGTACTCAGACCACTACTAGGCTGTTCATAATAATATTTTTCCCTAAGTGGTTGATCCTGAAAAAATGTTTAAAATAGAATTAATCACATGACATTATATATTATTTAAATGTATATTTTTAAATAAAATACTCACTACATGCACGAGTGGTGGAATTCCCATCTCAACCATGTGACTATCGTTGTCCAATATCTTTTTCCATCACCTATATTAAATTGGTTACATTTCTAGTCTTTATAAACAAATATGGAATTAATTATAAAAGGATAACTAAGGTTTAACCTAAAAAACAAAATGTATGAGAGGGAATATGTGGATTCATGGATAATTTAATTATCCATTATTTTAGGTGAACTTGAATGGATATATAATGAATTCCATAAATCATACAATATTTAATAATGAAATATAATTTTGAGTAGGATGGTTATTTATTATGTGTCATTATTCTATTCAAATCACGGAACATTGATTATGTGGCTTTATTTCACTCAAAACCCAAGAGAGAGGGAATACTGAATTATGCCTCTAGAAAATTCAACAAGATATATTTTATAAATGAATAATCCCTTAATATAGTTGGAAGTTATGATATAAACATATGAACCAGGATAAGATATCTACCAGATTCAGAAGGGGTAAATCACTTGTAAAAATAAAGGAAAAATTTAATTTTTTAGCCTAGGTAGATGATATAGGTTTCTATACATGTTTTGCAGAAGAAGACACCCCGTCATGTTCATTAATTGTTTAGATGTTAAAGGGGGGGTATTAGAGTTATACTAATTTTTTAAATGGTCAATAAAACATTGAAATATTCGCAAGCTAGAAATTTTGGTTTTGTATATTTTAATTTGTTTCAATTCTAATTTATAAAATGAAATTCAAATTAAGTTGCAACCGGAAATCAATGAAAATTCACATTATGGTCATTTCAGATAAAACTCATTTGTAATAAATATTAAATCAATTTGAATCGTACCAACCTTAACAACCCAAATCGTGAAAAAACAAAATAATTGAGAACATGGATGGATTATTCTTTACATTTTCCAACACAACATTAGGTTCACAATCAAATATAACAATTGATCTATTAGAGACATCAAATGTAATAAATGGATGGTTCCAATAGTAGTTGGTATGGTGTCAATTCCATCATCACCATCATAAAAAATATGTCTTGGATTTACTTTAATAATGACACAAAATTCAGTTCAAATATGGTCTTTGACATAAAAAACTTGTTTCCCCTTTTATGGTAATACATATTGTTAATCGGTAGCATGAGTGTGAGTTATATCAATCACACAGAATCCACAATAATCAATAAATGTACCCTGCCTCATCATAGAATCAAACCACTTGAATTTCATCATCGTGACTCGTCCATGAAAGTAATAATCCAATATTATTTTTTGTTCAATGACTCTATAATAACCTACATTTTCAAATCATTGTATACAATCGGATGCACTGGCATAATAGTCTGTTGTGGTAGTAGCCATAACACCATCATGTTGTGTTCTCATTCTCTTTTCTCATTGAGTGATAATATATATGAACCCATTCATAAAACATGATTCATTGTCATGAACCATGATATTATAACCAAAAGCCTAAGATCATATTTCCTCAGAGACATAATTAGTAGGAAAACTCCATACCTGAAATATAAATGAATATTAAACTTATTTAAATATTAATTTAATTATTTGAAACTGTAATATTTTTACCACTAATTTTAACCAAACAAAAAACTATTTTCTATGAAAAGTCTATCTCCTTCTCAATGATAAAGAAAAATTATTTCTATTTACCATTGATTTAGGATCCCTATAGATAAAAATAGGTATAGTTTAACAACTATTTAAGATATACATATTCAATTTACTTAATTGATGTAGTCATCGAACAAATCCCAGTTGAACAAAACTGGGCGATGTGCCATCTCCCTATCTTGATGGATTAATGTTTTCATTGTATATGATCTAGTAATTCCTCTTATTTGAAGAAGTGATGGAAAAATATGTTCAATTTTCTTATATTTTTCTTCTTCATTTCTCATTGGTCTATTCATTCTTGTTTTAAGATCAGACAAATTCATAGAGCATAAATCTATACATTCTTGAGTCAAGTAACTGTTCACAATAGAACCTATGGGATGATTCATGTTTTGAACATAAGACATTAATATGTACATATTTATTTCAGTTGGACACATCCAATGAAAATAAATAGGTCCTATGAGAATTATTTTTGTTTTAATATGGACAATCAGATGTAGCATGCATGTGAAAATTTATGGAGTAAATATTATATCTAACTCACACAAAATTAATGGGGCATCTGCCAACATTTTTTGCAAGAAATACTTTGACATATTCTTATCACAAAGGTCTCTAAAAATGGAAAAACCAAATAAAATCCAACCTTACATTATTGGAAAAAAGATGACATATTTCTAAAGGAATCAACTAATGGAGAAGGACGTGATAATCATGAGTCTTGAATGATTTTAGCTTTAACTCTCTTTTGTTGACATGTTTAGAAATGTTATTTGAATATCCATCAAGAACATTAATAGTCTATAGTAATTGTAGAAATTTATTTCTTTATGTAGCTTTCATAACATACGAAGCACATGGAATATTCCATTTATTTTTAATGATACACACATCATGATATTATGGTCTGATTCCCTAATCCACCAAGTCACGCTGAGACCATAAATCATATTTTATCTTTCCCTTAATACTTAGAAGAATTAAAAGAAACATTTCACATATATTCCTTTGAATGTGTATTACGTCTATGCAATGAAGTAAATAATTGGTTGACCAATAAGAAAAATCAAAGAAGATACTCCTCTTCTTCCAATTGTACCAGGTTTCCATGGAAAAATTATTTATCTTTATAGATTTTATTTGACCCTCACTGAATAAAAAACTAAAATATTTCAATTCATTAAGCACATTAGTTCAAAAAATACACTGAGGTGGATCATTATTCTCCATGGTATTGTCACATCTTCGAATATTATTTCTATAAGGATGGTCAATTGGAAAGAATCGTCGAAGTACTATAAAACTGTAGCTACATCGATGTTTTAGTCTTCTGGATCATGTATTCTTTATAAAAACTTTACTTGATATTTTTCCCTTCATGATTCATCCTGGAATCTTTACATAAGCCGAAAAATTATTGATCATCCCAATAAAAACAACACGTATCTGAAATATTTATTTTGAACATTCATCATATGTGCACACACCCACATCCCAAATAAGTTTGAACTCTTTTATTAAAGGTTGCATGTATACGTCTATATCATTTATTGGATTAAAAGGTCCATATTTCAGTATACTAATGAAAGTGAAAGGTTTCTTCATATAATACCATGGGGCAAGGTTATAAATGTGTATATTAACATGCCATGTGTTGTGCGAATTAAGAATATTTCCAAACATATTAAAAACATCACATGAAAGACCCATCCTCACTTTACACACGTCATCTATAAAATCAGGATATCAAGCATCAAATCTCTGCCATGAAAGTCTATATGTCGGGTGAACTGACTCATTATTAGTCTTAAATCTGTCGGTATCATGTCATCACATTTTTATTGATATTTCATCAGGAATAAAATTATTCCACAGTCTGGGGATCAGTGGAAACTTTCACATTACTTCCTATGGCACACAGGATGGTGTTCTATTAGCTTTTGGCTTCTAGTGAGATATACCATATTTCATACAATCATTTCATTCAACATTTTCCTACCAGAATAAACTACAATATTTTGGGCAATATCCAATTTTTATCTTGAAAATCCATGTTCCTCAACTAACATTCATTCCATTTAGTGTTTTTAAGGAATATATGCATCATATGGAAGTAAGTACTTAAAGAAGGCAAGAATGTAGTCGACAAATATATTATAATTCCCATACATCGTTTTACAATGAAACAATGTGATTAAAAATTATAGCCTTTTCATTTTACCACATTGTCAATATACTAGATTCATAGTAGCATCATTCAATTTTTTCATGCTAACAACATCATTATTTCCATTAGACGCATCATGTGTGCTCATATCAAAGTATTCTTGGGTCAGAATCCTTTATTTTTCTTGATGATGAATAAACAAAACCCGATCAGATAATAAATTCTCCAATCATGTCCTCTCATTTGGAACATCTATATTTTGATATTTCATTTTCTATCCATTGTGATAAAACACATATTAGTTTTCTTGAAAACAATATTTGGTTTTGTGGTAGCTGGCTTCTTCATGGCTCAACCAAGATCTTCCAACACAATTATTACATGGAAGTGTATGTGACCACTATCTGAAGCATTTTGAAATGAAAAATATAAAAAGACCCTCAATTTTTTTGGAAAATCACATGAGATTTAATCATTTTCATACATCCAACTTCTATCCATTATGTAAAAAAATTGTTACAAGTAAATTCTTCAAAATATAATCAATAAGATTGCAGTTTAATTGAAAATATATTAAAGTAAATGATAATTTTTAACTCTATACAAAACCATAACTGAAACACTACTATATATGAGAATCATAATATAATAGACAACAAAATACTATATTTCTATCAAAATATTATAAATTAATATAAATCCATGATATTAACATGAATTAAAAATATTATAAAAGGAATGTTGTGTATATTTAGAGAACATATATAATCTATGGGAGAATATTGAGATTCCTATACATCTTGTGTCAAACAGAATGAGAGATATTGAATCTATGAGACTTTGAAGGAGAAGAATCCCATTATTCTAAAATATTCAAAGAACTAATAAATAACTTGATCAAATGATATCGAGAGTGGGTATTGAGATCAAAAAAAATTCAAGGAAGGTTTTTAATATTTTTAAGAACTATAAATGAGTGTACAAGATAATGTAAACATGTGGAAGAGAATTATTCAGGAGTAGAGTAAATTTTTGATTGAATAAATTTCATATTTCCTTAGATTATTTGAGTGTTATTCATAATATCAATTATGAATAAATGGAAAATATAATATGAAAATGATGGTAAAAGGCTCCTCATGGATTGACACATATTGGTCATAAATGTGGAGCATGATCTAAGAAATATTAAATAGAAATAAGAGGAGTTTGATGTTATACTATGAAGGTTACATGGGGAAAAGTAGTATGATTTCATGTACATGAATCTTTTGAATGATGAGATAGAAATTTATTTTCCAAATGGGATAATCTAACCCCATTTTAGATATCCATAAATGATGCGTGTTTTAGTTGATGTAATGAACTATTCATGGGTTGATACCCTATTATTAAAAAAATGAGAAGATAAACTAATTTAGTAATGTGTGACTAAATTTGAGGTGAAATGTGTTTTGTAATTTTTTTCATTTATCACATAGAAGAGGACACCATGTACCTGATAGAAAATTGTTCAAGATATTACAAAGTGAATTCTGTTCATTAAAGATGCAGAATGTATAAAGAGAGTGTTTTAAATAAGATATTGATACTCAAAAATGAAAATATTTTGAACAATAATGATATTTCATAACACCCTGTACCCAAATTCAAAGTATTCATTGTGTGGGGAATCTATTAAATATTAATCTTCCATAAATAATTGGATATCAACTACATTCTACAGTGGGAGTTTGTGTATTATGTGTCATAATGGGAAGAGTGTTGGGCCAATTTAAAGAAAACAACTACATTTGTGATCAATTCATTAATGAGGAATGTATTTTCCTTGTTTGGAATTAATTTTTTACTTATTATTGATCATGGAATTCACTACAATAATCAGCTTTTTTTGTAGTAATACATGAGAAATATGAAGCTCAATACTATAACCTAACACCTTATTAAAGAAATAAATTTAGGTATGTTACATTATTCAACTGAAGGTCAATAAAATTTTAGAAAAAACATGAGTTCAACTTCATTGGATTCTATAAAGAAGTTTGATGATTTATTATATTCATACATATAATAATTTAAAAAAATAATTGGTATGACCCCATTTAGGATTATCAATGGAAATCCATATCAGTTATTAGTGGATCTGAAACATTATTCATATTGGACTATGAGGAAAGTGTAGATGGATTTAGAACAAGGTGAAAATCTGGTTCTTGTAATTTAATTAATTAGAGCAGATCTATAGAGACATATATGAGAATGAAAAAATTACAAATATAAATTCAAGAAGTGGAATTACTAATGAATAAATTTATGAAAATTCTTACCCATGGAAAATGTACTTTTGAATAACTTGTGTTGAGTATTTCTTAGAGTTAAATTTCACCCACATTTGATGATACATATCATTGGACTCAACACATTTCCACATAGATCTATTATGATCCAAATAGGACATGAAACTTTGTTCATGGTTAATGTAAAACATCTAAATCTCTAAATGAAGAAATTATAAGACTGATTCATTCTCTCTCTTAAATATTACTAAGGATGCAATGGTATGACAATATATAAATATTGATTGGGGAAATAACTGGGATTACATTACAATAATTATTCAATATTTTAGGTTAGTAATTATCTATGAATTAAGTAGTTATATGCTCTATTATAATCTTCCACACTCCCATACCAATGCTAAAGTTGGAAAAAATTAAGAATAATATGTGTAGTGATTAGGGGAAGAAATACCCACATAATACCTTGAAAATTACCTATACCCAATCCAACCAACATCACAAATCCAATCCGTCACCCAACAAACACCCAATCAATCCTCAATATCACTACCCTTCCCATTATTCCTTGAACAAAAACTGTAAATACAAAATTCAAATCCAATTTTCAAAAAAACACTAATGTCTACAGAAACTACCATATCACAAAACTAAAAAATGTAAAAACACCTACACCAATACCTAACCATCCCCAATACCTTCACATGGACCATAATTATATCCATTACCCCCCCTCAATACAATAGGACTAAACAAACCCTTCAACATTTTTTAGTGGGGATGCATCTCACCAGCACATCCATTAGTTCATATAGTTCACTAACTCTACACAGAAGGATTGGCTATGAATAATCAGAATAAATGTGATACACACAATCATGACACTTGAAGTGTAGAAAAAGTTTATAAAAAAAAATCAAAGTGAAACCATTAGGTATACCATTCCAAAGACTGCACGAAACTCTACTTTAGGCCAAATCAATATAGAAAAGAAAATAGTTTTAGGTCATTAAAACTGTGGTAGAACATACATATCTGTAGCATATAGCTATGAAATTTCTTGACTAAATATGTATCTATTGTGTGGAAGAAGTTTCACATCCTAAGGTAAAGAGAGAGATTCGGGAGAGCTTCAGTTTAGGGCTGTAATCATATAGACATGGGAACTAGATCTGCCATGTATTTGGGGGAAAAATTTCCCAACGGTTTTAAAAAATAGTTGTAAAAGATAGTAATTACCAAAGAAAATTAAAAACCATTTGTATACATTATAAAAATAAAATTAATCCCAACGGTTTACTCGACCCATTGGGAATGGTTGATTGTAAAAATAGTATACCAACGGTTCGAACAAACTGTTGGTGTATACTTCTTATTCCAACAATTTTATCAAACCATTGGTATAAAAGTGTTCTTATAGCCTTCATTTCCACCAGTGTATACTAATAATATGATCAAAATGTTTTACTATGGGTTGTTTTATTGAGTGTATGATAAACCAACATTAGACCCTATAAGAATAAATCATTTAATAGTTCTTGGATCAAGTTGCAGTATTCCACCTTTAACCTATGCCTATGTTGGATGTTCCTAAAGATTTACATGAATAAGATACATGTACACATTCATATGATCCGTGTAGTGTTTATATATTTATTTTTATAGTGTATATATATATAGTGTTCATTTAATATATTCAAATGATTCATGTATATTATCTTAGATATGATGAATGTGTTAATTTATATATATAATATAAATATTATATATAAATATATATTATCAGCTATACATGAGAAGCATGTACATTAGGTTTCATGTAATGAAATGGATGGATATTTTTCTCTTGAATGGTGTTCCCTTGTTTCAAATCAAAATGTTTTTTCTTAAAATAATTTTCATTTATTCATTAAATCTAGATCAATGAATTTCACACAATGGGATGTAATGAATATGATGTGTTACAATTGAGGAGTCTTAGGATTCACCAATTAAAGATAATATCTTTTCTTAATTAGTTGTTTATAATATGTATAATGATGATATGATCATCAGTTTTATGAACAGTTAATAGAAACTCTCTTTCTGGAAAACGTTTTTTATCTATCAGGAGAATGTTCTAGAACCCCTTTGGTGTATTGCATATCCTCATGAAGAATTATTGGATCCATCAGATACTGTATCCCCTTGGAGTTAGGCTGATTTTGTAAAAGTATTCTCATGATCTTCCACAAACACAATGCATCGATGTTGAAGATGGAAGCTGATAAATTGGCCGAATACCAGGTTGTTTATTCAACTTTATTTATTATTATATTTACAAGATTTATTTATTGAAGATAGAAAATAATTTTTTTTGGTTTTTGTCCACTACCAATCATCATGAGATGACAAAATGAACCCCATTAGTGGTTATAGAGAAAATTTATTCAAGTTTTAAATTTGGTTAAATCATTTTTCATTGCTGAAAAATTCAGTCTTAAAATAGTTTCTTGCATTCCAACCAATTACACGAGCTATGTAAAAGTAATATGATATTTAATTTTACATTATAGGTCACATAAAAGTAACCCATGACATAACCTTATGTGAATGGTTCACATAATGATATTCAAATTCTTACCTTTACATAAATGGTTTATAAGATTGTAAGTGACACGTTACATATACATAAGTGATTTTACATAAAGTTAAATGAGATATAACATTAAAAAGTTTATGCTGCGTAAAGGTCATGTGCTTATAACCTTATATTGATAATCTATGTAAGGGTTGTGAGCACAAAACCATATGTAAAATATGGATTCTATGTGGCGGTAGATAAAAATATTATTAAAAATAAATATTTTAGTTGAATTTTATTTTCTATAAAATGTTTATAAATCATGCACAAAGGTATTTTGGGACTATTTAATTTCAAAAGAATTTATTTATAAATTTATTAATAATAAATGGTCTAAAATTAATTAAAAAATTATCGATGATACATTTTATTCAAAAATATTAAATGATAATATTTAAAAATAACCTTTCCAATTTATAAAACATTCTTGTGATTTATAAATAGAAAAAACTATTTATAAATCATAAGGGGTAATTTATAAACAGTTTATTAATTACCAAGTATAAGATATATACATTATATAATGGGTTTATATATTATAAATTGTATTGTAAAATTTTTAAAATTCATGAAATTTCATATAAATTACATATAATATAAAACATATAATAGTTCAAATATATATAAATATATACTATTTATATGGATGTTTATGGAATTTTCATAATGTTTCAAAAATTTATAAATTTTTTATAATTAATATTTATTTTTGAAATGTTCCTGAATGTTTATATAATGTTCTTTAAAATAAATAAAATATTTATTTATTTATTAAAGTCTTTCGATATTCATGTTTATTAAATTGATTATTGTGAATATTGTGCATGATTTCTTTTTAACTATTTAACTGCATATATGAGTTATTGCACTGCATTACTTGTTTGGAACATATCTATAAAAATTTTCTTTCATTCACATTGAACTTTGTTTGAAATTGAATAAATTAGCTTGAATTTAGTTGTTGGGCATAGTTTGTTCATATTATGTGTTATAGATGTCATGAATTGAATTATATACTGTGTAAAGTCTCCCCAAAGAGAGATATTTGGGGTCGGACCATCCACCGGTAAGGTAGACATGTCTTGTCTTAAACGGGTAATGGGGTTGGATATGTGTCACACTAGGTTTACTCATATAGAGATTTATGATCTCATATAACTCTATGAAATTACATAAAGATTTTATGATTCATATGTAAATGAAGAATTTAAATATGTATAAATATATTTAGCTT
This sequence comes from Viscum album, assembly GCA_963277665.1. Classification (NCBI taxonomy): domain Eukaryota; kingdom Viridiplantae; phylum Streptophyta; class Magnoliopsida; order Santalales; family Viscaceae; genus Viscum; species Viscum album. The sequence continues at coordinate 1,614,560,584 of OY728146.1, read as the reverse complement.
CAATTTTTGGATGAGTAACCAAACTTGTGGGTTGTGTAATGAGTTACACATTAATGTTGCGTGGACACATTAATTTGGTGGATGTAATAATGATTCCAAAACCAAATCTTTATAAGTATACATACATAAAGGTAATACAACATGAGAATATATTTATTATATAATATGTAATATTTATGATATTAATATGAATATGATGTATATTAAATTGTTCAAACTTATAAGGAAATATCTATAAATACTAAGTCTAATATTCCTCCCATAGAAACATTTTTCAAAACATAAATCACTCAAACAGGCATTATTGAGAATAAAAAATTACCCTAGCATTGTAATATGTAAGGAAATAAAGTTGTAAGTAACTATTGATTAATCTTATTTTGTAGGTCAAGATTCTCTAAGTTCCCCATAATTTTAATTTTTTAGCTCATTCTTTGAGTTCTATTGGGATAAATCTAGCATAATAGGCAGAATGGATAGGGTACAAAAGTAGTAGGTTTTGGAGAATCTATATTATGGATTTAGATAATGGGTTATCCACTCAACTATCCAAGAGTCACAACTATTCTGATTAGGATGATTCTATAATTAAATAATCATGGATTAACTACATAAACAAACTTGTGTAAGGAATGATGAAATATGTATCTTGGCCCACTAAATGGATATGATTTACGAGGTCCTAATAATATATTAGATTACTATCATTTAAATTCTATAATTAAAGGAAATAATAAATGATACACACCCACAAATTTTTTTTGCTGTAGTATATTGAATTGATAATGAAAATTATTTTGAGATCACTTATTGGATAGATTATAAAAAATATAAAACTTTCTATAGAGGATTGATAAGTTTACTCATTGAGAAGATTTCAGAGTAATAAAATATCAATGTTATATATATTAATTCTATAAAATCTAACTCATGGGTATTAGATATTGCGTGTGTGTCACACATTTGTGTTCAATAAAACCCAGAGATAGAAGTAAATTGATTAAGGGTGAAAGAGATCATCAATCCAATGTAATAATGTTTTTTCTACAATAGATTTCTGAAATTATGTTATGAGTCTAGCCATTGTATTAGTCATAAAATTGAAAACTATTTATATGTTATATATATATATATGAATTTTGTTATGATATCTTATTTGGAAAGGATGAGATTTTCATTCATTATTATGTATAAGATTTGTTTTATATATAATAATGAAATGTTTTATGACATTTTGAATATATATATTGGTTTATAAATCTACTTATGGATAATCATATCTATAACGTGTATAATTTAAAGGATAGGGTTGATTCTAATTCCACATACCTTTTTAATTGCCACCTTAAACATATAAATGAAAAAAATTCAAATAAAATATTATGATGGATTTTTGGAATCATTTTATTCTTAATCAATTGAGAATTATGAATATTATTTATTGGAAAAAATGACCATATCAACTTTTGGGATAAAATTTGAAAATTCTAGTGGACTGTTAGATCTCATACATAGTGATGTATGTAAACCAATGAGTATACAAGAAAGTGTTGGTTTTATTTAGTTTTTTAGTTTTATAGATGAATTTATTTAACACGGTGATGTGTTTTTGATGAGATAAAAGAAAGAAACTTTTGAAAAGTTTAAATTATTCCATAATGAAGTAAAAATTCAGCCGATAAAAAGTACTATGATTCTCTAATTAGGTTGAGTTGTTGAATACTTTATCCAATAAATCATAGTCAATATGTGATACTATGAAATTGTTTTAGAACTCACTCATCTTAGAATATCAAAAAATAATAATGTTTTTTTTATGGAGGAATAGTACTTTTTTTTGGACATGGTTTGATCAATGTTGAGTCTATGTGACTTACTATCTCATTCTGATGTAATTCTATAGAGACTGCTACATTCTTATGAAACTATCTTTCATCTAAAATAGTCATGAAGACACTATATGAGACATGGACTAGGAAACATACCAATTTGTACATTATGAATATTTTTGGTTTTGAATCATACATGTGATGTTTCCATTTAGATAAACGTGACCCTAAATTTGAAAAATTCTTATTTTACCATTATCTAAATAATGTCATGGGATATTACATTTTGTAACGAACTAGACAAAATGATTTGATGATCCAATGTGGTGTTTTCCTTATAAAGTGACACATGAGTAAAGGTACCGGTGGAAGGATATTTGGAAATATAGAATTTCAAGAATAATAAACATGATTTGTTCTTGAGATGGATGTTGAACTAGTTCCATGAATAGTTATGTAAGAAGAACTAAATAAAGATACAAAAGAACCATGATGTTTGGGAAAGATTCATCATGAACCCAATATATTTTTATTTCAAGTGGATAATAAATTAATGTTCAAATGAGGTAAACCTAATACATACCATGTGGCCCATGATAACTCTTATTTTGAGTAATGGTTAAAATCTATAGATTCTAAAATAGATTCCATGTACACTAACCATGTTTTTAACATCATGGATTCACTTGAATGGGTGAGAAACATAGGTTGAAAGTGGGGTTTTTGTAAGAAAACAAACATGTATGGTAGAGTGACTACAAATAAAGAATACATGGTATTAAAGGGTTACAAAAAAATCTATGCATGGACTATAAAGATGCATTTCAACATAATATGATTATAAATTATTTTTTTATTTTTCTATCCATATAAACTCATTATAATAAGAAGATAAGTCAAATGGATGTTAAAAACACTCTTCATTAGGTGATGCTATGGTTGGGAAAACCTTCTCAATGATATAATTTGGTGAAGAAGACCACAAAATGGGTATGAGTATATTTAGAGATAAATATAAGAGGTTTATTCAACTAATTCAAAACACATATATCAGTAATGTGGTAATGTAGTTTAGCATGGATATTGTTTCAATGTGGTAGTTTCTTATGATTCTTTTCCCAAATCTTAATAAGATTAAATATTCTTCTAATGTGTTAGAAAATTTTTAAGGGATTTATTATGCTTCATCCATAGGATCGATCAGGTATTCAATATTATTTACTCAACCAAATGTATTTTATTCTTTGAACATAATCTGTAAATACCAATCCAATCCTAGTGAGAGTCACTAAATTTATATAAATTACATTCTTAAGTACTTATGAAGGATTAATGATATGTTCGTGGTTATTTTTGGAGAGGATGGATTTTTTTGTAAAGGGTTAAATAGATTGTAGTTTCCAATGTAAAAAGGATTAAAAGATATATCTATCTAGATTTATGGTTGGAAAAAATAATGAAGTTATCAGTTGAAGGTTTTATAAGGTATCCATTATAGAAAACATAGAAACATTGGTAGATTACATAATTTCATTTAATTATTTGAAAGAATTTAATTGGATCAAGGATCTCATTACTTAACATCAATTAGTTCCTAACATTGAGGGATTAATTGCACTATATTGTGACAATAATGGGGTAGTTTCTTACGATAAGGAACACCAGCCTCACCAAAGGACTAATCACATATTTCAAACATACCATATCACAAGAGAGATCATTTAGTGGGGTGATATAAAGATAAATTGGGTTTCTAAAGAGGATAATATATTAGATATATTTATGAAACTATTACCATAGCTACAAGATAAGGGCCTTTTATAATCTCTAGGTATAAGACATATGAGATACTCGTTGCATTTTTTGTAAAATTTATGATGTCATTATAATAAATTCAATCTCTAATTATCATTTATTCACATGTGCTATAATTTATTTTACATGAATAGTTGAATGAAAATATCCCATCAAAGTGTGGCTTTGATATGCCCCTAATAAATAATAACAATAGAGTCCCATGAGTTGTGATGATATGTTAATAATAGCATGAATAAAATCTTTTCATTATTTTAAAGAGCCATATATAAGATATTAAGAGTATATTCATGAGTTAATAAGTGGATAATTATTACTTGGACTGACTAGAAAAATCATATATCATGGAATTTCACACACTCCTTGATATACTTAGATGCATATGATTGATATTAATCCTAATTAATTTAGTTTAGAGTGATAAATTGCATTAAAAAGTTCATACTTTTATACACAACTTCAACAATATTGGAAATAAATTAACTAATATGGGAGTGTGCTGGTACGTTTAATATCATTTTGTCAGTTAGAGCACAAGATTGTTGGTATTTGACTACTTGTATGATAGGTAAAGACTTTTGTACATTAACTAAATTAGACTGAGGAAATGCATGGCCATGATTAGTTATGTCAGATATGATGTGTTTCAATAATTATATGAGATAAATGATATGTTTTCATCTATAATATGAATGTCATTTGAAGTATTCATTAATTTCGTACAACTTTTTTATTAAATAATTATGAAAATATTTCTTGGTTATACTAGATTGATGTATTCCATAACTAATGGTCATTTTATATCATGGTAAAAATGATTATATAATTTCATATCTGATGTATTTGATATATCTATTTGTGTACATGTTTTTATAGAGATATGATTACATTTGATGGAGATCACACCAAACCCCAAAGAATTTTATGCAGTATTGATGATTTGACAATGTATTCTCATATCATAAATATATGGAATAGGGATATCATAGTTATGTTCAATAATTTTAAGGCACATAGAGACATAAAATATCACCCTTGTAAAAGGGTAATATTTTCGACAATGTGTTTATTGAAAATGAAGAGAGTTTTATGAAACCATATCCAAATGTGTTTTGGATGGATTCAAAAAGCGTTGTGATGTTTTTAAAAATTTATTTATGGGATTTTAGTTCAAAGGTGATATTTTTAAAGGTGACCAAAAAATTTACATGTATAAGATGTATGTACACATGTTTATGATTGAAGATATATATATATATATAAATGATATAGTATATATGTAATGTGTATTTATGAAATCCATATAATTCATATATATTTCTAAGACATATGATCCATGTGTTAATATAATTTATATAAATATTATATCAGATATTCATGTGATTCATGTATAGTAGGATTCATGTGATACATTGACTAGAACATTCCCTCCAGTTTTTTTCTAATAGTTTTTATTCCAAGGTTTGTTCAAAAAAGACTTTTCATTTATTCATTGAAACAATTTCAATGAATGAAACTCAATAGGTAGTAACACATATGATTTTTTTTAATAGAGGGACTCAATATTAACTTATAAATAATTTTTTTTCCTCTTCATTGGTTTTTTTGAATATGTTGTATGATGACATGATCCTCATTTTCAGGAAAAATTTACTGAGACACTCTTCTTCCAAAAGACTATTTATGTATCATGAGAAGGCACCAGATCCCCTTTAATATATAAGGTATCATAAAAAATTATTGTTTTATCCATTTTCTTGTGTTTCACTATGGAGGTAGTGTAATTTTGTTGACTTATCATCACAGTCTTCCTCAAACACACTCTATCAAAGATGAAGATGGATGTTTTTGCAATTGTCGAATACTAGGTGATCTTTTATACTCTGTTTTTTTTGTTATATTTACATGTTTTATTTCTTCAAGATATATGCACTGTTTTTTGGGTTGTTTCCCACGGGTAATGATCATGAGATGATTAAATGAAATCCATTAACATCTCTTTATTTTGTTTCACCTCTACCCTATCTAGAATCATCTCTAGAAGAATAGAGTCAACCCTTATATATGCTTACTCACATAAATGTTAATTGAAAATGGATTTAGTGTTACATAAATAAAATGTGGAAATTTAGTTCTAGACCTATGATAGAGGAAGATATTATTCACATATCATCATATTTAATTCAATGTTTTTGGGGAAAAACCCATCCAATAAATAATTAAATTAAATAGATACCCCATAAAAATTTGTAAGTCAAGATCATGATCATCAATGAAATGAAATTTATATAAATTTAACCTATCTATTATTCAATTCAATTCATTATTTATGAAGATAAAATCATTGAATTGATTAATTAATTAATTTATTCTTTTATCTTAATTATTCATTAAATATTCCATCAAATTACCATCTTCTATAAATTTAAATAAACTAAATAAATAAATTTTAATGTAAAATTAATTAGTACATGACCTTTATTACCACAAAATTTGGTGGGTACCCCTTTTGGTGATTTTTTAATTTAGTATTGAATTTAGTAAACACAAAATTTACTAGAAGCATCATCACCTGTACTCTTATACATTATATGGCATGTAATGTCACTCACTGTACATGTGACTTGCACATTGTATGATCCTGATCATGTATTGTGTACTTACACAAAATGTATACCTACAAGAAATGTCATGTCATGATGTTACACACCTTGTTGTTATATGGGTTAAACTGTGCATTCAGTATACCATGAATGGCCACATGATAATCTTGATTATGTGTGAAATATAAAAATTTAAATGGTTTTTAATTACATGGTGTATAATATGACCATACGTGTTTTGTATTTATAGAATTACATAAAAATAATCAATTTAATAATTTAATTCTACATGACCTACTAAAAATAACTTATCATATCATTAATGGGAATATCTCTCTCACATGATGTGTATATCCAACTACAAGCTATATAGTATGAAATTAATATAATTAATATTTATTTCCATGTTTTTGAATCGTATGACACATCACATACCTTAGCGTGTCCCTTTCCAGAGTGGGTGTGAGTTATACATCATATAAAACCAGCTATACACTATGTACTTCATTTCTAGCTACCCCAAAAAAAGTTTTTAAGGACTATTTTTGTAATCCACATTGGATAATAACGTGATATATAAAAATTACACTCTAAATATTCAATTTAATCATACATGGATAATGTTTTTTGGATAATAGGAAATATAATATGTGTATTAATTACATGAAACATACATTGACCATGTAACTTTTTTGATTCCAATGGGGTCCAATAATTTTTGGTTATACAACATGTACATAAGATATACATCGTGAAACCCTTTCAATCCTCATGTAAATTAGAATTCTATACAAAACATTTAATGACAATTCATGTTATCCTCCCAAATGACATTCCATAATTTTTGTGGTTCATACTAGTGTGGTTGACCTAGGGTATATGATGTGCACTTTCCTATTACACGTCATGTATCTGTTTCATGTAGCTAGAACTCTCATCACATTTAGATAGGAAAATTCAAGGGTTCTTCATATATTCATTCCCTTTTCTTAGTGACATGAAAACGAATAATAATATTATCATATCTTTTATATTAATAAATAAACATGAAATAAGAACTAACATATTAAATTTGGAATTCAATCATTATATATAAATAATTATAAATTAATATGTGAACACTTTGATACAACATGAAGGTTCTATGATGTAGAAAAGGTTATCGAGACCATGCCTATTAAATATTCCATCAATTTATTCAGATAAAAGCCTTTTCACTATATGAAATAAACCCCAAGGTATTCATAGAAAGGATATTTTCACATAGAATTCAAAATTAATTTATATAATAGAATTACCTCATCTTGATTATATTTCTTCATTGATGAATTTAGATAAAACTCTTATTATATATCCATTTCATGGAGAAATCCAAATTAGGATTCCTCAACTGATATCCACACATATTCCATAAACCAAATAACATCATTGATGGAACTTTGGGTGCTAGCACAAATGATCCTATCATCTTGTGTCATTTTTCATTGACCCTAATAATAATTCCATCAAGATTGAAGAGTTATACCTGGTCCTCTCAATCCTGATAGGGAAGAGGAGGAGATAAGCTATCTCTCTTGAGAGTATTATAGAGATATTTCTATCCATTCTTGATAGATTTATATAGAGAGAAAACGTGTTATGTATAATAATATCCTTACCCTAAAAATGATATAAGTTGGGTTATATACTTCATGACTAAAATTAGTTAATTCAAAATGCCCTTAACTAATTTCTTTATTCTATGTAAACTATAAATGTAATAACAATACCAAATACAATAATAATAATACCAAAATAAATAATATTATATTTATTTATGTGTTCAAGATGACTGATATAAAATCTAATTTATTAAATAAATAAATATGATTTATTTAAATTATATTAAATAAAATTAATTATTTTCATATTATCACTTAACTCACCCTATCAATCCACCTCACTATTTATTGAACCATCAATGATATCTATTTATTTACGTAAATAATAAGAATTATATTATTCATTCAATAAATAAATTAATATTATATTTTCTAACTGGTGAATAAGAATTTATTTAATATTTATCTCACATATATTCCAAACTTGAATGATGGATTATTTAATTTTTGAGATTAATATAACATGAATAATTATTATTCTTTAATATGATGAATAATATATTTTTCTAATATTAAATTAAAATAGAAATTAACTAAAATTTTGGATACACTATGTGTGTGACCCTCTATGTATATTTACCTTTGGAATTAGGTGATATTATATAATATACAAGAATAGTATAAGAAATTGTGTAAACTCACTCATAGATAACGAATATAATGTCACAATGACAAAAAAATTATTATGAATTCAGATTTTGTAATATAGTCCATATTCTCGAAATATCACAAAGTGGGTTACATATATGTTTCATTAACCCATATGATTGATATATATTTCATTGAATTAATAAAATGAGCTAATTGATAGACCACCAAGTCTATAGAGCTAGTCAAATAGTTTTATATCAAAAAAAAAGAAAATAAAAATGTGATATATACTTCAATTAAAATATAAAGAAAAATATTTCATAATTTCTTCATTAATGTCATGTCACTTATGATTAACCACACATATCTCACATCACCATGAGCATATGTTATCAATGTTTTTGACAAATGTATCAATGTTGGTGATTTATGAAGTAAATTAATAATAATATCAAGTATAAGGACATGTACACAAATTTCTAGATTAGAATATCCAATGAAACATATACAATGTAGAATTTATTTTGGGGATTTTCTCCTAATAACCTCATATCTTAGAAATTACCATGTGTAAAAATCAATGATTCAATGTCTCATACACTTATGAACATCCAAAAAATGATAGTAAAAACATCATATATGTCATATCATAATATTTTAATTAAACTATATGATATATGTTTAAGTATATTTTTATATCCCATTAAGGTTCTCATTATACTAGTGAAATACTTTGATGTTTTGTTGTGAAAAATACCCTAAGGACATTATCACATTAGTTTTATATATAAGAAAAATATTCCTGAGATAATTTAGTCATTAATATTCATGTATTTGATTATATAGAAAATAAAAAGTGTAAATTATTTGGGTACTAGTGTTAGAACTCAAATATAATAGAGGTATGAATGTATAAAGTGTCTCATGTTAGGTATCATTTTAACCATAGGTGTGGGGATTTAATATGAAATATTCACCACTAGTATACCAAAGTCATATTGCATGAAACTTCATTTGGTATGCTTGGAGGGTAATTTAGTACATGGAACTAATTTTTTTCCTCGTGATCAAATCTCATATATCAATATGAAATATTACTCAAATAAACCGCAATATTTTCTCAAAACAAATAATAATCTACAATGAAAATTATCTAGGAATAACTCAAATAATAATCTACGATGAAAATTATCTACAATGAGTGGTTCGTTATCATTTCACTTCATTAATATATATATATATATATATATATATATATGAAATAAGATAATGATAATGTATAGATTCTTTTTGTATATCATGATATTTTTTATATTCTTAAACTAATTTAATAACATTACCAAAAATATACATAATCACTGATCATATCATATTTTATATGATGTGATGCTAAAAATTCTTTATATTCTGAACAATTCTAGGGATTTTTTATACCCATTAGTTCTCAATGTAATTTATACCATCTGTCTATGTATTCATCTAATAAAACCTCACACTAAATGTTTTTAGTGAGTAACATCTATGAAGAATTTTTTTTAGATAATAGTGAGACTTGGATTCATATTCGGAATGAATAAATCTTTTTAAAATGTATTCAATTTATTTAACTTTGCAACATAGAATATTATGATGTTAATAGTTTTTATGAAAACTTATAAATATTTATAAGTTCATCATCATCATCTTATAACTTTCCCATTAAGTTTTTGATATTATTCAGTAACAGTATAAAACCCATTACATTAATATATTTATTTATTTATATATATGAAACTATTTTATGATATAATGTGAAATGAACTTTGATTCAAACTAGTCTAATAAATTGTTCATTTTACATTGTAAAATTTTAAGTATAAACATGCTCCAAATAATCTCTTACAAATAATATATTATTTGAAATATCACACTATGATATTTGAACACTTTTGTGATAGGAAAAAAAACATATTTCACTTCATTGAAATATTTAAAAAAGAAAATATTAACAGTCATATCTTATATGTTAATCTATATGAATAAATAAACAATTTAAAAATAATATTTTTTTTCTTTAAAACAATCCATTTCCGGGTGGCGAAAACTCTTTCCATCACATTTTTACAAACATATGGGATAAAATATTTAATCCTTGATAATTTTTTATATATTTTGTTTTTTAAAAAATGGTATAAAATAAAATAAATTATAAACGACTTGTATTAAAACTATAATCTCATTTAATTGTAGTAACCACTATTTACAGAAACACTTATTATTATATAATTGGAAAACAATATGAAAATACCCAATCTTTATTCTGATCAAATAGATCTTTAAATTAATAAACAATATAAAATTCCTTGATATTGAAACCCATTTATTTATTATATTAATACATTATTTAAAATATAAAAATAAATAATTATTAATTTTTTTACTTATATATAATTTTACATCACTTATATAATGTACATTCAGTATCATATACCCTTTATAATAGTTGAATTGAATTCAATAATATCAACACCTAATATCGAATATTTATTGTGTCTCTTGCACCCATTTAGTAATTTTGGATAATTAGTACACTAATGTTAGGTTTTACAACTATAAAAACAACTTCTATAATTATCATTTCCTTTATTGAATTTATATTTTCACTCCTCATAGCCTCTCTTGTTCTCATTCTATCCAAGAGTTTTACCGTTTTATTTCTATGCCATCTCCATATAATTAAATCTTGAACCTCCCATGCCTTATGGAGAAAAAAATATTATAATATGGAATAAATCAAACATGTATTTGAGGATGTATTTAAATGTTAAATCTGGTTTAATAAAGTATTTTAGATGCATTCAGTGTGATAAAGGGTGAATTTTTTGTTGAGATGGAAGAATGTTTTTCTTTTTAGATATTAGTCTAGAATTCAAATTTTTTGTCGATGAATGGTTCAGTGTTTTTGTAGATAGTTTGAGGTTTCATTAGAAGATTGTTTGTTCAGTTGGGATATATTGATTTAGTACCTACAGATAAAAATTATAGGTGGAATTAGGTACCTTGTGTGCCTAATAGAAGTGGTGGTGTCATGGGGGTTCCATAAAGTACTTGGTCACCCAAAACTGGGTAATCGATGGCTTCATGTGGTATTTTTTAAAAGATTATTAAGTGAAATTTTACAATAAAAACATTGTTTTCCTCTTATTCCCCCCCCCCTTAAGCGTTATCTTATCATAGATTATTTAGCTCTCTCCCATGACTCTCATGATAGTTCCTCATTCCCACCTATAGACTCCCAATTTAAGGGTGTTTAAAGGAGTTTTATTCCTCCATATCAAATGTATTTTTTACCTCTACCTCTCCTTATCTATTTTTCTCTTATTCTTGAGTTCCTTTTTTATTGGGTTATAGATTTGTAGTTCTTATTTAACCATGTCTTGACTACTTCAACTCTATGATTTGCGAATCATTTTTTCTTTCCCTAAAGGAATATCTAGTGAGTTTCTTATCCTCTATTTATCCATAATTTTGTTTAAATAAATTTATGTGTCCTTTATTTATGGAATTTTATGGTTTCTAGCTGATACTAGAAAATTATTTTGTCATATTAATTGAGTTTTCAATGGTTGTATTGTTAAATTAATTTTTTAGGATTTCTGATGAGGTTTTTATTAGATTTGGTTATTCTATAAATATGGTGAATATGCAATTAATATTTTTTGTTTATTAAATATTTTTTATGGTTAGTAGTAGTTATTGGTAGCAATTAGAATCTTACTTGGTGATAATTAGAATTGATAAATCTCACTGATTATTAAAGTGGGTAGTATCTACCCTTTGGGTATATTGTTTTTGATATTCCGCAATATACATTCCACTTGTTTTTATAAAATAATAATAAAGCTTGAAATTTAATTTTAGAATTACAAATGATTAATTTTTCAATTGTATTTTGATATATTATGTTATTCAATATCATTTAGTAATCATTTAAGCTATGTTTTGGTATTGATTCATTCTATCCTCTTTAGTAAAACCTTTTATAAAGTTTAGTGTAATGATGATTCTATAATAGCACAAGGAAATTTAGGTTAAGGTTCACTTAAATCATAACGGTTAATAATTTGTATTAAATTATTGAAATGATTGAAATGTAAAACCACAGTTAACATTTGAAAATGTATATTATCATTATTAAATTCACCTAAAAGGTTTGTATGAAATGCTATGTTGTATTAAGTTTAGTTAAATTTGTACATTAAGTATGATCAATGGTTATTTAATGGTGTATTTAACCAACCACTAAATATAATTGAGTAATTATAGAGATCACCAAACTAATCCCAAAATATAACACATGTTAGGTTTTTTGTGATGCCCTCTAGGTCACAACTATTCTTTAGTTTGAGCTTGTTTCATGTCTTTTAAGGTTATAGTGGTTTTTTGGCGTCAAGTGTTAAAACATGGAGTTCTAGTAAAAAATTCCAAACACACAATTTAGGCACACAACTAGATCTAATTATGTGGTATGGAACTGTGAGTTCCATTGATATTTTTCATAGATTAAGTATAATTATTTCAAATTGGGTGAGTCCCCAGACCAAACTCCATGGGTTTATAGATTCTTTCTATGTGCCATCGCATTACTTGAGCACAATTTCTCAAACCATGAATCTCTTACTATGAAATAATGAACCTATATTTCTAAATGATAGAGGGCATGAAATGGAAGTCACAATGTTTATTATACTATATGTCTTAACTGTATTCCCAAATTCGAACCACTTTACAATTTGAGTTTACCACAATTACATTAGTAATTTTTGTATCTAATATCCTCCAAATATCTATTAAGATCATAAAAACCTCTTCTAAATTATTTTAAGGGTTATATTATACCATATTGTGAAATTTCCCTTTATTATGGGAGGAACTCTTATCATTATGTTCAATTTTATATCGAATTTATTCTCCTCCTCGATGACATTATCATGATATCTATTTCCCTTGTTCTTTTTAAACTTGATTTGGATGTTTTTTGTAGATCTAGATGGTTTATATGGAATTGAAGATGTTTCTTATGGATCAAATCTTTTGAGGACCCGATCTCATCATTTCAAATATATATTATCAAATGCAACTAGTTTTCCTCCATTGGTATGGTATGTGTGTGTGTGTGTATATATATATATATAATGTTATAACCCATGTAATACTTGATATTCATGTAAAATCATTTTATCTATTGTTTGAAATCTAATGGTTTTATAATAAGTTTTTGGGGTGACATTATATGTGGTTTAAAGGGGTTTTTGTATTTAAAAAGAGTTTATCCACATTATGTGTTTGATGAAATTCATTAAATTTGTTTTTGACAATAAAATGGATTTTTAAGTATGGAAGGGATTGTTATTTACTGATAAAATGTCTATAGATTAGTGATCATGTTTTCTCAAATGATTTTGAAAACAAATACCACATTAAAAACCATGGGTTTATCGGGCATGGCAATATACAATCCTTAGGGAGTGTGGAACCACATGAGTCTATTCTTGAAACAATGATAGAATCTTGTATGACTTGATATTGGTAGTATTAATGGTAACCATGGTTTAGTTTTCCTCCCTGAAACTGATTATGTTTTCTCATATGCAATAAACCCCTTGTTCTTGGTTTTACAAAATTGATTTTTAAATTGAAATTGATTTTTAAATTCGTTTTATTTTAAAGTTAATACTAACAGTTTCATGGAGTTACAATTTTTGTTGAATTTATATTGGTATCCCATTGAGATTTAATTATCAAACCCTAATTCTTTTCTTTTAGTAATTTATAGATATGGTTTTATATGACATAGTTAAAGGGATGGTCATCATGTAGTTTACAATCATCTGTTTTACATTGTCACCATATTAGTGAGATGGGTTGGTGGTCTTTTTTCACATGGGTAGAGACATTAATTGTTTTATTGTTTTGCTTTATAATTTAGCACTTTTTGTCTTAACATTGTATGAATCATTGTTAGGATATTGATTCTTCTTCATTATACTCAGTTTATTTATCTATATTTAGTCTATTATGAGACATGTTTTGGTTCTTGTGTTTTTACCAATCTTACAGTGGGTAATCTCGGATAAAATGCCACGTCAATCAGGTATGGTTTATTAATTTTATTATAAGAGCTAGTACCTAGACAAAAGTATGACTACACAACCAGGAATTGGTTAAATGTATATGGTATATAGGAGCTAGTACCATTGGGAATTGGGTCGTAAATGCTGAAGGGTGCTTAGCCATCTCTATTTTGTGCCCAATCATGAGTTATAATGGATGATTAGGTATTTTTATCATGATTGGGTGTGGAATTTGAGTATATTAAAAAAATAATTAAGGATTTATTTATATGAACCCGTAATATCCTAATTTTTCCCTCATTCATTAATTCCATGTATACTTTTAAATTCTTATTGTTTAAATGCTTTAATTCAAATTCTTGAATTTCTCATCTGAATTGATGATTTTACCATAAGCTAATTGGATATTGCATTTTGTGTTTATTATAAAATTCATCTTATAAGATATCATTCCAATCTTGGAGTGGATGGTGTGATATGTGTTTCATTAAAAAATAGTCCAATATAACCTTGGTTGGTGGAAGCCATTATCCACACTATTTAGTCCTCAGATTAGGAGGGTGTTGAAAACCAAGGATCGATAGTGGATCTTGTTATATAATTTACCAAGAATAATCTACATATCTTCTATGAAAATAAGGGAACCTAATAAGCTGAAGAGTGGATTTACCGTATGATATGATATTTTACTTTTTGAAAGTAGGAGTGGAATCTATGATTGGTTTTCAACTTACATACTAGAATGACCCAAAAGAACATGGTGGTACTCCATAGTGAAATCTATGTTATATGAGGATCTTAATTGGCCTTATTTCAATAAGGTATTCAACCAATGGTTTTAGCTTGAAACATTACATGTGGTAAATACATTGGAATTATTGACCTTATAGTTAGGGGAGTGTTTAGTTATTGTGTACGAAACTTATTTTTATGAGTTGGTCTACTCATCACCCAATGTTTTTTTAATGATAACCAAAAATATCAAAGGGTTGAGATAGTTTTCAAATATTATATTCAATCAATACAGATTATGTCGTTCTTAAATAATTTTTTTAGTTGGTTATCAAGATAGTTATGGATGTGGTAGTCATAATTAGGGAAATAGGTTTAGTTGGACTTTCATTTCCAATAAAGGAATCCATACTCTGTGTTTTTTTACAAAGTAAGCATAAGGATGAATAGTTAACATAGAGAAAAGTTTATAGGGATCATACGGGATATCATAAGGTATTATAATATCAGTGTGGGGGACTCGTCATACACTGAAAAACTGTATATAATAATCTAGCCAATGTGATCGCTGTGGTCAATCAGGTCATATAAAGAATTTATGTTGAAGAATATACCAAGTTAGTGGAGCTATATCCACAATCACCAAGGGATATCATGCTCTTTATGATGCAGTAAGGGGTGGTGGAAATTATTTTATTGGGAAAGTGGATACCCAAGAAGTGAATAAAACAAAGAGAGGAGTTGAGACTAGGTGTATTTATATATTAGAGTATGAACTAGATGAATCTAGAGTTGGTTTGGATTCTATGCAAGGTATGGGGTTCATTTTATCCTCTACGATTATGGATTTGATTGATATTGGTGAAACTCCTTATTTCAGTCATATATGTTGATTTTTGGGTTGGAATTATGCCCCAACCTTATTCCATTCATGTTTGATATTTCCATTCCAATGGGAAAGATAAAGGAAAAATGTTTTAATTATCAGGAGTTCCAGGTTATTATTTCTAAACCTAAAGTTGTATAAGAATTCCTAGTTCATAAACATGATATTTTCAACATTTTTATTGGACTGTATTGGGTGATCAGTTCCAAGGCCTAAATTTATTATTATAATCATTGAATTTATTTTATTTTTCCTGATGGAGTTTATCATGTATTATATGGTGAGTGGGTTTTTATAATAGGGGCAGAAGGGCATGATTACTATATGTTAGAATGATATCATTCTAGTTTTCAAAGATGTTTCTTGTAGTTGTTGAACCTTATTTGAGAATCCCAGTTCATACAGTGGTGGGTGAATACCCTTATGCCTTTCTTGATGATTTTATTGGGTTACCACCATAGAGATAAGTCATGTTCACTATTGAACTTATTCCTATTATGATTTTCATTTATTTTCTATCATATCACATGGAACCTACTATGTTAATGTATTTTAATGGAAATATTCCAAATATAGAGGCCAAGAGACTTACTTTCCCTTGCATTCCATGCTAGACATCATATATTCCCTCTTACAATAAGAAATAAAGAATCCTCACACATGGTTTAGATTAGTAAAATCATAATCAAGTGACTGTTAATAATAAAAACCCATCTCTAAGGACCGATGATCTCTTTGATCAGCTTATAGAAGCTATATAATTTTTTAAAATTGACCTATAAGAGGGGTACCATTAGTTGGTATTCTGGGAAGAGGATATATATATTTATATAAGGATATTTTTAGGAGTTATTATGATCATTATCAATTCATATTTATTCAATTTATTCTCATTATCACTCATTTTGTGTTTATGGAATTGGGGATATGAATTTTTTATTGGATCTTGGACTCCTTTTTTCATTTTTGTGGATAATATTTTGTGAACTCGATGTTAGAGGAGAAACACATGGATCATATGGATATCATACTTAGTATCTTTAAAGAATATCTCATATATATTAATCTTTTAAATTTTGGATCCAAGAAGTTATGTTTTTGGGAAATGTTTTATTTACTAAGGGCATCTCATTATTTCTTATAAATATTCAACTTATAATATCTTTATAAAAACCTAAAAATTTATTTTAAATTCATAGATTGTTGTTCACATATAGTATTTATATGTGTTTTTGTTGGACTTATCTACGCTTTCATATCCAATGATAGAATTTACCGATATTGGTGTAATGTTTTAGTATAATAAAAATTATAGAGATATTATGATGAATTAATGGTGCTGTTAACTGTGGATCATGTATGAATCATTAAAAAAAGTGTTTGGTCAATGAAATTTTCATTGATGTTTTTAGTATAGGGTTGGGTTGCATTCTAATGTAGGGGAAACAAGTGGTGGCCATTATCTCTCTCCAATTACATCCACATGAAAAGAAATATCATGCTCATTCCTTAGAGTTGATTGTTTTCATGCGTCCTATCACAACATGGGGCCACTATCTCTTTGAGGAGAGGATTATGGTATATTAAGATAATAAGAGCATAATGTATATTTTTACTTATAGGGATTTGATATTATATTAGATATTTTGAGATGAATATATTTAGAATTTTGATTTGGATTTTTCTAATACTATTAGAAAAGCGAATGTGGTTTAAGACCCATTAATCAGTAAGTTGTCGACTCAAGGATTCAATGAATCATTGGAGGAGTGGTCTCTAAAGAGTTTTTTTCATTAAGATGAGCTTGAGAGTGGGAGGTTAGTGGATAGTTCTTCTCCGCATTAGTCAAGTATGACTTATATTTTAATGATCAAATTATACTCATGAACGTATCAAACACCAATTTCCATAAATTTAGTAATATCCTTAATGGTAGGGAAACCTCAGGTGATTTTTCCCTATATCCCATTGGTGCTCTCTATTTTTGAGGTTGGATGGTTATTGTAGTATATATGAGGATAGAGTTTATGGATAGCCGAAAAAAGTCATATTGGTCTCTACACTTTAGGAATACCATGATTTATCATCATCTGAATAGTTTATATTGGATTGCATGGATGAGGTGATCAGTTGAGTATTTAATGTCGTATGGCTCTATTTTCCAAAATAATAATAAGGATTAACAATTTTTAGATAGTTTATTGAAAACATTACACATTCTAGTTTAAAAGTGAGATGTGATATTTATATGTACTTCATCACAGTTTTACCATATAATCCTAGAAGAGTGTTGAAATTTGGGTGATCATCGACCTACTTATGAAATAAACTCATTTATTTATGATTAAGGAGATATAAAGGGTAGAAGAAATCCAAAATTTTTATATTATAGATTTCATGAATCTCCATAAAGTTCTTTCTATAATTTATTTTGACAGGGGCCCATGGATTACATCCATTAAATAAAAAGGTTTATAAGAGGATATGGGTACTCGGTTGAAATTATACATGAAATATCACCCTCATACAAATGGGAAGACAATGAGATCTATTCAGATTCTTGAGGATATGATTTAGGTGAACATGCTTAAATTTAGTGGTTCATGGGTAAAGTATATAAATTTGGTCAAATTTTCTTATACATATAATTTTTAGTATATTTCAACTTTTTATATGTGTTTTCATGTCAATATTATTTATGTTGGTTAGAATTGGGAAAATGGTATTTAATTGGGACAAGCCTTATTATAGAGATGATGGAAATCGTGCAGTTGAACTAGAAGAGGTTAGAGACTGATTTGAGTCATTATAAATCTTATTTGGACTATCATCATTTACTATAGGAGTTTGAGATTAGTGATTATGTCTTTCTCAGAGTTTCAACATGCATGGGACATCATTGACTGGGTAAGTGGGTCATGTTGGAAATGAGGATTTTTTTTATCTTTTATGACCGTTGAACATATTATAATGGTGTTTTATTGATTGAAATTTCCATCACTTTACATCGTAACACAATGTGTTTCATTTTTCCCATTTTAAGAGGTATCAACCAAAACCTACCTACGTGATTGAATGAGATGATTTTGATCTTGATCCTGACAACTCTATGGTTTATCAAACAGTTCAAATTAGCATCAAACATAATTGTTTATTAAAAATAAGTCTTGATAAACATTAAAAACTTGGAAAACATGAAAAATGAAAATCATGAAAACATGGAATAAATGAATGGGTATGTGAGATCATGGGGTATTATCATGATCAAGACCTAGTGAGTCCCCACTGATAAAATTACTATACTCTGGTGGGAAATAATAAAAAGGTGATAGGTGATAATCATCTTTGAAACAATCACAGCTTTGGACAAAACATCAGTGACCTCATTACCCTCTCTTAGTATGTGCTTGATGTCAATACTGTGATTGATCATAACCCTACAATATGAGATAATACATGTGAGATCCTACGGGTTGGTCTTAGGGGAGATAAGGAGTTCGACCAAATTAGATTAATTGGTCTCCACCACATATGTTTCCTTGCACAAGAGGTTATAAAGAAGAAAGACCCTATGAATAGCCATAGATTCAACACTCGGAGTGTTTCATGGTCCAAAAAGATGCATAAGATAAAAATCACAGAGCCTTATGAATCACAAACTAGTTCTATACCTCTCATGACCCCATGCTCACAAGAACCATTCACATTCAGTTTATGAACATGCTCTGGAGGCAACCATATGACCTAATGACATCTTCTTCAACTGGTGCTACCCATTTTATGCAAGAGATCCAGTGTAAGAAGACCTCTAAGATGATCCTAGTTTCCCCCACCACACAATGTAGAACCTATTTAATTCACCAAATAAATAACATGTACCTTAAAACAAAGAAATATAACTCTAGTTCCATTCCTAAAAGAGTTATTGGAATCCTAGATAATCCATAAAATATAATATAATACCCACTAAGATGCGTTGAAATGCATCATCAATCATGATTACACCTTCAAACATGGATGCAAGGAACTCATCTGTGGATTACAAATGAAAGATAATACCAAAACCAATTTTATTCACCTAATAAATAATGTGTACCTCAAAATACGAAATAAAACCCTAGTTACAATCCGCTAAGCATTTCTAGACTCCCAGATGATCCAAAATAACTACTGCAACACCCACCATGATGGATTGAAATACATCATCTATCATGATATCACCTTCAAACATGGACACAAGGAACTCATATGTGGATTCCCTATGAAGGATAATACCAAATATTTTTACAACAAGATTCCAAGAAATCACTGCCAAATCCCTCATGAAGAAAAGGTTCTAGAATATCTCTATGCTTGTGGAGGCTCAACACCAACACCACGAGAACATCTGAATTCCATTCATTTGGATATTATCATCATTTGGGATAGAGTGATTCATAAAATACTAAAGAATGAATTTATGTTTTTTGGGTATTTTATTTAACCAATTTTTGGACACCAAAGCATCAAAGATAATGTTCTCCTAAAATCCGTCAAGAGAGGCTTTCTCAGAGAAGAGACCAAAAAGAGAGTTCATGAAAATGAACCTATCATGTTCAATCAATAGATTGATTCTCAAATGGATAAGTTCATGTTCTATGTTGAGAATTACATCAATGAAAATAGGTAAATACTTACCTCTCAGAACGATATGTCAAATATAGGGCATCCAGGTAAGAAGACTATCATGACACCATCCAGGATGTCCTTTCAATTAAGGATATCCCTACTTCCCACCATCCACTTCCCCTTGTCCCTAATAATATCCATCTGGCCAGCCATGCACATGGAATGTCTCATTAATCTCATATTTCCGTCACCCCAATATCTTCAATATAATTAATACTTTCCACACATTAAACTTACATAA
Organism: Viscum album; assembly: GCA_963277665.1. Taxonomy (NCBI): domain Eukaryota; kingdom Viridiplantae; phylum Streptophyta; class Magnoliopsida; order Santalales; family Viscaceae; genus Viscum; species Viscum album. The sequence continues at coordinate 1,614,539,445 of OY728146.1, read as the reverse complement.
TGATTTTTTACATCAATAATGACCAAAAGTAATCATTTCTTATAATGAAGACATGGAACATTGGATGTGGTGATGTTTAATTCAGTATGCACCAATGGGCTTCACTAGCCAATCTCAACCAGCCCTGTAGAATTTTTTGTCTCATTGGAAACCTAGATTAAACCACCAACATTAGCTTGATGCTATTGGCTGTACCTTTGGGAGGTTTAATGACTGAAATCACTTGCATATGAATGTATGCTAAAATGATGTTAATGAGAGACAAGCTTCCTCCAAAATAATGGAAGTGGTTCTTGTAGTTTATATTGTGTCCTACGATTTTATTAATTATACCTTTGAAAAATAAATTTTGAACACTTCTATTCTAGATATGAACTACAAGGTAGATGATAGGATGAGATCCCCTAAAAATCATGAGCCAATATTGGATACTTATTCTCATTCCAATAAATCATTTATTGGTAAATAAGAAGATTATTTTATTAAATTTAATACAATTCCCACTCTAAAAAGTATAAGACTCTATCAAATTAATGAAGTTGGTGGTGGATCATTGTATATATTTTGGAAAAAATAAATCATCGTCAGTGAAAATTATGTGAGATAAAATTAGAGTCCCACGCTTTCACCAAAATGAGAGGATAATCCCAACATCCTTTCTGATATGAATAGTCCTAGTAGGAGACTAATAATCTAGGACAAGTAGGCTTAAATACATTGGGTAAACCTATATAAGCCCCAAAAAATTAACGAAACCGATAACTTTACCCATGAAGAAAATTGAGATCCAAGGGGAAGAATAACACCTAAAGAAGAGGTTGTAGACCCCTTCTAAGAAGAAAAACTATCTTATAAACTACATAATAAAACTTCACTCCATCGTATCAAAGGATTTTTCCAAGTCCATTTTCTCCATGATGTTGTGCACTGGAGTATTCTTCATGATATTGTCCACCAATTAGTTAGAAATTCCAATAGTGCCTTAGATGAATCTTACCTGAACAAAACCATGTAATATTTCTAAAATAAACCTTGGAAGAAAACAACCCCATCCTTTTATTAATGAGGAAAGAGTGGATTTTGTAGTTGTAATTGCATAAAAATTTATTCCTATACTGATTTAGTGTCATAGGATCCTTGAATTTGGGAATAAGAACCGTTCTAGAAGAACCCACTACCCTGACTAGAGAAACACCCTTCAAATAACATTGGATGGATTTGATTACTTGAAGTTTGATAATGGCCATGGAAACAGAGAAAATGGCCCCCAACAACCCATAAGGCCCTGGCTACCTATCTTGATCCAAGTAAGACACAACCTTTGAAATATCATTATTATTCTAATGCCACTAAAAAGGACATTATCCCTTCTCTATCAAAGACAAAAAATGCTTCTCAATAAGTCAAGATCATCTAAAAACCCCATCCACCCCCTCTACGAGGATGTTAAAGGCCAACCAATAGATTCTAGAAATGGTCAAAAAACAAATAGCCTGTAACTTCAATGTAATTTGTGAAGAATCCATCATCCACCTTCAGATTAATTTTTTAACTATATTTTTATTCTCTAATACACATTTGAAAGAAGCCAATTTTCTTATCTCCTTAATACACTCAAAGAACCTGAGATCTGATTTGACAAACCCAATTAATTTTAAGATGATTAGAAGAAAGAAGGTTATATTTACTTATAAGAGAGGAAAAAGAACATATTCTAAGGATGGTTGAATCCAATTTTCCAGCATAAAAATATACTCCTTAATATCTTTGATACTCACAAAAAATAATTATTCAAAGAACACTTGTGAATATAATTTTTTGGATGTGATAAATGATTATAAAGGCAAACCCATATAGAACCCCAAACAGGTTGGTCCCATGTCTTCTTAACCATTTTCATGAATCCCTCATGATGACACCAAATACGTGAAAGAAGAAACAAGCTCGAGGTAATCTCTCACACTTTTATAAGAACCAATAAAGATGAATGACCATAAAGGGAACATGTGATATGATTAAATGAATATAGGTGAATGAATTTCTCACCCTGAAGGTTGGATAGTCATTGATCTAAGTGAATTCATATTCATTGAATACCACTCCTTTTATTGCACCAAGTATATTTTGATCTCAAAAATCCCAAAACCATATATCCCTTGGAAGAATGAAAATCATGAAATTACAAAAGTGTGCTATAGGAACCCTGAGACTCCTTACTTTTTGGATTCCTCAATGAAGGAAATAATTTATCTAAAAATAAACCAACCAGTGTGCCCATGATGAAAATTGGTTAAAATGTCCCAAATAACCTTCTCAGCTATGACATAGAATATAGTATAAAATAAAAAAAATAGTTAATCATTGGGGTCACCTTGTCTGTCATGTGATAAGAAGTAGATTCAACCAGATCAAAAATGACGTCCTTTAAAAATAAATAGATCTGAGAATTATTTGAAGATCCATGTATGTGAAATGTGAAACCCTTTCTTGTGGAAAATGTATTGAGTAGTTTCACTTTTTATTTATTTCCAAATATAACTACTATCTTATCATGATGTCAAGAGATACCTTTTTTGTAAAATCACACATGACACAAGGCCCTAGACATCTTGAATTCTATTCAATGACAGACAAAATTAAATACCATTGGAAGATGACTTGTGACCATTAGGATTGGCCAACTTTGAAAGATAATTTGGGGACAATGCTTCCCTAAACAAACCATGAGTAAGACAAGACCCATTGGAAGTTGGGGATTTTAGAGGCCTCTTGTGGACTACATCCAATCTAGAAAGACCACCCAAGACCACTTAAAACAAAGAGATATTAATATTATCCTTATGAACTAGAGCCTCTGTGTAAAAAATGTGGGATAATATCCTGGCCTTCATCGAAGAATACTATTGAGACTTGCGGTCCTTAACCATCCCCTCCTTGAAAGATACAACCTTATGTGTGGACCAAGGAGAAACTCATGGATCCTTCCCATAAATGTGCTCCTACTTCTAAGACATATACAACAATAATATATCCTTTTGTGTTAATTATGAAGTTGATGATCCCATAACACTGACGTCAATAATTTCAGTGGAAAGCCCCAATCCCATTGATTCCCTTGAAGAATAAACATAAGGGAGATCAATATTGGGAGACACCCTCTCTAGTTATTTATTAGAGGGGAGATGTGAAACACCTTTTTAATCTAAATCCATTACCATGAGATCAAATGAGTTATTAGTGGGGTCTTGACCAACCACTGTTGTATATTTCGGAAACATAGTTGACACTCGAGGGTGAGAAGATGGGGACTCTATGAGAGTCACAGGGCATATAGAAGATACTAACAATACCCATTAAAAAAATTATGTCTCTATATAAAGATAATCTTTCACAATGGATATAATGTGTGGCATGTCATCAAAATATTAATTTGAAGAAGTCAAATATTGATACTAGATTGTACTTAAAAAATAAAGGTTGTCCCCATAACCAAGAAGCCATATGCCAAACACCATAAAACCTAAGCTACTACCCATCAATTAAGGGATGCGATTTTAACCATCACCACCATATTTGTATCGAGTGTCCCTGCATAAATCATTCTGATAAGAAGTGAGAATTAAATTAATAGAGGGCCTTTTCCCACAAATAATTTCCCCCCCAGACCTGACCAAGACCTTTTGGGGAAATGGATTCAATAGACCCACTTATACATATATTCGCAGCACAACCTTTTCCTGAAACTAACTTTTTCCATCATCCATACATAAGAAGAAACCCAAGGTATCACCAATAGACTGTCACATGGTGGGATTGATCAATTTAAGTGGAAGGACTGGTAGTGTAACCCAGACCACTTTCATACTCATGTCTATCAAAAGATGAACTTCCTAAGACCATCGATACAATTAGAACCTCAATTTCCTAGAGTTTTGGATCTCCCTATATGAGGACTTCATTAAATCAACCCTAGAGAAGCACTAAAAACAAAATTAATACCCAGATGACAATAAAATAACAAGTGGGAGACTAAGTTCCCAGGAGAAAACAAACTCCATGCAAAAATAAAGTGAGGAATTGTCCATCATGAAAGCCAAAACCAGTGTCCAATGATGACATCCCACCAATTTATCAAGATAATATATTGATGAGATACATAGAGGTATATCCACCCACCCCACTAGATCATCAAGGGTCAAGGGTAATGCCCAAGATGCTGTGAATATGAATAGGACACCACACCAAAGAGGGACTCCGGAGAGCCTCCTTGAATGAGGCTGCTTAGTAGGTTTTTAGCTTAGTAACATGGAACCCATCGAGAAGGGAGAAAAATCAAGGAGTAACCCTCATTCTTCAAGAATAATCAATGAACTCTAGAGTAACCTTGAAGGTATGTGATAATGTAATTGATGGAGATTTTAGAGAAGGATGAAGCATGTTTTGTACATTCTTGAGAGATAAATAAGCAATATCAGTAAAAAGATTACCAGTTAAATTTATTATTTTATAAAACAACGGTGTTATGGTTAAAGGCCAAAACAATAATCTTATTATAAAAGAAATTACATGAGTCTAAAGGGTGTATTTTTTTGCAGGATCAATCTTAAAGAGAAATTAAATCAAAAGGGATATCATTCAGCCATGTGATGTCATGGTTGACTCCCACCTTAGAGAGTCCGTCCACTACCGTGTTCGCTTCATGATAAGGTAAAATGTGGAAAAATAATTCTTTTAGTCTATGTAATGTGGTTTTGAAAATTATATTTCAATAAGTTGAGGAAGTAGGAATCCTTGGTAAGGTAATAGGGACCTTCTCTTTTTTTATTCTAGAATCATGAATGATTTCTTAGGGTTGAACTATTTTATAGTGGGAAGAATTTGAATACCCTTCAAGACACATGTATTATTTCATTTGAAATTATTTTATCGATTTTGAGGTTCTAGAGGTTTATGGAATGTGGGGGTTATAATCTGGGAGTATATTAAAAAATAATCCAAACACATAGTTTAGGTGAATGGTTAGAGATAACCTTGTGGTAACCATTTAGTATGAAACTATGAGTTCTAGTGACATTTCTCATGGTTTGAGAATGGTTTTTCAAACCAAATCTCATTTTCAATATCCTTTCAAGAAGGAGACGTGTTTTCCTCCATTAATAAAGCACATGTCTCTATATAAAGGTTCTAACTCATGAAATTATTATTGTACATGTAAATTCTTAATTTTTGGGGGGTTTTTAAAATTGAATGATTTATTGACAAAAATCTTGGTTTCCAAGAAAAATGTGGTTTTAATTGGGGGTTTTTTCATAGAAATAACATATAAAATTTATGTGTTTTCTAAAATATGAAAAAGATGATTTTGAATCTAAAATTTATTTTCAAGAATATGAACATGGATTCATTCGATGAAATTATTTATCAAATTGGGATAATTTTTTCTGAATTTTTTTCCGAAAACATAACACATTGGGAACCCTTAGTGTATCAGTTATGAAAATATGAATACCTTAATGAGTGTGAAACAATTAGGTGTTTCTCTTATGATATTAATAGACATTGGTAAGAATCTATATCAGTAAGAATCACAAAATGATTGTCTTTTTATTTTTTCGGGTCTTTAATTGTGTATTCACATAGGATATAACCCAATTTTTCATGTTTTATAAATTATGGTAGTGATTCATGTTTTATTGATCACGTGTTTATCATATGGTATTTCAATTTGTAATTGTATTTATTGTTTTATTCTATCATTCATGTACTTAACATATTCATCATTTGTGTGAATAAGAAATAATTTTTTTGAAAACCATAGGATGTATTACTAAACTGGTTTTTAATTTTCAATTTCATTACAAAGTGGTTTTGTTTTAAAGATATAATTAATGGTTGAATCGAACTTGACTTTGTATAGAATCTCTAGTTCCATCCTACTAGTGTTTAATACTCACACAGTAATTTTTCCATTGGGAATTTGTAGATCTAGTTATATAAAACAAAGGTAGATTGAATGGAATCATTTAGTATTTCTTCTTTTGTGGGTCATTTTCTCCTTCTTAGTGAGGGATGGTAGTGATTATTGGTCACATAGAGATAGATATTTGTTATTGTTTTATTTTTTATTTTCAGTTTATCCCTTTTTGGATTGAAATATTATATATCATGGCTGTGTTATCAATTTTTATTCATTTTAATGTATTTATTTATCTCTTTTCAGTTGTTCATAATAATTTTTTTTATTCTTTTGTTGTTCTCTATCTTAGGATGAGTCATATTAGGTAACGTGTCATGTTTAGCATGTTTGTTTTGTTACATTTTTATACAATAAATGTACATTTCTACGAGAATTTGTTACGTTTTTAGCATGAGATCCCTTATTATCAATATGAAATTACTGAATTATAAACCAAAATATATTGTTTACATCAGGTTATGTGATTTCATCAATGGTGATATAATGGATGGGTTATCCAAGTGGTTATGAGGGGGGAAGGATAATTTTTTCCTAAATCTTCTATATTTTTTCAAATTTAACATGTATTTTGATACATTGACTAGTTTTTATTTATAAAATGTGTATTTCATATTTAATTTTAAACAAAGTCATTTATTTTTTAAAATAAATATTTTCTTTTAAAGTCATTCAATGAAATTTTTTTAAATTATTAATGATTTATTCTTCAAACTCATTCTTAGTAAAACTATATTTATATTCATGTTTTTAAGTTAAGATTTATTTATTTTGTTTAATTTTAAAATGGAATAAAGTTTGATATCATTTATTTAAAAAAACCTCTGTTATTTAAATGAATACAATTACCCTAATAATAAGTTTTAATATAAAAGGATATTATCTAGGTAACATTCTTTACGCTTTAAAGTATCATTATATATGTATATATATTTACAGTTTTATATGTATGAATTGGTATATGAAATTCCATATGTAACAAAATATTTGAAATTTAAATAGTTTACACCTAAGACCCTCATTACCTTATATTGATTCTTATTGTCTAGGAATTAGTGAATCACGTGTTGTACCAACACTTTAGTTTAGGAATGGTTAGGCTCATTACAAGAATATCCAAAGGGAAATAGTGTACTATAACCCATTCCATGTTTTTCTTATAATTATTGATAATTATTTTGATTTTATAGTGATTGTGTAATATTTTTTTATTCTATATAAATATAGTAGCAAGATATCTTATAAAATCATGTCAATATTTATTTATATGAATCATTATGATTGATATGATTAAAATGTTGAGTTTATTTACTTATTAATCATGTTGATCATGTTTATTGATATAGTTAGAATTATTCTTTTATATCAGGAATAATTAAAATTACAAAATTATTAATAGTAAATGGGATGGGTTGTATTTCCCTAATCGAAAATACCCCTTCCCTTATTTCCAAGGGATGGAATGATAATTACTAAATATATTACACACTTTCCTATTTCCCTTGGGATGAGTTTTATACACTAGATAACTTTTGATATATTCACTAGTATAGATATCATTGTTTCTCTGATTATATCATATCATATCCTCAACACTAGTCTCAAAGAAGGGTTATTCATGTATATAACCTCCTAGTGTAGGCAGTTTCACAGTATAAATTGTATCATTCTATAAATTTATTAATTTCTAATTGAAAAAATCCTTTGAAAACTTTTTTTAAGTATATATATACGTTAATGAGGTGAAATGTTCATGAATTCCCCTATCCATTCACTCTTGAGATGATACACCATTGGTGATTCCTTATTGAGAGTTTATACTCACACCATATATGACAAAATTGGGGGACATGAAACATCACTTGCTTCCTTTTAGGTATAAGCAGGTATGAGGGTTTTTAATAGATGTTGGGATGGAAGTAAGAAGATGGTATAATTTTACAAATTTAGTCTTAATGGGTTGATACAGGGGAAGCAAAATTTGGTAGGATCATTTTAGGCATAACACTTTTTTCATTCGGTTATGTAATGTATATATCATTGAATTTAAATGTGTTTGTATTATCCTCTATGGTTTTGATTTATTATTATAATTTTATTTATATAAATTTATTATTGTTTCTTGTATATTATTTGGCATTTAGGTCATGATTCACTTTTGGAAACATCCAACTTATGGAAGAGACATGCTAGTATCATGGAAGGAATCAGTCATGTATTATACTATAAATCATTCTGGTAAATTATTCTTCAATGGTATAATTGGAACCATGTAACTAGTCTTCATCCCTTGGGGATATGGGAATACCTTTGGGGTTTGTGATTTTGTGTTTTCGTAATTTATTGGTATCCAAGTTAGTGATGTTATAAAATAGTATCAGAGTAATGTTTTGGTTTTTTGGGGGGTATTATATTTTTTATAAAGGAGTGGAATTATAACAAATTGTCTTAGGTTGACCCGACCGTTCACCCAAACTGATCCCCAATATGGAACAATGCATGTTACGGATCACCACGGGCTAGAAACATGCACTAGGGTATCACACTTAACCATTTGGGGACAATTCTACACTTGAATATTTAGATTGACCCATCCCTGATTTGAACAACCATTCCAGTATAATTAGTATACATCAAAAGATATAAATATCTAAACAATGTATACACAACATGACCTAATTTCATATATCAAAAAAATATATTCCATAATTTATATACAATTCATGCACATGATATAAATAGTTCAATATAAATATTACCTCAAAAGAGGGACAGGCATAAGAAGACAAGTACATGACATCCCAAAAGGTTAAAAATTATAAAATTTCTCCACACAATATAACTCTTTGAGACCATCATCTCCACTATCCCTAAATATCCCTGAACATCAGGAATAAATAAGGCCAACCAAAATAAATGTTTATGTTACCCTTAATTTTTTCCTAAAAAACATTGTTTCCATACAGCCATTATAATATTAAAAGTATAACAAATATTCCTTATTAGACCCCACCTTGAATCTATGTAAGGTATTTCTCCATGAGAACCATTAACAGTAGTTAGAAAACCCATTTTGAAAACCATTATAATTTGAAAACAATTTACTGAAATTAATTTTTGTTTTTTCTTTAAAACATTTTTCGCATCTCAATGAATGAGTAAATAAGGATAAAAAATAAGGAAGTGAAGCCACCAAGCATAAAAGTTCCCAACTCAACCAAATATGGAATGCACATGAGAAACATAAAATATATAACAGTGGGAAATGGTCATAAATCCAAAATTCATATAAACCAATTGGGTAAAATAAAATAATAACAATGGGATGTAACTAATAGAAATTATTGTAACATATAATAACAAAAGTTTTACTAATATCTAAGAAAGTAGATAAGGTTTAGAAGCTCTCTCGGTCTTCAATAATCCCTACTTTATTCCCAATGGATCAATTTGTACCATGGGTAGAATCAATTTCATGGTATCCCTTAATTTAGATTGATAATACAATTATAGTGGGAAAAATTATTCCCCTGGATAATACTCCTACATGGGTTCTTTTGTTCTTCATGGATAATCATCCATGGTTAGTAGAAAACCTTGATCATGTATACGTCTACTTAAGAAAAACACACACACCCAAAGTATATCATGTTTTATTCAATTTCAAAAATATAAATAAATAAATATTTACAATTTAGTTTCCTAATGATACCCATAATTCTCCAATGTCAATATCAAAGAATATTTTTTTAAACATCCCATTTAAAATCCATTTAAAACCATAAAAAATTTTTTAAAAATATTATCAAACACCTTCCATTCATTAAATACAACTCAATTGAAAAAAATAAAACACCAAATTTCCAATACACACTAATAATTACTAAGAATTGGGATAAACCATCAACAATAAAACAATTAAGACCCAATTTGATAAAAAATCAAATGAAATAAAGAACCAGATGTTAACCATGGGAAAACACCGATAAATTGAGATACCTTATGAAAAAAATGAAAAATAAATACCTTCATAAAATTTCAATTGAATTGAAGGAGATACATACTCCCAATCCTAAACCACAAATAAAAAACATAAAACCCCAAACCATAACCCAATATTTCTAAAAAAATAATCTAAGGATTCACTAATATATAGAAACAGATGAAAAAATGAATAACAATAGAACATGAGGATTAATTGAAGAAAATCCAAGAAAACTCAATATATACCACATGTAATCAACTAATATTTCACTAAAATATAAAGGTTTTAATCTCCAATCCAATCAGTAGAGTCTATACATTAATGGGGAGATAAAATTGGTGATTAGGGTTAAATCCTATAATGAAAAAAATGGAAAAATAAAAAATTTCAATGACCTATATAGCACACATGGTTTGGATAAATGGTTATTAAAACCATTTGAAAGCTATACAAAAGATAAAAATCACAAAAAACAAAGCTTCATGGTTTCTAGAAACATTGTATCACCTTAAAAACCATGATGAAAACCTAAAAAACATCATTGTACCCCAAAATAATATCTCACTGTTAGTCACATGATTACTACAAACCCTGCAAAAACTATGCACTCGGTATTGTTTCTTAAAAAAATTAGGGTTTCAACCTCGCAACCCATAGAAACTCTAAGAAATTTTAGATGAATAAATAATGTTCAAAATAAAGTATACGAGTGACCCAAAGGATGACACAATTCTCCCAACCATGAAAATTTCTATCCTTAGAAATTCATAAATGATATTAGAAAAAATAGTTGAGGCCACTGATCCCTCCCCAAATCTTCCTACTCTTATGTATAGTTTTAATCATCATCACAATACCATAAGACCTGGTTTAATGAGATTGACTTATAAAAATTCACCGTATTCTAGTAATCTAATATATCAACAAGATTCTCTACAATTGTATTTTTACATTCCAACTTTAAATTTTCCAACTCTATCACATGAAATGTTTCTAGATGGTACATATTCTACTGGGATATTTGAATGATATCAAGATTCATGGCCAAACATGGTATAAATTTAAACCTATAGGTTACCATCCAAAGATGCTTTGTAGTCTTAAACAACTTGACATAACATGATAGTAATTTTTAATTATTCCCCAAGTGATAATGTCCCAATAAAATAAATACCCATAGAATAACCTAATGAAATATGTAAAACTCTTACTCCCAAAAAATAAGATTGACATATGAGTTTTTATGACACTGTTTTGTCACTATCTCTTTTAAAATCAACCACACATTATTCATTGTGTATTGGATGATACTCTATCCCTATAATGAATTCTCACCCAAGTTAACCTAATATGATAATGAATGACATGAATACAAATAGAAAACCTTAAATGGTTATATATTGATTTAGTATTGGCAACTATTTTTTATGCAAACTCAACCAATTATATATACCTCACCCATAAACCCTCAAAGTCAAAAACACACACACAAAGTATATCCTCAGGAATCTAGATTGCTCTATTTTTCTAACCATACATCTATGGGTGATACATTATGTTCAACTTAAGCTAGGTTTTTATGTTATCTTTAGAATATTATATAATTGAGAAGTAAAATTGGTATCTCTATAAGAAACTATAGCTGAAGTCACCCCATTATGCTGAAGATCTTCTAAACAAGTAGGTTCTCGAGAACCTCCACCGTTATCTGTTCCCTAATGGTAAAGAAATATGAGGATTTAGTCGAAAAAAATATTATTAACAAATTAAAATATTTCCAATTATAATTACATGTTAGACTGATAAAAAGCCTATAGATATCTCATCGCACTTCCATATCTTGATGGGAAGAGGCTGAAGTAACCCAGTTGGCATATGATTATTAGCTTTGATCCCCTGGGTGGTACAAAATTGGGACACAAAATCTACAACATGCCATATCTTCCTTGAAAAAAATGATGAATACTTAGAGTATAAAACAATTTGGTATCAACTATGTGAATATTTCAAATATAATGACCCCCCTTATACATCAACTCAATCCCGAGGGTCAAAAAAACACATATAAACATTATTAAAATAAAGATCTATTAGGAGACTAAGAGAAATAATCCAAGATCACCTCACCATTTAAATCTCTACTAATCTATTAGTACTCATGGTTATATTACCACTCATACAAATCAAGATCAATGATAGAATGATTGAAATGAACATTGGTTAATAATAAATACTCTCAACCCTTCTACACCTCTAAACACGTATCAATAAATAAACTCGTCAGATTCCAATCATCCACCGATTAATTATCTATATGGATCGGTAACACTGTACTCAATGAATCGATGAACACATTCCCCTTCTCGGTGGTATTAGAGATATCAAAAACAAAATTCTAAAGATACTCATCCCAACATCTCCATGTGAGGTTCAAGTCCCTATGGGAGATGATATACATTAGGAACATTTTATTCTAATAAATCATAAACCACTCTCTAATGAGATAATAGTGTTTAAATTCAACGTATGTATTACAACAAAAAAAATATAATTCATGGGTGGTGTAATTCCTCTCATCTGGGCATATTTTAAGAGAGATATAAGGAACCACATGACCATCGTACATCAACTCAAATCCCAACCCCACACACGAGGAATAAAAATAAACTAAATATCCCTTCCCAATCATAGGAAGAATCAAAACATGAGTTGATGTCAAAAAGACCAGATAATTGTCAACATAATTTGTTAACTTCCCACTCAAATCCAACATAACCACATTTAGAGTCGACGATATCAAGGGGGGATTTATATTGGATAATTCTTGAACAATGTTCCTATAATATCTGACTAATCAAAAAAAATTGATCTCAAACATGTTTTTAGTTTTCCACTAATACATATCCATTAGGATATTTCATGATCCTCTAAAACACAATCCCAAAAATATTATGTCCCTATAAAATTACCTATAGAATAAATAACTATAATTTAATAATATTTTCATACATGAAAAGTTCCAATAAGGATTCAAAAAAACACTTAGATAGTCCCTAGGGTCCTTATCTATATTCGAATACACCATGATACCTTTAATGAACATAAGAAAAAATGAGTCAAAAAAGCGATGAAAGATAATGTTCATCAATTTCAAAATTACCATAGGAGAATTAGTCTGTCCAAATGATATAAGAAAATACTCAATGTACCTACTCCATCCCCCAAAGCCATTATTATAAATATCATATTCCCAAAACCTAAACTGATGATACCCTTACCTTAGGTTAATTTTCAAAATCCACTAAGATCTTCTGAGTTGATAAAAAATGTAATCAATTATAGATAATGGTTTTTTATTCTTAATGATAACCTAGTTCCACTTATGCTACTATATGAAAAAGTTGAGACCCTCATATACCTTATTTTTGGAATGAACTGGTGGCGCCTAAGGTGTCGTAATAGGATAGATACACCCTTTTACTCTTTATATTCTCTAACAATGAAATCAACCCCTCCAACTCAACAAGATCCATATGATATGATGGAAATGATATATGGATCATCTCTTGGGGTAGATAAATTGTGAAACTGATCTCTCACTAGGGTGGAGAACCAGAATAATCATCTAAAAATACATTGCGTACCATTCCACATCCACAAAAAGATGTCCACATGAACCCAACTCATATAATAAAAGAAAAACATTTGTAATAGACATGAAAATGACCCAGCATTTTAAAAAATGAGTCCTCCCCTCACCGAATTCAAATCCCACTCTCACTAAAAAATCTGAGTACTCATTTTAGATAATAGAAACTAAAACATGTACTGATTATAGTAAATCTATAATTTGAAACTTATTATCCAATCCATACTGATGATGAGATCAATAATGTCTGCGTACACCACAATGATGTCCCACATACCATCCACGTCAACTAATACAACACAACACTTTGAAAAAATAATATCTTACTCATTATTTCCCAATGGGGTAATTATATCCACCAAAAATGGAAACAACAACAATATCATAACCAAAGATTCCAGAGAGGTTAGGAAGATAATTGAATGGGAATCATTGGTATTAAACAAGTATAAAACCATGGAAGAAGAAATAAACAATGTACCTATTGTGGTGTTTAGATCCAATTTAGATTCATCAGGATCCTTATCTACTGTATAAATATATTTATACTTCATCTCACCTTGATCCTTATTAGCTAGGTGAAAATCCTATATAGACCAAGGGAAAGATCCCATACCATTACAAAAATATGATCGCACCTATGAATAAGTTGAAAAATAATAACCAACTCCACTCCCCTATAGGGAAGAATAATAGAGGTTTTGAAGATAACCTATATTCCCACACTTCTATAACATCCTTAGGGACTCTAGTAAATAAGGTATATCACGGATAGACATTCCACACTAACATCAAGTAAACATTTTACACTCAAAAGAAACCAGAAGCACCAAACCATATGACTGTTGATCACTTTTTCCACTACTGTAGAAAGGTTCATCCCACTTCCTCTTATATCCATAGGAAGATCTATGGATACCCCAAACTTCTAAAAAAATCACAGCAAGACCTATCTTCCCAGATAACTATACCTTGGTCATAATAGCATTATCAACCACCTTGGTATAAGTCGGTAGGAAAAATCAAAAGTGTTTAAGGTTTAATATAAGGGTAAGAAGTTTTTTCATGAATGGGTGGGAGGGACGAGTGATTTGGAATGAATAAATAGAAGTTAAAAATGATAAAATCCATCTTTTTTAATGACCTATATTTCTTACATAGTTTGTATTCATGTCTAAAAAACCATAGAGAATCTGTTTCCACCCCATAAATAATGCTTCATGGTTTTAAACACATCACATCGTTTCAAAAACCATTCTTAATACCAAAAAAAAACACCATTTTCCTCCAAAATCCTCTCTCACAGAGTTAACCACATAGTTACTACTAACAATGTGGTGAACATGTTTCTTATAATGTTTCTAAAAAAATTGATTTTTTTCAACCTCCAACACTTAAAAAACTCCATGAATAGATAAAAATACATATTTATCAAAATAAAGTGTAATAGTGACCTGATTGGCATCACATGACTATTGGGACTCTAGAAATAACCCTAAAATATGCATCACCATCAAAATCATGGTGTAAGTCTAAATACTAGGGGGATGTACGAGTGTTTGTTTTGAGAACTATAGCTACGAGAGAGGTCATGTTTTATATATTTAAAGTTTTAAATTATGAAACATGGAAAATAGGTTAAAAGGATCATCCTAGAGCTACTCCTTGCATCAGTCAATACATCATGTAGTCTATCAGCATGACATGGTATATGCATTTAATTTATAATATTATTTTCAAATATGAATGAATTTAAATTATTTTTTTATCCTTATTTAGTAATGTATTATAAAACTGTAATGTTGATTGAATTCCTAAAAATGTGGATTATTATAGATCTTTTATTCCAATATAAATCATTCAACTTGATTTTATTATTATTTTTCATCTAATCATGCTTCTGGTTTTTTTAGTAATGTATTATTGACAATATTATGGGTTTTTCATATAATCATGTTATATAATGATTTTATATCATGTTTTATATAAGTCATGATTTTTTATAACACCCATAAGTTTCACCCAATTATGGAAAAATATTTTACAATTTAATTCTTGAAATATAAAAATGTTTTGAAAATTATTAACTATTGAATATGAATCTATTTTGGGAATAATGGTTGTGAATATATTCTC
This sequence comes from Viscum album, assembly GCA_963277665.1. NCBI lineage: Eukaryota > Viridiplantae > Streptophyta > Magnoliopsida > Santalales > Viscaceae > Viscum > Viscum album. Next base: position 1,614,523,701 of record OY728146.1, on the reverse strand, counting down.
CTAAATCATGTTGTGAAATGATTTGATATATTAAAATAAAATGTTTTCAAAATATTATTTTTTATATATTATTTTAAATTGAAATAATTACATTGTGATGTTATTATAAAATGTATACATTTTTATTTGTTAATATAAATTTATATTATAATTAATTATGAATTTATAATGTCGGGCATTTTCAGTATAAAATTTGACTTTCGATTTTAAAATTAAAATAAATTTTATAGGAAAATATTTTGATGAGTATAATTTTTTATTAAATAAAATTTCAATGGATGGATAGAAATAGGAAAAATCCAGTATAATTTTATAGAGAGGATTAATATATAGGTATGAGAAGTGTAATTAGTGATGATACTTTGAGGTAGATAGTGGCTTTTAGTGATGTATAGATTCCACATCAGAATTTTTTTGACGTTTAGTGGTGGAAACACTTTATTGATAATATTAGTTTTTATGTTAGGAGTTATGTATATTGTTATGATATTTCTTAGGTATATATACTATAGTATTTTTTATTACTAAGTATTTAGATATTTCATGATATATTGTATGAATGGATGGTTTGACTTTTTGGGGATTTAAGGCTTGGGGGAGAGGTTGTCATGGATCATTTCCTAAGGGATTTATTTAAATATGAAATTTTGTTTGATAGAGGGATTTAGAAATATATTGTGAGTTATTTTTTGAATATCAAGTTCCAAATAGAAGGTTATTTTCCATGGTTTTCATCTTGGATTATGATTTTTTGTGAAATATTTTCTGTTTTAGAGATGGAATGAGATTTTTTAGGAGTCTCGAGTGTTCAGGTTGGCTAGATGGAAGAATAACCAATAGTTAAAATTTATAGGTGGCGCTAGGTATTAATTGAGGGTATATGATACCTAGTATGCCTAGTAGATGTTGGGGTTCCTTAGGGTCCCACGAGGTAATCGATTCTCCTGGATCGAGTACCCAATAACTTCAAGTTCTATTGTTGAAGATGGTAATTTTGTATTTTTTTATCAAAACACTTTATAACCACCCCCACCATTGTGCCTTATCTTATCCCATTTTATTTAGATCCCTCCCATATATCACTCGATTTTTCTTCATCCCCTCCTAAACTCTCATGATTTAAGTGTGTTTCAATTGACATTCTTCTACCAAATCAAATTTAATAATTCCCACCCTACATCTTTTATCCCTTATTCTCTTCTTCTAAATTTCCTTATGATAATAATTGGGATTTAATTTTTTGATTTCATTATGTCATGTTAAAATCAGCTATATTCATAGGTATTCACCTTTATTTTTCTAATGGAATCTATAATAAGTTTTCTACCCAATTTATATGCTTATTTTAGTATAATGAGATTGTGGTATTGTTTATTATAGGAATTATATGGATTTGGTGTGATGATAGAATATGGTTTGGGGGATTTAGTTTGGGGTTTTTGTGGTGATTATGTTAGATTAATTTTATAGGTGGTATACCTAGATGTTTTCTTATTTTTGTTTACTCTATATTTATAGTGTGTAAGTAATTCAAATTTACAGTTTATGGAATCTTGTTTTCACAGTTAAAAGTGTCTAATGATAACTATTAAATGATGACTTAGGGATTGTTTGGATTGATAAATATCCAAAATGATTATTTTTGGAGGTCTTGATCCTCTTGGTTTAATTATCAAACTATGACTATTACATGCTGACCATTTATTTTTGAAAACTAATAATAATGTATAATATTTATTTTTCTAATTATAAATAAATATTATTTCATTAGTGTTTTGTAAAATTATGATAATTATTCATTATGAGTTTTAATTGAAATTATGTCCTAGTATATGTGTATTCCTCACACATTAGTAAACTTTATTATTTTGTTTTGATTAATGTTTATTCTATGATAGTACATGGACATTTAAGTTAAATATCACTTTAATTAGCATGGTTAAGAATTCCCAATGATTTATTATATTAGTTATCATATATAACTATACATATAATTTTTATATACACATTTTAGTATATTAATTCTCTTAAAGGTTTTTTAGAAAATTATATTCAATATTAGTCTCAGTTTTTCAAGGACATGATGTATAATCGTATGTTATTTATTAGTAGATGTTCGGCACAACTCAAGAAAATTGAAGAATATTAGAGATGAAAAAAACAATTCATTGAAAATAAATATATTGGTTTTTTATAATATGTAATCATATTTTCAAGACACTATGTAATGTTTTTTAATGTTATATCATTTCTTCACAATATCACTATAATTAATTATAATTCATGATCTATACTTATACTATGGTTATGTGATTATATCAAATATTAGATAGTGACTATGCTTTCTCTATAGGGGAAAATTTTGGGACAAAATATTCTTTTGTTTTCAAATGGTAACATACATTCAGTTTTCATTTATACAAAATAGTTGTTATTGTTAATTTTAAATGGACCATTATTTAAAAGAATAAATAAAAAAGGTTTATTTGTGAATAAAGAACATTTTTTTTAAAAAATATCTTTTTCTAAATATTTTACATGGAAATACCTTACCTTGTTAAAGATGCTATTTTAAATCACATTATTCATTATAATATATTTATATGAAGGTTTTTATGTAAAAATAAATGTATTTCTTTATGTTAACAATGGAATAATGTGGAAAACCATTTATTTAAATTAATCTCTCTTTTTAAAAGGGATACTATTTTTTAATAGAATGTTTTAATAAAAAGGGATATTAGTTATATAAAAAAATTACTATTTAATTATTATATTCAATGTAGAGACCCAAAGCATGGTGTACATGGAAATTACATTACTTTTTCAGAATACTTAATACATAACAAAAACCAACACACAAGGACCGTAATATTTTAGTGTCCTTGGAAACTCGGAATATAATCGTCTAATCATGGTGAAAGATATTCAACATCTACCATAATGATCTTCCCCTTTTGTTTCTTACCTAAAAACTTTATTTATATCTTGGGGAAAAATAAAACATAAAATGGGTGAGCTCAAATTCTCAGTAAGGGTAAACAAAGTGAACATAAAACAATCCATAGAAATTTGAATGTAAAAACATGAGCATAAAATCTAATCATAAAAATCTTGAGAAATGACATATAAAATTGTAGTATATAAGGCATATATCATAAAAGAACACTAATCATGATAAAATAGCATGGGAATAAAACTTTTAATTGTGGAAAAACATTAATCACATGATTTTATTTCCATAGTCCCCAAGGCATTGCTGCCAAGACCATCATAGTGGACAACGTCCCTTAGTGAACCAAGTTTACATTCCGTTCCAGCCCAGTATTACTGAACCAGATTTACTTTCCATTATTTCCATGTATATCTCATGAGATATAATTCTTTACCCAATGCATTGGAGGGAGATATAGGTTCCACCCATCTCAAAATGAAATCATTCTTACGTGTGCCACAACATACACATAAATCATTAATCATAACCCAAAGAATAAAATGGGTTTTATAAACAACATCTCATCATAACATAATCCATATATAAAAAAATGGATATCATTTCATCATATGAAAAGTGAGACAATTTAAATAATAGAGACAATATACTTGAAATATACAAATATGAAATAATGCCATCTTATATGGAAAATGGTTTTGATAAAACACTTGAAATGAATTCTTGAGGAAAATGTCTTTTCTTTTTCAAAATCATTTTATTTTCAAAAAATGCCAAGAAATTTTAAAAGAAAAGTATTTTGTTGAAAATAGTCATTAAATCTTGTAGAGTAAGCTTCATAAAAATAAGGCGTTATGAAACCGTAAAAATCTGTTCATGCCATATAAGTTAAAAAAACAATTTTCTCAAACTTTTTCCAGAAAAATCAAAAGGTACCTTGTATGGTAAACAAAAAAAAGATTCCTTACATACCATGTAATAAAAGTCAAAAATGGGTAAAAATGACTTCAAAAAAACATGAAACCATTTTTAGAAAACATGGACATGAATGATGAATATAACCCGAGTAAATACTTATGAATGAACAATCTCAGATAAAAACGAAACTGGAAAAGATATCCCTTACCTTAGGTCCGATATGCTTCGTACGTATCTGAACCTCCTGTATAATTATTTAAATAATTTCATTGACTTATTAATGAATCATATTCATTGTTATGATATCATATATGGTTCACTTATTACTTTATATTAACCGTTCATTTGTAATATCCATGTTAAAGCATTGTTTTGGGTAAAATCGTTTTATTTATCATACGTGTTTGGACTTGTTGTTCTTGATATTATTATTACTTATATCTTAATTTACTTACTTACAGATTGTAAATCATGATTTATATATCATATATACATATTCAGTATATATATATCTAATATATATATAAATGAAATGAAATACACCATTCATGGAGACCATAGGTCGTACGTAGGCATGAACATTGTTTTTGTTTCCTTATTGACTTGAATGGAAGTAGAATAAATAAATATATATATATATATACATAAATACATTAGCTTTATCATGTCATTTATTTCATTAATATTCATTATATATAATTTATAATCATTCTTGAATGGTTATCATGGAGAATAAATCTCATCGCGCTGTGGAGATAATAATCTGTACGTACGCACGAGCGATGACATCATTCGAATAATTATTGAATTGAATTGGAGTGGATGAAATAATATCACAGAATTAGTATGATGTTATGATAGCTTTATATAGTAATTCTTTACACCATTATACCCATCCAAGTAAGGTGGTGGTGGAAAAACATATTACACCATGGTGTGGAGACGATATTCTGTACGTACGCACACACGATGATTTCATTTTCCATAGGATGTATAGAAGGTGAAATGGGGTTGTTTAATATTTTTAATAACATATCAGCATATTAGTGATACTGATGTCATTAGTTTATAATGAAACAACTACTGAATAATAAGTTGAAGAAGAAAGGAAACATGAAAGAATCAGTAGAAGAGATTACCTCTTCTTCGACACACCTCTTTTAAACGTCTTCTTAGGGCACTAGAGTTTGTCTTTAGAGAAGAACAAAACCTCTATTATATAAATATATTGGTTGAGAAGAGTAAGTTTCAGGGGTTTTCCGAGCTTCAAGGCTCAAAAGGGTGTGAAGAGAATAGAGAAAGGGTGCCCTTTTTATAAGGGAGGAGAGGGGAACCTTAAGAAAAACTGAAAATATTATTTTATAATAAAGTCATATTCGGGTTTTAATATCTCAAAATTGATTTATTTAGAATCTAAGGTGGGTATGGGTCTAAATCCTCTCCACCAATATATTTTAGACAAGTTTAGGTTACTATTTTATCCTTATAATTTATATTTAACTCTAAGTTAAATAATTTAACTTTTACCATGTCTTCTTGCTTTCTTACACTATATGGTCAATAAACATACTATAACAAGACAAAAGAACCACAAGTGGTTCATTATTAATATATATAACCTTATATAAGTAATTTTTCAGAACCATATATTTTTAGGAATAGAATAACAATTAATAATATAATATTTGTTTTAAAAAATATTTTATGTCAATTTTGACACTATTTGGTAATTGATTTTTTTAAAACTCTTAAAAGCATGATTAGTTAGAAAAATGTTAATTAAATCAATAATAAAATGTCATATTAACCTATAAAATTATTTTAATTCATAAAAAGTATCAAATTACATTTATTTGGATATTTATAATATCAATTATGTTAATATTTTATTAATAAGGTAATTACTGCATCATCATTGTGTCATAAGTTAATTAAATTATTTAATGTATAAAAATTATAAATAAAATACAATTATGTATGAAATCTTATTAGTTTTTATAATGAATATTTATAGTCGAATTTAACTATGTATAACACTATATTAAAATTTTTTAGTTATTAAACTTCGATATTAACTATTTTAACTCTTCTTTAAATAAAATAATAATAAATTTCCTAATCCAATCCAAGTGGACCTAAAGGATAATAATTTATTCCTAAGGATGTTTTTGGTCGAATTAAATTTATCCAATAGAATTAGGACATTTGTTAAGGTAATAATTATATCATTTTTTACCCTTAATTATCCTATTTACTTTTTACCGTGGTAAATAAATGTAAAAAGTTACAATTCACCAAAAATTATTTTTATCTTATTGAACCACATATTACTCCTTGATATTAACATTTTCAATGGGATTTTCGAAATTTCACTCACAGAAGCGGTAAAACTATGTTTTATGTAAATTTTCATATTCTCTTAGGATGTGGGTAAAAGTCTATGAAAAGTTTAATAATATTTTTATATATATAAAATTATTATAAAATGACTCCAATGAATTAAAATGAACTTATATAGGTATTATTTATCCATTTTGTCTTAAAATAAATTTAAATAAAATAAATAATTAATTAAATAAAAAGTCGGTTTTTAAACAGTAACCCTGTGTTTTCACTATTCATCAAAAATTGAATGTTTTCAGAAAAATACCAAAAATTCACCCTAGGCTAATTTCGATATTTCGAATTCAAAAATGAAGTCCATTTCGAAAGATAAAATTTATAAAATTTGAAAAAGTGGGTATTACTATTCATAACGGCTAGTTCATAATAATATTATAATAATATCTCATTTAGTGAAACTCGGTATTGCGTAGTACACACGCTATCGAGGTAGTTCTTGATTGCCTATAATGAAAGCCAAGTAAGGGCTGCGTGTAGTGAAAGCTCCATTTGGTGTTGTGTATAACATAATCAAAACTTATTTCATTTATAAATTAAACAAAATCTATACTTAATGTTGTATAGAATAATTTCTACAAAACGAACTTGAAATTGTGTGTAACACGAGCCAAGAATAGTGTTGCGTATACTGCAAGCTAATACGGTGTTGCGTATAGCACAAGCTAATTTTGGTGTAGTGTACAACACAAGACATCAATGAAAATAAAAAAAATAATTCTCACAAAATCTCGGGTTGTTACATTCTACCCCCCTTAATATGAATTTCGCTGTCAAAATTTGTCGAGGTTATAAATGGTTTACTACATGAAAGTTTCTTTCATAGAAACCCACATCGTAAAAAGGAATACTAAAACTTAATTTTAAAAATAGATGTATGAAACATAATGGTTTCCCAAATTAACTTATCCCTGGGTTTCCACATAAGAGAACATAGGTGAAAATATGGATATGGAAGAGAAATATATCCATCAAGGTCTAATGGAGAGTGGTAGAGAACATGACTATGAGAAAGCCAATAATCACAAAGCCATAAATTTGTGATGATCTAAGGTATCATTTGATTCCTCAGATATAAGATCACTATGACAACATTTTTGGTTTTCAACATCCTTTCCCTAAAGTTGAAAATTTTGAATTACAAGAAATACTCACTTGATTTTGGTACAATGTCACTGTTTTTTGGGCCTTGAACAATTTCCACTTCATCTCTTACATAAATGTAGTTGAATTTGTCTTCCATGAAGTTTTAGCAGATCATGCGATATAATGATAGGTCATTCCATCTGTCTCAAACAGAAAGTTAGAAAAAGTTATATACATAAGTCTATCTATGGTGAGATTAATTATATATGGTTTCTAAGATGGACTTATACTTCATCTATCATAACGATTAATAAAATAAAACTAGTTTCTACTAACCAGGGACTTCCTGTAGGCCAGTGGTAGGCGATAAAGGCCCGTCACACTTTGGTTGTGGGTTCGATTCCTGCATCCTTGTCTGAGGCGATGGGTTGTCACCCGTCCAGTAGGTTTTCCTTTTTATAAAACTACATTATTATAACATTCCATCAATAATATCCAAAAAATATCTAGCCTTAAACAATACTAACTTATGTCCAACAAAATCCATTCCAATCTTTAGGATTATCCAAAATACTTCTTTCCAAACGCATAGTATAAAGGGAACAATTACTAAAAAGGTCATATAACAAGAAAGTGAATACCATCATTTATCCCACATATATCACAAGATATATCTTGTTGATCACATTCTAAACATGTGAATACCTTAATCTTGTATTATCTTGAAAAATGAATACCCATTGAACCTTAGTGAAAACATGAATTTTGTCAAAAATTAACTCTTTCCACATACCAAAATCCAAAATTCTATATTCTCAAACCACGATATAATTTTTTCCTTATATCAGTCATGAGATCATGAATGCTGTCAAACATTTCATTTTCACCTTATCCCTTCATTGTGTGCATAACATCTTCTTTCCGAAAATATCTCAATCACTTTCCATGGTTACGGGTACCATAAAATTATTGAAAACTACAATGGACCAATAAATAAATATTCCAATATTCCACGATACTATATACAACATTATTTTGGAATCCCATTACATAAACACTTAATCATTCCACCACATCATTGTCATATTCAACATCTCCAATAGTGATCGCATGTGACTTCCCTTTGACCTTTGCCTTAAGTGGTTGTTCATGTCAATCATCATTAACACTTGGATTAGGGCATTGATTAGCATAATTCCCCATTTCCTTCCACTTGAAGCATCGAAGTGTTGGTGGAGAGTTCTCTGTAGTCATTTCTCTATTCACATCATTAGCTATGTTCGTCCCATTACTTCGACACTCAACTGCTCGATGACCTTCTTTTCCACACTTAAAACAATTTCCATTACCTTTATTGCAATCTCCACCGTGCTTCTTTCCACACATTGAGCTTAAAGAAACATTCATCTTCTTTTCACCATTATTCTGAGATTTCTCCTTGAACTCCATCTTTAGATTATTATCAAAACCATGAGATGGATATGGAACACCAACATCCATTTCTACCTTGATAGAACAATGCACAATTTCTTCATAGCTGCTGAAGTCTCTTATAGCTAATGCCATTTGAAGACTTGGTTTTAAGCCACTGAAGAATTGATCAACTTTACTTTCAGGTTGGATGATAAAGCTAGATGCATACCTTGCAAGCCTTGTAAAATTTTCATCATATAAACCAACTGATTCATCATCCTTTTTCATAAGCTCAAGGAACTCCTTTTCCATCTTTGTTTGAAAAATACGAGGGAAGTACTTACTAAAAAACAAGTTCTTGAACTCGTCCCATTCCATGGATTCAATTTCATCTTGGGGCCTTGTATTCTTAATTAGAGTCCACCACTGGTCTGCTTCACCTTATAAACGATAAATATCTAGAATGACGTTATCATGTTCCGAACAGTGAAGTATGGAAAATATCTTTTCAATGGTATTGATCCATTATTCAGCAACAAGTGAATCTGAAGACCCATTGAATGAAGGTGGATGTTGCCCCATGAAGGACTCAATAGAATATTGTTCCATTCTCCTATCATTTGGAAATCCAGAATGATTCATAGCTTGTGTAAGTTTAGAAATAAGATTTTTCACTCCATCTCCCATAACATCGGTTTGTTCAAGAGAACAGTCATTTCATTGTCTATTACATTGATCAACACTGTTCCTTAGGGTTCCAACCGTCGTCTAAAACCCCAAAAGAATAGTGTGAGAGGAAAAAATCATGCTACGGAAAAAGACATAGTAAATGGGGAGAACCTTCAATATATAACATCTTAGGTTTAATTCTAAGATTGTTACTGTAATTCTAGGACTATAACCTATACCTATACTTAACCTTAGGGACATCCCTAGACATACCTTAGAAATATGTATAGGGATCTCACGATTGTTTTCGCATCCTAGTTTCCAAAGGATAACTAAACCTTTTTTCTGATACCAACTTTATAGACCCAAAGCTTGGTGTACATGGACATTACATTACATTTGAGGAATACTTAATACATAACAAAAACCAACACACAAGGACCATAATAGTTTAGTGTCTTCGGAAACTCAGAACATAATCTTCTAATCATGGTAAAAGATCTTCAACATCTCCCATAAAGATCTTCCCCTTTTGTTTTCTGACCTAAAACCTTTATTTATATCCTGGGGAAAATAAAACATAAAAAGGGTGAGCTCAAATTCTCAGTAAGGGTAAACATAGAGAACATAAAACAATCCATAGAAATTTGAATGTAAAAATATGAGCATAAAATCTAAACATCAAAATCTTGAGCAATGATATATAACATTGTAGTACATAAGGCATAGATTGTAAAAGAAGATTAATCATGATAAAATAGCATGGGAATAAAACTTGTAATTGTGGAAAAATATTAAGAACATGATATGATTTCCATAGTAGCCAAGGCATTGCTTCCAAGACCAACTTAGTAGACAGAGTCCCTTACTGAATCGGGTTTACTTGTCGTTCTAGCCCTGTATTACTGAACCGGATTTACTTTTCATTACAGAAATGTGTATCTCATGAGATATAATTCATTAAACAACGAATTGGAGGGAGATATAGGTCTCACCCATATCATAATGAAATCATTCTTACATGTTCCACAACATAAACATAAATCATTCATCATAACCCAAAGAATAAAATAGGTTTCATAAACATCATCCCATCATAACATAATCCATATATAAAAAAATGGATATCATTTCATCATAATAAAAGTGAAACCATGTCAATAATAGAGACATTATACTTGAAACATACACATATGAAATAATGCCATCTTATATGGAAAATGGTTTTGATAAAACACTTGAAATGAATTCTTAAGGAAAATATCCTTTCTTTTCAAAATCATTTTCTTATAACAAAATGCCATGAAATATTAAAATAAAAGTATTTTGTTGAAAATAGTTCTTAAATATAGTAGAGTAAGCTTAATGAAAATAAGGTGTTATGAAACTGTAAAAATCCATTCATGTCGTATAATTTAAAAAAACATTTTTCTCGTACTTTTGCCCGAAAAGTCAAAAAGTACCTTGTATGGTAAACAAAAGAAAGATTCCTTACATACCATGTAGTAGAAGTCAAAAATGGGTAAGAAGGAATTAAAACAAAAATGAAACCATTTTTAGAAAATAGGGACAGGAATGATAAATATCACCACAGTAAATACTTACGAATAAACAATCTTGAATAAAAACAAGATTGGAAATGTTATCCCTTACCTTAGGTCTGATATGCTTCATACATATCTGATCCTCATTTATAATGATTTAAATAATATCATTGACTTATTATAGAATCATATTCATTGTTATGATATCATATATGGTTCACTTATGACTTTATATTACCCGTTCTTTTGTATGTTCCATGTTAAAACAGCGTTTTGGGTAAAATCATTTTATTTATCGTAGTGTTTGGACTTGTTGTTATTGATATTATTTTTAATTATATCTTTATTTACATAGTTCCAGAATGTAAATAATGATTTATATATCATATATATATATATATTCAGTATATATATATAATAGATATATAAATTAAATGAAATACACCGTTATTGGAGACGGTAGGTTGTACGTACGCATGAACGCTGTTTTCATTTCATTATTGACTTGAATGGAAGTAATTAGATTACATATATATATATACATAAATCCAGTAGATTTATCATGTAATATATTTAATTAATATTCATTATATATACTTAATAATCATTCTTGAATGGTTAACATGGAGAATGAATCTCATCGCGTCATGGAGACGGTAATCCGTACGTACGCACGAGCGATGATAACATTCCAATAATTACTGAATTGAATTGGAGTGGATGAAATAATATCACAGAAATAGTATGATGTTATAATAACTTTATATAGTTACTCTTTACACCATTATACCCATCCAAGTAAGGTGGTGGTGGAAAAAAAGATTACACCACGGCGTGGAGATGGTATTCCGTACGTACGCACGCGCGGTGATTTCATTTTACGTAGGATGGATAGAAGGTGAAATGGGATTGTTTAATATTTATAATAACATATAAGTATACAAGTGATACTAATGTTATTAATTTATAATGAAACAAGTAAAGAAGTATAATTTGAAGAAGAAAGAAAACTTGAAAGAATCGATAGAAGAGATTACCTCTTCTTCGACGCACCTCTTTTAAACTACTTCTTAGGGAAATAGATTTAGACTTTTGAGAATACCATGACCTCTATGATATAATTATATAGTTTGAGAAAATTAATTGGCAGGGGTTGTATGAGCTTCAAGTCTCAAAAGGGTGTGAAGAGAAGAGGGAAGGGGTGCCCTTTTTATATGGGAGGAGAGGGGCACCTTAGAAAAAACATGAAATATTATTTTATAATAAAGTAAAATTCGGTTTTTAATAGCTCATAATTGATTTATTTCTATGCTAAGGTGGGGATGGGTCGAAATCCTCTCAACCAATATGTTTTAGACAATTTTAGGTTACTATTTTAACCTTATAATTTATATTTAACTCTAAGTTAAATAATTTAACTTTTATCATGTCTTCATGTTTTCTTACACTATATGGTCAAAACAATTACTATAACAAGACAAAAGAACCCCAAGTGGTTAATTTTTAATATATATAACCTTATCTAAGCCATTTTTCCGATCCTTAGATTTTTAGGAATAGAATAACAATTAATAATATAATATTTGTTTTAAAAACTATTTTATGTCAATTTTGACACTATTTGGTAATTGATTTTTGTAAAATTCATAACAGCATGATTAGTTCTAAGAAAGTTAATTAAATCAATAATAACATGTCTTATTAACCTATAAAATTAGTGGAATTCATAGAAAGAATCAAATTACATTTATTTGGGTATTTATAATATCAATTATGTTAATATTTCATTAATAAGGTAATTACTGCATCGTCATTGTGTCATAAATAAGTTAAATTATTTAATGTCTAAAAACTATAAATAAAATACCATTATGTAGGAAATATTTTTTTATTTCTAATGAATATTTATAGTCGAATTTATCTTATGTATAACCTTGTATTGAAAATGTTTTAGTTATTAAACCTTGATTTTAACTACTTTAACTCTTCTTTAATTAAAATAATAATAAATGTCCTAATCTAATCCATGTGGACCTAAAGGATAATATATTATTCCTAAGGTTGTGTTTGGTCGAATTACACTTCCAATAGAATTATGACATATATTAGGGTAATAATATTATTATTTTCACCCTTAATTACCCTATTTACTTTTTACCGTGATAAATAAAAGTAAAAAATTTACTATTCATCAAAAAAAATTATCTTATTGAACGACATTTTACTCACTGATATTAACCGTGTCTCTCGGATTTTGGAAATTCCACTCACAGAAGCAGTGAAATTATGTTTTATGTAAATTTTCAAATTCTTCTAGGAGGTGGGTAAAAGACGGTGAAAAGTTCAATAAAATTTATATATATATATAATTATTATAAAATGACTCCAACGAATTAAATTGAACCTATATAGGTATTATGTATCAATTTTGACTTAAAATAAATTTAAATAAAATAAACAATTATTTAAATATAAAGTTGGTTTTTAAATAGTAACCCCGTGTTTTCACTATTCATCAAAAATTGGAAGTTTTCCGAAAAATACCAAAACATTCACCCTAGGATAATTTTGATATTTCGAATCCAAAAATGAAGTCCATTTTGAAATATCCAATTTTTAAAATTTCAAAAATTGTGTATTACTATTCATAACGGTTAGTTCATAATAATATTATAATAATATCTCGTTTAGTGAAACTTTGTATTGCGTACTACACACACTATCGAGGAAGTTCTTGATTGCGTGTAATGCATTCCATGTAAGGGCTGCGTGTATTGAAAGCTCCATTTGGTGTTGCGTATAACATAATCAAAACTTATTTCATTTATACATTAAACAAAATCTATACTTAATGTTGCATATAATAATTTCTAAAAAACAAACTTGAAATTGTGTGTAACATGAGCCAAGAATAGTGCTGCGTATACTGTAAGCTAATACGGTGTTGCGTATAGCACAATATAATTTTGATGTTGTGTACAAACCAAGACATCAAAGAAATTAAAAAGAATAATTCTCACAAAATCTTGAATTGTTACATTCAAACAACTATTTATGTATCATTTTATATTTAGTTGAGTTATACAAGTATTCATTGTTATGAACAATACTATCCCTAATGAAATCATTAATATATAACTAGTTCACAGCTAAAACTTTTCTTACCTTTTATAGATCCTTATTTTATATAAATTAGTGTATCATAGGGTGCACCAACACCTTAGCTTGTGAATAGTTAGGCTTATTACCAAAATATCTTAAAGTAAATGTTATTTTATGACATGATCCATGTTTAGATTGATTATTATATACATTTTTAGAGTCTATAATGATGGGTAATAATGAATTCATCAATGTATATGTGATAATTATTGTATCTTATAGAATCATGTTTTAATTTTGTTTTATTAAAGATGACGATTTATACGAATAAAATGTTTCATGACTATAATTACTAATTAAACATGTTTATAATGTTTATTCATATATGTTGTCTTATTATAATTTATATAGTATTGTTAAAACTTGAAAAAGTTTGTAAATTACAATAGATGGGTTATATTTTCCTCACTAGGTATACCCCTTCCCCTTTCCTTATTAGACAAGCTAGTTATTCCCTTACCCAGGAAGACGCCTTAACCATTCCCATGGGATGAGATCTATACCTCAAATTCCATATTCCATATTCACTATGATGGTAATAATGGTATCTTTAATTATTTCATCTCAGATCTTGTTCACTAGACATGAAGCATGTATATAATATTACAGAACCTTATAGTATATGTTGTAACTAATTGTGGATTTTATCGTTCTACGATTTTTTTCATTTTGGATTACTATATTGTTTTGATGAAATACCATTTATTAATTTTTATTTAATATGAACATTAATGAGTATACATGTTCATGAACAGACCTATCTATTCACAATTGAGTTGAGACATATTTTGTGGTTCCCTACTGAGTGTTTATGAACACACCTTTCATGGAAAACTTGGTAGTAATGAAACATCACATGCTATATTTGAGTTATGTGATGTTATGTGGGTCACTATTTAATGTCATATTGGATAGGTTAGAGCCAATATATGTTCATGTATTTTTTCTCGATTGGGTTTTGGATCTAGAGGCAACATTTTGTAGGAGGAGTATTGGCACAAAAACTATTCTATTTATGTATTTTGTGTCTATATTAGGGTACATATCATTGTTTATTTTATTATTATTGTTGTTTTATATTTATCTGATTAAATTAGTGTATAGGTTTAATTTTTTCTTTTAGATTATCCTAAATTAATGTTACGATTTAATTTTGGAAACATCTCATAATATAGATGATACATTATTGCATCATGGAAGGTTTTTCTCATGTATTATACCATAAATAAAGTGGGTAAATCATTAGTTGATGGAATAATTACACCCATACTAATATTTTAAATCTTCTAGTGACAAAGGAACAACCTTAATGCCAATGATGACTTTTTTAGGTAATGTATAGGTATCAGGGTTAGGAATGTTTAAAATGGAATCAAATTAGTATTTTGGGTTGTCTGGAATTTTAATTTTTAAATAAAAGATATGAATTTATGGTATTAAGAAGTAACTCATAAATCATCCTAAATACCATAATTATAGTGTATTCTTGAGTTAATAGGGATGTTCGAGTGATCAGTCTAGGGATGATAGCTACGAGATAGGTCTTGTTTTGGATATATCATGTAGTAAATTTTGAGGCATTAACAATAGTTTACAGGGGTTGTTCAAAATCAAGTCCTCACATTAGTTCATGCATCATGCGATCTAGTGGAATAATATTCTATATTAATTTTATTATTATTAATATTATATGAAAATTTTATTAGTAAATTAAATTTTGGAAATAATGTAAATAATGTTTTCTTATATACATTATTAGGAGTTTCTAATTAATTAAATTCACTGACATATATGTTTTTGTTATGAATGATTTTATAATACCTATTTATTAATGTATGTTAGAATATATTTACATATTTAACTCCTAAATATGTTTATTTTATTATGATTAATATTCTGTTACAAAGCATGTAACTTGATTATTGTGTATATTTTTCTACTAAGCATGTTTCCTTTTCTCTATTTGATATTATAATATAGAAACAATAATTATTATTTCCACTAAACATGTTATATGTTTAATATATATAATAATTTATTTATGTCATTGGTATTATTATGAAACCTCTTATATTCTCCAATGTAATGAAAAACATTTTCAAAAATAATTATTTAAATAGAAAGTTATTTTGAAAAGTGAAAAATATTCTGAAATAGATTTTTTTGGGAATTGTTTTTGTAAAGGAATTATCCTAAATTAATTTTTGAAATTTTTTGATTAAATAATATATTATACTTTTTAAAAAAACATTTTTTATATGATATTTTAATTGGGATTTTATTCATTTTGAATTTTTTTTAAAAAGAAAAAATTGTGAGGTTTTCTTTTATAATTTATGTATAATGAAAAAAAATCTATAAAGTTAAATGTTTTTAGAAGTAAATTTTAATTGTGATTTGTAATGAGAATTGATTTTATATGTTTTTAATAAGTGTATGTTTTTAATAAATTTAAATTCAATTAATTGATGGTCATAAGTAAATCACAGAAAGTGTTTTTGGGGGAAGCAACATAGAGGTAATGAAAGCCTCGTTATTAATGATATTCTAAGTTATATAGTGGACAGTGGTGATTTTGGAAATTTTATATTAGAACATGGGTGAATTTTTAGTGGTATTTATTCCATGTTGGTAGTAGGATTTTTAATTTTAAAGTTATGTATCATGGTTATGGTATGTCCTCGAGTATATTTATTGATGAATTTTTTATGGATGAGAATCTAGTGGTGTTTTGAAATCTTGAATTAATGGTTGGTTTAGATTTTGATTGATGAAAATGTATATTATGGGAGAATTTTTAAGGTATTTATTTCTAGAGGATTTATTTAAATGAGGCATTTTTTTAACTGTGGAATTTAAGTGCATAAGGTGAGGTCTTGTTTTCATTTTTTATTCTATATTGATGGTTATTTTTCTTTTTGTGATTTAGTATAGAATTATGACGCATAAGTGTCAAATGTTATGTGTTTTTAGTCTTAATTTATGTTTCATTGATGGATCAGGGATTTGGATAGAATTTTTACAAGTGACATATATATTTAAAAACTATTGGTGGAACTAAGTATTGGATGTTACTAACAATAGTGAGGGTGGCCTGGGCATACCACTAGGTACTTCGTGTCCCTTGACCAGATACTAGACTTATTAAAGTGTTTTTTAATGGTTTGTTTTGGTTATATCACACCTATTTATATCCCATTATTGTTTTTACCTTTAACCCTTACCATATCCTAATCGATCAAGATCCATGCCATGGCTCCCGTGGGTGTTAATTTCTTATTATACAATCATGAATAAATGGAATTTCACATGGTTTTGATCCACTAGATAAAAAGTAATTAATTCCATCATCCTCGTTTACTCACATATACTCTTCTTCATTAGCTTCTTTTTTTGGGACAGAGATAAGGTTATTTTATTTCACCAATCCATGGTTAAAGAACCATTAAATTTAAATTTTACTCTTTCTTCATCTAACGGAATCCAACTATGTTTTACCCATATATTTTACACTATTTTTGTATGATGTGTTTGTGGATTGGATGATACTAAAAAATTATAGATTCTTGGGTATTATTTGAATATGATTTAGTTGTTTAAATTAGGGGGTTGTGGGGGTGGTAGTGCAAGATTATTATTTAGTGGTTATCCACCCAGGGTTTTACTTGGGTTCAGTTGTTCTAGAATTATAGAGAGTGTATAATTTGGATCATTATCAAAGTAAATAGTTTTATGTTCAATAAGAGTAAGTTTTTGATATTTATGTATTCATTTTATATCCTTTGAATTGATAAATTGATATGATGATTATGTTAGGGGTTATTGACCCATAATGTGAATTTTTAGGCTATGCTTACTTACCATTTTTTAAAACTAATAGAAAAGTGAACAACTTTTTTGTCATAATTATGAATGAATAGTATTTAAATGTTGTTTTGATATAATATTTTAATAATTCAAAACAAGTTGTCATTAAGACCATGTCTTAGTATTTAATAATTCATGTTTCTTTAGTAAACCTTATTATCTAGTTTTGTGTAATGTTGATTCTAAGAAACTACATGGAAATTATGGTGAAATTAAAAATAAAGGATCTTGGTTAACCATGAATATTTATTTCTTATATTATTTTCATACATTACTATGCCTAAAATTTTGAAATAACTAGTATAATATGTAACTCAACATAAAATTTGTGTAAAAAATTAATTACTGTATTAGTTATAGTTTTCCCTGAATGTGAAGTATAAACAACTGTTATTTTTTGGTCTATGTACTCCAACACATAAGATATATTAGTAATAAATCATAATATATTACCAATTCCAAATCTTATAAAATATTTGGTTGTTATGCTCTATAATAATACTTTCTTGATTTTTTTTCATGTTTTTTAATGTGAGGTCATTTTTTCCTACCATTCCATGAGTTAATTTTAAGTCACATTATATTCTTAAAATCTAGTTACGTGATTCCATTAATGGAAAAATAATGGATGGGTTAAGAAATTGTGGGGTGGGGGTGGGGTGGGACTAAATATTCATTGGTTTTCAAACTATAACATGTATTTTGATAGTCTAAATGGTTTTGATTTATAAAAAAATTATTTTTAGATAATTTTAAATAAATACATTTGTTTAAAAAAATTACTTTTAATAAATAATTTCCTTCAAATGTCTTTATGTTCTTAAATATATTTTTTAAAAAAATTCTTGATAAAAATGTATTTATATATGAATTTTAAAGGTAAAATTATTGTATCCATTTAAGTTAGTAGGTGAATAAACTATACTACCTTCGACTAGTTAAAACTTGACCTATACCAATGGTTTTGGCCAAACTGTTGGTATAGATAGCATAAAATTAAACTATACCAATTATTTGGAAAAACCATTGGTAAAGGTTCAATAAAAAGACCCTATACCAATGGTATTTCCAAAACTATCTGGACCCATCCCAATGGGGCCCATGTTGTGAACCCCTAAGACCACCTCCAATAGGTCAAGGGTTGGTGACTAGAACCGAGTGGGCATATCACTAACATGGGAGGAATTGCCTATATACCTATACACAAACACCCATCTCCTAGCGCCAAAAATGTTAAAATGTAAAAACCACTAAGTAAACGATTCATGCATGCCATTATATCCCAACAAACAGAGTACGATATGGAAGTAAAGAAAGTTAAGTAAACTAGTCCAGAATACGAGCCCACCAAGAAGAAATTGTAAACCAAAAGTTCAAACTATTAACAAAAGGTTCTAGGTATGCTGTTTATAGCCACAGGAACACACATCATCCTTCCTTATCTCATAATTTACTTTTTGGTCCTGGTACTTCTAGGACTCTGTCAAAAGGTCACTTGTTTGCACAAGACACAACACATGTGGGAAAATATCGTGCATGGGTGAATATAATAATACTCAGTAGGACACCATGAAACTACAAATACATATAAAAAGTAATGATACAATTAGATCTACATAATTATATATCTACATTACATATAATAATATCCAGATATACTCAATCTATGATATGAAATCTGGAGATAAGCCTTGAGTAACACATACCAACACTAGGGATTCAGCTCAAAGCTTCCAAAAAGAATTAATTTGGTAGAACACAATCTGGATTCTGGTTGCACTATTGAAGTGCATCAAAATTACTATTCATCAGAAACCATCATGAGATATATATGTTAATAGATCTGAAAAGAGAGATATGATACTCATATGAGGATCACTTCTAGGGCCATGTGGTGATCCCAACAACTCAATTTGGGTTAACGCACTCTGTAGAGGATCAACACACTATAATGTTTGTATCATTAATACTAAATACCCAACCTAGGAAATTAATACTTAAAATAGGATCCTACTTCATGCCTCTCAGTGGATTCCAAAACTCTATCCATAAATTCATGCAGAACTTATTATATCCATATGAGTTGGAAATTATTCGTGATATCTGCCATGAAAATAATAAAGTGAATTAACCCTAACATAAATTGTCCTAAATACCAAGGATAATATAATAATTACATGTAGAAATGGGTAAATGGAGAGTAGTAGGCACAGACACTGTGTCCCTTGACTATGGGTTCACATTGTGTTGAGGGAGTCACATGTTGTGTCGTTCCATCTAGATTCCACTTATGTACTTTGGCCATGTACCAGTAAATAGTTTCAATCTGTGTGTCTCTACCCATGTACTTATACATGAGTGATCCCATATACTTGGTCCCGACTAAGTCATGTGGTGGGGTACACATCGGTTAGGAAACCCATGTATTCCACCCCATGTTCGTGTATCTTCATAGATATACATAGAGACTCTGTGGAGTATCTGAATGTTGTGTGACTTGGGTAACACGTCGTGTGATTTTTAACTATTCCTTGAAACACTAGACACCACTCAGTGGGGTCCACATTCTATGTAACCCTAGGTTACATGCTGTGTTCATCAGGTTTATTTTTTTCTAAAATAGATGTGTTATTCATCCATGTGCCTTAGCTGATGGTACAGATCTCATTATGGTGGTCCAATTGTCTAAAAACGTCATATCTAGGGTCTTTTCTTCACTCTAACACTTAATCAATGTGTTTTTGGCCTTCAATCGATTGAGAAACCCGTTTTGATCTATTTCAACACAAACCACTTGATTAAAATTTTCTTTCGATTATATCTCATCATTCTATTTCCATCATCGTCAAACCTACATTAGGTCGTCCCAATATTGGATATCCAATTTCATATTATTGCATCATGAAATAAAGTAAAAATGATTTATTTTTCATAAATTCGATAAATAACAAAGAACAGGCATATAAAATAGAGGAGAAAAGACACAAGGAAAAAATATAAGGAAATATCCTCTACTATTGTTCGTTCTGGTATCGATTATTTCCCATCAGAATAATAAGTAAATGAAATCAATTCCCAAATAACCAAACCCTAATAATCCCACAATTTAACCAATCACACAGGGTTATGATTGAACCGATGATCAACCTATTTATTTCTTGGTCTTTGTTTTTCTTTGACTCAATGAAAGGGGAATGAAATCCAAAATAACACATCTTACTTTGGAATTAGATTATATTATATGGAATATTGATTGCCACTAGAGAGATCCTTCATGAATGATCTTCAATGAATGGATCTGGAATCTCCATTGAGAGAGTTTTCGTGGGTTTTAATCTAGAGCCTCAAGGGAATTTACAAGGTCATGAGACTAACCCTGGATCGCAAAATAAAGGCCTATTTAAAAAAACATAAAACATTGTTGAATCGCTGCTTGGACAAAATTGTAAATTAAAATGAATCTTCAATTTTTTTTATTCATTAAAAAATCCCAAAATTACTTTTCACAGTTGACCCACATCAACTGATGTCAGGTCGTACCTAGGGTAAATATTTTTCTACGAAACTAATGATGACCGTAGATTTATGATTGAGCAACCCATTTAGATGTTTTTCTACTATTTCAGGAAAACCATGCACACATGAAATTTAAAATTTTAATAGATTGCAAACATTTATTCTGGTCACACCATGCCTCAAAATCACACGTCATCTCAATGTCGGCTCTCAAATTTAATACATATAATATTTAAAAATAATACATTTAAAATATAGGACATTACATTCTCCCCACCTTGGGGATTTATTTCCTTAAAAATCCCAAAAGAAATGCTACTCAAAATGATGTGGGTACTGTACAAAAATTTGGGACTCCTGCTCCCATGTGCTATCCTCAAGATTCCTGGGATGCCACCAGACATGAACCAAAGGGATTTATCATCCAAAAAGGATCATATCCTACCAATCCTCAATCTAAACTTTCTAATCAGAAAAATTCGCTCCAACCATGATTTCTAGCTCACCCCATTCAATGAAGTGAAATGGGTCATGCACGTACCTCCTCAGTTGCGACACGTGGAAGATGTTGTGCACCTAGTCCAATTTTGGGGGTAAAACTATGTGGTATGATACCTCACCAACTATACATAGTATATTAAAAGGGACAAAAACCCTAGAGATAATTTTATTCCCTATCCAAATACTTGTAAACCACATCGAGGTGAAACCTATTGGAACACATGGCCTCCTTCCTCGAATTCCAAAAGCCACCATTTTCTATCAGTATAAGACTTCTGAATTATCTACACAGTCTTCATCTACTCCAGGATGATCTAAACCATCTCTATATTAGCTTGTACTAACTCCAGGCCCATGTGTTTTGACTCTAAAAAGTCCATAAAAATGGTGATATGCAGGGTAACCCATACAAATCCTCGAATGGTGCCATACTAATGGTGTAATGGTACCTATTTTTGTAATAGAACACAACCAGTGATCGGTGATCCTCCCAACTATGGTCAAAGTACAACATGAGATGTCATAGAATGTCCTCTTGGGCCTGAATGGTCCACTCCGTTTGGTTGTCCGTTTGTGGGTGAAACGTTGTGCTAATGGGTTACTAGGTCCCAAACACGTCCTGAAATGCCTTCCTAAACTATGATGTAAAAAGACCATCATTATATGAATTAATAATTGATGTAACTCCATGGATTCAAACTACCAGCTGAATAGAAAGGTTTTCTAATCTCTATATTGAGCTCTGCTTTCGGATAGCTTGGAAGTTGGATGACTTAATGAGTCGGTAAACGATAACCCAAAAATCATCATGTCCCTTGTACGTACGTAGTAAAAACATCATTAAGTACAACAATATCCCTTTTCACTTCCATTATAGCACCTCAAGGGGTTGAGGAAAACCAACTATAACCTAGTGCTCAGACTTCACTTGATGACAAGTAAGGCATCAAGAAACATACTTTGCAACACTATTCTTCATACATTTCCAAAAAACAGACGTCAAAGGTCCCGGTACATTTTCATCACACTAGGATTAACCACCAAAAGGGATGTCTGAAACTACCATAGGACCTCCTCCTAAAACATCACTGGAACTAGTTTATTCCCTCTAAAAAGAACGATGTTCCCCCCACCTTGAGAATATCCATAAAGAGTATTCCCAGTTGATATTTGAGTATGTAGGGTATCATAGTTAGTGTCATAAACCTATGTCTCCCGGACTCAATGTAAGAGTTGATGGGTAAAAACCATCGACTAGAAGTAAGCTTCTCCATCTCCATCCACAAAGGATAACTGTAAAGAGGCCAACTACGTAGATGTTTCATTTAGTAACTATGATTTGGATCTTCTACATAGAGTATGTGCCACCATGTTATCCTTACCATTAGTATATAAAATCTCAAATTCATAGTCCTGGTTGAACTCTTTCCATCACATCAATCTCAAGCTCAGATCCTTAGGAGAGAAGATATACTTGAGACTCTTGTGATAAAAGTAGATGATATATAACTCGCTCATCAGGTAGTGTCACCGCATCTTCAACGAGAATACTACCACTCCAAACTCAAGTTCATGGGTCACATTCTTTTGATCATGTTGTAACAAATGGAGAAAACCATAATAAATCACCACTTGCCTCTACATCCGGAAAAAACCATGCATGCTTCTTGATGCATCGTAGGACACTACGTACTTGGCACCCTTCTTCAGAAATTTCAATATCATAGGGCTCATCAAAATCAAACTCAACTAATAAAAATCCGATTTAAACTTCTTGGTCCACATGAATTGTTGTCCCTTTTTAGTCAACGTTTCCATAGTTTCTAATATCCTAGGGAAATCCGGTAAGAATCTCCAATAATAGTCTTCTATCCTGAGGATGTTCCTCCCCTTCAGCACATTCATAGGTGGATCCCATGATAACAATCCATCGACCTTGCCCAGGTCCACTTCCACTCCATCTATTGAGATAAAATGTCCCAAAATGTGGAAAACCTAAATCTAGAACTGGAACTTTGAGAGTATCCCAAAAATTTCGATATCTCGGAGTACATCTAGAACCAACCTTAAGTTTCTCATGTTCTCCTCCTAAGACGCCAAGTACACAAGGATATAATCGTTGAAGACTACCATGAATCTGTCTAAATAAGGTAGAATGATCTGGTTAATGAGTCCCATGAACACTATGGGGGTGTTCATCATGAAAAAAGGAATCACCAAGTTATCATCATTACCATAGAGACATATGAATGTTGTTTTCGGTATATCATCATCCTGCACTCGCATTTAGTTTTATTCGACCAATGGTCAACCTTCAAGAACTATCATGCCCCTCTCAATCAATAAAAAATTTCATCAATCCTTAGTAGTGGATACATGTTCCTCACAGTCACCTAGTTCAAGCACTAGTAGTCCACATCCATCCTCAAGCTCCCATATGCCTGTTTAGAAAACAAAACATGGGCCGCCGCCCAGAGTGAAACACTGGGTCTCACAAAGCCCTTCCTCTGAAATTCCTCCAACTACACCCTTAGCTGGAGAGGCTCTATAGGATAAAATCAATATTCTTGAAAATATATCAATGTTTTCCTATGGTGTAAATCAATTCATAAGTCTATCTTTCTTTGGGGTGGTAATCCTAGAACATCATTAGGAAAAAAAAATTTATACTTTGCCAAAATTTTAAAAATTGGTAGCTCGTAACATATTCTACGTTGAGGGACAGGCTATACAAATGATGAGTAATAAGCTACACCATCCTATTAAAATGTCCATCCAGTTATTCCTGGGTTTTTTTTCACCGACAAAGGAAAACCTTGTTCCATCCTTGCAGAAAAACCACAAACATTGTCTAAAATAGTCAATATGGGCATGTACTGTGGATAACGAATCCATTTGAAGAATGTTGTCATGAGGCCTCGATGCTTCCACTAAGAGGTTCCAAAGGAAACACTCAACTAAAAGGGTCAGGTCACCCTCTTGGCATAGAAGTTTGATCATCAATACTTTTATAGTATGCACCTCTAAGCGTAAGGGTCAAGTCAATGGTTCAACAAGAACCTCTAGGTCCTAAACAAGAAATGTGGAAAGATAGGAATGAATAGAACATATGTATATTATTACTTCATATATAGTATAAAACACAAAAATAATTCCTTTAATTATTCTTAGATCCCCTGGTCAAATGCCTCGATCGCATGCAGCTATCCCCGCCCCTGTCCACCAACTCCCTGAGCCTAGCATGGACCTCTTATGGGTGGTGGTAGTAATAAGTTGAAACAATGAAAACCTTATACTTATATCCCAGTTCCGCTAACATATCTACCACCATTTGAATTATCCTTCTCCTATCACTGTCTCGAACTTGGTGGTCTGTCTAGAGTCTCCTTGTCAGTAGCACGACGGCTTGGACAGTCTTGAGTGAGATGTCCCTTACTATCCCATAAATAAAACCACCTCTCCCTAGGCTGACTAGACAAACCTTGTGAGCCGTAAACTGTAGATCCCTTGTCCTCATACCTCTTCTCAAAAATGAATCCGACATCCAGGTCCTTGGGACTGACATCAACTCCCTCCTGCCAAGGTATCTTCTTATTATCATCCACTACAAACTATCAACAGTTGTATCTTCTCATCCAAGAATCATTCATCTTCGAAATCTCTCTCAAGAACCCCATCAATAGTATGAATTCATAAAGGGAAAATTCTACCTCATGTGTCTCTATGAAGACTCACTCAATGGTACGTGCCCTAAATTACTAATCACTAACCATATCCATCGAGTACCTGGAATGGTTGATCAACCTCGAGGAATAATCACCCACCTTCCTAACACCCTATTGGAGTTTAAGAATCTTCCCTATACACAAAGATATTAGAATAGCTGGTGTGAACTCTTCTCTAATTAGATTCTCAAACTCTACCGACTAAATAGTCATCAAATTGTGATTTGGGAGAGACAAACTCCACCATAACACTACTGATCCATTTATATGGCTCATCCCTAGAACCACCATCTAATTACCTAGTATCTAGACTAGGTAGATAACTTGGGACCCCGCCTCAAAAAATTGTTAAGCCTCCTGAGGGTTGGGATCCTTTTAACCATAGGGGTCTCTATCTCTGTAAATCATATAGAACACTCTCCCTACCCCCTTGTTTATTGGCACTACGAGTACCATGGGTTGCTCAATAGGTGGCGGTATAGCTAGTGCACCACCTAGAGGTAACATCTATGGAATTGGTCCCTGTATTAAAGACTCATCGCTAATGGGGTCATCCTAATGATCAAGATACTGAATCCTAGATGGTTTTCATCATGAAGGAATCATGTAAGAAAACAAGATGTTCTATGGTTAATGAGTACATCTAGAGATATGACTCAAGAATTAAGTTAAAACCACAAACCATTCCTATATGATTCATGAACCATTATTTCCCATACAACTAGTGTTCTCATATACCAAGTCAGAAAGAAGGTTATCAAAGTCCTGGTGTATGGATATGTCGGCTGCTCGCACCATCATTGGAGTATTTGGCCTGAAATCCAAACATGAAACACTTAACATAATTTTTTCCAAACAAATCTCTTAGAATCACAGTCCTATGGTTGAACTGACCACCTCTGATACCACTTGGTCATGACCCGTCTTAGTGGGGCCTATGTTGCAACTCCCCAAGCCTGCATCCAATAGTCTATGGGATGGTGACTTGCACTGAGTAGGCATATCACTTTCATGGGAGGAATTACCTATGTACATGTACGCACACACCCATCTTCATGCCCACAAAATTCTGAATGGTAAAAACCACTATGTAAAAGATACTTGAATAGCACTATATCCCAACCAATAGAGTATGACTGTAATGTAAAGAAAGTAAATTAATCTGGGCCAGAATACAAGCCCACAAAAAAGAGTCTGTAAACCCCAAGTTCAACCATTAATCTAATGGTACTGGGGAAGCTGTCTATATCCTTCAGAACACACGTCATCTTTACTGATATCACAAAGTGAAATTCAGTCCAGCTCCACCTAGGACATTTTTAATGGGTCACTCTTCATCACTAAACATGACAAGTGCATGAAAATCCCATGTAGGGGTGAGTGTAACAATTCTCAGTAGGAAACCTAGAAACTAAAAA
The DNA here is from genome assembly GCA_963277665.1 of Viscum album. Taxonomy (NCBI): domain Eukaryota; kingdom Viridiplantae; phylum Streptophyta; class Magnoliopsida; order Santalales; family Viscaceae; genus Viscum; species Viscum album. The sequence continues at coordinate 1,614,496,529 of OY728146.1, read as the reverse complement.
TAAATATAGAAAATGGAAGATACAGTCAACTCCACATAGGTATATGTCTATAACACATTTTAGTGTTTCCGTATTTACTCAATCTAAGACATATAGTATAGAGGTAAGTCAGGACCACCACATACCAACACTAGAGATTCATCTTAGTGATTTCACATAGAACTCATCTGGGAGAACACCCTCCTGAGTCTGATAACATTGATAACGTCCGTGCGAGAATCACTGTTCACTGGGAACCATTAGGAGAGAGATACACTGATAGATTTTAATATAGAGAAGTGATACACAGATGAGGATCACAACCGGGGCCATGGGGTGATACCAACAACAAAATATTGATTAACTACCTAAGTAGAAGATCAAATCCCTATAAATTTGGTCACATTAATAACAAAGACTATACTTAGGGTACAAATAATGAATAGAGGATCATGCTCTGGGATTATTAAGAGATTCCACAACTCTATCAACAAATTCATACGAAAGGGATCATAGTACTATGATTAGGAAATTATTTCTACATAACTTTGTGGAAGATGATAAATGTAATGGAACCTTATAAAATGTTTCTAATATACGGAAGAAAAAAGGAATCAATCCATGTAGAAATGGGTAAATATTGTGTAGTTGGGTCACAAGTTGTGTCCCTTGACCCCAGGTAGTACATGTTTACAATGACATGTGTCTTTAGAATGTCGTGTATAATATTGATACATGGAATATAGATGGAGTCACACATTGTGTCCTTCCATCCAGGGTCCACTCATGTACTATGGTTTTGTGATAGTACATAGTGTGAACCCATGTGTCTCCTCCCATGTACCAGTACATAGGGTTGCACATGTAGTTGGTCCACGAAAAGTTGTGTGGTGTGGTACATGCTGTGTAGGGAACCTGTATACTCCACCCTCTATTTGTGTATCTCTTGAAATACATGTCGAGTCTTTGGAGAGTATCTACAAACCATGTGACTAGGGTCACACACTGTTTGATTTTTAAAAGTTATCTTAAACTCTAGTTTCCAATCAATAGGGGCCACCTGCCTTTTGAACCCAAGTTGCATGTTGTGTTCTTAAGATTTTTTCAAAATATTATGTTCTTCCACCACGCACCTTGGATGATCATCTTGATCTCTTTTCGGTGGTCAATTCACCTTGAAACATTAGATCTAGGGTTTTTTACCCTAACTCCAAATCGTTGTGTTTTGGGCCCTTAATCATCACCAAAAACTATTTCGATCCATTCCAATGAAAACCACTTGAGTAATAGTTTTTTCCGATTCACTATGATTCGTCTGTCTCCATTACTATTGAACCTATTTTAGGAGATCCTAATGTCATATCACCAATTTTGGTTCACTGTATCAAGTAGAGAAGGTGAAATGATCATTTATTCATAAATGTGATGAAGAACTAAGAACGCACATAGAAAAAAGAGGAGAGAAAAACCCAAGGAACAAATCTGAGGTACGAACCTAAACATTTTTCATTCAAGGCTCAATCCATTCCAATATGAATGATCATAAATACAAATAAATTCTCAAATAATCAAATCCTGATAATCCGACAATTAAACTCATCCCAAAACGTTACGATTGAACAGATGATCAACCTGTTCGTTGGTTAGTCTGTGTTCATCATTGAATCTAATAATGAGGAATGAAATACAAAATAACACATCCTAACTAGTAATTAGATCATTCAATATTAAATATTTATTACTGCTAGTGATATCCATCAATAACAATCTTTGATCCATGTCTATGCCATCACTACCGAGAGAATTATCTAGGGATTCTCTCTAGAGCCTCCATGGAATTTACAGGGTTATAATTCTATCCTTGTATCACTACACAAAGGATTATAAAAATTAAAAATAAAAAACCTCACTACATCGTTGCATCGATGAAATAAAAAAATAAAAAAATATTTATTTTATTTAATTCATTGAATGTGCCTAAAACTAATTTTCACATTTGAACCGCACCAGCCGATCTTAGGTCACACCTAGGGCAATGCAGCTTCTATAAATGCAATGGTTCCATAAGATTTCTGATCAAGGCCTCCCATTTAGAAGTTATTCCACTATTTTATTAAAACTGTGCACATATGCTATTTAAGATTATAATATATTTCAAAAATTTATTATGGGAACACCGATCCTTTGAATCGCACACCATCTCAATGCATGGTCTCAAATTTAATCTATATATTATTTAGAAATAGTACAAAAAAAGCCAAGAAATTACAAAAAACATTTGTATAAGTGATGGATATACCAAAAGTTTGGCTAAAATCATTGACATAGCCTCAATTTAATAACCATATACCAATTTTTTTTTCAAAAGAATTTGTATAGGTCCAAAAATTCAATATTTCTATACCAACGGGTTTCAAAACTGTTGGCATAAGTATTTTGATTTTGAACAGTTTATTTTATAAAATAACAGTGAATACATCAAGAATTAATTTACTTGTAAATATAAATATACATATTTAACATAATACATTCCAAAAAACATTGTAGATTAGTGGTAAGGTCATTGAAATATAAATTTCAAGCTACATTGTTTTAATTACCTATACCAACAGTTTTGAAAACTGTTGGTATAGGTATTTAATATTACCTATACCAACTATTTGGAAAACATTGGTATATCCCACCAATTCCAACAGTTTCCAAAAATTGTTGATATAGATCTATATCGTTGCCAAATAGGCCATAGGACCCCCAAACCATTGGTATATCCTATACCAACTGTTTTGGGACCTATACTAAGGGTTCGAAACTGTTGGTATAATCTTCTTTTTGAATAGAGATTTATTTAAAATTAAATATATTCTTTAAATGGATACTATTTTATTAATACTAAGGTTTAATATAATGGGAACCATGTAATGTAAAAATCTTTGTTCTTTAACTGGTATATTTAAACCAATATTAAAGACCTGTTTTATATTATTTTAGTCCACAAATGTTCATTGGAATAGCCAATTATAAACATAACAATTCATTTAAGATACCACCATTGCACACCTAACATTGTATTTATATTTTATAGTTCCTAATTAACAAGATATTAGTTAATAATGTGGTGTAATAACACCTTATCTTGTTCTTAGTCATGTTTATTAGTAGAACATCCTAAGGTAAATGTTATTCTATATCTTTTTCAATTATTAGCTGGTTTCTTGTACACATTTTTGAATTTTATTATGATTTTGTAATATTGAATAATGAGATGTAGATATGATAACTAATGAATCACATGGAACCATGTATATCTTTTTTATTGAGTATAATGATTCAATTAACTGAAATATTACTCAATCAAAATTATTAAATTAAAATATTAAGCATATAGATTTATATAAATATTCATTTTATATTACATAATGTATTTTGAAGAATTAAAAAGTAGTTATAATATATAGGAAACATTTAATTTCCCTAATAATGTATACCTCTTCTTTTATTCCCACAAGTTGAGCTAATAGTAAACTAACTTTAGTATAAACCTTACCCTTTCCGTGGATATTAATTATATACCCTGACCACTTGGTGTTACATTCATTAGGATGTGTATCATATTTTACCTAACTAGTTTGTCTTAAATACAAACTTATTGGATCAATGAAGGTTGTTATTGGCATGGAACCTCCATATATTGAGTGTTACTCGTTATTAATTATATTGGTCAATGAATTATTTCACTTCCAATTGCTATTTTTTAGGAATTTCCATATAAGTGTTTAATTATATTTATAAGTGAATGGGAAGTCATGTTTATGCATACAAATTTCTATTAATTGTTGATCTAAGACACATTTGGGGTTCCCTACTAAGTATTTATGATCACACCCACATGTAAACATTAGTATATATGTAAAATCACTTTTATATTTCAGGTATGAGATATTATTTGGATTTAGGTGATATTGTGAGAGCCATCCAAGAGGCAGTACATATTTTTGCACTGAGTATCAATAATATGTTGGAGTGAGAGTCCATTTATGGTATGTGATGTGTAGGAACATCACATATTCCCTTATGTTATACAGTGTTCTTCATATGGTGCATAACTATTTAAGAATGATTTTATATGGTCAAGCTATATGTTTTTTACTTTACTAAGACCTGTTATAGTTTCTTTTAAATTATTTGATATAAAAGTATCAAATCACTTATAGAAACATCCCAATTATTGAAGAGACATTCCAATATCTTGGAAGGTATTAGTGTTGGAGTATATTATAATTAATGGGGGTAAATCATTCCCAAGGGTTCTCTTGAACTCATATAACTTTTCTCTGACCACCAAGGATCAGGGAATTCAATTAGTTAATAACAAAGTGTTTTAGGTTAGTATGGGTATCTAGATTTGGGATATTATAGAGAATTTTAGGAAAACTATTATTGAACACATTCATGTATTAATTCAAAATAAAACATTAGAAACATCCTAGAAAATATTTTCAAAATGCTGTATATGGATAAATCAAGCCTTGGTAGGGACCCCAGCTCTATAACTCATTTTCGTACCTAATTATATGGAGAACATGATTTTACGTGGAAGTATCATAATCTATCTTAGCCCAAAATAATGATATTTAAACATCATATATATCAGGCCTAAAATATTTCTGAAAGAGATTTTTTTAGGTTATCTATCATCCCAAAAGCATCTATATTCCCATATTGATTTTTAGGCTTGTTATCTATAAAAACAAGATCCAACCCAAATATTCTAAGTGAATCATTACTATTTTTAACATAATAACACCACTCTTCCTATATAGTATCATAAAATGGATATTTCTAAATATTTTTTACTCCAACACATAAAAGTTTCCCCCTTTCTTAATAACTATTCATAAGTACATGTACAAGTCTAAGAATTTGATTCCATTAATATTTTATTTTTCCAATATTTATTTCAAATCAAATATTGATGATGATGATTCCATTTAAACTACAACAAAATTTTTAGTTAAATTTGTGTCATTATTTACATTAATTTAATGTAGAATTTAGTTAGATGTGCTTCCACAAAAATAATCAACCCTTTTAAATACACCAGATTCATTTCTGGTGCAATATCATTATTTAATCATGAATTTTATTTCATATGGTAATTATATTCCATGAATATATATGATATATAATAATATTAATCATATCACATATGAATCTTAAATATTTGATGAGATAACTCTTTACCCAAATCCATAATGTTGATAGACATAACTTTATTCCTTTAGTATCCTTATTATTAAAAACATTTCTAGCTATGTCAAACCCAAGATAATTATATTAGTAGGAACATAATCATTAGGGTAACCTGTATCCTTTTTTCCTTTCCCAAGAAAATCCCTGGATATTCAGGTTTGGCATGACCTACCTGTTTGGATGATCGAGGTCTTAATTTGTCTTTATATGATATGGAATATTACCCATAGTATTTTAATGGAGATTTAAATCTCATCATATTATCTCATATATTCACTTTTCATGTATTTGTTATTCTAATTATTTAATTATTAATCTCTATTATTTCTTTAAAATAAATATGTTCAAATCATATTGATGTGTAACTATTTAAACAACTCATAATGTGTGTTTCTGACAAAAATTAAAAGAAAAATATATTTTCATGTATTCAAATACCTCTAATTAATAAAATATATGAAACACTGTCACGAACCGAATCTGGTCACCGCCAAAACCGGCACCAAACCCTGCCTGTGACATGACCCGAAGGGCGTTCCCCATCCCCACGGGCTGGCACAAGTGCCCGGGTATCATAAAAATTCATTTGGGAACGATTTACCCGAGTTTGGGTTCATAAGATAACCAAAAAAACACAACAAACCAAATCTGAAAAATTATGCCAAACAAGAATTAATAAAAATTCAGAACTTAGTATATGTGTTTAAACAAGACACAAGAGGTCCAAAGGTACATAAAAGTAGCAGCAAACAGCCCAAGAGACTCCACACCACAAGGGGTCATCACCCACAAGCCGTCTCCACAACACCGCACCATCGAGAGAAACATGGGCTGGGTTTGGTGCCGGTTTTGGCGGTGACCAGATTCGGTTCGTGACAAAATGGTATCAAAGGCAGGTTAATGTTTTTGGGTTGTATTGTTATTTTGGGATGAGTCAGGATAGACAGGAGCTAGGACTGTCGGGGCTCGGGGTTTTGGTTGTGAGTAGGGTGTCTGGCCCACACCTCTCATGGCATACCCTGAGTCACCAGGGGATGTTGGAATTTAATGATTGACTTCACTTCCAAGTGAGACGTGTGGGATGCAGACCACATGTGGACATCATGCGGATGTGTTGTAGTTGTTTATTTTATTACTGAAATGTGTTTTGATTATCTATATTTGAGGCATTTGATTAAAATTTTCAGAATTGTGGTATTGATTATTATTTTGTGACTGTTACATTTTGTAGCAACATGCCTCCCCGGAAAGCTCTCACACACCCACGGGAGGAAGCCGGAGAGAGTTCTCCCACACCAATTGATCAGAGGATAGTCGAGGCCGTGGTCCGGGCTGTCTAGGCTCTAGGATATGGACCAGCTCCAGTTTCAGCTCCTATTAGAGAGGATGAGACTGGTCCTAGAAAGGACAAGGCCCAGGAGTTCCTGAAAAATAAGCCTCCAACCTTCCGTGGAAGCTCATAACCCCAAGAAGCAGAGGAATGGCTCGAGAAGATCGAGCGTATGTTTGAGTTCCTGGAAACACCCGAGGAGCTCAGGGTGAAGTGTGCCTCCTTTCTTTTGGAGGGTCCCAGCCGTAAATGGTGGGAGTCAGTGCTTCAGGCTGGGAAGAATGAGCAGATGCGCTGGGGAGATTTCAAGGCTGTCTTCAATGAACAGTACTGCCCTGAGGTCTTGGCTTATGCCAGATCTAGAGAGTTCATGGAACTTGTTCAGGGAAATCTATCTGTGATGGAGTATGCCAACCGTTTCACTGAGTTGGTTTGGTATGCTCCAGAAATTGTCTCTAATGAGCAAGCGAAGGCCCAAAGGTTTGAGAAAGGCTTGAGACCAGAGATATACTCCCAGGTGTTCTTGTTTAAGCTGAGGACCTATGCTGAGGTCGTTGATCGGGCGTGCATGGTGGAGATTGATAGAAAAGGAAGGTTTGGTTACTATGGTTCTGTATCAGCAGTGGGAAGTGGAAGCTCCTCAGAGAAGAAAAGGAAGCGGGAGGATCATGTGAAGAAAGGAGGAGGTAGTTCAGGGAACTCTTCTAGGCAGTTGTCATCAGCGGCTTCTGATGCGAGATCGGTCGTGTGCCACCAGTGTGGGAAGACCGGGCACATCCATCCAGCATGACCTCATCCTCCGAATACCTGATTCCAGTGTGGAGGTATGGGACACATGCAACGCTTTTGCGGGATAGCGCGTCCACTTCAAAGTGGGGCAGGATCCATGGCTCCCAGAGGAGTGCCAGCACAGTCTGAGCCGTCGAGGACTGGGGGATCTCGATTTGGCAGCCGTGGTGGTAGGGCTGGGTCATCTTCTGGGCAAAGCCAGTTCAGGGCACAACCACAAACTAGCGGTCGTCTTCAGGCAGAGACTGGACATCTCCATGCGGTGGATCATGCACCACCAGGATCAGAGGCGGGACCGTCGACTGTTCGAGGTACCGTTTTGATTTCATCTTCTATAGCTACTGCTCTTTTTGATACTGGCGCCTCTGTTTCATTCATTTCATCCCGTTTTGTGGACATTCTTAATCTGCCAACTGATTTGATGTCATTCGCAATGGAGTTGGTGACACCGCTGGGAAAGAAGAAGGAGCAGGGTCTCAGGTGCCCATCTTGTGTGCTTTTTGTGTCAGGGGTTGAATGGAGTGGGACCTCTTGGTCTTAGATATGAACCTTTTTGATGTCATACTCGGGATGGATTGGCTAGTACACTTCCAGGCACACATCGATTGCTATAGACGGCGTGTGAGTTTCACGGCACCTGATGGGAGTCGTCATGTTTTTCATGGAGAATGGGATCCTCGGTCAGGTCGCGCAGGGCCTCCACTCCCAGAGTTGGGAAGTGTTATCTTCCAGTTATCTTCTCTTATGCTATAGGATGGTCTTTCCCCTGAAGGTGCACTACCTCATGTAGTGAATGAGTTTCCGGAGGTATTCCCTGATGATTTTTCTGGTTTGCCCCTGGAGCGGGATGTGGAGTTTTCGATTGATCTGGCGCCGGGAACACAGCCGATATCTCTTCCCTCTTATCTCATGGCCCCCACCGAGTTGAGGGAATTAAAGATACAACTGGATGACTTAGAATCCAAAGGATTCATTCGCCCGAGCGTCTCTCCTTGGGCCGCTCCTGTGTTGTTTGCAAAAAAGGCTGATGGATCCCTCCGGTTGTGCATTGACTACCGGAAGCTGAATAAGGTAACAATTAAAAAAAAATACCCTTTTCCCAGAATAGATGATTTGTTTGATCAGTTGAAGGGGGAAAAGTGGTTCTCAAAGATAGACCTACGTTCAGGGTATCATCAACTCAGGGTGAAGGAGTCAGATATCCCTAAGACAGCCTTCCGAAGCAGGTACGGCCACTTTGAGTATTTGGTCATGCCCTTCGGATTGACCAATGTTCCAGCAGTATTTATGGCACTTATGAATAGGGTGTTCCATCAGTATCTCGATTCCATTGTTGTGGTGTTCGTGGATGACATTCTGGTATACTCTTGCTCTGAGGAGGAACACGAACATCACTTGAGGATCGTTTTGGGTACATTACGAGATCACCACCTCTATGCAAAGTTGTCAAAGTGCACTTTCTGGATCAGAGAGGTGAGATTTCTGGGGCATGTGATCTCAGAGCATGGAGTTTCAGTGGACCCTGAGAAAATTAGTGCAGTCATGTCATGGGAGAAACCGAAGAATGTGTTCGAGATCAGGAGTTTTCTTGGCTTGGCCGGTTATTACAGGCGATTCGTTCGGGATTTCTCTCGGCTTGCTTCACTGATGACTTCCCTCACCCAGAAAGGGGTGAAGTTTGTATGGGGTCCAGAATGTCAGGCATCATTCGAGGAGCTAAAGAGGCGATTGACTACTGCCCCCCGTGCTGATTTTACCAGAGGCTGGAAAGGGATATGTGGTTTATTGTGATGCTTCAGGTATGGGTCTTGGGTGCGTGCTTATGCAGGATGATCATGTGGTGGCGTATGGCTCTCACCAACTTCGGTCACATGAAAAGAACTACCCAACCCATGACTTGGAGTTGGCAGAAGTGATGCATGCTTTGAAGATGTGGCGTCACTACCTCTTTGGGGAGAAGTTTGTGGTCTATTCTGATCACAAAAGATTGGCTTATATCTTCTCACAAAAGGACCTCAACATGAGGCAGCGTCGCTGGATTGAGTACTTTCAGGGGCTTGATTTTGACATTTTCTATACCCCGGGTAAGGGTAATGTAGTGGCCGACGCCTTGAGCAGAAGGGTTCTAGTGCAGGCTTTGAGGAAGTCCAGTGATGAGTGGACATTGATGGGGATCTTTTCTCAGATGCATGTGGAGACCAAGGAACATAGTGGAGGGGCATTCTTGGAGAGCATCCAGTTGACTCCTTCTCTGTTGGAGTTGATTCAGCAGGAACAACCTAGTGATGAGCTTTGTCACTGATCGAAGCAGTTTCTTCATGGTGGGGAGACATCCTCTGATTGGTCGTCATCTCCCGAGGGCATCTTGTGCTTCAAGGGTCGTTCGGTAGTGCCGTTATCTCTACAGAATGTGGTGATGCAGGATAGCCACCAGTCTCAGTGGGCTGTCCATCCGGGTTCCACTAAGATGTATTATGATGTCCGTCGGCATTTTTGGTGGCCTGGTATGAGACGGGACATAGCGGACTTTGTGTCGAGATGCTACACATGCCAGCAGGTGAAAGCAGAGCACCAAAGGCCCTCCGGTTTGCTCCAACCACTACCCATTCCTACCTGGAAATGGGACGAGGTTTCCATGGACTTCATTGTTGGATTACCTCGTACACCTCGAGCTAAGAATTCCATTTGGGTGGTGATTGATCGTCTAACCCAATCAGCCCACTTCATTCCGATCAGAGATACATCTAAAGTGGATGAGTTGGGCCGTTTGTATCTTCAGGAGGTGGTGAGACTCCATGGTGTGCCATCAGCAGTTGTCTCAGATAGAGACCCTCGTTTCACATCTCGATTCTGGGAAGGCCTTCAGAAGGCCTTGGGGTCCCAGATTAAGATGAGCACAGCATACCATCCACAGAAAGATGGTCAGACAGAGCGGGCAAATCAGATTTTAGAGGACATGCTTCGTGCATGTGTCCTAGACTTCGAAGGTTCTTGGGATACCCATTTGGGATTGGTTGAGTTTGCTTATAATAACAGTTTCCAATCCTCGATTCGAATGGCTCCTTTTGAGGCGCTCTATGGTCGGCCTTGTCGGTCCCCCCTCTGTTGGGCTGAGGTAGGTGAGACCTCACTACTGGGGCCGAGTATGGTACAGGAGACATCTGAGAAGTTAAAATTAATGAGGCAAAGTTTATTGACAGCTCAGAGTCCTCATAAATCATATGCTGACCGGAGGCGTCGAGACCTAGAGTTTTCTGTGGGTGATAGAGTATTCTTGAAGGTGGCCCCTCGTTTAGGCCATCGTCGATTGGGGAAGCAAGGTAAGCTGACTCCGCGGTATGTCGGGCCATTTGAGATCATTGAACGTATTGTAAAGGTGGCATACAGGTTGGCCTTACCTTCTCAGTTGACATCCATCTATGATGTCTTCCATGTTTCTCAGTTGAAGAAATACTACCCGGATCCGTCCCATGTGTTGAGTTGGAAAGAATTGGAGATAGAGCCTGACTTGTCTATTGTTGAGAGGCCAGTGAAAATAGTGGACTCCCAAGAGAAGATACTTCAAGGGAAGTCTATTCCATTAGTCCGGGTTCTATGGCAGCATGGTAATGATACACATGAGACATGGGAGCGAAAGTCGTGGGTCGAGGAAGAGTACCCGTTCTTGTTTTCCAATCAAGCCTCATGTTGACTTTCCAGGGCGGAAAGTCCTTCATGGGGGGGAGAATTGTCACATACATGAAATATTTAGAGGTATTTTTCATTTAATTTACATCCTTGATTTGTTTTGGTGGGTTTTCATGCATTTTTAAAGGAAATAGTGGGTTTCCAAAATTTGGGCCAACCTAAGAGCCCATTTCCAGTTTTGAAAGTATATTTTGTTTCTTTAATAACTCCTTCGTTTTTCAACATTTTTCAACCATTCAACTTCCAAAATGACCTTAATATAAATATTAAAACCACAAAATAATTTTGGGCCCCTTAAAAATTCATTAGAATCATGGATTTGGGTGATAAAATTAGGTATTGGGCCAACCCGAAATCTCATTTCCAGTTTTAAAATGGTTTTGTAATTCTTTCATAAAATATTTATTTTTTATCCTTTGTCGGTGATTCCACCTCTCAAACATTCCCATCGAACCCAGCCACACCCCCATCTTCGTTTTCGCCTCTTTGGAGCTCATATTGGTCGCGATTTAGGGCCGAACTTATGTAGCTCCAAAAAACGTCCAGATTTCTCAAGTAAGTTGTTTCTCTTCCTTATTCCTCCCTTATTCTTAGGGTTTCTTCTTTTTTTATTGAATCCCCAAATGTCCAGAAGATGGGGTTTCGTACCTAGGGTTTTAGTTTTGAGTTTCTTGGTCCAATCCTCTGGTTTTAGGTTCAATCTTACTCCTTTGTGGTGCGGCGGAGGTGCGGTTGAAGTGACACACAAGGATTTGGGGGTTTTGACTCTTTTGGTAGGTGATTTCATATGTAGGTATTGTATAATGAGTTGGATTGCTGTATTTAGGTTTCCATTATGTTCATCATTCAGTATTTGGATTTCAAAAATTGATTTGGGTAGCATTTTAAAAGTGGTAGATTTTTAAGTGCCAATCTTGTGTGAAAATGGGTGTTTTACATGTGTAACGCATATTGTGCCTCTTGGTGTTGTTTTATAATTCAGGGATTGGATTTATAAAAATGTTTTGATGCTGAAATTTATGTTTTGGTATAATTTTGGTCTCCATTTGGTTTTAAATATGGGATTTTAGATGAATTTAATGTGCAACATTTGATTAATTTTCTTGAAATTGTTTTATGGAAATTATAAATGGTTTATTGAGTTACGAAAAAGGTGAAAAGAAGGTGTAGATACTATTTTGAATGTGTGTGACCAGAACTGACATTTATATGTGAATATTGATTTTGGTATCATGTGGTGACTATTTGAGCACAATACGGGAAACCCGGGTATCTAGGTGGGCTAACGTGTACTAGTACGCTAGTGAACGGAGGGGTTTTGACCATGGTTCACTTAGAAAGTCTGACATGGATAACACTAACAAAACTATAATGGAGATGATTGGAGACCACTAGGTTATGGGTATGCTCCCTACTAGTGGCTCGTGCATGAGAACAAATTTCGTTATGGTTACTTTCACCGAGGTACGAGGTACTTGGGGCTCACAACAAACTAGTACCTAGGGGGGGTTCCTACGTTTGGTGCTCGTGGCCTTTTTGGCATTTAAACTTTCTTTATGGTATTTTGGGATGTTAAAACCAGAAGCTTGAATGTTTTATTCAATTTCACTGATTCTTATAGTTATCCCCATTGAAAGTTATTTTCTTTTCAAAGTTGCACTTTTAGAAATAAATGTCACTATTATCTATTTATAACTCTTGCAAGCCTTTTATTTGACAATGCCTATCACTTGAAATCCTTGGGTGATATCCTATTGGGCTTAGTCTCACATCCTACTTACACCGTTGGGTGTAAGTAGACTTGATCATGTTTGACACATGCAAAGGAAAAGCCTTGGGCGATGGCAGTTCGGGTTGCTAGTTTCTCTCGATGGTGCGGTGTTGTGGAGACGGCTTGTGGGTGATGACCCCTTGTCGTGTGGAGTCTCTTGGGCTGTTTGCTGCTACTTTTATGTTCCTTTGGACCTCTTGTGTCTTTTTTAAACTCATATACTAAGTTCTGAATTTTTATTAATTCTTGTTTGGCATAATTTTTCAGATTTGGTTTGTTGTTTTTTTCTGGTTATCTTATGAACCCAAACTCGGGTAAATCGTTCCCAAATTAATTTTTATGATACCCGGGCACTTGTGCCAGCCCGTGGGGATGAGGAACGCCCTTCGGGTCATGTCACGGGCTGGGTTTGGTGCCGGTTTTGGCGGTGACCAGATTCGGTTCGTGACAAACCCATTCATGTAAAGGTTTAGTATCATATAAAATAAAAAATACCTATAAGAGTAAATAGGGTGTAACAACTAGCCAACCCTTACTTTTATTGATAGAGCCTAAGCTCTTTGGAAAGTGTCCAGTCTATCCCAATGTCCTATAACACATTGTTTAGTACTCAATAAATACATCAATTTTATCATAATTATAAATCATAATATGTATAAAATACAATTAACTTTAAATTCAAGTACATAACACATGAAAATACAAATACAAGGAAGAATAATACTAAATAATTTATCAAAACTAGCATCAAAACCCTTACATGCATGTAGGAAAATATATTGATGCAAATTAACATATTAAACTAAAACAAAACACCATTAACAATAGAAAAATTATATTCATGAATAAAAATAGTTAATAAACTAAATAATTAAAAATAATTATAATTACATAAAAAACAATATGAAAATTTAAAAAAAATATCATTTGTAAACAAATTATAATTATAATAATTTATAGAAATTCCATAAATAAATAAATCTGAAAAAATGATTTTTTTATAACATAAATAGTTTTTTTTTAATTTTAAATTTTTTTAATATAAAATAATTTATATTCTAAATATATAATATTTATCGATCTATATTAGGTATAACGGATTGAAAACTAAAAATACACATGTAGTCCGGAACCCTAATGGGTTAAGCCTCATCCCTCCCCACAAAAAATGAAAAGAACCCACTGGACATATTTAATTACATGGATTGGCCTAAATTCATGTGTTCTTGATGACCCTAAGGCCCATCTGAGTGTGGATAAAATGACATTTGAGAAGATAACCTAAATGAAAAAATGATAAGCCCACATCATGTTGTGCCACTTTCCTTACACATATTAAATATCTCAAATATTACCAATGAAGACTTTTAATATGAAAATTTTATATTCTCATTTAAAAACTATTTATAAATCAAAATAAAAATTATTACTTTTCATTATTATGTTTTAATTTGTAAACACGTTATAAATTATTCAACCATGAAAAATTAATTTAAACTTAAATCATATTCACTGAAACATTTTTTTATGATTTAAAGCCTCATATAAGATTCATTATAATCACTTCTATCAAAAGTCTATAATGGTTTTTGAGAATTTTAATTAAAAAAGTTTCTTTTAGATTATACACATTATGCTTATTTTGGATATAGAATACGACATGGTGGTTCCTAGAGTGACAACCATTTCCAGTCAATAACCACAATAATTTTTGGAGGAAATTTTCATAATAATATATTTTTTTAGGCTTGGCCATATCACGGAGGTTGGCCAGTCATTTACCTGAAATATTGTTTTTATCCAAATTAGATTCCCTAACATGTACTAGTATAGTGAGAAAGTACGGGGTCGGTCGATAGGGAAATAGAATTGGCAATATATGTTTCTCTAATTGACGTCACTTGGAGAAGAAGATTAATTTAAACACGTTTGGTTGTTTCATTAGTATTGGCCTCTAAAGGTAACTAGTTTGCTTCAGCTTTTCTAATTCACTACTAATTAAACTTGAAGCAGAAGATTACTTAAAAAAAATTTAATGAAAAATAATGAAAATGTGTTGGGGATGGGAATTTGTGTGGGGCATTAAAACCTAATTCCCTGTTGTGTTTTATTGTTCATAATAACCCACATTTCTAGGTTTCATATGTGTCGGAACTCCCTTGGCCTGGTGTGTTCCGATCAAGTAAGTAGAAATCAATTCCTTGGTCTTGCAATTGCTTTCTACTGACTCTTAGTGTAGGAACCACCCACTAGAAATGTCAAGGATATGCAATGGTCATGGAAATTCTTATCGTAATTCTACCAAAGATCTCTGGAAACTCCATTCTTGTTCTGATATGGATGTTTCCAGTGAAATAAAATATAGAAGTTTTGGGAGACTTGGGTGAGAGATCAAGAACAAATACAAGAATAGAGAAAATGGTTCTAGTGAACCCACATTTTTCCCAGTTCCAACACTAGGGGTGTTTAGCTACTCATGATTGAAAGATTACGAAACATACTAAAATGAATCAAGGAATTCATTACAACATAACTAAACGAAAAATCAAGAAGTACAATCATACAAGAACAAAACAAGTTCCCCACTAAAAAATATCTCTTTTCCACCCTCTAGTGTCCCTCCATCATCCTCTTTATATTCTCCCTTGGTCCCCTTCACTCCTTAGGGTCTCCCCAGGTCAAAAATAGACTTTTCAAATTATCCAAAAGAAAGCATCAAAGAAAATATTGGGACAAGGACTTGTTGGAAAGTGGTAATGAAAAAAGAAGAAAGTTTTAGTGGTATGCATGGTTTGGGTGAACGGTTTGGTAAACCGTGCATCAACTCTGTATGAGATACTATCTCAAATCCTTTAGCTACACTGTTTGGGCTCACGGTTTGATAAAGTGTGTTCCAACCATGCGGGAGCTTCTGTCTTGAATCATTGAACCACACAGTTTTCTTCTGGATGGCCCGCACAGTTTGGGAAACCTTGTGACAATCGTGTGGGCCTTTCGGTTAGTGGAATCTCCTCCCAAACGGTTTGCCCACTACATGGACAAACCGTGCGGTTACCGTGCGCGTCATATCTGCCTTTGAAATTCCTCAATTTTCGGTCCTTCATGTTAAGTGGTTGATCTTAATTACTCCCTTTCTGCATAATCAGGGGGAAAAGGGTCCTTACGCCTCCAATTCCCTTCTGAATCTCCAAACATCAATGAATCCATTATTTATCATTTGGTGATGAAAAACCTATCAACATACATTATCATTGTGAAAATAATGTAAAAACCATCCACAAATCCATTTTATAGATATTAGACCAAGTGGAAATTCTTTATGCACAGTAGTGCATCAAAATCCCCTACACTAGATTGGTTGTTTGTCCTCAAACAAAAGAATAGATAGTCATAACCATGGTGTCACCAAAGAGATAGGTAGAAATACCACATATTATACCATTTAGGTGAATATGAATTTTGAACTAATTACCATTAAAAATTACAGTATTCATACCTCATGTATTCCCAAGTCTATGAAGTTAGCCAACAAAGTAGACTTAATCCAAAACAGTTAACCATTCAATCATAAATCAATTTTTCTTAAAAGTGAGTTTTCTCTTATTCATTCAAAGAGAGTTCCTACCTCTATTTTCATCTCGTTATACACTCAGATTAGCTAAGACTATGTTTCATCGTTTCCAATTGGCGAGCTATCACTTTTATAGGTCACACACCTTAATTGACATTCATTAAATGGAACATGATGAAAGGTCATTAAAATTATTGGGGATGCCTTTGCATATCTCAAAATATATTATTTTCATTATAGTGGTGTGAGATACTTGCATCACATTTTTCCCAATATGCTAATGTCTATACATGATGAAAATGTTTGACCAAGTCAAGAGTTCATGAAATTAAGGCCGCGTAATAGCCACTAGTGCGAAAACAACAATTCCCAAAACCTCACCTCTCCTAATGCACAATTCAACTTCCATTTTAAGGGGTTTCTTAATTAAAATTACTCCATCACAAAAATCCTCATTAAACAGACTTTTTTTCGGAATGATTTTCTAAATGGCCCTTTTCAAGTATTAAAAAGTTTATTCACATTACAAACTAGGTTCCACAATCCGTACATATAATCCATATTTAGAGATAATGAAAAAAATTCTATTTTATCTAATTCTTATAAACCCATGAAATCTATAACATCCATTTAGAAACACCTAAGAAAATAAGGAACCCTAAGTACTTGTGAAATAAATCAATCAAAATGGGGTTCCAATTAAGGGTTCCCTCCCCCACACTTAAAACCGAACACGGTACCCTGTGACGATAATAATGTTGAGAAGGGTGGGAAAAGAATCTTGAAAAGGGAGGGCCAACGAAAAATGGAAAATTTTATAAGTGAAACAATCCCCTGAATCATGGTACGTGTGAAAATCAGGTGGTGTGCGAGAGCTTGATGAATGGAAAAATGGATGGCGTGAAACAAATGAAACGGCTACTGGAAAAAAGAGCCAAACAAGTAAAGCAGGAAGAAGAAGTACATGTATTACAAAAAGAAAATCACAACAGACATGGACACCAATGCAGGAAGAAACATCACACCATAGAAGATAGTACAGGACAGTTCAAAGGCACAGCAAATGAACAAAGTAATATAACATGAAACAACATCAAGTTAGGGAGCTTAGGGATCAGAAAAGAAAGCACGCGTAGCGACGTCCCAGATCGGACCGGCGGTAGGCGGAGGCAGGTTCACGAGATCAGTGGGGGAGGGCGCCGCACGGATGGGAGGGGGGTGGGAATCCAGGTTGTTTTTATAAAAAATTCAGGTTTTATGTGGCTGCGTAGTTTGGGCGAACGGTTTGGTAAACCGTGCACCAACCGTGATCATTCCACAGCCTTGGGGAGTCCAAGGGTCAGAATCGGCGCACGGTTTGGTCAAACCCTGCGCCTACCGTGCTGTTGGTTCTTCATGAAGAAATTATTGAAAATTTCCCCCTTTTAAAATGAAAACACACAATTTTCATTAAAATCATTGTTCCCCTTTTGATGTAAAAGAAATTTGGATATTTTCTTTTGAAAGTGTAATACTTGCATTAACAAAATTCCATATGATACCCTGACTTGGAGTGAGAATCCTACACTATAACACAGAAGAATTGAAAAGCAAACTATCATGCAGTTCTATGTACACTCAAACAATCAAAGCATTTGAAAAGAAATTTTTTCAAAATGTTAGGTTACCTCTCGGGCAGTGCAACATTTTATGTCTCAAGATCAACATACATGGGCCTTGTGTTGTCCCAATTGCATGGTGGAAAATCTTCCCACCATGTCTTCCATGCTATATTACGGTTTCAGGCACTGCCCATTAACTTTAAACGTTTTCACATCTATACCAGCCACTTCCACTTCTCCATGGTGGAAAACAGTAATCACCGTGAAGGGTCCTGACCATCAGGACTTTAACATATTCGGGAAAATCTTTAGATGATAGTTAAAAAGAATGACTTTATCACCAAACTGGGAGGATTTATGAGAGATCATGTGTTCATGGACTGCTTTTATCTTCCCCTTATACAATTTCACATTCTCATAGGCCTCCCATCCAATCTCGTCAAGCTCTTCTAATTGGAATTTTCTCTTTTCTTCTACAGCCTTGAGATCATAGTTAAGGGCCTTGAAAGCCCAATAGGCTTTATCATCCATCTCCACCGGTAAGTGGTAGGGTTTTCCATAGACTAATCAAAAAAGGCGACATGCCCAAGGGTTTCTTTAAAGCTATTCGGTAGGCCCATAATGCAACATCCAATTTCTTAGACCAATCCTTTCCTGATGCGCCTACCGTTTTCTCCAGTATTTGTTTCATCTCGTGGTTTGACACCTCTACCTAACCACTGGATTGGAGGTGGTATGGCGTCCCTTGGTTGTACTTGACTCCATACTTTAAGAGCACATTTCTCATAACTGTGTTGTCAAAATGAGTGTGGCGGTCTCTAATCAACACCCACAGGGTCCCAAACCGATTGAAAATAATTTTCTTGAGAAAACTAACGATGACCTGAGCCATATTATGAGTTGTTTCTGCTGCTTCTACCCACATGGAAATGTAGTCAACACATACCAGAATGTATGTGTTCCCAAAGGATGGGGGAAACATACCCATAAAGTCAATTCCTCATACACAAAAATTTCCAACTGCAAGTATCAGGTGTTGCAGAATCTCTGCATGATGGCCGACATTTCCCGTCCGCGGGGATCAATCACAGCAGGAGACAAAATGACGTGTGTCCTTATGCATTGTTAGACCGAAAAAACCAGATTTTAAAACAATGAAAACTATTTGATTTGGCCCATGATGTCCTCCTTTCAGAGATGACTGACATAATTCTAAAATACTTTGAATCTCTTTCTCCGAGATGAAACAGAAGATTATCCCATCACCACATGAGCGTAAAAGGAGGGGGTCTTCCCGGAAATACCACCTTACCTCCAAAAAAACCTCTTCCTTTATTGAAATGAGATGTCCAGGTTGAAAACTCCTGTTTCGATGTAGTTTTCACGATCGACGAACTATGGACGAGTTCGGACTCCAACGGAAATTAGATGCTCATCGGGAAATTCTTCCATGATCTACCAGTCTTTTTCTCTCTCTATGTGTGGTAGATGCATCCGGGAGAGACGATCAGCCACCAAATTCTCACTTCCATTTGTGTATTTAATTTCCAAGTCAAACTCATACAGAAGGAGCACCCAATAGATGAGTCGTGGTTTGCCGTCCTTCTTATTCCGCAAATACATCAGTGCAGCATGGTCTGTGTAGACCACAACTTGGGAAAGCACCAAGTAGGAGCAGAATCTGTCAAATGCAAAAACAACACCTAGCATTTCCTTTTCCGCTGTGGTATAATTCAGCTATGCTTCATTTAATGCTCGGCTGGCATAATAGATCAGTCTAAAAATATGATCCAGCCGCTATCCAAGGACTGCCCCCACAACATAATCGCTCGCATCGCACATAAGTTCAAAATGATTCTCCCAATTCAGATCGATCATGATGGGTGTGGCGACCAATATTTCCTTCAAAATTTGAAAGGATTTAATAAATTAATCATCAAACTAAAAAATTACATCTTTGGACAATAGATTGGTTAAAGGATGAGCAATCATGGATATGTCCTAGAGAAATATTCAACAAAAACCCGCATACCCCAAAAAGCTCTGAATCGCTCGGACAGATGTGGGACTGGGAAACGGCGATATAATTTCAATTTTAGAAGGATCCACCTGAATTCCTTTCATTGAGATCTGATGACCTTGCACAATTCCATGTTGTACAATAAAATGGCATTTCTCCCAATTAAAAACCAAATTTGTTTGCTCACATTGCTCAAGCACCAGCTCCAGATTCTTCAAACAAGTGGAAAATGACTTCCCGTGTACCGAGAAGTCATCAATGAAGTCCTCTAGGATCTGCTCCACCATATCATGGAAGATGGATAGCATGAACCTCTAAATGGTGGCTGGATCATTGCACATTTTGAATGACATGTTGAGGTAGGTGAATGTCCCATACAGACATGTAAAGGTGCTCTTTTCCCGATCCTCCGGAGTGATAGAAATCTGGTTATATCCTGAATAACCATCTAAGAAATAATAAAATTCATGCCCCATCAATATTTCGAGCATATGATCCATGAATGGAAGAGGGAAATTATCTTTCTTTGTGGAATCATTTAACTTATGGTAATCGAAACAAACCCTCCATCCTGTGACTATTTAGGTCAGGATGAGATCGTTCTTTTCATTGGTCACTACCGTGATGATGACCTTCTTTAGCACCACCTGGAGAGGAATCACCCACGGGCTGTTGAAGATAGGGTTTATAACACCAACATAAAAAAATTTGATCACCTCCTTCTTGACCACTTATTTCATTGGGGGGCGGGGTTCAGTCTCCGTTGTGGTTGGCGAGATTCTTTTTTCCCTTTCTCCATAAGTAACTTGTGAGTACATATAGTGAGGCATATACCATTAAGGTTAGAAACCATCCAACCAATGGCCTGTTTTCGCCTTCAGAGGACATTCAAAAGAGCCTCTTCTTGATCTTTTGAGAATGATGTGTTTATGATCATTGGAAATGTTTGTTTCTCTCCCATGTAACCATACTCAAGTGAGGAAGGGAGAGGTTTTAACTCGAGCTGTGGAACCTCGAGAGTGGAGGGTATGATAGGATCAACCTCGGCTCGCTCTAACACATCTGGAACAATTTCCATTTTCCAGTAATGGCCACCTTTTCCTTCAATAAAGCTTACTTCCTCCCGATTTTCTTCGAGGTGGTCATCCTCTAGAACGAATTCTTTATCTAAAGAATAAGATTTCATATCACCTTCATCTAAGCCTAAAAACTCAACTGTTGTTGTCAAAGCACAAAAATCCTCTTACACCATCAGTGAAACTTGTTTCACTGCTTTCATGACATTGTAGGAAACCTTCTAATCACCAATATGGAAGATCTGCTTGCCTTGGTGAAAATCAATTAACACCTTTCCGGTGGCTAGAAAAGGTCTTCCAAGAATTAGGGATGCCTCTTTCCCTTCTTCCATATCATGGATAATAAAATCTGCTGGAAGAATAAACTTCCCCACATTAACCAATATGTCTTCCAAAAACCCCATGGGGTATTTAATAGAATGATCAGCTAATTGGAGTGCCACTCAAGTTGTCTTGAGATCATTTAGCCCTAAATTCTTAAAATCCCCAAAGTGAATTAGATTAACACTCTCCCCCAAATCACAAATGGATTTTCCAAACTCGCATGATCTGATTGTACAAGGGATAGTCAAGCTTCCCGGATCTTGGAGCTTAGGAGGGAGAGTATGCTGAAAAACTACCAAAAATTTATTGTTTAATGGAATGGAGCCCAAGTCATCCATTTTCCTTTTGTTTGAAATAATTTATTTCATGAAAATTGTGTATGTGGGCATTTAACATAATGCCTTGGAAAAGGGGATGTTGATATGAAGTTTCCAGAATATCTCCATGAATTTGGAAAATTTCGGGTCCATCTTCCTTTGCTTCATCCTTACTAGAAATGGAAAGGGAAGATCATATGCTTTGATAACATCTTTACCGTTATCTTGTTGGACTTCTGGTTCTTTATCCTTATCATGTCATAGAGAAGATTCCTCAGTTACAACTTCTCCACCTAAGTATGTGGACTGCTTTGATGTTGGGGCACCCTGACTCATAGTGACCTTTGGCATTAGCTCATTCCCACTGTGTAGAGAAACAACATTTTCCACCTCCCGTGGATCTTTCTCTATGTTTCCCGGTAGTGTACCGGGATGTCTATGGTACAACTGATTGGGAAGCTTCCCAATCTGGTTCTCCAGGATTTGGATTAATGCCTCCTAGTTTTTAAATAGTGTCTCAGTAGTTGTTATGAATTTGTAAATCATTTCTTCCATCCTTGAGGGAGGTCCATGCTAAGTTTGTTGGGAGACTTGTGGGGGAGGTGGATATCTCAAGGGTTGGGTAGGACGAGGGTTTTGATGCCCTTTTTGCTGATATGTGCCCTATTGTAATTGGTTACTCTGTTGCTACCTCAGGTACTAATTTTGGAACCATTGTTTCCCTTAACCAGGTGGTCTTTAGGGTCAGGGATGAGGATTTTGTTATTGCTTCCTCGAGCCTGTATTTTTATTTTCCTACCACCCCTAGTTCTGGTATTGAGGGTATCTGTTGTGTCCTTTTTTCTATGCAACATAATTTACCTCACTAGTTGAGGCTCCCACATTAGCCCCTGCGCACTCGCCCATGGTATGGTTTTCACCATAGTCACCACACACTAGTGAATTGATAGCTTGAACTTGAGATGGATGCTTTAGATTCAAAGCGTCAATCTTATTTGAGACGAAATCGAGTTAAGCCGCATGAATTATGGTGGTGTCAATATTATGCATTCCCCTTTTCTGAGTACCTCTTTCGGAATTACACTAAAATCAATTGGTAGACATGTCTTCTAACAATTCAAACTGCTCTTCAGGAGACTTTCTCATGACTATCCCTCCAGCAGTTGCATCAACCAAGGACATTTTGTTAGTAGTGAGAGCACCATAAAAAGTCTAGACTTACATCCATAATGGTATTCTGTGGTGTGGGAACTTCCTAAGAATATCATTAAATTGTTCCCACATCTCATACAAATATTCAGAGTCATTCTACTAGAAATTTTGAATTTCATTTATTAAAGTGACCATCTTCTAAGGAGGTAAATATTTTGATAAAAATGCTTGAGCCAATGCCTCCCAGGTTAGAATGGATCTCTGAGGAATTCCCTTGATCCAGTCCTTCACCATGTCCCTTAATGATAAGGGAAACAGTCTAAGTCAGATGGCATCCTGAGATACGTCGTGGTACCTAAAAGTTTCACAGATCTCTAAAAAGCTGGAGAGGTGAGCATTGGGGTCTTCACTAAGCAAACCACCAAATTGAATGGTATTCTGAATCATCTGTACTATTTCTGGCTGGATTTGAAAATGTTGGGCCTCCATCAGTGGCATGACTATTCCAGTGTCCTCTCACTGAATGGAGTGTAGTCCATATTCTATAAGAGTCTGGCATGGTGGCACCTCTTCCTGAGGTGCATTGGGAATAAACTATTGTTTACCTTTAGGGTAATAGGTCTGCTGGTTTTGAGGAAAAAATGGGCGTTTCTCATGCTGAATGTATTGTCTCTGCGGTGGCTGCCTGAACCCCGGCACAAATTGAGCCAGTGGGTGCTGTTCATTCCTTGGAAGGTACTCTATATAAACCCCCAGTGGATTCAGATTCTTCTCTTCATCACCACCCCTTGGTGGATTCACTTCGATAAAAAATGGCTGCCCAACAGCTTGGACAACCCCCAGTTATTCCTCCTGATGCGCCATAGGATCATCTATGTTGTGATCACCCATAAGTGCATGAAGTCACCTAGACAACATTCTTTCGATTTCGGGGTCTATTGGGTTTATCTCTGATGAATCGGAAATATGGGAATGAGTGACTCAGCCACTCAAATACCGTAGGCCTGCACACATAGACAAAACACCAAGCGTAAAAGGGAAAAATATTTGAAAAACAGAAATGAGATGAAGAGGATAATTTTTAAAGAATTTTTATTTTTTGTTTTCACGAAATACTCCCAATTAAATTAACAAAAATGATGGTCTATTTCCCCATAAATGGTGCCAAAATTTGTCCGGTCATTTTTCTAAAATATTATTTTCAGCGAAATAAAATTCCCTAACTTGTACTAGTATAGTGATCATGTATGGGGTCAGTCCACAGGGAAATAGAATGGGTGTTTTATGTTTCTTGAATTGATGTCACTTGGTGAAGATGCTGAATTTAAACACGTTTGGTTGGTTCATTGGTACTAGCCTCAAAAGATAACTAGTTACAATAGCTTTTCTAATTCACTACCAATTAAACTTGAAACTGAAGATTATTTTAAACCAAATTTTAATGAATAATAATGAAAATGTGTCAGGGCTGGGCATTCATGTGGGAATTTAAAACCTTATTCCATATTATGTTGTATTATTCATAACAACCCCCATTTTTCGGATTCATATGTGTCGGAACTCCCTTGGTTCGGTGAGTTCTGATCATGTCGGTAGAAATCTATTCCTTGGTCTAGAAATTTCTTTCTACTGACTCTTAGTGTAGGAACAACCCTCTAGAAATGACAAGGATATCCAATGGTCAAGGATATTCTTGTCATAATTATCCCAAGGATCCTTGGAAACTCCATTCTTGGTCCGATATGGATGTTTCCACTGAAATAAAATATAGATGTGTTGGGATTACTAGGTGAGAGATCATGGACAAATACAAGAATAGAGAAAATGGTTATAGAAAACCAACATTTCTCCTAGTCCCAACACAAGGTGGGGGGGGGGTTTAGAAAATAATGATTGAAATATTAAGAAACTTACTAAAATGAATCAAAGAATTCATTACAACAAAACTAAAAGAAAAATCAGAAGTACAATCATACAATAACAAAAAATGTTCCCTAGAAAAAAGTATCTCTTCTCCACCCACTAGTGTACCTCCATCCTCCTCTCTGTATTCTCCCTTGGTCCCATTTACTCCTCAGGGTCTCCCCAGGTCAAAAAGTGAATTTCCCAGTTTTCCAAAACAAAGCATCAAAGAAAATCCTGGGTCAAGGAGTTGTTGGAAAGTGGCAAATAAAAAAGAATAAAGCTACAATGGTATGAACAGTTTGGGCGCACAGTTTGGTAAATCGTGCGCCAACCATGCAAGATCTACTATCTCAAATCCTTCAGCTGCCCCGTTTGGGAGAACGGTTTGGTAAAACATGAACCAACAATGTGAGAGCTTCCATCTTGAATCTTTAAACTGCATGGTTTTCTTCTGGATGGCCCGCACTATTTGTTAAATAGTGTGAAAATCGTGCGGATTTTTCTATCAGTAGAATATCCTCCCGTATGGTATGCACATGGTTTGGATAAACCATGCGGCTACCATGCGGGTCATCTCTGCCTTTGAAATTCCTTAATTTTTCATCCTTTATGTCAAGTGGTTGAATCGAATGACTCCCTTCTAGAATAATCATGGTGAAAAGGGTCCTTACGCCTCTAATTCCCTTCTGAATATCCAAACATCAAATAATCCTTTCTTTATCCATTTGTGACCGAAAAACCTATCAAGATACATTGTCAATGTGAAAATCATGTAAAAACCATCTACAAAACCATTTTATTTATATTAGACCAAGTGGAAATGCCTTATGCATAGCAGTGCATCAGTGGTCTTATAGAATAACATTCCATACAAACCATGATCATTTCTACCAGATTCAATCCATTTTTTGTTAACAATAAGTTTCCCCCTAAATCGTAATGTGGTTCACACTAATAGAATAGATAGACCATGCACATTTTTTTAGAAGATTAAAATTTGTTTTTATGTTCAAAACATAAACCAAGGATTATTGATATATACTATAATGTGGTGGTCCTTATGGTTGAAATGATCTATGATATAGTGATTAGTTAAACATTCGATAAAGGTATTAAAGGGGATTCAATTTTGTTTCAAGAAATATCACAATATCTGTTTCAAAAAAATATGACATAACTTTTATAAAACCATGTTAATTTTAGTTTATGTTTTATTCATTGGTTTAGAAAATTTTAACAATAATGAACATTTTGGTCGTGGCTATGAATTGATTCATGGAAAACTCATTTTTCTAATTTTTTCATTTTCTCAACGAATAAATAAAAACGAGGTTGAATTTTTATCTAATAGCATTGATTTTTTTCTACGGGATAAAACATATCCAAATGGAAATGAGAATATCATCCAAACCGATTATGTGAAGGTATATATATATATTTAGATTAAAATAAATAAATAATCACATAAATTTATTTGTTCATCGTGGGTTGTTCCAAGATATTATTATAATTTTATTAGAGAACACTGAGACATTCCCAATAAAATACATCCTCCTAGGTTATCCATGAGGTATAGATATCTCCCAACTTTGAGGAAGGATTCTAACTCCCTAAACGTTCCATTGAACCTTGTGTTAGAGAGAGAGAGTTTCAACCCAATGAGTTTCATTATTCCTCAATACATATTTTTTCGAAGGACTGAACATGTTTATATATCCAGCTAATGAACAAATTTGTTATTTAAACATTTTCCATTATAATAAAGTGTTTTATAATCATTAAATTAGTTACAACTCCTTTTAACCATTAAATCATTAATCTTTAATGTCTGAGAATATTTTAATGATATTCAAACTCTTCTAATGATCATCACATGATTATAAATCCTATCATGATACATTAAATTTTGATATATAATCAAACCCAAAATTATTTTTCAATACAAATAACATCCATGAATGAAACTATAGCATGGTGAAATTCACCATGACATATTTTATCCCATCAAAGACTGTGTAATGGTCTAAACCAACATTGTAACATTCATTTTTAGTGCATATTTCCATCACACATGTTGTTACACTTAAGAGGAATTCCATTTTGGTTGAAAAATAATTAGAGGATGATAGATGTACTAACCAGACTACTTATTAACCCTTACAAACCTTGTTAATCCATGCAATTACATGTCCTATACTTTTTTTGTTTGGTTTCTTTTCATAAATCCTAACTCAGAAGTTGATGAAAAAAGTAAATGGTCCATTCCGAGTTTTTTTCAATATGCAACCCAATGGAATGATTCTATTCATTATAATAGATTATTCACAGAGATGTTTTTTAATATATTTATTTTATCTCTGATGAAATGAATAATAGGTTTGGATGATACCTTCGGGTACTTATTGGGTGAATTTTTCCCTTAGTGTCATGCTAATGATTAGTCCCGGGTCTCCAAAATGAATTATGGATTTCAATAATCAAATATAGTTCATTGGTAATAATATATTAAATAATAATTACTGGATGTGTTCAAAAAATTATGATTTTAGAGAAGTTTTTTTGGGTACCCTCATAACAAGAGGGGTTAGACTACCTTTGTAGTTGTTGATAAAGTGGTTAATGGGTTGTCTTTGTTTTCCACATGAATAAATTATTTGAAAGGGGTGTTTGAGGTAGATGATTAAATGTAAGGTTTAATTTGATAATTGTATAATTATACATGATTTTTATTGTATGATTAATATGTTGGTGTTGTGGTATATCAGTTGTCGAAGTAGTTTTTTGGTTAGTCATGTATTTTATTATCTATTTGTATATATCATTGATAAGTTCCTTGTGTGGTTGACCCACAATATTATGTTGGATCCCTACAATCATTGAAATGTTAATGTGATCAATTCACACGATCGATCTAGATAGTGTATTATATTTACATGGTAAATCCTACTCCTAGTCATTCCCGTACATATATAATTTTCAAGTGACTCTACTGGGTGAAAATGTGAGTTTCAAGAGTTTATATTTTATGAATTAATTAAAACGACTCAAGTTAATCTTAAAAGAGTAAGAAATATCATTTGAAATGTGATTCAAGTTGTTTCAATTGATATTTTCATAATGATGATTATTATTGTTATTTGATTGATGTTTGGCGATTTTTTATTTGAAAAGATTGTATTATACATGAATTTTTATCTATTTTTGAATAATATAAAGATATAATATTTAGAATGTTAATGTCATGATTCTTTCTTGTTGTTAAGATCAAATAATCATTAGCATCTGTCTATGTAAATATTCTAGGTGAGTTCTTCGAGTATAAATATTTAATCTATTGAGTTATTTTTAATTTAAATTATATATAGTTATTTATATTGTGAACTATATAAATGAGATGAATTTTGGTCACTATAAAAAGAATAATAATATGAGTATACCATAAAATTCATAGATTAATCATATTATAATTATTTTATGAAGAATAGATATACTAAATTATTGACCCAATGTATGATGAATGTGACAACATTTCTTTTTGGGTAAGGGAATAAGAGTTTCTTATAATTAATTATCTTCGTGTAAAACATTGGTCAGTTTCCTCTACATGTGATAATTGATAAACTATTCATTTTGTTAAAAATATAGGCTAATGGTTCTTTTAAAAGTCAGACTATTTACAATAAGTGATGAAGTAATGATGAACCACCCTATGAGGTTTTTGATTATGATTTGAATTAATCATTATGGGAATTATTTTAAAGATGGATATATTGATTAAAGAATAATTGTTATAATAGAAATAAGTTATTATAAAATGTTAATGATGATATGGTTGGCATGTAGAATACTTGGATAATTTATTTATTTGATAAGTTGGCATTAAAATTAGTGTTTATTCAAAGAAATAGGATACATCTTTGACGAGACACTAAAGGATATCCATGTAAAAATGGGCCATGTTTTAGGGTATCCCTGCCAAGTCCTGTCCAATAGGAGTGCAACATAGGAAGATAATGCACACGGTGAAGTGTAGGTCACACATGACATGCTCATAGGAGAGAAAATATGATCAGCCTATCATGTGTGGGGTGACAAAAAAGGATTTAGGAGATAATTGACACTATATTGGATTTATTACTTGATTTATGGAATATAATTGATTACTAAGGTGTGATAACACAATTTAATATACTATTTTGGATGGAATTTAAAAGACCACACGCCATTCCTCTGTCTTGAGATGCAAAATGTTTGGGTGTCACACAATTGAATCAAAATATAATCAGCCACCTTGAACCCATGGAATATTTAATGACAATTTTCAAGGGTATCTACATGAAAAGGAGTTAACATGAGTTACTATAATTCAATTATATATTAATGAATCCAACACTGAATAGATTGTTAACTTGCGTATAGGATGATTGAGTAGTTAAAGGGTTCAAAAGGACCACGATAAGTGGTCCAAGAAATTGTGAATATTCACACATGCATAATTTTTGGTAAATCCATTAAATACATTCCTTGTGGTAAATTCGATGGTAACTCTCATAGTCAATCCAGTGACAACATTTGATATAGCCAATCCAGTGACATCATGGATGCATGGTATATAATGTTACTTCATGGATTGTGGTAGATCAAATTATTTCATACCTTGGGGTAGATCAAGTGACCACAAAATTATAGTCAATCCAATTGTTTTAATGATAATAATTAGTTTTACGGAGTCTAGATGCAATGAAAACTAGTTTATGTTGCAGTAATCCATTTATGTATGAAATAAAGAATAAAAATTAAATCAATTTTTGTTAGGTGATTTAATTATTAAATGAAAATAAAATATCATTATATTCTATTATATCATGTTTCAAGATTTTATGAAGAAATCATTTTTTGTTATTTTTTTCATTATAGGGGAGGAATCAATGATCTACATGAATTCATATTCATATGAAATTTTAAATACAAGAAAATAAACATGGATAGAAGGATATAATCACATTTATAACTATATAAAATGACAAAAAATAATTAATTCACATTTGGAACCATATTTTAGGATAAATATATATCATAAAATGTATATGCATTGTCTTTTATGGAATTATTATCAAGGATACTGAACACTAAGATTCACGCTGAGATGATCTGTTAAGATAATACCAATGGTCTAAAGATGCTTGAAAATGATTAAGAAATTTGTAAAGAAATATAGAATTTTCATTATTTTAAGAAGAAACATATTCATGTGTATTGGTGAATATAAATATGATAAGGAAATAATTGTATGAGGAAGAAATGGATAAGGTCTTGAGAAAATTGGAATAATAAAGATGTTTTTGGAATAGTTATTATTGTACAAGAAAAGAATAAAAACTATAAAATTAATCTCAACTGATTCATGCCCTCATCTTTAATGGATTTATTTATTCCTAGAAATAGAAATCTGTTTCAAATCCTAGTCCATCTATTTGATTCTGTCGAGTGCCTATAATGGATAATTATAATTCTGTGAAAAATGGGTGTACATAATTTTTATTAAAAAAATTATCATATTTTGATGTATGTAAAATTTACATATATTATATATTTTTGATTAAAGGTTTTCTATGTTACTTTATTTGGGGTCCACCCATTTAATGTAATGCTCAAATATTCCTTGAAGATATAAGAAATATGGATAATAATTGTAAAGAAACAAATTTCATTCTTATAACTTTATTAGAAAAGGTATTCAAAAATGTGATAGTACTTCAATCAGATAAATAATTATAAGGAATGATTGAAAGAATCTATGAAGGGAATGTGAATGTAAAGGAGGGTGAATTAAAAATCTGGAAAAGAATGTTTTCATACATCAATATGGATGAGTTTCATAATACTAATTATTATTCAATTATTGTAAATGAAGTTGGTATTAATATTCTAGGGTTTTTTTATAACATGAAGACACTATAATTATTAATAATATCATGATGATTTTTTATAGAAATTTTGGATCCAATGATATTAGCTATATATGACAAATAAGAACTTTCCTGAGATGAATTAAATAACATTATCATAGCTTATGAAATGAGGAAAATTCATGCTTTCAAAAGAATTGTAAATGAATAAATGTATTTTTAGGCCCTATGAAAATTAAATAATAAATAAAATATTGATAATGTATAATAATGTGACTCTAAAGATGAATATGATGATTGAGAAAATAAAATAATCATTTTTCCTTATTTCAAATAGATTCAACAAGGGGAAGAACAAGGTAAATGAAAAAATTACACTATGATTCTACAAATGAAATGAAATTGGTAAATTTTCCATTAAATATCCAAATATGAAGGAACTATATTATAAATCTCAATATGATTATGAACTTTAAAAATAGATGTAGAATAAATGTTCATAAGAAAAATATAGATATAGAATAACTATAAATAAATTTTCCAGAGGAAAGAGAATAAATTTAACTTAAAAAGAATAAGGCGTTATCCAATCATATATAAGTTAATATGTATGAAATTATAGTGATAATTTTTAAAATTCATATATAATACTGAAAAATAGTTTGACGCTTCAACTAGTGAAGAAGAAAATTCAGAGCAAACTAATCTAGAACACATATTGAAGGATAATCTTTAATTCTGTATTTTGTAAAATACCATGATGAATAATGAAATAAAAATTATCGTGAAATAAAATATGATTGAAATTTATGAAAAGAATGTGTTTGAAAATAAATAATAAACCCATGATAATGAGTTTATAAAATTCATGTCATAGGATATTGAAAATATGAAGATGATAAAATATCTTGAAAATAAATTTTGGTATTAAGAAGAATATTTATCTAAGACATAATAGAAATGTATTGATGCTAAAAATTAGATACTGATGTTAAAGGATGATTTAAAATATCTATTAATTTAAATATTTAATCCTGTATATCTGTTGAGAAAATGATCATAATTATATGGTTTAATCTATGTAAAAAATACTTTGAAATTCTATTTATAGTGAAAATGTAAGATCTAGATCAAAAACTATTCCATCATGAGACATGAAATGTTGGTAGAAACATTATCCCATTTAATTAGTAGAGATGTGGTAGTCTATAATCTCTTCAATTGTAAAAAAAATGAAAATAATGACAAAAAATGGAAAATAAGAACCAAATTATATAAAGTGTTATAGGAATAATTTTTATGAAATAAATATATTAGGTTTTTAAGGATTATGGTGTGGTTATGGTGTGTTTTGGTAAAAAGAAAACAATTTTTGGTATGACATGTCCCTACTTGTAATGAGACATGATGTCAGGGGGGCTCATCCAATGGAGATGAAATATTTTTTTGAGAAGAAAGGCTATAAATTCAAATGTTTCAGGATTTATGGATCATAAAATATATGATTTTTTTATATATGTATATGTTAAGAGTGAGAAATGAAGATAATATGTAGATAAATATATGAAAAAATTATTAGGGAATTCAACTTATGATTTTAAAGGAAAGGGAATTATGAAACCTAAGGAAGATATAACTTTCCTTTTTGGAGTTTCAATGAAGGAAATTGGAAAACAAATCATGGATTATTAACCCTGGGTTCCCCTACAACATAATTGGTGATTAAAAGAATTCTAATAATATAAAAAATCATGAATGTTGATAAGTCACTATCAGTAATGTTTTTTATATAAAAATAAAGGGTATTATCTTAGGAAAAATTAAACCATAGATGTTAAAATCCTAAAATATTTTATATGTTGAAGGTCAAGATAATAATATCTAAAGTGTTAGTTAGATCTATAAAGATGGAAATGAGGTTAATTTGAAGGAAAATTGTGTCACTGAAATCATGGAATATGGAAGGATTAATATTCAAGGATGAAGAACCAATGGGAATATATTATAGATATTTGTTCCTCTGAATTCACGATATAAGACTAAAAAAATTGAATTTTTTTGTTTAATAAAAGAATTTTCCATCTAGGCCAATATATTTTGATTAAAATTATTATCTTTGATGTTGTGAGGTATCATCACCAGAAGAATTGTAAACAAGATGATGTGTGTTCAACATTATAAAAGAGAAAGATAACTAAAAACATAATACATTATAAATTATCTCTACCTGGATACCAAAACATATACAATCTAATTTATGTTTTACCAAGAAGAAAATTTTAATAAAAATTAATTTAAATTTCATTATTTTTTTAAAGATTTTATCATAATTTCCAATTTCATGTTTCTTCAAGCACAAATATGGTATTTTTGACTTGTTCAAAGCTTTTAGAATAATTTTTTAAAAATAATTTGGGTTTTACATGAAGAAATTTAGATATAATCATGCAATGGAATTTACTGGTGGTGAATTTTTATGTTATTTTTTTAAACATGGAATCAAGAAATAATTTAGTACACTATATACTCCCAAAACAATGGTACTATAGAGAGAAAGAATAAGAGTTCTCTTGATATGAGAAAAATAGTGCTATTTGAAAATAAGATTTCTAAATAATTTTACAAAGAGGATGTGTGTGTTTTTAGACACATACATAATATATTGTCGTTGAGATAAAAGAAAAATTTCCCCCCATATGAAATAAGGTATAAAAACATATATCAATTACTTTAAATTTGTTGTATGTCCTTACATTATAAATATAAATGTTAGTAATATAAGACTGATTAAAGAGAGAGAAGATGAATGAATATCTATTCGGTAATTAATTTTATGGTTGTGGGTATAGATTTTAAAAAAAAATTTGTATTAGATTTTGGGAAATTAAAATGAAAATATATATGAAAAAATGTAAATCATGTTAGTATAATCAATAAAATTTTCATAATTTAGACGAAAACACCTTGTAGATTAAATACTAGCATGTTGGAAAAATGGATGAGATCAAACTAGTTATTGGTGATATTGATTCAGAACAAAATAATGATAAAAAGGTTGGTGTGGGTTGTGATAGGAAGTAGTTTTTTAGAATAAAATGGCAGGTTGATGCAGATAACATTATTGGAAAATAGGATATCATGATCATATAAGAATAAGGATGATATTAATATATCATACGACAATAATATCGTATGTTTATCTAAGAATAGTAGATTATGTTATTGTGCATGGTGATTGGAAAAAATCAATGAATAATTAATTGAATTAAATTAGGAATAATTATACTGTGGAGATTATCCCCAGACAAAAAAAAGAATGTCGTATTCCCCAAAATATTTTTTGTAAATAAACATTCACACTTGTGGTAAGAATTTAATAATTAGGATGTTTTTAGTTTCGGCTGTACTCAAGAACTATAGTGTAGATCAAATATATATAAAATCACTATTATTAAATCATTATCCTAAATAATAATTCTATATTAAATAAGAAAATTATTTTATTCTTAATGCTAATTGAATCATTGTGTGAAGAATAGAAATGGAATTATATGGCTTAAAATAAGATCCCAGAGTTAGGTACTTGAGACATGATGGATGCTTAAAGGAAATTCGTCCACTAAAAGAAACATTAGTAATAATTTGTATTCAAGAGTGTAATCCAAAGGAACAATTATTTTCAAAGAATATGTTTTTTATATAATATTTATTAGTAACCAAGACTACCTTTTTGTGGAATTATTTGAGAAAATGAATGAAAAATATGAGATATCCATTCTTGGAAATATTAATTATTATTTGGATTTAAAAATTGTTAAATAATCAAATTTTATATTTATATCACAAGAAAAATATTTCAAAGTGTTGTTGAAAACGTTTAGAATAGAAGAATAAAAAAATTTCATACCAAATTTTGGTCGGGAAATAATTGTGCAAATATGGGAATGGTATAAAGGTTGAACAAATGGAATTTCTAAGACTCATTAAAAGTATGTTGTATTTTAAAGTATCAAAACCCGACAAAGCCTGTATAGTGGCACTCTATAATTTACTTCAAAGAGACCCAAAGGATTAACCCATGATTTTGCAAAAGTGGATACAGTGATATGTGAACTTCATAATGTATTATGGGTTGGTATATATATATAGTACATGTTTGAATTTTCTTGGCTATAGTGATGACGATTTTTCTGGTGATTGTTCAAATAGAAGATCCTAATCTGGGGAGACTTTTTTTATTGCTAATGGATGTGTGGGAAGCTTTAATAAGTAAAAATGATTTGTGAAACATAGAAAACCCGTGGCATAATATGGGGAATAACCTCATTAATGTACATAATATTTATTGGGGTTATGTAATTATTGGATTTGAGGGTAAAAATTAAGAGATAGTTGAGGATTTTTTTTCACAATTTGAGTTTAACGAACATATCAAAGAACTCTATAAAACACTCTAGATCAAAACATATAAATATAAAGTATAATTTAATTAAATATAAAGTGATAAAAATAGATATTAATATTTAATACATTTATATTTATAATTACATTACAAATTTTTCGCAAAAGTCGCACCAAGATAGAGATTCTCTAAGTTGAGGTTGAAACTCCATTTTTATCCCGCTACTCTGACTTGAAAAAGTTTGAAAATAAAACCCCACTATGATTTAGATTTTTTTCATAGAATGATTGATATAGTGAAAAATATCTATGTTAAAATGGAATATAATTCTTGATAACATGGCGAGTGATCACTAACTTATCATCTAAAGAAATGGGTAATACTGAATGGGGGAGTTTGTTGACATTGATATTTTATGCTTGAATTGAGGTGGAGTTCATCTATATCACTTGGATTAATTTTCCTGAAATAGAGGGATTAAATTATCTCAAAAACATAAACATAATAAGGTAGTTTCTGAAAGATTCTTCTATTATGTGATAGGTTGTGATGTGACGATTCTCATGAAAATTGTGGAAGTGTGAACAAATTTTAGGTTTTATTGGAGAGTTGAGATATATTTAAAAAAATACAAAAGGAGGAGATTGAAGTTGTAACTTATTTATATTTTAAAAGGAAATACTATTTTTATTATAATACAAGATAGAAAATTCTGAGTTTAAACAAACAACCAAATATTATTATTTAAATGGTGTCATTATATCCTAGTTGTTAGAATGGCTGGTATATACATGATTAATTAAATTATGAAAATATGGTTAAAAAATGTATATGTATATCAATTAAATATATACATAATTTGTTAAATATAATTTTTAACATTAATCCTATTATTTTCTATACATTATATTAAAAAATAAATCCACTAGTGCTCATAAAAGCTGTATTTTTCTAAATGGTGGTTTTAACACCTTTTATTGGAGGACTTGTTTTAATACTAAATTTAGACTCTATTATAAATTTTATTTGAAATTTTTGTTTATTATATGAAATCAGATATCATAATGTATTTTGGTTGAATATTTGATATTTCTAGTTAATTTCTACTTTTTGATAAATAGTGAAAAATACTGCATTTCAATTGAAAACTAACTTTTCATCTAAATATTTTATAATGTTAAATTATATTTAAAATTTGTATTATTGTTACATTAGATAAATTTTATATATATTAATCCAATTAATTACATTGTTATCTTTTATATATTTAATTTATTTAAGATAACATTTTAAACTTTTGAACATTTTATTTTTAAAAACATCTTTCAAGCAGTGTCTATAGAATTAATTTGAAATTAATTTTATCCAATTACGTGTTAGTAATTTTTAAAAATGGATTAAATATTTAGAATATGATGGTAATAATTTAGTAAAAATATCCCTTTTATATTTTTTAAATATGAATTGTATATTTAGAAAAAAAATTACAATACTTAATGGTAAATAATGTAATTAAGTGTAAAAATAATATTATAAATATTATCAAATGACCCTAAAACATTCCTCAATTTTATTGGGTGATTATTTTATGTTAATAAGAATTAAATTATCAATTACATGTCCATTTAAGAACTTTTGGATGAGAATATTACCTTTATAATAATTTATTCAATGAAAAGTCAAATTTGTCATACATTTGTTTATAAATAGTGAAATATTTTTAATAAATGGTTATATAGGAGATATGATTGAATATAGATATTATTTTGAAATATATAATATTTATATTCATCTTATTTAATTTATTTTTAATTTTTATGGAATAAATTGTTATCTTAAAGGCCTGCATAATGATGATGAAATAATTGTACAATTAATGGAAATATCTAATAAATGGTTTTAAAAATATTAAAATAAATATAATTTGATGTAATTAATTCCATAAACTAATTTTATATAAAAAACAAAATTTTATGGATATATTAAAATTGTTTTTTAGAATATTTCTTCTTTTATTGATATTGTTGATAGTCATTGTATTGAAAAGTGTCAA
The DNA here is from genome assembly GCA_963277665.1 of Viscum album. NCBI lineage: Eukaryota > Viridiplantae > Streptophyta > Magnoliopsida > Santalales > Viscaceae > Viscum > Viscum album. Next base: position 1,614,459,393 of record OY728146.1, on the reverse strand, counting down.
AATAGATATTAATGATATTTAGAAAACTATTTTATTAAATGCTATAATACTTCTAAAAATATAAATTGTATCAAAATGACATTTATAAGGTTAAAAATTTCATAAATGATCCATTTTTTGATATTTTTTTTCATTTTATAGTAATTATATTAACTATAAAAGTGTAAAAATCTATGTTGAAATAGTAAAAGTCAAAGGGGTTAAATATGTGTTAAAATCAAAAGACAAGGGTATAACCATGACATAAAATTGCAAAAAGTAATTATGAATGGTATTAGACCCCTATCACTTAATATCTTATTTCATTTCTTTAATTTATTATTTTCCACGAAAATAACATATATATTTTTTAAATCAAAGATAGTTAGAAAGGGTCACACTCTTTGTATTTTATATATTTTATGTGTCCTCATCGGAAAAAAATAAAGAAATTAATGAAGATAAATGTCTCTATTGATGATTATGTTTTTATTTTAATTATAAAATTTATATTTATTTATTATAATTTATATAATTTCCTTCATTGTTTCTGCAATACTAATTAATATTCTTTCAATAAAAAGAAAAACAAATAATTGATTTTAAAAGTATTAATTTTGATATATTTGGGATGCATTAATTTGTAAAAAAATTAATAGATTTATAAGATATATTAGAGATGTTTTTATTTATTATATTCTAATTCTCACTTTGATTTTTGTATTTGATGACAAATTAAATTTATATATCCAAATTTGATAACAATGATATTTTATTGAAATAATATTTTTTTGAATTATTTAAAACTAAAAAATGTTAAATAATCACAAATGGGATAATATATGGTCTATAATGTCTTTTAATAAACATTTATTTTCAATTTTTATGTCTTTGGTACTATAATAGCCTTATTATATTTTTATAGGTTGAGTATTTCTGAAAGTGCCCCTCTCTTTATCTATAAAAGGTAACCTCCTCCCTCACTTATTTACAAAACTTTGATCTATATATCTTGAAAAAACTAATCCCATTTATCTTAAAAATATATTATTTATGTTTTATTGTTTTGGGTCCTTCCAAAATATCAAACTTAGATCCCCTAATAAGAGATTAAATAAAGTCTGTCGAGGAATTGGTAAACATTTTTATTGTCTCTTTCATATTTATTTCTTCTTATAGTTACTCTTCATGTGTTGTTTCCATTAAAATATAATTATTTCAATATGATATATATTCTTAGATCTTATTATGATTACGGGACAACAATATTCCACCTTTTATCTAACATACAAAAAAAGCATCGCGCGTGTGTACATACGACTTACTGTCTCCACACCATGGTGTAATCTGTTTTTAATTACCAATTTACATGGATGGGTATAATGACTTAAATAATGGATATATAAAATAAATATGACATGATATTTAGTATTGAAAAATTAATATACTATACACATCCTCCCCTTTCACTATTAAGGGAATGATATTATTACTCCTGCGCACGAACGACCAACCATCTACACGATGTGATGTGATTCATTTTTCATGTTCAACATTAATGAATGAATATAATAAAGTATATAATAGATAAATATTATACATATGACCTCAATATAATTTTTCGGATTAAATAAATATATCCTATTCATAAGAACCGGGACTTACACGACAAAACTTTTATAAACAAATAAAGCAGTTAACACCTGAAACAAGGGTAATAATGACATATTAATAAAAATTGTGATAATATGATATAATAAATATGGATACAGTCCTTGTATAAATTAATAGCATGATTTAAACCAATAAAAGTGAGTTTAAATCACATTGAAATAATGTAAAGTGAAAGTTAATATATTTTCGTCTTACTTTTATTTATGTGGGATACATGCCTTATTCAGCACTTATTTATTTTATGTTGTGTATATACTCTCCATTCAATATAATTCATGAATGTCTTTATCTTCATTGTGTTTAAGGAATCATTTGATTTAATATGGCATAAGATTTAATGGATTAGAAAGTAGTAAGGGATTATATCACAATCTAATTACTATTTGGGATTGTTTATGTTTAAGTCTATAATGAAGAGTATTTCTCTTACATATTTATGTTTTCCCAAAAAATCCAAATGTTTCTAATATTCTACTAAAAATGGTTAAATTTATTTTTACATATTTCTTTCTTTTTTACAAAATTTTTTAATTTAACTTTCATGTTGTTCACAAAAGAATTGTAACATACCAGGTAAATAAAGAACATGACATTTTTCATATTTGTGAATTAAATATTAGTTTTACTTTAAAGGGGACACTATGTTAGATGGTGTACCTGATACACAATAATGGGTTTCTTTGAAATCTTATGTTTCACACTAAAAATATAATAATAGTTTTTTAAATGGTAGTTAATGCCAAGCTATTGGTTTGGCGGGAATAAACATAACTAACTAAAATTTGATTATAAAGGTTTTTTAAATGTTTTTAATTTTATTTATAGGATTTAAATAATAAAAGAATTCGATTTTGACCATAAATACTCTAATATTCAATAAAAGGTCTATTTATTTCCTTTTGATGGTGAACCCTAATTAAATATAGTTTTGGTCACTTTTATACAATATACTTTACTAAATAATATTCTTCTTTAAATTGGGACACCAAAATTAACTTTGGGTAATTTTTTAGTATTTTTCTGATAAAATTCATTTTTTAATGAATAGTGAAAAATACTGTATTTTAATTCAAATCTGCTTTTTAATCTAATCTATTTATATGGTTATATTATCTTTTTAATTAGTTTTAAAGTGTTATTATATTATATTTTTACCATTTAATCCAATCGTGGTCAAGGTAATTAATTTCTTTGAAATTGGACATAAACATGTGTCAATATTTTGATAGATTTTTTTCTTAAAAACACTCTATTTGTTTTGAAAATAAAAATTAATTTTAAATTAATAAATGAAACTTCAATGTTTTTAATTTTGTAAAATAGACACCATTTTTAAATTCGGAATACCAAATACAGCTTAGGCTGAATTTTTGGTATTTTTCTAGAAAATTTCATTTTTTGATGAATCGTGAAACCACTTAGTAGTAGTTAGAAAACTGATGTTTTCATTTAAATGAAATTTTACCAGTTCTATTAATATAATTTCAAAAATTCGACATACATGGATGTTATTAGTAAGTAAAATGTGGTTCAATAAGATGGAAATAATTTTTTGTGAATAGTAACATTTGACTTTTATTTAAAGCGGTTAAAGGTAAATAGGGTAATTCAAGATAAACAGAATGTTATAATAATAAACAATTACCTTAACATGTGTCTTAACCTTATTTATGACTCATTGACGACAATGTAAATATTTGGGTCTATTTTGGGAACCCATGAAGCCACTTAAGAGTAATAATGACACTTTAGATTAATTAATTTAATGTAAAGACAAAAATGACATAAACAAATATCATTTAGTAAATTAATTTTTACATAGGGTTATATAAGTTATCTTTTTTACTATAAACAATCATTGTAAATATGAATATATTTCTTACATCATGGTATTTTCTTTATAAATTTTAGACATCAAATAAATTAAATTATTTATCACACATTAATGATGCAATATTTACCTCATTAATGAATGATTTAAATAAATATGATTTTAAATATTAAAATAAAATAAAAAACCTGTCCAATTCTTATTGGATGAATTTATTTAGACCATTATTTATCTTACCTTAGAATTTAATTCATTTTGGACCTTTAGAAACCAAATATAATTATGTAATAAAATAATATTTAGACACTTCCCTAAAGTGCCCATCCCCCCCTTATAAAAAGCCCTCTCTTCTAACTCATTACTCACACCTCTCAAGCCCCTTATCTCTTCCAACTTCTTCCCAAATAATCTTTTCAGATCCACCTCTTCAACTTAGATGTCATACCTTAGGTAGAAGTCACTTCCAGAATCCCTTTTGGTTCAAACCAAAGGGAGTTACCAAAATTAAAGGTAACAATTTATCTTAACTTCTTTTCTTTTAGTTTACTGATGCAACCCCTGAAATATTTTTATTATTTTATTTTATAACAACAATAGTATCTTCTATATACTAGGATATTTTTATGATAAGTATTATAACTACACTTACCCACACCTCCATCTATTGGGTGAAGAACATACTGTTTGTATGGATGGAAAACTAATGCCTCACGAAGCGATGATTGTTCAATTATCTCTTACTGCCTCTCAGGGTGGCCATTAAGATAGAACTATATTTATATATGGTATATATTATTTTTATGTTTTATTTATTCTTATGTATTTTTAATTTATAGGATACCTTTTTTTCCATTATGGGTAAACGTGATAATTTCATTTGATGAAATGCGGACTACCGCCCTCTCAAAGTAATATGACTCATTAATTCTATATGTGGGATGTATAAAAGATTATTTTAATGATATTATATGTGATATTATACTGGAATTATAATATAACTATGTATCATTATGTTATAGTTCCATTAAAATATGAAACAGAAATGAAAGTAGCGTTCATGTGTATGTACGGCTTGCTATCTCCTGGATCGTTGCATTTCATTTCTCACCTCTAAATGTTATATAAAATTATAAATACATATATATACTGGATATATATTATATATATTATATCTAAATCATGAATATCATAATGTATATAATAGACTATTGACCACAAGGATAACTTTTAATTATAAGAAGTCAATTTGACTCAAGTACCAAATATCGACCAAAGGACTGTTATTACCTTAAATGATTGCACAATGTTTATAACATGGTAATAAGTGATATAAAAACAATATAAAACTTTAAAAAGGTTATTAAGAAAGTAAAAAATTTAATTTAGTTTATTATTTAGGAAGAACAAGAAACAAGCATGTCAAGTCAACAAAAGGTAAGGGATTTCTTATTTCACTTTTAATTCTGTGAGATTTCCATTGTTCACCAATAATTTATTGGATGTGGTGAATTTTTTACTGAAATTTGATATATATTATCATGATACTATTTATATTCATGTTATTATGTGAGTAATTTGGTGGTTATTACGTTTTGGCCATATGACTCGATTAATTACAACATGGTATGATATTTTCATCTCACTTTTTATTCCCGTGAGATTCATGCTATAGTTGCCACTATTTAATTTTGTGTTGTGTATGAACTTCCCAAGATTGTATCCATTTTGTAATATACTTTAATTTTTGGGTATTTACATCTTCATTTTATGATCCTTCATTCATGGGTTGTATGTTTCGTAAGTTACTAAATCGGTACGGGAATATTTTAATCCAATTTCCATTCCCTGGGTTAATCTTCTAATTCATAATTATGTCATGCTATGATTATGTGTGGAATCACTATTTATTTATTTATGTTGTAATTTCCACTCCACTTTGTGAGGATATAATTTTGATACACATAATTACACCATTGATAAATTCTCAAGTCATCGATATAAACTTGATAGGAGTAATTTTATCTCAATTACCATTCATTTAGTTAAACATCCAAGTCATTGGTTTGGCCTTAAAAAGAACATGTGTTAATTTCCAATTATTGATTTACACTGAATATCCAATTATATTGAGTGTATTTATATTTTTAACACAATATTATGTAATTTATTTATCCTTAATCTAAGGATATTGTTTTTATAAGGGATTTCGTCTCAATTTACATTCCAATGAGACTTCATTGTTGTTACGCACCAATTAACTCTTATACGGTGTATATACTGTCCTTTGGAATTATATATCATGAATCATTTTATTCTCATGATATTATAATGTTTTAATTTAATTTTATTCCAAAATTATTTGTATTTAAGCATATATCATTTTGTTAAAAAATCATTAACTAAAATATTTTTTTAAATGTTTTAAAGACTTATTCTTCTAAATATTTCTCATTAATATCCATGTTTTCAAAATGTGTTTTAGGAATTATTTATATGGACAGTAATTTTTTCAAATGATAATTCATTTAAAATCTTCAATGTGGTATGGGACACTTTTATTGAAAAATATCTTTATTAAATGTTTTAAATGGTTTTGAAAATGTATTGATAAAGCATTGTTTATTTCAATATCATGATCTGATATAAGGTGATTGAAATGTGGAAATGTTATCTTTCTTATATGCTTGTGTTATGCATTATGACTATGTTTATTGGGCATGTTTTATGTATACGGGTGGTTCTATGATAACCATAGGCCAGGTGTGCCCGAGATAGCTCCCCAATGCATTGGGTAACGTGACGGAGGTAAACGTGAATATTTCTCCTAATAGATTTAAGGAATATACTGTGATGGGTATTCCAAATGTGACTCCCTCTGTAGATGTGATGGCTAAAATTTAAGTATGATATGAATGCCTCATGTTACCATTATGATTTATGATTACTATGTGTTATTCATAAATATTATGATTTCAGAAGGTATGTTATGATTGAAAATTATGGTTTCATTTATTTGTATTTATTGATGGGTTAATGTTTCATTTCCTTATTTTATAACCCTTACTAAGATTTTAATGTTCATCCCAAGTTTTTGAAATGTTATTCACAGGTTATAAGGAAGTGTAAGAGAAAGAAAGTATTCAAGAAGATTTATATCAAGAAAATAACTCTTGTTTTATTTAAGGAGATTTATTTTTGTGAAGAATCGGTTATAGTTAAAGTGTATACATTGTAATATTCAAGATGATATATAATAGTTATGGCCAAATTCACTAAAAATCTAATCCTGAAAACATCCTCAATGTGAATTTTTGACTTACCTAAAGATTAAGTAATGTTTAAGGCCATGTCCTTATAGTTGGTATCAGAGTCGGTTTAGACAAATATAGGGATTAAGAGTTTTTATTAGACACATGGTTAGTACCTATGTCTATTATTTCAGTTATAGCCTTGTTTTATAACTTTTTCAAATCAAGGAATGTTAGTTAGAAATGGATTGAGGAGGATCGCAAATGACATTCCAATCTCTTCCTGATGACTTGCTTTCAATAATTATTGCAAAGTCATGTTCGGATGATTGTGAAACCTTTTCTAGAAAACAACTCACCTGCAAGTAGTTGTTTGAGATATCAAACACCTCCAAAATACCTCTTTATCATTATGTATCATGGGTTGTATTTTAACAAATCCTATTTTCAAAATATTCTCATATTTTCTAGAATGTTAAATATTATCAAGGGATTTTCAAATATTTTACCTTATCAGAAGAATTTGAAGAATGTTATGATTTTGAAAAAGGTGGTGAAGAAGGAGACCCTTGAGAAATCTTTTTATATTTTATTTTACAATATAGTCTCTCAGAACATACCTAGGGTATTTTAAAAGGACCATTAATTTAATTTTTCAACTCAAATTCGGTCTGACAGTTTTATAGAAATCATGTTTTAGCAGATGTTTTGAAATTATATGTCATACATGATTATTTTCCAAAACTATTTTTCTATGAACACCTATATGACCCATGTTGTACAAGGTGTATTTGGATGAAAGAAGAAAATGATTTTGAAGGATCTCAAAATTATTTTCACAATACATTGACCTTCTACCTATGTGAACAAGATGACAATGAAACCAACTGGACACCATGATCAAGGTATGATTTTCTTTATTTTGGGGATCATTTTCATTTATCATATAGTGGTCAAATGAAAAAATGAAAATATATAAAAGACATCAAGAATTAAGATGTTGAGATCATATGGAATTGGGATGAAATTGATAGGTATAAGGAAACCATTGATGTTAAAACATGTTAGGGTTATTTTTGAGTTTTATAAAAAGGAAAACACACAGACCCTATAACAACTCGTCGCGCCTGACAAAGCTGTGGGAATCAAACCACAACCAATGTGCGATTGGGATTTATCTCCTACCACTTATAGGGACACGTCCTTAAAAAATTTACATAATCATGATTTAAATGAATAATTAACATTGGGGATCTTTTTAGGTTTATAGTTTTAGAAAATTAGGACATAACTATTACATCTCAATGATTACAAAGTAGACACATATACTCAGTTTCAATTTTTTTCACAAAATAAAAACTCTTCAACAAAAGAGTATTGTCTAGTTCCATTTTTTAGATAGCATGACATTTCCATGATCCCATCCTTGACTCTATTCATCTTTATGTCTGTTGGAAAACATTTCAAAAACATCAAATGAGCATAAAAAGCTCAGTAAAGGATAAACAAAGAAAGAAAACATTAGATCATCAATATATAAATAACATAAGCTTTTTAACATAAATCATTAAATAATAAGATTTATGAATAACTCATCGAAATCATAAGACATAAAGGAAACTTGAGGTAGTCATGACATTCTTGCATAGGGATTAACCCTCATGGTTACATTTGGAATACCCATCATAGTATATTCCCTAAATCTCTTAGGAGAAACCTTAGCATTTAACTCCTTCACATTACACAATTCATTGGAGAGCTATCTTGGGCTCACCCACACTTAGTTTATCATGGAACCACCTAACATCATAAACAATGCCCAAGAACCATAACATAATCGTATCACATAAAACATCAATAAAGGAAACATAACATTTACACATTTCAATCACAAGATATCAATAAAACACATTGGTATAATCAAAACATTATCAGAACCATTTTCAATACCAAAATAAAAAAAAATTAAAACATTGTATTTATTTTTCTTTTAAAATAAGTTATGGCTTGTAGAGGAAGCCGAAACTCAAATAATGGTCACAACGGTGGAGAAGTCCTTGTCGCCACATATGTAAGAAAGAAATTCCTATTTTAATTTAGTAATAATATTCATTTAAAAAAGATTACTTTTTAATGAAATTAAAACTCAAAAGGGTTTTATACACCGTATAAAATAAAGTCATGTATAAATCAAATGATGCCTCATGAAAAGAAGATTGAGACGATGTCCTCTTCAAAGATGGTATCCTTAGATTAAGGATAAATCAATTACATAATAATGTGTGGGAAATGTAAATACACTCAACATTAGTGGATATTAATTGTAAAAGAATCAGTGGTCATCCACACATATTCATAGCACGCCATAATCAAGAAGTAGTGGTTAATCCTCAAGAATTGAAAATGGGTTAAGAAGTTCCCTTACAGAAATTCCACAGCCTAACGATGTCACTTTAAATTTATTAAATGAGTTGATGAGAGATAAAAAAGGGTATCTCATCACTTGGAAATATAATTTACAGCAATAAGTATATATAGGGACATATCCCAACATTACGAAGATGTAAACTAAAAGACCTAACAAAAAGAAGTATTTTAAAAAGAGGAGGGTGAAAGGTTCCCTTACCGATTTGGGTATCTTTCGAAATGTACACCCCATGAAAGAAGGACTATAAGACGTTGATGTAAATACCCATAAAAAATCATATTACACAAAGAGTATAATAATTCAAACTAAATACACCACACAAAAAGTAAATAGTGGCAAATGTAGCATGAATCTCACGGGAATAAAAAGTGAGATAAAAACCCCTTACCTCATTGTAATCAATCAAGTTGTATGACCAAAAGATAATAAAAACCAAATGAATCACAGAATACCATGAATATAAATAGATTAATTATAATATATATCAAATTAATGTAAGAAATACACCACATGCAATAAATAATTGGCGATCAATGAAAATCTCACAGAATTAAAAGTGAGATATGAAATTCCCTTACCTCAAGTCGGACTTGTCTTGTTCGTTTCTTTATATTCCTGAATAATAAACCTTGGTCAAATTATAATTTCATAAGGACTTAATTTAATGTTTATTATTCAATTAGTCACACATATTATCATGTTATAATAAGTACTTAATAATTTGTGTTCATATCATACGTTTTGTCGATGTTCGGTACATGAGTCAACAATGAACTTGTTTGAAAAGAATTGTCCATGTAGTTATAAGTACATCATTTCAGGAATGGTTTTCATGATTTAAATATTAAATATATCTAGTAAATATGTATTTAATAAAATTAAACAATTATTGGAGGTAATAAATGAAATGTACCGTTCGTGGAGACGGTAGGCCGTACGTACGCATGAACGCTACTTTCATTTTTTTGTCATATTAATGGACTTTAAAACAAAATTAGACACAGATATATTATAATTACAGTATAATTGTCACAACCCGCCCTCGGGTCCCATGCTGTGACTACACCAAGCCCACCTTCTATAGGCCAGGGGCTGGCGACTAGCACCATGGCGTAATTCCTGGTAAAAAGGGAAGGCATTGCCTTTGAAAAGTAAACAAGCACCATAGAGTAAGCAAGCGGAAAGTAAACACTAAGTGAAAACAGAGTACAACTGAAAGTGCGGAAAAGTAAATGGGCTAATATACAAACCCAAACTGAAAGTAAAGTACAACTCGAAAGGGAAAACAGCAACTGTAAAGTAAAAGCCGCTACTCCGAGCTGTCCACTGGAAATCCCACCTGAAGGGTGGGTACAGATAGCTCCACTGCTCCTTGAGTCCCGCCGTCCGCTCCGAACACGTACCGCCCAGTGGTCCACCTCCAGGTACCGTCCTGCTCTGCAAGCCTCAGCCAAGATCAACACTGTCCGTCGTCTGTAACCAACACAACGTAGTGCGGGCATAGCCCATGCAGGGGTGAGTATAAGCTACTCAGTAGGGACCCCGAGACCCCTGAAGGTCTCCCAAAATCCACAAAGGATAAACCACAAAGGTGAGATACAAACACGAAGTAACAATCAAAACTGCTTAGGTATATTCCCACACATATACCTAAGTCATCAATTCCAATATGCTCCAACCTCTGATCCCAAGTACAACTCAGCCCACACAGGAAAGTAAACGTATTCCACACAGGAAAGAAAAACGAAATCCACACAGGATAGCCCAACACAATCCACATAGGAAAACAACAGGATTCAGCTCACACAGGAATACTTCTTCAAAGGACGATAAAGATGATCTCTGATCCATCTAAGTCGTCGGACCCACGAAGGATAGATAGGTAACTAACCCCCGCAATGACCCACATAGGATTGGGACCTCATAGGACCTGTAGGCGCTGGTTCACACAGGACCGCTGAGCGCAAAGACCCACACAGGATTGGACCCACACAGGATCGGGCCCACACAAGAACTGTAGCATTGATCCATGTAGGATCGCTGAGTGCTGTAGTCGTTGTCGAATCCACACAGGATCTCTGTACTTTCGTCGTCGCAGTCACAGTAGGAGTAGCAGTAGTAGTAGCAGTCACAGTCGCAGCCAGCACTAGGGTTCCCGCACACAGCAAGCTCGTTCTGGAGGGTCCGCTCCACGAGCCGAGAGGCTGATACATCAACTGTCACTAAGACCGGAGTTGATGTATCCAAAAGATCCGTATCACCAACAGGAACTCAACGCAACAGACGGCGCGTCGATCGGACGCCCGGTCTGAGAGTTATTGGCTTTTTCGTCCGAGGGGCCCGGTTGGTTTTTAAAGCAAAACCAACCCGACCGTACTCCACCTGCGTCCAACCCTCGGGCGGAGTATGCCAAAAGATCCGTCTCACTAAGAGAAACACAACAAAGCTGACAGCACGTCAATCGGACGTCCGTAGCTCAAGATATTAGTGTTTCCGCTCCGAAGGCCCGATTGGTTTCGTGAACGAACCAACCCGGACGAACTCAAAGTATTATGAAACATTGAGTTCGATATACCGAATCGACAGTCTCGATCCAAGGATCGCATCGCCGTTGACAGTTCGTCAATCGGAGGTCCGTGGCTCATGTTATGGCCAAAAGACCGAAGTCGTTTCGAAAACGGGGGGTCTGGGTCCGGGCCGACCCGACCGGACCCCCCCCCTGGGTCGGCCCGAACCGGGTCGACCCAACCCAGGTCTGACCCAGCCCGGCCGGCGGCGGCGTGGCCTGGGCGCCGCTCGGGTGCCATGTGCTGGGGGCAAGGCCCCCGCTTCTCTGCTGGTGGCGCGGCTGGGTGTCGCGCCTTGGAGAACCCCCCCCCCCCCCCCTCGCGGGGGCCTGCTTTTGAAATAAAGGGGGGGCGCTGCCCCCCCCCCCCCCTTGGTGTAACCGCGGTCCCCCCATTATGGGGGGCCGGTTTTGGCCAGCTGGGGGAATTTATTCCCCCGGTCCTTCTCCCTTCCGTCCGGCCCAACATGGCCGGCCGGTTCTTCCTCAACAGGACCAGAAAGGCCGGTCCCCCCTTCTGGCTTCCGACACCGGCGGCCCAGCTAGCCATCGGTCCTCTCGTCCTGCCGCGGCCCTGAACCGGCCGTGGCCTTCGTCGTTCGGCACGGTGCGACAGCACCGTGCCCCACCGCCGCGGCCCCACTCCGGCCGCAGCGCCTTCAACTCTCTTCGACGCGGCGCGACGGCGCCGCGCATTTCTGGTCGTATGATCCTGCGCGGTGCGACAGCACCGCGCCTCACCCGTCTCAATCCACAACAAAAATCAATATGAAAAGGAGGAGGGTCGGCCGTGTTCGTACGGTCCGGCCCCCTCGCGTTAATTGCTAACAATTGGATAAATTTCACGAAGAAATATTCTCGGGTATAAATCATGAACAAAAGCAATAATTAACCCCTACCTCGGTTTCAAGTACGATGTTCGTCAACGACCCGCGGAAGACAACGTCGCGGAGGTCGGGCGTCGCGGTAAACGTTCGTCAATTCCGTTGACGAAGAGGTACGTCCGGAGAGGTACGTCGTTGTTGAATCTTCGTAAGCCGACGAAGGAAGTCCGAGGAGGAAGTGGTGTTCCCTTTCGTTGACACGGAAGGTGTCGTCGATCTTCGGAAACAACTGGCTACGAAGAAGAGAGGAGCGGCGTTCTTTGTCGGAGCTTGAGTGTTCTTCGTGTTCTTCGTCAATGTTTGAAGAAGAAGAAGAAGCTCTCAAATCCTCTCAAGATGAATATCCAAAATAAAATAAGCTAAGGCTTATTTTATTTACACAAATAACAACATGAATTTCAATGGTTTGAAATTCAAAACAACCCACCTTAATTAAATAAACCAAGTTGTCAAACATTAATTGAAATGGGTTAAAGGGGAGGTTTTGAGAGAAGTTGAGGAGTTGGGGTTCGTGTGAGCCCCACCACACTTAATCCTCCCATGGGAGGTTAAGTGGTTGTGGGTCCCACCCCTAACTCCCTTTGGGAGGATTTTTTTAAAAAAACAAAAAGTTAAAATAAAAATTTTATTCTACAAATTTTATTTAACTTATTCTAAAACCCAAAAACTAACTCTCAACCCGAAATAAATGCAACCTCAGAAAAGGTCTCCTTAAGAGAATATCCGCGCTGTGAGTTCATCGGTGCCCTTGGAATTTGATTCCAGGCCCCGGTTCAAAAGTTATAAATTCCCACTCGTTCATTCACTGAACGTACCCGAGCCAAACTTCGGAAATTGATTCCGGGCACTCCAGGCCTCGGAATCTGGTGCCGTTTGAAACCGCGTTCTTGTAAAATTTCAAAGAATATTAAGAAAAAATTTCCCTTGAATTTTACGGGTCTTTACATTACTCCCACCTCAGGGCTTTACGTCCCCGTAAAGATACATCAAAAACTAGGGAAACAAATGAGGGTACTGAGCACGCATATGAGCCTCCCGCTCCCAAGTGCTCTCCTGGAGGTTCCCGTGCTGACATTTGATGCGCACAATAGGAATCGATCGCCCATGTAGGACCCGCTCCTGTCGATCCTCTATCTCCACCGGGACCTCCATAAAAGTCGCCCCATCGTCAATGTCAAGCTCCCCATGGTCAATGATGTGCGTCTGGTCATGCACGTATCTCTTCAGCTGAGATACGTGGAAGACGTCATGCACCCGGTGCAACTGAGGTGGTAGAGCCAGGCGATAGGCCACCTCGCCAATCCTGCTGAGGACCTGGAAGGGTCCGATGAAGTGTGGAGATAACTTGCCGCCTCGGCCAAATCTCTATATACCACATCGAGGTGAGACCCGGAAGAAGACGTGGTCGCCATCCTCGAAATCTAGTGGCCTCCGCCTCCTGTCAGCATATGACTTCTGCCAGCTTTGAGCTGTCCTCATCCGCTCCTGGATGACCTGGACCTTCTCTGCCGTGGCCTGGACCATCTCTGTTCCAACAAGTGCTGACTCCCCAGGGTCTGTCCAGCACAAAGGAGATCTACAAGGTCGGCCGTACAACGCCTCGTACAGTGCCATCCCGATGGTGGAGTGGTAGCTGTTGTTGTACGCAAACTCCACCAAGGGTAGGTGGTCCTTCCAGCTACGACCAAAGTCGAGGACACATGCACAGAGCATGTCCTCGAGAGTCTGGATGGTCCTCTCCCTCTGACCATCCGTCTGAGGGTGAAAGGTTGTGCTCAGATGTATCTGCGTCCCGAACGCCTCCTGTAACCCCTTCTAAAGCCGGGAAGTAAAGCGAGCATCTCGATCGGAGAAGATAGATGATGGCACACCGTGGAGCCGCACAATCTCTTGAACGTAGAGACGTCCCAAGATCTCCACTGAGCCATGCTCTCTGATTGGTAAGAAGTGTGCCGACTTGGTGAGTCGGTCAACAATCACCCAAATGGAGTCGTGACCTACGGAAGTGCGTGGAAGTCCAGTCACGAAGTCCATAGATAGGCCGTCCCACTTCCACTCAGGGACCTCCAAGGGCTTTACCAAGCCTTCTAGTACCTGATGCTCTACCTTCACCTGCTGGCAGGTGAGGCATCGAGAAACGAACTCTGCTACAGCCTTCTTCATGCCCGGCCACCAGTGCTATCGTCTGAGATCCTGGTATATCTTCGCTTCTCCAGGATGTACCGCCAAAGGGGAAGTGTGAAACTCTCTCAAAACCTCCTCTCGCAAAGCGAATGGTACCATGGTACGTCCTCTAAAAAGGATGTCGTACTCTGCTCCAAGGGAGAAACCATCAGGTGCATGTCCCGAGGATATTTGTACACGACGTGTCTCACAGTCAGCGTCCTCACGCTGTGCCTCTCTGACCCACTACAGTAGTGGAGGGGTGACAATGAGAGAATGAAGGAAGGCTGCTCCATCTCTATCCACAAGGTATATCTGCAAAGAGGCTAGCTGCTCTGTCGCCTCCTCAAGTATCTGAATTCCCGTCCTCCTACTGAGGGCATCGGCTACTACGTTCCCCTTCCCAGGAGTATAGACTATCTCAAAGTCATAGTCCTGGAGGAACTCGAGCCATCACCATTGTCTCAGGTTCAGGTCCTTCTGCTAGAAGATATACCTAAGACTCTGACGATCAGAAAAGACTGTAAAGCACTCGCCCATCAGGTAATGTCACCATGTTTTCAGAGCGAAAACCACTGCCGATAACTCCAGGTCATGGGTAGCGTAGTTCTGCTCATGCAGCCTCAACTGTCGTGATCCATAGGCGATCACTGCCCGCTCCTGCATCAGAACACATCCGATTCTGGTCCCTGATGCATCGCAGTAGACTAAGTACCCTACTCCCTCCTCAGGAAACCTCAAGATAGGTGCGCTGGTCAATCTCTCTCTCAGCTCCTGGAAGCTCTGCTGACATCTGTCTGACCACACGAAGGGTTTCCCCTTCTTCGTCAAAGCTGTGAGTGGTGCCACAACTCTAGAGAAGTCTGGCACGAATCTCCGATAGTATCCTGCTAGTCCCAAGAAACTCCGAACCTCAGTCACGCTCCTGGGTGGCTCCCATGCTAACACAGCCTCGATCTTCGCAGGATCCACTGCAACTCCCGCCTCAGAGATAACGTGTCCCAAGAAGTGGACCTCATGTATCCAGAACTGGCACTTCGTGAGATTACCATAAAGCTAGTGCTCTCGGAGTGTGTCTAGTACAACTCGCAAGTGATAGGCGTGCTCCTCCTCAGTCGTAGAGTAAATCAGAATGTCGTCGATGAAGACCATGACAAACCGATCAAGGTATGGCTGAAAGATCCTGTTCATGAGAGCCATGAACACTGCTGGAGCATTGGTTATGCCGAAAGGCATAAATAAGAACTCATAGTGGCCATACCGACATCTGAAGGTCGTCTTCTGCACATCCTCGTTTCTGACTCTGTGCTGATGATAGCCTGACCTGAGGTCAATCTTCGAGAACCACCGTGCTCCCTTGAGCTGATCAAAGAGGTCATCAATTCTCGGTAGCGGAAACTTGTTCCTCACCGTCACCTGGTTCAGGTGACGATAGTCAACAAAAAGTCTCAAGCTCCCGTCCGCCTTCTTGGAGAACAATATCGGGGAAGCCCAGGGTGAAACACTGGGTCGGATGAACCCCTTGCCCTACAAGTCCTCCAACTGTACCCGTAGCTCTCGAAGCTCAGCAGTGGCCATCCGATATGATGGAGTGGATATCGGGGCTGTCCTAGGGTACAAGTCAATATAAAAGTCTACCTCTCTGAGAGGAGGTAGCCCTGGAACGTCGTCGGGAAAAACGTCTGCAAACTGATCCACCACTGCAGGAAAACCAGGACTCTGCACGTCAACTGCTCCAAGGATGAGGCTAGCCAACTGATGATTAATGGGTTTTCCTCTCCTCTGCAGAAGTCCATCCTGAGCTGAAAAGGCTCCCTTCTCACCGGTGAAGGTCAACCTGCTCTCATCGGTGCGTACACATCGCACCTTGCGCCTAAAACAGTCAATCTGCGCATGGACCGTAGATAACCAATCCATGCCCAAGATGACGTCGTAAGGCCTCGACGCTGCTACAAGAAGATCCCAACCAAAGCTCTCACCTCCTAGATTAAGCTCACACTGTCGGCACCAGTGCGTAATCGTCGAGTCTGCTCCCGTAGGAGTCTCTAGCCGTAAGGATCGAGTCAACGGCTCTGTCGGAATCTCCGAGCTCCGAACAAGGGCAGCGGCTATGAAAGAGTGACTCGCTCCTGTGTCTATAAGTACTGCAGAAAGGGTGGAATAGACACAGATAGTACCTCAAATCATCTTGGGTGCGCCGTGGTCATAGGCCTCTGCTGCCTGGAGCTGTGCCTGTCTCTGCCCGCCTGCTCCCTGTGGTCAGGGTGGACCTCTTGGTGGTGGTGGTGGTGGCAGAGCCTCAAAGCGTCGCCCACCACCTGTTGCTCGGCCAGCTCCTCTTCCTCGTCCGCCTCCTCCCTGCGGACCTCCACGGTATACCCTCTGCCTCTGCCTCGGTGGTCCCTCAACCGTCTGATGCTCCTCGGCATGGCGGGTCGGTCAGTCACGAGCCATGTGGCCCTGCCTGCCGCACGACTAGCACTGCCTGCCTCTCGAAATACTGGCTCCTCGCTGTGTGCCCTGCAATGCTGAGCCAGTGTCCTGAGGTCGTCTGCCTAAAGGTCTGGACTGTCTGGACCCCAGAGTCATCCTTCAACTGCCTACTGCAGATGAATCTGCCACGTGCCGCCATGCGGTGGGTCTTGGCGCTTGTGTAGACTCAGCAAGGAATCTCTCGATCAAAAGGGTCCGCTCTAGTACTCCTGTCTGAGTCGGTATGCTAAGGGAGATCAGCGATGCCCTGATCTCGTGTCTCAATCCCTTCTCGAAGGTCCGGGCCCGGAAGAATGGGTCTCGTACCATGTCGGTCGAGTAGCGTGAGAGATCAGTAAATCTCGCCGAGTACTGAGCGACCGTCATGCTGCCCTGCCACAGCTGAAGAAGCTCCTGGATACGCACCGCACGAAGGGTGGCTGGGACGAACTCCGAGCAGAAGAGGCTCTCAAAGTCCGTCCAAAGTAGAGATGCCTCATCGTGCACCCAGAGCATCAAGCTCCACCATCGGCCCGCTACTGCGTGCAGTAGACTCGCAGCGAGGATCACCATGAGGTCTGCAGGTGTCCTCACTAGCCTAAAAACTTGTAC
The DNA here is from genome assembly GCA_963277665.1 of Viscum album. NCBI lineage: Eukaryota > Viridiplantae > Streptophyta > Magnoliopsida > Santalales > Viscaceae > Viscum > Viscum album. The sequence continues at coordinate 1,614,441,536 of OY728146.1, read as the reverse complement.
CACTGCCTCCAGCCAGTCCTCTGCTACCTGGGGGTCCATCTCCCCATGAAACCTGGGTGGTCCCTGGCGCTGGAACTCGTGCAGAGCTCCAAGGTGACGTGCGTCGTCAGCGGCTGGTGCTGGAAGCATCGGTGGCTCGGCGGGTAGAGCTACCGCCGGTGCCACTGCTGACAGAGGGCCCTGCACCGAGGCCTCGTCGCTCGGTGGGCTGTCGTCACACTCGACTCTCGGAACCCTAGCTGGCTGCCGTCGTGGGGACATCCTGAAAAGGAAAGAGGTGCGCCACGGTCAGAACAATATACCTGGTGAGCTGATATAAATTAATCACAAAGGAAACTTTGAAACACACATGCAATCAATGTTTTCGTGCATTTAGTCGGAAATCAGAAGTCAGGGTCCCGGTGTACGGATACGTCAGCCGCCGCACCAACACTGGACTCCGTGGACTGATAACCACACTCAATACGCTAAACTTTATTGCTTCACATAGAAAAGATCAGAGTTCGCGGTAGAACCAAACTCCTCTGATACCAATTTTTCACGACCCGCCCTCGGGTCCCGGGCCATGACTACCCCAAGCCCGCCTTCCACAGGCCAGGGGCTGGCGACTAGCACCAAGGCGTAATTCCCAGTAAAAAGGGAAGGCATTGCCTTTGAAAAGTAAACAAGCACCACAGAGTAAGCAAGTGGAAAGTAAACACTAAGTGAAAACAGAGTACAACTGAAAGTGCGGAAAAGTAAATGGGCCAGTATACAAACCCAAACTGAAAGTAAAGTACAACTCGAAAGGGAAAACAGAAACTGTAAAGTAAAAGCCGCTACTCCGAGATGTCCACTGGAAATCCCACCTGAAGGGTGGGAACAGATAGCTCCACTGCTCCTCGGGTCCCGCCATCCGCTCCGAACACGTCTCGCCCAGTGGTCCACCTCCAGGTACCGTCCTGCTCTGCAAGCCTCATCCAAGATCAACGATGTCCGTCGTCTGCAACCAACACAACGTAGTGCGGGCATAGCCCGTGCAGGGGTGAGTATAAGCTACTCAGTAGGCACCCCGAGACCCCTGAAGGTCTCCCAAAATCCACAAAGGATAAACCACAAAGGTGAGATACAAACACGTAGTAACAACCAATACATCTTAGGTATATGCCCATACATATACCTAAGTCATCAATTCCAATACGCTCCAACCTCCGAGCCCAAGTACAACTCATCCCACACAGGAAAGTAAACGTATTCCACACAGGAAAGCAAAACGAAATCCACACAGGATAGCACAACACAATCCACACAGGAAAACAACAGGATTCAGCTCACACAAGAATACTTCTTTGAAAGACGATAAAGATGATCTCTGATCCCTCTAAGTCGTCGGACCCATGAAGGATCGATAGGTAACTACCCCCGCAATGACCCACACAGGATCGGGCCCACATAGGACATCTAGGCGCTGGTTCACACAGGACCGCTGAGCGCAAAGACCCACACAGGATCGGACCCACACAGGATTGGGCCCACACAGGACCTGTTGCACTGATCCATGTAGGATCGCTGAGTGTTGTAGTCGGCGTCGAATCCACACAGGATCTCTGTACTGTCGTCGTCGCAGTCACAGTAGCAGTAGCAGTAGCCGAAGCAGTCACAGTCGCAGCCAGCACTAGGGTTCCCGCACACAGCAAGCTCGTTCGGGAGGGTCCGCTCCACGAGCCGAGAGGCTGGTACATCAACTGTCACTAAGTCCAGAGTTGATGTATCCAAAAGTTCCGTATCGCCAACAGGAACTCAACACAACAGACGGCGCGTCGATCAGACGCCCGGTCTGAGAGTTATTGGCCTTTTCGTCCCAGGGACCCGGTTGGTTTTTAAGGCAAAACAAATTCGACCGTACTCCACCTGTGTCCAAACCTCAGGCGGAGTATGCCAAAAGATCTGTCTCACTAAGGGAAACACAACAAAGCTGACGGCACGTCAATCGGACGTCCGTAGCTCAAGATATGAGCGTTTCCGCTCCGAAGGCCCGGTTGGTTTCGTGAACGAACCAACCCGGCTGAACTCAAAGTATTCCGAAACATTTAGTGCAATATACCGAATCGACCGTCTCGATCCAAGGATCGCATCTCCATTGACGGTTCGTCAATCGGAGATCCATGACTCATGTTATAACCAAAAGACCGAAGTCGTTTCGAAAATGGGGGGTCCGGATCCGGGCTGACCCGACCCGACCCCCCATGGGTCGGACCGAACCGGGTCGACCAGACCCGGGTCCGACTCGGCCCAGCCGGCGGCGCGGTCAGGCGCGGCGGCGCGGCGGGGCAGCTTGGCCGGCGGCGGCGCGGCTTGGGTGGTGCTCGGGTGCTACGTGCGGGGGGCAAGGCCCCCGCTTCTCTGCTGGCGGCGCAGCTGGGTTCCACGCCTTGGAGAACCCCCCCCCCCCTCGTGGGGGCCTGCTTTTGAAAAAAAAAAACGGGGGGGGGGGGGGGGCTGCCCCCCCTTGGTGTAACCGCCCCCCCCCCCCCCCCATTATGGGGGGACGGTTTTGGCCAGCCTGGGGAATTTATTCCCCCGGTCTTTCTCTCTTCCAGCCGGCCCAACATGGCCGACCGGTTCTTCCTCAACGGGACCGGCAAGGTCGGTCCCCCCTTCCGGCTTCCGACACCGGCGGCCCGGCTAGCCGCCGGTCCTCTCGTCCTGCCGCAGCCCGGAACCGGCCGCGGCCTTCTTCGTTCGGCGCGGTGCGACGACACCGTGCCTCACCGCCGCGGCCCCGCTCCGGCCGCGGCGCCTTCAACTCTCTTCGAAGTGGTGCGACAGCGTCGCGTCCTTGCATTATTTTACAACACGGCGTGATGGCGCCGCGCATTTCTTGTCGTATGATCCTGCGCGGTGTGATGGCACCGCGCCTCACCCGTCTCAATCCACAACAAAAATCAATATGAAAAGGAGGAGGGTCGGCCGTGTTCGTACGGTCCGACCCCCTCGCATTAATTGCTAACAATTGGATAAATTTCACGAAGAAATATTCTCGGGTATAAATCATGAACCAAAGCAATAATTAACCCCTACCTCGGTTTCAAGTACGATTTTTGTCAACGACCCGCGTAAGACAATGTCGCGGAGGTCGGGCGTCACGGTAAACGTTCGTCAATTCCGTTGACGAAGAGGTATGTCTGAAGAGGTACGTCATTGGTGAATCATCATAAACCGACGAAGGAAGTCCGAGGAGGAAGCAGCATTCCCTTTCGTTGACACGGAAGGAATTGTCAATCTTCGGAAACAACTGGCTACGAAGAAGAGAGGAGCGGCGTTCTTCGTCGGAGCTTGAGTGTTCTTCGTGTTCTTCGTCAATGTTTGAAGAAGAAGAAGAAGCTCTCAAATCCTCTAAAGATGGCTAACCAAAATAAAATAAGCTAAGGATTATTTTATTTACACAAATAACAACTTGAATTTCAAAGGATTGAAATTCAAAACAACCCACCTAAATTAAATAAACCAAGTTGTCAAACATTAATTGAAATGGGTTAAAGGGGAGGTTTTGAGAGAAGTTGAGGAGTTGGGGTTCGTGTGGGCCCCACCACACTTAATCCTCCCAAGGGAGGTTAATTGGTTGTGGGTCCCACCCCTAACTCCCTTTGGGAGGTTTTTTAAAAAAATCAACAAGTTAAAATAAAAATTGTATTCTACAAATTTTATTTAACTTATTCTAAAACCCAAAAACTAACTCTCATTCAGAAATAAACGCAACATCGGAAAAGGTCTCCTTAAGCGAATATCGGCGCTGCGAGTTCATCGGTGCCCTTAGAATTTGATTCCGGGCACTGGTTCAAAAGTTAGAAATTCTCGCTCGTTCGTTCACTGAACGTACCCGAGCCAAACTTCAGAAATTGATTCCAGGCACTCCGGGCTTCGGAATCAGGTGCCGTCAGACACCGCGTTCTTGTAAAATTCCAAAGAATATTAAGAAAAAATTTCCCTATAATTTTATGGTTCTTTACTATAATATATATGATATATAGGTAAAATAATGTCATTAATTACATTCTTTATAAATTTCATGTTTGGCCTGAACGAGTCACATCACTTGAGGGGTGGTAGTCCACACTTCCTCGTATGAAATTATCGCATTTTCACAACATGCACAACATAAAGGTATGTTTTAAATATAAAATACAAGAGAATAGAGAGGAAATAAATATAATATATATCATATATAAATATAGTTCCATTATAATATCCACCATGATAGGTGATAAAATAATATTGAACAATCATCGTTTCGTGAGGCAGTAATTCGCCACCCACAGAAACAATATGTTCTTTAACCATTAGACGGAGGTTTGTGTTAGTGTAGGTAGAATCCTTATCATAAAAACATACTATTATATTGAGGATACTGGTGTTATTATGGGATCAAATAATAAGAAGGTAGTGGTGAGTTAAGAAGGAAAATAAAAAAAGAAACTCTAGAGGAGACATTACCTCTAAATCGGGTAACTCTTTTGGATTAGAGCCAAAGGCTTCCTTGGAAAGACGTGTTCCCAAATTGAGGATTATATAAGTGCGAGAGGGATTTGGAGAGATACTATGAGCTGCGTCTGGACGATCCAAGGGCTTGAGAGGTGTCAGTGAGGGGGTAGAGGTGGGGGCGTTTTATAAGTGCGAGGATTGTCACTTTTGGAATGTCTTGAAATATTACTTTATTATAAAATGGTGTTAGGATTTTAAAGTTCCCAAAATGATATATTTGGAGGATAAGGGGATAAGGGTTCTAAATACACTGTTCCAATAGGTTTTCGACAAGTTTAAGTTATATATTTTACCTTATATTTTCATTTTATTTAAATCGTTCAATAATGACGTAATCACTGCATCATCATTGTGTCATAAATAATTTTATTTATTTAATGTCTAAAAAATATAAAAAAATACCATGATGCAGGAAATATTTTTAGCTTAATAGTTACTTTTTATATTCTAAGAGATGATTTATGTAATCAAAATTAAAATTGTTTTACTTAGGATATACAAACCTTTGTTATATTTCTCTTCTTTTAAAAAATAATGTCATAAAAGTCACTATCACTCCCGTGTGACTCCATGAGCCCTCAAGATCGGTAGAAAGATTACCATGGTCAGACATGATAAAAAAATAGGATTTGGGCAAAATTTGGGGTCATTTTATATTATTATGATATTATTTTATTACCCTTAACTACCCGATTACTAATTAATCATGAAAAGTAAAGATAATTGCCGTTGTTACTATTCATATTGTCCAAAAACAAAAGAATCTTAATTACATAATTTGGACCTTATGATTCCATATATGGAATCCATTTTATGAAATTCCAAACATAGAAATTGCAATAATTAATTGAAAAATAATTCTCGTTGTCACAACCAAAGACGGGTTTTTAAGAAGTAAAATTTCTCAAAAGATTGACTTATTTTTACATGCAATTGAAAAGTGAAATTACTTACAATGAACAACATTGTGTTAATTGATAGAATATAATTCAATTAAACTTTAAAACCAATTAAAAGGAAAATCTAACTGTATAATTAAATGAGATGAAAATCAATTTTGAAGTAAAATGCAGTATTTTTCACCATTCATTAAAAATGAACATTTGTCAGAAAAATGTCAAAAATTTATCCAAAGTAAATTTTATATTCCAAATTCAAAAATTATTTCCATTTTACCAAATTAAAAACATATAATTTTCATAAATTAATTTTATAATTAATCCCCTCTATCAAAGAAAATAGAATGTTTTTAAGAAACAATATCTATCAAAATATTGACACTTGTTTATGTCCAATTTCAAAGTAAAATTAAATCCAATGACCACCATTGGATTAAATGGTAAAAATATATTTTAACTAAAATTGAAACCCAATTAAAAATATAATCTAACCATATAAATAAATTATATTAAAAGGAGGTTTTGAATTAAAATACAGCATTTTCACTATTCATTAAAAAATAAACTTTATTGGAAAAATAAAAAAAACTACTCAAAGATAAATTTTGATGTCCCGATTCTAAAAATAGCTTTTATTTTGTCAAATATAACATATAAAAATGACAAAAAGTAGATTTAAAAATGGTTCTCCCTCAAAAGGCTATTAATAGAAATGAATATTAGAATATTTATGCTTAAAATTGGATTCATTTGCATTTTAAGCCTCTCATTTATTGGGTAATTGTTAAAATACTTAACAAACATGTATAATCATTTTATAGTTAGTTCTGTTAATTCTCACCATTACAATGGCTAGGGTTTAACTACCATTTAAAATAATATTATTGTATTATTAGTGAGCAATGTAAGATTTCAATGAACCTCATTGTTGCGTATTGGGTACGCCATCGAACATAGCATCCCCATTAAACTAATATTAATATTTTATTCACAAATATTAATAAATATGAATGTTTCATATTCTTTATTTACTTCGTATGTTACATCCTTCCCCAATTTTGGGAATTGCCTCCTCGCAATTTTAAAATTGGGCTCGGAAACATCATTGAATGCCGCACATCGGAAAAGGAGTCAATAAAACTATTACTTTAAAAGAATGAAAGAGAAGTACAATGGTCACCTAAGACAATAGGTACTATGATTCATTGAAAACAAAGATATGGAGGAGAAAACAATGGGTCACATTCAGATGGAGAGTGATAGAAAACCTGTTTAGGAGAAAGTTAACCACCCGAAAATCACAAACTTGTGATGGGTAAAACGGTATTTGATTCCCCAGTAGGAAAAGTTATCAGAAAACGTTTTTGTTTTAAGTTAATTTTAATTGAAGAATTTATTTTTGAGCTTAACTAAATCATAAGGAAACATACTTGCATGTAATGTAGACTTTCATCTCTTACTATATTTCTTACAAAAACTCATATTTTCTCCAAAAGATGAGTATTTAGGATGACTTGTTCACATTAAGTGTGCTATAATCAACTTATCAATAATATCCTAATCCATAAAAGTTGAACTATATATTTCCCATGTCTTTAGACCTTAACCAAAACCATAATATTTAGTACAAGTTCAGATAATCCCCAAAAGGATAATCTTACACAAAAAGAAAAACTACTCTTAATCTCCAAAATTTGTCCATAAAAACACAAAGTTCATCAAAGACCATTCAATAAACAGTTATCCATAAAATTATTCAAAGTAATCCAAACTAAGATCGAAACACAAATCTCTATAGGATTTAATCACATCATCTTTCAAGGTAAATCTTAACATTTATCTTCAAATAACATCGGTTACTCTAAATGTATCATATTGAAAAGTAATTAACCTAATCACATATCCTCCATGATAGGTTAATCATTTCCATAGATAACCCAAAATCAAATTATTCCTGATTCATAAGATCATCTAACTAAAATGAATTAGTCATAAAAACCAGGGACTTCACGTAGCCCGATGGTAGGAGATAAATACCAGTCGCACTTTGGTTATTGGTTCGATTCCCGCATCTTTGTCTGACGCGACAGGTTGTCACACGGTCTGCGTGTTGCCCTTTTTCATATAATATATTATTTTATAACATTCCCAAAAAGAGATAAATTCATCAAAAATAACCGTAACAAAATTTATCCATGAATTTTATCTAATAACTTTCGTTTTTAATTCCAAAATGTATTAACCGGTAATTACCTCAAATTCAAGGATCATATAAAGCCAAATAGTTCTTTATAACAACATCCATAAAAGAAAATATAATTATTACTTGAATAAATTTTTTATATATCAAACATCAGTGTTACACATACTATAAAAAGCCTTATAATGTAATCCCATCATCAAAAGAGCCTTAATACTTTTAAGAATTTCACCATCCTAAAATCTACCATAACTCTTGAATCCCTTATATGTTGACTTCTTACTCATTAAACATTCTTATTGATCCATTAACCATTCTATGAAAATTTATTCTGAAATACTTCTTTCTTATAAACAAAATCATGAATCATATCCTATGATTTCAATAATAGGAAAACATATGTTAAGAAATAATCCATACCTTTCATTGGTCATTCTTAGTTTCTTTATCCTCAATACGAATGGAATTAGGTATTGCTAAATAAATATTTTTACGATCCTGGTGATTTCATTCCTAAAAGTTTGTTGTAAGACATGTGTTTTCATAATGGCCATGCACACCACATTTAAAACAATCAATTTATCCTTCATAAATAACTTCTTCCCATTTCCTAGAATCAACATGATGATTCTTTTTTCCATGACATGTTTTTGCTTTATGACCTTAATTTCCACATCTATACCATCTTTCTGTCCCTTTGAAACATTTTCCTATATGTTTCTTTCCACATCTTTGACACATGGGTTTTTGAACACACTTACCTTTATGATTATTACCTGAACATCCGTAGGGATTTGTTTCTCACATATATGGTGCCTTATAAAAATCACTATGGTTCAGGTGGTCAATCATGACTCCATATAGTTGGTTGAGAATATCCACAACAGTTCTCAATGAATCTCCTATATCATTCAGTTTCTCATTCAGAAAAACATCATAAATTTCTTCACATCCACTGTAACTTTGGTTCCAACTAGATCCGACCATTTACTAAAACCAAAATGGCAAGTGTGAGTATATCAGTAAAATCATCATATAATATCTTATGAGGAGGGTAAATACTAAGATATACATATTCATGTTATCTTAAAATCATTCACTTTAGAAAAATAACTATGAATCTTTCTAAAATCCTAACCATTATGGAAATGTCACTTAAGCTTAAAGAATACCCTAACCTCTAAAGTTTTCTAAACCAACCTTTGATACCATCTATAAGGACCTAACCCTAAAACACTACATAATCTTGAATTAAATGAATAATTCACATTGAGGATCTTTTTTGGTTTGGATTTTTAGAGAATTAGGAGATAACTGTTACATCTCAATGATTACAAAGTAGACACATCTAATCAATTTCAATTTTTCTCACAAAATAAAAACTCTTGAACAAAAGACTCATGTCTAGTTCCATGTTTTAGACATCATGACATTTCCTTGATCCCATCCTTGACCCTATTCATCTTTATGTCATGTGGAAAACATTTCAAAAACATGGGATGAGCATAAAAAGCTTACTAAGGGATACACAAAGAAAGAAAACATTAGATCATCAAAATATACATATCATAGGCCTTTTAACATACCTCATGAAATCCTAATATTTAAGAATAACTCATAGAAATAATTAGACATAAAGGTATCAAGAGGCATTCATAACATTCTTGCGTAGGGAGTAACCCTCATGGTTACATTTGAAATACCCATCATAGTATATTCCCTAAATATCTTCGGAGAAACCTCAGCGTTTAACTCCTTCGTGTTACCCAATGCATTGGAAAGCTATCTCGGGCTCACCCGCCCTTAGTTTATCACAAAACCACCCGACTTCATAAACAATACCCAAGAACCACAACATAATTGTATCACATAAAAATTACATAAAGAAGACATAACATTTCCACATTTCAATCATAAGATATCAATACAACACATTGATATAATGAAAGCATTATCAAAAACATTTTCAATACCAAAATAAAAGAAAAGTAAAACATGGTATTTATTTTTCTTTTAAAAAAAGTTATGGATTGTTGAGGAAGCCGAAACTCAAATAATGGTCACGATGGCAGAGAAGTCATTATCGCCACATACGTAGGACAAAAAAACATTCTTTTTGTCATTTAGTAAAAAGATTCGTGTAAAAATATTCCATTTGAATGAAATTAAAATTCAAAAGGGTTTTATACACCATATAAAATACTGTCATCTAGAAATCAAAATATGCCTCAATGAAAGGATATTGAGGCGAAGTCCCATACAAAGACGATATCCTTAGATTAAAGATAAATCAATTACATAATTATGTGGTAAAAATATAAATACACTCAATATAGATAGATATTAAGTTTAAAAAAATCAGAGGTCATCCACACATATTCACAGCATGACATAATCAAGAGGTAGAGGTTTAACCCCAAGAATTGAAATTGGGTTAAGAAGTTTCCTTACAGAAATTTGACAGCCTAACGACGTCAATTTAAAATTCAGAAAATGAGATGATGAGAGATAAAAATGGTATCACATCACTTGGACATAAAATTTACAAAATTAAGGATATATTAGAACATATCCCATCATTAATAAGATGTAAATTTAAATACCTAACATAAAGAAGTCTTTTAAAAAGAGGAGGGTGAAAGGTTCCCTTACCGATTTGGGTATCTTTTGAAATGTACACCCAATGAAAAAAGGACTATATGTTGTTGATTTAAAATACCCATAAACGAAATCATATTACCCAAATAGTAGAATAATGGGCAGTACATACACCACACATAAATTAAATAGTGGCAAATGTAGCATGAATCTCACGGGAATAAAAAGTGAGATAAAAATCTCTTACCTCATTGTAATCAATTAAGTCGTATGACCAAAAGATAATAAAAACCAAATGAATCACAGAATACCATGAATAGAAATAGAATTATGTAAATATATAAAAAATTTCAGTACACAATACACCACATGCAATAAATAATTGGCGAACAATCGAAATCTCCCATAATTAAAAGTGAGATAAAAAATCCCCTTACCACAAGTAAGACTAGTCTTGTTCGTTTCTTTATATTCCTGAATAATAAACATTGTTCAATTTATAATTCCTTAAGTAAATAGTTTAATGTTTATTATTCAATTCATATCACATATTATCATGTTATAAAAATTAGTTAATTATGTGAGTTCATATCATACATTTGGTCGATGTTCGGTACATGAGTCAACAATGAACTTTTTTGAAGAGAATTGTCCATGTAGATATAAGTACATCATCTCCAGAATGGTGTTCACGATTTAAATATCATATATATACTGTATATATGTATTTAATAATATTCCATAATGTTTTGAGATAAGAAATGAAATGTACTGTTCATGGAGACGGTAGGCCGTACATACGCATGAACGCTACTTTCATTTTTTGTCATATTAATGGACTTCAAAACTCAATTAGACATATATATATTATAATTATAGTATAATATATATGTTATATAGGTAAAATAAGTTCATTAATTACATTATTTATAAATTCCATGTTTGTCATGAACGAGTCACATCACTTGAGGAGGCGGTAGTCCACCCTTCCTCATATGAAATTATCACATTTGCACGACTTAAAAAGCATAAAAGAATGTTTTATATATAAAATACATAAGCATAGAGAGGGAATAAATATAATAAATATAATATATAAATATAGTTATATCATAATTTCCACCAATAGAGGTGTTAAAAGAAGATTGAACAATCATCGTTTCGTGAAGTAGTAATTCACCACCCACAGAAACAATATATTTTTTATCCATTAGATGATGGTGTGTGTAAGTGTAGGTAGAATCCTAATCATAAATAAATCCTAGTATATTTAGAATAATGGTGTAGTTATGTTATCGAATAATAAGAAGATAGTGGTGAGTTAAGAAGGAAAATAAAAGAAAGAAACTCGAGAGAAGACATTACCTCTAAATCAGGTTACTCGTTTTGATTTTAGCCAAAGGAATCCTTGGAAAGACATCATCCCAAAGTGAGGCTTCTATGAGTGAGAGAGAGATTTAGAGAGATAATATTAGCAGAGGTTGGACGATCCAAGGGCTTGAGAGGTGTGGGTAAGGGGTAGAGGTGGGGTCCTTTTATAAGAGGGAGGAAGGTCACTTTTGGAATGTCTTCAAATGTTACTTTATTATAAAATGGATTTCGGATTTTAAAGGACCCACAATGATATATTTGGAGGATAAGGTTATAAGGGTTCAAAATACACCCATACAATAGGTGTTTGACATGTTTAAGTCATAGATTTTACCTTATCATTTCTTTTTATTTAAATCGTTCATTAATGAGGTAATCACTACATCATCAAGGTGTTATAAATAATTTTATTTATTTAAGGTCTACAAATTATAAAAAAAACCATGATGTAAGGAATCTTGTAAGATTTATAATGAATATTTATAGTCTAATATATCATTTATTTAAAAAAAATTAAAATTCTTTTACTTAAGATATACAAACCTTTGTTATATTTCACTTCTTTTTTAAAATAATGTCATAAATGTCCCTATCACACCCATGTGACTCCATGGGCCCTCAGGTTAGGTAAAAATATTACCATGGTTGGATATGACTCATAAAATAGGATTTTGACACATTTTGGGGTCATTTTATATTATTATGATATTATTTTATTACCCTTAACTACCCGATTACTAATTATTCATGATAATTAATGATAATTGACGTCGTTACTATTCATAATGTCCAAAAACAAAAGAGTCTTAATTACATAATGTGAACCTTATGATTCCAAATATGGAATCTATTTTACCAAATTCCAAACCTAGAAATTTCAGTAATTAATTTAAAAATAAATGCAGTTGTCATAACCAAAGACTGGTTTTTAAGAAGTAAAAGTTACAAAAATATTGACTAATTTTTACATCCAATTGAAAAGTGAAATTACATTCAATGAACAAAATTTTATTAAATTACAAAAATATAATTCAATTAAACTTTAAAACCAATTAAAAGTAAAATCAAACTATATAATTAAATTATATGAAAAAGTAGTTTTGAAGTAAAATGCAGTATTTTTCACCATTCATTAAAAATGAACATTTGTTAGAAAAATATCAAAAATTTATCCTAAGTAAATTTTATATTCCAAATTAAAAAATGATGTCCATTTTAACAAATTAAAAATAAATAAGTTTCATAGATTAATTTTATAATTAATTCCCGTTGTAAAAACAAATAGTGTGTTTTTAAGAAACAATATCTATCAAAAGACTGACACTTGTTTATGTCCAATTTCAAAGTAAAATTAATTCCAACGACCACCATTGGATTAAATGGTAAAAATATATTTTAACTACAATTTAAACCCAATTAAAAAGATAATCTAAAAATATAAATAAATTATATTAAAAGGAGTTTTTGAATTAAAATACAGCTTTTTCACTATTCAAAAAAATGAACTTTATCGAAAAAAAAAATTACTCAATGTTAAATTTTGACGTCCTGATTCTAAAAAAGGAATTTCATTTTTCATATATAACGTATAAAAATAAAAAAAAGAATATTTAAAAAGGCTTCTCCCTCAAAAGGCTGTTATCAACCTTTTAAAGAATATTATAATATTTATGCTTAAAATTGGATTCTTTCGCATTTTAAGCCTCTATCATTTATTGGGTAATTGTTAGAATATTTAACAAACATATATAATCATTTTATATTAAGTTATGTTAATTACTTCCATTACAAAGGCTAGGCATTAACTAGCATTTAAAATAAAATTATTATATTATTAGTGAGCAACGTAAGATTTAAATGAAACTCGTTGTTGTGTATTGGGTACGCCATCGAACATAGCATCCCCATTAATGTAATATTAATATTTTATTCACCAATATTAATAAATATGAAATTTTCATATTCTTTATTTACTTGGGATGTTACATCTTTCCCCCCTTTTGGGAATTGCATCCTCACAATTTTAAAATTTGGCTCGGAAACATCATTGAAAGCCTCACATCAAAAAATGAGTCAATAAAACTATCACATTAAAAGAAATAAATAGAAGTACAATGATCACCCGAGACAACATATACTTGGATTCCATGAAAACATGGATATGGAAGAGAAAAAAATGGGTCATGTTCTGATGGATAGTGATGGAAAACATGTTTACGAGAAAGTTAACCACAAGAAAATCAAAAACTTGTGATGGGTTAAACGGTATTTGATTACCCAGTAGAAAAAGTTAACAGACAAAATTTTGGTTTTAAGTTACCTTTCATTGAGTAATTTATTTTTGATCTTAACTAAATCATAAGGAAACTTACTTACTTGTCATGTATACTTTCATCTCTTGCTAGATTTCTTACACGAACTCATATTTTCTTCAAAAGATGAGTATTTAGGTTGACTTGTTCTCATTAAGAGCGCTATAATCAATTTCTTGAGAATCACATAATCCACAAAAGATGAACTATATATTTCCCATTTCATTATACCTTAACCAAAGCCAAAATATTTTGTACAAGATCAGATAATCCATAAAAGGATAATCTTACACCAAAAGATAAACTACTCTTAATCTCTAAAAATTTTCCAACAAAACACAAAGTTCATCAAAGACCATTCAATAAAAATCTATCCATAAAATTCACAAAAGTAATCCAAACTAAGATTGAAACCCAAATCTCTGAAGGATTTAATCACATCGTCTACCAAGGTAAATCTTAACATTTATCTCCAAATAACATCAGTTGCTCTTAAAGTATTATATTAAAAAGTAATTAACCTAATCACATATCTTATATGATATGTTAATAATTTACATAGATAACACAAAATCAACATATTCCTGATTCATAATATCATCTAACTAAAATGAATTATTCATACTAACCAGGGACATCATGTAGTCTAGTGGTACATGATAAATTACAGTCGCACTTTGGTTGTGGGTACGATTCCCGAAGCTTTTTCTGACGTGGCGTGTTGTCACATGGTCCACGTGTTGTCCTTTTTCAAAAACTATATAATTTTATAACATTCCAAAAAATAGATAAATTCATCAGAAATAACCATAACATAATTTAACAGCGAAGGTTATCTAATAACTTTCATTTTTCATCCCAAAATGTATTAACCATTAATTACCTCAAATTCAAGGATCATATAACCCAAATAGTTCTTTATAACGATATCCGCAAAAGAAAAGATAATTATTCCTTGAATAAAAATTTCATATATCAAACATCAGGGTTACACATATTATAAAAAGTCATCTTATGTAATCCCATCATCAAAAGACCATTAATACTTTTAAGAATTTCACCATCCTAAAATCTACCATAACTCTTGAATCCCTTATATGTTGACTTCTTACTCATTCAAAATTATTCTTGATCCATGAACCATTCCTTTGAAACTTATTCTAAAATACTTCTTTCCTACAAACAAAATCATGAATCATATCCTAAGATTTCAATAATAGGAAAACATATGTTAAAAAATAATCCATACCATTCATTGGTCATTGTCAGTTTCTTAATCCTCAATCGGAATGGAATTAGGTATTGGTAAACGAATATTTGTATGATCATGGTGATCCCATTCTTGAAAATTCTTCTTAGGACACGTGTTTGCATAAGGAACATGTACACCACATTTAAAACATTCAATTGATCATTCAGAAAGAACTTCTTTCCCTTTCCTAGAATCAACTTGATGCTTACTTTTTCAATGACAGGTTCTTGATTTATGACCGTCATTTCCACATCTATAACATCTTTCTGTCACTTTGAATCAGTTTCCTAGGTGTTTCTTTCCACATCTTTGACACATAGGTTTTTAAACACAATTACCATTATGATTATTACCTTAACTTCTGTAGGGATGTGTTTCTCGCATATATTATGCATTATAAAAATCAAAAAGTTTCAGGTTGTCAATCATGACTCTAGATATTTGGTTGAGAATAACCACAAGAGTTCTCATTGAAGCTCCCATATCATTCAGTTTCTCGTTCATAAAACCGTCACCGTTTTCATCACATCCACTATTAGTTTGGTGCCTGCTAGATCCAGCCATTTACTAAGACCAAAAAGGTCAATGTGAGTATATTAGTAAAATCATCATATAATATCTTATGAGGAGGGTAAATATTATGAAATACATATTAATGTTATCTTAAACTCATTCACTTTATAAAAATAACTATGAATCTTTATAAAAGCCTAACCATTATGGTAATGCCACTTAAGCTTAAAGAATATGCAAACCTCTAAAGTTATCTAAACTGACCGTTGATACCAACTATAAGGACCCATCCATAAAAAATTACATAATCATGAATTAAATGAATAATTGACATTGAGGATCTTTTCAGGTTAATTGTTTTAGAGAAATAAAACATAGCTATTACATATCATTGGTTAAAAAGTAGACACATCTACTCAGTTTCCATTTTTTCACAAAATAAAAACTCTTGAACAAAAGTGTCATGTCTTGTCCCATGTTCTAGCTAGCATGACATTTCCTTGATCCCATCCATGACCCTATTCATCATTAATTCATGTGGAAGACATTTAAAAAACATGGGATGAGCATGAAAAGCTCAGTAAGGGATACATAAATAAAGAAAACATTAGATCTTCAATATATTCAAAACATAATATTTTTAACACCCCTCATGAAATCATAATATTTATTAATAACTCATATAAATCATTATAAATAAAGGTAACTTGAGGAATTCATAACATTCTTTCATAGTGAGTAACCCTCAAGGTTACGTTTGGAATACCCATCACAGTATATTCGCTAAATATCTTCGGTGAAACCATAACGTTTAACTCCTTCGGGTTACCCAATGAATTGGACAACTATCTCAGTCTCACCCACCCTTAATTTATCATGGAACCACCTGACTTCATAAACAATTTCCAAGAACCATAACATAGTCATATCACATAAAACATGCATAAAGGAAACATAACATTTCCACATTTCAATCACAAGATATAAATACAACACATTGATATAATCAAAACACTATCAAACCCATCTTCAATACCAAAATAAAAGAAAAGTAAAACATGGTATTTATTTTTCTTTTAAAAAAAGTAATGGCTTGTAGAGGAAGAAAAACTCAAATAATGGTCATGGTAGCGGATAAGTCGTTGCCTCCGCATACGTAAGACAAAACAACATTCCTTTTTTCATTTAGTAAAATGATTCGATTAAAAATATTCATTTTGAATGAAATTATAAGTAAAAATGGTTTTATACACCGTATAAAATAATGTTGTTTAGAAATTAAAAGATTCCTCAATGAAAGTAGATTGAGATGATGTCCCGTACAAAGATGATATCCTTAGATTAAGGATAATTCGATTACATAAATATGTGTGAAAAATATAAAAAAACTCAATATAAGTGAATATTAAGTGTAAAAAAAATAGTTTTCATACACACATATTCATAGCATGACATAATCAAGAAGTAGAGGTTTAACCCCAATAATTGAAATTGGGTTAAGAAGTTCCTTACAGAAATTCGACAGCCTAATGAAGTCACTTTAAAATTTAGAAAATGAGTTGATGAGAGATAAAAAGGTTATCTCATCACTTGGACATAAAATTTACAGCAATAATGATATATAAGAACATATACCAAAATTACGAAGAGGTAAATTAAAAGACCTAACAAAAAGAAGGCTTTTAAAAAGAGAAGGGTGAAAGGTTCCCTTACTGATTTGGGTATCTTTCGAAACGTACAACCCATGAAAGAAAAGCTATATGACGTTGATGTAAATACACATAAATGAAATCATATTACACAAATATTAGAATAATTGTCAGTACATACACCACACAAAAAGGAAATAGAGGCAAATGTAGCATGAATCTAACATGAATAAAAAGTGAGATAAAAACCCCTTACCTTATTGTAATCAATAAAGTTGTATGAAAAAAAGCTAATAAGAACCAAATGAATCACAAAATACCATGAATATAAATAGAATCATGATAATATATATCTAATGGAAGTACACAATACACCACATGCAATAAATAATTGGAAAACAATGGAAATCTCACGGAATTAAAAGTGAGATAAGAAATCCCCTTACCTCATGTCCAACTTGTCTTGTTAGTTTCTTTATATTCATGAATAATAAACTTTGGTCAATTTATAATTGATTAAGTAAATCTCTTAAATTTTATTATTCAATTCATATCACATATTATCATGTTATAATAATTAGTTAATTATGTGAGTTTATATCATACGTTTTGTCGATGCTCGGTACATGAGTCAACAATGAACTAGATTGAAAATAATTGTCCATGTAGTTATAAGTACATCATCTCCAGAATGGTGTGCATGATTTAAATATCATATATATCCATTATATATGTATTTAATAATATTCCATAATTTTTTGAAATAAGAAATGAAATGTACCGTTCATGGAGATTGTAGGACGTACGTACGAACGAATGCTACTTTCAATTTTTTGTCATATTAATGAACTTTAAAACTAAATTAGATATAGATATATTGTAATTACAGTATAATATATATGTTATATAGGTAAAATAATTTCATTAATTAAATTCTTTAAAAATATCATGTTTGGAATGAATGAGTCACATCACTTGAGGGGGAGGTAGTCCACACTTCCTCATATAAAATTATAGCATTTGCACAACATGAAAAGCATAAAGGTATGTTTTAAATATAAAATTCAGAAGCATATAGATGACATAAATATAATATATATAATATATACATATAGTTAGATCATAATGTACACCATGAGAGGTGTTAAAAGAATATTGAACAATCATCTTTTCGTGAGGCAGTAATTCGCCACCCACAGAAAAAATATTTTCTTTAACCATTAAACGGAGGTGTGTGCAAGTGTAGGTAGAATCATTATCATAAAAACATCATAGTATATTGATGATACTGGTGTTATTATGGGATCAAATAATAACAATATAGTGGTGAGTGATGAAGGAAAATAAAAGAAAGAAACTCGAGAGAAGACATTACCTCTAAATCAGGTGACTCTTTTTGATTTGAGCCAACGACTTCCTTGGAAAGGCTTATTCCCAAAGTGAGGCTTCTAGGAGTGATAAAGGGATTTGGAGATATACTATGATCAGAGTTTGGACGACCCAAGGGCTTGAGAGGTGTGGGTAAGGGGGTAGAGGTGGGGGCCTTTTATAAGAGGGAGGATGGTCACTTTTGGAAAGTCTTGAAATGTTACTTTATTATTTATCAGTGTGCAGATTTTAACGGACCCAAAATGATATATTTGGAGGATATAGTGATAGGGGTTCTAAATAAACCCATACAATAAGTTTTATACATGTGTATGTCTTATATTTTACCTTATCTTTTCATTTTATTTAAATTGTTCATTAATGAGGTAATCGCTGAATCATCAGGGTGTCGTAAATAATTTTATTTATTTAATGTCTAAAAATTATAAACAAATACCATGATGTAGGAAATATTTTTAACTTTATAATGACTATTTATAGTCTAAGATATCATTTATTATAACAAAATTAACGTTTTTTTACTTATGATATACAATCATTTGTTATATTTCTCTTCCTTTTAAAAATAATGTCATAAATGCCACTATCACACCCATGTGACTTCGTGGGCCCTGAAATTCAGTAAAAAGATTCCCATGGTCGGGCATGACTCAAAAAAACTATTTTGACAAATTTTTGGGTAATTTTATGTTATTATAATATTATTTTATTACCCTTAACTACCTAATTACTAATTAATCATGATAATTGAAGATAATTATCATCGTTACTATTCATAATGTCCAAAAAACAAGAGTCTTAATTACATAATTTGGAACTTCTGATTCCAAATATGGAATCCTTTTTAACATATTCCAAACACATAAATTTTAGTTATTAATTTAAAAATAATTTCTGTTCTCACAAATAAAGGACGAGTTTTTAAGAAGTAAGATTTATCAAAAGATTGACTTATATTTTACATCCAATTGAAAAGTGAAATTACTTACAATGAAAAACATTGTATTAAGTGATAAAAATATAATTCAATTAAACTTTAAAACCAATTAAAAGGGAAATCTATCTAAATAATTAAATTAGATGAAAAAGTAGTTTTGAAATAAATGCAGTATTTTTCACTATTCATTAAAAATGAACATTTGTCCCAAAAATACCAAAAATTTATCCAAAGAAAATTTGATATTCCAAATTCAAAAATGAAGTCAATTTTACCAAATTTAAAACATATAAGTTTCATAAATTAATTTTATAATTAATCCTCGATGTCAAAACCAATAGTGTGTTTTTAAGAAACAATATCTATCAAAAGATTGACATTTATTTATGTCCAATTTCAAAGTGAAATTAATTCCATTGACCACCATTGGATTAAATAGTAAAAATATATTTTAACTACACATTAAACCCAATTAAAATGATAATCTAAACATATAGATAAATTATATTAAAAGGAGGTTTTGAATTAAAATACAAATTTTCACTATTTATAAAAAATGAACTTTATCATAAAAATAAAAAAAATTACACAAAGTAAAATTTTGATTTCTCGATTCTAATGATGGATTTTATTTTGTCAAATATAAAATATAAAATTTATAAAATGTAGATTTAAAAAGGGTTCTCCATCAAAGGGTTATCAATCGAGCTTTTAAAGAATATTAGAATATTTATGCTTAAAATTAGATTCATTGGCATTTTAAGACTCTATCATTTATTGGGTAATTGTAAAAATATTTAACAATCATACATAATAATTTTGTAGTTAGTTCTGTTCATTCTCTCCATTATAATGTCTAGGCGTTAACTTCCATTTAAAATAATATTATTATATTATTAGTGTGCAACATAAGATTTCCATGAAACACGTTGTTGCATATTGGATACGACATCGAACATAGCATCACATTTAAAGTAATATTAATATTTTATTCACAAATCTTAATTAATATGAAAATGTCATATTCTTTATTTACCTGGGATGTTACACCACAAGACTACTTGAGTCCCTGGTTAGTATGAATTATAATGTTTAGTTAATTATTTTATTGATCAAGAATAGGTTGATTTGGGATCTTATGTTTTATCAAATTGATATTCTTAGTATAAGAAAATGATTTGGTGATTAAGTGATGAAAGTGATTTTGGAAGACGTTCTCTCTTTTGGGAACACGATATGCTTAAGAAAAATAGAATACTATGAGATTGCATTTGTGGAGTAATGGATGAAATTTTATTTTTGATGAATATATGTTTTTACTGTGTACATGTAGAAATTTTGGGTTATTTACAAAAATTATTAACCTATCATAGATAATATTTGATTTGGTTAATTATGCTTTAGTATGTGACATTAAGAGTAGTCTATGTTTTTGGTGTTAAATTCTAATACCCCTAGTTTCTGGTATGTAACCCTTTATTGATACTTTTCATGGGTTTAAGTTAATGGTGATGAATGGGAGAGTCGGGAGAACATTAAATGCTATTTTGAGGTAAAGGGGAAGTCACACGGGTGGTGAATGGGTTGTCTAAACCATGTGGCCAAACCGTGTGTAGTTGGTCTGGGAGGAAGTTGTTCCCACCAGGGTGGTGCACGATTTGTCTAACTGTGTGGCCAAACCGTGCGTGGAGTGTCTATCGAGGTAGTGGATAATGCCCGATTAGCGCACGATTTGTCTAACCATGCGGGAAAACCGTGCGGCCACTTAAATGAGGTCCTATAAAGGTGGATCTCATGCGTTTTTGCCTCTAAGTGGATCATTTTTTCTCTTAAGAAACCCTAACTCGGGATATTTCTTCTCCTTAGGTCAGAAAAGGTTCTCCCATCGTTTCATAGGTGATCTGAAGGCTTCTATTTTCTAATCCAATCCGGATTCTTGAGGTATGTGATTGTTGTTCTTCTTTATTTATCGGTTTCTTATATCTACTTAGATCTACTTCTCCTCTTCTATCGGTTTCTTATATCTATGACCATTATGGGTAGATCAAAGTGTGTGGATGTCATATATGATGATATTTGGTCTTGGTCTTGCTATGGGAAAAGATCTGAGGTGTGTTTTGGAAGAAGCTACCCGGTTTTCTTGAGCGTTCTTCGACCATTGTCATTTTCATCAAACACTTTGAGGTAGGAGAATTATTTCTCGACTCCACTTGTTAGTATTGATTGGATTAGTTTCAAATTGTACTATTTGAATGGAATTGATTGTGAAAAGCACAGAAAAAATCTTCTTTTGTGATGATTTATGGTTTTAGTGAAATTATGAAATATTGGTGAATTTTTGTGCAACTGATTTGGCTTCATTAATTAAAAATGATTTTTTAAAATTATGGATTCACTGAAATTGAAAATGTTTCGATGAAAAATGTGTTTTCAATAAAAATTTCATTTTATTGAAATGGTTTGAGATTGAAATGGTTATGAATGAATCAGTTTTCAATTAAAAGGGAGTTTTATTGAAATGGTTTGGAATTGAAATGGTCTGACATTGAAATGGTTTTGATGGTAATGGTTTTCAATATAATGTTTTTTTTATTGAATGGGTGTTTTTGCATGATAGATGGGCATATGTGGTGTGTGTTCATGTATCATATATGAGGCTTGGTTGAAATATGACCTTGTGCTCAGTGCCAAAGGTGTAATAGAACATTGTAACTATATGTATGAGGCTAGGTTAAAATATGACCTTGTGCTCAGTGCCAAATGTTTAAAGGGCCATGGTAACTATATGTACGAGGCTTGGTTTAAATATGACCTTGTGCTCAGTGCCAAAGGTGTAATGGCACATGGGAAACAATTACCTTGTGACGACTTGGTAGATCAACAATAAACCACTCAGGAGTATGGACATGTCGTAACGAAGCATGCATGGTTGGTTGCACGGGTTGGGAAATGGTTGGGTGTTCCAAAATGGGATGTTTGTAAAATGGTTATAAAGCTTGTTTAGTTAGTTTTCAGAAAAAATAACTCACTTTAAAACTGGTTTCTTTTGCATTGAATGCTTTTTGTTATAAGTGGTTTTGGGAAACTTTTTTATATTTTGTTATAAACTGTTTTTGGGAAAATGTTTTATATAAGATATATTTATATAAATGTTAGTAACTCTTCTATCCTAGTGGGGTGAGTGGGGAAGTCATTGGGGAAACCTACTGAGTTTTATACTCACCCCTGTGTTGGCACTTTGGTGCTTTTGCAGATGTCGTGTTCCAGGATACAGGTAAAGGTAAAGCATTTTATTTTGTAGTGGATTGTGGTGATTCTTGGGGCATGTTGTGGATCATGGAGATTGTGGAGCACGAAGTCGTGGTGTCTTTTGAGAGTTTGTATTTTTTTCATCTGTTATGTACCTTGATGCTTATTTTGTTCTTCCACTGTTGTGAACTTGATGTGATTTGACATAATTAAGCTATTTAGTGGTCATTCTTTTGTTCATGAAACATATAGTGAATGTATGGTTATTCTTGGTTGGTTTATAGGTTATTTATTAAAGGGTAAATCGTCCCCAAAATTATATTTGAAACCCTTATGCATTTATTACCAACCTTTGGTATCTTTGGGATGTCTCTTAAGGCCTAGTAATGACTCGTTGTAATCTCAAGCCAATGAGAATTATCATGTCATTAAAAATGGTATAAGCTTGTAAGGTCTTTGCCTAGCAAGTAGTCATCGATGTTCTTGGTCTTGGAGTTGACATTTTTTCATATCTATTCCTTGGGTTGAAATCATAGATAGGAGTAATATTGTCGGAACTTGAAATATATAGCATAAAAGGATGTAGCTAACCTGTTTATGCTGAACTTCAAGTTACCAGGGTGTTGGGTACATAAGTTTTTTCGATTAACTTATTGAATGTTGGGAAATCTCATTGTCATGGGTTTAGCCAATGAGATGAGCATGACATGAATTGTAGAGGAATAAATTCCAACTGGGGTTGCATTTCTCATTGTGAGGACTGATTTGTGATTTTGTGCAAGGTGCGAATTTTTGAAAAATGCAGAAATTGTTTTCAAGTAAAAGATCTTGAAAACAGGGTATTTTTGTGTATTTTGAAAATGGGTTTATTTTCAAAATGCATGAGGAATGTTTTAAAAAATGTATGAACATGGGAAAAAGGACTTTTTGAAAACAATGTTGTGATAGAATTTGATATTCTATTCCATCAGTTGCAAGAGAGTGAGATTGACGGAGGTTGTTTTTGGTTTAGAAAATGGCACCTGGTAGGTGTCGTCGGAACCAACCCAAAGAAGCTGTAGAGAATGGGGTTTCACCTAAACCACATGTGAACCAAGAGCTAGTTTAGGGTATCATCCAAGATTTTCAAGCTTTGGATATGGGTAACATGTGGAATGAACCAAGGCATGTGGATTATACAATCTAGTTCATGAAGCAGAATCCACCGTACTTTTGGGGTGATGTTGAACCCGAAAAGGCAGAGGTGTTTTTAAGAAGGATGAATCGTATCATTGATTTCATCGGGACACCATCATAGCTCATGGTCATGTTGGCGATGTATATGCTCGGGGATCTTGAACGTCAATGGTGGGATTTAGTGGTGCATGCTAAATTGGATAAAGGCCATACATGGGAGGATTTTGAAGAATTGTTCAAAAAATAATTCTACCCTCACACGTTCATGATCCAGAAAACAACAGACTTCATTAGCTTGAATAAGGAGAGCCTCTTTGTCACAGATTATGCGGATATATTCTTGAACATAGTCCATTTTTCACCAGAGGTTGCAGATAGTGTGTCTTTGAAGGCACACATCTTCAAATCGGGGCTAAGGAAAGAGATTCGATCGAAGATTGCAGATCTCTGTATTACGGATTATACAAAGATGGTGAATAGAGCGACTGTTTCTAAATGTGATATCTCGCGATCGATGGGAGGAGGAATGATGATACCTAAGGGAAACAGTGGGAACTCAACCACTGGGAAGAAGAGGAAAAGGGACACCTATTTCCATGGTGTGAGTGAAAATCAGAACCAGACGGGGGGATCATTGAACCTTCCTCCACAACCCCAAAGCAAAAAAGGTTCCTTCAATGTGGTTCGATTCACCACATAAAGCGAGTGTGTACGGCGCAACCTAGAGCATGTCTCAATTTCACTTAGATGAGGCATCTACAATGCTATTGTAAGAATTCCCTAAGGCCAGGTGCACGTGACGCTTCTCAGGCGTCACAAGCATAGTATGCTTCGACATGATGAGGACATCAGAATCAGTCTCGTCAACATAACAGAGCTAGCCATGGTGATTCTCAAAATACCATGACTCCTCATCCAGGGAAATCCCAGGAAGGCAACAAGGAGAACAATGTAGTGATGAAGCAATTGTATAGAGCTGAGAAAATGATTGTCGATGATCAGGAAAGACCATATATAGTGAGAGGTATGATTCTTTTGAATTCCACCCTTGTGAAACCGTTGTTTGATACTGGAGCATTGCATTCCTTCATTGCTTCTCGTGCTGTTTACTTTTTATGTTTAAAGCTAGAAATGATGCCTACTATTTTGAACCAGAAAACACCTCCTGCTGAAAGAGAATGTAAGGCCTTTGTGTCTAGATCATGTGCTATAACTGTTGATGGAGTTGAGTTAAAATGGGACATCTCGATTTTGGACATGGATTTATATGATGTAATCCTTGGTATGGATTGGTTGACAATGTTTAAGGCTCACATCGACTATTATAGTAGAACAGTTAGTTTCACAACTGAGGATGGCATCAACGATCTCTTCAGAGGTGAGATGATGGTAAATAATGGTGAAAAGAGCTTGTTGCCACCAATGGTGGGAATGATCTCCTACTAATTGGCAGTGTTAACTTTGGCATCAATGGAAGAGATTGAAGAAAATAGTTTTCCATCTATTGTGGATCTATTCCAAAATGTCTTTCCCAAGAACTTCTCAGGGTTACCACCTCCAAGGGAAGTGGAGTTTACGATTGATCTCCTTCCGGGGACCAGTACTATTTCTCTTCCGTCTTATAGGATGGGACCAAAAGAGTTACGGGAATTGAATTTGCAGTTAGAGGAGCTAGAAAGTAAGGTTTTCATTCAACCAAGTACTTCTTCATGGGCAACACTGGTGTTGTTTGTGAAGAAGGCAGATAGAACACTTTCGTTGTGTGTTGATTATCAAAATATTAACCAAGTTACGATAAAGAATAGATATCCAATTCTATGCATTGATGATATCTTCGATCAATTAAATGGAGATCAATGGTTCTCCAAGATTTACTTGCGATTATGATATCACCAATTGCGGGCTCGGAAGGAAGATATTCTAATGACAACTTTCAGAAGTAGATATGGCCACTATGAATATTTAGTCATGCCTTTCGGTCTAACGAATGCACCAGTAGTCTTCATGTATTTGATGAATTAGGTATTTTAACAATATATGAATTCTTTTGTTGTGGTGTTTGTAGATGATATATTAGTGTATTTAAAGACAAGGGATGATCATGAGGTCCACCTTGAAACAGTTTTACAAATATTGAGAGATCATTGTTTGTATGCCAAATTATCAAAGTGTGATTTCTATATATGGGAAGTATGTTTCCTTGGCCATGTCATTTCTGAGAAAGGCGTTTCTCTTGATCTTGAAAATATAGATTTTGTTCTCTCTTGGAAACCACTAAAGAATGTGTTCGAGATAAAAAAGATTCCAGGTCTAGCTGGTTACTACCAACGCTTTGTGCATGATTTCTCATGACTAGAATCACCAACAACACATCTACCAAAGATTAATGCTTCATTCCAATGGACAGAAGAATGTTAGAAGTATTTTCAGGAACTGAAAGTTCTTCTTACATCAGCACCTATTTTGATCTTCCCAGAATCTGGACAGGGGTATGTAGTGTATTGTGATGCTTCGGGATAAGGGTTGGGTTGTGTTCTCATGCAACAAGATCATGTGTTTGCTTATGGATCAAGGTAGTTGAGGGTGCATGAGAAAAAAATACCCAACACATGATTTGGAGTTATCTACAGTCATCCATGATTTGAAAACATATAGACATTATCTCTTTGGTGAGAAATTTACTGTGTTTATGGATCACAAAATCTTGAAAAACATTTTCTCACAGAAAGATTTGAAACTAAGGAAAAGGAGATGGACGAAGTATCTCCAGATTTATGACATTGACTTGATGTACACACCAGAAAAATGGAATTTAGTGGCAGGTGCATTGAGTAGAATGTCATATGATCAGTTGGTGAATGAAGCTTTAGATGAATGGAAGTTGATGTCGGTCTTAGCCGACATGCATGTAGAATGTGAAGACCAAGGTGATGTTGATGTTTTATTTTCAGCTACACTTGTTCCTGATTTATTAAGTATGATCAATGAAACACAAATATCTTATTCAGAATGTCTCATTGTATGTACAAAACTCAATGGTGGGGAGACCATTGGTGGATAGAAACATGATGGGGTTCAGTTTTGTGTTTCAATGATTGGATGGTTCTACTTATGGTTTGTCAGGAAAAATTCCTTCATGCTTGACACCATTCAAGATGGGTTTTACACCTAGGTACATAGAATATTTATAAGGCATTGAAGGCACAGTTTTGGTGGAGCAGCATGAAAAGGAAGGTGGCTATGTTCGTCTCCCGGTGCTTAATTTGACAGCAGGTTAAAGCAGAGAATCAGAGAGCAGCTGGTATGTTACAATATTTACATATCCTAGTGTGGAAATGGGATCAGATAGTAATGGATTTTGTTACAGTTATTCCAAGAACGATTCAGAAACAAGATGTGATTTGGGTGATAGTGGATTGTCTAACCAAGTCAGTCCATTTCATCCCTATTTGTGAAACTCATACGGTGGAAGATATTTCAAAAATCTATATTTAAAAAGTCATAAAGAATAATGGTGTACTAGTTTTTATAGTCTCAGATAGAGATCCAAGGTTCACATCTTGTTTCTAGGAATCATTACAGCAATCCCTTGGAACTCAATTGACTATGAGCATGGAAAATCATCCTCAGACGAATGGGAAATCCGAGCGGATGATAAAAACTTTGTAAGATATGTTACAGGCTTGTGTAATGGATTTTGGTTGCTTGTGGGAGTAATATATACCCTTAGTGGAGTTCTCATACAATAACATATATCAAGCCTCGATATGCATGGCTCTGTTTGAAGCATTGTATGGGAATCCTTGTCATTCTCCACTATG
Source organism: Viscum album (assembly GCA_963277665.1). Taxonomy (NCBI): domain Eukaryota; kingdom Viridiplantae; phylum Streptophyta; class Magnoliopsida; order Santalales; family Viscaceae; genus Viscum; species Viscum album. The sequence continues at coordinate 1,614,413,649 of OY728146.1, read as the reverse complement.
CTAGGTGAAAACTGGTGAAACAACAGAGAAGATCCAGTTGATTAGAAATTGGATGGAGGCATCTTAGAGTCATCAGAAATGTTGTGCAGATCACCTTCGAAGACTGTTGTCCTTCGTTGTGGGTGATCATGTCTTCTTGAAGATCTCTCCAAGACTTGGACATTGTCATTTTGGGAATCATGGAAAGTTATCTCCTAGTTACATTGGCCCTTTTGAGATACTGGAATGAGTTGTAGTGTTGGAATATCGGTTAGCATTACCACTACAGTTTATTTTGGTGGATAAAGTGTTCCATGTACCTCAGTTGAATAAGTATCAGCCTAATCCTGACCATGAGATCAGATGGGATCACGTTGAACTAGCTCTAGATGCTTCATTGATAGATATCCTGGTACGGATTGTGGATAGGCAAGAGAAAGTCTTGTGTGAAAGAATCATCATAATAGTGTGGGTTTTAGGGCATCATGGTCAGATTCCAGAAGATACATGGGAACGTGAAAAGGAAATGAATGAGAAGTGGCCAGAACTCATTCAGTTGGGTGAAGGTTTTCTATATTCCGAGGATGGAAAGACCAATGGTGGGGAGAATGTAGTACCCCCATTTTTTATATGTAACCCTTTCTTGGTACTTTTCAGGGTTTTGAAGGTAAGGGTGATTAATGGGAGAGTCAGGAGAACATTAACTGATGTTTTGAGGCAAAGGGGAAGTCACACGGGTGGCACACAAGTTTTCTAAACGGTGCGGACAAACTGTGCATGGTTGGTCTTGGAGGCATTAGTTTCTGCAAAACTGGCACACGGTTTTTCTAACCGTGCGGCCGAACCGTTCATGGAGTGTCTTCTGAGGTAGTGGCTAACACACAGTTAGCGCACGGTTTGTCTAACCATGCGGGAAAACAATCCGACCACTTAAATGAGATGCTCTAAAGGTGGATCTCACGCATTTTTGCATCTAAGTGGCTCGTTTTTCATCCTAAGCGGCCCTAAAATGGGATTTTGCTTCTCATAATGTCATAGAAGGTTCTCCCATCATTCTGGAGGTGATCTGAAATCTTCTCTTAGTGAATCAAAGCCGGATTCTTGAGGTATGTGATCGTTCTTCTTCGTTCTTGACCGGTTTCATAGGCCAACTTAGGTATACTTCTCCTCTTCTCTCTTTTTCTTAGATCTACAACCATTATGGGTAGATCTATGTGTGTGGATCCCAAATATGATGATATATGGTCTTGTTCTTTCTAGGAGAAGATATCTAAGGTAGGTTTTTGGAGAAGCAACCAGGTTTTCTTGAGCGTTCATCAACCATTGTGGTTTTTATCAAAACCTTTGAGGTATGATGCTTATTTATCGACTCCACTTGTTAGAGTTTATTGGATTAGATTCAAATTGGTTTATTTGAATGAAATTTATTGTGAAAATCATAGAATAAATCTTCTTTAGTGATGATTTATGGTTAATGTGAAATTGTGAAATCTTAGTGAATTGTTGTGCAAGTGAATTTTCTTCTAGAATTTAAAATATTGATTTTGAATTATGAATTTTCTGAAATTGTAAATGGTTTGATGAAAAATGGGGTTTCAATAAAAAGGTAATTTTATTGAAATGTTTTGAGATTGAAATGGTTTTTATGGAATTCATTTTCAAAAGAAATGGAGTTTTATTGAAATGGTTTGGAATTGAAATGGTTTTGATGGAATTGGTTTTTAATAAAAAGGGAGTTTTATTGAAATGGTTTGGAATTGAAATGGTTTTGATGGAAATGGCTTTCAATAAAAAGGTGTTTTTATTGAAAGGGTGTTTTGGCATGATTGATGGGCATATGTGGTGTGTGTTCATGTTGCATGTACGAGGCTTGGTTGAAATATGACCTTTTGCTCAGCGCCAAAGGTGTAATGGAACATGGTTTCTATATGTACAAGGCTTGGTTGAAATATGACCTTCTTCACTATGACAAATGTTTAATGGTACATGGTAAATATATATATGAGGCTTGGAGTAAATATGACCTTTTGCTTGGTGCCAAAGGTGTAATGGCACATGGGTAACAATTACCTTGTGACAACATGGTAGGTCGAAAAGAAACCGCTCATGGGTATGGAGTTGTTATAACAAATCATGCATGGTTGGTTGCACTGGTTGGGAAATGGTTGGGTATGCCAAAATGGGATGTTTGTAAAATGGTTCTAAATATTGTTTAGATGGTTTTCTGGAAAAATAACTCACTATAAAATTGGTTTCTTTTGCATTGAATGCATTAGGATATAAGTGGTTTTGGGAAACTTGTTCATATTTAGTTATATACTCCTTTTAGGAAAATGTTTTATATAATATTTTTTATATAAATGTTTTTAACTCTTTTATCCTAGTGTCGTGAGTAGGGATGTTATTTTGGGAACATAATAAGTTTTATACTCACCCCTACGTTGGCACTTTAGTGATTTTGCAGATGTTGTGTTCTGGGAAATAGGTAAAGGTAAAGCATTTTGTTGATTGTGGCTCGTGATGATGATTGGGACATGTTGTGGAGCTTGGAGCTTGTGGAGCACAGAGTCATGGAGTCTTTTGAGAGTCTTGAGTTGTTCATATGCTATGTACCTTGATGCTTATTTTGGTCTTCCGCTATTTTCTACTTGATGTGGTTTGACATAATGAAGCTGTTTAGTGGTCTTTATTTTGTTCATGCATCATATAGTAAATGTATTGTTATGCTTGGTTGGTTTATGGGTTATTTCTTAAAGGGTAAATCGTCCCCAAACATATATTTGAAACCCTTCATCATTTATTGCCTGCCTTTGGTGTCTTGTGGATGTCGCTTGAGGCCTAGTAATGACTCGTTGTACTCTCAAGACGATGAGAATTAGCAGGTCATAAAATAATTGTTATGATTTACTATGCATGACTATGTGATTAAATCCTTCTGAGTTTTGGGTTTCAATCTTAGTTTGGATTATTTTCATTAATATTAATGAAAATTCTGTATTTAATGGTCTTTCTTTAACTTTGGGTACTTTTTGTAGAATTTTGAATATTAATAGTAGTATTTCTTTTTATAAAGGATTATCCTTTTAGGGGATTATATGATCTCATACTAACCATTTTGGTTTTAGTTGATGTATAAAGTCAAGGAAAACATATAATTCTTCTTATTTGGATTATGTGATTCTCTAGAAGATGATTCTTGTGCTTTTGATGTGACCAAGTCTTTTTGAATTCTCATTGTTTGGAGAGAAGATTCGTTTTTGGTAGAAACTTATTAAAGGATGAAACTCTAGATGAACGTAATTATATTCACTAATGGTCTTATTCTATATTGGTTTACATTTCCTACTAGGCAATCAAAGACCATTTAACAAATCATAAGTTTGTGATTTTCAAGTGGTTAACTTTCTCCTAATCATGTTTTCTATCACTCTCCATCATAATTTGATAGTTTTTTTCTCTTCCATATCCATGTTTAACTATATGGAATCCTAGTATGGGTTATCTCGGGTGACCTATGTACTTCTCTTTATTTCTTTTAAACTGATAGTTTTACTGAATATTTTCCGATGTGGGACTTTCAATGAAGATTCCAAGCCCAGTTTAAAAATTATGAGGATGCAATTCCCAAAATTGGGGAAGGATGTAACATCCCAGGTAAATAAAGAACATGAAATTTTTCATATTGGTGAATTAAATATTAATTTTACTTTAAAGGGGACGCTATGTTCGATGGCATACCCGATACACAATAATGAGTTTCATTGAAATATTACGTTGCACACTATGAATATAATATTATTATTTTAAATGGTTGTTAACGCCTAGCCGTTGTATTGGAAATAATGAACATAAGTAACTAAAATATGATTATACATATTTGTTAAATGTTTTTACATTTATTTTGAGGCTTAAAATAAGAAAATAATTCGATTTTAACCTAAAATACTCTAATAATCACTAAAAGGTCAATTTACTACCTTTTGATGGAAAAACCTCAATAAATCTAGTTTTGGTCACTTTTATATGTTATATTTGACCAAATAAAATTCTTATTTAGATTCGGGACACCAAAATTTACTTTGGTTAATTTTTTGGCACTTTTCTGATAAAATCAATTTTCTAATGAATAGTGACAAATACTGTATTTTAATTCAAATATTATTTTTAATATAATTTATTTAGATGGATATATTTCCTTTTTAATTGGTTTTAATGTGTAATTAGATTATATTTTTACCATTTAATTCAATACTGGTTATTGGAATTAATTTCACTTTGAAATTGGAAATAAAAAAGTGTCAATCTTTTGATAGATATTATTTCTAAAAAACATGCTATTTGTTTTGACAACGAAGATTAATTTTAAATTAATAAATTCAACTTCAATGTTTTGAATTTTTTACGATATACATCATTTCTGAATTCGTAATAAAAAATATAGCTTAGGCTTAATTTTTGGTATTTTTATGAAAAACATCAATTTTTGATTAATAGTAAAACCACTTAGTTGTAGTTAAAAAACAGAATTTTCCATTTAAATGAAATTTTACCGCTTCTGTGAATTGAATTTTGAAAATATAACATACATTATTTTCATTAGTATGTAAAATTTGGTTCAATAATATGAAAATAATTTTTAGTGAATAATAACTTTTGACTTTTATTTACCGCGGTTATAGGTAAATAGTGTAATTCAAGGTAAAAAGAAAGTTATAATAATAAAATATTACCTTAACAATTGTCTTAACCTTATTGGATGAGTCCTGGCCGACCATTGGCATCCTTGGGTTGATTTTGGGACCCCATGGAGCCACTTATGAGTGATAATGACACTTTAGGTTAATTAATTTAAAGTAAAGTCAAAAATAATAAAATCAAATATCATTTAGTAAATTAATTTTTAATTATGGTTATATAAGTTATATTTTTGACTATAAATATTCATTGGAAAGAAAAAAATATTTCTTACATCATTGTAGTTTTTTTAAAAAAATTAGATAACATATATATTAACTTATTTATGACACAATAATGATACCGTATTAACCTCATTAATAAATGATTTAAATAAATAATATTATAAATATTAAAATAACATCCAAAACCTGTCCAATTATTATTTGGAGAATTTATTTCGACCATGAGTCAACTTATCTTCTACTTTAATTAGTTTTGGATCGTTAGAAACAAAATATCAATATATAAGAAAATAATATTTTCACACTTCTCTAAAGATCCCCTCCCCCCCCTTATAAAAAGACTTCACCCTTAACTCATTCCTTACACCTCTCAAGCCACTTGGATCGTCCAAAACCTACCCAAATAATCTTTAAATATCCTTTTATTTCACATTGAAGCATTACCTTAGGCTTAAGTCACTTCAAGAAGTCATTTTGGTTCAAACCAAAGGGAGATACCAAAATTAATGGTAATAGTTTCTCTTAACTTATTTTCATTTATTTAACTTCTCAAACCCCTACAATCTTTTGATTCCTTTATTTTATAACAAAACGAGTATCCTTAATATACTAGGATTACTTTATGAGTAGGATTAAAAATACACTTACACATACCTCTATCTAATGGATGAAGAACATACTATTTCTTTGGATTAAAAACTAACGCCTCACGAAGCAATGATTGTTCAATTATCTCGTACCGCCTCTCATGGTGGCCATTAAAATGACACTATATTTATATATGATATATATTATGTTTATTTTCTCTTTATGTTTTTTTATTTTTCATTTATATCATACCTTTATGGATTCCATTATGGGTGAACGCGATAATTTTATTTGAGGAAGTGTGGACTACCTCCCACTCAAAGTGATATGACTCGTTAATTCCATATGTGGGACGTATAAAAAATGATGTTAATGATATTATATATGATATTATACTTTAATTATAATGTAAATATTTATCATTATGTTTTAAATTCATTAAAATATGAAATAGAAATGAAAGTAGCGTCCACGTGTACGTATGGCTTACCGTCTCCATGAACGATGCATTTAATTTCTTACCTCTAAATGTTATATAATTTTATAAATACATATATATACTGGATATATATGATATATAATATATCTGAATCATAAATATAATTCTGTAGATAATATACTATTGATCACAAGGAAAACTTGTATTTATAAGAAGTCTATTTTTGGCTCAAGTGCCAAATATAGACCAATAGACCATTATTAACTTAAATGATTGCAAAATGTTCATAACATGGTAATAAGTGATATAAAAAGAATAATAAATTTTAAAAATATTCATAATCAAGTATAAATTAACATTTGTTTATTATTCATGAAGGGCAAGGAACTAACAAGCCACGTTGGACACAAGGTAAGGGGTTTCTTAGCTCACTTTTAATTCCATGAGATTTCCATTGTTTGCCACTAATTTATTGCATGTGGTGTATTGTGTACTGAAATTTGATATATATTATCATGATAATCTTTATATTCATGTTATTATGTGAATAATTTTGTGGTTATTATGTTTTGGTCATATGACTCGATTGATTACAATGGGGTAAGAAATTTTCAACTGACTTTTTATTCCAGTGAGATTCATGCTATATTTTCCACTATTTCTTTTTGGGTGTTGTATGCACTACCAAATATTGTACTCATTGTATAATATACTAAATTTTATGGGTTTTTACATCTTCATTTTATGACCCTTATTTCACGGGTTTTATGTTATGTAAGTTACCAAATCAATAAGGGAATATTTTAACCCAATTTCTATTCCTTGGGTTAATCTTCAAATTCTTAATTATGTCATGATATGGTTATGAGTGGAATCACTATTTATTTATTTATGTTTTAATTTCAAATCCACTTTGTGTGGATATACTTTTGATACACATAATCAATACATTTGAAAAATTATCATGTCATCGATATGAACTTCATAAGAGTAATTTTAACTCAATTTCCATTCATTGAGTAAAACATCCAAGTCATTGGCTTTGTCTTAAAAAGAACATATGTAAATTTCCTGTGATTTATTTACAATTAATATCCAATTATTTTTCATTTATTTATATTTTTCACACATTATTATGTAATTGATCCATCCTTAATCTAAGGATATTGTTTTTATAAATAATTTCGTCTCAATTTACATTCCATTGATAATTCATTGTTGTCATGCACCAATTCACTTTTATACGGTGTATATACTGTCTCTTGGAATATAAAATCATGAATCACTTTATTATAATGATATTATAATTTTTTTATTTAATTTTAGTCCTCAATTATTTGTATTCAAGCGTATCTCATTTTGTTAAAAAATCATTAACTAAAATATCATTTTAAATGATTTAAAGATTTATTCTTCTAAATATTTCTCATTAATGTCCATTTTTTCAAAACAGTATTTAGGAATTATTTATATGGACATTAATGTTTTCAAATGATAATTCATTTAAAATCGTTAAAGTGGTATGGGACACTTTGATTCAAAAATATCTATATTTTAGGTTTTAAATGGTTTTGAAAATGGTTTGAAAAAGCATTTTTTATTTTAATATCCTGATATGATATAATGTGATTGGAATGTGGAAATTTTATATCTAATATATGGTTGTGTTATTTGTTATTATTATGGTCATTGAGAATTCTTTACATATACGGGTGGTTCTGTGATAAACCTAGTGTGAGTGAGCCTGAGGTACCTTTCCAATGCATTGGGTAATGTGACAGAGGTAAATGGGAATATTTATCCAAAGAGATTTAGGGAATATATTGTGATGTGTATTCCAAATGGGACTTACTTTGTATCTGTGATTTCTACAATGTAATTATGATATGGATGCCTCAAGTTACCATTATGATTTATGATTCATATGTGTTATTCATAAATATTATGATTTCAGAAGGTATGTTATGATTAATAATTATGGTTTCATTGATTTGAATTTATTGATCTGTTAATATTTCCTTTCGTTATTTTATAACCCTTACTAAGATTTTTATGCTAATCCCATGTTTTTGAATTTTTTTTCATATATTATAAGGAAGTTTAAGAGAAAGTAAGTATTAAAGAAGATTTATATCAAGAAAATAACTCTTGTTTTAATTACGGAGTTTTATTGTTGTGAAAAATCGGTTATAGTAAAAGTGTATACATTGTAATATACATGTTGATATGTAATAGTTATTGCCGAGTTATCTGATAGTATAAACCTAAAAAGATACTCATTTTGAATTCTTGACTTAACTCAATATTAAGTAATGATTTATGCCAAGTATTTATAACAATGCCCGTATGGGTTTCATTGAAAAATTGAAATGAATCTTAGTTTTAACCTGTATGACATGAAATAAATTTCCAGCCATCATGACTACTGAAAATTTTTAAAGGATCTTATATTTTTACAGAATTATATTTTTCGTGAAATGCATTTTCCAAAAAATTTGTACTATTTTATTTTACGTCCAATTGAAAAGGATATTTTCCTCAAATAAAATTTTAAAGATGTTTTCATTCATCGATGACATAAAATATTTAATATAATTATGATAAAATGTGGATATTATTCCATATAATAATCTTTATTATTTATTTTGATGGTTTATGATCAGTTTGACTATAGATTTTCTATTTTTATTCCACTCACCTTATTACTCAGAATGTTTTATGGTTTTTTATTAAATGTGGAAAGTATTCCCATTTTGTATACTAAATTTACAATACAATTACTTCTGATGATTACGTCTCACCCCTATCATGTCGGGAATGAATTTGACATTGTAGGTGATGGGAAGATCCCCCAATTCATCGGCAGGATTAATGAGACATATTATATTGCGTTTTACCCTAGTCCTTACCCATTTGTGTAGACCTCTTGGCTGAGGCCTTGATAGTATGTTTAAGATGTATTCAATAATGAATTATATTATTATGATTTTGGTTATTGATATTCCATTGGACTAATCGATAGTTATAATATCCATTGTTATGATTCATTCAATTGTAATTTTTTATATGGCATTATTTGATGAAATTTTATTCTTATCATATCATTCTCATGTTATAGATTAAATAGAATGTGTTTCAGTTAATTAGCCTTCCATAATCATTTAAATCTATTTATAATCTATTACTCTATTTTTTATACCCATACAGATAATTTAATCTCATCATATTCCTATGTTTCACTTTTCCTATCTGATTCAAGTATGTTTTTTTGATTAATATGAAAGGGGAATAATGGAATTATCCATGAAATATTTTGTTTATTTTATTTTTAAAGTGTAATATTAATTTATACTATGTATCTAGTTTACCATAAAATTAACATTTGTTATTATATTTTGAGGTTCTCCGTTTTTTATTTTTTGTCTTTTATTTTTTCCTGGGATTCCTTGGGGGTTCTTATGAAATAATGACGGTTTTGGCCCCAATAGCATGTGGTGAACAATTGGAACAAATTTAGTGGAAACCATAAGAAAACCCAGAGGAAACCATTTTCCTAGGATAGTGGAACTTTCTTAATCTCACTACATATCGCATGGGCATGTTCCCTCCCCCAAGAAACCATGTGGCCTTTTTAGGTCATAAATATTTTGAAATTAATCTTCATCAATCCCCTAATTTCTACCCCTAATAACCCCTAATTTGATCCATTCGGGATTTTTAGCCCTAGGATATTCCTCCACTCCCTCTTGTATCCCTTTAACAATAAATTCTATGTGTATTTGGGATTAAATGTTAAATCAATAATCAATTAAGTAAATTTTATCATGACTTATTCCTTCATATAGGGTTTCTCTTCCTCTCTCTTTTGGTCTTATTTTCTAGCTAGTGTTTGACCCGACAATTGTTCAATCATTATTTTTGGGGTGAAAATTTTAATGTTTTTGCTTTTATCTTACCTTTATAGAGGTTTTATGGTGTGATTTTGGTTTTCCATCAGATTCATGATGTCTCCAAGATTCAGGTAGGTAATTAAATTTTTAGAATTATTGTATGACTTTGGTATTCATTCTTTTCTTCTAAAATGTTCTCTATAGGTTGTTTGAAAGGTGATAAATGTCTTTTTAATTTGATTTTATATGTATATTTTTTGAAATATGGGTTTCCAAATGAAATGAGTAGTGTTTCTTGGGATTTACTATTTTATGTTTCTTAAATGTGTTTTCTAAATTATATAAATGGTGTGAGGCATGTTTAAAAATGGTTTTGGTTTGGGTGTGATCTTGGTATGAGATTGTACTTTGAAATGGGTTGGTTTTAATGTCTATTAATTATTGTTAATGTGTGTATGGGAATGTGATCATTTACGTGGCATGTGAAATAGAAATTGAGCACAAAGAGAATCCAAGGTATCAAAGTGGATGGACTAGGACTAGTATGCTTGTTGGATCACTGGGACAGAGGCCTGATTCCATCTATAAATATCAAAGATACAAATCTAACTAAACATTGTTGATTTGAGACCACTAGACCGTAGGATGCATTACATTTAAGAGTCTTATGCATGATGATGATATGGGTTATGTTTTTTATACCATGTTTCAATGAGATATGACGTTCTTAGGGCCCAACTTGTGCAAGTTCCTATGGGAATTTCTCATGTTGTGGTTCTCTCTTGTGATGTTGTGATCACCATCGGTATATTATGGAATTTTATATTATTTTAAATTTAATAGAATGTATTTGTGAAAATATTTTGTGAAAATAGTTCCAAGAACCTTCTTAAAAATTTCTTGGTGCATTTTATTCTAATATTTTAGAATGGAATGTTTATTTTGGGTGGAATCCTACTAGGCTTTGTCTCACACACTACATACAACCTTGGGTGTATGTATAATTTGTTCTATATGACTCATGTAAAGTATAGATGTTCCACTGTGGTGATGGTGGATCCGGTTTTTAGGGTTCCTCTCTTGATGGTGTTGGTGGAGGTGGATTGAGGGTGACAAATCTCATGTTACAAGGTGGTTTTGGGGTCTTTTATAGTTGGCACCCCTCCTTATTTTGGTTTTTGGTTAATGTTGTCAAATATTAAAATAGTAATTAGTGTATCTATTTTGGTTTTGAATATTTATCATGTTGAGATTTTTCATTTTGTGTTTTGTTTAAAATTTCTTGTCGTGTGTGAAATCATTCCAAAAAGTATGTTATTGATACCCATGAACTAGTTTCTAGCCCATAGGGATTATGAATGCCCTTCAATAAATTTTTTAGGACAAGTTTGGTTTCAGGTTGGATTGTATCTATGATTGGCTCATGAAAGGATGTTATTATGGAATGTTTTCTCCCTTTTCGTGGGCTCATGATATTTAGAAGAGTCTAGATTGAAAAGAGCTTGGATTATCTTGGCGTGAAGTTATTGTTTCAAGTGGGGTGTCTGGCCCAGACACCTTATGAGAGATCTTGAGTCTCCCTGATATGTTGGGATTTGGTTTGTCCTCTTTCCCAGGAGAGATGTCGAGGATTTAGACTGTTCATAGACACTAGGAATGGTGAAGTGGTATGGATGGTTATTGCGATGAATATGTTTTTTTTGAATTATGGAATTGTTTGTAATTTTATTTTATATTTTTTTTTAGAATTTTGTATTGACGGTTTTCCAAGAAGATTTTATCATTATATAGAAGAATTTATTCTGAAGACTTCCTATGCAATCGTTATAAGAGGCCAGAGAGAGTTTCCCCTCACTAATTGATCACATGCTTGTCGAAGTAGTGGTTTAGGATATACAAGACATGGGTCAAGGGGTATGTTATAGTCATATTCATGTTAGGGAATCCGAATAAGGTCTTGGAAAGGATAAGGCTCCAGAGTTCCTCAAGAACAAGCCTCTTTAATTTTTGGGTAGGATAGACCCCCAATAAGAATAGGAGTGGATATTGAAAATAGTTTGAATGCCTATGTTTCATAATACTCATAAGAAGATTTATGTAACATGTGCTTCATTCTTAATGAAAGGCATCATTTGGAGATGGTGGGATTCTATGGTGCAAGCTGGGAATTATGAGATGACAGGTTGGAAGGAATTGAAATTAATATTCAATGAGAATTCCTTGAGACCTTGGCCTTTTCCATGACCCAAGAGTTTTTGGATCATCACTAGGGGGAGCAGACTGTGATAGAGTATGGTAACAATTTTTTAGAGTTGTATCACTTTGCACATCAAGTTATTTCCAATGAGTAGCTGAAGTCTTAAATTCCCTAAATGGGGATGTGACTGGATATCTGATCTGAAGCCTTCTCGTTCATGTTGAAGAATTATGATGTGGTATTTGATAATTCTTTGATAGCGTAGACCGATAATAGTTTAATTTCCAATTTCTCTAAGGGTGTATCAGCTGTGGTCTAGAGAAATGGAAGTTCATTTGAAAATAAACGAATGTAGGATGAGCAGCAGAAGAAAGTATGTGGAAGTTCAGGCCACCAAACCCAACTGTTGTCATATGTGGCTTTGGGAGTTGGATCAGTTGTGTTCCATTAGTGTGGGAATACATGGTATATGCGGTCATATTATTTAGCCCAACCTAGGCCATTACATAGATGTAGAATTAAAGGGAAACATATAGAGGTTTTATAAGGTAGTGCATCCATATCAAGGATGAGTAAGTTTTGTGTCCTCCCAAGGCATATCATCTCAGTCATAGCCATATAGGATTTTTGGTTTTAGGTTTGGTGTTCATTGAGGCAGGTTTGGAGCCACTTCTGGGAAGAGTCGGTTCAAGGATGAAATTCATTATAATGGCCATTCTGAATCCCATGTAGACACAAGGCATCTCCATGCTTTGGATCCGGAAACAGAAGTATATGAATCTGTACTTATGACAGTTCGTGGTACCATTCTTATTACCTCATCCACATTTGTTTATTTTTTTGATGGTGGTTCTTTTTTTGGTTTATTTCTACCCATTTTATGGATTCAATGAAATTATCAACAAATATTATTCCATATGTGAAAAATTTAGTGATACCACTTGGTAAGAAGTAAAATGTTGGTTTTAGGTGTACATCATTTGTACTCGTGATGTTAGGGGATTAGTTTGAATGGGATTTATTGGTTATTAAAATGGAACTCTTTGAAGTAATCATCGGTATGGAACACAATGATTATTATTGATGACGAGTAACTTTCATGGCTCCTGATGGGGGTACCCTGGTATTTCAAGATGAATGGGATCCTAAGATGAGATATATTGAACCTTCACATATGGAATTGGTAAATCATGATCTACATTTTCCTTTTCATGTGTTATAGGATGGTGGTGGTGTTCCTAAGAATAAATTACCTCCTTTTATAAATTTGTTTCTAAAGGATGTTCTTGGATAGATTTTTGGTTTTCTACTAGAGTGGGATATAGAGTTCATAATATATTTTGTGCTCGGAAAATAATGATATCTCTTCATTCTTATCATATGGACCCCACTGATTTGAGATAATTAAAGTTACAGATGTGTGATTTGGAATCCAAAGTATTCATTCACCCGACTGTCTCACCTTGGTCCGCCCCATTCCTTCTTATGAAAAAGGCCATTGAATATCTGCAGTTGTCTATTAATTACCAAATTATAAATAAGGTAATGGTCAAGATAAAATCACATTTTACCCATATTGATGCCCTTTTCCATCATCTTAAGGGTGAGCGGTGAATTTACAAGATTAACATGCATTCTAGATATCACCAAGTCATTGTTATAGAGGAGGATGTTCCAAAAATAGTCTTCTTAAGCATGAATGCTCCAATGGTCATTCAGGCACATATGAACATTGAAATTAACTAGTATCTAGACTCCTTCATCATGGTATTTTTGGATGAAATCCAAGTCAATTCTAGGACCCAAGAGGATCATGAGAAGTATATGAAAACTGTGTTGGGAACTCATTCATACCATCTCCTCTATGATCTTTTCTGTAAGTGCAGATTTTGGACTAGAGTGGTGAATTTTATGTGAAATGTGATCTAAAAACAAGGGGTTTTAGTGGACCCTAAGAAGATTAGTGAAGTGCTTTCCTGTGAGAAGATGAATAATGTTTTTGAGATCAAAATATTCTGGTCTTATTAGGGTATTAAAGGTGGTTTATTCGGGATTCCAATTAGCTCACCTTTCCCATGATGTTATTTACCCAAAATGGGTAAAGAATGAATAGATCTTGGAGTGTGAGACTTCCTTCGAGGAATATTAGAGGAGATAAAAAAACCACAGTTTTGATTTTTCCCAAATCTGGAAAAGGATATATGTTCCATTGTCTTGCTTCATATATGGGATGTGGGTGTGTTCTCATGAAGGATGAGTATGTAGTGGCATATGGTTCTCTCCAACTCCTACCACATTAAAATAATTACCCCACCCACAATCTTCAATTAGTGGTGGTGATGCATGCCTTGAAGACATTTCATATTTATCTTTTTTGGGAAAAGGTTGTAGTTTATTTAGATCATAAGTTTTTGGACGACATATTAACCTATAAATATGTGAATCTATGGAAAAATCATTGGGTGGAGTACCTTTAGGGGTTTTATTTTGATATCATGTACACCCTAAGAAAAGGTATTGTTGTTGTCAATTTTTTTGGGATGAAATATGACAATTCAATATTTGGAAGAGTCCACGATTGTGTGGAATTTTATATGAGTTTTTTCCTAGATGATTATAGAAGTCAAGGAGCAGAGTGGATGTGCATTATTGGATAGTGCTTAGCTAACTCATTCAATTTTGAAGTTTTTTCATAAAGAGAATCTAGGTGATGAGTTATGAATGCTTTATTTTTAGTTTTTTAATGATGGGGATGTTACTAGTGAGTGTTCTCTATATTATAAGGGGTTTCAATCTTTTATGGGTCACATCATGGTTCCCTTTTCATTACAGAAGTTAGTGATGTATGATAGCTGTAGAGTCCCACCCTGAGTGCATCTAAAATGTTCCCCATGATGGTGGGCCACAAGACCTCCAGAGCATCACCCCAAATACCAGAGGCTAATGACTAGTAGCAAGGGACTTCAGTAAGTCCATGGGGAGACTATTATCTCAATGAAAAATGTATTGTATATTACAAGAAAGCATTTTAAGAAGTAGTGGAATAAATATAGAAAAGATATTATATTGAAATAGACGCATACAAATGACTCCATAAATAAATAAACTGATGAAGCTGAATAATCATAACAATACCAAGAAGATTCCAATGTATGATGTGAAATTTAAATAGTAAAAGTGTAGGGACATGGGGTAAAATCATATACTACATGCTGACAAAAACTCCCAAAAGAAAAAAACTACCACATGGCATCCCAAGCATTGGCTCAATCCCCCCCCCCCCAAGGTCCATCTTGAACAGAAAATTAATCAAGAATTCGGAGTGAGACTCTTCCCTATATCCACACATGTGGAAATAATGTCTAATTCGGTAGAAAAAATTTTCCATGAAATATGTGAGATATACTCTCAGTATTCTTGTACCTATATTTTCTAGAACATTCCATTTCGTTCTGTAAACAAATAATAGTGTACCATATATAATAAATGCATGAATTTAAATAATTGAAAAATATTGTAACGAAGTATGGTTTTCTAAGGGGACACCCCTTTCATACCACCTACTCCAGCCTATGTCGGGAGTCGGAAAGAGTACATGTTAAATTAGAAAGATACACATATACCATCTCCTGAAGTTCCCAGTCAGGATCCAAGTATCATTGAGAGGGGGAGGGGGTGACTCCGTGATATATTTTTATTTTTATGTTTCCCCTTTTTGAAACAAACTATGCCTCTTGTTAAAGAGTTTCTTCCCTGATAAACACACTCAACCACATGAACACAATATTTACAATGTTCAGTACTCAAAAAAAGTATCCATATCCTTGGTATGGTATAGAAACAATTTTAGTACCACACAATCCACTAGAAAACAATCCTTTGATGTGGAATACAACAAGTAGGATATATCATTACACTCGTGAAGCACTTTGAGAACAATCCAATAGTGCATGTGCTCCCTCTTAGCACAAATAAGGTAATTTAATGATTTCTTGCTTCTTAATGAACTTTCAAAAATCAAATATTTTAAAACAATTCTTCAATTTCTTACCCAGAAGCTGGTAAGAACCTCTTATTGCAAACAGCTTGTGCACCACTCCCTGATTGCGTGACTCCCTGCTTGAGCGCCACCTGTTTGCATGCCACTTATGCTTGTGTTCCACCTACTTGCACGCTACTCAGCTTGTGCGCCATCTACTTGCATGCCACAACTTGCACGCCACAACTTACGCACCACAACATGGGTGCCAATATTGTGCAGAGCTCACAACTTGGGCGCCATCTTTGACTTATACACAACACACTTCTTGAAGACACCTCCATGCTTGCACGCCTCTGACAACTTTCACGCCACCAATTTCACGCCTCCCTACTTGTGCACCATTATAAATAACCCTCAACTTGCGTGCCACTTCTAATTTCACGTCACTTCAGTTTACGATCCACTTTCTACTGCTTGCGCGATCAGACCTCACAATTTTTTCTTAATTGATGAGCCTTAAAAATTAGGAGGCTAGTCGTCTATTTATAGGCAATTTGGTGACTTGCTCGCCATATACACTTGCATGCTGCTCCAACACTTTCCCACCACTCCAGCACTTGCACACCACTTTCTTTCTGTTGTCATATTTTGATATGATGATGTTGAAATATTACTTGCACGTAACATACACTTACGTGACACACTTGCGCGCCCCTTATACTAGAGCACCCATTTCTGACTTGCGTGTCAATCTTTAACTTGCGCGCCACTTTATTTCCTTTGTCATATTATGATGGGATGTTCTTGCAATATGACTTACATGCGACATACACTTGCGCGCCACATATACTTGCACGCCACTTTTGACATGCATGCCAATTTATTTACTTTTTCCAGAAACACTTCTTTTAATCTCCCTATCCTTCATAAGGCTTTCCTCACAAGATCTCCAAACTTATGATATTTTTGAAATACAAATCAGAAAAGCATCATCATAGTTTACAAGTCCTTTACAAAGAGAATTGATTTAGCATCTTTGATAACAAAAAACAACACTCTGTAATAGAAAACTATTCTTACTTCCTTATCCATCCACCTTGGTCCCAACAATATCCCCTTTTGATATTGTTGTCTACCAAGATTCATAAATCACTGAACTTTGTAACCATAAGAAATGGATTACTTATCAACAATTTTAAGCATACATGAACTAACTCGTTGTAGGAAACAAGAATTATTAACAGCCCAAACCATGCTGTCCAAAAGCAGTGACTATGAAATCGAATGATCGTATCTCCTCAGCCTTCTTCAGAACATCTTTCAATATTTTACTTCAGCATTCATCACTTATTCAACTTTCATGGAAAACAAATTTTTTTCATACAACCACTCCAACAAACAATTAGAATAGTTCACACACATACATCCTGGATTCACAGCATACCCATAACTCCCCCTTTATGCATGAATCTATAAGGATAGATTTATGAAACAATTCTCCCCGTTGAAAACATAATCTAAAGGCATGATGAGTGTGGGTACAGAAAGACATACCTTAACCCTGATGAGAAGGGGGTTGGACACCCATGTTCAACCTTAATTTCACAAATGGTTCCTTCGGTAATGGTTTTATGAATATATCAGCCACTTGTTCAGATGTAGGAACATACTCCAGCTTAAATTCAATCATGTCCACCACCTATTTGATTAATTGGTACTTTATATCAATGTGTTTTTAACGAGAATGTTGTACTGGATTAATTTTAAGATTTATTGCACTCTGATCATCACAACCCAAGAGAAATGGTAGCTTTACTTCAACAAGTAGATATTCCAGCTGAGTCTTCATCCACATTAGTTGAGTTTCAGCTTGAGTAGCAGCAACATACTCAGCTTCAACTGTGCTAAGTGTTATTGAATTATATTTCATGGTATTCCAACTAACACAAATTTTCCCCATAAAGAAAACTCCACCAGAATTGGATCTTCGATCATCAACATTTCCTGCCCAATCAGCATCAGAATACCCGAATAGATCAATATTTCCTGATCCATCATACATGATTCAAAAATTTATTGTGCCTTTGATTTATCTGAGAATTAATTTTCCAGAAATCAGATGTGATTCATTAGGATCACTCTGAAATCTTACACATAAAGTGACAACATGGACAAGTAGGGTCTTGAGGCAGACAGATACAACTGAATTCCCATCAGCTTTCGAAACTCTTTCAGATCAACTTCATTACCTTCTCCATCTTTAGACAACTTGGTTCCCACTGAAATTGGTGTGGAAACTGGTTTCAAATTTTCCATGCCAAACTTCTTCAAAAGTTCCTCGGCATACTTTTATTGAGACAGAAAAACATGATTCTTCCTCTATGAAATTTATATCCCAATAAAGTACATCATTTCTCCCAGCATGGACATATCAAATAACTTCTTCATCTCCTCAGAAAATTTCTCACCTGATCTTTCATCATTTCCAAAAAATTTAATATCATCGACATAAACAATAATGATCAGTGAAAACTCCTGACATTCCTTGATGTAGAGATTGTTGTCAACTCACCCTTTCTTAAATTTCATCTTCTTTAAGCAAGTATCTAATTTAGAATACCATGCTCTCGGAGCCTTTTTTATCCCATAAAAAGACTTCTTCAACCTGCACACATAACTTCCATCTTTTCCAATAACAAATCTACAAGGTTGATCAATGTAGACATCCTTGTCAAGGTCACCATACAAAAATGCGGATTTTACATCCATTTGAAAGACTTTGTAATCTCGTTGTCCATCAATAGAAATAAAGATTATGGTAGTTTCTAATATTTCCACCAGATCAAAGGTTTCATAAAAATCAATGCCTAAAATTTTTGAATACCCATTACAAACCAATCTTGATTTGTTTCTTATTACTTTACCTTCTTCATTCAGCTTGTTCCGGAAAACCCACTTTGTACCAATGATGTTCTTGTTTTCTGTCTTGAGTAAAAGTTTCCAAGTATCATTATTCTCTTTCTGATCAAGCTATTCAATCATTTCATGAACCATTCTGGATGCTCAAATGCTTCATTTAAATTATTTGGTTCAACTTTCGAATAAAGAGATGTATGTGATATAGAATTCATTGTTCTTCTTATTTGAACCCTCTGATTTGTATCTCCAATAATGTTCTGAGCCTCCACTTCCTTCCTAAACCTATTATGAGTAGTTTGAACTCCATCTTCATCAATTGATATTTCTGAGTTGGATTCGTCTTCTTGAGTAGGATAAACATAGTTTGTAGCATTATCAGAATTGTTAACAAAATCATCTATATCCTGCTCAACTTCCACATCAACATATGATTTCTTTTCTTTCTCAACATTATCAACAACTTTTACATATGAAGAATCAATAATTCTTCCCGTTTCATTATTGATACATCTATATCCTCTTCCTTCTAGAGCATAGCAAAGAAAAATTCCATCATCTCCTACTTGCTCATACTTTCCAAGGTTTCCACATTTATTCTTTATAATGCATGGACTCCCAAGAACTCTTATCTGTTTTAGACATGGAGTTTTTTCATAGAATACTTCCTAAGGAGTCATATGTGAGTTTGGTCTAAAGAAAAATCGGTTCTGAATATACACAGCAGTTCTCATGGCTTGCCTCTAATAATAATGAGAAAGACTATGCTCAAGCAACATAGTTCTCCCCACTTCCACCAAAGTTCGATTCTTTCTTTCAGCAAGCCCATTTTATTGATGTGTGAATGGTGAACTGAACTAATGCCGAATTCCATAATTCTCAAGATAACATTGAAACTATTCATTCTTATACTCACCACCACTATCGGTTCTCATATTCTTCACTGAATACTCACATTATTTTTCTACTTTCCTCCTAAAACTCTTAAACATTTTCAGAGCATCTGACTTATGTCTCATCTACATAACACAAGTAATGAGAGTAAAGTCATCAATGAAAGTAATGAGGCAATTATCTCTATTTGTTGATTTCTTTCTCATTAGTCCACATATTTCAGAATGTATAAGTTCTAAGGGTTGTTTTTAATGAATTTCAACTCTCTTATGAAAAGAGTTTGTAATCTTCCTTTTTTCACAAATAGTGCAACACCAATCTCTTCTTCTAGATAAATCATGAATATCTCTGACACTGTCTCACCTTGATAACTTGCACATATTTCTCTGACACATATTTCACAGCCTTTTATGCCATAACTGATTTTCATCCACTACACCCATGTAATAGGAGTTCTCCACTTCACCAACTTGGAAAAAATGCCCTCTTGTACTTTGGCCCCTTGTAACTATATTTCCATCATTTTCAATTTTCAGAACAAATCCATATTTTCTAAAGATAATTTTTTTCCCTCATCACAGAGTTTGACACACTAAGCTGGTTATGTTTCATCCAATCAACATATAGTGTTTTCCAGGATTTCATCTTTTCATTTCTAATGATGGCCGATCAAACACTGTTGATCCTTATAGGTTCATCATTTCCAAATTTCACTCTTCATTCTTTAAAGGCTTTCACATTATTCAGCTGCTTTAAGTCTCCTGTCATATGAGAGGAACACCCACTATCAAGAATCCATGGATGTTCTCCTTTTGTGGCTTTCAAAGTAGTTTCGACAACAAGATATTTTTTTCATCCTTTTCCTTCACTTCATGTTGTGCTTCCTCCAATTTCCTAACCAATTCAATCTGTTCTGGCCAGACAACCATGCACTCTTTCTTTTTGGACTTATCATACCTATCCCTTTTAGCTTTTAAAAACTCTGGATTTTCATAATTATTAAGAATCTTTTATTGCTCTGGTAACACATTAAGGCAGCCATTGGAAAGATGCTTAGGTCAATCACCTTTTTCAAAAATAGTTTCTAGTGGTTGGAACCTATTCTCAACTTTCACAACAGTCTTCTCAAATATATTCTGAAATTTATTTAGAGACATTATATTTCTAAAATGTTGACACCCCCTCAATCATTGTCTTTAAAAAATTATGGAATAGTTGCAATGTTGTTGGTTGAACCAACACACATTTTCCTTGTGTCAGAATCCACCACAATAATAGTAGTTACCATAGAAAGAATATTTTCCTCTGAAACTTCTATACTGACCAGATTTGTGAACACGCATCTCAAAAACCATCTTAATAGAACTATGATAACCATAAACCTTTATGTTTTCATTTGTAACTCCCTTTATCTGTTCAGATTTAACAGCACTAGAAGTATTAGAAGTCATTATTGACTCGTGATTTTTATGCACTTTTTATTTTTCATCATTTCTGACTTTGACCACATACCTAGTCTTTCCATAATTGTTCTTATCAGAACCAGTTATGTCTTTCATTTCAACCTTTGAAGGAAACTTTTGTGGATCTTTTTTGGTTTATTCTTACTATAACATTCACCAACTTATGAGATAGATTTTTTGAAACTGATATTAATTTCTTTAGCTTCATAATGTTTCTGTTGTAAAAGTTCCAACTCCTCTTTTGTTTCCATCATCTTTACTTCAATATGATCATTACGATTCGTTGCATTCTCAAGAGAATTTTTCTGACCATCAATTTCCTTTTCCATATTCATTTTCTCATCATTAAAACCTTCTTGACTCTTTAATTCAGAGTTTTCATTTATCAGCTTGTTTTTTTCCTTCTCAAGCCTTATGATCTTCCTCAATCATTCTTTCAACTCCTCTTTTAGATGATATTCATGTTGAGTTTCTTCTTCTTCTTCTGAACTATTTCTTTCATACTATTATTTATTCACTGCAGCAATAAAGGTATTCTATCTATTTTTTTTCTGAAAATAATTTCTCGGATTCGTCTTCACTGTCTTCTTCATCTTCATCTTCAAATAAAAAAGCTTCTTCTTTTTTATATGAAGAACTTTTCTTCCTTCCCCTTTGAAAAATATTATTCTTTGTCAACTTGTTTCTTCCACAACTTTCTTGGCCTTCTGTTATCATCATAACTGCCTTCTTCTTTATTCTTTTGAGGATAGTTAGACGCAAAGTGACCAACGGCTCCACACTCAAAACATTTCAAGGTAAGTTTACCCTTTTATTTCCCTATACCTCTTTTCACATTCTTAGAAAACATGGATAAAATTTCATCAAAATTCTTACATACCTCATCTTCGGAATTGGATTCAACAGCATCATCTTCAGTTGGAGTCTTCCTTGACATCTCTCTCTTTGTATCCTTGAATGAAATTTCTCTATCAACTTTTGTTTTTCCCTTCAAATTCTTGTCCCTTCCCATCTCATATGTAATTAGACTTCTATGAAAGTATTCGAAATAAAATTTTTTAGGGTCTCTATCTTCTAAAGATGATACTTTAGCATCAAACTTGTTAGGTAGAATTCTCAAGATATTTTTGACAATTGTAGAATCCTCCAACGTTTCCCCAAGACATCTAATTATACTGATAATATCATTTATCCTGGTAAAGAAATCCCCAACAGATTCATATTCTCTCATTTTCAAGGCTTCATACTTCAGTCTCCAGATTTTTAGTTTATCTTTCATCACTTTTTTATTTCCTTCAGAGATGTTCTTCAGTTTGTCCCAAATTCCTTTGGCTGTATCAACTCTTTCACTCATTAAAATTCACACTCAGGAAGAGATGAGAGTAACAAATTTTTAGCTCTTCCATCATTCTTAAGATTCTTCTTATTGACATGTGTAAGAGGAACCATGTCTTCAATAGTAGGAAATTAATCTATTGTAGTTTCAAGAACATTATATCCAATAGATATAAGATAATGAATCATTCTTTCCTTCCATATGTGATAGTTATTTACATAAAAAATTTGAATCCCATTACCGTTCACGCAATTTAGATTCTCCATCCCAACTTATCTTCAACCACTTCAGAAAAGAATAAACAAAGGGAACTCGTTGCACTGATACCAATTGAAGTTCCCAGTCAGGATCCAAGTATCACTGATAGGGGTAGGGGTGAATCAATGATATCTTTTTCTTTTTAATTTTCCCCTTTTTGAAATAACATTCACCTAATGTTAATGATTTTCTTCCCTGTAGAACATACACAACCACCAGAACACAATATTTACAAGGTTCACTACTCAACAAGAGTAGCTACGTCCTTGGTATGGTACGGAAACAACCCAGTACCACACAATCCACTATGAAACAATCCTTTGATGTGGAATAAAATGAGTAGGATATAACCTTACACTCGTGTAGCACTTTGAAAACAATCCAATAGTGCACGTGCTCCCTCTTAGCAAAAATAGGGTAATGTAATGATTCAATGCTTCTTAATGAACTTTCAAAAATCAAATCATTCAAAAAAATTATTCACTTTCCTACCCATAAGCTGGTAAGAACCTCCTAGTGGAAATAGTTGGTGCACCACTCCCTGCTTGCACGCCACTCCCTGCTTGCATGACTCCCTACATGCATGCCAACTGTTTGCGTGCCACTTCTACTTGCGCGCCACAACTTGAACAATAAAACATGCATGCCACTATTATGCACAACTTGCGTGACACCTTTGACTTATAAAAAACACACTTCTTGAAGACACCTCCCTTCTTGTGCACCTCTGACAACATGTTCGCCGCCCTACTGGCACGCCTTTATAAATAAGCCTCAACCTGTGCACCACTTATACATGGGTGTCACTTCATTTTGAGAGCCACATTCCACTACATGCGTGATCAGAGAACACAATTTTTCCTTATGCGTTGAGCTTTAAAAAATGAGGAGGTTACTCATCTATTTATATGAATTTTGGTGACTTGCGCGCCACATAGACTTGTGCGCCGCTCCATCAATTGCACGCCGCTCCAGCACTTTCACGCCACTCCAGCACTTGCGCACCGCTCCAGAACATGTGCGACACTTTCATTCCATTTTAATATTTTTATATGATGATGTATAAATATGACTTGCATGCCTTACATAACCTTGTGAGACACACTTGCGTGCCCCTTATACTTGAGTGCCATTTTTGGACTTGAACGCCAATCTTTAAATTGCACGCCACTTTATTTAATTTGTCTTATTTTGATGGGATGATCTTGAAATATGACATACAGGAAACATACAATTGCGCGCCACATATACTTGTGCGCCACACTTGCGCGCAACTTTTGACTTGTGTGCCACTTTCATTCCTTTTCCAAAAACACTTCTTTTACTCTCCCTATCCTTCATAAGGCTTGCATCACAAGTTCTCCAAACTTATGATATTTGTGAAATAAAAATCATAAAATCATCCTCATAGTTTAAAATTCCTTTACAAAGTGAATTGATAAAGCATATTTGACAACAACAAAAAACACTCTATAACAGCAAACTCTTCTTACTTCCTTATCTGTCCAACTTGGTCCCAACAAGGCCAAAGTATCAAAACACACTAAGAATGACATACCCCCAATATTGTGTTTTGGATTGGGGACTAATCCATGGGTCAAACTAGGTGCACTAATTTCACAAGAGAGGTATCACAAGCATGAAGAAAAACTCTAAGTAGTATAAATAAAAAATCTAAAATATTCATATTAAAACTGGAAATTTAAGAGGTGGAGTCCAAGCCCATAACTATGGTTCTCTTTATAACATAAAATCAATTAAATCCAATTCTACAACCCTATACAAGTCAATCCTTGGAGGAGTCCAAGTATCACTCGTGGTATGGAAACTATGTGTATGACCTAGGTATCACACATAAGTGATTGAAAATCATCTGAGGCTGAGCATAACCAGTTTTCAATTGGATCCATCCTTGGTTTCCCTATAGGGGACCAGTATCACCCAATTTTATAGATAAATACCTTGGAATTCCCTTCTATGGTGATCCCAAAATGTCACTTTCCCAGTGCGTTGTATAGTAACCCATCGAGTATAGAGAGTCCAAATTTGGGTCCGTAATACAAAACTCAAATTCTATCCCAAATATGATATATTTAAAACTGCATAGAAAGAATATATATATATATATATATATATCAATCATTTAAGAATGCTTTTATTTAATTAACCAATTTAATTCCATGTTTACTATTCATTTCAACCAACCGTCATAACTAATAATAATTACATAATATTAAACAGAAGTGGAACATTATCAGTGTAATTAGAGGGAAAAAATATATTACTTATAATGGAATTAAAATAATTATAAAAAACTATTTATGCATAAAAAATTTAATTAAAATAAAATACATGGTTTAAGAATATCTTAAATAATTTTATCAATTTAAAACCTCAACCCACGTTATTGCCCATGCGCAAGTAATGATAAACTAATGGTTCAAGGGAAAAGGAAAATAGGAAAGCTATGTCAGCACACCCCAAGGGGTATCCAACATCATGACGACAATGTAGGAAGGGGTTCACCATAAACAAGAGTAGAAAGGATCAGGGAGAAACAATTTAATAAAATTAAACAAATTATATAGGCTTCACCAATAGGCCTCAACGAGCGGCACAATAGTGAAATTTAAATAAAGTGATGTAATGAGGAGAAATATCATTGATACCCTACCTCGTACTTGTAATATATCCCATATTCCATGAATACTTTTTATTTGACCTAAAATTGATAAAATCATAGGATTTATGAAAACCCCCAATTTTGGGTAAAAATCTTTTGCGTCAGATTTCATGATGGAGAGTGGATTAAAAAAACTATTCCTGGTTTGAATGATTAATAATATTAATATATTCATGTCACTTCTAATGGTGTTGGACACAGAGAAGAATGGGAGGGGTAGTGGTCTTTCGTAGGAGGAGGGGGTGGTCCACCACCTGGGTAAGAGGAGGCATGCCGCACTAGAGAGTAAGCGGAGGAGAGGATGATGGAAAAGTAAATAAAAAGTAATGAAATAAGGTAAGGGGTAAAAATAACAATAAAATTAAATAATAAAATAAAATAAAATAAAATAATATAAAAGAAAAGTGAAATGAAAATGAAAATAATAATAAAAATACGCTAAACCCATTTTTATTATTTTTATACTTCTCCTATCCTCTTTTTATTTTTTTATATATTTTCATTCATTTTTCATATCCTATGATTTATTTAAATTTATTTTAATACTATTTAATTATTTTTAACCTAAAACACTATGATAGGGTTTGTTATATTATTTTACATAATTCCAACGTAACCATTTAAAAATTTTATTGCAGCTCGGGAACTACAACCGGTCATGCGGGTGTGCTCCCTGGGCCTATTTAAGAAATCAGACTAAAAACTAAAAGATTCATTCCTTGGTTAATACCAAGACATTGAAACCTCCCCTCCTTAAGAATAATCATCTCTGAGTTTCCCTTTTGAGGGTAATTGAACGTTATCTGATAAATGTTTTGGCCAATGAGAACACACATCTATCCCCCTCTCCCAAGTCATGTTCTAAATGCATTTGTAATTCCACTAAACCAAAACCAGAGGATATGAACTACCCCATATAACTTTCATTCTACAGCTAACAATATGAATCAGATGCTCCTTGAAATATGCATCCACCTTAAGCTCAATGATGTTAGAGTCAAACAAATGAGACGAGTTTGGATGATACTGTCAATGTTGAGATACAAGGATGACATAATGCATGGAAAGGTACCTCTAAGGAAACAAAAACCAATAGGCTACAATACCACGTCTCTCTACTATCTTGAATGGCCTGACATATCATAAAAATAACTTCCCTTGTCTCCAGATTCGTCTATGACCCAACCTTGGAAAAACACACAAAAACACCTAATGTCCCACCTCAAACTCCTACGGTCTATGAAGATGATCAGTATAAGACACTTGTCTAGAATGTGTTGTATCCACACTCTTCTGAATCATATGTAATTTTTGATAAGTCTACAGAATTATATGAGGACCTAGAAGAGCTGTGTCACCTACTTCGACCCTTTATAAGGGTGAATGTCATGGTCTACCATATAGGGCTTCAAATGTAGCTATTTGAATTGTTGCCTAAAAGCAGGTATTATATGTAAACTCAACTGGAGGAGTATTTTTCTACCAAGAACCTCCAAAATCAATGATACAAGCCCAAATAATATCCTCTAACAAATAAATGGTATGCTCAGACTTCCCATCATTCTAGGGTTGATATGAACAACTCAAAAGAACCTACGAATCCAGTGCCTTCTACAACCCTTGCATGAATCATGACATGAAATGGGTGTCTCAGTCCGACATTATATTATGTGTAATTCCATCATGTTGAACTATATCCTGAATATATAGCCTTCTACACTCATAAACAGAGAAGGTACCTCTAATTGGTAGGATGTGTGCGACTTGGTCTACCTATCAACGACCACCCATACTGCATTGTGGCCTTGAGAAGATATCAAAAAGCCTATAATAAATTCAATGTTCACGTTGTATCATTTAATATCTATAACGGACATAGGCTGTAAGAGTCCAGAAGGTCACTGGTGCTCTACCTTCACTTACTGACAGGTGGACCACAATGAAATGAAAACATCTATTTGATTCTTCATACATGGCCACCAAAACTGATGATGCATATCTCTATACATCTTGTTAATTATTGGATGAACTACCCACACTGAGGCCATAATATCAAGAAGAACCCATACACGACCATGGTATAATAGATTTTCACTGCCATCAATAACTAAAAGATGAGGTGGGTTTTATCCTGTGATGCTCTTCCTCAAAACAAGCCCATCTAGATTAGATAACCATCACATGCGTACATTATCCATAAGAGTGGACATCACTGTATGGGATTCTAGAATTGGTTGTCTTCACTTTTCATGAACCTCCAGATGCCTCAGAATGAAAAAAGACATCATCATCAACTCACTGTTGGATGCCTGGACGACTTGTGTAATGCCCCGACCCCAGTTACCCAGAGTCAGTGCATTATTACATAACATTGGAATGATCACAAGAAAGATCAAGTCCCGAAAGACCGATTAGTTTAGTAGCCTTGGAATAACTAGATACATGAATAAGGTTTACATTACATCATAAAATGAAAACTACAACAATATAGTCTCCATAGTCCACACTCTTATCCCCCCATACTATCCATGCCGGTCATTCATAAATTACATCTTCACATCCTAGGAAAAATAAAACATAGAAAAGGGGTGAGCTCAAATGCCCAGTAAGGATAACAATATAGCAAAAACTATCATAAATAAGAATAAACATTTAAGGCAACATATAACTAAAACAAAATCCTTTTAAACTTGAACTTAAAAATGGTATGGAAAAAATAATATTAAATAATTCCATTTACTTATTCACATGGATATTCTACTAATCAAATATTCATATGTAATATCAATAACCACTTTCATAATGATGGAATGCATAATTCCAGACTATCATAACCACATAGCCAAGGCCTCGTGCTAAGACTACAAATAATATTTTGTCAAGTCCTTCTGCCAATACACTAATTTGTCTCATGAGACCTACCGATGCATCGAGTAGTTATAGCGGGAACCACCTGTCACTTACTAAGTCCAATGCATTCCTCATATTAAAAGTTTGAAACATAACATAAACATTCGTATTAAAACTAGCATACGAAATGCCAATACATATCTACAAACCATGAAAGGTATAAAAATAGCACATCCACAGTCAAACATAACTCATTCGATACAATATGGGAGATTTTATTGTATCATATTAACCTCAATCGACAATAATGAAGGATATTGTCATAGATGAAAATAATCATCAAAACTATTTGAGAGAAATATCCCCCTTTTTCTTGAAATCATTTAAAAGTCACACTATTTGTCAAGAAGCCATTTAAAAATAGATTTTTGAATCAAAGTGTCCCCTACCACTTTGAAACTTTTAAAAGTAGTTTTAATTTTAAAACATTAATGTCCATATAAATAAATCATTGAAACCATTTTTAAAACATGGAAATTAATGAGAAAGATTTAGAAGAATAAGTCTTTAAAACATTTAAAAATGGTATTTTAGTTAGAGTTTCTAACCAAAAGAGAGACACTTGAATACATATAATTGAGGTAATAAAAACTTTGTAATATCATGAGAATAAAGGGATTCATGATATACTTTGTCAAAGTACATTATATACACCACATAAATGTGATTTTGTGTATAACAACAAAGAAGTCTCAATGGAATGTAAATTGAGATGAAATCTCTCATAAAGGCCGTATCCTTAGGTTAAGGATAAATCAACGACATAATTATGTGTGAAACATATAAATACACTAAATATGATTGTATATTCAGTGTAAAATAATAAAAGGACATTCACACATATTATTATAAAAACAACACCAATGAATTGGATGTTTATCTCAACAAATCGAGATTGAGTAAAAATTACTCTTATCAAGTTCATACCGATGACATGAGAATTTTTAAATGGAGTTATTATATGTATAAAAAGTATATCCACACAAAGGGGAGTGGAAATTATGACATAATGAAATGAATAGTGATTCCACACATAATCTTGGAGTAAAATAATCAATGAAGTATGCGTAAAGCCGAATGAGTGGAAATTGAAATTTCAAATTCCCTTATCGATTTGGTAACTTATGAAACATGCACCCATAGAAGAAGTATAATACAATGATTATGTAAATGTCCATAAATTAAATTATATTACACAATTAATACAATCATTGGCAGTACACACACCACATGCAATAAATAAGTGGTGAATAACGGAGATCTCACTGAATTAAAAGTGAGATAAGAAACCCCTTACTTTGTACATTTTCCTTGGTCGACGGTAGGTTAACCTCCCCTATAATGGTGAAATAATTGTTATTTAATAATAAATTAATCACTTACTTACATTAATATGATAACATATATGATCTTTTAACATTTATTTGTTAATAATATCTTAGTATTATCATCATTTCGGGTGTTAACTTACTCGTTTTCCTTTATATTATTTTTTAAGTAAGCCGTGTTTGTTATGGATAGGTTGTATCTTATTCATATACAGAATTATATCAATTCCTTAAACATTATTTTTAATCATAAAATTAGAATTATACATGAATGGATACGATGGAGAATGAATTTCATCGCGTTCGTGGAGACGGTAGTCCGTACGTACGCACGAGCGACAATATCATTCTTTTGATGTTAAAATAATATATAATTGGATGGTATATCATATAGAAAGTATAATTATCATGTTATATTTATTATTTACATAAATTACACATCTTTATTATACCCATACAAATAATAATTTATTGAGTGACAATTACACCATGACGTGGAGACGGTATGCCGTACGTACGCACGTATGGTGACATGCCATTCAAAGGATGGATAGAATACTGAAAATGGTTGTACCACATTTATAATAACATTATAGTATATAGAAGATACTTTATTTATTTTTTTAGAATAGAAATAACAGATAAAGAATAATTTTAAGAAGAAAGGAACTTGAAAGAGGGTGGTGAAAACATTACCTCTTCTTCGGGTTCTTCCTTTTTATTTGATCAAAATGGCTCCATAGGATGGCATTATGATCAAACTAAGGCCTCTAGGTTGTATTGAGGGAAGTTGAGAGAGTATTTGGGCAGGGTTTGGTCGAGCCAAAAGGCTTTGAATGTGTGAATTAGTGAGAAGGGCGAGTGCCCTTTTATAAGAGGGGTGAGGGGCACCTTTGGAAAAGCTAAAAATATTATTTTATAATAAATTAATTTTCAGTTTCTAATGGATACAGAGTGGATTATTTAAAGTTTAAGGTGGGGATGGGTCTAAAACAACTCAACCAATAGAATTTATATAGGATTGGGTCATTATATTAACCTTATCTATTAGTTTTAACTCTTAGTTAATTAGTTTGACACTTACCATGTCACTTTGTATTTTTATATTATATAGTTAATAAACAAACTATATACCTCCAAGAGACCCCCAAGTGGTCCATTAATGATTCACCTATCATGATATAAGTCTGTTGTCCGAAACTTAGATTTTTAGGAATTTAATATCAATTAATAATATAATATTTGTTTTAAAAACTCTTTTTTGTCAATTTTTACACTATTTGGAAAATTGATTTTTGTGAAAATCATAACAGAATTATTACTCGAACAGAGTTAATTAAATCATTCCTAACATGTCATATTGACCTAGAAAATTAGTTTCATTCATAAAAAGTATCAAATTATATTTATTTGGGTATTTATAATATCAA
Organism: Viscum album; assembly: GCA_963277665.1. Taxonomy (NCBI): domain Eukaryota; kingdom Viridiplantae; phylum Streptophyta; class Magnoliopsida; order Santalales; family Viscaceae; genus Viscum; species Viscum album. The sequence goes on along the minus strand of OY728146.1, from coordinate 1,614,382,437 downwards.
TAATTTTAATTTTTCACTATTATGGTAATTACTACATCACCATTGTGTCATAAATAAATTAAATTATTTAAGGTCTAAAAATTATAAATAAAATACCGTTATGTATGAAATATTTTTATATTTTTAATGAGTATTTACAGTCAAATTTATATTATGTATAACCCTATATTAAAAATATTTTAGTAAATAAACTTTGATTTTAACTCTTTTAACTCTTCTTTGAATTAAATAATAATAAATGTCATAATCTAATCCAAGTGGACTTAAATGATAATATTTTATTCCTAAGTTTGTTTTTGGTCGAGATAGATTTGTCCAATAGAATTAGTACATGTGTTAGGGTAATATTAATATCATTTCTACCCTTAATTATACTATTTACTTTTAACCGTGGTAAATAAAAGTAAAAAGTTACTATTCACCAAAAATTATTTTCATCTCATTGAACTACATTTTACTCCTTGATATTAACCATGCCTCTCGGATTTTCAAAATTCCACTCACAGAAGCGGTAAAATTAAGTTTTATGAAAAATTCAGTTTTTTTAACTACCACTTAGTAGTTTCACTATTCATCAAAAAATGAAAGTTTCCAGAAAATACCAAAATTTAGGCCTAAGATATATTTGATATTATGAATTCAAAAATGATATCTATTTTACCAAATTATAAACATATCAGTTGCATTAATTAATTTAAAAATTAATTCCCTTCGTCAAAACAGATAGCGTGTTTTTAACAGATAATAACTATCAAAAGATTGGCACTTGTTTATGTTTGGTGTAAATGTGAAATTACATCCAATGACCAAAATTGTATTAAATGGTAAAAATATTTTCTAAATATACTTTAAACCCACTAAAATTAATAATTTATCACTATTTATTATTTCGTTTAAAAAAGTTGTTTTAATTAAAATTTAGCAATTTTCACTATTCATCAAAATATAAAGTTATCCGAAAAGTACCAAAATTTTACCCTAAGCTTATTTCAAAATTACGAATCCAAAAATGAAGTCCATTTTGAAAGATAAAATTTATAAAATTTAAAAAAGTAGGTATTACTATTCATAACGGCTAGTTTGATTGGTTGTGGTGTGTTAGAATCTCAAAGTTTCTTACAATACACGCCATTGCATTATTCAAAGGGAAACGTAACGTGGAATCTTGGGGTGTTACATTCTCCCCTCCTTCAATAAATTGTGTCCTCGCAATTTTTTAAAAAGAATTGGGCTTGAGAATATAATGGAAAGCCTCACATCAGAAAAAGAGTCAATAAAACTATCACTTTAAAAGAAAGGAAGAGAGGTATAATGGTCACCCAAGATAACCCATACTAGGATTCCATGTAGGAAAAAGTGGATATGGACGATAAACTAAGTGTTATGTTCTAATGGAGAGGGATATAAAACATGATCAGGAGAAATTTAAAAATAAGAAAATCACAATCTTGTGTTGGGAAAAACGGTCATTAGTCTCCCAGTAGGAAAATTAAACGGACAACATTTTTTGTTTTAAGTTACATTACATAAGGAAGAGGAATTAATTTAAGATATTGACTAAGAACATAAAGAGATATACTTACTTTTTAAGTAGAGTTTCATTCTTTAATAAAGTTTTACCACTAACTCATTTTTTTTGAATAATGAGTATTCAAGAAGACTTGGTCACAATGGAAGAGCTAGAATAAACTTCTATAGAAATACATGATCCACGTAGGATAAACTATATATTTACCTTGTCTTTAGAGATTAATCAAATCCAAAATGGTTTGTATAATATATGATGATCCCCCAAATGGATATTCCATTAGAGAAAAAACACTAATCTTAATTCCTAAAATTAAACCATCAATACCCTAAAGATAAATAAATACCATTCAATAATCAATTGTCCTTAAAATACTTCAATATAATCCAAACTAATATTGTAACCCAAAACATATAAGAATGTAGTCTTCCACGTTAAATTTTATCTCCAAATGAAAATAATTACTCTTAAAGTCACTACTTAAAAGTAATTAACATAATCATTTCCATAAATAACCCAAATCATTATAAATCCACAATAAAAACATAGATAAAAATCCACCATTACTCCTCAAATGAAATCCCATACTATTCTACATTCCTTGGGCATATAGTGTTCACAACAAAGCAAACAACTTCCAAAATAACATTTATCACTTAATCACCAAACCATTTTCCTGTACTAAGGGTATTCATTTGATAAGACATACGATCCCAAATCAAATTATTATTGATCAATAAAATTATTTAACTAAAAGTAATAGTCACACTAACAAGGGACTTCACGTAGTCCAGTGGTAGGTGATAAATCCAAATCGCACTTTGGTTGTGGGATCAATTCCCACAGCTTTTTCCAACGCGACGGGTTGTCACACAGTCTGCGTGTTGTCCTTTTTCAAAAACAATATTTTATAACATTACCAAAATGAGATAAAATCCTCAAAATAACCATAACATAATATAACCACAAATATTATCTCATACCTTGCATTTTCATCCCAAATTATAATAAATTATAATTGCCTCAAACCCAACGATCATATAAAACCAAATGGTTATTTATAACTATATCCACAAGAGAAAAGATAATTATTCTTAAAATATCATTCTCACATGGAAAACTGCAGGGTTAAAAATAAAAGAGAAAATTATTCCAAAGTAAACCCTTCAACAAGGAGGACTAATACTTTTTAAACATTTCTCCAACCATTTATTCCCACATAGCTTCTTCTTTGACCACAAAAATATCCTATAGAATAGGGCATTCACTTAGGTAATGGCCAGGTCCCCTACATTTACAGCAAATGACTGTAAATGGATTCTTGGGACCATTTTTATCTTCTTGTATAGTACTCTCCATTTTTCTTCGGCAATTCTTCAATTTATGTCCTTCCTTCCCGCACGTAAAGCATTTCTTTGTCCCATTGAGACACATTCCTGGGTGTCTCCTTCCACATTTCCTGCATGATGGAAATTGAGAATTCCTTTCTCCATGGTCTCTACTGCTGGAGCTCATATCATTCATCACCTTTCTCTTCTTTGTTGAGTCCGGGAATTGGTTAATATATATATATTTTTTATCATATTTTTGGAAAGTTGATTTGGCATAAAGATGATATCTTTTACACCTATCAACATTCCATTTTGTTGCTCATTTCCACCATCGTTCCCACCTTTTACATCGTTATCAAAGTCACTATGACTTCCTCGGAATCTAGCCATTGACTAAAACCAAAAAGCATTGTGCGAGTAATAGTAGTTATAAAATCATTTAGAGATTAACATGTAACCATATTCTCAATTTAAAACACATTAGGATTAACCAAGGTCATTTACTCTCATCTTATATATATATAATACTTCAAATCGGTTTGTAAAGAAAATTTAAATTATCCTAAGCATATCCCCCCAGAGTGTCGTAACCAAGAGTGCAGCAAGGATCGTTGTCGTGCACCAATTCCCATTCGAGTCTAGCTCAAAGCAGTGTTTTCGGGTTTTACCCCTAGGTACATCTGTTCCTGAGCCGCCTCTACCTGCTCGTATCCAGACAGGGATCTATTGCTCGGAAAACTCATAAAATCTCTACAATACCAAAATTCAAGGAAGTTCTTGTATACCAATCCTCAAAGTTCATCTTAGGTCTACGTTCTCTAATCAGAGTTTATCTAAATCTAGCTTCCAAGGTTTGTAATAAACTTCCTCTGATACCAACTGTAACGCCCTGACCCCAGTTACCCAGATTCGGTGCATTATTACATAACATTGGCATGATCACAAGAAAGATCAATTCTCGAAAGACCGATTAGTTTAGTAGCCTTAGAATAACTAGATACATTAATAAGGTTTACATAACATCATAAAATGAAAAATACATCAATAAAGTCTCCATAGTCCACACTCTTATCCCCTCATACTATCCCTGAAGGTCATTCATAAATTACATCTTCACATCCTAGGATAAATAAAACATAGAAAAGGGGTGAGCTAAAATTCCCAGTAAGGATAACAATATAGCGGAAACTTTTATAAATAAGAATAAACATTTAAGGAAATGTATAACTAAAACAAACGCCTTTTAAACTTGAACTTAAACATAGTATGGAAAAAATAAAATGATATAATGCCATTTACTTATTCACATGGATATTCTACTAATCGAATATTCACATGCAATATCAATAAGCACTTTTATAATGATGGAATGCATAATTCCAGACTATCATAACCACATAGCAAAGGCCTCGTGCCAAGACTAAAAATAAGATTTTGTCAAGGCCTTGTGACACGACACTAGTTTGTCTCATGAGTCCTACCGATGAATTGAGGAGATATAGTGGGCTCCACCCATCACTTACTATGTCCAATGCTTTCCTCATATGAAAAGTTTGAAATATAACATAAACATTCATATTAAAACTAGAATACCGAATGTCAATACTTATCCACAAACCACGAATGGTATAAAAATAGCACATCCACAGTCAAACATAACTCATTCGATACAATATGAGAGATTGTATTGTATCATATTAACCTCAATCGAGAATAATGAAGGATATTGACATAGATGAAAATAATCATCAAAACTATTTGATAGAAATATCCCCCTTTTTCTTGAAATCATTTAAAAGTAACATTATTTGTCAAGAATACATTTAAAAATAGATTTTTGAATCAAAGTGTCCCATACCACTTTGAAACTTTTAAAAAGAGTTTTAATTTTAAAATTTTAATGTCCATATAAATAAATCCTTAAAACCATTTTTAAAACATGGACATTAATGGGAAAGATTTAGAAGAATATGTCTTTAAAACATTTAAAAATGGTATTTTTGTTAGAGTTTCTAACCAAAAGAGAGACACTTGAATACAAATAATTGAGGTAATCAAAATATTTTAATATCATGAGAATAAAGGGATTCATGATATACTATGTCAAAGTACATTATATGCACCACATTAAAGTGATTTGGTGTATAACAACAAAGAAGTCTCAATGGAATGTAAATTGAGATGAAATCTCTCATAAAGGTCGTATACTTAGGTTAAGGATAAATCAATGACATAATTATGTGTGTAAAATATAAATGGACTAAATATGATTGGAAATTTAGTGCAAACCAATAAAAGGACATACACACATATTCTTGTAAAAACAACACCAATGAATTGGATGTTTATGTCAACAAATCGAGATTGAGTAAAAATTATTCTTATCAAGTTCATACTGATGACTTGAAAATTTTTAAATGGAGTTATTATATGTATAAAAATTATATTCAAAGAAAGGGGAGGGTAAATTATGACATAATAAAATGAATAGTGATTCCACACATAATCTTGGAGTAAAATAATCAATGAAGTATGCGTAAAGCCGAATGAGTAGAAATTGAAATTTCAAATTCCGTTATCGATTTGGTAACTTATGAAACATGAACCCATGAAAGAAGGATAATACAATGATGATGTAAATATCCATAAATTAAAGTATATTACACAATGAATACAATCATTGGCAGTACACACACCACATGCAATAAATTAGTGGTGAACAGTGGAAATCTCACGGAATTAAAAGTGAGATAAGAAACCCCTTACGTTGTACTTTTTACTTGGTAGCCGGTAGGTTATCCTCTTGTATAATGGTGAAATAATTGTTATTTAATTATAAAATAATCACTTACTTACATTAATATGATATCACATATGATCTTTTAACATTGATTTGTTAATAATATCTTAGTATTATCATTATTTCGGGTGTTAACTTACTCGTTTTCCTTTATATTCATTGTTACGTAAGCCGTGTTTGTTATGCATAGGTTTTATGTTATTCATATCAAGAATTATATAAAGTCCTTAAAAATTATTTTTAATCATCAAATGACAATTATACTTGAATCGATATGATGGAGAATGAATCTCATCGCATTCGTGGAGACGGTAGTCCGTACGTACGCACGAGCGACAATGTCATTCTTTGGATGTTAAAATAATATATAATTGGATGGTATATCATATATAAAGAATAATTATCATGTTATATTTATTATTTACATGAATTACACATCATTATTATACCCATCCAAATAATAATTTATTGAATGACAATTACACCACGACATGGAGACGGTAAGCCGTACGTACGCACGTATAGTGACATGCCATTAAAAGGATGGATAGAATACTGAATATGGTTGTACAATATTTATAATAACATCATAGTATATAGAAGATACTGGATTTATTATTTTATAATAGAAATAACAAAGAATGAAGAAGTTGAAGAAGAAATGAACTTGAAAGTGGGTGGTGAAAACAATACCTCTTCTTCGGGTTCTTTCTTTTGATTTGATCAAAAGGGCTCCATATGATGGCTTTCTAATAAAATTAAGGCCTATAAGTTGTAGTGAGGGAAGTTGAGAGATTATTTGGATAGGTTTTGGCTGATCCAAAAGGCTTTGAATGTGTGAATTAGTGAGAAGGGGGAGTTCCCTTTTATAAGAGGGGTGAGGGGAACCTTTGGAAAAGCTAAAAATATTATTTTATAATAAATTCATATTCGGTTTCTAATGGCTCCAAAGTGTATTATTTAAAGTTTAACATGGGGATGGGTCGATAATCACTCACCCAATAGAATTTAGACAGGTTTGGGTCATTATATTAACCTTATCTTTTAGTTTTAACTCTTAGTTAATTAGTTTGACACTTACCATGTCACTTTGTATTTTTATATTATATAGTTAATAAACGTACTATATACCTCCAAGAGACCCCCAAGGGGTCCATTAATGATACAACTATCATGATAAAAGTCTCTTGGCCGAACCTTAGATTTTTAGGAATTTAAAATCAATTAATAATATAATATTTATTTTAAAAACTCTTTTATGTCAATTTTGAAACTATTTGGAAAATTGATTTTTGTGAAACTCATAACAGAATGATTACATCCCAAAAAGTCAATTAAATCATTCCTAACATGTCATAGTAACCTAGAAAATTAGTTTAATTCATAAAAATTCTCAAATTATATTTATTTGGGTGTTTATAATATCAATTATTTTAGTTTTTCACTATTATGGTAATTACTCCATCACCATTGTGTCATAAATAAATTAAATTATTTAATGTCTAAAAGTTATAAATAAAATAACATTATGTAGGAAATATTTTTATCTTTATAATTACTATTCAAAATCGAATTTATCTTATGTATTACCTTATATTAAAAATGTTTTAGTAAATAAACTTTGATTTTAACTCTTTTAACTCTTCTTTGAATTAAATAATAATAAATGTCATAATCTTATCCAAGTGGACCTAAATGATAGTATTTTATTCCTAAGGTTGTTTTTGGTTGAGATACACTTTTCCAATAGAATTAGTACATGTTTTAGGACAATATTAATATCATTTTGACCCTTAATTACACTATTTACTTTTAACCGTGGTAAATAAAAGTAAAAAAGTTACTATTCACCAGAAATTATTTTCATCTCATATAACCAAATTTTACTCCTTGATATTAACCGTGTCTCTCGGATTTTCGAAATTCCACTAATAGAAGCAGTAAAATTATGTTCTATGAAAAATTCAGTTTTTTTTAACTACCACTTAGAGGTTTCACTATTCATCAAGAAAATGAAAGTTTCCAGAAATATACCAAAATTTACGCCGAAGATATATTTGATATTATGAATTAAAAAATGATGTATATTTTACCAAATTCAAAACATATCAGTTGCATTAATTAATTTAAAAATTATTTCCCGTCGTCAAAACAAATAGTGTGTTTTGAAGAGATAATAACTATCAAAAGATTGACACTTGTTTATGTCTGGTTTAATTGTGAAATTACATCCAATGACCAAAATTTTATTGAATGGTAAAAATATATTCTAAATAAACTTTAAAACATATCAAATTAATAATTTATCACTAATAATTATTTCGATTAAAAAAGTTGTTTTTAATTAAAATTTAGTAATTTTCACTATTCATCAAAATATTATAGTTATCCGAAAAGTACCAAAATTTCACCCTAAGATAATTTCAATATTAGGAATCCAAAAATGAAGTCCATTTTGAAAGATAAAATTTATAAAATTTCAAAAATTAGGTATTACTATTCATAACGGCAAGTTTGATTGGTTGTGGTGTGTTAGAATCGTGAAGTTGTGTACAATGCACGCCATTGAATTATTCAAAAGAAAACGTAACGTGGAATCTTGTGGTGTTACAACTTGTGTCTGTGTCTTGTGACTCAAAGAATCAGCCGTTACATTAACCATTCCAGGGGTATAATCAAGCACAAAGTTGAACGAATGTAGGTATTCAACCCAGCTGATCTACCACAAATTTATGTCCCACTGTGTTGATATATATTTCATGATTTAATGATCCGTGTAAAAGAAGATATATTCTCCCAAAAAGTAGTGTCTCCAATAGCATAGTGCATGAACCACTAATTCTAACTCGAGAACATTTTTAGGATAGTTCCACTAGTGAGGCCTCAGTTAGTGGGAGAAATAAAACACAAATCGATCCTTTTTCATTAGAAATACACCTAGTCTAATTCCTAAAGCATCACAGTAAACTGTATAACTTCCTCCTAGCTCTGGATGAATCAGGATCGGAGCTGTCATGAGTCTTCCCATTAACTTCTGAAAATATTTTTCTCATGATTCAATCTATATTAACTACACACCCTTCTTAGTCAGGGTCGTAAGGGGTTCTTATATGTGGTTGAGGTCTTGGATAAAAAATATGTAATAGTCCTAAATCCCAAAGTAGTTGTGTATGTAAAACACATTCTTAGGCATCCTCAATGAAACTATTATTCTCATATTTACAAGGTAAACTGATACTCATTTCTTAAATATTATGTTATCAAATAATTGAACCTTATTGATTCACAAGTGGCCGTTACTGAACTTCATGTATAGTATGTTCACTATTAATGTACTTAAAATGATCTCAATATGTGTTGCATGGTCTTTTCAGGAGCATGAATAAAACACAATGTTTTCAAAAAAGACTACAATAAAAGAATCATGGTATCTGTGGAAAACTCGAATCATCAGAGTCATGAAAACATCCAATTAATTCTTGAGACCTAATGACATAACTAGATACTCATAAAAGCTATAACTACTCTGGAATTCCATACGTGATATGTCAGATGGTCACACACACACCTGGTGATATCCTGAACTCAGGTCAATTTGGCAAAAAAAATTCTTCTCAAAGCTGGTCGAAGTGGTAGTCCATACAAGGAAACATATATCGATTCTACCCTATAAGATGGATGAGTTGACGATAATACAAACACAATATGAGGATACTGTCTACATTTATAGTGAAAAAGACTAGTGATACCCAAGACAATGTACTAGGTCTGATAAAACCATTATTCTTAAGGTCTTCAACCTGATTATTGATTCCCAGATCACATTATGAGTCATCCTATAAGGTGGAATTGACACTGGTGCTTCACCTATCACTAGCTTGATAGTAAAATCAACATTCCTCTTTGGAGGTAATATGGAAAATGTGTTGGGAAATACATCCCTGAAGAAATCTATAATGGGAGGGAACTCTATTAACTGCATTACCGAATCACTCATAAAGAGACTTGCTAGCTGAGGTGTCATGGTGCCTAGCCCAAAATGCTTATGTCCATCTCGATCTTCTTGGATATCCCATTCTTCATTTTCAGAAAAATTTACTCCCTCTAGTGTTGTGAAGGAAAATCAACGGTGATAGAATTCCACATGGGAATGTTAAAAAATGAACAAGTCCATACCGATAATGTCATCGATACTGGTCATCTTGAGGATGAATAAATTCTAGATAAAATGGAACCCACATATCTCAAGGGGTCACTCATGGAACTAACATATTCCCCTTATTATGACCCCAAAAAGCATGACAAGAGACATAAAACCACTTACATATTCAATGCGAAGACCCAAACCCTCAATAGTTGTAGCATATATGAAACAGTGTGAAGAACCAACATCAAAAAAGGGAAGAAATAAAAGTAGTGGCTATAATTATAATACCTATAATCGTAGAAGTATATGGGATCTTCTCCACTATCTCTAGATACAATTGATACATATGGGCTGAAACTCATCCCCGAGATGATGTTTAACAATTCTTAGTAGGTCCTCTCTACTGATTCTGGTGTTCTAGAACATGACTACCAAATCCACGACCTCCATTGGCTAGCTTAATAGGCCGGTGGAAAATGAAATCCCAACCTAACATAGAGTATTAGATCCAATACCTGCTGGAGGCACTGAAATAGATCCTCTTACACTATATGTTGCAAGGAAATAATGGAAGAAATGATGAAGGTGGCCCATCTTTTCACAAAATTGGAACTCCATTGGGTTCATCGTGCAATGGGGATACTTATGGTCGATCCTGTTGCACTGATGGAATACTATAGTGTTGTCAGTATATGTCATTTTTCAAGAATTTTCCCCAGAAAAACCCTTGAAAGTGATCTTCATAGTACATGAATAGCCATTTCACTACCTCATAATTGAACCACCCTGGCTCATAAGATCAGTTTCCCTGAGATTTTTCTTGTAATTATGGCATGATTCCCAATCTCTATGACATTCATCAAATAAATTACATTCACATATGAGCAGACAACATATGATATTTCATCCTCACTGTGCCTCATAGTATTCTTGGTTTCACTAGTTAGAGATGGAGAAAAATGCTGGATATTTGTGAATTGAGTAGAATACTCTATCACTTTCATAGAGCACTACTAAAGATGTAGAAACTCCCTGGAATGATCCACTATCAGAGTCTGCGAGAAGAAGTGATCATACAAATCTATCTGGAAGTATGTCAAACCATATCATTGGGTTTATTGGACTGAGAAGTGACATCCCACAAAGGCCTTGCAGAGACATGAAACATAAATACAACATGTTTTACCCTTCACAATGGAAGCATATCAAGATGATTGAATATGGATTTCATAGCTTCTTACCATGTATATGCAGCATTGTTACCACCATCCCCTAAGGAGGGAGTATTTTTTCATAGAAAATATCGCATAATCTCTACCATAGTTGGTGTGGGCCTTGGAACACTCTGAACTAACTACATGAACATGAGAAGACTATCCATAAACTAAGCATTATAGCATAGTGGAAGATTAGGATGAGGTTCCACAAGAGGCATGATCAAAGGTACTACAGGCTGTTATATAGGAATCACTATAGGTGGTCCCAGACCCACCAAATCTGAAATGTGATCATCACTACTCTTCAAGCATACAACATGAAGAATTCACAAAGACATTACTCTAAAATTTCTAAACTCACTCCTTAGACAAGATTCTATATTATAAAAGGAAAACAAGAAAATAATTAATATGAAAAGGGCAGGTGCAAGGCCTCCTAGGTAAAGTCAAGTAAATTTCTAACAATTCCACTTAAGGTGGTCACTTCATCTTGATAGATGGTACACATTATATTTATAACAAATAATTAGTTCATGATATTACAACTAAACAAAAAATCACTGACATGAAAACATATAGAGGCATGCTGAAAGTATAATTGGCATGGAAATATGAATGCAATTTAAATTAAAATGGTGCCTCATGTGATTCATGTCAATGTTATTCTCTCATTTCATCAGGCTATAATAATCATATTTTATCATCTTAGTAACACCAATACATGTAATCACATAAAACAATTTCATTACCCCACAGTGAAATCATATCAACAATAAATTGTATAATCAATAACTGAGATCCCAGCCTAAGAAATTTCGGTTTCTCATGTACATGGGTTAGTTACGTCCAAGAACATTGTATGTTAAAAATCCCTCTTTCCTAGTCTCATGTAAAACCCAAGCAGTATAAATAGTAAAAACCCATCTAATACCACTTTGTATCATTCTACCTCGAGTGAATCTAAAATGGTCCCTGGGATAGTGGGTCATAAGACCTCAAGCACATCCCCCAATACCCAAGAGGCTTCCAACTAGCAACAAGGGACATGGGTATATTTTTGGGGAGATTATGAAGTCATTAGAATTAGTATTTTACATTGGAAGATAATATTTGAACAAGTAGTAGATGCAATATAGAAAAAGAAAATAGGCTACAGGAGAAGAAGAAAAATGTCCCAACAAATAAATAGACTGCATAAAATTAATAATCATAACAATATCATGATGATGTCAATTTATGATGCCAAATTTAAATAGTAAAAGTGTAGGGACATAGGGTACAATCATAAACTGCTTGCTGAAAAAAACTACCAAAAGAAAAAAACTACCACATGACATCCTCAGCATTGGCTCGGTCCACTTTTCCCAAGCTATATCAAAAACAAAAAATAAATCATCCATCAGGAGTTAGAAACTTCCCTATATTTTTACATACAATCATAAAGTCTACTCAGGTACCAAACGAATCCCAATCAGGGTGAGAGATATACTCTCCGTAGGCTGATAGCCATGGTGTCTAGACATTTCAACTTCGTGTTGTAAAAAAATATTAGAGGGAAATATATATTAAATGAATGAATTTAAATGATTGAAAAATACTATAACTTGGTCTAGGTTTTTAAGTTGACAACTAATACATACCATTTTCGTCAGACTATGTCAAGAGTCTAAAAGAGTACATGGTAATGCAAATATATATATATATATATAAAGGCCTAAGTAACACAACACACCAAAAAAAGAATACCCCCATGCGTGTTCATTGAATTGGGGTCTAATCCTTGGGTCAAACTAGGTCCACTAATGTCACAAGTGAGATATCACAAATTATGAAGAAAAACTCTATAATGTATAAATAAAACATCTCAAGAAAGAATATTAAAACTGACAAATTAAGTGGTGGAGTCCAATCCCATCTCTGAGGTTTCCTTCATATCATCCAATCAATTAAATCCAATACCACGATCCCATCCCAGGAAATGATCACATGAGTCCAAGTATATCGTGTGATATGATAACTATGATACTATCCTAGGTATTTGACATAATGGATGGAGTACCATCCGATGTTGGGCGTAGCCAAATTTCCAACAGTTCCATCCTCAGTTTCCCCTTTTGGAATTGTTATCACCCAATAATATAGAAAAAGCCCGGGGAAATACCTTTCCTTGTGAGCCTAAAACATTGATTTCTCAACACCTAGTATGGTATCCCCTAGAGTATGGAGATTCCAAATGTGGGTCCTTAATATAGAACCCATGTTCCCTCCACAAACTGATATATTTAAGACAACAAGGAATGAATATATATATATATATATATATTACAAATATATAATTTATGATTACCCCTATTTAATAAACAAATTTAATGGCACGTTTACTATTCATTACATCCAACAATCACAACTAATAATAATAGCACAATATTAATCCAAATTGGAACTTTATTAGTGTAAGCATAAGAATAGCATTTATTACATTGTAAGGCACAACAAGACTTATAACAATAATTATTTAGGCATAAAAAAATTAATAGAAACCCAAATTAATGATTTAAGATTCATCTTAAATAGTTTAATCAATTTAAAAACTCATCCCATGTTATCACACATGCATATGTAATGATAATCTAATGGTTCAAGGCTAAAGGAAAATGGACCAACTATGCCGACACACCCAAAGGGGTATCCAACTACATGAAAACAACCATGAAAGGTGTTTTCCTTAAACAAGAGTTGCAAGGATCACGGAAAACAAATTTAATAAAATTAAACACATTATTTTGACTTTGCCGATTGGCACCAACGAGTGACACAATGGTGTAATTTAAATAAATTCATGAAACGAAGGGAATGGTCAAGGGAACCCTGCATCGTAGTTGTATTATATCCAATATTCCATGAAAACCTTTTATTTAAGAAAAACAAAAGAAATTAGAGGATTTAGGAAAAACCCTAATTTTTGGAAAAATCCATCCATGAATGATTGCATGATAGAGAGTGGATGAAACTCAATGATTCGTGGTTAAGAAGATTATACATTACAAGAGATTCAATTCACATTCAAAAATTTTGGAAGCAGAGATGAATCAGAGGTAAAATAGTATTCCGATGGGGGAGGAGGAGGAGGAGGAGGAGAGGGTAGCACACCACCTAGGGAAGGGGGAACGATGCACAATAGAGGGAGGAGATGAGAGGAGTAAGGGAAGAAATAAAAAGGAAAGAAATAAGGGAAGTAGAGACAAATGAAAAAGAAAATAAAGAAAATGAAAAAAAAAATAAAACAAAATAAAAAAATGGAAGAGAATGAAAAACAAATAAAATAATAAAAATGGGCTAAACCCCTTTTTATTTATTTTTAATCTTCTCATGTATCATTTTTATTTAAATAATTATTTTCTTTCCAATTTTATATAATTTAATTTATTTTAATTTATTTCAATTTATTTGAATCGTGTTTAATTTTTTTAACCTAGAAAAATGTACAAGGGTGTGATGTATTATTTTATAAAAATACCACACAACCATTAAAAAATTTAATTACTGCTTGATACCCACAATAGGTCATGTCGGCCCACGCCCTCGATTATTTTATGTAATTGGACTAAAAATTAAATGGGTAGTTCCTTGGATAAAGCCAGAACATTACAATGGCCACCAGTCTTCATAGCCCATTCATCTTGGTACCACGATTATATTTTACAATGTGTTTCATCAATTCGAGTGGCCAGGTTAGAGGAAATATATAAGTGAATTTGTTTCCCAATGTAATATATGTCAATAGTTTAAAGAAGATCACCAGATATCCTACAATTTTCATCATCCATAACCCATTCATACATAAAATTGGGAAGAGGAATCCATGAATTTGTTTTTGGCTGACCTCACACACCTTTTGGAAGGAACACCATATGTGAACTAATTGACCATTCGAACGAGTTGGAATATTTTATTACAATTTGATATTCATTCCAAGGGAATGATTTGGGCTAGTTTTATGTTCAAGAGATAATGAGGCTTTATGGTGTTCCATCTAATACCATTTCATACGAGGAACCATATTTTTCCTCTTGGTTTTTGGATGGCCTTCGAAAGGTAATGGGGTGAAAAATCATGTTGAGTACAACATACCATACTCAAAATAATGACCATATAGAGAGATAGAATCAAATATTTGGAGAAATTCTTTATGTATGTGTGTTTTATTTCATAGGATAATGAGATAAACATTTGGGGTGGGTGGAATTTACATATAATAATATTTACCAATCCTTGATAATAATTAAAACCTTTGAGGTGATTTATGGTTGTCCATGATGGTCTCTTTTATGTTGGGATGAGGTGGGTGAAACCTCATTGTTGGGACCAATCCTTTTTCATGAAATGATATATAAATTGAGGATGTTCAGAATAATTTTTTTGAAGACACATAGTCTTTATATGTCTTACGCTAACCAAATGAGAAGATATTTGGAATTACCCATGACAGATTAGGTTTCTTAGAGAGTGTCTCCTTACATGGGTCACCGTCTTGTTGTTAAGAAAGGGAAGATAAGATGAAAAAATGTCAGACATTTGGAGATAACTGAGATAGTTTGTAAGGTGTCAAACTGGTTAGATTTTCCTTATCAGTTGACATTAATTCATGATGTGTTCCATATCTCTCAGTTAATTATGTATTATCTAGATCTGTCTCATGTGTTCAATTGGGAAGCAATCGAGCTCGAATAAGATTTCTCTAAGCATTAGTGGAAATTACGAATTGTGGATTCCCATAATAAGGTCATTTTTGTAATTTACTTACCATTTATATGAGTTCCTTGTCAGCATGGTAATGATGAACATTAGAAATGATGGAAGAAGTCTTGTGTTTATGAGAAGTATCTATTTTTGTTCTATAGTAAAGCTTTGAGTTGACTTTATAGGGATGGAAAGTTTTCATAGTGGCGACAATTTTCACATCCATGATTATTTTTTAGGTATTCATTTGATTATTTTTGGAATTTTATATTTTCCATTGGTTTCACCAAGGATTAATGCTGATAAATGGAGTTTTTTGTCTTAGTAGAAGGTGGTGGACAATTAGCACATAATTAGGGGAAACTGTGCACCAGCCCAGAGGAAATCATTCACCCGGGCAGTGGCACTATCCAAGTTGCAAAGCATGTCACAGAAGAATCCTACCTCACTCAAAAAACTATGTATCCTTCTTCCTCTTGGATAGAGGGGGATGAAAATTTTCCATACAGTTTGGAAAACCATACAAGCTAACTTTGCGATCTATCCATGTCATAAAAATTTGGAAATTTCACCTCTTTCCTCCCCCCATTTTACCCCCAAGTCACCCCTAATTTGATCTATACAAGATTTTCAGCCTTAGGGGATTTCTCTACTCAATCTTGGCCCCTTCAAACACAATTTTTAGTGGATTTGGCCTTATATAATCAATGAATCATCATGTAAGTATCTTTTTCTCTTCATTTCATCCTTCTTATAGTGTTTCTCATCCTCCCTATTTTGGATATTCTTTTTTAGCAGGTATTTTGACCTAAAAAGGGTTCAATCATGAGTTTTAGGGTAAAATATTGATGTTTTTGGTTCTATGTTCCCAATATATTGTTCTGTTGAGGTGTGGTAATGGGTTAGCACTATATTTCATATTATTCCATGAAAGAGGTAGGTGATTCTATGTTTTTATCATTATTAGTTGATATTGGTATGCTATATTTGCTTCATAAATTTTCTATATGAATTATGTGAAAGTTTCAAAATATTTTTTTAAAATAATATGAGATTCTTATGTGTAGAAAGATGGATTTACAAAGTAAATGAGTGGCATTTCATGTTAGTTCCCCTATGGTTTTTCTTAAATGTGTTCTCTAAATTGTGTAAATGGTGTGAAGAATGATTGAATATGGTTTTTGGTCAGCGTGGGAAATTGGTATGTGTTTTTCATATGAAAAGTGATAATTTTGATGTGTATTCATGATTCATGATGTGTGTATACAAAATTGGTGATTTATGTGACCTGTGAAACATAAATTGACCACAAAGGGAATCCTAGGTATCTATGTGGGTGGACTATGACCAGTACAATAGTTGGATTGATGAGACCAGGGCTCAGTTCCTTTTAACAGTATTAATGATAAAAATATAAATAAACATTGATGATTGGATATAACTACACTTTGGGGTGTGTTCCCCTCTAGTGGATCATGCACAAGGACACAATGGGTTATGGTTTCTATAATATTTTCACCAACATACATGGTTCCTAAGGTCCTATTAGTACTAGTTCATATTGAGATTTCTCATGATTTGGTTCTCTCTTGTGATTTTTTTCTCACCATTAGTATATGGTGTAATTCACTCTTATGTTAAATTGAAAATAATGTTTTTTTCAATTTTTTTCCGTGAAATGATTTACTAAATACATTTATAAGATCATTCTTAAAACATTCATAGTGATTTTTCTAGTAATGTTATGGAATGAAATATTTTTTTGGGTGGCATCCTACTTGGATTTATATCATACCCTACATAAAACCTTAGGTGTGTGTATACATTTTTTATTTGTGACATAGGTAAAAGAATGTTTTTCCTTAGTGGTTATGGTGGATCTTATTTCTAGTGTTCCTATCTTGTAGTTGTTAGTAGAGTTGAACTGAGGGTGATGAATCCAATGTTATGTGGTGGTTTTTGTATTTTGTTGTAGTTGGTAACCCTCCTTATTTTGTTTTTTTGTTAAAGTGTTCAAATTTTAAAATAGTATTTATTGTATCACTTTTGGTTTTGGATATTGATCATGTTGTGATGTTTCATTTTGAGTTTTGTTTTTAGTTTCTTTTCATGGGTGAAATCAATCCCAAAAGTATTTTATCAATATCCTGGCTCAAAGTGCTAGTCCATGGGGTTGGTAATTCTATTCAGGACATGATGCAGGTTGGGTAGGTTGTCAGGATGGATGGCATAATAGGTCGTTTCTTGAAAAAGAATAATAAAAAATTTTGTCCTTTGGGATTCTATTCCTTGTGTTTTATTCCAAAGAAACTAAGTAAAATAACGGCTGTATATTAATGGGGTTGGGAAATTTATAGTTAGTATCAAAGGAAGTGTAGTAGAAACCCTGGAAACAAGATATAGGAAATCATGGATTTGGAAACATATTGTTGGTCAGAGTAGATTACTCAAGAGGTGAGGGGTGAATTGAGTAACTATAAAAATTTCTTAAAAAATTATTTTTAAATAGTTCTTCCCAAATGATTAGATATGTCCCTATTAATCAAAGTTATACTGTTATAAGAGTTTGAAAGTATAAATAGATTCGTAGAATATTTTTTAGTTCTTAGTACTCTTAATATTAATGACTAAAACCACTTTTGAAGTTATTCTACTAAGACAAGACAGTTATAACTTCTTTCCAAAACTAACTATAAAAGTAAATTTAGTGATTTCTGAGTTATGAAGAAAAACAGTAAAATAAAGAAATCTAAATTAATCAACATAGTGGATATAAAACAAGTGGTTCAGTATCAAGTCCAGACCTAATCCACTCCACTTAGTGATAACCTCTCACCAAGTAGTTTATATAAATAAACTTTGATCCACACCCTGGATCGGGGTTAACAACAGTATGCAGGACTGTCCAGGCCACACAGGGACTTATTTCATAGTTCATTGTGGGTACAAACTACCAGGCCACACATGGACCTCTTCCACACTTATTTATGAGTATACATAGGGATAAATGAGTGTTTGAGTAAGGATATCTGGTATCCTTCAGTTTAATGCAGGATATTGAGTGTATTATTATACTGAAACACAAACTGCTCGAAAGTTAATATAAAGATACACAACAGAGTAGAAAGATTGAGATTGGTTTAGAAGTGCTCTGAGTGTTAGTATTTGCAGCTCTGAACTTCTGAGATGAAGAAGATGAAAAATTTGAATCCTCATCTATAAAATAGAGTTTCATGATTTATCATATGTTCTTAGTGAGGGTTGACATTGCGGATATGTTCTCTAGGCCTCAAATATTCTTCGTCTGTTCTTCAGCAGTTTCGAGTTGCATGCAATATGACTTTCTTTGAAACATTTTCTCTAAGTGTGTTCTTCATTATGGTGCTCACACCCACTTGGTTTTCTTTCTCGTGTATGTTAGTGATAGGAAAAAATTGTTTTTTCTTGGAAGACATGTATTGAGGCCAATAGGTTTCTTGTATTCTACAGCTTGTACCTCATACTATCCGATGATATGTCTACAAGGAAACATTCATTACGTTAGTGCATTAAAATCTTCAAATATGACCCTTAGAGATTAAATTGAAAAATGACAAAACATATTTGGAAAAGTTGTCACAGTATATCATGGAAACAGTGTCTCCTTCACACAGTGTCTGGATTGGTCACGGTGTCTGAATGACACAGTGTCTCATGGTCATGGTGTCTCACTGTCACGGTGTCTTGCCGTCATGGTCTCTGACTTAATTTTCCAAAAAGACATAACAAGTGGAAGACTCATGGTGTCTTAGAAATTTCAAGATAACTGTATTCATACATAAGCAATAATGATCATAGAATGGATTAGACTTAATCATTTTTCAGAGATATCATTATAAAGTGAGTCAAAAAGATAGTATAAAGTAATTAAACCAAATGTAGAGAAACTAAAATCTTGAATGGATATTCTTAAAACATGATAATAGTTAAATGATAATACACATGTTTTGAAATAATTTATAGGATTTATACAGGTTGAATAGGGTTTGTGATCATTAAAACATGATTAGTACATGAGGAGTCAAAAAATCGCCCCCTATTTGATGATCACAAATCAAGTAAAGTTAAAGTGTATAATTGATTCAACTATAGATATAGCGATATATGTATAACATATAACATATAAAGATTTGTCTAAAATATATCCATTTCTCCCCCTTTTGGGATTATAAAAAAGGATGGAATAATAGGAGGCATGAAAAGGTGCACATTTCATTAAAGCAAATACGGTTCAGTACAAACGGAAAAGAGTAAAACAAAAACAATTGGAACCCTATCAAAAAGGAGTAATAATTGTTCTTCTTCATGGGTTGGCCTTCACTTTTCCTTTATCAGTAGAAACATAAGAGGAGACCATAGGAGTAGAGGTTGATGTAAACTAAGGGAGTGAGGTGGTTGATAGAGAAGGGAAAGGAAGGCCTTCAAAAAGAGATGGAGACAGAGTAAAAGTAGTAAAAGATCGAGGTAGTTGTTGATCAAGGATCACAATCCTGATCTGACTTAGTGCTTGGATAACAGAAATAATGGTGGAGGATAGGGCAGAGGTGAAGGTAGCATCCCAGGTCTTAGAGGATCAGTTTTAGGAGCAACAATGGCTGCACTATGAACATGAAGACAATTCCTCAGAATCTTAATGAAATCCGTAATGATCACCCCACCATACTACATGGATTTCTCAAAATCATACTTATTTTCCATAAACATATCAAAAAATTGAGTAAACTCTGTGACCTTTTGGACTTGGGTCTTGAGAGATTGAGTCATAGGAGGAATTCTAAAATTTTACACAAGATACATTAAATGATATTTCATATTTGTCATTGAGAAGATTTAGTTGAAGTATAAATCCACTTTCTTGGCAATCTATTGCTGAGAATCATTAAAGATTCTTGAGTGTATTTAGACTAGATCAAGAACTCGGTCACTATTATTGATATCTTTAGAGAGATAAGTTACGTTGAAACCCCTGAGTACATTATGAATCACTTATTTGACTATTATTCTGAGTAGATCACTGTCAAAAGAGGGTTTAGAGGCTTTACCGGAGGCTTTAGAGGCATTGACAGTGGTGTTGAGAGATTTTAGTTGGTTCATCAAGTTTTGAAGACTCCCCGTATATTCATCAGTGAGTTTGTTAAGATTTACAACAAGATCTGTCATCTCCTTCATAATTTGTTTGTTTCATTCATCGACCTTTTCTTATAAGGAAGTAAGATAAGGTTGAATCTGAGACACAACAACTTGTGGGGTTTGAGAAATAGCAGGTTCTACAGGAGGAGAAACATGTTCTGATCTCTTGTATATATTTTTTTGCATGTCCTCAATCATACCACTTAGAGTCTTCACATACTCACTATGTAGTCAGTTTTCAACTCTGAATTCCTGAATCTCATGAAGCATTTTAGGTTGAATCTTCCAAATTACCTTTTCCAAAAATAGTGTGGCATCTCTCTCACTTAAATTGTTCACCATAAGTGGTTGGGTATTCATGAGTTTCTCAACTCCAGACAATTGGGTAGCAGCAAAGTCTTTTAGATCATCCTTACTCACCAATGAAGATTGGTCAGATGAAGGTTCAAACATAGGTACTGATATAGTTTTGGGTTACTTTTCTAGGGTGAAATTAGAGACCAATTTCAATTAGAACAAATAGGAAATGTCAAGGCCTTTGGCTGAGATTTTCTGAGAGTCATTCACATCATAGAATCTGGGGAACTTATATTGAGTGGCTATAAGACTTGAAACAACCAGATTTGGTACTTCAGTAGATTCCAGGTTTGGGGGTTGCTCCCCCTAAACGGCTTCATCCTTCTCAGGACTGAGAGGTTTAGGGTCTTGATCTAATACCACAAAATCAGCTCATTGTTCCTCACCCATTTTATATCTATCCAACTGAAAAGATATCTCCATCCTCTCTTTAGCAGAATGGATGATTTCAGGAACTGATTGTTCTATAGGGAGTTCATCAAGGTTAAATTCTTGCACAAGAGGTATATCTTCCACTATAGGTTCTTCATTCGTGTCAGTTTCATTGGAAATAGAGTCTGTTTCAACGTCGGGTTGATCTTCCAGATTAACATCATCTTTAGAAGCATGACCTTATTCGTTAAGAACTTTATGAGGAATAGGAGTATTTTCTTCCTCAACAGAAACAATTTCTTTAGGAGGCATAACAACCTCTTATTCTTCTTCAGAAGAGTACTCAACAATGTCATCTGGTTCCAAACCAGGATAAAAAATTCTTCTTGGTCTTGAGGGATGTTCCACTAGATTGAATTTCTTATAAATTGTATCATTTTCTTCCACCCATTACATTTTCCTAGTATTCCGATTTATCTTCATTCTCCTAATAGTGGATTTTGAGAGGCAATATTCACAATCGTTAATTACTTCCTCATTTGGTCCATCCATACCTTCGGCAAGAAGCGTGGTTGTGATTATCCAAGAGTAAAAGAGAAAAGTTAGCTTGGATGTGTCTTTGATCAGCTCACATATATGGTGTATGATGTACTTACACATGTTGATCTTATATCCTTTTTCATATGGTCGATCAGAAACATATCCTGATATTTCAAAACAAAAAAATGACCTTTTCTGTGACTAACTAGACTTTGTATAAACTTGAATAGAAGACTTGATTCTCCATATATTTCAGTAGAAATGGCTCTTCTCTGGGTGCCATTTTCAGTTATGGCTTTCAAAGCATCATCCAGATCAAATAATTCAGTTGAAGGTGGGGGTCCTCTCTAATAATCCTAACAGATACCTTCATGAGGTATCCTAAGGCATGAAACCCATAAAATCGAAGAGAATGAACATCTCTGCCCTTTGATCTAGCTTCTCACGTCATAACTATCACCAGAATCAAATGATAATTGTACATACTGGTAAAAATGATCTACCAACTTAGGATAGATAGGTCTGTCCTTCTTCGAAAACCACTCTAACCAGCATTGTTGTTCTAAAACTTTCAAAACCAAAGGCTTACTGGACAAAATCGATTTGGGGAAACTTCTTTCTCTAGTACAACAACTTTGTTATCTATATTTGGATTTATAGGTCCTTTGGGTGTTAGCTAAGGTGAATTCTACTTCTTCTTTGAGCTAGGCTTCTCAGGAGTTGACGATGAATGGAGCTTCATCCTGGGCATCCAGGGAAGGTTCAAGAGAGAGAAAAGGGTTGTAGGGTTAATGAAGGGTCCTAAATGAGTGAATAGAAGAATTCCTGAGTGAATAATCGAGTGATACATTCATTATTTAATAATTTAAGAATTTTAAATGTCACAAAATTAAAAGTGTGGAAAAAATAGGTGAAAAGGATAATTACCACGATATGTTCTTTTACGAAAAAATCATAAATAATTTTTACGGTGAGACCATGTTTGGTCGTTACGGTGAGACAATAATCACATGTTATAATGAGATAGTGAACAATTTTCATGGTTAGATAGTAAACAAACTTTATGGTGAGATAGTAAACGAACTTTACGGTGAGACAATAACTAATAGACAATAATAACGAAGCAATAACTGAGAAACTGTAATCATGAAATAGTAAAGTATAAAACAGTAAGATATTTAATAGTAAGACATGAAATAGTAAGATATCTATTTGAGGTTTATAAGTCCTAGTTCAGGTATGTTGTAGTCTATTCTTTCAGTAGTTAATGGTATGGTGAATATATCAGCAAACTGATTCTCAGTACCAATGAATTCCAAAGTGATATCACCTTTTTGATAATGATCTCTCAAAAAGTGATGTCTTACATCAATATTCTTTGTCCTAGAATTTGAAATAGGATTTTTAGAGATGTTAATAAAACTTGTGTTGTCATAGATTATAAGTACATGATGGAATTGATATCCATAATATAGTAACGTGTGTTTCATCCACAAAATTTGTGCACAAAAACTTCCAGAATATATGTATTTAGATTCTATAGTAGATAATGAAACATAATTTTGTTTCTTACTACACCATGATACTAGTGACTTGCCTAAAAAATTTCATATTCTAGAGGTGCGTTTTATATCTAACTTATAGCCACCGAAGTCAGCATCAGAATAACTCAATAATTCAAATGATTTTCCTCTAGGATAAAACAGTCTTAAAATGGTTGTATCCTTAAGGTATTTGAATATTCTATTTACATCATTTAAAAAAGATTCTTTAGAATTTTCGTGAAAATGAGCACACATGCACACACTAAACATAATGTTTGGACGACTAGCAATTAAATAGAGTAAAATTCCAATTATTCCCCTATAAGTTGATTGATCAATAGATTTTCCATCTTCATTAATTGGAGTGTCACTAATATTAGTTCTATCTAGTCCAAAACGTTTTAGAATAACTTTCGAATATTTTCTTTGAGTTAAAATAATTCCATCATTATTTTGAAAGATTTGAAATCCATGGAAGAATTTCAGTTCACCCATTAAACTCATTTCAAATTTATTCTGCATAATTTTAGAAAAATCATCACATAAAGAATTTTTTTCAGATCCAAAAATAATATCATCTACATAGATTTGAACAACTAAAACATCATTAGGAATTCATTTTATTAAAAGGGTAGGATCAACTATTCCTTTTGTAAAACTTTTGGATATAATAAAAGAACTCAACCTATCATACCGATCTCTTAGATCATACTTTAAACCATATAAAGATTTTGATAATTTAAAAATATGATTTGGAAAGTGGGGGTTTGAAAAACCATGGGGTTGTTCCACAAAAACATCCTCATCTATATACCCATTTAACATCCATTTGATATAGTTTAAAATTCATATGTGCAGCCTAGGCATGCATGATTATGATTTCGTCAAGTCTAGCTACTGGTGAAAAAGTCTCTTCATAATAAATTCCTTATTCTAGACTATAGCCTTGTGTAACTAATCTGGCCTTGTTTTTAACTATGTTACCAGCTTCGTCTACCTTATTTCTAAACACCCATTTAGTGCCTATGGTGAATGTGTCCTTAGGTCATTCAACAAGTTTCCAAATATTGTTCCTTTCAAACTTATTAAGCTTTTCTTGCATAGCCATCACCCAAAATTCATCATTAATAACATCATTAATGATATTAGGTTCAGGTTGTGCAAGAAGGCTTGATGTTTGACCTAATTTCTAAGAGAAGCGCTAGTCTGAGTTCATTTTTCTAGGTCTCCTACAACAACATCTAAGGTATGTTTCTTAAGAGTTCTAACAGCTCATGAAAATGAGGGACTAGTGAATTCATGTTCATCAATAGATTATGGTTCATTGTGATGTGATTCTAAAGAATTTCCAGAACTGGATGTTTTCACATATTCTTTCACAGAATGGTTTGAAGATTTTGGATTATTGTTCAGATTTTATACATCGGCCTCCAGGTTCTCTAGAATGGTTTTAGGCTCAAGTGGATCTGTTTCATCAAATTTGACATGAAAATATTCTTCCACAAATTTAGTTCTTTTATTGAACAATCTATAGGCTTTACTAGACAAGGAATATCCTAAGAAGATACCCTCATCACATTTGGATGCAAATTTTACAAGATTATCCTTATTATTAAGGATATACACTTTACAACCAAAATCATTTAAGTAGTTAACCATGAGTTTTCTATTGTACTATAACTCATAAGGAGTCCTTTTAAGAATAGGTTAGATCAAAACTATATTGAATATGTACCATGTTGTATTGCTAGCTTTAGCCCAAAAATAAATAGGTAGGTCATACTCACTAAGCCCTGTTCTAGTAATCTCTTGCAGGGTTCTATTTCTTCTCTCCACAACTCCATTTTGATAAGGTGTTCTAGGGGTAGAAAAATTGTGACTATATCCATTTTGTGTGATAAAGGATTCAAAATCTTGATTTTCAAACTCATGGGCATGATCACTTCTTAAGGATTTAATTCTATGTCCACTATGATTTTCTACAGACTTGGAATATTTAGTAAAATACGAGTAGGATTCACTATTGTGATCCATAAAGAAGGTACAAGTATATATAGAGACTTCATCTACAAGAAAATAAACATGGTGCTTTCCATTTAAACTAGAAACTCAAGATGGTCCAAAATAATCCATGCGAACCAGTTAGAGAGGTTGAGAAGTTGAAACCTCTTTCTTTGGTTTGAAGGAAACTTTGTGTTGTTTTCCTTTTTGAAAAGGATTACAAACATTATCATTTGGAAACTCTACTTTGGGTAAGTCATTAACTAAGCTTT
The DNA here is from genome assembly GCA_963277665.1 of Viscum album. NCBI lineage: Eukaryota > Viridiplantae > Streptophyta > Magnoliopsida > Santalales > Viscaceae > Viscum > Viscum album. The sequence goes on along the minus strand of OY728146.1, from coordinate 1,614,356,419 downwards.
TTCTAGTTAGATTTCAAAGGGACTGAATTTTACAGTGTCCTAGTATCCTATGCCAGAGCCAAGACTCTTTAGCAAATATACATAAGCATGAAACATTTTTTGAAGCTAAAGAATCTAAGTTAACATAGTAAATATTTTCCCTTATTAATGTATAAAATACTAATTAACCTTTATAATTAAAGTAATTAAAAGAATTATTTTAAAATCTAACAAGAAATCCATCATCACATAATTGTGAGATATTGAGCAGATTATATTTTAATCCGTCAACAAAATGTACTTTAGAAATTTAAACTGAGTTGGAGTTACCGATTTGGCCGAGGACAATAATAATTCCTTTGGAATTGCCAACAATTATGACATTCCCTCCATCAATTTTTATTAGGTTCTTGAAGAATGAGTATTCTCCTGTCATGTGTCTTGAACATCCACTATCCAAGTACCATATACTTTTACAGGAACTCTTTATGCAGCTTTCCTACAAAAAGATTAAGCAAAAACACATTTTGGTACATATACTTGTTTGGGTCCAGTAATATTCGTGATAAGTTCTTTTGGAACCCATATTTGCCTCATTGGTTTCCTATAAGCATTATGTAGAGTGTTTTAAAAATAGAGTCTATTCGGTCAACAAAATCATGAAACAGTAGAATATGTATCATGACTTGAACTAGTTGATTTGTGTCCAGAACTGGGAGTAAAATTGTATGTCCTAGATTTGGAAACAAAATTTGTTCTACCTAGATTTCTTTTTCTAGGTTAATAACCAATGCTAGTGTTGTATTTAGGAGCAATTTGTTTTCCTAGCATTTGAGTAAGGGTATTTTTCCCATTGGTAAACTTTTCTATGTAATTATTTATTTTCTCATTAGATATTTTTAATTCATTGTTTTCTTTGAGCGGTTGATCATTTTCCACTTTTTTAGTTGTGAGTTCAGATTTAATAGTCACAGTAAGAGAATGTTGTCTCTTTAAAGATTTATATTTTTCTTTTTTTTTTCATTGCATGTTTCATCAAGAATGATACAATATTCAAACATTTCTTCATTAGTCATATTTTTAGAGTCACTCTCATTTTTAGAATAGTATGAATTACATACAGAGGGGTCCAGTGTTACCTCAGATGTGTTTGTCATAAAACACATATTGGATTTGTTAGCATGTTCATCATGTGATGTCTCTGAGTCGCTTGAACTTTCCTCTGAAGCACTCCAGGTTCCTTTCATTTCCTTTTTATACTTTAGGTCCCTGTTCTCATATTTCTTTTTGTATTTGATCCCTGGACAGTCAGCATTGATATTTCTTTTGTACTTACATTCATAGAAGACAATTTCATCAGTCTTGTCACTTTTTTTCCAGTTTGTCTTCCTATTTCTTTCTTGGTCATATTTTCCCTTGAAGATAGGCTTTCTCAAAATGTTCTTCTTCTTGTAAAATCTCTTAAATATTCTAGAAAATTGATCCATTTCTTCATCATTGTCGGATAATCATTGTTCATCACTGGAAATTTCTATAGATGCATCCTGTTTCCCTTTTTCATTGTGCATAGAGGTGGTGATCCTGAATGCAACAAATTTCCTCTTTGGCTCATCTTCATCCTCCTTGTTGACATTTAGATTTTCCTCATACATTATCAGTTTCCCAATGAGTTCTTTTACAGGTACTTTTCTATTATCGCATGATTCTATAATAGAGACAAAGGTTCCCCTCCAAATTTTAGGTAGACATCTGAGATTTCCCATGATCTATTCCTTAGCAATGACTTATCTTCCAACAGAAATCATTGTGTTGACAATCTTATTGAACAGAAGGTATATTTCAGAGATAGGTTCATCAGGATTCATCTTAAAATTATCATATTTAATAGTATAAGTATTAAGTCTCATTTCTTTTACACTAGTTTTTCCTTCATGTGAGGTAGACAGGGTATCTCAAATTTCATGGGGAGGTTTACAAGAAGAAATTCTATTGAACATGTCATCTCCTAAGGAGAAGTATAAAGCATTCATATCTTTGTAGTTGTTATTGTAGGTGGTTTTTGTAGGTTCATCCAATGTGATTCTATCAATAGAAAGAATCTTACATTTATATATAATGGAGGAGCAAATTTCAAAACTCATACATCTTAAAAGTATTTTCATTTAAATTTTCCATTGAGGATAATTGGTTCCATTAAAAATGGTGGTTAGATGGATGCAGCACCTTCCAATCTATTATCCCTAATAAATTTTTTACTTTAAATGATCTATAAATTTAGAAATAATACAAATTTATAGATCTTTAATGTACAACTATAATCACCGTTGAATAAGATTACAAAGAGTCCAAATAAAGCTCCTTTGATACCAAATGTTGGTCGGAGTAGATTATTCAAGAGGGGAGGGGTGAATTGAGTAACTATAAAAATTTCTGTAAAAATTGATTCTAAAAGGTTCTCCCCAAAAGATTAGATACAACCCAGTTAATAAAGGTTAAACTGGTATAAGAGTTTCACTATTTAAATAAATTCTTTTAAGATTGATTAGTTCTCAGTACTCGTAATATTAATTACTAAAACAACATTTAAAGTTATTAAACTGAGACAAGACAGTTATAACTTCTTTCTAAGAATAAATATAAAAGAGAATTTAGTGATTTATGATTTATGAAGAAAAGAAGTAAAATGGATAAAACTAAATTAAGCATCACAGTGGATATAAAACAAGTGGTTCAGTCTCATGCTAAGACCTAATCCACTCCACTTGGTGATCACCTTCCCCCAAGTAGTTTATATAAATAAACACTGATCCACACCCAGGATTGGGGTTAGAAACAATACGTAGGACTGTACAGGCTACACATGGAACTCTTCCACAGTTCTTCGTGGGTACAAACTACCAGGCCACACATGGACCTCTTCCACATTTATCTTTGGGTATACACAATGATAAATGAGTGTTTGAGTAAGGATATATTGTATCATTCAGTTTGATGCAGGAGACAGAGTGTGTTATTATACAGAAACACACACTACATTAAAGTTAATAAAAAGATACACAATAGAGCAGGAAGATTGAGATATGTTTATATGTGCTCTGAGTGTTGGTCTTTGCAGCTCTGGACATCTGAGATGAAGTAGATGAAGAATTCGAGTTCAAGCCTATATAACAGAGTGTCGTGATTCAGCTTGTGTTCTTCATGAGGTTTGACAGTGTGAAGATGTTATCTAGGCTTCAAATATGCTTCGTGTGTTATTCAACAGTGTCTAGATTCATGAAATAGGCCTTTCTTTGAAAACTTTTCTCTAAGTGTGTTCTTCGTTATGGTTCTCACACCCGCTTGGTTTTATTTCTCGTGTCAGTTATTGCTGGGTATCACTTTTGTTTTTATCTTGGAAAACATGTGTTGAGGCCGACAGGTTGCATGTATTCTACACCGCATACATCGTATTGTCCGATAATATGTCTACAAGGAAACATTAATTATGTTAGTGCATTAAAATCATCAAATATGACTGTTACAGATTAAATTGAAAAATAACAAAACATGTTAGGAAACGGTGTCACATTATGTCATTGAAATGATGTCGCCTTCACACGGTGTATATATTGGTCACGGTGTCTGAATTTCACGATGTGTCATGGTCACAGTGTCTCATGGTCATGGTGTCCCATGGTTACAATGTCTCGCGGTCACAGTGTCTGGCTTACTTTTCCAGAAAGGCATAACGAGTGGAAGACTCACAGTTTCTTAGACTTTTCAAGATAACTATATTCATACTTAAGAAATGACGATCATAAAATGTATTAGAGTTAATCATTTTTCAGAAAAATCAGTGTAATGTGAGTCCAAAGATAGTATAAGGTAATTAAACTGAATATAGAGAAATTAAGATATTAAATGGATCTTCTTAAAACATGAGAATACTTAAACGATAATACACAAGATTTGATATAATTTACAATATTTAACCTGGTTGAATAGGATTTTTGATAATTAAAACATGATTAGAACATGAGGAGTCCAACACATATGATTATGAATGAATTTGAGGATAACTCTAAGTATAGGTTATCATCCTATAAATTTGGGAATACAATGGATAACCAATTATAAACCTATAAACTCTTAGATTGAGAATAAATTATCATGATTTAGACATCCCCTAAATGATTTTTGATTAATATATAACTATGATAAGTGTTTCTCACATAGTTATTTAGGATTTATCAATAGTGAGAATTATAAGGTACTATGTTAAAATTTAATGTGATAGAAAATGTGTTTATAAGAAACCAAATAGAACGATGATAGGAGTAAATGATAGTGATTTATGAGAGATATGTTGGTAAAGAACAAAAAATAAAGAAGTTCCAGTTTTATATATGTTCATAATATGATATTAAATACCTAAGTGAATTTCATAGAGGATCAAAACAAGGTTTTGGGTGTTAAAATGAATGAAATAATGAAAAAAATTCTATGGAAATGAAATGTTCTGAATAATGATCTCTCTGTGGTTATATATATTATTGAATGATTTAAATTTATAAAATAGGAGGCACTATCAAAAATGTGACCCAAATATCAAGGGTATATATCTAAAAACAAAAAATAGTGATAAAGGTTAAGAAAATGTTCTTAATGTAGTCGAAGTGGAATAATTAAATTATTTTTTATTTTGGATTCAAGAATTATGCTGTAAAATTATTTTATCAATGATTTTTGGGTTACAAGAATCATGAGATATACAAGGATTATACCATAGTTATTCTTCTCTAATGATTTTTAGGTATTCAGGTTTTCATTATAGTTTAAAGGATATCAAGGTATTCATATATTTGGTATATGAAAATAAAATCTACATTATGTTGTTTTGGGAAAATATGAAGATATGTTGAGTTTTGAATTTTAGTGAACTATCTTAAAATGTTTGGTCATTAAAATTGGATCGACATATTTTTAAATATTCTAATTATTAACTAATTATGAAATGGATTATGTTTAACTTTGGATATTATTGTCTATTGGTAACTTATGATATCCCTTTTTCTTTTAGTATATATTTAAATTCTGAATGAATCAAATTTGGATCTTATGATACATTAATATGACTCAAGCATGAAAAATTCACCTTGAACATTCATTTCTTGGTATAAGGGATTAATTGAAAATAGATCGAAGCACAACCAAAGGATTATAAGATGATTATGACATGGATTGAAATCAAGTATGTTTATTTTCTAATGTTCCTACCAAGATAGTAAAATAATACATTAATATTAGGAAAATGTTTTTGGAAGAAAAAAATTATCATTTTCCCTTTATTATAGATAAATCAATGGTATTTTAACCCATAAAAAATTATTGTTTTTTAAGGGTAAAATTTTAATTGAAATGTTCTCTTTCACTCTTCATCAGAACATCATAGTTAGATTTTACTTCCATATTTTAACATTTCTATAAACTTCTCATTTCTAAAAGCCTAATTTTGAAGTGAAATCCATATTTACTTTTCTATCTTATTAATATGATGTTTTATTAACCACATTTATGATGTGGGTTTTCCATTAAATAAAATTTCAAATATCATCCTTTGATTTTTGATGGGTAATTTCAAATTGCGAGGATGAAATTTATTGAAGGAGGACAGAATGTAACATCTAGAGTTTTAAAAGGATAGATTATGTTCGTTAGATTATAACATAAAAAACACCTAGTTTAGATAAATAACTTAACATTATTATTTAAATTTTTTCTTTATAACCTAACCTTTATAATAGTGGGTATGAACATGATGAACTGAATTATGAAAATATGGCTTACAAATTTATATTTATATTAATATATATATATATATATTACATATTAAATATTATATTCAACAATATTATTATGGCTATTTTAGACATGATATTAAAAAATTAATCCACTTCTGCACATAAAATGTTTTACTTTTCTAAAAGGTAGTTTTGCTTCCTTTTAATGAAAAAGTTTTTTAAAAAATAAATTTTGAAACTTCTATAAATTTTATTTGATTTTTTTATTATATGTAATCATAATATCGATAAAAAATTTGGATTTAATTTTTCATATTTTTAGATAAGATTAATTTAAAGTAATAGTTAAAATAATACATTTAAATTGAGAACTAATTTTTCATCTAAATAATTTATAATGTTAAATTCTATTTTAATTTTTTTAATGTGAAATTACATCAATTATAAATATATTAATCAAATTAAAATAATTTTAATCTTTTTTATATTAAATTTTGATATAAAAAATTTTCAATCTTTGGAACATTTTAGCTTTAAAAACCTTGTTGCAAACCCCATTTATGAGATAAATTTTAAATTAAAATTTCCAATTTATCTATTTTGAATTTCAAAAAATTTATTAAATTTTTTGAATAATAAGGTTTAAATAAATTAAATGAGTCACTTTTATTTTTGGACAATATAAATTGTAAACATAGTAATTTTTATTTCCACGGTTAAGGGTAAATTAGGTAATTAAGAGTAAAAATAATATTAAAAATATTATAAAATGAAACTCAAACATAACCCAATTTTATTGTATGGTTGTTTTTATGAATAATAAATAAAGGACGAGTTATGTGAGATTTTATGGCCAATTTGATTAGAATATAACCTTTATAATATTTTATTCAAAGAAAAGTAAAACTTGTCTAACTTTTGTTTTTTACATGTATAATATTTTCTAATATTGGAATATTTAGGTGATATGTTTGAATATAAATATTATTTTGAAATATAAAATATTTATCTTAATAATGGTAATTAATTATTAATTTCTATAGAGGAAATAATTTCATTATAGGCTTGCATAATAATGATGATATAATTGTTTAATTAATAGAAATATCAAATAAATGATATTAAAATAAATTTAATTTTGGGATAATTAATGTCATACATGAATTTTAAAGATAAACTTAACTTGTTAGGGATTTTTTAAAATATTTTTCTCTAATATATTTTTTTTATTGACATTTTTATGTTTCAATGTAAAGAATAGTTCCAAAATAGACATTAATGATATTATAAACAGAATAATATGTTCTCAAATGAAATAAAATTTACAACATAATTACACTCGTCCAAATATTTTATATAAGGTTAAAAATACTTGAATTATACATTTATGGATTATTTATAACTTTATAGTAAATATATTAACCCTCAAGGAATATAAATACATGTTATCACAGTAAGAGTCAAAGGGGTTAAATAATGGTTAAAAAAGATAAGGGTATAACTAAGACCGAAAATTGAAACACAATTACTAGATGAATATTATTCCAAACCTATCACCACAATATATAATATAGTTGGTTAATAAACACTTTTTAATGAAAATAAATCATATATTATTAAAATCAAAGATAGTAACAAAATTCCACTCTCTTTGTATTTAGTATTTTCTTGTGTCCACAGAGAGAAAAAAAATCATGATATGAACCAAAATAAATGTATATTTTTATTTTAATGATTTTTTATTATATAAATATATATGTAAATTTTTGAAGTTATATAATTACATTAAATATTTTTGTCTTGCTATTTAAATATTTATTTAATTAACAGAAAAATTTAATAATTGATTTTAAAACAATTCAAATTAATATATTTGTGACGAGTTAATGATTATAATAGATTTTATTGATATATAAGATATATTAGGGTATTGTGGAATAATTATATTAGAATTAACATATTTATTGAGGCATTTTAAGAAAAATTAAATGAATAGTTTCAAATTTTAAAATAATGATATTTAATTGAATTAATTTTTTATTAATTTTTTTAAAAAATCGATAAATATTAAATAATGATAAATGATTTAATATATGGTCTAAATTATCTTAATATATTCATTTAACGTCTATTTTTATGCCTTTTTCTATATAATAGGCTTATTATATTTTAATATTTTGAGGATTTTGGAAAGTACCCCTCACCTATATTATAAAAGGTTACTCCTCAGCCACTTATTTACAAAAATTTGGTATTATAGCTCAAAAAATATATAAATTTATCTTTTAAAAATCCTTATTTAAGTTATAGAGGATCTTCGCCTTTTAAAATCTCAATCCTATATCCCATAAAAAGTGCCAGAATCCGTTTTTTTTTCAAATAGCCACTTTTTGGGAAAGTGAAAATCATACAAACCTGTTCCCAAAAGCCCCACATCACCATCAACCACACCCGATACATTAAAAATTCAGAAGTTCCAAACATTCAAATTTCAAAAATCAAGATTCAGAAAAACATCCATCATCTACCTCGGGCCACGAGCTTACCCACCTTGATCTTCACAAGGATGGGCCTCGAACCAAGAGGCCAGTCAGATTACTGTAGTCTTCCATCTTTAGTGCCATGGTTTTCGCCGTCTTTACTATCAGAGAAGAAAACCAGAAACCTTAAATGGCATCCACGTCATCGAGACAAAGAGCTGCGAGAAAACATCCTGTGAATCCAGCGATCGACATCATCGTCATCTCCGCCAAACACATCACCGACATTCGCGTCATGTTGTTGCGAACATAAACCTCCCAAATCCTCAGATCTCTCTGGAAAGAAGCCCACAGATCTGGTCACCACCACCACAACCACATACGGAGACATCCACACCGAAAGAAGACCTCCTCAAATGTGCCGATCCAAAGCCTGTCGCCACCCACGCTCGAGGAGACCACATATCCACCCAAAGCACATATGCGAGACAAAATCAGAAACGTCGAACCTAAGCAGACCAGAACTCGAACCGAAGCAGACAAGCACTATATTCCACCTTTTATTCATCCTATAAAAAACGAATGCACCACACATACATTCGTACGACATAGTTTTCACAACATGGTGTAATATGTTTTTCATCCTGAATTTACATGGATGAGTGTAATTAGAGAAATGATGGATATATATCTAATAAATATGACAAGATTTTGTTTTTGAAAAAAATAATATACAATATACTTCCTTACCCTTTCACCATTCAGATAATGATAACATCGATCATGCGTACTAACAACATACCGTCTACACGATTTCATGTGAGTAATTTTATATTTTCAAAATTAAATAATGATTAAATGGATGAATATAATTTATAAATATGATATCTATGAGTTCAATAACTTCTGGAGGTGATCAATCTATATTCTATTCATAAGAACCAGGACTTACATGACAAAACATTCCTAGGAAAATGACGAAATTAACACATGAAACATGGGTAATAACAAAATATTATTAAAAAAGTGTTATGAGATGATATAATAGGATAATATATAATATAATAAATATGTATATTGTTCTGGAATAAATTAATTACATTCTTTAAACCACTATATATGAAGTTATAAGATGTTCAACTAATTAAAAGCGCAAGGTAATGTATTTTTAGCCCAATTTTATTTACACGAGATACATTCTATAATCACTACTTATATTCTTTTTGTAGTGTATACTATGATCCTTTAATATATTATCATGAATCTCTCTCTATTCAAGGTATTTAATGTTTCATTGTATGCTATGGGGAATATAAATCAACTGATTAAAAAATGGTAAGGGTTTATTTCATAACATCATCACTATTGGGGACTATATTTTTAAGCATCCACTGGGAAATATTTTCCATAATTGTTTATGTTTTTCAAAAATGTTTCCAAAAGGATTTAAATATGATCCAACAATTGGTTACAGTTATTTTTACCCATGATTGGATTTTTTATAATTTTTTAAAAGAAACTTAATGTCATTTAAAAAAAATACCTTTTTGGATATTAGTGAACAAGATAAAGGAATATTTGTTTTAATTTCAATGAAATAAATAGAATTTATATCCTTCGTTAATAGTAATTTATTTAAATGATCTTATATTTTCTAGAAATTTTATTTTTAGTGAAATGTATATTCAAAATTATTTGTTAAATTTTAGTGAATTTCAATGTTAAAAAGGATATTTTCCAGAAACAATGTTTTTAAATATATTTTTATTCGTCAATGAGAAATTTTTTTTACTGAAATTATGATTAAATAGAGACATTATGAATTAATATCATTCTTATTTTTTATTTGGATGGTTTATGATCAGTTTGACCATGGATGTGATATTTTGACAATAGTTACCTAATGACTCTGAATGGTTTGGGGTTAGGTTTATTGATTGGGGAATGAACTCATAATTGATATGATAGTTTATTTATTAAAAATGTTTATGTTGATTATGTCTCACACCTGTCATGTGTGGATTGAATTTGACATATTAAGTGGCAGACGAGGCCCATTATAGATCCTCGATTCTTCAATAGTTCTAATAAAAAACCAGACCAGGTTTTCACCGTGGCCTTAATCGTTTGTGTAGATTTATCATATAAGGCCCTAAATAAATGTTTTATATTGTTATAATTAGGAATTCCATCATTATGGGATTGGTTATTGATATTTCATGTGACTATTTTACTTGTATAATTTAAATTTTTATGTTTTATAATAATGTGATTATTTATATGGAATTATTTGATCATATTGTATTCCTACAATATTTTTCTCCCGTTATTTTCGAACTATAATTTGATTAAGTTTACACTTTACCATAATATTTTATGCCTATTAATGATATATTTTTCTCTATTTATATCCTTTATAATAATTTTATCCCACCCCTTTCTCATGGTTCACTTTTCCCCAGGGTTTGTGGAAGTGTTTTTATTTATTTATATGTTGAATAATGGAATTTTCAATGAAATTAAATGGGTATTTTATGGTTTAAAAGTAATATGAATTTGAAATATGTATCTACTATACAAGGACAACTAAAGAATTTATTCCTTTTGTACGTGATTCCTTTTATCATATACTAGTGTAATAAAGTAAGACATAGGCTCTGGTCAACTTGGGTTGGAGTCTTTAAATAAGTAGATATGGAGTTGTTTAGAAATGTTTTATTGGTTTTCATTTTCTATAATCCTTCATGAAGAGTTTTAAATATTTTCCTTATATAGATATCATAAATATATTTTTACATTGATAATTATGGTATTATTCTTCTATTTTGATTTGTGATCTGTCATTTGTTGGTGTAGTTGATCAGTTGGCCATGTGTTCTGTCATTTGGTCAGATGGTTGATCAGTTTTTTTATTATATATGATCAATTACTTATGATATTAATACAATGTCTTATGATTTATCAATATAGTGAGTAAAATGTTCATCAAGACAATGATCATGGTTGATCCAGACCATGTGGTATTTTTATGTGGTCAATCTGGTATACCGACAGTCCCGTAATGAGAGAATTCAAGTGAGTCAGCTGGGAGAAAATGTGAGATTCCATAAATTATATTTTATAAATAAAGCAAAACCTTTACTATTAATGAGTAAAACATAGCATATAAAATGGGATTCCAGTTCCTTCATATCATATTTAGATAATAATGAATATGTTTTTTTATTTTTTTGATGTTATATACTATTTTATTTAAAATGATAATGTTCTTCTCAATATTTTATCAATTTATGAAGAATATCAAAATATGATATCTGTAATGACAATGTGATGATGTTCATTATTCTGGGAGTAAAATAATCACTAGTATCTGAGTATGTAGTTATTCTAACTGAGTTATTCAATAATGGATGTAAAAAATGTTTATTTATTTTTTGTGTGTTTAGATTCAATTAATTATATTATAAATTGTTTGAAAAAGATTAAATTGAGTTGTTACAGAAATAAAAAGATGATGGATATTCTAGGAAATTAACAAATCAATTATTGGTTAATTATTCTTCTAATGAATCAAGATTCTAAATTATTCATGATGTAATATGTATTTATAGTTAATTGTTAAGGAATACATTAATGGTAGTTTTGAAAATGTGATAAATAAATTTATTATTTAATTGTGAAGAATATTTAAATGGTCATGGAGCATGTTTATGAACCTATATAAATGAGGAAATAAATTATGATACTGTTGTATGATCTTATCAAGAGAAGAATCGAGAATATTATGTTGAAATTATTTTTTTGTTCCCTTGTAGTATTAGGGGAATTGATGGATACTTGTATAGTATTGTTGGAAAAATGAGGATGCTCATCACCCCATATACTACTTTATTTCGTTTTTAGTATTTTTTTTCTAAAAATTAATGCTTTGGAGAAAACTAATTGATTTTTGGTATGGATTAACATTAGAAAACAACTTATAAAATAAATTTTAGATTCATTCATTTTTATATCATTTACCACATGTTTTATATATGTGTAAAATAATGAGTATATACATAATAGTGTACAAGTTGTTCCTATTATAGAATTATATATATATATAATGATTATGTTTTTTATATAAGTTTAAACATGAGTTTAGGGGCTCCCTTAGTTGAGGTATCATTGATGAGGTTTTTGTTACCCTTATGAAGATGCAATCAATACTCACTTAAATATAATATTGTGAGTTCTTCTTTTTAGGAATGAGTGATTTGGTACTCCTTTTTTTATATTAATTATGAGGTATTTTTTCAATTATATATGATAGTGTAGAGATCATCCCCATTGAATAGTTCATATGTCTCTCATCTGTAGGGTAGATACTCCCTCAACTAGTGTATATTTCTCTAATAAGGTGCATGCTCTGTACTATGAATATATTTTTATACAATATTTATTAGGGTGATGTTTCATGAAGGGGTATCCTAGATTAAAATATTGTTTCACGGACAATTATTTATAATGATGTTCTATGAATTACCTTTTTAAGGGAAAGAAGTGATTCTGGTGAATGTGATATAACTTTAGACTGATGAGCTAAAGATCATAAGATTTTCACCATTAGTAACCCTAGGGACGAATTTAATGATTTTAGATCATGACCACATTATGATGAATTATCATATGTGTGTAGGTAGGTGGAGTTTTCCATTAGGAATGATGATTAGTTATGGTGTTTTTTATTCTAATGGGTATGAGTGGAATATCGTGTTTTACGTTTTCCACCTCAGAGGGTTAGTCATGTAACTTTTCAGAGATTGATTCATAAATTTATCTTATCTCTCCTTAAATATTCATTTCATAATTTTTTAATGGAGTTGATTTCTTGGTCTATTCTACTCTTGTTTAAAATGTGATATAATATTTTCTGTTGAATTATATTCATAATGTACTACTAGATATATTTAGATTCATCCATGTCCGGGCCTTTTGGCCCACACATGTTGTGTCTCTAAAGAATAAATGTAGTTTGTGAGGGGCCTTGAATGATATGGAGTTATTATATTAGGTTATTAGTGATGTTTGATAGTGATGGATACTTGCAGTGTTCTTGAAAACATTTGTTATTATGAGGATTCAATCTTACCCTTTTGGTCGTAACTTTTTTGTCCTTGTTTTCCACATATTCTGGGTTTTCCTATCCCAGATATTGTTTTTTTGTATCATATAAATATGTTTGGTGATATTTATAAACATGTTTTATCCATTATTGGTTAATTTAACTTCTAACATGGTGAAATATGTCATTATATTATATTGATGGAGAAATGAAAATGTTATAGATTTTATTTAGCCTAAGCCTCCTTATATGTTATATCTTCTTGGTGCTAGTCACTATCCCATAGACTATTGGATGGATGATTGAGGTTTCACACATGTATATGATGTCATATTAGATGGGTACTAGGTGGGTTAGGTCATGTAAAAGTGGTATCAAAGTGGTTCTATATTTGGGATAGAGTTTGGAGTATTGTCAAATTTGTTTTAGAAGTTAAGGAAATAATTATTAAAGTGATT